>CM062926.1:39322890-44322890 GCA_031878705.1 Tapirus indicus
AGAGAGATATAGATATTGAGATTTATAGCTATTGCTATATTTAGAAGTTAAGATATAGATATGGATATGTTGATATATTTATATATTGATATTGATATATTGATATTGAGATATTGATATATTGGTACCTATCTCATCAGGTCCAAATGATTTTTACAGGGGAATTTTGACCAAACATTACATTAACTATCCATAAAATAATAATCATTGATTAATATTATTTCTCACAGTGCTGATGGTTTCCTGGGCTTAGTTTAGTGGTTCTTGCTCAGAGTGTCTCAGAAGGTTGCAGTCATAAAATGACTAGAGGATCCTGAGTCATCGCAAAGGCTTACTTAGTCACATACTTGGTGCCTGGGATTGGAAGACTCAAACAGCTGAGATCTGAGACTGCTGCTTTTCTCAGTCATCTTTCTCCAACTCCATGTGGTTTCTCAATGTGCCTCCAGCACGGTTATTCAGAACTGGACTTCTTGTATGGAAGTTCTGGGCTTCAAAACACATGTCCCAAAAGAAAGCCAGGTAGAAGATGCATAGTCTTTTTATGAAACTGTCTCAGAAATCACACTGTCCATTCTGCCACATTTTATTTATTGGAAGCAAGTCACTAAACACACTCTTATTCAAAGGGCGGGGATTGGACTCTTAATTGTTTTTATGCAAATGGAAAAAAATTTGCAGGTATGTTTTAGAACTACCACATTCATCATGTTTACAGAGTTAACACAGAGATTAATAACCAACGAAGCAAAATAATATATTATTTCAGGATTACAAATAGCTAAGGGAGATTCACAAAAACTGTTACCTATCTGGGAGGGAAGAGAAAGTAATCATGGGAAGATTCAGAAGTAGCAATAGTATTCAGCTTTTGAAGCTGGATAGTGGGTATTTTCCAAAGAAGTCTGCAACAATATTTCCCTTCCGACAGGTTCTTCTCACTTTACCACTTCTCAAATAAAGAAGTGAGGTCTAGATCTCCTACCCTTGAAACTTAGTGGGCTTGTGACTTCTTTAACCAATAAAGTTATTTGATAGTTCCAAGACTGGGTCAGAAACTGTGCTGCAGCCTCTTGTCTATTCACTAGAAAACTTGTTTTTGGAGCCCTGAGTTTCCGTGTAAGAAGTATGATTACTCTGAGGCTGCCATGATGTCAGGAAGCCAAGTCACATGCAGATGCTCCACCAACGAGTTCTAGACTTGGAGTCACCACCCAGGCACCCATCTTGAGAATTACTGATCATGTTGATGAGTCCAGACCCAAGCTATGTAATCACTCCCAGGCTTTGAATTTTCCCAGCTGAAGCTCCAGATGTTGTCACACAAAGAAGAGCCATCCCCATATGTTGGGTCCAAATTCCTGCTCACAGATTCATGAGCAGAATAAAACAGTCATTTCCAGCGGCTAGGTCTTAGGGTAATTTGTTATGCAGCATTAGCAACTGTGCAGTCACATGGGTGGTATAATTAATGTTATCATATATTTTATATATATATTCTTTAGTATGTATGATATGCCTCATAAAAATAAACATTTAGAAAGAAAGAAGGGACAAGTTACAAATGGGTGTGTAGTGGGTAAAACATAAAAGAAGAAAAATAACCAACTAAATGGGGAGAGGTTAAATAGTGTTTGACTGAGGAAAGTTTAATTTAGAACAGGAAGAGAGGAATGAAGGACTTTTCTTCTTTGACTACTTTTATATCATTTGATTTTTTTTTGGTTTTGTTTTATTTTAGTGAACATATGTTTATTTATAATTTCATCTTCTTGTTAGCATTTATTTGTGTGTGGAAATAATATATTAAAGCAATTGTGTTATAAAGGATCGGTACAGACATCTAAGAGTGGGCAATATTTGGGGATCATCTGCCTTACCAGGTAGCATGGCTCACCTGTACTTCATGGCATCCTGGAGCATACTGTCTGAGTGCCAAGTAGTCATTTAGTCAAAGAATAGATTTCAACAAATGTGGAGAGTGTATTTGGGCAGTCTGATTTAGGAGATATGGTACATTGCATATACGATATCCACATTTGGTGGCCCTGAAACATTGCTGGTAGATAGGTAGCCGGCTTTCAGAATAGTTGAAATTGAGGTATACTAATAAGATACAATGAGAGGAGGAAACAAACAGTAGATTCAAACATGCTCCCTAATTTTTTATTCAGAAAGGTAAATTCTCCACATTCCAAGTCCAACTGATTTTCACATGAGCAACAGTGGCTCCTACTCCGAGATAGGTATAAGCAGAGACGTGTTGATTTTAAAATGATTAAGGATTCTGCTGAGTGATGCCTGCTGACATAGATAGATATACACATTAATAATAATAATGATAACAACAGCAACAATAATAATATCTAACATCCAATTGCTATGTTACAGGCACTATTTTAAGCATATAACTTGTAAGTGGTGGATCTGGGATTTATGCAATTTGGCTTTAGAATCTGCCTTTAACCACAATAGTTGACCTTCTCTCATAGTAGATTTAGATATGAAAGTACTATAGAGAGCAAAGTAGGTGGAAAGAAAGCAATAGACAAGATAGAGTGAACTATGATGTCACACACATGTACACATTAGCGTATAAACATATATAGATACTTATGATAGGAATGTAGTATTTGTGCAGGGACCCACTAACTTAAACACCTGAGTTTTAGTTTGAAAAATAAAAACCTCTTCCCCACTCCTCACCCAAATCAGCACAAAGGAGAAGGAATGAGGTCAAACTTAAATGAGTATTTTCTTTCTTTCTTTCTTTCTTTTTTTTTTAAACAAAGTCCCATTGAAGATTGCTTGCTGGATAAATGTTCTTGATCAATGTCAGTACACTTCCTTACTAGTATGGGAATAAAGGAGGAACCTGGACCTGGGAGAGAACTACACATCTTTGACCCATATGTTGAGTGTGCAATGTGTGCAGCTAACACTCAAGAGAGTGTGAGACTGCAAGTGACTTAACCCCCATGGCTTCCTGAGCTCCATGAGTAGGAGATAGCCAGCGTTTAAAATCCTGGAGAACAGCAACTATTCTTGAAATAGTTGGTTTTACCTATTTTCTCTTCTTCTTCCAGAGGACTTTAGTGGTTAAGTAACAGGAGATTAGAACATAACTCTTGGATATGTTTTCTAAACTCTTGCTGTCTCCATTTCTACAATGGTAGCATAAAAATAATAATAGCAATAATAATGATAGTTGCCCTTTAGGCTTGTTGTGATAATTAGGGAGTATATAAAAGTTCTGATTTTAAATAATTATAGTAATTATTCTAAAGTTAGTAAGACCCTTTTCCAATTCTAGTAGGTGAAGGAATTCCAAGGGAGCTGAAATGTGTCTTCCATTGGTCCTAGTGCCCTCCCTGGCCAGGACCCAACAATAATTCAGGACAGCTTTCCTCTGCTACAACTCATTTGCACTTAAATGCATGTGATCTACAATCGACTCATGAGAGAAACTTTAGAGGAGTAATTACATTTCAGCAGAAGGTAAGGACAAGTCAAAAAAGATCTCTCTTTGTGATAATTTAGAATCTGTTTAGTCCAGTTTGAGAGATACTCTTAGGAGAAAGGCAATCTTTGAAGAGTTGAGTCTATCGAACAGAGTCTATACTGAACTCTGACAGCCAAGGGAATGGAAAGGTGTCTGATAAGACCTCTTTCCTCAGCAGACTATGAACTAATTCTTGATGCCAAGGAATTAGCTAGAAATTACTGGAGATTCTTTCCCCTTGTGGATTCCTCCCGGGATTAACTAAGTCATCACAGGATTCCTCATAATTAAAAGGCTTTAAGACGCAAAGGGAAAATCTTTTAATGGTAGAATTTCAACAACTATGAACGACGATGGAAGATTTATGTTGGAGAAGAAACTATCCTGATTGCCTTCAAATATAATCTGAGGAAACGAACATTCACTGAGCCTCAACGTCAGTTGAGCATCGCACTATCACAGGTGTTTTCACATGTGAAATTATACTTGATTCTCTCACATAATAAAAGGAAAATGTTAGAATTTTATGCACTTTTATTGCCACCTATTTCTTATCAGAATTATGGAAAAGAAAAAACATTGACATAAAAATAAAAACATGATTTGATCTTGAAGAACTAATAACTATTAATTATTTTGGTGTGTTTACTTACAATATTTTTCAGCAATGTATGATATATTTTTGTATAATTCACATTATATTGTACATATATTATTAATCCTGTTTCTATATTAATATATTTCACTAGGAAAATTACAGGAATAATACAAAACAGACTTTAAAAAATACTCTTCCTGCAGGACAACTCAGTTATAAACATAAAGATGTAGTGAATTGGTAGAAATGATTCTATAATATGAATTAACATCAAAGCACTATTCAGTTGCTGTCAATGAAATTTATTTGCCCAGAACGTTTGAGGTTTATTTATAGCTGTCATAAAGCTAAACTTCTGAAATCTGTTCTAGGAAAGGTTCTGATGGCTTTAATGCTTTATAGTCCCACATTTGTATTTAAAATTCAGATGTAATTGAAAATGCCAGGAGAGAAACCAGCTTCCAAGTAACTGATTCTATCCTCTTTCTTTCCATTTATAACCTTATATTTAGGTACAATTAGACCTAATGGAGGAAATATCTATTGTTGAGAACAAACTAACAGGAAGAAGTGGATTTTTGTTGGACTGACTATGGTAGGGTTCTCATCAGAGTGGAAGTAAAGCAAGTTTCTGGTGCATGTAGCTAATCAGTGGCAGCTTTGGAGCAATAATCCCACCTCTGGAATGGACAGCATATAGATTATCCTCTTCAGAGAAGCCCACCTGTTGGTCCTCTCTTCTGTCAGCAAAGTAGCAATAAGTAATATGTCAATATAAAACCTTGTTTTCAAGTTCAGAGCAATTTCCCCTAGAGTCCCTGGAGAGAAGTTTATAAATAAAAAATTTGTGGTGTTTTTATAATATATAATCTAATGCAAGGTTTTATATATCTCTTTAGATATAGCAGCCCCCTTTATGTATTCCATCACTGTTTCTGGACTGTACAGATGAGAATAGCTATTATAATAATTTTCTTTCTGATGCTAACAACTTGTTGATTTGAGGTTAGCTGCTTGGACCAATCAATGGCAATTGCGGCTTCCTACGTACATGCTCTCCTTTGGGTTTGGCTTTGGCTCAGAGTGTGAAAGGTGGCATAGAACTAGAGAGCGGCATGGCTGTTAAAAGATCTATCAAAACAATTCCACTATAGTTGGAAATTTAGCTCATGCTACTCTTTTATATTATAAGTAATGCTGTGGTTAACATATTTGTGCCAAAATCTTTGTCCATATGTCTTATTATAATGTAGGATAGATATTTAAAAGTGAGCTTCCAATTCAAAAGATCTGAACACATGTATGTCCAGATTACTTTCCAGAAAATATATTTCAAGTTGCACAGTCACAAGAAGCATATTAATGTGTGTACTTCCCCACATTTTAGTTATTCTTAATGATTAAAATGGCTTAAAGACTCAAAGGAGATAAGACTTGATGGACTTTCAGGAACATAGTAGGTTGTAGAAGAGACCCCATCCAGAGAACACACCTAAGAACATCTTTCAAATGAAATGAAATGAAACTAACATTTTTGACACTTACTATATATTGTAGTAGGTGCTGTGGAAACATTATTTTATGTAATCTTCACAAAAATTCCAGAAGATTAGTGCCTAATCCCTATTGTTGCGTATTTAGAAACTGTCTCGAGGAGGTTAATTAACTTTCCCTTGATCAAACAGCTTGGGTAATGTTGGGTTTCACACTGGCACATCAGACAATAAAACAAAAGTAAGCAGACCACTTCACTTTTCAAATCAAGTGGTATAAAGGGCCAATAATTCAGATTATAAAACTCTCTTCCCTGTGGTCCTTCATTTTATGTTTAATTAAAATGTGGAGTAATAAAGCCCATTTCACCTTATTCATTATTCATGCAAAATCACATGAGTCACATGCGAATGACAGTACAATATTGAGAATTTCTATAAAGCCGTTTATCACCATCACTTTTATGCATTTACTGTCATTTAATAAACAGCAGATTACCATCTCTCAGCATGATGAGGCAAGCATATACAAAGAAAGGAAAGAATTTAGCAACACTTAATTAATTGCAAGGCTAACTGTTACTTATGTGGGCTCATTAAAAGCTGCTGGTTTTTACAATCAATCCATAATTTTGAAGTAATGGTAAATAGCATTATTGTAACCACAGGATAAATTTGGTTAAAAGAACGCTCACATGTGGAAGTAGATGGAACTGTCTGCCCCTAACAAATGAGTAACTGTACATTGACTGTTAGAAACAGCTGCTTCTATTAAATGCAATCACTTCTTTCCATTGGTTTCAAATCTTGGGTGACTTGGAGATGAGGGAAATTTCTATTATATATAATTACTTTCCACAGCAAAGGAGCAACAGCTAAATGAAGTCAATTACTAGTTGGAGGCAGCTTCTCAGATGAGATATAGTGTATTGTAATTAATAGTTACTGAAAATTACTATGTTGAAAAACATTGCTGGAGATGATCAGAAACATGAACAGTACCTGTTTCTATCTGGTCTCTTTGGCTTCTGTACACACAGACTTGAAAAGTACTTTCTTTTAAAAAAATAGCTTTATTGAGGTATAATTCACATGCCACACAATTCACCCACTTAAGCCTTTAGTATACTCACAAAGTTGTGCAACCATCCCTATAATTTTGCAACATTATCACCCCAAAAGAATCCCCATACCCATTAGCAACCACTCTCATTTCCTCCCACTCCCACCCTCCCCATCCCTAGGTGGCCCCAATCCTGTGTTTTGGGGGAGCCCCAGTGCTTTATGATTTTCAGAATCCCCTCTAAACAGTGAAAACTCAGAGCTGTGATTGGTAGGCGGTTTGGTAACCTGTGCCACACCTTAAAATTATTATACTCCTTTTTCTTTTATACATTTTATTTCCTTTCTTAACTTAATACTTATTTTTTTTTTTTATTTTTCCAGAGGATTCCAAGGAATAAGGCCTCCTTTACTAGTAGTGGTAATCTAGCTCTGTTAGCCAGGAAGAAAAGGGCGAGAGAAAATGTAGTTTCTCTAACTATTTAGAGAAAACATTTCCAAATATGAAGAGAGAGGGGAGAAAATTCTCTTTTAGTATTCGACCCACCATACAAGTATTAGTATCATAACTCAACGGCCCAAGGATGACAAGAGGGATATGTAGAAGGGACCCTGGTTGACCTAAGTAGAACACAATCTGAGTAAGTAGAATCTACCTTTATCATCTAGCCTCCCTTGACCATTCTGCATCCCTCGAATCTTTTTGAATTCAGTAACACTTGCCTTTACTCTGACATTGTTAGTCTATGATCAAATGCAACTTTTTCATCTCTCTTCCTCGATGAGGACATCTTCTGGACAAAGGCTGTTTCTTATTCACGCAGGAGAGCAGCAGGCTAGTGACTTAGTCCCAGGAGACCATTAGCATCATGGACCTGGGTCTTCATCCGTGCAAGAAGGGAATTGATTTGATGGTCCCAAAGATTGTTTTCAACTTGCTGTCTATAATTGTGTGACTCTACATGGTGTGTGTTGCTCAATTTTTATCCTAGGATTAACCTGAAGAAAAGCAGCATTCACAGTTCATGACCATTGAGCCCTTGCAATGTACTATCATCACAGAATCAGAAGGAGGAGTGGAATTTTTCCCTGGAAAACAAAGACACCACCAAGCCAGTGAGAAACTCCAACCTGGGTCCTCGAATAGCACACAGACTTTGAAAAGAGCAATTGTCTGATTAAAGCATTTATTTATCCAGTGAAATATTGATTATCATTAAGTGGACTGATGGAGCTCAATCTTTTCCCAAGACAGACTTTGCACCTTCATCAATCAGTGCCTGTCACCTGCATCACACACACACACACCATGTGCAGCTCCACTCCCAAACTCCTGTTTATATCCTGCTCTCACTTAGACTACCCAGGCTTCCTAGGATTCAAAACTGCTCAGGATCCCCAGTATATATGAAAAAACAAAAAGTAAGACTGCCAGAGGAGGTTGTAAGTTTGACAACTAAACTGAGACTAGAGGGCAAGTGAGAGATGCCGTGAGAAAGGATTTGAAGCAGAGGGAGAAGCAATTTGTAAAATCTGAAGCCTCCGAGAGTATATGTAGTTATGCAAACAGTTTAGAGTTTGTGTGTGTGTGTATGCTTGTGGGGAATATGATGATGGTGAAGTGAGAGAGGTAAACCAGCCTTTGAAGGTCAGATTTTATACTTACTGACTTTAGACACTCGTGTTGTTTACATCCAGATGCTCCTCTTAATCCTCACAACCATCATTGTCTGAGGACAGGACAAAGAATCTACCTCAGGATAATGGGGAGCCACTGAGAGCTTCAAGAAAGAAGCTTCAAATCTATCCCCAGACTTAAATTTTAGAAAGACCATATTGGGGGGAAAAAGATTACACTGTCAGTTTTGAAGAAAAAGAATTGGGAGGTAATGGCTCTCAAAGTTAATATATGCAACAGTTACCTGGAATGCATATTTAAAACGCAGATTTCTTTGTTCCTCTCCAGAGACTATGGTTGAAAAGATTAAACAAAATTGTCTCTATGTAAAGTATGAGAGTGTCTGGAATATAAAAGGCAAAGTAAAATAAAAAGTAACTACTCTTCTGCTGCTGCTGATTTCTATGATGATGATGATGATGTGAAGTCTAGCTAATTAGGATCTAGGAAGTGGGGTCACATCTGAAAAGGTGGGTCCCACCCAGGGTAAGTTATCTGCCAGGAGTTCTTCACCTCACTGTTCTTGTTCTCTAAGACAGTGTTCCTCAGCCCTGAGTGTGCCTTTGAGATGACCTGAGGATCTTTCAAAAATACTATACCAGAAGCAATTCAGTTAGAACTTTGTGTGTGTGGACTAAGCATTGGAATTTTTAAAAGATTGTCAGGGAATGTTAATATGCAGATAGGTTTCAGAACTGCTGGCCAAGTTACAAGTTATTTCCCCTCCTTCCAGGGCATTCATTGTAAATGAAGATTCCTGGGCTTAACCCTAGATGTCCTGAGCTGGGTTACTTGGAAGGTGGTGGTGGTGGATGATCTCTGTTTCCAAGCACCTCAGTTGGATTTCTATGCACAGGGAAGCATAAACACTGTCTTCAAGGTACTGGTTGCATTCAAGTAATATCTTATCCCATCATCCTATCTTAACTCAAAGGAGGGATCTCTGCCTGACTCATTCTTGAAGGAATGATCTACAGATTTTATCACAACGCTTGATACTTGAGGCCATCAAATATTTGTAGATTTCTAAATTATCTTACAAGGTATTGAATGCTCTTTTAAATTTAGTAGAACACAAAAACATGCACATAGGTTCTAAAACCAAACATCATTGTTTTGGTATATTACCTAAAAACAGCAGAGGTACAGTCAATTTTGGTGGATTATTCTTTATTTTGCTTTCCCTTCCTTCAATGGAAGTGGAGACAAGGGTAGTTAACAAATATTTATTGGGTATCTACTATTTCCTAGGCACTGATGCTCTGCCCTCTACTGATGCAGCTCACCTAATAGGCATCAAAGTATAATAAATCTGAAATGTAGAATTTTCTGTGGGTTAGTTAAATATATCTCAACAATAAGCTTTTTATTTATCTTTTCCCTGCTTTGCCTGCTTCATTTATCTTTTCCAGTTTGAAGTAGAAACTCTCAATAGCCAAATAAGCAGAAACCCAGTGCCTGGAGAAAGGCTAATTCTTTTGCAATCATTTTTACTTCATCTCTTTTTCATGGTGGTGATGTTGCATTTGTCTTGTCATTTCTTTGCAGGATCATTTGTGTAGATAGTTAGCTACCCTCTACCTCTCAAGTGCAAGGCAAGGCAATTAGATTTATTATTAAAGTGTCCATCTTTTATTTTTACTTCTTTGGTGGTTCATCAAAAAAGTAGTAGGTTTTTCTTCAGTCATATTTTATGGTTCTCAGTAATTCTGGTAGTGATGTCAAAGTAAATAAATGATTTACCAAGCAGGATGAAGGTCCCATCACTAAAAGGGGAATGGTAATCCTGATATATTCAAGATAGATTATTTTTGGACTGTGAATATATATTTACATAAATATATATTTTTCAGTACTAAATCTGATAAACTTTGTCTTTTATGTTTTACTTAACGATGCTTTTGAAAGTTTGATGATCCATTCTGTCGTAAATGCACAAAAATCAGGGCAACATAAAAAAGAGGGTTGAGACATAAAACAAATTCTTTAAATAGCTCAATATATGACTCTTCTCGAAATTTAACCACTTTAAAAAGCATAGTTTATGGTCTGATTTTTTTTAAAGCTTCTGCTCATATTTTGTCAGCATATTTAACGCCTGTGAAGGACAGATATTTTTAAATTTGATCGTGGGATTTATGAATTCATATCATAAAGCTCTATTCACACCTATAGTGGTAGAGAAACCAGAAAAAGAACTCAAATATTTTGCCTCTATGCAACTATTCCTACCATAAAAAGAGGAAGGCACAGGGACCTCTCAGGATTCTCCAAGCAGGACAGAGAAGTGGGGGGCAGTGGCTACAGTTAGCAAAATATGTCATTCAGGAGGCATTATCATTGTATTGTCTGGGCTTTCTCATGTCCGACCAGAGGCTGGTCACAGAACTCCAGTTTATTCAAACCCCAGGGAAGTGTGGATGTGTAGAAGTTGACACAGAACCTTCTGTTGGAGCCCGGGGGGTGGGGTGGGGTCTGGGTTCTGCCTCTGGATTTCCATGTGCTTCTTCCCATACACCCTTGCAAGTGACCTTGCCTGCATCTCTTTGTCTCTCTTGACTCTCTAATAGACCCTTCTCATTCTGTCTCCCATAGAAGTATCTCCTCCACCCCTGTTCTTCACATGTGTTATTCCAGATGCCAAATGATTATCCACTCTGCCATTCTCTGGTTTTTAAAATTCAGTTTGCTTCTTCTGCTCATCGTACTTCATCCATGTTTTTGCCTCACTGATGCCTTCTTGCCCATTCTCATTATGTCCATTATATTGTGAACACAACCCCTGTACATAAGATTGCTTTCTTAGTCAGGTTCCAAATCCCTATTGTCTTCTTAATTCTTTTGTGCACTTTCTAAGCAACTGCTCTGTGTCAGGATTGTGCTAATGCTAGCAATTCTAAGATGAACAAAGAGGTCTGACCTTAAAGAGCTCAAGATGCAGCAGGAGAAAATGGTGTCTGGACACAGGGCCAGCATAGTGGGTTTCACAGAAGATGAGAGAATCAAGGAAGATAAAGACTTTTGGAGTAAATCACTCTGGAGCTGTTGGTCATGCTCTCCTAGTCCTGCCAATGTCGCCCCTGTTAGGTTTATCTTCTGCGATACAATTAGAAGTAAAAACTGGACCCAGTATCAACCTCATGTAAGCCTCTGTGTACTAATAAAAAATGTATCTCCTCTTTCTCCTACAGCCCGCTTCTGATGTGTCTGCTCCCCAGAGTTCGGCTTTCCTTTCTCGTTGCTCCTATACCTTTTTTTACCCCTTATTCCTCATCCCTATCCTTCTCACAGGAGTATTCCATCTGTCTCAGAGTCTTCCCAGAGGGGAGATGCCATGTGTTTGCCTAGGAAGAGTAACCACTCACCCTGAAAACAGAATCCAAAGGTTGGCTATGTAGACTTGTATTCCTCCCTGAGCTCCCATGGCTTATCTCTAGGCTCTCACTGGTGCATACATGGTGCTTCAACCATTTCAAAACAACAAATTTCCTACACAGACCAAGCTGTTTTTGAAGCCTCTGTGTATTCTAGACTTTCTGCTTGGAGTGTCTACTTGGGCTAAGCTTATTCTCATTTGAGACTCAGCTAGGGCCTTATATCCTTTTATAAGAATCCTTTGATTACTCCTTTTTTTCCTCCAACTCTATCACATCAACTGCCCCACCACACTAGGAAAGCCTCCTTTCTGCACCTTTCTGCATCCATACTTTTCTGTCATGCTCTGCACAGCTCTCCATGGTGATTCTCACTGCTCAGTTACTGACTGCTTATCTGTGCACCTCCTGTCTCAGGAGTAAGCTCCATACCCTCCACTTCTGCAGCTCCATTGCCCAGTCTGGCATCTTGCACACATGAGAAAAAGATTTGTTATGTATGGGTCTTATAGTGTGTATGTGTGCTGTGATGAGTTATTGGAAAAACGGGAAAAAAATCCGTGGAGAGAATAATGTTTCCAGTGAAGTAAAAACACAAGAAAGCTGATCGTTAGTTAATGGGATGGATCTAAAATGAAGGAGGAAGCTCAGCATCAACAGCAAATTTCACAGGGCAACAGAAGCTGCTTCAGGCTTTGTAGTTTCCTAAATACAATCCAAGACTCTGAGTGGAGGTACAACATGACAAAGCAAAAACAAACAAAAAAACTGCTCCTCTTTCCGTTCATCCTTAGAATAATGATAATTGGCTATTGTCCACAGATTTCCACACATAAGTGTATCATATCTGACAGATTTCTCCCAAAAACAAACGACAGCATTTCCTTAGAGTTCAGATTAAAGAACATAAAATATAACTTCTCTATTTCATTGATCAGGGGCAATATTTTTTGAGAACTTTATAGAGGAAGAAAGGGAAATTTTACTCCTTGTGAAGAATATTTGATATTCGTCAGTAAGATCTTTACATTAAAAAAAATAAGTAAATAAGAAGCATTGGAAAAAATGGCCCTCCAATAAACTTCTTATAACAAAATGACATATGTGTCAATAATAGATAAAACTGATATGCACAATCTCCCGTTTGACCCAAATAATTCATAATTAATTCCCTGTTGGTTGGTTCACACAGAAGTGAGACAAAATGATGTCCAGGAGTAAAATTATCCACTGAGATATCAGCAAAAGGAATTAGAAATATCACAGGATAACAGAGAGGAAAGTAAGTGTGAAATTATTTTATTTCTTTGAGAAAACATATTGCTAATGAGTTTCTAACACACGCTTTGCCAAAAAATCACCAGCATAAAAGGCACATCTTAGGTCTTTTGTTCATTGCTGTTGGTCAATATCTTGATTTTGCCTGAAAGAGGACAGTTTTAGAACACTACCAAGAATAATTACAACTCAAAGCTTGCAGCATTGGGAAGGGACTTTTTTTCATCATGGAATTCAAACATTCATTCATGTGTTCTCATTCATGTCTAAGCCTCACTGACCACATTCCCACCAGGGAAGGCACTATCCTCTGTCCTGAGGACACAGCAATGAAAATGCATGTCACCTCACATCTAGTAGTCCAATTAGATATGTTTGGTCCTTTTACAGTGACTGAGCAGAAGAGTAAAGGATTCCGTAAGGCAGTGGCAAAGGAAACAAGAAAAGAGAAGAATTAAAGTCTGAGTTTATTTAATTTATTATTTTTTAAGTGTGATAAATTAGTATAAAACATCTTAGTCTAGAATTGGTAAAAATGAGTATGCATTATGTACAAATAATACAATTTTAAAAGACATTGCAGAATACTGTTTCCTAAAGGTCATCGTCATCATTGAATGGTGTTTGAATTCCACATGGTACCTTACTTGACTTCTTCTAATCTTTAAAATAAGGTCAGCATCCAGTAGCTGCTTGGTTTACAGAAAAGAACCTTGAAATGGCAGCCAAAAAAATATGGTCCTAGTTGCTAGACCTATTAGTCACGTGGCTTGACTGAAGTAATTGCTTTCTGAGACTAAGTTATATGAACAGCAATACCTGCTCCACCAACACCCAGAGCACTAGTATCAAAAACAAAAGACATTCTGGCCTTTAGTAGGACTCCCAGAGGTTAATAATTCAACCCCGCCCCACAATGGGCTGGGTTCCGTTCAGGTACAATCAATCTCTGTTACTCCTATCAGTGTTTTCCCTGTAGTTACAGCTATTAGCATGAAACTTTCACAATGCTTTTGGGGGGATGAAAGTGTAGGGGAATTCTAGAATTACCTGAAGGATACAATGGGCACATCTGTCCTGAGCCCCAGGCTGCTTAGATAGCCCTCTGCTAGGCTCTCCAGACCTCCCTCACTTTGAAGTGTTTGCTTCTTTGCTCATCTCCCTCGCTCCCTCATGAGGCTGTTGCTCCATGAGACTGTACTTTGCCCCATTCACTTTAGTGACCCCTGTTCCTCTAGCCAGTCACCTTCTCCTGCCCTTGCCCCCCATACACCATGCTGTCTGAATCCTACTCATCTGAAGATCCATCTCCAGTTCTCCACTGTGAGGGTCTCAAGGTCACTTGGCCGCCAATGGCTCTCTCCTATGATCACTTAGGGCACTTTACTTCCCTTGCTTTTGCAAACTGATTGTGTATCACCACATTCCTAGTTATATGCATGCTTTACTCCTCAGTTAATGTGAATCTCCTTGAAGGAGGAACTCTGCCTTAAAGATTGTTTTATCACCCACAGCACCCAGCACAAAGTCTGGCTGATAAACAAATAGGGCACAGATTTTGTTGACTTTGGCATACTAGTTAGAAACGTCAGAAACCTTTGTTTTGGTGTGCGGTTGAAATTCATATTTGATACTTCCACTAGCAGATGAAGCTATTTCCTTTTTGACCACAATGCAGAAAGTAAAATAACTGTAGAATGAAATTTGTTGAAGTGATTTCTCTTTCATTGAAATAGAATTATATTAATGCCACTCTGGCTATTTCCTACTAAAAGTCTGTGAAATGGATATGCCTTCCTTTTATTAAAATATCACTTTCTAAAAATGTTACTGGCTCCTGAAAAGATCTTTTTATCTTCCTTTCAATTAAGAGATTATATGAGAAAGCCTCATCTCTTTCCACTAATACCATTGTTTAAGCTGGATGTGAAGCCAGCATACAGACTTACAGAAGGTTGTGAGAATTTTCAAAGAATAAAGCCACTTAGGAAGTAAATTCACCAAAGAAAAACTTTTAGAATTGATGCTTCACACAGAACTTTAAAGCTAGAGTGCATATTTTCCATTTCTGAATATGAGAATTACTTGAAAAAAATATTCTTCCTTTAAATAAAGGAATGAATTACCAATCATCATTTTATTGCAATCATGTTTTGTTAGTTGTGCTAGGATAATGCACTGTTTCTCTTATGTAAGTAAAAGAATTAGCCTCTGTAGATGAAGTGATTGTCCTTGTCAGAAACAAATCAATTTCCATAAGGATCCTTTCAAAGACGCTTTTAATAATTCAGTTTGCCTGAGCATTGCAGACGAAATTAATTAAATGAGAATGTACGTAAAGTATCTAGTCACTGATCATCATCATTATTACTACTAATAATACAATTTACATTTTTAAAAAATATACAGAGTGAAAGAAATCAGCAAAAAAGAGTACATAATAAATGATTCCATTAGTGTAAAGTTCTGGAAAAATGCAAAGTAATCTATACTGAGCAAAAGCAGATTAGCAGCTCCCTCTGGATGGGGCTGGAGGGAGGAGTTACAAGGGGGCGTGAGAAAACCCTGGGAGGTGACGAATACCTTCACTACCTTCACTGCGGTGATGGCCTCACGTGCGCACACACGTGTAAAAACTTATAACATATGCACTTCAAATGTGTGCACAAATATATCATATTCAATTATACTCCAACAAAGCTGTTAAAACAGTATTCTTAAAATATTTTCATTGATACTACATGATATTATTGGGTCGTGACCATCTACTTTATAGCCCCTAACCCTGTTGCTCTGGCCGTGCTCAGTGTCCAACTCCACCAGGACTCCAGCTCACACTCTGTGCCCAAATCAAGCTGGGGCCTGTTGGAGGCAATATCTTCTTTCCTCTTTTATGCTTCAGCACCCTCAGACTGTTTTTCTACTCACACCTGTTCTAAAGAAAGCACCAACATTATATTCAACACACAAGAAAATTCAGAACCCAAAACATATTCACACCCGCGTCACCCTCCCCCCCCCCCCCACACATTCATTACTTTGTTTCAACAGATATCAACACATTCAATCAAAGAAATAGAAGTACCTAATTGGACTGGCAGGCGTCAGGATGGATGGAAAGCAGGTTAAGGGAGATATCAATAAGGGTGACATATTACCCTCAAGATCAACCTTGCTCAGACTTTGTCTTAACACTTATTCACTTATTCACTCATCCGTTTATCCATTCATACAACATACATTTTTGAACACCTATGATGGATGAGGCCTGGAGCTCAGACTGCGAATCCAGAGAGGAAGAAAATAATCTCCCTGTTCTTCTGCTCCCATGAAAGAGATGGGGGAACAATTAGATAAATATTTAGGGCACAATGTGAGTTATTTAAAAAGAGTTCTAACAAAAGTCATATCCTCATCCAAATGTGCCCCCTTCTGTTTTTCATTCACATCTTTATATATTTACTGTGATGGATATCTAAATAGGATGTAGTATTGGTTTATATTTTTAAGATTTATTTTAAAAGAATATATAGATTTCTGTAATAAGAGGATCAAGTACTCAACCTTTAGATAAGTCTTTTAGAAGCTTTCTGAAAGATGCAATATTGAGTCCGAGTCTGTAATCTTGAATATTTAACATTGCTATCATTAAGCTGTGTTTGTGGTGGTATTACCATTTCTCTTCTTCCTCACAAGAGTAAAGCCTCTAATTAAAGGTGTCCATATTACTATCTTTACCACACATGAAGGTGGTAAAGATGTCACTAAATTATTTGTATTGATTTATATTTCTTTGCTCACAAATATCTGGAATACAAGGCTACCCGAGAACTCCACTGAGTTTAGGGAAATAGAAACAAGAAACAAAACCAGCATATTATGTCCCGTCCTGGGCCAGGACTTTAAGTCTCAGCGGAGCAGGGGCTTCAATAACATCAAGAAATAAGAATCAGGGGCCGCCCCATGGCGCAGCGGTTTCGTTTGTGCTTGGCAGCCCGGGGTTCATAGGTTCGGATCCCGGGTGCCCACCGACGCACTGCTTGTCAGCCATGCCATGGGGGAGTCCCATATAAAGTGGAGGAAGATGGGCACAGATGTTAGCCCAGGGCCAGTCTTCCTCAGCAAAAAGAGGAGGATGGGCAATAGATGTTAGCTCAGGGCTGGTCTTCCCCACAAAAAAAAAAAAAAAAAAAAAAAAAAAAGAAAGAAAGAAGAATCAGAAGTGAGCATGCACATTCTTTTAACTTAGGTATGCTCAGGTTTGCCCAGCCTCTTTATCACTTAGCCAGAAAATATTAAAACAACTTTCCTGTGACTTGGCTAACCAAGTATAAAGAGCCCATTCATTGGGCATGCCTGCAAAAATATAGTGATACTCCAAACTTCCTCTTAAAATGTCCAATTAGGTGGAATCCATTGTGAAAAAAAGAAATCAAAAACCTAACTATATTTATAGCATTCAATACAAATATTACAAAAGAAAAAAGATCTAAAATCAATAATCTGAGTTTCCACCTTATGAAACTAGAAAAAGAAAAAAAAAATCCAAAGTAAGAAGAATAAAAATAAATAAAAAAGAATTAGAGCAGAAATCAATGAAATTGAAAACAGGAAATCAATGGAGAAAATCAACAAAACTGAAAGGTGATTCTTTGACAAGATAAATAAAACTGATAAGCCACTAGCCAGGCTAATTAAGAAAAAAAAGAGAACACAAATTACTAATATCAGAAATGAAAGATGGGACATCACTAAAAATCCCATGAAAATTGAAAGGATAATAAAGAAATACCGTGAACAACTCTATGCTTACACATGTGAAAACTTAGATGAAATACAGCAATTTCTTGAAAGACACAATCTGTCAAAACTCACAAAAGAAGAAATAGATGATATGAATAGGCCTATATTTATTAAATAAATCGAATAAAAAATTAATAACCTTCCAAAACAGAAAGCACCAAGCCCAGATGGGTACACTGGTGAATTCTACCAAAGATTTGATAGAAATTAGACCAATTCTCTACAATGTCTTCTAGAAGACAGAAGCAGAGGGAACTCGTCCTAACTCATTCTATGAGGCCAGCATTACCCTAATAGCAAAACAAGACTAAGATATTATGAGAAAAGAAAACTACTGACCAATGTCTCTCATAAACATAGATGGAAAAATTCTCAACAAAATATTAGAAAATTAAATCCAAAAAAGTATAAGTAGAATTATATACCACAACTAGGTGAAATTTATCCCAAGTATGCAAGATTGCTTCAACATTTGGAAATGAATTAAGGTAATTCATTATATCAACAGAAAAGGAAAATCACATGATTATATCAATAGAGTCAGAAAAAGCATTGAAAAAAATCTAATACACATTAAGGTTAAAAAATCTCAGTAAAGTAGGAATAGAGGGGAACTTTCTCTTCTTGATAGAGATAGTAAAGTAGTAATAGAGGGGAACTTTCTCTTCTTGATAGAGACTATCTCCAAAAAGCTACAGTTAACATTGTACTTAATGGGAAGATATTTGGAACTTTCCCACTATGATCAGCTATAAGGCAAGGACGTTCCCTCTTAGCACTCCTTTTTAACATCATGCTGGAAGTCCTTCCTAATGCAATAAGGCAAGAAAAAGAAATAAAAGGTATACAGATGGGGAAGGAAGACATAAAACTGTTTTTGTTCTCAGATGACATGATGGTCTATGCAGAATATTTGAAAGAATTGACCAAAATCCCCTGGAACTAATAAGTGATTATAGCAAGGTTGCAGGATACAAGGGTAATACACAAAAGTCAATTGCTTTCCTAATAGCAATAATGAACAACTGGAATATGGAATTAAAAACATAATGCCATTTATACCGGCACCCCAAAGAATGAAATACTTAGGTGTAAACTTAACAAAATATATTGAAAACTTATATGAGAAAAACTACAAAACTCTGATGAATGAAATCAGAGAAAAACTAAATAAGTAGAGAGATGCTCCATGCTCATGGATAGAAAGATTCAACATGTCAGATGTAAGCTCTTCCCAACTTGATCTATAGATTTCATGAAATTCCAATAAAAATCCCAGCAAGTTATTTTGTAGATATCAACAAACTGATTCTGAAGTTTATGTGGAGAGGCAAAAGACACAGAATGGGTAACATAATATTGAAGGAGAAGAACAAAGTTGGAGGACTGACACTACCCAACCTCAAAGACCTACTATAAAGCTACACTAATCAAGAGTTTGGTGTTGGCAAAAGATTAGACAAACGGAACAAAGGAAAAGAATAGAGAGCACAGAAATAGACCCACATAAATGCAAGCAATTGACCTTTGACAAAGAAGCAAAGGCAATACAATGGAGCAAAGACAGTCTCTTCAACAAATGGTGCTGGAACAACTGGACATACACATGCAAAAAAATGAATCTAGACACAGACCTTACCCTTTTCACAAAAACTAACTCAAAATGGATCATAGATCTAAATGTCAAATGTAAAATCCCAGAAGGTAACATAGGAGAAAAACCTAGATGACCTCGGGAATGGTGATGCCTTTTTAGGTAAAACACCAATGACACAATCCATGAAAGAAATCATTGATAAGCTGGACTCCTTTAAAATGTTAAAAAATCTTCTGCTCTGTGAAAGACAATATCAAGAGAATTTGGAAGACAGGTCACAGACTGTGAGAATATGTCTGCAAAAGACACATCCAATAAAGGACTACTATCCAAAATATACACAGAACTCTTAAAACTATGCAATAAGAAAACAAATAACCCAATTAAAATATGGACTAAAGGCCTTAACAGACACCTCACGAAATAAGATATACAGATGGCAAATAAGCATATGAAAAGATGCTCCACTTCATTTGTCATCAGGGAAATGCCAATTAAACAACAACATGATACCACTACACACATATTAGAACGGCTCAAATCTGGAACACTGACACCACCAAATGCTGGTAAGGATGTGGAGCAACAGAAACTCTCATACAATCCCGGAAGGAATGCAAACTAGTCCAGCCACTTTGGAAGACACTTTGCCATTTCTTACAAAGCCAAACATCATTTTACCATATAATCCAGCAATAGCATTCCTTGGTATTTACTCAAAGACATTGAAAATTTATGCCCACACTAAACCCTGCTCATTGATGTTTACAGCAGCTTTATTCTTAATTGCCAAAACTTGGAAGCAACCAAAATATCTTCAGTAGGTGAGTGGATAAATATACTGTGGGACATCCAGACAATGAAATATTGTTCAGTGCTAAAAAGAAATGAGCTGTCAAGCCATGAAAAGACATGCAGGATTCTTAAATGCATATTTTTAAGTGAAAGAAGCCAATCTGAGGAGTCTACACAATGTATGTTTTCAACTATATGACATTCTAGAAAAGGCAAAACCTTGGAGGCAATAAAAATATCAGTGGTTGCAGAGGAGAATGGAGGAAGATAAATAGGCAGAACACAGAAATTTTAGGGCAGTGAAAACACTCTGTTTGATATTATAATGATGGATATATGTCATTATACATTTGTCCTAACCCATAGAATGTATAACACCAAGAGTGAACCCTAATGTAAACGATGGACTTTGAGTGATCATGATGTGTCAATGTTGGATGATCAATTGTAACTGATGTACCACTCTGGTATGGGATGGTTAATCATGGGAGAGGCTATGTATATCTAACTACATCCTAGATACTTCAGAATATCTGGAATTTCAAGAGGTGGCACATTTTATGTGGATATCTAGGAGAGAAAGTTTGTCTCCCATTGGCTTGCTAAAAGTTTTTTTAAGGGCACAGTGTGAAACCCTCTCCTTCTCCTTCCCCATGCTTCTGACTCTTATATTCTATTCTAATAAAGAATGTTGTGAAGTATTTTCTGATTTTATTTTTTCCTCCTCCTGTGTCTGCTGTGGGCAAAAGCACTCTGACACTGATCTCACTTCAGAGAAACCCTGTCCTAAGGCTTCTAATCAGCACGGACCTGTCAGTTTAAATTCCCCAAGAAACTGTCCTGTGTTAGGGGCTTGACGGAGAAACGGCAGCAGGAAATGGAGAGCTCAGAAAAAGAGACACATTGTATTTCAGACTCTTCAAGGAATCATTTTCCAATCTAAATCTCTCATCAGGTGGCCTGGTAATTTCTCATGGGGTCTTGTAGTGTCCTTCACTAAGTGACCCCTTATTTAAGTTTCATTTTCAATTGGCTCTTCCAGATAAAACAAAGAAAGTCATGGCGCAGTCTAGAGAGTGCAACTACAGGACTGAAGGGAAAAATACAGCAACATGGTTTTATGTGTATTTTCTTTCCCTTTTGCCTTAGTATTTCATTGTTTATTATCTATCTCTTTAAAATAAATAAGATAGTGAAATAAATATTTTTTGAAAACTAAATATAGAGACCCACGCTAGACACTGTTGAAATTCAAATAGTCCCTGCTTTTCTTCTGTTGATAAGAGTAAGATCTACCGAGGCGGATATGTAGGTATGACTACGATGAAATCAAAGTTGTGACACTGCCAACACTCTATTCAAGATAAGAATTTCTGATTAATTTAGTGGACTGAACTCATGCAGAATCCCCCTTCTTTTACTTCAAATAACAGAAAATCTAGACAATATTTTAACTGGAGATTCAAGCTTAACACCTAGGATGCTTTCAGTAGCACGGTTTTGGGGAAATGGATACCCTCATACGAGTCTTATGAGAGGTATACAATTTTTCATAAGCATTATGGAGAATTTGGAAAGATGGAACAGAATGAAAAATAAATTTAGCTTTTGTCTCACTTTTAGGAATTTACTCTGAACATGTATCACTAACAACATAAACATACATATGAACAAGATTATTCATTGCAGCATTCTCTGTCATATCAAAATACTGGAAACAGTTTTATCAGTGATATAAAAGAGATTGTTGAATAAGCTTTGGTTCATCCACCTGTTATGGAATGATTTTCAGGATATTTTTCCAAGTAAAAAAGGCAAATTAAAAAGTATGCTATTTCATGCAAGAGAATATGGTAAGTAAAAATATATTGAACTTATTTTCACTAAAAGAAACACTGTAAAAATAAACCATACAGGGGTCGGCCTGGTGGCGCAGAGGTTTAGTTTGCGTTTTGGCAGCCCTGGGTTCACAGGTTCAGATCCGGGCGCCACGTGACGCACTGCTTGTCAGCCATGCCACGTCGACGTCCCATATAAAGTAGAGGAAGAAGGGCACGGATGTTAGCTCAGGGCTGGTCTTACTTACATACACAAAAATAATAATAATAAACCAGACATTAACGAGGTTGATTACTTATGAAAGGTAGCTGTGAATGAAGTAGAAATGTTGTGGGTAGAGGAAGGTCACTTATTTGATTATATGTTTTTGTATAGTTTAGACTTAGGGAACCTGGGTAACATTTTACATATTCTAAAATATAAAATAACATAAATAAGGACTGAGTAGAAATAAACCTCTAAAATTGAACTCAAAACAAACCAAATGATACAATTGTTTCAAACAAATATTGTATCTACTGTGAAGGAAAGGAAGTATAACTCAAGTAGATTCACATGCAACGATTTGACTATATACCCTCAGAATAAAGACAAAAATAACCGAACAAATAGCAAACTCTAGTTAGTAGGCTTCTTTCTCAAGTGCTGTGAGTTAGAGGTTCTGAAGGCACCTTCTCTGCTTATAGGTTTGAGAAAAAAACTAAATATTAGGGGAATGTGAACTAGATTTCTCACTATTGCAGGAACTTACAAATATGGAAAGGGGGAAGAGTAAACTAAACTATGCGAAGTTGGCTTGGAATTGGAGGTAACAGTATGAAGTCAAGGTTTTAGACAGAGAGAGATAAGGATATGAAGATATAAAAATATTTATGTCTGTCCATCAATCCATGTTCCCACCTCCACTGAGTCTAGAAGAGTGGCACACCTCTAGTAATGAGCACACCAAAAGCCCACATCTTGGTTTCTAAATATTCTTCTCCATCAAAAGGAATCTGAGTTCCTTGGGAAAACGGCTGATTTCAGATATAGGACAGGGAAAGTCCAAGATATCTTGTTGGACCAGAGACATGAAATATCTCGAGTGGTGGGGACACGTCAAAAGGACAGGAGGAGCTTTCAGTGGCCAAATTTGGGCAATTTGATCAGCAAAGTAGGTAATGATAGTCACAAATTATAACCCATTCAATACAATAAAAATACATGTTACCATTCTGATATAAAGAGGGAATAGTTTCGGACAAAACCATCAATATATACTAAAACTAATGAGTGTGTCATGAAGAACAGGATATTTACATGGTATCAAAGTATCTTCCTACATGTTGCTCATTAATTACAAAGGGAAGAATGGTAACTTTACAGTGGAGAATCCTGGTAAACATTATCTTAACTAAGAGATTAAAGTTAACATCACCAGTGATGGGGCAAACTGACTTTGTGTGTCTCCCAATGTAATTCACTAAGAAATAACATTATTTCTTTGGAATTCCTACCAAAAAATACATAAACAAATATAACCATGGGAAAACATCAGACATTAAAGAAATACAATTATATTTTAGGAAATAATTGGATTGTACAGTTAAAAAATCAAAATTATGAAAAATACATTTACTATATTGGCACAGGTAGAAATCAGATTTCAAAAGATCAAGGAGTAAAGGTAAAGGAGTGAAGATAGAGAAGAAATTGTATTCAGTCATGGTATCTGATCAGCAAAATTGAAACAATGAATTGGACAAAGGCGACAAGGTAAGAGGAATTTTGTTTGTTTTGTCTTTACATTGTTACTTTTGGGACAATTGAACCCATCTCTACTTGGGTCTATGAGATTAACAGAAAATTTCTTACTTAAAACAACCAGCTGATTAGTCATTTACATAGTCTCTAAAATGAGAAATTTAATAAAATAGATCATATTAGTCAACTTTTCTTTTTGTTATTCTATGGTAACGACAACTCCAATTCTCAGTGGCTTACTACAAAAAAGGCTGGATTCTCATTCCTGCCATTTGTCTGCCACTGTGGTTCTGCTCCACATGTCAAGGTCATTGCAACTCTCAGGCCTAAGAGAATGGAAACATCGTGGAACCACATAGAGGCTCTCGGAGGTTCTTCTCAGCATGGGCACATGCCACTTCCGCTCTCTTTCCATAAGTCAAAGTCATGTGCACAAGCATTGCATCCATGCAGCAAATAATTGGGTACACATATTCCCAAACTGTTGACTTTTTCTAAGTGTAAATATATAAAATATTTACAGTTGATTATTTGAAAATTGGGAAAAAATGTCAAAGAGGAAAGCAAAAAACACAAAAATCTTAACCATTCATGGAACATTTTTGCTAACAGTCTGTTGATTCATTTCCTTTTCATCCTGTCTCCACATACACATGTTTACTCACACACTTCACACATATATATTTACAAAGGGTCAACTGGTACACACAAATTTATATCTAATTCTTTGCATGCAAGATTATATTTGTAAAAATTTCCTCAGGTCATCAAACATAACTTTAAATGGATGCACAATAGTCTACTAGAGTGATGTGACAGTGTTCACATAAACTTTTAAAATTACTCATATCTAGGCTATTTCCAATTTTCCTCTTTAAAATAATGCTATGAAGAACAACTTTTGTGCTTACAAGTTTATGTTCATATATGATTATTTCTTGAGGATTACCAAATAAAACCTTCAAACTATTTGAAGGTTTTTTGTTTGTTTGTTTGTTTGTTTGTTTTGGTGAGGAAGACCAGCCCTGACATAACATCCGTTGCCAATCCTCCTCCTTTTGCTGAGGAAGACTGGCCCTGGGCTAACATCTGTGCCCGTCTTCCTCTACTTTATATGGAACGCCGCCACAGCATGGCTGACAAGCAGTGCGTTGGCTGGCGACTGGGATCCGAACCTGTGAACCCCGGGCTGCCAAGTGTGAACTTAACCGCTGCGCCACCGGGCCAGCCCTATTTGAAGGTTTTTAATGCACATTATCAAATGGCTTTCCAGAAAAAAAAATTGTCCAATTTATTATGTCTTTGCTCCCAGACATACTATTGCATCCATTATCTCGAGGCTAAATCAGTTCCATTTTATAACTCTCCTTTGCTGAGATATCCATGGCCTCTGAGATGAGACCAGAGGTGGGGATATTCAACTCCTCTCTACTGGGAATATCCATACACACAAGCATAAATACCTCTTCCCTTAAATGGACTTCAGCTTTTATTTCATATTTTCCAGGAAATAAAAAGTATCTCATTCTTAGAAAACTTTTCCTTATGCTTGCCTTAAAATATCAGTTCAGGATTTGTTGTTGGAGTCCTCCATGCCTTGTGTCCTCCAATAACAAGAGAAATGCCTAGGATAAACTGCATATCCAGAAGTCTTTAAACATGTTTCATGAGTCTAGTGATGGAACAATGATAAAGAACATGCTTCCTTATCTCTGACTGTCCAAGAGACACATAAAGGCAACTGGGGTTCCCGCATCTTCCCCTACAGCCACTTGTTAAGTCTAAAGCAGAGAAGGAGAAAAGAAAAGTTTATGATCTTCTCCTCACTTTTCATTAACCCTTTCCTACAAACTAGCCGCCCTAGCCCTCCTCTTCCCACTGTGATTATTGATCACATTTATAAAAAAATAACATTTGAATGATGGCAGACATTGCTTGCTGCTATTCAGTACAAGGAAGGATTTCTTTCCTGAAACTAATTTGTCAGGAAAAGGGGAAGGAGATCTTATCAGAGGCAAAGGGCATAATACTAGCTTTCAAATTAGATACTTGGTTCATTAAATTATTTGTGTACGGTTGTCTTCAGGAATCTCATTCTCCAAAAAGCTACACAACAAAGTTCAAATCTGATGAGGCTAGTATGCCCAGTGGATCTCATAAAAAAGTACAAGTGTTCTCTTTTTCAATGCCCCTGGTAACAGCTCTCACTGGGACTTGAGGGCACTTTGTGAAACACTCTTATCTAGTGGGGCATGAGCTGGATGGTTGTTTTCACAGAATAACCTCCTGAAGTGTTGCTTCTGTTTTTCTCTGATTCTTGTCAGTGACTGCAGAATGACACATGATTAACTGCCATTTTCCTGTCCAATATTTAAATATATTTAATCCGTATTTCTATTCATAATCACCATAAAGGAAAATAGTCTGACTTTGAGTCTCCGTATCAGGATCTGTATATGTCAAACTCAACCATTAGTATCTGCCCCCGTCTTCCCCCCTGAAATGCATTTCTCTGTCTTCCTGGCTTGGATAATTCCTTCTTCCTTCTCATAATCGGGGTGTACATCACCTCTGACCACCCAGTTCATTTAGGTGCCTTTTTCTGACTCCAGAACTATCTTGTTTGTGATTCTATCAAAACATTTGTCAGGCTGTTTTGGCAGAGATCATTTCATGTTTATTTATATATCTTCATCTGTTGGCCTGGAATCTAGCAAGGACACAGTTCTAAGAATCAATGTGCATCTTATCACTTATTAAAAATTCCCAAATAAATAAACACAAATAAACAGATGCCAGATGCCAACACGCTAACACTGACAGTCAGATTTTTATACATTGAATGGGACCCAAGTATCCAGTGTCTGTAATTTATGAAACATCACATGAAACATGCTGTATGGCCAGGTTGGAACAACTGCAGCAAGCACATAATAGGTGTATGTGGAATGACTGACAACGGCAGGGTCAGGTGCCAACTTGGTCCAAGCCTGTCTGTCACGGATACCAGTAGGATACTGAGCTGGACGCAGGCATGCTTCTGCCAGATAGTCATTTAAAGCTAAAGTGTTTGTAAAGATTGTACTTATAAAACATGCAGCTGACCTAGGTTGAAATCTAACCCACCCTGTTGGTTCATTGCTTGATGCTTTAACGTGTGGAATTTGCCATAAGAGAAGGTAGCCCAGGCAGAGAAAGCAATCTAAAGACAGAGAAGGAAAATAAGAATTTCAGTTTATTTTACTTGCAAATCTGAGAACTCATTCTTATATCCATGGACACCTTAGGTGATACCTCCCTTTTAACTGATAGCAGTTAAAGGTCAGAAAATGTTGGACTTTTGCATATAATTTTTCTCATGTTTGGTTGGAAAAGTTTGATTTGGTTGCAAAAGGAGTTAGATTGCAAATACCTCCATCATGGTAGAGCAGGCATTGTTATGGTGGATAAATCTACAAATGTTGAACATTTAGTACAAAGGCTTATACCTAGAAAATATAAAGCAATACATGTCAACTAAAGTCCTAGGGGAAAATATGACATTCAATGAGTCCAATCTTCAGCAGCAAAGGGGGATTGGCAAAGCACAATTGTGGAAGTTATTGGAAAAATAAAAGTATTTCATAATTATGCATCACACATTGTGATGCTTCAGTCAAAACACTTACGCATGTGTTTTTCCCCCTGGATTCTTAATACAGGGAGTGTGCATCACTCATCTTCATAATCTCAGTGTCCAACAATGCCTGACACTGCATGAACTCCATGATCATTTAATTGAAAGTTATAGACATTATTTCCAAAAATAACAAGCTGTATCTAAGAGAGCCCTTTGTAAATGATTTTGCTTATAAAGAATGCCATGCTACATAGGTTATTCTTGCTAACTGTGAGTTGATTTGACAAACAAACAAAGATGAAGAATGATAGAAAAAGAAGCAGTAAATAGAAAAAGGAGAAAGAAAAAGAGTAGAGAGTAGAAAGAGATCAAGAGGAGTTGGGAGAAGCAGACACAGTAGGAGTGAGAGAGACAGAGAGAGGGAAGGCAGAAGAGATGAGAGAGAAAATAATGATAAGTAAAGTGAAGATGTGCAGGGGTCAAAAGGAGGGAGCGGGGGCAATAATGGTGAGAGGAAGAGAGAGTATTGCAAAAGTCAAAAGCTTCTCTGGATTCTATGAAACACGTGGATAATGGTGTCTCTCATCAATATCAAAACAGAACCTGGAAACAATTGAAGAAAAGTTAAATCAGAATAAACACAAACGTGTAAAGGGCATACATAATCATGTGGGTATTGAGAATCATTTCCAATTTCCAGCTTTCTAGTTTTGTGTCTTTTTTTCCCCTAACCACTTGGATATCTTCCAACAAAACTTGAATAAGAAAGGCTAGGAAACAGGTTTCAATGAATTGCAAGCATATCACTTTTTGCTCATTTACTAAAATAGCACATTCACAACAAAAATGAGAGAAAATGGTTAGAGGCGAAAAATGGAGATGTATTCCCATGGCCCTCTGAGCACTTTAGTATGTGTATAATCAGCTCATAATCAAGAAGAAACCGTGTTCAGCTATTTAGTTGGCTCTCTGTTGCTTGAAAATCTTTGTTATTTTGTATTTTTTTCTTAACATAGACTTCAGGCTGTCCTAATTAAATAAGAGAAGTTTTATTATCAGCAAAGATGGCATTTTTCCTGAGGTAACTTTAGATCCTAGAGTTGTTTTTCTAGTTTGGAGAAAGTAAGAGTAGGGCTAGGAGAAAGAAGGGGCTGACAATTTTCTTAAAGACAGCAAGGAGACTTTAGAAAATACTACTACAAGCACCAGAGCTCCTGGAGAACAAAGGCAAATGGTCAATGTCTATATCTACTTTGGCCTATCATCTAATTTCTAAAGTGCCCTAAATTCACTTGACTTTAGGAAATCAGCCCATCAACCACATTGAAATCAATGGTTGTCATGGTGAGGATATTCCTGGAATTATTTCCAGGACCTTTTAGGTAACAGCAGCAAAATTGCTCACAGTCAACAGCTAAACGTTTCAGCATGGGCAGCCTTGTAGACTCTGGATCGTAAAATCTTAAATTTGGAGAGAATCTTAGAGATTATTTCATCATCTTTCCTTACAGTCCATTAAAGATGGGGAAATGGAGACCCAGTGCAAGGGGGAGACTTATCCCAGGTCCCAGGAAGATGGTGACAGGGCTAGGACTACTCATGTCTCCCAACCTCTACTCCTCAGGCTTCCAGACTGACTTGAAAGAGAAGTAGAAGATGGACATAGAAGGAGAAGCTTTCTGGCATTGAGGCTGTCTTCCTCAGAGGTTCATCAGCAGGGTGCCTAAAAGATGATTATTTTCTTTTTATATTTCATAAGGCCAAAGCAAATCAGCAGTTCAGATCTGCATGGTGCACCCTTGTGTCTCCTGATGGCAGTTATCCACTATTCCTGGAGGACTGGCACTATATCATAGTATTTTGTGCGGCCAATGCACTGAATTTTAAGTTTTGTGGAGGTCTGTTTTGAAGAGGAATGCCAGACAGTAAGAGGCAACGTAGGATGAATAAACAAATATCTGAAAAGCGGCTCTCTATCTTCCTCTCTGTATCTGTTTAAACTTTTTTGTTTATTTTCGCTTGTATTACAAAGAACAGCACACACTTTATCTCGTCTTTCCTCTCCAACTCTATCAAATGCCATCTTAAAATGGGTCAGATCAGAGTGACAAACAGATTTGGGAGTGATTTATGAAAATTTCACTTTGGAAAATATTCTCTAAAAACTACTGCATAGAAGAAAAAGTCAAGGGAATCTGTGCTGTGCATCTGGCCTTGTATTCACTTCAATAAATATTAATGACGGCTCACTATGTACCAGGAACTCTACCAGAAGCTGAGAGCACAAATTGTGGTTCTGTTCGTTGCCAGCTGTGTAAGTTCTTTGGGCTTCAAAAACTGGACCTGTAAATTTGAGTTAATAATATTTCTCTCATGAATTTATGAGGATTAAGTGTGCTAATATTCTAATCTATTTTCTTAAGGGTATTTTTTGTATTTTCTTGCCTTCAGCTTTGTTCCAATGGCTCATGTTCCAATGGCCATGTTCATGAACCTTCACTCACCCTCCCAACTCAGGTCCTGAGTCAGGGAAATGTCTGGTTACATCAACAATGCTGTATTGAGGGTGAAAAATATGATTGGATCCTTGTAGAGTTGGGATATGGCAAGGACTTACAAAGTTCCATAGAGAAGGTGACAGTTAATTCAAATATGGGCACTGTGACAGAAATGAGATCATTCAATTCTTATATAGTGAAGGGGGAGTGCATAGCCTGTGCTACATCAGGGAAGATTTGAAGTCTAAAAGAAGATTAAAAACAAAGACTACCACCTCATATTCCCATAGATCCCAATGATGATAAATTGGAGAAAGCATGGAATTGCCTTTAATCTCAAACAGTGTATTCTGCTAAATGTTTAACAATCAGCTCTCTGAAAAAAACAAACGAATAAAAATACTGATTTATAACAGTGTCTCATTTTAATAGTGTAAATCATTCCACCAAGGCCAATTTTGATCTACCAGTGTGAGGTCACTCAATGTGGATTTGGGAAGAGAAACACCCAATCTGCCCTGTAGAACCAATTGGAGCCAGCTCCAGCACATCACTGTGTCAGTGTCACACTAACACTCCCTTTGAACTTGGTAAGATAATGTTTCTAATCTTCAGTTTCCTTACCTGTAAAGTGGAGACTATGAAACCTACCCAAACTATTGACAGAAAGGCTAAATGAGAGAATGAAGGTCCCCAACATAGTGTTTTGCATTTATTGGAGATTCAAAAATACTAGTTTATCTCCTTTCTCGTTTTGTTGAGATCTGGATTTCATGAACCCAGAAGAAATGCTGGCACCAAGGCAAAGCAATATCAGAAAAGGGTCACAGGCTTCCAAGGATTCAGTCAGTTGACTAATTCACCTAGTTAACTCTAATTTGTGTTTGAATGTAAAGTGTGCCAACAGAAGCCTTCTTACACGTGAATGTTTCATCTGCCAAGATGTTGGAGTATTCTCTCAGGGAAAGGACTATGCATATATTTCTTCTTAAATCTTACAAATATAAACTTTATAACTCATGCCTTTGAGTGATGACTAATTGACTTGAAAAACCATAACACATATTAATAAAAATATTTCATTTCTGAGTTTATTTTTCACTAGATTTTAAAATAAAACTGTCCCACTGAGACCCTAGCAAGAGTGAGCTGTCCATATCCGGGGCTGCTCGTGCCAGTATGCTGGGACACTTCCTTTGCCCCAGCCTTGCTTTGCCCCTACTCCATGGCCATTATATTCTTTCTCTTCTTCTGTAGCAGGCTCTCCCATTTCTCATCCTAAACTGCCCTTTGAAATTCACATCTGCAAAAAAGCCTCTGTTTAATCCATGTTGTTCTCTAGTAAGGAGTTGTCTTGATATGGATTCACTTTCTATTTCTTTCTACTTCTAACCAATTCGAGTACATACTTAAAGTTAAAATATTCAATGATTAGCTACAATAATACTCTCCATGTATCTTTGAAATGTGTGCCAGGCATATAATCTCAATCAACTCTGTGTGATAGAAATTATCAAATTTATTTGACATAATTTGAAACTGAGGCTCTGAGATATTAACCTCTTCAAGTTTGCATCGATTATGTTTAGCTAATTCTGTAATATTCAGCCTCTCCTTGCCTTGTCTTCATTCTCTATCCTGAAGACTAAATACAGCAATGCATAACTAATTTGTCATTTACTGCCTAACAGATAGCAGTCATTAGGTTAGACATTGAGCAACTAAAACAGAAGACATGGTTCCTTTTTCATTCTTCATTTTACCTAATGTTTCTTTAATCTTCTACACTTTTCACAACCGCCTCCTGGTCAAGATATTCCACTTCCTTTGCTTCTGTAAACAAACTCTCCCTTGGTTCCTGTCTAAGATTTTGGTTCCTCTTTCACCCTACTCTCTTTGGGTATTAAATGTTGGATTCCTCATGTTGCAATCCTAGACCCTCTCCTAAGCAATATCATACCAAACCACATCTTCAATTATCATATATTGTGGACTTGTGTCCCCCCCAAAATTCATATGTTGAGTGCTAACCACCTAGTACTTCAGAATGTGACTGTACTTGGAGATCGGGCTTTTAAAGAGCTGATTAAGGTAAAATAAGGTCATATGGGAGAGCCCTAATCCAATATGATTTGTGTCCATATAAGAAGATGGGATTAGGATGCAGACAAGCACAGAGGAAAAGACCTTGTGAAGACAGTGGAAGAAGACAGCCATCTACAAGCCAAGGTGAGAGGCCTCAGAATAAACCAATCCTGCCAATGTCTTAATCTTGGACTTCTAACCTCTAGAACTATAAACAAATAGAATCTATTGTTTAAGTCACCCAGGCTGTGGTACTTTGTATGGCAGCCCTGGTGGGTTAATATACCACCTATATGCGGATGATAACTAAATTTATGTTTCTAAACCAAATCTCTTCTCTGAGCTCTGGATCTGGTTATATAACTACAAGATATGGCTTCATGGATATTTCAAAGCCACATCTGCAAAACCAAATGAATGATCTCTCCCATTCAAATATGGTCATATTTGCAGTATTCTCTCTCTCCATCCATCTAGCTACTACAAAGCTTTCCACATCCGTCTATCACTCTCACATTTAACACATAGTCAAGTCTTGTCAATTTTGCCTCCGAAATATCTACTGAATCCATCCACTTCTCTCCATTTCTACCAGGTTAGTCTAAGCTAACATTGTTTCTCGCCTGTACTATTAGAGTAACTTCCTAACTGGTGTTCCTGAATCTACTTTACTTTTTCCAGTCCATTCTCCTTCTTGCAACTAACTGACTCCACTAACACTCTTCATTTCACCCTTCCATGTTTTTATCAAAAATATAACACTTTCAGATGATGTATAAGGCAGCTCTAGTCAATAAGATGGCAAATTAGTTCACCAAAAAGCCACTTGCTGAAATATGAGGAGTTCTTTTGCAGTTTTTTTTTCCTTTGTTCCTGCCCTGACATCTGACTTGAATATGTCCCTACCCTGTCCTTATCCTTTTGTTTATGGTCACAAAATAGCTAATCTAGGAAAACATGCAGAGGCAGAACAATCACACAGGGAAGGACAAACACAGAAACAGGGGCAAGATTAACGTTCAATCAAACCTTTAGTGGTTGGGCCAACAGGTTTTTAGGTGAATGATCACTCAGCACATTCATGTAGGAGAGTTGAATCTGGGAATTCATTTCTGGAGAATTGTCCTATTCCCCCTGTCCCCCAAGGCTCTGAAAGATATGAGCATTACCGCTGTTTTCAAGTTCATTTCACACCAATTCTTCCCCCACAAACTTGTCAACTACCTTTAAATGCAAGAGCCTTTTTTAAGCCCTCCATAGTGGTTCTTAACTGGAGATGTTAAGCTGCCTTCGAGATGTTTCAAAATGTGGGGCAGTATTGTGTTGTCAAAAGAATCAGGGTGAGGTTTGGGACTCAGACCCTGGCAATCAGTGGATGAAGGCCAGAAATGCCAAATATTTTCCACCGCAGGCAGCAGTTCCACTGAATAACACCTCTGTTGATAAACAGATTTGGAGTGCATGAGCTGTACCTCCATAGGCCTTCCAACTTGATGCTCCTCCTCCCTCAAAGGTCATTTTCTCCCCTCTCTTTTAACTAAGGTAATTCCCACTTAACCATTAGGCTTCAGATAAGTTGCTACTTCACAAGAAAGTCTTGACCCCTCTAAATATATCAAATTATACACTCATAGCACTGTGTGCTCCCAGTTTTATAGTTAGATGACTATTCATGTAATCATTTGATAAATGTCTGTCTTCTCCAGAAGTCTGTACAGGTCCATGTGGACAAGAACCACATCTTGCTTTGCTAACAACTGTATCCTCAGCACCTGACCGTGTACCAGGCACACAGAAGCACTCAGTAAGTTTTGTTGAATGTGACAATGAATGGATGTATGAATGACACAGATCCTGATCTCAAGGGACTGGCTATATGACTGAACAAAGGGAACAGAGCCTGTGATGAAGCACCACAGAATGGCCTGTGGGCAAAGGAGCGGTGCTTACGTCAGTCTTGGCACAGCAAACCCCTCTGTGCTGTTAGAAGGGTTAGAGGAAATGTTTTGCATAGACATGTACCTTAGTGTCTGGAATTCCTTGGCACTAAAATTTTCCATGGGAAAGTTCACCCTTGAGGTGAACCACTTCAAAGAGGATGTGGCTTCAAATAAGGCTTGCCGGGCTTCCAAGTCAGCTCACTGGGAACCACATGCATCTTCTCTCTGGAAGGCTTGGAGCACCCATGGACTGTGGGATTTTGCTTTTTCTTTGCTTCCACAGCAAAGGGTCAGTGGTCTCCTAGAGAACAAAAGAAGAAGAAAGTAAGGGGTCAGGTTCTGGTCAGAGCAGCCGGTAGAGCTGGAAAGTGAACGTATAGAGAGTGACAGAGAAGGAAGCACAGGAGATGACCAAGAGCAGGGATTAAAAGCAGTGTCAGCTTTAAAATTATTCCCCGTGGTTGAAAGAAAAGTCTATTTCTCTCATTTGCAAGGAAACATGGGGCAGGCAAACATTTCAGGCTATTCACTATTTCTTTAAATCTTTAATTGGGCACTTCAAAGGATCACAATTAAGCTTTTTAAAAATATAAAGTTTAAGTTGAAAGGACTCCATGGAGATCGATGCTACTGAATTTTCTGGTCTGAACCAATGGCCTTATTAAAAACAGGAGCGGGTGATGGTACAAAGACAAATTCCTGAGTCTTTTGTTAAAGGAAGTGTTCAGACTTTCCTTCTTCTGTTAATGGGCTAAGAATGAAGAAGGACAAGGAGAGACAGGAGATAATGCTGTATTCAACTCTTAACTCCAATGGAGATGTGTATCCTGAGAGGCAACACTATTCCAAATACCTGTAATTCTCTAAAATAAAAGATAGGGAAATTAGGATTTGTGCCTTGGGCTCTCCCTCTGTACTTGGCCACCTCAGCCCTATTTACACGTGAATTCTCTGTGAATAGGCTCGTCCACTGTCCCTTCTTACTTTCAGGTTCTAGACAGCTCACACCTAACACTGGACATGCCTCCCAAGGCCTCAGCTTCCCCATATCCTAATGAATGCTGCCCTGTGGTGATAACTTGCCTTGTTCCTGATGCTGTCATGTTCTGGTGCTTCTTAACTTATGATTGCTTATACAACATCCATCCTTTCTCCTGGCCCTTGAGTCTCACTAATTCTCACAACCAGGAGTAATCATTTTTCTTGTAGTGTCTGGAGCTATGCCCAGCCTCTGCAAGGCAAAGGCACATTAAGGAATCTCTCAGTTCAGAATTTGGAATTTCATCATCCTCTTCCTTGCTGTCTGCCATATTTGTTTTGTATTTTAACCCCACCTGTGGTAAACTTTTGTCTTTTTCAATGTAACCAAGCTCACAAGGGGAATTCTAGAGCTCCTCTTCCTGTCCAGTGCTCTAGATCAGCTATGACAGAGGCTCTATGTTGTTCTTAGAATAATATTTAGGCTCAAAGTCCCAATCCTGAAATATATACTCCCGAGCTGAGAAATCATTGCTCTCCAGAATCATCTTGAAACTTTACTGGAACTTCCACTGTTTTCTGAGGCCAGGATGGCCTGGCACCATACTCTACATGGGCAGCCAACAGAGCCTGATATTGGAGCCCTGTTACACTAAATCACAGCTTCCCTGGACATCCACTCTCAAGAGGCTCCACTTAGCTCTTCTGATTCCCACCTACTAGCCTAGTGTTTCCCTTAGGTGGCTTTACAACTTGCCTGATGTAAGTTGATTCTCACTGATTTCTGATCAAAGTTCTGGCACTTAATGGGTTTCTGATGGATATTTCTTGGCTCTGTCCTGGCTTGGGTGATTACTGGGTATCATCTACTTCTATCCATTGCTTCTAGCTTGTTTCTCCAGTCTTGTTTTATCTGTTCTGACCTGTTGTGCTGCTATCTATCTATACAATTCAGCACAGCTCACACTTTTGACATGATCCTAGGGAATTAGTTGGAAGTAGTGAAGGAGAGCACATTTGTTGTAAATTTTTCCAAAGTCATTCATAGCTTATTTAAAAATACCACATTGTCACCATCAGGAACAAAATAGCTAGGCATCTAATGAATCGTCTCTGGAGCTCACAGGGGACAACCCTTTTTAAGAACCATTTTCTTTAAGACTCTTTGGGTTTCTCTACTTATATCACAAGAAATTGATGCTTTATTGTTACTACAGAGAGTCCCATAGAGAATGGAGATTAACAAAACCAGCTGAGTATTCATAAGGTAATCCATTATAGCATTATTGCAATAACAACATATTAGACACAACCTAAACATCCACCTGTAGGTTACAGGTTGAATAAATTGTGGTTCACTAACACAAAAGCATATTTTTCAGCTTTAAAAAATAAAATTAATTTATGTCAAGTGATATAGTGTGATTTACTGGATGTGTTATTAAGTGAAAAAAATCAACTTTCAAAAGAGTACATATAGTGTGCTACATTTTGAGTAGAAAGAAGGAAGTACTGAGGATACAGATGTATTGTTTATGCTTATATTTGCCAAAAGAAATAAAGGCATGATAAACTATAACAAAGAAAACAGTTATCTGTGGGTGAGAAAAATGTACTGAGGATAGGAAAGGAAGTGAGAATTTTCTGAGTATAACCGTACATTTAGTTTTGACTTTGGAATTACATATATGTTCTACGTACTCAAAAACTAAAATTAAAGCTGAAAGCATAAAAAAGCAAACTCATGAGCAGATTTTTTTAAGAGACAAATAAAGAAGTCTAACTATAAATCGAACTATCAATATAATCACTCAAGAAAAATCACAGATAATTCTACCAATCTTTGATCAGACTATTATAACTATACACCCTTAGTGGAAAACATTTTAAGGACAAAAAATTGCAAAAGAAATCTTGCCCTTTTTTAGTAGGCTTATTGTTGTCTTTGGTAACTGTGCAGTGTTTTTGAAACTGTTATTCATGACTTGTGGTCTTGAATGAAGAAGTAAATACATTGATAATGTTGGAAACTATTGTTCTCAGTGAGGAATAGGTAAAGACAAAAAATGGAATCAGTGAATGTGAGGAAGTACCATGTACTTCACTTCTGAATTGGAAAATTAGTATAAAACTGATGAAAAGAAAAACAAAAGAACAACAAGAAAGACAACAAAACAGTTCTGTCTATTGAAAAAGCTTAGAAACAAAGATACTCCGTTACCAACTAGCTCACCTAGCCCTCAGATCTTGGTTTCTAGATATTTTTTTTCACTAAAAGAAACAGTGCTCCTTAAAAAAAATTCTAGTTCAAGTTTAAGGCAAAGGAATATAATAAATGAGCCTGTAATATCTTATTGTGTTAGAAAGCAAATCAGCAAAACATGGTACAGATATGTCAATAGGACAAAAGAACATGCCCTAAGGGCCACTGGCCAAAGTTTAAACAGTTTGGCAACAAAAAGAAAAATGGATTATACCAGCTAAAAAAAAAAGTAGAAGCAGTGAAATAATTTTTAAAAATCAGAATTTTGAAACCCCCAGTGTAATAATTCACTCAGGTAAAGATTAACAAATTCTAAAACCATTGGGTGCTTCAGGAAGATGAGTAGGAATCATCAGTTCTAAAAGCTTTTAAGGAAATACAGAAAGATGAGGACTAAAAATGTCTATTGCTTTATTCTATAGAAGGCATCTATGACATAAGCAAGATCCTTTTCAGGAGAATCGTGCGGAATAAATCACTACTGACCTCCATCCATCCCTTTGTTTTGCACTGCCTGAACTCTGTGTTGTAAACAAACTCATTCAAGTTTTAAATTTTTCACACAATTCTCTCTCTTTCCACAGTTTTGCTTTGCTGGGACACAGCTCTATCCTGGGTGTGGCTTCCTAGTAGTCTCACCTGCAGGAGATGTGCAAGTTCCACCATCCTCAAGAGATGGAAGTACTGGTGATATTCTCTTAAATATCTGGTATGTTTCAGATCCCAAATTCTTTCAAAAATTATTTTTCTCTTTACGTTCATCTGGTTAGTTATTCCAATTATTATATCTCTGCATGAACAGTTATGGACTAAACTTTCAGCACTTCCCATATTTCACGGGTAACTTTGGCATGTGTCTCACAGTCCTCCTTTTCTCCCAAACTCCTGTCATTCTAAAGGTAACTCCAAAATCATATGGATGAACTGAACATATGCCTAGCCATAAACACTCTTGAGCTCTTCAAGTCCATAAATCGTCACAGGTAGTCTATTGGCTAACCTGTGAACACATTCGTCAACCCCCCACAATGATCCACTTCTAAAATTTTACTCTAACATTCAATTTTCTGACCTTTGTCTTTTGTGTTTCCTGCCTTCTTATTCCTGCCCTTCATTACTATCACATGGAATTCCTTCCTTTGTTCTCTAGTCTCTATACGCCTTGGTGCATGACTTTCTTATCATAATTCTACGTGTATCTGAATGATTATGTGAAATTAAACAACTAAATAACCTAATTGTTGCATTTTAATTCTTAATACTTTTACAGTTTTTTTCTTCTTCTTGTCTTTCCGCTTTGACAGTTCATAGTGAATATTCTTATCTGGTTCCCAATCTCAGAGAGAAAGCTTTTAATATTTCCCACTAAGGATGATGTATGCTGTGGGTTTTAGTAGATACTATTTATAATCTCACAGAAGAGCTCTTTTATTCCTGGGATTCTAGGCAATTTTATCAAAAATATCTTGCTAATTTTATCACTAGATTTTCTGTATATATTGAAGTTATTTTTCTCCTTTATTCTGTCGATGCAGAGAATTGGACCAATTGTTTTCAAATACTAAACTCACATTCCTAGAATAAATTCAACTTCATCATGATTTATCTTTTTTTTATAGTTTGCTGAGTGTTTGTAACTTTTTAAAAGGATTTTGCATCTATCTTCATGCAAAAGATTAACTTACTATTTATCTTTCTTATAACGTTCTTGATAGGTTTTTTTAACAAAGATTGCTGGTCTCATAAAACAAGTTGGAAATGTTCTTTCTCCATTCTTTGAAAGTGTATTTGAGATTGGTGTATTTCTTCTTTAAATATTTGCTAGAATTCACTAATGAAGTCATCTGGGCATGAAATTTTCTGTAGGAAGTTCTAAAATTATTGATTAATATCTTTAATAGATATAGAATGATTTAGTTCTCTATTTCTCTCGTGTCAGTGTTTGTAAACTGCATTTTTATAGGGATTTGTCCATTTGATCGACATGCTCAAACGTAATAAACAAAGTTATAATAATATTCTCATAAAATTTTAACATCTGCAAGATTTATCACGGTGTATACTTACTCATATTTGATGTTTTTCTGGAGCAGTTTAAATAGTTATTAGCAATATTTTACTATTTTCAAAGATCCACCTTTTGGCTTTACTGAACTTGTTTTTTATTTTATTAATTTTTACATGTGTGTGTGTGCCTTGTGCAACTTCTGGAAAGTTTCTTTAAAGGCCTAGACATTCCCTTCTTCCATTATTTCTCTTTGCTGGCTAAAGTTTGGACCATGAGATGAGTTGGAGTCTCAGATGAAAGGATCCCATGTTTCTGTGACTCCTGGAGCCACCATATGAGCCCTGGACTGCCCATGGTCCTTAATGTTAGAGAAAGTAAACTACTATCTTGCTTAAGCTTCTGTTATTTTGTTTTTTCTGTCTTTTACAGCTTAATCTAACCCTGACTGGTATACCAACTCTTCCCAAAACAGTGACATAAAGCTGAAGGAAACCATGTGAGTATAGCAGTGACAGTGAATGTTTTTGTAGACACAAGTCACTTTTATATTTGGGAGTGATTGAATTTTATTTATTGTTAACTTGTTTTTTATTGGCTATGTTGTAAAATATTTTCAAGTGTGCCAATGAATATTTAATCTTCAAAATTTTTGCAAACAAGTTGAGAACCACTAGAGTAAGGACAGAAGATAATAATCCCTCCACTACATGTGTGTTTCTTTCTGACTGTCTCCTATCATACATGTAAAAGTTACCTTAAGAGCACAGGGTCATGGCTGTCCTCTGACTTTTTTTATTGAGATATAATTGACATGTAACATTATATTACAGCCAGGTGTTTCTTAACAATGGGGAATGTTTTGAGAAATGCATTAGGCGATTTCGTCATTATGCGAACATCATAGAGTGTACTTACACAAACCTAGATAGTACAGCCTACTACACACTTAGGCTATATAGTACAGATCTTATGGGACCACTGCCATGTATGTGGTCCATTGTTAATTGAAACGTCATTATGCGGCACATCACTGTAGTTTCAGATGTACAACGCAATGATGTAATATATGTACATTGATGATATATGTTGTATATTGATATAATATTCGACATATGTATATATTGTGAAATGATCACCACAATAAATCTAGTTAACATTCATCACCACGTGTAGTTACAATTTTTTTTTCTTGTAATGAGAACTTTAAAGATTTATTCACTTGGCATCTTTTGAATGCAGAATACAGTATTATTAACTACAGTCACCATGCCATATATTACATCCCTAGGACTTATTTATCTATGACTGGGTGCCTTTTGACTACCTTCACCCATTTCACCCTCCCCCACCCCCTTGTCTGGCAACCATCCATAGGTTCTCTGTATCTATGAGTTCAGTTTTTTTTTATTCTACATACACGGGAGATCATACCGTATTTGTCTTTCTCTGTCTGACTTATTTTACTTAGCGCAATGCCCTCAAAGTCCATCCATGTTATTGCAAATGGCAAGATTTCCTTCATTTTTATGGCCAAATAATTTTCCATTCTGTATATATACCACATTTTCTTTATCCATTCATTCATTGATGAACATTTAGGTTGTTTTCAAGTCTTGGTTATTGTAAATAATACTGCAGTGAACATGGGGGTGCAAAAAATCTTTTTGAGTTAGTGTTTCTGCTTCCTTTGAATAAATACCCTGAAGTAGAATTTCTAGATCATATGGTAGTTCTATTTGTATGTTTTTGAGGAACTTGCACACTATTTTCCATAGTGGCTTCACCAATTTACATCCCCATTGAGTGCACAAGTGTTCCCTTTTCTCCACATCCTTGTGAATATTTGTTACATCTTGTCTTTTTGATAAAGCTGTTCTAACAAGTGTGAGGTGATATTTTATTGTGGTTTTGATTTGCATTTTCCTGATGATCTGTAATGTGAAGCACCTTTTCATGAATCTGTTGGCCACTTGTGTGTCTTCTTTGAAAAATATATACTCAGATTCTCTGTTTTGTTAACTATTAATTTCTAATCTGCAATATCATTTCTTTTTTTTGAATTTCAGCTTTAATAAGGTATAATTACATATAAAATTGTAAGATATTTAGAGTGTACAAAGTAGTGATTTGATGTACATATTCCTTTGGGAGGGTTACCCTATCAAGTTAATCAACAAATCCACCATATCATTTATTTATTTATTTATTTTTGGTAAGAACATTTAAGTTCTATTCTCTTAACAATTGTTTTGTTCTTTTTGTGGAGGAAGATTCGCTCTGAGCTAACATCTGTCATCAATCGATTATTTATACACACACACACACACACACACACACACACACATATCACATCTTCTTTATCTATTCATCCATTGATGGAGACTTGGGTTGTTTCCATACCTGGGTTATTCTGAGTAATGCTGCAATGAACACGGGAGTGTGGATATTTCTTCAAAACCCTGTTTCCATTTCCTTTGAATATATACCCAGAAGTGGGATTGCTGCATCACATTGTAGCTCTATTTTTAATTTTTTGAGGAACATCTGTACTGTTTTCCATAATGGCTGTGCCAATTTACATTCCAACCAACAGTGCACAAGTTTTCCCTTTTCTCCACATCCTTGCCAACACTTCTTATCTCTTGTCTTTTTCTTGATAGCCATTATAACAGGTGTGAGGTGATATCTCATGGTGGTTTTGATTTGCATGTTCCTAATGATTTATGATTTTGAATATCTTTTTATATACCTGTTGGCCATCTGTATGCCTTCTTTGGAAAAATTTCTGTTCAGGTCCTCTGCACACTTTTTAAACAAATTAGTTGTCTTTTTGCTGTTGAATTGTATGAGTTCTTTATATATTTGGACATTAACACTTTACATGATTTGCAAATATTTTCTTCCATTCCATCAGTTGCTTTTTCATTTTGTTGATGGTTTGCTTTGCTGTGCAGAAGCTTTTTAATCTGATGTAGTCACCTTTGCTTTTGCTTTGTCTGTCAAATCCAAAAACTCATTGCCAATACCGGTCAAGGAGCTCACCTACTATGTTTTCTTCTAGGAGTTTTATGGTTTCAGGTCTTACATTTGAGACTTTAATCCATTTTTAACTGATTTTTGTGTATAGTGTGAGATAGGGGTATAGTTTCATTTGTATGTGGCTGTTTACTTTTCCCAAAACCATTCACTAAAGACACTATCCTTTCACTATTTATATTCTTAGCTCCCTTGAAGTAATTAATTGACCATATATGTGTGGTTTTATTTCTAGGCTCTCTATTCTTCTCCATTGATCTATGTACCAGTTTTTAGGCCAATACTGTACTGTTTTGATTACTAGAGCTTTGTAATATGGTTTGAAATAAGGATGGGTGATTCCTCCAACTTTGTTCTTCTTTCTCAAGATTGTTTTGGCTATTTGAAGTCTTTTGTAGTTCCACACAAATTGAAGGATTATTTTTTTCCATTTCTTAAAAAATGTCATTGGAACTTTGATAGGCACTGTATTGAATCTGTAGATTGCTTTGTGTAGTATAGACATTTTAAACAATATTAATTCTTCCAATCCATGTACATAGATCTTCCATTTATTTATATCTTCTGAAGCATACTATTTCTTTTTTACTTCATTTGGTTTCTAACTTTCTGAGATTAATGCTTAGTGTATCAATTTTCAGTTCTTTTCTAATGTATGTCTTTGGGGGCTAAAACTATCCCTCAAAGTTCAGCTTTAGTTGCACCCCACAATTTTTGGTCTGTTCTATTTTCAATATCATTTGATTAACCAAATTTTCTAATCTTCTTTTTAATTTCTTCTTTGAATTTAGTTATTTTTATGTATATATCTTAATAGCTAAACTTATGGAGTTTTTTTATTTAGTAACATTTTATTTCAGAGAACATACTCTCTGTGATTGAAACACTTTGAAATTGTTGAGATTTGCTGTGTAAGCCACTAAATAGTCAATTTTTGAAATGTTCTATGTTACCTTGAAAATTGTATGTTCTGCCATTTGGGAGTATAATATTCTATATATGTCAATCAGACAAAATTTGTTAACTGTGTTTTTCAATTTTTTGTTTGTTTGTTTGTTCTATCAGTTACTGGGAGAAATTTGTTCAAATATCCCATTCAAATATCTCATTATGATTATGGAGTCATCTATTCCAAATTGAAGTTTTATTATTTTTTGCTTTACACATTTTCAGGCTATATTTTTGTTGCAAATAAGTCTAAAAGAATTTTACTTGCCTGGTAAATCACACCTTTTTTCCGTCAGGAAGTGAATTTTTTAGTCTCTAGTTTTGTTTTGTTTCCTTTTTGCTGAATATTCTCGGATAGTCCTTCTAGATCACCTTTCTTCTCTGCGGCTTAAAAAGTTGATGCTAAGGACTTCAACAACTAGGCTTTCAGTTTTGTTTGGCCAAAGTGATGCACTGGAAGGATATGGAAGATTGGCAAGAGAGACAGTTCAGTGAATTACTTCTCTGCCTCTTAATGCTAGGCGTTGAGTGGAAACAGCTGAAATCCTCTATCTAAAGTCACAATTCACATTAAGCTGCTCTCTTCTATAGCTACTGTCATAGTTCCCTTCAAATTCTAATAACCAAGCTCTTCCCTTGCTCTTTCTTTTGTTTTTAATTTAATCCACATTTTTTTAAGTTTCTTCAGTTGAGTACCTAAATTACTATACCAATTTCTGAAACTGGAGTTTTTATCCTCTTTTCACAGCTTCAAATGGACCTAGATTAATGCCCATTAATAGCTAAAATTCAACCTGCTTAAGTTATAGAACTGAATATCTAATTGCCTACTGGAAAACTCCATCCCCATGTACTACAGTTATTTCCTGTATGTTCTAAACTAAACATATATTATAGACTAAATGTTCTACGTCTCACTCAAACCTGTTTTTTTTCTTCCATTTCCTCCTAAGTTGAATGATTTTGTCAATTAAAAAAATTGGATTCACATGGCATGAGTTCAGGCCAGAAAGGCTTAAAGTCAGTGAAGACTTAATTGTAGTTCCACAAAATTTTTACCTTTCCACCCAAAGAAAAGTTCAAGAATGTCATGCTTTTGTTTTTTTTTCTGTCTCCTTCTGCACAGGGTTTTATTTCTTCTTCAACTTTTACTTATGTTATAGTTTGTTTGAATCCCAGTTTTAGGCAGAGTCTCCTGTTGAGCCCCTTACCTTAGGAAAGCCCTAGCCTTTATCTTTTTTCCTTGTTTATACGTTTAAAAGAGAAGCTGAAAGAAGACAATACTAGCAAATATCCTTAGAATGAAAACTAGCTTCCATGTTTCCTTGACTCACAGAAATTTCATTTTCAGTTTGGTCAGATTTATTTTCTTTCATTCTTCCTTTCTTTTTACTTTCCTAGATCAGAAAATCATCTTTCTTGTTTTACTCAACATCCATATTTGTTTCCAGTGAAAGCACTTTCATAGTATTTATCCTTCCATTAAATTGGTTTAAATGCATCTCCATGATAGGTCTTGAGTATCTTGAGTATCTTGAGAAGGTGGTTGGCCAATCACCATTTTTCCAGACCTCTATTTCCCATGAGGAACATTTAGCATGGAGGTGACATAACTTAAAAATAGAGCTGAGATTCAGTGAGTCCAGGTGCATTTTACAATAACTTAAATAATTGTAACTTTGTTGGATTCCCTGATCCTTCTGGGTCAATATTCTGTACTTGAGGAGAATACCTAAGGATCATTTGATCTTAACAATTGTTGCACTGGTGGTTGCAGCAGAGAAAGCTTGCTGCCCATCACAGTTCATTCTCCTTTATTCATTGTGTGAAGCAGTCACCGAGAGGTAGCTGATCTGCCAGGACTACACTTTCCAGGCTTCATGATTCCTAAGTGTAGTCATGTCACTTTTCATTATGGATTTGTAAGATCATGTTTGCCTTCATTACTGTTACTTTCTCCTTCTATCAGCCGGATTTAATTGCTCCAATCTAGATGCAAGGGCCATAAGATGAAAGTTCTCTCTATACCTGAGAGTTACCGACTAACAGAAACATATCCATTGAGCAAGAAATCACTTTTAGTTTGTGAAAGCATTGAAATTTTGGAGTTTATTTGTTATCATAGGTAGTGGCTGGAATCTATATTTATTGAATTCTGCAATTTACTGGCCTCGTCCGAGAAATTTTTACACACTCTCTTTTATTGTCCTAGGACAACTTAGGTGGCAGATTTTATAACTAATCTACAAACAATGAAACTCAGACTTATACAAGTTCCTTATCTTGCCCAAAGTTAAAGCAGAACATGTAAGTACCTATCATTTTTAGATAACTAGAACACTCTCCCTTCATCACCCTTCTTCAGATAACAGAAGCCTCTTCCTTATCCATTGGTTGGTCATATTATACAGCTTATCATTCAATTTCAGAAATAATAATATGTTGTTAGGCTATATAAAGCTGTGAATTGAAAAATCCCTCAAGTCATGTCTTGACTGAGTGATCCCCACCTAACTAGTGTAGTCAAGACCAGTGCCAGGAGGGGCTCCCTTAAAAGGATAAGTTGTCTGGTCTCCTTTCCAACCCCTCCTGGCTCCAAGAGGAGTAGCAGATCTTACTGCTGAGGGTCTAACAGTGTGCCTGTGCCAGATTTCCCTACTTGGTGGTGTTAAGGAGCTCACTTCTCAGGCCCACCCAATCTGTCCTCAAGACACCAAACTTCCTTTTCTCTTCCTATCAGTGAGGGTTTTCTCTGTGGGGATAACCTATCTATGACTGTGTAGAGCAATGAGATTCTGTTTTGTTGATTCAGCTCTTCTTCATCGGGGGACCAGCTGTCCCAATTTCTCAAGACTTAGGAATTTCCCAGAATAGATAATTTTAATATGAAAACTGGAACAATCCCAGGAAAACTGGGATAGCTGGTTACTGTAAACCAAGTTCCGTTTTCAAGAATGGTGATAGATGGCCTCGGCACACTCTCTTCTCCTGTCTTTTTCAGCTTTCCCTGAAAATGGAAAGTGGAAAATTGAGTGCCTGTACAGTCAGTGATCATCAAGATGTTGGTGATTATAGCAATAACAATAAGAGTTGATGTTCATGGAGAGCTTACAATTTTGCAGTAATGTAATTACTGTAAGGATTTTACATGGATTATCTTATTCCAGCTTTCCAAAGACCCCAACATTGCTAACAACATCATTCCTATTTAACACATGAAAAAACAGAAGTTCAAAGAAGTTAAGAATCTTTGTCAAAGTCTCCAGCTGGTTTGGTGGTGGAGCAAGGTGTGAACACAGGCAGTGTAATGCCTGAGTTCACACATGTAAACACTAGCGTATTTTTTACATTCCTTCAATTGGCTACTTGGTTGTCTACTGTCTCTATTAGCAAGTGGAGCAGGAGAGAGTCCTGGGCCACCTGACACCAGCATTTTCCCTGACCATGACCCAGGACTGTACTTAGTTCCCAGTGATATTCCTCAGGGTTTTCAAAAAACATGGCAACAACTTTCATTACCTGGCACTTCCAGATTGTGGTCAGATTTGTGTGGTTTCATTTTCTTTATTCTGTTAGAGTTTTCTAAGGATCTGATAATCTAACCAGTATTTACTTCTTTTTAAATACTTTTTCACATCTATGATTGTGTGGAATCCTGACAAGATTGTTAATTTGTTGAAAATGAAGACTGTTATTATCCTTTTAAAAATGAGAAAACTAAAACGCAAGAGAGAATTTTAGTAGATGGAAAAGATTTTTAAATTATTTGCACATAAATTATCTACACTAATTGTTCGTTTTTGCTATAGATAAACACAGTGATATCTAGAGATTTTAAATGACGCACTCAAAATTAAGTCCACCTGAATTCTGTTTCCTTCCTCGCTGGATTCCTTTGAGGTTCTTCTTTATTAACTTGTATTATCTAGGATTATAGCAGAGTGATGAAATATTACAATTTTATGTTTGTGTATGTATGTGTTGACAGCGTTCAAAACTGGGGATAAAACAAATTGAAGAGATATCATCTCCAAGAATCCTTCAATGCATAAGGTTCAGGGAAATCAATCCAAGAAAACCTCTGTCATTCTTGGTAGAATCCTCTGTAACAGCTGCAACTGGCTGCAGGCAGAAAGTTGCTTGAATAAAGATGCCAGTTTACATTAACTTGTAGTCATTTTGGTCTACCCACACATCATCATGGAATAGAGGACATCATTCAACATTGGAACATCCACATGTGAACAAAATAAGTGATATAAATACATGTGTAGAGTACCTGTTGAGGACCCCTTGGCCGTGTGCTGGTTCTCTCATGCTTCTGCAGAGAAGATGGGTGAAACAACTCCTTAAAGAAAAGAAAAGTTCTGATGAAAGCAATCTTATTTTTCAAGCCTGGGGAAAATGGTTAACTGTAGCTTCCTATTCATACATTCCTATTGCATGCATGCCAACCTGGAGGGGAAGAGGAGTTTGTATTTCAAATGGTGCACCTCTAACTCTCCTCTGCAGGAAAGAAACAAATTATTATAACAAAGAGCACTAGAGAAGTCCTGTAAATGTGATTTCTGAGGACAGAGTCCAGGAAAGTTGAGTACATCATTAGGAAAAATAAGATTTCCTATTGCGTATAGCCTTCGATATCATCAACACTGTCTTCTTTGTTATTGAGAACATTAAATTATGATTCCCTAGTGTTATCCTTTCTTTTTTCTGCAAATGATAGCATATATTTTAAAAAATAACTCTTTGATGCCCATAGAGAGAAATTCAGTAGCTGACTCAAGTCATCTCCTTACTCTGATCTTATTTTATGCTAAGTCAGATACGCACCCAGGCTCAAGATCTCCTCCTCTCCATTGCCTCAGAGAATCTCTATAGATTATGCATCCTCAGCACATCTCTTCATTTCATGCGAACTCCAAAGCAGGTGTTTAATTTTTTCTGCAGTTGTTGCCCAGGGTGTTGGCTTAGTGTTTCAGTTGGCTCTTGCTTCCCAGTAGACTAGGAATTCAGTTCAGCTTTGCACGTCTTCAGTAGCTTCCACACTCAGTCCTATCCAACCTGTAAATCCCAAGATTCAAGGACACTTCAGTGCTCCAGAAACTTCTCAAGCACTTCAAGCTACATCATCATCAAGCTATATTTAATTGACCACTTATTACATTCTAAGTGCCTTACAATGTAAATACCTACTACTTGGTAAGCAATTAATATGACCCAGATATGACTGTGATTGATATATATTGACTCATAGTGCCCTCACATAGTCTCTACAAAGAAGATGTCATCATTATTCCCATTTTTTTAAAGATGAGTAACATGAGGTACAGTAAGGGTAATTAACCTACCCAAAGTCACATATTTAGTATGTGGCAGTGCTAGAATTTTGACCTTGGTAATGTGTGTCCAGCCTCTATGTTCTTCATCACTGGGCTTCATCACATGCTGCCCTAATGTATGTTACTACATTTTATCCTGATTTAAAAAGAAAAACCTGTATGTGGATGTCTATCCCAAGTTTACAGTTGAAGACGTAAAAAATCAGAGCAATTGAACAAACTTCTCATAGTCACACATCAAGTAATTGGTAGACTTGGGGTTTGAATCCAGATCTAACTAATACCAAAGAACGTGCATTTTCCATTAAAATCTGGAAACGTTTCCCCCTGTTGTGGTCCCATAATTTTGAAATTCATGTTTGGCATTGACTGTATTCCACCTTTCCTGGTATTTATCTTTCAGGTAAATGTTAAAAACCACTTAGCTCTCACCATGAGCTAGTCACTAGATTAGGCATATGAAGATGGATGGAAAGACGGAGAACTCTCAGTCTCTGACGTCTAAATATTAGAGGTAGAGCTATCACAGTTTCAAGAAAGAATCTGGCTTACTGCTGCACAGTAAATATAGGGCCCCCCATTTCCCAACTGCAGTTTTGTAGGATTCTGCAGCGAAGAGTTCCCAGAAAGCACAAAGATGGACAAGACAGTTCAGTTCTTTGTACCAGTCCTACCAGCCTGTAAAATGGGGTTATACGTTTTCCTGTTCATTTATTGGATGTCTCAGAAAGAGTAGAGCTTTCAAAAATACTGAAAACTGCAGATTATGAATATTTTCCTGAAGTCATTGTTGTGGCTTCATACCCAACCCTTGATGTTTCAAGGACTTTCATAACTCCTGGCTTAGAAGGACCTTAAGAGTGGCAGTCTCTCTTTCTGGTCTCCTTGCTTGCTGCTAGTCTAGTAATGCCAAATGCTTTATAATTGTCCAAGTGGTCACACTGTTTCACATTCTGGGACTGTGATTCTGTTTTTCCTTAGGGGAAAAAAAAATGTCTGGGGAAATCCTAGGTGTTGTTTAAAGACCCAGGTCAATTTTCATTTCTTCAACAATACTCTCCTTCTCCTTCACTGCAGTTAGTTACTGTCTTCTCTCTGCGACTTCTGTGCCTTGTGTTTCTTACTATTATTATATTTGTAATTGGTAATGAAATCATATATTTACTTATCTGTTTTTCTTAGATTTTGAACTCACTAGAGCATGAGCTGTGTTATTATTTAGTGTATTATGTGGACTAGAAAACTCAGACTGGCTCTAAAGACTCTTTGAGTTTGGAAACCTCTTTTAGACTTTAAATTTGCCTGGGACTGAAAATATCTGTGCACAATGGAGTCAGGTAGCAAGAATTCTGGTTCTCTGGGACAATAAGTCAGTCTGAAGCAGAACAGACTAGGATGAGATTCTGAGCCAAGATCCTCAGAGAGAAGAAGTGAGGAACACAAGAGGCAGAAACTGAAAATGAGCAGCAGCTATGATGATGCATATGGGCTTTAGCTAGGAGAGAAAACCAAGGGACTGGGCCAGATGGGATCCAGCACAGACAGGGAGTAAGTCAAGCAGAAGGGACTCAGGACAGGGGCGACCAGAGCACAAGCCCTTGTGTTAGTGACATCTCTATTGCTTGGGGAAAGTGTGGGGCCAGGTAGTTTGGACCAATTTATGGATGAGATTCAGTACTACAATCTTGTTGTTGAGAGAAGGAGATCTTTTTTCACCTGTTCAAAGGCTTTACAAAATCTGTAGTCACCAATGTGTTGGATTGGTTTCGGATCTGATATAGTATACTACATCCATTTCTCTCTCTGTAAGGCAGCATAACGTGCCTTGAATGAGAGTAGAGGAATGGATTATCTTTTCTGAAAGCTCTACCTGATGTCATAAGCGATGACAGCAGAAAGTTTCTTTGAGTATTTAAAAATATATTTTTTCTACTAACTAGCTAATGGGATCACATAAATCAGTACCTGGGAAGAATATCAAAGGTGAGAACAGAGTGTAGAATCTTTACAATTTGGAGAAAGATTTTTGTCCTCTGAGAATGTTAAAGGCCATTTTTGCTTTATATATTGCAGTGCAAACCTGAAAGATTCTTGTTTATGTGTTTTAAGGAAGTGTGCTAATTTTTCCTGGATGGAGGAGAAAGCAGAGGCACAAGCTTGCTTCATTTCAGTGTGGAGAATTATAAGAATTAATGCCAATCACGCTCACTTTCTATATATATAGGGGAACTCAGCCACTTGGGGTGGAAGCACATTTTCCTACCTACATTTAGTACCAAGTTTATACATTCATTCATAGAATGAATCTGCAATGGGCCTGCAGAGACATGTAATTCATGCTGCTCCTCTTTCAGAAGAGGAAACCAAGGACTATTAAAGTTTACGTCACATAAACACTGGACCTGGAATTAGAAGATCTAGGACATAACTCTAAACCTGCAGTTTACAAGCTCTTTGATCATAGACAAGTTATTTGGTATCTTTAAGCCTCAGCTTCCTCTCTGCAAGAAGGGGAAAGTATATCAAACCCCAGATGCCTTTTGTGAGAAGGAAATAAAATGACAAGAATGTTAAGGTCTCCAATATGGTCTTGAGCACATATAAGGTGCTTTTGTGTCTACATCCCCAGCATTCTGAAGCTTACTCCTTGGACCTTTAGGAACCAGTCCCATCTTGCCAGACCTTCCATAAAGTCTTTCCCCACTGCCCACTGAAAAGTCATTAAATCAGACCCATATTTAGACTTCCAAACCAGACTTCCCATAATTACTCATTGTGCTTTCTAAACCAGTGGACTCTCATTTTAGATTTGAACAGTACTAGTTTCCTGTGTCTGCCATAACAAATCATCTCAAATTTAGTGGCTTAATACAACATACTTTTATTCTCTTACAGTTCTGGGGGCCCGAAAGTCTGAAATCAAGGCAGTGGCAGGGCTGCACTCTCTCCAGAGGCTCTAGAGGATTGTATGTCCCTTGCTTCTTCCAGCTTCTGGTGGCTGCCACCATCCCTTGGCTTGTGGCCACATCACTCCAGTCTCTGCCACTTTGGTCACTTTGTCTCCTCCTCTGTGTGTGCGTGTGCCTTATCTCCTTTGGCCTCTTTCTTAGAAGAATACTGGTGATGGCATTTAGTGCCCACCTAGATAATTCAAGATAAGCTACTCATCTCAAGATCATTAACAATTATATCTGCAAAAAACCCTTTTTAAATGAGATAACATTGATAAGTTCATGAGATTAGGATGTGGACATATCTTTGGGAGCCATTATCAGCCTACAACAGTGTCCCAGGGAGAATTTAAGATTGTTTATTTAGGTACTAGAAAAAAATATTAGAACATGACTATATGTTTATACTTTAAGCCAAATTATAGAATAGAACACAATCTTAATCGACAGTTAACATGGGCTGACAATGGTACTCTTGTAGGTTCTTCTGTCCCTCAGTTCCAAGTCCACAGTGGAGAGAGCTTAATCATAGTTCCCTCCTTCTCCTTCCCAATCACAGCTCTGTGATCTTTTAAGTGGATTTGCAGAATATATTATTGAGTTTGGAAGTATACAAATCCTCAAAAAACAGATTCCTGCTATGAGACTGGATTAGACAATACTAAAATGAAAGCACAATCAAATGAAAAGAAAATGACACGTGTGTGGTGATGGATTGTAATTAGTCTTTGGGTGGTGAACATGATGTAATCTATACAGAAATCAAAATATAATGAAGTGCACCTGAAATTTATATGTTATAAACCAATGTTGCCCCAATAAAAAAGCAAACCACTACTTCCACAACTACTGAAAATAAATTAATTTAAAAATAAATAAATTTAAATTATTTATAAATAATTTTATAAATTTAAATTTATTATTTATTTAATTTAATTTAATAATTAAACAATTAAATATAAATTAATTTAAATTAATTTAAAGTTAATTAATTAATTAATTTTTAAAAAGGAAAGAAAATGGCAGAGATGATGATTCTCCAGTTCCTGATGCAATCTCATTAACTGTTACTTGATAACCAAGTGTCCAAATGATCTGCAAGACTCTTTGAAATATAAATTTACACTCAGTATTATGAAAGATAAATTTTGCCTTGAGTATATTTTGTGCCTTAGGAAACTAGCTAATGATAATAGAAAGCAAAAATGAGTGGCAAGATATTAAAATATACATCGCTTATTTTATCTTTAGCTCAAATTCAAACTTTGTTGATTTTATTTGTTTTATACTACATTTAATATAACTTGACAGTAGTATATATTTGTTAGAGATGTCTGCATTTGTTTTTCTGATAGGATGTGCAATCAAAAAGATTTGGTGAACATTTGTGTACCTCCTGTGACTGTAGCTGATTGCTCATTCTACCTCTATGTCCTCAGCTCCACGTTCAGCTTAACCCCGCTTCAGTTTGCAGCTTTGATAAATTCAGTTATTTTGGTTACATTTTTTTTCCCTTTTGACTTGAAATAGTCTAAAGTGACCCAGACTAACTCCTCCAGGACAGTTTCAAAACTTTCACTAGAATACACTTGTAGAAATGGTCCAAACACAATAGAATTGTAACAAGAGTGAGTGATTTAAATATAAACTCACTTAGGTCAAATGTAGAAGGAGGATTTCTCTATCTCTGAGAATAGAATATAAATTTCTTAACAATGTTGAATGTGTGCTCTTCCCACAAGAAGTTTGAAAATTGCTACATATCATGCATATTCACCTATTAAAGTGCTAGAGTCTTATTGTAAAGGACCACTGAGCATGTGTCATTTGAGCACAAAGCCAGTGTCCCATAAGAACACAATATGTTGTAGGGTGATGTAGATAAATAGGTACCTGAGAGATGAGAGACTTTAGCATGGGTTATTATGGTAATATTTAATCATTTTAGTCATTCAAATGTTATGGTAACATTTTAATCATTCAGCTTAATGATGTATATTCCTGAAGATTTTTCAGAGTGAGTCTTTCATTATTCAATGTAAATGATATTTGTTTAGTATAAACTGTGATTGCCATTGTATCCAATTAGAAATCTATATTAGAGATGGATTACCATTATTGGAGATTTGTACTCAATCATCCCCTGTCAAATACTGTTGCAGATTAAACAAACACTTCCCCATGCCTAATTAGCAGCACTCAATGTGCTGGCTCATGAAAACGTGGGGCTGTGGTGCAGGGGAGACTGGCAGAGTAGCACCCCAGATTTGATCTGACCCGGCGTTTGCACAGATTTGTCGCTCTGTCATTCTAAACATGGGCTCCAGCTTCAGGGCTAAGTCATTGTTTGGGACTTGGACATAAGACAGATCTGTTTGAGTCTTTGTTCAATTTCTTACTGGCTGTGTGACTTCGCTAATATCTCTGAGCCTCAGTTTTAGCATCTATAAAAATAGGACAAATTTTTGCCAATTCAGTGATTACATAAAATAATGAGGAAATTCTCAGAAAAAAAGCTTATCCATAGGCTTTCTACCTACTTTCATATCTTCTTCCTTATTAGATCTTCAAGCATTGACAGTGAACTATTGTTATAAGTATGATATTTTCCTTATTGTATTTAAAACTATTTTCTCCCATATTTGAATCCTTTCCATATTGAGCTTGCCCTCTAGACAGCCCTGCCTCTTCCATGCAATAGGTAATAAGATTCTTAAGGTTTCTATTGAGAACATTCTCCTATAATGGTATTAAAGAGGAAATAATGAGACTAATAAAGATAGCCACTATTTATTAAGTCCTCACTATGTGCCAAACATTGAGCTGCTGTTCTAATTATCTAATTTAATTTTAATAGACTTGAAAATTGGAAACTAAAGAGCTTAGAGCAAAATCTGCAGTGTTAAAATTATGATGTGATGCGTAACAATGTAAAATATACAATGCTTACTCAGAAATAAAATATGGATGGAATAGAAAAAAATAAATAAAACTATTATCTTTGATTATTTTATTGCTACTTGTTGTGAAACCAATTTGACTAGCTATTTCAATGCACATTAGATATTTTTGTTGTGATGTCAGTTAAAAATTATTTATACTGGAAAAACACTGGACTAAATAGTTTTCAGAATAAACACATTTGAGAACTCTGGAGAGCTTTATAAAAGGCAGATTGCAAACCATTTTGGTTGATAAAATAACCAGTGAAATGCCAATTTTTATTTTGTTGTTGAATCAAGACTAGGGTGGTCTGACCTTTATAAATAAGGAGGGCACTAAAAATGCTCGAAAGACGGGGCATAATTGAAGGAATCAGCACCTAGAAATTTCCCAAGATATAGAATACAGGGTACAGGAGATAGTAGAAGACGCATCTATCCTGTTTAATTGTTTTGATATTATGTCAAGGGATGTAGAATTTGGCATACGATGGAGGCTCAGGTACCTTTGAAGTAGCCTGAAAACGTCTGATCAAGGAAAATGTCATTGCATGCTTTACTCCTGTAGTGGAATGAAAGAGTAGGAATTGTTAGAACACATTGGCTCTTAAATACACTAGTCCCAATTATAAATTGACAGGAATTTTTCTTGATTGCTCATTTAGATACATGGAAAACAAAAGATAAAAAGTCATTGAAAAGTAAAAACATTTAGTGTCCATATTGTCCTTGTTATGCATAAATAATGCTAGAAACTCAGAAATTAAAGTATTTGCAAATAGGTTCAGACGATTACCGCTGCTGTTCTGAGCTGGGTCATGTCTCAGAGGGATCAAGACAGACTAGGTCAGTCTCCAGAGCACCCCTGTCTCAGATATTGACTAGAGAAAATTCCCCTCATTGTGCTGCTGGCTTAGAGGACCAACTTGTGTGTGCTTGTCCTTTCCCTCCTCACCTTGCCACATGACTCTCTTCCATTTGTACTTTCTCTTCCAGCCACAGGGTCTTTGGAGAGGTCCTAGAATTTTCCAGGCTTTCCTGACACAGAAACTTGCATATGCTTTTTTCTTTTTAATTGAGGTCACATTGGTTTAGGATATCACATAAATTTCAGGTGTACACCATTATATTTTGAATTCTGTATAGATTGCATCATGTTCACTGCCAAAAGTCTTGCTGCCATCTGTCACCATACATATGAGCCCCTTTACCCCTTTCACCCTCCCCCCACCTATTCTCTTCTGGTAACCACTGATCATTTCTCCTTATCTATGTGTTTGTTTGTTTATCGTCCACATATGAGTGGAATCGTATGGTAATTGTCTTTCTCTGTCTGACTTATTTTGCTTAATAAGCTTCAAGCTTATTAAGCTTCATCCATTTTGTTGCATGTGGCACAATTTCATCTTTTTATGTCTGAGTAGTATTCCATTGTGTATTCCACATCTTCTTTATCCATCCATCCACTGTTGGGCACTTAGTTTGCTTCCAAGTCTTGGCTATTGTGAATAATGCTGCATTTATTCCAGGAACACAGGGATGGATATGACAAACACATATATGACAAACCCACGGCCAACATCATACTCAATGGTGAAAAACTGAAAGCTATTCCTCTAAGAATAGGAGCAAGACAAACATGCCCACTCTTCCCACTCATTGAATATAATACTGGAAGTCCTAGCCAGAGCAATTAGGCAAGAAAAAGAAATAAAAGGTATCCATATTGGGAAGGAAGAAGTAAAATTGTCACTATTTGTGGATGACATGATTCTATATATGGAAAATAGTAAAGAATCCAGCAAGAAACTATTAGAAATAATTAATGAGTACAATAAGCTGGCAAGGTAAAAAAAATCAATATCCAGAAATCAGTCACATTTCTATTCACTAACCATGAACTAGCAGAAAGAGAAATCAAGAATGCAATCCCATTTACAATTGCAAGAAAAAGAGTAAAATGCCTACGAATAAATTTAACCAAAGAGATGAAAGACCTATCTACTGAAAACTATAAGAAATTATTGAAAGAAGTTGAAGAAGACATAAAGAAATGGAAAGATATTCATGCTCATAGATTGGAAGAATTAACATAGTTAAAATGTCTATATGCTCTTAACTTTATCTAAAACAATCCTGTCCTGCTAATCCCATGGCTGGTGCAATTATGTCATTCAAATCTTAGCTTACATGTAGGTCTTCCCTGTTATTGCCAAATCAGTGCCCTGTTTATTTCTTTTCTCAGCATTTATCTCAATGTGTGACAATGTGTTTAACATAGTTTTATCTGTTTTTCCCATTAGACTGTAAGCTTCATGAGGTCAGAAAAATTCTTTTTGCTTTCACCCATATAGACACAGTCTCTGGTACAACATATGGCCAGTTGCTCAATAACTTGCAGAGTAAATAAATGATGAGTACTAGAAGAATATACAGTCAGTCCTCATATAGACAGCAACCTTTGATTATCAGAGTTACTTGGGAAATTCTTAGAAATATATAATTCCTGAGGCAGATTCTGAGAGATTCTGATACAGGAGGTCATGGCTCAGGGCTCAGCGTGGCCCTGGCTCAGCAGATCCCAATTTCCTGGGAGCTTGCTGGAAAAATAAGGCCCCACCTTAGATCAACTGGATCAGAATTTGCATTTTAACAAGATTCCTAGGTGATTTCTATGCACATTAACATCTGATAAACACTGGTCAAGGGTGTTACTAAATAATTTCAGATGTTTCTAAACTTCAACCCTGTTTGAGAACCACTAATCAAGAATATGACCAAATCAATAGAAGTAAAAACAAAAGTCACCCCTGTCCCCAAGCAGAGCAGATATTACAATGAGCATTTATTCATTTAACACAAGATTCACAATGAGCACCTACTCTAATTAGGCACCATGGTACACTCAGATAACACAAAGTAAAATCAAGCACATTTCATCCTCTTAAGAAGATTTAAGTCTACAAGTGGGAGATAGGCTCACAGTCAACAACAACAAAGTGATGGGCATTACACAGGTCTGAAAGCCTTACTTAAAAGCAAAGGAAATAATTTCTACTTGGAGCCATATGAGAGCACTTGGGTAAACTAACGTGGTGACAAGTTTTGACCCATGAGGAGGTGCTCATACGTCGAGCAAAAGCATGGAGATCCAGAGCATCCTGGCATGATTGAGAATCTTCAACACATTGGTAGACCTGGTGGGAGGCAGATATGACTGGAAAGGCCCCCAGGGCCCTATAATTCAGGGAGGAGCTTTTCCTATACCATGTCCAGCCTCTGCCCTCAGGAAGCCCAAAGCCCAGTAGAGGAGACTGGTGACTGAAAGGTTAATTAAATTATAGAATAAGAAATGCACTGACAGGCCTTGTGCAGGGCCAATCACCAGCCTGAGAACTCAGCTGTGCTCACAAGGGTACTTAGATGTCAAAAAGGTGAAAGAAAAAGGAGGGATATTCCAGGCAGAGATTACAACACATTTGAAGGCTTAGAGATGAGGCAAGGCTTCATTTTTTTTAAAGAAAAGTGAGCACTTCCCAATGTTTCAAGTAGGGTGTGAGGTGGGTGGGGCAGAGATGAATCTGGAAGGTACAAAGAAGCCAGAACATGTGGGACCTTAAATGTCATATAAGGGAGCTTGCATTTATTGTTTATCAGTAGAAAACCTCCAAATTATTTTAAGTAGGAAAGCTCCATAGTCACATTTGAATCTCCAGACTTGTTAAGAAGGAAGTAAGGAGGAGCAAGTGAGATGTGGAGGTCAGATGGAAGATGGTATGAATAGTCCAGGTGGGAGATGATGAGAACTGAATCATGGAGATGAGTGTAAGAAGGAAGCAAATATTACTCAAAATAGAACTCTCAAAGCTTTTATTTGGCAAGGTTTTTTGTTGTTTTCTGTCTGATATAATTCTCAGGAGGTTGGTTGCTGAATTTCCCAGATTATGGAATAATTTATTAGAAGCATAAGTTAACATGCAGTGGGCATAAATGTGGGGTAAAGAGTGCTGCTTATTGGCATTCCCGACAAAAAGCAAGAAGGGAAAGCTAAGAGGAAAATCTAATAAGGAGAGAGAAAAAATAAACAAACAAAGAGCAGACCCAGGAACCCCAAAGCATGTCAACAGTGTACCATTTAGTCTGAGGCAAACACCCCTGGACAGCTCAGTCTGTCAACATACATGGCACAGACTACAGTAACAAATTTTCCTAAGGACCCCAAACCTCTTGAGGAAAAGAGTGAAATATGTTCATGAAGGCAGGGAAGGCCTTACATGTGTGCAAAGCACATTTCCATTCAAAATAATTCAAACTAAAGCTTCTTTTGACGCTTGTAGGCACACACAGAAAGCCATGCAGCTCTGCAGAACAATAACCCCTGGCCCGCTTCACTTCCTTTTGACATCGTTTGGGAGCAGTCACCCAGGGGTTCTGCTCACTGTTGTCCTTTGAGCCCAGGTAAGAGCGAAGCAGGTGCGGGTTGAGATGCCACAATGGAAGCAACACTCCCCCCAGAGTGACCTGATGGCATTTTCTGATGACAGTAATCATGACTGGCAGTATGAACATAGCAGAAGATGCTGCAAAGACTGTGCCTCCCACAAAAGGAAATGGTCAAATTACAGGTTTTGGGCGGTAGGGTCAGAAAATAAAGACTAGTTGCATAGTTTTTGTGCTTTCTCACAAAACTCAGGGGTATTACTGCTGGGTTAATTGCATAAATTAGCAGATATTTGAAGCTCTGGGAGAGAAGTGAAGCTGATTTGATAAAATGCATGCACACAGGGGTAGGGAGACATACTGAGAAAAAGGAGATCAAAATGCTACAAAAACATTTAAATTACATTTTAGAAATGTCTAAAGCTTAGGAATTCTGATATTTCTGAAGATGTATCTCTTCTCAAAACACTAATTATGAGAGCATGAGGGTAGAGATGATACATTTCAAATCTCAGAGACTATTTGGAAAGTAAATCTCCTTAAGAGGAAGTCTTGTGAAAATGCAGATGGTTGATAGAAAACTTCCAGGATTGCGATAATAGTAATACAAGTATAAGCCAACCACTCTGAGCATGTACTGTGTGCCAGGCACTTTACAGCACCTGTTAGCTAATTTAACCTTCCCTTATAAGGAAAGTAACATCAGCATTCCCACTTTACAGATGAGAAAACTGTTGCGCTGGGGCTTAAATAATGTAAGTGAGATTACACTTACACAGCTGGTCGGTGGCAGAGCTGGCAGCCTAGCTCCAGTGTACCTGCTCTGATCAACTAACTTGGATTATAGTTCATTTCTGAAAATCAATCACAAAATGTGACAGATGTAAGAAGAAGAAGAGCTCCTGGACTTGATGTCACAATTTCTATGTGGAACAGGGAAGCATATCCAGTTAATCTGATCAAACCACTGCAAATAAACAACTGTTATCAGATTCTCTTCTAAAGAAAGTCACCCCCATATTGTTCTTCTCCAGTTCAGAATCCTTTAATAGCTGGGCCTTCTTTTCAGGAGTAAGCACATACACCTGGACCTGGCTTGTATTCCCTCCATAATCGGGTCACGATCTATCCAGATTCAATCATCTGTGATCACTTACATTTCTATCTCTTCCTACACTCTCCCTCAGGATCTCTGCTCCAGTCACAGTGGATTACTATTCCCCAAAATGCACTTTGTATAGATGCTTCTCATTCACTGCCATAAATTGGAAGTGTTCTTATCACAAAAAATAAAAAATAATTTGGTTTCCCAAAGTCATCATACTGGGCTGGAAACATGGTGGACACAAACAATCTAATTCATAGGATTGTACTAAGGGTTGGCCGACATGGTGCATTTAGTACACCGCCTAGCCAACAAGTGGTGGTTTGTTATTCATAAAAGCTAAGGAATTTTGTACGCAAATCTTGTGCATTGAAAATGACCAGAGAATTCGGGTCAAACATCCTCTTCCTGAGCCTAGACTGTTTGGCTTTTTGTTTTGCGTCGATGACATTCAGCATCTCATTACCCTGCTTTGAGGATGATTATAATTTTGTTACTTTTTCCAGGCCAAGGCTGATTCTAGAATTTCTCCACCTCCTCTAAACTGTTTATAATCCACATATTGAAGGGCTACTATGACCCAAACACAGCACCAAGAACTTAAAGTGTATCACCTCATGTAATATGCTCAAATATCATCCTCTCTATATTATTAATTCCACATTTTTTGTTTCTTTGTTTTTGTTTTTCTTTTTCTGAGGAAGACTGGCCCTGAGCTAACATCCATTGCGAACCCTCCTCTTATTTTTATAGAGGAAGATTGGCTCTGGGCTAACATCCATGCCCATCTTCTGCTACTTTATATCGGACGCTGCCACAGCATGGCTTCATAAGCCATGCGTTAATCCGCACCCAGGATCTGAACCTGTGAACGCTCGGGCACTGAAGCAGAGTGCGCAAACCCAACCACTGCACCACTGGGCTGGCCCCATAATTCCACATTTTTGCAGGTGGAAAAAAGTAAAGTTGAAATAGAGTAAATAACTTCCCCATTGCCACACAATTAGTAAGTAAGAAAGCTAACATTCAAATAAAGCCTTTCTAACTCAAAACTGTGGTTTTCAGTAAATCAAGTTGTCTTTCTTTACCATACTACTTGTCATTCACTGTCTATAGAACCAATAAATTCCAGCTCACCCATGTCAAGCAATAAGTCTCTTTTGACAAGGAAAGATTTTCTATGATGATTTTTTTTTTTTTTTAGTGAGGAAGATCGGCCCTGAGATAACATCTGTTTCCAGTCCTCCTGTTTTTGCTTGAGGAAGATTGACCCTGAGCTAGCATCCATGCCAATCTTCCCCTATTTTGTATGTAGGTCGTCCCCACAGCATGGCTTGATGAGTGGTGTATGTCCTTGCCTCGGTTCCAAACCCGCAAATCCGGGCCACCAAATCAGATACGCCAAACTTAACCACTACACCACTGGGCCAGCCACTATGATGACTTTTCAAAGACAAATTCGTTTAGGTTCTAGATTAAACAGGACAGTACCTAGTGAGATTATTCCAGCCCAAGACTTAGCATTGTTAGTTTCTTTCCTATAAACCTGTCTTCCAAATCTGAATTGCTAAATAGTCAAACCCCAAAACAATGGTTTGAGAATAACGTAGTATAGAAAACTAGGCAAATGCAATTTTCCAATCCTGTTCTCCAGCCACACTTCTTCCTAATTCAGGTCCTTCTGTGAATTCCATTCAATAAATATTTCTGGAAATATGCCAAATGTCTAAAAACTGAGGTTACAAAGGTTAACAATATAGACTGTACTTTCTATAGGAGCTAACAGTCTAGTGAGGAACTTATTGCAGAAACAAATATGTTGCAAAATAGGACTTGCGAACAATGACACTTCTTTCAAGGGGATTGCCACAGTCAAACAAGTTGGGAAATGCTACCTGCTCTTAGTTCTTCCTTGATACTTGTTGTGCATACTAGCTTATTACATATCCTGCAGTGAGGAAATCTGTTTTGTTTTATTTAGGTGTGGTTTTACAAAAAACCTACAACTATAGAAATTTTATTTTTCCCTGTGGAAAATTCACTTACTAAAATTCTGTGAAATTAGAGTTCCTTCAGACATATTTTAGGAAATAGTAGCCTAAAATATTTTACCAGCCTCATAACGAATAGCTCTGTCTCTCTTCCCTTATCTAAATAGTCTTTCCCACAATTGTCAAGACTGTCTTCTTGAAAGAATGATCAGTTTATGCAGGTTATGATATATATATTTTTTAATTTCAAATCAAGCACATTACAAACAAACCATTTTACAGAGTCTGCCACTTTACAGTAAATTCTAATGCATTATCAGAGCCTTTTAGGGTTTTTTTTTCTGTCAAAACTACTTCCCCAGCTTTATATCCTACTGTTCCTTTAATCACGAAACTCAGTGAAATGGTATATTTGCCATTTCCACAAAGCCGCCGTAGCATCTCATATCCTTGATATTGGTCACTAGAATATTCCTTTCCCATATCTCTGCCTCTAGAAACTCTCTGTACTCTGCTGAAATCCAGGCCAAGAACCTCCATGAAGTTATTGTTGATCTTTGAAACTTAAGTAACACTGCCTTTCCTGTGTCTCCACAACATCATTCTTGGATCTGTCTTCCATAATGCAGCACATCCGTGCCCTTATTCTGGTAGTCCGTTGGCCCTTTGAAAAGGTAAGATGGTTGGGCAAGCAGCGTGGTGCCCCAGCTCCACTGCTTGTCTTGTCACTGAGGCCCTCCAACCTGGGGGATCATAGGCTCCTTTGCCTACTAATGCTTGTTGGGAATGAGTCCTGCCTTTGGGGTAATGCAGATTATCTTCTGCCCTGGAGAATATTCATCATCCCCTTTTCAGTTTCCAAATAACAAAAAGTATGACCTTTCAAACTGTAAAATACAAATGAGTTATATTAGATTTAACAAATAAGATAAAATAATATAGGAATATGATAGATATTGGCTTTGATCAAGTCACGTTCCTGATTGGCTGGTCAGTTCTATTGCTCTCTCAGGAAACTTCTTTTCTTCCATTGCTGTGCAATGACCCTCGAGTCCATCCTCTGTCTTTCACACAGTAGCCACAAGAGACAACCAAGGTCAGATCCCTGCCAGTGAAACAGTAGGTTAAAGGTAGTGGTGCATAGAAGCAAGCCCAAGAAAAAATGAGTGGCCTCCTTTGTGAGGTAAGTGAGACTTCTGTTACTCAGCTGTCAGATCTTTCCTGCTCATAAAGTAGACTACATCAGAAAATATTTATTTAAAATAAAAGTATAAGCTAGAGTTTATTAAGTGCTAGTCATATCAGTGCTGAGTGGTAGAAGAAGAAAGAACTCAAACCTCTTAGTTCAAAGAGGGTAAATTGTTTCCCTAAGATCACAGAACACGAAAGGGCCAAATTGGAGCTTAGAATCCAAGTGTGTGGTTCTAAAGTCTGTACTCATAATCACCACCCTCTCCATGATTATTGCAAGTTAAGGGGAGAAGAAAAGGATGCTTCAAAGTAAGGAGGTACAAATGAAATAAAATGTTATTTTCCTGAATGTGGGCTAAATGAAGTTTTTACTGCGTGATTTAGTTAGACACACGAATGTGCTTAAGTTGGTAGGTTATACTACCTAAAAGAAAAAAGAATAAAGGAAAAAAAGAATGGATTGGAAATGTCAGTGGTCTTTTTAATGTAAATTCTCCACATGTTTGGTAAAACGTATTGACTTCCAAGTAATAGTGTACTTTTGACTTGATATATATTGACTTATACCTACTAGGGACTTATTGATTGTTTTCAATAAATACTCTGTGAAATGTTTTCTCCTTTCGCTAAAAATATAGCTCAGCTTTCTGCAAGATATTTTTCCTTTTCAAGTAGAAAACTTTGTTGATCACGGTGCCTGTTCTCAAAGTGATCCGAAATCATCAGTATGTAGAATCTGAAGACCTGGGGAAAAAAACCCTGATTAAAAAGGTTAATAATGAGGGGTCACTCGGTGGCGCAGTGGTTTAGTCTGCGCTTGGCAGCCCGGGGTTCGCAGGTTTGGATCCCAGGCGCCCGCTGATGCACTGCTCTTCAGCCACGCCATGGTGGCATCCCATATAAAGAAGAGGAAGAGCAGCACAGATGTTAGCCCAGGGCCAGTCTTCCTTAGCAAAAAGAGGAGGATTGGCGATGGATGTTAGCTCAGGGCTGGTCTTCCTCACACACACACACAAAAAGTGAATAATGCAAATTTAGAAAACAATATACCATTTCTTCTATCATAGGAACATAAATAAAAAAATTATACTTATATTTTCCTAACTATATAAAATTAGCAATTAAAAATGGATGTAAAAGATTGGAAAATAGGGATTAACTTTTATATTCATCAGGATTATTCTCTGATTAATTTCAAATTCATAAAGAAATATTTAAACAAGATCTTGGCTTGGTTCCAAGATGTGTTTCCATTGAGAGCTTTCCTTTCTTCTGTTTCTCCTCATGCAACTTAAACCAGCTCTTTAACTTTCATTCACACTTTAACACTTGTTGAAATACTATATGGCCTACAATAAAAAAGGATTCATTTTTTAAAAATTTACATATCTACAATTACTCTGTTTCTGACACTGAATAGACAAAAAAAGAAATTTCCATATTTAAATGAGCATGTTGGGGATTGGTCCAGTGTTTGTAACAAAAAAAGTTGTCATATGCCATAAGTCATATTCCCATATGTCAGCATAATTCAAACTCAAGTTCCAGGAAAATCACAATTATTAAGGCAGGATACTTTTGTTATTATCTCCAAGTAGCTAAGATTATGTAAATTTGTGAATTTCAAGGATCTTCTCTATATCAATATGTTAATACTAACTATCTATGAACAGTGGAACTATGGATAATATATTTTTCTTTGCGTTACTGTTCAGAGCTTTCCAATTTCTCCTTAATTATGAGTTGATTTAAGAAGAGTCATTTTTAAATAAAAATTTAAAAAAACCTACGACCTTACATTTTAATTAGGAGATATTGGAGAGATTCTTCAGTATGGTTTATTAACATACATATCATTGCATTGTAAATAACATTTATATATCATTGCAGCATTAGAAACAGATATTTTACCTGTGTAGTATATGTTTTCGTGACTTCTGTGGAGATAGGGTGCAGTCTGTAAAATGTACTCTCAGCTCCTAATGAGCAGGGAGCTAGAATTAGCATTTCTACTTCTATTAAGAAAGGGTTTTGTAGGGATTGCCTGCAAGACTGGTCTCAGCTCCATTCCGACTTTCTGCCACTCTATTCTCTATCACAGAAACTACATTTCCCAGGATGCCTTGCCAACTGGCTTCCCACTGGGTTCAATGAAGGAAAGTCACAGGTAGGTGATTTTTAAAGGCTGACGGGAGGACACATGCTTCCTTCTCTGCCTCCACATGTGTTTGCTGTGGAAGGAACTGCAAGTCCTCTACTATGGTGCCCAGACTTGCTAGATGGCCAAATTGCAGTCCAGTTTCCACCAGGTTTCAGTAACATTGTCTCCTCTCCTGGTACCTCCATTTTTAGTGCAGTGGTTTCCTGTTTTGTTAATGGCTAGATCCCTCTTTGCTTTCTCGGGTCCTCCATCACCAGATGATCAATTTTCTGCATTTAATTTATTCCACTTGAAGTGCCTAGATTGGTTTCTATTTTTCTGACTAGACCCTGACACATACAGTGGTCATTTGTGTAACATGCCATGGCCACCCTAGAAATCCAGCCATCATTACTTTCTTCTGAATATGTGAAACTATGCTATCTTGGGTATTTGTATTAATTATTTTAGGGCTACTGTTTGTTGAGCAGCCACTATGCTCTAAGCATTGTAGTGGATGTCCCCCAGCTACTGTCTCTCTAGTCTCATCTCAAGAGACAGCTGTCCTCACTCTTTCTACTCGCCCCATGCTGGTTTGCTTTCAGGTCACCAAATATTCATATTTATTTTTAACTCAGTGCGTCTACACATGCTCTTCACTGTTTTCGATATCTCCTTCCCTTGGCTCCTGAAAATTCACTTATCGTTTATGTCTCAAGTTAAACCTTGCTTCTCTGTGAAGCCTTCCCTGACTCCAGATCATTAATGTTTCTGTGCCGTACACTCTCATTCTACCATTTAATTCCTTCTTGTGGTACATACAACAATAATTAAATAATATATGGTGGAATTTGTATTTTAATGCCTCATTATGCCTGTTAAAATATAAGGTCAATGAAACCTGGAACCAAAATCCACCTAAATTTAACCTCTGTGTCCCTATTAGCTGCAAAGATGCTGTTGTATGCAAAACTGGTGCTTGATAATATTTGTTGAATAAATTATTTCATTTAGTCCTCTTAACATCACTTTAAGATAGATATTATTTTCCCTACTTTATAGAGTTTTACTAGATTAATTCTACAGATATTGAATAGTACAGTCATTCTTAAGTACACAGTATATTCTACAGTGTATTCTACAGGATGCTACATAGTATGAATTGTTCTAAATGCTGAGTGTAAAGCAATGATCAAAACAGATAAAAGTCCTTCCCTTCATAAAACTTACATTCCAGCTCGGGTGGTACACAATAAATAAGTGAAATTCATAGCATGTCAGATGATGATAGATAATATTGAAAACAAATCAGGGAAACCGGCTAGATAGAGAATGCCACTTAAGGACAATGTGCTATTTTGAATAGGAAGTTTGGGAAGACCTCCTTGATGCAGGGACATGTGAGCCAAGAACTAAAGAAAATGAGACAGTAAACCAAATGGATAGAAGGGGAAAAGAGTTCCAGGGAGAGGAAACCTCATTAATTTTAGAAATAAGAAAAATAACATTCAACAAGTTGAAGCAAATTTGCTGAGGTCATAAGAAGTCTCAATTTGTAAGCAGGTCTGTGTGACCCCAGGCCTGTGTTCTATTTAATGCGTTACTATTTCACGTTCTAGTATCTGGGATGTAAAACCGTTTACACAAAATTTGCCACAACCTACATAAAATTGAACCACTCAGCTATGATCGATATATTCTTACTCACGGTGCTAACCATATTTCACAAGAGAAGCAGCAGGTGCACACAGCATTAAGGATAGAATTCAGTTTCTGATTTTAGGACATTTCAGGTCAAAAAGTTATTTTGTAGGAATTTGTTATCAGTGGGATTAGAACACTATCAATGATAAGCAAACGGGATATTGAGCTCCAGAGAACCAGTGAATTCTGCACTCTTTCAGAACTGTGGTCAGACTCTCACCATTTATCATGAAAGGGGCCACCCAGTGTGTATTGTTGGATCTATGAACATCTACAATGCTGTAAAAACAACTTAAACTCATATGTCACCTTCACACACAGAGGCATTATTAGGCCATCAAAATGATGCTTTTGAAGCCTTGACTGGTGAAAAGATTGTGTTTAGTTCTCTGTCTTTTAACTTAACTGTAACATTTCTTAAAATCCTTTTGGTGTCTTAAGAACTACTAATGAAGACAGATGAATAAGAGGGCCTCGGTAGGCACAGATTATGACAGCTTACACCAGATTGCCCAATTGTAGAGTTCCTTTGCTCAATGATGTCTTAGTGATTACTATTGTGCGTGACCTTTCCTCTGCTGTCCTTGAGTCTCAAGATTACAAGAAAATATCCAACTTAATTACAATTATGAGGTTGCAGGTGGAATGGAGAATTGGAAATGGTCAGGCTTAAATTTTTAATTCTAGCCCCAGCACAGACTGGTCATCAATGTTTTATTCCTTTGGACTCTACCTGTAAAATGCAGAACCTTGTATTGTTTAAATTTCACAGTTAATACAAAACTATTGATGGTCCATATTAAATATACTAATATTATCTGACTTGTATTAGATTTGTGGCAATGGGTGACTCTGATGTGTGTATTTTCTGATTATAATTGACAGTGTTCAGGAGAAGCAGCTTGATAGGAGAAAAATCACAAGATACTGGAACTAAGAGAGCTAAATTATATCTTTGCTGTTCCAATAAACAGCACTGTGCTTGGCAATCAGGAGGTTAGAGCAGGAGATTCCAAGTTCCCTTTCAGATAAAAAAGGTAATAATCCCATGATTCTCTAATTTACATCCTCCATGTATTTTATATTGCAGCATACAGCATTTGCAGAAAAATGCAATCTGAAGCTCTTGAGAAAGTCTAACATTCCATCCAACATGCAGTGGAATAAACTTCCATTAGCAAGCAAATTACATTTGGGAAACAGTATTGTTTCCAATCCCAAATAGCATTTGATTCAATCTGTAATATTGTTAACAAAAAAGGTTAGTGATACTTCCTTAGATAATCCAGATTTTTTCCCTTTAATTTTGATAAAGCAAGAAATAAAATTTTTATTAAATATTAAGATCAATGAAATAAGAGCAAGCTCTTTTGTGAACCAAGATTAAAAATCTAATGGGGCTTTGTCTTCCCAGTTTCACTCAAAATTTCTATCTAACTTTTAAAAAGCCTGTCTGTATTAATGAGGTTGGAAACTTCAGGTGCATTTAAATCTATTTGCTTCAGAATAAATAGCATTTTACTTGGGAGTTCTGTTTTTCTGCAGTGCTGTTATACAGGTCATTTCACAGACCTATAGATACATTTGTGCTTTTCAATTATTCTCTCTTCTTACAAGCACTTTACTGCCTCCCTTATGATCCGCCCCCCACAGTTACATCTTTCAAAAGAAAGAGAAAAAAAGCTGTACAACATTATTTTCCCTTCCTCAAGGACCCCATAAAAATATAAATGGCAGGAATTTGGAATCTCCCTTTGGAATTTCTGTTCTTCTACCTGACCAATTGCACGTGTCTTGTTTTATAAATTTAAGTATCTATAAACTCTAAAGCTTTATATTTACACTTTTGAACCCTAGTTCAGTTTCTGTTCTAGAAAATAGTTTCTGTTCTCATTAATGTTTGCCTTTCTTTGCTTCTTGGTAACACTAATAATGGAGATTTAAATGTGGCAGTGAAACTCAATGTGATTTATGACTATATCACTGACAAAAGGTTGACGTGCCTAATATACAAAAGTAATCTTCTAAGAAGAGAGAAGAATATGGTAAAAAATACTGACACTTCTATTAAAAAATGGGTTAGAGACATGAACTTACATTTTTACAAAAAAAAAAAAGGGTCGTTGCCCTTAATCATATAAAAAGATTCTCAAAATGGGTAATAATGAGATAAATGAAAACTTAAAATACAGTCACATGTAATTTCTTCCCCAACACATTGACAAAAATCTAAAAGTTAACACCATGCTTTGAGGTTAAGATTATGGGGAAATTGTGTCAGTGGAAATGCAAAATGATGCAATACCTACGATGGAGGATATGGCAATATCTATCAAATTTGCATGTGCATTTACCCTTTGATCCAAGCAATTCCTACTTTAACAATATATTGCAAGGTATATGCACAAGGCATATATCTACACAAAACTTATTTATTACAGAAAAAGATGGAGACAACCCAAACGTTCGTTATAAGAGGAATGTTGAATAAACTCTGGTAGATCTATGAAAAAGAGAATAGGCAGCCATCAAAAGGAATGAGGAGTACCTCTATATGACACTATGAGTGATGTCCTAAATATAAGAGGGGAAAGACAAAGTGGAGAAAAATGAATAGTTTACTATAAATAAATAAAAATAATTTACAGTTGTTTGTCTAAGAAAGTGTACGTAGTGTCATATATATGTATATTCAACATGTTTACATTTACAAAAACAATTAAAGATAAACTGTACAATTAAACAGAAGATTACTTTTGCATGAAGAAAGGAAGAGGCTGGATGTGACAAGAATAGAAGCTAGAGTTCTCTGAATATGTGATGTTTTATAGATGGGACTTTGTAAGCAAGCGAATATTTTACATAATTATAAAATAAAATAGTATCCAAAGAAAGGGAAAATGAAACAAACACGTGTCTCAAGTTGGTAACATAATTGAATCAAAAAGAATTATTTCAAAGTATGTAAAACAATAATTTTACTGTTATCCCAGTGGATTTTACCATAAGAAAAAAGTGAACTGCAAAACAAAATAAAACAAAACATTAATGAGTGTAGTAGTCATACTGGTGAAGGTGATGTTGGTCTTATTATCCTGAGACTGTGGATTATGTATTATGAAATAAAGCAAGGAGTCATTTTCTTGGGGTCCTTGAGGGACAGGACAAAGGAGGTAAGAGGTAAGGTCGCTGAGGCTAAGTAAAGATCATGCAGTCTTGAACTTAAATTGGAAGTACCAGTATGATTTTGTGATGTATTTTAACTGATAAATAACAACAAAAAAGTGACAAAATTGGAATACCTGATTTACAATTTGTAATAAAGTAATGGATCTAGAGAGTGATAGTCAATAGCTGTGAGCATCATCACAAAGACACTCTAATAAATACTGTGTGTTTTCTGATGGAAATATACAACCCAGCTATAAAGAATTCTTGCCAAAAGCTCTATGAGGCTTATATGATGCAAAAACCAATTTACAGGAAATATTAGGAACAGAGGACACATTACATAAGATCAGGAGATGACTATGGACATTTCACACGACAAATATCTGGTTTCTTCAACAAATATTTGCAAGGGAAAATAAAGAGAGATGGAAGATAAATCAATAACTCAAACAGAACCTGAGACATATCAGCCAATTGCCAGGTATTTGAAATCCAAATTCAAACAAGCAAACTTTAAAAACATGACAGAGAAATTTGAACACTACCTGAATCACTGATGATATTTGAAGTTATTGCTGATTTACTTAAAGATTTGAGCATAGTAATGTGACTATTTTAAAAGAAAAAAACTTTATCTTTTAGAAATACATGCTGACATATTTACAGATGAAATGGAATGATCTGCGATTTTCTTCAAAAAACCACAGTTTAGGTGCGTGGGTGATGGCACAGGTGAAACGAGACTGGTGGTAAGTTTGGAGTGTCATTTATGAGTTCTGGGGTTTATTACAGTATTCATACTGTTGCTTATGTTTGAAATATTCCATAACATAAAGCACAAAAACTCGTCCTTGTGTCACTGTTTAGCACTCTGAGCTATCTCATATACGGATGAAATAATTTACTTATGATGTGATATGAAGGATTACCAGACTAAAAATGTTTCCTTACCCGCTGGCCAGGTAGTATGCACATTTTTTCTTATGTGGTTATGGTTTTTATCTCCAGGAGTCTAGTGTTAAAGTAAAAATTCTCCCCCCACAGAAACAAAAGCACTAATCATTCCAACTTTGTGAGACTTATACCATCAGAGTTTGCCAGTTCTAATAGCTAACTAAGAAATAATGGCTAAAAGTAGAAAATTGTGACATGGGCATGGATTTAAAATTGTCCCTGTAACATCTCATTTACAGGGAGCAGATTTTATTCTGGCTAGCTTAAGTTGGAAGGGCCTTGTTATAGGAGTTGGCATTGCTTCCAGAGGGTTAGGAGAGTCAAAAGTACATTCTGGGTTAAGCTTCTAAGTATTACCCTTAAAGCCCCTCCACAGACCCGGCTACCAAGGCTGCTCCGCGTGCTCTGGGATCTGAAAACTTGTACAGTCAGGACACCACATGTGGGATATTGCCCTGGTCAGGAAGCCAGCTTCTGGATGATGAGCCACGCCTGTTACAATTTACATCAGAAAAAAATGATGCAAGTGCATCTGATTGGACCAATCTAAGTCAAATCTGGAAATTTAGATAATGAAAACGTCTGCAAAATATAGTTTTAGCTTCCCAACCATTTTAATCCTAGAAGTCCCTCTAGATGGAGGATAGGGTCGAAGTAGAACACCAATCAACCACATACATCACAAGGACCAACACATTTTCTGTACTAATTACATAAATTATCACTCCTTGCAGCCTTCTCCTTGTCCCTCTTACCTCTGTGGAGTCTAAACCCAATTCCTTTCTGACCACATGGCATTTGCAATTGTATAAATAAACTTTTCATCTTTTTCTAACTACTTGTACAAGTATCCAGAAAGAAAGTGTTCTTTTCCATTTAGTTGAGAGGTTACATGAGTAACACCAAAATCAACAAGACCCTCTTTTCCAGGCCTCACATATGGAGTGCACAGTCATGTCTGTCTGGATAGGGCAGTGACCCCGGCTTCCACCTCCATCTGCTTCTCAGGCCCACTATTCTTTCACAGTGAAGGCTGTTTTAGAAGTGATGCTGCAAAGTAGTTCAACCTTTTGAGACAGAGGAATTTTTGCACCTATCATTCTGAAACTGTCATATGGTGGTTCACTTGTTTGTTTACCGTAGGTGTTTGCCATTCTCTGGTTCAGATTCTGTACTTACCCCTTTCTAGATCCTCATTGCCAACCCAGAATCTGATGAGCATTAAGGAGACACCTAATTACACAGTGAATATCCAGCACAGTGGAGAGACCAGGGGCTTGGGCAACCCACACGTGGAATTCCGGGCTCAGGGCTTCTAGCAAGTGAGAAGCGCAGAGCAGAGAGAGGCCGGGCAGGAGTGAGACGAAGAAATCACACTCCAGAAAATGCTGCTGAGAGTTGCCCTATTTAGCTGCAGAGAAGCTTTTCCCAAATAGAAAGGACACCAGCTAATTGTTTTTTGGAAAAAAAAAAAAAAAAATAGAACAAGAGAACACATGTCAATATAGTAATCAAGGCCTGGTTTCAAATAATCGTGCAGTATCAGGAGGAGATAATGGCATCTAATTAAGACATTAATTAAAACTCGTAATACTTCCCTAATTAGAAAATGTGAAAGTACTATTAGAATTTTTCCTTTTAAATTAGCTGAAGCAGATAATTAGCAGGTGTTCTTAACGTAATTCTTTTTATTAAATAATACCAGGTGGGTAAAAACTAGACCTGTGGATAACAATACTACAATAAATCATTATTGAATGTTTGGAGCAGCTGCTGGAGAGATGGTGTGGAGGTGCTGGCCCACCACCCTGGGACCCAGCCAATTATATTATTACTTTGTGCTTACTCCCAAATTCTACTATGGTTTAAACTGGACAAGCTCCATTCTTCAACCTTTCTCCTGAACTTTCTAGGAGTCCTTATGCCCTTTGAGTCTCTCAGAACTTAGGTTCCAAAAGGAATAACCCAAGGGAATGATTTAAATTGGAGCGGAAGGAATATAAGTTAAAGACAGGAACTATTGCAACAGGCACTGAGGAAGTTAGCTAGCCCTGTTAGAGGCTGCCCTAGAGGGCGAGTAATGCTCTCATTTGCTGGAGGGACCGTGGGGCCAGTGCAATCTGCAACAGCTTCTCAGATCTATGTCTTATCACTCCTAGACACTATACTTTATGTTTATTATACCATGTTATAAAATGTATTTGTTTGCTTATTCCCATCCTGCTGGTCAAATGAAACGTTCCCAAGAGTAGACATTAGTCTGTTGTGTTGCAGTGACTGCTATATCTACACGTCCAAATAAGACTGAGCGCAAAGTAGGTGCTTAGTAAATATTGACAGATGAATGAATGAGACTACTGAGTTTTGTGTAGTGTGTGTGTGCGTACTGCCTCTGGTAATATAAATGTTTTGGGGGACAGGTACTGTGTTTGTAACTTCTCATAGAATCAGAACCTTCATCATGCTGGTCAATTGTCATACATTCATATCAAGTCTGTATTAAAATTCCATTATCACAGAGAAGTCTAAATACATGCTGTTAGCCTGAGACTCATAAAAAGATGGCTAGGGGGGCTGGCTCAGTGGTGCAGTGGTTTAGTTTGCGCTTTGGCAGCCCAGGGTTCGCAGGTTCGGATCCCGGGCGCCGGCTGACGCACTGCTTGTCAGCCATGCTGTAGTGGCGTCATGTATAAAGTAGAGGAAGATGGACACGGATGTTAGCCCAGGGCCAGTCTTCCTCGGCAAAAAGAGGAGGATTGGCAGCAGATGTTTGCTCAGGGCTGGTCTCTCTCACAAAAAAAAAAAAAAAAAAAAGATGGCTAGGCCCAGACATTTAATCGCTACCCTATTAGTTCCTACAAACAACCCACAAATGAAGACCACTAAACCTAAGTGTAAGCCTGGAAGGGAAAGTACAGAAATGGTCAGATTCAACCTTCATGGACAGGAGACCAGAGATAAGCATGAAGCATTAAAGCAAAGATGAGTGCAAAGATACACAGACATAAATAGTTAAGTGGTCTGCTTTGTTAGGGCTTATTTATAGTTGGATTGATGGGGTAAAGGCATAAACCATGGCTGGAAAAGAGGACTAGGTCCAGGAGGTGAAGAACCTTGCATGTATGCTAAGAGGAGTCAGTTTATTTTACTCAGCCTCAACATCAATCCTTGATGGATTTTAATTTAAAAATTGGCTTGTGAAATTTATCTTTAGAAGTCTCAATGAGAAATCCTTATAAAGAGTGAACTAGATGGACAAAGCCAGGAGGAGAAAGACCACTGACATTGGGTAGTAAATATTTGTTCCATTTCTGATTTTCTCATTTCTTCTCAAGTGTCTACTTAACTAAATCAGAAGGACTGCCTCTCTTATCCTTTTAGCATTTTTCTTTGGGGTTTCTATATTCCAAGCAGAAGTTCTAAGCCCATTGAGTTTTGTTTGTTTGTTTTTTTAATAGAAAGTATGAATGGAGGATGGAGGAAAGAACCTGAATCTATCAAAATCAGTGATTTCCCTGATGGTTGCTATAAAAAGGGCTGCCTGCCTTCCCAAGCCTTGGTATATGCTGAATAAAAGCACTGATGTCTTCACAAGAGAGAAGATATAAAAGTGTTACTACCTAAAATTGCTGGGCAGCTATAAAGGAAATAAATGACTCTATTACTTTGAAATGTAAGCAAACACCGACACTAAAGCCTGGGGCAACACATGAAGCCATCCGTTATTAATCAATGGAAGTTTGATGACCTCGCCTCATATGAAATATAAAGGAATAATAATGTCCTATTCTGGGAAAGGCTATTTGGATGCTTGTGGTTGAAGTCAGGTCACAGGGGCATGGCTATGTCATCCCTGCTCTTCTTTTGTGTCATTGTTTGGCTTCACCTGTGTCCATAGCATGTGGGGACCAAGGCAGAAGGCAGCATTTGCCTTGGCCAATGGAAAAGCTTTTACCAAAACAGAAACCATGGTATTCCAAGCAGAGGTCAAATGCTTTTCAGCACCTCTACATCACCTATTTTGGGAAACTTCTTTACTGTCTGTTTGTGCATTCAACCCCAGGGATGAAGATCCCTGAGGCCACCTTCTATAGAGATATGGATTGATGCTGGTTGCTCAGGGTGAAGGTTGTGGGGGTAGAAGGTAAGCTTTTTCAGGTGGGAGAAGAGAGAGCTTAGAGTTTTCACCTTATTTTTTTCTTCTCTTCCTTCCTATGTCATTTTCTGGTGAGAAGGACCGGGGTGTCCTGACCCTACCTGCTGGAGTAGGTTCAGAAGAAAGGAGGCCTGGAGTTGGCAGGAGAGACAAACTGGTCTACAATACACAGAGAAGGGCTCCCCGGATGCAAGTGTGCCTGCCTCATTCTTCCATTGGGATGGAGGACAAGATGAGGGAACTGATTGATCTTGGAGATAAGGAGCAAGAAAATTTATCCTAGGGCACGAAATATTAATTCTCATTTTCTTGAGTCAGACCTGGATTATAATTTTCCACTAATGCAATTAACCTTGGGTAACCTCTTATGACCTCTCTGACTCAATTTCTTCATGTGTAAAATGCAAAAATTTCCCACATAATATCCAGTTCACAGGGCTTTGTGGGCATAAAATGGTCTGACATATGCAAGCCCTGAGCAAGTGTTAACTGCCTATCATTATTATTTCACTACTACTCTTAGGTTTAGTATTGTTCTTGTTATTGAGAATAATAAAAGGGATCTTCAGGGTTCTCATGAAGACAAAAATAGTTGACCAAAAAAGAAACTCCATAAAGATTGTCTGCTCTAATCACCAAAGGAACATTAACCAGGAAAATCTGTTGCGATATTTATCTAAACTCATATGCACACACACATACCCTCATGTATCCATTGGAACTTGCATCCATAACTCATGGAGGTTTCAGGGATTCGGGACTGGGCATCTAACCATACTCTATTCCAGCATCCACCCAGCATTTAGCACAAAACTATGATGCAGAGCAGTATCTCAAAAACCCTATTATGTGACAGAGGGGATGCTTATCAGAAACATCCATTCTGCAAGTCAGGAGGAACCTTTGGATCACTGCAGTATCTTAACAGTACCTTTGGCTGGATCTGGCCCATTTATAAACACACCATCACTGCTCTACAGACCATGGCTTACCTGGGGTTACTTAAGGTTAAATGATGGCCATTCTCTGTGATGATTTCTCACTTTCTTTTCTAGTGGGCTTCTCTATTCCCCTGAGGCTAGAAGCTGCCAGGTAGTTAAGTGTCCATATGATTTCCTAACTAATTTAAGCCAGTAGGCCATGGCCTGATAGCACCTGATTATAATGCAATGGTTTTCATTTAGGTGAAAAAGCTTGGTGGAATTCTTAGAAGATTGATGAATTATTGTTGCTGATGCAGCTGGATCCTGAAATGCCTGACTGCTTGATGTGCAGACACGTCTGGCTTCTAATCTTATGAGCCCCAAATCTGAGAGTTTCTGGTGGCTGTCTCTCCTTCCCAGTCAGGACACTGGCTCAGACCCCCTGGTTTAAGTGCTGTTTGCTTTTGGCCTCTGACTAGATGGGGCCTAGTGGCTGCAGGAAGAAACTCACTGTCTCTTGTGCACCTGACCTGAACAGGGTGTCTGCTGCCTAGGGCCCTGAGCAACTGCCCCTTTACTCCTCTCCTCGACCTCCCTGACCTTGTTTCCCTTCTGATCTTAGGGAGGACACAGAAGGCATGAATATTCCCTTTTGTTTTACTTGTACCTTGTGATTCTGGTTCTCTGTGGAATCACTCACTTATCTGTGTAATAAAGGAGCTAATTTTAGTTTAAACCTTAGAGCTGCACAGTCACATAACACGGTATATAAATGCATCCAGGGCCCTTGATGAGGACCAGACATTGTTTTCCTTTCAATTACCAACTATAAGCTGCTGGTACTAAGGTTTGATTGTGGCTGGAGATGGTTGTGGGGACAAGTGCTGCCTATGACCTGGAACCTGAGACCTGTGCTCCAGCTCCCAGGTCTCCTGGAATCCTAAAACTATCAGCAGGATGGTACTTAGCTCCTTAGTCTGTTATTTGTCCCCAAGAACCTCACAGAGTATCAAGGTGATTAGTGGGGGAGGATCCAGGCATTCTTGCCTCCCTCCCTTTGATACCAAAATATGCCATCAAAATCTAATCTCCAGTTTTAACAGCTTTAGGGAATTACCTATTGCGTCTACGTGTCTACATGTAGCACCAATTCTTGTCCCGGGTCTCGCCCATACCCCACACCCAAAATGTAACAGAGCAGGCCCTCCTCCTGAAAGAGTCCAGGCTACGTTCCTCAAGGTTGAGAGGTTGGGAAAGGCATGGTATGTCCCAGTGGAGGGAAAAATTTAGTTTGCAAGAAGCCAAGGGTAATAAAGGAGTAAGGGAGGAGAAAATGGAAGGAAAATCAGATAAACTGAGTGTTAGTAAGTACCATATTTCAAACAGGTACTTTCAAATGTATTTCTTTCTGACAACAAATCTAGAGTGTATTATAATCTTTAAGGAAAGGTTTCTCATTTTTGTTTAATTGTAGATTTGCTTGAATTTGCAAGATATAACACAGAAAGAACACATTTATCTTTTACCCAATTTCCCCCATTAGTAGTAATTTGCAAAGCTGTACTACACTACAGAATCAGAATAAGAACACAATACAACTAAAATACAGGACAAATCTGTCACCACAAGGATCTCTCATGTTGTCCCTCTATACCATACCCACTTCCTTCTCATGCACACTAATTCCTTAATCTTTGGCAACCAATAATCTATTCCCTATTTTCATAATTTTGACATTTTAAGAATGTTACATAAATAACGGGATCGACATTTTTTCCCTCAGCATAATTCTCTGGATATTCATCCAAGTTGTTGAATGTATCAGTAGTTCCTTCCTTTTTTATTACTGAGTAGTATTCCACAGCATGGATGTATCACAGTTTATTTAACCATTCACTAGTTTAAGGACATCTAGATTGCTTCAAGTTTTAGACTATTATAAATAAAGCTGCTATAAACATACAGGTACAAGTTTTGGGGGACCAAAATTTTTATTTCTCTGGGATAAATGTCCAGGAGTACATTTGCTGTGTCATATGGTAATTGCATATTTAGTTTTTTAAGAAAATGCCAAGCTGTTTTCCAGAGTGACTGACTGTATGATTTTACATTCCCAGCAAAAATGTATGACTGATTTCTTTTTTTCTGCATCCTCACCAGCATTTAGTATTGTCATTTTTTTTTTTTAATTTTTGTTTTAGCCATTCTTATAGGTATATCATTGTGGTCTTAATTCACACTTACCCAATGGCTAACAGTGTTGAACATATTTCCTATGTTTACTTGAGTTTCATAACTCCCGTGCCTATTTTCCAATTGGATTGTTTGATATTTTAATATTGAGTTTTGAGGGGTCATTATATATTCTAGATACTAGTATTTTGCCAAATATATGCTTTGAAAATATTTTCTCTGATCTTTTCATACACTTAACAGAGTCTTTCACAAACAGAAGTTTTAAATTGTAATGAAATCTGATTTATGTTTTTTCTTTTACTTTTGGTGTCAAGGCTAAGAACTCTTTGCCTAGCCTTAGTTCCTAAATATGTTCTGTCATGTTTTTTCTAAAAGTTATATGGTTTCATGTTCTACACCTATGTCCACGATGATGTTAATTTTTTATAAGGTATGATATTTATGTTCATTTATTTTGTCTTTGGAATAGATCTAGTGTGATTTGTTGAAAAGGTTCTACTTTATTGAATTCCTTTAGACTTTTGTCAAAAATTGGTTGGGTGCCTTTGAAAGGGTCTATTTCTGGGTTATTTTTCTGTTCAGTTGATCCATGCATATATCCTTATGCCAATATCAGACATTCTTGATTACTCTGGCCATCTGATACATATTCTTCCTGCTTCATTCTCCATTTTCAAATTTTAGCTATTCTAGTTCCTTTGCCTCTCTCTATAAATTTTGGAATAATCTTTTCTATTTCTACAAAAAGAAATCTTGTGCTTTTCATAGAAATTGCATTAAATCTGTATATCAGCTTTAGGAGAATTGGCATCTTTACTTTTTTGAGTAGTCCAATTCTGAACATAGAATCTTTCCCCATTTATTTAGATTTTTTTAAATTTATTTCATCATATTTTTGTGTTTTTCAGCATACAATTTCTGTATATCTTCGGTTTCATATACATCTAAGTATTTATTTTTTTTTATAAATTAAAAATATATCTTATTTTGGGGCCGGCCCAGTGGTATAGTGGTTAAGTTCATGCACTCTGCTTCGGCAGCCCAGGGTTTGCAGGTTCATATCCTGGGCGCGGACCTCTGCACCACCTATCAAGCCATGCTGTGGCAGGCATCCCACATATAAAGTAGAGGAATATGGGCACGGATGTTAGCTCAGGGCCTATCTTCCTCAGCAAAAAGAGGAGGATTGGCTACAGATGTTAGCTCAGGGCTAATCTTCCTCACACACGCACACACAAAAAAATCCTATTTTTAATTTCAATGTTCATGTGTTCATTGTGACACACACACATATCATTAGTTATGCTGTATATACAACAATTGATTCTTACATGCATATCTTGTATCTTACCACCTTCCTGAAATTGCTCTTCAATTTGAGGATATATTTTTAATTTCTTGGGATTTCCTATGTGTTATCTGAAAAGAGGCAGAGTTTTACCTCTTCTTTTCCAACTTGTATGCTTTTAATTCATTTTCTTGCCTTTTGGCACTAGTTAGAACTTCCAGTAATGTTGAATACGAGTAGTGAGAGCAGATATCCTTTCCTTGTTCCCAATCTTATGGGGAAATTATTCAGACTTAAATCATTAAGTATAAGATTAGCTGTAGGTTTTTGGTGGATGCCATTTATCAAGTTGAGAAGATATTCCTCTATTCCCACTTTTCTAAGCATTTTTATTATGAATAAGCATTGAATTACTTCAAATGCATCAATTAGTGTGAAAATGGGATGCTTTTTTCTTTAGGTTATTAATATGATGGCTTATATTGATTTTAAAATATTGAACTAGCCTCGCATACTTGGAATAAAAATCATTTAGTTATGGTGCATACTTATTTTCATAAGTTGTTTAATTCTATTTACTAATATTTTAAAGGATATCGGCATCTATATTCTTGAGGGACATTTCTCCCTTCCTTTCTTCCTTCCTTTTTTCTTTCTTTTTCATTCTGTCCTTATCTAATTTTGGTATCAGAGCAATATTAGCTTCACAAAGTCAATTGAAAGTCTTCTCTTCCAATTCCTTCTTAGTTCCACATCCTCTTCTCTTTCCTGGACAAGATTATGTAGAATTGGTATTAATTCTTCTTTAAACATTTGTTAGAATTCAACAATAATATCATCTGTGCCTTGTGATTTCTTTTTTGTGGGTTTTTAAATTACAAATTCAATTTCCTATGTAGTGATAGGACTATTCAAACATCTATTTTATGTTAGGTAAGTTGCAGTCATTTGTGCTTTTTGAAGAATCCGTTCATTTTTATCTAAGTTGTCAAATTTATGTGTGTAAACTTGTTTATACTATTTTCTTATTTTCCTTTGATATCTGTAAGGCCTTTAGTTATATCCCCCCATTGGTGATGTTTTGTTTCTGATATTGGTAATTTGTATCTTCTTTCTTTGTTAGTCTTGCTATAGCTTTTTCAATTTTATTGATTTTTTTTTTTACTTCTATTGTGTTTCCTTTTCAATTGTATTGATTTCTGTTCTTTACCATATTATTTCCATCCTTCTACTTGGTATGAGTTTATTTTCCTTTTTTTTTTTTTTTTTTTGTCTAGATTCTCAATATGAGAGCTTAGGTAATTTATTTGAGACTTTCCCTCTTTTCTAATGTAAGCATTCAGTGCTATAAAATCCCTTCTCTGCACTGCTTTAGCTCTATTCTACAAATTTTATAATGCTGTATTTTCATCTTTGATATGTCTCATGTATGTCTTGGTTTCCCTTGAGACTTCTTCTTTGACCCATGGATTATTTTTTAAAGTGTTGTTTGGATTCAAAGTGTTCGAAGGTTTTTCTTGTTATTTCTTTGTTATAGATTTCTAGTTTGATCTCATTTTGGTCAGAGAACATAATCTGTATGATTTCAGTGTTTTTAAATTTGTTGAGATTTGTTTTATGGCCCAGGATATGGTCTATCTTGCTACATGTGCTACGGGTGCTTGAAAAGAATGTGTGTTCTGTGATGGTTGGTTAAAACACCCTATAAAAGTTTAGTTCATGTTTGTTGATTGTGTTCTTCTATTTATTTGCTGATTTTCTATATATTTTTTCTATCAATTTTTGGGGGAGAGAAGTTGAAATCCCCAACTATAATGGTGAATTTGTCTATTTCTCCTTTCAGTTTCATTATGTTTTGTGTCACACATTTTATAACTCTGTTGTTTGGTACATACACATTTAGGATGACTATGGTTTTTAATCCATCCTGTTGACATCTGTCTTTTAATTGGTATTTTTAGACTCTTTACATTTAAAGTAACTATTAATAGTTAGTGGTTTAGTCTGCCATTTTTTATTTTCTGTTTGTTCTATTTTTATTTCTCTATTTTCTTTTTCTTCCTTCCCTGTGGGTCAGTTATTTTAACATTTTTTAGAATTTCATTTTATTTATCTATATATTTTTTCACAGCATAGCTCTTAGTATAGCTTTTTTAACCATTCAGTGAAGTATATATATTTTACCTCACTTTATGTCCCATTACCCTTTACATGTTTGAAATGTGAGATCTTTTCTATTTTAGAAAGTATTCAAGAAAAATTAACATTTCTGCTTTTGATGGAAAGCTAATATATTGGCATAGTTTGGTATATAAGAATATGTTTTTTAGAGCAAATAGTAAAACTTACAAGAAAATTCTCAGAATGGATCATTTGAGGGAAGTATTGGTACCCTTTCCTCTAGAAGTACACACAAACATGCATATCTGACTTGAAACAAAGAGGCACTTATTATTCTAGATTTATTACTTCTTTAAGGAATATCCTTCATCATGATGAAGACGAGTCTATGTGGGCTGTTCAGGAGCAGCAACCTGTGGTAAGCCCCTTGATCTGAATAAAGGAAATGAGGGGAAGCATCATATAACTTCCAATTAATGACCATCTCAGCAAGGAAATTGAGAACAAAAGAAAATAGCTTTGAAAACTTAAAAAATATTTCTTAGGTTTTATAATGTTCTCTTTATAGAGAGAGATAGGTGGTAGATAGGTAATGTGCTCCCAAAGATGTCCATGTCTTAACCTGTGAAAACTGAATATGCTAGGTTACATGGCAAAGGGGAAGTAAGGATGCAAATGGAATTAAGTTTCTTAATCAGCTGATCTTGATATGGGGAAATTATCCTAAAATTTCTGTGTGGACCCAGTGTAATAACCAGGGTTCCTGTAAGTGGAAGACGGAGGCAGAAGAAAAGCAAGTGTCAGAGTGATGCAGCATGAGAGTGACTTAACTGTCCCTTGCTGGCTTTGAAGATGGCAAGAGGATAAAAGCCAAGGAATGCAGGAAATCTCTAGAAGCCAGAAAAGAGAAAGAAATGGATTCTCTCCTATAGCCTCCAGAAGGAATGCAGCTCTGTCAACACCTTTACATTAGCCCAGGGAGAGCCATTTTGGACTTCTGACCTCTGTAACTGTAAGATAATAATGTTAAGTTGTTTCAAGCCACAAAGTTTGTGATGATGTGTTATAGCTCCAAAATGAAATATAAAATTTATTGGTTGCATTTTTTTATTCAAGCTAGGATTTCCCTTCCTAATGACATATAGGTGATTTTCACTTGAAATGTGGACATCAAGAATAATATGTTATGAGATTCTGGATCTTAATCCGCTTGTTTGCATTGAGCTGTTATGATATCACTCTGGCAGGGGAAGGGTGGGTGTTGCCTTGGTATTGCCAGGTGGGGGTAGAAGTCCAGGTTCTCCACTCAGCCACACCTGAGAATGAAGGATGTCCTCCTGACTACTTCTGGGTAGAAGTAGGATTTCAGGCTCCCCACTAGGTCTCTGCTGATACTACCCTGGTTGGAAGGGGCAGGAGTATCTCATTCCTGTTCCCCACAGGACTTTGTTGATCCCATTGGGGTCGGCCTCCTTACCACTGGGCTGTGTTGAAACTCTGACTCTCCAAGAGATCTTGTGAAATGCCATCCCAACATGAAGGGAGAGAGTTGCCTTGTGACTTCTCAATGTCAATGGAAATCCAGGTTGCTCACATGGAATCCATCAACAAAAAGGGTGGGGGTAGCATTATCACCGGGCAGGGATGAAAATCCTTGTTCCTTATTCAATCTTCTCTGGAACCACCCAGCCTAGGCTGTCTATTCATCTTCTGTGTTATGGGTGGTGTTAGGGCCACAGTGTTTTTATGGTGTTTGGCTGAAGTAGAGTGATTACTGTCTAAAACTTTTCTGTCTTTCTAGACTGCCCTCTCCTTGTCCTTTGGCTAGAGAGAAGACTTTTATTGGGACTTTTTTGTCTGTGCCCTTTAGAGTTTCTTTCTTCCCAACTTCACTCCATGTCCAGGATACATGAAGAAAAGAGAAGACCCAAGGAACCCAATGTTGTGTTATTCCTTGTGCCATGAGATCCCTAGCTGGTCTGCCGTGTTCTCTCTACCTTTCAGTTTTCTTATGTTTTTTTGTTTTGTTTTTTATTTTTTTTGTATACTCTCCAGGATTGTTTTTTTCTTAGCAGGAGGAATAGGGAAACATGTCTACTCCATTTTCCTGAAAGCAGAAATCCTACTATCTCCTTTTTAATTATGAATAAAATGAAATTCAGAGATGTTAAACAACTTGCTGAAGCTTATACATCTATTCATCCAGTACAGGTGATTGAATTCAATGCCCCACCCCTAAGTTTTTCCAACTCCAATACTTGGAATGATAGTTTAGTGCCGTGTAATTGAATGTTTTATTGCTAGCTCAAAGAATGTAGATTTTACTCTAAAAGTAACAAAGAAACATTGAAAAAAATTTACAAGAGCCAGAAAGGGCATATGACCAAGCCATTTGGCTGAAGCTTTTATTTAAAATGAGACTTAATTCTACTTCTAAGTCTAAGACATTTTTTTCTTCAGCTTCCCTGTATAATCTCTTCTAAACACTGGCTATCTTCTAGATTGAGTACCTATTTTTGGATTTCTGCTTCTAATTCTCACTGACATTTCTCAAACCTTAAAATAGGCCCACTGGGAGAAGAAAACTGCACCTTGTCAGGTTACCAACAGGTTCCAGCAGCGGGTGGGTGAGGAGAGTATTAAGGGTATTTGACAGAAGTACCAAATTAAAATAATTTTTAAAATATTTATTTATCCAGCACATCTTAGTTCAGCAGCTGTAGGTACCTCTAGAAAGAGCTGGCATGCATCCATCTCACAGAAGCCAGCTTCTTTGTGTTTACTGATTGGAACAGAAAACCTATGTGTGTATGTTTGTATATAAATAAAACATGCATCTCATACAGAGCTAGAACCACCGCATATCAAATATACCAAGACAAGCTGCAAAATGACAGATTTTATTTCCTTCTCTTTTATATATTTTTCCAAAAGTTCCAATGAAATATCTTTTATCTAAAAAATTTAAATTGATAATATTAGATTAAATAAATAACCATCACTTTATTGAACACTGAGTAGATCCTGGCCAAATGAACAAAATTCTTTTAACTCCTCTTTCTTCATTTGAAAATGTCAAAGTACATGTTGCGATCCCACTTTTGTCTAAGAATAAAGTATAACCCTTCTCCATTCCAAAGTTAACTTGTCTAGGCGTTTGCTCCTTCTTCCCACTTTCAACATGGGACAGATGTTTCTGAACTTTCTAGGTATACAGTGCTGATAGGGTCTCAGTAACTTTTTCACTGCACTCCTAGGCCCAAGGAATTACCTAACGGTTCCATTTAAGTAGCTATGTCTAAAAAATTAATAAATATTTATGTGCCAATAAGTTTGTATCTGCTATGAAAAATAATATACATAAATTGAGAAAATAATATACATAAATTTTCTCTTATTGTTCATACCACAATTACTTACTACTGGGAGAGGTGTGCCTGTTGGGCACTGCACAACTTGTCAATCATGGGATCAGACTGGACACCACCACTCTCATATTCTGTTTCCCAGTGATTTTCACATGTTATATGTTTTTTATGGCAGCAAATACTGAGAACACTGCTTCACATCAATAAGCATAGTGTAGGCTAACGTTGAAACTGTCCACTACCTTGCCCAAGTAGTTCACATTGTTTCGCAGTTATCAAGTATCGCTGTTTCTCTCAAAAACTGAAAACAGTCCACGGTGGCCCTGTTGTTCACTGTGGTGCTCTGGGACACTTGAACACTCAGTTTGGGAACCATGGGCAAGTGTCAACCACAGAGCTAGAAAGTCTGAGCTCGTATCCCAGCTCTGCCATATCCTAGGTACACATGTTAGGAATCATTTAACCCATGTTTTCATGTGAGTGTGTGTGTGTGTGTGTGTGTGTGAATTTTCATTTATAACATTTACAATGATAATATTCACTTTGTGAGTTTGTTATAGAAATCAATGAAATTTTATAAGCAAGGCATCTAAATCAATTCCAGGCATAGGGTATACATTATATAAATAAATGTTAGCTATTTATTTATATGTTAGAAATGCCCTCATTTTCCAAAACTGTTAATCTCTTTATTGATTAGATCTTTCCATTCGAAAAAGAAAATTTCAGAGACAGCATAAAAAAAGAGAGAGAAAGAGAAAGACCATTTTCTTGATCTTGCTCTTTCTTAAATCATGTATCATTTTCCTTATCCTGGTTAACTTCTTTAAAGAATTGTACATTCTACTTCTGTCAGCTTTCCACACCTGTGTCTTACTTTGCTGTATAGCATCTGGTCCTTTGGACTGAACTCTGTAGCACTTGTCCCTCCTTTGGGAAGTCTTGCTCTCTTACTTTCCTAGGCACTGAGATGTTTTGGTCTTCCTTTACCTTTCAGACCGATGTTCTATATATTTCATGTTCTGCTCTTCTGCCACACTTTTCAAGTGTAAATAATTATCAAAGTTCTTTCTTGGTGACTCTGTACATCAGGATAACCTGTGGAGTTTGTTTGTTTGGCAATAAGGAGGTCTGGCCTCCATTTCTACAGATTCTGATTAATTGACTAAGGTAAGAATCTCACACGACAAAGTTGGAGTGATAGCAATATCATCGTCACCATTTCTCAATAACTGGATATGATTTCAGTGTTGATCCCCTTTTCCATGGTGCTGGAGTTGACTTGATCTCAGGTAGTTTGGGGTTTCCCTTTCTCACTCTGGGATTTCATGAAGATTTGAGAGATGTATCACTCTGAACAGACTGCTATAACAAAATACCATCGACTGAGATGTTGAAACAATAGAAATGTATTTCTTACCATTCTGGAGGCTTGCTGTCCGAGATCAGGGTGCTGGCACGGTCAGTGTCTGGCGAGGGCCTTCTTTCTGGTTTGCAAACACGTTTCCTCAGTCTTCTCTCAGTGAGTGCACATGGGCAAAGTGAGGGTGAGATCTTTTTCTCTTCTTATAAAACTGTTAATCCCATCAGGAGGGCCCTATCCTCATGCTTCCTGACCTAATCTAACCCTAATTACCTCTCAAAGGCTCTATTTCCAAACAACATTACCAGGAGTGCTAGAGCTTCAACATATGAATTTTGATGAAACACAAACATTAGGTCTATAACAAGGTGTTTCCATGTCTACTGAGACATGTACTAGCCCGTCAGGGCTTGATCATCGGTCCTTGAAATTGTTGCTGCATCATCCTGTCTGCCTGCAGGGGCCCTCAATTCTGATGGCTCCCTAGAAAACCCCTGTGTCACTCCTAGGTAAGTGGAATTGCAATTTTACCTCCACACCACAAGGGGGTAATGAAAAGCTCTTCTAAGGCCCCTTCCACCTACATAGTCATTGCAAGTCAAAGCTGTTCTGGACTATATTTCCCTCTCAAGCCCAGAGAATCTTGATCTAGTAGGAAGAAGTGGTGATGCCCTTATTCATCTAAGTCCAAGGGCTTTCTTTTCTCTCAGGGGTGATATACTCAAAAGCCTCAAGAGCCAGAAACTTTATGCTTCTCTTTTCTGATTTCTGTGTAACATCTTTTTCTTGAGGTAATGGATTAGCCATAGAATGGCTAATCTAATGAAATGGGGGAAATTTCCAAGGTTAGGAGGAAATATTTGGTTGCAAACTTAAACAAATACTGAGATTTCTGAGATTTAAATAGCTGTGTGGGTTCTTCAGAGGTGCAGCCAACATGGAGAACCAATGCTCTATATTTTCTCCCTTATTCATTCCATAAATTGCCATCACTCCCAGCAACACTTTTAAAATCATGACTTCCATATTTTTCCTCTGGCATAACTTGTCCTGAAAGCAACAGATTCTGACTTCCATTTTTCTTGCATATATTTCCACTCGTATGTCCCCAATACCTCAAACTCGGTATAGCCAATATGCAACTGTTAACCTAACTTCCACCAAAATTTCTACTATTTCATTCCTTGGAAAGTGGAATTGGTAACTGATCTACCTGTCATTTGGTCTAGGAAACTTCAAACTTATCCTTCCTTCCCCAAATCTATAGTTCTACTCAGTTGTTAAATGCTATAGATTCTATAATCCCTTTTTAAAACCACCACTCCTTCTCTATACTAACTGCTAACTGACATCTCAAAGCGTGAATAGTATACCAAGTGATTTAACAAATATAATCCCAATTGCTCAGTTTCAGAACTCTGTAAGGCAGGAAAGAGAGATATTGGTATTTCCATTTAATGGATTGGGAACGTAAAGCTCAGAGAATTGATGTGCCAAAGCTCATCTTAAATCAGCAAAGTATTTCAATTCTACCCATGGTGGGGTAGGTGGACTCCTTAGTTGTCCCATAGATGATTAACTCAAATGTTTTCAGCCTTGAACAATTTAGACTTGCATATTGATCATGTTGGTATATATGCAGATAGATAGTCGGTAGATACATCTCTTGGATTGACTAAGTTTATCTCCTCTCCAGATGTCAATGTAACCTGTGGATACACTCTATGTGCAAAAACCTCATTGCTTTCATCATCTCTGAAGTAAACTACACTTTTGGTTCTAGAATGGTGACATATCTTAGAATTTTATGTTGTTTTATTTATTTTTATTTAAATCATTTGCACTATTATTTCCTCTGAGATCTTTTTTAGCATTTATGACTTTCTCCAAGATTTGGGGTTTAGAGTGAAAGAAGAGAGACAGAGAGAAACAAAAGAAGAAAGGAATAGGGGAAGAAAAGAGGAAAGGAAGAAAGAAAGAAAAGAGAAAGACAAAACTCAAACTGAGATAAATTGCTAACATAAAACCCACAAATCTTCCTTGTTCTTTAATCCGAGATGTCCCATCCTTGCTCATGTGCATGCCATCTTTCTGCAGCTGTTGCCTAACTCCTGAATGGAGAGAGTTCAACTACAGGAAAGGGATGGAGCCAGACACGCAGCAGCAGGTGTGCTTGCAGCCCCTTATGCTACCTCCTTATTGATAACTATAAACTGGGTTGTGTTTTAATCTGGAGCAAATAAGCAAGTTCCCACAGCATATCCCATGGACAAACAAGCAGGAACCAAAAGAATACCATGCTCATTTTGAATTTTTTTCTCTCCTACACGCCTTGCGACAACACATCGCGTGCCTCGCAACTTGATCCTATTTGGGAATAGGTTTTCCCTTGAGCAAAAGACTTTAGAAAGTCTTCTGATGTATGATTGCTCCTGAAAAATTGAAGGAATCTATCATTAAGGTGATAAACAGTTTGATGGAATTTGTGAGTGGAGGGAAATAGTTGGATAATACAGTGTGGACTTGTGAAAGAAAGAAAGCTATGAAGACTTTTTGCTCCTAGTAAACACATGATAGAAAACAGAATTAAAAGTTAATTCAAACTGAATTAAACATTAAAAGTGAGAGGCCAACTGCAGCCTTGTTTAAATACTCTGCATTCTCAGCTAGGTGAGATAAAGTTGCATTCCCTTATCTTGACAATAATTTATTCCCCCAAAGAATTTTCATTGCGGTTTTTCATTGAGATTGTTTTATAAATAAAAAGTAAAACAGATAGGAACAGTGCTAAAATATCAGCACCCAAGAATGTACCGTCTCATACAGTCTCCGTGGAAAATGTTCTCTAAAAGGACATGGTTTAACTTCAGTCAGAAAACCTATCTTATTTACAAAAGAAGAAAAATACTAAATAACAGATTGGGTCTAGAAGTATCCAGTAGCGGACAGTGGGAGAAAATGCAATTCTGTCAGCAGTGCAGAGGCCAAAATAAATTGTTGTGGCACTCTATACAAATCAGAAAACGAAAATGGACTTCGAGGTTGAAAATGCTGGGTTCTATTCTCAGCTCTGCCACTTAATCTCAGACCAGAGGTAAATCATTTAAGGTCCCCTGTCCTCTGCATCCTCATTTCAAGGGAACCGGCATCTTATCAGAGAGCATATCATATTGTGGCTAAATAAGAGTCACAGTAACTGTCCCCAAATAGCCATTTTCTCATCCCATCCTACTCTGGGGCCTCTCACATTCCTCCCAAATCAATCCAGGAGGCCACAGGGCTGTCACAGTTCAGTTGACTCTCTTATCTATGATAAGCAAGTACCGCTTCTTCTTTGTTTACAGGATGCTAGCATCTTTTGTTGCTGTGCAGACCGTGGGGCCTATTAGGGCCTTTCCTGTGTCCCCTGAAAGTGCCTGATGCTGCAATTTTATATAGCAGAATGCTCATATTAAACCCAATATCACTTCAGTGTTTCTTATTTTCCTGAAGACTTCCTCAATGAAACTTTTCCTGATTCCCCAGGTTATTGTACTTTTTTCTTTGTGTCTCAACTGTCTTTTGTTCGCAACATTTTAACTCTGCTTATCTCATTGAATTGCACTAATCTGTGTATGTAACTCCCTCCCCAACATTTATTGAATGTGTCAATAAATAAATGAAGATGTGAAGGTGAGCAATAATAAGGCCAATAGGACTGAAAAAAGCAGTGTAACAAGGAGTAAGTTTTAACTTAATCCTTCCTTGGGAGATAACAGCATCCCCTACTAAACCCCATGAGACACAACTTTGAAGCAATCAGTGCCATTTCTTTCTTGGCTGGAAAACGCCAGTATTGTTCCAAGTCAAATTTGTGCAGGAATCAGCTCTTTAGCAGTTGATTTTTGCAAAGATAATATAAAAGGAGAGCTCAGTTGGCTTGGTATGCAATCCTGCCAACCTAGGGAGAGCAACAGAAATTATATGGCCAGAATCAGAGAGAAAGGACTCTGTCTTATTTTGTTCTTCATCCTCGTGGACTATGATAGAATGAGACACATCATATTATCAATACATATATATTGAATGAATGAATGAATGAAGGTATAGACTCTGAATTGATGGACACAAGTAGCTGTTCTGGAAATTAAAACACACTGTCACCCTCTTCATTATTCCTGATAGGATCATTTCATTCCATTTTCTTTTTCTTTCTGTAGATTCCAAAGAACTGAGTCTAAGCAAATATTGCTTTCCTTTTGGTTAGTAAGCATACAAATTGATGAGACTTTTCAGTGGAAAAGACAAAACTAAACTTGCATGTGGATGAAGTTGGCAGAATTTGATTTGAGTAATTGGAAAGTGAATCCTACCATCCTAAAAGGAAACACACACACACACACATACACACACACACACACACACACACACACACACACACCCTACATCTCATCAACCTGTTAGTAGCCCTAGAAGTTTACCACTAAATATTCAGTCATTTGCCTTTAGAGTTTCTATTTTGTTACATAAATTACTTGATAGATTCTTTCTTCCACAGATGGGATGGAACATAAGAGGTTTGGTGATGGATAGGGAGGATAGAGGCCTTTGGAGCATGTGGCTCCCCAGAAAAGTCATGTGTACGGCCCACACACCCTAACACCTAGACTAGATGGAGCAACACTATCTGCAATACTGTGCTGAGCTCTTATGTATTAATACATTTAATTCTCTCAGCAACACTGTAAGGGAGGCATTATTGTCATGTATGCTACACAAAGGAGGAACTGAGGCCAAAAGAGGTGAATTTATTTCCAACAAAGCTACTAAGTGGAAGATCTGAGAGTGGAACCCAATCAGCACTCATACTTTATGGGAATAAATACAGAGACAGAAACTTCTACCACACCCTTGTCAGCAAGGAAATAGCTCTGTCTCTGATTCCAAAGAAAGTTTTCAATAACCCAACCAATATTACATACACAAATATACATACATGCCTATTTTCCTCCTAGTCGTTCCCCTTCCAATACAGTTTTCTCTGTTCATTCCTACCCTCAGCCCTGCAGACAACTCTCTAATTTGAGGGCCTGGATTCCTGAAATACAAGTAGGCACACAAAATAGGAATGATACTGACTGTATTTTACAAAAATAGAGAACAACAGGGTCCCCAGAGCTACAGAGCTCTGCTTCTGGGAGTTCTTGGAGACTTTATTTAGTCAGAAAACCATGGGACCATCCTTCTGGAGATTTAAGCCCAGTTAAAACTCCGTGACTTACTGGATGTGGCCGATCACTAACTATCTAGGCTTTGTATTCCTCATTCATAAAATGAACCACTGAATTCTCTGATGTGTAAGTTTCCTCATTTTTCTAAAAGTCTTAAATTTTATTTTCTGTTTTTATTAATATTAAGTGAAAATGAGATGAAGTGCTGAATGATAAAGTAATAGTTGTAATATATTTTAGTGGTTATCAGATTAGTGTGATTTATCAAAAGGTTTAATATGCTGGTCAAAAAATTTTATTGTGTTGCTTTAAATGAAGCCGTATCATGAAAACAAACATTGTTTCTTCCTCTCTCCTTAAAAGTTCTGCATCTCCTTGGATATTCACCAGTCTTCTGCATTGTTGTGAAATATCCAGTTAAGTCTCAGTTCCTTCCTAACACACCTCAGGTGTCCCTGGTTTCCTTATGACCCAGTTGAGATCACAGAGCTTATCTCTTACTTCCATTGTAGACTACACAGCCCATCAAATGCTAATAGATACAGAAAATTCACTAGTAAGGACAAATGATATCCATTATATGAAGCATCTGTGTTCATTGAGAGCTTAGTAAAAAACTCATTCATTCCACAAATACTTATTTGTTGCTACTACTCTGGGCGAGGCAGAGTTCCAGACTGTGAGGATTGTGGCAGACACATTCTTTGCTCTCACAGAGCTTACATTTCAGTGAGAGGAGCCAAAAATAAAAACAAATATAAACAGCATAATTTTTAGGGAGCAAAAAAGAGCCATGCAGAACTAAAGCAGGGTGTTTTCATAGAGAGTACAGAGAACTGTTTTAGACTGGAGATTTAAAAAAGTTTCACAGTGGAGCTGAGCTGACATGAAAAAAAATAATGAAAAGAACAGATGAAGACAGTAAGCATTCAGGTCTGTAGAGATTCCGGGCCTTATAAGGCAGAGTAAGACATGTATCTTTCATTCTAAGTCCATAGGGAAGTCTTCCAAGAGTTTTAAGCTGTAGACTGAGATGATCTGAGTACTATCTTTAAACATTGAATTTTCCCCCCTCAAAATCTATGGAAGTCTATTGTCCCACTCCAAAATTTTCTTGAATTACAAGATTGGTTTTCTCATCTTTTCTGTATCTTAGAATCCTATTTCCTTACATAAAATCTTATTGCCACGTGAAGTTCCCTTCAGCGATTTACTCAAAACAATAAATTTGAACAAATTATTGAATGAGGATGGCTTCACTGAAGATTTTTTTAAGGGAAACAAAAGAGGAATTTACATTACAACAGTGCAGGATTTGTCCAATTAACTTCCCACCTTAATTTTTTCTTAAAAAAATCAAGTATGTATTTCAGCCATCCCAATACCATAATACCATTATATTATCTGATTTCATCTGGTCTTGCCTGCCTCCCTTCTGCTAGATTTCCCTTTGTAATCACATTTCTTTCTCCCTCTCCAAAGACTGAATCAATGGCTCAAAATTCCATTCCTTCTACATCATGTAACCTGTCAGCACTACTACTTTTATTCCTCTCCCAAAATTAGACACTCAAACCTATAATGCTTAATAATCAAAGGAAGACTTCTTATTAACATGACTCATCATCAATAGAAGGAAGATTTTTTTTTTTTTGCAAAGAAAGTTTCTATAGAAGTCTTTTGTATTAGAAGCTCCTGGAAAAGTTATTTTGTGGCCTTTCATTTAAGACCTTAGTTGGGGCCAAACTATCATTATTTTGGTTTCTCATCTTTCTTTGTTAGACTCTCCCTTTAAGTTCACCTAGAATAAAGTAGCAAGAGAAAATTAAGTGGATGGATCTTTCAAAACTAGCTGAATGTAATGCAACATAGGCAAATAATCCAGCTACTTTACTAACATTCTCTGTTTTACTCCAGATGATAATGATGCCCTCTCCCCCACCTTTACTTAGAGGACAGACTGCTCTTTGTTTCATTCTGATTTTCGTGTATGAATAAGCAAGGGCTACACTCAAATTATGCTTTTAAAAATAACAATAAAAATTGTCCCTGAATCCCAGTAGGATGAGGTTCACAGTTTACAAAGTTTGGCTTCTCCTAATTACCATTTATTTTGTTCATCACTGGTGCAAAGTGAAAAAACAAGTGAACATCTTTGGCAGCATTTTTTATGGGATTCGTAATAATGTATTTCCTTCAAATTCAACAGAGCACAGGAAGGAATACTCATTTTGTTCTTCAATCAATTATTTAATCCCTTAGCTACATACACAATATTTGGAAATATGTAAAGATATAGGAACTTACCATTAAGAAAAAAAAGCTTTATTATCTGAAGACTACACTTTCATACAAATATAAAAAGAGAGTGCTAAACTTTTCATATAAATTGCTCATCATTCAACACCTTGGGTAGGCATGGGGGAATTTCTCATCTCTAGTTGGCTTCTCTCTTCCTTCTTTCTTCTCCAGGGCCTCCTCGGTTTGTTGTCCGTCAGCCTTTCAGGATAGAATTCAGCTAGTTTGTTCCATCTAGCTTTCTCCTCCATGGAACTGAAAGAAAATATTTCTTTCAGGGATGAAAGCATGAGTTTTCTCAAGACACAAGAGTTCTTCTCTAGAAAAGGCAGCAATTATCTTCATTTTGTGGGATATTTATAGTATTCTATAGAGTACTGTAAATGGACATAGACACAGTTGATACTTTAGGACATATTGTGGGATAAGGAGAAATCCTGATGACCTTATCAGAAATATCAAGAAATGGTATATGGAGCTCTTGACCTCATTCCTATCGACTTTGTGTGCTTACAATGAAAACTTCACAAGACTTACTGCCTCTTTTGTTTGAAACAGAAAACCCAGGAGTGATGATCAAAATTCTATTAAATCTCTCTGACTTCTATCTCCATAAAGAGAAGAGGGAGTAGCTGTAGACTTTTCGATTACAGTTCATTTAAATACCTCAAATGATTGCTTAAATCTCTCACTTGGTTAGATTTTCCTAGTGCTCTGATGTCGTGGTAGAAACTTTCTGGCCCCAAGTGTCTTGCTGTGCACCTGGTTCCATGGGGGTGTTCTCAGTTTCCTAAACTTAGAAATTCAATGTATGCAAATTCCACAAATTAGCTACCAAGAATCATTTATGAATAGGCAATTTTAAAGGACAAACTGATCCATTAACAGAAGCGGTGTTGTCTATCTGGGCTTATGGGAAATAATTTAGGGTAGTATCTTGTATGGTACTATGGGAACAACATTTGTCTGCCCTCTGACATCACTGTGCCCCACTTCCCTACTAGATGTGCCATCAGTAATCTGAGGTGGAGCATCGCATTTTATGGTATAGACTGGGCCAGAAATTGACATCATTTCAGTTCTTTTCCAACCTGGATCCCTTCTACCTTGGCTCCATCTCCTCCTGCCTTTGAACTCAGTTGCTCCTGGTTTCTCTGCCTCGGAATCAGCCATCTGTAGTGATTTTGTGTTCTTCACTGCTTCATTCTCCATTTAGCCTTATCAGATGCATGATCCATGCCTACTTGCTGCCTCAGACCTTACTTCTCTTCCGTAGCCTGTACCTGACTCTGCTGTGGAACATGTGGAGACAGAGGAAGCTGACTATATAAGGTTAGGATGTGCTCCATAACTACGGAACAGTTAGTTGACCCAACATTCACACCTCCACTTAACCAATCATACCATCAATATTCAGATTAGATCAACATTTATTGCAAAAATACAAGCAGATTTTCTGACCCACTTGCTTTGGTTATTCTGCTGTAAGGATATTAAGAGAAAAAATGAGAGTTTAAGATAGCATAATTCCAAGTTTTATGTGTATGTGTGTGTATATACACACATTTTGATTAAAACAGTACACCGATAACCCACAGATTTTTAAAAAAGAAAAATAGTGAGTTACAGACAAAATACTAATGTCTTCTTGTATATTCATATTTTAATATATTTCACAACTTTATGTATTACAGTAAAACAGTATTTGACTATTCATTTTTATTAATTTGATGTTAGTACACATCCCAGAATTATGAACCCTAAAAATCAAGAATAATTAATTTTGTAGCTTGGATTCCTAACTCTTCATCATTTAAAAAATAAAATCCTAATCATTAAAATTGTCCTGTCAAAATTGTGTGATTAAATAAGATGAACAAATAAGTCACAAAATATAATTAGGTTTCCAGAGCAAGATTTTTTTTTACATGCATGTGTGTGTGTGCTGTTGTTTTCTCTTGCCTGAGTTCCTAGTGAAATGATCATAAGGAAAGACGAGGAAAAAATGTAATTGAAAGAAGAATGGGAAAGGTGCCTTCCATAAATGAGAAATTTCAAGCTGTTGACAGAAGAATCACTTAGACAGAAGAAGTCTTAACCCAGAATAAGGGCCAGAGGGGCATGCAGCAGAGGAGGCCTCTATCTGTGAGGGACCCCAGGAGTGGCATCTGGAGGGTCCCAGGGCAAGAACAAGAGGAAGACTTGAAATAGGGGATGAACAGAATAACTGCCTGACTCACTGTAGGCCAATGGATGTCCATTACACTCTCCTCCCTTTAACCCTTTCTTCTACACCAAGAAGCAGTGAAGCATTCATGTGCACTGAGAACAAAACAAAACAAATTCAAACAAACAAAGCAAAGTCTTATTATCTAAATATAGTGTATAAACTATCTAGGAAAACTGAAAAGAGCATCAATTCCACCCTAACATGGGGAAAAAGCCAGATAAACTACAAAATTATAACTCTTATAACTATATCCTATTTCAGGATTCTCTTGCTCTAAGGATTTCTTTTTGATTGTTAATTAACCTACTACTGCGTGCCTGACAGTTTCTCTTGCTTGGATTACAGCAATGAAGACTATAGACCATGTTCCTGTCTTGTGAAATTGACAGTCTGGTGGAGAAATAGACATAACAAGTAAATAACATTTGCTGAAATGCTGCAAAGATAAGAACTTCAAACCTCAAAACCATTCTCTCTATCTCTATCCTTTCTCTAAATCTCTAGACCTATGTTTTAAACGCTCTACAAGTCATTTTTGTCAGGATGTTTTGCCATCATCTTAAACACACTGTGGCTCATCTGAATTTAGTAAGTTCTCCCGGCATAGCCTCCCACTTTCAATTTTCCTATTTCTATTACTAGCAGTATTTTTGACTAATAATGCATTCGTCTTTTACTCTCTGTATTCTAACTCTAATCAAGAGAAGCAAGGTCCTTTCCAGTAACATCTTTATATTTTCCCTTTGTTTTTACTTCCACTGATATCTCTCTAGTCAATGTTCTAATCATTCAGTTCTACCTCTATTTTCTCTACTTCCATTTGATCTGTACAAACTTATCAACCTTAGACTTATTATAAATTATCAGCTTTGTTAAATGCCTTTAAAACTTACAATACCAATGCTGACTCCTATAATCAGTTGTTCTGGTGACCAAGAAGGTTGTTGGAGAAAGTCCTGTCTCAGCAGAGTCTCAAAGGCTAATAAGAACTAGGATCTAGACAGGTACTAAACTGTGTAGGGACCCGGGAGGATGGTGTGTTTGCTGTGGGAGGTAGGGTTCCCATGAAGAGAAGAGTGTATATTTGAATTAGCAGAGACAAATGATCTTGGAATCAAGAGTGGTATTGAGAGGAATGGGAGTGATTAGTATTGGGAGGAGGCAAGGCCCAGATAAAGTTGAACAGGGTATCTCCTGCTAAGGAGTCAGGCTTTTATTTTGCAGGCAATGAAAAGCCAAAGATGTATTTTTAGCAAGGCAATTATGCGATTGGATTGAGAACCTTGAAAAAAGTCATTTTGGCAGCTTTCATGAGTACTTCGGTTCAAATTGTTTATTCTTTGTCTGTTAGGTTCAGATCTGCTCCAGGGTGAGCACTAGGTCTTACTCAATTCTGAATCTCTAGTGAGCACCAAAGTGCCTATAGCAGACACACACCTCATGTTAATTAATAACGGATTGTAACAGGAAGTCTCTTCCAGCCATTTGTCATTTAATTATGTTTTAAAATCATCATTGAACTCAACAGTGCTGATCTCTATCCAGCTAGACAGACTGTTACCCTTTTAAAAAATAACTGTCATACCGTGTTTTATTATTAAATCAAAAAAATTTTTGAGAGCCTTGCCTGTACCAGAAATTGTTCTAGGAGCCGGAGGCACAGGGGGTGAGGAAGAAGAAAGATATCTCTCCTTTTAATGCAGGTTACACACAACGTCACTCATGAAGCATTCATAAATTGGAGACATTGATAGATTCTATCATTCTTTAAAAAAAGGTAATTTAGCAGCTGTTCTCATGCAAAATAAGGGCAGGTTTTCTACATGAAAACTTGCTGGCATTGTTAGAACTCGCTCCACTGGATCTTCACCTGACATGTTCATTCTTCTAAAGGGCAGGAGTGCCTCTTTCCTGGCTGAAGTACATTCTTTAAATTAGTTTGTCACTGGATGTGCTAATTTTGATATATTTTGAAATTACATGATGAATCTTGAAAAGTGACACTCTGAGTCGCTTACATAATTAAGTTTGTGGCATCTGTTTCTTCTGCAAATATTGTGCTAACCTAAAACCCAAGCAGGCAAGGAGAAATAAAGCAACTTATGTTCAGAACTATTTTCTTAAAGAGTATCAATTAATAATTCATTTATTATATCAGAGTGAAGCTTTTTCCAATAAATTATTAATGAATAACTATATTTTGTGTTGATATACAAAACCTGTCTCCAGCAATTATAAACGTCACAGCCCTATTGTAAGTTATAGTGAAATGCCACATGGGGCTAAAACTCCCATAGTAATATATATTTAGCTTCACCATCATTGGGAAATTTTATTAAGCAGTTAATTCTGTATGACAATGTACAAGAAAAACACATGAGCCTGATGTCTGTGCTGGCAAGTGTTGTATCCTAAAATAGTCCCTGGGATTTACTGTTACTCGATAAACACTTCCTGAGCACCATGACAGACCTGCACCAGAACTTCAATAGAAACACAGATCTGTCTTTGAGTTGCCCTCAACCCATTGGAGGAAAATGAAGAATGTTTAGTAAACAATAGAATTGTGTGACCACTATCGACCTCCCTGCCTTCCTAGTCTTTCCCATTTGGATGGCAGTTTCCCTCCCTGGGGGCAGAAAAGGCCTGGAGGAGCCATCTGTGCAAAGGCTGTGACGCTTGCTACACCACAGGCATTTCATAGGCTCCTCCTCCCCTTAGTTGTGGTTTTCCATTAGGACATAACAATCACTAGGTAGAACAAGTTAGGCAATAAGACCATTCTGTTTATATCTATCAACTCACTGAGTCATAGGCAGGCAGAGTAAGAAGCTTCCAAATGTCCAGGGCCAGTTGGATCTATTGAACTAACCCTACAAAACTCAACTCTTGCCTGTCTCCCAAAAAGGGAGCATATTTTAGCTGGAATTTCTTCACTCTACATACTATTTTATATGTTTGCATGTGACTTTATATTCTATAGCCTCTTATTTTTTGCTTTTGTTCAGAGGAGAAATGAATAAATAAATTGTCTGTGGGGGGTGAAAGATGATAAAATACAATCCTTTAAGAAGAGAAGTATTTTGCTTCTAGTTCTCATGGAACTTTGAGTGGGTTTTAGTCTAGATGTTAGGCTTACACAGAGTTAAAAAGTAAATGGGCTGCACTTCTGTAGGTTGAAGGGACACTGAGCTCGGGACTCAAGAATACACTTTCTTCTTTGCTGGTTTTATTTCTTATCCGCATTTGTTAATTCTGGGAGCTCCCTAATGTTTTTCTTGCCCCCTGAAGTGATGCAAAGATGGTTTCCAATGTATAGGTGGTGGGAGTGGTTTCACTCCTAATCAGGACTCAGTCTGCCTTCCTTGTGATGGAGAAGGGCCAAGGGAAGCAACCACCACTGTTACTGCCTCGTCAATATCATCCTCAGGGCTCCTCAAAGCTCTAGCCTTTACACATTTATCTCTTCCTGTTCTGTGTCAATTTCAACAGTAGGGAATGCCCTGGGGCTGGAATAGACACAAGATCCAAATGAATCAATGTCCTTTAAGCTAAGTGCTATACCTTCAAGCAAGGCACAGCTATTATTACCCAACACGGGTGCCCCTGCTGGTTCTCAAGGACAAACAGGAGAAGTGAATCTGTCACAGCCCTGCCATTTAAGATGCATTTTAAACTGCAGTGGCTCTTCTGCACAGGCATTGTTCATTTGTGCTCAGTCTCATTCTTCAGCATTCTTTTAAGACTAGCAATTTGCACAAAGGAAACAAAGAAGAAAAGGCACTGGACTAGTGGATTTAAAATTAAAACTGAGATAGAGATGAAATTGCTCTTCAGGAAAAAAGAAAAGCTCTGGTGTGAAAGCATCACATGGGCATTTTTAGTTAATGGTAAGTCCTTCACCCCAACCTAGGATTGTTAATTAAAATATGTGCATGTATGTGTGTGTGCATGCATTCCCACAATACATACAAAGAAGTCTTAGTTTGGTATTCTGTCAGGCATTTTAATTAGTCTCTGTTGAGGGCTATAGAGGGGGAAATGTAGGTATATCCTCAAGGAGATCCTATTCTGATGGTGGAGACAGAAAAGTAAGCATCAATTACAGTATCAGTGATCAAATAAGCAGCAGAGATAGACAAGAGGAGTACCAGGAGCATAAAGGAGGGCATGTGACACATCTGGCAGGAGTGCTCAGGGGAAGATTCATGCCTTCCAGGTATGCCTGTGCTGAGTTTTGAAGAATGAGGAGCAAAGAAGGAGCAGGGAAAAGCATTCTAAACACAAAGAATCATGTGTTTAGAGAGAGAATGTTGCATTTGAGGAAGTGTAATGGCTCATTGTTCATTAGGCATGGGGTCTAAGGAGAGCAAGAAAGGAGAGGTGAAAATAGAGAGGGAGGCAGGCTCAGATGCTGGTGAACCTGCCACAGAGCCATGAAAATGGGTTGGATGCCATTCGGGGTGCAGGAGAACCACGGAGGAGTTTTGTGCAACAGTGACCAGCCACCACTCAACTGCTCCATCTAAGTGAAAGTTCTGGACAGAGTTTGTTCTTTTAAGTACTGAAAAGCATTTTGTGGAATGATTCTAAAATCTGCTATGTACTTCATTTCTCTTAACAAAATATTTTGAGCCCCCAAATATTTCGTCTCTTTTTTATCTGAACTCTAACCATTCCAAGTTGGTGCTTGTTTTATGTTGTCTGCTTACTGTCTTGAGCTGTGATTTTTGCACCTCCCTTTCCCCCTACTAGCATACAAGCTGCTTGAAGGGGTTGCTCCTTGAATCTTTTTGTTTGTTTGTTTTCATCTTTTTCATCACAGTATACAGTTGGGATTTTTCACATAGGAGGTGGTTAAGATCATACTTCTTGGAAATGGTAACCTGCAGAAATCAAAAAATATGGTCACAACAACTTAGCCCAAAGACTGAGCTTCTTAATCCATTCTTAGACAAGTGGGGCACTGGGAGCCAGTTTCAGGGATCCTGCCTCCTCACAGATGAGGGGCATGGCAAGTTCTCAGAACGTAGAGCAGGAGGGCAAGGAAGATCTGAGGAGTGCGAGTGTATTTGGATTGAGCTCTAAGCAAAAAATCCTTATGAAACCTCCATTTTGAAGAGTTAGTCCAAAAGAATTGGAACGACACACAGGGTAGCAGGATGGAAAGAGATATAAAGGATACCACCTGGGGGAAATATAAAGTTGCAGTCATAGCCTGGAGGTGCTAGAATTGAACAAAATTTAATGGTCTTAATTCAGTCTGAGCTGAAGGAAGATTCAGGCATCAAAGATTCAGTTAGGTTAAGAAATTAACACCACAAAAATCTAGACAAAAGTTTGAGTACCTACTGATTGTAGCAGAAAGGGATGATGGGGAGCCTACTACTTGCTGCCTGTAGGGGTGCTTTTAAGTCACTTGCAGGTCATAGAGAGAAGCAAGGGCCATGTATTACAGCAAACTATTCAAGACTTAAGATTCTGGGACGGGCAATGACTAACATTTAACTATTAAATACCTAAATGTCTCTCTCTTTTTCCAAATATATTTTGATAAACATCTTTATATTTAGAAACTTGACTAAATAGTGTGTAAAGCAACAATAAATAGGTTTTGATGGAGATTCTGAAGCTGGGACAGATAATCTTTGTTTTCCTTTGCTAGATGGGCAGTGGTGTTAAGTGCATGCTACGTAGTCACTGTTAAGGTTTCATGATGCTAAGCATCGTGAACAAGGCAGTGTCATAGAAGTGTCACCTGGGTCATTTTCCATGATAGACAGCAGGGATGAAGAACCGTGGTATTTGGACTCAGTCATGAGTGTAGTGGCAGGGAATTTTCACAACAGTTAACTCAATTGTGCTGGCAGAACAGCCTGGAGGAATTCTTCCCCATGGTCTGAGGTTTCTCTGGTGGCTGCCAGAGGGATTCTGGCCTATAAAGAAGAGCAAGTCAGACTTCCTATGTGACCACACTCTGTGCATGTGAAGGACCACTGGGAAGCTTGATTTGTCTTACCCTGAGAGCAGTACCCTCCCAAGGTAAATCAGTCAACCGCAGGCACATGTGAATGTTCCAAAGCTGGACTCCAGGTTCTCCAAATTATCTCTTTAACAACAAAGTCACATATTAAAAACCATTAGATCACACTTATAAAATATAGAAAAGTATAAAGCAGAAAAATCATAATCACCATCCAGAGATGGTGTATTCTCAGCATTTAAGCAAAAATTTCTTTCAACCTATGTATGTTTTTCTTATGTGTACACAGACATCCATGCTTAAGTATGCATGTATTAAGTTAGAATTATGCCACTCTTTTGCTCAAAAAAAAAAATCTTTCAGTGAATGTCCTTTGTACTTAGGGAGAAAAGTAAATATGGTGGTGTTTGATAAGTGCTGTAACAGAGGAAACAGGGTGCTACTGTAGTATGTGAGACACTCCCGACCTGTCTGGTTGAAAAGAGTCAATGAAAGACCAGGTGATGCCTGATCAGAATTTTAATGGATGAGTAGGAATTGTCTAGGTGAAAGGTCAGAGGGAGCACAGGACATTTGAGCTGAGAGACTAAGTTGTTCAGCTTATGAAAATGTTGGAGAAACTGCAAGTGGATTCATATGGCTGAAGCATAGCATTAGGGGAGGATATCAAAGAATGGTGAACGAATTAACAGGTAAATCAGTTTAATGGAATGTCAGATATCCCTGTTTATTCAGTATTTTGTGAAATCTGTATACAGTTAACAGAAATACTGTCTTAATAATTTAAAACTTGGAGACGAGGTCTCTTGTCAGTGAAAATGGCAGACTAAAAACCACCAAAAATCCTCTGTTCCATAAAAGCAGCAAGAAAACTGGCAAAAATTGTCAGAATAATTTTTTAAGAAGTCTGGAAATTAACCAAAGGCATGCAGCAATCCAGGGAGCGTTTATTCAAGAAAAATAACTTAATATCAGGAATAACACTGAGCTATGTGGCATTTTAATTTATGCTATATCCATTCCACATCCCCAACTTCATGGTAGTCTTAAAAACGAACAGTGAACAATCATGGAAAAACCAGGAGAATGGCAGCCACTGGAAGGTACAGAATGGGATTGGGGCTCTTTCAAATACCCATTTCCAAGGATTGTGATTACTGCCCTGTCTGGCAGTTCCATGAGAAACCCAGTGTGAACAGACTTTTTCCTGGCACATTTGTTGAAAAAAATAAGTGACAATTGTTTAACATTATTGCTGCCTTAGGCAGTGGATGACAGTTTGAACAAACAATAGCTACCCAAAAAACTTAAAAAGAAAAGCTGGGGAATGAGATATTCATAGAAGGCTTTGCAAATCTCTGAAATGTTCCTGGGAATTTACGAGGACAGACTCATGTGTAGAGCTGTGCACACGCCCAGGGCTATGCACATGGTCAGAAGACACCTGAGAATGCTCCAAGCTCCCACCTTTGCTAATCTTGAGGCTCTGTGTACAGGCAGGAAGAAAAGGCTAAGGCAGAATTGTCAACTGTTTGGCTTAGTGTGTATGGGGCTTCCCAACACACACACAGACAAAGACTAGGAGGTTTGTCAGTTCCGGTCATTTAAGGAAATTTCTGACTAATCATTAGCTGACACTAAGATAACCAGGCAGAGACTTCATTATACATATGACAAGAGATTTTTACATATTGAGATATATGGGGTAACTATTCGGGTTCAAAACTGATTTGGCTTGAACTAAAAACCCTGACTTATGGCCTATCAAACATACATTGTACATCTGCTTAACCAGTAAAGTAAAGAATGCACTCTCTTAAGATAAGAATGCATATTTCTCCTCCTACACCCTATTAGTAATGCCCTATTGGTAATGCCCAGATTAGTCCTTTTCCTGACATCAAGGTCATGTTGACCTGCTAATTTGCAACTAAATATCTCTTTGAAAGTTTGATTGAAATCTATCCTGGATGTGTTTAATGTATGTTCTTTATTCTAAAAAGATATAAGACTATACTGAAAACCATGCCTCTCTGGAACTCTTTCTAAGGCCTTCCTGGGTTATAATCCTCACTCTGACTCAAGTAAAACTCACCTTATTTCTCTTATCTATAGAATAGTCATTGGTTATCTTGCATGGACACATGTATGACAAAGAATACTGACTACAAGAATTAGTTGATAAAAGTAACTGAATTTTATTTACAAAGTTGCCACATTATATTATTTAAAAGGGCCTGAATTCAACAATAATTATAAGACAAAAAAATGAGCAAGTATGGCTTGTATTAAGAAAAATGAATTATACATTTTAAATGGGTGACTTGCATGGTCTATGCACAGGGGAAAGAAAGCTATCAATGGAAACTAATCCTTAGGAAGTTCAGGTGTTGGAATTACTAGACAAAGTTTTTAAATCAGCCATTTTAAATATGTTCAAGGAAATAAAGGAAACTATGTCAAAAGAATAAAAAGAAAGTATAACACATCTCACCAAATAGATAATAGCAATAAAGAGGTAGAAATTATTTAAAAATAATTCTGGAGCTGTAAACTACAAAAGCTGAAATGAAAAATTCACTAGAGGAACTCAACAGCAGATTTAAGCAAGCTGAAAAAAGAAAGAGCAAATTTGAAGATATGTCGATTGAGATTATCCAGCCTTAAGAACAGGAAGAAGAAAGAATGAAGAAAAATGAACAGAACCTCAGATCTGTGGGACCATCAAGTATACCAACATGCATATAATGGGAGTCTCAGATAGAGAGAAGAGGGAGATGGGGGCAGGAAGATATTTGAAGAAATAATGGCAGAACACTTCTCAAATTTGATGAAAAGGATTAATCTATACATCTGAGAAGCTCAACAAACTCAAAGAAGGGCAATTTCGAAGAGATTCATGTATAGACATACAATAATGAAACTGTTGAAAAACAAAGATAGAAATTAAAGCAACAAGAGAGAAGTGACTATTCATGTACAAGCGAGCCTCAATAAAATTAACAGCTGATTTCTCATCAGAATCAGGAGACCAAAAGGCGGTGGAAGGACACGTTCAAAATCTACAAAGATAAAGAATGTCTACAAAAACTTCTGGATCCATCAAAACTCTTCTTTGAAAATGATGGAGAAATTAAGGAATGCAGACATTAAAAAAAAAAAAAAACTAAAAAATGTGTCACCAGCAAACCTTTCTTACAAGAAATACTAAAGAGAATCCTTCAGGAAGAAGGAAAGGATAGTGGACAGTATTTAAAATGATAAAAAAAAGAAAGAACACTAGAAAAGGTAACTGCATAGGTAAATATATGACATTGTGAATGTTTTTTCATTTGTAAGTTTTTTATTTTATCTAATTTAAAAGAAAACTCTATTAAGCAATAATTATAAACCATGATGGTTAAATCTTATGTGCCAAGTACACTATGATGCCCATTGTTTGGTCAAACAGTAGTCTAAATGTTACCATGAAGGTTCTTTGCAGATGTGATTACCATTTACAGTCAGTCGAACTTAAGTAAAGGGTATTATCCTCTACAATGCGATTGAGCCTTACCCGATGATTTGAAGACCTTAAGAATAAAAACTGAGGTTTCTCCTAGAAGAAGAAATACTGCTTCAAGACTGTAACATTGAAATCTTGCCTTTGTTTGCAGCCTGCCATTCTGTCCTACAAATTTAGAATCAGGAATGCAACGTCAACTCCTTTTGAGTTTCCAGCCTGATCACCTGCCCTACGGATTTCTAACTTGCCTGCACCCACAATCGTGTGAACCAATTCCTTAAAATAAGCATATCCTGTTGGTTGTTTCTCTGGAGAACCATGACTGATACAGGCATGCAATGTGTATGGACGTACAGTCAATTCTCATTATTCACCATAGACATGTTCTATAAAGTCTTTGTGAACACTGAATTAGTAAATACTGAACCATTGCTCCTCATATATGTGAGTATATATATAATCAATCACATAGATTATACTCTTAAATCCTAAAAACAACTTATCCTGGTAGTTTTTACTTCTTTTATTTTACAGTTAAGAAAGTGAGGTTCAGAAATGTTAAGTGACTTGCCTGAGGCCTCCCCACTAACAATACCAGAGTTAGAATTCAAACTCTATCCAACTGGCCCTAGAGATGGAGCTTCTTTCAGTGCACTGCACTGCTCTCTACCACCTCCACCTTTTGATCATCTCTGAAAGAGAGCTGGAACAAGAAGGCAGAGCATTCCTTTTTTTGACCTCAGCTGAGAATGTAGAGGTTGAGTGACTCAAATTTTTTGCCATCATGTGCATGTCTTTAAATGACTGCAAAAGTGACACTAGTATTGATTTTGAGGTTATAAATATATTTTAGCAAGTAGGAAAATTTGCAAATATAGAATCCATATATGATGATTGACTATAATTTGTGTGATGATAAGCACAGAAAATATGGAAGAAATATAGCTTTATAGGAGCAAAATATTTGTATACTTCTGAAATTATGTCGATATTAATGCAAACTAGATTGTTATAAATTAAGATGTTAATTATAATTCCCAGGGAAACCACTAAGAAAATAAACAACAAAAAAGCAAAGAATGACAAGGTAATTAAAATGATGCAATACTATTTAACACAAAATTAGAGATGTGAATCCTACTTTATCAGCAATTACATTAAAAGTAAATACGCTAGTCATTCCAATTAAAAGGCAGAGATTGAGAGAATGGGTTCAAAAAGAAAACAAAACTTGATCCAAACCATATGTTGACTGCAACTAATACACTCTGGATTCAAAAACAAATAGATTGAAAGTAAAAGGAACAGAGAAAGATATCCATGTAAATAGTAATGAAAAGAGAGGTAGAGTAATTATACTGATATCAGAAAACTATAAACCACAAGGCAAAACTTATTATTAGAGACAAAGAATGATATTTATTGTGATAAATCTGTCAATTTTTCAAGGAGATATAACAACATAAATTCCTATGTACCTAACAAGAAATCCTTGAAAGACATGAAACAAAAACAGACAGAATTGGAGAAATAGACAATAATAGTTGGAGACTCCAATACCCCACTCTCAATAATATTAATGTTTTAGATGACATTCAGTTTTCATAGGGACCGTGAGTAAAACACACTGCTTTTGTCCTGTGAAGCTCTGCTCATCCTTCCAGGCCCTCCCGTAGGCAGCTCCTGCTCAAGGTTTGGCCTGACTCTGGCATTAGTCTGCCCCTGTACATCCACTTGATTTTGGTTTTAACTCTTACAGTATTTTTGGTACTCTCATAATCAGGTTTTTTTTTTTCTTTGCCTCTTAGTCATGAAGATGAATTCCATGAATAAGGAAAGCTTGTTTTTGAGCATAAGTTCTGGCATAAGTGGATGTACTCGATAAATATTTGAAGAATGAAATGAATATTCATTAACTACTGTTTAGTTGATATCAAAAGGTAAGATTGGCTAAGTTAAATAGAGATCAACACAAGTTTGAAGGGACTATACCACTACAAAGAAGTCTGAAAACAACTCAGGAAATATTCATTAACATCTAGGGCTTTCGTGTCAACTATATGACCTTTATAATTACAACAAGCTGATTAATAAAGGGTAAACTTTTTAATTTTCCAGAAATTGTTGGTATTAACTTTTATGTAGCAACTTCTGTCATCCAGAGAGTTGGTATTCTGTTTTAATTTTTTAATTGCTGTGAAGTCAGAAATTAATAATAGAAAATGTAGAGATAATCTATTTGCCCCCTTTTTTTCCCAGGTGAAGATTTTTAAAGTTTTGGTTTCAAAAGTAACTTGGTTTTCAATGTCAGATGAATACAAGAAATGTCACGGAGAAACACGTAGAAAGATTAATACAAAAACGTTTCTGTTGTTCTCATCAAACTTCCTGATGAATGTGTGTGTGTGTGTGTGTGTGTGTGTGTATGAATGTGTGTGCAGCATGTGCTCCATTTCATACCATGCTTTCATATCACCAGGTTTCTGTTTGTTTGTTTTAGAGTGTTTGAAGCTATTATAAGAGATATAGACTGAATTTTTGAATGCTTGACATTGCAAGGTTTTAATGAAAAGCAATGCAAATTTTTTTTTTTTTTTTTTGTGAGGAAGACCAGCCCTGAGCTAACATCCATTGCTAATCTTCCTCTTTTTGCTGAGGAAGACTGGCCCTGGGCTAACATCCGTGCCCATCTTCCTCTACTTTATATCGGACGCCGCCATGGCGTGGCTGACAGACAGTGCGTCGGCGGGCGCCCGGGATCCGAACCTGCGAACCCCGGGCTGCCAAGCGCGGACTAAACCGCTGCGCCACCGGGCCGGCCCAACAATGCAAATTTTGTTCATTTATTTATTCAATGAAATTTAGTGAGCAATTATTTTTATGCCAGGCACTTGGTTCTACATTCTCTCTTACAATATAAGAGAAGATTTGACATAAGAGTGTTATACAAAACTATATATTTCATTCATAAGACATTTGTCTTTTAATAAATGCCGACTAATCTATTTCTCATACACACCTAACTCTCAGAGCTCCTAAATAATGGTATGTGTGGTGAGCTTCAGGAAAGATTAGAGCAGCGCTTGTCAAGGTGTGGTCCAGCACTGGACCATTGCCTTTTGTAATGGGTATGCAAGGGGATATTATGGACACTGAGGCAAGAGACTTTTATAACAATTTGATATTGCTGCAACATTCAAGTGCTGAATATATTTTTCAGTCCACTTATTATGTTTTATAATTGATTAATTGAAGATTAACACAAAAGCAAAATTAAAAAACTTGTTCAAAAGAGATAGAAGTACCAAACCAGAGGATTTTGCAGCAGTCACTTTCTTCATGTCATGAAGAGATGTTCTGCTTGCTAAGTAGTACTTTTCCTATGGCCTGGCATCTTTTTCAGGTTCTCTTTTTTATCCTCCTATTTTCTACTTTATATACTAAAGGAGGGTTTTTATAGCTAGTTTGTCAATTAAAGAAAGGATCTTTCTCATCTGTGTGCTAACATAAATCTAAAATAAGAGTTTCTGGTATTAGCAGAATGGTTTCTATTAACTGTGAGTTTTATATTGAGCATCCATAAGTTGAAGCGGGACCTGTAACCATCTGAAAACCCCAAGATAGAGAACTTCTTCATTAGATTCCCAGGAAGAGAAATAGAACGCTCAATTTATTCATATTAACTCTTTGTTTTATGCATTTTCTTAATAAATACTAAAAAGAGTTTGGGTAACAAAATTTTAGTGTTAAAAAACCTTTTCTTCTCATATTTGCAAAGGCTGGGAGACCATTTATTTCCATTCCTCTACTAGAGGTATGACCTACTCAGAAAAAGTTCAGAGGAAGGCAATGAAATGAAAATGAAAAATTTCAAGGAATTGGCTACTGAATTCAGGTAGGGGAAATATTTCCATATAGTTTAACTGTGTTCTGATGCTGAATTCAGTATATGCAAGTACGGTGAGGGTTGCCACCAGAAACCTGCTAATGCATGAATAAGACTAATGAGAGAAGAAGAATATTTATTTATTTAGGTAACCTCAAACAAAGAAGAGAAAAAGAAAAGCAGCGTAATGTAGTGTCTCACTGTATTGTCTCATCCAGAGGACTATGAGATGTAGAACACTACACCAGTATAGCTAGAAAAGAAAAATAGTTTATAAGCATTTCATAGATATTCCTGAACACTGTCTTGTGGTAATTTGGGTATAGGTCTAATCCTTGGGATTATACGAAAAATAAATGCACCATTGTGCTGACATGTGGCATGGGATGAAGCAAAGTATGGGGCATGTCCAAGTACACATCTCTTATTGGGTTAAATATTAACATTTTCACTATCATCATTAGGTGCAATAAGCATCTATTAAAGTCATCTATATTGGGCCCTATACAGAATGACCCTGTTCCCTATTCTAGAATATTGATGACTCCAAGAAATACTGTTGTAAAGAAACCCATTGGCCTTTGTTAATAACCTTTCCCAAATATCTTGCAATAAAAATCTCTCTTTTTTAAATAACCTTTCCCAAATATCTTGCAATAAAAATCTCTCTTTTTTTAATATGACATGCATTAACATCACAGAACATACCTTTGAAAATGCCCCTACTGAAATTTACAGCCCAAGAGAGGTACTCAGTATTGACTATGGGGACCAAGTAAGGCTGGTAGGTGTGCCTTCTATGGGGCAAGAGCTAGTGACCAGGATCCACAACAAGGCTAAACAGGTCAGCAACTGTATTTACCAATATCACCCAGAAACAATAAATCTGGGATAAAGAATGATAATCACTGTCAAGAGAGGTAATAAAAATAATACTTAAATACTTAAAACATGCTTAAAATAATATTTAAAATCAGATATGTAGAATAAAGTGAGCACAGAAACAAGAGGAAAAAACGCAATACATACCAGTACTACTGAGAAAAAAAAAGAAAGATGGAAACTGGGAGTTTTGAGGAACGATGGAAAGTTGGAGAAGAATGGCTGAGAACAAAGGCTAAGAACTTTGGATAGAGTTGTCTGTCCAGGTTGAGATTTGGGCTTGACTGAGTTAGTAAAACTGGGAAGCCTGAACTGAGTCTGCATCCTATCTAATGGCATTATAATTCATGGCTTTTCATCACATTTTCCTTATTTCTAGATACTGGTTACTGGGTGGGCCAAGCAGCTGGTGTCACTGTCCACTCATTCCTTGGTATACTCCATACCCCACCCCTAACCCAACTCTGCATTGAGACATTCTGGAATGCTCCCTGAGTAGGCCTCTCCTGGTCTCCAACTGCAAACTTTAATAACTATAATTGACAACTGTATAAATGGGACCAAGTGTTTTAGGAGAGGGGAAGGAAGCAAAAACAAATCTACTTACAAAATAAAAGTCAAGTTGTATTATAGGATGAAAAATAGCTGATGTTATCATGAATGGCATCTCTTTAGTCACAAGGTAGAGAAATTAGGGCTCTTTAATACAAAAACAAAGAGACAAGACAGTTCCAATGGGAAGCAAGTTGTACACTGATCACTCTTTTTGGGTCTGTTATGTCCAAATTCTGTACCAGGCTTCTCACACTTTCATGTGTACTCCAATCAGCTGGGCTCTGTTCCAGTGCTGATTCCTTTGCAGCAGGTCTGGGATGTAGCCTGTGATCCTGTGTTTGCACCTATTCCCAGGAGATGGCAAAGTGGTTGATCTCCACACCACATTTAGAGGAGAGGGGCTCTAAGCCAGCATCTAGAGGGTAGAGACTGTTTTTGTCACTTCTGTCTCGCCGAGGCCAAGCTCAGTGCCCACCACATCGTAAGTATACAGTGAATGTTGTTGGGTGGTGATATTTTCTAAGGTTACAGTAAATATTTTTCTTAATATACTGCAAAGATAAAGTGAGGAAGTGAGTGTAGGGATAAAGGAAGTCAGAAAAGAAGAGGAATAAGAGTGAAACAGGAAAAAGATCTAGGGTAAAGCTGTATAAAATATGGGAACTTCACTATCTAATTTGGAAAGGGGAAAAATATGTGGACCAGAAGAGGAGCTAGAGGACAGACCCATCCATATTTAGATTTGTCAGGAAAAGGGGAAAAGGGCAAGAGGGGACAGCAGGGGCAGGAACAGGAGTTGTCGTGAAAATCAGAGTTTTAAACATCAACGATAGAGTACATAAGAGGGCACACACAAGCACATGTATATAATGAGTAAAGACTGGGTAATGGGGCATTGGTGCTGAACATTTAAATATACAATGTCAAGTTTAAACCATGATTGGCTGCTATCAAAACACAAGAGGCTTCTGATGAAATTGCGCAAGGTTAGTTCAACGTCTGAAAATCAATTGATGTAATACATTAATGAATAAAAAAAGTCACATGGTAATCTCAATAGATGCAAAATATCTGACAAAATCTAACACACTTCCATGATAAAAACACTCAACAGGGGCCGGCCCAGTGGCATAGTGGTTAAGTTCACACGTTCTGCTTCAGCAGCCTGGGGTTCGCCGGTTCAGATCCTGGGTGCGGACCTACTCACTGCTCATCAAGCCACGCTGAGGCAGCGTTCCATATAGAAGAGCTACAATGCTACAACTATGATACACAACTATGTACTGGGGCTTTGGGGAGAAAAAAAGAAAAAGAGGAAGATTGGCAAAAGATGTTAGCACAGGGTCAACCTCCCTTGAAAAAAAAATAAATTAGAAAAAAAAACCCACTCAACAAACTATGAATAGAATGGACATCTTCAGCCTAATAAAGGGCTCTATGAACAACCCACAGCAAACATCATACTTAATGGAGAAAGACTGATATATTCTCCCTAAGATCATCCACAAAGCAAAGATGTCTGCGTTTCTATTCAGTATTATCCTAGAGGTTCTAGTTAGGGCAACTGGGCAATAAAAACAAATAAAAGGCATCCGGGCTGAAGAGGAAGAAGTAAAACTATCACTAGTCACAGATGACAAGATCTTGTGTGTGTGTGTGTGTGTGTGTGTGTGTGTGTGTGTGTGTGTGTGTGTGTAGGATATTAGGATATATGTATATAACCTAAAAGATCCACTAAAAATCTATTAAAACTAATAAACAAGTTCAGCAAGTTCACAGGATACAAGATACATATGCAAAAATCAATTGTATTTTTATACATTTGCAATGAACACTCAGAAAATGGAATTAAGAAAACAATTCTTTTTATAATAGCATCAAAAATTGAAATAATAATAAATTTAGCAAAAGAATTACACAATTTATAATCTGAAAACTATAAAACATTCCTGAAAGAAATTATACAGATCTAAATAATTGGGAAAATATCCTGTATATAGGATCAAAAGCCTTAACATATTCAAGATGGCAATACTTCCCAAAGTGATCTATAGATTCAACACAATCCCTATCAGATTCCAGCTGAGCTCTCTGTAGAAACTGACAAGTTGACTTTACAATTCATATAAAAGTGCAAAGGACTCAAAATAGTCAAAGTAATCTTGAAAATAAAAACAAAGTAGGTGGACTCACACTTCCTGATTTCAAAACTTACTTCAAAGCAATAGTAACCAAAACAATGTGGTTCTAGCTCAGGATAGAAATAGATAAATAGAATAAAATTGAGAGTCCAGAAACAGAACCATCCATTTATGGTCAAAAGATTTTTGATAAGAGTGCCAACATCATCCAATTGGGAAAGAATAGTCTCTTCAACAAGTGGTCGTGGGCAATCCATAGCCATATGCACAAGATTGAAATTGTACTTTTACCACATACCATATACAAAAATTAACTCAAAATGAGTCGAAGACTTAAATGTAAGAGCTAAAACTATAAAACTCTTAGATAAAAACATAGGAGTATATTTTCATGACCTTGGATTTGGAAAAGGATTCTTCAGTATGACACCAAAATCACAAGCAACAACAACAAAAAATATAAATAAATCAGACCTCATTAGCATTAAAAACTTTTATACTTCAGGGACCGACCCAGTGGTGCAGCAGTTTAGTTTGAGCTTTGGCAGCCTGTGGTTGGCGGGTTCCAATCCCTGGCGCCCGTTGACGCACTGCTTGTCAGCAATGCTGTGGCAGCATCCCATATAAAGTAGAGGAAGATGGGCACGGATGTTAGCCTAGGGCCAGTCTTCCTCAGCAAAAAGAGGATTGGCAAAGGATGTTAGCTCAGGGCTGGTCTTCCTCACAAAAAAACTTTTATACTTCAAAGGTCTCTGCTAAGAAAATGAAAAGACAGTCACAGAATGGGGGAAAATATTTGCAAATCATATAGCCGATAAAGGATTAATATCCATAATATATAAATAACTCTTGTGACAATAATTTAAAAAAACAAATAACTCAATTAAAAGCGAGCCAAGTATCTGAATAGATAATTCTCCAAGATATATATAAGACGTACACAAACCTTCAAGATACACAAATGATCAATAAGTACAGGAAAAGATGCTTGACATCATTAGTGATCATGGGAATGAAAATCAAAATAACAATGAGATATCATTTCATACCTACTAAGATGGTTGGAATTAGAAGTCGATAAGTGTTGGTGAGGATATGAAGAAATCTGAACCCACATGCACTGCTGATAGAATGTTAAATGTTGCAGCTGCTTTGAAGCAGTTTGAGAGTTTCTCAAACAATTAAACCTACAGTTACAATAGGACCCAGCAATTCCACTCCTAGGTATAAGCCCAAGAAAAACGAAAGCTTATATTCACACAAAAACTTATAATTGAATGTTGTTAGCAGTCTAAGTGTCCATCAACTGATGAGTAGATAAAACAAATTGTGGTATATCTAAACAGTGGAATGTTATTCATCCATAAAAGAAATGAAGTCCTGATACATGCTACCTAGATGAACCTTGAAAATATTAAGCTAAGTGAAAGAAGCCAATCATAAAAGTACCCATATTATATTACTCCATTCATATAATTTTTTTTATTATTTTTTAATTTATTTTTTATTGCAGTAACATTGGTTTATAACATTGTATAGATTTCAGGTGTACCCCGTTATACTTCTACTTGTGAATAGATTACATCATGTTCACCACCCAAATACTAATTACCATCCATCACCACACAGTATGAAATTTTTAGAGCAGATAAATCTATAGAGACAGAGAGTAGATTAGTGGTGCTCACACTGGAGGAGGAATATGGGGGGAAGGAGGTGATGGCTAAAGGATACAGGATACCTTTTGGAGGTGATGAAAATATTCTGAAATTGACTGTGGTGAGGATTGCTGCACACATCAGTGAATATACTATAAGAACATTGAACTATACATGTTAAATGGATGGCTTTTATGGTATACGAGCTATATATCATCAATAAATCTGTTAAATTTTCAAAAAGACGCATTTGATGAAATTCTGGTTTTGTCTTTTCATTTATATATTCAAAAGATATTAAGAGCCCACTATATTCCATGCACTTTCTCAAAACTGGAACTAACAGAGTGAACAGAACTGACAGAACCTCTACCCCAGTGCAGTCTGGACCCATTCCTGCTTCCGTCAGTAAAAACTGGCTCAGTCAACACAACAAGCGTTTGTTGAGCAACAGCCATACACTTGGTCCTTAGATGACAGAGACCAGGCCATGGTCTACATCCTCAAAGCAGCTCATCTTCTAGAAAGAAGGACAAAGAAATGGTGAGGAGATGACAGAGGGGAGAAGTTTAATCCAGTCAGAAAGTGTCAGGTCACAGAGGTTTCTGAAGTCTTCCCAGGAGACATCATTATGCGCTATCTCTGGGAGAGTGGCTTGGTGCTGGCCCTTCAGATAAGGAGCAAAGGGTCAGCAGCCCCGGGAGACTGGGGAGCAAAAACAGGGACAGGAAGAGAATCTTAGAAGTCTGAGCCCCCACCTTAAAAGAAAGCTGATAGAGAATTAATGGGGAAGCTTCTTTTTTGTTTGTTGTTTCATCTGTCTTTCTACCCTCTGGTTGCCCAGGAGCCCCAGTAGAGAAGTGAGCCCAACTTGAGGTTCAGGGAAAGAGTTTCTTCCAAATGATGGAGAAAGGCAGAAATGGGGATAGACTGGGGCAGAGTAAAAACTAGGAACAGAAGAATTCCTCAGTGTATTAATAAGCATCCCTTGCTACGAAATTCAGGACTGAAGATTTAGGAGACTGGGCCATCAAAAGCTTAGCCATCTGTTTAAGAATAATACCTGGGATTTATGAGCACATTGACTTCCAAAGCACCTTCCATCTATTTTCCCTGCTCTCCACCTGGCTGTGGACGAGGGGCACAGGGCTGCTGAGGGGAGAATCTCAAGGGCCTCTCTGAACTTGTGCCAGGGACAGAATCCACAGCAGCCCCCTCCCCACTCTCTGAAGCCCTCCTGTTACACTTGCAATAAGGCAAAGCCAGTTTCTGAAGCATTGCTGAATTCTAGACACTGTGCTAGAGGCTTAAGAGGCATCTCACCCTCACAACAACTTCCTGGTATGTAAATTTTAATCCCGTTCCTACCAAGAAAGTTGAGGATCGGGAGAGTCAAGTAACATGCTCAAGGCAACACAGCCAATAAACTATGGAATTGAGTTTTACACCCAGACAAGCGTGTGTACTTTCCACTATAGTGCACTGCTTCCAAAAAGTAAAACTGGGATTTCTGTTGGAGATGACTAAATTTACAAAATTGTTAAAATATGATGAGGATTATAATAATTTGGAGAGGTAGTAATTCTTCCACAAACTATGTAAACTTTTGCAACATTAGGGAGCCTTTGGAGGCATCCTAATATAAGTATACGTATACTGTATAGACATATGATTTGTGCCTAGTGTGTTATTTATATAACATAAAAATAATTTGTATAATTTGCATATACATACAATGTGCATATAATAAAGGTAAAAATATACATGTACACACACACAAAGTCATTGCTGATGCACTGACCTGTCCTCTGGCTGATGAATGAAAGTCTGCAGAAAAAGGGCTCAGTCAGTTTGGAGGGTCAGAGTAGCAGCAGTTAATGGAAGATGTGTGTGAGTGTGTGTGTGGTGTGTGTGCGTGTGTGTGTTGGGGGCTTATGAGAAAGAGTAGAATAACTTCTGATTCCAAAGACCTCCATTAATTCAGATGATAATCCTTAGGGCTGACTTGTTAGGGAGTTTGCACATTGGAATGCATTCAATTAGAAAGGTGACTACAGAAATGAAACCACCGAACTTAATATTATATGCGAATTGCTCTGAGAGTCAAATCAGCACTTTTCTTGCCTTTAGCGCATATTTGAAAGGAGCTTATGACCTTTTGGAGCAATCCAGTAAATCTGAGCAATAAAACAAAGGTACCCTTCTAGGAGGACATAATATATAAAGACAAACACATCAGCTATAAATCAATGCATATTGATTTAAATAAAAAGGATTGTTGCCCTCCGGTACACCTAGCTCAGGGCCTGAGCAGAGCAGTATCCCTTGCTCAGAAACCCATTGGCTCTGCATTTCTAAGCTGAAACCTAAAGGGGCATTCCTTCCAAGACCTAAATTACGTGTATTATCTTGCAGTTTCAGATTTTCTCCAGACACTATGCACATTCAAAGCAAAGCCTGGCAGAGGCACAGGGCTATGGGTGAGAAGAGCTTTGCAGGAAGGCATTCACATCTGTCGTAAACCAAAATGTGGCACTAATGAGACACTTCCATAAAGAGGAATTACAGCAGCTGCCCCAGAAAGTACAAACTCAGAGCACTTCTGTGCTGCGGTCCTACTTGTCCTCCAGCGGGTGACTTGTTAGCTCCCAATGTGGTCCCAGAGACTGTGACAGAGCTTTATCCATATGAATTTTTCATTTAATCTTTATAATAATAACCTGATGAGGTAGGTATTATCTCCCTCTCACACCACGCTTCTGCCCAGTAAAGTCAAAGCAATATGTTGTGACACACGGCCACCTCATTCACAATCCAAACAGAAGTTACTCACCTCATAACAGAGGGATCCAGTGTTAATCTCCAACATTACTGGCTCTGTGAGCTGTCATTAATTAGCTGTATGCTCTTTGGCAAGTCCATTTTTGCTTCTAGGCCACAGACTGTTTAACTGAAATGTAAGGATTGGAATTTGCTGGCTCAAAAGTCCCCAGTATGCCATTTTCCTTTGACTTGGGAAAAAGACAAAACTCAGTATCAGGGAAAGGTTTTGGGTTTAGGATTAAGGGAAATTGATTTGATCCAGCCTCCCTTCTCCCAAGCAGTGTGAAATTGAGCCCGTCTCTAAACCTCAAGCTCCTGCCTTGTGAAATGGAAGCAGGACAACCTGGTTGTCAAGCTAGGGTGACAGCGCACTTAATCACAGCCTCTAAGTACTAAAAGGGGGCTCACAAATGTAGTCAGATCATTGAAGGGAAGGTTCAAGTGAAAACTTTCAGGCTTTGCAAAAATCACGTATTTGAGCAATGAGAAACTTCCTGCCATGGCTGCCACTGTAAGTATTGTGACAGTTTGACTGCAAAAGCTCTCCATCCACTCCCACTTCTTCCAAGAAATGACTGGTCACACAGAATCCTCTGGCCCTAACATTTAACAAGACTTCCTTATTTGAAAAGTCTCCAAACTGCTTGCTTGCCCCCTTACAGCCAACCAAGGACTGCCAAATGTACCTGAAGACCAATTAGAAGTCCTCCCACTTCCTAAAATCCCAAATTCGATAGAATGCTTGCCAATCACTGTTTTCTCTTTTTACCCCATAAAACTTGCTCTTAAACACTGAAACAAAAGTGACAAGAAGTGGGTTCCCCATTGCTGAAACAAGTGTCAGTAAATGGGTTCCCTTGCCACAAGTTTATGAATAAACAGCATTTGTTAATTTTGTCTAGAACTTGGATTTGTCTCTGACAACAAGAAAAGGTTGAAGCAGAGAAGGAAAGACCAATGTGTGGATACTGGCTCTTTCCCATACTCTAAATAAGCAAATCAATAGATCAATAAGCAAATCTAAATATCATCAATCAGGCTTTCAGCATATTACAGCTGATTAATATATTACCCCAAAATGTATTCTGTTGCTCCTCAGAGTTTTCCAATGGACCTGTACGTTTTGACTGGTGGGTAATTAGATCAATGCCTTGTCTCTGGACAATGGCAATGACAACCACTGACAGAGCCTCAAGACTATACCAGGTACTGAACTGAGTACCTGCACCAGGTACTGAACAGGGCATCAGTCTTTGTCTAGCTGAGATGGTAGGACTTTTGTCAGTCACAGAAACTAACTTGGTCTCCAATGTTTTCAAATTTTCTAAAGCTTTCTCAGTCTTTGTTTAGCAGAAACCCACCTTTCATGCAAATTTCATTCTATAATGAATTCCACCCAACCATTCATTTTTATAGACTTTTTTATACAAACATACTGCAAAGGTGTTTCAGATTGTGCCATATAAATCATAATGGTGGGTTGATGGGTTTTTTTCTAGACATTTTGTTTTTTCTCATACCTTTCCAATTGTTATTAAATCAAGCAAATGTTTACACATTTTATTGGGAATAACACAAAAAGGCAAGATTCCCTGTGTATGTTAAGGGGCTGGCTAAATGAATCATTAAGATCCAGCCTTGTAGACACATTCATGCTGCAGACAGATAGTAGGGGAAGATAAATTTCAGAATATACGTATGTAGATTATGCAAATAAACCTTCACTGTTGAAATAGTATTGTTGAAGTCATAAAAGGTTAAATACTATTTGTTTAACTTTATTTTTGAAATGAAGATTTCATTGCTTTTTTGGAAAGCTTCTACCTATTATAAAGTTTCAGAACTTCACAGCTTACATTCATCAAGGGTGCACATACTGATAAGATAAAGAAAAGTCTTTAAATTGGGTGAGCCCTTTTCAAAACAGTGGGGTCAATTAAGTTTGCTCTTCAAACCTTCCAAATCATTTTTCCTTGGTTCTTTTGTTTCCCCAATAGAGTAAGGTAATAGAAAGGCTTCCTTTAGCAGATAATATGGGAATCATAATTTTAAAGACCAGATGGATGCAGACATTTAATGGCCTGAAAGAAGAGCATCATCACAGCCATAGTGTGGAGAAAAGTAATAAAGGCACTAATAACCTTGACAGGTTAAAGAAACAGGAAGAAAGGGTAGAAGATGAAGGGGAAAGTACAATAGGATGCACTGGAAGGGATAGACAGGACCCATATAGGTAGGGATTTCAGGGGCAAGATGAAGGTTTGTAGTTTATTCTGAATTCAATGGGAAGCCACTGGGGACTGCATTAGTAGAATTTTCAATAGGAAATATACAGAGCCCTTAAAAGTGTTCAAAAGAATTCAAAAAAGGGATTTTTTAGAGATATGGAGAGTGTGAGCCAGGAAGCAACAAGAGATGTTGGGGATCTCAGGGATTAGCAACGACTGGAAGATCTTACCCCTTGACATGAAGGTGAAAATGGAGTGACTGATGTAACCAGAGTAAATTAGATTCAGAGACATGGAACAAAGGCTGCCAGCCAGAGCTATTTACCTAAAGAAACACAGCAACTGCTAGAACAAACAAGAGACAGTGAGGAATAAATGCCTCAACCTCACTCTTCTCTCTTCCTTTTTACTTTCTGGTGCTAGAGAACAAGGCATCCTCAATGATGCAGCTTGTTCAAGTCAGGTTCACGGGGTCCAGATCACAGCAGAAAAGGGTGAATGACTGATGGCAGAGTGGTTGGGGTGGGGTGTGTGGCAAACATAGATTAACCAGACTGGGGTTTCCTATGGAACTTATGAAAGAAGACGTCTTGGACTTAAAAGAATGCTTAACCTAAAATGAACACTGATTTTCTGAAAAATAAAATGGTATGTAGTTTTTCGTTTGGAGCACAGCAAACTGAAAGTGTCAGAACAACTGTATGAAGTCAATGGAGTAACTTCAGCATCAGGCAATTTTTATCCTGCTTAAGAAGCATTATCTTTGGGTGAAAAGTCATCAAAGACAGATGGTGAGAATGTTCAAGGGCCTAGGTGCATCAAATCTCCTCTTGTAGACTGATTTCATAGCATACAGTCATCGCAAAATCTGACTGCATTAAATTATTTGATCAGTTTTTTAAAATTCAGGTTTCTTGAGACTCTACAGACTCACTGAATTTTTTTTATCACTTCTTCAAATAATTTTGATGCATAGTCCTATTTAGGAACCATTAATGTAATGCACAGACTGCAGGGTTTGCCAACACTAACAATTAGATTGATTTGGGGCTCTATTGATGCTGTAGTTTGTATAACATTTACCTCTTTGAGAGTCATTTCCTTTTTGTTAAGCAGAGATAATGATATTACTTGCGTGGTTGTTACAAAGAATTGAAACACTAAATGTAAAGTATATGGCAGTATTTGGCATATATTAAGTCTCTGTAAATGTTAGTTACTATTATGCCTATTAGTATTAAATGATAATAAATCAAACAATAAAGTAGATAGGGCATGTAATCTTCAGAACTGCATTTCGGAAAGTTTTTCATGATAGATCTCCAGGGGAAAAAAAGCTGAAAAAAATGGATTAGAACTTAATCATTAAATCAACATATTATTGGGTGAAAATACCAAAATATACTAAATAGTACTGACAACAATTGAGAAAGTGCTTTCTGACAGCTTGCCATAGGATAGGACAATGTCAACAATGTCCTGAAGAACCTTTTCATTCATGACTTGAATAAAATTAGAGAAAACTGATTTAAACTATTTGAAAATGATATTGAGCTAGGGGATGAGAAGAATGAACAGGAAAATTTAATACATCAATGAATCAAGTCAGGCAAATTACAACTTGAGTGACATGCAGGTAAATTTCAGTAATTGGATGGAAATAATCAACTATATACATGGTATAGATGAAATGTTGGTAAACAAGATAATTTAATTTAAAAATTAAAAAATTACATCTGGTTTCTGCTTCAACATACGAAGAGCTTAGAAGCTGTCACATCCATACTTAAAACAAGAGAAAGCTGAAAAAAAATTGAAGATCAGTGGCTTATTTTTGATCCATCAGAAAATTAAAGTTACAGGAATAACAATCACTCTGAAAGCTGGGGAGATGGCAAATCCAGAGACTTACAGAGAAGAACAACTTACCTGGAGCAAAAGATGCTGGAACCATAAACTGACAGGAGAAATTAAATGATACTAATGACAAATTGCTGGAGGCTGAGAGTGATTAGTGTGAGAGTGAAAAACTCTTTGGTGTCCCCACACTTTGATGAGTTTTACTTCCAGGAACCCCATCAAATTCTTGTAGTATGGAATTAGGAGAGATATTCTCCTGGCTCTGACAGGGAGAGAGGAAAAGTAACCCTTGTGGAATGAAACAGGATCATTCTCCATAATAAAGCCTTACTCTCCAAGGAAAAGGACTTTATCAGAGTCCAAGCCCACCTGGGGAAGAGCATTCCCCCCATTCCAGTATCTTTTAGGCTTCTTGATTTCCCAAAGGGAAGAGTGGGTTAGCAAAAAAAAAGAAAGAAATTGTGAAAGTTACATCCTAGGGACTCAGGCCCACTGCAAATGAGATTTAATCATAAGATTATAGACTACTTCCCCTCCAATACACCTTACCCCCATACCAACAGGTCTTTAGTATTACAGTGGATTATTAGTAAAAGAATTGTAGGCAAGAATGGACTCTGACAAAGAGTTCTTAGAGAAACCCAAAGTCACCATGGAAGGGAGGCAAGGACATTAGAAGAATTTGGAACCTCTAGGACTAAAACTACAACAAAAATTAAAAACAGCTCAACTATTAGCAAAATTAACATAAAACCTCACACTACAGGGGTATTTATCTCAGCCCTTATTACATGTTATACCATGTCTGGCTTTCAGCAACAACAAAAATTACAATATGTGCTGAAAGGTAAGAAAAACATAGTCTGAAGAGGCAAAGCAAGCATCAGAATCAGATTCAGATATGACACAGATGTTGGATTTATCAGACAGAGAACTTAAAATAACTCTGATTAATACCTTAAGGACCCTAATGGAAAAAGAAGACAACATGCAAGAACATATTCGTAATGTAAATAGACAGATAGACATTCTAAGAAAAAGCCAAAAGGAAATGCTAGAAATCAAAAACAATGTAACAAAAATACTTTGGATGGAGTCATCTGTAGATCGAATATGAGCAAGAACACAAAAAAGTGAATTTGAAGAACTAAAGTAAACAAAAACTTCCTATACTGAAAGGAAAAAAGAATCATAACAAAAAAATCCAAGAACTATAGGATAATTTCAAAGGCCCAACATACATAATGAAAATATCAAAAGGAGAAGAAAGAGAGTAGAACAAAAAGATTATTTGAAGTAATAATGTTTGAGAACTTTTCAAATTAATGACATAAACCAAACTACTGATCCAAGAAGCTTACTAAACACCAAGCTTGGTAAACACCAAAATATCTATACCTAGGCATATCATATTTAAAATACAGAAAACCAAAGACAAAGAGAAATCTTGAAAAAAGTCAGAGTGAAATAAACACTTTATCTATAGAGGCAAAGAGTAAGAATTAGAGCAGACTTTTTGTCAGAGACCAGGCAAGCAAGAAGTTAATGGAGTAAAATATTTAAAATGGTAAAAGAAACAAACAAATAGAAACACATAGAATTCTATATACAGTTAAAGTGTTCCTTAAATATGAAGGAGAAATAAAGACTTTTTCAAAATCTTTCTCAAAGATTGAGGAAATTCATTTCCAGCAAATCTGCCATATAAGAAATGTTAAGTCCTCCAAAGACAAGAAAAAATATATATGACAGAAACTCAGATCTACATAAAGAAATATATATATATAAGAAAAGTAATAAATGAAAGTAAAATCAAATCTTTATTTTCTTATTAATTTATCTAAAAGATAATCACTTAAAAATAAAATGGCAACCATGTATTTGGTAATTATATCATGTGGAAAAGTGGAATGACTGACAGCAATGTCATAAAGAATGGGAAAGAGGAAATGGGAATACTCTACTATAGGGTACTGACAGTACACACAAAGTGGGATAAAGTTATATGAAGATGGATTTAGATAAGTTAAAGCATATATTGCAAATTCAGTCAGCATTATAATCTTTTTGGTTTGCTACTACACTTTTTATTTCATATAGGATTTAAACATCAAATGCATACAAAACATGAATCTAAGTTATTGGGCACACATACATAAAGGCATCATTTCTGACAAAAATAATGTTAAAGACTGATAGAGTTGTATAGGAGCAGATTTTGTGTACCCTACTGAAGTTAAGTTAGTATCAATCCAATTTGACTGTTACAAATTTAATGTGACAACTATAAACCAATTAGACCTAGCAGACATATAAAACACTCCACCCAACAACACAGACTACACATTCTTCTCAAGTGCACAGGAACCTTCTACAGGATAAACCATAAGTTAGGCCACAAAACAAGTCTCAATAAATTTAAAAGTATTAAAATCATATAAATAATCTTCTTCAATGACAATGGAATGAAGCTAGATATCAATAACAGAGGGAAAACTGGAAAATTTATAAGTATCTAGAAATTAAACATACTCCTAAACAACTAATGGGTCAAAGAAGAAATTACAAGGTAAATTACACAATACTTGGAGACAAATGAAGACAAAAACACAACATATCAAAACTTATGGGATGCCACAAAGGCAGTGTTCAGAGGACATTTATAGTTGTCAGTGCCTATATTAAAAAAGAAAAAAAAAACCTTAATAACGTAACTTTACACTTTGATGAACTGGAAAAAGAAGAGCAAACTAAACCTAGAGTGGAGAGAAGGAAGCAATAGTAAAGATTGGAGTGGAAACCAGTAAAAGAATAGAAAAACAATAGAGAAAAGTCAACCACACCAAACATTTGTTGTTTGGAAAATCAACAAAATTGACAAACCTTTAGCTAGACCAACAAAGAAAAAAGAAAGAGGATACAAATAACTAAAATCAGAAATAAAAGAGGTTACATTACTAATAACCACACAGAAATAAAATGTTTTAAAGAATACCATGAACAAGTATATACCCACTCATTAGGTTATCTGGATGAAATGCACACATTCTTATAAAACACAAAATTACCTAAACTGACTCAAGAAGAAATAGAATATCTCTTCAGAACTATAATGAGTAAAGAGAGTGACTCAGTAATCAAAAATCTCCCAGCCAAGAAAATCCCAGGACTAGATGCCTTTGTCCATGAATTCTACCAAATATTTAAAGATTAAAGAAGAATTAAAACCAAACTTCTCAAATTCTTCCAAAAATACAAAAAGAGAAAATACTTGCTAACTCCATCTATGAGAACAGCATTATCCTGACAGCAAAGCCAGGTAGAGACATCACAAGAAATGGCAGTTGTTGACCAATATTCCTTATAAATGTAGATGTAAAAATCCTCCACGAAATAGTAGCAAATCAAGTCTAGCAGCCCATTTAAAGGATTAAACATCAAGACCAAGTGGGATTTATCCTAGGGATTCAAGAGTGGTTTAACATATAAAAAGTGATCACTGTAATATGTATTAGTGGAATAAAGGGAAAAAACACATAGCCATCTCAGTTGACACAGAAAAGACACTTAAATTCCAAAACACTTTGATGATAAAACTTTTCAGAAAAAAATAGGAATAGAGGGAAACTTTCTCAACATGATAAAGAGTATTTAGAAAAAAAACAAACAAAAAACCTAGCTAACGTCAAACTCAGTGGCAAAAGACTGAAAGATCTATCCCTGAGGTCAGGAATGAGACAAGAAGCTCATTTACATCATTGCAATTCAACATTATTCTAGAACTACCAATCAGAGAAATTAGATAAGAAAAAAAGAGGGATGAAAAGCATCCAAATTGGAAAGGAAAAAGTAAAATTATCTCCATTCATGGATGACACGATCATATAAATATAAAATTCCAAAAAGTCCACAAAAAAGCTACTAGAACTAGTAAACAAATTCACAAAGTTGCAGGGTACAAGATCAAGCTGCAAAAATCATCTGTGTCTATACAGTTGCAATGAACTACCAAAAAAGAAAATTAAGAAAGCAATTTTCAATGCTATCTGAAAGGATAAAATATCTGGGAATAAATTTATTCAAGGATATAGAAAATTTACACTGAAAATTACAAAACATTGTGGATAGAAATTAAATAATACTTAAATAAATGGGAACTCATCTCATACTTATGGATAAGATGAGGTAATATTGATAAGATGTCAATATTTTCCAAAATACGTACAAATTTAATGCCATCCTTATCAAAATTCCAGTGACATTTTACAAAAATGGAGAAGCTGAACCTCAAATTCATATGAAATTGCAAGGGGCCCTAAATAGACAAGACCATATTAAAAAGGAAGAACAAAGTTGAAGGACTTATACTTTCTGATTTCAAAATTTATTATAAAACTACAGTCATCAAAACAGTGTAATACCAGCATCAGGACAAAAGTATGGACCAATAGTATCAAAGCAATAGTCCAGGAATAAACCCATCCACTTATGGCAAAGTAAATTTTATCAAGATTGCAAAATGCATTTAATTGAGAAAGAATAATCTCTTCAATAGATGCTTCTGGGTTTTCACACACAAAAGAATGAAGTTAGACCCCTACTTCACACTGTATATAAAAATTAACAACAAAAAAATACTTTCAAAAACTTAAATGTGAGATAAAACATAAAACTCTTAGAAGAAAGCCTGTGGGTAAATTTTCATGATGTTGGAGTTGGTAATGGATTCTTACATATGACACTAAAGCATGAGCAACAAAAGCAAAAATAGATAAATTGGGCTTTATCAAAATTATATTTTTTTGCATCAAAGGACATTAGTAAGAAAATGAAAAGAAAGCCTATAGAATGGGAAAAATATTTTCAAATCACATATCTGATAAGCCATTAATATGCAGAATATACAAAGAATTCTTAAATTTCAAACAAAACCAAACACCTTGAATAAAAATAGGCAAAAACATCTTGAGCAGACAGTTCTCCAAAGAAGATATACAAATGCCAATAAGCACATGGAAAGATACTCAGCCTCACTAATCACTAGAGAAATGCAAATCAAAACCACGAGGAGCCACTTCACATCTACTAAAATGGCTATAGTTTTAAAAAGGTGCAATGTGTATATTAGTCTGCTAGGGTTATCACGACAAAATAAATAGTTTGGATGGCTTAAATAACAGAAATTTGGGTTCTCACAGTTCTGGAGGCTGGGAATTCCAAGACCAAGGTGCCAACAAAGTAGGTTTCATTTGGTGGCCTCTTCTCTTGGGTTATAATTGGTCATCGTCCCATTCTGTGCTTTCATGACCTCTTCTTTGTGCATGCGAGGACAGAGAGAGAACTCACTTGTGTCTCTTCTTATATAGACGCTAATCTTATTGCATCAGGGCTGACTCTTATGACCTTAGTTAATATTAATTATTTCCTTAAAAGCTCCATCTCCAAATACAGCAACTGTGAATTAGGGCGTCAACATATAAACTTCGGGGAATACAAACCTTCAGTACATAACATTCTGCCCCGGGTCCCCCCAAACTCATTACCTTCTCACATACAAAATACATTAATTCCATCCCAACACTCCCAAAATTTATAATTTTCCAGCATCACATTAAAGTCCAAAGTCTCATCTAAATATAATCTAAATCAGATATGGGTGAGACGTGAGGTACAATTCATCCTAAAGAAAATTTCCTCTTCAGCTACTAACCTGTGAAACCAGACAAGTTACGTGCTTTCACGATATAATGGTCGGCCAAGCATAGAATAAACACTCTCATTCCATGGGAGAAATGGGAAGGAAGAAAGGAGTGATGGGTGCCAAACAAGCCTAAAACATATGAAGACAAACTTCATTAGACCTTAAGGCTTGAGAATAATCCTCTTTGGCTCAGTGACCTACCTTCTGGACCCACTGGAGCAGTGATCTGGCCATCAAAGCACTGCTGGGCAGGGAACAGGACCCCTGCAGTTCTGCTTTGGGGGCAGGATGCCACCTCAAGTCTCTGAGGTGTAGGAGCCTGGCCTATTGAAACCTCAGTCATAGCCCATCCTTTAAAACTGAGGAGGAGGCAGCCCTGATGATCTCTGAATTGCTTTCAGTTTCGTTTTTTCCTTTTCTTGAAGTGTAAGGCATGTTTGTTCTATGATCCTGTCCTATGGAACCCAAGAAGTCCTACAGCCTTCCTTCAGTCCATCCTGTCTCCACCTTCAGTTCAAGTGGCAGTGTTTCTGCTCATATAATCCCATAAGCTCTTTATCGAGTTCAGCTATACCCTTGGTATTCTCTTCAGAGTAAGCTTTCTCATTTTATGTTGTATGTTCAGGATTAGAATTTTCTAAATCTTCAAGTTCTGTTTCCTTTTTGCTTAACAATTGCTTCCTCAATTCACCTCTCTCCCATCACACTTAATTATAAGCAGTCAGGAGAAACCAAGCTGTACCTTCAACACTATTCTTAAAAATTTGCTCAGGTAAATAATCCAGTTTCATCTAATGCAAGTTCTACCTTCCACAAAATACTCAAATATAATTCAACTACATTCTTTGCCACTTTATAACAAGGATTGCCTTTCCTCCAGTTTTCAATAATCTGTTTCTCATTCCCTTTGGAGATTTCAACGGAATGACCTTAAACATCTATATTTCTACCAATATTCCCCTCACAACAATCTAGGATTTTTCTAGCATGCACCTCAAAACTTTTCCAGCCTCTTCCTATTGCCCATTCCTAAAGCCATTTTCATATTTTTAGATTTTTATTACAGTACCACTACCAAAACTTGTATTATTTGCTGGCACTGCCATAATAAAATACAAGAGACTGAGTGGCCTAAATAACAGAAATTTATTTTCTCACAGTTCTAGAGGCTGGGAAATATAAGATCAAGGAGCCAGCAAGATGAGATTCATTCTGAGGCCTCTTCTCTTGGCTTATAGGTGGTTACCATCTCACTATGTGCTTATGTGACCTCTTTGTGTGTGTGTGTGTGTGTGTGTGTGTGTGTGTGGATAAAGAGAGAGAGAGAGAGAGAGAAAGGGCAAATGCTCTCTGGTGTCTCTTCTTGTATGTGCATTAATCCTATGCTTCAGTGCCCAACTTTTATGACCTCATTTAACCTTAATTACTTCCTTAAAGGCCACATCTTCAAATAAAGTCACACTATGAGGGCTTCAATATATGAATTTGGGAGGGAGACAAACATTCAGCCCATAACAAGTATTGTCAAGAATATGGAGAAATTAAGACATGTACATTGCTGTGCAGCTATTATGGAAAACAGTACGGCATCTCCTCAAAAAGCTGAAAAAATAATTAACATATGACCTTGCAATTCCCCTCCTAGGCATATATCCAAAGGAACTGAAAGCAGGGATTTGAACTGATACTTCTATGCCAGTATTTATTGCTGCATAGTTCGCAAAAGCCCAAAGGTAGGAAAAAGCCAACTGTCTATCAATAGATGAATGTATAAACCAAACGTGAAATACACATAAAATTGAATATTATTCAGCCATAAAAAGGAATAAAATTCTGATACATGCTACAGCATTGAAGAACCTTGAAAACATTATGCTAAATGAAATATGCCAGACACAAAAAGGCAAACATATAATTCTACTTATATGAAATATCTAGAATAGGTAAATTCATAGAGACTAAAGGTTTTAGATCAAAGATTTCCAGGGGTTGGGGGTTTGGGGATGGGGAATTACTGCTTAATGGTTATAGAGTCTCTGTTTGTGTGATAACAAATTTTGCAAATAGAGATGATGGTTGCACAAGATTGTGAATATAATTAGTGACACTGAATTGTATACTTTATAAAGTTAAATTGGCAAATTTAGTGTTATAAATATTCCACCCAAACTTAAAAAAATTAATAATGTACCAAACATTTCATTGACATGTGTACTCTAAATGGCTGAATTCTGTGGCATATAAATTTTATTTCAATAAAGCTGAAGAAAAAAAAGAAATTAAAAAGATAAGCTACAGACTGGGAGAAAATATTTGTAGAATATGTCTCTGATGAAGTTTTTATATCCAAAAATTATACAAAGAACACTTACAACAATAAGAAAATAAAAGTTCAAATTAAAAACATTTAAATTCACACTCTGAACAGGCATCTTACCAAAGAAGATATATTGATGGCAAATAAGAATATGAAAAGATGCTCAGTAAGTTGTCATTGAAGAATTAAATATTATAACAACAATAGCATACCATTATACAATAGAAAGACTAAAATCCAAAATTCCGAGAATACCAATTGCTGGCAAGAATTTGGAGCATAAAGAAATTTCATTCTTTTCTGATGGGAATACAAATGTTGAAAGAAAATTTGACAGTTTCTTACAAAGCTAAACATAGTCTTACCATATGATCCAGCAATCATGTTTTTAGGTATTTATCCAATTAAATTGAAAACTTATGTCCACACAATAATCTGCAGACACATGTTTATAGTAGATTTATTCATAATTGCTAAATCTGGAAACAACCAAGACATCTTTAAACAGGTATGTGGATAAACAACTGAGGTGCATCAATAAAATGGAATATTTTGAAGAGTTAAAAATATGAGCTATCCAGCCACAAAAAGACATAGACGAAACTTAAATGACTATTTCTAAGCAAAGAAAATATAGCCTGAAAAGACCATGTAAAGTATGACTCCAATTATACGACATTCTGGAAAAGGAAAAACTGTGGTTATGGTAAAAGGATCAGTGGTTTCCAGGGGTTCAGCAACAGGAAGTGTTGAGTTATTGGAGCACAGAGGATTTTTTTTAGGGCAGTAAGGCTATTCTATTAGATACTGTAATGGTGGATATTTGACATAATGCGTTTGTCAAGCCCACAGAACTTTAAAATACAAAGAGTGAACCTTAATGTACCCAAATTAAATTTTATGTGTGTGTGTGTGTGTGTGTGTGTGTGTGTATGTATATATATGATCCTAGGATGGAATCTGAATTTGACAAAACAGTCTAACCATATTATAAATGTATGAAACAATGTCACTGTGATGGGTAAGAAAAAATGTGCTGGTATAATGTTGGAAATAGTCTGTAGTACTAAAAGTGAATGAAACTGTACATAAGCACTGTACTCTAAACGATAAAATTATTTCCTTTAGGGAAATATTTATATATTAAAATATATAACAAAAATGCGCAAAAGTCAGAAGGTGATTAAATTGACTTAAAGAATACTAAGGCTTTCTGATTATCTGGAAAGTAGTAAATGTCTTAATACATACTAAGTTTTGATTAATCAAACACTCATGTAATATCTAGTAAATCCACTATAAAATAATTTTAAAATATAAAACTACCAAACTAATAGAGAAGAAAATAGAATAATTAAAATATTAATCAAAAGAAAGCAATAAAAAAGACAAAAGAATATAGAACAAAAGGGTCCAAAAGAAAACAAATAGCAAGATAGTAGATCACAAGCCAAATACATCAGTAATTGTACTAAATGTAGTCAAACTAAATGCTCCAATTAATAGAAAAAAATCAGATTGAATAAAATAAACAAGAAAGCAAGCAACACACAACTACAACAAATATGCTGTTAGAGACACACAATAAACATAAGGATTCACAAACATTAAAAATAAAGGCATTGAAAAAGACATATCACGTAAACAATATAAAAATAGTTGATTATAATATCAGAAACAGTAAACTTTAAAAGGAGAGCTTATATATTATAAAAGGAGAACATTTTATAATAATAAAAGGAGCAATCCAACAGGAAGATAAAAAATTCTAAAATTGTTTCTTAATAATCTAGTCTTTAAATAAGTAAAGCAAAAAAACGACAGAAATACAAGAAGAGACTAATCTGTAATCAGAGGGGGAGATTTTGACACACATTGTTCAGTAACAGAGATAACAAGCAGTCAAAAAATTAGTAAAACTTATAAGATTTTCACAACATGATTAGGACTGAATGATGCATATTCTGTTTTATTATGCGTGGGACATTTAACAAAATTAAGTTCATGCTAGACTACTACTTAAGTCATATATCAAAGGCATTAAATCATACAGAGTATATTCTCTGACCACAATGAATTTAACTAGAAATGAATTACAAAAATATATCTAGAACCACCACCACCCTCACTTTTAGAAATTAATCAATAGATGTCTAAATATCTCATTGATCAACAAAGAAACCACAATGGAAATTAGAGCATATTTTGATATGAGTAATAGTGAAAATATGAAATATCAAAATGTGTAAGCAGCATCTAGAGGTGTTCTTAAAGAGAAATCTGTAAATTGAAAAGTAAGTCAAAATTAATTAACTAAATATTTATTCCAAGAAATTAGTGAAAGAATAGTAAATTAAACCCAAAGAAAGTAGAACTATCAAAAAGATAAGGATGACAGCAGAAACTAATTAAATAGACAGCACATATACAATATAGTGTGTTAACAAATCAAAAGTTTGTTCTTTGAAAGGAGTAATGGACAAACATGTTTAAAATCTGTCGACTAATAAAGAACAAAGGAACAAATAACTAATATTAGAGAAAAAAGGAGATATCATTATAAATCCCACAGGCAATAAAAAGATACTGAGGATATTGTGAGAACTATATGCTTTAAAAAAATCAAAAGCTCAAGGTACAGATAATTTCCAACTATTTAATTCTTCATATCTCTTCCAAATATTTTCTTAAATTAATCTTACATAAAATATTTCAGAAACTAGGAAAAAATTCTCAATTGATTTTATGAGGACAGCATGATCACAGAATCTAACAAAGAAATTACAGGAAAATAAAATTATAAGCCAGTCTTTCTCTCATGAACAACCCTAAGTAAGAAAGTAGTAATCCTAATTTAGTAATATTTAAAATAATAACACACAATGACCAAGTTGGGTTTATCCTAGGCGTAAAAGTTAGCTTAACATTTGAAAAGAGATCATTACATTAAGTAAATAATGGAAACAAATCATATATCAGCTCAAAGTTTGCAGAAAAAAAATCACCTCATAAAATTCAACAGCAATTTATATTAGATATAAAAAATTTTATGAAAATTAGAATTAAAAAGTAATTCCTTTATTTGATCATGAATTTCTACAAAGGAACAAATGTATAGTAAACATCATAATTAATGATAAACTACTGATCAAAAACAAAATGGCATGGGTTTATATGATCACTGCTTCTATTAAACAGTGTACTGAAAGTCCTAGATGTTGAAATAAGAGAAGAAAAATAAGTATATAAAGATTAGAAACGAAAAAATCAAACATTAATTTGAGATGCAAAAAATTCAGGATACCTAGAAAATGGGCTATTTGAAATATTGGAGTCAGCTAGATGTCTTTTAGTCAAGACACCATATATTAAAATGGAGTTCTTCCCACCTCCAACATTTGTCAAAGAATACATTGCTCCACAGGGAAAGTCTTGCATGAGCAAAGATAAGGTAAGTAAAAAAAACTGAAGGTGACAATGGTTTATTTCTTCCAGACAACAAAAATATGGCCAATCTGTGTTCTTATTAACCTATACATGTAGACTATCTGTCTAGCTAGATATTAAATAGTCAAGAATTGTAAAGTGCTGAAAATTACCAATCTGTTAGAAAGTGTGTCTTCTCTGTATTTTCAACTTCTGCATTTCAGTGCATCTTTTCATTTATTCTTGTCTTGGTTTGTATCACAGTTGCACATTTTGCATGAAATCAAAGAGGAGGAAGTAAAAAGTCTCATGTTTACTTTCTTCAAATCAACTTATGTTACTGAGCAATAAGAATACACATTAGAATAAGTGATAGTTTTATATTTTCTTAAATATTTATTCAAACATGTAGAAGAAATATTTTCATTAACTTTTCCCAAAAGATTATCATATTCTCTAAATTCATATTTGTTTTTACTTGCTATCAAATCTCTGACACTTTATCATTACTCAAACTTTTATCTGCTCGTATATTCATTTCTGGTATGAACTAATTAAATCTGGAATAATTAGTAAGAATATGTATTCATTTTACTGTAAATAATGCAACATCAACAATTATTAATTCATCTCTTTAGGACTCAGAGTTAATGTGATATAAACTTTCTTTTCTTCTTCCTGTTAATTTTCACTGAACTCTGTCTCAATCCAGCAATTAGTAATGTTTATTTATGAATACATGAATTAATTGAAAGAATCCATCTCATTACGAGATGGGTTTCATTTAAAAGTTTACTTTTTTTGTTTAATAGTTATTAATCCAAACTTGTAGTATAATGTTTTACTCAATTGTGTGCTACTTATAATTGCAATGATAGCTTACTCAAGAAAGAAAAAAGTATTTATGCTTTTTAATCACAAGAAATACAAGCATCTAAATTTAAATATATAGACGTTTTTATGGCAGAGATGCTTAAAAGGTGATAAGTAAAAATTTTTCTATGATAAAATATATTACATTAGGATTAATGTCTATGAGAATATAAGGAAGGAAAATACAAGTTAAGGAGAAAAGGAAACACTATAAAATTTATTAAAAAGTTTGAACATTCTTTGTCCAGGCGTGCTAAGCAACATCAATTCAGTGAATGCAACTCTGCATTTGATTTGGCCTTTCACAAAGTCTTAATTCATTTTAAATAAAGTGATCTTGCCAGCAATGAGAAGGGCTGGAAAGTTATAAATAAAATACTTTTTCCTCAGAGGACATTTTATTGTATATCACAAAGAAAAATATTTAAAATAATTTAAAAATATTTCATCCTCAAATGTTCACTCTTAATACATCAAGATTTCCACCTCTTTCTATAAAGCCGCTGCCCCTAATTTAACACATCTGTTCTTTCAGCACTCTTGAAGAGCAGATATTCCCAACACCTTGTAGAAACAGCTTTGAAGCTCTCACAGACGATAGCTGCAGAAGACAGCTACCTAGGATTTTCTTTGAAGACTTTACAAAGTTCAATTTAGTGTTTTACCAATTCTTACTTAAATTGTTTCTGACTCTCTATGTAGTGACCATTGATACAGCTATGTTTCAAGTTTTATTAATACTAATAAAACCATCCTGCATTTGTAGGAATATTCTATAAAAACATATTTTAAACACAGTGGAGTAGGGATAAATTGATCCATCACCATATATATATATATAGGGAGAGAGAGAGTCAGGGGTGGGGGGCTGTGTGGGCAGTGCTGGTGAAAAAGGGATCCCTCTATCGTTGCCTTATTCTCCAGGTAAATTGCTACCTGAAACACTCAGCTTTCAATTTTTGTCCCACTGAATAATTTATCTTCTACAATCTTTTGTTTAGACTCTATTATAGTAGATATGTTGCAACCGAATCCATCCATTTACATGTCTGTCTTCTCCAATAGAAAGAGATATTTTGAGAAAAAGGACAGTGTCAGATTCATTTCATTGTTATAGTACCTTGGATGATTATATGTGCATGGGTGAGTCCCATTAAATTCTGAAGAATACATATATGGTAGCTCAGGGTTTTCTGTATCACCAACACCATTTATTCCCCTTGTCACTCATATTCCTTTTGAAAAGGGAGAGTTTTAATCTAATAACCCTTGGGAGTTAGTTATGAGAAGTAATGCTTATTGGCAAGTAGAAAGGTTTTCTCGTAGAGGATCTATATTGGCCAGTCTAAAATAGCTAATACTTCTTCCATGAAGAATTGTGAGCTCATACATATTATGGAGTATCCTAAGCGTATGAGAAGGAGGAATGATACCTCAACAGTCTTGATCACATAGCACTCAGCCAGAAAGGGCCAGGGGCGGGACAGAATAGCAGGAAGCCTGGGTAAAGATGTAGAAAGAAGAGGCAGATAGACACAGAGGGAGAAAGTTCATCTTAGACTGACTCCATGGGAGCAAAATGATGGCGATCCTGGAAAATAAACACTTTGTATTGCTCTCTAGACTCTGTACGTATGTGATGAGTTAGTTGGTGTTCTGTTCATGGACTGTGCCTGCTTGCCATTCTGGACCTTTTGGGCATAATGGTGTGATCACAGAATAAAACAAATTATAGAAGAGAGCTGGAAAAGACTTTAAGAGTGTTCCTAGATGACATCTTTGTTTTATAAAAAATCGAGGGCCATTAATTTGTCAAATAACTATTTCACTAATTCACTAAATCTCCATGTGATACCTCACTTCTCTGGAAACAATAGTGTATAAAGCATTCTGTTTTTGCATTTCTCCAGCTTAAATGGCCCATAAACCACCCATGTTTACCCACTGTATCCCAATTCCCACACGGCCCATTGACCTGAAGCACTGACCAGAAATAATTAACTCCAATTATCTTGGAGGGTATTCAAATGTGCGTGTGAAATAGTCTCAGGATGCTTTATGTTTTGTAAGACTTCTAATGGAATTTGGTTTTCTTCCTCCAAGTCAATATATCCCTTTCACCATACAATATTCTCAATTGTGAGGCACATAAAGAAGTTACCCTTTATCAGTTATATAAAGTTAATATAAACAGAGTGGAAAAAAGAACATGAAAAGTCAAAGAGGCAAGGAGAAAAGACTTTCACCAGAGACATATAATTGATTTTATTAAACATTGATTCTCTAAATTAGAATCCATTCAACAAATTAATATACAACGAGATCCAGTAAATAAAATACAGTAACAATAAATGAAATTACAATTTCAAAAAGTATGTGCAGAAACCACTTTGTATTTCTGTCTAAATATACAGGGGGCTCTGTTTCACATACTAAATTTGCTATAAAGAAAATAGGACAGAATGTAACCGAAAGACAGAAGGGAAATATACCAAATGTACTACACTGGCCAGAAGATGAAAAGAATAATGAAAGTGGATCATTGTTTAATCTGGGGAAAAAATAAAATAACAGAGATAATTGTTGCTGAGGTATTGAGGAAAGCACTGATTGAAGAAAGAACAGCAAACTAAATTTTTCGTTTAGAGCGGGAGATCGACACCATGTTTTCTTTCTCTTTCTGCTTTTGCTCTTAAGAGTTGTGAAGCTGCAGGAATGAGCAGGGGCCGTGGAAGAATACTGACTGCTTGGGCAAACAGTTCTCCTGCCTGCAAGACAGAGAGAAACGAAATGCTGAAGTACTGTCACCCTCAGGGCAAACGCTACCAAATTTCCTCAAGTGGTTTGGCACTTCTAGAGCTCTCGAAAATGTAAAACACAACTGATTCTCACATGAGTTTGGTTATAAACCACCTGATAGGAATGGCACCATTCGTGGAAATATACTATGAAGCACTTGCCCTACAGGAATAATTTTATGACCAGAAAAGATGACTTTTAAAAATTCATTTAGTTAATAAATATTTAATTGCTATCCAAATGTTTGTTAGACACTCTTGGAGGCCTTGGGGTACTACATTAAGAAAAGAAAATGAAAAAAAATTTGTAGTGTAAGGCTTACATGCTAATAGATTAAATAGGTTGGCAGAGACCAAAATACACTATTGTAAAGAAATTACAGATAATATTTCTAAAAGAGATTTTTTAGGGTTTGCCATTAACAATATTTTATCTGTATTAAATTTATTTCACCAACATCTAGTACTCATTGGAGAGAAATATTAGCATGGAACAATATTTTTAGAAATTTTATTAGGGAAAAAATTTAAAAGGTACATTGAGAAAATGAATTCCTTCTATTGATTGTTTTCTTTTTTTCTTATCTGCGAATCAGAAAATGACCACCATTTTGTATTTGAGTAAAGAAAAATCTTAGTCCAGTTTGGAGAAGCGTAGTTTGAGAACTATTGAGTTAGGGAAATGACTGAGTCAGTTGGGGCTTGATAACTGAGCAAGAATAGCAGCAATTAGAAATGATTCAATGTCAGGAAGCAAAGTTTGAACTGCCTTTAGGCAGGAACCCATAGCTGAGCTGTTCCCTGGAGGTAGCTGGGGACAGACCTCAAAATCCAAGCGGGCAGCAGAGCTAGGGCATGGCAAGAACACTGAGTACAGGAGGCTAAATGTGCTGTGTGTGGCCCAAATCAAAAGTGAAGAGCCAAGGGCGGGCCCAGTGGACTAGTGGTTAAGTTCGCATGCTCCACTTTGGTGGCCCAGGGTTTGCAGTTTTGGATCCTGGGCACAGACCTACCTACCGCTTGTCAAGCCATGCTGTGGCGGCATCCCACATACAAAAGAGAGGGAGATTGGCATAGATGTTAGCTCAGGGATAATCTTCCTCAAGAAAAAAAGGAAGATTGGTAGCAGATACTAGCTCAGGGCCAATCTTCCTCACCAAAAAAAAAAGGGGGGGGGGGAAGGACAGAGCCAGATAGGGGAATGGTGCTACACTATGAAATTCCAAGGACCTGGAGAAACAGTAGCAAAGAGAGGGTCAAGACCAAACCAACTAGAGGAAGAGCTTCTTTGTGTTGTTTTGAGAACTGAGTTGCATGAGATGATGACCATTTGTCACATATGGCTACTGAGCACTTGGAATGCAACCAGTCCAAATAGAGATGGGTCATAAGTATAAAATTCACATTGGATTTCCAAGATACAGTAAAAAAAATGGAAGAATATAAGATATATCATTAATAAATTTATATTTTTACATGCTAAAAGGGTAACGTTTTGTGTGTGTGTGTGAGGAAGACCAGCCCTGAGCTAACAGCCATTGCTAATCTTCCTCTTTTTGCTGAGGAAGACTGGCCCTGGGCTAACATCTGTGCCCATCTTCCCCCACTTTATCGGGGACGCCACCACGGCATGGCTGAAGAGCAGTGGGTCAGTGGACGCCCGGGATCTGAACCAACAAACCCCGGGCTGCCAAGCACGAACTAAACCGCTGTGCCACTGGGCCAGTCCCTAAAAGGGTAATATTTTAGATGTACTGGATATATTGTTTTACTTTTGTCTTTTAGTGTGGCTTCTAGGAAATTTAAAATTATACATTTTGCTTGTATTTCTACTAGACAGCACAGGTTTAGAGAATAGACTCCCGACTTTCTTGATTATGTACTCCTACAGGTAAACACAATTTAAATGCATCTTCAAAATTTATTTTTAAATGACAAATATGCCAAGCCCTATTAAAGAAGGTATATTTTATAAAATGTATGGAGAAATAGAAAATTTAAAAAGGTAAAATAAAAATAGAGTTAGAAATTCTTATACTTCCTTCTAGATCTCAGTGGATCTCTTTTGGAAGCTAAAAAATTATATTTCTAGCATAGATTATGAGCTAACTAGACAGTCTTATGTGGATGATCCAGTAAGGCTTTAAGGACCAGACAGAATCCAAGAAAGGTATTTACTTGTAAGTACATTTTAAATCACATTTAAATTTTTATGTTGGGCTGAAATATAATGTTATATTAAATCTATTTGATATTTATGCATAAATACTAAATTAATATAAATATTAAATTAATATAAAATAAAATATGGTTTCAATTTCACTGAATAAGTCTATGGAAAATCAGAGTGGTAAGATGAGCCAAATCATAAATCTGAGACTACTGTCTACTTGCTGGTGATTTCTCTAATTGTGAAGAAGAAAGATGAGAAAAGACCAAAAACAACCCTTATAATATAGAGGATATGCTGCATAAGCCCTGGTTTATTAAATAGGAATAAATGCCCAATTATCTCAATTGCATAGGAATATGCTGTAAGCATGTATTATTTAACTCATACAAATTAGGATCATAGACACTTACAGCTGGCAGAAAAATTAATAATCATCTCTTCTACCCTTTGAGTTAAAAGGTGAGAAGGCAGAAGCCCAGGATTCCAGTGACAACCAGAGAGCCCACGGAGACAGCAATCAGGGCTAAGACCATGCCCCGGTGTCTGTCGTTTGGGCCCCAGCCCTTTCCCAGCTGACATCATTCCTGAATTCACAGCAACAGCACCCTTTACAGAGATGGTTTTTTGTTTTGTTTTTCTATTTTTTTGGAGACTAGCTTTGATTTTTTCACATTCTCCTTTCTAATGAACAGTAGTTTTATACCTCATAAATAAATACATTATTTCCAAATTTTTACTAACCCAGAATCAAATGTATCATGTCTGAATAATCTTAATTTCCAAACTGTGTAGAGCCTGAGTTAATGGGATTTCACTGCATATCACAGCAAGGGAAACAGCTCCCAAATCAGCAAGCCCATTCTCTACACACTTCGTGCCTTTACTTTTTGTTGTGATTAAATGAAACATTATGAATTCCCCAAACAACCTCAATATGTTTTTATGATAAAGTATGCCATTATGTTCAAATATTTATCTTATTCATTGTAACAGTAATGATGTGGGCAACACTTAATATTCTATCGCAATTTCCCTGTTGATATTCTTTATAGAGCAGAGCAGATGTTCATATATTATAAACTATTTTTTAAAATGCACATGTGCCAACATCAACTTTCCTGTATTCTAAAAAGGAACATAGATTTTTTTTAACATAAGAATTTTAAACAAAAGAGAAGCAAATTATTTTGTGATTATGCCTCTTACCACTTATAGACAGTATAAGCTTACCTTTGCTATGATAAAAGACTAAAGTTATAAAAATAAGAAATTATTAAAATACTTTTAAGCTTTTTATATTTAAGCAAACCTATTATGATCACTTCTATGTAGTATTAGAATGAGAAAATAATGCCAATCATTCCTTTGTTGGTATACACTTTTTCTGATCAAATTTTATAAAAGAAGAATGTGCTACTGCAACTTTCAGGTTACATTTTTGTTTAGTACACAACCAGAAGGAAGATCAACACATTTTGGATTTTTTTAGGTCTCCAAAAATAATTGTCCTTTGAACCTTCTGTATTATATTTATTTTAATTTCTTAAATGTCATATGCTTCAGCATTTCTGTGAATTTGCTATTTAAACTTTGATATAATTTAATACATTGTGTTGTATGATTTTCACAGCATTTAATAATCAGCACATTCTGACAAAGTCACTGATGTGATGAACAGGAGGGATATTGATGATGTGAAATTGAGTGGAATTATTTTATAATTCGTGCATTTCTTTAATGAATACTTTTCTGCTGTAAAAGTGTTTCTCTGTATAACTTCTTAACTACTGGGATTCTGATACAGCAGTTTTTGGCAAAGAGTAGCCCTCGGATCAGATGGAGAACTAGAACTGCTCGTTACTGATCAGCTGGGAGACAAAAGCAGGAACGGAGAGTTTATACTTGGAAACCTTTGAATATTTTGGCACCGTCATAGCATCCAAGCTCTGGCTTGTTGAACATGGTGGAGCCCAGTCAGGTGTTGTCCAACTTGTGTGATGTGTCGCGTCTGTGCCAGTCATGTGTGGTAAGACCAGGCACTGGGATCTGCAATGGACTGGGAAAAATTATTCAGAAAAAGGAGGCTCCTTTACTTGTCTTAGTAAGACGGATGCTTTCTGTCAGTCTTCCTGAAGAGGAGCAATATACATCCTCTAGAGTTGTGCTGCCCAATATGGTAACCACTCACCACGTGTGGTCGTGAATCATCTGAAGTGTGGCTATTCCAAATTGAGATGTGCTCTAAGTGTCAAATACATAATCATATTTAAAAAAGTAAAATAACTCATTAGTAAATTTATGTTGAAATGACAACTCTTTTGATATTTTGGGTGAAATAAAAAATATTACTACCATTATTTTCACTTCTTTCAGTTTACCTGTTTTATGTAGTTATTAGAAAAATTTAAATTGAATATGTGGTTTGTATTTTATTTCTATTTGACATTACTGCTTCAGAGTATCTTGAGTGGGTATGCTTATAACGACATCTAAGCTTTGTGGGCAACAGTAGATTAAAAATTACTCTAATTCATGATAGTATGTGACCTTCTGAGCCTTCTTTTATCTCAAAAAGTTACCAGAATGCAGTGAAGTGGTTTAATTGTGTGAAAGTTTGATTTGGGTTGGTTTTTCCACTGCAAAGTTACTTTGCTTTCCCTTTTCAGAATTAATTTTTGAAAGAAAATCACTATGTACAACCCACATTTAAGGAATTGGTAATTTCTTTTTAAACAATTATTTATTGATAAATAGTTTGCTTAATTTCAAAATGGTTAGTAACTTTTCTTATCTGTCTTTTTTTTTTTTTATGAGGATTAGCTCTGAGCTAACATTTGTGGCCAATCTTCCTCTTTTTGCTGAGAAAGATTGGCTCTGAACTAACATCTGTGCCCATCTTCCTTTATTTTGTATCTGGGATGCTGCCACAGCATGGCTTGATGAGCAGTGTGTAGGTCCACACCCAGGATCCGAACCTGTGAACCTCAGGCCACTGAAGCAGAGCACCCGAACTTAACCACCAAGCCAGGGGGGTGACCCCTGTTCTTTTTTTTCTTATTATTCTAGCTTCATTTCACACTGTGGTAAGGAAACATACATTGGATTATTTCAGTTTCTTGAAACTGTTGAGACTTATCTTCTATTTTATAGGGCGATTTTGGTAAATGTTCTATACACTCGAAAATAATGTGTATTCTCTCATTGTTGGGTGCAAAGTATGTGAATTAGATGAATTTACTAATCACATAGTTCATATCTTCTAAATCTTTGGCAATTTTTATTTGCTTCTATCTACTACTAAGAATGACATATTAAAAATTATTTCCAGCTTTTCATGGAAAAAATTGAGCAACAAAATAAAGTAATATTGGATTATAACCCAGAGTATAAAATAAACACCCGTGAGTCCATACTGATATAAATAAATGATTGAATAAATAAATAAATGGGGGAGAAGAGACAAATTCCTATGCAGAAGAATTCCAAATAATTTATGTAGATATTCTGTCCTCAAGGAGGTGCAGCATAACAGAGGAACACACACAACTGATAAACACTGCGTCGGCCAGGTGATCAAGGTCAGTATCCATAGTGATAAGTCATGTTAACAGTATGTACCCTTGATATGATGTGATGAGAGTGGCTTTTCACCTCTGTGGTCTTCTGTCCAAAGACCATAACCCCAGTCTAACTGTGAGCAAAACGTCAGCAAAATCTCAACTGAAGGATCTTCTACAAAATACCTGGTAAGGATACCCCACTGTTAAGGTCATCCAAAATAAGAAAAGTCTGACAAACCCTCCCAGCAAAGAGGAAACTTGGAAACATGGCAACTAAATATAATGTCATATCCTGGATGAGATTATGGAGCAGAAAAAAGGATAAAACTAAGGAAATCTGAACAGAGTATGAACTTTACTTAATAATAATTTATCAGTATTGGTTCATTACTTCTAACAAATGTGAGAGGTTAATAACAAGAGAATCAAGGAATGGGTATTTGGGAACTTTCCATACTATCTTCACAGTGTTTGTTAAATCTGAAATTGTTCCAAAAAATGAGTTTATTTTAAAAAATATTGTTTTTCTATTTGTTCTCATTCCAACAATGTGTCTCCTATAATCTACTCTGTCTTTACCAGAAGCAGAAATCATTGCACATGACTTTTGTCTTTCTTCATGTGTTAAATGCAAATTTAGAAGTCTAACGACTATCTTGCAATCATGAGCTGGTGATCAAGAAACACATTCTGTGTGATCGACCACCAGGACAGAGATGCAACTGAAGTGCTGACTGCGAACCTCAGGACTTTCTATTAGTTAAAAAGAATAAACCTCTTCATTATTTAAGCCACTGAGTGTAAGCTTTTCTGTTGTTCACAACCAAATTAGGTTGTAATATATACAGATGCCCAGTCACTATTTGTTGAGTGTGTTAATAAATAATACCTTTAATATTATTGGGAAGAAACACTTGACATTGTGGATATCACTTAAAATTGTGGCATTATCTTTCAGTGGTGGACTGGTTCTGATAATAGAGGACAAATAATAAAGAACATCTCTATTGTCAAGAAAATATGTGAGGTGTATTAGAAAAAACATGAACAGTTGATACTAAACCGACTTGAATTATAATATTTGGTCTTCCATTCAGTAGTTCTGCTATAGATAGTGTAATTAATCTCTTCAAGTCTTAGTTTCTTCATATGTTAAATTAGGGCACTTACTCTTTTATGGGGTTTTTTATAAAATTGAATAATAAAATGAATAAAATAATATATGTAAAGCAATTATTATATGCCTGGCAAATGACAGCCACCAAATAAATATTGATTTCCTTTCTCGTTTGTTGTAAATCTTCTAGCAAAACTTCTCTACTTTTATCAGGCATCAGTAGTATCTCACATAAGCTACTGAAAGGTAAAGGGAATGTTACCTTTTTCTTAGTAATAGTGGCAATTTTTTAAACCAAATTCAGTGTACTTGTTTCCTTGCTAGAAACATCTTTGCTAGTTATAAATTATAAATAATCCACACAACATATTTCTATAATACATGTTATTATTCATATTTTATGTTGAGGGACTGGAACTCAGAGAGGCTTGGTAACTGCAAAGATCTGCATCTAATAAAATGGCCAGTATGAGATTAAAATGCAAGGTCTTATTTTCAAGTCAAGATTTTCATATTTTTTTTTCTGTATTACACCTAAGTTATCCCAGTTAGAAAAAACATTAAGGTTAAGAAAAATGCTAAATTAGAAATTCAGTAGTTAAGTTTCTTTTTTTTTTTTTCTATGAGGAAGACTAGCCCTGAGCTATCATCTGTTGCCAATCCTCCTCTTTTTGCTGAGGAAGATTGGCCCTGGGCTGACATCCGTGCCCATCTTCCTCTACTTTATATGGGACGCCGCCACGGCATGGTTTGACAAGCAGTGCATCTGTCTGCACCCGGGATCCGAACCTGTGAACCCCGGGCTGCTGAAGCAGAGCGCGTGAACTTAACTGCTACGTCACCGGGCAGGCCCAGTAGTTGAGCTTCTTGTAGCTGACAATAACTTCCATTTGATTAACATTAGTGATTCCAAAGTACTTTCCCATATATTCTTGATCTCCCTAAAACTCAAAGATACCCTTAGATAGAGTAAACATATTTCAAATTTCCAGATGAGTAACAATTTATGAAGGATGAGTGACTTCTCCAAACTCATACGGCCAGTTAAGTATCTAGGACTCAGGTTCAGATGTGTTACCCTCATTGTTGGATCTGCCCACTGTCCTATGTTCTCTCTATACCTTAGCAGATATAAATATCTGAATTCTAAAATCTTCTTCCAAACCTCATCAATTTTCCTTTGCCCAGACGTTTTTATCTTTTGATATACTTATTATATAAATACATTTTTAATTAATTATAAATTGCTGCAAGAAGCCTTTTATTCCAGCTTCAGACTAAGCTATATTTCCCAGTTGTCGGGAGTATCTCAGACATAAATTGTTCAGTAAAGTCTAGGAAATATCAAGATATCTAACAGAACTTTTAGAGTAAACAGGCATTTAGAGAGATGGAGATCTTTGGAGAAAGTGGTAATTGGGGAAGTGAGGTGTAATTGGGAATTTGATGGGGAGCACACTGCATTGAAGACACAGACATAGTAGCCTGTGCCCCTTCTTCCATATAGCTTGTAAGGGAGGAGTGAGGAGGCTCCTGGTGGAACAACCTGAGCATGGTAGCCAGAATTCCAAACTCAGGAGTGTTAGAGCTTCAGATAAGTTGTTGCCTTTGTGAATTTTATAAGTATTAAGATCCCAGCCTCAGAAAGAGCTGAAGTGTGGGAGAAATATGCTACTCCTTGGAGGAGAGGTGACAAATAATAGGAAGGAAGGAAGGCAGAAAATCAAGAAGACTGGAAAGTAGGAAGCACATTGTGTTAGAGAAGAACTAACGAAAGGTATGAAGAATAGAAGCTAACTTTTTATTGAGCACATAATATGTGTAAAGCCCCATAATTGACCCTCTTGTGTGCATTACCTCTTAATGATTTCATATAACTGTGGAGCAAGTAGAGCCAGGAGTTAGTTGAAGGGAAACTAGAACAGAACAAAAAAAGTAGAGGAAGGAATTAACTTGGTTTTGCAGTCCAGGGTGTTTGACTTGTTCTATTTAAAAATATTCTTTCTAAGGACAGAATTGCCTTCCTTTTTTTTCCAACTGACTTTTCTTCCTCGTTCTCAGAGACTTCAGGAGAAACACAGGAGCCAAAGAGCCTGCTATCCTCTTGACCTTGCATTCTTCCTCTTACTCTGCTGTTCTTTACAATAGAAGAGCTCCTCCCCTTCTCCATGTCAGAGCCGCTGCTTACGTTCTGAATACAGACCCTGAATTGTCACTTTTTTCAAGGACACCCAGCTGTCATCATCTCCTTTTTTCCACATTATTCACACCTTACAAGAGCAATTCCAAACAGCATATAGACTTCCTCTAGTAATTCATCTAAACTGAAGGCAATAATATTTTCCTATCCCTGTGCTCAACTTAAACAGGACCATGCAAAAATAGTTTAGCTATCTGCTCCGGGAAATACTTGTTTCTAGAAGAAAAGACTGGAACAAACTAAAATAGTTTACGTTATAAAGACCAACAACTTGATTATCAAGACCTCTTCCAGACAACTCTCTGCCTTATAAGAACTACCTCAAATCTCTCAGCCTCAATACTAAAACCCTATAAATATCTTCCTTTGATTATTCCCTTTTAAAAAAGTACTAAGACTGTCATGGTAGTATTCTCTCTTATTGCAGTACGTCTAATAAATTTAACTTTCCTTGTTCCAAAAGATTTTCTGGTGTTCTTTTAGAGAAATAACAATCTAAACTTCTAGTTAAAAAAAAAAAAAGTCCCATTGCTCCTCATCACTCTCCAGATGCCCATTTTCTGCTCTTCTTTATACAAAATTTGTTGAAATTGCTACCGATACTCACAGGTACAATTTTCTCATTTACCATTCACTGTTTCAACTCATTCCAGTCTGGCTTCCAGCCACTACTCCACTAAGTGGTGATCTTGCAAGAGTACCAACAACATTCATGATAGAAATCAAAAGGACGTGCTTCTTTCTTCAGTGATCAACCTTATTATCAGCACTTGACACAGGAGTGTGCTCTCCATTTTACAACACTCTCTTCTCTAAGCTACCTGGCACTACATTCTTCCTTTAATGCTATTTGTTTGCTCTGCCTTGTTTTCCTTAACTGCCTCAAATGTTGGTTTTCTTCAGGCTAAATATTAGAGTTTCTCAGATTTGGGTATTGAGCCTTCTTTCTAGTTTTTCTAAGTGATCTTCTCTAGTCCCAGAATTAGAAATAACATCATTTTCATGATGGCTGCCAAAGATATATCTTCTTCCTATAATTTTTTTAGCTCTAGACTTGAATACATATAATCTTCATTATTCATGGATTCTGTATTTCTGAATTTAGCTACTCATTAGAGTTGATTGCTAACCCCCCAATCAATACTTGTGGCACTTTTGTGGTCATTCACGGACACATGCAGAGCAACAAAAAATTTGATTTTCGTCCTGTGGTGTGTACTCACATTCCCAGTTGAGGTCAAACAAGGCAATAATCTATCTTACTATTTCAGCTTTTATACTGTAAGCAAGTCTCCTTTTTGTAATCTATTTAGCACCAGATTTTTCACATTTTTGTGCTTTTTGTTTGTGTTTTCACTGTTTAAAATAACCCCAAAGATTAGTGCTAAAATGCTTTCTAGTGTTTGTAAGTATAGGAAGGCCATGATATGCTTTCAAAAGGAAACATACATTTAAAAAGCTACATAATGACTGGTTGATGAAAATATAGGCTGGCAGGAAACAAACACTGTATCTCCCCCAGAAGCAATGACTCGGTATTCCCGAGTCAGTGTTTGTGGCATGGTGATAGAACATGCTGCCACACATAATGAGAATTGACTGTGTCTTCTTCACTTGGATGACTTATAGCTATCTTAGATTTTATTGTGTAAAATACTGAACTCTTTCTTGTCATCCACCATCCTACATATCAGCTATAGTACCATTCTCCTCTTAGTTACTTAAGCCATAACTCTGTTACTCTCTTGATTTTTCAATGTTTGCTGCCTTTCACATCCAATCTGGTACCTAATCCTGTTGGTTCTATTCCACAAATTTACACAGAATATATCCATTTCTCACCAATGTGGCCACTATCTCTAAACCAAGCCCCCGCATTCTCTTCTCTGGGCCAATGCAAGGAAATTCTAACTTGATTAGATTCTGAAGTTTATGAAGCAAATCACTTGACTCTTCTGCCTAAATCCTTTCAATATATTCCCACTACCTTTGAATAAATTCCAAAGTCTTTGACATGCTTTGTATCCCTGGCATGTTCTCGTCACTACCTATCTCTCCAAATTCACTTTATGCCACTTATCTTCTTGTTCTCCATACTCTAACCACAATTGCCTTGTTAAGTTTCTGTTACCTCTCTGGGAAGTTTTCACTTAGCTTTTCAAATATGACTGGTACATTTTTTCATTGGGCTCACATCACACTCTTTAAATAACTCAAGCATTGCTCTTGCCATACTGCATTAGAATTATCATGTCTTTACATGTCTTTCCTACTAGACTGCAAACCCTTGTGGACAAGATGCCAAATATCCTCCATAAATATTCAGCTCCTATCCTAGGGCCTAGCATATACTAAACTCCCACTAAACATCTATTGAAGGATTCTTCCAAAACATTCAGCACAAGTACAGTAAAGATTTCAGACGTGGATTAAATAACCTATGCTTTGGTGGAAAGAAATCGTAAGTAGAGGTGAGAATGAATCTGATATGGTATTCACACCCAGACACTCTTCTCGTTTGTTGGTCTTTTAAGCAGACTGTGTAACCTTTTCTGTCCTACTCATCAGGAGCAAGACAGGTACATCAAAATGTCTGACAGCATCAACACTTCACTCCTTAAAGAACTGTTAACAGAAGTGAGGTGGGACTAAAAGAAAGACATTCACACTCTACTGACTCTTGGCTACATCTCCCAGTAACCTCAGGTTTGATCAGAGCTGTACTTGAGAGAGTTGTCTTTGAAAGTATGAGAAAGTGACAGATGTAAAAGACTGAAATATAAGACAGCTCATTAAAAATTGATATCCTCTGTATGATAAGATCCTATTTTTAAAGCATCTCCTTGTAATTCTTGAAATCAGTTTTTCAAACTCTGTTGCTAAATCACCTGTGTCACTGTAAAACAGTCAGGGACATTCTGCTTCAGTGAGATGGCTTGTGTGAGGATTTATGTTCACATGCTCAACTAGCTCACATGATCCACTCAGATTTATGCTCAAAAAGTTACGCCAATATTTCAAAATTCATCTCTTTCTTCCTCATTAAAGAATATGTATCTAAGTGCAAGTTTTGAAATGGGAATAACCTCTCACATTGAAAAAAAATTGTTCTCAAGCTTTGGTACTCAAACAATTGTTGGTAACAAATTATTCATGACACAACTCACAATGAATTACCACAAACCAGTCTGCCTAGACACTGCAGTCAAGAACATGGGCTAAGTCACACAGAGGGATACTCATCCCTCCCTTTGCTCTGTTCTCACACACACACACACACACACACACACACACACACACAGTTGACAACTCTTTTGCGCAAAGACATCACATTAAACCTTACTCAGGGTAGAGGCCGTGTTATAGGAGGTAAAAAAGTAAACAATAGACAAAAGTACTGAGATATATGTAGGCACGTAATTTGGGTGATAATTGGAGGAGCTGGTTTTGCCAATTATTTGCGAGTGTATTGCCAATTCCACTCAATCATTAAACAAGTCAGTAGATAAAAATCATGTTTAAAAAAGGGGGGGGGGAGCAAGATAACTTTACTTCATTGTAATTATTGGTAATTGTCTCATCATCTCATCAACTCCTTGTTTCTCCAGCTCACTCTACCTTGAAATTTAGCCTTCTCTTTTCCTCTGTCCTCTCTTAAATAGTCAATCCACAATGAATGTTTTTACTCCATTTATGTTCATGCACATTTTACAGAGACATCTTCCGGTTATTTACGTGATTGCCACAAACATCAGATCCAGCACTCTGCTTTTTTCCAGTTGTCCAAGCCATGTCATGTCCTCACCTGGGTTGGGGATAGGGGAAGAGCAAATTATGGTATCCCAAGCTCAGGCACATTGACTGTAAGCCATGAAGCCAAAGCTTCCAAACCTTCATCTGCATAAATTCTTTACTTATCTCTGTGTTAACCTGGCCATATATCCAGTAAAATTTGCAAAAGTATGATATATTGCCCTCAGAACATCCAAAGGGCTACCATTTGTCTACTTCAGCTCCCTCTCCATTAGAGTTCTCCATGTGTCCTGTAGTGTTGGAATGGCTGCAATTACAAAAATATTGTTGAGAATATACATGATTCAGTTTCCTCAAATTATGTCATTTTTCTTGATATTGTGATATTTATGATATTTAACAGCTTTTGAAATTGTAAATTTGGGGTTTTTTCCGTTATAATTTGATATTTTATAATATTTTTTTCCTTTAAAAGCATCATTTCCTCCTCAGAAAAATAAACCTCAGGCTCCACAAAACCTGAATCCTTCTGTGGCTCCAGAGTTTAAGTCCCACAAAGTGAATCAGCATCCACTCTCCCCAAACAAGGCTAGTTAGCCTCAACCTCCTGCCCATGGCCACAAAAATAATAGTTCTCCTGGACCCCCGCCACCATATTTTCCTTGCCTATCTTCTTGCTCCAACTCCTTTCTATCTTCACTTTTGGCTAAGAAGGAGTATGTGGCTGCCCGTAGGTTATGCTCACCTTTCCCCAAGTACGTCAAAATCACTTTCTCCTTTACTTTTTAACTGTCACTCTCATTCTTGGTGTTGAGTGTGGGCCTTTAGGAGCATCATGGGCATCTTTTGGGAAATGGTTGTAAATGCAGCTTCTCAAACCCCACTAACCCTCACTGGATAAGAATCTGCGTAAAAATACCCAAAGTGATCCAGGTGCAAGATTAAACTTAGAAGTGCTGCTCTTGCTGAATGTCTACTTCCATTTCATGTATGCCAACACATGTCTCATGTCAGCAAATCCTTAGGATATTGAATATCTTGGCTGTTCAGTTTTAGAGTTGATTGTGCAGAATACTGGTTTATATTATAGCTATTTGGTGAATAAAATCAGTCTCCTTAGATAGTTTGTTAATAATAATTGCTAAAATTTATTGAACACTTGCTATTGGGTTGAACCGTATGGAATTAGCTTTTTTAAAACAATTTTTATTGTGGTAAAATACACACAACATAAAATTTCCCATCTTAACCATTTTAAAGTGTATGTAGTTTAGTGGTGTTAAATATTTTCGCAATGTTGTGTAACCACTACCACCATAAATCTCCATAACTCTTTTCATCTTGTAAAAGTGAAACTCAAGGAGTGTCGTTACCAAGATGGGGAATAGGTCATTCCTGACTTTGCTCCCCTTACAAGAAGAACAACTAACAACTCTTCAGGAACAAGACACCACCAAGAGAATCCTACAATACGAGGTTGAGGCTGAAGCACACTCTTGCACCGCAGAGACCAAGACAGACTGCATTGGAAGGTAAGAGAAGAGACTACATGCCGACCACAATGTCTCTCCCCCAGGTCAGCACAGTACCATGCAGTGAAGTCTCCCCTGATTTCTCCAGTAGAAAAAGAGAGCCCGGGGGAGACAACCACCCCCCAGCATTGTGAGTCAGTTTGTGGGAGCGCCTACAAAGTGATATCACCCCATGGGGATTGCAGTGGTATCTTTGGGGTTCAACAACTGGAAATCTGACTGTGATGGAGAAGTGGTGAGGGGCTTGCAACAAGCAGCACATGAATCTTGGGAGACAAAGTTCGTACTGTAGTGCCCAAGTAGTAATCCCAACCAACAGCTTTGCTCAACTGCAGAGCTAAGTTGATGGTGCACTCTCACCAGGGAACTTGGTAGGGTAGAGATCTACCTGATCCAGGTCCTCAAACAAGGAGTTTTGCCAACTTAAAACCTGGTTTATCCAGGCCCAGGCAAGGAACTGAGTCACAGCCCCATCCACTGTGGAGAGTGTCTCCTGGGCACATCTGGCCAGACAGGTTGCTAAGAGCACATAGAAGTTGTGTTGGCCAGCAACACTCAAGCTGAGAGGTGGCCAAGAGGAGCTGGTTACCCCCAGAGCAAATCCCCACTCAGGCATGAAGAGTCCCCCTGCTACATTCAGGCAGGAGGATTCATTGATAGCCAAGGCTGAGGGTAGCTGTCAGTCTCTTCTGACTCCAAAGCCTGTTTGAGAAAAGTTAGGAGAGGTCTGGAGTGGCCCCTTCCCATCCTGCCCAGGCAAGCGAATTGAGACATAGCCCCACCCACTGTGGAAAGTGTCTCCAGGCCTTATCTGAGCAGAAGGGCTGGAAAGAGCACCTAGGAGCTGTGTAAACCAGCAATACTTGAGCCAAGAGATGGACATGCAGAGCTGATAGCATGCAGAGCAAAGCCAGTGGCCCTTTGTGACCAGAAACTTGGGATATGGGTTGATCTGAGTTTAGATCACAAAGAGCCTTACTGACTTTAGAGCTGCTTGTCCCACTGTGCCCAGCAGGAAAACTAATTCATAGCCCTGTTCATTGCTGAATACAGCCTTCAGCCTGCCCAACGAGGAGACCTAACCATAGCACATGAGAAGCTATGTAGCCCATTCAACAGCCCTGCTTCAAATGGCACTTGAATAGAGAGCACAGCTCATGGCTTTCCCCATCTGCAGAACAAAACTGGTGGCCTCACCTGACCAAGGAATTCAGTGCACAATCTTACCTGATTTGGGTCCCCAAACAGAAAGCCATACAGGCCCTGGGTCCCATCCTGCTGCCCTGCCAGAGGAGGGAAGCTAATTTATAGCCCCATCTACTAATGAATATAATGCCCAGTCCCAACCATCTAGTAAGCCTGACTACAGAATATAGGCTGCTGCAGAGTCTATTCCTATAGCCTCACTTGGGTAGGGAAGCCAAGCCAACAGTCCTATTCAATTGTTCTCAGCCAATGTCACACCCCTCACCCTGAACTGAGCTTGAACAGTTGACTCACCCCAAAATAGACCATAACAACAGGTCTCATCTTCTCAAGGACATTACCAGCAGACATGCCCAGAAACCCAAACTGAGCTGATTGGCAATGATTTGTCTCTGCCAAAGCAAACCTCTGAAGTCTGGAAGAGGAAATCTGATTACTCAAGTGAGCAAATACCAGTGTAGGGAGTCAAGGATCACAAAATACAGGTGAACATGACACTGGCAAAGAAAACTAATAAAGGTCTAATAATTGATCCTAAAGAAATAGAGAGCTATGAACTGTCAGATAAAGAATTCAGAATAATCCTCTTAAGGAAGTTTAGTGAACTATAAGAACACACGGACAACTAAACAAAATTAGAAAGACAATGCATGAACAAAACAAGAAGTTCTGCAAAGCTTTAGAAGCCACCAAAAAAAAAAACCCCATAAACAATCGGAAATTCTAGAGTTGAAAAATACAATACCTGACCTGAAGAATTCAATAGAGAGTTCCAAAAGCAGACTTGACTATGCTGAAGAAAGAATCAGCAGCCTGGAGGCTAGGACATTAGAAATTATCCATTCAGAACAAAAAGAAAAAAAATTGAAAAAAAGTGAAGAAAGCCTACAAGACTTTTAAGACAAAAAAAAAAACAAAAACAAAAAAAACCACGTAATATTTGCCTTGAGAATTCCAGAAGGAGAAGAGAAAGAGAAAGGGACAGAAAGCACAAATAATGGCTGAAAACTTCCCAAACCTGAGGATAAAAATGAACATCTAGATCCATGAGGCCCAAAAGATCCCAAACAGGTTAAACCCAAATAGGGCTACACTGAGACATATTATAAATAAATTGTCAAAAGTCAAAGACAAAGAAATAATTTTAAAAGCAGCAAGAGAAAAAGAGAAGTTACATACAAGGGAACCCCTATAAGACTGTCAGTGGATTTCTCAACAGAAACTTTTTAGACCAGGAGAGAATGGGATGACATATTAAAATATTGAAAGAAAAAAACCTGTCAACCAAGAATTCTATTCCTGGTCAAGCTGTCATTCAGAAAGGAAGGAAGAATTAAGATTTTCCCAAACAGAAGCTTAGGGAGTTCATTACCACTAGATCTTCCTTCCAAGAAATGCTATAGTGAGTTCTCTGAGTAAAAGGATGTTAATTAATGGCATAAAAACATTAAAAGGTGGTGTAAAACTCACTGGTAATGGTAAATATATAGTCAAAGTTAGATTCTGTATTTGGTAATCATGGTGCATAATTCACTTACAACTGTAGTTTAAATGTTAAAAAAAAAGAATATAGCAAAAATAGCCATAAATACAATAATCTGTTATTAGTTATACAATAAAAAAATAAGTAAATTGTGACAACAATAACCTAAAATGTGAGGGGGAGGAGAGGTAGAGTGTAAAGTTTAGGTATTCTATTTAAGTTAAGTCATTATCAACTTAAAACAGGGTGTTATAATTTTAAGATGTTTTATGTAAGCCTCATGGTAACCACAAGGGAAAAACCTATAGCAATTACACAAAAGAACATGATAAAGAAGTGAAAAAGAAGTCAAAGCATACTGATAAAAAAAGACATCAAAACACACAAAAAAAGACAGCAGGATAAGAAACAAGGAACAATGGATCTACCAAAAAATCAGAAAACAATTTACAAAAAAGCAATAGTTAAGTCCTTCCCTATCAATAATTACTTTATACATAAACAAATTAAATTTTCTAATCAAAAGAGAGAGAATGGCTGAATGGATTTAAATCACAAGATCCATTGAAATGCTGCCTACAAGAGACTCACTTTAGCCTTAAAAACACACATAGACTGAGAGTGAAGGGATGGAAAGAGACATTTCAAGCAAATGGTAAGCAAGAAAAAGCAGGAGTAGCTATACCTTTATCAGATAAAACAGACTTTAAACTGAAAATGGTAAAACGAGACAAAGACAGTCATGATATAATGATAAAGAGGTCAATTTATCAAGAAGATATAATAATTGTGAATATTATGCATCCAACATCAGAGCACGTAAATGCATAAAGCAAACACTAACAGAGCTAAAAGGAGAAACAAACAACAACACAATAATAGTTGGGGACTTTAATACCCCACTCTCAACAACGAATAGATCATCCAGACAGTCAGCAAGAAAACAGTGCATTTGAATAACAGTATAGACCAAATGGACCTAACAGACATATACTGAACATTCTATCCAACAACAGCAGAATATATATATATTTTTTCAAGCACACATGCAACATTTTCTAAGATAGACCATATTTTAGGCCATAAAATAAGTCTTAACAAATTCAAGAAGATTGAAATCATACCAAGTATCTTCTCTGAGGACAATGACATGAGGCTAGAAATCAATAAGGAGAGGAAAACTGGAGAATTCATGAACATTGGAAATTAAATAATACTCCCCAGGGGCCGGCCTGGTGGCATAGTGGTTAAGTTCACATGCTCTGCATCAGTGGCCCAGGGTTTGCTGGTTCGGATCCCAGGCACGAACCTACACACCACTCGTCAGGCCATGCTGTGGTGGCATCCCATATAAAGCAGAGGAAGTTCGGCACAGGTGTTAGCTCATGGTCAATCTTGCTCAAGCAAAAAAAGGAAGATTGGCAACAGATGTTAGCTCAGGGCCAATCTCCCACATCAAAAAAGAAAAAAATAATTCCCCAGAACAACCAATGGACCAAAGGAGACATTAAAGGGGAAATAAATAAGTTTCTTGAGACAAACAAAAATGGAAGCAAAACACACCAGAACTTGTGGGATACAGCAAAAGCAGTTCTAAGAGGAAAGTTCTTGGCAGTAAATGCCTACATTAATAAGCAAGAAAGACCCAAAATAAAAAAACTTAACTCTATTCCTTAAGGAACTGGAAAAAGAAAAACAAATTGAGCCCAAAGTTAGCAGAAGAAAGGAAATAATAAACATTAGAGAAGAAATGAATGAAATAGAGAACAGAAGAACAATAGAAAAGATGAACCAAACTAAGAGTTGGTTCTTTGAAAAGATAAACAAAATTGACAAGTTCTTAGCTAGAATAACCAAGAAAAAAAGAGAGAGGACCCAAATCAATAACATTATAAATGAAAAAGGAGACATTACAACCTGTATCACAGAAATACAAAGGATAATAAGGGGCTACTATGAACAACTATACACCAACAAACTAGACAACCTAGAAGAAATGAAAAAAATCTTAGAAACATACCACCTACCGAGACTGAATGAGGAGGAAAGAGAAAATTTGCATAGACTAGTAATAAGGAGATTGAATCAGTAATCAAAAATCTCCCATCAAAGAAAAGCTCAGGACCAGATGGTCCTCTCACCACTCCTATTCAACATAGTGCTGGAAGTTCTAGCTACAGCAATTAGGAAAAATAAGTAAATAAATAAAAGACATCAGACCTGGAAATGAGGAAGTAAAACTGTCTTTATTTGAAGATGACATGATTTTATATATAGAACACCCTAAAGAAATATTCCAATGGCATTTGTACAGAAATAGTAAAAGCACTCCTAAAATTTATGTGGAACCACAGAAGACCCTGAATAGTCAAATAAATCCTGAGAAAGAACAACAAATCAGGAGGCCTCACACTTCCTGATTTCAAGCTATACTATAAAGCTATAGTAACTAAAACACTATGGTGCTGGCATAAAAACAGACAAATATACCAATGGGACACAATTGAGAGCCTAGAAACAAACTCAAGCATGTACAGTCAACTAATATTTGAAAAGAGAGTCAGGGCTACTTAGTTGAGATAAGACACTTTTTTCAATAAATGGTGCTGGGAAAACTGGATATTCACATGTAAAAGAATAAAACTGGACCTCCTATCTTAGACTCCTCACAGAATTAACTCAAAATGAATTAAAGACTTAAATATAAGATCTGAAACCATGAAACTCCTAGAAGAAAACAGGAAAAATGCTGCTTGACATGAGCCCAGGTAAGGATGTTTTTTGAAATCACACCTAAAGCACAAACAAAAAAATCAGAAATAAACAAATGGGACTGAATATCAAGAACTTGTTAGTGTGCACCAAATGTCTTATGGATGTTTTGGACAGAACCAAATGTCTGCTAATCTAAAGAACTCGTACAACTCAATAGCAAAAAAACAAATAATTCATAGACAGTTTTCCAAAGAAGATATACGAATAGCCAACAGGTACATGAAAAGATGCTGAACATCACTAGTCACTAGGGAAATGTAAGTTAAAACCACATTGAGATATCACCTCACCCCTGTTAAAATGGCCATCACCAAAAAGACAAGAAATAATAACAAATGCCGGCATGGATATGGAGAAAAGGAAGCCCTGTGCAGTATTAGCGGGGTTGTAAATTGGTGCAGCCACTATGAAAAACAGTATGGAGGTTTCTCAAAAAACTAAAAATAAAACTACCATATGATCCAACAATTCCACTTTTGGGAATATATCCAAAGGAAATGAAAACATTAATTCAAAAAGATTGCACCCGCATGGTCATAGCAGCATTATTTACAAAGGCCAAGACATAGAAACAACCTTAGTGTCCATTGATGGATGAATGGATAAAGACGTTGTGGTGTATACACACACACATACACACACACAATGGAATATTATTCAGCCATAAAAAATGAGAAAATCCTGCCATTTGTGAAAACATGAATGGACCTTGAAGATATTATGCTAAGTGAAGTAAGTCAGAGAGAGAAAGACAAATACTAAATGATCTCATTTATATGTGGAATCTAAAACAAACAAACAAACAAAACATCAAACTCATAGAAAAAGAGATTCAGATTTGTGGTTACCAGAGATGGGGGATGAAGGAGGGAGAACTGGAGGAAAGTAATGCAAAGGCACAAAATTCCAGTCATAAGATAAATAAGTACTAGCAATGTAATGTACATGATGACTATATTAACACTGCTGTATGATATATAGGAAAGTTGTCGAGAGTGTAGATCCTAAGAGATTTCATCACAAGGAGAAATTTTATTTCTTTTCTTTTTATAGTATCTCTATGAAATGATGGATTTTAAGTAAATCTACTGTGGTAATCATTTCACAATATGTTTAAGTCAAACCATTATGCTGTACACCTTAAACATGTACCGTGATTTATGGCAATTATTTCTCAACAAAACTGGAAAAATACCTGAAACTCTATAGCCATTAAAAAAAAAAAATTCTCCTCCCTCAGACTCTGGGAACCATGTTCTACTTTCTGTCTCTATGATTTTGACAACTCGTTAAGTATTTCATGTAAGTAGAATCACACAGTATTTGTCTTTTTGTAACTGACATTTCACTTAGCATAATTTTCTCAAGTTTCATCCATGTTGTAGCATATGTCAGAATTTCCTTCCTTTTTAAGGCTGAATAACATTCCATTGTATGTATTATGGTTATCCCTTCATCCTTCAATGGACACTTGGGTTGCTTCCATGTTTTAAGTTTTGTGAATAATGCTGCTATGAACATGGGTGTACAAAATACCTCTTTGAGACCCTGCTTTCAATTCTTTTGGGTATATTCCCAGAAATGGAATTGCTGGATAATATAATTCTATTTTTAGTTTTTTTGAGGAACTGACATACTCTTTTCCAGAGTGGTGTACCATTTTACATTCCCACAATGTATAAGAGTTCCAATTTCTCTGCATCCTCCCTAACATTTGTTCCTTTTTTAATTTTATTTTTGATAGTACCCATTCTAATGCATGTGAGGTGGTGTCTCATTGTAGTTTTGATTTGTATTTTCCTAATGATTAGTGATCGTGCGCATCTTTTTATGTGCTTATTGGCCATTTGTGTATCTTCTTTGGGGAAATGTCCGTGCAAGTCTTTTGCCTATTTTTGAAGTGGGTTGTTTATTTATTTATTTATTTTTTTGCTGTTGAGTTTTAGGAATTCCATATTCTGGATGTTAATCCCTTATCAGATATATGATTTGCAAATACTTTCACCCAAATATTTGTATCATGCTATATTGTCTCTGCAGTTTCAAGTAGTTCAAGGACTGAGCTTTATTCTCTTTGCATCCTCAACTAAGACTTGCATAATACTCATTCACACAGCAAGTGTGAAATTAAACTTGACTTGACCTGGGCTGGTGGGGCAGTACTCTAAGGTCATATCAACTGACCAGGATCCTGTGGCTTACTGGTGCATCTCTATTTATGCGAAGCACAGTAAAAGGAATAACTGGTCTGAATGTTTTTCTCCATGGAGATATGCCTTTAGAGTCGGCTTTGATATATGGATCATTGAAAAATGTTACTCATTTCCATTGTGAGTCTTTCAATTTAATTGACAATAATAAATTGAACTCTTCTTTTATGTTCATTTTGAGGCATCTTTTCTATTTGAAATATTAAATATTCCAAGAAATTTAGTGCAGGAAGATTGCCTTCCAGTAAGTCCTTTTGAAATTGGAAATTCAGCAGTTTTCCACAATTCTTAAGATTTTGGTTTAGAATTTCTTTCCTTCTCTATTGCTATTCTTTCAATTTCCTTTCATCTCTCATGCCCTATTTCAATTGAAAACAGTTCCTTAATAGCTAGTTATATAGATAGATGTAGATACATATGTATATACACATACACTGATTATGTATACATACACAATTATATATATACTGAATATGTTTGTGTATTATGTATCTATTTATCTATATACACAGACATATGTATACATGTAGAGAAAGAGAAAGTTGAAAATATCTTCTAGGTTTGCAGATTCCAATTGAGCTTACGTATGCTAAATGATTAAAATATGCCAAGAGATAACTTTGAGAAAGTTAGTGATAACGTGAAATACACAAAATTCAACCACAGAATGATTCTAGCCCAGCATTTTTTTAGGTAATAACAAATTTGAGGAACTCATTGCCAGTTGGCTGCAAGTTCCAATTAAAAATATTACTCATTCATTTAAATATTCATTCCAGACACTTTTACTAAGAAATTTATACCCTGGTCTATCTCTATCTTCCATCAGCCCAAAATACTGGAAACAGAGAAATGTGCAAACCAAAGAATTACAACAGAACTTGATAAGTTCTCCTTAGGAGGTATTGTTAAATAATGTTTTTTAAGACCTCCTCTTGCATAAGCCATGTTCAGTAAAATTCAGTAAAATTTGGTATAATTTCAGTAAATTTACCATGTGTCTTTGACGTCCTTGGAAAAACACTTACTCCAGTTAGAAGTAATTATTTCTTGTCTCTATATCCAAGTTACTATATTCAGTTTGAGGTATATCTCTAGAAACCATTTTATCAGAAACCTAATTATCCTATTTGGTTGAGCACAACACAAACAAACAGTGTGTTTCTAAGGATAAGAATGAATCAAGTTTTGGGACAGGCTGAACTTTATTTTAGCATTTTATATGGGCTTGATAAGGGCTTTGTAAAGGGCTTATTAAGTAAATTAATAAGGTAAGAAGGACAGCAAGAAGATGTTTATCCAAGGTAGGAAAGCAAAGTACAAAAAAAACAACGAAACTTGAAAAACAATTTGCATGTAAATATATGTTAATTAAGGAAAATATGTTTATATACTGAAAGAATATTTGTGAGGCCTTTACTTGCTGAATTCTTTTTTTAAACATCTGATGTTAGTTATATGCCTAGAAATAACAAAATTCTATTTATTTGAAAATATTTAATGATTAAAGCCAATGTTATTGTTCCATACTTATTCTTAAATAATTAAAATATTATTTATATTAATATAGTCCCTTAAAAATATTTTTATTGCCACTATCATAAGATATAATATTAAAATAAACCTCACGACTGTAAAATAGGAGAATGCTTAAAAATAGTCTTTCATAGAAAAAAAACATACTTAGCGGTCATTGACTCTTGTTTTTGCACTTCTATCATGAAAAGGTGCACTATAGCCTGGAATTTTCCTAATTCTAAGCCTCCTTAGGTGAAAAGTAGCCTCTACTAGAAAGCAAGTTTTATCAAATATCAAAAGCCTGGATTTTGTACTCAGTGAATAAAAAGAGGAAATATATGCAAATCACTCTGGGAGAGCTTTAGCAAACTGCCAAGGGCTTAGCCTAAAAGAGACAGTATGGAAAAGTAATTTGGTAAAAGACACAGGGAAGCTATGCTGCTGATGGGGATGTGCCACCCCTCTGTCTTCTTCGCTCTTCTTCCCATGGAAGAGAAGAAGAAAAAACACTCAGGAACTCTGGGAAGTGACACACTTTATGGAAGTTACAGGGAAGGAATGTGTCCTAGCTTCTCCTAAGAATCACAGGACATTGAATAAGACAATCTTTCATTCAGGGAGTGACATTAGGATCCATCATGTTTGTGACATGGAGGGCAATGAATAGGGATGTCACCGTTATCTTCTTAATTAGGCAGAGCAAATGGAAGTGCACAAAATCAATTTTGGAAACCTGAATTAGAGTATTAGAGCTTCAGATAATCCAAAGATCATAGGGATGTTTGGGACACCCTTTCCCAGTTTATAGCATTTTTTTTTGAAAACTGTAAATGCTATTAGGTATGCCAAGGGAAGAGAGAGTACTGGTCAAATAATTTTGGAAATCATACCCTGTGATACCCTTTTAGAGGTTTCACAATACCAGTAATTAGATTAAAGTTCCCACAGGATGGCAGAAAACAGACATGTTTAAAGTTCTCTAATCCAGCATGTCAAACTAATTTGGTATCTCTGACTTTGTAATATATTTAATAACATCCTGCAGACCTGTGTTCTTGGTGTTACCGCACAAAGGGCACGATCTGCTCACCGCAAAACAAAAGCCAATCGTCAAGAGGCAGGATGGTGGGAAAAAAAGAAAGGGTTTATTACAGTTTGCTAGCAAAAAGGAGGATGGCTGATTTATGTCCAAAATAACCATCTTAAGGGGGCACAGAATCTTACAGCAGTTATATAGGCTGGTGTGTTAGAGAGGAGGGGGTTAGGAATGTTGACCCTCGGGTGTTACAGGCTGGGAGTTGCCACACCAGATCTTTCAGTTTTCATTGATGATGGCTATCAGCAGAGAGTCTCTGTTCAGGGGTCATCACATTCCTAAGGAACTCAAAAGAACAAAGTTATCATCTTATCGCAGCTGGGAGGTACATGCACAAGCAGGGGTCGTAAAGTCTACAGAGCAGTTACATCTCCTGCGGGTGCAAATCCAACTGGCTTAGTCAGTCAGAAGTCATTCAAAGTTACAATAGGTTTCTTTTCTGCAGTATGGCTTCTCTTATGTCATCCTTGTGTTGAGCTGGTATCATTGGGAACCCTAGTTTTTTTGGAAACTGCTGAGTTTGAAAAATGTGTTAGATTCAGCCTAGAAATGAATCCTGATCTAAGATTATTAAACAGTGATGGATAGGCATTGAAGAGTAATGAGAAATTGTTAACTCTACTAAGTGGTTTTCATCACTTTAAAATATTTATGATAAATTATTATATACTTTGATATCCATTGCAATATATATATATATATATATATATATATATATATACACTATATGCTCTATTTCTGTATTTTAAAAACATAATAGAATAAAATCACCGTTTGGGACAATTAGTCATGGACAGTCTAACTACAGTCAAGGCATTTGGCAGCAACAGTTTGTAGAAGAGCATATCTAGGAGATAGATTCTGAAATGCCAGCCTTACAAAAACAACTCACATGATTTAAAGCTTCACAAACCTTAATGGCCTTTGTATGAGAAGCTCTTCTGAAACAATATGCCCAGTCAAGATAATATTAAACCAATATGCCCAACCAAAGCAAGAAAATGAATTCTCATTAATTATTAGATTTGAACTAATAGTGTAGGAGATTCTAATATCAGAATATCATAAGAAAGATTAGATTTAAGACAGTTTATCTGCCACATAGCATAGTGATGTTGGACAACTCACTTAAATCATCTAGGCCTGCACTTGTCTCATGTGCAGAAAGGAAGATTAAGTGAAATCTGAGGGAATCTGGGGCTTACTGAAGCAAGAACTCTATAAATCATCCCTTCAATTTCCCCATCTTCCAAGATGGGAAAGGGACAAGCAGGGACATGCCCTTAATTTAAATATGAAAACTGAGGGCAGAAATGGTTTTCACATTTCCCCAAAGAAAAAAGTCAATTAAACTCTTATTGTTTGGGACTTTACCCTAAGATATTCGTGCCTCCCTCTAATAGTGTTTAAGTTTCAGTTTACATCTTATACTAAACGGAGAGGAATTATTTTTTCATTCTTTAACCAGTGATACAACAATCTAAGTACCTTTTATGGGACAATTCCAATAAAAGTCACTGGGGATACAATATTGCAAAAGGCATGACCTTTATCCAGAAGCAGGTAGTAGAAGAGAAGTCCAAATTTAAAAAATAAAGAAAGGAAATATAGATAATACAATATATATGTATATCTATATACAGAGGGAGAGGGAGAAAAAAAGGCATCAATTTAAAAACAAACAACCTAAGACACAGAGGAAGCCTGGGAACAGAAGTTTAGAAGTTTGCAAGTGGAAGATTTTCTCATCCCGCCAGCTGGATTTCACATTCCTTGGGGATTGCCGCCCATCTTTTATGTCTTTATCACTACTTCCCAGCACCAAGCACCCAGCACCCAGCAAAGCCCTTGCCGTGTGGTGGACAACACCAAACAAATACCTTGACTTGATTACTTGATGTTACACTGTGGCTCTGCATTCTTTTGTTCACTCACATATATTCATTCATTCACTCACTATCAACTAATTCTTTCATTCATTTGCAGTTTACTCTGTTTAGACACTAGACTGTGCACAAAGTTGAAACAATAAGCAGATTTCAGCCCCTCACCATCGCAGAAGCTTTGCTCTAGATTGCTTTTGTTATCTCTGCTTGCAAGGAGACTGTGAGGAAATTACCAATGGGGAGCAGGCCTGGTGAATCAATATGCTTTGTTATCATTTATTCCCAGCTGCAGTGCCGCTGCTGCCCTAGCTGCCAAGCACTCTAACCTCCTGGGAGACACCTAGAGAGGTTAATTAGTTTGCAGCTGGCCATAATTAGGATCAAAGGGCAGCAAGAAAGAAACTCTTAAGAATCCTGACAGAAAGCATATGCAGAGGTGAAGCTGTCAGCTTGACCAAACTACAGTGTTTTAACCAGAAATTAGACATTTAAAAGTTTGGAAGTTGTTAGCTAGGAACTCCAAGTCAATGTATAACTATGAAGGATAACTGACACCCGGGAATGTGACAGCCTAGGATAGCTATGGCATGGATAAGGAGGCATGCAGGCCCTCAACTGGCCATGGCCATCCTTGTGAACCAGAGTTCTCAAAAGTAAAACGAGGTGGCTGCTCTGCATAGTGTCTGGGGCTTCAAAGCCTGGTCTCCACATCACTAAAAAGAGTCTCAGAAGGTGTGACAAAGAGAAATGTAGACTTCAGCCAATCTATTCTGAACCTCAATAACAATCGCTACCAATCCTTTATCATTTACGATGTGCTCAGCACATAACATTTTATTCAATCTCTACAGCAACCATGAAAAGTGGATGTTATTGATACCATTATGTGGAAGTCAGAAATAAGATTATGAAAGGAGAGGTCACCTACTCTAGGTCATATTGTTATCAGTAAACAAACCCAAATTCAGACACACAAGTTTTAGACCCCAAATCTACCCCAGCCATCCTGCCTTCCATGTATGGAGTCCATCAATCTGTATTTGATCCTGATCTCATGTTTTCTAACTATTAAGGGAGAATAAGCTCAATTGTCAGTGACTATCTTCATTGAACCCATCTAGCTTCGTTTCCAGAAATTTGGAGCACCAGCAGAGAAGGGAAAATAAATGTCTTGAGAGAAGATTCAACCAGTTTAAGCTGAGTTTCTCATAAAGGCCAGGAGTATAAGTGAATATCATTTTTCTCCAAAAGCTTCTTCAACTGGCAAATCCCAGAGAGGGGAAAGGAAGATACACTGCAATCCCTGTAGCTTCATCTCCTCACCTCATTCATGTAGCTCCTACCCCTTCAGAACTACCTTCCCTCATCAACACATACAAAAGTACCCCCAGGCCTCTTTATCTCTCCATTCTTTTAATTTATAACAGTACATAATAAATGGCATTATATTTTTTTATTTGTCTATCTCTCCCAATGCAATGTAAGCACCATGAGGGCAAGACGTTTGAGTGTTTTGTTTACTACTCGATCCCTAGCACCTAAACAGTGCTTGGAAACATAGAGGCAAGTCAACACTTTTTTTTTCTTTTGGTGAGGAAGACTGGCCCTGAGCTAACATCTGTGCCAATCTTCCTCCACTTTGTATGTGGGACACTGCCATAGCATGGGTTGATGAGCGATGGGTAGGTCCATGCCTGGGATCTGAACCCATGAACCCTGGGCCCGTGAAGCAGAGTGCATGAACCTAACCACTTCACCACCGGGCCAGCCCTTAACACACATTTTTGAATAAATGAATAATTGAATGAATGAAAGGTGAACATCTATTTTATAAATGGGAAATCTGAATCTCCCAGAAATTAAGTAATTTACATAAGTTACACCATCAGTAAACATTAGCTCTGTGAAGAGAACTCAGGTCTTTACCATTGTTCTATCCAGTATGTCATGCTGTCCCCAAGAATGATGTGGCCTTTGCAAACCTCTGTCCAGCCAAGGGACATTGTTTTCTGATATCTTACATGATTCAAATAAATAGGGGTAAAGAGTGGGTCGTGATTATTTATTATTAAAATTATCATGCTGTTCAGAAGCTATTCCCAGGTCATGCAAGAACTGATCCTTGAACTTAAATAAAAATAGTCATACCAGAGGCAATCACATTAGTTCTTGAAATCCATTTACCAACATGTATCAAAAGTCATTAATGTGTTCTTAATCTGTGATGCACTAATTTCACATCTGGGAATATATTTTAGTGTTACTACAAAACAAGATAGATGTATGTACTTATTTATAACCACAAATCTTTTTATGTAGAATCTAAATATCAAATAATGGTATATCAGTGAAATATTTTAATGGCACATGAAAATTCTTATGAGATAAAGTTAATTGATCAAAAAGTAATTGGATATTTAATACAACACCATATATTACATGTGAAATATTCTACAATGTAGCTATTTAATAGTGATTATATATGGCAGATTTATACATATTTTACAAAGACACCGTTTTTTGCTGATTTCTGAGTTTTAATGGATTGTTTTGTAAAAGTTGCAGATACAGCAGAATGAGGCAAAAGCAAAACAAACAAAATAACAAAAATTGCCTCCTGCCTAATCAATTATTGGTTATTTTCAGTATATAATTTACTAATTAGATGATGACAACCAAGTGTGAATCATCTTGCAAATTAGCAAATTTAATTCTGGATTGACACACAACCACAATTAGCCCATATTACAGACTGAATGTCTTTGTCCCTGCAAAATTCATATGTTGAAACCTAATTCCCAAAGTGATAGTATTTGAAGGTGAGAACTCTCAGAGGTGATTAAGTGATGGGAGTGGAGCCCCCATGATGAGATTAGTGCCTCTATAAAAGAGGCCTCAGAGAGCTCCCTTGCTCCTTCTGCCAGGTGAGGTTATAGCGAAAAAGCTGCCATGCATGAACTAGGAAGCAGGTCTTCAACAGACACCAAACTTACCCAGGCCTTGATCTTGGACTTCCAGCCTCGATCACTGTGAAAAATAAATGTCCATTGTTTATAAGTCTACGGTATTTTGTTATAGTAGCCCTCATGTTTGTCCACATTCATTTCTAATTCTCTATCTAGTTGGATTTTCAATAGAAGGTTGTGAAGTTGAGTACAGGGGAAAACTACAGAAAGAAGAAAATAAAATCAGGACATCTAGATGTTTATAAAATGGAGTTTCATGCAAACAATCCTTTCCTCTATGTTTGTTCTGTGAAATACATTAAATATCCCTGGATTTGACTCTGACCCTGCAAAGTGGCTTGGTATAGGGATGGTAAATTAACACCAGATCAATAGCTTAAGTATACAAAGAAAAATAAATTAAGAAACCGCATCCATTGAAATGATACCAGAAGTTTAGACATTGACAAATGCAAATCAAAGCTGACCTTTCAGATTTCAGTGGAGGAAACGAAGAAAGACTATTTGGGAGGCTTCAAGCAGTATAATCCTTGGAATGAGACAAACAGGGGGATTTTAAATAAATATAATGCAGTATTTGAAGTTTTATTTCTTTTTCAATATTTGCAATTACATATTTGAACATCATAACTGGAAGCAATAGATCATGACGTTATCTAGGATTACATAGGAGGGCCATTTCATGGTAAGATGTTAAAGCAATCGTGAAAATAAGAGCAGAAGCTCAAAAAAGATCTTCTTTTTATTACAACCTACTTAGAAATACATATAAATTGACTTATAGGCTGACCCTGAAAATCTTACAAGTGAGAAAATGCTTTTCCTAGACAACTACATTTTTGGATGTGTGCATCATCACTCTTTCGTACAATTTTTCTCTGACCAGAGTGTTAGGTATGTCACTGATGACCCCCAAGCCTGATTAGTATTTTATTCCTCCCAGGAAGTGTCTGAAAATTCTGTTCAAGCAATCAAACTGTCTGCATTCTTTACTCCTTCAAACACTAACTTAGTCACGTAGCTTTATTAAGTGCATACTATGCAGTAGGCTCTGTGCTGGGCAGGAGCATACAGAGATAAATAAGGCAGCTGTATCTTATTATAGCAGAACTCTCAGTAAAAATGTGAAATAAAAGTGGTGAAAGCAGATATCCTTGCTTTTATTCTGATTTTTAAGGCAAAATGTTTAATATTTCGCTATTGAATATGATGCCAGATGTAAGTCCTGCCCTCAAGGACTTCACAGTCTAGTGAGGAAGATATTCAAGGAAGCAATTACAATAGAATGAGATGGAGGCTGTAATCATAAGGCACAGCTATATGGGTGTAAAGGGGCACCCAACCTAATCTAGAGGAATCAACAAATGCTTCCCAGATAGAAGAGGAGACAGCTGAGCTGAGATTTTAAAACAGCTTGACATTGGTAGGAAAAAGGGGAAAATTGAGTGAGGAAATGTCTGGCAGGAAAAATAATGTCATACGGTTGGAATTTATCCCATGCCTCAGCACTTTTTCATAATTGTAAATTGTATAAGAGCCCTTATTTCACTGTTTTCCTCCTACCTCTCTGCTCTAGATTTTTATCCCTGGAGCCAGTTTCCAGATGTGGGTGGGAAACCTAGAAATAAGTAAGATGTGATAACAAACAAAGGAATATTGGTTTATCAACTAGCTTTGTGAAACATAGGCTGGGTTTCATAACCTTAGAACCTCAGAACCAATAAAAAGATAATAAGAAACCAGGCAGGTGAAAGCCTGAATCTGATCAATTGAGTTGCCTGTATATGTAACAATAGTGGCAGCTGTACCAAGCAGGACATTAGGGAAGGGACCCGAAGTTTACACTGACATCAGAGTTTATCCAGAGCCCAGGAGCTGCTCTGTCTGGCAGATATTTTTAAATTAATTGAGGAAGCATTTGTTAAGTACTGGGCGCTGTGCCATTCCCTGGCACAGAATGAAAGAAGGTCTGAAAACGCAGGTTGCAAGGAGTGAGAAAGTGAGATAGTGCAGAATATGCCAGGAAAATCAGGGAGCTGAGTGTGGATACAGTAACAGAAGAGAGTGGGGATGGGGTGCTTGGAGAGAGGAAGAATCCAGATCACAACATACTTAGGTTCTCACTGATTTTGGATATCATCCTGAAGACAGGGAGGAGATATTGAATCTTTTTAAGTGCATGGCTATGGACGATAAATTGGGACAGGCTTCAAGTGGGGTTACCAGTTGTGGAAGTAATAGAAGTAAAATTAGAAAATAGTTTCTGAAACTAAAGAATTAAATAAAGTAACATCTGACTTGTTTCAGGAACTCATTGTTTCTCACTTTGATTTTTTTCTTTTATTGTATTGATATTAATTACATATGATAACATGCACACACCTTAAGTGTTTGGTTCCAGGAGTTTTGACAATTGATCTTATGAGGATCTATTTGTGGACTTGTTATTCTCTTCTGTTAATCTGACTGTTTGTTCTGAACTAAACACCTTGCTGTTTAGACTAGTGTGACTTTAAGGTAAATTTTGAATTCAAGTAATACAATCCTCCAACTTTGTTCTTTTTCCAGAATATTTTAGCTATTCTAGATTCTTTGCAGTTCTATATAAACTTTAGAACTGAACATATTTTCTACATCTTTAAAACAGTCTGGTGAAATTCGATAGTGATTGATTTAAATCTATATGTCACTTTAGAAAGACTAGACATCTTAACTATATTGAGTTTTCTGATCCATGAACATGGTATATCTTTCCAATTTGCCTTTTTAAAATTTCTCTCAACAATGCTTTGTAGTTTTCAATTCAGAGGTCTAGTAGAGATTTTGTTATAAATATTCCTCAGTATTTAAGGTTTCTTATGCTTTTAAAATATAAATTTAATTTTCCAAAAATTTATTCCTAGTGTTAGAAATGCAATTTCTGCCCTGTATTCCGTGATTTGGCTAAATTAATTGTTTAGTTATATTGGTTGTTTGTCATGTTTTGGGAGTTTTATGAACACAATCATGACATCTGCAAATAGAGACTATTTTCCTTCTTGCATCTTTATGCTTTTTATTTCTATTTTGTACTTATTAGCTAAGAACTATCACTTTTATATGAAATAAAAGTGGTGAGAGTAGATATCCTTGCTTTTATTCTGACCTTTAAGGCAAAATATTTAATATTTCACTATTGGGTATGATGTCAGATATAAGTTTCCATAGATGCTCTTTATGACACTGAGGAAATTCTCTCCTATTCCTAATTTGCTGAAAATTTTTGTCATGATGTCGTGCTGGTTTTCATCAAATGACTTTTTTGTACTTGAAGTGTTTAAATAATTTTTCTCTTTTAGTTTGTTAACGTGGTATATTACATTGTCAGATTTCTGAAATTTAAACTCTTGCATGAGATAAATCCTGCTTGGTTATTGTTTATCATCACTTTTATAAATACCTAGATTTGATTTAAAATATTTTGTTAAGATTCTTTGCATCTATATTAATGAAGAATATATGCCTGAAGTTTTCTTGTGTTATAGTGTTTTTTTCTTATTTTAGTGTTAGGTTTATGGTGGCCTCATAAAAATGTCAGAAAATGTTATCTTTTTCACTATTTTCTGAAAGAATTTGATCAGGATTAATATTATTCCTTTCTTAAATGTTTGGTAGAATTCTCCAGTGACTCTACTTGGTCCTAGGATTTTCTTTTGGGAAAGTTTTAAACTACTAATACAATGTTTTTGATAGATGCAGGACTGTTCAGTTCATCTATTTCTTTAGTGAGTTTTGGTAGTTTGTATATAGCAAGAAATTGGTCCATTTCATCTAATTTGTCAAATTTAAAGATTCTCGAGAAGACTGGCTGAAAATGATTTCTGGTTTTCTAATGTGGATGGGACCTGTGACTTGCTCTTAACTAATAGGATAAGGTAAACATGAGGGGTATCACTCCCATGATCATGTTATATTATATATGACTCGCTCTTGCTAGCCAACTCATCTTAGTCTCTTTCTCCCTTGTTAGCTTAGAAGAAGCAAACTGCCACAAGTCCTTCAACTACAAGAACAGAATGCCACCAGCAATCACATGAATGGGGAAGAGGATGTTTCCCTATGTGAGAATCCAGCATAGCTGACTCCTTGAACCGAGCCTTGTGAAACCCTACACAGAAGATCCGGCTAAACCATGCCTGTACTTTGGATCTAAAGTAACTGTAAGATAATAAGCATTTGGTTTTCTAAGCTGCTAACTTTGTGGTAGTTTGCCACACAGCATAGAAAATTTATACATCTGCTAAACTCACATATTTCTAGTAGCTTTTAAACAGATTTCTTAGCATTTTCTCTTTGGACAGTCTATCATCTGCTAATACTTTCAGTTCTTGTTTTGCAATCTATATGCCTTTTCTTTTTTTGTCATACCTTGTGAAACTGGCTAGAACCTCAAATGTTGAAATAAAATGGCAAAAATAAACATTCTTGCCTTATTCCTGACTTTAGTAGAAAATCATAATGTTAGTTGGTACTTTTTATACATATATATTATTTTTTAATCAGATTGAAGAAGGTCCCTTCTATTCATAGCTTGTTACTTTTTTGTGTCCTGAATGCATGTTAAATTTTGTCAAAAGTTGTTTTCTACCTATATTTAGATGATCACACGATTTTTCTTTTAATATGGTGACTTGTAAATTACTTGATTTTTACATAAAACTAACCAGGAATCCCTCAAGTCAGCGCCACTTAATCATAATGTTACTTTTTACATATATTGATGGATTTAAATTGCTAAGATTTGGTTAAGAATTTTTGCTTCTGTTTATGAGACATATCGGTCTCTAAATTTCTTATACATCATTTACACTTTTCATATGTATATGAAATATACAATCTTGGCATCAGGGTGCTGCTGATTCCATTAAAAGCAATCAGAAGTGCTCCATTCTCTTCTATATTATGTATGAGTTTGTGGAGAATTAGTATTCTTTCTTCTTTGCCATCTTAACAATATTAAGTGTTCTGGTCCATGAACATGGTATTTCTATTGATTTATTTAGATTTTCTTTAATTCCTTTCAACAATGATATATAGTTTTTAGTGTACAAAACTTGCATTTTTATATTAAATTTATTTCTAAGTATGTTTTTAAAGCTATTGCAAATGGAATTCTTTTCTTAATTTCATTTTCAGACTGTTCATTGCTTTTATATAGAAAAATAATTAAATTTCATGCAATGATCTTGACTTTTGCCACCATGCTGAACTTATTTCTTAATTCTAATAGTTTTTTAAATTAATTTATTATTTAGAATTTTCTTTATATATAACATGTCATTTGCAAATAGAGGGTTTACTTCTTTCTTTCTAGTCTGAATGTTTTTAAGTTTCTTTTTCTTGCCTAATTGCCTGGATACAACCTCCAGCACAACATTGAATAGAAGTGGTGAGAGTGGACATCTTGCTTCTAATTAACAAACAAAACATTCAATCTTTTACCGCTAAGTATAATAGTATCTGTGGGTTTTTCCTAGATGCCCTTACCAGGTTGAGAAAGTTCCCCTCTGTTTTTAGTTTGTTGAGTGTCAAATTTTGTTGACTGCTTTCTGTTAATCCATTGTGACGATTATGGCATTATTTTTGTCCTTTATTATCTTAACAGAGTTTGTGATATGGATTGATTTTTAGATGTTAAACCAATCTTGCATACTTGGGATAAATCCTACTTGATTACATTGTGCATCCTTTATAATACATTCCTTGGATTATGTTTGCTAGTGTTTTGTAGAAGATTTTAGCATCTATATTCCTAAGGAATATTGGCCTGTAGTTTTCTTTTTTATTTTTTGGTGATATCTTTCTCTTGCTTTGATGTCAGAGTAATGCTGGTTTCATAGGACAAGTTGGGAAGTGCGCCCTCTTTTTCTATTTTTTGAAGCTTTTGTGAAGAATTGATATTAATTCATCTTTAATTTGGTAAAATTTACCAGGGAGGCCTTCTGGGTCTGGAGAGTTTTAAAATTACCACTTCAATCTTCTTACTCATTATATCTCAATTTAGATTTTCTATTTCGTCACGTGTTAGTTTTGGTAGTTGTGACTTTTTAGGAATTTGTATATTTAATTTGTATATTTAATCTAAGTTATTCTTAGACAATTTCTTAGACTAGTATCATTGTGCTGTATAGTAAGTCTTATGGCTTTCTGTCTCTTTGGTCACTTGATAAATATTGCTTTGTAATATCTTATACAATTAAATATATATTATTTCTCTTCAGTCAGATTCACAAATTCCATAAAGACAACAATCATAAGTTATTTTTTTACTCTCTTCAGTGTATCTTAGTATCTGTTATAAAACAGGTGTTCAATGAATTGTGAGTGCTTTATCATTATCATCACCATCATTATCGTTGTCATCACCATCATCATCTCTGGCAAGCTCAGTGTATGGATTAAGGACAATAGTGCTTGGGTTCAAGAAGTCGCCACTGTAAGCTTTAAGTAGCAAATATATTTTACCTCACTAACATATCTAATAAGCTGATAGTGTCTACCCATGTTACCAAAACTTAAAAGTGTTGAATTTGACCTTAGCAGAGAAGAGTGATGTGCCTAATTACTGATGTCTGTGAGGGATAATGAGGAATAGTGAAGATTTCAATGCCTTGTATTTGCCAATGTGGTCTAAATGTGAAGACGGTTACATGTGAATTAGTACCTATGCTCTAGAAACTCACTACCATTGCAATAATACCACGCCAAGAGTAAGAGCATCAAACTCCATGGAACATGCAAGACAGGCTGATCTAGCATTTGTAATGCCATGTTTTTTCCCATAGAGGAATTTTGTCTTCAGACATGTTGAGCCTTATTAACAACACTTGTTGCAGTTATGATATGAAAACTCTATCTCAGCTTTTGGCAAATGACTCCAATATCGATCATATCTTCATCAGTTTCTTCTAATTTTCCCTCTTCAAATAACTGCAATATGAGTTTTGATTATTTTAATTTAGTGAAAGGTCTATTAGTTCCAATTTGGGAGGACATGATTAGTTTCTGTGGTTGAAGAGGGGATATGGTTGTGTGTTTGAATTTCAGCTGTAGGGATAATGGTCTATTTCAAGCTTCATTCTGTGTAACTTCCCCTGGGATAAACACACTAACTCACTTCTCTGAACCAGCGTCAAATGACTTCCTTTTTTCTTTTCTCTCTCTCTCTTTTTCTTTTTTTCCATATTTTTATATTTCTTTAGTTCTGCATTTCTTCTTTTACGAAATCACTTCACATTGCTTGACACAAGACAACAGTTTTTAAGTTTTCCTCTTCAATTCATCCTGCTTCAATGTTCCTGATTTGATTTCTTCCCATCTAATCAAGAAGTGCTAATAACCAAAATATCTTATTATAATGAATCATGCTGTATGGCTATTCTGCATGAAGTCATCATGAATGAACAGGAGAATAGTGAAGGCTTAAATAAAAAAGAGCATGCCATTAAAATATGATAAATCCATCAGTTACCACATCATCATTACAAGCTGGCAGGAGGAGAAAAAAAGAACCTTCAGATTAATATCCTGTCAAGCTGAGTCTTTGACTTCTTCCTGTTCCATCCACTCAGCTCATTTACTTTTTCTCTGTCACTGAGAGCCAAATTACTTCCCCTGGAGACTATCATGTGGAGATCTCTCATTTTTTTCTAAAGAGAACCCAGCATTGGAAAAAAAAAACACTGAGATAAAGGTATGCAGTCATATTGAATTTAATCTGAAAAACATGAGTTCTTTACTAATGAAAATTATGGATTTAATTATGATATTCAGGAATACACTTACCACCATTAGGAAATCAAATATTAATAAGCCAATTAAAAATATTTATTGTATATTTATTAACATGTATGCATTGCCATTTACCATAGAGATGATTTGGGAGGAAAATAAAGTCAGTTTTGTTAAACCGCACAGCCTACTCTTCTAACTCAACCTGGCATCTACAGAGAGAAGTTTCTGCTCTTGGTGTTTGATTTATTCAGTGTCCCCCAGAGTAGGAAGATTGACCTATGCTTCTGTTGAAAAAAAAGAAGTACTTAATTCACTTGTTATTCCATCCAGACTGGATAAACTGATTTTTAACTAAGAGGATGAAATGCCTAGCAGTTACACAAGTGTACCGGGTGAACGTTACATTCCAGTGAGCCAGAGTTGGCAGATTCTAGGGCCTTCTGAACCCTTTACATGCAAAAAAGAGGAGAGTAAGAAAGGTTTCTTAGAAACTCTGTAAAAAGTTTTAAGAAGGAGAAGTGACCAGTAGTGTCAGACTCCAATGCTGCTGCAAGAGCTTCCTTCCCAACAGTCGAAACTTCTACACTTTGTCTCCCTCTCAACCCACCTCCATGAGCTTCCGGATAATCACTATTACTAATTTTGCATACTTTTCACATATTTTTATCAATTTGGTTTATATTAATATTTCCTTTAGTTATTTTTCATTCTTGAATAATTGTCCAGCTTTATATACTTGCATATGTTTTTTTTAATCTAAATTGATTCTATTTCTTTCTTCATATATATAAAGATAAATACTGCCTCTGAAAGGACTTCTTAAATTAAGAATTTGTGAAGTCATTTTTTAAATTATTTGGTCTGTAATATTTGAAGACATTTACAATATAATAATTAGTCATCTATGCAATGAAACTATGAAATAAAATTATACTACCAACTATAACAAAATAATGATTGTACTCATTGTATCATTTATTTTACCATATAGATTACTTCTCAATAGGTTCTACCTCTCAACTAGAAAATGCAAGTAAATAAAGACATGATTTCAAGTTTCCTTTATGTTAGAAGTCTAAGTAAATCTCAGTGGAACTCTTGGCCTAGTTTATTTTTCTGCAATTTTCATGTATTCATTTGTTGATTCCTTTATCACACATTTATTGAGATTCTCCCAAGTTTGGTCACTATTCTAGTCCTTGGGGTCATAAAGAGAGACAATGCTTAGCTCCTGCCCCTAGAAGCACATAGTCTCATGGGGGAGGTAGACACACAAACCCATAATAATATAGTGGGTTAGAACAATTGTGGAAGTATATGCACAGGTTACTATGGAAGCCAGAAAGTAGAATAGTTCTGTGCAATTCCAGGGAAATTTCAGAGAGAGGTCTCTTGAACCTGGATCTTAAAAGAACAAATTAGTAGTACTCAAGGAAAATGGTTGGAGGGGTATCCCTAACAGGAAGATCTGTATTTACAAAAGTAAAGAAACACTTCTACTTATCCCAGGGCTGTAAGTGGCTGAGGGGGTGGTAACTACAAAGTGAGGGTCAGATTAAGAGACACCTTCTATGTTTTTCTAAGAAATTTGTGCCTTATCCCATAATCACAGGCCAAGTTCTGTATTTTTATTATCTCACCTCTGCCACTAACTCTTGTGATAATGAGTGAAAGTTGCTTAATTTATCTAAATTGCAGTATCTTTATCTCCTAATATATAAATGGAAAGTTTTCCTTTCCAGACTTGTAACAAACAAGGAAAATTATGAGACCATGTGAAACATGCTTTATGAGTACAGGTGCTCATGAAAACTAGTGACATCACAATTTTCATCCTTAAGTATGGAACCATTATCATCAGATCCATATTTTAAAATGATTCTACTAGGAACTGAACACAGATGAGATATGAAATAGGAGGTGAGCAAGGAGTCTAGTTCACGAATAAAAATGGGCAGAGTTAGAGAGCCAAATGAAAGCTGTAGGATGAAAATGGGCATGAATATGAGACTATTTCAAAATAATAATAATGAATAATAATAACAACAACAGTACCATCACTAAATGTCAGATTCATGAACTCTTCTAGGCATTCTAGCCATTATCTCATTAATCTTCACAACTTATGTAGGAATAATAGTCCCATATTTTTGATGAAAAATGAAGTTGAAATGTGAAAAGGTAAGAGACTTGCCCAAGGTAAATTACCAAGGTAGAATTGGGTATCAAACTCTCATTGTTTTGACTTAAAAGTCATTTTGTGGGGTGATATTATCAAAATGACAACATAGGAGACCCCAGCTATCATCCTTCCAAAAAGATCAATAATTAAACAGGTATCCATTACCAAAAAAAACCTGAGACCCCTGGAGTCCACTTAGGAAACTTTAGCAACATAGTGGAACACAAAATGTGAGAGTAACCACATAAGAAGTGCAGGCAGGCAATTTCATTTTCCTGGATTATCCTATCCCCAAAGCCAGAATTACTCAGTGTCAAGAGGGAACTTACTAGGTAGAAGGAGTTAAGGAAGTATAGGGCTAGTGATCAGCTTCTCCAGACTTTCTGAGCACCACATGAAGATCCCACTTCAGTTTCACCCCAATGAGATTGGCAAAGCCAAGATATATGGAAATGGCCAGGAACAAGGAAGAAAAGCAGGGGCTACTGATGGGAGCCAAGCAGTGGGAGTGATCACAGTTCTTGGTGACCAGTTCTGCAGACAAATCCACCAGATTTCTCCACTGAAGAAACTATTGGCCAGCACAGCTGCCATGGACCCCCTGTGTATTTCAAGAGTTTTCACCCCACAAGTATTGCTTTCATTGACATCAGCCACCTGCATTCTTCCCTGCTGCCTCCTTCCACCTCCACCAGAGACTGAAACCACAGCAGCAGCCAGTTAAGGCTTCTGCAGCTGCATACAAGCAAGGAGCCAGCCTAGACCACTGCAGCTGATCCCCACCACTGTGAGTGTACTCAGGCTTAGCCTCGCCAGCTGTGCACTTGCATGCTGCCAGCCTGAAGCCCTTCACTGGGCTCAGCTGCAGTGTGCACACTTACAGAGAGACTCTGTAGTCACAGGCCCTGTTTTGTGTCACTGGAGTGCACAACCACACTCACCTGAAGCTAGGCCCTCCACCTGTGCACCTGCACACCCCTGACCTATCTCTGCCATGGCCTTCACTGCAGTGGGCATGCATGGGAGAAAATGGCACAGTTGCAAGAGAGCACACCAACAACCAGGGCCCTGCAGCTGCCAGTTAGCCCATAGTTGGCCCTAGTCCTTGCTCACCAAGGACCACAGTTGTCAAGATTGTGGACTCCAGCAGCCTGAGATGAAGAGACATTACACTCCACCAGACACAGTGCTTCCAGACACTCCTGCACTTGAGACCCTGCACCACCAGACCCAGAGTCAAAGCATGCTCCAGTGTGCCCCACTCTGCAGATGAAAGGTTTCCTTTCTTGAGGTCAGTCCATGAAATCTGGAAGAGGTGACTGCTTCTTCAAATATACAGACACCCATGAAAGTCTACAGGGATCATGAAGAATCAGGAAAACATGACTCCACTAAAGAAATACAGTAAACCTCCAGTAACTGGCTGCAAAGAAATGGAAGTCCATGTATTACATGACAAAGAACTCAAAATAAATCATTCTAAAGACACTGAGAGAGCTACAAGAGAAAACATAAACAATTTAACCATGTTAGGAAAACAATACAAGAATAAAATGAGCAATTCAACCAAGGGTTATAAAACATATAAAAGAACCAAGCAGAAATTCTGGAGCTAAAGAAGTCAATGAATGAAATGAAAAATGTGTCAGAAAAGGTCAACAACAGAGTAGAGCAGATAGAAGAAAGAATCAGTGAAAAAGAGAATAGAAATTTTGAAATAACCCAGTCTGAGGAACAAAAGAAGAAGAATTGAAGAGAGAAGAAAGTCTAAGTGATTTATGGGATATCGTCAAATAAAATACATAATATAAAACTAGTGGAGTTCCAGAAGGAGAAGAAAAGGAGGAGAAGCTTATATAAAGAAATAATGACTGAGAACTTCCCAAGTCAGAGGAGAGATTAGGAAATCTAAATTCATGAAGGTAATAGGTCAACCCAAAATTTTAATCCAAAATGATCTTGTCAGAGACACATTAAAACAAAACTGTCTAAAAACAAAAACAAAGAAATAATTTTAATAGCAGTAGGACAAAAATTCTCTCATATAAGGGAACTTCCATAAGGCTGTCAGTGGATTTCTTAGCAGAAAACTTGCAGGCCAGGAAAGAATCAAATGATACATTCAAGTGCTAGAAGAAAGAAACTGCTAACCAGGAACACCTTACCCAGCAAATTTTTCCTCTAAAAATGAAGGTGAGATAAAGACTTTCCTTAACAAGCAGAATTGAGGAAATTCATCACCACTAAGCCTGTCTTACATGAAATACTGAAAAGAGCTCCTCAAGATAAAACATAGGCATGCTAACAAATATCATGAAAATATACATCACATTGGTAAAAGTAAGCATATAGTAAGATTCAGAACACTCTAGTACTGTAACATGGTGATGTGTTACTACTTAACTGTAGTATAAAGGTTAAAGGAGAAAAGTACTGAAATAGCTATAGCTACAATAATTTGATAATGAATACACAATACAAAACAGTGCTAATTATGACATCAAAAGCATAAAATGTGGGGGCAGCCTGGTGGCACAGTGGTTTAGTTCTCCCTTTGGCAGCCCAGAGTTTGTGGGTTCGGACCCCAAGTGCCAGCCGACGCACTGCTTCTCAGCCATCCCGTGGCGGTGTCCCATATAAGGTAGAGGAAGATGGGCACGGATGTTAGCCCAGGGCCAGTCTTCCTCAGCAAAAAGAGAGGAGGATTGGCAATGGATGTTAGCTCAGGGCTGGTCTTCCTTAAAAAAAAAAAAGCATAAAATGTAAGGAAGTAAAGTGTAGAGTTTTTGTAAGTGAATGAAGTTAAAATGTTTTCAACATAAAATAGACTATTATATCTATAAGATGTTTCATGTAAGTCTCATGTTAACCATAAAACAAAAGCCCTATAGTAGATTCACAAAGATAAAGAAAGAGAATCAAAGCACACCACTATGGAAAATCATCAATTCATAAAATAAGGCAGCAAGAGGGGAAGAAAGGAACAAGGGAAATACAAAACAACTAGAAAACAATGAATAAAATGGCAGTAGTAAGTGCTTACCTATAGACGATTACTCTAAATGTAAGTGGATTGAACTCTCCAAACAAAAGACAAAGAGTGGTTAAATGGGCTAAAAAACAAGACCCAACTATGTGTTGTCTACAGGAAACTCACTTCAGCTTTAAGAACACACATAGGCTCAAAGGGAAGTGATGGAAAAATATCTTTCATCCAAGTGGAAAGCAAAAGAGCAAGGGTAGTTTTACTTATGTCAACAAAATAGACTTTAATCCAAAAATGGTAACGAGAGACAAACAAGGTAATGATATAATGATAAAGGGGTCAATCTATCAAAAACATATAACAATCATAAATATATACACACCCAACATAGGCAAACAAAAATATATTCGGGAAATACTAACAGATCTGAAGGGAGAAATAGACAATAATACAATAATAGTAGGGGACTTCAGACAGAAAATCAATATGGAAATGTTGGACTTGAACCATACTTTAGACCAAATGATTTTAACGTTCCATCCAACAACATCAGAACGAAATTGTTTCTCAAGTGCACACAGGATATTCTTCAGAATAAATCATATGACAGGTCAAAAATCTTAGCAATTAAGAAGATTGAAATTATATCAAATATCTTTTCTGATGAAAAATGGTATGAATAACAGGAGGAAAACTGGTAAATTCACAAATACATGGAAATTAAACAACACACTCCTGCATAACCAATGGATCAAAAAATAAATCAAAAAATATAGAGAAATAAGCAAAATGGAAACACAGCATATCAAAACAAATATGGTGCTGCAAAAGCAATTCTAAGAGGGAAGTTTATAGGAATAAATGTCTACATTCAGAAAAAAAAGACATGCCTGAATAAATAAACTAACGACAACTCAAGGCACTGGAAAAAGAACAAACTAAGCTCAAAATTTTCAGAAGCAAGAAAATAACAGAGATTAGAGCAGAAATAAATGAAATAGAGACCAGAAAAAAAAATAGAAAAGATTAACGCAAGTAAGAGCTGTTCTTTTAAAAAGATAAACAAAATTGACAAACAGTTAGCTAGACTAAGAATAGACTTAAATACATGAAATAAAAAATGAAAGAGGAGACGTTATAACTGATGCCACAGAAATACAAAGGACCATAAGAGATTACTTTGAAAAAATAATATGCTAATAAATAGGATAACCTAGAAGAAATGGATAAATTCCTGCAAACATAAAACCTACAAAGACTGAAGCAGGAAGAAACAGAAAATCTGGAGACCAACAATGAGTAAGAAAATTGAAGCAATAGTCAAACACCTCCCAACACATAAAAGTGCAGGACTAGATGTTTTCAGTGTTGAATTACACCAAACATTTAAAGAAGAAATAATGCCAATTCTTCTCAAACTCTGCCAAAAAATAGAACATGAAGGAACACTCCCAAACTCATTTTATGAGGCCAGCATTCCCTAATACCAAAGCCAGATAAGGACACTACAAGAAAAGAAAATTATAGATCAATATCTCTGATGAACATAGATGCAAATATTCTCAACAAAACATTAGCAAATGGAATTCAACAGCACATTAAAATGATCATACACCATGATCAAGTAGGATTTATCTCTGGGATGCAAGGATGGTTCAACATATGCAAATCAATAAATGTGACATACCACATTAATAGAATGAAAGATAATTATGATCATCTCAAAAGCTGCAGAAAAAGATGCAGATGTATTTCACAAAATACAACATCCTTCCATGATAAAAAGTTCAACAAATTGCATATAGAAGGAACTTTCCTTAACATATCAAAGGCCATATATAACAAACTCTCAGTGTACATGATACTCGATGGTGAGAGGTTAAAAGCTTTTGCTCTGAGATAAGGAGCAAGACAAGGGCGCCTGCTCTCACCACTCTTATTCAACAGAGTACTGGAAATCCTGATGAGAGAACTCAGGCAACTAAAAGAAATAAAAGACATCCAAATGAGAAAGGAAGGAGTAAAATTGTCTTTATTTGCAGAAGATATGATCTTATATACAGAAAATCCCAAAGACTCCACCAAAAAATGGGCAGAACTAATTAATGAATTCAGTAATGTTGCAGGGTACAAAATCAACATTCAGAAATCAGTTGCATTTCTATATGCTAATGATAAAATATCTGAAAAAGAAGGAAAGCAATTCCATTCTTAATAGCATCAAACACAATAAAATAACTTATGGAAAATTTAACTAAGAAGGTAAAAGATCTGTACACTGTAAACTACAAGACTGATGAAAGAAACTGAAGAAGACAAAAACAAATGGAAGAACATCCATGTTCATTGATTGGAGAAATTAATATTATTAAAATGTCTATACAACCCAAATCCATCTATAGATTCAATGCAATTCCTATCTGAATTCCAATGGCATTTTTCACAGAAATAGAACAAACAATTCTAAAATTTGTGTGGAACGACACAAGATCCCAAACAGCTAAAGCAATCCTGAGAAAGAAGAACAAAGTTGGAGACTTCATACCTCCTGATTTCAAACTATAATACAAAGTAGTAATAGTAATCAAAACAGTATGATACCTATATAAAAATAGACATATAGACCAGTGGAACAGAATAGAGAGCCCAGAAATGAACCTTTGTTTATACAGTCGACTCATAATTGACAAGGGAGCAAGAATACTCTATGGGGAAAGACTGTTTCTTCAATAAATACTGTTGGGAAAACTGGATAGCCCCATATAGACATATGAAATTGGACCCCTATTTTATACCACTTATAAAAATTAACTCAAACTGGATTAAAGACAAGACATGAAAACTGAAACTACAAAATATTTAGGGGAAAAGCTCCTTTCCGTTGATCTTGTCAGCAACCTTTTGGATGTGACAGTAAAAGCACAAGCAACAAAATCAAAACTTAATAAAAGGGACATCAAACTCAAAAGCTTCTGCACCACAAAAGGAACGATCAACAAAATTAAAAGACAACCGATGGAAAGGGAGGAAATATTTGCAAACCATTTATCTGATAAGGGGTTAATATCCAAAATATTGAAAGAACTCATATAAATCAATAGCAGAAAAACAAAGAATCCATTAAAAATTGGACAAAGAAACTGAATAGAAATTATTTTTCCAAAGAAGACATACAAATGACCAACTGGTACATGAAAAGGTGCTTAATATCATAAATCTTCAGGGAAATGCAAATCAAAACCACCATGAGATATCACCTTGTACATGATAGAATGGCTATCATCAAAAAGACAAGAGATAACAAGTGTTGGCAAAGATTTGTACAAAAGGGAATCCTTCTGTACTATTGTTGGAAATGTAAACTGGTATAGCCACTATGGAAAACAGTATGGAGGTTCCTCCAAAAATTAAAAATAGAACTATCACATCCCACTTCCAGGTATATATCTAAAAGAAATGAAATCATTATCTTGAAGAGATATCTGTACTCCTGAGTTCATTACAGCATTATTCACACTAGCCAAGGTATGGAAACAACCTGAGTGTCTGTTGAATGAATACAGATGAAGTGGTATATATGTATAATGCAATATCATTGTGCCTTTAAAAATAAGGCAATCTTGTCATTTATGACAACATGGATCAATGTGGAGAGCATTTTGCTGAGTGAAGTAAGTCAGACAGAGAAAGACAAATACTGTATACTTATATGTAGAATCTAAAAAAGCCAAACTTATAGAAAAATAGAATAGAGTGGTGATTACCAGGGGCTGGAAGTGGGGGAAATGAGAGATGTTTATCAAAGGGTACAAATTTTCAGTTATAAGATGAATGAGTTCTGGGGATACAACGTACAGAGGGTGATTGTAGTTAATAATATTGTATTATATACTTGAAAGTTGCTAAGAGTGTAGATCTTAAATATTCTCACCACAAAATAGAAATAGTAATTATGTGATGTGATGCAGGTGTTAGCCACTGTTACCATGGTAATCATTTTGCAAGATGAATGTATCGAATCAGCACATTCTATATCTTAGACTCACACAATATTATATGTGAACTATATCTCAATAAAGCTGGGAAAAAAAGGTAGCAATACTATGTCTATCCTGAAAAAAAAAAGTCATTTCATGTAGCACTACACTAGGATTTAATTTTTAATATGCTTTCTTTTATAGGTCCCTAGTAACTACAATGAATGTATTAATGTAATTTTACCTTTTCTTGCACCCCTCGCTTTTCTTCTTTATCTTTCTGCTCCTTTATCTATCTGCTCCTTTTCCTCCCTTTTGGCACATGCAACGCCACACTGGAAATTTTCAAAATGATAATCAAGCAGCCTCTGATTTTTTTTTGGAAACAGATAACTAATCTACTTTCATTCATTGCTTGTATTATCAAGGTGGAGTCAGGTGTTTGCCCATTCACTCAAAATTTTTTATTAAGTCTGTTATGTGTGCCAGTCATGCTCCTGAAAAGAAGAACCCTGGATTAATGGTTATAGACAAGATGCATGGATTTGAATAGAAATGTAAAGGAACTTTACTTAGCCATGGGGGATGAAAGCACTATTTAATGACTTGACTTAACTCTCTCAAAAAGTGTAGAGGAAAAGTTGAAAAATAGAAATGTTCAAGATCCTTTCTACACGTTGTCAAATACACATATGTTTGGAAACACATGGATGTTTGATTTAAACAGCAGAATAAAATATTTTATGAAATTTTTATACATTACCCAGAAAATTTGTACACACCATGACTGGCTACTCTACTCAAACATGCCTTCCTGTTTCTCCTATCTGCCATGGCCATTTCCATCTCAGAAACATTGCTTATGTATCACTTCATGAATGCTTCTCTTCTCTCAGTCTATCCAAATCTTACCCTTTTGTTTGTGGGGAAATGGTGCTACGAAGTGTGCATATTAGAACATACAGTGTCAGCCAGAGGTAAGTTCAATTCCTATTCTAGAATATAGAAGAGTCAAACAAGCCAGATAAAAGATGAAATATGTGAGCGTGTTAATTAAAGAATAAGTTGTTGGTATGAGAAACACTGTGTTATGACACATACTACTAGTTGGGATTGATCCCTCAATCAGTTATCTCAAAGCCCTCTTGTATATGCTTAATGTTTCATGTATTTGCATTGCCTCTCGAACCTAATTTCAAACGTCTTGTGGAGCTAGGACTTGTTTTAACTTATTTTGTGTCCATCAGATTGAGAAAAATGATGCCGGGCTTATGTTTATAACACATGGATAGAATTGCTTAAGATTTACAAGTGGGCTTGATTGAATTCATGAGCGATCTGAAGACAAAGTCTTTCCAGTTTCCAAATTTGATAAAACATATTCAAAATCCATGCTCAGATTTTTAAAAAAATGTGCCATGTTCTCTTTCCTGGACCCTCATTATAGTCACTGGTCCCTTTGTTTTTCTGGTATTTAATCTTAAATGAAAAGCTAAATGTCACTCTTGATTATTACTTTTAAAATTAATTTGAAAATATTTACTAGAAATTTTAATTTTTTTATATACATTGATCACAATATGACTTAGGTTTGGTCTCCCGTGACAGCAAGTTTGAGAAAGAAAACATTGAATATATTTCCGGTGCCATGTGTTCAGGACTGAAATGTATCTAGTCAACAGACATTTCTCAAAATGTTATTTTTATAAATGAATGTATTTTTTTTTTTTTGAAGATTGGCCCTGAGCTAACATCTGTTGCCAGTCCTCCTCCTTTTTTCCTTTTATTTTTTGCTTCCCACAGCCTGCGTAGATAGTTGTATATCATAGTTGTACATCCTTCTAGTTGCTCTGTGTGGGATACCACCTCAGCATGGCTTGATGAGCTGTGCATAGGTCCATGCCCAGGATCCAAACCTGTGAACCCTGGGCCTCTGAAATGGAGGGTGAAAACTCATCTGCTATGTCACTGGGCCAGCCCTGAATGAATGTATTCTATCATAGCAAAAAGTGAATTTTAGAATTTTACCTAGCTCATTACTCATTTGTCGAATTTTCTTTCTACTGGAGCACATTCTCAGCAGCTTTTTCTTCTCACTCTCCTCTCATCGCACCAACCAACTCCAGATCCCTGATCTGACCCATTTCATGTGATGTGATAAAGCCACTCTATTCACTGGCCACCTGAATGCAGGAAGCATAGAAAACTAGACCTAAATGGAGATGATCAAAGTCTGACAAAGGGTTTTCCTGATGTCATTGGCAAGGTGGTATTGTAGAAAGAGTACCAACTCCTTGAGGCAACGTACTAGAGTCCTTGGTTTCAGATGGACCTGGGTTTGAATTCTGGGTCTCTGGAAACTTAGGTGAGTTATTTAACATTGCAAAACCTTAGTTTTTTCAGGAAAGTAATACAATATATCTCATATATGTTCACCATGAAGATTCAATTAAATTATGCGTGCAAAATACTTAGTACAGTCCCAGGTTCATTATAATACATGATAGTGATTCCAGTTGCTGTTTTTCTGCTGCTATTTGGAAGCAGGGCTGAGTTAAGTTACTAACTTGATGACTGTCTGATAAATAGAATAATAATACTTCAAATGATCATTTTTCTAAAATCTAGCATATAACAGATGTTCAATAAATATGTATTTCCTTTTTTGCCAGAAAATAATAATAATCAAATGATATGTTTAATGTGCAAATAGGTGAAAAAAGAGCTAACGGTCATGAGAATGTATTTCTGTTTTTTTTTTCACTATTGTTCATAAACTTGTCAGTGATGGTGACTTTGTTTATTATTTTCATATGCAGACACACAGTCTCTAATGGACACAGCATCTGCATACATATTAAACAATTTTTCTGATAATAAACCAATCAAGCTGCATCTTTCTTCCCTGCTGTTTTGATTGGCATGTTAATCACCACAACATACCACTTCCAAACTACATTTGTCTTTTGGCCAACTCACAACTTCACACTCTGTGAGATTACAGTCAACATTGAGAATTTTTGCTCAGTCAAATATTATGTTGTTAAATTCTGGTTCATTTAATTAAAGTTTCAAAACTATGCATTAACACTCAGAAATTGCAACCCATTAACACAGAAAACATTATTTTTAGAAAAAGTAGATGTATACCTGATAACATATGAAAAAATACATCATTACACTGCCATAAGATGTGCTTATGAGTTAAAATTGCTTAATAGAGCAGCATGGCTTAGAATACTTGGAAGGCAAAAAAACATGGTAGTCTCCATTTTTCTCTTGCTTTGGGACTCTGGCCTATTCAATTAACATTCATATATGGGGTGAAGATGTTTAAAATAGCAACACAAAATCTTATTTCATTCATTCCATAGATATTTATTCACCATCTATGATTTGCTAGACTCTGATATAATGGAAGGGGACAAGTAGCAGTAAAATTTAAAAATTACATGCCGTCATCAGCTTATATTCCAGTTGATAAAAGGTAGATGATCAATACATAAGCAATTAAATAAACAATAATGTCAGATAATGAAAAGTGCCATAGGGAAAATACAACAGAGTAATAGGATAGAGTGATAGTGTTAACTGGGGTAGGGAGGATACTACTTCAGCTGGAAGGGTCAAGGAAGGTTTCTGAGGAAGCAAGAGTTAAGTGTTATAAAGGGGGTAGACACATAAAGATCATTGAGAAAGCATTCCAGGAAGAGAGAAGAACAAATGATCTGAAGAGTAAAGTTATGTTCACCCAAAAGCCCACATGCATGCACATGTGTAAGGGAAAGGAGGGAGGCTTGTAACTAGAGTGAAGCGTACACAAGGAAGAACTTCATGCACTGAGATGGCAGCAGTGGGTGTGATGAGAAAATAGTTCAACACAGGAAATAATTGACAGGAGTTATGCTGGACTTACCAGATTTTATTTGAGAATGACTAGGGAAAAAACAGGGCACAATGATGCTTAGGTTTTGGCCTGAACCATTGAGTGGATGATGGGGATAGTAATCAAGACAGAAAGACAATCAGCAGTTTCTTGAGTGGGGAAAGAGCAGTTTTGTTTTCCCCATGTCGAAAGTCAGATCCCTATATATATCCAGGCGGAGATGCCATGTAAGCAGCTGCTGTCTTTTCTGGAGCACAGGGGAGGAGTTGAAGTCATTAGAACACTGATGGCACTTAGTGATCAAAGGAAAGCAGCTAGAAAGAGAATGTGGGCAGAAAAGGAAGGGTACCAAGATCTGAAAAAAAAGGATGAGAATCCAGCTAGTAGGATGACTGTAGAGGTGTGGTGTTCAAGATTTTCAAAACATAAGGAGTGGTTAACTAATAAAAGAGTATAAGAGATCAAATAAGGTACAGACGAGGAGTTAACCAGCGAATTTGACCATTTGGGGTTTAATGGGTGAGCTTGATGACACTCCTGGTTCATTTTGTTCAGCCTATAAACATGCTATTTACATTACATTACTTGGAATATATTGAGGTTTTACTTCCAATTCTCCATTGTTTCCTCGTGATAAGATCACACATTCCTATCTTTGGCAATATGATTTTGCTGTGCCTCCAAGTAGAGGCACATCCTGTTCTCTTGATTTGGGGTTTGGCCATTTAACTGGTCAGACAGGGAAGACAGAAGAAGTCTGTAAAACTGAAGTCTTTTAGTAGTCAAGAATCTAGCATAGGGTCCAGAGGATTACCAAATAAATAATAGAAAGAAGCTTAGAAAGAAGCAGGCAGATTTCTTCCGTTGCAATGGGAGAAAAGGTAGAATATACGGAGAAAGATGCAAGTACGTTAGTGGATATGGTTATAGAAAGACCTTCTCTGCTAAACCTTCTCTAGACCATCTCTGCTAAAATCTATGCAACTCTGCTCTGCTCAGTCACTAAAACAAAATCTTACCGAGAAAGGTAGCCTCAGCCCCACAGCTGAGATTTGGAGGTTGCTCTAGCAGTACTGGCAAAAGCCAGGGATTCTAGGTGTCTAGAAGTTTGAGAGAAAGCCCCATGTAAACCAAAGTATACCTTTGCCTCCCTCTTGTATTACTCAAGACAGGAATAGACAGCAGAAACTATAGACACAAAAGTGTGCAATGGCTCAACACCATACATCACAGGGCAGTCTAGGAAGGAGGCTCCTTGATGGATGACTTACCTTCTCCTAGACCCCTTGCAACACATAGCTCCAACCTTCCCAAAGGAGTTGTTCACAAACTTTAGCCTGCACTGGGGTCACCTGGAGGGCTGTTAAAATGCAAAATTATGAGTAGCAACCCCAGAGTTTCTGCTTAAGTAGTTCTGTGGTGGGGCTTGAGAATTTACATTTCTAAAACTTGCCCCAGGTGACAAGGCTACTGTTATGGGGATAGCAATATTAGAACCACTACCCTAGAGCAATCATTATTGACACCCACCAGCCAGTGAGAGAGGAAAGAGGATTTGGATGTGCTGGATATCTTTCCTTTACTCCTCTTTATCTACTCTTTATCCTTCTCCATTCTTCTATCTGCCCCAAGAGACTAGTTGCACCAAAGGACCTCCCTGACCACTGGATATTAATATGACTTAGCCAATGAGCAACATGAGCAAGCAATGAGAGAGAGAGGGAATGAGTAGAGAGATTGGACTGTTTATTCCCATTCCAGGGGGTTGCTGTCAGCTGACTCGTGTCCACGACCTAAGTTCTATCTGTTGGCAGAAAACCCCCTCTATACTGCTCATTCTCTCCATGTTTCTACCTGCAACCTCCTCACGACCTTCCAGGCTTAGAGAGTCCAATGACCTCCCTGCTACCAGCCCTGGGAGATGCACTATCCTTTATGGCATCTTATATCTTGACTTCACTTTGATAATGACATTATTAAACTCTCCTTAAAATGCTCAGTTTGAGCATATCATTTATTTCTTGCAGGGAGCATCACTGATACAGGGCCTGACCAAGCTTTCTTAAAAGACTTGACTAAAAATAGCACACCTCATTTCTTTATTCCTTTGGCTAGACTGTGAATGAGGCTAGGTAATGGGTCTAATTATGTTCCCAAAAAGGAGAGGAAATGATTTCTTTTAGTGTCTATGTAACACAGTCTTTTCCGCAAACACAACTTTTCCTATGTCCTACTAGATGTTCATGTACATAAAAACCAATTTATAATTATTTAAACTTAGAACCTAGCTCTCTATATTACATATGTACACAAAAATATTTTGCTATTAGACCTAGGATTTTCAGGAATACTCAGTTGGTAAACTGAGGAAAGAATATAGTTTTTTTATTCATAACTTTATCAAAAGTTGTCCACTATTTCAAGAAATATTATCCAGTGATTGAGTCACCAATACAAGACAATGGAATCTTGGTATTTGATCACTTTATTATGTCTTCTAGTGTAGCTTTGCCTAAGTATTTACGTATTGAATATGTATTTTTTATCTTTGTTAAATATGAGTTATATTGATTTTTCTTTTAAAATTATATGTACAAGGGTAAGTTATATTATGCTTGTATTATGGCTTAAATTTTCAATCAAAATATATATTATAAAAGAAAGCATTGGGTTTTGTAGGGTTGAGAAGCGTATTTTATAAAGAAAGAGACTTTTGAAAAGATGTTTGTAGTCATGCGCATGTGGGAAACCAGAGGTCTGAACTAATGAGTCAACATAATTAGCAAATAGAGGAAAGTGGACACATCAGAGATGTACAAGTGACAGCTGAGTGGAAGCCACCAAACATTCCAGCCCCAGATGCCTTGGAGAATGGTAATGCTGTTTTCCCACATTTGAATGCTGCCCTTGTTAGTGAGGCTCACCACCTTTCAGCCCCAGAGAACTGTACCTACTTTGGGGATGTTTGCATCTTGAGAACAAGTGGGGAAAGACCTAGAAGCAGGGATCAGATCCATTTATTTGTTCATTAAATAGCATAATTTTAGTAATAGATTGGGGTATTATTAATACTACCTGGGGTTATGGCATATTTTCCTTTCTTTCATCATGTGAATGTTTGCTTGGACATTAGGACCCAAAATCTAAAAAAATATGTATATATATTAATCTTTACACCTCCATTGCAATAACAGAAAACAAAGAACTACAACAAGGAGAGTTTTTTGTGTGTGTGTGAAGAAGATTAGCCCTGAGCTAACATCTGTTGCCAATTCTCCTCTTTTTGCCAAGGAAAATTGGCCCCAGACAAACATCTGTGCCCATTTTCCTCTACTTTATATGTGGGGTGCCTGCCATAGCATGGCTTGATAAGTCCACTCCCAGGATCCAAACTTGAGCATCCCAGGTGGCAGAAGAAGAGCACAAGAACTTGACCACTATGCCACTGTGCCCGCCCCTACAACAAAGAGAATTTTTAAAAACAAAACAAAATGAAATGCCCTGAGTGTTAAAGGATAGCATGCACATTTGCATGCTATTTAAAGCTCTTTAGAGCTTGTAAGTGGTGTCTCATATATTTCTTCATTTTTTTCCTCACAACAGCCCTGTGCAATAGTTATTATATTTAATTATCTGCTGGAGAGAACGTGGAACTCAGAAGGGGTAATTAAGTAGTCCAACATTGCTAAGTTAGTAAAGTGTGGAGTTAGCAATCAAGATTTAAAATTCCAGCAGCTATTTTTGTAACACAAGTGGTGTCTACCTGCAGGCTGAGGATTGTGTCAGACACTTTTCAGGTGATGAAAGAAAGAGATGGCCTTGGATTTTATCAAGAAAGCCAGACAGGTCACATAAAATATGTTAAACATACCCTCATCTCCAACTGTCCTTCAACCCTCTGTATTAGGTTTTTGAAACCATCACAGCAATGAAATTGTTTACCAATATCATCCTTTTTTGATAAATGGTAGAGCAATTTTTCTTCTTCATTTTCACTTGATCTCTGAAGTCTTTACCACGCAAATTTTTAAATATGTATGTACATTTCTCTGGGTTAGTTCTTAGTATTCATTAGAATATAATTAAAATGACTCATCAGACAGTCTCTTTAGGTGAGCCCAGCTACTCTGGTGATTTCAACAGCCACCTACAAGCTGGTGGTACTCACAACCTTCCCCTGAGCTTGTGACCTCAAACTCCAAATGGTGACTCAATATCTCCTCTTAAATATTTCATGGGCACTTCAGGGTCAATGTGTTAAACAAGGAACTCTTCATTGTCTTCCTCCCACCCACTCCTCAACATATTCTGCACACAACTGGTAACTCTTCCCCTATTCTTTTATTTATCATCATAAGTTCATTCCCATAATCTGGAAACCTGAGATGCATCCTTGCTTGATGCTTTACTCAAATCACCACTACTTCCTATAATAATGATTATATCTCCTATTTTTATAGGTTCTTATCCTTTTATTCACACTACCATTACCTTCGTTCACCTCACCATCATGCCCTAAGCAAATTACCTCATATCCTCTTAATTTTTCTGATCCCAGTATTTCCATACTCTGATCCATTATCCATGTTGTAGCCAGAGTAATCTGTCTGCAATAAAAGTCTTATAATGTTGCCCCCCTTTTCTCACCTCCAATTATAGTCAGGTATACAGCAAGAACTTGTAGGGGGCAGATGGTACCATATTCTTTCTTACTGTTGTTGGCTACTTCACACTATGCTGTCTACACCTAGTAGCCTTTTATAATTCCACTCTTCCTTCAGTATACAGCTTAGACAAAACCTCCTCTGAGGAAATCTCATCCGGTTGGAAGATTTTTATTCTTGATCATGGGCTTATTATCATGGGGTTTTGGTCACCATTTCAATTATATGCATGTTGCCTCTCTCACTTACCACCTTTAATCAACCTGAGATAAGGATTTGCATCCTCTACATCAGGGTGAGCCCAGAAGCTAATGGTGCCCGACACATAGAAGACATTCTATCAATATGAATCAAAAGAATGAAACATCTAATGAATGAATGGATGAGTGTGAGTAGAATACAAATCATATATGTAGTCATGTATAGAGATGCCTCACTCCTTCCTGGTTTGGCTAAAACTGACTATCCTACAGAAATGCTGCTCACCACACGCCCGAACGATCCTAGCTTGACCAAGAAACTTGTTATCAGAGACTTTGGAAGAATCATCACTGGAAGAGTTTCATGGAAGGAGAGACTTTTAGACATAGTCCCATCACTTCTCTGAAACTGTCTCAGACAGTCACAAACACACACACACACACACACACACACACACACACGAAATACTATTGTTTACCTCATAGTGTTTTTGTGAAGAGTAATGTAGGTGGTAGATAGAATTTATTGGGTAAGAACGACCTAACAAAGGTATTTTTGGCAGTGTTTGCACAAGGCTATTGGTTCAACCATTTTGAGGGAAATCAATTTTGATAATGTAAGTGGTAAATTCAAAGATTCAATCAGGTTAAATATATTGTGCTAAATTAACTATAGGACATTGCTCAACTGTGTAAGACTATGTTTCTACTGAAACAATCATAAATTTCAACCATTTATGACTTTAAAAATTTATGATACGAGTATGGACTTTGGAAATTTCCCTTGCACACAATGTCTGGCTCAAAATAAATGGTCAATAATTGAAGTTTGTTATTATTTATTATTAGGAGAATATTAACAGAAGAATATTCAGATAGTGTTTCATAATCATTCAATATTCCAGAAATATTTTTGCTTTTATTAAGGTTTGGTTTCAAGAGATATCTGACATTTACATTATCCTAATGGTAGTGACACTATCAGTGATTTGAAAATTCTTAAAATTAAAGAATAATATATATTGCTGTACTTTATCTTCAAGACGCAGTTCTAGTTCCCAGAAAGTATATGCGTCTGTGTGTGTGTGTGTATGTTCGTTCATGCTTGTAAGAAAAAGAGAGCAAAGGAGAGGAAAATAATGACAAAGTACTAATTTCAATATCAGTGGTTAACAATTTGGGAAAGATTTCCAGGTAAGAAGTTAATGAGATAGTTGCAGTTTCTGGCTGACTTTGTAATTTGAACGGTCTCTCTTTTCCCAGAACTTGATTTGATGGACTCTAAGGGCAAAGCCAGTGCTTACCATATAGCAATATGGTTAACACTGATTCTTCCAAAGAACCTTCAGGAAAGGGCACAAGCCCTTGCTGTACAGGTCATTGCTCTTCTGATGAGGGAACATCAGTAGCATATTTGTTTCTCAGATTATTTATTTTCTGTTGCATTATAAAAGAGGTTTGGACTTTAAACAGTATATAGGTAAAGATTTAAAATAAGCAATTTCTGAAACTTAAATTATATGCTTTATGTGGTTGCAGGATTCCCTGAGGCTGTTTTTGGCCAGCATGGTGTCCCACTCATGTCAAAAGGAAGACGATCCTCAGTTGGGAGGTGATTATGAGGATATATGGTTTCTGGGTAAGGACTTTGGGAATTCCTCTTTCAGCTCATTATAAAAGTTCTCTGATGCAGAGAATTCATGGGCCAGGTCAGAATCTCTCAACAAATCCCAAAGAAATCTGGGAGCACCACCATTTGGTGTAAAGAAGAAAGAGACTAGCGAAATGTGAAAATGATGCAGAAGGAGAGTACAATGAGAGGAAATAAGGTCCATGGTTCACCACATTGATGGGATGCAAATAGTTAACTGTTTTGAATGTCTTTGCCTCAGGGAAAAAAGAAAAAAATCACCTAAGCAAACATGTTTAGAGATACAAATCTTTCGGGAAATATACATATTATAGTGTATTTCCTTTTTTTATTGTTTGCTTACTTTTTATTGTGGAAAAAAGGTAAATATACAACACCTAGGAGAATAGTAAAATAATGTAAAAATCAATTCTTTATTCATAAAAACAATAGAAATTTTATTTGGATTATCTGTTCTTTTGATTAATCTAGGCTGTTATTAGTGCTATAATTCATTTAGTGTCAAGGACCTGGGCAAAAATTTCAGAGTCCGTTCATGTCTAATGGAGACCATTCCCATTCAATAAATTATTTTAATTATCTCAACCTTAACATTTTATAAGTGAGTGTTCTCTTTCCCACATTTACTTATGTGACTCCATGAAGTGAAAGCAATTTCTGTATGGTGCTTATTTTAGGTATTGTTTATACCAGACTATCAGACCAACTATTTTGATGGATTCTAAGTCACAAAAGTGGTGGATTCGGTTGCTCAACTGAGATAATGAATTTCTACCAAACCGATTATACTGTATTAGCTTAATTGAGTGGGAGTATCAGCCCCAACAGAGGCGGTCTAGTGCTCAGTTAGAAAGCAAAGAAAACATCTTATTTGATTTGGCCTTGCTTGGCAAACTTGACTTCCAATTACAGTGACTGCTGACAAACAGTATTCTGGCATCAGAGAAGTGTGTGAAGTGTAAGAAAAGTATTATTAGACAGATCTTGATTTAAATCCCAGCTCGATCTCTTCCCAGCTGTGTGACTCAAGTTCTTGCATCATTTTTCTCACCTGTGAATTGACGTTAAGAAATATCAGTTGCTGAGCACTGTTATAAAGATTGAATTTTATACATGTATAAAAACTTGGCTCCCTTGGAACATGCAAACATCTATACTTTCTCACTTTCTGCTTTTGACCACTTAATTTTCTTTGCTTTTATTCATTCATTTGTTCCATCAAGAAACAAACAGGACATTTCTCAGGACACTTACCTTTCTTGGCTCTCGTGTTCCTCCATATACCACATAAAACCTGCCTGGAAGTGTTTGATTTGCCCACACCTCCTACTAAACTGTAAGCTCCTCATCAGTGAGAAATCTCTCTGATCCAGCCCTTAGACCATACCCAGACACAAATTAAAGACAATCTACAAATCACCACTGCCTTGTGAATCTTTCTAAAGCACAGCTTACTTTTGTGAATCTCTTGCTTAAGAATAGAATACAATTAACATTTACTCCTCACTCCCTGGCTATTAGACAATGCCCTGGTTCCTAAATTGGACAATAGATGAATGGGTGCATTTCTTCATCTAGCTTCAACATATCTTTCCATTTGGCCTCTTCCAGATACCCAGAATTCAGGTAGTTGGAATATTGTTAGATACTCATGGATACATTTCTTCTGCCTCTGTACATTTAAGTCCACTTTCCTCACCTCCTAGGTATTTCCTTGCCAACAAGCATAACAAATGATCACCAAACTGAAAGCAAACATACATTTGTACAGCGTAAAACAGTTGTGAATTCACACAGATTCTGAGGACACCTCAAGTGGCTTGGCTTGAGGGTTCTGGCTCAGGGTCTCTCATGGTATCAGCCAGGGCTGAGTCATCTGAAGGCATGGAGTTTCTCTTCCCAGCACAAGGTTGTGAAGACCAAGAGACAGGGGTACTGGGGGCCCTCTTAGAGGCTGGCCACTATCTTTCTCACCATTCTTACTCCTTTACGCTTGCGCTATAATTGTTCCTTTTTCCATGTAAGACCCTTGATAGTTTATACCTTGTCTTTTTTTATCTTTATGTCTCCTTCTACACTTAATAATGTCTAGAACAGTGTGAATAAATGCTTATTGAATTAAATTAATCTTTCATAAAACTTTCTACCATCTTAGATTAGGCCACTGGAATGTACTCAGCTTTAAGTAGAAATATAGAAAGCAATAGCTATTCTGAAAAAAAATGCAGAGGCGTTCTGATAAATTCACAAGTAGATTGGGGGTTGGGGGTGAGAAAGGCTTGTCTTTCTTTTTCTGGCTTTGAAAATAAAGGTGCCAAAAAAAAAAAAAAAAAGAAAGAAAAGAGAGGACACAAATTACTAGTCAGAAATGAAAGAGGAGACATCACTATAGATCCCATGAACATTAAAAAGATAATCAAGAAATACCATGAAAACTTTATGCTTGCAAATTTGATAACATACATTAAATAGACCAATTCCTTGAAAGATACAGTCTGCTAAAACTCACACAAGAAGAAATAGACAATATGAATAGGGCTATATCTATTAAAGAGATGGAATCAATAATTAATAATTTTCCAAAACAAAAAACACTAGACTCAATGGGTTCACTATTGAATTCTATCAAATACTTAAAAAAGAAATTATAAGAATTCTCTACAATCTCTTCCAGAAGATAGAAGCAGAAGGAATACTTCCTAACTCATTCTATGAAGCTAGCATTACCTGATACCAAAACTAGACAAAAACATTACAAGAAAATAAAACTACCAATCAATATCTCTCATGAGCATAGAAGCAAAAAACCTCAAGAAAATATTATCAAACTGAATCAAAAACTATATAAAAGGAATCATACACCACAACCAAATAGTACTTAACTCAGGCTTGCAAGACTGGCTCAAAATTTTAAAAAAATCCATTAATTTTGTAATCCATCACATCAACAGGCTAAAGAAGAAAAATCACACGATCACATCAATAGATGGAGTTAGAGCATTTGACAAAATCCAACACGTATTCATGACAAAAACTCTTAGTAAATTAGGGATAGAAGGAAGCCTTCTCAACTTAACAAAGTGTATCTACAAAATCCCACAGCTGACATCCTGCCTAATGGTAAGATACTCAAAGCTTTCCCGATAGGATTACATACAGGCAAGGATATCACATCTCACTACTGCTTTTCAATCATACTGGAAGTTCTAGTTAATGTAATAAGACAAGAAAAGTATACAGGCATACCTCATTTTATTGTGCTTCACTTTATTTTGCTTCACATACATTGCGTTTTTTACAAACTCTCCACCAGCAAAAAGATTATGACTCGCTGAAGCTCAGATAATGGTTAGCATTTTTTAGCAATAAAGTACTTTTTATTTAAGGTGTCCACATTGTTGTTTTAGACATAATGCTATTGCACACTTAATAGACTACAGTATAATGTAAACATAACTTTTATATGTACTAGGAAATCAAAAAATTTGTGTGACTCACTTTATTGTGATATTTGCTTTAGTGCCATGGTTCGGAACCAAACTCGCAACGTCTCTGAGGTATGCCAGTATAGATTGGGAAGGAAGAAATAAAACTGTATTTCTTTGTAGACTACATGATCATCAAGGTAGAAAAACTGAAAGAGTCAACAAAAAACCTCTGGAACTAATAAGTGATTATAGCAAGGTTGCAGGTTATAAGGTTAATATACAAAAGTCAATCACTTTCCTACATACCAGAAATGAACAAGTGGAATTTGAAATTAAAAACAGAACACCACTGGGGCTGGCCCAGTGGTGTAGTGGTTAAGTTCACCCTCTCCACTTTGGCAGCCCGGGGTTGCAGCTTCAGACCTATACACCACTCATCAGGCCATGCTGTGGCCACGTCTCATGTACAAAGTAGAGGAAGATTGGCACAGATGTTAGCTCAGGGACCATCTTCCTCACCAAAAGAAAACAGTAAATAAAAGAAAATAAAAACACACCACCATTTATATTAGTACCCAAAGATATGAAATAAATAGGTATAAATCTAACACCATATGTACAAGGTCTATACAAGAAAAACTACAAAATAATGAACAAAATCAAAGGAAAACTAAATGAATTGAGAGAAAGTCCATGTTCATGGATAGGAAGACTCAGTACTGTGAAGATGTCAGTTCTTCCCAAGTTGATCTATAGGTTCAATGTTAAGTCCAACCAAAATCCCAACTACTTATTTTGAGGATATTAACAAACTGTTTCTAAAGTTTATATGGAGTTGCTAAAACTCAGAATAGCTAGCACAATATTAAAGAAGGAATAAGTTGGAAGACTGAAACTATCTGACTTGAAGACAAAGCTACAGTAATCAAGACAGGAATTTACTGGCAAAAGAATAGACAAATAAATCAATGGACCAGAAAAGAGAAACCAGAGGTAGATTCACTTAAATATAGGCAACTGATCTTTGGCAAAGGAGCAAAAGCAATATAATGGAGCAAAGATAGTCTCTTCAACAAATTGTGTTGGAACAATTGGACATCAACATGTGGAAAATGAATCTAGACACAGACATCATACCTTTTACAAAAATTAACTCACAGTGGACCACAGGCCAAAACATAAAATGTAAAACTATAAAACCCCTACAAGATAACATAGGAGAAGACCTAGACAATCAAAATAAAGGTGCTATTTTAAATTAAGGATCAACTTCCAGCTGTAAAAGTACCAGGTGTAAATGAAATTCTCCATTCCTTTACCAAATACTCAGCAGCCACTTACGTTCAAAGTACATGCAACTTAGAGAGTGGATGAAAATAGAAAGTGTATTTTATGCAAATTGTTCATTTAATTTAAAGTCACAGGTTGTTCATTTAATTTAAAGTCACAGATTGTTAAGGTCACCTAAATTCTCCTGGAGCCATTGTGTAGGTGGAGGCTGTGAACTGACATACTTAGATCTTTCTCTCTGGATTTCTGTTTTCATTTGTCACAGGGCTCTTCTGTTCATTGGTTTGTTTGTTTTTCTAAGAAGTTTCTGAAAAGAATTCTAATTTTTCACTTTTTTCATCACTCCACAGGACCTATTCAATATCCAATACATAAACTTTTACAGTCATTTGGCAGAAAAATAATCAAATAACTTGTACTGTTATGTTGGGCAGCTTATATATCCTCTGTGGGTTTCAGTTCCCTGAATTTTAAAATAATTATACAGATTTTCATTATATTAAATTATTGTATTGAGATAATACGTTAATGAATACATGTAACTCTCCAAGCTATCAATTTCTAGCACAGATCCTTGCTCCACATGGCAAGTTTGTAAATGTTTACTGAACTCAAAGTGTTGAATATGTTTGTTTGCTTCTTTGTTTAAAAAGCAAAAGTATTATATATTAAGACTCAACTATAATAGATATTTAAAGGATACTCCTAAGGGACTTACTAAGGTAGATTTTATTTTTACTCTCAGTAACGTTTATCATACCCAGAGGTTCTAATCAGGTCACATACAATATTAAAGTTCTCGAAGTTCATTTTTGGTAACTTCTAGCAGTACTTTTTCCTCCCAGACCTCATTGCTGATTTTCTCCCTACTTTCCATTTCTGCCCAGTTCAAGTGATAACTAAGGTAAGCATTGGTAAGAACTTATAACAAGGGCCCTTTCCTTGACCAAACTTTAGTCAGGCTCCTGTGAGTCTTTTTTTACAGCTAGGCGGTATCCTCAGCCCAGGCCTTAGCTTGCCTTTAGCAAGAATCTCGTTAGGCCGCTTTAGCAAGGATCCCCCCATCCTTGATTTCTAATCAAGTTCTTCTTAGTAATTTTCATCCATTAACCCCCTCACTGTACTTGTTCACTGTAAATGTTAGCTGTGTTTGCTGTATCAGAACTGAGCTCTTTTCTATGCTGAAGTCTCTCTCCCCTACTGCAGTAGCTTGCATAGAATCTGTCTTGTCATTTTCGACTAGTGTCTGATGCAAAGTTTTTCTTTTTTACCTGTGGGAAAAGTAAGAATGCTTGTGTTTCCTTGAAGAGCTTTTGGCAAGAAACTTCCAGAAGCAAAGACTGTATTGTTAAACTAGATTCTTTTTAGCCCCATTCAGAATGCATTATTCACATTACTTCCAAAGTATTCAAAGGGAGAAAATGGTCAACTAAGATTTTGTCTTGTCCCAAGATGTTGTGAGATCCTGAGCCTTTGGGGATGCCATACAAACATTCTGGAGGAGGAAGATCATCAATTTGTTGGGAAAATATAATTAAAAACAAAATCTTCTCCCAATCCAGAAAATCTCTCCACAAAGGTAGAAGATAAAGAAAGCATTTTTATTATCAAACATTAAACCAGAATGTGATGAGGGATATTTAATGGATAAGCAATCTACTAAAGAGGTTGCTGAGACAGAAAGAAATCTCACATTATACAACTAAGTGGATACAATCCATTCAATATATGGGTAGGTTTTGCAATTTGGAGTCAGGTGATAGCTGAAATTAGACCCATGTCCTTCCAGGAAACTGGGCGATAGAGCATTACTTTCCTTGAAGACTATATTTCAAAGAGAAGCCTCTCGTCCTAGGAAAAGGCTTGTTTAGCCATCGAAAACATTTATGTAAATCTGAAAAGGACAGAAAAAGTCCTGAAAGAAAAGAAAGTAGGGGAAAAATTTTTTATTTTCAACAGCTAGAAATAAGCCTCTTATTTATAATTTGTGTTTTCCCTTACACAATACCATTAAGTACCCTAAAACACTATAGCCAGTATTCTGTGTAGAATTCCCATCTAGCAATTGCATTTCCCCAAAGGAATGAAAAAAAATTTTAAAGTCATTTATGAATAATACTAGTAAAGTTATGACAATTGCAATTATTTATTAAAATTACTATGTCAGAAAGTTTAGTAACTGTTTGTACAAAATATCATCTCATCATCTAAACCTCACAATAGTATTCTGACTTTGATAAGCAAAGCTGGGTTTCTGATTATTGGTCCCTCTCAGATATCATTTGTAAAAATGTTATGGTGTGTGCACGTGTGTTTAAGGGGGCTTGTGATAAGGGGTGGGAGAATGTATTTTTCTCCCCATGTATAAATTTTCTATTTGTTCTGAAGAATACATCTTGCTAGCTCAGATCTTAAAAAGAGCATTCTCAAATAAAACATAAGTCCAGCTTATTTATTTTAATGAAATGGATGATCTCTTGTTCTTTCTTCCGTATGGGAATACTTCATCTTTAAAATATTTTCACACAAACCAATTTCAGGCTAAATAATTTTAGTTTGAACCAAATCAAATCAAATTTATTTTGTATTTTAGAAAATCTCCTGGTAAAATAGTGGTAAACATAAGCATTCAAGTGGATAGACTAATGATCCACATGACCGCTAAGAAAACTGAGAATTAATTGGATTTTATACTCACTCATGATAAATCCCTTGAGTTCTGCAGGCAGTGACCAAGGATGCTTTCACTTTTATTATGTAAGATAATGGGATTACCAGCTAGTTTAAATCTTTAATCTCTGTTGATAAAGTGAGATGAAAACTCAGGAAATACACTGGGTGGCTTAAATTGCCAAAAAAAGAAGAAAGGCCTGAAGTGTTAGATTGCCTATCTGGAAAACAGAATTAACTGTAAGCACATTTGCATAGTTGAAGGGAAATTCTAGCCATGGTTGCAAGGTATAATTTTAAAGTTTCTTGTCTAATGCAAATAATTGACATGTATAATGAGTGACTTAATTTGTGTTCTTTCATTTCTACCCCTTTGATTGGAATATGATATATTGCTGTTTTACTCCTTCACACATATTAATTTAGTTATAAAAAGGAAGGAAGTTAATCATTTCTTTGACTTTTTTTAATGAGAGAAATGAATGTGTTCCTTCTACTTTGATTTGCATTATTTTTCTTTAGTATTATTTTTATTTTCCACTTCAAACTGTGTATATTTTTCCAATTTGCTAGAAGACAACTCTAAGCAACTGACTTGTTTATTGATTTGACTGAAACATTGTGTGTTTTTAATAAATGCATTTTATCATCCTTGATATTTTTTTTTCATATAATTGATGGCTGGCATAAAACATTATTCTACATCAAAATAAATTTATCTCTTTATGAAGTCAACTTGAAAAAAAATCTCATTTTTTTTTTCATTTGAAAAAGTGAAGTAGGCCCACCTGAAATAGTAGATATAATTGATTTTTGAGTCTTGATTAAATCTGAAAAAAAAAAAAAAACATCCTGGTGGCCAGCCCAGTGGCACAGCAGTTTAGTTCATGCTTTCACAGCCCAGTCTTCCTCAGCACAAAGAGGAGGATTGGCAATGGATGTTAGCTCAGGGCTGGTCTTCCCCACAAGAAAGAAAAAAAAACAACATTCTGCAATGCAGACATTATCTTTATTTTTCAGTTGATGACGTCCAGGCTCAGAAATATGAGCTACTTTGCCCAAACTCACACAGCCTGTAAGTTGTAGAGCCAAGAATGCAAGCAAGGTACAATGATCTTAAGTCCTATGATCATTGATCCTCAATATTCCCCCCAAAATATTGCCTTCTTACACCTTATTCATATAAAATATCTATGAATCTCACAAATGACCTTATTCCTACCGTCCATTTTCTCCATAAGATCAATGACAAATTTTGATGATAAACCTGAGTATCACAGAAATGCGAAATCATGTAAATACCCAGAGTTACACAAGTAAATACCCCATATCAGTAGATGTTTCTAAGTCAGATATCAGATTCTTCAACAGTGATACAAGGTTCTAGTGGAGCCATGGCTTCAAAATTTCAAGGAAAAATCATTTTGAGTGCAGGATTCTGCACTTGGCCAAATTAATAATCTTAACAATAGATTAAATATATTTTCAAAGTCACAAATTTTCAAAAATATGTATACCAATCTTTACTTAAAAAGCTACTAAAATTATGCTTTAATAAAAAAAAGAAAGTACATTTTTAAAAGTAGTAGATATGGAATGTAGGAAATGAAGGATCCTGCACAGCAAGCAGCAAAAGGAAATCCCAGGATGAGCACCGTGTACGATGTCGAGAGAATTATTGGCCCAGTGACAGAGGGAGGATGGTGGGATACTGTGTAAAAGCGCCCAGGAGATTAGTTAATGGAATTAATAAATGATTTGGGTATTTGAGCATCTGAAAAAAGTGTATAGAATTTGAAAGTTCTAGTTAGCTTGGAGAGAAAAAAAAAGTGACAGATACTGATAAAACTAATCAAATACAATTCTTAAAACTGGTGTTTATTAATGCCAAGAAAACATTTAGACATATTTAAGAAAAAAAATTTATTAACAAACTTTTTGACTAAGCCATATATTATACATGTTACATATAAATCATAAAATGTAAACCATGACAATTTAATAAAAATACTGGCATGTAACAATATTGGGAAATTGGCACGTGGAGATGATTCTATCAGAGAAATAAACCAGTAAGTACTATATTAAGTGAGGTCTAACAGTAATAAACCAACAAATAGCCTAACTTGTTAAACATATTATTTAACTACATGAGGGCATACGCCTGAAAATAAAATTTAATTTTGAATCCTATGTGGTGAGTGAGACTGTGGAATGGGGAAAGGTTGGGCAAAGAATTTCCCTTTTTATTATGAAATTTTGGTCCTATTTGAATTTTAAAGTTAAATATATAATTCTTCATAGATTGAGTTAAATTTAGCAAGAAAAAAACCCAATTTTAGTTAGCACATTATTGATATCAGTGGCTTCTCTCTTCACCAATAATGCCTGCCAGAGGCATCTTTTATGTTCCCAATTAGAAATATCTTCAAGTAGAAGAGTACAGATGGACTTCAATTCACTCACCTGATATGGTTGCATCAGATAAAAACACATTTTGTCTATTACATATATGTGCCAGGGCCAGTCCTAGATTTAGTTTCCCATCTGATAAATTCCTGGTTGACAAAATTTGTGTCTGAGTTTCACATAAAATGAAAATAAAAGAAGATTTATGTTTTTATTGGCATTCTCCCAGAACTAGATTGATAATCTGTCAAATATGAATAAATCAACATTAAGAGAATGAGAAAGAGAGGCAGCTCAGATATAGAGAACACTTACTGTTTGCTGGGCATTATACAGATCTTTTATGTATATTTTATTCTTCAGTGCTCATCAAAAGTGTCTTTGAGATCTCTTCATCAGAAGCTCCACTTATCTCCAGAGCCCAGGTCTTTAACCACTCAGCAAAACTGCTTGCCTGGATCTTCCCCATGTTAAAAAAAAAAAAGGTCCCAAATGGAGTCATTTGTCCCCACAATATCAAACCAAAGCTTAATTACAATTTCAACCTAACCCATAAATGTGACCTTTCTTAAAATCTGAAATTTTCTGATTAACTCTAGTGAAGTAATCTATATGATAAAACCTCTGCCTTTCCTTTCTCCCAAAAGAAGATGTCCTGGCCTGAAACAATCTTTTCTTTTGTTAATAACTTCCCTATCCCACTCTTCTTCTGCATATAAAATCTTCCATTTTGTACAATCCCTTGGAGTGCCCTTCTATTTGCTAGGTGAGATGTTGCCTAATTTATGAATTGTTCAATAAAGCCAATTAGATATTCAAATTTACTCAGCTGAATTTTGTTTTTAACACCATAAAGTGGGAAGCACAGAAGCTAGATTCTCTTTTTCTCACTGTTGCTGCAAAATAACTGATGGCTATTCTATAGATAAGAGAACTAAGGTGAGTTTACTTGAGCCAAGGCAATGATTATAACCCGGGAGTGCCTTAGAAAGCATTCCAGAGAAGCATGGTTTTCGGTACTGTCTTATAGCTTTTTAGAACAAAGAATGTACATTAAACACACTCAGGATACATTTTCATCAAAATCTCAAAGAGGTATTCAGTAGCAAATTAGCAGGTCAACCCGACCCTGTTGTCCAGACAGGGACTAATTCAGGCCTTACCAATAGGGCATAGGAGGGGAAGTATGCATTCTTCTCTTAAGAGACTGTATTCTTTATTTTAATGGTTAAGTAGATGTGCAATGTGTGTTTGATAGGCCGTAAGTCAGGCTTTTTAGTTTAAGCCGAATCAGTGTCAAACCCGAGTAGTTACCCCATATATGGCAATATGCGAGAATCTTGTCATCACCCTTGAGGAAAAAATATGAGTCTAAACGGCTACAGCCAAAATCTGAAATCTGCCATTGGTTATTTTAAGACTGTGTCTCCAGCTCTCCAGTCACACTGATGCCATTACCTTGTTTAATTTAGCAATTCAGTCAAACTGTACTGGCTTATTTAAGTAGTGTGTGTGTGTGTGTGTATCTTTTTTCCTAGGATAGTAATTTGACTTAGTGGCTATGCTAATTGGAAGGCATTACTGGTGGTCTATACTCACCCTTGACCTGTTCTCTTGTACAGAGTCTTTCTTTTCCAAAATTTCATTTGACCTATTTTGGCTTCAACCTTGAAAACTGAGTCCTCTCCTGTTTATCTGTCCCTTGTTAAAGGGGAGAAGCTTCAAAGCATATAATTTTGCACATTAAAAAAAATATATATACAAAACAATCATTAGAGTTTGATATCCTTGTACTCACTTTAATTAGTTCTAAGTCCCTTCATATAGACAAATATTAAAGAAAGGAAAATGGATATTTTAATCTGAGAGAAGATGCTTTTCTGTGTGAGGAAGATTAGCCCTGAGCTAACATCTGTTGCCAATCCTCCTCTTTTTCCTGAGGAAGGTTGGCCCTGAGCTAACATCTGTGCCCATCTTCCTCTATTTTATGTGGGATGCTGCCACAGCATGGCTTGATAAGTGGGGCCTTGGTCCTGGCCTGAGATCTAAAACTGCAAACCCCCGGACCCCAAGGCAGAGTGAGTGAACTTAACCACTATGCCACTGGGCTGGCCCCAAGAGGATGCTTTTGAAGACTCAGCAGTCTCTATCTTTCCATGGAAGAGTTTTTTATTATAATCATTCAGAGTGTTTGTTTAAAGTAGATTATAGAATTTGAAGCAAGTGTTCACAGAAAAACTTCATTAATTACAAAACTTCTTTTTGTTGTAGTTGTTGTTTAGTTTCTTTAAAACACACATGCACACACACACACACAAGTTTGTCAGAAAGAAAAACTTAAAAGTTTTCATTGTCATTTGACTCTTCTAAATCTGTCTGTCAGCAAATCAGTTCAGACTTTCCTACTGAAGAGAATGGAGAAATGTCAGCATCTGGTGGAACATCTGCAGGGATAGATAGGACCCACACATTATTCTAGGTTTGTAAGGATTTTCTACCACCAGGATGAGTCAAATGTGGGCCTTTTTTCAAAGCCTTTATTCTGACTTGGAAGGAACCTCATCCTGTGATTAACAGTTAGTTAGGTAGCCAAGTTTTGTCAAACAAATGAAAATATTAAACAGCTATGAAAGTGTGGAGACCAGAATTGGCCACATCAAGCAGTGAAGGAGGCTTTGATCTTCCCCACCCCCACTATCTGAAGGGATTTGGGATGGAAGACCTGTCTCCTGGACAGGCCATCACCATGAATAACTCTGGGTATTGATAGACTGGGAAGGCCTTTGCTGCACCCCTTCTTATCAAAGTTCTGTTTGCCAGACATTTACATTTGTAAGAGAAATCTCCATTTGTAAAGGTATCTCCTTCTCTGTGCCAGGAAGAAGGGGGGATGACTTTATCTCTAGGGACCTTGTCAGTGCAGAAGGAGAAAACTTAAATCTGCATATTCCTGTTTACTGTGCTTTTCTTGTAATCCCTTATGGCTGACACCCCTCAGCCTCCCCAAAATCCTCGTTTGTCTATATAAGAGTAGAACCTCCACCATTCTGGCAAGAGATACTCAGTTTCCCTGAGTCTCTCCCATGTATACATTCTTATAAAGCTTTGATTTTCTCCTGCTATTCAGCCTCATGTCAATTTAATTTGTAGCCCAGCCAGAAAGGACCCAGAGTGGGTAGAGAATGCTCTTTCTCCCCTTCACATCTTTGTTGGGGGATTTCTCTCAGGCTGCAGGCTGTTATACTTAAATAAACATCCTTCTGAGGGAAGCCCTTTACAATGAATGACAGCTGTGGAGATGAAATTACTTGTCTCTTTGCCCTTAGCAAGGCATGCATCAACATAATTTTTGAGTTTATTTGTAGGATTAAGCTCACTCACCCCCTGAAGTCACCCATTATTGCTTCTTTCTTCTCCCTGGCATCATTTTCTATCATCTGCTGGTGCCTCTGCACCTTCTAAATAGAGTATATGTGTTGAGTTCTCATTTCTGGGTGGAGTTAAAGGGGGTCTGCTCTACAGGGCAGGGCAGGGAATCCAGCAAGACAGGAATTCTTGGCTAAAGACAGGCCTAGAAGATAACTTCTGTATTAGTCAACAGGGTGGGAAATGGTGTCTATGCTAACATCTGAAGAAGACTACAGAAAAAGTGGGAGTTGGGATTATTAAGTGAGGTTTGCCAGCTTGCGAGGCAAGGAGCTGGGTTTGTGTTTGGGAGAGTTTAAGTAGAGAACAAGGAAAGTGTGGATGACCCTGGGCTGGACTAGAGAGATAGAAGACAAGTTCTGCCATGAAGAAGCTGGAGTCAGGCTCCTATGGGATTGGGATAAATAGATCAACCGTGGCCCAACAGTAGGACATATGAGGGGAGTGAGAACAGTTTGCTATTAGAACATGGAGGAGGGATGCATAACCAACTTGGGAGAGCAGAAATCATTTGAAATGACAAATGTCTGAGATGATTGAGTAAAGTTAAACAGGCATATCCATTTGGAGAAGAACTGAGAGCAACAAAGGAATAGAAAGGTGTTTTTGTTGTTGTTGTTTTAATGAAATAAAGATAAGACTTTCAAAGATTCTTTAGGCAGCTACAAGTAGTTTGATATGGCTAGAGGTTAGGATACTGGTGGAGGAGTCACCAATAGTTGATGCTGTAAAGTTGGACGATTGCAAATTATGAAACACCCTGTATAACTAGTGTGGGCAAGAGGGAAAAGGAGGAACGGGAGGAAAGAATTCAGTCTCTGAAGAGAGACTTGGGAAGAGAAGGGGGAGGCTGAGGAGAGTGGGGCAGTATGGGACCAAAATAAATTTGTATTCATTTTCTACTATATCCTAGCACTGATGTTGTGTTGGTGATTTTTTAAAACATGTATTTCATCTTTTTACCTTTACTTGCATGGCTTTACTCTTTCCTATGCTCTAAATGGCAGTGAAATGGTTGAATAAATCTGCTGTCTTAGCATCATCCAAACTTCAGAATTACATTATCTGTTTTCCCTCTTTACTCCAAATCCTCTAAAGTCATCATCATCCTGGTTTTTAAGCACCTGCAGTCCATTGCTAGTCTAGTCTTTACATTGTAAGCTCTTTAGTTCTCACGTTTTGTGTACATTTATTTGATGTCATGTATTTTATTTGCTGTAAAGCATCATAGGCATTCATGTAGCTATAAAAGTAATAACACTTAAAATAATAATAATTTTATATTGAGTATCCTGAGTTTCATTGTTTTTCTGGTATGGAAGTGTTTTGGTAATACTCAGTGATTGCTATACCCATGAGATCTTCATGAAAATGAGATGTGAGGACATGTATTTATGAAGCCATTCTACTGAACATATTTTTAAGTAAAGTAAATAAAGTACTGTTATTTCTTCTAAAGGTAGCCTGAGTTTTCCAAAATGACTAAAGACTTTATAACGTTCCCAAATCAATGGAATACTACACTGTGTATTGAGTACTGCTTTGTAATAATAGGGATACACATTCTAGAAAAAAAGCAAAAGACACCTGGATTCTGCTATGTGGTTTTCAGTACCTTGGCTACACTATTCTCTAAATATGGACAAATCTTCTGTATAGCATTGTGATGTCCAGATATACTAGCATATAGGTGAAATAGGCCAAAGCAGGAAAAGACATATGTGTATATGCATATGTGTATACAACATTTTAATACATCACAAAATCAATGAAACATAAATTGAAAGCTTAGGACTGACAGCATTTATCTATGTGATCTTGATTGTTTTTTTCATCTTTAAAACAGAAATTATCTTACTCATTATACGGAACTTGGTTAAGTGAAATATTATAAAGTGTTTGGTACTGTTCCTAATAAAGTAAGAATTTAATGTATAGCAACAATTACTATAAATACTATAAATACTCAAGAAATTAGAAATGCCATAAAAAAAGGAAGAAAGATTAAATACATCATCTACCTACATTCTCGTCCTCTTAGAAACTTGTGTATCTGAAAAGCTGAAGTTCAGAGAGTGAGACAATAATACCAGTGGACCACTTGTGAAATGCATAAACAAAAGAACAATTGGAGAGTCACTGAGAGCCTCTGATCATGATTTACACAGTTCCAGGAGGGCTAGGTGACTGATTACTGAAGACTTTACAGATCAGCACAAATATATAAAGATGTGAGGGGCTGGGCTGGGGAACACTTGACCAGCAGTGGGCTTTGATGATGGGCAGCCCGAATGGTATGAGCAGAGCTACACAAAGTAACAAGGATTCTCAATTCACAAAAGTCTGAGGTCATTCAGATGGAGTCACATATCTGATCTCACCAGATCTTGCAGTTATCCCTTCATTAAAATGTTCTTCAACAGTACTGTTCATATTTACTGAATAGATAACACTGTTAAAATTCTTTATAGAAGACTTTTTTCCCAAATAGTAAAGCGTTGTACATTATGTATGAAAATTATGCCCATTAGATGTTTTGTTTATTAGAATATCCAGCTCTATAAAATGATTTATTGATTTATTTTTTATGAGGAAGACCAGCCCTGAGATAGCATCTGTTGCCAATCCTCCTCTTTTTGCTGAGGAGATTGGCCCTGGGCTAACATCCGTGCCCATTTTCCTCTACTTTATATGGGACACCACCACAGCATGGCTTGACAAGCAGTGCATCCGTCCATGCCCGGGATCCAAACCTGCGAAACCCTGGGCCGCCGAAGTGGAGTGCACGAACTTAACTGCTAGGCCACCTGGCTGGCCCCTAAAATGATTTATTTTTTAAGAGTTCTACACAGCTGAATCTTGTAAAATGATTGTGTATTGTAGAGGAGAAAAACAATAATATTAAGTATCTATTATATCCCAGATCCCTCATCTTTTTCACCTCTAGATTAATTAGGATGTTTTTCCCTCTGAGTAGAACACCAAGAAAAAGGCACTTAAAACACTGGGGCATTGAATTATTATTGTAACGAGAATAGCCAGATGAGAAGTTCCAAAATTGTTTAATTCAGTTACTAAATGAGGCAGAGGGAGTTCTGGCTTGACTTCCCCCCATTTTCTTCAATTTCCAGAAGATGGCTGTGATGGCAACAAGGCTGTGCCCATACAAAACAACGTCCAAGGTGAGAAGGAAGGGTCTTTCTCATTGTGCATTATTCTCATCCTACTTCTTGATATGGAGGAAAAAATTTCTCAGAACCCCATGGATCTCATTGTTTGACGGTGTGTCAAGTGACGATGTCTTCACTGTAAAGGATGCCAAGAATGCTCATATCTTTTACTTTCAATATCAGCAGGAGTGTCAGCTGTGTTGGTGAAGTGAGGTGACCTTCGTGACTAAGGTCCTTATATCTGCAGCTATGCTGAGGTGCCCTCAACTGAAGAGAGCTACCTCACTCGAAGGCACGCCCCATTCCCAGGCAGCCTATAACCAATCATTGGTCTATGTGGGGTATAAACGCCCAGCCCTCACCCCAATGTTGGACAGTTCTGAAGAGCCATCTCAGCACAGTGGGGTCAACTGAAATGTTTGTTGAGACTATATTGGAGTCCACCTTCTGCCCATCCTGCCTCTATCACTCGCTTATGGGTGATGACTCCAACAGCGTTCTTCAATCAACTTTATTCATGAAAATTTCCATCTCAGAGTTGGCATGTCAGGCACCCAACATTAAAGAGATGAAAAAAAAAGAAGTGGGAGAGAACTCTCTGTTAGGAAAGAGCTCTAACAGTTCTGCTGACTCTAATTTAATTCTCACAATAATCCTAGCTGTTAACATCACTCCTTTTAGAAATAAGGATAGAGATAAGCATAGAAGTTAAAAAATTTGTCCAAGATCACACAGCACAAATTTTAGGCATGCTTCTTCTCCAACATTATCCTTTTTCCATTGTCACATTAATCTTAATTTTTTTAAATTTAAAAATTAAGAATTTTAACTATGAAAATTAATTTGTTTGTGGTTCAGGTATTTGAATCAATTTGAATGTTTTTATGTTTTGGAATTAAATGATTAGTAAAATTTAAGTGTATTAGGATTATCATTATTTCACTGTTTATATTGATCTATTATCATTTTTTTGTTGTTTAATCAAGCTTAGCTCTATGGCTATGTGTGCTATTGCAATTCTCTATCAAGCCATAATAAATCTTCAGAACCCCATGATGATTGAATGGGGCTCTTCACTTTATTTGCTGTTAAATCTTGCCTCAGAATTTAACTGCTACTTCTCACTTTAATTTTGGAAAGCATGACGGCAAATGCTGAAATTTAATCAATATCTTGATCACTCTAAGAGACACATTTTTATTTCTTTTCAGCATTCTACATGACAGGCTAGAAAGCTCTTCTATTTATTTAAACCCTCTTTGGTTTAATGTTGCAAATTAACATTGGGGACATCTGAGAGGAGAGATGAAATGTGTTTTCCTTAGAATCAAAGTTTGTTTTTTTCTCTTTTTTTAAATCTAGGTTATATTGTTTTACTCTCTTGAGCATTAATTGCTGCTTTTCTGCCTCATTAATTTGGCACTTCAATATTGAGCCAGGCACGTTTATTTTATTGAAGCATCTTGCAATAAACCTTACTGAAACATACATCATTCCACAGTCTGGGCAGATGGTCAGCTACCCCATCTAGAAATTACAAGACTGGACTTCTGCTATGCAATCTGTGATGAGTTAAATGATCTCTCTGGGTTTCAAATTCTTCAGCTACAAAACATGATATCTAAATAGCAAATCTTATTATTCAATCAATAACCACATATTGAGCATCTACTATGTGTCAGAAACTGGAGATTTTGGGATGGATAAGCAGGGTGTGCTCCAGGAACTAACAGTGTAAAATGAAAAAGTACCTGAAGGCTTTTGGTGACTCTCCTCTTCCATTTTTGTCCCTCCAATTTGAAGTACTTCCACATATCCTCAAATAATTCACAATCCATTAAAGAGAATGAATAATTAACCTGATATTTTTATTAGGAAACCAGGGCAGAGTAAATGTGGGAGGTACATAAAACACATTATTCAATAATTGCCATGTGACATTTCTTCCTGTATTCTTCCACAGCCTCACCTGCCTAACTGCTGTCTTTGCCCTTTATCCAGGCATCCCATAATATGAAGTCCTTTGCTGATCCTAGAAGCCTTAATTCTTGTTCTTTGCTTGAGTAATTCACCAAGAAAAACAAAGGTGCAATATACTATTGATTATTAACCATAGCCATGTGTTCTTCTTCCAACGTAAGCTTTGTTAGCCTCAGTTCAACTTTAGAGAGACAGGTAAGCACATTTTGTAATTCATATTAGAGCCATAAGAGAATTATATGGTTATATTCTAAGAATAATAATGGCAACCATTTTACTTATTCATTCACCAAAAGTTTATTGGTGTTTACTAAAATTCAGGCATGGTGCCAGATCTTATGACTGCCATGGTGAACAGGAAAGAATTCCTTTCCTCGTGGTTCTGGTTGGGCAACGTGGGCTGACTCTTAGTTTCTCTGGATTGTCAGGAAATGAACAAGTAATCAAATAAGACAAAAAGCAGTTTCAATGATTTAATTCTAATGGCACATATACATAGTGGAGCTATAAATCTATATATACTCTTATACATTCATATAGAATATTATACATACCCAACTCTTTTTTTTAACCTCCCCCCAAAATTAACTTTATGGTGATGTTCTAAGTCTAAAATTCAGTCCAATGTTCTACAATTTTGCCATGGTATCTGTCCAAAATTGTAATTAAAATGTGAGCATCTCTTTTCAAGGTTTCAACCATCTAATCACCCAAAAAAGAAAAGGGAAATATATTAGAAAAAATGAATTAACACAAGAGTAAATTTTTAAATCATTGGAAACTAATAATTTAGCCCAGTAAAAATGGATTAAGGAATCTTGCCTGCTTCTGGGAAGATGAAGTAGACATGCGTTTCCCTATTCCTCCTGCTAAGTACCATTAAAAACCTTGGAACATTCTACTAAAAACAACATAAGAAGACTCTGGTGGAAAAAAGTAGGCAGATCCTAGCAACATCAGGACCCATTTTTCGTTTGTTTTAAATATCCCAGACTTGGAGCTAAAAACATCAGCAACAAAGAATGTCAATGACTACAGACAAAAAAACAGACAACAAAAGCTAGGTCTGTCTACAAAAGACCAAGAAAAGGGCAGCCTAACAAGACAGAAAACATTTTGAAAATAACGGCTCTACTCCAGCCAAACATCACCGAAAAAATGGATGCCCCACCTTCACCCATACTAGCAAAGGCCTAGTGGGGAGTCTAGACTTCCACCCTCACCAGACTGTAATGAGGAATTCTAACATGTCTGCTGGGGTGATGTCAGAGAAACCAAGTGGGGAGCTGGGACATTTATCCCTACAGGGCAGTAATGAGCCTCCCCAGTCAGTGGAGAATACCTGGGCAACCTGTACTTTCCACCCATCAGGAGCAAGGAGGCAACCTTCCACCTTCCCAATGAGGTGGTGTTAGAGAAATCCTAGTGGAGAGTCAGGACTTTTATCAATGCCCAGTGGTAATGAGGCCACTAGCCCATGTCAGTGGGAATCACATGGAGAACAATAACATGGCACTCCTACCCCTCCCAGTCTGAGTAGTGTCAGCAGGGGCCCAGAGGAGAGCCTGAAACCTCAACCCCACCCAGCAGTAACAGAAACCTCTCTCAGGTGTTAATGGAGGGGAAGACTGGGTTTCTACCTACACCTGGTGGTAATCAGGTGGCACCCTCTTTTCCTCTGTTAGACCAGTGTCAGAGGAAGCCAGTTAAAACAGAAAGTTAAATAAGATCCAGAGTCTCAGAGCATAATACCCAAGGTGTCAAGGTTTCAACTAAAAATCACTTCTATAAAAACCAGGAAAGAGCAGCTCAAGCATCATGGTGGAGTGAGATTCCCTCTTTGAATCTCTGCACCACTAAGGCACAACAAAAACATTATTTGCATACCAACAGAGGTCAATCAAACACTACAAAGGACTTCTAAGAGACCCTTGCCACTGTACATCTGATGGTGGAGGCACGAGAAGCCCCAAAGGACTTGAGGAGAGGTAAGGAAATCTACTCCCCCACCCCCATTTGATCTACAAAGACAGACAATGTGGCTCACAGACAGAGAAGGGGGAGGGGCGGCCCTCTGCGGAGAAAGCTATTGCCCTCCAGGTGCTCACACAGACTGTCAGAGATCCCCACCAGGAAGTGATAAAGGACTGTTTTTGGGATGTGGTCAATGCCCCAAGACAGCCAGAAAGGAAACCCCTGGGTCTGGCAGGTGAAAGAGAGAACCCCTCCCCACACATACCCTGTGCTTCAGCACAACCCCTCCGGGGACTGCAGCAGGCTCAGAACACACCACCTGTGACCTCCACCCAGTGGCGGCAACTGGAAACTGCAGGACCAGAAATTTTATCAAGATGAATAGCAAAGGTAAATCATCCAGCTCTATGCAAAAGTACCTTAAGTCTCCAGACTGAGAGGAAAATGACAAACACCCAGAAACCAACCCTCAAGGCACAGAAATCTATAACCTGAATGAGAGAATTCAAAATAGCTACCATAAAAAAACTCAATGAATTACAACAGAACACAGAGAAACAAAGCAACAAATTCAGGGATTTCTTCATAAAAGAGATTGAAACCATAAAGAAAAACCAATCAGAAATATTGGAGATGAAAAACACAATGGATGAGATAAAGGAAAACCTGGAGTCTTTAAAGAGCAGAACTGACAATATGGAGGAAAGAATTAGCATTATGGATGATAGCCATGCAGAAACACTCCAGACAGAGGAGGAGAGAGAACTACAAAGAAATTAAGAAGTTCTTTGAGAAATATCAGACTCAATTGGGAAAAGTAATATAGGGATAATAGGTATTCCAGGAGGAGAAGAAAGGGAAAATGGAGCAGAGAGTTTGTTCAAAGAAATAATAGCTAACTGCCCAAATCTGGGGAAAGAGATGGAAATAACAGTGAATGATGTCAATAGATCACCTAAATATATAAACAGGAAAAGACCAACTCCAAAGCATTTAATAGCAAAGCTGGCAAAAGTTAATGACAAAGAAAAAATATTAAGGGAAGGTAAACAAAAAAAAACCAAAATAATATACAAAGGAAACCCCAGCAGGCTCTCAGCTGATTTCTCGACAGAAACTCTACAGGCTAGGAGAGACTGGAATGATATATTCAAAATCCTGAAAGACAAAAACCTTCAGCCAGGAATACTTTATCTAGTAAAAATATCCTTCAAATATGATGGAGAAATCATAACTCTCCCTGATAAACAAAAGCTAAGGGAGTTCATCACCACAAGACCCCCACTACAAGGAATGCTCAAGAAGGCACTTAGGCCTGAAAAAAAAAAAAAAAAAGAGAAAGGGGATACAAAGTTTTGAGCAAGGAGGTAAACAAGGAGACTAAACCAGAAAAACTACATTTGGAAAACATCAAAAAAGAATTTAAGCTCATCACTGTAAGCACACACTCATGACACAAGATGGAATAAGTAGTGACAACAACAAATAAGAAGAGGAAGAGGAAAAGGATCGAATCAACCTAGTCTAAGGAACCAAGAGGCATCTGAAAATGTACTATCCTATCCAGATCTTTTATATAAACCTCACAGTAACCACTAAACAAATAACCAGAAGAGAACCACATATGACAAATAAAGAGAAAACTGAGTCATCATGCAGAACTACCAAACTGAATTGGCAATTCGAACACATGGGACAAGAAATGAAGGAAATGCAAAAGAACCAGAAAATGAACAATAAAATAACAACGTTAAACCCTCATTTATCAATAGTCACTTTAAATGTAAATGGATTGAATTCTCTCATCAAAAGACACAGAATGGCAGGATGGATTAAAAATCAAGATCCAACAATTTGCTGCCTCCAGGAAACACATCTCAGCTCTAAAGATAAACACAGACTCAAAGTCAAAGAACGGAAGATGTTACTCCAAGCTAATGGCAAACAATAGAAAGCAGGAGTTGCCATACTTATATCACACAAAGTAGACTTCAAGATAAAAAAGGTAATGAGAGACAAAGAGGGGCAATATACAATGATAAAAGGGACACTTCACCAAGAAGAAATATCACTTATAGATATCTATGCACCCAACACAGCAACACCAAAGTACATAAAACTACTAAGAAACCTAAAAGGAGATATTAACAACAACACAATAATAGTAGGGGATCTTAACACTCCACTTACGTCAATGGATAGATCATCCAGACAAAAACATCAATAAGGAAATAATGGATTTAAGTGAAAAACTAGATGAGATGGACTTAATAGATATACACAGAGCACTCCACTCCAAAACAGTAGATTACACATTCTTCTCAAGCACGCATGGAACATTCTCAAGGATAGACCACATATTAGGAAACAAGGCTAAGCTCTATAAATTTAAGAAGATTGAAGTCATTACAAGCATCTTTTCTCATCATAATGCTATGAAACTAGAAATCAACTGCAAGAAAAAAAACTGGGAAAAGGACAAAGATGTGGAGACTAAACAACATGCTACTGAACAACCAATGGATCATTGATGAAATTAAAGGAGAAATCAAAAGCTATCTGGAGACAAATGAAAAGGACAATACACCACACCAACTCATATGGGATGCAGCAAAAGCAGTCCTGAAGGGAAGTTCAGAGTAATAAAAGCCCACCTTAACAAACAAGAAAAATCCCCAATAAATAACCTTAAACTACACCCAACAGAATTAGAAAAAGAAGAACAGACAAAGCCCTGAATCAGCAGAAGGAGGGAAATAATAAAAATCAGAGCAGAAATAAATGAAATTGAAACCAAAAACCAGTAGAAAGGATCAATGAAACAAAGAGCTGGTTCTTGGAGAAGATAAACAAGATTGACAAACCCTTAGCTAGAATCACTAAGAAAAAATGGGAGAAGACTCAAATAAATAAAATTAGAAATGAAAGAGGAGAAATTACAACAGATACCACAGAAATACAAAGGATTATTAGAGACTATTATGAAAAACTATATGCCAACAAATTGGACTACCTGGAGGAATTGGACATATCCTTGGACACATATAGCCTCCCAAAACTGAATCAAGAAGAAATAGAGAATCTGAATAGACCAATCACAAGTAAAGAGATTGAAACAGTAATCAAAAACCTCCCAAAAAATAAAAGTCCAGGAGCAGATGGCTTCCCTGGAGAATTTTACCAAACATTCAAAGAAGATTTAACACCTATCCTTCTCAAACTATTCCAAAAAATAGAGGAAGATGGAATACTTCCCAACACATTCTATGAGGCCAACACCACCCTGATACCAAAGTCAGACAAGGACAATACAAAGAAAAAGTACAGGCCAATATCACTGATGAATATAGACACAAAAATCCCCAACAAAATAGTGGCAAACCAAATACAGCAATACATCAAAAAGATCATACACCACGATCAAGTGGGATTTATACCAGGGACACAGGGATGGTTCAACATCCACAAATCAGTCAACGTGATACACCACATTAACAAAATGAAGAATAAAAACCCCATGATCATCTCAATTGATGTAGAGAAGGCATTTGACAAGATCTAACATCCATTTATGATAAAAACTCTCAACAAAATGGGTATAGAAGGAAAGTACCTCAACATAATAAGGACCATATATGACAAACCTACAGCTAACATCCTACTCAACAGGGAAAACTGAAAGTCATTCCTTTGAGGGCAGGAACAAGACAAGGGTGCCCACTCTCATCGCTCTTATTTGACATAGTACTGGAGGTTTTGGCCAGAGCAATTAGGCAAGAAAAAGGAATAGAAGGACTCCAAATAGGCAATGAAGAAGTGAAACTCTCACTATATGCAGATGACATGATCTTATACATAGAAAACCCAAAATATCCATTGGAAAACTACTAGAAATAATCAACAACTACAGCAAAGTGGCAGGGTACAAAATCAACTTATAAAATCAGTTGCATTTCTATACACTGATGATGAATTAACAGAAAGAGAACTCAAAAAGACAATCCCATTTACAACTGCAACAAAAAGAATAAAACATCTGTGAATAAATTTAACCAAGGAGTTGAAAGACCTATACAATGAAAACTATAAGACACTATTGAAAGAAATTGAGGAAGGCATAATGAAGTGGAAAAATATTCCACGCACGTGGATTGGAAGAATAAACATAGTTATAATGCCCATACTACCTAAAGCAATCTACAGATTCAATGCAATCACAGTCAGAATCCCAATGTAATTCTTCACAGAAATAGAAGAAAAAATACTGAAATTCATATGGGGCAACAAAAGACCCTGAATGGCTAAAGCAATCCTGAAAAAAAAAGAACAAAGCTGGAGGCATCACAATCCCTGATTTCAAAATATACTATAGAGCTATATTAATCAAAACAGCATGGTACTGGTACAAAAATAGACACACAGATCAATGGAATAGAATTGAAAGCCCAGAAATAAAACCACACACCTATGGACAACTAATCTTCGACAAAGGAGTGAAGAATACACAATGGAGAAAGAGAAGTCTCTTCATTAAATGGTGCATGGAAAATTGGGCACTCACATGCAAAAGAATAAAAGTAGACCATGTTCTATCATCATCACAAAAATCAACTCAAAATGGACTAAGGACCTGAAAGTGAGATCTGAAACTATAAAACTCCCAGAAGAAAATATAGGCAGTACACTAATTGACATCAGTCATAAATGGATCCTTTCAGATTCCATGTCTACTCGGACAAGGGAAACAAAAGAAAAAATAAACAAGTGCAACTTCATCAGACTACAGAGCTTCTACAAGGCAAATGAAACCAGGATCTAAATGAATAGACAAACCCCCAGGTGGGAGAAGATATTCACAAATTGTATATCCAACAAGGGATTAATCTATGTAATGTATAAAGAACTCACACAACTGAGCAACCAAAAAACAAACAACCCAATAAAAAAAATGGCTGGAGGATATGAACGGACATTTTTCCAAGGAAGATATACAGATGGCCAACAGACACATGAAAAGATATTCAACATCACTAATCATCAGGGAAATGCAAATCAAAACTACACTAAGATATCACCTTATACTTGTTAGAATGGCTATAATTACCAAGACAAAAAAACAACAAATGTTGGAGAGATTGTAGAGAAACAGGAACCCTCATTCACTGCTGGTGGGAATGCAAACTGGTGCAGCCTCTATGGAAAACAGTATGGAGATTCCTCAAAAAATTAAAAATAGAAACACCTTATGATCCAGCAATCCTACTTCTGGGCGTCTACCCAATGGACATGAAATCAACCAACACAAGAGGCTTATGCACCCCTATGTTCATTGCAGCATTATTCACTATAGCCAAGATGTGGAAGCAACCCAAGTGTCCCTCAACTGATGATTGGATAAAGAAGATGTGGCATATATACACGATGGAATACTACTCGGCCATTAAAAAAAAGACAAAATTGTCCCATTTGCAACAACATGGATGGACCTAGAGGGTATTACGTTAAGTGAAATTAGCCAGAGAGAGAAGGAAAAACATCATATGATTTCACTCATATATGGGATATAAATGAGCACAAGGACAGAGAGAACTGGTTGGTGGTTACCAAGGGGAAGGTGGGGTGGGGTGTGGGCAACAGGGCTGAAGGGATGCATCCACATGGTGATGGACAAATAATAGTGTACAACTAAAACCCCATAATGTTATAAACTATTAAGTCATCAATTAAAAAAATCAGAAAAAAATAATAAAAAATAAAAACCAGGAATATCTCACCTTCACCTTGAATGAAAAGGCAATCAATAGATGCCAACACTGAGAATTATCCAATAAAGACTTTAAATCAATCATAACAAAAATGCTTCATCAAGCAATTATAAACATTCTAGACAGAAATGAAAAAAGGAGAGTCTCAGCAAAGAAATGGAAGATGGAAAAATAAAATGGTAATTTTAGAGTTACAAAATACAATAACTAAAATATAAAACTCAGTGGATAGTCTCCACAGCAGAGTGTCGGGGAGAAAGGAAGGAATCAGTGAACTGGAAGATAGAACAATAGAAATGACATGATCTGAACAACAGAGAGACTGAAAAAAAAACTCTCAGGGACCCATGGGACTATAATAAAAGCTCTAAAATTTCTGTCACCAAAGTCTATAAGAAGAGAAGAAAGATGGTAAGGTTTAAAAAGTACTCAAATAAGTAATGACTGAGAACTTTACACATTTGGCTAAAGACTTAAAGTTACAGATTCAATAAGCTGGGAAAACTCCAAAGAAAGGTAAACACAAATCAGTCCGCACTAAGGCACTTCCAAGTTAAACTTCTGAAAACTGAAGATAAACAATCTTGAAAGCAGTGAAGAGAAGCTAAGCTTTACCTACAGAAGAAAACAATTTGAATAACAATGGATTTCTTATCACAAACCATGGAGGCCACCCACTAAGTAATGATACAGACATTTTTAACTGCTGAAATAAAAGAACTATCAATGCAGAATTTTGAGTCCAACAAAAATATTCTTGAGGAGTGAAGGAGAAATCAAGACATCCTCAACTAAAGGAAAACTAAGAGAATATGTGGCTAGCAGACCTATCTGAAAAGATAGCTATAGAAATTTGTCTCAAAAGAAGAAAAATGGTGAAAACAGGAAACTTGGAATATCAGAAAGGAATAAAAACAACGTAAAGTGTAAAACTAAGAGTAAATACATTTTCTTCTCCTCTTCAGTTTCTCAACTGTGTTTGACAGTTGAAGCAAAAAATAAAACATGTATAGGAGATATTTTAGACAATTGTATTCTAAATGGAGAAGGGCAAAAGATGTAAAGGGAGTTAAGGTTTCTAACTTCAAAACTTGTACAATCTTGACACCCACTGACTATGATAAGCCAACATATATGTAGTAATACCTAGAGAAACCACTAAAAGAAGTATACAATGAGATATACTCAAAACAATGTATCTAAGTCCAAATGAAATTTTAAAAAGTGTCCAAGTAATCCACAGGTATATAGGAAAAGGAAAATAGAGAAACAGAACACAGAAAATGAAAAAAATAAAATGATAGACTTAAGCCTTAACAGATTAATAATTACATTAAATTTAAATGGTCTCTATAGGACAATTGAAAGGTATTGACAGAGTGGATTAAAAACCTGATCCTACTATATGCTCAGTACTAGACATTCACTTCAACTATGACAATGTACATAAGTTGAAAGTAAAAATGTATATCTTGCAAATATTAACCAAAAAAAGCAGAGGCAGGGGCCAGCTCCATGGTGTAGTGGTTAGGTTTGGCATGCTCCACTTAGGTGGCCTATGTTCGTGGGTTCAGATCCTGGGTGTGGACCTACACCACTCATCAGTCATGCTGTGGTGGCGACCCATGTATAAAATAGAGGAAGCTTGGCACAGATGTTAGCTCAGGGCTAATTTTTCTCAAGGGACAAAAGAGGAATATTGGCAATGGATGTCAGCTCAGGGTGAATCTTCCTCAGTGAAAAAAAAAAAAAAAGCAGAAGGAGCAATATTAATATCAGATAAAAGAGACTTCAGCTAAGAAAACTGCCAGAGACAGAAAAGCATTACACAACAATAAAAGGATCAGTCTACCAAAAAGACATAGCAATTCAAAATGTATATGCACCAACAAACAGTACTGCAAAATATGTAAAGCAAAAACTGATAGAACTGAAAGAGAAATAGACAAATCCACAATTATAGTTGGAGACCTCAACATTCCTCTCTCAACAACTGATAAAACAATTAGAGAGAAAATCAGCAAGGACACAGAAGAATTCAACAACACCATCAACCAACAGAATATAATCAGCATTTATAGAACACTTCACACAACAACAGCATAATAGTCATTATTTTCCAGTATCCATGGAGCATGAAATACTTGGAAACTAAATAAACCACTTCTAAATAATCCATGAGTCAAAGGGAAATCTAAAAAATACACTGAACTAAATGGCAATGAAAATACAACACATCAAAAACTGTGAGACACAGCTAAAGCAGTGCTTAGAGGGAAATTTATAACACTAAATACTTACATTGGAAAAGAGAAAAAGTCTCAAATGAATAATTTTAACTCCCATCTCAAGAACTCAGAAATAAGTAGAGTGAAACAAATTCGAAGTCAGCAGAATGAAAGAAAGAATATAGATAAAACAGAAATTAATGAAATTGAAAAACAAGTGAAAATCAATGAAACAAAAAGTTCATTTTTTGAAAAGTTCAATAAAATTGAGAAACCTCTGGCAATATTAACAAAGTGAAAAGAGAGAAAACACTAATTAACAATATCAGGAATAAAACAGGGGGTACTTACTGCAAACATCAAAAGGATAATAGGGCATATTATGAACAATTCTACACACATAAATTTGACATTTAGCTGAAACACAACAATTGTTCCAAAAGCACCAATTACCACAATTCACCCTGTATGAAATAAATAATGTGAATAGCCCTAAAACTATTGAATAAATTGAAATTGTAATTAATAAACTAGCCCCAAAAGAAATCTTCTGGCCCAGATAAATTTACTGTAGAATTATACCTAACCTTTAAAAAGAATTAACACCAAATGTATATCATCTCTTCTAGAAAATGGAAGAGGAAAGAGCACTGCCCCATTTATTTTATGAAATCAAAACCAGACAGTATGACGAAAGGAAAGGAAAGGAAAAATAAAATTAAGATGCTAATATCCCTAACGGATAGAGATGCAAAAATTCTTTAAAATATTAGCAAATATAATTCATTAATACATAATAATTATATATCATGACTATATAGGATTTATTCCAGGGATATAAAGATGATTCAATATTTGAAAATCAATCAATATAATTCACCACATTAACAGGCTAAAGAAGAGAATCACATGATTATATCGCTTGAGGTCGGGAAATCATTTGACAAAACTCAACAACCATTCATGATTAAAAACTTTCAGAAAAAAAAATAATAAAAGGGAACTATCTCAACCTGGTAAAGAGAAACAAAAGCCGCAGCTAACATACCATAGTGTATAGTATAGCCTTATACAGAAGGGTAAGAGACCAAATGCATCCCACATGAGAACAGGCACAAGGCAAGGGTGTCTGCTCTTATTTAATAGTGTATTGGAATTATCGCACAAGGTAATGTGGACAGTAAGGCAAGAAGAGGAAAAAAAGTCGTGTAGATTATAATGGAAGAAATAAAACTGTCCCCATCTACAGATGGCATGATTGTCTATGTGGAAAATTCAAGGGAATAAAAAAAAAAATACTCCTAAAATCAATAAGTGAGTTAAACAAGGTTACAGGGTGTAAGACAAACAAAAAATAAATTTTGTTTCTATGTACTGACATATGAGAGAGGTTTGCTGTAAAATGAAGATGTGCTTTATATGTTTTCTTAGAAAGGTGAGCAACTTTCACATATTTATTATTATAATGAATTATAGCCACTCTATAATGAGGCCCTTTTATACAATCAAATAAAAGAGAATACTGACACTAAGGTAATTCAGTTTTGTTCCCGTCCCTTAGGAAAAGAATAAGCAAAATCAATGGGCTACTCATGTTGTCTACATAGATTCATTATTTCTCCAAAGGATGAATATGTTGTAGTGAAAAATTTCAGTTCAATAATTCTAATTGATATTTAGCTTGAGTGTTATAATTTTTCAATTTTCTATACCTTTTCATAAAGATGTTTTGAAACAATAGATATAACATTGTTTATTTTGAAGAAACAATTCATGTAAATAGCCCTTGAATCAGAACAAAACAAAAATGTAATAAGGAAGAAATTAACTAATGGAATAAGTATTTTTAAAGGTTTAACATGAATGGTTTATCATATTAAACTAGAAAATTCAATTAACCTGGGCACAAGATACTTCATCACCCTCATTTCATGAAAGAAAGCCTCCATATTAATTGTGTAGATTCGTGTTCAGCTCAGACAGCTTTCACTTCCCCAACCATTTAACAAATTACAGATGTTTTAGTCTATTTATGTTCAACTGATTTTCAATAGGGATGCCAAGTCAATTTAATGAGGAAAGAACATTCATTTCCACATATGATCCTGGGACAACTGGACATCCAGATGCAAAAGAACAAATTTGGACCTTTATACACCATCATAAACAATAAGTAACTCAAATAATCAGAGACCTAAATGTAAAAGCTAAACATATAAAACTCAGAGTAAAACATAGATGTAAATCTCTGTGATCTTGGGTGAGGCAATGGTTTTCTTAGATGTGGCTCCAAAAGCACAAGTGACAACATAAAAAATAGATAAATGAGACTACATGAAAGTTAAAAAGATTTATGCTGCAAATGATACCACAAAGAAAGTGAAGGACAACACACAGAATAGATGAAGTATTTACAAACAATATATTTGATAGGAAACACATCCAGACTATATAGAGAACTTAAGAGACAGCTCCATTAAAAATGGGCATATTGTTTAAGTACATATCTCTCCAAAGAAGATATACAAATAGAGAATAAGATGCCGAAAAAATACTGAACACGTCATTAGGGAAGCGCCAATCAAAACCTCAAAGAGATACCACTAGATACCACTAGGATGGCTATAATCAAAAATATAGACAATAGCTCGTGTTGATGAGATTGTGGATAAATTGGAACTCTTATACACGCCTGGTGGGAATGTAAAATGGGGCAGCCACTTGAAAAATAGTTTGACATTTCCTTAAAAAGATTAAACATAAAGTTGCCATAAGACCCTGCAATTATACTCCGAGTTATATGTCCAAGAGAAATGAAAACACACGTCTACATAAAACCTTATACATGAATGCACATAGCCAAAATGTAGAAACAACGCACTGTCCATCAACTACTGAATGGATAAATAAACTGTGATATGTCCATATGATGGAATATTATTCATCAATAAAAAGAAATGAGTATTGATACATGCTACAATATGGATGTACCTTAGAAACATTATGCTAAGTGGAAAAGGCAGTTACAAAAGACCACGTATTGTATGATTTCATTTAAACGAAATATCCAGAATAGGCAAATATATAGAGGAAGGAAATAGATTAGCGTTTTACTAGGACTGGGAGTATGGGAGGTGGGGGTAAAAGGGAACTGACTGCCAATGGCTATTGGTTTCTTTCTGGAGTGAAGAAAATGTTCTAAACTTAGATTGTGGTGAAGTTTGAGCAACTCTGTGAATATACTAAAATCCAAAACCTGCTATGTGTACTTTAAATAAGTAAATTTTATCATATGCAAATATCAAAAATAATTATACTATTTCTAACATTCTGTCCAATTTTGCAGACAGGGAGAGGTAGAGGTAAAGTACTTCCACAGTTAATGGAAGGCATTGTTCTGAATTACAACCAAGATGACAGTAATCACATGTCCCACATTATCTGAGATGTTACCAATTTTAAATGTTCTATCACATTGTCGTTGGGGCAATTGTACTTGTTTGAGGATAAAATGTGCTTTTTCTGTTTGATATTCACATCACCATAAACTTAATCATTGGTTCTCTCATCAAATTCTGCCTTTGATTACCATAACTCTTTTTCAAGTCTCTTTCACACTTAAGTACTATGTCTAGAGGTAAACATTTTTCAGAAAAGGAAAAGATTAAAAAAATCAATGTTTGCTGAGAATATGACCTATAAATATAAACTATTTTTTCTTGTCAGTACCTTTCTTTCTTCAGAAAAAAATATTATTTTGACAGATTTCCCTGAGGACAACAGCTGATGGCTTATGGATGCCCTGTGCTCCCAAAACCCTGCCCAAAAAGTGCCCTCCTTGTATTGTGGGCACACATTGACAGCACGAGAGGGAGACACCACGATGGTGTGTGGGGTGTGCTGAAGACACGTGAGCTCCTGAGTCCAGCAGTCTCCGGGCCAGTCCTGCTCCTGTCGATCGCTAGCTATGGCTACTTGAGCAGATAACACTATACTTGTGTGCTTCTCTTTGTCATTTGAAAATTGAGAAATTAAACCCTACTTTAGGAGCACACTGGAGACTACGCGAACCAAAGATACTGCCTGAAGTGTCTTGACAGTGCCTTGCACTATTCTTTTCTACATGCATTGGTGCCCAGGGTATAGGATAGCTGCATCCTCATTCCAGACTTTGGATCAGCTTCTTAAAAGCACTTCAATTGTTTACTAAGACTATATGTATTGATGTGTTGTGCATTAACACGTTTAGTTTCAATATTTCTTTTTTAACAGTTTTGTGTATTCATTTAAAAAGAACTTAGGATGACATCAAAACATCTGGAGAATATTGTGTAGAGATTTTATAAAAACAAATCATAGATTTACTGAAACCGTGCCATGTGCTTGACTCTGAAGTGGCTGTTCTACTTCACGTCGCTTAGAAACCATTTGTATAATAACATTTTTTTCTCTATTATGTTAATTTTCTCTTGACCACTGAACTAAGGTAAGATTGTTAAATGTTACTTGTGAAGTCCTGCAAAAATTCTCAGGATAAATACAATTCTTCTTTTTAAAATTCCTCCAACCTCCTTCCCCCTGCCATCTCAATTAATGTGTTTTTACTTGGAACATTACCAGCAGTAGTTTCTTAACAGACTAAACATATTATACTTCCATTTCCTGGAAGTAATTCTGAAATCACATTGTGTTGTGCAAATGCTCTACTTACAGAGTTATTTCTTATGCAAAATGCAGGCAACAACTGTTCTTAATAGTTTTAAAACATCCAAATCACAGAGGGAATATTTACCAGGTTAAGAGAATATAATTTGTAATTTTTTCTTTCTGTAAAGGTGCACTAGAATCAGCCATTCATATATATGTATCAGTGGTGATCTGTACACATTTTTGACTCAAACTCTTATGATCAGACTCGTTTTGGTAGCGTTGGAAAGGAAAGCAGTTTCTTTCCTTTCTTCCTTTTTTTCCTGAGTAGTTTTGAGCCACCACATAAAAGGTTTTTTTTTTTTTCCTTCATGCATACACCCATGTGAATGTAGCAGAAATCGTCATTTGACCCCAAATGCACCAATTTCAATTCAACTCTCCTTCAAAATTGAAAATGAGATGTGACATTAATAGAAAATATCAAAAGCTGGAGAATGTGTAAGCCTTGTCAACTCTAAACTACACAGCCATAAATGCCAATGAATTTGCATCCCTTAGAATAACATCTCCTCCTGGGTGGTGGAACTACTTGTCTTTATTATCTTTAATATCCTGTGCCTCATGTACTAAAACCTTTTTATGAAGTCACTCAGCCTCATAACACTTAATGAAAAATGGGATCTTTATAGCTAATGAAGCCAGCCAGTCCATTTTAATTCCATGCCTAATTTTCCTTAGACATCAAGAGCAAACACCTCTGTGGTGGGAAAAATTCTGTAATAAGTCTTCTTACTCTTAAATCATGTTCAGATTACACTGCCAATGGACAGCTTTGCACTCCATCGAGCCAGAAGAGGGCAGCCCTGCTTATGGGCAGGAACCAGGGCAGGGACCCAAGTCACCCTAATTCAATTTGTGCCTGTCAGCTTTTGCAAGCTAGGACTGTGTTTATTTTTTCAGAGCTACTTTTTGCCTAGACTCCAACAGACAAAGAAAGAGAGAGGATACAGGATTGCTGTCTGGCATAGCTTCATTTGAGACAAAATGGCATCAGTAACACTCCATTTATTCTGTATCATGCAATATTCAGTTCCTGCACAGCAAAATGGAAGACTAGGTCCCTGACTTTCTCTCCCAGAATCCATTAATGTTAATAGTCTGAATAATAGGGATGAAAAGTTGCCCTGAGTGGAGTATGTAACCTACTTTTGCAGGCTCCTGTTTGGTTGGTGAATACTCCGATGGCCTCTTTCTAATGTTTTCCCTTCCATCATTTAACTACTTTAAGTTGAATTATATATGCCGGGATTTTAGTGGTTAATAACTATTTTCCATCATGAAACTAATTGATGTGAGACTTGCTATGGTGGTAATTTTGTGGAAATAGAGAATTTTAAAATTTTGCTTAGATCAGAATAAGCATGCACAGAGACATACAGATATGTTGTATCACATTATTATTTTTGCCTATTTTTCTTTTGTTTAGAGCAAAAGCTCAAAGGAGCACATGAATGGCATGAAACTAAAAAAGTTTTCTAAAAACGAAGACATTGTGTTCTCTGGGAGAAGGGCTTCTTGGGTTGGCCATGGTGATCCCTGTGTTTTGCTCTCTCCATGAGTGCACAGTAAATATTCATTGAAAGGACATACATTTTCATGTGGTCTTACATTCAAAACAGAAAAAAACCTTAGAATGGAAATGTAAGTTACATGTCCTAAACCAACATTTTTTTTTCACTTCTGATTCTTTTAACTTCTTTAATTCTAGTCCATTTGCTTTCTTTTAAATAATTTATCGGAAAGATGAGTTTACTGTTTTCAGCTAGAGTATGGGCTTACTAGATACCAGTTATTGTTAAAGAAATGTTAATGAACACTTTCCATTTTAACTTTGATTTTGGAAACCCATTTGGCATGACATATTTGAAAAGTCAAGGTAAGTGACGTGTCTGAAACATTATTATGCTTGATCTCCACTGACCGCTCTCCTCCATGAACCGCTGGCATATTTATGATCTGTCTCTACTTAAAATATTCTGAATTGTTTCGATTGCAGTATAGTTTTCCTTTTTTTGTGTGTGAGGAAGACCAGCCCTGAGCTAACATCCGTTGCTAATCCTCCTCTTTTTGCTGAGGAAGACTGGCCCTGGGCTAACATCCGTGCCCATCCTCCTCTACTTTATATGGGACGCCGCCACAGCATGGCTGACAAGCAGTGCATCGGCGGGCGCCCAGGATCCGAACCCGCGAACCCCGGGCTGCCAAGCACGGACTAAACCACTGCGCCACTGGGCCGGCCCCCTAGTTTTCCTTTTTTGACCAGACTTAATCTTTGTGAAGGCCAAGATTGATATATGTGTGTGTGTGTGTATATATGTGTGTGTGTGTGTATATATATATATATATATATACACACATATGTATGTATTAGGTAGTGAACAATGTATTTTTTCCAGAAAATAAAGAATTAGATATGACAATTTCTTGTAATGAACTGTGTCTAAAAGTTCCTAAAGAGCACTACTGACTTGACTAGGAACTTTTCAGTTCTATTATCAAGATAGACCTCATTAAATGTGTGATTTTTGAATTGATCTTTGCTCAAATGTAAATCCTTTGCCTTCAACCTCCTATTTCATTCTCAGTTCTACCCACTTCTGTATAACCCTACTGATAATTTCTAAGTTTAGGGCTTCAAAGCCCTTTCCAAACCTAATGCAGTAGCTTCCTAAGTGGTCTCTCTGTCTTCAGTCTTTCAATCTCCAATACGTCCTACATACAGCTGTCAAAATGATCTTCCTTAAAACCAAGTCTTTTCCTTAAATTTCATCAAAGGCCACACATTGTGTTAACTGCCCTGCAGGGTCCTTTATTATCTGGCCTCTCTGCCTCATAAGTCTATGCTCCAACTATTCTATACCACGTATTTTTGCTGTACACCATCATTTCCAAATTTCATGGGTACTTTGACTTCGTTCTTCCGTTTTCCTAGTTGCTCATTTATCCTTTGTAAACTTGATCAAATGCCACAAATTCTGTGAAGATTCTCCAAGATTTTCTCCTACCATGTAGCTATGGCATCTTTTTTCCTTTGAATACCCACTCTACCTTCTGATCCCATTCTGAGTGCAATTGCCTGCTTTGTTATACATCTCACTTACCTGACTGGAAACATCTTGAAAAGTGTATCTTTGACACTCAATGGAAGCAACAGTGCCTGGCCCATAGTAAGTGGGTGGTAAAAAATGTCCATTTAATGAATGAGTGATTGCATGAGTAAATTAATATATGTCTCTCAATTTATGCTGAAAGGATTGAAAATAAAAATATTAGTGCTTGTACTCACATCCCATGTATGGCTGTCATTTTCACAACTATTTAAATGCTTTTTATTATCTCTAATTGTTGCAACTTGTTAATATGAAGAGCTTGGGAATAGCTAGTTTAGTCTGCAGCAAACAGGTAAAGGTCTCTGAGTGTGATAGGTCTAGGCAAACAGAGCTTCAGCAGAAAAAATAATCGAAAAGTACTTTTGGAAAAAGAAAAAAAATAAAGATGAATGGTAAATTGCAAAGGAAAAATAAGGCAAGTATTACTTTAAGAAAGAGAGATGCTCTGAAAGAAAGTTTATATATTCAACGTTCTTTATTCAACACTGTCTATGGACTGGGAACTGTCTAGACTCTGGAGATTCGAGGCAACACCAGCTAGAACAACAACAACAAAGTCACTGTCACCATAGAGTTTATCCACTAGGAAATATAGTTATAATACACTTTTTGTTTCTGCAGTGACAATTACTTTTTAGATATTGCTGTAAAATTTGACTATTTCATTCAGAATAGAGACTAAGTATATTCCAGGGAGGGAGGAGGGAAAGTGTGGAAGTGTACCTGTGTGTGGTACATGTGTGTGTGTGTGAATTATAGAGCTAGTTCCTCCTCTATCATAACAGGCAGCTGCACTTTCTGTATTAATAGTAGATTAAGAAATTGTAATAGAAGCGCATCATTTGGAGACGTGGTAAGAACCAACAGAGAAGGCAGTTCACTGGAACAATTGCATCTGGGGAATGAAACCACAGCATAGGTTGGGGCAGATCAATCTTTTGTATTATTTCATTTAAAAATGTGGATGAATTGTTTTGCTGAACATTTTTAAACACCAAAACTTAAAAAGAAAGCTATAAAAAAAGGATAACACATTTTGCTATTTGTAAGATTGCCTTGAATGAGTTAATTATGATATGATGGCATGCTTTTAAAAAAAATAAAATTATTATAATAAAAACATTCTGTATTTGCTCAAAGATGATTTTATCAATTATGCTACTATGATCTACAATACTCCCCATATAAGCTACTACATAACAAATTTGTATTCAATATATTGCTAGAATAAAATGGAATCTTTTTAAAGTTAGCAGCTATCTTTTCTTTGGTGAGGAAATAAAATGTAACAACACACAGCTCTTTATGACTTGGCTGCCGGGAGCACATGGTTAACTACATATGTTGTGGTAGACATATTTTCTTTTTTCTTTTCAATTTCTGATGTTAAAAAATTCTATTCCTATTTTATAACTTTGTTATTTATGACTTTCATTTCATTCTGTTTCAAATCCTTTTAGCAAAGAAGTGACACATGAATAAATAAAGTAATAAGGTGTGCTACAAATATAAATGCAACAAGAAAAAGTTCACAGACTCTAAAGGATCTCATAGTTTGGAATGTGAGATTCAGGGGGCAATCTAAATAAAGTATGGCAGGAGAAAAGTTACTGCCAGCATGGACCTGCCTCAAAATCATTACAGCTGTAGACAGAAGTGATAGTTCAGAGATAAATACACTGCATGTTACTAGATAGGGATATTTTTGTTTCAGTAGGAGTGGAGTGATATTAAGTAAAGAAAAAAATTAAAATAAAGAAAAAGAGGAAAACAAAACATCATTAATGAGACTGGGTTATCAGTCATCTGTTAGATGATTAACAGAAAAAGAAAAAGAGCGAGGAAGAGGAAGATGAGGAAGAGGATGAAGAGGAATAGAAGATTAGAAAAAAGAAGAGGAATAGAAAGGAGAAGAAAAGGAGGAAGGCCAAGGAAAGAGAAAGAGGCTAGAATAAGTAGAGGAGGAAGAAGGAGGAGAAAAAGAGAAGAAGAAAGACAAGGTGGAAGAGGGAGAGAAAGAAGGAGGAGGAGGAGGGGAAACATAAATGAGATTGGAAATATCTAGTTGGGTTTTTTATACCCTATAACCAATTCCTCTTTCTCATAATAAAATGAGACAGATGTTAGAATCAGAATATCTTTTATATGTATTCTAACCAAGCTCTTCTCAATTTGCAGGTGAAGACAGCGAGGTCTAGGGAGAAAAAAAAAATGAATTGCGCTCTTCCTACCAAATTCCTCACGCTATCTTGCTGATCAGCCTCATATCTCTGCCCTTCCCCCCCGTCCCTCCTTGCTGCCGAATAGAGGTTCATTTGGCAAGTATATTTTAGTTCTTATCAATTGTTATGTGACTTTTGATTATGTTATTTCAAAATTTTAATTAAATCTCTACTGTATTTCCAAAATTATTATAAATCTCAAATTCTGCTAATCTAAAATTTTAAAAGTGAATTAGAATGTATTAAGAAATTAGAACTCAAATTCAGTAACATAATGAGAAATTAGAAGCCTGCCGAGTGAGAATAATGGCCATATATGTTTGATTCCTTTGTTCTGTATCATGCCACGTCATTTTGTCTTAATATTAGAATTATTTCCTGTGGGAATGGGTTTAACATTAATCCAGAGCTTTCAGCATATCTGCTACTGTTCGAAGTCTTTTCCTTACGCTACAACACAGGAATATTTTCCCCACTTTAGAGAAAAGAAAATTGAGGGACAAAGCAGTGAAGCAATACAATCAAAGCCAAGAGTTAAGAGAGGAAAAAAAACCTGGATTCATGTTTGTGTCCCCCCCAAACCAAAGGAGATTCCCTTTCTGTCATAAGTGCTAACTGAAGCACCAATAATAATACATCAATAAATCATTTTATCAAGACACGCTTGTGATGGCATGAAAATTGGATTGAAATTTCTTGTTCTCATTTTTACAGGGAAGTTTTTAGCTTGCTACTTAGGTCAGTAAATCCTCCATAATTTAGACATTGTGTGCTATATGGTGGGTTAATATTGCTATGAGAACTGTAATTTTTTATATTTCTGACGTTTTATTTTCAACTTGTCAATTTTATTGTGCTATTAGTACTGGTACTCTTTTAAAAAATCATTTATTTTAGAAAAGAACTCTTCAGTTGAAGTGATCCACAATAACATATCCATCAGGTAATTCAGTGGAAAATAAAACCCCAGATGTGAATGCACTCCTGTACTGGTAAGGAAAGATTTCCCAGTAAATCAGATGTAGTGACTTTCTCTTTATTAATGAGAAATTACTGGCTAGAAGTTGGATCTTTTCCTGTTCATGATATATTTGGAAATATCTCTTCACTAAATACATAAGTCTGAGCCGTCTGTCATTTTGTTTCTCATCTCTGGTCAACCACATTGAAGATGCTTACTACAAAATAAACATAGCCACCTGCAGCATCTGCATGAGAGTGAGGGATCGATGCAGTGGCCATGAAGGTAGAGAAACTGAATTCCAGTGCATTACTTTGTACGGATTTGAGAACTAAAACCATTGAGATGAGCCAATTACACCACGTAAGTGTTTTTTCGTTTGTTTGCTTTTGGTGAGGAATATTGTCCCTGAGCTAACAGCTGTGCCAATCTTCCTCTATTTTGCATATGGGATGCCACCACAGCATGGCTTGATGAGCGGTGTTTAGGTCCACCCCCAGGATCCGAACCTGTGATTCCCAGGATGCCGAATCAGAGGGTATGAACTTAACGACTATGCCACCAGGCCAGCCCCCATGTAAATGGTTTTAACTGAGAATATGAAATATAGTGGGAAAGGCATTGGGCTTGTGTTCAAGATCTGGCTCTACCAATTATGGACTGCATCATTTTAGGAAAAAGTGAGCTGCTGCTTTCTCATCTGTACAATAGGAGTATGCATACTCTGAATGGAACTGTGAGGCTTACAGATATTCATGAACTCAAATTTTCCAGACACACTAGTATTTATTGTAAAAATAGTTACAATTTATGTCATCAAACTGTGGCTATTGAAAATGCCTTTTATGATTGCATTGGAAAGGACTTATTTTGTTCAGATTCCAGAAATAGAAATATAGAGTTTTTATTTCTAAAGTGCTTTAAAAAAAATGTGTTGACAAAGAAAGTCATTATCTTTAAAGAACAACATAAAATACTTAGCTTAGTTCTTTCCTTTCAAGTACTGAAAACTCCGTTTGTGTGAGCAGTTTTCTACTAAATACGCATCAGTCATGTCTAGGGACAGAAGGAGTTCTCCTGTGAGCCTCTACATAGTAGCTTCTTGTTAGTTTAGTAAAAATTATTGTATGACTTTTAAATCAGAAAATTGCATTCATGAAAACAGTGAATTTTTATGATTCATATTTTGATTTAAGCTGAATGTTCTAACTAGTGAAAGTGGGTTAGGTTAGACTTTGGAGTGTCTAATATTCAGAAATACATAACCCAGCAAAGACATAATGATTCATTGCTTGATTCAGAAGATGCTGGACCAATTCTTACCATCACTGGGGAATTTCCATCATATCTCCTACTGAGAATTTCATACCAGGAATAGATAATAACATGTTTTAATAAAGTTCTAAATAATGGCATAAGCAAAAACATTGTTTTTATCCCTTATGTACTACCCATAAGGTTCACTATTTTTTTTTAATTATTACATTCTGCCTCCTTTCATTGGATCCTCACAACAGTGATACGGATTCAATCTAGTTTTCAGATGAAGAAACACAAAGAGACAGATATTAAGTAAAAACATCACTCAAAATACCAAACTGTTAACCAGTTTTGTTATGGGGCTAAAACACACATGCACTCTGCTGTGTAGCACTGACATATTCAATTATTTCTAACAAGTTGAGTTTTTTTCTTCTTCCAATTCCCTTTATCCACCTTCATCTGTGGACTAATTTTGTTTCAAAATTAATCCAACAAAATTTTTCTGGATTTAAATTTTACCTATTGTCAAGGGAGATACCCTTAGATATCCCTGTCTTACAGATTATACATTTTTAGGTTAAATGATTAGTTTAATTTTTTTCCCATACAGTAAATGGGATGTCCTAAACAAGGATATGGTATCTGAATCTCTTTTATTTGTGTGAAAAATAAAATTACAGGCTAGTGATATTTTAGTACCCTAGGATGAGGGCCGTTGCTGTCCAGGTGGCTGTGATGGCTTTTGCGTGGTCCAGTGGGGATGGTGAGAGCTTCAAGGCAAGCACGTGGTTCTGGGAAGAAATTGCCCTAAACAAAATGGCAGCCACTGAAACCTGCTCTCATCTGCTAACTTCAATCCTCTGTCTGAACACATGGACCTTATCAGGCCTAAGAAAATCCGCCAGAAGTCTGTCCACTTAGCATCATTATTGTCTTTCTTCTCCCATGTGATAGCCCATCCCCTGCCCGCATACGGTATTCCTGTAGAACCTTCCTCCAAACAAACTCCATGTTGAATTTTGTACAGCCTTGCTCTCAGTAGATAGTCTTCTAATTTCTGTGAAAGATAAGTTTATAAAGATTTCAAGTGCTAACACTCTCAGGAAAGTAACATTATAAGAGGTGATTTTTTAAAGCTAAATGACTTGAAATCTCTGTGATGAAGTGTAATGGTGAAACTTCAGACATAACTAAGTGCAGAGAGGCCAACATTATTCAGAAAAGGACAATGAGTACAGTTTCTTCTACTTCTCTGCAATTTCACCTTCGACACAGTCATTCCTGCAGTTCATTAATGAAATTGGTCACGTCCATGGATACATATGAATTGCATCTGTTTTCATTAAACTAGTCATAAATCTTTAGTAAGTAACTAACTCTCAACATTCTCATCTGTAAAATGAGAAAAAGCCATGATACTGTTACTATGGAATGTGACCTTATCATGACTCTGCCTAGAATATAGTAACCATCAGGGATTGTTTGTGACTATCAAACTAAACTTGAAATCTAGATCCACTGGGAGATGTTCTAATACATTTCATTTAAACGTTTTCATTCACAGGCTAGAAAATCCTACTGTCCATGGGGTGTTATAACTGCTATCAAATATATTTTTGTTGTTATTGTTTTAAAAAAGAATTAAATGTATCAATTTTTATCCCACTTCATTCCTAAGCAGATGTACATTACCTGAAAAGTATTCATATGTATTACTTTCCTATTGATGCTATAAAAAACTGCCACCAATTTCGCAGCTTAAAACAACACAAATTTATTTTCTTACAGTTTTCCAGAAGTTTGAAGTCAGTTTCACCAGGAAAAAAATCAAGGTTGATGTCAGCAGGACCATGCTTCCTCCGGAAACTCTGGGGTAGAATCTGTTTCCTTTCCTTTTCTGTCTTCTAGAGCTGCATTCCTCATATTCGTTGGCTAGTGGCCCCTTGCTCTGTCTTCAGAGCCAGCACTGGGACATCTGCAATACTCTGCTTCCAGCATTACATGGTCTTCCCTCTCTATCTCTGACTTTCACTCTCCTGTCTCCAACTTATAAGGACCCTTGTGATTACAATTTTCAGTTTACCAGAATAGTCCAGGATAATATCTCCATCTCAAGATCTCATACTGTAAAATCATTTTTTTCTGTATAAAGTAACAAATTCAGCTTCCCAGGATTAGAACATGGGCATCTTTGTGTGTGTGTGTGGGCGCACACGCGTACACGTGTGTGCGCTAAGGAGGCATCATTAGCCTACCATAGCATACAATATGATTAAAAAATATAAGAGGGATATATTTGAAGAAGACAGAACACTTTAACCCTGGTGTAATGCTTTTTAATGTTTTTCATTTTTTTAATTTTGAGATAATTTTAGACTCAGAGAAGATTTGTCATTTCTATGTAGCCATTATCAAAATTCTCCTTTTGTTAATATCTTACATAATCATGGGAAATTGACTTAAGCTAAGAAATTAACTTTAGTACAATACTATTGACTAAACGATGGAATTTATTTAGACTTCATCGGTTTTTCTACTAGTGTCCTTTTTCTGTTGTAGGATCCTGTCCAGGATCCCACATGTGGTGTCTCCTTAGTCTCCAATTTGTAAAAGTTGATCAGCCTTTTCTTGTCTCATGATTTTGACTCTTTTGAAGAGTCAATTGTATCCACATCTTGGTTGATTTAAAAAAATACATAAAGTTTAAATTTCATTTTGTACAGTTTTATGGGGTTTAGAGAAATGAATAGAATTGTGTGTCCACTAACATCTTTCCATGCTGAATATTTCTATCATCCCAAACTTTCATCCAAACTGTCCTTTTGCAGACAATCCCCACCCTGTCAACCCCAGACAACCACTGACCTGTTTTCTTCCCTCTAGTTTTGCCTTTTCTGGAATGTCATATAAATAGAATCATATCCTTTGTAACTTTTGGGGTCTAGCTTCTTTCACTTCACAAAAAAACATTTAAAAGCCATCCAATTTATTGCATGAATCAATAGTTTGTTCCTTTAAATAGGAGTAGTACTTTAACGTATGGATGTACGACAGATTGTTTATGCATTCATGAATTGAAAGATGTCTGAGTTGCTTCCAGTTTTTTGCATTATGAATAAAGCTGCCATAAACATTCACATACAGATTTTTATGTGAACACAGTATTTCATTTCTCTTGGGTAGAAATCTAGAAGACAGGTTTCTGGGTCATATGGTAGGAATGTGTTTAACTTTATGAAAAACAGACAAACTGTTTTTCAGATCTGGCTGTACTATTTTTTTATTTCACTAGCAATGAATGAATGTTCCCTAAGCAAAGGTTTTTAATTGAAATAAAGTTCAGTTTATCAACTTTTTCTTTTATAGTTTTGATTGTTGTGTCTAACAATGCTTTTCATCGATCCAAGGTCACTCAGTTTTTTCTCCTGTTTTCTTCTAGAGAAGTTTTATAGTTTGAGGTTTTAGATTCAGTCATGAATTACTTTGAATTAGTTTTGTATTAGGTGTGAGCTAAAAGTTGAGGACTATTTTTTTTAAAAACTTAATTCAATTGATATGTAATTCATATACCATACAATTCATTCATTTAAAGTGTACAGTTAAATGGGTATTAATAGAGTTGTGCAACCATCACCTAAATCAATTTGGAACATTTTCAGAACCACAAAAAGAAACCTCGTGTTCTGTAACTGCCACTCTCCAACCACAGATCCCCTATGTCCTAGGACACCATGGATCTACATTCTGTCTTTACAAATTTGCCTATTCTGGACATTATATATAAATCAAATCACACAATAGGTGGCCCACTGTTAATGGCTTCTTTTACTTGGTATAATATTTTCAAAGTTCATCCATGTTGTAGCATGTTTCAACTTTTTTTCCTGTTTATTGCCTAATAATATTACACAGTATGGATATATCTTATTTTATTTATTCTTTCATCAGATGATGGGTATTTTAGTTGTTTCTACTTTTTAGTTATTATGAATAGTGCTGCAATGAACATTTGTGGTCGACTTTTTGTGTGGAGATATGTTGTTATTTTACGTTGGTGTATACCCAGGAGTGGAATTGCTAGATCATATGCTCACTTTATGTCTAACCATTTGAGGAACTGAAAGACTGTTTTCCACAGCGGTGGAGCCATTTTACATCCCCACCATCATTTTTTCAGGGCTCCAATTTCTCTATATCCTTCCCAACACTTGTTATTATATTTCTTTTTGATTATAGATATCCTAGTGGATGTGAAGCGGGATTTCATTGTGATTTTGAGTTACATTAGCCTTATAATTAACAATCTGAGTCCATTTTTTGATGTTTGACTGCTGACAGCTATTAAGCCCCTCTCCCTGCCCCTCTGCCCCATGTCTGGACAAGTGGATCAGAAAGCCTGGATGCTCCCTCCTTTGGCACAAGTGAGAGTTGTATACCATGCAAGCCCTTGGTAAGGTGTGGGAACTCTCACACAATACCACTTCCTGACCACCATAAAAACCACAAATCATTCTCCTTCCTTGCCCTCAAATCATTTTTGGACCAGCTTAAGAGGGCAGCCCTGCTCTTCCAGACGGCATCATTATGTAGATAATAAATTTTATGTAACCTTCTTTGGTCTGTGTGGCGTCATTAGTCTTAACATCTGAACCAAATTTTCTGTGAGGGTTGATCCAATCACTGTGAGATGACCATAAAGTTCCTGATGGCTACAAAATCTCTGATAGCTAGTGATGTTGAGCATCTTTTCATGGGTTAACTGGCCATCTGTACTCTTCTGAGAAATGTCTACTCCAATCTTTTGCCAATTTTTAATTAGTTTACTTGACTTTTTATTGTTGAGTTGTAATAGTTGTATATATATTCTAGATAAAATTCCCCTATCAGATGTATGATGTGAAAATATTTATTTCAATATGTGGGTTGCATTTTCACTTCATTGATCTTGGCCTTTGAAGCACAATAGTTTTTAATTTTGATAATGTCCAAATTATCTATTTTTTTCTTTTGTTGCTTGTGCTTTTTGTGTCACATTTAAGAAACAACCCAGGGTCATGAAGATTATGCCTATGTTTTCTTCTTAGAATTTTAGATTTTTAGGTCTTATATTAGGTCTTTGATCTATTTTGAATTAATTTTGATATATGGTGTGAGGTAGAGGTCCAACTTCATTCTTGTCATGTAGATATTCAGTTGTCCCAGTATCATTTGTTAAAGTTACCGTTCTGTCCACCGTTGGATTGTCTGGCAGCCTAGCCAAAAATCAGTAAATATGAGGACTTATTTCTGGTCTTTCAATTCTATTCCATTGATTTACATGTCTATTCTTATGCCGGTACTGCACTGTATTGATTACTGTAGGTTTGTATTAATTTTTCAGATTGGGTAGTGTGAGTCCTTCAACCTGGTTATTCTTCAAGATTCTTTTGTTTGTTCTAGGTCCTTTGAATTTCCACATAAATTTAGGATCACCTTTTTACAGAAAAGCTAGCTAATTTTTGATGAAGATTACATCAAATCTGTAGAATATTACACAATCTTAACAATATTAAATCTTCTGACACATGAACATGGGATGGTTTCTGTTTATTCAGGTCTTCCTTAATTTCTTTAACAATGTTTTGTCGTTTTCAAAGTATAAGTTGTGGCCTTTTTTGCACAGTTTATTCCTAAGCATTTTATTTTTAATGCAATTGTAAATGGAATTGTTTATTAATTTCATTTGGGGTTTGTTCATTGTTATTATATAGGAAGATAATTAATTTTTGCATATTTGTCTTGTGTCCTGTAACCACTGAACTGATTTATTAGGTCTAATAATTTATTAGATCTAATAACTTATTAGATCTAATAATTTATTACTGGATTTGTTAAGAGTTTCTACATACAATATTGTGGCATGTGCAAGTAGAGATGGTTTCACTTCTTCCTTTCCAATCTGGTTGCCTTTATTTCATCTTTGTGCCTGATTGTTCTGACTAGAATATCTAATACAATGACAAATAGAATTAGTGAGACCAGAAATTCTTGTCTTTTCCCTGAGAAGTGTTGAGTCTCTTACCATTATGTTGTAGCTATGAGTTTTTCTCAGAGGCTCTTTATCAGGGTAAGGAAGTAACCTTGTCCCTAGTATGTTGATTATTTTCATCTTGAAGAGGTGTTGATTTTTGTCTTATGCTTTTTCTCATCTATTAAGTAGATCATGTGTTTTATCCTGTTGATAGTGTCTTAAATTACTTGATTTTTGGGTGCTAAACCAAGCTTACATTTCTAGGATAAATTCCACTTGATCATGGTGAGTACTCCTTTTTATACGTTCCTGGATTTGACTTGAGCATAATTTGTTGAGGACTTTTACATATATATATATATATATATATATATATATATATATATATATATATATATATCTTTTAATTTTTTGCATGTGAACTTTAATGATTATAGTACTTTGTGTTTTAAGCTGTCCTTGCTCCATTGAATTGCTTTTTAATTTCTGCTATAAATCAGTTGATTATACTTGTGGAGGTTTTTGGGGTTTTTTTGGATTCTTTATTCTGCTCTTCTATTTGTCTATCCATTTGCCAAATACCACACTGTTTCAGTTACTGAACTTATAGTTGGAAGCAGATGTGCTCGCTAAATTTGATAATCTTTTTCAAGATTTTCTTCGCCTACTCTAGATTTTTGGAATTTCTATAAATTTTTAGATTTAAACTGTTGATATGAACAAAAAGATCTGTTGGAATTTTTATTGGGATTGCACTAAATCTGTGTGTCAAATTACAGAGACTTGGCTTGACACGTTAACAACAATGAGTCTTCAAATTCACAAATATTGTATAATTTTTAGTAGAAGCCCATTATGAATTTGCTTCCTTAGTCTATGTTTATCTTAGGAATATAGTACCATGCAGGGCACAATAAATATTTATTGTATAATGGAAGCCTGTGTTCATATGCTTGGAAACATCCTCTTGTTTACAATTCAACAAAATTAAGGACAAGATCCCATTATATTTGAGTTTGTATTCTCAGTGACCATTACAGGTCTTGAAACATGATGAAAATAAGTGTTTGTTGAAGCAATCAAAACGTCAATTCGAGTTTAACAGATTGCTCATAAATTATTTTTTAGAGAATATTATTTTGGATATTTCATATTGAATAACATTCATCTTATTACCTCTGGCCATTTTTCCCCAGTTAAAATTTGCCTTTATTTTACACAAGTAATCAAGACTATGTCTGCAATATACCAAAACACCTGACATTCAAATAATTGGATAAATAGAAAATTCAGTTATATAAATGAACAAAAATATGAATCAGAAAAATCAGTTCTACTGTTTCTCACGATAAAGATAATGCAAACAGCTGACTGATTTTTTCCACTATTCAGTGCCTTGTAGAGACACGACTTGCAAGTTAATGCACCGAGTACTTCAGTTAGAGCCAAACATCAATATCCCAATGAGAACTATTTACTCTCCCGGAGTTTGGGAAGGAAGCCCATTCACTGAAAAGATGTGTTACAGACCATAAAGAGAGATGGCCAACTATCCAACCTAGTGGTTATATAATATTTTTTTCCTGAAAAAAAGCTGGAAAAAGTGGATGATCTTTTAGGGAGGAAGTTCCAGAAATGCTGATCTCTGAACAGATTTGAGAGATGGAGTTGAGACCATTAGACCCGTAATATTTTTATCCAGATTAAATGCATTTTATGCCATCTATGCATATATGAATTATTCATTTATATATATATGTGTGTGTGCGTGTATGTAGGTATAAAACACTTTCAAATGCTTATGTCTATAGACATTCAGTAACTTCCAGGCACCTATAAATCTTACCATCGTTTACCAGAAACACCTACGCTTTTCCTCAGTAAATTATGTCTTTCTTTGCATAGAGATATATTCTTTCACCTCTTCGTCACCGATGACTAGCAAAATGCATGGAACTTGGTGAGTGCAATTCAGCTTTTGTGATGAATGGAAATGAAAACCAAAAAGGTATCTAAATTATTGTCCAACTTGGTTGGTAAAGATACTGGTTAGGAGGCAGCTTAGGCGAGCAGGTACATTTTCTTTTGCTTTGAGTTTTTAGGGCACAGCTAAATCCCCACTGTTAAATTGCCAGATGCTCATATGAATTGAGGCTATTAGAATGTAAATATTTAAATTGTTTTGTAAATACTGGTGCAGACTAAACTAATTAATTTGAGGTGTAGCCCTTTGAGGCCAGTGTGCCAAGTCAATCATTCAGTATAAATGTGGGCACACAAAGAAAATAAGTGCACTTAATTGAAATTTATCATGGACCTAGACAAAAAATCTTGAGATAGACAGCAACACCAAGACTCAAGAATTAGGGTTAAGACTCTCCTCTATGGAAAAGCCAAAATCAAAGTAAGGATTAAAGCTATAAAATAAGAGTAGAGTTTTAATTAAAATTTGTCTTTTCTATGCAACCACTTCTTACCTGAAATGTGAGGAAGAATGCCAAAATTAGGACTTGATTAATAAGCTAAAGACAAATCTAGAGAAACAGTGGACTGCAGAGTGCCATCTTTTTTTTTTTTTTTTTCCTTTTTTTTTTGTGAGGAAGACTGGCCCTGGGCTAACATCCGTGCCCATCTTCCTCTACTTTATATGGGATGCAGCCACAGCATGGCTGACAAGCAGTGCGTCTGTCTGCACCCAGATTCCAAACCTGCAAACCCTGGGCCGCCAAAGCAGAGCACCGCAACTTAACCGTTAGGCCACCAGGCCGGCCCCAGAGTGCCAAGTCTTTATATGCACTAACCAAGTCATGGAGACTTAGTTATCCTCAGTCTACTCATTTATTCATCTGAATTCTGTCTCGTTTAAGAATTATTTTAAAGCAGCAGACTCTATCGTGTCTGGCACACAATAGGGCAGCACGGAGTAGTGGCTCGGAGTATTAGCTTTGGAGCTAGAGTGACTGAGATCATGCCTGTCTCTGCTTTTTCTAGTGGTATAATCTTTGACAAGTTACTTTGTTCTCTGGTTCTTAGAACAATGGAAATGAGCTTAACATTCTACCTTTTGAAAAGGCTTGTTGTAAGAATTAGTTTAAACAATGGAAGCAAAGTCCTTATAATAGCATCTGGAACATAGTCAGTGCTGTATAACTGTTTTTGTGTATTTTTATAATTATTACAAGGCCATATAAAGTACAAGATATGAAAAATAAGAGTTAAAGAAGATGAAGAAGGCAAGAATGAGAATATTAGTGACATGAAGAATGAGTTTAAAAATGTATACTCACACTCTCTATGTGTGGGTCACAGTTTTGACAGCAATGTTTCCGGAAGCCAACACAAGGATCTGGTCAGTTACACATTTCATTGGGATCATAAAATTAAACAGAAGTCAGCTGTTGAGTGGATGAATAACTGTTTTTGGTGGTGAAGCAGGTTATTTCTTCCAAGGTTCCTGAGGAAGAGGAAGCTCCGGTTTGATGAAGATGTCCATAGAGACAACTTTACTACAGACACAGGCTAGCTTCGTAGGTTTGTTTTTAGAATAAGGCTGTGGGACTCTGACTCAAATTCCATTCAGGCAAAGCCCGTTAGTGGAGGAGTATGATCCTCAAACTCCACTCCCTGCTTATTTGGCATGACTTGAGCAATTAGAGGGAAACAAAGGTTGATGCCCTGTAAGAACCCTAAAATGACTAATTTAAAGTGGGATTTTCAGGCAAAGAAACTCACTGTCTCATTAGAATTAAACTGTTATTGGAATATTGTTTTCTGTAGATTTTTTCCTGTGATTCATGTTACTCAGAGGCCTTTAAATTCCTGGAGCTTTTGCTATGTATACCACATATACTGATAAACACCCTCAGACAACAAAGTTTTCACTAGGTGAAATAGAAATCTCATCATTGTTTCCCTGAGGGTGCCAAAACAGAATGAATATGACTTGAAATATCACATTTTCTTTAAGATAAAGTAGGTAGAAACCTCTTTATTCAGCTATATTCCCTGTGGGTATCAGAATGTCAGTAGGATGAGTAAAATTTTGTAAGTCTAAATTGAATATTTGTTTTTGTATGTTTGAAAACATACAAAATATTGTTCTGAAAAAATAAACCTTTTTTTTTCTGAGGGAGATTGGCCCTGAGCTAACATCTGTGCCCATCTTCCTCTATTTTGTATGTGGGATGCCACCACAACACAGCTTGATGAGTGATGCGTAGGTCTGCGCCTGGGATTTGAACCTGCAAACCCCGGGCCGCTGAAGCAGAGTGTGCAAACTTAACCGCTACGCTGCTGGGCTGACCCCTAAACATTTTTTCATTAACTTTCCTAACAAATATTTGATGAGTATCTATTGTAAGCTCAAAATTTGGGAGATTAAAAGTTACTAAAACTGAATCTTTATCTTTAAGTAACTTGCAGAGGAATAATAATTCAACTGTCCTCTTATTCAACTTCTGCTTGATCTCTTTTGCAATGAGTAGTGGAACAGCCTGGATACACCTACAATTTGTTGATCGTTTTTACATCCTGATGAAACATTTTAAGGATAAGGATAAATCCAAGACAGTAAAATGATCTAAATCAATTACCAGATTTTCTGGTTTGAGTAAATTAGTAGAGGGAAATCCTTGGCCGGAGGGGATTCCTGCCTTCAATTCATCTGGCCATTAGCATGATAGGGCTGTGATGCCTCTTTTTAAAGCTTAGGGAGACGCCATCCTCCTGTCGGGTGACCTGCTGTTGCTGATCAGTTCAGAGCAGAATATGAAGAATGAAAGAAAAATTGTCTAGAAATCTCTTCGTATAAGTTAAATGTAAGGTAGACACTTAAAATTTGAGCCGCCATAATAGTAGTCAGTAACTCAGGACATGGTTTAGTGGCAGATTGTGACAAAAGTGGAGAATTACATTTTTTCCTATACCTTTACCTCAATTTCCTCTCCTCCCATAATTATGGCTCTTTTCTTCATTTTATGTCATTCCTTACCTGATCTTCTCTTTTTCCTTCTTTCCATTTCTATCTCATATCCCCTTTTTCCAATTGGCTTTTCACTCTATTTCATATATTCACGCACTGTCTCCCATGGCAGGCTCTTTATGGGATTTTATTATTTTATGTTACTTTTTGCACTGTGTTTTAAAATGTTCACATACTTTTCTGTTTCTTCAACATAATTCAAAAGCTGAGAAATTTTAACCTCATTATTTTGTTCTGTTTCTCTGAGCAAATTAAAACATCCTGCTGCTAAGCTAAAATTCCAAATACTTTGACTAGAGTTCTGAGATTGCCTCTATATCTGATGGTGCATCTTTAAGCAAGTCCTCCAACTCTCTGGGCCTTAGTTTCCTCATTAGCAATGGATTGTCAATGTAAATGATCTGTAAGACCCCCACAGATCTAAAATGCCATAGATCTAGTAAAATGAATTTATTTGCAGCTGCTTTTTCTCTTTGGGTCTTAGGCCTGGGAGAGAAAACATAAGATGGTTTTTTTCACCATTCCAGGTAGAAAGTGTTAATTCTACCCATGACTCAGGCCAGACTTGCTCAAAATATGGTTAATGATTTTGTCCCAATCAGAGTTTCAATTGATTCTTTCCTTTCCTCAGCACTAAAGTTCAGCTGGCAATTGGTAGGCCAAGCTGTACATCTTTATGTCTCTGAAGGAGTGGCCAGGAGATTTTATTTTTAAAGCATCTTATTAAGCAAAGTCAGAAATTCTGAAATCTACTGTCAGTATTGACTTGCTCAAAGCACACTACTGACCCACAAACACTGTTTTTTAGAATACATCATGTCCTGATTGTTAGCATGTAGAAATATTCTCCATTACAGTTATGCATCACTTAATGACGGGGGCATGTTCTGAGAAATGCATTGTTAGGCCATTTCATCATTGTGAGAACATCGTAGAGTGTACTTACACAAGCCTAGATGGTATAGCCTATACACGTCTAGGCTGTGTGGTACTAATCTTATGGGACCTCCATTGTATATCCAACACGTCATTGACCAAAACGTTGTTATGGCGCATGACTGTATTTCACAAATGTTGCTGGTTAGTTAAGGTCACAGACTGCCTTCTTCGCTGTGTCCTCCTACAAATTCATTAAAATAGTGATTAACACCTACGTGATAAATTTGAATGAACTACTCTAAAACAATTAAGCTTACAGGCTTGGGCCACACTCTGTGACTCATACATTCCTGAGCACTATGTGAATAAGATATATTCCTGTTTTCAGTCATCTGAGATTGAGTTTTGGGAGGAGACCTGTGTGAACTCCCTGTGTTTCTGGGTAGAATTTTTAGCCATTTCATTATCCAGGTCACAGAACTCTTGTGAATATCACAGAGTATAAGAGTAGAGTGTGCACAGCAATAATGTGCTACAGAAATTCAGAACAAAGAGAATAATAATGATTTGCATACTCAGAACCCACATTGCATCTGTTAGTACATGAAGAATACAGACAAAGGACTGCACAATGGCCTGTATAATAGCAGTCATTTACAAACACTAAGACATCGATCATATCACCTTTGAATAGTAAATGTTAAATAATATGGAAAATTAATGCCACCAAGCTTAGGAAAATAATACATTTCATTTACTAAACTTCTTTCCTTCAGTAAACTCAAAGTTCTTTTCCTCTAAAACTAATATTGATCAATATTTCAATGATTCTATTTTACTTGCTTCAATTTTCTCTCTATATAAATACATATGTAGCTGTATCCCCATACACTTACATACAAGCACTATAAATCCCCACTCCAATCCCCCTTACTGCCAAAAATAAAAAGCCATGTAGATTGCTAGTAAGGGTCAGAGGTATAGCGATCCTGGGGAATAGTGTGGTGTTTCTATCTTTTTATGAATTAAAAAAAAAAAAAACTATGCGTCTTTTATAATTCCATAAGAAATTCTCCTTCAATTTAAATGGTAATTAGCTGAACAATGTCAACTTAACCAAAGTGTAGTTCTATATCTAATTTTCATTCATCTTTAAAGGTTGACTATGTATTCTTAAGATCAACATCTGATGAAACTTAATAAACATATGTGAGCAGAAAGAAGAAAGAGATAAGAGATTTGTAACCCTGGATATCATAAATATCTGAATAACACATTTAGAGTATAATCACTTAAAATGAAATGTTTATTAAAGAACTGAAAATTATCCCAATCTTATTGGGATGGAACTTCGGTTGGGTTAATCAAAGTGAGGGAAGGATACAGTTCATGACATGGCTATTTTCCATACTAAGTCCCCCATTATCTTTTGTATATGTGAAGATGTGTTAAGCGGTACAGAGTTTGAAATGCATGCTTTCCTTTCCCAATAAACTCCTGGCAAAGCCAATGTTTGCATTGCTTACATCATGGCTTTCACAAAATCCTTTTTGACCACTAATTAAGAATATCGGGCATGTGTCAGATTGAGTTGGAGAACAGAATGTCACTATACCTGCACAGGGTGACAGAATCTTTTTTTTTCCCCAGTCAGATTTGTGAGTTACTTCTATGACTGATTTTTACATAACCTATTATGTTCTGATTTAGTTGGCAGTTTGGTAAAAACACTTTGTTTAACACAACCTAAGTTTATATAAGTCAAATTAGCTACATGGGGCATTTATCCATTCACTGATTCATTCCTTCACCCATTAACTTACTTACTCACTCAATCGTCCACTCAGAGAAAATGCTTTGAAATCAAATACATGGAAAGTGCTGGATGAGGCATTAAAGAGGTATCTGAATGATCTCTTCCCTCCATTGATTCACAATTTAGAAGTGAGACGGGCACATTTACTAATGAGTACAATAAAATGTCAAGGATTCTATGTTAGAAATTCACACAAGGTAACCTGGTGCCTCAAAAAAGAGAGAGAGAGGTAGTTTCTGAGGAGAGGACAGTAAAAGAGACTCCATGATTGAGGTTGTTCTTGTTGTTGTGAATCTTGAAATACAAATTGGTTTTTACAAGTGAGGCAAGACAGTCAAATATGTTCCGTGCAGGAGGAGAATGAATAATCGGATCCTGGAATACAACTTCTCGGTTTTCTAAAAGTTGTAATTGTTCCAGCCCATGGTTTACTGTGCCAAGGCAGTGTTTCTAAAATGGAGGGGCACAACTTGGCCCCCAGGGGACATTTGCATTCTCTGCAGACATTTTTGATTGTCACAACTGGGTTGAGCAGAGGGTGCTACCAGTATTTAGTGAGTAAATGCCAGTGATGCTGCTGAGCATACTACGATGCACAGGACTGTCCCTGTCCCAGAACAAAGAGTTATCTGGTAAAAAAGTCAAGAGTGCTGAGGTTCAGCAATACTGATCTAAAGTATAAAATGTCAGGAGTGGATCTGGTACAAAATGACAGGCAGTGCTGAAGAAGATCATGGCTAGACTTAGGTACTATGCTAAAGAGTTTGGCACAAATGGACCCCAAAAAGTTTTTACATTTTTTATATATTTTATTTTTTTATATCTTAGAAACAATTTTTGAACTATAACAGCTTCTTCTAGGATAAAAGACAGATAGCCAGGCAGGGGTACCAATCAACATTAAGTGAATACTTAAAGTAATTCACATTTGAATAGACTACATGACTTTGGTAATATCATTTACCCAATTTAGGTCTCAGTGTCCTCATTTATAAAATGAGAACTTTAAACTACATAATCTAAGGGCCTTGCAAATATTAAGATTCTAGAATAATATGTTTTTGGAAAAATATTTTGTCATGAAAATTGTTCTGTATTTATATCCTTATGTTAATCTAAGTTATGTGTGTGCATGCACACACCACCCCTCCCGCTGCTTGTATGTACCTCTCAACTGCCTTGATTTTAAAGGCACAGATTTCAAAAACTAGTTTGCTGTAGGTGGACTGATGAGGATTGGTGAATTGTGATATGTGCTCCTCATGAAATCTTCTCTAAAGCATTCATTAATAGAATTCTCAGCTGTCCAGTCTGAAATCAAGACAATAAACTAGATAACCTTGAAAGTACCTTTCTGTAATGTTAAGACAATTATCTAGCACATATAGGATCTGGAAGAATTTTTGTGATGTTTCTAAGCCCTCATTACCTGTGATGTGGGAGAATTGTCTCATAAATTTATACTGAGTTTTACTCATCACACCAATGATGAATGTCAGATGTTGCTTGTCACTAAAAGGGGTCATCCTATTGTCTATTGGAAAAAACTTTATTTTTAAGACATTATAAAATACTTACCTTTAGAGAATTGTGCCTGTAGCACATTGTCAAAAGGAAAACATAATAAACAAAATGAGTTCATGTGAAGAAGATAAGTATGGGGTCAGGGCCCAGAAAAAGCAGCAGGAACTGAAACATCCTGTATAGCTTTCAAGATAGAATTTCAAACACTCACTGTCTAACAAAAGCAGCATAAGACTCAATCTCCTGAGATTTCCCTATGTGTGAGGGAGTCATCGGATTGCTAGCCTAGACAACCCAAGTATAAGAAGAGATATAAAATTCTACCAACACTACCAGGTACAAGGAACAAAACATGTCTGAATAAACATTTATATCACAAAGCAGGAATGGGGAGAACCAAGTTATACTGTAATTTCTCAGGAAGTCAATATTAATGAATATGACATTGGCAAAATAAAAAGATGAGGAATGTTAGAGGAAATGATTTTGCTTTAAAGTAATTTAGAGACAAGAATTAGAAGGAAGCCATCTAAGTTCCCCAAATGTAAGGCTGCAGACACTCACATTTTCTAACTACAAGTGTCTATGATCAGATCATGAAACTCATGTGGCTTTGCTGTTATCTTCTCTAACTGACTTGCAGAATGTTGACTTTTATGTATGGCTTTGAAGGTGGAAAGGAAACACTAATAAGTTTTGAGGAAAGAGGAGAGCAGTTTCAATTACACTCAGGATGAGCCAAGATGACAGCTGTGGCCTGGAGGCAATTTTTGAAATTCTATAAACTCCATGTAATATATTCTTTGGTTAACCCCTAACCACATCCAATGAGTGGCAGGTTAGTGCAACAAGGTAGCAAAAGGGGAAAATACCAAGATAATGGAGCTTGGTGACAAGAAATCCTAGTGAAAGAAAAGCTAGTGAAAAATGAGTGAAAGATTCATCACCACCTAATGACATGACAAAGAGAGCAGAGGCAGAGGAGAGAGACAGATGAAATGCATGGCCCAGCAGCAGGAAAAGATTCTCGATACTGAGCACGTTTACTTTTCCAGTCTCAGATGGCTTTATTTCCCAGTTTTCTCGGGGAAGATAACTACTAAACTAAGCTTGAAGTTACAGTGTATGGAAGTGGACCTAGTTGGCTAGTCAATAGGGATGTGGAGCAGAGATCATTCTCTTAGCATTATTTTTCTCAAAATAGTATTAGAACATCAAAGAAAAACAGATTTGTATTGATAGTATCATTCTGCAAAGCAGTGTTTCTTTACATCCATGAATTCACTTCTTTATAAGCATAGAAAACTAAATTAATACAAGACAAAAATATAAGGCCCTGCATAATATGTAGAGGGAAATATAAAATACACCTCAAATATGAAAGGAAAATTTGATATGAATTGAAGACAAATTTTATTTCCATTATTCTTACACATAAACAAGTTACTTTTTATTGATATTCCTTCTATTATACATAGATATCACACTCATTAGGCAATATATTTTAATTTTTATATACAAAGCACAGAATAAATTCTAGTCTCTACAAGATGGAATAGACACATCTTCTGCTCCTCTCAGATAAGCACGACAATAAACTCTGGAAAAAATGCAGGAAGCAATAAATGGAGAACTGGAAGGTGGATGAGGAAAGCAAACTGATCCAGAACTCCAGGGTTGGAAGAACAACACAGTGAAATGTTATCTTACGATCCATTCAATAGAAGATAGGGACCCAGGTCTGATGTTTCCTAACCCCCTACTTAGTAATAAAAGGGGGTTCAAGTGGGCTTATCCCTGCCCTAGTTCAAGAAGTTTCATTGAAAACAAGTGAACTTGACAGCTCCAACAAAGAGGATCAATCAACTGAATTTCTATTTACTATCAATGAACATGTGGAAAACAAAATTAAAAACACAATACCATACACAATTGTGCCAAAGAAAATGAAGTATATAGATATATATTTAAAAACACGTATACAGAAACTGTATCCTAAACATCATGAAATGCAGAATAAAGACATCAAAAAGGGTCTAAATAAATGAATAGGCATATGGTGTTCACAGATTGGAACACTCAACATAGTAAAGATATCAATTCTCCCCAAATTTATCCATAGAGTTAAAGTTATTATTATCAAAATTTCTCCAAGTTTTTTTTCATTGTGAAAGCATGTTGAATTTTGTCAAATTTTTTTTTGCATCTATTGGGATGATTTTGTGATTTTTATCCCTTATCTGCTAATATGTTGTATCACATTAATTTATTTTTCTATGTTGAACCATAGTTGTATCCCAGGAATAAATTCCACGTGATCTTGGTGTATGGCCTTTTAATATACTGTCAGATTCTGTTTGTTAATACTTTCTTGAGGATTTTTACATCCATGTTTATCAGGAGTATTGACGTGTTGTTTTTTCTTGTGGTGTCTTGTCTGGCTTTTATATCAATGTGATCGTGGCTTCATAAAAGGAGTTTGGAAGTATTCTCTCCAATTTTTCGGAAGAGTTTGAGAAGGATTGGCATTAATTCTTCTTTAAATGTTTGGTGGAATTCACAATAAAACCATTCGGTCCTGGGCTTTTCTTTGTTGGGAGGTTTTGGATTACGAATTCAATTTCCATACTAGTTACAGTTCTGTTCAGATTTTCTATTTCTTTATGATTTAGTCTAGGTAGGTTGTATATTTCTAGGAATTTATTCATTTCCTTCAGGTTATCCAGTTTTTTGGCATATAATTGTTCATAATAATCTCTTATGATCCTTTTTATTTCTGTGTCCTCAACTGTAATGTCTCTTCTTTCATTTCATGATAAAAATGTTCAACAAATTAGGTATAGAAGGAAAGTACCTCAATGTAATAAAAACCATATAGGAAAAGCCCACAGCTAACATCACACTCAAGAGTGAAAAACTGAAAGCCTTTCCTCTAAGATCAGGAACAAGGCAAAGATGCCCACTCTCATCACTTCTGTTCAACATTCTACTGGAAGTCCTAGCCAGAAAAATTAGGCAAAAGGAAATAAAAGACATCCAAAGCAGAAAAGAAGTAAAATTGTCCCTTTTGCAGACATGACCATACATATATAGAAAATCCTAAAGACTCAATTAAAAAAAAAACTGTTAGAACAAATAAACAAATTTAGTAACATTAAGGGATACAAACCAACATGTACAAAACAGCTGCATTTTATACACTAACAACAAATAACAAATAGAAATTAGAAAACAATCTCATTTACCATAGCATCAAAAAGAACAAAACATTCGAATAAACTTAACTAAGGAGGCAAAAGACTTGTATACTGAAAACTACAAATTATTGATGAAAGAAATTGAAGAAGACACAAAAAAACAGAAAGACATCCTGTATTCATGGATTGGAAGACTTAATATGGTTAATAATGTCCATATTACCCAAAGGGGTCTACAGATTCAATACAATCCCTATCAAAATCCCAATGGTATTTTTATAGCAATAGAAAAACCAAGTATGAAATTTATATGGAACTACAAAAGACCATATATAGTCAAATCAATTTTGAGAAAGAAAAGCAAAGCTGGAAGCATCATACTTTCTGATTTTAAAATATATTACAAAGCTACAATAATCAAAGAAGTATGGTACTAACATAAAGACCAGTGCAACATAATAGTCCAAATATAAGTCCACACTTTTACACTCAACTGATCTTCAACAAGGGTACAAAGAGTTCACGAGGTGGAAAGAATAGTCTCTTCAACAAATGGTGTTGGTAAATCTAGATATCCACATGCAAAAGAATGAAGTTGGACTCTTATCTTACACCATACACAAATTTAACTCAAAATAGACTAAAGGCTTAAATGTAAGATCTGAAACTGTAACTTCTAGAAGAAAACATAGGGGAAAACTTCATGACGTTGGTCTTGGCAAAGATTTCATGGATATGACACCAAAAGCATAAGCAATGAAAAAAAAAAAAAAACAAGTGGGACTACATCAAAAACTAAAATCTTCTGCACAGCAAAGAAAACAGTCTACAGAGTGAAAAGGCAACCTACAGAATGGGAGAAAATATTTGTAAACCATATATCTGAAAGGGGATTAATCTCCAAAATACATAAGAAACTCCTACAACTCAATAGCAAAAAAAAAAAAATTATTAATGCAATTTAAAGATTCCATTATTTTAATTGCATTAATTAAATTGCTAAGGACTCACATAGACATTTCTCCCAAGAAGACATACAAATGGCCAACAGGTTTATGTAGTGTGCAACAACACTAATCATCAGGGAAATGTGAATAAAATCTACAATGAGATATTACACCTGACACCTGTCAGGATAGCTATTATCAAACAACAACAACAAAAAGGTCAGTGGTGGAGAGGATATGGAGAAATTTGCACCCTTGCAAGCAGAATGCAACTGGTGAAGCTGCGGTGGAAAACAGTAGGAGTTTCCTCAAAAAGCTCAAAGTTGAACTACCATATGATCTAGCAATCCCACTTCTGGGTATTTATGTAAAAGAATTGAAATCAGGATCTTGGAGAAATATTAGCACTCCTTTGTTCATTGCAGTGCTATTCACAATAGCCACGATGTGGAAACAACTTACATGTCCATTGACAGACGAACTGATAAAGAAAATGAGCCAAATACATATAATGGGATATTATTTAGATTTTAAAAAGAAGGTAAGTCTGCAATATGTGACAACATGGATGAGCCTTGAGAACATTATGCTAAGTGAAAAAAGCCAGTCACAGAAAGACAAATGTTGTATGATTTCACTTATATAAAGTATCTAAAATAGTAAATTCATAGAATCAAAGAGTGGAATGGTGGTTGCCAGGGGCTGAGGGGAGGTGGAAATGGGGAGTTACTAATCAAAAGGAATAGTTTCAGTTAAGCAAGATGATTAAGTTCTACAGATCTGCTGTATAACATTGTACCTATAGCTTACAATAATGGATTTTACACTTAAAATTTTGTTAAGGGGGCTGCCAGGTGGCACAGAGGTTTAGTTTGTGCTTGGCAGCCCAGGGTTCGTGAGTTTGGATTCCGGCTGCCCACCGACACACCGCTTGTCAGCCATGCTGTGGCGGCGTCCCATATAAAGTAGAGGAAGATGGGTACAGATGTTAGCCCAGGGCCAGTCTTCCTCAGCAAAAAGAGGAGGATTGGCAACAGATGTTAGCTCAGGGCCGGTCTTCCTCACAAAAAAATAAATAAATAAATAAAATTTTGTTAAAAGGGTAGATCTCACATTAAGTATTCTTACCACAATAAAACAGAATTAGGGGCCGCCCGGTGGCGCAGTGGCTTAGTCCGCGCTTGGCAGCCCGGGGTTCGCGAGTTCGGATCCCAGGCGCCCGCGGACGCACACTGCCTGTTAGCCATGCCGTGGCGGCGTCCCATATAAAGTGGAGGAAGATGGGCACGGATGTTAGCTCAGGGCCAGTCTTCCTCAGCAAAAAGGGGAAGATTGACGACAGATGTTAGCTCAGGGCTGGTCTTCCCCACAAAAAAAAAAAAATAAATAAAAAAAAATAAATAAAACAGAATTAAAATAAAAATTCCAACAAGGTACTTTGGAGACAATGACAATCTTATCCTAAAATTTGTGTGACTAACGCGGGCTCTATAATAACTGACAATCTTGAAAATGGAAGAATAAAATGGGAGGAATCACTCAAATGAAATTAAGGCTTATTATATTACTACAGTTATCAATGAGATGTGGTATTGGCAGAGGTAATGACACATAGATTAATAGAAAAGAGTAGAAAACCCACAAATAGATCCACACAAAATTTGTCCAACAGATTTTTATATGAACTTTTCATAAAAGCTTTATTGAAATATAATTCATATACCATAAAAATGACCCTTTAAAAGGTACAATTTGATGGTTTGCAGTATATTCACAGAATTTGCAGTCATCACCATTATTTAATTTTAGAACAACTGATTTTTTGGCAAAGATGCAAAAGCAACTTAGTGGAGGAAATATAAACTTTTCAACAAATGAACATCAACATAAACATCTCATCCTGAACAAAAATTAACTCAAATTGGATCATGGACTTAAATGCAAAATGGGAATCTATAAAATGTTTAGAAAAAGAAAAAAAAAGGGAGAAAATCTTCAGAATTTAGGATTAGGAAAATATTTATTAGACTTGACAGCAAAAGCGTGAGCCATTAAATTGGACCTCATCGCTTTGGTCAAGTTTATTCCTAGGTATTTTATTCTTTTTTTTGCAATTGTAAATGGGATTGTATTCTTAATTTTTCTCTCTGCTACTTCATTGTTAGTGTATAGAAACACCACGGATTTTTGTATGTTGATTTTGTATCCTGCAACTTTACCGTATTCATTTATTATTTCTAGAAGTTTTTTGGTGGATTCTTTAGGTTTTCTATATGTAAAATCATATCATCTGCAACTAGTGACAGTTTTACTTCCCTTCCAATTTGGATCCTTTTCATTTATTTTTTCTATCCTGATTCCTCTGTCCAGGACATCCAATACTATGTAAAATAGGAGTGATGGAAGTGGGCATCCTTGTCTGGTTCCTGTTCTTAGAGGCATAGCTTTCAGTTTTTCACCATTGAGGATGATATTAGCTGTGGGTTTGTCATATATGGACTTTATTATGTTGAGGTACTTTCCATCTATATCCATTCTATCCAGAGTTTTTATCATAAATGGATGCTATATCTTGTCAAATGCTTCTCTGCATCTATTGAGATGATCATGTGATTTTTATTCTTCAGTTTATTAATGTAGTGTATCGTGTTGATTGATTTGAGGGTGTGCATCCCTGGGATGAATTCCACTTGACTATGGTGTATGATCTTTTTAATGTATTGTTGTATTCAATTTGCTAGTATTTTGTTGAGGATTTTTGCATCAATGTCCATTAGTGATATTGGCCTGTAATTTTCTTTTTTGTGTTGTCCTTGTCTGGCTTTGGTATCAGGGTAAGGTTGCCTTTGTAGAATGAGTTAGGAAGCTTCCCCTCCTCTTCAATGTTTTGGAAGCGTTTGAGAAGGATAGATATTAAGTCTTCTTTGAATATTTGGGAGAATTCACCAGGGAAGCCATCTGGTCCTGGGCTTTTATTTTTTAGGAGGTTTTTTGTTACTGTTTCAATCTCCTTACAGATGATTGGTCTATTCATATTGTCTATTGCAACAAAAAGAATAAAATACCTAGGAAGAAAGTTAACCAACGAAGTGAAAGATCTGTACACTGAAAACTATAAAACGTTGAAAGAAATTCAAGAGGACACAAAGAAATGGAAAGATATTTTCTGTTCTTGGATTGGAAGAATTAACATAGTTAAAATGTCTATACCTTCTAAAACAATCTATACATTCAATGCAATTGCTGTCAAAGTTCCAACATTTTTCACAGAAATAGAACAAAGAATCTTAAAATTTATATGGAACAACAAAAGACCCCAAACAGCTAAAGAAATACTGAGAAAAAAGAACAAAGCTGGAGGAATCACACTGATTTCAAAATATACTACAAAGCTATAGTAACACAAAGTACTGGCACAAAACAGCACAGTACTGGCACAAAAACAGACACACAGATCAATGGAATAGAATCAAGAGCCTGGAAATAAACCCACACATCTATGGACAGCTAATTTTTGACAAGGGAGCCAAGAACACACATGGAGAAAGGAAAATCTCTTCAGCAAATAGTGTTGGGAAAACTGGATGGCCACATGCAAAAAAATGAAAGTAGACCATTATCTTACACCATACACAAAAATTAACTCAAAATGGATTAAAGACTTGAATGTAAGACCTGAAACCATGAAAATTCTAGAAGAAAACGTAGGGAGTACGCTCTTCAACATTGGTCTTAGCAACATATTTTCAAGTACCGTGTCTGACTGGGCAAGGGAAACAATAGAAAAAATAAACTAAGGTGAATACATCAAGCTAAACAGCTTCTGCACAGCAAAGGAAACCATTTGTTGTTCTGCACAACAAACAGAAAGACAACCTAACAATTGGGAGAGGATATTTGCAAACTATATAACTGATAACGGGTTAATCTCCAAAATATATAAAGAACTCATAGATCTCAACAACAAAACAACTAACAACCCAATTAAAAAATGGGCAAAAGACCTGAACAGACATTTCTCCAAAGAAGATATACAGATATCTATTTGAAGATAACAGGCACATGAAAAGATGCTCAACATCATTAACTATCAGAGAAATGCAAATGAAAACTACAATGAGATATCACCTCACACCCATCGGAATGGCTATAATTAACAAGACAGGAAACAACAAGTGTTGGAGAGGATGTGGAGAGAAGGGAACTCTCATACACTGCTGGTGGGAGTGCAAACTTGTGCAGCCACTATGGAAAACAGTGTGGACATTCCTCAAAAAACTAAGAATAGAACTACCATATGATCTAGCTATTCCACTGCTGGGTATTTATCCAAAGAAAATGAAAACACCAATGTGTAAAGATACATGCACCCCTGTGTCCATGGCAGCATTATTCAAATAGCCAAGACTTGGAAGCAACCTAAGTGCCCATCAGAGGATGAGTAGATACAGAAGATGTGGTATATATACACAATGGAATACTACTTAGCCATAAGAAATGATGAAATCCAGCCATTTGTGACAACCTGGATGGACATTGAGGGTATTATGCTAAGTGAAATAAGTCAGAGGGAGAAGGTCAAAAACTGTATGATCTCACTCATAAATAAAAGATAAAAATAACAACAAACAGACACTTAAAGACAGAGATTGGATTGGTGGTTACCAGAGGGGAAGGAGGGAAAGAGGAGGGTGAAAGGAATGATTAGGCACATGTGAGAGGTGATGGATTGTAATTAGTATTTGGGTGGTTAACATGATGTAGTCTATGCAGAAATAGAAGTATAATGATGTACACCTGAAATTTGACAACGTTATAAACCAATGTTACTGCAATAAAAAATAAACTAAAAAAATAAAAATAACCATAAAAAATTGGACCTCGTCAAAATTAAAAACTTTTGCTCTGTGAAAAACTCTGTCATGAAGATGAAAAGACAAGCTACAGTTGGGGAGAAAATACTTGCAAGCCACATATCTACCAAAGGACTCATTTCTAGAATAATTAAAAAACTCAAAACTCAATATTAAAAAAAAAATTGTATTAAAAAATAGCTGAGGAGCCCGGCCCTGTGGCATGGTGGTTAATTTCATGTGTTCTGCTTCAGCAGCCCAGGTTTCACAGGTTCGGATACGCATGGACTACTCACTGCTCATCAAGCTATGCTGGCACATCCCATATAGAAGTGCTACAATTGTGCAACTATGATACACAACTATGTACTGGGGCTTTGGGGAGAAAAAAAGAAAAGGAGGAAGATTGGTAACAGGTGTTAGCTCAGGGCAAATCTTCCTCAAATAATAAAGGATGATTGAAAGATATGAACAAGATATTTGTTCATGAGTCATTATGATTCATCCTTTACAGACTGTGCCACTGTGGTTGAGGGTTCTAACCTCTTTGGAATTTAGTTTCTTCTTTTGTGAAAGAATTGTACACCTGCTCTTCAAGTATCTGGGTAAGACAAGCCAAAGTATATCTGCATTCTAAACACCTGAGTTTTCCTCAGCAATTAGATCTTTCCCATCTTCTGACCTTTCTAATACTAAAGATATGGGTCTACACATAAGGGAGCAATAATATCTCAGGGAAGCCTGAAACATATTCTGAGCCAATGTTCCAAAGTATTTGAATATTTGGACATTTAATGTTCACATAAAAATCAAGTGTTTAGGTAAAAAGTTGAGAAAAGAGTGTCTTCTCATAAATTTGTGAGTATCCATTTAATTTTAGAATGTTGGAGCTTAAAGAATTTCATAAATCATTTCTCTTAAATTCTTCATTTAAAATGTGTGGAGACTGAAGTCAAAAAAGAGTGATGACTGACCCCATATCACCCATATTTAATGGTCAGGTAAGATAGAGGAAGGCATGATTTTGTACCAGTCAGGAGGTTCCACCATCTTGTATCTGCAACACCTGGAAAACATACGTGTCTGGGTCACATGGCAAGAGAGAGCAGGGAGAAGTATGTATTGTTCTTAAATGCTTTCCCTCAGAACAGGCACACTCCACTCAGATCTTATTTCATCAGGTAAAATGTGTCACAATGCCATTTTGCCTAACCCAATGGAATAAATAACTTTAACCCTCATGTATCCTACTCTCAATGGATAGTGAAATCTCACTGGAAATGTGGATAATAAAAAGGCCATTTGAGATTCACTATGAGTGACAAAACATTATAAAGCTAGAGAGAATCAATTCAAATTTATTTTACATCTAATTTATATTTAGCCTGAAATACACAATGACATAATAGTGATTTGTTAAATTACATCCACATGATTATATCTAGAATGATTCTTACACTGTCAAGCAAAATTCACCACTTCTTAACAAGTAAACTTGTTTAGTTTCTCGCTGTATACAAAAGTCCCATTTTCCCATCCAATCATTCATAATGCACCAACATTTTCTGACTTAATGTTCACGTCTGCTATGCTAGTGACTCATCTTCATGTAGCAGGGTCTCTCTTCTTCAGCACTGTTAATAGTTTGGCCTGGATAATTCTTTGTTTTGGGAGACTGTTCTCTGCATTGTAGGATGTTTACTAACATCCCTGGACTTGACCCGGAGGTGCCAGTTAGCACTCCCCACCAGTTGTGACAACCGAAAATATCTCCGACATTGTTGAAAGTCTCTGGGGGGCAAGATCTCTCCGCACACTCACACACGCTGAGAACCTCTGGTCTTATGAACCCACTAGCTCCTTTCCCTTCTGTCTATTGTCATTTGAAAGCTTTTCTTTCCTCAATATCTATCTGAAATTCCACCTTCCCTAAGAAGTTATTAAGGTCTCTCCTATTTCCTTCCTTTTCTTATCAGAAAATTTCAATTTATAATATGTTTTCTGGTTTACAAGGCGCCTTAACTTGTTCTATTTAATATAATAATTCTATGAAATTTGAGAGAAAGGAATATAAACCTCCTTTTACAAATAAAAAACACAATTCCCAGAAAAGTTAAGAGACTGCAATAGCATTGCACAAACTGTAAGTGACAAACCACGTTTTCTCACCTGCACCAAATACTGTCCACAATAGTAAGATGCCTTGCTAAGTCCATGGAATTTCTTCTAGCCTATTCCTTACTTTAATTTTATTTTCATTTATTTTTTACAGATGTTTACCTTGCTTCCATTATAGTAGTACTTGAATTCCCTTAGTATCTTTTTGCTTTTCATATAAACATTTCATATAATATTAAAATGTTTATATTTATTGATTATTTTTTGGGGGCCAGGAAGACACACGTAAGGCAATTTAGTTCTCGCAGAAAACCCTATGACTTAACAACTAGTATTAACCTTATTTTAGAGATGAGGAAACTGAGTCTCGGAGGTTACGTGAATTGCCTAAAGATATGTGACAGATATTTGACAGGGTTTGAACTGTAGCCATGCTGATTAAACCCACAGAACATGTTCTGAACTACATCCATTAAACAAACATGAGCTGTGTACTGCATTAATATAATTTCTATTGCATTAAGTTTGGGCATGACTAACTCAGGCCAAAGTACCCAGTGGCCCACACACAAACCAGTGCAGCCTGTCAGTATGTGGCCAACTCACCTTCTCACCTTCTCACCAACTCTCCTTCTGTCATGTTCCAATGGTAGTCTTCGGGCCCCCAGGGTCATCAATCTGTGGCTTTTTTATAATAAAGCACTTTTGGCGGGGCCTTTTCTCCAGTGATGTAATGCTACTCAACCCCTAGAAAAATGAGGGGAACAAAAACAAACAAAAATTGCATTCTCAGGAACATATATTGGGATGTGATTTGAATCCTTTTTAATTGACTGGGTATATGTCACTGCATTTCCACTTCTTATTTTTGGGCCATCCTGCTGGTGGTGAGGTGTTGGTGATTCAAAAGTCCTTCCTAGATTCCTTGCAACCCTACGAGCATGTGACCACTTTCTTTGCCCCTGGATTGGGCGGCTTATGCCTACCCAAATCCTTGGGTTCAGCATTACATAAAGATTCCATATTCTATCTAAAAGATGGCCTTATTAATTTAACAAAATCAATATGTTCCTCTGATTTCAAGATCAAAACATATTGTCTGATGTGGATGAGTACAGACAGAATATTTGAAATTAGAGCTTTCCAGAAACAGTAATTTCATCAACAGTTGCTATAATTATAGATTTTGTTTTACAAGGTTGAATGAAGCCAATATATTCAAAATAGTTGTAAATATAGTTTAGAAAATAAACTTTCTTGAAGGACTTTGACTTCATTCTTTAGTTATCAGGCCCAAACTATTTAATATTTCCAGATTACTTATCCCTCTGTGACTGTTTCCTTTTCCATTAAACAGGGATTCTTGTCTGTTCTGCATATGTGGCAGGAATACATTTAGAATCAATGAGGCAGGGAAGACCCTGCACTTCCACTTCTAAAAATGCCCTTTCTGTTCTGATGGAACTAACAGAATAATCTCAAACTCTCTTCACAGTGTGAATTAATTCAATACCCAGAGCCTCCTTTTTCTTTAGAGAAGCTCTGGGGCGACCTGTGATATTTCTCCTTCCCTTACATTCTATTAAAGTGTTTCTGACTTTGTTCACAGAGGAAAGTTCTGCAGGGCAGGGAAGTAATGAGCCTTGCTTTCTAAGGCTCTGGTCACCCAGTCTCTTTCCTTCTCCCTCTTCCATATTCCTCAAATGCTGCCCAAACCTTGCATCCAGGCCCTCAGAGCATCTTGCTGTTTCTAGCACACAGGTGGCAGTAGAGGACTAAGCTGAAGCCAGCAGCTTATGTTGATCCATTTTCACAAGCCTGGTGCTGCAGCTATCAGAGCCCCAGGACAGCCACTGCAGCAGACAGGTGTCTGAAAGCCCTGCTCACTAAAGATGGGAACAGTCATACTTGGGGCAGCCCAGCCTGGCGTAGTTTTAAAAGCAAATGAATTGTTTGGGGTAGTGTGGTCAGAGGCAATATGACAGGTTGAGTCAATCCTGCTGGTGTTGCTTCAGCAAGTATTTGTTTTCTTTCCATATATTACTATTTGCCTCAGTTTCTATATAAATAGTTTGTAACTCTACTACATTTACTTATCTCTATAATGAGCATCATAGTCTTTTTAGGGAAACTGCCCAATCAAGAAGAAGGAAGGGAAGGCGGAAGCAAGAGAGGGAAGGGGGCAGAGAGGGAGCAAGGAAGGGACTGGCCACTCACTCATGTCTTTATTCAAAAAATTTATTAAGTAAATAACAGCTTAAAGAACAATTTTTATAAAATGTTAGTTTAACAGTAAAGTTCAATAAATTCTGTTGGTCGTCTATTGTCTGCAAAGTAGAGGTCAAATGTCTTGTCAAAGAGCAGGATGTGCATCAAATTCAGGATGGTGTATACCTCTGGCTCCAGCCTTTCCCACAAATACTGCACCATCCAGCCTGCAGCACTAAACATCTCTCCACGCATCTCATTCCAATGCTCCACTTTGTGCCTGTGAACAGTAACCTCTGTTCTTATAATGTGCTCCTCTGCCTACAGTACCTGGAAAATAGCTCACCCTAAAAAGGCAGTTCTAAATTCATCTCTGCTGTGAAATATTTTGTTTTTCTCTAGTAAAAGTTTTCTTTTCCATACCTTCTTACATTCCCTCTCATACAGCTAATCATATGGCCATGGTAGATTGAATTTGTGGTTGGATTCGTTACTCTAGTGTAATGATGGTGCACTTTCACAGCCTTGCCATAGTGGTGAGGTCACTCCCCAGCCCCATTGCTTCGTGAGGCCATGAAACTTGCTTTGTCCAATAGGACAAGCAGAGGTGTCAAATGTCCTTGTGTGCTTGGGTTTGCCCTCTTGTGCTCTGTCATCAGCATGAGGAGACATACCCTAGATTGTCACTGGTCCCTCAGCCTTGGTCTGGAGCCAAGCTCTGCTGAACCCAGCCTGGATCAGCTAAACCCCAACTAACCCATATGTGGATGAGTGATGAAAACAAATATATGTTCTTATAATTCTTGGATATTTTAAGGTTTTTTAAGCAGCATTATTGTGGCAACACCTAACAGATAAAATGTCCTTTATCAATTGAGAACTCAAGGTTGATACCTTATTTCCCTATATTTTGATAAATGTCTGTTGATTGAATTAAGGACAATAATTATGCTCGTATTGTGATGGATATAAAGATGACTGGCATATGTGCTATGCCTTCAAGAATCTTAATATCAGGTAGGAGAGGTAAGACATACGTATAAGTAGCTAAAATATGAAGAAGAATATGATGTGTTATGAGACTGCTCCCAGTACTGTTTTACAGTGGGACGAAGGAAGTTTTCATGACTGTATGAAAAGCATCTGAGTAGAGCTTTGAGGGCAGACAGAACTTCAGCAATCAGAAACAAGGTGAAGGCAGTAAAGGAAGGGAAATAGGTAGTCTGGAAAAATGGAAGAGCTTCTATAGACAGACGCCTGAAAAAACTCAGGGGTAGGCATTCAATGAGAATTCTTCTTGTGCTAGTAGGTAGAAAAAATATAACTGTTAAAGAAGAAAAGCATATTCTCATGTATTTTAAATGGGTGGTTATGGTGAGGTAAGCAAATCATTATGGTACTTTGAATCTATTGGATGTATTTTTAAAAGTGATGTAACATTTCTTTAATGTCATTTTTTACAGTTTGGATGTTAAATCCTTGCAACTAATTAAATTGTAGTTGAAGCATTTTAGGTTTAAACCTTATTTGTGTAATGGAGTGCAGTACTTATAAAAAATTAGGGGGTGGTGGAACAAACAAGTTTGAAGACCACCACTTGTCCTTTTTGCAAAGGGATGAAAATACATGAAATGGTTTGCCTTGTCTTATCAATCTTGGAAATGCTGTGTGAAAAATGCAACCCCCTTTGCAATGTGCATTACCTTGTTTAAGGTTATGGAAATTACTGTATTTATTTGATCACAGAGCTTCTTCCCACTTTTTTCTTTCAAATGATGCTTATTAATATCCAGTGCAGGTGGTTTTCTGTGGGATGTAATCCAAGGAAATCTTTTAGAAGTGTATGAGATCAGTAATTACTTAATCTGGCTATTTTTATATGGATGAAAATTACTTTGGCATTTTGGGGAGAAAAGAAATCCCTCTTACTATTACCATGCCTAAAAGTTCATTGTAGTCCTAGAAATGTTGGTTGATAACATTCTGGAATTTTGAATGCCTAGTTAAGTAAGGGCTTTATTGAGTATAAGCAGAGGGGCACATGTTCCAGAACAACATTAATTTGATCAGTAAAGAGGATGCAGAGGAGAAATGATTGATGTAGGGAGACAGGAGGAAGTTCCTGTAATAAATGCGTTGAGAAATAATGATCTCAGATAAAAATGGTTTGGGGAGTAGCAAAGAAAAAAAATAGGAATGCTATTTGATTGGCCAATATTTTTAAAGCCATTATTATTTTTTTCCAACTGGTGTGTAATAGTCTTAAGAGCCAAGAAGACAATTTCTTTTCCCCATAGCTCAAGTCTCCATTTGTTGGGCAACTAAAATATTCTCTAGTTAATATCTCTGAAATGTAATTTCAGAGTAATTTTTCTAATGAAGGAGATATAAATCATATGTATCTGATTAAATATCATCTTTCAAACTATTTAAAAATATATTTATTTTTGAAATAGGACTATACAAACATGTAGATAAGGAAAATCATCAGTAAAGCAACAGAACACATCAAGAAAAAAATCCAGGGTACATAAGAACATTTAAAAATATCTAATTAGTATTTTCAGAAAGATTCAAGAGGATCCTATTAATGGTAAAATAAAATTTTAAAAAAGAACAAAATGATCTGCTATGAAATATCAACAGTCAGAGAATGAGAAAGAGTCTTGGGAATTAAAATCATGATTACTTATATTAAAAATTTGTTAAGATTCATTCATCAATGAACTCTCAAATTCTTTGAGACTGTTCTACTGGTCACCAGACCCCTCTCCAACCCTGACTCCTCCACCCTTCAACCTCCACACTCCCACCCCCACCTTTGGCACTAAGGTGTTATTCACACCCCTTTATTGATGTTATCACGCTCCCACCTTTTGTCAAGCAGCATTCTCTTAGATTTCCTTCTATTTCTCCAATTTCTCATTCTCTTTCCCTTTGGTAGTTCAACCTTATTTTTCTACCCCTACAAATGTTAACATTCTCCAACTTTATGTCCCAGTTTTCTCTCTTTCAGTTATATCTTTTGCCTGTCTCTATTCAACCTTAGGGTATATTAACTCACCAGTCCTATGTAATAATTCAGTTCATAGGCATCCTGATTCCCTTTCCCTCCCACAAGACATCATGCTGACTCATCACTTTGATGATATTCTGCTGACTGAACCTGGTGGGCAGAAAGTAGCAACTCTTCCAGTCATATTGGTAAGACATTTGCTTGTCAGAGAGTGGAGAACAAATTCCATAAAAATTCAGGAGCCTTCCACCTCAGTGAAATTTCTAGGGATCCAGTAGTGTAGGGCAAGTCAAGGCATCTCTTCTAAGGTGAAGGGTAAATTGTTGCATCTGGCCCTTCCTAAAAGACAAAAGGAAGCATAACATCTAGTGGACCTCTTTGAATTTTGGAGGCAACATGTTCCTCATTTGGGTGTGCTACTCTGGCCAATTTACCAAATAACTCAAACTTGATATATGATGGAGATGGCCTCCACTTGGTCCCTATGATTCAGCAGGTTCCAGGGTGTTTTGAGTGTCCACGCAGATAGGGATGTTTGGAGCTTTTCACAAGTCCCTATCGGTGAAGCACAGCACAATCCCTTAGATGCTGGAGCACCCCTGACATCCTCCGTGGATAACGACTTTCCTTTTGAGAAACAGCTTATGGATTGCTATTGATCCTTAGTAGAGAGTGAACATTTAACCATGGGCCACCAAGTTACTGTGCAATCTGAGCTCCCTCCATGAATAGGGTGTTGTCTGAATCCTCAAACCGTAGATTAGGCATGCACATCTGTACTCCAACAGCACTTGAACAGGCCTTGAGCTACCAGTTAACTTAAAAGGGGAAGTGGCACAAATTCCCATGGCCCCAACTTCTGCTACATTACCTTCTCTCTCCCAGCCTGCCCCTATGGCCTCATGAGGAATATTCTATAATTGATTGACAGAGGAAGAGAAAACTTGGGCTTGCTTTACAGATGGTTCTGCACAATATGCAGGCACCACTCGAAAGTGGTGTGCCTCTCTGGGACATCCCTGACGGATGGCAGTGAAGGGAAATCCTCCCAGTACATAGAACTTTAAGTAGTCACTTGTTTTTTGTTTTGTTTTGTTTTGTTTTTACCTCAAAGGAGAAATGGCCAGATGTGTGAGTTTGGTAGTAGGGGGGAGGAGGTGACAAAGGCAAAGCAGCTTCGGGCGGCCAAGGTCAGTCCACCTAAGAAGAGTCACTGACTCTGGTTATTGGAAGCAAAAGTACACAGCACTCGGGAAGAATGTACAGAAATTTCCTTATCAAAGGGATCCTAGGAGATTTGGGCAGAGTAACCACAGTCTCTACGCCAAGTACAAACCTTATTTTATTGTTTGTTTCTGAAAGTGACACAATCTATAGGATTTAGTTTATTGAAAAATAAAAACCCACTGATTCGATACCTCCCACATATGTGTGGTTCCATTTACCTACTTGTTTTGCCTGTATCAAATGCCATACTGTTTTAATTACTGTAGGTTTAAAACGTCTGATAGCATGTATCATCAGTATATGGTCTTCACTTTCAAGGTTATCTAGTCAATTCTTGAGCCTTTAATTTTTCATTTGAATGCAAAGATCATTTTTTTCATTTGCAATGGACAAATGGTATTAGGATTTTAATAGGAATGACCCTGGATTTGTAGATTAATTGACATCTTTGTAATATTAAGCCTTTCTATTCATACACATTGCATACCATTTCACTTATTTAGGTCATTTTCTTCAACAGATCGCATCATCTTCTCTAAGCAATTCTTGTTTATATCTTATTAGGGTGTTTAAGTACTTTACATTTTGGTTGCTATTTTGAATCATATTTTTTATAATTAGATTTTTACTTCCTTTGTGATCTTGTAGAGAGATGTTATTAATGTTTATATGCTGATTTTATGTAGCAATCCTGATGAACTCCCTGATTAGTTCTAATAGATTATAAATGCTATCTGATTTTTAATGTAAATAATTATATTATCTGTACATAATGTGATGTAGCTTCTCCCCATTTTTATCTCTTATGTTTCTTCATTATCTTATTTTCTTGACTAACATTGAAAAGTTTGAAATTAAATAGGTTTACGTTATTCCTTTCAATTTCCACTTTGCCATGGATAATTTTAACAGTGAAAGGGTGATGACTTTTGTCAAATTATTTTTATGTACCTGTTGAGATACTTGTGTAATTATTCTTCATAAGTATGTTAATGTGGTTTTATATTGATATATTTTTAAATATTAAACCACTATTTTCTGTTTCTTCAGTGAATCTTACTTGATATTTTTTGAATTAATTAATTTGACATAATTTATTTACTGATTTGCTATTATGGTTTAAATTAGAAAACAAATGATTGCTCTTCTTTTAAGCAAACTGATTTTGAAGGATAACAAACATACAGAAAATTGTACAAATTATCAGTATACACATCTCACTGAATTTTCATAAAGGGAACACACCCATGCAGTCACCACCCTATTCAAGAAACAGAACATTACCAGAAGCCACAAGCTCCTTTTGTTTTCCACTCCATTCACAGCCCCTTCAAGTGGAATCACGATGCTTATTTCTAATATCATGTGTTAGTTTTGCCTTCTTTTCTAACTTAATAAAAATGGAATCATAGTTCATATTTTATTTCATGCCTGGCTTCTACCATTCACCCTTTTATTTCTAAGATTCATTCATTCCCGTGCTTTGGAGATGTAATTTGTTCACTCTCATTTTCGTATGAGTATACATTGAATGAATATGTTTCAGTTTACTCATTTATTTTACTCTGATGATCATTTGAATTGTACCCAGTTTTTGGTATTGCTAATAATATGAACCCTGCTGCTTTATTCTTGCCTATTTTTCAATTATACGTAAAATTTATATAGTTAAATGCACAGAACTTAAGCATTTTATTCATATAGTTTCAACAAATGTGTACCCCATATAGCCAACACACCAATTGTGATACAGAACATTTTTGTGATTCCTCAAAGTTTCTTGTGACCCGTTAAAGAAATTCCCCCTCCTGATGAGCAGCCACTCTTCTGATATCTCCCAATATAGATCATTTTCATCTTCACTTGAACCTCACATAAATGAAATTAGAGTAGGTACTCTTGTGCCTGACTTTGTGCATTCTTCATGTTTTTGAAATCCATCCATGTTATTACCTCTGCAGTTGCTCATTTTTTTTTCCATTGTTGAGTGGCATTCCATTGTGTGAATATGCCTCAATTTAGTTTCACATGCTGCTCTTGAAGGATATTTGTTTCATTTTTTGACTGCTATGAAATAAGCCACTATCAAAATGTGTGTGTGATTTTGTGAAATATGCTTTCATTACCCTTGAGTACATTTAGGAGGAGGGTATCTGGGTTGAAGGGTGACTGTGTGTTTTGTTTAATTTTGTAAGAAAGTACAGTTTTCCAAAGTAGTCGTACTTAATTTCTTCCCACCAGTAATGTCTGTGATTTCAAAATTCTCCATGTCTGTACCAATATTTGCTAATGTCAATATTCTGAAATTTAGTCATTCTAATAGGTGTGAAAGGGTAAAGCATTGTGATTTTTATTTGAATTTTCATGAATACTAACGATGATGAGGATCTTTTTGTGTTCTTGTCATGCTTATATCTTATGTTGTGAAATGTCTATTCCAGTATTTTGAACATTTTTAAGTGGAGTTTTGTTTTTATATTGCTGATTTGTAAGAGTTCTTTATACATTTTTAATATAAGAACTTTGTCAGAGATATATATTGTAAATATTTTAGAGTCTTGATGAACAGATTTTTTTATTCTGATAAAGTTTATTATATCTTTGCTTTTATGATTATCTTTTGTATTGATTCTAATAAATATTTTCCTACTTCAAAGTCACAAAGATATTCTACTATATTTTATACTAGAAAGTTTATAATCCTAGCTTTTACATTTAAGTTTGTAATCCATCTCAAATTAATCTTTGTGTGTTGTGTAAAGTAGACGTTAAGATTCATTATTTTTCCTATATTTATTTAGTTGTTCAATATCATATATTGAACAGATTTCCCTCATTTATTTTTCTTGGTGCCTTTGTTGAAAACAAATTGACCTTCCATGTGGGTCTGTTTGGGGACTCTCCATTATGCTTCACTGATTTTTATTTCTATTTTTATATTACAACACACAGTCATCATTGCTATAGCTTTGCAGTAAGTCATGTAATCAGGTAGTGCAAAGCCTTTAAATTTATTCATCTTTTTCTTCATTGTTTTGGCTATCTTATACTGATTGTATTTTCCTATGAATTTTTAGAATTATATAGTGAATGGTTATCAAAAGCAAAGAAAAACATCAAACCAATAAACTTAACCTCACTGAGTATTGATAAGTTCTGCTTCGAATTTAGGGAGAATTGCATCGTGAAAACTATATGTTTCCAGTAATTTAGGTTTTCTTAATTACTTAAAATATTTTATTGTTTTCCATCCGTAAGTCTTAGCAATCTTTTGTTAAATATATTTTTAGTACCTTGTTTTTGATGTTATTATAAAGTGTGTTTTTATTTCATTTTCTAATTTTTTCTTGATAGGAGAATTACATGAAATTGATCTTTTTTTTATTCTTTCAGAATTTATGCAGGAAGTCCCACAGAGTTTTTAAAAAGTTGTAACAGCTCTATTGGGGAATGATTGGCATTAAATAAACTGCACATATTTAAAATGTGCAATTTGATAAGTTTGGATACATGCATACACTTATAAAACAATCACCAAAAAGCCTGAAGCCTAAAAGTTTCCTTATTTACCTTTCCATTCTCTGCTCCTTTCCCTCTCTGCCCCACTACTCCTCATCCACAGGTAACCACAGATATACATTTTGTCACTAAACATTAGTTTGTATTTCCTAAAATTTTATATGAATGGAATCAATGTGCATTCTTTTTTAATTGTACATCTTTCACTCATCCTAATTATTTTGGGATTCATTTCTGTCATTGCATGTATCAGTAGATCCTTCCTTTAGATTGCTAAGTAGTATTTTGTTGTAAAGGTATACCACAATTTGTTTAACCATTCAGCTACTGAGGGATATTTGGTTTGTTTCCAGTTTTTGGCTACAGCTGATAAAGTTGCTATGATCATTCATGCAGAAGTCTTTGAATGAACATATACTTTAATTTCTTCTTGGTAAATACTTAGGAGTAAAATAGCTGGATCCCACTGAAGATTAAGTTTAACATTTTAAGAAACAGCTAGGCTGTTTTTGAAAGTGCTAGTAACATTTGACATTTGCAATAGCAGTTTATAAGAGTTCCAGTTCTTCTACATCCTCACCAACATGAAGGTTAGCCATTGTAATAGGTATGTAATGGTATCTCATTTGTTGTTTTAATTCACATCTTCTTAATACTAATGATGTTGAGCACTTTTCTTGTGTTAATTTGCCATCTATACAGGCATACCTCATTTTAATGTGTTTCATGTTATTGTGCTTCACAGATACTGCAATTTTTTACAAATTGAAGGTTTGTGGCTTCTGTGTCCAGCAAGTCTATAGGTACCATTTTTCTCACTTGGTGTCTCTGTGTCACTTTTTGGCAATTCTCACAGTATTTCAAACTTTTTCATTATTATTATATCTGTTGTGGTGATCTGTGATTGGTGATCTTTGATGTTACTATTGTAATTGTTTTGGGGCACCACAAGACAATGAACTTAATCAATAAATGCTGTTTGTGTTCTGACTGCTACACCAACCAGCTGTTCCCCTGTCTCTTTTCCTCTCCTTGGACCTTCCTATTCCCTGAGACACAACAATATTGGACTAAACCAGTTAATTATGCTACAAGGACCTCTAAGTGTTCAAGTGAAAGGAAGAGTTACACATCTCTCAGTTTTAATCAAAAGCTAGAAATACTTGAGCTTACTATGGAAGGCATGTTGAAAGCTGACATAGGCCCAAAGCTAGGATTCTTGTGACAAAAAATTAGCCAAGTGCTGAATGCAAAGGAAAAGTTGTTGAAGGAAATTAGAAGTGCTACTTCTGTGAACACATGAATGGTATGAAAGCAAAACAGCCTTACTGCTGATATAGAGAAAGTTTTAGTGGTCCAGATAGAAGATCAAAAGAGCCACAACATTCCCTGAAGCCAAAGCCTAGTCCAGAGAAAGGTCCTAACTTTTTTCAATTCTATGAAGGCTGAGAAAGGTGAGGAAGCTGTAGAAGAAAAACTTGAAGCTAGCAGAGGTTGGTTCCTTAGGTTTAAGGAATGAACCTGGCTCCTTAACATAAAAGTACAAGGTGAAGTAGCAAGTGCTGATATGGAAGCTGCAGCAGGTTATCAAGAAAATTTAGCTAAGGTAATTAAGGCAGCTCCATTAATCAACAGATTTTCAGTGCAGACAAAACAGCCTTATCGGAAGAAGATGCTATATAGGACTTTCATAGCTAAAGAGGAGAAGTCAATGCCTGGCTTTGAAGCTCAAAGGACAGTCTGACTCTCTTGTTAGAGGCTAATGCAGCTGATGACTATACCATGAAGCCAATGCTCATTTACCATTCTGAAAATCCTGGAGCACTTAAGTATTTTGCTAGATCTACTCTGCCTATCTCTATAAATGGGACAACAAAGCCTGGATGACACCACATCTGTTTACAACATCACCTATGAATATTTTAAGTCCACTGTTGAAACCTACTCCTTAGAAAAAAAGATTCCTTTGAAAATATTAACATTCATTGGCAATGTACCTGGTCACCCAAGAGCTCTGATGAAGATGTACAAGATAAATGTTGTTTTAATGCCTGCTATAATAATATTCATTCTGAAGCCCATGAATCAAGAAGTAATTTCAACTTTCAAGTCTTATTATTTAAGAAACACATTTTTCAAAGCTATAGCTGCCACAGAAAGTGATTCCTCTGATGGGCCTGGGCAAAGTCAATTGAAAACTTTCTGGAAAGGGTTCACTATTCTAGATGTCATTAAGAACATTCATGATTCATGGGAAGAGGTCAAAATATAAACATTAACAGGAGTTTGGAAGAAGTTGACTCCAACCCTCCTGAATGACTGAGGTGTTCAAGACTTCAGCGGAGAAAGCAACTGCAGATGTGGTAGAAAGAAAAAGAAAACTATAATTAGAAGTGAAGCCTGAAGATGTGACTGAATTGCTGCAATCTCATGACAAATCTTCAATGGATGAGGAGTTGCTTCTTATTGACAAGTAAAGAAAGTGATTTCTTGAGATAGAATCTACTCTTGGTGAAGATGCTGTGAGATTGTTGAAATGACAACAAAGGATTTAAAATATTACATAAACTTATTTGATAAAGCTGAGCAGGGTTTGAGAGGAATGACTCTAATTTTGAAAGAACTTCTACTGTTGGTATATTGCTATCAAACACCATCGCACGCTTCAGAGAAATTGTTTGTGAAAAGAAGAGTCAATTGATACAGCAAACTTCATTGTTGTCTTACTTTAAGAAATTGCCACAGCCATCCCAACCTTCAGCAACCACCACCCTGATCAGCCAGCAGACATCAACATGGAGGCAAGACCCTCCACCAGCAAAAAGATTACAACTACTGAAGGCTCAGATGATGGTTAGCATTTTTTAGAAACAAATATTTTTAAATTAAGGTTTGTACATTATTCTTTTAGACATAATGTTATTGAACTCTTAATAGGCTATGGTTTAGTGCAAACATAACTTTTTTTTTTTTTTTTTGTGGGGAAGACCAGCCCTGAGCTAACATCTGTTGCCAATCCTCCCCTTTTTGCTGAGGAAGACTGGCCCTGGGCTAACATCTGTGCCCATCTTCCTCTACTTTATATGGGACGCCACCACAGCATGGCTGACAGGCAGTGAGTTGGTGGGCGCCAGGGATCCGAACTCGCGAACCCCGGGCTGCCAAGCGCGGACTAAACCGCTGCGCCACTGGGCAGCCCCGTGCAAACATACCTTTTATATGCATCGGGAAACTAAAAAAATTGTGTGGCTCATTTTATTGCAATATTCACTTTATTGTGGTGGTCTGAAATCAAACCTGCAATATCTCCAAGGTATGCCACTATATTCCCTTGATGAGATATCTATTCAAATATTTTATCTAGTTGTTATTCTTTTACTCATTTTTAATTGGATTTTTTGTTCCTTTTATTGTAGAACTGTATTTCGAAGCCCAGATCTAAGTATTTGGTGTATCCACTGCTATTGATCTGTTGCTTCCATGGCATCTCAGTGGACAGTTAGGGAACGTAGATATGTATTACTACACATATGTACACCTACACATTTATACATTGTGAACACATTTACATCTTATAATTTCTGTCTATGTTGAAAACCATGAGTTTTCAAGGGTATCTATAATTCTAATTCAACTGCAGAATTCATTCTAGGTTTCTTTTCCCCCCTCTTTTTTATTTTCTATATCTTTAACTTCATTACTCAATATTGAGAAGACTGGATCCCATTGTCCTCAATATATTTACTTACTTGTAGTCTGCTTGTATATAATCAATCTCCTCTTCACAGCCAATGCTCCTCTCCCATGCAGATACTCTTTTCATTCCACTTTTGCTCTGACCCATATAGAGATTCCATCCCCCATTAATCTCCTTAACCCACTCAGAATTCAACACACACACCACTGGGGCACTGATTACCTAGACCAGGCTGCACAACCTCAGCACTCTACTCACTCCTCACTGTCTCAAGCTCTCATACCCTGATCTGGGCCATCATACCATACGCCCAATCTCTTCCCCCAAGTGAGGATACTTACATTGATTGGCCCTACCTGAGGGCTTTCAGGAAAAAAAAACAATCAGGAATCAAAAGAAAATAAAAGAAAGAGAAGGGATTGCAACAGGAAGTGGAGGAGAAAAAGAAGAAATTTACCTCATTTCTTAAAATAGAAAGTTATATCAGGGCAGTTGAAAGCTATATACATTTCCCTGAGCTGTGTCATTGCCTCTTCTACGAATTTTGTTATGCTGTAGTTTTATTATCATTGAGTTCAAAATATTTTCTAATTTCCCCTGTTATTTCTGTTTTGAACATTCAAATGTTTATAAATGTTTGATTTATAAATAAATTTGTATACAATTTCTGGCTATTTCAAAGATTTCTGCATATGTTATTGTTATTCATTACCGATTTTATTCCACTAGCGTCAAGAACATACTCTGTATTATTTCTCAAGTGTGAACTTTACCAAAACTTATGATATAGCCCAGCATATGGTCTATATTAGTGAAAGTTCCATGTACCCTTGAAAACAATGTTATTCAGCAGTTGCCAAGTGTAATGTTCTGTAAATATCAATTAGGTAAAGTCGGATGATGGTGGTGTTCATATCTTTTCTCTTTACTTATTCATTTTTGTGCTCCAAGTGCTGGAGAGAGGTGGAGTGCTAAAATTTCCAATTACATTTGTGGATATGTTTAATTATTCACTTGGTATATAAATTGTTTATTTATTTCTGGCATGTATTTTTTTATTTTTTGGTTTTGTTTTGGTTTTTAGCTTCATGTATTTAGAAGCTCTGTTATTAGGTTCAGACATATTTAAGATTGTTATGTTTCATTGTAGAATTGACCCTTTCTTATACAGCAATGTCCCTATTTATCTTTGGCAATATGCCTTGTCTTAAAATATATTATGTTTGAATTAATTGCTTTAAACTTAATGTTTTCACTTTATATCATTTTGGCATGTCATTTTTAACCTATTTAAAGACAGAGATATATCTGCATCTTTTGTTTTAATCTTACAATATTTATCTTTTAACTAGGGTGCTTATTTTTAAGTTTTAATGCAACCATTGATATGCTTTGTTTAAGTCTACCCAACATTTTATTTGTTTCCTTGTTTTTCCATCTGTTTTGCTCTTGTTCTTTTGGCTGTTATTCCTGTGTTTCTTTATTCCTTCAATCTTTTGGGTACTTGACACATTTTAGTATTTCATTTTATTTTCTATACCTCTTTGTATTACTCTTATTTTTAAGTGTTCATTCTAGGAATTAAAAGAAACGTTCTTCATTATAATCAGCATGCTTAATTAATTATAGCCTACTTAAAATCAATGCTGTATACTTGTATTATTTATTTTGGCATAGCAAGTTGCTCTACATATTAGAGTTTTAAAATAATACATCTTGATTATCTCACAGTTTCTGTGGATTTGGCAACTAGGCATAGCCTGGCTAGTACCCTTGCTCCACAGTCTCTCATGGAGCTCAATGATGTTTTCATTCTGAGATGTAGTAATCTCAAGGCCAGATGGGGGAAGGATCTGCTTCCAAGCTGAATCCCATGGTTGTGGGCTGGATTCAGTTCTTTGCAGGGTGTTGGACTCAGATCCTTCTGCTTCACTTGTTGTTGGCCAAAGATTTCATTCAAATTCCCTCAGCTCTTGCCATGTTGATCTCTCACACATGACAGTTTGTTACATTGAAGGGGGCAAGCCAAGAAGACACAATAAAAAATAGTAGTAAAGGGGAGACAGAGAAAGAGAGAGAGAGGTGGAAGTCACCATAATTTATAACCTAATCTTGGAAGTGACATTTCAACATTTTTACCATGTCATATTCATTAGAAACAAGTCACTAGGCCCAGTGTGCACTCAAGGGGAGGAGATTGCACAAGTGTGTGAAAACGATGAGCTGGGGGTCATTGGGAGCCATTTTACAATGCTACCTACAACTGTCTCTGCCTTTAAATGTAAGATATGAAACCCATAAGATTTCCTTTATTATTTCTTCAAACTTTGTGCTATTGCAGTCACATATTTTAATTGTAGTTATATTGTAAATGTCTCATATTGATACAAAAATAAAGTATTTTATATATACACACACATTCACCATTTCTGGTGCACTTTGTTCATTCCTGTGGATTCAAGTGTTCATCTAGTAATATTTTATTTAAACTAGAAGAATATTTGGAGATATTTCATGTTTAGATCTGCTGTTAACAAATTCTCCTAGCTTTTTTCTCCCTCAATATAGTTTTATTTTTGAAGAAAATTTTTCACTAGATATAGAATTCTGCACTAAAATTTTTTCTTTTAACACTTTAAGATGCTATTCTATTTTGTTTTTGCATGAGAAAGCTGTCATTTCTATCTTTCTCTACTGTCTTTTTCTTTTACTGTCTGTTTTTTTCTCACTATTCTTATATTTTTCTTTGACTTTATAGTTTGTTTGATTAAGATATATTTACTTTTGATTTTCCCTGTAATTTTTTGCTTGAAGCTTCTTTTATATATAGAGTCATACTTTTTATCTAATTTGAGAAAGTCATGGTCATTATTACTTTACATAATATTCTCAATCCATCTTTTTTCCCATTTCCCAATGCACATATGTAAGGCCACTTGATATTGTCCTAAAGATCCTGTATTTGTTTTTTTCTCTTAATTTTATTTGTTTTATTTTCTGATTGGGTGATTTCCATTGGCCTAACTTCAAGTTCACTAATCTTTTCTCCTTTAGTCTCTAGTATGCTATTACCCATCCACCAATTTTCTTATTTAAAATATTGTACTTTCCAGTGATGCAATCTCCATTTTATCCTTTCTCATAGTTTCCTTTTCTTGCATGATATCCCCTATGTGTTCAGTTCTTAAGTCTCTTTGTTACTATAAATCCTAAATAATATTTAAAAGTCCTTCTTTGTTAATTCCAACATCTATATTACTTCAGGATCTTTTCATAATGATTTTTTTCTTGATTATGTGTCATACATACTCACTTCTTTTTATGCCTTGTAGTTTTTAATTTTTGTTGGACATTGCGGATGATAGGGAATCTGGATTTTGTTGTTTTCCTTTACAGGGCATTGTATTTTGTTCTGATGTGGAATAAATAATTGGCGGATTATCTTGAGCCTATAGGTTCTGTTATAGTCTTTGTTAGGCTTGGCCAATTTCAGTTGCTCCTCTATTCCTGGAGCATAACACTTCTTCTAGGCTATACTCCCTTAAGATTTGACCTTTTCAGGTATTTGATTGATGTGGAAATGCACTGCAATGTGTCTCCTCCTTGGTTTGGCTTAGACTCCACAATCTCTGAGCAATGCAGATCTTGGTAATTTTCATTTAGTTCTCAACCCTGCTGAAGTTACACTTTGCCTCAGTTACTGGAATCTTCCTCAGTACGTTTGCAGCTGAGCTCTTAACCAAGGAACTGTGAGGAAACTTCACACAAACTCTGGAGCTCTTCACATGTGCGTCTCCCTCCTATCCAGTGCTCTGCTCCTCAAATTTCATCCACATCAATAGCTCCAAAGTCTGATCTCTTCCCGCTATGCTCAATGAGACTTCCATGCTCTTCTTAGGCTCAATACCTTTTAACATTGTCCAGTAATTGCCCCCAGGTAGACAGCTTGAGTTACTATTGTGCCAACTTGTATATGTCCTTCTCTCAAGGATTGGTCCTGTTCTGCTTGTTAGCTAATGCCTGAAAATGGGTGTCTCAATTTTTATTTAGTTTTAATTGTTTATTGCAGTAGAGTAAATCTGATAGTATTTATTTCACCATGACCCAAAGCACAAGTGAATATTGTCTAGTTTTGATTTCAAGGTTATGCTAATTTCATATGATAAATTAGATAGCTTTCTCTCATCTTATTTTCTGCATGTATTTTTAATATAGGAATTATAAATTCTATTAATTTTTGTAAAATGAATCTATAACCATTTTAATCTGGTAATTTTTACCATACATTTTTATTATAGATTCAATTTGTCTAATGGTTATTATTCTCCTCATATTTTAAATGTATTTTGAAGCCATTTATGCTATTAAGTTAAATTTTTCTAAAAATATTTATTTTGTCTAAGTTTTGAAAACTAAAAGCACAATGTTGTTTAAAGAATTTTCTTCTATGGGGTTTAGATTCAAAGAGAAAATAATCAGTTAAGCAATTGTTGAAGAATATTAGTAAATTGAATTTATGTTAAGAATAAATCCATATAAAAATATTTAGGGCTTGCATTCCTAATTCTTATAGATGATTCCTTTCCAAAAATGACCAGAGGCAATGGAAGTCCTCTTTGCAATGTCACCTTTAGAATCCACTGAACTTGCACACACTATCCTGTTAAGTTTTCTTAAAGGTACATCTTCTCTCTACACAAACACCATGAATTCTCTCTCAGTATACCACAACCATCTCATCTCAGTTTGAATGCTGTTTTTACTGAAAGCATGTAATATCACATAAGCATTTAAAATTTTTTTAAAATAGGCTAAAAATATAATGTAAGGTAAGTATATAAGGTAAATGGATTTTTAAAATATGGTGTAATCATTTATCATCTTCTCAGTAACCAATGACTGTCAAAGTAACTGGTTTAGCTTCACTTGATACCTCATTGATCCACTCTATGCGGCAAACTGATAGTGAGCAATGTAAGATTTAACATTTTCCTAAGGCAAATTTGTCTTAGTTTTGTACTTGGAACATCTTTTTTGTCCTCTGATTTTTAGTTCTTATTTCAAGCATTCTTCAAAATATTACTTGTTTTTCCAGTGTTTCTAGATGTAGTGCAAATGAACTGCAGGAACTCTAGTTCATCAGTTCTACAAATCTGCTTTTTGATGAGCTAGCGGGTCTATTTTATCATGCTTTAGAAATTTATACTCAGCAAGAAGAATGTCTAGTAGCTTTGGAAAACAATCCATTCCCTCATTCTCAGGCAGAACACTACCTTGTTTTTCCTTTGGGCCAACTGCTACAGCCTCCACTCACTAAGATGATGCATTCTAACATCAACAATCCAAAATCTTGTTTTAATATCATCTAAATCAGACATGGATGACACTCCAGGTACATGTCATTGTGCAGCTAAATTCCTCTCCATCCGTGAACCTGTAAAACCAGACAACAAGTTATCTGCTCTCAAAATACAATTCTGGGAGAGGAATTGGATAAACAATCCAGTTCCAAAAGGAAGAAATTGTAAGAAAGGGGTCGTAGGTCCCAAGCAAGTTTAAAACCTAACAGGGCAAATTTCACTGTATTTTAAGGCTTGCAAATAATACTCTCTGGCTCCAGGATCTGTCCTCCAAGCCCACTAGTAAAGCTATTAGAGCTAAAGAAATGATTCAGCAAAGTTGCACAATACAATATCAACACACAAAATCAGTAGTATTTCTGTAGACAAGTAATGGACAATCTGGAAATGTAATTAAGAAAACAATTTTATTTATAGTAAGATCAAATATAATAAAATACTTAGAAATTGATTTAACTAAGGAGGCACAAGATTTGTACACTAAAAATTACACAAAACTCTACTAAGAGAAATTAAGAAAACCAAAACAAATGGAAATATGTTGCATGTTCATGGATTGGAAGACCTAATCTTGTTGAATGACAATACTCCCCAAAGTGATCTCCAGATTTGACATAGCTATTAAAATCTCAAAGCCTTTTTTTTTTTTTTTTAGCAGCAATAAAAAAGCTACTCCTAAAATTCATATGGATTTGAAAGGGACCAGAATAGCCCAAACAACCTTGAAAAAGATTTACGAAGTTTGAAAACTCACTCTTTCTGATTTCCAAACTTACTACAAAGCCATGGTAATCAAAAGATTGTTGTGCTGGGGCCAACCCAGTGGTATAGCAGTTAAGTTTGGTGCATTCTGCTTTGGTGGCCTGGGTTGGCAGGTTCAGATCCTGGACACAGACCTACACCACTCATCAAGCCATGCTGTGGTGGCGACCAACATACAAAGTAGAGGAAGATTGGCACAGATGTTAGCTCAGGGCCAATTTTCCTCACGAAAATAAAATCCAACAAAAACAGTGTTGTGCTGTCATGAAGCTAGAAATATAGATGAATGGAAGAGAATTGAAAGCCTAGAAATAAATCCACATATCCATGGTCAATTGATTTTCGAGTTGCATGCCAAGACGATTAAATGGGGAAAGAATAGTCACTTCAACCAACCTAACTGGTGGTAGGAAAACCTAATTTGTACAAGTAAAATAACGATTGAACCATTATCTTACACCATATACAAAACTAACTCTAAATATATCAAACACCTAAATATAAGACACAAAATATATGAAACACTTAAGGAGAAAACATGAAACTAAATTTTTATGACTTTGGATTTAGTAATGGGTTATTACATATGACACCAAGAGCATGAGTAATGAAAACAATATACATAAATTGGACTTAATAAAAATTAAACAAGCTTTGCTCATTGAAGGACATTGTCAAGAGAATAAAAAAATATTCTACAGAGTGATAGGAAATACTTGCAATCATACCTCTGATAGACACCTGGTATCAAAACACATGAGTAAATCTCACAAGTCAACAAGAAAAAGCCAAAGAACCCAATTCAAAAATGGACAAAATGGCTTGAAAAGATATTTCACCAAAGAAGATATACAAATGCCAGCCAACAGTTCCATGAATAGACACTCAATGTCAATAGACACTAGGGGAATATAACTAAAAACTACAGTGATGTTCCATTTCAGATCCACCAGGGTGCCTAGATTAAAAAAGGAAAAAAAAAAAAAAACAGCACGTGCTGTAAGGATGTGTAGAAATTTGGACTCTTGCATATTGCTAACAGGATTATAAAATGTTGTAGCCCTGTGGAAACAGTTTGTCAGTTCCTCAATAAGTTTAACATAGAATTATTATATGACCCATGAAGTTCACTCCTATGTATATACTGAAAATGATTGAAAACAGGTACTCAAACAAAAACTTGTACATGAATGTGTATAAAACACACTCACAATAGCCAAAATTCACAAAAGCCAAAGAAACCTCACAAATATCCATAAACTGATACACTTATTAGAAAAGCATAGTATATTCATACAATGTGATAATATTAGCCATAGAAATGAATGACACACTGATATATGCTACATCATGGATCATCCTTAAAAACTTTATGTAAGGTAAAAGATGCAAGATTAAAAAGTCCACAAATTGTATGATTCCATTTATACAAGACATAAAGAATGGGAAAATCCATGGAGATAGAAAAATTAGTGTTTTCCACTGACTCAGGGTGGTGAGAATATGGAACGACCGCTTAATGAGTACAGGATTTCTTTTTGGGGTGAAGAAAAAGTTCTGGAACTAAGTAGTGGTGATAGTTGCAAACATTTTGAAAGTACTTAATGCCATTGAATTGTACTTAATGAAATTGTTAAAATGGTAAATTTTATGTTATGTGTATTTTAACTCAATAAAAATATATGTAAAGAAATGAAACTAGAAAATCCTCAACATAATTGAAATTATCAGCATACATCAAATGATCAAAGAAGAAACCACAAGCAAAATTAGAAAACATTTTCAATTGAATAATAATCAAATTACAAGTTAAGGTTTTTAAGATGGAGTTAAAGCAATATTTAAAGGAAAATGTATATCTCTGAATATATATATCAGAAAATAAGAAAAGTTAAAAACAACAACCTAAATTTCTATACCAAGAGCCAAAAAATGAACAACAAATTACAACCAAAGAAAGGATAAGAAAGGTAAGATGAGAAATCAATAAAGTATATAATAGACAAAAGGTAGAGAAAATGAATAAAGCCAAAATTGGTACTTTGAAAAATATTATTAAAACTGATGAATCCTTAACAATCCTCAACAAGGGAAAAAAATAGAGAAATCCCATATTATTTATAGTAGAATGAAAGAAAGGACATTGGTACAGATCCTCCAACATTATGCCAATGTACTTGAAGGTTTCTATGAAATTGAAAAATTCCTTGATCACAAATTAAAAGAAAACAAATATAAGAATCTGTATAGTTCTAAATTTTAGGAAAAATTAATTCCATAATTAAAATATTCTCCATTCAGAAAGAGACAGTTTCACTGGTAAATTCTTCCAAAATTTGAGAAAATAATCTCATTCTATCAAACACTCTGCTAGAGAATAGAAATACATAATTTTTCAATTTATTTTATGAGACTAGCATAACTTTGATACCAAAACCTTACAAAGATATTACAAGAAAGAAATGTATAAACCCATCTCTCCCATGAAAATAAATGAAATAAATCATATCAAATATGAGCAATTTTGATGCAATGATACACTATTGCCTAATGGAATTATTTTTAAGACTACTGTTGGTTTAAAATTTGAATATTAATCAATTAAATGCAAAAATGTGGAGGAGAGAAGAGGAAAATCATATGAATATTTCAATAGATGCATAAAACATTTTGATAAAATTCATCACTATTTGCCTATCATAAAATTTTTTACATACCTACCTATAGGTGAAACCTCCTGTAATTTGATAAAATGTCTAGAAAATAATATAAAGCAAAAATCGCAGGTATAGTGAAATATCGAACATTGTTTCCATAGAGACAAAACAAGAATATTCCTATGAATATCTGCCTTCAATGATTTATGAGACATCCTGGCTAGTACAGTATGATGAGAAAAAGCAAAATAAAAGTTATGAAATGCGAAGTGATCAAATAGGAAATTGTCATTATTGGCAGATGATATAATTAAGTTTATAAAAACAGCTGCACCCTGAAAAAATTATAAATAAATTATTAGATATAATAAATTCATTTAGCAATGAGTTAATATACAAATAAGTTCAATATACAAAACTCAATTTCATCTGTATATATCAGTAGTGCAATTAAAAATGAAATTTTAAAATATCCAACATATTTGCTATCAAGAAATATATGCTATTTAACAAAAGATGAGCAAGAATTCTACATAGAAAGCATTGCTGGTATCATTTCAAATAACTTAATTGATAGAATAGAATGCATGTTTCTAGACTGAGATTCTAACTATTGTTGTTTTCACTTTTTTCAAAATTTATCTATGACTTCAACACAATCCTCAAAAAAATCACAGATTATTTTTTTGCAAACATTGGCAAATGATTCTACAATTCATATGGAAATGTAAATACTGAAGATTTGCCAATACAGTTATGAAGAATGATAAAACTGGAAGTCCTAGTCCATCAGATATCAAGACATCATAAACTTACACTAATAAAACCACATATTGACAAAAATGACAAGTAGAACAAATAAAACAAATATAAATTAGAAATAAATTGATTCTGTACAGGTACAGTCATTTGCTCTGCCATTTCAATGTCAAAAGAAAAGAGTAGTCTTTGTAAAAAAAAATCGTGGCTCGCCAATTGGATATCAGTATGTAAAAAAAAAAGAGAGAATCTTAATTTCATTCTCATACTCTGCACAAAATCTTTCCCAGATTGATTACACACCTAAATATGAAAGGTTAAAAAATAAAACTTCTAGAAATTAAAAAAAAAATAACACAGGAGAGCATCTACATGACTGTGGGGTTGGTCAAATAATTTCTTAAACTGCACCTAAATAATAATCATAAAATTATAGATTTATAAATGGTACTATATTAAAATTAAAACTTCTGTTCATCAAAAGACACCATGAAGGGACTAAAAAGTCAAGACAAAAACTGTGTGGATATTTGTAGTACATATATCAAAAAAGAGAAATTTTTTATATTTTATGAAAAAATTATATCAAATCTATAAGAAAATACAAACCACCCATATTTTTAAAAATAGATAGCAAACTTGAGCAAGCAATTCATAGAGATCAATATTCAAATAGATAGGAACCTGATGAAAATATTTTGCAACTACTCAAATGGCTAAACCTAAAAAACAAACAAGTAACAATTAAATTACGATTTCACAATTTCAAAAAGGAAATGGACAATATCCAAGTTTGGTCAGAATGTGAGGAACTAGAAACCTCATATAACACAGCTATGCCTCTACAGAATACATTTTCTATGGAATAAATTTCAGAAATATATTACAAAATTAATATTACTTCATGACCCAGAAATTCTTCTCCTAGGGCTGTATGAACACAAATAAGCACAAGGATCTACCAAAAGATCTGAACAAGAATGTTTATAGCTCCTTAATTTACAACTCCAACAAACAATAAACAACCTCAAAGTCCATCAACAGATCAGGTACATAAATCGTGGTAAATCTTTAAAATAAATTTCTACACAGATTTGAAAAATAAGAGCTAATCCACAGACAATAGTATAGACAAATCTCACAGACAGTGCTAAGTGTAATAATTTAGATACAAAAGAGTACTTACATGATTTCTTTATGTGATGTTCAATACAGGCAAACATTATCAATGGTGATACAAATAAGAATAGCAGTTACCTTTGTGTTATGAGTAGAGGGAATTATTGAGTCTGAGAGGGCCTCCTAGAGCTGGACACAGTCTGGATCTTAATCTGGTTTGATTTTACACAATTTTATTAATACATAAAATTTATTCAGCTGCATACTTAAGATGTATACTTTATTGTATGTGTTTTACATCGATAAATACATGAAAAATATTCACACTAAAAATTATACATTTAGATAAGAAAACATATTCAATAGGCACACATTAAGCATCTTAGAATTTTTGCCCATATAATGAAAAGGGGGATGAAATGCGAGTGGAGTATGTGGATACAAAGAACAAATAATGCAAGAAAGAGGAAACATATAAAGCAATGAACTAAATATTGGATTACAAAGGTCAGAGACCTGTATAATCTCTTCTAGTGAAAAAATACTATCATCATGTTGCATATGGTTTAGTACTTTTCTACAGCAATATTTTCTATGACTGTAGACTGTTTTATTTTATGGTTGCCTGAATGCTTTCATTGACCACCATTGGTTAATCCCTGATGTGAGGAACATTTGATATATTTTCTTAGATATTTTTTAATAACCAGGTGCTCTCAGAGTTTCAGTAAAGTTTCTAAAGCCAGGTTGCAAGCTATATGCCTGTAATAATGTTTTGTTTTCGTCATTGTTTATTTTGGATAAAGTATTGTGGGAGACAGGAACTGGCCACCTCAAAATATGTCTCTTTATCTTTATTATTTTCTCTGAAAGAGGCTTTGATCCTCCCCCCACTAACTGTCTAAAGGCATTTGGGGTGGAAGGCCTGTCCTTGGGAGGGGCCATTGCCATAGATTACTCCAGGTATCTGTAGCCTGGGAGGGTCTTTGCTAAGACCAAACATCTGCATTTATAAGGGGAAATCTCCAGAGAAGGTATCTCCTTCTCTGTACTGGGAAGAGGGAGAGATGAGCTCATCTCTAGAAGCTTGTCAATGTGGAAGGCAAGGCCTTACATCTGCATAATAACCTTACTGTGCTTTTCTGTTAATCTCCCATAACTGACCCATCTCCCACATCCTCCATTATCTTTCTATTTAAGAGGAGAACCTCCACCATTTTGTTGAGAAACTCAGTTTCCCTGGTCTCTCCCATGTAGACATGTTATAAAAGTTTCTTTGATTTTTCTCCTGCTATGCGGTCTCATGTTAATTTAACTTGTAGCTCAGCCAGAAAGGACCCAGAGTGGGTAGATGATCCTTCTCCTCCCCTTCAATATAAAAGGCACCACTGATATGTATCAGCTGGTATCTGGGGTGTTCTCTATTTAATATAAATTAATTCATAGAACACATACATCAGTCTAGGTTGGTGGTTCTCAGTCAGGGGCAATTTTGCCCTCAGGGGACATTTGGCAATGTCTGGAGGCATTTTTAATTATCATGACTGGGAGCAGATGTTGCTACTGGCCTCTAATGGGTTGAATCCAGGGATGCTACTAAACATCTCTAATGCACAGGACTACCCCCAGGACAAATAATTAACTGATCCAAAATATCAATAATGTCAGAGTTGAGAAACCCTAGATTAGATCAATCTGTGACCTTGATGTAGCAAGACAAAAGAGACCACATTTTAATGTGTCTGAGCACAGACAGAAACAAAAACTCAATGTGCAAAACACACACACACACACACACACACACACACAAAAGCTTTTCACTCTCCCAGTAACATGAGGGATTGCTACACTACCAATTACAGATCTAGTTCCACTCTGTTCCTCTTGTCTACTAGATAACAATTATCAATACATATAATTATGGGCTTGCCCCTCCCCTACCTGACAGCTCTCAGTCTAGAGGAAATCTCTGCTTTTTCTAACTCTCTCACAAATCATGTAACATGAAGCCAAAGCCTAAAGCATGCCCCTCTTATTTCTCTCACTGAAAGGCACCATGATTCCCTATAATGTGTGCTGTTCTTTATTGTTACAAGTAGTAAATCCAGCTTTGTTCAACTACATGTCCTTGTGTTCCTCCTGGTGGTCTTTGGCTGGTGACCATTTTCAGTTTGTGTGATTTTCTTTGTTGACTTTTAGAAAGTTATGTTTGCAAAAGAATCTTGAAGGGCACCAGAATATGCTGACACACAATATGCCTCTTCGGCATAAGGATTATTTTGAGCTGATTATTATGAGACACAACAGACACAGGGGAAGCTCTGAAAACAAGGTAGAAGTTACACTTTTGTAAGGAAAATTTACACTTATAAAGGAAATCTCTATTCATAAGGGTGTCTCCCACTCACTACCAGGAACAGAAAGATGGCTAAATCACAAGGACCTCTTATCAATGGAAAAGGTCAAGATTTAAATCTGCATAACAAACCTTATTCTGGTTTACTGTGCTTTTCCTAGTAACCTCCCCATAACTGGCATCCCACATTTTTCTTTCTGTTGTCTTTAGCTGAAGATGGTATCTAAGCTGGAGTTCTAAGCCACCTCTGAGAGTTACTCATTTTTCCCTGGGTATATACCATGTTCACATGATGTATACATGTTAATACAATTTTGTTTGTTTTTCTCTTATTAATCTGTCTATTATTAGAGGATTTTCCACCAAAAACTCTGAAGGGTAGAGGGAAAATTATTTTTCTTCCCCTGCAACCTCAAAGATGTCACTGAAAATGAACTATATAACTAAGTGTTTACCTAGAAAGAAAAAGTACTTAATTACTGATCAAACCATCTGGATTGGAGCTAGATGAATCAGCAGTTAATCAAGGAAAAAATATTAACACTCTCCTTCCTGTTAGATTTGATCCTTTAAGGTTTAAACTTCTATGGAGCACTTCTTGAACAATACTTTGTCTGTATCTTGTTTGTCTCTAAGACTGAAATGTTAGAATTGTAAGGGCAATTACTATGCCACATTTAATTTTTCTTATGCCTAGCACAGTGCTTAGTACAATTTAGGAAATCAATAAATGTCTACTGTTAAATTTTAGTTATAATTTTGGTTAAATATGCATTGGTTACCACCAACCGTATTGTGAGTGCTTTAAAGACTAGAATAACATGTAAAGTTTTTTAGCACCAAACACAGGGGCTTTTTCTTTTAGGAGACCAATAAATTGTCCTGATTGATTTATATTTCCATACAATTGCATGGTGTAATTTACCATGTAAATTATCATGGCTACTGAAACTAATGTGATGAAATTTGATTGCAATTACAGGGAATTGGAAATATAAAAGTCCTCATCCTTAATTCACGATTTCATTAATAAAACTGTTGTTGAGCATCTATATGTACCACATACTCCATTAAGAGTTATAAGTTAGGAATGCAACCATAAGTAGAATTATCTCTGTCTTCAAAGAGCTATGTATCATTTTATTTGGGAGTGAGGGATAAGCAAGTAAACAAATAATCACAAAACAGTAATATATGCTAAAATAGAGGTAGCAAAAAACTTCTATGGGTGCCCAAGTATGGTTCATTTAACCCAGAAAGGAGGAAGGGTATCAACCAAGACATGCCTTCCAGAGATGTTGATGTGTCAGTTGAATTCTGGAGCATTGCTCAGAGTTAGCCAACTAAAAAGGAGCATGAGCATTCCAAGCAGTGGGAAGTTACCTTCAAGTTTAGAAAGAGGGTGAGAAAGAATGCACGATACTTTCAGCAAAATGCTAGCAAAATAGTTAAGTTTGATAGATGAGGTGAAGGAGGGAGTTAGGCTGAAGTGTTAGACAGAAATGAGATCATGATGGGCTATGTGTCATCTAAAAAGTTGAACTATATCCTGAAGGAGAATTTTTACCTGTATAATTGTATGATTTTACAATGTCTCATGACATCCCACTCTTCAAGCCCCATAGGCTAGACCCCCCATCCTTGCCATTCTTTCCTAGAAGTATTTATTTAGCTTCTGAATTTTTCCCAGTTCCTTGTAGATTGCCACAGGGAATGAGACAGTGTGCTTCTTTCATGATAAAATGTCAGGCATGCAGTTAAAGTTCATAGCAAATGTTCCATTTGGAGTTTCAACAGAGAGAAAGCATAACTATAGGAGGCTTTGCCCAAGAAGATGCTAATCTGATATATTTAAATAGCAGGAGGGGAGAAAAGAAGAGCCTCATTTCAGATTCAGCAGTGAGTTACCCTGAGAGAACAGTATCGGTAGACCTTTCTGAACCCACAGCAAAGCCAATAAGCTCATGACATTAAAGTCCCTTAGCTGTAAACCCAAATGCTCTAACTCCCAACTTAAGCTACATCACCCATCTGCTTCTGCTTTGTATGCTGGCTTTATTACAGAGTTTCTATGGGAGTGGTAAATTGTTGGGAGTTTCCTTCATGCCTGACTTCCAACATTAACCTTTAGGCTATCATATTGCCTAAATTAAGTATCATAAAAGACCTTTACGTTATCATATTGCCTAAATTATGTGCCATAAAATATAAATAAACAATCAGACTTTAAACATGATTGCACCCTTTATGAAGCATGTAGAGAGAACTCTCCACTAACAGGCTTTATATTGCAAAGTTTCTGAAACACATTTCAGACGATTTCTCACTTGGACTTGATTTTAGGCAAAACGAGAGCTATCGGCTCCTATCCTATTATTGCAGCCTCCAAACCCAGGAGGAGGATAAAAAATGCTTTCTGTTAGCAATTAGTAATATGGACTGGGTTTTGACTACAACAACAGCCTGAACGGCACTGACTTGTCCTTTTGCTGTTAAAGATCCTGTTATAGACTAAATTGTGTGCCTCCAAAATGTGTATGTTGAAGCTCTTAACCTCAGTGTGATGGTATTTGGAGATAGGGCCTTTAGGGTGGTAATTAAGGTTAAATAAGATCATAAGGGTGGGGTCCTAATCCTATAGGATTAGTGTCCTTATAAGAAGAGGAAGAGACACAAGAGGTCTCTCTCTCTCTCTCCACACAAGCAAAGAGGAAAGGCCATGAGAGGACACAGGGAGAACGTAGCTGTCTACAAGCCAGAAAGAGTAAACTCACCAAAACCCAACCCTCGTGTCACCCTGATCTTGGACTTCAAACCTCAAGTACTGTGAGAAAATAAATGTCAGTTGTTCAAGCCACGCAGACTATGACATTTTGTTATGGCAGCCCTAGCAGACTAATATAGACCTCCTCAGTCGGGGGCTGAGACAATTTACAGAAAATATGTTGGAATGCCTCTACAAAGACCCAGAAGATATCGTAAAGGACATAATTAAATATGTTTCTTTAGTCACTGCTGTAGGTAACCTTTAAAATGGCCCCCCACAATCCCCACATCCCAATGTTCATATTCCTGTATAATCCTCCACCCCTTTGAGGGTGAGTTGGACCTACTAATTTGCTTTTGTTGAATAAAATGCATCAATGGTTATAGGATGTCACTATGTTTGGTTTGCCAGATGTAGCAAGCAAAAATTCAAGATGTCCAGTTAAATTTAAATTTCAGGTAGGCCACATTATTTTAGTATAAGCATGCCCCACATCATATTGGAATATATTTATACTAAAAAATACCATTTATCTGAAATTCAGCTTTAAGTGGGTATCCTGTATTTTATCTGAGAACCCTAGACTAGCTCAACTAGAACATGAAAGAAATGAGGGAATGTCACTTCCAAGATTATGGTACAAAAAAATTGTGGCTTCCATCTTAGGTGCCATTTCTCAATCACTTGATCTGAGGGAAGCCAGTTGCCCTGTTGTGAGCTCCCTATAAAGAGGCTCTTTTGGCAAGTAACTGAGTGATCTCCCTTGGTCAATAGACACCAAGAAATTGAGGCCTGGCGGCCGTTGCGTGAGTGAGCTTGGAAGCTGATATGTCCCCATGCAAGCCTTAAGATGACTGCATACCTGGCCAACGCCTTCATTACAGCCTCCTGAGTCAGAGAAGCCAGCTATGCAGTGCCCATATTCCTGACCCATGGGAAGAATGAGACAAACGTGTGTTGTTTTAGGTTGCTAAACTTTTAGTAATTTTTATGCAGTAATAGACCATTAGTGTAATAATTGAGCTTTCACAAAGTCAGTCATCTGATTTCTTCTTTCCTGAAAAGCAATGGGAAGGGTCTGCAGAGGTAACATGACTCCTTGAACATGTTACACCTCTGTGTGAGATACCCTGTTTCTCTCCACTCCTCGGCCCTCTTCACTCAGTTCTACCACTGGTTATCTTTTAGTCTACAGCTTAACTATCACCTCCTCCAGGCAGCTTTCCCTGCTTTTGAAGCTCCACCTTATACATACCATAACACACTTTAAATAGTATTATTGCATTTACTGCTACACTGTATTGCAGTTTTACTTTTTTTTCCTTTTGCTCTCTCACTACTTGCAAGTTTTTGGCCTAGCACTGTGTCTGGCATATAGTAGGTGCCAACAAAGAGTCGATAAATGAGAGGGATCAGAGCAACATGTAAAAAAATAAAAGATCAGGTTTTGGCCTGACTCTCCAGGATTTTTGGAGGGGAGATGAATTCTAATTGTGTTCTATCTGAATAAAATACACAGACTATTCATTGAAGAGTAGTGTGGGTGTGGGGGATCTGGAAGCCTTCACAACCAGGGAGCATTGGAGAAAAGGATGAGAAGAGAGAATGAAATGACAACTCATCTGTTTTCCAGAAGGCTGAACTCAGAACATCAGGAAATGGTATATTTGGCCAAGAATGTGGGCCAGGTGGCCTAATATTGAAATCTGTGTCCTGCCTCGTATGGCAATGTGGTCTTGAGAAAATAACTTAAAGGGTTTGTGTCGTGGTTTTCTCATCCATAAAATAGAGGTACAGTGAAAAAAAAAGCTAATACTTAATTGTTCAAACAGTTCGTAGGCTAGGCTAAATAAATGTCCCTATTATAAGGAATATATCTGTGACAATGTATATCTCTAGACTGTATATCTCTAAATTATAAGAAATAGTTTAATGATGAACTGTTAGAAGTAAAGCAGTGGAATGAACTGTGTCATAATAGCAATACTAATGGTTACTGATCACTTGCTCTACATGGGGCATGTGCTAAGAACCTCACATATATTAACTCAAACCTTACACACACCTCACGAGGGAGGTACACTTTCCTTCTTGGTACTGCAGATGATCTGGCGAAGCACATTGCAGTTAAGTAATTTGTCCAAAGACACAGAACTAGTAAATGTCAGAGCTAGGACTTGACCCCACATTATCAAGATTCAGAGCCTGGGCTATTAACGACTTTACTACCGTCTCCCCTGCAGGGTCAGTTTCCATTCCTCAAAGCTAATTCCGCATCTGCTGCCTGAGATTTTGCTTGGATGGAAAGTTGGGATAGGTGTTTTTTAGGATCACCACCATGTTTTTTTTTTTAGGTTTCTATAATTGTTTAAGCCTCTTTACCTTATTCATCAGTTTCCTATTTTATTCATATAATTACTTTTTTAAAATGTGTACTGGAATGTTCTGTGGGAGATAAAGCTAATTTTTTCTTCAGTTTGAATTTGTTTTCGTTATGCTCTAGAAGAGAAAGGCAATGAATTTTGTGGATATGATCTTTTTGGTTGAGGGCTGAAAACAAAGTACAGGCCCATCTTAGCTATCAAGCTTTATTGCCCAAGAAAGAGTTTAGGGGTGGTATGGGCATCACCTGTAGTTGTTCCCTGTTCTGAAAGGAAAAACAGAGGCACCCAGAGAAGAATGAGTCAGAAGAAGTGTAGTTGACTGAATCTAGAGAGTCAGTAGATCATATTTAAGGCTGGGATGCTAGAACTGGTCAATACCCTCGAACACCTAAACTCTTTAGGGCTCCTCAGATATCTAACGAGGAGTTAGTTTGGACTTCCTGAACCCCTTCTCTGTGAGTGAAGATTTTAAAGAGTCTATAATCTCAAGACAAATCAGAACATACTGGTGTACTTGAGCTGTGAAAAGAGGAGTTGAATACCCTTGTTACATACATATTGAACATCTATTATCTGTGAGGCAGAATGCTAAATAGTAAGGATACAAAGATAAATGTACATCAGACACCTGATGAGTCAGAAATGGAAGCACGTCATTACCCTTTCATAAGTGTGATAATAGAGATATGTACAAGTTGCCAGGGAGCAGACAAGATGTAGTACTTCATGGGATATTACAAGGTGGATGATTTTTTAATACAATTTTGAGGGCAGTGTGTCAGGTGTATGAGAGTGGGAGGGCATTCCAGGCAGAGGGCACAATTTGTGCAAAGATATCAGCTTATGAAAGAAAATGACACATTTGGGAAACTGAAAGTGATTCTAAATGGCTGGGGTAGGAAATAAAAGGGAATAGTTCTGTAGGAAGAGGATTAACAAGTGGACAAGAGTCAGTTCAAGAAGGTCATTCTGTCTTGTGCTCAGGAATCTAGATGTTATACTAAAGATAATTAGAAGTCAATTAAAAATTCTTCACAGGCACAGACATGGAAAAATTTGTTTTAGAAATTTCAACTGGAAAGTGATATTTAGAATTAATAGGAGTGCCAAAAGGGGAAGTTATTGATATAGTCAAGTGGGAGATGATGAAGACTCCAGTTAAAGCAGCAATATGAGAATGGATTATAGAAAATTTAGGTAACAGAAAAGGGAGAGTAATTTGATGATCAGTTAGGTTTTGCAAATGAGGAATAGAAAAGAAACAATGTTGAGTCTAGATTTCTGGCTTGGATGGCATGATCAATGGCAGTGTAAAGTCTTTAGTGTGCTTAAAAGTCTACTCATAAGAAATTACATTAATTTTCTATGAGCAAGGCCCTGAAGGCCTTAGCAAATGAGGATTGTATTCTCCTCATGTGAAAGTTTTTCCTACCTTTGTGAGTCCAGAACTAGTATCTTAGATCCAAGTATTCATCAGAGATCCATGACTTTTCTCTTTCCATTAGCCATCCTGTATCTTGTTTCCAACTATAAGGTTAAATTATAGTTCAAAGTTGGTGCAGAAATTCAAATTTTCACTTCTGTGTTCTAAGGTAGGCAACATTCTCTACTTTTTAAAAGAGGCTTTCTGAGTTTTCATATAACTCTTCTGGTTATATATCTCATTCATTGGACCCTGGTCATAGGGCCTCACCTAGGCATACTATTTGCTTAGACTCTTTACTTTGATTAATAATGTGCACAGGTATTATTTAGGGTCCTATTTCTATGGCAGAAGAGGAAAATGTAGGGGCAACCCTTGATCTCAGTAACAACTAACAAGAATTTGAGTTTGAAAGGAAAATTATCTCATTCAGCTTTGTAAACATTGCAAAGCCTACAAAATGCCATGCACAAAATAGAGCCTCAATAAAGTTTATTAAATTGTTTTGAGCCATTTTCACCATGTGAGTCTCTCTTTTGACATCCTTGGGTCTTCTTTGTTTTGTAAATTCTACCACATATTTCAACCAAGATTATATCATTTGGGAAAACTAGAAAATTTTAACTTTTTTTTGAGAAAGATTGGCCCTGCAGTAACATTTATTGCCAATCTTCCTCTTTTTTTCTCTCCAAAGCCCCAGTACATAGTTGTGTATCATAGATATGGGACACCGCCTCAGCATGGCTTGATGAATGGTGAGTAGGTCCGTGCCCAGAATCTGAACCCACGAACCACGGGCCGCTGAAGCAGAACGCATGAGCTTAACCACTATGCCACCAGGCCAGCCCTGGAAAACTAGGAAATTTTATATTTGTTTCTTGGCAGTTCCAGGGGTAGACTTTAATTTAGATTTGTGTATGTGTTTGGAGGGGCATAGCTGGAACTACGCAGATGGGTGTAGTTGTAGGATTGAGACTACTTAATATTGTTTGATTTTTGAAATGTATTCCCCACCTCTACCACCACACACACACAAATCAAATACTACTTGTTTATTGCTTTACTGAACTAAATTACCTCTTCTTTCTTTACTGTAAATGTTATTCTTCAGCTTTTGTCACTATCTTCATTTATTATTTGTTTGTTCTCTTTTACTTCCACTTCCAAGGAAAACTGAGTCTCTTTTTTGAAGGGGAAAACATGATAATGTTTTATGCATAACAATGTTATTTCTTGTGTGTTCATGATTTAAATCCTTGTCTACATTGTTGAAAATGTACAGACATATATTTGTCTAACAGATGTCAATTCCTCAGCAATAGTAATCAAGGGAGTTCAGTGTTTAAGCTGTGAGTAAGTCTCCCTGTAGGACACACCCCAAAAGTATAATAAGATTTAAAGGGTCAGGCTGATTTCTTCTAGGCCTGTATCCACTATTATAAAGTTAACACAACAACAGTCGTACTAAGCTCAGTGCCTAGCAATATAGCATGGCATGAGGAGCTTTCTCTGAATCTCTCTGGCTCTCCACCTCCCTGGTTGATAACAGGATTGCACATCTGGGATCTCCATATGAAGATGAAGTTATTTGACTAGTTTGGGCCAAGGAGTTTTGAGTAAATATGACAAACATCATTTAATGCTGGTGCAAGACTCTTGAGAGAACTCTCCTCACTGCGGCAGAAGCTGAAGTTCAAGATGATGGTGGAGTGGACCTCCTAAACCTTGATGGTCATATGACATGAATAAGGATTGAATCTTTATTTTTTTTGTTTCTATTTTGTTTCTGTTGTTGTTCTTGTTATTGTTGTCACCCCAGTACAATCTGAATATCCTGAGTAAAATAGATCCCGATTGTCTTAGTTTGTAGTGAATGAGGAAACAACAATGAAACAATAGCAGTTTGCTTTTAATTTAGCAAAAGAGCCTGTTTGTAGGAAGTGATTTAATTCACTAAATGTGAGAGATTAGATTTTGGGATTTCATAATGGGATTGCTTGACTGGAATTCTTATAAATCGACAAGAGATTCCTATTGCCTCAATATCATGACCAGACTCCCCATCCTGATTTTCAAGACGCTAAGTCACTGGCTACAATCAAATTACCCTAATTATCCCACAAGTTCCCACTGCTTCTATCCAACTAATTGCTTCATTAATTAGCATATTGTGTGCTAATTCCTGCCTTTATGCTTACACCTAGGCAAATGGCCTCAACTTTATTGCTTTCTCTTCTCCCTTCTTCATAATTAAATCCTGTGGGAATGTAAGTGAAAATGACAGAGTAAAGACCTCCAGAAAAACCTCTTCTCCATAAAAGCAATGAGAAAACTTGCAAAAATGATCAAAAATCAGCATTTCACTATTCTAAAATTTGTCTGATTTTTTGCCTGTCTCAGGACATTCATATGCCATGGTTTAGACTAACCCTGTCCAGTTGGGGTTAGAGACTCAAATATCAATTACCCTCTTGGCACCAGCTTCTGTTGACTCAGAAAAGCATGTTACTATTTTTGGGTGCCACTGGATGAGAGCTAAGTCCTGAAACTTGAGCCCACTGGAAGCCCAGCCCCCACTGCTGTTAACCCTGGGCCTAACTGGTCAGAACTTGGATTGTCTTGTTGCAGAGGGATGGACCAACAGATGTATGACAGAAGGATGGATAGCCATATATACACAATGCCTTGCACACAAATCACTGAGTAGAAGCATTCCAGTGAGCATGACAACCTGTGGCATGTCATTTAAAGAAGTCAACAAAGGGCTTGCAGCATTTGTTTAAGAAAAATGGCTGTATCTTGCTAAGAGGAGTAAACTTCATGGCGTTTTAACTTGTTGTTTTCCCATTCCCCTCATTTCAATTCCAGGGTAACCTTGGAAACCAACAAATGCCATCATGGTAAAAACCAGCAGCAGACAACCAGAGTAGGCAAAATGAGGTTGGAGCTCCTTTATAGCCTCATTCTCAGAGAATTGTCATTATTTAGCCTGTGTGGTGATTCACTGGACGAGCACACTTTCAAAGTTGACTTTATTTGAAGTGACTTGGAACTTGCTCCATGAGAAAAGCTTTTCTACCAGGGATGATTGTCAGCAATTTTTAAAACATTCTTACTTCAAAGATGCCTGAGGCAGTGGATAACAGTTGGGAAAAACAATAGGCTAACCAAAATGTTGAAAAGCTGAGAAATGAGCTTCCCATAGCAGATTGGAAAATTTCTGACATATTCCTTGTAATCTAGAAGGCCACACACATATGTAGGGCTGTTTGTGTGCTCAGGAAACAGCTGAGAGAGATCTATTTTCTCATCTCTACCTGATGCTGAGTCTCCATGCAAACAGGAAATGAAGGTTAAGGCAGTGTGGTAAACTGCCTTGATCATTGCTGAAGATGTGCTCCAACATGCACACAGAATCCCTCAGGAAAGGCAGGGAGACTCACTGGTTCCAGGAGTTTAAGGAAATCTTTGTCTGATCATTAGCTGAGCAGTAAGCTAACTGAACAGAAATTTCAATAGCCACACATAGGTAAAATTACAAACATTACAGATTTAGTTCAGAAAATCCACTGAACAAACAAACTACAACATCAACAACAAACTGTAGCAGCAACAATTCCTGGGGAAAGGGAAGAATTTTATTTTCATATTTACTTCACAATATTTCATAAAATGTTCAATTTTCAACCAAAAAAAACCCAAATCCCTCAAAACTAGAAAAATATAGGTTACACACAGGAAATAAAATCTATCAATAGAAACTGTCCCTGAGAAAGACTGGACTTTGGACTTTCTAGAAAACAACTTTAAATCAGTTATATCAAACATATCCAAATAAATAAAGTAAATCATATCTAAATAACTAAAGAAAAATATAAGAATGATGTCTCAGCAAACACAGAATGTAAATAAAAATATAGAGATTATTTAAGAAAAGAACCAATGGAAATTCTGGAGTTGAAAAGTACAATGCTAAAAAGAAAAATTCACTGGAGGGACTCATCAGCGGATTTGAGTAGGGAAAAGGAAAAATCAGTGAACTTGAAGTATGTCAACTGAGATTAACCAGTCTGAGGAACATAAATTAAAAAAAGAATGAAGAAAAATGAACAGAACAGAACTTTCAAGTTATGTTGAGACACCATCAAGCACATCAGCATGTATAAAATAGGAGCCCAAGAAGGAGAGGAGAGAGATAGGAAGGGGTAGAAAAAATATTAAAGAAAAAAAGGCCCCACATTTCTCAAATTTGGTGAAAAACTATACATCCAAGATACTCAATACTCTCAGTAGTTTAAACTCAAAGATATCCATATGTAGACACATAAGCAAACTGTCTAAAGTCAAAAATTAAGACAGAAAATTTTGAAAGCAGCAAGAAAGAAGAATCACATACAAGCTGTACTCGATAAGATTAGCAGCTAATTTCTCACCAGAAACCATGGAAGCCAGGAAGCTGTGGGATGTCATATTCAAACTGCTGAAAGTAAAAATTGTCAGCCAAGGATTTTATATCTCCCAAACTATCCTTCAAAAGTGAAGGATAATTTAAGACTTTCCCAGATAAACAAAAACTGAGAGAATTTGTCACTAGTGAATCTACCTTACAAGAAATACTAAAGGGAGTCTTGCAATGAAAGGATACTAGACAGTAACTTGAATCCCCAGGAAATAATAAAGACCCCTAGTAAAGGTAACTATATAAGTAAATACAGTATAAATATATAAAAGATAGTATGAATGTATTTTTGTTTGTAATTCTTTTTTTTCTCCTCAGATTTAAAAGAAAACTGTGTAAAGTAATAATTATAAATTTGTGTTGATGGACATACAATGTTAAGGGTATATATAACAACAATGATAAATGTACAAAGGAGAGCGAAGGGCATACAGCTCTATAGGGGCAAAGTTTTAGTATACCATTGAATTAAGCTGGCATTCATTCAAATTAGATTATTATAAATTAAGATGTTCAGTCATTAGGAATGTAATGATAAAAATAGTAAAAGGAATAAAAAAGGAATTAAAATGACTTGCTGGAAAATATCTATTTAACATAATTAAACTCTGACCATGGTTTGAGACCCATTTCTCAATTATTCTCTTTCTTTCTTTAACTACTTTAATCTACAGTGAAGCTGGCCTTCTCTGAATAGTTGTTGCTTCCTTAAACTCTTAGAATCACACAGCTTAACAAATAAGAGTCTGATATAATGGAAACAAATTGGGCTTTGGTGTTAGAGAGATCTAATATTCAGTTCTTGCACCACCAGAGATTGGTTAGGTTAGTGCAAGGCTAGGTACATCACCTCATGGAGTGTTTATTTAAGTTCTTCTCTTCACTGAGAAATGAAGCCAATACTCTTGAGTTTGCCATGTTTGGAGAGGATTAATGATACTCGAGCAAAGGGCATGTGGTAAGAAGCTAATACTATTGTTATTGTGGCCTGCCCATTCTATTTCAGAACTCATTCTTGCCTTATTCCTATTTTTAACCTTTCATTCTTTTTAGTTCTGCTGATTACACCTGGGAGAATGCCCATTAGCTTCCAATGACTCACAGTTACTATCGGTATTTAATTTCCCCAGAAGGTCTTGCCACCTTGGGGTTCCTTCAGCATGCAACAGTGGGAGATTGGTAAAATTTAGAAGGCTGAGTAGAAGAGGGGGTAGCGGAATGGAGGATGAGCTGTTACTAAGGATTAAAAGGGGCAACTAAGAAACTCAAATCAAGAGAGTTTCTAGTTTATTTGCAAAATTGCATTCCACTCATGGATTTTTATGTATAATGCAGAACATTACTGTTCTGAGGACGCAGTAAGCAAGAGTTTTGCACATGATTAAATGTAGGATAGCCTATTCCTTTCACTCATATTTAACAAGGTAAACCCAGCACCCAATGAGAAGAAGCTACTTAACAACCATAGATGACAACTTTGGAAATACAATCAAGATATTCTCATTCCAGCTTCTCAACTTGGTCAAGTCTTCCTCTTTTTTTGATAACTCAGCTGAAGCCCTAAATCATATGTTCATAAAATTTTGAGACTAAAAAAAAAAACCTTTCACTTGTATGATATAGGAAAAATAAACAGAACTTTTAAAAGATTGCAGCTAATGCTGAGGGCCATTAAAAATGTGGTTGGGTTATATTCATATTTTCCCAAAGGATATTTAAAAGCAGATGATTTTATTACCCCCAAATGAGTTAGATAATTAATTATGTACCCTAATGTGATTTATTAATAGGTGCTCAGTATTAAATAACATCAGCCCTTATCCACAGAGAATTAATTTGTACTCTGAGCAACCAGAAGTGAGGAAGATATGAAACGGATGATGTTTCAGTAGCAAATGAAATGAGCTATAATAACTTTACATAAACAAGCTATTTTTAAGCCTTTCCTTGAGTTGAATTTGTATCTCCCCGAGGCAGGGCTGCTGTGATCTGCTCCTGTGGGAGGCCAGGGGCAAGAAAACGCTGATTACATTTTCAGTAACCTCAAGTGCCTCATATGCATCTTATTGGAATGTTGTACTTTGGTAAGGATGAAAAAGGCCATCATTTAGCACTGCTTCTGCACTACAAGAGAGGGGCCAAAGCTTCCAGACTCCTTTTCAGTACCATGTCTAAGGAGATTTTAATTCTTATTGGGGAGAATATTAAGTATGAGAGATGCAAGATCTTTTGGCAAATGGAATCAAAATTCTTAGCGAAGGGTTTTGTGTATATTCAGGTGGCGAATGAAGTGAGAACTAGGTGCTCAGATGTGTTTATATAAAGCAGTCTGTTAAGATGTTTCCTAATGGGGATGCAAATCCCACCATTCTAGGGCCAGCCATTGACACAATTATAAAGATAACGAGGAAAATAATCTTTATTTGACAACTTTTCTTCTCCCTTTTATCTTTCTTTTTCCTCATGCTTAAATCCTCAGAATTCCATATAGTTTTTCTTACTGGTTACCTAAGCAGCTATTTTATTTACTATTTGTTTGTTTGTTTCCGGTCAGTTTTCAACTCTTACCTGGAAAGGAATTTACTGATAATTAAGATGTTACATGTCAAATAAGCTTTGATCAACACATTATATATAGTGATAGTCTATTTGCCCTGCCATGAAATTTCAGGCATGGCTCTTGCTTGTAGTTTCTGCATTTTAAATAAGAAACAATGAAACCCACCAATTAGGAGCACAAGTTTACAATCAGAAAGGCTGGAGTTTGAATATTAATTCTGTCATTTACTAGTTGTGTCCTGAAAAGGTGACTTCATCCATCTATTCATAAGAATTGCTGAATTTATTGAGGATTTGCTGTGTGATACACACTGTGATAAGCACTTCATAGGCATTCTCACAGTCTCTATAACACCTTATTGAGTAGGTACTATTCTAATATCTATTTCACATATAAGGAAAGCGAGGCCTAGAATTGTTAAATAACTTGCACATAGTCATGCAGCTAATAACAATGGAGCTGGAATTTGAAGTACTCTCTGTAAGTAAGCATCTCACACTCCTCTCATCCCAGCACTATTCATTCTTTATCAGAAAAATGTGGGCAATTATTCTTCTTTTTCTATTGTAAAGTTTAAATGAAGTTATACGTTCTGGAGATCCTAGAATAGCTCTGGAACATAGTAGTAGGCGATTGCCTAGTATCTTCTAATCTTCAAATTCTGCAGACCCAGAATGAACTAAAATGACCTAGTATAATGACCGGGATTGGAGGTTATACTTTAAAAGATTGGAAGCAATGCAAACATGCTATATTAGCTTATATAGAATTAATTTTCTCAAGATTTTTCTTTTACTCATTATCCTTAGTCTATAGATGAGAAACATATATTTTACACCTGCAATATGTGTTAAGACTTGTGAAAAAAAAGGCTCAGTTTTGCACATGAACTTAGAGTTTAGTAGAATAAACAGAAAAGTTTATTTTAGGTGCTATTTATTAAGTGCTAGCATTGAGATATGTATCCTTAGGATTGTAATCAGGAAGCTGAGATAGAATACAACCTTAGAAAATCAAAGGAAGCCTTACAGGAGAAGGTGGGGAATCATGAGTTCTAGAAAAAGAGATACTGAAAAGGTATTCTCTACAGAGGGAGGGTCATGTGTAAATAGATTCAAATATAAAAGTTTTCTACTTTATGCTAATTTATATGACTAGAGAGATGGTTTCGTGACGTGCTAAAGAAGGAGGGTGGATCATGGTCTGTTATTTTAACAAGTTAAAATTTTGATAAAAGAATGCGGAGTGCAGGTTTACAATAGCATCATCTTTAGCAATGGCATGATCCTATAGGAAAGGTTGGTGAATATTGGTTGATTTTATTTTCAAGCATCAGCTATTTTTCTGGTAAAGGTTTCTAATTTTTCAAAGAACTCCATTGTTAATCTATGTGACTTCTAACTTTACTCCAGGGTTTGTCATGTGACTAGGAAGAGCCAATCAAAGTATCCCACCCCACTGGTTACAGTTCATAGGTCAGAAATGAGCCATTAGCACAAGCAGAAACAGCAAGATCCAATTGGAGGACTTACGAGAATGTTTGCCTGAGAGAATCTGTCTCCTCCATTGGGGCTACTATGCAAGTTTGAAATTGTCAGTGTCAACCTGAAATTAAGAGGAAGTGTTTCTGCCTCAGAGTTGAGCCACTCAGAAAAACACAGCACTGAGAGAGTGGGTGAGTGAGTCTGTCCTGAGGACGCTCTTTGAGCTACTGAAATCCTGTATATTTACCCATCAATGTTGGCTATTGCAATCAATAAATTTAGTACTTGGGAGTAAGTCTAATTTTGTATTAACTGTACCCAAAAGCATTCTGACTATCAGAGAAGGCTGTGAGTGTATATTTTAGTTGCCAATTTTAAAAGAGATGGCGTTAATTTGTGGAAACAAGAACTACTTATGGGTTAATATTTCAGACAGTTGGGGTGTAAAGTTGTTTGATAAAAAGGCCCTTTCAAAAATGCATTCATATCTAAAGTACAAGATAGATATTCATAAAATATGTATTCTCTTTATTGCTCTGAGGGGATAACTAAATTTCCCTTTTTCATTTTATAAATTATGTATCTCAGCGAGTAGAGGTGTCTTGACCTGCAGTTATCCTCAAATACTTTACTGCCCCATGAGGCCACATCAGCGGAATATTCCTTTCCTTCTCACCATCTAAAACTATCCACTAAACTATATGGAATTTATCTCTGTTCTATCCCATTTAATTCAACAAACAGTTGTTGAGCTGGGTCGCAGTCTCTATGATAGATGCTGGGCTACTAACACAGTTGAGAATGTCTGTGCCCCACCACTGTTCAAGTTCACTGGGAGAGACAAACAGGTAAACTGATTTATAACATGACATATATATAAAGACAAGTGCAAAGTGCAGTGGTGGTACCAAAGAGGCCATGACTACATATACTGGTTTAGAGGATGATTAGTCTTGTCAGTCTAGTCTCCAGAGGGAATATTCCACACTCTTCAGGATAATTCACAGTGGATATGATATTTTTCACCCTGGCTATATCAATCTCAAGTTAGCAGCAATATCTCTCTTTCTAAAAGCGAGATATGTTGTTTTAAATTTCTTTAATACAACTTCTTAATTTGTATTAAGCTTTCATCTTGTATTAAACCAGTTTTCTCAAAATTGATTAAGATCCAACAAATATGGGTTCATCCTCTTTCCACTTTCTCACTTTTCAAGAAAAACATAGCGGGAATGGAGAGAGAGGCAAAGACCTAAAACATTTATAAATATTTTTCTGAATCTTCTAAAATTCTAAGCTATACTGATCCGTTGTGATGCTCTCAAAGAAATTTGGGACAAGATAAAGGTTGGAGCAAATTTTTACCTTAATTTATACTAAGGAGCCATCTATTTTTCAGAACATAAATAAGGTTCTAAGGGAAGAAAAAAGATTTGGTTGACAAGAGTAGGATGCTCATTTTTGATATTCAGATTTTTCTTCAAAAGAAAAAACAAATAAGGTACATTTAGATAGTTTTAAGTGACACAAAATGGCCTCTCTGAACTCATGGATTTAAAACTAGCTGTGGCAGGACCTCAGTTGGAAATGTAGCTAAGTCCACCTCTCCTGATAATCGCTTGACTACGTTCAGAGTTCCTTTCTTCATTCTTTAAGTTTCTCTTGTAGTTTACACTATTGTCCAATAGTGCCATCTTTTAGATGACAGTAGGGGATTTGAAATATTTGCACGTGGTGTGGTGTAAACGACATTTGACTCCCTATCCATCGCATTTATTTTTGTGCTGATGTTTATATTGACTTTTTTCATCGTTATTAATCATGATCCCCATTTAGTATATTTAGAAATAAATTGTCAATGATATTTACGAATATTTAGTTAATTTAAGAAAAGTAAAACTGTCACTCTTCACATATGCATAATGCATAATGGTGCATACATAAAAGGCAAAAAATATACATCTTGAAATTAATGTCAATATAGGGTGGTCATTGACAAAAGATTAATGTAGAAATTTTCACTTTTATATATAAGCAACTAGAAAATGAAAAACAAGGTATCATTTATGAAAGCATTAAAAAGTCTAACGACTGAGAATAAATCTAAAGATAGGTGTTCTAAATCTCTACACAAAAAAAATTTCTACATGGCATAAGACATTAAAGACCTAAATAAGTGAAAGTGTATATGATGTTCATGTACTGAAAGAATCAACAGTAGAAAGGTATCAATTCTGCATAAATCAGGCTATTAATTCAATATATAAATTTTAGCATCTCTTTAAATGGAAATTGTCAAGCTAGTGTTAATATTTATGTGTAATATATAACCTTTTGTGTTTGGCTTCTTCACTTAATGTTTTTGAGATTCATCCAAGCTGTAGCATGTAATACTCTGTTCCTTTATACGGTTGAATGATATGCCACTGTATGGATATATCACAATTTGTTTATCCATTCATCAGTTGATAGACTTTTGGACTCTTTCCACCTTAAGTTGTCATAAAAAGTAATTCTATGAACATGCATGTACCTGTATTTCCTTGAATACCTCTTTCCAGTCATTTGGGCATACATCTAGGAGTAGAATTGATGGGTCATATGGTCATTCTATATTTAACTTTTTGAGAAGTCACCAAACTATTTTACACAGTTGCTGAACTATTTTACTCCCCTGCCAGCAATGTATGAGGGTTCTTATTTCTCTCTCTCTCTCACTCTTTTTTTTTTTTTTTTTATTATACCTATCCCAGTAGGTGTGAAGTGGTATCTCGTTGTGGTTTTCCTTTTCATTTCCCTAATGATTAGGGATGTTGAGAAGCTTTCCATGTTTTTTACAGTTGTTTGCATATCTTCTTTGAAGGAATGTCTGTTCAAGTCCTTTGACCATTTTTAAATTGGATTGTTTGTCTTTATCTTGATGAATTTTAGGAGTTCTTTATATCTTCTGGATATTAAATTCTTGTTATATACATGATTTGAAAATATTTTCTCCCGTTCTGTAGGTTGTCTTTTTACTTTCTTGATGGTGTCATTTGATAAACAAACTTTTTTTTCTTAATTTGGACTGAGTTTTTATCTATTTTTGCTTTTATTGCCAATGCTTTTGACATCATATCTAAGAATCCATTGCCAAATCCAATGTCATGGATTTTTATTCCTATGTTTTCTTCTTTGTCAGTATTGTTTTGACTATTCAGGGTCCCTTGAAACTCCATATGAATTTAAGGACCAGCTGTTCTACTTCTGCCGAGTGGCCATCAGAATTTTGATAAGAATTACCCATTTCCATGAAATATGCAGAACAGGTAAATCAATAAAGACAGAACACAGATTGGTGGTTGCCAGGGGCCTAGGAGAGAGGTGAATGGAAAGAAACTGCTTAATGAGTATGGAATTTTATTTTAGAGTTATGAAAATGTAGTTGCATAACATTGTCAATGTACTAAATGTCACTGAATTGTTTACTTTAAAACGGTTGTTTTATGTTATATAAATTTTACCTCTGCACATTTTTAAAAGTCATGTGGAAATTCCAAGTTGAAAAATAAATAACATAATTAAGAAAAAAGTAGAACAAAGCTGAAAGACTCACACCATCAGACATTCAGACTTATTACAAATCTGCATAATGAAGGGTATAGTATTAACACCGGATTAAAAAATAAACCAATGGCATAAAACTGTCTGGAATCAGAACTCATGTATATGGTCAAAAAGAATTGGGGAAAGACTGGGCTCTTTAATTAATAGTCTTGAGTCAATTGGAGGTCTGTCTTGGAAAAAAACATGAAAAAGAAACTTTACCCCATTTCATCTTATATGTAAAAATCAACTGCAGGTGAATTTAAATCCAAATATGAAGGGTAAAATAATAAAATATTTAAAATTTAGTATCTTCCTGACTATACTTCTTTAATATTTATCTAAAAATATAAACAAATTGTTCTGAATCGAGATTAAGAATTCTACCCATCAAAGGATTGATTGAAAAAAAAGACAAAAAAAGGAAGAAAATATATGTGATGCATTTAACTGACAAAGGATTTATATCTAGAAATCATGACTGTTAGTTAATAAGAGATCATTAATAAGGCTGCTGAATAGAAAAATGAACAAGAAAGTTAAGCACGCATTTTACAAATTAGTCCAGAAAAAAATACACATGAAAGTTACAAAACCTCATTAGTAATCAGGGAAATGCCAAATAAAGCAACAGTGAGAAACAAATGTCCACAAAAGTGTCTAAAATTAAAAAATAGAAGATATCAAGTTTTGGCAAGAATGTGAAGCAACTGGAATTGTACTCTGCTGAAGGGATTGTAAATTTGTGTAAAGTCTTTGGAAATTTGTTGGCAGTATCTACTAAATTTGAATATATGTATTACTTATGTTCCAGCAGTTCTACTTCTAGGTATATAATCAACAGAAATATGTTGACCAAAAGACATCTGCAAGGATGTTCATAGCAGTGTTATTCACTTTAACCGAAACTAACGACAATCGGAATATCCATAAATAGCAGAATGAATAAATAACTTGTGATATATTGATAACTTGAATTTTATACATCATTGAAAATACATACATTGTTATGCTAAACCATAAGGATTATTATTACAACATAATTTTAAGTGAAGGAAGCCGGAAACCAAACAGTACATGTGGTAGGATTTTATTTCTATAAAGTTCAACTATAGGCAGAATTAGTCTAGAGTTTTAGAAGTGAGGATAATGATTAATATTGGGAAAATAATTGGGCAGAGCAACTGGAGGGGATACAAAGGGGGACTTGGGCAAAGAGATCATGTTCTAGGCGACAGTTACCTGTGTAGGTTTATCTCATGATAATCCATAGGTCTCTACACTTATAAAACGTGCATTTTTCTGTGAATGTGTTATATTTCAATTAAATGGTTCATTCTAAAGTGTTGATTATTGATAAATACATTAGATCATTTTTAAAAGAATTGATATTAAATAAATAAGCACTGGAATGGATGTCAGCAGTCATATAAATGTCACAGAAGTCTGATAGAATTTGAAGATCTAGCAGATGGTGTAAACTACATCATCGGATTCTAACTTGATGCACATTCTAGCATCAGTAGTTATATTAATAAACTAGTTTGAATAAATACATTCATTCTTTATTTTGACTACTTTGGCTCATTTCTACCTGCTTTGTTATCAGGATTTTCTTGTTGAGCTGTTCTTGATTCATAATTATGCCTTCAGAATTATGCATGATCCTGGAACTAAATAGTTTTAAAATATAGATTCTTGTTCTCAGTTTTCCCAGAATTATGTTTCTACCAAAGAAGACATAATTCTAAACTTCTAAATAGACAATTGCTAAGTCTAAAAAGGGCTATAGTAAAATATACAGTAAAGGAAAGGGAATCTCTTCTGTAAAGTAATGGTTTGGCAATTGATTAATTTACTAAGATGTTCAGGCATCTGTGTCTGAGAAAATAAATGAGGACATGATACTGCTGACTTGGAAAAGCACCAGGAATGGCGACTGGTTCCTTCTTATGCCAATCAACTGCCATGAGGGGAACTGACTGCTAACATGACAAATCACATTGGTTACTCAGACAAGGAGTTCTATTACATTTCTCCCTGAAATGGCTAATTCTCTATACTGCAAGATTATTTTTTGATGACATTTTAGAGCATGCTAGCATGTTTTAAATAACACTCTTACTTTAAGTTACTTTAAGTAACACTGAAATACCTAGATTCTGTGATATTTGGAATTTTCATTCAATTTGAAATCAAATTAATATTCACTATGAGCTAAATGAATAGATTTTAGCTAACAAATTGGAGATTGCAAAAGAGGGAAGTTATTGCAAACTGGAAATGTTGAAGGATTTGTCTTCACACATTTGGGTAGAAAATTATGTTGAACTGCTCACTTGTGCATTTAACCCTGGAAACAGACTATTTCACTCATTGTTTCTAAACCTGCAGGTATCATACTACTTTGCACTGCTTTTTATAAATTTCCTTGCATTAAAATTTCCTGATTTTTATAATGATTTTGCAAGAAAACAATTTCTATAACAGAGATTTTGAGTTTCCCAAAAGAACTGCACAATTATCTGTTCAACTAATTATACATTAAATATCCATTATGTACCAGGCCATGTTTAGGGGTGGGGGAAACAAGTAGATGATGATGTTTAATTCCCTTGACCTCAAGAAATTCATTATAATAAGGAAGACATTCATCTATGTATGTATATATGTATGTCTATTGCTGTATGTGTTACCGTATATAATGTATGTATTACAGTATGTATGTCTACAACATGCAATATGTATATTACTATATGTATATATGTATGTTTATTACAGTATGTATTACACTTACATATTATATATATGTATATCTATGTATGTGTGTATGCACATATGTACACACATGTGTTGAAAAATAGGCCAACTTACTGTCCCATTCATTATTTCTAAATGATTATTTAATTGAATATATAATAATGATATCTTCTCCTTAAAAAGAAAAAAGATCAAGTCATAAAAGAATATGAAAAGTAAAGCAACAAATAACTTCAAATGCCACCATCTAGAAACACCCAGTTTTAAAATGAGGTAGTTATATCTGTAAGAAACAGAATTCACTCTAGAGAGTTTAAGCAAAACACAATTTATCAAGAATCTTGAGAGGCTAAGAAACAACGAGGCTAAATGTCCAGCTACACAGTAGAAATAGGTGGCAAGTGGGGCTGCCACTTTTGCCAGCAGCAAGAAGGAAGTAAATCAGGAAGTCAGCGCTACAGCTGCTTCCATCATAACCACACCCCTTATTTCAAGACGGGCATCAACAAAACCGATGACCTGCATCCTACTTTTCTCCCTCCCACACAACTTAGTCCCAAATTCTTGTCCAGATGCCTTTCCCTCCACGTGATTTCATCTAGGATCTAGTATAACTATGACTGATTGGTAGGATCTAAATTACATTTAGAACCATTTCTGCTGACTAGCAGAGGATGGCAATTGCTGTAGAATAAGCCAACACATTCGTCGTCATTATAAGCATATAGGTCAATAAATGATTGGATAGATGAAGGGATGGCTGGATGGATATGTAAAGAGATATTGGTAGGTGAGTAGGTAGGCAGAAAAATAGATGGATAACAACAATTAGTAAAATGAAAGTGTTCCATGCATTTTATTTCTAATAAACTTATTAATGTTAATTCCACTTGAAGTCTAGAGAAGAAAAATAGAAATGCAATGAAAATACACTAAATTTAAGATAATTGTTTACTCATCACCAAAGAACAAGGTTTTTAAAAGATACTTTGAAGGTGGAAGTGAGTGGTAAAATGGTTATAAATAACTCTAGGAGATTAAAGTCACTTCATGTTTTATTCATAGTATAAATTAACTTTATATTATCAAAGATGGAGTATGAAATTGTACATTTTTACTACATCTCGAATTTTCTTGATTATATTATGTAATTATGATTTTATGGAGGTTTATAATATTTTCATTCTGTTCTGCAATCCAAACTCCCCCAGCCATTTAGTCATTTTTAACTGAGTATATTTAGCATACAATAAAAAAAGTAGATCCTCGTGTTTGGTTTAATGAGTTTTGACAAATATATACTTCTGTGGAACTACCACCACAATCAAGATGTAAAAACTTCCCATGTCATCCCAAGAGTGAGCTCTCATGCCCCTTTGCAGAAGAGCCTCACTCTCAACTCCTATACCAGGCAATCACCAATCTGCTTTTCGTTACTACAGTTGAGTTGTATTTTTTCCTAGAATTTATTATGAACAGAATTATGCATTATGTGTTCTTTTATGAATGACTTCTTTTTCTCAAGGTAATGTTTTTGAAATCCATCCACATTGTTACATTAATTAGTAGTTGATACCTATTTATTGCTGAATAGTATTCCATTGCATGGCTATATCTCAATTTGTTTACCCTTTCACCTATTGATGAGCATTTATGTTGCATTGAGTTTTGGGCACCTAGAGTAATGTTGATATAAACATCATTCATACACAAGCCTTTGTTTTGGAAATATGTTTTTGTTTACCTGGGGTAAATACTTAAGTGTGGAATTGCTGAGTGATATGATGATACTACACCTAACTTTATAAGAAGGAATTTTCCAAAGTGATAGTACCATTTTATCTCCCCCAAAGCAATGTATGAGATTTTCAATTTGTCTACAGACTTTCTACCACTTTTTATTGCCAATCTTTTGAATTTTAACCATTCTCATGGGTGTGTAGTGCTATCTCATTGTGGCTTTAATTTGCATTTTCTTGATAACTAATGATTTTAAACACCATTTCATATTCTTATTGGCCTTTATAGGTCTTCCTTGTGAAGTGTTTGTGCAAATCTTTGATCATTTTTTTCTTACTGTGCTTTGTATTTTCCTATCGACTTGTATGAGTTCTCTGGACAAAAAAAACTCAATTCTGGACACAGGTTCATTGTCCAGTAAAGGACAACTTTCTTTTTGTTTTTAGTTTTTGTTTTAGGTAGAAATCTCTATTTAATTAAAAGTTTAAACAGATCTGTCTATGCTTACTTTAAAAGCTTTATGGGTGTAGGTCTTACATTTAGGTCTGTAATCTATTTTTTTAATTCAAATATAATTCACATCTAACATTGTATTAGTTTTAGGTGAACAACATAATGATTTGATATATGTATGTATTGCAAAACGATTACCACAAAAGTTTAACACCATCACCAAACATGGTTACAACTTTTTTTCTTGTAATGAGAACTTTTAATGTTTACTCTCTTAGTAATTTGATCTATTTTGAGTTAATATTTGTTTAATATGGGAGATCTATGCCTAGGTTAATTTTTTTTTTCACATGGGCATACAATTATTTTGACACCATTTGTAAAAAAGATGATTATTTCTCCATTGAATTGTCTTTGCACCTTTGTAAAAATTGGTCGATTATATTTGCAAGGGTTTAATTCTGGACTGTCTATTCTGTTCCATTGATTAATGTTTCTTTCCTTTTGCCAACACCATGTTGTCTTGGTATAGAAGTTTTATGGAAATTCTTGAATTGGGTGAAGTTTGTTCTCTAAATTTGCTCTTCTCTTTTAGAATTATATTGACTATTCTAGGTCTTTTGTCTTTCCAACAAAATTTTAAAACATTTTTCAATATCTATGGTAAATCTTGCTGGAATTCAAAATTGTGTTGGCTATTCTGGCTCTTTTGACTCTCCAACAAACTTCAAGTTCAGTTTGTTGATATCCGCAAAGTAACTTGTGGGAATTTTCACTGGAATCACACTGAGTCTACAGAATAAGTTGTGAAAAACTGATATCTTGACAATATTGAGTCTTCTGATAGGAACCAACTGAGTGTTCTGAAGAACATGGAATATCTTTCCATTTATTTAGTTCTTTGATTTTGTTCATCTGAGTTTTGTAGTCTTCTTCGTATAGATCTTGTATATATTTTGTTAGATTTATCCTTAAGCACTTTATTTTGGGGGATGCTAATGTAAATGACATTGTAATACCATTTTTGTATTGGTAGTATTTAGGAAAGTGATTGACTTTTGTATATTTAGCTTGTATCCTGCAACCTTGTTACAATCACTTATTAGTTCCAGGAGTTTTTGTCGTTGATTCTTTCAGATTTCTACATGGAAGTTTGTGTCATCTGTGAACAAAGACAGTTTCATTTCTTCCTTCCCAATCTGTATACCTTTTATTGTCTTATTGCATTAATTAGGACTTCCACTATGATGGTAAAAATGAGTGATGAAAGGAGACATCCTTACTTTTTCCAGATTGTAGTGGATAGCATTTTCTTTTGTTTTTTCCCTAAAGTTTTCCACTTTCTGATGGTTTTATATGTTTTATTTAGAGCCTTTAACCTTAATTATAGTTACTTTAAATTTCTTGTCTGATAATTCCAAATGTGTGTCTGAGTCTTGTCCTAATGCTTCTTTTGTCTCTTCAAACTGTGCTTTTTATTGTCTTTTAGCATGCCTTGCTATTTCTTTTTGAATGTCAGACAAGTTTTTTGGATAACAGTTACTGAATTAAATAAATCCTGACTGTGAAGAATTTTGTTAATGATGTTGAGTTGGGCTACATGTAACTTTTGTTGCATCTCTAGTTATCAGTGGTTTAATTTCTTCTATTTTTCTTTTTTGCCTCCCTCTCCCTTGACATTGGGGCTTCTCCACAGAGATATTCCATGTTTTGCAACTTTTCAACTTTAATCTACTGTTATTGGATAGGAGGCTTCTTCATGTGGATGCGAGGCATAGAGGACAGGAAACATTCTATTATCTTTTGTTTCAACATCAGTCTTTTAGTGGACATGTGTCCTGAGACTTCAGCCTTTACAAATATTTCTTTCCTTTTCCAGACATATAGTTTGTTCCCTCTCTCTCTCACTTCATTTCCAGACTGCAGCATTCTTAGTATTCCCAAACTATTTCCTTGAAGTTCTGTTCCTGTTGACTTTCCTTTTTTCCCCTTAAGCAAGAAAGGAAGACAAAATCTGAGACTGCATTTCCTTTCCCCAGCAAGGGTAAAGTTTCAGAATTGTTCTCTTATAAATTCCTTCCTCCTAGTGACTAGTCTTTTAGAGAGAAGAGTCTAGGTGTGTATTAAGATGTTTACTCTTCCCTTTTCTTGCCAAGACCATGAGGGGATGTTTATCGCATTCTCATCATGAGAGCCTGCTGGAATTCCTGGATGGAAAGCTTATGAGAGTGTGGGGATCCCCTAAGACTACAGCCCACAGGAGTTTTGCACTCTCAAGTTAGAACACATTCTGTCTCCAACAATTATCAAATAACCATTTGATTGTTCTTACCACTTAATGCCTTCAGCAACTTCTGCTCCTGGTAAACAAATATAAGATGCTGTATCTCTCTGGATGTACTTATCCATTCTAATTACCAGACGGTGATTTTCGCTGTGACATCAGTTATTGATGGGTCCAGGACAAGTCATTGATTTTTCAGCTTCTCCAGCTTTTTCTTGTTGAAAGGACTCAGTGATAATCTCTAAAATCTTTGCATGTCAAAGGTGAAATTATTTACTCTGCTAATTGTTTTAATATGATGAAATATATTGACATATTTGAATATTAAAACAATATTACCTTCCTAGGACATACTCTACTTGATCATGATATAGTATCATATTTTAAAATGGCTGAATATGATTATTATTTAAGAATTTTTTGTGTTTATGGACATGAAGCTTAGTGATCTGTAAATTTTTTTTCAAATATGTTTCTCAGGTTTTAGTGTCACTGTTAGATTTATAAAGTGACCAAGTATCACATTTATTTTTTGACTGTCTGAGTTTTAATACTGAAAGTGCCATGTCCCTGGAAACCTCTCCCTGAGATGCAGGGATGTTTGTGTGGATGCAGAAGTTTATAGAAAAAGTACAAAACACATAAAACAACTAAAAGAAAAAAAAATAAGGGCTAAGAGTACACTACTTTTAGCGTCAAAATGATATGCTATGTGGTTCCTGCCTATTGTAGTCCCTGTAAATATTTTCTCCAAATATAGACACCATCCAAGGGAAGCAAGTTAAGTGCATTGCAATTGTGAGTATGAATGGTCTTTGATTTTGTGGTATAACAGTTGTGCTTTTATTGGCATAGTTTTAGTATAATTTTTAACCTTTTGTATATTATGACCATGTTTTCTAAGAGTTCAAATAACTAAAATGAGAACAATTGTAATACCATTCCAGACATCACAGTAAAAGAAAGGTAAACAACAGTGTTTTTCAGTGACGCATAAAACTGGATTAGTGTGGCAAATGACCAAAACAGAGCGTACTGCACAATATGTAGAAATGAATATGGACTTGGTCACTTTTTGATTACCTCAAAATGTGCAAAGGCACTTAGTGAGATTTTTGACTTCATGGGAAAAAAGAAGATAGCCTCTTTAGTATGTACCTACAAGATGGTTATCTGAAAAGATATTAAAATGTTGGCTTACCATAAATCATATTTTCTACATTTGGGACAAGAAGAATATCCTTCTTTAATATGGAAATGTATTGAGGATATGAAGGGAGAAAAAGAATTGACTGTACCTGAGTTGTTCAATGTTATGTGTAGGTTGCCATAAAGATTGCAAAACAAAAACAAAACAGCTCATTTTTGGAAACAGGATTCCTTCAGAACTCAAAAATATGTCTCTAGAAAAGGGCAGGACTTTGAAACAGGACTTTGAAAATTTCTGTACTAAAAGTGTAACTTATTTGGATTCCAACTTCAATTTCACAATTTCAAATTATCTCTGTGCTTTAAAAAGAGTTTGCTTGAGGGGCCAGCCTGGTGGCATAGCGATTAAGTTCGCTGCGCTCTGCTTTGGGGGCCTGGGGTTCGCAGGTTCGGATGCTGGGTGTGGACAGACGCACTGCTCGTCAAGCCATGCTGAGGCGGCATCCCATATAAAGTAGAGGAAAATGAGCATGGATGTTAGCCCAGGGCCAGTCTTCCTCAGCAAAAAAAAAAAAAAAAAGGAGTTTACCTGAGAAAGAAAGTTTCAATCTATAACATCTGAATGTTTTCAGAGTGATTAATAATGATGACCATTTTAGACATGAATAAAATATATGATGGATTTACAGATGCCAAGAACTGATTGACAAACAAACAATATACCAAAACAAGGCTGTAGCTATAGAGTGTATGACCATATTTGAAAATTTGGAAGCTAACTATTAGCCTAAAAACCTGCTGTTGCTGTAATTTCTGAAGTGATCCATTCTCAAACTCTTATTGAGAGCATATCTAACTTGATGCCATCATATGACCTAACAGAAGGAGTCCGTGCAAGGTGGACTTGTCAAGAGAAGAGCTGCAAGTTAGAGAAGTATATGTTTGACTGTATTTAGTTTTACCATTACGTGTAAGAAAAGAAGAATATCTTAAATTTTGCTGATAATTCAAAGAAATATTATAGAAAGGAAAACTGGAAGAGTAAAAATATTCTACTGTATCATAGAACAGGAATAAAACAGTTCAATTTTTTCTATTAAATAGGTAATATTTTTTTAATTTAACAATATTGTAATTATATCCTCCCTTTAAAAAGTCAAACATTTTTGTAGCTTAAGAACATGTAATAATATGGCCTACAAAATTTAAATATTCAATGAAGTTAAAACATGAGTAAATGTTAAAATAAGTGTTAGAAGACAGAAGGAAAATATTATAAAATATTATATTTTTCTCATGAATATTATCTGTTTAATTAGTTCTGTTATTAAATACTACTAATGCCACTGGTAACTGGTGATAGGGTTGTTTTATTTCAATAATGGTGTTTGTGTAACAAAAAAATACATAGAATAATATACAATTTCAAGTAAATGTCAATTTAATTTTTTAGGCTAAATTAATAAAATATTCATGTACGATTATTTCTTACATATATTATTTTTTGGTATGGCTGTGCCCAAGGTTGGCTCTTTAAAATTTGGTTACCCTATGAGTTGTCTCATAAAAATATTGGGAAATGTCCATTTCTCTCTTACAGTCTTACAGTTTTGCATAGGATTGGTATTGTTTCATCTTCAAACTTTGGTAGAATTCACCAATGAAGCTATTTAGACCAGAAGTTTTCTTTAGAAAAATTTTTATTACAAAACCAATTCCTATAGTAGATATGGACATTTTAGTTTCTTTTTTTTTGTTGTGTCAGTTTTGTTAGTTTATGTTTTTTTGTTTGCTTTAGGAATTTGTTCTTTTACTGTAAATTATCCTATTTATTGGCATGAACTTGTTCATAATGTCTTTATTATCATTTTAATAAATAGTATTTGTTATAATGCTCCTCCTTTATTCTTGATGTTGGTAATTTGTATATAATATCTTTTTCTCTGTATCAGTATTATTGGGATATATGAATTTTATCAGTCTTTTCAGGGAATCAAATTTTCATTTGTTGCTTTCTGTCTACTGTTTATTTGTTGTTTGTTATGTTGATTTCTACTTTTGTTTTTATTATTCCCTTCCCTCTACTTACTTTAAAAGGCAAAGTCATATTAAAATTTAGAGTGACATAAACTTAATTTTTGTGGCTTTTTAAGTTGGAAGCTTAGATAATTAATTTAAACCATTCTTTCCAATATAATATATAAAGCTATAGGTATCTCCCTATGCACTATTTTTACTACATCCCACATATTTTGATAATTTATATTTTCATTGTCTTTCAGTTCAAAATATTTTGTCCATTTTTCCTTACAATTTCTTCATTCATATATGCATTATTTAGAAGTTAAATTTTCAAATATTAGCAAATTTTAAGATATCTTATTGCTATTGATTACTAATATAATATTGCTATGATCAGAGAGTACACTTTGCATAATTTCAATTTCTTGGTATATATTGACTCTTATCTTACAATCCAGAATGTTGTCAATCTTGGTGAGCACTGCGTGTGCACTTGAAAATATTGTGCACTGCAGTCACAATGATCAGCTAGGTCAAGTTTGTTGATACTATTGTTCAAATCTTCCATACTTCTGAATTTTGTCCCCTTGATTTTAATTGCTAAGAAATGTGTGTTAAAATCTCCATCTGATTGTGGATTTGTTGCTTTCTATCTTAAGATCTATCAATTTTTATTTAATAATTTGCAAGTGTGTTTAGTATTGATGTATATTTTGAATAATTGATATTTTTATTACATAATATTCTTTATGTCTTGATATAAGCATGTCTTGAAATCTTTGTTATTAAAAGAGTCATTTATCTTTTTTAATCCTTACTTTTTACATGATAGAACTTTTGTCATCTTTCTTTTTTCAACCCGCCTGGGTCTTATGTTTAAAGTTTGTTTCCAACAAACAGTCCATAGTTTGGTCTTATGCTTTTTTGTTTTGATTTGTTTTCTTCTTTATTTTTGTTCTTTTTAATCCAGTTGATAATCTCTACCTTTTAAATTTAATCTAATTACATTTATTGTAATCATTGGTGTGATTGTGCTTACATTTCTCATATTTGTTTTTGTTTTGTATTTGTCCCTTTTTTTCCTTTTCTTTGTTCCTCCTTTCCTACCTTGTTTTGTGAAAAGATGCATTTTATGATTTTCTATTGAATTTTTTGCTTTATCTTTTTGCATTATTATTTTAAAGTTGCTATAGAAATTATAATACTTACCTTCAAGATATAAAAGTATGTCTTTACTAGTATATTCTCTTATGGACAAAGAAAAAACTCATATGACTATAACTTAGTTGATCACTTTTCATCCTTTCACTGTTACTGCCCCGATGTTTATTTCTGTAAATATACTATAAACAGTACTATTTTTTTAAATTATTTTTACTCTCTTACTCAATAGTCCTTTTCAAATACAGAGATATAAAAGGTCATTTCATATTTAACAAAATATTCATTGGCTCTGGTGTTCTTCATTTCTTCTTGAGCATCTACACTTTTTCCTGGTATCATTTCCTTTTAGCCTAAAAAAAATTTTGTTAACATTCTGTGTTATGCAATTCTATTTGAAAAAATATTCTTTCAGATTGACTATATGAGAATGATTTTATTTTACCTTTAATTTTGAAGAATATTTTGACCAGTTACAGAACTCTACTTTGACATTTTTTCCCTCTCTTATTACTTTAAATATTTCATTCTGTTATCTTCTAAACACTTTTGTTTCTTGTGAGAAGTCAGCTATCATATGATTGCTTCCTTGTAAGCAATGTGTATTCTTTCTCTGAAATCTTTTAATATCTGCTCTTTACCTTTGATTTACAAAATTTTTTTTTGAGGAACAATGGCCCTGAGCTAACATCTGTTGCCAATCTTCCCCTTTTTTTCCTCCCCAAAGCCCCAGCATATAGTTGTAGGCCATAGTTGTACATCTTCTAGTTGCTCTATGTGGGATGCTGCCTCAGCATGGCTTGATGAGCAATGTGTAGGTCCATACCCAGGATCCGAATTGGTGAGTCCCAGGCCACCAAACTGGAGCACATGGACTGAACCGCTATGCCACCAGGTCGGCCCCTACAAAATTTTGAAATGGTATGGGTATGTGTAGTTTTCTTCTGCACTTTTTCTGTTCAGGTTCACAGAGCTTCCTGAATTAGATGGATTTCTTATCATCAGTTTTGGAAAGTTCTTCATTTTTTCTTTAAATTTATTTCTCTCCATTATCTCTCTTCTCTCTTTTTGGGATTCCAATTATGTATATATTTATACAGTTTGTTACTAAACCACAGATCTCAGATTTTCTGATACATTTTCCCACAGTTTGCTCTTCCCGTGTTTCACTTTGGATACTATCTTTTCATCTGTCTTTATCGTCACTGATTCTTCTGCCTGCTTTCTTCAGTTTTTTCTTGAGCACAAATCATTTATTTATGATATTGTATTTACATTTCTAGATTTCTATTTGGATCCTTCGAACATTTTTATGTTTCTACTGAAATGTCCCATTTCATCATGCATGTTACCTGTATTTTCTATTATAGTCTTTATCATTTTTTCTCATAATTATTTTAGAGAACTTAGTAGGAATTCCAACTTCTGGGCAGTTTCTGGGCCTTTATTCATTCATTATTTTCTCTTTTAACCATAAGCAAATTTTTTGCCCTTTGGTAACTTGTATTTTTATTTTATTTTATGTTTTGGTGAGGAAGATTCACTCTGAGTTAATATCTGCTGCCAATCTTCCTCTTTTTTGCTGAGAAAGATTTGCCCTGAGCTAATATCCGTTGCCAATCCTCCTCTATTTTGTATGCGAGCTGCCACTACAGCATGGCCAGTGAGAATTTGGGTAGGTCCCACTACACCCAGGAACCAAACCCAGGCAGCTGAAGCGGAGCTCACTGAACTTAACCAGTAGACTACTGGGGCTGGCCCTCTGTAACTTGTATTTTGATTATATTATACCCCCTCTCTCTCTCAACATATATGTATTGTGACTCCTCTGGATTCTAATATACAATATATTTGGGAGAGGTTCCACATATATGTATATTATATACATATATAATATATGTATTATATATATGCATATAAACATATATATGTTTATAAAATAACAGAAAATATTATTTCTTTATTTACTTATAAAGTAACTATAGAAATTGAAGTAATATTTACCCCAGAAAGGCAAGGCAGGGCATTTTTTCTTACAGGGCTCTAGAGTGAAACTGAGTCAATCTGATATGTGATTGAGCTGGGTCTATGCTTTGTGGGAGTTTTAATTCAATGAGGTTCAACACTGCATTTAATGTGTTGAGGGTTAAATAAGGACTTTGTTTTCAATGGGAGCTGGGATGTGAGCCCTGGCAAACTACCAGTATTTAGATCAGTGGGATTTCTCTTTTGCTTTACACATGGCTCCCAGGTTTTTAGATCACTGCAATACACCCTTTGTTTTCCACTGTCATACACTATTTTTGATAATTCTGGTAATCTCTTACAGCCTTATTTCTCCTCCCAAAGTCTTTGAAAGGCATATAGCAGATGCCATAGGCTCCTTGAAGGTCTTGAGGCCCTTGTTGGAGTCTGTCTTTCCCCCTTCTGCCCTACATTCATTCTTCAGTGACTGAAATGCTGGAATGCCAAGGGAGGTTACCTTAGCTCTCCTGTCCCACCTTTGGTTTTCTTCAGCTGACCGCAGAAATGCCTCTGACAGGTTTCTTTCAGTTCTCCTGCTGTCCTCCATCCTTATTTGGGACTTCATACTTGGGAGAGGTTCCACATGCCTCAGGAGAGATGTCTCTCAACTCTTTGTAACCCATCCACTTTGACCACCCTCTGCCAAGGTGTTCGTTGGAACTGGCTGGGGAGTGCAAACTTTTTCTGAGGGTGCGACTCCTCTGGATTCTAAATTGTCACTCCAGAGATTGTTGTGATTGTTAAAATTTGTTAAAAAATTAACTCTTTCGTGCCTTTATTCTTCTATCCATTCATTCATCCATTCATGCAACAAATACTTCTTGAGTGTTTCCCATTTGCCTCAACATGATTCTGGTAGTATAGAAATGTGCAAGATAGAAATAACCCTGGTCTCTTGAGGCTTAAAGAAAATTGAGAAATAATAGCTTTCAATTTAGCACTTTCTTCATGACACCTTTCAAGGAATAGTGAAACAAGATAGAAATGAGTACCCTGAAATTCTTTGTACATGGCAGTGTTTACAACAACTTGCTTCCAGAAATAGGCAACGAATAAATATTCATAGATTTGTTTTGGCTGTGTAGTCAAACTGTGAATAATTCAAATATCATATTTTCATTTGTGGGTAAATATTCGCTTCAAATTATTTATTCTCAAGGGTTTGTGTATTATTTCATGATATTATATTTTTGTGCTGTGCTTTTGAAAATTGGCAGGATCTAATTCCATGGAGGGGTTTCTTAGTGGGGATCATCCACAGTCATTCACTACAGTCAATGGTCTATGGTAACTGAGGTGACTGGCATGGTTCACTCTATCATCTCTCCTCACCAGCAGATTTCTTCAAATTCTCTGAAACATTACCTTAATAGACAGTGTAAAGATACCAGTGCATAATATGAAATAATGCCTTCCAATAATTTTAAGTTTCTTAATAAACTATAGTACAAATGCTAAGCCATAACAATGACAATAATGAAGAATGGAACCCTGGTTCATAAGACAGTGGTTGTGTACTTCATAAATAGTAACTGTGGTTTCTGGAGTGATGTCGGCAAAATGGCAAAGCAGGCAGCCCCGAGCTCTTGTCCTCCTGCAGAAACATTAAAAAGCAAGCAGGAATTGTCAGAACCAACTTTGTCAGAACTCTGGAAAATAGCCAAAGGTTTACGGCATCCAAAGTTTTGCTACATCAAGAAAAAGGCATCTTGAAAATGAGTAGAAAGCTTTGTGGCATTTCACTCGTCCTTGTCCTACTGCGTCTCCAGTTCGCAGTGGTCTTGCTTGAATCTTTGGCAGCCTGTGTTCCCACTGTGTGCCCCTTCTCACTGGTTGCAGAGGAAGCAGAGTACACCTCATTTGCAAATTATTGTATATGTCAGTTCTAACCTGTCTGGGGGCTGCTACTCAAAGGGCTGACACAAGGCAGTCTTCTTTTTCACCTAACTAGGGACTCAGATTTTAACATATATACAAAATTAAGATTAAAAAATTTCACAAATAAAGGAGTAGGGTGTCTGCTTAAGGATAACTATCAACTCTGCTCCATGCAGTTTTGTGTGATTGCATTTTGGCAAAGGACTTTTCAGTGGAGCCAGCACTTTGATAGCTCTGCTATACATAAATTTTATTCATTCATTCATTTAATCATTAATGAAACATTCATCAACTACCTATATTTTGCTATGCATGTCTCTAGATGCTGGTTCTAAAATGTTGAATATGGTAGAGTTCCTTTCCTCAAAGTACTTACAGCTACTATGGGAAGATCAACAAATAAGCCAAGTATTACCAGGAAGTATCCTACGTGCTATGATAGAGACAGGGATGTTAAAATAATTAACAGCATGGTGCGGGTACTGACCATACAGAATGACCACCAGTTGTAGTACTGGAGCACACCAGGTAGGCCTCATTTAGTTGTTGGATTTGAGGGCTATGTGGCATAACCTGGAGAGGGGATATCCTCCCTCACTTGGCCAAGGAGGCCCAGGCTGTCATGGTGGGGCACTTGTAGGGCTTGAGGCAATGGCTATTTACCAACTGGTATAGCATTCTCTAAGTAGTTTTTCAATCAATATATCTCTTCCAGGTGCACTGACTGAACTTCAGCCCTAGAGAGAACTAAGCAAAGGTCCCCTGGGAGATAGAGATAGGATACTCAATCTTGAGCTTGAGGGTAAGAAGGTTTCACCAGGAGTACTACGGCTGAGGTAAGGCATGGGCAAGAATTTTTCACATGGAAAAAGAGAAGAGTGTCCAAATTCAGGAGTTAGTGGTGTGCAAATGCAAGAAAGCTTGAGAGAACACGTAGAGGTTAAGTACAGCTAGTGTAGAGTACACTACGTTTTGGGGACAGTGGAAAGAAGCTCATCAGGGAAGCTTGATAAGGGTCTTGTACTTAATGTCAACTTTATCTTTTAGGGAATAAGAAAGTGTTCAAGAACTGCATAAGGAACTGATATATAGCATTTGCCTCTCAAAATCTCACTCCTACAGTCATTTAGAGAATAGTTTGGAAGGAGGAAGGGGTAAAAATGGAAGCAAGAGATCAATTAGAAAAATCTAAGTGACATTTATCCTACTACAATATATAAATGTATCAAAGTAACACATTGTCCACCTTAAACTTACACAATGTTACATGTCAAATTTGTTCAATAGGGGCCTGCTCGGTGGTGTAGCGGTTAAGTTCGTGGGCTCCACTGCAGTGGCCTGGGGTTTGTGAGTTCGGATCCTGGGTGTGGACCAACGCACTGCTTGTGGAGCCATGCTGTGGCAGCTTCCCATATAAAGTAGAGGAAGATGGGCATGGATGTTAGCCCAGGGCCAACCTTCCTCAGCACACACACACACAAATTGTTCAATGAAAGGAAGAAACATTTCATAAAAAAAATAAGTGAGAAAAGCTGAAGGCCATAGTGAAGATTAGAAATGGAAAAAAGAGAACAGAGTTTAACAATATTTAAGCAGTGTTAAAAGACTATTTATGTAAATCAATTATTTTGGTCAAAATACTTACGTGATCTGTAATACATTAATTACTTAGCCCTATGCCTTTCTTATACTAACAGAACTCGCTGATGAATTCTATGATGTCCCCTAACCAGTAGCATAGATTTAAGAATTGCTTTATGAGGAATGTTGTTTGAGCCTTGACAAGACTGCTTACTGTAGGAAATCATAACATGGATAAGTGGACAGAACAATTGGACAGTGAGAGTTTGTTTTACTAGGCCAGGGAGTCCTGTTTGGGATTACAAGTCTGAGAGTGACAGGTCTACTGTATCTCTTCAGGTGGAATGCAGAGCCATATATCTAGTAAACAGGAGAAACCGCATGAGAAGGCAGGTCTGTGAAAGCTTAGCCTGTGTGTTAGGACGTCTGGGAGAAGTTGGCCTCAAATAGGGGTATTCAGCAAAGAAAAAAATGATCAATGTGGTCAAGAACATATCTGAACAATTTTTCACGGGGACAAGCACATTGCTGAGCAGATTTTGAAATATTATACAGAAAACTTAGGAATTGGAGGCAGACTGGCTGGCCTTACCTCTTTGCCTTTTCTACTTCTAGCTGTATAAGATAGTATTGGTTACTTAATCTCTGTAACTCTTAGTTTGTTATTTACAAAACGGGTAAGTGATATCTACTATGTCTCATTATTGTAAAGATGAAATAAGATACTGTATATATAGATTCAGCATTTACCATGGTGGCACATAGAATACATCAGTGTTTGTGCCCTCTCCCCATCAGCCCACCTCAAGACCACTCCACCCAACGTCTGCCGCCTCCTGTTGTGATATTGGTGTATTGAATTTCTTATAGTGGTCTAGCAGAGTCTCAACTCAATAAGTTAGTATAATATTCATCATCACTTTGTAGATGAGGAAACTAAAATTAGGGACACTACTTGAGATAGTACAGTTTGAATTTATGATAAGAATGACTTTTGGTTCTAATCTTTGGGCCACTCTTTTTGCCACATTAGCCTCCTGCCTTCTAAGAACTAAAGGGACTTCTGAAAGTTCCTCCTTATTGGGGATTCTCTGTTCTGTCTCTGGTGGCACCTAGGTGTCTCCCCATTTTCAAAATATATATGTGACTTTCACAAGAGAAGCGGAGCATCCTCGGTTCAACCAGGGCTATGTTTACTCCTGATCAGTTTAAGGGTCTGTGGGAGAATTGTATATGTGACAAAATCTGCTAGAAATTCTCATCTGTCTTATTTCTTCATCCTTACAATGGTTAATTGTAAGGTTAAATTATTTTTATTTTATTGATTAGTAAAGAAATTTATCTACCTAATACCATGCAGAGAAAAGACTTGAATCTAGATCTTTCTGAATACAAAATCCATTGTAACAGACCATATCTATCGCTACATTGGTCTGTGCTGGAAAGACAGACTTTCCTAGTTTCTAAGAAATGATAATCAGTACATCACCCATTAGAAATCTCTCTGGATTATCAAGGCTTCTAGTAGAATCATATAATAAAAATAAAAATAATTGTTATATCTTTTCAGTCAGTGCTCAAAGATGTGATTCATGAATTGTAAAAATAGAACAGGAATTACATAGACATCTACCCTGTAGCTTAAATAGGTATTTACACATCTAATTTAAATAGATATTTATACCCATAAGCTTATATAGATATTTATATCTCTAAACTTACATAAATATCTATATTCCAACACATATAACTATGTCCCTAGCTTATGCAGTTATCTTTCCCTAAGCTTATACTGATATTTACACCTCTAACTTAAATGGATATTTATGTCCTTAATTTACGTAGGTATCTACACCTCTAACTTATATAGTGATCCACAATCCTAAACTTACGTAGATATCTACAACCCTAAATTCATATAGAGAGCTATGCTCCTAACTTAAATAGCTATCAATGTTCTTAAACATATATATATCAACATATCTAGTGTAATTTATCTACATCTCTCAAATTACATAGATATTTATACCCCTAAACTTAGATGAATATGTACATATTTAATTTATGTAGATATCTGTACGCCTAAATTATATTAACATTTTTCTAACGGAACATTTTAAGTTTTATGATTCTAAAATTGGAAACAAATACAGTGGTAGGAACTGAATTTCCCTACTGTAATGTTCTTTTATTAGAGGAGAGATACTGTCATTGATGAGTGGCTAGGCTATCATTTAAAAAAAAAAAAGTCAGGATTTTTTTCCTAAAGCTTATAATTTCCATCTGCATAACTTTAAGTCCATTTGCCCATCTGGTTGGTCCAGATGGGATATGTTGCTCTTATACCACCATCTGTGTTGGAAATTGAGTGATATTACTTAGATTAATAATTAGATGACTATATATAAGAGGTTTTGAAAAATCACCTTGTGGATATGATGGCTTTGTTTGGGAAAAGTTTTGATTTGTGACGTAATTAAATACAGCTCAGCCTCTCCACTGAATTGGAGCAATTCCTTATCAGAGAAGGGAGATAAAGAGAAATGGTCCTGTGTCTCCTAGAAAAGAGGGGGCAAACTCAGGAGGCTATCCTGGCCAGAGTTGCTCTCTCTCCTTTCCACAAAAACTGTCAGAAGAAGACTGAGCTGCCTCTTTAATTTTAAGGGCCACAGGCTCCTGATATGAGCATAAGTATCCAGGGTACTGATAGACTGAAGGAGTCAGGTGAAAGCAGGAATGGGTGGGTGCATTCATATGGGTACATTTGGCCAGAAGAAGCAGGAAACTAGCTGTCACTTCAAGTTCTGTCTGGGTACTTAACAAAGTTCTAAAGTGGACCTTCCCTGGAACGGCTCAGTAACTGAGCAATGTCACTAGAAACCTAGGCTCCCCCCATCTTTCTGCTCAGCCACCAGAGTATGCCCACTTTTGGTTTCTAAGCCAGCTGTCTTGTGTCCACAAGGTGGCTGCTGCCAATCTCTTTCTCATGTCTTCTCATAACAGCTTTGCGTGAGGGAAGGTTGTTCTCAGCTACTGTTTTCACTGTTTATCATGGAGCAAAATCCTTTCCCCAAAACTTATCAGCTTACTGGGTTGAGACACAGTTCATGACTTAGAAGAGGCCACCCAATTTTTAGCTCTCTAAAAACGTTGTAGAAGATAGTGTCATATAGCAGAATGAGAAAGAGTTTCCTGGGAAGGAAAATTAGAGTTTGGATATGTGCCTTTCCGTAACCAATTAGTGTAATCTTAGATGCTAATTTTTCTTAGCCCCTTTTGATCACTTTGCAAAGTTATTGTAAGGATGTGTTGTTTCAGTTTTAGTGTGATTGCGTCTAGTTTTGAGGTGAATCATGATAGGCTTGGGCCAAATACATCAGTCCTAATAACAGGCTTACCAGCAAGCATACAACCCCTCTAGACAGTGAAATGTAAGGTGAGTCTGCTGACAAACTTTTGGGAAAGGATTTCACTCCAGGATAAAAGGTGGATAAAAGCCTCTGAGATAGTCCTCTGGATTAATATCTTGGATTTCTGGCCTGTTTGACTAAGAACAGAGCATTTGTGTGAATAATCACAATGCTAGAGACTGAATGTGTCCCCCTGCAAATTTATGCATTTGTTGAAATCTAGCCCCAGTGTGATGTTGTTAGAGGGTGGGGCCTTTGGTAGGTAATTAGGTCTTGAGGGTGGAGTCCTCATGAATTAGTGCTCTTATAAGAAAAGACAGGCCCGTGACCACACGGTGGTCATCTGCAAACCATGAAGCTGGTTCTCACCAGGAATTGAATTGGCTGGCACCTTGATCTTGGATTTGCCAGCCTTCAGAACTGTGAAAAATAAATGTTTGTTGTCGAAGCCACCCCGTCTATGGTAGTTTCTGTTATAGCAGTTCAACTTGATGAAGATACGTGACTAGAACAATCAGAAGAATGCTAGATTGTCGCTCCACATCCTCAGAAGCACATGTGTCACTTTACCCTGGACCCCAACCTGGCCTTTCACTTGTTACAGGTCCCATCGTACCTCTGAGGATCGCAGCTGGCTGTGCTTCCAGATTAGCCTTCAAAACCCAAAAGTTCCAGGTTCAATAATTAAATTTACATGAGAGAAAGCCACACAGACAAATTCTGGACCTTAGGTGTCAACCAACTTTAAAGCATTTTCTTGCATTTTTCGATTTTTGTCTTCTTTCCAGGGCCAATATATACGGTAAAGAAAAATTTATAGATTGGAAAAAGAAAGTAGAAAAGCCTCTACCAGTTTCTATGGCAACATAAAGATATCAAATCTAGTCTTCATAAATTAAATTACTATAGGCTATTGGAAGATATGAAAAGCTTTGTTACTATCACTTGATTTTCAGATGACTTTGTATGAAATAAATCAATTTGGTACTTTGAAAACTTATGTAAAATGAGAGCTAAATAAGTTCTATCTTGAATCATTTGGATTTTTAATATCAAGGCATCATAAGGAAGACTTTTTTTATTCATTGGCTGTAGCTCTGGAGGACCCGATTAATAAGTCAATATTTCATACCAAAAATGCATTATTTGGACAGCTTCACACTTTCGATTTCTTTCTATTTAAATGTTCTTTCATTTATTCTGATTGCATCAAGAAGAAAGTTTCAGTTGGGCACTAATGATTTTAACAGCCTTGTTCAACACCTGCTAATCTTTTAAAGGAAGAAGGTGCACCAAGAAAAAGGTAAGATGAAACAGAGGAGGAGGGAGGTGAAAAGTGATGTCAGAGTTACACCAGGAAGTGATTTTGTTAAGTATTTGAAACTAAAATACTGCACCCAATCTTTGTGGAAGACTATATGAATGAATACATGATTTACAAAAATTCTAAACTTCAGGAGCTTGAAGAGATCTGAGAACTCAAGTCTTTGATTTTCCTGCATTTTATAGATTAATGAATCAAGGCACAGAGTGCTTGGATAACTTATAAAAGATGATTGTTACCTGACAGAACCATGTCTAGAACCTTGAGGATTTAATTCAGCATTCTTTCCACAATACCACACTATTTCTAAATCAGAAAAATTGATGAACCACTAAATAGATTTTATATCTTCTCTTGTTAGGATATTCTGCAACACTTGCAGAAATGATTGACTTTTTCGCATAGCCTGTGCTCAGTCCTTTCTGATGCAACAAGTCACTCATGTGAAACAGCATTAGTAATTTGGAGATAGTTATAGTTTCTTACTCACTCACCTCTTCTCTGAGCTAAGTCACCCCAATAAATCATTGCCACAAGCAGTAGCTGTATTTATTCCTCTTTTTCATTTCATGTAAACCTGGATGTCCTATTACTTTACTGGATCCAAAAACAGTCTCTCCTCTTGTGCAATAAAATTGGTATCCCACAGTGCAGACTCTACTCGCCCACAATGGATTCATAGTAGTACATTTTCTATTTATACTCATTTCTATCTGTGTTTCACATCCTAAATTAAGAGAAAGGCCCCTGTTTTGTATCCACAGTAATGACAAAAACTAAGAATACTCACCCGCATCTGACTATTCTACCCTTCTAGGCCAAGGAACTATTATGCTTCCCCTTCCCCTTGTTTTGTGTAGCCATGTGACTCATTCTAGCTAGTGTGATTCAGTGAGCATGTGCCATGTGATTTATGGATGCCTTTCATAGACTACAGGGGACCCTTCTGCGCTATTGTCCCTGCCGTGTGAACTGAGGAGACCGCAGGCTCCAGGTGGCGAAGCCATAGGGTGACGGAGCTGCTATCTGCCTGGATCTCTGAGAGATGGAGGCTCTAGGGAGCTGCTGCAACTCGTGACAGACTGCAGGAGTGCAAGTAAAGCTTGAGATTCAGAGTTTCTGTGTTTCCACAGTATTATTTAGCTTATCCTGACTATCTTTTAGTCAGAAAACTTTATCTTTTTCAGAATTTTATTTATTTTATTTAAATTTGAGAGTCAAGTTTGGTAGTTCATTTATCTAGTCATTCGTTTGTGACTTCTATTTGATTCCAGTCATTTTGCTAAACACCAGGAACCTCAACATGAACAGAACCCAGCTTTGACCTGTAGTACTTCACAGTCTGGGGCAGAAAACAAACAAAGGTACAGTAGAGAGAGAGATGCTGAAAATAAGGCACACACTCAGCACTCTGAATGAACCAAGAAGAAAGGATTTAACTCTGTCTGGAAAGTAACCATGGCTTTATGGAAGAGTTGGCATTTGAGCTGAAAAGATGGATCAACACAAATTCACCTGTTGGGCAAATTTGCCAGAAGGACAAACCACAGAGAGTAAATAGCATGTTCAGTGGCACAGTGTGAGAAAACAATACACTGTAGCAAAACTTTCTGGCATGGCTAAAATGAAGGAAATCACTAGAGATGAAGTTAGAACAGTAGGAAAGTGTCAGATCATGGAGACCTTGTATGCCATACCATGGATTTTGGCTTTGGTTTTGTGGATTTGTGCTGGGCTAAGGCTTCCCGTTGGTGCCATCTATGACATATTTGCAGTGGATACCTGAAGCGCTGTGCTAAGATGGATTATGACTGTGTTTACATCTAATTTGTGGAGTCCACCATTGGAGAGTAGAGCAGTAGCAGACATGATCACGTCTTTGCAATGAGTGAGCATCACTCCAGTATAGATAGGAGTAATTCACTTACTAAAGACCACAACACATACTCAGGGTTTGTTATTTCTTTATTTTATGAAAAAAAAACCCCACAAATCAATAATATGCAAACACACACACACACACACGGAGTTCTATGACTGTTAAATAACTCAAAGAATGAGACAGAGTTGTGATCTGAAACCAACAGAGAGGTTACATCTTTTTAAAAACAATAAATCAAAAGGATGTGATCCTTGAGGGATCTGTAAGAGTTTCTTCCCTTCTTCTTTTTGGCTCTGCAAAGAGGAAACATATTTATTCCAAAAAATTAATTAATTAAAACAGGAAAGTTCAAATAGGAAGATGGAAAAAAATATATGGTCTCCAAATTTCACCATTCAGGAGTAATTGTCATTAACAACTGGGGAGTCCTGATTTAAGACAGCACTCCACATGTAAACACAGATAAAAGATTGAGAGATGAACGGTCTGGGGATCAATGTGTTGAGGATGCAAAGCCTGTGAGTATGAAATTCTATTCTTGGCTGTTGCGTATTTATTTACTAGAAGTGATCCTCTTTTGGGGGGCGTTCCTGGATGGAAAAACCTGATGGCTACATTGCAGGCAAGAAAACTAATTGCCAAAGACTTAAGTTGTGGTCCATACAATATATCCATTCTAGATTCAAAAACTGAGTGTTTGTAGAATTAGGTTTTTGTTCAGGATCACACAGTTGAAGGATAGAATAATATAATCCATGCTTGACAATGTAATGTTTTACTTGTCCATGTTGACTGTGTGGTACAGATCTTTATCAAATCCATTGGTTTGAGATTTATCTCCACATATCGAGAATTTATTTCTGAAAAGCGGAAGAAACATTTGTCTAGGGAAATCTTGTCTTTCTCAACAGATAGTTAAACCCTCAGAAGCTGAGATACTGTATCCTTATCATGTGTTTCCCTTTTAAAACATAATTTATAAATATTGAATCTAAAAAGCAACATCTGGATTGCCTGAGCAGACCATTATTTATTTGATTAAATCACATAATAGTTAGACTTCTCTGATGTTTATAATTTGCAAATTATATGGGATGTGGTTATTCCCACTGCATTCCAACAAATGTTGTTACTGGATTCCCAGTTTACCCCTGTCTTCATGAAAACCAGTAGTTTCCAGCTCCCCTTGTAGATCTGGAGATCTGAGAGTGATGTGTACAGAAACTGAGAAAAATTCAAAAACAGTAATCAAGAAAAGGAAAAGAATGCCCCAGGACAGATCCTGGCAACAGGAAGTTCAGAGACTGTTGATTTTACACAGAAAACAACTATTATGGAAATGGTTCCCACCAAAGCATTACAGCACTGCAAGGAAAAAGAAATTCAATATTTAGAGACTTCAAAGAAAATTATATTGAATTGACAACAATTTCCAAACAATCAATAGCTTACCGTCATAATTTACTGTTAAATTTCATACGACTCTAAGACCAGAGTCAATTAAATTATACTGTAACATAAAGATGAAATGAAAGCAATTATTATCTGACGATTTTAATACAGAACTATGAAGTCAGATAGATTAAAAATATTTGATGTTCATATTTTAAAGGCTGTCAAAGGAAGCATAAGACCAAAGGGGCCAGAAGGAAGTGTCAGGGTGAATACGAGCTCACCGTGGCTGGCTTTTGTGTGTTCCCCACACCATCTTCATTTAAAGGGGCAGGGAAAGGAGATGCTGACCAAAGGCTACATTGCTTTTGCACATGACATCGTCCCTTGAGAGAATAATTCTGGATTACTTTAAAGGTGTATTCACTAACTAATAAGAAGGAGATACTCTATCATATATTTTACCATTTAACACAAAAAACTGCAGGCTTTTTGACATGGATTCACTGCTGCTAGCATCTGTTATGGTCCACAATATGACACAAATTTATTTTTCTAATGCAACTTGAGTAAATATATGTGTAGTGGTAAATATTTTATCTGATCATTTCAATGAAAAATTTTATTTCTAAGGTGGGAGGAACTTAAAGTGGTCCGAGAAATATGGCTGTAATAAAATATATGTTCTAGGGAAACAGTGAAGATACAGCAGCTGCAGAGAGAAAATCCAGAATAGAATAAATTATTTAAATAAATAAAGAACATGATGAGAGTCTTAATAGATTTGTTTATTTGGAAACTAGAAGTGCCAAGAGGGTTTTTTGACACTTCTATATTTTTGTTTGAGGATAGAAATATTAGCAGTGATGGGGTGAATCATAGAGGCAAGATAAACCTACGGTAATGGACCTGTGAACTGTATAAAGGCATATAAACTTCACAGTAAAAATTCAAGGAGTGTGCACTCTGAGATGAAAAAGGATAAATTTAATCTCAAGGTTTGATTGGCTTCAAATTGATAGGATGAGAGAAAAGAGAAGCATCGCAACAGAGACTAGATACAAAGTCCCAGCCAGCCTCCTGCCTAATCCGTAATTCAGATACCTGGGAAATTGACTCCCCAGATCCAAGCTAAATTTCCCATTCAAAGGAATCTTTAAGGTCACAAAAGCTATACTCCATGCCTGAAAAGGGAATTGGGCAAGCACTCAGGGAATAAAGCAAAGCAATGGAGGAAAATAACAGATATCCTTCCGAATGATTTAGCTCCAGTTAGTTTCTGCTTGTGCTGCTCTACAACACTGTTTTCACCTGCTCAAAGACATGTCGCAGAAACACTAGGCATCCAACTCAAGACAGCTGTTTAAATAGAATATGATACTGACAAAGATGGCAATGATGATGATAAAAATTAGTTTGATATCACTCAAAATTTTACATTTTAATAGAACTTTTGCATTCAAAACAGGTTTTAAATTTATGCTTTTATTTCATTTTATGACAGTTCTATTTAGGAGGTAATCTCCAAACAAAGTGTCCTGGGAAAATTAATTTGCCAGAGACCAGAATTAAGTCTTTGACATCTGAGACTAGGGAAGTGTCCAGTGGATTATGCTACCTCTTACGTCTTGTTGAATTGGTTCCTATTAGCAGAGTTAAACTGACTGAAATTTATCAATTTAAACAAATAATTTATAAAGAATCTAGTGTATGCAAGAATCAAGAATATGTAGGAATAAATAAGAAATGATTCCCTCATCATGTCCAGTAAGAAATAGTAATGTAACTTATCCAATAAGGAGATAGTAGTGTAAAAAATGGACTAGAATGCAATATTAATTTTTGTGATAACTGAGATGTAAGTTACAGAGGTAATGCGGGAGGGAGTGACATTCACTGTATCAGAGTGGGGGAAGAGCCAACACTGCCTGGAGATAAGATTTCTTTAAAATGGTATTTAATGTTTTGAAATCTTTATAAGGAGTAGTTGTTGATGGATTATCTGTTTGATAACTCATTGAAATTCAGTATAAATTACAACTCAATTCAACAAATGCATAGTGAATCCCTCCTTATACCAGACACTATAAATACAAAGCCCAGTGCAAGTTCTCATGAAGGTTACGGAATGGAGCATGAATAGACACATAGGAGCCAGGTTTCAGTGCATGTGGCGACACTCTAATAAAGAGAAGCATAGTGTGCTCAGGGACCCAGTGGCTTTAGTCTGTAAACTTCATGACCTGAGAGATGGTGCAGAACAGGGGTCAGAGGAACTTCTAAAAGGATGATATCTGAGCTGGGTACTGATTACTTAATAAGACTTAGCCAGGAAAAGAGAACGGGCATTTGTTAGAAAGGGAAAGAAAAGGGGAAGACATGGTGGTTATAAAGGAAACATTTTAGACAGAAAAAATAGCATAAGAATAGAAACATGACCTGCCATGGGGAGTACAGGGAAATGGCATCTCCGTGTATGGGTGGGACTGGAAGAATTAAAGGCTTGATAGGTTGTTGGCAGTTGAAGGACACAGTCACCTTAGTATTTCCAATAACTCATTCTTTCTGTTATATAGAGTATGTTATGAAAGGAATAATATTTGAGGCAGCGGAACAGATAGAACGCTATTTTAGGGGTCAAGGTGAGAGCTAATGAGGGCCTGAGTAAGGCAAAGGTAGAAGGGATTGAGAGAAAGAATAGGTTCAAGAAATATTTTGGTGATAAATTCACAGGACTTCTTTATTGTGGTGGGAGAGTGAAGTTCTGAAGCCTAGCTGACTTGGTGGTTTCACACTAAAGTAATTTTATGAAATGATGGCATCATTTCCTCAATTTTTAAAAATATATTTCTACCCATAGCTCATGACTCAAAAGGTACTGTGTTTCATCCTCTGTAGGCAAAAAAGACAATATACATATTAAAGTTATATATATATGTATGTATATATAAATTTAAATTCTATCATCTATTTATCAATCTGTCATCATCTCTCATCTATCTTTGATTTAAAACTTTGCTTTATTGCCTCTCAAACAAAAATACAATTCTAACAGGCATTGTTATCAGTTTTGAGCACTGGGGCATAAGCCATTAAGGTAACATTTCTCAACAATATGATGTAGTCATAGTTTCAGAAGCTTTGGCAGTTTTTGTCTTAGTAGTTATTTGAATGTTTCTCCCTTCTCTGTTTTTTCTTTCTTTCTTTCTCTCTCTCTCTTTTCTTTTAGTGAGGAAGATTAGCCCTGAGCTAACATTTGTTGCCAATCCTCCTTTTCTTTGCTGAGGAAGATCAGTCTTGGGTTAATATCTGTGCCCATCTTCCTCTACTTTGTATGTGGGATGCCTGCCACAGTACAGCTTGATAAGTGTTGCGTAGGTCCATGCCTGGGATCTGAACCCACAAACCCCAGGCTGCTGTAGCACAGTGTGCAAACTTAACCCCTATGCCACTGGGCCGGCCCCTCCTTTCTCCTTTTTTATAAACTATTTTTTTTCCAGGAAGTCTTGAAAAAAGGTGAAGGTCATTTATAAGAGTAGGGAGGATTCTTGCTCATTACTGATCTCTTTAATAATGATTTCATAAATTTTATTGATATTTATTTTAAAGATTGTGATAGTTCATATCCCCTGGGAAGCTGAGACAGAGTTAAGAATGCAAGAGATTTACTGGTAAAAGATACAGTGGGAGAAAGTATAATGATGGAGAAAGCTTTCAAAATGCTATATAGATCTGATATCTGTGAAAGAAAAGGAGGATAGGGAAAGCAGAAATCTGTGGGGAGCACCTCATTGTGGAGAAGAGTCCTACTTTGGACAGAAATGGCCAGATCCTGGTATCTCCACATTCTTATTGCTTAAGTAGGTTTCCCAAAAAGAGTGTGGCTTCAGACTTAATGATGAAGAATAGTCTTGCAGCTTAACAGCAGGCCCTTCCTTGATGGAGATGTGAATAAAAGACTCTTTTGATTTCCACTATCCACCCTCTTACTGTGTGGATGCTCATACCCAAATATGTTTGGGAAGCAGATTCCCCAGCATCCCGGTAGGTCTTTTATTCTGAGGACCTTGAAAAAAAAGGTAGTGTGATGAAAGACATTCCCAACACTGTGTTGGTCACAGTGGTCCTCATTTACTCACTTCCTTATATCACACTCTAAATTCCCCTTGCCCTCACATATTGCCTTTTTTGGTCTTGGAAGCTTGCCTAGTGGTGTGACCAGTATCCGCATTATGGGTCAGTCCCTGATATCCATTTCCTTCTCAGGCCAAGGTTGCAGCCCTAGTTTATTTCACAGCTAGGCAATGGGATTGCAAGGGACACTCAAGTGGGTGGCCTGAGTTCCACATATACTCCTTCCTGCCCCATTGTGTAGCAGCAGCCCTACCTCCTCTAGCTAATCAGGGTCCATTACCCTGTCATGATGATGACTCCTCTTCTTAGTCATCATCTGCTGTTCACCAGCCTGCTGATCCCTGGACAAAAGGAGTTTAAAGTGCACTGTCAACAATCCTATATAGTTCTATGAGACCCTTGTTGTGTCCCTTGGCATGAGTACACTCCCTTTGAGAACCAGGGCCTCTAACTCTACAGAGCCCTGAGTTGTGGAAATGGAAAGCAAAAGTCCCTCCATCGGTAACTGGGAGTGATGGTAAGTGGTGCTTCCAGCTACTCGGTTCCTAGACACATGCATTCTTCCCATTGGGACACAGTGCCATATAGAAGACTCTGATTCAATGAGTTCATTGCATTCTGGAAGATGGCTCTGTATTCTCACAGACTATTGCCATTGAACTGTCCCCTCAGCCATGGCTTCCACAGACCATTCCAACACCCTATCAGGCTGCTTTTGAATGATGCATTGTGCAATACAACCAGTGGAACCTGTGGTTATGGGCCCGATTCTGCAGCTCCTTCACTGTAAAATGGGTTCCCTAGTAAGAAGCTATGTTGTGTGAGGTTTAATGTGGACCAGGAACTTTGTCTGCCCTGATGCTGATGATAACTGAGGTAGGTAAGAAAGGCAAACCCATGCCAGGATAAGTTTATTCCAGGAAATATCCTGACTGAAGAGGCCTACTGAAGTAAACTTACCACCAATTGGTCATTTGGTGTCCCCAAGGAACGGTATCATACTGGGGGCTCAATACTAGACTCTTTGCGGCAGGCCAGCCATTCAGAGGTGGCAGCAGCTAGAAGAACCTTGGTGAGTGGTAGTCCATACTGCAGAGATTATATTTCCTCCACTGTGGCAATCCGTTCATATGCCCAATGTGCCATTTGTGCCTAGCAGATGACAAAATCTGATAACGTCAACTGGTGAAGTCATTTTGTCTTTTCTCATTTTTTTATTGGATGGACTTGTTAAAGATTTATCAAGTTTATTGATCTTTTCAAAAAACCACATATTGTTTCATTGATATTCTCTATTGTTTTCTTGTTTTCAATTCCATTGATTTTATGCTCTATTTTTTTCATTCTCTTCTTTGTGCTTGCTATAGATTTAATTTGCTCTTCTTCCTTTCTAAAGAAAGTGAAAGCTTAAAGTGAAAACCTTAGGATTTTGACTTTAGATCTTCTTTATTTGCTATTGTGTGAATTTAATGTCATAAATCTCCCTCTAGGCACTGCTTTAGAAGCATACCACAAATTTTGATAAATTGCATTTTATTTTAATCTAATTCAAAATGTTGTTTAAATTTCTCCTGAGGCTCTTCCTTGACCAATGGGTATTTAGAAGAGTGTCTAATTTCCAAATAGTTGGGTATTTTCCAGCTATCTTTCTGTTATTGATTTCTAGTTTAATTCCACTGTAGTCTGAGAACATACTCTATATTATTTCCATTCTTTGGTGTTTACTGTGTGTTTTATGTCCCAGAATATGGTCTATCTTGATGAATGTTCCATATGAACTTGAGGAGGGGGAATAGGAGAAGGAGAAGAAGAAGAAGAAAAAGAAAAAGAAGATGGAGAAGGAGAAGAAGGAGAAGGAGAAGAATTTGTATTCTGGTTTTGGATAGAGTATCCCATAGATGTCAACCTGATCCAGTTAACTGATAGTGTTTTTCAGGTCGTCTATATCGTTTTACTGATTTTTTTGCTTGTTTGACCTGTCAGTTACTCACAGACATGTGTTGAGGTCTCCTACTATAAGGGGTTTATTTATTTCTCCTTTCAGTTCTGTTTTTGCCTCATGTATTTTGATACTTTATTGTGAGGTGCATACATATTTAGGGTTTTATGTCTTCTTGGGGAACTTATTTATTTACTGTTATGTAATTGCTCTCTATACTTGCTATAACCTTCCTTCTTCTAAAGCATGCTTCAAATTAAATTAATATAAATACACAAGCTTTCTTTTCATTAGTGTTAACATGGTATATCTTTGTCTTTCCCTTTACTTTTACCTTATTTGAGTCTCTATATTTAAAGCGGTCAATTTCTTATAGACAACATGTAGTTGATCTTGTTTTTTAATCCACTCTTACAGTCTCAGTTTTTTAATTGGTATCTTTAGCTAATTGGCATTTAAAGTAATTACTTATATAGTTGGATTAACATCTACTATCTTTTAAATTGTTTTCTATTTGTTGCATTTGCTCCTTCTGAAATTGTGATAATTATGCTAGAGGGTTAAAGTTTGGTATGTCAATTTCTCTTGATGAGAGTGGGATACTGCATTTTTTGTGTTTTTCTATATTGTATGGTGTCATAACTGATGCTTTGCAAATCTTTCTCTTCTACTTGCTTGGGAGCTTCATGATTGTTGGGTGCCTGCATTATTCAATATCAGTGCTGCCTAGCTGAGCGGCTGTCAATTAGTGAACTCTTAATACGTATTTGTTGAATGAAAGATGAATAAATGAAGAACAAACGCTGGGAGATATTGTGAGGAAAGCAACAAAAACTTAAAGGGGAGTTGAGAATCAACATTGATAATGCTAATAACAATGTTTCAAAATAAAACATTATATTCTAAACACTGTGATAGTGGCCTACATGCATTACCATTTAATCACCACAAAAACTTTACAAAAATATATATTTGAGGAATGTACATCTTGCAAATGTTAAGCAAACTGTTCAAGAGTTCACAGATTGTAACTTTCAGTGCGAGGACCCACTCTAAGGGTTTTTGGCCTCCAAAGATCAAACTGTTATTTCCACCAAAGACATGCTCCCAGATGCTAAAATGTTGTTCATGAGGCTATGATTAACCAAATGTCTATCACTAAGCCCATTATTAACTCATCAGTTTAAATACACAGATTTTTGTAAAAAAAAGCCACTGTTACCAAATAATGTGCTTCATTTACTAACTCATGTATTTGCTGTCAAGACAACTCTTACCTCCAAGTTTTTAGTAGTTTTATTCAAATTATCCTTACCTTCATTTGTCACTAGAAATCTACTTCACCCTCGAGGGTGACATAACACCCCCCAAATATATTCCTGTATATGAAATTCACACTTCTGATGCTATTTGAAAAAATATGTATAAATAATGTGCCAGGAAAAAAATAGTTGCTCAGATAGCCAAGTGAGTAAGGTATTTATTTTTAGAGGGGAAAACAGCAAGCGGGAAGAAGACATACAACAGCAATAAAAGATGCCTCCTGTGAAAGGCTTCATTCACATCAGCATAAATGTGGCCAGAAACAGAATAAATTTTGTATAGAAATAAGTAGAAGGAGAAATGTGCTAATATATTTCTCTGAGAACAGTATATGCAGCAAAGTGCTGACATTTTCCTGTCCATCAGCAGCTTTTGACTTTCGGTGGGAAAACATCTGGATGCGTAGCAGTGAGGAAGAGAAGAGAGAAGTACCACTGCTGAGTCATTCAAATCTTGGAATCATGTCTACGAGAAGAAAGGGAAAAATTGTGGTCAATGCAAAATTATTGGAGCTAAAAAATCATCCACTTATTATTTGATGTTGTGTTTTGGGCTTATTATTGTACTACTTAGAGCTTCAATATTCTCATCTGTAATATTGAGAAAATAATATTTCAAGACGACTGTGAGGATTAAATGAGGTAACACATGGGAAACTATCTAACATAGAGACTGGCACACAATGGATGCTCAACTGTGCCATTGTTTTTCTTCTCAATATTGGGGGAAAAGTCATCAAAGCAAAGACTATGATATTAATGCTCATATAGCATATATTCTCAATCTTCTATTCAGTGGAATTATCTTTTTGAGTGATTATTTGTGAAGTTTTGGAGGCAGTCTCTAGACTGGCTCCCAGTGATTCCCAACTCCTGGTTTCACGCTTTAACTTAATTCTTACCCTTGAGTATGGGCTGTTCCTAGTAACTGTCATCTAATGAAGGGAACACAGCAAAAATGATGGATGTCACTTTCAGTTTTAGGTTATTAAAAATTGTAATTTCCATGTTGCTGTCCTCTCTTACTCTCTAGCTGGTTTGCTGCAAGGGAAGGTAGCTGCCATGTTGTAAGCTGCCTTATGGTGAGGTCTTCATGACAATGGATTGATGGAGGTCTCTGGTCCACAATCAGTGAGGAATGGAGACTCTCACCCAATAGTCTGAGAGCACTTGAATCCTTCCAAGAACCAAGTGAGCAAGCTAGGGAGAGAATCCTCCTTGGAATCTAGCTTTGAAATAACTGCAGCTCCAGCCAACACCTTGATTGCAACCTTCTGAGAGACTGATCCAGGTTCACTCAGCTAAGCTGTGCCCTGATCCTGACCCACAGAATCTGTGAGATAATACATACACAATGTTTTAAGCCACTAAATTTTAGGGAACTTTGTTACACAGCAATAGACAACTAACTCAACTCTTCTTAGTGTCATGGAGATGGAAGGGAAATTGAAGATATTAATAAATCAACAGATGTATTTGAATGTCTATCATGATCCTAAAATGTTGCTAAAGCACATTTTTAGGCACATATGTTCCTAATACTCAGGTTGCCAAAATACACTAGGCTATGAGATTAATGGAGCATCAGTGCTCCTGATAGAAGCGAGCTTGGGGAATTGATAGTACACAGACACAGTGAACTTGTTATTTTGAGGTTTGGCAACTGAGTTTAGATTATTCTTATATATTCAGTTTCTTCTTATCTGAAGCCTTCCAAATTATGTTGATTTTATCGTTTTGTTGTTGTTGTTTTATTTTGTTTGGTGTTTTCTTTTTTTATAACCCCTTTATTGAAAATGATTGACATATAAAAAGATGTACATATTTAATGTACACAACTCAATGAATTGGGGATAAGTACACACCCACGAAACCATTACTGTCATCAAGGCCATAAACATCGATCACCTCCCAAAATTTTTTCCCGTCTCCTTTTTTATGTGCTAAGGACACTTAACATAAGATCTACTCTTTTAGCAAATTTTAAGTATACGATATTATATTGTTAGTTACAGGCACTAAACTACATAGTAGATCTCCAGAACTTATTTCTTCTTTGGGTTTTGTTGAAACTTGTTAACAGAAAAATCATTAAAATTGATCCTATACATATATAAAGTCAAAGAATGAAAACAACTTTTGACAAAAATAATAGATTCTCCTTCAACCCACACAGGAAAATTATTTTGATCATGTGAGTTTGTGAGTGTGTATGTGTGTGTGAGTGTGTGTGTGTGTGTTTAATTCTGGTGGCAATCATTACAGTTCTCAACAAGCTTATGTTTCTATTTCTTGATTGTTGACATTTGAAAATACCTATTGACTCTTGAATTTAAAAGGTAAATATTATAAGATTATTATAATATATTATTTTATAATATTATTATATAATATACCAATCCCAGTGTTATTATTTTAGTTGGTTCATTGATGATCCTTGTCACTTTAAAAAAATTATGTTGACTCAATATTAACCTGGAAAAGGATTATATAGATATATCTTATAAAACATAAGAGCAGGCTGGGAAAATTCACAGAGAATTAGAGTTTCCCAAACAAACAAACAAAAAATGGTGCCCTAGCAGTTATCTTTTATTTTATTATTTTTTTTGTGGGGAAGACCAGCCCTGAGCTAACATCTGTTGCCAATCCTCCCCTTTTTGCTGAGGAAGACTGGCCCTGGGCTAACATCTGTGCCCATCTTCCTCCAATTTATATGGGACCCCACCACGGCATGGCTGACAGGCAGTGCGTCGGCGGGCACCCGGGATCCGAACTCGCAAACCCCGGGCTGCCAAGCGCGAACTAAACTGCTGCGCCACCGGGCAGCCCCAAGTTTTTTTTTAATGTGATAAAATAGCCGTTCTAAAGAAATAGTTTCACATCATTCACTTGATTATTTCCTCGCTTTTCTGTATGGTTTTTCCACTTATTTCTCCACCTCTAAACAATATAATCTAGTTTTACATGTTTGTTAACTTTATGTAACTACTGTAGGTGATTTTTAGTGTCTTGCTTCTTTATTATAGTGGTAAGATCCATGTTGTTGCAAGTAGCCTTGGTTCATTTTTTTTGGCTTTATAATTTTCTTTGTATATGTACAAAACAGTTTATTCATTCTCTTCTTAAAGGAAATGTAGATGAGTTATTTTAAGCTCTGGACACTATGCCCTTAAGAACCTTTTTGGGTATAGGCCTTGGTGTGCAGGCTCATAAGTTTCTTTAAGATGTTATCTAGCAGTTGGATTGTTAGGTTATAGAGCATGTGTCTACTCAATTACATTATGTAATACCAAACTATGATCCATAATGGTTGAATCAATTTATACTCCCACCAGAAGTGCATGGGAATTTCTGTTGCCATACATCTTCCTCAATCATTGATATCATCATAATTTATTTTATTTTCAAAATTATTTTCTTCAAATCTGTATGTAGTGATATTTCCCTGTAATTTTAATTTTATCTGATTTAATGTGGCTAAACATTTTTTTATATGATCATTGTCTACATTATGGACATCACAAAAGGAGTTTTCCCTTTAGCAATTTCTATTGATGCCTTTTAAAATCTTTTGTTCATGTAGATATCTCTCACTATATATGTTTTCTTTCATATATTATATTCACAATCTTTTTGATTATTTATAAATCAAATAGTTACCTTTTATGCAGTCTAATTTATCAATCTTTTCCTTTAGGTTAGGGGTAAATCTTGCTTAAGATGTTCTTCTGCAGTATAAGATCATGTATTCTCCTTCATTGTTTTCTAAAAGCTATATAATTGCCCGTTTCGTAGTTAAATCTGTAATCCACCCTAGGTTGGTTTTTAAGCATTTTAAAGAGAAGGAATGAAATTTTATTTTATAAAAAAATAGAGATACTTAATTTCTCCAGTACCATTCATTGTAAAAAAAAAAAAAAAAAAAAACTATTTCATCTACTGCTCTACACTGTCACTTCTGCATATATGAAGTGTTCATGTGCATTTGTCTATTTAAGACTCTTCTGCCTGTTACATTGGTTAATTTATTTATTCCCATGACAATATTACACTCTCTCAATTACTATGGTTTTGTTATGGATGTTAATATTCGGTAGACCAATTCTCCCATTTTGCTGTTTTTCAAGAATACTATATTTATTTTGGTTCTTTGCATTTCCATGTAAATAATAGAATCTGCTCTACAGAGATGCACATCTACAGAAATAAAAAACCTTTATTGCTTTTTACCAAAACTTCATTGAGTCAATAAATCATGTAGAGATAATTGACTTCTATTCAATAACAGTTTATGAAATCTACCAACAATGTACAGCTCTCACTTATTTAGGTTTTGTTTAAAATCTGATGTTCACTCTCACTCATGTTCCTCTCAGTAGTATTGCTGTTTTTAATGAAACATATTACTGGATACTTGACATTTTTATACTATTGTGTAAACATATAAAACATTTATTATCTAATTTATAAGGGCTGGTGTATAGCAATAAAATTAATAATAATGAAATTATTAATAAAATTAATTTTTACACTTTGATTTTATTCATCAAACCTGCTAAACTCTAACTAATTTTAAGAATGTAAACATTATTCCTTTGGACTTACTACCTACTCTAAATCACTTTGTCTGCAAACAAGGACAGTTATTTTGTTTTCCAACTTTTACCGTCCTTCCTTTTTTTTCCTTTTATATATATATTTTCTTTAGGAATATATATATCCTTTGGAAGCTCCAATTATGCCTATATTGGATTTTGTTTATTTATTTATTTATTTTGGCGAGGAAGATTCACCCTGAGCTAACATCTGTGCCAGTCTTCCTATATTTCGTATGTGGTTTGCCGACACAGCATGGCTTGACGAGTGGTGTAGGTCCACTCCTGGGAACCAAACCCATGAACCCGGGCTGCAGAAGCAGAGTGTGCCAGACTTAACCACTATGCCACAGGGCCAGTCCCTGGATTTTTTGTATATATATATATATGAAATATGTTTATATATACATATACACACAGAATATATATATATATATATATACTTTAATTATTTTAAACATTATTTTTATTTAATTATTTTGTTTTCATTTCTATTCTCTAAATCCCTTACAATATTTACAAGTGTATGTTCTCTTTATAAACCTTGATTTTTGTCTTCTTTTTTCATGATAATTTTTTGTCTACTACTTTCTTTTGTTCTTTTTCCTTACCGTCCAGTTCCTTCTTTTGTCATCATAGCTTCTTTTTGTTCCTTCACTCATTCTTTGTGGCCTTTCTAGTGACCATTGGCTTCACTGAGTGTGTTATGTTTGTAGAAATTTTTCTTGATGAGCATTCAACTTTTGGCTAATTTTGTTATGCATTTGCATTTATCACATAATATCTTTGTATTGATACTTTGCAAAATCATCTCAAATGACTTTTCTTTTAATCAGTTGGATTTTCTGTTACTAGCTATCTAAAGCCAGTTTCAGAGATGTGGGATGTCTAGGAACACATAGAGGTTTCACGACCCTAAAGATCTCTCTCTGCTGCCTATGAAACAGACTCACCAGCCCAGTCACCAGCCACTGCAAATAAGAGATACAGCCCATACACTTCAAGGAAATCTCCCACCCTCAGAGAGTGTATTTTAACTGAAACTTTCTGATAACAGCTGCTTGTTGGTAGGTCCTCTAGACATTCTTGACATGGCCCTTTTATCCTTCCCCTTCCCCAATCTGTCCTTTGTAGCTTCTGCTTGATTTCTATATTGCTAATTCCTTCTTTAGATCCTCTTATTTTAGGCATGAGCTATAGATGTTGTGTTTAAGTGTTAACCCTACCTTTAGGATTTTAATGATAGGTTCTAAAATCTGTAACCACTGGGTCCCCTTAGCTTTTCCTGTTCTTCTTCCCTTGTGGCTTCTGCCAATGCCAGCCTTCGCAGAATTCTGCAATTTTCCACTGAAAATAGGATGGGTATTACTTTTAGTTTTATCTCTATCTCTTTCTCTCACTCTCATTTACCTACCCATCTATCTATTATACTTGTTTTTCCTATTTTTTTTTTTTTGGTCAAGTTTCCAGGAACAGAGAGAAAAATAGAAAGACTCTGCTGCTGCCATGGTTATATGATTATACCAAAAACAACATAACCCACACATTTTATTTATTTTTTTCCTGATATGTTCACATTCCTATAAGTCATTTTTGTAGCACAATGTTTTTTCAAGTAATTTTAAAAATTACATTGTGGATTCTCACAAATGGCTTTATCTTGCTTTGCCAAATCTTTCCAGTATAGCAGTATTCAGAGTAATTTCTCATCCTATTTCATTTACTTCCTCATCCTCTGTTTTTTCTCCTTACTCCTTTTTACTCTTATTGACAAGATTCTACCCAAATTTCTTACTTGCTTCATCATACCCGTCACCTGCTCCATATTACCCACTTCCTGCAACTTCAATATATTTTCCTAGAAGATGAATGTGTGATAGAAAACCTGAAGCATTGCAATAAAAATATCAGAAAATTTATATTTAACCAACTTGTTCCTCTTTGGCAGTTGATGCTTTATGAGTCAGGCAATATCAATCATTAAGGACCCTGCTCATGTACAGTTACTTGTTCATTCTGGCCTCATTTATTTAATTAATGACAGTATTCAGAAGGAGCTATTGGCATACCCAAATGTATTTAATAAGCAGATTAAAAGTAAAGAAGATTCAGGTTGTGATTTATTTGCTTTTTTTAACATCCTTGATATGCTAGATTGGTATCTGACTAAGGCAGCTTCATTCACTCACTTATAGACATTTTTAGAAAATGATATCTGCACCCTCCATGGACCTCCTTTCTTCAAAAGAGACAGAACCAAACAAGTTTTACTAACAAGAATTTAATCACGAATCTAGACTTCTAAGAAAACCCAGGTCTGTTTCTGTTTTTCTTTTCCTGAGTGTGTTTAACCCAGTCCTTCAGAGACATCATCCGTACTTTTGCAGTCTCCTCCACTCCATCACACTCTCCATATTCATCCCTTTAGCTTTTAAAGCCCTTAATATTTTGCCCCCTCCATATGCGTATCCCACCTCTTCCACCAGTGTTTCCTCAAGTGCCTGGCTGGGTCAATTCCCATAAGATTGCACAAGAATGAAATGCCCTTTTCTCTCTTTATAATATTACAATTTCTGTTCATCTATCAATTTTTGCCCGTATATCAAGGCACAATTCAAAACTTACCAAATCCATAGAAACTTTCTTAGCTTAAAAAGCTCCATCTATTCTCAATTCCATGAATACTTGTTACCTCTCTCTTTCTAAACTGTGCAGCAGTGCATGATTGCTCCCTACTCTTAACATCTAATGCACTTATATTCTGAATCATGCTGTCAATTCTTGCTTATATTCTCAGGACAGTACAGGAAGCATTTATTTTAGTACTTTGTAGATTTTGATCACTGAGTGAAGATATGAATATGATCGAATCCCAGCTTTGTAAAGGAATTCTCACTTTAGGTGTGGAGACATCCACCCTGAACTACTATGGACTCATTTGGTTACAAAAAAATCCATCTAAAACTGGCTTAGATGAAAATGGAAATGTAATGAGTCAGTTCATTGAAAGTTCCAGGGACCTGTCTAGAGTCTCAAATGATAACATCAGAATTTTTTTTATCAAACTAATATCAGAATGCTTAAGTATAATAACCAGTATTTATTGTTCACTTCCCAGGTGACTTTGGCAGAAGTGGGCTAAAGTTCATACAAGTCTTCAGACCAACCTTTGGCAAATGTTGAACTAGAAAATGATCCCTAAGCCCTCTCTCCATTCTTACACTCATGAGTCTATCTAGGTTGATCATTTTATCATTGCAATTAGACTGAAAGTGGTTAGTAATTGTGTTTTATACTTCTATATCCTGAACAGTTCACAACACTGAGCACAAAAATAGGAGTTCAGTGAATATTTGCTGTATTTGCTAATGTTCCTATAGCCTGCTTTTAGGACCATTAAGTGAGTAAACGGACATGCAGAAATGTCAACATAGGAAGCAACTCCTATTTGTTTGTTTGTGTGCGCCATTTTTTAGGTTGACGGGAGAACAGACACTTCCTGAGGAACATTTCGTGGCAATGTTTCAAACTCTTAGTAATGGGTATATTATTATCTAAGAGAAAAGATCTGTTCTGCAAATGGTTGGAATACCCCTCATTTTTTCTGTCTGCCAGTCAGTTTCATAGTTCTTCACATTTAAGTGAATTTCTTTCAATCATATAAAGTCTTGAATAGATGTGATTTCACATTGATAACTGCATACAGCTTCCATTAGCACTAAAAATTGTGTCAGCTTGACTTTAGTAGATATGTGCTCTTTTTTTCTTTTTTTCCAGTTTTCCAAAATACTTTCTAAGTGCTAGGCTGAACACCCTGGGCTTATGAGGAGGAAGACGGTGACCTGGGAAATTCCTTTCTCTTGTAACTCCATAGAATTGGGTAGCATTCCAAGAATCTAATTACCATTAGATATTTTAAAATAGTTTATTACTATTTTTTGAGTATGCAACTACAGCATAATAGGGAGTAAACAAGAATATATTGAGGTCATATCATGTGTCAAGCCCTCATCATAAATAATTGCATTTACTCTAAGAAATCTGAGATCTAATATTCTTAGATACATTTTATCCAAGGTCCAACTGTTCATGGTCCATAGAAAAGTGTTTTCACAAGTTAATATTTTTTATAAATTGTAATTTTTGTTTACTATAGTAGTAAAAAAAATTGATCTGGAAATAATCACTATCAGCCATTATCCTATGTTCCCAGATAACTATTATTAACATTTTGGTGTATATACCCTATGCATAAGATATTTACACAATTAACACTATATTGTATGTGTGACTTTATATCCTTCTTATAATTAGCATGATATCACCAGTATTATTCTATGCAAAATGATGTCATTATTATGTATGACGTCAATCTATATGTCTGTCCTAACTTTGTCAAGAACTGGAATCTAGTCCAAATTTGAAATATAATGTGTTGCATATTTTCATAACATGGAGTTGAGGAGAAAGATCCAAAAATTACCTCTTCAGGTTAATTCTAGTTTGTGTAGATGGATCTATTGTCAAACCAATTTATCCATCTGAATGGGCTAGACAGAGAGTACAAATCTTGGTATGAAGCCATAGATTGGATCCCAGAGAAGAGAATGGATAGTTATAGCAATGGGTGAGAAGTAGATCCTATAAGTTTTTTCTGACCAAATATGTAACCATTTGTAATTTAAGAAAATGTTGAATCTAAAAATTGTATGTCTGGTTCATTTGATGCCTGAGATTTTCTTTTAAAGGATGATGATCTTGATTTTAAAAGTATGTAATAATACACGTTTCTTGCGGGAAAACAAAAACACGAGAGCTTTGAAAATTTTTGGTGTTGGAAATGATTAAATTAATCTACATTCTGTGCAATTGTCTGAAAACATTGTAGTATATTTTTCATTTGCTTCTAATAAGATATGCATATTCTTTGATGCTCACTGGGTTTTTAATTCTTTCTGGAATTGGAAAATTTAAAAGTAACTTAGTATATAAAAAATAAACGTTATGGGGCTGGCCCTGTGGCTTAGTAGTTAAAGTTCTGCATGCTCCACTTCAGTGGCCTGGGTTCTTGGGTTCGAATTCCAGGTGCAGACTTACATCACTTGTCAGCTATGCTGTGGCGGCAACCCACCTACAAAATAGAGGAAGATTGTCACAATTGTTAGCTCAGGGCTAATCTTTCTTATAAAAAAAAGGAGGACGATTAGTAGCAGATGTTAGCTCAGGGCAAATCTTCCTCAGCAAATAAATAAATAAATACATATTAGCAAAACACCTATCAAAGAATTCCAATCAATTACCCACTGCACTGGGCTGAGTAGGTGATTATCTATGTTATCCTTGGGATCTAACATTATATCCAAGTTGAAGTGCCTTGTCATCCCTGTTTGCACCCCTGTCATCCCTGAAAAGAAGTCCTCAGCAGCCATTTGGCCCTCTGAGGCAAGTTCCCTCAGTCTGTGTCATTCTCACTGGGTCCCAACTTGTCTATTATCATGTCTCCAGAATGTAGATTCTTGGCTTTCCATTCTGGCCTGTGAGCTCTGCTCTGGTTCATCTACATTTGCTGTCATTCTGACCCTCTCTGGAGATTTGTGCAGTGCACCTAAAGATCCCTATTTTCCGAAGTTCATGCCTTCCCTTGTGTCAGTAGAGGCTCTTCTGTGAATATTCATTCATCTGGGATTTCGTCCTTACACTAGCTACCACGCCCGTTTCATGAAATACTTGGGGAAAATATTATAAATCCCCCATGTGCAACAATAGGTAGACTCAATGTAAACAATATTTCTTTTTTCCATTCTTTTTGGCTAGCAATTGGTGAGGCTCATTACTTTTCTTCTGAAATTACATGTAAGGTCATCTGAAATTACACAGCAGCAACTCTGCTTTGCACAGATTATAATGTCATGACTTGCCAAGTGTATCCTCCCAAGGTACAATATGCCAGATGAAATGTATCTACTAATCCCTTTCCTGATTAATTATAACTTTCAGTTCAGTCCCTAACATCCCTAAGGAACTTTGATTCTGTTCTGTCGAACTCTCCTCATAGGGCTCATAGTGAATACCCTTTACTCTTCCTCAAGGTGGCCTCTTAAAGTCTCACCATTACAACCTCTGTGACAAGGTGACAGGGTGCAGAAGGGAGGTCACTCTGGATTCACTTGAATGCACAGCAGAATCTGACAGACTGACTTTTCCTCGACATCTTCCTCTACCTAGTCTAGCCCAGGGGAGGCACAAAGGAGACATCACACATCATCTTTACTGGATGTTTTGTAAAAATGAAAATAGCCAATAACATTTTCTGGACACTTAAGAATAAGTTTCCCAAAGGTGCCTCATTCTGAGATTGGAGTTTTTATTTTCTTGCAGATACCATGTTCCTTGAGAGCATAGCATCTCTGTCCTTGAAGCATTTCAACCACCTGCCAACTTTACTTCAGACCCCACCATACAGGGATGGGATGGCTCTTTCTACGTAGTGCTTCTCACTTCGGGGGCTTGGAGATTGAAAGTTGATGTTGATATTCTGACAGAAAGTGATCATTAAAAATGTCCCTAGACATTTATAGTTTTTCAGCCATGATTGTTAACCTTGATATCTTGGCCCTTTTCCAAACTAATTGTAGTCTGCCAAGCCCAAGCTCCCTATGTGTTTTTAATTGAGGATTTATTCTTCCTTCTGCTCTTAAAACCTGCTCAAGAGTTTATTCATGTCAGTGAGGCAGACAAGACATGGTGCCCCAAGGTATCTCTACCTATGATTGTGAGGCAGTTATCATTCTGAGAAAACAGTCTTTTCTTGAGCAGTTGTAGTGGGGCTTTGAAGGAGGAGTTATTCTGCAAAGATTATTTAGATATATTTGGCTATTGATATCTGATGTTTATAACACTAAAAAGAATCAAATAATTGAGAACAAAATAAGACCGTCTTTAACGTGAAGAAAAGAATGATTACTTGCATATAAAACAGACTAACACCAGAATGGCAAGCCCTGATATAGCAGCACAGCAGAAATACAAATCACAGCTTCCTCCCAAATGCTTTTCACAGGTTACATTTCACAGGTTAAATGAATTGATTCACTTGTGTGTGTCTGTCACAGTCTCAGTCAGGTGTCACATACATAAAGCTTTAGTAGGCCATGTAATAATGCACTCTTTACTTATACTAACATTTGTTTCAGGAAGGTGAATGACCTATAGATTGGCTGGATTAGCTTTATACTTCTCCTCCTTCTTCTTTTGCTTCCACTATCAATTCATTCTTCATAATAATAATGATAGTATCAATAATAATACCCCCGATTTAGCAGTTATTATATTCTAGCACTGCGCTAGAAATATTAAATACATTATCTCATTTGATCCATACAGAACCTTCTTCAATAATCACTGATATTCTGATACTATAAATGGAAAAATGAGGCTTCAAAGGGTAAGAAACTCATGCAAGTTTACACTAGTTCCAGGTAACAGATCAAGATTTCAGAATACAACCGTTTGACTTGGAAACCTGTGCTTGTAGCTATTATGTTTCTTGCTTCTCATCCATAGCTAGAGATATGGTTAGATCTGAGCATAATTAAATAAACAGACAAATAAACAAAAAGAGTCAGAACAATGCACTCTCTGTCCATGCTGGACTGGAGAGTTTACCTAGAAAGTCTGGTTGGAACTACTACAGATCCTTTTTGAAAAGTTTATCAAGTTTAAAAGCTGTAAAATCTGTGGTGTTTATTTTTATATTTATAAAATGTCAAGGCTCTATTTTGTGACTATTTTTATAAAATTCTCAATACTCTTACACTAGAAATTAGTTTTATGATAATCATTTGGGACCATGAATTGTGGTCAGCACGCTTAGTTGCAATGTATGTCTAGCTGGAAAGAAATAGGGTGGAAGTTCATGCAGATGGTCACCTTAAGAGAGGTATTTAAGCCAGTTCCCCATTCTTGGGGCAGAGAGTTATAGGGCAGCCACCATTCAATGCATCTTTGCTTCTTCTGGCTTTTGCAATAAATTAATAAAATGGGCATTTGATTATCCAGTAAGAATTCCTTAATTCATTATCTTCATGTAATTGTAGGAGCTGACACAGACTATAACTAAAAAGGTGGCACAAGTGAGACAAGCTCAGCTTCTTAAGTTTCTGAGGGGGGATGACTGCCCAGTTTTGAAATGTTTAGTAAGCTACACCACATAAATGTACAGCTAGTGGAATGACTATAGCCTTTGCAGACAGAAGGTCACAACAAATAGCAATAAGGAACAGAGTCAAAATGCCCATGGAGGAAATCTGGCTTCATGACCAGGACCCTTTCATTAGACCATACCTACTTTCTCAGAATGATGTGATGAATTTCAAAGTGAGTTTCTCAATGTCACCAGTGATGTCTGTGATATCACTGTTACCAAGCAAAGGGGTCATCCTTACATGTCTTCTGTGTATCAGGCTCTGCATTAATGACACACCCAATTTTATTTTCCTGGTATCTATAAAAATTTGTAACTTCTGTTGTCATTAACAGATGAGAAACCTGAGGTTCTAAGAGATTAAATGACTGTCCCAAGTTTGCACTTAACAGTTGTCACCCTTTCTGTCAAGTTGTCTTACTTCTATTTAATCACAAAGTAGCATCAACATATTGATGTTATTTTATGTAACAATGTGAAGAAGTGATGTTGATCAAGCATTGCGTATGTCTTAGGAATTATACTAGCATCTATATATGTGCATAACCTCATTTAATCTTTGTAGCATATTGGTGAGGTAAATATCATTATCATAAATTTATGGATGCAGGAATATTAAATTGCCTAAAAAGACCACTTAGCTTGTAAGTGTCAGCAGCAGGTTTGAACCAAGATTCATCTGTCTGCAAAGCTTTTGTTCACTCTACTAAATTCTCAAGGAAAGTCACTTTAGAAATTATCTTCATTGTCTTCACAAATATCCTTTACTGTTTTCAATGGATAATGTTCCACTAAACATATTGATAATCCACAATGGCAGAACTTCTTCAACAATAAAATACAGTTATTTTCCTACTAAATTATTGCTTTAAAAGATAGTCTAAAGAAGGAAGCTCAGAGCAATTGTGTTCATTCACTTCGGCAATTTCAAAGTAAGAATGAAATTTAAATGTTCATCGAGTCAGGAAGGATTCCAGGTAGAATAATTTTCTAATATCTCACTTCAATATATATTGGGTTTCAAGCATCTCTCAACTCTTCAAGGATTGTCAGCTGCTGCTCTGGGTAAAGGGTATGAGATGATTTCCCTCCTAATTTCCAAACCTTCCTTAAGTGGTGTTCATTCTGTAAGACTCTACATATCTCCTAAGGCTGAAGCAGAAAATACAGCATGGTTGAAATTCTGAAAATAAAAGCTTTGTGCTGACATAAATTCTTTCATATCTGGAAAAGCACAGGGCAGGACAACATCACTACACCCCTTTTACTTTTTTTTCATTTATTTGGAAGTTTGCCTTTGGCAGTGAGGGATTCTCCAAATATTTACTAAGCAGTGTGTCCATGTCAGACATTGTGATGCACGTTGGGAAACAAATGAATAAGATGCAGTCCTGTCCAGATCCCTCTACACACTCAACTTGGAAGAGAAGTAATGCATATGTGTGTACATGGAGGTCTTCCAAGGCTCTGCCTAGAAGACCAGAGTGTCCTTACAAAGTCCAGTCACAGCCCTGGTACCCAAGAAACAAGTTTAACTTCTCAGCAGAAAGGTAGATCATTAATTAGATGAAGACACATAGGCCTCTACTTACAAATCTCCTATTCCATGAAATTTATCACTTCCAGTGGTGCCTCCTGGACATTTCTGCTCTTAGAATGCAACTGCAATGGGTAGAAGAAAGCTCTTGGTTTCAGGGCATGAGTTTTAATTCCAGCTCTGATGCTGACAAGTTGTGTAGTCATAAACCGACTAAACTGTTTGAACCTTGGGGTTCTCATCTGAGTAATGTGTGTCTACCACCTACCTCACAAGATTACTGTGAGAGTATAAAGAAATGAAGTAAGAATGTCTATGCTGATGCCAGATTCACTAGTTGGCAGCTTCTTTATATATAAAAAAAGAAAAAAAAACTTGTGAATGAGTGAGAGGGTAATCTGAAGAACATTTTAGCTCCTTTCCAAGTCTGAGATCCTATGATTAAGGGAAGCACAGGATTTTCTGGAGATTTGTATTTATTGGTGTCAATTCTAGACATATTCAATAAAAGCTAATATTTTCCCTTTTTTCATTTGAGCCAAAATAAAGGTTTTTGTGTTCTTGTTATACTTATCCATTGATCTTGGTTCAAAATACAAACAACTATTGTTTTCTTTCATCAGACAGCTGTTTAAATATCTAAAAACAGTTTCAAATTGAGTCACTTATATCCCCTATCTTAGAAAATCTTACCTTATATGTATATAAGGTAAGTAAACTTCTTCCCAACTTTCTTGACTATTGATTAAAAGTCTATATTCATAAATAAAGGTCAATGATTTTATATTTGTGGTGATCACACTTTCCTAGAGATAAAATATTTTTTTCCACATTGAAATAGAAAAATGTAAATATTTTCAAGAGAGAAGAAAAATGGCTTGCATTCACACTAAAGAGGGAATGAGTGCAATCAGATCCTCTGTCCTAGGAGAGGCTGCTGGTAAATGAGGGATGGTGGGGCCTCTGTGCATGGGAGAAAGCAGGAGGCAGGTGAGCCTATGAGTACAGATGGCTGAGGATGGGATGGGAGACAGGTGGAGTGAAGGGACTCTTCAAGGATATTTAGCTAACTGGAGAGTTTTGCCAAAGGCTAGTTCCGCTCATGAGGAGCTTGAAAATGGACATCTCATCTGAATCTATGGAGCACGAAACAGAAATTCAAACAATTTCAATACTGAAAAAGGCTTGAGAGGTCACCTGTCCTGTAAACTCCAAATTTAGCTGATAATCTGAACCACCAGGGGAGTCTTTTCAGAATGCACCTTCCTGAGTTCCACCCTAAACCTTCCTGAACTGAGGCCAAAAGTATTTATGTATCAGTTATGGTTCGCAGTTGCAAGTGATGGAAAGTAGCCTTGGTTGACTTTAGCAGAAAGGAATGTATTGAATGGATGATGAGAAGGTCTCAGATTCCCCATGAATGCCGAAGAATCAAGCTTGGAAAGCATGCAGTGACATAGAGCAGAAAGGGAGCCAGGACCACAGGGAATGCCCTCGCATCCAGCCTGGGAGGCACTGCTCCTGGGCCTCCAGTGGTGCTGCAGCTACCCCTGCCCTCAGACAGGGCAGACACAGCTGCTGCCAACACTGAAGACCTCACAAATTCTCCCTTCCCTGTTTCTTTGTGTCACTAACTCCATATTCAAGATCCAGGTGGCTGCATCTGGTTCGTGGCTGAGACTAGGTCATATGTCCATGCCCTACCAGCTCGGGAGGCATGGGAAAGTGATTATCTGTCCTTCTCTGATTCTGTAGAGGGAGGTAGGCTCCTGCAACAGAATTATATAGTAAATTTAGGTTGAGACACAGAGAGAGGAATTTATCTCAAATGATAAGTCTGAATGTAGGATTCAGGCTTGATGAAGCAATTGTCTCTACTTTATTATTCTGCCATCTTCAACTTTTTAGCTTATCACCTCTTGGTCACAATTTGGCTACTATGCTCCAGGCAACATCTTCCCTCACCAATACAAATTTTGAGGCCAGAAGACAAAAGGCAATAGACATTCTCCTCACAAGACTCCATTTTTTCTGAAATGAAAATATTGCCTAGAACTTTCTCCTGCCCCCCAATCCAAAGACTTCACCTCACATCTCATTGCCCAGAGCTGACTTACGTTCCATTTCCTAAGTCAATTACTGGCCATGGGTAATGGAATTACCATAGGTCTATAATGTTTCTTTCTGAGTTTGGTATAGGGGCCTACCTTCTCTACAACACAGGGTGCCACTCTCTGAGGAAAATCTAGTCTGAAGTAGTTGAGATAAAGGCAAGAGGATCCCACTTTTGTAGGTAATGATTGGCATATGCCAGAGTCAGGAATTACTTAAACATAGGAAAGACACAAGCTGAACAGCCAAATAAACACCCAATGATCAGCATTCTATAGTTTTTAAAATCCCCAGGGTGATTCCTTTGTGCCAGGACTTCCCTGTGTTTTGGCACACTGGCTTTTGTAAGCATATATCTAAACCATTCTTCTTTTCCAAGAGAGAAAATATGTTAAGGGATAAGACATATTTCAAGGAAGTACAAGCAGCAATATAAAGACAAATATTCAATTCTTTTGCTTTTGGGATTGGTATAGTTTCCAAGTCATGATAACAATAGCTTTTATTTCCAGAACACCTTCTTAGTGTCATGCTAAGTAATTTATACGCATTATCTCCAATTTTCATAACCACTGTACTATGTACATACCTACATAAAAAAAAAAAAAACAAAACTGTGGAAAAGGCGTTCAACTTGTTTGTCCAAGACTACAGATTTAAGAAGTGGCAGAGCTAGGTCCTGAACATATTTCTTTAGGACTGCAAAGTCCACTTCTACTACATGACACCAGTAATTTTAAAAAGTATCTGTTTCCTGAACAGAGTAACATTCTTCATGTCTCATAGGATACTTAATTAAGCAGCTGATTTCAAAGAGCACTTTGAGTGTGTCTGTGTGTTTTTACCATGGTTGATACGACCCCTCAAATTATGCTCAGCTCTAGGGTGCAAGTTTTTTGTGGATTCCTGAGTCCTTGTCCCCATGGGATTAAGGAGGTTGTTTTCTTGTAGTTGTTTTACTGACAACTTGTCCAGTAAACTATGCTTAAAGGTCCTCAGACTCAGTCATATTTAACATATATATATTTTTTAAGTAGTACTGACCACCACAACTTACAAAGGTAATGAACAGACTTATCTTTAGGAAGAATAGTATAAAGGAGGGAGTGGAGATGGGTAGGGAAAGGGCTGTGACATGCATGTAAAACAATAAACTATTGAATTGCCTTTGAAGGAAAAAAAGTAGACCATTCCTTTACACAATTATAAAGGAGGTAGTTTCCTCAACTTTCCTTTCAGCATTACATGTTTTACAAGACCCGCTTTCCCAGCACCATTCTGTCCACATTGATTTTGGATTATTTTCTTCTTTCTTTCTCAGTCAATGGCAAAGAATAGTTTCTAACAAGTTGGTAGCCCTTCCCTTGCTATGTTTATGGGTGTGTCATGGTTTGACACTATCATCATCACCACAATTCTGTGAGCTGATCTGAGATCGGGGGGGAGTGTGTCTTGTGACCCAGAAATTAACTGACTGGCTTTCATAGAATATCTACCATGTAGGCTTGATGCCTGCTGAAGAAAGACAAGGTGCAAAGTAATCAAACAAATCAGTCAAAAGAATTACCTGATCTGTTTGTGTAAGTCCCAACCAAGAATCACTGACGCTGTATTAATAATGGTGGGGAAATTTGACTTTTTACCAAAGGCTATAGGTGATGCTCAATTCAGCTACGTTTAGGTGCCACTGTGATAGAAAGCAGTCCCCACCAGGCAAATCATGTGTGATTTTTGTTTTCCATTTTGAGGGCTAGATGACAAGAGACAAATAGTATGCTGTAGGAACTAATGCAAGAGAGTTATAATATTTTCACTAAGAGATTTTTAAAATTATGTCACACACTGTCATATTTATTCTTCAAGAAAAGTGCAGAGGAGCCAAACACATCCCAGCAGAACATTTGTTGCCCTTAAAAATAATGACGGAATAACAATTCTTTGTTCATATCTCCTCTGTACACACTAAAGAATTTCTCATAGGAGTGGAATTGATAGGTCTAGGATTTGTTTATGTTTAACTATGACAGATACTGTGAAAATGATTGTCCAAAGTGTCAGAAACATTTAAAATCTCAACAGTGGGGTCTGTGAGTTTTCATTGTTCTGCAAATTTACCAACACATAGTATATAGTCAGACTTAATTGTGTCATTATGAAAAGTGTCAAATGGTACCTCAGTATGGTTTTGATTTGCATTTCCTTGATTATTGCTGATGTACATCATTTTTCATTGGTTATGATCGTTTAAAGTTCCTCTTTGTGAACAAATTATTTATAATATTTTGTCTCTATATTTTCCTATTGATTTATATGATTTTAATATATTTAATACTAATTTATTTTATTACATACATTACTTTTATTATATACATTACTAAACATTATACAGCATAATTTATTTTGATTATATACAACTTTTTCCAGCCTGTGGCTTGTCCTTAGGTTTTTTTGCTGTTATTTGTATCAAAGTTGTATTAAAATTGAATGTCCTCAAGTTCTTGAATCCTTTCCTTTCAGAAGTTTGCTTTTCCTGTCTTGCTTAAGTAATGCTTTATTATGTCTACAATATAGATATTTAATTTTTTACATTATATTCAACATTTAATACTTATTATTTCATATGTAGATATTAAACCTACCTGGAATTTATGTTTATTACAGTGTGGGGTAGAAGGCTTACGTCACATTTTTTGTGTGTGTGTATGTAAGGAAGATTGGCCTTGAGCTAACATCTATTGCCAATTTTCCTCTTTTTGCTGGGGAAGATTGCTCTGAGCTAACATCTATGCTCATCTTCCTCTGTTTTGTATGTGGGACACTGCCACAGCAGGGCTTGATGAGCGGTGTGTCGGTCCATGCCTGGGACTGAAACTGCAAACCCTGAGCTGCCAAAGCAGAGCATGCAAACTTGGTTAAGTTTTACTATGCCACCAGGCCAGCCCCTTAATTCACATTTTTATATATTTATAACCAACTTTCCAAATATTGCTTATTGAATAGTCTTTTCATTCTACAACTATTTGATCTACACTGACATCTCAATAATATGTCAAATTCCCATATGTTGGTGAGTCTGATTCTGAGATCTCTATTCTAATAATGTATTGCACCTTCTTCCCAGCCCCTGCTGAAAACAGCTTATTGTCTTAATAGCTACTACTTCTAAAGTCCTACTATCTCATTGAATAAGACTCTGCTCCCTTTCTTTCCTTCCCAAAATGTCTTGACAATTATTGACCCTTGATCATTCATGTGAATTTTAGAAAGGCAATATCAAGCTGATTAAATCCTGTTGAGATTTGGATTGAAATTGTAATAAATATTACTTGGAAGAAAATTACTCTTTATAATCTTATTTCTTCTAACGCATAGTTGTGTCATATTACACATATATTTAGATCTTTTTATGACTGAAAAAAGTGTAATAATATTCCTCATAATGACCTTGACTAATCTTTTGCTAATTTTATTCCTAGGTATTCTGTAGAAAAAATGACAATAAAATTTAGGTTAATTTCTTTAAAAATCTAAACTTTTGGGACTTCTAGAATAGCAAACCAGATGGAATGATGCAACACTAGGCATAAAATGGGTCTGTCTCAGGTGAATCTAGATGTATGAAGACCCAACCTTCAGATGTTTTTGCATGGTCAGTGAGATGTTCCTGTTTATCAAACTTTCAAAACTATTTTTGAAGGTGTATAGAAATGCTATCATTTTTTTAGATGGGGTCATGTAAAACAAGTATTATTATTTTTAATAGATTGTAGTTTGCTGTGTAGAAACTAATAAACTATTAACATAAAACTTTTCTTTCTTTTTAATTGGAATCGTTGCATGCATGTGTAGGAATGTCTTGGTAACTTGGCTTGCATCTCCAGTACAACTTTGACTAGAGGCAAGAAATGTGAACATCTCTTTTGCTTGGTACTGACTTTCCCAGGAATGGTTTTAAAATCCATCATAAAATATGATATTTGCTGAGACTTTTTGTAAGCAATTTTTAATAGATTAAGAAAGATTCTTTCCACTCACAGTTTCCTAAGATGTTATCAAAAATCATGTGTATTAAATATGTTTTGGCATCTATGGTTATAAATTTATCTATGTCTCCATTTTTTTCTTCAGTCAATATTAGAAATTATAAATTCCCAGAATTTTAAAAAATTTTGCCTAATTTTAAATCGTTGTATGAATATAATTATAATATTTTCATATTCTGCAATTTTCTAATTATTCTCTAATTTTCTGTGGGTTTTTTTTGATCCTAATTGTGAATATTTTTCCTTTTTTTTCTTCACTGATATTTGTAAAAGTTTATCTATTTTAGTAGTGTTTAAAATTTTCCAAAAATTAAAACATCATTGCTTTCTAGGTTTCTATTGAACTAATTTCTCTTAGTTGTTTTATTGTGTAAATTTACATATGTTTGTTTTACTCTTCTTCTAACATCCTGGGATAAAATCTTGACTCAATAATTTTTAATCTTTTTTGTTTTTATTGTATGCTTTTAAATGTAAATTTTCCTAAACTACCGCTTCGTAAGTATTTTATAATTTTGAAATAAAATATCTTTACTCTTATTCAGTTTTCAGTATATTAAACATTTGTGTTATAAGGTACTCTTTAAATATTTATTTTAATCAAATTGATACAATTATGAAGTTGTTAAAATCAAATGTTTCTACTAGGCTTTTAATGAGAAGTGGGAATATTCTACCCTAATTTTTTTCCTCAGAGACATATGGGCAATAATTTAATTCTTTTGGTGCTTAGCTCCATATTTCTAAATAAAAAAACTTTTACTACCATTTATTGCCTCTTAGATTTTTAAAATTATCTATTGACTTCTATTTAAATTATGAGGGTATAGTTCCCTGAAACTTATATCCCCTCCTTGTCCCTTCCATCACATACACAAACTACCAACCCCTGAATATCTCAATTTACTTGTATCACAATTTTTAGTTAAATAATCTCACTTACAACTGAGTCATAATACATAGTATGGTTATATTCATTGTATAATTTTAATGGCCTGAAATCAATAACTTAGTTTAATTTTGTGTGCTTATCACTAATATGCTCCTAAAGCCAAAGCTTCCTCAGAGCACTCTTGACCACATTAGGAAATCTTAGGGGCATCCCTGTTACCCACTTGTGTAGAACTATTCAAATCTCAACTATTTGCTCTCTAGGCCAGCAGCTATACTCTTAGGATGTCCTTTTACACTTCAGCATGAAAACTTTCTTCACCTTTTTCCTGAAATGGGAAGCCCATATCTATTTTCTATATCTCTTATTTTGTGTACACCCTATTTTTATGAAACCCACATCAGAGTGCTTCCTGAAAAGTGTGTATGGAATGTAAATTTTTGAAATTATGTAGGCTCAAATGTCTCCACACTTTACTGAAAGTTTTGTTTGGTGTTGAATTCTACATCTATTTTATTCAAATATCTGAATCATTGTTCCACTTTCTTCTAGCTTCTAGTGCTGTTGAGAAAGCCATTTCCCACTCTGATACCCATGTTTTTTAATGGTCTGCTTATATTTTATTTCTATAAGTTTTAAGCATTTTATCCTTACTGCTAATTGTCTGAAATGTTTCTATAATGAATTTTGATGTGGGATTTTTACATTTATTTTGATGGAAACTCAGTGAACTTTTGCACTCTCAAAACTCATGTCCCTCAATTCTGGATGATTTGTTAATTTCTTCCCACCACATGATCTATTCTCTCTCTGTCTTTCTTTTTAGAATTGATATTTTTGGATGTTGGACTTCTTTTTTTTTTTTGTGGGGAAGATTAGCCCTGAGCTAACATCCATTGCCAATCCTCCCCTTTTTTTTTGCTGAGGAAGACTGGCCCTGGGCTAACATCCGTGCCCGTCTTCCTCCACTTTATATGGGACGCCACCACGGCATCGCTGACAGGCAGTGCGTCTGCGGGCGCCCGGGATCCGAACTCGCGAACCCTGGGCTGCCAAGCGCGGACTAAACCGCTGCGCCACCAGGCGGCCCCCTGGATGTTGGACTTCTTAAACCAATCCTCTAAATATCGTCCTTTTTTCTATTTTCTATTTCTATAATTCTTTTTCTATTTCCTGGAAGGTTTCATACGTTTTCAAAGGTCATTTTTTACAAAAATTTTACACCATATTTTAATTTCCAAGAGGGCACTTATAATTTCTGAGTATTTCTTATTTTAACATTCACGCCTTATTTTTGGACACCATACAATTCCACTACTTTTTGAGCATGTTAATAATATATCTATCGGTGATAACTTCTTTACTTCCAATGAGTCTTTTTTTTTCAAGTTGTTGTTTTGGTCACTAACTTCTATATTAGAGGTGTGTTTAAAAGACAATTAGTCTTTAGTTGTCCATTGATATTCAAAATCAATCTACTAGAAGAATTAGTGGAAGCACTAAATGTATGGGATAGACTTATCATGTGGTGGATTTCTTGATTGAGGAATTTGACATGAATCTTGCCTTTTCTTTGGAGACAATCATCCCCATTGCGTTATAATGCTGTTCAGTTTCCCTCAAAAATAATGCTCTGAGGTGGGTGCTGGAGGTTGTAGTTAAACCTCTGTGGCAGTTCTCCAGAATCAATAGAAGAAAGAGGATGGGGGTGGTCTCATAATTTAATTTTTATATGTTATTTTATTTCCCTTTTCTCTGAGTATAGATTTATTCTGACTCAACCTCTTTAGTAAGTAAGCTCCCATCTTATGCTGGAGAAGTAGGGACCTGGCAGCAGAGTGGGCAGGAAAAGGTGATACTGAGGATCCATCTTCTTCTTTTATAGATTTCAATCAACCTTTCCTGTTTTTAGCCCTACCCATTGCCACCCCTTCCTCTACAAGGGTACAAAATTGCTCTAATTTCTGAGCTTTTATTGGGTCTTCAGGATGAATTACTTTGATTTTTTCTTAATTTCTTTCACTATAGGCTTAAATTTCATTCTATATCCCAGAAATTTGGTTTCTTACTCGTAGGTCTGTCACTGCATCATAATTTTATTAATATCCCATGTGTATAGTTGTCTTCTTCTTCATTGCTTTTGCACTGATGAGCTCATGTCTCTTTTTCTTAAATAGACTTAATTTTTTGAGCAGTTTTAGCTTCACCAGAAATTTTCTGTATACACTCTGTCCCCACACATGCATAGTTCCCTCCATTGTCAACATCCCTCACAAGAATGGTACATTTTTACAATTGATGAACCTACAATGACACATCATTATCACCCCAAATCCATAGTTTACATTAGAGTTCACTTTTGATGCTGTTCATTCTACAGGTTTAGAAGAATTTATAAAGACATGTAGTATTACACAGAGTAGTTTCACTGTCCTAAAAGCATCTGTGCTTTGCCTATTCAACCCTGTCTCTTCTCTTACCCCTTACAACTTACACTAATTTTTTTACTGTTTCCGAAGTTTTACCTTTTCTAGAATGTCATATAGTTGGTATCATACAGCATGCAGTCTCTCAGATTGGCTTCTCTTATTGATATGTTTTTAAGGTTCCTCATGTCTTTTCATGGCCTGATAGCTCATTTCTTTTTAGCATTGAGTGATATTCCTCTGTCTGGTTATATCACAGTTTGTTTACCCATTTACCTACTAAGGGACAATTGGTTGCTTCCAGCTACTGACAATTATGAATAAAGCTGCTATAAACATCTGTGTGTAGGTTTTTGTGTGGAAATGTTTTCAACTCCTTTGGGCAAGTGCCAAGGAGTGCTATTGCTGGATAATATGGTAAGAGTATGTTTAGTTTTGTAGGAAACTACCAAACTGTCTTCCAAAGGGACTGTACCACTTTGTATTTCCACCAGCAATAAATGAGAGTTCTTGTTGCTCCACATCCATGTCAGCATTTGGTATTGTCAGTGTTCCAGATTTTGGCCATTCTAATAGGTGGGTAGTGGTATCTCAACACTGTTTAAATTTGCATTTCCCTGATAACATATGATGTGTAGCATCTTTTCATATACTTACTTGCTATTTCTATATCTTCTTTGGTGTGATATCTGTTGAAGTCTTTGGTCCATTTTTAATCAGGTTGTTTGTTTTCTTATTGCTGAGGTTTACATGTTCTTTGTATATTTTGTAAAACAGTCATGTATTGGATATGTCTTTTGCAAATATTTTCTCCAAGTCTGTGCATTGTATTTTCATTCTCTTGACAGTGTCTTTTGATGTGTAGAAATTTTAATTTTAATGAAGGCCAGATTATGAAGATTATGATTTCTTTCATGGATTGTGCCTTTAGTGTTGTATCTGAAAAGCCATTGCCAAAACCAAGGTCACATAGATTTTCTCCAATATTATCTTCTGGGATTTTTATATTTTTGCATTTTACATGTAGATCTGTGATGCATATTGAGTTAATTTTCGTGAAGGATGTAAGGTATGCTTCTATGTTCCTTTTTTTATATACAGATATCTAGTTATTCCAGTACCACTTGTTGAAAAGACCATTTTTGCTTCATTTTATTGCCTTCGCTTCTTTGTCAAAGAAAATTGACTATATTTATGTAGGTCTATTTTGGTCTCTCTAGTCTGTCCCATTGAGCTATTTGTCTATCTTTTTTTTTTTTTTTTCTTTTTGTCAATACAATGCTCTAGCTTTACAGTAAGTGTTGAAGTAGGGTAGAGTCTGTCTTCTAAATCGGTTCTTTGCTTTCAAGGTTGTGTTGGCTACTTTGGGCTTCTGCCTCTCCATATAACCTTTAGGATTAGTTTATCAATATCCACAAGATAACTTTCTGGGTTTTTATTGATATTGTGTGGAATCTAGAGATCATGTTGGGAAGAACTGATATCTTGACAATATAGTCTTCCTATTTATGAACATGGAACATTGCTTCATTTATTTAGTTCTTTGATATCTTTCATTATAGTTTTACAGTTTTCATCATATAGCTATTGTACATAATTTGTTGTATTTATACCTAAATGTTTTATGTTTGGGGTGCTAATTTAAATGGCATTGTGTTTTTTATTTCAATTTCCACTTGTTCATGAAGATCAATTAATTTCTATAAATAGTTTTTGAATAGAAAAGACAGTGGGCTCTTCCATAAAGATGAGCTAAGAAAAGACATCACTACCTGGCACAGTCAGGAGGAAGACATTTGAATGCGTGATCAACATCATTGACAATAACTATCTGTCTGTTTGGGCAAGTCCTTAATTCCTTAAGCCCCTTAATCAAATGGCTGTGGTAGTCTATTTTATCAGAACTCCTTCTCCTGTTCTGGCCTCCTATGGTTGTATGATTCTATAAATATCTGTGAAGGATTGAGTGTGTCTTTGTCATTTTGACTGAGGAAAACTCACTACAATTTAAACAGCAGATATTTATTTGGGCAATTAGAATTGCAATTCAGGAGACACAGATTCAACCAGAAACCCAAAACGTGTTCTAGTTACAAGAGAGGGGCTTAGGGTTTTATAGAAAAAAAGGGAGGATGAGGTGAGCTGTATTAAAGAAGAGTTCAGTGGTGATAGATGAGGTAAGGCTAGGTTTGTACTTCACAGATTCGCTTGAGATTCGGTCATCAGGCAAAAGGTTAGACTTGGACTTCATTTATTAGACGGTGATCCGGTCAATAGCAAAGTCCAATTTCCTCAGCATTTACAAATGGGATATTCTTGCCCTTACTGACTTCTTGGAAGGTTGGTGGTTTGGTCCAGTTGGGAAAATAACACGAAGTACAAGACAATTACTCCGAAATGATTGCTCCAGCTCTATTTTAATATGGCTCTGTTCATGGTCATTTTTCACAAAACAATTATGTTATTTTTAAGCAAAAACAGTTGTTAGCAGCAAAAACCACTGCGCCATGATCATATCCACAAAACCTATGTATAGCTGAACTAACTATTGGGATTTTCTTCTGTGCTTGGAAGCTACCAGAGCAGATGAAGTGACCATCAAATAGTCCCCCACTGATGATGGCCCCATAGTCAACTTCCTAGTGAATATTGATATCCATGCACTTCTCCCATCAGCCCCTTGCCAGCCCAAACTAATTGACTAATTGACTAATTGACTTTGAGCTATGCATTGCAGAACTTAGATCCAGGTGAATATCAAAAGGTAAATAAACTTTCTTGTTTAATTTCATAAATAGAAATGCATTCTCTCGGTCAGTTATTTAACTTTAACAATGACTTTGTTTTACAAACATAAGTCTGCATTGATCATACAGAAAAAAAAATATATATATATATAAAGGATTTCTTAATAAATACGCAGTTAATTATGCTTGTCCTTGTAACACTTTTTTGTTGTTGTTGTTGTTGAGGAAGATTGTCCCTGAGCTAACATCTGTGCCAGTCTTCCTCCACTTTGTATATAGGATGCCACCAAAGCATAGCTTGAGGAGTGGTGTGTAGGTCTGTGCCCAGGATCTGAACCCATGAACCTTGTGCCAGCAAAGCTGAGCATGTGAACTTGACTACACCACAGGGCTGGCCCTGTCCTTGTAACGCTTTTAAAAAATGCACCATTTTCTTCTCTCTTTTTGCTCCCTTGTATCACGTACTTATTTAAATTCATTATGGAAAATGGGAAGAAAATTCATAGTTATTTTTTGTGATCAAACACATTTTCTAATTAATCCTGGCATCTCAAAGTAATGGTGATGGATATTATTAATTTAACTTTTTACGCCCTGTTAGGAACATCTTTATAAAGAAATATGTCAATTGTGGAAGCATTTGTTTAGATCAGAAGACAAAACTCACCTTTTAAGGTCTTTGAATTAAGGATCGCTATTAAATCATTTATTTTGTATTTGTCTTTCTTCTTTCTTTGCATTTATCCTTGCTAACTCAGATGATAAGTACAGTATAATTTTTTAAAGGAGCACTGCTACAGCAATAACCCAAATGTTCTTTTACTTATTTTTTTTTCCTTTAAGTGAAGAGATGCAATTAAATGCCCCCTATCAAACCCAGTCAACTTCAGTTATTCCACATCATGGTCAGAAGAGGTTTAGATAATGCCAAGCACATGTATACTCAGCTGTAATTTGGGGGTTTCCATAGAGGTTTTCTGGACTCTTGTTTATACCATCTCCTTTGAGAGGTCTTTGGTTAAAATTTCGTCATTTTTCTCATTAAGTGCTCAGGTGCTAAAGAAAAGGTATAATACAAATTGTTTCCTAAAATGAAGTGGGAAGAATGAAAGTTGGAAGGACCTAAGCAGAACTAGTGTGTCCAAAAGGCCCATAATTAGACAGATAAGATTATTTCTGGACTTCCATTGCTTCCAGTGACAACTAGTATTGCGCTCAGAAGTTAGGTGTTCATAGAGGACTGCTTCAGGGACTACTGAATGTCCCTTTCCTTCAACTTTCTTCTATAAAATTGAGCTTGTCAAGGGCAGGCATTTTTGTTTCTCACTCATTTTGTATCTTTAATGCCCAGCACAGTGCCTGGTACAAAGTAAATCTGAGTAAATTTTGATTAAATTTAATTGAATTGATTTCTTTAATTAGGTCTACGGTGTATCTACGAATGCTAGATAATTTACCTCCATTGACCAGCTGATTACTCCTTGGGCCTCATAATCCTTCAATTAAACACTGAAACATTTGCTGAAATAGTCCTTGCCAAGTGTTTACAGTACCTGTTCTCCTGTAATGTTTTTGGAAATGAACCATCTTGAATGATCCAGAGCCCCTTCTTCCATTCTTAATTCTCCAGTGAGAAAAGTTAAAGGCAGCTAAAGATCAAAATAAGAAAAACCCAAGGATGCCACAAGTTGAGCTTTAGATAACTATAATGTGTCTGTATTCCTTGAGGTCCTTAATCAAATAACATTTCTTGGGCACTCATCCAACCAAGCTTGTAAGAGGCATACGTGCAGAGGAAAAGGAGCTAGGTTTTAGAGTCAGTGCTGTGAGCTCAAAGGCCAATTCTGTCTTTTACTGGTGTTGTGACACTGGATACATCACAAGTCTAATGCCCTCATCCTTTTCATCTTTAAAACAGAGGTAATAATAATCCATACAGAGGGTTTTTATGAGAACATACAAATAAAATAATGGATATGAAAGAATATTCTGTACTTGGTAGACTTCTAAATACCCCACACCCCTGAATATTTCCTGTCCCCTGGTATTCACAGCCATGCACACCCGCTTCATGTTGAGTAATTTGGTTCTAGCTAAGAGAATATGGAAAGGGTAATAGAACGGTCACTTTTGTGGTTAGGTTACAAACGACTGTGATATTTACCTTACTAGCTGACTCTCACTCTCTTGTTTGCTTTGATAAAGTAGCTGTCACATTGGAGAGACTCACATGAGAAGGAAGTAAGGGTGGCTTTCCTTCCAGCCAACAGGCAGTGAGCAACTAAGGTCCACATTCTAACATACTGCAGGAAACTGAATCTTGCCTACAATCACATGAATGAACATGGAAGTTGATTCTTCCCGTTATGGCTGGTGCTGAGACCACAGCCCTGTCTCACACTATTGAGTGTAGCCTGTCAGAGACCTTGAAGAAGAGGACCCAGCTAAGCCGTGCCCAGAAGAGTGGTTCTGGAAACAAATGTGAGATGATAAACAGGTACTGTTTAAAGTCACTAAGTTTTGGGATATGTTAAACAGCAATAGATAACTGATAAAAAATCAAAAGTAAATATAGACACATGCATGCATATGTGTATATATATATACATATATATGCATATCTATGTGTATCTATACAAACATACATACATATATGCACATATGATCACCCAAGTATGAAAGCAGGGAATATTTTATCTCTGAAGTGATTTTTGCGCACCTCTGTGCTTCTTAACTGTGTGCTAATTTTAATTAACTGCGTGCTTAGTTTTCAGTGTGTGTGTTTCCATGATGGTCTGGATGATGTGATGTGTTCTCCCCTACATGGGTCCTATCATAGAATCTCTCACAACAGCAGAGAATCTCTGACAGTGATATTAGAAAAACATGCCATGAAGCTTTATTTCCCAATATTTATTGCTTCATGGATTTGTGTGAGAACAGCTGGGAAGTGGGTGTCACAGTAAGCAGCAGAGATTGGGATTTCAGTGCCTATCATAGCTTCATCTCTATTTTCCTTTTCTGAACAAGTTACATGATTTGTCTAAACCTTAATTTACTCACCTGCATAGGTGACATAATAGTCCTTACGTCATAGTTTTAATTTGAGGACTCAATACATTAAAAAACAAACAAAAAAACTAAATAAAATCTATTAGAACTTCCAAGCACTTGGCTAAGGCCTTTACAGATATATTAATTTTGGTCATTAAATCTATGCTATAAGACAGATATAATTATTATTTTAATTTTATTGATAAGAAAACTAAGGCTCAGCTAAGTCAAACAGTTTGCCCTATAGTCACAGACTTCCTAAGTTTTGGGGCTTAGATTTGAGCCTGTGTATCTTTTCTTAAGAAGAATGGTTATTCATACTCTGCCCACTCACTTCCCACTGGTCTTCCTGATTCTGTCATTGCCCTTATGCAATCTATTCCTTCCATAGCAGAGACTCTATTTTAAAACATAAATAAAATAAATAATTAATATTTTAATTATTAAAATAGTTTAATTAAACAATACTTAAATAATTAAATCCTTAAAATAAACATGTAAATTAATAAATAAATTTAAAAATATTTGTGGAGAGAACCTAGAGCAATTCCCAGCACATAATTGTATGCAATACATGTTACTTAGTAATTATTTCTTAACTAAGACTGTTAAGATCCATTGTTGGACATAAATCATTTAACTCCAGTTAATTCCAACGTTCATTTCTTGGTCACATATATGATACTAAGCTTTGTGCCTCTGACTTCTTTTATTTCAAAAAAGTTCAAGGAATTAGCTAGGTGTCGATAAGAACATTTCATTCCTGCCTTATTCCCCGACTTCTCTTCTTCCCTTCCTCCCTCTTTTCCTTCCTTCTTTTTTTCTTCCTTACTAATTCACTCAAAAAATGCTTATTGTACACCTACTATGTAACTAGTTACTGAGGATATAGGCCAGCTTAGAGGTTGGATTGAGGTACACTGATAACAAATCAGTGGTTTGAAGCCATGAAGATTTATTTCAATTGCATGTTATAGGTCCATCTCAAATCAACAGGATGACTATGCTCTATGCCATCCTTACTCGGGGCTTTGAATGATGGAGACTCATCTCTGTGCCTCCATCACTGCTGAGAAAGGAAAAGGGAACGTGGGAGGTATGTACTGTTACAGCTTTGCCTAGAAGAGACATGTGCCACTTCCATGCACCTCTTCAGGGACAAAGGAGTCCCATGGCCACACTTGACTTTAAGGAGACAGAAAAATGCAATCATTCCTTTTCCTGGGCAGCATACTTGCATGGTGAACAGCCTAGGGACCTTGAGAGACAACCTCACCTATATGTCTCTAATCCCACTTCTAGAAAGCTCAAGGAGACACTTCAGTGTCTCCTTTCTAATTCACTGTTTCATTCTCTTTCCATTTCTCATTTCTTCATTTACCCATTCAATTGTTTATTGAATGTAAAGTATATGCTAGGTACAGGAGATACACAAGTTATTTTTTTTAAAAAAAGAAAAGAAAACTGCTGCCCTCATGCCATTTATGCTGCAAGGGAGGAAAAATAAGTAAAGTATTTAATATGTCAGAGAATGATGATGGCTTTACACTGATAAAAATAAAGAGGGGAAGGGGGGAGGAGAGAATGATGACATCTGAGAAGAGACTTGATTTTAAATTGGCTAATTAGGACAAGTCTTGCTGAGAAAATGAAGTGTAGCAAAGACCTGAAAGAGGCAAGGGAATGAGTCTGAGACATGTTACTGAGGGGAAGATCATTCTAGTCAGGAACAGCAAATTTAAATGCCCTGAGGCAAAGCACTTCTAGTAGAAGCCTGCTGTTCTAGTTTGGCCTAGAAAGAAAGATGAGACTAGATGAAAGGAGAAGGAGAGTGTGTCAGGAGATGAAGGCACAGAGGTTCCAGGGGCCAGATTAGAGATCCCGGGGCCATCAGAAGGCCTTTAGCTTTTATGAGCATCTTGGGGAACCCTTGGTAGATTTCATCCAGAAAAGTGGCATAGTCTCACATGTGTTTTAAAATGGATTCTCTGTTATGCAGGGAATAGATCATACAGGGGAAATGACAGAAGCAGGAAGACCAGTGACAGGGTCCTGAGTATGAGTAGCAATGCATGTGCCAATTAGTGGAGAAAGACTGGGCAGGGCAGGTTTGGAGGAGAAATCATGAATTCCATTTTGGACAAGTTTTGAGATATCCATCAGACAGGAATGCTGAGTAGACAGCTGGATATAAATGACCCAAATTTGGGAGAGAACTCTGGACTGGAGATATCTACATACAGACAGCATCTAATAGTATGAAGCTGGTTTGTGAGTGTATACAAAGAATGGAAGAGGTGTAAGAACTGAGTCCCTGGACACTAACACTGAGAGATCAGAAATAAGAGAAGGGGACAGCAAAGGATATTTGGAAGGAGCAGCCAATGAGATAGAAGGAAAATATGTCCTGAAAGTCAAGCAAATAAAATGTTTTAAAGAGGAGGGAATGATCAGATTGTTGGATGCAGCTGGTAAGTCCATAAGATGAAACCTGAGATGTGACCATTACTATTATCTATGTGGAGATCTCTGATGGCTTTGATGTGAGGAGTATTGGTGAAGTGTTGGGCGAAAGACTGACTACAGTAACCTGAGTAGAAAGTGAGAAGAGAACAATTAGATTTAGCAAGATAAATCTGGCCATGTGTCCGCTTAGGTTGGGGCTGTATCTACCTTGAAAGAGCTCCAGGACCTGAAATGGACATACACGGTGACTGAGTAGGTTGTTATCTTCCTGGTCAAACTGCAGGAATTCTGGCAAAAACTGCTGGCCATATTATTATTCCCAATCACAAACCCCACTGCCTAAAATTCCACTGTTATTTATTCCATGAGTTTGATTTTTGTTTTTTTTTTCATACCAAGCATCTCTTTTCCTAACACTGTTATTCTAAGGAGTAGCATAATACTCCAATGCCCCTTATGGAAAAACAAAGACTATGGGCTGGGAGTTGGAGGACATGTGTGGTCTTATATAAATCTTGTCCTTCCCTCAGGTTGATTGTCGTCTTGCAAAGTTAAAAGAAGAACAAAACGGTCTCTAATAACCCTTCAGGCTGAGAGGAGAGTGATATGGGAATTGAAATTTTGATGGAGAAGAAGGAATGAGTTTGGAGCTGGAATCACTGCCTGGGAAGGTTAAAGATAGACCCCTTCATTCCATCAGTCAATGGAATTTACTGTGCTCTTTATTCTGGAATTACAGAAATAAGCAAGAAAATTTCTTTGTTCTAAAGGAACCCTCAGTCTAGTGTGTGGGATGGTGGGTCACTTTCTGGAGATAACAAAATGAGATGTCTGGTTAAGGGGTACTAGGAAAAAAAAAGAGTGATGAGATTGAGGGGATATCACTGACGACAGAAACAGTTCAGCAGTATGCTTACTCTGAGGCCTAATTCTGGAGGTGTTCTACATGCTGTGAATAAAATCCCACTCAAGTCACAGATTTTCATGCCCTAGGAAAGATAATTTGCAGGAGAGTCTTGGGCTATTGCTATCTCATCAGAAGCACATTTTGCACTCAGCAATCAAATAGTCCTTGTATTCCTAATGGAAATTCAGTGATAAATTTGTTCAACCACTTTCATCATTGAAAATTCTTATTTTACTTTTCACATATATTGTGACAACATGTTGAAGAGCTCATCAGCTTCGGAAGGAAGGCACCCATTTTCCCTCATATGTAATCATCAACTTGAGAAATTGTCGCTGCCTCACACAGTTACCTACCTTAGCACTGCAGTCCTGCAGGGTGCAAGGACTCCGCCACTACATTGGCTGGACCAGAGAATGAAGCCCACATACAGCAGCACAGGACAGCCTTTCAAATCAGGAGCTCCCAGTGATTCTCTTCATCACTTTACACGGAACTCCTCACTTCAGGATTTTGAAAAAGAGCCCTTAAAGAAGTGCAGTTCACCTTGGAAACAGTCCACATATTCCTTTACCATTGTTATGTTGAGTCATGGTCACATTAGAGATGACTCTAGTGCAAAAAGCTTTGCTTTCAAAAACTGTACTGAAGGGCAAACAGACTGGTTCAACGTGGTGAAGTAAACGTCTTGATTTCTTGCTTACAGGGAAGGATGTTCCTCTTTGAAAAGTCCATAGAACAGGCTAAAAGCAAACAGCTTCCTCTACATTAAGCCCATTGAAGTGGCATTGCTTTGTTTTATTATTATCACTTTTACTTTCCACAAAAATCTCAATTAGGAGCAGTATCAAAACCAGGTGATTGTGCTTCTCCTAAGGATTCGAGATAGACGACCAACTCAAGGCCCAAGAGTGCCTTGTTTGCAATGTGAAAGTGACCTTTTCTATTTAATTTCAAAAAACTCAAGTCAGTTTTGTGTAGAGTCTGAATGTTTGAGTCTTTAAGTCCAAATTACACTCCTGTGTCTCAGTTTCTTCCTCTTAAAATAGAATCAAAGCAACAAATGATATGATACCTATAATGTACTTGGAATAATGTGTGGCGCAGACAGATGGCTCAGTAGTGTCAGTTGTTCTCATAATTGTTATTTACATTATTGTTTTTTCTTCCTCTCTCTGTATTGTTTGGCCTTTATAAGAAACAAGACTTAGGGGCCGGCCGGGTGGCATAGTGGTTAAGTTTGTGCACTCCACTTCTGTGGCCTGGTGTTCACATGTCCGGATCCCGGGCATGGACTGACTCATTGCTTGTCAAGCCATGCTGTGGCTCCCATATAAAGTAGAGGAAGATGGGCACAGATGTTAGCCCAGGGCCAGCCTTCCTCAGCAAAAAATAGGAGGATTGGGAGCAGATGTTAGCTCAGTGCTAATCTTCCTCACAAGAAAAAAAAAAAAAAGAAACAAGACCTAGATGAACCTACAAATGTGAAAGAAAAGAGTTGAGCGATAACTCAGGTTCTAAATTCTTGTACCATTTGTCTTTTTGAGGAAATTTGGTAGAACAAATAGTTGTTTGGCATGGAAGAATTGAAGTTTTAATATCTGATTCATAAGTACAGCTTTGTGTTACATCTAAATAGGTACAGGAGCAACATTTGCTTCTAAGAACTATGTGGTGACTTGTCAAAATTGGTGATTATTAATTACATACCCCTACCTCAAAAAACACAATAAAATCATTGGATCCAAACAAACAAACTAAAAAAGGAAACCAAACTAAACCAAAAACAAACACAAAAACATTGTTCAAAAATTAAAGTAGGAAGTTTGAATTCAAGAATGGAATGTGGTAAGTTATAAGAAAAATGAATTGTAGATTATCTTTAAAAATCAGAACCATGTTTTCTATCTTTTAGATGAAAACAATAATTTCTCAATTCTAATTTAATGAACACATACAAGTATTTGGAAATATTTTAAAAATGATTATAAGAAAGAAAATATATTTTAAAAATCTTTCTGTTGCTATTACCTATTTAGATTTTTTATACACTTAACTGTAATCACAAAGCATAAACAATTGACATCCTTTTCTTTCATTTCTCATTGGCATTTTTTTCATGGAATGATGCTGTCTTCATCTAAATCTTTTCCAGTGGTTTATAATATAACTTTGAGTTGGCATGCCAGCATTTTGCTTAGTTGCTCCATTTTTATAAGATATTTAATTTTTTCCCCAAGATTTCAATGTGCATATTAAAAATAATTTTATTTGTCTATTAAATAATTGTCAGAGTGAAATTGGAATGTGTAGGGAAGAGCAATTCTTAGATTAATAAGATCATCCTTTAGAAGTAAATCATGGGATTTTCAAGAGATGCTGAAATTGAGCAGTTCTCCTTTGACTTCCGTTTGTGAAGGGTGACCCTGTTCACCTCTGGGCCCCTTAGGAATAGCCATAGTCTCTTTACAGGGTATAATATATCATCTTCATCTTCATTCTCCTACCAGCCAAACCTCTGATGAACCACAACAAGTCACACTTCAGCACAGGGCATCTGTGAGCAGATTTGCGACACATTAAGGTACAGTGATAGATCATATTAATTCACAAAAAACACATTGACGTGTTTGGCATTTTATTTTGGCAGATGAAATCCTTTGATAGGTAACTATGGAAGTGTTGGACTAATGCATGTTTTTCAGCCAGGACTCTGTAATTTGTCTATCCATCCTTTAAAGCCAATTCTAGAGATTTCTGTGTAAAATTAACAAAGACCACCCTAGAATGGAAAAATTTCCTTCTCCTTTGATCTCAGTGATGTGATTATCTCTATATACTCTTAATTTACTTACCATTTAAATCAATAATTTACTCTTAACTTTACAAAATTAACCCATTACTCTAAAGTTAATTGTAAAAAAACTTTGCCTTTCTTCTTGATAATGGATAAAGAAAAATATCCAGGATAAAGTTACATCCGGAAACACTTATTGTACAAGTCTCTTGGACACAACACAGTGCTGGGCATTGTGGAACAGTGAGCAAGAGAGGCAGTTAGTGTATATCAGGTGTGTGAATATACTACAGATTATCTATGGTCCAGAAAAATACATATTTTTGTTTGTCGCTGTTTAGGAAATGGGTCCTTGAATTAAAATTACTAAGCAACTCAACCCTTAACAGTTTCAAACTTCCTCTCATGACAGGGAACCTCTCCAGCATAATGAAGCTTATACAGGAAGAAGAAGGACATGCCCATCAACTGAGCATGTACAGTGCTCTAATACACATTATTGTTTTAAAAAGTCTTACCAATAGCTTGATGAAATTATGATATCTGTTTTTCAGGTGCAGATGAAGAGATTGAAATGTAAAGATGTTTAAATAATCTTGTTCAAGGCATGTAAAGGTAATTATATAAACATGGCCTTGGTTAGTAGTTGAAAAGTATCAAGAGAAACATTGGTATTTAATTGTGCAACACTGTCAGAAAAAGGTAATTTCGTATCTACATACTAAAAATCAGCAAGTACTCATCATTTCTGATGCTATCATGGTGGCCTGTGTATGAATCATAGAAATAACCATTCAAACTAGTCAACCAATGTAGGGCAGAAAAAAGGCTGTACCACTTGCTAGAATCCATGAGTATTTCCAAGGTAACTAAAAGTTCTTGATAAGGAGCTGGAATACCCCTATGCTTACAAGAATATTAGTAATTAATTTATTAATTAAAAATAATTACTTAGGTGCCAGAAAAACATGTATCCAGTACTTGGTTCTTCCATTGGCCTGTCAAGTCATTTTAGACCAGTCAGTTTATGATTTGGGGCCTCAGATTTCTTATTTATAAAATTCAGGCCTTGGTGCAGATTGCAATTTCTCCAATCAGCAAAACACTGTATATATTCCCACAATGGACAGAGGAGAGCATATGACTCTACATCTTTCATCAAGGATGTGTCTGCATAAAAAATAAGGCAGGATGTAAGAGGATAGCGAGAACATCATGGGCCCTGAACACACGCATAGAGCATCAAAACTGGTCTCACCCAGGGGTCGCCCCAGCGTAGTAGTTAAATTTGCAGGCTCTGCTTCAGTAGCCCCAGGTTTGCAGGTTCAAATCCCAGGTGCAGCCTTATGCACCACTCATCAAGCCATGCTGTGGCAGCCTCCCATATACAAAATAGAGGAGGATGGGCACAGACGTTAACTCAGAGCTAACCTTCCTCAGCAAAAACAGGAGGATTGGCAATAGATGTTTGCTCAGAGCCAGTCTTCCTCACAAAAAACAAAGTAAAACAAAACCGGTCTCAGCCAAACTCTACAAAGTCAGTATTGCTATGTATATTTCATAGAGGAGAAATTGCTGGAAAATATGGTTGGGTCAGAATTTTAACAACTATGTTACAAAGCTGAAGGAAATCACTGAAATAATAGAGATAGACACACAATTTTTAGATGACAGAAGAATGAGCAATTAACTCCTTTTCAGAAGTTTTTTTTTTTTTTTTTTTTTTGGATGTTAGTGAATCTGGGAAACTCTATGCTGCAAACACCGGAACTTTTCAAAGTCCCTTCCTTGAGGTTGGAAATGAAATAGCTCAGACTGCATCATGGTAATAGGGATAAGGAAATTGATTCTCATTCTAAATATCTTTGCTCATGCAGCTCCAAACTTGGAATGCCTCCTTGGAACTAAAAATATCACTCTATGCAGTCATGGCTCATTCTACCTAGTAAAACTTTGAATTAATCTTACTGAGAGTCAATTAAGAATTGAATGTTAGTCCTCAAGCTTTCCAACATATCTGTTTTGACCCCAGTGTCTTTTTTTCTAACTGTATGAGGTCTTCACTTTCGCTTTGACCTCATCATGCTTGTACCCCAGTAGACTTTTTGCCAGGTAGGAAATATCAGCTTGCTGGTACCAATCATCTTACTGCTCTGGAAGGAATCTCCATTCGTTGGGGTTCATGTTTATTAAACTCTGTGCCAATTTCTCACATATGGAGATTTAACTGCTATTCTTAAAAGGAAAATTAAGTGATATGATCAGCAAAATATTAAATACATTACTTGAAGCTAAAAAATATGTCACTGTCCAATAATTTTCATCGAGTACATTATTATAAAATATTGTCGATTCTATAATCTAATGGTGAACTTAAAGTGCCCTTTAATGTGAAATGAAATTTAAATAGTAGTTAGAAGTTTAAAACTATTCGAGGAAAAATCAGCTCCTTTTGGTTACATGAGCCAGAGAGAGTGTTTTGAGAGGTATTTATCTTGATAAATAAAGTAACAGCTATTTATGGCAGAGGTTTCCAGAATGTCAGTCTCTGAAGTGGTTTCTGGGAACAAAAGTGAAATGGGCCCCTAGCAAAGTTTAGAAGGAAGACGACCTATCAGATTTAAACCACAAGATTACTGTTTTATTCTAGAATTTGGAATTGGAAGACATGTTGGAAGACATACAGTGGAGAGATAAGCAATGACTATGGCAGGAAGAGCTTTAAGGGCCAGGCAAATGGACTGGAAAGCACTGGAGAGTCATGGAGTCATCTGTATGGCAATGAAGCACTGGAGAGTCAATTTATTCATTCATTCATTTGTTCATTCATTCATTCACTATTCAGGTGTCTGTCACCTAGCTGTTCCTCCTAACTGGTAACTTCTTTCTCATTTTGTATAGTATTGGTGGAAGCCACTCTCCACATCATGCAATAGAAGCAGTGCATGCAGAGACAGCCTCCTTGGCTTGACCAAACAAACCCACCAGACTGGGGCTTTGACTGGCAATATAAGGACATAAAGATAATGGGGTGTTTGGGATTCACAGCCATATGTCACTCTCTAATATTGGTGGCAGCTAGGTGGTAAAATAGCAATGGTGACATATTGGCTAGACATAATGACAGACTGGCTACTAGAAATGCAGCCAGCAGAAGCCCCAGAAAAAGATCTTGAACAATCCCCAGAGGATGTGTGGACAGTTACTTGTCAGATGTGGCTGTGCCAGCCCGAGTCCTCAGCAATGGTGATCAAGGAACAGAGACAGAGTTAGCTGATCCAGTCCTGGGTCTGCTCCTCTTGCTGCTAGTGGAACAGTGGAGATGGCTATGTATGGAAAGCACGCAGCAAGTTCTTCATCTTTTCTTTGGTACCCTAATTCAGAGGTGGCTAGAGGTGCAAGTAGCTGATTTCACATGTCCACAGTGCTGGGTGCAGTACTTCTGGCTTCTTCAGAAGTCCATCTGACCTGGTGGAGTTTTGGCTAAGTATCCATGCCCTATAAGGACCCAGGAGCAGAAGGCGCCTGCTGAGAAACCACCAGTGCAGAGCATGATGGGAGTCTTGCCAGATACTATAGTAGAAATCCTTGGGGTGAACAAATGCTGGCTGAGCTAGAGTCTCATCTTAGAGTCATTATAGCAATCCATCAACAACAGGCATTTTATTTACTGCCTTTGGGTGATCATCCTGGAATTCTTGGATCTCAGTGCCTCTGTTGAGGAGTCTTCCATAACCACCTCTACCTCAGACACCCCAGGTAATCCCAAGAGGATGAACATCTCCCTTTACCCATAGGTTATTCACCCATTCTTCGAAGGTTGAGAGGTTACTCTGCTGCCCAGAGGCCAGTCAGGAAGCCTGTTTCCTCTGGAACTGGGCTGTAGCTCAGAAGGCCTTGGCTCTCAGTGGCACAGTTCTCTCCCTAGTTCTACTCCATTTGTGGCAGTTGATGGGAGGACATATGTGGCAATTGCATGCATATCCATTTCTATACCTTTAAAAAATGTAGGTGTGACATTGCCTGCTTCTTATCCTACAGAGTAGATTTGGTTTGTAATCATTTTTCTATACGTCTCTCTTCAGTCTCCCCAGTTTGTTCTGTAATTTATATATTGTTTAAGTTGTTTAAGTTGGCCAGATTCATGAAACTAAGAACCCTGAGTGATGAATGATTTTGAGCAGGGGACTCAAATTTGCATTTAAGAAGTTTTGCACTTAGGGATGAACTGAGATAAACTAAGACTGAGCCAGGTCTCTGACATTAGCACAGAGGCAGTGGCATTTGGAAAGTGGAGAAGGATTAGTGTTTGTGTGATTGTATGATGACACTTCCCCAAATAAACTCTACTGAATTTTAAATGGGGTTTATTATAAATGTAGTTTATTATAAACCATATCTGGTCAAAGGTGAGGACAAAGGACAATATGTTGCACATTTAAGCAGTCACAAAGATTTTGGACATGCTTATTGATTCACTAGATTACTGAAGATCTCACACATATTGATACACAATTTATGAAGCCATGGGCTGAAATGTATGATACAACAGTAAGGATGTCTTTATAATTTTAGAGATTTAGGCTTAGGTTTCCATTTAAAAGACAGCCGTGTGTGTGTGTGTGTGTGTGTGTGTGTGTAGATATTCACTAATATCATGTTGTGGATATAAACAAGTATGAAGGGAAAATTGCTTTCAGGGACCTAAGAATAGTGACAAGCAAATGACTCTGTTTTCAAGAAGCAGATAAGACCATGAAACCTAGAAATTTTCCTACCAAGAATATCCTTACATAATTGTGTTCATGGGTATAGTGGGGAATCTTTGTATACTAAAGAAAATGCATTTTTCATGCTTTCAGTATAAATGCTGACTGTATGGTGTATTGCTATAAACCATAGTTGTGGATGCCTTTTTTTTTTTTCTTTTGTAACACACTAGGAATGATGCACAAAAGTGAAACCCTCTTCTATGGGCCTATTCAGGTTTATGCACTGCATCTCACAACTGGCTATAACTCTTCCTGGAAAGAAACCATATCCAAGTATACATTCCTGAGAGTGGCATTATCATGGGGAAAGCTCATTTATTTAGCTTTTCATAAAAATAATATATTCATTTGACATTCAAATTAAACAGAACTTTTAATAATAAAAAGTCATAGTCCCATCCACATACCTCCATGTTCCCAATCTCTCTGTCTAAAGTCAACTAACAACATTCAAATATCTGTTGTTGATTTATTCCTTTTTACTTCCTTTGCTACCATTTCAATAGTAATTTGGTAGAGTTATAGGACAAAGTCTTACATTCTGATCATAATTCCCTCACCTTTTGAGTGAATCATCAAAAATATAAGTATGCTCCTATCAATTAAAGGTTTGTAAGTTATCTGAAACTTGTTAATGCATCAGCATATTCTGAGGCCAAATCTAAGAAATGATAACCTACAAAATCAACTCTGTGCTGCTTAGATCCCCTCTATTTTGGTGTAGTCTACATTATTGGAATAAGTTCCCTATATTATATATGTATATACATATACATACCAGACATCCCCAATGAATCTATACACCCTCTATAGTGACCCACGCATCAGGCACTATCATACTTCCATGCCTCTACTTATGATTTTTCTCACCATTTGGGCATACTCACCTTGATTTCACTGTCACCTGTCCATTCAAGACTCAAATCAGGTCCATCTCTTCCATGGAACTTCATTTGGCTATACAGATGTAGTATTAATTTTCCTTTCTCTACACTCTTTTAATAATAGTATTACTAAAATCACATATTTATTATCACAGTTACTCTTACAGACCCAATATTTAACAGACACTATATGCACAGTCTCTGTCCTATCCTTTACTCTTCACAACTACCTATTAACTTAACATTAGTGATCCAATGCATAGATGAGGAAACTGAGGCATGCAGAGATTTAAAACTTTCCCAGGGTCACATAGCTCTGTGATTCCAGGGCTGAAATTAGAGTACAGCTTAACGTGAACTCCAAGTCTACAGTTGATACACTCAATAACCCTTTGCAGATGCTAATTTCCCTCAAGCTCTGTGTTGCCTATTCCACTACACTAAATTTACTGAAAAATTCATACTCTGACTTCTGATAAATTGTTTATGTTTCTAAACTTCTTGTGCATGTGTCTTTGAATCACTGCCTCAAGGTCACTGTTTCCAACCAAAGGATTAATACATAGTAGGGAGCTCAAGACTTATCTGTTGAATAAATATTTATGCACACTATGGAGGTCATTCCCTGAATGGGTGATATGCAGGATTAAGGCTGTGTTGATTCCAGACTAAAATGATGGAAGAAATTTTAATAGACATCACAATAGGAAAAAAAAAAAGTCAAATAGAGATTTTTGGGTTTTTGGTTGTTGTGTACTTCCTGAATTTAGCTGCTAATATATCGAAGATAGCTAATAATGTCAGTGATGGTATAAATTTAGCACCTGGAATCTTCTAGAGCCTATTCTGAGGATTTTGTTTTGAGCTTCTTCTTTCTTTGTTACTTTCAGTTTCTGAAGAATGCTTTATTTAGCATAGCCTGCAAGATGTGAGATATTATATTTTTAAAAAGGAAAAAAATTGTATTCCAAATGATCTATAAATATTATTCATTTGGCCTTTAAGAAGATATTGCGTCAGTTTGGGGTCTAAAAATGGAAGAAAGAAAGCTCTTTTACAGCATAAACACACAGGAGCCAAAGTCCCTTTCAGCAGAAAAAACTTTGTGATTAGTGGAGTGTATACAATTATAAACTCCATTGTTAAATCAAAACACATCCCAATCACCCTAGCATGTCACTTTTAATGGGCAATACATTCCCCAAGAAGGCAAGTTCTCTGCTAATAATATTGAGCCAAATCATCAAAATTCAAAGACGAGTCTATAAAATGTGAAATTCCATCAGCAAAGTGCACAGTGGGCTGCAGTGTGTAGATTAATGGGCAGCCTGTCAAGTATTTTAATGTATGCCTCAATCATTGAAACACATGTGATGATTAGTAAAGTATTTGGCCTGAGCAGTAAAAGATATAAAATAAATTAAAGTCGTGACACCTTCTGAATTAATAAAACATTTAGTTATCCTGTATTGATAAATCAGAAGCACAGACTAAAAAGCCCCATAACTGGGTACGTTTTACCCCAAGCATGCTGAGAACTCACGCTGCCCTCTTCCTGTGGCATCTTCCTAAATGAGGATCTCTGAAAATGTCTCTGAAGAATCTCACAATATGAATAATCACTGGGTTAAGCCTTAAATGGAAACCAACATCTATAACTGGCATCACTCATGTTTCTTTTGAGTTCCAAAAATGAGATTTCTTTTTCCTAAGCCTGTTTCAGAACTACTTTCACCTCAAAAGAAATTTTCAATATTTTCTTTGAGGCATGTGACTGGAAACACTGAAACTGAAAATACACACTAGAACATATTCAGACTAAATAAATCCACTTTTACTTTGGTTATTGGTATACATTACGGGAGCTGGAGTAGGTGAAATGTTGAAGGTTCATCAGTTCATCGAGGCAGATGAATTAGAGGGGTCAGGACAATGAAATTCAAAGAGTCAAAGAGATTCACCTTGTTCTTTAGTGGCAGGCTTAGTAAGTGAAGCTGCTATGATAATTTCGTAAGTCTTTAATGTTCAATGCCACCTTTGCCCAGTAGGGACACTCATAACTTCGAGGGATGAAAGAAAATCTTAATCTCTAAATGCTATCTTTTGGAGGTAGACCTGTACAGGAGAAAAGGTACATTATTTTATTGAGGGATTAAATTTTACTCACAGTTTGCTTTTCAAGGTTTGCCATCCATTTCAAGGTCCATTCAATCTGTCACCAGAAGTTGAAACACACGTGAGGTGTTTTTGCACTGAAAATATAAAAGCAAACTCACGGACTTTGCCCGTTATGATGTCACAGTTTGAATCCCGAAAGTTGCTTAAAATAATAATACAACATGGAAAATGCTATGAAAGAGTAAGAACTGGATGCTATGTAAGTTATATGGCATCTAACTCAATTGGGGTGGTGCATGAACGTCAGGGAAGTTTTCCTCACAGAGTCAGTACAAGAAACTCATCTTGGACAATGAAGATGAAGTTATTTCTGGATATTGATATGGAATGAACAAATTATTCTTATGTGAAATGGAGGGTATGTACTTTGGACAGGAGAAGATACTCTGGTAACAAGTAGGAAACGGTTCATACCACATCTCTTTTCAATTATTTCAAGTTGGATTAACCTTTTCCCAATGATGAAAAGATGAGAAATATATTAGGAGATAAATTTAGCTCTCCGTTCCTGAAACAGCTTTCAAAAAATAAACTATTTCTGAAGGCAATGAGCTTCCATCAGTAAAGTGATTCAGGTGTTGAGTGACAGCTTGGGAAAGTTATTGAACGGTTTCTACTTTTGCAGTCCATATTTCTATGAAATATTAGTAGGATTTTTCAAAAGGGAAAGCTAGACACTGAAAGCTGATTTTAGGGCACTTAGAATCCCCAGCGCTACTCATTATGACTCACAGTTCCCTTTTACCATAGACTTTTCAGTATCTTTTTGCAAGAGATTTGCAAATATCTTGTCATATATATAAAGACCTTGTCAGATATGTAAATACCTTGTCTTTGACCCAGAATATGCAACGTATGTTTACAATTCTGTTCCTATCTCCCCTTTCCTTTAATTAATTTCTCTAGATTATAGAAGTTGGTAAATTATTTTAGCTGGCCAATAGTTTGGACAAAACACATTTTTAGATGACAAATAAGACAGTTAACTGTCATAGCCATATCAAATAAAAATGTGCTTTTTTTAAAACATAAGATTGAAATAGACATATATGATCACAGCAGAAAATGTTAGGAAATAGTAAAAGTATGACACATATAAAAATTATCCTTTTAAGTCCTGGTTATCAGGCTACTTCTTTCCCCAGGAGAGCATTTTAATTTGGAATCACCTAATTTCTATGTTGTTTGTATATTGCTTTTTAATTTCATATTATATAGTGAGCATCTTCTCTATAATTAAACATTATTGAAACTGGTAGGTTTAAAAGCCATGCAAGAGTATATCCTACATTTGTACCATAATTCATTTAATCAATCCCCATTGTTAAAGATTTGATCTATTAACCACAATGTAATCAAACTTGTATTTCAAACAGCATTTTTTTAAGTTCAACCAATTAAAAATGGTTTTCGTATTTCATTTTACTTAAAAATGTAGAAGTAAATAAAGTAATAAATATATGCTACCTATGTTCGTTGCTGCATTATTCGCAATAACCAAGGCTTGGAAACGATCTAAGTGCCCATCAATGGATGAATGGATAGAGAAGATGTGGTCCTTTACTGCCTTCATAGCTTCCATCTCACCTCCTCCCACCAAGTGGACCAGACTTTCCTCGGGGGAACTGTCCTATCCCCTCAGTAAAAAAAGAAAAAAATATATACAATGATATATTACTCAGCCATAAAAAAAAAAAAAAACAAGATGAAATCTTGCCATTTGCGACAACATGGATGGACCTCGAGGGTATTATGCCATGCAAAATAAGTCAGACAGAGAAAGCCAAATACTGTATGATTTCACTCATATGTGGGAGATAAAAAACAACAACAACAAACAAGCACATAGACACAGAGATTGGTGGTTACCAGAGGGAAAGCAAGGAGGGAGGAAGGCAAAAGGGGTAAAAGGGCAAGTGTGTATGGTGACAGATAGCAACTAGACTTTGGGTGGTGAACACAATGTAGTCTACACAGAAATTGAAATATAGTGATGTACACCTGAAATTTATATAATGTTATAAACCAATGTTACCTCAATAAAAATTTAATCAAAGAGAAAAAGAAAAAAATGTAGAAGTAATAAATGACTACATTCCTACTTTTTTAATATTGAGATGACTAGAAAGTAAATTCTATTTTCTTTTACAAAAGTAACAATTATTAGGAATTGAGCAACCATACGTGCTGATTTACACATATGGTAGTGTAGGTGTTAATGTAATGGTGACATTTTCAATTCATAGAATGTACCAGTTTGAATGACAAATCATGTAATCACCTTAGTTTACAGTTTGCAGTGTAACTGTGTATTTCTTCTACATGTTTGCATTTATATATCTTCTACATATGCAAATTTTAAGATAGAAGTTATTTTATATATTTTAGCAACTTATTTAATAATAATATTTCATAAAGAACTTTCCATAACAATGTATGGCTCAGACTCATTTCTTTTAATTCCTGTGGCATTCTTGAATATAGATGAACAAAATTTTATTAATATAGGTAGATAATAATTTCTTAATTATGATGTTAAAGGATAGATTTTAAAAGGTAATATGATGACTCATACAAACATAAAGTGAAAACTTGTCAAAGACTTTCTTTAGCTCATCAATTAATGAGACCACTAAGGCGTTAGAACTGGTTCAAAGAATTGAACACATCAGCACACACACACATGAACACCTAATCAAATGTGCCAAAATGAATTTATAGATACATACAAAATTGGTCAATATTCACAGCTCCAATGCATATAATTCATTTGCATTTATACATAAGTCAACCATTTACATTACCATCAGTTTTCTAGAACTTACAGGTTGAGCAAAGCCAATGGCAGGCAGAGATAACTTGGAGGATGTGCTAGATAGGCCCCCAGTCATCTTTTATACCAATTTCAGAGTCTTTCACAGTTTTATCTGCCAATGGAATTTTAGATTGACTCAGTATGTTTGTCTTGGTAAGAATACTACAAGGAACATTTTTCAATAAGTAGTATTTTCTCATGTGAACATATGTTTGCAAGACAGTAAACTACCTGCAAAAGTGCTATTTCAGTGTATGGTACTGTGAACTATCTATAAATGTATCGTTTCTCCTATACCTAAAAATACTGGATTTATTCTTTTATTTGTTTATTTAGTCCAGTCATTGTTTTAATTCTCCTTGCCTCAATTACTAATGAGACCGGGCATTTTTTCATATATTTACTGGCCATTGATATTTCTTCTAATTTAAATTTACTATTCATATACTTTTTATATTTTTATTTCTTATTCATATAGAACTGCTTATATATTTTTGATGATAGTTATTACCTTGTATATAATTTAAAAATATTTTTTTGCATTTTGTCAGTTATCTTTCAAAAATTTTTTCTTAAAGATATATTTTTTGATTGTGGTAAATATATATATTAAAATTTCTATTTATTATTTAAATAATTTGTAAGTATACAGTTCAGTGCTATTAAATATATTCACAATGTTGTGTAACCATCATCATTATCTATACCCAAAAGTTTTTCGTTATCCTCAATATAAACTCCATGCCCATTAATCGATAACTCCCCATCTCTCCCTTCCCCCAAACTCTATTCTATTTTCTGTGTCTATGATTGTTTACGTTGGGTAGCTCACATAGGTGAAATCATACAGTCTGTGTCCTTATTGTATATGTTTGGCTTATTTCACTTAGCCTGTTTTCAAGGTTTATCCATGTTGTAGCAAAACCACAATTTCATTCCTTTTTATGGCTGGGCCTGAGAAATTCGTCCTTAAGTGATTTCGTCATTGTGTGAACACCATAGAGTGAAACAAGCCTAGGTGGTATAGCCTACTATACACCTAGGCTATGTAGTATTAATCTTACGGGACTACTGTCATATATGCAGTCTGTCATTGACCAAAACATTGCCTTGTGGCACATGACTGTATTATAATCCACATTTTGTTTGTCATTCATGTGTTGATGGACATTTGTATTGTTTCTACTTTTGGTTATTGTGAATAATGCTACTATGAACATTGGTGTAAAAATATGTATTCCAGTCGTGCTTTAATTCTTTCTGATATATACCTAGGACTGGCATTGCTGGATCATATGGTAGCTCTATGTACATTTTGAGGAGCTGACAGTTTTCCACAGCACCTGCACCATTTTACTTTCCCACATCCAATTGGAGCACAATGTATGTGGTCCAATTTTTCTACATCCTCACCAACAAGTTATTATTTATTTTAATAGCCACTCTAATGAGTGTAAAATTGCATACCATTGTGATTTTTATTTGCTTTTCCCTGATGCCTAATGATGTTGAGAATCTTTTTATGTCCTTACTGATCATTTGTATATCTTTTACAGAGAAATGTCTATTCAAGTGCTTTTCTTATTTTTTATTGGGTTGTTCTGTTGTTGATGTTGTTGAGTTTGAGGAGTTTTTGTTTATTCTGGATATCAAACCCTTATCATATACATAATTTGTAAATATTTTCTGCTAGTTTGTAGGATGACTTTTCATTTTCTTTTCTTTTTTGTGAGGAAGATCAGCCCTGAGCTAACATCCGTCACCAATCTTCCTCTTTTTGCTGAGGAAGACTGGCCCTGGGCTAACATCTGTGCCCGTCTTCCTCTGCTTTATATGGAATGCCGCCACCGCGTGGCTTACGAGCAGTGCATCCGCAGGCGCCCGGGATTCGAACCTCTGAACCCCGGACTGCCAAGCGTGGACTAAACCGCTGCGCCACCGAGCGGCCCCGACTTTTCATTTTCTTGACTGCATCTTTTAAGGCACAAAAGTTCTTTTTTTTTAATTAAGTCCAATTTATTTACTTTTTCTTTTGCTGCCTGAGATTTTGCTGTCACGTCCATGAAATTGTTGCCAAATCCAACTTTTTGAAGTTTTCCCCATTGTTTTCTTCTAAGAGTTTTATGGTTTTAGTTTTTAAGTTGAAGTTTTGATCAATTTTGAGTGAATTTTTATATGTAGTGTCGAGTAAGTGTCCAACTTCATTCTTTTACAAATGGATATCGTTTTCTCAGCACCATTTGTTGAAAAGACTATCTTTTCCTAAATAGTCTTGGCACGCTTGTCAAAAATCAACTGACCGTATATGCAAGGGTTTAATTTTTGTAGTTTTGTAGTAACTTTTGAAGTCAGGAAGTGTGAGTCCTCCAACTTTGTTTTTCTTTTTCAAAAATATGTTTACTATTTGGGGACCCTTGAAATTCCATATCAATTTGAGGATCAGCTTTGCCATTTTTGAAAAAAGGCTGCTGGAATTTTAATTGGGATTGCACGGAATCTGTAGATCACTTTGGAGAGTATTGACATCTTAACAATGTTAGTTTTCCTATGCCTGAGCATGAAATATCTTTCCACTTATTTATTTTCCACTTATTTTTTACCAGTCACAACTTTTTTTTTTTTAATTTGGAAAGTCACATGTATTATTTTCTTCTTTATGAATTTTAGATTTTGTATTGTCCTCACAATGTTCTTCAACTCATTCTTTATAATAATAATCTTTATACTTTATAATTTCTTATAATTAAATGTTTTTAATATAATTAATATGTAAATTCAATTTTTAAAATGTTTTTAAAATTCAATGTTTAAAATATAATTAATATATGGATCAGTCTTATTTCCCCCCAAATCCATAGTAATTGGTTTCCACAATAATTATTGAATGATCTATCTCGTATCTACCATTTTGAAATGCTGTACTTAACATATGCTACATTGTGCTATATTCATAGTTTGACTTCTGTACCACCAATGGAGTTTCCATCTACTTTCTAATTCTAGGTGAACACTATACTGTGTTAATCACCCTGATTTCATAGTAGGTTTTCATTTCTGGTACAATAATCACATTGTTTTTCATTATTATTTCTCCTCCCATTTTTTTGTCTTTTCTCTTTCAGGCTAACTTTGGAAAAAGTTAGGTTCCTTTAGGAATCCTGTGATTGTTATAATTGAGATTTTGTTGAATTTATTGATTAATTTTTGGAACGGTAGCATCGTTGTATTTTAAACGTGTTCCATTTAGGAACCATGTAAGTTTCTTCATTAATTGACATATTCTTTTTGCCTTAAGGTTTTTCTTTTTTCTGCTTTGCACAATTTAGTGGTTTTGCATAATTTTACTGCTTTTTTCCCCTCTATTTTACAGTTGTTTCTTCTTTCCTTCCTTCCCTTCTTCCCTTTTTTTTTTTTATTATTCTAAACAAAGACTTTTTTCTTTAATACTTTCTATTAGGATATGATTATCCTATCAGCTAAGTTTGATTTTATTTAGAACTACAAATACTGATTTAAGAAAAAAAGACTTATTTCCTCATATAATTTAACATTCCAGTGGTTGTGTGTTTTCAGGGAATGCTGGAATCATGATTGCTGGATTGCAGGAATGCTGGAATGCTTGAATGTATTTATCAGAATCTGGTTTCTTGTATTTCCATTTCTTCATTTTCCTTAGACTTCGCTGTCTCATTTTCAGGCAGGGTCTTCAATCCCAATGATAACAAAATGGCTTCCAGAATGTCCTGGGCTCCCACCCTTCTATGTTAAAATTTTATGAATTAGGATGAACTATTCTTTCCCAGAATACCTAGGATATGTCTTGATGCTCAGTATGATTGATTGGCCTGAAGTCACTGACTCTCCCTGAAGCAATCATTGTCGCTAAATTAACATGATGAGGACATTGGCATAGATTCCATTTCAAAGGCTGTAAGGAGTTAATCTTGCGTCTGTCCACATGGCAAATTCATTTATCAAAGATTATTCATTAACTGAAATACAGTTAACAATAGCACAGAGGGCTAAGCAACTTTGCCCCACTCCATCCATACCCACCAGCAGTCTCACAATGCTCCTGTTTTAGCTGCTTTCATTTTGGATCCTCTGTTAGTATCCTTCATAACTTTTACTAATACATTCTTTATTTCTTGATTTTTCAACTCTTGGAATTATTTCTAAGTTTCCCACCTTCAAGTATAAGACAACAGACCTTTCACTGTCCCTTGTAGTTTCTGAAATTTATATTAGTTTTAATTCTGTTGGTTTTTTGGTAATTGTAAATAAACTCTATGTAAGTAAATGTTTTTCTCTTGTTTCTTTAATATTTTACAGCTTTTTTGAGATATAATTCACATACCATAAATTTTACACGTTTAATGTGTACAATTCAAAGATTTTTAGAACATTCAAAGATTTTTAGAACTTTCAAAGAATTTACAACTATCAATGCAATCTAATCATAGAACATATCATCACCACCCCACCCAAAGAAACAGTCTCCATTAGTGATCACTCCCGATGTCCCTTGTTCCCCTTGCCCTAGGCAGCCACTAATCTTTGTGTCTCCATGTAATTTTCTTATTCTGGCCATTTCATATAAATAGAATTACACAACATGTAGTCTTTTGTGACTGGTTTCTTTCATTCACACAATGTTTTCAGGTTCATCCAGGCTGTAGCACATACTTCATTTCTTTTTGTTACCAATAACACATTGTACATACATACCACATTTTTTTTTTATCCACTCAACCCTTGACTGAGATTTGGGTTGTTTACACTGTTTGTCTATTAAGATTAATGCTCTATAAACATTCACGTCTGACGTTTATTTGGCTATACCTTTTCAGTTCTCTTGGTTATAACTTACGAGTTAAATTGCCAGGCCAAATTGTAACTCTGTGTGTAATATTTTGAGAAATTGTCAAGCTACTTTTATAAGAAGTTGCACCATTTTACACTCTACCAGCAATATACGGGAGTTTCAATTTCTTCTCCTCACCAATACTTGTTATTTTCTCTCTTTTGGATTAAAGTTATTTTAGTGAATGTGCACTGGTAGCTCTTTGTGATTTGGATTTGCATTTCTGTAATGACTGCATATGTTGAGCATCTTCTCATGTTCTTGTTGCCATTTGTATATATTTTTGGTGAAAGTTCTATTTAAATTTTTTGCCAGTTTTTAATTTTTTTAAATTAAGCTATTTTCCTTTTTTATTATTGAGTTGGAAGAGTTCTTTATATATATGGAAAAGAGTTCATTACCAAATATATGATTTGCAAATATTTTTCCTATTCTGTGAATTGTTTTTTTACTTTCTTGATAGTATCATTTGTAGCACTAAAAGTTTTATTCTCATGTAATCTAATTTTCTATTCTTTTCTTTTGTTGCTTATAATTTTGATGTTGCTTCTATAAAACAAAACAAGACATTACCTACCCAAGGTCATGAAAATTTACTCCTAAGCTTTTGTTCTGACTTTCATACTTTTATCTCTTACACTGAGGCTTGTAATCTATTTTGAGTTATTTTTTGTGCATAATATTAGATAGGGATCCACCTTTACTATGTTTTATGTAAATGTTCAGTTATTCCATCATAATTTGTTAAAAAGACTATTCCTCATAATTTGTTAAAAAGACTATTCCTCGGGGCCGCCCAGTGGCACAGCGGTTTGGTCCGCGCTTGGCAGCCCGGGGTTCACAGGTTCGGATCCTGGTCGCCCGCCGACGCACTGCTCGTCAGCCATGCCGTGGTGGCGTCCCATATAAAGTAGAGGAAGATGGGCACGATGTTAGCCCAGGGCCAGTCTTCCTCAGCAAAAAGAGGAGGATTGGCGACGGATGTTAGCTCAGGGCTGGTCTTCCTCACCAAAAAAAAAAAAAAAGACTATTCCTCCCCATTGAATTGTCCTCAAACTTTTGTTGAAAACAAATTAACCATTGATGTCAGGTTTATTTCTGGGTTTTCAATTTTATTCTATGAATCTACATGACAATCCTGATGCCAGTATCATCCTGTGTTGACTACTATGTTCACAACTACTGTCTTCACAACTAGTAAGTTGTGAAACTGGGACATGTAACTCTTCCAAGTTTGTTCTCTTTTCTTCAGAATTGTTTTGGCTTTGCTGGATCTTTTTCATTTCTATCTGAATTTTACGATCAGCTTGTCAATTTCTGGAAAAAAAAAGAAAAAGACAACTGGAGTTTTGATAGAGACTGCATTCAATCTGTAGATAAGTTTAGGAAGTCCTGCCATGTTAATTATTTGAGAATATTTTGGCCTTTATTTTTCTGAATATTCTTTCTGTTCCTTTCTCTGTCGTCTCCCTCTGGGATATCCATTATGTGTATGTAGGTACATTTGATGGTGTCACAGATGTCTCTAAGGCTCTGTTAATTTTTCTTCATTCTTTTTACTCTCTATTACTCATATTGGAGAATATCAATGGAACTATGTTCTAGTTTGTCAATTCTTTCTTCCACCAGCTTAAATATTTTGCTCCGTCTCATTAGCGAATTTTTTACTTGTTTTCTTCTTTTCAATTTTAAAATTTTTATTCTATAATAATAATTTGTTTCTTTCATATTCTATATTTGGTGAAATATTGTTTTCATACTTTCATTTAATTCTTTAGACATGGTTTCCTTTAGTTCTTTGCACATATTTGTAAAAGTTGATTTAAATTTGTCTAGGAAGTCCAACATCTGTGCTTCCTTCTGGAACAGTTTTTATTCTCTGTTTTTTTGCATGTCTCATAAGTTTTCTGGCTGACAACTGGATAGTTTAGATAAAATATAATATGATGACTCTAGAAATCAGATGCCAACCCGAGAGTATGTCATTGTAGGTGTTGTTATTCCTATTTGCTTGTTTACTGACTTTTTGGATCCCATTTTGCTGGATTCTATTATATCTGTATTCTTTGTAGTATGCTACCACTGAAGTCTCTTCTTGGTTAGCTTACTTATCAACAAAAGATTGTACCCAATTTTCTTTAATTGTCTTGAACCAATAAGTTCTACCATTTGATTAGAGGCACTTTGTATGTGCTGAAGCACATCTTCAACACTCAGGACATTTACAGTTTGCTTTAGCATTCACTTTCTGCTTGTGCAGATCCTTAAAGCCAGCAAGAAAAGTCAGTCAGAATTGTAAGATTGAGCCCTATCAGTTCTCCCCAAGACATGCACATAACCCTGCAAATCTGCATGAACTTCTAGAACTTCCAGACTGTGTCAGAACTTTTGAAGCCCCAATAGACGTCTCATTGCTCAGATATTTCTTTTAATTGTTTGACCAGGCTTTTAAAAATTTTCCCTGATATCACAGCCTCAGGAAGCTGCAGAGTGAACAGTTGCTTCTGATTGTTTCTGAAAAATGCACTAGGGATGGCATTTTTCCCATGGAGTGAGCTCTGAGTCAGCTCAAAAAATCACAATGCTCTGAGAATAAGGCTTTTCCAGAGAGCTGAAAAACATATTCATCTTTTTCTTTTTTTTTCAGTGAGGAAGACTGGCACTGAGCTAACACCTGTGTCCATCTTCCTGCATTTTTCATATGTGGGGATGCTGCCACAGTGTAGCTTGATGAGTGGTGTGTCAGTCTGCGCCCAGGATTTGAACCTGCAAACCCTGGGCCACTGAAGCACTGCACAGACCCAACCACTATTCCACCGGGTCAGCCCCAAACGTGTTCATCTTTTTAAGGAGTTCCAAACCCCATTAACTCCTCTGGTGACTGCAAGGTTGCTGATTTGCAAGATTATCATGAATCTGGGAGAGGGTCAGGGTGTTGGCAGTGATGCATTCCTTTCTGTAGGCTCTGGTAAAATGCATTTTTTTTTTTTCATTTTCCATCATCTGGAGGCTACCCACATTCCTTGTCTCACAGCCTCCCTTCTCCATCTTGAAACCTAGCAAAGGTAAATCAATTCCTTCTCATATTACATCATGCTAACCCACTTTTCTGCCTCTCCTTTCACTTGTAAGGAACACTGAGATTACATTGAAACCCTTTGGATAATCCTGCATTATCTCCCTATTTTAAGATCAACTGATTAGCAACTGCAATTCTATCTGAAATGTTAATTCCCATTGTCATGTATTATAACATATAAACAGGTGCCAGAGGGGCCGCCCGGTGGCGCAGCGGTTTAGTCCGCGCTTGGCAGCCCGGGGTTCGCTGGTTCGGATCCCGGGCGCCCGCCGACGCACTGCCTGTCAGCCATGCCGTGGCGGCGTCCCATATAAAGTGGAGGAAGATGGGCACGATGTTAGCCCAGGGTCAGTCTTCCTCAGCAAAAAGGGGAGGATTGGCGACGGATGTTAGCTCAGGGCTGGTCTTCCCCACAAAAAAAAACAACCAAACAAACAAATAAACAGGTGCCAGAGAATAGAACATGGATATCTTGGGGACTCATTATTCTTCTTACTTTAGTCCACAGTCTGGTTCCCCAAAATTCACTTCCCCCCAAATCCCACGGTGGATACTACCATGTTTTTGTAGTTAAAGCCTCTTAATTGTACTATGTTTGCACCAAATCACCCTTGTAATGCAGAATCTTTTCCATGAGAGTCCTAGACTATCTCTTTTTTTTTTTTTTTTTTTTTGTGGGGAAGACCAGCCCTGAGCTAACATCCGTCGCCAATCCTCCCCTTTTTGCTGAGGAAGACTGGCCCTGGGCTAACATCCATGCCCATCTTCCTCCACTTTATATGGGACGCCGCCACGGCATGGCTGACAGGCAGTGCGTTGGCGGGCGCCCGGGATCCGAACTCGCGAACCCCGGGCTGCCAAGTGCGGACTAAACTGCTGCGCCACCGGGCAGCCCTAGACTATCTCTTTTAATCTTTACAGGTGTACTGTAAGAATCTTGCATACCTGGCTTACTGGAAATTCAAACCTGTATTCCTGGTTTAGCAATCTTATTCAGAATTATTTAATTTCTTCTTTCTAGGTTTTTCCTTCTGGTTTTTCAGATAACTTACTCAGAAAATTTGCATGACGTTTATATTTATGAATAGATGAAGTCAAACTGCACTTTCTGTTTTATTCCAATCATGTTTCTTTCACACTTGATAATTTAACTTTGCATTAAATTCTAGATTCTAAATCATTTTAGCTCAAAATTAAGTTGTTTTACTATATTCTGAAATTAATTATTGGTGATAATATTTAATGAGACCATTGTGATGATTACTTATTTGTAACTGATCAGATTTTTATTTGGGATTGCTCGTAGAGTTTCTGTTTGGGCTTGAGTTTGACAACAACAGAAACACCAAAATGATCAGACACACGTGGTGAATAAACAAAGAGACAAACAAATTGAGCCTACTATGTTCAGGGAGATAACGTCAAGCTCAATAACTATATTTGTTTTCTCTTGCTGCCCCTAAATGACCGCAAACTGAGTGGCTTTAAACAACATCCATCTATTATCTCACACTTTTGTAGGTCAGAATTCATAGCACCGCCAGGCTGGGCTCTTGGCTTCCAGTCTCATAAGGACAAATCAAAGTATTGGCAGGCTGCATTCTCCTCTGGAGCTAGGATATTCTTCCAAAACAATTCACATTGTTGGTAGATTTTCTTTCACTGTTGTTGTTGTTCTAAGGTCTTTGTTCTTTGCTGGCTGTTAGTCAGATGTCACTTTCAGCTCTTGTAGGCCTCTCTTGAGTTCTTTTCATGTGGACTCCTCCAAATTCAATGCCAGCAGGAGAATTTCCCTAGTGTTGAATCCGTCTTATGCTTCTGAGTGCATACTTCCTAAATTTATAGAAATAAAATGGCTTAATAAAACTAATCTATTAAAAAACTAATAAAGGGAAAAAAAACGTAGAAGAGGCTGCCATGTAGAAAGTTCAGGATACAATCAAAACAAGTATCTGTTGTTAGTGCCATCAAGTGAATTCTGACTCCCAGCGATCCTGTGTGTAGCAGAGCAGAACCCTGCCAGGTCTTTTCACACCATCCTCTCACCTTCTAGGGCTATATCAGACAAGGCTCTGCTGCTATTTGTAGGATTTTCATGGCTAATTTTTCTGAAGTGGGTGGCCAGGTCCTTCTTCCTAGTCTGTCTTAGTCTGGAAGCTCCACTAAAATCTGTCCATGATGTGTGACCATAGTGGTATTTGAAATAACAGTGGCAGAGCTTTCAGCATCACAGCAACATGAAGACACCACAGTACAACAACCCACAGATGGGTGCTGTGGTTCCCTGACCGGGAAATGAACCCAGGCTGTGGTGGTGAGAGCGCTGAATCTTCACCACTAGACCACCAGAATCTAAATATATCAGTGTTATATTTAGTATAATTTGAGTAAATATTGTGATTAAAAGGCAATTGTTTTCGGGTTAGATTTTAAAAGCAACTATATATTGCTAACAAAAGACATCTGAATGTAAATGTACAAGAAGATTAAAAACAAAAAATAATAATGGCATACTATACAAACAAATACATCTGGTGAAGCTGTATCTATCCTAGAGCAAAGAGATTCTGAAGCAAAAAGTTTTGCCATAGATATAGCAGTTGACTCCATAAATATCAGATGTTTTAGTTTATCCAGAGGGATAACAGTTCTAAATATGTACACCCTTACTAGCATTGCCTCACAGGAGATAAAATATAAAAATGCAGCAAGAATTGCTTTAAGTTGGTCTTCTTTTGAAGAAGGTCATTAGAAATATATTTGAGTACAAATAGTTTGTTTGGTGGATGAGTTGAAGAGAACCTAAGTGGGGAAGTGAGACCAGGAAGGGAAAAGAGCCGACACAGTTTGTACATGTTCCTGCCAGGGCTTCAGGGGCCCTGAACTTCCTGAACTGAAGTTCATCTCGGTGAACTTCCAAAGACAATTTAGCTCACAACAATTCTATCTGAGCGACAAGGAAGCTGCGATGTGCATCTTCTATCAGAGAAAGTTTTCTTCTAGGGGCTTTAAATATCTTAGTTCTTACACCTTGCCACTCATGAAGGCCAAGGTGAAACTCCAACTAGAAACTTGCAGGTGTTGACTGTGAACACTGATGTTGGGAGCTGGGCCGTGCATGGGGAGGGACTCTGAGTGCAAAAACAGTAGCATTCACCATCATAGTCAGAGACATGAACAAACCCCTCAGTTACCGACAAAACTGAGAGACAAAAAATAATCAGTAAGGAATCAGGAGTAGATGGGAGATAATGACATTTCTCACCAACACTGAGAAGCTCATCAGAGGATATTGTGAACAACATCATGCAAATAGATTTGAGTATTTAGAAAAAATAAATGAGGCAGAATTTAAAACAAAGACATGACTAGTCTTAGTTCTACTAAAAAAAATATTTTATTTAAAATTTTCCTCAAATTTCCAGTCCCAGAGGCATTGCCAGTGAATTTTTCACTAATATTTAATGAAGAAATAATACTCCAATTCTTTTCATAAGCCCAGCAAAACCTTGATACCAGAACTTAAACAGGGACATTTTAACAAAGTCAAATTTCAGGCCACATGTACTCAGATTAAAATAAATTCATAAAGAAAATATTAACAAAATTAATTCGGCAATAAATAAGGATAATATAATGTAAGCAAGATAAGTTGAAAATAAAAATGGTTCATCATTCAAATTCAATTCATATAGTTGACTATGTTAACACATTAGAGGGAAAATCAGATCATCTTAATTCATGCAGAAAATATTGACAAAATTTATTATAAATTCATTAAAAATAAAAAAAAAAGGAAATTTGGGGCAGAAGGGGACTTTCCTAATCTGAAAACGTATCTAACTTTTATTATCATTATTGGTGAAACATTGAAACTTGCCTTGTTTTATTGGGAAGGAAACAAGGAGGCTAATTCTCACCACTTCTACTGATTATTGGATGAGACTTCTTAGGCAATGCACTAATGCAGGAAAAAGTAGTAACAGAGAGAAGGATTGGAAAGAAGAAGCAAAAGCGTTACTATACTTGGATGATATAATTATGTACAAAGAAAAGACAGTCTAAGAGACGCTATAGTCAAATTATTAGCACTAAAAGGAGATTTTTTAACAAGGTTGCTGAATTAAAATTTGACACAGAAATAATGTTTTTATATACAAACACCAGTTACAATTTTTTAAGAATATATTTAAAGTAGTCCTATGGTATGAAATACTTAAAGATTAATGTAATAAAAAAGGAACAAATAAAACCAAAAAGCTATTCAAGACTTCAAAGTACAAAACTTCAAAACACTACTGAGGGAAATTAAAGTGTGAATAAATGGAGTTGGATATTCAGTCTTGTAGACATATAACTGTCCACAGATGGATCAGTGTTGATTTCCACCCAAAATCCCAAACAGAAGACAATAATCTCACTTATAATTGCATCCAAAAGAATAAAATACCTAGGAATAAATTTAACCAAGAAAGCAAAAGAGCTGTACGCTGAAAACCATAAGACATTGATGAGAGAAATTGAAGAAGACATAACCAAGTGCAAAGATATTCTTTGCTCATGGATTAGAAGAATTAATATTGTTAAAATATTCATACTACACAAAGGAATCTAAAGATTCAGTGCAATCCCTATCAAAATTCCAATGACATTTTTCACAGAAGTAGAGGAAAAAGTCCCAAAATTTGTATGAAATGACAAAAGGCCCAGAATAGCCAAAGCAATTGAAACAGAAGAACAAAGTTGGAGATATCACATTTCCTGATTTCAAACTATATTACAAAGTGATAGTAATCAAAACAGTGTAGAGTGGCATAAAAACAGACACATAGATTAATGGAAAAGAATGCAAAACCCAGAAATACATTGTTGATTAATTTACAGCAAAGAAGCCAAAAATATACAACGGGGAAAAGATAGTCTCTTCACTAAATGTTGTTGGGAAAACTGGACAGCCACATGAAAAAGAATGAAACTGGACCACTGTCTTATACCATACACAAAAATGAACTCCAAATGGATTAAAAACTTGAATGCAAGACCTGAAACCATAAAACTCCTGGAAGAAAACATAGAAGATAAACTCCTTTATATTAGCAATAATTGGCAATATTGGCAATAATTTTCTGGACTTGACACCAAAAACAAAGGCAACAGAAGCAAAAATAAGCAAATGGGATTACATTAAACTAAAATGCTTCTGCACAGCAAAGGAAATTATCAATAAAATAGAAAGGCAACTTACAGAATGGGAGAAAATATTTGAAAATCGTATGTCTGATCAAGAGTTAATGTCTAAAATATATGAAGAACTCATACAACTTAATAGGAAAAATAAACAAAACACTGATGAAAAAATGCGCAGAGGATCTGAGTAGACATTTTCCCAGAGAAGACATACAAATGGCCAAGAAGTACATGAAGAGGTGCTCAACATCACTAATCATCAGGGAAATGTAAATCAAAGCACAATGAGATATCACCTCATACCTCTTAGAAAGGCTATTATCAAAAAGACAAGAAATAACAAGTGTTGCTGAGGATGTGGAGAAAAAGAGTACTCTTACGCATTGTCGCTGGGAATGTAAATTGCTGTAGCCACCAATGGAAAACATTGTTGTGGTTCCTCAAAAAATTAAAAATAGAACTATGATATGATCTAGCAATGCCACTTCTGGATATTTACCTGAAGGAAACAAAATCACTATCTCAAAAAGATATATGCACCCCCATGTTCATTGCTGCCCTATTTACAGTAGCCAAGACATGGAAATAACCTGAGTGTCCATTGACAGATGAATGGATAAAGAATATGTGATACAGGTAAACATATATTGGAAGATTATTTAGCCATAAGAAAGAAAGAAATCCTGCCATTTGCAAGAACATGGATGGACCTTGAGGGCATTATGCTAAGTGAAATGTCAGACAGAAAGACAAGTACCGTATGATCTCACTTATATGTGGAATCTAAAAAACAAACAAAAAAATGAACTCATAGATACAGAGAATAGATTAGTGGTTGCCAGAGGTGGGAGGGCAGGATGGGCAAAATAGGTGAAGAGGGTCAAACTTCGGGTTATAAGATAAGTAAATCTTGAGGATGTAATGTGCAGCATGATGATGATAGTTAACAATACTGTACTGCAAATTGAAATGTTGCTAAGAGAGTAAATCTTAAAAGTTTTCATCATAAGAAAAAATATGTAACTATGTATAGTGAAGGATATAAACTAAACTTATGATAGTATTTATCTTGCAATGTATACATATATAAATCACTCTGTTTTACACCTAAAACCAATACAATATTTTATGTCAATTACATCTCAATTTAAAAATTAACTGGAGACATATAGATATAGACAGATAGATATATCTGTTATAAATAGACATATATTAGATAAATAGATACATACATACATATGTATATATATTTAACATGTGTTAAGCAATGTCATAGAGCTGGTAAACAAACTGATTTGGAAAGGAGATTAACTGCCTGTATGCCTGCATCACAACTTTACCCACAAAAACATAGAGGTATGGTGATTCCAGCTGAAGGTGACAATTCTTTGAAATTTTCATCCTCCAGTTGGCTTAACAACAATGAAAAAATTCCAAATGTGCTTATTTTATTTTATTTATATATTTTTGAAAGTATTAACAAAATGATTTTGATATCCATATGGACATAACCAAGAAAACTTAAAAAAGAAAGAGGGAACATTGGAGAACTTGTTGTAGCCATCACAAGGCCAAGTGAATTGATATTGTAGTTAAGAGATGGTATTATCAGTGGCCTGTGGAGTAGAATAGCATGAGAATAAAGTTTCCACAGGCTGTGTAGGTGCTGGGAAACTGCTTCCTGACTTATGACCAGAAAGGCCTGAAAGTATAGAGTTCATCTTTCTGTCCTTTAGAAGAGGGCTAAAGGGGTTGTGAGGAGGAGTAGAGTCTCAGTTGTGCATCTTATTCAATTCAGAATGGCCAGAACCAACATTTTTAGCATTTTTCACTAAAGATTTTTCTGGCACTTTCGGAAATACTCAAGTAGCTTCAACTGAGAACATAATCGAGATTGATGAAAATTAGTAAACCGAGGAAAGAAGGCCCAACTGACAAAAAAAAAAAAAAATGTGGCCAACAATAAAGAGAACTTCAACAAAAACAGCAACAACAAAATTAAGCAAAATTCTTGGGAACGACGTTCATTTAGAGTATATTTGCACAGAAATACATCAAAAGCTGTGCAGAAATAAAAGTTATTTTCCAAAGGTTAGCAACACGAGACAAGCTAAAATAAAAAGAGTAACCATTGTTGAGAGTCAAATTAGTATTCTAAAAAATGAACCGAAAAAATAATCTCACAATACAGGCAAAATCATGGAAAAACTGAGAGAATAGACGGGAGACTTGAATAACTGGTACTGAGACATGATGTGACATAACAGAAGTTCTAAAAGAAGAAATATCACAAATGGACTATATCATTAAGGAATCTTTTGTGACTTCTCTCTTCATGTTGAAGGAGAGGACCTAGACCCAGGAAGGATTACACATATAATATACACATAGATGTCAGAAAGTTTCTAGTAAAATTTTTGAATCACCAGGATAGATAGTAAGCTTTAGAAGCTTCCAGATGAAAATATAGCTTACTCGAACAATAAAACAAAAAAAGGAACTTACTCTAAAATTTTAGAATCATTTTTCCACAAAACAGAAAATACATAAACTGTGTACTCTAAGTGGCAAAAATACTTGCTACTGAAAACCCAAACTGGAAGAGTGATCACAGGTAAAAAATAAACAAAATGAGTAGAGGAAACAGAAGTAAAGAATTAATCTCACAATACATAGATTTTCTAAAATGATAGGTAATAATATGATTGGGAATTTATAATACATTAATAATTTTTATTGGAACTAAAATATATATTAAAACAAAAATTTAATAATGGTCTAAATATATCAGGAAAACAATAAACCATAAGCTTGTAGAGAGAAAAATAACAAATGTAGATTTTCAGAAAGACATTACTGTTGGGTGAAGGAAAAAATGTTGCCAATTAAGTTGTTTCATAGAAAGCAGAAATACTATTTAATGTAGATACATCATCTTTTACATATCAGTTAAAGAGAAGATGGCAAGCACTAGCTGAATTAAAAAATCATAGTAGAACAGCCAAACTTCCAGACCAGGACATAGATGAGAAAGAAATACTTAAAGTCATGGACCACCCAGGGAAAGTAAGACAAGGATGAGAAAAAGATAAATGAACACTTAAGTGTAGAAAATTGTAAAATTAAAGCAGTAGAGGCGTAAAGCATATATATATTATTTTAAGAACAAATGTAAATGATTGGAATTATTTTATCAAAAGGCAAAGATTGTGAGGCTCATTTGAGAATAAATTCAAGCATTTGTCCTCAAAACCATGAGACTAAATAAAAGTTTAAAATAATGATATGGAACAAGATATATAAGAAAAATGACCTCCCCTTCACCCTTCCCCATAAGAACATAAAGATGTCAATATTAATAACAGAAAAAGTGGAAATTAATGTTAAAACTTTAAATGATACAATAAAAGATATTCTCAAATGGTACAAACGATGATCTGCAAAATATTTGAATTAATGAACTGGAGGGACAGGTCAAAGTAGTCAGCCAGGAGGCATCAGGAAGACTGAAAGAGGTAAAAACGTAGAAGAATATTATGCCATAGAAGTAGAAACATTGATATTTTTAAAGTAGAAACCACCAAAGGACAGAGGAAAAAAAAATAAACCAAGAGGATTTTTTTTAAAAAGGAAATGACTGTAAAAAGATGAAAAGACAAAAATCTCTGGGCACACAGAGTGCTAAAAGATAAATATGAGAAGAGGAAATATTACATCAGTGAAATTTAAGGATAACCATGAAAAAGAGAAAATTCAAAGAAACCACAAACATTCTACAATGTAATGAGAATATCATTGGCGTAGGTCCCTCCAGTAGCAACTGTTACGCAACCATGTGGATACAGTTAACACCACTGTACCGTACCCTTGAGGTCAAAATCATAAAAAGACTCCCCAGTAAAACCACTGACTAGACACAAAAATAAAACAAATTAGCTTTTTTATTTTTATTTTTTAAGGAATAACACTTTGAAAAATATTTTGGAGTGCAAAAATGTTCCATAATATAAAGAGAAAATCTTAAAGCACAATTTCATATCCTGAAAAACGTCCTGGAGTCATAGCTCCATCCAGTAAAAAATACAATTCAGGAGACTATGTTAAAATAAATGATAAAAGTAAAGAACTTAGAAAAGCACACTGCAGAATGACAAAAGCATATATATATATATATATATATGTTTATACTAATTCTAAACTAAAACTCTAGAAGATACCCACAAGTTGAGAAACAAGGGAGGTGACAAATACTAAGATACTTTTCCTTTTAAGAGGAAGATATACCTATAGTTACGTTTAGAATTTGATAGAGAAAAATGGAAATAAGTGGGATTAATTAGTAGAATAGTGGTAACCATGAGAATGAAAATAAAAGTTTAACGATAAATAGAAAAACAGAATTCTCTATATCAAGTGGAAAGTAGAAAAAGAAAAAAGAATGGGAGTGGGTGAAAAACGATGTAGCAATAGTTGTTCACAAAACATACACACATGCACACACAATGGAATTTGAAACATAGAGGACAAAAAGAAGAATAAAGAAATGGCAGGGGGAAACTACCAGTTTCAGGTTTCACAGGTAAGGAACATGGAAGGCTTCACTCCATTCTAACAAGGAGAAAGTGGAACAGAGTGAAAAATCAACAACTCTTCTTGGAACTATAAAGGAAAGGAGGACAGAGGGCACCTGCTACTTCCAATAGCAGCGAGATGGACAGGTGAATACAGGGAATCACAGCTTCTTGGAGCAGAGACTCATGAGCAGAAACCACCTCAGGAACTGTGTCAGGGTAGGAAAATCTGAACTGTAATTGACAAATTGCTGGAGCTGCAGTGTGTACAACACTAGGAGTTAAAAACTCCAGAAAAACAGAATCATGTAGGGCCCTCACAATTTTGTGACATTTACCAACAAGAGCTCAACAGTAAATATTGAAGAAAAATCACCTCAGACTTCCAGCAGGGGGAAATCATACAATGTCTGCTCTTAAACCACAATGGATTTAAACTAGTAACAAATAACAGAAAGATAACTAGGAAATCATGCAACACATGGAAATTAAACAAAATTCTAAGTAACATATGGGTCATAGAAGACATTTCAAGAGAAATATAAAAATATTTTGAATTAAATGAAAATGAAAATACAACTTAAAATTTGTGAGATGCAGTGGAAGCAGTGCTTAGAAGGAAATTTATAGCATTGAATGCATATATTAGAAAAGAATAAAGAACTAAAATCAGTCATCAAAGCCTCCACCTTTGGAAACTAGAAAAAAGAAGAACAAATTACATTCAAAGTAAGCAGAAGAAAAGAAATAAAAATGCGAGCAGAAATAAATGAAAATAAAAACAAGAAATCAATAGAGAACATCCACAAAACCAAAAGCTGTTTCTTTGAAAAGATTAATAAAATTGGTAAGCCTCTAGTCAGCCTAAGAAAAAAAGAGAGAGAGAGAGAGAAAGGAAAAAAATTACTAATATCAGAAGTAAAATTGCACATCACTGCAGTTCCCAGGCAAATTAACGGATAGTAAAAGAATACAAAGAACAGTTAAATGCCCACAAATTAGATAACCATGAATGATCCAATTACTTGAAAGACACAATCTGACAATACTCAGACAAGAAATAATAAACAATCTGAATGGGCCTAGTAAATAAATTGAATCAATAATTAATAACCATTGCAAGCAGAAAGCACCAGGCCTGGAGGTGTTCGAGGATAAATTCTACCAAAAATTTAAGAAAAAAATTATAGCAATTCTCTACAATCTCTTTCAGAGTATAGTGCAGAGGGGATACTTAATTCATTCTATGAGGGCAGCATTACCCTAATAACAAAACCAGACAAAAACAGGACAAGAAAAGAAAACTACAGATCAATATCTCTCATGAATATAGATGCAAGTATCTTCAACAAAATATTAGCAAATTGAGTCAACAATATATAAAAAGAAATATATACCACAATCAATTAATATAATCCATCACATCAAGAGACTCAAAAAAAATCACATGATCATAGCTATAGAAGCAGAAAATCATTTGACAAAATTCAACACCTTTTTAAAATAAACACTCTCACTAAACTAGGAAAAGAGGAGATTTTCTCAACTTGATAAAGACTATCTATAAAAGGCAACATCTGATGTCATACTTAATAATGAGAGACAATGCTTTCCCACTGAGATATGCTACAGGCAGGGATGTCTTCTGTCATCACTCCTTTTCAATATCAATAACCTTGCTAATGAAATAAGGCAAGAAAAGGAAATAAAAATATACAGATTGGGAAAGAAGAAATAAAAACGGTCTCTGGTCACAGATGACATGAATGTCTATGGGGGAATCTAAAATAATTTTCAAAAATCTCCTGGAACTAATAAGCTATTGTGGCAAGTTTGCATGACCCAAGGTTAATGTACAAAAGTCAATTGCTTTCCTATATAGCAACAACGAACAAGCAGAATTTGACAATAAAAACACACCACCATTTACATAAGCATGCAAAAAATGAAATAATTAGGTATAAATCTAACAAAATATGTACAAGATCAATATGAAGAAACTACAAATCTCAGGTGAACAAAAAATGGAGAGATACTGCATGTTCGTGGATATGAAGACTCAATATTGTTAAGATGTCAGTTCTTCCCAACTGGATCGAGAGATGCAATGAAATCCTAATCAAAATCCCAGCAAGTCGTTTTGGGGATGTCAACAAACTGATCCTAGAGATTACATGGGGCAAAAGGGTCAGAATAGTCAACACAATATTGAAGGAGAACAAACTTGGAGGATGGACAGTACCTAACTTCAAGACTTACTATAAAAACACAATAATCCAAGAGTATGGTACTGGCAAAAGAACAGACAAATAGATCAATGGAGTAGAATAGAGATGACAGAAATAAACCCACATAAATATTGTCAACTGATCTTCAACAAACAAGCAAGGGAAATATAATGGAGGAAAGACAGTATTTTCAACAAATGATGCTGGAACTAGGCATCCACATGCAAAAAGAAAAAAAATTAATCTAGAAACAAACCTTACATTTTCACAAAATTTAACTCAAACTGGATCATAGACCTAAATGTAAAACGCAAAACTATAGAACTCCTGTAAGAGAACGGAGGAGAAAACTTTGAAGACCTTGGGTACCTAACAAATGTACCAGTCTCATGAGTGATAATGGGAGAGACTTCGCATGTATGGGGGAAGGGGATTATAGGGAAACCTGTGTACCATCCTCTCAATTTTGCTGTGAACCTTAAACTTCTCTAAAAAATAGTCTTCATAAAAAAGGGGAAAAATGGCAGGCAACTATGGATGAGAAAAATGTAACAGTAGTAAATTTAATATTAGACAGAATAAGGGGAAAAACTAATGTTAACATGCTTATAAAAGTATAACTGGATCAACAGGTTATAATAGTGACAAACATATATTTTGCCTAACTTTATGACCTCACTACATGTCAATCAATAACTGAAGAAATATGAAGACAAATAGAAAAATCAAATGTCATATGTGATTACATAATTGGATAAATATCTCTGTATAATTTAAAATACACTTGTCTAAATTTGTTAGATGAAAAAGATAAAAACAAAAAATTGAATAGCATGATTAATAATTTATGACTATTAATGTGACTGACTATACTTCATCTTCAAGCAAGCTTGGTTGGTACACACACAAAAAGGAAGTTTTAAGATGATGAAAACAAAAACACTTTTTTCGGTAAGGTAACATATACCCAAGTTTGTCCTGTATAGTTTCAATCCTTGCTATCTTGACATAATTGTTAAGGGTACTCTTGTTTCACTCACAGCAAGTGTCCTAAGTTTGCCAATCAACTGTATGATAGCCTATCATAAAGAATAATGCAATAAGATTGAAAGGAGTAACCCCCCCCAAAAAAAGGCTAAAAATCTTCAACTGTTTTAAACTTAAAAATGAAATTCCTCAATGCTAAAACCTTTTCTTGGGTTAAAGTAGAAGCAACTATTTCCAAAATGCTTAGAAGTAATAGTAATTAAAAAATAAACTTCATCTAAAAACTTGTGGGACAAAGCTAAAGCAGCTCTTAGAAAGAATTTTATAACTTAAAGTAAGGCAGTGTTCATTAAGACAGGGTGACATCGATTTGGGAAAAATAACAGAGAGCCCCAGCGTGGATTCTCCTATATATGGCACATTGTATATGAGTATATGACGCAAGACGCATTTAGAAATCAATGGGAAAGCAAAAAAGATAGACTGTTCCATAAACAATGCTGGACTATATAGCTATTCATATGGAAAAGTTTAAAATAGATATCTACCTCCTACCTTGCACAAAAATAAAATCCATGCTGGTGAAAGAACTAAATGTGAGACCTGAATTTAAAACATTTAGAAGAAGAAAATATTAGGAGCACATCTTTGTGACTTAAGGGCTGAGAATGATTTCTTTAACAAGATGCGACGTGTTACATAGGAACGAACCTGAATTGAAATTAACTTTGACCAAGATGATCCACTGCTCCAGAATCCCATTCCTTTCTAGAAGCTGTCCCTATGGAACATGTCAACTAACTGTAGAAACTGGGGACTTCCAAATTCTCCCCGACCTTCTTACAAACTTACACTGAAGTATAATATGGCCTCAGAAATTCTAGGGGTGGATAGACTTGAGAAAATGTGAACTACAGGGACAAGAATGGCACCATGTAGTATTGGACTATCTGTTAGCACTGACAGTTCTGGACATTTCATCACAAAGCTGCTCCAAGACAGAGTGGCAATTTGTGGTTTCGTATTTTCTCCTTTTGGCATCCTTTCTCTCTTCAGGTAAGATGGCATTATTCAGTATCTGCTTCCAATTTAACCATGAAAGAGAAGGATGGTTCTATGGTGAGTTGCTGGCATAGCTGGGTAGCCAAAGTGCCTTGCTAAACGTTATTACCTGGAAAGTATATTGATGGACAGCTCACATTCTCTGTATATCAACATATAAAAATAAGGAGATTCTACAAAGAATACCATATTTCCATTTTAGCTTGATAAACTGCAAGATCTGGCAACACTGGGCCCAGGTTATACACAAAACATGAGGCTAGGGAGGAAGAGGGGCTTTCTCTCCGGGCAGGCTCTTTTCTTTCCAGATTCAGGACAGTGCCTATCATTAATTTAAATTTTCTGTTTCACCTCTGCAGACAATTGAGTCTGAGATATCAAGTAGGCTCATTTCCTCTGATCTGGTTCTCCTGGCACAAAGGAAAAAAACAATGGGCACGCATTGTTTGCTATTAAGAGGCAGTATAGAGTGTAGAGTGAGGATTAAGACCCCACCTCTGGAGCAAGACTAAGTAAAGTGAAATCCAGACTCTACCTCTGACAAGCTGTGTGACCCGGTGTCAGCGTCTTAACTATCCTGTGCCTTAGTTTACTCATCTGTAAAGGGGGTGCAAAATAGTACCTTCTTTATTGAGTTGTTAGAAGGATTAAAATAATCAGTACATGAATAGCAATTGGAAGGGTACTTGACATATAGTAACATTCAATAACTATTATTTCTCTCTCAAAATATATATGCTACTTTATTGTAATTTTCTTTATTTGACAGTTTAGTATTTTGTTTGTTCTGTGCCTGTATTATCACTCATTATTGCAAAAACCTTAAAAACATACTTTTCCCTGATGTACTGAGCAAGTGTCTTGTACATTTATTTAGAACTTATTTTATAATACCTGTGTGCAGTCTTGTCTCCCCCACAGCATTTTGGCATCCTCAGGGGTGCATTCTCCTTTTGCTTTTGTGCCTCTAGTGACCAGACCAGTGATTGATATGCCGAATGAAGGGCTATGATTCAGGGGAAGAGGTTGAGGGACTCAAAGCACTTAAGAGCTGGGAAATAGTTTAAATCAGAGTTATGATGACCAACAGTGTCTCTCTCCTGACATTTCCAAATGCCTTTAGTGCATTCTTTATGGTCTCTGGTTGAGAAACCATTGCCTTAGATGGACCTCCTTCAATCCAGGACATCTAAATGACAGATTTTCATTAGGTGTAAAGCCATCAATAAATACTTGTGAATTATACTTAATTGAAATCATTTATATTTTCTCACAATCAACTACATCATGATGTTACTTTTCTCTTTATTGATACTGATTTTTTTTCCAGATGCTCTCCTAATGTGTGGAAGTCAAAAGTCTTATGTGGCTAAATTTTCATGAGTTATTTTCTTGATTTGAAATCTTAACCTGAAGGAATTAATACCTACACAGGAAACTGGAATTTCTGTCCAAACATTCAAGAAATGTTGATCGAGCACCCACTATGTCCCGGGTACTGAGGACAGAGCACTGAACTGAAAAAGTCCCTACCGTGATGAAGCAGAATCCTTAGAATTATTAGAATACAGAAGTCATGCAAATACTCTCTCCAAAAATCAAACATTTCTTTAGTAAAAGGTGCACGTATATAATGTACCGCTAAAATATACAAATGTGGAAAATTTAAAACGTTGAAGGTTACGTTTAAAAACCCTAGGCAAATTGTTTGATCGGTTATAGAAAGGTCAGACCAAATCTAATGAAAAAGTGGAATAATCTGCACTGTGTTTGTAATTTGTAAAGTAACCAGAAGGATATTAGCTTAACTAAGCGACTGTCTCATATAATTACTTAAATGTATATTAGACGCTAAATATTGTAGACTAGTGAAATCATGTGCTGTATATTTTTTAATTTAAATTATACTTTACCTTTATTCAGTACTTTTTGGTGTTCAGTATGTGTGTCTGTGTGTGTTTATTCTCATTTGGTCCCCATAAAAGACAACAGCCTAGGTAGTAAGCCAAATATTGTTTATTTTATTCTGTATAAGAGCAAGAAAGACCATAGAAGTTTATTTCTTTTAAATTACAGAATTATATAGAAGATAAAGCCTTAGTATTTAGGTCTTCTGCTATAGGAGGAAGGGAGGGAGGGAGGAAAGAAAGGAGGAAAAAAAATATATATGGATTGGAAAAGATGAAAGAAAATTTTTCTCATTTATAATTGACTTTATTTTCATAATAAAAACCAAAGAGTATCTGCAGATAATTGCTAGAAAAGACAACAAGTTTTATCAAATGTATTGGGCACAATATAACAACATAAATATCAATTCATTGATGTACAGAACCAAGAACAGAAACTTAATTTTTTTTTTTTTTTTGCCTAAGGAAGATTGGCCCTGAGCTAACATCTGTGCCCATCTTCCTCTATATTTGTTTGTGGGATGCCACCACAGCATGGCTTGATGAGTGGTGTGTAGATCAGCATCTGGGACCCGAATCTGCAAACCCCAGGCTGCTGAAGCAGAGTGCATGAACTCAACCGGCAGGCCACAGGGCCGGCCCCAGAAACTTCAATTTTCAAAATAAAATTTACTGTTACAACAAAAATGTAAAGTATCTTGGAACAAAACTTACCAAATATCTTCTTAAGATATGTTAATAAAATTCTTAATAAGGAATTTAAAGTCATAGATGAAAATACAGAATGATTCATCAACATAAACATTTTAAATATAATTGCTTTCACTTTTTATATTGAAAATTAAATGACACATTTTATGAGAAAATACAAACCATTTTCATGTATACACACATATATGTACATATATAAATATAAATAGTTGTATTTATGTATATGTATGTATGCAGAGAGACAGAGACAGTGGCAGAGAAAGAGGGAAGCAATGGAATGATCAAAGCAAATTTCTAGAAAGTGATTACATCTAGGAAGGGAAGGGGTTACTGAAAATGCAAAAGGCTTAGTGTCTCAGGGATGTCCTATTCTTAAGCTATGTATATTGGCTAATTTTCATAATTTATCAATAACATGCACCTTCTATTTATTTAACGTATTTAAAGAAAATAATTTATTAAATAAGGAATGTAAAAAAAAATGATCTTGTAACGAAAAGATTTATTTTTCAGGCTCTGGGTTATAAATCCCTTGGTCGGATATTGAGAAAACAAATTAGTAGACTCTTGCACTAAATAAAGAGATTTGATTACCTAATGAATTAGCAAGGATCCCAAGTTAGCCAAGCTCAACTCTGCTTCTTACCTGACGTAAGTGTCAGATTTCCTTATATGTTTTTCTTTTAAGAAGAGAGTTGAGAGACCGACAGCAGAAAAATTGCTTTATGAAAAAACTATGTCTGTACCCATTAATTATCCAAATTTTTTTTAAATTTATAATTTATAAAATTATAAAAAATCATAAAAATGGTTGTTATAGAAGATAGCTCTATGTCAAAATTATATTTATTAGTATTAATTTAGGAGTACTTTAACTCATAATTATAGTTCTAGAGATTTGTTAATTGTTGCCTGTCGGTCTTTCTTTTACTTGTTTATTCAACAGAAAACAATAATGACAAAATATAAAAAGGGAAACAAAAATCAGAATATTGTAGCTTTCAGATAAATTTACTATCTCACTCTTACAGGCACTTTCTTACAAACTTGAATCAAATAAATATTTTAACTTTTTAAATCTAAATACCAAATAGACCTTTGTTTATAATAGAAAATATTTTTCCTGCAACAATTTTGGAATTTTATAATTTCCAAAGATTTAGTTATTTCATAGATATTTAAACATGCTACTATCTAGTGATTAATACTTTATTATTATTTTAAACTATATGTTGTATCTATAAATATTTCCTTTTTTAGCATTCAGTGTTTATTTGCATCTTTTTGCTCTGTTTTGTTTCTTGATCAGCCTTAGTAGAGATGTGTCATTCTTATTATTTTCAAATAACCAGATTTATCTGGTTGGATTTATTCTTGTTATTAATGCTATTGTCTTTTGACTTGTCCCTTGTTTTATGATTTGCTCCTTTTCAATTCTTTGCATTTAATCCATTGCTTCCCCTCACCCCAATACCTTGTCTATTTTTCTAAGTTGACAATGTTATTGCCATAGCATTGTTAATAATAATAATCCCTTATTGCCTTTTACTGGGCAAAGGTCTATAGCCTTTATAATTCACCTTTATTCAGGTAAATTAATTCATTTACTTAGTGCTCTTGGTAATCTGTTGCCTCTCTCTCTTTCAGTCTTAAAAGTATTTATCAATTTTATTAATCTTTCCTTAATGAAATGTTTTGGCATTGTTGACTTTAAGGTTTGTTTTTTATGCCATTGATTTCTGCTCTTATCTTTATTTCCTTCCTTTAATTCATTTGGGTTTAATTTGCTCTTCTTGTTCTAATTTCTAAAATTGAAAGCTTCAATCATTGATATTAAGCCTGGACAGTGAATTCAGGAGAAAAATCAGATCAACACAGATTTTAATCAGTGTAGTTCCTGTCTCTCAAGGATGAATCCTCTTCCATTCCCGTCTGCTTTTTGTTGTTCTCCAGCACATTCAAGCCGTTTATGTCTTATATTGAGTTTATAATTGTTATCAGCATAAGGTTTAGTCTTGTTTGGGCTATTAAGATATTATTTGGTATATATTTTGCAAATTTTTGCAACCTGATAAACACAGCTAGCCTATAACTTTAGTTTTATATGTTGTACATCTTTTGTATAAAATTATACTTCTGCATGAAATTAATTTGGAATTTTACTCCCTACCCAGGTCTCTGGAATAGTTTTCTTACTAAAATAGGAATTGTTTGTCAGGAAGGCTTGTGAAATTTACTCTAAAACCATTTTGCTCTGGTCTTGAGTGAATGAATTCATGAGTGAATATTTTTGACAAGAGACCATAATTTTTGAATGATGAGGGTCCTATTCAATCTTCCACACAGGATATCTGTTACCACTTGCAACTTAGGATATGGATGTCATTGTCTAAATGCCACAAAACTGCTCAGTAGGCAGGTATTGAAAACCCCATTTCCAAGATTCCAAACTTTAAGTAGTATTACACCCAAGAAGTTTAAAGAATGTATTAGTCTTTAATTAATATAACTGAGGGTTTATAAAAAGTCATTTCTTATGCTTTCTGAGCCTGATAGTCAGTTCTGATGTATGGTCTGTCACTAGTAATTAATCTATGACCCTCAGAGGCCAGTTGAATACCCTTTGGCACAATGTCAGAGCAGAGAGAATCTAAATTATAGTTCAAATGCAACTGTTAGACTTCATTGGTTACTGAAAATAGAAGAGGATCAGTTCTTGCTATCCACAAATAGTTACAGAACCTCTCTGAAGAAGAAAATGGACTGTTCATCAGGTGAAGGTTTCAAAGGAGATTTTACTTGACATTATTTTAAATATTTTGTGATCTATTAAGAATATTTGGTGTATCCTTGTCAGGAAAGGTATTGACATAATGGAAGAAAAAAAGATGGGCTATAGTAGGAGCAATTGAAGAAACTCTCCTTTTCTTAGGTCCTCCAAACAGAGACACCTAAAAATCCTATAATGACTTCTTTTTCTTTTTCCTTAATATGTGAGTTTTCAGTAAATAGCTGATTGGATTGGCCCCTATATAGTTCTTTGTGACTAGATCAGAGCCCATAAAACTGTAAATGTTTTAAAATTTAAAACAGAAATTAAATAGCATCCATGTAAGATATCTTTCATAATAAATAAGAATCATATATTGAGATAAGATGATCAAAGTGCAAAAAAAGGCTGGAAATCCATGGAAGGGTGGATGGGCATACCTTCTAGCTAACCGCGCTCAATGCCATCTCCACTGAGATTCATGGGCCTAAAGATAGATCAGCCTCCATTCAATTCCACCTAGAAGTTTTCTGAGTTGTACCAATTATTCTCTGCTTTTAAGAATGGAGGCCAGGGCAACATGGGTGCTTTTCTGAAAGCACTTTACTTCATACTTAGCCAAACAAGCATGATCACTTTCTCCTTCTTTCTCTTCTGTCTCCACACAGTGATTCTAGTAGGATGTGGAATATAAGAGCAAACTACTGTCAGTACTTTCACCAGCTTTTCAATGTATGACTAAAACTTAGCTTTCTGAATCCTATTTTATGAAGTTTTTCCAACAATATGTAACTGTGATGATTGTGTATATAATGTCAATTATTGGAGCTATTCAGTATTTATTCTTTTTTTTCAAGTATACAATAATTTGAATTTGTTTTCATGATGATATCATTTGATGCTGCACTATCACACATCACATAATCTAAAAAGTAAAAATTATTTATAAATGCCTTACAGGGACTTTGCAAAGTGTCAGTAAAATTATCAGGAAACAAAAGAGTTAACGAACAATTCTTTTGAACAAGAGTTAATTGAACCTGCTGCCATGTTCTGTGTTGTCTCTTCTAATTCCCCTTTACACTTTCTGAAATTTCCTTTCCTACTCCTATCTTCTGCCCTCCTGTTCCCTGCCCTCCAGAACCTTCATAAAGTTCTGTTTATATTTCATTTTTCAAACTCCATCACAGATGTTTCCTCTTCCATGTCTTTAATCTTATATGCATAAATGATATTAAAAAAAAAAAAACTTTTCCCCACTGTTACTTCTTTATGACCTTCTGCTTTCTTCACTGTCACTAACTCTTGCTGGATAGTCTGAATTACCAGACAGACCGTTTTTTTTTTTTTTTTCCTTTTTACCAGTGAGGAAGATTGGCCCTGAGATAACATCGGTTACCAATCTTACTCTTTTTGCTTGAGGAGGATTGTCCGTGAGCTAACAACTGTACCAATCTTCCTCTATTTTGTATGTGGGATGCCACTACAGCATGGCTTGATGAGCGGTGCCTGGTCCATGCTTGGGATTTGAACTTGCAAACCCTGAGGCGCTGAAACAAAGCGTGCAAACTTACCTATTATTCCATCAGGCTGGCACCTAGACAGAATTTTTACATAAGTCTAAAATGATTACTGTTACTATCTATTTCTTGTGAACATTTTAAGTTCAAATATCTTGAAATATCCAATGTCATTGGAAGAAAGTGAATGATTGCAATAATATCCCTTAGAAAAATGTGCTTGTTCACTGTTATTAAGAGTACAGGCAAATTGAAATGAGGTTCCTGAAGGATTTATTATTAATAAGCCCATTATAACAGAGAATTTTTTCGTTGGTGCCATCAAGTTGATTCCAACTTAGAGTGACCCTGTGTACAGCAGAGCAGAACCCTGCCTGGACTTTTTGAGCCATCCTACCACAATCTGGTGCTGTGTCAGACAACGCTCTGCTGTTATTCATAGGGTTTTCATGGCCACTTTTTCAGAAGTGGGTGGCCAGGTCATTCTTCTTAGTTTGGAGGCTCCACTGCAACCTGTCCGCCATGGGTGACCCTGCTGGTATTTGAAATACTAGTGGCATAGCTTTCAGCATCACAGCAACATACAGATGCTAAGTATGACAACTGACCGAGAAATGAACTCAGACTGTGTCAGTGAGAGTGCTGAATCTTAACCATTAGACCATCAGGGCTGGTGGCAGAGAATTAATTGCATTTTATTTCTTCTCTCTCTAATATTAAGATGATGCCATGTCACAAAATCTCCAGTCTTAAACCATTCGCTATAACTATAGCTTTAATTGAACTGTTTCATCAGGCAAGGTAAATCTATGGCTTTTGTTAATTAGTGTTTGAAGGATATATGGGGGAGTGAACCATAGAATGAAATTACTTTATTGCTCATTCACTACTTTCTCTTTAACTACAGTACCTTACTCTTATCTCCTAATTTATTGCCAACTCTCCAAAACAATGTATAGCTTAATTCTTAATGGACATCCTGAAGGTCAGTGCAGAGATAGAAATTGGATTCCAATTTTTTTTCAAGTAAGACTATTAGTCTATCATACAGGAAACCTCTCACCTGGATGTCAAAGAGTGGGGCTCTGTGTTAACCAATGGATGACATAACTCAATTCTTCGGGATCACTCTATAGGACAGTTGTGGTCCAAGGTCAAGCTGAAAGAAATATATGACAGAATGCATATGACTTTGGAATTTGCAGTGTATTCTTTGTATAACAACCTTCACTACTTGCTCCTGGCACATCCCTGGTGTCTCTCTGGCCACCTTGTCTTCCCTAGCCCTTGGCTACAGCAGTGTACCCTCTTTCTCACCCAACTAACGCCTTGTCCTCTGCAATCATAACTGCTTTCATTCAGTTTCACCTAATATTTTGAATACCAATTTTGTACTACTAAAGATAATAGTAGCTTTGAATATATACTGTTGTGAAGAAGACATTATAACACCCATTTTTACATAAATTAATGAAAGTGAATTAACTTACCCAATGTCAAATAGCTAATACTTGATAGAACTTTTGTTTTGACCCCAAGTCTGGTGCTGTTTCTACAAGAATGGTTACTCTGTGTTTTAATCTCATGAAGAGTAATGGATAAAAATGATTGGATAAACTAGAGCATTTGCATTTTAAATGAGGGACCTCTAGGACATCATGGTTACCTCTCAGCCAATGCTTTTTACAGATAAAGAGATATTTTATATGTAAGTACAGAATAACTTTGTTCAATAAAACTGCAGTTTATATGCATCCAACTATTCTACTCACTCAAGCATTCATATGGCTAAGAGCTTATAGTTGGAATACCAACCTTGAATATAGTCTTTGGTTTTCATCTTTTCTCAGTTTCCAACACCCATCTGGCTTGGTATCTAAGCTTCTGAAGCCCACTTCAGTTTCTCTTTCCCCACTGTCATCATTTCTTAATTTGACCTCAGCACTACCTAGCATACCCTCCCCTCAACACACATTAATGACCCAGATCTCCACAATCCTCTCTATGTACCCTGAGTCATGGCCTGCCCCATGAATGCTTGTACCAAGGGGAGGGGAGTTGAGCATACTAGGGAGTCATTTATCCTCTTGTTCTTTATGAAAACAATCTTGACCCTCTCAAGAACATCCTTCACAAGTTTCTGCTCATGCAAGGAAGTTATAAATGCTTTGAAAAAATATCATGCATGAGCTATAAAATCAATTATAAGATTGGAAGAGTGAGTGGGAGACACACACCAATCTCTGCATGCTTATTGATCATCCTCCATCTGCCCAGGACATTCCCTCTTTTCCTCTTCTCCAGTAAGTACATGGTCTCCAAAAGGATGTAATTTACTCTTGGGAACCTTGCCATAAACCACCTCCTAAAATGTAATCCTAGAATCAGAAACCCCTTTGAAAAAAAAATTACCAAACTAAACAGTCACACTTCCTATGGAGGAAAGAAATGCTCTCCCAAAGTCATATACCTGGCATGTAGCTGAGCTGCCAGACTAATGGAAAATCTCTACCCAGAACTGCAGACAGAGTTAGTTTGACTTTGTCTCTATTCTGTTGCTAATGACCTTGGAAATCAAGGAGAACTTTCCTGGGAATTTGCAGCTACAGAAAAGATCAACGCTTGTCATAAAAAAATAGTTTATTTCATCCATCTCCTGTTTGATTTCTGTCCTTCGTTCTGACTATTACACCCACATTTTCAAAGGTCAGAGAGTTTTGCTGCATTTGATCTTCAGTAGGTGGGAGGCATCACTTTTAAAAAGTACCATTTTCAGGACAGGCACAAAACAGTGAATCTAATAAAGTTCTAGAAAGCATGATTACAAAGTCAGACCTCAAAGATGTGCTTTACTTGCTAAAGAGCAAAGAGATAATAGTTGTGGAACAGGAACAAAAACAATCACACAATGAGAATGGTGTGCTTTTTTAAAGTGCCTAATAATTATCATATTTTTGAGACTTAATAGAAGTCAGCATGCAATCCTGATGATTTATGTGGCTCTCTCCTACTGCGATGTATTTCCACTATCCACATCAGTATTCTTCAATTCTTAACTTCCCTGTTTTTGTTTTTATTATTTCTTCTCTTTTGTGGAGAAAATCAAGAATGTGTTGGCCTTAGATTTAGTAAACAAATAAGAAATATTTAATCATTTAAGAAAACATCCTTTGTAAATTGTGAACTTTGTGAATAAGACTCTTGAATAGTAAGTAGTAACACAATGACCCAAGAATCAATTTCTTAATCCTCTTAATTCTGAGCCACTTGAGCTTATTTCCATAGAATAAAGGTGCACATAAAAGAATTGGAAAAGGCAGGGTAAATGGGGATAACTTCTCTATGATCATAAAACAATTATATGGTCAGGTTCTCAGGTACCTTGAACTAGATAGGATTATTACATTTTTCAATTTTGAAGACTATTATATCTATATTCATTATTTAAAATATTTATTGTATCCCAAAGCTGTGCCACTCAACCCCTCACTACCACATTGTGACTCACTATTCTACTAACCAGAATTATAGTATAACAGCTAACATCTATTTAATTTTTATGATGTGTCAGACACCCTGCTAAGGTCATAATTAGTATAAAAATTTTATTAGGTACTACCGTGATTTGTTAAATTTAACATTTTGTAAGTAGAGCCCCCCAGGCATCAGCTGGTAAGCCTTAGTTCAACAAAAGACCACAATGGAATGAAATAAAGAAGTTTATTACTCACAAGTCCCCAAGAAAGTACATGGCATGACTTGAAGGGCCATGCAGGGAGGTCAAGGCAGGTGCAGACAGAGACAATGGCAGGACCTGAGGCACAGGCCTTTATTAGGGTCCATGGGTGGAATGCTTTGGAATTCCCAGGCTAAGTCCAGATTGGTCAATTCAAACCAAAAAGAGGAGGTTTTAGTAAGCTCTGCTGGAGTCCTATCTAAGAAATAAACAAGGGAATGTTCTGGGAGGTGGAGGAGAGTGTGTATCACAGGGGCTGTTGTGAAGTCATATCAGGAACTTGTATTCGCTAGTATCTCTGTAGGTTGCTATCTAGGGCATGCCCTTGTATGAGGCGCTATGTCATTTTACGGCCCCAGCAGGCCACTTGGCCAACAGAATAGATGCCGAAGCATCAATACCAAGGAATAGGTTAACTGAACTCTCAACTAGTAGCTTCTATTATTGTCTTTATTTATAGTGGGGGAAAGTGAGGACCATAGAAATTTTGCAACTTGTTCAAGATCAGACAGCTAGTCTGAGGCTGAATAGTTGAAATCAGGCATAACTTTATCTGTTTCCAGATTGCAAATATAACTTTCAATACCATCTGCCCAATTGAAAAAAAAAAAAAAAAAAACTTCTCAAAGAGTTCACAGTCTAATCTAGAGGAGGTGCTTTCTAAAGATAATCATACTTATTCCCAAAGGAAGAGAGCCATTTAGAGTTCTTATTGGTGATTCGTATTATGTAAGACACACTGGGAAAAGTGGGAAAAGTGAATTAGGGAGAATAAGGCCATATGTAAGGAGGTCAGGAATTGGGGGCTATCCAAGAAGTGTGGGAGAAAGATGACAGACTCTGCATCCACTCACTGGTAGTCAAATAGGAGAAAAAGGAATGAGTTTGTGAAACCTTGAGAGGAAAATGCCAAACAAGAATTGACAATGAACTTGAGAATATGAAGAAACAAAAATTAAGAAAGGAGCATTCACTGTTAATAAGACATTTATTTCAAATTCTTTTCCCAATATTGGAACTAAGTTTTTGGTGATATATTGACCAAAAATTCTAAGGTGATATTAAATTGTATAGTAAAAAATTTTAGGTGAAATTATCAAAAAATTTTCTAAGTGTTCATAAGAAAAATAAAAACTTTAATATCTACCACATGTGTTTTCTATAAGGACTAAATAACAGTGTTTGTAAAGCATCCGACAGATGATTCAGCACAGAAAATGAATTAGCAAAGTTGGTCCCCTTTCCTTCCACAATCAATGGCCAAAATTAGTCCCTATCTTAGAGTGGTGATTTCAATAAATTGGAGCCTCCCTTTTCACTTCCATCCAAGAAATATTTTTTGAGTACTAGACATTGTTCCAAACTCTGAAAATATAATATTAAATGAGATTCAGCTCCCTTCCTTAGTACTGAAGGACTTCTTTGGCAAGTCTTGTAAGGAGTGTCTAGTGGTGATGCACTGCCTCAGCTTTTGTTCATCTCAGAAGGTCTTTATCTCTCTTTCATTTTAGAAGGAGAGTTTTCCCAGATATAGTATTCTTGTGTACCTTTTTTTCTTTAAGCACTTTGAATGTATCATCCAACTCCCTTCTGGCAAGCAAGGTTTCTGATGAGAAATCTGCTGATTGTCTTTTAAGGATTCCTTGTATGTGACTGAGTCACTTTCCTCTTGCTGCTTTGAAAATTCTTTGTCTTTGACTTTTGAAAATTTTGTTAAAACTTCAAAACTTCTTGCTGTGTACTTTGATTCATCTTATTTGGAATCAATTGGGCTTCTTAAATTTGCATGTGAATTTCCTTCACCAGGTTTGGAAAGTTTTTAGTCATTATTTCTTTACAAAAGCCTTTTACCCAGTTCTCTGTCTTTTCTTCTGGGACTCTCATAATGCATATAGTAGTTCTTTTAATGGTGTCCCATAGGTCCCTGAGGGTTTCTTCACTCTTTTTCATTCATTTTTCACTTTGCTCCTCTGCCTATATACAGTCAAATGACCTGTATTTGTTTGCTAATTCTTTATTCTGCTTGACCAAGTCTGATGTTAAATCTCTTTAGTGAATTTTCAGTTCAGTTATTTCATTCTTCAGCTCCAACATTTCTGTTTGGTTCTTTTTCATATTTTCCATCTCTTTGTTGAAATTCTCACTTCATATGTGTGCTGCTTTTCTGAGCTCATTGAGCATCTTTATGACTGTTATTTTGAATATTCTATGAGGTAACTCATATACCTCCTTTTTTTAGGGTTAGTTTCTGGAGATATTTTGTTTCTTTTATTGGGCCATTTTTCCCAGTTTCTTCATCTTCCTCATGACTTTCTGTTGGTATTGGTGCATTTGAAAAAGTAGCCATGTCTGTCAGTCTTTATGGATTGGCTTTGTCCAGAGAACAACCTTGACCAATCAGCCATGCTAGAGATTCTGGAGTCCTCTCAAATCTTTTTTTGTAGATGTGTCTTCTCTGGATTTGTGCATGCATTCCTAATTAGAGGGATTTTCCAGAGTCTCTTTCTCAGGGGCTCATATTCTCTTGGTCTCTCTAGTGTCTGTCTGCACTACCATGGGTCCTCTGGAGGAGCAGCGTACCCTTCAGCTTTTTTTCTCTGTAGCTCCCAGGCATCTAGATTGTTCCAGGTCTTTCATCTGTCTGGCAGGTGAGACAGAAATAAGTCTCTTGGGCAGCCCCCTACTGGGCACCTGCTCTACTCTTCTCTTTCCTCCTGAGGGAGAGGCTGCCAAGTTGTATTGGCCTCTGTCTTCTGTAACACAGGTCCTCTCAGCAGCAGCATGCTGCTCAGCTCTATTTTATTCTCGGTGGCCCCCTGGCCTCTGGAGGTCCATACCAGGCCCTCTTAACTGGTTTCTGAATTTCCCACAAAATGAATTGGTTTGTGTATTGTGGTTGAACTAGTGTCTCTGATGAGGGAAAGAGGGTCTAAGGCTTCCTATTCTGCTGTATTGCAGATATATTTTTCCCCAGAGATACCCAGGGCTGAGTCTTCCTAAATGAGGAGGTTCACACAGGAAGAGTAACTTGATCAACACCATGGAATAGTGGAGCACCATTCCAGGCACATTCTCCATGACCCTCAAGACCTTCTTTCAATTACATCATATCAGATGGATTTGCAAAAGGTAGAAAACCTAATGGATTTTCCTCAAGAAGATGGTCAAATTATGGCTGTCTTCCCTGCCTCTCTATTCAGTTCCTTAACTGAAGCCCAGGCATTTACCCTCCCTAGGCCTTCTAGAGACCAAAAAGCACTGAATAGAAGGAGTCTGCTTTTCAAACCTTTTCCGAAGATCGATTCTTATTCAGTCAGCTTGCTTTCTGCCCAGTGATAGTTCCACTCCAAAGCTCAATTTTACCAAGATGCAACATTAACTAGTCACCAAGCACATGTTGTGTTTCCTAATAAACCCTCTTTCACCCCTTGCAGTATCCCAGATTGGTGTCTGAAATTCTTACCATTTGAATGATTTTCCTGTAGCCTTTACATTTTAGCAGAGAAACAATAAAAATGATCTGAAAAAAATGAGGTAGTAACTAACACATAGAGAGGACACTAATAGTCTAATTATTTGGTTAATACTCAGTTCCTTTGGATATGGGCTAATCTCAAATGTGACAGGTTGTAACAGTGGAGGGTTGTAGGGTGAGGCTGGATATAAAACATTACCAAGATTTTTGATTCTCTAGTTTTATTTAATGTTATTTCATTTACCCATGTTTCATTGACAGTTAAAACAAGCATCTTAGGTTACATAACTTGTCCAGTATCACACAACCAGTTATGTGGCTGAGCTAAGATTTGAACACAAAGATTGCAGCTCTACTCTGTTTTAAATGATGTTCTAATAATGCAAATGTCATGAGGAGTATTAGGCAAACTACAAGGCACTGAGAGAGAATGACACACCTTTCAACAAAAGAGAAAGGAATAGAACAGGAAATTAAAATTATTCGTCATCTACTATGAATCAGGTGCTCTAGGTACCTTATTTTATTAATCTTAATGTAACATCTTGAGGTAGGCATTACAGTATTTTTATAAATGAGCAAACTGAAGTTTAAGATGTAATGAAACTTGCCAAGTATGAGTTGAGGAACCAGAGGAACCACAAAGTCCAAAGACTGAATCTCTCTACAGTTTTCTCCCATACCTGACATTAACCCATTGCACATGGGCTATTAATGTTTTACCTCTCCCCTAAAATAGTAGTAATCAGAGATTTAGTTTGTTGTACGATTTAAATAGCCTAACAAAATGTTTACATGCAACACCAAAACAGGCTGTTACTGCCTTTGTTGTTATTAATAATAATTATTATTTTTAGTCTTTTTAGCTTGCTGGTCCAAAAGAACCATAAAAACCCATGCTGCAGAAAAATCCAACCATTCATTGAAAATAATACTTGCCCCTCATCGGGTGATATCTGTCTCTTTTCCCAGGGGAGTCCATATGGTCATTATCAATTGATTGCATTCTTATTTCCTGGTCATGAACAAGGTGCTGGCCAGCCTATCTGACTTGAATTAATCCTCCTGTATTTCTTTGAAAGTTTGAGTTCCCTGAATTTCCTCTTGAGCCTATAGCTTACAGTACTCAGGAAATCATGGGGACTGGATGATGTTCATGCTGCTTGAAATGCAATTAACATCCTTCGTTTGTCCAATGCATTCTTGGTGGAAATTAAGAAATCTTACAATATAGCCACATTTACTCCTTTGTCCAAACTTTTCATTTTAAGAAAATAGATTTATTTTCTCTATTAATAAAAAATAGTAACATTCTATTCAATCAACATACAAGTTAACTGGTTAATGATTTTTGGCTAATCAATCACTAAAATATGCTCAAAAAAACTAGAATTTTTGCTGACTTCAGTCTTTAAACAAGTCAGCACTAGCTTTGTCAACCTTGATTTTCATTGTTTTTGAACAGAATTGAACAGTTGTTTTGGACTTATAAAGATGAAGCCCGAAGAAGTGTGGAGAAGGATAGCAAATACATAAACACATAACAGAGATGGTTCAGATCAGGGTGGAGAATATTCTGACAGACAATGGGATGAGAGTGGGAGTTTAACAGGACTTTTTTTATATTGCTTAATATAGAGAGCCTTTTTTAAAATTTCTTTTATCTTTGGGATTAAATCTAACAAAGACATTGGCACTTTAAGTTTAAGGTGGATCTGGACTTGGCTGGATAAAACATGATTTATATTCTAAAATGACCTCATTGCTTTATGCAAATAATAGTACTTCAGATACTCTCGACATCAAATTTTGCTGGAAAAGAATGGAAACTAACCCTTTCTACTGATACAGTTGAGAAATTTTAGGATTTTAATCTCTAATCAACTATTGTCTAGTTTCTAAACAGGGAACAAAACAAGTTGGTATGGGATGTGGCTTTAAAAGGCAGTCTATTAAGCAGTTTAATCATATAACATTGTCCCTAAATATTTTTTATCATTTATTTCAAACAAAATATCCAAAAATAATAATGAATCCTTATTTAACACCCATTTATGTGCAAGATACATATCTCATTTCACCTTCATTCATTAGTAACAGGTAGATATTATTATGCTCTTTAATTTAAACAATAAAATTTTATCTGCTTTATCTTATGAGGAAACCAAAACATAGAAATTAATCTACTTACTTGGGTTTGCCTGACACCAAAACCATATTATTTTCACTCAATCACTATGCCACCATAAACTTCTATTTGTAGAAATAAGGGAATTCATTTTTATGCATTAGCCTTTAATAACTAATTGGTTCCAAACTTTTCATAGTAGATTAATTATTAATCTTATAATTTCTTGTAGCTTTTTAAAAATTCAAAAGCCTAGACTTCACTCCAAAAGGTGCTGTATAGGAGGGAGTGCCCAAATCTGCATTTTAACAATCTCCCCATGTTGACTGTTCAGGATGTCTCGGCACATTTTACTACACAAAAACCTCAATGGAATTTTCCTTGACTATATGACTGATATTTACTGAACACTTTCAATGTTCTGGGCATTCTCCTAAGAACCTTATATATCTCCTCCTCATCCCACACCCCAAATCTTTATTCATTAAACTCTCCTTTGCTTGAAAATTATTTCCTTCCCCTTAACTAATTAATTATTCCTTTCTTATGCTTGAAGCTCTGTTTCATTTCTCACCTCTTGTTGAAAGACTACTCTGGCCATGCCAACCTACATCTTTCTTCGTCCTACTGAACCAACAGCACGTGTAGCTTACTTACACGTTATATTATTTTAACACACAAACACTGTCATACTTTGAATAACTCTGTGTGTGTGTGTGTGTGTGTGTGTGTGTGTGTGTGTGTGTGTGTGAAGAAAGTCAGCTTGAAAAGGATCAGGATTTGGCTCCCCATCACAAGACTCACTCAGAATTGGAACATATTAAGTGGACATAGTTCAACAGAATTTTGGTGAACAGATTCTGTTGATATTAGCATGTTATTTGTTTTCTTGCATATCAGAGACAGGAGGCTAGGGAACTAGCTAATTTGTGAATCCTTGAAGATCATTGAAAGTGTCACGCCTTGCACATCCAACTGAGTTTGTCTACAATAGCATGCTCACCTTGCGCTAGTTCACACATTATGTAATGCTGCAGGTTTAGATCTTTCCTGAAACATAAATTGATTCCTATGAATTCCCTTCAGTATGGAACCCAAACTCCTAATCATGACCTGGTTTCTGCCTCCCTTTTGAATTCTTTTATAGATATATTCTCTTCTCCAGCCACATTGAAATATTTACATTTTCTGGAACTTATTGTTGTTAAATATCCATGCCTTAAGGTATGTTGTTTACTGTGTTTAGCATATTTTCTTCTTGAAATATTGGGTAAATTTCATCATGAAAGACTTCCTTTTATTCTTCCTATAGGGAACACAGTACCATTATTCCTTTTGGAAACACGGGAGTGGAAATTTAATTATTTAATTATTATTTAATTATTTATCATTTGAAAACATAGTTGAGGAACTGTCATTCATTTCTGGTGAGAATACAAACTGACACAGTCACTTTGGAGGATAGTTAGGTGGTTTCTTACAAAACTAACCATATTCTTACCATATGATCCAGCAATTATGCTCCTTGGTATTCTCTCACAGGAGCTGAAAATTTATGTCATCACAAAAATGTTCACATGGATGTTTTCAGCAACTTTATTTATAATTACCAATACATGGAAGCAAATAAGATGCCCTTCAGTAGGTGGACGTATAAATAAACTGTGGTACATGCAGACAATGGAATATTATCCGGTGCTAAAAAGTCATGAGGTATCCAGCCATGAAAATACATGAAAGAATGTTAAATGCATATTACTAAGTGAAAGAAGCCAAACTGAAAATAGTACATAATATGTGATTCTAGATACATGACATGCTGGAAAAGGCAAAACTATGCAGACATTAACACAATCAGTGGTTGCTAGAGGTTGGGGAAAGAGTCTAAGCACAGAGGATTTTTAGGGCAGTGAAAATACGTTGTACGACACTATAACAATAGATACATGTCATTATACATTTGTCCAAACACATAGAATGTACAACACCAAGAGTGGACCCTAATGCAAAATATGGACTTTAGGGGATCATGATATATCAATGTAGGTTCATTAATTGTAACAAATGTACCACTTTGCTGGGGAATGTTGGTAATGGGGGAGGCTGTGCATGTACAGGGCAGGGGACATATGAGAAATATCTGTGTCTTCTTAATTTTCCTGTGAACCTAACACAGCTCTGAAGAAATAGTCTTAAAAAAAAAAAAATAACCTCGCTGAGTTCAACTTCTGGGATGAGAGTGTGAGGAGCTCTGTGGACCTACTCCACAGCAAGCCCAGCTGGGGAAAACTATTAAATAAAACAACCTTTTAAAGTCTCTGAAAATTGTCCTAATTATATACAGCAAATGAATACACATTTTTTCATGAAGTCTATTATAACCAGGTTGGAACAGCAAGACTCCAGTATTTGAACCATAACTTACTTTCTCTCTTCCTCCACTTGCCCAACTCAGCTCAACAGGAGCTCCAGTCCAGACAGTCAAAGCCATGAAGACAGGGCTCCTTTCCCTTCAGTTCCCAATCAAGGAGCACTGAATCTCAGTTCAGAGCTGGGAGGGGCAGAACACCAACCCTTCTTATCCCCTCCAGTTCTAAATTGAAGAGATTAAATTCTTAGTGAGTGTGACCTAAGTTCGGGGGCTCTCTTCCTCCACCCAGCCTGAACCCATAGAAAGGAGCCTTTATTCCAGGCGCAGCAGGCTGAGGATGTTGAGATACTGACCCCAGTTGTTCCCCAGCTCACTCACAGCTCAGAGAATCCACATGGAGAAAGGCAGGCTGGAAGTTCAGAGGCTACTGGCATGCCTAGATTAATGGCTAAGAGTCTTTGAAACAAAGACTTTCCAGGGTCAGTAAAAACTAGAGCTCACTGTGAGCAGGACCTGCCTTATAAGGAATAAAAGAAATTCTATAGGCTGAAAACAAATAAACCCAGATAGGAATCTGAATATACACAGAAAAACAAAGAGCACCAGTAAAAGTAATTATAAAAGACAGTATGGCCAGCTTTGGTAGTCTAGTGGTTTAGATTCCCACTTTCTTGGTCAGGAAACCACACAACCCATCTGTCGGTTGTCATACAGTGGTGGCTGCATGTTGTTGTGATGCTGAAATTTCACATGCCAGCAGGGTCACTCATAGTGGAGAGTTTTCAGAAGAGCTTCAAGACTAGACTGACTAGGAGAAAGGATGTGGCCATCCACTTCTTAAAAAGTTGGCCATGAAAACCCTATAAATAGCAGAAAAACATTGTCTGATATAGCACCAGAAGGTGAGAGGATAGCACAAAAAACCGGGCAGGGTTTCATTCTGCTGTACGCAGGGTCTCTAGGAATCAGAATCGACTTGAGGGCACTAACAATAAAAAAGACAGTATAAATGCACTATTTTTCTGCATTATATTAAAAAAAGCAATCATATAATCCCCTCATATATAGTCAAATAATTTTCCACAAGGGTATCAAGGCCATTTAATCGGGAAAGAATATCTTCTCAACAAATAGTGCTGGAAAAACTGGATATTCATATTAAAAAATTAAACTGGATTCTTATATCATATACAAAAATTAACTCAAAACAGAACAATGGCCTAAACGTAACACCTAAAACTATAAAACTCTTAGAAGAGAACATAGGAGAAAAGCTTCATGACATTGAATTTGGTAGTGATTTATTAGATATGACACCAAAAGCACAGAAAATAAAAAGACAATATATTAATCAGACTACATCAAAATTAAAAACTTCTGTGCATCAAATGATATAATCAACAAGGTGAAAAGGCAGTGTATGGAAAGGGAGATAATATTTTTAAATCATATATCTGACAAGAAGTTAATATTCAGAATATTTAAAGAACTCCTACAACTCAACAACAAAATACCCAACAGCCTAATGTAAAATGAACAAAGGACTAGAATACACACTTCTCCATGAAAGATATACAAATGGTCAACAAACACATGAGTGCCAACCCAGTGGCCTAGTGGTTAAGTTTTCACACTCTGATTCAGTAGCCTGGGGTTTGTAGGTTTGCATCCCAGGCACAGACCTACAGACCACTCATAATGCCATGCTGTGGCAGGTGTCCCACATAGAAAATAGAGGAAGACTGGAACAAGATGTCAGCTCAGCTATAACCTTCCTCAAGCAAAAAGAGGATGACTAGGAACAGGTGTTAGCTCAGGGCCAGTCTTATTCACCATAAAACAAAAAACAAGCACATGAAAAGATGCTTAAAATCCCAATCATTAGGGAAATGCAAATCAAAACCACAATAAGCTTCCACCTCATACCGATTAGAATGTCTACTATCCAAAACAAACAAAAACCCCTTAAAATAAAAAGTATTGACAAGGATGTAAAAAAGTGGAATCTTTGCGCACTGTTAATGGGAATGTAAAATTATGCAGCCACTAAGGAAAACAGTGTGGAGGTTCCTCAAAAAATTAAAAATGGAATTACTATGTGATCCAACAATTCTGCTTCTGGATATATACCCAAGACAACTGAAATCAGGGTCTCAAAGAAATATTCTTACATTCATATTCATAGCAGCATCATTCACAATAGCCAAAAGATGAAATCAACCCAAGATGCTCATCAACTGACGAATGCATTAAAAAATGGGGTATATACATACAATGGGGTATTTTTCAGCCTTAAAACAAAATAAAGTTCTGACACATGCTACAATATGAGTGAACCTTGAGGACATTACACTAAGTGAAATAAGCCAATCACAAAAAGAAAATACCACATGATTCCAATTATACAAAGCACAAAGAGTAGTCAAATTCATAGAGACAGAGAATAGAATGGTGGTTGCAAGGCGCTTGGGGGCGAGGGGAATGGAGACTTGTTTAATGGTATAGACTTTCAGTTCTGAAAGATAAAAAGTGTTCTGGAGATTGGTTGCACAATAATGTGAATCTACTTCACACTACTAAGCTGTACACTTAAAAATGGATGAAGTGATACATTTTATCTTGTGTATATTTTACCACAATTAAAAATTAAAGCAATTTTATAAAACAAGATGTACTTAATTGTACCATCAGGTCTATAACTCATATCTGACAATAACAGCACAAAGGAGATAGATGGGAGCAAAATTGTATTGGAGGGAGGATATCATAGCATTTCACAACTCCAACCCACAGAAACAAATAAAGAAATCTGGAAATGATACACAAAGAGTAAGTATAATGAACAATATAAACATATGCTTGCTCTCATTCCTTTGCTCATCTTCTTTAATATAAAATTACATGGTATGATAATTAAAATTGGGTTTGTAAGATATATGTGTGTAATATGTATAGTGATATTAACAAAAAAGGGGGAATATAGGGTTACATTCTCTATCTTACTATAATTAATCTAATTTAAATGTGAATTTCATGGTGATAAATTAAGACTTATATGGTAAGACCTAGAGGAACCTCGAAGAAACTATTAAAAAGTGAAAAAATTATTAAAGGAATGAAAATGTTACACTAGAAAATATTCACTCACTGCAGAAAAAGGCAGTAAAGGAGGAATAGAAAAGATGTGAGATATAAAGAAAAGTAGAAGAAAAATGAAAAATGGAAATCCATCTCTATTGATATTAACATTAAATGTGACTGTATTAAACTATTCAATCAAAAGGCAGATATTGTCAGACTGGTTTAAAAAAAATATGCTAGCAACAGGATGCACACTTCAGATACAAAGATACCAATAGGATGAGGATAAAAGGATGGAAAGAGATATCCTGCAATCAACAACCATAAGAAAGCTATAGTGGTTATACAAATTTCAGACAAAACAGACTATAAAGCAAAAAAAAAAAAAAGCTACTAATCATAAAGATGTATTTTTTTAATGAAATAAGTGCCAATCAAACCTGGAAGTTTCAGCAAAACTGTACCTAACAGAAATATAAAGAATACTCCACCCAACAACAGACTACACACTCTTCTTGAGCTCACATGGAACATTCTCAAGCTAGGCCATAAAACTAGGCCATACACTAGGCCATAAAACAAGCCTTAATACATTTAAAAACACTGAAATGATACGAGGTATGTTTTCTGATCAAAACTGTATGAATTATACACAATGACCAACTGGAATTTATTTCGGGAATGCAAATTGGCTCAATATCTGAAAATCAACTAATGCAATACATTATATCTGTAGAATAATAGCAAAAATCAGGTTATTATCTTAATAGATACAGAATAAGTATTTGATAAAATACATCACCATTTCATGATAAAAATTGCTAAGGAAACCAGAAATAGGTGGGAACTTCCTCAATCTGATAAAGAATATCTTTGAAAAATCCACAGTTAACATCTTATTTAATTGTGAAAGACGGAATGCTTTCTCCCTAAAATCAGGAAAAAGAGAAGGATGTCTCCTCTTGCTACTTCTAATAAAGATTGCAGTAGAACTTCTGATCAGAAAAACTAAGCAAGAAAATGAAATACAAGTCATCCAGATTGCAAAGGACAAAATAAAAATATCTCTATTTGCAAATGGCATGATTTTTTATATATAAAATATTAAAAAATAGTTAAGAAACTATTAGAACTAATTAATGAGCTTATCAATGCTACATGCAGGATAAAAGATTAATATAAGAACATAATTGTATTTCTATATGGTAGTAATCAGCAAAATAAAATAAAATTAAGAAAACAACTCCATTTAAAGCAGTATCAAAAATAGTAAAATAACAATATTTTTAACAAAAGAAATAAGAATCTTATGTTCTGAAAACTACAAAACATTACTGAAAGAAATCAAAGACCAAAACAAATGGAAAGACATCTTATTTTCATGGATTGGAAGACTTCGTATTGTTAATATGGGGATGGGGCCTCAACTGACCTACATTTTCACTGTAATCCCTATCAAAATACAAGTTGAATTCATGGCAGAAATTTGCAAGCTGACACTTAAATTCATATGGAAATTCAGAATTACCAAGACAATCTTGAAAAAAAAGAACCAGTTGAAGGACTTCAGCTCCCCCAGTTCAAAACTCATTACAAATCTATAAAAATCAAAACAATGTAGCACTGGCATTAGAGTAGGCATATAGGTTAATGGAATAGAGTAGGGAGTCCAGAAATAAATCATCTCATTTATTGTCAGTTGTGTTTTGACAAAGATGGCAAGACAATTAAATGGGGAGAGAATAGTTTTTCAAGAATTGGTGCTGGAAAACTGGATATACACACACACAGAAACAAAACAGTTACTCCTATCTACATCATATACAAAAATTAACTGAAAATAGATTAAAGACTTAAATGTATGAGCTAAAACTATAAAACTCTGAAGACATAGGTGTAAATCTTTGTGACCTTGTTTTTTGCAATGGTTTTTTAGCTATAACACAAAAAATACAAGGAATAAAAGACAAAACACATATACTTGGTGTCACCAAAATTAAAACCTTTTGTACTTTAAAAGACACCATCAAGACGAAAGACAGATCACAGAATGGGAGAACATTTTTGAAAATTATATGACTGACCAGGGCTTGTTTCCAGAATATAAAAAGAACTATTACCACTCAAAAATAAAAAGACAATCCAATTTTAAAATGGACAAAGTATCTGAAGAGACATTTCTTCAAAGAAGTATGCAAATGGCAATAAGGACATGAAATGATGCTCAACATCATTAGTTGTTAGGAAATTGCAAATCAAAACTACAATGAGATATCACTTCACATCTACTAGCATGGCTATAATCAAAATGACAGAAAATAAGTGTTGGCATGTATGTGGAAAAATTTAAATCCTCAGATACTGCTGGTAGGAATGCAAAATGGTGCAACTACTTTAGAAAATAGTCTGATGATTCTTCAAATGGTAAAACATAGAGATACTATATGGTCCAGTTATTCCACTCCTAGGTATGTACTCAGGAGAACTGAAAATGTGTGTCCACACAAAATCTTGTACACAAATGTTCATAGAAGCATCATTCTTAATAGGCAAAAATTGGAACAAACTCAAATGTCCATCATCAGATGAAAGGATAAATAAAATGTGCTGTACCCATAATATGGTGTATATTATTTGATAAAAAGAATGGAGTACTGATACATGCCGTAACATGGATAAACCTGGAAAACAGTACACCAAGTTAAAGAAGCTAGTCACCAAGTACCACATATTGCATGATTTGATTTATATGGAACGCTGAGAATAGGCAAATCTATAGAAACTAGGCAAGTGGTTGCCTAGAGCTGGGTGAAATGGAATGATTGAGGGACAATGGCTAAGGGGTGTAAGGTTTCTTTTTGGTATATTAAAAATATTATAAAATTGTGTGGTGATGGATGCACAATTCTATTACTTTACTAAAACACATTGAATTGTATACTCTGCTGAATTTTATGGTATGTAAAATTTTCTCAGTTAAGCTGTTAACAAACATATGGCTAATACAGTGACAGATTTTGTTGTCCTTTTGGTTGTTTGATTTAATGCTTTTATTATGTTCCAAAGGATGTCATCTCATCATCCTGGGATGTTGCTTCTAAGCTAATGCTTCAACTACATTTTTAGCATGCCAGTTCAAAACTTCATCAGGGTGGCAGATTTGGGGTAGTACTCTATACATATAACCAGTAGGTCCCATGATCCTGGACCTGCTCCTCCATCTCTTTTCCTGTAAAGTAAATTCGCTCATTAGATTCAATTTTGTGTAGTATTCCACTATTATGAATTAAGCATCCTGTATATCGTTAAAGTGAGATCTTGCAGGTAGGAATTGTAAACCCATATTGAAAAAGCTGTCTGATGCTTTACAAAATTTTTAAAATTATTGTTATAGGTTTTCTAGTGGTTTTCAGTAAGAAAGCTGATCTACTATGCGATAATTTGTCAGAAATGGAAGTGTAAGTATTTATTTCTTTTTGAGTCCCCTGGGTCTACCTCAGTGCATGGTACCTAGTCAATTTTCAGTAAATAATAGTTATTAAAAAAATAATGACTGATGTCAGTGTATTATGAAGTCTATGGAGTTTAATTCAGGTCATAAGGGTAAAAGAGTTCTTGACTAGTTGAAGTAAGGGGAGAAGTCTCTAGGTAAGGGTAACACTATAAGCAAAGACACTGGGGTGTAAACATATAGAATGTTCTAGGATATTAAGACTATCCTGATTAAACTGAAAAAATGATATCAGTTTGCTCATAATGAGAGACAAAGCGCACGAGAGTTTAGTAACACGTTGTGATGGTGAATGAGAAATAGAAGCGGGAGGGAGCAATGTGGGGACTGAAAGTGCACGACATCATTTGAAGGAATGAGACAGCAGCGTTTGCTCTGTTTCATTATTTGTTGCCCTCCACACACACCCTCCAAACCAGCAAATATATTCTTTGCTGTTCTCCATTCCGCTCTGAGCCTGTGAACACTCTACTCTCCAGCTGTCTTACCCAGACTGTCTTGCCCATCACTTGGAATTTGGGAATATTTTATATAAAATTTAAAATTGCTGACTTTTCATGAAAGTAAAAAAAAAATCTGAGAATGTCAATTCACACTCTAGCATGGCATTGATGGGCAGAAGCTAAGAATGGGGCAAATACTGTCCAGTTCCCAGAGCTCCTAATGGTCACCCCGTGTACACCTAGGCACACGTTCTTGGATTGCCTAAACCACTTATACTGGCTTCTGTGCCCCTTTGGGCATATGCAACTCTAGCTGCTACTATATGCTCAGCAATGAAGGATTTGTGTTTTAGAACTTTCCCTGAAGATAACCTACCCTTCCTTTATTTTTTTCTCATCATTTCCTCCAAATAATAGCATCATGTCCCAGTATATAGAGAAAAATCTGTTATCCATACAAGTACTTCCTCACAGCAAATTAATTTGGGATCTCCCTAAGCCCTTTCTTTCTGACACCCTAGTCTATCAACTCCAAGTGCTGCAATGAGACATTGCTGGCAAAATGGCACAGAAACGGCTGAACTGGCAGGGGGGCATTTCCATTTTACACTGAAGTTTCTATCACTGGGCCTATTTCCATCTGCAAACTCTCCAAACCTTACACTTTTCAGTAGCTGCTCCCCAAATGAACTGCAGGAAAATGAGATTTCCAAACAGGATCACATTTGTTTGCCCCATGCCTTGGTGGAATCAATCAAAGTAAATGATGCTGGAAAGACTGAGAAGGCAAAGGAGAATTAGTAAATATGGTCTTATTCCAACAAACCACATAACCTAAGAGAACGATTTGTGGATCTGACAGTAGATATTGCAATTGAATATTATTTTGCAGTAGCAGAATTGCTGCTACTGCTGTCAGCACACAGCAGGTGGCTGAAAGTTGGCAACTTTTATGAAAGCCATTTATATTACAGTGCATTTCATGTAAACAGTGGCAATAAAAAGCTAAACTGTTTCAGGAACAAGATGCAAATATTAGAAATGGATTTTCTTCAATAAGAATTTGGGCAACCGTGTCTGAATTAAAGAATAACTTTACACTGTCAACATATTCAATACATTTTTGGCTCTGAGTGCTACTGGCAAACTATTCGCCACAATTACCCTGTAGAGAGTGCTGTTAACCTCAGTGAAGCTGCTATTTTGGAGACTGCTAACAATATTATTCCACTTCTTCTAGATTCCCAATTGGTTCTGTGTTTTGTTTTGGAAGAGGCGGTTAAATGTATTTTTTCTGTGTATTTTCAATGACAGTCATAATACCACAGTACTAGTCCTAGGAACACTCAAATTCTTTTCATCTTTGGGAGTTTTCAATTTTAGAAGTCACATAATTTTCTGGAGATTAGAATTTTCTTGAAGTTCTCTCTTTTTTTTTTTTTAAATAAGGTAGTTCCCTTTAGATAACTAATATCTAGAACCAGATAAAGTTGCAATAGTTTGAATTCTCTAGGTTATTCCTAAGCTTCTTTTTTTGTTTCAGTTAGTTAAACTGAGTCAACTAATCTGAATTAAATAAAATTCAAAACACCTAGATAATGGTAGGTATATAATCTGCACAATGTGTTACATTGAATTACAGAAGAAAGTATGAAATGTATTCCCTGTATCAAGCCATGTACAATCTTAAAAGCACATTAAAATATATTTTTTAATTTTGCTATGCCATTTTATATTTGTAAGTTAACCACAAATTCTCCTTGAAACAATTGATTTGTTTGTTAGAATAATGATCAGTACATTACATAGTTATTTAATGTAAGATTTAAACAAACTTAAAAACTAAATATTTTTTTAAAGTGGAAAATGAGGCTTTGAAAGTTTACGTAACTTTCTAAAGAATTTACATATTACAGAGCCTAACTAGGATTCAAGCCAGGTGTTTCTCTCTCCTCTCTCTCTCTTTCTCCCCTCTGTCCCACATACTCACCCCCCCCTGCCTCCCTCTCCCCTTCCTTCCTTCCTCCTTTCCTTCCTTCCTTCCTCCTTTCCTTCCTTCCTTCCTATCCCCTTCTCTCCTTTCTCTCTTTCATTTAATCTTTTATTGTGGTAAATATACATAACATAAAATTTCCCACTGTATCATTTTAAGTGTAGAATTCACTGGCATTAAATGCATTCATAATGTTGGGCAATTATCACCACTAATCAGCTCCAGGAATTTTTCACCATCCCAGGTCAAAACACTGTGACCATTGAACAACCACTGTCCATTCCTTTTGCGCCCCCTAGCCTCTGGCAACCACTCTTTTACTTTCTATCTTTTTCAATTTGAATATTTTAGCTACCTCATATAAGTGGAATCATACAGTATTTGTCTTTTTGTGACTGGCTTACTTCAATTAGCATAGTGTCCTCAACTTTCATCTATATTGTAGCATGTGTCATGTAGCATTTCTGTCCTTTTTAAAGTTGAATAATATTCCATTGTATGTATATACCACATTTTAAGAAATCTATTCATCTGTTGACGGACATGGGTTATTTCCACCTTTTGACTATTATGAATAATGCTTCTATAGACATGAATGTAAAAATTCTTCCTTTGTTTCTTATACTTTTTGTGACAGATCCAATAAATCGTTGCCAAATCAAATCACATGAAGATTTTTGCCTATGACTTTTTCTAACTGTTTATGGCTTTAGGTTTTAGATTTAGGTCTTTGATCCATTTTTGTTTAATTTTGTATATGGTATAAGGTAAACATCCAACTTCATTTTTTTTGCATGTTGATACCCAGTTTTCTTAATACTACTTGTTCATCCTTTCCCTGGCAAATGGTTTTGGCACCCTTGTTAAAAATCATTTGACCACATATGCAAGGTTTATTTTTGGATTCTATTCTATTTCATTAGTCTATATGTTTGTCTTTATTCTGGTACCACACTGTTTTGATTATTGTAGCTTTGTAATAAGTTTATAAATCAAAAAGTGAGAGACCTCTAACTTTGCTCTTCATTTTTAAGATTGTTTTGGCTATTCAGGGTATCTTGATGAAGGGATTGTTTTGGCTATCCATCAAGGGTTCCTTGATGGATGGATCTCTTTAAGATGGCTTTTTCTATTTCTGAAAAAAACTTCTATGAGATTTTGATAGGGATTCCATTGAATCTATATATCACTTGGCTGGAATTTACACCTTACCAATATTGTCTTCCATTCTATGTATGTGGGAAAACTTTCTATTTATTTGTATCTTCTTTCAGCAACATTTTTTTAGTTTTTAGTCTACAAATTGTCATCCCCTTGGTTAAATTTATTCCTAAGTATTTTATTCTTTATGATTCTATATGAAATGGAATTGTTTCCCTAATTCCTTTTCAAATGTTACGTTGTTAGCATACAGAATCATGACTGTTTTTACATGTTGATTTTGTATTCTGCAACTCAGCTACATTTTTTTTTTTTAGTTTTGACGGTGTTTTGTGGAATCTTTAGTGCTTTTTACATATAAGACCATGTCATCTGTGAACAAACATAATTTTAATTCTTCTTTTCCAATTTGGATGAATTTTATTTATTTTTCTTGCATATTTGTTTTGATTAGACTTTCAGTACTACGTTGAACAGAAATGGTGAAAGTGGGGTCTGGCCCAGTGGTGTAGTGGTTAAGTTTGTGCTTTGCTTTGGCAGCTTGGGGCTTGCAGGTTCAGTTCTTGGGCATGGACAGATGCACCACTTGTCAAGCCACACTGTGGCAGCATCCCTTATAAAGTACAGGAAGATGGGCATGGATGTTAGCCCAGGATCAGTCTTCCTCAGCAAAAAAGAGAGGAGGATTGGCAACGTATGTTAGTTCAGGGCCAGTCTTCCTCACAAAAACAAACAAACTATACTTTTATGCAGCTCTATTCACCTTTTTGTGTTATTGATGTCAAAGATTATATCTTCACACATTGTGTGCCTGATGTAATAGATATATAAATATTTTTATGTATTTGTTTTTTAAATTCTATAAAAAAGAAAAAATAGAGTGATAAATCATAATTACAATAATACTGGTTTTCATATTTGCCCATGTATTTACCTTCACTGGAGATTTTATATCTTCACGTGTTTTGGAGTGCTTTCTAGCATCCTTTTATTTCTAACTAAAGGATTCTCTTTTGTATTTCTTGTGAGGTAGGTCTAGTGGTAAGAAACTCTTTCAGCTTGTTCTTTATTTGAAATATTTCCATTTCTCCCTCAACTTTGAAAAGTAGTTTTGCTGGATATGGAATTCTTTGTTTTATGTTTTTTTTTTTTTTTTTCTTTTGGTACTTTAAATAGACTATCACACAGCCATCTTACCGCTAAGGTTTCTCATTAGAAATTGGCTGATAATCTTATTAAGAATCTCTTGTGTGTGACAAGTTGTTTCTCTCTTGCTGCTTTCAAGAATCTTTCTTTGTCTTTGGCCACTTAATTATAATGTGTGGTCTCTGGGTTTTTCCTACTTAGAGTTCATTGCATCTCTTGGATTCGTGGATTCAAATCTTTCATCAACTTTTGGTAGGTTTTATCTATTATTCTTCAAATAATCTTTTGCTTCTTTTTCTTTCTCTTCTCCTTCTTTAATTCCTGTAATGCATATTTTACTCTGTTTGACAATGATCCACAAGTTTGATGATAATCCATCAGGTGCTGTTCATTTTTCTTCTTTTATTTTTTCTCCTCAGATTTGGTACTTTCAACTGATTTCTTTTCAAGTTTGCTGGATCTTTCTTCTGCCTGTTGAAATCTACTGTCAAATCCCCATAATGATATTTTTTGTTTCTGTTATGCTTTTTAGCTCCAGAAATTATATTTGGATCCTTTACATAATTTTTATCTTTCTCTTGACATTCTCATGTTTTTCATATACATATATATTTTATTTCTCTAGCTCTTTCCTTATATTCCTTATGTCTTTAACCATATTTAACACACTTGTTTTAAAGTGTTTGACTAGTAAGCTCAATATCTGGGCTTGCTTAGCAATTTTTTTTTTTTTTTGTCAATTTAGTTGTTCCTTTGAATTAGCCTTTTTTCTTGTTTCTTTGTATGCTTTGTAATTTTTTTCTTGTTCTTGTTGAGAACTGGATATTTGACTATTATAACAACTCTAGAAATCAGATTCTCTTCCCTGGGTTTGCTAGTTTATTGCTAGTTTATTTTTATTTGTTTGTTTGCTTTTGAAGGCTGTAGTAGTCCTTTCTTTCTCAGACTTTTCCAAACTTTTTTTTCCCTGAGGAAGATTTGCTCTGAGACAGCATCTGTTGCCAATCTTCTTCTTTTTTGCTTGAGGAAGATTAGCCTTGAGCTAACATCTATGCCAATCTTCCTCCATTTTGTATGTTGGTTACCACCACAGCACAGTTGATGAGTGGTGTAGGTCCACACCCAGGATGTGAACCCACAAACCCAGGCTGCTGAAGCAGAACGTGCCAAAGCCAACCACTATGCAATGGGGCCCTCCCCTCTAAAGTATTTTTACAAAGACTCTCCTTGTCATGTATGATCACTTAAGTCTCTGCTCCTTTAGTTTGTGATCAGGTAATGTTTTGACACTGATTTTCTTGAATGCCAAGAGAAAGGGGAAAAAAAAACATACAAACAAAACACACAATATATTCATAAACGAGAGAACAGCCTCTTCACCTAGTGTTTTCCGATGGGCACTGTGTTGGTGTAATCCTTCACTTAGCTAAGCTTTCTCTGAGCCTGTGGATTGGCCAAGGTGAAAGCTTAAGCTCCTCTCAGGGCTTTTGTGAGGTATGCGTCTTCCCAAGTCATGCAGATGGCTTTCTAATTTCCTCTGTATGTACAACTGCTTTCAAATGTTTTAATTTCCCACAGAATCTCACCCCAGCTTCTCTTCCAGGCCCTTAGGTGGTCCATTGTATTTTTCCATCTGTAATCTCTTGCTCCAAGCCTTCCTGGGTTTGTCGTTTCCTTGTATATTTTAAGAGCAGTGTCTGCCACTTTTCTCCCCTGTCTTCCAAATTATCCAAAACAAAAACATGTCTTGTACCAGTCATTCATGTATCCTCCAGAAATGTTAGAACAATTGTACACAATTTAATTTGCAAACCAGGTCTGTTCTGTTATCTCTAGTATGGGAGAATTGGCAAGGGAGTGGGACTTAGAACTGGGCTGGCCCCTGCCCAAGAGGAAAACTGCTGGTGTGCTGTAGAAGAGATGAGCCAAGAGCAAGCAAAAATACTGCAATACTTTTCCAACATTTTGAAGAAAAATCGTAATTGGGCATTTGATTGATTGCTATAAACTTTTGACTGTTTTCCAGAGCTCAAAGTTGGTTTAGACATCTGTGTTTTTTTCAATGTTTCTGTGGATGAACAAGAGCTTGGAGCTTTCTAGTTTACCATTTTACTGGCTAAAAACATATTTTTAATGATGGTAATAATCTAATTGTCTTGTCAGATAGTTATAATATTGTGGGGATAGATAATTAAATTTCGTATATGAGGTCATGATTGATATAGATATGTATGATGATTGCAAGGTAAGCAGTGGGCAATGCATAAGATTTGAAATTGTAGCTTAAAGGTTGGTATGTTTGGAGGTCAGTGAGGACATTTAAATTAAATTATTAAAAACTTCAAGAAATTGGTGTCATCATTAGAATAATCAGTGATGTGTATTTATCACAGATAGGTGACTTTGTAACATTATGTATCCCAGCTAATTATTTCAGGCTGAAACATATGCACTGTCCAAGGTTTACTATCTCTAAGTATCAAGATCGCTCCAGGAGATGAGAACAGAATCAGTCCATTACATGCTCTAAAACTCTTTTCCTTTCTTTAAGGATGGATCCAGGAACAATTATATTCCTTGAGACAAAGAAACCTTTCAAATTACAGTTGGGGTGGGAGAGATGCCACAGAATGTGTGTATAGGCTTACCTGGTCAATTACCTCAGCACCATGAGGTCAATTACCTCAGCACTGCCTTTATAGTCATGTTGGGCAGTTTAGAGTTCATGGCAAGGGAAGCTTCCCTGGAGGAATTTGAAGGCCCAAATGAAGTATCTTTGAGATGGTAATATTTTATTTTTGGTAATGGTAGTATTTGATGATATATAGTACAAGAGCCTGTACAAGTAATACAAATATAGTTCAGGGCTTTAGACCAGGGGTCACTAAAATTTTTCTATAAAATACCAAAGAGTGAATATTTTACACTTTACAATCTGTAAGGTCTCTGTCACAACTACTTAACTCTGCCTTATAGCACAAATGAAACCATAGACAACATAACAAACAAACTAGGCTGTGTTCCAATAAAACTTTCTTTAACAAAAAGAGCATCAGGCAAGATTTTGCTTATTGGTCACAGTTTGGCAACTCAGCTTTAGCCTATCGATTCAGTGTGCTTCCCATAAACAGTACATGAAATTCATCTGAGTCAAAAGATCCCTCAGCACCAACCTGAGTATCTGATTCAGAATATGAGGATGAGGTGCAGGAAGTTGAATTGTAATTATAGGGTCCAAGTGACTTTTATGCATGCTGAAGTGAACCACTGCACTATACCATGCTGCAAAGAGAAGATATGTAGGAAAATATTTCATTACTCAGAGCAGAAACAGAAAGCATTTCTTGGGAGATTGGAGGTTACAGGCAGCATTCGGTGGCTGAGTCCTACAATCCTGCCACAAGAGGACAATAAACTAAAAGATAAGAAAGTTAAGAGGAGAAGCAAATTGAGAGAAAAGTTTCCCACATCATAAGTGATGCAAACTCTTTGTTCTCTTTCTAAATTTCACCAAATGCACTTGACTTAACAGATGTATAACAGCCTTCAACAACTTTTCAGCTGAAAGATTCAGGTGCCAGAATTGCTGGAAGCTCCCTCCTAGCCATTCTCTGGAATTGTTTCATCTCTTTACAAGAAAATACACAGTGTAAGGTTAACTACAGGTCCATGTCTGAGAGAACGATTTGCCTGTCTACTTGAAATAAATAATAGCAGTATTCAAAAGGTTCATCTTCTTTCCTGCACAATTGGCTGGGTTGCATCTCCAGCATAACAAACACTGAGCACAAAAATATCAGGAATCCTTATGGAATGTAAATTGATGGCACCATAAAGAATAATAAGCAGCACCCACTTCCCAAGTGAATTTCCCTAACCCAAGGAGAAACAACAACAACAAACCTGTTGTGTTTTGTTTTAAATGAAACATGTTTAGGCAATGGGAAATACCAGAGCCTAATGACTATGGGTCACTTAAATGACTGTATTCTATAGGCTACATGGCCATTCTTTAATGGTGTCCTCTCTATAATTAATCACTATATTAAGTAGTTAAAAAACTCAAAACACTGGTTTAAGCACTCTGGTTTCCACATCATAAAATATTAATCTTCATTCAACGGACATATAACACTGTGCACAAAGTCACAATAGAATTAACACTCCTCTGCCTGTAAGTGATTGCTAATGGCAGAGGTAATAGGGGTGAAACTACAAATGTGTCATATCATTTCCGCATGTATCATTCACAGATCATAGTGTCAGCTTTATCTAGTTGTGAGATTTAAATAAGGCAATGCATACACAGTCTGTAATTAAGCAGTTGCTTAACAAATGCAGTAACTGTGTTCAAGAATTGGCTATTACTGGAAGGTGATATATGTATTAATATGACTCAGGGACTATTGAGATTAGTCAATAAGCACAGAGATGCAAGGTAAAGGAAACTAGAACTGCGCATTAAATCTTATTGGCTCTGTGACTTTGGGCAAATAAATCTTTCGCGTACATGTTTTCTCAATTTTTTTCGAAAAGGAAATAGAAGCTGCTCTGCCATTCTCTGGCTTTATTATGAGGATCAAGTGAGAAGCTATGAGAAGATTCTTAGATAGAATGTATTCTTCCACAAATTTAAGTTATTATAAAGATGTGGGCCTCAGGTAGTGGAGCATAGATATGTTTTGTCAAGGGATTCTGAAAGGATCTAGCAATTTGCCCCACTTGTTCTGTTTTTAAGATCTTTTAACGTTTTTCATCTTAGCTTGAGGGAAATTTATGAATAAACTTACAAAATGGATCCAAACCATGACAGTGATACATTATTAAAACCCATTTATTTAATTCAACAGATAAATTCATAGCTCTTTTAGTCTGTTGTATATAAAACTGTATCTTCATTATAACAAAATGTCTGATTGAAAAACATGGATTCATTTTAATAGACTGACACTTTGCCAAACACATTCAGAGCACCATGGAAAGCATTCTAGCTTTCAGATAACACAAAGAGAATAAGCTCTGTTCTCAAAAAGCCCATATTTGTAACAAAACCGCCATTGTCAATAAGAAATACATCTTAAAACTGTATTACATTAGTCCAAAGGGTAAGTGAATATTTTTTATGGGGAAAAATTTGTACAGAATGACAAAAAACAAAATAAAAAAAAACCTTTTATCAATAAAGGGAGGTGGTGGCAAACAGCCTCCAAAAGTATGGGCATGCTTATCAAAGAAAAGATGAGGTGATAATTAGTGTATAGAAGGTTACAGTAAACATTAATTGAGTAAAACTTATGCAAATCACTTTAACATAATCCATGACCCATAAAGTGGAATCAGTAAATGTGATGATGATGAAAAGATGATGATGATTGTGCTCCTGGCAGTGATGATGTTGCTGCTGCTGCTGATAGTAGTGATGGTGATGATTATGATGATGATGCACATGATAATGATGACAGTGGTGAGGACGATGAGGACAAAGATGGCATAGTGTGGTTCCCAAATGCTAAAGATGACTGTCTGATAGGACAAAGTTTTTACAAAATCTCTTTAGGAATAAATTATGTTGACTTGAGCAGTCAGGGTCCCAAAATGTTCAGACTTACACATTAGTGGCCTCAAAACAACTGGCTCAGAATATACCAAACTGAAGGAAGCAGTATTAACATTGTTTCCATTTTGGTCATTATTTCCACGTGAAACAAGGTTTTTGTCAATAACTACGATTGAAATAAAGAGCCAAAAAAAGGTAAGTCATTTGAATTATTCTCTGTGTTTCATGTGAAATATAAATCTCCAATTTAACAAATTTTACTGAAAGAAAGCAATTTTATTAAATTTATATCAATTAAGGAAATTTGATAAGTGGTTTTGAATTAAAAACATGTTTGTAAATATTCTATTTAATTTTTTACATTCCAAAATAAAACTTGACAAACCTGTATTGACCAGGCAATATTTTTTTCTGTTTCATTCTTTTATGAAATCCTAATTTCTGGAAACAAAATTCAGCATTCTATCAACAAACAAATTTAACATAATTTTGTACTCAAGTAATTGATATCATGTTCTTGCATCCTTTAGACACAGTCATGAGTAAACTTCAGATACTGCAGAACAAGATATTAACTTTCCGTAGCCCCTGTTCATCCCCGCCCATAACACAATAACAAATACACTGTAAATCCTCCTCACATGTAAGTGTGGATGAATGAATGACTGTTTCTCAGATGACTAGAGAAGTTAGGGGCAAATAAATGTTTTCTTTCTGACTATAAGAGCAATGCATGTTCATTTAGGAAAATTTAGATATTGAAAATATCAATGAAGAAAGAAAATATTACCCCAAATTACAGAGTTAACATCAGGTTGTATTTTATAGCTTTTTTTCTATGCATATTTTAGTCTAGCTCACTTTGTGTGTGTGTGTATACACATATATAATTAATGTTGAGTTACAGCTTGTGTTACTTAACCTTCTTGCTTATATATCCACTTTAAGAACAGAACAGGTGGAATATTTAGAATGTTTTAAATTTTTATCATGATAAATAATGTTGAACAAAATAATTCTGTTTCTTTTGTATAGATTCACAGAAGTGGAATTTTGAGGAATAAATATTTCAATTATTTATATTCATATTGACCTATTTATCATCTTTCTAAATTTTATAGAAGATATTTGCACCAATTTACACTACCACCATCAGCCTATGTGTTAGTTACACAATAAACACACTAGAATTTTTTAAATTGTGAATCCCATATGTGAAAAAATTATCATTTTGTATGTACATTTCTAAGCTCTTAAAATTTGGAGAAAGATTGAGGGAGAGAGTGAACCAAGAGAGATAGATTACAGATTCATTAGGGTTGATACATGTTTGTTTTTTCACTTTCTTTCCCAATTATTCCTCACCTTGCCCTTCTTCCTCTGCATTTGGGAATTTGTTTCCAAGTTTCTTCATTATGTGACAGTTCGGGCTTAAGATATGTATTTTTTATTATATTGCATTTCAAGGAATGCTGCATGTATCTTCTAGGTACACTGCTGTGTTAATTTTGACAAGCAACATTTCAACCAGTAATGTGACAGTCTTTGTTTCAATTAACTTTATTTGAATCTAAGCATAGAATTCAGTGTAGAAATATTTGGTTGCAAACATTCTCTCAATGCTGTTAATGTTGAATTCAACCCTTTAAACTAAAACGAGCTGAAGTGACTGTTTCCAGATGTAAAATACAGTTGATATGAATATTTATCAAACACGGAATTGTCCCAAGTTTCAGAAACAAGTTCACATGTGACATTTGGTGATTCATCAATCATTTTATTTTCTTTCTCAGTCATAACAATGCCTCATCTATCCAGCAGTGCTACAAAATGATGTGTTCCACAAAAGTTAATTTTTCAGATAAGCAAAGCTTCATATTTTAGGTAATAGAGCCTTTGATATTTTCATTATTTTTGATGAAAACCTATATAAATGCATTTCTTGTCTCTCTGGTTTAATAAGCAGGGCATATTTTCTAGAAAGGCAGCAAATGATTATTGAAGGCATAAGGACTTAGAGTTAATTATACATGAATATTGATTCTAATTTTTGTATTTACCAACTTTATATATTTGGTACGTCATTCAATCTTTTTAAGGCCTTGCTTTCTTCAGCTGCTAAAAGGATAATTAATAATTATTTTAAACAATATTTTGAAAATTACTTGACGCAGTAAATGTAAGAGACTTAGTGTGGTCATTGGTACATGGTGGATGCTCAGTAAACATCATTTGATTCATCCTCTCTTGTCTCTCAACATTAAAAATGTGCTGCCTATCTAACACACACAATGAATTTTACCTGGCATTGTGAAAATGAAGAATAAAAAAATTCAGTACGCCTTAGCCAGAGAGCAAGAGCAGTATCATAACAGAAGCAGAAACATAATTTCAACACTGGGCGACTATTTATTGTAGTGGAGGCAAAAACTTTACTTCTACCCTCTTTTGGCTCTTGACTGGACCTGAAAATTAAATTGACATAAAACAGAACACCATGAGATAAATACACAGATTTATTTAATATAAGTTTTACATGACATAAGAACCATCATAAGGAAATGATGGCTCGAAGAAATGGCAAAACCTAAATGTTTTTTACTAGGTTAAACAAAGAGTGGAAAAGTATAAAAAATACATGGAGAGGTGAAATGAAAATAAAAGTTATTTTAATGCGTTGTGTTTGTACAGAATTTTCTTAGCTTTGACTCCCTGTCAAAGAATGTTTCCTTTCTTCTGGTGCAGGAAGAGTACACTTCAAGTGGGAGTTTTATCTCCCAATTTCAGGAAGAAGAGGGGAGACTAAAACATCTTTCCTGCACCTGCATGTGCCTTTAGCTCAAAATAATCTTTATGCTGAAGTGGTATATTATGGGGTGGAAACATATGCCACCCTTCCCTATGTTATAGTAAAGTTCATAGTTTTGGAAAGAGGTATGATCTCTAGACTCACAAATTGACCTTTATTGATTCAGATCATTCCTGGAGAGTAGCAATTAAAGGTGGTCCACACTTGAGCTTTTATTGTCTCACGTGCTCTTTGAAAGCAGTGCATATTTTAATTGGCCTCTGAGGCATTTTGAAAACTATAGCATCATTGTGAACATGAGATGTGAGACAAGAGAAATAGCTGACTGAGAGTCTGGTAAACCTCTGATTTATGTTCAGTTGCTCTGGTAGGATAAATGGTGAACGTTGACTCTCCACGTGTGCCACCGCAGAGGCAAATTCACCTCACCATTCAGGGCATTCAATCTAATACTACCTTTGGACATTGCCCAAACTGTGACCCTACCCTAGCCAACTTGAAAACAGACCAAAGGATGTGGTGTGGGTCAGGGATGGAATAAGAAGTGAAGTATGGTAAGGGTGCCCATTGCTCATACCATATGGTACTGAAAATTCTAAAACTTTCATATAGTTTCTTAAATGCTTATATAGTGGACATAAGGGCCAAAATGACTGCATAAAAATCTTGTCATCTAAGTGGTTTCCCTAATTTGCACAGTTGCCCTCTCTCCTCATATATGTAACAATTCACAATGAGTAAGATGAGTTTTAAGCAAAGTAAGAGACATTCTTTAGAAATATTTCTTCCTTAAATATGTCAAAAACAAACTAGTTAACATAAAATATTTTGATAATTTAACTTTACACACTGTCTATAAAAATAGCAATAGCTAATGTGTTCTTTGTCTTGGTGTGGCCCCTGTATTATATAGTTTACATGCATTTTTACCTGTTTTCATCCAAACAAATATACTTGCAAAATTGTAGCAAATCATTCTACTTTCCACATGAGAAAAACTGAAATTTGGAGAAATTAGTTTCTTGTCCAAGTCAAAGAGCTATCAATTTGTTGTGCTGGAATTCTCACCTATTCATATTATACCTATGTCATATTCATATATATATAACATATTCATATGTCATATTCATATATATACCTATGTCATATACATTAGCATAATCATAAGCAAATGTGTTTATATATTTTATATATAGAACATCAATATTTTAAATTTGATTTAAAATTTCTATGTCTGCTCTACATCAACTGCATTTTTTTTCTCCCTTTACCCATTCCCATTTCTCCCACCCCTCACTCCCTACTGCTGGCAACCACCAATCTGTTCTCTGTAACTATGAGCTTATTATTGTTTTTGTTTTTAGAACCCATATATAAGAGAGATAATACAGTATTTGTCTTTCTCTGTCTGACTTATTTCACTTAGCATAATGCCCTCAAGTTTCATCCATGTTGTCACAAATGACAGGATTTCATCCTTTTTAAAGGCTGAATAATATTCCATTATGTATATATACCACATCTTCTTTATTCACTTTTACCCTAAGTGTTCACCAATGGACACTTAGGTTGTTTTCATATCTTCACTACTGTAAATAATGCTACAATGAACATGGGCATGCATATCTTTTTGAATTAGTGTTTTCATTTTCTTCAGATAAATATCCAGAATTGGAATAGCTGGGTCATGTGGCAGTTCTATTTTTAGTTTTTTGAGGGATCTCTATATTGTTTGCCATAGAGGCTGCACCAATTCACATTCCCATTAGCAGTTCACAAGTGTTCCCTTTTCTCCACATCCTCGCCAACACTTGTTATTTCTTGTTTTTTGATAATAGTCATCTAACAGATGTGAGGTGATTTCTCATTGTGGTTTTGATTTGCATTTCCTTGATAATTAATGACGTTGAGAATCTATTCATGTACCTGCTAGCTATCTGTATGTTTTCTTTGGAAAAAAATGTCTATTCAGATCTTCTGCTCATTTTTTAATTATATGTTTGGGGTTTTTTTTGCTATTGAGTTGTATGAGTTCTTTATATATTTCAGATATTAGCCGCTTATCAGATATAAGACTTGTAAACATTTTCTCTCATTCAGTAGGTTGTGTTTTGGGTTTCTTGATGGTTTCCTTTGCTGTGCTAAAGGTTTTTAGTATGATTTAGTCCCACTTACTATTTTTGCTTTTGTTGCTTTTGCTTTTGGTGTCAAATTCAAAAAAGCATTGTCAAAACTTATGTCAATGAGTTTGCCTCCTATTTTTTTTAGGAGTTTATGGCTTTAGGTCCTACATTCAAGTTTTTAATCCATTTTGAGTTAATTTTTGTGTATGCTGTAAGATAGTAGAGTTTCATTTTATGTATGTGACTGTCCAGCTTTCCCAATGCCATTTATGGAAGAGACCGTCCTTTCCCCATTGTGTATTCTTGGCTCCTTTGTCATAAATTAATTGATAATAATTGTCAATAATTCTCATAAGTTAATTTTACGTGTGTCTGGTGCCCTGATCTTTGTGGCCGCCACCAAGGGGATGACTCTTGACTGCCTAGCTCTGGAGGCCAGAGGAGCTTGAGTTTCTGGCCCCATGGGACTGTGTTAACCAGTGTCACCCAGAAAGAAGCTCATACACATCTGGTTCCCTGATTTTTGTGGCTGCTGCTAGGAGTCATCTCTGCATTGCCTGGTTCTGGTGGCCACTGGGGCTTATACATGTGGGTCCCACAGGACTAGTACCAACTGAAAAAGAGTTCTTAAATAGCTACCATCCCCAGGGTACAGCAAGAGGCAACAAACCCAGAAGCTGGTCTTTTTGTGAAAGAGGCCTATTAGCTAAGCATCATGCCTATGGCCTGAGGGGCAGGCTTCTAATTAAACAGATCTCTAGGAGCTGACTGCAATCCTTTCCAGAGACCCCACAGGGCCAACTTGATCTTCACACTCTCCTTCTGCCCTGCTCCAGCATGCCAGTGTCCTGGAGGGGTTGCCTGTCTCTGTTGGCCAGGGGTGCTTGCAATCCTGGGTCCCACAGGATTATGGCAATTGGAGGGATGTTTCTTGGCAGTCTACCACCCTCAGGGCACTGCACAGACAGCCAACTGAGGTACATCCACCAGTCTTTCTGTGAAGGAGAACTCTTGGCTTGTCTGGAGCTTTGGTTTTCAGGACGTACTTCATGTTTGGCACATACCTCGTGGACTGTGGAGTTGCTCTCAAGAAATGTAGGCTACAGACACCATCCTGGTGGTCTCCCTCTGCCTTGCCACAGTTCATGAATGCCTCCCAGAAAGGAGCTGTGTACTCATCTGGAGTCCACATTTTTGCAATTGCTATACAGGGGACATCGCCAGATCACCTGGCCAGTGGAGCTTAGGTTTGTGATCTCACAAGACTATATACATATTTGTGTACTTGTAAAAGGTGCTGCCTGAGTGTCTGGCTTCCAAACAGCCTGAATCCAAGTGCTAAGATCCTCCCCTTATGGACACTAACAGATCTTAGCACGTCCTCAACTACTGGAAGCTATTAAAAATATAATAAGTTACTCTGGCAAGCACAAAGTTTCAGAGAGAAACAAGATCTGGGGAAAAGTTGAACAACAAGATTCACCTCCTGCATGAGGCCACACCTTCAAGACTGGGAGAAGTGACTGTTTCATCTACTGTGTAGAAACCAACAGAGAGTCAAGCAAAATTAAGAAATAAATGAATATGCTCAAAATGAAAGAAAAGATAAAACCTCAGGAAAAAATAAAAACTTAATGAAGGAGACAAGCAATCTACCTGATAACGAGTTAAAAGTAACAGTTATAAAGATGCTCACAGAACTAACTGGGGAGAAGAATGGATAAACACAATGATAACTTTAAAAAACATAGGGAAAACATAAGAAAGTGCCAAATAGAAGTCATAGAGCTGAAGAATACAATAACTAAACTGAAAAACACACTAGAGGGTTACAACAGCAAACTAGATGAAACAGAAGAAAGGATGGGTCAACTTAAAGAGAAGGCAGTGGAACTCACCTAATCAAAGCAGCCAAAAGAAGAAAGAATAAAAAAAAATGAAGATAACTGAAGGGGCCTATGGGACAACATCAACTCGACTAACATTAGCTTTATAGGGGCCCAGAAGGAGAAGAGAGAGAAAGGGGCAGAAATCTTGTTTTAAGAAATAATGGTTGAAAACTTCCTTAACGTGGAGAAGAAACTAAACATCCAGGTCCAGGAATCCCAGAGAGCTCCAAATAAGATGAACCAAAGAAACCCACACTAAGACAAGTTATAATTAAAATGTCAAAAATTAAAGACAAGGAAATGATCTTAAAAGCAGTAACAGAAAAACAACTTGCTACATACAAAGGAACCCTCATAAGAGTATCAGCATATTTTTGGGGGAGAAACTTTGAAGCCCACAAGTGAGTGACACAATATATTAAAACTACTGAAAGAAAAAACACTTCCAACCAAGAAGTTGGAAAAGTTATAATTCAGAATTGGAAGAGAGAGAAAGAGTATTCCAGACAATCAAAAGCTGAAGGAGTTCATCATCACTAAACTGGCATTATAAGAAATGTTAAATGGACTTCTTTAAGCTAAAAAGATTGAGCACTAACTGGTAACAGGAAAAGATATGAAAGAATAAATCTCACTGGAAAGGTGAATATATAGTAAAAGTAGTGGATTAATCATTTATAAAGCTTGTATGAAAGTTAAAAGACAAAACTAGTAAAAATAACTATAATTACAATAATTAGTTAAGAGATGCACAAGCAAAATGTGATAGCAAAAACGTAAAATGTGGGGAGAGAGTAAAAATATTGAGCTTTATAATGGGAGCAAACTTCAGTTGTTATTAATTTAAAATAGACTGTTATAGATATAAGTTACTATATGTAAGCCTCATGGTAAACACAAAGGAAAACCTGTAGTAAATACACAAAAGATAAAGAGAATGGGTAATAAGTATACCACTAAAGAAAGCCACAAACCACAAAGGAAGAGAGCAAGAGAAGAAGAAAGAAATAGAGAAGAACTGCAAAAATGGCCAGTAAACAATAAACAAAATGGCAAAAAGTACATACTTATCAATAATTACTTTCAATGTAAATGGACAAAATTCTCCAATAAAAAGACAAGGTAACTGAATGAGAAAAAAAAAAAAAAAAACAAGACTCATTTGTATGCCACCTACAAGAGACTCACATTAGAAGTAAGGTCACACACAGGCTGAAAGTGAAGGGATGAAAAAAAGATATTCCATGCAAATGAATACCAACAGAAAGCTGTAGTAGCTATATTTATATCAGATAAAATAGACTTTAAAACAAAGACTGTAATAAAAGACAAAGATGAGTATTACATAATGAAAAAGAGGTCAATCCAACAAGAGGATATAACATTTGTAAATATTTATGCACCTAACATAGGAGCACCTAAATATATAAACAAATATTAACAGACCTGAAGGGAAAAAGAGACAACTATACAATAATAGTCGGGGATTTTAATACTCAACTTAGTCAATGAATAGATCATCCAGACAGAAAATCAATAAGGAAACATCAGCCTTAAACACATTAGACCAGATGGACTGAACAGATATCTACAGAACATTCCATCCAGAAGCAACAGAATACACATACTTCTCAAGTGCACATGAAACATTTTCCAGGATAGATCATATGCTAGGCCACAAAACAAGACTTAATCAATTTAAGACCATTAAAATCAAATCAAGCATCTTTTCTGAACACAATGGTATGAAATTAGAAATTAAGTATATGAAGAAAATTGGAAAATTCGGAAATATGTGGATATGAAACAACAGGCTACTGAAATAAAAATGGGTCAAAAAAGAAATCAAAAGGGAAATGAAAAAATACCTTAAGACAAACGAAAATGAAAATATAACACACCAAAATTTGTGGGATGCAGCAAAAGCAGTTTTAAGAAGGAAGTTCGTGTCAATAAATACTTGAATCAAGAAACAAGAAAAGTATCAGATAAACAACCTACTGTTACATCTCAAGGAACTAGAAAACAAGAACAAATGAAGCCCAAAGTTAGTAGAAGAAAGGAAATAACAAAGATTAGATCAGAAATAAATGGAATAGAGAGAACAAGTCAAAAAGATCAAGGAAACTAAGAGCTGGTTCTTTGAAAAGATAAACAAAATTGACAAGCCTTAGCTAGACTCACCAAGAAAAAAAAAAGAGAGAGGGCTCAAATAAATAAAATCAGAAATTAAAGAGATGTTATAGCTGATACCACAGAAGTACAAAGGATCAAAGAGATTACGATGGAAAATTATACACCAACAAATTGGGCAGCCTAGAAAAAATGGATAAATTTCTATAAATGCACAACTTATCAAGACTGAATAATGATGAAATAAAAAGTCTGAAGTGATCAAACTCTGATCAGTTTAGGAGATTGAATCAGTAATCAAAAACCTCCCATAAACAAAAGTCCAGGACCAGAAGGCCTCACTGGTGAATTCTACCAAACATTCAAAGAATTAATTCTGATCCTTTTCAAACTCTTCCAAAAAAACAGAAGAGAGGGAGAACTCTTCCAAACTCATTTCATGAGGCTACCATTACCCTAATACCAAAACTAGACAAGGGCACCACTATAAAAGAAATGTACAGGCCAATATCCCTGACAGACATAGATGCAAAAATCCTCAATAAAATAACAGTAAAATGAAATCAACAATGCATTAAAAGGATCACACACCACAATCAAGTGGGATTTGCTCCAGGGATGCAAGGATGGCTCAACATCTGCAAATCAACATGGCACACTACAATAAGAAATGAAGAATATAAATCACATGATCATCTCAATAGATTCAGAAAATGCATTTTACAAAATTTAATATCCATTTATGATAAAAGCTCTCAATGAAGTGGGTATAGAGGGAATGTACTTTAACGTTATAAAGGCCATATATGAGAAACTCAAAGCTAACATCATACTCAAAGGTAAAAAGCTGAAAGCCTTTACTCTGAGATCAGGAACAAGACAAGGATATCAACTCTCACTACTTTCATTCAACATAGTATTAGAAGTCCTAGCTAGAACAATTAGAGAAGGAAAAAAAAAATGCATCCAAATTGGAAAGGAAGAAGTAAAACAGTCATTATTTGCAGATGACATGATACTATATATAGAAAATCTTAAAGACTTCATCAAAAAACTGTTAGAACTAATGAACAAATTCAGTAAAGTTGCAGGATAAAAAAAATCAATGCACAAAAATCTGCTGCATTTCTATACACTAAAAATGAACTATCAGAAAGAAATAAATAAAACACTCCCATTTATAATTGCATCAAAGAGAATAAAATACCTAGGAACAAATTTAAGCAAGGAGGTGAAAGACTTGTATATTTAAAACTACAAGACATTAATGAAAGAAATTAAAGACACAAATAAATAGAAAGATATTCCATGCTCATTGATTGAAGGAATCAATATTGTTAAAATGGTCATACTAACCAAAGTAAACTACAGATTCAAGGCAAGACCTAACAAAATTTCAATGGCACGTTTCAAAGAAAGAGAACAAATAATTGTAAAATTTGTATGGAATCACACAAAAAACAAATAACCAAAGCAATCTTGAGAAAGAAGAACAAAGTTGGAGGCATCCTGTTCCCTGATTTTAAACTATATTAAAAATTTATAGTAATTAAAACCATATGGTACTTCCAGGAAAATAGACACATAGATCAAATGCAACAGGATAGAGAGCCCAGAAATAACCCACGCATACATGGCCTCACCTATTCTTTTTCTGAATTTTTCTCTATTTTCTCAGGATAATATGGCAAACAGACTGGTAAATTCTTTAGAACCACTGATCAACTTACCAAAAAGAAATTTATTTAAAAATATATTGCCTAATAGAGCAAGACATTTAATCAAAACAGTATCAAACGGTCCTCTATTTAGGGGATTTTAGATAGATCCACCAAATTTGAGGAATCAGATTCTTTCTCCCACTTCCCCTACCCACAATGATGATGGCAGCAATCTCAATCTGTGAAGATTTAGGAATGATATTTGTAAGTCATTGGATGAAAAGAAATTTAATCTTGGTCTTGTGAAATATCTGTCATTTATATTTTCTACAAAAAAAAAACCACACAAAGAGGTCTTGGAAACAGAAAAGATAAAATATAGAAAATTTAACAAGGGAATAATTTTTTAAAAGTCAGACGATAGTTTTATTATTCAGATAGATGGAAAAGAAGAAATGAATTGTGTTTGTGCAAACAATATTTTTATGTAACATTGTCATTGATTATTTAGCTAGACCTATCTGGAATATTGCGATCTCTTCTGCACTTGAGCTTTTAAAGGTAATGCACAAAGAAATATAAGTTGTGTAAAGAAACCATGTTTTGAAAATTTTGCCTGATTATAGCTACACTATGATAGAGAGACCTAATGGGCACATGATAACCATATTCATATATTAGAAGGATTATCAGATGTCAAAAAATATATTACAAGCTGTTGCTCTAAACTCAAAGGAGTAGAATAATAGCATTACTGAAAAGAAAGGCAGGGATGAACTCAGTATAAGCAAGTTAGAGTCATTTGGAGGTGTCTAACTTTGGATACTATGTCCCGATGAAGTTAGCTCCCCATGACTGGATGGGTTTGAGCCAAGGCAATATAATCAGCTCTCGATAATGTTGAGAAGGAGATTGGATGAACACTGAATGAATAATTATGGACAAAAGAAATTTTAAGTTCCCTTCCATTACCAATAGTCTATGAATTTTATGAGACTTTCTGATAAATGTTTTTTGAGTAGGCAATGAGGAAGGAAGAGAAATATTTTGAAGGTCACATTCTTACTGAATATTTAAATTATTGCCCTAAGTGACATGCTAGGTGACAAACACCAGGGTGGGTAGTGTGATACTCTAGTCAGGGGAAGCCTTCAACCTTGATCATTTGTCTGTTCAAAATATGACTTTTCTCTTGACCTGTACTGTTTTAATTGGGAATTCTACTTATCCAAAATTATTAACCAAATTAAATCAATACCACCTTTCATTAAATGAGCTAAAGATGCAAAATAACAGATTTGCATATGAATCCATTTTTTATCTCCCTCTCAAACATCAGTTTGCCACCTATTCGTCAAGAAGTAATTCCTGAGTTTAATCATTAATATTACATTAGTCCTATCTTTACTCCTTTACTCCTCTTCTAGTGGTAAGAAACAGGATTTGGATTTAAAGGACACAAGAAAATAGAGGCAAATGGTTGGGGCTTAGTTTTCATGTGGGACGTGTCTTTAAGAAGGAATATTTCTGGCATCAGCTTAATTAGAGAAGAATTAAAGAAATACTCGAAGAAAGAATCTGGAGATGAAAAATTAAAATAGGTTGTCATTTATAGTGGTGTCAGAGATTTAAGGAGTTAGTTTTTTTCAGTTGTTTAACAAATATTCACTGAACATATGAATCACTCTGCTCAATTCTTGGAATACACTTGGAATTCTTGGAGGATACAGTCTGGCACAACTGAGAAACAAAGAAACACAGAATTGTAACAATAATGCTACACTAAAGGTCCTTAGCAGACTGTAAGAGAAGAGAGAGATTTAATTGAGACCTAGGCAAGCTGATGAGTGAAAAAAGAATTATTTTGGTAAAAAAACAAAAAAAAATGTGGGGGATAATAAGAGCAGAGTTGCATTATATAAGACAAGGAAAGTTTATTTGAATTGTAAAGACTGAAAATTCAGATTCTTGAGATGATGTGCCATGAATATACTCACCTACAGAGTTGCAAATAAGAGGGGTTCTTGCCTAATGCAGCACCACGACTGAACTTCAGGACTTGCTGTCGTTGAGAGTCAGAAGATTATCTAAACAAAAGCATCATAAAGACACAGATTTATAGAGGGTGTTTTCTTTTTGGGGGGGATTAGAATGAAAAAATATGATTCAGCTTTCAGTCCCTCAACTCCATTTGGTCTTCTTGTTTGTCTACAACATACAAACTGCAGTAAATCCATCATAGCAGATTGCAGGTTGCCTGTTCAAAGCATTGCTGATACCAGCTATTGCATTCATTTCACTGGCAACTTGAAGGGAAGGCACTGTGAATGTCAAGTCCGAGTGTGAGGGTGGTCAGGAAGAAAATATGGCACATATCTGTGGGAGAAGAGAGTGAATGATCAAGAAGGACAGAGGCTATACTGCAGAAAATTAAAACACAACCAGCAAGTAACCTAGCAGTAAATAATACGTTGCTAAGTAGAACTCTGGGGGTAGCAGAAGAACAGGCCTTGGAATTTGAGTCCAGTTTTTATGTATCTGCGGGGTACTGGCATGAGTTCTGGCATGCTTTGTCACATGTATTTCTGCATCCAAGAGAAAATGTCAAATGTTTCTTGAAGTGCCAATCATAGATGCTGATTGATGCATTATTATTGTTATTATTGCCACTCAACCTGTTTCAAAGCCTAATTTAATGGAATGCATTGGGCATTTCTACTCCTACCTCTTACCTCCAAGAAGAGAAATGATGGGATTAATAATGGCATCTAACACCTCGTCCAACCCTTGCTGGTTGGAGATGCTAATAGTATAGTGCAGCATGCTGGAATAGGTCAGATAAAGTGTGCTAAGTTTATGTGGCATTTCTCTTTCAGAAATTTCATGGTACGTGTCTTTATTTTTATTTACCCAGTTAGTTTCCAGTTTTAGTGACTGACGTTTGTGTACAAAGCAATAAATGATTATGATAGCTGTACAAATTTGGAGGTTGAGACACAAAGATAACTGACTTGCTAATAGGAGAATGGTAGTTTGGTGAAAATTCCTGTTATTTAACTTCTAAGATTTTTAGGTTTCTCTCTCAAGTTACAATTGTATTTAGAATAAAACCCAAACAAGGGACATTTGCAGATTAAAGACAATGTTGATGGTAAAAGGTGGAAGATAAATATGCATGAGCTTTGACATGCATCGGCCCATCTTCGCACCATTAATAATCTAAATAAAAACTAGATATTAATATATAAATTAGATTTAGATTATATATAAATATATAAATATAGATTAAATTTGACTCAATATATATTAAATGCTTATTTTATGCTTTCTGCACACTAAATAAAACATAAATATGACTATATTATATTTTCTACCTTTGAAAGAGGTATAATCCCATTGATTTAATTATTTCTGCAAGTAGTTATTTAATTACATTATGATTCAGGCACTAAGGTCATTGTTTAAAAAAAAATTACCTGCCCCTTTTCTAAAGCAGCGTGCAGTCTGAGATATTAAATTTGTGTACATGAAAATATCAATACAATTACTAATGTGTGTGTTGTTAGTGAGAAGAACCCAAGAACCTGTATTAAGTTGTCTTCATTTCAGTTGTCTGAAAGGTTTCCTCTCAGACTGAATGCCACAGTTCATAGGGCGTATTCATATATTCGCATGATCAAGAGCATCACATTCTATTCCAGCCTGAAAGGTGACATTAATGTGGCTTTTATTGGGATGGTATTTATATACTCAGATCTGAACTGGAAAGCTATAGGAATTCAGGATAGTAAAAGTTAACTGTGTACCCAAGTCATCTTATACAGGAAATAGGATCTGTGATGGGTCGTAAAGGATGGATAAGGACTGTATAGGCAGAGAGAAGTTATTTTTTGCTCCAGAAAAGACATAAGTAAACTATAGAGGTAGGAGTGACTAGAAAATAGGAGAAAGATGGAGAGGAGAGCAGTCTCCACCAATAGATGTTTCCTGCTGGAAAATGGAACTGAATCGGTGGACTGGCTTTGGAATAGAGAAGATCTTAAATAACAGTCAGAGACTACAAGGTTGTCTCCAGAAAGAGTACCCAAATTTGAGGTTTCCTTGAATGCTTGGTCTTTCATCATAAATTTCACCAGTGGAGAACTGTCATATAGAAAAGGGAACAATGTGAACTACAAGAAACATGGACCAAATGTTATTTTGCAATTTCTAGAAAGATCGATATATAGAGATATAGATACAAATGTAAATATTTAGATTGACAAAACCAGAATAGTCTTAGGCTTTATGCTGGCAGTAAGTAGCTGGTGCCTCAATTGAAATTAAGGCTGCTTCTGGAGGTCTTCCTTGTCTGTGTTTTACTAGTGTGATTAGACCTACTTCTTAAATATTTAACTGTGCAATGTTTTCACGATTATAGATCAGAGTCCTTCTAACATTGATAGTGTCCTGCTTATGCAAAAGCTTATTTGGAGGAGTCAGAGACAAGTGGAGAACATGTAACAAGGGTCAGGGGTGCACATCTTAACATCCTCCACCAATTTTCTAAGAGGGGGAGGTATAATCTGACAGCCAAAAGTGCATGGAGCCAACTACATAGATTATAAAATAGGATCCCAATATAATTCATTTTTACATGAAATGTATACATTTTAAATAAAGAGATAAAAATAGACACCTCAGCAGTCTGTTCCCATCCCATCCTAGTCTGTTTCTAGTCCTTCCGCCTCTGCTGTAACACACGCCTTTGATTGACAAGAAATAGTATTAGAGTGGGGTGGATGCAGTGCAAACTAGACCTTGCTTTGGAAAAACACCACTAAGTACATTTTGATCTGATTTTTCTTATCCCAACTATGATTATTAACTGAGAAAAAAAGATAATAAAAGACACGAAGGACAACTCTATAAATTTTGTCTTTGTCAGATGACTTTCTTCTTTACATTGTTATCTCCCTAGGTGACATACTGTTATTTTGTAAAATTTGATAAAGTCCAAAACATTACAATTAGTACTTTTATACAAATAGCCAGCTCTTTATCAATGTCATCAATAAAAGTAGCCAGTTTTCTTTACTCATTCTAGACGGTACAGAGATCCATAATTATAATTTGCATAGTACAGAAGTCAATAGAACTTTGATTCCCTCCCAGATAGTACGTGCAGTGCTAAAAATGTGTATTTTGTCCTGAATGAATTAATGTGACATGGTGGCTTGGATGTCGTGTAGGCTTAAGTGTGAACTCATAATCAGTCCTTGACCTGTTGAAGCCCTGAATTGTCCCATTTCTAAAATGGAGATAGAATTCACCCCACAAGATTGTGGTAACATGTAAATAAGATGCATAGACAGAGAGACTAGCATGTCCTTGGCACAGGGCAGCCTTTTTATAAATGTTATCCCTTCCACAAAGAACGCTGCAAAGTCACTAAATTGTCCAAAATATTTAGTGTTTTAATAATTGCCATCTCGATTCTTAGGCTATGATTATCAAGGGCTTGAGCTAAGATTATAATTTCAGCCCATTTCAAGCTTCCCTTTAAGACCTGCAGTGGTCAGTTTAAACAGTCATTCTGATCTGTTTAGAGCCATAAATCATTTTGTACAAGAAACCAGCTGTTTCACTGAAATGGTAAACACCATTGAACTTGACCAAGTTGAGAAAAAGTGCACACTGAACACTCCTAACCAGCTAGGTTTCAGCCTGACCTGAACAAGGCATGTCACATTTACCCTGTCAATAATCTTGACAAGAGTTGATTGTGCCAAAATGTATCTTATAAGGGTAAAATTTCAGTCATTGTGACAGGCAGTAGTGAAATATTTTTGAGCAGCAGGTATTTCCTGGTGGCTCAGAAATCATACCCTATACATGTTATGGGACAGCCTAAGAGATGAAGCTAACTTGCTCTAGGTCTCCTAGGACAGCAGTTCTTAGATGGATATCCTTTGTTTGAGTTCTCCAAACCATGATACATCTAGAAAAGATCAGACGTGCAAAAAAAATCCCTGACAACTGGGGTTACATGAGAGTCTTATTATTTAAACAAGAATGCTCCTTCAGAAACTTTGGATAGGTGTTTATTTCCAATGAATGCTCTCCAAGCATCCCCCACCCTGCTAAACTTATGATACCTCTAGAGCCAATTTACTAATAAGAAAGCTGCTTGGCATTCTTGGGAAATTAGGCAAAAGGTGGTGAATGGCTTTGAGGAATATTTCTCTCCTGCTGTGGAGAGACCAAGTGAACCTTTCCTAGCGATGTGTATCAAGCCCCTCCAAAGACACATGACTCCCAGATTCCAAGTCTCCAGCCCTCAGTTTTAGTAACTGGTGTCCAGTCAAAGTTAATTTTTGCTTCTAGGGTTTCTCCTAGACTGTATTCTGTTAGAGACCATGCTCTCCTCTGATGAGGCATTCCTGGAGGTGTCAATTTCGTTAGTAGGGTTAAGTAACTGTCCCTGGCCTAGAAAAGATCAAGTTAGGAGACACCATATTTATATCCATCAACCTTTGACTTAACCAGTTTGATTCATAGAAGCAATCTTATTTTCCAGTTTCTCTTAAAATTGCATTGCATAGCAAACACAGCATTTTATGTAATATTTTAATTTGGGATAGCATCTGGGGACTCATGGAGATTATGAGAGATCTAAAGCATGGTCCTCCTAACTCATACTAGCAGGAGACATTAGGCTTCAGAGCACTTCCTGCTTAGTGGTGCTTAAGTGGAATAAGGGTGGGCCCATGGAGAAGCTGCTCATGTTAACAGCTGGCATCTAATCTGAATCTAGACAGTTCCATGTTCCCAGTCCCACCTCAGCTATTTAGAACCGGTGTAGACTCAGGGATGAGACCTGAAATGCTTATAAAAACTATTTATACAAAGAAGAACCCACCCGGAATAACCCTTGAACACGTCACTGGTGCCAAACGAAAGGATTGGTTTGACAAATTTTTGAGATGATATAAATTAATTGGAAATGGTGGTGAAAGTATTTTACATTAGAGGACTTTGAGCACAAAGTAAGACTTTTGAACATTTCCAGAAAAATATTTTCTGAATAAGTTACTTTGAAAGAATAAATGCCTTACTAATCCCTATCTCCCTGTGGGAAACCTGGGGGTTGGGGGATGCAATTGCTTCTCTTTCTCCCATTCCCCTTCCCTGATGTTATATCAATAACTTTCAAACTCACAGGAAGACAGAGAATGGCTCTGCAGGGATTTAGTATTAAGGACATGAGGTCTTGGTTCACTTTATATGGCTAACACTGAAGAGCATCAGCAATGTTATTTATAACATTGTGTTCATCACTTCTGTAGTCCAAACAGCACAGGAACCACTCTGTGATGGAGGACTTGTTTTTAGCTCAGACTCTAATTGGAGCATGACTTTTCCAGTATGAATGCCTTCTCATTGCCCCTGCATAGGGTGACAGAAGAAGTGTATCAGTACTCACTCTAATAATGAGCACTTTTATTACTGGTGCAAAATGATTTGCATGTTATAACACCATTAATAGTCATAAAGTACACTAAGAAGGCATCATTGTTATTCTTGTCATTGGACAGATGAGAAAATTGAGGCTTTGAAAGCTAAATAAATTAATAGGCAACTAGTCTGAAGCAAGAACACCGCAACATTTTGCAGTCACATTTTGAGTTACCAAGTGAAGCCAGCAGATGGCTTTTCAAGATCCAGTGGAAGAACCTTTCTTCCTTGGCACTTATGTGTGAACAGTAAGCTGCACCGGGAACTGTCTAGGCCAGGGGAAGAAGTGGACATTCCAGTAAACACACTGTGAGTCTCAGGTATCTGGACTGGACACTTATATAAGAAGATACTCAACACACTTAATGTGACTTACATACAATTACATAGAAAGCACATTATATTTTCCTCCAGAGTATGAAAGTCACAACTCTTATTATTGTACTGTTTTTGATACCCTACATTGTGGGGGGTGGGAAACTTTAGAAGATGCTATGCATCAATCTACGATCTGGGTGAATATGAGTACACGGCTCAAAAGATAGCACAGAGCACAGTAATTAAGAGTGTGGATTTTAGAAATAAACAATCAGGGTATCGGCTGTTTGATTTTAGGCAAATTAGTTAAACTTGCCATGTCTTAATTTCCTCATCTATAACATAAGGAAAACAGTACCACCTTTTAAGACGTGAGTATTCTATAGGTCAATATATATAAAACCCTTAGAACAGTGGCTGGCATAGACTAAGCACAATAAAGAGAACGAGTTATAGTGTATGATTTTGATGCCCAGAATGACTAAGTAATACTCCAAATGCCTCAGAGAAACATTTTCTTAATCAATCCATTCCTGTAGATACCACATGTCACAGTAGCTCTTTAAGGAAATCTTCTCAGAGAGCCAAAGCTTTCAGGTAAATTAGCTTCTGGGTGCTAAAGACTGATGCCACCCATTTCACACCACAGGTACTTGCCTTATCTAAAGCAAATATGCTTGTGGGAAGGAGATTATTCAACTCTGTTTTAATATTTTCAGATGCTTTCTATGTTTGGCAAGATGATGTTCAGCTATGACGTAGACTGGCTCCAGTAACTCTGCTCAGCGTGAATGCATCAAAAGGAAGGGTTTATTGAACAGGGGTACAATGTGCTGACTTCGGAAGATTAATATCTGTGGCTTCCAAGCAAGGTGTTTGATGGAGGCATTACTTCATCTCTTTCAACCATAGCTTCCCCCCACCAAAGACTTAGGTTGTGTATGTATGTCTTCAACTCCAAAACACACACACGTGCATGTGCGTGTACACACACACACACACACACACACACACACACACACACATACACATACTCCTTGCTGATACTGATTTAACATTTTTCTAAAAATGAAAATTAATTTTCAATAGTTCCATTGTTCAATATTAATCAAGAACCTTCTGGAAACTATGAAATACTAGATATATTTTGGACCAAACCATGAAAAAGTCCAAACCCTCCTTTATGTGATAAAACTATTGACCTTACATTTATTATGCTTCAGCTGAAGCAAAAGTAACCCAAGGGCATGGCAGAAATGGTAAATTAACATATAGAACCAGATAGAGAGTAAACTGGAAATCAACAGGGAACTAAAAGGGAACTAACAAGAAATGAATTATCTTGGCACACAGACAAGTTTGAGACACAGAAATAAAATGTGTAATGGAGCATATTGAAGTCCATCATAAAATCAGGAGGCAGTATTTGCTGAGTTCTTCCATGTAACCCAAATTGGAGCATAATGATTAGCTTAGTGGAGATTTAAGTAGCTGAAAACCGAATAAAATAAACATATCCATTCACAACTGTAATTCAAAATTCTTCCTCTGCCTAGAGATTGAGGCCTGACTTATACCAAATGACAAGAGAAGTGTGCTGATTTCATTCCTTTTATTACAAGTACAGCTCCCTGGGGCAGGGCCAGTTGGTGAAAATTCATGTAAGTTGGTACATTGTGAGTCCTTATTTACAAGGCATTAATAATACATCAGGAAGACAAAGGAATACTCCAAACAATAAACTCTAACAGCCCTGAATCATGTTGTAACGCAGCTCTTTCCTCGCTCCAAGTCATCCCATAGCTTCCTCTTGTCCTTGAACTTTCTTTAGCTTATTCTTAGTGAGCTTCCTCTGGTGGGACACTGCTCACTTCCAGAATCTGGACTGTGTTCAAAACTTAAATTGTCTTGGTGCAATCACCTAGAGAGAATATGATATTGTTTACTGTGGAAACATTTACTATGGATCATTCTTGTCTCCTTTCACAGACATATGACTGGAGGGTTTCAAGATGACTTAAGAGACCACTGGCTAAATCATTCTAATTTTTTTTGTTCTCAAAGATTTTCTGCCTTTTAGGAGATTGATTTGTTAACCAAATAACATGCAGATTTGCAAAGAAAATGAGAAAAGGTAAAGAACTGGATCTAAAATGACCCTATTGGCAGAAATAAACATTTTGAGGAAGCAATGGGGTTTTTTATATGCAGATGAACATCTTTATTTTTTTCAAGTGTGCATTTTAAAAATACAGCAGCCTTATGGATCATAAAACACCGATGTGTAGGCACCTATGAAAGTGTTTGTACAGCATAGTATACTGTTTGTATACCAGAGCTCCTAGTTTCAGATCACAACTCCAACTAGGTTAAATTCTCTGTGCCTGTTGACTTATAAAGCAAGATATCTATCTTATAGTTGTGATTTGCTTGCAAATTGTATGTATCCAATAAATGTTGGATATTGTTATTGTTGCATGCTTTTATTTTGCTATTGTTTTTTGTAGTATTAGGACAGCTTATTGACACATTCAGACGTAAATGATGTCTTATTGTTCTGCCTAAATGGGTGCAGTGTTTGCAAACAATAATGTATTATTCAAAAGGAGAGCATTAGTAAGCTTTGGACCATTTGGTTGCTGTATTTTCTACAACACCTTGAAACATGGCAGACTAGAGTGGAAACTTTGAAGACAAGCCTGAATATGAATCCCAAATTTTCCACTTACCAATTCTGTGACATCAGAAAAGTTGTTCTACTTCTCCTGGGGCAAATAAAACAAAGTCTGCCTCACCCCATGACAGATAATAGTAATGAAGATCAATAAACCCATTTGTCTTAAGTTATGTGATTTGATGAGAAAAGACTATAGAGACCTACTGAAGCACCATATTTACCTTAATTAACCTGAGTCTGGGCTCCCTTAGTAAAGTACAAGGGATCCTGAAAGAGCCTTCTAGACTCCTCATCCATTGTCTCTTTCCCTTCTCTCTCTCTCTCAATTCTATGAATATTCTGTGCTGTTTCCTGTAGTAACCCAACTCTGAAGAACTAAGGGACAAACCTTAAGCTGGTTTAATACTTTGTCATGAATTCTGTCCAGCTCCATGATAGCACTTTTCACCTTGTATTCCATTATCTATTTAGATATTTTGTACCTTCAGGTAGAATTTGATATGATCTTTTGTACAAAATCCATGGCAATTCACATGGTGACAGCCACAGGGTCAGATATCCCACTCATATACATATTTATTAAAAATAAATCAGTTATTGGTCCTATGGATGTCTGAGAGACAAACAAACAAAAGAAAATTGCCCATAGTGATTAATTGGGACATGATGTATGAGTAGTTGACACATTAATTCTAATTTATGCTATAACATATATGATTCCAGTAACCAGATCTATTCCATGCACAGTTGTAGCCAAATACATGTGAAACATCTGTTAAATTCCGAGCTCTCTAGTAAATCCAAAACTCAAAATAGCCTCTTTACTGAATAAGCAGATGGCAGTAGTTTGCTAGGAGAGTGGTACAGAAATGGTCCTATTTTGCACTAAGATTAAGATAGAAATTGAAGAAAAGTGTTAATATTATCCCAAAAGATAAATGATCATGGTAACAAAAATAGAATACACAAGCATCAAATTTCTCCTGTTTAGATTTAAAACCTGAATGAAGCAGGTAAGCCATGAGGTATCCATGAGTTTCTCAGGTTATTAAAGCAAATAATAGAAGCAGCATGCTCAGGCTCTTAAATGTGCTCATGGAAATACCCACTAACGATCTTTGGCACTGGGAGTCCAATTATTACTTGGTTTTGTTTCTGTTTTTATTTTTAATTTCCTTCCTTCATAGGACTATAACTCAGTAGGAAAATAAGAAGGTGTGCTTTTGAAGTAATATTCATTAACCTTTAAAACACTTTACTGAATAGAAAAGAAAGCCTACATAATTAACCCCTTGTAAGAGCAGCATAGACTTTGGTCATATAAAATTGACTTTCAATCCAGATTCCACCACTTTATACCTGCCAGACTTGGGTGTATTAAACAACATCCCTTTTCTCATGCTACTACAGTGTTTAACATAGAACAGAGGGGGAGAACATAAACTTTGGATTAGGATAGACTAGCTTGTGAAGCCTGTTTGGCTAGTGACTTGGGAAAACGATATACTCTCTGGAGCCACTGTTGTTAAAGGAGACAATGAATCTGGTAGGGTTTTGAGCAATGAATAAGATGTAGGAGCACAGACAATGGCCCACAGTGCTTACTCCATAAATGTCAACACTTTTTTATTGCCACCATCTGCCCCTCCATGGCCTCTGATCCCCCACCCAGCCTATATCATCCCCAGAGCGAGTGTTCTACCCAAGGGAGATCAAATGATACATGTAAATGGTCATGGTCATGGCTTCCTCTGCTCCCATGCTGCAGGGTGCAATCACTGGCAGGGAACTGCTCTTTCTGTGTCTAGATATGAGATAACCGTTTGTAAATGGATCTTTTGTGAAAGAAGATCAGACTGTGAATATGACTTCTGAAAGAAGAAGATATATCTTTCTTTGAAGACAGCTTTGCGCTCACAACTACAGCCACACAAACATTCACATAGACCTTAGGAAGAGGACAGTTAAGCTAGCACACAAAAAATATGCAGTGTGGATGGCAGGGATGTATGAGTGAACAAATGAAGAAAGAATGGGGCAATAGGCAGGATATGCAGATTTCAGGGCTTGTATTCTCTCCACTGTGTGTTGCAGGTCTCTTTAATACCCTCTTCTCCTTCCTTCTGGTCACACTGACCACAGGTGCTCATGTGAGTCCCGCTAACTTCAACATCGAGGCTGCAAAGTGCAATCAACAGTCCACCACCAATCCATTCTACCTTTCTTTGCACTATATTCATATTTATGTGTATTCTCTGAAAGCTCCCCTCAATCTCAGGTCTGTTGTCTTATTATTATTATAAAATAATCTACACATGCATTATTCCCTCAGTGAAAGTAAGAACTCAGCACCAAGAAAGCAGAACTCAGGAAGAAACAAATAATTTTCTTTTAGTTATTATTGCTAATCAATACAAACATATTAAGTGACTGACTACTCTCTGCTGGGCTCAATGAAAAACTGAGATAATCATTACTTTCAAAATGATTCAACGTATTCATACAACAAAAAGTTGAGTAACAATACCAGATGATGTAACAAGGGGCCAGAGGGATCCATAATTAACTGTTAGATAAATGGCAGAGAGACAACGCTTGCTTTTGGAATCCATAAAAGAAAAAGACTTGGTATGGCACAGACTAGTCAAAACAGATGGAATTTGAATAGGAGCTTTTGGATGATTTGCACAATGGAGAAAATTGAGGTGTCATTCCAGTTGGGAAAATTGCATGAACAAAGTTACAGCAGCCAGAAAGAATGGTTTTCTCTCTGGCAATGAGTAAACAAGTTTGCCTTTAAGAAAAGGAAGTTTGAAAAATCAGAGGAAAAGGACAGGCTGATGTAACAGCACAGAAGGACTTGTATGCTAAGCAAAATAATTTGTTGTAAATAAGCAAAAGATAAGTTATAAAATAGGGGAAGAGAAATAAAATATTAATCTACAGGTACATTTAAACAATAAACTAGGATTTTAGGGCAGTGGAAAAATACTGTATAATACTGTAACAGTAGATACCTGACCTTATGCATTTGTCAAAACACAGGGAACTGTACAACAGGAAGAGCAAAACCATGTAAACTATGTCTTTTATTTAATAATAATGTATCAGTGTTGATTCATCAATTGGGACAAATACACACCACCAAGCTAGATGTTAATAATAAAGGAAACTGTGAGAGAGGGTATGGGGGAACTGTTTGTACTATCTGTTCAATTTGCTTTAAACCACAAACTGCTCTAAAAATAAAGTTTAGCAATTAAAAAACTATATTTACAGAGGAAAAGCATCTAACTTTTTTGTCTTAAGGCATTGTTTTATACGACAATCTTAAAATACACTATGGTTTTAAAAATGCATCCTTCCTTTCAGCTCTAAAAAAAAGACATTATCTAAACGTTGGTGAGGGACTTCTGCAATAGATTTCTTTCCACAAGAACTTCATTATGCTCTTCCTTGAAAAATGATGTGGTATTGGTGATAAAGAAAGAGGAGAAAGGGGAGAGTGTAATAGTTTTGTCTTGCTGCTATAGTAAATTACCAGAAACTGAATGGTTTAAAACAATACAGATGTAGTACCTTACAATTCTGAAGGTTGAAAGTCCAAAGTGAGTGTTAGTACAGGGCTAAAATTCAAGGAATTGGCAGGACTTCATTCTTCCTAGAGGCTCCAGCAGAGAATCTGTTGTCTTGCCTTTTCTAGCTCATAGAGGTAACTCACTCCTTGGGTTGGGGCCCCTTCCTCCATCTTCAAATTACATCATTCCAAATATGTCTCCATTACCACATTGCTTTCTTGACTCTGACCCACCTGCCGCCCTTGTATAAGGACTCGTGTGATTACATTGGGTCAACCTGAGAATCCAGGGTACTCTCCCCATACCAAGGTCTTTAATTTAATCACATCTGCAAAATCCTTTTTTCAAAATCTCTTTCTGGGGATTAGGATGTGTACATCTTTGGGGTTCCATTATTCCACCTATTAGAGAGGGCTAGATTAGAAGGTGAGTGCAGATGGTTTATCTGAATGAGGAATGGAAAAAGAGAGTCATGGGAGATAAGAGGGTTAAAAAGTAAGAAAGGAATCCTGAAAATGGGAAAAGGAAAAAACAAATATGCATCCCTAAAGCCTAAGTACACACTTAACATGGAGGGTTCTTTTTCTTTTTTCTTCTTTTCTTCTAGGCTCATTGCAAGTAGGAAGTGAAGGCTAAGGCAGAGTTATGAACAGTCTGGCTGGGCATTGAAGGAATGTTCCAGCAGAGAACAAATCTGTAAAGACTGGGAGAGGGTTTTTATTTGTTCATTTTTGTTTTCTTCTTTCTTTCCATTTTTTTAAATCTCTCTGTTATTGTTTGTTTTTTGGCTTTTAGTGTTTAAGGAAATATCGCTCAAAAAAGGAATAGACACTGTAGATACCATACACAACAAATAAAGACTTAAGAAAATTAGTTTAGAAAACTCGCTAAGCAAACACCCTACAGAAAGCAATAAAAACAAACCCTAAGGAGGCAGAAGAGTTAGATTTCCAGAATTACTATGTTACGATATCCAAAATGTCCTGTTTTCAACAAAAGTTATGAACGTGCAAAGAAACAAGGAAGTAAGGCCCATTTATGGATGAAATTAAGAAAACTATCTCTAAGGAAGCACAGACTTTGATATTACTAGACAAATATTTTAATTGAGCATCTTCCAGATACTCAAAGTGCTAAAGAAAACCACACACCAATTGATTTTTAACAAGGATGTGAAGACCATTTGATGGGGAAATAATAGCCTCTTCAACAAATTGTGAATTTTTGGACAATTGGACAGCCACATGTAAAAGAATAAAGTAGGACCCCTACCTCACACCACCTACAAAAATTAACTCACAAATAGATCAATTACCTAAATGTAAGCAGTGAGACCATAAAACTCTTACAGGAAAAAAAAGTCAGGGTAAATGTTCATGACCTGGGATTTGGAAATGGATCTTTTCATCTAAGATGAAAAGCACAAGCAACAAAAGAAAAAATAAATTACACATCATGAAAATTAAAAACTTTTGTGCATCAAGACACATTATCAAGAAAGTGAAAAAGCTGTCTACAAAATGGGAGAAAATAATTGCAAATCATATATCTGATAGGGGTCTGGCATTCAGAATATATAAAGAATTCTTATAACTCAACAACAAAAAGACAAGTCACCAAATTTTAAAAATGGTCAAATGACTTGAATACAGCTTTCCCCAAAGAAGCTATTCAGTCAACAAGCATGTGAAAAGATACTTAACATCATTAGCCGTTAGGAAAATGAAAATCAAAACCATGAAGAGCTACCTCCTTACAACAGTAGGATGGTTATAATTAAAATAAAATAACAAGTCTTGGTGCAAATGTGGAGAAATTACAACCCTCATACATTGATGGTGGGAATGTAAAGTGGTTTAACCTCTGTGGAAAACAGTTTGATGGTTCCTCAAAAAGTTAAACATAGAATTATCATATGACCCAACATATGTGCTCCTAGGTATATACTCCAAAGAATTTGAAAGCAGATACTTAAACAAACACAGTTATGCACATATTCATAGCAGAATTATTCACAATAACCAAATGGTGGAAATTGCCCAAATGTCCATTAATGAGTGAATGGATAAACAAAATGTTGTGTGTACATACAATGGAATATTATACAGGCATAAAAGAGATAAGGTACCAATATGTGCTACAATGAACTTCGAAAGATATGCTAAGTGAAATAATCCACACAAAAAAAGTCACATTGTGTAATTAGCCAGCCTTAGTAGTCTAGAGGTTAAGATTCAGTGCTTTCACTGCTGTGGCTTGGAGTTTGTTTCCCAGCCAGGGAAAAACACCACTCGTCTGTGGGTTGTCATACTATGGTGGCTGCATGTTGCTGTGATGCTGAAAGCTATTCCACCAGTATTTCAAATACCAGCTGGGTCACCCACGGGTTTCAGCAGAGCTTCCAGACTAAGACAGACTAGGAAGGAGGACTTGGCCACTCCCTTCCAAAAAAATTGGCCATGAAAATCTTATGAATAGTGGTGGAGGATTGTCTGATACAGCATCGGAAAGTGAAAGGATGGCAAAAAAAGACTGGGCAAAGTTTTGCTCTGCTGTACACAGCGTCGCTATGAATCGGAATCACTTGATGGCGCTAACAACAAATTGTGTGATTCTACTTATATGGAATATGCGGGATGGGTAAATACCTAGCAATAGAACACATACTGACAGTTGCCAGGGCCTGGGGAAATGTGGGAATGGGGGGCAACTGCTTAATGGCAAGGAATTTCCTTTTCAGGTTGATGAAAATGTTTTGGAACTAGGCAGAGGTAGTAGCTACAAAACATTGTCAATTTACTAAATGCCACTGAATTGTACAGTTTAAAGTGGCTAATTTAATTTTATATCAACTTCATCTCAATAAAAAAAGTTTTGTACTGACAGACAGTAATAAATTTATGTTTTATAAAAATCACACCAAGTGGCACAATTAAAATAATAATATAATTTTAAAAATATGTTTGATACATACAGGGTAAATCGTGATGGGTCTATAACAGATTATCTTTTAAGACTAAGGTATTTTGAGGCAACTCAGACTTTGACATCAGGTAGGATAGTCCCAAGAAAGAATGAGAAAACAAAGGAATGAATGAACATTAAACAGCAGTCTAGTGTGGTGTTTCTTATGTTTGTAAAAATTATCTGAGTATGTGATTAATATATACACGGAGAAATCATTATTTATGATGGCAACATATATAATTGTAGAGTTACAAGTATATAAAATAAAACAAAATGACTGATAAATCCATGTATTTTTAAAAAGAGTATTTCAGTATATACTTTAAAGGATATACTCAAAGTGAAGCACTAATATGTACCAACTCTCTCAAAAACCAGCTTGTTTAAATGATGTCTTCTGAAAAATCTAAATATACAAATCCTAATAACTCACTTCTCTTTTCCCTGATCACATAATACAATATTCCCTGACTATATATTGTGTCTAGAAGAGCATAATAAAAAGAAATGTAATGTGAGTCAAAATTGTGAAACACCTATGAAATGTTTAAAAGTTCTGGTAGCCGCATTTTTAGAAAAATTAAAAAAATGAGGTGAAACTAATTTTACTAATTTATTTAACCCAATATATCTAAAATATTATTTCAGTATATAATCAATATAAAAATATTAATGAGATATTTTACATAACCCTTTTCATATTAATTCTTCCAAATCAAGTGTGTATTTTACACTTACACCATATCTAAATTCAGACTTTGGGCTAGAGGATTTGGTACTGAGCACAGGTAGACCACCAAAATAGCATATACTAAAGTATGTTACCATCATTATTCATAAATTTAAGAAGTCATCAATCTTTAGTTCATGTATTCAATATAAAACTGTGCAGCTAACAGAAGTATCTATGAAGTGTTACAATAACATGAAAAAGACAGCTTAAAGTTTTAAGTAGAAAAAGTCAAAAATACGGGATAACTATAATCATGAAAACTAAACATGCATTTCCTCCTTCCTTCCCTTCACTCCTTTCCTGCCTCCCTCCTTCCTTCTAGAAATAATTTACAAGTAACTGATATAAATTTGCTCCATAAGACTGGTGCCTTTTGTGGTAACACCCAGCCTGCACTCAGAAGCACACTTCTATGGGTCTGCAAATTTATGCTCACATAATAAATGTTTGAAAGTGCTTATATCTTTATTAGTGAGAATTGTTATAACACTTTTTAACCTTCTGATTTCTTTTACACCTAATTTATTAACTTATATAGTCACTATTTACTGTTCAATTGCCCTTGAATATTTTGTTGTGCTGGGTCCTTCTTTAGGTGGAACATATAAGAGCTGACTCTAAGATAGATTCACTAATTCTACTTTCCTTCTGATTAAATACTTTTTCCTTTCTTTTTTGTTTGATAGATATCTGTTATTGAGATATTTATTCTTTATTTAAATGTAGGGTGAATATTGTTTGATTTTTGTTCTTTTAAGAAATAATCAAAGCAGTTAATGCTATAAATATGCCTCTGAGCTTACCTTTAAGCAATACATATATTACATAAATAATATATAGTTGCAAATGTTATATATATTACATATTATAGTTAATATGTATTATATGTTACATAGTATGTATCATTCTTTTGTTTTTTTGCTAAGTCCTATATTACTGAATATTCAATTTTTCTGTAACCCCTTACAAAGTAGATAAATATCTATACCCACACAAAACATACATTCTAGCAGAAAGAGGCAGAAAATACAATAAGAACTAGTGGAGCAGGTTAGACAATGATAAGTATTGTACAAAAGAAAAACATAAAGCAAATAGAGAGATTAGAGATGTGTGGTGGCACTGCTTGCTTGCAGTAATAATTAGAGTGGTTATGGTTAAGTAAAACAATTAAAGGAAGCAATGGAATTATCTGAACCGTTCTATGCCAGAAGAGTGTTTCATGCAGAGCAAATAGCACAGCAGAGGCTGGTGTGTTCAAGGAGGAGCCAGAAAGCCAGGTGCTGAAGCATAAGGGAGAGTAGGAGGGGGAATCATAGGAGAGAAGATCAGAGAGGAAATGGGGATAACTCTTCTAAGAACTTGAAGTCATTGTAATACCACTAGTTTTTACTCTGTGAAATGAGGAGAAATATCAGGGCTTGTGCATAAAGGTAAAATGAACTGATTTGTTTACCTTTCATGTTGGGAATATACTCTTAAAGGCAAGAGTAGAAATTAGGTGTGTTAATAAGTGTATACAATAATCCTGGTGGGTATTGACGATGATCGAGACCAAGGCTTAAGGAATGGAGATAGGAGTGTTTGGATTCTAGATCTAGTTTAAAGGCAGAAATCACTATGAAATATGACCTATATTATTCTGACTTTTCAAAATTAATAAGCAGCTGCTTGAAGGATAGCTTGCAGTAAAAGTTCTATAGACACTTGAAAAATGTGAATTTTTGTTGATAAGATATAAAATTTTAAATTTCCATTATTTTAATATTATTTTTATTATACAAATACTCCATGGTCATATTTAAATTTTGTCTGCTAGGTTTGTTATAAACTAAAGGTCATATATTAAACACTCCACTGTGAGATAATCTTGTTGATTTTTTCTTGCATTTAACCCAATTTTTGCTTTACAAATTTTGATACTATGTTATTTGACACAAAAAGAGTTATATTTTCTTTGTGGTTTCTAGCTCTTATCAATATAAATGAACCTCTTTCAATGCTTTAAAAAATTCTAATCTGCTGTGAACATTTTCATTCCTGTTTTGAGAATTTTGTTGTTCAGCTTCATTTGATATATTTTCCCATTCTTTATTGCTAACATTTTTTTATTTTAAGTATAGCACTAACAAGAAACACATAGATTATCTTGTTTTGAATGTTCCCTGGATGTGCTTCCTTCCTACAAGACGTGAGTCACGGAAATGTTTAACAACCATGCCCATTAGTCCCCGGGCTATAAAATACCTCGACTGTGGGAGCTCTACTTTGCACCAAGCAGACCACCACACCAGGTACCATGACTAATACAAGATATTTGATGAAACGTTAGAAAAGGACAGTGTGAAAAATCAAATTCAAACGTCCCCAGGGGGAAAAAATGGTTGTAATGTTTACATGGTTACGCTATTACTCAAATGAGGGAATCTTTAAATTCTATCCACAAATGGATTTGCACTCTGGTTTAAACTTGGGAGAATATTTCAAGAAAGGGACATAATAAGCGTATCTTGTTAGAGGAATTCCACTCTGTCCACATGACTTGTGCCTTTCTTTGTAACTCAGACATCCTGAATTCACTTGGACTCTGATCACAGATAATGTCTGTTTTGTTTTTATTGTGTTGATATCCTGAATACATATAAACTATTGGAATTTTCTGTGAAATAATTATATTTCCTCACCTTGATTAAATCATGCTTGGACATGCCCTTTGTTTTGGTTAATAAAAATGAGTAGAAATAATATCTACCACTTCTAAGCAGAAGCTTTAACATTCATTGCATAGACACAACATTGCATATTTCTTCTTTTACCGTATTAATCTACCCAGTTTATGGCAGTTCTATTAACTTACATCCTAGAATGAAGAAAATATACAGCTAAACCATGATGGGCATGTGATATGAGAAAGAAAGAAATATATTGTTATACGCCATGGAGATTTTGTTCTTGTTTTGTTTTATTTTGTTATGTAACTTTGGCACAAACTAGTGAAGCCGGTACAGGAATCAGTACCAGAAGTCAGGTTCCACTGTAATGACAATGAAGAAAAATATGTAACTCTTGCTTCAAAGCCAGGAATTGTACACTGAAAAAACTATTGTTGGAAACCGGAAAAATGACAACTCACATTGTATGGTGGCAAAATATTTGTGTATCACTAGCAGTATTGAGGAAACCATTTAATTTATTAAATAACTGTGTGGCTTTTGGTGAAGAGCTAGGGAAACTATTGACATGACTTGGATGCTATTAGCTGCATTGATATTATTTTCCAAGAAATATAAGAATTCAGGAAAAAACTGACACACGATTAAGCAGAAATTAAAGGGAACACAGACTCTGGACCTGTAGATTTGGAAGATGCGACTGATTTTCATTTACAATTGGTAAATGATAAAAGAAGGAATACTTTTAAGCAACAAAGGGTTATTAAAACTCACTTTATGTAAAGTGTTTTTCAATCACAACCATTGTTTAAAAGTCTGAATTGATTAATAATGGGAAAATATCACATAGAGAAAAAACTACAACGTGGCTTTCCCACAGAATCTTGATATGTTCAGTGTGCCTGTAAATAAACCTGGAGTAATAAGCATGTCTGGAAAATAATTATCAGTAGAATAGTTGTCACATGGAACTGATTGGAAGGAATAGTAGTGAGAAGATCAACTAAGCTTTTGAGAGACTTGTTCTGCTCAATGAACCATAAGTCTGAATCAAAAGATACAATGACAGTTTAGGACATCAACTGATTGTTAAGTCTCCGACTTCCTTATGGAGAAGTAGTCTGAAAAAGTTTATTAACCACCTATTCCTCAAGGCCCTCTTCAGATGGACCAAGAAAGATAATAGAAAAGGAAGGTACTCAGAGAGAGCAGATCCAAGAACAAAGAAGTACAATGGGCTGGAGAGAAGAACTGAGGCTTAAACAAGACACATGACCCATCTCTGGTGACTCCTTAACGTCTCCTTACCAAGACTTCATAAATACTGTGGACCAGTGATTTCATGTAGTTCACTTTTTTTAATGATGACTGTGGTGAATAGAATTAGGCCACCTCTATTTCACCAGTCTCTGTTGAATAAGTGAGGGCACAACACTAGGAACCACATCTGACTAAGATCATGAGATCCTAGACTCTGAGCCTGACCCTGTGACTGGATGATACTGTTGGATGTTTTTCCTTGGGAAGAGGAGTCGAGCAAAATTTTCTTGTGGAAGGTGAATACATGTGATTAAGAAGATGCACAGTTTTAGATTTCATTACAAATCTCAAGTACTCTTTGCTCTTCTCTAAAGGTGGATTTTAACTGTTAACTACTATACTGTTAACATCACTCTTATCATCTGTCTTTCTTTAAGTCCATGAGAGCCATTAAAAGCCATTCTGTGGTATCTTGTGCCATCATAATGGTAAGTTCCAGAGAGGGGTTGTTTCATTAGCCTGGGTTTCAAAATGAAGACCAACTCTGATGGAGATGTGACATGAGAAATAAATAAACCTTTGTTTTTGCAAGCCAGTAAAATTGGGGGGTTATTGGTAACCAGAGTATAGTCAGGTGAAAGCTAACCAAGACAAGCCTACCACAGATTCCAATTCACTTGACCTGTCCCAGGTAAAAATTAATCTTAAGAAAATATCTTTGTGATTTCTACTAAAAGATGGATAAAATAAGTTACCTTTATTTCCATTCTATCTCTTGAAATATTCTAAAAAACAGGAAAACTAATAAAACTTAAAAATGCTAAGCCAAACAATTACATGGCTAAACCCCCAAACTACGTGTTACCCTACAAGTAAGTACTACTTTTCCAAAGTCAATTCACTGACTTTTTAACTGATAGGCAAGATTTGAGTAGGTTCATAGGCCAGGAGAAAGGGGGACACCTTCACTCTCTATGGTGGAATATCTCTGGAGATATGAAACTGGAGGAAAAATCACACAGTGATGTCATGTTTGATTGCCTGTGACCTAGCTTCTTAGTTGAGGGAGAATTGCAGAGGAAAAACCCGAAGGAAGAAGGAGATACTGATGGTCAGAGTGATGTGCAGAGAGTCTGGAATTTACTATCACAGGGAAAAAAGTAACACCATAATAAATACAGTGGCTAGTATATGGAGAGACATATTGGAAACGAAAAATAGGAAAGGTATAAAATTTAAAATTAGAGGAATTAAAGATATGAAAGACAGAAAAAGGAGATTTAAAATGCAATTAGTACATTTGCTAAACAGAACAAAGACAACTGAAGAAAAAATATACATCTAATTAACTCATTTCTAAATGAGGGGTTCTGTTTACTGGCTCAGGGAACATTCTGTGTATCAAAGGAAAAGTGGATTTAGAAGAATGAGCTCCATGCCTTGATGCAGTCACTGACTTCCAAACATATAGGTGTTCCAGCAGTAAAAGCAAGTCGGGAGGAAAATTGTGCTGCTTTTGGTATCCACGCACGTTTATTCTCTAAGTTTATGACACAAATCATGGTGATGGTCTCCCAGTGTACACTTATCTCCAAACTCATCAAATTGTATAGATTAAAAATGTACAGCTTTTTGTATGTCAATCATACTTCAATAAACTGATTAAGAAATAATACAATGGAGCCATTTCCACAAAGTTCTGAGAAAAAATAAGCAAGTGATTCTCTAATATTATCTCCAAGCAAGCCATCATTTTAATATAAAAATTACAAACAAACGTGTATAATCATTTAAAATTTCAAGGAACTATCCCAAGAAGATCCCTACTTGGGGAAAAAAATTAAGTAAAAACTCAATTCAACTATGAAATTAATAAATTGAAAATGGAAAGTACTGTTAAAAATGTTTGGTAGTGAGTGCTGACTTCCATTAAATGAATAACTAACAAGGCTACATCATGGATTATAAAATGTAGGATTATAGAACAGAACGTCAAATGGATCGATTTTAATAATACAAAAATAATAGTTTACATATCAAAAATCTGGATATAAGGTGAGAGAAGAGAGACAGATTACATATGTGCTAATTTCTTTGACTTAATAACAAAGAGTCAGTGGATACTCTACATGGAGCAAACATGTTCCTTAAAATTAGCATTAACTTTAAAGATATTTATATATTTTTTAAAATTTTAGAATATTTTTGCATGACCTTGTCTTGAAATAATGAAATATCTATCTCAATTTCAGTACTTCAGTTTTCCTTCAGTTAAATTCAAATAAGATTAAATACATGCTTCATTTGAATAACATGCTTACTATAATCCTGATTTTTAAATATTTATCTCTCTTTTTAAAATTTAAATTTCCTCCCCGCCCCCGTCTCTTCCGTTTTGCACACTGTCTTTTTCTCTCCTTCCTTGCTTCTATACAAGTGATAACTGTAATAACGTTCATGAAATGTAAGAAATGGTTATTTCTGAAGTAGTAATTTGGATGAATTTTATTTTCCTTCATCTACTTTTCCGTATTTAATAACACTTTGCCTTTGTCTTTGCCTTTTATAATGAATATATATCATTTAAAAACCAAATTATACTTCTAAAATGAATTGACTGCTTTTGTAAGAAGTGAAGCAGCAAGATTCTTCACAACACCTTGGGGCTGTGCACTGACCGTGCCCCTTGTCCCAAGTGGCCTTCCAGTCAGCAGAGGTTCGTTACAGGCCCCCTGGGGAACTCATATTCTTCATCTGTACAATAAATGGCTCAGACTAAGTAATTTCCGAACTAGCTTATGGCTCTATGCTCTGTGGTTCTAACTAGATTCCCAGTGACTTGGAGAATTAAATTGTGGTTGAAATAATAAATAGAAAACATACTTTGGAAATTACGGAAGACAAAAAAATGAAGCTTAAATAAAATTTTCTGGCCACATTCCAAAATTTATATTTTATAGTGATTAAAAGAACATATGAATTGCACTTTAATCAGTGCCCAGTGAACATTAAATTGACCTTGGACTCATGGCCAGTATTGAAGTGCAGGTCTTCATCAGTTTGATTCAGCAGGCAGTGAAGAGCCAAATGGAGAAGCTAAGACTGTGCCTGAAGGCTGGAATTTATTATATTTTCAGTAAAAACAATTTTTGAAGTAAGATGATGGTTTTCCTCCGAATTGTTTCATTAAAATTTGATCAGAGAGAAGAATGTTTCTATTTAACTCCAGAAAATGTAATTTTGGCTTCCACCCACGGAGAGAAGTTTTCCACAGTGATGCTCATAGTTCTGGAGAGCACTAGTATGAATTACATTTCCTCGCAAAGTGCTATTTCAAAAACACAGCTATCAGGAACAATACAACATATTCTCCAAACTTATTTGTCTTAGAAAAACTACCTGCTTGTGGTAAATTATGGTCCATTTATAATGTCTGGTTGCATGCCACTGCTTGTAGATGCTCTTGAATATTCGGTTGCTCTAAAGAGCAGCTGTGCTTAGTGTTGGACCCTTCACCAGTTAAGAAATGCCATTTTCCAATTAATCTTTCTGGTCCATTAAATATTTAGGCTCTCGTACTGTAAGACTAGAGTCACAAAAGAGGCATGACTTCCTTGTTTATTTGGGAGAGGTGATTTGGCCATGATTTGGTTTTCAGCTCTACTGCAACAAAAATAGTCTTACCTACTTAATCTCGACATTTTTTTTAAAGCAGAGTTTCTTTTAAAATCTCAAAGGACTTCCAATTCAATTTTATGCATATTATCATTTCTACCAACAAAACATCATGGAGAGTAAGATTAATGCTATTTAAAAAGAGCATGAGAGAATTCTACTGTTGGAAACTATCAGTAGAAGTGCATATTTCTCCCTAAACTACATCTTGCACAGGCTAGTAACAAATCACAGTGAGTTTAAAAAAATGAATTAAAAAATATAAAATAAAACACTCCTTTGCCATGGAAAGAACACAAAAAATTCCACTAGAAAAAAAAAGCAAACCTTCTGTTAGATTTTTTTTATAAGTCTGAAACAGAAAATTAGGGCTAATGATTTGTGGTTTGAAAATTAAAACTCCTTGAGCCAAATGATCTTCCTGTAAGCCGAATGCATACACACACACACATACACACACATAAGCCCGCCAACAGATAAAAAATGGATATGTGGTAGGCAGAATATTGGTTCCTATCATCCTCGTCCCCTAGTGTTATTCCCCTGATTATATTACATTATGGCAAAAAGATTATCTGGATGGACCTAATATAACAACATGAGCTCTCAAAAAGAGGAGTAAAAGATAAATCAGAGAAACCCAAAATTCAAGATTGCTGGCTTTGAGGATGGGTGGGGCTACCATGAACCAAGGGATGTGGGCAGCGCTTACAAGCTAAGAACCACACTAGGCTAATAGCCAGCAAGAAATGGGAACCCAGTCCTACAACTGCTTGGAATTGAATTCAACCCAAATGATCCAGGAAGTGGATTTTCCCCCAGAGCCTCCAAGTAAGAACGTGGAATGGCCTTCATCTTGATTTTAGCCTGTGAGATTCTGATGGAGAATCCAACTGGGCCATAACTGTGCCTGGATTTCTGACCCACAGTGACTGTGAGATAATAAACATTTGTTGTTTTAGGGTCATGTGTTTGTGGTAATTTGTTACACAGCAATAGAAAGTGAACACAGGGGCAAGTGGCTATCTAATAAATAGAAGGGCATCTTGTCTTTGACATGAAACTGAGTAATGTCACCCCAGAGACTTCAAACTGATCAGCAGCTTCCCAGTGCCCAAAAGATGGTTTAGAAGTTTTTAAGCAAAAGGAACACACTAGCTTTTTTCATATGCATTAGACTCTAGTAGAAAGTGACCTTTGATGGTGAGGGATGTATAGGATTACAGAAAGAGTGAAAAGAAAAAGGGGAAAAAAGAAAAGAAATAAATATGGGATATATAAAGAGTTCATTTGTATAACACTCTCCAAAACACAAAACCATAGATCTAGAGAATGTATTAGTGTTTGCCAGGGGACAGCAACAGGACTAAGGGGAGGGATGGTGCAGATATAAAAGGGTAGCATGAAGAGTTCCTTTATGGTGATGAAATGTTGTGTATCTTCATTTTATTAGTAGTTACACAAATTTATACATGGTGAAAAATTGCATAGAACTAAACACACATGTATGCACACACACACACAAATGGACTCATGTAAATAATGGTGAAAACTGAATAAGGTCTGTAGTCTAGTTAATAAATAAATGAATGGTGAGGAAATGTTTTTCCCCCTCCTAAATACATAAGACTTTAAGCATTGCCTTTAGTCAAAAATCTGACAGAGAATTAGGATAGCAACCTGTTCAAACAGTTTTGAAAATAATATATACAAATATATTACCAAATACATGTCTCAAGGGGGAAAAATAGAATTGAACGTTTAATTTACTTCCTCAAATTTCAGTATGTACTTTAAAAAAAGAGAAGAAAAGAATAAGAGACAAAAAGGGAATTTTGCAAAGTTGTGAAAGAGAAATGCATCCTTTTACTCAGGTTCATTCTGTTTTAATTTTCTACAGTGAGCTGACCCACAATGAAGAATAAAAGCCATTTAACGAATATTTACATTTGGAACCTGTTGCTTCTAATTTAGGCGGATATATTTACATGCATGAATATGTTTAAGAAGGATAATATAAATTAATGGATGACAGCTACATAAAGTATTATTAGGGGAAGTCAAAGATATTTTGGAGTTAGGTCCATCAGTTTTTGAATTTGACATCATGGAATTTAAAACAACTTCCCGTAAGCTCCCCCGTTTTAATTTTTTTTTAAAGCTGCGACAGAACATTCGGCCTCTTTTCAGAAAAGGGCAGTCCCATCAACCTCCTTTATAAAAAGGCAGAGAGATCTTAAGGAGATGGAGTCGGTTCAGACACCAAAAGAGAGGCTCACAGTGTCTGTTGAGATGAATGGCATGAGAGAAACTGGAGACTAAAACAAGGGTTAGAAAGACACCTGCAAGACAAGGACCTGTTCAGCCCGCAGTGCCAGCACCAGCAGATTTCTTGGAGATAGGGAAGGAGGTGAGGCTGTTCCTAAAGAGACCAATGTATGAGGTTAAATGACAAGGCACTGTGAACAAACCATTTTGACTTTGAATATTAGTAATTCCATATAGTTCAACCTATAGTATAAAACAAACAAGAAATGGATTCAAGAAAGCACTGTTTTTTTCTTAGAGGGTAGCAGGTTATACACAAAACACTTATTGCCTCGTTATAAGTTGCAAAACATGAGCATTTCAAAAAGGAACATCTAAGTTCACATATTGAACCAGTAGGCTATGCTTTCTGGGGCCAGCAGCAAGGTTTGAACCTCCAAGAAATTCTTCTTCGTGCATAGTCTGTGTAACATGCGTGAAATATGGAGTGTCCTGACTTTCTCAGGGGAGACCACTGTGCCATTCACTAGTTCTCATTAAAAGCCTTTTTCTCCTGATTCCCATCTTCAATTTTCCTTTCATTATTTTTTTCCATTATGCCCAGTCATACTCAATTTTATGTGAATATATGTGCACCAGTCTTTAAAAATAATCTTAGAATTTTTATTTTAGAAGAATATTTGATTATAACACTTGAAAAAGCACAAGCTTTGTACTCATATCCAAGTGGCATATTCACATTAATGTTTAACGCCTATTAGTCATAAAGAATCTTTTTATTTTTAGAATGCTAAAATTTAATCATTAATTAAAATTTCAGTAGAGTATATCTTGGGAACCTGAAATTCAAGAGGCCTCATGAAACGTAAATGATTTGACGTAAAGGAGAACATGGAACAAGAGGTCAGATGTAATTTATCACTGTCACAACTAATCATTGGGATTGTTAAATGAGTAACAAGAAAAGCAGGGTCATTTTATTTACATGTATCAAAATAGTAGCAATGTTGATAAGCACAGAAACACATTTTTAGTGCTGCCATCTTTTAAAAATAACCCCTTTCTCTCCCACCCTTTCAGCAAAGTTTCTTCAAGGAAGTGTCCACATGTACTGCCTCTGATTTTATTCTCACATTCTCTGTTGAACCATCCTCAGACAGGCAATCGTCTCCGGCACTTCACCAAAACTGCTCCTGTCAAGATGCCCATGACTTCCACATTGCTAAATTCAGTGTTTACTTCTGTCAGCAGTATTTGACACTATCCATCATTCTCTTCCCCGAAACACTTTCTTTACTTGATTTCCAGGATACCACAATGCACTGATCTCTCCCACTCTCCTGCCAATATTTGGCAGCATCTTTTCAGTTTCTTCTTCATCTCTGATCATTAAATTTTGGAATTCAAGACTCAGTCCTGGTGTCTTTCCTCTCTTCTATCTACACTCACCTCTTGATGACCTTTAAATACAATGTATATCTCATATTTTTCAGATGTATGTCTCCAGTCCAGGCTTGTCCCTTGATCTCCAGACCATCTATCCAAATTCTCTCTCAACATATCTACATAACATATCTAAACCTGAGGTCCTGTTATCTTCTCTCCCCCCAAATATGACCTTCTTACAGTCTTTTGCATGTCATTTAATTGCAACTCAATCTTTATGCAAAAGACAGACAACTTGTAGCCAATTTTGGCTCCAAAGTCTCTCACAGTCCACCTCCAAATTAATAAATTTTGTCAAGTTGACCTTCAAAATATGTATAGACTGTAATAACTTCTCCTCACTTCCACTGCTATCTCTGTGGTCCAAACAACCATTATCTATACCTGGTTTATTGTTAACACCTATTTGCTGGTGTCTCACCTTCCATTTATAAGTTTCATCCTTCTATTTTCAACACAGCATCCACATCTAGTTTTTTAAAATATAAATTAGTCATGTTGCTTCTCTGCTCAAAATCTTCAGAGATTACTCCTCCTTTTGGAATCAAATCTAATGTCTTGACTGGGACCAGCAAGGCCCCATAGGATATACCTATCCTCTTTCACTCTCCACGACCTCTCTGAATAATCACTTACTTCTCTCCAGCCACACTAGCCTCCTCACTCTTCTTTAAAGAGGCCAGGCTACTCCTACATCAGGGCCTTTCCACTTCTCTTCCTTTCACCTGGAATCATCATATCTCACGCCAGATAACATCATGGCTATCTTTTTTCACTGCCTTCAGACTGTTTCTCAAACATCACCTTAAAAGTGAAACAACCTCTGACCACCCTCTCTAACGTTTCACATGTCTTTCCCCCAAGTTTTGCATCTCTCTTCCCTGTTTTTTCTCCTTAGCTCATGTCACTGTTTTAATTTTATTTTCACTTTCTCTTCTAGGATTTAATCTCCATAAGAACACAGATTTTCTATTGTTTTCACTACCACAATACCCACTACAGTGTTTAGCATACTATAGGAAGTCAAGAAATTTTGATTGAATTAATTAATGATAATGTATTATTATTGTTGTTTTTGTCATTGTTATAAAAGAATTTCTAAGTGAAGCTCAAAAGTTTATATCTACCATGATACCAAAATAAATATTGAACAATGGAGAGTATATTAATCACTTGTTCAGTTAACTGACTTGACACACTTTATATTTAGCAAAACAAAGTGAGGTAGCCATTCTTTGAATAGACAACCTTCTCTCATTTACTTCAGTACTGCTCAGGAAATGTATTTATGCATCTTTTGACATTAATAAATTGACTATAACTAACTTTTCAATAATAATCACTATTGACATAAACACTAATAAGTTGTGTGTAGCTATCGATTATAATCATTATTGACATAAATAGAATACGAAGAAGTTTGCCTAAGAAATCACAGACATTAGTTGGGATACTTGCTAATTTTAAAATTTTAGATAATTGTTTTTAGAATTATAAGTTAAACTAACATTTCTTAGTAGTTTTCTAATATTCTAGCTTTGATATACTGTGCATTATTATTAATCTGTATCATTCAGATATTTTGCAGAATTCTCACTATTTAGAATTTCTCTTTTGGCCTACAGGATGTGCTTGGTCAGAGTCCACATTAACCAAGTTATTTTTTTGCTCCTAGATGATACTAATTACTGTGAAGATTGTTTTCTGTGAAAGATAATATAGAAGAGAGAACTTTTTTGACTGAAAAGTTGTTACTTCATGGATTCAAAAGATTTTGAACAAATTTAATGACAGAATAATTTGAAAGGAAAGCTAATCTTTAACTATTATATCAGGTAATAGAGTGATACCTTCCCAAAGTGGAAATATTTTACCATGAATCTGATTGAAACACTAGGGGCACAGATTTTGTTTTTGAATACTATTAAAAGTTAATTCTATGTCTGTAAGAAGTGGTAATTAATAATGATAAAAGAAACCCTGATAATTGAAATTATGTAAATAGGAGAGCAATTGGAATTTGCTAGGTTTGGTGTGTATAACTTGAAGGCACATGATATTTAATATTTTTGGTGGCAAACACATTAACCAAATCCTACTTTTCAATCACATACATCACTGAGTCACTCTGATTTTACAAAAACATATTTCACAATTTTTTTAAACATTTCTGTTAACAAATTATATATGAAAGTGTAGTATATATAGATAGGATTATATTGATTAAGAATCCCTATTTAGCCAGTCTGCTCACTCAAGGGTCTGAAATATGCCTGCAAATGCTAGTTAAATCAACTCATTCAGAGTCATCCATGTGTGTTAATGCTTGAAGCGGTTCTTTAATTTGGCCTCTTATAAAAGCATTAATATAGTACAGACTATACATACAGTACACTATAAAACAGTGTATTATAACGTTTATATTATAAAGCATGAAGAGTAGTACAAAATATACATACAGTATATTACTATAAAAGATACAATTTACTTAAATAAAATCTCATTTCTATCTCTCTGTCACTACATCTTTTAAGATTATTCATTTGAATTTCTCCACATTGGCAGGCATCTAGAGATGTATGACTTAAAGTCCAGGCCACATGGTATTTATAAAATTAACTTTGAGGAATTGTGAGAAGCACCTCAAAGAGGTAGTCAGTGAGTTGCACAGAGGTTGAAACTGAGATAAAACTACCACATGGTAAAGGAAAAAGCATGTTGTACAAAACAAGCCTCCTCAGGTAGAGAGCACAAAGTGTGATTTTCCACTGAAGCTCTAAATTTAAAGACAAAATGACAGGTACAGATGCCAGCCATAATTTGGGAATTGAGCTGCTTCTTACCCAGGCAACTCTAGAATTTAGGGTAAGTGGTATCAATGATAATGATTTGCCCGAGGAACATTGGGAGTCTTACAATGGATCACATCTTGAAAGCAAGTCAACGTAGCAAAGTAGAAGTTATGTTTCCTGCAGTGAAATTTTGGAAATACTGCTTGTCTATTTAAGCCCAAGATTATTTTCATTTACTGTAGCTCTCAAATTCATTTCTCTATATTTCATCAATTTTTATGAAATTGAGGTCTAATATTGAATTTCAAAGTCCTTGGAATTTTTGTCAGGAGAACTCCTTTCAAAAGTGGATCCCAGGGCCAGCCCGGTGGCACAGCGGTTTAGTTCGCGCCTGCCAGCCCAGAGTTCGTGGGTTCGGATCCCGGGCGCCTGCTGACACGCTGCTTGTCAGCCATGCTGTGGCGGCGTCCCATATAAAGTAGAGGAAGATGGGCATGGATGTTAGCCCAGGGCCAGTCTTCCTCAGCAAAAAAACAAAAACAAAAAACAAACAAAACTGGATCCCAAATGAAAAGTGCTACTTTTCTCTCAAAAGTTCCTATGTCTTGATACCATTATGTTATATTGTGCTCTGTTTACTCTCTAAGACCTCTGGATTTTACAGTGTAAGCTTTTTCCAACTCATTATTGTAGACGTAGATAGGCACCTAGCAAATAGTCGAGAGTTATAATTATGGGGCCTGAACAATTGCTTTGATTCACCACGTCTTAACAATTTCATTATACTTATAAAGTCAAAGAAAAAATATGTTCTTATTAAGCAATCATGAGTATGCATGACATACACATGAGGGAAAATTTAACCTATTAATTTTTTCATCTTCCCCCATGTGTTTTTAATATTTCACATGAAACAGATCTTCAAGTAATTATCTAGTATTTGTTGCATAAGCTCAACCTATTGGAAGACTTTGATTAACACAGAGAAGCATAGTTCTGGGGAAAACAATTCTAGGCTTATTGACTATAGCAAGTTTTCCAAATGTTCTGTGAATGAGCCAATTTCTGTTTAAATGGATACTTATTTTCTTCCATATAGCAGGAGAATTCTTTTGGCCAGACAGAGGCTAGATGAATTAAGATGTGTTGGCTTTTAATGCCTCAGGATACTTGCATTGGGAGGAGTCAGTCAAGGGACATATAGACAGTATTCTTTTGGTTTTCCTCCATGAGCTATAATCAATATTCTTGCCAAGTAATAGGTCTCACATCTGAACGGACGAGTCTTCTTTGATTAAGCTCTGGACTAAACCCGCAGGATAGCCTCAGCTGTTCATATTTGGATGTGGAATCATGTGGCTGACTGAGTTTTCATCAACCCTTTTGGTGTGAAACATGAAAAAGAGACAGACCTTTCCTAAGAATTGCTAATTAATGCTCTCTGACAGTATTTTATCACGGGCCAGTATTGGGAATTTGGAGAGGTTTTGTTTCCTTAAAATCCTAATTGTCAGTATTGTTATAACATCTGATTCCGCTTCCTGATCTCTTCTCAATTAAGTATGTGTTGAGTCTGGTGGCAAGTGGAATTTTCATTCTGTTTCTGTAAATGTCTTCCTCACAGATTAAATTAATTTCCCTCGTAAGCCAAGGAGAAAGCAATATCTCATTCTTTTTAGAGTCTAGCAATATCTAAAGGTGAGCAGCATCCTTAAATGCTTCCAAATATTTAAGGACATACAATTTCACTTTTCCTACCCTTACAAATAGAGGGCATTAGAATAGAAAGAAAACAGCATATAGCCTATTGGCTACCTATGTAACTTAGATTGCAAACCACAATGATTACAAATATAATAAAAATATGGGGGTGACACCAAACTGGCACACGTTTTTAAGCCACGTAGTTCTGGGTATGTCGCCCGGATCTGCATTTTATGACCGAAGTGATGTGGAGCAATATAATCTGTCAATCTCATTTAATTCACTATTAAAATCCTCATTCTTATATGTCCCTCAAAACTCAAGAATCATCTTCCCCAAGAAACCTTTCCAGTCACCTGCCAATCTCAGTTTGGTGATTTTTGTAAGGGTATCACTTTGTGGCATATTGTGCCTCAATCTGCCATTTGCCTGAGTACCTCCCCTGCTAGGTTTAGAACTACTTAGCGCAGAAGCTGAGACTTTTTCCTCTTTTTTTCAGTTTCTAACACATTGTTCAGCTTATACTAAGGGCTTCATATATGTCACAGTCCTTTCTTTCTCCATATCATCCAATGAGTTTGAAAAGGATTATCCATATTTAGTTAACCAATGAAGTACATATATATTCAATAAATTAAGATAAAATGTCCCAGACTTGCCCACACTTCAGGAAAACCTGAGTATTCCATTATTTTAAATGGAAGACAATTATAAAATTATAATGAAAGGCCTAAGATAAAATCTTTAAAAATGTAGAAATATATTTCTGGATGAGTCGACTCAATAATACAACACTGATTCCCTCCAAATCACTATGATCCCAATCAAAACCTAAGACAAATGGTGCATGGAATTAGAGAAGTTTTCCTGGGAAATGCATATATATGGAAAAGAAAATACACAGGTAGAGGGAATAATATTTTGAAAAAGAAGAACACGGATCCACAAACACAACCAGTTTGCAAAAGTTATTACAAAGCCATAATAATTAGGTCAGTGTGGGATTTATTCAAAAATATTTAAAAATTAAGTCCAGAAGGAAATCTAGGTACATATGATAATTTAGTTTGCATTAAGTATGACATCTCAAATCAGTGGGGAAAGATGAACTATTCAATAAAATATATTTAAACAACTGGTTGTTGGGGAAAGAAAATCAGATACTCAGTTGATACATTCTCTCTATCTTACACATACATGCCCACACATTTAATCCAGATAGATTAAATGTATAAAAGTAAACCCTTAAAATATTTAAGGAAAATATATGATAATATATTTTTAATATTGGGATAGAGAAGGCCTTTAAAATATAACAAAATATTGGAGAAAAAGACATAAATTTACCAAGATTAAAATGTCAAACTTCTTTGTAACAGAAAAAGAAAAATCTGTAACAAAGTGAAAAAACAAAAGAATGACAAAATATTTGCAACTTATGCTAGCGTCCTAATATCTGGAGTATACAAAAATGCCTAAAAACCTATAGGAAAATAATAAACAAAAACATAGACAAATTATATAAACACAAAATTCACAGAGTAATTACAGATAGTCAATAACTCATGGAAAGATACTAAGTCTCACTAGGGACCTGAGAAATGCACATTAAAACTTAATATTATAACATCCTTGTACTCCTGGGGCTGATCATTACGTAATGACAATATCAAATATTGTGGCAGTGCAGAGAATATATTGATGACAGGAGTTTAAGTCTGTAAAGCAATGTTGTAGGGCAATTTGGCACAAAAAGCTAACATTTGAACTGTGAATACTGTATGACCCAGCAATTCTAGTCATTTATATATATGAAAGAACTTTCCCATGTCAATACAAGAAGGTATGTAAAAAGATATATTTTGCAGCATTGTTTATAATAGCACAATAATAGGAAGCAATCTAAATATTCATCAAGAAGAGAGAAGTAAAATAAACTGTCATGATTGCAAACTGTGGAATACTATTTAACAGCTAAAAAGAATAAAATTGTTCTATAAATGTTAACTTGGGAGTCCTGAAGGACATATTTAGGTGAATGGAGTGGTTGTCCCACAAATTTTATTCATAGATCTTTCCCATTTTCTCACAGCCTTGGGATTTACTTACTCTGGATAAACTCTAATTACTCTAGCTCAATCGGACTCAGACTACCCTTCTTGACATACCGATTCGTTTAGGAGATGCAGGCCTACGTCAACTGGATCATGTCATTCTCCTACTAAAACACACTGATTCAAGAAGAGTATGTGACTAAATTCAAATTAATGATCTGTGTGGGGCAGTTTGCTAGAATCTTCTGAAAAGGCAGTATCTCATTCTTCTTAAAGAAGGAAAACCTTTTTTCTCTTCTTTTAGACAGTGTAGAATTCAGCTTAAAACTTGAAATTGCTGTAGCTACTTTTCTTTTATGGCAACCTAATATTATACACATATTTATTTGATTATTGTTTATTTTCTGGCTCTCTCACTAAAACCTAAATTCCATGATAGTAATGACTTTCATTGTTTTATTCCCCAACCTATCCTCAGCACCTAGAAGCATCACCGACCAACAGTAGGTACTCAGAAAAAGTTTAAGTGGTTAGACAAAGCCTCCCTAAGAAGACACTCACAACAAAAGAGAGTAAATCTAAAAGAATCAGAGTGAAGTGAAGCCACAACTCACACGTGAACTTTCACCCCCCCCTCCGGATTTTTCACTTCCATAAACCACCGAATGCCTTTTAATATTTATGGCAGATTGGTGGGGTGTGGCTGTGGGTGTGGGTGAGGGTCGAGAGAGTTCTGTAACATGCCAAAAAGAAAGGAATCATATAATGCTAACTAATAAAAGAAAATTTTATAACAATATATGCAGTATAATATACATTTATAGAAACAATCTAAAAAGCTACATGTATGTATAACTACACATACACACACATGCACACACACACACACACACACACATAGAAAAATGTCTGAAAAGACACTGATCAAATGGAAGTATTTAGAGCAAATTGATAACTAGCTTGGAGCCTGGAATTCAAAACTTTCCAAATACTCAATTCTGTCAAATCAAAGAGTCTAGTGGAGCAGATCTAATAGTCATGAACAGACATAGTGAAAAGCTTTTCTATTTATCACTGATGCTTAATCTCCTTCACAGCAAGTGTCTGTATTGACCACAATCAGTTCTACCGAAATGACATATCACCAGATGTACTAAATGATATTATTGGCCCTTAGTCGTACATTAACTGAGGGGACTTTAAAGCACATTATATTATTTTGTCTAAATGATTTCATTTGTTTTTCCATCATGTTGCTATAAAGCCGCTGATCTTCTAATAATCCATACTTTTTTAAAATTTGGAGTGATTTGGACCTTGTTATAGTACAAAGCAGATATTTAGCTAGAATGGAAAGAGTTTATGGTTCTGTTATTTGTTGATGTAGGATTGCATCTCTAGTCTTTTTGCCCAGCTATTGAGAGCAATGAGTGATGATCTTTCAGACTTCTAGAATTCTGTGAACACATAATGCATACTACAGAGTTAGAAAATAAGATTCTTTTTGCTAACAAAAACAAGATAGTTGGGCTGGCCTGGTGGCGTAGCAGTTAAGTTTGGGAGCTCCTTTGGGCAGCCTGGGGTTTGCAGGTTTAGATCGCGGGCATGGATATATGCACCACTTATCAAGCCATGCTGTGGTGGTGTCCCATATAAAGTAGAGGAAGATGGGCATGGATGTTATCCCAGGGCCAGTCTTCCTCAGCAAAACTAGGAGGATTGGCAATGGATGTTAGCTCAGGGCTAATCTTCCTCACAAAAAAAGAAAACCGAGATGGTTAACATAAAGCAATTTTGTTCCAGAGTCTGGACAATAACTAGACTACTAACCTGTCACTTAAGGGTAGTTTATGAGGAGGGCTGTGTTGCACAGAGAGAGCAATGCTGTCATTAACTGGCACTCTGCTATGTGCTAGATTCTTATATAGTTTATCTTTGAAAATTGAGATTAAGTAGATATTATAATTCTCATTTACAGATTATGTACCTGTAGCTCAGATGGTATACTACTTGCCAAATATGAAAAAGCAATATATTTAGTATGAGAATTAAGTGTAGCTGACCCCAGATATAATGGTAAAGAAAGTGATGAAAGTTCGTGATTGGATAAATATTCCCCTGCTCATTAGTGAAAAATCAGTATGACCTTGCTAAAGGAGCTTCCAATTATAGCTCCTTAATTAAAGAGCCAGACTTGTGATGTTTAGCAAATCATAACAATTGGGTCTCAGTTTCCTTGCCTGTACAGTTAGGGCTAGCCGGATCAGTCTGGGAGTATACCTTATAATAATCCTTCCAACTTGACCATTGTATGCTTCAATAATTTTTTCATGTGAATTTTTTTCCAAAACACAAGTAAGGGATATGGAAACAGCACATCCTATCTATTGAAATAGGTAGATATGGCTCATCGATAAATCTTGAATTTTTATTGGTTTTTTTCCAATACACCAAGCAAAGTTTCCTTTTAAAATGTAAAAATTCTGATGAAACAAAGCACTGGAATATAGTAAGAAGAAAGAGAGTGTTAGTTCAATTTCAATTTCCAAAGGACAAAGGGAGTAAGTAAACAAAAATATTTACTACATTCATACAACAAAATATTATACTTCAGCTAAAAGAATAAAGAAATTATATAACTATATATATAATGCATAGATATATCTCCCCAAACCATAGTATTGAGAACACTATTGGAAGTTGCAGAAACATATGTTCAGTGTGAAATATATATATTCAAATACAAATTCTGAGAAGATGTTAGTGGCAGGACATAGGTTTTGAATTTCTCCATATCCCCAGTAAAAACAAGTATAAGAAGTAGAAATCTAAACCAACATCCACAGACATTTACAACAAAACTAGGCAAAAAGATATTCTCACAAGAACAAAATACATGCGCGTGGGAATATACTACCAATTTCCACAATGGTGGCATAAATTGTTTTGGCATCTTTGCAGGAGAAAGCAAAGAGAAACAACAAGATTTGTGATAGATCCGAAAACAGGAAAACACCAAAAGAGCCAATGGATTTTCCTTGAAAACATGACACACGAGCTGAGGTGATCAGTTAAGGTAGGAAGGGTATGTCAATTCCCATAGGAGTGAAGGCAAATGATCCATAGTAATATCTGAAGGTGGTGAAGGAGTCTGTTTCCTATGAACACTTGTAACTGTCAGTAAAGGGGTCCCTTACAGAAGGTTCCTCATTGAGGAGAAATGGCTTGGAATGAAATCAAAATATAGTTATACACAAGAAATAGAGAAGAAAAAAAGAGAAGATTTAGATCTAAATAGAGAAGGAAAAAAGCCAGGATATCTCAGAAAACAAACCACCATATTTTTCAATACTACATGAAAATAACAGAAGAGAAATCTCTATGGGTTTATAAAAGTTACCTGAATCAAGCCTTACTCTAACAGTTCACAGAAACTAATTTCTTATAAAAAATAAAGAACACAAAGAATTGATATCTAATCTGCCACAAATTTACTTTATAATACAGGACAGGGGGGAGAATAACATCTCTGCTACAATAAAACATGCTAGAAAGACATGTCAACAAAATAGATCAAAACTATAATATGCTATTAAAAATAATCTAAAACACAACTCAGGAAAAAAATAGAAATACGTTATTTCTTATATGAAGACAAAATTGAAAGGAAGGCTAAAATGAACAAATAAAGTAGATAATACCTTAAGATAGACAGGTGAAAAAAAATTAAAAGTCGTAAACAAATGATGAAAGTGATAAAGAGGATTTCAGAGAAATTGGCAATTATTGCAAATAGGCATAAAAGAGCCAACAAATGAATAATAGGCTTCCATGAGAAAGAAAACCAAAGTAAGGGAATAGAAAGAAATGCTAAAAACTAATCCCCCTCCAAAAAATCTGAAGTAAGAAAATATGCATTTGTAATTTATACATTAAAAGAGGACTCTTCATTCCTTATAATATTGAAACAGAACAGCAACACCAAGATATATTCTGGTAAACTTAAGCTGATTTATAGAAAAATAATAAAATCTTTAGGATGTCTTTTACCAGGGATAGGCACACACTTTTGCATAACTGTTAAGATTTAACTATTTAAAAATGTTAAACAACAACAACAAAATCCTTAAGTGTAAACTGTATAAAAACAAGAAGCAGGTAAGATTTGTCTTATTGGACATAGTTTACCAACTCCTGCTCTCAGAAAAGAACAAATATAGTATAAAGAAATTAAGATAATATTATTATCAATGTCTTAGAGCATTGATTTATCAGGACAAAATAGAGTTACATATTCTATATGAAAAAGGAAAGAAAATGTGAGCCAAGGTTTGATTCCAAAAAGTTGAATTGTAAGTTAAAAGAGAGAGACAAAGTGTTATCCACAAGAGCTCAGGGAATGTTGTTTTGTGAGCCCTTCCTAAGAAATCTATTAGAAAATGAGATATATAAAATACACAGAAAACTAGAGGAACATTGACGTAAGGACTGGTGAACATTCATTATATAATTACTTATAGAATTAAAACTGAGGATTAAAAGGGAAAGAGAATCAAACAATAGTTATATGATGACAATGTAGATACAGTGAAGATATAGAAAAATAGACTGGGAGTAGGTACAGCATATTCAAAAATACCTATGTTCAGTAAATACATATGGTGATAGTATTAATAATCTTTTGCTAAGGTTGCTGTGTTTGCATTATTTGGTAAAACAAATGAGTGATTACTCTATCATACTCCACATCCTTGAAAATGAGGATTTGGGGTATAAAACAAAGAAAATACACATGCAATATAAAAGTGAGGTAAAATTTCTGTTGGCCCTATATTTGCATGGGTGGTATAAGAATGAGATATTTTATCTTAAAGTGTATGTGTGTGTGTGTGTGTGTGTGTGTGATAGCTCTGATCATCAAAAAGTCATACATAAAATGACTAACCAAAGACAATAAGCATTCTTAGTGTGAAGAAATATCAATTCCACTAAAAGTAAGCAGGACTTGGAGAAGTTTAGCTTAGATGAATGTTTAGGGAAAATTATATACAAGATGAGCTTAGAACATCTTGTCATGCCAAACAGGAAGAAAGCTATCAAAGACTACTAGGGTCATGTCAAAAGTACCTAAGAGCCAATTTTATTAGGCATCTACTGTCTAATTATGGGACAATTGGAGTTTTAAATAAGATGGCAAATGCAGTGAATTGAAGCTTTTTAAAATATGTTTAAATCCATGAGTTCATAATATCTAGAAAAGAATTACTCACTTTCAGAGAATGATAGAGAAATAATTAACCATCTTGAAAACTAGTCAAGCATGTAGCCTGACTTCTTTTTTGAACTGTACCATAGGTAACTAAACAGGAAAAAGTGTCCCCTTATAAAGGTATTTCTCCTAATAAATGATAAACAATGATAAAATGAGAATATACTCAGTTTGAAATGCTTGATAAGTTAATGGACCTAAGTGCTGAGAATTGCTAGATTCTAACTTCATAAAAAAGGACACAATGAGACATCGTGCATCTCCTGATAAGAAGATACACACTTCCTACAGTCTTGCCGATGGGATTGAACCTAAAATAGCTAAAGCATCTGAATATAGCTGTGCAGGAAATACAAGGGACCCAGAAACAGCTGAACTATACCATGAATATGCAACCAGCAAATCAGACTGTGAGAAACTCTACAGATCAAATGACATGGGTTCTTCAGTAGATAAAAGGAAAATAAAAAGATGAGATGAGAATCCATATATTAAACATACACACACATTAAGTATTGGATAAGACTAAACTATTTTGTCTAAGGATGTGCAGTTGGTACTAAAGCTAAAGAAACACAGTAGAATCATTACTATAGAAATCAGATAGTGGTTATTTTGTGGGGAGGAGTTGATGATCTGGATGGGGCATATGGAAGGGTTTAGGAGGTAACTGTCAAAGTTCTATTTCTTGATCTGGGTAGAAATTACAAGGGCATTTTCCTCATGTTCATTGACTAAATGACAGAATTTCTTTGTGCTTTGCTATATTTGTGTTTTATTTTATAGTAAAACAAGTTTAAAAAGTGAAAACCCACCATTTATGAGTGTTTTTCACTTAATTGTTCCATTGTGTTCATGAGAACGTTCATTGTGTGGACCAGAAATTCATAGAGTATACCCATGACAGCAGTTTTAGTCTGTAGAAGTTTCTCACAAAATTGTATTTTAATGACATTGCTACAATTGTGGTTTCTATCATTACTGCGATCATGTTTACAAAGAATGAAGATCATTGATTAAGCATTTATTTAACACTTTTCATGTCCCAGTAGAGTGCTAGTTGTCGGGATACAAAGATAAAAAGATATAAATTTGTCCCAAAGAGTTTATTGTCTAATGGGCAAGAATAATAAAAATAAATCTACAATGAAAATGTGTGTTAATGACTAAGGGGTTATTCATCAAATATATTTTCTCTAGGACCTGGACGCATAATTATTTCCAGCTTTCCTCTCAACTGGTTGTGGCCATGTGCATGGGTTCCATGTAGTTGAATATGAGCAGAATTGATGGTGCCATTTCCACAACCAGACTAAAAGAACTTCCACATTCAACCCTTACTGTTTTTCCCCTCCTTCTGTAAATGTGGAAGGCATGTGTTGAATACAACAGAGTCACAAGTTGTTAGGAGGCTAGTTCCCTGAATCACAACTTGAGAAAGAGCCACCTGCCCATCAGGAATACTCATTTTGGACTTTATTTTAGTGATAAATAAACTACTATTTTGTTAAGCCACAGATATCCAGGGTTTATGTATTATGACAGCTAGAATGCTCATAACTAATATGTAAATTGGCAACCTAACCATAAAAAAAAACCTTAGCCATGTAACTCACTGGTAGAGTGGCAAGAAAACCACTGTCAGAGGCTGGAAATATGGAGTCTTATGAAGCTGCAGACAACTTGGTAACTATTGTCAGCAATATCTGAGAAAGCAAGCAAGTGCCTACTGAATCTATGGCTCTAGCAAAAGAATTTGGAAAACAGACTTTTAGGTAAATATTGGTTTTAACTGGCTGCATTTAGTAAGATATTAGAAATAGGAAATGAGCCTAAAAAATCAACTGGTTCAAGAGCGGAAATGAAAAAGAATAAAGGGAGTCAATAAATGTGGAGTCATAACTGGTTGGAAAAGCCAACTGTTTCTTAGATATAAAACAGAAAATAAAATAAGATTAAAAAAGGCTTTGAGCAACAGTCTCTTTGAAAGATCTAGTCTTGTGGTAAAAAATCATGTTTTGACATAATCACTCAAGCCAGATGGGTTTCAGGCAGACTTTGCTAAATTGGGATACAGAGGCCAGGGAATGAAAAAGATTTTATATGTATAAATATTAGATAGGTTTTAGATAAAATGATAGATAAATTAAATGATTGACAGATAAATAGATACGTGCATACATAGGTAGGTAGATAAATGAGAGAGAGAGAGAGAGGAGTGACTGTCAAAGTTCTATTTCTTAATCCAGGTGGAAATTACAGGGCACTTGCCTTATGTTCATTCATTAAATGTGCTTTGCTATATATGTGTTTTATTTCATAATAAATCAAATTCAAAAAGTGAAAACCGACCATTTATGAGTGTTTCTCACTTAATTGTTCCATTGTGTGGATCAGAAAGATCACACAGAGTATATATATATATGTGACAACGGTTTTAGTGTGTAGAAGTTTCTCACAAAGAGAGAGGTATTTCTCTCCTCTCTCTCTCATTCTCAGTCTCTCTCAAGAGAGATAGGAAGAGAGAGACAGAGAATGAAAAGTGTGCCTGGAAAATAAATTTGGATATGATTAATGATATATGATCTGACAGGAGGAAGTAAATTAGTAGCTCATTATTAAGTTGAGGAAATTTCTTTCCCAATAAAACCATGAGCTAGAGCACAATGAAAAAAAATAATAAATCGAAACACTTATACACACCAAGAGGTAGCAAAAGCTGTATAGCCCACAATGAAGTTACACTCCCCAATATCCACTTTAGATGTGGACTTTTGTGTAAACAGATGAGAAAAACTCTCAGAATGTGGGGCCAAGAGCCAAGGAGAATAATTCACAGAGAATAAATATCCCAGAGAACAGAACTGAGGTCTAACCAAAGACCTTCTCTACTGTCACATCAGAGAGCTCTCCCAATACTTGCCTGAGAGGATTTCAGTATTTTCATGGACCAATAACATTTATTTGCCTCTTGTTTTCTGTTTCAAATGTAAGTTTTTATTGTGGATATGCAGGTCCAGCTCCGCAATTGTATATAGGATATATTTGTTGGGGAGGGAAGAAATTATCTTTTGTTCCTTGATCACCAGACCATGAAAAAATATATAGCTTAGTATTTCTTGTTTTTATACTTCACTTTTATAAAGGTATTATATTGCAGATGGTTTTAAGGTACTCACTTTTTTTTACTCAAAATTATTTTCATAAGACTCATCCAGGGATAGCCCTGGTGGCCTAGTGGTTAAGTTTGGTGTACTCTACTTTAGGAGCCCAGGTTTGGTTCCTGGGCATGGACCTACACCACTCATAGGTGGCCATGCTGTGGTGGAGGTTCACATATAAAATAGGGGAAGATTGACAACTGATGTTAGTTCAGAGAAAATCTTCCTCAGCAAAAAAAGGGAAGACTGGCAATGGAGCTCAGGGAGAATCTCCCTCAGCAAAAAATAATAATAATAATAATAATAAGGAAAAGGAAGACTCATCCATATTGCAGTATGTCACTGTAGTTTATTCAGTTTAATTGTTGTAATATAACCTATTTTGTGAATATCCCACAAAAAGTTTACCCGTTTTCTTGACCATGGACATTTGGGTTGTGCCTTGTTTTTGCTGTTGTGACCATTCTCGTATACACTTCCTGATAAAGATTGGCAAGTCATGGGTATATAATAAGGAGTTGTACTGCCATGTCTTAGAGTATGTGAATATTCAACTTCATAAAATAATGTCATATTCCTCAAATGGGAATACTCTGGATAGCAACTACTAAAGAATCTAATATGATTCACACCCTTTCTAACATTTGGGTTTTTAAGACTGAATTTTTTTCCAATTATATAGTTAGTAAAATAATAGGTTATCACAGTCTCAATTTTTTCCCCAAATTACTAATGAGATTGAATATCTGGTTATCAATTTACAGAACAATTGTATTTTCTCTTTTTACACAATGTTCATTTTTGTTCTGGATTGTTTGCTCTTATCTTATTTATTTTTTGAGTTTCTTATATATACTTAGCATTAATCATTTATTGGTTACCAGAATTGTAAATTTCTTCTGGAGATTTGTAGTTTATCTTTTCATGTTGTTTACATACCTTAGGATGAATGGAAATTATATTATTGGACTATTCAAATTTATCAACGTCTTTTGATGGCCAGCACTTTTATGTTTTACTCAGGAAACTTTCTCTATTGAGAAGATAGAAAGCACTCACCTAGATTTTTGCTCATGACGCTTAACTTCTTAACTCATTAGAGATTGACATTTGTGTATCATGTGTTTATTATTATTTTTTTTAGTAAATTATGATACATTTGCTGAAAGCTGCATCAGATCTTTCATATATGTTCTATAAAATTCGCAAACAAGTGTATATGGAAACTACTCACTTTATGGAGGGAGAGGGTGTACAGAATAAAGAGTAGACAAAGTAAGCCACAAAACAGGTCACTTCATTCTGTCAGTTGTTGGTCATGGACAACAATGAAAAGGCTATTGAAGAGCAAATGTAAGGGAACAGCCATGAGATGTGGAATGAGGTCCTGGCACCTCATCTTGCTTGGCACAATGCTAAAGAGCTCAGTTAATCTAGTTGTCTGATTGTTTCTTTACTATGATAGGTTTCCAGTGAGTTGCAATGGCCCTCAATTTGACTTTTCTTTTTGCTTTTTCCTGCATTGAGATTTTATCTACTTTTTTTATTTCCCCAGAAATGGGTCAATGATAAATGTTTCATAAAACTATTGAATTATAGAACTAGATAGATCTTCAGCTCTCACTCATATAAATCTGGTTGATTATCAGAAACATACAGGAGAAATTTTAAAAGGATAGAATTGAAGACTCCATCCTTTGAAATTTCTGATTAAACAGGTTTGCCATTGGGCCAAGAAGTTCTAAAAATATTATACAGGCAATTTTAACAATTAGGCAATCTTGACATAGATTAACTGAAACTTTTCATTTTATAAGCAAGGATAGTCTCAGCAAGATTGTACCACTTTTGGCAGTGGAACATATAAAAGGTTCAAGATCATAGGCAGGGTGATATATTAGAAATGAGATTTCATATCTAGGTATAGATGACATAGGCATACAGGTAAATATGCATTTAGAAAGAAATGCTGACATATGATAAACTTACATATATCCTTCTATCTTGATTTCTACTCCAAAGAAGGAGGCAATGGGAATAAAATGCTCTTTGAAAACAAAGCAGAGGAGGACATCCGGTTTCCATTTCTGCATGTAAAGATCTTGGGAGTTGCCAATACATCCTAAAAACCAGTAAAAAGCTGAACATACTGAAAAACCAGCAACTTTCATGGATCTGTAAGAGAGGAGAATACACAAGGAAAACCACTGCCCCCAAGATGGGAGTGACAGAGGAGTGAATATGGGGAGTCATGGCTTATCAAAGCAGAGACTCATGAGCAGAAATCCACCTCAGCAACCAGTGTTTGAGTAGGAAAACCAGAACTGTAATTGACAAATTGCTGGAGGCTCATTGTGGGCAATTCTAAGAGTTAAGAACTCCAGAAGGACCCAACCATAGTGGAGACTGTTGGGGGAGAACAAATTGTGAGATTGACCTCCAGGAGCTCAACTAGGTTCCCACAATAAATATTAGAGAAAAATTCCTGTTTGCTTCTCATAGGGGGAGAGTAAAAAGAACCAGTCTGAGATAAACTTTAACAAGGTCTGCCCTCAGTGGGAAGTAGTTCACCAGAGCCCAACTGGGTGAAGTATTATCAGAGCATAACTAATCTGGGTAAAGGGAAACACCCAACTCTAGCAGTCTGTAGCCTTCTATATGAAAGAAAGAAAATGACCAACTTCAGCCCACTCTACCCATCCAGTACCACCTAAAAGGGGAAGAAAAAACTGTCTTATAAACTTCACAGTCCAGAGGCTTATGAAACACTAAAAGACAGAGACCTAATCACAGGACTATAGAGAGCTTCCCATCCCCACACTTCACCACCACATTTCTAAAACTTACTTACAATAGTTCCTTTTTCCCAGGACATCATGTCCAGCTATGAAGAAAAAAATTACAAGGCCTACCAAAAGTCAAAAAACACAATTTGAACTGACAGATCATGCATCAGAACTATACATGGAAGAGATGTTGAAATTATCAGACTGGGAATTTGAAACAATTGTAGTTAACTTGCTAAGGATTCTAATGGATAACAAAGAAAATGCAAGAATAGATGGACAGTATAAGCAGAGAGGTGGAAATCTTAAGAAAGAACAAAAAAGAAATACTAGAGATAAAAAGCATTGTAACAGAAATGAAGAATTCCTTTGATAAGCTCATTATTAGATTAGACATGGCTGAGAAAAGAGTCTCTAAGTTAGAGGACATATCAATATAATCCTCAAAGACCAAAAAGCAAAGAGAACAGAGACTGAACAATAAAAACAAAACAGAATATCTAAGAACACTGGTTCAATTATAAAATGTGTAAAATATCTGAAATGAGAATATCAGAAGGAGAAGAAAGAGAGAAGGAACAGAAGAAATATTTGGAATGATAAAGAGTGAGAAATTTCCCCAAATTAATGTCACCAAACAACAGGTACAGGAAGATCAGAGAACGCCAAGCAGGATAAAAGACTACACCTCAGTACATCATCATCACACTACAGTAAAATCAAAGATAAAGAAAAAAATCCTTAAAGAAGCCACAGGGGAAAAGAACAGCTAATAAATAGAAGAAGAAAGATAAGAATTACACCCAATTTCTAAAAAAATCATGCAAGCAAGAAGAAAATAGAGAGAAATATTTAAAGTGTTGAGGGGAAAAAAAAAAAAAAAACACCAGTCCAGAATTCTGTACCCTGTGAAATTATTCTTTAAAAGTGAATAAAAATAGTGGCCATCCCTGTGGCATAGTGGTTAAGTTTGGCACACTCCACTTCAGCAGCCCAAGTTCGCCAGTTTGGATCCCAGGTGCAGACCTAAACCACTGATCAGCCATGCTGTGGTGGCAACCCACATATAAAGTGGAGGAAGTTTGCCACAGATGCTAGCTCAGGGCTAATCTTTCTCAGGAAAAAAAAGTGAATGAAAATAGACATTCTCAAACAAAAATTGAGGAAATTTGTTGCCAGCACATCTGCCTTGACAGAAATGTTAGAAAAGTGCTTTATAGAGAAGCAAAATAATATAGATCAGAAACATGGAGCAACACAAAGAAAGAAAGAATATCAAACAAAGCATAGGGAAGATAAAAAGAAAAGCTTTTATTTTTCTTATTCTTAGCCATTTGCTCAAAATAATAATAGCAACAATGTATTTGATTATGTATGCTTATGGATAAATCATATATGTATGCTTATGTATGCTTATATATTAGTGACATAAATGACAGCAATGAAACAAAGGACAGGAGGGAGGAATTCAAATTATTTTGTCATTATAAGATACTCACACTACCTGTGAAGTGCCATAGTCTTATTTCAAGGGACTTGATTAGCTGTAAATGTATGCTGCAAACTCTAGGGCAACCACTAAAAAAGAGAAAAAAAAAAGCAGGACAGCTGACATGCTAAGAAAATAATACTATTTACATAAGCACCAAAAAGAAGAAATAGGTAAAAAATTAACAAAACACTAAGTACAAGATGTACATGAGGAAACCTATAAAAGTTTGTTGAAAAATGTCAAAAAAAGTAAATAAATGAAGAGAAATTCCACGTTAATAGATAGGAAGACTGAACATTGTCAAGATGTCAGTTCTTCCCAACTTATTCCGTAGATTCAACAGAATCCCACTCAAAATCCCAGGAATTTATTTTGTGTATATCAACAAACTGTTCCTAAGGATTACATGGAGAGGCAAAAGACCCAGAAGAGCCAACACAATACTGAAGGAGAAAAACAAAGTTGGAAGACTGATACTACCTGACTTCAAGACTTACAAAAAAGATATATTAATCAAGACAGTGTGGTACTGGCAACAGAATAGACAACTAAATCAATGAAACAGAGATCTGAGAAATAGACCTCTATAAATATAATCAACTCATCTTTGACAAAAGAGCAAAGACAATCAAATGAAGCAAAGATATTCTCTTCAACAAACGGTATTGGAACAACTGGACATCCACACGCAAAAAAAAAAAAAATGAATCTAGTCACAAACCTCACATCCTTCACAAAATTAACTCAAAATGGAGCACATGCCTAAACGTAAATCGTGAAACTAAAAAACTCCTACAATATAACATAGGAGAAAATCTAGACGACCTTGGGTTTGGCAATGACTGTTTAGGCACAACACCAAAGACACAATTCATGAAAGAAAGAATTGATTAGCTGGACTTCATTAAAATTAAAAGCTTCTGCTCTGTGAAAGGTCATGTCAGAGAATGAGAAAACAAAGCACAGAGTGGGAGAAAATCTTTGCAAAAATCATATCTATTAAGGGAGTATTATCAAAAATATACAAAGAACGTTTAAAACTCAACAAGAAGAACACAAGCAACCCAATTAAAAAATGGACCAAATGCTTAAACAGACACCTCACCAAAGAAAATATACAGATGGTTAACAAGCATATGAAAGGATGCTCCATATCATACATCATCAAGAAAATTAAAATTAAAACAAATTTGAATCTGGGAGCTTGGAAGATGGTGGAGTAGGAGGATCCTGAGGTCGTCTCTGCCCATGAACTAACCTACAACTACCTGTGGAACAATTTCTTCTGAGAAAGATCTGGAAACTGGATGAAAAGAACCTCCACAATAAGGGACAACACAGAGAAGGGTGAAAGAGGCAGAGATACAGCCCCACTGAGGAAAAAACCCACACCCTAGCCACAGTGCTTCACTGTCAGGAGCAATTTCAAAGGTACAGAGCTTTTTCCGGAGGAGCAGGGGATTCGAGCCTCACATTGGGCACCTCAGCCCTTAGATCCAGCACAAGAGAGAAGAGACTCCAAAACACATGGCTTTGAAAACCAATGGGGAATACACCCAGGAAAACTATAGAACTTCAGCAAAAGGAAAACCTGCTCTTAAAGGGCCCATGCACAGACTCACACAACCCAGAAACCACTGGTAAAAGAAACTCATTCACTAAGCTCAGGACACATCCTGGAGAGGAGTGAGACACTAGCAGCAGCCACTTTTGTGACCTAGTTTAGCTGTGCTGATGCAGAAACTGACAGGCACCATTTAGAAATCCTTCCTATAGTCTGTAAGTGCAGAGGCCTTCCCCACCCACTACAGCACTTGAGGCAATCAGGCACAGCCAGGCAGCACAGCTGGCCAGACACACAAGGGCTTGCCCTGCCCACCAGAGAGCTAGCAACAGCTGCATGCTGAGCAACCAGCCACATTGGGGGCCTGCCCCACCCACTGGCACCAGTAAAGCAGTTGTGCACCACCTGGCAGCATAGTCAGCCCGTTCCTGAGACCTGCCCTGCCCAAGAGCAAGCTAGCAACAGCCATGCTTATAGGCCACAAACCCAGATGCATCTGCCCACAAGCCCTTCCCACCAGTCCACCTGAGGCCACCAAGTGCCACCAAGCTGTGCAACCAGCCACACTGGGGAACTGCAGTAGTTGCACATCCCTAGGCCCAGCAGCCAACCACACTAGGGCTTGCCACACCCACCAGTGAACTCACAGCAGTCATGCACAACTGGACCTTGCAACCAGTCACATTGGGAGCCTGATCTGCTCACCACAAACCCATAGTAGTTTTCACTAGCAAGTTTCACAGCCAGCTGTGCCAAGGGCTTGCCCCACCCAATAACATGTCTGTAGCAGTGGCACATGGATGAGCTTCACAACGAGCTGGCCCAGGCACCAACTCAGTCTACCCACAAGCCCATAGCAATAGCAGCCCTACCACAACAGAAAGCCGGATGCAGTCCACACAGGAAACACCCTTGGAGCATTTGGCATGGGTGACAAGATGGGAACATGATGCGGGACCCCATAAAATGTCTCCTACAGAAGACCACATTTTGAAGATTGGGAGTTGTAGCTGATCCACTTAATATATAGAAAGAAGCACAGAGATGTAGGCAAAATGAAGAGACAAAGGAGTATGTTCCAAATGAAAAATCAGGACAAGTCCTCAGGAAAAGAACTAAACAAAACAGAGAAAACAATCTACCTGAAAAAGACTACAAACTAATGATCATAAGAATGCTCACTTAACTAGGAAGAAGAATAGATAAACACAATAGAACTTCAACAAATAATTAGAAAATATAAAAAGAACCACTCAAATCTGAAAAATACGATAATTTAAATGAAAATTCACTAGAGGGAATCAACAGCAGAGTAGATGACACAGAATGCATCAGCAATCTGGACAACATAGTAGAGAAAATCACCCAAGTTGAGCAGAAAAAGAAAAAATTTAAAAGAATGAGGACAGTTTCAGAGACCTCTGGAACCACATCAAGCATATTAACATTTGCATTATAGGTGTCCCAGAAAGAGAAGAGAGGGACAAAGAGGAAGAGAACATATCTGAAGAAATAATAGCTGAAAACTTTCCTAAACTGGGGATGGGAACACACATCCAGGTGCAGGAAGCACAGAGAGCACCAAACAAGGTGAACTCAAAGAGGTGCACAACAAGATATGTTATAATTAAAATGTCAAGAATTCAAGATAAAGAGAGGATCCTAAAAGCTGTAAGAAAAAAGCAACAAGTTATATACCAAGGAAACTCTCCAAAGCTTTCAGCTGACTTCTTAGAAGAAACTTTACAGGCTAGAAGGAAGTGGCGCAATGTATTCAAAGTGCTGAAAGAAAAAAACCTACAGCCAAGAATACTCTACCTGGCATGGTTATCATTCAGAATGGAAAGAGAGATAAAAAGTTTTCCAGGCAAGCAAAAACTAAAGGAGTTCACCACTACTAAACTGGGTGTGCAAGAAATGTTAAAGGGACTTATTTAAGTGGAAAAGAAAAGGCTACAAATAGAAATAAGAAAATTATCAAAGAAAAAAGTATCACTGCTAAAGACAAATATATGGTAAAGGTAGTGGATCAACCACTTATAAAGCTAGTGTGAAGGTCAAAAGACAAAAATACTAAAATCATCTATGTCTACAATAAGATGGTAAGGGAGATAAATCAATGTCAAAAACATAAAACGTGCGGGAGAGTAAAAGTACAGGGTTTTTAGTACAAGGTCAAACTTAAGAGACCATCAACTTAATATAGATTGCTATTGTACATAGGTTAATATATATCAACACATTGTAACCACACACACGCAAAAAAACCCTATAATAAATACAAAAAAAAATAAAGACAAAGGAACTAAAGAAAGTGATGAAATCAAGAAGGGAAGAGATCAAGAGAAGAAGAAAGGAACAGAGAAAAACTACAAAAACATCAAAAAAAGTAAAAAAAGGCAATAAGTACACATTTATTAACAATTATTTCAAATGTAAATGGACTAAATGATCCCATCAAAAGACACAGGGTGGCTAAAAAACCCAAGTGGATAAGAGAAACAATATCCACATATATATGCTGCATACAAGAGCCATAATTCATATCTAAAGATACTCACAGACTGAAAGTGAAAGAATGGAGAACTATATTCCATGCAAATGGCAATGAGAAGAAAGCTGGGGTAGCAAGATTTATATCAGACAAAATAGGCTTTAAAGCAAAAACTGTAACAAGAGACAAAGAAGGGTGCTACATAATGATAAAGGGAACAATCCAAACAGAGTATATAATACTGTAAATATGAATGTGTCCAAGGTAGGAGCACCTAAACACATAAAGTAAATATTAACAGACCCAAAAGGAGAAATTAACGGTAATAGAATAATAGTAGTAACCCCTTACTTACATCAGTAGATAGATCATCCAGACAGAAGATCAATAACAAAACATTGGCCTTAGATGATACACTAGACCAGATGGATTTAATATATACATATATATACATACACACACACACACACACACATACAGAACATTATATCCCAAAATTGCAGGATACATTCTTTTGAATGCACATGGAACATTCTCCAGGACAGATCACACACAAGGCCACAAAACAAGTCCCAGTAAATTTAAGAAGATTGAAATTATATCAATCATCTTTTCCAACCGAAACAGCATGAAACTAGAGATCAACTGTAAGAAGAAAACTTGAAAAAGGCACAAATATGTGGAGATTAAACAAAGTGGTACTGAAAAGCTACTTGGTCAAAGAAGAAATAAAAAAAATACCTGGAGAAATATAAAAATGAAAAGATGATATACCAAAATCTAGGGGATACAGCAAAAGTGATACTAAGACAGATGTTTATAGCAATGCAGGCCTACCTCAAGAAAGAAGAAAAATTTCAAATAAACAATCTAATCTTACATGTAAAGGCACTAGAACAAGAAGAACAATCAAAGCCCCATATCAGTAGAAGGAAGGAAATAAAAATCAGAGCAGAAGTAAAAGAAATAGATACTAAAAAGACAATAAAAAAGATTAATGTAACTAAGAACTGGCTCTCTGAAAAGATAAAAATTATAAAACTTTAGCTAGACTCACAAGGGGAAAAAAATATGGCTCAAATAAATAAAACCAGAAATGACATGTATGACAAACCCACAGCTAACATCATACTCAATGGTGAAAAACTGAAACCTATCCCTCTAATAACAGGAACAAAACCAGGATGCCCACTTTCACCATTCTTATATAACACCGTATTAGAAGTTCTAGCCAGAGCAATCAGGCAAGAAAAAGAAATGAAAGGCATCCAAATTAGAAAGCAAGAAGTAAATTGTCATTATTTGGAGATGACATTATTTTATATATAGAAAACCCTAAAGAATCCACCAAAAAACTTTTAGAAATAATAAACGAATGCAGGAAAGTTGCAGGGTACAAAATCAACATACAAAAATCAGTTGTGTTTCTGTACACTAACAATGAACTATCAATCAGTCAATAGAATGTGATACCACTACACACCTATTAGAATGGCCCAATCCAGAACACTGATAACACTAAATGCTGATGAGGATGTGGATCAGCAGGAATTCTCATTCAGTGCTTGTGGGAATGCAAAATGGTACAGCCACATTGGAAGACAATTTGGCACTTTCTTATAAAACTAAACATACTCTTACCATACAATTCAGCAATGGCATTCCTTGGTATTTACCCCAAAGAGTTGAAAATTTATATCCACACAAAAATCCACACACAGAATATTTATAGCAGCTGTATTTGTAATTACCACAACTTGGAAGCAACCAAGTTTTCCTTCAGTAAGTGAATGGATAAATAAACACTGCTACATCCAGACAATGGAATATTACTCAGTGCTAAAAAGAAATGAGCTACCAAATCATGAAAAGATGTGCAGGAAACTTGAAACATAATACTAAGTGAAGCCAATCTGAAAAGGTTACATATTGTATGATTCTAGATACATGACATTCTTTAGAAAGTAAAACTATGGAGACAGTAAAAACACTTGTGTTTGCCAGAGGTTAGGGTAGAGAGAGATGAATAGGCCAAGCACCAAGAATTTTTAGGTGATTGAATCTATTTTGTATGATACTATAGTGGTCGATACATGACATTGTAAAATCGTGCAATCCTATGGAATGTACAACATCAATGGTAAACCCTAATGTAAATTATGGACTTGGGGTGATAATAATGTGTCAGTGTAGGTTCATCAATTGTAACAAATAAACCACTTAGGCTTTGGATGTTGATGATGAAAACATCTATGCATGTGTAAAGGCAGGGGTTATAGACAAAACCTCTATGCATTCTGCTCAGTATCGCTTTGAACCTAAAACTGCTTTAAAAAATACAGTTTATTAAATAAAGAAAAGAAAAGAAAAAACCTGAACCTCAACATTTTGATCTTATGTACAAAACAAAAATTAAAAATCACTATTCTTACTGTGAACCAATAAAGTGCAACAAAGTACTTGAATGAGAAAATATATGAACATTACATGAGATGAACCAGATAATGGACTTATCTGACAGTAATTTTAAAGCAGTCATCATGCAAAAGCTTCAAGAAAAAATGATAAATTCTCTTGAAAAAAATAGAATCACAACAATGAAATGGAAGTAAATTATGAAAGTAAATTAAAACTACAAAAACATGTAAAAATGTGCTCAATAGTTGAACAGAAATAACATAAGAACGTGAAGACAAATCATGAGTAGAATCACGAAGTCAGGATAAAAAGGGAAAACGGACTGAAAAACAAAATGAATAGAATTGCAGGGGCCTGTAGGAAAAATAACAAAACTTCAAATTTGTTTTATTGGAGTCTCAGACGGAGAAAAAAAAAAAAGATTGGGACTTACAGAGTTTTCAATGAAATAGTGACTGAAAACCTTCTAAATTTGGCAAAACATATACACCCACGTGAGAATATAGCATCAATCCCAAATAGAATATACTCAAATAAATCAATTATAACACATCATAATGAAACTCATGAAAATTATAGAAAAAGAAAAAAATTTAGAGTAGCCACAGAGAAACAACACATTATATATAGGTGAAGATAAATTTGAATTTCAATAGATTTTACCAGAAATCATAGAGGACAGAGGGAGTAGAATGAAAAGTTTTAAGAGCTAAAAAAAAGAACTGTCAACCATATATTCTATAGCCAGCAAAATTATACTTCAGGAAGGAAGGTTCAAATGAAGACTTTCTCAAAGCAAAATTAAGAATTTTTCACCCAGATCTACATTTAAATATTGGTCAAAGGAAGTTCTTTATCACAAAGGAAATTATAAAAATAAATAATCTTGGAACATCAAAAAGGAAAGTAAGACAATGAAAAGAGCAGAAATGTAGGTATATACAATGGACCATTTTCTCATGAGTTCTATAAATTTTAATTTATTATTGAAATAAAAAGTATAATGCCATCTAATAAACAACACACTAATATTCAAAAGTTCAGAAAGTAAAGAGAACTAAATGGAAATGTGGCTTCTGCACCTCACTCATAGTGGGAAAATGTTGATGCCAGTAGATTGTTATAAATCTTATATTTATATTCTAATACCAGTGCAGCCACTATGAAATTATACAAAGAGATACACTGAAAACACTATAAATAAATCAAAATGGAATTCTAAATCAATGGTTAAGTAACACACAGGAAGACAAGAAGGGAAAAACTCAGGAAATGAGTAAACAAAAAGTAAACAAATAGTAAAAGGAACCAAAGGAAACAAATAATGAAATGGAAAAGTTAAGTTCTAACATCAATAATTGCCTTAAATACAAATGATCTATATACAATAATTAAAAAAACAGAAATTGGCATAGTGCATAAAATACATGACTCAGAAAAAGAAACTCACTTCAAATCCAACAACATACTTTGAAAGTTATATGATGAAATAAACATAAAACTTTAATACGTTCATTTTTAAAAGCTAGAGTGGCTATGTTAATATTAATATAGACTTCAGAGGGAGCAAAATAAGTAGAGACAAAGTAGGACATTACACAATGATAAAAGATTCAATTCACCAGGAAGACATACCAATCTGCAACTGTTCATTGCTGGTATATAAGAAAGAAATTGGCTTTTGTATTTTAACATTGTATCCTGCAACCTTGTTGTGATCATGGGAATTTCAAGAGTTTTTTGTGTGTGTGTGTGAGGAAGACCAGCCCTGAGATAACATCCCGTTGCCAATCCTCTTTTTGCTGAGGAAGACTGGCCCTGGGCTAACATCTGTGCCCATCTTCCTCTACTTTATATGGGATGCTGCCACAGCATGGCTTGACAAGGGTGCGTCTGTCTGCACCTGGGATCTGAACCTGTGAAACCGGGCTCCGAACCTGCAAAACCCTGGGCTGCTGAAGCCAAGCACGCATGCAAATTTAACCTCTTCACCACCGGTCTGGCCCCCAATTCCAAGTTTTTTTGTTCATTCTTTGAGATTTTCTATGGAGATAATCATATCATCTGAGAACAGAGACAGTTTTATTTCTTCCCCCCCAACCTTTTGGAATTTTCACACCTTTTCTTGTCTTGTTGCATTACCTAGGACTTCCATATCATGATGTTGAATACAAATGAATAGGAGTGTGAGCTGGAGCAATTGAATAACCATAGGAAAAAAATGAATAAATAAATAAGTAAACCTTGACTTAAAACTTACAACTTTACAAAAATTAACTCAGAATAGGTTTTGGATTTAAATGTGGAATGTAAAACTATAAAACTTTACAAAAAATAAAAATAAATGAGCAATTGAAACATAAACAAACTTGGATGAATTTAATCTTCACGGAATTATGCTGAGTTAAAAAAAAGTTAATCCTGAATTTACATAATCTATGATTCCCTTTATATAACATTTTTAAAATGACAACATTTTAGAAATTAAGTACATATTGCTTCAAGAGGTTAGGGAAAGAGATGCAGGAGGGAGGCAGGTATAGTTATAAAAGCACAACAGGAGGGATTCTTGTGGTAATATTTTCAGTGTCTTGATTGTGGTGGTGGGTACAAGAATCTACACATGTGATAAAATTGTGTAGAATTAAATACACATACAAAATGAGTATAAATTAAACTGAGGATATTTGAATAAGATTGATGGATTGTACCGATGACAATATTATGGTTGTGATTATACTATAGTTTTGCAAAATGCTACTATTAAAGGAAACTTTGTATTACTTTTTACAACCTCATGTAACTCTACAAGTAACTCAATAAACATTTTAATTAAAAATACAGCAGTGGTATTATCAGAAAAATTCACTTCCCTTAGGACTCCTCTCTTCCATAGAATTGTCCAAAATCTTGGATCAGGGTATGCATCTTTTCTGATCTAAGCAGAACATTGAGGACACATCAGTTTGTGACTACTTAAGGGTTTGTGTTAATCTGAAGGTGACTGGTGAAAACTAGCCTATAACTGATAATTGAGGCCTCTTGTGAGCATTCCAGATTTCTAAGTGGTCATCATGGTCATTATGGAAAGAAAATTTCACATTTTTGAACAGTTCCACAAAGGTTTCCTACTCTTTGACCCCTAGGGTGCACTGTTTTGTGCTCAGCCCTTCCAATTCCAATATTCCGTGAATGCTATGTCAGATCTGAATTTGGAAATACACAAAGACCTGTAACCATGGTCTGTTACTCTTCCCTCACCTGAAGATTGAAGCAGCTTTTCCTTCTTCTTAACTCTTGAAGCATCAATATCTGATGAAATCTCCCCTCCTAGATAATTGCTGATTTTATTCTCTTAAGGATAACTACCCTCAGTGCCAGCATAGAAATTATTCATTTGTGGGAAAGCAGCAGAGTACTTGTCTCACTTCAAGTAAGATTTAACATCCCAAACCTCCTACTTAAATTATTTCCTTTCTCCCTGAAGTGCTTCATTTAACTTTTCTTGTAGTGAAGGATCTGCTGGTGATGAATTCCTTTAGGTTTGTACGTCTGAAAAAAAGTCTTTATTTTAATCTGCTTTTTAAAAATATGTTCACTAGCTGTAAAATCCTCAACTGACAGTTGTTTTGTTGTTGATGTTTTTAATTTTCTTTCAGTAATTTAAAGAACTAGCTCTATTCTTTTCTTCTTCTTTATCTTGTGCTTGGGTTTAATTGAGCTTCTTAGATATGTGGGTTTATAAGTTTTAATCAAATTTGTAAATCTTTTTTTTTTTATAATTTTTTTCTGTTTGCCTCCATCCCCCCCTAGATTTCTTTGGAGACTCCAATTATACCTAAATTAGCCTGCTTGAATTTATTCCACTGCTCACTCATGCTCTATTCATCTGACAGTTTTTATCTCTGTTTTGTCTTAGTTTCGATTGATATGTCTTCAAGTTCACTAAGCTTTCTTCTGTAATATCTAATCTGCCATCAAGACCATATAATCTGTTTATGCTTCATTTCAAACCTTGTGGATTTTGTCTTATGAGTTTGATCTGTTTTATTTCATTCTAACTCTACTTAACCATTTGAAAAATATGTAAAGGAGTGATAGTAACTTTTAATGCACCTGTCTGATAATCCTAACATCTGAGTCAATTCTGGGTCAGATTCCATTGATTAGTTTTCTCTGCATTTTAGGTTATATTTTCTTAATTTTTTTGCATGCCTGGTAACTTTTGGTTCAATATGAGGCATTTTTAATTTTACCTTGTTGGGTGCTAGATGTTTTTTGTGTTTCTGTAAATATACTTGAGATTTTTTTCTAGCATGTACTAAGTTACTAGGAAACAGTTTGATCCTTTCTTGCCTTGCTTTTAAGACTTAGATGTTTAGATATTTTAGACACTTTTGTTAGTATTAGAGCAGTGTTCAGTGTGGGGCTAATTATCCACAGCCTTGAGGCAAGGCCATTCTGTTTTTTCTACCCACTGCCACATGAATCATGAGGCATTCCTGGTAGGAGCAAGAATTATTCCTGGCTCTGTGTGAGTTCTGGGCACTGTTGCTTCTAATATTTTGGATATTTTTTCTCTTGCCTCAGGAAGTCTTTTTCACAGGCATGTGCTGAGCAATCTTCTTCTGAGTATGCAAGGGGGACTTTCTGTAGATCTCTGTTTTTTTTTTTTTCATTATGCAACTATCTCTTCTGTGGATCTCTGTCTTGCAAGCTCTAGCTGCCTTGGTCTCCCCAGACTCTTAGTGCCATCTCTTCTAATCAGTGAGTTTTCCCTCTGCAGTGGCCTGGAAACTGTCTTCAGTCAGCAGGAGTCATTTCCTGTGTTTCCTATTTCAAATTTACATTGAGCCTATTGCAGGATTCATTTCCTATATTTCCTCTTTCTCCAATACCACTACCCTTTGTTATCTATGCCCAGTGTCTTTAAAACTATATATGTTTCATTTTTGGGTTGTTTCAGGTGAAAGAGTAAATCCAATCTCTGTTGCTCTATCTTGGCCAAAATGGAGAGTCTCAATTAGCTTTTGTTTTACATCTTTGATCCTCACAAAATTTTTATGATGAGGTATAATTAGTTCCATTTTACAAATGAGGAAACCTAAATAGCAGACAGACCAAGGTTTCTGCCCACAGTGAGAAAGCTTAAAAGCAAGAGAGCAATGACTTAAAATTTTAAGTTCTGTCTACTGCCAAATGCTGTGCTCTTTCTTTATTGTAAGAGAAGATGGTGGTGTCTCCCTAAGGCAATGTAGCAACATAATCTTTCTTTATCTGGCATTCTTATTCTTTATGACTCAACTCAGATATCCTTTCCCCTGGCCAGGTTAAAAGACCCTCTTTGTGGTCACACAGTGCCCTGTGCTAACTTCTATCCCTCACATATGAAAAGTACACTAAATATTTTTGTTATCATGGCTATCTTTGCCTTTTGCATGTGACAATTTAAGGTGAGGGCTATGTATTTTCTGCATTTTGTTTTTCTGTTCTTGGCATCAAACACAGTGCTTGGCACTTGGTAGGCAAAAGTCTGTGTTTGTAGACACAAACTGACTGCTTGAGGTTTTCTCAAAGAAAACTCATTTTAATAATGGCCTACAGGATGAACAGCAAAGGAAATTTACAAGTAAAATCACAAATGTACCCCAAAGCTAAGAAGAATTCTATTTAATTATGTGGGTTTATCTTTCTGACTCTTTCATTAGCTGAAAAAACTAAGAGGTATAAATAATACAGATTAGATTTTCAAGTTAAAGGATTAGTTTTTCAAGAAGCTTGTCTTTAAAGAGATGGAAAAGATGCTAAAGTACACTGACTTATCTAGGTCTGTGTTACTGCAAAAAAGACAAACAATCGCATGGAGAAACTCATATCAGGATCTGTCACATGGAGCCATAGTGGCATACATTTTGAAAGGCAATGTGATATAGCAGCAAAGAGTCTGGAGTTTGAATTCATATAGCCTCAGGTTTTATGCTTTCCTCTACCACCACACTAATCTTGACTAATCTTTGACAAGTGACTTAACCTCCAACATCTCAAATTTGCCTGTTTTAAGATGAGGATAATGACCATATTACCACATAGGACTGGAGCAAGGATTAAGTGGAAGTTTTGGAGAGAGCTCGCTAAAACAGACTCACTCTCTCCTTCCAGGGTAGATTTGCTGCTGGGAAGTAGCTGATTTATCAAGGAGTGTATATACCAGCATCTATACATTCAGTTGGGACAACATAACAAGCTCTTACCAACAGAATGCAAGTGGATATAAAATAGAGACAGAAGTATATAAGCAGCAGGCTTGGGATTCTCTGCAATCTTCTGTTCCTCACCTGCCAGGTGAATGATGATGGCAAAGGACATCTGCTTTGGAACTTTCTGAGGGAGAAAATGTTTTGACTGTATTAAGTTGTTGGGTTTTAGAGATTATGTTAGTTTCAGCTATTAGCCTACCTTTGCTAGTTAAGAAAAAAATGCTCATATAGATCATAGTATGGTAGGTCAGTACATGACAGATATTATTATTGGCTCACAGGCATAATGATAACTGAGTTGTATTCCTGCCTCTGAGTGTATAAAGCTGTGAAATCTTAGACATGCCATTTTACTGCCAGGACGTTATTTCCCTCACCCTGAGAGTGTTGAATTACGTGATCTCTAATGGCCACCTCAGCTATAACGGTATATTTTCTTTTCTTAAACTATTTGCTTATTACAACGTACAAACTGCTCCAACTCAAACTCACAAAGTACAAAGAGTGAGATCTATCCCTGCTATGAGTATGTGAAAAATAAGCATATATGGGTATTAAATATGATCAAAGGGTATCAATTTGCAACAATTCACAAGAATGAAGACAGAGCTAAATTGGGACAAGTGTAAAGATTGCTGGGCAATGTTGTATGCCCACTTGTGTTCATTATGGTACAGTAAATACACATGGGATTTTATGCAAAATTCTCCAATGATTGAAAATAGGACTAGAGAAGTGAGATTTTAGGACTGACTCATAATTATATGATTTAGGCCAAGTGGCAAAAGGCCGAAACACAAGGGTATTAATAATTCTGGTATGAGAGTGATTCAGAGGTTGGATCAACCATGAGATTGAGGCTAGTTAGCAAAATAAGTGTGCATAGAGTGGCTATACAGACTGGGCTATGATTGAAGTTTCCAGATATAAATGTTTCTATGAGAAATGTGTTGGTCATGAAAGTCTTAGAGAGATGAATTAGTGTTTAAAACTCTTGAGGTACAATAACTCTTGAAGATGGCTAGATCTACAGTATAGTCGAAGGGTGAGTGGATAATCTGGTGTAGAGATGAAGGTTAGGAGTGCATTGTGTTAAATGGATATGGGCATCTTCAATGGCCAGTATTTCAATGGAGAAGAAAACGATGGTCCTCTATTCTTCTTTAACAAAATTGGAATAGTGACCTAAAAGTCAATACACAGCAAGAGGAGGATTGGAGAGTGGTAACATTTCATGGTCTACATTTCAGAAAAGGGAGAGGCTTTTAAGGACAAAAAGGAGACTAAGGGCTAAAGCTGAAGTTGGGAGATTGAGGAACTGGGCTCCAGCTCCTAGCATTGTGTCATGTCACTCTTAGGAAAATGAATACCTACCATTGGAGGAGGCTGCAGGGAAAGCAGTTTAGGAGAGGCAAAAATGCTGAAAGTGTATCTGCACAAATTTCAGATGTAGGCAAATCTGTCTACAATGAGACACAAATGTTACACATGAACCACTTCTTTAGGCCTCAATTTCCTCATTATATTGATTAAATGAGAAGTTTAGACTTGACAACTGCCAGAGTTTTTCCTAGTTCTCACTTTTCAATTTTTTGATTCTTAAGGATAGACTTTTCCCCCCTGAATTTACTGGGATGATGTAAGGCACAGACTCTCAAAGTGGCATTTGAACTTTCACAAAACTCAAATGCCCTAGGTAGTAGTTTAGCAGGAGAAAGGGCACAAATAATGTAGTTATAGACATAAAAACAGGAAAATAATGCAATCTGTTTTGTCAATAATATACCAATAACAACACACACTAGATTATGGAGGAGTAAGCGGGTTGTTTAGTTTAATTAAATGCAAGAAATTCTACTCCCCCAAGAATACCTTGCTCATCTAATCTGATCATCTTTTGATTTTCATTACTTGTGATCATATCGCTCAATACATTTTCTTGTTGTAATGAATTCTTAGGAACATGAGCCTTCACTAAAGCCATCTTATATTAAATTTTTGATGACAAGGAAAAAGGAGATCTCAAAATTTCTGTATGTGTTTTTGAATTTGGGGTGCAAGGCAAAGAGTAGTTTGTGAGACCTAAATATAACCCAGACTGAAAGCTGGAAAGTAATTTAGTATCAAAACTGTCCTTGGCTGAAACTGTCAATCAAATTAACAAATACTTTTGACATTAATGAGAGGTCTGGTAGGTGTAGCACCCAGCTGAAAGATTATGACTTCATTGTAAAATGAATCGTATGATCAACCATGGACCATTTATATTATGGTATAAAATATTACAGATTGAAACAATGAGGCAGTTCTATAATTATGTAATTACTGGCTGATAATGATCCACAAGACATATTTTTATTTGAAAATAATGAAATTTCCTACCGATAAGTAAAATGTAACATTTTGGTAAAAAGAAAATGAAGTGAAGCTATATTTTTCTTTACTAGAAGGATACACACCAAAACTAATGCTGTTCCTCTAAGGGTGGAAACAGGATTATGGGGAGTCAAGAGTGGCTTAATTTTTAATTCCTTCTATTTGAAACAGTTCCTACAATGGTTATGAATTTGTTACATAATAATTATACCAAAATTTAAAATGAGAGAAACCTAAATGTTCTAATAGTGCTAATATAAACATATATATATTTAAATTAAAGCACTAAGGAGACAAACAGTTTGCACAATGTCATTTCATTATATGTATATACACACATGCATGCATATTATGCTAACCACATTTTTAATTTTCCTACTTTTCCTTTCACAATTTACCATGTGAGAGTAACCTCTCAAAATACCCCTCGATAAAGTTCCCTCAGGCCCATGACATTTCATTTTTTCTATTCTCAGGTAAATGATCTCATTCTTCGGTAAACTGAAGTGCAAATCTGGCCTTATTGCAAAGTCTAGACTGTCCAATATACAATTCTAATAAGAATTCTGTATTGTAAATCTCAGCAAAACCTGACTACCATTACCACTCAAGTTTTAGCAGCTCTCAGCCCTTTTCTCCAGGTTGGGAGTGAGAAGGGAAGAAAAGTAAAGAAATAGGAAGGTCTTCCTTGAAGTGGTACCATAGTAACCAAGCTTTCTGCTCTTTGGACGTGAGAGAATTTTAGAAATGACTTCCCTGCAAGGGTTTTTTTTTTTGAAAAGGTTCACAGCTGGGATCCTCCCCTCTGCCTGGGTGCACGTATTTCTCTTTCAGATGGTTGCATTTGCTTTCTTCCTCTGTTAATGACTCCATAACCCAGAGCTTTCACTGCTGCTGTTCCTCTGTCTCCCTAGTTTGCCAGGCCTTGGAGGACTCCATGCCAATTGTACATTGTACATTCTCTACATCTCTGCGTTTACCCTCTTTCTCATGACACACCTCTGGGCACCTAGAAAGACTCCTGCATCTTTAGTCCAACAGAAATCCTTGGAATACAACCACTTTCTAATTTGGATGGTCTCTCCTGGGTACATTACTGCTGAGGGCACTTGGTGAGTTTCTCATCGCCTAGATTTCTCTGGGGAAGAACTAGACCCAGGCTACAATGTCACAAAACTGGAGTGAAACACATAACAGATTTCTGAGGAGTCTTGCTTAAGTCCCAAGTCTCTAGGCCTAAGATTAAAGGTAGCATCACCCTCAAACACTCTCTTTTTCAGAGAGCAAGACAGTAGCTTTTTCCAAAGAAATCTCTTAACAGATCTTCTCTACACTCTGTGTACGTTTCACATCCCTGATCTTGTTGATGGCGCAAGAGTTGAAGACCTGTTTCTAGGAGATATTTCCTTTGTAGATTCTGCATTGGCTGTTTGGTTAAGAAATTTCACATCTATTTTGTCTTATTATTTTTCTATATTAGCTTTGGTTCTCCAGAAACGCGAGCCTGAAACATAGGCTTATGCGCAAGTATTGTATTGGTAAATGTCCCAGGGAGTCAAATTTGAGAGATAGGAGAAAAGAAATGAGGAGAGGAGAATTAATACAAGGATGCTTAATGGAGGTTGCCAGCACTACATGCTACTAGGTGCTCTATCCCACGGGAAGAGACGATGAATCATGTCATACGCTTTTCAGGACCTTCAGTGTCTAGTTGGTCAAAACTTTCAATATGAGGCCTTAACTCAAGGCCTCCAATTGAGTTTCCCAAGCCAAGGCATCCAAAGAAAAGTCAAAGAACAGGAAGCAAGAAGGTGAAGTGATAGCCTAAGAAAAGAGCTAAAAGGGTCTACTCTGTGTGAGGTTGGTTATGCCCACACTGCAATAGCTGGAAAACAGACAATTAAGACCAAGAGGAACTGAAGTGGAGCATAGGAGGTGCCCAATATACTGGTAAAGCTTCCATTTCAATGTCCTATTACACCTACCTAAACATACGTAAATTAGGAAGGATACCCAAGAGATTATTAAGATGATTACATTTGTGTTAGGGGATTGGACTCTGAGGGTGGGAAGCAGATTTAATCATTTTTTTCCTTTTAAAATTTAAGTCTGAAATTTAAAAAAAAAATCTGAGTTGACTGAAGCCTCTCATGTACAGCTCCTGAAGCCCATTTACTTGTCAATATTTTCAAGGTAATCGTATACCAAATTGGGCGATTATTATTACTATGCATCTAAAAAATACTGTTTGTATTTTCCAAACAATACACTGTTTTGAAGGTTTTAAAATTTTAAATAAGGGGTATCTTCAATCTTCATTAACCTGCTTTTATTTCCTTGTAACTCTATTTTGAAAGATTATCCATGCAGAGATCCAGTGCTATTTCATTAGTGACTATTCTGCAGTATTCCACTTTTGAAAACCTATCATAATGCGTTTACTCATTCATTTCTGGACGATCACTGAAGTTTTTTCAGCTTTTGTCGGTGACACCCAAGTTGCTAGGAACATTCTTCGTATATTTCCCCAGGCATTTGAGCAAGAAACCCTCTATGGTTTATATCTGAAGAAATTGTTGGTTCAAGAGGGATGTATATATTTAATTTTACTTCATATTGCCAAAGTGCACTACAAAGTGGTTGCATAAATATGTATTCCAACAATGGTGCCTATTGCTCTACCTTCTCACTGGGAGTGTTGTGAGACTTCTTAAACCTTGCCAATGTAATGGATATAGAATGGCATCTCATTATGGTTTTATTGGGTATTTATCTGATTATTACTGAGGTTGAGCATCTTTTCAAATGCTTATTGACTATTTTGTTATTCTCCTTTCTGAATTGCCTGTGTAAAGTCACTGTCAATTTTTCTATTAGACTGCTTGTCTTTCCTGATTTTTGTGAGTTCTTTATATACTTTGGATACTGAACCTCTAAGAGCAACTTGCATTGCAAATATCCTCTCTCAAGCTGTGGCTTGTCATATAGTGACTTTTATTGATCCAAAGTTTTAAATTTTAAAGTAGTCAAACATCAGGTTTTTGTGATTTTAGAGAAATATTGCCTACACCAGATCATAAACATATGCTCCAATATTTTCTTGAAATATTTGTTTTCTTCATTTAGGTTTTTTATTCACTTGGAATTGGAGTGTGTGTATGTGTATGTGTGTAGGTATACATATGCACAGGCTAGGGCATGGAGTGGAAGTAAGTTAGGATTACTTGGAATTAAAAAAAAATTCTTCTATGTGTATGACATTTTGCTTCACCATAAGTTATTGAATTATGTTTGCCTTAATTAATTTTGCATTTCATTCATATACAAGAATTCCATATAAGAGATTTTTTGTGGTTTATTCTATTCTACTGGACTATTCATCTACCCCAGTTCTAATACCATGCTCTTTTAATTCAGAGAGCTTTATAAATTGTGAAGTCTGGTAGGGCATCTTAAAGTTCTTTAAATTCACTTTAGTTACTTTTAGCTTTAGTTCTTTCACATAAACTTTAGGATCACCTTGCCAATTCTGAAGATAGAATATTCTGTTAAATTTTCATTGGGAATTCACTAAACTTATATATTAATTTGGTTAGAGTGGGGATTTTTATGCTAAGACACATTTCATTGCATTTTCTTTTAAATAGCTTGATGTTATAGTTGTTTGTTATTCTCCCTATATGTTCCCATTTTAAGCCAGTATCCAAACCATATTTTGGGGAGAGAGGAACATTGGATTTTTTGAGAATTTACAATGTAAAGTGTTCTATCATTTTTAAGAAAATCTAAAAGGAGAGAAGATCCCTTTTAGCTCGTGAAACTGAGAAGCTCACACTTCTCTGAAGCTGTAGGCATGTATGCAATAGTTCACGACAGTGACCTGTGCAATTCTCAACCTTTATATCCTTTATTTCCAGTTATCGATGTTACTTAAGTGCTCTTGAAAGACATTTATTTTATACATTGGCCAAAAGATCTGATTGCTTCCGTTATTTCTGCAAAATACACTGCTATCTGCTCATTGCATGCAGTATTGAGTATTCTTCAATTTAAGCTTTCACTATTCATGTTGTATGTTTTTCAAGTCAGTTTAGCTTGTTTCCAAAACTATTTATTCAAATTTTATGGGTTAACTCAATAACGTAATGTAATTATCATGTAAACCAATTAACATGCATGTAAAATATCTATTCAAAAATAACATCTACTTGATATCTCTATTTGATATCCAAATATCTATCTGATATCTATTCCAAAAAATTATAAACAATATGTTTTGGGAAGAATTATTGGAGGAGTATGCAAAAATAAAAACTGGTCAATTGAGGTATGGATGAGATAAGAATAAGAGGGAGAATTATTTTAAAATGAGAAATATTCTGCATTCTTTGTTTCCAGTTTATGTTCTTACTTTAAATAAAGCAAAATGGAAATAGCAAAGGCAGCGTCGTGGATTCAGTGTATGAAAAAAGAAATTTGTCACCTCAATCAAGGACTTATATTAAAGAAAAAATCCTTGACCCTATGATCAAAAATTAACAAATTAATTGCCATTTATGTGTTTTGGTAAAAGTAAAATATTTAAGGCACATATAGTTTCTATATATGTAGTTTTAACCACTGATCCCTCTTGTGTTCCATTAAATTTGTTTGCTTCCTCAATGTACAGATGTGAAACCCAAAATTGTCAAATGATTTCTAAAAGCTTTGGCTTCCCTCTGCCATGTTATCAAATGCTATCTGTCTCTCTAACCCTCTAACCCTCTCTCTCTAATGTGAAAACCTTATAACTCTCTTCTCGAGAAGTCAAAATTCTCTGCCGTCTGTGACAACTACAGGGATTTTTAAATGAATGATTTGAAAGGAAGAGTCTATGTCTTCTTGCCACTTAAATTGAAAATGACTTTCCCATTGAGCAAAACACAGATAACCTGAAAGTTTCTGAGAAAAATCCATCAAACAGTCCTCCTGAGAAATGTCTCCAGGCAATACTGTTCTATTTCTTCAAATCTAACACATGTGGGCTAAAAAAAGGACTTGGTATGTTATTGTCATGAAATGGACTATCCATAGATATTTTCCAAATTTTAAGAAAAATATATTTAGTGTCTTATCATACACTTGTCTACCTCTGTTTTTATTTCTCCTTTATGTTATGAAACTGGTTACCCTGAAGAATTGGGTCTTTTTAATTTTTCTAAAAGGGATATTAATAGTTTAAAAGTTGTCATTAGTTTTCTGGTTCTAGATGCAGAAATATTTATTTCACTTTAGAATACATTATTATTGTTGTTGTTTTGTTTTGGTGGTGAGAATATCACTAAGTGGATTTCAATTTTGCAAATGTTGAGCAAGAAACTCCCACCAATGTTTTTGGAGAAAAATTTAGAGTCAATCTAAATATGGATAGAGATATGGCAAACCAAGATACCATATTTATATACATTTAATATATATATGCAATATATATATTTAATACCAGATTCTGTGTCCTTAACTTCTCCTTTAGGTTAAAGAATTATATGAGCAAAAACCCAGTTAACATCAAAAGATTTGTTTATTTTTTAAAGCAGATCTCTAACTATTCCTAGGATAAGTACTCATTTTTCTCCTGTATTCTGCTTCATATCTCTGGCACAGTACAATTGCTACAATTTATAATGAAAAATCAAGTAAAATTTAAATAACTATCAAGTTAAAATTAAATAATATTATTTAATATTTAATATTCTTAGTTAAGGATGGCTAGAAAATGAATAATATTTAAAAAAAGACCAATATCAATTTTTAGGTGTAAGATGTTAGAAAAATGTACCTTTTTTAAAGAAAGATTTAAACTAATTGTTTAAAGAGTTAAACTCAAGTTCTTTTGAAATTTTACATCCTTCATATAATGGAATTCAGTAAATACATATTTTACTCAAATATCAAAGACTTTCAATTAATAATTGACTAAATCCAAGGTTGAAGCTAGGTATTAATTTCATAAAATTAACTAATGGGTTATAAGAATAAATATAAATTTTACACAGTAATTACTATTGCCATTTTATTATTATAAATTTCATAACCACATTTCTAAAGTTTTGATTCATGTCCGGGACACTGCTTTTCTTAGCACTCTCCATAGTTAGGTGGCTTCTGTTGTCATTAACTATGAAGTTTCAACTGAATATCATGGAGAAGATATTTTCTGGAAATTACATTATTCTCTGATACATTTTCATTTCTTTTTCATCTTTGTATTTTATTAATTTAAGATGTTTAATCATGGATATTGTTTGACTTATATTTTTCATTCACATGAAATTCTGAGGTGTCAAAGTTGACAGTCTACTTTTCCTTGCATATATCCTTATAATATGTAGATAGCCATATATCCTTATAATATATGACCAATTTTAAATAGCAATGTTTGCTTGAAATCTCAAAGCCTAAGTAGAATTAAATAACTACCAATTGAACATATTTTAACTTCTTTTTCTTTAATTCCAGAAATGTTAGCTAAACACAAGTCAATTGTACAAGAAATACAAGTATAATGTATCAAAATTTCCACTTTTTGGCCTTGGAATGTTATTTAAATTTTAAATACTTTTTATCAAATATTATATAATGCTTATAGCAACGTGAATTAAATAACGCACACTTTTGTAATATTTAAATTGAACTTCAAATATATTTTCCTATTTTATATATGTAGTTGTTTCCTGAGGCTGCCACAATAAATTATTGCAAATGTGTTGGCTTAAAAAAATTATTCTTTCACAGTTCTGGAGGTCAGAAGCTTGAAATCAAACTATCAACAGGGTTGGTTCCTTTTGAAGACTGTGGGCGAAACTATCCCATGCCTTTCCTCTAGCTTCCTGTGGTTGCTGACAAACCTTGTCATTCCTTGGCTCAAATTTCTGCCTCCTCACATCGCCTAATTCTCTGTGCTTCTGTGTGTCCTCTTATTTCACTTGTAAAGACATTCTCATTAGATTTAGGGCCTACCCTAATGTAGTATAATCTCAACTCTATCTTTACCTTAATCCCATCTGCAAGGACCAGATCTTCAAATAAGGTCACATTCTGAGTTTCTGAGTAGACATGAATTCTAGGGGGACACTATTCAACCCATTATAGTTGGCCCAATGTTCACCCCAAATTCACATCTCTTCCTGTGCAAAATATATTCACCCCATTCCAACATCCCTAAAAGTCTTAACTCTAAGTAGCATCAACTCTAAATCCAAAATTTTATTGAAGTATAACCAATTCAAAAAGTCCTAACTCTCATCATCTAAGTCAGGTATGGCTAGGACTATGGGAATGGTCTATCGTGGAGCAAAATCATTTTTGACCTGTGGCACTCTGAAACTAGAAAACAAGTTCTTTGTTTCCAAAATACAATGGTGGGACAGACATAGGATAGACATCCCACTTCCATAGGTAGAAACTGGAAGACATAAAAGGATCACCATTCTCAAGCAAATTTGAAATCTAGCAGGGTAAATTCCATCAGGTTTCAAGGACTGAGAATAGTAATCTGTCACATAATGCTCTGGACTATTATCCCATCCTATCAGATTTACCCTCTCTGGCTTTTGCCTCTGCATTTGTAACTCTGCTCTTAGAAAAAAACTGTGTTTTTTTCCTAGAAGAGTAGCACATGATTATAGCTGTGTAGGCTATCAGTCCATTTCCTGCTTGTACGATTGTGGGAGTCTTTCTTTTTGTACAGTAAGTGCCCCTTTCAGTCCAAACTGGCAGTGTTTCTGCTGGTATAACTTTTTTAAAATCATGTGGTCTCCCATATATGTCAAAGGTTCTATGCCATTAGACAGGAGGGTTCTCCACAGAATCTTCCTAGATAGCCCCATCTCTAATCCTGGCTTCTGCTGACATGGATTCATTATCACTTAACTAATTTTGCTGCAAATTGTCCAGCTACATGCTTGGCCCTTTCTCCAGATGATGCTCTAGCATGTTTTGTAATCTGAATAGGCTAAGAATTTTCAAACAACCATGTTCTGTGGTTCCTTTTTGCTTCATAGATCCTTCTTCAGTTTACCTCTGTCTTCATGTTTTACAATATGCAACAAGGAGAAACTAGACCATGCCTTCATCACTTTCTTGAGAAATCTCCTCAACTATATATCCAAGTTTATCACTGACCAGTTCTACTTTCCACCCCAAAGTAGAAGACAATTCAGCTACGTTTTCTGCCACTTTATAACAAGAATCATCTTTCCTCCAGTGACCAATAACATGTTCCTCATTTCCTTCTGACACCACCACAGAAGTATTTTAATGTTCATATTTCTAACATTCCGTTCATGATGATGTATGTATTCTCCAAGATGATAAGAAGCGTTCTCTATCATCCTCTCCACTTTTTGCTGATACCTTTTCAGAGTCACCTCTAACATACATTTTTCTACCAATAGTCTCTTTGAGACAATCTAGGCTTTTACTATCATGCTTCTCAGAATTCTCCCAGCCTCTTCCCATTACCAAATTCAAAAGCCATGTCCACATTTTTAGGTATTTATTACAATAGTACCCCACTTTCCACTACCAAAATCTGTATTAGTCAGGGTTCCCCAGAGGAACGGAAACAACAGAACAAGCAAGATGTATATAAATTAGCTCACACAGTTATAGAGGATGAGAAGTTCTGTAATCTGCCAATTGTGACCTGGAGAACCAGGAAAACTGGTGATGCAATTCAGCCTGAGTCTGAAGTCCTGAGAATCAGGGGGGATTGGGAATAATGCTACAATCCAGGTCTGAGTTTGAAATGCCAAGAACCAGGAGTGCCAGTGTTTGAGGGCAAGAGAAGACAGATATCTCAACTGAAGCAGAGAGAGGAAATTGCCCTTCTTATGCCTTTTTGTTCTATTCAGATCCTCAAAGGATTAGATGACACTCACCCACATTGGCAGGAGTGATCTTCCTATTCAGTCTACTGGTTCAAATACTAATCTCTTCCAGAGACATCCTTGCAGACACACCCAGAAATAATGTTTTATCAGCTATCCAGGCAATGCTTAGCCCAGTCAAGTGAACACATAAAATTAACCCATACAGACGCCACAACAAATTACCACAACCTCAGTGGCTTAGGACAACAGAAATTTGTTTTCTCACATTTCTGGAGACCAGAAGTCCAAAATCAAGCAACAGCAGTGCTGACTCCTGAAGGCTGTAGATGAGAAAGTGCCCAATGTCTCTCTCCTAGTTTCTGTTTGTTTCCAGCAATCTTTGGCACTCCAATCTGCCTGCATGGTTACATCACTTTCTTCTATATATTACTTAGTGTCTTTTTATGTTTCTTATGTAGACACTCTCATTAAATTTAGGACTCACTCAAATTTGGCATAATCTCACCTTGATCCTTACCTTGATTATGTCTACAAAGGCCTGATTTCGAGATAAGGTCACATTCTGAGGCTCCAGGTGGATGTGAATTTTGGTGAGTCCCTATTCAACTTACTACACTATATGAAGTGTTTTAACAACTGTCTGTGTGTGAAATTAGCAGATTTCATAACAATAAATTATTACATTGGATTTTATTGTTGAAATAATGAATGTATGTGTATTATAGTTCAACTGACTCATATAATACCAACAAATAAAAGATAGATGGAAAATTTTATTTTGAGTTATATTTAAAATGCTTACCTATATTTGGAAGTGAATATTTAGGCACTAAAAAATACATATGAATGAGAAACTTTGAGGGTATTACTGATACTAACACTGATTAAATATGTTGGTAACCTATATAATTGAAATCACATCACCAGTGAGAACTTGACAATTTAGTTCACATTCCAAAGATTTGAAATCAAAGGAAAAACCAAGTAGCAAATATTAGTCAATAAAATCTCAGAGTGCTGACAGAGGGGTGATTTAGACATTGTCTGAAAATCCCAGACTTGTTACAGTTTCTGAATGGCACTTAATGGGATGAAAATATGTCTATTCTTTTTAAACTCACTAGACAGACCCTCATTTAAGAAGGAGTTAAACTTTCCAAAAAGTTTTATGAGTTGTACATAAGGAGTCAAATACCTTCTGTTAGTTCTCTTTTTGACTATTCCTTCACTGAAAAGTTGAGGATCAACAATGAAACAAAATAGGAATTAGCACCTAAAATATAACCTTTATTTTGATATGATACTTCCTATACATGAGTATATCCACTGGTAAAATATGCAATGTATCATTTGTCCTTTTCATTAAAAAAATCAATTTATAAGAATATCAGAGGGCATATCCAATTCTATAGGAAGAGGAAGTTTAACTTGAGATCGAGTGAATTAGTGGTTTCTCTAGAAACGCACTAAGCAATATGGTAGCCATTATACACATGTAGCTATTTAAATTTATACTAATTAAATTAGATAAACTTAAAATTGCAGTTCCTTAGTCACACTGGCCATCTTTCAATGCTCTGTAGGCACATATGGCTAGTGGCTACCATATTGAACAGTGCAGATATAGAACATTTTTCTTTGTAGCAGAAAGTTCTATTGAATGACACTGCACTCAAGTATCAAATATTAAATTTTGTTCCAATGTGCATATGTAGGTATTCACGTGCATTTAGGTGTTAATATACTTTATATAATAATAAATAGGTGCTAGATTCTAACAATAAAATTTCAAATAACTAGTCCACTGTGGTACTATGCTCACTTACTTTTGGCTACAATAGAATTGTATCGCTGAATTGAAAACCTTTCCTCTTCTAGAATACATGAATAGCAATGTAGCTCTCTGAAACTTGATTACAGAAAACAAGAACTTTAGTTCAGTTGAAGCATTGGTTATAAGGCTAAGAAGAGAGAGAGACAGCCTACTCTATTACTGGAAATTTACACACAGATAAAGTGAAACACCTGTCAGAGTGATGAATGGGGTTTCTTGTTATCTTACTGTCTATATCATTTCCAGCTCAAATTCCCAAACAATGCCCACATCACATGGGGAAAGCAGAAGGAGAACTGTCCTGCATATTTTATTTCTGCTCAAAGAATATGAGAAGATTTTTCAGCTATATTTATTAGTCGGATTGACCTCATTTTTACTTCATTAATCTTAGAATTTAATTTTTGCCATACATAATCCAAAACTTATTTCTGTAAGTCAGAGCATGGCATTTTTCCCTGCACTTATATGTTTATGTTTTGTTTTTTAGATTTACGCAGTATCTTCTCTCTGTTAAGACTAAAGAAAATTTATTTTGAAACTAGAGTCAGATGAAATGAAACAAGAAACCCCAACATGTTGTGGCATAGCAAAATAAGAAATAGTGTCCAATTGGTGGGTCTGTAGGATGATAAGTTTTCATGAAAATCTGCATGTTCCCTGTTGTAGCACATTTGCTGTATTAAGGACATATTCTACTGGAAGGAGATGACTCCACCTCTCCCACTGCCTGGGTCTGTCTGAGACAGCAGGGGCAGGTGTAGAATCAGAGCAGTGGCTTCTTGTCTCGGTGCTCCCATGCAGCCTTGAATAAACCATTTGGTCTTTCGGAGCTACAGTTCACTTATCTAAAACATACGGTAATAAAACATTCCCTGCTTGATATTTAATGATTAAACAACATGAAACTAATTATGATAATATCACCTACATTTTTTGCTCACCAGGTATACATCAGCCCCTGGGTTAAACTTTCTCTATGCACCATCTCATTTAATCTTCTTAACTCTACAAAGGAAGAAGTTCTATTACATTTATTTTGCAGGTGAGAAAACTCAGTTTCCTTAGGCTTAGAGGAGTGATTGGATTTACTCAGGATCACACACGTTTTTTAATGGCCTCTAGAGTCTGGTCAAGATTCAGTGGCTGTTGTCTAATTCCAGAATCTGTGATGTCAATCAATCCATATATGTATGTAAAAATGCTAGAAAACAATTAAGCATATGTGAGTTATTGCTATTTTAAGAAGATTAGAAATAGTGTACTTGGGAATATTCTTGCCTTTTCTCCTTCATTTTGGAAATGCTTTGTTCTCTTTAGCTCTTTTGATCATTATGTGACAATACGCCTCCAAGTGCATTCAAATACCTTGATATTATGTTCCAAGAAGGAGAAACTCTTTTTTTTTTTTTTTATGACAGTAATTACCCCTTGCATTTGTTCATTGTCATTTTAAATGGGTAGAATTCTTTTCTTTTTTTTTTTTTGATCTCTTTTAGATGGGTGTGATCTTTTGTAAAAGTAAAAGAAATGTGATTATCATTCTTATTTGATTGCCATACTGACTTTCCCAAGAGAATTTGTAGTGATCTGAGGACTAAACCACATGTTTCCTAATTTTTATTACTTGCTTCTTTCCATTAAGCATAAACATTATATTACAGGACCTATAGAAAGACAAATGCCCCCATGGTCACAGTGAGAAAACACTTCATAAAATGACACATTGTATGTGTTTAGAACTTGCTCTGTTGGTATGCTCTTCATGTTACGGTTCCCAGACTCTACTCATTATTCTCTCATGTCCCAAATGTCTTCCTAACCTTCAGTTTAACTCCTCTCTGTGATGTTTTTCAAAATAGCTAGGAGGGTCTTTTTCGTTTGTTTTTTCACATTGCTCCTTTAACCATATCACCCTACTGCTACTATTTTTCAGGTACTCTTCATTTCCTTTATTATAATTACAAAACTCTTTATATGGTATTAGAGGCTCTTCAGGACCTCACCTCTTTACAATATGCCCTACCTGACAGCCTGAGCATCAAACGTCAACCTACACAACATGAGCTTTCAGGACTCCTTGCCTTCTCACATAATGCTGTCTCCTAGTTTTCCTCCATGAGTCTTCTCTGAGCTCAGTTAAACTCATTGAATAATAAGTTTGGATTATATCCTCTCACAAGATTTTTCCAGCATTCCTTTTGTTTGCAAAACCAGCCCTGTGCTTGCTCTTGTTATTGCAACACCACAATGTATTATTTTCAGTCTGACTAGAGTTCTTCATTTAAAGCAAGGCTGTTGTCTTGTTCATCTTCATAGTAGTCATGGTAGATAGCAAGATGTCTGATGCTTAGTTGACTCACTTTACATTTCCTTCCTAAAGGGTATGAGTAAGGCTAAATTTTCACACTTAGTAAAAACAAGATAGGTATAATTATTTCAAAAAATCTTGAAAAATAGTTATTTTGATTAGTTGTCTTTTGTTAAGTTACAAGTCATTTTCAACTTACAGACCTATAGGTCTATTGGTGCAAGCCCCTTAAGGAGAGCTTCATGTCTTGTTCACTCTACTGAGCTGTTCGTCTTCTCTCAGGTTATATGTCCTACTTTTAAGCATTTTTGCTACTGTTCTGGCTTAACAGGTAGTAATGCAGCCAGTCATTTCATTGATCTCTTATTAAGTGCCAAACACACGCTAAAAAATTTAGAGCTGTACATCATTGGAGCCTGATGAGAAACTAGGGTGCAGCTTTCTAATTGTTCCAAGTTTATAAATGAGGAAACTGAAGCTCAGAGAGGTTAGGAAACTTGTCCAAAGTCTTCCAGTTAAATTCTGGAGATAGGATTCAGGTTAATATCTGTATGACATCAAAACATATATGTTTAACCACTATGTGACTATGCTTTGCTGTTAAGTCATTATCAAAGCATATCTATTTGTCAATGCTAAAGATGAAAATTCCAGGCTCAAAAAAACGCCAGCATTCTGTATATTGCAGATCATTAGGGTGAACTGTAAGTAGTCAAAATTCTACAGGAATTGTCAGATGACTAATTACTTTTTTGTATTTTAGTTTTCCTGGCAAAACTAAAGGCATTAAAATGCCATTCAATAGATGAGAAATATCAGTAATTCTCTTCTTTGATTTCATTTTTACCTAATATCCTCACATTATTTAGCTTCCTAAGTAGTTTTCTAAAGGAAAAAAAAATCTAATAAGATTGACATAAGATTCTGGCTCTCTTTACAGTTATTTTTACACAGAGTAAATTAATTTATGCATGTACATTCATAGTTCATTCTCTTATGAGTACTCCTAGTGTGAGTCTTGTAGGTATAAGTGATCCAAGTTTAAAGTCAATTCTGTGAGATCCAACATCATAATAAAATAGTAAGCTGATCCTGAAAGCCAGTTGGCTAGATCTGCCTTGTTTTACCTGGATCGCAGTGTGTGAGACTTGGCAGCTGTGGTGATAAAGAGTGCTCCTTTTTATTTGAATTTATATTCCTTTTAATCAGTAGGTTGTCATCAATGTTTATTACATTTCATTTTATTAAATTAAATTATGCTAAATTTAATTTAGCAGACCCATACAATAAACCTATGCTGTGCTTGTGGTGCAGATAATTAACTTTTATTTTAAAAGTTTGGGTTAAGAAAAGTTCTAAATGAATTGTGCTAGGTCATGGAGTTAGCAGTAAGAGAGCCAGGATTCAAACACAGGTTTTTCAATTCGAAAATCACTGTTAAGTCTTTGTTTATTCATTTGTTTGTTTAGTTATTTTTTAAAGAGGCAGAAAGATTTTATTCAAGACCATTGCAATAGGGGGGAGACTGAACTCAACCTCTGAAACAAAAGACTACAGAGGTTTTAAGAGCAGTTAGAAGGAATTGTAGGCCCCTTGTGTATGCTAATCAGCCTTCACAAAAGAGAAGGAAAACTTCTCATAAATTCTTTTTATTTTCAGGTGTACATTATTACATTTCGATTTCTGTGTAGATAACATCATGTTCATCACCCAAAGACTAAGTACAATCCATCACCACACACATGTGCCTAATCACCCCTTTCACCCTCCGCCCTCCCCCCTTCCTCTCTGGTAACCATCAGTATAATCTCTGTCTCTATGTGACTGTTTATTGTTGTTCTTATCTTCTACATATGAGTGAGATCATACTATATTTGACTTTCTCCCTTTGACTTATTTCACTTAGCATATTACCCTCAAGGTCCATCCATGTTGTCACAAATGGCCAGATTTCATTGTTTTTTTTTATGGCGGAGTAGTATTCCATTGTGTATATATACCACATCTTCTTTATCCATTTGTCCCTTGATGGGCAGCTAGGTTGCTTCCAAGTCTTGGCTATTGTGAACAATGCTGCAATGAACAAAGGGGTGGATGCATCTTTATGCATTCCTGTTTTCATGTTCTTTGGATAAATACCCAGCAGTGGAATAGCTGGATCATATGGTATTTCTATTCTTAATTTTTGAGGAATCTCCATACTCTTTTCCATCGTGGCTGCACCAGTTTGCACTCCCATCAGCAGTGTGCAAGAGTTCCCTTCTCTCCACATCCTCTCCAACACTTGTTTCCCCTCTTGTTAATTATAGCTTTTCTGAGGGGAGTGAGATGATATTTTGTTGTAGTTTTGATTTTCATTTCCCTGATAGTTAATGATGTTGAATATCTTTTCACATGCCTGTTAGCCATCTGTATATCTTCTTTGGAGAAATGTCTGTTCAGATCCTTTGACCACTTTTTAATTGGGTTGTTAGTTTTTTTGTTGTTGAGATGTATGAGTTTTTTATATATTTTGGAGATTAACCCCTTATCAGATATATGGTTTGCAAATATCTTCTCCCAATTGTTGTCTTTTCATTTTGGATGGTTTCCTTTGCTGTACAGAAGCTTTTTAGCTTGATGCAGTCCCATTTGTTTATTTTTTCTATTGTTCCCCTTGTCTGGTCAGATACGGTTCTTGAAAATATGCTACTAATACTGATGTCAAAGAGCGTACTGCTTACATTTTCTTCTAGAAGTTTCTTGGATTCAGATCTTACATTCAAGTCTTTAATCCATTTTGAGTTAATTCTTGTGTATGGTATAAGATTATGGTCTAATTTCATTCTTTTGCATGTGGCTGTCCAGTTTTCCCAACACCATTTATTGAAGAGAATTTTCTTTCCCCATTGTGTGTTCTTGGCTCCCTTGTCCAAAATTAGATGTGCATAGATGTGTGGGTTTATATTTGGGCTCTTGATTCCATTCCATTAATCTATGTATCTCTTTTTGTGTCAGTACCATGCTGTTTTGTTTACTATAGCTTTGTAGTATATTTTGAAATCAGCGAGTGTGATACTTCCATCTTTGTTCTTTTTTCTCAGGATTCCTTTCACTATTTGGGGTCTTTTGTTGTTCCACATAAATTTTAGGATCTTTGCTCTATTTCTGTGAAAAATGTTGTTAGAACTTTGATAGGGATTGCATTGAATTTGTAGACTGCTTTAGGAAGTATGGACATTTTAACTATGTTAATTCTTCCAATCCAAGAGCACAGAATATCTTTCCATTTCTTTGTGCCTTCTTCAGTTTCTTTCAACAATGTTTTATAGTTTTCAATGTACAGATCTTTAACCTCTGTGGTTAAGTTTACTCCTATGTATTTTATTCTTATTGTTGCAAATGTAAGTGGGATTGTATTCTTAATTTCTCTTTCTGCTACTTCATTGATAGCGTATAGAAACACAACTGATGTTTTCATGTTGATTTTTATCCTGCAACTTTAACATATTCATTTATTCTTTCTAAAAGTTTTTTTGGTGGATTCTTTAGGGTTTTCTATATATAAAATCATGTCATCTGCAAATAGTGACAGTTTCACTTCTTCCTTTCCAATTTGGATCCCTTTTATTTCTTGTTCTTGCCTGATTTCTCTGGTAGAACTTCCAATATTATGTTAAATAAGAGTGGTAACAGTGGGCATCCTAGTCTGTTTCCTCTTCTTAGAGGGATAGTATTCGGTTTTTCTCCATTGAGAATATTAGTTGTGGGCTTCTTATATATGGCCTTTGCTATGTTGAGATACTTTTCTTCTATATTCATTTTATTCAGTTTTTATCATAAATGGATGCTGTACCTTGTCAAATGCTTTCTCTGAATCGACTGAGATGATCATGTAATTTTTATCCTTCATTGTGTTAATGCGGTGTATCACATTAATAGATTAGTGGATGTTGAACCATCCCTGAATCCCTGGAATAAATCCCACTTGATCATAGTATATGAGCCTTTCAATGTATTGTTGTATTTGATTTGCTAATATTTTGTTGAGGATTTTTGCATTGATGTTCATCAGTGATATCGGCCTGTAATTTTCTTTTCCTGTGTTGTCCTTGTCTGTCTTTGGTATCAGGGTAACGTTCACTTAATAGAATGAGTTAGGAAGCTTCCCTTGCTCTTCACTTTTTGGAAAGAATTTGAGAAGGATAAGTATTAAGTCTTCTTTGAACATTGATGGAATTCACCAGGGAAGCTGTCTGGTCCTCAACTTTTATTTTGGGGGAGATTTTGATTACTGTTTCAATCTCCTTACTGGTGATTGGTCTACTCAAATTCTATATTTCTTCTTGATTCAGTTTTGGAATGTTGTATGATTCTAAGGATTTATCCATTTCTTCAAGATTATCCAACTTGTTGATGTTTAGCTTTTTGTAGTATTCTCATAATATTTTGTATATCTGAAGTGTCTATTGTAATTTCTCCTCTTTCATTTCATATTTTACTTATTTGAGCCTTCTCTCTCTTTTTATTAATAAGTCTAGCTAAAGGTTTGTCAATTTTGTTTAGCTTTTCAAAGAACCAGCTCTTACTTTCATTGATTTTTTCTATTTTTTTAAGTCTCTATTTTATTTGTTTCTGCTCTGATTTTTATTTTTCCTTCCTTCTGTTGATTTTGGGCTTTACTTGTTCTTCTTTTTCCAATTCCTATAGGTGCACTGTTTGTTTATTTGAGATTTTTCTTGTCTCTTGAGGTAGGCCTGTATTGCTATAAACTTCCCTCTTAGAACTGCCTTTGCTCTATCACATAAATTTTGACATGTTGCATTTTTGTTTGTCTCCAGGTACTTTTTGATTTCTCCTTTGATTTTTTTCATTGACCCAATTATTATTCAGCAGCATTTTGTTTAATCTCCACATATTTGTGGCTTTTCTGATTTTCTTCCTGTAGTTGATTTCTAGTTTCATACAATTGTGGTCAGAAAAGATGCTTGGTATTATTTCAATCTTCTTAAATTTATTGAGACTTGTTTTCTGGCCTATTATGTGATCCATCCTGGAGAATGTTCCATGTGCTTTTGAAAAAAAAAATGTGTACTCTGTGGTTTTTGGATGGAATGTTCTGTATATATCTACTAAATCCATCTGGTCTAATGTGTCATTTGAAGCCAATGTTTCCTTATTGATCTTCTGTTTGGATGATCTATCCATTGGTGTAGGTGGATTGTTAAAGTCCCCTATATTATTGTGTTACTGTCTATTTCTACTTTTAAGTCTGTTAAATTGCTGTATATATTTAGGTGTACCTATGTTCGGTGCATAGATATATACAAGTGTTATATCCTTTTGTTGGATTGTTCCTTTTATCATTATGGAGTGTCCTTCTTTGTCTCTTGTTACAGTTTTTCTTTTAAAATCTATTTTGTCTGATAAAAATACTGCTACCTAAGCTTTCTTTTCATTGCCATTTGAATGGAGTATCATTTTCTATCCCTTCACTTTCCATTTGTCAGTGTCTTTAGGTATGAAATGTGTGTCTTGTATGCAGCATATATACCGGTCTTTTTTTATCCAGTCAGTCACCCTATGCCTTTTGATTGGAGCATTTACTCCATTGACACTTAAAGTGGCTATTGATGAGTATGTACTTATTGCCATTTTCTTACTTTTTTACTGGATTTTTTAATTGTTCTTCTCTGTTCTTTTCTTCTTCTCTTGCTCTCTTCCCTTGTGGTTTGATGGCTTTCTTTAGTATTATGTTTAGGTTCCTTTCTCTTTTTACTTTGTGTATTTATTGTTTCTGGTCTCTGATTACCATGAGGTTCATATATAATAACCTACATATATAGCAATGTCTATTTACTTGATGGTCTTTTCAGTTTGACCTCTTTCTAAAAGTTCAACTCTTTTAGTCCCCACATTCCACATTTTATGTTTTTGATATCTAACCGCTATCTAACCTCTCTTTTTCTGTGTGTATTATTACCCTCTTATCATGGAAGTATATAATTTTATATTTGAGATTCATATTATCTTCATACGTGGTTGATCTGCTACCTTTACTGTATTTGTTTCTTTACCAGTGATTGTGTCTCTTTTTTTTTTTTAATCATTTTCTTACTCCAGTTTATGGTCTTCTCTTTCCCAGTTAAATAAGTCCCTTTAGCATTTCTTGTAAATCTGATTTCTTGGTGATAAATTCCTTTAATTTTTGCTTATCTGGGAAACTTTTTATATCTCCTTCCATTCTGAATGATAATCTTGCTGGGTAGAGTATTCTTGGCTGTAGGTTTTTTTTCCATTCAGCACTTTAAATACACCATGCCACTCCCTTCTAGCCTGTAAAGTTTCTGCTGAGAAGTGAGCTGATAACTCTATGGGGTTTTGTTTGTATGCAATGTGTTGCCTTTCTCTTGAGGCTTTTAGGGTTCTTTCTTTATCTTTAATTTTAACATTTTAATTACGATGTGTGTTAGTGTGGGCCTCTTTGGATTTATCTTGTTTGGTGCTCTCTGTGCTTCCTGTATTAGGATGTCTATTTCCCTCCTTGTGTTAGGAAAGTTTTCAGCTATTATTTCTTCAAATTGATTCTCTGGCCATGTGTCTCTCTCTCCTCCTTCTGAGTCATCTATAATACATATGTTAGTGTACTTGATATTGTCCCAGAGGTCCCTTAGACTGTCCTCATTCTTTTAAATTATTTTTTCTTTTATGTGTCCAGCTTGAGTGATTTCATCCAGTCTTTTATCCAGCTCACTGATCCATTCTTTTGTATCATTTACTCTGCTATTGAGTCCCTCTAGTGTTTTTTTTTTCATTTCCAGTATTATATTCTTCTTTTCTGATTGGTTCTTTTTATAATTTCCAAGTCTTTGCTGAAATTCTCATTGAGTTCATCCATTCTTCTCCCAAGGTCAGTGAGCATTCTTATTACTTTTTGTTTGGACTCTTTGTCAGGTTGATTGTTTATTTCTCTTTCATTTATTTAATTTGCTGGGGTTTTGTCCTGTTCCCTTAATTGAACATATTACTTTGTCTCCTAATTTTGCCTCTTTCTCTGTGCTTATATTTATGTATTAAGTTAGCTACATCTCCTGATGTTGGAAAGGTGGCCTTATGTAGGAGATTCCTTATGAGGCCCAGTAGTGTGCTTCCCTCTTTTTACCAGTTCCAAATGTTCCAGGAGTGTCCCCTGTATGGGTTACATGTGTCCTTCTGTTGTGGCAGTTTCTTTTTCTGTCCAGGGAGGCTAAGCTGTCCCTGTGGCCAGCTGGTTTTAGTTCTCTGCTGTGTGTGGCTGCTAGGGACCTTTCAGTCACTTTGTTGGGTGCTGGGAGACCCCAGCATAGTTGACTGCAAGGTCTAATAGCACATTCCTGTTGCAGTGTTTCTGTTAAGTGAGTAGGCCCCCAGTGTGGCTGGTTGCTAGGCTCAGAGGCTTACAATTTCTGTAGGCCTCCAGTCTGCAAGGCTGTTGTCAACTCTCTCAAGATTGCAGCTAAGTGGGGCTGGCCCCAGGCATGGGAGCACCCAATTGTTTCAGACTTTGGAAGGTGGGGCCCATCCCCTATGTGGCTGTTTGAGAAGCACAAGTCTGCTGCAGCTGACAAGCCCCACCACCCACAGGGCCACACACACTGTCAACACAGTCCTGTCCTGTGCACATGCTCTGACACACTGAGGTGGATCCAGTTGCCCTACTGCAGTGGCCCCACACACTCCACCAATGCCCCACACACTCCACCTGCTCCTCATGCATTCCCTGCCCCACAGAGCCAGACCCACTTGCCAGGCTGCAGAGGATCCAGGCACCAGGCCTATGCAGGCCCACAAGTTGTCCAAGGGCTTCCTGTTGGGTGGGGACAGTCCTTGGCTAACAGGCCAGGGGAAGAACTCCAATGGTGTCCTCCAGCATCGATGTCAGCACACCTATACTAAGTCACAACAATGGCTGCCACCAATGTCTCAGTCCATGAAAAGTTCTTATCTCTCACTGAGATGCACTCAGAGCCTGCCAGGTGAATCTTCTCCAAGGACTGTGCACTTTTATTTCTGCTGATTTTAGGTTGCTTTCTGAAATGGGTGAATTTATGCATGGACCCCTTAAGGGCCAGCTTTTTTCCCCTTATCTCTGATAGCTTTCCTGGGGGTATTCCCCATTATACTAGTTGCTACCAAGTCCAGATATTATGATGCTTGTCTCAGTTGTGCTGAGTCCAAAAGCTACTTATAGTGGTAATGCTCCCCACTCAGATACCCTCTTCCTACAGGGAAGGCTGTGTACCTTAGGATTGCTCCCAGCCAGCATGAAGAACCACAGATCAGGAAGGTGGCTTTTTTCTCTCCAGAAAGGAATTTCTGCCTCTTCCACCTCAGTCAACACTGTCCCTTGTTGCATGGGTTCTTTTTATCCAGTTTTCAGTTCTCTCTCAGGGGTAATTGTTCCAAGAGTAGTTATAAATTTGTTGTATCCATGAGAGGAGGTGAGTTCAGAATCCACCTATGCCACCATCTTGACACCACCCTCATAAATTCTTGACAAGAGGTAGTTTTACATCCTGGTTGTAAAACCTTAAGTCTTCATTTAAATATGTCACTGAATTCAGCATGACATTTAAAAAACATAGTTCACCTAAGAGGCAGAGAGGGAGTAAAATCTTTAGATAATATAGTTCAATAGCTCAGAGTCTGTGTTCAGGATTTATAAAAATGAAAAGGAATCTCTTCTTTGAACTTAAATACATTTTCTTTTCTTCTTTTATCTCAATCAGCTTTTATCTCAACCTTTGGGGTAACAAAAATGTACAATTAAATGAATGCTTTCCTTTAATTTACCATTTCCTGAAATAATTTATTAGTCAAAACCCAGTAATATTCTGGTTTTTGTTTTGTTGGTTTTTTTTTTTTTAGCTTTTTCATAAAAAATGGAGCCTTCTAGAATTATGTGAATAAATAAGCACTGGGACATTGATGTAAGTGCAGTTAGAGCTTTGTTGTTCCATGGGACCTTTTGTTCTCAATTTTCAAAAGAAAATCCACAAAGGCGGGCTTTCAAGTTGATTTGACTGTTCCAAAATACTATTTATTTCTCTCCATCTTTGTGCAATCTGACCATTTTTCTTTCTCTCTTTATGTCTCCAGGTCTTTCCTCCTCTTCCACACTACCATCAGATTGTTCTTCCTGCAGTTTTGCTTTGATCATGTTCTCTAATCACAATCTCTCAATGGTTTCTATAACCATTACATAAATTTAAAACATTTTGGTCCAGAATTCAAAGGCTTTTAGAATCTTTCATTTTTCATGGATCACTTACGTTTTTTAAAATTTGAGATGTAATTGATATACCACATTATATTAGCTTCAGGGGTACAACATAATGATTCAATATTTGTATATATTGTGAAATGATGACCACAATAAATCTCTTTACATCCATCATGACACATAATTACAATTTCTTTTCTTGTGATAAGAACTTTCAAGATCTACTCTCTTAGCAACTCTCAAATATACAATACTGTATTATGAAATAGTTGCCATGCTGTATATTACATGCCCAGAACTTAATTATAACTGGAAGTTTGCATAGTTTCACTCATTTTGGCTACTCCCTCACCCCAAATCTAGCAACAACCAATCTATTCTCTGTATCTGTTACTTTGGTTTTTAGTTTTTAGATTCCACATGCTGAAATCATATGTTATTTGTCTTTCTCTATTAGGCTTATTTCACTTACTTAGCACAGTGACTTCAAGGTCCAATCATATTGTCACACATGGCAAGATTTCTTGCTTTTTAATGGCTGAATAATATTCCATTGTGTATATGCACACACACACACGTATACCACATTATCTTTATTCTTTCATGCATTGATGGACATTTAGGTTGCTGCCATGTTTTGGCTATTGTAAGTAATGCTGCAGTGAACATGGGGTTTCAAATATCTTTTTGAGACAGTGATTTTGTTTCCTTCAGATAAACACGCAGAAGTGGAATTGTTGGATCATATAGTAGTTCAAAATTTAATTATTTGAGGAACGTCCATACTGTTTCTTATAGTGGCTACACTAATTTACATTCTCACCAACAGTGAACAAAGATTCCCTTTTCTCTACTTGCTCACCAACACTTGTTATTTCTTCTTTTTTTGATAATAGCTATTCTAACAGGTGTGAAGTGAGATTTTTTTGTAGTTCTTATTTAAATTTCTTTGATGCTGAACAACTTTTCATGTACCTATTGGCCATTTGTATATGTTCTTTGGAAAAAATGTGTATTCAGGTCATTTGCTCATTTTTTAATTTGATTGTTTCTTTTTTTTCTGTTGAGTTGTATGAGTTCTTTATATACATATTAACCCCTTCTCAGGTATATAATTTGCAAATATTTTCTCCTGTTCTGTAGGTTCCCTTTTCATTTTGTTGATAGTATCCTTTGCTATGCAGAAGCTTTTTAGTTTCATGTAGTCCCACTTGCTTATTTTTAATTTGGATTTTGATGTCAAATCCAAAAAGTCATTGCCAAGACTGATGTCAAGGAGCTTACAACCTATGTTTTCTTTTTAGAGTTTTATGGTTTCAGGTTTTGGGTTCAAGTGTTTATCTATTTTCAGTCAATTTTTGTATATGATGTAATAAGATAGTGGTCCAGCTTCATTGTTTTGCATGTGGCTGTCCAATTTTCCCAATGCCATTTATTGAGGAGACTATCCTCTCCCCATTGTACAATCTCAGCTCCTTTATTGTAAATTTATTGACCATATTTGCTGGTTTATTTCTGGAATTTCTTTTCTGTTACATTGATCTCTGTGTCTGTTTTCATGCAAATGCCATGCTCTTTTGATTCTTATAGCCTTGTAATATAGTTTGAAATGAGGAAGTGTGACCCTTCCAGCTTCGTTTTTCTTTCTTAAGATTGCATTTACTATTTGGGGTCTTTAGTGGTTCCATACAAATTTTAGGGTTATTTATTGTATTTTTGTGAAAAATGCCATTGGAATTTTGATAGAGATTTTATTCAATCTGTAGATTGCTTTGGAATGTATGGAAAATTTCACGATATTAATTCTGATCTATAAGCATAGATTGTCTTTCCATTTATTTGTGTCATTTTAAATTATTTTCATCACTGTCTCATAGTTTTCAGCATAGAGGTCTTTCATTTCCCTGGTTAAATTTATCCCTAGATTTTATTTTTGATGCAATGGTAAATGGGGTTGTTTTCTTAATTTCTCTTTCTTATAATTTGTTATTAGTATATAGAAACAAAAAATATTTTTGTGCATTGATTTTGTTTCCTGTGACTTTACTGAATCCATTTATCAGTTCTAACAATTTTTGATGGTATCATCAGGATTTTCTTACATATAATATCATATCATCTGCAAAAAGTGATAGTTTTACTTCTTTCTTTCTGATTTGAATGTACTTTGTTTATTTTTCTTGCCTAAGTGCTCTTGCTAGCAATTCCAATACTATGTCAAATAACGGTGGGGAGAGTGGATATCCTTGTCTTGTTCCTGATCTTAGCAGAAAGCTTTCAGCTTTTCAACATTGAGTACAATGTTAGCTTTGGGCTTGTCACATATGGCCTTTATTATTTTGAAGTAAATTTCCTCTATACACAATTTGTTGAGTGTTTTTGTCACAGCTGGATGTTGAATTTTGTAAAATGCTTTTTTCTGCATCTATTGAGATGATCATATGGTTTTTATCCCTCATTTCATTAACATGGTGTATCATGTTAATTGATTTGCCAATGGTGAATTATCCTTGCATCACTAGAATAAATCCCACTTGTTCACAGTGTGTGATCCTTTTAATGTATTGTTGAATTTGGTTTGGTAATATTTTGTTGAGAATTTTTGCATCTGTGTTCGTCAGGGACATTGGCCTGTAATTTTTTGTGTGTGTGTGTGATATCTTTGTCTGGTTTTAGTATCAGAGTGATGCTGGCCTTGTAAAATGAGTTTGGAAGTGTTCTGTCCTATTCAATTTTTTGGAGAAGTTTGAGAAGGAATTTGGTGTTAATTCTTCTTTAAGTGTATGATAGCATTCACCACTGAAGCCATTTGGTCTTGGACTTTTGTTTGTTAGGAGGTGTTTGGTTAATGATTCAATCTCCTTACTAGCAATTGGTCTGTTCAAATTTCCTGTTACTTCATGATTCAGTCTTGGTAGATTGTATGTTTCTAGGAATTTATCCATTTCTTCTAGGTTGCCAAATTTGTTGGCATATAATTGTTCATAGTAGTCTCTTAGCATCCTTTGTATTTGTCCAGTATTAGTTACAATGCCTCATATTTCACTTCTAATTTTATTTATTTGAGTCTTTTTTTTTCTTGATGAATCTATCAAAATGTGTTTATCTTTTCAAAAAACTAACTTTTGGTTCAATTGATCTTTTCTATTTTCTTTTTAGTCTCTATTTCATTTATTTCTACTCTGATCTTTGTTATTTCCTTCCTTCTACTAAATTTGGGCTTTGTTAGCTCTTATTCTTCTAATTCTTTGAGGTGTGAAGTTAGGCTGTTTATATGAGATATTTCTTTTTTCTTATTTTTGTTTGTTTGGTGAGGAAGATTAGGATTAGTCCTGAGCTAACATCCAGTGCCACTCCTCCTCTTTCGCTGAGGAAGACCAGCCCTGGGCTAACATCTTCCTATATATATGGGACACCTGCCACAGCATGGCTTGATAAGTGATGCATAGGTCCGTGCCCAAGATCTGAACCTCTGAACCCTAGGCTGCTGAAGCAGAGCATGTGAACTTAACCACTATGCCACTGGGCCAGCCCTTATTTTTTGTTTCTTGATGTAGGCATTTATTGCTATGAACTTCCCTCTTAGAAGTGCTTTTGCTGCATCCCAAAAGCTTTGATATGTTGTATTCCCATTTTCATTTGTCTCATTGTGATTTCTCTTTTGACTTCTTCTTTGACCCATTGGTTATTCAGTAGTACGTTTAATCTCCATATATTTGTTAAATTTTAGTTATTTTCTTGTAATTGATTTCTAATTTCATAAGATTCTGGTCAGCAAAGATGCTTGATATGATTTTAATCTTCTTAAATTTATTAAGAAGACTAGTTCTGTGGCCTAACATATAACCTATGCTAGAGAATCTTCCACGTACACTTGAGAAGAATGGGGATCTTTTTATTATTTCTTCTTTCCCAGCTTTCAATACACCTATTTCACTTCATTTGGGCTACTTCTTTTCCGAGTCTATAACTTACATTATTGAAAAATCATTCTTGATTCAGTGTGGAGAAAGACTTAAATGGTGGCAAGGGAAGGAGCCAAGAATATATATATATATATATACACACACACACACACACACACACACCATCTTTAAATGAATAACTCCAGAAGAAAAGATAATACACATACAAGAATAGATAGTCAAATACATAATGAGGACACATTCTTTAAGTAAATAAAAATATATATCAAGAAGTAGAAAGAGAGTACTGAGTCACAGAGAAAAAAAATGCTGAAATTCAACAAAAATTTACATATATATACTGGTGAAGTTGCCAGAATCATTGAAGGAAAAATAATGAGAAAATATACATTAAACAAATGCTGAGAGAAAGAAAGGGTGCAATAATATGTGACAAGTCTGAATTTTTATGTTTAAAAAAATTAAAGGATAAAAATGCCCTTATAAAAAAAGTGAAAATGGTATTCTTGGAAACTACAAGTCTAACAACTTAAAGTGTTGATTAGACAATAATGATCAAAGGAATTATATATTGTTTTGGAGTAATTACTAGCAATGTTAATTAAAATATATAAACTAAGAAATGTTAATAAATTAGGGAAGAGTGTACAGATTGAAAATACAAGACAGATAAATAGGGAGAAGGAACAATGGGAATTACAGAATATTTACATTCTTTCAGCTTCAGGAGAGAAAGGATCTTCCTTAATGAATTATCTTGGAATGTTAAGAATATAAACTGAAAATTAACTAGATGCTGATTTTAAGTAGAGAAGGATATGTTCTAGCTAATGCCATATTGGAGGGAAATCTGGGGAAGAGTTTACAAAGGATTTGTGACACTTGTAAGGATTATATCAAGGGAAGGAGTTGAGTTATACAAAAGGATTGAGTGGCTACTGAGTGCAATATGTATATGTGTTTGTCATGAGTTTAGGAGCAACAAATGCAAATAAATCTGTATTTGCAGATTCCTATCATAATACTTATTCTATCAATTTGGATTATGCTTGAAGGGCACGCTTTTGACTGAACAGTGACACTATCCTTACCTGAATAGCAATTTTTGCTACGGTGGAAGCTTGTTTTTTTTTTTTTTTTTTTTTTTTTTTTTTTTTTTTTTTTTTTTTTTTTTTTGTGGGGAAGACCAGCCCTGAGCTAACATCTGTTCCAATCCTCCCCTTTTTTGCTGAGGAAGACTGGCCCTGGGCTAACATCCGTGCCCATCTTCCTCCACTTTATATGGGACGCCGCCACAGCGTGGCTGACAGACAGTGCGTCGGCGGGCGACCGGGATCCGAACCCGCGAACCCCGGGCTGCCAAGCGCGGACTAAACCGCTGCGCCACCGGGCGGGCCCGAAGCTTGTTTTTTAAATGTATCCCCTGACCTTTACTGCAGACTATTAGGATTGAGCTATAAGACAACTTGTATATCATCTAGTTACAAAACATATTACCTGATAACATATTTATATAAAAATAAAAGCAATCATCAATTACAGTAAAATATGCCATTTTCAAAATAATAAAATATGAAAACTTTGGAGAAGTGTGAATAAGTTTTCACTATGAAAATGATTTACTGTCTTGGCTAGAAATAGTTTATCTTATAAAGACCACAATTATACCAAAATCATTTTAGGAATCCCATGGGTTTTCAACAAACACATTAACAAGATTCACAGGAAGAAGTGGAGTATGAGCAAGTTTATTCAAAAGATTATATAAAAAAATATGTATGACAATAACCAAGATATTTCTGAAAAAGTATAATTGAAGAGGAACTCAACCTACCAAGTGATATTTTAAGGAAAAAACTTGATTTTATATTCATCACAACAAAATAAATTATAGATGGATCAATGGTTTAAATTTTGAAAAGATTACTATACAGACATTAAAATAAAATATGGAGAAATTTCTTAATAAAATTGATTAGAGTAGAGAATGACTTTTTTTTTTTTTGGTTAGGAAGATTAGCCTTGAGCTAACATCCACTGCCAATCCTTCTCTTTTTGCTGAGGAAGACTGGTCCTGGGCTAACATCCATGCCCATATTCCTCTACTTTATATGTGGGATGCCTTCCTGGGCATGGCTTGATAAGCTGTGTGTACGTCCACTCCAAGAATCCAAACCTGTGAACCCCGGGCCACCATAGTGGAGAGTGTGAAATTAACGACTATGCACTGGGCCAGCCCTGAGAATGACTAATAGGCAAAATGCAGAGGCCAAAAAAGGAAAGATAGATAAATTTGACAGTATAAAAATGTACAATTTTTATAGGAAAAATTAAACAAACAGAACTGAAAGACAACATACAAACTAGTGAAAAATTGAAGTACATGGGACAAAAAAGTACAAAATCATTTAAGATATATATAAATAGTTGAATAAGAAATCAATAACATGTAAAAATCGTATAAATGTATGACTGGATGCACAATGATATACATAATAACAAAAATGAAAAACAATTTTTAAATTCAAAAAGATGTAATATTTTTTACCCAATTGATTGGTGTTAAATAAATATTTTTGAATCTAATTTGGAAGTATTGGGAATATAAGTATTCATGTACTGCAGAGTATAAATTATTGCAATATATTTAGACATTTTAGCAATATTTATTAATATTTTAACTATGTATACCTTTTGATTCTAAAGTTCTACTTCTAGACAATTATAAGTACAAGTGTGTCTCACTTTACTGTGCTCCTCTTCGTAGATATTGCATTTTTTACAAATTGAAGGTTTGTGGCAACCCTGTGCTGAGCAAGTCTATTGGTGTCATCTTTCCAAGAGCACTTTCTCACTTTATGTCTCTGTGTCACATATTGATAATTCTCACAATATTTCAAACTTTTCCATTATTATTATATTTTATTATGGTGGTCTGTCATCAGTGATCTTTGATGTTACTATTGTAATTTTTTCAGGGCACCATAAAGTTTGCCCATATAAGATGGTGAACTTAATCAAAAAATGTGTGTGTTCTAACTGCTCCAGGGACGAGTGTTCCCCCATCTCTCTCCCTCTCCTCAGGCCTCCCTATTCCCTGGGACACAAAAATATTGAAATTAGGTCATTTAATAATCCTACAATGGCCTCTAAGTTTTCCAGTAAAAGAGTCACACATCTCTCACTTTAAGTCAAAAGCTAGAAATGATTAAGTTTAGTGAGAAAGGCATGTGGAAAGTTGAGAGAGGCTGAAAGCTAGGCCTCTTCTACCAAACATTTGGCCAAGTTGTAAACACAAAGGAAAAGTTCTTGAAGGAAATTAAAAGTGCTACTCCAGTGAACACATGAATAATAAGAAAGCAAAACAGTCTTATTGCTGATATGGAGAAAGTTGTAGTGGTCTGGATAGAAGATCAAATCATCCACAACATTCTCTTAAGTCAAAGCCTAATCCAGAGCAAGTCCCTAACTCTCTTCAATTCCATGAAGGCTGAGAAAGGTGAGAAAGCTGCAGAAGAAAAGTTTGAAGCTAGTAGAGGTTTGTTCATGAGGTTTCTGGAAAAAAGCTATTTCCTTAACATAAAAGTACAAAGTGAAACAGGTGTGATGTGATGTAGAAGCTGCAGCAAGTCATCCAGAAGATCTAGCTAAGATAATTAATGAAGGTGGATACTGGAAACAACAAATTTTTAATGTAGATCAAACAGCCTTATATTGGAAGGAGATGCCATCTAGGGACTTTCATAGCTAGAGAGGAGAAGCCAATGCCTGGCTTCAAAGTTTCAAAGGATGGGGTGACTCTTTTCTTAGGGGCTAATGCAGCTAGTAACTTTAAGTTGAAGCCAATGCTCATTTACCATTCTGAAAATCCTAGGGCCCTTGGAGAATGATACTAAATGTACTCTATAAATAGAACAATGAAGTCTAGATATCAGCACATCTCTTTACAACATGTTTTACTGACTATTTTAAGTCCACTGTTGAGACACACTGCTCAGAAAAAAAGCCTTCTTTCAAATATTATTACTGCTCATTGGCAATGCACCTGATCACCCCAGAGCTCTGAGGAAGATGTACACTGATATTAATGTTTTCATGCCTGCTAACACAACATCCATTCTGCAGCCCATGGATCAAGGAATAATTTCAACTTTCCGATCTTATTACTTAAGAAATATATTTTGTAAGGTTGTAGTTTCCATAGCATAGATAGTGATTCCTCTGATGGATCTGGGCAAAGTAAATTGAAAGTCTTCTGGAAAGGATTCACTATTCTAGATGCCATTAAGAACATTTGTGATTCATGGGAAGAGGTCAAAATATCAACATTAATAGGAGTTTGGAATAAGTTGATTCCAACCCTCATGGGTGGCTTTCAGGGATTCAAGATTTCAATGGAGGAAGTAACTGTAGATTTGGCTGAAATACCAAGATAACAAGAATTAGAAATGGAGCCTAAAAACTGACTGAATTGCTGTAATCTCATGATGAAATTTTAACAGATGAGAAGTTGCTTCTTACAAATAAGCAAAGAAAATGGTTTCTTGAGGTGGAATGTACTCCTGGTGAAGACGCTGTGAAGACTGTAGAAATGACAACAAAGGATTTAGAATATTACATAAACTTAGTTGATAAAGCAGCAGCAGGGTTTGAAAAGACTGACTCCAATTTTGAAAGAAGTTGTACTGTGGGTAAAATGCTATCAAATAGCATTACATGCTATGGAGAAATCGTTAGTGAAAGGAAAAATCAATCAATGTGGGAAATTTAACTGTCTTAAGAAATTGCCAGAGTAACCCCGACTTTCAGCAATCACCACCCCAGTCAGTCAGCAGCCATCAACTTGAGGCAAGACCCTCCACCAGCAAAAAGATTATGACTCGCTGAAGGCTCAGATGATGGTTACCATTTTTGAGCAATAAAGTGTTTTTTAATTAAGGTATGCACATCGTGGTTTTTTTTAGACATAATTCTATTGAACACTTACTAGACTACAGTATGGTGTAAACATCATTTTCATATGCACGGGGAAACCAAAAAATTGTGTGACTAGCTTTCTTGTGATGTTTGCTTTATTGTGAAGGTCTGAAACAAAACCCAAAATATCTTCAAGTTATGCCTTTATCCTTTCACCTATGCATAAATATTTTGTGAAATGATGTTCACCAAATTATTTATTTGCAAAATGAAACAATCTAATTGCCCAGAAGTAAGGTGGGTTAAGGAAATGTGGGATTCAATACAAGGAAATACTCCCCAGATATATAGAAAGTGAGGAGCTCACATACTAATAAGAAGAAAACTCTATATTTTATGTGTAAAACAAATATGCTCTGCTTTGTGTAAAAATAGATATACAGTGTGTGTGTGTGTGTCTGTGTGTGTGTGTGTGTGTGTGACAACCTGTAGAACAACACTCAAGTAAATCCTTGGGTGGGACTCTGGAAAGTAGGACTGGAGACATGGGGTGGAAGAAATATATTTTCTCACTTCTTTCTGTTCTGATTTTTAACATAAGTGTGCTTTAAAATTTTAATTTAAAAAATGTTTACAAAATACAACTGCAAAGTGACCTTAACCTGGAGATGTGAGTCATGATAAAGAAAGGATAGCTGTGGAAATTAAGCATATACAACACTGAGTGAAAACATATTTGTCAAGTAGATTTGGCCTGGCTCTGCGATTTGTTGAATAGAGGTGGGGTTTTGAAGGATTGAAGTGTTGATGGTGACTTACAAATATATGGCCTAAGATACCAAGAATATAGTAGTGTGAAAAATCTGAGTTAGGGAGCACATGAGAAATAGTTTTGGAAGGCAGAGAACTAGCTCAATTTTGGATATCACAATCAAAGCTAAAGTTTATTCACTTCTCAAAATGTGCCAATCATAGTTATTACTTTACATGTATTAACTTCATTTAATCCCCAAAACAACCTAATAAAAAAGTATTAAGTTCATGGTGCCTTTTCAAAATTCTTGTCACAATTGTACATACAGTGCACATGTCATTTATCACAGGACTCTCCCAACAGAGTCAAGGACAGCACCTCACTAACAAATATAACATTTTTGCAGGAACATAGATGCATATTTACCTTGAGTGTAATAAAGAGACTCTTAGTCTCTAGATTCTACTAACCTGAAAGGTTTAAGTTGTTTTTGGAACATCCAAGGAAAGGCACCCAAAGAGAAGTGAAATACACAGTTATGAAGTTCAGAAATGGATCTGGGAAGCCATGACTGAGAGGATAGTCACTGTGGCATGAGATAGATGAAACTATCCAACGTCGGTGTGCATGCTGAGAGAGATAGAGGACCTGTGGCATGAAGCTGAAGTATGTCAACAATTAAGGGACAGGTAAAAGAAATTAATTCATAATAGTTAATATATATGGACATTCTCTATTCCAGAAAACTTACATTCATTATTCCATTTCAGCTTTCCATTAAAATCGTCATCAGATAGATTTTATAGTTTCTTTTTGTCTAATTAGGAGAGAGACTCTGTTAGTCACTTAGCAAGTTAAGTCACAATGATAGTGAATGTCAATGTCTCTGTGATGTTACACAGACACTACCTTTTCCACCACACTACAGTACACAAAATGGGGAGACCTAGAGTCAAAATTTTCACTAGTTTTATTTCCTTTGCTCATAGTCATATTTGAGCAATTAATTTAGCCTTTATTTATTGCAAAAATCTTTATTGCACACCCATAGGTACAGAAGAATCTACTAGATGTTTGGGATAACAAACAAATCAGTAAAGCTTCCATTCTCGAGTAGCTCATGGAACAAAAATATAGTTAGTTACCAAACAAAGTGACAATAGCTCTCAGGAAGGTCACAACATGTTTGAGAAGCATCAGAGGTGTCTTATTGAAGGAACTGGAAAATAATCTGTGAACTGAAGTATGAATGGGAAAAAGAGGGTACATTCTTCATGAAGAGCCCTGAGAAAAATGCTCCTGGAAGATAAAATGGGATGAGAAAATGCCTAACGTGACCAAATACATGATACTGTAGAGAGAAAGTAGTGCCTAGTGTCTTTGTGGCCGTATAATCAAGTGGAAAGGGGGCACACAGAGGAGAGTGGAGAGAAATCACAGGGTCCAGATCAAGAGAACTCCTGTATGCCATGCTGAGGAACTTTGGTTATTGCATGCACTACAACTACACCACAACTATGTGACTGACAAAGAAGTTTGAAAATTAAATTAGAGTTTCCATTCACTTGTTCATACATGCATGTAGCAGATGCTGTGGTAAAAATATATGTGGGAGCATTGATTAGCTGAAGACTCCACTACATAATTAGATATTTTGATTCTATACAAGGGAGATAGTTATTATTTTCAATTATATCATATACACATGGCTTGGATCCTGAGTAGCATAGAACTTGAATGTGGTTTGTGGTATTTCAGAACTCAATTTTAATTGAACAGCTCACCCAGGAATGGTATTCATTCAACTCTGTCAAGTCAGTGTGAAGTAGTGGGAGGCACCCGGACTTCAGAATAAGGTCTTGGGTTAATATGTCAATTCTATCTAAACAAAACTAGAAAAAGAGAGAAGGTCTTGGGTATCAGTCCTATCTCCTTCACTTCCAACCTGTGTTACTTTGGGATTTTTTTTTTCACTTCTTGAAATTTAATTTTTTTCACCCTCCAAGTTGTTCTCTTCAGCAGGAGAAATTGTGAAGATAGGCTCTCATTCCTTCTTTTATTGTTTTAAAAACATATAAATTTTTTTTGTTTTCACCATAAAACTCTTTGCCCTTATGTTTTGCTTATTCTTTTGACATTTGAGTTTGCAAAGTAGAAAGATGAGTGCAGCTTACATGATTAATATTAATAATGATAATAAAAGCCTCCACAAAGGTTTCCCACTAATCTTATATTATTCAGGCTCTGGTGCATAATGAACATCATGAATATTTAATAACTGAAGAAAGAAAACCCAACTGAAAGAGCATCTTGAGCTGTCATATATATGCATGCAAAATCCACTTATCCTGTGACAAGAGAGAACAGACTGGATCTGTCAATGGTAAAATACAATATTTTAACACCTCTAGTCAAATGTCACTACAGATTGCAAGTGACATCTTATAACAGAGAACAACTTTCTATGAAAAATGAAAAATATAAATTCTTCTTTCCTTGCCAAGAATTCATACTGAAAGGTCATTACAGTGTGTAAAAAATCCCACAGAAGCAGCTTAATGCACTTTCTATTTTCATTTCAATATCATCAGGTGGTGAAAGTGGGCCTGGCATAATTAAAAACAGGTTGTAATTTTCATAGGCAGAGTCACAAGAAAAACAGATAAGTGAGGATTTGCTTGGGGAAAAATGGTTGGTCAACCAAGAAATAATGGAGAAATGATGGAATTAAACTGCTTAGGCCTTTGCACTTTGTTTGTAGAAAGGTTGTTTTCTTTTCTTTATGTTTCCACCTTTTTCTTTTGCTACCTCCATGACAAGGCACAGGCATCTCCTTAGGGCAAGGCATGTTCTTTCAAAGCACATAAAGACTTTACAAGATACAAACTTTTCTTAAGGAAATGAGATTTTTCCAATTCAGTTCACCCTCAAAATGAAATTAGTTTGGTATACTATGTGAATTGTGCCTTTTTTTTCTCTTTTTTATATTCTGCATATTTAGTATAACAACAGAAACTAAAAGAATATTTGGGGGGAGAGAATAGACCCCAAAGCAATTGATTTTTATTTGGAGAAAAAAAAAGTACCATCAAAGGGAAAACTTACCTTGCCTTTTTATGGAATAAACTGTTACACTGAATCTCTTTCCTTCATTTATAAAGTGTCATATTTTCAAATCAGGTCTCATAGTTATATTTTCCTTGCTTTCATTGTGCTCTTATTCCTACAGCAGAAGATAATAAAATGGTGTTCAACATTTCCTTTCATTGTTCATCTTCATTAATATTAATCTATTTATATTTGGCATAGTGGAGTGTTCACAAAAAATTCACAAGCCCTAAAACTCGAGGTTAGAAATCCTATAAAATCTTACTGCAAGCTTGAATTTTCCAAATGAGTCTTAGATCACATAACCATTGGGTGGTGAGGAGGAATTCTGTTCATCAATGTGTTATAACAAACACTAGCAGCACTGGACATCGTAAATACTAGCTGGCTGAGACCTTATGAGTAAATCAGTCCATTCTATGTATCTAATAGGTATAAAACTAAGGCAGGAAAAATAAGAAATCCTATAATAGAATTAGATTCTATTATAAATGTTCAAAACATATTAGGTATGTAAAAAGTGGACTATATCTTTCTATATCAATTTTTAAAACTCAAGTACATTTTCCTATATCTGGAAGTATTTTCCTTCATTTAACAGAAACTATGTCTTCCAAAAGGACATGAAGACATTAAAACTGAAAGATGAAATAATGCTTATATATTATGTTCATAAACATGATATCACAATATGTACATAAGAAAAATATTTTAGAGAGAATAGAGCTGAGGAGGTCCAAGATGGCAGTGTAGGAAGATCCTGAACTTACCTCCCCCCACGGACATGCCAAATCTACACCTATGTACAGAACAATTCATCCCAAATAAGAACTGAGGGCTGATTGAACAGCTTCTGCACAATAAGCAGCAGAGGGACCACAAAGAGATGGAGACAGAGTAATGGAAGGAATCCCACCCCAGACACAGTGGCCTGCAGCAGGAAAGGGGATCACTGAGAGGTCCGCATGGAGACCTGCCCACCCTGGGGCATAGCAAAAAAATCAGCATTTTAAAGAGCACCTAAACTATACAGGAAGGAAATCCATTTACTAACCCTAGAACATCTGCCAAATGTGCAGGGAACTGCTGGAACTATCTCCAGGACTAGGGGCACTGGCAATTACCATTTTGTGTGCTCCCCCTCCACCTTCATGGGGGGGTAGAAATATAGCCAGGGCACTGCAGTCAGCTTGCTAAGTCCACCGCAGCATACCCCAGGTCCCTGGCCCATACCAGCTCCTCCTGTCTTCTTATAAAGTTCCCCAGCTTGATGAGCCTCAGGATCTCCCAGCCCACACCCAATCCAATGGTTCAGCCAGGGCAGCCATAGCATAGTGCACCCCAGGATCCCCTAGCCTGTGCCCAATCCAGTCTCAGTTGTTCCACCAGGGCAGCCACAGTGTGGAGAGCCACAGGATGCCCCAGCCCACACCAGATCCATCCCCAGCCACCCCTCCAGGGTGACCTTAACATGGAGCACCCAAGGACCCCCAGCCTGTGTTCATTCCAGCTGTAGCCATGCTGCCAAGGTGACCTTGGCATTGCATGTCTTGGGAAACCCCAGCCCATGCCCATGACAATTTCAGCTCCAGCCAGCCTGACAAAATTGCCTGGCACACACAGCCTGCACTGGGGATGCTCCTACAGAAGGCTACTTCCTCAAGACCAGGAACAGTAGCTGTTTTGCCTAATTCCTAGAAACAAACATAGAAAGTCAAACAAAATGAAGAAACAAAGGAATATGTTCCAAATAAAAAGGCAAGATAAAACTCTATTTAAAAAAACCACAATGAAACAGAGATGAGTAATATACCCAATAAAGAGTTCAAAGTAATGGTCATACAAATGCTCACTGAACTCAGGAGAAAAATGGAGAAACAGAGTGAGAACTTAAAAAAGAGTTAGAAAGTATAAGAAAAAATTTAATCAGAGCTGAGGAATACATAACTGAAATTAAAAATATGGCAGAGGGAATTAACAGCAGATTAGATGATATGGAGGAATTGCATATAAGAAAAATACTTTAGAGAGAATAGAGGTGAGAAGAATCCAAGATAGAACAATGGGAATTAACCAAACAGAACAGCAAAAAGAAAAAAAAAGAATTTTGAAATGTGAGGATAGTTTGAGGGTATTCTGGGACAACAGCAAGCATACTAACATTCACATTATAGGGATTCTAGAAGGACAAGAGAGAGAGAAAGAGACAGAAAGCTTATTTGAAGAAATAATGGCTGTAAACATGCCTAAACTGTGGAAAGAAACAGACATTTAGGTTCAGAAAGCACAGAGAGTTCCAAACAAGATGAACTCAAAGAGATCCACACCAAGACATATTACAATTAAAATGGCAAAAGTTAAAGATAAAGAGGAAATCTTATAGGCAATAAGAGAAAAAAAACTAGTCACATACAAGGGAACGCCCATAAGACCATCAGCTAAATCAACCAGCAGAAACTTTCCAGGCCAGAAGGGAGTAGGAGGATATATTTAAAGTGCTGAAGGGAAGAAAACCTACAAACAAAAATGCTCTACCCAGCAAGATTATCATTTAGATTTGCAGGCAAGGTAAAAATCTTCTTAGACAAGCAAAACCTAAAAAAGTTTATTATCACCAAATAATCCTCACAAGAAATATTAAAGAGTCTTCTCTAAATTGAAAAGACCATAAGTAGAAATAAGAAAATATATGAAAAAAAATTCTCACTGGTAAAGGCAAATATATAATAAAAGCAGTAGATGAGTCACTTCAAAAGCTAGTATGAAGATTAAAAGATGAAAATAGTTAAATCTACTATAATGACAATAAGTATGTAAGGGATACACAAAATAAAAGATGTAAAATATGATGTCAAAGACAGAAAACACAGGGGGATGAGTAAAAATGTAGTGCTTTTAGAATGACTTCAAACTTATACAAATATTGGCTTAAAATAAACCACTATATATATATATATATATATATATATATATATATATATATATATATATGTCAATATACATGAACCTCATGGCAACCACAAACTAAAATCTATAATAGGTACACAAAAAATAAGGAGAAAGGAATCTAAACATAGCAGTAAAGAAAATCATCACACTACAAGGGAAGAGACCAAGAAAAGAGGAACACAAAAAAATTACAAAAACAACTGGAAAAACAACTAACAAAATGACAATCAGTACATACCTATCAATAATTACTTTAAATGTAAATGAACTAAATGATCCAATCAAAAGACACAAGGTGGTTGAATGGATAGAAAAAGATCCATCCATATGCTGCCTACAACAGACACACTTCAAATCTAAAGACACACACAGTCTGAAAGTGAATAGGTGGAAGAAGATTTTCCATGCAAATGGGTATGAATAGAAAGCTGTAGTAGCAATACTCATATCAGACAAAATAGACTAAAACAACAACAAAGACTTTAAAGCAATAGACTTTAAAACAAAAGAAAAAGGAAGACATTATATAATGATAAAGGGATCAATCCAAGAAGAAAATATAACAATCATGAATATTTATGCACCCAATATAGGATCACCTAAATATACAAAGCAAATATTAATAGACATAAAGGGAGAAATTGACAGTAATATAATAATAGTAGGAGATTTTAATACCTCACTTACATTGATGGATAGAATATTCAGAGAAAATCAATAGGGAAACATTGGCCTTAAATGACACATTAGACCAGATGGACTTAATAGATATATACAGAACATTCCACCCCAAAACTGCAAAATATACATTCTTATCAAATGCACATGGAACATTCTCCAGGATAGATCACATGTTAGGCCATAAAACAAGTCTCAATAAATTTAAGAAGATTGAAATTATATCAAACATCTTTCCTAACCACCATGGTATGAAACTAGAAAGCAATTACAAGAAAAAAGCTGGAAAAAAACCCCAAACATGTGGAAACTAAATAACATTCTATTAAACAACCACGGGTCAATAAAAAAATCACAGAGGAAATAAAAAAATACCTTGAGACAAATGAAAATGGAAACAAAATTTATGGGATGCAGCAAAAACAGACCTAAGAGGGAAGGTTGTAGTGATAGAGGCCTATCTCAAGAAGCTAGAAAAATCTCAAATGAATACTGGAACTTTATACCTAAAGGAACTGGGAAAAAAAGAACAAACAAAACCCAAAGTTAGTAGAAGGAAGGAAATAATGCAGATCAGAGTAGATAAAGGAAATAGAGACCAAAAAACAATAGAAAAGATCAATGAAGCTAAGAGCTGGTTCTTTGAAAATATAAACAAAATGGATTAAACCCTTAGCCAGACCCATCAAAAAATGAGACAGAGGGCCCAAATAAATAAAATCAGAAATGCAGTGGGAGACATTACGACCAATACCATAGAAATACAAATAATAATAAAAGAATACTATGAACAATTATATCCCAACAGATTAGACAACCTAGAAGAAATGGATAAATTTCTAACAACATACTATCTTCCGAGACTTAACTGGGAAGAAATAAAAAATCTGAACGGACCAACAACTAGCAATGACATTGAATCAGTAATCAAAAAACTCTCAACAAAGAAAAGTTCAGTACCAGATGTCTCCATAGTTTAATTCTACCAAACATTTGAAATGAGTTAATACCTATCCTTCCCAAACCATTGCAAAAAGTTGAAGAGGAAAGAACTCTTCCAAACTTATTCTATTATTACTCTGATACCAAAACCAGACAAAGACACTAAAAAAAAGGAAATTACAAGTCAATATCCCTGATGAACCTAGATGCAAAAATCGTCAACAAAATATTAGCAAACCTAATTCAGCAACACATTGAAAGAATCATACACCATGATCAAGTGGAATTTATTCCAGGGATGTATTTAATATCCATGTGCAGATGGTTCAATATCCTCAAACCAATCAATATGATAAACCAACATTAGCAAAACAAAAGATAAAATTTATATTATCATGTCAATAGATGCAGAAAAAGCATTGGACATAATTCAACATTTGTTTATGATAAAAACTCTCAACAAAGTGGGTATAGAGGGAAGATACCTCAACAAAATAAATGCCATATATGACAAAGCCACAGCTATCATTGTACTCAATGGCAAAAAGATGAAAGCTTTCCCTCTAAGATCAGGAACAAAACAAGAAGGCCCACTCTCACCACTTTTATTCAGTGTAATACTGAAAGTCCTAGCCACAAGAACTAGACAAGAAAAAGAAAAACAGTCATCCAAATTAGAAAGGAAAAGTTAAAACTATCACTATTTGCAGATGACATATAAGTATATACAGAAAACCCTAAAGACTCCACCAAAAAACTGGAAGAACTAATAAATGAATTCAGTAATGTTGCAGGATACAAAATTAATATACAGAAAGTTGTTGCATTCCTATATGCACTAATAACAGACTATCAGAAAGAGAAATTAACACAGCAGTCGCATTTACAACTGCATCAAAAAGAACAAAATACTTAGGAGCAAATTTTACTAAGGAGGTGAAAGATCTGTACTCTAAAAACTATGACACTGATAAAAGAAGTTGAATATGACACAAACAAATGAAAATATACACCATGCTCATGGTCTGTAATGACTAATATTATTAAAATGCCCATACTACCCAAAGCAATTTACAGATTCAACACAATCTCTATCAAATTACCTATGTCATTTTTCACAGAACTAGAACAAATAATTCTAAAATTTACACAGAACCACAAAAAAACCCTGAATAGCCAAAGCAACCTTGAAAAAGAGGAATAAAAGTGGAGGTATCATGTGCCTTGATTTCAAACTACACTACAAAGCTATGGTAATCAAAACATTATGGTACTGGCACAAAAACAGATACCTAGATCAATGGAACAGAATAGGGACCCCAGAAATAAACTCACAGTTATATGGTCAATTAATCAATAACAAAGAAGACAAGAATACACAGTGGGGAAAAGACAGTCTCTTCAATAAAGGGTGTTGGGAAAACTGGGCGGCAAAAAGCAGAACAGTGAAACTGAGCCACTCTCTTACACCATATAAAAAATGAAATCAAAATGGGTTAAAGACTTGAATGTAACACCTGAAACCATCTCCTAGAAGAAAATATAGGCAGTAAGCTCTTTGACATAGGTCTTAGCAATACATTTTTAGATATGTCTCCTCAGGCAAAGGTAACAAAAACAAAAATAAACAAATGGAATTACATTACACTAAAAAGCTTTTGCACCATGGGTGAAATCATCAACAAAATGGAAGGGCAACCTACTGAATGGGAGAAGCTATTTGCAAAGGATATATCCAATAAGGTTTGATATTCAAAATATATCAAGAATTCATACAACTTAATACCAAAAAAACAAACAATCAGATTAAAACATGGGCAGAGGATCTGAATAGACATTTTTCCATAGATTATATTCAGATGACCAGCAGACACATGAAAAGGTACTCAATATTACTAATCATCAGGGAAATGCAAATCCAAACCATAATGAGATACCACCTCCCTCACACCTGTCAGAATGGCTTTTATCAAAAAGACAAGAAATAACAAGTGTTGGTGAGGATGTGGAGAAAAGGGAGCCCTCGTACACTGCTGATGGGAATGTAAATTGGTAAAACCACTATGGAACACATTATAGAGACTCCTCAAAAAAGTAAAAATAGAATCACTATATGATCCAGCAATTCCACTTCTGGGAATTTATCCAAAAATTACCCAAAAACACTAATTCAAAGAGAACTATGCACCCCCATGTTCATTGCAGAATTATTTACAAGAACCAAGATATGGAAGCAACTTAAGTGTCCATTGATGGATAAATTGATAAAGAAGATGTGATATATATATATATATATATATATATATATATACATATATATATATAATTATATATATAATGTATGTGTATTTATACATGCATACATAATGTATGTATAAAATATATAAACACATAACAGAATATTATTCAGCCATTAAAGAGAATAAAATCTTGCCATTTGCAACAAGATAGATGGACCTACAGGGTATAATTCCAAGTGAAATAAGGCAGACTGTCCTGGGAGTCTGCTACCAAACTAGAGAATAATCTTCCCAAAATGAGATATAATATTATCATATTCCTTGTTCTCTTGAACAGAAAAGATACAACATATTTAAGATTTGCTTGATGACTCAGTTACATGTTATTAACATCATATTCTCTGTATTTCTCCTTTCTTTCTATCTCTCTCCATCTCTTTCTGTCTCTGTCTCTTTCTTTCTCTACATATCCATCTGTCTATCCCTCCAGTGCTCAAACAATCTGCCTGGAATATGTTCATTGTATTAATGTCACCCCCACCCGACAACTCTGGCTCAGCACCTGGACAACCTGGCTGCTCCTTCAGGTTTTATCACTTCCTCTGGGAGGTGCTCCTAACCTCCGGCATCACTTTCATAGGCCCTCTGCTTTTCTTCAATAGCATTTATCCCAATTTTAAGTTTATAGTTGTATGTGTAATTATTTGACACCAGGCTCTTCCTCTCTAAGCCCTACAAGGACAGAGCCCACATATGCTATTTTCACCACTGTATTTTGAACAAAATGTGTGATACAAAGTAGGAAATCAAAAACTCTGTTGAGTGTTTTAATTAGGTTGTTATTCTAAAATGTTTATCCAGTCAAAGTCAAAATAAAAGAGAAGAAAATGTTTTCATTCTTCCACATATTCTTCTAACTGCTAAGCACAATTTTACAAACTGATCTTTATTTTAATCACAATATAAACATATTTCCACATTCTGCTTGATTTGAGGCCTGATCATTTTAACTTGAGTATTTTTCCATATCATTTCCTAGTCTCATATCATTACATACAGTGTTACTATGGTTTCATAGTAACACTGGGTGTGGCACCACCATAGAGTCCTTAATCCTTCCCCCACAAATGGATATTTGTTAATCCTCCTCACACTCTTTTATTTTTCTGTTATTGTATACTATCTTGCAATAAACAACGTTTATGCTCATAAACCTTTTTAAATTTATTTATTTACTTTGGGTAAATTCCCAGAAGTAGAGGTCAAGATTTATATAGATACTTTTTTGCTGTAAAAATGCCTTCTTAAAATACTCTCTAAAAGAAATGTACCAGTTTAGATTTCTACTAACCATAGAGGAGCCCCATTCATTCTTGCCACCTTCAAAATAAATAATATTAGCAACCTGGTCCATATACCTTCACATCTTTCTCTATGTTCATAGAAACATATGAAAACATAAGTGGGTGTGAAGAGGCATAAGTGTTTGTGTATTTCTCTGTTCCTTGATTTTTTCACTCAGTCTTCCCACATGTAAATTAAGGAAGATCTAATATATACTTTTAAATAACTGCTAATATGGGTACTAAGAGATTCTTTCTGGGTCCTCAGAGTATTTTTCTGACTACTCATATTCTCCAAATTTTGTTCTAGATAGTTTACAGATTAATGAAGTGTTACCTTGATGGCTGCATAAATTATTGACAGTCAAACAAACACTAGCCCTGAGACTTTATGGGAGTTATTAAAAAAAATTAAAACACATAGTCATAAAATATTCTATTTGAGGTAGAAATTCTTAGTATTTAGTTACATATAACAAATTCTTAGGATGGAAAAGTAAATATCTAGGAAATGGCAGTGAACTAAGAGTTAGGAGATTTGGACTCAGTTTGCACTCAGTTTGAGTGCACATTAAGTATAGTATAACTGCAAATATAATAGTTTAAAATTAATTTTTAAGTAAAACTAAATCAAACTTTTTTTTTTTTTTTTTGGTGAGGAAGACCAGCCCTGAGCTAACATCCGTTGCCAATCCTCCTCTTTTTGCTGAGGAAGACTGGCCCTGGGCTAACATCTGTGCCCATCTTTCTCCACTTTATATGGGAAGCCGCCACGGCATGGCTGACAGGCAGTGCGTCGGCGGGCGCCCGGGATCCGAACCAGTGAACCCCAGGCTGCCAAGCGCGGACTAAACCGCTGCACCACCGGGTCGGCCCCCTAAATCAAACTTTTTAATAAAAGTTCTAACCACATAGATGTATAAAAATTTCCGACAATCCTACCCTTCTTCAAACTAACAATTAACAATTTGGAGTATATTCTTTGACATCTTTGTCTAAGCTCATGCAAACATATAAAGAAACATAAGGGTTTTGTTGCTGTTTGCGTTTACTTTTCTAATTTAGTGTTGTGTTACTAAATAATCTCACTGCTTATTTGTTTTGTCTAATGATATACCAGGGGAAATTCTACAAGGTAATAGCTCTAGATAAATCCCCACTTCATTACCTAAAAAATATTCTATAGTTGGATATTCAGAAGATTTTCAGGTTTTTGTTGTTTGTTTTTGCCACTCACACAATTTTGCAATAAAAATAAATGCACATGTAGTCTTACATAATACATGTGACCTTTCATTTACTTAAAATTGATTCACACACTACAATCCCCATGTCAAACTTGTCATCATCATTATTATTGTTACTTTTCAGGTACTGCAAGATAATCTTCAAAATATTGTGGCAATTGTCATTTCTACAGGAATGGGTGAGAGTAACAATATTATCAACAGCCCTGTAATCTATCTAAACCCTTACGAATTTGATGGGTAAAAATACAATTAAATTATTGTTTTAATTTGATTTTTAATTACTAGCATTGTGATTTAATATTTTTATTGGTCATTTGATACACTCGATAGTCAGTTGTCTATCATATACTTGTGGATAATATTGTGACAGGGAGGAAGAGCATTGACATCACTCTGGGGCAAGAAAAGAGTGTGTGCTGTCATCCTTCACACTTGAATGCAAAGTGATGTTGATTCTCTTTGATGATGGAGATTAGAAATGAAATGCATTTAACATGCTAGGAGTTACATACCAAATGCCAGATGCCACATTGCTATGTTTCAGTACAGATACTCACCCATGCTATTGGTGTTACAACTTGTAACTTATAGTAACAAGTTGTAGTTTCCTATCATCAAATTTTTGAAGGCAATAAAGGGGAACTGACTATAGTTTTGATGGAGATCACTACACTTGTAATTTTTTATTTATTTATTTATTTATTTTATTTTATTTTTTTTTTTGTGAGGAGTACCAGCCCTGAGCTAACATCCATTGCTAATCCTCCTCTTTTTGCTGAGGAAGACTGGCCCTGGGCTAACATCCGTGCCCATCTTCCTCTACTTTATATGGGACGCCGCCACAGCGTGGCTGACAAGCAGTGCGTCCACGGGCGCCCGGGATCCGAACCCGCGAACCCCGGGCTGCCAAGCGCAAACTAAACCGCTGCGCCACCGGGCTGGCCCCCTACTACATTTGTAATTTAAATCTTTGATGGTAGTGCTAATTTATAAAATTTCTCCTTGGATAAAAAAAATTGCTTTTTATTTACTACGTTAGTTACATAGGGGTGTTTCAGGAGCTGTCACTTAATATTTCCTTGTATAATTACTCTTAAATTTCAGAAATTAATTATAGAATAAAAATAACAAAGAAAAAAATTTCTACATCTCTTTGAAAATACTAACAAAATGGAAAACATCTGACACTGATCATGAAAGAGCAATAAAAACAGTAAGAGACAAAGAAAAGGAATGTATATACACAAGCACACAAACAAATAACATTACATATAAAAAGGAGACATACGTTTAACTGTACTGAATATTAAAAATAATGATGCATCTAATGTCAAAAATATACCAATACATTTGAAAACCCCTAAAAAGAAAAATTTCCTAAAAACATGTAGTCAACAAAACTTGCTCAAGGGAAAAATATAATATGAATAGACCTATAAATATTAAAGATAATAAAATGCTCCCCCAAATAACATACTATCTTATTGGTGAGCTTTAAATGTCAGATAATACCAATATTACTAGACCCATAGTGCCATAAGATAACTAAAACAGAGGGAATTCTCTCAAAATCTTCTCCTAGAGTTACTATAATCTATATATCAACCAGCCAACTACTATATTTACATACTATTTTCATTCATGAATACAGATGCAAACATTTCTAAACTATCAGCAAACGAAATCCAGTAATTTATATTGGAAGAATAAACATAGTTAAAATGTCTATATTACCAAAAGCAATCTACACATTCAATGCAATCCCAATCAGAATCCCAATGACATTCTTGATGAAAATATAACAAAAAAAATCCTAAAATTTATATGGAACAACAAAAGACCCCAAAGAGCCAAAGCAATTCTGAGAAGAAAGAACAAAGTTGGAAGCATCACAATCCCTGACTTCAAGATATACTACAAAGCTATAGTAATCAAAGCAGCATGGTACTGGCACAAAAGAGACACACAGATCAATGGAACAGAATTGAAAGCACAGAAATAAAACCACACATCTATGGGCAGCTGATCTTTGATGATGGAGCCACGGACATACAATGCAGAAAGGAAAGTCTCTTCAATAAATGGTGCTGGGAAAACTGGACAGCCACATGCAAAAGAATGAAAGTAGACTGTTATCTTACACCATACACAAAATTTAACTCAAAATGGATTAAAGACTTGAATGTAAGATCTGAAACCATAAACCTCCTATAAGAAAATATAGAAAGTACATACTTTGACATCAGTCTTAGCAGCATCTTTTTGAATACCATGTCTACACAGTCATGAGAAACAAAAGAAAAAATAAACAAATGGGACTACATCAGACTAAAAACCTTCTGCAAGGCAAAGGAAACCAGGAACAAAACAAAAAGACAACACACCAACTGGAAGAAAATATTTGCAAATCTTATATCAGACAAAGGGTTAATTTCCAAAATATATAAAGACCTCATACTACTCAACAACAATAAACAAACAGTCTGATTGAAAAATGGGCAGAGGATATGAACAGACATTTTTTCAAAGAAGATAAACCAATGGCCAACAAGCACATGAAAAAATGTTCAACATCATTAATTATTAGGGAAATTCAAATCAAAACTACAGTGAGATATCACCTTGCACCTGTCAGAATGACTATAATTAACAAGACAAAAAATAACAAATGTTGGAAAGGATGTGGAGAAAAGGGAACCCTCATACACTGCTTGTGGGAATGCAAACTGGTACTGCCACTATGGAAAACAGTATGGAGATTTCTCAAAAAGTTAAAAACAGAACTTCCATACAATCCAGCTATTCCACTACTGGGTATTTATCCAAAGAACGTGAAATCAACAATTCAAAAAGACTTATGCACCCCTATGTTCAGTGCAGCATTATTCACAATAGCCAAGATGTGGAAGCAACCCAAGTGCCCATGGACTGATGAATGGATAAAGAAGATGTGGTATATATATATACAATGAAATACTACTCGGCCATAAAAATGACAAAATCTTCCCATTTGCAACAGCATGGGTGGATCTTGAGGATATTATGTTAAGCAAAATAAGCTAGGCAGAGAAAGACAAATACCACATGATTTCATTCATATATGGAAACTAAACAAACACATGGATAAAGAGAACTGATTAGTGGTTACCAGAGGAGAAAGGGGTAGGGGTGGGTGAAAGGGGTAAAGGGGCACATACATATGGTTACGGATAAAAATTACACTATTGGTGGTAGCACAATGCAGTCTATACAGAAACTTATATATAATAACATACACCTGAAATTTGACAATGTTATAAACCATTATGACCTTAATAAAATAATTGAAAAAATCCAGTAATTTATAAAATAACAATATCATATGATAAAGTCAAGTTCTCAGGAATGCAGGAATTATGTAACATTATAAAGTCTGTTTATATTCTTTATTGCATTAAGAATTAAAAGAGAAAGTCATAAAATTATCTGAATAATGTAGAAAATGTATTTGCTCTATTTCAGCACCCATTTGTTTTAAAACCCTTGGAAAACTAGGAATAGTAGGAAACTTCTTTTACATGATAAAAATTGTCTGCAAATCACATATCACGCCTAATGGTAGAACATTAGAAGTCATTACTGTAATTTCAGAAATGAGAAAAATATGTTACTTATTATACCTTCTATCAATATAGAAATGGAGGCTCTGACCAAATCAACAGGACTAATAAATAAATAACAGGAAGTTTGAAAGGAAGAAACGAATCTGCCATTAATTGGATATAATCTGATTTTCCATACATAAACACAGATGTCACAAAGGCAGATATAGAGTATAAAGTTCAACATGTTTCCTGGATATTAGATCAATAAGCAGAAATCAATTAACTATCTTTTCATCAATTTATAGAACGTGTACTTTTGTGTGTGTGTGTGAGGAACATTAGCCCTGGGCTAACATCTGTTGCCAATCTTCCTCTTTTTGCTGAGGAAGACTGTCCCTGAGGTAACATCTTTGCCCATCTTCCTCTAATTTATATGTGGGACACCACCACAGCATGGCCTGAAGAGCAGTGCATAGGTCCATGCCTAGGATCTGAACCTGCAAACTCTGGGCTCCCAAAGCAGAGTGCGTGAACTTTACCACTATGCCACTGGGCTGGGCCAAATAACATGTACTTTTAAGAGTCTTATATATATAGTAGCCATAAAATGAACACACCTAGGAACAAATATAATAAAACCTATGCATAACCCTAATTGATGAGAAAATTAAAATGTGTAAATGTGTGTATACATATATATGTATATATACTTATATTTTTCTTTATGAAAGGCTCAATATTTTAGATATGTAAATTATTCTTGTATATCTACACATTGAAAGTAGATTTAATTAAAAAATCTTCCAGGGGGCCGCCCCTTGGCAGCCCCGGGTTGGGGGGGTTCAGATCCTGGGTGCCCGCCGATGCACTGCTTGTCAGCCATGCTGTGGCAGTGTCCCATATAAAGTAGAGGAAGATGGGCATGGATGTTAGCCCAGGGCCAGTCTTCCTCAGCAAAAAGAGGAGGATTGGCAATGGATGTTAGCTCAGGGCTGGTCTTCCTCACAAAAAAAAAAAAAAACAAAGAAGGAAGTCTTCCAGAGTGTTTCATTGAATTTGACAGTTTCTAAATTGTATATAAAAAAGAAAGAATCAAGATTAGCTAAGGCAGCAGTATTATGCTGAATAGCCAAAAACTAAAAACAACCTACATGTCCATCAACTGATGAATGGCTAAACAATATGTGATACATCCATACAATGGACTATTATTTGGCAGTAAAAATAATGATGAATTGATACATGCTACAACATGGATGAACCTTGAAAACATGCTAAATGGAAAAAGCCAGTCAAAAAGAACACATATTGTATGATTCCATTTATATGAAATGTCTAGAATAGACAAACCTACAGAGATGGAAAGTAAGTTAGTGTTTGCCTATGGCTCTGTGGCTGGTGGGGAATGAAAAGTGATTGTTACTGTGTGCAGGATTTCTTTATGGGATGATAAAAATTTTCTAAACTTAAATTCTAGTAAAGGTTATACAACTCTATGAAAAACATTCTATTGTACACTTTAAATGGGTAAATATGTTTTCTTGATGTCATAAAAGTTTATAAGATTGTGAAATTTCAGTTGTACATTATTGTTTGTCAGTCACCATATAAATGCACCGCTTCACCCCTTGAGCCCACCCCCCAACCCCCTTTCCGCTGGTAACCACAAACTGTTCTCTCTGTCCATGTTTTGGTTTATCTTCCACATATGAGTGAAATCATGCAGTTTTGTCTTTCTCTGTCTAGCTTATTTTGCTTAACATAATACCCTCATGGTCCATCCACATTGTTGTAAATGGGACAGTTTTGTCTTTTTTTATGGCTGAGTACTATTTCATTTTATATATATATATATATATATATATATATATATACATCTTATTTATCCAGTCATCAGTCTAGGGACACTGGGTTGCTTCCACTTCTCGGCTATAGTGAATAATGCTGCAGTGAACACAGGGTACATAAGCCTCTTTGGGTTGTTGATTTCAAGATCTTTGGATAAATACTTAAATGGGTAAATTTTATAGTATGTAAATTATGTCTCATAAAGATGTAGAAAATATATTAGCTACAAAATTTTGCAGAAAAAGAAGCTATAATTATTATGACAGTATGCCTTTGACACTGTGATTGATAAACAAACCAATGAAAAACAATAGAAAGGCCAGAGATGGACAGATGCATTCAGGAAAATTTGTTAAATGACTTAAAAATGGCTTTATAAATCATTGAGAAGAAAGATGGAATATTCAAAAAGTGACTCTTAAAAACAAATTGAATCCTTCACATGAGATAAAAACATTAATTAAGGATAAATTGAAAACCATGGAGGAAAGCAAATTTTAATATTTTTTGGAGAAAATGTATAAAAATACATTTATTATCTTAATATAGAGAAGAGATTATTAAATTAACAGACAAACAAAAAATACAAGCCATGGAAGAAAAGATTGAAAAATTTATGTATTAACATGCATAAACTTCTGTGCATCAAAATATACCAAAAGTGATATGATATGCCCCAGAGTATAAGTTATTTTCAACAAATATATTACATGATGGATCCATATCCAAAATACTGCAAATATTTGCAAACTGCAAGTAAGTAGGAATAAGATAAACAGTTTAATAGAGAAAGAGTGTGAATAGGTAGTTAAATGAAAATGAAATTCTAACTAACAGTAAAGTTATGAAAATTTGCTGAACCTCACAAGAGAATAGAGAGAAGAAGTTAAAACTACAGTGAACCACCTCTCACTTCCTATTCTGTTTTTCAAAGGGGAGTGAAGAACAGACAATGCTAGGTCTTGATGAGGATGTCAGTAAGAGTCCATGTGTAATTCTCTTATTAAAGGGATTACAGATGTTAATGTGTTAAAATTCCTTTGAATAGCAATTTGATTTTTCATATTAAAGTTAATAATTAACACATTGTGCTACCTAGCAATTTCATTCCTAAATATATGCCCTAGAGAATTTCTTATATATTTATAAGGAAGACATAGACCTTAATTTCCATAATCCTGTAACAGTGCTTTGAATGTGAATGTACATATGAAAATATACATGCATGCATTTACACACTAACACAACTCTCTGCCCATCAGCAGAAGAATGGGTAAAGTAATTGTGCTTTATTTGTACAAGAGAACAATATAAATCACTGAATCCACAAACACATTTGGAATAACAGCATGGAGAATTTGATAAATCTATTGACTGAAAAAAAAGAAGTGGCAAAAATGCATACAGTCATTAATCACTTAGATAAACATGCAAAAGACATAACATGTAGTATTCCCATATATATGTTATATATGTATATATTTATAATAAGACTATACATATACATGGAAATAGTAAAATCAAATTCAAGATACTGGTAATCACTGGAAATGAGAACAATCGCAATTGATGCAACCAGGAAGGGTATCAGGTACCACAATTAGTCTGGTAATGTAATATTTTATTTATAAAGCTGATGATGAATCAGGAGTTTTCTTATTTTATTCTTTATGTCTGATATATTTTAAATAATTTACAATAAGTTTTAAAACTCTAGTTAGGTGTATAGTCTATACTACTAGTAATGGAGATTTAAGATTTATGTAATCTAATTAGCTTTACTCTATGCATTTTTTCCAACAACACAATCATTCTCCAAATTTTTGAAACTCTCAAACTGTCCACTAGTCAGTGTGAAAATCACCCTGAAGTTATTTAATAGATTTGCTACTGCTACATGACTTGCTAAGCAATTATATAGAACATGTCTTGTAATGTCCAATCCCATGTATTCAGCAGAACCATATAAGAACTGGATTAATAATGCCTTTAAATTAATTTTAATAAGAAACTATGAATAATATTTTGAAATAAATTTTAGAGAAATCACAGAGCTATGATTATTGAATGAATTTTACTCAGGGCTAACTATAACAAATAGAGATATAATCGAACTGAAAATCAAGGTTGGCTTCATAGTGTCATAAGATGGCCTTCCTTTTTTTTCCTGCCTATTGACAACTAAAATTCAGCATCCATCGGTGAACAAAAATGCCTCTGTGGGAGTTGTGGGATCCAGCATCATATGCCAAGGGACCCAGGAGGAGTCTTGACCCCTGTACATCAGAAAATAATCAGACAGACATTGGTACAGGTTGTGGAACCAGCAAGAGCCTATGAAATTGGCCTCAGGCCCTCTCAGTTGTGGTCAGAAAGGACCTGTAGAGCATTAACTTAAGCCAATACCCACACATGAAATGGCCTAGGTAGAAGTCCAGGTTTCTAGAAGAGAGATTCTAGTACTCCGGTTGGAGCAAAAAAATAAAATTTTGGACACACTGGAGAGCAGAAGAGGAAGTTCACCAGCACTGCCCCAACCCCAAGGTGGCAAAAGTGTGGGGCTGAATTAATCTGCAGTGAGCTCTCCTGCGGGAGAAAGGGAGAGTGGTAAGTGAGTGTTTAGCTTCCCCAGCAGTGTGGGATATTGCTTCAGAAAACTGTTTCTCTACCACAGCACTCAGAGTATTGATGCAAGACCTCCATGACTGGGGAGAGGAAGAATATTGAGAAAAGGGAGATAAGAACACAAGATATGTTTCCTGCTGATTGTGTTCAGGACTCCAGCAGGAAGCTAACTCATGAGCTGCTTGGAAAACTTCACATGAAGATTCCCCTCAACTGGTCATAGGTACCCCCAACACCCCAAGTGTCAAACTCACACTCCCCCCTCACTATGCTGACAGCTCCTGAGTTCTCTTTCAAGGGAAATGGCAAGAGTAAGCTCTGGTGGACAGGAATGGACACAGAAAACAGGCCAGGGTCTAGGGCAAGGGAGAAACCATAAATTTGAGCTGTAGCACCACCTTGCAGAAAACATAAAAGAGGTTTCCAGAAGTTGACCAGGTGAGCTGTAAGATCAAGAGAAGACATCCAAGCTTAAGAATTCTGCCACAAGAAGGAGCAAGGAGCATGGAACAGGTGTATCAATACAAAGTATCAGATTAAAGTGGGACCAATAAAATGTATCTCCCACCTGAAGGTAAATAGTAAAGACTGCAGGAGATGACAAGTACTTCAAATGTGAAAACATCAGTGCAAAACTCCAAGGAACATGAAGAATCAAGGAAACATGGTATCACCAAAAGATCACAATACTCCTCCAGTAACCAAACACAAATACACAAAATCTGTGATTTACCCAAGAAGGAATTCAAAATAGCTATCTTGAGGAAACTGAATGAGCTACAAGAAAACACAGAAAGACAATGCAAGAAAATCAGGAAAAAATAATATATGAACAAAATTAGAAATTTAACAAGAGATAGAAATCATATGAAAGAAGCAAACTGAAATTCTGGAGCTGAAGAATTCAATGCCTGAAATGAAAAAATACATTGTAGATTATCAAAATAAAAATAGACCAAGCAGAAGACAGAATCAATGAGTTAGAGGATAGACACTTTGAAATAACCTAGTAAAAGGAGAACAAAGAAAAGCGAATGAAAAATAATGAAGAAAGCCTATGTGTTTACGGAACACCATTAAAAGAACAAATATCAGAATCATTAAAGTTCCAGAAAGAGAAGAGAGGGAGAAAGTGGCAGAAAGTTTATTTAAAGAAATAATGGCTGAGAACTTCTCAAGCCTGGAGAGAGACTTGAACATCCAAGTTCATGAAATTAATAGATCATCTCATTATTTCAATCCAAAATGATCTTCTCCAAGACAAACTATAATAAAATTGTAAAAATCAAAGATAAACAATCCTAAAGCCAGTAAGAGAAAAAAAGATTGTAACCTACAAAGGAACACCCATTAGACTATAAGCAGACTTCTCAGCAGAAACCTTACAGACCAGGAGAGTAGAGTGACATATTCAAAGGGCTGGAATTAAAAAACTGCAAGCCAAGAATACTCTATCTGGCAAAGTTATCCTTCAGATACTAAGGAGAAATACTTTCCCAGACTCACAAATGCTGAGGGAGCTCATCACAACTAGACCTGCCTTACAAAGTTAAGTTGCTATCAGCACAAAATGGACTGTTATATTTATAAGATCTTTTATGTAAACTTGGTGGTAATCATAAAACAAAAGCCTATAGCAGATTCAAATAAATAAAGAGAAGAGAATCATAGTATACCACCATGGAAAATCACCAATTCACCAATATTGCAGAAGGAGAGGAGAAAAGGATCAATGGAACTACAAAACAGCCAGAAAGCAATTCTTAAGATAGCATTAATAAACCCTATATATAATAATTATTCTAAATGTAAATGGATTAAGTTCTTTAATCAAAAGATGCGGTAGCTAGATGATAAAATAAAAAGCCAATTCTATTCTCCCTACAAGAGACTCATTTCAGCTTGAAGTCCATATAGGCTCAAAGTGAAGAAATGGACAAAGATATTCCATGCAAGTGGAAACCAAAAGAAAGCACGGGTATCTATACTTATATTTGACAAAATACTAACCCCAAAATGGTAAAAAAATGACAATTGTATTAACACTATAATGATAATGGGGTCAACTCATCAAGAAGATATACCAATTGTAAATATATATGCACCAAACATCAGAGCACCTGAATATATTAAGCGAATTTACTAACGGAGCTGAAGGGAGAAATAGAGAAAAACACAATAACAGTAGGAGAATTCAATAGCTCCATTTCAGTAATGGATAGATCATCCAGACAGATAATCAGACTTAATTTCACATTTGAACCGTATTTTATATCAAATGGACCTAATGGATAACATATGGAACATTCCATATACAAGGAATATAATATATGTTTTTCTCAGGAACACATAGAACATTCTCCATGATAGGTCATATAACAGGCCACAAAACAAGTCTGAACAAATTTAAGAAAACCAAAATCATACCAAGGATCTTATCTGAACACAATGGTAAGAAACTAGAAGTCAACAACAAGAGGAATGCTTGAAATATCCAAAATGTGGAAAATAAACAACACACTCCTGAACAGCCAATGAGTCAAAAAATAAATCAAAAGGAAAATTTAAAAAAATATTTCAAAACAAATGAAAATGGAAACACAGAACATCAAAACCTATGGGATGCCAAAAAAGCAGTTCTAAGAGGGAAATTTATAGTGATAAATGTATATCTTAGCAAAAAGAAAGCTCTCAAATAAAAAACTATAATTGATACTCAAGGAGCTAGAAAAGGAAGAAAAAATTAAGCCCTTAGGTAGCAGAGAGAAGGAAATAATAAATGTCAGAATGGAAATAAATGAAATAGAATCAGAAAAATCATTTAAAAATCAACAAAACTAAGATCTGGTGTATTGAAAAGATAAACAAAATTGAAAAATCTTTAGCTAGACTAAGTCAGAAATAAAAAAGAGAGAAGACTCAAAACCAGAAATGGAAGAGAAGACATTGCATCTGATATCACAGAAATACGTAGGATCATAAGAGAATACTATGAACAATTACATGCCAACAAATAGGATAATCTAGAAGAAATGGATAAATTCCTAGATATATACAACCTACCAAAACTGAATCATGATGAAATAGAAAATTTGAACACATCAATAAGTAAGGAGATTGAATCAGTAATCAAAGATATCCCAACTCAGAAAAGTCCAGGACTAATCAGTTCACTGGTGAATTCTACCAAACATTTATATGGATGTATAATACCAATCCTTCTCAAACTCTTCCAAAAAACTGAAGAGGAGGGAACACTCCCAATCTAATTTTGCAAAGCCTGCACTTCTGTGATACCAAAGCCTGATAAGGACACTACAAGAAAACTATAGACCAATACCCCTGATAAATATAGATGCAACAATTCTCAATAAAATATTAGCAAACTGAATTCAACAGCACATTAAAATGATCATACACTATGATCAAGTGGAATTTAACCTTGGAATTCAAGGATGTTTCAACATATGCAAATCAATAAATGTGATACTCAGTAATAGAATGAAAGATAAAATCCTTATGATCATCTCAATAGATGTAGAAAAAGCATATGAAAACATTTAACATTCTTACGTGATAAAAACCCTTAACAGATTGGCTATAGAAGCAACATGCCTCAACATAATAAAGGCCACCTACCACATACCAACAGCTAACATCATAAGCAACAATGAGAGTTTGAAATCATTTCCTCTAAGATCTGGAACTAGACAAGGGTGCCCACTTTCACCGTTCTCATTCAAAATAGTACTGAAAGTCCTAGCTAGAGAAATCAGGCAAAATAAAGAAATAAAAGACATTCAAATTTGCAAGAAAGACATAAACTTGTCATTATTTGCAGATGATATGATCTTATATAGAGAAAAATCCTAAAAATTCAACCAAAAATCTGATGGAACTAATCAATGAATTCAACAAAGTTGCAGGATATAAAATCAACATGCAGAAATCAGTTGAATTTTATACAATAACAACAAAATATATTGAAAATAGAGAAATAAAATGATCTCATTCATAATAACATTAGAAACAATAAAATACTTAGGAATAAATTTAACCAAGTATGACAATCACCAGTACACTGAAAACTACGAGACTTTTGATGTACAAAATTGAAGAAGACACAAACAAATGGACAGAGATCCATGTTCATGAATCAAAAGGATGAGTACTGTTAAAATGTCCAAACTACCCATAGTCATCCATAAATTTAATGCAATTGCTTTCAAAATTTTAGTGACATTTTTCAGGGAAATAGAAAAAACAATCCTAAGATTTGTATGAAACCACAAAAGACCCTTAAGAGCCTAAGTAAACCTGAGAAAGAATAATAAAGCTGGAGACATCACACTTCCTGATTTCAATCTATACTACAAAGCTATAGTAATCAAAACACTATGGTAGTGGCATAAAAATAGACACATAGACCAATAAAGCAGAAAAGAGAGCCTACAAATAAACCCCCACATATATACTCAACAAATATTTGACAAGGGAGCCAAGGATACTCAATAGGGAACGAATAGTCTCTTCAATAAATGGTGTTGGAATAACTAAAAAGCCACACACAAAAGAATGAAACTGGACCACTATCTTAGCCCACACACAAAAATCAACTCAAAATGGAATAAAGACTTGAATGTAAAATGTAAAACCACAAAACTTCTAGAAAAAAATATAAGGGGTCTATAATAAATGTTTAATATAATATAGTATAATATAATATAATATAATTAGCTCCTTGACATCAGTCTTGTCAATGATTTTTTGGATTTGACATCAAAAGCAAAGCAGCAAAAGCAAAAATAAGTAAATGCACTACATCAAACTAAAAAGCTCTGCACAGAAAGAAAACCATCAACAAAAGAGAATACAACCATGGAATGGGAGAAACATTTGCAAATCATATATTTGATCAGTGGTTAACATCTAAAATATTTAAAAAACTCATACAGCTGGATAACAAATAAACAATCCAATTAAAAAATGAACAGACATTTTTCCAAAGAAGATATACAATGATCAACAGACACATGAAAAGGTACTCAGCAACATCACTAGTCATTAGGGAAAGGCAAATCAAAACTTCAATGATATATCACCTCACATCTGTTAGAATGGCTGTTACAAAAAGACAAGAACTAACAAGTGTTGTCAAGGATGTGGAAAAAAGGGAACCCTTGTACACTGTTGGTGGGAATGTAAATTGGTGCAGTCACTATGGAAAATGGTACGAAGTTTCCTCAAAAACTTAAAAGTAGAACTACCATATGATGCAGAAATCTGACTTGTGGGTATATATCCAAATGAAAAGAAAACAGGATATCAAAAAGATATCTGCACTTCAAGTTTATATCAGCATTATTTGCAATAGCAAGATATGGAAACAACCTAAGTGTCCATTAACAGATGAAGAAATCAAGAAAATGTGATATATAATGGAATATTATTTAGCCATAAAAAATAAGGAAACCCTGCCATTTGCAAGAACATGGATTGATCTTGAGGGCACTATGCTAAGTGAAAGAAGTCAGACAGAAAAAGACAAATACTATATGATATCACTTTTATATGGAATCTAAAAAAAGCTGAACTTGTAGAAACAGAGAGTAAAATGGTGGTTACCAGGACCTGGGAGAAGTGGGAATTGGGGAGATGTTGGTCAACGTGCACAAACTTGCAGTTAGAATGTAAATAAATTTGGGAGAACGAATGTACAGCTTTGTGGTTATAATCAACAATATTGTATTATACAGTCCGAAGTTGCTAAGAGATTCAATCTTAAATGTTCTCACCACAAAAAGAAATGATAATTATGTGGTGTGATGGAAGTGTCAGTTAATGCTATAGTGGTAATCATGTTGAAATATATGAATGTATCAAATCAACATGTTGTACATCTTAAACTTATACAACATTATATATCAATGATATCTCAACTAAAAAAAGAAAAAGAAACATTCGATATTCTCTGAGAGAGCAGTGTTAATTTCTACAAAATGCAGGTAGGATACAATGTCGGCATATGTTGATTGAATCTGAGTTAAATGTTCATCAATTGATTCAGAGTCCATGTCATTGAAGAAGGTCATTGTAAATACATCTGAGGATGACAAGATGTCATAAAGCTGGACGGGCCAAGAGAATAATGTCGAATGAGCCCTAAAGTCCAAAAAAGTGCTTTCAAGCTGAGAAGATGAAGTGTAACAGGAAAAAGTAAAAGATCTGCTCTTTGCAAACTGATAAAAAGAGTTCCACTCTATACTATTCAGCAATAAAGCAGTTAATAGAAATGAAGCATGGGAGGAAAAAAGCATCTGTGCATGTATCGTTATAGATATTAAAATATACATTAAAATCCCTTTATAATAGAATTACAGTGTCTTCAAAGATCTTAAAATACTCTTATGTATTGTAAAATATGTCAAGACATACACATAAGATTTTGTTTTGTTTTGTTTTGTTTAATCTGTGGGGGAAGGAAACTAAGGCTAGAAGACAGGGATGTGGGAGAGACAATTTTCACTCAAAAATAACCTTTCATAATTTCTAATTTTGATCCTGTGAATATATTGCCTATTCAAAAATTAAAATAAAGTATGTTAACACTGGAAAAGCAAAGAAAAGAAAATCAAATTCCAACTATTTACAAAATTTAAGTTCCCAAGCTCTAAACTGCAGGGGTCCTTAATTTCATGCATTGTTAAATAAAATTTTCTATGAGAAAATAATCATAGTTAAACAATTAATTACAAGGCTAATTGTGTTTCCCTAACCATTAAGTATTCTGTTCTTATTTATTATTCCTTATACCATTGCTATTACACAGAGTATCCACTAAGAGATGAGTGTGAAGGAAACTCTGTAAGGCAATAAGGCATTTAGACATCTACTTTTTCATTCTTTAAATGCTTAATTGATCACCTACTATGTATTAGGGTAGAAAATAATCACCTCTTATGGGCCTTGCAATCCAGCATGTTATAGAGATAAATGGTAATACATACAAACACAAACACACATACAGACTGTAGGTTCAAAATAAACAATATCTAATCTAGAAAGGTGTGCATGCGTGGCAATTAGTGGCTTTCAGATAGTGATGTTTAGAGTAAATAATTCCTGAAATAATGTAATACCTTACAAGTTTTCAGGGATCTATAAAAAGATGAGTATGATTGTTTCTTGTAATTTTTAATGGCAAAGATTTATTTGAAAACAAGTCTATGGGCTCCATGATCCACTGACCTACATTCTCTAATGGTAAACAGGAACAGCATTGTGGCCGACTATGTCTCTACAAAGAAGAACATGAACAACACGTGTTCTTTCCACTGTATTTTAACCCAATTCTTCATCTTTATGCAGAGATTACTCTCACTGGAATATCTGAAGGAACTCACCCACCACACTTGAGTTCAGAAGAGAGAAAACTTGCTTGGGGTAGACACAGAAGACTGAAGGAGAAGAATCTGGAGACGGAAAAGAATTTTAGAGGAGAATAGGATAGGAAAAGATGACAGAAAGCATTTTTCTGATTAACAATTTTTTTCTCCTTAGGTAGAAGCTGCTGATCTTAACCAACCTCAAGTAATTAGCTATTTAATTTTTAAGAAGTCTTGCTATCCAAGCAGGTGCTAGAAGCCAAGCAAGCAAATAAATTTAATATTCAGGAGTGAGGCTACGTTTTATCTTTCCTGCAGTGTCATGTAATTAAGATAAGAGTTGAGATAAGAATAAAAGATAAGCAAACATATTGCTTTTGTTATTGTCCATTTAGGTGGTAAGCCATTGTCTGAGTGATTCTTCAAAATTAATCTGCATTGAGTTGCAAAATTGTTTGAATAAAAATTTCTGGGATTTGTATAAAAACCTTCTCCAAGGAGCTAAAGGAGTTTTATGAATGCTATATAATTAGTATTCTTAACAGCTCTGTGTAAAAGAGGGCTGGAGCCAGTGACCCCATTATCACAAATGAGAAAGTCTAGACATGAAATTCTAACTAGCATCACTTAGCAAAGCAGTAGTCATGGTTACACAGAGATGCTCCCCATCCCTACCAAAGGTCCCTTCATTCATGCCAGGTATTATCAGCTTGTCAGGTGGAGGTATGAACACAAGCCTTGCAAACAGAGAGACCTGGTTTGAAATCTCAACTCTACAAGTCATTAAACTGTGTAATCTTGGATATGTCAGAGGATCTTTTTAAAGTTTAATTTCCTCACCCATAAAATATATACAGCCAAAACAGTGTAATTTTAAAGATTTAATTAAATAATACATGTAAATCTCTGAGCACTGTAGCTTACAGAGTAAGTGCTCAACCAATGTTAGTTCCCCTAACTACAAAATATTCATGCTGAAATACCACATTCAATACCAACACCAGAACCAATATTTACATAATGTTATGTTGCCTTAAATGGATTACTCTGCATTCTATTCCTTCAACAGAGCCTTGACCAACTTTTGGACCCCTCATCAGTGTCCAGCACACAAGGTCCTAAGGCTTCCTCCACACCTCGTGGGCATACTGCAGGCTCATACACCTCCTCCACTCTCTTAGCTCTAGAGCTTTCCCACTTTTCCTCCTGCCTCACCTACAACACATGTTCTTCATTTTGTGTCACTTTTCTACGTGATCTTTTTATAAACTCATTTATTTTGAGTTGTTAATGGTTTGAACAGACTGTCTTTGAAAGCCTTTTTCACTGGATTTGGATACATGAATAACTGGCCAAGAGATGAATTCTGTAGTTTCCACATTGCAAGGAACTAAGGGAAGAACTATGTCATGTGAGTGGGTGGGAGAGGGGTTCCAATACCTCCTCGAATTCCAGGCACATTGTAATCTTCTTTGTAATTAGGAGCACTAATGCTGCCTGTTATACCAGCATGTTTTATAATAGTACTTGCTCTCATTCTCAACAGTATGCCATTTGAGTCAATTAATTATAAGGAAAACTTTTCTTTTATCTGCATTTACACACAACCACACATGCAAGCAAGCTAATTTTTTAAAATGGTGGCAGCAATTCAGAGAAATTAAGTAACAATAAATGCTTAAGCCAGTATGCAAAAGTTAAAGCACATTGCTTAGTGTATGAAATATAGTACAATTTTTTTTTTCCTGAGAAGGATTTGCCCTGAGCCAATCTGTGGCTCTTCCTCTATTTTGTATGTGGCTTGTTGTCACAGCATGACTGCCATCAAGTGGTGTGGGGCCACACCTGGGAACCAAACCCAGGCTGCCAAAGTGGAGCACATCAAACTTAACAACTAGGCCATGGGGCTGGCCTGATATTCTTTTTTTTCTGGTGAGGAAGATTGACCCTGAACTAACATCCACTGCCAATCCTCCTATTTTGCTTGAGGAAGACTGTTGCTGAGCTAACATCTGTGCCAAACTTCCTCTACTTTGTATGTGGGATGCTCCCACAGCATGGCTCAATGAGCGATGTGTCGGTCCACCCAGGGATCTGAACCCACAAACCCTGGGCCACCTAAGTGGAGCATGCAAACTTAACAACTCTGCCACCAACTCACTCCTTTTATTTTTTTAATAAACTGACTGACAAGATCCATGGTCCTTCCTCATACACAACAATACCACATTGCATCATCAAGAGGGATTAAGTTTTCTGCAGTAACAAATAACCACAAGAGTTTTAGTTCTCAATCACACTTCATACCCATCATGTGTTGAGAGGAGACAGATGAAGTCTATAATTATGTTGGAATTTTTATTGGATTGTTTTGAATCCATAAGTCAATTTGTAAAAGATAGATAAATTTAAAATATATTCTTTCTAGAATGTAGATTTACCTATAGATATGTAATATGTTCAATGCTATAGTAAATGTTGTCTTTAAAAACAGTATTTGCATTTAAGTTTACTTTTATGTAGAAAAATTGCTGAAGTCACTGTTTTAAATATTTTATCTTGAGACGAGGGTCCAAGATGATGGTGTAGAAAGACCCTGAATTCACCTTCCCCCACAGACACACTGAACCTACACTTACACATAAAGCAATTCCTCCTGAAAAAGAACTGAGGGTTGATTGAACAGCTTCTGCATAACAGATGGCAGAAGGACCTCATAGAGATGGGCAGGAGAGACAGAGACCCAGTATCAGTGGGAACCCCACCACCAGCAGGGCAATCTGCAGCAGGAGGGGGTATCACTGAGGTGCCTGCATGCAGGCTTACCTGCCCTGAGGCACAGTGAAAAAACAGTGGTTTAAAGGGCACATAGATTATATGGGAAGGAAATCCATTTGCTAACCCTAGAGCTTCTGCCAAAGAGACAGGGATCTGCTGGAACTCTCTGCAGGGTCAGAGGCACCAGCAAAAGTCTTTATTTGCATTCTCCCTCCATCTGAATAGTGTGAGAAGCACAGTCCAGACACTCCACTGGCCTGCTAGGGCCACCCCAGCATGCCTGGGACCCTGGCCCACACCAGCTCCAGCTGTTCTGCCAAAGGTGTCCTTGGTGCAGCATGCCCTGGGACTCCCTGGCCTATGCCTACTTCAGCTGTTGTCATCCTGCCTGGGTGGTCCCAGTGAGAATGTCAACAAAGAGTTGGAAAATATATGAATGTAATCACAGATAAAGAATACAATAACTGAAATGGAAAATACAATAAAGGGTATCAATAGCAGATTAGGTGATATAGAAGAACAAATCAGTGATCTGGAAGACAAAATAGTGGAAATAATTCAATCAGAACAGCAAAAAGCAAAAAAGAATTAATAAAATGAAGACAGGTTAAGGGACCTGTGGGATAACATCAAGCATATCAACACTCACATTATAGGTGTTTCAGAAGGAGAAGAGAGAAAGAGGCAAAGAATTTACTTTACAAAATAATGACGGAAAACTTTTGTAATCTAGTGAAGAAAACAGATATCCAGGTCCAGGAAGCACACAGAGTCCCAAACAAGACGAATACAAAGATATCCATACAAAGACATATTACAATTAAAATGGCAGAAATTAAAGACAAAGAGAAAATCTTAAAGGCAGCAAGAGAGAAACAATAAGTCACATACAAGAGAACCCCCATAAGATTATCAGCTGATTTTTCAGCAGAAATTTTGCAGGCCAGAAGGGAGTGGAATGATATATTTAAAGTGCTAAAAGGGGGGAAAAACCCTTAAAAATAAGCATACTCTACCTGTCATGGTCATCATTCAGAATTGAAGGAGAGATAGAGTTTCTCAGACAAGCAAAAATGAAAGAGTTCATCCTCAGTAAATGAGCCTTACAGAAATGCTAAACAGTCTTCTTTAAGTGGAAAAGAAACAGGCCATAACCAGAAATAAGAAAATATAGTAAAGAAAAAAATCTCACTGGTAAAGGAAAATATTTAGTAAAGGCAATGAACTAGCCACTTAAAAAGCTAGTATGAAGCTTATAAGAAAAAAGTAGTGAAATCAACTATAAGTACAATAATTAAGGTATATACAAAATAACAAGATTTAAACTATGACATCAAAAACATGAAACGTGGTGGGGGAGTAAAATGTGTACTTTCAGAACGTGTTTGAACTTAAGCAACTATCACCTTATATACATATATCACTCTCTCTATATATATCAGATATAGATATACCTGATATATATATATATATATATATATATATATATATATATATATATGTTGCTCTATATGAAACTCATGGTAAACACAAACCAAAAACCTACACAAAATGTATACACAAAAAGATAAAGAGAAAGGAACCCAAACACAACACTAAAGAAATCATCAAACCATCAAACAAATGAAAAGACCAAGAGAAAAAGAAAGAAATAGAGAAGAGTGACAGAAACAACTAACAAAATGGTAATAAGTACGTCCCTATCAATAACTAGTTTAAATGTAAATGGACTAAATGCTCCAATCAATGGACATAGAGTTGCTGAGTGTATAAAAAAACAAGATCTATCTATATTCTGCCTACAAGAGACTCACTTTAAATCTAAAGACACACAAGACTGAAAGTGAAAGAATGGAAAAAGATATTTCATGCAAATGGAATAAAAATAAGCTGGGATAACAATAGTCTTATCAGATAAAATGAATATTAAAGCAAAGACAGTTACAAAGACAAAGAAGTGTACTGCATAATGATAAAGGGGTCAATCCAAGAAGATATAACAGTCATAAATAGCCATACATCAAACAGGTGCAGCTAAATATATAGAGCAAATATTAACAGATATAAATGGAGAAATTAACAGTAATACAATAATAGTAGAGTCCTTTAATACCCATTTACATCAATGGAAAGATTGTCCAGATAGAAAATCAATAAAGAAACATTGGCCTTAAATGATACATTAGACCAGATGGTCTTAATAGATATATACAGAATATTCCATCCAAAAATAGAGGAATACACATTCTCATCTAGTGCACATGGAACATTCTTCAAGACAGATCACAATGTTAGGCCATAAAACAAGTCTTAATAAATTTAAGAAGCCTGAAATCATATCAAGCCTCATTTCCTAAACAATGGTATAAAACCAAAAACCAGTTATGACAAGAAAACTGGAAAAAACACAGACATGTGAAGACTAAACAACATACTACTAAACTATCAATGGGTCTATTAAAAAATCAAAGAGAAAATAAAAAAAATATCTTGAGACAAATGAAAATGGAAACACAACATTCCAAGGTCTTCAGGACACAGCAAAAGCAGTTCTAAGAGGGAATTAACACTTCTAATTGTTCATACCAATAGAAATCTACCTTGGGAAACAAGAAAATTCTCAAATAAGCAATCTACTTTACACCTAAAGGAATCAGAAAAGGAAGAGCAAATAAATCCCAAGTTAGTAGACGGAAGGAAATAATAAAGATCAGAGCAGAAATAAATAGACAGAGACCAAAAAACAATTCAAAATGTCAATGAAACAAACAGCTTATTCTTTGAAAAGATAAACAAAACTGTTAAACTTTAGCCAGACTCATCAAGAATAAAAAGAGAGCCAAAATAAAATCAGAAATGAAAGAGAAGTTAAAACTGACAACATAGAAATACAATGGATCTTAAGAGTACTTTGAATGACTATAACCCAACAAATTGGAAAACCTAGAATGAATGAATTCCTAGAAATTCACAACCTTGCAAGACTGAATGACAACAGAATAGAAAATCTGAATACCAAGGACAAGTGATGAAATTGTTCAGTAATTTTAAAACTTCTCAAAAACAAAAGGCCAGGAGCACACAGATTCACAGGTGAATTTTACCAAACATTTAAAGAAGAGTTAATACTTATTATAAATTTTTTCCAAAAAATTGAAGAGGAAGAGATGCTTTCTAACTCATTTTACAAGGCCAGCATTACCCTGATTCCAAAATCAGACAAAGACATCACAAAGAAAGAAAATTACAGGTCAATAACCCTGATGAACATAGATGCAAAAATCCTCAACAAAATATTAGCAAGCCAATTTCAACAAGACATTAATAGAATAATACACCGTGATCAAGTGGGATTTAATCTGGGGATGCAAGGATGGTTCAGCATCCACAAATTGATCAACGTGATACACCACATTAACAAAATAAAAGATAAAAATAATATCATCTCAATAGATGCAGAAAAAGTATTTGACAAAATTCAACATCTATTTATGATAAATATTCCCAACAAAGTGGATATAGAAGGAACACACTTCAACATAATAAAGGCCATATATGACAAACCCACGGCTAACATTATACTCAATGATGAAAAGCTAAAAGCTTTACCTTTAAGATCAGAAACAAGACAGGGATGCCCACTCTCCCCACTTTTATTCAACACAATATTGGAAGTCATAGTCACAGCAATTAAATAAGGAAATGAATGGCGTCTGAACTGGAAAAGAAGAAGTAAAACTCTATGTGCCGATGACATGATACTATATATAGAAAACTCTGACTCCACCAAAAAACTATTAGAACTAATAAACGAATTCAGTAATGTTATAGGATACAAAATTAATATACAGAAATTGGTTGCATTTCTATACTCTAATAATGAGCTATCAGAAAGAGAAATTAAGAAAGCAATCCCATTTACAGTTGCATCAAAAAGAATAAAATACCTAAGAATAAATTTAACCATGTAGGTGAAAGACCTGCACTCTGTACTGATGAATGAAATTGAAGACAACACAAATATATGGAAAGGTATTCCATGCTCATGGATTGGAAGAATTACTTTTGCTGAAATTCAGCACAATTCCCATAAAGATAACAATGACATTTTTCATGGAACTAGAATAAAGAATCCTAAAACTTGTATGTACCAACAAAAGAACCTGAATAGCCAAATCAATATTGAAATTGCTACCTAATATTAGACTATACTACAAAGCTATACTAATCAAAACAGGATGGCACTGGCATGAAAGTAGACACAGATCAATGGAATAGAATAGAGAGTCCAGAAATAAAGCTATGCATATATGGTCAATTAATCTATGACAAAGGAGGCAAGAATGGGGAAAAGACAGTCTTTTCAATAAGTGGTGTTGGAAAAACTGGACAGCTACATGCAAAAAAAAAAAATTACACTGGACCACTATCTTAAACCATATGAAAAATAAATTTAAAATGGATTAAAGACTTGAATGTAAGACCTGAAACTATAAAACTAGAAGAAAACATAGACACTTGGCTCTTTGGCATCAGTCTTAGCAGTGTTTTTTTTGGAACAGTGTCCTCAGGCAAGGGCAACAAAAGCGAAAATAAACAAATGGGATTACATCACACTAAAAAGCTTTTGCACAGCAAAGGAAACCTCCAACAAGACAGAAAGGCAACTAGTGAACAGGAGAAAATATTTGCAAATCATCCCATAAGGGGCTAATATCAAAAATATATAAACAACTTACACAACTTAATATCAAAAAAACAAACAACTCAATTTAAAAAATGGATGGAGAACTTGAGTAGACAATTTTCCAGAGAAGACATACAGATGGCCAACAGGCACATATAAAAATGCTCAATGTTGGGGCTGCCCGGTGGTGCAGTGGTTTAGTCTGCACTTGGCAGCCCAGGGTTCACAGGTTCGGATCCTGGGCGCCCGCTGATGCACTGCCTGCCAGCCACGCCATGGTGGCGTCCCATATAAAATAGAGGAAAGACGGGCACAGAGGTTAGCCCAGGGCCAGTCTTCCTCAGCGAAAAGAGGAGGATTGGCGACGGATGTTAGCTCAGGGCTGGTCTTCCTCACAAAAAAAAAAAAAAAAAAAAAAGATTGATAAATTCCACCACCTTAAAAAAAAAAAAAAAGGAAAAATGCTCAATGTCCCTAATCATCAGGGAAATGCAAATCAAAACTACAGTGAGCGAGCACCTCACACCTGTCAGAATAACTATTATTAAAAAGACAAAAAAATAACAAGTTGGCAAGGACATGAAGAAAAGGGAATGCTCATACGCTGTTTGTGGGAATGTAAACTAGTACAGCAACTATGGAAAACAATGTGGAGGTTCCTTTAAAAATTAAAAATAGAACTACTTTATGACCCAGCAATTCCACTTCTGGGTATTTATCTGGAGAAAACAAAAACATGAATTCAAAAAGACGTATGCACCTCTATGTTCATTGCAGCATTACTTAACAATAGCCAAGATATGCAAGCAACCTACATGTCCATCAATTATGAATGGATAAAGAAGATATAGTATATTTGCACAATGGAATATTACTCAGCCATGTTGTTTTTTGCAACAACATGGATGGACCTAGAGCGTATTATGCTAAGTGAAATAATTCAGACCAAAAAAGACAAATACTGTATGATTTCACTTATATGGGGAATCTAAAAATCAAAACACAAGAGAAACAGACTCATAGATATACGAAACAAACTGGTGGTTACAAGTGGGAGGAGGGACTGAGGGGGCAGGCAAAATAGGTGAAGGGGATTAGGACGTATAAACTTTCAAGTATAAAATAAATGTCATGAGGATTTAATGTATAGCATAGAGAATATAGTCAATAATGATGTAATAACTTTGTGTGGTGACAGATGATAATTAGACATTGTGGTGATCATTTTGTAATGTATATAAATACTGTATGCCAATTATACTTCAACAAAAAGAAAAAAGAAATATATTTTTTCTTTAAATTCTTTTAGTTTGCATATGCTCAAATTATTTATGAATAATAATAATTGTATTTCTTTTTTCCTAATTCTTACATTTTTAATTCATTTATTTGCCTGCTGCACTGGCTGTGATCTCTAATATAATGTGAAATAAAAGTGGTCATGGCAGGGGGCCAGCCTGATGGTGTAGTGGTTAAGTTCACATGCTCCACTTTGGCAGCCCAGGGTTCATGGGTTCAGATCCCTGGTGCAGATCTACACAACACTCTTCAAGCCATGCTGTGGCAATGTCCCACATAAAAAATAGAGGAAGATTGGCACAGATGTTAGTTCAGGGCCAATCTTCCTCACACACACACAAAAAGTGTTCATGACAGGTATGCTAGTCTCATTGCAATCTCAAAAGTAATTTCATCATTTCATTTTTAAGTGTGATGTTTGCTGTACATTTTATATATTCATCATATAAGGTTCCCTTGGTTCTTAATTTTCTGAGTATTTTTTCTTTTTCAAAATTATGAATAGATGTTGAATTTCATCAAAGAGCTTTCTGCATTTATTCTAATGTTCATAAAATATTTTCATAATATGTTAATACAGAACAATCCATTGATTATATCTCTAACAAATATTGAATTCTTGATATAAAATCAACTTGTTAAAGATATCTTACCCTATTTTTAATATATTAACGTATCTACTTTACTAATATTTACTTAGAATTTTAAAATATATTTTCAAGAATGAGATTGGCCTATAATTTTTTCTTTTCCATGCTGTCCTATTTAGTATGAGGATTATTAGCTTCATAAAATGATTTGAAGGACACATTTTCTTTTTCTATTCTTAGAAGTAGTTTGTGATTAAAGCAAATTATTACTTTATAGGTTAAATAGTTTCACTAGTAAGGTAATCTAGGTCTGAAAATCTTTATGGGAAGATTTTCACTACTAAATCAATAACTTTAATGATTATATGACTATTTAGTACTTCTTTATCTTTTGTGTCAATTTTGATCAATGATAGTATTCTAGCAATTTGTACATTTCATCAATATTTGCATATTTTATTATAGATTTATTCATAATATCTTTCTATGATGATTTCAATCCTGCAGATACTGGAGTGGTATTGCATGTTCATACCTGATATTAATTTTACTTGTTTTTCCCCTTTCTCTCTCTCTCTCTTGCTGTTTCTCTCTCTCTCTTTCTCTCTGTGTCCCCCCTCCCTTTTGATCAATCAGGTTTTAGATCTATCAGTTATGTTAGTCTCTTGAGAAATTAACTGTTATATTTATAGATTTCCTCTAAATACTCTGTTTCCTGTTACTTTTATAATATTGTCCTTTCTATGTTCTTTGGGTTTATTTAGCTAATTTTTGTAACTTAGCAAGATAAATATTTTTCTCATTAGTATTCTCATTGAAATTCTTTGTTTCTAACATATTCACTTAAGGCTGTATATTTTCCTCTAAGTATATTATTAGCTACACTTTTGATATGGAGTTTTTATTATTAATCATTAATTTCATTAATCATTGAATACTTTCCAGTTTGAACATAATTTTGCTTGATCTGTAGTTTACTTATAAATTACAATGTCTAAACATAATCTTAGCTTAATCTTTACACCTTTGCTACTGATTTCCAACTGCTTGCACTGTTGCCAGAGAAAATGGCACGTTTTAATCCAGTTTTTGACTTCTAAATTCCATAAATTATTTCACATTTGTTAGTTTTGTTAATTCTCTTCTCTTACTGAAAGTATTCCCTGCTTGTCCTATTAATTACTCAGAGAAATATGTTAACATTTCTCACTATTATCGTGGATGCATCTATATGTCATTGACAATCAATTACTGCTTTATATTTTTGAGGCCATATAATTAGATACAGACACACTTAAAATTATCATCCTGATGAATAGAACCAGTTATCATTATAAAGTGATAATCATTTCTATTATTGCTTCCCTCTTTTTTCTTTTTTTAATTTATTTTTTATTGCAGTAACATTGGTTTATAACATTGTATAAATTTCAGGTGTACATCATTATATTTCTATTCCTGCATAAATAATATCATGTTCACCACCCAAATACTAATTACAATCCATCGCCACATATTGCTTCCCTCTTAAAGTCTATTTTTTTGGTATTAATATAGGTACACTTCCATAGTTTTATGTAGTATTTTCTCAGTATTACTTTTAACAATATTATATGGTATACCAATCATTTATAAACAGTATATTATGATTTGATTTTCATCCAGTCTGTCCAGATTTATTTTTTCACCAGAGAAGTTTATCTATTTATAGTTTATTTAATTACTTATATGTTTGGCGTTTTCTTTGTCCTGCTTATTCTTTGGGCCTGTCTCACTTATTTTCTTGTCATTTTTGAATTTATCTTATTTTGGTTTTGTTTTTTTTCTCTCTCAATAGGAATCAATTTACTTTTCAATTATTTTAGTGGATATTTTAGATATTTTAAAATGCAGACGACCTCAGAGAGTCTGTTAATGAATATATCTACCCTTCTCACTGACAATGCGTGACCTTAGATTACTATAATTGCATTTACCCCCTTAAGATTTATGAATGTAGTATATTTTAAATCTATTTCAGTGCATTTTTAATGGCAATGTTATGATTGTTATTGCTTTATACAGCTAAAATTCTCTTAAGTATAACCACATATTTGTTTGATCTTCATTCCCATTTGCAGCTCTGATCTTTCTTCTGGGTTCATCATTCTTTTGCCTGAAGAATAACCTTTAGAATTCTGTTCTGTGTTTTTCTGCTGGCACTAAACTCTCTCAATTTCAATTGCTTGATAAGGTCTTTATTTTGCTTTCATTTCTGAAAGATTTTCTTTTATTTCACTTGTGATACAATTGTAAATTTGGAAGGTTTTGCTCCCCTCATACTAATGGCATCATTTCATTATCTTATGATTTCCATGAATGCTGTTGAGAACTTTGTGTAAATCTGTCTTTCTTTTATGTAATCTCTCATTTTTGTTAAAGTTGAAGATGCTTTAGTTATTTCTTTTTGTCTTTGATTTTTTTACACTTTTACAAATAGGTGTTTAAGCATGGATTTTTTAAAATCTCCTTGAGATTTTCCAGGCTTCTTGAATCTGTAAATCAATGCCTTTAATCAGTTCTTTCAATTTCTCTTTAAATATTTTTTCTTAAAATTTCCCTTTGCCCATTTCTTTTTCTTCTTTCTTTTAAAACTCCAATTAACTACTTGTTATACCTTACCACTGTATTCTCTATGCTGCTTACATTCACTTGTATATTTTTCATCATTTTGTTTGCTTGGTTCACTCTAGATAGCACCTCCTGACCTATCTTCTAGGCCACAATTTTCTCTTCAGATGTGCCTTTTCTATTGTTATACAATATAACTGAGATTAAAAACATAATAGTTATGTTTAAAAATATTCTTTAAATTAATGCAAGTTTTTGTAGTTTCCATTCCTTCCCCAAACTTTTAAGCTTGACTCTGTGACCTTGAATAGAATAAATGCTGTTTTATAGCAATATTTCTAATATTTCTAATATCTGGAGCTCCAGTGGATATATATATATATATATAGCCTATTATTCCTTTCGGCTTTTGTTTATCAAGTCTTGTGCACTTACTTGTACATGTTTGTGTGTGTGTGTGCGTGAGCCTGTGTGTTGGACATTATATCTGAAAAATCATAGCCTCGTGTCAAGGATCATCTTAAACAATGCTCAAGTCTTGAGATTCTCTGGATACCAGAAAATACAGAACCTAGCCTAGCTATAGTCCATAGGCTGATTTAATTCCATGAGTTTTTAGAGTCAGAGCCCAAAGCAAGTGATGGTTGACCATTTCTCTATTCTTGGTAGGCCCAAGACTCTTAGTGGTCTGAATACCTATGAACTAAATTACTTATTTAAACACCATAATGCTCCTTATGGACAATATTTGTGAAAATGGAGTGAAAAAAATCCATTTTTAATAAGTACAAATGAACATACATACCTACACCAGTATCTGAGGATGTAGTTTGTATTTATTGCTTCCTTTTCCACTATTCACTTCATGCTGTTCTTTTCCCCAACCAGTATATCAACTGGATGGGGTTTTTTACCCAGTAGACTCATTCTAACTTTTATTATTAATGGATCTGAGTCCTTCGTGTTCCTTAGTAATTATTGAATTGCTGTATGTGTCTTTGACCTTTGCTCTAGGATATGGAAGGAGTAATCATAATCTTCCCTTCCTTTGTTTGTGGCCGCAAATCAATTTTCAATTGATAATTGGTATTATCACCCCAGCCAGCAGAACAAACCTTCTTGGTTCAGGGTCATGAGAAGTTCAAATCAAGAAGGAATGCAGTTTTTCACAGAGACTGAGTGGGACAGAGCAAGAGGATGAAACTAATTTCTCAAAGCAGCTTGGTCCCAAAATCATCTATGACCTTTTTTTTGAAATGAACATTCTTGGTATTGCCTTAGTCCCATTTGTCTAGTATTTCTCAAGATAGGGCCCAGGAGATATTTTTAAAAACAGTTATATATTTATAAAACCAGTTTTCAAGTATTAAAACCATTTAAAAGCTGTGGATATCTCTGTAGCTTCAGAAGGAAAAACTTAAAACAGTGGAGAAAAGTAATGAATAAATGGATATGATTTAATACAGAAAAGTATTCTGGAAATTCAACTGTCTAGAAAAGGCTACTTTCTGCATTAGTGAGTATACCCAGTGTCAAATGTGTTTTAACTTAGAACGGATGCCAACTTATAACAGATATTGTAGTGAGAATCCCTATGGTGGGTTCAAGTTTACAAATAACATGTAATCTATCTGCTGATTATAAAATCATATCATTTTAAGCTTATGTCCCTCAGATTAGTTCATATATGGCTAGAAGAAGTAACTTTGTCAACAAATATATCTTTTTTGTTCTTATGTTGATAAGATGCAATTTTATTACAATAGATAATAGTTCTTCTGATAGTTCCTGACTTTTAAAGCCCAAGAGAAATGCTTTAAGATCAGATACTACTGGTCCACAGAATTTCCAAAAAATAAAACCTTAAGATTTCTTAAAAACAATGAACTCTCCACATATACTCTCCCTTGTACAGCTCATGGCTTCTTTGTTTGCAAGATCATGTCTTTAAAGTGCTCCTTTGATTAAGTGCCCTGCCTGTGCCCTGTCTTCAACCATGATTTGCTTGTTTCCACGGGTCACTCTTCCTCTAACATCTAGATTTACATGGTTATCAAATCTAGATTTTGGAGTAAAGGTCATGAAATCCGAAGTTGGTAGCTACATGTTCATAACCCTAGGAACATCACATTTCTACCTTATTAGTGAGGCCACTGTTGACAGTAGCCTTGAGATGATACAAATCTGGATTAGATTTCTGACTCTGCAATTTCTGGCTAGGTGATTTTGGGTTATTCACTCCATGTCTATCTCCTCATCTAAGGAGATAATAATATCTTCCTCTCACCCAAGGGACATTATGAGAGAGAATTAAATGGTACAACCTATGTAAAGTATCAAGCGAATGTTAGGAACTCAATGAATGATACATGTTTTGTTTTGGTACTGCCCCAGGCCAAGATATTAAATTTCCGAGAAAGAGTTTCTGAATCCCAAATCTATTTTCCTCCAGCATTTTTAAATGACACAATTACTGTGTTAGAGAAATAACAGCCAGGATGCTCATTTTTTAACTCACTGGGCAAATGATTTATCTATAGCAACCACAATGACATTGGCACCTCAGGTCAGCATCATATTTAAAGGGATTTGTTTTTGGTTTTGTTTTCAGTGAGAAATCTCTGTTTTCCCTCATAGTGCCTGGGAAGAAGTCATTGGAATGAGGCAAATATTAAACCAAGTAAACACAATTCAACAAATCTACAGAAAGAAAGCAAAAAACTAGCACCTGATTGAGTAGGAATTCCCCCACCCTTCCTTTGGCTTTCTTAGACCTTTATTTTCTGCTTTTCCTCTGTTCTATGTGGCCACAGACCTGCTTCTAATTGCTCTTATGAGGATCAGACTGGGAAGGATTAGGATTCACTGAAAACAGGAAAAAGTATGTGAATATGGTAGGAGGAGAGCAGAGTTATTCCCTGTAAAAATACTTAGTTACTAGGTAAGCTAGTGCTTTAAACTAGTAAAATAAAAAAATATATATTAGCCTATATCCCAGGTTGGAAATGCTATCTTATTTAAACCAATTTATTGTATTTTGTATCCATGTGCCCTGAGAAAGGAAGGCAAAGAGGATTCATGAATGTGTGTTTGTAGTGGAAAAGCTAAATATAAGAGTGAAATTATGAGTAAATTTTGAGCAGACATTGTTTGAAACACCTGTGGCACATTAAAGTGGAAATGTCAAGTTCAGAGTAAGGTTATGGTTCTGGAACTCATAAAGCTGCTCTGGAGTTACAAATTTTGGAAGCACTAGTATATAGATAGTATGTGAAACTATTCCATTAGGTTTATAATCAAATGCTACCATGCTCATTTTACTGCATGTATGGTTTGGATGGATTATAAGCTTCTTAACAAAAGGTCTGAGGAAACCAGACCACCAAGACTGTTCATCAAAGCTAGACAAAACATGTAGCAATTATCAATAAATACACATTAAGTTGATTTACTTTGACACTAATACGCTGTGTGACCTTGGTTCATTCAACTTCTACAGGCTTCAATTTTACTGTCAAATGAGAGTCTGAGCTAGGCACGGTTTCCAGCTTCTGTCAAGTCTAAATTATATAATATATATAATATTATATATATAATATTATATATATAATATAAATTATATAATATATATATTAACATCTCTTGTTAGTTGTTTATTAAATGCTTGTAGATGGATCTTCAGAAGCCTATGATCACATGAGATACCCTAATTGTCATTCTGAGTGAGCAACGAAGGGCCTGACTTATGCCCCCAAAATAATTTTATTTTCTAAAAGTCTATGTGGCCAGGAAACATATTTGGTTCAAGTGGTTGGTGTTCTTATTGAAAAATAGCACTAAATGCTTAATTCTATTTTATCTATATGAGACAAATTCTTTGATGTGACTTTTATGAATGTGTGACTTTTTACTTAATATGTCTCAGAGAATAGAATACAATTGTAAATACTTCTTTTGTAATAGAAGTTTGAAAGTTGTGCCCTCAAAGGAGTTCTTTAGGGGGAAAAAGGTTATTTTTCCAAATAGAAGGTAGCAAGGTGAAGATGTGCATTTATCATTATTTTGGGTATTGCAGAGGCTTCAAAAAACCCTCTTTTACTTTGATTTCTTCCTCAAAGTGTGTTTACTACCTGTATGGTCTTATCAAGTAGCTTAGCTTCAATGATGCTCTGTTTTCTCATGTCAAAATGTTGATAATGCCAAGGACTAGCTCAAAAGGTTCAAATTAAACAGTATTACATAAAATTGAATGTGCATATATATGAATATATTTATATTATTGAATATAACTTTACCAAACACAGTACAGGTTTTTAGCAAGCCATTCATAAATATAATTATTTCTGAATTGGATAGTTATAGAATTAAAAGAAAAAGAGAGGTTAAAGCAGATTTTTGAGGCTCTCATATGCAGATAAGAGGTTAAGATACAGAATCAAAATGAGACTCAAGTTGAACTAACATTTCCTGAACATTTAAGGTATGGCAGATATAAAGTTAGTAATTCTTCCAAGGACCGTCTCACTTTATCGCCTCAATTATCCTAGGTGGTAAATGATGTCATCCTCATTTTATAGATTAGATCATTGGATTTCAGAGCTGAAGGATGCTTTCCAAAGTCATACTAAGTATTTCCTCTATGTACAGATTTGCCAGATAAAATGCAGGACATTCATTTAAGTTTATATCAGATAAATAGCCTTTTTTCATATAAGAAAGTATCAAAAGTATCAAAATCTACTTACACTAAGTTTTTTTTCCTTATCTGAAATTCAAATTTAACTGGACATTCTATTTTTACATTTGCTAAATCCAACCACTCTATCTATAATTACACCCAAAATTTTGGACTAGAATGTCCCTCTAGTTCCACTATTTGCTATAAAATGTAGGCAAATTTACACAAATATTTGTTGTGGATGGCAACAAAGTGTAAAGAGTGCACGGAATCTGCAGACAGAAGAGGAAGCTTCAAGCTTGTTTGGCTACTAACTGGCTGGATATCCTTAGAGAATTCTTCAAATGCTTTAACACCTACATTATAGGTGTTATACTTTATTTACTATAAAATGTGAATTGTTCTGGGCAATTGATCAAAGCAAAGTAGCTAAAAAGTAAGTGATTTAAAAACAATTTATTAGTATCTCATGATTCCACAGGATTCAGGAGGGAGGTTCTTCTACTACATATGGCATCAACTGAACAAATTCACTGGTTGTCAGCTGGCAGCCAGACTAGTCTGGAGCATCAAAGTTAGCTTCTCTCTCATGTCTATTGCCTAGGTGGTTACAACTAAAGGCTGGGCTCAGTTGGACCAGTCTTCTTCTCCATGTTATCTCTCCAGCATGGCAATCAATCTTCTTACTGGGTAGATCAAGATTAAAAGAGATCAATGTCGAAGCAGTAGGTTTATGGTTAATCCTGGAAATATCCTAACATCCCTTCTGCTGAACCCTGTTAGTCAAAATGTTTACAAGCCAGCCACAATTAAAGGAAAAAAGAATAGACAATGGAAGGAATGTCTAAGAATTTAAAGATTAAAGATGAGACAAAAATATTAAATGATAATGTATGAAACACCACTTAGAAGCTATAAATAAATGTTTATTACTATTGTTGCTGTTTTATATTTTTCATTTTCTATGTACCTAGCTACCATTTTATCCCACTTATATTTTGATGACTGACACATAGTATGTGCTTAAAATATACATATTTTTTAAATAACAAGAGGAAAATAAAATGAGAAATACTGTTATGCCCTCAAAATGACTTTCAGTCGTCTAGAAGGGGATTTATAAGTTAGGTAAGACAATATGAGAAAGGTCATAAAAGAGGTAATCAGAGGTTCTGAGTGTACAAAGGAAGGAAAAGTTTTATCAGTGACAAGGAATCAAGAATTACGGGGGTGCGCTGGCCTTGGGAGTCTTCAGTCTAGAGAGAAGGATCTTCCCACAGATTTATTTACAAAACTAGTTGCTTCTGATTGGTATGAGAGGATGTTTATTTTGCAAAAGAATACCTTCAGGAGTAAAAGAGGAGAGAGAGGCTAAGTCTAAATGAGAAATCAGCAAAAGTTTCTCAGTTTCTTATCATATTTAAACTGGTCAGCCTCAAGCAAAGAGAATGGTGTCATCGAATGAGGCAGAGGGTCCAGAGCACGTTAGGGGACTGGATAGTGACCTGGCTGGCAATCAGAGCAAGGAACAAGACACTCGGCACACTGTGCAAGGGAGGTGAAGCAGGAAATAAACTAGAAATTGAGGTTGGGGAACTTTTGAGGTTGACTTTATATGCCACAGAGGTGCTTGGCTTTTATTATCTTTATTTAAAGGAACCATAGATTGCATCTTTTATAAAATAAGTACTGCAGTTACATACTTATTGGTGAGTTGTAAAAATGTGACTCTGGTTGCAGTGTGAGGACTATAATGAAAGAAACGGCTTTATGGCAGGCAATGCATTAAGAGGACTTACATCTAGGAAAAAATACATAAGGAAATATGAAAACAGTGGCATGGGCATGGGAGATGAAAGGAGATGGTAAACCCTATGGCTTTTCTACAAATGCAAGGAAACCATGAAAATTTGCCAATTAACTGTAACATAGTTACATGCCAGATAACGACATTTCAGTCAACAATGGACTGCATGTGAACACCATATGGTGGTCCCATATGACTAGTACCATATAGCCTAGGTGAGTAGTAGGCTATACCATGGAAGTTTGTGTAAGTACACTCTATGATGTTCACACAATGACGAATTCTCCTAACAATGCCTTTCTCAGAACAAATGCCTGTCCTTAAGCTATGCAGGGCTGCACCACAGTGAAGTAGGCAATGGATCATAGGGTGAAGTTGCTGAGTCTGATCCTCAAAGGAGGACTGGAATTACAGAAAGAGTTGGAAATCATCTGTGTAGAGATGACTGTGAAAACCAAAGGAGAAGACAAAATATTCAAGATATTATACAGTTTATCTATTAAAGAAACAAAAAGAGAAAAGGAAGTTGTCATAGATAGTCTAAAAGATCTTTTCTCCATGAACAAATTGATGCTTGGCATTTATTAATGCCAGGCAGTGTTTTAGGTCTTGAAGTTATAGGTGAACCACCTTGCCAAGGGCCTTGTTCTAATGGAATTTAGGGCACAGTGGGAAGAATCAAAGTTAGTGAAAAAATAAATAGATATATTGACAGACAGGAAATTTTATATCTCAATAATTGCTAAAATTAAAAATGATGAGCTAGGAAATGGCTGCAGTAAGTTGAAGGCAGGTAGGTTAGACATAGGTATTAGGATTCCCTCACTGAGGAGGGCACATTTGAGCTGAGAACTTAAATAATGAAAAAGAGTGAGCCAGAAAACTATTTGGGAATGGCTGCCTCATGCAGAAGGATCAGAAAGTCCAAAGATTCTGAGAGAAAAGTCTTGCATATTTTAGAAACAGAAAGGAGATCGCAGTGGCTGGTGGTTCAGTTAGAGCAAGTAAATCAGAGCATAGGAGGGAAAGAGGTTCGTGGTGGAGGCTGAGAGGTGGGGGAGGGAATTTCTAAGATTTCAGGTGCTCTGAAGAGTTGAGTCTTGTATAAAAACCCATGCCACAAGCTTTCGAGAGCACGAGCCTACACAATATTGCTCAAATCAAACAAATGTAATGCCTACAGTTAGTAATTTCAGTCAAAGGATATATCTCACAGAGCTTAAAATTGCTTTTAATGGCTTTATTTACTCTTCAGCTTTTTTTTTTCCTATTCCATTTCCTGCCCATGTCTGTATGTGTACACAGGTTCAGAAAGTAAGGAGAGAATTAATTCAGTCACTAAGATGAAAAACTCCCCTCCACTGCCATCACTTGTCCTTCTTCTGCCCTCCAGCTACCAGATGGTATTTGCGTAAAGGTTACTAGAGCCACTGTGAGCCAAAAAACCCTCTACTCACATGGAGTCTAGAACACAAAACACAACCATTCCCCTCAAAGCCTGGTTTGGAGCGCTTTCTCCCAAAGCTCTTTACATTCCTCTCCCCTGCACCACATGCAGAGAGTTATTTGATGATGCAAGCAGACAAGCAGATTCTTTTACAGCCTTTACACCAAAGCTGACCAATGCCAGAGAGGTAGGTCACAGAGAAAAGGTGAAAAGCAATCCTGCTCAAATGTAAAGATCATTTAGGAGCATTCAACTCTCACTTGAATCAACACACTGAAAATAGACAATCACTAAAATTTATTTCAATATAACTATTTTCAACATATCTAGGCTTTCCTCTCAGCCATTGCCACTGTGTGTTAATTTCTGGATTTCCCTGAGTTTTCTCTTATTCTTAAATCTTTAAATATGACTTTTCATCTTTGGAATTCCAGAATCTTCTCCAGTGACTGGCATTGAGCAAATACTTAACAATTTTATGACTTTAATAGACAGAAGAAGTATGACAACACAAAGTTACAAATAAAACACTAAAGCACTAAGTACAATTTCTCACTTCAATAAAACCTTTATTAAATCAAACTTCCATTTGAACATTCTATGTCTTAAAGATACAATTTACCTAACTAGTAGCTTTTTAGGTATGTAATTTGTTTCCATTTTTTCTCTAATAAATAACAATTTTAAAAGAGAGTCTGAATCTCTGTATCTTCCCCTCAATTTTGGTATGAACCTAAAACAGCTCTAAAATAATTGTCTTAATTTTAATTATAAAATAATAATAAAAAGGGGTCTGCAAACCTTTTTGGTCAAGGGCAAGAGAGTAAATATTTTAGGTTTTGTGGATCATATTGTCTCTAATGCAAATTTTCAACTCTGCAGTTTTAGCACAAAAATTGCTATAGACAATATGTATGTATGGGTGTGGCTGTCTTCCCATAAAGCTTCATTAAAAAAAAGGCAATGGTTCAGATCTGGCTTGTGAGAGGCCAAATGAGAAGTTTGCTGGCCTTTGGTTTAAAGCATACTAAAGTTTCCATATCTTGAATTACTGCTTAAGTATCCCAAAAGTTTAATTAGAGAAGGTTATATTTTAAAAGCTCCTTGGTATATATTGCCAAATTACTTTCAAGATCTGTAATATTAAAAAATTAATGCATATATGTGGCCATCTTTTCACATTCTCATTAGTACATCAGTACATATATAAATATATGTATACACACATATACATATGTACATATTCCTAATTCTTGTCTCTTTAAAAATAAGAATATTTTTCCTACAAATTTTTTTTTTTTGCTTGGCTAATTGTTCTTGGTAGAACATCCAGCTATGTTGAAAAGAAATGGCAAAAGTGGTCATACTTGTCTTGCTCCTGATCTAAGGGGAAAATATCTCACTCTTTCACCATGGAGTATGAAATTAGCTCTATGTATGTGTGTGTATGTGTGTGTGTGTGTGTGTGTGTGTGTGTGTATTTTGTTTGTTGTATGTATGGCATTTATCATGTTGAGGACATTTCCTACTATTTCTAGTTTATTGAGTGCCTTTAATCATAAAAGAATGTTGAATTTAGTCAAATGCTTTTTCTGCATCAGTGGAAGTAGTAATTGTTCTTTTTTCCTTCATTTTATTAATGTAATATATTATATTCATTGATTTTTGTATGTCGAACCATCCTTCCATTTCAAGAATAAATTTCAGTTGATCATGGTTTATAAACCTTTTAATGATGCTGAAATCAGTTTGCTAGTTTTTTGTTGAGGATTTGGCATCTATCTTCATGTGGGATATTGGTCTGTAATTTTATTTTCCTGTAGTGTCTTTGTTTGGCTGTGGTACCAGGGTAATGCTGGCCTTAAAGAAGGCATTGGGAAGTGCTCCCTCCTCTTCAATATTTTGGAACAGTTTCAGAAGAATTGGTGCTAGTTCTTCTTTAAATGTTTTGTAGAAGTCACCAAGGAGATCATCCTGTTTCTGAACTTCTATTTGTTTAGAAGTTTGTGATTACTGATCCCATCTCCTTACTAGTATAGGTCAGGTTCAGACTTTCTATTTCTTCTTGAATCAGTTTTGGTAGACTTTGTGTTTATAAGAATTTGTCCATTTCATCTAAGATCTCCATTTTGCTGCCATATAATTGTTCATAGTATTCGCTTATCTTTTTGATTTCTGAATAATGTTAGTAATTTCTCTACCTTTTTTCTGACTTTTAATAATTTGAGTCTTCTGTCTTTTTTTTCTTAATCCATCTAGCCAAAGGTTTGCCAATTTTGTTGATCTTTTCAAAGAACTAATTTTCAGTTTTGCTGAATTTCTCTTTTGTTTTTCTATTCTCTATTTATTTGCACTTTAATATTTATTGTTCTCTTCCTTCTGTTGGCTTTGAATTTAGTCTGTTCTTCTTTCTCTAGTCACTTAAGTTGTAAAGTTATTGTATCGATTTGAGACATTTCTTCTTTTTTAATGTATGCAGTTACAGGTATAAATTTTTTTCTTAGCACTGCTTTTGCTGCATCTCATAAGTTTGGGTATGTTGTGTTTTCATTTTCATTTATCTTAAAGTATTTCCTAACTTCCCTTGTGATTTCTTATTTGACCTATTGGTTGTTTAAGAATGTGTTGTTTAATTTCCCCATATTTATAAATTTTCCAGTTTTCATGTTATTGATTTCTAGTTTTATTCAGTTGTGATCAGAAAGGATACTATATATGATTTCAATCTTTTAAAATTTATTAAGACTGTTTTGTGGCCTAACATATTGTCTATGCTGGAAAATGTTCCACGGACACTTGAGAAAAATGTGTGGTCTGATGTTATCGGATGGACTGTTCTATATGTGTCTATTAGATCCAATTGGTCTATAGTTGTTCAAGGTCTCTATTTCCTTATAGATCATCTGTCCAGTTGTTCTATCCAGTATTGAAAGTGGGATGTTTAATCCTTCAGCTCTTATTGTAGAGCAGTCTATTTCTGCCTTCAGTTCTGTATGCTTGCTTCATACATATATGAAGTCTATTTTATTAAAGTTTACTATCTGATAATAGTCTAGCCACCCCGGTATTATACTAATTACTATTTCCATGGAAAGTCTTTTTCCAGTCCTTCACCTTCAATCTATCTGTATCTTTAGATCTAAAGTGATCTAAAGAGAACATATAGTTGGATTACATTTTTTAATCCATTCTGTCAATCTCAGCCTTTTGATGAGAAAGTTTAATTCATTGACATTTTTTTCTTTTGAGCAAGATTGGCCCTGTGCTAACATCTGTTACTAATCTTACTCTTTTTCTTTTTTCTCCTCAACCCCCAGTACATAATTGTGTATCATAGTTGTAGAGTGGTAGCTTTTCTATGTGGGACACCGCCTCAGCATGGCTTGATGAGTGGTGAGTAGGTCCACACCCAGAATCCAGACCAGTGAACCCCGAGCTGCTGAAGCAGAACATGAGAACTTAACCACTATGCCACCAGGATGGCCCCCATTTACATTTAAAGTAATTATAATGAGGAAGGAATTAATTATATCATTTCTATATTTTTTTCTGTATGTTTTATAACTTTTTGGTGCCTCATTTCTCCATCAATGCTTTCTTTTATCTTTAGCTGATTTTTTTTAGTGATGACTTTTGATTTACTTCGCATTTCTCTTTTTTCTATATTCTATAGAGTTCATGTGTGTGTGGTTGTCATGGAGACTACATATAATATTCTAAAAATATAATGATCCAATATGAATTGATATAAAATTAACATCAATCACATACAAAAATTTGACTCATATAGATCCTCTACCTTTACATTAGTCATAACACAAATTACAACTTTATATATTGTGTGCCTAATAAAATAAATTTATAGCTATATTTTTGCATTTCTTTTAAATTCTGTAGAAAACTTTTTAAATTGGAGTTACAAACTAAAACTACAATAGTGCTAGCTTTTACATTTGTCCACATTGTTACTTTTATCAAAGATCTTGATATCTTCACACGGCTTTGAGTTACTGTCTGGTTCCTTTTTGTCAACCTGAAGGACTGCTTTCAATATTTCTTATAGGTCAGCTGTGATGGTTTTGAACTCCCTCAGATTTTATTTGTCTCTGAATGTCTTCATTTCTCCTATTATTTAAGAACAAATTTGGCTGGATATAGAATTTTTAAGTTGACTTCCTTTTTCTTTCAGTTCTTTAAATATATCATCATACTGCCTTCCTGACTCTGAGTTTTCTGATAAGAAATCAGCTGATAATCTCATCAAGGATCTTTTGTATGTGACAAGTCACTTCTCTCTTATTGCTTTCAAGTTTTTCTCCATCTTTATCTTTAAACAATTTGATTATAATGCACTTCATTGTAGGTCACTTTGGGCTCATCCTAATTAGAATTTGTTGAACTTCTTGAATTTATAGATTCATGCCATTATCAAATTTGGGAGTTTGGGGCTAATAATTCCTTAAATATTCTCTCTGCCTTATTTTCTCTCTCCTATCATTTCAGGATTCCTATAATGTGTGTTGGTCTACTTGATAGTGTTTCACAGGTCCCTTTTGCTCTGTCAACTTTTCTTTATTCTTTTTTCTTCTGTTCCCCAAGCCCAATAATTTCAACTGTTCTTTCTGTCTTTAGTTCATTGAATGTTTCTTATTCCTGCCCATTGTAATTTTCAGCTCCAGAATATTTATATGGCTCTTTTTTATAATGTCTATCTCTTTGTTGATATTCTTCTTTCATTCCTGTATCATTTTCCTAATTTCATTTAGTTCTCTGTCCATGTCTTCCCTTAACACTTTGAGCATATTTAAGGCAGATGATTTAAAGTTTGTTTAGAAAATTATAAGATACCAATGTAAAATTTCCTGACCCTGGTTACTTACTGTGGTTATTTAAGGAAGTAGTCTTGTTCTTAGAATATATGAGATGAAGTATTTAAGAGTAGAAGAATTAAGGTACTATTTTGATAAATTCAGAGATTTATCAATTTTCATTAGTTAAAATATATCTTTGGAATATTAAGAAAGATGAATATATAGGTGGAGGAGCAAAATCCAAATGAATACTCTTGTAGATTTAATTTTATTAAAATTTGAGGTAAGTGTGAGACTAATGATAAGAAATATTTCAATAACTAATATGCAAGCATTTAGACTTTTGCATATATATTTTTGTATTTGTTACCCTGTATACTTATCTGTCATATAACACTAATAAAGGTAAGTAACTTATCATATGAACATTAACACTTAACAGTACTTAGCAAAATTTAGACAAATACTCTGGGAAATGAGTTTTAGAAAAATCATCATCATCTAGCTCACTCAAGGCAAAAATTCCAAATGATTGGTTGTCACAAATTAAAGAGGAGAAAGAAGTGATGACATAATTCTAGGCATGTATCTTTATAAAAAAGTATTTTCTTAACATAGTAAAGCTTTCTTAATAAACAACAAATAAAAGTGGAACTATAGGTTTATTTACTGATTCCTTTGAAAACACTTTTGAATTATCATCTCTTAGTAAGTGAAGGTATAGCAGTGTGGATAAGAGCGCAGTCTCGAAAATCAGAATGTTTGTCTTTAGATCCTACCCCCACTACTTACTAGCTATGACCTTGGGCAAGTTGCTTCATCTCCCAAGGCATCTGATTCCTAATTTGTATAACATGGATAATAAAAACACTTACTTCCTACAGTGTTGTGTAAACTGGGTGAATTAATGCATGTAAAGATTTCATTACTCAGAAGGTAGTAAGCTCTCACTAGGTATAAACCTTTTCCTCATTACCCTAATGAGATAATTTGCACAGAGTTGCAATAAGTATATTGATTATGTATTCCTAGATCCACAACTTTGTTAATTAAAAACCACCAAGTACATGATATCCATATCAAATATCAATACATATGAGACATTCCCTCAGTGAGAAGACAAACCCAGGAAAAAAATATATATGTATATGCATACATGCACACACACAGATATATGTGTATATATGTATGTGTGTATTTCTATGAAGATATTCATAGAAAATTAATTTCTGGGAGGAATCCATACATATTGGTCAAACAATGTCATCTCTATGAGTGAAAAATGGAAAATTTAATTTCTTCTTTATATTTTTATGTATTTTTCTTTTTATATATGATAAGTATGGAGGTTGTATTCCTTTTCTTATCAGAAAAAAAATTAAACCTAACTTTAGTGGAACTTATAAACAAACAATGAAACAACAAACAACAGCAAAAGACCCAGCCAGAACATTTGTCCTGGGAAGACAGCTGTCAAAGCTGACAAAGCTTTTTCACATTTGTTTTCTCTTCTATCATGTGGAAAAAAGCTGAAAGAGACTTAAAAATGTTAATGGATCCCTGACCTTTGATTAGCTTTTGAACACTCAGGGCACTCACTCTCACTGGAAAAGAATAAAGGTTAAGGAGAAGTTAATGGTGAGTGAAGCTATGCAAGCTAGACCTAAGCACATAACACTGGTTGAGACTTGGGGGGTCTGGTTTAAGAGAAGGACAAAGAAATGTTATTCTTAAATGATTAGAAAGCTAACTGCTTTATCTCATATTAATTTGATGAGGTAGATATTACTGTCTCCATTTTAAAGATGAGGAAACTCAGGATCAAAGGGTCTAACTTTCCCAAGAATATTCAACAAGGAAGTGACAAAATCAGAATTTATATCTAACTTTTTTGTATGACAGAGTTTCTCTTTTTCTTCTTATTTTTTATAATACATTTTTGCTTATTGTAAACAAAAGCTTATTGTAAAAGCTACCACTTTCAAATTTTAGAACATTTCAAAAATATATTAAAAACTATCCAGAAGAAAATTTAAATCACAAGAAATATTGTTCAAATACATATGATAATATTTTATATTGACCAGATTATAGAGAATTAAATAATGCTATATATTCATGTTGTTCTCAGTTATTTCAACTGATATTATATTGTATGTATGTGAACATTTTACCTTATCGTTGTATATAAGGACTTCATAGTAGTTTTTCAATGGATTTTTTTTTTGAGGATTCTTTCATATATTCTGGATTTTAAGTCTTCATCCCTCACATATGTTAGTAATAAATTTTCCCAATCTATCCATTGTCTTTTTGTATACAATATTTAAATTTTTATGCAATAAATTTAGCCAATTGTGGCTCTTCATTCTATGTTGGGTTAAAAATACTATCTCATTCCTGAGCTTACAAATATGTTCTCCTAAAATTTTTTCAAATATTCATTTTCAGTTTGTTACGATTAGGAGGTGGGGTGGTTTTTCATATTTAAATCTTCCCCAGAACATCTTTATTTTTATCAATACAGTAATTATAGGTTTTATCAATTATATGTAATAATCCCAAATTTTATTGAAAAAGACATTCTTTGCCCAACATATTTGTGATGGTATATTTATTCTACAAATATCCATTTGTTGGCTATGCTAATGGAACATTACTTTCATTTGTGTTAACTTATAATGTGCTTTCTTCTGGTCGTGCAAATTCTACCACATCATCCATCTTCAAAATTGTCGTAACTACACTTGCAAGTTTTTTCTTCCATACGATGCTTAGGATCAGCTTGTAAAGTTGCATGAGAAATCACATTTGGTTATTGATTAGAATTATATTAGGATTATTACATTTAGGAATTACATATTTGTGATTATATTAAATTTACACGTTAATTTGAAGGAGAATTATTATTTTAAAAATACAGAGTCCTTTCTTCAAATAATATGTTACACATTTGTCCATAATTAGGCTTTCTAGGGAAGATTTATAGCAGAGACAGCAAATACCAAGGCCTTTGGTGGCAAGGGATGTAATTTAAAGAAACAGAAGCTGACCAGGACTAAAGAAAAAGGAAATGGTAGATTGTGGAAATTGTTCTAAATTTACTATGTACATTTGTGTCAGTCATCCAAATTTATTGTCTTTTTCTTTTTTTTTAGCTCTCTGCTGTTCAATTAAGTCAACTGGTGGGTTGACATCTTTGTGATCTCTGATCGAGTGTGTTTGTGTGTTTGTTTCTATTTCATGTAGATCTTTATTATTGCTGGTCACCAGAATTAATTTTCTAGAATTTGATTCTGATTTAAAATAGAATTGCTTTCCAGTTACATTTTATACTGGTATCTACTAATATATAAGAAAAAATGTTGATTTTTCTGTGCTGATTGTTATCTATAGTAAAATATTTCATTATTGTATGTACTAATAGTATGGTCGACTGATTAACTTATCTTTTAACTTATTTTTATACTTCTGTGATAATATACTCTGATGATGATTTCACTTTCTTTGTTAATATTTACACACCTTATTTTTTAACATTATTACATTAGCATTTCCAAGCCAATACTGATTGATAAGATTTTAACAGGATTTAACAAAATTTTAAGAACTAATGTTGAGTGAGCTTACTCTGTGTGAGATGAGTAGATTGTGTGAATATGTGTATGCCTATGTTCACAGACGCATATGTATTCTTAATTAATTTGGATATCAAAGTTAAAATGAGTGGGAAGAGTTCTGTCATATGAGGAAGGGTTTGTATTGTATGAGTATGATCTAGTCCTCAAAGTTGAATAGTCATCCCTTGTAAAACCATCAAAAGTATGTATCATTTATATGGATAGACTGCTTAGTATCTTTTCTATTTACTGGAGTAATCATGTGTCTGACTTTTCTTAAATAATCTTTCTAGTGTACAAATATATTTATTCCTAGAAATCATCCATTTATGTAGATTTTCAAATTTTGCTAAGAAGTATAAATGTGGTCCATTATAATCCATATTTATAGTTATTAAACTGCCCTATACTTATTTGATTAAATTGTGTCTTCTATTTATTCTTGGTCATACTTCCCAAAATGTATGTTTACATTGGTCCTTTTTAAGGTTATGTGTTCAGTCAGTTTTAAAAAACATCTTTACTGAGGACTTGCAGTTTTAGCTCTGCCATGTAAAGAGTATATAAGTCATCTCCTCCATCATTACTACAAGAAAATGGTGGAAAACTAAAAACCGATGACTTTTTTTGACCCACCAAAAAACTGTGGTCACAGGAAAAATTCCATTCCAGACTGGAGACAGGTAAATCTAAAGAGTCACACACAGATTTTACCTAGAGCAGAAGCTGCTAAAGCTCTAAAGTAGTAGGAACACTGAAATAGTAATTTTGACAAATTGCTGGAGATTGAGTATGGAACGATTTGAAAATAAAGAACTACTGGGGCTGCAGCCTTAAAGAGTGTTCCCACTTTCATGGATTTTTACCTCCATGAAGCCCACCAGGTTATCACAGCAAAGACCCTGGAAAGATTCCTCCATGGCTCGGGCTAGGGGAAGAAAAGAGCAGGGACTTTGGAATACACCTGGAGTGTTTTCCATAACAAACGCCTACTCACCAGTGGAAAAGACTTTTCCAGAGCCTTATCCCAGATGGGAGAAGGGCATTTATCCCACTGCTGCCCCTTTTGCTGGAGAAACATTTGCGAACGTCACAGCCCAGACACATAGGTCCAGTAAAGACTGAGATTTAGTCATAAGATTATAGAACATCTCCCCTTGTGATACCTGGCCATTGCACCTACAAAGCTCCAATAAAATATGAGTGGATTGCAACTGAGATTGCTGTAAGGCACAGATTCTATTCAAGAAGTAGCTCTTAGGGACATCCAAAGAAAGCAGGGGAGTCGAAAACAACAACACTAGAAATTTGAAGTCTCTGGAACCTATTGCCATAGAAAACATTAAATGCAGCCCAATTCTTACCCAATTAATATAAAACTTAACACTCACACTGTTTACCTCAGTTGTTATTACCTGATAGAAGTTGGTCAATTTTAAACAAAAAATTAGGGCATGCCAATGGTGAGAAACAACAGAGTGTGAAGAGAAAAAGCAAACATTAGAACAATACTCATTTACGGCAAAGATGTGGTAATTATCAGACAGGAAATATAAAATAACTGTGGTTAATATGTTAAGAGCTCTAATGGAAAAAGTAGATAACATGCAATAGTGAATGCGTAATATGATCAGAGAGATGTAATTTGACATCAAAGAGAGAATCAAGAAAATTCTACCAATTAAAAACACTATATCAAAAATAAAGAATGTTTCAGTGGGCTCATGATTAGAATGCATACAGACCAGAAAAAAAAATGTGAGTTAGAATATAGGCCTATAGAAAATCTCCAAACTTAATAATGCTGTAATAATTAATACAGTGTAGTATTGGCAAAAGAGACATATAGATCTAGACTATAGCCCAGATCTAGACAATATAGCCCAGGAATAGATACCACCAATATAGTCAATTGATCTTTGATCAAGGAACAAAGACAGTTAAATGGAAAGGGGATAATCTTTTCAACAAATGTTATAATATCTGGACATCCATATGCAACAAAAAACAAAAAACCTAGACACAGGCCTTATCCCTTTCACAAAAATTATCTAAAAATATATCATAGATCTAATTGTAAGATGCAAAACTATGAAACTTCTAAAAGAAAACATAGGGGAAAATCTATGTGACCTTGTGCTTGGTAATGATTCTTACATACAGCATCAAAAGCATGATCCATGAAAATAAAATTGATGTTGGTCTTTATTAAAATTTAAAACTTCTATTCTGTGAGAGTCTTTTTAAAGAAAATCAAAAGACGATCTACAGATTGGGAGAAAATATTTTCAAAACACATGTCTAATAAAGAACTCTATCCAAAATACACAAAAACTCACTTACTACTCAACAATAAAAAAAAGGAAACAGCTCAATTTCAAAAAGGGCAAATTATCTGAACAGACACCTCACCAAATATACACAGATGGCAAATAAACATGAAAAGAGGCTCAACATTATTTTTTATTCAGGAAATGTGCATTAGAAGAACAATGTGATAATACTACATACCAATTAGAAAGACTAAAATCCAAAATCTGACACTACTAATTGTTGGTGAGAATGTGGAGCAACGGGAACTCTCATTTATTATGAGTGAGTATTCAAAATGGTACAGACACCTTGGAAGACAGGTTGACAGTTATTTACAAAGCTAAACATTTTATTACTATATGATCTGGCAATAGTGCTTCTAGGTATTTACCCAACTGGTTTGAAAAATTATGATCATACAAAAAGCTGCATATGAATGTTTACTGCAGCTTTCTTCTTAATCACTCAAAACTAGAAGCCACTAATATGCCCTTCCATAGGTGAATGGATAAGTAAACTCTGGTACTTCCATGTAATGAAATATTATTAAGCAGAAAAAGAAGTGAACTATCAACTCATTAAAAGATGTGAATGAATTTTCAATGCATATTGTTAAATGAAAGAAGCTAGTCTGGAAATGTTACATACTTTATGATCCTAATTATATGACATTCTTTGAAAGGCAAAAGTCAGTGGTTGTTAGTGGTTCAGGGGAGGAGAGAAAGGCTTGAATAAGTGAAGAACAAGGAATATTTTTAAGGCAATAAGACTAATCTTTGATACTCTAATGATGGATACATGACACTATTCATTTGTCAAAACCCATAAAACTTTATAGAACAAAGTGTGAGCCTTAAAGTGTCCAAATTTTCCACAAAGCATTTAGGAGGTTGAGAGATGCCAGGATGGAATGCAGAATGGTACACAACAATCTAGCAGTATTATAAATGTATGAAACAAGTTAACTGAAGGAAGTGAGGAGAAAATTTGCTGACCTAAGTAATTAGAAATAAGTGAAATCTATGGGACTAAAAGAAATATCGTATAAGCACCATAATCTAGCTGAAAAAATTATTTCCCATGGGAGTGTAGTCTAACAATTCTGACACGTCTATACAATTATGCTGGACATGAATGGTCAGATAAATGTATGGTGGTTAGTGGGGGCCAGACAGACTTCTCCATGTTGGAGTAATAAGATGAGTGATAAGTGATAGATAAGCAAGGGAGGAGGCTAGAATGATCAATGGATTATGGATTTAAGTTGGAGACATTAGTATGAGCACATGGTTAGTTAATAGAGATGATTAGCTATAAAATATTCACAGATATGTGTATATACACTTGGTTAGTGTACACACATGTATTTCCTTGCTCTGTCAGGTGAGAAGGCCTAGAAGCAAATATCCCAGTAGCTGTAAGCACATTTAGTGTCCAGGTCTTGCTTTGTTTTATTATTCTCCAATAAAAAGAAACAGATCTCTTTAGAGAATTTGGGGAATTAGGCAAGCTATATACAAGATAAGCCTGGAGCGCCATGTAGTGCCAGAAAGTGTGCTAAAAAAATCATGGAGTTATGTCAAAGGGACACAGGAACCAACTGAAATTGCTCCAGTGGCCAAAGCTGGAATAAGTTAAGCATCAAAATAAATAACATAGTTTTGGATTATAACCTAAAGTATCAGTATCCATACTGACAACATTTTAATAAATAAATTGTTGAATACATAAATATTTGAGAGATTAAATCTCCTGTGCAGAGGAATTCCAAATAATTTACTTTAACATCCTGCCCTGAAAAAGATAGAGCATACTTCCCCACCCATAACTGTAGGCAGTGCACAATGACTTCCTTTCAAAATACAGTACAGAAAGAGACATAAAAAGAGTAAGTTTACAGTGAAGAAACCTGACAAACACTATCTCAGCAATATGATTAAGATTAGCATGTTGATAGTATGTACCCTTGATATGATATAATGAAAATTACAATTTACCTCTATAGTCTTCCTCCCCAAAACTCATAACTCCAGTCTAATAATGAGAAAAACATCAAACAAATCCCAATTGATAGACATTCTACAAAATACTTGACCAGAACTCCTCAAAATCTTCAAGAGCATCAGACCCAGGAAAGTATGAGAAACTTTCACAGACCAGAGGAGCCCAATGAAACATGACTACTAAATGTAATGTTATTCCGGATGGAATACTGGAACGGAAAAAGGACATTACATAAAAACTGAAGAAATTTGAATGAAGTATGGACTTTAGTTAATTATAGCATATCAACATTGGTTCACTAATTTTAACAGATGTATCATGAAAGATATTAGCAATAGGGCAAACTGGGTGTGGAGTATACGGGAACTCCCAATGCCATCTTAGTCATTATTCTATAAATATAAACATAGGCACCTATGTGCCTAAATTCCAGGCACTTTAGAGGGCAGGTACATCAAGTGATGAAAAAAGTAGATGAAATCCTTGCCTCACTGAACTCATATACTGGGAAAAGTCACACAACAAACAGATAAACTGATAAAAAAGATAATTTTATGTAACAGAAAATGACAAGAAGGGAATGAATCAGACATTAAAATAAAGAGTGTTTTGTGAAGGACAATGGATCACGAGGGAGATTGGTATTTAACCAGGTGGTCAGCAAGGCTAGTTTCAGTATTAAACTCTGCAAAGCCTCTGGACCATTCTCTTATATACTATTCAAGATGAAACAACAATTTTAAAACAAGTTTAAAAAATTCAGATTTTTTTTCTAAAACAATTAAATTATTATTTTTTTAACACTCACCCAAAGACCCTGCTTGCTGCAGTGTTATCAATACATTTATTCTGGGCATCAGGAAACTGTATTTGAGTTCAGATCTGGAAGGTAAGAAAAAATCGGCTATTTCAAAAGCAAAGAAGGGCCAAAATAACAACAGCTACAACAATAATAACAATATTAACTAAAATACATTGAGTAGTTACTATATGTCATGTATTGTTCTTAATGTTTTAGATAGACAATCTGATTTGGTTCTAACAGCTCTATATGGTAGGTACTGTTATGTACCTCAGTTTTACAGGTAAGAAAATTGAAGTCCAGAGACATTGACTTATGTGCCACAAGGTGAGGATTTGAGCTCAGGCAATCTGGATCCAGAAGATACAGTCTTAACCATATTACCATACTGCTAGCTCTGTCTTAGCTAACGTTTGTTCAGTGTTCAACGTACGCCAAGCAATGCTCTAGGTGCTCACTCTATTAACTCATTTCATTCTCACTATATTACAGGAGTTTGATACAATTAATACTTCTATTTTAGAGATGAAGAATTAAAACTAAGTTTCCAGCCCAGGCAGTTCAGCTCCAGAGTTCATGATCTTAGCCATATAGACAAAGAGGCAAGGATGTGTTTGCAGCATTTTTAGAATAGAAATGAGCCCAGGATAACTAGCAGCAGAGTGATATAAGGGAATTTGACTTGATTCTGTTATTTGTTTTTCTTAATTTTCTCTTCTATTGTTTTCTTTTATCTGTATAATTACTTTCTGTCATATACATGGTGGGTTTTTCATAGTATTTTCTAACTTCTTGAGTTGAAAGCTTTTTTGAAATGTCTTATTTTCTACAATTAATAGACCTCTTAATACATTTAAGACTGATTTTTTTCCTTTGTTTTTGGACCATGAAGTGTTATAAGAATTTCTGAGAGCAATGAGTTTGAAGGTATGTACACCTTATGACCAAGCGATTCCACTCCTAAGTATATACCTGAGACTCAACTCTCTCACTATTGTACAAGGATGTGACTTCCATTTTTTATAATACATGTAACTTGTTAATGTTTTTCTCCCTCTGTAGTTTACAAGCTCTTTTAGGGCAGACAAAAAGTCTTATTCATTCAATATTTTCAGTGCCCAGAATAGTACTGGACACAAGGTAGGAACTCAATATACATGCAATGTAATGTGCTCAAAAATTTAAAAATGAGTGACATAGTAAAGAGGAATACATGTTTGATTATATTTACTCTTTTAACAAGTTGCTATAATTCTTCAGACCATTTCCCTCCCAGGCAGGTTGTTGGGGGAAGAGAGTTGTGTAATTTAAAAAAAAATTCAAAACAAACAACTTTCTCATTGACAGATAAAATATCAAGTTTAACTTCTGGAAAGAAGTTATAAAAGAATAAGAAAGTCTGAGGATTATAGCATCCAAGAATCTGTTGTTGTATTGTGTACTTCACTGCATTTTTGAGAATCCCAAGAGATTAAGGGATATGTTGGATTTACCATCATGCAAGCATCAAATCCCAAAAGATCTTAACATTCCTCAGACAAACCAAAATATACCTCAGTGCTTACCTGACTACCACGGAATTCAAGTTCCCTGCTCTCAAAAATACTCAGGCACTGAACAATAATATGTTATAAATGATATTCAACTTTTACATTTTATAGGAGAGTGGAGTTTGTTTGTTATGAATTTATTGCCTAAAACTATTTACTTGATCCTAACAAGAGAGTCTATGTGTGTTTAACATTTGAAATGGTAATACACAATAAAAAGAGTTCTTTGCAATTGCACAACATTTAAATTTTGAATCAAAATATTTATACATGTGAACTTGTGGGCTTGTAAGAATTTTAGAATTAGCAAGTATCTAAAAACTTCCCTCAACATTCTGAATTTTGATTACTATTTTAAATATATGCTGTATATCTAAGAAAGAACAGAATTAAGGGCATTCAAATTACAGGTGAGGAAATTAATCGAAGAGATAGTAATAAAACAGTATTATGACACTGTGGACATCGTGGTTAAGCCGCATGAAGTAGCAGCAATGCCATCTGCGAAACGGCTCAGAAGGGAGCCTGATTAGTCTCCAGGTAATCCTACTGACGGCAATTGGTTCAGGAATAAACGTGTGACTACACGCTAGGAGAGAAAATGCAAGGCAAGGTTGCTACAAGATTTGAGGAAACATTTTTCTTGCACTAAAGAAAGATTAAATGAACACAGGCTTTATTTCCATCAGCATATCAACAAAGAAATACGGAACATTCTTAATATAAGTTATGAGCAAAGGAGGAACATGCTTTACAGTATAGTCAACAGTGTAGATTGCAGAATGGAAAGGTTGAAAAACCCATATTTTCAGTGGCCTCTGAAGCCTGTGTTCACTATAGGCTTCTTATTATGTACACTAATGAATTCATAATTATGTAAAGCAGTTTGGAACAGATGGGTATTTAAGGGCAAACATTTTAGCTGCTACAGAGAGTTCTAGAAATAGCCACCATTGAAGCTGTTTTCTGACACCTGCAAGCTTTCTATTAGGAGCGCTGCTCACAGGACAACCATTCCTAAAGGCAACTGAGAAAACTGACTTTCCATCTCCACGTGCGCGCTTCTCTTTTTTCTCCAAATACTTCAACTTTCCCATGTACCTTTATTTCTTCCTGGAAGTAAAAGGATATAGAAATAATAACTCTGGTTGTATCTTTTATTATTATTATTATTATTATTACTTAGAGGAAAGGGATAACGAACAAAAGGGCAAACGTGGAGGCAGGCGTGCGCACGGGAACCAGCGGAGAGCGCGGCAGGAAGCAGCTCCTCTCTCCTGGTCCTGCAGTCTCCCGGAGTACTGGGAATTGAGCACTTGCGGCCGCTTCCTAGAATACTGTCTTTCTACATGACGGCCTTTTTCAACTAGCCCATTTTAAGGACATGTCCTACACTAGGTGCCACGGGGCTTACAATGTGCAACAGTGATCCCTGCCTCTTAAAGAACTACAAACCGATCTGTGGTGAGTAGTACACACATACAAAATAGGGGAAAGTCGCAGTAGGAGATTGACATCTATTGAGTGCTGATATGAGTTCAGCGTCACTCGGTGATTTCACACAACACTCATAATGTAAAATTCCTTCAACTCTCCGAAGCTCGTGGTATTTCCCCCATTTTATAAGTGTGGAAGTGGAAGTTTCAAAAGTAAAATAGCTTGCAGAATTAACACAGATCGTAAAAGAGCTGATATTTGAAGCCACTGCTGGGGTAGGGGGCGGGTAAAGAGCTCTAATAGGCACATAAACACTTAAAGAAAAAATTATAATTGAATCAAGAATGTAGATTGAATGCACAGATCTATAAATTATTTTTGTAAAAGAAAGTTCCTTGACCACGTTGGAAGCATGGTACATAATATCCTGGAAGACGGCAAGGAGTGCCGTTAGCAAACTAAAATGTTCAGGTATTTCTGAATCATAAAAAGCTTTGGAAGTGAAATAAATAGAAAAATAAAACTTCTAGGAGAGATGCCATTGTTCCTGTGTTGGTCAATGTTATAGTCAGTAGATGTGAAAGCAGAAAAGACCCCTGGAGTGATATGCCCCTGAACTGGTGATATGAGGTTGCAAGTAGAGGGTGCACTTATCCTCCACAGAGCTGGAGACAGATCTCCATGAGGATCATAAATAATTAGGGATGTAGAGACCATACACTGAGATGACAAGCCTCTGGCACGCCCCACATTTACTACTACTCGTACACCCTACTTCTTACCACCACCAGGGACAGTCATGTATAATCAAAACTTGTCCCCACAATGAAGATAATAAAGAAATTCTAGAACACAAAAAGGCAGCAAATGTAGCCAAAACAGCCAACATTTGAAGGAATTTAAACCAAAACAAAAGGAAAATTAGTGGAAGGACTAGCTTGTGAGAAAAATGTCAGTGGGCCAAATAAAGACATTTAAAAATAAGGATAATGCCTACTCTCAGAGATTAAACAGAATATTGTGTCATGCACAGATAGCTATGAAAAAGAATCATTTAGACATTTTGACATTTGAAACATAATAACAACAAAAAAACCCAGATGAATTTTAAAAAAAGGTTGAAAAGTGAATGATCTTTAGATTGTCCTAAATATGGCAAAAAAATGGCAAAGATGTAATTTTGGAAAGATAATTCAAGAGATAAAGATAGAATAAAAAATATTAACATAAAAATGTCTTTAAATTAAAAGGTATACTTTAGTCATCAGATTGTAAAAGTTGTCAGAATTATGTTAATATAAATTAATATTAATAATAAATTAATATAAAAAGATCGATAGCTAGATATATTGTGGAAAAAGTTTGAAAAATTGAGTGTAAAGAAAAACTATGAAACCTTCTAAAAGGAAAAAAAAATCTACTGTAAAAAAAACAGTTGAGCAATAACGTCAAAGTTCATATGGAAATGACTTGTGAATTAGAATCTCATACCCAACAATACTAAATTTTAATACTAGCATTAAAATAAAATAAAAATTAGTTAAACAAAAAATTCAGGCATACCGGAAATCAGAAAACTCACCACAATCACATTCTCTGTAAAAGATAACTCAAAATTTAAAGGTAGCAAAAGTAAAAGTATGGGAAATATAAAATAGCAATAAAATAAAAAACACAAAAGCAGATTTGTCAATATTAATATCTAACAAAATAGTATTCGAGGTGAAGATATTAATAGGACCCAAAAGATTATTTGTCATTTATAAATTGTGCAATTAACCATGAAATCAGAGGAGTCATGTACATTTGTAGACCTACATATAAACATTTCCTCTGTCTATTGTGAAAAAAAAGGGAACCTCATCTAAAAAGGAGTCAGGGGGCCGGCCCAGTGGCGCAGCGGTTTAGTTCGCGCTTGGCAGCCCGGGGTTTGCCGGTTCGGATCCCGGGCGCCCACCGACGCACTGCCTGTCAGCCACGCGTGGCGGTGTCCCATATAAAGTGGAGGAAGACAGGCACGGATGTTAGCCCAGGGCCAGTCTTCCTCAGCAAAAAGAGGAATATTAGCAACAGATGTTAGCTCAGGGCTGGTCTTCCTCCCCAAAAAAAAAAGGAGTCAGGAAGCCCTGAAGGGGGAGCTCTCACACACGTACCAGCCCGCAAAACCAGTAGGAATAAGGGAGATAAGAATCATTTTGACAAGGGAGGACATTAATCACACAGGAATTTCATCTCTTGCTTTTAAGAAGAAGAAAGATTTCTCCCTGCCCCAGCAACAACACACTAACCACCGCTGGTAGCCAATGAGAAATCACTGAAACCTCAAAGTCTTGTTCTTCTCTAGTTAATTTTTGTTTAAAACAACTCTCCCCAAATTTCTCCAAAAAACAAATAAAATCTGACTTTCCCTTTGTTTCCATGTGTCACTATAGCTTGCTTTTCCCAAATAGCAATTTCTCTACGGTTCCCTAATAAACATATTTTGCCAGTAAAATAATGGCTGTTTTATTTTTAAAGTTGGCACAAGCCAAAAAAATGCAAATTGATAAAAATGAAAGTAGACATTTAAAAAATCTATAATCATAGTGTGAAATTTGATCATGAACTTTAAAAACTTAGCAAAATAAAGGAGGTAAAGTATTTAATAGTAATTAAAAGCACAAATACATAATTCTGTATCCAACAAACATAGAATTCTCACTTTTTTCCAAACAAAACATAAGTATGTTTTTTAAAAACAAACAATGGCAAAACAACAATGATGGCAATGATAACACCCACATTCAATGAAAGGCATCAAAGGTGGGGATTGTTATAGAGGGACAAGGGGATGGGTGGTGATCTGGGAAATTTTTGTCGTTATAGAGGCACATCTCATTTTATTGCACTTCACTTTATTGCACTTCACAGATATTGCAGTTTTCACAAATTGAAGGCTTGTGGCAACCCTACATTGAGCAAGTCTATCAGCACCATTTTTGCAACAACATTTGCTCACTTCATTTCTCTGTGTCACATTTTGGTAATTCACACAATATTTCAAACTTTTTTATTAGTAGTGCACTTGTTATGGTTATCTGTGATCGGCAATCTTTGATGTTACTGTTGTAATTGTTTTGTGGTGCCACAAACATTGCCTATATAAGAGAGTAGGCTTATCGATAAAAGTTGTGAATGCAAAGGAAAAGTTCTTGAAGGAAATAAAAGCGCTACTCTGATGAACACACAAATGATAAGAAAGCAAAACAGCCTTGTTGCTGATATGAAGAAAGTTTTAGTGGTCTGGATAGAAGATCAAATCAGCCACAACACTACTTTAAGCCAAAGCCTAATCAGAGCAAGGCCCTAACTTTCTTCAAATCTACTAAGGCAGAGAGAGGTGAGGAAACTGCAGAAGTTTGAAGCTACCAAAGGTTGCTTAATGAGGTTTAAGGAAAGAAGTTGTCTCTATAACATAAAAGTGCAAGGTGAAGCAGCAAGTGCTGGTGTAGAAACTGAAGCAAGTTACCCAGAAGATCTGGCTAAGATAATTAACAAAGGTGGCTACAGTAAACAACAGATTTTCAGTGTAGATAAAACAGCCTTATATGAAAAGAAAATGCCATCTAGTACTTTCATAGCTAGAGAGGATAAGTCAATGCCTGACTTCAAAGCTTCAAAGGATGGCCTGACTCTCTTGTTAAGTGGTAATGCAGCTGGTGACTTTAAGTTGAAACCAGTGATCATTTACCATTCTGGAAACACTAGGGCCCTTAAGAATCATGCTAAATCTACTCTGCCTGTGCTCTGTAAACAGAACAACAAAGCCTGGATGACAGCACATCTGTTTACAATATGGGTTACTGAATATTTTAAGCCCACTGTTGAGACATACTGCTCAGAAAAAGAGATTCCTTTCAAAATATCACTGCTCATTGACAATGCACCTGGTCACCCAAGAACTCTGATGGGGATGTACAAGATTAATGTTGTTTTCTTGTCTGCTAACACAGCAGCCATTATGCAGCCCATGGATCAAGGAGTAATTTTGACTTTCACTTCTTATTAATTAAGAAATACATTTTGTAATGCTGTAACTGCCATAGATAGTGAGTCGTCTAATGGATCTGGGCAAAGTCAATGGATAACCTCTAGAAAAGATTCATCATTGTAGATACCATTAAGAATATTCATGATTCATAGGAAGAGGCCAAAATATCAACATTGATATGAGTTTGGAAGAAGTTGATTCCAACCCTCCTGGATGATTTTAAGGGGTTCAAGATTTCAGTGGAGCAAGAAACTGCAGATGTGGTGGAAATAGCAGGAAAGCTGGAATTAGAAGTGGAGCCTGAAGATATGACTGAATTGCAGCAATGTCGTGATAAAATTTTAAAAAGTGAGGAGTTACTTCTTATGGATAAGGAAAGAAAGTGGTGTCTTGAGACGAAATCTACTCTTTGTGAAGATTAAAATGACAACAAAGGATTTAGAATGTCACGTAAAGTTAGTTGATAAAGCAGCAGTAGGGTTTGAGAGGATTGATTCTAATTTTGAAAGAACTACTGTGGGTAAAATGCTACCAAACAGCATCACATGCTACAGAGAAATTGTTAGTGAAAAAAAGATTCAATTGATGTGGCAAACTTCATTGTTGTCTTACTTTAAGAAATTGCCATGGCCATTCCAACCTTCAGCAAACCACTACCCTGATCAGTCAACAACATCAACATGAGGCAAGACCCTCCACCAGCAAAAAGATTACAACTTGCTGAAGACTCAGATGATGGTTAGCATTTTTTAGCAATAAAGTTTTTTTTCCCTTTTTGCTGAGGAAGATTAGCCCTGACCTAACATCTGTGCCAATCTTCCTCTATTTTGTATGTGGATCGCCACCACAGCATGGTTGACAAGTGGTGTAGGTCCACACTCAGGATATGAACCTGCGATCCAGGGCTGCCAAAGCTGAGCATGCCAAACTTAACCACTATGCCATGGGGCTGGCCCTGCAATAAAGTATTTTTTGATTAAGGTATATGCATTGCTTTTTTATACATTATGCTCTTGCACACTTAATAGACCACAGTGTGGTTTAAACATAACTTTTACATGCACTGGGAACCAAAAAAAAATTTATATGACTCACTTTATTGCAATATTTGTTTTATTTTGGTGGTTTGGAACTGAACCTGCAATATCTCTGAGGTATGCCTACATTCTGTCTGCTTCTATGATTTCAAGCTCAGCTGGTTTAATGATGGTTCTGCTGTCATGAGCTGTCACACTGTGATTGAGGGTCACACAAACATTTGAATTCTAATAGTCAAATTATGAAATGTGGCATTCACTCAGCATTGTAAGACTGTGCTAAAAAGGGTGGGGGGCAATGACAATGTTCAATGTGGGATTTATTGGTGCTTCACCAAATTTTTCATTTTAAGCCTCCTTTAGAAAATAATAATATTTGTATGGCACACTGGGTTAAATGAGGAAGGGTTCCAGCTGCTCCCGTCCCTGCCTCGGTGCTTTCAGGCTGGATATATCAACATCTTGGCATCTACAACCAATTGACAGAATTTAATTTGCCACCTCACATTGCTACAGGAATCAGGCTATGTCTATGCAGAAGAGCAGGGCTTAAGAATGCATGCGTTGCTAAGAGAGATCAGGCATACCAAAAGGAAAATAACATGATACAAATCTAGATGTACAGTATTTTTAGAATCTGGAATACTGTGTGTGTGTGCATGTGTGGGGTGTGTGTGTGTGTGTGTGTGTGTGTGAGAGAGAGAGAGAGAGAGAGAGAGAGAATATCTACCCAACATTTTTGCCTTTTTCTTGTCCATTGACAAAGTGTATATGAGCAAATTAGTAATTCCCCTTGGGTAATCTAAAAGCTCAAAGTGCTCTTACATTTTTGTATCAATGTGCCAAGTTCAAAGCTTCTTAAAATTGCCCTGTTTGCTTAAATTATAATAGAATGCTTGGAATATTAACACTGAAGCCCTTCAGATTTCCCTCAAGGAACACTATCCACAGTTGACTAAATTATTTTTCTCAGTAGTTATTTATTTAAAAAAAAATTTGGGTTATATTACTTAAGCTTAATTGAATTTTGTTTTACAGGTGTTTCCACTATCACTCTACACAGTCAATTCTGAAATGATGACTACATTTGCTCATTATAATGATAATATATGAACTATTTGGTAGAAGTGTGACTGGGCATGAAAATCATTCTTTGGATGTAGAACCCTGGGTAGCAATTTTATAATATTTATAGAGGCATATAGATTCTGTTTCCTACACACACACACACACACACACACACACACACACACACACACACACTCCTTTAGCTTCCCCTTACTATTAGGGAATTGGATATAGAAACAACCTGGAGTACTAGAGGGTCATGGGTTTAGAGTCAGATAGTCCTAGGATTATTTTCCAGCATGATCGTTTACTGGCTGTGTGATCTTAGCATCTATTTCTTCATTTATGGACTGTAATAATGAAATTTACCTCATAGGGGTGTTGTGGATGATATAAGTAGTATATAATCATTCTTAGCACAAACCTTTACACTTGCTGCTCAAAATATGGTATCTGATACCATCGTATAATGTATATTTAATACTAACACGTAATATGTACTCATTGCTTACAATGTTGTAGGCATTATTTTAAGGTTTTAACCCATTAGCTCTAGTAAAACCCTATAAGTTTGGGATTATTAAAATTATCTCCATATTACAGATGAGATCACTGAGGCAAGAGGGGTCAAGTGACTTGCCTAAGGTTACACAGTGTGACAAAGAATGCCAGGTGATCATTTAATAGTGTCCCAAGCATCCTTATATTGATCCTAGTGTGGTTGATGCTTCCAAAGTGAGGTGGCCTATATCCAACAAGTAATTAGGTAGGGTGGCAAGAGTCCTGTCTACTATGCCCTCCAAAGGCTATTTTTCTGGGAAATTAACACCTCCTCCTCTTTACAAAATGCTTCTGTAACTCCTGGACTATTACCGCTTCTAGGAAACCATATTAAAATGGTTATTAGTTGTTCTCCCATGTCCCATGGCAGTCAAAAAATATTGAAATTTTTACATTCACTTCATTCTTCAGGTTATGGCCCATCTTTCACTAAATGTTTTGAAATTCACTCTCTCTCCTTGTCGTAAAAGTGGTATGTTCACTCTCCAACACACCAATCTCTCATTTACTTAACTTTTCAATTTCAGTGACCTTAAACTGGTCCATTAATTAAGCATCAAATTCAAATATCTCAGTTTTTCCTTCTACCTGGTATCCTTCCAGGTACTTTATTCTGTTACTTCCACTCTGTTTTCTAGACTCACTAAGATCTCAAGTTTCCTGAACTTTACATGACAATGACTCTCAGCCCTAACACATTTTGCCATTATCAGTAAAAACTTAAAAAAATATATATATATATTTGCCTAGTTCCCATCTGTAGGGATTCTGACTCAGTTGATCTGATAAGAGTTTTGAGTATCCACGTGTTTTAAAAATCTCCTTCTATGTTTCTAAAATGCAGCCATTGTTAATCCTCCTGTTCCACATTCTCGCAGTTAGTCCCTTTCTAAATTGATTAGAAGTATTCAGTTCATCATTGGCTCATGCCTTCTCCATCTTTTGTCAATAGTCTTAACTCCCCTTTTCTTTTGGCCATAGGTTGTCCAACCACAATTTGGCCATCTCTTCTGTATTTCAGTTCTTCTGCCTTATTGTTCTGTCTCTGATTTCCCCTGGTCTTCTCCATTCTCTCTGTTCTCTCCTGGTCTCTTGTTCTCAAGACCCAGAAAAACGTTCTTCCCTCTTGACCCAGTACATCCTGTGAGGGGATAACCTAATCATGTGTATTAATTCTGCTCTCTAGAGCTGGAAACCCTCAAATACTCTAACTTCACTGCATTTGTTTTGTCTTGTTTTGTTTTAACCCACTGCATCATAAAGTCTATTATAAGCTAATGGGTAATATAAATTGTCGAATGGGAAATACAGTTTTTAGCACTTTTGAAAGTAATTGGTTTGTGTAATTCTTCCAACCTCCCATTTCTTTTCTTATTTTTTTCCTTTGAGAATTTCTTAGGAGCTCTCTTCCAAAAAAAAAAATCCAGAAAACAAACAAGCAAGCAAAAACCCTACTAGAACGCTGAATAGAAGCTTTTTTTTTTTTTTGGTGGGGAAGACCAGCCCTGAGCTAACATCTATTGCCAATCTTCCCCTTTTTGCTGAGGAAGACTGGCCCTGGGCTAACATCGTGCTCATCTTCCTCTACTTTATATGGGACGCCGCCACGGCATGGCTGACAGGCAGTGCGTCGGCGGGCGCCCGGGATCCGAACTCGCGAATCCCGGGCTGCCAAGCGCGGACTAAACCGCTGCACCACCGGGCCGGCCCAAATAGAAGCTTTGATTATAAAACATATTCCTAGTTCATTCAGATTCAAGATTTCTAATTATTAGGTCTGACTGTTCCATCAGATGTCCTATTCCAATTTCTGGCATTGAGGGTACTAAGTCACAGACACCATAAATGTTAGGGGGGAGAAAGAAGGCTTCTGCTCTGTGCTCTAATCACCGAAAGTCTGTATCACACCTGAGCTCTAAGGTGAATCCCTCCTGGCAATTATCTCTTCAGAGCCACTGTGAGTTGGCATGACAGCCTCCACCTTGAAGAGTTTCATTAGAAAAACAAGGGAGCTGAGAATGAGCCATTAGGCTTTATAGAGAGTGTTTTTCAGAGTTGAAAAGAAAGGCTCAGATAGATTTAGAAGTCCTCCCATCTAAGAATTCAGCACAGTCCACTCGGATTCTATTTGAATATCTCCTAGCTACATCTACCTGGTATTTTAAAATGTCATAGATGGTTTCCTTTCTAGATATGTAGGTTAATTTCTGGAGCATTACAGGGCTTTTGAGACTGGTAATTTGCCCCAGAGGATCAGGTCCTCCACAAGGGCTTTCATTCCTGACAATATAGGGGAATGGGGATTACTGTTTAATGTGGTGGACATATTAAAGTTCCATGAAGAAGAAGAAGATTAAAAAGATTTTTAAAAAATGTCCAAAGGCAGAGAAAGGGGACTGTCTGTCTAGCAAGGAGATCAAAATGTTTCAGGCATGCTTCAAGGATGATGGACAGATTGAGAAGAGTGTAGTACCGATATTAAGGAATAATGGATGATACAATTGCAGAGGTATCATCGAACCAAATTCAGAGGGCATATATATTATATTAAAGCAAGGCTTCTTGACCTTGACACCTGTGACATCTTGCACCAGATCATTATTTGCTGTGGGGGCTGTTCTGTGCATTGTAGCATTGTTAGCAGCATCCTTAGCCTCTACCCACTAGATGTCAGTAGCCCCTCCACCCTCGGTTGTAGCAACTAAAAATGTCTCTAGATATTGGCAAATGTCCCTGGGGCGGGGGGTGATGAACAAAAATTTCCCTGGTCGAGAATCACTAGACTAACTGAAAGCTTTTGATTAAGGAAAACTGTGCTTTATGGAGGTTATTCTGGTGACATTATGCAGGATATATTGCAAGTGAGAAGAACCAGTTTGAGTGCTGAGTTGCAGTAATGCAGAGAACCAGAACTAAATGTTGGCAATAGGAAGACAAGAAAAAGATGTTCGAGAGAAGAAAGCGGTTGAGGAAACCAGAAACAGCAGAGTGACAACTGAGCTTGAGGAACAAGGAAGAGGAATGCTGATTACTTCAATGACTTAGATGGTATAGTGATTACTATTTTTTCTCATTCCTTTCACTCTTGGAGACAGATTTTGTTGTCATTTCTTCTCCTCCATCTCTATGCAAGGGCAAGTTGAAGGTGTTTGATATGATGGAGAGAAGAAATGTGCAATCAGCTGATGGTGATTCGGAAATAATCATACGTGAAAGATGGAGAAAAATTTTGAGGATTTACATGTACAGATGAAGTGCTGTGATCTTCTATGGAGAGAATGTCAGGTGGAAAAATTAAGAAAGATCATCAAGTATCATAAGTAAAGACTTCCGTCTAAATGGAGGAGGAAGAAGGCAGGGGCAGGGGGAGAAAATGCCAGGAGGGTAAACAAAGACTCCAGGTCAGAGGCAAAAAAGAAAAACTTTCAGGAAGGGTCAAATTAACTTCAATATTTTGGGAAGTTAAAGATCATGAGATCTAACAGGAGATCAAAAGATTTATGTGAACAAAACGTATGGATCATACACTGAATAGTGGTGGGGCAGGAATTAGATGGACGTGAGTTATGAGATGATGGGTGATTGTACAGAGGCACAAGATCAGTACTGTCAACATTTTTGTAGAATAAGAAAAATAAAGAAATAGAATGTTATCTTGAGAGGGAATAAAGATCAGGTAAACAATTTCTAGAGGTAACAGAGATTTATGTCTATAGAAGAAATGAGTAAAGGGAAGAAAAATTATTGAAAACTTGAGAGATGAACTCTAAATATTATAGATGTTGGTCAGATTTGGACATGTCCCTGTGTTTGTATAGACATTTGTAAATGAACTACGTTCTGCTTCGATGTCTTTGAGCTGCACTCCACTTTTTAAAAGAATTAAACAAAGATCGACACAATTGGATATTTCATCTATTTGTGCCAAAAAGAAAGCTCAAATCCCATAAAGTTTGTCATTTTTTTCAGAATTAAAAAAAATACCTACAAAAGGGAAAATAAATAAACCATGTTCTCTAAATGTCAAAATCATGAAAAGAAGCACATCTACAAGAATCAATAATGCTGCCGTATTTATAGTCAGTGATCCTGTATGGAGAAATAGGGGGCAGATTTTACTGAGATTTGTACTCTGGCCATTTGTTACTCTTCAGACTTTTGCTGTATTTTGCAAGAGTCCTAAAATTTTTTTAGCCAAGATTGTTGACCATAGAGGCTGAAACATCAAAGTTGTGTGGGCCGTGTTTACTCAATTTCTTTCAGAAAAGCAAAATAACAAGAAGAACCTATTTATTGGCACTAAAACAAAATGCTTTATTCATTTCAACTAAAATCCTTTATCTTTGTTTTGGTTTAGACATCAAAATGAGGATTGATATTAACAATGCAAAGCCTCAACTCTGCCTGTCTCTAGTTTGCCAAATTGCATCCTGCCTGTCCCAGATTCCCATTGTTGATTTCAGCAGGGAAGGTATAATATTCAAACAGATACTGGGTTTCGCTCTTGGGGTGAGTTGGACTTGTGGACACTGTGCATGTTATTCATTTAATCTTCCGTTTCATGTCGAGGGTGCAAAACTAATGCAGTTACTTAATAAAGTGAGATAATGAAATGTATATATAGTCATAATTATTTTATTGTTATTATTTAAAGTTAAAATTGCATACTTGGCTATTAAACATGTGTTCCTAAATGCATAGTCTTAAGAAATCAGACTGTACATCATCAACATTTCTTACTATAGATATTGAATTTCATCTCAACTGCCACTTCCTACAGGTTAAAAACACAGACTACAGAAGCTGACTGCAGATGCTCTTATCTAATGTGAACTCATGTGCCACTCCTAGCTATTTTCTGCCCCTATTGTCTTCACTATTACTCAATGGAGAAAGAATTTGGAATGCCTTCATTGTGCAGTCCTGTACTAGAGACTAAGGATAAAAAGAGAAATGAGAAATACTTCCTACTCTCACATGGCTCACAAGAGGGATAGTGACTATAGAAGATGTACACAGTAGGATAGTGGGGAGGAAGCAGGAAACCTTCAACAGAGGGGGAAACACATGATGATACTTTGAAATATGCTAGTTCATCTGGCGGATTAAGTGATTGGGCATCCAAGAAATTAAAATAGCAAGCACAAGAAACACAGACTCTAACATGCCATTGTGTGTTTGGGAAATTGCAAGCGTTTCAGAATATCCAAAGTTTACAGAACATGGGTCCATTAAAAAAAGGAAAGGCTTAGGAGTAACAATATGAGGAAGGTGTAATTAGAGGAATGTTCTGGAAACTACATTTGCCTAAGAAACACACAGTTAATAATCATTGAGAGTGGCTTTTGTTCTGATGGAGAGTATGGGGGGGGGGGGAATGAAAGTCCATACCATTCTCCAAAGCCAGCATCTGCAACTGCATCTAAGGATGGAAATTTTACAAGAAACCAGGCAAAAAAAGTCAAGGGGTAGATCCAGAAGATCTTCTCACTTCTATTCTTTCCTGAGGTGATGAAGTCAATACAATATTCCCAGCCAGGAAGAGACGCTGGCTTTGCAACTCAGGAGAAGGCTTTGAGAATTCAGCGAAGTCTAGATTGGAGTGGTCCAGGACTCAAGCAGGGGCCTTTGTTTAGGACTCCTTTTTTGGAATTGGAGGACACAAAGATGTGACTGAGATGAGGCCATGAAACTCCTGCTGATGCCTGTGTAACAAGCTGGCATTTAATTTGTCTGCCATTGATCATGCTTTAATTACCTCTGTATTAGACTTCAGCCCAATCTCCAGCCATGTGACGCTAGGCAAATTCTGTATTCTACTTCCCTCCCTCTCTTCCTTTTCTCTGTGTTGAAAATTCTATTGTTATGCATTTATTTATATAATCTATTTTATTTTCAACAGTTATGCATGTATATAGATTAAAGTATCAATTCTATGAAAATTGCTGTAAAAACCAGCAGACCCCCACTTTCCTCACCCCAGTTCCCATTTCGTCAAGGAAGTTATTAATATTTTCTTAGCTGACTCTTTCAGCATTTATTCCTAAACACCTTGTTGATATTCATTATTTTTAATTTTGACTAAAAATATTTTTAGTGGAATTTCCCCATGAAATGAGGATTTAGATTTCTGTCACCTGGTACTCTGCCTCTACTACACAGACAAACCTGTCCATCTTCCATCCCTTCCATTCTCTGAACAGAGTTGAACCATAATTAAATAAAAATTCATTGTTTACACTTTTATGATTAAGTGACAGCTGCTATTCATAGTTCATGCACATATTATAGCACCTTTACTTTTCTTTTCCTGTATAATATTTTAGTTTTGCTGGAATTGAGGTTTATTGTTGTTGCCTTCTATTTTCATTTGCCTAGTTTTCTATAAACTTATAATTAGTTAAACCCTAAATGGTCTCTTTCTCATGTAATTCTCTTGTCAGTGTGTTCAGTCATATTCGATATTGTATTACTTTTATCTTCTTGAATGAATGACTTTTGGAGCCTCTTTTCTACTCCAGTTTAGATTGGAAGCCCTCTACAAGAAAGGCACAGCCATCATCCTAGACAGTGCTGCCCAACAGAAATAGAATGGGAGCTACATATGTAAGTTTAAAGTTCTAGTGGTCAGATATAGAAAGTAAATACGAAACAGGCAAATTCAATTTTAATGATATATTCTATGCAACTCATTATATTAAAATTATTTCATTATAATGTATTAAAATGTATTATATACATTTCAGTATATAATCAATATATAAATTTGAGATATTATATATTCCTTTTGTTTGTACTAAATTTTGAAATCCACAGTGCATTTTTTACTAAGAGAAAGGGTTGGAAAAATTGGCCAAATCTGGCCTGCCACCTGATTTTGTGAATAAAGTTTCTTTGGAACAAAGCCTCCACCATTTGTTACTTATTGCCGATGGCTTCTTCCTGTTTACAGCAGAGTTGTCCGGCCCACAAGGCCTAAAATATTTGGAATCTGGTCCTTTATAGAAAAAATTTGCCAACCCTGACTTAGAGCACGCCTCAGTTTGGACTAACCACATTTCAAGTGCTCAGTAGCCATGTGTGGCTAGAGTCTAGCCTGCTGAATATCTCTTCAACATAAACTTGGAGATTTTACTTTCCACTCTCTTGGCTAATAGCCCTCAATTCTATTCTCTTTCTTCCATCTGTTTTTCTCCCATGCTTTGGTAGATAGAGGACATCTTCAAGTATCTTTCTGAGAAAAGGTGCACGAAAAGTAAAATTTTACAGACCTTTGGGTGTTGGTTGTGCCCTCAAAATAAGTTGATAAACTGGTTAGGTGGGAATTTCAGCTCGGGAGGCATTTATTCTTAGTTTAAAATTTAGCTTCACCGTCTTTTAGCATTCAGGGGTGCCTTAGAGAGACTGAGATTCCTTTCTATTTCCTGATTTTTCATGTATGACTGTGTGTGTGTTTCTCTCAGGAAGCGTACAGAATCTTCTCTTTGTCCAGAATATTCAGAGTTTTTACAGCGTTTAAGTTGATTTTCTATTTAAATTTCATCTTTTAGTGTCACTACCTTTTTCTATGCCTTCTGTCCCCAAGGCGAGAGGCCCTCTGTTTTGCCTGCTCTAGAGAATAAATCTTTCCTTTTTTTCCTATGAAGCAATTGTCCAACTAGGCAGAGCAGGAGAGGGAATAAATGTCTTTTATTATAAGAAATTATAATGTTCTTAGCCCTGCCTTCACCCCTACTATCATAGGTACCTGCTACCACCAGGGTATGGACATTTGGGGTATTCTTTTTTTCTGTGTTTCTTTCTTTTTTTCCTTCTTTCTTCCTTCCCTCCTTTCCTCCTTCCTTCCTTCTTTCTTTAGTATATACTAAGTTGGTATATACTATGTTGCCATTTTTCCCCCACTGCTACTTAGGGAACAGCGCCATCTAGTTGGTTAAGTCAGTTTCCAGGCATCTGTCTGCTTTGTAGCTTCCAAAATAATTATAGTATTTGTTTCTGCTTCTATTTTATTGTATATTTATGCTTTTAAACAAATTTTTAATGGGATTAAAATTATCATGGGATCCTCATGGGATTTGGGGATAGATCATGCCTGTTTAGTCTACCACCTTAACTAAGAAATTCTCCAATTACTTTTCAAACCCTTATTTTCTCATCTTTAAAGTGGGGGTAATAATATGCATTTTGCACAGTTGTTATGAAGATTAGAGACAATATTTTCCTGAACAATATATGTCACCTAGAAACTCCATAAAAATAAATCAAACAACAATGTTAAATGTCATAAGGATAAAAACACAGTAAAAACAGAAAGAAGTATTATAGATTGTGACATTCAACCTTCTCTTTTGCTTGTACTTTCTAATCTCAGTACTTCATAAGCCTGTTCGTTTGTACTCTGACTTATAAATAGATACAACTCAGGCTAATTATAAAAGAAAAGTAAAAACTTTGGTGAGGCCAGAAATTTAAAAAATAACTGTGGGTTCTTTAAATAAGCATGTAATACTCTCTTTGCATACTGTTTCAATATTCATTTCTTCTCAGTATGTTTAATACCAAATACATTCACTCCTTCTGCTTTCCCTATTTCAGTTTCCAGAACTGGGAGAGAGACAGAGCAGAGATCAGGGCTGTGCTGGTGCAGGCCGGTCTGTTGAGGCAGTTCTCTGGCGGAGAGTCCAAAACAAGTATAGATCCAGAAGAAAGGAATGTATGTGGTGCAATTGAAAAGTGGACTAGAAAGATGAAGAAACTGTTGATCCCTTGGAAGGACCAACAGGAAGTGCTGAGCAGACAAGAAGCCAAAGAGATGAAATGGAGATTGAATCAAAGATGGCAGAAACAGAATTAAAGACACTGATAACTTGCAGCTAGATACAAGACAAATTTCATGCACCCTCAGAGACTGCCATCAATTGTCTTGCTTTTCTGAGATAGGGCAGAACCACCAGAGTTCACTCTTCCATTTCCCCATTTTCTACTGAGTGAAATCTAAGAGCTATTCACTTGATTCTTCTGTTTAGTATCTTGTCAAGAGCCTTCTTAACATTTATTGCCAGACCTGCTCCCTTAGATCCGCCTTATTTTAGCAGAGCTGTTACTAAGTCTTCCTTGGCTGGCCCCTCTTCACTACAAATCATCATGTTACTTTTTTAAACACTTACTAAATCATATAGTAAATAAACTCCCAGGGGTGACTCACTGACTATCAGAAAAAGTTTAAACTCAGTCTCACATAGAGTTTATCAGTATTTTCATGTAATGAAGATTCTGTTTCAATATTTGAAACAAACAAACAAAGAAAACTTCCTAGATCTCTAACATGAAAGAATGACTTTCAGACTATACTGAAAGTCACTTTAATGTAAATGCTAAGAGTAAAGCTCTGGAAGTTGATAGCTAGGGTTCAGATCTCACTCCACTATTCACGAGCTGTATGTCCTTTGACAAACTACTTAACTTCCTTATACCTGGATCTCCTAATCTCTAAAACAGGGTAATAACCACAGAACCACCTTCATAGTGTTGTTTGAAGAATTGAAATGAAACACGAAAAACATTTAAAAGTTATTAACTCATTTTAAATGTTCAATAAATGTTAACTATTATTATTGATTGAGAAAACATGTATTGACAAAAAGGAAATATAAATTTGTATCTTATTCACCACAGAAGTATCTGTGTACATTTAAACCAAGGAAACAATAGTTAATAAGCATAGGATATATTTATGCAGTCTGCAGATGATGTTTGGCACACATAGGGAATTGCAGATGGATTTCAATATTTTTCTGGTCCCTTGGGCTTTAGGATCCATGGGTCTGTCATGATTACATTCAAGTCCTTTTAATCTACTAATCATATTACTTTTGAAATTAGTGTCTTTAAATCATTTTGGAATTCTTTTTGAAAGTCTGATAAAAGTTTTTAGTGCTCTCCTCACCATGAAAATGTATAAACATGAATATATACAAAGTCAGATATTCTGGGACTTTCACTTAAATAAATTAATAGAGATGTAGCACTTAAAATGATGTCTGGAACATAGTAAGTGCATTAAAATTTATACATAATTATCATTTCATATTTAAGAGAGTATGTGAAAGCATTTTTGCTCATGAAAAAAAATAAAACATCCCCAAAACAATTAGAAGAATAAAACAAACTCAAGTTGAAACTTCAGTGAAACCAGGAATTACATACAATGTCCTCATAACATTCAAGGCAGAGCTGCCAAATGCACTGAAAATGACATAAGAGTGGAGAGACACATGACATGACCCTTACAGCTGAAGTGCTCAAACAAATGTGGAGCCTGTGCACAATTTTCTAGAGTAGGCAGCTTGCCTCGAAGGGCCAAATTAATGTTCTTTTTAGAAAAATGGCAATGAGGTGTTTGCTCCAATAGTAAAACATTTCTTCAACCACATTTCACATGATGAGGAAGCAGAAGAGTCAGACCTGAGTGAAGAAATACAGAGAGAAGCCATTTTAGCAGGAAGCAGTCTGTCTGTTAAGCATGCTGTAAAAGAGAGATTTTCCTTTTGAGTAACTATATAGATGCTGATCTCTACTGACTGAAAAGAAGGTAAGCCAAGTAAATGTGGGCAAGACAACTGTATGTCTCATGGAGCTTCATTGTGATCTAGAGAGAATTTCTTCTGGCTTAGGATACTTCCCTAGTTCTTTCTTATAAACCTGTCGAAATAGTTGATACAAGAAAAATGAATTTTATTCAAAGATGAGAAACGCTAAAATTGTGACAACACAATGTACAAAGATATTCCTAGTAATACTAAAAGAGAATAGAAGGTTAGGGACAGTATAATGGATAGCAGAGAAGAACACTCAACAGATAAAGAAAAAAAAATCACCACCAAGCAGATGAAAGTGGTGACCATACAAAAATTCCAAAAGATTAAGGCAAAGAAATCAAATCAGAGGTATTAATGGTTTGGGATGATAGTGCAAAATAAGAGCAGGAGATCATTCAGGACCTGACATCTCAGTTTAAAAAGTGGCAGAGAACAATAAAACCATGATAGAAACAAATTCTACATAAGAAGTAACAAAAAAATGTACTATGAGGTAATGCAAATGTTAAAAAAAAAGGAAAACATCAAAAATAGTAAAAATGTGTGGTAATATGAAAAACCGCATAAATCCATTTTCCTTATTTCTTCTCTTAACATCTTTAATAGACAAAATTACAAAAAGCAATAATTATAATATTTTTAGATATAGATTGTTAAGTAGTGATATATTTGATAGAAAAATATATATGTTACCTCTCTTTGTGGTATAGATAGGTAGGAGGGGGGAGAAAAAGGTTTCAATATTTTAATGAAATTACATTGGAATTAAATGGAAATAAATTGTGATAAATTTAGATTCTTATTCGTAATTTCTGAAGAAATAACTAAGATAATTCAAAATATAGTAGAAAAAATCAACAGATACATTTCTGCTGTAAAATACATGTATTTAACAGAAACTAAGACACTAAAGGAAAAGTATAGGAACAAAAAATATAGGAGGCATACGGAAAATAAATAACATGGGAAATGTAAATCCAACCATATCAATAATCACATTAAATGCAAATGTGCTAAAATCCAATCAAAAGCACAAGAAACAGTATCTAAGAAAAAAAAAAAAGATCCAAATACATGTTGTGTACAAGAGACAAACCTTAGATTCAAGGAAAAAAGCAGGTTTTATTTTAAAGGAATAGAACAGTGTATTAGAGCAGAAATCAATGAAATTTAAAAAAAAACAGAAAATAATGGAGAAAGTCAATGAAATTAAAAGCTGGTTTTTTGAAAAGATCAATAAGATTAAGAAGCCTATAGGTAGATCAAGGATCAGCCAACTGTGGCCTCTCTGGCTTGTAAACTGTTTTCTACAACTAAAAATTTATTGAAGCTCAACAATGCCGTTCATTTATATATTGTCTATATTTTCTAAAATAACAGGGTTAACTAGTTGCAACAGAGACTACACTGCCTGTAAGTCCTAAAAGATTGATTATCTAGTGCCAATCCCTGATACAGATGGACCAAGACAAAAAAAAAAAGACACAGATTTTCAAAATTAATAATGAAAAAGATAACGTAATTACCAACCCTTCAAAGTATGGTCTATTGGGAAAATATGCCAACAAATTAGACAATTTAAATGAAATTGGTAAATCCTAGGAAGACAAAAATTACGAAAACTGACTCAAGACTATAGGGAAAAAAGAAACAGAAAACAAATGAATTGAATAATTGACTAGAAATATTCCCCCAAAGAGAAGCCTAGACTCAGCATGCTTCAATGATAAATTCTGTCAATTATTTAAAGTAGAAATACCAATCATTCGCAAACACTTTCAGTTAATAGAAAATGAAGTAATATTTCCTAGCTTATTTTGTGAGTCCAGTATTACGCTAATACCAAAGTAAGAAAAGACATCACAGCAAAAGGAGACCACAGACTAATATCCCTCATGAACATGGACACAAAAATCTTTAACAAAATAGTAGTAAACTGAATCTAGCAACATATACAAAGGATTTTACACCATAACCAAGTAGGATTTATCTTAGGAATGCAAAGTTGTTTTGACAAATGAAAATCAATTATATAAGGCATAAAGTTATTATAGTAAAGGACCAGAAAAAAAAAAAAAAAAACTCATGAACATCTCAACTGACATAGAAAACTGACAATAGTTCATATAAATTTATAATAAAACTCTTAACAAACTAGGACTATAAAGGAACTTCTTCAACCTGCTAGAGAATCTAAGAAAATCCCATCCCTAACATTGTACTTAAAAGATTGAATATTTTTCCTGTAAGATTAGCAAGAAGCTAAGGACACTTAGTATTGTTACTTTCAGTAAACATTATGCTAGAGGTTCTAGGCAGTGAAATAATGTACAAGGAAGGAAGGAAAAAAAATGAAAGGAAGAAGGTAGGGAGGGAGGGAAGGATGGAAGAAAGAGAGGGAAGAAGGAGAGTCATCAATAGGGAAAAGGAAAAAAAACTTGTCTTTTTACACAGATGACATAATTCTGAATGTAGAAAATATTATGAAATACACAACAAAGAAAAATGCTAGAAAAAATAAACACGTTTATTATAGTGGCAGGATATAGCATCAATATATAAAAATAAAATGAATTGTATTTCCATACATTATCAATGAACAATCCAAAAATAAAATTAAGGGAACAATTACATTCACAATAGTCTCCAAGAAGAATAAAATGCTCAAGAATAAATTTAACAAAAGAAATGTAAGATTGTAAATTGAAAACTACAAAACATTGCTGAAAGAAATTTAAAATAATTTCTAAGTAAATGAAAAATATTTTACCTTCATGAGTTGGGAGACTAAAAATTTCCAAATCAGCAATTCTTTGCAAAATGATCTACAAATTCAATGCATTCCATATCAAAATTACAACAAGCTGTTTTGCAAAAATTGACAAATTCATCTTAAAATATATGAGGCAGTGTAAGTCACCAAAAAGAGCCAAACAATTGTGAAAAAGTAAAACAAATTTGGAGGAGTTATACTAAACAATTTTAAGGCATTGAAAAAGCACTGTATTCAAGACAATGTATTCTTGTTATAAGGTTAGGCAGATAGAGCAATGAGACAGAATTGAGAGTCAAGAATTAAACTGTTACATTTTACAGTCAATTGATTTTTGACACAGGTGCCAAGACAATGCAATAGGAAAAGGATAGTGTTTTTAGCAAATGGTGTTGGGGCAATTATATACACGTGCAAAAACATCCACTTAGTTTGTTATGTCACAAATTAATTCAACATAGATCATAGACCAGGGAAAATATAAAATCTCTAGAAGAAAGCATACGAGATGATGTTCTGCTCTTGGATTTAACAAAGATTCCTTAGATAAAACACTAAGAGCATGATTTATAAAAGAAAAAGAATTATCAATTGGACTACATCATAATGAAAAATTTGCATTTCAAAAGACACCATTAAGGGGCCAACTTGGTGGTATTTGCACGCTCCGCTTCAGTGGCCCGGGGTTTCGCAGGTTCAGATCCCAGGCACAGACAGGCGCACTGCTTGTCAAGCCATGCTGTGGCGGCATCCCATATAAAGTGGAGGAAGATGGGCACGGATATTAGCTCAGGGCCAGTCTTCCTCAGCAAAAAAGAGAAAGATTGGTAACAGATACTAGCTCAGTGTTAGTCTTCCTCGCACACACACAAAAGACACAATTAAGAAAATGAAAAGGGAAACCACAGTTTCCTAAGACTGGGGGAAAGTATTTTCAAATCATATATCTGACTTGTATTCAGAGTACATAAAAACTTACAATTCAGTAACAAGAAAACAACCCAATAAACAATGAACAAAAGATTTAAATAGACATTTTACCAGTGTAGATATACAGATGGCTAATGAACACATGAAATGATGCTTCAAATCAATATTAATTAGAGAACTGTTAATTAAAACTGTAGTGAGTTACTGCTATATATCAACCATAATGGCTATAATCAAAAAGACAGAATATACAGTGTTGATAATGATGTGGAGAAACTGGAACCCTTATTCATTGCTGGTAGGAATGTAAAGTGTAAAGTGATGGGAAAATATTTGACAATTTTTCAAAAGGCTAAACATAAATTTTTCACATGACCTTAGAAATTTACTCAGGGTGGAAAAAATGTGTATGTCCACACAAAGGCATGTACACAGATTTCATCGCAGCATTATTCACAGTAGTCAAAAACTAGAAAACATTAGAACAGTTATAAGCCCATAAATGGATAAACAAAATGTGGTATATTTATATTATGGAATACTATTCAGCAGTAAAAATAAACCAACTACTGACACTGCTATAATACAGATAAATTTCAAAACTATTATAAATGTAAAAAATTAGACACAAAAGAGTTGACATGAAGTTTCAACTGTATTGATATGGAATCATTTCGTTAGCTAGGTGATGTGGGTACATGGTTGTTCAATGTATTTTTCTTTTATTTGCGTGTGAGGAAGACCAGCCCTGAGCTAATATCCATTGCCAATTCTCCTCTTTTTTGCTGAGGAAGACTGGCCCTGGGCTAACATCCGTGCCCATCTTCCTCTACTTTATATGGGATGCCGCCACAGCATGGCTTGATAAGCGATGCATCTGTCCCCACCGGGGATCCAAACCTGCGTAACCCCGGGCCGCCGAAGTGGAGCACAGGAACGTAACCACTATGAAACCAGGCCAGCCCAATTCAATGTATTTTTCAATACATCACTTTGTTTTAATTAGTTCATAATATTTTAAATAATATAAAAAGGAAACTTAAAAATCACGGTAAGGCCTACCCTGTCCTTAGAAAAGAAAATATCATCAAGTCACAAATTTTCTCTAAATTCATCCATAAATGTAATCAATTCCTAATTAAATTAATAACAGAATTTTTAAAGAACTAGACTATTCTTAATTAACACAAATAAATGAAAGTTCAGCTCATTAATAGCCAGAAGAATTCTGAATAGAAGTGTTGTGAGCAGAAATTAGCCCTGGCTGATAACCAAAGCCAATTATATAGTGACAGTAATTAAAAATAGGATACTAATGGAGAAATAAATAAAACATCAGAAGAACAAAATGGAAAGTCCAGAAATATACATAAATAAATATAGAAAATTAGTGCATAAAAATAATAATGAAATATTAGTGGCCTAAGGATACTTTATTAAAGAAATGATGTTGGGACATTGAGTAGACATCCAGAAAATAAATTCATACAGCAAAATTAATTCCAGAAGGAATAGACATTTAAATGTGAAAAATAAAATCATAAAATATTTTACATAAAAATATGAGTTTTTTACTTTCTTAGCATAAAGAAGTCCTTTCAAAATATGATGAAAACCCCAAATTATTGAAGTTTTATAAATCTGAATTTTAAAAAGGATCTGCATGTTTGAAAAACACAAAATCAAAAGACAAATTAAAAGTTTAGGAAAACCTTCCTAATACATAGTACAGATAACTAGATAACATCTTTAATAAATAAACAGCCATATGAGTAACTAGAATAATTTACTGACCCTGTAGGAAAATGGCAAGGATGTGGGCTAACAGCTCGGAGAATGAAATACAAATGGCTTTAGATGACTGAAAACATGCACAATTTCACTCAAACTAAGAAATATGGAGATAAAAATTATAATGGGATATCAGTTTCATTCAGATTAGTAAATTTCAAACAAGTCTATAATACATTTCATGGATTGATAGAGAAATGGATATTGTCTTACTTTCCTGGATGGTAACTCTCTCTTGGGGAAATTTAGCTATGTTTATCAACATTTAAAATGCACATTAACTTTAGCACAGCACTTTGACTTCTGTGAACATGTCCTGCAGATATATGCAAAATGGCAAATGTACAGGTTGTATATCGAGTATGTATACGTAGTAGCCCAAGCTGAAAACAATCTAAGTGTCCGTGAATAGAATACTGGTTAAAGGTTGTATGGTAAATACATGTAACCAAATGTCGTGCTGCTGTGGAAAAGAATAAGAAATCAATGCACTGATGTGGAAGAATCTCCAAGGTATCAATATAAACCAAAAACAAAACAAGAGATAGAACAATTTGTATAATACTACATTTTAAAAAACATTTGTTTTTAAAAACAAATACCTTTCATATTTTATGCATAAAACATCCCTGGATGGACAGAGGAAACCACTAGCAAGGGTTACCTTGGTGGGAGGGGATGTGGAGGCTAGTCAGGGAGCATGGGAGGATACATAATTTTCACTATGTATCTATTTGAATAGTATCAGTTTATAATAGGTTCGTGTATGACTTACTCAAGAAATTAACTTAAAAATACTGATGTGGAGGTTACATTAATTTCTATAGCTGTTTATTAAACATATTACTATTTATCTGTGCTATTAAGGTTTTCCCAATTTTTCATTTGTCTGTGACTTTGTTTTTTCAGAAAACTGGCAGATATTAGGGTTTTCTTCAGATTTGTTGGTATACGGTGGCTCCTCATCTCCCACAACCCCTCTTGAGCAGCGGGAGGGGTGATTTTCCTTCACCTTGACACTCATGTGAGAGTTTCAGGCAAAGCTTCACAGAGCTTCACTTTTGCCCCCTGGAGATTTGGAGTATGAAGTAATGCCATACCAATCCCCGAAAGTTTATTTTTGAGAGGATGGCTCAAGAATCTGAAGGGGGCTGATAGGGAGCAAGCAGCACTTCTAACTGTTTTGGGCAAAGGTAAATGCTTGCATTGGACTCGTTTTGGATCCCACAAATGGAAGCTTGACTGGGTCATTTTGAAACGAACTTCCCATTTGAAGAGAACTAGGTCATTTTGAAAAGAGGTCTTCTTGACAATTAACCTCAGCAGAAATTGTCTGTCTGATGAGGTAGGCTTTCCGGCATGGGAGATCCTGGGGTACATTACTAGCCATCAGAGAAGAGGTAGAGAAGAACATCCTTCAGGGAGCTCCAGTAGCCATGAAGCAAAGAATCTACATTCAAAATTCAGTCTGGATAGCAGGTTATTTCTGTTCAATTGTACTCCCCAGAGTCAACCAAGAAACAGAGACCAAAAGGGCATTTGTGATCCTGAGGAGCTGTGCAGGCAACAGTGAGAGCTCAGGGGGTTAACAACAGCAAGAAGCCATTAACACTTCAAGGGGTAATGGAAGGAGGCAGGGGGATTGAACCCAAAACCCTGGGTTACCAGGGTAGACTGGAACCTCACTGGGCCTGTTAAACAAGAGACGAAGTCACAGAAGAAATGTCACCTGGGACAAAAAGAAAGAAAAGAAATATCATGGTTCTCAATTTTATTGCAGTGCTTTCCATTGGTCAAGCCCTGCCAGAACTCAAACCCTTGCTGGATATTCAGTCAACAAGTGCCAGCTGCCCTGAATTCCAGAGCAGAGGAGAAGGTTGAGACATGTGTCTGAGACAAATGTGCCCTAAACAACCACAGCAATCAAATGCCCTTTCCTCCCTTACCTCCTCTCTGGTACCCAGTACAGAGGGGAGAGAGAGGAAAATCACAAGGCAGAAACAGAGAAGAGACCAGCTATTCTCATTCTCCTCCCTCTTACTCCCAACATCTCTCCACACATAAACACATGTGCAGAGAGCTCCCCCAGCCTACAATGAGGGAGTCTAATCTGTGTAATATTAGACAGCCTGGCATGAATGGTCCAAGTGCACTCCCACACCCTGGTCATGGCTCAAACTCCACCAGATGCAGACTCTGTGCCACACAGGCTGGTTCTATTCACTAGACAGCTCACAGGTGAAAATACTATTTTTCCTAAAGAAAGAAGGTAGAATTAGGAATTTTATGGATTCTAAATCAAATCTGACTCTGTCTCTGTCAATGTTCACCGTCCTATTCAAGTTGATGAACCCTTCAGAAATGAAATGTTCTGTTTATTGAATAGGATAGCAATGCCATCCTTAGGCTTTCACAAGATTAACACCCACACCTGGGACCAGGTGGATGCTTGATAGCTATCAGTCTCATTGCCATAATTTCAATAATCAAAATATTCTTAATCTCTTCTCATCTATTGGATAAAACCCACTCTAAGTCTCTTTTTCAAGATTAAATCTCTATCAAAGAGAGGAGTCCTGTTTATCCATACATCTCTTTCACCATGCTCATTCCTTAGTGGTCACATGGTAGTTATTCAATATATTAAACATGGAGAACCTGGAGGAGGATTGGTAGAGGAGGGGACATCATTCACACAGTAGGCTCCAATTTGCTCTGCACTCTTCTGTGTATAATCACCATTCACTGAGCCTTCACTCTATACACCCTTCTGGAGCTCAGCACAACGGACCAGAATTGCTTTGGTTAAAAACTTGGCTCTACTTCTTGGCAACTAAGGGACTCTGAGCTGATTATTTGACCTCTCTCTTCCACAGTTGCACCACTTACCAAAGAGGGATAATAACAGTACTTATTTCTGAGAAGTTAATTTACATAAGATGCTTAGAACCAAGTGCGGTGCATGGTAAGCACTAAACAGAGGTTGGTGCTGTTATCCTGTGGAAGTACAGATGAACTTTTAGATCTTCCATCAAGTAATTAATATTTGTTCAGGTGTGGTTTGTTACTGGGGGAATTTCCTGGTATTTATTTATTTATTCATTCATTCACTTATTTTTAAAGATTATTTTCCACTCCATTTATTACCACAGGAAATTTTACATGCACATATAATTGACCAGATTCAGTCCCCCAAATACTTCTGATAGGCCTAATCTATTTTATAGACGGCTTTCCTATAATAAATGATACACATCTGTGTAAAAATAAACGTAGAATGAATTGAATACCATGGGAAATTGGAAATCTTATCTATGACTATGGATCTGCGTGTATTAAAAAAGTACATTTGCATGTACACGATCTTTGTGAACATTCCTTCCTAATATAATAAATGTCGGGAAATTTAAGTGTTTCTATGTAACATATTTTTTTGCAGAAAAGGAAAAAATTAAATTTATGTCTTAATATGATTTTGATAAGTTTTCTTTGCTATCTCTCCTCATAAAGTACTTTGGTCCCTGACTTTTGCCTCTAGTAACGTCTATGAAAGTCCTGCCACATTCTGTCGTTCTACACAATTTGTAGGTTGCAAAAGAGAGAAATAAATTAAAAATGGGTCCCCACCTCAGTGGGCAATCAGCTCCAAGCTGACAGGACTACAGCCCCACATCTCCTATATTTTGCTTCATTTTACCTTACCAATGGTATACTTTTCAAACTAAACCTTCACACATTCACCTTACAGTATAGACATGAGTTTGATTGTCTCGGCTTGTGCCTTTCAGGTATTCTAATGAACACCTGCCATTTTTAGGCCAATATAATTTAAAGTTCTGTTGGTTTATTTTTCTCTCCTCTCCCCCTTTCTAAATAAAGGTTATATCACCACCCACTACCCAATACTACCCCCACACACAGTCCTCTACCACCAAAGGCACATACAGCGGGCTGTTTTATGTTCAATTTATTTATCGTGATGAAAAATGTGAAAATCTTTGGCAGGGATCATTAATTTTATAGCTTATGTTTCGAAAAGTAGTTCCTGGGCTATTTACATCTCTTCATATTAACACCTGAGAAAATGAGTGTGGTGAAGATGTAAAGCTTGAAAGCAAATTGTGTTTACCATCTCCCTCTAAATATAATTCATGGCTCAGAACAGATCTTTATGACTCATGATCAAATGTTTTCCTGGGGTTGCATCTGATGTTTGCTGCAACGACACTGAATGTCTTTGGGTCTTTCGATTCCAAGATATTTAGCTTCCTTTTGGATTCGATATTCAAGGTGAAATTATTACTATCCATCTTTACAGGGACAATTACTCTTTGAATAAACTGGTTTGAGTGTCATGAGTTGCAAAAGCTTTCCAATTTAGGAAAGCAAATTATTTATTTACTTTATGAGAAGGGGGCTGAAAGGAATCCCAGAAATTGCACAGTGCAGTCTTACTTATTTTATTAATTTTAAACTTTCAGCTTTATTGAAGTGTAATTGACAAAATTGTAAGATATTTAAAGTGTACATCATGGTGACTTGACATATATAAACATTGTGAAAGGATTCTCTCACCTAGTTAATTAACACATGTATCACCTCCCATATTTATCTTTTTGCGTGTGTGTGAGAATATTTAAGTTCTACTCTCACCAAATTTCAATTATAGAACACAGTGTTATCAGCTTGAGTCATCATGTTTTACATTGGATCCCCAGAACTTATACATCTTATAGCTAAGAGTTTGTACCCCTTTTCCAAGTTCTCCTTATTTCTCCCAGCCCCTAGCAACCATATTTCTGTTCTGTTTCTACGAGTTTGACTTTTATTTTTAGATTCGACAAACAAGTGAGATCATACAGTATTTTTCTTACTCTGTTTAGCTCATTTCACTTAGCATAATGCCCTCAAGTTCCAGCCACGTTGTCACAAAAGGCAATATTTCCTTCTTTCTCATGGCTGAATAATATTCCATTGTACATTTATACCACACCTTCTTTATCTTTTCCTTCATTGGTGGACACTGGATTTGTTTCTTTATCTTGGCTACTGTGAGTAATGATGTGATAAACCTGGGAGTGTATATATCTCTTCAAAATACTTCTTTCATTTCCTTTGGATATATACCTAGAAATGAGATTGCTGGATCATATGGTAGTTTCATATTTAATTTCTTGAGGAACTCCCATACTGTTTTCCACAGTGGCTGTACCAGTTTACATTCCCACCAAGAGTGTACAGAGGTTCCATTTACTCCACATCCTTGCCAGCATTTATTATCTCATCTTTTTGATAATAGCCATCCTAACAGGTGTGAGGTGATATTCAGATGTAGTTTTAATTTGCATTTCTCTAATGATTAGTAACGTGAGCAACTTTTCATGTATCAGTTGGTCATTTATAAGTCTTCTACAGAAAAAAATTCTTTTCAGTTCCTCTGCCCCAATGTTGCTTCATAGGTTTGTTTTTTGTTTTTATTTTTGTTTTGCTACTGAGTTGTATAAATTCATAATGTATGTTGGATATTAACCCCTTGTCAGAAATATTATTTGCAAATATTTTCTCCCATTCCATAGGTTTCCTTTTCAATTTGTTCATGGTTTCTTCTGCAGTGCAGAAGCGTTTTAGTTTGATTGAGTCCCATTTGTTTATTTTTACTTCTGCAGCATTTGCTTTTGGTGCCATATACAGAAAATCATTGCCAAGACCAATATCAAGTAGTTGACTCCTATGTTTTCTTCTAGGAGTTTTCTGGTTTCATGTCTTCTACTCAAGTCTTTGATCCATTTTGAATTGAGTTTTGTGTATGGTGTAAGATAAAGATCCAGTTTCATTCTTTTGCATGTGTATATCTAGTCCCCCCCCACCATTTGCTGAAAAGACTATCCTTTCCCCATTGTATATTCTTGGCAACTTTGTAATAAATTAAGTGAAGTTACATGCATGTGTTTCTTTCTGCACTCTCTATCCTGTTTCAGTAGTCTACATGTCTAATTTTATGTCAATACCATACTGTTTTGATTGTGGCAGCTTTGTAATAAAGTTTGAAATCAAGAAGTGGGATGCCTCCAGCTATGTTCTTTCTCAATATTGCTTTGGCTACTCAGGGTCTTTTTTAGTTCCATACAACTTTTAGGTTTACATTTTTTCTATTTATGTGAAAAATGTCATTGTAATTTTGATAGGGACTGCATTGAATCTTTAGATTGCTTCAGGTACTAAGGACATTTTAACAATATTAATTCTTCCAATCCATGAGCAGGAAATATCTTTCCATTTATTTCAGTCGTCTTCAGTTTCTTTCACCAATGTCTTACAGTTTTCAGTGTGCAGATCTTTCTCCTTGTTGGTTAAATTTATTCCCAGGTTTTGTTTTTTTTTTTTATGCAATAGCAAATGGGGTTGTTTTCTTAATTTTTTTGATACTTTGTTTTCAGTGTATAGAAATGCAACTTATTTTGAATGTCCTGAGACTTTACTGAATTCATTTATTAGTTCTAACAGATTTTTTTGTGATGTTTTTAGTGTTTTCCATATATAATACCATGTCCCCTGCATGTAGAGACCGTTTTACTTTTTCCTTTCAAATGTGGATGCCTTTTATTTCTTTTTCTTGTCTAATTGCTTGGGATAGGACTTCCAGTACTTTGTTAAATAAAAATGGCAAGAATGGACATCCTTGTCTTGCTCACAGTCTTAGAGGAAATCTTTCAACTTTTCACCATCGAACCTGATGTTAGCTATTGGCTTGTCATATGTGACCTTAATTACATTGAGTATGTTCCCTCTATACCCACTTTGTTGAGAGTTTTAATCATGAATGGATGTTGAAATTTGCCAAATTTTCTTTTTATGCATCATTTAAATGATAATATGATTTTTATCCTTCATTTTGTTAATGTGATGCATCACATTAATTGATTGTGCAGATGTTGAACCATTGTTGCATCGCTGGAACAAACCCCCCTCAATCATGATTTATGATCCTTTGAATGTATTGTTGAATTCAGTTTGCTAATATTTCTTTGAGGATTTTTGCATCTATGTCCACCAGTGATATTGGCTTATATTTTTCCTTTTTTATAGTGTCCTTACCTGGTTTTGGTATCAGGGTAATGCTGGCCTTGAAAAAAGAAGTTCGGAAGTGTTCCTTCTTCTTCTGTTTTATGGAAGAGTTTGAGAGGATTGGCATTAATTCTTCTTTAAATGTTTGGTAGAATTCACCAGTGAAACCGTATGGTCCTGCACATTTCTTTGTTGGGAAGTTTTGGATTACTGATTAAATTTTCTTATTAATAATTATCCTGTTCAAGTTTTCCAATTCTTCAAGATTCAAACTTGGTAAATAGTATATTTTTAGGAATTTTAAAATTTTTTTCCAGGTTGTCCAATTTGTTGCTATATCATTTTTCATAGTAGTTTCTTATGATCCTTTATACTTGCGTGGTATCAGTTTTAATGTCTCCTCCTTAATATCTAATTTTATTTACTTGAGTCCTACCTCTTTTTTTCTCAGTGAATCTAGCTAAAGGTTTGTCTTTTCAAAAAACCAGCTTTTGGTTTCATTTGTATTTTCTATGGTCTTTTTAGTCTCTCTTCCATTTATTTCCACTCTGGTCTTTTTATTTTCTTCCTTCTATTCACTTTTGGATTAGTTTCTTATTCTTTTTCTAGTTCTTTGAGGTATAAAATTATGTTGCTTATTTGAGGTCTTTCTTTTTTCTTAATGTAAGCATTTATTGCTATGTACTTCCATCTTAGAACTGCTTTTGCAGAATTCTATAAGTTTTGATATGTTGTATTTCCATTTACATTTGTCTCAAGATTTGTTAAATTTATCTCTTGATTTCTTCTTTGACCCAGTGGTTTTTCAGGAGTGAGTTGTTCAATTTACACATATTTGGGAATTTTCCAGTTTTCTTCTTGCAGTTGACTTCGACTTTCATATCATGTGGTCAGAAAAGATGTTGGATGTGATTTTAATTTTCTAAATTTGTCAAGACTTATCTTGTGGCCTAATATATGATCTATCCTGAAGAAGGTTCTTTGTAAGCTTGAGAAGAATGTGTATTCTGCTGCTGTTGAATGGATTATTCTGCAAATGTCTGTTAACTCTATCTGATCTAACGTGTTTTAATACTTCTTTACTGGTTTTCTGTCTGGATGATTTATCCATTGTTGAAAGTGGGATATTGAAGTCCCCAACTATTATTGTACTGCCATCTAGTTCTCCCTTCAGATCTGTTAATATTTGCTTTAAATATTTACATGATTTTATGCTGGATGTATCAATATTTACAAATGTAATATCCTCTTGTAGATTGAACCTTTATTATTATGTTATGACCTTCTTCATCCCTTTTACAGTCTTAGGCTTAAACTCTGTTTTGTCTAATATAAATGTAGCTACCTCTGCTTTTTCTTGGTTTCTATTTGCATGGAGTATCTTTTTTCCATTTCTTCACTTTCAGTCTGTATTTGTCATTAAATCTCATGTTAGTCTCTTATAGGCAGCATATAGTTGGTTCTTGTTTTTCAACCATTCAGCCACTATGTGACTTCTGATTGGAAAAATTTAGTCAATTTAGATTTAAATAAATTATTAATGGGTATGGATTTACTATTCATATTTTGGTATTTGTTTTCTGGCTGTTTTGTAATTACTCTGTTCCTTTCTTCTCTTACTGTCTTCTGTTGTGATTTGATGACTTTTTTGTAGTGGTATGCTTAGATTCTTTCCTCTTTATCTTTTGTATATTTACTTTAGTTTTTTTGCTTTGTTTTTAATTTTTGACAATTTACTTATCATATGTCTTAAGAGGGTCTCTTCAGATTCATCTTACTAGAAAACTCCCTGGGTTCCCTGGATTAGGCTGTTTCTTTTCCCAGGTTATGGAAGTTTTCAGCCATTATTTTTTCAAATAGGCATTCTGCCCCTTTCTCACTATAGATTCTCTTTCTGGGAGCCCTATAAGGCATATATCAATTACCTTGATGGTGTCCCATAAGGACCTTAAGTGATCTTCCCTCTTTTTAATTATTTTTTCTTTTTCTTCTCTGATTGAATGAATCACTGACGTGTCTTTGAGTTTGCTGATCCTTTTTTCTGCTGGGTCTATTCTGCTGTTGAACCCCTGTATTGAATTTTTTCAGTTCAATTATCATGTTCTTCAGCTCTGTGATTGCTGTTTGATACTATCTTACAATTTCTATCTCTTTGTGGAAATTCTCACTTTGTTCATGTATTGCCCTCCCGACTTTCATGAGCATCTTTGTGACCATGATTTTGAACTCTTTATCAATAAATCACTTGTCTCCATTTTATTAAGAACTGTTTCTGGAGCTTTATGTTGTTCTTTTGTTTGGAACATAATCTTCCATTTCTTCATTTTCCTTGACTATCTGTGTTGGTTTTTGCACATTAGATAAAATAGGCAACTCTCTCAATTTTACCAGAGTGGTCTCTTGTAGGAGATGAACCTAATCATTCAGTTTGACCCAAGCCGTTGGTTGTCTCTCATAGATTTTTGATTGTCTAAGTTGCCTTCTTTGTTTTCCTTAGTGGCTCCCAATAGTGGAGGGTGTGGCAAGACCTGTCAGTGTCCCAACAGGGAGGATATCAGTCAGCACCTAGATGTAGGTTGACTGGAAGCTGGATCTTGAGGCAGCAGCTTTTAAAGTATGCAAATAAACTTTTTTTCATGGAATGACTGGAGTCAGGGATTTCTTTCTTCTCCCTCTTTGCTGATTCCTGGAGAAATAGCCAGTTAAGAATTCTTTCTTTGTTTGTTACAGTCTTGTAGGACCTATGAACAGAAGCTCCACTGGCTACCAGAGCCAGATGATCAGGAGTTGCATCCCTTCAGCAGCAGCCACAAAATACGGGGTGCCACACATGTGCACAAGCTTCTCTCAGAGAGACAATGGTCGCCTAGAACAGGTCAGAGGAAGAATGTGAAGAGAGTGCCTGCCAGCTTCCCTGGTCTTCAGGTAAGATTACAGTCAGCCCCTAGATGTGTACTTAATTAGAAACCTGACACTCGGAAGCAGCTTTTAAAGTATGGAAATAGGCCTCTCTCAGGGAAAGACTGGGAGATGGGTGTTTCTGTCTGCTCCCTCTGTGCTGAGCCCTGGGGAGATAGCCACAGGAAGTCCCTGTGAGCCTGTTAAGAACTGATTCTTAGTTTGCTATAGTCTTGTGAGTCTAGCAGACAAGCTTTATTGGATTTCAGAGCTAGGTATTTTGTGGGCCTATCCATCAAGTTTGGACACTAGATGTTGGGTTCAAACCCTTCGCTCCTCAGGGAGATTCTGAGAGTTGTGAGTTTCCTCCCATGTTTATGTCACTGTGCTGGGGATGGGGTTAATGGTGAGTGTGTATCTCAGCTTTTCCTTCCCATTTGATGTGGATATTTTCTCATTTTCCTGACGTGTAGGAGTCAGCTAGTTTCTGGATTTCTTTTAAAGGAAGTTGCTGTGTGTGTAGCTGTAGATTTAGTGTGTCTATGGAAGGATGAGTTCAGGAGCCTCCAACATCACCATCTTGGACTGGACCTCCATCTTATTCTTTTTATTGCCAAAGCAAATGAAATTGAAAATTTCATTTACACAAAGATGAAGTCTACTCTAGCCTCAACACGCATACAATGTTTGGCAACTTCCACTCAATCTTATTTATTTTATAATGGAAGAACTTCTACTTTCTTTCCCTTCTTTTCTCCTTATTTTTCTCTTCCTCCAATGCATATTTATTGATCATTTACTGGTGAATCAATTACAAGTCTGTAAGAACAAGCTAGGCTCCTAATCAGAGGTTCTATAAAAAAGTACAGGTTTTGAGCAAAACTTAGTCCAGATCCTCTCTAAGTCAGTTCACCCTAAATGCTGATCCACAGACCTGGGCCAGCCTAACACCACCAGAACCTCAATGGAAATTAATTTAAAATGTATATTTATAATAACTGGGTGAAATCTAGTGATATGTACTTTTAATATCTTCTTTGGACTTTTTACTTAAGAAGCAAACTGATTTGCCACATTTACCTACCTCTCTCCTCAAAGTTTAGTGAAATGTTGGAGAAAATACACAAAGGGAACTAGATAAGTAATGAGACAAGGAGATGAAGGACACCAGGTATTTTAAGGGCATTCTGGAAGATAGAAAGAGAATAGGACCTTATAACAGTGGTGAGAAGTCAGCCCATAGAAGCTAAAGAGGTTGGAGCATGTGGCTGTTCTTCTCACAGGGGAAAGACTCTGGTTTAATATTGGTGAGCACAGACAACCAGAGCAGGAAGAGGACAGAGATGAGAGGGCTTAATTAATCAGTGACATCAGATTGCCTATCTCCCACTCCATGCCACACATAGGCATTATAGAGTTACTCCAATCTAAGGTGAGAAGATGCCCATCAAGTGGTATTTTATTACCTGCCTAAGGAGAGCCAGGACTCCTAGCTTTTACCTGATATAAGGACTCAGTCTTTGGAAATGGGAGTTGAAGTGGGGTGGCAAATTTCAAACCCTCTGCATTTTTAAGCACCTATAGTGAAATCTTTCATTCAAAACAGCCCATCCCCATGCACAGGCTTATAGTCAGCCCCCATCTCCTTCAGACACAGGAATCTATGGGCAGACACACCTAATCAGGAGTGAGGATACTCATGGAAGCTTGTACCAATTAGCATTATTTTTCATTCAAAACTATGAATAATATCCAGAGATCCTCCTGTATTTGAGAAAAACATATATATTGACAACAGAAAAGAAATGAAAGAATAAAGAAACAAGAAGCATATGCCCAGAAAAAAAAAACAGGTCTTTGAAGGAAAAGAAGAAAACTTAAAAAAATATATATCTAGGAGAGAAAAAAATATTGTATTCATTTATGAATTTATTTATTAATAAAAAATATTTACCAGCCATCTGCTATGAGCCAGGCATTGTTGTAGCAGAGAGGATATATTGTAGTAAGCAGGACATATAATGTCTCTTCCTTCATAGTATGTACATTTTTGTCAAAAAATAGACACTAAAGAAATTAGGAAATAAAACATAATTTCAGGTAGTAGTTAAGTACTATAAAGATAATTAAGCAGCTTAAAACACTAAAGAGCCTCAAGAAACAAAATTGTTGTCTGATGGCAACAGAGAAAATATTTATTCTAGGATCTCAAGGATGGCTGGAAAGTCAGACTTCTATAGCTCCACAAACAAGGACTGCGATGAAAATCAAGCCACAAAACCAGTGCAATATGATCAGTGCTCTCACCCCTGGGTGCTGTACACATTACCATGCACATTCATCATTGGATAACCCAGAAATCACTGTAACTATAGCTTTGCGAAAGTCAATGGAGTTGCCTCCTCTGTCAGGAAAACTAGGGAACCTCATTAGCTTCCAAGTTAACGTCCAAGGTGGATAGATCTGTTGGTGGACCCCTGGCCTTCCCTGCTCCAGGAAGGCTGTGGCATTTTCAGTTCTAGAGTATGAGGCAAATCGCCTCTTAAATGGGGGATTTCTGAAATGTAGGAAAGAGTTTCATTTAGTGGGCCACCAAAACAAATAAGAAACATGCACCACTGTGGATAAAAGGATCAGGATGCAATTCTAGGACACGTTTCCATCTTCTTCTCCCTCCAATTCCTTAGCTTCTTTATCTCACAAATGAAAAAGCAGGATTCAACTATTGCTGAAGTTACTTCCATCTTTTACATTTTAAAATTTGCTGGTTCAAAGAGAAATAACAAGATGAGAAGAGTTCAAATATGATGTTCAAAAAGTAGACAGATGGAGCAAAGTGAGAAAATAATTTTCTGAGTCAAATAAGAAATTCAGTGCCATCTTGTCATTGCAGAATGATGACAGAATGTAGACTTCAGAGACAGAGAGAGAGGAGAGAGAGGGAGAGAGAGATTCAGAAAAAATAGTATGCAGAAAAGCTGACTCGTGCATTTATGAGACAGTTGAATTCTGCTTGGAAACTTAATCAGCCAGAACAGGCTGATACAAGAAGATGACTATAAATATTTTTTAGCCTCACATTCATAATATAGTGCACTACACAAATCTTATAATGCAATACCTTACCTGAGTGGGGAAAAGTTTAAGAATGTAAGAAAGGAATATCACTCTTTCATTCAGCAAACATTTTGTTCCACCTTCTAAATTTTTAAGAATGAAGCACATGCTCCCAGTTGGCAAGGACTCACAGCCTAGAAATGTGTGATGCAATAGTATGGCAAGTGTCAGAAGTCAGCAACACATTATGACATCAGAGAATAAAGAAAGGGTACTTAGCCTGGGTGGCACAAAAAATATTTCCAGAGGAGATTAAGCTGCATCTTGAAGGAAGAGGATAAGGAGAGGACAGCTGCTTCAGAAAAAAAAGAGGATGTATGATCTGAGCAAAAAAAAAAAGAAAACTGAAAAACAAAAGTGTTTGACTTAATTTGGGAATTCAAGGTCAATGCAGTTGAGACAGTAGTTACAGAGAAAAGAGCCTGGAGACCTAGGACATGAGCCACATCACATGGGGTTTTGTGTTTCTTGCTAAGTAGTTGGAGCTAAATTCTGGAAACAACAAAGTAGCACAGAAGGATTTAGGGCAAGGAAGTAATGAGGCCATTGTTGAGGAGGAGTTTGGAGTTTGGAAGGAACAAGACAAATTCAAAGATGATTTTATCATACAGGAAAGAAGCAATGATGGTTAGATCCAAGGCGAGGGGATGGAGATGAAAAAATCACATGATGGATTCAAGAGAAGATATGAAAAATCATTCAAGAGGATGCAGGGTATATGGTCCTGAGTGTGGTTTCCTCAAGCCGTAACCTAGAACTACTTTCAGTCTAAAAAGCAGGCAAAGAAACAGTGTGTGTGTGTGTGTGTGTGTGTGTGTGTGTGTGTGTGTGTGTGTACACATAATATATACATGTATACAATATATACACACAAAATTATGGAAAAATCTAACTATGTGATCACATCAGAGTTATTTTATAATCAATACTCTGACTGCCACATTTCCTAAATGTTAGCATTTTTTATAAGGCTAATATATTCCAGAAACACTTGTTTTGTGGAAAAAGTCGAAGTTCTATTGCATCTTTAAAAATAAGTAATATTTAGCTCCCCAGAAAGCAGAAAGGTGGGTTTTCAGCTGAGAGGAAAAATTGATCAGTGTAATGAGGTTGGAAAGAATCTGATTTGCACTAGGGATGGTAACATGATGCCAACTAAATAAACAAACCACAAACGTACAAGTGTAGAGTCCTAAGGAGGGAAAAATAATCAGCTCTGTCTCGAAGAATTGCTGATTTTGGTTTATGGGTGGTAATAGTAGAAGGAATTGAGAGAAGGTTGGTTTAAGAAATAATTTGAAGGAAGAATGGGGCTAAATTAGAGAATTGGACAGCTGTGTATGAGAGAAGGCTGGCTCTGAGAGGTTGGAGGGAAATACAGGAAGAGTCAGGAAGTGAGAGGGTTTCTAATAGATGGAACAGATAATTTTTGATGGTTGAGCTGAAGTCCAATAGAGAGACAAAATAGAAAAGATCATTTCAGCCAGTAGGATTATCTTCTGTGAAGACAAGTGAGCACACAATGGCCAGGCATTTTACAGTACCATACGTAATTGGACATGTTGGAATGATGGGGCACAAGTGTGTATGTGCACACATGTGAACATTTGGGTTAGGGGTGCTAAGAAGATGATATCACTCATGCATGGGGGAATTTCCACACAGTCTGGGCTTTATCTGATAATGTGGCGTCATTAAGAAGATCTATGATAAGATTTTAAGTTTTGAAAGATTTTTCCTTACAGTAGACAACGAAGGGAGGTAGGAGACAGAATTGAGCCATTCTATTTATCTCAGTTGTCGTCAGAATTTATTGTGTATATGAATCACCTGAGGAAATTGTTAAACCACAGATTCTGATTCAGTGGGTCTGGGTGGAGCCTGAGTTTCTGCATTTGAAACATTTCTAGCGTCAGAAGATACCAGGCTGCCGGTCCATGGGCAGCACTTTGAGTGGTGAGTGTTAAAGATCATTTTTCTGGCCCTGGGGAAGTGATGAGGGCCTGAAGTATAAGACTGTAGCTGTTTCTATACACCTATTTAGTGTCTTAACTAGGTGTTTTCTTGCTTGGTCATATTCCCGATGTGTAGCACACATGATTTCAGTTACTAACTGGTATAGCCATGTAAGAATGTTCACACAGGCCTGTGACCTTTAGGTTTTCTCTTTTGTATGAATCAGTGTTCTGTTGACATGCTTCTCTTCTCCATATTAATACCTACTTCATGAAGCTATATATCCAAGTAATTTTCTCTAATAGAAACATAAAAACAAATATCAAAATTGTAATACATTTTTCCAATACTCACATGACTAAATTTTTACTCCAATATGAGCTGTGTAAATTAAACATGTTCCTTTCCAATCTATGTTTAAATACTGATGTAAAGAGACTTCTGTTTCCTCTCCTGTCCAAACTAATTTGAGAAGCCATACTTGTCAGTCAGAGGTGTTTTCTTATGTTTCCGTCTTCTCCTAATGAATTTGCATATTGTTGAATTTGGTCATTGGTTTTACGGTAAAGTGTTACTGAGTATTCATTTCCTAAACACAAGAACAAAAGAAAAAAGAAACCTCTGCAAAACTTTTATTTTTGTCGATTGCGTCAAGCTATTCCCTAAAGTCACTCTTCCTTCACGATCTGACACAAACTTTGTATATGATTTGAAAGAATAGTGGATGTATAGAAGTTTAATTTAGTTGTGAAGTATTTTCTTAGATTCACTTGTGACTTTTATTTCTTCCTACCTCATGTTTATTCTTTCTTATTTTTTGAAACCAATTTCACTCTTACCTGGGGAATTTTCTTATTCAAAATACCCTTTAAATTTATCTTAAAAAATTAGATGCCTATCAAATAAAACAAAGAAAAGTAATGAAATATTTCTTTACGAATGAGAAACATCTATTAGATCTATTGTCAAAAACTGTGAATTCAGAGATTTTACTCTATTTTCAGTTTAACAAGTTTGCCTGCCACAATTTCAGTGTCCTGAGAGAAGATACAAGATTTCTGGGTCAGAAACAAAGGACATTTTCTCATGGAACAGAAGACAGACAGCGTGCACTTCATGTTCCTGTTGGTTTTCCTTATCCCCACCTGCGTTCACAGGGGTGAAACCCAGAGCAGCAACAGATGCTGCCCATGCAGCGAGTTTGTGTCACATCTGAGGAATACTGAGCCTGGGAAATCTGAAGCCTTTATAATGGGCTGCAAGCACATCTGCTCAACATTTACCATGGAAGGAGACATGATCTTTGTTATACTGGATAGTAAACAAATCTGCCCTCTTCTCTGGAGGGAGACACTATCTCTATTTTCTTAAGATATTCACTATACAAACATACTTGAAAAGACAGTCAAGCAGAAAAGCTGTCAGTGCTGCTGCTTAAAGAGGTGTAGGTATGTGAGAGACCCTTGGACAGTCATCTCCCAACACTTATAAACTGATTTCTATAATGTAAGATGTAAAGCATCAGTACCAACTTGATAAATATAAAAAGTTGTTTTTAATTTTATTTTGAACAGCTGCCACAGTGAAAAGTCACCATTATATTTCTCAAAGAAGGCAGCTTTGCAGTTTAAAAGTCATGAATTTAATTGCGGCTCGGCTGCACCTAAATGAATAACTTTGGACAATACACCTTACCTGTCCGAACCTCAGATACCAAGAACCTAAGGAGAGTGTAACAGCATTTCTGTAGTACTAATCTCTTAGCACAATGACTGGAATATTAAAGGCAATCACTGTTTTCCTCTCAGGTCCTTTCTTCCTTCTCTCACTCTAAGAGTTTACTCCTATAAAGAAAAGCATACTAGCCTTCTGACCCAATTCTAAATATTCATGAGAAGAGCTCACGGGTCTGCTATTTACTTTCAATTTATTCTCTGACTAATCAAAGCAGGAAAAGAAAAGGAGATATAATCTGAACAAGTATTTTTAGAGGCACAAAACTAGACATGTTGGACTGCAAGCCTTATTGCAAAATAATTTTAAGAAAGCAATTGTTACAATGATGCAACTTCGTTGAAGTTATCTTTAGGCACCTTGCATAGCAGTTGGAAAAGAACACAGACTTCGGAGTCATGCTCACCTTAAACCCAACTCTGTTGATTAGTTTATAAACTAGTGAAGTTATCAGACCTGAATGGTTTCAATTTTCTATATATAAAATGGGTTTTAAAATACGTATCTACCCCATTGTTGGGCTTAAATGAGATAACGTGTGTGAAACACAACACACTATATTGTAGCTGCACGAAAAACTTTGTTCCCTTCCTCCAAATATCTTTGTTACTTCTTCCCTTTAACACTTATATTACAAAGTTGTTTTTAATAGCTAAATATTTGAGGACTTCTTTATCATGTTTGAGAAATATCTCACTTCATCTTGCTCTTCTTTCCAACTATCCTATTTCTTTCTTTCTCTCACCACCAGAATTCTCAAATGAGTGACCAATGTCCATTGCTTTTTAATGAATTTTCTTCAGCATGAGCCCTCTACCCACCATAATCCTGAAATAAATCCAAATCCAATGCCAAATCACCCACTCTGTCCATTCACTTGAACATATTTCATATATTTTCCAAAAATAGCCACAGCAATATTGCTAGTCTTCCCTGCTCTTTGAGAACCCCTTCACTCCCGGTCAAGAAGTAGTCTGTTTTCTTTCCCTTTGGGCAGGCCTATGGCTATTCTGACCAATGGAATGACAGAAACCATGCATTGCGACTTCCAAAACTGGGTCATAACAAAGAATATAGTTTCTTCCTGGCTCTCTCTTGGCACACTTGCACTTGGAGCCTGTGCTGTGAAGAAGCCAGACCACAGGGCGAGGCTGTGTGTGGCATTCCAGCCTAAGAGTCCAGCTAAGGCTCCAGCTAACAGGCAGATTCACCCACCAGACATGAATAAATAGTCTGCAGGTGATTCCAGCTTTTCGCTGCTGAGTCCCTCCAGGCTTTGCTTCTCCCCATTTTGGAGCAAGGAAAATCTATCCCCACTGTGTCTTGTCTGAATTCCTGATCCATGGATTCTATAAACTTAATAAAAGTCTTATATCACTATGTTTTGAAGTAATTCATTACTCAGACCTTGTAAGTGGAACACACGCTTTACCAACTATTCCGTCTAGAAATTGTCTCCTATTTGAGTCCTGAAACACTTCAGTGCTCTAGACTTTCACCCTAATCCTTTTAGGATTCCAGCTCCCTTCTGCTGTTGCTCTTCTTCCTGCCCTGTATTGATCCCAATATTTTCTCCCTAGATCTTTCCTCTCAGCCTTACATTGTCCATCTTATAGACTGGAAGTCCAAGCTAAGTGTCTTTAAATCTCTGTCTCAGTACCACAACTTTTGGGGAGCAAGGCTCCCAAGTGCCAAAGTTTAAGGAGACTCTTGCTCTCAGAATCGTGCAAATGTCCCCTTAAATTTGGGCCATAGGCACTTCACTTGCCTCATTTGAGCCCTGGCCCGTAATCTCTCTCTAGACATATTTTTCTGCTAAAATCCTAGCCTTGTATCTGTAATTCAGTGATAAAATGAGCAGGCTTATGAGTTTAACTTTCTGGGTATGAATCTCAAGTTTGCCACTAACAAGCTGTTTCATGGTGGGGGAATTATTTTAACTCTTAGTCTTTTAATTTTGTCATTTATTAAGTGAGGATAGTGATATTATGTATGTCTTAGAGCTAATAGAGAGATTAAATGAATGATGAAAATAAGGACCTTAAAACAGGGCTTGTAATATGAACAATTAACGTTGGCTATTATTATAATATTATAATTGCCTTCATATTTTTATGTGAGTCCTCATTACAACAATTTCCACATATGGGCAATTGGACTTATAGTCAAAATGTGAAATAAGACTTCTGAGCCTCTCCACTCCAGATGACGGTACTAACATTATTTAGCCCATTTAGTCCCAAATTTAAAATAATCTTTAAACTACTGCCTTCCTTCAGCCAATTTTGGTGATTGTTTTGTACCAATATCCTTTGTAGCCTTCTCTCTTTTTTCATCTGGTGTATGGGCTTCAGATATTTGATGAAATCCTGATAGTATGAGAAGTAGCACCTCCGTGTATTTCACCAAAGTCTCAGTGGGATCGTCGTTGCCACCCAAAAAGTAAAAATAAAAATGCATTTCAAATAGCATCTCTATGGCTATTTGTGGTCACCTCAGGCTGTCGTGCATGACTCACACCCAAATTCTTCCAAGCTGACCTATTGTTCTAAATTCTTTTTTCTCCATGCCTCTTATCAAAAATCAACCTGGGTTCCCTATTTCCTGGTACAACAATCTACACATCTCAGCCTTACTGTCAAGGCTATCCAAAGAGTAAACTTGGTTAACTTATCTGACCTCATTTTCCACTAATGTGCAAAATACATTCTCCCAAGTAGATAGTCTCCTGAATGTACCATAAAAGGAAATTACTAATTTAAACATGTGCCTTTGTACACTGTAGTTTTTGTGATATACATGAACCTTTTCCAGCTTTGACCTTTCAAATTGGCTATATTTAGTATATAAGTATTATTATTATCAAGCACTGCTCAATATTACGCAATATTGAAGATAATTTGCTAAGCAAATCAGTGAATTTTTGAAAGGATGTTGGAAAGAGAAAAATCTGTCATGGATTGAAAGACTATAATTTTGATTTCTCAAGGAAGAGAAAATAAATAATGATTTTTCAGGAAAATATCTCAAAAAGACTATCTTTTGCAAGAAAACTTTATTTTCCTGTGTTGGACAGCTTATAAATAATTAAGAATCTGTGACTAAATATTGATAACTTTCAGATAAAGCTTCCCTAGGGAATTGGACAAAAAAGAAGTGACTGAATTTCTTGAAAGATTGTGACTGATACATTCCTCCAGATGCTGTTATTTGCATCTGGAATGTCTCTAATTTGAAAATCAATAAAAAGATGGCATGGAAAGTCTATTGGGGCAACTACTTTCAAGTAGAAATGACATCTGATCCTCACCCTCATCACCTATAATATTTAATATCAACCATTAGACCTATTAACAACAACAAAAAAAAAATAAAATGTATTTTCTTCAGGAACAAAATGCCTTTTTAATAAAGAATATGCAAATTCCTGCAGATCAAATTGCCTCATCCCTGATTAACATTAACAACGAACAAAAGTTCCAAAATGTTTGAATTCTATTAGATAATTAAAAACCATGAATTCAGCCTGGCTTATATTTGAAGCACTGTCTAATGGATTGAAGAATGGCCAACAGGCTAGACTTAGTGTCACATGATAAATAGAAGCTTACTCAGCCAGGAAGCTTTCCTTTGTGGTGCCATTGGGATGAGAGTTGGTTGCATTTAATTTGTCATTGTTATTAAGAATATGGAACAGAGAATAAACAGCAGATAAATTAAAGGAGCAGGCAATAGGAGATTGGGAAGAGTTGGACACCAGTACAATACAATGATGGAGCCCAAAGCAAGCTGGAAATTCATAAGGCACCCAAGAGATGGCAAAGCACTATTTAAACCAGAAAATAATAAAATTCACATAAAAACAAATAAAATAGTTAAATTCAGGGAAAGTAAAATTAAAAAAAGGAAGGATCTAGCTAAAATAATTAAGACTTGAATGACCCAGAATAAATCACATATATGGTTTTAATATGTTCAAGCAACGATATTTAATTCTCCTTTGTGGTACTTCATCACAATTGTCGTGTTGAGTTAATCTATTGATGTTTATTGTAAATGTTTACTTAAACAGAAATATATAGATTGCTAGTGTGCCTTCTTCTGGAAATATGATATAAACCGAAGTAAAAAAGATAGTGACTTAGCAAAAATTCAGCTTTTTTATTACTTTTTTTTTCAGGACCCTTCCAGTATAGAAAGTGTGGTAGTGCTGTGCCTCTTGTGGACATGAAGGGCAGGTAAAATGCCTACTGAAATATGCTATGTCTGCTCTTGATCTGTAGAGCTCCACTTCCATTTTGCTCTGTATTTTTGGCTAAATGAATTGAGAGTTATTGTACATGTGTGTGGTCACTTTCCATGAATTCAAAACCTTACAATGCAATAGTCCCATTTTGAAATTGTCTTCTACTTGATCCTAATTATCTGTCAACTATCAGGTCTATACAACAATTTTTGTGATTTCATAAATTAGGAGTAGTAAGGGAGAAATAGAAAAAGAAGTCAGACTATGAGCAGAAAAAAGATTCTTCATAATAGTGATTGGCCCTCACCTCCATACACCTCATGACTGATTGCTCTCTTTCTCTCTCTGTGGGAAGAAGGAGCTAAGCTGAGACTAGAACACCAATCAACATAATAGAGCCAATTTATTGACTTCAACTGCAATAGACTTCAAAAAGTATATAACAAATAACAAAATACTAAAAACATCAAGAGGCTGCTGGGTCGGTCATAGATCCACCAAATTGTGTTGGCTCAGGCTATAGTAATCACATTAAAGCATTCTTGAAATAGATACAGCCAAGTATTGTAGGCTCTCAGAACAAGAAGTGAGATTAGGTCATCTATATTAACCTCTAACTAGATGCATAAATTCCAAATAAGTGGTCATGTAGCCTCTTATTGCACACTTCCAGTGACGGGGAATTCACTGCCTCAACAGGCAGTTCATTACATTTCAGGACAACTTTAGTTATTTGGAAGTCCTTTCTTCCATTAGTCCTGAATCTAGCTCCTAATAATTACCACTTATAGATCTTAGTTCTTTCTGTGGTCACAAAATAAAAAAAAAGGCCAACAATTCCTCCTTAATACAGGCCACTATATATTTGAAGATAGCAATAATGTCAATTTAAGTCTTCATCACAGACTAAATACCATCTTTTTTTTTTTTAATCAGTTCTTCTCTGGTTATGTCCTAAATTCCATACTCACTACTTTCTTGGCCTCTCTTTATTTCTTCATTTCCAGCTTATCTTGGTCATTTAAAAGAGTTTTATTACGCTACTACTCTAAATTGTGATGCTATTAGCCTGAAGCAGAGGTGTACCATCACCATCTGGTGCTGAGCACTGAGTTTATTCTACTACCTAAGGCAACACCAACTTTTCTAGAACCTCTATTGGCTCATGAGAGTTGGTTTGCTACATGAGATAATTTCTGACCCCTTCTGCTCTCAAATCTTCTTTTCTTATTGAGAGATCATTGGTGCTTCAATAATCTTTAAGCAAAATGTAATTTTTCATCCCACAGTCCCTTGGTGGAGGGCATATAATGATTAATATCAATTATGTGAAGACACATAATTTATTGATTATTGATGAATGAATGAGGAATCTAATAAAGTAAAGGATACTTTTGTATAGAGAAGGAAAGGGGGCTAGGAGAATGTACATATGTAATAAAAAACATATTTTGCTAACTTACATGTTTCTCCTAAAATAATTCTTAAAAAATGTGTGATGAGATAAAAATGACATCTTTGAAGACAAGTAGACCTGGCCATGAATCTATATTCATGCACCTACTTGCTATCTGAACTTAAAGGAATTGCAAAATTTCTCTAATAATTTCCTTCTTTATAAAATTACGATAATTCTAATATCCGTTTCAAAAGTTTAAAATGAGAATTAAATAACATAATGTACTAAATTGATGAACACAATTTACGAGTATGAAGCTCTGCATTTACGCACAGTAACTTCCACATCCTCCCTGATACCTAAGATATGACTAATGAAAAAATTTGTCTGCAGATAACTTTATAACTGTGATTACTCTTAATTCAAACCCCAGCCTAGGAGTAGATGGATGCCTATGAATCGTGATTTGAGTGGAAATAAAAGTAACCTTTGCCTGCAAGCATCTCCTCCTCCTCATTGCCATTGTGTCTTGATCCCTTCTGTTATTTCTCAAATCTCTTTTCTCTGTGAGAGCTGAATTACCAGGAAGTGTAGGCAAAAGTGAAAGAAGGTAGATAGGCTAAGATGAGGGTATGAATTCCTGATCACCCAGAGAAGATCAGTTCAGGAAGGGTGCTTCTGCATACCCAGGAAATGGGAGAGCTACGGAGCAAGTGAGATGGATGATAGTGGGGAAAGGGAGCTATTTGGTCTCTTTGGGAAGTCCCCAGATAAACCTGAAATATTTATTTATATCATATTCTAGTATGTACTAGCCCCGCACCTAATCTTCATGGGATGGGCATTCCAAAGCTAGCAGAAGATAGTTGACTCAAAGGGCAAGAAAGACTCATTTTTGAGAAAGATTTTTAAAAATTTTACTGAAGGAACAATAACAAGAGTCAGGCATAAGACTCCTGGCAAGGCATTGGCTACAATAAGGCAATTAGCCAAGAGCCATGGGATGAGCCAGGAAGCAAAAGTTCATGTGAGATGAAGGATTCAGGGTACCCCATGGAAGAGTTGGGTGTTAGACTTGCATTGCCAATGGACTATGCTCTCCTGGGATGGGAAGTGGGATTCTCTACGGGTCCAGACAGATAGAAAGCAACAAAACGAATACCCTTTTAAACTATACCCTGTGTTGTCTGTGACCAAAGCAATGTACTAGTTCAATTTCTTATATCTTTTTGTTGAGACCCTTTTTTTCTTCATGACCTGGAAATACCAGGAATGTAATAATATGCACCACTGGGCTAAATGCCACCACCATCATTATTGCAGGAATGTTAACCATAAATAATGAAGTTGTTGGTTAGATCTGAGCTCATAAAACAGAAGGGTACTGATTAGTTCATCTGTGCCTGAAGCAGCCCCAACTGTGTGTGGTTTTTGTTTTGTTTTAATTCTGACTATAGATGATAGTAGTCTCTGTTTGCTTGCCTTGCTTTAGAAAAACTCAGGGTTTTTTTTTTTGTTGTTGTTCCATTGTGGGATTTTTTTTTTTTTACTTACAAATAAACGTGATTACCATAATCTTGGCTGCTGAATTCTGATTCATATTTCCCATAAATGAGGTAGGTAAAAAAATATCCTTTTCTTGAATGAGAAGAATTTAAAAAATAATTTTTAAAAGTACAAGTCACATCCATCACCTTAATTGTGGTTTGAATAAATCAGATTTACTTTTTAAGGACTCTTTTGGCTCTAAATAATGTGCAATTTTAGTTGGTTCTTAAAAAGCTGTCTTAAAAAAAGTCTGGTGTGAGTTATGAGTCTTTTGCTGAGAGCCATTATTTCATATGTGTAGGGCAGCATAGAACAAGTGCTTTCATTGTATTCACTCACACACACACATACACAAACACACAGACACTGTGTAGCAGAGTGGAATAAGATGATGCTACAGAATCAGCCTAAACCAGATTCAATTCAAAGCCCCTGAATATACTAGCTGTGTGACCTTTGATGGTTCATTTCACCTCTCTGAACTTCAGTTTCCTTGCCTGCAAAACTTTTACACATTTTTTGTACCAATTTGAATAATGCTACATCACGTCTAGTCAACAGAAGACAGTTACCAGATAGGGGCTGATATTGTCATCATTTGTATGTAGATGTCATATAATGGTCAATATTGTCATGATCCGTGACAATTTAGCATAGCCACATACATATATGCTATTTAAGAAATAGTACTAGGTACTATAATAGCTTTTACTATTTATTTTCATATTAAGTAGAGAACATCAGATAGAATACCATGTGTATAACTTACACAGAATAAATGATAGCTGCACAGTATGATACGGATAAACTAAAGACTATTCTTACACAAGTAGAGCAGGTGAATGGCATCTAGGTCAGGACCACATGCATAGGAGGCTTTTGATAAGTCGTACTGATAACAGCAGTGATTCATGTCACGTGTGAAACATCTAGTGCAAAGCTGAACCCACAATAATTGCTTAAAAATGGTAGCTCTTGTGTTCTCCATAATCAATATCAGACCTAATAACTTCATCCATTGCCTCAATTGATTCCCATATCAATACTGAATATTTATGCTTCTCAAGTGGATTAACTTTACTTTAGGAGGCCAGCTTTCATTTTCAATAAGCCCCCTGGTATTTTGTTTTGTTTTCTTTTCAAAGTGTTTAGGCCCTTATTGATATAAGGCTTATCTAAAACAAACAACATGGGTCTGTACAAAGGAAAGAGTCAAGTGAAAGGAAAGAAACGTCTGTGTCAGAATCACAGTAAATACGAGCAGATTGGATGTTTGCTGCAGATTCTCCTCTGCTGACTTGGAAAGTCCATACATCATTCTCTCAGTGCGTGGTGTGTCAGGATGACAATCACTAAAGAAGCTTACTGCAAAGTGCAGGCTGTGGGAGATAAATATGAAGGGATATTTATGTTAATGAATTTCCTACTCACAGTTCCAAGAAAGAGGACCACAATCCCTTTAATCTAAGGAAGTGGATCTGCCTTAGCCGGCTTTCAATATGTTCTGAGAAAAATAATTGTAATAGGCCAATAGAGAAAAAAACAAGCTGGTTTAAAAGTGTCTTATTATTGCTGTTTTCGCTGTTTGTTTTTGTAACTGGTCACTGCTCATGGCCACCTAAGCCTGGCGTTAGGTTGAGATTCTGACAGTTGAAGAAATTCACCCAGGATCCACTCTAAAAACACAGATATACACTCCAAACAGAAGAACAAATAAAAATTTTCAAGTACTATTTGACACAAGCTTAAGAATAAATCGTGTTCCATGTACCATAGATTTAGAAGTCCTCAAGCTGTGTGCCTACTGGAAATCAAGCATAAGGTCTCAAATAAATGAAGCACTTCTCCCTTTCTCTTCTGAATGATTTTGTTGATTTAGGCTTGTCAGCTCCAAGCAAGAGAACTCTAGTATGTTTGGTGTTTAAAGACATCCTTAGACTTGTAAGAAGGGTGTAGGCCATGATTATGGTTAAGCAGAAAAAGTCATAGTACGCGTAATGGAATTTCAGAGGCATTGTTCCTCTAATTTTTCCACCACTCCTTTGATGAAACCTGAGACTCTGGTTTTAAGAGGTAACTACAGACTACAATCCCCTTGAGGAATGTGCACAATGACTTAAGTTTATTCAATATAAGTGACTATTAGCCAACCTTCTTGAAAAAAGATTCAGGTCAAAGGTAAAGGAGAAGAGAGAACAAGATGATGGAGGGTAAAGAACAATTTCATTGAGAGGGTCAAAGTGATGATGATAATTGAAGAAAAACTTCACTATTGTCTGGCTGCAAGAAATGTTCCCTAGCTAGATGTTAGGAGCCAACGCATGTGTGCAAAAACACTAAGAAATGTAGGCATCGCTGTTGTAATCTTAAGGGTGAAGAATTTTTTCCTGATAATTAAAAAAAGGAGATTCCCCAGGCTGATTTCACTTTATTAAAAGAATGGTGGCACTGAAAAAACACTTCATACCTTGCCCATAGGACCTTGAATTCTAAGAGACAAATCAGACCCAGAATGAGGGAAACAGAGTCACTTCAGGCATATTCTTTTGAAAGGTTTCTGTTTTATTTGTATGCTTAGTTTTCTCTGATGGTATGGCTTGGGCTTCAGAATGTGGAATGTATGGATTGATGAAAAAAGCATGGTAAAAGAGAAGGCAAAAAAAAAAAAAAACAGCTAATTCAGGAACTATGCTTGGAGGCTCAAGGGTCACCAAAGAAGAACTTTTTTCTGTCCTTATCCTTATCCATCTGAAAAACACTTTAGAACTTACTCTAGATATCTGTGAGGATCTTGAAACTGCAAGCATAGAGGAGCACAATCAGAAGATTTTTAAGAAAAATTAAGTAGAATATTCCTAGACCTGCTTAAAGGAGTAGCCTGAAGATCAAGTCCTTACTATGATTGTGTTTTTTAAGTGAATTCTACGTCCTTTGTACATGTCAGTGGTCTCCAGCTGTCCCTTGGCAGAGCACTCTTAACTCAGTAAGCCATTTTGTGGAAATATGAAAAAGTGCTGGCAATCAATATTCAGTAAGTCCCTGATATTCAACAAAACCTGAGTATGGTTAAAGATGTCTTCAGGACCTCCACCACAGGACTATAGTGACAAGTGTTGTGGCATGGTACTTCTGCTCAGATGTAGAGGACCATGGCAGTGGAGGAGTAATTGACCAACAGTTCTGTAAAACACAGCATGGCTGTTGAGTTGTGTTTGTATTTGTGGTATCTGAGGTATCATAGTTGGGCACTGAGCACCCTCCTTCCAGCAGTTGTACACCCAACAGGGAGGGTGAATTTCTCAACTCAATATGAAATAATCAGGTGTTAAATCATCACCTAATTGTTGTGTATATGAAATTAAAAATTAAAAAATTAGAATGCATTACTCCTAATTTCTGTGACCATTCTGTGACTTTCTGGAGCCAATCACACCTCTTCACATCACTTAATGGCTGTGAGTAGAGTTAGCCTGTCTCTCCTGACTTCTGAACCAACACTCCTTTCATTGTGCATCATCTCTGGAGAAACTGGGTCCAAAATTTTATGGTGTTAAAACCATGATTTGTAATCCAGCTTCAACATTTTAAGCATTCCTCCACTTTCTTCTCTTCTTTTCCTGAATTTTTCTTCTCAATTACCTTTTGCCCTCCTCTCTTCTTCTAATTCAACCAAATCTATTAGATTACATACATATGCCTTTTTGTAAAGTTATATATTTGGGGGCTTTAGCTACCAAAATTGTGAAGAGAAAATAAGAAATCAGGAAATTTTTTGTTAGACCAGGAGACATTTGAAGATTGTAATTTTGAAAGGCATTCATGAATTTCAGGCACTCTCACATGATAAATGGAACAAGCAACTGATGACAGTCTAATATAAAATTTACTATGGAAATCTTAAGTCACCTCCAGAAAAGATTGAAAAGCTAAGTACCTTCAGGTTTCCTGACTTCTCTCTTTCCTAATCTTCCTAAAAGTATCTCTTCAACTCAAAGTTCACCCATAGAAGTCTCAAATGGCCCCCAACTAATCTTCACTGAAGTCTTAATTGGCAGAGCTGTATGGAATTTTCCTGGTCAAAAAGTGTTACTCATGATTACTTTATACTTTATACTGACAGTATGCCTACTTAATACTACTTCTTGTTTCTAGGGAATCAGAAATGAATAAGAAAGGCTTTACCCTCAAGAAGTTTGTAATATACCATGTTAGAAACAGGTTAAAATAGAGAAGACATTAAATAGATTGATTTGAAAAACAAAAAAGTTCATAGAAATACAGAGGGCATGTTTTCCCTTCTCTTGGATATATGTCTAGGAGTGGAATCTATGGATCATATGGTAAGTACATTATGTAGCCTTTTGAGAAACTGCCAGACAGCTTCCCAAAGTGCTGTACCATTTATATTCCCACCAGTAATGTATAAGGATACCAGTTTCTTCACACATTCTTCAACACTTGTTGTTGCTTGTTTTCTTGATTATAGCCCTTTTAGTGGATATGAAATGGTGCCTCATAGTTTTGATTTGAATTTTCCTAATGGCTAATGATGTTGAATATCTTTTTATGTACTTATTGGCCATTTCCATATCTTCTTTGCAAAAATATCTATTCAAATTCTTTGTATATTTTTAATTGGGTTATCTTTTTATTTTTGCTTTAAAGAGGTTTTTTTATATTCTAGATACTAGTTCCTTGTCATATATAATATTTTCAAATATTTTCTCCCATTGTGGTGGTTGTTTTTTCACATTATTGATGATATCATTTACAAAACAAAAAAACTATTTAATTTTGAGGTAGTCCAAATTATCTATTTCTTTTCTTTTGTTGCTTGTGCTTTTGATGTCATATCTAAGAAGCTATTGCCCAATCCAAGATCATGACAATTCACTCATATGTTTTCTTCTGAGAATTGTGTTGTTTTAGCTCTTACGTTTAGACCTATAATCCATTTGTAATTAATTTTTGTGTAAGATATGATATTGGAATCCAACTTCATTCTTTTTCATGTGAATATCTAGTTAACACCAGCATCATTTGTTAAAAAGACTATTCTTTCCTTGTTTAGTTGTCTTGGCACCCTTGTTGGCAATCAGTTGAGTATATATGTAAGGGTTTATCTCTGAACTTTTAATGATATTTAATTGAAATATATAGGTGTATATATATTGAAATATATATATATATGCTTTCAAATCAAAAAGAGTAGAGAGTGACTACTAAGAGCTACAGGGTTTATTTAGAGAGTGATGAAAATTTTCTTGAATTATACAGTAGTGATGAGGGCACAACTCTGTAAATGTACTAAAACCATCAAATTCGAACTTTAAAATGTAGATTTTTTGGTGTGCAAATTATATTTCAATAAAGATGTTTAAAAAGTCAGGAAACAGTTTCCAGAGAAGCTGAGGTCTGATTATAGGTTTGATATTATAATTTGGCAGGTGGAGAAGAAAGTATGATTTCAAGCAGATGTAGGGTGCAAATGCAGAGTAATATGAGACTGCATCAAGTGTTCAGGAAACTCAAAACAGTTTTGTATTACTTAAGTATAGGGTAGAATAAAATATTATGGGTGATGGTCATTCAGAAAGAGGAAAGAGTCCATTGAGAAGCCATTTCTATGCAACAGAAACAAGTTCAGATTTTGTTTTGTTGACTGACAAAAATATTTGGCCCATGTACCATCTATATATGTACTTATATAGTTACTAATTATAAAATATGTACATATGTTACTGAATTACTAGTTTAGTAGCATATGTATATATTTTATAATCTTGTAAAATTATTTAAATGTGATAAAATATAAGCAAAACTATTTTAAATGTTAAAGGTAAAAACAAATATAAATAGAGTTCTAATATCTGCTTCTACCATTCAGAGCAATAACATTCACAATTTTTGTAAGACCAAATAAATATGCAAATCTTTGTTATAAAAAAAGTGTATTTTAACATAATTTGCAATCTTAAACCCAGAAAATGTTTCAAATTCCAAAAGGGACCCATTTTTAATAACAGAGTTTAGTCAACCTTAGATGTTAATAGAGAAACCCTTGAGGGCCTGTTTGGCACACTTTGAGTAAAAGTGATTTGATAGCCACACGTTTCTTAATCTTAATCCACATGCCTTAATCCTGATATTGCAATAGTCTCTTTCTTTATTTTTAAGGGCAAAACTATGGGGAAACAGAAGAACAGGATATAGAAATTCCCCCAAGTTATACACCTGGCTCCTTCTCTGTCTTTAGTAGAAAATGATTTTTATCAACATATTACTTAAAATTAGTCCTTTATGATTACCTAGTATGAAAAATAATAATAAGATAAAGTTCCATTTTTCCTTGATTGTTAGAATAAAGGACAGATTCCTAAAGGATTGGAAGATGACTCTCCCCAGCCTTCTTTCACCCTCCATATGTGGGGAAAAAAAGCCTCATACTTCATGAACTAGTATCCAAAGACTTCTCATTATTTCATTTGATCATAATTTCCATCTATATTACAGTAGAAGGAAAAAGTTAACAATTTCCATTTTATGATTGAAGAAATTAAAGATAAATAAAAACTAACATTTATTAGTTACTCTGCCCTACACATGCCTATTTAACATTAACCATCCTTTTTAATTCTTACCAAAACTTTGTGAATTTAGTATTGTTTCTCCATTTTACAGTTGAAAAAACAAAGCTAAAAAGAAAGTTCACAAAATGGAGAGAAACAAGATTAAGACCCAAGTTTTTCTTTCCTAGATCAATGTTTATTTATTCATTGAATAAATGCCTACTAACCACCAACCATGTGCCAGGCACTATTTCAGATATCAGAGGTACTGACATGAGGGGAAAGTGGTGTCAGAAAAATGGCAGAATAGGATTTTTTACTGTCTTCCACTCAAAACACTGATTTTGACTATCATCATGGATGAGAGTGCCTTTGGGGAAGTCAGGGAGTCCAGCACACTGTTAGAAGAAGAATCTCAAACTGGACACAATGAAAAGGGTGACAGACACAGTTTCACTTTACCTTTGTCACCCTTCCCTCAAGATGGCACAGCTCAGTGCCAAGACAGACCTTCTTTGCCTGTGGTTTCTCCCATGGGGGAAGTGAGAGTGTGTGAGTGAGCACCCAGCTTCCTCAGCTGTGCTGACATCCAAAATACTGAAGTGTGCTGCATGACTGAGTGGGAAAGGGCAGGAGAACAGCAGCTGGGGCTCTTGGAGGGCATCAGATGGACACAGATCCTACTAACTAGTTTGCAGACTCCACCAGGAAGCCTGCCCATGGGTCCATGGGGATGTCTCAGCTGTGGTTCCCCCAAGTGGCCCCCAAGGCCCCACATGTCTCAGCCACACACACCTCATCCAGTAGCTGGCTTCCTGTGCCATGTTCCCAAGAGTAATGAGAGTGATCCTTTGCAGACTGCCAGTGAGTATGTGACGAAAGCTGACCCAACTCTGAGGGAATGGGAGAAAGCACACAAACTTGAGAATTCAGCCCTGCCCTAGGGAAAGCCAACAGGAGGCTGTCAGCAGGCTGGATTTACAGGATCAAGAGAAGATATACAATATTAATAATTATCCCCAACAGGGAGCAAGAAGTCTGGAGTAGGTATACCATAGAAAATGTCTGAGAAAGGCTCAGAATCCCTAGCAGGGCTGACAAATGGTATTTTTCTCCCAACCCCAGTCAATAAAAACTGAATGAGGTAACTAGTTCTTTAAATGTGAAGACAGAAATTCAAGACTTTAAGGAACATGAAAAATAAAGAAAACATGACAACATCAAAGAAACAATAATTTCCTGGGAACCAATCCCAAAGAAGTGGAGATCTGAGATTTGTCTGATAAAGAATGTAAAATAGTTGTTTGAAGGAAGCTCAGTGAGCTACAAGAAAACATAGACAACTCAATGAAATCAAGAAAACAATACACAAACAAGAATAGAAGTTTAACAAAAAGATGGAAATACTAACAAAGAGCCAAACAGATGTTCTGGATCTGAAGAATATAATGAATAAAATTTAAAAATCCAATAGAGCATCAAGAGCAGACTTGATCAACCAGAAAAGAATTTGTGGAGTCTAACTCAGGTCATATGAAACTATCCAGTCAGAGGAGAACAAAAAAACAAAAAAGAAAAGACAATGAAAAAGAGTGAAGAAAGCCTATGTAAATTATGAGATACCACCAAAAGAAACAGCCTATATATTATTAGAGTTCTAGAAGGAGAAGAGTAGTAGAAAGGGGAAAGAAAGCTTGTTTAGAGTGATGATGCCTGAAAACTTCCTAAATCTTGGGAGGGATTTGGAGAAACAAATTCATGAATCTCATAAGTTCCCCAAAAGACTTAACACAAAAAATTTTCTCAAATATATAATAAAACTGTCTAAAATCAAAGACACAGAAAATTTTAAAAGCAGAAAGAGAAAAAGACTTCTCACATACAAGATACTCCTATAAGACTATCACCAGATTTCTCAGCAGAAACAATGTAGGCCATGAGAGAGTGGGATAATATATATATAAAAAAAATGGCAACCAAGAATATTTACCTGCAATAGCTGTCTTTCAGAAATGAAGGGAAAACATGAAACTTTCATAGACAACAAAGGTTGAGGGAGTTCATCACCACTAGACCTGGTTTACAAAAAAAAATGTGAGAGGAGTTCTACAAGAAGAAATAAAAGGATGCTAATTAGTAACATGAAAATATAAACCACACTAGTAAAGGCAAGTATGTAGTCAAATTCAAAATACTATAATACTTTAATATGATAGTGTGTTAATCACTGTACTCTAGTACAAAGATTAAAGGACAAAAGTATCAAAAATAACTATAGCTACAATAATTTTTTAATGGATACATAATACAAAATGATGTGCGTTTTTTGTAACATCAAAAACATAATATGTGAGAGGGAAACAAAAGGGTAGAATTTTTCTATATGATTGAAAATAAGTTATTATCAGCCTAAAATAGATTATTATAACTAAAGATGATTTATGTAAGCCTTATGGTAACAAAAACCTAAAGTAAATGCACAAGATAAAAAGAAGGCAAACAAAACATATCACTATGGAATATCATCAATTCACAAAAGAAGACAGGAAGAAAAGAAAAAAGCAACAAAAAGAATGCAAAACAGCCATAAAACAATTAATAAGATGGCATTGGTAAGTTGATACCTATCAATTACTTTAAAAGTAAATGGACTAAAATTTAAAAGGCATGAGTGGCTAAATGGATTAAAAACAAACAAACAAAACATCCAAGATCCAACTGTATGCTCCCTATGAGAGATTCACTTCAGCTTAAAGGACACACATACACTGAAAGTGAAGGCATAGAAAACTATATTCCATGCAAATGGGAACCCAGAAGAAGCAGGGGTAGCTATACTTATATCAGAGAAGTAGTTTTAAGTCAAAAATGTAACAAGAGACAGTGAAGGTCATTATGTAACAATAAAGGGGTCAATTCATCAAGAGGATATAACAATTGTAAATGTATATGAACTGAACATCAGAACACCTAGATATATTAAGAGAATACTAACAGAACTGAGGGGAGAAATAGTCAACAATATAATAATAGTAAGGAGCTTCAACATCCTATTTTCAATGATAGATCATTAAAAGAGGAAAATCAATAAAGAAATAATGGACTGGAATGATATGTTAGACAAAATAAACCTGAAAGACATATACAGAACATTCCATCCAACAGCAGTAGAATACACTTCCTTCTCAAGTGTGCATGGAATATTTTAAGGATAAATCATATATTAAATCACAAAGGGTATCTTAAGAAATTTAAAAAATTTGAAATCATACCAAGTATCTTTACTGATCACAGTGGTATGAAACTAGAAATCAATAAGAGAAAATCTGGAAAATTCACCAATATGTGAAGATTAAACAACACACTAGTAAACAACCAATGGAACAAACAGAAATGTAAAAAATCTTGAAACAAATTAATATGAAAACACAATATACCAAAACTTATGGGGTGCAGTGAAAGCAGTTCTAAGAGAGGTTTATAGTGATAAAGACCTACATTAAGAAAAAAGAAAGACTTAAATAAACAACCTAACTTTACACCTCAAGGAAGCAGAAAAAGAAGAGCAAACTGAAACACAAAGTTAGCAGAGGGACGGAAATAACAAAGATCAGAGCAGAAATAAAAGAGATCAGCAAAATAATAGAAAAGATCAACGAAACTAAGAACTAGGTTTATGAAAACGTAAATAAAATTGGCAAACTTTTAGCTAGACTAACTAAAAATAAAGAGAGAAAGACTCAAATAGATAAAATCATATCTGAAAGAGGAGACATTATAACTGATGCCCAGAAATACAAAGAATCATAAGACACTACTATGAATCATCATACACCAAAAAATTGGATAACTTAGAAGAAAGGGATAAACTGCTAGAAACATACAACCTGCCAAGACTGAATCAGGAAGAAATAGAAAATTTGAACAGACTAGTAATGGATAAGGAGTTTAAATCAGTAATAAAAAAACTCCCAACTAAGAAAAGGCTAGGAACTGACAGTGTTACTGATGAATTCTACAAAACATTGAAAAAATAATACCAATCCTTCTCAAACTCTTCCAAAAAAACTGAAGAGGATAGAGTCCTTCCAAACTCATGTTGTGGGGCCCACATTACCCTGAAACCAAAGCAAGGTAAAAACACTATAAGAAAAGAGAATTAGAGGCCAATATCCTTAATGAATATAGATGCAAAATTCTCAAGAGAATACTAGCAAACTGAATTCACCAACACATTAAAAGGATCATGCACCAGGACCAAGATGGATTTCTCCCTGGGATGGAAGGATGGTTCAACATATGTAAATCAATAAATGTGATATATCACATTAACAGAATTAAGGGTAAAAATCATATAATTATTTCAATAGATTCAGAAGAAGCATTTGACAAAATTTAATGTCCTTCAATGGTAAAAACTCTCAACAATTTAGCTGTAGAAAAAATGTATCTTGATGTAATAAAGGCCTGATATGGTAAGCCTACAAATAACTTCATATTCAATGGTGAGAAGGTGAAAGCTTTTCCTCTAGGATCAGGAACAAGACAAAAGTGCTCACTCTTGCTATTTCTATTTAACATGGTACTGGAATTCTTAGCCAGAGTAATTGGGTAAGAAAAAGAAATAAAATGTGTCTGAATTAGAAAGGAAGAAGTAAAATTGTCTCCTCAGATAACATGATCTTATATATGGAAAACCTATTAGAACTAATAAACAAATTCCATAAAGTTGTTGGATAGAATATCAATATACCTAAAACACCTGTATGTCTATACACTACAATGAGCTATCAGAAAGAGAAATTAAGAAAACAATTCCATTTATAACTGTATCAAAAAGAATTAGATACATAGGAATAAATGCAACCAAGGGGATGAAAAACTTGTACACTGAAAACGTTAAGACACTGATGAAAGAAATTGAAGAAGCCACAAATAAGTGAAAAGAAATCCCATAGTCATGAATTGGAAGAATTAAAATTGTTAAAATGTCCATACTACCCAAAGAAATCCACAGATTCAATGTAATCCCTATTGGCATTTTTCACAGATATAGTAACAACTATCTTAAAATTTTATGTAACTACCAAAGACAATGAATAGCCAAAGCAATTGTGAAAAAAACAAAGCTGGAGGCATCACACTTTCAGATTGCAAATTATATTATAAAGCTATAATAATCAAACCAATATGGTGCAGACACATAAACCAATGGAACAGAAGAGAGAACCTAGATATAAATGCATACATGTTGACATGTATGGTCAACCAACAAGGATGCCAAGAACACACAGTGGGGAAAGGATAGTCTCTTCAATAAATGGTGTTGAGAAAACTGGATATATCCATGCAAAAGACAGAAACTGAACCCCTATCTTACGCCACTCACATAAATGAACTCGAACTGGAATAAAGAAATAAATTTAAGACTTGTAACCATAACACTCCTAGAAGAAAACAGGTAAAAAGTACCTTGACATTAGTCTTGGCAAAGATGTTTTGGATATGACACTGAAAGCACAAGCAACAGAAGCAAAAATAAATGAACTGGGCTTATATCAAACTTAAAAAGCTTCTTCACAGCAAGGAAATAATCAACAAAATGAAAAGCTTGTTGTGAAAACTTGGATGGACCTTGAGGGTATTATGCTAAGTGAAATAAGTCAGACAGAGAAAGACAAATACCATATGATTTCATTCATATGTGGAAGACAAACAAACACATAGATAAGGATAACAGATAAGTGGTTACCAGAGGAGAAGGGGGTGGAGGGGAGGGCGGAAGGGATAAAGGGGCACATATGTATGGTGACAGATAAAAAAACTAGGCTTTTGGTGGTGAATTCCATGCAGTCTATACAGAAACTGAAATATAATAATGTACATCTGAAATTTGCACAATGTTATAAGCCAAAATGCCAAAGAATAAGAAAATAAATCCTAACATTTCAGCCACACACAAAAAAAGGAAAAGCCAACCTATGAAATGGGAGAAAGTATTTGCAAACTATATATCTGGTAAAGGGTGAATTAAAAAAAAAAAAAAAAAATATATATATATATATATATATATATATATATATATATATATATATATATATAAGGAACTTATAAAATTCAATAGCAAAAAAACCAAACAACCCAATTAAAAACTATTCAAAGGACTTGAATAGACATTTTTTGAAAGACATACAAATGGCCAACAATTACATCAGGGAAATGCAAACAAAACCCATAAGACATCACCTCATACCTGTTAGGATGGCTTTTATCAGAAAGACAAGGAATAAGAATGATAGAGAAGATGTAGAGACAGGAGAACACTTTTGCACTGTTATTGGGAATGTAAATTGTTATAACCATTATGGAAAATAGTGTAGAGGTCTGACATGCCACTTCTAGGTATATATCCAAAGTAAATGAAATCACTATCTTAAAGAGATATCTGTACTCCCTGTTCATTGCATCATTATTCACAATGGTTAAGACATGGAAACAGCCTGTGTTTGTTAACAGATGAATTAATAAAGAAAGTGTGGTATATATTTTCAATGAATATTATTCAGCCATGAGAAAGAAGGAAATCCTGCCATTTGCACCAGCATGGATGAACCTAGGCGACATTATGCTAAGTGAACTTAACCAAAGAGAGAAAAACAAATGCTCTATGATCTCATTTATATGTGGATCTAAAATTAAAACAAACAAACAAAAACTTTAACTCATAGAAACAGAGAGTAGAAAGTTATTAGGGTTGAGAGATGGGGAGATGTTGATCAAAGTTTACAAATCCTTCAGTTATAAAATAAACAAGCTCTGGGGATCTCTTGTGTACACCATAGTGACCATAGTTAATTACACTGTGTTGTGTACTTGAAATTTGCTAAGAGAGTTGATCTTAAGCATTATCAACATGAAGAAAAAAGTAAAAATGTGAGATGATGGATGTGTTAATTAACCTGATATGGTAATCACTTCACAAAGTTTATGTATGTCATATCACATTGTATATTTCATATATATACAATTTTCCTTATCAATTTTACATCAATAAAGCTGGAAAAATTTTTAAATAAATAAAAATAGAGATCTGGGTATGAGTAAGACAGTCCAAATCCTTGACTTTATTTTGACAGCTTACATTCTTGGAGGGTAATAAATAAAAGCAGAAATATATAATACAATCTTCAGTGAAAATAGATATTGTTCTAGAAGAGAAAGCCGGGAAAGAAGCTAGAAACTGACTGGAGAATGAGAGCACTCGTGTCATGTGGTTAATAAAAGCTTCCTTGATTGTGGAGACATATACACAGAAATTTTAATAAATGTGAAGACAGCCTTACCTAGGTGATATTTTAATAGAGGTAGCAGCAAGTGCAAAGGTCCTAAAGCCTGAAGAAGCAATTAGCCTGTCATATTTGAGAAAGAGCAAGAAAGTTGCTGTAGCTGTTGGTGGAACAGGAAGCAAGATGAGAGATTGGTTGGTCTAGACCATGTGGGGTTTTGAAGGTTAAGCTAAGGCCTTAAGCTTTAATTACAAGTGAGTAGTAAGCCATTGGAGGGTTGTGAACTGTGGAGGGATATGACCTTTCTTAAGGTTAAAAAAATATCATTCAGGAGTAGAAATAGGGAGATCCATTGGGACGCATGCTAGGTAAGACATGATGCTGTTGAAAAGAGGGCAGCAGAGGAGAGAAGTGGGGAGCAGCACACTGGAGATATTGAAAGATATTGGAGATAATGAAAGAAGAACTAACAAGATCCATTGATTAGTTCAATTTGTGGTGTGAAAGATAGGAGGAATCCCAAAATACCTCATTCCTACTTAGTTTTTTTCTTTGTTTCACCTGAGCAGCTGGGTAAATTGTACTCCTATTAAGTGATCTGGGGAAAACATGAAAAGGAGTAGATTTGGGGAGTTAGTGAGTTAAGAATTCTGTTCAGGGCATGGTAAGTTTGAGTTATCTTTTAGTCATGCAAGTAGGATGTAGAATAGGTAGAAGAATATGCAATATTCCATTGATTCCAATGCTTGCTTCTTTTTTTTGTTGTTTGTTTTTACATGTTAACATCAAATAGAAATGCCTTACACAGTTGATGTTCTCTTTAATCACTGGTAGTCAGGTAGTGGTCATGATGTAGCTGTCATTGTATGATCTTTGGCAAACTTAGTCACACCTGTTCATGTTGTTAAGGGTCCTTTGTTACATAAACGACTTTCTAGTCACTATCAGAAATATTCGAGCCTCTTCAGCATATATATATACACAGCATTTTCAGACATAAGACTGGATGAGATGCCCCATGGCATCAATATAGATAGAAAGACAATAAGTCTAAACATTAGCCCTGTGGCATGCCAACATTTAGAAGTCATAAAGACAGGGTGGACTCCTCGAAGGAAACCAAAAAGGCTCACCAATACATAGAAAGAAAAATGGAAGAAGGTGGTATCTTAGAAGCCAGAGAAAGGATTTACAAAATGATGAAATATTCAACAAGGTTAAATCTTGCTGAAAGCTCAAATAACATAAAAGCTGGGGACTGACCATTGAACTCAGCAAAATGTAAGACCTTGTGACCTCAGTGACACTGACAAGAGCAGGAACAGTTCCATGGGAGAGGCAGACATAAAAATCTAATTGGAATGACTTGGAGAAAATGAGAGATGAGGAAGTAAAGTCACACAGATGAGGGAAGTGTCAAGAGAGAAATTTTGTTTTAAGATAGAAGACCTTACAGCCTATCTATAAGCTGATTATTAAAATGCCATAAAAAAAGAGAAAAGCACAGTATGTGAAAGAAACAGGATACTTATTGGAACAAAGTCATTAATTAGATGAGAGGGGATGTTTCAGCGCAGTAGGTTTTGGCTTAAAAAGAAACAGGAACACTCTTGCTTTTGCTGAATCAAAGAACTTTCTTCACATTGAGTAGGGTGGGGATCATCTCAATGTGCTCAGGGTAGGCAGAGTAATCTAGAAGACAATGGCTTGGACTAAACACTAAGTACTCCAGGCTCCCAACTCCCTTCTCTGTCAAATGCATGCTGCCATGTGCCTTTGTATAAAGTTCATGATACTACAGGGATCCAAGGAGAGTGAGATTCCAAGGTTTTTGAACATTTCAAGACAATATACCAAATGCAAGGCAGTATGATTGCTTTCCATTGGACTACTGTCAGCAAAATTTTCTCATTCTTGTGCCAATGTGTCTCTGTACACATCCCCCACCAGCACCCTAATTTATTTTATTGGCAACAGTAAAAAGCCTTGCTGGAGGAGAAACATGTTCTTCCCTCTACATGGCTTGCTACATGCCAATACCTTATATGTCAGGACAATTTGGAACACAGTCGGTGCCTTGGGTCTCCTGATGTGACTTTTTTCAGAATGTGATGGCTGTCCCAGATCCCCCTGGCACCTCTTGAAGTCACTAACTCTTGTGCCGTGAAGAAATTCATGAAGGCCTGGGACTCAGGAGAAGATGTCAATACCAAACACTTACAAAAAGTTAGAAAATATGAAAGAATATTACTGGGGTTTTCTAGAACAAAGGATTTGGGATTTCTTCTCTTTCTTTAGTGACTTCAGATATATGTTGTATGTGTATTTCTGTTGATTGCTATCCATTCAATCCTGTAGATACCTATGGAATGCCAACATCTCAGGCATAGCCTCAACCTTCAGGAGCTCACAACCCAGTGAGAACATTGATAAACATGAACAAATAATTGTCTCAGGAGAACCAATTTAGGAGAAAGCTCAAGTTTCAGAGTTCCATAGTGGAATGAATCAAAAACAGTCTCAAAATCAAGCAGGTGTCCTAGGACCCCTGATTCTATATTTGGTTTTGAAGGAGATGGGAGGTAGACATTTAAAAAATTCCATAAAGAAAGAACAAAGATTCTAAAAACTCTGAGATATAAAATGGCAACATTGGAGAATTCTAAACCTTTAAATTTATCACTCTTCTGAAGATGGATTGCACCATAAAGTACTGCATTTTCATTTTTTGGTCATCTAACCAAGGAAATTGTCAATAAAAATATGTATATGAGGCATGGTCAACATTAAGATACATTACCTGATCCACATTCAAGGAAGGGTTTTGCCCAGCTGCAGAGGTCCCATCAGCAGACAGCAACCAGCTGTCAGCCAGTCTGGGTGTGCTTCACCTGCAAAGAGTGGCCTCAACTGGTGACATGCCCTTTCTGGGGTAGACCACATGTGGTCATTGAGCAAGGTGGGAATATCAAGGCCCAGCAATTTGACCTAACATGAGACAACTCCATCAGCCAATATTCACACCAGAGCTCGTCACTAGTTTGGCTGAGGCTTTGTGGGTCTGCATTACAATTTGACTTTTCCTTTCACAGATGTTAATGTTTATGAACACCTTACACTACAAACTCTGTGTCAATGCATGCTTCTGGAAGGAATGTGATGCCCTGTAGGAAAATATCTGTTATGTGGTATTGTTTATAGTTTCAGTTTTATTCAATTACTTAAGTGAATATAAACTCTTCTTGAAATGATTTATACTGTCTTTTACAACATTTTTCCCTTAGTATATCAGGTAATTTTTTATGTGAAAGGCAGCTGTGGGCACTGAAGGGCTGGGATAGGAGGGAGAGATCGAGGAATTAGGAAGCTCTGAAAGAGGATGCCTGAAGGAGTCGAAAGGTCTGAAATCGGGCCTTTCCTGGGTGGAGTAAGTGCAGGGGGCCAGAATGGGAGAGATCAGGGTGGGAATAGAGTATGCTGCTTGTTGGGGTGAGAATGGGGCTAATATCATAATATCATAAGAAAGTGCCACACACACCACAAAAACTCAATAGATGGTGGCTATTTATTGTTGTTCTATAGTTTTCATTATGGTTATTATCAGAAATAGAAGAAAGAGAGAAAGAGTGACAAAGACAAGCTTCACCTACTCTGTAACTTTGCCTAGGGCAAGTCTTCTTGCCCATACAAACCAAAGAAGAAATTGCTTAGCATCAGTAGTTAAACAAAAAAAATGAATAAATTGAATATAATTTTCTGCAATGTCCTTACACAAATGCAAATATGATAAAATAAGTAAAATAAATTAAAAATTATAATAAAAAATGAGATAATGAGCATTTGAGAATAAGTTATTATTCATTCTTTTAATTGCAGTACAAATCAGGATTGAGACCATCTGCAGAGGAGGCATGTGAAGAAAAGAAGAGGCGCATGAATATCAAAATGATTTCAAAGGCATCAAGATAAACTTAGATAAAAGGTTGGTGAAATATTGAATTTAAAATAAATATTCAAGGGACTGAAAAGCCATGGAAAAAAACACCTCTTACTTATATAGATAACTAGATCTGCTTGAAAGAAATGTGCTTGTATCAATATAGGCCAGTATCTCTTCTCTTAAGAGAGATTAACCAGGCTTTTTTCTAATAAATAATTTTGCATGTGTTGTCAGGCAAATAGGCTCCAGAATATATTTATTCTAAGCCTAAAGTTACAATCAGCAGAACTGGAAGCTTCTAGGACACTGTTTAGTCCAAACTTTTCATTTTAAAACTGATGATACAGAATCCAAGGAAAATAAAGTGGCTTATGTTAGGTGACAGAGATAGCAGAACCAGGATAGGAACTCACATCCTGAATCCCAGGCTGGCACAATTTATAATATCCTAAGATGAAAAGTATCATTTGATTGCAAATAAGAAGTACTTCTATTTCTTTATCATAGATAAAATTCTCTTTATCCCAAATAGTGGTATAGAATAATTCAGGGGTATGATAAACTAGAGGGTAGGAGAAACAATCGATTTGTAGCTTTTTTTAATTTCTGTGATGTAAATATCCATAAATGTTCTCACCATGAACAATTTCAAGCTACCAAAATGACACTACTGGGCAATGAGTTGAGGATATATATATAACAGCTATAGTCAAAATCTGTGGCAATCACACACATCCCCTCTTGTGTTCTTGGACTCCTTACATGTTCAAAACAAGCATTCCTCATAGGCTACAAAGAAAGTGAACTGGAGAAGAAGGAAAGGTTAGCTACTGTGAAGAATCTGTGGAACTGATTCTGCAATGTGAATTACTTGATTTTAAGTTCCTTAGCATATAGGGTAGAAGGACAAAATTGTTCCATGTTTTCAGGAATTAAGCTACAAGGTAATATACTAGAGAATGGTGCCTCAATTTGTACTTTAGAGTAGTGGATCTGTGAAAGATGGATCATTTACTATCTTAAGCTAAAGGCAACTTTCATCACATAATACAGCCTTCCTATTCTTCCTCTTAATAGATGAGAACTAGAAGTCTGTGTATAAAGCAGATTGACAAGATAACAACTAGAATCCCACCTCCTGACTTCCAAACACTCTGAAATCCAATCCTCTCTACTGACCTAAGTAGACATTTGTTTCTAGGAAGAATAAGTATATTCTATGAAATCATTTTTACCTCCCATAAATCAGAGGTTCTGAAATCTTTTTCACTATAGAAGAATCTTAGTGCCCAGATCCATAGTGCATGTCTTTGTCTCCATCATGTCCCTCTTGAAGTCTATTCTCTCAGGGTAGCATTCTTTCCTTCATGTCTTCATCCCTTAATTCACTCATGAAAAATGTATTATTAAGTAACAGAACCTCAAAACTAGCAATCAGACTGTTCATAGTCTAAAATGGAAGGCAGATGAGTCAAAACAATAAGAACAGCAAAAAAAAAAATAATATCAGTGTAAAAGAATAAATAGCATATGTAAGCACACATGGGGCACATAAAGGAAGTAATCTAATCTTCTGGGTAAACCATAAAATTTTCATCGGGGATTTGATCTTATAAGATGATTAGAAGTTTGCCAAAACGTTGAGGAAAGTAATTCAGGAAGAGGAAGTTACAGCATGTACACATGTCCAGATGTTTCTTTGAAGATTTAAAAATGTACATACTCATACCTGACATTTAGTCCCTTTGTACATTTTCCTCTCCGAATCCAGGCTGCTAAGTCCAAGGGGTATCATCAGTAAGGAATCAGGGAAGAGAGAATTCAAATATTTAGCTTGTACATTAAAAAAAAATTAAACGTCTAATACTTGAAAGAGCTTGAGAAAGAAATACCTCCAGATGTAATGTTCAGACCACAGAAAAGATATGAAATTGTTAGGCAAGAGGATTGAAGAGAGAGTTAAAGAGAAGGTAAAACAGAGCAAATGGTGGGATCTCTGAGACATGTCCTGAACTTGCCCTCCTCTTCTTCTTAGAAAATATGCCAAGGAGGAAGAATATTAACAGAACCCTCAGCAAGGTTGGAGATCTGAAATCCGTAGTCACTTGTATTCTTCTTTGGACTATAATGTTAAAAGCTATCGGCTTTTTCAGGACTCTTCTCTCCATTGTGTTTTGGAAGCCAAAGAATCAAGATACATGCTGGAGAAGAAAGGATCCAAATCCATAGCTCCATGTCTCCTACTGTTCCAGAGAATGATGGGGGCAAGAGTCCGATTTCTCTGAGTTCCTAAGAAGAGTTCTCATTCTTTCTAAAGGAGAATGTTGAACACCCCCATGAGAGCATCATGACATGGGGATGCTGGGGGCATGAAGAGAATGGACAATGTAGTATCAGAAGAAGCCAGAGTGGGAAAATGGCCATACCTGAGGGTCAGACAAGACTGAACACCTCGGGGTGTTCCACAAGATAGCCATGAACTATGCCTCTTTCCTGCTTTTCCTATCCACCAGCAAGGAAATCTCCTGGGAGTTAAAGTAATTCCAGAGTGAAGGAAACAAGGAAAATAATTCATCATCATTCTGAATGAACTGCTTTAAATGACTGAGAAAATCTGAAATGTCTTAGTTTACTAGAACTGACTAGATTGGCTTTTCTGCTCTTTAATAGAATAAAAGATTTAGACAAGAATTTAGTTCAGATATAGAAAAACAGTTACATTTTATTTGGGTTTGTGTGTGCCTGCATGTATACATTTGTGAAGAGCTTGGGGGTAGAGAAGGATCACATCAATATTAAAGGTGTTGAAAATTCATCAGGAGATCAAATTCAGGCATGAAAACATAGGGAACTCTGTTGACTTGCTTTCCAGTGAAATTGGTGAAAATTATTTTAAACAAACAACAAAAAAAAAACACCAAAAAACACACAAACGAAAAACCACCTAAAGCCTCCGGAAGTGGTCTGAAGGAGAAACAGCAAATAAAGATCGTTTTAACAAAAATCTTTGTAAATTTGTTCAGAAAGGCAAGTGTATGTGGCATTTGAACCAAGATTTCTCCAATCCTTCACACTTTCAGCTCAGTGATACAGAGACTCTTGTCCAAATTGCTGCAGCCAAGAACACAGGGCTCCTTCTCTACCCAGAATTGGGCTGGAAGGCTTTCTTCCTGAAAGGCACAGTACTTCGGTGTTTTTTGTTGAATTGCCAGCTGACTGTTGCTGAGGCCAAGTCCTGGGTGAGGGCAGTTGAGAAGTGAGGGGGTCACTTTTCTATCCAGCTTCACTAGTGGAACAGAATTTCTACTTTGGGCATGGTATGCCAAGAATACTGAGCCCCTGATAGCCCTTTCTCCAACTCAGAAAGTAGTGGTTACATGTAAGGAGATTCATGCCAAGTGGCTGCTGTCTCATCTTCCACTGACCAATCAACTCATAGAGCAGACGTGTCTTTCAAAGAGATTTCTGTTTGTCCCACCCCCAGCTCCAGAGCCCCAGCTCACAGATTTTGTCTCGTGGGAGGAAAAAGCCATAACTCAGATAGCTCCTAATGTCTTTCCAAAGGATCTTACTTCATTTCCAACAGAGTTTGGAGAAGTTTAAGCTTACGGGTACCCTCAAGAATGGGGAGGTTGTGGTGAAGGCAATTGGGAAGAGATTCATGGATCTAATGATGGTTCAACCTAGATTGTAGGCTAGCTAATTTGCAGAAGAGAACCAGAGAACAAAAGGACTTGGAGAAGCAATCCTGCAATCAGAATAAATATCAAATCCCAATTTCAGAAACTATTTTGATCATAGGACCACAGTTTGGTTAGGTTATAGAGGGACTTTTTTACAAGACTCTTGTTGAAGACAGCAGAGCAGTTATTTGCAATTAGTGAAGTATAACAATTGGATGTGTTCAGGAAAAGAGTAGAGAAGAGCCTTACCAGTGCTATTGTCATCCCAGAGTGACTATGGGCACAGCAAAAGATGTGTCTCCCTAAAGAGCAACATCAGAGGTTTAGCATTGATATGGGAGTGGGTGGGTGGTGTGTTGACTTCATTAAAGTAACTCAGTCACTAAAATAATAACCAAGAGATAATAATAAGTCTTAGAAGGGGGTGGGGACAAGTACCCAGAATTGCTACAATAAATTATCTAAAATGTCCAGTTTCCAACAAAAAATTATGAGACATGAAAACAAAGAAGAAAGTATAACCCATACATTGAGAAGAAAAGCAGGTGAAAGATGGCCTGTGAGAGCAACTAGATATTGTATTTAATAGAAAAATATTTCAAAGTAGTCATAGTAAATATGTACACAGCACTAAAAAATATCATGATTAAAAAAGAAAAACATCACATCAAATGGAGACTGTGAATGAAAAATAGACCTTATAAACACACACACACAGAAATTCTGGAGTTAAAAGGTATAATAACTGAATTTAAAAAAATCACTAGAGGGTCTCAACAGGACATTTTAAATGGCATAGATCTTAAACAACATGAACATAGATCAATAGAGATTATGCAAGCTGGAGAACAGAGAGAGAAAAGACTGGAGAAAAATGAGCTGACCTTCAGGGAAATGTGGGATACCATCAAGTGCACCAATATAAGCATAATGGGAGTACTAGAAAGATAGAAGAGAAGGAGGAGAAAAATCTTTGAAGAAATAAAAGCTGAAAACTTCTGACATTTAAGGAAAACCACAAACTACATTCAGGAAGCTCAACTCAGCCTGAATAGGAAAAAACACAGAGATCCACAAACCAACACATCATAGAAAAAACGTTGTAAATAAAAAAACAAAAAAAAACCAAAAACCAAAAACGCTTGAAATCATTAAGAGAAAACTAATGTATCACTTACAAGGGAACACAATAAGCTTAACAGATGACTTCTCAACAAAAACAAAGTAGGCCAGGAGGCAACAGGATGGCATATTCAAAGTACTAAGAGGAGAAAAGAAACCTGTCAACCAAGAATCCTATATCCAGCAAAGCTATCATTTAAAAATAAGAAGCAGCTCTCTGGTGTCACAATGGTGGTGTAGGCAGACTCTAAACTCACCTTCTCCCATGGACACAGCAAATTTACAACTGCTGTTGGAACAGTTACCTCTGAGAGAGAACTGAAACCTGGATAAAAAGAACCCCCACAAAAAGGGGCAGTGCTGACTGAAGTGGAAGAGGCAGAAATTCCTTTCTGGAGAGGAAAAAAGCCACCTTTGCAAGCTGCGACATTTCATGGCTGGCCAGGAGCAATCCTAACATATGAAGCCTTCTCTGGAGGAGTGGGGGATCTGAGCAGGGGAGCATTACCACTATAAGCAGCTTTTGGACTCAGCATACCTGAGACAACTGTCATAGCATCTGGATTTGCTGGCTACTAACAACAATAGAGGATACCCCCAGAAAAGCTATTGGACATAAGGGTAAAAACGCCTGCTCTTAATGGGACCCACACACAAATTCACCCATTGTGCAAAGTGACAAATCACCATAAAGAAAGGTGCACTGTTCTTTGGTGAAAAGAGACACACCTGATAGGCTCTGGGTATATCTCAGTGAGAGGTGAGACCTCTTCAGGGACTAAGACATTGGTGGCAGCAATTATTGTGACCTAGTACAGGCATGCTGACACAGTCACTGGCAGACGCCATTGGAGTCCTTCTCCTGGCCTGTTAGCACAGGGTGTGTCCCACCCACTAGAGCACCAATTTAATCCAGGTCATCCAGGGCTGGCAGCCTTCCCTAGGGACTGCCCCAACCCTAACAGGAAGCCATTGGACACCTTGTGGTCCTGAGTAGGCAGGATGCTTGGATCCTCTGCAGTGGAGCAAGTGGTTGCAACTCTGCAGGGCAGGGCAGGCATAAGGAAGTGGTGGAGTATGGGGGTCATTGGTGGAGCATGTGGGGCCTCTGCTGCCAGGTGACTGGGTCCACATCAGGGGGCTGGGGCATGTACACAGGGCAGGACTGTGCTAATCGGGTGTGTGGACCTGTGCGCAGTGGGGCTTGTCAGCTGCAGAAGATTTGTGCTTCTCAATCAGACAGATAGGGGATTGGTCCCACCTTCCAAACCCTGAAACAACTGGGTGCTCCCCTGCCTGGAGCCAACCCCACTCAGGTGCAATCCTGAGAGAACTGACAAGATCCTTGCAGACTGGAGGCCTACAGCAATTGTAAGTCCGTGAGCCTAACAACAAGCCACACTGGGGGCCTACTCACTTAACAGAAAAAGTGCAACAGGAATGTACTTTTAGATCTTGGTGCTAGGGCTTCCCACACCTGATATAGTGACTGAAGGGTCCATCGTGGTCACACAAAGATGAGCATTACAAATAGCTGGCCAAGGGGGCAGCCTAGCCTCCCTGGGCACCTGCAGAAAGAGCAACATTGCCACAACAGAAGGATAAAAGTAGCTAACACAGGGGTCACTCCTAGAACATTTGGAACTGGTGATGAGAGGGAAGCACAGGGCCTCATAAGACATCTCTTACATAACACCACCTCTCCAAGATCAGGAGAAGTAACTAACCTAATACATAAACATAAGCATGGAAAGAGGCAAAATGGGGAGGCAAAGGAATACTTTCTAAGTAAAGGGATAGGACAAATGCCCAGAAAAATAAATAAATGAAACAGAAATAAGCACTCTACTTGACAAAGAGTTCAAACAAAAGGCCATAAGGATGGTCATTGATTGTGGGAGAAGAATGGATGAACTCAGTGACAAATTCAACAAAGAATTAGAAAATATAAAAAAGAACTAATCAGGGGCTGGTCCAGTGGCATAACAGTTAAGTTAATTCATTCCACTTTGGTGGCCCAGAGTTCACCAATGTGGATCCTGGGCACAGACCTACTCACTGCTCATCAAACCATGCTGAGGTGTCATCCCATGTAGAAGAGCTATAACTCTACTACTATGATATACAACTATGTACTGGGGCTTTGGGGAGAAAAAAAGAGAGAAAATGAAAAATTGGCAACAGATGTTAGTGCAGGGCCAATCTCGCTTACACACACACAAAATAACTAACCATAAATGAAGAATACAAAACTAGAAATGAAAATTCACTAGACAGACTCAATAGCAGAGTAGATGATACAGAAGAATGGATCAGTGAGATGGATGAAAGACTAGAGGAAATCACCCAGGCTGAGCAGATAAAAGAAAAAAGAATTAAAAAGAACAAAAACAATCGAAGCGACTTCTGTGACAACATAAAGCACACTAACATTCGTATTATAGGTGCCCCAGAAGGAGAAGAGAGAGACAAAGAGGCAGAGAATTTATTTGAACAAATAATAGCTGAAAATTTTCCTAACCTAAGAAAGAAAACAGATATCCATTTACAGAAAGCACACAGAGCATCAATTAAATTAAAACACCAGGAATTAAAGATAAAGAGAAAATCCTATAAGCTGCAAGAGAAAGGGAACAAGTTACCTACAAACGAAACCCCTTAAGGCTATCAGCTGGCTTCTCAGCAGAAACCTTTCAGGCTAGAAGGAAGTGGCATGATATGTTTAAAGTGCTGAAAGGAAAAGCCTACAGTCAAGAATACTCTATCTAGCAAAATTATATTTAGAATGGAAGGAGAGAAGAAGAGGTTCCCAGACAAGCAAAAATTAAAAGAGTTTATTACCAAGAAATCAGTCTTTCATCAAACGCTAAAGGGACTTATTTAAATGGGAAACAGTAGGCCACAAGTAGGAATATGAAAATTATTTTAAAAAAAAGAAAGAAAATGACTGCTAAAGGCAAAAATACAGTAAAGGTAGCAGATCAATCACCTATGAAGCTGAAATGAAAGTCAAAAGACAAAAGAATTAAAATTACCTATTTCTATGATAAGAGGGCAATGGATACACACACACACAAAACAAGGTTAGATATGATATCAAAAACATAAAATGTGGGAGGAGGGCAGTAAAAGGGTAGACCTTTTACAAAGAAGTCAAAGTAAAGACATGATCAACTCAATATAGATTTCTTTGTACGTGTGATTAATATATGAACCTGATAGTAATCACAAACCAGAAACCTATGATAAATACACAAAAAATAAGAGAAAAGAACCCAAATACAATAATAAAGAAAGCCATCAAACCACAAGCAAAGAGATCAAGAGAAGAAAGGAACAGATACAAATTACTAAAACACCCAGAGAAAAAGTAACAAAATGGCAGTAAGTACATATTTATCAATAGCTACTTTAAATGTCAATGGAATAAATGCTCCAATCAAAAGGCATAGGATGGCTGATTGTATTTTTAAAAAGACCTGTATATGCTTCATACAAGAGACACACTTCAGACCTAAAGACACTCAGAAATGGAAGGTACAGGGATGGAAAAAGATACTCCATGCAAATGGCAATGGAAAGAAAGCTGTGGGGGTTAATGCTTATCTCAGACAAAATAGACTTTAAAACAAAAACTGTAACAAGAGACAAAGAACAGCACTACATAATGATAAAGGGAACAATCCAGCAAGAGGATATACACTTGTAAATATCTATGCACCTGATATTGGAGCATCTAAATGTGTAAAGCAATTATTAAAATACATAAAAGGAAAAATAGACACAACACAATAATAGTAGGGGACTTTAAAACTCCACTTACACCAATGGATAGATCATCCAAACATAAGATCAATAAGGAAACATTGGCTTTAAATGACACATTAGACCAGATGGACTTAATAGATATATACAGAACATTCCATCCAAAAACTGCAGAATACATATTCTTCAAAAGCACATGGAACATTATCGAGGATAGATCACATATTAGGCCACAGAAGAAGTTCCAATAAATTTAAGAAGATTGAAATGATGCCAGGCATCTTTTCTGACCACAAAGATACGAAACTAGAAATCATCTATGGGAAGAAAATCAGCAAAGCCACAAATATGTTGAGATTAAACAAAATGCTACTGAACAATGACTGGATCAATGAAGAAATAAAAGGAAATAAAGAAAATCTTCAGACAAATGAAAATGAAGATAAGACATGCCAAAATTTATGGGATACAGCAAAAGCAGTTCTAAGAGGGAAGTTTATAGCAATACAGGCCTACCTCAACAAACAAGAGAAATCTCAAATAAATGACCTAACACTGCTCCTAAAAAAACTGGAAAAACAAGAACAAAGTCCAAAATTGGTAGAAGGAAGGAAATAATAAAAATCAGAGCAGAAATAAATGAAATAGAGACTAAAAAAATAGAAAAAATAAATGAAACTAAGAGCTGGTTCTTCGAAAAGATAAACAAAATGGACAAACCTCACAAAGAAGAAAAGAGAGAAGGCTCAAATAAAAAAAAATCAGAAATGAAAAATGGAGAAATTACAATGGACACCTCAAAAACACAAAATATTATAACAGAATACTATGAAAATCTATACACCAAAAAACTGGATAATCTAGAAGAAATGTATAAATTCTTAGAATCGTACAACCTTCAAAAACTGAATCAAGAAGAAATAGAGAATTTGAGTATACCGATCACCAGTAAGGAGATTGAAACAGTAATAAAAAATCTCCCTGGGAATGACATTAACATCATCATGGAGCTTTCCCTTTAGACTCCCCCCCCTAAGATACAACAAAATGTGCATTCATAAACCAACAGAGGACATTCACAACATGACAGAAGTCTGAGAGACCCACACAGCCATATGTCTGAAGGTGAGGTCTTGGACCCCCTGGAGGAAATGGAAGGAGATAAGGAAAATTCCTCTCACTCCTGAACAGTGGTAACCCTCTGACCACGCAGCTCTCAGAGGGAGTGGGAGGGCTGGGCCTCCATGGGAAAACCATTGCTCTCCACATTCCCTCACAGGCCATGGGAAACCCCCACAGAGAGGTCACTGAACTGCTGTGGGGGTGTCTTCATCAATCTAGCACCCCAGGAGAGCAGATAGTGAGGGAAGAGTGAGAAGATCCCGGGATTGGGCAAGCAAAAGAAAACACCACTCCCCCTCCCCAGTGCTCCAGCACAGTCCATTGGCCAAAGTACATGCAGATCTTTGAAGGCTCAGAATACAGTTCTTGACACCCACCCAGTGGCAGCAGGTGGAAGCTGTGACCAGATACTATCATTATGCAAAGACATAAATCCAGGACATCAAACAGTATGAAAAATTATATTAAATCTCCAGACTGGAAAGAAAATGAGAAGCACCCAGAAATAATCCCAGAGGCACAGTAATTCATCATCTAAATGACAGAGAATTCAAAATAGCTATCATAAAAAAGCTCAACAAGTTACAAGGAAATACAGATAGTTCAGTGAAATCAGGAACTTCTTAACAAAAAAGATTGAAACTATAAAGAAAAATTAACAAGAAATGTTGGAGATGAAAAACACAATGGATGAGATAAAGAAAAATCTGGAGTCTAAATAAGAGAGCTGACAATGTGGAGGATAGAATTAGCATTCTACAGGATAGAAATGCAGAAATGTTCCAGATGGAGGAGGAGAGAGAACTAAATCTAAAAATAAATGAAGAAATTCTCCAAGAAATATCCAACTCAATTAGGAAATGCAGCATAAGGATTGTAGGTATTCCAACGGGAGAAGAGTGGAGGAAAGGAGCAGAGAGCTTGTTTAAAGAAGCAATAGCTGAGAACTTCCCAAATCTGGGGAAGGAACTGGAAATACAAGTGAATGAAGCCAATAGATCTCCTAACTATATCAACATGGAAAGACCCTCTCCAAAGCATATAGTAGTAAAGCTGGCAAAATCATTGACAAAGAAAAAATATTACGGGCAGTAAGACAGAAGAAAATAACATACAAAGGATCTCCTATCACGCTTTCAGTGGATTTCTTAGCAGATATCTTATAGACTAGGAGAGACTGGAATGATATATTCAATATTCTGAAAGACAAAAACTTTCAGCCAAAAATACTCTATCCAGCAAAAATATCCCTCAGATATGAGAAATAAAAACTTTCCCAGATAAAAAAAAGCTAAGGGATTTCATCACCACAAGACCCCAACTACAAGAAATTCTCAAGAAGGCCCTCATGTTTGAAAAAAAGAGAGAGAGAGAAAGGGGATGCAAAGCCTTGATCAAGAAGAAAAATAGGTAGACAAAATCAGAAAAAATTGTTGCTCTCTATTGGAACAGATTAGCAAACACTTGATTATAACATCAAAGATAAAGGCAAGTAAATACCAAAAATAAATATAATTTCATCATTTTAACCACAAATTCACTATATAAGATGGACAAAGTTTTGACAATAATAACTTAGAAGGGGAAGAGGAAAGGGACAGAATTGACTTAGTCAAAGGAAATAAGAGGGTATCAGAAAATTGACTATCTCATCTATGAGATTTTTTGTACAAACCTCATGGTGATCACTAAACAAATTATCAGAACAGAGGCACATATGCTAAATAAAGAGAAAGCTAAGAAAACCATCATAGAGAACTACAAAACTGAATTTGTAGTCCTAAAATCACAGGATGAGAAACAAAGTAAATGCAGAAGAGCTGGAAAACAAGCACTAAAATAGCAGCATTAAGTCCTCCTATATCAATAATCACTCTAAATGTAAGGGGATTGGATTCTTCAATCAAAAGACACAGAGTGGTGGGATGGATTTAAAAACAAGTCTCAACAATATGCTACCTCCAGGAAACATATCTCAGTTCTAAAGACAAACTCAGGCTCAGAGTGAAGGGATGAAAGACAACACTCCAATCTAATGGCAAAAAAAAGAAAGTGGGTGTTGCCATACTTATATCAGACAAAGTAGACTTCAAGATAAAACAGGTAATGAGAGACAAAGAGGGGCAATATATAATGATAAAAGGGACACTCCACTTATAAATATATGTGCACCCAACACAGGCGTACCAAAGTATATAAAGTAACTATTAGCAAACCTAAAAGGAGATAACAACAACAACACATTAATAGTAGGGGATCTTAACACCCCACTTATGTTGATGGATAGGTCATTGAGACAGAAAGTCGACAAGGAAATAGTGGACTTAAATGACAAACTAGACCAGACGGACTTTATATATATATATATATATATATATATATATATATATATATATAGAGAGAGAGAGAGAGAGAGAGAGAGAGAGAGAGAGAGAGAGAGAGAGAGAACACTCCATCCAAACACAGCAGAATGCACATTCTTCTCAAGTGCACGTGGAACATTCTCAAGGATAGACCAAATTTTGAGAAACAAGGCAATCCTCCATGAATTTAAGGAGATTGAAATCACAACAAGCATCTTTTCCGACCATAATGCTATGAAACTAGAAATCAACTACAAGAAAAAACCTGGAAAAGTGACAAAGTTGTGGAACTCAGCAGCATGTTACTGAACAACCAATGGATCAACCAATTGAAGAAATTAAAGGAGAAATCAAAAAATATCTGGAGACAAATGAAAATACATCATATCCACTCATATGGCATGCAGCAAAAGAGTTCCTGAGAGGGAAATTCATAGCAATACAGGCCCATCTTAACAATCAAGAAAATCTCAAATAAACAATTTTCAACTCCACCTAACAGAATTAGAAAAAGAAGAACAAACAAAGCCCAAAGTCAGCAGAAGGAGGGAAATAATAAAAACTAGAGCAGAAATAAATGAAATTGAAACCAAAAACCAGTAGAAAGGATCAATGAAACAAAGATCTGGTTCTTTGAGAAACGAGACAAAATTGACAAACCCTTAGCCAGACTCACTAAGAAAAAAAAAGAGAGAAAACTCGAATAAATAAAATTAGAAATGAAAGAGAAGAAATTCCAATGGATATCACAGAAATACAAAGATGTATAAGAGAATACTATGAAAAATTATATGCCAACAAATTGAAGAATCTAGAAGAAATGGATGAATTCTTAGACTCATACTACCTCACAAAGCTGAATCAAGAAGAAATAGAGAATCTGAATAGACCAATCACAAGTAAAGAGATGGAAACAGTAATCAAAAACCTCCCCCAAAATAAAAGTCAAGAACCAGGTGGCTTCTTCAGAGAATTCTACCAAACAATCAAAGAATATTTAATTCCTATCGTTCTCAAACTATTCCAAAAAATAGAGGAAGATGGAATACTTCCTAACACATTCTAAGAGGCCAACATCACCTTGATACCAAAACCAGACAAAGACAATACAAAGAAAGAAAATTACAGGCCAATATCATTGATGAACATAGACTCAAAAATCCTCAACAAAATATTGGCACACTGAATATGGCAATACACTAAAAAGATCATACACCATGATCAAGTGGGATTTATACAAGGGACACAAGGATGATTCAACATCCACAAATCAATCAATGTGATATACCACTTTAACAAAATGAGGAATAGAAACCACATGATCATCTCAATAGATGCAGAGAAAGAATTTGACAAGATGCAACACCCATTTATGATAAAAAACAAAAAAGTTAATAAGATGGACATAGAAGGAAAGTATCTAAACATAATAAAGGCCATACAGGACAAATCCACAGCCAACATCATACTCAATGAGGAAAAACTGAAAGCCATCCCTCTGATAACAGGAACAAGATAAGGGTGCCCACTGTCACCACTCTTCCTCAACATAGCATTGGAGGTTTTGGCCAGAGCAATTAGGCAAGAAAAAGAAATCAAAGGGATCCAAATATGCAATGAAGAAGTGAAACTCTTGCTGTTTGTAGATGACTTGATTTTATATATAGAAAACCCTAAAGAATTCATTGGAAAACTATTAGAAATAGTCAACAACTACAGCAAATTTGCAGGGTACAAACAAAAATCAATTGCATTTCTATACTCGAATAATGAACTAACAGAAAGAAAACTCAAGAATACAATCACAACAAAAAGAATAAAATATCTAAGAATAAACTTAGCCAAGGAGTTGAAAGACCTATACAATGATAACTATAAGACATTACTAAAAGAAATCAATGATGAGATAAAGAAATGGAAAGATATCCCATGCACATGGGTTGGAGGAATAAACATAGTTAAAATGGCCATACTACCTAAAGCAATCTACAGATTCAATGCAATCCCAATCTCATTCCCAATGACCTTCTTCACAGAAATAGAAATAAGAATCCTAAAATTCATATGGAGCAAGAAAAGACCTCAGATGATAGCTAAAACAATCCTGAGAAAAAAGAACAAAGCTGGAGGCATAACAATTCCTGACTTCAAAATATACTACAAAGCGATAATAATCAAAACAGCATGGCACTGGTACAAAAACGGATCAGATCAACGGAACAGAACTGAAAGCCCAGAAATAAAACCATACATCTACAGACAGCTAATCTTCAAACATTAGCTATTCGTACAATGGGGAAAGGAAAGTCTCTTCAATAAATGGTATTGTGAAAACTGGACAGTCACATGCCAAAAAAATGAAAGTACATCATTATCTTTAGGCATAAAAAAAATTACCTCAAAATGGATCAAAGACTTGAAGGCAAGTTGTGAAACTATAAAACTCCTGGAAGAAAATATAGGCAGTACACTCTTTGATATCCATTTTAGTGTGGTCTTTTCTGTTCCATGTCTCAGACAAGGGAAACAAAAGAAAAAACAAACAAATAGGACTTTATCAGACTAAAGAGCTTCTGCAAGACAAAAGAAACCAGGATCAAAATGAAAAGACAACCGACCAGATGGGAGAAAATATTTGCAGATCATATATTCAACAAGGGGTTAATAGCCATAATATAATAAAGAACACACACAACTGCACAACAAAAACTCAAATAACCCCACCAAAAAATGGGCAAAGGGTATGAACAAACACTTTTCCAAGGAAGGTATACAGATGCCCAAAAGTCATGTGAAAAGATGTTCAATGTTACTAATCATCAGGGAAATGGAAATCAAAACTACACTAAGATATCACCTCAGACCCGTTAGAATGACTATAATTACCAAGACAAAAAATAACAAATGTTGGAGAGGATATTGAGCAAAGGGAGCCCTCACACACTGCTGGTGGGAATGCAATCCCTAACAAAGTTCAAATGACATTTTCCACAGAAATAGAGCGAGGAATCCTAAAATTTATATGAAACAGCAAAAGACTCCTAATAGCCAAAGGAATCCTGAGAAAAAAAGAACAAAGCTGGAGGCATCACAATCTCTGATTTCAAAATACACTACAAAGCTATAGTAACCAAAACAACATGGTATGGGCACAAAAACAGATACCCAGATCAATGGAACAGGATTGAGAGCCCAGAAATAAACCCACACACTTATGGACAGCTAATTTTCAACAAGGGAGCCAAGAACATACAATGGAGAAAGGAAAGTCTCTTCAATAAATGGTGTTGGGGAAAGTGGAGAGCCAAAAGAACTGGACGCAAAAGAATGAAAGTAGACCATTATCTTACACCATACACAAAAAATAACTCAAAATGAATTAAAGACTTGAATGTAAGACCTGAAACCATAAAACTTCTAGAAGAAAACATAGGCAGTATGCTCTTCAACATCGATCTTAGCAGCATAGTTTCAAGTACCATGTCTAACTGGGCAAGGGAAAGAATAGAAAAAATAAACAAATGGGACTACATCAAACTTCTGCACAGCAAAGGAAACCACCAACAAAATGAAAAGATAACCTAACAACTGGGAGAAGATATTTTCAATCTGTTTATCTGATAAGGGGTTAATCACAAAATATATAAAGAACTCTTACATCTCAACAACAAAATAACTAGCAACCTAATTAAAAAATGGGCAAAAGATCTGAACAGACATTTTGCCAAAGAAGATATACAGGTGACCAACAGGCACATGAAAAGATGTTGAACATCACTAACTATCAGGAAAATGCAAATCAAAACCACAATGAGATATCAATTCACTCCCATCAGAATGGCTATAATTAAGACAGGAAACAGCAAGTGTTGGAGAGGAAGTAGAGAGAAGGGAACTCTCATATACTGCTGGTGGGAGAGAAAACTGGTGCAGCCACTATGGAACACAGTATGGATATTCCTCAAAAAATTAAGAATAGAACTACCATACAATCCAGTTATTCCACTGCTGGGTATTTATCAAAAGAACTTGAAAACACAAATGCATAAAGATACATGCACCCCTGTGTTCATTCCAGCATTATTCACAATAGCCAAGACCTGGAAGCAACCTATGTGTCCACCAAGGCACGAATGGACAAAGAAGATGTGGTATATGTACACAATGGAATGGTACCCAATCACAAATAATGATAAAATCCAGCCATTTGTGACAACATGGGTGGACCTTGAGGGTATTATGCTAAGTGAAATAAGTCAGAGGGAGAAACTCAAATAATGTATGATCTCATTCATAAGTAGAAGATTAGAACAACAACAATCATATAGAGACAGAGATTGGATTGGTGGTTACCAGAGGGGAAGGGAGAAGGGAGGAAGGTGAAAGGGGTGATTAGGCCTGTGTGTGTGTGTGTGTGGTGATGGATAGTAATTAGTCTTTGGTTGGTGGACATGAGGTAATCGACACAGAAATCTAAATATAATAATGTACACCTGAAATATGTCATAAATCAGTGTTACCTCAATAAAAAAATAAAAATAAAAGCAAAATAAAGACTTTCCTAGATAAACAAAAATTGAGAAAATGTGTTGCTAGCAGCATCAACTTACAAGAAATACTCAAAAGAACTTCAGACTGAAGTCAAGTGACCTCAGATGGTAATGTGAAGCTATATGAACAAATTGCACCAACAAAATGGTAGTTATTAACTATAAAGATATGGTAAATATATATTTTCCCATTTCCTCTCTAAAGTGATTTAAAAATCAATTTGCATATAATAATATGTACATTTGTATTGTTGGTACTATAACATATAAAAATCTGACATGTATAATGTGTTTGCCAGTAATAACACAAAGAATGAGGTGAAAGCAAATATGAAATGTGCTAAGTAAATGATGACAGATGCTAAAGTAATAATTATAACAATTTATTGTTGGGTTCATAACATTAATGGATACAATGTATATAACAATAATACCACAAAAAGGGGGAAAAGGGAATGGAACCATATAGGAGCAATGTTTCTATATGTTACTGAAATCAAGTTTGTATAAATGTGAAGCTGATTTTGATAAGATATATACAGTAAAACCTACAGCAATCATTAAAAAAACTCAAAAATATAGTGAAAAATTATCAATAAAATTAAAATGCTGCAATAAAGTATATTCACTTAATGCAAAGAAAAGGCATTAAGGAGGAAGAAAGAAACAAAATGATATGAGAGATATAGAAAACAAAAGTTTAAATGGCACATGTAAATTCAGGTATGTCAATAATATTAAAGGTAAATAGATTTAAAAATCTAATTAAAAACTAGAGATTGTAAGACTGGGTGAAAACACATGATCCAACTATATGTTGTCTATAGGAGACAGACTATAGATAGAAAGATACATGGATTGTGAATAAGAGGACAGAAAAGCATATATCATACACACAGCAACAACAGGAAGGCTGGAGTGGCTATACTGATATTAGCCATAATAGACTTTAAAACAAAAAACAGTCTTAAAAACTATTATTTAAAATAGAGTTTAAAGTAGCTTTTGTTGTAAAACATTATAAAGAGGGACCTTGTAACAATAAAAAGACCAATCTATCAAGAAGATATAATTATAAACATACATACACCTAAAACACAGTGCCAAAATAAACAAAGTAAAAGTAACATAAATGAAGGGAGAAATTAACAATACAACAGTAACAATTGGAGTGTTCAAACCCCACTTTCAATAATGATAGAACAACTAGACAGATCAACAAGAGAACAGAAAACTTGAACAAGACTAAAAACCACCCAGTCCTAATAGACACCTATACAACATTCCACCCAACCACAGAAAATACGTACTTCTCAAGTGCATGTGGAACATTCTCAAGGATAAATAATGTCTTAAGCCATAAAACAAACCTCCATAAATTTAAAAGTATAGAAATAATATAAAATATGTTCTCTAACCACAATGGTATAAAATTAGAAAATTCACCATTTCTTTATCCTGAAAGAAAAGAGGATTAAAGAGGATATTTGAAGCAGTCATATATTCTGCCATAAATAGGAGAATATATCAGAATGGATTAGATGAGCAATAGGGAGACCAACTAGATGACTTTGGCAATACTCTGGCAAAGAAGTCCAAACCAAGGCAGTGGAAGTGGGAATTCAGAGGAAACTAATGAGAGATACTTTTATCTTACTAACTGTGTCTTGAGTCTGTACGTTGCACTACAGACAATTTCTTAGCCACTTTCTCTTGAATTGTGATCCTCATTATTGGGATGCAATATTTGACAGTTAAGTTCTTTTTGAAGGGAGATAACACTATTAGCAAAAGTTTTCTGCCTCTATGAAATATGACCTCACCCAATTAGAAGAATGTTGCTACCAACAAAAATTGCACCATGAGGGCAATTAGCAATAGTAGCAGTAATAACTATGGAACAGTCAATCAGAAGAAGTGCTATAAGCAAATAAATGAGAGTGAGGAGAAAGGTTACAATATGAATAAGGCTAGGAAACATTTGGGCATATTGAGTCTTCATTAATAATGTGGGAAAAAGTACAGGGTACAATGGAATGAGAGAGCTATTGGGGAAAAGAAAGTCTTCATTTAGCAATGGAATTTTTGCAGCTGACTTTGTTCCCATAAATTGAAGCAGAAGACACAAATTAGGTAAATAAAGTAATTTTGACTAAACTCCTTGTTAGTTATGGCAGGAGATACACCAACCGCTATGTAAACATGCATGGGAATGAAGGACAAGAATAGCACTAGGTGGAAGATGACACTACAATTCACAGCTGAACTCACCTGTACATACATAAGAGGGGGAGATGGGAATGTGGCAGTGAGCATAACTCTGAAGGAGTTTCCCGAGTACAGATGTAGAAAAACAGAGACATGAAAGGATTTCATAATGGGAGGGTCAAGAAAATTTGACCTTGAGTGGCACATTGGGTGGCCCCATGAGTTATGAAGCATCAACAACTAAGTTTCCTGCAGAACCTATTCCCCATAGGAATTTCTGAGGAAAAACTGAGTTAAACTCTTGTGCAGCCAAAGTCAGCATAGGGAAATAAGAAGTTGTTTAAGTAGTCAACAGATCCTGCTACATTGCATGATATGAAGACTCATTTTAGGAAAAATCTTCATCCATGGCATAATAAAGGAAATAAATAAAATACTAATTAAACTCACATCTCTAGAAATGTGGCAAATACCCATAATGACTGAAAAATTTCTCAAGTGCCTAAAGAATTGATAATTGTGATAGAGTTAATGAAATCCGCTTTTAGCAGCAAAATATGGAGAAATCTAAAAAGTATAAAATTTAAAAAAAAAGTCCATTGGGGAATCATAAACCCAGTTGGACTATTTATTAGTCCCCAAACTCCTCCTCCCCATTTCCCTCTGCCATGCCTTTGCCCGAATACCCACACAGTCAAGATGCCAGCACTGTCTAGGATCTTTACACCTTGATAAATCCTTTCATGACTCCTATCCCCCAAATGCGCATATACCCACCTCTGAATTGTCTGAGAACATTTTTATAGCAGAGAGGCCTCCTTAATAGGTAGTGTTTCACATAGAACTAACACCCTACTCAGCCTACCTCTTGCTAAGGTTTTAGATCTATTATTGCAGCTATTAAAAAATTTTGGCTCTTCCCTATGCCTTAGAAGGTAAATGCACACAGAAAATAATTCATAAATGAACAGAACAGAACTAAATTAAGTCTCTAAATATGGTCTTTCTCCTCCCGTGGCTGCAAGGCTGCTGGTTTTCAAGACTGCTACAGAGCTGGAGAGAAGGACACAAGACTGGGACAAGTGAAAAGGCACAAACCTTCCTGTTCTTACCAAGGTTCAGCATTTTTTCTTGAATAAACACATCTCATATTGTTGTAAGCCTTTGACTAATTTCCAGGGTTTTAAATAACTTGATTTTGACAATTTTTTTTGCTTTTATGGAGGAGGTCCTCATTTCCTGTTATGGACTAATATTTGTGTCCCCCTCCCACAAAAAAAACCTCTCGTATGTTGAATCCCCAACCCCCAATGTGATGATATTTGGAGGTGGGGCCTTTGGGAGGTAAATGGTCATGAGAGTGGAGCCTTCCTAATGCAATTAGTGTCCTTTAAGAAGACACACAAGCGAGATCTCTCTTTTTCTCTCTTGCCATGTGAGGATACGGCAAGAAGATTACAATCTGCAAGTTAGGAAAAGGAAACTTACCAGGAACCAAGTCAGCTGGCACCTTGATCTTGTACTTCCCAACCTCCAAGACTTTGAGAAATAAATTTCTGTTGTTTAAGCCATCCAGTATATGGTATTTTGTTATAGCAACCTAAGACACATCCCCATTCCAGATATAATTTGATCTTCATCTTCTAGTCAGATAGGGTATGTACAACGTTCCTCACACTTGATTTTGTAAATAGAAGTCAGGATAAGAAAAAGGAAGAGGTAGAAGAGGAGGAAGTGAAGAAGAAAGAGAGGGAAGGGAAGGGAGAAGGAGGAAGGGAAGAGAGAAGGGAAGAGAGGAGAAGGGAAGAGAGAAGAGGAGCAATCAACTGATGCTTAAGTGTTTGGCTTGCCTAGAATCAAACATCTAGTTATTGGGCAGTACTCACATATGGATTTGCATGCTCTAACTTATAGAACTCTTTCAGTACATCCAAAAAGGAAAAATGCAATTACAAAATTTTTGTTTCAAATTAGAATAATTTGGTTGGAACGGTTTAGAGAATAGGAATAATTGTCAGTTGCCCACGATGGTTAAGATGTGGCTTGGACCAAACAAAGAATCTGATAAAATGACAGGAGCAGTGAGTAGATCTCAGAATCAGGAACATCTCTCTGGGTCAAGATGATCCCTCAATGGGGCATGGCGACCAAAGTCACCCTTACCATCTGCCTTGATACTATAAACTTGGTGGGTGTTTAAGATGTGCCGTAATCTCTTCCTCTCCTTCACGCGGTTGTCTATAAAACATAAGATCTCTATGATGATTTTTTGTTTTTTCTCTGGATCCATTCCTGATTTTTGGAAAGATATGAGTTCATGCAAGGGAATTCCTTCGCCACAATTTTTTTCCTGAGTTTCCGCAGAGAGAAACCAAAGGACTTCATTTTAGTAATGAGAAGGAGGGTTAAGTGATTTCTAGAAGAACCATATTTCAGTATTCATAAAGCCATAGACAGGACCCAAGTCTCCAATTCCCAGGGTCAGTGCCTTTATATTATCCTATCCTCTTAAGAAACCCCTTCTTTTCCAGGCTATCATTAGGTCAAGAGGTAAACACTAAAATTTCTCTGGGTGAAGAGAGCTCTGATCCAAATTCCAGCTGATCTAACACAGCCAATGCAGCAGTAACGAGACTATGCTGGTTAATTATGATGTGGAGCAACAATGTTTTAGCTGCCTTTGCCTGCTTCCAGCCCTGAAATTAAAGTGTCTCTATCAGCTAACTTTTGAACTGTTTAAAAAGCATAAACTCAGAGAATTAAAATATCACTGAGGATGTATGACTTAAGGCCACAAGTTTCTTGTGAAACTTACTTGTCCTACCCTCTAATACTTGTCGTTATTCAACTTCTCAGTCAATCGGATAACAATAAAGTGATAATTTAGCCAAACAGGATCATTTTAGTCTATTTAGTTTTACTGCTAAAAGGAAAATCGGCACTTATTAATCCCAGGCCTTTGGTTTCTAACCCTAGAAAACCACTGTGAAGTGACAGTCCTAGTTCCCTGAAGACAAATATTCAAAGTGTCCCTGAGACTCAACAATTGAAAGTCGTTTCATTATCAAGAAAGAGGTTCTGAAACCAAACTGAAAATAATCTTTCTTTATGCAATTATTGTGCATATTAACCTGGAATTGTGGATGTGATTATTCATTTTTTCCACAGTTATTTTCTTTTTAATTTAGCAAGGCGCTCTACTAGGACTGGGGACACAAAAATAAATTATACACATTTTCTGCCCACAAAGCACATATAGATTTATTTTACTAAAGAATTCCTTTTCCTATGTCACTGCCATACTAATAGCCATTAGTTCTTACTAGTATGTGCTCTGCAAATTCCTGAGTTTGGTCTGAAGGAGAGTGGGAGCAATGCCGGTTTAACAGCTGGTACCTGTTTAGTACCTATGTCAGGCACTCAGCTAAGGTGATAGTTGGTTTGTTCTGTTTTTTATGTATTATATTTTGGAATCCTCAAAGAAATATTTGCAGTTAGAAGCAGACAGCAGTATAGAGGGAAATGTGTGAACTTGGAGGTCAGATGGTATGGATTCAAATCCAGCTCTACTGCTTGATATTTCTGTGATTGTGGGAAACCTACTAAAACTTTCTAAGCCTGTTTCCTTAACTGTAAGAGGGTTGAGGAGATTACAGCAGGTAATATATTTAAAGCATTTAACAAATTCCCAGAATACAAAGAGTTTTAAGAAATTATTTTCTCTTAGTTATTATTGTATCCATTTTACGGTTAGAAAACTGAGGCTCAGCAATTTGTCAGTAGTTATATAGCCAGTAAGTGGAGGGGTGAATTAAAAGCCACTTGGTCCAGTTCCAAAGTTCTGCTTTTTCCAGGACACCATATTTCTTTCACACGTAGCCTCCTATTCCTTTTCCAGTTTGTTTTCTGTACCATCCCATTAAAGCAGCCTTCCTTAACCTCACTTCATACCAACATGGATCCTTAACATCTCTTGGTTTCTAAAGCATCTGCTATTATAAGATTGTTCAAATTATAGTAATTACTGTATTATAATAACTTGTGTACCTATCTGTCTTCCTGCTAGACTTATCTCCTAGAAGAAAGAATCAAATACTCTTGTTCATATCTCCATTGCTGGATAGGATTTTTAATAGTAGTTTATTGAACAAATTGTATTTCTGTTGCAAAATAAAACTGAATTGAAAATATAATTGAAGAAAATATTGATAAATTCTGTTATACACTTCTCCATCTTCCTGTTAATTTCTTCCTTGTAGATAAAGACCCCAGCGTTGTGGTTGAATCTGTGGTCTTCCTTTATCTGAATGTAACTTAGGCAAGTTATTTAACCTTTTTCTATTTTGTTTTTCTTATTTCTTTACTAGACATAGTAATTTCTAATTCATAGGGTTGTTTGCAGATTGACATATGAAGGCATTTAGCACAATGTTTGGCACAGATTTTTTATTAACAGCCTCATCTTTTCTCCTCAAATTCCAATAGCATTTATTTGCTAACCCAGAGCTTGTGATTAATAGATAACCTTTAAAATATTTCTATTTTCTCAAATCTCTTATCATCTGGTTTTTTATAGTATCTACTTAAAAAAAAACAGAGCTAAGCCAGATATTGTATTTTTCCTGCAGGTGCTTCAGTATAAACCAGCGACAACATCAGAGTATTTGTTACATTCTTAACCACAACATTGTGATGATTCTCCAAAGCAATACATGATTTTATCATCCTACATTTGTTGTGGCTGCCCAGAGCATTGTGTGGAGCCACATCTGAACTCTCACAAAGGGTTTCATAGCTGATTATTGAGGACTGTTGTGGCAGGAGGAAGACAGAATAGCAGCATATATGCTTGGTACTGTTCATCCCTGGACAGTTTGTGGAGCAAATGTCTTCTGGATGTTTTGGACAGGACCAAATGTCCTTCAAGGCATTTGAGACTTAACAGTTATAAAGAGGAAGTTTAAAAACATGGAATGGACACATGTATTCTGAAAAGTCTTAGCCTCACTTTCCCTGAAGGCAGAGCTTGAGACAAAGATTTCCATGTAGATAGTTTATTTGAAAATGTAATCACAGGTAGCAAGTGTCAGGGACAGGGGAGGAGGAAAACAAGCCAAACCATGCATTAGTAAGTTGTCTATCACCACAGCCCTTTCTGAAGAGCCTATGGAATGCCTCACAGAACCAGCTACCTAGAAGACATAGGCAGAATCCTTTATCCACTGACTTCTCCTACCAGTTGGTCAAGGTGACCGCGTGAGTATTAACTTTGATTTACTGCTGGATCACATATAATGAGTGGCAAGTGGGTTCTTATAGCCATAACATGCTATAGAGTCAGAGAAACTCCAGGATGGGAAATGAGAGTTCTATGGAACAAGACCCAAGATAAAGAATTAGCACCTGTGTGAGTTGATTAATATCTATACAGGGCTAGTCACAGCAGTAGCAGTTGGAATAAGAGATGAATTTAGAAAATATGAAGTGGTGCCCAAGGGGAGCAAGATTGCCCACTCCTTGTACTTCTCAGACACATTTTTGCCTTATATTGAATCCACTCTATCATAGAGTCTCTTTCAAGTTGGTGACCAACAACATTTCTGCAAAGACTTAATACAAATGGTAAATGGATTCCTATTGCTGCAGATAGACCTGAGGCAATAATTGATTTTTATCATCCTCTTCTTCTACCCCAAATTCTGGAATCCCTTACTTCAGCTAGACTAGTTTGCTTGCCTGATGGAATGACCCAGACTTTTATTCCCAAGTATTGTGTTCTCTGGTGCACTGCCTTTGTCAGTCTGAAGTTGTTAACATAACCCTTTAACTCTTACCACCTGCATGGAAGTACCAGGAGTGACCCTAATGAATCTCCAGGACTGTAACACTTCACTAAATTTATGAGGAACAACTCTGCACAATCAGGGTCAATTACCCTTACTAGTAAGATAACCCAACCTTTGCTTTCTGGTCCCTCGGCATAAGGAGCCCAAAGTGACCACATGACAATTGTAGCTTCAAGTTGTGTGGAATGTTTTATCTCTGTCCCCTGATTATTAGTATTTCCCTACCTCTGCCCCAGAAATAATACTCTCTACTATAGCAGAGCCTAAGTTTGCAGGAACGAAAAGAAAATGTTTAATAAACACATCACTGTCAGTGATGGTGAGAGGGGAATCTTACTTCCACCTTCTGTTTCACAGACACAGTATATAGGACACAACCCTATATACTGGCTATTTATTCAGAACAAACACTTGGAACATAGCTTCCCAATGTTTCATAATATTGTCCTTGAGCTGGCACCTTCTCTGATAATTGAATATATCATCCTTTATCCTAGACTTCAATACCTCCAGTTACACAGTTACTGGATATCTCATCATCAAGAGCTCAGTCTCTAGAAGGGCCCATAATATTACAGGAGCTCTTTTCAAACATCAAGTAGTCTTCTGCCAGTGTAGGTATGGCTTTGTTCTAGAAACATAAAGGTGTGTCCTGCAAATATTCTGTTGGGGCTTGCCAACTTCACATTAAATCTTTATCTATTCTTTATACTTGTAGCTACATTAGATCTGCCAGATCATATTACTGTAATGAAATGGTAATTTGTACCATACCTAGACCTACCATACAGTCCCTTGTTCTGGACCTTATTCAAAACTTCCAACCTTCCAAGTCACTAGATAAGTAAGTTACAACAGTATTCCCAAGTACAGTATATGCTGACTGTAAAATCCAGTGAGGACCATCAAGTTCTATGCCTCTTTCTTGGTGATAGCAGGTATGAGAAGCAACAACTTGTCTTTTAACTTAGACACAATGTCTCAGCGTGCCCCAAACCATTGGATTCCAAAAAAATTCATTCATGCAGCAGAACCTCAAATCCTTGATGAGTTTATCTCCTTCATTCTGGAACATTAGTGTCTTACTAGAGTATTCAGAGTATTTGTTACCCTACTCATCAAATCCTATTAACATTATGTCATCAGTATAGTGGATTAGCAAGATGTTCTAGAGATTGTCAAGATGGTAGTTGCCAGAAGCTGAGGGGTAAGGGAAATGGGGAGATGTTGGTCCAAGTGTACAAACTTTCAGTTATAAAATGAATAAGTTCCAGGGATTTAAGATATAGCATCGTCACTATAGTTAACAATACTGTACTGTATACTCAAAAGTTGCTATGAGATAGAGTTTTAATGTTCTCACCATAAAAACTACACTAAGATGTGTAGTGAAGTATGTGTTAACTAATCTTATTGTGGTAAACTTTACACACACACACACACACACACACACTATATATATATATATATATATGTATGTATGTATCAAATCATCACATTGTATGCCTTAAACTTACACAATGTTGTATGTCAATTATATCTCAATAAAGCTGGGTGGGGGGGAGGCCTCTTTTGTTCCTCCGTAATGGCATGTTTTGAGAAGAGTTGTTCATTAGATTAATAACCATATGCTGAGTGTCAGATGCTGTGTTAATCTGTTCCAGTAAAAATATCACATCTTACATGAGCTTCAAGGTGGCTAGCATTTTGCTAAGTTTTCAGTAGGCCACTGTCATTTTCCAAGAGTGATGTTTGTTTGCAGGGGCCATACAAACTAATTAAATATTAGTATAATGAGCAGCACCACTGCGGCAACCCTTAAAGCATTAAATCTTTAAAGGTGGCTTTAACCTCTGCAGTTCCTGTAGGATACATTATTGTTTCTGATTTACTACTGTTGCTGAGGGGGGAGAGTGTTGCAGAAAGCCATTTCAGGGACTTGACTTAGTCCTTACTGTCATCATGGCACTTATTCCAGAGATCGTGGAACCAAAACGAGGCTCTACCAGCTATTAAGTATATTTATCCCAATTATACACTTGGAAACTGAAAATAATAATAGGGAAGTTCTGCAAAAGATTGAATCCATTGGGAGATGACTTGGCCTAGAACTCCACTTATAAGTGGCCTCAGTAGGGCCCTTAGTAGCTGGAGGATTCTGATTGCCTCTTCGTGTCTCTGGTATCAATGGTATATCAGAACTTGCAGCCAACAATTCTTGAAAAGTCTGGGTATTCTTTTTTCTCCAGTACAATTTTAGTCATATATATTACTATAAGTTTCTTCCATAAAGGATCTTGGTAGCATTTAGCATAAATATTTGTGGTGGCCAGTGCAAAATCCTTCCTTATCATTTCCCCTTCAGAGGATGAGTTCTGGGCCTATGAACTTTCTTATACTGGGGGCCACAGTTTTCCATGCAAGGCTATTTTCTGGGCAGAGTTTTCTTTCGCTCTCTCTCAGTGGGGTATTGACCTATCTTACCTCATTAAATGCCATCTTCTATTATCCATCACCATAAATTCCAGGGGATAAGACATTCTCATTATCACTCTAGCCTTCCTGTATATTTTAGTAATTACATCTTGCATCTCACAGTTAAATGCCATCATGTCACCTCTGCCATTCTAGAATCCCCTCATTGATACTATCTGCCCATCATCTGCATTGTTACTAGGGAGCCCAGGTCCATGGTGGCATCTCCTGTTATCAACTCTAGCCTACTGAGGAGAGCCAGCACTAATGTTGTTAAGGTGCTCAGTCTCTTTCTCTAGTACATACATTCTTATCTTAGTTAAATGAATGCCATATTGGCCTACTTAGAAAACATAGTCAAGTGGAGATTTCTCTCATTTTACATAATAAATCTATTCCCACTTTCCTACCTTCTGGCCCTCACCTCAATACCCTGGCACTGGAGTCCTGCCATCTCTATGGCATTTACTGTTAATCATTATTATGTCAGTACTTCAAGGAGCCACCCCTACAGCACACTGGGGCTACTTCCAGCTGACCTTGTCAGGATATTAAACCGCATGTGCAGGTTACTACTCCCATGTCAATAATTTCTTGCCTATCCAAATTTATAGTCCAGTTTATTACCCAGCCTCCTGCCCCAAGCCCTCAAGATCCATTCCTACTCATGTTCCCCTGATTCCTCTTGGTGTCTTAATATGTAGGTGCTGATTTTTTCCCTTTGGAGTTATTGTCTTCTGGATATTAGACCATATGACCCTATTTGCCCTGTGCTGAGACCTGACGCTGATAACCAGCCTGGAGATGATAAGGTATGGTGGAGGAGAACCTTTAGAAGGACAAGCATCATCTTGCAAGGCACTTGCTTCAGGTGAGGTCCTTAAGGGCCTCACTGAGAAAGTGACACTTGGACAAATACAAGACAAACATGAGTAAACAAGCCATAATGAAATCCAGAGTAAGAGTGATCCAGGTAAAGACAATTTGAAGAATGCAACACCAGACCAGAAGTGTGGCCAACTAAACTGGAAGGGAGTATGGGAGCTGGACAGTGTGCATGGAGAAGTCTGTGAGAAAGAAAGTGAGATCAGAGAACTCACTAATCTTCACAAGCATCTTATGAGGCATGATATATCATTTTCTTCAACTTACAGCTTAAGGAAATTTACAGCAAATTTAAATATTTTGCCTAAGCGGACTCCTCTAAAATAGTTTTCAAACCAAGGAGGGTTATTTCTAAAATATGTGTTCTTAACAACTATGATGTAGTGAGTGGTAAAAGTAAGAAAGCGGCCTGGTTCTGTAAAAGCCCATGGGTTTGACACTCATTGTGTGCCACCTCTCATGCTCTTGAATTCAGTTCTTTTTCCAGTCCCTTCTAGATTTAAGCAAGTATAAACTGACAGTGCTTCATCCAGGGTGCTGAACTTCGTTCCCCTCATTGTCCCAGGGAACCCCTCAATCCTATTTTAAGTTACACCCCCTCCAGCCCTCCCTGTTCCCCTTCACTGGTGTACTACTCTCCATAGCATTTAAGTGCTCTAATATTATGCTATAAAATAGTCATTTGTTTACCATCCCTCCAGCTAGGACATGAGCTCTATGAGGTATCATGTTTTGCATTCTACTGTATCCCTAGGGCTTAGGAGAGTGCCTGGTACATAGCAGGGATGCTGTACATACTTATTTAATAAATTGATGATGAATGATATCTAAAATCCACTTAAAACAGTATCTGATATGTGAATAGCACGAAAAATAGTAGTCATCGTTACTATTACTTGCTATGTGGACTAGATTAATCATTTCATCTCTGTAATTTTCTACTTGGACATCTGCAAAATGAAAGAATTATCTGTCACATGTGACTGTTGTAAGGGACATGTGAGATAATGTGTGGGAGGTGACAAATACTGGACTCTGCTCATAGTAGGAAATCAATACATGTTAGTTCATTTTTTTATTATTACTTTGTCAAGTTGACAAGTGCTAAATTCTGTATGATGAGTTTACTTAAATTGAGAGAAACTTGCTCCGTTTGATGTAATTGGGCCTGTGTGAATTCACATATATGTTTTTTTCCGTTCAAAGCTTTCCTGCTCTATTTATTATCCATTACTCACTAAATGCAACCATCGTGGCTTAGCCTCAAGGTCCTGTTTACAAATGACACCACACGAAAACCGAATACATTTTATCACACATACACACAAGCATTTCAACACAAATAAAGATCATTAAAAAATGTACAAGGAGTTCCAGAATCCTTAAAGAAAGTAAATTATCCCAGTAAAACACTCTAGCCAACAATCCTTGTGTCTAAGGAATGAGTGAAGCCCTGTTCCTGTTGGCTATTGGCCACCCACTTGGTCTCACTGTCAGTGTTAGGACCTGGTCAAAGTGCTGACTAATTTGCATATCACTTCCATTGATCATATCATGTTTAAGTGAAAGGAGTACTTGTACAGACTTGTTTAACTTAAAGGAATGATTTCCCAGCAGTGGTTAAGTGTGTCATTTCTTTTATTATTGAAAATAGAACTTTCTGGATTTATTCCAGTTGGTATTAAAAATAAAGCACAACCTCGATGTCAGTAAACTCTCAGTGAATTCTATCTCAGCCACTTAATGATGTTACATAATGTGCTTCAGTCTCAGTTTTGGCATTGTAAAATGAATATGAATACTCCACAAGGTCATTGTGAAAATAAAATTAAAGGAAGATAACCAATGTAAAGAGTATGGCTTATACTAGTAATTCAAGAAATACATTACAGGCATACCTCTGAGATATTGCAGATTTGATTCCAGACCACCAATAAAGTGAATAGTGTAATAAAGTGAGTCAAATGAAAAATTTTGGTTTTCCAGTGCATACAAAAGTTATTTTTACAGTATACTGTAGTCTATTAAGAGTACGATACATTATATCTAAAAAGAAACAATATACACCTCTTTAAAAAACACTTTATTGCTAAAAAATGCTAACCATCATCTGAGCCTTCAGCGAGTAATAATCTTTTTGCTGGTGGAGGGTCTTGCCTCAAGTTGCCGGCTGCTGAGTGATTAGGGTGGTGGTTACTGAAGGTTGGATTGACTGTGGTAATTTCTTAAAATAAGACAACAATGAAGTTTGCCAAATCAATTGACTCTTCCTTTCACAAATGACTTCTATGTAGCATGCAATGCTGTTTGATATCATTTTACCAACAGTAGAACTTCTTTCAAAATTGGACTCAATCCTCTTAAATCCCACTGCTGCTTTATCAACTAAGCTTATGTAATATTCTAAAACCTTTGTTGTCATTTATACAATATTCACAGCATCTTCACCAGGAGTAGATTCCATCTCAAGAAGTCACTTTTTTTACTCATCCATAGGAAGCAACTTCTCTTCACTCATTAAAGTTTTATCATGAGATGCAGCAATTCAGTCACCTCTTCAGGCTCCACTTCTAATTCTAGTTCTTTTGCTATTTCCACCACATCTACAGTTACTTCTTTCACTGATTTCCTGAAACCCTCAAAGTCATCCATGAAGGTTGGAATCAAATGCCTCCAAACTCCTGTTAATTTTGATATTTTGATCTCTTTCCATGAATCACAAATGTCCTTAATGACATCTAGCATAGTGAATCCTTTCCAGAAGGTCTTCATTTTACTTTGCCCAGATCCATTAGAGGAATCACTATCTATCGCAGTTACAGCTTTACGAAATATATTTCTTAAATGATAAGACTTGAAAGCCAAAATTACTGCTTGATCTTTGGGCTGCATAAAAGTTGTTGTGTTAATAGGCGTGAAAACAACATTAATGTCATTGTACATTCCCATCAGAGCTTTTGGGTGACCAGGTGCATTGTCAATGTGCAGTAATATTTTGAATGAAATATTTTTTTCTGAGCAATTGATCTCGACAGTGGGCTTAAAATATTAGTAATCCATGTTGTAAAGTGATGTGCTGTCTTTGAGCCTTTGCTATTCCATGTATAGAGCACAAGCAGAGCCGATTTGGCAAAATTCTTAGGGGCCATAGGATTTTTATAATGGTAAATGAGCATTGTCTTCAACTTAAAGTTACCAGCTGCATTAGCCCCTAACAAGAGAGTCAGCCTGTCCTTTGAAGATTTGAAGCCAGGCATTGACTTCTCCTCTCTAGCTATGAAAGTCCTAGATGGCATGGTCTTCCAATATAATGCTGTTTTGTCTACACTGAAAATCTTTGTTTAGTGTAGCTACCTTAATTAATTATTCTACCTAGATCTTCTGGATAACTTGCTGCAACTTCTACATCAGCACATGCTGCTTCACCTTGCACTTTTATGTTGTGGAGATGGCTGTTTTCCTTAAACCTCATGAAACAACCACTGCTAGCTTCAAACTTTTCTTCTGCAGCTTCCTTACATCTCTCAGCCTTAATAGAATTGAACAGAGTTAGGATCTTGTTTTGGATTAGGCTTTGGCTTAAAGGAATGTTGTGGCTGGTTTGATCTTCTATCCAGACCACTAAAACTTTCTCCAGATCAGCAATAGGCTGTTTTACTTTCTTATCATTCATGTGTTCACTGGAGTAGTACTTTTAATTTCCTTCAAGAACTTTTCCTTCACATTCACAACTTGGCTAACTGTTTGGTGCAAGAGGCCTGGATTTTGTCCCTTCTCAGCTTTCAACATGCCTTCCTCACTAGCTTAATCATTTCTAGCTTTTGATTTAAAGTGAGAAATGTGCAATTCTTCCTTTCATTTGAACACACAGATGCCATTGTAGGGTTATTACTTGGCCTAATTTCAATAATGTTGTGCCTCAAGGAATAGAGGCTCAAGAAGAGGGAGAGATGGGGGAACAGCCAGTCAATGGAGCAGTCAGGACACACTCATCATTTATTGATTAAGTTTGCCATCTTATATGTGTGGGGCTCCTTGTGGCCCAAATAATTACAATGGTAACATCAAGATCACTGATCATAGATCACCATAAAAATATAATAATAATGAAAAAAATTGAAATATTGAGAGAATTATCAAAATGTGATACAGAGACATGCACTTGAGCAAACGCCATTGGAATAATGGCACTGACTTGCTCAATGCAGGTTTGACAGAAATCTTTAATTTGTAAAAACACAATGTCTGTGAAGCAGAATAAAGTGAAGTGCAATAAAACAAGGTACGCCTGTAGTCCTCCCTTTATCTGCAGGGGATATATTCGAAGACCCCCAGTGGATGCCTGAAACCACAGATAGTACCCCACCCTATATGTAGTAGGTTTTTCCTATACATACATACCTATGATAAAGTTTGATTTATAAATTAGGCACAGTAAGATATTAACAACAGCAACTAATAATAAGATAGAAGAATTATAACAACATACTGTAATAAAAGTTACCATAGATCTTGGCAAACTCAGAATACTATTTCTTTGTCTTTCCTTGCTAAGTCAGGAACTTGCATTTTTCACTTAAAGGAAACACTTTACAGCTTCTCTTTGGCATATCTGAATTGCCAGCATCACTACTCTTGCTCTTTGGGGCCATTGTCAAGAAAAATCAGGGTCACTTGAATACAAGCCATACCACAACAGTCGCCTGATAATTGAGAAGGCTACAAAGTGACTAATTGGTGGGTAGCACATACAGTGTGCATACACTGGGCAAAGGGACGAATCATGTCCCAGGTGGGAAGGTATGAGATTTCATCCCACTTCTCAGAAGGGCATGAAATTTAAAACTTACAATTTCTTTATTTTGGGAATTTTTCATTTAATATTTTCAGACCATGGTTAACCATGCGTCACTGAAACTGTGGAAAGTGGAAGTGTGGATAAGGGAAAACTACTATATAATAAATGTGATAATCTAAGATTCATTTTGTTTTTAAAAAATATTTATCTAATGCCTGTGATATACTAGGTACTACCCTGAGTTCTTTGCATATATTAACTTTTGCAATCACCACAATCCTTTCAAATAAGTGCTATTATTATTTTAATTTCACAGCTATTGGCCTGCACACAGAGCTGACAAACTTGCCCAAAACCCACAGGTCATTCACCAGGCACTGTCCTCAGCACTGACTTTATATCATTCAATCTTCACTGCACCTTATGTGGGTGGTACATCATAGATAGCATTTCACAGAAAAGACGGTGTTTCAGAGAAACCAGGTAACATACACACAGTCCTGCAGTTCATAATAATGAAGTAGTCTGAGTCCAGGGACAGACTTAACCACTGTGTTTGGCTGCCCTGTTTGGTTGATGAGTCTATATAACTAAAGGAAGAAAAGGGAAATGACTCATTCTTGGAAATCACTTTCTGATGAAACACTTGTTTTCAAGCATAATGCAGTTCATTGACTCCTGGGACCATTGGCAACTCTGCTGAGGACAGGTAATGAGACTGATGTTGTCAGCCTCCTCATTGTGAATAGGGTACCTCACCACCACACGCAACACCATTCTCAGCCTCATGTTGAGAAGATAAGTCAGTACTCAGTTGAAAACCAAAGACAAATACGGAACTAATTGGTTTTCTACATCTCAGTTGAGATACTTATTCATGTAAAAAAACATTTGTTGCATTGAAAGTAATTTGATTTAGAAATATTTTTCCTTGAAAGGGTTCTGAATAATACACCTATATTCTACTTAATAAAGGCAGAAGGGAATATATTTGCAATTAAACACTTGAAAATATCTTACCCATAAATTATTTTGCCAAATATCTGACAGTAAATTCCACAGAAGTGAATTTGTGAATTGGGAATAAAGTGTTTGTCTCCAGTGAAAGAGGGACAAATAAAACATAGAAAAGTGATCTTAATCTCTTTGTGAGACAATCTCTTAGAATAGATGGTCTTTACTGTTCTGTGTTTGCTGAAGTAACTGTCCTGCTGAGTATTTGTAAAGGTATTCTATCAGCTTTTCATTTTTCTATTTAACTCAAGTATGAGTTGAATGTTCTTATACCCTTCCAGAACATCCTATGATTAAATCTTATGACAATTTATTTCAACTGTCTGTTTATTTAACTGTCTTCTCCACTAGAGTGTGTGCATTTTAAGATGAGAGGCTTTGCATCCATTATATTTGTGTCCTCAAATCTTGCCCAGAGCCTGAGAATGAAGCAAGGGGGAGCTCACATGTAATAAGTCATAACTACAAAGAATTTACTGTGTAGGCTCCATGAGCCCGTTAGGTACCAGGAAGGAGAATGAAGGAGGAGAGACAAAAATAACCAGGAGACATGTGTTCTGCATGCAAGAAACTCATAGTCTATTTCAGTGCCTCTCAACTATTCTTATCCTTTGTTTCTCCAGTCAAGATTTTGAGGAGCTTGATTTCCATAGTTTGTATTATGAAAACAATTTATATTTATTTTCAAAATATGATTTCATAGCAAAATATTAAATATGTTATTTAATACTACCTAACTGCCATATCACCCTGAGAATGCTGATCTCTTCTGGGGAGCGGTGTTTCCTCTCCACTGTTGACAATTGGTGTTAGATGAGTATTATCATACATCCTTATAAACATCTATGCCTAGTTGTATTAAACCATTGTTAAAAGAATGGATTACCAATTCTGTACTGTATATGAGTATGTACGTTTTAGAGATCCAGGTGATAGTCATATTCGAAGCAAACATCTTATTTCTATTATTGTCACAGATTAAAATTAACATGTTTAATCATCAAAGCAGAATTTCATGATATTGAAGAGGCTGGCTGGGTCAAAGTTGGCAGGTCTCCTCTTTTGCTTTTTGTTGCTGTGATTTTTGGCCTCCAAGGGGGTGACTCCACTTGAAAGTAAGAATGAGAGTATGTTATCTCTATTCCCCATTTCTGAATGCTTCCCCTACAACTGCTCCACTTACCAAGAATCTGAAACCAATGTCAATGCCCATAAAAAGACAAGTAGATCCCTCTCTAATTTCATAAGTCTCATTTGTACCATTTCTCCCCTTATGCCCTTCTAAGAATCACACCTCTCCCCCAACTAACTCACCCATTCTACCTTGGAAGTCTATTCTGCCACTGGTCTTTTAAAGACAGTTCTTGGTTATTAAATTTTTTTAAAAGTGGGGTTTTTTCCTAATGTAGAGCTAGTTTATTTGTGCCTTTCCAACTACAAAACTTTCTCATCCGTTGGTTGATTCACAGTAACAGCTGTTTTCACCTACTGGTTGGTTGTGTCAGGCATGCAATTTTAGTAGAAGTTATGGAATTGGAAATTATACCTGAAATAGCTGGAAAACCAAATGAAATATTCCAGGAAATGTAGTCGCTTCTTCATTCATTCATGATGTGCTCACTTCCTGGGCATGTGTGCCAGATATTGAGATGGGTTCCATGGATGAGGAAGCAAAGTTCAAGATTGGACTCTGCCTTCCAGAAGGTTACAGCTGATTGAAGAAAGACTTGTGCATAGATTCCTGGAGTTCATCGTATGGTAAGTAACTGATTCAGAGTTCAGGCAATAAATATTACAGTGGTTTAGAAATGGGAAGGACCAATAAAGTAAGAATTGAAAAAAAATTGTATTACCTGCAGCCTCAGTGCCCAGAACTTAATGAGTGTTCATAAATTGGGGACCAATAAACTGGCTTCAAACACTCCCTATTTATCCCTATACTCCATCATTGATTGCTCATGGAATAAGCGCTGTCTTTCTTTTCTTGGAATACATCTGGGCAAACCAATTTTAATCTTTCTTTTGTCCTTTCAGCATATCTTTACATGAAAAGACAGTTCATAGAGCACTAACAAAATCCAAAATAAATGAAAAGGAATCAGTGCCTCTGCTATGAGGGCTGGAAATTGTCTCATGACTACCACACATGGATGGATTTCCAGTTGCAGAGATTTTTCAAGGGTTCCCCTAATGTAGGACAGGCTCTACGTTTGGCACTCTGATAACATTTCCCCATAGAAACAATATATAAATTAGGATTAGTTCTTAGAACAGGCTAACAAAACTCATATAGTAACATACAGTACCAGAAACATAGCGTCACACTATTTTAAAAGCTAAGTTAACTACAAAGCAACGCATCCCAGGATAAACGCAGGTGAAGCTCTAATTTGAAATACTAGAAAGTTTGGTATGGAATTCAGGGGAAAAGTTATAATAAAGAATCAAGGATAGCCATGACTGTCCAACAATGTATCTTCTCCTCCTCCTCACCATTCCCAGGGTGAATTTTCTGTCTTGGAAATTTATGGTCATCTATATATTTACTTCTCAAAGCACTGTAATAGGCCTATTGCTTTATCCTTCCAACCTGTGTTGTCTTTCCTTAAACTCTGGATTCATACAGTCTCCAAGTTTCTCTCTTACCCTATAGAAAGTAGCCTAATTGAAAAACATTTCAGGGCTAGAAAAAATGTAAAATAGACAAGGATCATGATAGCTGTCTCTGACATTCCCCATTCCCTTCTCTTTATTCCTGGCTATAAACTTTCGGAGAGCGTTGGTCTTGTGGATATTTGTATCACCATGGTTTTCCAAGGGATTTAGCAGAGAGGAGGTGCTTGGTAAAATTCCTAGAACATGGTAAGTGCCCTATAAATATTTATTAAATTGAATACTTTCCTGAGATTAAAAAAATGTCAATAGTCTTTAGAAAATAATGAGAATAGCATTTAGTTTTATAATGCTACCTTCCTTTCCTTCTTGACATGGATACCTAGCATAATAGTGGAAAATTTGCCTTTGTAATGGACATACAATAGAACATGTTAAACACACTTACCCATGTACTGAATTCACAAGAATAGAACCTCTCTCTCCCATCTCTTGGTTAGATTGAGGAACACCTGGCAGCCATCCTTTTCCAATATAATCCTGCCTCCTCTAGTTACAGCTGATTGGTCAACGGGTCAACATCTTACTGAGGCTGAGCCAATCAGATGGCCAGGAGGCTTGGTCTGGGAAGCTTCATCTTCATTTCCTGTCCAAAGACAAAAATATGGTGAACTACCATCAGTGAACTTCCATGTTCCTGGTCTGACCTGTTTTTCTTGATCCCAATTTTTAACTCTTGAGAAGAGACCCTGTAGGCTCTCTGGGAAAAGGAGCCAATCAATCCTCTAATTAGAATCTCTTCAAAGTTTATAACTGAACATTTTGAAAAAAGTGGAATTTTTTTGAGAGGCAAAGCACTAGAGTTTTCTTCTCTTTGCTCAGGAAGCTAGGTGAAATCTGGTGATATGGATTCTGCCCAAGGAGCAAATCATGGTAACAAATTTTGTCAAATATAGAGAACTGAATATCCTATCATATGATAGGCTCAATAAGAGCATCTTCTTTCTTAGTCGAGACTGACTACTTCAAATTCAAAAGAGCCGACACCCAAAGGATCTCAAGTACAAATGGAATCAGAGGAATGGAACCATAATTCATGGCATCAAAGAGTGTTCTGGCATTGCAGATGTTCTGATAGCTAACTCTAGAGTTTGCTGCCATTTATGGTTAAGCTCAAGATCAGGATAGTAGAAGGATTAAATCTATTACTTTATGCTGTATTTTCCATGTGAAAACATATAACTTTCAGAACTTTGTTACATTTGAAAAAATGTAGATGATGTTAATCATTCATATCTCACACATTGTGGTGGAATGAAATTAATATATATTGAAAAATACATTGTGAAGTTCACCACTGAAACATTAGTCACCATGATAATCATCATGGTCTCTTGACCTTACCTGCATCTCACCTGAAGCTTTCATAGTCCATATCTAAAGCCAGATCTACATTCTTGCACAAGGGATGACTCCGAATCACTATCTGCAGATTCAAATATGAATATCTGCAGATCATTTCCACCTGTATGATACATAAGCTTTTTAAGTTAAAATGATCTCAAAAGAATTCTTTATTATCTTCCATAAAAATGTCATCCTTCTCTGATGTTATTATTGGCACTACCAGTTGCCAAACCATAAAACAAGAAGTCGTCCTTGTCCTGAACAACTAATCTACTTGAATTTTCTTATTGGTGTTATATCTGTCTCCTTGTTATTGTCATTTTCCAGGCCCCTGGGTTGATGCACTGACCTTTTAATTTGTTTCCCAATTATTTTTTCAATCATCTAACATATTCTCTGGCACCTTTGACAAAATTTTTCATCATTAATAAAACTGAAATTTTATTTTAATTCACAGAGTTCTTCAGAATCTCTCACTATATGCTGTCAGCAGACTCATCTCCTCCACCCACACCCCCACCCTGCCATTTGTCTCCACCAAACCCTGAGCTCCAATCCCCATGCTTTCTCAATATTACACAGCAAGTAAGGGATAAACCCAGGACACAAACCCAGTTCGGATGACTCCAGGACTTCTGATCACTTCCCTCACTTGTTTATAAATTATTGGGAATTTTGTTATTGCAGTTATTTTATTCCCCAGGAATTATATTCTAGGACCTTCTCTTTGCCTCTCTTGTCTGTGCCCCATACCTCTTACTCTAAGAAGGTGCCTGGAAGTGTCTATCCTAAGTCACATCCTCAGGATAATTCCATCCTATCTTGTTCACTGAAATGGAAATTGCTACTCCCACCATTCACCCCATGTCATCTTCTAGTGATAGCATTTGTCATTACAATCACCTTAACATCATTTAAAACCAATCAGGGTATCATATTCTTTAAAGGAGTAAAGTTTATGCTATAGCTAAAATAAAAATTAAAAAAGTCAATTACCTTAATGAGTTGCAGGTGGGGAATAAAAGATATTTGAAACGGCATGCCAAGGTGATGTGAATGATGGAAACCAGAAAAGTACTGCTTAACCCATATATCAGAGAGAGCAACTGTGTCTGAATTTTTGAAGCATAAAAAACAGCTCTCCTACTATGTACTGACTGAATTGTCAGTGAAAAGATTATGAGGAGAGGGAGGTAATAGATTGGGAAGTTGAACACAGCATAGAAAGCCACATCATGGTAGATGAGGAACTGATTGGGGGAGAAAAGAGTAGTAGAGCAAAAGATGTAAATATAAAGAAGAAGGTGATGATCCCACACCTCCTGGTCATGTCAGTGATCATTCAACAGCTATGGGTGCATCCTTGATGTAATTTCAGACTCAAAATGAGACTCAGAAGGCATCTTGGTCACCCTTCTGTCCAGTGCTGAGTCTCTCTGTCTCAGTGATGTAATCAGCTTCTGCTTAAATATATCTAGGGACAGGAAGTCCAATCCTTTAATTTTTAAGGAGAGCTATTAGTTACTTTGGTTGTTTTTAGTTCTTATTAGGACCCAAAATCTTCCTACAGACTTACAAAGCAACTGAAGAACCCTGTTCTATACTTTTAGGGAAAAACATAAAAAAGCCAGAAATTAGAAGAAAGAACATATACATTCTTCTATATGTCACTTCTATAATGTGGAAGTTAAAGGTGACCATGTTCTTCAAGGAGGTACATGTGTGCCTACACCAGGGGCACATCTGCATGTGGCAAAGGGCACACAGTGCTACAGGATAAACATGAGTAAGCTTTCTACAGTGATACTTTCATTTGAGTAATATTTGAATTGAATGAAACTTCTTTAATTTTGAATTCAAAAATGTTTGTGCTATACATGCACCACCTAATTTAACAGATTTTTTGTGTTGGATAATCCCATGGATTTTGTGAAGGCTGAGAGAGTAGAAAACGTATATGTGCAATAAATGACTGAACAATGTGGTCTGTGGTCTTTTCTGTTGTAATTATTTTCCTGAAGGTAAGTAATTTAATTTTTATTAAGAGAAACATCAATATATTATTGAATAAGATAAATTTTTTCACATATTTATAATAGCATAAAATCTTAATACAGTATTTTAAGTGTTTTTCAAATCATGTTAGGTTATATCCTGAGACCCCTTGAGTAATGTATAGAAAAGTTGGAGAAGCATGAAAATGGTCCATCCCTCATTCCCCAAGCTCAGTATAACTCTCCAATGCCAAATCTCCTACCAAAATAAAATTTATTTGTTTTATTACAAAAATATGCATTCTAGTTACTTGCAATTTAGAAAATGCAGTAAAGTAAAAATCAGAGTTAAGGTCATATTGTAAATAAAATTTGTACCTGCGTTTTCTGTTAAGCAGCATATCATGAGCATTTTCACATGTATATAAAAATTTTTAGTAGACAGTATTAATAATGGCTGCATATTTTTCTGTTAGAAACTTACACCATAATTTATGTAATCATTCCTTTGTTGTTGGGAATTTAAATTGTTTAAAGATAGTCTCTGTTTTAAACAATTATTTGATAACTATTTTTTATACACATATATTATTTCAAATTACATATTTAGGATAAATTCCCAGAGCAGAAAACAAAAACAAAGAAGGAAACAGATACAAACTGTTAAGGGTAAATAAAATATTTCCATGGGTTTGCATTACTTCCTTTGATACAAATGGCCATTTCTATGTAAACAACTCTTGTAGATGAGTCAGGTTAGTTATGAGTCTCCCAAGGTGGGTAATATTCAGACAACTGCTTAGCGTGACGTTGCCTGGAAGAGCAGTTTTGTCAGAAGTGAGGGCAGTCTTCTGGAGCGCTCTGTGCCCAGAGCTTGATAGTTGGCATTTCTGAAGACCAAAACCAACTTCAGGCTTGTAATTCACTAGAAGGACTCAGAGAACTCAATGAAATCTATTCTACTCCCAGTTTAGTACAGTGAAAGGATACAGATTAAATCAGCCAAAGGAAGAGACACATAGGGCAGAGTCTGGGTTAATGCTTTGACTCTGATCAAATGAGATAAGTCAATGTTAATTCTGTGACCAGAAGAGTCCAGTGGGCAGCTTTGCATAGGCTCAAAATAACTAGAATATTCTATCTTCACCTGCAAGGACCTCCTAGAGACAGAGGAAAGTGTTTGAGAAGGCAAACATTTCAAGAAAAGGAGATAAATACAGTACAAGTTACTAACCCTGAAGATCCTCATGCGAAGTGAGGGGAACAGAAAAGAGGCAACTATCGCAGTTAGAGGGTGAAGGGACTAGATGGCTTTGAGTAGGAAGTGGACAGTCATAAAGAATTAACCAGGATTAGAGGGGTAGAGGTTGAAACAAAAAAAATTCTGAAAAAGCACACCTCGTGCTTACACACATACACAAAACCGCAAACAAAAGAATATATATTAAAAATAATCACAGATAACAATAGCCAACATTTACTGAACACATAATTGTGCATCAGGTGCTGTCATAAGCTTATTGAATGTATTATCTTAGTGCTTCTCAGTCACAAAGAACCATTTTTTTCCTTCTATTTTTAATTGGTCCCAGTTTCCAACTCTGCTCCCAGAGAGCTACATGATTTGCACAAATTGCTTTGAACCTCAACTTCACTACATATTAAAAAGAATGCTGTTCTGGTAGTTCTGTTCACCTCATCCCCCTAATAGATGTGACTAATACAAAGTTCATACCACAAGCAACTCAGCAACATCCAAACCAGTCTCTCTCTACTCAATAAGACATATCCACTGATTACACACTTAGATGTCATGACAATGTCAAATTACTAAAAATTTTTAAATACTTTCTCTTAATTTCTGTATCTTTTCTGGATGAGTGACTAACAATGTTCCACAGACCAAGCCCCTTCATGGACGTGTAGCCTGTGCAGTTGTATAGAACACATGTTCCAAAGAATCTCATGCTTAGTTTAATGCTCTGTTGTCACTATCTTGAAATTCTTAATAAATTGTTGAAAAAGGGATCCTTCATTTTCTTTTTCTTTTTCTTTTTTTTGGTGAGGAATATTCGCTCTGAGCTAAAATCTGTGCCAATCTTCCTCTATTTTGTATTTGGGACACCACCACAGCATGGCTTGATGAGCGGTGTGTAGGTCCATGCCTGGGATCTGAACCCATGAATCCTGGGCCACCAAAGCAGAGGGGGTGAACTTAACCACAACACCACCAGGTCAGCCCCTCATTTTCATTTGGCACTGGGTCCTGCAAACTATGTAGCTGGTCCTATCCACAGAGGACATTCTGAGTAGCACTATAGTAACACACCGAATTCTCATAAACACTAGGTGAAATAAGCACTATCATTATCTTTATTTTCAGGAGAGAAATGTGAGGCACAAGGTGGTTGAGGTGAAAACAGCTGGTGAGTGGAGAGACAGATCTGAAGCCAGGCAGTCTGGTTCTAAAGCCTAGACTCTTAACCACATGTGAAGTAAGGAAAACTTGGGGAAATTATTAAGTATCCAGTGTTGCAAAAACAGAGGAGAAAAAAGGAAAAAAAAAATCCCTTAACAGAGAAAAAGAATTTGCCCTTCACAACCAGAAGGAAGAGCACTGTTAATTTGGAGACACTGCAGTGCAGGCAGTGCGGCTGCAGTACACTACAACTTGATGAAGACGGCAAGGAAGGAGACTCTACTGAGCATTCGTCCTATTTGGAGTCCTAACCATTGCAATTCCTGTCTATTTGGAATGCAATCCTGCTAGAGATATGAGTAGTCCAGAGCTTTTCTTTCAACCTCCCTTGCATCCGAGCATGTGCACGTGACTGAGGCTCAATGAGATAGATGCACGTGCTGCTGCACCAGACCAGGGACTAGTGACACACAGGACCAGCTACAGGAGAGGAGTCTCTCTGGTGGCTGAGGATGGTGGCAGCATATCTGGTCTCTGGGCCCAGCTGCAGGGGCTGGGCCCATATCCACTGCAGAAGTCATGTTACTGCCTCAGGTGGTGGCCTGAATTCAGTGAGGAGGGCAGTGGTGTCCCTCACTCAAAGAGTGCTGGGATGTGAATGGGGGTCCAGCTGGTGACCTCTGTTGGCTCCTGTTCATTTATAAACCCAGTTTTCCACCCTTCACTATTCTGCCACTACCTGACATCTGTTCAATAATTTCTACTTTTGCTCATATCAGCCATAGTCTGTGTCTGTGACTTGCTAATAGGAGCTCTCACTAAGACAAAGACTAAAGGCAAAGGTGATATAAATCTTGACATTTCAAAGCAAAAGACAGCCCCAGAAGAGTGAAGTGCTCACAGACATGAAAGAAAGTAAGAGTTTCAGAAACACCATAAAAAGGTGGAATTAGAATGAGGTTAATTATTCATTTTAAAATTAAATATTAATAATCAAGATTAATAACAATCTTACATTTATGGAATGCCTTTCGCACTTGAAGAACCTCCAAGAACTCATTTGAATTTATAAGCCAAGGTAATATATAGAACATAAAATCATTAATTAAAACATGAAATTCATGAAATATATACATCTTTAACCAGCAAGAAGAAAAGATTCGTGGAAGCCTAATTACCATCCATCATTAACAGAGTTTTAGGGAGGCACCAGTCACTGGGTTAGTTGGTTCTATCTACTGATGACTTTGTGGTGTGCAATCCTTTTCCTCTTTGTCCCAAGTCCCCAGAAACCTCTGTCAATCTGGTTTCCCTCCTCCGAAATTTGTTCTTAGCTCAATATGACACCTGCCAGCTACTGTCTTGATAAATAAGTGGGTGTCGTGTTTAGAGCTCAGGAAGGGAGTACATCTCTGGTTCTATAGTGATTGCCCACAAATCTCGAGGTGAAGCTCAGATAAGGAAAAACTCAAAGAAAATATACATGCTGTCACATGTGATTTTCCTGAGCAGGGCTGTGAGCAGGGAGTAGCCATTTGCTGTACCAAATCTCTAGAAACAATGTGGACATTCTAACACATGTGACTTCTAGCACAGGATCTCCTTTTAACCTGTCTCTTACCCAGAACTAAACAAACAATATAACAATAGCTATTCCCTATTCAGTGCTTACTAAATGCACACAGCATTGCATATGTATCCATAATCTCAACAATCTAGCACTTTTAGGTATTAATATTGTATTAGTCAGGGTGAGGCAGGAAAGTAATGGCTCAGTACATGTGAAACTGAGAAGAGCTGTATGAAAGACAATGCACAGATAGTGTGGGCAAGGTCAAGGGAGCCCATGAGTGAGGGTGAAGCAACCACACTCTGGGACTGGCTGCAGGGAAAAATATTTACCCCTGGCATGAAGGGAAACATGAAAGAAGAAGAGTGTTTTCAGAACCCAGCAAAGACTTGCAGCTGGGAAGGGGACTCCCCAGGAGGAGCTAAGTCTATAGAGGCGGTCAGCCATTGCCAAGACTCCACAGGCAGGCAGGAGGGGGTGGGTGACATCTTGCAATGTCCCTCTTCTCGTACCCTGAGCTGCACTGTTATGCTCTCCTGGGCATGCAGTCCACAAGGTCAGTCTTCCAGACCCAGAGTGGGGCAGAGTGTGAACATGGCTGAAGGCTAGGGGGGTGAGGCAAGCAGAACAACCAGCACAACATTCTTTTTCACATGTAGGGAAGTCGAAGTTCAAAGTGATTTGTGCAAATCATGTAGCTCTTTGGTAACAGAGTTGGAATTTGAGCTAAAATGACATATTTCTTTCCCTGCCCACTGGGCCTCTGCCTCTGCCTCTATACACCTTCCCCAAGGCCTCTAAGACTTTCCCACCTAAACACCCTTAAAGTCATAGGCAATTGAATTGGTTGGGTGTAGGGTCAGGTTGGGTGTAAGGTCTTAATCATAAACAACCCACTCCAAGTGTGAAATATATCTGAAGTCTCATATTTTATCTTAAATATCAATGCAATTCTGTGGGTGTATTTATGCGTATGTGGGGGGGTGTAGGTGTGCAGGTGTGAGTTTATTTTAAAGCAGAATAACACTGCTAATTTCCCATTAAACTTTGAGTATGTGAAGGCAGGCCACATTTGCCTTTTGCTTTATACTTTTTGAGGCACCTGGACACAAGCTCCAGGAGAAGTCATCCTCAGTTTATGAAGCACAGTGGTCTTTTCCACCCTCCCTCAGCACACAGGCCTGTGAGGAATCAAAATGACAGCTACAGAGCTCCTGCATTGAAGCTCCACTCTTGACCCTGAGTGTGAATCTCTTACAGTGCTTATTCTGGAGTGGTTACTCTTTAAAAACAATTCTTACATACTTGATAACCTGTTTTTAACAGCAAGTTAGGAAGCTGCGAAGGTGGCATGAGTGGAGAGAGCAGGGAGAAACAAGGTCAGAAGCAGCCACCATGGCAAACATGAAAAATGGCACGGAGTTGGGCTGGCCCCAATGATTGGAGCAAGGGTTATGGGATTAGTCATTTCTTTGGGCTGGGACTGAGGTTTGTACATGCCATTCCAGTCCCATGGGAGGCAATGCCCCAGCACCAGGCAAGCAGGGCAGAGTTCTGTGTCTGGAGTGTTCTGGATGGGTGGCATCTCAGAAATGCAAACTATCTGCTCCCCCATCCACCACCATCTACTAGGAATATGTTATACATTTGCATTTTAATAGGCATTTTATATGCTTTCTCCTTTAGTCCTCATTAACAATGCTTTTTTAAAAAAAATTCTCATTGTATAGATGAGCACTAAAGCTCAAAGAGATAAAGAAGAAACTCATTCAAGGTCACACAGTTTAAGTTTGGAGGACTCTGATTCCCAAACCCACACTACTTTATGATAAGCTCTGCTCTGCCTGGATTCAATCTTTAGCCTCAAAGACGTGATCCTTCTGCGATGAGTGACCACGATGGAGAAGAATTATGGTCCTTCCTAGAGTTGGTGTCAGAAGTTCATGTTGGGTTGGGGCTTGAGCCTCAACATGAGAAGAAAAACAATGAACAGAAATGGCTGCTACCTTACCTTAAGATGTTGCCCTATGACCTTGTCAGACTGTAGCTAAGGTCAGGGACTTTAGTCACACAGACCTGGGCTCATGCCCAGTCTTTATCACAGACATGCCAAATGATCTTTGCCAAATTACTTAACTTTCCTAAGCTTCTGTTTTCCCATCTGTAAAAACAGAGCTTACAATTTTCTACTTCATAGAATGGTTGTGAGGATTGAGTGAAATCACTCAGAGAAAACATTTTGTACAGCACCTGGAAACAGGTTTCTGGATCCTAAAGCCTTGTAGCACATGTACACTTGTTAACTTGCCATCATGAGTTACTGTTTGTCATCTATGTCTGTATAATTAAAAGAGTTGATGTGCAAGTATTTAGGAGAACGAAAGAAAGAAATCAGAAAGGAAAAGGAAGTCCCAAGTTAGAGTTAATAGAGAAACTTCCAGGAGGAGAGGAAACCTGGCCAAATCCCTGAGGCCTAGGACAAGAAAGGAGGAAACCAGGCTGAATGGGGCTCGTCCCCCACCTACAACTCTAGTTCACAGGTGCTCAGCCTTGGCTGCATGTTGGAATCACCTGAGAATATTGAGCTGCAGCCCAGAGATTCTGGCTTAATTAGTCTGGGTGCAGTGTGGGTGTCAGGAAATGTAGAAGTGGCCTGATGATTCTACTGTGCAGCAAAGTGTCTGCTTAGGTGTCATGTTAACATGTCAGTCTCCTTCTCCGCCACTCCAGGCATCTGTTTTAAAGTCCACTGAACATGCCCTCTTTACTTCCAGTCTTCCACTTCCAGTTACATTTTCCAGGGGCTCCACAGTCTCAGATCTTTCTCATTCTCATCTTTCTTATAATCCTCTGAGTTTGTAACAGAAGTGACTATCCCAGCTTAGACATGTGTGTGGGTCACAGTTGTTTTGACTTCTGCTCTCTGCCAACTCTCGGCAGGTCAGTGACCATCAAGCAGGAGCAGACCACGCATCCTGTACCCTGCCCAGACCTGTGCTGTTTGTTGATGAAGACTGTGAGTCCCTAGAGGCAGAAATGGAGTCCTGGTTATCTTTGCAGTCCCAGCCCTGATCTAAGGCAGTCTAAAGGCAAGTGTGAAGCGAAGATGTTTTAGAAAGTGAAACTGGGAAACATTTAATTGATTGATCATGTACACTTAAAATGTAAAAAAATATGAAATTTTTCACGGCAAAAGGTGATGAGCATGTGCTTTGAACAATTTTTCGTGATTCCTTCTCCCAACTCCCACCATCTTGGCTGGATTCTTCTTTGCCTTGGAGGACCTGTTCTTCAGTATAAAGTTCTTGAGATACTAACTTCACTCTTTTCTATCCGTGTATTACCTCAGATCCTAATGGGCCACAATATTAGGGTAAGACTGAATGTTCCTTCAAGAAGCATAGTGCTTTTTATATAGTGAGTTCCCAGTTAATGTGTCAGTGTCATTGAGACCCCCCAGTTCCATGGTTGACTGGCCGGTGGGGCATTTCTAATATTATTGTGCAAGCAGGATATTACACACATGGCCTTCTGAACAGGGAAAGCATGTTAAAATAGAAACAAAAGCAAAACACCACTGTCAACAGCAACACCATAAACTCTCCCTTAGGACCCGATCAGATTTTTCGGATCTGAGAAACTATGACTCCCCCAGGGGTAAACATTACCTGAAACACTCTGGGTCCTGTTGCCCTCAACATCATCACATATTTTTTAGCTGCCACTCTCCTGCAAATGCAGTAACAGTAGGGATTAAGGGAAAGGGAAGGAGCCAAACATTTCATCAGAATTGGAGGACCACATCTATGCTTTCTGTTTAATGTGATTTACCAGATTCTGTGCTTTACCAGGGAGCAAGGTCTCAGAAGGTTTTGCTTTCATCTCCCTTATTGTCATCAACCGCACTGACTTGACTGGAGGAGTAGCAGAAAAGGCGATCATTTTCCTAGAAAAAAACTCCCAACCATTATAAGCCATCCAATGCAAAGAGAGTTTTGAATGTGACCTTATGGAAAATGAAGAAGTCAGCTTACCATCAGCTGAAATGCCTTGTTCTTTTCCTCCAGCTCTTTTGTTTATTTTTTTTCTCCCCTTTGGAACTTTCTGCAGGTAGGTGTGGCAATTCCTTGTTCAATTTCATGACTTTTTCGTAGAATCTATGCAACAATGAAAGGCCACTTCAGCATTTAAAAACAAAACCAAATTGCTTTGTGGGTTTTATAGATCCCCAGGGAGAGAGGGCCTGGACTGGTCTGGGCATGCAGGACTGACGCCCCCTGAGCAGAGAGCAGGCAGTCATCCTCCAGGAGTGATGAATGGCACTGTGGCTCCAGATGGAATTTGTGTCCTTCTGCTGGTCCAGGATATGAGCCTCCCTTCTGGTCTAAGCTACAGCAGCACTCATTACTGACAAATGGACAAGAAAGGAAAGCTCTCCACACTCCAGAAATATGCCTTCTTTCTGTACCTTGAACATGCCAGCTTAATTCTGCATGGGGCCCTCTGTACTTGCTCTTTCTCTCCCTAGAACACTGTCCTCCAGATTATATTATGTCTGCTTCTTTCTAGCATATGGGCTTACTTTTAAATGCTTCCTCTTCAACCTAATCTGAATGCACACCTCAAGCCCCATTACTATCTAATACCCATCCTGAGGTTATATGCTTCATAGCAAAGTTATCTTTCATCATCTATTAATTTCCTTGTTTATTGTCAGGCACTCCTCCACTCAAGTATAAGGTCAGTGAGAATGGGGCCTTGGACTTGTTCCCAGCTCTATTTCTGGCACCTGGAACACAGAATAAACACCTTCCAAGACTGAACCAGAGTTCCAGAGTAGAAGGACTTGAGGAGTGGAAGTGTGGTTAGCCTGGAGTCAGGAAACCTTGGTTTGAATCCAGCCTCACAGTGAAGCTGTGTGATCTTGAGGAAAATATTTGAGTTCTCTGGACTTCAGTGCTTCTATCTGGGAAAAGAACTCCTACCCTGGGGGTCTAAAGCCTCCATGAGTGGGAGCAGAGTCACAAAAGCAACGTTTGTGACTGTTTTCCTCTTCTGGTCTCTGTGTATCTACAGACTTAAAGATTGGGGTTGCATTCAAAAGATGTGTTATGACAAAGCCAACTGGTGCCTTTGGTGCTGAAAATTAGGTGAGATTATATATGGAATGATTCTAACAGAATACCTGATGAGTTGGCACCCGATTAGTGTTATTTTCCTTACTCCACAAGACTCTACATAAAATCTACTATTTCCCTGTCTTTTTCTAGACAATGCAGATGCCAGCCAACAGCCCAGTGAGTGCTACCGTTTTCACACTTGTGGGAATGAGGTGAAAGGTAGAGGGAGTTCAGGTGAAAAATGTATAGAATAAATTTTAATGTTATAGGGAACAGCAGTAAGACAGTGGACCAAGGAGAGAAGCTGTAAAGATATGCTGTATCAGTGTAGTCTTTTTTCTCAGAGAAGACAGTGATAATAAAAATAGACTGTGCCCATTGCAAACTGTTACTAGGCGTGTACTGAAAATCAACCTTCTTTGCTGTACCAACTATAACACTGGAGTATTATAGATGCTATGACTAGAAATAACCTCAAGAGACCATCTAGACCAAGCTCCAATGATGACAGCATTGTAAACCAAAGGAGAATAGACTCTGGAGTCAGCGAACTACATCTGAATCCTGGGTGTGCTACTTACTGCCTTGTTTGCTTTGGAGAAGCTAATCAACTTATGTGAATCCCAGTTTTATAATCTTCAAATTGCTGATAATAACACATAACCTAAAAATTAAAGTAAAGATTAAATAAAACATTTTTGGTAAATATGCCTAGCACAAAGTCCTTCTATAATTAACCTTCAGTACCAGGGAGCTATTACTACTGCTTCACAAATAAGTTACTGTATTTTCATGTTTCTTTGTGTTCTATGCGGTACATGTTACAAAAAAGGAACTGTAGTCAAGACGTTAATTGATTTGCTCCAAGTCACATGGTCCAGTAGAAAAGGAGCTGGAACTCCTGCCTGTGTTGTTTTTTCAATGTTGCCTTTGGCACCCCACAGAGCAAGGATTTGGGGATACTCAATGACTTGATCAAGTTCTCCATGTTTTGTGACCTATAGGATCTTCTTTTCCTTGCCTGTCAATCAGCAAGTCAATGAAAGTTTAACGAGCTCTCAGGATTTGAAAAGTTGCTGAAAGTCATTGAAAAGACAAATGATCTACTGGGGCATATAAAAAAAAGATCACTATTCTAAAAGAACATATCATGATCAAATTCTGACCCAAATATCAATATGGGTTTAAGAGTATAGGTATCAGACCAAGAAATGGGCCCCCAAAAAGAAAATTTAATTCTGGCCAGATTTTCTTATAGTTGTCTATCTGATTCTCCAAATTTAGGCAAATGGGGAAATGACAGGGGATTCATGCAGAAATGGCTGGAGGCCACCTAGAATGCTTGTGACAGCAAGAATATCTCGTCTAAACATCTAGGGTAGAAGTTTACCCCTGCCCTGTGCAGTCAGAACAGTCTATGAATAGTGGCACATCCAAATGAGGGATGTTAAATATTGAGAGAAAAAGACAGTGAGATGGAGGGTGTTTCTGTACAATATACCACAATCTGATTAAATTTTCTTCTGTCGGAGAAAATTTATTGCTGTTTCCAAGATGCCTTTAGACTACAGTTTCACCTTTTCATAACCTCTGAGAAGATCCTCCTAGGTTTATCTTATTTTTGTGATCTTTAATATCCAAGAGCAAGTAATTCTATATAATATTCTTGGCCACAAGAAGGAACTAATCACTACTTTTCCTTCATCCTCAAATGTCTTTCTCTCCAATTTATTACAGTGATGTGATTGAACATGCCTTGAATTCACTTAATTCTTCAATGTGGGCATCCTGTGTGAAGGTCACTTGAAACAAAATGTTGCCCAGATTCAAGGAAGAATAACTTCATAAACTATGTCATTATACTGCTGAATAGCATTCCCCCAAAATTCAGTTTCACCAGGAACCTCAGAACGTAACCATATTTGGAAATAGAGTCTTTGCAGATATTAGTTAAGTTAAAATGAAGTCTTACTGGATTAGGGAGGGCCCTAATACAATGACTTGTAAAAAGAAAAGATAGAGACACACAAAAACTTAGAGCAGGACATAATGTGAAGATGGAGACAGAGACTAGAGTAATGTGTCTATAAGTGAAGGAATGCCAAGGATTCCAGCAGCCACCAGAAGCTAGAGGAAGCAATGAAGAATTCTTTCCTAGAGCCTACAGAGGGAGCATGGCTCTGCCAACGCTATGATTTTGTATTTCTGGGCTTCAAAACTTTGAGAGAATACATTTCCGTGGCTGTAAGCCACTAAGTGTGTGGTATGTTGTTAGAGCAACCATAGAAACCTAATAGTCATCTGTAGGATGAGAGGGAGTAGTACCTAGACAATTAGGCATTGAGGGATGATGCTTTTATCAATACTTTTTAATTGCAGGGGAGAGAATGCAACTGAAACATAGAAAGAGATGGCTAAAAGCAACAATACACAATCTTATGGATATCAACAACATAAATGAAACATCATATAACGGAAACTCAGGGACTTAGATGTACCCCCCATTATTCACAAGGGTATAATGCATCATGTGTCTACTTCTCTTTGCACAGTGACTTTACTCAATCACTTTTCTCTGTAGACCAGCTTTCCCTGCTTGCAAATGTTGTCTCTGCTCCCAATGACATCAGTGGGTGTCACTTTTGCTTTTAAAGGTCACTGATTCTAGCGAAAAAAAAAATCTACTTGATCATCATTATCTCACCAATTATATATCATTCACTGTCCCAATTCCAGATTCCTAGAAATGTAGTCTGATTAGTTCCTCTAGGGTCAGGTCACCAGATAAGTCCATTAAGCTGTGATGATGACATGGCATTTAGGGCAACTGTGTGAGAAAGAGTCCCTAAAAAGTAATGTGAGCAAGGAGGCAATAATTGACATGTCTACCATAGGCAAAACTGTCAATATTTATTCTGACATCTCAAGAGAAAGAGACAGACCAGCAGTCATAAACAACTTAGACCTTACAAGATACTTGCTTTTAGAGAAGATAACACTGGATTATTGAGTCTCACCATCTCTTAGATAGAAGTTCTTAGAAAATTTTCTCCCTCTTTATGCTAAAATTTTATATTTAACAAACCCTAGCACAGGAGATATGAACACCCTGGTCAGTAGGAAGGGCCGTTGACACACTAATAATATATTAATAAACTATTTATTATTAATAAAATTAATAATATAATAAAATATATTAATTATTAATATATTAATAAATAACTTGGTTCTGTTTTCTCTGGGTACTCATGAAGTCTGGTTTCCAGTCTAGCAGGGACAAGGGCACTATTCTAAATTCTAAGGAATTTAACAAGGCACCAGCTTCTGTCAAGGCAGGGATTTGGCTTTATTCTAAATGAAGTAAGCATTTTTTGAAATGTTATGGGTTCAACTTCTTCAGCAAATTTTCCATGTTCCCTCACAATACATCCACATGTAACTGCAAATGCCTGAAATTCCTTAACATAATATTTCTCAAATTTGCCTTCACTATACAATCACCTAGGGAGTTTTAAAAATATTTATACTTGGATCATCCTTAGAGATCCTGACATGATTGCTGGGCACCATGGTTTTTAAATCTCCAGTGTGTGGGGCTGGCAGAGGAAAAGGAAATCAAACTGCTGTGAATTTATAATTCTACCAGAAGTAGGCCCTTCCTCTGCCAATGCAGAATTATTACTTAAACTAAAATTTGGTTTCCTGTATAGATGAATACCTGAATGAGAGGTTGCTCACCTTTCAGTCAAGTTTGTTGTCATCAGTGGAGACAATCTGTCTCAAAATCGAGTACTGAGTCCACGTATATTCCAGAACTTTCTCCTCCCTACTGTACACCAAGTCTTTCAGCCTGTGAATATTCCCTTGGAGGTAGATAGAGTGGAGCTGACAGAAAGAATCTAAAATGGTACAAGGAAATGCACACATATGATTCACATGAAAGGAGTTTCTACAGGGAGTGAAGAAAGCAAATAATACCTCATTTCACCCAAAAGCTGAACTGAGCTGCAGCTGACAAGCTGAGAATAGACTGGCTTTGTTCATGTCCAATCTCATTCAATAGAGATAGTCCCATACAGCTGAAATCTTATGGTAATGGCAGCATTTGTCCTCTCTCTCTGGGTTTCTGGAATTCTACAGGCCATGTAAAGCTTGCCTTATGTAGGACAAAAAAGCAAGACTCATCCAACCCCCTGAATGACTAAAATGCTGCATTCATTGCCTTAAAACAATAAGATACAACTTTCCACAGGCCAACCACTAAAAAGAAATGAAGTGTTTTATCACCTGCCTAAGCTGAGTGTAGATGGAGGGCAGAGTGTTCTGTGGGGAAGGTAGGCATATAGATAGGATTGGATAGTAATTTCCTGAAGCGCATTATTTAGGCTCTGTCTCCATAGAATGCCAGCTTTTTGGTAATTCAGGTCTGGGAAGAACTGCCTTTTCTAAAAATTTCTGTAGAATAAAATGAAGATTTCTTAAGATAAAGGAAAGAAAAACAAAAGCACTGCAATCCCATTTTCCCTGCAGGGTCTTAAGTCATCACACCATGTTGCCCTTGCATGATTTAGTTCTTTCCACAGGGAGCCTGAGAACGGTAGCAACCCTTCTCTCTCAGAAGGGTTAACAGCTACTGCATTCTGAAATCGTGAAATAAATGTTGCTTTCCTACAGTTGAAGACTTTGTTCCATATCTTAGGATATCTAGAGTGACTGGTTAACCATATTTATTTTGGGGGCTTGGAGGGAAGAGGGAAAGAGTCTGGGAAAAGGAGGCATTTCTCATTTGTTGTACATGAAGCTCTTAATATATATTTTGGGAAAGGGAGGAGGGAAGAAAGGAAGAAAAGAAAGAAGGGAGAAAGTGAAGGAAGTCAGGTAGGGAGGAAAGCCAGCAAAGAGCTTGGGCAACCTGACGTTTATCTGAGTTAGAACCCAGTCAAAAGTTAAGGCAATTAGTACTGTGTATGAGTCACTGAAAAGACAGCCCTTTCCCACCTTAGAAGCCTCCAGGTACTCCTTCTTTTAGTAGAAACTGATTTCCAAGTGTGATTAGCATTGGAACAAACAGCAGAAGTGAGGAACCCTGCCTTGGGTGAGGTGTGAGGATGAAAACTTCCGTGTACATTTTCTAACAGAAAGTCCACAACACTCTGTATCTGATCAAATAAGGGGAACATGAAATTCCAAAGGAAAAATCAATGCTTTAAGTTGACACTCTCCTTCTTCTTTCTCTTCATTATCAGTTCCAACTGAATAGATAATCAAATTTCTTTAAGTTCATCAATATTAAAACCTAAGTCAGGTCAGAATATGATATATAAATTATATACTCATAATTTATCACGCAAACAAAGAATTTGAGAATTTGAAATCATTTATAAAAGTCCACATAAGGTTCACATATTTGATAATATAATCATGTAGCACTGTTAAGAGAAAAGAAGACAAGTCCACCTATTTTCATATGTGCATATAGTTCATCTTATTGCACACGTATGTATATATGATTAAAATAGACACATAGAGTTTCAATCCTGAAATATGAGGGAAGCTGAAATTCTACTCTGAGACACTGTTTTATCAGAAGATAAAATATAAAGTCTGAAAACTCTACTTGTTAGTAACAAGTAATTTAAGCTAGGAAGCCAAGCACCTTAACTGAGTTAGTAATCTATATCACGTGCTTGGATTTCATTGTAAAAGAAAATAAGAACTGCAAGCAGATAATTAACTCTAAGGGGATTTGAGAGAAAAAAAGTGGAAATATTTTCAGCTCCCAAGAGAAACCATATATCTATAAATGGGTACATGGGAAATAGATATTTTCCTCAAAACACATCTGTTTTATGCAAAGAAAATTGCTAGCACACTTATATTTCCATAAATAAAATGTAAAATGCAATATTTTACACTCAGAATGCACAAAAGAACTATCTTAAATTACTCCATGGATGGGGGATAAATTGGTAGTTTTTTAGGCTTGTTTCTCCCCAATTCCAAAGCAATTATAAGTCTGATTCAGTGAGATTACAATAGACAAGGCAGAGTTGAAATATAGAGACTTATACACTACATTTTATAAAATCTTGTCATCATAATGGAGAATACAGTTCTGCCCCCCAACATTCCTCTTCTCATTGACTGAGAGTCATTATGAAACCCTTCTTCCCCAAAGAGTGACTATCTTTCTCTCTCATACACATACGTGGTGATACAGCCCCCACTTATTTGAAGCAGTAATTCTACTCTGTTTCAGCTCAATAAGTCAATCCTGAGGCCCTCTCCTCTTTCACTCCAGACAAACTAAGGGTAAAGCTGTTATGCACTGTTCTAAATGCTCATTAGTGCCATTTAATCATTTAATATATTAGACTTCAAGCCATAATAAAATTTTGAGGATTGATGTTCCTTACTTGGAATTGTGGTTTAAACTGCGTGTGATGCTTATCTTGAAACAGGAGTGTCCCTGTAGAGTTGCTGCCAAAAGTGTGAGGCTGCAGGGACTTGTGCTGATAAAACATGAGGACAGAGGAAATGGTGTGGTCTCCACATATCTTTTCATATGGGAATTTGTTTTCAGAATTGACCTGAGGAGGAAGTACGTGCATGAGAGTGTAAAAATCTTCCTTTTTTTACAAGCAGCCAGAAAAGATCTCACACAAAAGGAGCACCCATATTAGGCTAAACCAAAGTCACAGAGAATCTAATTGGCAGAAACAGCTTTCCTTAGAAGTTCACACAAAAATCAAGAATGGTCACCAATTGTAATAAGAGCTTTAATACAGAGAGTGAAATATTTATTGCTAAACATTGTGAGACTCAAGTGAAATAAAATGAATATGAGAAAAGGCTTAAAAAAGACCAAAACACAGAATATTTAAGTGGGATTACTTGCCCTTATCTGTTTTTTAAGGAGGATGCACTAAAAGTGTGTATCAGAACTATGTTCCTTATTGTTTATTGATGATATCTGTGCATAATTTATTCTGAAATGTGAGTTCAGATACTCCCAATAAAACCTTGCTATCTTTGTAAGGTACTGAGTTTTCTGATATAGTTAGAGATGGATGTTTGGACTTGTTGGGTCACCTCTGACTACTAGAGTAAATGTTCTGCTTCCCAAAGTGGATAAACCAAGTAATCAGTCAATTCTGCTTTAGCAAGTTGTATTTCTATTATGGTATGTGAAATGCTTCCATATTCTCTCTGTAATGAATTTTCTAATCCTTATGTTCCCTACTTTTTTTTCAAAAATTTATCTTCTAGTTGTTTAATATCCTTAGACCAAGGTAATTAATTGATCAAAATGCTATGGAAGTGTGGTGATAGATTTGTATTCACTTCTCACTTTGTGATCATGGGGAAGTTATTTAACCTATAAGCCTCTGTTTCTATGCATACAAATAAGTATTAGTATAGACCTTGTGCAATTACTAGAAGGATTAAACAAATCTCAATATCATTTACCTCTCTATTGGTTTTGTCTTGTCACTCTTCTCATAGTATCTCTGAATCATAGTATCTCTGAAACATAGTATTTCTGAAAACAGAAAACCTTCAACCTCAAGCCAGAGTCTTGAGGTTGAAAGTTTTCATCTATTTCTGATCTTGCAAGTCTTACCTATTATCTGGGAATCTGATTTACTACACAAAATGATTTACAAGTTCGGTATAGGTTTGTCTTCCAATGATGCTATTGAAAGTATAACTCCTGTCTACAGAGCATTCTTGTAACATCTAGAGCTGTGCTGTCTTTATCAGCCTCATCTCTTCTGCTGGCCAAAGTGGGACATTGAGGACCTCAGTCTTTGGCTGCAGTCTCCTCACACACCCTAGAAAGAGATTTTAGAGTCCATATATCTTTGCAAGAATTGAGCATAAAGCATTATAAAATGACTCACAGGTTTAGGTGGAAATGTTCTATGCAGATTAATGTTATTCATCAGAACTGTAATGTGGTTACTTCCTTTTTATCCAGGAAAGATGAGAAACTATCCTCTTGTTCTAATGTTATTGGAGTCTAGTTCCAATTTTTTACCGTGGTGATGGCTTTGGACTACTGTCAGCTCATAATCACATTCTAATTCTTTGTTGCAATATATATCTACAATAATTTTAATTAACAAACTAAAATGAGTCAGTGCCTATCTAATATTACCTGCACAGTGTCCTGAGCACATAGGTCTACCTATTCTAGAGTTGTTGAAATAAACCTCAAAGGTTTGATGCTATGATCTTGATATTAACATTTACTCTATCTCCAAGTTGTGCAAACTGCTGATTGTTTAAAAAAAATTAAAGGACAGATATCATTTTAAAAACATAGGAAGAACAAATAGAAATCAACATAGGAGATTTTTCATAATTGACTATTTTTCCTCTACTTTTAAAAATAAATGAATATGGACAACTAAAAATGAGTCATAATTAAGCATGGGGTAAAAATACAAACAGAACAAAAAAAGTTGCAAGGAAATGAGAAAGAGCCTGTTGTTGGAAATCTGAGTGCTTATAGTTTTTAAAAAATGCTAAGCAGCAAATGTGAATTTCTAAGATGATTAGGCATAAATAAGTGCCCATAAGCTAAAAAAATGCCATTAAAGATTTTGCAATGGATATTCCCTATAATATTTATATTAATATTGAGGCAAAAAACCTGGTTCATGGGTGAGAACATTTTATTCAGAAATCTCTCATATTTTATTAACTCATATCCTTGGATGGGTGTCAAGGCTCACCATTCTTTTATTGCATCCCACACCAACTATAAATTGAAGGCTTGCAGTCCTGACGTAGTTTTGAGGTGATTCAGTTTTCTAATACATTATGCTTATGCTGCTGTAGCTAGGAATGATATTAAATGAGGATATGGGTTTCATTAGTCTGAGGATGGACTGTAATATCATCTTGGGGCAAGAGACATGGCCTGTATGAAGAAGAGGTTAGAATTAAGGACTCTGCATATAGAGGTCTCTGGAATATCTAGCTGCCTTTTGCTAAAAGAGGGACCACTAACACCCCATCAAAAGGCCTATGGAAATGTTGAGTACAAATTAACACATCTTGTGAGATAATGAAACCCAAATCTATGGCACCCATGAATGCAGTGAATAAAGAGGCAAAATTAACATGCCACATACTCAAAATGAATCTCCAAACAAAGAATTTGATGTGAAAACTGCTCTGTGAGCAATACACCTGGTTTACTAAAAACACCTCCATAAACTCAGGATAAAGTAATATTTCAGAAAAAGTAACTCTCGAGTTCATTGGGTCCACAAAGAACTTGCAAATTCAACAGGTCATGAAAAAAAGACAAACAAAAAAGTCAAAAGGATTAATAGTCCCAAGAACTGAGATGTTAAGACAACTTGAAAGACTTAAAAATATTTACAATTATTAAAGTGATAAAAGTGGGAATATAAGTAAAAATCCAAATGAAAGAAAAGGATACTATGAAAATAAAATGGGACAGCTTTAAAATATACTAACTAGAACTTTTAAGAAGGGAAAATGTAACCATTTCAATTTAAAACTTGATAGGTAAGTTTAACAGTAGATTAGATCTGAGAAAACTTTGAAATGCAGTACTGAAGGAAAAGGTTGAAAAAATTAAATAAATACGCAGTAAGGAAACAAGAATGATAAAATAATAGCAGCAATCAAATACCCAGAAGAAGATATAGAAGTGAATTGAGAGGATGAAGAGAATGAAAGAATGCAATATAGAAGAGATAATGGCTGAGAATTCTCCAGGTTCAATGAAAGAGATGAATCTTTGGATTGAAGTAGCATGCCAAGTCCTGAGCAAGATAAGTAAAATTAAATCTATACTCAGAAATTCTTAGTAAAATAATAGAACAACAAATGCTGGAGGTAATAGTAAAAATTTCAAAAAGAAAACTAGAAAAATGGAATAATATTATTCTCAGTGTGCTGATGGAAAATAACTGTCAACCCAGAATTCCCTGCACAGCAATATGTCCTTCAAAATTGAGAGTGAATTCAAGATATTTTCATTAAAAAATTCACATTTCGCAAATCCTCATGGAAACAAATTCAGGAAAAAGGGATATTGAAACAAAGAGAAGGAAACACAAGATGCAATCATAACCAAATAAATATATGAAAAACTAATTAGGATTCTACAAAAAAAAAAAACAATAATGACTAATTTTGGATTTTAAAACAAGTCAGAACAAAAATTCTAGAACACAGTACCAAAAAAAAACCCACATTATATTTTTTTGTCTATTGTTGATACGGAGGGTGGTAATATTAATTCCAAACTTCTTGTGGGTGCATGTTATATTTTAAGGGAAATCATAAAAATAATGAAAATACAAGAAAGCCTCCCAAGGTGAGGGAGAAGAGAGAGAATCAACAAATAAAACAAACTTGATAAATTGAATGAGAAGATGGAAAGAATGATTTTTTTAAAATAAAGTAACAGTAGTAGAAAATAAAACAATTAGACAGGATGTCATCATCATTGCAGCATGAGAGGCTCCCTTTGTTTCTCCTCTTCAATCTACAGTGAATAGATAAGCCATGACTCAAAAAAAGGCTACATTGCCAAACACATTGGGAAACCAGAAAGACCCACATATCATTACATACTAAGGTGGGTGGATTGGAGCACATAGAGGAGGCCAACTGGGGGAATAATGAAAGCAGTGCCCAGGATCTTGGCATCCTGGCCATGGCTGCTAAGCCAAGCAACCCAAGACCCAGAGAATCCAGTGGACACAAGCAGAGGTGTACATGCCACTCCAGCCATTCAGCTGTAGTGTTACCTGCAGCCACAAGGAGTGAAGCAGCAGTGGAGGTGGAGTGCCACAATCCTAGGCCCCTAGCTGTGGCTCAGAGCCTGCTAGCAGCAGTGGAGGCATGAATACTACTCCAACCTTCCAACTGCAGCAGCTGTTGGGGTCACAAAGAAATAAACAATAGTAGAGTCAAAGTCCTGTAAACCCAGCTCCTGCCTCACTCTCTCCTCTCCCTGCCACAGTGGAGCAGCTTCCAACCCAGGTGATCCCAGATGCAGCAGAGGCATCAACCACCCCTCCACCCCCAGTGGTGAAGTCAGTGACCACAGTGACACCAGCAACAGCAAGGCATCAGTGACCACCCAGAATGCAGGTGGTGATGATGAGAGTACTGGTGACACCCCTAATATAGTAGGTGGAGGGTGGAATTGCAAATCCTCAAATATAGCCAGAGGCAGCCCAAGCAAAGAAATAAAAAAACGTGTGCTATATAACCACCTACTGAAAAACAACAGAGAAGCCTCTTATCTCCAAACACTTGAATAGTTGGAATCAAAACAAACAAGATTCCAAAAACTTCAAAAAATAAGAAAAATATTTCCTACAACAAAAGCACCAGCAGAGGCATAACTCAGTGAGCACCACAAAAAGCCATGATAACATGGCATCACAAAAAGAAAATAATAATTTTCTAGAAACCAAACATGAAGTCATAGAAGACTATGAACTAACTGATAAGTAGTTCAAAATAGCTGTCATGAAGAAATTCAATGAGGTACAAGAAAATTCAGAAAGGCAGTTTAATGAGCCCAGGAATAAAATCAATAAACAGAAAGAATACATTACCAAAAAGGTTGAACTAATAAAAAAGCACCAAGCATAAATTCTGGAGCTGAAGAACTCAATAAATGAGATGAAGAATGCATAAGAAAGCATTAGAAACACAATAGACCATAGGAAAGAGAGAATTAGTAAGGTCAAAGATAGAAACCTAGAAATGATTTAGGTAAAAAATACATATATTAGAGAATTATCCAACTCTATTAGAAAGGGCAGCATAAGGATTATGGGTATCTCAGAAGGAGAAGAAAGAGAGAGAGAGAAGGGAGCAGAGAGATTATTTAAAGAAATAATAGCTGAAAACTTTCCAAACCTGGAGAAGAAACTGGTTGTAAACACTTAATTATCTCAGTGCAAAAAGACCTTCTCCAAGACACAATAATAAAACTGTAAAAATTCAATGACAAAAAAATTAAAGGCAGCCAAGGGGGAAAAACCCACAATAATCTACAAGAGAACCCCCAGTATGCTGTCAGCAGATTTCTCAGGAGAAACTGTACAGGCCAGGAGAGAGTGGACGGCTATATTCAAAATATTGAAAGATAAAAATGACCAGATAATAATACTCTATGCACCAAGGTTATCCTTCAAATATGAAGGAGAAATAAAGGCTTTCCCAGACAAACAATAAATGAGGGAGTTCATCACCATTAGACCTTCCTTACAAGAAATATCGAAAGGAGCTCTTGTACCTGAAATGAAAAGACAGAAGTATACAAAACTTTGAGCAAGGTGATAGACAGATATAATCATAAAATTACAACTCAATACAGAATAGATTAGTAAATCATTATAACATTAAGGTTAAAGGGAAAGAAAACACTAAAAATAACTACAATCACTTCAACTTGGTAACGAACTCACAATATAAAAAAGGGATAATTTGTGACAACTAAAACATAGGAGGGGGAGGGGAAAAGGACAGAACTTGCATGGGCAAATGAAGATAAGAAACTATCAGCAGAAAATAGACTCACCTATGCGATCTTTTATAGAAACCTCATGGTAACAACAAAAATAAAATTATTGGCAAAATATGAAATATAAAAAAGAGGAAACTAGGAAAAACATCACAGAAAACAATCAAACTGAGATGGCACACAGAAATAAAAGGAAATAGAAACAAAGGAAATATAGAACAAACAAGAAAACAAAAGATAAAATGGGATTATTGAATACTCATTTAGCCATAATCATCCTAAATGTAAATGGATTGAATTTATCAATCAAAAAACTCCCCCTTGTTATCACTCTCTCATCCAATGGGAGAGTCCACAATCCCTTTGCAGTCCCAGGGAGTGGCTCTGACTCAGTTACAGAGGGGAAGTCCCGCTCACTAAGCACAATGGCTGGTGCAACATAGAGACAGATGACAGCTGAACTTTGAGTCCAGGCAAATTGAATGAACTCCTGCCTGCCATGAACACTCATAATACTGCTGAAGCCCTGAAGTGAGGAGCACAACTCGGGAGGACTGTGGAAGCATGTGGCAGCAGCCCTGAGCCCTCACGTGACTGCTTTCACATTCAGTGGGATACCCCACAGGGCCACAGCAATCCCAAGGAGTGGACCAGGCTCAGACAGGCACAGCTGACTGGGATCATGGCAGCAGGCTCAGATTACAGAGCTCCTGTCCCTCTCCAGTGGCAGCAGGTGGAACCTGCAACCAAAGGCTATCATTATGCTGCAGCACATATCCACTCCATCAAATGGTATAAAGAAATATATTAATACTCCAGACCAGAAGGAAAAAGACAAACACCCAGATATCAATCCTGCAGGCACAGAAATCTACAATCAAATTGACAGAGAATTCAAAGCAGCCATCATAAAAAAAACCTCAATGAGTTACAAGAGAATTCTGAAAAACCATTCAGTGAAATCAGGAACTAAATTAGAGGAAATTCTTCACATAAGAGATTGAAACAATAAAAAAATCCAATAAGAATTGTTGGAGATGAAAAACACAATGGATGAGATAAAGAAAAGTTGGAGTCCTTTAGTAGCAGAGCAGACATCGTGGAGGATAGAATTAGCAATCTAGAGGATAGGAATACAGAAATGCTTCAGGTGGAGGAGAGAGAACTTAGACTAAAAAGAAATGAAGAAATTCTCCAAGAAGTATCCAACTCAATTAGGAAATGCAACATAAGAATTATAGGTATTCCAGAGGGAGAAGAGAGGGGAAAAAGGAGCAGAGAACTTTTTCAAAGAAATAATAGCTGAGAACTTCCTAAGCCTGGAGAAGGAGCTGGAATTACATGTAAAAGAAGCCAACAGAAGTCCTAATTACATCAATGTGAAAAGACCTTCTCCAAGGCATGTATTACTAAAGCTGGCAACAGTTAGTGACAAAGAAAAAATATATATTAAGGGCAGCAAGGCAGAAGAAAATAATCTACAAGGCAATGCCTATAAGGCTTTGAGCAGATTTCTCAGCCAAAACCTTACAGCCTAGGAGAGAGTGGAATGATATATTCAAAATTCTGAAAGACAAAAACTTTCAGCCAAGAATACAAAATCCAGCCACAATATCCTTCAGATATGAGAAATAAATAAAAAATTTCCCAGATAAATAAAAGCTGAGGGAGTTCATTGCCACAAGACTCCCTCTACAAGATTTTATCAATAAGGCCCATATACCTGAAAAAAAAAATAAAAGAATTAAGGTTTACAAAGCCTACAGCAAGGAGATAAAAAGGCAGACAAAATCAGAAAATTGCAACTCTCTGTCAGAACCGATTAGTAAACACTTAATTATAACTCGAAAGCTATAGGAAGGAAAACATTAAAAATTAGTATAATCATCTCATTTTAACTACAAATTCACAACACATAATGGAATAAGTTGTGACAACAACAACTTAGAAGGGAAAAAGGAAAACAATGAGACCTGTTTAGACTAAGGGAATAAGAGTCTATCACAGAGTGGACTATCTCATGTATGAGATCTTTTATACAAACCTCATTATAACCACTAAACAAAAGATCACAACAAAGACACAAATGATAAATAAAGAGAAAACCATCATAGAGAGCCACCAAACTGAATTGGCAGTCCAAAATACACAGGACTAGAAAGAAGGGAAATACATAACAAATGAAAAATGAGCAATAAAATGGCAGCATTAAGCCCTCATATATCAATAATCACTCTAAATGTAAACACATTGAATTCCCTTGTCAAAAGACACAAACTGGCTGGCTGGATTAAAAAACAAGACTGAACAATTTGCTGCCTCCAGGAAATGCATCTCAGCTCTAAAGACAAACACAGATTTAGAGTGAAGGAATGGAAGATGATACTCCAACCTATTGACAAACAAAAGAAAACAGGTGTTGCTGTACTTACATCAGACAAAGTAGACTTCAACATAAAAAAAAGAAAAAAATGAGAGGCAGAGGAGTCAGTATATAATGATAAAAGGGACACTCCACCATGAGGACATAACACTCATAAATATATATGCACCCAACACAGGAGCACCAAAGTACATACAGCAAATATTAGTGAACCTAAAAGGAGATATTAACAACAATATAATAATAGTAGGGGACCTTAACACCCCACTTACACCAATGGATAGATCAACCAGACAGAAGGTAAACAAGGAAATAGTGGAACTAATGAAAAACTAGACCAGATGGACATATATATATCTTAGATATATGTAGACTAGTTATATATAGAATTAGATATATATAATTCTTAGACTTAGTTATATATAGAATACCCCATCCAAAATCAGCAGAATACACATTCTTCTCAAGTGCCCATGGAACAGTCTAAGAGATAGACCATATGTTGAGAAACAAGGCAAGCCTCAAAAAGTTTAAGAAGATTGAAATCATAATGAGTATCTTTTCTGACCATAATGCTATGACACTAGAAATTAAGCACAAGAAAAAAGCTGGGAAAGTGACAAAGATGTGGAGAGTAAATGGCATGTCACTGAACAAGAAATGGATCATTGAAGAAATTAAAGGAGAAATCAAAGAATGTCTGCAAACAAGTGAAAATGAAAATATACCATACCAACTCATAGGGGATGCAGCAAAAGTGGTCCTAAGAGAGAAATTCATAGCATGATATGCCCACTTTAATAAACAAGAAAAATCTCACATAAGGAATCTCAAACTATACCTGACACAACTAGAAAAAGAAGAACAAAGCCCAAAGTCAGCAGAAGGAGGAAATAATAAAAATTAGAGCAGAAATAAATGAAATTGAAATAAAAAAAATCTGTAGAATGGTTCAATGAAACTAAGAGCTGGTTCTTTGAGAAGGCAAACAAAATTGACAAACCCTTAGCCAGACTCACTAAGAAAAAAAGAGAAAAGTCTCGAATAAATAAAATTAGAAACAAAAGAGAAGAACTAACAATGGATACCACAGAAATACAAAGGATTATAAGAGAATACTAAATAACTGTGAAATACTATGAAAAATTGCAAACAAATTGGGAGATCTAGAAGTGGATAAATTCTTAGACTCATACAACCTGGCAAAACTGAACCAAGAAGAAATAAAGAATCTGAATAGACCAATTACAAGGGAAGAGATGGAAACAGTAATCAAAAACGTCCCCCAAAATAAAAGTCCAGAACCAGATGACTTCTCTGGAGACTTCCACCAAATGTTCAAAGATTTAGTACCTATCCTCCTCAAACTATTCTGAAAAATTGAAAAGGTGGAACACTTCTTAACACATTTCACTGGCCAACATCACCCTGATCCCAAAGCCAGACAAGGACAACACAAAGAAGGAAAACCACAGGCCAACATCAGTGATGAACATAGATGCAAAAATCTTCAGCATAATATTGGTAAACTGAATACAGCAATACATCAAATGGATCATGCACCATGATCAAGGGGGATTTATACCAGGGACACGGGGATGATTCAAAATCCAAAAATCAATCAATGTGATACACCACATTAACAAAATGAGGAATAAAAATCACATGATCATCTCAATATATGCAGAGAAATCATTCGACAAGATCCAACATCCATTTATCATAAGAACTCTCAATAAAATGTGTATAGAAGGAAAGTACCTCAACATAATAAAGGCCATATATGACAAACCCACAGCCAACATCATAAATAATAGGGGAAAAAATGAAAGCCATCGCTCTGAGTTCAGGAACAAGACAAGAGTGCTCACTCTCATCACTCTTATTCTACATAGCACTGGAGGTTTGGGCCAGAGCAATTAGTCAAGAAAAAGAAATAAAAGGGATCCAAATGGGAGAGGAGGAAGTGAAACTCTCACTATTTGGAGATGATATAATTTTATATATAGAAAAATCTAAAGAATCCATTGTAATACTATTAGAAATAAGCAACAACCACAGCAAAGTTGCAGGGTACAAATTAGCTTACAAAATTCAGTTGCATTTCTATACTTGTATAAGTAACTAACAGAAAGAGAATTCAAGAATACAATCCCATTTACAATCATCACAAAAAAGAATAAAATATCTAGGAATAAATTTAACCAAGGGGATTAAAGAGCAATACAGTGAAAACTATGAGACATTACTGAAAGACATTGAAGATGACATAAAGAAATGGAAAATATTCCATGCACATGGATTGGAAGAATATACATAGTTAAAATGTTCATACTACCTAAATCAATCTACAGATTCAATGCAATCCCAATCAGACTCCCAATGACCTTCTTCACAGAAATAGAACAAAGAATCCTAAAATTCATATGGGGACAAAAGTCTGTGAAGAGCTAAAGTAGTTCTGAGAAAAAAGAGGAAAGCTGGAGGTATCACAATCCCTGACTTCAAAATACACTACGAAGCTATAGTAATCAAAGAAGCATGGTACCGGTACGAAAACAGACACACAGATCAAGGGAACAGAATTGAAAGCCTAGAAATAAAGCCACACATAAATGGACAGCTAATCTTCAATCATGGAACTAAGAACATACAACAGAGAAAGGGAAGTCTCTTCAATAAATGGTGTTGTGAAAACTGGACAGCCACAAGCAAAAAAATGAAAGTAGACCATTATCTTTCACCATACACAAAAATTAACTCAAAATGGATTAAAGACTTGAAGGTAAGACGTGAAGCCATAAAATTCCTAGAAGAAAATACAGGCAGTACACTCTTTGACATTGGTCTTAGAAGGATCTTTTCGAATGCCATATCTACTCTGGCAAGGGATACAACAGAAAAAATAAACAAACGGGACTTCATCAGACTAAGGAGCTTCTTCATGGTAAAGGAAACTAGGAACAAAACTAAAAGAGAACTCACCAACTGGGAGAAAATATTTGCAAATCATATATCTAACAAGGGTTTGATCTTCAAAATATATAAAGAACTAATACAACTCAACAACAAAAAGCAAACAACCCAATCAAAAAATAGGCAGAGGATATGAACAGACTACCTTTCTAAAGAAGATATATAGATGGCATACAGGCATATGAAAAGATAAACACCACTAATCATCAGGGAAATGCAAATCAAAACTACAATGAGATATAACCTTACACATATTAGAATGACTATAATCATCAGGACAAAAAAAATCAAATGTTGGAGACGTAGTGGAGAAAAAGGAATCCTCATAGGCTGTTGATGGGAATGCTACTGGGTACAGCCACTATGGAAAACAGTATGGAGATTTCTCAAAAAACTAGAAATCGAAATACCATATGATCCAGCTATACCACTACTGGGTATTTATCCAAAGAACTTGAAATCAACAATTCAAATAAACTTATTTGAATAAGTTTCAGCATTCATTTGTTTCAGCATTATTCGCAATAGCCAAGACATGAAAGCAACCGAAGTACCCATCAACTGATGAATCAATAAAGAAGATGTGGTGTATGTATATACAATGGAATAGTACTCAGCCATAAAAAAGATAATATCATCCCATTCACAACAACATGGATGGAACTTGACCGTATTATATTAAGTGAGGTAAACCAGACAAAGACAAACACCATATGATTTCAATCATATGTGGAAGATGCTAACAAACTCAACAGTGAAAAACTGAAAGCTATCTCCCTAAGAACAGGAACAAGACAAGGATGCCCATTTTTGCCACTCTTATTCAATATAGTATTAGCAGTCTTAGCCAGAAAAATTAGCCAAGAAAAGAAATAAAAATATCCAAATTGGAAGGGAAGAAGTAAAACATTCGTTATCTGCAGATGACATGATTTTATATACAGAAAATCCAAAAGAATCCACCAAAAATATTAAAAGTTTTAAATGAATACAATAAAGTTGCATTGTAGAAAATCAACATACAAAAATCAGTTGTATAGAAAAAGAAATCAAGAAAACAACCACATTTACAATATAAACAAAAAGAATAAAATATCTATGAATAAGTTTAACCAGGGAAGTGAAAGATCTGTAGAATGAAAGCTATAAGACTTTGTTGAAAGAAATTGAAGACACAAAAAAATGGAAAGATATTCCATGCTCATGGTTTGGAAGAACTGATATAGTTAAAATGTTCATATTATCTAAAGCAATCCACAGATTCAATGCAATCTCTATCAAAATCCCAAGAAGATTTTTCAAAGAAATAGAGCAAAGAATTCTAAGATGTATATGGAACAAAAGAGGACCTCTAATAGACAAAGCTATCCTGAGAAAAAAGAACAAAGCTAGAGGTATCACACTCCCTGATTTCAAAGTATACTACATAGCTAGAAGTAATCAAAAAAACATGATATTGGCAAAAAAAAAAAAAAAAAAACACAGGCATACATATAGGTGGAACAGAATTGAGAGCCCAGAAATAAGCCCACTCATACATGGACAGCTAATTTTCAATGAAGGAGCCAAGAACATACAACAGAGAAAGGAAAGTCTCTTCCAATAAATGATATTGAGAAAACTGGACAGCTGCATGCAAAAGAATGAAAGTAGACCACTATCTTACACCATACAAAAAAATTAACTCAAAATGGATTAAAGACCTGAATGTAAGACTTAAAATAATACTATTTTTAGAAGAAAATATAGACAGTCAGCTCCTTGATATCAGTCTTACTGATGTTTTTATAGATATGACTTCAAAGGCAAGGGAAACAAAAGCAAAAATATACAAATGGTAATACATCAAGCTAAAAAGCTTCTGTACATCAAAGGAAATGATAAAAAAAAAAAAAGGCAACACACTGACTGGGAGAAGATATTTGCCATCATATAGTTGATAAGAGGTTAATATCCAGTATATATAAAGGACTCACACAACTCAACAAAAACAGAACTAATGACCCAGTTAAAAAAAATGGGCAGAGGACCCAAACAGGCATATTACCAAAGAAGATATAGAGATGGTCAACAGTGACATGAAAAGATGTTCAACATCACCAATTATTAGGGCAGGGCAAATCAAAACTACAATGCCTTATCACCTCATGCCAGTCAGAATGGCTATTTTTAAAAAGACAAGAAATAACAACTGTTGGAGAGGATGTGGAGTAAATGGAACACTTATATATGGCTGGTGGGAATGTTAATTGGTGCAGCCACTATGGAAAACAGTATGGAGATTTCTCAAAAAATTAAAAATAGAAATACAATGTGATCCAGCTCTTCCACTTCTGGATATTAATCCACACAATATGAAAACACTAATTCAAAAAGGTGTATGCACCCCCATGTTCATTGCAGCATTATTCACAATAGCCAAGACATGGAAACAACATAAATGCCCATGAAAAGATGAATGTATAAAAAAGATGTGGTGTATATATACAATTAAATACTACTAAGCCATAAAAAAGATAAAAGCTTGCCATTTATGACAACATGGATGGACCTTGAAGATATTATGCTGAGTGAAATAAGTCAAACAGAGAAAGACGATTACCATATGATTTCACTTATATGTGGAAGATAGAAACAACAACAACAACAAACAAACAAACATGTAAATACAGAGAACAGATTTGTGATTACCTGAGAGGAAGAGGGGTGACTGAAGGGCCAAAGGAGCAAAAAGGGACATGTGTACAATGCTGGATAAAAACTAGAATTTTGGTGTTAAACAAGATGGTAGCATATATAGAAGTGAAGATATAATGATGAAATTTATATGTTTATAAACCAATATTACTTTAATTTAATTAAGCAATTTAATGAGGGACAAATTCAATTTATTAATATTTACAGTAAATTATAAATAGATTATATTTGCCTTTTAAGTGATAGAAATTCACAATCTGAGTAAAACATACTATTTTCTTTAATTTAGCCATAAAGTTGTTAGTTGCCTACCAAATAAACATCTAAAAGATAATGACCCATAATGTAAAATGGGTTTAATACTCACCACCACTCCCTCTGTTATAACTTCTAAAGTTTTGTGGTCCTCATTTTGATGTATTTGTTTTCTCTTTATGACCTGTGTTCTGTCATCAACCATTCATAGACACGGTACTCTTTTATATTTAATTAAACTTTTTTTACATAACTGAAGATCCACAGACAGTTGTAAGACATAATCCAAGAGATTTTTTGTGTCCTTTATCCAGTTTCCCCAATAGTACCATCCAACTACAGTACAATATCACACCCAGGATATTGACATTGATATAGTCACCACATCGAACTGTTTCATCACCATGAAGATTCATCATACTGCCCTTTTAAAGCTACACTCACATTCCTCCCACCTCACTCTTCCATAACCCTTGATGACTACTAATCTGTTCTCCATTTCTACAGTTTTGATATTTAAAGAATGTTATAAAAACGTACTCAAACAGCATATAATCTTTTGAATTGGCTTCTTTCACTCAGCGTAATTCTCTGGAGATTCACCCAAAGTGCCATTCCCATCAATAGTTCATTCTTTTTTTATCGCTGAGTAGTATTCCACAGTATGGATATATACAGTATGTTTAACCACTCACTCATTGAAGGACATCTTGATTTTTCCAGTTTTTGGACATTCAAATAATGCTGCTGTAAACATTTATGTACAGGTTTTTGCTTTTTGTTTTTTGCTAAGGAAGACTCACCCTGAGCTAACATCTGTTGCCAATCTTCCTCTTTTTGTATGTGAGCCACCACCACAGCATGGCCACTGACAGACAAATGATGTAGGTCCATGCCTGGGAACTGAACCCAGGCCACCAAAGTAGAGCATGCCAAACTTAACCACTAGGCCACTAGGGCTGGCCCTATGACAGGTTTTTGTGTGCAAATAAATCTATTTCTCTGAGATCAAAGGCAAGGAGTGCAATTGCTGGGTCATATAGGAGCTGCACATTTTGTTGTTTTTTATTTGTTTTTTGAGTTTTGTTTTGTTGTTAAGAAACTTCCAATTTGTTTTCCATAGTGCTTTTACATGTCACATTCCCACCACAATGTATGAAAGAGTCAATTTCTCATCATACTGTACAGCATCGTTCTCCCTATTTTTCAATTTAGTCATTTTGATACACATGCAGTGACAGCTCATTGTGGTTTTAGTTTGCAATTCCCTAATGGCTAACACTGTACGACATCTTCTCACATGCTTATTTGCATTTCTACATCTACCATGTCTTTTACCCATTTTCTAACTGGATTGTTTGTTCTTTTACTCTTGAATTTTCAGAATTCTTTACCTCGTCTAGATTCTAGTCCTTTGTCAGATATGTGATTTGCAGATATTTTCTCCTACTCGGTAACTTGTGTTTGTTCTCTAACATAATCTTCCACAAAGAAAGTTTTAAAAATATTTTTATGAAGCCAGTTTGTGAAATTTTCCTTTTATGGTTTGTGTTTTGATATTGTCTAAGAGTTTTTTGCCTAGCCCTGAAATCAGATGGTTTCTTTCTATTTTTTATTGAGTTTTATAGCTTTAACTTTTACATTTAGGTCTGAGATTCAACTTAATTTTCTATAACATGCAGGACAAATCAAGATTCATTGTCTTGCCTATGGATGTCCCATGGCTTGAGAATAATTTGTTCAAAGTTTGTTTAATTGCTTTTGTACCTTTGTGAAAAATAATTGGGGCACATTTATGAGGTTCCCCCAGTTTCTTTATTATGTTCCATCAATCTATGTGTTTATCCCTTTGCCAAAATTACGTGGTCTTGACTACTATAGCTCTATGATAAGTCTTGAAATCAGGTAGACCATTATCTTTCACTTTATTCTCTTTAATCAAAACTATTTTAGCTCTTCTAGTTCCTTCATCTTTGCATATACATTTTAGAATAATCTTGTTTATATCCACAAAAAGATATTTAGCTTTTGATAGAAATTGTGTTAAGCCTATATATTAATTTGGGGAGAATTAACATCTTTATTATGATGAGTCTTCCAATCCACAGACATGATAAGTCTTTCCATTAATTTAGATCATCTTTGATATATTTTACAGTGTTGTGTGTAGTTTTTAATATATAATCCTGTACATGTTTTGTAAGATTTATACTTAAGTATTTTATTTTTTTGAGTAATTTTAAATCATAATGTATTTTTAATGTAAATGTACATGTGCTGGCATGTAGAAATACAATTGGCTTTTGTATGTTGATCTTGTATTCTACATCCTTACTGAATTTACTTATTAGTTTTAGGAGGATTTTATGTAAACTCCTTGGAATTCTCTCCATACACAGTTATGTAAACTGCAACTGGAAAAAGGTTTATTTTTTTTCCTGCCAATATGTATGTCTTTCATTTCCTTTTCTTCCTTATTACACTGTCTTCAACTTTCAGCTCTATGCTGAGTAAGAGTGTGAGAGTAGAGATTCTTGCATTTTCCTCAATCTTAGGGTGAAAGCATTTTGTCCTATGTTCAGCTTTAGGAGAAATTGCCCAAATGTTTTCCATAACAGCTGCACTATTTTACATTTCCAAGCAGCTTTTTATGAGGGTTACAGATTTTTCCATATCTTCACCAACATTTTTTATTTTCCTTTTTATTACTATTATAGCCTTCCAAGTAGGTGGAAGTGGTATCTCATTGTGGTTTTCATTTGCATTTCCCTAATGGTTAATGATGTCTACCATCTTTTCATGAACTTATTGGCCATTTGCCTATCTGCATATCTTCTTTGAAGAAATATCTATACAAGCCTTAAGCCCACTTTTGACTAGGTTATATGCATTGCTGTTGTAGAGTTGTAAGAGTTTCTTCATATATTCTGGATCTTAAAACTTTAGAATATATATAATTTGCAAATATTTTCTCTCATACTTGAGATTGTCTTTTAATTTTCTTGATAATATCATTTGATGCACAAAAGATTTTAATTTGAATTAAGTCCAATTTATCTATTTTTTCTGTTATCTTCATGTTTATGGTGTCATATCTCAGAATCCAGTACTAGTACCAAGATCCTGAATATCTACCCCATTATTTTCTTCTAGCAAACTCATAATTTTATCTTTTATATTTAAACTGTTGATCTATTTTGAGTAAATTTTTGTATATGGTGTGAGTTGTCTAACTTCATTTCTCTGCATGTGGAAATCCAGTTTTCCCAGCATCGTTTGTTGAAGAGACTGTTCTTCGCTCCATGGAATAGATTTGGCAACCTTTTCAAAAATCAATTGGCCAAAATAAAAAAAAAGTTGATAAGGATGTGGAGAAATTGGAAATCTTGTGCCCTGCTAGTGGAAATGTAAAATGGTGAAGCCACTATGGAAAACAGTCTTGAGGTTTCTCAAAAAATTAAAATAGAATTACCATATGATTGGACAATTCCACTTCTGGGTATATACTCCAAAGAATTGAAAGCAGGGGCTTGAACATTTATTTGTACACCCATGTACATAACAGCATTATTCACAATAGTTACAAGGCTACCCAAGTGTTAACTGACATATGAATGAATAAACAAAATGTGATATATACATGCAATGGAATATTATTGAGCCTTAAAAAGGAAGAACTTGTGACACATGCTAAAACATGGATGAACCTTGAAGACATGATAAGTAAAATAACACAGTGCATTTGTCACAAAAGGACAAATACATTATGATTCTGCTTACTGAGGTAACTAGAGTAGCCCATTGCATCAATGTACCACAGTGTATTTATTCATTCCCCTACCGAAGGTCATCTTAGTTGCTTCTAAGTTTTGCCAATTATGAATAAAGCTACTGTAAATATCCATGTGCAGGTTTTTATGAGGACTCAAGTTTTCAACTCATTTGGGTAAATACCAAGGAATATGATTGCTGTATAGTACGTTAAAAGTATATTTAATTTTGTAAGAAACTGTCAAAGAGCCTTTCAAAGTGTCTATACCATTTTGCATTCCCACCACCAGAAATGAATGAGAATTTCTGTTGCTCCACATCCTCACCACCATTTGGTGATGTTAATATTTTGGGATTTTTCCCATTCCAATAGGTGTGTAGTGGTATCTCATTGTTGTTTTAATTTGCACTTCTATAGTAACATATGTGAAGCATTGTTTCATATGTTTCTTTGTCATCTATTTATCTTCTTTTCTGAGGTACCTGTTAGATCTTTTGCCCAGTTTTCAATCTGGTCATTATTCTTATTATTGAGTTTCAAAGGTTCTTTGTATATTTTGGATATAAGTACTTTATCAAATATGTCTTTTGAAATCACTTGCTCCCAACCTGTGGTATGTCTTTCCATTCCCTTGAAAGCATCTTTTGCACAGCAGAAGTTTTGAATTTTAATGAGGTCCAAATCACCAATAATTTCTTTCTAGAATTGTGTCTTTGATATTGTATCTAAAGAGTCATCACCAAGCCAAAGGTCATCTAGATTTTCTGCTATGTCATCTATTAGTAGTTTTATAGTTTTGTGGTTTACACTTAGATCTATGACCCATTTTGAGTTAATTTTCATGAATGGTGCAAAGTCTGTGTGTAAATTCACTTTTTTGCATGTGGTTGCCCAGTTCCAGCACCATTTTCTGAAAAGACTATGTTTTCTCCATTTTCTTACCATTGCTCTTTTGTCAAAGACCAGTTGACTATACTTGTGTGGGTCTATTTCTGAGTTCTCTATTCTATTCCATTGATCTTTTTTTTTTTTTTTTTTGTACTTTCTTCAATACCATACTCTCTAGATTACTGTAGCTTTACAATAAGTCTTAAAGTCAGGTAGTGCCAGTCTTCCAACTTTCTCCTTCAGTATTGTGTTGGCTATTCTGGGTCTTTTGCACCTCCATATAAACTTTAGAGTCAGTTTGTCAACAACCACAAAATAAATTGCTAGGATTTTGTTTGGGATTGCATTGAATCTATAAATCGTGTTGGGAAGGACTAACATTTTGACAATATTGAGTTTTCCTATTCATAAATGTGGAATTTCTCTCCAGTTCTTTAATTGTCTTTGATTTCTTTCATGAGAGGTTTGTGGTTTTCCTCATATAGATCTTTTACATACTTTGTTGGATTTATATCTAAGTATTTCATTTTAGGGGATGTTATTGTAAATGGAATCTTTTTTAAATTTCAAATTCCAATTGTTCATTGTTTGTGTATAGAAATGATTGAGTTTTGTTTATAAACCTTATGTCTGCATCTTTGCCATAATCACTTATTAGTTACAGAAGTTTTTGTTGTTGGTAGTGATTATTTCTGATTTTCTATGCAGACAAAAATGTCATCTTCAAATTGACAGTTTTATTTCTTCCTTTTCAATTTGTATAACCATTATTTCCTTTTTTCATTTTGCTGCTTTAGCTACGACATCCAGTATGGTGCTGAAAAAGACTGGTGAGAGGGGACATCATTGCCTTGTTCCTGAACTTAGTGGGAAAGCTTCTAGTTTCTCAGTATTAAGTATGTGGTTAACTGTAGGGTTTTTGTTGCTGTTCTTAATCTTAATGTTCCTTAATGTTCCTGAGGAAGTTCCCCTCTATTCCTAGTTTCCTGTCAGTTTTTATCTTGAATAGGTGTTGAATTTTGTCAAAAGATTTTTCTACTTCCATTGACATGATCATGGGATGTTTCTCCTTTAGCCTGTTGATGTGATAGATTATATTAATTGATTTTTGAATATTGAAGCCACTTTGCACACCTGGAATAAATCCCACTTGATTATAACACAAAATTGTTTTATACATTGTTGAGCTTGATTTGCTAATATTTTGTTGAGGATTTTTGCATCTATGTTCATTATTGGCCTGTAGTTTTCTTTCTCATAATGTCTTTGGTAGTAGAGTAATGCTGGCCTCAGCATGGATTAGAAGTATCCCCTCTGCTTCTATCTGCTGAGCTTGTAGAAAATTAGTACAATAGTACTCTGTAATTTTCTTTTCTTGTAATGTGTTTATCTGGCTTTGGTACCAGGGTGATGATGGCCTCATAGAACGCATTAGAAATTGTTTTTCCTCTATTTTTAGGAAGAATTTTAAAAGGATCAGTGTTAATTCTTCTTTAAATGTTTGATAGAATTCTACATTGAAGCTATTTGGTTCTGGGCTTTTCTTTTTTTTTAATATCAAAGGTATTTATTTATTTATTTACTTTGTATTTATTACTTTCTTTGAGGAAGATTGGCCCTGAGCTAATATCTGTTACCAATCTTCCTCTTTTTCTTTTTTCTCTCCAAAGCCCCAGTACATAGTCATATATCACAGCTGTAGAGTAGTAGCTCTTCTATGTGGGATGCCGCCTCAGCATGGCTTGATGAGTGGTGAGTAGGTCCACGCCCAGTATCCAAACCAGCAAACCCAGGGCTGCTGAAGCGGAGGGTGCAAACTTAACTGCTAGGCCACCAGGCCGGCCCCTGGGCTTTTCATTGTTAGGGGGTTTTTGGTTACTGATTCAATCTCTTTACTTATAGGTCTGTTGAGATTTTCTATTTCATTTTGAGTCATTTTAGGCAATTTGCATGTTTCAAGGAATTTTTCCAGTTCATCTAGGTTATCTAATTTATTGGCATACAATCATTCAAAATATTCTTTTATAATCTTTTTTATTTCTCTAAGGTTGGTAGAAATGTTCCCACTTTTATTTCTAATTTCAGTTATTTGTGTCTTCTCTCTACTTTTCTTTGGAAGTCTAGCTAAAAGTTTGTCAATTTTGTTGATCTTTTTCAAAGAGCTAACTTTTGGTTTTATTGATTCTATTGTTTTTCTATTCTCTATTTTATTTATCTCTGCTCTAATATTTATTATTTCCTCCTTTCTGCTACCTTTGGGTTTAGTTTGCTCTTCTTTTTCCAGTTTCTCAATGTATAAAGTTAGGTTATTAGTTTGAGATCTGTTCTCTTTTATAATACAAGCATTTATAGCTATAAATTTCCCTTGAGCCTACCTTCACTGCATCTCATAAATTTTGGAACATTGTAGTTTTTTTTTTCATTTATCTCTAAGTATTTTTAATTTCCTTTGTGATTTCTTCTTTGAGGGTTGTTTAAGAGTGGGCTGTTTGATTTTCACATATTTAGGAATTTCCCAGTTTTCCTTCTGTTACTGATTTCTAGTTTCGTTCTATTGTGGTGGGAAAAGATACTCTGTCTAATTTTAATATTTTTAAAATTTACTAAGAATGCTTTTGTGATCTAACATATGGTCTATCCTGGGCAATTTTTTGTGTGCACTTAAGAAAAATGTGTATTCTGCTTTTCTTGGGTGGAATGTTCTACATATGTCTATTTAGTCTAGTTTTGTGTGGGGTTTTTTGTTTGTTTGTTTATTTGCTTTATAGTGTTGAAGCCCTCAATTTCCTTATTGATTTCCTGTCTAAATGTTGTTAACGTAATAGTAATAAATTCTTTTGGATATGAAACAGAAATTAATATTTTCATTCCGTCTCTTGGATTTTATTTGTTTATTTTCTTTTGATGAGAAGATTGGCCCTGAGCTAACATCTGTTGCCAATCTTCCTCTTTTTGCTTGAGGAAGATTCATCCTGAGCCAACACCTGTGCCAACCTTCCTCCACTTTGTATATGGGACACTGCCACAGCATGGCTTGATGAGTGGTGTATAGCTCTGCTCTGCACCTGGGATCTGAAACCGCAAACCCCAGGCTGTGAACTTAACCACTATGCCACCAGGCTGGCCCTGATTTTGTTTTATTATTAATGGGGCTTTTTGGCTCTGCATACTATAATTCCCTTTTTTTATGGTGTCTTTTCTATTTGCCTAGTTGATATATGTTGTGATTTCCCTTCCTTTCTTCTTATTAAATTTACCATGAGCAGCTTTGTTTTGACTCTATTTACTTTGAGAGATTCTAAGGGAATTCCTCTAATTCCCTTTTTCCTTATCTCACACTTCTCTGTTTTCCCCTCTCAAAAACAGTTGAGGACAGTTGCATTTGATGTACTGTGTTATAACTGCAGAAATAGAAGGAAAATCAGCTGTAGCTGTGTTTAGAACTTTGTTGAAAGAATCAGACTCTGCTCTCCATTTATTCTACTAGTAGGGAGGGTGTTCTATTTTATTGGAAGTATACTCATGTGACTGCCTTGTTTTCTCTAGTTATTTAGGAGCCCATCTTTATAAGTGAGAAAGATCACCCTCATTTTTACTTCCTCTATGGCTCTAACTCTCTAGCTGTTTTTTCTTCTCTCCATCTCTGCCCCATTCCCCCTACAGTCAAAAGAAGGCACATACACTTTTATATGCTTCTCTCCAAAAGTAGGGAATTGGTGAGAATTCTGGGGACTTCTGGACTCATCAATACCTTTCCTGTGATTGGGCAGCTCTAGAAACCATTTTTTTCAGTCAGACTTCTTGCTCTGAAGTCATATTGATCTTTGCCTTTTTATTATCTCAAGACACCAAAGGACCATGTGAACTGAAGAGAAGAATCTGACATTAACCTGGACATCTAGTAAAAGCCATATCCCAGATCAAACATAATGCTGCCAGACCTCCAAACCCACGCTTTTGTCTTTTGAGCTATGCTTACATTATAAAGTGTAGTTTCCTGCCCATAGCATTTCCTCTTTGGTGTGCATGAATAAATACTCCATTAAAGTTTAGCCATAGATGCACTGGAACTCTGACAGGTATACAGTGTGTGTGCAGGGACACAGAGGAATGAGAAACAGCAGGCCTGGAAGAGAGCAAGTAATTCAGTATGGTTAGAGGATACAGAATGTGGGTGGGGCAGGAAGACACAAGGCTGAGGTGTACAAAGAAATCAGAAAATAAACAACATACTTGTTAAAGATTTTAGACTTTGTTTTGAGAAAAGTGGGTAGCCACTGAAGGAAGGATTTAAATACTTAGGAACAACATAATCATATTAGTGTTTCAGAAGTCTCTCTCTGGTGGCAATGTGAAAGCTGGATTTAATATTGGAAAAATTGAAAACAATGGAAGTGGTGAGAACATTATTACTATGTTCTAATCAAGATGTGCCTTCTGTTGTGCTCCAACCATAGGGCCAGGAGAACATACAATCGGTGGAAAGTCCAAAGGGACCTTCCACTACCAGTTATAATGTACCTATATACACATTCTAGGAAAGATACGTCAAGCTGAAATCTATCCTTCAGCACCTCAGATCAGATCATTAAATAGTGCCCATAACTTCTCAAGTGGACTGAAGTAAAATGGGTGTTTTCCCAGGTTCTGATGTAGGATTTTATTTGACTTTGAACATTTCTGTTTCTTCTCATGTTCAGGATTCAGTAGCAGTCTCTATCTTGTGAAGGCCCACAGGGACTAAGGCTGCTGTGTGGAAAAAGGAAATGACGATGCACACGTGTAAGGTAAGTGGTCTTTTTATAAGATACACAAAATAAAAATAAACATATGATGGGGGGAAAAAGGCAAGTGAAGGAAGGAGTTCATATCCATGGCAAATCAAAATTACCCAAAGTTTCATAATGCCAGAGTGCCTCTAGTAGATACATTACATCAAACAACTGTCAGACAACCTTGACACTATGGCAACTAAACTCGAGATCATTTGCAGGAATGAGGAGTTAAGGTTTAGAGACATTGCTTGAAAAAGCAGACTGGCACCAGATTAGTTTTTGTTTATTTGTTTGCTTTAATTTTTTATTTTAATGTCATAAAGACTCAAAGTTGTTCTCTATGATTTGTCGCCAAAAAGTGGCATTCCCCTGTCCTTTTGTATCCTTCTTCTCCCACCTACGTCAGCTCACTGACCTTTTTTATCTGACCCTTTTTCCTCTTTACCTCAATATCTCCAAATAATATGTTATTATTGCTACTTCTTGATTTTCACTTTTAAGGATCAGTTATTGATTTCCTACAGTGGAAGAATACCTGTTTTTGATTCAGCTCTCCTCCATCCCCATGCCACCTCCACCCTTTACATCCTTCTCTTCCCTCTCCTCCCAGCTTTACAACAAAATAGTATCGCAGTATGGGTTAATTTAATAGACAGTGTTTAAGTTATTTTTAAAATTTAAATGCTATTCACCACTAAGCCATGTTGTAAACTGATTATTTTTATTTTCCACTACAACTTTTTCTGGAATGAATAATTATTATCTTATTGTTGTTTTATTTCATAAACATTACTAATTTTATCCCCAAAATATTTTAGGGCACCAACATATTAGATATTGTGTCAATGTCATCTTCTTGGAGAAATTGCTCCTGAAACCTCTGGCTAGTTTTAAAATGGACTGAATGCCTCTGATTTCAATACAAAGCTATCATCCAGGCTTTTTCTTCCACCATCGCACTGATGGTTTCTTTCAGATCTTCTGGTTACTGGACGCTTGCTCTCTTTGTCATCAGTCTACTCTCCCCTTTGGGTGTGGAACATACTCCCATAGTTTCTTGACAAAAACCTAGTATGCTAGGTAAACTTTTGGAGATATTATATCTTATAAAAAGTCTTTATGATTCCTTGTCATTTGATCACTAATTTAGGTTGGAATAGAATTCTAGATCAAAAATAACTTTCCATAAAATATTTAAATCTATTCCTTTTTTTGTTTGTTTGGTGCAGAGAAGTCTTAAGTCATTCTAATTGATTCCCAATATGTTTAAAAGTGACATTTGTGTTTTCTTTTTCCCTTTCTAGGCTTTTTTTTCCTTGTTCCCAATATTTTCTAATGATATACCTTGTCATGAAACTATTTTCATAACTCTTTTATTCTGGACACTCCTGTCCTGCATATCTTAGGATTTTAATAATTTTGTTGATGATTCTTTTCTCAATAATATGAAGTACATTTTAGGCACACATTATAACCTCTGGATTGTTTTAAATTTTTTTGAATACATTTTCCTGTTTATCATTTCTTTTTTATTCTGCTTTACTTTCTGAAAGATTTCTGCATCCAGTAGGCATCCAAATAAATATTTCAAACTTCTATTGAGTTTTTTAATGAATAATTTTAAATGTTCTTTTGTCCTCTGAATATTTCTTTTCCTTGTAAGTTCCTTTTCTTGCTTCATAATTACAGTTTTTTAAAAAAAAATCTCTAAGGATATTTATTGATGATTATTTAAAGTCTTATTCTTCTTGAAAAAGCTATCCTAATTTGCTTCTTTATGATTGTTGTATCTGATCTCTGTCTCTCATGCTAGAGGCTTTCTTCAGATACCTAATGATCTTAGGCCGTCTATTTATATTGAAGTACGGAAAACCAAAACTTCTTTGTAAACTCAGAGTATGTGTACTATGTACTTTTCTGATGGGGTTGGATTGATCCATTTGGTTGGGCTGGTCAGAGTCCCCAGAGAAATCATTTCCATTCTCCAGACAAGAGGATAAGGGCCTGACTACCAGCATTCTGGAAGCCTAGTGGCATTAGAGTTCAGGCTTCTATCCTACAGTAGGCATGCTTTCACTTAGTGGCTGTGGTTTCTGTATGATATCCCTGCTCTCAAAAATCTTGGCCTCCCCTTGTGTAGATATATATTCTTTTTACTCTCTTCAAAAAATGACCTTGAGTGTTCTGCTAGAGTCAGGAAGGGCACTAATCCAGGGAAGCAAAGTAGGGGAAAGGATCTGGGGATCTAACTGATTCCCAACAACTTCTAACCAATCATCTTTTATTTTACTCATCTAACCACCCCATTACTTCTATTTCAAGGGATACATTTTACACCAGTCCCTGAGACTATTGGAGATACTGCAATATAAATCACATTGCTTTTCAGTTCACATCCCTCATACCCACCCACACACCCATCAGCCCACGTGATCCACAATTCAGCCTTCTCAGGACTACTGAGTTAATAATTCCCTCATTGCTAGTGATTTCCAGCTCCCAAGATATTGTCACTGTGTCTTTCTACTGTTCTCTCTTTCTTTGTAGGTTTATTAACAACAACAACAACAAAAATAGTCCTGTACTACCGTTTAATAGGCTTTCAGGAGGGAGTGAAGCTAGATGTGTGTGGTCAATCAGCCACATTTACCCATAAGCCACAGCACCAGTTTTTGTTTGAGCATTTATTTTAAATTCTGCCTAGTTCAAGTCATAGTTAACAGCCTAAACAGGTCACTTGGGCAAATTCATTCTGTTCATTTTCAGAGGGGCATCTGAATATGCAAATGATCAGATTTTCTTATATACATAAGAGCCTCAGCACACACACATTCATGTATATATATATGCGTGCTTTATTTTAAGGAATTGGCTCATGCAGTTGTGGGTGCTGGCAATTCCAAAATCTGTAGGCCAGAAGAGAAGAGCTGATGTTGTAGTTCAAGTCCAAAAGCCATCTGCTGGCAGAATTCCTTCTTGCTCAGGAGAGGTCAGTTTTTGTTCTATTAAGGCCTTCAACCAATTGGAAGAGGCTCGCCTACATTATCGAGGATAGTTTGCTTTACTCAAAGTCTACCATTTTTAAACTTTAGTCTCATCCCAAAACACCCTCACAGAAACATCTGGAGTAATGTTTGACCAAATATCTGTGCATTGTGGCCCAGCCAAATTGACCCATAAAATTAACCCCCCCCACACACACTTTTTACTATATACATAATTATTATATATACTTTATAATATAATTACATGTGTAATTTTTTATTATTAGAAGTTAGTCTCTCCATGAAACATAGTGATAAGATCTCAGGCCTTAGACTCTGGTAGAATAAGATTCAACTTATTTCACCTTAAAACTCACTTTTTTCTCCTCCTACTCCTCATTCTTCTACTTTTTTCTTCATTTTCTTATACTGAGGAAGATGACGCTACTACACACTTCTTTTTTTGGGGGGTGGGAATTGGCCCTGATCTAAACATCTGTTGCCAATCTTCATCTTTGTCTTTTACTCTCCAAAGCTCCAGTACATAGCTGTATATCCTAGTTGTAGGTCCTTCTGGTTCTTCTATGGGGGACACCACCTCAGCATGGCTTGATGAGTGGTGAGTAGATCCATGCCCAGGATCCAAGCCAGTGAAGCCCAGGCCACCGGAGTGGAATGCACATACCTAACCTCTACACCTCCAGGCCAGTCCCCTATTACACATTTCTAAAGTAAGTGAGTATTTTATAAATAGTGTGAAGAATGGCTCATAGTGAGTTCTCCAAAATGTGTTGCATCACTTTTGTTATTACTATAGTCTTTATCTAAATATTAATTCATCAGAGAAGCATTTCCTGCTCATCATACCTATAGTAGCATTTCTCCTCCTCATTAACCCTTCCCTGCCTTATTTGCCCCTTCCTAGTACTCTAGGAAGTCAGAGATCTTTTTGATTTGTCCACCAATGTATTCCTGAAGAGGACCTTCTGTATGAATGTAAATTTAAAAAAAGAAAAAAGTGAATAAGTGGATTATCAATATCGTAGAAATCAGGTATCTACTCCAACCACTTTAACTCCTTGTCCTTACATCTGACTATGCCTCAAAAGGAAGTAAGGTAGTATTCAAGACCAAACACAATATAAGCAACTATTAATGATTAAAAACAAGAAAAATAGAAAAAATTGGAAACTTTCATTCATTAAATACATCATTAAGAAAATGAATGGAGGGGCTGGCCCTGTCCTGGTGGTTAAGTTTGTGAACTCCACTTTGGCAGTCCCAGGTTCGTGGGTTGAGTTCCTGGGTGCAGACCTACACAGTGCTGATCAAGCCATGCAGTGGTGGCATCCCACAGATAAAATAGAGGAAGATAGAGGAAGATTGGCACAGATCTTGGTTCAGGGACAATCTTCCTCACCAAGAAAAAAAAAAAAAGAAAGGAAGAAAAGAAAATGAATGCATAAGCCACAAACAGTGAGAATATATTTTCAAAAAATGAAAACCTGTATTTGGCAAATGACAGGTATTCAGGATTTATAAAGAACTTCTATATGTCAACAATAAAAAGGCAACCAATCCAATAAAAATTAGCAAAATATTTTAACAGACACCTCACAAAAGAAGATATAAAATGCCCAATGAGCACATGAAAAATTGCTCAACATATTAGACAACAGAGAAAAAAGGCAAAAGGACAGATGTGTGGGGCTATTGAGTCCTTGTAGCCTGGACTTGGATGGCTCCTGGCCATGGCACAGTCTACGTATGACCCAATATAGGCCTGGCTTTCTCTCAAAATATCACTTGAGCTCAGAGATAATCTGACCAAAAAGATGGCACAATACTCTTTTCCTTGTCTTTGAGAGCTACAAAGAAATATATGTTTTTCAAGAAAGTTCCATTAAAATGTCAAAGATGTGAACCTCATTATAAGACCACAGAGCACACGCTGGTGACCTCCAGTGAGGCTGGTCCAATTCCTGCCTTGTGAAATTGTTCAGCAACAATCACACTTCCTGTGGTTAAATCAATACCTTCAACTCGATACCTGGAGTTTTGGTGTTTTATTACCACCAGGGGTTTCCAAGCATACTGTTTCACTGAAGTTAGTTCAAACACTGTTGTTCTGGAGAGGGCTGGGGAAGGAAAATACAACTATAAGTCTCCTCAAAAATCAATGCTCCATGATGCAAATATTGCAAAGTAGAGAGTAAGGATTACATAATGGACATGTTTTAGTCTCATTTTAGGCAGTTTTTCTCATCTGAAGCCTTCCTCATTTTGCAAAACAGATCTACATGCTCCAGGTCTAAGTAACATTTGTTTTAACATTGTTTATTTTTTGCATTATAACACTTATCACACTGTATTATAAGCCATTTACATAGAGAACTTCCTACTAGACTATGAATCCTTTGAAGTAAGACCAATAAACTTTTCATCTCTATATTTCAGCTAAGTGCTAGATATATTTTACAAGGTAGAAGTAAAATTAACTATTTGATAAATAACTGATGAATGAAAGACTGGATATTGTTGGTTAATTTGATTGTGTTTAGAGTCTGATTCTATTTGTTATCTGATGCCATATCTTACGATGGTATATTACTTAGGAATCTTTTAGTTGCAAATAAACAAGAAAAAACAACCGAAGTTGGCTGAAGCAAAAAGACTCATGAAATGAAAAGTTCAGTGATAAGACCAGCTTTAGAAGTTCACATTCTGAGACTAATGTGGATCTGTTTTCTTTTCGTCTCTGTACTCTCCTCTAGCCTGCTATTCTCCACATTTCCGTCTTAGTCTCTGCCAGACTCTCCCTTGAGATCCCAAGGTGGCCACCTGCAGCCCCCAGGACACAAGTTCAGGTTCTGATCCAGTGGAGGAACAGCAAGACTCCTTTCCCTGTATCCACAGCTAGAGCTCTGCGAGTTATGCTGATGGTTGTAGCTTGGATGCTTCTCCTTCCTGCGTACCAAGTTTTTGTTTCACACGAACTATCAAATTCCATTCGATACACAGTGAATAAGTTCAAACATCCATAAAAAATCCATAAAGAATCTACAAACTCTTATTTGAATGACATATATAATGACTTTTTTCTCAAGAATTTTTAATATTCAATACTAGATAAATTGTTTTTATTACTTTTTTCTCCATTTTATCTTTCAGCCAGATGATATAGTATGTAGAAAATCACGTCCTGAATGTTTTTCTCTGTCTTGCCATAAAAACTTAAAAACTATTCCTGTTGTTAAAGCCATTTCCTTTATCTGAATGCCACCTAGTCATATTTCAAGGGCCAGCTCAAACTCTCTCTTTCCTACAAGTACTTTCCAACTACCCCAAAGGCAAAGGGCATGCTTTCCCCCACTGAACTGAGATGATATTTACGATCCTCACCAATCATTGTGTATCACCCAGAATATACATACTAGCAGTGAATGTGGTCTTTAGGTTAGTACAAGGGCTAAAAACTTTCTGTACAGATTTAGTTAGTGACAATGTCTCTCACCATCATTTTTTCTTAGCTTAGAAATGAGTAGAAAATGTGCAAATCATAAGTCTAACCAGGAACAAAGAAATGCCGTAAGCAGTGTGTTTAGAACTTGCCTGGCATACAGTAACCATTCCAAAAGTTGTGGCTGCAATTGTCATTAATTATTATCATTGGCTATTTTTAAGCATATGATGTCACTTCACAAAACTGTGAACTTTTTGAGGAAAGATAATCTGTACCAAAGTTTTTTGTATCCTTTGCATCTATCACAATGCCTTGAAAATCAAAGATATTCAATAAATTTTGATCTAATGTCCCAAGTTGCTGTTATCTGCTATGGGAGATTTGTGCAGTGAAAACTTTCAAGCATATGCTGGTAGAGAGGTATCTCTTTAGTAAAACATTTATCACTTTTTTGATGGATTTCTTTTCTTTTCTGAAATTGTTTTGTCCCCAATACATTTTTCAAGGACCCTTGTCCGTAGAAGTCTATCCATGCAAACTGTAGCAGTCTATATAACATTGAGCTTTATCTTTTCCACCTTTATCCTATTGAGATGAAATTCTGACAGTGAAATGATTCAACAGGGAAAACAAATTGCTCTTCATAAGTGATTATTTTAGGGTGGACATGTTCTCTTTGTTAAGAATATTCTTAGAAAAGGATTTTCAATAATATAATTTGCCTTTACTGTACATACATCTGGTAGATCTTCTTGATTTTTAGGTATTTCCAAATGAGTAGGTATTTCCAAAATGAGTAGCTTAAGTAGAAATATGGTTTGTTTTGATATGTGATTATGATTTGCTAATATAAGGGTTTCAAAAAATATTTGCAAATTACTTGACACTTTTGTCATCAAAATACAGAGTCTACATTCCTTATCCATGAACTTGGATAGATTTTTGTGACTACCTCAATGAATAGAAAGTGGCAAAAATGACATGGCATGACTTCCACAGCTAATAAGGACATGCAGCTTATGCTGTTTCCTCTTGGGATGCTCACTCCTGGAGCCCTGAGCCATAACTACCTTGAGATTGCCATATGGAGAGACAAAGTGGAGAGACCTCATGGAGACAGAGAGGCTCACGGAGCCCCAGCTCTTCCAGCCTCCAGCTGTTTGAGTCTCCCTAACCCAGGAGGCAGGCTTGTGAGAGAAAGAGCCTCCAAGATTGCTCAAGCCTCAGTCATCATCTGATTGCACTGGCATGAGAAACCCCAAGTAGCAACTACTTAGCCTAGCTGAGTCAACCTCCAAGTTGGTGAGCAAAATAGGTAAGTGCTAATGTTTAGCTTCTGTTTTGGAGTGGTTTCTTATGCTGGAATAGATAGCTTGGAACAATTATATATCCTTTAGAAAAAATTGTTCTTCAAAGTTAATCTAAGATTATAATACCAAAGCACTGAGATCATTCAAAGTTATGATATAATTTTTTCACATCTATATGGGTGGTTTCACCTGATATGGAAACAATTGATTAAGCAGGGAAACCTCTCTACCAATTGTTTCAGGTAGAAGATAACAAGTGGTATACCTGATTAAGTTTTTCTTTCCCATAATTTTCTTTTTCCTTTTTGTTTTGTTTTTTTGCTGAGGAAGATTCTCCCTGGGCTAACATCTGTGCCAATCTTCCTCTGTTTTGTATGTGGGTCGCCACCACAGCATAGCCACTGATGAGTGGTGTAGATCCATGCCCAGAAACTGATCCCAGGCCACCAAAACAGAGTGCACCAAACTTAACCACTAAGTCCTGGGGCCAACCCCTCTTTCCCCTAATTTTGATTAGTATGTTTCATATTTTTTGAATATAATAGGTAGGTGATGCACTTCTGAGGTTTTATATACTTACTAATTTGCTTATGTATTCTTGATATTCTTTATTGTCTTTGTCCCCTGCCCCCACCAGATATTAGCTCTAAAGGAATAGGCATCTTTCTCTAATTTGTTCACTGAGGTATCCTAGAAGGTAAGAACAATGATGGACACAGAGCAGATGCTCAATGCAATGAATTAGCTTTACCAGTAATTAGAAAAAAAGCAAATTAAAATATCAAAATTTCATTTCACACCCATCAAGTCACAGATGTTTAAGAGATCACAAATTAAATGTAGAGAAGCAGACATTCTTGTGCTTTGAAGATGTAAGAATAGATAGGTTTTGAAGATTTACATCATCAGACAAAGAGATAAGTTGTGGCATGCACAATAGAATGGTTTATACAATAGGTTTCAGTAGTAAATCTGATCCAAATGTGTAAAATCTGGAAACTTAATGGTGAGTGGAAATAAACAAGTAGTACAAAGATATGAACATTATATTGCCACTTATTTTAATTAAAAAGGAAATTTAAAAATAAAAAATAAATTTAACAATGTGTATAAATGCTATGTATCTAATATGTATATATTTATGTAAATTAATATGTGCATATAGATGATATATTGTGATGGCCACACAGATATATAGTAAAGGTATAGATCATTCAGAGGGATATGTATCAACTTCACGCTACCTTTACCAAGGGATGAATGGGAATGGGAATGAGAAGAAAAATAGCCTTCAACAGTATATATTTTATTTTATGTACTTAACAAAAAATTAAATATCAACGATAATTAAAAGATCTAAACTCAAAATGGCAAATTAATACCATTTGTTAAATCTGGTCAGTTGGCACATGAGAATTCATTATTTTTTCTATACTTTTAGCTATATTTGAAATAGTCTACAAAAAAGGATGTAATTATGTAGTCTTAGGATATATTTGAAATATTTCATAAAAACAGAGCAAATTATATAGGTATCAGTAGAGAAATATTTATGGAGTTCAGTGGGGCTCAGGTAAGGGACTGAACAATATTCCTGGAGTGGTGGCAAGAAAGATTTCATGAAGAAGATAAAACTACCTCTATTCTTTAATGCTTTATAAGGAGTCACAAGGGTTGTACATTGGAAATAGAAATTCCAGTTAGAAGAAATTGCATGACCAACGGTGTGCAGGTGTGAGGGGAGCTGCTGGGAAATGCCATGGCTAAAACAAGCTACGGGCAGAGAGCACAGAAGAGGAAGGGCAAGTCTGGTCCTCAAAGGGGACAGATGGCAGGATGCTTTCATGAGCTCCTCCGGTGTAGACATCTCCAAGTCCTGATGCTAAGTCAAAGACAATGGTATACTTTCCCCCAGTGGCACAACTGGCTTATATTATAACCACAGCAAGTCATTTCTTTTTAATCAGTTCCCTCTTTTTTGGATAAAATTCTTTTCAGTTTTAATAATTAAATAAAAATAATAATATGAATAGCAAAGAAAGGAAATATGGACAGTGAAAATGTTCTTTTAATGAACATGGTCTATATAATCATTCCAATAAGAAATAAAAATTAGGATTTGCAAATATTTTCTCCCAGTTAGTGGGTTGTCTTTTCATTTCGTTCATAGTTTCATTTGCCCTATAGAAGCTTTTTAGTCTGATGTAGTCCCATTTGTTAATTACTTCTTTTTGTTTCTCTTGCCTGAGTAGACATGACATTCAAAAAGATGCTGCTAAGAGAGATGTCAAAGAGTGTACTGCCTATACTTTCTTCTAGGAGTTTTATAGTTTCAGGGTTTACATTCAAGTCTTTAATCCATTTTGAGTTAATTTTTGTGTATGGTGTAAGATAACGGTACACTTGCATTCCTTTGCTTGTGGCCGTCCAGTTTTCCCACTATCACTTATTGAAGAGACTTTCCTTTCTCCATTGTATGTTCTTGGCTCCCTTGTTGAGGATTAGCTGTCCATAGATGGGTGGTTTTAGTTCTGGGCTTTCAATTCTGTTCCATTTATCTGTGTGTGTCTGTTTTCATGCCAGTACCATGCTGTTTTGATTACTATAACTTTGTCATATCTTTGCATCTATGTTTATCAGCAATATTGGCCTGTAATTTTCCTTCTTTGTGTTGTCCTTTTCTGGTGTTGGTATCAGGGTGATATTGGCCTCATAGAATGAATTAGGAAGTGTCCCATTTTCTTCAACTTTTTGCAATAGTTTGAGAAGGACAGGTATTAAATCTTCTTTGAATGTTTGGGAGAAAATATTTCAAATCATATATCTGACAAGGGCTTAATTTCCAAAATATATAAAGAACTCATACAACTCAACAACAAAAAGAACAAACATCCCAATCATAAAATGGGCAGAGGATATGAACAGACATTTTTCCAAAGAAGATATACATATGGCCAACAGGCACGTGAAAAGATGTTTGACATCACTAATTATTAGGGAAATGCAAATCAAAACTATAATGAGATATCACCTTACACTTGTCAGAATGGTATAATTAACACAACAAAAAATAAATTTTGGAGAGGATGTGGAGAAAAGGGAACCCTCATACACTGCAGGTGGGAATGAGAACTGGTACAGCCACTGTGGAAAACAGTATGGAGATTCCTCAAAATATTAAAAATAAAAATACCATATGCTACAGCTATCCCACTACTGGGAATTTATCCAAAGAATTTGAAATCAACAATTCAAAGAGATTTATGTTTGTTTGCATGATCATAAATATGAATCATATTTATACAATTATAAATACCTCATATATGAATCATATTTATTTGTAATAAATAATAAATAAAATAAAATAAATGTGCTATTTATTATTCATAAACAATGAATAATGCTACATTCATTACAGCATTATTCACAATAGCTAAGCCATGGAAACAAACCAAGTGCCTATCAACTGATGGATGGATAAAGAAGATGTGGTTTATATATATATACAATGGAATACTACTCAGCCATAAAGAAGACAAAATCATCTCATTTGCAACAACATGGATGGATCCTGAGGGCATGATGTTAAGTGAAATTTAGCCAGACAGAAGAAGAGAAATGCTGGAAGATTTCATTCATATGTGGAAGATAAACACATAGAATAAAAGAACAGATTAGTGGTTATCAGAGGGGAAGGGGGTTGTGGGGGGGGGCAAAAGGGGTAAAGGGATGCATATATATGGTGGCAGATAAAAATTAGACTGTTGGTGGTGAGCATGATGCAGTCTATACAGAAACTGGTAAATAATAATGTACACCAGAAATTATACGTTATAAACCATTATAACCTCAATAAAATCATTGAAAAAATAAACAAAGGTAAAATAAACATTACAGTCCAAAAAAAGGCAAACCAATTACAGGAATAAATTTTTATTTCAAAGATATTATTCATGTATGAATAACATTTAAATTTCATGTATGAATTAAATTCTGTACTTAAGAAACAAAAGTGTTACACCATCAGTTCTCAATTTTTGATGGATGTGTTAATTAATCTTATTGTGGTAATCATTTCACATATATTAAGTCATCATGCTGTATCCCTTAAATGTATACAATTTTTATTTTTCAATTGTATCTCAATAAAGCTGGAAAAAATGTTGAATTGAGTAAGAATTCTAATTAGTCACACTGAAATAACTGAGGTTCTATTTCTTCGTGTTTTCATCACTATGAGCACACTATGTGCGTGTGTGTGTGTGTGTGTGTGTGTGTGTGTGTTTTTACAGGAATCTGTGTAGTACCACAGGCACTGGAGACACAGTGCCAGAAGCAACCGGTGGCGCAGCGGTTTAGTTCATGCTTGGCATCCCCGGGTTCGCGAGTTTGGATCCCGGGCGCCCACCAACGCACTGCCTCTCAGCCATGCCGTGGTGGCCTCCCATATAAAGTGGAGGAAGGTGGGCACGGATGTTAGCCCAGGACCACTCTTCCTCAGCAAAAAAGGGAGGATTGGCAACCGATGTTAGCTCAGGGCTGGTGTTCCTCACAAAAAAATAAGGAAAAAAAAAAAAGAAAATGTCAGCTTGTGAGTGCTTCAAGGGTAGGGTATTTGATCAAGAAAAAATTACCTTTCCCACTCCCTCACTATAAGCAGCCCTCTAGCAAGCAGCAGCAGCCCCTGCTCGGGAAGGAGAGGAGTTTTAAGTTTAAATCTAATAAAATTTTGATTAACAACTGATTCTGGACATTTTAAATTGCTAAAACAAGACTCTATTTGAAAGCTAAAGTAACTCTAGAATTTGTTATCTAAGATCACCAGAAAGTCATAGAGACAAAGTTTTACACCAAGATTAGAGATAATTCCTAGAAATTAGTGGTTGGATTCACCCCATTGAACCCAGTATAGAATAGTCATAAAGTAGTTTGCAAAAGTTGTATTTGATTATTAGATAACTGTATTAGTTGGCTAGGATTGCCATAACAAAATACCAAAGACTGGGTGGCTTCAACAATAGACATTTATTTTCTCACAGTTCTAGAGGCTAGAAGTCCAAGATCAAGGTGCTGTCAGAGTTGGTGTCTGGTGAGAACGCTCTTGCTGGTCGGCAGTTGGCCACCACCTCCTCCCTGTGTCCTCACATCACCTCTTCTATGTGCTCACATGAAGAGGGAAAGAGAGCTCTCTGGTGTCTCTTCTTCTTCTTATAAAGACACCAGTCCTATTAGATTAAGGGCCTACCTATGTCCTCGTCTAACCATGATTACTTCTCAAGGCCCTATCTCCAAATACGGTCACATTGAAGAATATAGTCAACATGTGAATGGCAGGGGGGTGGATGGGCGTGATTCAGTCCATAAGATAATCCTGGTAGAGAAAAGGCTCACTGGCAAGTATTCTGGATGCTGCATTAATTCAATGGTATGTGACAGCAAAGCCATCAGCTGATGAGTCGAGATGAAGTGTGGATAACAGCTCTTTGGGAAGAGAAGGCAGTGGATTAGGCCCAGGGAGAGAAGGGTGTTAGTTAGTCCACCTTATCACAGTCCTACTGTTTTCTGAGGAATGCTTCTTGGAAGAAACATGTCCTCACAACTCCATCACAAATGTATGTTTCAGCAAATCTAGTTTAAACAGAGAAATCTGTCTGAAAGCAAGTTTCACTCATGAGTTTTTCTCAAACTATACTACAGTTTGAATTTGAGCATAACTGTTAGATTTGGTGAAACTTTAATGTAGACTTGTTCAAACTCATATTTGTAATGTAGTTAATTTTGACAAAAAAAGATAGAAAAAAAGAAAAAAAAGAACAGGATGCTGTAATAAAGGAAGCATTAGGATAATATGAAAGGACTCTTGGAAAGCAAAATTATGATAGCAGAAATTCAAAGCTCAAAAACAGAGTTGATAATATTACGGAAAGTGCTCAGCGGGAAGAGTGAAATGATGGATGAATAGACAAAAAAAAAAAAAAAAAAAAAAGAGCAAGAGAGAGAGAATTAGACCCAGACGCCCAAAATCATTTTGTTCTACGAAGACAGAGAAATCAGAAAAGAGGAATTTATCAGAGTGCTTGAGCGTTTCAAACTACATACAACCTAGAGGGGTTTGCTGTGCGTGAAGCACAATGAAAGGAAGAGCACTCACACCAAGCGATATTATCATGGAATTTCAGAACAGCAACAAAGGGAAAATCCTGAAAGGTTTTAGAAAGTGTAAATAAGCAGTCATCCTATAATGAAAGAGGAATTGATATGGTATAATACTTCTCAGTCCCTGTATCAAAAGCTAAACTTGCAGTGGAGCAACGTCTTCAAAATTCTAATGGAAAACATTTTCAAGCTAAAAATTCTGTACCTAGTAGTAATCAAGTATGAGAAAAGCATTATGACTTTACATGAAAGCAAGGTCTATATATTTTTTTTTTTATTTTCCTCGTATGTTTTCCTCAGGATACACTCTCTCAAAATGAGGGAGAGAACCAAAGATCAGTAAGTCATCGTATCCAGGCAAAGGAAATATAATGCAAAATAAAGCACAGTGTATTGTATTTCCTGCATGATGGTGAAGGGAAACCTCAGGGGAACAGCTCAGCAGCAGGCCTGGGGAGCAGAAGTCTTGACTGGAGCAGGCAGATCAAAGGCTTCAGGAGGGAAGGATGAAATGAAACCCCATACCTGATGTGTTTTAGCACATTGAAAGGAGATTCACACTTCAGACAGTTTAATGATAAACTGGTGATAGGCATATAGCCAATCAAGCTAGTGAAAACATAAGGAAATAAAGATTTACAAGAGAATAAATGCAATTATTGTACAGTAACTGGCTTAGGTTGACTCATAATTGTGTACTCATGATGATATAAGCACTGAATATTGATATAACCAATATTTGTGCATTAATTCTTCTGGGTAGATGGTAGAGGGTGTATAAGAAAGCGAAATCCTTATTTTCCAGTAGAGAAAAATCATAGTGATATCTAAAATTGAAAACTCAAAAGGTAGCAACATAAGCATGTTATTTAGAAAAATAGATGATGGTACCAAAAAAACCCAACTAAAATAAATTAAAATCTTTTTGGAGGGGGAATTAAAATCAGGGGAGACGGTAGGTGGAGCAGAGAATTGTTATTTTCATTATAAGACTTATCAAACAATTTTACTTTTTAAAATAGGTGTGGGTTCTAAGTTGATTAATTTTAAAAGTTAACCATTCAATTGAAAGTTAGCTGTGGATACATATTATGACCTAGAAATTGAAGTTGGTACTGTGGGGGATATGGGAAATATGAAGAAAGTACTGTATATGTTCTGCAGAGTACCTGGAATTGAGAGACAGCCTTTACATAAATAAACTACTTATCGATTGATAATTAAGTGACAAGTTTTCTGTAGTAATAACCAAAGAAGGCAATCCCATGTGGGCTTAAGTGGTCACAGGAAGCTTCACAGAGGAAGTGAGACTTCAACAGACCTTAGAAGGAGATATTTGATGTGAACTGAAATTTGCCAACATTTACTGAACCCTGTGCCAGGTGCTGTCCTCCATGATTTCTAATCATTCTTTCATTTAAATCTCGATTCATATCCATGCAATAGACTTTCTTTTTATTATCCCTCCTTTATAGACGAAACTCCTGAGGATCTAGACAAGTTGAGTGTCTTCCCTGATCCCACATAAATTTTAAATAAGTTGGGGGTGAATGATCAAGTCACATGGTAGCTCATACTTATCTCATCCGAAAAATAAACATATTAGGCTTAGTGAACTCCAAGATTTCTTCTGTGATCTGTTCTTTAATCCTATGATACCCAAATTGTGACTTTCTTTGGGGTTTGATTGGGGATGGAATGAGGGGAGCAGCATGCACCCAGAATATTTAAATCTATTTTTTACAATTTAAATGACAGGTAATATTACTCATTTCCCTCCAGGTTAAAAAAAAGAAAAGTGGATGGTGGTTAGGCCCCCAGTGTTCAAAAATTCAATAATATGCCAGTTAGTTTGCTCTCGTGATCGCAGGTCCTCTCCCTTACATTTGAAAGATGGCTATTGCGTAGTTTCTAGGTCAGTGACTTCTAGTTTTGGAAAAAAGCCCAGTTTACAGGTCCAAGCATCTTTAACCAGCATTCTAATTGTGTTGGGTATTTTGGCTGGATGTTTGACCCAGAGCAAAGCATTTAATCTCTTTATGAATTACCAGTCTCATATGTATTCACCTCATAGACTGAGGGTACTTGAGTCTGCATGTGCTCACTCAGTATTAAGAGCTAAACCTGACATCATCAGGCCTTAGCCCAAGCTTTTTCACTGCATGTAGTTTCCTATTGGCTGCTGCTTAGAAATAGAACACAGTGATTGAGATCATGGGATTTGTATTTAAGATCTGTCCTTTAGTGCTTGTTCTAAGACCGTGGTGCTTAAACTCTCTAAGACTCTGCTTCCTTATCTGAAAAATAGGAAAGAAATAAAAAAAGTAATGCCTATTCCACAAGGCTGTTGTATTAAAGGAGATAATAAGCATAAAGCTTTTAGCACAATATCTAACATTTTAAGATTGCAATAAATGTCAAATATTGTTTTTCATTTGTTTTGGTTTTAATTTTTTTTTTTTTTTTTTTTTTTTACTTTTTCAGGGGACTTATCAGTATGGGTTTCCACCCCAATCCCCAAATTTATTTTAGAACCATTCCTGAGTGTGCTAACTTCAGAATCAATCACCAAATACATATTATCCAGCCACTTTATACCAATTCCCAAACTTACATCTCTAGGTTTTGTCCTTTTCTTCTCTTAGGACACTCCTTTTAAGACTGCACAAGGAGGTGATTATAGTGGTATTGATTACGCTGAAGAACAAGGCATCTGGAATCAAGTCAGCCCACATCCGATTTCTCCCTCTTCCAAGAATGACTAGAGGAGCAATAATTGGAGCAGTTCTGTGATCTTTTGGAGACTAAATTTCCTCATCAGCAAACCTACTGGAAATGCCAGGACTTACTTTGTAGAGGTATTGTGACAATGAGAGATAATGGATAACATGCAGTGCATAAAACATAAGCTCCATAAAAGTTGTCCTTACTGTTAAGGCTGCTAGCTGATTATTATTTTCACTTTAGAATTTGATCATGATAGGTGCCAAGATTTCTTTTCATGTATTTTATTGGGGAGGTGATTACATTTTTACCCTGTGATTCTTCACCAAATCTTCTGAAAATATTTCTGAACTTTCGATGGACTTTTATTTTTCTCAGAATAGATTAATAAAATCATAAATTGAGTGGAGAGGAGCCCCAGAACACATCTCGTCTATTCCCTTTATTTTAAGGGGAAAAGACTGAGTCCAGGAATGGCAAGAGAATGGCCTAGATCCGCACAGCTCATTAGGAGAAGAATTCTGCCCAGTCAGAGGGATTTCACATATTTATGGAGCAGTGCTCATTGTCTGTTCCTTGCTGAGGTTTAATATCATATTCTGCTTTCAGAAGTCTCTTTAACATTTGAGATTATTGAAATGAGTAAAGTAGCCACTGACAATTAAATCACAACACTGATATCCTTCTTGCCGCTTGCTTCTCCCTTCAACCTTAACACAGCATCTGGGCTATCTTCTCCGTGCAGCAATGCACCCTGATCTATCTCTAACCTGGTTAAAACCAAGCTTCAGGGACAGTGATCTTAGCTGGTAGCTTGTTGCAGTTTCCACAGAGCTATTCAGAAAAGTGTTCCTTAAAACAAACAGTCTAGCTCTCATCAGATTGACACTTTCATATTTAAATTTCTGAAACTGGAAAACACCACTATATTTACTAAGCCCTTAAATTTTCATCCGAATAATACTAATTCTCCTAACTTCTCCTTTTGGGTCTACTTTGCCAGTCCATTATCTCCTCAGACTCCCCTTTTTTCTCACCCCCAGAGAGAGGTTCCCAAGGTGTAAGGGCCTTTTATTTATTTGAATGGACTCAGTTGGGAACTTCTTCATGACGAAAGGATATAAGAACAGGCTAAGACAATCAGAGACAAAAAGTCAAGGCGAGAGAGGTAATGTAATATTATGGTTTGTACAGATATTTTGTAACTAAGACCATTCCTGGCCTCAAGGTGTGACAAACAAGGAAGGCAACACTTAAGAAGGCTTAGTGATGTACCTGAGCCTTGCATTCACCTCCCTATGTCACTCTAGTATTTTTCTGCTCATCCTTTCAGACTCACCTGGGTTCAAATTCTGACCCTTTAACAGTGTGACTAAACTTTTGTCTTCATCTCACTTATCTTTAGTTTCTGTATGTGGAAAATGAAGATAAGAATGTCTCAAATTTATTCTGTGAAAATCTGGAATAGCCACTCAACATATGGTAGGGAAGATGCTGCTGCTGCTGTTGACGGGGAATTGGGGAAAACAGACCAGTGTTCATCCCAAACTACTGAGGAAAATGGTGTTTCCTTAATTCTTCAAGCTATTGGCTTAGTAAGACAAACAAAAGTATTTCATTGTGCCATGGAACTCAAACCTATGGATTAACTACTCAGACAAGTTTTAGCAACTAAATACGGATATGAGTGGAAGAAGGATAGACTGATCCACAGATAATAGATTCCTGGGAGATAATCAATAGTGATAGGTGGTAAATGAGGATGCACGGCGGTGTGTTTCACCCTGTGGAGGATGTCATAGTGGGTCACTACGCCTTTTTACACAACGCATTTCTTGGTGTATTCTGCCAAAATGTTACAATCCCGACCTTGCTGGGCCTGATGCTTGCATTCTCCTCCGTAAGTTGGGGCCCTGTTCCCTGTTCACCCCTTCAGACTCACCTGGGCCAAACTCTTGATCATGTCCAGGGCATAATTTTAAGATTCTTAACATTTTTGCCTATGCTATTTTTTTTCAAAGAGGTAGCTAATTTTGTCTGTCCTCATTCTCATTCTCCATTAATGTTATTAGTATGTGTTTTGGGGGTTGACCTAGACTTGTGGTGAAAAGTAAATATGGAAGCAGCAGTGTCTTCTTTGCTGAGACCTTTGTTTGTGTCATCAAGCTTGAGAGCTGTGTAGGCTCTGAGATACATCTGGACGAGCTCTCTCCTTTTACATTAGAGAAAACTGCATTTCTGAGAGCTGAAATGTCTTCTTCAAGGTCAAACAATGTATCAGGAATAGATTTGAGGCTAGAATCCAGCCAGGCTTTTGACTCCTGGGACAGTATATTGTCCACTTTCATTAACAGAAATGAATTAATGGAGTTTGGGAGAAAATGTTCCGTGTTCAAAAACATTGGATTGTATGAGATAAACAAAGTTAGTGTTTTTTTTTACTGCAGAGATTCTTACAACTTGTTCACATACACTGAAAAGCCAGATTTGGAGAATATGCTTTACTTCTCAAATATTATTTACTGATGTAATCCTTTTTATTTTCATAATATGTTAGTATTCCCTAGAACATATATGAAAAGCTGTTGGAACTCTTTTGCAGACCAAAATTGAAATGGTGCTTCGTTAAATAACCATGACCTTAACTCAGACTAATCTCAAAGTCTTCAATTGCAGGACCAGCATCAGCCATCCTATATCTCTGAGACCACTGAAGACCCAGTATGTAGTATGTGTCATGGGAGTTTTGAATATTATTGTTTATTTTTATTTTCCCCATAATAAAAATGATGCCAATGAGCAGTTAGCCCAATAACTAAAACTAAATGGAAATGGACGTTTATGTGATAGCCTACCATGCTACTGTTGGGATGTATTTTAATAAATTTGTAGAAATCTTGTCTCTATTAGTTAGAAATAATCAACTAAAACTTTTTAAATACCTTCTTTAACATGAGCTTAATATTTAAAAGACATTTATGAAACTCAACATAAGGAAATTCAATAAATTTTTAGTGACAAGAAACTAGGGATAATAGCTAAGTTTCCTGGGATAAACAAATTATTCACTTTTCTTAGAGGCTTTAAGAGATTTATGCTCTTTTTCATTTTTGTCTTCATCGTCTCAAATATTTTGTGTGATATACTTTCAAATACCTTATATTATTTTCTGAACACTCATCACAGGGCTCTCTGTTCCACATTTCTCACTAAAGTTATCACAATATTTAATTTGACATTTAACCACTGATCCATTCAACAATACTAACAGAGAGGCCCCAAAGCCTTCTATTTTCTCAGGAGCACATAAGTGAGGGTAGTAGGTTTGGTCACTGCCATCGGAAAGCTCAGAGACAGACAGGCAAGTATGGAAACAGATAATTGGCAAGCAAAGTCCTAAATACAGAGGCATGCATATATTGCAATAGGAGAAAATTTAAGGGGAAGGCATCTATGACATATATGAATAGTACACAATGGAGAAAGAGTCCTCCATTTTGACCTATTTATATTAAAAGTGTGATCTTCTTTGACCGCAGTTTATTTTCCCATATACAAATTCTTCCCCCTTCTGAATATAAGTGCATTTATGCTGTTCCCTCATGTTCATCAAATTTTGTCACCTTTTCTTGTTTCAATAAGTGTACTTTGGCCAGTGTATAATATCATCTTGAAATATGTTTGTTTCTTTTGTATTAATAGTTGTGTCTAATGAGGTATATCTATATGTTTGATAAGCATACTCTCAATTTCTCAAGAAGAGTTATCATAAGTTGAAAAATATAACATATTCTAGGACTAATTGTTATTAAATAATATTTATGGCCCTAGTTGAGATTGAGTTATAAATAATCACTCTTAAAGCTAGTCATTTTTGTAGCAAAATATTATACTCAAGTCTGCACTGTTGTCACTTATTGAGAAGAACATGTTTTGAGACAGAATTGATCAAAGTCTTCTTGAAAAGAAAATAGACGGCTGTTATTGTTTTCATCTTGTTCCTACATTCTTATACCTTTTCATTGACAGAAATTAAATTGGTCTAGAAATTTTTGTTTTTTTCAGAATCTTGTGTTCTAATACCATAACATCTCCTGCCATTTTAGACCACTCCAGATGGGTTGTTTGACGATTTGTTAATATCTTTCTTTTTTTTCTGACTGGCCAATAACTTTTCAGAATGTTGCCTTTTCCCTCTTAAGGACAAGCACCGAGGGTCAATGCCAGGGATCATGGCCAAGCCCACTGAAAGCCTAAAAGGCACGGCATTCAATTCTTCTGATTTAAATATGACACTGCTCCTGGTTCTTCTTTATCTTTCAACATTTAGATTTGACCTTGCAACAAAGTTGACAGTTACTCAACTCAAAAATTCACATCCAGCTTTGTTAAAAGTGAGAAGTGAAGAAGTCATACAGACCCTCAGGATTTCTATGGTTTTCTATTAAAAGCTCTTTTTTTTTTCTAGGAGACCACAAAATTTTTTGACTAATTGTCTTACATAAATTTTCATCTTTTTTAAAACTTTCTTTGCTTAACATTGTCTTGCTAGCTGTAATCTTCTGGAGTTTAATCTTTAAACAGCCTTTCTTGATGCTTTCCGCTTAGCTATTTAGTTCATATTGTCTATCCAAACACTAAAGTCTGGGATATCTGGGATTACAGAACTTGATCCACCATACCTGTAATGCCCATTCTCAACAGACCATCATTTCAGGAGCTTCAGGACAAGGTCACCAGCTTGAGGGTTCCAGCCTCCCAAAGCCCTGACATTCCTGACTAATGGCTTAGGGAATCAATACGCATAGCACACAGGTCTGGAAGCTTAGAATTGTCCTATTGATCTTCCTACACATTAATATGACCTATGCCGAACAAACAAAACTCCCTTTCTCCACAATAATTTTTATTGTTTTTAAAGTGATTCAACCTAATTAACTCAATCATACAATTAAATGCATAATCCAGTCATGTCCTGTGGCTCATAACTCACATTTATATTTGCTTTATGGATGACAAGTATTTTCATATTCACAGCCTCTTCTCTTTTTTATTTCCATGGCAACTCTTTGAGGTAAGCAGGAAATTGAGGTCATCCAGCACATGTCTGCCAAAGCTGTGGCCCAAGGGGCGCCTCTGCATTACATCCTTCCCCATTCAATCAACTCAAGAGCAGTCTTGATCTCTTTGCATCCCACACCTGTCAGAGAGCTCTCAGCACTTTCAGCCTTATTTTCTACATTTGTGCACACATTTTAATGGTATTTGTTTCCAAAAGAATAAAGCATATATTTTTATATCTCTGCTTCTCACACTAAAAGAGGGTAGACTTCAAATTCAATGAATATTGTCTAAATAAAGAGTTAGCAAACTTTGGCCTGTGAGTCAAATCTGGCCAAGTGCCTGGTTTTGTATAGCCTGAGAGCTTAGCATGTATTTTTTTCATTTTAAACGGTTGAAAAAAATCAAAAGAAGACTTTTTTATTTCATGATGTGAAAATTATATGAAATTTAAATTTTAGTGTCCATACATAAAATTCTGTTGTAACACAGCCATGCTTAATTGTTCATGTAGTGTCCATGGCTGCTTTCACATAACAATGGCAGAGTTGAGTAACTGCAACAGAGACTGGGCCTCAAAGCCTAAAATATTTACTATCTGTCTCTACTGCAATTGATGGACGTTTTCTCCCACTTCAGGCTTACAGGTGTAATAATACCTAATAATTTGTATTGCTTTGTATAGTTTAAAAAATACTTTCACATTTCTTATTTTATTAATTAATCATAACAACTCAGTAAAGTAAATATTTTCACACTATATTACAAATTAGATACCAAAAGCTCAAAATAGTGATTCAGCTGTCCTTGGTCTACACAGCCAGGAAGGAGATGGTTGGGATGGGATGCAAATCTTCTGACATCAAATCCCATCCAACGCTTACTTGGACATGACATAACCTAAATGTAATTCCATTTCACTTTTTGCATATCTTCTATTTGTCATCTTTGCTTTCCTTATCCCAGTGTGGAAACTTTGATGTAAAAAGGTCATTCTCACATCTTTGCTGTGTTGCTTGTCATTTTTGAAAAACAACTTTCTAACCTTATTCTAAGCCATATTAAGCTACGCACAATTTTCTTGAATTGGCACATTCGCTCGCGTCATTGTGCATTCTTTCAAATGTTTCCTTTCTCTTAAGTCCATTTCCAACCTAACTTCTAATCCTCCTCTAGACCTTTGAGATACAGCAGAAACAACTCCTCCGTTATTCAAGTGCCTGCTTCCTGCTTGAATGTGCCAATTAGAGTTTTGGGACATTCTCTATAGCACCTGCTGTATGAACTTGTTTACCCGCTGGCCTCCCCAACTAGACCTTAGGCCCTTTGCCAGCAGATGCCATGTCTTAGTGTGTGATTATTCCCATCATCTCACTCAAAATCCACATTGAAAAGACTGACCAATATTTGTTGAATAAATGAATTAAGGAGGAACTTAATGGTTATTCTCAGATAATATACAAGGGAAGTGGCATTATATACTATTAGTACTATAATGTCATCTTACAAATCCTTAAGAATGATAAATTAAAAAGATGTCCTTTCATATGAGATAAAATGCTAAAGAATCTATATAAGCATACACATTAAGTTGATCCCTATCAATTTGACCTCTGGCAGTTTGGTTTGTAGGTAAGATTCACAGGTAAGATTCACAGGAATTGGAGTATACTACTATGTGAGTGCACCACCAATATTCGAAGATGATACCATGGCGGTGAAAGATCTCTACCTGTTTATTGGAAGGGAGCATTTGAATTTTATTTGTTTGTAAATTTGTGTGCTAAAAATTTATGTGCTAAAAATGTATGTGCTTTCTATTGGTCCCAGTTTTAAGTGAACATTGACTAATACTCTTCTCTTGAAGAAGAGACTCTGCTTCTTTAGACATCCACCAAGAAAACATCAGCTACACTCTCCATTCACAAGGGATTGACCCTGAGAGTAGGTACATCACAGACGGTTTCCTGCAGACACAAAGTGATTCCTATAGTCCCAAGTCACACTCTGCTGGTATCTCGGTTTCAATATTAGTTCAGTATAACTGGTTATAGTGTTAGGAAGCCTCATTTTGGTATTCATGGCCTTTAACATCTCCCTTTAGCACCTGTTTATCTTTTTATATGGAAGTTTTCCTCTAGTTTTATTGAGCAGTAGAAATCAAGGACAGACAGCAGTTGCACCAGGGACAAAACACAGTGTTTGAATTAGTCCTAGCAGCAGCTAGGTGTGGTTTAAGGCCAAAATGGATTAAATCTTCACTCCTCCACTAAGTATTTATATGGTTCTTGGAAATAGGTGTTAAGAATCCTATTTTCCAGATAAGAAATTGAGTCACAGATAGGGTAAAAGCCAGGCCTAAAGCTACATAGATAACAGAGTGGGCACTGAATCCAAGTGTATATGACATTTTCTTTTAGCAAATTAATTTTCTCATGCTAGATATCTCTACCTGCAAAATGAGGAAAAACAATACCTCTCTGATAGTTTTATTGTGACAATAAGAGGTAACATGAATAAAGCACTTATCATGCAATAGGGCCACAACAATTGGTAATTACATTTTATTACACACTTTATTATTGTATGATAATATTTCACTTATGCCAATTCTCTTCATAAAGCCAGTATCTCTTAATTGAGAGCTTCACAGACAACAAATGGCCTGGGAGACAAGGACAGTTGTCACACTCTCCAAACCAAAGTGTCAGGGAAGTGAGAGCTGCTGTTCCTGCCCTTTCAAGGGAGCGTCCTCCTGCACTCTCAGTTGATGGCATTTCTCCTCCATTCAGTGAAGGATATGCTACGAGACAGGCTTTAATTCTCTAAGGCCCATTTGAACACTTGGAGCTCCTCAGAGGACGCAGCTGAACTGGATTTGCCTTTTCAACTAGTCAGCGCTGTCATTAGCGTTTGTGTTTCCTTCCCAAGGATGGATTTCACATTCCAGACTCGGCTTTCAGCCGCCTGGGTGTGTTGGTGTCAGAACTGTGTTCAGCCACAGATTGTGTGCTTTTCAGCCTCGCTCAGAGGTGTGGACGCTATGAGATCACTTACCTAATCAAATTTAGTCCCTCGGAAATTTGTTGTTTTTGAACCATCAGCAAAGATAAAATCAATTCATATATAGTTTAAAAAATGTATTTTTAAAAATACCATGAGAGCTTTTTTCCCCTCCCACATATTATCTGTCTGATTGGACTAAGAGCCATCTTTTTCTCCTTTTTCATTTCGTAGGCTTAAATCAAATACAGATATGAAAAAGACAATAAGATTACAATAGTCCTTCACTAACTTCTCATTTTACTCTCTGATTGTATTATGTAACTAGAAAGTAGTTCATGAAAAAGAGGGTAGACAAATTAATATATTTTTAGTTCATTAAAATTGCTTTAATATTTATTGAGTGATGAGGCACTGAACCTCAGAGAAGAGAAAAAACTTACTTCCTCTCATTAAGCTACTAGTTAGAAGAGTTGAAATTTGAAGCCATGATTGTCTGGCCAAAAGCTTATGATGTCAATTTCTCTGATGTCACAAATTATTGCAAACGTTTCTTTTAGGATAATTGATTTGTTCCATTATTTAGAATCATGTACTCTCTTTTGGGGGGAGAGGGGTCTCATAAATTCATTTATAGCAGAGTCAGAACTAGAACTGAAGACCTCTTCCTAGTCCAATGCACTTACAAACAACTACTGAGCCCCATTGACAAAGCATGACTCTCTCTTCTATGTCTCACTTCGTTAAATTCTGCATGATACATGTCACTTGTTTTCTGTACATTAGGAAATGACAAAAAAATAAAAAACAAATGGCATTTGGCAAAGTGGTTTGCATGTATTTTTTAATTTAATATTCAGGATCTCTGAGAGCTTTTTGTTTGTTTTTATTTTCCAATTTACATCTGCAAAAACTAAGGATCATGGTAATTAACTTATTTCAAGTCATAAAACTAAAGAATGGGATTTTATCAGATTTGAGCCCCGGTTTGCCTGGCTCCAATGTGCATGTGTCTCTACCATATAATACTGTTTTGAGCCATATTCCATGTTGCCCCCTAACTTCGCCATCCCTTTAGCTGACTCCAAATGGTATGTACTCCCTACTTCTTCATTAAGTGGCTCTAAAAAGGGTCATTGGTGCCTTTAGCTTGCAAAAGCCAATGATGTTTATATATTCTTATATGACTTAGAGTCTCAGTAGCATTTAAGCACTGTCCACTTCCTCCTGGTTACGCACTTTGTTTTCTGGGCTCCAACTTACCCACCTAGTTTTCCTTCTTCCTCCGTGTCTGGATCCTTCTCCTCTAACAGACCACTGTTCTAGGCTCTATTTTCTGGTTACACTCAGGCTATAGATGATCTCAACCAGTCTCTCTCTCTCTCTCTCTCTCTTCCAGTATCTCTCTATCTCATACATATATATGTGTGTGTGTATATATATATATATATATATATATATATACACACACATACACATGCATATGTGTATATACCCATGTATATACCTATATATATATATATATATATATATATATATTATATTTTCATAATCTCCCAACTATCTCTCCAGACCAGACCACACTCCTGAACTGCAGACATATACCCAGATACCTGCTCAGCATCTATGCTTGCTGCTTAGTTGGAATCTCAAACTTAACAAAATTCCAAATTGAATTCACTATCCACTCATCCCACTTCACAGGCACCATTCCCCAAAACAAAACTATTTGCTCCCATCCATTCAGTTGCATAAGTCAAAAATTCTAATCTTTCTTGATCCTTTTCTCCCTGTAACACTTTCCTTTCAATTCCTCAAGTCCTCTTGGTCTGTCTGGACTCAGCTACTATTATAATCTCTGCTACAACAGCCCTAGTCCAAGCCACCATCATGCTCTCTCAGGCTTATGAAACAGGTCCTAACTTCTCTCTCCTCCTCCCTCTTGTTTCCTTCTGGTCCATTTTCCATTCAGCAATTAGATGATATTTAAAAGGTAGATCTGCTGGTGGCACTGTCCCTTTTAAAGCCTGTGTCATTTTTTAACTTCTGCATGTTTACTGACTACCTCATGCATGGAAGTCTTAATAAATACCATATGAAGTGAATTCTATTTCATGATAATGCAAGTTTAATATCTCAAACACATGGAGTTCAGTTGAGGTTAAGACCCTCTGTGAGAAGGGGAAGACAAGGTAGATTAGAAATGTAACTGCTATGAGTGAGTGCAGATGAAGGTTTAAGAGAGGCTCCGGTTTCATGTGGGCAGCTGAAACCAGGATGGCTCCAGAGCCCTGAACATGACTTGTGATCAAATGCCTGAGCTTGCTGTTGTACACATTTAAGCCAAGTGTGCAGGCCAGTATAATCTGGCTGAGTGATGAGAGAACCCATAACAGCACTTTTAGCCCTGTTGAAATCAGTAAACCCAGGGAGTGGGAGTTTCGTGTTTCTCCAGAAACCCCATAGGTCATGTATGGGAGTTAATGGTCTAAGGAATGAGAATGGGAGCTAAGGGATTAATTGTTTGATTCTCCATTAACCCAAGAAAACACAGCAAGACACATTTGTCTTTCACACAAAATCATACAAAATTCTCTCTTTATTAAATATACATTATTTACAGTTTAAGTCTTTCTTCTGTACAACAGTAACCATAGAAAACAAAGAAATCTAAGGCTAACTTTTATTTTTCCCCGTACAATGTATTAAGACATGTTACATGGTCTACAAAACTGACTTGGAACGAAGCAACGTCACTTGGGATTCTGTTTTGGGAAAAAAAGTGAGAAGGTCAAAAGGAAAAGGTAGACTCTGGCAGATCTACAAAGAGAGGTGACCTGTTTTGTGCTTTTGCCATCATAAAGAGTCTGACATACATATTTTGGGTGGGTAGTTTATTTTGCATTCTGTTTTTTAATTATTAATAATCTCACCATTCTTTCTCATTCCTCAAAAAAAGAGGACCACTACATGCCAGAGTGAGACTGATTTCCCATCTAAAGTGGACATTGTTGTAATGCTCTGCCATAGGGATCAGCAAACTGTAGCCCATGCACCAAATCTGACCTGCTGTATTTGAAAATAAAGTTTTATTTAAACACAGCCATGGCTATTCATCTATGTATGGCTGCCTTCCTGCTACAATAGCAGAGGTTACAACAGAGATTAGGTCTGCAAAGCCTAAAATATTCACTATCCGGCTTTCAGAAAAAGTTTGTTGACTCATTATCTATCATATCCTGGAAGCAGACCTTTGATTCCCCCTCAGCCTGCACTTCTATCCACAATGACAATTATGCTCTCTTTTTGCTTCTTCCAGTTGACTGAGAGAGATGACAGCCCAGGACAGCACAGGATATCAGGAGGCTAGTCAACTACCAGATTCCAAAGGAAAAAATTCTTGGTGTTGGACCTCACTAAATACAAAGTCCCTCTCATGATACATCTATGCTGCTTTAAGCAAGGTTTGGTATTTTTTGCATGAGTATTTAAGGCAGGACAAGGTAACACAGATTGACACTGCCATTCAAAGAGAAGAGACTATTAATATTTCATGTAAAAAGGGGATGGGGTGGACTATAAAGGAAAAGTATGACTAGTCAGATGCACAATAATATTATCCCCTGAACATTAATTACAGGGAGGCCTTCCAAGGAGTCTGCAGGGTTATGCGATGCTCCTGTTGCACACCCACCACCTTTTTCATGTCCTCTGAGGCTACTGCTGGCACCTAAGGTATGAAAGAATACGAAGCTAATAAAAATAAGACCTGAATTTAATTACTAAAACAATTAGCTTCACCTTTGGTCATAGCCTAGGACTATTCTCCTGATTTTGTTCTGCTATTTTGTAAATGTTTCCCTGTGTCACTGGGGAGGATTGAGGAAAACAGTGTTCCCAGATAGTATCAGATGGTGGATCACTGGCAGTACTCACTGTCAGGAATGGAGAGTATCAGACCTTCTTATCATTATGGCATGCCTATGGATGGCAGGACCAATGAAGGTGAAAGAAAGATCACAAGACTGATTTCAGAATCTCGGAACTTCTACCCATAGTGGTTCCGACCTGGGATAGTGGACCAGCAGAGCTTTCTGACAGTGTCTTTTCCTTAAAGTTGTATCTGAGTGCTCAACCTGAGCAGGTTAAAAAATTGTGGTGATAGCTCTAAAGTATCTGGGAAAATCCTGATGAAATAAAAGAATTTAAAAAAAGATATGGTTGGAGTAGGCCCAGAAAGGGTCAAAAATGTCATGCAAAGTGAATAAAGAATTCCTCATGCAAAGCCCATGATATTGCCTCTTTCCCTAATGTGTAAGATAGTGATCCAAATGCAGTAAAAAGACTCCGGAGTTAGGAGCCAGGAAAGTGGGAAGAGCTGCTGCCACTGATCCTGGTGGAAGCAATGACCCTCCTCACCTGGGACAGCCACCAGTTGTTGCTATGCATTCCCTCTTCCTCCCCGACATGTTCCCAGCAGGTGTGGTCCAAACACTGGAACCAACTTTTGCCTTAATCCTTGCTAATCTTTGCTCAGCCACTTTGTAGACTATAACATTACAAAAGACAGACTGCTAACTTACAAAGTACAATATTTCACTAAAAAAATGTGCTTTTCTATTCTTCCTCAGGGTACCTTAGTGCAAAATAAGAGAAAAAAATCACTCAAAAGTAGCAAAAGAGTTAAATATTAAAACCTTATATGAAGGTTTCAAATAACTGTCGACTCAAGAAGAAATGTGTCTCTCCCTACTAAACAGATATGCATAGAATGTCATGAAGAAAGTTTGAATAACCGCCCTGTTTTTACAAATTAGTCGTGTATGTGTGTGTTCACTATTTTCTTTTTTTCCTTTAGGAAGTTCAACTATTTGAAATTTGTGAAAGTGGAGACGAAAACTAGGGACAATCATAACTGCAAACTAGATGGTTTAACAGACAAGAGTGTGCTTGAGGGGCTGGGAGGAGAGCTTAAGAAAGACTCAAGAACAGTGTATGGAAGTAATTCAATCACACTATATGTGTTTCAAAGAAAGCATTTTAAAAACTGCATGAGAGACATGAAATAGCACTCAGTTATCCTCCAAGTATTCTGAAAGATTTGAGTTTGCCTGTACTTTCTTTCATTAACCACCTTTGCATTTGCAGGAACAAGGGAGCCTCTTTATTTATTTCGTCTACTTGTGACCTAAAGGACATTGAAAACTACGTATGTCCAAGCCTTTAGGTTAAGGAAAATGAGTAGCACAGCTATACACTGTGTTTCAAAGTCCCCTTGGCAGGCAGGTGTTCCAATATAGTTTTGATGGATTGTAGCTACAGGGGAATTCAAAGGAAGCCAGAGTGTTGGTGGTCAAACTGTCAAGTCTTTTTATAAGAAAGAATTCAACAGTCTGATTCCTATTTCCCTGTGTATTTTGGAGAAGATGCTTTGCTTGTGGCGTCCCGGTTCAGCTACACTAACTGAATGAGCTTCCTACAGAGAAGAGACATCTGTGACTCTCAGGATTGGAAAAATTCACCCAGGGTACAGAGATGAGACCTCACTTAGATGGATGACATCTTTTAGTCAATTATTTACTCAAAATATACTTCATATAGTACTCAGAGATCTCCCTAAATTGATTCAAAATGGTTATTCAGGACAAAGGAGGGTTTTTTGAGGAGCTGGAGTACAACAAAGACCTTAAGGAATATCTGAAAGAAAAATGGCATGCAATAGGTCAACAATAGATGGCAAAAAAATAACTGAGAACAGGAGGAGCAGAGTGGAGATTGTTGTTTCCTACCCCAAAGAGGGTCCCCGAGTCATCACTTAAGTCTGACTGATGGGAAGGAGGATTCTCAGAATCCTCCAACCAGAGTTGAAGCAAGAATGGAAAGAATTCAGCCTCTCAAAAAGTACTTTAGAAATGGAGACATTTATTCTTGCTGTTCCTAAAGAGTCAATTCACCTCCCTCTACAGAATATATCCACATAGGTAGATATTTATTTTGAGAAGGAGAAACAAAGCAACCTATTGAAGGTAGAAGTAATAAACAAGAAAAAATTACAAACATTTTCTAGAAATTTATGTTTCTTGTCTCTTATTTTATCTTGTCTCTAACAAGGGCCTTACAAAAATAATTGAGAAGGACCTTTGCTCTACATTCTATAGCACATTAAACATACCCCTATTAAATAATATAACCCTCGCTTGCTAGACTTTGAGCTCTCCAAGGGTAACAACAAGGTTTAATTTATATGGGTAGACCCAACGTCTAGCACAACCCTTGGAGTACTGGGCTTTCAATAAATACTTCATGAATGAATAAAGAGGAAGAAAACGGTCTAATTCATTTGTTCTGATCCCACTCCTGTTACCTCATGCTAGGTGTGGGTCTGACAAAAGGTGTTCAGATTAGTACCATCTCTGTTATTATTAAAGAGAACAAAAACTGTTTTAAAAAGTTTAAAATTAATCCCCCATATGCAGTTGAGAGTAACTAGAAGAGGCTAAGCTATCCATAAAAATATATCTAGATAAGTGACAAATGTCTAATTCTCTAGACGAATTCTCATAGAAACCATGGCAATCTAATCTGTTCACACAACGAATGATGCAGTGGGTGTTAAATATATTTTAGGGTAAACAAAGGTACTGTTGCTATTGATATCAGACCCCTTAGAATGTGAAATTGTACAGGAGTTTTTGGTTTTACCGTAAAGTGACCACATTCCATAAAGTCTTTTTGTAAAACACCAGCTATCAAAAACTGCGCGTTAAAGTGGAGGATTATGGTGATCCCGTTGGCCAGAGCATGCAGTCAGGAAACCTGATTACTGAAGCAGAAAACAATGATTGAGGAAGGAATAGAATGCTCTCAAAGACTGTTTGTTGCAGATTATAATTGTTCAAAGATTGAATCAATCAATAATTGAACAATTGCACAAAATGACAAGGATTTTGGTACCACTGAGGAAAGACAGGCAGAGTTAGCACTTATTTCCAACTGAAAATTGTGTTTTCCTTTGGAGGGAACAGCTTGCCTGCTTTTCATATACATATAGCGAAAGTTATGGTGTTCTCTGGGGTTATAAAATAATCCAACCCTGTAAAAATAATTCTGATTTAGCCCTGAGACTCTACTTACAGGAATGACGTGCAGATTGCACTGTCTTGGCATTTGTCTTTGGGTCTATGATACGTAGTGTGTATGTACGTATAGTCTACATATGTGAGAGGGTATGCTGGTAGATTCTGTAGTGCAGCTGTGGCAAGGATGGAACTTCATAAATTCTTCATGCTACAGAACTACCTGTAAACATATATAAGTAGATGGGGAAAGCAAATACTCTAAGCTGGCCTTTGCTAGTCCTCCATTTCTTCCATCAGCACTGTGTCAACAAAATATAGTCCTTGCTTCTCAGAAACTTGAATAATAAGCAGATTCAGCTTTATTACTCACACTTTCCTTTTCCTTTCCATTTCATTATTGGGAACGCTTCAGGCTAAACCCACTACACTTCATGGTGACTTTTATTTCAGAGGACAAAGGACTATGTAGCCAAGCAAAGGCTGATTTATACAGCCTTATTATGGAAACAGAAAATTCAAAAGTGAAAACTAGAAATAGGGGAGGATGGGGAGGAGAAAACAGTATTTACAGATGTTTACTTTTATTAATGGATCATTCATCTTACTAAAGCAAGAAGAAGAAGAAAAAGTGCCCTTGTTAGAATCACTTTAAAATAAATTTACTGGGAAAACAATATCATGGAAATGATGAAGTGATTAAGAATCCATAGAAAATTTTAAGGAAAGAATGTGTATTTAGAACAATATCTTAAAGTAGAGAAATATGACTACAAACTAAATCCTTGCCCCATGTGCTCTAATACTGAAAGAAAAGCCTGAAATAGAATGAAGCTAACTAGTTCCTCATTGTGAACCTAGTCATGCATGAAAGTGTTAAATAATCAGAGGCGATAGGCACACTAAGAACAAGATGCGATGTCTGCTAACTGTCAAGGCTGGCGAACAGCAAGGTGGTAATTGTTTTCTGAATGGAATCTGTCCTGTAAAGAGAATCAGTAAGTACTTTCCACATCTGTGGATCATCATATTGGCATCCCCAGAACCCTGGAGCATTTACCTGGTTTCCCCCTTATCATTTTCTCCAAGATGGCCCAGAGGCAAAGAGTGAGTCATATTGGTATAGCAAAATCATCAGGATTCTTACCACCTCCTCATGGATGAGCTGCAAATGCCTTCTTGATGGAATGATTGTGTTTCTTTGATGCTTTGTTATCAAAAGAGGCAAAGACCCTGAAATTTGTCACCACCTCATCTAGGAGTTCACGCCTACAAAAAAAAATGTATGTGTTTGTGGGTCTTTATGTGCACAGGACGTAGCAGATGTGAAAATGTTATGTGCTGTGGAACCTAAGGGCTCTCCTAAATTAAGCAGTGAGGGTTCGCGGGTGCTAACCATAATGCCTCATATGTCAATGCATCCTCAACCTCTTTGAGGTGAGGCAGAGGCGGGTTATTATGTCTGTTCTAAAATGTGAAACCTACGTTCACTTTCTTCACCAGATCTTTAGTAAGTGGACAGAAGGGAAGAATTCTGTTTGGTATTTCTCTTCTTTCATGCAGTTTTGCTTTTTTTTTTTTTTTAAAGCTGAACTAAGATGGTTTAAGCTCTTTCATGGAACCCGGTACTATTTTAGACTTTTATTTGAATTTCTTTATGCCGCAGCAACTCATATATATATTTATCTATATATATGTACTTCAGTATAATAATCCCAGGAAAAACCTAGCTAATATTCCTTACAAAATTCAAAGAGGCATTTTTGAAGTTACAGAACGTCTACTTCCTAGCAGCTTTCTTTTTACCTCTTAGTTTCAAGCTACTATTTTCCATGCTTCCTCTAGGTTTATGCTATTGTGTGCTGTTCTAAAGTGTTGGCCCCAGGAAAGAGTGGTAAGAAAGGAGCAAAGTAATAGCTCACTACTCCCAGGAATCCTATATTTGAAAATACTCAAGGGGTAAGAGTCATAGTGAAAAAGGGTGATGAGTTAGGCCAATGGACTTCCTACAGTAAGGAAAATTCAAGCAAAACAAACCTCTCTTGTTCCTTTTACAGTGCTGAAGCAAACCAGGCCTCTAGCATCTCCTTTCTCTACCCTGAGTTCCCTAGTAGGAAGGGACTTGAGATGGGGGAGGATGTCAGGGATGACTGTTATATACGTAAGTCACACAGCTCAGGTTCAAGGTAAGCCTGCAAGAATAAATGGCTGCAGAACTGAAGAATGTGTCTTAGAAACTGGAAATACAGAATTGAATATGCACATGTGCACACATGGGTCTCTTCCTTGTCAGTCTCTTGAGTGATCACTATCACCACAATAGGTTTGTCAAAGAGGAAGGCAGTGGCCATGGCTGCCTGGCCTTCTGGTCTGGGTTAAGGGAATAGATGCTGTGGTAAATGCAAGTATGTTCCCAAAATAAATGGCAAACAAATAAGAGAAAGAGAATGATCAAAATTAAAAGACAGGAGAGGGACAAAAAATTTAACACAACAGAAAAAGAATAGTAGGTGGCCCTGCAGTTTTTCAGATGAAATATTCCCGTTTACACTCGCTCACTGTGTTTTGCAAGTCAATGTCATTTCTAAAGGAACTGTCCAAATTTTCTGGATACTCCTTCTCCTTCATCTGATTAGTACGATGTGACTGCTTATGCTGGTAAAGGAACCGGGTCATGATGCCGATGATAGAGAAGATGATGAATATCACGACTGCTATTACTCCTGTTGAGAAAGAGGAAAAAAGAGAGAAGGAAATTATCACAGATCATCCACTCCACAGAGATGATTCAGTCTAGACAAGAAGGCACTTAGGAGAAACAAAATGAAACAAAACAAACAAACTTTGCCACACACCCAGAAATAAAGACCAGCTGAAATGCCCTCAGCCTTCAATTATTAAAAAACAAACAAACAAACAAAAAAACCTTTTCTTTGAGACTAGCTAGCAAGAAAGCCAATTTAAATCAGAGAAAGTTTTACTTAATGGACTAAGAATGGCAACAAATAAATATGGAACCAGACTAGCAAAGAGTTTCTTAGTAAATCTCTTCAAGACCTGCTTTAAAGAATGTCAGGATCATTTGTAATTAGCACATTTCTTTGTCACCTTGCGAATAAGTATTTAACTATTTTAGCGCCCTAGAAAATAATATTTAAATATCTCACATCCCAATACATGCTCTCCTGATGTAAATTTGTTTATGGTATATGTTTGCTTTGCTAAAAATGCTTTATCAATAATGAAATGCTTACCAAACATTTAGGGCATTCCCACACTGCTCTGTCCTCTGCTTGACACAGGCTAGCTTAGAGATGGATGCCTCTGTCCTCCCGAAACTCAGAGGCAACTTCTGGCCAGTTGTGTCAGATCCCCCCTACTTTGATTGTATGTGATTTTACTGGATCTTCTCGGCAAGTTGTACTCGCTTGCCCTAAGGTAGGTCTTGTCCCTACTTTTGCCAGGAAGGCTCTTGGGATATGAAGAGCAACATCAGCAAAGGGATGGTGAAAATGTGGATACTGCCGACTTGTGAAAGGGAGAATGAATCTATACATGAAAGTAAGTTATTCAACTTTAAAATATTTGAAATGTATTTATGATATTCAAAGATAAGTTTATTCATAATAAAGTGTATGTTCTGCTGTTTTTTTTTTTTCGATCTAAGTAGAATGGATATTGAGAAAAATGTTTTTCTTATAAAGTTATTTTTGGACACCCTGCATTATGATTTATATAAGGATGGACATTTAGGAGTTAAATATATTGAATGCATATTTTCCAGCAATTTCTATCAGAGCTGCGGCCATTTTTAAGATTTCTTACTTTAAAAAGTATTCCTAAACCATCATGTGGCATTTCCCTAACTACTTTAGAACAAGGCAGAGTAAAACCCTCTAAGTTAACACACCTATGAATAAACTGGGTGGTAGTGAGTGACTCCCTAGACTGGGCTGCAGCTTTAAGAGATGAAATACAGAACAAGTTTCTACTTCTTCAGTACATGGAATATTCAGAGTTGGAGGCTGTGCAAACCTCCAAGAATTTTTCTCAGGGCTTGAAATGACTCTCCTGCTCTTAAAGAGACTCACAAAAGCATGTACATGGGGCAGGGCAGGGGGGGGTGTCAATAGTCACAAAGGTCTGTTCTCCACTTGTCAAATGAGAAACTATAGGAAGAGAAACAGGCACCTTTCCTACATTTTCCCTACATTTTTCTACATTTTTTGATTTCAAACAAAAATCAGGTTGGACTTTTCTTCCCGAAGCAGAAATTCAGGTCAGATGTTTTAAGAACTTCCTTAGGGAAAGGTCGTGGTTTTCTTTCCTTAAAATCGTATTATAATGGGGCACCTCTGTACTCTCACAGCAGTTTGTACTTCCTCCCTCAAAACACTACTCACTGGTTGTATTGTTATCTATTTACCCATCCCTTCTCCCACCAATCTGTGAGTTCTTTGAAGGCAATGTCCATGTCTTTCATCCTCGTATTCCCATACTTAGCACAGGCCCTGACCCATGGCTGGGACTCATTAAATAGAAGTTAAATGAATGGATATTGCTAACTTTTAAAAGGAGAACTCCATCTGGTGTGTATAAGTTCATCTAGCCTGCCAGAAGGCAGGGATGGGGGCACCTGCTATGACTGTGGTCCTCAGATGGAAATGAATTGAGTCTCTCACAGGCATCTTACATTAAACAAGCTTTGTGTTGCAAGGCCCAGATGGAAAAATCAAGCTACTAGAGGCAGAAGCCAAGCTGAGGCAGAATAAAAAGGGGTGAGGCTGACAGGCAGTGAGAAAATGGAAAAGCAAGAGAGGCAGGAGAGAGAGTTGAGCTCACAGCAGAGCAGACAAGATCTGCATCTGTAACTGTATGTACTACTGGATTTGAAACTACAGTCTTGTGGGCTTCACCCTGCTCATTAGATCCAGCCCAAATCACTCGGTGGAGAAAACCCAACAGAATGGCAGCTTTGCCCATCTGTCTGCTCCAACATGGTTTCTTCTTCATATGTAGCTTTATTGGTTTGCTTTGTTAGTGCTTTAGGAAAAGTGAAAAATGGATGAAATGAACAGGTTGCAAACTGCCTATCTCCAAGTAAATTACCCAGCTGTTGAGTCAGAGTTCAGCTGCCTGATGGATCAGGGATGGGATACATACATGGAGCTGCTGTTGCTGGGGAAGAGGGTGCCTTTGATCATACAGTACATACGACGATTCATGAAAAGGTTCACAGTCTTGCAGATCATGCAGGATTCTGGGTGTTGGGTGGCCATAATCAAGGAAAGATTCAGATACATTTTTCCAAAGTATGAAATCATTTATGTCATTTCTGCTTTCAGCAACAAAGAACGGTTTACCTCCAATGATGGCTGAGTCACTTCGAACTGCATTGGTGAGTGGTTCTCTCTCATCTGTCTTCCCGAAGGGGTCTGAAAGGAGTAAAAGACATGAAATATAACTCCTCACTCAAAGATCTGGAGGGAGGGCTACAACATGGAGTTGAGATGGTACACCTATGGATTAGACTAGGTGCTCTCAAATAGTTGTGAGTTGGGACTTTGGAAGGAACCCAAACAAACATACACAAAACAGCATTTGAAGTACACTACTTATAGCCTGTAGTTCCATGACTCTTTTAGCTTCTATGTAAGTTGAAGATAAGGGGTTGAAACAGATGATGGTGGTACCCTGCCCATATCTGCTTTGGCCTACAACTTACCTCTCAGCCTACCCTTCAAGTCCTTCTCTGCTTTGCTGGACAGTCCCAGTGCATGACAATGGCTTCTTACCTCAAGCACACATGCCTCCCTGCTTCAGAGGTTTCTTTAGCTGCAAGAGGATTCTGAGTCCATTGACAGAGAAGAACAAAAGTGCTGGAGAATTAACACCCCCAAGAAACCCTCACTGATGAGAGAAGGATTTTACCATATGTACATTAACACATATGGTATAAGAAAAAGAGCATCAAGTTTGAAGGCACATAGATCTGAGTTTGAGTCATTATTCTGCAACTTGTTGGTCTATTGACATTGAGCTAGACACATTTTTAAATAGCGATCTGCAAATATATTAAAAGAGGGCAATGCTACTTGTATAGAATATACAATAGAATGCACATAAAATTTTCAGGATCTATAGCACTTATCATTATTATCATTGAATCATTGAATTCTCAGGAAATGACTACAATAAGAGTATTATTTTTCCTGTTTCACAGATAAGGAAATTAGACAAAAGCTATTAAAAAAACTTGTCCAAATTTCTACAGTTGAGTTATGGCAGATTCAAGAATTCAAATCAAGGATAGCCAACCATCACATTCAGTTTCTTTCTATTATACCTCACTACAGCCAGGAAAACACCAAGATCAGCAACAAGCAGGCAGCAGCAAAATTCTATTCCCTTTCTTTGCTCGTAATTAATAACTTATTTGGCAGTTACCACATTTACCACATCTGATAAAAAAAAATCTCGGGAACACTTCAAGACACCCAGGAGAGTGAGAAAAGGTAAAAAAGGTATTTCAAGGACTGGTAAAACAGAAGATATATGGGTGATAGTGCTGTGGGACTTCCTTATTATTAAGGAAGGCTGACTTTAATCACATGAATTATATTAGTTCAACAACCAGGCTTCCTCCTTGATCTCTAAATTCTTCAATCCTCAGAGTACAACAGTGACTATATATATATATATATATATATATATATATATATATATATATATATATATATATATATATAAAATATATAGTATGCAACATATGCATTTACTTCTAACTACTCATTATATTAAAAGTAGGATTATATTAAATACATGCAGAAATTACCCATGAGAAACCAGTCATAACTCTTAACCACCAGTAAGCATACAAGGTAAGGAATCGAGTAATATTAGCCTTTAAATCGGAAGCTTATTGAAGACATCAAAATAGTGGTACTGAGGGAAGTTCTGTTAAGTATTCTCTTGTGTACCTGATGAAGAGTGCACTGTGGTCACTGCATTCACATCCAAGTCCATTATGGAGCCACAGCTGGATTCTGTCAGGGTCCCTTGGATAATCACAGGTGCAATGGTGGCATGACGCAGGGCTGCCTTCAGTGGTGCAATGTGGTTGTACTGGACTGAAGACAGGCATCCAAGAAAACCCAGGGTGTTTGCCTTAGCAACTTCAGAATCCAATCCAAGATTCTCTGCAACATGAAAGACAACCTTTTTTTTTTTTTTCAAACTATGCTTTATATCCTCTTTAAATAATGTCTAAAATTACAGAAATTACTTTGTTATTCTTTGAATAAGAGAAACTGCCCTCTATCTCTCTTCATTTCCTATTCCCAAACTCTGCCCCCACTACAAGTGTCAATATATCAACCACATATCATAGAAAACTGCTAAGACCATCTCTGCTTTGAGATGATGTTTCAAACTTCTAAATTTTCATTCATGTATTTTATGAACTGAAACGAAGACTTAACAAATCTGTTCTACACCCTAGATGTTTTATAGAATTTATATCATTATCTTCATCACCATTTATCTGTAGATGCTGGTGATTAGTTCAAGCATACTACAATGCCCATTACAACATTCTACTCAAAAACGTAGCAAGAACGAAAATAAAAAGAGGAGGACAGAGAGAACAGAAGTCAGAGTAGTCTTCCCAGAGGTTTATCACATTCATTGTTTTATGCAACCTGTGTAGACTGACCATCTATTCAAGATTTTCACCTGCTTAGTTCTGTCCGTGATACTGATTGGTGACCACAGATTTTCTATGACAGCACTCAACCTCCCTAAGTATCTCTGAGTCTTTACAAAAGAAGAAGAGGCAACGACTTATGATTCACAGCAAGACCAAATGTCTCCTTTTCTTCAAGATTTGTAGTAAGAGTACTCAGTAGCCCATTACTTTCTTTTAACAAGGATTATTTGAACAGATTTCTATGATGCAATTACATAAGACTGCAATACACAATGGATCATTTTTTTTTCTTAAGGTGTAATAATTTCAACACACATAGGTGGTTCAAATAATTATTTTATTATGATAATTTATTTATTTTCTGGAAGCGGGCAGGGGCATTCCTCTCTACCAGTGTAGGTTATAATTTATTTTGATTCATAAATTGTCAAAAAATGCCTCCATGTATCTCCAAGCAAGCAATTTATTGGCAGCATTCAGGAAAATATGCAATGAGAATATGAAAGAAAATTAAAAATCTATTTTTTCCCTCATATTCTCCCCCTTCAAAACCCATGTAAACCTCACTAATTTATTATCACTCCCTTCTTATAGGAAAAAGAAAAAAAACATGTGTATTAATTTTATGTGGTCACCATAACAAATTACCACCAACTTAAACTAAACAGCATAAAATGACATCAATTTATTGTCTCACAGTTCTGTAGAAGTCTAACACTAAAATCAAGGAGTTGGTAAGGCTGCATTTATTCCAGAACTTCTAAAGAATAATCCATTTATTTGAATTTTCTAGCTTCTACAAGTCACCCACATTCTTGGCTTACAGCCCCTGTCCTAAGTGAGCAATGTTGCATTTCTTTGTGCCTTTCTTCTACAGTCACATCTATTTCTAATTCTCTTATTTTGTCTCCTTCTTTCACTTTTAAGAATCCTTGTTATTACACTAGCCTCACCCAAATGTTCCAGGGTAATCTCCCTATTTTTCAGGCTAGTTGATTAGCAACATTAATTTTATTTGCAACTTACTTCTTCTTTGTCAATTAGCCTAACATACTCACAGGTTCTGAGGATTAGCACTCAGATATCTTTGTGGGTCATATTTTTCCTACCACTCCATGTCTGAAATTTCGTGAGAACTTTCCAGGTAATGGTAATGAAAATCCAAAACATGTGAAGTAACACTCTCTTTTAAGTATAAAAGAACATTGGGTTAGGGGAGGAAACTGCTGTCTTCCAAATGTTTCAGAAAATATCCTAAAGTGGTGGTACACAATGTTAATTACTCATGAAAGGACCACATATGTTTATTTCTTATTATAATCTTAAAAAGACTGTGTCTTATAAGAGACTTCTCAAAAATTGTTATGCAAAAGTCTTCCAGACCAAAAAGCTTTAATGAAACTGGGTGCTATTTTCTGAGTAGGACCATAATTCAATGTTCCCAGCTATAATTGAGAATACACGTTAGCTAGTAATTGGTAGTTATCAAGGGGGTAACGTTAGAGATCAGAAATATTTAGAGGAAGAGGCAGAAGGCAAGAGAAGGGAAGTATAAACTGGCATGAAGTTTTTGCATTGTAGAATTTCAAAGTAGTGAAAAGTGGCATGTCATTGTAGCTATGCTTTAAGGGCCTAAGTCAAAAGTGTCAGATCTCATTCCCAGAACCCAGTTATAAAAAAGCCTATATTGGTGCCAAGGTCTTTGGAGGACATCACTATAGTGATTGCCATGAATACAAGCTCCAGGTACATGAGTAGGCACATGGATAAATCGGAGAAATGCTGGAAAACGACATTTTCTCCCTAAAGGAAGAAACATCTTGCATAAAGTCTTATCTCTAGGGAAGCATGTTTATTCTAGAGATATAATACGGATGGAAACCTTGAGATATTTCTGAAAAGAAATGAAAAGAACGAGAATCCCCGATAGGAAAAAATACTCTCAGCATGAGACCTAATATAATTATTTCTCAGATTCTTGCATATATGGAGAGGCAAAAAAAAAAAAAGTTAGGATAGTTCCAAATTATTTTTCCTCCTTATAACCCTGTTAACTAATATGTGGTAGAGGATAATTGTTTGCTAAAACAATTAAATCTGCAAATAATCAATATTCACCACCTACTGAGTGCCTAATATATAACTATGCAATAATTGTTTCTAAAGTATTATTTCCTGTCCACTCAAAAGTTCTTCCAGGTATATGTTATCATCCAAAATTTACAGATGAAGAAACTGACACTCAGAAAAGTTAAAAGACATACAGGAGATCATGTGGCAAAGTTGAGATTTAAACCAAAGTCTTTATAACTTAAAATGCCAACTCTTTATCTAAACCATGCTGCCTCCCTAAAAAACTCCCCCAAATATCCTAGGTAGAGTAAGAATTTTTACGTAAATTAGCTAACAAGAAATAGGTTTGAAAGAACTAAGGAAAGCACAAGTAATTTTGATCGAATGCTTCACAGAATTCACTGAATTCTGTATTATATTAAATACATAATGCATTTCCTAATTCAGTTTATTCCATCTTTACATTACAACAGCATTAGCTTCATGAGGAGCTAGGTGAGGAAACTATTATGCATGCTTAGCTGTGAATTGAATATGGAAGACAAACTTAACCATGAATGTGGCTACACAGATTGGTAGAATGAGAATGCACACAAAGGCCTCACCCCTGGAAAATGCGTTTTCTCTTCTCACTCTTTCTCGGATTCTCTGCTAACATATGAAAGTCCCATCTAATCAACGAGAATTACAAGATTTCCCGTGATAATGTACACCAGCACCTTGAGAAATCATGGGTATTCTACAAAGAAACACCTACAAAAACTTCTTATTTGCAAATCACTTAATTTCTCCCTCTTAAAACATTTTAAATATTGTTGAAATATAGTTTCTGATTTTTATTAGAGTCTATCCACCTGCCCTCAAATACCCCCTGCTTCATGTAGAAGCAGCATGGTGGGCTGAGAAAGCACAGCTTGGAGGCTAGAGAGACCTGAGGTGATGAGTCATGCCCTTGCACATGATTTTGTTTCCTCGTTTCTAGGCTTCAGTTTTGTCCACTGTAAAATAGTGAAAGATAGTACCAGCCACATGAATTGTAGTGAAAATAAATATAATAATATAAGTATGATTCTTAGATTAGTGCCCATAAATGCATTTATTATTATTATATTTATTCTTCCTAATACTCATCAGTTCCAAACTCCTTTGCCTAGATTCAATGGCCTCCAATATGCCCAAGTAGTATTGCATTTGTATGAGAAAAATAAGATGAAAATGCTGATGTGCTTGCTGTGAAGTCTTTCCCCTAAATTTCTACTTCATGCTGATTCACTACTGAATAAATATCGTAATAAAACATAGGACTAAACATAGTACTAAAACTCTGAATGACTCAGTTGGTTAAGTTATTATAGCCTAACTTCTTCAAGCATGTTAAAACTTGACTTTCTACACTAATTTGAAAATACCCATTTCTTCAAAGAAAGCTATGCCTCTCTATTAAACCATGGGAATTCTGTGATGCCAAGGGAAGTACCACAGAACCAATTTTAGCCCCAGAATGTGCAACACTTCACAGTCACAATTATTTGACACTAAGAGAGGGATAGAGCCAATCCAGGCTAATTTTATACTGTCAGTTTTTTCTGGATATTTAAAAAAGATCAGCAATTTGCTAAAAACAAACAATGCTCTAGGATATAACATGATATTTGCTAAATGTCAAAAGCCATTTATGACATTTGAATCCTGAAGTGTCAAAATACAAGCCATGCAGACCCACACAACCTGGGCTTTTAAGAGTAAAACATTGTACCAACATAAAATGTAAATAAAAGAAACCGATGCTAATGGAAGGTATAAGCAGTATATTCAAGTCAAGAGTTTTTCCTTCAAAAGTCCATTGTGGCTTTCAGGTAAGAAACAGTCTGAACATGTAGCTACCAGGCATATCCAATGTCCAAGAACCATGTCCCTCAGATAAAGGTTTTAATCTGAAAGGAGAATGTCAAACTGTATTAACAACAACAACAAAAAAGGACATTTACTTAATGCTTTTATGCTTTCATTGTATGCTCATTTGTACATCCTATGTAAATATTCATCCATGTGAAATGAAAAAGGGTGAGATAATTATATCCAATGACTAGTTAGAAAAACTAAGACTTAAGCTCAAGTAATTGTCTAAGGCAAATTATTCAGTCCATGGCCAGTCCAGGTCTGGAAGCTAGGTCTCTTGAACCCTATCCTCCTTTTTTGCTATTATGCCATTCTTAATACCTTTGTGTAGGTAGTGATTGTTGAAAAGGTCAAAAGAAACCTCACCTCTGTAGCATGACTTACAGTCATTCACTAACTAGCTCCCGCCCACTTCTGTGCCACACACAACTGAACTGCTTGCTCTTCACTGAACAAAGACACTCTTCTTTTTGCATTCTCTTTGAGGGAAGCCTCTTCTTTCCCTTAACTACCTGGAAAACATCTGCCTCCCCTCTGTAAACCTACATCTATTTACTAGCCATCTATGATGACTACGCTCTGTGTGAGGCAGCGGACTCACAATCACTAGCAAGCAAACATTTCCCCATCTGTATGAGCTTTCAGCCACTTTGGAGGATTAATTTAACAGACTGGCAATGATTTCAGGCAATAAGTCTTACAGTAAGAGGTGATCATTGTGGCTGTGGGAGCACAGAAGAGACCCCGGATACAATCTAGGACAGTGGTGATCAAGTTGAGTATGCAAAAGAATTTCCAGGGAAATGAATGAAAACACATATTGCTAAATTTCTACCCATTCAGTAGGTCTGGTGTGGAGGTACTCAAAAATTTGCATTTTTAACACACATTCATAGACAATTATGATATGGATGGTTCATGGATCACACTTTGAGAAACACTGATTTATGAAAAATGGCTTAGAATAAACTTATTAAATAAATGCTTAAGTGATAAATAGACAATAATCATTCATGAGAGGTGGGCAGAATGTTTCAGACAGAAATCAAAGCCCTACAAGGCCTAGAGTGTGAAAGTCCATCATATTTAAGACACTGAAAAATCAAGTTAACTCTGCCTAAAAATAAAAGATGATGTTGAAAATACAAGCAGGAGCCAGGTGGAGTTAGTAACCTACTCCTCCATATTCTCAAGGCATTTTGCTCACTTCTATTACTCTTCTTTTATATCATGATAATGTTTACAAGTTTATCCCCCCCCCACTAATTTGGAAGCTTCTTGCTTTCAGGAAATCTGTCCTGTTCGGATTTCCAAGCTCATGAACCAGGACACAGTCACCAGTACATAGAGTGTGTGTTTAGTAAACAGTAAAAGGAATTAATGAATGAAAAAATAAATGTCTCCTAATATCAACAGTAATGCAGCCTAATCAGGAATATTTACATATATTTCAGACTTCTGCATTCCACCCATTTATAAGCATATAGTTTCTTTACTTTTACATTCACACTCACTACATGTTCTGCTCTCTTTGATAAGGGAGGCCAAGTTCTGATGAGAACTTCATTAGTGTTTCTTACAGCTCTGCTAAGAGGGCACAGGGAATATTTCTCTTCATTGTTCTCAACATTTTGTTACCTAAAGCAAAATGAACTGTTCATATGGAATCTGAGTGACCATGTAAGTCTGGTTGTTACATGTTACAGTGTCTATTCTGTTCATAATGACCCTGTGGGCTCTAAGAGCTGGGCCTCTGCATTTCTTCTTCACACTGGCAAGAAAGCCTCCCCCCCTCCCAAATATTGCATGACAGCCTCCTTTCCTGCAGGTCTCAGGCTGAAAGTCCTGTCCTCAGTGAGGGCTTTTATGGACGCCTTACCAAGGAGCGCATCCTCCACCCTCCCACTCTAAGTTTCTAGCACTGAAACTAGTGGTTTCCTTTCTAATGCATTTCTTCAAACTTTGTAATTGTTTGTGTGTGTGTGTGTGCGTGTGTGTAATTATCTGCTTACCTTTTATGTACCACTCCAAACCGTAAGTTTTATGAAGAAAGTATGCTTATTTGCTTACCACTACCTACCTATTTCCTAATATAGTATCTTGGACATAGAAATTGCCAAACAACTATTTTTGGATAATTGAATGAGTCTGTATTGCACATAGTAGTGTCTGGCACATAGTAGGTCTTCCATCACTCTCCTTTAAGTAAAAATATATACATAAAGATAGGTAGATGGATAGATGCTGATACACCACAAGAAGTCTAAAAAACAGTTAAGTCAATTCATTAAACAAAAGCTCTACCATTTGAGAATGTATTATTTTAACTGCACTATATTTTTAATTGGGTCATTTATTTACATGCATTATGTAAAGGCACCTCTCTGAATATAGGACAGTGACTACCGAATCAGTAAAATTCTAGCAACACATCCAAATTTAAAAATTCTAGATATCATACTCTCAGTGCCAATTCTGCTCATTTTCCATAGAAACATCACTTTTCTGACTTTAAGCCTGAGATTTGCAAGTTGATGTATAAACTCAGTCTTTTGAAATTGAAAGAAATAAAAAGAATCCTAGAGTGCTGATTATTTATCTGATGTGGGGTTAGAACCAGACAAATCACATGTATTGATTTATACCTGTACTGTTTACTCTATTAAAGGAAATAAGCAAAACTAGGATCTTGCATGTCCCAAAAGAGAATTTTTTAACAGAGTCCACAAATAACCTATAGAAATACATTCTACTCTGCTGTGGCATTGCTAGCTGTGAAGTTAAAAGTACCAAGAGGAGTAAAAGCCACACAGAGCACCTTCAGTGATTTAATGTTATTTATTTTTTTGTTTACAGAGGTAGGCGTAATGCAAATTTTCTTAGGAAGCTTTCTACTGCAGGTAACAGAAAATCCAACTTTCAGAGATTTAAATGACATAGAGATTAATTATCTCAAATAACAAGGTGTTTAGAGGCAAGGAGAGCTCTAGGCATGGAATGTAAGGGCTCCCTCTCTGTGGCTGTCTCATCCTCAGGTTGGAGCAAGGTCCCAGGCATCATACCCAGATGCAACAATGTCCAGAAGCAAAAACAAACAAACAAACAAAAGGCTACCTCAATCTGTGTTTCTTTTTAAGAAGGGAGAAGCCTTTCTCAGAACCTCATATGCTCAGTTACCCTGCAGACTTCCTCTGATTGACCAGGTTGTGTCACATGTTTATGCCTACTCCAACCACTGGCAATGGAAATGGACCATAGTCATTCGCTTGGACTAGCAGGTCTCAAGACCCATTTTTGGTCTCAAGACCCATTCCCACTCTTAAAAAGCCTAAAGAGATCTTTGGGGCTGGACCCACGAACCAGTGGTTAAGTTCGGAGCACTCCACTTCAGCAGCCCGAGTTTGGTTCTGGATGCAGACCTACACCCCTTGTCAGGGGCCATGCTGTGGCAGAGACCACACACAAAATAGAGGAAGATTGGCACAGATGTTAGCTCAGGGAGAATCTTCCTCAGCTTAAAAAAAAATCTTAAAGAAATTTTGGATATTTAAATCTGTTTTGTATCTATCAATATCTTCTGTATTAGAAATTAAAACTGAGAAAAATTTTAAACAAGAACCCACTGCACAGGTTCCATTAGCTGTCTGAGTGGTGATATCATCACACATCTTGTAGCTTTGGAAAAATTCCATTCTATGTGTATAAGGAAACATGACAAAGAGAAATAATGTCTATTATGAACATGAAGATAGTTTTGACCTTATGGATTTCCTGAAAGGGTCCCAGGATACCCCCTTCCTAATTACCCCTAGACAAAACTTTGAGAACTACTGGCTCAGACCAATTAGGAGGAATCCTCAAGGGTTGCAGATGGAAAAAAACACCTTCCCAGAAGCACATGACTTCGTGAAGGAGCATGAATGCTTGAATAAAATTGAAATTTTGTTAAGAAGGGGGAAAGGAACCAAAATGGACGTTGACTAGGCAACCAACACTGTGAGTTGCATACATGCAAGTCAATCTCTGGAAGACAAACAAGAGATATAGATAGATATAGATATAGCATCAAAAATAACTGCCTTTTAAACTGAATGTGTATATGTGTGTGTGTATCCCCTCATCCCTGAATACACACACATTCAGTTTAAAAGGCAGTTATTTTTTCTGAGTCATACATTGACCTTCTATAAAGGTTCTGATATTTAGGTTGAATGACCCAATTTGGTTGCTCTAAATAAGGAAAAATAGAGCTATTCTCTAGGGAATGAATGGAGATCAGACATAGGCAAAATTACCCTGTCGGAGATGATTATATTTAGCCTTGCTTTTTTCTTTTCTTTTCATTTTTTTGGTGCCAATTATCCTCTATTCTGGTCCTAACTTGTATCACATGCCTCATATGACTAGATAATATTACATGTCACTCAGGATGCCCCTTGAAGTACTGATCCATGATAATACTAGGGGATACTGATCACCGAGCATCTATCAGATTAAGTGCTGAAGCATCTAACAAATGACACATTAACTCTAAGACTTAGAAAAGATAGAGTAGTGGGGCATTACCCCCACTGTGCAGATTAGGAAAATAAATTCATAGGGATTCCAAGTCACTGTAGCTAGAATACCTATTTCTCCCACTACAGTTTCTTCTTATGTATCATACCATTCCTTTGAACTCACAGAGCAGAGTTTAACAACCAAGCCCCCACTGAAGCTTGTCTAGCTTTACAAAATGGCTCATCTTGTAATTTAAGACAGTCAACTAGTATAATATAGAAAATTGTGGTATGGTGGGGCTACAGAAAACCTCCTTAAGGAAGAGCCATTCTCAAGTCTCCTGGGACAAGGCCTGGGTTTGGAGCTGGAGAGAGCAGCACCTTAGGTACAGAGGTCAGGGCAGGCTTGGACTCTGTCCTAGTAGCCATGAGTCCATAGGACTGATCGGATCAGAATAGCCTGGGGGCCTGGCAGCTAAAATTTTGGGGGAACTAACACCATTCATGCTGCTCTCAAGATGCTGGGGAGGGAGGACATATTTTTCTTTGTATCTCTAGATTAATACCAAATATGTAATTGGTTATTTTTATATTAAACGAATAGAACTAATTAAAATAACAGTTGTAACGTGGTAACAATGAAGACACTTCAACTCTCTAAGCCTGTTTCCTCATAGCTAAAATTGATCTGATCACAGTAGTACCTTGAAGATGGTTTTTAAGACACATGGTGTGGCACAGAATTATGTCCCCCAAAGATGTCCACATCCTAATCCCTAGAGCATGTGAATATGTTATTTTACACAGCAAAAGGGAGTTTGCCGATATGATTAAGTTAAGGGTCTGGAGATGCAAAGATTATCCTGGATTATCCAGGTAAACTCAGTGTAATCACAAGGGTCCATATAAGAGGGAGGCAAGAGTCGAAGGCAGAAGTAGGAGATGTGATGACAGAAGCAAGAGGTTCTGGCATATTGAGGACAGGGCTACAAGCCAAAGAATGCAAGTGGTGGCCACTGTAATTTGGAAGAGGAAAGGAAACAGATTCTCCCCTGAAGCCACCAGAAGCAACACAGCTCTGCTCTCACTTAATTTTAGCCTCATGAGACTCACTTAAAACTGCTAACATCCAGAATTGTAAGATAATAAATGTATGGCTTCTTTACGACACCACATTTGTAGTAATTTGTCACAGTGGAAACAGGAAAACAATACACATTGGAATATTCTGTGAAGGCTAAAGCAGTTCTATGTTTCTACATTTAAAACATGCCCGGATGTTAATATTTCAGTGGCTATGAGACAATGAAAATTTTCTTGTTTAAATATTTCAATTCAATTCTATTCTATTTCTATTCTATTCTATTCAATAAAGTTGGTAATTTCAAACAGTCTCCACTTTGCACGGTTCCAATATGCATGAATTTCAGTTACCACAATTTCAATAACACCAGTCTCCCAACAAGAGGGTTCAGGTTTTAGTGACCATGGTGTGTTACCTGGGAGAAACTGCATAAAGTTCAAACTCTGCTGCTAGTTCTGCAGTCCACCATATGTAAATAACAGATGTGCAGTATAATTAGTGACCAATCACATCATTTCTTTCAAGGTCTATGGGTGATTCAGTTCACACACTGACAGCAAAGCATATAGTTTTGTTGCTTCTTTGATGCTCAGTAATAAACCCATGTGTCATTTTACAAAAATAGATAATCAAAGACGAAATGGTCAACAAAAAATGAAAATGCAGCAAAGAAACAAAAAAATGATAATACTGGGAGTGAAATTCTAATTTAAATGGATTTATAGAAGAAATAGCTGACCATAGAAATGCTGACACTGACACTGAGAGACTCTAGATCTGTAGCCACGGGAAATTAGTGAAGGTGACATGAATCGACATAAATGAGGTAAGTGGTTCACGACAAAAACAGTGACCCAGAGGAAGTGATGCCAGCAAAAAACTTCCCCTGGAAGGAACTCTCTAAGACATTTCACAACACTGAAAGCACAAAGGATAAAATGTTAGAACCTGATCCAAACTTAGAAAAGAGTAAGACAGTGCACCAAGGCAAAGAATAGATGCTCCCTCCCTATTTTGTCATCCAGCGAGAAGGCAAGCACTGTTAAATCTACTCCATAAGTTTCTTACAAACAAACAAAACACTCTGATTCTCAATGTTTCCAATATGTTAGATTACAGAGCACTAAATAAACATTAGTATTCTTTTTCATTTCCCTTAGAGAGTTTCTAATGCTTTGACAAAAAAAAAAAGTAAATGTCATAGAACTATCGTGATTTTCCTCATGAATGGTTAAGATCCCTTATCCCAGTTTCAGCTTGTGTGGTTGCTTTTACTCTTCTTCAGTATTGTGTAAGCAAGGGTTGCCTGCATTATCTCCATCATGAAAGAGCTGCTTAATATGTGCCAAAAGCTGCTTTAAGTGCCTTATAACACTTAAACATCTTTGGTGCTATACGTTCATTTTAAAGGTAAGAAAATGGAGACAAAAGAGGTTAAATAATATGCTCAAAGTAGCAGCCAGTAAGTGAAAGGGCTGGGATTTGAATCCAGCCTGTGTAAGCTCAGTCCTAGACTGCAGGGCACCACACTGGCTTGCTCTCCTAATTGCTAATGCTCCTAAGACATCAATTATGTACCAGGCTTTGTGGTGCTCAAGTTAAATGAGCAGTTGTGTTGTGATGATCAAATCACAACAACCCTACAAAATAGGAGCTATGTTAATCTCCATGCCACTGATGAAAGAAATTACGGTCCAGAGAAGTGCAGTAACTTGTCCAAAGTCTCACAGTAAGTGGCGGAGCCTGATTCCAGACAAAGAGCTCAGATGTGGTGAATGCGGAAGTGCAATATACCTTGTTGAATAAATGTGTTCAGTGATTGGACCTTTAAAATCTATTCTGTACCTTTTCCCTCAGAACTTGGTAAATATTTTTCCATGACCTATTAACCTTCTTTAGCAAAAAGTGCTCATCCCAGACAGCCAAACTCTCTTTCTCCCTTATGAAAAGAGATATTAACTGACTGGCAACCTAGTGAGATAATAATGTTTGATGATTGCTTACTGACAGCATATTCATATTTTAAAATGAATCTGCACAGCCTTCATGAAAAGAAGAGGCATATTTCTGGGATTTCATTACAAGACATATTTTGGAACTACTGTGTTTTCCTGAATGCTTCAAATCACACCACAAATTCAATTCGGTAAATACTAATTGAAGACAAACTGGACACAAAGCGTTGGTTATGTTGTTTGCATAAAGGCAGTGTCTGCTTAGCTTTTAGAGCAGGCACGTCAGAGTTACAGCGCAGGACGCACCAGCAGGGAATTGGCCGCTGTCCAGGAGCCTCCTCCTACAGGCAGCCTCCCACCCATGCAGTTTAGACAGGGTTCCCTCCTTGACAACCTACAGAACTCACCATCTACAGCTCTTGCTTGAGACTTAACTTTATGCTTTCCTGTTTTATCTCTCGAATTGTTTTCCTCAATATACAAGGTGGCCTCCAGCAAAATGGAGATTAAACTGGTTTTAATGACCTTGATGTGAGCAAACATGTACATCCACTGACTTCTCTGTTGGGCAAGAAACCCATGAGAGACTGCACCAGCACTCAGTCATCTGGTAATTCATATCACTGTTCACTCATTAGAGCTTTTAGATTTGGCTAAAATGGTAGAAATTCCTTCCCTCTTTCTCCACCTGATTCAGAGAGTCCAAAATCACAAAATATCCCTGTTAGTTATAATTTGCACTTGACTGCATTATCAAAAAATATAAATAAATAACAGTAGCTCAAATAAAATAATAGTTTATTTTATTCCCTGTTAGTGAGAAGTCTAATGTTAACCAGACTAGGGTTGGTATTCTGACTTCAGATATCATCAGGGACCCAGCATTTTTTCTGGACTTACACTTCCCCCTGCTATAGAATATAGACTTCTTCTTCATCATCATAAGATGACTTTAGCAGCTCCATTCACCACCTTCACATTCCAGGAAGAAGAAAGTAGGCAGAGTAAGGGGCAGAAGGTACATATTTGCTAAGTCAGGCCTTTCGAAAAACTTTGATGACTTCTACTTGGAGCCCACTGTCCAGGACGATGTTGCATGGACATTCTTAACTCAAGAGGAAGCCTGGGAATGTACTGAACAAGAACAAACACAAACACAAACACCACCACTGTGTTCAATTAAGAAGAGGAGAATGATACTGAATCTGAGAGAGGTTGTTAACAGTCTTTGACTCAACTCCCTTCTGACAAATTAATTTTCTTCTCTATACTTTTTTTCAGTTAAACAGTTATGCAACTTCACCTCTAGATGTAGGTTTCATCACCAGTGAATCAGATTCCCTGGATTCAACATTCAACACTTTCTCTTGTTAACATTGCATTATATTACACTTAAAGTAAAACAAACAAACCATCCTGACTTTTCAGGACCCGGACCTGCCTGTTTGTCCCATCCCACCCCCACTGCCTCAGTCCTGGGCTGTGCAGCACTGCACCTTTAGGTGGGGACTCCCCCTGACAGAGAGTAAAGATACTGTAAAAGAAAGAGAGTGAGGAGGCATGGAGTCTCTCATCTGCCAAGTTTCCTTTCTTGCCCGAATTTCACAGGAATTCTTTCTATCATTTCCATTTTCAAATTCCTCTTCTGTAACTATGCCTCCACATAGCATTTAAACACCAGGCAGTCACTGTGCATGTACAAACATATGATACATACATACTCTTACCCCCCCACACACTATTATTTAGTTATCAAAACAATCCTGATAGGTAGTAATGATTATTCCTGTTTTACAGATAAGAAAACTGAGGCCCAGATAAAATGAGGAACTTGCCAGAGTGTCAAGCAACCAGTGGTTGAGCCAAGCTTCAGGCTCAGTCTGCTCAATGCTGGAGCTCATGCTCCCACATAGTCCTCTCCTGCCTTTGTAACCTGTGCAAGTTTCACTGCACTCAGCTACTCAGATGAGCCCCTAAGTTGATGATTAATAGATAAGTGACTCTTTCCCAAATAAGAGATATAGCTTTAGAGACAACATTTGGGAAGGTGGGACTGCTAACTAAGATATAAAAGTAAGTTAAACCCATCCCTTGATGTCTATGGAAGCCCTGGATAGAAAGAGTTCTTACATTGCTTATGACTGTTGAAGATATTTGTCCATGAGCCAAAGGACATCGGTTGAAAATTAGAATTCAGTGCTTTTCAATGTTACTGACATGTTGAAATGCACACTGCAATTGTTAGTAACCTAGATGTGACTCATAGAATTCTAGAGCTTCCAGGAGCAGAGCCAAAGGAAAGATGCATGTTTCACTTCTTATTTATATATGAGACAGACAATTTTTCTGATTGGCATCCAGATGACTAGCAGCAGTTTCAGAACTGGAACCCCTACTGTATTAGTCATGGTTCTCCAGGGTAAGAGAAACAACAGGAGATATATATATATATATAGCAAGCGAGATTTATAATGAGGAATTGGCTCCTATGATTAAGGAGGCTGACAAGTCCCAAGATCTGTAGTCAGCAAGCTGGGGGCCCAGGAGAGTTAACAGTGTAGTTTCAGTCCAAAACCCGGCATGCCCCAGACCCAAGAGCCGAAGTTTCAGGCCAAGTTTGAACACCAGAAAGGATCTATGTCCCAGCTCCGCAGTCAGGCATGGGGAGTTCCCTTCTATGCCACCTTTTTGTTCTATTCAGGCCTTCAACTGACTGTATGAGGCCCACTCACATTAGGGAGGGGGATTTGCTTTACTCAGTCTACTGATTCAAATGTTCATCTCATCCAGAAACACCCTCACGGACACATCCAGAATAATGTTTGACCAAATATCTTGGGACTCTGTGGACTAGTTAAGCTGACACATAAAATTAACCATTACACTTCATACATAGATCAACACATCTTCTAGCCTCCCTTGATTGAAATTTTCTTTTTCCAACCTCACAGAAGGGAATTATTGTCTTATCAAGTATCAAAGTTTCACAATGAGTCAATTATAAGGATACAAGATGGGTATAAATGGCACACTAGGAAGTTTGGGGCCATAGAAAAGATACCACTGTCTCCCTCTGATAGAATCAGATGGGATGAAGTCCTGAGCAATCTTGAGACACAGAATTTGCCATATGGCACAGGGGTGATGGAGAAGTTCTTATATGAGGTTCTGAATTTTATTCATTACCTCAGCTCTTTCACTATCCTTCTTCTTCCCCTTCTGAAATCTCTTGGCATGTCCAACACCTTGAGCCTCAAATTCCTTCAATTTGCCACCCCTACCGTGAAACTAAGGGCTTTATGTAACGTCGCTAAAGTACTGGGAATTAAGAATTTTTATCCAAAATGTTTAAGGATTCCCAAAGCAATTATATTAAGGAATCCAGACGACAGTAGAAGTGGGTGGCATGTGACTCCAAATAGCATATTCTTTCCACTTTGTCAAGAAAAAGGAAAAAGCTAAAGAGTAGACAGATGACCATATGCAGAAGTAATGATATATTTAAGATGAGAACGAGAGCCCACTGACAGTCCAGTGGCCAGGCACACATTTGCAGGGAACAGAGTGAATGAAAGGAGCACGAGCACTGGAAACCCAGGTGGATGCTGAGAACACACCCAGGTGCAAGGTGGAAAGGTAAGGAGTCGTGCGCCCAGTGAGCTAGGGAGGGAGAGCTTACAATTCCTTGGGGTAAAAATGTAAGCTACCATAAAATATCTAAACTTCTGCCTAAATATAATTATTGAATGTATGTCAATATTTTAACTCAGAATACCATGTGCCGAGTTTCCTTTTTTTCAGATATTGAAGAGTATTTTTACTTACAGTTCAGCAATTCATCAATTTGGGTCAGCAAAATTGGCTTTCAGTTTCCCTTCTTTTGTTAGTTTTGTTTTGGTAGTATGAAAAATGACTTTGGGGTCTGGTTTGGCATTGGGATTTCCAAAGTCAAAGTTTATAAAATTTCCATATATCATGAAATCATATAACGTTCAAAGAATTTTAAACTTCAAAGATCATCTGGCCGACCCTGACCTTTCAAAGAGTAAGAACTTGCAGCCAAGAGATTTTAAGCGGCTGCTCAGTCACACAGCTCTTGTGAGCACAGACACTCTCCTGCCCCCAGTCCTACTACTCGTTACAGCTCTGGTTGCTAACAAAATCTCCTGGAACCCCATATTACAGAAACATCTTGGAATGTTAGCCAGTGATTGTTCTTATTCTGGTTATTTGATATTTGAGGCTTAGGAGGGTAAAGCATGGCAGAACGTTTGCCTGCTCAGGGATGCACACAGGTAGTGTCTTCAAAAGAAGAAACACAACCAGGAGTCCTCCTTAAGCACCTCTTTGTATTAACAGGGAGTGGGGAGGAAGTGTGGGGAACACAGGTTACAATGCAGGATTTCCTGAATTGCCCCCTCTTGGCTAACCCTTGGTTGTGATGACTTTCCAAAGGCAAACATTCCCCTCCTAGTTGTCTATGCTTAGGTAGAACTGAGAACAGGTATTCAAGTAAATACATATACACACATGTTCATAGCAGCACTTCACAATAGCCAAAAGATGGAATCAACCCAAATGTTCATCAGCAGATAAATGGATAAACAAAATATGGTATATCTATATAATAGAATATATTATTCAATCATAAAAAGGAACGAAGTACTGATACATGCTACAATATTGCTGGGCCTCAAACCACTATGCTAAGTGAAAAAAGACAGACACAAAAGGTCACAAATTGTAGGACTTCATTTATGTGAAATATCCTAAGTAGGTAAATCAACAGAAACAGAAAGCTGGCTGCTGGTTGCCAAGAGCAGAGAGGAAGGGGCAATGGGGAGTGACTGCTTTTTGGCAAAGGGTCTCCTTTGTGGATGAGTTTTCAGAAGTAGGTAGAGGTAATGGTTGCACAACATGGTGAATGTACTAAATATCACTGAATTGTACACATTAACATGGTTAATTTTATGTTCTGTGAATTTTACTTCAATAAAAAAATAAAAATAAAGAGAGGATGGTATGATGGTCTATTAATGTGTCAACTTGACTAGGCTACAGGCCCCTGCTGTTCAATCAAACACTAATCCAGGTGTTGTTGTGAAGGTATGTTCTGGATGTGAGTAAAATCCAGTATCAGTTGGCTGAGTATCCTAGATAACCTGGGTGGGTCTGATTCAATCAGCTGCAAAGCTTCAAGAGCAGAGTGATTCTTCAGGCTTCCCTGGAAGGAGCACTTCCACCTGCGGACAGCCTATGCCTGGGAGTTTCAGCCCACACTTCTTGACGGCCTGCCCTATGGGTTTCTGACACCGTGCCCAGACTCCCATGATCACAGAAACCAATTCTTTGCAATAAATCTCAGAACATTATCTCCTACTGGTTAGACTTCACTGGTTGAACCCTGACTGATATAAGTTGGTTCTAAATTTGGAAGATTAGACACCCAAATGTCTTTTGTTCTCTTTCAGCCACCTCTGCACAATCCCCTCATAGAGATAGAAATCTTGGGAAAGAGAAAATAGTTCCAAACAGTGTCCTTTAGAATCTCAATTACCCATTCTTCTTTGAGAAATGAATAAATGCTGTGATCCTGTGGTCAGTAGGTGAGAGCAATGCCCACAGCTAAGGCCAAGGATGCTCACTGAAATAAAAAGAAATTAAAAGGATTTTCCCCCAGCAGGTAATAAGACCCACTAGCTCTCTTTCCCAGCATGACTTTTAGAACCTCCCCCTTCAAGTAGGAGATTGGAAAAGTCTTTACTAGAAAATACACCTATCCCAAGAAGAATGATCTAAAAATAAAGTTGGAGTTTCTCTAATTAAAGGCCCAGCCATATCCTTCAGTGTAGCTCCCAGTCAATGCATTTTAGCCACACTGTTCTTACATATAAGCAGAGAGCCCAGGATCATTAGAAAGTTGAGGAAATCTTCTAATAGGAATGAGAGAGATCAAGTGACATAACAGAGAAAAAGCAACCTGGGAAAAGAAACTATGCAGAAATAAACAAAACACATGACACATGCACACACACAGACCATTAATGTACTCAAAGTGATGAGAAAAGATGATTCAACCTCGAAACCCCATATTAAGAGCTAAACTTGGTTCCCATGGATAAAAGCTTCCATTCTCAAGACAGCCCTGATGGCTTCGTGGTTAAAGTTTGGAGCTCACCGCTTCAGGGGCTGGGATTCACTTCCTGGTTGTGGAACCACACCACCAGTCTGTCAGTTGCCACGTTGTGGTGGTGGCCCACATAGAAGAAGTAGAACGACTTACAACTAGGATACACAACCAGGCACTGGGGCTTTGGGGAAGAAGATTGGCAACAGATGTCAGCAGGGTGAAACTGTCTCTGCAAAAAATCACAAAACTTCCATTCTCTAGGGAGAATCACTCTACCAACACACATAACCAAGTCACCCCTCCCACAGCATGACAGAGTACCCTCCACGGGTCCCAAGACATTGTGAGCTCTTGCTGGAATGGAAGATACATGAGACTTCCTGTTCTGAGATCTGGAGCAGCTTATGCCATGTGCATTTAACACCTACGTATTTTTATGGTGTCTCTCTAATGGAAAGACACCACCTCTGGGCATAGCGGCAAACGATGTGTTTGTAAATAAGAGCCTGGCCCTCCACCCAGGATCAATAGGAGAACAGTATCCTGATGACAGATGATTTTCCTTTTGATTTCACCTTTGTCTGGCCTCTTAATGACCTAAGAATCCAATTTCCATGAGTTAGAGATCAACTGTTTCATAATTACTGCTTGTGTGCAATTTCATGTCCCCACTCAGCTCACCAGATTTTTAAAGACAGAATCAACCTCACATGCTTCTTCAGTCATCTCAGCACACCTAGCTGCCCTGACTTGCACCCCTGCAGGGGCTCGATAAGTATATTTGGTAGGTGGATTGGCTCATTCTCACTCCTTGTCCAGCCTTACCTGGGTCAATTTAGAGCATACTGCTGGGATTGTGGCATCTGGGCTCAGCCATGACTGTGAAAAACCTGAGACCCAATTGCTCATCTCTCATTCAAACCCCTGAGTCCAGTTCCATTAAACTATTCAAAACTCCTAAACTAAGGATGGCTTAGAGTGACTGACTAACTGCCCAGGTTTGCCCAGGACTGTTTCAGTTTTAGCGCTGATGACCCCATGTCCCTGGAAAACCCTGAGTCTTTGGCAGACCAGAATAGTTGTTCATCCTAGTATGGACTATAAAATCAGAAATGTAGAACACAGGCATTTTCCTTCTGAATTGAAAACAGGCACTTATCTGTAATACACTAATCAGAAGAACTGCATTGTAAAATACATATGGTGAACAGACAGCACAAAGCCTTGTGCTGGGATATGGGAGTGATAAGAAGATGCATAACAAAAAGTCCCTGCCTTCAAGGATCACAATCTTTCCCAGGGAAACAACTACAAACACAGATAAGAAATACAAGTCAGGGAATTGTGAGCAAATTTGGGACAGGGAGAGATACATCCCAGGCAGTGGTGGACTAATATGGAAATCACCACTGTGAAGGTTCCAAACTGGACTTGCTCCAATAGGCCTGCGACTCTTCTCCCTGTCCTGGATGACAAGGCTTTCACAAATTCAGAAGCAGCTGAGCAGGCCTGGAGTGCTGACTTAAAGGAGGGGTGTAAAGTATCAGCTTTATAATCCGTTGTAATGTGTGCCCCAACTTTGTAAACATGGGCTCAGGCCTGACCAGAATTGTTTGATTTCCCTCTGCAATGACTGGCCAAAGCTGCAACTCTTTTTCTATTCTCTTGTGCTCTTCTTTCCTGTCCTCCCTACACTTCTACCCACCTACCCCGTGAATTACCCAAATCTGCCAGTTCCTGTTTTGTAACCTTCATCTTCACCTGCTCCTAAATCCCATTGCTACCCCCTGGTTCAGACTCGTCCTTTCATACCTGAAGGATAGAAATTAGCATAAACTCCACATCAGTCTCTCTCTTCCCATCCTTTCTGTTACCCACAAAAGAGACTTACAATAGTAGCTCTGACTATGAGAGTTCCCTTCAGTGGCTTCTCCTATCTATATAATGAAGACTGGACTCTTTTGCAGGGCACTGGATGTCCTTTATAATATGATTCCAACTGAACGTTCCTGTTTTCCTTACCCCTCTCTACTCCCCTGCATGAATGAGACCATCTGAGGATGCCTGTTTACTGTTCCTAGCACACTATCTTTGCCCTCTTACTGGCTTATTTGGTTCACACCATTCCTCCTTCCCAGAATGTACTCCATCTCTTTAGACCACACCTGTGCTTCAAGACGAGGGTCAGAGCGATCTCCTCTATGACATTATACTGGATCATCTCAGCTGGAAATGGTCTCTCCCTCTTATGAATCCTAAGCACACTCCATCTGCATAAATAACACTTATCATAGTTACTCATATTGTAATTATTAATTGTCTTATCTCCATAGATATGTGTTTTATCGCTTTGGGTATAAGGATCCCTAGGCTATACCTCTAAAATTTTCTCAGTTTCATTTAATATCTTGTCTTGTACATAATAGGTACTCAAAAGGTATGCATTGAATGAATCACCTATGAATAATACTAGAGAGTAATTTTCCTAATTCCAAAAATTTTTATAATATTAACTTAAGAGAGACTTGACTTATGCAAAGTTTATATTCTATAAACACATTTTGGAAAAGGTGAGAAAATAAACAGGAAAGATAAAGCGCATATCCAAGTTTTTGGGTAGATTAGAATAGGCAGCAATTAATTCCAAGGGATGGATTCAAACCAGACATTTTCTAGGTGTGGTGATTTGTTTATTCGTCCTTCCTACTGGAAAGCAGGAAATATGCCTCTTTTTCAAGCAAAATGTGGAGAACATTAGTATAGCAGCCACAGGTCTCAAGTCTTCATACTGGTCACTGGCAATAATCCTTATGGATATGAAATGGAAAAATCCAGGAATTCAGATCAAATCTGTCCTAAAAGTGGATGTCCTATAACCATTCCTAAGTGGAAATGAACTTCATGCTACTTTAACCTGTTTTAATACTCAATTTATTATAATCAATGACATCTTCCAAAAAATAAAATCCCAGGAGACTAAATGAGTAACCACTGGCCACAGGACCCTCTTTGTGCTTTGATTTCCTCTCCTTCTCCATGGGAAAACATATAGGGTTCTAGTCTGTGCTTGTTCTGCCTGCTCCTTTCAGCTTCTAACCAACTAGGTGCTTCCGTTTGCACTAAGCTTGGGAGAGGTACCGAAAAGGCTGCTGCAGAGTTCATTACTCTTAGTTTGGATCCTCTTCACTTCATTACCTTGTCAACATTGACATTTTTAACACTGGCCCAGATTCCCCAGGCAAAGGCTAAACAAATCAACAGCAGTGCCATTGGCAAGGAAAAGGGATAGCAGCCAAAGAAAATCAATAGGCAGCATGGCTGTATGATCTTATTAACAATAGATGCTGTTTTCAAATACTACTATGTGCCAGACACTTTACACATATATCTCTTATCTTCATAACAGATTAATAAAGTGAATATTACTATTACTTCACAGATAAGGAAACCAAGGTTCAGAGAGGTGAAGTTAGCAGTATCATAGCTACTACGTGACCAGTATAGAATTTGAGCTTCAAATTGTCCGATTCTAAACCCACTCGTTTTCCACTTCACTGCCAGGCACCACTGTGAGAAAAAAACACAAGGTACAGGGAGCCTATAGATCATAGTCCATGATCTAGCTGCAGCTAATTGTTTGACATTGAGCCCATTAATGTAGTAGGATGAGCTTACAGTTCCTGCAGTTCTGATATTTATACATTACACTTTGTTTTTTATTAAAGAAACATTATGAAGCACTTAATAAGTCCCTACCAATATGGTAGCAAGGAGGTAAAACCATAAATGAGACTCAGGTTCTGTCTTTGGAACACCATGAGTATCCCCTGTTGAGAAAGGGTGAGGGATGGAAGTGGTGGTCTACATCTTTAAAAATCAGACTAGATCCCATGTTTTAAGCTTGATTGATCACAAGTATCACATGGTTACAATCCATCAGAGGCAGCTTTACACTTGCGAACAGAAATTTAAGTAATGTCAGGTAGGGTTGGCCCAGTTTAACTCTTTTAGGATGACTTCATCAGAAACTAAGAACTGGCAGCATCTGCACCTTCACTATTTACCAAGCATCAACTGGAGTCAACGTTACATAATGTCTTATGCATTCATCCCCACAGAGCAGGAAGGAAGAGTGGAATGTAAGCTTTGCTATGCAAGCAGTGGACAGCCGTCTTCTCTCCTCTGCAAACTCCCTTTTTGGGTCTGGAAGGCAGTTAGAGTCCAATGCCATTCTCAAAAGAAAAGGAGCTGGGTCAGATGGGGTAAATTCTTATACTACCATTATTATTGTTATTGTAAACATTTATTGAGCTTTTATTATATGTCAGGCATCATACTAGCCACATTATCTTCATTATCACCTAATCTTCCAAATAATAATAGGCATTATAAGAACATATACTTATATTCCAATGGAGAAAAGTGAAGCTCAGAGAATTAAGTAATTTGCCCAGGTCAATTAGTCAGTGCTAGAGTTACAATTTGAACCCAGGGTCAATTCCAAAGTCTACTTATAATAAATACGCTATTCCCCCTCCATGATTAAAGCCTGGTCCTACCTTCTACTTTTAAGCCCACCACATGTGAGGACACAAAAGCCCTCAACAGCAAAAAGAGAGTATATATTGTTGGCAATATCTTATGTTCATCCTTCAAAATCAAAATATGGCAGGACGGACTGGGAATGTTGAATCCAGACTCACAGCGTCTGACTTTAAATGGCACACCTACCACTTACTAGTTTTGTGATGTTGGGCAAGTCAACTTAACCTCTGTGACTCAGTTTCTTCATCTAGAAAATAGGACTAATAATAGTACTTACTTCCCTGGGTTGTAGTGAGAAAAAATGAGTGAACATAAGAGCTTAGATCTAGCACAGTGCAGTACATTTTTATATAATAATGCTAATAATATCTACCAGTTATTATACTGTTAATATCAATACCCTATAAATATTATTCTATTGTTAATATTGTTCTTTGATTAGTAAGGAAAATCTAGTATTTAGCATAGCCTAAAATATATACTACAAAATCTTGAAAAACTTTTAATACTCCAGACATCACCCTGATAACTTCCCATTGAAAGAGGAAGAATTTTAAAGTAAGCAGAATCTTTAGAACAGGGACAGTTTGTTGTTGGCATCTATATGGCCTAGCATACTGCATGGTCCATAGTAATGTTCAGTAATTTTTGTGTGAATAGAATTAATTTGAACTTTTTATCAATAACAGTCATGTCATGTGGCTTCTGGTAGACCACACAAAATATCCCTTGCTGACACATCCAGGAGAAGATGTAGAAAGTCTGGCACTCCCTTGGAAGTCTGCCCCTCTTTGAAATAGACTAGTAACTGCTCCTCCCAGCTGAAGACAGTCTGTATTTGGAAACAACACGATTATGTTATAGCTACATTTGCTTCACTTATTTATTACCCACTAGGATAGACAGAGCAGGCAAGTGACTATATTGAAAGAGCAACTCATAGGTATGCTGTTCTAATGGTGCTTTGGTTTTACGAAAAACAGACTTGACTTTTACAGGGCAACTCAACATGGAGTAGGTCTGGGCTCCTGTCGTGAAGTGATTCATTGAAAATACAAAATAGAATTGCATTTTAAATCAGAAGATATCACACATTCCTGTTGCAGGAGGTAAAACTAAATCATCTATTGAATTTCTCCATGGGGAAAAATGCAGTTCATTATCTTTAAAAGAAACAGTAACAAATCCTATATAACCCAGTTGCAATTCACAGTTGATTATCTTCAAAGTAGAAAGTAAAGGACGGGTGTATTTAGGAATTTGGGATGATATTTCAGGATGCTTTAAACACATCATTCACAACATGAGGAGGTCAGATTAACAAATTTGAAATATTTTATTATTCAGAGAAGCAGTATTATTAAGAAATTTCTGGACACAATATGAGACAATTACACAGATTATTAGAAGTTGAGTCAGGAAGGGGTTGTGGTTTGGAGATCTTTTTATTTACTAAAAAGCTAGGAGTGACCATAAACAAAGTGAGATATTAGTTAGGGAGCCTATGCATTCAAAAGGAAATAATTCCTCAGAGGAGTTTCTTGGGACGGTATAAACTTGTTCCAAAGACGATGACATGCATTCCTTAAAAGAGCATTCTCAACTATTGTCTTTTGTGTTGCAACATATGTGGACTGCTGACGCACACAAGCACAGTGAAGGTCCAAAATTATGCACAATTCCCAGTCTACCCCCTGTAACTGCATCCCCTTCTCTCCTGCTTAAAAGAGATAGCAGAATGAGAGTGAGAACAAACAGTGATATTTTTGGATTGTCGTTGATTTCTCCTCCTCACAACAGTCTTTCCTTCAACAGGGTTGCTGAAATAACAGTATTTAAACATGGAGCTGCTGATTACACTTTCATTACCATTGAAATCCTGCCTGAAAATTAATCCCTACAGAGAGGTGCAACCAGTCAAAAAGTGGAGGGAGGAACAGACAGATTGACAAAGACTGAATCGTGGTCCTATTTGAGCTTCTGAACCAGCTTTGCCTGAAGCAAAGCTTACATTTTAAACCTTCCATTTTCACAAACTAATATATTCTCTTTTGCTTTTGCTGTTTAGGCTGCTGTAAGTTTGATATACCCTTGAAACAACCCTAACTGATAATGACTAACACTCACGTCTTCAAGAATCACCATGTTCGGAACTGCTCCTGTAGAACACATCTAAGTGCCTTTATGTGTGTGTGTGTGTGTGAGGAAGACCAGCCCTGAGCTAACATCTGTTGCCAATCCTCCTCTTTTTTGCTGAGGAAGACTGTCCCTGGGCTAACATCCGTGCCCTTTTTCCTCTACTTTATATGGGACGCCACCACAGCATGGCTTGACAAGCAGTGCGTTGGCAGGCGCCCGGGATCCGAACCCACGAACCCTCAGCTGCAAAAGAGCAAACTAAACCGCTGTGCCACTGGGCAGCCCCTTGAGTGCCTTTTTGGAAGTTATCTTTATAGCCACCTTTCCAGACTCATTAAAAAATATATACATATATATTCTTATGTTCCCACAACCTTTAAAAATGAAAAACTGTCTAAACTAACATGTATTGAGTGTGTGCTAAATACCAAATACTTTACATATAAAGTATCCTGGAATCCTTACACAGCCCTGTGAAATAAGTGACTTAAGTGTTATCATTCTCATTTTACTGATGAGGAACTACAGACAGATTAGGAAACTTCACCATGGCCACACAACAGCAATTACAGGAGAGAGAGCCAAACCTGAGTCACTTTGTCTCTAAAAAGCTGAGCACATTTCACTCTATGATTTTGCTTCCCAGTTTACTATCAACTGCACCAGATTTGAATCATAAGGAGGGCCGAACTGTGTACAAAATCAAAAAGAAATTAGAATAACTGTCTTCCAAAATGAGTACTTTGAAGTACACACATTTTATTTATATGCATAAATTCTGCTGTGCTTTCTAAAAATGGCAGCCATAACTCATCTTCTACAAGATGCTTGGAAAATGATTTAACATAAAAATAATCAGGATATTCATTCAACAATAGTCTGATCTACAGAAGACACAGTAGGCTGAGGTTCAAAACTGAGGGATGGGGGAGAATTCAAGAACCTTGTTCTGTAGATGCAGTCAGAACTCACTTTATTTTAACAGGCCAAAAGCATATGCAAGTGCTCACAGCTAGCCCTGAAATTTCCAGATTAGCTGGGTTTTATGCAGGTTGAGAAGGAATTCTGCCAATTTCTATATGGCTCCTTGGGGCCAAGTGAACTTGGAAGCTACGCTGGCAAACAGCCATCAGAGCAGAATAATGTCTCTGCCAGGTGTGAGCTTTGGCCTATCAAACTGGCCAGTAGGCAGGGAATTAATAAAGGCTGCTGCATAAACAAATAATCCTGTAAGCCTGCCCTGAGTACAAATCTCATTTAATGTCTATTCAGAATCTGGTAGCTACAGTACTACCATTCCTTTCCACCTAAACTTTAACATGTTTCTATATTTTAAAAAGTAATTACTTCCTAAATCTGCAGTAGAGTAAGAAGTCTCCTCTAGGGAAGAAAATAATAATAATAATAATACCTTAATTCTTAGTTCTATCAAAAAAACAGTTTTTTACTTTACAATAAAATTGAATGATATATTCTGGCACAGTAAATTAGGCGAAACAGGGACCAGAAAAAGTTAATTAAAACAAAAACAAAAAAGGCGCAGTTTCTTTTAGAAGTTTCAAGCTTTTAAAATTTCTAAATTTATCTGAATATCCATGCTCTTGTATCAGGGCCAAGTTAGACAGAGTGAGACTTAGAAAGACACAGATAAGTCACAGTATTTGAATCTAAGGAACACAATTCTATATTTTCTAAAGAATTAAGTAATTTTCCTGAAACAGATGATCTTGTCTGAAAGGGTGACTTCTCTAAATATGAGTTCTCTCTCGCGTTGTTTTTTATTATTTTTTTGCTCAGGAAGATTCGCCCCAAGCTAACATCCACTGCCAATCCTCCTCTTTTTTTGCTTGAGGAAGATTAGCATTGAGCTAACATCTGTGCCAATCTTGCTCTATTTTTTTGGATGTGGGACACTGCCACAGCATGGCTGGTGAGTGGAGTAGGTCTGCACCCAGGATGCGTGAACCCAGGCTGTGGAAGGGGAGCACACAGAACTTGAACCACTAGGCCACAGGGCTGGGCCCTTCCTTTTTAATGTTAGTTTCTCTCAAATCCATTGATGCAATATACCAGAACCAAGAAAGCTCCCTTAAAAATAAAGGAATATCAGTAAACCAAGGAGTAAATCCAGCAATATCTCACTACTTACCATAGGTGAGCACCCACAATGCAATATCTGTTACTTTCATGGATTAGTCTCTATAACACAGGAATTCTTAGGAAAGAGACTGTTTTATTCATGATGGTATGTATGTAACACACACCATGTAGCACCATCATTGCAACTAAATCACTATCTTCTAGAATGGTGAATTGACCCTTTCATTTAAAGAAAGAAAATGAATAAACTTCTTCTTCCTTTGCAATGGAATAATATTAGTGGTATTGAAGAAAATTGGGACAATAGATCTTCTACACTTGTTTGCCCTTGGTATCTACTATTAAAAACACTTGAAAAGCCTTGTTTTGGAGTTGAAAATGTCCAACAGAGTACTAGACTTTGCTAAAATTGTGGAGTAGGGTTGCATTTGTCCATTTCTTATCCATTTCTGCACCATTCTTTCCTGTATCCCCTATCCATACTCCACATTTTTTCTGATGCATGAGGATTAATTCCAAAGGGTCCTCAGCATTAGTGCCACTCCTTAATAATGAACCTGATGTTTATGTCATCTTGTCTCACCTCCAGCTAGAGACCTTTCACAGACAAAAAGTGTTGAGGTTAATTGTGAGTCCAAATCCTCCTGTCTGTTTAACAGCAGTTTGGATGGGAAGGAAGGCCAGCAGGCAGGAGTCCTCCACCCTTAGCACAATTAAAACATTTTATTGGGTACTCTTTCTCAACCTTAACCAAGTTTTTCCTATCTGTCCTCACAAAGAATCCAAGACAAAATGACAAGGTATCCCTCAATAATTTAATATCTTGATTTAAAGTTTCACAGTCTTATGTATTATGGGTTTAATTCAAAAGACAGAAAGACTACAGGAATGTCATACACAGTGGCAAGATTAATGGAGGGAAGATTTTTAAACAAGAGGATGTTTCTAGATCTTTCATTTCACAAGGCAGCTACCATGTAAAAAGCCTGGGTGTTGTGGTCTTACAGCCCTAAATATTTCTTCTCCCAAGATTCTTCTGATTTTGTTGAAGTAAGGATTAAATGACTCAAGATATATGGAAGTAGCAGAGGACATATAATAGATTAGATACGCTAAAAAGTAATTCTGCTTCATTAAAACCAACAAACGTATTTTTAGTGTCTTGCTAAGATTCAGGAAACAAAGAAGAATCCTAAATTTGGGGGGGTGGATTTTTTTGGGAGGAGAGCATGAAACCCAGGCAGTTAGCCATAAACCAACATCAAGGTTGTATCAAGGGAACATGCCTGACCCATCTTGAAGAAGAATAGAAATCCAAGCCTGGGCCCTTGCCAAGTGAAGATGTCGAACCTGAGACTCTCACATTAAGCTTTAGGGAAAGATGGACTAGAGAAAAAATCACCTAACAGCGAAGGGAATAAACATAAAACCTGTCAACCTCTGATGTGGTTCTGAATTAGAAAAAAAAAATAACTATAACAAAAATAATAAAATGACATATATGATATTTATAGTAACAACATTTTCACTGAGACTTCAACAAGAGGCTTGCTCTCATTCAGGTCTGGAGCTCAAATTTGTATTCAATCTCTGTTCAGAAAAAAACCAAAATGAGGAACTGAAATAATCCTAAATTGGTAGCACCTCCTGGTACCGGGCAGAAGTAAACAGACATCTTGCCTGGAAGAGAGCTTCCCAATTTCTGATTATCAAGGTTCCTACAAATTAATTTTAACCAAATGTGAGCTCACACACACACACACACACACACACACACACAGCATAAGAGAACAAGCTACCACAGGAAAGAATTAGAAAACAGCAAATAACAGATTTAGACCGTTACAGACTTCCGATATTGGGATTATCAGAGACAAAATGTTCAATAATTGTTAATGGAATACTTAAAGATATAAAAATATAAGACCAAAAAACTAAGTGGGAACAACAGACTATCTTAATTAACAGGCATGTTTGAAAAAGAATAAAATATTACTTTTAGACATAAAAAACATAATCAATGAAAAATGACTCATTGAATAGGTTTAATGGGATATTTGGCACAGATGAAGAGAGAGTTAGTGAATTTGAAGATAAAACTCAATAAGTTGCTCAGAATACAACATAGTGAGACAAAGAATAAACCTTATAAAAAGATGGTAAGCGATATGAGGATAGAGTTAGAAAGTCTAAGATTTATCTAGAGCAGATCTAAAATAATTGTGTAGAGAGAATAAGAAAGAAGCATTATTTGATATGCTGAGAATTTTTGAAAACTAATGAACAGATACATATGAATAATACATATGAACTAGATACATAGGAACTAATGAATAGATACAGGAAACATAAAAACATCAAATAAGACACTTAAAAAGAAATCTACAACCAGACACATGGTAATAAAATGCAAAACACAAAATTAAAAGAGATGACCTTAAAAGTAGCTTGTGGGCATGGGGGGTGGGGGAGGTCAGAGCATTTTCAAAGGCAGGACTGATTGACAGCAAGCTTTTCAAGAGCAACAGCAGAAGACAGAAGAGAAGAGTACAGTGATGTGCTGGTGAGGCTTCAAAACTGGCTTTACGGGCAGGAGGAGCCCTTGACTTGTAACATTTCTGATTTCCATATAGTGAATACTCCTAGTATGGCCGATTTCAAACTACTATTGTGACATTACTGAATGCAGAATTGGGCAGAGATGTGTATAATAGGTTCTTATGAGCCAGATAAGCTGGCTCCATCACACTTCTGAATAATTCTTTTAAGATCTGAAGAAAAATAGCTTTCAATATTGAATCATATGTCTAGCAAAAGTATCTTCCAAGAATAAAGGTGAAATAAAGATCTTTTTCAGATAAAGTCCCCTTACACAGAAGAAATTCAAAAGAAGGAAATTAAACCTGGTAGAAAATAGAAAATTCTAAAATATTGGAAGGAATGAGAAATAATTAATTAGTGACTGCACTGGAAAATCAAAAATAGCAGTGTTTACATAAAATTATTATTAATAGGAAAGGGGAATGGAATAAGAAACAAACATAAAATTAAATCTATAAGAAATAAACAAAATTGAATCTAGAAGTTGGTCACTGTTGATTGGCTCATTCAAACTCCATTTTGGAAAATAAAATTGCCATTTTCCAGGCCTGACTGTAGCTAGGTTCCTGGATGCACATTAAGTTCTAGAAATTGGATGCTGCTTACAAATCTGGAAGGCTGCAGTGAGACAGGAGTCATTTTCTTGCCTTTCAGTTGTTTCCACTGGCAAGCAAAGCCATGGTAAGATGAAATGTTCTCTTGCCATCATTTTTGAGAGATCTTCTCCTGCCTCTTGGAAATTGACATGCAGTACTGGGGCCACAGTGGCCTCTGGACTCTAGCATACCATCAGTGATGACCTCAGAGGTACGCGCTCTCTATTAGCTCAGAACTGCTTGCAGAGTCATTCTGAAAGATTCTAACAAAAACTCACACCCTGCATGCTGCCTCATTCTCATTTTCTGTGTTAAAACCATTCCTGCTGAAAATGCCTCCAGTTATTGTTTTCTGCACTGTACTGGGATTGAAAGAGTAAGAAAGAACAAGATAGAATCACAGGAAAAGCCGAACAAATAGAAAATAAGGAGGCAGAAAAAAATCCAACTGTACAAGTAACCCAAAAATGTAAATGGGCTTACGTTTCCCAATTTATAAAATACAGACGGCCAGATTGGATAAAGTGCAAAATTCAGTTGTATGATTTTCACAAGATCATATACAAGGCTTAAAGAAAAAGAAATCTCGAAAGGAAAAATATGGGGAAAGAGACCAGACCAATAATAACTATAACAAAACTGAATTAGCAATGTTAATAACAGACAAAATAGATCTGAGCACAGAGACATTAAAGTTAAAAAATCACTTTAGTATGAAAAAAACGTTCAATTCATCGAGAAGATATAAAAATTTCAATCTTCTCTGGCCCTAATAAATACCTTCACCATATATAAAATAAAAATCCACAGAACTTCTAGTAGAAAAAAAAAAGAAAATACATTATTATAGTAGGAGATTTCAATCCTCTTTCAGTTGTTGATGAATTCCTAAAGGGATTCAAGATTTGAGCAATCCAATAACTGGGTTTTTCAAATTCTTAATGTCTTTTGTAAAAATACTAAGTAAATTTAAGTAAAAAATTAAGCAAACCTTTTAAATTAATTAATTGAAGTTAAGTAAAAAATTATTTTACTTAATTTCTTTGTTAATTTACCTTACTCAAGCTTCTATAATGTAGATATAAATGCCAGTTTCCAACCCTGCCACACATGTATCTTAGCGTCTCCTGCACCAGAAATCTTGGTTCTAGATCTTGAATATTATAGGAGCAAAAGGCTCCAAATTTGAATTACTGAATACCCTGATGAAAATTATTCATTTAATTTAACAGAGCCCTCTGCAAAGGTATGGACTAGACCACAAACCTGTGATTTTGCCCAAGGTGAGTGACCTTATTGCCCTGAATTCGACTTCTGGGGAGAAGTTGTAACTGAGTCGGAGTTGCTGATCCACCTGCAGGAAAACAGAAAACAAAGGTGCCTCAGCAGTGGTCTGTGGTAAAAGTCATGAAGCACGCCCACCTGGAAACAGCTGGAGAACGCACAGAGCAGACCCCTCTCTCAGATTTTCTCTCCAGAGAGATAAGAAATGTCTCTCTAATTCTCCCACAATGCCCACAAAATACCCCTTTTCCTCCTGGTGAAATGAAGGCTTTTACACATGTCTTCTCCCTGGAAAATTCTGCACAGCTTTTGACAGGTATTTATGTCCCCACTGAGGTTTTCTCACCAAATTCTTGGCTGCAAACAAGCAAACAAATGAAGTTTTCTCAGAATCGTGTTGTGCAGGATTAAAGTGGAAAGCAGGCCCTCCTTCCTCATTTCTCCTCCTTCTCCCGACTTTGTCCTTAGAGACATCACTGCCCCCTTTGCTCCAATAATTCTGACCTGGTTTCATTCATGTGCAGACACTGGGGGATTTTTCCCGAGCAAATATTTCAATTTGACACAAAGTTGACCCTGGGGAGGAGAGGCTGGCTGAACAGTTGCGACCTACATGAAGAGCTGATAATCCCACCCCTCAGAGGGGAGCAAAAGCTACCGCCGGGATTCTTTAGGACTTAATTTCTAGAATCCCCCTTTAGGAAACCGTCCTTGCCTCACCCATTGCTAATTGCAGTTCTATCTCTTTGCTCCCCTCCTCCCCATTCCAAGGCAGTGTCCCCCATCCATCCCCACGTTTTCAGTCTAGTCAAATGCTACCAGTTTCTTCCAGGCCCGACTCTGAATATTCCTATGACCTTATCTCTGAAAAGGAGCTTCTTTATCTTATAGTTCACCTGTAAGAAGAGAAGACAAATTCCTTCAGCTGTGTGCCCAACCTCAGCTCCGCTCAGGGAGCAGCTATTCCCAGACTAACACCCAGTTCTCCCAGCTCCCACTGCCACGACTCTCCTGCTCAGACGGACCCTCCTCCAAGAACCTCTGGGTGCTGCTGTGGTTTCTGCTGTGAGAGAAGTCACCAGCTATGACTTGTGGTGTGCAATCATATGCTTTATTACTTTTTCATTTATGAAATTATACTGTAATAAATATTTATTTTTGAACCCTTGGTGTGTATGCGACACCATATTAGAGCATCATTCAAACTGTATTCCTCCCCAGAATACTACAAAATAGGCATTATTATCCCTGTGTTACAGACCAGGGAACTGATGTCACAGAGGACAACTCGGCCAAGGCCACACAGTGTCACAAAGCAGTGTCCCATTGTCATGTAGCCCACCCACCATGCAATATGGTGTTTACTTTACTTGTCCATACCTCTCTAGATATTTGAGCAAACTGTAGACAATCTCATTGTGTTTTTATTTCTGAATTTCTACAAAACGCATTCAACAAACATTTGAGTGTCTACTGTGTGCCAGACACTGTTCTAAGTGCTCCCAGAGGCCACTGCCTCCAGGAAGCTTTCCTTGAGGCCTTGGTTAGATCAGTTGACCACATTCTCTGCTCTAATGGTGCCTTTTTTTCTACCTCTAACCTTCCATTTAAAATGCAGCAATATAATGATGTCCTTTAATTTCTCTCTCTCTCTTTTTTTTTTCCGCCACTAAACTAACAGTTTTTTGAGAATAGGGACCACATCTTACTGATACATGTTTTCTGTAGGGCCTACTACAGAAAGTGGCCAAGTACTACTAACAGAGACTTGCTGAGTGAATAAATAAACATCCTGTATTGATTCCCTTTCTACCTGGCAGGCTATGAAGACAGAGTCCATCATACCACCAGGATGCCTCTGGCTGCCCTGGTGGCCCCCACATCTCTAGGGACAACATAGGGTTTTTGATACCCACGGTCCCCATTCCACTTACGATTTGTTTAATGCTCATGGGTTCAGTCCTCTCCCTGAAGGAGTTTTCTTCCAGTCCTACCTCAGAGCTCTCACCTGCCTCTTCTACTCCCTGGAACTGTCCCTCCAGCAGGGGGCAGGGGACCTCCCCTCATGTTTGTTGCCCAGGTTGGAGAGGAGGCTAAGTAAGTGGAATTTCCTGCTGAGTAGAGAGCAGTGGAATGATTCTTAGAACTGAAGATTAAGCTGAAATTGTCCAAGCTTCTGCCCCTACCTCCTCCCCAGGCTCCAGAGGGTCAGCTTCCTAAGAAGGTGATTCTCCGAATAGTGACAGGCCCATGCTCAAATGCCACACACAGTCTCAAACTAAGTGTTCAAGTACATGAGTCAGCCCTGTCCTAATGTCTGCTTTGTGAGAACTTACCTGTTCCTTAGCACTTTAACCAGAAGACTAATGAAGGAGAGAAGGAGGTAAATGACACTTAATTAAAGGTTTTATTTTTTTTAAGTGAGTATGTATAAAGGTTTGGAGAGGAATGTAGGATGACTTAAAGGAGACTTGAGGCTATTGGTGGACTATGGATAGGTTGGGGGATGGGTTCCAGCCCTGACATGGAGTGAAGACACCTGAGCACTAGTAATGGTTCAGGTGCTGGGTTACCAATTGGAAAAACTTGGCAAATGCATAGGGCAAAAGCAAAAAGAAAGGGGGGAGTATGACAAATATTAATATTTATGACTATAATATTTATGATATGTGCTAGGCAATCATTAAAGTATTCAGTGGGAAATGCATTATCTTGTTAGACTTCCTTATGTTTATTTTATTATTTATTATTAATTATTATTAATAATAATTATTATTTTATTGTTTAGCATTGTTTTTATTTTTGATTATAATTGGTGAGATGGTAAGGGGTAAAGCATCACAATCCTGTAAACCTTCTGGATGTCTAAAGTTTGTAGTCTGGTCTACAGAAGCTGCGTTGATCTCAGAATCTAGGATACCCAGTGGTCTTATTAAGTCATTAACTGAGATGGAAAAAGGAGGAAAATGGAAGAAACATTTTCTGAGTAAGCCCATATGCCAGACTTCCTGCTTGGTCCTTCAGCTATGTTCTTTCATATAACCTTTACAAGAACTGACTGAGCACCATTGAATTTGTACACCACCCCCCCCCCCCAGATACGTAGACTGAGCTCAGGAAGGTGAGTAACTGGCCTCAGATCACACAGCATAAGTGACAGAGTAGGGATTTCACCCAAGTCTGTCTCACTCTAGGGATGCCTCTCTTGGCCTTGGGATTTTCATCTCTCAAAGGAAGTCATTAACTACCTGGTTTAAAAAATGTCTGGCTTCTCATTCTTTACACTTTGCTGTTGTGCTGGCATTTTGGCAAAACTGGCTTAGTCTGTTTAATGTCATTAATGCATTTTACATAGGGGCACTGAAGTTCACCTCCACCACCAAATAATCTTGGACAACACCTGAGCCTTAAAAAATACTAGCCAGGGACCAGCCCTGTGCTGTAGTGGTTAAGTTCAGCACACTCCACTTCAGCAACCTGAGTTCATGGGTTTGGAACCCAGGTGCGGACCTACACCACCTATCAGCAATACTCTGGTGGAGACCCACATACAAAATAGAGGAAGATTGGCACATATGTTAGCTCAGGGCGAATCTTCCTGTGCAAAAAAAAAAAAAAAAAAAACCACCACTAGCCAAATTACTATTTTCAAATCATCACCAGGAATTCTTGCTCCCGGCTGCAGGCCCAGCCCCACAAGTCTCCTTCTCAGGGTCACAAAGAACAGAGAGAAGGAGAAATAGCAACTCAAGGCCTGGGGGTTGTGGGGGATCTATCACTGGTACTGAATGCCTCTGGCTGGCTGAGCGCAGGGATAACTACCTGTCCTCTCTCTCCAACAGGTTCTGAGTGACATCCAAGACCATGCTTCACAGGGCCTAGGGGTGGGGCTGGACATAGAGTGGGAGCCTCCTCTTTTCTGTTTTCACTGAACAGCTTGTTCAAAGCAGGGAGGAAGGAGAAGAGATCTAGAGAGGACGAGAGGGATGGGAGTGTCAGAGAGGCAAGTATGTTGTGTTACTGTGCCAGTAAACTGACTTAAAGTTAAAAAACAAAGTCTCTGCCTCCATGTTTTTCTGCTCCTTTCAGTGATTTGGAAATAGTATATTCTCAGCCAATAGATGCTTATCGTTGACTATTGATTGGTGGAAATCCTTTAGTTGATGAGAAGGAAATACCTTATATTGTTCTCTCACTGCCCTGTTTGTGTCTTTCACTTGTGGAAAAGAAGACAGGAAATATAAAGGAGGAAAAATGAGTCATACATACAAATGCCCACCAGAATGCATCCCAGATGTCCCATTGGTACCTCAGTCAAATCATATTCAAATGAAAAGTCATCGTTCCCATCCCTTTTGTCCTCCAAGCTGACCCCGCCCCAAACTTGCTCCAAAGATTTTTTTCCCCCTTATTTCAAGAGTAAATTTTAGAGATAAGCCCGTTAAATTATAATCACTCATTGATTGTTATTTGTACCATATATTTGACACTTATTCCTGAACTTTCACCCAAACAAGAAAACTAATAGTCAATCTTGACTTCTCTCATAGGCCATGTCTAAACGGTCACCCAATGCTACTGACATTACTTCTATGACATTTCTCAAACCCTCCTCTCCATGGCTCCCTCACTGCACTAGTTGAGGCTCTCATCATCTCTTCCTGACTGGTCTCTGTCTCATTGTGCATCGCTCCCAAATGTGTATTTCCATGCAGTGATCACAGTGAGCCCCTGAAAATGAAAATCTAGCCATGCTACTTCCCCTGCCTAAAATCCAAGGGTTTCCCTTCACCTGTCCACAGGGCCAATTTAATCTTCCCCACATAGTACAATAAGTGCTGTGGAATTCATTCGTTTAGTTCACAAACATTTATTGAGTACCAGCTGTACGTTACACACTGCTTGACAAAGTAGGGATTCCATAGTAATGAAAATGGAAAAAAAAAATCCCTGACCTCATGAAGCTTACATTCTAGAGGAGGGAGACAAGACAACAAATTAGTAAAATGTATCAAATGTTAGATAGTGTTTAAGTGCTGTTGGGGTGAAGTCAAGGAGCTAGGTTGCTGTATTAAACAAGTGATGGCCTCAGTGAAAATCAGTGAGTGAAGTTCTGAAGGAAGCACAAGTTTAACAAGGAATGCAGATAAATGGAGAATAGCATTCTAGGCAAAGCAAATTCAAGTGAGTTCAAGGGCTCTGGAAATAGTAAGGAGGCCAGAGTGGCATGAGTGAAGTTGTGGAGGGAAGAGCAATAGACGAGATCCAACAACAGCAGGAAAGAAGCAGAGGGTGTCAGATCATGGAGATCCTCTTAAGTCACTGCAAGGTCTTTGGCTTTTACTGCATGTGAGAAAGGAAACCATTGAAGGAATTTGGACAGAAGAGCACTAAGATCTGACTAATGTTTTAACAGGATCACTCTGGCTGCTATGTTGAAAACAAGTCACGGGGAACAAAAAAGAGAAGCAGGGATATGTCAATTAAAAGGCAACTGTAAACTGTAATAATTCAAGGAAAGGATGAGCTTAGCTTGGGACAGAGTAGAATCTATTGATCATAAGAATGTTGCTTGTGAGAAAAAGAGAGGTATCACAGATAACACACAATTTTAAGATTGAGAAACTGCAAGAATAGAGCTGATATATGGAAGATTATGGAGGTGGGGGTGTTAGAGGGAAGATTCTCCGTAACTCAGGTTTAAATATGTTATATTCAAGATGCCTAATAGACACCCAAGATGGAAACAATAGGTATGCCAAGTAGGCAGTTGATATATAGGTCTGGAATTTAGGGAAAGGATTGGAGTTAGATATACATTTTGGATTGATTCACCAGCATATACATGGCATTTAAAGACTGAATGAGATTAGTCAGGGAATGAGTGTAGATACAAAAGAGAAGGACTCTGAAGATGGAGTCCTGGGATGTTTCGATGGTTAGAGTTTGGAAGATGAAGGGGGACCAACAAAAGAGACAAGCATGAGCAACCAACAGATGCAGAAGGAACAACAGGTGAAAGTGGTGTCCTGCAAGCCAAATAAGCATATGTTTCAAGAGAGAGGGCAATGATTGTCAAATGACAATGAGAAGACAAATAAGGAAAAAACTATTGGATTCTGCAAGATAAGGCTTTTGGTGTCTTGAGAAGTATAATTTTGCTGCAGAGCAGGGACAAAACCTCCATTGGTGTGTGTTTAAGATAACGGAAGGGGAAATTTGGAGACCAATTTCATAAAAAACATTTCCAAGGATTTCAGCAGTAAATTGATAGAGAAAATGGGGCAGTATATGAAGCTAGATAAGAGAGAGGTCTCCTTTCCTAACCCAGAGAAAAACTTTTTTAATGCTTGTAATATTTGCATGCTTTATACTTAGGAAGCCATCTACTATAGCTGGAAAAATGTTGAAAGGAAGGGGAATATGATGCTGGAGTGATTTTCTTGAGTAGGGTCTGAGATCTGGCCCACAAGTGGTGGGTCAGGCCTGAAGGAGAATCATTAATTGTTCACCTTCATCAACAGGAGAGAGAGGGAGTGCACAGACACAGATGCAGGTAGGTGGGTAAATGTGGTGAGAGTGTATGGATACTCTCTTCTGAATGCTATATTTTTCACAAGAAGAAAGAAAACAAAGTCATCTGCCAAGAGCAAAGATGAGGTTGCAATTATTGGTGGTACAAGAAGGGAGGAGGAAGTTTAAAATTGTCATGTAAGAGATCAAGAGAGTGGATGAATTAAAAATATATATATATATATGAGATGATTGCGGGCAGATTTAAAGGCTCACTTGAGGTCATAATCCTAAATGGGATGATCCGACTCTGCCAATTCTCTATTGTGATCTGCCATCACTGCTGCTGCTCTTTATACTAAAACCACCGGAATTTCATGGAGTGCCTGCCATACATGCTGCTCTTTCAGCCAGCTTTGCTGATGTTCACTTGGGCTCTCTTCCTGAGCACTTTCCTCTCTCTTCGCCGCTGGCCAACTGCTACTCAGCTTCACTCGGTTTACTCCTAACTCTCTCCAGAAAGTAAGTGCTGATGCCTAGATGAGATCAGTCCCCTCCATGCTCCCATATCACCTCTGCACACTTCTACCCTAGCCCTTAACAGTCCCTTGTGATGTCTTCTTCACCTGTGCGTCTTCCTCATTACACTACAGTTCAGGGGTTATCAAACTTGAGCAGGTATCAGAATCACCTGCTACCTCCCCCACAAAAAAAGTTTCTGATTAAGTAGATCAGAAGTGGGGCTCTAGAATTTGCATTTCTAATAAGGTGATGCTGATGCTGGTAGGAAGGGAGGAGCACACTCTGAGAACCACTGTTCTAGTTCTTCAAAGGCTGGGGCCAAGTGTAGTTCATATCTGTCTCCAGAATTTGACTCCACACTTGGCTCAGAGTGGAAGCTCAGAAGAGTTTTATTGAGCAGACAAGGCACATTTGACTGAATGAGTAGAAGAGGAGCAAGGTACCTGAATGGTAAGCTCTCTTCCCTCTCGGTTAATCTTCAAGTGGTGCATCCTTCTGTTGGCAAAATTCTCTACATCAATGGTGAATACATGGATTTCTTCCTTGCTCAGCTGATAACGAACTTGTAAGCTTCCTTGAAAGAAAAATATTAGAAATTAGGATTAAAAATAGGACTGCAAAAATGCAAAAACATGATCTGATTGTCTTTCAATTAATCTTTACTGTTTTCTAGGGACCCATGTCTCAATCCTTTAATCACTCAAAATTTTAAAAGATATTATAGATGCCGTTACTATAGCATCCGGTCCACGTAGAAAATCCTGAGTATAGCTGCAAAATTTGTGTGTGTGTGTGTGTTTCTATGTGTTATCAGAAACCAAAATACCAGTTTGGAAAATGAAACAACCGCAAGTTTATTTTGTATGCTGGTTGTGGAAACGTAAGATAGAATTAAGTCCTTTTACACTATCTTCAATTTCTACCACTTCCTATAACTCCCTTTCTTCCTAACTACCTTCACGAGATTTCAGAATATGTAATGTGAAATCAGATTATAAAATAATCTAAGGTAGGATAGGAGAAAATAGTTTGAGGCTATAAAGCCGTTCTGCAATAGAGTCAGCCAATAGAGGAAGCATTCTCCAGCTAATCCTGGTTCTCCTGATTCATTTTCTCATTTTGGTTCTAACCATTGCAGATTTCCAAATATTATTGTTTTGGTTATTTTATCACTTGAAGAATGATAGCAGTAGCATATTTGGTGCTGAGAGGAGTTGGCAGGGGTGGTGGTGTGGATGTGCAGACCTGGGGCGAGGGACCCCTGGGCTGCCTGTGGTAGGAAAAGACCCACCTCATCTATTAATGGGCTATTGGGAGGCATGCACTTCCAGCCTCCTTCTAATTTGAAGAATCTGGGTATTTTAATATTTAATTCAAGCCAATAAACTAAGTCAAGGTGCGATAATTATGTGTCAGGCATGGTGATAAGTATCACATTCCTTGAGGGCATTTGAACCCTTTTACCATCCCACTGTTTGGGTAATTCATATGCGCATACATTCTGTATACATATTCTCTATGTATCTGTCCATTTTAGAAACCACTTCTATTTTACACTTTACTAACACCTGCCTCGCAACCATCCACCTTAAATGTCAATAATCTCAATAGGAACTCTCTCTGTTAAAGCATTCTGAAGCTTCCCCAACATCCCAGTTTATGTCTGAAACACTTCAACTAGTTCTTCTAGAGCCATACAAATATTGATCTCACCTTCTTAGGAGTTTTGATGCAATCAACACCTCCCAAAGTACCCCTATATGATATTCTGAAACCTCTCACTAACACATTTTCACATAACTCATAGGAGAAAACTCAATCCATGACTTTTCAAAATAAGTCTGATACCTCTAATGGCTTATTTCCAGTCTTCTATGAGGCACTGGAGTGCGATGGAGAAGAGTGTGGGGTCAGGGCCAGATGCTCATGAATCACCTTGTCCCCCAGCATCTTCTTCAGCTGCTTGGTCAGTGAGCTAAGAGGCATTTCTCTCCTTCCAGTGTGTACTCTGGTGACTCAGCAGATTGCCATTATCTTCTTGGAGGGCATTCCCGTGTCTGCTTCTCTCTGCAGAACCCTAGGCCCCAGAACTGTTCCCTGCCCTCAGGCCCTCTTCTACCACCTCTATATGCTTCATCTGAATACTTCCATTTCCTCCCTAGAGTGTCCTATCTCCACCTTCCCTTCCATTAGTGTTTCACATGAGGGTAAACATAACAAGTTTATAGTCCCATAGTCAGTGAACTGACTGAGGGAAGATGCTGTCTATAAACCTAATAAATGAACAAATGGATCGTCCTGGCTAGGAGTTCACTATGAGTTATCTAAGGCTTATAATATACTCTCTCCAATTTGGTATCAATTTTTTTCTGTTAGTATATATGATTATTGCTATGTTATAAAGAGCACACATCTTTGTGTGTGTGCATATGCACTGAGGTAAGATGTTCACAATGTGGAAATTAGAAATGAAATTGATTTCAGCCTCAGGTAGACCCTCTTTTCCAGATATGCTTCTGGAATAAACATACTTATAATGGAATGAACTTTTGTCATCAGAGAGTAACTGTAAAAATTCTAACAGATCCTATATATGTTGGATCATGCTGGTTGTAACTAGCCTCATTTTTGTTTTTAGGTCTTCAGGCAAAATCCATGTCATTGTTTTTAGAATTAAACAACAGTATTATCAATGCCACTTAAAAAAGTAGGAGGGGAATCTAGAATTACAAAAAAAGTATTTAAACATAATGACAAGGAATCTTCTTCAAATCAAAGAGGAGGTAATCATATCCTCTAAAACTTCCTTGCTGCCTTCTGGACAAAATTACAACCCCATAATTTATATCACGCTTGAGCTCCTACTTGTGACACCACTTGCAACTGAAATACTTTTTTTTTTCCCTCCATTTTACAGGTGAAGAAACAGAGGTGCTGGGCTAGCCCTGAAAGCCTAGTGGTTAAGCTCGGTGCACTCTGTTTTGGTGGCCCAGGTTTGGTTCCCTGGCGTGGACCTACACCACTTGTCCATGGACATGCTCTCATGGAGGTTCACATACAAAATAGAGGAAGATTGGCAACAGATGTTAGATAAGGCCAAATCTTCCTCAGGAAAAAAAAAATTGAAAGATTGGTGATAGATGTTAGCTCAGGGAGAATGTTCCTCAGCAAAAGAAAAAAGAAACAGAGGTGCTGAGAAGTGAATAACTTTTAGTCATTCATGGTAAATGATGGACTCAGATTTAGAAACTAAGTCTAGCTAGCTTCAAGGAGCATGGTTTTCCCATGGACCACAATGACCCCATGTGATCTTATCAGCCCAGAATGCTCTTCCACTCTAACCTTTCTCATTAAGCGTATTCCTACTCATCCTCCAAAATTCAGCATAAGGTTTCCTCTCCCAGGAAGCCTTCCCCAGCTTCTCTAAGGTGTCTTTTTCTGCTCCTATAGGTCCTATGCTCACTTGGATCCTAACATGGGTTGTATTGTCTATTTACTTGCCTGTCCCTCATATAAATCTGTAAACTCTTTGGGGATATGGACATATTTTATTCATCCTTAGATTCCCAGTGCCTGGCCCATGGTAAATACTCAGTAAATTTGAAAGGAAGGGAGGTGAAAAAGGTAGGACAGGAGGGAGGAAGGAAGGAGGAAAGAAAGGACGGAACAAAAAAAGGAAGAATGAAAGAAAGGAAGGAACAAAAAAATTCAGTGAGGCCTAAAAATGTTTCGCATCTAAAGCAATAACTTCTCTGAAGCAGTACAAATGCAGGTGGTACTTATTCTCAATAAGTCTAGAGACCAATTAGTTCTTCTTAGATACTGCCTTACCCTGGTATTTATTGACCTAGAGTTGGGAGAGCATCTGTCTAGAAAATCCCATGAGTGACATGTCAAAGGAACTGGAAATTCCTGGAGGCCGCATCTGGAATTGAGTGATGTGGTACTGGTTTACCCTCCTTACAACTTGCCTCTAAGGCCGTGATTTCTCAAGTTCATTCAGGTTTGGACTCCCACCAACTGCCTTGAACCTTCTGCCTCTTATTAGTGTTTAGAGTTCTGTCTCTTCTCTATGCATCTGGATTGGTTTAACATGCCTTGTCCAGTGGTTTTCAAATTGGTTTCAAAGTAAATCACTTTATTCAAACGAATTCTACAGTGAAAGCTGTTACAGAAAACAGAAAGATGTGGAGCTGCTTGCGTTGAAGTAGGACTGGGAGGTTCTCTCTAAGCTGCCACTGTCACTGCCCTCTCCCCCACCCGCACAACCTCATACTGGCCAACAGAACTTCTTGGTCTCCTAGGAGCATAGTGGAAAACCCTTGTCCCTTCAAAGAAACAACACAGCCTACCAGGATATTGTCACATCTCCCATGGACTGTTTCGTGAATACAGTATCTATGGCCACAGTTAATAAAGCAGCCCCTTTCTGCAGTCCTGACTCTTGGGACTCCACACTCCAAATGTCTGGAGGTCACATCTGACAAGCTTACCTTTGGATTTGGCTAGACTTTAAGTCAGTCAATGCTAGACTCTGTGTACACATCTACATAGATGTAACTGGCTCAGGAAAGGGACCTTAAGGTTAAAGAGAAACCACGCTTACCTTTGGAGATATTGGACTTCTTTTCTTTTATTTTTTTATTGTTTTTCAAAAAGAGAAATTTATTATTTCAAGTTCTGGGGGCCAGAAGTCCTAAAAGTTCTCTCAAAGGTTCTAGACTAGGATCCTTCCTTGCCTCTTAATTTCTGGTGGATGCCTGCAATCCTTGGCTTTCCTTGGCTTGTAGACACATCCCTCCATCTCATCCTTTGTCTTCACATGGCCTTCTCCCTGTGTGTCTCTGATGGATCAATATAGATCCATCTTTAAATATGTAAAACTACTCTAATACTCAACAAAAGATGACCATGCATGTTTCAGCAAGACATTTTACTATTTATATCCCGCTTGACAATCAAATACTCAGAAGAATTTGAAAATTATGGATTAGAAACTCAGAATTGAAAAGTCCAAATAATATCTAGTTCAGCATCTTAAGTCAGGCCTCAGTTGTTCAAGAACATCGTTTTGCTTTGTTTTAACTTTTCCCACTTTTCCAGTCTTCCTACTCTAATATGTCTTCCACACTGCCATTAGTGGAATATTTTAACATGTACTTGGATATGTGACTCTAGTGCTTAAAAATTCCAAGCCTCCCTAATTTTGCATGATACATTCCACCTTCTTAGCTTGACATGCAAGGACCTTTTCTTACCATTCCAACTTTATCACATATGTATTTTTTATATCTTAATCACACATGAATACTCAGTATTTCTCCAAATAATGCACCTCCTTGCCTCTGTGCATTTTTTTCCACTGCTGGAAAAACCCCTGTGCATCCTTATCTGCCTGGCATGATCCCCCTTATTCATTAAGACCCCGCTCATGTGACCCCAGTCTCCACTTGGCCCTGAGACTGATATAATCTTTCCTTTTACTGTATTGTCACTATGCTCACTTTTAGTAACAATCTCAATTATCATGATTCTTTTGTCTTCCTCCTTGAATTTAAGCTCCCCAAGGAGAAATAATTGCTTATTCATCTTTGTGTCTACAGAGAATAACATAGGGCCTGTTATCTTAAGTGTCCAGAAGACATTTGTTGAATAAAATAGTCACTCTGGAGAATTTTATTACCAGTTCACTGAAATTATACACTAACAATTATTCAATGCCTACTGTGTGTCAGACCCTAAATAAACAAATAGTTATATTGTTATGGTTCTATCTTTAAGGAGTTTATAATTTAGCTGAAGGAGGTAAAAGCAAGGTCATATTGACCTGCTATTATATGCCTACCATGTATTAATCTTTAAACCTGGTACTAAAGATGTTTTCTTCATCAAATCCTCAGATTATGAAATAGAATTTCAGAGAGGTAAAAAGCTCCACAAGTGAAAAGAAATAACAATGTCATTCATAATGAAATGGGATTCAAACCCAGGAGTGCAGAACTTTAAAGTATATGCTCCTTCCACTATACCAGGCTGCCTCCAAAGAGATGTGTAATCAGGTAGATAGATGAGTGGATGGATAAAGAAGTGGGTGGTGGGGAAAAGGGAAAGGTGAATGATTAGTTAGACAATACAGAATACATGTTTTGTGGATTCAAAACAATAAGCAGTTACAAGAGTTGAGGCAATAAGAAAGAGTGTTTCAGAGAAAGAGGTTTATTGAAGGAAGGTAGAGTCTACCTAGGCCAAAAAAAATAAAAACTTAAAAAGCATTATGCTTATGTAGCTGTAGAGATATAAGTAGAGCAATGTGGTTGAATTTTACCATGCTTGAAGTGGTAGAACTGTAGGCCAGTAGATCTGACGAGAATTTTACCAGATAGTCACCCAACCAACCCCCTCATTTGGAAAGATGGAAAAACTAAGACCCTGCAATGTCCATGTGAACTTGGAAGAGAGCAGTAAAGAGAGAGGTCACATGGAGAAGGCTTATACTAGAATGACGAACAACCGGGACTTGTTCTTATAAAGAGGGATCCCATAAAGGGCTTTAAATATATGTGTGACTAGGCTGCTCTATACAAAGTGATATTTTCTGAAAATTAGCCTGGGTGCCCAGTGTGCATGTCAGATCTAAAGGGGAAGACATGAAGCCCTACTAGCTCTCACAAACATCAAAGGAAAAACCCACAATGGCCATGGACCACCTCTGTGGAATAGGAGTCCATTCTCACATTTCTGTCAAAAGAGCATTGTCAGTTTCTTGCTTTATCATTTCACTTTGAAAGAAGGAGCTCTTCTACATGTTGATTCCTGTCCATTCCATATCAGTCCATTTCAATCCCAGACTTATACAGCACCCTATGTACCCTTTAATTTTTACTAGCCAGATCATCCTCACCAACCTTTTTATCTTTACTACCTCACTTAGTGGAACCGCCCGTCCACTGGTTGCTTAGGTCAAAACTCTAGGAGTCATCCTTATTTCGATCATTTCCTTCACCAGCACCCCTACACACATGTTGCACATCCAGTTCATCAGCAGCTCTCTGGTAGCTCCAGAATAAATTCTGCACCACACCCTCATGCAATCCATCACCATCTCTCACCAGGACCATTGCAACACATCTGAGCTCATCTCGCAGGTTACCGTCTTATCTTTCCTTTCCCCCGCACCCAACCATTCTCTACACAAAAGCCTAAATAAGCTTTTTAAACTGTAATCTCAATGCCACTACCTAGAATGCTTTAATGGCTCCCCAATGAACTTAGAATAAAATTCAAATTCTTTGCCATGGCTCTAAGATCCTAAATGATCTTCCCCTGTACCTCTTTGATCATATTTCATTCCACACTTGCCCTCACTCACTAAGCTCCAACTATTGCCCTATCTTACCTTCCTTTAATTGCTGGATTCATGCCTGCTCCAGAGTCTTGCACCTGGTTTTCTCTCCACCTGGAATACTCTTACAGATCTTTGCCAGGAGGCCCCTCCTCATTCATAGATCCGGTGCGATCATGCAGCAATGCCTTCCATATCTATGCACAACTATCTCACTACCTCCATCTAACACTGTTTTCCAAACTGTTAGTCATGTTTGATAAGTACCTCATGGAATAAATATCAGAATTCGGTATTTGTTATTACTAACTACTGCCTCTCCATAATGTCAATTATAAGCATTCCATTCTCTGATTAAAACCTCCTCCCTTTCTGGCTCCCTTGCTCTAATACCTGGATTCCTACAATCCTTAGTGTAAGGAGTAATCTCACCAACTACTCAGTGTTCCTCAGTCCTTTCTTGTCCTCTCTTCTCTCCTTACCCAGCTCAAATTGCCTGGTCCATCACTATGACCATTCTGTCATATACAGCCTGTTTCCTTGGCCCGCTCACACTTCATTGAATGAAGATATTTGGTTGGCAGAACCATGCTGATAAAATCCAACCTTCACTTATTCTGTCTCTGTAGTTTAGCTGGCAGAAGAAATGAAAAACCATTAGAACTGCTCTTAAGCCACATTAAATTCATCACCACCAAATTCAAGTGGGCCTTTCTTATGTCCTCATTGTATTTTCTAAATATTTCCTGAGTCCATTCACCTAATGGCTCAAACAACTATTTGATGGCTTCTCTTCTTTCCTCAGATCTCCACCTCTACCTTATTCCTCAGTCTCAGCTAATGCCTTGTCTCCTGCTTCTTTAAGAAAACTGAAGCAATCAGAAAAGAACTTCCACAAATCCTGCCACCATATTTAATAATCTATCAACTTCTGAACCGATATGCTTTGTCTTCATTTCTACTAACTTAGATGAACTCTCCATGCTCCTATGTTATGTCAACTTATGCATTACTTCCCATTCTTCTCACTTATTCAGAGACATCACTCAAACAACACCCCCTACCTTTATAATTTATTTAATCCTCTCTACTACATCAGTCCATTAGCAATTCTCCTATCTTAATGGAAAAAAGGAAACCTCTTTGACTTTCTTAACCTTACCTATTGCCATATTTCTCTGCTGTCTTCTGGTCTATGATAAAACTCCTGAGGTATTATATATAATTCCTGTCTCCAATTCCTCTTTTTCATTTGTTCTTAAACTCCCACCAGTAAAATTTCACCCCAGGGTCTCCAGAAAAACTTCTATTGCAAAGGTCATCACTGACCTGCATGTTGCTAAATCTGATTTTCCATTCACAATTCCCATTTTACTCTCATCAGCATTCTACACAGTCACTCTCTTCTCTTTTATAAACCTCTTCACTTGGCTTCAAGAACATTAGTTTCTCCTAGTTATCTTCCTACTTCACTGGCCACTCCTTCTCCCTCTCCATTGCTGATCCCTCTATTTCTCCTTGACCTCTAATGCTGAAGTCCCAGGGCTCAGTCTAGGGACTTCTCTTCTCTATCAACACTCACTACCTTGACAGTCTCACACTGTGCTATTGTTCTACATACCATCTCTTTGATTTCCTAGGGCTGTTGTAACACATAGTTCTGGAGGCTAGAAGTTTGAAATCAAAGGATCAGCATGTCCACATTTCCTCTAAATGCTTAGGGGAACATATTTTCTTGTCTCTTCCTAGTTTCTCATATCTCCTGGCAATCTTTGGTGTTCCTTGGCTTGTAGTTGCATCATTCCAATCTCTGCCTCTACTGTCAGGTCACGTGGACTTCTTCCTTCTGTGTGTACCTATGTGTCTCTGAATCTCTGTATCCTCATCTTCCTCTTCTTATAAGGACATCAGTGATTGGATTTCAGGCCCACTCTAATCACAGCATGACTTTATCTTAACTAATTATGTCTATTATGATCGAATTTCCAAATAAGGTAACATTCTGAGGTTCTGAGTGGACACGAATTTTGGGGGGACACTGCTGAACCCAGCATACTAACCAAATTCAGACCAATTTCCAAATTTATATGTCCAGCCTAGGTTTCTCCCCTCAACTCCAGACTCCTCTATTAAATTACCTTCTCAACATCTCTACTTGGAAGCTTAATAAGCACCTCAAAATTAATATACCCAAGACTCAACTCATGACCTCCTCTAAACCTGTTCCTTCTGTGACTTTTTCCGTCTCAAGCACTGGCAATTCCAGGTGCTCAGACAAAAAATCTTGGAATCATCCCTGATGTCACTCTTTTTCTCATACCCTATGTCCAATAAGGTATGACATAGTTTTATGTCCCCCCTTCAAAATATATCCTAGGTCTAAGCAATTCCATTATTCCCACCAATTCTATTATTACCACTCTCATCCAATCCACCAACATTTCTCATCTACACTATTTTAATAGTTTCATAAAAACTCTTCTTCTTCCCTTAACCTCTTAGTGTGTATGCTCACCAGAACATCTAGAGCAATTCTGTTAAATTATAAGTCAGATCAATCACTCCTCTGCTCAAAGCCCTGCAATGGGTTCCCACCTTTCCCAGAGTAGAAGGCAATATCTTTATTGTGATTATAAGGACCTGAGACCTTCATTACCTTTCTTTTCTCGTCACCTTCTACATTCTTCTTTCTCTCTGGGACCCAGCCACAGTGCTTTCCTTACCAGTTCTCCAAGAACCAGCACACACCTGTCTCGGGACTTTGCATTTCCTATTTTCTCTGTCTGGAATGATCTTCTCTGGATATTCACATGATTCCTCCACTCCACTCCTTCAAGTATTTGCTCAAATATTACCAGTTTCAAGAGTTCATCTCTGATGATCTTGTCAAAAACTGCAAGATCCCCACCCCACTCATACATATTCCTCACTCCTCTACTCTGCTCTTTTTTTCCCCAATAGAGCTTATCACCTGTAACTTTTTACTTACTGTTATATCTATTGCTTATTGCCTATCTTTCTCCACTAGAATGTAAGTTCCATAAGGGCAGAGATTTAATAAAATAGAAGAATCTAAAATAGAAAATATGAATATGATCCACCATATTTAAGGAAAATATTGTTTCAGACATAAAAACCCATGTTGGGTCACTATGTAAAAACATTTCTCACTATAGATTTTGGTTAGACATTGTTGGAAAGTCCTGGTCTTTCAAATAACTAGCTTTTATAGTACTTATTACCAACCTGCTCATTTCTTAATTTGTATTTTTAAAAATGTGTTTCGTGATTTTCATCCCCCATTTAATTGTAAGCTCCATGATAACCGAACTTTACCTGTACTTATCCCTGGGATGTTCCCAGTGTCAAGAATAATGTCTAGCATGCAGTGGGGGTTCGATAAGTATTTATTGAATGATTGTTTTATAGAATGAATAGGTAGTTTCAGTGATATATGAAAAATATTTCCTTTATCTCACACATCCTTACATATATATAATACAAACAATTATTTAAAGGTTGATAATGATAATTTTTATAATTATCATTATAGCTATAAATGTTAGCTATTGTCATTGTTCTGATCAGCATCATTCAAATTTCATCCATTGCACACTTTGTTCTAGGGATTGTCTTAAATTTTTTCTCATATTTAATCTTTTGACCTAAAAATATGACATACACATAATTATTTTATGCTAATTTTATATATGGGGAAAATTTAGTTTGTCTAACCTGTTGGACATTCAAAGATCAGCCATTTCACACAGATCTTCCCTCTAATCTGTGATCTGCATTTCCCTGAAGGTTAGCAGTGATGCTTTCCATCTCTTCCTTAGCATCCACCATATATGGACAAAGCATTTAATAAAAGCCCTTTGGATGAAGGCATATGTCTTCATGATAATCCCACTTAGACTTGACAGAAAAAACACTAGAAACAAATGTGCTGCCATTTTGAAGCCAAATTCAGTTGTCCAGAGCTTGTCTTCAAATGATTACATGTACAATTTAATGCTAAATATAATATGTCTCTAAATTAAAACAAAAAGAAATATTCTATTTTTAGTCTTATTGGAAAAAGAAACAGTTTATACTTAAAGGCAAACTTCATGGAAGATAAAGTCAATTTTCACGGCAACGTTAAACATTATGGTTGTTCTTTCTAACTTCGATCTTGTGCAAGGTGAGGACAGATTAGAACCGAAAAGAATCAGCTACCCTAGAGAAAATATTCTCAGCTATTTGAGAATTTCTCATGAGTCAGTAACTGCAGTGCGCTAAGTATTCCCAGATCCACTCAGCTATGATGGTTTTCTAGGGCTCAATTCATTTCCTATTCAAAAACAATCCTGAAAACTCTCAGAGGAATTAATAAACAGGTTCCAAATCCTCCAGCCTATTCCATGACGGGTTCTGGTTTACTTCATTCAGCCTAGTCTAAGCACCTTAATAAGCAGCAATTATCTTCTATTTCAGGGCTTCTGTTTATATTTGCACAAAATAGTCCACAGTCTGTCTTGCCTTTAATTCAAAATTCATTTGCATAGAAAGAGAGTCCCATCACTGGGAATAAATGCAGACAGCTCCCCCTCTTCCACAGCACTCTGTCCAGACCCATTTTCTCCCTATTGCTGTATCATGTAACAGCAGCCGTTTTATAACAACAAAATACATTAAATTATGAAATTATGAGTTTCTTTAATTTTTATTTTTCAGTGTATATGTATGAATGAAACCAAACAGCTTCCTCTGGCTCGGGCTTGTCCTCCAAATTCAGTCTGTACAGCACATGTATAAGGCACAGTCCACAAACCCCATGGGAGAGACTGGCCGATGCTTTATGAGCTTAGAGGTTTCACTGAGCTACTAAAGATCTGTTTTCCTTTCTTCTGAGATCCAATTAGAGTTCACTTACATTTAAAAACTCTCTTCTCTTATTTGTATGTGATTTATGGGGTTTGAAGGCAATAGTCATTAGAACTCAACATCATAATTAGTCTTTAAAGTATTCAAGATGAGGCAGCTTTGTAAATTTTATGTTCACTTTTTATGATCCAATTGCTTTTAAATATAGACGCTTTTGATCATGGCACTTAAAACTTTACAATATTTGGACCTAATGTTAGTTGTGTGTATGTTTGAAAATTTTTTTAAAGTTTTGATGACCACAAATACTGACAGTATAAAGTGATGCAAATTCACAGAAATATTGAGTCACGATTTGTGATCTGATACCTGCTTGGCAAAAATGCCACTGAGAGCCACTACTTTTCTCTAGCGAGAAGGTACTGCTCATTTCCTTATATCTCCCTTGGTGCCCAGTGCAGAGCTCAGCCAGAGAAAGCCCACCATCAACATGCAGCAGCAGAAGATCCACACCCATGATGTGCCAGGAATGGTATTATGAACACTGACTTAGAGAAGAAAGACAGCCTTTCTCCCAAGACACTCACAGCTTAGTGAGCAACCAGAGCAATAAGAAGACTATTATAATGCAGTGAATAGCAATGCTGGAAAAGGATATGCACAGGGAAGAAAACTGGAAAGTCATGGAAGGCTTGCCAGGGGTAATAAACCCCGAATTGGAGTCGTGAAGAACACATAAAAGTTAGCCATGTGAACAAGAGGAAACAAGAGAAAATAGAGTGTCAAAGGCAGGGAGAAAGAGGAGAGGATGGATTATGTGTCTGTGGTTGGGTGGAAGGTAGGTACGCAATAAGTAGAAGACAATACTTCATAAAACTTTGGCATGTGAAATATTCCTTAAGGAAGCCATTACCTCTATGAAGTCATGTTTTTTTCAACTCATCATTTTGCTTTCTGTAAATGTTTTCATGAAGAAAATTTCAAAAGTACTGCTCTGGATGACATCTCTGATACCTCTTCTAACCATGTCCTTACAGGCAATGGGGGTGTGGTGACTTGACCCGCAGCCCAAATACATCCATATAACAAGCTGAGCCATACTGCATTTGATACTCAGTCTGAAAGTTATCCTCAGCATCTAATACTGTGTGCACCACCTAACAGAAGTGGTGAAGAAGTCACATTCAAGAAAATGTCAGTTGAGCATAGAATGATGATTTATTTTTTGAAGTTTAAACATGTGCAAGTTACAGCATGGTCAGCACTGTGTCCCCACTCCTGTGCCTGTGTGTTTCCCTGATGTCTGTCCATCCCATACGGCCTGCCGAATGCAGAGATTGAAAGAAATTAGTGCTGGTTTCAGGCACTTCCATAAATGAAAATATAAATGATGGTCAATTAGAGATGATTTCCTAACCATTTTCTAAAATCATTAACAAATAGTATAACTAGCTCATGAATAACTTCAGGCACCTTTTACAATGCAAAGTCGTGAAGATACAACCATAAGATCCAGTTTAATGGCACTGAGACAATCAGATGGAGATCTTTCTTGAGGGGTGGGGCTCCTCCACATTCCGCTCATGGAGGCCCACCTGTTCAGAAGCTTAGGGCCCTGTCCAGCATGTTGTTCCTTCTGGATCCCTTTTTCTCTCTTATTCCAACATTGGCCTTAAAAACGGTAATGTTGACTTGCATCTGAACAATATACTCAGAGAAGGAGAGGGAAGTGAGAAGTGCTTGAGGAATCAGTGAATGTTCTAAATGGGGAGAGTTTTGTAAAATATATTTTAGAAAAACCAAAAAGAAAAACCGCAGGCCTCAGTGAAGGGAACATCCTAGGGTGGTCATGAGTGGGAGGCAGGCAAACCATTCCAAGGCCTTTAGGGTCAGTTTAGGCAAGATTGGACAAGATAGGAAAAAAGATAATTTTGAGAGAGCAACAGACAGCAGAATGGAGGGGATTTGGTGGTCAGTTGGATATACTAGGGAAAAGAGGAGAACCACGTCTGGGTGTAACGGAGCCCAACATACTCTCTAACCCCCTCACATCACTCACCCCCATTTCTGTGGCCAGCTATACCATCTTTCAGTTCTTCTACACACCATCCTCTCTCCTAAGAGAGCTTTTGCACACACACCATCCCCTCTACTGAATGAACCCCACCTAATTCAGTCAGCCCTGCCCACACATCTTATTTCAGTGCAAACGTCTCTCCCTCAGGGAAGTTCCTTTGTGCCCCGCTCCCCCCAGTTTTGATATGAGCTCTCATAATGCCCTGTATTTTCTCACATGAAACTTTTCACAGTTTGTAATTATATTTTTATTAGCGCGGCTATTTTATTAACGTGTGACTCTTCCAATGGAATGCAAGTTCCAGGAGGACAGCGATCCTGTCTATTTCACTCATCTCTGTATCTTCAGTACTTATCAAAGGTATCGGGCATATAGTAGTTAATAAATAGTCATCTAATGAATGAATGAAGGAATTAATTAATAGCTTTAAATAAGACAAGTGATATAGAAAGGAAAATTAAGCTTTAAAATGAGAGAAAATAGGCTTTAACCAATAAATTTTATGGGGGATATTAGTTAAGGATGGAAAACAACAGCAAGAAATATAGGGACTGGAATTTTGGAGAGAAGCAGAAGCTGGAAATGGAGATCTAAGAGCCACTGACAGGGAGGGCGTGTCGACTGAGATCATATTAAATTCAGTCAGCCATGTGTAACAACACATAACATTATAGTAAGTTAGAAATGTTGCCTTCAGGTTAGTTCTTCTCAGCTCATCAGCTCAAAGACTGGGAATAAAAATCACGTCCTTTCATAAGATTCCCCATACCCCTTCCAATGACAGAATCATTGTAGAGTCCCATGACTTGGTGACCCATTTCAAATCTTGAGCCTATGCACCTATCAACATGTTTCCTGAGAGGCAAGGCAGAGTAGTAGATGCAATTAGCCAGTCTGCCTGAGTCAGATCCCAATGCCTCTATGTGACACCAATGTGGTCCTGGGCAAACCAAGTGGACTTTCAATGCCTCTCCTCTCTTGTGTTCAAAATGAGCATAATCATAATATGCGCTTGATAAAATTGTGAGCACTGAAGCTATATTGAATACTGTAAGATTATCTGGCACATAACATTCATAAATGTTAACTAGTATTATAATTGCTATTCTGACTATTATTTAATCTCTCTGAAGCTACATGTGTAGAAATTCCATAAGGAATAAAGATAAAGAATGCATCATCATCATCATCATCATCATCATCATCATCATCATCATCATCACCACTAGCTGCCTTGGGCTTGATCCTCTGTGTCATCATTTTTGTCATTGCTAAAATGATTCTGAAAAGAGCTCTATTAATGCAGCAGCATATTTAAGAGCTCCATTTACGCAACAGGGAATTGGAAAGAGGCAAGCATGGTGTTGAACACTGAAACAACTGCCTGGAGAGCTGGTCTCATTATCAATTGATATCAATTGAATGTGTACAATTTGCTAGGTAGGCAGCAGTCTAGGAGAATTTTGAAAGACCTAATCTTCATCTCAAGTTCAAGTTTCTGCCTAGTGAAAGGGAAATTTTGGAATGGATGATTTCCTGAGCAAAGCAGGTTTGTATAGAAAGGAACCAGTGGTTCTTATTTATTTACTGTTTTGCAAACAAAACTGTGCCTAAAATATCACGTTTGCTAGATACTAATTCAATTGCAGTTGAATTCTGTGCTAAACCAAAAAATGGCCCAAATATTTCTTCCACTGCTTTCTCTGGGTGAGGGACTAAAAATAGAGCAACCTGTGAAACAAATAGGTCCATATTATCTGCATACATTTCACCTAGATAACTCCCTTCAGTAGGAAAGGAAATGAGTTATTTTAGCCAAAGATGAGATTTAGTCACTACGGTGCTTCAAAGCCAATAATTAACTCTGGATCATAAAGTTGTAGCCCATGCTTGTACATTCCATCTCTCCTCATCATTGTTGTTGATTAATGAAAATTTCTGATGGACCAAAGTTAGTATAAAGCCATGGTTTCCCCTCTAAAGCCACTTAATGTCAACTATCTAGTTTTTAAAACCCAGATAGAAAGTTTTTCCCTCAGATATTCAGGTTCTACTTTGGTAAAATCAGGCCAGTTAAGAGTCCACAATTCTCTCTCACAGGAGAAGATGAGAGGTGGTTATTCTTGCCCTTGGTTTGTGAGGGTTTTGGTTCTGTTAGAATGCTGAGAGAGGCATAAACTTAAATCCTTAGAGATAGGTGTCTTAGAAATCAGAGGCATTATTTAGTGTTTGCAATTCATATTTGTAAAGTGTTTTGAGCTCCCTGGGGAAAAATGGAATACAAACACTAGGTGTGTGCATAATTAATAACTCTTCAGTAGGGATTATGGCCTCTCCCAGTAAGAGTGTATTTATACACTGACACTCACAAAAGATAGTAAAACAATTTCCAAACAACCTATGGCGTATTCCCCCTGGATGTAAGGTGAATTCATTTGTAGAACATTCGAGAACATGGATGGAAGGTATCACACACACAGCACATGTCAATCAGCTCTCATCCCAGGAGAGCACAGTGCGTGTTCTCATGGGAAATGACTCCACTAGCCTTACTTGAGGACTGGCAGGAAGGAGCAGTGAGCAGTGATAGTCACTAAGACCATGTGTGCCATGTATCCTCTCCCAAAGAATCAAACTAAAACAGAAAACCAATCACTTGTCCCAATTCTTCCCTCTATAAACCACAAAATGCCATAGGTGTTTGACATGAACATATGGATACAATGAAAACCTGCAAGGGGGTGAACTGTCTTTGGCAGAAACAATTTCATTTCAGGGACCACTTTTACTTTTAGATGACATTACAATTTAAATATCTCCCCTCACTTATTAGTTCTGACTACTACTAAGGAAGAATATATGACTGTATTTGTGTGGAGTTCTGCACTTTACACAGCACTTGGCTAACCATCCATTGACTCCAGAATCTTGCATAAGACGTCTAAGGTGAAAACTTTCTTAAATCTGCTTCTAGCCACTTTTTTCTCTATAGTCATCCCTTGGAAAATGCTCTATTTTCCCCAATGTCTCTTCATTCTCCTTTCCACCCTCCCTGTCTTTAAATCTTCCTCTGGCTTACCAGACAATGAAGTTGAAGTTTCTTATCATGGGTTACCAACCTCAGTTCCAATTCCTCTTTCCTCTCTTTGATTTGCTCTCAATCTACGTCAGAGGAAGGCTAGAAGGTGTCATTCTTCTGACTGGGAGAGTGGAAGGGGCAATCTCTTTGCCATGGCATTAATGTCCTCCTTCCCAATGACAGTATGTGTGATCTGGGACAACAGATGGCTCAGTGCATCCGTGTTAGGTCAGTCAAAATAGAAACAGTTAGGTGGCCTTTCTGTACTGTGTGAGCTTTGACAAATCACTTAACTTCTCTGCTCCCTACAGCAAAATAAGAATATGAATATCTACTTCATGGATGTTTTGTTAAATTTGAAAAAAAAAAAAAAAAAAGAACAATGTATCTTCCAGCCTTGCACAGAACATAACATTTGACAAATACAAATTGTCCAGAAGCCAGACACATAACACCATACCTGGGGTCAGGGTAGTGCTCATCGCCATACTAGGGTTTGATTTTATGACTCAGATCTCATTAGTTCCACACTACACTTTCTGGAGTGGATCTGGATGTAGCCACCCCAGAAGGCACCCAATCCCAGGCAAGCCCTTCTGTCTTCTAGGAGCTCGGCCAGAGGTGCCACACGGGACATTCACCAACTTCTGCCACAACCCTGGCAATTTGGCAATGTTTATCTAAGGCCTTAAAAAACGTGCATACGTGTACATCTAGCAATTCCACATCTCAGAATTTACCCAGGGCAACAATTGAGGCCCCAAAGATTCAGCGATATGTAATTCATCATAAGATTAAAAAAAAAGCAAAACATTAAAAATCAACCTAACTATCCAACCACAGGGAAAATGTGAACAAACTATATAATACAGTTTATCTGCTGGTATATAACAATATGGAAAGATTCTGCAACATAATATTAAATGAAAATGGTTCTAAAACAGTATGCACAGTCTGATTACATTTGTATTTAAATAGCAATAGGTGGGTAGATAAAAGTCGCCATTATTATGCTCTCTGTGCACTGTGTAAGTCACTGTTTTAAGTGCTTTTCCTATGTTATCTTATTTAATACTCACAATAACTCTTCAGGGTAGATATTAGTTGTGAATGATTTTGAAGATATCTTGAAAGCAAATACAATAGAGCAAGGCGTTGAGGAGGCACCTGCTGGATATGTAAGTGGCACCTTCAACGCCACGGTGCACTTGAAGCCATGGTTACGGTTTTGCCCAGAGGTTCCTTGACATGATTTAGGGGAGCCGCTGTCCCGTTACTTACAGATCACGCTGTGCCAGTCCCTGCTTCCAGTGCCATTCAACAAGAAATATCTCCTGGCAGTTGCAGAGGCCTTCTGCTCCTACACCTCCCCTTTACAGCCTGGATATTTAAACATGCACTACCTCTCTCTGCGTGAAACAGCTGGCTAGGAAGCCTGCGCCTTAATTAGCCATTTCTCCCTGGGGATTTGTGCTCAGTAAATTCACTTTTCAGAGAAAGTACAGCTGGTGAGACAAAACAACGGAGTCAATTGTCTAAAATTTGTTTTTAAGGGAAACATCATTTGTGAATGCGTGTGTGTTGTGGGGGAGGGGGCTTTGTTTGTATAAAAACACTAGACTTCAGGTTCTGACCTGAGAGCCACTCAAAGCTAAAGTCTGGGCCATCATGGTCAAGAACACAGATTTCAGAGCAGAATATCTGGTGCAAATATTGGATCTGCCATTTATCTTCAATTTATCTAAACCTGCTCTGCCTCAGTTTCCTTATCTGGGATTTGGGGTGACACTACCAGTGCCTACTCCACAGGACTGCACTCAGTCAGGGACTGGAATGTGGTAAGTGTTGCACAAGTTTGTTCCCTTTTAATCTTTTTTATCTCTTGGGTTTGTGTGCAAGGCACATAGTGGGTCTTTGGACACATCTGTTAAGCAAATACTCACATCATACTTATAGAGAAGCCATTTCTCAGTCAAATCAACTATATGATCACAGCTGAGAAATGACTGACAGGAGAAGTTTTTGAAAACCTACTATGTGGCAGATATGGTTTTAGATGTTCTATATATATATTTTTTTATTTTTCATAACACAAAATTAAAAAAAAATGAGGGGTAGACACCATGATAAAACTATGGCCTGGAAATGGTCTCTGAGAGATTACATTGCTCCTGTAAGGTCACAGCTGTACTGTCATCAGGACTCCACATATAATTTGCAAACCACGACATTCCCCCTGTCACTAAAGCCTGTCCCTATAGCTGAGTGTCAGTGCAGCTCAGAGGAAGAGCAACTGGGAGCTGACTTAGCGACTGCTTTCCCCTAACTTTACGTCCACACCTGACACACAGGGGACAGTTCACCCAGATCAGAGACAATGGAGACAGCACGTTAAAGGGCTCCCTGTGCACTAAGACCCTTGATCTGAGACAGCCAACTGCAAAGAAGGCAGGAGAAAACCTTCAGAACATAGACAAGAGAATGCAGCTGCTTTAAGGATTACACTATTACAGAAGACAATAAGCATTAGTGTCTATTATCCTGACATAGAACTACTTACAAAAGGATACATCATGTTTAGTTGGTAATTGCAATAAAGAAACAAAATGTATCATGCAAAACAAATACTGAAATAATGGTGTTTTATTTAAAAATCACATAAGGATATAAGTGGGCTATGGTCTACCTGACTTCCTCCCTTGTCCTCAGTTACTGCCCAACTGTGGGAGGCCCAGGGTCCCCAACTGAGGTGCTTCTATCAGGGTGGCTTGCGTCTCTCCCAGAAAACTGATGGGAGAAGGTCTTGATTACTTACTGTAGGTTATCCTGGGGGACCAAGGGTCAGGTCTGCAAGGACTCACGATGTCCTCATCATAATATCTGTAGAGATGCTGCAATGCACAGACTAGGCTGCTCAGAGATTACCAGTCCAGGAGTGTCAACCACCCCAGAACTGCCTGGGCACTGTGAGGGCTGAGGGAACTCATTGCTGAAAACCCCCGAGGCCCATTGATAGCACACAGCATGCCATGGACGTGGTAGGGAAGCTTGCCCAGCACTACCAGTTGCCTCATGTCAAGGATCCTCTTAGAATGGCCAGCCCCCTGGTGTAGTGGTTAATTAGGCATGCTCTGCTTCCCTGGGCTTGAGGATTCAGATCCCAGGTGCGGACCTACACCACTTGTTGGCCACGCTGTGGTGGTGACCCACATATAAAGTAGAGGAAGATTGGCACTGATGTTAGCTCAGGGCTAATTTTCCTCAGCAAAAAGAAGAGAATCCTCTTAGATACTCATTAACAATCAACCTTTCTGGGGCCTCATCACAGACCCACCTAAACAATATCTTCAGGAAGAGACCTCGGAAGGTATATTTTAACAACTGTCCAGGTGAGTCTTTTTGCAGTGAAGTTTTGGACACATTGTCTGGTTAATGCAGTGTTTCTCACTGGAGCCTGCATCAGAATCTCCTGGAGAATGTTAGAACCCAGCCCCAAACATTGGGCCCATTTCCATAGGTCTGGGGTGGGGCATCAGAATGTGCATTTCTAACAAATTCCCAAGTGATGCTGATGCTGCTGGTCCACAGAGCACAATTTGAGAACCTCTGGGTTAAGATAACATATCTGGTCCCAGGTTGATAGAGGAGGGGAGAGGAAAGCCTGAATTTTGATCCAGAATAAAGCAGTTAGATTCTGGGGAGGGGCTGAGAATTTGGCCTGGAAGCCCCATCCACCATCTAAGCTCCCCACCATACCTTCCACCATAAACATTTCTTGGTTTACTTAACATCCTAGCTCCCAATTCGAAGGCTACTCCATCAACAAATCTGAACATATGTGGGGCCCAAACTGACCCTCAGAAAATTCTGTACAACTAACTTAAGATATTTAGCTTCACTGATAACACCGGAAATCAGATTAAACAAAATTAAATACGTTGGAAAGGTTTTAAACAGAGTAGGAATATGGTCATAAAGTTTCTTAAACTAAGGTACGTCTTTCAGTTTTTAGTATTAAATGCAGTCTTAAATCTCTGGGTAAGGTCTCAAAATCCAAATGATTCAGCATTTTAAAATACCATTTGAAAATTGCATGTTAACTAAATTAATATAATATACCAATATTTTTGCTATATTAAAATAGCAAAGTATACTAAAATACAAGAACATCCAAAATAGAGATTTAAATCCCTAAATTCACTATCTTTTATTAAATAAACCAATGGGATTTAGAAAGACTCCTGAGTCTCCTTACTTTTTCTACAGTTAAAGATACTTTTGAGCTTCTAATAAAAGCTACACATCCTGTCCACAGAAAAATCTCACACACAATGCACATGGACCCAACACCAGACGTTCCTGGGTGTGCTGGAGGGGTAGCCATCATGGCCCCGTTCCAAGAATGGCTAGCACACAGACTACAGCAGGTCTTCCACAGAAAGCATATTTCTTCTCCTCTTCCCTAGATTCCAGAATAAAAGAAGACCTCTGATCAGCACCCACTCCAGGTCCTAAATTATAACTCTGCCAAGTGTTTCCATCTCAAAAGCTGTTCTGTTGGGGAGGGGCTCATATTAGAACAAGAAAGAGCCTTTAGGATACATTCATTTCTCCCCTGAAAGTTCTGCTCCAGTCTTGTAATGTCCTTACTCTCTTTGCTCTACCCACAGAGCAAGGGACTGTTCTACGCTCAACATCAGTTATCTGTAGTGGCTTCTCATAGCTTTGTCCTGTTACCTGTAAGAGCCCTTCCTGAGGGGAGGTGGCAAGTGGGATTTTAAATCAATACATGGAAACATTCCCAATGCTGACATATCTGTCTCCAGATACAAACACATATTTGTTGGAGATGAGAAAAATATAGTAAATAACTCCTACTGAAGGCAAATAAATTACTATTTTCCAATTATTTTAAGAATATAAATTTGCTATCCCGACTATGACTAAGGAGAAGAGATCATGCATATCCTCTGCTCTGTGTGAAAGAAAATAGATGATAGATAGACCTTAGTAGAACCTGGTATTTTTACTGAGAATTCTAAATATACATGTTTTAAATAATTATCTTCATTTATGTAACAATTCTCAGCTTTTGACAACTGTTTTCTTTATCGGCCATTCTTCCACTTTTATAAGAATATATGAGTAGCTATAATATTTGCATGAATAGAAGTCTAGTTTTCAAGAAAAAAAAGTAGGGGTGGGCGGGGAAGAACAACATGAATTTAAATTAATCTGTGTTTCATCTCTGAAATCTTGTAAAAGTATGTGAAATTCAGGAATACAAGAACTATTGGAAAATGGATAAATTAATAAATGAAGCATAAGATCTTTTGCTTGCATGACAGTCCTGTGGGCAGGCAATTAATTCAGGAACTAGGATGGGTACAGCCATGAGTGAATCTATGTGCACTGGCCCCTCCCATCCCAGGCAGACACCACTAATCATGCCCTCCTTCCAGCCAGGGCCAAGTAGCTTCCCAACTGTTCCCAGGGCAGCCATTATTCATCAATGAGAGTTGCCATCTCTGGACAAGATAGTATTTTAAATAATTGATGAGACACAGGTTTTCTCACGCCGATGTTCACCAGGTGCCCAAACTGAGTGATGCCTTTCCTGACTGTTCTGCCTTGGGCACCCTTCAGAGGGAGCTTCTATCTAATAAGCCCCCTTCCACTGCACACAATGGATAAAACATTTTAACAAACTGTGTCATCACAGCTTTTTGTTTATTCCTTTCAGTCAAGCAGGCAACACCTGCCAGCAAGCATGCTACTTCCTGTTTGGGAATGCAGCAGGGGAATGAGCAGCAAACTGTTTCTGGCATTTTAGCAAGAAAATTGAAAATAACACGCAAAGATGGAAAAAAGGAATGACGACTCCCAGATGGTTCTGGGAAATGGTATGGTCACTTGTCTAAGAAAAAATCAGAACTGTCGCTCATTGCCAACCCCATGGTGCAGTCAGCAACCACATCAGTAACAATAATAACAGCAACTCATCACCATATTACTGAATATTTACTTCGAGGTAGACACTCTGCTAGGCACTTCACATACTGTACTCATCATGCTGTCAGTCCACATAACTGCCCTCTGTCATTCTATTGTTATCACAAGTGAAAATCCTATGGTTTATACCTGTTTATGGACTTATCTAAGTCACTCAGCTAGTAAGTGTGAGAGCTGGGATTTAACCCTAGTCTATCTGTTTCTATCTACTATACCACTCTTTAGTCTGATGGGGGCACCAAAGAACAATGTGAGCAGGGACATGTTTCCCTTCTTGAGATTGGAGAAGTTCACTGATTTGCAAAAAGTTGCACAGCTAGTTTGCAATAAAGTCAGGGTTAAAACCCAGATACTTGTAAGCCTTATTCTGTAACTCTTTCCGTGTTTAAGGCATGGGGTTAGTGTGGTGAAGGTCTTTGCCAAGGTGGAATGTGTGAAGGCAGTGAGGGGAGTTATAGGGATGGGGACTGCTGGTGAATCAGGGAGACTAATCATTTGATAACGAGTCAGCTTTAGAAGGTGATCCAGCATCCAACACAATAGCTCACAAATGTATAATGAGTGGCTTCTAAAGATCAACATGGCAATGAAGTGTACTAGTTCCTTTAGCAATTGATCTGGTGTCTCAGGTAGCTTTCCCAGAATCATCCGCTAGGAAGAGATTGGTTCTAAGCCTACTCCATACCTGTGCCTCTCAATCGTAGCTAGGGTGACCATATAACTGGTATGCTGGAGACAGTAACAAATTGCTCCAGTTCTGAGGGTAAAATTATAATTAGCACCCCATTTGACTGTCAGAAGTTTCCATGATTGGTGATAAATTATTGGTTGCACTCATCATTGCATTTAAGACAAAATATTAAACTTTCCTTTTCTGTGTTATTTTTATTTGGCAAGACCATGAGCTCCTTGAGGACAGGAAGTGTCCTTACCTTTATATCCCCACATTTCAGCATGACGCTGGGCACATAGGTACAGCTGAAGCTAAGTAAATATTGACTTGTTACTATATATCATCTTCCTGAAGTTTTCGCCTAAGATGCACCCACCTCAATTTCTGCCAAAGATCTATTTATTTTTATTGAAAATTTCTCTCAGCAGGCAAAACATGCACAGTCTAATGGAATATCCTGCAAAAGTTTCCCATACAAGCCAAGCCTTTTAGCAAATGCTTTAGAAGTGAGTAAATATAACATCTGCATTTGCTATATAAACATCACAGATTTGGAGTGAAATGACTCAGAGTTTGCCTAGTAATCATTTAAGATGCTAATCTGTTTCTCTGATTTCATTGTCTGAAGGCTTCTTTTTCTAATTTTTTTAATTTAAAGAAAAGATTAAATAACTTGCGGATACAGAAATACTTTCCAAAAATGGCAATGATACCTATAGTTGAAAAGGGCTGCTAATCATGTAATGTTTTTCCATGAAAAATTCATGCAAAGGCAGCCATGTTGGTTCTTTAGATGATTTGTGTTCCATAAATACGCAATAGTATGACTATAATTATTTGTTAAATAGATTGGTTAAAATTGCCCATAATGCTAGTCTCAGAGGATGAGAAGAGTTAAATAGGATAATATTGAAATAAAGGAAAGGGAAGGGTCTTAATGGGAAAATATAGCTAAAGAGAATCAGAGACTCTCACTCCAGGACACCTCCCCACACCAACCTAGCAGAGAAGAGAGCTGGGAAGCTACACCCAGACTAAGGTTCTGAGAACCCATTTTCGCCAGGAAGATGGAAAGCAATGAGCCCTGAGGCTACAGAGCATAAAACCAAGGATCATCTGGGGTAAAATTATAATTGAAAGTCAAGTCAATAGTCAGTTGTAACAGACTAAATGGCTGTAATAAGACAGAAGCCAGGTCGTCTACAAGGAGAAGAAAACCCAGGACATGAGATAGAGGCAGTAGATCTAGGGTGAAGCCTGAGAGCCTGTACTTCTCACAAGGTTCCTGGTGATAAATATACTGCTGGTCTGTGGACCACACTTTGAGTAGCAGGAGCACAATGAACAAGCCCTGAACCCCTTCTGCAGGGTGCCACAGTATAGCCACAGGGGGGTTCTATAGGACCAAACTATGCTCCTCAACATGTAGTGTACATCAAAATCACCTGGATCACTGGTTAAAACATAGAAAGCTCAGCAGCCCCAGAAATTGGGATTCAGTGGGTTTGGGGCAGAGTCAATACTTTGCATTTCCAAGTTGCCAGGCAATGCTGACACTGCTGGTCCAGGGACCACACTTGGAGAGCTACCACTGAAAAGACCATTCAGCCTCTCCTAAATTTCAGGGAGGAACTGTTAAAGTTATAGGACCAATTCACCTAATTCACTGTTCACTTTTTCTAAGTAAAGCACAAAAAGAAAAGCTAACTTAGGAGTTGTATATTGCCCCATGCTCTGAAGATGGTGCCTTAAGGCAGTGCTTTTCAAAATGTAGTCCGTGGACCAATACCCACAGCATCACCTGGGAATTTGTTAAAAATACAATTTTTTTAGGCCTCACTCTAGACATAACAAATCAGAAATTCTCAGAGTGGAGTCCAACAATCTGTGTTTCAAAGACCCCTGTAGATGATTCTGATGCCCACTAAAGTTTGAGAAGCACTAGCTTAGGACGAAAGAAAATGCAGGTGGGAGAAAGAAATGTAGGTGGATGTAAAAGCCAAATCAATGGGCTAGAAATGAGATAACCCAAGATCTAGGCCAACCTTTGTTTCTCCTCAGTTTGATGAGTCTATGCACACTACTTCAGGTTTCCCTCTCAGTTTTTTAATCTATAAGTGGAGTGGACCCACAAACCCTACATACTTAACTCAGGTGTTAAGGTAAGCTGTATCATTGTCCCCAAGTACATATTTGTATTTCCTGTAAAGGGATTCCCCACCCCTGCCTACGGCCATGAGACTGGCAGTGCCCTGGGTGTGGTTGGGCTTGAAGATCTGTCTTGCTTTGGCCAAGGGTCTATGAGCAGAAGCTTTAAAGCACTGTGTATTTCCACAGGCATGTTTGCTCTTTTCCTCTCCCACAAGAATAAAAAGTCCCAAGGAGAACTATTGCTTCAACTTGGGACTCTGAATGTGATGACACTTGGTGGAAAACCACAGAATCTGACCCACATCCAGAGGGATAGAACATGAATATTTGTGATTGTGAGCCACCGAGATTGGGCTTTGACAGTAGTGACAGTAAGTCAGACGAATGCAGGCACCGTATGTGGATCAAAAGATATAATGCACAGTAAAACTTGTTGAATAAACGAGGAGCCACCATATTTAAGGAAGGGTTACAAAGCCTGAAATCTAGAAGCCAGTCAATTTAAGGAATTCACTGGTAGGATTTTCCTAATTGTATCTATTTAATAATTTTGTTTCCTTTGTTTCTTTAGGTTCCTTTCTTACTCCTTTCTCCCTTGTTCATTTCTCCTTTCCTCCTTCTGTCTCTCCTACCTTCTTTGCATTTTTACTTTTTACCCCTTCCTTCCCCATCTGATATGAGGGGTGGGGTTGGGGTTGGAATTGGAGAGGGAGGGCAGACACTCCCTTCTTGATTACTAATCTGATCTTGATTTAGATATCATTTCAGAGTAGAAAACCATTCTCCCGATGTGTGATAAAATGGGCCAAAAGCACTGGAATCTTTCTTTATTCTTGATGGATACAATCCCCAATGATTATAATGATGGTAACTCCTAATATTCCAAGACTTGAAAAATCCCTCAACATTTGAAATTGCATCCACCTTCTGGGTAAGGAAACAAATGGACTAAAGGCTTAATATAAGTCCTGGTAGACAACAGCTTGACTGTGGGTGTGTAAAAGACAGAGGTAAGGGAAGAAGGTGCAATGCACACTCATGGGGTTCTATGACTATGATCTGGCCCATTTATACAAGGGAGTGAAACTTCTCTCTTCCAGGTAGTTCTATCAGTTTAAAAATCAAACAGTGTTGTTACTCTAAGGCCTTAAGGTGATGTGCAATTTCACCTGCCAGGCTAAAATCCCTGGATAGAGAAGCCTAGTAAGTGAGGCAGAGCCTTTATGGGAAAAGCATGCAAACCAGGAAAAGAAATTTCAAGAGAAAGGACACATGGTAAGTGTGCAGCTGTGGGGGGTGAGGTGCTACTGATAGGAAAGCCCACAGGATGTGGAGAATGATGCTGCAGATGGATGTTTCCCTCTGCTTTTCCTCTTTGTCTTTAACTGTCTCTGTTCCTCAATTGCTACTTTTTTTTCTTACAGTTTTGCTGTGCTGGCTTCCTGTGCTTCCTTTCTCCTCTCCTCTTATTTCTTTCTCTTAATTCTGTATTGCCTAATCTGGTTCTCAAATTTAGGCCTGAAGCTAGAGAATTAAATGATTCAAACAACTCTCAGTTCATCAGGTCCCACTGACCAACTGTTACTTTGAAGATAATTTTAATTTTAATTCCATAATGGGCTGAATGCTGACCTCACATAGAATAATGTTTACTGATTTTTAAAAGAAAATTATGATGAAACTCTGGTGATGGATGATTAAAATTTCCAACAAACCTCTGGTAGGATCTAACAAACTCATATTGCCACTTTCTTAGGAAAATTTACCAGTAGGAAACAGAGCCCCTAGTGGTGATGGTGGAGATCCAGTATGACTAAGTTAAAAGCTAAACTGAACTGTCAACCACTCAATCAACTGATAATTCAGTGAATGTCTACAATGTGCTGAGCTCTAGGTACAGCAGATACAAAAGACAAAGCGTGTGCCCTCCAGAACTTACATTCTAGTCTCGATGACAGGCAACAAGGAAATAGATGCAAACTATAATGCCAGGGACTTAGTTGATGAAGAAACATCAAGTAGAGTAGAAGGCAGTGGCCTGTGGTCAGGGAAGGACTCTCACAGAAGCCGACCTTTACAGAGGCCTAGATGACATGGAGCCATGTGGCATCTGGTGAAAGAGGGTTGCAGTTCGAGAGGTTAGTGCAAAGCCAAAAGTACTGGCCTGTCAGCATATTCTAAGACTGTGAGGAGGCAGGTGAGCCAGGCCCAGGAGAGAAGGTGGGAAAGGTTGAGGACGAAGTCAAGGGCCAGATCCCATATGGCCTATTTGGTCCAGGAAGAATCCTAGATTTCCTTCTGAGTGACAAGAAAAATCACTGCACAGTTTTGAGCAGAGGAGTAAAGTGATCAGCCTCATCTCGTGAAAGAATACCTCTGGGTGCCACATGGAGAATGGACTGCCGCAAAGCAAGAGCAGAGCAAGACCTGTTAGGAGGCCACAGCAGCTGAGTGGGCAAGAGATGGTGGAAGCGAGGACGAGCCTGGAGCAGTGGAGGTGGTCAGTGGGGCTTGGATTCAGAATCTCTTCTGAAACTCCAGGTGAAGGGATTATTGGAGAATTATTAAATTGAAGATTTATTTCATGAGTTCACTGCCAGTTTAGGCAAGCATCTCCGGGAGCTAGTTATCTAATAGTTCCAAAGCTCGTGGTTGGTCAGTGGGGATTGGAGGAGGAGGCTGAGGGATAAATGAGACTACAACACTTTAAGTGTTCTGCCTTGTTTGAAATCCAAACCCTGCTTTGAAGGGATCTTTGGAGTAGACGTTAGTTTTAGCTGGGTGCACATCTATCTCCTCAGCTTCTTTGTCACATTTTCCAGCAGAGAGACTCACATCTTAGCTATTTCTGCAGCCCAGCACTTAGCACAGTTCCTGGCAGTGACATACCAAGTTAGGAACGATGGAGGAGCTGCTGAGCTAGCTGAATGTTGGATCTCTGGCATCGCCTACAATGGGAGGTTCATGGTGATAATACAAAGCAGACCTATGTTTATTCAGTTTGATCATTGTTTTTAAATTCTCTACAATGCACTCCCTTTTTGCCTGCCCCCAGTTGAGACCCCTCCCATGGCCTGCTCTTCACCCTTGCTATGCCCCGCTGGTGCCCGGTCTGAAGAAACTGCCAAGCCAATGGGCCACAGAGATATTCTGAGCTGAAAGAAATGTTAAGAAAGCATAAGTTCATCGAGATTAATTTGATTTCCCAAGGCCAATACCTTGTAAGTGGCAGTATGTATACACTGAATGCTGTTCTCCTTCAGGGAGAATCGTATTTGAGACAATATGAATTCTAGGCATTTCATAGTCATCCAATAAGTTTCATAGCCCTTCAATACTATACACAACACCAACTACATTGTGTTAGAAGGGGCTTAAAAATCATCAAAGCTGACCTTACGGTAAGGATTAGAAAACTGAGGCCCATAGAAATGAAGTGACTAGTGTAAGGTTACCCGGGGTTTTTGTTTTGTTATTGAAGTATAATGTATAATTATACTCATGGTTAGAAAAGTGCCCATATCGTTAAGTATGATGCCCCACACTCTTTCACAAATGGAAAGCATCTAGTTCAGGAGACAACACTCCAGCATCTCAGTGGCCCCCTCACATCCCCTTATTGTCACTATCCCCCAAGGTTCACCACTATTATGATTTCTAATAGCATAGATTAATTTAATATGTTTTTGAAATGTAGAAAAATTTCAATAATAGAGAATGTACTTTTTATGTCTTGTTTCTTTCAACATTGTTTGTGAGATTTATCAATTTTATTTATGCATATATAAATCATTCATGCTTATTGCTTTGAGTGAATATATATAAGAGTACCAAGTTTTTAATGATCAAGACGCACTAGAAATGTGGTAAGTAGGCTCTAGGGTGGGCCCCATGTTCATGCCCCACATAAACCCCAACCCTCGAGTGGAGGGCAGCCTGTGACTTGCTTTTAACAAATAGAATATGGCAGAGGTGATGGGATGTCACTCCTGTGGTTAAATTTCAAGATTCATCCATTTATACACATGTTGGTGCTCCTGCTGGCTTGAAGAAGTAAGTGGTGAGGGCCTATGGAGAGCACCATGCGGCCAGGAGCTGTAGGCCACCTTCAGGAGCTAAGAGCAAGACAGCCAGCATGAAACCGGGATCTCAACTCGAAAACCACAAGAAACTGAGTTCTGCCAACAACCCAAGGAAGCTTAGAAGCAAATCATTCCCCAGTGGAGACTCTGAGACCACAGCCCGCCAGACACTGTGAGTGTAACCTGTGACGCTCTGGGCAGAAGACCCAGGATGATCTGTGTTGGACTCCTGACCTGAGGAAATAATGAGATGAGAAATGTGCGCTTCTTTGAGCCAGTAAGTGTGTGGAAAGGCCTTGCTCAGCAATGGAAAATGAAAGCAGGAACCGAGCTCTCTGGCCTTCTAGCATAGTGATTTCTTTTCATTTATGTAGCTAAAGGGAAAACAAATGCTCTGTCAACACCTCAGAATTCTTTCTTTGTAATGTATTCTCAACAATGACCAATTCGGCAAACATAGATCATGAAGGACATCGGTCCTTGTTTAATAACTTTATAGTGGTCTCTTACCTTTGAAAAGTCACTTAATGCGTCAGACACAAATGAGGAAGCAAGTGGAAGAAGCTAAGCTTGGGCATCTCAGGACAATTTCCTGGGAAGAATGATTTTAGAGGAAGGAAAAAGAAGAAAACTGGGGTTGCATATTTTCATGATGCTATTTTCAGCATGTACTTCCCATAGATGCATCTTAAGCACTTTGGAGCAATGCCAAGCGGGGTGCAATGTAGATATAAGTCAATATGATTACAACACAGGCACTTAACAGGAAGACATGACTGATGCAATGCACCTGCTCGCGGGGGAAGAAAGCTCGCCCGCTCTGGGGAAATAAGTTTCCGATAGCCCATTTCTATTCCTTTTCACTTCGTCCTTGATTTATTGCCTTTGCCCAGTTTCAGCATGACAAAGGCTTCAGCTTTCAGCACAAAATGATATTCCAGACTCCACTAAATATATTTGTAAGACAAGGGCAGCCAGCAAAATTAAACTGCCGGCACAAAGACCGGCTGTTATTTAAAGCTGGAGAGAGATTACAGGGGATTATTACTTTATCAAAAAATATTTCAGCTACGAAACCAGCGCTTATTTCTCCAGCACCTTTGGCTGTGCTAATTTATCTCCCACCTTGCATGGATTTAGTCTTTCATTGCCAATTTATTGAAAAGCCTGACAAATGTCTGTGGCCTATGTTACAGGACACCCAGGCTTACTTAGTTATTGCTACAGAGAGCTGGAAATCAGGACCGTCAAAGGTGATTTACGTGCACAGCTTCTTTGATTTTTATTGTTGTGCTTTCATTTGAACCATCAGGCATTTCATCTTTAATCTCGTTTGTCTTTTTAGAGGTCCCACCTAATGATGGCAACGCAAACAACTAAAACTCAACAGTATTATTATTATGGGACTGAAGGCTTGGTCACATTTTTCCCCTATGTTTTTTAAATGCAGTATTTTATCTATTTCAAATTACCTCCCTTTTAAGATATTTTTCCTCAGACCCTTAACATACTTGGGGAGGAAAAATACCTATCAAAATTGAAAGCAAGAGGATAAGAGTAATCCACTTTTATTAGCTGCTACTTCTTAAAAGTTTTTCTCTCATTTTCGCTTCATGGTTTTGAGTAAAGTTGTTATCCAATTTAATTTATTCTCCTTGACTTTTAGCTGTGCCTTAGCACACCACAAAGCTATGGCAGTGAACTCTTTTAAAGGTGAACCATTAGAATATGCTTCTAAAAAGACTCTTTTGCTTGAAAAAAAAAAAGTGTCCTGTTTTCATTAAAAGCTCTTAAGCAATTTCACTAGAAAATGTTGTCTGTAATGGTGGAGTATTTATCCTGTGCAGACACTGGCCCCTGAATGATGCTCGACCAGTGCCGAGTCCTTGAATTAGTGTCATATTGGTGGACCCAACAAGTTAACAGAGATTGTGACAATTTCTATAATAGGCTGTGGCAGAAGCCCATTATGATGGCATTTAACACCATTTTTGGGAGGGAACCAGAAGTGACAGTAAATTTAGACTTGAAGAAATAAGAGTTTGCCAGCAGAGAAGAAATGAAGGTGAAAAAGGAGAGAATGTTTCAAGAAAAGGTAAGAATACATGCAAAGCCCCAGAGGTGAAACAGAACACGATGCGTTCAGTGATCTGAATGTAATTCAATATTGGTGGAGGGTACAGTGGGGTGTGAGAGTAATAAGAATGGAAACTTCATAGGAAAGCAAGAACCTAGGATTGAGGAGAGTTTGGAAACTAGCCCGAGGGCAATGGGGAGCTATTGGAAAATGAGTGACATGAATATATTTGAATTTTAAAAAGATCATCCTGGTCAGAAAAAAGAATGAATTAAAAGGGCACAGGCCTAGAGGTTGGGAGAAGTATCTGGACACTGTTGTAATAATGTGATTCTGAGACTAGGGTGGTCAGCACAAAGGTAACCACAGTGGGAGCGTAAAAAATTGGATAGATGTAAAAGAGACTAAGGAAGTTAATACAATGCAATACAAGGAGATTCAATAAAACTTAGTGATTGAAGGACTCTGAAAGTGTGAGAAAAGGGAAAATATGAGAGAGGCGTGTTTCTGACTGGCATTTGGGTGAACGTCAAGCATTTCTGTGAGAAAGGGAAAGCTCCAGCAAGAGAAGATCTAGCTGTGTAGGGGTATGCGTGGGCGCCTGTGTGTGTGTGTGTGTGTGTGTGTGTGTGTGTGTGTGTGTGTGTGTGTCGGGAGGTCAGTTTGTGACATGTGGAATTTGAGGAGTCTATGAGACAGTCAAGAGAAGTTTCCCCCTCAAGCAGCTGGGACAATTCTCTTAAAGCTGTAAAGATCCACATGATCGCTCATTGAAGTCATGGGAATGGGCGATATACCTCAGTGAGGGTGTTATCCTTCCTCCCCCAAAAACTGGAACTGCCATAAGAAAGTCAACATTTAAAGGGCAGTCTAAGGATTCAGTATCCATACAGAAGGCTGAGAAGAATAGCCAATAACATAACAAGCTCTAGCAAGCTCATGGACGTTGAGGCTGAAATAGATCCGGCAGTGAGGAGGTTCTTAGTCGTCTTGGAATGGGCTATTTAGATAAAGTGTGCCTAACTGCTAAGGAAGTAGAATCATTTGTTATATTGAATGTTTCAATTAAATTATTTCATTAATTTACTCTTCCATTCATTCATTGAAGGACTTGATTCACTAATTGAAAACATGGAAGTGGAGTATGTGTGCAACTGTGAAGATAATCATTTAATGTCCCTTCAACCTATATCCTTTACATATTTATGTGCATTCATCAGTGAGGAGAAGAACTGGTTTTCTATTAACAAAACTGTACACCTGTTTCTTTATATTCAAACAATGGATTTATTGCATGCATTTAATTTTTTTTAATGAAAATAATACATTTAAAAAAGTCAAACAGTATAGAAGGACCTAACCTGAGAAAGCAACCACTGTCCCAATCCTTCCTACTCCCAATGCCTCCTCCTCATGCGCAGGTGCTTTTAGTTCTATTAGTTTTCTTGTTATTTTGCTTCAACTTTATTTTATTAAATATATTGCTCTTTCTTGATTTATCACTTTTAAATATTGTAACTTGCCTTTCCACAATGGTAGAGGAGGAATGTGAACCCAGTCACATGCAAGCTCATCCCCCTCATACCTCCAATATAAATATATCATAATTTTGGTTAGGTTGATTTTCAAAGTCCATATTGTTGTGTCTGATGTAAATTTCACCCTTTGCTGGTATCTATTACCTGCATATTTTCTCTAAGAGCCTCCCTCAAAAAGTCCTCTGTCAATATGTCTCATTCTAGGCCAGGCTTTCTCAACCTCAAAGCTATTGACATTCTGGGTTAGATAATTCTTTGGTGGGGGGGGGTGCATTGGGGACAGGGAGGGGAGGAGGAGGGGCTGTTCTAGGTTTTTAAGATGTTTGGCAGCAACCCTAGCTTCTATCCACTATATACCAGTAGCTTTTCTCATCTTGGCAACTGAAAATGTCTCCAGATATTACCAAATGTCCCCTGGGGGACAAAATCACGCCCAGCTGAAAACTACTAGCCTAAACTGGTTGCTCACTAGGACTTCTGCATAGCCATTATCCTGAAATTACCTTGCCTGTTCTGTGGTGGGTAACCTGTCTCCTGGATCCAAAATCTTTCTTTTTTGCATACTTTTTCTTCGGGTGAAGCACACTGTGGCAGGCAGCCTGTAACATGGTCCCTGGTGATGCTGCCTCCTAGCATTCATCCTTTTGTGTAACCTTCTTTCACATCACATTATCCTAGGTGTCACTTCTGAGTTTAGGTTTTAAAAAATTTCAATTTCTGTCTTAGGTACTTTCTCTTTTATATTTTCTCTGTGTGTCTCTCCTTCTCCCTCTTCTTCCCTCCCTCCCTCACCACCTTCTTGGCGGGGGGGGGGGCGGGGGGGGGGAAGCCAACTGACCTATTGTCTGAGTAGCCCTATTGAAAAGTCAACAAGTCAAAGAACTGAAAGCTTCTGTCCACAGCCACATGGTGGAGTTTGGAAGCAGATTATCCAGTCCCTTCGGATTACTGCAGCCCCGGCCAAGAGTTTTACCTCGTGAGAGACCAGGAGCCAGATTCATCCAGCTAAACCACTCCCAGATTCCTGACCTCTCCCAGCACTGTGTCAGGTGATATATGTTTGCTGTTTTAAGGAGCTAAATTTTGGGGTAAATTTTTACATAGCATTAGGTAACTAACACATGCATATTAAGTAGTGGCTCAGTAAAGTTGTTTAGGAAGTCTTTTTTTTGTGTGTGTGTGTGGGGGAGAGATCAGCCCTTAGCTAACATCTGTTGCCAATCCTCCTCTTTTTGCTGAGGAAGACTGGCCCTGGGCTAACATCCATACCCATCTTCCTCTACTTTATATGGGACGCCGCCACAGCGTGGCTGACAAGCAGTGTGTCAGTGGGCGCCCGGGATCCGAACTTGCGAACCACCTGACGGCCCCAAGGAAGTCTTAAACAATGACATGAGACACGACTGCCCTCTTATGTACCAAATTTTTATTCCTCCATCACACTTGAATGATAATTTGACTAAGCATAGAATACTAGATTGCAAACCATTTTCCCCTAGAATTGTGGAGATGGTTTTCCATTATCTTCAAACTTGCAGTGTTTCTGTTAAGAAGTTCTGTGCTAATCTGAGTCCTGATCCTGTATTGAGCAGAGTTTGCCCAGGTGTGTGCCTTTTTCTGCTCACCATGCTGGAAAGGGAGCAAACTTTTACATCATTTTTTTTAATTCTATAAACTATTTTCTATTACATCTTTGCTAATGTCCTCTCCTCATGTATTTTCTCTTTCTATAATCTTATCAGATACTGAACATCGTGTTTTGACCCTCTGATTTTCTCTTCAGTTTTCATATTGTCCACTTTCTTTTGGATTTTTATTCAACTTTCTGGGACATTCTCAGATTTTGTCTTTCAATTTTCTAGATATTTAATAATCTCCTCTACTGCATTTCTAGGAGTTCTTTCTTATTGTTTGTCAGTTTTGTTTTCAAGTGCCATGTTCTTGTTTCATGGACTTATATATTCTCTTATCTCTCTGAAAATATTATATTTTAATGTTTCTTCTGCCTCCTGCATTATCCCTGTTTTCTCTAATTATCTGCAATTGTTTATTTACTATGATATTTACCTTTTATATTGGAGGTTATGGAAATATCTGATAGTCCTGGCTATATGTTCACACTTCTGACTGAGGCACGGCTATCCACTAAATTGGACTGAAGACTCCATGTGCAGGGGCGGGCTTTGTCAACAGGTGGGATTCACTGTCAGGGATCATATGGGTAAACTATTTTTTTCAACGAGGGCATATCTAAAATTCTAGTTATCATATCTATTTTTCATGGGGCTGTTCAGTTCTTCTATGGAAAACCCCTCACTCTCCTGCGTGAAGAATAAAAACCTCACTTTTAGAGCCTTAGAAGAAGGCATGAAGTAAAGCTGGGCTCCCACAGCCCCGTGTGCAGAATGCCGCTTCATTTCTGTCTTTAGCCCTGTATCTCGACCTTGCCCTCCGCTCTGGAAACTCTTTGGTTCAATTTCTATATGCACAGAATACACCTCTGGTCCTCTGGGATGGAGGTGGAAAGGAACTTGGTTATCTGCCTGGACAGGGACAAGTGGGTCTAGGGTCAACAGGTCCCTGTGAAAACTTCACACAACTTCCCCCTGACTTCATGCGTCATCCCAGCCTCCACGGTGTGCAGAACGTCCAGGTCTGAGCCTCTCCCAAGATGCCGTCCCCCTAGCATGTGTTCCTAGAGACTTGACCTGACCATATTTCCTCCTCCAAGTTCCGAAAATGTGTTGATACTTCTTACCCATCCTAAGCTGTTCTGTTTTGTCTTTTGGAGTTCCTACCTTTCTTTTATTTTTTTACTTTCTTTCTGTCATTGTGGAAGTTTAAGAAGAAAGTGACAATAAATTTGTGCTTAAATAAGAACATGCACTTATTGCATGTTACTTTTCTCAACCAAAATATATGCCGAGCCCTATTAATAACATTAAAATCACTTGTTCTAAGAAAGTCGCCATCCCACATGTGCTACTTCACTTCAAAATTTCAATCAACAGTGACTGTCACATTTAGCTGGCTTGTATCAGAGCGGGGCTCTTGCTGTCCCCTGCAACTTGCATCACAGAAATTGGCATCAATAAGGAATCTAATTTTTTTTTCCACTTGATAGTCCTGTGTGCTTCAGTGGGCACCAAAGTACAATTTGCCAAACATAAGGAGATATCTGGCACCCTTTTTTACTGCCATTGTATTTCTAAATATTCCAATGGGGTTTTAGCATTCCTTACATATTGCCCCTTCATTCTGTCTGGCTCATCTTTTAAACAGAGTTCTGCAATCAGGCACTTGGGGGACTATAGGAAGGGATAGGACACTCCTGACAGCACAGAACCCCCAGGAAAGCTAAAGCAATCTAGAGAGAAGGTGACAGGTTCCATGAGAACAGTATACACAGTACAATGAGTGGTCAGAGAACAGAGCAGAATAGTTCACAAGTTGCAAATGAGACTAGTGGAGCATGATGCTCAGCCCCACTGTTCCTTGCTGTGTCTTCTTGGACAACATTTAAACTTTCTGTGCCTGAGTTTCCTCATCTGTAAAATGGGGAAATGCTAGAACTAACTCCATAGCCACTGTGTGAGAATTAAATGAATTAATGAATGCAAAGTGCATACACAAAACTGCATCTTGCACACATTAAGCACTTTATCAGTATTAGCTGCTGCTGTTTTCTAGCTCGGAGATCAAGGAAGTTCTCTTGTGGGTAGTGGTAGGAATCTGAACTGGACTTGTAAGGCTGAAAACCTATTCACCATCTCTCAACTGCAGCTTTAGAACAGGGAGTTCTATTTCCAGAGCCTTCGTTTCTAAACTTTGAGAGGTCAAGCTACTTATTAAAGAGGAAACACAGCTTTGATAACTTTGAATTAAGAGAAATAATGATAATCCAAGGCCTTCTTGCTACACAAAAGGTAATTAACTGCACAGAAAACTGAATCAGCCCCGAGCTTTGGCTTCCTGCTGGATTTCTTTCACATCTCAAGATGTCAGTATTTACAGGTCAAGTGGTCTGAGAAGAATAAAAACATGTCTTTTCTCTGGGAAAAGCTTTCTTCACACAGACTTCAACTACTTTCTTAATCCTTAAACCTCTAATTAGAGTTCTAGTCCAAAAGCTAAACATTTAGTCCTCCATTCTCTCCACCTCTGGCTTAAAAATATTAAGGTGGCTCCATCACCAGGCAGCTCCTTGATCTGTTTTGTAATGCCCCTTCTTTGTATTTATCCCACATCTTTCATCTGTGTTCCTTCAAACCCTTTACAAACAGGATCTCATTAATCCTCAATAACACTGCTGTCAGACCCTTGACCATTGCCATTATCCCAAATTTACAGATGAAGAGTCGAAGGCACCTAGTGCCTGCCTTTGCTCTTTTTAGAAACAATGAAGCTAAGAGCAAATAATAATTCTCTTGATTCTCACACTTCACTTGCAAGCAAGCAGCCTTGTTGAAAAAGCAAACAGTTGCTCAATTCTTGAAAAATTTCTGAAGAGTTGTTTAAATTGGGAAAGTACAAATTGAAAGACTCCAAAAGTCTTCAGAAAATAAAATCAAAGAATGCCAGCTCCACAGAGGCCCACTGCCCACACAGCCCTGCCCCTTGCACTTGTTACAGGTGACAGAAAGGACTCTCAGGAAAAACAGTATTAAGAACATTAATACTCAATTAATGTAATTCTATTCATGCCTGTATTCGCTAAGAAGCCTTTTGTGATGCACTGAGAGGAGCTGCCCTCTCTCCCCAGTAGGGCCCCACTGTGATCATACAGTCTTCTCACGGACTCTGTGGGCTGTTCCCACACTTGCTAGGTATATGCCTTCTTCTCCTACTAGATTCAAAATACATAATTCAGTCTAAGAATTCTGAGTCCAACCATGTGCTAGGTGCTGTGCGAGATGCTGACCCTGCAAAGATGAATGATATATGGAAAGAACCTCAGGAATCTCCCTGAAGCCAACCACACCATATTCATTTCTCAATTATGGGCCCATGGGACAGCACCTAGCACATGGTACATGTTGTGAACTGAATGTTTGTGCACCCCCCCCCATTCACATGTTGAAGCCCTAAGCTCCAGTGTGGCTGTATTTGGAGATAGAGCCTCTAAGGAACTAATTAAGCTTAAATGAGGTTATGAGAGTGGAGCTCTGATCCAATAGGAGGAGTGTCCTTTTCGGAAGAGACACTGTGGAGTGCTCTCTCTCTCTTTCTCCACATACACACTGAGGAAAGGCCATGTGAGCACACAGCGAGAAAGAGGCTCTCTATAACCCCTGGGGAGAGCTCTCCCAGACACCCACCCTGCTGGCACATTGACCTCAGACTCCCAGTCTCCAGAACTGCGAGAAAATAAATTTCTATAGATAAAGCCCAGTCGGTGGTATTTTGTTATGGTAGCCCTAGGAGATGAATACGGTAGGTATTAAATAGAAGTTTGTAGAGTTAATTGTAATTTATTATTTTTGTTAGCCTTATTTCCATTCTAGTCTTCCATCACTGCTCTTCACCCAGGGGCTGAGAGCACTGATTCAGTAGCTGCTGTTCCCCTACTCTGGTTTCCTTGATGCTGGTACACACTGCCCCATTGGTTCCACAGCCAGAGTAGTTGGGCTTGAGGTGGGAGTTTCCAAGTGTTAGACGGTGTATCCCCAGCTGTTTCTTGCTGGGCCTGGCCTTGCAAGGAGCAGAGCTCTTCATTAGTTCTGTGCATATACCCCGCTCTTCAGGTTTGTTTAATTATTATTTTATTGAGGTCATATTGGCTTATAATATTGTGTAAATTGCAGGTGTACATTATTATGTTTCATTTTCTGTATAGACTGCATCATGTTTACCAGCAAGAGTCCAGATTTTATCGGTCACCACATATATGTGCCCCTTTACCCCTTTCACCCTCCCCCTATCCCCCTCCCCTCTGGTAACCATGAATCCATTCCTCTTATATATATGTTTATTTTCCACATATGAATGAAATCATACAGTATTTGCCCTGTCTGGCTTATTTCACTTAGCATAATACCCTCAATGTCCATCCATGTTGTCACAAATGGCACAATTTTGTTTTTTTTTTCATGGCTGAGTAGTATTCCATTATAATATATTATATATATATATATATATATATAATATAATATATTTACCACATCTTCTTTTACATTTTTCTCTCTCTCTCTTTTTTTAGAAACATCAGACAACTTCCCCATCCTCTGGTTCGGAGAAAGCCATTCTTAAAGATTTTTGTTTTCATGCTTTTGTATATTAAGGCTGCTGCCCATGCCTAGTGAGAGCAGCTAATGTGCAGGGGTGGCACCCTGTGCCTCGGGTTTCTCCTTCCTCAGAGAAATGTCCCAGCCATTAGGTGCTCTGCCTCTAGGCAATGGGCAAGTTTCATGTTCTCTTGGTATTAAATTTTAACCCCAATTATCCTGAACCCTGGCTTTCACATTCATGCTCTGATAATCTAAGCATTCAGATAATTCCTATTATTACTACTATCAATAAGAAAATACAATGTGTTTTGTACTTTACAGTCTAGAAAGCACATTTATTTGCATTATCTCATTTGATCTTTGTCTTAGCCCGACTGAGCTGCTATTACAAAATGCTGGAGACTGGGTGTCCCAAACAACAGAAATTTATTTTCTCACAGTTTTGGAGGCCAGCAAGATCAAGGAGCCAGCCAATTCAGTCTCTGTGAGGACTCTCCTCCTGGTTAGGTGGCCACCTTCACACTGTGTCCTCACATGGCAGAGAGAGAGAAAGCTCTGGTGTCTCCTCTTATAAGGACATTAACCCTATCATATCAGGGCTCTCCCCTTATGACCTCGTTCAACATTAATTACCTTCTTACTCTAAACACACTCACACTAAGAGTCACAGCTTCAACATATGAATTTTATGGGGACACAGTTCAGTCCATAGTAGTCCTCAAGGACCTATGAGCATACTATAAAATAATTAATCCACTACAACAAAAAGAAGAGAAACAAGAACGGTTACCCAGATCCAGTTTTGCTCAGCATGCCTCCATTGCTCTACTCAGGCCCACCCCTCGACACAGTGGAATAACCATATGATACTGGAGATGCCATTTGTTCCTACCCATATCATCATCCTTCCTCTAAGAGGCAGAAGTGAGGAGGTAGGACTCTTGATCGCCCTCTCAACGTCAGTGTGTCATGACAACATTATTATGAAATAGAGGATGGAAGCTGAGCAGGATGTTGTATCTCCCAGCAAGAGACTATTGGAAAGCTCAGAAATGTAGGAAATGAACCAACCAAAACAAAGTCCATCTAGGAGATATAAAAAGATTGAAAAGTAGCAAAGTTGCTTGACATAAGCCCAGAGACTGAAGTGGTCAGGGCTCAATAAGGCCAAGAAAACAAGCCTTCTGAGGCCTGCTTTTCTCAGGCTGTTTGTTTATCAGGATGCCTGCTGCTCTGGGGAACTCACATATGCCTGTGTCAGAGGGTGGTGGGGGGGCAGTATCAAACTTTGAAGGTCTTCCTTGAGAAAGCAGCAAGGGCAGGGCTGGCAGCTGTTGAAGTTTGTACTTTGATGACACTCCCTCTCTGGTTTCCTTCTTGTCCCTGCCTCCCTTGAATCAGTCCATGGAAATGTAAAGTGTCTGGGTTCATCATTATTCTCTCCAAGATGTGTGCGCAATCACAAAGGCAGACAGTGCATCTTATGAATGTATATGTTAAAAAAAGTTTGACAAAAAGGAAGTGCTGAAGCAAAGTCAGACGAACGATTTAGTGCTGGAGGGCAGCTGAACAGTCACAGTGGGAGGGTGAGCTGGGAGCCCTGTTTGTATTTTGTACACAAACGATTTTACCATAGATTGATGGCCTTAGAATTAGCACATATTCTAAATTTGATTTTTTATTTCTACCCTCAAGAAGCCAAGAAGGACAGAAGATGGAAGAATAGAAAAGGGAATAGACTGGTAAAAAAAAAAAAAGTTTCATATACATTGGGAATAAAATATAGAAAACGGGAAATAATCAAAGAAACATCTTATTTTGTTAAAAAATATAATGTTTGCCTGGAGAACACTGACATCTTTCATGGACCATCTCAAGGGTCACTGTCCCCGGGAAGCCTCTTCTGACCCTCCCCCCCAGAAAGAATTGGTCACTCTTTCCTTCCTCACCTCACTGTACCTGGAACAGGCCTCGTGCTAGCATGGATGACACATTGTTGCCCTTATCTGTTAGGTCTCAGTCCCCAGACTAGATTATTAAAGGCAGGATGGGATCCTCTCTCTGTCTCTCTTTACATGAAATAGTGCCTGCCACATGACAGATGCTCTGTGAATATTTGTTAAATGACAAGCTTGAAGGAGAATCCCATGGTACTGTGGAGAAGGCAGGGCCATTACTCAATAAAATGCTCTAAAAGTTAGATGTATGTTTAGAACTTTCATCTCCTTCTCTAGACCCTTTTCCTCTTTCAAATGCCCCTTCTCCGGTTGCCACGTCTCTGAGAAGTTGCCTGTGACCCAAAGCCCCAGGCTATGGAACCGCAACTGCCTTCTCTTTCCTAAGGACTCTCTGACCCCAAAATGTCTCCCTTTCTGCCTCTATTCTTCCATCCCAGAAATTAAAATCCTTTTCTTCCTTTAGGAAGAAAGACCTGTTTTCATTCGAAAAGATAGCGGCAGTAACCTGAATAAGTCTCTAGTTGGAGAAATTCAAGTAAAATGATAAAGGGCAAAGAAGAATTTCAAATCTACCAAATAAAACCCCTTCCAGGCAGAAACTTGTAAGCATGACTTTGAATTGCATTGCTCTTCTCCCCTCTGGCCTGGACACCCTTGCTAAATAAACTTGCAAGCCAAGAATTATGTGCAGTATATACGCAGTTCATCCACCTGTGTCCACCCCTGGCTTCTTCACCCAGAATGCTGAGATTGGGGCCATTTCGTATGATGTGGCTGGGGGCACTTTCTTCCTCCTGAGCAGAGCAGAAAGGACTCCTTTGAAGAGTGACCCTCTCATCATGGTTTCCACCAGATTCCCAAAGGTGTCTTAAATCAAAGAAAAGTTAAGAAACCTGTACTAACAGAAGACTCTTAACTCCATCTCACAGAGGTGTGAATCCATCTTATAAATCTCCTTTTCCAGAGAAGGACTTGCCCCAGTTAACCCTTTACTATCCTTTCTCTCGTAATCTTTTTTTTTTTTTTTAATATGTAACTATTTTTAACTTTCATTAGTCTTTTCAGAGGTATATTTACCACTGACGTATATCAAAGCCACATCAAAAATATCCCTAGATCCTTACAAGGCAGTATTATGCAGTGTTCCCCATATTATTCACTGGCAATTAGGTCTGAGTCCTAAAACTATGAACATACTGGGAACAAGTGGTAGGAATATCAATTCTTAATTCCTCATAGAAGCATTTCAAAGTCTGCAAATGAAGCCCCAGCAGAAAGAAATATAAATGCAAGACTATATAAAAAGGGAATTGAGAATCACAAAATCTAAAATTTGGAAAGAAACTCAGAGGTTATTTTTCTCTGCCCTCCACTACTGGAATTCTTATTATGGTTTCTCCAATAAATTATCATTTGTTGCAAGGAATTCACTATCATTCAACACATTTTATGATATTATTATATCCATGAATTCCTGGGACATTTGTCCCTAAAGTTATGCAAAATCTTCTAATTAGATTGCTTGAGAAATCTGGGCAACTTGACTCCCTCTTGTATCTAGATTGTCTGTCAAAAAGTTTAAGGCAGTTTTTGAGTCTCTCTTTTTCCTTATCATGTTTAGACAGCACCCAATCCTGCTTATCTTTGTTGGTCTCCACAGTTCCTAATACTGTTCAGTGGGACTAGCAATTACTTAGAGAGTCAAGGGAAGAATGAAATGAATGAGCACATATCTGAGTTGTGTCTCTGTGGTAGAAAGAGATGGCAGGAAATATCCAGGATCCTAAGTCACTGAGTCACCCACCACAGCCTACTGTGATAAGAGCTCCCTAGAGCAGTATAGGAGGTCAGGACTTGGATTCTCCGAGGTTGAGTGGGGGCGGGGCACTCCATTCCGAACCACGGCTTGGACACCCATTTCCTGTGAGTTAGACTGAGCTTCCAGGCCTGCACTTTTACCCCTACCCTGAGATCTAAGCTGAAAACAAAGGAACGAGCAAACAAGGCACAAATATCTCCTTACTTTCTGCATTTAGACACGGTTTAAAAAATGTAAATGCCTATGGGGTCAGGTAGTGCTTTCAGTGAAGTGAAATATCAAAGTATAAGAAAACAGGGGCTAAGGCAGAATTCAAGAATGCCTTCATTAAATAACTCAAGTCACTTAAAACACGATATGTTTCAAAAAGTAAACACTTTTAATTTAACCATTCTGGTTAAGAATACCGAAATACGCTACCAGACTCAAGGAAGGAGGATTGAATCTCAGCTCTTCTCCTCACTTGATGTGGAATTTTAAGTTATTTAACATCTAAATGCCTTAGTTTCTACAATTATAAGAATACTGGGTATATTAACACTACCAATGACACAGGGTGCCTAGAGGATTAAATGCTGTGTATATTAATTAGAATGCTGCCCAAGAAAAAAAATATATATATTTATAATAGAATATATAGAGTAATATATACATAATCTGATATGGTTATTCCTGTTATTCATTGTCTGTATCCATAAGCACAGCATGGCAGGTACAAATGTGGCTGTAGAACCATACTCAAAGAAGCTTTGGAGGAAATCTTGCATCTTAGTACTCTGTAACCATCTTACTATACTCCAACCACACCATAGCGTGATGATCTGCTTTAGAGGAAAGATTGCTGGGTTGCTTATCAGGAGACCTGGCTTCTGGTTTCAGCTGTGTCATGGATTAGCTGCTGGCCCACGCCAATCAGTTAATCCATGCCTGTGTCCTCAGCCAGCTTTATGGACCTCACAGAGACATTATGGGGGCAAGGTTTAAGAACTGACATGTTGCTATAATGGTCCTAATCATACCAAGATCTGCTGATAAGTAAGATCTAATAACCCATAGCATTTTCTTTTTCTTTTGTCTAGTCTTCAAGACCGGATAGTCTTGGAATGACGAGTCATCATCTGAGCCTGTCTCTCTTTTTTTCCTTCCCTTCCATTTTGCTCTTAGAATGAATGAGTCCTTGTTGCTTAGAGTTAGCCGTTGTTATTATTATTGTACTTCAGGCCTTATTCAACCCACAGGCCCACCAGTTTTGATCCTTGCTTGAGGCCCAAACATCATTCTTTATTTTCAATGTCATAAATAGTCAGAAAGCAAAATGACACAAAGAATAAATGCAAGAAAGAGCAGAGCAAGAGAAATATCTAGAGTATCTATCTAAGACCTAGAGAGGGCATAGTGTGTGCTGCATATCATAGACTTCCTTTTTTCTAGGCCCCACGACAGTCCATCCACCCCAGACTCATCTCATTATACTAGCAAATTACAAGAGGAGGAAGGAAATATTCTTGATCACAGGAATGTGTTCTTTGAGACCATAGTACAGGATGTCCACATCTTTGCCTATTCTAACATTGTTCCATCTTCTAGGATTTTGATCTCATAGTGTCTTTGGCCATAACTATATCAACAATCCTCATCATTGCAGGGTAAAATTAATGTGAGAAGAAAACCTGACTTCCCCTAATAGCTATTAAAACTGGCATCTTTCAACATTCCTTGTGTGAAGTGGGTTCCAGCTCCTTTATCACTCTAACCTTTGCATATTCCATTTTGTCCATATTCTTTTCAAAATCTGATTCTCAGAAGTGAGCCCCACATTCCACAAGGTTATGACTTACATATACTACTTGTCTCCAAGACCTAGGCAACCAACTTCTATTAAAACAGCCTCCATTTATGCTAGTTGTTTTAACAGCCGTCAGTAAAGGAGACTGCAGCAAAGATGACAGGATATATGTGACAAGTGTCCTTCTAAAATTCAGATATGCTTATGATCTTCTCCTTTACACTTAATGGATTCCAGCACAGAATAAATAATAAAGAATTACTGCTACACAGTTGAGGCAAATTAAAGTCAATGCATTTGAGACTTCAGCAATGATTTGACACTGGCCCTGAATACCAATTGCATCTCATAAAGGTGAAGTACAATCAAGAATTTGGCTGGAGGTCTGGAATTAAGCTGCCCTGGTGGGACCAAATTTAGGTTGAAATTATGCAGAGTTCTGGAGGGTATGCCCTGTCCCTCCAGCCCAGTATGATACTCCATCAGGCTTCATGCCATCAGTACTCACCATTCATACAGAGCAGAACAGCCAGGAAGTCCTGAGAAGAAGAATTGATATAGAGCAAGAGGCTGGGTCTCTGGGCTGTCACAAAGGTAAATGCAATGTTTTCCTTGGATGGAGCCGCATCTGTGTAAATCGATGAGGATGACAGGCTTATATTCTTGGTCACTGGGTATGGTTCTTGAAACATGTAAGTAACTGAAGTGCCAGCCTCAAAAACAGCAGAAACCTCTGCAAAATATAAGAGGGGAAAACATGTATTAAAACATTTAGTCGACTATTCAGGATAGCAATAATAGCTTGTTTATTGTTTCCTATACGTCAGGCACTGTGTGAGGGTTTTTACATGAATTATACAACATGCCTGCCACAATAATTTTGAAGCAGCAGAAGTCATTATTCATATTTGCAAATGAGAAGTGAGACTTACAGAGGATAAGCACCTTGGATAAGGTTGCATAGCTAGAAGAGAGTTCAGATTTGCATTGTGAAATTTAGGTCCAGTTTAACATGTATTTGCAGAATAACTACCATGTGCCAGGCTGATTTCTTCAGAAGCAAAAGTATAATGTCCCTGCCTCCAACATAATATAGAGAAATTTTACTGGGACCATCTTATTCAAAACTGAGATTCTAACAGTTCAGGTTTGTGTTTCTCCCGTATGTCAGGAAGATTTTGAGTGGGATCTAAATTACTGAGAGTAGGACATTGGGAAGGCAGCATTAATTCCCTGTGGTGTTGGGTAAAGTGTGAGGACCCATGGAGAGAGAGAGAGAGAGAGGAAATCCATGGAAACAGTAGAAAAGGCATAGGCATCCAAATCATGCACTCAATTCTTTAGATGTCTGGGAATTGGTATTCAATTCCAAAAAAAAGAACAAAGACTTGAAATAATAGGTACTCCTACGGGAAACAATTCCTATAGCACAACATATTGGATAGAGTTCTGTCACCACCATGAAGAAAGGTGGCATCTATAAACTGATGACATTCAGTTAGCAGGAACATGCAAATCACCCAATCTCCCCTGTATAATGTCCTCACTCCAACTGTTATCACTTTAGTTTAGTGAAATGAGCACAGAGTTTGGCTTCAGCACTGGATCTGAAGCCTCACATGATTTCATACTAGCTGTGTGGTCCCAGGCAAGTCAGTGAGTCCTGTGGAGATTGTTTTCTCATCCGGCGAATGAGAACCATAACACTTACCTCAACAATATTTCTGTATGAATAAATGAGATGATGTGTGTAAAGCACTTAAGAGAATTCCCCACAACAATTTCAACTCATAGACTCCCCATATTAGAGAATCTAACCTGAACTCATCTCAATTTCCTTCTTAAAATATATCTGTTGACTGTACATCCATCCAAATGCTGAGATATCCTCTTGCTTCAATCAAGGGTGCTCTTAAGTTCACTTGCAATTTTATCTCTATACAGTATCAAGGTATGGACGAAAGTTTCCTTTGTAGAACAACATGGCTTAGATCTGGCAGCAAACCTCCACCATTTAAACAGTGCAATCAACATGAACGCATATTGGCATGATTAATTTTTCTTTTTCCTAAGTGATGCATGCAATATTGCTAATTCCCCATGATATTCTTTGATTGAATTCATGGCACCTAGAACATAATCAAACCTGGCTTTTGCTTCTTAATTCTATTGCAAATTTGTTCTACCTTTGTGAAAGTTCTATAACAGCCTGTAGCAGTGCCAAAAAAATTAAAGTTGCATATTTATGCATATTGCTTAGCAGATTGGGAATACCAGTTCATTTTCACTAAAGCTTCAGAGAAAGTGTTCTGCATTTATCATACAGGTTACAGCCTCAGTACTCCTGATTACAAAGATATGCAGCAGAGACTTATGACAGCGAGGATTTTGGCTAATCATTAGCTTGATTCAAGCACTTTCCTTGAGCAAATTTCCTTAGGGACATTTGGCCTGCATTTTCAGCTACCATCTCCTAGTTAACAGACTAATGGCTTTTATTTGTTATTTGTGTGAATGTTCAAATGTAAATATAATTCAGAGAATTTTGTTATTGATAACATAGTAGATATGGGCTTATATATGACATTTCAAAATGTATTACATATTTGTCTTCTTACTTAAGACAGGAAATTAAAATGGAAAGCAATTTTTTAACTAGAAATGTCCTACCACATGCCCTCTTTCATCCCCTAGCTCCAGTTTTAATTATTTTTATTGTTTAGATATTTTCAATTTTAACATAAAGCTAAATTCATCAAAACACCTGGAGTCTATTGTTTTCTTAGTTTCTTACATTTTATAATCTAAGAGTTTAAGCTCTCTCATCATATTTAAGCTCTCTGATTGATTTGTCTGCACATCCAAAACAATTGGGATAAATGGTTAAGAAAAATCTTAACTTGAAGGGGATTATCAATGGCCATCAAGCTACCCCACGACCACAATACCAATATTAGCAGCATCCTTTGAGCTCTTACCTGGTGGAAGGAACTGTACTGATTATATTCTGAGAAGACAGGGCACACATTTTAAAAAATTACACCAATGGAAGGTAGCCTAGAGTGTGATGTGTGAGTGATAGAGGAAATGATTCCCAGAGTTGAATGTCTCCATGCCCATAGTAGCCTGAGAAGACCTTAAAGAGAACCTAGGCATTGACTAGGCCTCAAAGTGTGGAATACAGTAAAAGTAGCTAGGGGATGGGGTGATGCTGGAGAGGGCCAGCCGTGAAGTCTCATTGACCCAGAAATTGGAGCGTGGCTGTGCCCTTCTCCAGCTCTCTCACAACATCCCACTCAACCTCAGGTTATTCAAATATAAATAGGGATGAATTCAACCTTGTGGTAGGTAGAAGGATTGGAAGAAATTATGCAAAATCATGGCACATGGTAAGAACTCAATAAATAATACCTGGCCTTAATAATAGTAATATAATTAAATTTAGAATCAGAATAAGCACAAAGACAAGTCCTGGGTAATGAGTAGGCTAGTGGTTACTTAGAAATCAGTCAGGCTGTATTTTATTTAGGAAAACATCAAACTAAAAATAAATGAAAAAAATGGCAATTTTAATGCTGAGTAGACATTTCATAATATTAAAAACTTATTAAATTTTTTCTGATGATAATGGTCCTGTGGATATGTATTTTTATGAGTCCTTATCTTTCAGCAGTACATATTGCAATATTTATAGATGAAGTGATGTGATATCTGGAATTTGCTTTAAAATAATAAAAGAGGAGCAGACATGATCATAGAGATGAAATAAAAATGATCACAAGTTGATATACAACTATGCATTGGGGCTTTGGGGAGAAAAAATAAAAAGAGGAATATTGGCAACAGATGTTAGTTCAGGGCCAATCTTCCTCATGAAAAAAAATAAAAGGTCACCAGTTGATAATTGAAACTAGATGCTGGATGCATGGGGCTTCTGAAACCTCTCTACTACAGTTTATAATTGAATTTTTCTGTAATAAAATTTTTTTAAAAATGATATAAGTTGGCAGGAAGGTAAATATTGGGAAAATTTTTGACAAGTTTTTGGCAATTGGTAAAGAGTACCTAAATATCCATGCTATTTTTTCTCTGAAATTCCATTACTGAGGAAATAATATGTTTATCGATGTGTTTATCACAGCATTATTTATGTGTAAATTTGGGACAATCTGAAATTTCAAAACAATAACAAGAGCAAGCGTTTAGTGACACTTCATATGCCAGGCATGATCCCAACTGCTTTGTGAAGTCCTCATTGAATGTTCACCACAATGTTTTTGAAGAAGTCCTGAATTTTCACATTTTATAGATGAGAAAACCAAGTAATCATGAGGTTGAGTTACACAACCCACGTCAAACACTGTAGGTTGTAGATGAGCTAGAATCTGAACATAGGTAGATCTGGTGCCAGAGTCCCACTGTTGCTAAGCTATGATGTTCTGGTGATAGAATGGATTCAATAAGCAGAGGGAGTTTCACCAGATGGAATATATTGCAATCATTAAAACCGATGAATTATACAAGAATGTCTATGTAATGAAATAAAGAAAATTCAGGATATAAAATGTATTGGACATAATTATCTCAGCTATATTAAATTCAAAGAAAAGAGCTAGAAGGAAATCAGATTTTCTTTTTAATGGTTGTCCTTGAGTAATTAAATTGGGTTTTATTTTTCTAGCTTCCCAAATAGAATTCCAAATATATTATCTGATGTTTTTAATTAAAAAAAAAATTAGATGACAACACCATGACAATCATATTCAGATCCATCAGATAATGGTGGGTGTGGAGGTGGGCTAAAGACAACCACACATCAACAAATGTGTTGGAATAACTGGATATACACATGCAAAAGATTGAAACCGGACCCCTACCTCACACTATGTACAAAAATTAACTCCAAATGGATCAAAGACTAAATGTAAGAGCTAAAACTATAAAAACTTTAGAAGAAATCATAGGCATAAATTTTCATGACCTTTGATTAGACAATGATGTCTTACATATAACACTAAAAGTGCAAACAATGAAAGAAAAAAATAGATAAAATGGACTTCATCAAAATTAAAAACTTTTGTGCTTTAAAAGATACTACTAAGAAAATGAAAAGAGGAGAAAATATTTGCAAATCATGTATCTAATATGGAAATTATATTCAGAATATACAAAGAATATCTCTAAGTGAACAATAAAAAGAAAAATCACCCAATTGAAAAATGGGCAAAAGATTTGAATAGACATTTCACCAAGGAAGATGTAGACATGGCCATTAAGTACTTGAAAAGATGTTCAACATTATTAGTCTTTAGGGAAATGCAAGTCAAAACCACAATGAGATACCATTTCACACATGCACAGTAGGATGTCTATTATCAAAAAGACAGACAATAACCAGTGTTGGTGAGGATGTGAAGAAATTGGAACCCTCATACATTGCTGGTGAGAATGTAAAATGGAGCAGCCACTTTGAAAATGTTTGGCAGCTCCTCAAAAAGTTAAACAAGAAAGGAAGAACTAAATAGCTGTCGCTATTTACAGATGACATGATACAATATACACAGAAAAGTCTAAGAACTCTGCTAAAAACCTGCTAGAACTAATAAAAAATTTCAGTAAAGTTGCAGGATACAAAATCAATATACCAAAATCTGGAGTTTCTATTCACTAATAACAAACTTTCAGAAGGAGAAATTAAGAAAGCAATCCCATTTACAACTGAATCAAAAAGAATAAAAATACTTAGGAATAAATTTAGCCAAGGAAGTGAAAGACCTGTACACTAACTATGACACTGATGACAGAAAATGAAGAAGAAACAAATAAATGAAAAAATACTCTAGGGCTGGCTTGGTGGCCTAGTGGTTAAGTTCTGCTTGCTTTGGTTTGGCAGCCTGGGTTTGGTTCCCAGGTGTGGGCCTACACCACTCATCAGCGGCCATACTGTGGTGGCCACCCACATGCAAAATAGAGGAAAATTGGTACAAATGTTAGCTCAGGATGAATCTTCCTCAAGCGAAAAGGGGAAGATTGGCAACAGATGTTAGCTCAGGGCGAATCTTCCTCAGCAAAAAAAGAAAGAAAGAATAAAAAAATTCTGTGCTCCTGGATTGGAAGAATTAATAGTGTTAAAATGTCCATACTACTCAAAGCAACATACAGATTCAATGCAATCTCCATCAAAATTCAAATGGCCTTTTTCAGAGAACTAGAACAAATAATTCTAAAATTTGTATGGAGCCACAAAAGATCCTGAATAGCCAAAGAAATCTTGGGAAAGAAGAACAAAGCTAAAGGTATCATGCTCCCTTATTTCAAACTATACTACAAAGCTATAGTAATCAAAACAGCACAGTATTGGCAAAAAACAGACACACAGACAAATGCAACAGAATTGAGAGCCCAGAAATAAATGCACACATATGTGGATAATTAATTTACATCAAAGGAGCCAAGAACATACAATGGAGAAAGGAAAGTCTCTTCAATAAATGTTGTTTGGGAAACTGGACAGCCACATGCAAAAAAATAAAACTAGATCACTATCTTACACTGTACACAAAAATTAACTCAAAATGGACTAAAGACTGGAATGTAAGACCTGAAATCATAAAATTCCTAGAAGAAAACATAGGCAGTGAGATCCTTGCCATTGGTCTTACTGATGTTTTTGTGGATACAACTACAAAGGCCCAGGAAACAAAAACAAAAATAAACAAATGATACCACATTAAACTAAAAAACTTCTGCACCACAAAGGAAACCATCAACAAAATGAAAAGGCAACCTACTGAATGAGAGAAAATATATGCAATTCTGTATCCTACAAGGACTTAATATCCAAAATATATAAAGAACTCAACAATAAAAAAGCAAATAATTACAAAATGGGCAGAGGACCCAAATAGACCTTTTTCCTAGGAAGATATACAGATGGCCAACAGGCAAATGAAAAGATGTTCAGCATCACTCATTATTAGTGAAATGAAAATCAAAACCACAATGAAATATCACCTCACACCTGTTAGAACAGCTATTAGCAAAAAGAGAAGAAATAAGCATTAGAGAGGATGTAGAGAAAAAGGAAGTCTCATACATTGTTGGTGGGAATGTAAATCAGTACAGCCACTATAGAAAAGAGTATGGAAGACTCCTCAAAAAATTAAGAATAGAACTACCATATGATCCAGATATTCCACTTTTGAGTACTTACCTAGCATATATGAAAACACTAATTCAAAAAATATGTGCACCCCTATATTCATTGCAGCATTATTTATGATAGCCAAGATATGGAAACAACCAAAGTGTCCATTGATGGATGAATGTATCAAGATGTGGTATACATATATAATGGAATACTACTCAGCCATAAAAAAGAATGAAATCTTGCCATTTGCAAAAATATGGATGAAACTTGAGGGTATTATACTAAGTGAAATAAGTCCAACTGAGAAAGACAAATACCATATGATTTCACTCATATGTGGAATCTAAAAAAGAAATGAACAAACAAAACAAAACCAAATAGATACAGAGAACAGACTGGGGAAGTGGGAAGGGGATTGGGGCTGGGCAAAATAGGCGAAGGGGGTCAAATGTACAGTCATGGATGGTAACTAGACTTTTGGTGGTGATCACGTTGTAGTGTTTACAGATGTCAAATTATAATGTTGTACACCTGAAACTTATATAATGTTGTATACCAATTTTACCTCAATTAAAAAAAAAGAAAAACAAAAAGTTACACTTATACTTACTATGTGACCCTGCGATCCCACATCTAGGTTCATACCCAAGGAAACAGAAAACATAAGTCCATACAAAAACATGTACGTGAACGTTAGTAGCAGCATTTTTCATAATAGCCAAAAAAATGGAAGCATCCCAATGTCCATCAACTGATGAATGGATAAACAAAATGTGGTGCATCCATACAATAGAATACTCTTTGGGAAATAAAATGGGATCCAGTATTGAAAAATTCTGCAACATTCATGAACCTTGAAAACATTATACTAAGTGAAAGAAAACAGACACAAAAAGACCACATACTGTATGATTCTATTTATATGAAATTTCCAGATAGGCAAATCCATAGTGACAGGAATTAGATTAGCCATTTCCGGGGACTTGGGGGAGAGGTGAATGGGGAGTAGTAGCCAATGAATATAAGATTTCTTTTGGGGATGATGAAAATATTCTGAAACTAGGTGGTGGTAACGGTAGTGCTACTTTGTGAATATGCTAAAATCTCCTGAATTGTACATTTTAAAAGGGTGGATTTTATGGTATTTAAATTAAATCTCACTAATAAAAAAAGAGAAACACACAAAACAAAAAACTACATATTTGAATCCTATTACCACATTCCTAAACAGAATGAAATCAGGGTCGTAAAGGGGAGAAAGGAACCAAAAGAATGCTGGATGGACCTCCAGCTCTGACATTTATTAGCAAGTCACTAAACCTCTGTGACCATTAATGGTCTTATATATTAAATGCAGATAATACTATCTTCTCTACTAGGTTGGGGATAGGAATAAATGTAGTCAATAATTACTAGCTAATTTTATGATTATTATATCTTTGTACTGGATTCAGAAACAGAAAGTGGGTTAAAGGACCATGGTTCTATCTCAGGCATTGATAATGGACAAATGTCTCTAATTCCACCCCAGATATTTCCAGTATTTGCACACCCTAAAATATACATGCCATAATAAGTTAGCATAAAAAACTGCCCAATAGGGAGCACCGTTATTCAGGACTATCTTGTAGCTAAAGTCTCCTATTTCAGTTCCAAGCCACATTTCCCAGAGGGAATTGTCATGGCTAAAAGCCTTGATTAAAAGCTTCATCCTATATACCTTGCAACTGCTGAATAGAAAGAGAATCATTTCCTTAGATTTATGAGATAGGGGAAAAAGTTTGGAAACAGTGAAATTTGAAGCAAGCTGAAAAGGTTAAGCGCGTATTTGTCTGTTTTACTTATAGATCAAAATAAAAAGTGGGAATAGAGCACAGAGGATATTTCAACAAATGCAGTCCAAAGACACAGTGGCATGGACAGAAGATAATTACTAGGAGTTGTTTCAGAGAAAGGAGTCCATGAAAAATTAGGCTAAATTTGGAACAATATGATCCATGAGATATTTGAACAATGTCTCTAGAGAAATGTAGAGAGGCCTATTCCTTTTTTCTTTTCCAAATAGAAGACTTGGGCATAGATCCTGTAAAACAGTGCTAGTGTACTTTAGTGATTGGGCCTGGTAGCGTTTATTCTGTTTTTGCTTCTTCTAGCAAGTGGTTCCAATCTAAGGGTAGCATTCAAATTTTTCAGGGGAAGTTATTCAGAGATCTCCCACAGTGTGAAAATCTATAGTACTTGGCTTGTCTTAGCTCACGTTAAGAGCCCCCTGGGATGGGACCTGCTTTATTTCAAGCTCTTATGCAGGGCGCAACTCTGTTGGCCCTAAAATTTGTACCATTAATTTTCTCCCAAGGAACACAATGCTTCCCAGCAATAACAAGTAAGTAATTCAAACTAATTGAGGAGAAGGCTAGTGTAAATGAATGAAAAGCTTAAATTATGGAGTCCTTCAAAGAGAACACTAGGTGCATTTTTTCCCTATTGTTTTCAAGTTCCAACAGTAAGTTGGACTAAATAAAGCATTGTTTGCTAGAGGTGCTTGGGAAATGTGCTTTAATGAATTGACAAAAATTATTTATAATTGCCATCATTGATTGTATGTAAATGGTGTTTCAAAGTGATTAAAACATTTTATTTTAATAGTTTAAATGCTCCTCTTGAAATGTTGTTTACATTATTTGCTCAACAAACTTTTTTTTCCATCAATAAAATAAACTTAAAAATTCTGCCAAGATTGATAGTAGACCAAATCTTTTGTCTCTCTATTTGAAAAATACTACTTATTTACACTGCATACTGAGATTTTATGGTTTGTAGAGTTATCTTGAATTTACCTAGAGAATTTACCCTATGACCATCATTCCTTGTTTAAGGCATATATCCATCATGGTTATCTTTTGTGAATGCAAGGAATTCATAAGGTTAGGAGGGGATGTGGACAGGCCCTGGGGCCAGAATTTTGACTCCTGGGTTCCCTTCTCAGCCCCCTGATGAACTAAAGGTGAATCTCCAGGCAGGGCATTTAAAGCCTCAGACCCCTTTCATGTCACCTGCAGAATAGGCAAATTTTACTAGATACATGATATTGATTTTACTAACTTATCTATACTCTCCCTACTGTAAAAATGGTTTAAGATGGCTTAAGGGTCTCTAAGGTTCCTTCAGGGCTAGATTCTAGGATTCTTTGATTATGTTTGTGGACTGAGGCATTGGAGCTGGAAAGGTTAGTGCGTCCTCATGATCCATCTGATACAAGAGAAATGAGACCACCTCTCCCAGTGCTCAGCTGGCTCTTGGCCATGGAGAGCATGTTGCCCTGTTACCATCCACCCAGATGAACTGTACTGCCAGCGTCCACAAACAGTGATAATGAGTATATATAATTATGTCGAGGAGCCATGCTAAATCTCTAAGCAGTGGGGAACTGAGGGAGCGTAAGTGATCGTCTGAGGACTGTCTTAGGGCGTGGGTATCCTACGACTTGACCACAGCCTGCAGGCAGTACAACACAGCACATGGAAAAAACAGTAGTGCCTACTGTACCTTTTTTGCAAAAGGGTCCTTCATATGGTGAACTGGTGCAATCGCAAAAGTATCCACTGTGCTTCTCCACACACTGACCCCCATTGTGGCACATGCTGCCATAACTGCTGCAATGGCCTGGGCATCCTGGGCGGACTCCAGACGTGACCTTTGCCCTCTCCTCCAGGTCCAATTTCTGCCCATTCAAGTGTAAGGAGCGTATGCATCCTAGGAAGCCCTTCTGTCTTGATGATGTTCCCCCTACACAGTGAAAAATAAAAGAAAAAAATATAAGATATCATAGGATTCAAATTTTTTAGGTGTAATATCAGCATTGGTAACAATTAACTATTGTTCTACTGTCCTGCTGTGTTCGACTTCTCCATTAAAGCTTCCAGTGAGAATTTGGAATTCAAAGAGCCTGGGGAAAATGCACATCTTTCCAGGCTGGAAAACCCACCTCCCTATTCAAAAAAAAGACTATAATTTATGTAGAATCCTGCCCTTTACATATTTAAGACACAAACTTCAGAAGACCATGTTCCTTGCAAAAGAAATAAAATGCATTCTTAGTTTACAGCAGACATTTGTCTGAAGTAGAATGCACAGATCAGCACTGTCCCTTCTGGCAAAGTTAGAAGCAAGCTGTTGCACACATTGAGTTAGAAAACTACAACAAGCTTTGTAATGCTTAGGCAGTGCAGTACAATGTACTAGAAAGAGGGTGGACTTTAGGACCAGACAGACATGGAGTCAAACTCCACTTCATGAGCTGGTTAACCATATTGACCACTGAATCACCTAAGTATCAGCTACTTGATCTGTAAAATAAAAGGAAGTCTACTTCATGTATTTACCCTAAGGCTTAGTGAAGATCATGGAATACAGCACATCCTCAATCATTTCTCTTCTCTATCCCTCCTCTTGAGCCTTCACAATGGCTAGAACCAGTAGGTTGTATATATGTTATATAATTATATATTGTTATATATTATATATTATGTCATTATATATTATATAACTATATATTATATATATATATATTATATATATATATATATATATGCTGATTGATTCTAGAGACTACCCTCACATTATGATTTGGAAGTCAAATTTCTCCTTCTGGAATACAGAATAGGATTGTAACCCAACTTTCTGCTGAGGGTACAGCTTGAAGTTTTCAGAGAGATTTGCAGTGCTCATTGCAAATTATTCAAGAACAGAGTAGATTTAAAGTTACAGAGTGTTTTGTTACTATTGGAAATCCAGGATTCTACCAGCCTAAACCTCTGATATCAGAAAAATGTGTATTGAGAGACAAGCCAAGAAATTAAGCTAAATGCCATCAGCAGATATTTATTTGATGTTGGGAATTCTGGGAGATCCCAGGGAAGACACACATCCAGCCTGCCCTTAAAGAACACAAGTTCTATTCCAAATCCAAAGCTTTGGGCTCAAGTCCCTATACATGGAAAAATGGAGGGCACACTCAGGTCTTTGAGAACTGCAGGTGCACTAATGGAGAGGAGGAGAAAGTGTGTTGGAAAACAAGAGCAGAACCGATTTGTCATTTACTTTCTGTGTATGTCATCTCTCCTTTGTGAACCTCATTCATTTCTAGTCCCTGAAGCTACAACTTTATTAAATCTGGGTCTAGCAAATGACCAGAAAAAATACATTTTCACCAAGGTGGACACAGATGTTAATTCAAATGTATTACCTCAGATTGAGAATATAGATGTTAAACAAGAAACAAAAGTGTAAGTTAAAGAAATGAATATTTAACCTAAAAAAATTCTGGCATCAGCCAGCTTGTCAGAATGGATAAGAAAATAATTGGATGTGGGAGTGGTGGGAGTATAGGGTGGGAGTAGAGAGGATTCTCCCTCCCCTGAATCGCACCAGGTCATCAGACTTATAAATATATGTGTGGCAGTCGCTGGCTGCATTTAAAGACTGAGAAAGAATGTTCTTAAAGGATTAATTTAGTCTCTTATTCTGAAGTAATGATAAAACTCCATTGTATTTTTAGTTCTGATAAGTGATACCCAAGCAGGCCAGGAGGTCAAACCAAAATTGCGTTCTCCTGTCTGTCTCAATTTAAGTGAGTAAATCTCCTTTTAACCACAAGATAAATCAATTATAAATATAGGCTGATCATAGAGAAAGGTTCATTTTTTCTTTCCCAGAAATTGAATAGAATAAAGAGGGGAGGATTTATGTAGTCAAATGTTTTGTTTTACTTTTTCCCGTATTTTGTAGTCACTCTTTGCGGTGGATTTGAATAACTCTTCATATATCTTGTTAGTGGCATTTTTCTTCTAGCAGAAGTGGAGAATGCAAGATCTATTGCACATTTTCTCATGTGTGACTTAGTCAACAAGTTTATAAATGGAGAGGAAGGTGGCTAGGGTGGTTTCTCTGGCAGAAATGCATCCTTGAGGTCTGAGACATATAGAGTGTGGTGAGAATGACCCCAAACAAGGGGATTGTTTCAAATCCCAGATTCTGACAAAACACAATGACACAAGGAACTATGAAGTAAATTGCACAATAAACTAAATTTCAGTTTTCACCTGACTGCTTTTTATTCCTTACAAGGGAGAAAAACTAGGGGTTAGGCTTCTTTCTTTTTATGGAGAGGTAGTATGTAGACTAAGGATAGAATAATTCTAAAAAGATGCTCTCCACCCACATACTCACCCCCCAATCAGGTGGTTAGCTCTTTCTGTTTCCTGATAACATTACCTACTATGTGTTGAGTGTTGTTGGAGGTGTGAATCTTCAGTGAAACTTGAATGCTGTACAGAAATGCGGCCACAATCTTCCCTCCTCCTTCTTGCTCACAGCCCTCGTCCCCCAACTCAGCCCTGTGGATTTGCTCTCCCAGATATCTCTGGATCTTCCTGCTTCTTTCCACATCCAGAACCACTGCTCTTAGGGCAATTCCCCTCATCCCCAGTTGAATCTCTCCAACAACCTTCTAAATGATCTTCCTATCCTCAGTCCTGATTCTTTCCATCCATTCACCATTTTGCAATCAGAGAGATCAACCAAATGTGAAAATTTGATTCTGCCATTCCTGTTTGATGCCTTTCAGAGACTAGTCATTGTTGTGACTAGTGTCAAATCCTTAGCACAGCTGGCATAGCATAAAAGATCTGGCCTCCACTTATCCCTCCATCTTCCTCCTCCCACACTCCCTGCTGTGATGTCAGTGCACCAGGCATTCAGAACTATTCATAGCTCCTCAATGCCCCATTGTCCATCTTGACTTTGGACCTCTTCATGTGCTTTGTACTTATGTGCTATGTTACCTTTCCCCATGTACTCCACGGCTCACCCTACTCCATCCCTGCAACCACACACACACACACACACACACACACACACACACACACACACCCCTGCACTCATATACATACATTCCTTAGTCGCATATTTTCTGCCCATCCAGTATTTATTTTAGTTAGTTGCCAATTTTTTAAAAACAGGAAATATTTTAAAAAATTCTACGAAGTCTTCCACTGAAAAATCAGAATATCTGTTAATAATGAACCTGCTTTCCTGCATGACACAGCTCAGCTGCACTGGGGTCAGTTGCTTCGAGAGGACATGTACTCTCCACCGGGCTACATTCTCCACCAGGACCACTTCATTCATTCATGGCGCCTTCCTGGCCTTTGCAGGTATTTGATTTTCAACTGCTGCTCTAATATACTTTTCTTTTTACTTGCCTGCATCTTGTCTAGAGTTTACTGTAAATTTGGAAGAAGAACAACAACAAAAAAGTAACACTACTCTTAAAGCAGCTGAAAGTCATTTATTTTTTGAGACTCATACTTAATCAGCAATCTGTTTGAGAATCAGATTGGTCCCTCTAATTCTAAACAAAAAAGAAAACACTTCAAAATACTTGTGATGGCAGATGGTTACTGGACTAGTCACAGTGACCATTTCATAATGTAGATAAATGTCGAATCACTATGTTGTACACCTGAAACTAATATAATGTATGTCCACTATACTTCAATTAAAAGCAATACTTGTACGCCAGAAACTTTAGCTCATTGACTGCTCAATGAGAAAGAAGGTATTCTTCATATCATTCATATTACGTAGTTGAGGAAGCTTAGTGTCAGAGAGAAGACTTTGGCCAGAGACAAAAATCAAACAGACTTCATGTGGCAGAGCCAAGAGTCAGACTGAGATCTTTTGACCTTCAAAGCCTGCGTACTTTCAAAGCCCCCAATTCTTAAAATGGACTATTCGATTAGTCATTTTGGGTCAGTACTACAACTAAGTGATTCTTTACCTTCTTCCTCTGGTATCTTACATGGTTTCTTCCACCAAGTAACAAGCACATATACATTTATCTTCTTGGCTTCCATATCACTCTTCTTGACAACTTACACCATTAGTTGGCTGGCCTAGCTAGAAGCAATTTTGTATGAAACTCTTCATTTGGCCCTTGATATCAAGCGTATTCATTATGATGATGTTTCCTTTGACTGAGTATGAATCAACTCTTAGAAACGTTACTATCATTATTCTAAGCCTGTCTTAGAAAACCTCCATGTGTCAGCTCGACAAATGCTCATTGCTTCCAGAGAAACATCTCAATTCCTTGGGCCTTTTCTGAGCTCAAGTGCAAGAACTTCTATTCCTCTCCCATGTGCCTGCTCTCTTTCCTGCACTTACTCAAAGAAAACTCCTTTGTGGAGCACCCTTTTCCTGAAAAAACACTGAATGTGCCAGGGAGGGCTGCTGTTTCACACACAAAAAACCAGTGTAGCACCATTCACCCCCGCCCTCTGTCTCTCTCTCTCTCTCTTTTTGTCCTTCAACTTGGAGTAACTGTTTTCTATATGGACTACTTTGCCTAAAGTCAATAGCCAACTGAAGTACAGGTGGATTTACCACCTAGATTTTAAATTCTGAAGTGGCAGCAAGTTTAGCATATACATGATGAATAAAAACAAATATGCTAACCATCAGTTACTTCAGTTTTTATTCTGCCCCATCAGCTGGCAGAATCTTGGTACCAGAAGGAAATCTTAATGGAGACTTTAATTCCAAAATGTGATTTCCTGTAGGACAAGGCATGCATCTGGTTAACTTTTTGCCAGATAGAGTGTTTTTTGCTCATGAATCAATAAACATGCATTATATAATAACACAGATGGTCCTAACTGGATATCTAAAAGGTAAAATAATGATATTAATAGTTAATTTGAACTCAAAGTTTCCTTCTTATTAAGCACCATCTACACATTGTGCTTCACAGGCATTTTCTGATTTAACCTGCACTACAAATTGTGGCACCTCGAACAGAATACCAAACCTCCTCAAAAAATTGGAAAAGAGCTTGTTGATAACTTGGAATCAGTTAATAATAGATTGAAACTATTTCCTTGTTTTTTTTTGGTGAAAAAAAATGCTGTGAAAAATGTTTGAAGAATAATTCAGTAACATGTGTCAAGAGCCATTAAAGTATTATTATCATTGGCCTTATTCCACAAATGGAGCAGGGTGGAGACTTATATCCAGAAATATTTAATTTAGCTTTATACATAGTCCTTACAAATACTTCATTATTGCACACATAGTATAGCTGCATACCTACAAAATCTCCCCCCAAAATAATAAAGACAAATTATTACAATTAAAATAAAAGTATAAGAATATGGATGGATATAAACAACAATATCCAAAATCCATAATGGTACTATATAGCAACAATAACCAATTAGAACATGTAATATTAAGAAAAAAATCCTACTTAACAAAAGCAGCAAAACATCTAGAAATTAACTTATTAAGATGTGCGTCTAAATAAACAAAACAAAATTTTACCTTAGCTCCTAAAGAATAAATAGAACATGTTTTTGTCTGATTTAGTAATATATAGTTATTCCTTTTAATATCATAAAAACCCAATCAATATCCCAAGACAAAATTATTTTCATAAAACATGAAAAGCTAGTTCTAAAATCCATAAAGAAAAGAAGATGATTGAGTATAGGTAACACAGTCTTAAGAAAAGGACTGAGGGGTGTGTGTGTGAAAACTTGCCCTATTCAATATTAAAATATACTCTGTAAGTGTGATGTTGGTGTAATACTTGAAAAAAAAAACTATGCAAATAAAACAGAGTGGGAAATCCAGAAACACACTCTTCATATAGAGAGATTTTATACATCATAATATGCATTGGAATTCTAAGTAACTAGGTAAAAGAGGAACCATACAATCCTACCTCAAAACCTTAAGCAATTTCCAGAGTCTTTAAAGACATAAAACTAACAACAAACAAAACAACAAAATAAACAAAAACTAAAAATATTAGGTAAAATACTATACAGCAGTTTAAAAAATGTGCTATTTATATTGACCTGCTAAAGCTCCCATGGCATATGTTAAGTAAAAAAGTAGGCAAAAACAAATAATAAAACAGCAAGCAAGCTGTAGTATAATGCAAGCAAGTATATTGTTTATGTAAATATATCCACGAGTAATAATATTGTACAGTGTTTCCTAAGGGGACTTCAATGTACATAAGTACCTGGAATGATGTCTGGAAAGTCTCATACTGTGCTAATACTGGTTACCTCTAAGAAGAGTACTATGATGTATTAATGAATAAATTTACAGTAAACCGTATTCATGTATTGATTGTACAATTAAAATAAATCTTTTTATTTATTAAGTATATTGTGTATAATGCTGTTGGTCTCCTTTTCTAAAAGTAATGTAAGAAATAATTTATTATATCAAGTTTCAAAAGAAACTCCTTACTATAGAGTTATGTATATCTCTAAAACCCTTTATGAATCCATGTGGTATTTGAATATTAGGGAACACCTTTCCCAGCATCAGCAGGTTTGTGTCTGGGTGTGGGTTGGAGTGTGTATGGAATATTCATCTTGTTACTTGGGTTTTCTACAGAGACTTTTTTTTTCAGGACTACAGTCCGAAAACAAATATTTGCCTTCTTTTCAGCAGAATGGCGTCAGGGCACAACATTCTGCCCAGATAGAGTGATATGTGTGCATTCTATAGAAATCTCTATTTGGTTATTATCTACAATTCATGAGGAGGGGAAAGATACAAGCAAGCACTTGAATTGTGCCTCCATTTCTGCTGCTAATGTGGAACAACAGGGAACCAATCCCACCGCAGCTCAAGGTCACTAATTTAGTGATCCAAGTGATTCTTGCCAAAGAATCTTTTGAATTATTGCTTTGCATATCATTTGGACGTACTCCTAAAAGAACACCAAGGTATGGGGCAGGAGAGTTCCCCTTGCTCCTGATTACAGAGTCTGGAATAGCCACAAGAGCCACTTCAATAAAAGGACCATCCCCATCTCACGAAGATGAGAGCCAAGTCACACCTCACTATGTTCCTTCTGCCAATGTTTTTGAAGATAAAAAATCACTGATAAAATCATTACCAAAAACAGCCTCAAAAGAGAAGAGTTGTAGAAGACTCTTGTGAAAGAGGAGGGATTGCGACCCTCCTTGCAGGAGCAACTGGATAACAAATACCATAAAGACTTCTTCTCTAGAATCAACTGGAATATCTACCTTCTTCTTCTGGGCTGGCTGCTTGGCCGAGGCATTGCCCTGCGAGCAGCAGTGTCCGGATTTACTGGATTCCTGGGCCCCTGGCAATCACTCTGATTAGTTTTCTCCAGGGTAGCATTGCTGAGAACAGACATTCCCCCAGAAGCTGAACCACAGACTCACTCAAAAAATAAGTAGATACAGTAAAAACCTATAATTTTAAACTTTAAGAATATTCTCGGGGCCGGCCCAGTGGCGCAGCGGTTTAGTTCACGCTTGGCAGCCCGGGGTTCGCGAATTCTGATCCCGGGCGCCTGCCGATGCACTGCTTGTCAGCCATGCTGTGGCGGCGTCCCATATAAAGTGGAGGAAGACGGCACGGACGTTAGCCCAGGGCCAGTCTTCCTCAGCAAAAAGAGGAGGATTAGCAACGGATGTTAGCTCAGGGCTGGTCTTCCTCACAAAAAAAAAAAAAAAGAAAGAATATTCCCTAATAATCTCACCTGACCCAGAGTGATTTTATGGGTGAACCGAGGAGACTCTGAAATACAAAGAAGCCCACAATTCACTAAAAAGAGAACAGCAACGGCGGTTCAGGGCCAACAAGTTCTCACAATCCAATCCATTAACGTTGTCATGACATTTTGATGCATTGTGCAGTCATTGCTTTGGGACTCTTTCTCATTCTAGCTTCCTTTGTGGACATGATGCTGCAGTGTGACTAGAGACACAACATCAAATGTCAGTAGCAACTCTCTCATTAGAAAAATTAGCTGAAACTGGGGAATAAAGCAAAAAACATGGATGATATTTGACCCATAGAGATGCAAATAATTTCTTTCCAGTATAACAGATAACTCGAAAGATGGCCTGTTGAACAAAAGTTCTTGTATTTAACCCAACTTTATCCTAACTTTTTTTGTTTTTATTAAATTGCCTGTACATATCCTAGCTTTTCAGATGCTCTCTGGACTCGTTGCAGCATCTTACAGGCTTCCTCATTAAATAATGAGTTAAATGAAATCTCTGACTCCCGTTCATTTTCTATTTGCCCAAGACTCATGATTTTGCCTTTTTGAAGATTATATTTTAATGCATACTACCAGTATTAGTTAAAATGGTGGTACTTATTAGAAAATATAAAACTGTGATGGAAAGGTCTTGATCCCACAATGCACAATGACTGAGACAAGTTATATTAATAATAATAATATATTTAGAGGGCTTTCAGTCTTTTGTAACATCAAGCAACCTGGATACGTTATCATCTACATTTTCCTGCTGCTAATGCAGCCACCCACAGAAGTTAAAGGGCCTTCAGGAATAAGAGGAAGGAAGCAAGGAAGCTTTGCCAAAGAGAAGCGAGGAGAAAAAATGAGGGTGAGTAGACAAAGGAACAAAAAATGATGGAACCAGAGCTAACACATTAGATAGCACTCTCTGGAGGAAAGGGAAAGCTATAGACATCAGAGATCCCAGAATAGTGGAGGTATTGTAAAAAGAATGGAAACTCACACACATATATAATCCATTTACAGCCCTCCACTATAGATTCTAGAGCAGAGCTTCTCTAGGGCAAGAACTATTTTTTATTCAAGGTTGTGTAGGGAGCAACCAGTGAGCCCACACCTCAATCTGGCCTTCAGGGTAACAACCTCACCCTAACACTAGTCCCAACCCCATATGTTTGATGAATTAATTTCTCTGGGAAGGGATATGAAAATGAAAGGGAGGGAGGGAAGGACTCCTGAGAGAAAAGACTTTTGGGGATAGGATGGGGAATGGAAAGCAGAAGGTCATCTGTCCCCATTGTTGAGAGGAATACCATCTCACTATTTTGAGACATGCCCGAGCTCAAAGCGGGGCTCTGTTGCAATGTAGATGGTGGCAGGGAATGTAAGGTCCTGAGGCTTCCAGGAAGTGGCCACTTGTGGGCACCCAAATAGGCAACAGAGCAGAAAAGTATTGGTCTCCTTAAGATTCTGGACATTTGGGATTCAGTTGTACTCCCAGAAACCTGAATAAGTGAGTGACTGGCTAAACCAAGGTGAGAGAGATGCTTTCTACACACCAAATGTGCACACATATCCCAGGCTGCCTTCTAAGGATGGATTCCCTTAGATACTGTGCTGAGTCTCACGTTAAACTTATTTCCCCAATATAATGAAGACAGAGGTAGGAAATCGTCACACAATATATAAGGCATAGAGTCTGGAACCTGCCTCCAGGTAGAGTTAGGAGTCACATCCCCTTTGCCCAGCTCCTCCCCCTTTAATATACACCCCATATACCACATTATAAGGGGCCTGTCTTAAATCTCTCTTCCTCGTAGCCTGTACTCCTTAAATAGTGAATAGGTTGTATTCATTCTCATGTCCCCATTACCTAGCCCAGGGCTGATAACAGAGTATGCCCTCAGAAAACATGTGTTAAGTGAATTATGTCCAAAAAAGATTGTTAGAAAAAAGAGAAAGAAGGACACAGAGGCAATTGGAAGGGCTGGATCAGACAACCTGTAAGACTTCCTCCCAAATCCAGCAAAATGATGCAAATGCCACTCTGAGAACCTACTGGCCTTTAAAGAGTAGTTTTGACAAGGAAGTAAGAGAGGAGGAGGCTGATAACTGGGAGAATAAAGAATAAATTTTGCTTAAGAAAATTATTTCAACCAAAAAATATGGAACATGGTTTAGCTTTTTGCTGCTACTTTATTCAGAGCACAGGCCAAGAGGAGAGCAGTAGCTGGGGATCATGACTGCTCAGCTGGCAGCGCAAATGTGTGAGGGATGTTGTTGACTTTCAGTTTATTTCATGAAACTTATAGTATTGTTGAATCACAAATGGAGGGTCCATCTCTGGTCTGAGCACACACCGTCACTACAGATCTTATGGGATTCTCGATAAGAAAGTTTGTCTTCGTCAACCAGAGCAGAGGGAAAATAATAGCAATTACAATATGGATCCAGCAATAACACCTCCAAAGCAAGCTTGTGTGTACCATACAAATGTGGTTTTGAAAATTCCTTTACCTTTGGCGTTGGTTGCTAAGACAATGGCGGTTGTAACTTCCCCTTTTATAAAGGCCATATTTGAACTTTTGAGGCATTCACACATCAGATACACTACCATGTGGGGACACTTTTGCTGATTTGTGCAAAGAAGGGATAAAACCCAGTGTGGGGCAGGGTCCCTCTCCTGGGAGCCTTTACACCAATTGAATGTGTCCTTTAAATGTCAAACCTCCAAAATTTCCTGGCAAAGGAGTGCCCCATTATCCTATTGAGGGGGGGACACAAACCATATCCCATTTGAAATGGTCTTTTGGTCGCAACTTTTACTTAATAAACTGTAATAGGAAATTCCAAGTGGGAGAAGGAAATGTCCATTGTCACATTCAATTTTTGCAACTGATTTGTGAGTTATTATTAAGTTGAGTGGGCAGATGGAATAACTGAGGCTCAGAAATAACTTGCCTAAAACCATAAAGCTAGTGGTGGAAGGGCCAGCATTTGGAACTCTGCATTCATTCACTTTCATTAATTCATTGGACATTTATTGAATGCTAAATATATCAGAGAACTTGCACTAAGCTCAAGGATGTAAAGATAAGTGAGACACTACATCTTCCACAAGAAACCACAAGAGGGGAGACAGGCAACAATCAGGTCATTACAACTCAGCGTGATGGGTCTGCTCATAGAGGTGGAGGGTGGGGTGGGTATGACACACCCTGTGAGAAGATAGTCCATCTGAATCATCAAAAATCTCTACCTTCAGTGAAGAGGAGTCTGCCAGGTAGATCAGGGATGGGAGTGTCCATCCTAGCTTGAGGGACAGGATCATCAAAAGGGTATGAATCAAAACGATGCAAACTCTATTTGGATTTAAAGAGTGTTTTGAAGAAGAAAGTGGGAGAATAGGAGGCATTATTTTATGGATAATCCTTGGAATTATCCTTGGAAAGAATAAAAAAACAAATTTTGCTGAAGAAAATTACTTTGATTAAAAAACGTGTGTATGTGTGTGTTGCACAAGAAATCTCTACGTTTCTGCCTCCAGTTGGGTTCTAGAGCAAGCAGGCTGTGCAATGGAGTTAAAAGGGTAGGATGTCTTCCGGGGGAAACCTTGGGAACCACACCTGTAAACCGGAGGGGAAGGAAGCAGGAGTTGGCAGAGGAGAGGTGATCTTTGGTACATGCCTGACAACAGTCTAAAACAGCCCCACGAGAGAGCTGGAGCTAGAAAAGCCCATCAGAGATACTGGCTTGTGCCAAAATGTCTCAGCCTTCATATCCTGGACTCAATTGTTCATTGTACGTCGACCCCTCTGGGAAAGATGTGACCTTGTCCAGGTGTTTTCTTGTAGCTGTGGCAGCCCTGAAGGGGCAGACAGATGGAAACTGTCAGGCAACAGCACTCCCAGTATCAGGGTGATAAGTCCTTCTTGAAGGGGGGCCGAGGCAGCACATCTCAATGTCTACCACAGGTTCCTAAGCCCCTCTACACACCTGACATGACCCACATCCATTAGCCTGAGACATGGATGATGAAGCAGGAAGCTGAATTAAAACAAGGCACTTCTCACCTCTTCTACAAAATTGCCTTCCTCTACTCAAGTGGCTTTGAAGGCAGATTCCTTTCTCCCTGGATCAAAAGAAACTGGAACAAAATGAGTACAACGTGTAAATCTGCCAATAACGCTTTGTAGAGCGTTTTGACTACATCTTCTTCCCTCCATCACTCTGCTCAAGGGCTTTCTCACCTCCTCATCTGAGTCATCAGCTTTGTCATTAAAGCCTTGGAGAAATGGAAACAGGCTCATTAGGCTGAAGGCAGTACGGCAGCATCAGCATGCCTCTCTGGCTCTGCTCTTTTCCAACCTGGAGTTTTCCTCATAGTCCTGTTCACATCAGCTCAATAGCACCTTGGCTTTGGAAAAAGCACAAACAACTTCTCACCTCCCTACTGTCTTTCAGTTTGGGGCATTGAATGTCCAGGGAGTATGGTTTTATTTTCCAGAAATATCTGGCTTGAGTTTATTTTTCTAATTATCACCCTAGCTCCACATAAAGATCGCTGTCCTAAGTTTTTCTTTCTTTACTGGGTTATAAAGTTTGATGACCAGCAGTGCCAGAGGAATCAGAATGACTGCTTCTAACATTGAGTTTTTGTTGGTCTAAATTGCAGGGCCTCCCTCCCTGGGCTGCATAAGAACATGATGTCATATTGCACTCTCCTTTAAAAAAGACAGTATGACTCTCAATATGTCTTACCAAAGGCAAAAAAAAAAAAAAAAAGAGAGAGAGAGAGAGAGAGAGAGATCAAACCAAACAAGAATTCTCTACATTCTCCTTCAATTGCCCATTATCAATCCAATGCAGACCAGTATATGATGAAGTGAGCCTCAATTAAAGCATAAGAGGCTGTAGATAAATATTTCAAAAATGTTTCCTATTAGGGGGAAGAAAACACTAAAATGGGCTATTGAGATGGGTTAAATGTATTCAACTCTCAACATCTTCCAGAAGAGACAATATTTTGCTGAAGGGGTGCTTTAATTCTTCACTTCTCTGAATACAAATATAGAACCAATGTTCTTTAAAAACACCTTCAAAGTGTAAGAATCTGATTTGGTGGAGCAATGGTATTGGGAAAGGAGAATGCATGAGGAACCAGGTGATTCTTCTTCTTTGTTTTTTTTTTTTTTTTTTTTTTTTCATTGTAGAAGCAATTATTGAGTGGCTACTGGGTGCTCCTCTAGGTACTTGCTAGTCAGCAATGAAGCAAAGAATTCATGGGACTTGCCTGCTAGTGTTCTGAGGTCTCTTAATAAGTTCTTAAACTAATGAGAACAATTTCTCTTATTTAAATGTTATGGGGAATATCAGAAATCATGTATTAATTCTTTACTAAGAAAAATTATTCAAGTATACTTGACATATCATTTAACTTGGAAAAATAAACATTTTTGGTAAATTAGACATTATAATCAGAAATTTCCAGGATTTTGACAAGACAATTATTTCTTCACTTTTTGTTTCACTATTGACATAATGATAAGAATCATCCTCCATGTTCAATGGCTTTATGTAATACTTATACTAAAAGGTGATTTTCCAGTTATTTCTTAATGTGAAAAGGATGTATACCTCCTCCTGTGTGAGATAAATTATATCTTCTTAAGTGGAAAACTCTACTGCCCTGCATCAGGAAAGCCATTCTCACCAGGCATTCACAAGGATAAATATGAGTGACCCTTCCATGGAGAGACTCGGTGGCAGCTCATCTGTAGGTCACATCTATCCACAGAGCCCCAGTTGATGAAGTGCTGGAGCACGGAGTTAATGTGCACTGCCTTGCCTGGCTTCATCACTGACCTCAGCAAGTTTGACATGCTTCACCTGAAAATAGCAATAATAATTCCCGACCAGCATGGAAGCAGGAGCAGCATTTGGGGGGATGTCTTCAACTTTATGATGTATCAAGTCAGTGTAGTATTTTCTCCAAGGAGTTTTAAGTTGAGAGTAACTTCAGTCTATTTTGACACAAATAAAGTAGCTGGGCCAAAAAAAAAAAAAAATGGTTCATGAAAGACAAAAAAAGAAGAAAGTAAAGTTACATAAAAATGAATCTCAATGGCCTACATCTTTACAAAATGTCCACTCTATAATTGTAGCGTATTTGGAAAGATCCAACAGTTTAGGAGAGAATGAGGTATTTTCCTCGCTGTTACATACACGTGAGCGTGAAGATAAGGGTGATTTGTCATTCCTAATATATACACAGAGATAGCAGATCCTCAGGTCATGAAAGATCAGTTACCAGAATCTTCATCTTCATTCTGAAGATAAAGACAATGAATACACTTAGGCTAGTTGTTTTTCTACCAAGGTCCCATGGCCTGTTGGCAGTTGACCTGGAATACATACTTGGATCTCTTCATTTCACTTTCAGCAATGGATGCTGGTTCTTGGATTTCTCCTGCCACATCCTCATGTTGACTGGCACATTAGTAGAACACAGCAAAGCAGAGAGGTGAGACCTCCAAGAGCTTCAAAGATGAGACAACCACAAGCTTGAAGCATGCATTTCAGAAGCTGCATGTTATGAAGTTTCTCCTACTCCATTAAAGAAATGTGACCAGTAATATGACATGGCTGCAAATGTCCCTATCATGGTGACAAAAGCCTAAAGTTAAAATATTGATTCTGGGAATCCAGCATGAGTTTACTCATGTATCAGCACATCAACTTGTCACATTCTAGTGACAGGGGCAGGGCTAAGAGGTATATCCTCTTCTAAAATTCAACTCGTTTGTTCCTGGTACTCAGGAAACATTCATGAGCACAGCAGCAGTGCAGGTGATTACAATGCTGAACAATGGTCTATTTGATTGAAAGATCCCTCAGTGGCTAAAGGTATCTAGACAGACATATCCAAATTAATATTTAAGTACTGCCACATTCAATATATCCCAGTAGGAAGTGCACACCAGTGATATCTTTTTCTGCCTAACAAATATAAATATCCAGTGTCTCTAAATTTCTAAATGATAGAGAATGTAATTCTTCATTTTGGCTCCTATAGCTAAGTAGAGGTGGTCTTTTTTTTGTTTTTGTTTTTGTTTTGAACCACTGAATTATGCAAAATGGAAATATTGGGATTTCAGCTTTTTGGGCCACCTGATATTTCTAAATGGAAATATTGCTGAACACTAAACAATAAAATTCAAACCAACAGACTAAAATGACCTCCAACAGCAGTTTTTCTTCTTCAAGTACATTAAGACAAATTCAATAAAGCAGAGTAACATCTGAGATGGAACTTATTGGAGAGAAACATAAGAGAAGCAGCTGCTCTCGCTGCAGCTGACCTTGGCTCCAGCTCTATCAAGATATCTGCTCCAGACCCATCGACATGCTCTTACAACTCATTGCATTTGTGATCAATTTGACCAAAATGTCTGGAGATAAAATCCTGTCGTGAAACACAGCTGCCTCTTTTCCCTTCTGACTTTCCAAAGTTGATCACTTATTCAGGCCATATGATAATTTCATAGCTACATGAAATTTGCATGAAAGGATAAAAAAATTATTCCATCTTTATATACACCGTTCAGCCAGAAAGATTCATAAGTACTGCCTGAAGATAAATAAAACTTTGGCATGGAATGTAATTTATGAAAATTGCAAACTATTTGAATTGACTCCACCAAAAAAGATATTAAATCTTGATGCCTAGCAAACTTCTTCAGAGAAATAAAACATGATGTTTAAATAGAAATAAAACAGCAATATAAATTAAAAAATATTTTAATAGTAAATCATATCACTTATCTAGGTTATTAATTAAGTAAATGCCTTGTAATCATAAAAAATGCTTTTAATCACTTATATCTCAGCTTCTGCTGGATATGTAAAACATGACAGATGAGGAAAGCGATGTGATTCCTGCTGAGAAGAGAGACTACGACATGTTCTGTTACTTCTTTTTTATTAGCTGGTGGGCTTTTAGTGACTGCTTGCTTTCATCAGAGGTAAAAATTGCACAAACCCAAATTTAAAGGAGCAGGTAAGAAACACCATTTGATGGCTGATGACATTCCATTACTAGCAGTAAGCTATTAATGTAAGAGTTGGTAAAATAAATAAGGAAAGAAAATTAAATCTGGGTTGACTGACAAATTTTGGCACTTAATTTATATCACTATTCTAAGCACCTGAACTTGACACTTTATATAAGTGTAGCCCCTTTACTTTGATAATATTACAATATCCCTAACATTCACAGCTGTTTTTTGTACTTGAAAGCTTTACAATCCCTGCTCAACCCACTTTCAAAAAACTTTTTCTAAATTATAGCTATAAGGCTGATCTTTCCTAATTGGACGAATGTGGCTAAATTCATTTTCTCTCTCCCTCTCAGGCATACACACACACAACACACGACTATGAGTTCCTTGAAAAGTGGTGACATCGCACAATTCATCTTTCCATCCCCAGCATCCAACAAGCTGTCTGTTTTAGGCACTCAATGACTATTTATGGAATTAATTAATGACTCAGTGAATGACATCTGAGCCTTTCCAGTGTCCACTGCCAGCAGTGGCAGCCAGTTCAGATAAACAACTTCTCTAAAGGCTGATTCTGAGTGACACAGAGGGAGTGACCAGTGGGGAGACATCTGCTCCAAGATTCGGGCTGTTTTCCTGTGCAAGTGTAAGACAGCAACTAAGTGATGCGATTTCAGGGAATATCAAAGAAGCCCCCAGTTTAACAAAACAATAGTTCTTTCCCCCACCATGTTACTAATGACTGGAATTCCTTTGAGATGGTGCAACATATTTCATTACACTGTTATTGATAATTATCAGGAGTCGGGTATCACTAGGAAGAGTGAATGACTTAGAGTCGACACCTACTAAGATGTAAATAGCTGATATATCCTTTTTCTAAGAGTACATTTTGATTATAAGGATGAAAAATAGAAGAGGTCTCTGGACATCTGAAGATCATATGTACAAGGAGAAAATATACAAAATGAGTCTGAGACCACTTCAAAATTTGCTAAGGAGTGGCATAATCTTTTATTGCTGTGGCTAATGAAGCTAGAAAGGAAGAATTTGTAAAATTAGGTTAATTATAAATGCCTTATGACATATTTTAATCATTTCCCAGGTCTACAATAAAATAGCAATTTTCCTTGGGCTTGGTCACATAGTGGTACTGTAGGATGTTTAGCACAAAGGGCACCTTAAGATGTCCCCTACCTACAAACAACTGGCTATTCAGCTGCAGTCGGAAATGTCCCTCCTCCGAAGTCTCCCTGGTCATCCTTGGGAGGCTGTCCACCTGGAGCGAGGTCTCCTTCAGGTTCCTCTCAGCCCGGACGTAATGCCATTGGTTATCATTCAGAAGAGATGGAGACTGCACTACAAGCTCTACGGGGCCATTCCCAACGTCAATGGCAAAAGTTATCTCGGAAGGAGCTGAAACCATAAAGGGAAACAAGAAGAAGGATGAAGGGAGTTGTCAGTGCATTTAGGGCAAAAGCATATCTTGAATGAATAGTATAAATAATTGTAAGTCAATAGTTAGGTAGAGAAGAATTCTGTTGAAATCCCTGCAGTACTGCAATTACCATTAATGGTAACAACTACCAAATCCTAAGTTTCAAGCTCTTTTATTTTGTCCAGTTGGTCCTCATTGTGAGAATTCAGGAAATAAGATAGGGACCAGAGCCACCAATGTTGATCTGTTAAAACATGCATCAGCGCCAAAGTTCTGGGTTTTCTGGGACTATTCTGTCTTCAACCATGTCCTCCTAGATGTCCACAGATATTGAGTTTGCTCGGCAGCACTACCCCTACAAGGAAAAGACGTACTCCCTGGAAAGTCCAGTGTTCTTCTCCTCTCCTCTGGGTTATTTCATTAATACATGTGATACAAACATTCACACTATTACTATGATTTAAAAAAAAATGGAGGCTCAGAAAGTTTAAGTGCTTTATTCAAGGAGAAATTGCTGCAACTGGCAGTGCCTAGAATCAAACCTAACCCCCCCATCCCCCATTGGGCTCCTTCCATGACTCTTTCTACCCCTCTATAATATCCTGCAGATCATAGAAGCCAGATGGCAGCCAGTCAGGGGTAATGATACCTATGATGACAATGATGATGGTGGTAGTGGTGGTGGTGTTGGGGGTGGTAGTAATGGTGATGGTGATGGTGGTGGTAGTGATGGTGATGGCGATGGTAGTGATGATGGTGGTAGTGGTGGTATAACCATTCGTAGGGAGAGAGAGAGAAAAGTAACAGCAGCCCAGTACATACAATGAACTGTACCTACTCTGCCAGACACTGTACTAAGCTCTACCATGGATTCTCTCATTTTAATCTTCAAAACAACCCTATGAGAAAGGTGTCATTTTTATTCCCATGTCATGGATGAGAAAATTAAAGTTCAGAGAAGTATGAATAATTTGTTCCAAGTTTCCCAGATAGCAAATAGAATTTGACTCCAAAAGTAGAATTCTTCACCATTTTCCTTTATTGAGAAAAGAGGAACATTGTATTTTTCATCATTATATGAGAGTGTTCTAAACCTGAAGGAAGTGGAGAAGTAAATTATAAATTGAGGTTAAGGAAAGGGCTCCATTTCAGTAACTGGAGTCTTCATATGCCAGACCTTCCCTTCCTTCTCAGCATCTTGTGCCAACCACCTCTCCTTTGTCCCCAGAGCAGGACATGGATATTTATTTGACAAAGTCATCAACTGCCAGATCTGAATTATCAGCAATACTAAAGGTTATTCTGGATCTTCCCCTCCCCAGCACTTAAGCCCTAACAGAAAGTCAGTTTCAATATAAGAATTCCCTAAAATGTGGAATTTCAAGTGACTCTGAGACCTTGAATTGTTTTGCATTCTGGTGAATGTGAGCCCTGACCTTAAGGAGAGGCAATAAGGTAGAGGCTTAAAAGCAGAATTTGAGAGCATGGACTCTGGAGCTGCTGTGACCTAAGGCAAGTTTTCTATCCTGTCACACCTCAGTTTTCTCATTTCCAAAATGAGAATAAAAACAGTACCTAATTGTCATGTTGTTTATAAATTAATCCTGATGAAGTTCTTAGAACTGTGCCTGGTGCATAGGATGTGCTCAGGAAGTCATAGCTATTGTTATTATCATAGTGGTATGGTTCACCAGCCCAGGTACATTGGCTTTGTCTCAAACCCATGCACTAAAGGAAGCAGAATTGAAGGGAACAAATTGGGTTCAATAATTACAAAATTAAATAAGAGTGAAGGTGGCCCTTTGAGTCTTTCCTTGTTTCTTATTCAGGCCACCTACGCTGCCTGGCAAACTTGCACATCTTGAAATCAAATAAACCCTTTCTGATTTATTTGTGAGGTTGGTGTGAATTGGAGGGAAGGAATGTTAAAGGTTTTGCTAAAAGACTTCCCGCAATGCTGATCTTGTGAATATTAGGTTCCACTCAGACAGCACACCTTTGTGGAGGGCTTCCTGCACTGCCGTCTGCCCACCACACCCTGCTACTCCCATCTCCATGTTAGGTTTCCTGTCTGTGCTTTCTCTGCTCCAACATTTATCCCCCTGCTGTATAATGATCTGTTTATGGCCTGTCTCCCCCACTACTCTCCAAACTCTTGATGAACACCTCATTTATTGGACACCCAGCACCTAGCACCAGGCCTTTTACACAGGAAGCTGTCATCAAACTAAAGTTTCCTTCATTAAAACGTTGTTATAATGCACGTACAAATGCAGTTTTGCAATTTTCGTTACATTGTTTTTTTAGTTTTATACCAAGGTATTAGGCTTCTTGGAAAATCTTTTACAAATATTAATATTTAACTTTAAGTCACGATTAAAGACCTACTATGTTCAACCCACTCCTTCTAGAACTGGGGGAGAATCAGTGAAACGAAATAATAAGTAATATTTATTGAGTGCTTACCATGAGCCAGGCACTCTGCTACACATTTTTCCTGAATCAATTCACTTAAGTCTCACTACAAACTTATGAGATAGGTAATATTTTACAGATGAGGGAACTGAGCTACAGATAGCTGATAAGTTGCTCCAATCTAGATGGGTCAGAGTCAAGATTTTAAATCCAGGTGATGTATCTCTGGAGATCACTTTTTAACCCACTTTTCCTATGACTTAACCTCTAACCTCGAAACCTATACAGTCCCCTTGGGCAGTCAAAGCTAGAATATACAACATAGGTGCCTGGATACAAGTGAATGAAAAAAATGTAAGTAAATGGATGATATATCCAACATTGGCTAGTGACTTTGTGGACGGGACACCTGAGGCAAATGTAAGCTACCTCAGGCGGTAGCTTGCTGGAGGGATGGACATAACCCATATGACCCCGGATGGGAAGGCCGGAGGGCCTGTGGCATTATTAGCTCTATCATGAATTTACACTCTGGCTTCTTCTTCCCCCAACCATCTGAAAAATACCTTCCTTCATTATCTACTCTCTTATGCTTCAAGACAAAGCTAAGAAGTCACTTTAGCTTTTCAGTGGGTTTTTACCAAGTCGGGCCCTGTGCTAGGCACTGAGAACGCAGGGATGAATGAAACAAAATGAGCTCACAGTGTACTTTTGAGAAGATTGACAAAGAGAAGGCATGTTAAGTGGAGAAAAATGCCGTAAGCATAAGAAAGTGTCTACCAAGGACTCCTGGGAGATGAGAAGAAGCCTTCTAAGGAAAGACTCCTGTATGATGTTCTTCCTGACTTTGGCAAGAAGAACTGACCACTGTGCCCCATGGAGAATTTTCTATAGGATCTGCACAACACTACTGCTTGCAGCACTCAACCCTGAGCTTCATGAAGGCAAAACTGGCACTCCATTTCTGTGTTCTTTACCCCTACTCCAAGCCAGGTGTGCAAGAGATCTCAGCGACCATTTATGGAATAAAGAAGTTGCAAGTCCTTAATATAGTCATTTAACCTCTCTGACTTTCCATGTATTCATCTGTAAAATGAGAAATATGCACTAAATGAAATATCATTGAACATTTTTGGAGACATGAACTGTTTGAGGATCTAATGGCAGCTGTGGTTCCTATCTCAAAAAAAAGCACATACAGTTTTCCATAAAATTTTAAGGACTTTCTGAATGCCCTATGCTTCAAAGCCTGGTGAAAAATAATTCTATTTTCTCTTAGTCCTAAAACAATTGGTTCTTGAGGCAGTTTTGCAAAGCAGAGTAAGGAGTTGCTCTAAGGAAAAGAGAGGCCTGGTTGAAGCCTGGATTCTGACTCTTAACTAGCTGTGTGACTGAGCACATCATTTACCTTCTCTAGGCTCACCTTCCTCATCTGCATATTGGAATATGAGTTAAATAATAAAAATCATAGTACAATATCTTGATGATCATAGATAGGATTGTTTGAAAATATAAGGAAATAATGAATGTAAAGCATTTAGAACAGTGTCTAATCAGTGATTAACTTAAAATTTAGTATAAATGGAATTATTATTAGTATTAATTTTTACTATTCTCGAGGATCTGAGAATTGTATCTTCAATTTAATATCACATTTGGTAATATTCTTGATATGATACCTCTGAAAACCAGAACTCAAATCAATCCCTCTGTCTATTTATATACACACACGTATATAGGTGTGTTATCTATATCTCCTTCACTATTCCCATGGGCTTGAAGGCTAGAACAATATGCCACCCCAAAATATGCCACTTTAGTATAAGGATTATTTTGATCTAAAGACAATTGAGAAGAAGCAAAGATAAGGAAAGCTCCCTGCCATCCCCCTATTTTTCTAAAAGCAGAACTCAAATTTTCAAAGTCCCTTCTCCCCTCTCTACCAAGAGAACAAAAGTTAATCACCTGAAGACAACTGTAGACTCTATCAGCCTGGTGATGGCCCAGTGGAAGCTACATAACAAACTTTACTAACTAATGTTTGTCTCTTCCCTTGGAAGCTTAAAACTGCTTTCCTTTGTCCTGTCATTCCTTCATAAATTTACTATTCTTTATTGAAGATGCTATATAAGCTGGAGTTCTAAGCCACCTCTTTGAGTTACTCATTTTTCTCTTGGTATCTCCCATGTATACATGAGGTACACATGTTAACAAACTTCTGTTTGTTTTTCTCTTCTTAATCTGTCATTTATTACAGGGTCTCAGTCAATAATTCAGAAGTTTAGAGGGAAAGTTATTTTTTCCCCTACAGGCCTTAGGGAAAGCTAGCCCCCTGCCAGGTATAAGGGTGAGCCCCGGAGAACCCAAGCTGCAATCTTTACTTTCCTGGCCAGAGGCACTGGTTCATAGGTGGTCATATGAGTTGCATATCAGGAGGATTGAATGGACAGATGGCAGAGAAGTGATTTCCCACCAGCTGTAATGTAGCTCCCCCTTGAGAGAGAGCTAACCTTAAACTGAAGTAAATATTCAGAAGTTGGAGCAGAGAGAGAAATAAACTAGAACACTGATAACCTTGCTAAACTGCTGAATCCAACCAGAAACAAAGTGTCCCACCAATTCTGAACTTAGTCACACATCCCAGTACCAGTAAATTCCCATCCTTGTGTCTACCAGTTCAGACTGAGTTTTCTTTCAATTGTGGCCAAATACATCTGGTTGGGATATGGGTGTCACCAATCCCATTCTGCATAAATAAGCACTGAAGGGCGAAGAATTTTCTCACAATTAGAAGAATAGAAATTTGAATTCACACTGAACTCTTTCCTCTATGCCATGCTGACTCTAAACAGCCATTTCCTTCTGCTCTCCCTCATCCACTGCAAAATATCTATTTCTATCTGCACAGCCACTGTGAGATAATTGTCAAAACAGCTTTTTTTTTCTCATTTGAAACACGTCCACTAAGACTTGAGGACTTGCTTTTCATAGAAATCAGACTAATCTCAAAGCTAAAAAATTCAAATGTCTTAGTTGGAAGTGACTCAGTAGAAAATGGATTGAAATTTCATGGAAACTTCTTATTCCCTGTCCAACAATTTGTATATATCAAACTTTGGAAGCTTCTGCTCAGATAGTTATAGGGAAATACTCCTTGGGGATGGGAGAGAAATCTTCTCTGAGCCACCATGTCTGTTTAAAGGCCATTTTCTTTCTAAGTAGCTGATGTGTAGAGATATCTTGCTATGAATCCTTTAGGGTGAAATTCCATCTGCATAGAAGGCATAGGATGAGTGTAGCTATTAATAAGAAATGCAAGATCCCTCCCATTTGTTTTTTTTTCCCCCTTTTAAATAATAATAATAAAACAAAATATTCTGGAATATATGCGGCCTTGTACTTTAAATTTTTTATGTAATACCTCTTGTTTTGAAAAGTATATGTTCTCCAATCTGGTGATATAGGGTATTCCAAACAGTTACATCAATGAATTTTAAATTTTCATCAAGTTTAATATCACCTGCCTTTATAACATTTTTGTACAACTCAAAGGACAAAATATAGTACCAGGAAGTACAAACAAATTGGACATTGAAATGTAATTAACACTAAATCTTTGCTCATTACCTTGTGATAATATGCCATGACATTTGCTGCTGTTTTAATGAATCAAAAGGCCTTGGGGCCTAATTTTTATTAAATTTACACTGAGGTTATTATATCCATATTATGAAATGGTTGGCACTCAACTCCCATTTTCAGAGCCGGGCCAAGTTAGGTAAGAGGGATCTTATTTCACACTAAAGCCACAAGAGCTTCCTTCCATTAATAGTCTAAACCATTGGAGTAGAAGGAGGTTAAAACTACCAGTTAAAGAGATCTCTTTCCTTGTATGTATTGTGCTGTAACTGCAAAAGAAACACTTAGCTGCTTGGGGCTTTGCAGGAGACTTATACCATCTCCTTCCACCAGTACTTTTGTCTCTTTTTCTGGACTCTCAAATTTCTAAGTGTCTTTTGCCAAGACATTACTTGTGCTTTCAAGGGTATTTGATGCAGTCACATCATTAAGGTTGATATAGTCAAGTGCTTCAATCAAACTATAGAAAACAACCATTTAGACACAGATAAATGAGACACCTAATGACAAGCACAAGTCCTTGTGGCCATGGGAATAACAAGGGCAAGACGGTGGGAATAGTCCACCCAGTGTATAAGAAATAAGGGGGTATGCTGAGTGTGGAGAATCAGAAAACTAGCAAAAGCAACTAAAAGTAGATCTGATTTTTTATTATTGCCATGTACCAGTGACTCCAAACATCAGTGATAAAACATTCCTCCACTAAAAAGAAACTTTTCTTGGTGTAAGTTCTAACAAATGCTGATGTTAGTATGAATTTTTAATAATGTATATGTAAGCTTCAAATAGCACATTTTGTTACTTACCACTTAATAAATATTATATTCAAGAGGGAAGTTAATACAGAGAGCTCCAGATATACTGTTGGCTCCTAAACATGCAGACTCAAATATATGTGCTTGTTTTTAAGAGTAAGAATTCAAGTTCTGATTTTTCACTTTTACATTACTGTGCTATCATTGTTTAACTCAAATCTACCATTGAAACACATGAATGTATAGTAGCACAGGGGTTGTGGACACAAATTACACACAAAGAGAGCTCAAGCAACTTCAAACCCTTAGGAACTCTGTGACTTTTACCAAATAGAATAGTAATCTGTGATGAATTTTCTGGTGAAAATATTGTAGTTAATTTTTTTTTGATTGCAGAGATATTTGAAAATGGCTAGAATTGATCCTGAAAAAAAAAACCACATCACAGTATTGCAATTTCTTGAATTTATTGTAAAATGGAAGTTTTATGAATCTCTACCAGACTTATCCTTATACTTAAAACCTTTCCTAAAATTTATATATCTGTTGCTTAATGTAAAGAAATATTTTAAATTTAAAATTAATAAAAAGTATCCTGTGATTAATAACAGAGAAGATAGATGGACAAATCTGATTATATTCTCTTTTGAACAAAAACATGCAAAGAAAATCAATTTTGATGAAATCATTGACAAATTTGCAGAAGTAAAGTCTAAGGAACAAATATTTTAATGGTATTACTATTACCAGAACAAATCAATATGTGTGTTATTCCCTTTTTATAAAAATGAATTAATGTAGTTAAAAAGTATTTATTATATTGTCTTTTCTTTTTTGTACTGGAATAGTTTTCACTGGTATGATTACATAATAAAAAGTTCAATAATAGCACATTTCATCTGCATTTCTAGTATTTTTTATTTAACTTTATTAGCAAATATCACTTGTATATAGGATTATTACCAAAATAACTTGTATATAGGAGATGGGATGTTGAAAAATGATCCATATCCTGTCATCAAATTCACCAGATACACCACTGTTCATGGTGAAGTGGTAGAGAAACAATGGGAATTCTTATTGGTCATTACACATTCCTTGTGGTGGGAAACAAGTTAGGAAATTATTTTCAGAGCAAAAGTACAATAAAAAAAGTAGACCCCAAATATGAATAGAATGCATAATAATGATACTTTCAGCTTTCCGTGGAAATTGTAATGAAAAAGTTCTGTGGTGTGGAAGCTTCAAGTCACAAGTAAGAAACACTCATGGATCAGATAAAGGACATTGTAATAGGTGTCTCTGGGATTTAGGGGCCTGCACTATTTTGAAGAGAGAATAACTGATTAAATACTGATAGGTAATAATAAAACAAAAAGCATTAGAAGGAACCAGACATTATCATTGCTAATTTTATAGATGTCCCGTGAGATGAATTTGATAGGACAAATATGCACTAGTTGTTGGCAGCAAAGATAAGACTAAAACTGCTGTTGATGAGTTACATTAAATTCATAAATGAGGGCACTTACAGCTTATTTCAAGTCGGATGAAGTCTTTAATGCCAAGGTTTTCCAAGAAAACTCCAGATAAAGCCGTGGTTTTAAAAAAGAAGGAAATATCAGCACTGAATTCCGCATGGAAGGTAGGAAAGTGGAGGTAAGAGGCTTCTGTATAAAATGAGACCGCATTCCAGAAGTGTCCTGCAAATGAGAAAATCCTTAAGGATGATGATTCATTGTTTTGGAATGGAGTATAGGAAAGCACTGGGCATGTGGGTAATTTTCAAGACTGGGGGAACATTGCAGAGAAAAGGATTCAGGGAATAAAAACATCTCGTGCTTATGTAATGCAGAGAGAAAGCTTCTTTCCATTTAGTACTCACGGTCACCATAGCAACGCAAGGGACCAATTCTCCAAGCAGCTTCTGAATTTGATCTGTTGGTATCAGTGATAACTATCTGAGTGACAGGCAAGTGGTCTTTGAAGGAAAGAAAGCCAGTGTCATTTGTCCTGCAAAACATAAATTTAAGAAAAAGCAAAGAAAATGTGGATAATCTAGTGACTCTTTACTAAGACGCCTCTTTTCAAAAGTGATTTAGGTGGTTGCAGCAGGGTGGGGGCAGGGAGAGGAATAACAGAAGGCCTTTCATCTCATAGGTATATGTGAAAGGCTGGGATGCCAATTACAAAATTCATGGCCAGCTTCCAAAGACAAGTGGATTTTACATCTTCTCTAAGTGTTTCCAGAAACAGATAGTTTACACAGCTTGCTGCTGTTTGTTGTAGCTAAGAGCACGCCACCTGCCCAATGCTGTGCTGATGTAACATTAAACCTCTCCTCTCTTTCCATAGAGAGATCGACTATCTCAGTAACTAACTGGAAACCGGCATCATAAATCCTACTTGAAATCACTCCAACGACTTGTTTCAGGCACCTGCCAACAGGTTTTAATCAGCTTAGGATGTTTCTTATCATCTTTTAACTCTAGGTAAAAACAATCTCACAGTCTTTACAGTTACTGGTTGTTGCTTTTCATTTTGTTCTATGTTTTAATGATCTTGGTAGTTAATGACTCTGGCTTTGTCTTTGTTAATCATGCAAATAGGAAAGACTAGTCATCCTGTGACAAGAAAGTTAAAAATGAATAGGGTTAAGCTATTTTTTCCCTCTTTTTAAGTTGTATTTCTGGACTTATGGTAAGGACCATACCATTTAAATGAGAGTAAAAAAAAAAATGTAAGTAAGCAACTGGCATTGAATGAAAACTCTTTTGAGACAAAAATATACTGGGGGATAAGTATATTTTTCCCACACAACACCCCTCTGCAGTGGGTGCCATTATTGCCATTCACAAATGAAGAAACTGAGGCTCAGAGATATTAGAAAACTTGCCTAAGGTCACACAGCAGAAGGGGCATCGGCTAAGTCACATTCTTGGTATCTATCCCATGCCTAAATTTAACAAGTATGAGATAGATATATGTTAATCTCAGCTGAACTGAATCAATACGAGGCAGTCTGAGAACTGCACACAAATGGGCTGGACTCCTCGACCACATAGCCACAGTTAAACACGGGATGGATCATTTTAAGTGTAATTGGGAATTGGGTGACAGAGCAACAGGCATCCATATTCACGGCAAATGTATATGATGCAGCAGTTTGATAACAAGAACACAAAGAAGCAGATACATATTGGCTCTCTGTAGCCACAAAGAAGTCGACGAACTCTCAAAAATACTTAAAATCAATGTTTTTTATATATATATATATATATATATATATATATATATATATATATATATCAATGTTATGTAATGAAATATATCATTTACATATCACTTGCAGTTTCTAGTTTAGAGACAAGAAAAATAATATCCCACATTATTAATAGGGAGGCATGACAAGGACCAAGTAGTGTGATGTGCTTTAAGGACATGGCTTTAGAAGCACACAGATTTGTTCTGGAATCCCAGATCCCAGTTTCTACCTGTGTTAGCTTGAGCAAATCATTTCATTTCTGAGATTTCCCAGTGTTCTCAATTTTAAAATTAAGATAGTGTCTATATCAAAGAGTTATTGAGAGGATTAAATGAGATTATACAGTCATTTATCATGGTGTCTGATCTCTGGTAAATGTTCAAAAGTCATAGTGGTCATACTCATTTAGTTCTTATCTTTGTCCCTGACCTACTCTGCAGCCTCAAGCAAGTCAATTCATCTTTTTGTGTATCAGCTATGATTCTGCGTTGGAGATCTTATACTACACAGCACACTGTGGAAAATTAAATGTTAAGATTTGGCATCCAACTCATAAGGTTTTGAGGAAAACATATCAATTCATCTTGGTTAGAAATAAATCAAATATTCACCTGTACACATATCCCTACTGGTCTATTAACCAAAAATGTAAAGATATGCACTATCCATTATCTAAAATTTGAGCACATGTATTTAGAGGCCATTCAAAGGACCTGGAATAAGACTCTTGTTTCTATTCAAAAGCATATCTATGAATGACATATAGCCACGGAAAGAAATTTGGGTTCTCACATTCCAAAATCTTTTCAAGCAGAGATTTCAAAGTAAATTTCAAGTAGCAAAGTGAAATAAAGACCAAACCCAGTTCCTCTCCTGAAGACACTCTATATTGCTACAGGATTTTGTTTCTCTCCATTTTCATTTTTAAGGTGAAAATGGTAGATTCTGAAGTCTTTCCATCAATGCTAATTACTGCCTCCCGCAAACACTATGGCCTCTTGTCTACATCAATTTGATGCCCTCGTATCAAAGTGTTGGAATATACAAATAGCACTCTAAGAATAAAAATCTTTTCCAAATAATAGAGAAAAATAACTTCATATTATTTTGGTACTACAAGGCACGTTACCAAAAACGCTTTTTATCTGAAAACTGAAAAAAAAGAAAGCTCTCTCCAAAGTTGTTTACTGCTATGGAAACAGATACAAACTCAAATGCCTACAGGGGCCAGGCAAGTAATAAAAATGAGTGAAGCCAGCTTTATGTTAGATGATAAATGGAACCTGACACACAGCTTCAGTGTCAAAGGAAAAAAGAATGAGAGAGAGAAAGGTTGATAGAAGGTAGCTGTCTCGTCTAAGGAGGACAGTGATATCCATTAGTAACAGGTAATTATGCTATTCACGAATGTAAGACCAGGTGCCAGACTGGAATATTAATGTAAAACTTCTCAATTTGTAAATCTTTTTTGTGTGTGTGCGGAAGACTAGCCCTGGGCTAACATCCATGCCCGTCTTCCTCTACTTTATATGGGAAACCACCACGGCATGGCTGACAAGCGGTCCATCTGTCCGCACCTGGGATCCGAACCTGTGATCCCCGGGTGGCCAAAGTAGAGTGTGCGAACTCAACCGCTACAGCCTTGGGCCGGCCCCTCAATTTTTGAATCTTGCCAATGGATTTAAAATATTTAAAGAGGGACTTTGCATATTTATTCATGCTCTTAGGGTCACATTCAGAATGAAATTGGATTTAATTTAATTTATGAGTGATAGGTATGACTCGAGCATTTCAAAACATTAATGGGTAGAACATTTGGCGAGTAGATGGTGGTAGCAGTTTAGCCATAAGAAAATGATGCAAAATATGGTGCTACCTATTGATAGGCAAGGAGTCTACAGCTGTTGATTTGACTTTCAATGCAGTAATTCGTTTTTCTTTTTCTTTTGTTTGAACTTGCCTTCTTAAATGCAAGTACTTGACAGACTCTGTCTTCTTTTGGAACGATATGCAAGGCCCTTCATAAGGACACAGGGTGCTTATGTCCTTTATAAGTACAGAAGTGATAGTGCTGTAGTGGGCAAGCATTGCCATTTATGTCAGACTGACATGGGCTGAATCCATGTGCCTCAATACAGTGGCTGTATGATGTCAGTGAGGTCACTCTGGGTCTCAGTTTTCTTATCTCTTAAGTGTGGATAATGATACTAATTTTATATTGTATAAATCAAAGTAGATAATTTATATAAAACAGTTAACACAGTGACTATCACATAGTACAAACTCAATAGTTGTTGAAATTCCTGGTAAAGATTGAAATAAACATGTCAAATACAAAGAATATTTAAAAGTATACTCAGAAAGGGAGCCCCACTGTCAGCATGAATGAGCAGGCCATCCAGGGATTCCAGCTTATGGGGGCTCTAAGGGCACAAGGAACAGACATGTGGTCCTCAAGAAGCACACATGACCTAATGAAAAAACATTTGCATTAAGAAAAAGACTCAAATATTCTCAAGAGCTAAAGTATGGTTTGGAACTAGTCAATGTGTCTCCTCTCAGACTATCAGAATCTCAGGATTTCATGAAATTCAGGATTGCAGAGTAGAACAGGGGCCACTGATTTCTTAGTGTATCATTAGAGTAAAGCATGGTGAAAAGTCACATTGCCATTTGTTTTCATAAACCAGTTTCGGTTAACTGCTGCTCTGTAAGCTTCTTTCAGTAGAGTCATTTGGGTGACTGAGCCTATTAAGAGCGTTTTTTTTTTTTTTCCTTTCTATATCCTTCTCTTTTGCAGTCATGCAAAAGTAACAAATAAAGCATTATGCATAAGGTAGACAAATCTAGAAAATTATTCCAAGAACTCAAGACCTCAGCTCTCTTTGAAGTCCTTGTGTGAATCTGAGTGGATTAGTCTCAAGACACTGCACACCCCCCGCCTTGAGTGGGTGACATGATGCCCTCTATTTCCTGTGGCTGCAAAAGGGAAATGGCCAGTAAGGTGCCCACAAGCAACTCTGAAGCTTAAAGTACTGTACAGATTCTTGCCAATAATTCTATCTTAACTTGGGTTAAGGCAATTATTTCCCTATAGTCTCCCTCTTAAGATGTCCAGATAAAAAAGACGTAGGGGATTAGATGACAAAAAGCTCAACATGAGCCTAAAGTCACTTGGTTGCCAACAAAAACAAATGTAAGCATTTGTTGTGGTCACATATACAGGTCCACCCCAGGAGATAATATCTATCCATACTGACCAGACCGTATGTGGAACCCTGTTTTCAGTTTCTAGCATAAAAACATGAGAGGAAAAGCAAGATAATTTTGGCATATATTTTAAAATTTCAGAAACTATATTTCTTCTATAAATACTCTAGAAATCTGAAATCATAGGACTCTTCTCAAGTATACGTGAGAAAACAAAATCAGGTCTTGACATATGAATCCAGCCAAAGTTTACCCAAAGTCACTTTATTAATAAGAAATTAAAATGGTCCTCAAGACTTTATGGAGGTAAAATTGATTTTAAAAAATTACTACCACATTAGGGGGTGCCCGGTGGCGCAGCGGCTTAGTCCGCGCTTGGCAGCCCGGGGTTCGCGGGTTCGGATCCCGGGCGCCCGCTGACGCACTGCCTGTCAGCCATGCCGTGGCGGCGTCCCATATAAAGTAGAGGAAGATGGGCACGGATGTTAGCCCAGGGCCAGTCTTCCTCAGCAAAAAGAGGAAGATTAGCAACGGATGTTAGCTCAGGGCTGGTCTTCCTCACAAAAAAAAAAAAAAAAAAAAAAAATACTACCACAAATGTAGATTTTTGGAGGCATAATGTGATGAACATGTTTTGGATATGAAAGAAAGAAACATTCAGGGGTGCCATAAAAGTTACCCTTCTAGACTGTGATCAGTAAAGATGTAGGATTCAGGAAGCAAGCAGAAGATTAAAAGTCAAACTTATTGGATTCTATAGCACACACCTGTGATTCAAAGCCACTTGGGTACTGTGACTCCCAAATATATTTCTCTAATTTTCTGGAACAGATCAACTGTTCGTGTCCTCCAAACTCTCCAAATTTGACCAAAATCAAATCCAGTTCCTCTTCAAAAGCGTTCCCAAATGTTCTGATAAATAAAATGGCACACAATAGGATATATTGGAGTATATGAGGAAGCCATTTGGTGTAAAACATTCTTGGCCTGACCTTGTTTTTCCAAAAGCACCTGACTGGCCTTTGAACAGGCATTGTATTTCTGCTTTGAGCATTTACCATGTCCCAGAGACAAGAACAAATGCCCTTAAGATAAGGATGCAACTTCCCCCATATTGGCATTTCCTTAAGCATAAGCATTTCTCCCTAGGCTAGGATTTGATTGCTGCGCTCATCCTGTGACCACCCAACTTGAGACAACAGACCTGCTACCTGCTATGCCCATCAATCGCTGTGCCGATGGGCCAATCTCATGACTATTGTAAAAAGGACATTCCACTCATATGTGATATATGCTCTTTAACAGTATATAACTGCTCTGTACACCCCACTTCTTTGGTGCTTTTCCTTCCTTGGCGAAGGAAGGTCCTAGGCTATATGGTCCTCAAATTTGGCTCATAGTAAACTCACCCCAATTTTGATTTATAGATTGCCCATGGATTATTTGCATCCACAGTTCTAAGTCCTTCTTTCTTTCTCTGAACTTCTGTCATAATCTCATCATTGTGTATAATTCTTTCTGACGTTTATTCACATATTGATTTGTGTGTGTAATTCTTGTTTGCCCCATTGGAGAACAGGTAGATATTCTATAGACGATAATCTTGACGTTAATCAGCAATATGTCTTTAAACGTGGGACCGTCTGTACACAATGTGATTCGCCTCCTCTTAGCTTGAGGAACCCTGTCTTTGCCTATGGCTAACACTTTATCCTGCATTTTGAATTCCATTTTTTATGCCTTCTCAAAGCACGTTCCCTTTCAGGTCAGCTCTCCTTTTATCCTGCACCTTCCACTCTTCCCTCTCTCCTGGCTATTTCTGCTTGCCACATTAGCATGCTTAAGGCTTCCTCAACCCTACCTTTCAATACAGTTACTTTTTCTCCTTTTCTCTTCAGAGCCAAACTTCTTCACAGAATTGTCTGCATTCTCTCTCTTATCTCACTTCTCCTTTTTCCTCCTCAAACTACCACAACCAGTCTTGTCTCCTTTCACTCTACTGAAAATTCTCACTGAATTGCTAATTTCCATGGAAGAGTCAGCCTATAGCTTATTCCCCCTAGTTGCAGCATTTCAGAGTTGGCTTCTCTCCTGTTACACATACACACATACATTTTTTTTTTCATGAACATATATTCACTCACTGCCTACTGAACATCACCGTTTGATTTCAGTAGTCATCTCTCACTAAAATGCCCAAATCTCCTCCACTTGTCACTTTTCCAGGGACCAGCTCTCCTACTTGTCTATGTTAACTCTGTGAATGACTTCACTCCGGGGGATCCCAGTTGCTGAAGCCATACACATGCAGGTCTTCATTTCTCTTCTTTTCCCCACCTCCTCCCTCATTCTTGACCAACAACTGCTAATCTCACCTTCTTTATATCTCTCCATTCAACTGCCTTATTCTCATCCTCCTGGTCTCAGTTTTAGTTTGAGGCCCCAGAGTCTCTGCCTGGGCCTTGGCAGTGGTTACCTAAACTGGCTCCCTGCTGCTAATCTCTCTCCTCTCTTCCTACCTCTCATTCTTCTCCATACTACTCCCAGGAACATACTTACAAATGTAGTTTATTGCTTAAAACATTTTAAGAGGTCTCTATCTCTTACAGGTGGAGTCCAAATTCCAAAATATTTAACATAATAGAGTGGACAATAAAATGCTATTTAAAAACCCCAATTGCCTTTTACAGAGAGGAGTTCTTTCTAAAGGAAACGATCCATAAATTAGAGGCATTGCTTGAGTTTGGGGCTGCTATGCTTAGAACCTACTAATGTTTCTGGGGTTCAGCTGAGCACCTCACATTACTGGAGCTGACCAGGGGAGCTGCCTCTCACCTTTCCCTGGTCATGGGGACATTAAAATCGAATTTTGCACATGATTTATTTAATCCTTGGGATGACTCTATGATGATGTTATAATCACTATCTGCTTTGTATGAGAGAAAACTGAGGTTCAGAGAGGTGACTAAACTTCTCAAGGGGCATCAATTGCAAATAGAGGGGCAAGGATTTGAGCTGGGATTTGAACAGCAAAGGCTTTGCTGTATGTAACCACTGTGCTCTCTTGTTCTTCGGGCCTAGTCTCACTGCTACAGAGAGCGGCTCTCTCATGAGGAGAAGCCGTTTCCCACATTTAGTCTACATCTTCTCTGGGCAGCGCTGGAATAACAGTGCCAGGCCCTGAGTCCTTGAGCTGTCCTTGTGGGTCTGGGGATGACCATCCCCATTCCTTTCACACAGGCTTTCTCCACACAAGATACAATTCAATTGATTAGGTTTCAGTTTACTAATTTGCAATCATTTTCCAGCCCTGCATTCCCTGAGATTACACGTGGGTCACCTTGAGAGGAGTTCTGGGAGTCCGCAAACTCTTTAGTTACACATTTACAAGCAATCTCTTGGTTTATTTCTATTGTGGGCAGACCCATCCACTACATGATGATTCTTACCAGTGAAATTTCAGAGGGCAGCCCTGTTTTTCGGAGAAGGGTCTTCAGTGTTTTTTTTCCTTTTTCACCTAGAATTTGATGGCTGAATGATATCTTTGATTGTTCTGGCATGCTATTTAATTCTCATATCTATTTTATTGCATGTATGTACGTATACTTTTCTTAGGAATTAGTTTCACTTTTATAAATCAATGTTGCCTCATAGTTTATTTAAGATATGTAAAAAAATAGAGAGAATAATAATAGAAATGGTGACTAACAAATTTTGAGAACCAACTATATGGCACATCTGCTAGATGCACAAATTATTGCTAACTCAGCCAGTACTCCCCAGAGATAGATATTCTTTTTTTTTAATAAAATAGGAATCTGAAGCTCAGAGGGGCTAAATGATTTAGTCTCTATAGTTAATAAGTGATAAATCCAGGATTTGATTGTCCTATTACATAATAAAATGTTACTTACAGATAAATTACATTTTACATCCAGAAAATGAGGGTACTGCCAGCGATTGTATGTGTTCTAAGTGTATTACGTGTATTAGTTCATGATATTTTCACTAAAAGCCTACAAGGCAGATTTGCAAAAGAGATAGAACTATTTCTTCTCCACCTTCCTTCTTCTGCTTTACCTTCTCCTCCTCCTTCTTCTTCTTCTTTGTAAGGATGAAGGCTACGTTTTGAAAAAAATGCAGAGACATTAGGATTTATCTGTAGTTAGCTGAGAGCATTGCCCTGGACCTTGGAAGCAGCACCAGGCAGGGTAGAAATGACAAACACAGCAAGAAGGAGCTGAGGAGGAGCCAAGCATCACAAGGGTGCTGTCAGAGCTGTCCCACACCTGGCTAAGGATCCAAGCAAATTCTGAGCAAAAAACGTTGTAACTAATGTTCCCCTGTGTGGTCGTGTTTTGACTGTAGTGAGGTCTGCATATTCCCATGGTAAAGCTCCCTCCTCAGGGAGGGGAGCATTTCACCCCACCTAGTCGGGGGGGCAGTTCTGATGCCCTGTGGTCTGTATAAAGTCCTAAGTCCCTTCAGCAATTTGGCCATATCTATCAAAATAGAAAAGTGGATAATTAAATAATTCTAAGTTAGGATTTTATTCAATAGAAATAATAATTTTAAAGGTGGAAAAAAGTATAAATCAAGACTCAAAAATATTCATTGCAGCATTTTTTTCTAATAGTAAAAAATCATTTACAAATAAAATGTTTATCATAAAGGAGTGGTAAAATAAGCTATGTTATAATTGTCCTATAGAATACTTTGCAGCCATTGAATTGGACATGATGGATTCTTTTTCATGCTTATTTAATGATCCCAAGTAAAAGATCTCCAAGACATATTTTACGTGGAAATAGCAAGTAGCACAAGAACATTTTTAATATTTCACATTTAGTAAAAAATGAACAAACTTATATCTTAATAAATATGATATATGCATAGAAAGTATATGTATGTAGCATATGTATATATATCTAGTATATGTAGTATATACATTTATAGAAGTACCCTACATATCCAACTATTATCTCTAGAACCAAGATTTTACTTATGGGGTAGAAGTAAGAGAATTCCTAGTGGTGGTGAGGGAGGAGCTTCTACTTTTTTATTTAAATATTTATTTAATATTTTTGAAACATTTGATTTCTTACAATAGGATAAAATAGAATATATTTCTTCTGTAATAAAAACTCCTACAATTAAAAAAATCAAGAAAAATAATCTCTTTTACGCATTATTAAATATAGACACCTAAACTGGGTGGATCAGAACTGACAATTGTAAGCAAACTTGCAGAGTAGACAAAAGAGGCAAGCAGCTCATCTAAGTAATTTGGATCTGAGTAAGAGCTACTGTTAGGTGAGTAACGCCATACACTTAGTGACAAGCAGGCAAATTAAAATAGAAGCCAAAGTCTCATTGCGTTTTTAAGTAGAATTATAATATTTTGGAATACAATAATAGTCCAACTCAAAATGTTGTATAAAATATATTATATAAATGTCAACTCTCAATCTTGATATTGACTTTGAGTTCTATCTATTTCCGATATTCACCATTTTGCAATTACTCAAATAATAGAACTCCCCAGACAACTCAGAGATAATACATTTGTACAGCTTGACAGATACCTGACGTAATAGAAGCATCAATCTACATCTTTAATTATTTCCCACAAGCATAAAACAGTATTTTATAGCTAAGTTTTGTTTTCCAGAACCAACAGGTCTTAAAATGTTTAGATTAGAGATTTTTCCAATAGAATAGGATGGGAGCATCATTGAATAAAAAAAATAAGTAAACCTCCTTAATGCTACTCTTGGCAAAACATCAACTATTTTACTCCATCTAGAATTCTACAATTCTATAATGATACGATGTGTCGGTCTTGAATTTTCAACCTCTGGTTATAAGTTCTTTGCCTCCATTTTTGTATTGTTCCTTCCTCTATTTACTGTGTGGTGCCTTCTATTCTCTCCAGTCAGATATACCACAAAACATTGTCTAAAAACAACCTGAAACCTAGTCATGAGATCCTTATTGTAAATGAGCCAGTATCAAGTTGGCCCAGGATACATAGTTTACTTGCAAATTTAATGAATAAAACAGCATTCTATAACTAGCAAATGGAGGGCATATTTGTTTAGCAAGAGAGAATGGAAAGAAAGGACATAAGTCCACTTATTCACTCTTGCATTCACTCATTCATTCAGCAGTTAAAGCATGAAGGACCTACCATGCGCCAAGCATACTTCTCTCCCACACAAGGTGCTAGCCCTGATTACATAGCTAGACACATGTGGAAATTAAGGGACTGAGTAAAAATCCAGATAAATCCTTCATAATTTCTGCCTACTTGGGGCAAAGGCACTTCAAAAACTCAATAAGCAGTGAAATAGCTCATTAACAGATTCATGAATAACACAATTCAACCAGTAGAGATTGCACAATATTATTTTTTTTTAAGAAGAGATAGAGCCTTAGTGGGTCCTGAGGCAATCCTTTCCTTTCTCTCAGGATTCAGGATCCCAGCACTGTCTTAGGATGCCACCAGGTATGAGGCACTCCTACTGCACCAAGTCTGGGAATCTCAGAGGTGGAGGTTTTGAAGAAATCAAACGATGTCTGAGAGACCAAAGAACAGCCTATATGAGGAAACAGCAAAACCCTAAATCCCTTGGATATCTCCAGCATCCTCCTCCTAAAGGCAACCTTCTCAGTAAATCTCATGGGAAAAGAATGAAGGGCCTTTGTGAAGGACAAGGTCCTGAGACTGGATTAGACATGAATTTACTAATGAGTAAAGTTGAAGGCAAAAGTATAAAAAAGATAACTTTAGGAACAGAGTGGTCTATTCTAACTTCTTTTTGATAGCCAGGAGAAAAATCAGTCAGCAGCAAAAAGTTTAGGTTAAACTTTGGGTAAATATCTCCTGTGAGATTATAAAAGATGGATAACAGCTAAGAACGAAGTAAATATCAGTTAATTTCAGAATAACCATGGCTTGACCTACCAAAAGAGAGAGAGAGAAAAAAATATGTCCAACAGAAGTCATTCACCCTTCGTTCATTCATGGATTCAGCACCACTTATTAAATAATTTCTTTGTGGCAGAGAAGTGGAATCAAGAGCTAAAGAGTGGTTTGAAGCTCCTGGATTCCATGTACTAAAAAAAACTCCCCTAAAAATATCCTGTTCTTTAAGAAAAAGAACAATAGTATCCCTTTTTTGGAAGATCAGATGACCAGAATTTAAACCTTACACCATTTTCTCTTCTTATTTTATGCAAGGTAACTTTATACAGAGTGCATTAAGGACAAGAGGCAAAGAACACAGTTACTAAAAATCAAATAAAAATGTCTGCCCTTTCTTATGAATAAATAAAAGAATGTTCTGCTGGTAAGCAAGAGAGCTTCACTTTACTTCGACCTGGTTATTTGGACAAGAAAGCCCTTCATTTGCGCCAAGGGCCATCACCAAGAGGCACACTTTGAGCAATCCCCCTGCCTTCTCCAATGTGTCATCCCAACCATCCTTTGTATCCTTCTACCCTCTACATAGATGACTGAATTTTCCACTTCCCACGCAGCCCACCACTCTCCTGTGCTATCTCCAGGGGCTGTAGGCTGGAGCTGTCACCAGAGTTTTCTTTCCTTCTCTCAACAGTCTATCAGTTTAAGTAGCTGGATCAGAAAACTCCTGGTTGGGAGGATTTCTATAGGGTGAATCATTAAATTGAAGAGAAGTTCCTTTGCATACAATCATTAACTTTGAAACTGTTATTCATTACAAGTTTCTTCATTTCTTTTTTTTTTTTCTTCCAGTTCAGCTGTTTGGCTGGAATAGAAACTCCTGAGAAGTCAGCTCCATAGTACACCTGATTCAGACGTCTAGTTGAGGCTTCTTTTTAGTCTAAGGAGTTGTGCTCTTGGTGGTCATTGAGTTACTTCTCTTTTCTCTCTCTTACCACCATCTTCTCAGCTGCCTCTCTTTCACCCACTCCCACAATACACACTCATGTTCCTCATTTACTTGGATCTCACTGAAATATATGACAGCAAGTTATTCACTTACAGAGATTTATTAAGACAGAATAAAGTATTATCAACTACCAGAGGCTCGGAAGATGGCTGAGGTTCCCTGGACAGCCTGACTCAGCAAAAAGAAACATATAAACTGCCATGATGTGACTTGAGAGGCCCTGGGAGAGGTCTCTCTGGCATCCTCACTGGCTGCCGTGACTCAAAATCCCAACGTAGCAGCTCCATTGACGTAGTCAACAAGAGCATCCTTGGATTCAGCTGGAATCCCAACTCTGCTCCCTTAGGTGACCTTACTTAAGCTATGTATGATCTCAGAGCCTGTGTTTCCTTTTCTGGGAAAGGAGATAATAAACCAACCTCAAGGGTTGTTGGGATGATGATGTGAGATACAATACATAAAATACTAAGAACACTTCAGTATATGATAGGTAACGTTTTCAAGTGACAATATTATTTAGGAGTTGTAATACATTAAACTGCTATGTACTAGATGCTATACCAGCCCAAATCAGTTTTCTGGTTAAGTTTACCCAAGAGCAGAAACTTGAGAGAATTTCCCAAGGTAAAGATACTTGCGGATTCTTACAAGCACCCAGAACACCAGTGATACTAGAAGCAGCATGCAGTCTGAAACAAAAATTTGAAATGTGTGTGGAAAGCCAGCTTGACCACATGTTAGCTAAGAATGAGGTTGGAAGAATGTTGAAAAATGTGAGTATTTCACAGTTGTGTCAGCTTTTGTACTTCCTTTCTTCAGTAAATAATAGACTTGAATAGAAAAATAATGAATGCATTTTCACGAGGCTCCACTAGGTCCCCAGTCTGAGTGGATAGTCCATGTCCACAACTCTCGTACAGACAAAGTTACTTGACATACAAGGAGCTTCACAACCCTGATTCTACCTTCCTCCCTGCCTTCATATCCTGTAAATTCCAGACATGAAAACTATGTAACAACCACACCAATATACTTATGTTTTGGAGAAGTAGTGATTTTTAATTTTATTCCACATTTCTGTGTCTCAGCACGTGGAAGTTCCCCCTACCCATACTACACTAACTTTGGCTAACTTCTTCTGGTCCTTCAAAACTTAACTACCACTTTTCCTTGAAATCTAACTATCCAAGCGCGTACCCATCTCAGGTCCAGATAAATCTGTGCTCATCTCTATTACCAAATTTGTCACATTGATCCATTTATTGCTAACTAACTAGCTTTTTATTTTCTACTGTTCTTTCTCTGTATAGCAGACTTCCTTGCCTGGCACAGAGTAAGCACTTGATAAACATGTGATAAATGAATAAATGTCAGATGGAGTAATATGTACAGTTGCTTCTATAACAAATTCTTTTCCAGAATCGTTTATCGCAGGATGTAATCTGTCCTAAGACAATGAATGAAACCCAGAAGAGTTAAATCAGAATCTCAGCCTCTGCTCCCTCATGAGAATGACAGAAGGAACTTCCTGATCTCACCTGGATTTTGCTCTGAGATGCTCAACATGTTACTCTGGGACACCCATGGGTGAAGAAGGCATCCTTACAGAGAAAAGTTTGCTTCATTTCTCTTGATCCTTGGTAGGTTGGTTGTTGAACAAAACCTAAATCTAAAATCAAGTGCCAATGCCCTAATAGAGGTTACTTGCTATAGAAATTGGCAGCAAATGGGGCTTTTTCTCTGGCTCTAAAGGAAATGGAAAGTGTTGTGAAATATGCAATAACTTCTGTGTTGATACAGGTATGATGGTACCAGAATTGAGCAAAGGGACCTTTTGAAGAATTCCTCTGAGTGCAGCCTAGACGATGAAGTAAAGTCCACATATGAGAGGTTCAAAGGTTAGTGAACTAGTGAGTGGGTCAAAGGAGGGAGAGGCTAGAATCTGAGTAGAAGAGATGATCAGTGAAAGTCCTGGAGAAGAGGGTGTGGAGGCACTTCAACACGATGGTCTCATTTTCCACTTTCAAGTGATGTGGTGCCCTTCTCTACCACTGTCCCTCAGTGTTCAGTAAATTAAGCCCTGGTCAGTTGTTTCCTGGAGGGGAGGCATGGAAGCAGTGTTTATTAGGGAAATGGCTACACCAGAGAAAGTGAGACAGTGAGCAAAGGTAACAAATTCAGCTACAAAGGGAGTGAGAGTGGAGGGTAACAAGGAGAAACACTCCTTTTCTCAACGACTCTTTATATTCTACCTCCCATATCAGCATCTCTGATTATACACAATGAAATGAAGGTGTTTCCATTCAAGTCTATAAATCTAAAAATTTCACGCCATGCACAGTAAAGGGGAATTCATGAATCAAAAAAAAAAAAAAAAAGAATGAATCTAAGCTGCTGGTTGCAGAAGATTTTTAATATCTTTCCTGACAACATAACCATTTAAAACTTCCACACGTATTTCTCAAGCTTGTACATGCCACTTTGTGATCACCCGTCCTCCTCAGAGATCTTCTGAACTATTCACCTAACTACCACCAAGTTCCTACTTTACAAGGAGCAGATCTTGAAGGATATAATGTTAAAAAAGTCATGGTCTCCATCTGCAATGCAAGCTGTATTTGATTTGCTGGCATCCATGAGGCTGTGATAGAGGTCACTACAGGGTAAATTGGGAACCCATGGAATGGAGAAGTCCCTCCTCCTTTCAGTCAACTTCATCTGATTTTATGCATGTGAAGATGTTGAGGTTAGGAGAAGGCACCCAGGTAACTCGCCTTGAGGCCCAAGCAGTCCCATAGCATTCTGAAGAGGTGATCCATCTAGTAGGACTTGATGGAGCCAAATGTTTGGTCCTTTCCTCACTGAACTGAGGATTTGACTCAATCTTAAATTTCATTTGAAACAGTGCCTGCTGTTATGAATTTGTGAAGTGAAGGAAAAATATTTAAAGGAAATTTCAACTGGGTTGAGAGCAGCTTGACATAAGAATTCTTAATTGTAACTGAGCAACATTTGATGAAGCAAGCAAAATTACAAAAGCAAAAACCAAAAAAGACTTAAATTCGGTCAAAACAAAAGTGGGTTTGGAAATGTTTTGTGCATATTTTCATAATCAATTCAGTGAAAAACAAGTTTTTCACCTGAAGGACAAAGAAAAAGTAGATGTAATGGACACAGGAACTTTAAACTTTACAAAAGTAACTTGGTGTGGGAGAGTAAGAGAGACTCTCACCTCAGATATAGCTCAGTTCAAATTTGGGATCTGTCACTTAGATCTGTGTGACCTTTGGAAAATTATTTAACTTCTCTGTAATCTACATTCTTCAACCTTAAGATATAAAAATGAGAAAACTATACAGAATTAATAGATTGTTGTGAGGATTAAATAGATGCTCAATAAATATAAATTTTCTTTGCTATATTTTTATTAGCCATAAAAAGGTAGGCTGGTGACTGAAACATCAATGGGGAAATGGGACAATGAAGAAACAGTCTATATAATACACATCTCTATCTCCCACACTCTCTCTCCCAAACTTATATTCCCCACATTACAGAAACACTGACTAAATTGCAAAGCTAAATATTACATTTCATTCCTTTGTTTAAAATGGAATGTTCAGAACATAAAGAGGCGCTGATGTGACAACATGCTTTATGTTACAAACCTCAGCAATAGCCCTAAAAGTACTAGAACTGGCCATTTTCAAGGTAAAAACAATCACAATCATTAGGGAGCCCTATTTCATACTGAATTTCTCATCCACGTCCTTCTCTCTTGAGGGAAATTTTATGCATCAAGTAATGTGCTTCATTCACAACACGCAGAAAGATGATGACTCCCATTACCATTCATCCCTGTCAGCGTCACAGTTGCAAAAGTGTCGAATGTCCAGGCAACTCTCGTCCAGGCCACAATCACACTGCTGAACTCCAGGAGGAGCACCTCCCCAGTAAGAGTGCCTTTCATTGGACCGCCCCATCCACCAGGTAAACGGTGTTCCATCTGAAAGACAAGATATTTCACAAGTCAGAGCAGCCTGAAATAGCACAGAGGGCATCACAGAAACCGACATGAAAATGCCTTGAATAATATGTATTACATATATTCTCCCTTCCTCTCCTCTCCTTTCCTCTCTTGCCTTCTCTTTTTTCTTTCTCTCCTCTTTCTTTCTTTGTCTTTCTCTCTGTTTTTATAAGTATCTATATATCTGTACGTATATACACATCTATACACATATATCTATGTCTATACATATGCTCATGTAAACAACACTTTCGTGGAAACTATTTATATAGTAGGATACTGATTAATCACAATGTTCAGAGGCAGGGTCACAAATGCTTACCAAATCAGGCAGGTATCACAATTGAGTAAATTAGGCCAGATTTTAGACCAAATAAAGTTTCCTTTTAAAACTACCAAACAAAAAACAACAGCATGAGGGCCAAGATTAGCCTGAACTTAGTCCCCAGTTTCTGGTAGACTATGCGGAGGGGTGGACACTAAGGTGAGGGGAAGAGTGTTGGTCCAGAGAAGAGGGTTGTCCTGTCCTGCCTCCTACTGACTTCTGTCATGACAAAGACTAGCCCCAGTGTTACCATATCTTCTGAATTTTTTTCACAGAAATCATAAGTTTGGAATTCAAAGATTTGGAGGAACAAAATAAAACTGTGAAGGTTAATACTGCATGGGCCAAAGAAATCCTTCTGGAGATCATATTTAACAAATACAAAGCTGGTATGGAACCCCCAATTTCTGACTTATATTGTTGACAGAAGAATATTTTTGAGTTTTGTCCATGTTAGTTTCTTTCTTTGCAAAGTTTAGTTTACTAAAATCTGTTGGAGTTTTCTTTTGTGACTGAGAATTCAGTAAATTAGAATTATCATTCAAAAGATGATAATGTAGGGCCGGCCCCATGGCGCAGCGGTTTAGTCCGCGTTTGGCAGCCCGGGGTTCGGTGGTTCGGATCCCGGGCGCCCGCCGACGCACTGCCTGTCAGCCATGCCGTGGCGGCGTCCCATATAAAGTGGAGGAAGATGGGCACGGATGTTAGCCCAGGGCCAGTCTTCCTCAGCAAAAAGGGGAGGATTAGCAACAGATGTTAGCTCAGGGCTGGTCTTCCTCACCAAAAAAAAAAAAAAAAAAAAAAGATCATAATGTATCCAAAGCCACAGATGTAGGTAGAGAGGGAGGTGTTACACATAATTAAGCTGATTAGAGTTAGGCCTAGGTTCCCTTTAGAAATTTCTATTTTCTTTCTGTTTGGCATACAACAGACACTTAATATGTGTTTATTTAAAAATTTTTTTTAAATATTTATTGAGGACCATTTTTCATGATTTACCATTTTAAAGCAGAATAATATTTGTCTGAGGATGCTACTAGGTTGGAAATTTGCCTAGTCAAGATTTAATTTTGCATGCAACTCCTGATTTATAAACAAATAATTTACAAATTATCCATGTATACAAAGAGCACAAATAGCAACAACTTTTTCTGAATTGCGTTCACTGCTATAGTCCTAATGGAAGTCATTCAGGAAAGCAGAAAGAGAAAAGACAGTCTGGAGCTGCCAAGAATCTGTAGGACATAAAAAAAATTAAGGAAGATACTATGAAAAGCAGAAGCTTCTTAGGGGGTGCTGTTTCATGGATAGACAGCCTGAAGGACTATACGCACCCCAACATATCACTCTTCACTCTGCCTAAAATATTTTAAGCCCCTTTAGTATATTTTAAGTTAGAATTCCAGTTTGAGATGTCTGTTAACCAGTGTCTTCTTTTTAAATAATAATTCGAAATGGTATAAATCCATTTTCTTTAGTTTCAAACAGCTATAAATCATTGTCCCTAGTTCAAATGAATTGTTTTCTCTCTAAATCCTAGCTCAGATAAACCATATTCTTGTGGCCTAGAGAGCTGATGGGCTTATTTAGAGCATAAAGCACTTTCAGGACTCGGGTAAACGTAGGTGGATCATCCCAGTATATGAGTCCAGGCAACACAAAGGGGAAACATTGCGTATTGGAATATGTTTGCCAATGTTGGCTTTGGGTCCAAGAAATCTCTTTACCTCTCCCTCCTTCCGGCACTGCCCAGGCCTCTCCTTCCTTAATATACAATCTAGATCATATAGCAAAGTTCAATGTTATCATGGATTGTTTTTGTTTATAAGCTAAGCCAAGGTTGTAGCCATAATAATATCATCATTATTAATGGGATGGGTTCTGAACAACCAATTCGTGCAGAGCTTCTGGTGTATATGTAGCTGTCTAGTAGTTTCACCAATTCTTACTTGGTGTCTTAAGCCCCTAGATGTTCCAATAGCAGCCCAAAGCTTTGTTTGGTTTTGAATCTATCAGTGTCTTGTACCACTGAGGCGTGGGGTCCCCTCCTCATGTCTGGCAATTAGTATAAAAGTTGCAATTTATTTTAACTGATCAACTGTCAAGGAACAAGGAGAAAGTAAAAGGAAGAGAAAAAAATACATATACACACACACATGAAAGCAAGAGGGTTATTGCTAAATTTTCCTCTCAGATGTCCCATCTCTGTGTTTCTTTCCCTGGGGAGGACTAGACAGAGCACAACAAAATAGGAAACTGAGGATCAAAAAGGGTGACAGATTTGCCTTAATTCATGATTCTAACGATAGAGTCAGGAAGAAAATCTACACCCTAGCTGCAAATTTTGGCCATTGGATTTTTTTTGCCAAATTCAAAAAAATGAAATTTTTTTCTCCTGATAGAAAATTCTTTCAAACATGAAAGAACAAAGCATAATTACAAACATATTTTTAAATATGTGCATTTATCTAACAAATACTTACTGAAGATCTATAACATTCCAGGCACTATTCTAGGCACTTGAGATAAATCACTTAAAAGAAATCAAAACAAATAAACAAAAGATTCCCTCAGAAGCTTACACTGTAATTATGGGAAATAGACAGCAATAATAATTAAATGATTTAGTATTTAGAAAGGGATAAGAGGTATGGAAATAATAAAGCTGGCGGAGGGGATCCAGTTGCTGCGAAGAAGGCCATGTTGCAATACTAAATAGGGTGGTCAGGGTAGAACTTAATGAAAAGGTGAACTCTGGCAAAACTTGAAGGCAGGGAGCAAGTTGCACATGGCTGGCTACCTGGAGAAGAGTGTAGCAAGCAAAGGAAATGGTAAATATGAAGGTCTGCGAGTAGATCAGGGCCTTTCCCCAAATCTATCACCAGGTTCTTAAACTGTGATTTTCAAAATTTTGAGGATGCTCTAGTGGGAAGGTTTAACAGAAAAAAGGGGAGCAGAAAACAGACAAAATAGCTCATGAACTCACATTAATCAGGTTCTTGGTTAGAAGCTAAGAATTCTCTCTGATAGTGCCAAGTCAAAAGGTATTTATTAAGAAGTTACTGGGCTGCCATAGAAGAAATGGGCTTTAGGCTAATGGGCTGATCATGTTACAGACCTGGCCTGATGAGGAAACCCTGCCCGGCTCTCTGCCCCTGAATATTGACTGTCAGGAGACATTCTCAGCTGAAGCTGATATGCCGTCAGCATCGCAGCCACTTCTTTCTAACAGTCTCAGGCCAGCAGGCCCTGTCACCCCAAAGAGAGGTGTTTCTATGGCCCTTGCACCCTCAGAGCAGAAGCTCCACGCAGAGCCTGCTTCCCCGGTGCTCACCCCCTAGTCAGGGTTTCACACAGGTGGTCTGCTTGGTGAAGCACGCATCCCTCATCTGTGTCCCCACTCAGAGGGAGATTGGGGATTTGAACTCTGACTTCGCTGCAGAGGCAGGATTCACAATGCGATTTTTCACTAACCCAGAAACACTACTCAAAAGATGATGGGATACATGAGCAAGACAAATATCCATTATGGAGCTAAAAAGACACTTAGTATCACTCAATGGATCAATACTTTAAACTTCTGAAATCTCACTTTCTTGTATAAAATGGGGTTATTAATCCAAGTATTTACTTATTTTGAGATGCTTCTGATCAACAAAGGATTCCGAGGTGTGCGTATGTGTGGTGGGTGTGGGGGAGACAACAGTTTTGCTTTGACAGCCAGGTGACCACACACAGAGCAGAATGGGGAAAGCTGCCTTGCACTCTGGGTCTGTCCGCTGTGAAAGGGACACCCACACACTGCTTTGTGCTTCTGGGGCTGGACACTCTGGGGCCTGACCCTTGGCAAGGAAGCAGTGTTTTCATGCACAGCCCCTGCAGCAGTACACACCATAAGGACTTCCCCAAGAGAACTAGGAGAAGAAGGTGAAAGAACCAGGTCACCCTGAGAGGCCCCACCAGGAACTCAGCAGTAGCCACTGAGCCTCGAGGAGGTGGTGAGGTCCTCAGAATGCAGGATATATAAAACACAACTAAAGAATTGCATTAATCTTCATTACTTCTATGCATTTGAAATCATTATTGTTATGTGACCTCATGTATTCAAAAACATCTGGGAAAAATCAGCTTACATATATGCTAAAAAAAGTCCTCTAAGAAAGTATATGGCAGTAAGTGGCCACAGAAAGTGATCATGTGCCCTTTGTTAATACTGAATAGAATATCCCCAGACAAATATCAATCACACTTACCATGCAGGTGGCTTATAAAAGTGACAATAGGAAACATTGTCTATATGAGCGTGTCCTAGGTTACAGGCTGATTCTGAAGTGCTCTACATGTGTTAACCCATTTAATCATCACAACAACCCTACGAGGTAGGTATTATTACTATCCTCCACTTTACAGACAAAAAGACTGAGGCAGAGAAGGATTAAATACCTACCTGGAGGTCAGACAAACAGAAAGTTCAGAGTTAGGACTTGAATCCAAGCATTCTTTCCCAAGAATCTGTGGGCTTACCCCTGTGTTATGTCACCGTGCTCTTATATGTGGGAAAATAATTCATGATTGAAAACGTAAAGCCTTTCAGCAAAACATGCATGAGTGATTTAAGTGCTAAGAGAGAACTAAAAAATTATAAGTTATGGATAATTTCTTACATTCACTAATATAAAGACAACACAATAAATAAACATCTCTAACCTCTCATACATTTACACACAATAATAATGGCACAATAGAATTTAGTGATAGCAGTGCTTGCTAGAATCTTCTCAGGATTTCCCCACCCCAAATTTCAATGAGATAATCCCAGGTGTGTTTGGCTTTGTTGCTGACAACATGCAAACCGAGAGTCACAATTTACACCTGGACTTCCTTTCAAACATTCAGTGCCTTTCCAAGGTTTTATTCACAGTTTTTTATGTTTTTTTGTAGGACCTGAATTGCTCCCCAAGTCTGAAAATGGTTAGGCTATTTGACAGGCAAGTTAAAATAGAAAATTGTGCGGGACTATCATTTAACCCACTTGGCATAGTGGACTACACAGGGGTATATGGCCTTAAGTTTGCCCATAATAACTCATTACCAGGCAACTTCCCTCAGCTCATTTCAATACATTGAGCCTCTTTACTTCTTAATCGGAATGGGTGAAGTCTAAAGACTCTGCACCCTTTCTCCACATCTGAGCTCCACTGTAGAAACTTCTGGTTGTGCTTTACCTCCCATTTAGATTACCAGCCCACAGATTCCTGTTTTTTCTAATTATCCTCAAGAAGATAATGCAACATAAATTTGGCAAGGGATTCTCACAGTTAAGCCAAAGGAAGATGGAAATTAAACTGCGTATTCTAGAATATCTTATAAAGGGAATTCAAGTTTGGGGAGGGGTGTGTGTGTGTGTGTGCATGCATGAGTGTGATGAGAAAGAGATAGAGAGAGAGAGAGAGAGAGAGAAGAGAAGTAAGAGGAGGAGGAAGAAGAGCAATATATTCATCCTCACTTTTGACCTCAGAAATTTGAGTCCATATCAACTCCTTAATGAATAGTTTCAGAAAAGTATTATATCTGAATTTACAAAGTACAGAAGGTCAAATCTGGAAGTTTTGTAAATGAGTGCATAAGCATAGCATCTGCTCCTGAGATTTCCTCAAGTGGAACATTTATGTGACATATACAGGGAAAGGGTACGAGAGAAAAATCACAATAAGTTTTATAGAAGACCTAAGCATAAACCCAACCTGTACATGCTTAGTTCAAATTATAATTTTCCTAATGTAAGAAATTTAGGAGAACTCATGAAGCAGGTTCGTTGCATGATGTTATGGCTTAACCACTATGAGCTGTTGAACAGAATGCAAACTGGAGATCTCTCTTTAATTTTGCAACTGTTTAAATTGAAGTCTTGACAACCCGGAAAACAGTAGGCACAACAACCTCCTAATGACAAGTACTGCTACAGCCAAAAAGAATTTGGCCTGTTCCCACTGCTACGAACAGTCCAAGTACAACTCCAAACAATACCAGAATGGAGCTGGAAAGTTCTGTAAATATATAAAGACAGTGATACCATGTGGAGCTGTTGTTGTTATTGTTGTTACTGTTTTTATTTTATTTCTAAGTTTAGAAGTAGTATGCTCATAGCCTTGGAGTCTGCCAAACTCAATATGCCGACAGGAAAAGTTTACCTCTTATTTTTTTTACAACTTCAAAAATGTCTACACTGATCAGCAAATATATGTTATAGTGGGTTCATGGGAGGAGTAGACATTGAGTCCCATTGATGTTAGACTTGATCTCTCTATTTACTTTGCCCCACGGAATGTGGACACAAATGAAAACTGGTTCAGTTAAAAGTCTAAACCTTAAGAGATCTGCATGTTTCCACTCGCTTCTAGGGAGCTTCTCTGACCGTGACCATGAGAACATGCCTCCAGAGAGTCATAGCCTCTCCAGCCTGGGCCCCAGAAAGTAGGACATGAAGCACAGTTATCACACCTGATGCACAGATGTGTGAGCATGAGAATAAGTCCTGAATGTTGTATGCTGCTGAGCTTTGGCAGCTGGCTGTGTAGCAGTATTGTGACAATATCTGATAAAATACAAATTGGATATCAACCACATAAAATAAAATTCTGTAGAGATTATAAGGAAGTAAATAGAATGACCAATGATGGCCCTGCTTTCAAGGAATTTACAATTTGGTTAGAAGCATGAATAGACATACAAGTGGATGAGGAAAATAAGCAGAAATATCAATTCTGTTTTGGCCCAATAAATTATCTATTTTCTGGTCCATAATGTCAGTAGTTACCACAGGCACTTTAGGCGTCACTCACGAAGTCATTCCTAGTACTGCTCCAGCTGCCCTTCCCTTCCACATAGTCCTCACTGGAACCTAATCTGGGTTGACTCCGAGCCTGTCCCAAATCAGTTCCAATAATTATCAGTGTAATTCGGACTCTCTTGTCTATCTTCACCCTCTTCAAACATGGTGTTTGGATCTTCCTGCAATTTAGATAGCAGTTTTCCCCGGTTATGAAAGTCTTGGCTCATCTCTTCCAGGCTCAATGCCTCCCTTCCATGCACTCAGTAAGAAACTCTGCATGGAGCTTTGGAGAAATTATCCCTATGGTTGATTGCTTGATTGTCACTTATCACAGCTTCCACCCAAGGGGTGATGCAAGAGGTAAAGCATATATACATATATTTTATATATATATATATATGATTTATAAAACAGTGCAATTAAATATAATGATATAAATTATTTTATGTGTGTGTGCATATATACAAATACACACACACACACTCATGTATAATCATTCCATTCTATTATGTCTTAATGCTATGCTGTGTGAAGGTCATAGTGTGATATACAGTGATATAAATTTGGGTAGACTATCACTGCCCCAAAGGAGCTCACAACATTTAGAGAAAGAAGGATATGTACACAGTTAAGAGAAATGCAAGTCAGAATGATACCGGGGCCAAAAAAGAGCAGTCAATAAAATGGTAGAGGAGCCCAGAATAAGAAACTATGAATTTTGTCCAGCAGTCCTAAGAAAGGTTTCATGGAAATAGTGGCATTTGACTGGAGGCTTGGTGGTAAGGAGGACTTCAGCAAACCGTGCCACCAGGGAAGAGCTTGTGCAGGCAGGAGTCACAAAGGAAAGGGGATCTGATTTTCACTGCAGCACCACAGCACCATTAGGAAACAACTGTTAGATTTCTGCACATAGGAAAGCTATTTTAGTTCATTGACTGTAGTTAAGCATTGTGGGCTTAAAAAATAAGAGAGTAGAAAGATGCCACAAAAATTGTAAGGCTAAATAATTAAGGGTTATTGTACCAAAATGTTCCACTGTCTGAACAAAATACAAATCATCAAAACACTGATTTAGGAAAGAAGATTGTGACGACCAAAGAAAGTATATTCCCTTTCTTTCAAAACAGAATACCATTTCTGAGGAAACGTTTAGTCAGAAAGAAAAACAACCTCATCCATATCAGAAAATAATGGTAGACATTCGTCAGAGTCAATCTTGGTCTTACTGCTTGTTGGCCAGGGTCATTAAATCGGAACATATGTCTAATAGTGTGATTAAGAGCTAGTCAGTGACATTAGGAATTAACAATTTTATAATGTTGTTCAAATATTCTCTTCTCCCTGCCTATTTAATTGAAGTGAGCTCAAAAGGGGAGCGGGATACAGAAAAGATTAATGATGCCGCCTTTCAAAACAAATGATAAAAGTCACTTTGATGGGGTCATTTAAAGCTGGACTAGACAAACTTCCCTACAGTATACCACAGGGATCCTTCATGGGTAGGCAAAGAGGTGGACAAAATGATTAACTTAAATGATTCTATTTGCATTAAGTTTTTGTGGGAGAATATAATAACACTTTGCATATTGATAGCATATTTTATCTGAAGAGCTGTAATGAAGAATCTTAGCAAGGTTAAATGACTTGTTCAAAGTCACATGGCAACTGAGGGCACAGCTGGGCTCGAGGCTGTGGGCCCCTAAACCCTTTACTGCTTGGTTCATACCATGAACACCCACCTTCACAAAGACTCATACACCTTTTTACTTTTTACTGTGCTAAAAACATAAGGAGATAATGTGAGCCTTGTAGGTGAAAATGCCCACTTATTATAACATGCAGGAACTGATAATAATAATAAAGGGAAAACATAGTATTTTTTTTATTGATGTCAATAGTTTATAACACTGTGGGGTTTTAGTTGTACATTATTGTTTGTCTGTCACCATGTGGATGTAACCCTTCACCCCTTGTGCCCACCCCCCACCCCCTTTCCCCTTGGTAACCACCAATCAGTTCTCTCTGTCCGTGTGTTCATTTATATTCCATATATGAGTGAGTTCATGCAGTGTCTGTCCTTCTCTCTCTGGCTTATTTCACTTAACATAATACCCTCTAGTTCCATCCATGTTGTTGCAAATGGGACAATTCTGTCTTTTCTTATGGCTGAGTAGTATTCCATTGTATATATATACCACATCTTCTTTAACCAATCATCAGTCGAGGGACACTTGGGTTGCTTCCACTTCTTGGCTATAGTGAATAATGCTGCAATGAACATAGTGGTGCATAAGCCTCTTGTGATAGTTGATTATATGTCCATTGGGTAGATGCCCAAGAGTGGGATTGCTGGATCATACGGTATTTCTATTTTTAATTTTTTGAGGACTCTCCATACTGTTTTCCATACAGGCTGCACCAGTTTGCATTCCCACCAGCAATGAATGAGGGTTCCCGTTTCTCCACAACCTCTCCAGCATTTGTTCTTATTTGTCTTTGTGATTATAGCCATTCTAACGGGTGTCAGGTGATATCTTAGTGTAGTTTTGATTTGCATTTCCCTAATGATTAGTGATGTTGAACATCTTTTCATGTGTCTATTGGCCATCTGTATCTCTTCCTTGGAAAAATGTCTGTTCATATTCTCTGCCCATTTTTTGATCAGGTTTCTTGTTTTTTTGTTGCTCAGTTGTATGAGATCTTTATATATTACTGAGATTAATCCCTTGTCAGACAAACAATTTGCAAATATTTTCTCCCAGCTGGTGGGTTGTTTATTCATTTTGATCCTGGTTTCATTTGCCTTGTAGAAGCTCTTTAGTCTGATGAGGTCCCACTTGTTTATTTTTTCTTTCATTTCACTTGTCTATAGTTAAAATGTCCATTCTACCTAAAGCAATCTACAAATTCAATGCAATTCCAATCAGAATCCCAATGTCATTCTTCACGGTAATAGAACAAAAAACTACTGAAATTCGTATGGGGCAACAAAAGACCCCGAATAGCCAAAGCAATTCTGAAAAAAAAAGAACAAAGCTGGAGGCATCACAATCCCTGATTTCAAAATATACTATAAAGCTATAGTAATCAAAACAGCATGGTACTGGTACAAGAATAGACACACAGATCAATGGAATAGAATTGAAACCCCAGAAATAAAACCACACACCTATGGATAGCTAATCCTCGACAAAGGAGCAAAGAACATACAATGGAGAGAGGGAAGTCTCTTCAATAGATGGTGCTGGGAAAATTGGACAGCAACATGCAAAAGAATGAAAGTAGACCATCTCCTATCGCCATATACAAAAATCAATTCAAAATGGATCAAGGACCTGAAAGTGAGACCTGAAACTATAAAACTCCTGGAAGAAAATATAGGCAGTACACTAATTGAGATTGGACATAAAACATAGCATTTGAATAAGATCTTTAACACACAATTTCTCTGATATGACAAACTTGGAAGAAATAGTTTCCATATATGGAGTGACAAGAGTACAGGAGGACTCTTAAATCTACATCAAATTGTAATGTGAGAAGAAAGTAATCTTCATTGTGTTAAGTCACAGAGATTTGGGGTGGGGCATATTTATTAATAGCATAGCTTAATGTATGCTAATTAATGTAGTAAAAATTAATGAATGTGAAACAGAGTTAGAAAAGCAAAATACCTAATGTCCACACACAGTCATAGAAATTGAGGACTGTAGTAAATCTGAGTACTAAAGCTAAAGTGTATATTCATACTAGTACTCCTAATAAAAAACATCCAGCATTTATTGAGCACTTAAAATATTCCAGGGAGTTTTATACACTTTTTATATCCTAGTTCGTTCAATCTACTCAACAACCCTATGAAGCAAAGACATTTAATCCATCTTACAGATGAGGAAACAAAGGCATTAGCTAGAAGATAGATTACTTTCCTAAGGTAACTCAACTGGTAAATGACAGGACGGAGCCAAAGCCACAGTGATCTCTTGCAAGTGATTACAACAGAATCAAAAGTAAAATCATTGCCTCCACTATTGTTCCATCCCCCAAAGTTATTGTTACAGCAGACAATGAGACTTTTAAAGTCTATGTCAGATGATTTACCTCTCTGATGAAAGTCCTCTAGTAGCACCCCATCTCAAGAGTAAAATCCAAACTCCTCACCATGGTCACTAAGACCCTCTATGTCTGATTCCTGCAGATTCCCAAGCTTATTTCGTTCCACACTCCAGCCCAATCACCGCCCTCGAGCTGCACTGACTTCCCACAGGCCCTCGCACAAGCTCTTCTATGTTTGCTGCTCTCTATGCCTGGACCCCTCTCCTCATGGGCTTTTACAGTGGCTGGTTGTGCTGCATCATTAGATCCTGAAATGAAATCTCACCTCTTCTCCATTGACCCTATTTAAAGTACTCCAAAATCACTCTATCATTTTCTTAGGAGTACTTACTACCACCTGAAACTACACTTTTATTATTTTTCGTTTGTTTGTTTAATATGTTCCTCATATGTCACCCACGTTAGAATGAGAGCAAAGGCTCATTAAGTCTTGTTCATGACTGTATCTCCAGCATAGAGAAAGTGCCTGGTTTGTGCTGGGAACTAAATGTGTAATTGCTGAACAAATGACTAGATGCCAAGAAAAAGAAATATCAGCACAGCAGGACTTCCTACAGATCATATTAAAAAATAACTTGTTGCAGGAACATATATGATTGTAATACCTTTAGTCTCTATATAGGTATATTCATCTTTGGCATTTTACGTCATCATTGAAGACATTAACTATTTTTGTCATTTTAGTGATAGGCCCAGAGAATGACACCTATCAAGCATTTGAATAAGTACTTACTATAAATGTGGCATAGGATGAGAGCACCATACCTAAAGATGTTCACATAGCAGTTCATTTGCATATTTAACAAATAAAACATTTACAATGTACAGGACACTTGTCTGGTTAGAGTGTAAAAATATAAAATACATATTAGCTCTGCCATTAGGACTCTCACAATGTAGTAGATGAGAAAAAAAATGTTAAACATTACCTTTAATGCAAGTTAGAATGAAAAAAGTTTGAAGTAGAATTTCAAGCAACATGTGGAAAGTCAGAGGAAAAAAGTCTAAAGTTTAGTGGAGAGTACAGTTCTGGGGGAGAACTTTAAAGTCATTTCTATTTTGAATACACTTGCCATTTCTGTTTTCCAGCCAGTGAAATAAAATTATATTTCCATACCATTAGCATTCAAAATAAGGTTGACATAACTTATGTCATTCAACCCTCCCAACAACTTTGTGAAGATTTTAATTCTCATTTTATAGATAAATTGAAGCTAATAAAGGATTAATAAATTTCCCAAGATGATACAGATCAGAAGATTTGAATTTAGATCTTGTGCCTCTAAACCCCAATAATAATTTTACTATACCATATGAAATCTAGTGCTAGGACAGATATAAATATAAGAGTGTCACAGGTCTTCATAGCAATTGGTCTGGAGTCAAATTATTATAGTATACATAATTAATTTTTTGGTAAAACCCCAGGGCTTTATTGAGTATGTATCCCCAACTCTCTTGGGGATATTACCAACTATATTGTCTCCCCAACTATACTGGTCTATCAACTGATTTATATAACAGAAAAACAACAAAAACACCTGCAGAAATAAATGTTCTAATAAGTCCCATTGTTTTCAAGAAGGCCAATTTGCCTGAACTCCTATAACTTTGCTCAAAACCCACAAAAGGCGTGACAGACTAATCATGTAACCAGAAACCAACTGTCATTTCTCTCTAGAAATCTTAGATCAGTGTTTCTCAAAATGTAGTTCTTGTGGGCCGGCCCAGTGGCTTCGTGATTAAGTTCACATGCTCTGTTTCAGCAGCCCAGGGAATTGCAGGTTCAGATCCTGGGAGTGGACCAACACACTGTTTATCAAGCCATGTTGTGGCGGCATCCCATACAAAATAGAGGAAGATGGGCACAGATGTTAGCCCAGGGCCAATCTTCCTCAGCAAAAAGAGGAGGATTGGCAATGCATGAGAGCCCAGGATGAATCTTCCTCACACACACACACACACAAAGTAGTTTCTGCTTAACTTGAATCATAATGATTCAGTGTGCTTGAAGGAACACAGATTCTCAGAAACTTTGCTCAGACACTCAGGGAGTGGAGGCCAAGATCCTCTATTTCTATCATACTAATCAAGTGATGCTAAAATTTTACACACTAAAATTGTAGAATCACTGGTTAGAAGGTTTGAACTTTATTTAAAATGTTCAAACAATTCCATTTCATTTTGAAGAATTCCTATGATTACTAAGTACTAATGAGCTACTTAGTTTTAGATTTAATTCCATTATCAAAGCACATGCATTAGTTATGTTAGTTCCAGCTAAAGAAAGACGTAATGACAGGAGGAGACAAATAAAATACATAGTAAAACCAAAGTTTAACTAGTAACTGAGAAAAAGGTCACTGAAATATGTTAACTAATTTCCTCTCTTTTGTTTTCATCCAATATAAATGCAGTTAGCATGCATTTGATGCTGCTAATCTTCTCATTAATTCCCTAGAAGTTTCCCCAGAGAACAATTTCCCAAGGTTATCCATCCTCTCAGGCCCTCATCCCCATCCCACTTCAGTTCATTTTCTTTAGCAAACTCTGTTCCACACTTTGAAAAGATTAGGGAAGCCCACTTCAAGTTCTCTTAATTTTCTTCTACTCTGTTCAAAAAAAAAGAAGCTGCCACTCCCGCCTCCTGTGTCACTGGCTCTCCCATGCTCACTCTTCATTTGTGTCCATGGGAAGACGATGAATTTGTTCCTTTACCTACCGGGTTCCTCTGTCTACTCATTAGCCAGTCTGCTCATCCATCCATTTGGCTGTTTCTGCCAGTCTCCTCCTACCTCACAACCCTCTAGTGGGCCTGGCCCTTGGAGATATGGGGTATTTTGCTTTGTCCTTCTTCATAGATATTTCATAGATTACTTACACAAAAATGCCTAAAAAGCCTAGATACCCCAGCCAGCCCTGCATTCTTTCCTGAGTTGTTTGGTGGACATGACGGTTCCATCAGTATTTTCCAGTACTTTCTCATAGAGCCTGAAGATTATTTATTACTCATTATCCAATATGTCTGTATATAAAATATACACACAGAGGTATTTGCACCTACAAATTCCCCAGTAGCTCCTAATCATTTATTAAATAAGGTACTCAATAAATCCATAATTGTGTGTTAAATAAAGTTAGAAAGGAGTAAACGTTGCATTGCTAATCAAAATGCCATTGTGATCATTCATGTAAATAGATCCACCTCTAAGTCATTGTTACTATTTATCAAAACAACTAACCCACAATGGTTTAAGGCTTGAATCTCTCAACCATATTGTAAATTTCTCCTGATGACTGCATAATTTGCCAGACTTTTTGTGTTGAAAAACATGTAACAGAGAGTGAGAATGTTTATGTAAGGCATGCAATATTTCCTGTAGTTTGATCGACTAACTTAGATTCACGATAAATTGCAGAAAGTTAGAAATAAACTCACACACATTTCCACACCCTTTCTTATCTGAGTGCTCTTCGTAATTTCTTCTTTCCTCCTCTCTCTGGTTCTCCGTTTTTTTTTTTTTTTTTTTCATTCTCTTGCTCCCTCTTTCTCTCTCTTTCCTCTCCCTCGCCATCTTGCCTCCCTCCTTTCTTCTTCTTCCTTATGTCCCGCCCTCCCTTCCCAAAATTGTTTTTACTTCTCTTGTTCCTTCTTCTCTCCTCTATTCCTTTGTTGGATCCACCTCCAACAATAACTCTTAATTTCTTCATTTTTAAACACAATCACAGATACAAGAAGAATTGATCACAATTTTATCTACAATATTCTATCTCTGTTGGTTAATAGATATTATCTGGCTACAGTTAAAAAAAATAAAAAGACAAAACAGAGAGCTAGCAGGAATCCTTTATGTAAATACCTACATGAATCAAGTTTTCCTTCAAAGTAGTTATGATAGGTGAGTAAATTCATCAAACAGAGCATGAAGGAGACAAAGTGGGTTAGCTTTTCATAGCTCTAATGAACAAACAAAAATCCCCTATTCATTTATTTCTGTACTTGAAACATAACTGAAGGCTGTAAGTCTAATATTCATTAGAGGCCTGAACAAGGCATAGACAGAAAGTTGATGGAACCCACAGATCACACCCATTAGGAAGTGCTGGAAACGGCACAAAGCAGCAACATAAGAATGGGCACAGAGCAGCTCTTGTAATGAATACAATATGAAGAACTTTGCAATTACACAGACCAGAGAAAAGTGGCCAGAGGATCATCAGCATAATGACAGTAATAAAAATAGGATTTCATGCCTGTATCTCCTATTTCACATCCCCAAATCTGAATAATATTTATTACCCACTCTCCTGTTTATGGTTATTTGCAGGGTACTTAAGAAAAAATAAAACAAGGCTATGAGTTTCCTGCCTTCGAGGATTTTCTGTTCCATGATAGCCCACAAAGGTCATTTAATTATTCTGAAAGATATTCTACAATCAGAAAATATTTGAAAGTAGTGATTTTGTTTCTGAGCAGGAATATGCCATTTAAAAGAGTACTTTATATTTTTTAAAAATTGATAAAATGACTAGTTTAAATAACTGATTAACAATGTGTGCCGAGATAAAGTAATTTTCTAAATAAAAATTGAAAACCTTGGCTAATGTTTACTCTGGACTTATAATGTACTAGTTGCTATGTTTCCACTATATAAAGGGTGGAGAGCAAGAAAAGAGGTTAGAGAGGTTGCAGTAAACTACCTAAGGGCAGGGATGATTGTAATCGTTATACACTCAGCATGTTAGACACTCAGTAATTCTTTAAATAACAATTGAATAAATATATAAATATATGTGTGTGTTTAGATATACATGTCTGTATACACACACATATGTCTAGTGTACTTGTTAAATACTAAGCAGTTCTTTAAATAGCAAGTGAATGAATAAATATATATGTGTTTGTAGATAAATATGTCTGCACACACACACACAATGTCTAGTGCACAACACAAAACACTACCCTGTTTAAAAGGTATATCGGTATAAATAATCATAATAATAATTCCAATACAATTCGCCAAAAGATGAATTATTTTGCCTAATATTTGAGACAAGAAATTTGTAGCTACATTGCTCACAGCCAGGTATATATTTTATCAGATAACATGATCCAGGGCTTCATCCTCCAAGAGGTCATGTTGTTGCTGTGACATGATTGGAAGATAACATGATATACTACATTTAGCACTCAACTCCAGTGCTGGCAAACCTATGCCTTGTCTCCCATCAGGCTACACCATTAACAGAGGCCGCCTTCTTGGATCTCAGTCAATAGGAACAAGTCAATTAAGGGGTCTTTCAGTTGACAGAGACAGCTAATGCATTGTTGGCTGCTTTTAGAAGTCTAGAATCAAATTAGAGAAATGAGCACATTACCAAAGGGAAAAAATACCTCTGAGGGTTAACAGGTTTCTAGGACAGTACAATTCAAGCAAGATCTAAGATCTAGGATTCATTTCTGGTTATATAGAAAATCTCTCAAAGGGAGGGTATGATTGTATCCTTATCTCTGGTTATTCTGGAATTGTGATAACTAACATCATATTTCATCAAATGTTAGTTGCCATAGATAAGTTGTGCCATTATTTTATGTACCACTAAGAAAGAAAAACTGCCACCAGTTCAACTAAAATACACCATTGATTGTGAGATTCATTCCAATTTCAAAGATATTAAAAATGACAAAGAAAATTGGTTTCGACTAGGTTTACATATATAGTCAAGCTTCCCGTGACTCATTCCATCTGTAATTAATGATCTTTTTTTTATCTAGTCAGGAAAATTGCTTATTATTGGTTCTTTTGTTTGTATATATAACAAGGATAAAGAACAATCTCTACAACAGAAAACAATAACAGCAACTCCATCAAGATTCTTATAGCTTTCTCATGAACAATAACTACTGTTTAGCTTAAATTAGACATTTAACACAAGTATTCTATAAAAATATTTGAAGATTAGAGTTTTCCAATGAGAAATGAGTATACATGTGGTGATTTCAAAAGAGGGCCCCAAATTCTCTGACACTCCCCTTTTTAAAAATCTAAGTGGGCTTTTGACTGCTTCAACCCACAGAGCAGGACAGAAGTGACACTAGATGACTTGGAAGGCAAGGTCATAATAGGCTATGTCCCATAGTTCCTGGATTGTGATTTCATGACAGACCCTTACTGATTACATCCTAGGAGCCTGAAATGCTCTCCTCCTGTATTTCAGCCAAGGAAGTGAGGAGGCCTATCCAGGAATCTAAGACTGCTTATTCTATTTGGAATTTGACATAGGATAAAAGAAAATAGCTTAGGTTACAAATTGGATTATACATTATCATTTAGTTTAGTTTAAAAACTGGATTACATATGAAGAACCATTAAACTCTCTTTGTGTGGAGTTATCAGATTTCAGAAAAGATTATTCCAAAGATTCAAAGGAACTTAAAATTATCCTAAAGTTTTTAATACAGTATTTCCATGCTTCAAATTTTACTACAAATGTTACCTTTTCCATCAAACTTTCTCTGATCAATTCAGCTATAGATAGCTACCACTCATTTGGAACTTCTGTAGGAAGAAAAATTATGTATGTAATAAAATTCTTTATTCTAAACATATTTTAAGTTCCTTGAGGGAAGGAATAATACTATTTGTATCTATTCATTTCTTTAATTTCAGATGGTTTTCAAAAAGGACATGATCAATAAAATCATGATAAAGTATAGACTAGGATTGTTCTAATAAGAACAGAAAATGAAATTATGGAAATAATTTTTTTAATTTCTATTTTGGTAGTAAAAGAGAAAAGAAAGATACCATCAGTTATATATTTCTTACAAAAAGAAGGAATTACCAGTCCTCAAGGAAGGTTAAAGGGTTTTTTGAAAATAAAACTTGGAAAGAAAGTTTCTATATGAGATCCTTTATAGGTGGACACAAAGAAATCTACAAAAAAAATGTCCTCAATACCATGCCCACCACAAAGGGAATACATTGAATTTTACGTGGAAGAATTTCCTGGAGGACTTTATATGGAGGAATTTCTTGGCGGTTTTTCAGAAAAAGCTAAGGGACTAGTGTTGGTAAAGCAACATATTACAGTCAAGGATTAGCCTTCAAATTACTGGCTCAATCTAAAGAGTGAGATTAAGGAGCAGATTGACTGCATGTCCTTCCCATGACCCTTTCCTCCCCCAATACTACTTTCCTGAGCTGGGCTTTGGGTAAATGCTTGATAGAAGACACTTGGAGATAAGTGTCTTTGATAAGAGTTTGATCTGTGATGCTGCTTTGAATTAGGCCCAAATGCTTTAGAGAACAGATGAGACAATGAAGCCACCATCCATCCTGTGTGTTCAAGCTGGGAAAGAGCGGGAGGGAGAAAGTTGGGTTGTTCAGCTGTATCTCCATACACTACATCCCCACACACATTACTGTCCAGGTCATTTGAGAATACTAGGATCACAGAAAATATTGTTAACTGATCTATGACATGCATAATTATTTTTAGCTCCTTGTACCTGTTAAGGGCTGAATTGTTTCCCCCTAAAATTCATATGTTGAAGTGCCAACATCAAGTACATCAGAATGTCTCCATACTTGGAGTAAGTCCTTTTAAAGAGGTGATTATGTTAAAATGAGGTTGTTAGGGCCAGGTCTTAATCCAATATGACTGGTGTCCTTATAAGATCTCTTCCTCTGAAGAGACACCAGGGCTGCACGTGCACAGAGGAAAGACTACAGTAAGAAGGTGGCCATCTGCAAGCCAAGGAGAAGCCTCAGAATGAAAAACCAACACTGCCTACATCTTAATGTCAGACTTCTAAGTCTTGAGAACTGTGAGAGAATAAATTTCTGTTTTTAAGCCCCAATCTATGGCATTTTGTCATAGCAGTCCCAGCAAATGAAATCAGTACCACTTAGGATTCTCCCTGATTTTTGAATTTTAAAATCCCTAACACATTGAAGGAAGACTCTCATGACCCTCAAGTACTAAAGTAGATGGTGCTATTCATGAGAGGAAATAGGGAAGATAAATTTAGTTTGTCAGTTTGTTTTTAAAAGCTGTTACCTTTGAAGTCTTCTGTGATTTTTGTTTTTATTTTTGTGTGGTTTGTCTGTCTGTTTCCAGCACCTTTCATTTGATTCTTACAGATTAAAAAAGTGGAAATCTTTCTGGCAATTCTGAGATCTGAGATCCGCCTCCCACCCAGTGTGAAGAGAGAGTGGGCAGGGGAAAAGGTGAATGCTAGAATACACTCTCCTCTTCCAACTATTTAACAGGATTTGTCATTTTCACACCTCAGGAAGTATGTTAGTGTTGGGAAAAGATGGAAACAGAAACAGATAAATGTTCCACAGAATGTGGAACAGTATTATTTAGGTTGATAGTGAAGAAAACAATTTTTGCCACCTTAAAATATATCAAAGAAGAAGAAAAACATAAAGGTTCACAAATTACATTCCCAAGATGATCTGGTAAAATGTAAACTTATCATTAGCCTTCAAAAAAATTAACATTCCATTTTCACAGCTAAAGGGATATAGGCACAAAAATGATGTATTTTGTCATTTTGGAAAATGAAACACAACAAATATTTTTTGCTATAGCAAATTGATTTAAATTTGACACTTTAACTTTTGAATATTGTTGTGTTTTAAGTTCCCAGCAAGTCTTGTTCAGGGAAAATGAAATTTCTGGCTCTGCCTTTTCTCTCTCCATGTCCAATGATCTGATCTATACTAAAAGGAGTTCTAAAAGTAATAGAGTCATCTGAAAATTTAAAATAATTTTAAAAATTCATTTTCTGAGTCATTTAAGAATTTGGAATTGAAAAAAGTTGTTTCCTGAAATACCTTCAGCTGCGAAGTTAATTCTGGTTTCATCAGTTGTACACTCTACACTCATCAGAGCAGAACGGGAACTGGGAGAAACAACCAGATGCGACTTCAGCTTCAACTGGGGAAATGGGAACACATGTTTTCAGAAAATATTCAAAGGAGGAACGCATTAGGTTTTTCAACAGCTTTAGTGACAATATTTAGCAGTTAAAATGCTTCAGATACACACTCTGAAAACAACTTATAAATTAGTCAACACAGACATCCAGGCAGCACAGAGTCCCTTCTCACAGATGAAGGAATCAAAGCCCAGTTTGGGCAACTGGTTTCAAGATGTGGGGTCAACATGAGATTCCAGAAACCTTGGGATCATGAAGGGACAGAGGCAATGCTAGATTCGGAGATAATTCAAAGCTCTCTTTGAGCTAGGAGCCTCACTCCCATCTCACCCCCACTGGTGGATTTGGCTATCCATAATTCCTAATTCATCCCTGAGAGAATCTCACTCGCCTAAGAATTCATCCTTTCCTTCTTTCTCCATGACTCTCCCCAAAGAAATCACCTGTTTCAGGCAAAGAAAACTACAAACAGACCCCACCAAAATTTTGCCTTTGCTTCAAAGACCAACCTCATTATTTTCATATGAAAATAGTAGGCACACACTCTCCTAAACTCTTGGCAGAAATGTCAAATCAGATAAACTTTCTAGAGGAACATTGGCAATATCTTCACAAGTCTTACAAATGTACTTCTAAAGTTCTTTAAAATTTTTTTGATAAAAATATTCAACATGGTATTATTCAGAATAAAAAAATGTATATAATCTAAATTCCTTCAATAGAGGGATAATTAAATAAATTGCCACATAATCACTGAGGAACTATTTTGCAGCCACTGAAAATCACCTTATGTATGAAGTTTTCCAAATTTCTATCCTGAAATGGCAGTTTGGAAAGAAAATTAAAAGTAAATGTCATTTAAAAATCCCTTTTTCATAACCAGATATCAGAACAAATGATATTCCCTCCATTTCTAATCCCATGATGAACTTATTACTTGGTCAGGCCACTCTTTGTGTGTGTGCTCTATATTTCCTCGTAGATTGCACTCGGAGACAGGAACTTTGATTTTATTCATCTGTCCAACATTTCTTTGTGTCAAGCACAGTATTAAAAACCTTTGTATCTTCTGTGAAGCATGCACATTACAGGAGACAATAAGGAATTAAACATTTCTTAAACATGCATTATTTGATACTAATTGTAGCAAAATGTCATTCTATTTAATCAATTTAATATTCTATAAAGAGAGTTTTATGATACCCATTTTATAGCTGGAGAGACTGAGACTCAGGGAAGTTAAACAATTTACCCAAGGCACAAGGAGAAGAACCTGAATGTAAACCTCATCTTGCAGAGTCTACCTGTGCTCTTATCCATGACAGGGCTCTGTCTCCCCTTCTACTGAGGGGCACTCAGTAACATGTCCAGTCAAGTCACTGGCTTAACCTTCAATGAGTCCGTGCCTTTCTTTTAAGTCATTGATCTCATATCACTTCCTAAATGTTTCCAGAGTCTAGCAAATTGATATATTTAGTCCCAAAGGAAATAGAGGATGAAAATCCATCACATACAATAGGATTAGGCTCAGCACACATAATCACCAGCACTGTTTCAGCAGCAGCAACAGCATCTTTAAAGACAATAGTTACTTGTTTTTCCAAGAAAGGGACAGCTTCTACTCTTTTCTTTGTTCCTTCCTTCATTTATACCCTGACACATGATGACACAGCTGGAAAATGCCACAAAAGAGAAAGAGAAAAAATCAGGTTCAGGAAAATCCATTGATGGTAGCTTCTACTGAAAAATGGAGAGTTTGCCGGATTGATTTTTACACTTTTTTTGTAGGTGGAAAGGTAGGTTTATGAACTACCTGAAAGTCGAAAAAATCATCTTTCTCCATTACCAAAATCAGATAGGACAGTTTTTTAGGCACAGAAGAGGAGCTTAATGAATAATAATGATTTATCTTTGTGTTTTTATATTTTTCTAAAGTTTGTACGTTCCACATCCTATCTGGTCAAACCTCCAATGCAGGTTTGGAAGTTTGGACAAATTACGTGAGATCAATCACACAGTTGTCCCCTTTGCATCTGTTAGTCTTCTAATTTATTTGGTACAAATATGTGAAACAACTGGTGTTGTAATAACGCTGTAGGTGTTGTGATATAGACTGTAATAACGCTGTGTGATTAGTGTTGTCATGTACATGTGGATAAATCTACACTCAAACTTTAATGTCATTTTCAGGAGTGGGCAAGCAATTTGGAACTTTGGGTATCCCAAGCCATAAGGAATGTCTAACTTTTACTATGGAATAGTCCATCCTTATTTACTCCTGTAAACCTTGTAATTAACATATTTTCAATTGTATCCATCAGTCAAACAAATTTAAAGAGGAACAAATCAGCTACCTCTATTGAAGGTAAGAGTAAGCTGTGAAAAGTCCATCCTGCTTTCCCCTTAAGTTTCACAGTTCATTTAAGTCAGCATGGTTTACATTGTTGATGTCGGATTTCCCAATATTCTGCAAAGGTTGGCATCTCTGTATGAGCTGCAACAGAATCATGGATCATGTGTATTTCAATTATTTAATTTGCAGATTTATATCACAGGGCCTTATATTAAACTGACTGAATCAGAATTTCTAGGGATCAGCATTTTAGCAAGCTCCCCAGATGATTTTTATACACATCATGGTTTGGGAGACACTATGTCAAGTCAATGCTTTATTTTACCACTGTCTGTGTTATCATCTGTTTAAACCAATATTTATTGAGAGAGTGCCTCTAGGCAGGTGCTACTATTCCACACACTAACGTGAAACATTCAACACTACTCAAGTATCTCCTAAATGTTAAAATGATACAAATTCCACAATTCCATTCTGAAATGAATACCTTTCATGGGGTAGAAATTATGCCAATCCGGCAGCATGCAGCCTGTGAGCTTCATTATGGCAACAGAGCATACATTCCTCCTCTCCTCTAGCCCTTTGAATCACAATCACACAGCAAATCAAATTGGATTCTAACCATTTTAATTTTCCACCCTACTCTGGAAATGGCATCATTTACTATCGTGGTTAAAGGAGATGGTGCTCCTGATTAAAATAATTACATAGTGGGAGCTTGGCCAAATGAAAATAAAGTGTGGGGGATGATCATCGAGAGATTCAGAACCGCACTGAAGAGAATAAGCACCTAGGGTATTTAGGCAGGGGCTGATTATGAGTAACAGGAAGAAATCAGACAAAGGAACACTTACACTGAATGCCACAGAAGTTTTGCCAGACCTGCCCTATTTTAGAGTGGGATGATTTCCCAAGAGATGAATATTTATCCACAGGTTGTTGGAAATTGCAAAGAGACTAACGGTCTAATTTTATTTCCTCTCATCCTAACTAGGTACCCTGCCAGAAAAATCTATCAGCTAATCAATACCTATTTACTCTTCATCTAGTAGCTTATTCTAAAAAATGTGCATGTGTGTTTGTATTTCTATTCACTTATGCATTCCCAGTGTCTAGCATGGGTCTTTACAAAATAGGAGGTGTTTGTTGCTGTTTAAGTATGGAAAGAGTATGGGAAATATAAGATTTTTTCATTTCTCTTAAGTTGTTTACAGTCTAATGTAATTAAATGTAATTAAAAAACAGACATTGATGATAGTCTATTAAAGATACTTAGAGTTTGTAGGCATTGTATATGTGATAGCTTCTACTACTAATACTGTTACTCCTACACCTAATTTGCCCAGCAATTTCAGAGAGAGAGGGATTCCTGAATTTCCCAAATGATAGACATGGATTTTTTATCATGCAATTTTAAGAAAAAATAGTTATAGTAATATTTTTATCGTGATTTTTTTAACTGTTCCTAGCTTTCTTAAGTAGAATATGGCCCAAAACATTCATGGTCATTATTATGAGCAAGAACTGTATGTTCCAGGGTTTGTGTAAATATTTAGATCTACTTGAATTTTTTTCGCTTTTTTTATGAGTTTCATTTTGGTAGTGCTCTTATGGGGGCTTGACAGGAATATGTGGATAATTTTTTCCCCAACAGATGGGGAGAAAAAAGGAGAGAATAAATTGAAGAGTACAATTTTTTATTTCAATCCAACCTTAAAAAGTTAAGAAATAAAAGAGGAACTAAATCAAAGTACCCCTGAGCTTGAAACTGTAACTGCTCATAGGACTTACATAAACATAGATCTCAGTAGGACTGGTTTTAGATGAGTCACAAACTTGTATTTTTTATTGGTGCTGGTATATTTCAATAGGAGGTTACCTTGTGTAGAATTAAGCTTGTAAAATCTGTATTTTGAGAAGGGGACTTTGAAGTCATTTTATGTGCCTTCCTATTTATTCACATGTCCAACTTCCTCTATCAGACAAGTAACAGAGACTGGCAGTTGTTCCATATCTATTTTTCCTCTTTCTATAGCAATGGAATTTTTAAGAGAGGATAGTCACTCAGATAGATTGCATTTCCAATGCTTCTCGGCAGCAAGGTAAAGCCATGTTCTGGTCAGTGGTATATGAGTAAATGATTTGTGTCCTTTAAAGGAAGGTCTCACCCCCTTGCTTCTTCTTACTGCAGCCTCTATGGGAACATGATGGTGAGATATCCAGGATCGTGCAGAGAAGTTTAGCTTTTTGGAGATGGCAAAGCAATGAGAAAGAAGAAGCCTGAACTAAAATAACCTAGGATCATTATGTGAGAGACATATATGTATCTCACGCTGAACATATTGTTATTTTGACTCTTTATTTTAGTGGTCAAATGTGTTTTCTAAGTAATAGGATCTAAATGTCAGGAGAGCCATGTCTAACGTCTTACTCATCTTTGTATCATCCATGACGAGCCCAATGCCTCACACCCAGTAAGTGCTTGAACAGTTGAGGCAGAGAGCTCGGTGTCAGATGGCATCCTCCTCGGTGAAATACCCACTAAGTTCAGCTGCCATGTGTATCTGACCAAATATTGAACATGTATGTGTACTCTGCATTTATGAGGCCAATAATGAGAACTTTTTTTGCCTGTTATTACAATTTTCTATGGTCATGTTATCTTGTTTCTAGTAGTCCTATCTTGCTTCACATCTCTTCCGTAAAATTGTATTTTGCAAGTTGTCTTAAAAGTTATGCCTTTTAAGGTATAATGTGCTGGAATTGTGCCTAAAGGGTTATTGAGATATTTTCTACAAGTCAAGAACATGCCTTTGAGAATCTTCACGGAACAGAGATTTTTCCAGGTTGTCTCTGGATTCTGGATTCTTAATTGTGTTTAGAGAGTTACAAATCTATGTATATGTGGTTCTAGTAAAATATAATTGTATATTTAATGTGTAAGTGGCCCCATATAAATATAACAATATATTTAATTATACAATATATAATACACACATTGTATTATTATTGTATACCATATCTCTCTATATATATTTTGTGTGTGTGTGAGGAAGACCAGCCCTGAGCTAACATCCATTGCCAATCCTCCTCTTTTTGCTGAGGAAGACTGGCCCTGGGCTAACATCCGTGCCCATCTTCCTCTACTTTATATGGGACACTGCCACAGCATGGCTGACAAGCAGTGCATCCGCAGGCGCCAGAGATCCGAACCCGCGAACCCTGGACTGCCAAAGCGCGAACTAAGCTGCTGCGCCACTGGGCAGGCCCCTAATATATTTCTTAAACTCACAAGCAATATCGTATTCAGGATTCCCCAAACAGGTAGCTATTCTGGACTTATTTTGAAGAGAGGAACTTCTCATAAATATCTAGTAACAGTGAATCCTGGATACCAACTTGAAGGTAATATCTTTTTCTTTGAAAGAACGCCATGTCTGAAACTTGACCTCACCTAAATGTCACAATACTCAAAACTGAAGTTCTGGTTTTCACTATAACAATCTGAGCTTTCTCTAGACTATATTTTCCAAAAGACTTCCGTTTTCCACTCAAAATCTAGTCAGTCCTTGTATGTGGTCAGGTTGGCCTAAAATGAGGAAAAGAATCAGAGGATACGTCCAAGTGTGAAGGAGAAACATTTCACAATCACCTTGACAGCAGGAGTAGGGGGCGGAGGGGGTCAATAAAATTGATTTTTTAATTTGTGACACCCCTTCCTCCCCAGCATTTGAGAATTGGGGGCCAGGCTGAGAAAAGGTGTCAATTTACCAGTGGTTTTACATCAAAATTGGTGTTATTACCAGTTTCACTCTACTTAAAAAGGAAATTGGATCGATTAGACTCATAAATGCATACTGAATCATTTAAAGGTATTTAACAAGGTTTGCAAGTGGAGCCAAATTATACTCAAAGTTCCTGTAAGTGTGATTGTTAAAATCTTTTAGATTTATAAATGGAATAAGATTTTAATCTAAACTTAAAAGCATAACAAACTGTTTTTAAAGTCTATTTAACTGTAATATATTGAACATCAAGTATTTAAACAAAAGTAAATTTGAAGTTATTTCTAGATATAAAAACAATGTTCTAAAGCAGCAAAAAGATGTCATGTCACTCTCATTTCCAAATTGCAAATAATTGAGAGACAATGAAAGGTGGACACTGGCCCCCTCTCACTGATGGAGAATAATGCTACAAACCCAATGAGAACCCAATGTTGGGCACAGAAAGGGGGTGGGTGAACTGCACAGAGCTACTCATTTTGGCACAAGCATTTTCTCCCCATCAGTGTTGGCTATACACACATAACTGCAGTCTATACTGTCTGCTTGGTGTAGCTCATGGATATAAATCTTATGTTGTCAATGATTAGCATGATCCCTCCAGTGTGCCTTGGACCCCAAATATCATGGAACTTCCATGTACTCATTGCAAGAATCAAGGCTCAAGTGTCTCCCAACACTTTCTGAAATATCATCACACAATGAAACACTGAAGTACTAAGGGCTATAATCAGAAAACCACACAGTATGAAATCTTTCTAGGTTACTTAATGAGAATGCAGCAGCTGTTGGTATCCAAAGGGTACGTGAACCTCTCAAGGTGACAGTAGTTTAAAACACCTAGAACTGAGTTGTTTATTAGCGAGGGCTAAGGTCATTTATGGGAACACGAGAGATATAAATGGTGATGTAAAGGGAGGCATGCTGATACACACCCTTATCCTCCCCCCAGAATGCCCTTCTGGACAGCTAACTGATAGATACATTTCATCATTAAGCTTGACTTCTCTGGTGAGTATCACACAAGCCTTCCCACATTCTCCAGACAGACTAGGGACCCTTCCTCTGGGCTCCTACATCACCCTTGATTTATGTTGCTGACAGAATAAATCATACCTTGCTACTACTACTACTTGTTTGCTTGTTTCTCTGTCCCTCTAAGCAGAGTGAATCACAAGGACAATGATAGTACTTTTGGTGTTTTGTTTTGTTTGCTTTTTAATTTCCATGTGTCAAGCACCCAGCCCATGATTTGTGGTCAGTTGAGGGTCACTGAGTAAAATAATGAAGAAATCTATCTATCCCTTCTTCTATTACATGTGGAGCCCTTGCATTTCACCAACTGTGTGTAACAACTCATCAAGGAAATGGTCATGGATCATTAGACATTAATTAAATTAAGTGATTGTATTCAGTTGTGATGGGGTTCTCTTTTTGAGCAAAAGGTTTATTATAACATTTTACTTACTATGTAAAAACCTATTTCAAATTTCTGTCTTAACTCACTAACTTCTAAGCTTCTTGAGGGTAGATCTGTGCATTGGTTCAGTGAAAATGTATTAAGTGTTTACTCTACACCTAGATGCACTGTGGATATAAAGATGAATTAGGCTTGGTGACTACCCTTGAGGAACTTACACTGCTCTGGAAGAGAGGGACAGCTGAGAAGACAAATAAAATATGTCATAATACAAAGAGTGCTATGAGAGCAAAAATGAGGCTCATCAAACTCAGAATGGAAATGATGTCAGATAAAAAAACCTAGAGGAGGGGACATATTAATCTTGAAAAGAAGACTTCAAAGATATTTCTGGCCAAAAATAAATAAACAAATAAAGAGAGAGAGAGAGGGAAGGAGAAAGAAATAATATATGCAAAGCCAAGAGAATGTGCGAGAACATGGTGTGATCTCGAAGCTGCAATTACTTCATCAATGTTATAGCACGGAGTACAAGGAGGGAAGCTTTCCTGAATTAAAATGGAGAGATAGGAAGTCAGTGATGGGCCTTATGCACCTGATAAAGAAATTGGTATTTGTCCTAAAGGTAATAGTGAGGCATTGTAAGATTTGTATCTCAGAAGAGTAACGTGACCAGATTTGTGTTTTAGAAAGGACCCTCTGGTAACAGAATGGAAGCTACTTTGAGAGGGACATGAGAAGAAGAACAAGACTGGAAATAAGAAACATTATTGGAATGTCATTGAGATAGAAATATAGTATGTACTGTTGGCAGCCAACCCAGCAACTCTTTGTCCCACAGACCCTTCTCTCATGCTAATAAAACCTATATTTGTTAGAATGTAAGTGGATAAAGAGCAAAACTTTGGATCTGGAAGCTTGGGTATAAATCCTGGTTGCTATGTGACCTTGCGCAAGACCCTTAAACTTTCTAAGCTTTAGTTTTCAGCTCTCTAATATGGAGATAATATTATCTACAAATATGATTGTTGCATGGATTAAATGAGGTAATATGAGTAAACACTTAGAACAGCATCTGGCATGCTCAAGTTTAGCCATGAATATTACTGTTGTTTTTGTTGTTATTATTGGTTTCATGTATCTACCCTACATAAGCCTAAAAGAAGGTGGGCCCCAGAAGAAAAGTAAATTGCTACTGGTCTAAACTGATCAATGTAATTCCATTTCTTTTTCAGTAATTGTTTTAGACAGAGACATATTATATACTTCTGGCCAATAGGATGTAAAAGAATATCAGGCCAAGGGCTTAATATGAGTTGTAAGGAAGGCCTTCTTCTGCTTATGGATGTTATTCTTTCTACTGAGATGCTGGAACTTCATACATCTGGGGATCATGATGGGGAGGCTTGAGGAAAACATTGAAATATTGAAAGAAACTTGTCTGTGATGAGATGCTGAATTAAACACTCCTAGAACTGTCCAAATATAAAACTTTCTGTAAATGAGATAGTAGGTCTCATTACTGTGTAAACCATTCTGCACTGAATTTTCGGTTACTTGTGGCCACAAGCATCTTGACTATTACAATTATTACAAAATAAGAAGAGTCTAAAGTAAAGCAGATAGAGAAGGGGGAAAGGAGGATATAAAGAGAATATTGGAGAATATTAAGGATACAGAACATAAAGACCCCAGTGACCATTTAGCTGTTGAGGGCAAGAAGAGATGAAGCAGTGTCTGCTGGTGCCACTCTGACGAGGCTTACAGGAGAAAGGGAAATTGCAATATGAAGGGATGAAAAGCTCAAAGGACTTCAGAAGGAAAGAAAGAGGGATCCTCCAGGATACTAATGTGCAGTAGCAGTAAGAGGAAAAGCAGCAGAGAACACTTTCCTTGGATACCAAAAGAAAAACTTTCAAAGAGATCAGAATAGGCTCAGATGCCACAGAAAACTCAGGTTGGATAAGGCCGAAGAAATATTTGCTCTGTTTAACAATGACTTGCTTCCAAATTTCCCTGCAAAGAATAGTTTCAGAGAAGTGCTAAAAAGAGGAACCATTGTGCAGTAGATTAAGGAGGCAGCTGGGGGTCAAACGTTGGATACTGGGAAATCTGGCTGCAAAGATTCAAAGAGAGATGGAATCACATTCATCTTCATATCTTCACTACAGCACATGGCACATCATCTATACACAGTAGACATTTGCTGGATAGATGGATGGACAAATAAATGAACAATGAATATTAAATCTTCTTGTCGAACTGAGAAGACATGCATTCTAGACTGAAAGTTCCAAATTTATATAGGGTAAATCCACTGATTTTCCATCACAGGTCATGTACAAGCGTATCTAATAAACTAAAATTTCTCTACCAAAGCTTGTTCTATTTAACTTTATGAAGAAGTTGCAAGATGGAAGCTCCCTGAGTAGAGGTAGCCTAAAATTGTTGACCCATAAGAGTGTTTTTAATTTTTCAAATTAATTTGCCAACATTTAAAAATCAAGAGATTTAACATAAAAAGTCTGAATGTCTGTGCTTGGAAAATCAGAAGACCTGATAGCACTGGGTCCACATTCCCACAAACTGCTTCCTCCATTAAGGATAGACCTGGGTTTCTGATTCCTGTTCCCACCATCTCCAGCACGCCACCTCATCTTCAGACACTGAGGTCAAGTGTTAGCTACCATCTATTCATTCACCATGGATGGCAACAAAAAGGGGACCTGGATTCATTTTTTTCATAAATTTATAGAATTAAAAAGGAAGTAACTATTTCTTTTATTTTTACATCTATCAAAATTGGGAAACCAAAGAAAACCAGGGGGTCTTTGTGGCTTAAGAAAAATAGAAGACAACATACTTCTTTGTTAAGAAAAGTTATTTGCAACTTGGAAATGAGACAAGAGGATGACTGATACCCTATCAAGGTCATATTGAAGCATTGTTTAACAGGCACCATCCAATACTTAAGTCAATTCTCTAGAAGATTATTTAATTATCTAGGGGATTAATTATTTCTTTAAGGGATTTATCTTTGTTTGACTTGCTCTTTACTATTGATTAGGACCAAAATACATGTTAACTTACAGATTTTTGTCCAGTAGAGATAAAAATGATCTCTAACTTAAAAAGTTATGGTTTTATTGCCCTAACAAAGCCAGCTTATTTTAGCATGTTTTCCTGACTATGTAAATCTGTGTTCCTTAAGTGTTCTTTTGAATTAACTTTGCCATCTGCTAGTTCCCTCATTAATGACTTAGATAAATCTTCAACATGTGTTCATTCTATATTTGTTCACGAGTCCTGTTTTTAACTTTATAAAAATTGTAATTTGACATCTTTGAGAAAGACAGAACTTTTCCTAAATATTTATTGTTTACACAAAATGGGTCTTTGTAGAAATACTGTTTTCATTTATGTTAGCTGCTTGGCCTCTGCAAGCACTTTACTCTGTGATCCCCACTGAAATGAACACCAACCCCTCCATGAAGTTGTCAGTGCTTCTTTAAGCTGTTACCTCCACTTACATCTCAGTGCGAAAGATTGCAAGAGGGATTTCCCAAGTCAACTTGCTACTTTTAGAAGGGTCTGGGGCAGAAGAAGTATCAAATAAGAGTGATGCTAGATATTGCCCACTTAACAGTTCTGCCCAGGATAGACTCTGCTTCACACTCTGTCAAAATGAACAGAGTACGGGGTGAACTAGTTATCACTACAATCTAGTGTTCAGAGAAGGAGGCCACAAGCTGGGCTCTCTGCCCAGGGTGCAGAACAGAAAGAATCCATTTCTGGAACTTCTCTGTAGTCAGGTAAGACCACACTAAAGAGAAATTGTTCGTTAATAATCGCCGATTCACCACAGTTTGTCAACTGCTGAGTAATTCTGGCTTAGAGAACTCAGCAATTAATGCCAATAGTTAGTAATCACTAAGAGATGGTCAGAGAACCCACTGCCATCATAAACCAAGTCACGCTCATTCTTAAAAATAAGGTAGTAGTAAGGAAACTATTCGGATAATCCTTACTCTAAGGAATCCCAGAAAGCTATTTTGCAAAAGCAGTTCCAGTAAAGGCACATGCCAGTGTCTGACATAATAATAAACAGCAATATAATTTACATCTCTCTTGTGCTAGTTATTCTCTTGTACCTCCAATCCCCAAGATACATTCTCTGCCTTTGCTTGCCCTTCTTTGTGCCCTTGGAGGCTTCCCCTGCTGACTGCACCACACAGGTCCCCACGTCTGCTGGCCATTGGCAGCGATAGCAGGAAGTTGAGAGGAGAGGGATGTCAGGATACTTCTTTCTGGCTTCCTCTCCGCTTCAGTAGCACTACCAATGGTTCAGCTTCTTAACTGAATCCAGCTTTTATCTGATAGCGTCTTCCACTACGACAGCTCTATTTCCTCTTTAGCTCAGGGGGTAGTGACAAGCTCCCGCTTTTGCTAGTGTCTGGGTGACTTCACTTTGCATGTTGGAATCTTCATTCCTGCTGTCACCTCCATAAGTAGCTCCTTCATTAAAGTCTCTGCATTTTCACTGAGATGATATCTAGATCATACAGTAATAAATGTGGGGAAAAACGTCCACTTGATTTTCCAATTTATTAATTATAAACTCAACATTATAAGCTCAATTGTAAATACTCAGGTGATTTAGAAAACAATAACCACCACCACCAAACTATATGGATCTAACTAGTTACTTGACATATTAATTACCTTTATTCAATTGAGTAGTTTCTATTTACCTCATTATTGATCTAATTATTATTTTGAATTTTATCCTTCCAGCATTGGCTACTCTATAAAAAGTTATTTATCCTCACTTATAATTTTAGATATCCAAATTGGAATAATAATTTTATGTAATCTTGCTTGCATGTAAAGGAAATTTATAATACTTGAGACTGATGAGAAAACTCTTTTATAACTGAATTAAAATAAAAAATTCAGAAAGATAAGAGAAGAGAAATAGGAAGTGAGACAGAGAGGTGTTAGGAAACCTCAGTGCCATGGGCTGAGCTGCTTCAGAACTGGAATCCAGTGCTTCTATCTCTATTACCTTCCCCCATGTTGATCATGCTAGCAATTCCTGGCCATGGTCTAAATGTGACTATTTTGTTTGAATTACCAGTCGCCTAAATGATTGAGAGATAGCAATGATAGGGTAGATGGAGGAAGTCAGAGAGTTATTTAAACTTTATTTACATTTATTGCGCCCTGGATTTATTTAGATACTATGATATGATATGTGACACAGCTCAATAAATGAGCAATTCTTTCTAGAAAATAAAGCTACTTACCTGAGAAAAATGGCATTTGTCCATATCAAAAATGAAACTTTACTTCAATTTTGATGGAGATTTTTGGAGGGAGCAAACCCTTTCCTCGACCTGTGTACTCTTGCCCTCATCACCAGGTCACCTGCCAGGGTTACCATGGGGCAGAGATGATCACCCTCTCTCCTCAGTGCCATTGACTAGTTGTAAGTTTCTTCTTCTACCCTATGATACTTTAAGGCCATAACAATCATGACAAATAAGCAATGGACTAACAAACAATGCTTTGGGAGAAAATACACATATTATCAGATTTTCATACAAATGTAAATTCTCCCCAAATAAAATTACCCTGACATTATTAATTAGCATTGGATTTTGGTTGTGGCTAAGAGGAACAAAAGAGTTGAAACCATGTAAAACTTTAAATTCTATCTTTTCCTTTCTTTCTAAACTGATGGACATTGACCCCAAGTTACACAAAGCCAGTTATTTCTAACATTTGGAAAGGGAACACTTGCTGTTTTGGCAACTCTGTTTGCTACCAGTGATATAATCTCAGACGATGTGGAGAAGTAACCTAGAATCAGAGCTACCACTTCACAATTCACAAGTGTGCAGGCCAAACCTACAAAGACTCATCATTGCCTCCAGGGCCCAGCACCGGTTATGCATGTAGGAGGGACAAGATCTGGGCAAAATGATCTGTTAAATTCCCCCTTCACCTGGGAAAACCAGAGGCCTGGAGGGAAAGAGCCAAAGTGAAAGTCCATAGTATTCTCAAACGAAATACTATCATGAAAGGTGACAGGGTAGTAAGCATGTTTTACTAAAAGTTACTTTATTAATTAAAAAGCCAGTCTGTTTTTAGGTGTTTGAACATCTTGAAACTTTGATCTGATTTTTATGCTACTGATTTTATTATACAGTATATCCTCTCTATTGTTAAAGTATCATTATTTTATCAAATTGTATTACTCTATTCTTATTACAAATCATCCATAATGCCAACCCCCATTCATTCACCAAATATTTAGGATGCCGACTATGTGCCAGACACTATTCTAGGCACATGAGATATGTCTCTAGATTTAAATAGAGGCATACACATATGCACACACACACCACTCTATAAAATATATATGTGTGTGTGTGTAATGTATAACCATGTATGTTACATCATATAATTCCATAGTATACAATTAAGTGGAGAGTACTAAAAAACAAAAGAAAAAGTAGATGATACTGAGGGGCATTGGATATGGGGAGAAAAAGAAGTGGGGGCAATGCTAAATAGAATGATCTCCATGAGGACAGACCTCCTAGAAAAAGTGTGTTTTAATCAGTGCAGGCTGCTATAACAAAAATGCCATAGACTGGGTAGCTTCAACAACAAACACATGTGTCTCACAATTCTGGAGGCTGGGAAGTCCAAGATCAAGGACCCGGCAGATCCAGCGTCTGGCTGTGTCCTCAAGTGGCCAAGGAAATCATTTCTCTCCTGTCTCTTCCCATAAGGTCACTAATCCCTTCATGAGTGCTCCACCCTCATAACCTCCAAAAGACCCACCCTCCAAATACCATCACATTAGAGATTTAGGCTTTAACATGAATTTTGAGGGACATAAGTATTCAGTCCATAGCTAAGTGGTATTTGAGTCAAACTCAGAGGAGGTACACTAAGGAGCTACATGCAGGGAAAAGGTTTCAGACAGTGGGACCAGCTGGTACAACGATGCCAAGCATAGAGCTGCATGAATGACAACATGCTGGTTCAGCTGGGGAGTAAGGAGGAGTGAGAAGGGCTAAGAAGAGTTGGGATGGGGATGGGGAGGGAGGCGGCCAGATTATGCAGGTACTTACAGGCCACGGCAAAGAACACTGTAATCAGAAGACAGCTGTAAACATTCAGGTATTTTTCCTCCTGACTTTTCCCCCCATGTTTACACACAGACAAACATTTAAAGTGGTTTGATGAAACATTAAACAGGGGCCAGCCCGGTGGCACAGCGATTTAGTTCGCGCTTTGGCAGCCTGGGGTTGGAGGGTTCAGATACCTGGCGCCTGCCGATGCACCGCTTGTCAGCCATGCCGTGGTAGCATCCCATGTAAAGTAGAGGAGGATGGGCACGGATGTTAGCCCAGGGGCTGTCTTCCTCACACACACAAAAAAACAAACATTAAACATAAAAGAGATACTCTGCCCTATCAATTAATGATACTTTAAAATTACTTTCCCATGATATAAAAAACATTCTGTATAAACACATTTAAGGACTGTATAATATTCTATTTATTCTTCCAATGGACAAGTTTAAGAAAACAGATATAGCTCCTGGCGTATTCCTGGAATAATGATATACTGAGTTTCACACTTTATGCCCAAACACTCCCTTGTTATGTTTGTTTAATGCTTTGAGGAAATGAGGAAAAAAAAAGTAAAAATCCTTCCCTTGGTCATTAATGATCTTTTCAATGTGGATCTTCTACTTTTGCAGGTGGAGAAGACCCTCGGAGGGCCCCCTGGGGGAATACCTATACTTACACCCACTGAGCTGGATCTGGGGCCACCAGCTCTGTCCCTGTGAACCGGGTTATCCCCGGTGCATTTCTTAGGGTAGAAGCTGAAATCCCTCATGTTATTACCTTAATAAAGAATACAGAACTTAAGCAATTTAATATGGGGAATTCTTGCTCTTCTGGTTTGTGTACCACAAACAGAAAAAAAAATAAAGCCCCATAGGCAATGGTATTCAAATGGTGAAGCTGTCAAAATTCATGGACATTTGCCTACATGGATGTACTCAGCCTTTCACAGCTGTGAATGGAACCTTAAAAACTCCAATGTAAATCTGGGACAAATTCTCTAAATTTGATTCTGTCCTGTGAGCAATAAGAGCAGGGCATTCGTTGACCAGGCTGACACCATCGGGCTCTGATCTTCTATGATACAACCAGAAATAGCAAATGTTGTTTGAAGAAACCTTGAGTTTTTCAAAAGAGAACAGAAAAGAAGAAAAGAAGTAAGGAAAGTGTCATTTATATGGATGTTTGAGAGAAAAGAGGTTTAAAAGCTTTGTTTTTACTTTTAAATAAAATGCATAGATGCTTATTCTGAAATAGGAACAGCTGGCACATTTAACATTGTAATGTAAACATCTGTTTATGTTCATATGTCGAAATAAGCACATCAGATGGTAATGTTAAAAATTCAGATTGGTCTTAAAATAGTGCTTTTTCATAGCCTCTGAAGTAAATGACAAAACTAGGAAGAGACAATAGGGAAAATGGGCAAATAAATCCTTTAACTGTGCCCCCAACTCTCCTTAATGCTGTGTCCCATTCCTTTGCCAATCATCTTAAATTCAGTCGCATGTTTTTAATAGCTGCTTTTACATAATGGGAAACTTTGTTTCAATTCTCTTTCCCCAGTGCTGTGCAAAATTGATATAGGGCAGACATTGCTTGACATGCAATTCTCCAGCCCCTTCTGAAATTCTGCTGAACTTTCTCTTTAGCAAAAATAAAGCAGGTAAACTCAATGGCCCTGGAATTGGCACTATTAAATTCAGAGACATAAAATAAGGCACTAGAGGAGATAACTTCCCACTCACAAAGACCTTAAAAAAAAGTCCACAACCCTAAGCGAATACCTTAGCTGTTGGAGCACACACCAAGGTGAAGGCGGCATTAATGGTCCTTTTTACTGAGAAGTCCCTCACTAGCAAAAGAAAAGGAATTGCTAATAGGTCCACAAAACGGCATCATAATTCTGAATTCCAAATAGTTTCAAAGAGAGAAGTGCTTATGCTAAATGTAATTTTTATGACAATTGATTGGACTCCTTAAGTTCAGATCGTCAAGGTAAATATCTTCATTTTGAGCAGAACAATTTGGTTTTGTTGTTGTTCTTTTCCCCTAGTCTTGAATGGATTAATGCCTTGGTGATGTTGAGAAAAACAAGTATTAGAGTTTAGGAAGGAGGAGAAGGGTTGCATCAGGAATGTCCAGAAAGGCTGAAGAAACATAAAAATAACCTCAGCAGATCACATATATGTGATCAAGCAAAAATAGTAAAATATTAACTGTAGAATTGAGGTAATAAGTGTGAGTGTTCACTGTGCGGTTTTTAAAGTTTTTATTTATTTTTGAAAAGTTTGCAATAAGATGTGGAAAAAAATTGGATCAGAAACTTGCTTTGATTTAATCAAACAAGAATGTAAAAAGACAACCCACAGAATGGGAGAAAATATTTTCAAATAATATATCTGACAAGAGTCTAGTGTCCAGAATATACAAAGCACTCTTACAACTCAGCAATACAAAGAAAAATAACCTAAGAAATGGCAAAACCTTTGCCATAAAAAGGTGTTCAACATCATTAGTCATTAGGAAAATGCAAATCAAAACCACAGTGAAATGTCAGTTCACACCCACTAAAAAGACTATAATAAAAAAAGGTGTTGGTAAAAATGTGGAGAAATTAGGCCCTTCAAATACTGCTGATAAAAATGTAAAATGATGCAGCATCTGTGGAAGACAGTTTGGTGATTCCTAAAAAAAGTTAAATAGAATTACCATATGTTCTAGCCATTTCTCTACTAGGTATACACCCAAGATAACTGAAAACATGTTCATGCAAAATCTTGTACATGTTCATAGCAGCATTATTCATAATAGCCAAAAAGTGGAAATAACCTAAATATTCATTAACTGATGAATGGATAAACAAAATGTGGTATGTACATACAATGAAATATTATTCTGCCATAAAAAAGAATGAAGTACTGATACATATTACAACATGAATGAATCATGAAAACATTAGATAAGTAAAAAAAGCCAGAAACAAAATGCAGTATATCACATGTTTTTATTCATATGTAATGTCCAGAGTAAGCAAATCCATAGAGAAAGAAAGTAGATTAACTGTTGTGAGGGGCTGAGAGGAAAGCAGGATGGAGAGAGTTTGCTAACAGGTGTGGGGTTTCATTTTGAGTTGTTCTGGGATTATACGGTGGTGATGGTCATACAACCTTGTGACTATACTAAGAATGTACACTTTAAAATTGTAAATTTTATGGTATGGGGTTACATTGCAATAACAGAACAAAACCGAGTCAATCACAGGAATCTAAAATTGCGAACTGTATAGAGAGCTGTAAGTGACTTCATAGGCATGGCCTCTTAGCCTTTGACTATCTCAACCAACTAATCTTATAGCCCTGCTATATGGAGGATATGCCATGTAAGCCAGTGTTGCGAGAAGCAGTGAGAGATACCACAAGACAGGAATTGTGAGTGATGAAGAGAGGCCGGTGGCTGGCACCCCTAGCACAGCCTGTGGGAATCTGAAGAATCCCTTTTGACAGCATGGCCTTATCACCTGGCTCTGTGGAGTGAAATGATGCTAAGGCTCATCTGGCCCACTTTTGAAAGTCCTGAACCTCTGCATCACGATGACGAGGCTTCCAGTGGGTGGGCCTTGGGGTGGGAGGGAAGGAAGCACATTGCCTGGAGAGAGCCTTCTAATGGTGCTTCAGTTATTAATTGGAGCCCCTGCACCCAACATGTAGGCAGGTACCGCACTCAAACCATACAAGAATGGAAGAGAATCATGGGTCAGGATGATTTTTTAAGGTGACATATTGAGATAACAATTTGTTTATCTTCCCCTCCCTATTCTAGGAGGTGATGATGCCTCTGTACTCCCAGTCTTAGGAGTGGGAGTACACTTAGGGGCAGTTTGCATGGTGAGGCAGAAAGCATAAGTAGCTTAAAACAAGCTCCTTCCTGGCTTTTCTCTGTCTTGCACTCTCCAAAACTGTAGTTAATAGCAATGTGAGGCTATTTAAACTTCAATTTAAATTAATTAAAATTAAAAATTCAGTCCCTCATTGGCACTGGCCACATTTCAAGTGATCAACAGTCACATGTGTCCAGTGGCTACAAAATTGGGTAATGTAGGATAGAACATTTCCACCATCACAGAATGTCCCATTGGACACACTGGCTGCAGTCCCTCAGGAGGGACACAGGAAGAAGCAGTGAGAGAAAGAGATGTTGGCCCATGGGAAGAGGACAGAATGGATCTCTCATGCAGGCTAAAGGATGGTCTGGGGATCAGAAGGTCCTCAGAGAGAAAGGCTCCTAGTGGATCTCGGATGGCCGGATCCTGGGCCTAGGCACTTATAGAAGAGACAAAGATTTTGGCCCACATCACCCAGAAGTCAGCAGTGGAAGCAAGTATCTGCACAATGTCAATATTAGTGATGACCATGATAAACAGAAGTTCAGAAGCCCTTCCTCCATTATGGAGTGCTGCATGAGCTTTCCTAATTCCTCGTGCCCAGGAAGGATTACCCAATTATCATCAAGATTGCATCTTGTCAGACCAGCTCAGATTCAGCTTCAATTTGAAATGAAGAAAATACGAAAATGTTCTATTTATGTTTGTCAAAGATTACGAAAAATGATTTGTATTTGCTATCAATCAAATAAGCTATGATGGATGAATATATATGCACACACATACACATATATGCATATATATACCTATATAATATTCTTAGAAATATCTGATCTATGAGTTTCCAGTTGCAACTCCAAGAGTATCTGTAGAGAACGAGGGTGATTGGGGCCTGCTCAAAGCAAAATTTCCAAGGAATGAAAATGTTCCCATTTCCTTTACCTTCAGGCAGACCACCACCACCATCTCTTTCACCTGTATTCCATAACAGCCTCCCTGCTCTATTCCTGTCCACCGCAAACCCATCCTGCACCCTGCAGGAAAGGGGATTACCTTAAAAAATAAATCTGAGCATATCACACTCCTTTTTATAACACTCCCATTATCACCTACTTCCTCAGGAACAGATCTAGGGCCTTAGCATGGCCAAAATGGGGCTGTAAGATGTGGCCCTGGCTCATCCTGTTAACCCGATCATTCACCATTCACTGCTCTTTAGGCTTCACACATGCTGAAATGTTTCCTACTTTTCTAAGAGTCCATCCCCCGTCTCCCCTCTGGGTCTTGGTACATGCTGCATTCTAATGCATTCCTTGGTTTCCTTATGTAAAAGGAGGGTAGAGGATACTAATAAAACCTTTCTCATAAGGTTGTTGTAATGATTAATTAACACAAGTCCATCGAACAGTATCTGGTATACAGTAGGGAGAGAAAAAAATTACAAAGCAATCAAGAGTAAAACAAAAGCTACAAAGCAATGATGAGGTAATGTACTGCCTTTGCTGGGGAGCCTGTGGGAGGATGTGCAGGCCTTGGCAGGCTTCTGGAAGGATATGGTGTTTGATCTCCTTTCCTTTTTTTTAAATTAAGGGAGGGCTTTTCAGATCTATCCATCAAATTACTCATTAGTATTGATCACTTAAGATAAGATAAGACTTGTTGAAGTTGCCAGAAAAAGGAAAGTTGGTATTGAATAAATGGAGAGATAACATTGGATTCAAAATCAGGGCATCATGCTACAAAACACCTGACCAGCAGTCCTCAAAATGGCCAAGGTCATCAAAACCAAGAAACGTCTGAGAACCTGTCACAGACAGGAGGAACCTAAGGAAGCATGACAAATAAATGTAACCTGGTGTCCTGGATGGGATCCAGGAACAGAAAAAGACGTTAGGTAAAAACTAAGGAAATATGAATAAACTATGGACTTTATATAATGATAATATATCAGTATGTGTTCATTAGTTATAACAAATGCATCATACTAATGTAAGATGTTAATAAGAGGGGAAACTGGGTACAGGGTATAAGGAAACTCTCTGTTTTAATCTTGTTAATTTTCTGAAAATCTAAAACTACTCTAAAAGATACAGACTATTAAAAAAAGCAGGTATTCATAATTGTTAAAACTTGGAACCAACCAAGATATCCTTCAGTAGGTGAATGGATAAACAAACTGTGATACATTCATGAAATGGAACATTATTCAGCGCTAAAAAGAAATGTGCTATCAAGCCATGAAAAGACATGGAGGAACCTTAAGTGAATATTACTAAATGAAAGAAGTCAATTGGAAAAAGCTACAAACTGTATTATTCCAACTATTTGACATTCTGGAAAAGGCAAAACTATAGAAACAGCCAGAGGTTGGGGATAGAGGAGGGATGAATACACAGAGCACAAAGGATTTTTAGTGCTGTGAAACTATTCTAAACAATACACTAATGGTGGATTCACGGCATTATACATTTGTCCAAATTCATAGAATGTACAAAACCAAGAGTGAACCCGAACTTAAAGTTTGGATTTTGGGTGACTCACATGTGTCAATGTAAGTTCATCACTTGTAACAAATGTACCACTCTGGTGACGGATGTTGATAACAAGGGAGGCTAGGCATGTGTAGGTGCAGGAGGTATGCAGGAAAATTTTGTAACTTCCTCTCAATTTTGCTGTGAACCTGAAGCTGTTCTAAAAAAATAGTCTTTAAAAATATCAGGGCATTTGTGTTGTATAAACAGACCCACCACTGAGTAGATGCATGACTCTGGTTTAGATTAAATTAATTAACCTTTCTGAGATGTTATTTCCTCATGCAATGAGATGGTTGAAAGGAACAAAATTTACTTTCTCACAAGTTCTTAAATTCCATGAATTTCAATAGAGACAGAAAAGACTCAATTCACAAATGATGAACTAGCTATATCAAGAATCATTTTGTTGAACCAAACTTTAATCTGGAAATTAAAAGAAAACTGTACTTGTGATTATCTATGTGTGTGTGTGTGTGTGTGTGTGTTTAATGATGTGATGTTGTTGGGGATGGGGGTAGGTTTGAGAATTCAAGAATGTCACTTACTCCTTGATTCTGTCATTTAGGGTACTTCAAAAGTCAAATGGACTGACTGCAAGTAGGCCTGAGATATGTTTGTCTTCATCAGTTCATTGATTTATGGATGAAGGAAATATTTTAGGTAAATTTTAAGTGAACTGAACTTCCTTGCTCTCCTTCAAGAACATATAACTCAATCATTTAGATGAGGACAGAGTACCTCACGAGAGGTTAGGCAGAGCTGGCTATGGTCACTAGGGAGGAATCAGATTTTTACTGGTCATTCAAAGGCCACTTTTCACTGAGAGGCAGGAGGAAAAGAAGATAAAATAAATGAATTTAAGATGAGATGGGAGGTTAAAGGAGTTATTTCTCTAGGAAAGAAAAGATTCCATAGGATAGAAAAGATTCCAAGCCTTTTTATTTGATCTGAGTTGAAGTTTTAGGATAAAAGAGCAAGAAGAAGAGGTGAGATCAGGGGTATTAATTCATAATTTCCTGCTTCTTTGACTTATCTGCAAAGGAATCCTTGTTATTGGGCAAAGGTATGAGAAAACTTTGAAAAACTTTCTTCCTCAACCAGAACTTCAAAAGCAAACTCTCCCAAATATATCAAACTTTCTAATAACATCTCCTCACTTTTAATAGGAATCACGCTGGCCATCCTTCACTGGACCATCTGAACAGACTCTAGTGAACCAAAACATGCATTTACTATCCAGGGTGACTAAGTATTTTTGCTCCATCTGAATCTTCAGGATAAAACAATACAGACTTTGGAGTTCCTCTCCAGGTTCACATTCTGGCCCTACATCTTAACACATAAGTGATTTTGAGCAAATTACTTTAACTTTCTTCAAACTCAGTTTCATCATTTTAAAAACGGGAGAAATACTTTTACCTAGGAAATTTGCTTTAACAATTAAAAGCAAAATCTACACAAAGAACATAGTACAGATAGTACCTAGCACTCCACACATCCCTGCAATGGTATTCTCTACTCCCCTGCAATGCTCACCCAGAAGACAACTGAGTGTGTGAGCTTCTATCCCTCTGCTCTACAAGGACAACCTTGGCCATGGGGACATTCACATTAGCAGTGTGTTGGGGCAGACACCCTCTATCTGGACTAATGTGGATTTCTGGATCTAGGCTGACCAGTTCCCTTTTGACTAACATTCTTCCTTTAGATATGCTAATATACCCTTTACCTCCACTTAAGTTTGGGAGATGCTTGGTCTCTTTTAGATGATTTGAAAATGTCTTACAGTTTAGGTTTATATTTTAAAGTCTAACTAAAAATTGAGGTTGTATTTTTCCTGTTTCCAAATTCTTCACCCAGGGGTGTTCTGCAGTCAGCTTGTACTGTTTCAAGAGAGCAGATTGCTAAATACTCAGAAATTTTGTGAGCTGGTTGTGAAACATAGTCATAATTAAAAATTGAATTATATCAACTTACAAATAATAAATCATATTAAAAACAAAGGGAATACTCAAAACTATTCATTTTTTCAATTATTTTATGGCATTTCACAGCTATTTATGCTCTTGACATTGTTTTTGTCTATTGTAACTATATGATGGGAATACTACGGGAAACTGGGCCAATGTGCATCTCTTTCTAGTTCCACTTTCAGTGTTGTCATGTTGGTAGCATGAAATCAACCATGATGTCTGTGTTCACACCAAGGAAATTGATAAGCACTACAAATCATGGCTTTATTTATTGTTTCATTGATTGTCTAGACTTCAGAAAGTGTTAGAGAAAATATAGTAACACAGATTAATCTTAAAAGTGTGTCATGTTGCATCTATTACATTTAAATAATACACAAAAAATGGGGGAAAATATTCTACCAGTATTTGAAAACTATTATCTAATTCACCAAAGTTGCTCACAACATTAACAAACAAGTGACGTTTCAATATCTGTCTTCGTTGCTTCACTTTTGTCTTACTCCTTAACATAAATAAATATATCAACCAATATTCATGTAAGAGCTACACTCTTTCATCAGTTCTAACCATAGGTTGACTATGAACACCAGAAATAGGCAAAAATCAACAAAGACAATCTGTGAGAATAAGATGGCTGTGTGGAATTTACAATGAGTAATATATATTTTTACTATTATAAATTGTATGTTATGCATCCTTTACCTAAATAAATTAATAATAAACTTATACACACAAACACACTTTTTTTGCAGAGCTTGTTGTTAAACATTTGCCATTACACCACTAGGAACACCAACAACTTGTGTCTAAATTGTGTCTATATGTTGTTTATACACACTATACAGTGAATGATTCATATCTCTTCATATATTAAGGTCTTTACCAATGTTCCTGCCAAACCATACAAGGATGAGATCATTCCAAACTGTGTTCAAGTGCTTAGCATTTCCCTATAGTAAAGAACTTGGTGTTGAGTGTTTGACTATATACAGGCAAGCACAGCGAGGCACCAGGGGTGTATATTCTAGAGCCAGACTGCTTGGGTTGAAACCCCAGCCCTGCCACTTACAAGCTAATATCTGCAGAAAAATTACTTATTCATTTAATGCCTCATCAAAGAATATAACAAAAACTACTGGATAACAAAAACTATTAAAAATAAAACAAAACACAAAATTAAGAAAAAATTACAGGGGATGGCTCAGTGGTGTAGTGGTCAAGTCCGCACACTCCGCTTTGGCAGCCTGGGGTTCGTGGGTCTGGATACTGGGCACGAACCTACACACTGCTCATCAAGCCATGCTGTGGTGGCATCCCACATACAAAACAGAGGAAGATGGCACAGATGTTAGCTCAAGGACAATCTTCCTCAAGCAAAAAGAGGAAAACTGGCAAGAGATGTTAGCTCAGAGCCAATCTTCCTCACAAAACGAAAGAAAAAAGGAAAAAAAATATATAATGCTGAGTCTATTTACTTACTAGGCCAGGGAACACTCATTTGTGAAGAAATTCACTGAATAGTTCACTGAGGAGGGAAAGTCAGGGTTTTTTCAAGGCTGGAAAGGAGAGCTTGTAAAGTTGTGGCCAACTCAGCAACAGAAACTAGCACTCAAATAGAATGGAATGAGTCCATCAGTCTGTACACAGTTGGTTAGAAGAAATCCCATTTGTTCATGGGTCAGGCAAGTATTTTCAGCTAAGTCCAGTAACGGTCATTCCAAGTTCATCATCACTTATGAGCTTCAGGCTGTTAGAGCCAATTATAATGAAACATAATAGTCAAGTTCCTTGATTTCGGTTTCTCGTGTTTTTTTGTTGTTGTTGTTTTGTTTTGTTTGCCAAATAACATCACTTAAAATGATATATTAGATTCAAATGTTTTAAAATATCCAGAAGGGAAAAATGGTTTCATTCTACTGAAAACAAATTGATCTAAGTCAGTGAGGTGACAGTAGGGCAGTGATTCTCAGTGGCAAAAGTGAAGCCCACTATGGCACATTTATGTCACAGCCATGGACACTGTAGGAATGTCAGAAATAAAATAATTAATGTATGTAAAGTGCTTAGAATTAGGCACATGATCAGCACTTGATGGATGTTAGTTGTTTACATTCTTATTTCAGAAAACAATGAATAAAATCTAGCCTAGCCCTATATCCCAGTGGATCTGACAGTCCACACCTCTGATTCTTCATATGAAAGATGTTGCTATCATTTATAATATTCATCTTTGTAATTCCAGAGCTTGGTACAACGTCTCGGATGCATTATGTTCTCAGTAAATGGTTATCACTGTTAAACTGTTCTGGGTAAGCAGTGATATTCCTGGAATTTTTATTGTGAACATTGAATAAGATCATCTCTGAGCATAGCAAAAGAATATATTTTCGTTTAAAAAGAACAAAGACACATTAATATGTGCCAATTATGTTTCCATTTTTGCCCAAACTTTATAATAAAGTGATGCACAAAACAGTCAAAGCTCCTTGTCCATATCCAAACAGCAAGTAGATGGTTGAACCAGGATTTGAACCTGTAAGTATGTAACTTCAAAAGTCCTCACCACTATGGCATGCTGCCTTCTTTTCATAAAGTAAAATTTGTCTGTAAAAAAATTCAGAATTCAAGAGAAAAGATTTATATATCATAGAAAAAAAATTCTCTCTCTGATTTCAAAAGAACAGATGGATGTCCCCTTTGGGGAATCACAAGGCAGAGCTGAGAGCGAGTAAAAGAATAAACTCAGAAGAGACCCATGCATCAGCCAGGACATTCCCCAGAGACCACTAGAGCTGACTTCCCTGGCTTCTAGGCAGTTCATTCTTGGATTCCATTTGGTAATGACAGAAGATAATACCTTAAGCAACTGGAATCCCATCACCTGCACATAATTGGGGGATTTTTTTTACTTAATTTCTCTCATGCTATGTTAATATTTTCTCTTCCAGTAGTAACAAAGGAGAAAAGAAAAAGATCTGGGCAAAAAAGATATTGATTTTTCTTGGTGCCAACCTTCATGTACTGAACTTTCATCAACACTTGTATATCAAGTCTTTACCTCTAACTCTCATCACCATGACCTCTTTCTTTACCCCTCTCCCCTCCACAGATAAGCTGATATCTGAGAGCATTTGTTTCAGTGACTTATTACCACTTAGTAAACTATGCCAAACTTAGTGCCTTAAGACAGGGATCTACACATTTTCCTGTAAAGGATCAGAAGGTATATATTTTAGACTTTGAAAGCCATATGGTCTTGGTCACAACTACTTAACTCTGCCCCAGTAATACAAAATCAGAAAGAGTCAATACATAAACAAATAAATGTGTTTGTGTTCCAATAAACCTTTATTTACACACACACACAAAAAGCATTGGGCCACATGGGCTATCGTATGCTGACCCTTTTGCTGAAAATAGTAATATATTATTTCTTACAATTTTCTGGGCTGTTCTTCTCTTCATGTGATATTGGCTGTGACCACATTAATCAGGGAGCTTGGCTTGGGCTGGAATGTACTAAAAAGCTTCACTCACATATCTGGCACCTCAACTGGGGTAGGTGGAACAGCTGGGGATTTCCTGATTCAATTTCTCCGTGTGGTCTCCTATCATTCAACAGTCCAGCTCACACTTCTTTGCATGGCAATTGGATACATCCCAAGAGCACAAAAGTAAAAGCTGTTGCTTAGACAGAGAACTGGCACAGAATTACGTGGTCAAAGCAAGTCATAATGACAAGGCGGCCTAGACTTGTGGGGAAGGGAAATCAGATTCTGTCTCCTTATGGAAAGAGCAGCATGTACACCAGGAATGGAAGGAATTGTCTGTGGCCATCTTTACAAACAACCTACTGTAGCACATCACATATATCACATAATTTATTGTAAGATAATGGTGTATGCAGAAGTACCAAGTCACAGAAGTTCATGGTCTAATCAAAGAAAAGTGGGACCACTGAGTGTATGGAAAGAACAGCTCATTCCTCGAGCATTGGTTAAGTTTTCAGTCAGTGTCAATCTGTGCTAGAATGCCAGGGACACAAACACAAAGAGACACCAGGACAGAAACAGACACAAATACAGACACAAACAGACAGGACTCACACTCCCTCTGTGAGTCCACATGATATAAAAAAGAGGGACTGAAAGAAAATAATTTCAGCAACATGATACATTCTAGACTAGACATTTGAATACTCAAAGAACCATGTGAGCACACTGAGGGGGACTCTGCCTGGAGGCATTAAGGAAGGCTTTGAGGAAGAGATAATATTAGAACAAAATCTTATGAATAAAGAGGGGGTGACATGATGAACCAGATGTGGAAGTGTTTTGGCAGAAACAACAGTGTGGAAATGTGAGGAGCTAGAAGAGCTTCGCTGCTCAGGGGAATGATACCTGAAAGTGGAGAATCAGCCAGGAACAGAGTCACAGAGGCCTTGAGCAACATGTGCCAATGTCCCACATTCACCCTGTAGGCAAAAGTGATGTGATGCAGGATTTCAGAATGGTGAGAATTTTAAGCAAGAGTGTAGAACAGAAATTGGTGAAACAAGAAACAAGATACAAAGATATCTGTTAGAAGGCTATCACAGTACTGCAGGCAAGAACTGATGACAATGCAGGAAAAAAAAACACATTTCAACATTTTTCCTTTATTCCTGCTGCTGAGTGAGGGGAAACTACTTCAGCAGACTTTCGTTCAGAGCAAGAACAATGCATGAAGAGGAGTGCATAAAGAAATAACAAATACTGACGACAAATGTCTTGTAGCAAGACTGCCTGAATAAAACTCCATTCTGAATGAATCCAAAGAATCAACTTGACCTGCAAGAATTAAATCATTTCTAACTTCAATAAAGGACCTTCTACTGACACTTAATTCATTCTTAACCAATATAGACTGTCTTTTTTAAAAATTCAAGCAAGAATTCATATTAGTGCTGAATATAAGGTTTTTAAACATGTTTTTAAAGCATCTCTAGTTTCTTCTCACATTATATAAGTAATGTACATATGTTCACTCATTATAGAAAATGTTTGCAATGAGTGAAGAAGAAAAAGCATTAAAAAAAAGGGAGTGAGAGAGGGGAGAACAGAAGAACTTCCCCTTTTAGCCTCTTTTACATTTCCCTCCTTCACTCCCCTCTTCCTTTCTTCTAAAAAGTATGAAGACTTATTGTCTTATATTGGGCATAAATAGGCAAAATGGAAAAAAAGAAGTAATAATGTTAATTTTACTCCTTATAGAAGTCTCTAGTTTAGTACTCAGAGTAAAACCAATTGAAGTAAGAATAAAAATACCGTGGATACTTTAAATTGAAATTGAAGTGCCTTTTGACCTATGCTCTAGAGATAATCAGCTACCTCTGGTCTCACTGCCCTCCCCCCAAGCACATAAACACCACATACGCTCACATACATATACAAGTATGCACACACGTATACATATACACATGCATATACACACCCACATCCATACATGCACACACATACATATACACACAATGTTGCTTCAGATTGCAGAGCCTCTGATGATGAGCCAGCTTCACTTCCCTGCCACACGCATCCTTTGTGCTCATTTTAGCTGGGCAAATTCCCACTCATCCTTCAAGACTTGCTTGGATCCAATCTCACTCAAGAATCTATTCCCAGCATCTGGCCTCTGTAAATGCCTCCATCACAACAATGGTTATTTTGTTTAAAATTATTTGTTTACCAATGTGTTTCCTCCATTAGACTGTGAGCTCCTGAGGAGCAGTGCTTTTGTCTTACCTCCCATTATATCCTCTGGAGTAACATGAAGCCGGACAAAGAGTAAATGCTTGATAAATGGTTACTGGGCTGGGTGTGGTGGAATACAAACTGGAAACTGTGACGGAACTAAGAACAATAACACCACAGCTCCCAGGAGCAGGACAGTGGCACGGGATGACGTGTTGATGTGTTCATTTATGAAAACCAATCTAATGAGTAATTTTTTATATCCTGTGTGAACATTATCCATGTATAATTATCTGCCTGCTATTATCAAAACACATTACCACTGAATTCAATGTTTTCCCCATCTTTTATTTTTTAGCATGCTTTACAGCTAACTTTTACCTGTGAATTATTCATAATACCTTTTAAACGAATATAAGATAATTGACCTTGTCTGCATGAGGCACCCGTGTTCTCATCCTGTAATAATTAACTCTCAGATGTGGACCATTATTTAAGGGTAATGACTTTTCATCAGTTTGGTAATACATTACTGCTTAACAGGTCCATCTGATTCTATATTTCACAGGTTCACTTTTTAATTTCTCCTCAAGATGTAGCAATTGCTAGCTAACTGCATGTCCCAAAATGAACTCAGTGCATTTCCAATCACACCAGGGAATCTTCCTTGCCACTGAATTATTTGTCTTATTATTCACCCCTTTCATGAAGCCAAAATTCTAGAAGTTATCCTAGAGCTCCAGATCATTCTGTCTGCCTCACTTCCCTGCACTCTCCTATTTCTTAAATAATCATCAAGGCCTACTGACTTTTTCTTGAAATTTATCCCATTCTGTATCTCACCTACTGACAGTGCCCTAGGTCAGGCCTCAATATCTCTGACTTACACCACAGAACCAGGCTTCTAACCCATCTCCCTGCTCCATCTCTCTCCTCAAATTCGTTCTGCTGAAAATTCTAAAACATAAATTAGACCATGTCACATGCCTGCTTAAACTGTTCCAGACACTCCCTCCACCAAAATGCCCTCAGGATTCTGCTTGCTTAAAAAAAAAATTAGGTAACATGGACATTTTAACTATGTTTATCCTCAGTCCATGATCATGGAATATCTTCCCATTTCTTTGTGTCTTCGATTTCTTTCAATAATGTCACTGTTGGTGCGAATGCAAACTGGTGCAGCCATTATGGAAAACAGTATGGATATTTCTCAAAAATTTAAAAATAGAAATACCACATGATCCAGCTATTCCACTACAGGGTACTTATCCAAAGAACATGAAATCAACAATTCAAAAAGATTTCTGCACCCCTATATTCATCACGGCATTATTCACGATAGGCAAGATGTGGAAGCAAGCCAAACATCCATCAACAGATAAATGCATAAAGAAGATGTGGTAAATATATACAATGGAATACTACTCAGCCATAAAAAAGACAAAATTGTGCAATTTGTGACAGCATGGATGGACCTTGAGGGTATTACACTAAGTGAAATAAGTCAGACAGAGAAAGACAAATACTGTATGATTTACTCACATGTGGAAGATAAACAAACAAACACATAGATAAGGAGAACAGATTAGTGGTTACCAGAGCAGAAGAGGGGAGGGGGAAGGCAAAAGGGGTGAAGGTGAGCATATGTATGGTGACGGATAAAAAGTAGTCTATTGGTGCTGAGCACAATGCAGTCTATACAAAAGCTGAAATATAATGATGTACACCCAAAAGTTACACAATATTATGAGCCAATATGACCTCAATAAAATATTAATAATAAAAAAACTATCAGTTCCAAAAATATCATTCCAAAAGTCTTGATCATGATTGCATTTCAACAAAACAAAGACCGATTAGATAATTTTTTTCTTGGCAACCAATACAGAGCCTAGTGATATGGGATTTGGGGTAGAGATTGACAGATAGATCCCACAATGAGGTTCTTAAAGATAGTAATGTTTCCTCCAATATACACAAGAGAAAAACTGAGGTCTAGAGAGCATATGGTGCTTGGGATCCAGTACGCTTTTCATGAATATAGCAGTTTCATATGTTTGGGCCCCATTAGTTCAGAATTAGTGCTGGTAAAATACACTTGAACAACTTCCTCAATTTTTGAATATACATTTTGATAAGTAAATGTCTAACTCAGTAAAAGCACATAGGGAAAAATTAACTTACCAAGGAGACATAGTATTCCCTAACATTTTAATAGTCTAATTGTATGTACATGATTACAAATAGCTACAAATGATTCTCTGTATTCATTAAAATCAGGAGTAGATCTGGAGAAGAGACTATATGCTCTAAAGGAAAATAGCTATTTTTCATGACAGACGTTTTGTAATTCAGTTGTATCTTCCCGTCTGCCATTTACAGGTTTCTCTGTAGTTTTCATGCACAGGAAGTACCATCCTTTCTGAATATAGAAATTGCTTCCTGTGATTACCAACCACCTTTCATATCAATATTCTCTAAGCACTTGAGGGAGGAACTTAAGAAAAATGTAATTCTAGTTGAAAAGGAAACCCGTGAACCATAATGAAACTTCCAGAGTAATGCATTTCATATATTAAAAAAAAAGACAATATTTAAGGTGTCCTGAAGAATTAGAAGAAACATATCTAATGAAATGCTTAATAACTGTTTAGAATGGCCTCACTGTTAACACCTCCCCCAGACATCTAGGTAAATGAAATGATCATCAAAAGGAGAGCTGTGTTCAGGAACCGCATCAGTACCCCTATCAGCCAGGGTCCTTCTTAGGATGCAATGCTCACGCCCTTCACACAGAAGAAATGGGGTACGGCACTGTTAATGAGCACCCCAATGTTATGTACCACAGTTTGAGATACCCCAATGTAGAGTCTTAGTAAGTATGCCACTCCTCCCCACTCCCACCCCTGCCCTAGTCATTCAACTAGTCACATGCCAAATCTGGAAGAAACATAGCCACCACGTCAGCTAATCTCTAGCCCATCAACTCAACTTCTGGATTGCCAAAGCCAGGAATGATGCTAGCCACCACTCAAATTTATCCACTTCCTAAACTTCAGAGCTATATTGTCCAATATAGTAGCCACATGTGGTTATGTATTTAAGTTTAAATTTAAATTAATTAAAAATAATTAAAATTCAATCCCTCATTCACAATGACTACATTTCAAGTACTCCATAGACATATGTGGCAAGTGGCCAGTATATCAGACAGGGTAGCTTAGAACATTTTCACCATTACAATAAGTTCTATTAGACCGTGTTGATTTACAGAATTTATTTAGAATCTTAAATAATTCAATAAAGAATTAATAAGAAATCAATAAATATCAAGTTATTTCTCACAACTTCGAGTGCTTATAATTTCTATTTAAACAAATTTTATCTAAGCTTCAAAGTTCCACTATTTCACTTATCCATTGCTGCATAGCCAGCCACCCCCAAATTTTGTGACTTTAGAGAATTATTTTATTATTTCTCACAATTCTGTGGGTTGATTAGGTCCCAGCTGAATGATTCTTCTTCTAGTCTCACTCAGGGTTTCTCATACTTCTGATGAGATGGCAGCTGAAGCTGGAATGTCCAGGACGACTTCACTCCCATGGCTAGCTTGTTGGAAGGGATGGTTGACTTCACCTCCATGACTGGCATACTGGCATGTTGGAAAGGCTGAGCTTGCCTGGAGCACTGGGAAAGCTGAGACACTCCCTCTCTCTCCACCCATATATTCCCAGGTCCTTTCTGTCTGTCGGTGGGCCATCTTTGGAGAACATTTAGTACATCCACTGAATCACAGTCCTCCACAAAGTGTTCTACCACTTCATTTCACAGTTCTATAAATTTCCACAGGACTACTTTGCCTCTAGAATTCTGCTATTCACATAAGTGTCAAGTTGTCCTTCCAGTCTTTACTGAGTTCATGCCTCCTTCTCCGCCCCTCTCCACCAAAATATATGCTAACTTTCTTAAGCAAAGATATTGGGTACTAAGTATCTTGTATCTGTGTACCTCTTCCAGTCCGCCAGCACTTAGCTTGAGTGCTGTGCATAAATCAAGCCATTAACAAATGAAAGATTAAAGTGAATCCACCCTCCACTGCCACCTGTCCCAGACACCACTGTCTCTGCTCAAAAGCAGGAGGATGTCCATCAATTTCTATGCAGGGTAGTATGACAATAAACATTGGTGTTAGATGGACCAAGGTTTAAATCCCAGATCCAATGTCCCATTACATCATGTTGCTTCAAAACATCTGTAAGGTTTTCATAATGTAACTGTGGAGAAGATGTAAATCTATGAAAAGTTAATTATAGAGTAAGAAGTAAAAAACAGTCCAAGGCACCAATGGCAAAAATGAGAACTCTTAGTGGAGTTGTGACATGAGGCTTCTAGACCTTATATTGCTTAGGAGCCCAGCATGTTTGCTTACATGCCATTCCCTCTTTCTCACAGCAACACTCAATAACAAACACACATTTTAGGTGCTGAGTGTCTCTAGACTCTAAAGGCATTAACCATATAGACAAACTTGCCAATGAAGGCTGCCTAGATAATAAATTGCACTCGTTTTAAAAAACCTCAGTTGTAAGCAGTGCAATTTGCTTTACTGATAATCCAGATTTCAGTGATTCAGAATTGAACACCATAAAACTGCTTTTGTTGGCAGTAAAAATATTTTCACTACCTCAAGTCATCACAAACACCAAATGTAACTATTTTTCTTTCAATGCAGAGATGCTGGGATACTCAGACTCATAACCTACAAGGAAAAAATTTTATCAGCTGCCTTAGCCTTTGACACAAATATTTCTATAGGTGATTGAGATGATCTATGTGGGTACTAAGGAATAAAGTGTAAGCAGAAATGAGCCATTTTACAGTATTTATTCTGCACAGTCTCCAAAATAGTGAAGGAGATGAAATTTGAGACAGGAAAATGGAAATAATGTGTCTTCTTTAATTTATATGAGAGGAGAAAGGGAAATGAATTCCTTGCACTTTAGCAGTTTGAATTAAAAGAAGCGTCCAATGAGATTTTCATCCAGGTGCACCTCAACTCTCAAGTAATTTACATTTTGAAGATCAAGAGGCTTTATTAACCAATTTGAAGATTATGTACCTCAGAGGTTAGCTCGAAAAGTACTCAAATCAAGTTTTAATCCCTGTGGCAGATATGAAGGGTGGAGGTGGTAATAGAGCAAAGGAAGGAACTGGCACTGGTTGAGTGCTCCTGTTTACAAACGCAGTAATGTCTGGTGGTAAACAGTCAAGGCTCATCAAGGGTCTGGGGCCAGACATCACAGATTTGCAGTCCACCTCCACCACTTACTTGCCAAGTGATCTTGGACAAGTTGTTTGACCTCTCAAACCTCAGTTTCCCCAAATGTACGATGTGCATAACAATAGTTTCCACCTTACAGGTTTGTTGGGAGAACTAAATGACATAATGCATGTAAATCTCTTACTATACTAAGTGTTCAGTAAGAGTTATCTGTGATTATTATTGGCATAAATTCTTTCATTCAATCACTACAACTAAAACCACCCTACCAGGTGATATTATCCTCACTTTACATCTAATGAAAGTAAGCTTCAAAGAAGAGGCAAAAATATTCCCTGAAGTCACACAGCAATCAGTCTATTTGATTGCAAAGTCCATGCTTTCAGCCAGTACGGTCAACAGTCTTTCGGCTAGGAAGGCTATAGTTTCCAGTCTACATAAGACAGTTAGTTCTCCAAGTGGAAAATGATGGCCATATCCAGGCCTTGGTACAGAGCAAGGGTATTAAAATTTCAACACCGCAAGTATTTAATAGATACTTTTTGAAAAGAAGAAATGGTTAGTAGAAAAAGGCTCTGGCACTTTTGCTGTAATATAATGCTTTTAGCACACACTTAGTAACTGAGATTGCTAGCTTCCGTCTTACAGCTCCAGAGATTGCCCTGCCGTGATTGTGTATTGAGACACGGAGGGGACCACATGTTAATAACAGTTTGTGGGCTTCGTTTGAGTGGCCACAACTCTCCACCACAGACAGATAGTTCCTGTCATTTCAGGGAGCTTCTGTTTACACATTTAGCTTTTGCTTCCTTTCCCCAACCCCGATTCTAAACTATGACAGAGGGTCTAATGGTCTGTTACACTTTGCTAATTTACCTATTAATTTTGCAAATGGTCTGTTTCACGGAAGATAAACCTTATCCTTTGGAAACACGACATTCTTCAATACAATCTGGCTAGAAGGATCCCCAGGCCTTGTACAGAGAAAGAAAATGAATTGTCCAAGGTGGCATTTGACAACTTACTCCCTCCCCAATGGCATCATGTGGATAAAATGATTATTCACTCAATAAAGTAAGGTGATTAGTCAGTCAATAAATGCTAGTTGCCTGACATTTTTGAAGATTGACTAAAGCTCTATTTCCCTTTTCTTTCACAAAAAGGGTAGAAAATGAATGCAGTACATATACAACCTAGTGTGTCCAGAATTCAATGGGAGGCGGAATTTAAAATGAGCAAAGCCACAAATACAGTCATGAGTCGCTTAACAATGGTGGCATACTCTGAGAAGTGGGTTGTTAGGCAATTTTGTTGTTATGCAAACATCATAGTGTGTACTTACAGAAATCTAGATGGTATAGCCTACTACACACCCAGGATATATGGTTGTAATCTTATGGGACCACTGTCCTATATGCAGTCCTTCATTGACCTAAAAGTTGTTTTGTGATGCATGACTGTATTCCGCTATGACTAGTGATTAATGGAACAGAAAATTAAACATCAATGAAACTATTGGAAGATGTTCATAGACTTCCTTGTTTAAAGAGCCTGCATGAACTAACCAAGCAGTCTAAAGTGCTCACTTACACAGTGTTCAGGAAATAGTGGGGCACTCTGGTCCCCCAATAGCTGATATTCACAACTCAGCCATGCTCTGCTTAGAGGGATTCCTCAGTAATTCACATTAACTGGAGGAAACGTCCAGATTATTGCTGTCAATTTTGAAAAAGAGTTGATTTTACCCCAAGAAAGCATTCTCGGGTTAAACAAATACCCCAAACATACTCACCTACACATATACACATGCCATCACTACCACTAACTCCAACTGCAATAACAAAAACCTGTAACATAATTTTAAAAAGATGAGAAAGCTTATGATGATCACAATAGTTGTTCGGCTGTAAGTAAATATTTAAAAAGTAATTGAAACAATTTGTTTTGTTAAGTACTTAAATGGCTTGTATCCTATATTTGCATCACTAATTAGGCAACATCCTTTTCTGTAGCTGATAACAAGGTGCAATTCATTTCAAACCCAGCCTACACTCACAAGCTCAAAAATTATAAAATCAGCACCTCTTCTGAGGCAGACTGAGGACCTTGGTAAACTCACTCTCTCTCTAAAACAACAAAAGTACAGATAAAACACCATTTCAGAACTCTAGTAATTAACCACAGAACCAACTAAAAATTGCCTGTCCTGGTGAAACTACTGAAGCTCAGGAAGACAGTGGGTATGTGATGCTGCCATTTCTCTCCTTCCCCTGCTTAGTGGCCCGATAGCAAGAGCTCCAGTAAAAGCACCATCATCAGGGGCCGCTCCTGTGGTGTAGTGGTTAAGTTCACGTGCTCCGCTTTGGTGGCCCAGGGTTCGCAGATTCGGATCCCGGGCATGAACAGACGCACCACTTGTCAGACAGCCATGCTGTGGCAGTGTCCCGTATAAAGTCGAGGAAGATGGGCAAGGATGTTAGCCCAGGGCCAGTCTTCCTCAAGAAAAAAAAACAACAAGCGCCATCATCAGAGCAGAGTCAACATCTTGTTCAAACTCACATTTCCTTGGGAAATCTCTATTTTCACAGTGGGGTGACTATTTGATTTAACTCAGCACAAGGCTGAGGGTGGGGAGGAGAGGGCTCAAACCCAGGACATTACCAAACAATAGCAAAGAGTTGGCAACATATCGGCTGCTTAAGGTTGTGATTCCTGTTGGAACAAATAAGAGTTCAGTGTGAAATTTAATAGGAAATCTTGGAGAACTAGAAGACCGTAGAGACTTTGAAAAGCTCCCACATGTTCCTGGTGATCTCAAAGGCTGCTCTCATGTGCAAGAATAGGGACATCCCAGAAAAGACCTGGGGAAGAAGACACCAGTTCCTCACTTCTGGCTGACTTTGAGGCTCTGCACAAGCAGGAAGTGACAGACAAGACTGTCTTGTAAAATGTCTGATGTTCAGAGGTGTGCTTTTTCACATAGATGCCCTTGGCAAAGAGTGGAAGATATGTAGGCAAGGCATTTAAGGAAATCTTATGACTAGTCATTGGCTGACCACGAAATTATACTGAACCAGATGTGACCCCTAAGAAATCATGTTAAAAAAAAAAAAGACAAAAAGTAGCAGAACTCAGGTGCTACACACTGCAGGGAATAAAGAATATACAGAATTAGTCCAGGAAAGTCACTAAACGAATAAGAAGGAACAAGCAAAACAACAAAAATCCAGCAACAACAACAAACCTCGGTGTGCAGGGAAATATGATAAGAGTTGCTACAACATATTGTTTAAAATGTCCAATTTTGAACAAAAAATTATGAGACATGCAAAGAAAGAGGAAAGTCTACCACACACACAGGAAGAAAAGCAGCCAACAGAAAATGTTACTGAGGGCATCCAGATTTTGGACTTAGTAGATATGAAGTTACTAGCCAAGAGAGCCCCTGCCAAAAGAGGCACTTCTGGGCTTTATGTCAGATAACTGGAAAGATCAGCATCTGTCCTTTGGAAAACGCTTATGGGAGCCCACTACATTTCAGGTTTTGTGGGAGGCGCAGGAATGTGGCTGGGAACAATAAGTTATTCTTAGCTTTTCTAGACATCCTATCCTTGTAGCTGACTCCGACCAGTAAGGGAAGGTGAAAATACAACGTTACAAGGAGTGACAGCAGAGGGTGATGTTTCTGTAAAAAAAAGTACAGGATGCTGTGGAAGCTGAGGAAGGAAGAATCTAATCTGGCCTGGGGAGTCAAAAAAAAAAAAATGCCCAGAGGATATAACATCTAAGCTGAATGTTGAAGGACAAAGAGGAATTAGGCTGACCCTTATACAAATGAGAAATTTGACAAAGAATCTTGAGGGAATCTGACTAGAAATGATACATTTTTTTTCTGGATACCCATTTGAAGATCAGAGAAAATTTCTACTCCTTCAAAACTTCAAAGTTAGAGAGTGTAGAAAGTAGTGTGTTCATAGACCAAAGAGAGGATGGAGAGAGGGAGAGCCAGCTGCAGAGTGGGATGGATATTGAACTACTTGATAATGTAAATAGCTGTGTACCCAAAGGAATTAGAAAATAAATGCATAATGCTTTGAACTCAAGAGAAACAATAAAAAGAAAGGGAACTGTTATCCAGAAACCTGGGTTCCAGGCTTAGCTCTGTCACTTACCTTGATTAATGATTTGGGGAAAGTTCCTTTACTTCAGTTTTCTCACCTGTAAATGGAGAATAAAAAGTACCTGTCTTCTGTCCCTCATGGGGCTGCTATGACGGCCACCATAGGTGATTGCTTTGTAAGCCTTGAAGTGCTTTAGAGTCAAAAGGGATGAGATGATAACAGTGGTAGTGATTATTTTCAATAGCAATAGAAAGCTGTCTTATCTCAGCTCCGCTCCTTGAGGAGATCTGTCACTAACCAGGTTTATTTGTCTTGCTTACCACACAGGTGTCTCCCACACCAGAAGGTGATACATCCCACTGTGCCTTGCCAGTGTCTGCCGATTTTTTGTGGCTTTACCTCTGGCCATTCATCCCTCTAATAGAAAAGATGTGGGTGCTGTAGACAGTTCTCCTTTCTTTGCCTTCTTGTCTGAAACGGGTTTGTAGCAGAGATTTTTTTTTTTTATGTGAGGAAGACCAGCCCTGAGCTAACATCCATTGCTAATCTTCTTCTTCTTTTTTTTTTTTTCTGCTTGAGGAAGACTGGCCCTGGGCTAACATCCGTGCCCATCTTCCTCTACTTTATATGGGACGCCGCCACGGTGTGGCTGACAGGCAGTGCGTCAGCGGCCGCCCGGGATCCGAACCCGCGAACCCTGGGCTGCCAAGCGCAGACTAATCCGCTGCGCCACCGGGCCAGCTCCCTGTAGCAGAGATTTTAACATGCCCTTCATGTCATATGTTTGGCATTCTGAAGTGAAAGGTGTACGCAGTTCTCTTTATTTCATAAACATTTACTGAGTACCTACTGTGTACCAAGCACTGTGCTAAGCCATCAGAATGCAAAGAGATGATCAGACATTCATTGTTACTGTCCCTGCGGGAGTTCATTTTCTGGTGAAGGGATAGAGAAACAACAGTTAAGGTACTGGGCAGTCAGAGCTGGAGTAAAGATAAGTGCGAACATAGAAGGAGCCCAGAGAAGCCCAATATCCAGCCCAGAGCAGTCAGAGGGGGAGGCCATGACAAGATCAGGGACATTCCCTTTCTAGCTTCTTCTTTGCTTAGCAGAGGGTTCCTTTTGGTATAATTTCTACTTTTCTAGTTTCTCATTGGGAGCCCTTGTTGGACCAGGCAGCTTTCACCATAGGAAATGACATTTAACAAGGCTAAGCATCAAGTCTCACACTAGATCCAAAACCCCAACTGCTGGGAGCACTTCCGGAATGGTGGAGTAAAGATCTCTAAAAACTTGCTCTTCCATAGAAGCAATGAGAACATTGTCAAAAATCAACTTTTCAACACTGGAAATTAACTAAAGGCTTGCAACAAACCTGGAAATATTTATTTAAGAAAAAATAGTTAAATGTTGATAAAATTAAGCTTTGTGGTGTTTTAACCTGACCTAAACCCATCCCCTTCTCCCTAGCACCATGGCAGCCTTGAAAACTAATAGCTTCACTACAATATCCCAACAAGAGAGAGTAGTGTGAGTTTGTTACTCCCCAAAAGCCCCACGCCAGAGAACTGACACTATTTGATCTATCTGAAAGCTTTCTGAAAAACTCCATTCTCAGAGCCTGTCTCCATATGACCAAACTCAGTGGTCACTTTGTGTGAACAGCCCTATCCCCAGGGTATTTGTTGAATGCAATCAATGGCAACTGTTTAATATTGCCTGAAGCAGTGATGCCAGGTGGGACTAACAAGTGGATGACTAAAAATGTAAAAGAAAATATTAGAGAATGAGATGTCCATAGGGGGATTTGAAAAGCACCAGCATATTTCTGGGAATCTAGAAGGAAATGCACACATGCTGTGCTGAGCACATGCTCAGAAAAGACCTAAAAATTCCTAGTTTCTCACATCTTGCTGACATTAAGGATTTGCAGAAGCAGGATATGAAGGCTAAAGCAGAGTTGTAAACTGCCTACATTGAAGTAGCACATACTCAGAGCCCTCCAGCAAAGCCTGGAAGACTCACGGGTTTGGGGCACACAAGGAAAGCCATCCATCCAATCATTAGCTGGAAACAATGCTTATTGAGCAGAAACCTCAGTGGCCACACACAAAAATTAAAAGGAGTACAGACTTTTCAGAATTAGTCCAGTAAAGTCACTAAACAAACACCATCAGTGACAGCAATAAAACAGCAACAAAAACAAAACCTGGGTTAGGAGAGATCTGAACTTCAGAGTTGCTACATTGTATTATCTAAAATGGGTAATTTTTAAGAAAAATTATGAGATATAAACAAGAAATTATAGTCCATACACAGAAAAAGAGCAGTCAATAAAAACTTTCTGAGAATGCCCAAATGTTAGACTAATTAGACAAAGACTTTAAATCAATTTTTATAAATAGATTCAAATAAATAAAGAAAGAAATGTCTAAAGAATTAAAGCAAAGTATGACAACAATGTCTCAATAAAGCAATAAATATAAAACTGTAATAATAGGCCTATAATACGTAAAGATTAAATTTGGATTACAATGACAATACAAAGGAGAGAAAAGAGAATAAAAGAACATGGTAGAAAAGTTTTTGTATACTATTGAAATTGTTACAATTAAGCCAAACTAGACTGTTTTAAATTAAGATATAATTGTAATCCCTTGGATAGCCAATAAGAAAATAACTTAAATAATAAAAGAAGAAAAATATTACAGGAATTTTAAGATACACTGGAAAATACCTATTTGAAAAAAAAGGAAGACAGGAATCAAAAATTGGGACAAAAGGTCGTAAGACATATAGAAACAAAAAAAAATGACAGATGTATCCTAACATATCCATAATTACATTAAATATAGACTAAATAACCCACTCAAAAGGCAGAAATGGATACAAAAAAGGGAGAATATACATAAAGAACCATGATCCAAATATATGCTGTCTATAAGAAACAAATATATTGAAAAAATATGGATGAGAAACAGTATACCATGCAATCATAACTAATAGAGAGCTAGAGCAGCTATATTAATGTCAGATGAAATAAGATTTAAGAAATAATTTATTACAACAGACAAAAAAGCACATTTTATTATCATATCAGAGTCAAATCATCAGGAAGATATAACAATTATAAACATATACACAATTAACAACAGAGGCCCAAAATAATGAGCAAGAACAGAAAAAATTGAAGAGATGGACAACTTTAGTAATTGGAGAATTCAATACCTCAGTGTTAATAATGGATACAATTAGATAGATCAACAAGAAAACAGAAGACTTAAACAACACTATACATCAACTAGACCTAACAGATATCAAGAGAACACTCCTAACCTCAATGGCAGAATACATAATCTTCTCAAATATACAGGGTACACTCACCAGGACAGAAGACATGCTAGGAAATGAACCAAACTCAATAAATTTAAAATTACTGAAATCATACATAGAATGTTATCCAAAGATCTCGAATTTAAATTAGAAATCAACAATGAAAGTTTGGAAAGTCACAAATAAGTGAAAATTAAACAGGATACCCCTAAATAATCAAAGAGACAAAAAAGAATTCACAAGGGAAATAAGAAAAAACTTTAAGGCAAATGAAAACAAAAGTACACCAAAGCTCATGGGATGCAACTAAAGCAAGCTTACAGGGAAATCTATCACTATAAATGCCTATATTAAAAAAAGAAAAATCTCAAATGGGCAACTTTATCTTCTACCTTAAGATACTAGAAAAAGAACAAACTAAACCAAAGTCAACTATAAAGAAAGAAATAACAAATATTAGAGCATAAATAAGTAAAAATAGGTAACAGCAAAATGATAGAGGAAAATCAATGCAACCAAAATATTCTTTGAAAATATTAACAATTTTGACAAACCTTTAGCTAGACTAAGCGAAAAAAGACAAGACCAAAATTAATTCAGTTAGGACTGTAAAAGGATATATAAGATAATAATGGAATATTATGAACAATTGTATAGAAACAGATGAGATAACTTATATGAGACGGAAAAATTCCTATAAATAAGCAAGCTACTGAAACTGACACAAGAAGAAATACAAAATTTGAGTAAACCTATAACAAGAGATTAAATTACTAATGAAAAGCAATCCCTCCCATACACACACACACACTCAGGTTCAGATGGCTTCACTGATGAAGTTAACACCAATCCTTCCCAAACTTTTCCAAAAAATAGAGAAGGAACACACTCAATCCATTCTGAGGCCAGCATTACCCTGATATTGAAATCAAATAAAGATACCACAAGAAACAAATGTATAGATCAATATCACTGATGAATATCAATATAAAAATATTCAACAAAATAATAGAAAACCAAATTTAACAACATATAAAAAGGATTATACAACATGATCAACTGGTTGGTGCAATATGAAAATCAATCAGTATAATAGACAATAATAATAAAATAAAGTACAAGACTATATGATCATTTCAATAACTTTAGAAAAAGCATTTTGCAAAACACAACACTCTTTTATGATTTAAAAAACAATAACCACAGACACTAAGATTAGAAGGAAATTTTCTGAACCTGATGGAGGTCACCTATAAAACACCTACAGCTACCATTATACGTATTGGAGAAAGACTGACTACTTTCTTCCTAAGATCAGGAACAAGCTAAGGATGCTCACTCTTGCTGCTTCTAGTCCACTTGTACTGGGGGGTTCTAGCCAGGGCACTTAGGCAGAGAGAAGAAATAAAAGCCATCCAAATTGGAAATTAAGAAGAGAAACTCGCACTATTTGCAGATCAAACAATCTTGTTTATACAAAATTCTAAGGAATTCTATAAAAATCTGTAGAATTAATAAATGGTTCAAGAATGTGGCAGGACACAAGACAAATTTAATTGTATTTTTTCATACAAGCAATGAGTAATCCAAAAGTTAAATTAAGAAAACAATATATAATAAAAATAGCTATATATAAATAAAATTAAAAAAAACATTTATAATAGTATCGAAAAGAAGAAATACCTAGGAATAAATTTAACAAAAGAATTATAAGACTTATACACTAGAAAACATTGTTTAAATAAATTTTAAAAGATCCAATAATGGAAAGACATCCACCTTTATGGACAGAGAACTTATTGTTAAGACGGCAATGCTCTCCAACTGATCTACAGATCAACACAATCTTTATAAAAATCATAGGTTTTTCCTTATAAAAATTGGCACGCCATATGAATCCCAACATTCACATGGAAATGCAAGGGACCCAGAACAGTCAAAACAACTTTGAAAAAGATTAATAAATTTAGATGACTGATACTTCCCAATTTCACAACCTACTACAGCACTATAGTAATTTAGTAACTGAGACAGTGTGATATTGGAATAAGGATAGACAAATAGATCAATAAAATATAATTGAGAGTCCAGAAATAAATCTTCACATTTATGATCAAGTGACTTTTGACAAGGGTGACAAGATCATTCAATGGGAAAGATTAGTCTTTTAAATAAATGATGCAGGATCAATTGCATATTACAAGCGAACAATAAGGTTGAACTCCTGCTTCACCACATAAGCAAAAATTAACTCAAATTGAATCACAGAACTAAATTTAAGAGCTAAAACTATAAAAACCCTAGAATAAAACATACGAGAAAATCTTTGTGACCTTGGGCTAGGTATTGGTTTCCTATATATGACACAAAAACACAAGTGACAAAAGAAAAAAAACAGGTAAATTGAACTTCATCAAAATTTTTAAATGGAGCATCAGTAGACACCATCAGGAAAGTGAAAAGTCCTACAGAATGGGAGAAAATATTTTCAAATTATATATCTGGTAAGAGAGCATGACCCAGAATATATAAAGAACTCTTACAGTCAATAATAAAAAGACAAATAATCCAATTTAAAAATTGATAAATGATTTCAGTAGACATTTCTCTAAAGAAGATAAATGAGTTCCCAATAAGCACATGAAAAACCAGTCAACAACATTAGTGATTATGAAAATGACAATCAAAGCTACAATGAGATATCACTTCACACCCAGTGGAAAGGCTAAAATAAGCAAGACAGACAATAACAAATGTTGAAAAGAATGTGTCGAAATTGGAACCCTCATATACTGCTGATGGGAATGTAAAATGGCTCAGCCACTTTGGCAACAGGTTTATCCATTTCTCAGAATGCTTAACATAGAGTTTCCATTTGACCCAATTATTCTACTCCCAGGCATATATCTAAGAGAAAAAAGACATATTTACACACAAACGTACATTAATGTTTATAGCAGTATTATTTACAATAGCCAAAAATGTAGGGACAACTTAAAATGCTCATAAATGATGAATGGAAAACAAAATGTGGTATATCCATACAGTGTTGGAATATTAATTGGCAATAGAAATGAACTAGATACTGATACATGCTAAAACATGCTAAATACTGATACCTACTAAAACATTTTGAAAACATTATGTTAAGGAAAAGTATCCAGTTCCAAAAGACCACATACTGTATGATCACACTCATGTGAAATGTATAGAATAGAAAAATCCACAAATACAGAAAGTAAATTAGTATTTGCCTGAGGTTGGCACATTGTGGGAGATGAGGCAGGTTGGGAGCCAGAATGGGGAATGGCTGCTAATATGCAGGGGTATTATATGGGGATGTTAAAAATGTTCTAAAATTAGACTGTGGTGATGTTTGCAACATTGTGAATATACCAAAAAACACAAACTATACACTTCCAATGGGCAAATTTTATAGCATGTAAAATATATTTTAATAAAGCTGTAAAAAAAATCAGCACCTCATCATTGTGAAAATATTTCAGGGCTTTGAAGTCAGACAAAAAAAATTTGGTTGATATCTCCATGTTTCCCTTTATAGTTGTGTGACTGCACCAATTTTCGTTTACTCTGAGCCTTGGGTAATTCTCTATAAAATCGGAAAAATAATTATGTGTGATGATTAAATTGTCTCATGCACAAAGTAATTATCCTCGTTTCCTAGCACAGAGTAGGTAATCAATAAATGGATGCTGCTTTTATTATCCTGGTAGATACTTTATTTTGTATACAAGCAGGTCCCAACAAAGCCTATCAGACATATTAACAGGTAGCCTCATACTTGAGGCCTTAAAGAAACATAGGTTAGCTGAAATATTTGGGAAGTCAGGCTAAAAGGCAGGAAAAAAAAAATGTAACTCACAAATACCTTGACATTGTTTATGACATTGCATTATTGCTATCCTATCAGGAATTGTGGGTTCCTAATTCAGTAGTGCTCATTTTAATCATCATCATCAGTACCATCACCACTACTGTAATCACTAAATTAAATCCATTAAGAAAGCACATTCTGAGCACACTTTAATTTTTTTTTAAGATGATGTGGTGGTTTAGGACCAACTACTCCAATACTTCAACTAAGACAGCACAGTGATTATTAATAATAAGCTCAATATTCCTTATAATAGCCACTCTTAAACGTATTCTCCACCCAGCTTACCAGGAAATGAAATTGAGCACACAGTTCACACTGTGAGTGGGCTCTCAGGAATGATTTTCTTTAACCTAACAACCCCCTCATTTTACAGATAAAGAAACTGTGGCTCAGAGAAGCCGTGACAGTGATGTAAGGTCATAAGCTCAGCTCACAAGCAATGATGCAGAATTGCTTTTTCTTATGCCCATGTTTTTTGAGACAAAAATTGGGTTACATTGTTGTAATAAACTTATTTTTAAATCAAGATTGTCCTGGAAAATCCCAGATGTGTGCTTCTATAGCTATACTTAGTTTAGCACCATGAGGAGGTGGAACCTTTCTAAATATTGCTTGATAGTGATGATTATGATGAATTACACCAATGATGAAGTAACAGTTCACGGTAAGGATAGGTGAGGAAAGGGACATAAAACTGCTTTTACACAGGAAGAATCAGGCCCCTGGTGACAAGCTGAACTCCCCTGCCAGTCAGGTGTATTGAGCACCTCCTCTGTTGCAGGCTCTTCTCCAGGCCTGGGGAATACAAGAGTACATTACCAGCCACCAATCCCTGCCTTAGGAAGCTTAAGTCCGGAAACATGCATACATAAGTAAATTATATCAATGAAAATAAGTGCTGAAGAAAAATAACACAGGAAAAGGGGGCTAGGGAGTGCTGGGGCCAGGAAGAGTTGCAGTTTTCAATAGTGTGAACAGTGAAGGCCTTGCTAAGAAGGTTATATTTATGTAAAGTTTTGAAAGAGGTAAAGGATTAAGGCATGTGGTAAATTGGGGGAACAACAGTGCAAAAGCTCTAGGGTGCATTTTAGATTTGACACCAAAAGCACAAACAACAATGACAAAAATAGATAAATTGGACTTCACTAAAAACTTTACATCAAAGGGCACTATCAAGAAAGTGAAAAGACAATCTAGAGAATGGGAGAAAATATTTGCAAATATTTGATAGGAGTCAAGTGTCCAGGATATATAAAGAACTCTTATAAGTCAACTATGAAAAGACAAACACCCAATTAAAAATTGGCAAAGGATTTGGATAGACATTTCTCCAAAGAAGATAAACAAATGGCCAAAAAGCACATAAAGATGTTTGACGTCATTAATTATTTAAGAAATGCAAATCAAAACCATACAGAGATATCACTTCATGCCTGCTATGATGGCTATAATTGAATAAAGGGAGACTAACAAGTGTTGGTGAAGATGTAGAGAGATCAAGTGGGTCCAGAATACAGAAGGCCTGAGAAGTCACTGGGCTTACCTTAAGGGAGATGGGGAGATATCGGATGGTTGTGGTTAGGAAGAAACATATACTGGCTTCTATGTTGAGAACATACTGAAGAGTGTGATGGAAAGGAGCAAGAAAATCCATTTAGAAGTCAATCATAATAATCCAGATGAAATATGATGAATCTTTGGCCTGGAAAGCGACCAAGGTGGGGATGAGAGTGGTTAAATTCTGGATATATTTTGATCGCAGTCAGCAAGATTAGGAACATTATGAGAAGGCATGGGAAAAGAGAGGAATCAAGAATACTCCCATGTTTCTTGGTCTGAGCATCTGACAGAATGAGTTGCCATTTACAAACTTGGGAAAGAATGCTGGAGGAGCAGATATGGAGGAAGACAATCAAGAAATTAGTTTTGGACATTGTAAGACCAGTAGGCAGTTAGGTACATGGATCTCACATTCAAAAAAGGAATCTTAGATGGAGATATGAATTTGAGAATGTCCTGGATGTGACTGAATTGTAGCTCCAAAGGAGAATGCATAGATGAAGAAGAGAGTCCCAACGACTGAGCCCCAAGGCCGACTCCTCATTTTAAGTGTGAGGAGAAAAGAATGAACCAATGAAGAAGATAGTGAAAGCACAGGCAGGTCAGGAAGCATAGACCAGAGAGTGTTGTGTCTTTGAAGTCAAGCAAAGCATGTATTTCAATGAGGAGGAAGTGATCAACTGTGCCAAATGCTGCTAAAACATGAGATGATTTCTCTCAGTATTTCTGTAGGATTTGGCAACTGTGGAGCTCACTGGTAACTTTGCTAAGAGAAGTTCTGGAGAAATTGTGTATTCAAAACTAATTATCTACTCTGTTTGAAATGCAGGTCTAAGTACCGAAAATCTAAAAATGAATACCATTTGTATAACAACTCTAGGTATGCAACTGTTACAATAAAAGTGGATAACTAATACAATGAAAATATGAACCAGATAAAAAGGGAATAGAGAGAACAGACACTAACTCAGCCTGCATGAATCAGAGTGGGTGTCACAGAAGAGGCAGACTTGGGAGAGAAAGCAAGAAGAAATGTTACCAGCAGCAACACATGAGGAAGTCACCTCTGGAAATGGGACCACCCATAAGTTAGACATGGACGTATAACAGAGCCTACATATCTAGGTAAGGAAAAGAGCATCTTAGAACTTCCCAACCTTCTGTCATAACAGAACCAGCTTTGAGTTTGCTACCACTTCTTCCTGCACTACTACTTACTTCATATCTTTTTTAAAATTTAATTGACCTTAAATTTACTACCTTCTTTTTAACTTACACTACTCTCTTAGTAACAAGAGATTTGAAATCATGGAGTTTGATGTGCTAATTGTATATATTTTTCTAAGACATATTAAAGTGAAAAGACAAATACTGCATTTAAAAGTCCATCCTTGCACCATATAAAGCTTTTTGTGTTTTGTGTCATGGCTTGGGACTCCCTGAGTTCAAGCATATAATATCAGGGAGGACCCACAGAGAGAAATAAGAAACTACATAAGGAATATTTAAATAACAATAAATGTTTAATAAATAATATATAAGGATAATAAATAAGGCATAATAAACAAGAAAATAAGGGACTCATGGAGAGAAGATGAGTCAGAGCCTGCCAAGACTTGATAAATCAAATATTTTTGAAGGTCTCACTACACAACTCCCAGTTTCCTGGGCAATTTCTTTCTTTCTCATAATAATTCCACCCATGTTCAATTTGCTCTTTTCCCCTCAATGCCTCTGGAACACGTGTCATGCTAAACAGTTGCTCCTAAACCTTTCCATCAGTTGCTTAAGATCTCTCAGACCCTTGCCCCTCCCTCACAGAGCCCTTGAGTAAAAAGTGCAAAGGCAAGTCCACAACATAGTGTGACTTCTAGGCTTGTTCACTGTGGAAGCTCTTGATGCCAGAGGATTTTCTGGCTAAATGCATCACTAAAGCACTCCTTCACTGATTGGGTGGAGGCCCCAATGGTTGTGGATAAATTGAAGCAGGGCAAGAGAGCCTGATAGGAGCAGTGTTACAAGGCCAGGGAATTCCTGATACATCTCCATCAGTCACTTATTTTTAACCTTTATAAAATTCGCTCTCTACTGTAAAGACCTTTCAATTCCAAGACGAAAGAAAAGTTCACATTTCATCATTTGATGAATGAGTTCCATCATATTTGTCTTCAGCAGAGCTTTCCTGACAACCCCCCATCCTTTAGGCCTCTTCTCCCATGGGCTGCCTTTGATCACTAAAGCAACTCTGTCTCAAGGATGCTGACCCGTAGCAGTAGGGAAATGAGAAAGAGATGAGCAGGAACAATTATCACCTTTTCTCTTTCATCAACATAGGTGCCATTGCTGCCATTAGATTTTCATTAAGTGGTGCAGGAAGAAAAAAATAGGAAAGAGAGAACAGACATGGAAATGGCTACTGCTTAAAAAATGAAGCCATGGGGAGTGCTTTCCATGCACTATTAATGTTAATGTAGTGGAATTGCTTCATCCTCTTAATTAGACTCATAATTCTTAACCTTTAGGTAAACTGTGTATTCAGGCATGATGGAGGATGAGAATGAAATTAGCATTGCCTTGAAGCAGGAAAGAACACATCCACCAAAGACCCAAGGGAACTGATGAATAACTGGAGGAGGCATTATAGTTACCTTCACCAAAACAGCACCACACAGCAGGTGCAATGGAGCAGGCTTACCTACACGAAGACGCTGCTGCTCAGTGACAAAGATACCCTCATATTTAAATTGTGAAATGTGTGGTATCACTAAGACACCAGAGACCTGAGTTATCAAATCAAGGACATGGGATTCTGTGGCATCCAGAGCACACATGTGTAGATTAAAGAATCCTCTGAGGCAGCACAGAGCCTGTGTCCTTCACTCAGCAGGAGGTAGAATTGCTTTTCTGGTGCTAATCAATCAGCACTATGATGTTCTTAGCAGATCCTACAGACATGCATTCAAATTGCCTGCAGCATGAACTGCCTGAGGCCATCTTTTCTTCTAGCAATCTTCATTCATTTATTGGTTAATCTTCTCCAGCTGCCAGGGTGTTTAAAGCCTTTCATAATATCAAAGGATTTTTACCAATCTCTAACTGCCTGGTCATTTTTAAGTTTCCCAAATCTTTTCAAAAAGCACCTTTAGCTACCATAAAATGTATATTTTAACACCCAGAGTAATAATTTCCCTTTGTTTCATGCACCATCATCTGAACATCTTTGAAAGTCTTGAAGGATCAAAACAACTTCCCCGCACATAAAATACGGAGCAGCAGAGAAAGCCACTCATGGAAAGTAACTCAATCTACTGGAATGTACTCAGTGCAAGATGGTCCAGAGGCACTCTCATCACCTTGGGGCACTTGCAGTATGGAGCACCAGCCCTCGTTGGCCAAGAGTGTCCAGTACTGTCTGTTTTCCCAGCTTCCAGCTGCTAGACTGAGTAGGCCAGCATTCAGAGCATGAGAGAAAATATGTCAACAGTGCACTGTGGTGTAATGTTTTATACATATACACAAGTACACTCACATATGGACAATATTTCAGAGGCAACAGATTCATAAAAGCAGCATCAAATGTGATGTTTATGTGAATCAAAAACTATATAATGTTTTTTAGCTATACACCAACACATGCATGTGAGATAGTTTTATCTACATATATGCTAGGGCTTTGTGACTAACTATAAAATTAATCTTGAAAATTTGCTTTGCTTTTCCAGAAAAAGAGAGGAATAAAATAATACTTTCTAAATGTTAGCCCTCAAATTTATGTTGACATTAGCATGAACTAACACTGGAACTGTAATATTAACTAAACAGTAAAGTTAATTTTGATATTAATAAAATATTTGATTTTAGCCAAAACTAAAAGTCAGGCTATCTATTCATACTTTCATGAGGATCTATAAATAGACTTACAAGTTTAAAAATAGCCTGTAGTATTTTAGAAGTCTAATATATTTTTCTTTGGTGTGTCTCACATTTTAAAAAAATGATACACCTCATAGTAGATGAGTAGGGAAAAGCAATATTGCAAGTGTGCATTTTTATTTCAATTCGTATTTGGGCATGACTTTTTTTGTTGTTCTTTTTTTTTTCCCTATTTCTTTTTCTTTTCTGCTGTGTGATGGACATTGAGGTTAAGCACTAATTATTTCTGTTTCTTCACCTTCCAGGCATATACTTCCTGGTTCCTTTGGGGTTGTACATATTTGAAGTAGCAGACTATGTCACCCCAAAATATGTGGCATAAGGATTATTTTGAGCTGAAAGCAATTGAGAAGAAGCAGAGACAAGAAAAGCTCTCTGCCCCCTGCCATTTGCCTAAAAGCAGGACATACATTTTCAAAGGTGTCCCTCCTCCCCTCTCTACCAAGAAGAACAAAAGTTAATTACTGAGAGACAATTTTAGACCCTATCAGCCTGGAAATGGCACCAGAGAAATCTATGTAACAAACTTCATTAACTAGCCTTTATCTCCATACTTGGAAGCCTAAAACTGCTTTCCTTTGTTCTATCTTTTCTCCACAAGTTTATTGTTTTTTGTTGAAGATGCTATACAAGCTGGAGTTCTAAGCTACCTCTTCAAATTATTCATTTTTCCCTGAGTATCTACCAAGTATACATGAGGTATATGTTAATAAACTTCTGTTTGTGTTGCTCTTATTAATTTGTCTTTTATTACAGGGGTCTCAGCCAAGAACTCGGAAGTACAGAAAGAAAAATTTTTTTTCTCCCTTCATATTGCATTCTGGGCAATGAGTTGTAAGGAGAAGTGACATATGCCACTCCCAGGCTCCAGCAGGTTTGAGGCACACCAGAGCCCTGTTTTCCTCTTCCAAGATGGCCAGCAACACTTGAGAGAGGAGCTATTCCAGCACTCTGGATCCTGGAGGGAGAAGACGTAGAGCAGAACCCCGAGCAACCCACGAGGAATATCTGGCCTACTGAAAAATGAAACATCGTTGTTTTAAGTCTTTGAGATGTCCTGGTTTTTATTTTGTTGTTGTTATTGCAACATAATTTAGCCTATCCTATCTAATACAGAAATGTCAATTATTGTTTTTCAAAGAACTTTTTGGACCATACTCTCACATAATTTTCACATAACAAGAAAGATTTTTTGAGCACTTACTTTGTACCAGGTACCAAACTAGGCTGTAGAAGTATTTAGAAATGAGTAAGACTCAGTGGTTATTCTTGAAGAATTCACAGAGTTGGAAAAGTCTCACTTAGAAAGGAAAGTGAGATTTCAATCTACTACTGAGGAAATTCATGTCCTCTGTGCCTCTTAGCTGCCAACAAATTGGCAACCCGGGGCACCTCCTACCACCATATCCCCTTTACTTTAAAGAATCTTATTGCAGGATGGCATTGTTTTGAACAGTTACGTCCATTGTCACGGACTCTTGTTTTTCAACATCATAACCTGAGGGCCTTGGACAGATTGCACAGGGTTATTTGCCTAAGACCATGTCTCCATATTGAGAATCTGTTCAACTTTCTTCAAGATACAAAATGAGACAAAATACAGAATCCTAATTCAGAGACAATCCCCCAAAATGTTGTTTTACTTTGTCTTTCTTTCCTTCTTTCCTTCCTTCCTCCCTTCTCTCTCTATCTCCCTCCCTCCCTCTCTTCCTCTTTCTTTTTGTCCTTTCTCCCTTCCTTCCTCTCTCTCTCCCTCTCTCAATCCTCTCAAGGTGGTTTCTGCAACTACTCCAATATTCTCACATCTTATCATTTCTAAACTCAATCCAAAAATTCTGCTGAATATACAGATGGATTGTTAGAGTGTCAGCAACTTCATTTCTGATTTTCTCCTTATCTGACTTCTTTTCCTTGTCAGTGATGTGTTCACAGAGAGAATTAGTTTTCTATTCTTGGGGGCATCTTATGAAATGATTACCCAGATAGATTTTGGAGTGACTTCTGACTGTATCTATATAATATTGGTTTACTAGGCAAAATCCAGTCTTGGCTTGATTCAGTTTAAGGGGATGTTATATAACTGGCATCTGGGTAGCTGGCGAGCTGGCAGACTCAAGCAAGGATTTTTTCTGCTTGTCAATAAAACTGAATTTAATCACAAGAGGTTTGACTAGATTCATGTCTATTTTTACAGGTATGGATACGGTCATGTGATTCTTACTTTACTTAACCTCTTTGAACCTCAGTGTGTTCATCTGTAATAACCTATCCCTCATGAGATTGTAAGGATTAACGAGGTGATTTTACAGTTCATCTGTACTAGGAACTGAAAATACTTATTACAAACCCTGGCACATTGCAAGTATGAGATTCAAAAGCTAGGCTTAACGTGAATATCTTTCTTTTTCCTTTATCCCCTATTTTAAGTGCCTCCTACACAGGAATTATCAGGAATTTGAAAAGAAAAAAAATAATACATAAAATGCATATATACATAATATATATACATATATATCATAAGCAGGCATTTATAAGTGAGGGTTTGTTTTACGTATGTATATACATGACATTTTGTAACCAGCTACATGTGTCATATATAAACATGCTCTCTTCAGTGAACACATATCTTCTCATTTGGCAGAACCATCACACAGAACAAGGTGTCTGGACTCAGGATATCGACACTGCTTTGCCTTCATCCTCTCTTGACATCTGTCTCTGACTTTTGAGAGCATGGGCTTTGAAGTTAGATCTTGGATTCAGATCTTCCCTATAAAACCTAGGGCAACTTACTTTACCTCTAAGTCTCCATTTCCTCATTTGTATAACTAGAATAACAGCATCTTATTCAATGGTAGATGTAAGAATATAAAATTGTGTGTGTGATATATTTTTTCATTTATAATGTAGCTATTAGAAAATTTTAAATTGCCCATTTAGTTCACATTATATTTCCAATGGACCATTGTTTTAGAGTCTATTTTGTTCATCAAAACCAATCACTATTTTATGTTCCTTTCTATTTCTATGACCCCATGCTTCTTACCTTTTTCCTTGACCACTGAGATGGATACTTAACTAGTCTCCTTGTCTGTAGTCTCCTCCCGACCCAATCAGTTCTCTTTACAACCACATGGTTAATCTTCTCTTTACAACCAGTCAGGTCACTCTCCAGCTCAAGCATGTTCTTCATGCAGTGAAAGTAGATGAGTTAATCTATGGAATCATGCTGCCAAGAATGTGAAACATGGAAGGCCCTCCCTCCTGCCTGCCCTTCTTTCTTCCCATCTTCTCTGCTTCCTCATCTGAAATAAGCAGCAACAACCTCAACTGCTTCATTCCTAAATATAATTTCTCCCCCAGTCCCTGAGGGTGAGTCACAGTACCCTCCCTCTAAGACTTTTCCCATCACAATGACCCCTATCCACACTGTATCTAAAAACAAGTGATGCCTTTCCATAGAAGTTCTCTGGGATTTACCTAAGTAGAAGTAATTTCTTATTTCCAGAGCATTTACACCTCTCTAACATATAATCATTGTCTCTAATCTACCCACAAGGGCATAGCCTTCTTAAATGGCAGTAGTCACTATGGCCAGCCCCTTTTCATATACATTCGTAATCCCTAAAAAAGCCAGCAAGTTAGGTTAAAATGTTACCTATTTTGCAGATGAGTAAATGTGAGTCAGAGACTCAGGTTATATGACCTGAAAATGGCCACTCAGCAAATAAATGGCAGAACAGGGGAATTCAGTTATTTTTTGCTTCAGAGCCTAAAACTTTTCTACCGTGCCGAACTGAGATGATGGCTTAACAATCTCTACAATATCTAGCACACTCCTTGGTATTTCTCATCAGATCCCCACACAAACACACACCCACACACACATAAACACACACACCACACATACACATGGCACAAAGCATGGAGGAATAAAAACGCCATAACGCATTCAATCCCTCCTCTTAGCAAAAGTGAGAGGACAGTGAAAATTATGTTTAGAAAGCCATCTCTGTCATTTCAAAAGAAATTAGGTAAGTTAAAAATTTAAATTAAAAAGACTGCAAGTTCCCAACCTTTTTTTATCCTTCCAATGAAGTGGGTATGGTTAATGTTGTTTTGCCATCCTCATTCTTAGAGGTGGAGAAATCGAGGCTCACAGATATTGGGTACCTTATCTAAGGTCAGATGACTTATCCTCATGGACCAAATGCTAGGACCGAGGCAAGTGAGACCACACCTTGGGCTCTTCACTGATACTCTGCTGCCTTCCCTTTGCCATGGTTATGGTGAAGACTTAGGCAGGAAGGAAGGCAGCATCAGTCCCAACTTTTGATAACAAGCTATGAGGTGTCATTAAAGCACAGTCTGTGTAGACGGATGGGCCTCATCTATGCAGCTGGTGGAACTGCATTTCTATAACTACCTAAGAACCCACAGAATATGTTTATGAAGTAAATACCATAATAGATGCATAAATATTCTAAGGTAAGAAATTGTTATTCTTGCTGTTCCTGACTTGTTATGACCTTGGGGAAGTTTCATACCTTCTTTGCACGATCAGTATTACCATATGGAAAGTATGTTCTGAGAAGATCAGGTTCATGAAGGTGTGAAAAAACACCACCTACTATATAAATAAATTATCATATTTCATGGACTTAAGAGTCTCAGAAAAGTTCTTCCTTTTTTTTTGTTTGTTTGATTTGTTTGTTTTACCAACCCTTCTAGTTCCTTACTGTGACAAGAAAGTAATAAACTGTCATATGTATTTTAACTCACTTTATGTTGGTTAGTATAGAGTCATGAAGTGTCAGGGCAGAAAGGACAGTAGGAGAACATCAAACATAACCCACTAGGATTAAAGATGAGAAGCTTGAGGCTCATAAAATGTGAGTACCTTGCTCAAGGTCACAGAAAGTCAATGAGGGAGCCAGGAGCCGGACGGCAGCTCCCACCTCCCAGTCCAGTCCTTTCCACTCGGTGAAGCCGCCTTCTGCCTGTGAGAGTCTCTGCAGCAGGCTTAGCTAAATGCGCTTCTTTTACCATGGGTCTTCTGACTTAATATGAATACTAGTGACACTTAATATTAATTAAAGAGGAATCTTCTATTTATTCAACAACTACTTACTAAATGTTTGCTTGGTGCCCTGTACTCTTCTAGGCATTCTGGGGATACAGTGGGGAATGAGACAAAGAAGTTCCCTCTTTCATGGAGCTCACATTCTGTTGACAGAGTCAGACAGTCAAGAAAAAAACAAACAGCGAGAAAATACCAGGTAGTAATAACACGTATGCAGAATATTAAAATAGGATGAAGTGATAAAGAGTGATTGAGGGGATACTTTAGTTGTATGTAAAATTTAAGTTGAGAACTAAGCATGGGAAGAGGAACGAAGCTTCTGAGTAGAGAGAAGAACTAGCCATCAGGACTAAGATGTGGGGGGCCAATCTTAGCAAGGAACAGAATAAAGGGAAATAGGGCCAAGTTTATTTGGAGGGTGGGAGAAGAGGAACTAGGGAGGACCTTCAGCCTACAGAGCTCTGTAGCCACAGTAAGGAGTCTGGGTTCTATTTCAAGGGCACGGGGAAGGGTTTGAAGCCAGGTAATATAATCTTGCTTTGGAAAGATCATCTTTTAGGCTATTATGTGAGATATTAACAGTAGGGAGGTGGCATAGGAAAGGAAGCAAGAATCCAATGCACTTGCCCAGTCTGTAGATGATGGGGGTTTGAATTTTTAGGTGGTAGCAGTGGAATTGGACAGAAGAGGCTGGGCTCAAAGTTAGCTGTGACTGATGGGTTTGAGTATTTGCTGGTGTACTGAAGGGAATGGAGATGGTGAGGAGGGAATGAGTCCTAGGTTTTGGCCTAGGACTATCTAGTTTGTTAAAACTAGATAGAAGATGGTACCATTTATTAAGATGAGAAAGACAGACAGATGAGTTGATCTGAGCGGCTGGCAGAGGTGGGGAGGGGACATAGTCTTAACTGTAACACTCTCAGCAGTGCTATTAGGTAAGTAAATACCATATTTACAAATAAATGAACTGCAGTTCAGAAAGTAAGTATGCCCACAAGCCAGCTAAAGGCAAATCCCCAAATTGAACTCTGTCATCAGACATTTCATGGGATTCTGAGACCCTCTCCTGGTAGCTAGGGGAGCTAATATTCCCCTTGCTCTTTGAAAAATGTGATAACATACTGGTTAAAATAACATCAGTATCACAAGCGCTTACTTCATGCAGGACATAGCATCTATGCCGTTAAACTTTACAGATAAGGAAAGTGAGGCTCAGAAAGCCCATGTAACTTGCTCAAGATCTCACAGCTATTAAGCAGAGAAAGTGAAATTTAAGACTAGGTTTTATGATTCTAAAATTCATGCCTTTTTCACTTTGCTGCCACTGTACTACATCTGAAGACTAGAAAATGGGATTCTTCTTACTGTAAGCACATTTGAGATGAAGTAAGTGAACACGGTCTTTCATAAAGTGGAGAGAAAAATAAAAATTTTATCTTATACAGGGTTTGAATGTTGATTCTTGGGCAACCTACATTGATTATCTAAGTAATTAATGATCTGAACAGCAATTCCTTTGCAGCCAGGCACATATCATGTCTTGAATTTATGTGGGATAGTTTTTATTTTCCTCAGATACACACCCACATCTCTAGCTCCATTAAGGTGTATGTCTTCTTTGGAAAATCCACCCACCTCTAATTTTGACTTTATGTCCCCAGTGAAACACCAGGAGTGAGTTATTAGGACATTAGGAAAGGTGGCTTTCACGCACAGTAAAATGTACTGACTTGATTCATGTGATGATCTCTTTATATTTTTAAGACCTGTGGCAAACTCTTATAAAAACATTCTAGCAGCATTGCTTAAGGGTGACAAAAGTCCCTAACAGGGAAAAATGGAGAGTCAGACACATTCTCATTCTGAATTAGAACTGAGCAATCAATAGTTGGCAGGACACCAGAGTGGAAGAGCCTACACTGAGTCAGAGAGACCTGGGTTTGACTCCTGATTCCGCCCTGCACTTGCTGTATTTCTTTAGGCTAGTGAACTATTCATGCAAAATTTTGAAGAAGATAACGGTAGTTCTTAAACGTGTATATACACTCACCCCATTAAAAGATAGAATCAAATTTCCCTTCCTTTGAATGTGGGCCAGCATAAGTGACTGTCTTCTAATAATTAGAAAGCAGCAGAAGTAATACTGCATGACTCCTGACCCTAGGTAATAAAATGCAATATTGCTTTCACCTGGCTCTCTCCCTCTCTTGCGACATTTGTCCCTGAAACCCAGCCACCATGTTATGAGAAAGTCAAGCAGCCACATGCAAAGAACTCAGGTCCAACTGAGATCTCAGCCACATGATCAGCTGAGGACCCCAGCCAACAGCCAGCACCCACTGAGTGAGTGAGCCTTCAGATGTCCCCAGCCCCAGCCCCAGCTTCAGGTGATGTGGAGTAGAGCAGAGAGGCACAAGTCTTGCTGGACCCTGCCCAAACTGCAGGTGCATGAGCAAAATGAATGTTACCATTATTTTAAACCCTTAAGTTTTAATGCCATTTGTTACATAACAGTTGATCATCGGAACAGAAGATGAACCTTTTCTTTGGTTACCTGAATCCTCCTTTCGTTATTTTCCTTCCCTATGTGAGACCCTCCTCATTTTCTGTATGTTAGTTTGGAATGCAGGTGGCAGTTAAAGCCAAAGAGACATTTATTTGAAACTGGTCTCTAGCACTTAGCAGTTATAAGACATTGGGCAAACCACCTAACGTCATAGACACCCCCCATTCATTCATAAGTGAGAAAGATAATACAAACTTCATAAGACCACTGAGAGGATTAAGTGAAATAATATGTTTCAAATGCCTGGCAGAGTGCAGGTGCTCCGTAGCTGAGAGCCAATATCAGTAGCAGCAGTGGTAATATCAAAGAGTATGCGTTACAGAAACCATGAGTTTCTTTATAAATTCTTGCTGTACATAAAGTAAAAATAGCCTTTTGTTAAAGACATTTCAAACACTGCCCTAGTATTTTGTCTTCCAGATGTCACGGCATAGTTTTGTGTTTTGGGTTATGTTGCTCCTGTGACAAAAATTGTTTAGTAGTATGGTGACAACCTGGTGTAGTGAAAGTGCCATGGACTTTGGGATCAGTTCTATCCATATAATTTGTGTGTGTGTGTGTGTGTGTGTGTGTGTGTGTGTGTGGAGGGAGAGAATAAGAGAGGGACAGAAGGAATGAAGGAAAGAAGGAAGAAAGGAAGAAAGACAATGTAGGTATTTGGGAGGGGGTGTGCTGCAGGGGACAAGGATTTCAGCTCTCTGATGGAGACCTCTAAGATTTGTGAGTGTGGTGGGTAGGCTGGCAGTAATAAAATGGTGAGTGAGGTGGCCAAAGCAATGTCAAATCTGTTTACTTGGGGAAGCAAGTACAACAGTCCCGCCATGAATCGGAGGTAATCTGAGGTGGTCCCTAACCCTTTTGCTGATAGCACTGAGCTAGACTGTGGGGATCAGAGCTGTTTAAGACATAGTTTCTGTCCTCAGGGAGATCATAGCTGTTTCTAGTTCACCAGGCATAGGAAGTGACCTAAAATCTCTATGCGCTTAGCAAATTATGGATACTTGGTTTAGCCTGACTTAAATAAACTGACATTAGCCTTTGGATTTGAAATAGGAAGAGAAAGAGAAATCCCCTGCTTAAATGTTCCAGTGATTTCCCTGCACACTTACAATAAATACCATAGTCCTGGCCTTGAATGATCTGGTCTCTGGACACTCCCAACCTTGTTTCCCTGTCACCCTGGCTCCCTCTTTTTTCTCCACTAGCCACATTGGCCTTCTTGCTGCTGCTCAGCCTGATATTGTCTGTCTCAGATATGCACATGCCCTGCACCCTCCCTTCACCCAGGACTCTGGTGGAGTGTCCCCTCCCGGCCAAGGGGCCTTTCCTACCACGCATCTGAAATAGAACTCCTCACGCCTGTTCACTCTCAGGTCCCTTATTCTTCTTGACTTTTCTTCCTCACATTTTTCGTGAACTGACTCTGTGTGTGTGTGTCTATGTGTGTAGGTGTACGTGCACACATGCATGTGTATTTGGTTTGTTTCTGTCATCCCCACCAAAATCATGTGGGCAGGAACTCTATTTTTCCAGTGTTTCATTCTCATTGGCCAGAAAAATATGTGGCACATTATGGATAATCAATAAATACTTATTGTATGAAAGAAAATGTAATCGTCTGTTAATTGATCTTGTTTGGTACAAACATTGGGGACAAAGAATTTCAAGATTTTCTGGGGTTTTTGTAAACCCCAGAGTACCTTGAAATGCTATTTCTTTTTCATCAATAACTTGGCTTTTCTGCACCACAATTCCTTACTTAGATTTCTAAACCTCATCATTAGTTCTGTACACATTTGAGGTCAAATATTACAAATGGACATGAGGGTTTATACATACAAGTGCATTTATAGATCTATTTGGATACACAAAGAGTATATGATGACTAAATATCATTACATAAAACATATTATATACCATATACTCTATAATGTACAAATAGAATGTGGGTGTATATATATTCATACATATTAGTGTGTGTGTATGTGTATATATATACATATATATATAGTGATATATACTATATATCACAAAGTATATAGATAACCAGTTAGCTGTAGGCTCACTAAAATATCATTAATTAAGGGAAAGGAGGAACATTGAGAATTTTAGAATACTTTAAAAGAAATAGTATTTTATCACTTTCAAATCCATTGGAACATAGCTAGGTAAAGCAATTGACTCCAGGTAGAAACCACACTCATGCCTGCATGAATGAATGAATAGGCCTGACTTTAGCCCATTGCTTATAGAGAAATAGGAACTCTGAAATGCTATGGGGCACTGAATCATTTGTTCTACTAAGGAGTTTAAACAATCTTCATGACAAACTTGTTTGCTTGATGATTTGCTTGACAAATGCTTTCTGTTCAGAACCAAAGTAAACTCCAGCTCAAGCTGTCCTACAGCTTTAGATTACAAAGTAAAGGAGTCTGAATTTCCAATGGTTTCATGTGTATCAGTATTGACTTCTTACCTCTGCCTTAGAGAGCTCACAGCTTTATTGAGGGTTTTGCCAAGTAGGCTTTCACTACACAGAGTAGCACATACACCAGATACTTAAACCCCAACGAGTAAATCCAATGAGAGAATTCTAGGCACCATGGAGACTATAGAAGAGAATTTAGGAATAGGCAGGAATTTCCATCCCCATTCCCAGCAGGGACCTCAGCACTGGGCTTCCCCAGGTGACCACCTTCCTATGCCCCTCTCAATCTTGTCTTCCTTCCAGGGAGAGTTGTAGGTTATGGAGCTAATTGGCCATGTGATTAAAGCATCTTCCAGACCGTAGCCTCATTATTTCTTTTTATGTACTCGGTATGAGTGTTTCCTAAACTGGGTTCTGTTTCATCTTATATGTTCATCACATGTTACCTTCAGGAACCTGGCTTCAAGCAAAATTCCTGTGTAGGTGCTGACAGTGAGAGAAGGCTTGGGCTCAACCAGGTAGCCCTTATCCCTTGGGACACAAGTGGCCACATCCTCCCCAATGTTAAGTTGCCCCTAGGCACTGGTGGGCTGTTGATTCCTGTCTTGGAATCTGTTCTGTAGCACAGGGCCTCAGGCCCTACATAAAGTTAAGGGTAGGAAGTAGCAAGCACAGTGAAAGGAACTGCAAAGATGCATGGGAATGGCAAAGACACCTTTCCCATGGACCTCATGGCTTAGAATTCCAGTCCTTTGGAGAGTTTCTAGTATAAACTTTCAGTTAAAGAGACAGATGACACATTCCATTGGCTGGCACTTAGCAGCAGCTCTGGGGAAGAATATCAGAGGAAACTGTCAGAAAATGACAGTGTCATGGTTCAGTCACTAATGGAATGAAAAAGACACAGTGGTGAACCAGGCCTGAACTTATCCTGCCTGTCTTCTCTCTCCATCTCCCTCTGCTGCTGCTAAATGAATGGCACCAAAGCCAGAGCCAAGAGCAGATAGAAGGAGGCTCTGGGGACACCGAGGTGGGGATCCACAGGACTGTCCTGTGAAGTAGTGTGTGAGCCATGGAAGCTGCTGCATCTAGGCAAGGACACTGCAAACTCTTTGAAGCTGCCCAAGAATTTGCCCAATTCAAGCCACCCTGACAACCACATAGCGTTAGCAGAGGTGACTCTGGCTGCTCTTCCCTCTCTTCATCTACACTTTCTTATAAAATAAGGAAAATCATATAAACTCATGTTTTCCCTGACAACTCCATTTTCTTGTAAATTTTGGCTCTTTGGGGTTTGCACAGTGTATCAGAAATAGCATCCTTGCTTTGATTTCAGGCGAAGCTGGGTGCAAAAACTAGATCTGCCCCTGCCCAGCTGTGTGGCATTAATCAACCATTTTACTCTCTCCGAGGTTGTGTTTCCTGAAATGCCAGATGAGGATAGTGACGCTGACTGTGCAGATCTGTTGTCTGGATTAGAGATAAAGCTTGTACAGCACCCCACACATATCCTCAAACATAGGAAATGCTTAGTCATTGGTGGCCATTTGAACAATTCTTTATTTTTCTCTCATCCTGGCTTCTTTTATTTCCTCCCTTTATTACCTATTGTATATAGCAGAGAGGAGAATCTATAGCAAGAAGACATCTTCCACATTCTCTTCTTATTGAACTGAGTCCATAGTGGCCACAATTTGTAATATTTTACAGCTTCTACCAACCCTGGCTAGCAGGAGTATCTCCTTCCAATAAGCAATGGGAATCAGCCTATACTTTTTTTTTAATTAACAAAAAATATGTAAAATTGTTTTTGACTCCTCTCTGCATTTATCCAATAGCCAAAGATGAAATAAGATGGTGATACCTATTGCTGGGAAATGATGGCACTCAATGTCACAGTGATGTTGGGAGGACAGATTGGTGAAACCTCAATACATTGCAGAAGTCAAAAGGGCAAAAGCCTTGAGAATATGCACACTCCTTGCCCTGGCAATGACAGCTCAAGGAATTTATCCTAACGATAGCCACAGTTTTGTTCACAAAGATCTATGTGCCAAAATGTTCTTGCATTTGTAATAGTGAAAAAATGGGAAAAAATCTAAATGCCTAAATAGGAGATTTGTTAATTTTATGTTTTTCTGTGGTACATCCACATGATGGAAGACTGTTGTTAATAAACATTATGGTATAAAGTCATATTTATTGACATGGAAAGATATTTGTACATTGTTTTTATGTGACGAATACAGGTAGTAAAACAATATCACAGGCTGGCCCCAGCTTCAGCAGATAAGGGAGAAACTTGCCCAGCTCTTCCAGACTGGCAGGTAGATAAGGACATGGTCTCCATTCTTCTCCCCTTTTCTCTCTGGCCTTCTCTGTGGGGAAGGGGTTGGTTTAATAATTAGGGAGATTAGGAAAACATCTCTGCAGGTGCAGGTGTATGCCTGTTATGAACTGAATGTTTGTGTCCCTCCAAAATTCGTATGTTGAAATCCTAACTCCCAAGTGGTGACATTAGGAGTTGGGCCCTCTGGGAGGTGATTAGATCATGAGGGTGGAGCCCTCGTGAATGGGATTAGTGATGGTTTTCTCACTCTCTTCCCCGCATGTGAGGGTATGAGGAAAAGTGAGCTGTCTGCAACCTAGAAGAAGCCCTGACCAGAAGCTGGCCATGCTGGCACCCTGGGCAAGGACTTCTCCAGAACTGTGAGAAATAAATTTCCACCTTTTATAAGCCAGCCAGTCTGTTATTTGGTTACAAGAGCCCTACCTAAGACAGCACCCCAGGCGCTGGCTCTTAGATTCATGTGTCTACAATGGTGCACATACATGTCTTCACCCCCACTTCCATGAGGTGAGCACTCCTGAGCTAGGGCCCAGGGGCTCTGTCCCTGCATTGAGGAGTGTGAGGCTGGGGCCACATCGCTGTGAGGCTGCCTGTCTGCAGTCCCACCTCACCCATTAGCAGTGCCTTGTCTGCATGTGGAGGCTGAGGGCCAAGCAGGCCTTCTTGGTCTCTGGTCCGTACTGCGTTCTCCAAGCCAGCTCACAAGAAGAAAGTAGATACTGTATGTACAAGCCCATTGTCTTCTTTCATCTACCGCATTTGACTCAGAACTCATGGGGGAAAAGAGGATTAATGAGTACCCTTGAACCCCAACACACAGAGAGTATGTTCTGACTGTGTTTCTGTGAATATGCACATGGAAAAACATCAAGAAGGATGCACACCTAAACGCAACATTGGTCTTTTCTGGGTGGTGAGATTATCTGCATGCACGAGTTATAATTATTCTATTTACACTGTTGAAATAAAATAAAATGCCCCTTTGAGCTTCCATTACAGCACAAATTTTTGACCTTCCCTCCTGGGATGGAAACTGTGAGGAGGGAAAGAAATATGACACTAGCACTTGTTGGACACCTACTTTGTACCAGGCCTGGTACAAGGAGCAGCGCAGACTACATGTTTCCTTCAGTCCTTATATCAGTCTTATTAGTTCAGGATTTTCATCTAAATTTTTCAGGTGGTGAAAATTTTCAGGCTGTGGAAATTTAGCAACTTGCACAAGGTCACATAAGGGGCAGAGTCAAGATGTCACTTTCAATATGGCCTGTTCTCAAATTGATGCCCTTCCCACTTGAATATGCTCATGGAATTAAAGACAGTTGAGTATGAAAAAAAAAGACATACAAAAGCAATGGTGTAGCCAAATGGATGTCACAGAATGCATATACTAAAGAAAATCCCACAGTCAGAATGAACATACTCCCATTTTTCCTAAAATTCCACCAAACTCAATCCTTAGAAAACTAGAAGCAACACAATGAAAAGAGGGAAGGATGGTTTTCAGACACAGGCACTCTGTGAAGAGTGCTGAGAGTGACAGGTGCAGGCTTGACAGCCAGGGGAGGGAAACAGGGACAAATATAAACACTGGATCTCTCACAGCAGCGCCATCTCAGGACACTGGGGAAAGGGACACCAGCCTTGCCTCAGATCTAGTCAGCCCTGTGAGCATGGCTGACTCCCAGGAGAGTGCAATAATCGATTTTCACAACGATGATCCTAAGTCATCAAGAAAAGGTTAGATTTTATGTTCAGAATTCTCTGTTTAAGAAGGCAAGGAAGCATGTAATCCATTTGAGAAAGATTTTCATTTCAAATAGTTAAAATTTTTTTGAAAAGATTTTTGGTGCTTAAAGGGATAAGTGACAGTTATCTGGAAAATTCACTTATGTGGAACTACGTCTTCCCTAAAGATTCTAGATCAGTGAGACGGTGTGTTATATTTAGTTAGGCTTCTATCACTTCTCCTTTGTTGACATTTCCTTGCCTAACATTTTCAAGCCTTTCAAAATTCCTAACTTCCAAGCATTGGATTGTAAGTTTCTTGAGGCTAAAGATTCTGACATCCTGTCTTGGTTATTCCACATTGCTGTGGTACTCAGCCTTTTTTTCTGCCATGAAACAAATGATGAACTGACTAGTAACTTCGTAAACATGACTGACTCCCAAGGCGTGCATAAACTTTGACAAAGCCCTCTTGACATTTTGCAAAATCCCTTTCGGGTTTTGCTAAGCAGTCCTAGAAGTTTTTTTTTTTTTTTTTGCAAGCATGTTAATAACCAAATCAACCGTTCACTCTAAAAAATAACCATAGGAAAAGTAAATAAATAGGATTAATCCAATTTTTGTCTAAAAGTAAATACTATTTAAAAAAAAGTCATTTCTATTAAGGCCTGCACTTTTCAGGTAACACTGGTACTGCAAACACACAGGACTGTGCCTGCCTGCCCTACTGGCCTCCCTGTCTAACAATGCTCCCTTATGTATCTTTTACCTCAGACATGACTCAGTGTTCTTTGATGACTCTGCCAAGATGCTTGGTGCATTCTCATATGCTAGTCCCTCTTCCAGAAACATCATTTCCCACCTCCGCACTTCTATGTCTAGCTCAAATGCTCCACAAGTGCCATTGCTCTCAAGAAGCTTCTCCTTCTCACAACTGTTGTGAGATGGGTGTTACCATCTTTCCCTTTTTGAAGATGAGGAGAAAATCTTGAAAGGCTACAGACTCCCCACACGTCAGACTCTGGGTATCAGAGCCAAGTGCTCTTCTGGCAGCGTTTCTCTCCATTGCACAGTGAACACTGTCAGTGTAGCCCCCTTGTTTCAAACACCCCTCTCCTCAATATTCTGGGTTTGTGGGGCCCATCTGTCACAATGTGGTCACCCTGGGTGGTCCACGCAGAGGGGCAGGGCAGGGGTGAGACTTACCTGGCGTGTTGAGCAGCCGGGACCTCCTACAGTGGTAGGCTACCTCCTGCTCACAGTGCTCCGAGCCATCGATCACAGCCTCCAGCTGCTCCAGGCTGCTACCGTAGTCCAAAGTCATGGTGTAGGGCTTCTCGGGGTTGGCGCCCCGCACAGGGGTCAGCTCTGTGTTGTTGTGCTGCACCGATGTCCAGATCTTGTCCTCTGCCAAGGAAGGAGACATTAGAAGGAAGGTCAAAAGAGGATCATACTTACATACTTCAATAAAGCTGAAAGAAAGGGAAAATAGGATCATGCAAACAGTATGTTAGGTGGCTCAACAAGCAACCATTAATTGCCCCCTGAATACTCTACTCACGCAAAGAATTTCACCAGGGAATTTCTGATCCTCATAAAGCTCCATCAAGAGTTAGCATGAGGGTTAATAATCTTAAGAGCTAAATATGTGGAGCCTTTACTCCACAGGCTTTACGCTAGCATTTAATGCCCATTATCTCATTTTGAATTGGCATTACACAAATCAGAAGACAGTCAATACTGCTATGCCAGAAATGAGGGAAAAGTGAATGAAGAGAATTAGGCTGCTTACCCAAGGTAACATAGTTAGTAAGTGACTAGGAATTGGAACCTAGGACGTCTGACTCCAAAACCGGTACTTCCAGCTATTGACACACAATTCCTCACAAGAGAAACACTACCATAAATGTCTCACAGAACCATAAGTACCACGTTGAAAATAAGACCTATACATGGAAAGTATCTGTAAAATATAAATCATTAACAAGGATGAGATAGTGCACATGTAAGGCACTTAATTGCAGTTTTTTATTATTTATTCTCCATGCTAACCCTATTTGCCAAAAATATTCTAAGAGGTTTACAATAAAAGAACATGCAGAGATGAAGACCTTTAAATCAGGGTGGGAAAACATGTTTTACCTACTACGGGTAAGAATGGAAGGTGAGGAGAAAGCAGAGGCATTAGTTTAGAGTTTGAGAGATCTGTATTTGAAACCTGTTTCTGCCAACAACAAGCTTGGACAAGGCACTTCGTTTTTCTGAGGCTTAGTTTCATCATCAGTGGAAAAACAAAAAGACAGCAATACCAGCAGGACTGTTAATATTGAATAGCAACCCAAAATACAAAGTTGCAAAGCACTATCTATGATGTATGTACCAGACATTCTGTAATAATAACCTAGACTGAAACATTTACTGCAATTGGGCATAAAATTTAATTCTGAACATGCTTGTAAATAAAGCAAAGGAGGAAATAGGAAGAATTGAAAATCTTTTGTCATCTGAGAATCTTGCCCACATAATAACACCATCACTCTTCATAAATTCTCAGGGCTGGAAAAGAACCTAGGATAGACATCACGTTTCCTTCCTCCAACGTCCACTTAGTTTTACAAATGAGGAAACCAAAGTCTAGGATGTAAAGAAATGCATTTCTTTTAGGCACTTGTATTAGACAATAATGACAAGAACATATACTGAAAGTAACCATTGTTATTAATTAGTACTACCAAGAGCAGGATCATGGCTGCCAGCATGACTAAACTGAAAAGGAGAACTAGCAAGCAGGGAACCCAGCTTTAACACTTTCTCTACACTGACTCTGTATATGACTTAGAATAAGTGACTTCATTGCCCTGCACTTCAGTTTTAATATATTAGAAGGAAGAAGAAGAGAAAGAGAGTTTGGTCTCAATTTTCTCTGAAGTATTTTTCAAATCTAAAAAAGGAAATATTTCTTGCAGCATAAAATTCAACTCTGCTCAAATATTCTGATTCATGTTAAGACTGTTTCCTAAACACTGGCCCAGTGATAACCCACATATCTTGAATGTTTAATGAGGCAGAATTACATTTTCTATAAAGTCTAAAAAACAAATAAGAAGGAAAGTTATGGATTTGGGGTTTGATAGCAAAAATAGAACATGATTCATATTGGTAAAAATAATAATGTTACACAAAGAATTAATGCAAAACTCTAAAAATGTTGATGCCAATATAGAAAAAAGCTGATAAAATAAACAAAGAAAAGTAATTGTCCAATAATGCAATATGGTAGAGGGAGAAATAAAAACTGACAGTTTTGAAATGTCCATGGTGCTTAGAAGAAGAAAGGGAAAAGAAAGTCTAATCTAAATTATAGATGTTACATCATACTAGGACATTTTACCTGCATTATCTCCAGTACTCATAAGAATCCACCATGGTAGACATCAATCTAGATATAGATATAGATACAGATATAGATGTAGATATGTAGAGAGAAAGTAAACTTGTCCCTAGTCTCAATGTGTTCAATCTGTCTGATTCCAAAAGTGGTCCACATAGTACCCTTAAATCATACGAATTTGATTTCCCTCTGAATGTAGACAGATTTTCATGTCCATATATCCATTCGTCTGATTGTTCATACATTCATTAATTGACTTGCTTATTCATTTACTCATTGACTCATTTTGCAAAAATCATAGCCTATCTTTGGCAAAATGGAAAAGGAAGCTGTGGCAGAGATACAATCTTTCATCTTAAAGCCACTAATATTACCAGCCCCGCCTCTGGACCCTGAGGGTGAATTGAAGTTTTAATAATAATTCAACCATTGGCACTTTTTGATATATGCAATATATGGAAGATACAAAGGAATAATTTAGAGCTCCAAAGTGCCCCCCAAAATTCACTTAACAGATATCACAAGACTTCACTACAGACACAGTATGAGCGACAGGAGGAGGATGATTACTCAAAACCTAGAGCCTCTTAGCTGGCTTTCATTTCAAAGATGCCCTTTGTCCTCTGATTATATTTCTCCTGGGAGATAGCAGCATTTTTTTCCTTCTGCTTCATGGGTGGCAGTACAGATTATGCCCTGAACCTTGACAAAATACTACAGGCCAGGGGTCAATGACACTCACTAGAATCAGCTTTGGTGGCTGATGCTCCTGGTGCCTGGTCTAGGATGGAGATGACTGGTTTCAACTAGGGAAACTCTATGTGAAGGTTAGCTCTGAAGGATTTTTATACAAGTAAGATTATTTCAAACAGTCTTTTAGGAGGATGGGGGGAGATCCGTTCATTGACTCACACGTGCTTTAACTAAAACTAGACCCAGGAAGCTAAATGTTCAAGACAGTCAATTTAGTCAATGGGCAGTGGAGATTAGTGGACACAGCTTGGGCTCTGGAGTCAAAAGATCTGGATTTGTGTGCCAGTTCAATACTTACTGGTTAAGCAACCTTGGTCCAATTATTATTTCTCTAAAGTTCAGTTTCCTCATCAGTAATATTTGAAAGGCAGAAATGATACCAACTGTACAGCATGGTTGAAAGATTAAGTAAGGGGATTTGTGTGATAAGGTCCATTATTAGCCAAATTACCAAGTATTTCATAGAAATCTGTGTACCTTTTGTTAAAAGGAATATATCATCTCTGTCTCAAGGGATTCACAGATATCGGATGCTGATGCTGTAGTCCCCCTTATCTGCGGTTTCACTTTCCATGGCTTTAGTTACCCGCAGTCAACCACAATGCAAAAATATGAGTAGCATGGTGAAATCCCACGATGTCCCACTTTGTTACACCTGGTAAGTGAATCATCCCTTTGCCCACTCGTCATTTAGTAGCTGTCTCAGTTATCAGATCAACTGTTGCCATATTGCAGCACTTGTGTTCAAGTAACTCTTATTTTACTTAATGATGGCCCCAAAGCACAAGAGTAGTGATGCTGGCTATGTCAATTTGGATATGTCAAAGAAGAGCCATGAAGTGTTCCCTTTAAGTGAAAAAGTGAAAGTTCTTGACTTAATAAGGAAAGAAAACGAATCATATGTTGAGGTTGCTAAGATCTATGGAAAGAAGGAATCTTTCATCTGCAAAATTGTGAAGAAAGAAAAAGAAATGCATGCTAGTTTTGCTGTTGGACCCCAAATACATATGCATAGGAAAAAATAAAGCATATATAGGGTTCAGTACTATCTGTGGTTTCAGGCATCTAATGGGGGTCTTGAAACATATCCCCTCAAATAAGGGGGGACTACTGTATTATTAATAACAGCATCAAGGAGAAGGAGAGCTGCAACTGGCCTCTGGTAGTTCTCACAGTAGCTTGTATTCACAGGGTTCTTTCTCAGAGCATAAATTTATAAGACCCATAAGACACCTACAGGGGAGAAAAACTGAATCTGGCCCTCCCCCCACAGATCCATGAGGAAAAAACACCAGTTTCAATAGACCCAGAACAGGAAATCTTCCCTTCTTGCAGTTCTGTGAACTTGAACTCCCACTCAAGAAAACCTACAGAGCTTTCCCTATAACCCAAGTAGGTCCAGTTTCATGCAGGGACCAAGGGGTAAATCATTTAAATGCTATGATCAGAAGAGCATCATAAAATCCACTAGGCTCCAAACACCCTCCTCTGCTGGCCTGCTCCAGCACCAGACCCTCTACCACAGGTTCTAGTCTCTGCAGGTGCATCTAGGTCTCCAAGGCACCACAAGACAGCCCGGCTTTAGAAACAAGCCTATCTGATTAGCATCTGTGTTCTTCTGAGTGTCAGCAGTGAGACTTTGGGCAACTTATATAACATCTCTGAAGTTTCCTTGTTGACAAATGAGGATAAAAATATCAATCTTTTCACCCATGATAACATTATAATGATTCAGCATCATGTTTTATGTGAACACAGAACAGGTTGTCTGACAAGCGAAAAAGCCAAGAATCCATACATGAGAACTTTTCTCTAACGTTAGAATGAGGACTGGGACTTCATTCCTTGGGTGGTGGGGGGAGGCACATCCGGCAAATGAGGTTAACAAGCAAGTTCTTGTAATAGAGCTGCTACTCTAGATAATAAATTACTACACTCTTATTCAATTATCTTTTCACTCTAGAATAGCCTCATGCATCTCTATATTTATTTGCATCCCTTGCATTTTCTGAAATTTCTTCAACAGAATTTGTGGTTTCGTCTTCATGGACCCAGAAACCTGAAAACCATTGCCCTTGATACTACCATTTGCTACCCAGTTCATTCTCTATTATTTCTTCTACTGTGTTATCACCATTCAGTCCCACAATGAGAAACAGAGCACCGTCTTTCTAACTTGCTAAAAGGAATACATGTATGGAGTTATCCAACACAAATTCTCTGCTTAAGAGAGGACTGCATTTGGAGATTTTTGAACTGGCGGGAATCTATTCAATTCACTAAGAATCCCAAAATAACAGTTTTGTTGTTAGTGCCCTCAAGTTGATTCTGACTCCTAGCAACCCTGCGTACAGCAGAACCCTGCCTGGTCTTTTTGAGCCATTCTCTCACCTTCTGGTGGTATATCAGACAATGCTCCCCTGCTATTCATAGGATTTTCACAGCTAATTTTTCAGAAGTGGGTGGCCAGGTCCTTCTTCCTAGTCTGTCTTCATCTAGAAGTTCTGCTGAAAATTGTCTACCATGGGGAACTCTGCTGGTATTTGAAATACCGGTGACAAAGCTTTCAGCATCACAGAAACTTGAAGCTGCCACAGTCTGACAACCGACAGATGGGGGGTTTGGTTCCCTGACTGGGAAATGAACCTGGACTGCAGTGGTGTCAGTGCAGAATCTTAAGCACTAGACCACCAGGGCTTGCTAAAGCAACAGTTATGTATTTAAAATATTCGCTTTTTTGTCTGGTTTATAGTTAGCAGATATTTTCTCCCATTCTGTAGATTGTCTTTGTTGATTGTTTATTTTGCCGTGCAAAAGCTTTTAACTTTGATGTAGTCCCATTTGTTGATTTTTACTTTTGTTGCTTGTGTTTTTGGTGTCATAGTCAAAAAATCATTGCCAAAACCAATGTCAAAGAGCTTTTGCCCTATGTTTTCTTCTAGATTTTTATGGTATCAGGTCTTATGCATAAGTCTTTAATCTATTTAGAGTTAATTTTTGTGAGTGGTGTAAGACAGAGGTCCAATATCATTTTTCTGCATATGGTTATCCAGTTTTCCCAACACCATTTGTTGAAGAATCTCTCCTTTACCCACTGAGTGTTCTTGGCTCCCTGGTCAAATATCAATTGACCATATATGTGGGGGGTTATTTCTGAGCTCTCCCTTCTGTTACATTGGTATATGCAGCTATTTTTATGACAGTACCATACTATTTTAACTACTATAGCAGTGGGGAAATGGAGAGAGGCTGTTTAAGGGTGCAAACTTGTAACTAGTAGATAAGTTCTAGAGATCTAATCCATAGCAACGTGATTATAGTCAACAATACTGTATTGTAAAATTCAAAGTTGCTAAGAAATTAGATCTTAACTGTTCTCACCACACACACACAAAAAGATAAATATGTGATGTGATAGAGGTATTAGTTAATGCTACCACGGTAATCATATTGCAATATATAAATGTATAAATCAATACGTTGCACACCTTAAACTTACACAATGTTATGTGTCAATTATATCTCAATAATAATTAAAAAATAAAATAAAATATTTGCTTTTTAAAAGTAGCATTCAATGCAACGCACTGGTGTGAGTGTGAACGATCTCATGACCCAGATCCACACCAGCTATTACGCCATCTCTAAGCATAAAGGAGTTGCAGGCCATAGGCCATTAAATAACATGCATGATAAAGTTCCAAAATACCATTTCAAAGACATAACAATGTGTCATTAGATAGACCAGTAAAGTATTTCCCAAATTGCATTGTGAATTGAGCTTTCGAGTCTATCTCCTCACAAAGCTACGAGATCTCCCAGGATGTGAAATGTATCATTCATTCTTGTGTTCAAATATGTGCCTAGGTGTGTTGTGCTAGCCACTAGAGTGCATACATAGGAGGATAACGCACTGCCTAACTCCTCCAAAAGTGCACCATGGTTCTGGGGGAAAAGTTGTGTGCACAGCATGACAAATGTCTCATGCCATTACAAGTGCTTTTCAGATTAGGAGTAAGTAGGGCTGCCCAGAGATCTGTTGAGGGCAGGGTTGGGGCTGATGTTGGAGAAGCCTGACCAGTGTTGACTGTGTACTGTTTTTCTTGAGAATGGACAGCTCAACGGAGATCTTTCACCCCTAGACGACCAGAGCCTAGGTTAGCATTGAGCACCTTGAAGGACTTCAGGAAATCTTTGTCAAGTGAGGACATTAGTTAACCACCAGCACTTGTATTCTGCGAGGTTCTCTGGTGTAGCATTTCCAAAGCAGCTCCTCTATGCATGTGTTATGTAATGGCCTAAATTTAAAAGAAGTTTCAAGTTATAAGATCAACACACACACACACACACACACACACACACACACACACACACTCAACACACAACAACATCAACAAAAAGAAAAGAAAAAAAGGTATCACAAAGGGCCAGCAGAGTAGTAATTGTGGGATATTCTGGAACATTCTATATCATTATCTCTGCTGTGAAATCTTTCCCTGGTCATCACCCCAGGAAAGCTCTCCATGAACCCTCATCCTGGATCTTTAGGTGATCTGCCTGGTTCCTCTTGCTCTCACATCAGAAACTGCAAATTGTTTATTATATACAGAGCCACAATTTTCTTTCATATTTTTCTCTCATTCTATCTGACTGGTATTATTATTGTGATGATCATTATTATTATTAATAATAGTAATTATAGATGCTGTAAGCTGTTCTGTCTGTTACCATGGAAATCACCACACAGAAGAAAGAACAAACAAAAGGAAAGTGAAAAAAGAGAGACAGGAAATAACTCTGATTAATAAGACCTCATTCTACACACATATCTGTCTCTTTACAGAGCCAGAAAAAACTACTACAATTTTTCTACCCCAATGCTTGGAAAGAGGGGAAGTCTACAGATTGTCAATACCCAGCTTAATTGAACTTAAATCACTGTGGGGAGCTGCTTATAGTCTTTTGAAAAGTGTGCCAATTCACTTATACTCCTATTGTAATAAAGCAAGTCTATATTAAGGTCCCTGGGGTCACTTCTGGTACAGTTATCTATGTTGACAAAGTGAATTTTCTATGCCAAGGGTAAAGACAGCTTAAATAATCCTCAAAGCACTGTCTCTGCTACTCATTTGCCATCTTTGCATGTACAGCCCAGTGACATCTCTTGTCATTTTGCATTGGTAGTTATTCAATTTTTCACATGTTCCTACCTTATCTCCCTATTTAAATCATAGGCAATGACTGTTGAGTAAATATTAGCTTGGAAAGCCTTCTGTGGTAACGGAGGGAGATGTTATGGAGGAAAGCAAGAGCTTTGGCATCAACAGACCTGACTGCCAGTGCCCGCTATGCCACTGACTAAATTTCTGAAGATGGCAGACACCCACAGACTCCCCAAGCCTCAGTCTCCTCACCTGTAAAGTGGATGTAATGCACTGTGCAGTGACGTTGAGCTGAGTATAGAGCCTGGCTTAGGGTATCTGACACGAGTCAAAGTTGAACTGCTACTATCCCTCTGAGCAAGGGATTCAGCGAGGATCAGAAGGGATTATTTCGTTATTAGAAACAACTGTAGGAACCTGGGCTGAGGGGTCCCCTAAACCTGTAAAGGGAAGGGAGACAACTGGTGTAAAAGGGTGGTTTTCAACTCCTTTAAAGGCTTCGGAACTCCCGCAGGAGCTGCTTTCTCTCCCTGTGGAGAGAATCCATCCGTGTCTCGCTAAAACCACTGCAGAGGAGGCTGCTTTTAGTGTCTGGGCTTCTGCTGTTTGGGGGAGGGAGCATTACCGGTTTATGGCTCCTGGTACAGCCACCGTGCATGGTGTATTAGCGGGAGCGCAGACACTGCAGCGCGGGGGCGCAGGGGGCTAGGGGAGCCGGCTCCCAGCCATTACCGCTCTTCCACCTGCCTGTGTGGGCCACACTTTATGACTTCCAGACAACATACTTGACTGTGATTTATTCTCCTACTTCGCTAGAGCCTTTACTTTTTATGTACCTTTTTGGGGGGTTATTTTTCTCTTTTCTTGCTTTAAAATAGATGGCATGATCAAAGACACCTGGGAAATCTGTTTTATGGTCTTGGAGGGAGTGGTTTTGAACGGACTCCATGTACACTGTACCGTACCTGTTGTTTGTTGCGTCCTGGCTTATTCAAGGAAAACTTATTAAATGTCTAGCGTGTGCAGAACACTGTGTTAGGGCGGGATGAGGGGTACAAGGCTGAACGACACTTTGGACCCCCAGCTTAAAGCTTCACAGCTGGTCCTGGGAAAGAAGTTTCCTTGGAAGCTGGACGCCTGGCAGCAGCAAACGTGGGGCAGAGAGGAGGGCGTGGACAAGCTCCTCCTGTGGCTTTCCGGGCAGGGAAAGAGAAGAAAGGAGCTTCCACATCAAAATCAGCTGATGAGAAGAGGACTGTGAGGTTGGTGCGCAGGGCTTTGGTTGCTGTTAGAAGTTTTATGAGGTCTTTAGGAGGATCTCTGGCAGGCAGTCTTGGTACATTCCCAGGAAACAGCTAGGCACTCACTCAGATCTAAATTCAGTTCCTCCATCTGTCTCTTCCTAGCTGAGTGATGCTGGACATTCTCTTCAACCTCTCTGTTTTCTCAAAATACAAGTGAGAAATGATCTCTACCTCACACTTTATCACACAGATAAAGAGATAAACTCTAAGACGATATAACCCAGTACCTGGGCCACAAGTGCACAATAAATAGTAGTTCCCATTCCTTTGTTTAGAAGAGCTGAAGTAGCCAAAATTGAGCTCAGGGGAGTCCAAAAAGTGGTGAGCTCACTGCAAAGGGCCTACCTTTAGTCCTAGGAAGAGATATCCAAGGGCAGCTTTTACATCTCCTTTTAACAAGGTCAGAAAAGAAGACAAGCCTTCTGCAAATGTATGAGAGTCTACTTACTCTGGTTAATGAATCTTATATTCTGGTTCTGGAGGTGACTGACAAAAGGAAAACTCAGAGGAGAGTGAAATTATTCATCTTTCTTTCAGCTGACATCTCTGCTCTGGAGTTCATCACAATATAAATTATATTGCCAGAGTGCCAGTGTCATCTCCAGTGGAAAGCCTTTTCTAACTCCACCCACATCCTGTGCTTGTCTCGCTGGAGCACTGTTACAACAACTTGTTTACTCAGCCTCCCTGCTAAACTGTAAGCCCTACAAGGGAAAAGGCTGTCTTGTAAGTCCTCGTATGCCTAAAACCTGGCCCACAGCAGGTATTCACTTACCACTAAACTAAACATTGAACAGACTACCAAGATATATATTTTTTTTACTGGCTTCAATGACAGCTCTTGAAATCAGCAGGAAAGTGATATATGATAGGAAAGTTTGTTTGATAGGTACCTGCAATTCTACTGTGCAGTCCAGGATATCTATTGCAAATATCAGAATGCTGAAAAAAACTAAAACATCCATCCATAGGTATCTGACTACAGTGCAGTTAATGGAAACAGTGAAACACTATGCAGCCATAATAAAGACCCCTAAGATCTCTCTAAACTGATCTAGAATGATTTCCAGGATAGACTGTAAGGTAACAAAAGCAAGGTATCAAGGTGCAAAAGACTATGCTACATTTTGTGCAAGAATAAAGGAGAAATAGGAATATACCCACGAAGGATAAACTGATATAAATGGTTATCTAGAAGAGTCACTAAGAACAGGGTGAAGGCATTATGAGTAAGAGTAAGACATCTCTGGTCAATCATTGGTTATATATATATGTCATATATATTTTTTTTAACTTTTGTAAAATATAAATGTCTTACATAGTCAAAACATAAAATTAAATCAAAAGGATGAAAAGAGGTAAACCCTAAGATGGACTATTAAACAGAAACAAGAAAGCCTAACTGCATATTACATGGATAAAATAACCATAAATAAGAAAATATTAAAGTAACTTTTCAATGCAGTATTCTGTCTAGCTATACACCCTTGGTAAGATATATTCTAAGAAGAAAAATTAAAATTCAAAGTAATCTTACACTTTACTTTGTTATTGGTAGTGATATTGCTGATGTGATTCTGAAAATATTTTGTGTGTATTGTAAGACAGAAATGAATAAATACGTTGGTGGTGTTATGACAAGTTCTCATTGTGAGAGATGAGAGGTTTATATATGGAAGAAAGAATGCTGAGGAACTATCTAATGGTGCTGGATTTGCATTACAGAAATCATATGAACTCATAATTTAAACACACACACACATATTTTCTAGCTCTACCCATGGAAAGGGCCTAGAAGCAATAAGCAAACTTAACACCTAGATCTTAATTTCCAAATATCATTTGCTACAAAAAGGAACTAAGCTTCTTTGGGAAAAGAGCTGAATCTGAGTCTAGGCAAGCAAAGTTCAAGGTAGCATCTTAGAACGTCTTGTTATAGAAAGCAAGGAAGTACTCTAATGGGGCATGTAAGAAAGACATAGGAACAGAATTAAATGGACCATGACTAGCTATATTTGGGACAATTTGAACATCAAAAATATAATAGTAATAACATTTTAAAATGAAATAATTTATGAGTTCTGTAGACAAGAATGAAGAATGACAACTGTAAATGTAGACAGAATTATAGAATTAGGAAAACAGCATTTTACAAATTCTAGTATAATAACTTATATAGGTCAGCATCATTAATGGATTGAGAGTAAAGGTTGGGAAACAGGATTATTCACACAGTGTCTGCACATAACCCCACAGAAAACTTACTGATGATCAGTCACCTTCACCATGCAGAGATCTGGCAGAACTGCTTTAGCCAAGTGATGGAGCTGAGCACCCCCAATAATGGGACAAACTGCCATCATGTGCCTCCTGATGGGATGCACTGGGGAGGTCAGTCATCACCCTTGAGGTTTTCTTGCCAAAGTGTTCTAACAATAAAGAAATAATCAGAAAAAAATCCAAAATATGGAGCATTTTGCTTAACAACAGGCTTATATGCTTTAAAAAAATTAATGTAATGAAAAGCGAACAAAAAAGATGGATTAGGGCAATGGATCTTCTAGTTAAAAGAGACTAAAAGGACAATCTAACTAACATGGGGACACTGCATGAATCCTGAAAAAAAATATGAAAACAGACACTGCTGTAAAATATACTGTAAGAACAAGATCGACTAGAATTGGATAATATTAATTGAATTAATGTTTATTTTCTTAAGTGTGGTTTTAGTATTGTGGTTACATAGGATAACATCTTTGTTCTTAGGAGATACAAGCTGAAGTCTTTAGGTTTAAAATATCAGTATGTCTACAACTTACTATCAAATAGTTTAGGGAGAAAAAAGCATTTTATATGAGGAGGAATAGAGGAGGGAGGAGAGAGAGAGGGAGAAGGAGAGGGAAAGAGAAAGAGATGAGGGTAACACAAATATACAAATGCGGCAAAACGTGAACATTTGGAGAATTTAGGCTAAAGGTGTATGGATACTCATTTTAGTATTCGCTCAACTTTTCTGTAAGTTTAAGACATTTTAGAATAAAAACTTTAGGGAAAACAAGATAGTGCTTTGCACAGTACTTCACATGTAGTAAATGCTCAAAACTATTCTACTATGCTCAACATAGTTCATGTGCATGTGCTCTTACACCAACACATACACACAAACACACACACATGGCTAAGGACTAATTGGTCAAACAAGTATCAAATAACAAAATTATTATCAAATTCAACCATTCACACCTTGGGAGCACGTCGATTTTCTAATGTATTTATTAATAACTTTGAATTAATTTTCATGGGTGATTTCAGTGTGTCAGGTATTGTGCACTCATAAAAGTTATTAGTTATAATTTTCATTACTGCATCCCCAGAAACCAGAGTCAGGATTTCTGGTGCTAGAGCGATGAAAATAATTAATATATTACCATGTATTGGGTACATAACGCCAGACATTTTTTCTTATGAGTTACATTGATTATCTCATATAAAACAACAACCTTAAAAATAGGTTCTGCTATTAATTACAGAAGAGGAAACTGAGGAACAGGAAGGCCAAGTAACTCACCTAAGTCACATAACTTGAGAAAACTAAACATCAGCGCTGGGATTCAAACCAAGCCCAAGCTTTCAACGACGATGCTAGATTTGGTAGATATTTGTTGATTACATGTATTGAAAGAATTGTAACAGGCAAAGGGGTTTCATAGGGGAAAAGAATGAGAACTTGGTTTAAAGAAGGAGGTGAGGAATGATATTCTAGAAGAGTAAAACTGGATACAAGGCATAAGGACTGGACAGAATACTCAGAGCTAGCACTGGAAACTCACTGTGCAGACCAGCCCCACGGACATTCTAACCAGTCAATGTCTCTTACCAGCTTCTCTTTACAGATAGATATAAATAGAATATATTCAAGCACTTGTGTACTGAGAATGCAAGGCTGATTAGTGCTCCTGTGACTTGAGGGGAAGGGAAATGGGAGAATGGCTCCTCTGTTTCCCCTACTTCACAGAATATGGCATCACAAACTGCTAGCACATCTTGGCTCTTTTATTCTTTGGAACATCTAGACTGACGTTGATTCATCATCTCTCCCTGGAATCCAGGGCTTACAGCAAAAGTGAGAAAGAGCAAGCAAGCTTTCTGGGAGACACCTTTGACTCCCACTTGTTATTTCACTCTTCTGAACAAGAAAAGTGTTCAGCCAAACAATAGCACTGCATCAGGATACGCAGGTGAGCCAGGAGCCCTCCAACAAGGCAAAGGGACTGTGGGCACCTGCTTACTGCATCTCCACATCAGTGATCCTGCCGAGTTCAACAGGGTTAATTCTCCTCTCTTTTCTCCTTTCTGCCTAGCCCTGAGACACCTATCTTTCAAGCTCGAACCCAAGCCCTCTGTCTCCCATGGAGCCTTTCTTGATCACTCCTGTCTCTGAATTCCTTCAGCATCTAGTCCTCCTATGATGGTGGTGCTGGGTGATGATGACTTCCATTTCAGGAGCTCTTAGAGAATGCCATTTAGTGTTCTGCGTGTATTAGGTACATCACTCATTTAATTTTATTTAATCCTCACATCAACCACTGAGGTATCTGATAGTTCTTATTATACAGATGAGGAAATTGAGCCTCATAGAAGTTAAGTTGCCCAGGATTCCATGGCTGTCAAGTATCCACGGGATAATTGTATGAATTAAATAGAATGGCCTAGATGAAAGTGCTTTAAGAGCTGGAAGTTAAATACGAGGTCCTTGGGCAGAGAGGCCAATGGTTTACAGTAGCTTATACAGCACTGACCACAGGCAGCCTCAGTAAACACTGGTTGAATGGACTGTGCCCTGATCCCCACGGCAGCAAAAGGAGGGGTTTGCCAGTATGTACAATAAAATGTCCTTGAAAGGTCCATCAGGAAGGCATCAGGATAAGCCCTGTATTCACGTCTTAGGAAGAGCAACCCTTCTTGTTTTTTTTTGTTTTGTTTTGTTTTGTTTGGGGGGGTGGGAGGAAGATTAGCCCTGAGCTAACATCTGTTGCCAATCCTCCTCTTTTCGCTGAGGAAGATTGGCCCTGGGCTAACATCCATGCCCATCTTCCACTACTTTTTATGTGGGATGCCTGCCACAGCATGGCTTGATAAGCGGTGCATAGGTCCACACCTGGTATTTGAACCTGCAAACCCCGGGCCGCTGAAGCAGAGCATGCAAATTTAACCACTCTGCCACCAGGCTGGGCCCCAAGAAGAGCAACTCTCTTAGTCACTGATCAGGTCCCTCTTAGAAGTGGGGAGATGAATAAGGGAAGAGACTTATTAAGTGCTAAGCATTGTGCTAATCACCTTATACAGATATTTCCCAAAGTCCGATATCTTCAGGTGATTGTTAAAATGCTACTGTCTGATCACTGTTCTAAACCTACTGAACAAACATTGCTGGAAATAGCCTAGAAAATGGCATTTTAAACATTCACACTGGGTCATTCTTTGGAGAGATAAAATTTAAGAATCTTTGCTTTATATAATTCTCATCTAATATTCAGAAAAATCTTGAAAGGTGGGTATGATTTTTCTCATGTTACAGATGAGGACATTGATAATTAGGGAGGTAAATAATGATTGGGGAGAGTATAATAGAGACCTCATTCCTTCAGGGTCCCTTCCTTGAGGAGCTGTCCACTGCAGCACTGACAGATGGATAGGGGCAGCACAGACCAGAAGAAGGGTCTGTTTGGACACATAGGTCTTTCTTTGCCTCAGAGTCGCTGTGTCGTCCAGCCTAGGAACTCAGGGATGGGAATCACAGACCCAGCCCAACTTCTGGCTGACATATGCCAACTTGTGAGACCTTGGACAAGTTACTCAGTCTCTCAAGATGTTAGTGCTCTTCTCTGGTAAATGGAAAGAATTGTACCTTCTTCGCATGATTGCTAGGAAAACTGAATGATATCATGAATGCAAAGTGCCTAGCATCGCACCTCATGCTAGTAGATACTCAGTTAAATATTAGCTGTTTCTACTACAAAATTTAGCTCAGAGGGCAGCTCTTCAAGGACTTCTTCTCTGACCACCTTCTCTGTCTCCTTGTACTGCTTGATTCAACCACTGTCTCCTTTGTAATATTGCTGTATCATCTATTGACTTCTCTTTCATTTTCACACTGTGTGAGGCATACTATTTACAATGTCTGTCTCCCTCTCTGAACTATGAGGTCCTTGAGGACGAGGACAGACATTCACTTTGTAAGCTTGGGACCTTGCTCAGTCAGTACTCAAAATTTTATTTAATGGCTTAATTTCTGAATGATTAACTGAATACCTAGGTGAGTGACTGACTCCGTGAATGAACAAATAACGTATAATTAACTAAACACTTGAAAAAATAAATGCAGAAGTAAATAAATGAGAGAACTAATGAATGAGTAAATAAATGAGGGACTAATAAAGGAATTCAAGAAGTCAGTGAGTGGGTTAGTAAAGGGGGGGATGAGTGAGTGAATAAGCAAATAAATGAATGAAAAATCACATTGCAATCACTCTCCCTGTATTTGTCTGGAGACTTCTGCTCTCATCTGCGTGTTTCGAGTATACTGGCTCTGCTAAACCCGTGTGTGAAAGGAAGTTCTCTAAGTGCTTGTTAAAATTCTTGGCAATTCAAAGGTGACAATGCTTTAATTTCAGGGTAATGCTGCAGCTTTATGACTTAGTAGTTTTATTTAATGGCCCAATTTAGCAGGAGATTATGCCATCTGCCGCTGGCCCAGAGAGACCACTTTAAAGCTCAGGCCTCTGACACAAGCAGATCTGCTCCCCAGCTTCGCCTGAGAGACCAGTCTTCAGGAAGCCCTATGCAGTCAACACGCCTTGGCTGACAGGGTAAGATATTAAACAGAGTAAGACACTTAAAAAAAGCTTTCCTACTCTAAGCTGTTGAATTACCATTCTTCTTTAGCCTGAAAAAGTCCTCTGGAAAACGTTTCATTTACAGAAAGCAAATTGTCCCTCTGAAATATAAGCAACAATACAAGTATTTTTCCAACTGATTAAACTACTACTGAGCCACAGCATGTATGTCATCCATGAGTGAGTCTCAACCAGGAGATGGTGCTTGTGCTCCCAGGGGACACAGCTTGTGGGCTTCTCCCCGGGAAGAGCTGAGTCTGCTGCCCATAAAGACAGGGGACATGTTTCCAAGGGAGGGGAAAAGAAGAGAAAGAGACAGACCTAAGTTTCCTTCACCACCTGCTCTGTATCAGTCACTCTCTGACACCATTTAAATGTTAACTCATTTAATTGACTACAAACCAATCATAAAAAGCTGCTATCATCACCCTCCATTTACAGAGAGAGAAACTGAGATACAAAGGTCAAGGGCCTCGCTTGTGGTCCCACAGACAATAATTATAATAGATACTAATGATAATAATCCAGAGGATGTAATAAGTACCAGGCATTGTTCTAAGACTTAATTAATGCCTATGAACTTATATTTCCTCACAACCATGCCCTTCCAAAATTGTAAGCCATGAATAGGAGGTTGGAATTTGCACAGGTAGAAGGAGAAGAGGGTGGAGAGGCCCAGGCAGATCTGCGTTTTTAAAAGGTCACTCCGGCTATTGTGTGAATTATGAATCAGAGTGGGAAAGGCTGGAGACTTGGGTGTATTTTTACCACAAAGACATGAGATAAACTCTGTGGACTTGGGGAACCATATTTTAATCTTTTCTGTATTCTCAATGCTTCATCAGTGCCTGGCCAGAGCAGACAACCAATGCACACGGATTCAAAGCAATAAAGGAAAGTTTGCCTCCATGCCTTAGGACACTTTGATAAGAAGCACTGCATACTGGACAGAGCAAAAGCCTTAGATCTGATGGCTATAATTGGAATGCTGTCTCTGTAACTTACTAGCCTCATTAACACACTTGTAAATACAAATTATTCCAGCTGCTTCATAGGAATGCATCTTGAACTACCCAGTGCCTGGTAGATATTTGGCACAATTTTATGCAGTTTGTAATCTAATGACAATTTTTTGACAAAAGTACTTCTGCCACAATGGCTATCCAACTTATGATAAAAACAAACTTCAGAACTTGAGCCCAGCTTGTTCTTGTAGAAGAATTGGGCAGGACAATGGGAGTTAATTCTTCTTTTCTGGGAATTGTGTGTGTTGGAAGTGGAGTGTTTGGGGTAGAAATCAGCAGAGAGACGCCAATAGAAGGAACCAGGACAGAACTTTATTACAGGTGCACATGACACCAACAGTTGAATTCTACTTCTCTTTGGTATAAAATACAGCTGCCAAAAGGTAACAACATACTAAGAAGCTCAGAGAGAAATAAATGTGCCATAAGTTTGCTCCATCCTATATCATGGGTAACTCTTGTGTCCTCTACTCTGACAGACCCTTGTGAAGGGAAACTGTATGGAAACTGTAAACTCACTTACATTGCTCCAACTTTGGGAAGCAAGGCCAATAACTGTTAGATCTAACTGAAGGGACACATTTCGTTCTTTCTGTCAATAGTTTGGATGATAATCTATTACCTGCAATCACACTGCACAATTATGTGCAGGGATATTAGAGAAACTTCATTTGCAGCTTCTCTACCTACTCCATTATGCATGCTTGGATGAGTCTTAATGAAAGCAGAGCCTGATGCCAAAGGAGTGGGAAACAGAGCATCATAACAGCGAGAGTGGTAAGATATGGAGGCTTGTAAGGTGGTTTGCAAATGGATCATGAGCTGTTTGAGAATGGAAAACAATTCTTGCTTTAGAGATTTCACTAAATATTCCTTGCAAACTCCTTGCAATGCCCTTATGAGTGCTGAACAGGCCTAGATGCATGGAATTGGCATTGTATCCATCAAGATAGGAAATAAATGTGTTTTTGTTAGTGGTTCCAGACAATTTTGCATATCAATATGCAATTGTGCTGTACAGAGGAAAAACAGCGTGTGTCTGGGAAACATCTTTTAACACATTGACAAGGTGTCCTGTTAACATTAAAAATTGCAAAATGTAAACCGAGTAGAATGAGTTTAAATGTCAAGTTCTGAGGAAAATCTTGTCAGTTTGCCTCACTCTTCTAATTCTGCTTTATTGATATTGGCAGTTTCCCCTCAGAAATGCTCCCTCCAGGCTCCCAGAGCCCCAGAAATCTCATGGCACCTGCAGAAACAGTAAAGACTTTACTGGTGGCAAGAAGAGATAGCTATCTTTTATGGCTGGGACGACCATACAGATATCATCTATACTAGGCAAGCCGTGAGAGTGAAAGATGGCAGGATTAATAATTACACCATAATATTTGGTTATCCTAGTTCATGTCCCCCATCCTTTGGGAGCATATATATGCTAGTCCACACATCAATCTTGAAAGGCATTTTTATCATCTCCATTGTACTGACAAGAAAATCAAGACCCAGACATGCTAAAAGGCTTGTCCAATGTCACGCAGCTAGAATATGCCAGTACTAGAATTTGAATTCCAGTGTGACTCCCCAAACATGTGCTACTCCCACTAGTCTTTCCTATGTGTCAAGAAAAGAATGGATTTGGGGAGGCTGGATAGGGGAAGGTCTTGGAGGCAATGAGGAGCAGATGGACACTTTTCACTCTTAGATTTGTAGAAGAGGTTGTGAATGGTAGGAATGGCTCAAGCCCAGTTAAGAGTGGACACTGAGGCAGCAGCCACAGTTCCAAACTGTTATGGATTTAATGGGACAGGGCCTTAGTCTAAGATAGATTATTATGGGAAGTGGTAAGAAAAAAGGAGAAAAAATGGAGAAAGGTAGAAATTAATCTTCAATTTGGCTGTGATTTCTCAGTGTTCCATTTACACTGGACTCATTAGAGTATGTCTAAAAGTGGACACAGGGATTCATCACACCCTGTCCCTCATTTTCCATCAAGAAACTCACAGCCCCATAGGAACACACAAGTCAACGTAGACAGTTATAATGCAGTTTGATTAGTGTGGTGGATATACACAGGAAATGAAAGGGGAGCACAGAGTAGAGGCATCCAAACTGCAGAGACCTCACGTTCATTGGACAGGGCTGTCCAGAGAAACAGAACAAAAGGATGTGAATGTGTATAGGGAGAGAGAAGGGGGGTGTATTTTAAAGAATCTGCTCACACGATTATGGAGGCTTGGTAAATTCAAACTCTGCAGAGTAGGCCTAGAGTCTAGAGACCCAGAAAAGAATTGCAGTTCCAGTCAGAAGGTCATCTGCTGGCAGAACTTCTTCTTGCTTGAGAGAGGTCAGTCTTTGTTCTATTAAGGCCTTGACCTAATTGGATGAGGCCCTTCAATATTTTGGAGGGTAATCCAGGTTACTCAAAGTCCACTGATTTAAATGTTAACTTCATCTAAAAAACATCCTCAGAGAAGCATTAATGATAATGTTTGACCAAATATCTGGGCACTGTGGCTCAGCCAAATTGAAACATAAAATTAACATTGCACCAAGGAAAGCAGGAAACAACTGAGAAGCCCCATTCTCCTGGCTTGTCAACCCAAGCTTCCTGTACAGGAACCTCAGGTGCTCGCTAATTTCAACTACTTACTGTGCTCTGCTCTGTCTCCACTCCTGCTTCCTTTGTATTGATCCCAGCGACCAGAACTCCCTCACTTCCTGACGGCATCTAACCCATCCTGTGAGCCACCTTATTTGCATTTTCATCTAGCAACACAATTCTGAATCCCCACTGAATTCCTGTTGCATCCCTCCCTACTTGCCCAATTGGATTGACATAGCCAAGAATAACCACAAACTTCACATCACTGGCTGAAATTGTCCACATTCAGGCCAGGAGATTTTTACCATCAGGTAGTGGCACAAGGCCCAGATGTCCCTTTGAACAAAACATTACATTTTAGTATGTGACAGTTTCTCTTAGTTGTCTACTCGTCCCTCAGTTATTCATCAATCGAGTGACTTATTAACTTTTAGAGTCAATTAGCTCTCTAAGTCTCTTATTCAGTGCATGTTTTCTGCATTCATCCTAACCTCACTCCCATTCAACCTGCAAAGGGAGGGTCTTCCTGCTTCAGGTTGGAATCTGTTGAACAGTCCAGGCTTCATAAATTTGCATGGTTTGTGGATTTCACTCACAAACTCCACCTCACCACCATCTTTGATCCTTGATGAATTCTAATCACTTTTCCATAGACTTCTGAGGACAGTTCTTTAAACAGGCTAACAGGAATATTCTCCATTTGCCCCACTAGATACATTTTCTACCCTTCTGCAACCATCTCTGTGCCCAGGAAGGCTGACTAAAAGCATTACATCGATAAGTGCTCTTGTGTTCTGAATTCTAGCTGCGTTTGCTCAATGGAGACATAGGAAGCAGACTGGAAGGATCAAGGAGAAATTGGGGTCATCCACCAACTCCTCGCTGGCTGCTCCCACACAGGAGGCCACAGCTGTCTCAAGGCACAGCTCCTCCATGCCGCCCTCCTCCCAACTCTGGCATCACTCTCTCCTCTCCCCTGTATGGGCCTGATGGTGGGAACAGCCCCTCTGTCACTAGCTCTGTACTATGGTCCCCTTCCCATAATTTCCTTTTGTATGCTTATGCCTTTGTAAACAGCCCCTAATTTGAGCAAGCCATCTGACAGATCCACTGTCCTCAAGATAGGGGAACAGTACTAAAGTCCATGTATGACATAGGAATGGTGTCTTGTTGCTGGTGGTCAGAAAGCCATTCATCTTTCATTCAGGGACAGCTAAATAGTCTGGTATGCTCCAGAATTGTCAATGATAAAACCATTCCTTCTTTTCCCTGGAATTGAGACAGCAGATTTCCTTATTGGGAGACTATAATTCAGATTATAGACCTTCAACAGCTTTTGCTTGCCTCTACTCGAGTCACTTTGATCCTTCTCTTTTTAATGCACTCAGTTTCATGAATTTTTCAGTGTTCTAAACTGGCAACTCGTCTTGGTGAGTTTGGTGGCACCCACAAATATGCAGGCTCAAATAATCCTGGAACTTTGTTCCTGACATTCGTTTTCTCTTCCTGGAAATTCCTTCCTTTGCCTCTTCCTCTGGCCAGCTCCTACTCTCTGTCCAGGTCTTTGAGACATAACCTGTCTGCCCATTAGTCCTTCTATGCCACAAAGTTAGGTGTCCCTCCTGTGGGCTCCCAACACACACTACACATACCCTGCCACTGTCCTTATATCGTATTTTAATTGTTGCCGTGTCTTCTCCATGATTAACCTGTGAAGGAGACTGAAATGATACCGTTACAGGTTAAATTGTTCCCCCCAAAAAGGTATGTTGAAATCCTAACCCTCAGTACCTGTGAATGTTACCTTAATTGGATATAGGTTCTTTGCAAATGTAATCAAATTAAGATGATGTCACACTCCATGAGGGTGGGCCCTAATCCAATATGACTGGTGTCCTTATAAGAAGAGAAGAAACTGACACACAGAAACATGAGAGAAGAAGTTCACTTGGGACTACAAGCAGGGTGATGATCTCTGGGAGACAGAGATTAAAGTCTGCTGCTACAAGACTAAGAACAACCAAGTATTAGGCGAAGCACCAGGATCTAGGAAGAGGCAAGGAAGGATTCTCTCCTACAGGTTTCAAAGGGAACGTGGCCCTGCTGGCACCTTGATTTTGGACTTCTACCTTCCAGAACTGTGACACAATAGACTTCTGGGATTCTTTAAGCCACTCAATTTATGGAATTTTGTTATAGTGGCCCATAGACACCAATGCAGACACAATTTTGTATTCTTAGCGGTTTGCACAGTGCCTGAAATGTGCACATTTATATTGAGCTGAACTGAATTGTAAATCATTTATAGAGATGTTAAAAGTAGGCCAAATGTGTATTCCTGCAGAAACTTACTCTTTATATCCCTCATCCATAACTTCACTCAATCCTCCCTCCAAACACTGGGCCTTCCCTCTCGCCCACTCACTAGTCTCATGGTCAAATGACTTAGAACACAGCCTTGGGTATGGCACACTGTGAAAATGTGTAGAAGCCTAGATTCAGTCCATTTTATCAATAAACCTGATCACAGCTTAGGTCACTCCTATAAATTGGCCTGCTTCCCCCATGCAGAGATCTTGCTGCCCCACACTGAATGGGACAGTTGCTGCTTGAGTGCCCAGGGATCTCATCTCCCTGCGATCACTCTGTGGTAGGTGAGATGCACAGACTTACATCTCCCAGGAGGGGTAAGGTGCCACATGGCCTATAGGAATGGGGAGCTAATGTTTTCCCAGGCTACATTGTAAAGAGAGATGCAGTTGGGATTCAAATTTACTGTTTTCCACAACTAAAACCTGTCCTTCTTCACCCTCATGACATCTATTTGCAAATATCTGTAGACTTCTCAGGAGAAACTTCCCCTTTCTGTTGAACCTCAAACGACCTCTCAGGGAATTCTAAATGAGGAAGGTCTGTGAGTCCCCTCTGCCCCAGATCCTTATTTTAGAGATGTGTGACTAGGCCAGGAGCACTCAGCTGACTGGCAAAAGGTGTGAAAGAGAACCCCTGCTCCCAGGCTCCCAGCACTGTCACACTCTCTGTGTCAGTACCCCAGTAATGCTGCTGAAAAGTGCAGCCAACAGCAGCTTTGTGCTTTCAGAAGAATGGATTTAAACACAGAATAAGTCTTCCCCTTCCTGTACCCCTGTTCCTTGTTCCATTCTCTCTGTCCTTTTTCTCTCTCCCTCTCTCTCCCTTCCTTCCTTCCTCCCTCACTCTCTTCCCTGGACCACCAGGTCACACTTTTACTAGTGTCATAAGTCACTCATATTTAAGAACACTTAATATTTATGAATAGAAAAATATGTATTTGGTTATCATTATATGTACATATTAAAAAATACTTCTCAGTTAAATATTAGAATTATATAATTCAGCCTACAAAGAGATTTGCTTTTATTTCTATAGATATCTTAGAAAAAAACAAAAAACAAAAAACTATGTATTTTACAGCTGCATGAGACCAACAAAACTTATTTAAAAGAAATGCCCAATCACACATGATCAAGACTAACAACTCTGGGACACAAATCAGAGGTCCTGACTCTTTCAGGATCACATCAGAAAAACAGCAACCTTTAAATACAGGGAAACATTCATCTTTAGCCATTCCTGGTCAAAATAGCAAACATAAACCCTGAAAGTGGTCTTTCCAAAGAGAGGCAGAGGGTTTCATGTCAGTGAGACCCTGAATCAATCATTCCCTCTGTGTCATCATACTTACATTATTTTGGAGAATTAAAAATTTTTAAACTATATTTAATGTATATATTTTAATTTCAGTATTTTGAAATTAAATGATATAAGGACAAGTCTATGATTGTCTATTAAATTCATGATTTTAAAATATATATTTTAAAAATACATGGATTCGTAGGAAAAACACATATACATTCACAGAAAAAAATCCCAAGGAAGGGGCCAGCCTGGTGGCGCAGCAGCTTAGTCCACGCTTGGCAGCCCGGGGTTCACGGGTTTGGATCCTGGGCGCCTGCCGACGCACTGCTTGTCAGCCATGCCGTGGCGGCGTCCCATATAAAGTAGAGGAAGATGGGCACGGATGTTAGCCCAGGGCCAGTCTTCCTCAGCAAAAAGAGGAGGATTAGCAAAGGATGTTAGGTCAGGGTTGGTCTTCCTCACCAAAAAAAAAAAAAAAAAAAAAAAAATCCCAAGGAAATTCTAACACTAAAATAACAATGGCAGTCTCTGGATTGTGCTTTATAGGTGCCTTTAACATTTTCCTCATACTTTTCTATAATTAATATTGATTTCTTTTTTTAACAAAAATAGAAGTACTGTTTAAAGCAAATCATAAGCAATACAAAGTATCCAATTAGTTTTAGTGATATAGATGATGACTGCATCAGAGGTTTTGTTTGCTTCCTGAATCTTGACTATTAGTCCCAGTATTTATTACCTCGAGCAAGCCATGAAATTTTCATATTCTCTTCCCTTCTATGTGTGATAGAGATAGAAATATCTACCTCAGATTTCTGTTGTGAGGATTACGAGAGATGACATTGTAAACTCAGTTCAGTTCCCAAAGCTCATAGGAGCTGAGTGACCACGTCTGATCACTCCACAGCAGGCCTTGATCTCCTTTGCCTTATTCTGCAGCCAAATCACTTCCTCTGTTTCTTGGTAAAGTGAGATCAGGGATAATTTGCACCAGAATCACCTGGAGAGCTCAGTAAAAGTGCATTTACTGAATTAGAATTTCTGGGGCTAGGAAGTCTGCATTTTTAGCAAGAATCCCTGGAGATCTGTATGTTAATGACATTTTGAAAATAACTAAGATCCACTGGGAAGCCTAGTTCTTGACCAGGTTGTTGAACACTAGGTGACCACAACTATGAAAAGAACACAGTAACACAATTTCTAATTATGTTTTAGGATTGTTGAGAAGCAGATAGCATACGTGCATTTTGAAGAGATGAATATTCTGGAAATGCAATGAAATGGCATCAATTTCACGTAGCTAGCATTTTCTAAAGAAAAAGTGTAGCCCTTTGTATTCAGATGGGCAAATTGCTAAGTGTCCTTAATCACCGTTTTTGCAATAGTTTGCTTGCATTTCTCCCCGTGATATTGCATGGTATTTTCCCCTATTTTACTGGCCCATGGATGACAGTGACTGTCTTATTTCTCTGCATATCCTCAGTGCCTGGGACAGTGTCTGCCTACAGAAAGAGCTCCATAAATGTGGTTGTCTTGTTGCAGAGAAGTCTGGGGCTTGAGGACTCAATAAGCCTTAATAGGCCCCTACTTTTCTGCTTCATTACATGATTCTGCCGGCATCTCTGAAGGCAGAGCTTGAAACAAAAAAAAAGCGTTACATGACAATTAATGACACTCACAATTGAGGGAGTACTCGTATTGCGGTATTTTTAAATAACTATTACATCAGGTTTTGGCTTTGTGGAATTATTTTTCAGAATAAATTATTGATCATATGCTGTTTCTAAACCTATGTAATAATTGACTCTCACTATGTCCTCCTCGCTGAAAGAAGTGGCAAAATACGATGAATTGCCAGGGAAAATGGAAATAGACTGCTTTTTTTGTTAGGCATCTACTGGATAACTAGTCTGGCTAGTTGCTCCAATACTCATGACTGTCGAATCCTCATAACTCTAGGAGGTAGGAACCACTATTCTGATGTCACTGATGAACAACTGAATCTGAGAGAGAAGATGGGATTCACATAGCTCTCGGGGCCAGACGTGGATCAAGCTTTCCTCTTCCTGAGTCAGGGCTTCCTACAGATTTTGAGTTTTGTTTTTCGTTTGTTTAGCTGCTTTCCTTTTCTTTCTGTTTTTGAGTTGTAAGACAGAACGCGTCCTTGAAAAGCTCTACAGAAAATGCTTGATAATTAATTCTTGGTTTAGTGGAACATTATCAAGACAATTAACAAGTTTTTTTCTCTAATGAAAATAACCTAGCTGTTAATTTCTATTATTTACTAAAATACCATTTCCCCCAGAGGTTGGTTATTTAAATTTTTGTTAACATAAGTGTCCTATTCCAGTGGACTTCCCTTTGCTGGGTACCATCATGTAGCTGGGTGAAGGGCGAGCGGTACATCCTGAACCCTTACCTGTGATATTGCAGTATACTTGGAGAGGTGCCAATGGCCCGCTGCCATCCGAGTCAATGTAGAAGAAACCAGCAGTGTTCCCTTGGTGCCTGTACACCTCGCAGGACTGCTCATAGAGGGCTGAAAAGACACAAAGGCAGCAGAGAGGAAAGTTTGCTTGGCTCTGCATATCTCTTTGGAGTGATAAGCAACTCCTATTTATATTTACTTTTAATGTTGATTTCTTTCCCTTCTCCTATAGTCTTGACTTTCCCCCTAAACCTTAACAAACCAGTGTCCCAGTACACTGGAGTCACATCCTCCATTCATCTCAACATTCATTCTTCTAAATGGCTCAGAGGTTATATCCTCCAAAAAGTCTCCCCTTGCCTTTTATATGGCCGTTCTCTATACTAGAGTGTGTCCCTCCTCTGTGCCCACACAGTGTATTGAGCTAGGATCATCACACACTGTTCTGTCTCCCCCAGTGGTTACAGAATCTGTGAGAGCCGTGGCTGGGTTGTTTGACACTGAGTTCCAGCATCTTAGCAGAGTGCCACGGTCACAGCAGGAGTTCAGAGATGTTTGATTAATGAATGAATACATAGAGTCATGACTTTTCATTAATAAAGTAAAACAACACTATCTTATTTCTAGACAGAGCTCAGTACAGTAACTAACATTCAGTAGGCGTCCAATCAAGTTTAGTCCATTTTGACTTAAAAAGCATTTCCTGAGTTCCTAACGGTGTGGTCACCAGCAGATGACAGGCTATGAATGAGGCAATCAGTCTGTGCCTTAGGAAGCTCGCAGGCTGGTTGCAGCCACAAAGGTCTTCATGTGCTCAGAGGGAGGCAGACACAAGTGTCCTGAGATGATAGGGTATTTTGATCAATCTGTAGGTATGAGAAATATATAAACTTCATTACATCAATATGAATGAATCTGGTGGAGTGTAAAGGAGGCATCTGCTGTGTCATGCATGAGAATGTAGAATGTCAACACTTTAGACAAAATGGTCAGAGCAGCAGGTACACATCCAATTATGTCATTCTCCCATGCTTAAAACACTTCAGTGGCTCCCAACAGCTTTAAGATATAGCACCAACTCCTCACCTTAGCCAACATGCCCCTGTGACTAATGCTCTATCCCAGGAATATGAAGCTGCAGTTTGTCATGATCAAGTGTGAGGAGTGTCTCAAATAATTCATTACCAATAAAGTTCTAAAGCTTGAGAGGGTTTGACTTTTTATAAATTAGAGTGAATTCAAGGTTATCCTTGCACTCATGTAATTCTCTCTTGCAGTTCCACACACTTTCTGAAGCAGGAGGTAAATGAGAGGGTCATAGTTTGCACCCTCCATACTGAGCATAACATAGAGCTTATTTCTGTTTGCTCAAACCTGATAACACACCTGGGTGTGTGTCACACACATGAAAGTCAGCTCTGATGTGTGTTGCCCTCCCCAACCGCTCCCACACTCCCAAGATGACAACCGCGTGAAAGGAGTTGCTGCTCTCCCACGCAGGGTAAATACCACCTGGACAACATGTGAGGGGTTACATAGCAGTTAAGAACATGATCCCTGGAATCTAACTGGCTGGTTTTGCATCGCTTGGATAAGCTACTTCACCTGTGGTAGGCACCCTCTAAGGTAGCTCACGTTATCCACACTTCTTGGTATTCATGTCCTGTTCATGAATTCGTGACCTCCCTTTGAGTGTGAGCTGAACTTAGGCACTTCTAATAGAATATGACAAAACTGATAAATATCATTTCCAAGACTATGTTATAAAAAGACAGTGACTTCTTGGGTGCTCCTGGATCACTCACTCTTGGAGAAGCCAACTGCTATATCCTGAGGCAGCTCTGTGAAGAGGCCCACACGAATGAGCTTGGAAGCTTCTGAGCCATTCAATGTGAGTGAGTTCTGAAGCAGATCTCCACAGTTAAACGTTGAAATGACTGCAGCCCTGGTTGACATCTTAATTGCAGCCCTGTGAGAGACCGAGCCATAATGACCCAGCTAAAGTTGCTCAAGGACCTAGAGAAACTACGAGGTGATAATGTCTGTTGTTTCCAGATGCTAAGTTTTACTATAATTCATTAAACAGCAGTAAATAGCTAATAAACTCTCAAAGCATTAGTTTTCTCATGTGGCTATAGGTATTAAAAGAGCCTACCTCATACATTTGTGGTAAGGATTCAAAGACGTAATCCACATATAGCACTAAGCAGAGTGCTTGGCACATAGGAAGTCCTAGATAAATATGAACTATTATTATTATTGCATTATTTCATGCTATGTTGCCTCTTTTTTTTTTTTTTTGTTTTTTGTTGACTTCATTTTCTCTTTTCAGTTTTTACCATGGATCACAAGGCTTGTTATGAAAAACCAATAGGCCCTACATCCCTTCTGTGCAGAGATGACAACTTTTAATTCTTAGTTCATTCTTTTGGTGTTAACTATTGCATCTCTAAATAGCACAACAAAATTGCCACTTCTTGATTTTTCATTTTTACAGGTTATCTATTCACTTACCAAAATGGAAGATGAAGATTTAGCTTTTTCATTACTCCCTCCATATTCAAAGCACCTTTTATTCCCCCATACTTGCAATATAGTTGTATTGTTATTTTAGTTAGAGCAATGGTTACTGTTTGCAGTGATATGACAACATACATGCTATTCACAAATAACAAATATTACGACATAATTACTTTTCCTTTCCTGAATAAAATTTAGCTTTACTTGAAATTAATAATATCTTATTCTCTCATTTGCCGAGTTTTCTATGTATATATCACAGATTTGACTCCAAATTCACTAACAAATCTCTAAAATGCCTCCCAAAATATTCAGGTAAAAACTAATATAGATGGATACCTACAGAGAGAGGGAAAAAGAATGGGGGAGAGGGGTCAGGGATGAAAGCTAGATGTTTCTAGATATTTTATATTTTTAACTTTAAAACAATACAAATATTTCAGGCCAGCCCGGTGGTTCACGCTTTGGCATCCCGAGGTTTGCGGGTTCGGATCCTGGGCACCTGCTGACGCAGTGGTTGTTAACCATGCCGTGGCGGCATCCCATATAAAGTAGAAGAAGATGGACATGGATGTTAGCCCAGGGCCAGTCTTCCTCAGCAAAAAGAGGAGGATTGGCAATGGATGTTAGTTCAGGGCCAGTCTTCCTCACAAAAAAAGGAAAAAAATACAAATATTTAAATAATTAGAAAAAATTAAATATAATAGAAGAAAGAGAGCAATTCCTAAGCATGGAAAGAAATTAAAACAAATCACTTTAAATAGGATTCTTTCAAGTGATAGTAAAATTCAGTATTTTCTTTTTAACTTTTGATTACAGAAACTTTCAAATACATGCAAATAATACAGAGTAATAAAATGAACCTGATATCATTACAACCAGCTTCAACAAATTACCAATGTTTGGCTAATCTTGTTTTATCTATATTCTCAGTATATCAGGTATCCATTGCTGGATAACAAACCCCTCCAAAATTGACTTAAGACAATAATCATTCCATGATTCTTCAGGTAAGCAATTTATCTTAGTTAGCCTCCCACTCCTAATATTCTTTCTCCTTGAACTTTGGTTCAGTTACTGGGAGATCTCTGAGGACAAAGCCTGGTAACAAGCATTCCTATTTATGGATACTGTAAAGGAGCTCATAAAAACATGAGAACTTTGCCCAAAGACACACCAGCTGGTAAGTGGTTGATCTAATTCTATCATTCCTTCTTGATTTATTAGTGAGAATACTTTACAAAATTTAAACATCTCTCATCAATTATTTGGTTTCCCTAAACTACAAGATTTTATGGGAAAAGCAAGATCAATGTTTGATGCTTTCTCTTTAATTCATCAGCTTCAAAATACTGAAGTGGTTCCCTAGTATCCTCCAAAAGTGACCAAAGAGAATAGTTTTAGTTTTATTATGAACTCATAGATTTAAACATATTTAAAGCTAAAACAGTAATTTTACTAATGGGATACAGTAGGATATACCTATCAGAAAAGAAAAAGTACAAAAATCTTAAAATGTATTAAATAGCCTTACTGTTAAATAATATTGCTATTGATTTATTAAACTATTATACATATATTGCAAAAAAAGCTGCTGATTGTGTTATTGAAAATAGAAACTAAAATTTTTACATTAAAAGACAAAATATAAAATGCAAAAAAATATATAAAATTCTGCAATCTTACTTTGAGTAGGTAATATCAGTAGAAACTCATTATTTAATTTTTTCACTGATTCATTTTCATGTTTGGACCACTGGAAGAACTAGAAGCACCCTAATGCAGATTGTGGTCTCTAAATACAATTTCCCACTAAAAGGAAGAAGGGTTTTACTGAGATTGGAACAGGATGAGATTGGAATGGCTTTTTTTGTGCCTGAAAATAAGAAAGCTCTCAAAATTTGGAATTGTGTCAAAAATGGCACAGGATCAAATTTGATGGAACAATTTGGACATCAAAAAAAAAGAGTCACTGCACTTGTCATGGCAATAATTTTGTAATGTGTATAAATGTCAAATCGCTATGTTTTATACCTGAAACTAATACTGTACATTAACTATATGTCAATAAAAAAGAATAGTCACTATATTTATATATTTAAATATAATCTATTAATTCATTATCTATCTATCCATCTATCATCTATCTATCTACCTACCTATCTGTCTGTCTACCTATCATGGATCAATCTCAACATCCCCAAAAGTGATTATTGAAGTGCCTGTAATGTGATGCAGGAAGAAACACACAACACTACCTAAGCCTTGCTCAAAATTTTGAAACTGAATCTAATCAAGGCCTGGGATTTAAACACTAATTTATACCAAGAGGTAAAGAAACACACTCACCCACACTATAAGGATGTGACTAGTTAAATCCAGAATGTGGGAAGCACTGACTCAGTTTCTTCAACAAATAAACGGCTAAAGGGGGTCGAGATACAGAAGAAATATCAATTAAACACTATGTGTGGACTTAGTTTGGCTCCTGATTCAAATAAACCAAGGGAAAAAAATTAAGATGACCAGAAAATTAAAAACAGATTTAGTATCAGATGATGTTATGAGAGTATTTTTAATTTTGGTTGGGTATAATGGTAATGCGGTTTTGTTTCAAAGATAAAAATTTCTTCTTTGTTAGAAATGCAAACTGACCCATTTGTAGTGAAATGATATGACCACAATTTGTTTTTAAAGTGCTCTATCCAAAAAAAAGGGGGGGGGGTAGTAGAAACAAAAATAGCAGCATATTGATAAATGTCGAACTTGAGGGAAAGGTACATGGGGGACAGTTGTACTATTTTATCTATTTGTGTATGTTTGAAAACGTCTCTAAGAATACATATATTTTTTAATATTTAGGCATTTCAGGTATTCTATGGATTTCAGCTTCTTTGAAAATATATCTTCTGGATCTTTCTGATCTGCTGCAATACAGATGGTGTGCTTCCCATCTGGCGCACAGCTGACCCCCTGGTCCTCCCCTCACCGTCACACTGGGCATTCCCTTTTGAAACTGACTTTTTCACTCAGCATAATACCCTGGAAATCTATACAAGTTGCTTCATGTATCAATAGTTTATTCCTGTTTAATTCCTGCATAAAATTTCATTGTATGGATACATCACGGTTTGTTTAATCATTAACAAAATGTCCTTCAGTGGTTATTTCAGTTGTAGCATTTTAAAATTCTCTAGAGTGTTTTTTTCTCTCCCTCTGAATATTCGTTTTTTAAAATAGCCTGCAATTCTTCATTCATTGATGCAATAGATCTCTTATTGCTCAGATATTAACTATAATATAGTTTCTTTGACATTTTTTCTCTGAATACGCCATTTCCTCCAAGTTGTGTGTGTGTGTGTTTAGTTGGTTTATTTATTTTTTATTTTGTTTTGGTCTCTATCTTATCTTTCATGTTATACTCTTTTCTGAGATGTCAGGTAATCTTTAGTAGTTCTTTCATATTTAACAGTGGTGTCTAGAATACTGATTGCTCTAAGCAAATGCCTGTGGTTTGCCCTCTAAAGACATTACTTTAGGATTATCTGGTTGGACCACGTCATGGGAAATTCCCATGTTAGTGTCTTTAAGTATTTTCTCTCGGTCATGTTAGAGTCTATGACCTAGAGGGGTATTTCACAAGAGATTTAGAAAGTGTAAGTCACATGGCACACACATTTTGTGCCTGCAAGATCAGGGCAGGGCATGAGATGCTATTGTAGATCATGCGTATTGTCACTTATCTTCTGACTTAAGTTGTTAATGTGGGGCAGCCAAGCCAAGCCAGCTGCTACTCCAGATGGGCAATCTCCTCCTTCAGCTTCCCTAACTCCTGCCCAGACGCCTTTTTAGATCTCTTCTGATTACCCCATCATGAAAGTTGGAGATTTGACAATGGTAAAAGTCAACATGCTTCTTTGATCAGCTGCTTACCGAGCCATTAAAAAAAAAAAATATATATATATATATATATATATATATATATATATATATATATAATTTACTATTATTTATGTGAAGTTTTAGAAGGAAGTGAAGGTAAATACCTATATCCAATCCACCAACTATTCCAGGAAGTACACCATGCTACTTGTTTACTAAATGCTCTTCCTTGGCAAACAAGTACTCCATATGCATTTAAAAAAACCTACTAATTTTTCAGTAACTCTAGGCTAGGCTCTCTGAAAACTAAATGCAAAAGACATGGTTCTAGATCTCAAGTAATTCTGGGTCTTAAACTTGCCAAAATTAACCCAATACAAACAGAAAATTTTAAAGGCCAATTCCTAAGAGAAAAAGAAAAAGCATTTAAAGAGCTCCCCTAGGAAAAAACAGCAGGATTGTATGGTTTCTCAAGAAAATCTATTAGAGTAGATAATCCTAATGCTATATATTCTCCAAAGCACAGAAAAAGAAAGAAATCTTCAGGAGCTGGCCAGGTGGTGTAGCGGTTAAGTTCACCTGCTCCGCTTCGGCAGCCCAGTGTTGAGCAGGTTCGGATCCCAGGCACGGACAGATGCACCACTTGTCAAGCCATGCTGTGGCAGCGTACCATATAAAGTAGAGGAAGATGGGCACGGATGTTAGCCCAGGGCCAGTCTTCCTCAGCAAAAAAGAGGAGTATTGGCAATGGATGTTAGCTCAGGGCTAGTCTTACTCACAAGAAAGAAAGAAAGAAATCTTCCAAATTTGTTTTTATACAAAGCAAGTATACAAAGCAAGTATAAAGATGATCCCCAAACCCAATAAAGATCACATCCAAAAAGAAAACTACAGACTCACTGATGAGTACCCATAAAAAAATTTTTGCATACAATATCAGTAAATAGAATCCAATAGCATATTTTAAAAGGACGTAATGGCCAAGTGAGGGCTAATCTAAAAATACAAGAGTGGTTCAATATTAGGAAATTTATTAGCATATATGTGTTTCATAACTATAATAGGGCTAAGGAGAAAAATTATATGATCATCTCTATGCATTTTAAAAGACTTAATACGAATTATACCAGTTCTCAATTGCCATTGGAGGTCATCTACAGGAGAACCATCTCATTTCCTGTTGGGAAGAAGATGGGAAACTGAAGGAAAAACAAAAGAAGCTCTATCAGTGGCAACATTTATCTCCATTAAAAACAGCAACTAGTAAATGCTGGTGCTACATTTGAAGGTCTAATACTATGGGTACACACAAAGATATGTGCTCTTCAATGAAAAGGACAATGATAGATACATTAAGCCTCTTTAGAATAAATTTTTATATTAATATGAACAGATGCACAATGTAGCTGGACAGAGCAGATGGATCAGTGTTTTCATATTTAAGGAAAATAGTCTGAATCTAGTTCTGGCAGCTAATTTATTGCCTAAGGTACAATTTGAAATGTCCTTGTGATGCCCACTCTCATTAAAGATAATGATAGTATTCAGACAGCAAAATAGTTTTATTTAGACCTCACCTTTTCAAGTACCAAGGTCAGAGCTGTAGTTTTTCTGCCCCGCTATTTATATTCCTATTGTAAAACTATAGAAATAGACAAGAAACTCACAGCAAGTCCATATTTTTAAGGCCTTAAAAATGTTTCAGTGCTACTTCTTTCTTTTCTATGTCCCCAGCAGTCTAATATTTACCACACGATTTCATGTTTAGTTACAGATCTACTTACACAGCCTACAGACATAAATAAGATCAAATTAATTCTAGTAATTAAATAAATGCTTGTGAAGCATTTCGCATTTGACAGCCATTTATTTAATTAAGTTTATCAAACTCCTTGTGTAGTAGGTTTGCAGGACTTTGCCTTGGTCTGGTTTCAGTGAAAAAAAGATGTTAAAACTGATGGAATTGTTGGAATTAGTTCAAAAAATGTGTCATGGGATTACATTAGAAAATAGATTTTTTGATGTCCCAGTCTGCGCATCACTGGTACAGGCTGAAAATAGACATAGATTTGATAAGATTTCCATTACTTAAAGGAGGTTAGTGGAAGTGGAGACAGATTAGTGGTTAATAAAGGTTAGGAATAGGGGTGAGAGACAATGGGTTTGGCTAAAAAGGGGTAGCATGAGGGAGTCCTTGTGATGAAACTATTCTGCATCTTGATTGTGGTGGTGATTACACATCTGTATATATGTGATAAAATTGCACAGAACTACACATACACATACACACATTTGAGTGCATGTCAAAATGGAGCAATCTGAATAAACTCTGTATTTTACCAACGTCATTTTCCAGGTTTTGATACTGTACCACAGTCATGCAAGATGTTACCACTGGGGGAAACTGGGTAAAGAATATATATGACCTCCTAGTACTTTTGTTAGTTTGTTTTTTGCAATTTACTGTGAATTATTTCAAAATAAAAGTTTTAAAAAGAGGAATATAATGCAACAAGTCCACTCCTAGGTATTCTATAGAAATGAAAACATATAACCACATAAAAACTTGTGCATGAATGTTCATAGGAACATTATTCATAATGGCCAAAAAAATGGAAACAATCCAAACGCCCATCAACTGACGACTGGCTAAACAAATGTGGTATATCCATACAGTGAAATATTATTAGGCAATGGGAAGGAATGAAGCATTAACGCACGCTACAACATGGATGAATGTTGAACCTTGAAAATGCTATGTTAAGCGAAATAAGTCAGTCACAAAAGACCACATACTGTGTGATTCCATTTATGTGAAATGTCCAAATAAGGCACGTCTGCATAGACAGAAAGTGTGTTAGTTACTGCCAGGGGCTGGGGGTAGGCAGTGGGAGGTGGGCATGGGAATGGGGGATGACTGCTAATGTGGACAGATTTCTTTTGGGGGTGCTGAAATGTCTATAATTAGGTAGTGATGATGGTTGTAAAATTGTGTGAATATACTAAAAATCACTGAAGTATACACTTTAAATAGGTGAAATTTATGATATAAAGATATACATTAAAAAACCTGAAAAAAAAGTCAAGGGGCAGGGTGTTAGGTCACAGGACAGGTCCAGAAGGTGTTTTAGGTTCCCCCAGGACACATTGCACCCGAAGGAGCCCTGGTGTCCATTACATTTGGCCCACAGTGTCTGAATAGCGCAACACGCCACGTTCCAAAGACAAAGGAGTTGCCTGCGTCCAGCCTCACCTCCACCCAAGACCACATCGATATTTCACTTTCTCCTTAGAAGCCACAACATATTTCATTAAAATAAGGATAAAATGAAGCAACAGTTGCTAAAGACAGACTGAGAATCTTGTATCGAATATACCTGTTATACATCACGTCATCCTGACCCTCTGTGAGCCAGTAAATTAATCTATAAATCTTACAGTAATTATCCTTAATAATGTATTCTATTTAAAATATAAATATGTTAACATGCTTAGTATCAACCTTCCTAGTAATCCACATCTGAATTAAGTCTAGCTCATGGGGTGCATGGAAGCACAGCAGTGGGATCTTGAAGCACGTACTGGCAGAAACCTCAGAGGCCATACACAGCTTCTAAAGCCATGATTCTAAAGCAGTGATTCTCTGAGTGTGGTCCTCAAACAGGCAGCAGTTGGCATCACTCTGAGCTTACTGGACATGCAAATTCATGGGCTCCATCCTGAATCAGAATCTCCAGGCATAGTGTTGTGGAAACTGTGTCTTAACAAGATCTCCAGGTGATTCTTTGGCGAGTTAAAACTTGAGAAGCCTTGTTCTAAAAATCTTTGAAAGCCACACTTATTAAATAGTGGTATCGATCTTGAGTTTTTTACGATTCTGTCCCATTTGTTGAAAACTCAAGTTTCCAACAAATATTGGCATACTCATAGTCAAATAATAATTTCAACTTTTGCCCAGAATGCTGTCTCTATTTTTTCTCTACCCTTTTGTTTTCCCTCATGATATTGTACTTCTCTGGGGGAGTAATATTCATCATGAATCTGTGTAAATCAAGAGCGATCATCAACTCACTCATTAAATGACCCTACTCTTGGTTAACAATTTTACCATTTGATGTCCTTCTAGAGAGCCTTTGCAAGCTGATAGCTCTGAATTCAAACACCACTGATGATGTATGAAGACTTTGACAAGTTGCTTAATCTTTTGAGTTTTATTTTCCTTGCAAGAATTTTATGAGAATTAGATGAGGTAATGTATGGAAATTAGCTGCCACAGTGCTTCTCCCACAGTAGGGATTCAACGAATAGGAGCTATCCAATTGTGATCACTTATAAATCTTCTAAAACAAAACAAAAAAGGATTGATACATTCACATGGTCCTTCAGGGAATTTATCTAATATGTACTGTACCCCAACCGTGTGTTAGGTATAGAGCTAGGTGTTGAAGATACAAAGATGGATAAGATACTGTCCCTGTCCTCAAATTTTAAGTCAAGTGAGGTAATAGGTTAAGTTATATTCTCCATTTAGATCATAAATTCTTTTTGGAATTAGACCTTGCACATCTCTGTACTTTGGGAGGCTGGCCTGGTTCATAGTAGGTGTCCAACAAATGACTACTGGTTGATTTAGAAATGTATGAATGAACAGGCTAGGAGAGCCCCCTGTGGGAACCTGTGAGGACCACTCATATCTTTAGCAGATCTGTCCTTCTGAGAGACCTCGCTGGAAGCTGGACCAGAACTCAATAGACTGAGGGCAGGAAGACAAGTAAGAAGACCATTGCAATAATCTTCCTGAGGAAGAATGAAGACCTAAGCAAGGGAGAGGCAACTGTAGGTCTTTTCAAAAAGAGGCCTAAGCGTGGCACATGGACATTTTTATGCATGTTTGAATTTGAAGACAACTACTCTATGGTTGATCTAGAACTCCAGATATCTGGGCCTCTTCTATGGAAAGAATTAGTCAGTCATCATTTAAAAGGAAATAGGAAAAAGAATTCTTTTCCTCTGGGGGAAAATTTGTTTACAAGTTGATTTAATACAATGGTAAGATTTAAGCTTTAAATGTACCTGTCGTTGTAATCCAAAAAATCCATTTCAAATTACACAAAGATTCAGTATAAGTCCAGGCTACCACACAATAGGGAAGCATAAAATTGTGGGGGAGAATTGTATCCAGAACAAGGAGATGGTAAGGGAAGAGATCTCGAGATCACGTAATGATAATAGTTACCATTTGATACTATATGATGCCTACTGTGCACCAGACACAGCCTTAGACAGGTTACATACAAGATCTCTAGCCTCGTGCAGCAATATCAAGCCTTGGTTTTTCAGAGGAGCAAACAGAGGCTCAGAACAGTGCCCTGACGTGTCTGAGCTCACCCACTCATTGGAATGAGAGCTGACATCCAACCCCAGGCGGGGCTGTGCTCTGCATATTCTGTCCTTCACAGAGAGAGGTTCCTGCATTTATTCAGATACACTTAATGTGAAAAAACAAATAGGATATTCAGAGACTTATTTAAATTTCAGAGTCTACAGTAAACATTCACAAACTTTCCAGTGTCCCTCATGGTTAGCTTTGCAAACACGGCTGCCCTAGCTCTGAAAGTTCTCCAAGGTCTCTGGAAGGACCTATCCACCTAATTGTGACTTTCTAGCTTTATTCATAACAAAGAAAGCATTTATATCGTGGTAATACTTAACTCTGGAAAAGCACCCATAAATAATATTTGTGCTTGCATTTGCTTGGGGCTTCTGACCTGATCACATCATGTTACCTTTCCGTAAGCTAAAAAGGTGAAGAAGTGAAGCTTTTAAGAAGATATAAAGGTGAGGACAATATTTTACTCTCCATTGTAACATAAAAACAAAACAAAATAAAACAAAAACACAACCAAACCTGAGACCTGGAGAGGTGAACTTGTGAGCCCTGCAGACTGGCCAGTGTCCACTGCAGGCTTGGCTCCACTGGGGCTAAGCTGGCCTATCCTTACTTCACAGGGCTGAGGAACCCCTGACTCCTGTCATACTGTCATCTCACATGGAACAAAACTTCACTAACGCAGAAGGCTTGGGTGTTGTGAACAGATCAGATAAGGAGTACAAATTGCTGGTTGATTCATACAACCGGAAAACAACCTCAAAAGACAAGCTAGCATAGCTCACTCAGTGACCTTGGCTTTGGTATCGCCATCTGGTGAGTGGGGAGTCCAAGAGAGGATCTCCAACCTCTTTCCCCTGGCAGGAAATAGTACAAGAAGCCCTGCCACATCCAGTCTTCCAAGGCCCGATTCCAGGCACACAGTTGCTAATCTGCCTACTCCTGGTTGGGGGTCACACATTGGGAAGGAGAGTCACATCACGTTTGGAGTGGTTCACTGGTTGTTTCAAGTGAGCAAGCCTGGACTTCATACCCAAATCGTCATTTCCACGTGAGTAGAGCTCACGGGGTGCAGTGAAAAAGAGAGACGTTTTTAAGCCAAGGAGTTTTGCATTAAAATCCTAGATTTCCTGCTTATAAGTTTTATAAACCCAGTCCCACTACTGCTCTGTTTCCTTTTTCTTAAACATAAAAGGGTGCTGTTCGACCTATTCAGAAGGTTTGTAATGAATTTCCAAGCAAACACATAGCCAGTGCTCTAAAATAGTCTGTTCCTACTCCTCTTCTTACCCAGCTAAACAGAAGAGTTTACTGCACATGCATTCATCAAGTGTTGATGGAGAGCATTCCAGCCCAGAGTAGATGCAGCCAGTACTCAGGTCTCAGCTGCATCTGAGGTAAATGTCCAGCAAGCATGCTGACTGGGTGAGCATCTCTCTGATTACTAAGTGTCCTTTCTGCACCATTTGTTGTGTATTCTACATATCAGTTCTGCTCTGCAATTACTATACTGATAAGTGTATAATAACTACACATATTTTTAGGGATGTTAAGAAGAAAAGACAATTTCTGTTCTCCAACAGGATAATGAGTATTGAACATGTCACCATTTACAATATAACGTGACATGGTTTATGATGAGAAAATGTACAAAGTCTGGCTTATATTTGACAAAAGAAAATAACCAGGCCTTCTAAAGGCACTAGTCTGATGGCACCTGAGCTGGACCTAAAAAGCTGAGTAGAAATGTCCTAGGCCAACAGGCAATCCTGAATCCTTCCTGGCAGAGGTGCTAGCACATTTGAAGAGTCAGAGGTAGGACAGCATGGCATGTGTGGGCTACTAAGGGTAGTTTTGTGTTGCTCCAGCAGAAACGGTGTAGGGACATGCACCCCACCTGTACCCTAGTTCCAGGTGTGACCCTTAGAAATTCCCATGTGTGATTCTCACATTCTTTCTCCTTTATCAGCTGAATAGAGGTTCTCAAGGCCTGAGAAGGAGGTGAAGCTTTAAGATAGAAGCGGACTAGTCCCCACGTGATTGCATAGATCAGCCACACTGCATAGATCAGTGTGATGTGAGCCAAAAAGAAACTTTTATTTTGCTAAGCCACTGGGTTCTGGGGATTGTTTATCATCTTAGTTAGCCTACCTTTTCTTTGCTCCTTAAACTTTGGCTCAGTTACTGGGAGATTTCTGAGCACCAAGGTTGGTAACAAGCATTCATCTTTATGGATAATGCAAATGAGCTCATAGAATGTGAGAGCTTTGCCCAAAGTCATCCCAGCTGCTACAGGGTGGATCCAGGAATCTGACATGGGTTCCCTGGCTCTAAACTCCTTGTTCTCTCCTCTAAATGCTGAAAACAAACAAAAACTCATAAAATAGTTATATTGTGGTCATAAGTTTCTAAAACTGGTCTCAAATAGACAGAGTAATAAAGGCAATCCTTGTGAAAGTTCCTTGAAGGCATCCTTGGAAATAATTACACAATAGTTATCTGCCTATATTTTACCACCATTGTTAACAAGTCCAGAATCCTCTGTGCAGAGGCCACACAGGTAAAATAAATTAATATTTTGCATTTGCACACCATAAAGAAAGTGTCTTCCTATATGAATTGGTGGATGCCTATTTTTTTAAGCTGTGAGAAAGACACGCTACAATAAAAAATGTGTGTCTTTTAGTATCTGCAGTACATATTATATTTGACACAGAGAGATTAACAAAAATGCCCCAAGCTACTCCTACAAGAAGATATTTAATTTTGTTCCTCAGGACATCTCATGTTGGTGCAACATGGGATGCCTATTTCCATCCAGATTACACTCAAAACACATAATTCTTCCTACCAGATTATGCTTACAAACTCCTTCTCATCATCACAGTGTTCACAGAATACTGATCATCATGAAACAACATGAGCACCAAAAAGGAAACAGAGACACACATCTCTGGGCTAGAGGTGCCTTTACTGTAAAGCTAAAGAAGGTGAAGTTTCAGGACCCCCTTGCAAAATCCTAAATGATGTCCTAGGAATGTGTTTACACAGTTATGTATTTTTGTAAACATTGTGTGTCAGGTGGGGTTCAATCAGAAAAGCAGACCATTGGGAGATATATATGGAGCTGTTAGGGGGGAGTCTGTTGCAGGGATTTGTGGGAGCTGAAGAAGCAGTCTCCATGAGGTTGCTGTCTTTGCATCGGATGCTGCGGCTTGAGTCCGCAGTCAAGAAAGGAAGACAGATGTGAAGTGGGGGAGCGAGGACGACCCAGAACATTTAACATGCTCTGGAGGCCTGAGCATGGACTGAAACCCATGAGATTTCTCATTGTCTGTGACGTTAATGGTGTATCTTGCAAAAGTTAGAGCAAGCACATACACCTGGCCCAGGAGCCAGAGAGGCTGATGAAGTATCCAGAGGAAGGTGGATCAGGTGCAGGTCCAGCCATTGCCCACGCCAGCAAGTGAGGCACCAAATCCGCAACAGTTAGCGTGAACGACAGAATGGCTGCTGCTTCCCTTCCACCTATCAGACCTCCTACCAGTATCTCTCCTGTGGTCTCTCCTAAGGAGAAATTCATAGGAAAGAATATTCTGGGGAATGTGGTTTAGCCAAACCAAGCTGACACATTATAAAGCTATCAAATTTTGCAAAAATAAGATATTTTAATTACAAGAGGTTAAAATAAAATTTTTACCTACAACTGGTTAACACCACTGTCTCTTTCCCATGCCCTTCCTACTGTCACACTTCTCATGCCAGGAAGCATTGGAGAAGCCACAGAAACTTTTAAGATCTAGTTAAGGGAGAGGTATGCTGTGGATACATATTTAGTTTAGACTGGTGGGATATAACCACATGGTTTGCAATGACTCACATGTCTAGTCATCGCTAGCCATCGTCATCTAGGAGCAGCTTCCTTGAATACTCCTGTTGACTCCGTGCACATTCACACAATATCATGACCAAATGGTGCAGGGCCAGAGGTGACACCTCAACAGAAACACCACTGGCAGCATCCAGCACCAGAAGTGTGTGTGTTGTGAAGGAGAAGCCAGGTTTGAAGTGCACACAACTGGAAGTTAGTGTGTAGGAAATTCTCCTGAATCTTACATCTAATTTGTGAAACTTGACAGGAATTTTCTCAATTTTAACTTCATTCATGAAAGTCTTTACAGCATAGGAAGAGGAGGGTTGAGGGTAGAAGTTATTGTTTAATATCAATGTATAGAGTTTTAGTTTTATAAGATAAAAAGAGCTCTGGAGATGGATGGTGGTGATGGTAGCACAATATGAATATATTTAATACCACTGAACTGTACGTAAAAATGACTAAGATAGTAAATTTCAAATTATGTGTATTTTACCATAATAAAAAAATGGGAGGAAAAAACAAAACAAGTTTGAATGTTTACCTAAAAACATCTGCAGATATTCCTAAAAATAGATATATTTAGTACTAGACATGCCTAAAAAATGTTAATATTTAACACCCATTGTATTAAGTTTTGTTTATTAGGTAATCAGATAAGAAAATGGGATATTTAAAATTTTTCAGTTCTATTGTCACATTGTTTTACCATAAAGTAAATAAGCCATGGATATTTTCAAAGTTTATTTGTTATTACCAATAATAAAATGTGAAGCTGAAAAAACTCATTCTCTAAATGATTGATGTAATTTAAAAAAAATATATTTTGATTAACCATACTAGAGGAAAAGCTGAGTTATCATTTTATTCTCTGTTAAATAATTTATAAAATCGTCATGTAAGAAGGTAATCAAAGAAAAACCCAAAAGATATAACAAAATAAAAGTAGTATAAAATTGTGTCAAGAAGTTAATAAAAATACTATGTGTTTTTTAAATTTGAAAATGTCTGTGAAACTTGTCACTTTTTTAAAATTTGTACTTTGTAGTGATTTATTTTCTCATTTCTAAAATAATTTAGAAAAAAAATTTTAATGACATCCCCAGAATTGTGTAAGTTTCAGGCCTCTTGAAACTTCAGTCTGCCCCAGCTCAGAGTGTGGAGACTGAGCAAGTCATCAGCAGTCGATTATTTCCAAGGTCATCAAGCAAAGCTGGCAGCCTGCCTTTTGCAGGGATGTGTCTGAGCTCCTCTCTCAAGGAAACAGGAGCCCGGGACTCTTGACTTAGGCTTTGCTTGGTGTCCAGAGATCTTCATCCTTCCCTTGACTTCCCTGCTAAGTAGAGCAACATGTGCGGCAGTGTCTTAAAAAAGTAAAAACCAGATAGATCACTAGAGCCAGGCAAAGAGGGAGAAGCTACCCAATTACCGCTGCACTGCAATTTCCTCTTCTGTAAAATATAATAATAATATTTACCTCATGGACTTGTTTTGAAGATTAAACAGGATAACGAGAAAGTACATGCAAACTGTCTGATGCATTATAGGTGCCTGATAAATGTTAACTTTATCTGGAGGAGAGGCAAACTGAGAGGAAGAAAACAAACTGAAATGAACAGAAACTATAAAGTGGAATAATGGAAATACCTGGGGAGAATTCTTCAACACTCCCAAACTCACTCTGAGATGGTTTTTAGAAGGAGTCACGGACTTGAGAGGAGAGGAGACGGCAGAGGCATTCCGGGCAGTGAATAAACAGGGACAACAACCAGGGCGTTCCACCTAGACAAGCAATAGAGCCTTGCTGCAGAAAGAATCTTCTTTGAGCACTTGCATAAACCCAAGCAGGAACTCTGTACAGAAGGAGATGCCAACCCTGGCCAGACAGTGAGAGATAGACAGGGTACAGGGCAGAAGAATAGCCTTGAGACCTCACAGAAGAAGGACCCAGGAGAAATTTTCACTTTTTTAGTTAAGTGGTGTATACAGCTTCCTAGCAAGGGAGTCCTGGAACCTAATCTCATCACTCACTGAATCTGTTTTCATTTTGTAAGCATATATATTAAATTGAATTGAATTCCTGCTCCAGACTGGATTGAGTCTCCAGCTATCCTTTTGTCCTTGTCTGACATCTTGAGTTAAAGCCCTTGATGGGACACTGTTATAGATGGACGGCTTGACTGGGGAATGTCAAATGCTGGTTCCCAGAGTGGGTGAAGCCAGGTAAGCAGCAAATGGCCCCTGCTAGAATGTTGTCCTCACCAGGCTGCTCTCTGTCTACACCTGCTATCTGTCCCCTAGTCACATGCCTGCAAACCCACAGACAAGAGACAGCCACTGAGGCCTTCTGACCTAAAGAAACTAAGCTCATTTTGGATAGCAAGTAACTTCTTGACATTGAAAACTGCACCAGATTTATATAGCAACATCAATTTATAGTCTTCCCAGATCGCTTGCATGTCAATCTTTCAAGATTCTTTTTAAGGCAGATTTAAAGCAGAGAAGGATTTCAGCATCTGTTTTAATAAGAAAATTAGAAACTTACTCTAAACCCCTGCCTCTCTGTCTGTAAAAGATCCCCAGCTTAAGAATGGGCCTCTTTCTTGGACTCAGGAATAGGTTCCCTGTAGTGATATTTCTACTGCAACATGACCATCACCTTTGGGGAAGATGGCCTCTGCTGCAATGGAGACAGTCTTTCTCTTTCTGGAGATCCATTACGGGCATATAGAACAGACTCTTCCTTTCCTCAGCTGGCCGGGACTTCCACACGCATGGCCTCACATTTCTTCCTATTAAGCTTGCATCTCAGGACATAGGTTTTGCCTCCCTGTGCCTGCTAGGTCTTTGGGTTTGAGAGAGCGTCTCTTGACTGATCATTACCTGTGAGCTTTCCCTTTTTGTTCAGCTTCAGATTCCGAAAAACTTAAATCTGAAGTTCTCCAATTTTTGCACAAACTCTCAAACATTTTTTCTCAGTCACTGCTGCCTGAACTCTGCATAACCTTTACCAATATTCCACCAAGTCCTTAATGAGATTGTTTTATGTTGTCATGCTAGAAAATTGAAAATGAAAGAGCTTTGATTTCTTGGAGGAATCACATAAGGGAGTCTGTGCACTCATTTTTATTCTTTATCTTTTAATTAGAAGATTGGAGTTTTTTAAGCAGGAAGGAGGAGGAGACTAGAGAAGACTATCACAAAGGCATTATTTCAACCTTCACTTTTTTCCCCTCTTTTATTTTTATTCTCACCTTAACATGGTTTTAATTTACAATTAAGAAACCTGAAATGATCGCTGCTAATAAAGAAATAAAAAGATCCATGTTGTTGAGAGAAGAATTTTAAAGAATAGGAAAGTGTAAAAGAGGATATTCCCACCCCAAATTGCTACTGCGTCCAGCCTGGTCGCCCATTGCCTTCCTGTGCAGTCCATCCAGTCAACCTGATCTCCTCATTGGCCCCCAAGGTAGCTATTTGTGCTCCCCCCATCATCTCCATCAACATTCCATGATCCTTGGTGAGAGTCTTTGAGGAGACAGACACTTCTTCTGCCACAAATGACTCTCATTCCTTAAGTCCTCCCACTTGTGCAAATACCTGCCTCCTGGAAGGACTTGCTCCTCCTCACTCCTTACATAAAGATGCCCCAACCTTAAGGCATCCATATTGTTCTTAATTCTAGAATCTTACCTATTTCACTTATTTAATAAAGAATCAAGTGCTGCCTTGTAAATCACTCCATATGCATAGATTTTGCCATCCAAACTTCTTAAAGGCAGAAACTATATATATATATATATATATATATATATATATATATATACACACACACTGATATATAGATATAGGGATAGATAGATGATATAGATATATATAGATATAGATAGAGATTGTATCCTTTCTAGCATCATGAACAAAAGAAACTATTAGGCGTATAGAAGGCTGTGAGGGGGAGAACCAAACATTCATAGAGCTCTCCTATCATTTCCTAAATACCACCAGACGTTAAAAAATGTTATTTCTGTTTTCTAAAGAAATAACTATCAGGCCAAAAAAAATTAAAACCTTTGACAACACTCTTTGTTGGTGAGTGTCTGGGAAAACTGGCACCCTCATGCGTTGCTAGTGGAAGTGAAAGTTGGCTCAATGCCTGTGGAAGTCAATTTGGCAATATGCAGCAAAATCACATCTATCCTTTGATATCACATATATCTCTCTTCTGGGAATTTAACCTACAGATATGCTTGCAAGTGTGTGAAATGGTATATGTTCAATTTTATTCATTTTGGTTTTATTTGTATAGAAGTAGAAAAAAATCTTAAAAAGCCTATCAATTTGGGCCTTATGGAATGAATGAGAGCACAACTCTACAACTGAATTCCAAGCAACTGAAAAAATAATGATGGAACTCTTTATGTGCTGATATGAAAAGATGAGTTCTAAGATCATTATGTGCAAGAAGTGAAGTGCAAAACAGTGTATATAACATGCATTTGTATTTACTTGTATTCGAAGAAACTCAGGTAGGAGACACAAGTTTCCTACTATAGCCTAGAGGGACAGAAGATAGGAAAGGAAATCAGGGTTTCACTGCATATCTTTTTATACAGATTGATTTATGATCCCTGTGAACATATTACCTATTCAAAATTTAAATTAAAAATTCAAGTATTATTTGCATATGTTTAAAATCACATTCTTAAAATCTATGGAGGAACTTCCAGTTCAGAAAAGATGGCTCAGACTCTGAAATCTAGAAAGAGGAAGGGGACAGCATTAGAGACCTCAGGACTGAGGAGATAACACAGCAGCTGTGCTTGGATACCCGCCTCCTGGCCCAAGAAGGTGACCCAAGTCCCACATTTTCTGACCCTAATCTAGCAAAGAAGCCAGACCAGATAAGATCATCCCCTCACCGTCCCCCCAATTAATCAAAAAGGAATACCTGGTAGTACAGCAAGGGGGATCTTCAGAGCCCCACTGCCAGTAAGTGGCCAGGGAAGGGATCTCCTTCACCACTGGGGCTGACACTCATTTCCCACACCAAGAGAAACTGGGGAAGCCAAGCAGCACCTACAGAACAGACCCTGCCACAAAAGCGAGCAGCCTGATGGGAAGCCTCAGAATCAGCATCTCTATCCAAAAACACAAACTGTGCACACATCATGGAATACTACTGAGCAAAGAAAAAGGCAACAACCTGGATGAATCTTCAGGAAACTATGCTGAATGAAAAAAGTTTATTCCACCCACACATCCCTTTCCCTCTCAGAGGTCCTCACCTGCCTCTAGCGTTTTAAGTACTCATCTTTGAATGGAGATTGAAGTATTGATGTCTCTCTTAAACTGAGCCTTTTTAATTCTTGCATTGGGTTTACATTTTGTCATATAAAGGCATCATAAGAATGTCTATCACCTAAGAATGAGAAGAAAATCCCTGTTTTGCCCAAGATTATATGCAAAGGCAAGTTAAAATTATTTTCATTGAATAAAACCTAAAGCAAGGGTAGGAGACAAATATAGAGTTGTGTTTTGATTGCGTAAAATATCACATCTTCAGCATCTTAATCACACCAGGGCCAGTGGGGATAACATTGTGACTAGTGTTATCACTAAGGTGCTACACAAACCTAAATGATATCAGTTGTGCTCAGGAGAGTTGTAACATAGTAAGCAGAAGTGTCACATATTAGGCAGAAGTATAACTAAATGTGCTTAGAGGAGATGAACATAGGTGCCAAGTTGACACAGGGGCAGACTGTAATGGTCAGTTTTATGTTTGGCTCGACTAAGTCCCCATTTATTCAATCCAACACTAATCTAGGTGTTGCTATGAAGACATTTTGCAGATGTGATTAAAGTCCATAATTAGTTGATTTTAAGTAACAGGGATTATCCTAAAAAATCTGGGTGTCCCTGCTTCAATCAGTTGAAAGGCCTTAAGAGCAGAGCTGAGGTGTCCCAGAAGAAGAAGAAACTGCACCTGCGGACTGGAGCTTCAGCTCATGCCTTAGATTTCCAGCCTGCCCTTCTTGATTGCCTGCCCCACAGACTTCAGACTTGCCTGGCCAACTTCTACAATTGCATCAGGCAATTTTTTGCAATAAATCTCTTTATATTTCCTCCTGGTCGTTTCTCTGCTTGAACCCTGCTTTACTGATACTGATTTTGTTTATTATCATTATTCCTCTTCATTAATAAGAACTCCAATGTATACAAATCAGTCTCCTTACTTACCTCAACTCCAGCTGAGTTAATGTCGCCCTGGATTCTTAACCCTCCCGCACTCTCTCTGGTTGTGTACATCACACTTATGTGCCAGATTTAGCTCAAGTCCAGAATTACTGAGCATTCCCTCCCTTCATGTCTCATCTCGTCCTCCAGGCTTGGTGCCTATATTTTTATCTTTACCTGTATTCACTTTACTCTTTGACCAAGTACAATGTTGTATTATTTTATGAGAATATAATATGTTCCCCTGCCATTCTTGCTAATTTTAAAGTCCTTGAAAACAGGAATAAGATCTTCAGTTGCTCAGGTATCACCCACAGTGCTCACTGTTGGACTCAGAGTAGATACTATTTATTTATGGCTGATATAGACATATATTGTGTGGAAGAGTGCTCTGAAAAGAGAAGAGACTGACAAAGAATGCTAAATAAAAATAAACATCTCAATTAAATCCTAACTTAACAGCAGCCAAAATAAAGTGTCGAATCACCTAGGTACACTGATTTGGTAATCAATTGTAATCATAATAATATGATAGTGACAAGTATACTGTATAATAATTAAGATAAGCAAAAGCAATTCCTGGCCCTTATTATTATTACCTAAGTACTTTCTGAATCCAGTGATTTCCAGAACTAAATATCCCACCAACATCATTCTTTGTTCCAGGTAACTGAGATGTGATAGTTGTGGGAGAAAACGATATCCTATTCTTTGAGAGACTTCTCAAAACTCTGCAAGGAGAGCTTAAATGGCTGGTTGTCCATGGTAGGCTCACAACAAAGACTAACCAGAGAAAGTCAGAAGAATGTAGATTTCAGCTTCTAAGAGAAACAAACCTTCTAGCCACCAGAGAAGCACAATAATAATGGAGGTATTGATCAACCTGTTTCTAGAGCATCAACTTGATGCAATGGTCCCTTCCAAACATAGAAATAGCAGTTGCTACTAGTCTAAACGTTATCCACAGAAAACCAGGAAAAGTAAAAGTGTAGAGGGCTGATGAGGCAAAGGAAATAAATCAAGTGCCTCCTAATAGGCACTATACCTGATGCTCTAAGTGTGATCTCTTATTGAATCATCAAAAAATCCTAAGACATAGATATTATTATTCCTATATTTAGAGATGAGAAAACCAAGTGCAGAGAAGTTGAGTAATTTTTCCTAAGTTACTCAATTAGTAATTGTTAGAGCCTGAAATTGAACCCAAGGCAACCTAATTTTCAAAAACAGTTCTCTTTTCATGCTTCAAATCCACAAAATAACAAAACAAAACAAAATTTAAAAACATATTTATTTTCTACTTCTTATGACAATCCCCTGCTGATGTCATTGGGATAAAGACTGCTCTTAAGTAGAAACTGGAGAGCATAGGTCCTTTTTCTGACAGCCTCTGAGCTCCAGGCAGTCCCCTCGTCAAAGTTATGTAACAGCTGCTCCATTGAAGGCCCATTTAGACAAGGTGCAGCAATGAAGTCAAATGTTAGCAGATGGATTCACTCGCTTCCTCTTCCAGTCACACAACAGCGTGATCAGGGAGACAGGAGCAAGGGAATGACTGCCAAGGTCTTCATCATCACATTAGCTGCCAACAGGAAATTTGTGTTGCTGAAAACTGACTTTGACAACTTCTGCGTTGACAGACTAATAAACTCAGTTACAGGTCCTGCTACGACGATGAACAGCTTTATTTCCTTTTTATGTTTTCTACATGTATTTACTCATCCAAAAGTCCTATTCATGCTAGTATCTGAAAATTGTGCACTACAACTATGCCAGCTGAAAGACGATTTACAAGCCACTTTGAGAGTTAATGGGGGACTTCATGTCGGGATCTTTAAGAAATATGCTTTGAATTCAAAGCAGCAGCCTCAGTTCTTTCATCAAATTAAAAATAGGAAGATTCACTTTGTGGTGGCCAAAGAGAAAGCCTACCCGATGCTGTGGGGTACCATGATTTGTTGTCTTTTACCTTCTCTCAGTGGAGAAGACGTACAAGTACACTTCAAGGAAGTGCCAGCAAGCTGAAAACTGGATCTGCTCCCTCCACACTTCCTTTGCATGGGCAGTATTCTGGATCTGGTGCTCGCTATTGGGAACACACCAGGAAAAGCCAAAGTGCCTGACCTTGAGGGGCTCAAACGAATGTCAAAGAAAGATCAAAAGATCAATTACTGCAACCACTTTGCACATGAAGGTGATGCCTGAGCTGAGTGTTGAAGTAGAATAGAGAATTATCTGGAAGAAAAAAAAAAAAAAGTAAGGAAGAACATTCAGGCCAAAAGAATGGAGTGATGAAAAGAATTCGATGTGTTTAAGGAATGAGAAGTCTCCCAGAGTCAATATAACATGGATGCATATGGGTCCACAACTGAAACTGTTTGTGATTTAGGAGGGCTTCAAATAATGAAAAGCCACACTCACTGGGCTGAGAAGCAGGGATTTTATCATTAAGATAATGGAGAGGCACCAAAGAATTTGAAGCTGAGCAGTAAAATACTCAAGAGTTTCTTTTAGAAAATACATAACAAAAACTAAATTTTAAAATAACCCTAGAATTTCACTAACAACAACTCACCTTGCCTAGAGCATGACAGAGCTGAAGAACCTTTTGCAAGATACTCCCACTGACAAAGTCAGAGACAACAAGAATATGCAGGTTTTAGTCCTACTGAGGTCTTGTAACTGAATGTCCTTGGGCTCTCCATTCTAAACTGCTCTGAATCTTGAGTTCTTCCTCTGAATACTTGCATTGTCCCTCACCAAGGTTGCAGTGGCAAGAAATGATGTAAATATATAAGAAGAAGGAATCTATAAGGAAGGGTTAGAATCATACTTGTCAAAGAGATTTCACGCCCATTGATTCATGAATTATCCCAGTAGCAATAAGAGACAGATTCTATTATTTTCTCTTGGTATATGACACAAGTGAGACTCAAATTGGTGAAATAACTTGCCATAGGTCACAGTGTTATTGTGTTATAGAATTTTAATGAATGAAGAAATATTTTCTGAATTTTTATCTCCGAATTACATCATCAAAATATTTTTCCAACATTCAAACTGAGAATACTGGGAATTCCTTTATTTCATGACAATTTAAATAGTCAAGTCTCACTCTATTATTTAAAATAAAATTGATAAACTATATTGAACAATCACACTGTCTCTCTTATTCCTTGTTACTCTTTAAGCTGATCCATTCCAAATGAAAACCACAGTGGTTCAACTCAACCAAATGCTTCAAGGGCAGGATGCAAGAGTTTGCTCTTGTGACCCTTACACTACTTTTAACTTTCTTTACTTTTAAACTTTATTTGAGGCATCAGTGTGAAAGGGAATTCAATGTTTTCTAAACTATAGTCAAGAGATGGGGTAAAAGATCTATGCAAATATTATTCCCATCTAGAACATCAGAAAATGGCTAAGATGAGAAGAAGGAACTGTACAGTCTAATTACAACACACTAGAGTGAGTCAATGTGCTCATTCTGAGTCATACTATTAGGGCAAATCAAAATAATCTTTCTTATTGACCATGTGTAATCCATGTATAATCCACACTGTACCCTTGAGGAATACGGGTTACAAGAAACACTTGATTTGCCTAAAAGTTAATTTGTGGTAGAGATAGATCTGACTCAGGCCTCTTGAGCCCCAGTCTGGGATTCTTTCAGTGACGTTGTACTTCAAGTTCTTCCTCTAATGGCAACATCTATGTCAGAACCTAATATCTGTTTAGTAATGTATAGTGTAAAATGTTTTCCTACAGCCATATGATTTGGTAGCATAGGAAGGTAAATTATTGAATGTCTCTTACATGAAAAATATACCAAAACTTTCATATACATTTTAAATATATAATAGACACCTAGACACCATTTAACATGGAAATGCCAAATCCCTAATATTGTGTCAAACGTTTTTCATTCCTTACCTCTAATCCATGCAATAACTGTTTAAATGAGTTATTATCATTTTAGAGATCAAGCAGCTAAGGCTGAAAAATGTTAAGTAATTCTTCCAAGACCAGAGAGCTCTAAATATAACCTAGATCTGTCTAGATCCAAAGCTGAGGGACAGATGGCAAATGTGGGCCTTCATATATTGAGTTTAATATGTGTGTATCCAGTGCAGATTACTTCTAACTCATGGGACACACCAGAGCTTTGTATTTCTATGGAAATTAGTCTTCTGTTGATTGAAATACATTAGAAATAAATGCTCATTGTTCCTGCTCAGTGTTCAAAGTAAATATCAATGATTCTCCAAAGAAAGGCAACATCAACAATTAAATTATCTCCAGTTAATTATCTTCTTTCATATTTTGGGATCTTTTGTTGCTTCTAAGGATTTGGAATATAGCCAAAACATGTGATCACATTTCTTGCACATTGTCAATCCAATGTAAGTATTTGAAGTTAGCTTTACTGTCGCCTCAATTAATGCGGGGAAGGGGAGATGAAGGGAGGGATGGTAGGAAAGAGGAAGGAAGGAACGAACAAATAGAACAAGTTAACATGTGGGAAACAAATCATTGAGATGTGTTCAAAAGAAAGAAAATCGACCTGAGGTGAATACACACCTTTCATTCCTCCCCCTCTCTAATGAGAAGTCTTTGTATCAGTTTTGTTTTTAAATCCTGCTATGTTTCACAGAATATTTAACAGCACTATTTCTTCCACTGAGAGATGTTGTAATGTGAAGAGGAAGTGCTTTCAAGCCATCCAGAACTGGGTTCAAATGCCACTCCAACCAGCTCTGTGGTTTTAAGCATTTTATCCATAAAAGGATATTTATATTCATTGATCTTCTACTATGTGTCAGTGGGTACCAGATGTACAAAGAAGAATGCACAGAAAATTAGTAGTTTGGGAAAGAAAATAAGAAACAAATATTCAATTTTAATATGGTAGAATAAGTTATTTGTTAGTAGATGCTGAAGGAGCAAAAAGAAGCAATATCTAGAAAGATCCCTGTAGGCTTCTTGTAGGAGTTGACAGAGGTTTCAGGCAAAGCAAGTGATAAGTCTTTCTGGTCAAGAGATTTGCATATAGGAAGATCCCTGTTTGAAGAATTGCCATAGTCTAGCAAGGTCAGAGCTAAGAATGTGAGGGGGGCCTCAGAAAGTGAGATGATATGTATAAGCTCCTGAGTACAATGCCTGGCACTTGCAAGGAGCTCGACAAGTGTTTGTTCCCTTCCCCTTTGGCTAGTGCCTTGAGAGAAACCCAGACCTTCTCCATGCTCATCCACATTTCAAGTCCTTTATTTGATTCTCACCCTTGAATAACACTTTCCTAAGACTTCTCTGTCTATCTGAGTCCGGCGCTTGTGTATAGGCCCGACCAATCTTTAAGAACTCTTTCACAGCCAGTTCAGCCTGCCCTGATCTCTCTTCACAGAGTAGCAACCACCTTGCAGCCAGTCTGATGCACATAATTACACACTGCCTTGTATTATTTGATTAATGGATACAAAGATATTGGTCTTTTCTCCTAAAGGAGAGTAAAACCACCTCAATGGCAGGTAATGGTTTTGAATCACCTGGATTCTGACAACACTTATGATAGCCATCATTGAAAAAATTCTCTTGGAACAGCAAATTCCAATATATTCCAATGCTGCCATCTTCATAGGCTGCCTACAGAAAAACTTTTTTTTTTTTCTTTTCCTTATGGTGCCTTTCCCCAAGTTCTTTTTAAATACATCTATCCAATCATTCAACAGTTATCAACCACTATGATGAAGGACATTGCTTGGACATTTCTGTTTATAATCTTTCCTTGGAACACTTGTTTTCTGCCCTTTAGGTTACCACTTTTTCTTAGTTCTTCCTTTTTCTTTCCTCATCATTCCCTCTTATTTGTGTCTCAGTGCATCTCTTATTGAGTCTTTTAAAATTTTTTACTTTGCAGGTTCCACCCTTGGCCTACACACCCGACTGACGTCACCTATTCAAAAGGTTTCAGCAACTATACATTCAGTGATTCTGATCTTCCCCCCAGACCTGACTCCGGAGATTTCCAGCTACATCTGCACAGTGAATGTCTGTCCAGGCAAACACCATGCCCCAAACTGAACACATGACAGTGTCCACTAAATCTCTGCCTCTGTCTACATGTCCTCTATCTGTTCACATAGTAGTCAATGTAGAACAGGGACTATGCATTTGCCAAGCATCAGGCTAAATACTTTATGGGGATTATTTTGTTTAGTCCCCATGCTATTTCCATTAGGTGGCTGCTAATTTTAGCCCCATATTACAAATAAGGAATTTAAAGCACATAGACCTCATATAACTTGCCCTAGGTTGTATAGCTTGTAAATTGTAGAGCCTGGATTTGACATGAGGCTATCAGGCCCAGACAGACCTGAGGACTTAGTCACTACATTCTTCATTCATGAAGTCTTCTAAGCTAAAAAACTAAAAGTCATCCTTCTCTGTGCTATATTCGATTTGACTTCAAGCCTGTTTGATCTAATTTTAGATATGCCTTTCAAGTCAGGCCTCTTCTTTCTAGCTTGCTCTGACTCTCATCATTTGCTGCCCACACAATTGCAAACAGCATCCAGTATCTCCCCCTTTCACCCACATCTTTCAGCTTCAGTACATGCTCTACAATACCATCACAGTTATATTTCCAAAAAGAAATCAATAAGCCAAGAAACACACAACAACAAAATAAATATTACCAAGTCAATTCCCAGCTTTAAAATGCAACCAACAAAATGTGACTGGCTTCCAGATGCTCAACAGAGAAGTAAGCTCCTTCTCAACTTATCATCCATCCTCTACTCTGGCTATATTTCCTGCCTCTCCATCTTCCTCTATTTCACCTTAGATTCTAGCTATGCCACACATCTCATAGTCCTCTCCTGCTGTATGAACTTTCGTGTCTTTCTGCCTTTGCACATGTTGCTCACTTTTCCTTCTCTTTGCTCTTTTTCTTTCTCATCCTTAAGTCTCTGCTCAAAGGTCAATTATTCTGAAAACCTTCTCACCTTCCCCAGAAAGTGACAACACCCTCACCCAGTAACTCAACATTGATGTGTGTACACACTTCACTTATCTATTTGTGTATTCAGCAAAGAGTAGGTATCTACTATGTGTCAGAGATTAGACAAGGGGTTGGAGACAGAGAAGATTCAGACACCATCCTGCCCTTTTAGAGTCCCCATCTAATGGCACGTTGAATTATTTGTTTCTGCTTAATTGTCTCTCTCACCAATTACATGATATGCCCTTTATGTCACCAATTCCTTGGATATGGTTAGTACAAAAATGAATAAGACATAGTTCCTTCCCTAAAGGAGTTTATAGTCTCAGTAGGGGAGTTAACATGAATAAAAATAGTAATGATACAAAAGACTGGTTAGTGTCATAAAACAAAGCAGGGTGTGGATTCATCAATTCATTACTATTTTTTTCTTCTCCTTTAGATTTCTACTTGCAGCTGAAAACATCTGCTGATGGCATTCAGTATTAAGCATGGAGATGCATTTTATTTAGGTCTAAATAGGAAATCCATAGAATAATATTAGGAAATGAGTTGACCTGAGCTAAGAGATATGAGCGATGCTTTTAAATAAACCTCGTATTACCAGAATCCCCCACCCTCTCCAACCTTTCTTTCCAACCATGAAATGTCGTGCAGTTAGAGTACCATTAATCTACTGTTAAAATAGCAAACGCATTATCCCTCTGTGACAACTATTGTAGAGTCTGATAGCCAGACAACTTGATATGCTCCCAATCAATACCTGGTTATTGACTGCCGAATGGGAGAAGCACTATATCAGGCTTGGGGAAGGAAGAACTCTGACATCCTTTGCCACACTGAAAAGTGAGCTAAACAGTGTTGTTATGATGTCAGAGAGGCTACACTTGGAAAACGGATTAGCAAGGCTGAGAAATTGTGAAGAGACCCTGAAAAGGGCTCATGTGAATGTCGTCAGATATGGATATTGAGAAGATCAAGGACAATCCCACTCAGTAGGAGACAGATAGAAGATAATTAGTACTTGCATCACTTATGCGAGAGTAATCATCAAATGCATAGTTATTGACACCAGGTGTGCTTTCAAACAGTACTTGTTGAGGGATAAAAAAATTCTGTGGAGACAATCTTATTCTTACCATATAAGTCATCTAAAAAAAACTTAGTCTTCATCGGGAACTCACCATGAAGGTCAATAATAATTTCCATTTCAATAGGCAAATATTTTAGCAAAAATACATGCCAAATAGATTTATAAATTACAGTACACAACTCTGGCAGAGAAGGTGAAACAAGACCTCAAAAATAGTGATCAAAGTATAAACTGTAGCAACACTTTAGGAAAGCTAGTTGGAATCAATATCCTTAAAACCATTCACAATCTTTGACTCAATAACGCCATTTCTAAGGCTAGTTCAAGAAAACAATAGAACATGTGGGGTTAAAAAATTATTGGGGGCCGCCCGGTGGCGCAGCGGTTTAGTCCGCGCTTGGCAGCCCGGGGTTCGCGAGTTCGGATCCCGGGCACCCGCGGACGCACCGCTTGTCAGCCATGCCGTGGCGGCGTCCCATATAAAGTAGAGGAAGATGGGCACGGATGTTAGCCCAGGGCCAGTCTTCCTCAGCAAAAAGGGGAGGAGTGGCAACGGATGTTAGCTCAGGGCTGGTCTTCCCCACAAAAAAAAAAAAAAAAAAAAAAAAAAATTATTGAAGCACGGAGATGCTCACTGTAGTGTTGGTTACAATAATAAATATTTGGAAACAACACAGGGCCCTGCCTTCTCACCAAAGAGAAAAAGATTAGAATGGTTGAATAAAAACAAAAAAATCATTAAATAGCATATTTATTATGCAGTCATTAAACGGTTTTTATAGATATTGCAATAGCATATGAAAAGCTTTGTATAATGAGAAGTGAGGTCAGATTTCCCCTGGGGGAAAGTGCTTTATAGGAATACCATTTGGGCTTCAGGAACAAATGAATAGAGCTATTTATTTTTCCTGTCTTGAGCCAGGCAAACATTTACATTGTCCCAAAACATAGCATATCTATTCCTACCATGATGTCTTGGCTCTTGCCAGTCTCTCTGTTTTCAATAGGTTTCCCTATTCCTTATATCTATTTGAATTTTAGTTGTCACCCAAGAGCTAACTCATCCTGCTTGTTTCCATAATGATTTCATGATTATTCTAGAGCATAAAAACTTCTTCATCCCTCAGTCTTCTAGAACAGCATTTTCAATTATAATGTATCATAATTTCTTAGCATGTCTCAAACAATATGAAGAATGCCATGAATGTCCCATCACTAAGTTCACATACAGAGGTTTGTAAATCTCTTACTTGTTCAAGAAAGGAAATAAGATACAGGGATTAAGTATCTGGCATCTGCTGCCAGATTCCCTCCATTCAAGTCCCAGATCCACCATTTACCAGCTGTGTAACCTTGAGGAAGGTATGTAACCTTTCTGGGCCTCAATCTATTCATCCAAAAAATGGAGATAAAAATAATACCCATCTCACTTCATCATTGTGTTGCAGACTAATCTATGCATTAAGCTTGCATAATCAAAACCTCTTCCTTTTAATCTTAATTTGGATTCATGATATACCATGACCAAGATATACCCTGAATACTTAGAAGTTGCTTCAGTTACACAACCTTGTAAACTGACACATTGTATAAAACCAATAACCGTGGTAACTGTCTCTGGCGGTCTGAAGGCCCTGATCATTTTTTGAGTTGCCATGGCTTGATCTGGAGAGCAAACATTGTTTTACCTTCAGTTATTCCTCTGGAGAACAAAATACAACATAGAGGAGAAAATTCCTAACCAAACAGTTACATAATATAATGGTGTTCAATTGCATACTATGGGAGAAGTGATTGTCTCACATTTCCTCCTTAGATTGGATAGGAATTGCTCACACATTCATCACCTCCTTCTTAAAGAAGTGGTTTTGAACAAAGTGTGTTTGAAAAGTAACCTAACTTGCATACCAAAGTTCTTTATGTGTCTTTAGGTAAGGAGGAAAGAAAACTGAAATGGAATGATGATATATCTACTTCAACAGCAGCCTGGTGTGTCTAAAGACTTTGGGAATTACCACTTGCCTTTTCTTAGAAAGTCCATCCTACTCTCTCCCTCAACCAGATCTCTCTCTTAGCCACAAAGCCTGGACAAAAAGAAGTTAATCCTATCTTTCCTAATTCAGCCTATTGGTTTGTGTTTACTAGAAAACACCAATAATGAGAAACAAAACTAACCCTGAAGAGCCTGAAAAGAAAAAAGACTAAGAAATTATCAGTTTTAAGTATTATTATTATTATTATTTTGTGAGGAAGACTAGCTCTGAGCTAATATCCGTTGCCAATCCTCTGTTTGCTAAGGAAGACTGGCCCTGGGCTAACATCCATGCCCGTCTTCCTCTACTTTATATGGGACTCCGCCACAGCATGGCTTGACAAGCGATGCATCTGTGCGCCAGGCAGGCGAACCCTGGGCCGCTGAAACAGAGCTCACGAGCTTAAGCGCTATGCCACCAGGCCGGCCCCAGTTTTAAGTATTATTTTAAATGTCTTATGAATCTGAAGACCTTGCATTTACTGTTCTGACTGTGGATGACTCTTTAAGAAAATATGCACCAACACACCACGGACACTGTCATTTCCACACGAGCAGGAGTGTGAATTTGTGTGTTTTGTTTTTACATGAGGGTTTCCCTGTTTGCTGTCTTCTGCATTTTGGCAGCTCTCATCTCTGATGCCCCAGGTGGGGCACATGCTTGTTGAAGGCATGAAAGCATGGCTTGATTCATTCAGTTTACAAAATGACTCAAAACAAAGGCCCTCATCCAATTGGGAGAGGGGGAGGGATTAGTTAGCAGGAGGATAGATTCTTGAATTGCACAGGCATCCAAGGTGTGCTTGCCAAACCTCACAGCCACCCAAGCACCTCTGATTTGTCCTGGCTGGGTGCCAAGAAGGGGTTTAACAATGTTGGAGCCCACAGTGTAGGCACTGAGCAATTTCACAGAGAGGAGAAAGGGGTGTTAAAAAAAAGAATGGTATTTTTAAGGCTCGGTATGTTGAGTCTCCTGCTCATCAGTTTTGACAGTGTTCCTTTAAAAAGCAGCACCTCATTTCCATTGAATTTCAACTTCACACTTTTTCAGAGCTGAAAATCTTCAATTTTTAGCCAGATGGATGGAGAAAATTAAAGGAAAAGAGCTTCCATAGAGATGAACCCCTCAAAATATCATTAAATTACTTTAGGAGAAGGTGAACAGAATAAGCTTTAAAAGTCATAGGAATGTTGTCATGTGATTTGGCTGAAATTTGGTTATCTTTGGCTTAAACTTCTTCAGAGTTCTCTTGTTTCACTATTAAATTGATGGCCATTCTGTTTACCTCTGAGCTTCTTACAAGAACATTCACATTACAATCCAGACAGTTCTATATATGTCCTACAACGATTCTGTACAAACATACACTGTTCCTGGCTATTTAGGGATAATATTTCCGGAACCAGACTCAGTACTGGTATTTATTGGGAGTCTTAAATAAAAACATGTAATTTTAGCCTTAAAAAGGCCCACAAGATTTCATTAGTTTTCCCTTATAGGACCTGTGGAGAAACTGAGCTCTGGAGTGCTCAAATTATGTACTTGTTCAAGTACAAAAGCTAGGTAAAATTTAAACCTAATCTCTTTCAGTTCAGTGTTCTCTTCACAGTTCCAAATTTCTAAACAGAAAATTTTAAATAAGATAGTTCATTATGAAGCCAGACAGTGTTTTTCATTTCCCCTGGCAACTAACAGCAATAAACAACATCATCCCATGATGAACATGGGGCTATTTCTTCTCTGATCTGATTAGATTCCCCTATGGGCATCGCTGATGAATGCTACATTCCAAGGCATAGCAGAGGCCGTAGAATGGCTGAGAGGTCTTCAGTGATGCGAGTGCCAACATTGCTCCTCCTGGATCAGAGTCTGATTTCAGCTCAGCTGGCATCTACCACTTCTTTTCTGCGTCCCCGAGTGCCATCCCAGCAACAGCAGGAACTTAAGAAAAACTGATGAGATCTGCCCCTTTGGGGTAGTCTCACTGTGGTCTTCAGGACAGCTCCAATTGTGGCTTGGCTCTTACATCTTCCTAGAAGGTCCTTCTCCCACCTCTCTAGCGTCTAAGTCAATTTCAAATTTCACATTTTCCATGAAATCTCCTATACCTATAGCCAGCACCTTCAGATTATGTCTTTCTCATTTATACTTACAGTTCATTTCACACAGTTTGAAATGCAGTCCTCTAAATGACAACCCTTCTCTAACCTGTCATGTGTGTTTGTTTGGTGACCCCAACAAGACTATAAAATTATATACATCAGGACTCATGTTATTCATTTATTTTTTTATTTCTCACCCCTAATTCTTTGGGAGCTCCAGCCTGCCTCCCTCCTCCTTCTCTTACCACTTCTCCTCACTGTCAGAGCTCTCCAGCCATATGAAACTACCTGTAGATTCAGTTTCCTTTTGTTTTTGTTTTTTTTTCCTGCTGTGTTCCTACCAGGAGACCAGCTCAAGCTTTCTATTTGAAGCCTCCCTAACATTGCCAGGCAGCCAGGGGTACTTATCACCAATATGCTGGCTGTGTTATCTCAGATCCCATGGTAAGAATGCACTTCCTCCCCTTTTAACTTTAGGTGTGCCCATGTGACTTTATTTGGCCAATGGAATGTGAATGGAAGCAATGTTTGCCACTTCCAGATAGAAGCTTTTAAAAGCTAGCACATGCTTTCTTGTGCTTCCTTCTCCCTGCTATGGCAACATTCCTGATGACAGAGCCTCTGTCAGCATCCTAGAATGAGGACAAAGTGGAAGGGGGTCCCCTGCCAACATGTGATGAGGATGTAACATAGACATGACACAAATGCTTGTTACTTAGGCCACTGACATGTTTGGTTGTTTATTACAGAGGCGTAACTTAGCCCATCTAGACAATGGAGTTGACTTAATAGCTCCCCTTTGTGTGCCTGCACCATCATGTCTTGCTTCTACCTCAATACATATCCAATTTCCTGTCTGTCTTCCCAGTAGACCATAAACTCCATGAGGATATGGCTTTTATCCATGCATCCTCCATGCCCACCACAGTGTTTGCCATATAGTATCCTCTCAAGAAACACATGTCAAATGAGTGAATAAAAGGTGCCCACCACATGTCGAATATATTCTGAAGTTAACATTGGTATTCCTGGATTTTTGCCCATTCTGCTGTGGGTGAACCATGAAAGTACTTACAGTTATGGCAGGTGGCACCAAGGTAACCTGTGCCGCTGCAGTTACAGTAGAAGGTAGTCCAGGACTGGGAGCAGCTTCCTCCATGTTCACAGTAGTTTGGCAAACACCTAATGGAAGATAAAGCAAAAGCAAACAAAATAAATCAAATCAGTTGAAATAAAGGGAAAATCAAAAATGTTTTATATCTAACTGCATGAATTGATAGTAGAAATTGGTCTGCAACACTCTATATCTAAATCAAACTTGAACTGACAATAAACAACACTATGGTTTTACCACAAGAGGTGGGTCCATCTAGTACTACTGGGCAATGAAAGGCTCAGAGCTGATTTAGGCAATTAAGTTAAGCATTTCAATATTGGGGCAAAACGTCATTGACTTAAAGTTAATTTGAAGTGGTCAGAATCTGTAAGGTTTTTTCATTTACCACAGAAGAAAATGTACAAAAATTGTAATTCTACATTTTGGAAAGACTTTGCATTTTTAAAAGAAAGGGGAAAGGGGCACATAATTGAGGTTATGCTTCTCTTTTGGGTGACAGCCAGGAATCTATTTTAAACTACACATGAAATTTCAAAAGAGGATACCTGCTCATTTAACATGCAAGGAAATTCTAACATTTTCAGAAGTGTCAATGCCATCCTTAAAATGAGGCCTTTAATACTTTTAATAAAAACAATATGACTATTCTGAAAAATATTTTCACCATACACGTTAAAAATTATCTAAAAATATGATATAGTTTGACCCAGCAATCACACTTAGATGGTTCTGTTTTAAGGATATATTTCAAAATATGAAAACTATGTATGCTAATTATCGTTATTCATAATGATGTCATTCATGATGGTGAATCAATTAAGTCCAACATTAGAAAATTTCTTAGGAAAGTCGTAGTACATAAAATTAATGGGCTATCATAAAGCTGCTACACATGATGCTAACAAAAAGGATTATAACAGACTAGAACTGGATTAGGTGAAAATTCAAGATATGAAGCACAGCCACAACAAAGTAAATGAACACTTTATATTGCAAAAGTGATAGGAAGGAAAAATGTTCGATGTTACTTGGGCAAATAGGAGGGAAGGCAATGTTCATTTATTCTGGACCGAGATCATGGACTTTAGGGTCACATATATCTGAATTGAAATCCCAGCTCAGCCATTTACTCCATGGTGTCTTTGGGTAATTCACTTCATCTCTTACATCCACGATTTAAAATCTCTACCCTGCAGGCACTGTTGCCAGTAAGAGATAACATGGCAAGGGCTCAATATTTGTAGTGAATAAAATTAAGAGTAAAAGCAATGATAAATACTGGAATTCCTGAAAACAATATCTTTACAGGAAAAAAATCCCATGAATTTAAAAGGGAAGAGGGTATAAATGATGAAGTTACAGACGTGGTATAACATCATACAAGTGCTCACTGTGGAGCCACTGAGAATGTGAGGCAAGTAAAAGTAAGATGATTTACCCTAAATGTCCCAGATAGGTAGGAAACCCTCCAGCAAGGATTGTTTCAGAGCCCAGAAACTAATATTCCTGCATATGCTCAGATGTATTATTAGAAGTTTTCTGCTCAGCACAGCAAACTTACAATTGTGCTGACAGGGCTAATGTTTGGGAAAAGCTTATTGGTAACTCCATGTATCCAAATATGGCTTAGAGAATAGGAAAAAAAAAAAAAAGGAGCCAGTAATTTCAGTATGGAACATGTTCACAAAAACCAACCCATTGATAAATTAACAAACGAAGTGGTCCCTTTCCTAGTTCAAATTCTCTTTCCTCTTGAGTCCCACGGCCATCTCCTGATCTTCGTGAGAAGGAAAAGAAACAGGCTTGTCACTCAGACGAACTACAGTCCCTGCCCGCTACCAACCCTGTGCTGTGGGGAAGTCGCATAAACTTGAAACACCATGTCCTCATCTATAAAAATCCAAGCAAGGACCCCTGCTTCTGGGTGTGTCCTGACGGAGAGCCTTGGAACTGGCCTGTGAAGGCCCACCTGCCCCCACACCTTTTTTCTTTTACATCCCAGCACCTCCCTGCTTCTGAATACTGCTGCTTCTGCAGTTTACTTTTCTCCATATTTTTCCCCTGTGAAACTATTAAGTCCTTACATGACCTCTCTCTACACCCATCCCACCCCATCCCACTCCCCTGCCCCAGACACTGAACACACACACATTCCATGATTGACAAATAAGGGTATTATTGCTCCGCTCCCTCCCCCAACAGAAAGCGAATTGCTTTAAGGACAGAAAGCTGAGCAAAACCAGGTCAGAATGAACTTATCCAATAGCTCTTTTGGTTTTGGCTTCAAGAAAGTTCTGATCAGACTCTTTTTGCTGACTGAAGCTATAATATATTAAACTCAGAAGTCTCAGTGGCCATGTTTTCAGCCCTGAGAAGAAAGTTTGTCTGCAGTGAATGTGAGAAAGAAAAAAAAAATTGCTGAGGTGCAGCATGCAAAGGAAGAGAGAGATGAAGGGGGTCCCAACGGTATTTGTGTGGCTGGTTGCTGTGTTCCCAAGATTTGGTTGCACCCATGAACTTCCTGAGGGCTGGCTGTTTTGATCTGCATTAGACTCTGTGAGATAACCCAAGATCTTTCCTTGAAAAAGTTGGGATTCTGTTACTTTAACAGAATCTTAGCTTTCATAAAACAGCATTCTATAAATAACAAAAAGAAACGAAAGCACATTTTTCCTTATAATCTACACTTTAAAATATTTTTAAAACTCAAGATTGCCAAATTCAGTGGGGAGAGGGGAGGATCTTGGAGGAAAACTCTAAGAAATATCTGGGCACTTTGAACACATCTTTAATAAGTCCCACACAGACCAGTCTTAACAAACTAAATTTACCAATGAAATTGTAGGCTAGAAATTCGTTTGTTTATGGTCACTTACAAAAACCAATGATATTTTTCTGAGAGGGAAAAAGAGTACTTGGGTAATGAAAAATACAATATTTCTAGAACAAGAAAAATATGAATGAATGCTTATAGAGCTGCCTTTGAGCTTGGTTCATTTTGGTTCAACACATACTGTGATTAGAAAAACTCATCTGTGGGGGCTGGCCTGGTGGCGTAGCGGTTACATTCCCATGCTCTGCTTTGGACCTGGGGTTTGCCGGTTTGGATCCTGGGCACGGACCGATGCACCGCTCGTCAAGCCATGCTGAGGTGCCGCCCTACATAGAGCAACTAGAAGGAAGCACAACTATCTACTGGGGGTTTGGGGACAAAAAAAAGCCCCCCCAAAAAAACAAAAAAAGAAAAACTCATCTGTAAACTAGACACTCAAAATAAAAGATGCATGACCCCAATTTGCTTATTTAAAAAGAGCAGTTTTATACATGTAATTTCCATATTCTTTAATCAGTTCATTTTAACTGGTGCTTGTTTCTTTTTCTCTCTACCTGGTATAAACTGAGCACTTTGCACATGAACCCAGAAAGAGAACTGCTTGAGGTACTGAGGTGAAAGGAGCCCACTAAGAGTAAGGGCAGCCGCCATCTTAGGTGTGAGGCCCTTAATCAAATTGCTAGGAGAGAATCACTCTGAACACCTATCTTCTAAATTCTGAACAGTTCATATATAACTGGATCTGGGGGTCTGTCCTTTCTTTTGGTGCACTATGTTTAACAAAGAAACCTTTCAGCATGTGTGTAACAGTTTTATACTATTCAAGAGCCCAAATAAGCTAGTATATGACGTGCGTCAGCGAAGACTCAGAGAGCAGGACAGACACACTGGAAGCTCTTTGCCTCTTTCTAAAAGCAGAGTGTGCATGGTCTGAAGGGAAATGAAAGAAAGTGTTGAAGGAAAGGCAGAGAAGATTTAGGAATGGAGGGAGAAAATAATGTACCAGGGACAAAAGTTATATACCAATTTTATATGAGAATTTATCATTTTTCCCCAATCAAAACTTCTTCTAAAAGAGAAAGATCATTGCTAGCTGTGGCTGTGGACCATCTAGGTAAGAGATGAACTGGAAAGAAGAGTCATCTAGAGTGGTCCACGGACCTCATTGGTGGTCACCGCCAAGTCTGCAGAGGTATATGGCTTTGGCCTCACTGTTGTTGTTTTGTAGTGTGTCACACTGTTCACAAGGAGATGTGAAAGAATAAAATGTTTCTCTTTAAAGGCTGATGCACAGAAGGAGAGACAGACAAAGAAGCTGCTTCAAAGAAGGGAAAGGATTTTACAAGATGCTGGGAGATTGAGCCACTTGGAGGACGAGTGGCTAAAATTTCTGAGAATTTAAACCAGAGTCTAGTTTCAAGCATTCTGGCAAGCACATTTTCTGCAAAACACACTGTCTCTCCATGGGCATTAGGAACAACAAAAGGACTCCTGAAGTTTTCCTTTTGAGAAAGATCAGAGTGGTTATTTCTCTAACTTAGCCTTAACTGAGGCCAAGCACAAGTTTCCAGCTGAAGTGGATAAGGCCTGGGAAAATCATTCCACTGGGTTTCCAGATAGTTCTGGAAAATGCAGTCTGTCCATTTGTTTATAAATTTAGTAAGTTTCACAGAAGAAATAAGAATTTTTGCCTTTTCTTAAACAAAAATCAGATTGTTGAGCAATAGTCATAGTGAATCTCATGACTTTACATGCCAGTGACTTTCAAGTATACATTTTGAGTTCAGTCTTCTCTCCTGAATTCTAGATTCACACATCCAGCTGCTTGCTTCACAGCTCCACTTGGGTGAATAACAGATGTTTCAAACTTTGCATGTCCAAACGGAATTTTGATCTCCTACCTCACCCCCTGCCTCTACCTTCTCCACCCGTATGCTTCACTATCAGATGATAGCAACCCCATACTTACCACTGTCTAAAACCTGAAATTTGAAGGTGCTCCCCTTCTCTCATTGCCCACTTCTGAAGTATGAGCAAATCCCTCTGGCTCTGCCTTTAGAATCTGTCCTGCATCTGAGCACTTCTCATCACTTCTTATTGCTGCCACTCTGGTCTGAGCCAGTAGCATTTCTCACCTGAGCAACTGTAATTATCAGCTAACTGATACCTCCCAGCTTCCACCCTTGATCCCTTCAGTCAATTCCCAACACAAGAGCAAGAGATATCCTTTTAACACCTAAGGCAGATCATATTGCAACTCTCCAATGGCTTCCTGCTTTTTTCAGGGTAAAAGCAAGATCCTTAAAATGACCTACCAGTTCTTGCTGATCTGTGCCCCCATTAATTTTCTGAACTCATCCCTACTCTTCTGTCTTTTCTACATCTGCTCCAGCCACATTGACCCCCTCATTGTCTCTAAAGCACACCAGGGATGCTCCTTTGGCAGAGTCCTTGCCCTGAAGTTATCTTTGCCCAAAATGCTCTTCCCCAGATGTCCACATGGTCCACTCCTCACTATCACCTTGTTTCTGCTCAGATGGAACCTTTTCAAGGAAGCCTGCCACCATCGTGCTACTTAAAGTTGCAACTCTCCAATCCCCTTTCCCAGCCTCCCTTTTATTCTGTCCCTGGCACTTACCATCTTCTAACACATTGTATACTCTGTTTATGCATTAAGTTTATCATTTGTTACTTGTCGCCCCACAAAAGAATGTAAGCTCCATCCTTGTGGGGCTTGTTGTCCATTGGTTGTTGTCTGTTTGCTTCACTGAGTACCAGAGTGGTAAACAAGTAGGCACTCAATAAATGGTTATTGATCGAATGAATAAATGAATGAACATTTCTGGGATGCAACAGCCAGCTGAAGCTGCCCTCTTTTAGCTAAAAGTCTCTTCAGTTAACCACAGTCTATCTGGCCTTCACTCATTTACTATTAACTGCCTGCCACTGAGCAGCATAATGAGAGCTGAGTGGGAAAGAGGGGAGACAAAAGAGCCTCACTTTTTTTCTTTTTTAAAGTGTTGAAGAAATTGTGAGACAAGTAGAGAGTCTTCTGTGCAGCCATAGGTGAGGAGTAATTTAGAGAGGGGAGAGGAATCCAGATGAGGGAGTAGAGAAGATGGATATTATGAATGGGATCCTCTTTAGTGTCCTTTAAGGATGCGAGTAAATGATGCAATTTCTTTTGATTACTCCTGCCTATTGGGCTGTATTGTCGGGCACTAACTGCTTTATCTCCTAAGTACTTACAGAGATCATTGTCTCCAAATTGGTCAGGAGCAGAACTCCTTTGAGGAAATATCTAGCATTCCTTATACGTTTGTGTACAATTTTTGATTGATTTTAATGAGATAAAAAATCTGGGAAAATTAATTTACCTATCTACCTTACATTGATTCTTGTTACCTTTAACCAGATATTAAAAAATGTAATGACCTTTAACCAGCCTTGTGACTACTCTAATAATGTTTAACCAAACATTCCTTTTGTGGCTAGTCTCTTACAAAATATCTGCATCAAGAACACTCTAGATTTGGCTTTCTTGAAGGCTTTCCCCTTGCCAACAAGCTTGAAATGAAACTTTGACAGGTGCTCACAATCACATCTGAGATGTTGCTTTAACAGTGTTTCCCCTGCTTTATAAATGAAGAAAGTAAGACAGGATGAGAGTAAATAATGTGTCCAAGTATGAAGTGACAGAGCGAGGAACGTGAGCCATGCTACCTGTCACTGAAGCCTGTTTTCTCAAGCACTGTGCAGTCCTCCCTCTACCAAATGCCATTTGACCCATCTCCTTAAAAGTGAACTCTAAGCACGCATCTCAGGTCATCCCTTCTGCAAAGGGTGGAAAGGAGGGGGGCTTAACATAGTTGCCCACTGATCCCAGAAATGTGTTAGCAAACTTAGACCTGTCAGTTTAAAGCTCTTAAAGATACTTTTCATGGGAAAAGAAGTCTTAACAACAATGATAAATGGGAATAAATAAACCCACACTAGAGAAAAAGTATGCATTTATTATATAATCTGCATAGCATATAATTCACTCTATACATTCTGCACAGTGTGAAGGGTGGTGAAAGAAGGTTTAATTCTATTTTCAATCCCTCTTCACTACTAATTTGTGAAATCCTTAAAATAAGCAGCTAAGAAGATAGCCCCTGTCCCTGCTCTCCTCCTGTTTCTATTTTATTTTTTTTCAAATGACAGAGACTTTTTGTACATTTCCTAAGCCTATCTGGTTAACTGTGATTGCGTCTAGACTTTGCCTGCTTTTGATAGAAGAGCCTTATCAGTTATTATCGCAAGCCAGACAAAGCCATTTTACTTGTCCAAAAATTGCTGGCATATTATTTAAAATAAACTTAAGAATTGTACAATCCTACAAATATAAAAAATGCAGAAGTCCATCAAGGTCTATTAAGCAATATGGAAAATACATTCAGGATCCATCTTTGGTCTTCAAATGCAGGGATACAGGCTTCATGAATGTTATAGAACCCTTGACTGAGTATCCACACATAGGGGCCACGGTACCCCATGAGCATCATGAACAAGGGTCATGCCAAAAAGTTCATCACTTAGTATGGTAGGCGTCTTCTTTAGGCATGAGATGTTTAATCCCAGAAATTTCTGAATTCAGTATAAAAAATTTAAGATAACCAAAATCTTAACATTAATATTTTTGGGTAAAGAAGGAATATGGTACTGAAAGAGAAAAATGGTCCCAAAGCTGATCTCATCCAGAAACTTCTATAGGATGTAATTTGCATCTTTCTGAGAGGAAAATAACAATTCTTTCTTTGAAAAAATGCTTAAGCATATTTACAATGGATTTTAATAGGATTAAGATCCAACGTCAGCTGACTGTCAACCTTAGAAGAAACCTTATTTAGGACCTTAAATAGTCTTGCATCAAGTCAAGGAGTCTAATAATTATTAATTGGAGTTTTTTCTTTTTTGGGGGGGAATAAGGTCTGGAAGGAAATCAACCAAATTGGGACTCTGTTAATACTGGCTAACTATGGGAATAAAAGTACCATCTCACTCTTTATGTATTTCTGAGTTGGTCATGGTTTTACAATGAAACTGGAAGAAAATACATACATGAGCTTATACTCATATTTCATTTCATTATTAGACAATAGCAAAGAGAAACTCATTCCGTTTAGGGAAAGGTCTCTAAGAAGAGAGACTCAAGACATCCCAAGACACATTCTTAGCCCAGAGTTGAGACAGCTGGGCCAGATTCACTGAATGAGTCTCGTTTTACGCATAAAGCTACCGAGACTCAGCTAGCTTCCGGTCACCAGCCAGAGCAGAGCAGGCGTTTCAATCCAGTTCTAACTGACCGTCCTCTACCTCCTTCATTAAACTCTGGAAATAAAATTCAATGGGTGAGACCTCTGTTCCTTTGGAACAAAGCCCATCTAGTAATACACTCTTAATGATCACATCCATTATGGTCCTCTATTGATCCAGGTAAATTTTAAAAGTCACTTGTAAAAATTAAAGGAAAAGGGATTTTTCTCTAAGAAAACAAAGCACAATGGTTAACTGAGTGTCTACCCTTCTATTGCACTTATTTAAACATATGCACTGTTTGGACATCTGCACATTCCCTAAAAATCCCCAACAAACTCATTTAGAAGAAGTCATGTGTTAAAAGGTGAATCACCCTAAAAATATTCAGTGTATATATGAACACCTATAGAAATTTTTTTCCTCACTATTACTATTAAATTTCCCTCCTCTCTATTTCCCATAACAGAATGAAATGAATAGGATGTCTATTGACAGGTCTTTAGAATTCCCAAATGTTCAGATAAACGATTATCTATAAATGAGTCTGAATATATTTACGCTCCATGGCGTTACTTCCCTTTTTAAGAATTCTCATCCCTTCTTTTACAGTTGAAGGTCAATTTCAATTTTTATATGCTTTCCTTAGAGACAAAGGAACAAAACATTTCAATAGTCCTCAAAATGGAAGCTGACTAATGTAAGCCTTTTAATGAAGCTCATACATTAAAAATCAGCCAGGTTGCGTTCCTTTGTCTGTTTGCTTTAATTAGCAGCCAACTGCATTGATCTTGTTTTGGTCAGATAGCTTTTCTGAAAGCTTTTGAAACCTATTTCTATGCCTCTCCATTCTAACAATTACCATAATCCCATTTTACCCCCACAGTTGGATCTTCATTATCATTGAAATTTGTTGTAATTACATCAGATGCAGACATTAAGGAATTAAGTGGATGAAAAGAAGAGTAGCAGAAGTCAGTTTCCTAAATTTTCCAGGGTCTAGTTCACAGCAGGGAGTCAATTGTCAATAGTTGCTGAGAAGATCCCCAGATAATGGACAAAGCAACGATGGTCAAATAAGTTTGCAATGCACATCAGTGATACCAGTAGTACCACTGGGTTCGAGACAGAGCCTGGCACCTGCAATGGGCACTCCTGCTCCTTGCACTGGCTTTTGACAGCAAATGAACGGCAAAATGGGAAGGTCCTCTCTCCACTCTTCTGCAAACCTAAAGTTTATGACCAAGAGATGCTCAGCACTCTTCAAAGTCCATTTCATCAAAGCACAAGATGTTCTGAATCAAGAAGAATTTATCAGTGTTATCTGTTCCAAAACTGTTAATATGAATAACCACACAGACTGGATGCTGAGGTTAACGCATGACTGTAATCTGTAACCCCTGAGTCAAATCATTGTTTTCATAGATCGAGTTTAGAAGTATTTAATTTGATCTTCAAATATTGCTTTCATCTGTTATGGAGTCCTACGATTTTACTTGGCAGAATAAAAGGATTTCATTGCAAAAAGAAAAAAGATTCACTCAGATAACACATGCCAAGAAGGACACAGCTTATGACTGAGTTCATCAATCTCCCTCCAGGTTTTATTATCCAGACTACTCCATGGTTTTATTTTCCAGTGGAGACTAGTACTGTCCAGGCTGGCCCCAGGTGCTGCGGTCACTGCCATGGCCTCTAGAACCCATTAATTGTGTGAACAGACATGACATCAGCAGGGCCTGGATTATCCAGGATGCTGATCCATTTGGAAATGCTCGAAAGGTTCTTTTATTTTCACTTCAAAGGTCATGTGATAAAATTAAACTTGAGCTGGTATTTGAGAACAAGAGAATTAGGGGCTGTGCCAGAGGCTCTTGTTTCTGATCGCAGAGACTGCCGTGACAGAGTGAGGGCCAGTCTGGGACTGTCCCCTTGTGTCCTAGTTGAGGTAGAGTGTGGACTCCTTCACAGAGATGACAGGGTGCACTCAAATAACCCAGTCTTCAGATTGGAGAGAAGCAAGTTCAAATCCCAGTTTTGTCACTTTCTAGCTCACATGACATTTGAAATTTATGTCTTTCAGGGATTTAATTTCCTCTTTAGTAAAATCAAGACGAAAACCACCTCTGAATTGTTTTGGAAATTAAATAAGGTCATGTAGAACATGAATAAGTGTGAACTCTTATTATTATTTTTATCTATACTTGCAGGTGGCTTGTGACAGAGATACAAACTGTTTTTATTTTTTTTTCCTTCTTTTTGTAGCAGATATGTTTTTCCCAGTTTGTATGGGGAGAGATTTGGTCTTCACATTGCTAAGCTCAGTTTGCCACTCAGACTGTCTATGCAGATCTGGCATTTCCATTCTCTGTTGCTAAGCTCAGGAGCTGCTAAGAAAGGTCACACTTCATCTTTGCTCATTTAAGTTTCATCACTGTCCTGTCCACTTGAGCAGCAAACCTGGCTTCCTGGAGGGAACTTAGCAGCTACCGCTCTGTTTTAGTTAAGATCTGCATCTGGGGCTTGAGAGGTCAGGCAGCAGAGACCTGAACCAAACCCTGTGGCTGCTCACTGCCTGGGGATAAAACCGCAGATGGCCGCAGGTTGTTGCTACTGATTCTGACCACAGCCAGTCAACAACTTCGTTGGCTCCTGACTTTATGTCTGGTCTGGGAATAGGCGGTGAATCCAATTTAAGCTAAAATGCTATGACCCTTGCACACGGAGATTATGGAGAACAAAAACAAGAAAGAAAATACTAAATACTCCCTCCCATAATTATATTTTTTCCTTTCAACTTGTTTAGATACTTCATTATCTAACTTAAAAGTGTGAAACATATGGTCTAAAAAGTCTTACATTAGTAAGAACCTTAGCTAGAAATGTTCAAATCCCAGTTTAAGCCATCTTGGGTAAAGGAGGAGCCATGGGCTCAAGAACGCAAGGAAGAGCTGAACAACTCTATACAGCATTTATTGCTCCTTTACAGGGAGAACAGGGATGCATCTGGGCCTCACAAAAAGCTGAACCTGGGCACTTGAATGCAACCAGGGTGCTTGCTTCTCCCTGCCCTTTGCTTCACTCTGTGGATTGAATTCACTCACTCTGCCGGTAGCCCATCCTCCCTCCAGTGACAGGGCTGCCAATTGCTAAATTCTGCAGCCTAAGGCTTCCTGTATTAGAAAAGAAGCCTCCTCTCTACTCTCAAGTTTAGGACTCCCTGGAAGGAGCTAGTTTTCCCTGGCTTGATGGATCAGTCCACCCTGGTCAAGGGCCAGGAGTCCTGTAGGAATACAGAAGTTCCACAGAAACATGTGGTGGGAAGCGAAGGAGGAGGAGGAGAAACCCCAGATAACCAGAGACAGAGGTCCTAGACAGACAGAATTACAGATGGGTTCTAAAGGACTTCCCATGGTTCCCGTTTTAACACACTAATCCACACACACTCACTGCCTTCATTGTCTCTTATCATTGTATAAAAATCCCCCCTGCCATTTTAGGTTCAGTTTAAGTTATACCCCTAAAGTGAATACCTGTTCCAAACCTACACTAATCTTTCTCTTCTCCAAATTGATAATCCAAGCCATAAAGTTCAGTACCTAACTGTTCATTATTTATATTTTTATTCAGTTGGAGTTGAATGACATGTTGACAGTCAGTTCTCAGATGACTGAGGCCACCTCTTATTTTTGTTTTCAATTTTTCCTGCCTGGATAAGAAAAAAGTTGGAACTCATTCTGCTTTCACTTCCTCCTACTTTTATGGCAGACATCACTAGTCATTCTCTGTGGTCTTCCTCCACTGAGCCTGAACCCTACCTTGGAACCCCTCAGAATGTTGTCTGAAGTCACCATCACTAGTATGATGGTGGTACAACAATTGCAGCCTGTTTGCCATCCCTAGGGTTTTAGGAAATAAATCACACATTAAGTTCCTTCCCTTTTCTTCCTGAATTTCCCCCAGAACATTTGTATATGTAAAATAATGTTAACTCCCTACCATTTGTTAAATGCCACACTTAGTGTGCTTGACTCAAGTGCTAGGCTATCAGAATAATTATTTCAGCTAATCAATAACACAATCCTGTAAGACGGTTATCATTGTCTCTAGGAAAGTGAGGATCACAAAATAAGCAGCTTATTTAAAATCACAGAAGTTTAAAAGACAGCCTGTAAATCCAGGTATGTACCAATCAAAGGCAGGAGTCCTGGGCACTAGAATTAGAAGAAAAACAAAGGCACATGAATTACCTGAATAGGTTAGTGTTTGTGTTGTTGAGGAAAGGGAAAAGGGAAGGCTAATGTCTACCTAAGACCCTCTAGTTCTCTTTAATGCTATCTTTTGAAGCCACTTTCTCTAGACTACAGACCACCTCTTGGTGTTTACTCCGATTTTATTACACTCCAGGGCAACATTTCCAAAAGTATGTTATCTGGATAAGTAGTCTGTGGAAAGAAGGATTTCATGGTCAAATATATTTGTGCAATTGTGAACTGCTTCTAAATAATTCCCCTCTTGCACAGTTTATTAGTGCATGGGTGCACATGTGCACACACACACACACACACACACAAATCCTGCAGTAAAGAAACCCATTTAACTTTACTTGCTCCAGCATTTCTCAGACTTATATGAACAAAGAAATTGTTTTCCACAGAATACCATTAACATTAGGCAGAACTAGGCATCTAGTTCCCCACTGTGTGAGAAAATTTGGATGAGACTGTATTACAATGAGCCCAATAAGGAAATTTCCTTGTTTAATCTGCTGACACAATATCTCTGAAACACTGATTCACAGACATCCCATGGTGTTTGATAAAATTCAGATTCCAAGTCTCCATCTCAAGTGGACTTCATCAGAATCTCTGGTGTTGCAGGGGCCAGAAATCTGCATTTTAAAACAGCTTTCCAAGTGATTTTTATGCTTCTAAAACTTGAAGCTACTATCCAATAGGGTTGAGGTCAAATCTTAGGTTACTTTTAACCTATTGGTAGCATTGAAAAGTGTGCTAGGTTAACATCTACAGTCTGGCGTGTGTCTTTATCTGAGGCCATTTATGCTAGTACAGACTCTGGTGAAGTCAACTAGCTGGCTACAGCTAGGCTACATTACAGGTGCCCTTTACCTTGGAAAGCATCCCAACCAAAGATTGTGCTCTCAAACTGGCAAGCACGGGAATCCCATCTTGACAGATTTCTAGGACTATTCGTCACCAGGACCGTGACTCATGCAAGCAAACCTCTCAAGAGACTGGTGTGTAACACTAGGATTCCAACTCATGAATTTACATTGAAAGCTCTAATTTACAAAGGGACCCCACACTAGTGAGTGAACTCACACAGGTTTTGTTGGCCCAACAGGACACCCTCTTCCTCCACGTTGCTTGGCTTTGGGCAGGCAATTTTTAGAGATCTATCAACAACCCTAGCATGTACTATGATATTTGGGATGAAAAAATAGTGAAGAAACTTCTCTCCTTTAAAATAAATTAGAAAACCAAAGCCTTATTGACAGTCTATAATTAGATTATAAGTATATGTTTGCTCAAAAAAATATCCTTATTTAGAAGGGAACTTTGAACTGGCCAACAGATACAGCAAAAGAATACTCGAAGTAGAAAAGTTATCTTTTTAAGTAATATAAAGTTTTTGACATTTTGGACTAGTAAGAGTTAAACCATTTTTCTGCCAGGATCTTAGGAGAAATTAAGTTAAAGAGTGATAAGCCTTTCTCTTCTGATGTAAATGTCTTTGGAGAAGGAGCACCAAGAAAGACATAGACCATGGTCATGCCCAGCCTGGGCTGGTAGAGTTGGAATTATATCCACCCACCTGGTTTTAATTCTGAGGCCCAAACCTAACCTTCAGAATTACCTCAGGTGTGGCTATACATTGCTTATCTAGAAGAAAAATGTAAGCTCCATGAGGACTGGCCCAGGCATCTAGCCTTAAACTATTCAATATGGCAGTCACTAGCCACACATGTCTACCTACATCTAAATTTATTAAAATTAAATTAAATTAAAAGGTCAGTTCCTCAGTCATAATATCCACAATTCAAGTTCTGAATAGCTGCTAGTGACTAGGTGTTGGACAGCATAAATTTCCATCATTGCACAATGTTCTATTGGACAGTGCTGGTCTAGTCCAACTAGTATTTGATCCATTGAAGCAAACATTTATATTACAACCCCACAGGCTTCATCCACTTCCAGGAAGGAATATTTGGATCCATGCTGATCCTCCACTCTGAGATCAGGAGTACAGGAATTCAGAGGTGTGTAATTGATGACATTTCTATCTCTTCCCATTTGGGGTTGCACTGGAGAAATGGGCTTCTTCATTTTTTAAGTGTCTGAAGTTAAAGAGATCTTAATTTAGCTCTTGAGCTACAATTAGCTTTATCTATTTAATTTCCTTTATTTATGATTTTGTTTCTTACCAACCTACTTTTATTTGACACACTGTTCCTTTAGAAATATTAGCATCAATCCAGGTATAGTCCAGCCTGGCGTAGATGCTATGTGCATCTTCAAGATAATCCATAAAGGTCTATTAGATGTTTAGCCTAACATTCAAAGGGCGACAATATTTTTTTTATTTCCAAGTTGTTTGGGAGCCCATTAACTTTGAATGAAAATACTTGCTAACTATATAATCTTGGAAAGGTCATTTAACACTCACAAATCTCAGTCCCCACCTTTGCAAAATGAGAATAGTTTATTTTAAACATTTTAATATAGCTCTCCATATATTTGAACAAGATAATTAGTAGAAGAAAAGATCTAGCATGCCACCTGTCCCATCGCTGAATTCTACTAAATTTAGGTGACTCTGGTTAGAATAGAGTGCAGAAATAAGTGAGGGGAAAACCTGATAGGAGAACAAATACATCTTCTATATACTTTTTTTTTTCTACAAAGAGGCTTTAGATGGCATTTGGCAGAAGTTGGAAGTAGCTCTCTATGTTAGAAGACACTAGAGAATTTGACATAGCCAAATGAATAATAACAATGTTGTTGAAGTCTCTGCCAGGCACTTTGGAAAAAGAAAGGAAAAATGAAGACAGTGACAGAGTGTGGATTGTATATGATTCCAATGGTGCTCTGTGGGCTCACAGGAAACCTTTATTCTTCTTCAATAACTTCACTTTCAGATAAACATCTGACATAGTTACAGAGACACTGGCTTCCTTCAGTAGCATTTTTTCATCCCACTCCTACCAGGTAAACAATGCCAATTTCTTAAGCTTTCCCAACTCAGCCTCCAGGAGCTGCTTAGAGCTCCCTGAATCCAGAGGGTGCACTCCCCAGATCCTATAACCAGAAGAAGACTGGTGACATCCTTTGACAATCACCAAAGATACTTTGTATGTTTTTCTAGAGCAGCCTGCTATTCAGACTTGCCTTCTCTTGCAGAGCTAACCCATTTTTTTCCCTTAAAGCCCAAGATTGTAATAAGGATAATGTGCTTGTATGCTTCCTTCCACTGTAATATTTATAGATTACATTGCTCAAATACATTGCTATGGTTTGCTTGTCTAATTTTATGATGGACTTGCTAAACAAAAATACTCTTGCTCGCTAGTGCTTACAGAAGGAGCACTTAACACCATGTGAGTGATGACAGCTGGCAACCAGCTGGTTTTATTAGGCACTCTTGCTGTTCAAATAGAGTGATATTTGGTGTGAACCACATTGGGAAGTTTTCAAGGTAAGAAAGAGGTAAAGGGCTTTAACTTTCAAATCTTGGACGGTGGTCTCCAGAGTTTGGGATATGCAAAGGTATTAAAGATAATCAAGTTCATTCCATATTTTGAGGCAGTACTGTATCCAATTCCAATAGTCGTGTTGAATTTCATAAGCTTCACATGCAGTCCATCCCTAGCTACTACAAGAAAATGCTGTTAAGGTTCAAATTAGTCAAAAGTTTCAAATTAGTCAACTAATAATTGCAAAGCACGTGCTTTCAACTGAATGTATCAGTAAGCATTAAGAACTTTCTCTGGGAAGGCAAAATACAGACACAAACAAGTAACAGTCATGATTGGGAGCTAAATGAAAGAGAGAAGGAAAGTGCCAGAGACACTGAAATAAGAAAAGATCATTGCAAACATCAGAAGCAGTCAGGGAGACTTCATGAAGTAGGCAGGATTTGAACTAGCCTTTGAAAGATGGTCAGGATTTGGGTAAAAAGAACTGGGAAGGGAACTGCAGACAAGTGAAATAGTGGCAAGTGCCTGGACGCTGGAATCAGACTGTCTGCTACGGGGCAAGCTGTGACCCCTTTGCAAATACCCTTCCTACGCCTATTTTCATTTCTACTTGCGTGTTAAAATGCAGCTTGGATGTAGCTTCATGCCCCTCACTGCCATGAGCTTTCCTGTGTAAAATCTCCGTGATTTTGTTTAGCTCTCTTACCCCTGAGCTTCTTATAGGCAGAGATTTTATATATCATATTCTGGAAGGTAGCAGATGCTCAGTAAATGCATACAGATGGGACAATGATTTAATATAGTGGGAGATAAAGGTGGATAGGAAGGGAGAGGAGAAGTCAAGGGAGACCTCAAAAGGCAAGCTGGGGGATTTGGATCCTTGTGTTTAATGCCTCATGCTCCATCATGTGCTGGAGAGCATGTGAAATGCACGTACAGAATCTGAATTTCACAATAGCTAGAATTGTAATAAAATATGTATTTGGAGGAGCAGAAGAGAGGTATGAGGCAAATTGCCACTGAGAGAATAGTTCTCAGCCATTTTATTCCCCTATCTAAAAAGTGGTTCTACATTTAGGATAATTCTATCAAGAAAAGTTGTGTTATGAATTTACTATGATGTGGAGAATGAAGTGGTTGCAAATGGAAATTTTAATGCAGTCAGGGGCTCGTCCTTGGGGCCTCTTGAGGATTTCCATACAGACAGGGCAAAATGTGGATTTGAAGAAAATACATCATGGAACCATGGTTTTTAGAGCTGAGGATTTGCTCTGCTCTTATGAAGGCTTGGCTTCCCTTTAATTCTCAGGTGTCTCAGATGTTGAAGAATTATGTAATATCACTGAAAACAATAGTAATTTGTATTACTCTCCTTACTATTTGCTCAAGTCCCTGTCAACCACATGTTCTCATTTTCCCACAGTATGTGGGTCTTTTCACATAAACTCCAGAACTGCAGCTTAACATGAGTAGGCATGGTAATTGGAATGACCTTTAAAATGCATATTCCTCCTGTCACTTTCAGATTCTCGGGCTTTACCAAACTGCCAGCTGAAATATCATCCCACCTTCACAGTGGTGTTTATTTTGAGTAGGCAGACACGTAGTTTTTTTTTTTTTTTTTTCTATTTTGCTAAGTGTTGGTGTAGCCTGTATTAGGAATGAATTACTAGAAGGTAAACCCTTTAACCACGGCAGCCAGGTGTGCATGTGGGGTGAAGGCAGTAACGGGATGCTATTAATGGCGGATAGAGGAATTCCCAGAACACTCATGTTCTGGGAAAATGTGGAGAATTTGTTTTCAGCTAAAACCCCACTTAGAAAGTCCCTTCCAACTGAAGAAAGCAGAATTTTGCACTTCTTATCTATTCTCTTAGCCCCACAGCAAACAGTGATTCTGCAGACGACACACACAGGCAGGAGGTTGAATCAGAATCACCAGCCAGAGGTTTGTAGGAGGCATGGGAAAGTGCAGACCTCTAAGAAATTCACTGATCAAGATTGGCAGTGTCCTCAGAACTCTTCCATCTACAGAGTATGAGGATAGTAACACCCACATCTCCCTTTCCAGGCACGCTGCTCCCACCCCTGTAAAAACCAGCCTTCCTCTCAGAGTCTCCTCATACTCTGTTCATTTGCTTCATGCCACTCATCCTATTTTGAAACATATATGTTTATTTCCATGATTATTTGGTCAAAATATGTGTCCCTCCATGGAGCTTTCTGAAGTCAGGGATGATCTACTATGTTCACTCAACTGTACCCTCAGCTCCTAACCAGCACCTGACACAGCAGAGATGTTCCAAATACAAGAGGTGAATGAAGGAATGAATGCATGGCCCATAAAAGTAAAGAACAGGACCCAGATCCAAGGACACAAGGAAGACCAGAGCAGGGGGAAAACCAGCGACTCTCTGCCTGGTTCTCCTGGATCCCCAGGGCAAAGAAATGTGCCTGGCACATAGTAGGTCCCCGGAAAAGATTTGTTGAATGAATGGTTGGGTCACAGAGGAAGAACAGCAGAGCATGGGCAGTCTCTCAGCAAGTAGGGGTGAGAAGTACATCAGGTCTCCTGGATAGTGTCATATTGTGTGTGTGAATATCTACACACGTACGTGCACACACAAAGGCTGAAGTTAATACATCTGATTCTCATTTCAGAGTGTGAGGTTCTGTAATTCTCAATAAAATTATTTGGTCAAATCTATAAACCTTGAGTTGTTTCAGAGCCATGCCTGGGATTATTTTGACATTTAAAGCAGGGATAGCCCCCGACCATATCATCACAAAGAAAATTACATTTTCCACCATGGGTAAAAGCAGGTAGCAAAGTGATGATAATACTTCACCACAATAAAGTTAATGGTATTCTGGCTGCGCTAGGTGTCCCGTGAGTTCAGACTGTAACATCTGATATGCTAAACTTCTCTTCAGTGGCTATCTGCTTTAGGTTTGTTTGTTTCCCTTTGCATTTTCCAGGTGTTGAGATGTCTCCTGCCTGGTCCACTGTATATGCCAATGTTAGGAGAGAAAGGCCTTGCCATCGGCCTAGTAAATCACATTGAAGCGATCTTTTCAAGATCAAGCTAAACCTAGAGGGAAGGCTTCAAATTTGTAATTCAAACCAAGTGAAACCATTAATCACTTGTCCAAAAAATAAAATAGGTTACGCATGCAGGTAAATTATTCAGAAAAGTGTCATCCTTTTCTGCCTGGGTACGGGTTTTCTAAAACCTGGCCTGCTGAGATACATAGAGCCCCATCCATTTCTGTCTCTCCTGCTTTTAACTTTAAGAACTTTCATCTTCCTGCTCACAGTCAATCCTTGCCACGGCTCTGAGAGGGAGGCAGTAATAATATTACCTTGCTCCTGTTTAACACCTTACAGTCATAAAATGTATACACTGTCCCCGTTTGACAACTGAGGGAGCTGAGATATGAACAGGTTGTGACTACTTGTGTTCAAACTCAGGCTAAAATGTAAACAGCAGGGGCTTCACTACCTCAAAATCTGAGTTTGATTCCATCTTGAGGTAAATTATTAAATTTATGTTAAAGTCAGTTTCCTCATCTGCCAACCAGGGAGGCCAATATTCCCTTTGGGCCTTGCGAGAGTTAAAGTGAATGGCGTATCATCATGCTGACCATGCCTGTGAAGCAGGAGCAGGTGGGTCTGACTCAGCGTTCAGAAGTCTACATCACAGGAAAACCCAGGAGGCCAGATTCTAGTTCTGTGAACTTCCTACGAGATATCTTAATTCAGGATAAAAGTAACAGAGAGCTAATTTTAAGTTCAGGTTTCACTGCAGAAACAACAGGTGAGGACATTTTATCTCAGGTCAGACCTCCTTTTTCTCCAACTCAAAACATTTTAAGCTCCTTTTGTCTTCCAACTATGTCTATAAATGGTGCTTACAATGGTCCATCAGTGAATGCTTTGGGACTAGTGTTAAAAGCTACAGGTGCTTTGCCTCAGCAGTCCAATAAGTGGACATCAATGTAGACAAGAACAAAATGGAAGTGACACTGGCCATGTAGAAGGTAGCACTCTTTGGAGAATGAAAAACTGTGGAAAGCCCTTATCAGGGTGTTGGAGGAAGACTTATTGAGATATTGATTGTGTGAAGGGAACAATGAAGGAAGAATCTCTTTCTGCTTATTATTAATTTAGAAATGTTTTCTGCAGAGTTAAATATAAGCACTGCCTCACAGAAGTGATTTAAGAATCTAAAATAAACTTTATTCATGTTTTGATCCAGATCAAAAGTTTTGCTAGGCTTCTGTGTCATCTGAAACATCTAAATTTCTTAGGCAGTATTTCTCAGGAGAGATGATCCAAGGACCTCCTGATTTTGACAGACATTTTTTTACTGCTATCTGAGCACGCACATCTCACCTCAACCTCATAACTATAGCTCTTGGAATGAATCCCTCATCTTTGGAAGTGCTTGTGATAATTCACCCAGCTCATTGTTCTGGCTTTGTTTTCAACATCAATATTTCAGATCAGCAGTTTGTGGGGGAAAAGCCTCACTGTCTTCTGACCAGACAGAATGAAGTGCCACCCTTGGCTTTGTCGACACTGTGTGTTCTCCATGAATCAAAGGCGCCTTTGTGCCCTTCCTCATGCACAGGTAGAGAAGTACCATTTCATCAAGATAATGATCCACTTTTCTTGTGAAAACAAGTGATGAGAGAGATGAAGTTGGTAACAGAACACAGATGCACTCATTCAAGGTCACTTATTTAAATCAAATCCTGGTTTCATACTCCTCCAAAGTCCCTCTTCTCTGCTGACATTCAAAGAGGTATAAGATGGGTGGTGGGAAGTAATCCTCATTTAAGAAGCAGACAAATAAGTCGGGACTTTTTCTGTTAGTTCCAGATGAAAGGCACCAAACCGGCTCAAAATCTACCTCCTCAATACACTCAGTCATTCAGTTAGTTCCAAGGCTCCTCTACTCCCTAATTGGGGCAAAGAAATAGATAAGGGTGCATCTCTTGGTGGAGGCTTTAGGTCTCTCTGAGTCTCTCTCAGTGTGTTTGTTACGAGATTGTGACAATGAGCTGCATGGATGATAACCCCTCAGGCATCTGTGGTGGTCCATCCATTGTGGCCCATATCCCTTCTCTTCCTGTGTTAATACGACCTGCTTCATGATTTGAACACAAGATGAAAACACATAATTTTCTACTTTGCAATCCTACTGAAGAGTGTAGGATGCCTCCTAACTGCAAAGTTAGAAGTGGCACAGTGGAAGCAGAGGCCTAACTAACCTCTTCAACCAGATTCCTTGGTTTGTATCCTGGCTCTGCCACACACTTGCTGTGGGACATTGGACAAGTTACTTAGTGCCACCGTGCCTCAATCTCGTTCCGTAAAGTGGAGTTAATAATATTACTTGTTGTGAGGATCTATATATATGTGTGTATATATATATATTACACATATGAACACAAATACATACACACTTACAAGATGACCTGGCTAAAGTAGGCATTATGTCAGGATTAGCTATTAGTATGGCCCATTACTCAGATTTTAAACTGTTTGGCATCCTGCCAATTTCCCTATGGTCTTGACTAAGTTCTCTTTCACACACTGATGCCAATGCAAGCTTTCCCATCCAGGCAAATAAATGTCCAGCACCTCATCCATTCTCAGGTCCATCCTTACTCTCCCCACTTCTCCAAGAATACCTTTGCTTTGACCTCCCTAAACATAGTCCACTCTTCAAGTTCCTCTTGACATTTCATTTCCTCAGTGATACTCCCTTGACCTGCTCAGGCTGCCCAAGCCCATCTCTCCTCTTTGGCCTTTAGGCAGTAGGCCCTCCCCATTTATATGAATTGAGGAATGAACAAAATCTGGATTTGAGTCCTGGCTCCATCAATTTCTAAAAATGTTACTTTAGGCAGCTTACTGAACCACTGTAAGCATCAGTGGTCTTATCTCTAATATAACAATAATGGAGAAAACCAATGGCTCTCAAATCTGAGTGTGCATGAGAACCACCTGGGGGACTTGCTAAAATTCAGGTTGCTCCCCTCCCCAAGTTTCTAATCCAGTAGGTGTGGGTTGGGGCCCAAAAACATGCATTTCTAACAGGTTGCCAGGTGACGCTGGTGTTGTTGGTCTAGGAGCCACACTTTGACAACCACTTTGTGGATCTTGCTGGACTACAGAGAGAATTAAATGAAATAATATTTAGAGGATGTTTGCGCAGTAACTGTTACATAAAATATAACCTTTCCTTTTCCTCCATGAAATAGATTAAAAATGATAAATAAAAACAGCAGAAGTGCTCTTGTTTTGATTTTGGCCCCATCCCATGTGTTAAAGGAGAACACCATATTGCAGCATTTCTCACTTTAGAGTTAGAAGCTCAGATTGTGTGGGCATTGCCCTTACAATAACTTTTCTGGCACCCACTATAAAGGCTCTCAATTTTAGAGAAGAACTAAAACATATGCATTACTCTGCAATGTAATTTTTTAATATAACCTACTGTTTTTAACAAACTTCCACACACAGGGTGGGTTTTTAGCATAAGTCTGTTTATGGGAGGTCATCCAACAGAATGCTTCCCCACTCCCAGTGTTTACATTGCTCTGAACCAAGAAGGTAAGAATCTTGACCAGAGAGTTTAGCAGATGCTTTTCTTAAAAGAAAATGTGTTGGGGGAAAGGGAAGTGATTATGGAGTGAGAAACTCCATTTCATAACTTATTTGGCTGCAAGAAATTTAAAACAGTGTTCTATATGTGATTCACTCATTGGAACAAGCAAATTGTTTAATTTTAGGAAGGATTAGAGAAAAAAGTCTCCCTAGGACACAATAGCAAAGATCCCAAGAGCAGAGCCCCTGTTTTGCCACACTCTGCAAGACTTCCATTTCCTTCTAAGCAAAACCAGAGCTGGATGATCTCCAAGGACCTTCCCTAATGTCATCCCTCTATGAGAAGAGGACTCAGGAATGGGACATGTGACCACAGAGACCCTGTGCTAGCAGCAGAAGACCAGATGAAACCATCTCTGTTAATCTGGAGGAAGGTTTGTAGCAATATTTTTTGGTGGATTAGGTCGCTTGCATGATAATGGCACCACCACACACAGGATGTGAGGCTTATCTGGAAGGAAAGATCAAGTTAGGACTTTCACTGGGGCCAGCAAGTCAACTGTCCTCAAAATGCAACAAGACAAGTTATGTTTGTTGGCAGCTGAAGCTATTCTAAGACTACACCTCCTTCCAACCAAAATATCCTTTCCTTCAGGCTCATGTGAGGATCTGACTGTTTTCATTTTATTCACAAAGTTTTGCAGTGGGAAGCAGGGGGAGTTGCTGCGTGATAAAGACCAGGGGTGCCTGGAGGGAGATGGAATTCAGTTGCCCCCACACTGTCTCTTGGACTAATTTCAATGTCCATTGGAGAGGGACATTGAGACAGAGCTACAGGAACTTTCTGGAGAGCCTGTGAGACTATGATCAGGAGGACAGCTGTGTGGAGGCCCAGTTGGAGCAGAACCCATCTCTCTCCCCTGACCTACACCACTTTTATACAGAATTCACACAATCTCATGGCCTCCAGGATTGGAAATTTTAGGGCAGTGGTTCTCAAAGTCTGGTCCCGGGACCAGCCGCACACCAGCAGCACCCTGGAATTTGTAGAAATGCAAATTCTCTAGCCCACCACAGTAAAATCAGAGACTCCAGGGGCAGGGCTCAGCAATTTTGGTTTTAACAAACCTTTCTGGTGATTCTGATGCAAACACACTGGAATTTTCCCACAAAATTTAAGAAGGCACTCATTCCCAGGTTCATGTAAATTCAGGGTCTGCACATGCACGAACCAGGAAATAACAACCGCCTTAAATTTGGTGCCCTAGGCACATCATATGCTTTCCTCACCCTACACAGGCCCTGGGAACCAATGGTTTAGGAGATTCCAAAGACCACAACTTTGGCACCCAAACTGATGGACTTTTTCCTAATGAGCAGTTGTTGGTGGCCCAGAGGGGCAGCTCTTCAGAATAAGTGGAAATCAAAGCCTAAAGGGAGACACAGAGCAGACTGATTTGAGGGCACATGTGAGATATATCTATGGGGATCCACCCCAGAAACTACTAGGGGTCACTTGGCCCTGGTTGGGGTTAGAAAACTTCAGAGGGAGCCCTGAGCTTCTCCTGACCGTGTGGAAGCTAGAGAATTAGCAAACCTTTGGCTGTGGGAATTAACAAATCAGACATTTATTAGTATTTATTGTCTACTAGACATGCTACTGAGGACCTGACTTCTTACACTCTCTCATTTAACAATCAGTGCAAAGGTAGCTTTTATGATCCTCATTTTGCAAAAGAGAAAGCATAGACAGAAAAGTTTAATAATATGTGTTCTATCTCAAGTTGATAAGTAGTGGACTGGGAATTAAACATGCTCTACTACCTCTCAAATTTCCTACTACCTGCACTGGGATTAATAAATTTCCCCAGTTGTGATTCCACTTGCCCCCCACCTCAGACAGTTCACTCATCAACATCCCTGTTTGCTCCCCCAGGTGTGGCCTCACACCTTGGATCCTGTCTCCTCTTCAAATTCTTAGGCAGCACTTGGTGATTTGTTTCTTCTGTTCTGGAATTTGGACCCTGTAGGACTGGACATGGTTCGTGGAACTGACTTGTTGGATCCTTTGACAAAAATCCTAGAAGAAGCACTTCTTGACCTGGGCCACTGAGACTGAGCCACCCTTCTTTCATTCAGACCCTGCCTGACAACACATACCACTTTGAATTTCTCTCTTTTAAATGGAATCTCATTAGCACCTAAAGTTTACAAAGAATTTGATACATTGCATATCCCTGAAAAACTTTTATATGGTTAGGCAGAAGATGGATTTGTATTTGTATTTGTATTTGTATTTGTATTTGTATTTGTATTTGCCCCAGACACATGACTGGAATGTGCAGGTCAGTGCCTTTGGGTAGACAGCACAAGGGGGTACAAGAACTGGCAGTGTTCAACTCTGGACTACAACTTCAATCCTGTAACCATGGAACAGTTGACACATATCTCAAGGTTTAAGTTTATCTCCTTTAAAAAATGGAGATATTAATGGCCTTGTACTCCCATGGCTTCTACAGGTTTAACACATCTTATCCTACTGAAGTATATACACAAGACTGCCGCACTAATTCCCTTAATGTCTATCTATGATACTAAATAACGGAGGGTGTGAAAAACAGTTGTTCAGGGAATGATGAATTTATGGAGGGTACCTTTGCTCTATCATAGTTTAGAATATCATGTCTTGCCTTCTTCAGGTTCAAGGGGGTGCAAGAGATAAAGGTAGCTCTTGAAGAACAGGGGCTTGGAGTGTGGAGAGCATGGGACTGGAGATTCAGCCAACAGAGGAGGGCTAGTGGCTACACATCGATTCTTGAGATTTAGAAAGACTGTTGAAAGTGCATGAGGTCTGTTGGGAATAATCTGTTCTGTTCCCAACTGTGATTCCTACAAGGATGGTTTGCCTCTCTCTCTCAACTTGTCCTTGGACTGTCAGGCAAGGAGTAGTCCTGCAGATGAAGCCTCCTAAAGCCAACACTTTCCCAGCTGCCAGAGTGGTGGGCCAGGCCAATTACTTCACCCCCTTTCTCCCCTGAGGCCAGAAGCTTTGGTAATTAGCCCATCACTGACATGCAAATTGTTATTTTACTTACCTTTGTCCCTGAGCAGGGACCCTCCCAGCTTTTACCCAAGAACTTGTCTCAAGGGTGGCTTGTGAACTTGCACTGACTGGGCTACAGCCCCAGGCACCATCTCAAAGGGAACTTGCTTAAAGGACCTGCCTGGGGGAAGCTCTTTAGATTTTGGAACATTTGTACCTCTTCTGTGAGTACTACCTTGGTTTTCCCATATCTGGTTTTCCCAAAGTGACTAGCACTAAGAGTCTTCAAGTGTGTAAAATGACCAGTGGGGTCCAGCAAGGAAGGGAAAGTGGGAGGGCTGATTCCCCTGCACAGCCGGGGCAGCTTACTCTGAGGGAAGGGTGGGGCTGGCAACCACTGAGAGGGCAGGATGGAGGTCTGGGTCTCTATAGGCTATGAAGAAAGGGCAGAGAAGGGGTCTGGGAGAGAAGAGACTCTTAGGCCAGATCAAAGGCTGTCCTCATGGACTTTTCAGACAGGAGCACAGTTAAGAAAAAACACAGCCAGACTGTTTTCCACCTGGACCTCTCCCACCTTATCCTACAGCCACCCCAAGTGGCAAACTTCTTGAAGGCAAAGTTCACATTGGTTAACACATTAAAAACAAAACAGAAAACTCAGAAACCACCTGCTTTTCTAAACACCGCCCCTCTCCAACAAATGTTAAATAAAAGTTCAAGAAATAGTTATTTGGCAAAGCCTTTCACCAGTTTTCCCTTCTGTTAGAGACACTGTCTGGTAAATCAAGAAAAACGTACCATTTGCCCACTAAACTAAACACAATCCCTTATTATACAATTAACCAAAACACAATTGTATTTAATACAATTATACTGTCTACAATTACACAAAAGTAATGATGCAGTATAGATGGCAATGACTTGCATGTAATCGAACAGAATGAGAGCTTCCTTGATTAGAAATTAACGTATCATAAGAGATCCCTATTGATGAATGTTCTGTCTATTGATCTACACTTTGCAAAAGGCCCTGCTGGCTGGTGAAGTCGGACACTTCCCCCTCATCATTAATAAAGACTATAGGGGTGGCTACCATTCCATATACTGTCTGTTATTCTGAGGTCTCTAAACTAGCACATTCTAATGAAGCACATATTTTATTACCCACTTTTCCAGCTGGTCAAATAGAAAAAAATGAAGCAGAAGAGCCAGGAAGTTCATGTGATTTGTTGACGGTCCCATGTGCAGTGGTTTTAACAGAGAAACATGCACATAGAGTTCCGCCAAATTATGTCGGTCATTTCGAGCATTAGAGAGTATGATCTGCATAGCTGATTTCTATGCCACTCAGGAGAGGCACCTGCTGCCTCTCATCATTGCTCCCCTGGACTGGGGCAGTCGCCTCTCCTGCTCTGGGCTGGTTCTCTTTCAATCCATCCTTCTCACTTTTTCTGAGTACTCTTTCTATAAAGCAAATCTGACTACTTTCTTTCCTGATTCTCACCCAGAGCCTGAAGGCACATTCCACAGGCACATTTCTTCATAACTGGTACTGGCCCACATTTGTAGCCATATTCACATCATGTGTTCCACCACAGTCCTACCATCCCCACTGAGCGATATTTTATTGAATCTAAGGCACCATTAATTGTAGGACATACCATTATTTTATATGCCACTAAGAAAAATAAATGTTGCCAGTTAAACTATTACACAGCATCAACTGTAAAATGTACCCCAGTATTAGAGATTCTAAAATGAAAAGTGGGTGTCGTGAGTTGATGACATACTTACAAACCATGATCCCTCTGATTTCTATGCCCTTTCACATGCTACATCCTGCCAACTCATTCTACACGAACACCCCTGACTCCTCAGCCATATCTGCCTGTCCTTGAAGATTCAGCTCAGAGCCACTTCCTGAAAACCTCCTTGACCTCATTCTCCCGAAGCCAGACTAAGTTACTGCTGTCATATGTCCCACAGATAAGGGTGCACTCCTTGGTCATTTAGCACACTTTATTGTAATGATTAATTTATTGCCTGATGAAACATGTGCAGAGACTCTATATCATCAACACACAGGCAAGCACTTAACACATACTATTCACCCATTTAATAAATGAAATTTTGACCAGGGTGAGTAGAATTGGAAGAAGGAAGGAGGCAAGTGCTAGAGAAGAAACATGGGAAACATGGTAACCTTGCTGAAAATTCAGAATTGGTCCACTTAAGTTTTCTGCAGCATGCCTTTGAATCTAGAAACTTCAAATTTAAGAACCATAGCCCAGGAGAAATGAAGAGCTTTTGCTAGATTTGTAGGCTGCAGAGTAAAAGTGCTGATTCTCTGTGTCCAGCATCTGGTCTCTTCTGGGACAAAGAAGCAGTGGGTTAGGGGCAGCGACACAAAGATCAGCCACCCCTGGGAGCTGCTGTGTACTGTTGGGCACTGCGAACACCTCTGGTATGCGATTCCCAGAGGGCCTGTTGCTCACCTGCCTGTGTTAGAAAAGACTCTCCCTGCAGTGAAGAATGAAATGGTTTAGGAGAGAAGCAATTCCTCCCTCCTTTTTGCTTTACTCTTAACTTCAAAGTAATCAAATGTTGTTTATGCATAAAATTTTAATCCTTTCGCAAATTTGTATTTTGATTTAATTTGCATATCCCATTTACTGCAAGTCAACATGAAGAGAGACTCAACTAATTTAAACCATTTTTCTCTGGGCCTGAAATCCTCTCAGAAATATTTTCCATTAGGCAACTCAATTATGTCTAATATGGCTAATGTCAGTGGATTAGAATTTTGCTTAAAGAAACTCATATTTAGAACAGTGAGAATGGGAAAGGGGTGGGAGAACAGACGAAAAGAAACAATAATTACCTGTCTTTGATGCTACACAGATCAATGTGTAAATCACTAAAATTCCCCAGGGAACCTTGCTGAACTGAAATGAGGTCCTTGGGCTGGTTATCAATAAAGATGAGCCTCATGCAGCCTTGGAAAGCCTTAATGGGATTTAAACATTGGGAATCGGTGAGATTGTCGGGGCACCCTGTGGGACAGAGAAAAAAAGGAAGAAGAATGCTGAAATGATCAGTCATTGCTTTGGCGACCTATTGATGGAAAACCTCGAGGTCTAATTATTTTGGTGCTTTTTCATTCACAGCAGTGCACGCATTTTTGCTGTAAATCCTAGCATTCTCAGATAGGGGACAGAATAGTACAAAATGGGGCATACTCAATCACGGTATAGAACACAAAACAAAATGTGTTAAAAGGAATACCAGTACTATAGCATTTATCTCATTCTTACTTCTTTTTTCCCGTTGGTAAGCTATTTGCCATTCTATACATGGCGTACTTCACTCATCCCAAGGAAGCAACATATTATAACTACTTAGGAATTTCAGTTCTGTCTTGAAACACACTTCTAAATGCATAATTCAGTTCTGAATTACACTTTCAAAGGAAATTATGCTCTAGGTAAGGATGGCGGCAGAGTAATTGTCTGGTTAATTGTTAGCGTTAACAGGCTTAGTTCCTTAGAAAGGTACACATAGGAATGTAACTGGAATTTTGAAATGATGTGCAAAGCAAATCTAAACGCTAAAGGAACTAAGGGTTTAAATGCACAGTTACAGGGCTGTAATAGCATATCTAAAAGGTTAACACCATGCCTTTCTAAAGGGTGTTCTTTTGAAAAAATGCATTGTGCTGATTTAGCATAGCTTGCAAGCAGAGCATATCTACTTCTTATTAAGACGGGTATAGAGCAACATAGGTATAGGAGTGCTTGTGCTCTTTATAAACTCCATCTCGATGGTTTTAATAGGTTCAGAGCATATGGGAATGCAAGCTTGAAAACATGGCAATAACCCATAAATAATTGGGAATTATTTCAGCCATCTCTAATAGACAGTCACTGCTGGACTGAAGCCCAGCACCTGGTTAATAGCTCACGGGCACAGTATAAAACGAAGAGAGATGCTACAACTTCTAATTGAAGCTGTAGAGAGAATTTATGTAAGTTGACTATTATTACTCAAACTCATTTTTCACCTTCCTTAAGTTTACAGTCTATGTGTGGGGTATTTGTTTAAACACTGTTCAAATCACAGATAAATCTTCACTTCCTAAGACCCACCTCTAACTCCAACTGGGGGAGGGGAGCCACCTTGCCTTTGAGGCATTTCAGATGCTTATATACCGTAATTAATTCAACATCATTTTCCCCAGAAATAAACACAAGATTGCTTTTCGCTCTCTGTTGACGAAACATGCATATGATGCAAAATCACAGAGTCTGTGAGCTATGTCTTTGGGGTTCCCAAGGCCCTTCTTCTGCAGCCTTTGTGCTACATTCACTAGCATCCCTCTGCTGTCACTCGTGGGCCATGGAGAACACAGATCTGGGATTTAATCCTGGTTCTACCACTTGCACAAATTATTTCATCTCGGCAAACACCACTCTTATTATCTGTGAGATGGGGCTAATATTACCTATCTCACAAAGTTACTGCATGAGGTAAGACACATAAAACATTCACAGAGAATGGAAGTGTTTCCTTTCTAAAGGAATTTGTTATCTGTGCACACGTGGAGACTGGGAGTGAAGGACAGAGGCCATCCCTAAGGCCTTAAAATCAAACCACAAAGATATCACTCCACACTCCTTCTCTCCCAGGACACCCCAATATGTATACTGCATCTGTGCAAAGTCCTTTTTGTATTTCAAAGCTTAACCACATGTCACTGGTATGAGAGAAATGATTTGTAAATTCTATTTAAGAGATTGCATCTTATCATTTTGCACAATACTCCTCTTCAGTTTCCTGACGGAAAAAAATTGGAAACTATAACCAGGCCCAGCCCATGCCCATGTTCACAAAAAGTGAAGGCCATCTGCGCACTCCCATCATGTAGGAAGCACTGTGCTGTCCATGTAAACCTTGACCTCTCTGAACTCTGCCAGCAATTCTTCTTTCTTTTCCCATGTCCTTGATAAGGAAGTTCAGGGACCCTTAGGTGTCTTGCTCAAGGTCAGACAGCTATTGAGATTAATTACTCTTTAGAATTTGTTTCTATAATACAAACAGCTGACAAAGAAATTAGACACTAATCATTTTAATGAAAAAAAAACTTAAAAAAGCTAAATAAAAATATACACGCATCTATAAAAAGAAAGCAGATGCCTAATCACATGTTTTTCATCCTTACCAGTTTGCCCTTGTGTTTTTGTCACTGGAAAGGCTCCCAAGATTCACCTAGCACTGGAGAGGGCAGGATCTGTACTGGCTGCTCCTTGTGGAGCCACAGGATCATGGGCCTTCTAGGTCTTCCCAATTTTTAGCTGCCCCACTTCATGGGCATGGCCTCCAGGGATGCAGAGAAGGAATGGATAGAGGATTTGGAAATAAATAGATGTCTCAGCGCTGGCTGCGTCTTCCCACCTGGCTGTTTTCTCCCGCAGGTACAGCTGACTGTTGGTACAATTTCTCTAAGTTTTCAGCTGAGTTTCTCCTTCTGAATGTGATCACACAGCTTAGCGTGACTACAAAAATCTCCTTTGGACGTGTTATGTAACACCAGCTCTTATAGCTAAAGTTCTTTCTTTCTCAGCACTGACCCAGATAATTTATATTTGCACAGCTGTGAGACAGTTTGCTTGTCGTTATTTTGAGCTTGGGGGTTGGTGCCTGTGTGTGGGGGGGGGGCTGTGTGCATGTGTGTGTGTTGGGAGAATGGTCTAATTGACAAAGAGAGAATCATCATAGTGAAATAATTGTCCACTGAATTCTCCCTCCCTCCTTTATTTTCAATCTCAAAATTTGGGGAATTTACCTCCAAAGTAGTAGCTATTTCCAGAATAAATCTGCACCCTGGTGGTGCCCTGAGCCGGGAATGCTGCATCGTTATCCAGAGTGAGAGTGACGCGGTTCCTCCTGGCAGTGATGCTGACTGAATGCCACAAGCCATCATCCAAGTTGCTGCCTGCAAGAGAAGCAGGAAGGATAAGCGGGGGGATGATTGATTTGGGAAGGTTTGGAGAGAGTGGGCTCATCTTCCTCAACTGCTATGGCCCACGTGCATTTTCAGAGCATCCTCACGCTTCATTTTGCTTAAACCAAATCCCCAGTTGCTTCACTAGAGTTATCTTTCTTCCTCTTTTTACCACTGAATTTTATTCCTTTCTTTTTCAGAAGTGGCTGAACAAGTTTGGATATGTTTGGTTTAAAAACAAAAGGGCAAAACACAAATTTGTATGTATACCACAACAAAAGGGAAGTAACATATTAATTGACCTACTGATATGTAAATGTAGAGTAAAAGGTTGGGAAAAAAAATATCTCAAAATGTTCCCAGTGATTTTATCTCTGGATGGTAAGGTTATACACAATTTTAGTTTTCTCAAATTTTTCTACAAATGGCTTATATTTCTTTTGTAGTAAAAATTAAGCTATTTTTAAAGGCTAAAGTGGATGAAGAAAGCCAGATTCCAAGGACATGCCAGGCAGAGGCAGTCTCCTGTTGGAGAGAGGTAACACACTAGTTCACACCCAACCTTTTTCCCTAACTAATTATGTGACACTGGCTGAGTTACCCTCCTTCACTGTGGTCTGCTTTCATCATCTGTGAATATCATCGTTCCTACTCTGTACCATTGTTCATGGGGTCAGTTGAGATCAGGCAGGAAAGCTCCAATGGCAGTAGGGAGCAGAGGGAGTGTTTATTAATAGTTAATCCCTCTCTTGTTCTTTTGCCCAGACGTCTTTGGTGGACACTCTGCTGCTGACCTGCCTTACTGATGAAACTGTAGTGGAATTAGTCATGAGGGTTTCAACTATTTTCCCCAAAAGTATTTATCATCTACTAAGTCTCTGTTGGTGCAAAGTGCTTACTGAAGTCGTGTTAACCAATCCAGTCACAAAGATCTGTATGTGATGAGAGCACAGAGCCACGCATTTCTTCACTCACGGACATTTATCGTGCCCTGTTATGTGTGGCGTTGCCTTCCTCCTCTCTTTGCCTCAGTTCCCTCCCCTGCACAGTGGGGACAATGATGGTACTTATAGGCTATTGTGAGAATTACACCACTTAATACAGTACTGTATGTAGAACAGTTCATGCCACATCCTAAGTAGACAACAATGTTAGCTAAAACAAATGGACAGAACAGCAACTACAAAATGGCCCCTTGCATTTGGGGGGAAGGGCATTAACATCACTTGGTCTTTATTCTGGGGTAGTCCATAGTTAAGTGAAAGAGACATATGCAAAGAAGATTGAAATACTGTCCTTTGAGTATTTCAGTCTAGTGGGATAGACAGAGAAGCAAGCAAACAGCAACACCACTTGCAATTCTAGGTGAACCGTAATATGGGGGCAGAGAAGAAAAACTCAACTAACTCCATATGAGGATCATGAAAAGGCTTCAGAGAAGAAGTGGTGACAGTTTAGGGAAGTTTCAAAAAATGAGCAAGAGTGTACCACTTATAGAGAAGTAATTCCAGGAGACAGAAAACCCGTACAAAGAAGTAAAGGTCTGGAATGAGAAGCAGGAGAGAACAACAGGAAGGTAGGTAGCAAGAGGATCAGTCACCCAGGGGCCTGGCACGGCAGACTAAGGAAGGGGTTTCAACAATGTCCCTTGATAAATGATTCTGGAGGGCATTTTACCTAAGTTAATTCTATCAGAATCTCTGGAGATGGGGCCCTAGGCATCTGCAATTTTAAAAAGCTTCCTGCATGATTCCAAGATGCAGCCAGGAATGAAAATCACTGCTTTGGAATATGGGGTCCATGAGGGGTCTTTAGCATGGAATGACCTGGCTGGAGTTGCATACTCAAAGACTCTGGTGGCAGAAGATGGAAGCTGAGAGGAGTGAAGGCTGGAAGCAGAACCGATGGGGCCTGTTGCTTGCACAGGCCCCAGAAGACAGAATGCTGCTACTCACCAAAGTAGCAGCAGTGAAAATGGAGCGTAAGTGATGGAGGAAGAGTTTTTCTGAAGGTAAGAGATCAGACTTGGTAGAGCCTACTGGAGCAGTCCCTAAGACAGCAGCTGGGAAGAAACCACCGAAAATCAGGGCAGAGGTCTGCAGGGCTTCTCAGAACAGCTCCTGAAGAGCTCTGCCCCTGAGCCCCAGGATGGCTGGAGAAGCTGCCCAGGAAGAAGCACAGCACCAGACTGGGGCCCAGCTGCATTACACAGAGGAAGCCATGCTCCATCTGCTCAGAACAGACTGGATATAAGTAACCCACCTGCATTTTCAGCCAGCTCCCTCATAGTCAGTCTTCCCTGCAGCCCTGAACATCTGCTTGGGTTGGAAAGGAGAACCCAGAGGCTGCTCAGCATGGCAGCCCTACTTTCTCCCAAAGGCCAGGGTTTGGGTCCCAGCAACAGGGATTCTGCTAATGAAGCAGAGGCTCTGTTAGGTGTTATGGATATGAACGTTGGACTTCTGTCAAGGGCATTTTGGGGGCATAGCCAGCTATAGGTCTTCACTTCTTTTACATACTAAATTAAATACATCTGCATAACATATATGATTGCATTTGCAGATAAATTGTTTGGACTGGAAGGGAGTCAGTAACTAGTTCAACAGGTAGGGTGTAAATAGCCCCTAAGGGCTCAGTGCCCAGCTAGGCATCAGGGATACAGTAGGGTAGAAAGTACACACAGAGGCCATAGGGAGTGTCCCATCCAATTAGAGATACATCATCGAGTCATTTTATGATGAAACTGGCCTGAAAGAAAAGGTTTGCTCAGTGTGAGGTGGCAGGGCCTGAACACCAGCTTGTATGTCCTGATGTGGGTCCCGTCTCCTTCCCACGTCATTATCTGTGTCTCTGTCTTTAAAATAAACAATGAGTTTTGCTTGTTTGTTTTCTTTTCTTTTTGGTCCACTTTTCCTTTTGATTTGATCTCTTTTGATCTTTTCCTACATGGTCCCTAGACCCTGTAGGGGGAGGCTATGTGAAATGTTAGCTCTTTAGAGGAGAGTTATTAGAACCATAGTTCTCGACACTGACCACGCAAAGGGATCACCTGGAAGCTTTTGAAAAGACAGGTCCCTGGGCCCCACACCAAGTTAATTAAGGTGGATTTCTGGGGGTGGCTGTGGACCTTGGGAGTTTCAAAGATCTCCAGAGATTCAACTGTGCAGCCTGGGTTGAGAACGACTCCATCAGAGGTTTCAGAAGAGGAAGGAAACAAGCGAGGAGAACAAGACTAGCTTGGAAGAGCGGATCTGGGAAAAGATTGGAAGGCAAGGAACGGGGCACTTTCTCCTAAAAACCTCTGCTTCCTACCTGGGTATTCCTTTCCACTTCACTCTGCTAATGGACCCAAAATAACACCCCTGGAGTTTCTTCAAGGTTTGGTTTGTAAGAACACTCTTTTAAGGGTACAGGTTTAAATGGCATTAGTTATTCACAAATTAGGGAAAATCAATTCTATCAGCTTGTCTTCCTCCCCAAACCTCACCGAGACAAATAGCTCTGGTAACAGAAATTTTCACTGGGAAGAACAGGAAAGCAACCCCTTTGAGATCAGGAAGATCTTGATGCAAAAAAGCCTCTGAGGGTGGAAAAACGGGGTATTAGGGCCACTGTGGGGTGCTAAGAATTCATATGATTTAGAAGCCAAGGCTTAAAAGGTGGCTTTTGGGTTCTGGAAAGATTGTTGGATAATGACAACCATAAAATTTCTGAACTTTAAAGTGATGTCAAATAATATCTGCCATCTCCTAGACTGGCAAAGAATAACAGCCAATTATACTCAATGTTAGCAGACATAGAGGGAAGCAGGCAATTTCACACATTGCTGGTGGCAGCATAAGTTCGTACATTCTTTCTGGAAGGCAATGTACCAATAAGTATCAAAAGCCCTAGGGGCAGCCCTGTGGCTCAGTGGTTAAGTTTACGTGCTTCACTTTGGCGGCCTGAGGTTCGCAGGTTCGGATCCTGGGCACGGAGCTACGCACTGCTCATCAAGCCATGCTGTGGCGGCACCCCACATATAGAAGAGAGGAAGATGGGCACAGATGTTAGCTCAGGGCTAATTTTCCTTGCCAAAAACAAACAAACAAAAACCCCAAAATGTCATACTTCATTTCCCATGAATTTTATTCTGAAGAATTAATCCTAAAATAGTAATAGAGCTACAGCCAAGATTTATGGTGAAGAGAGTTCATGAAAAAATTCAGAACTACCAATATTTTCAATTATAGTAGTTTAGTTAAATCATATATATGTATTTAATACTAAGGAATAAAATGTAACCATTACAAATCATAATGTTCAAGAAGGCTTGTGATATCCTCATAAGTGAAGAACTCTGGCTAAACAGCATATGTGGTATGGCTCCCATTTTGTTAAAAATTACTACAAACAGAAAGTAATACAATGACATTGAATAATGGAATCACAGATTATTTTTGTTTTTTCTTATACAGAGTACTGGAATTTTCAGAGTTTCTAAAAATAAAATGAACAACTTTTATAATTTTTTTTAAGAAAATGTAGAACTTTTATAATTTTTTTATTTTTATTTTTTGGTGAGGAAGATTAGCCCTGAGCTAACATCTGTTGCCAATCCTTCTGTTTTTGCTGAGAAAGATTGGCCCTGGGCTAACACCTGTGCCCATCTTCCTCTACTTTATATGGGACGCCGCCACATCATGGGTTGATATGTGGTGCTTCTGCCCATGCTCGGGATCCGAACCTGCAAACCCCAGGCCGCCGAAGTGGAGCGTGTGCACTTAACCACTACGCCACCGGGCCAGCCCCTATAATTATTTTTTAAAGCTAAAAAACTGTTTAAGCTGAGATAAAGGACAGGAAAAGTTTTGGTTCTTTTCCACTTCTTGCCCTCTTTGTTTGAAGCAGCTGCTCCCAGGTCCCAGAGTTCAGCCTAAGGCATTAATATAAAAGGTCCCTTACAGAGAGGGTAAAATAGGCTGCTTTGTAATTGCTCAGGAACCAACCAAGACTTAAAAGTTTTCTCCGTAAAAAAAAAGACAGTTTCCATCTTTTCAAATGAACTTTTGAAACACAGCCCAACTGTAAAAATAGCTAATAATACACTCTCCCAGTACTAAATATCTACAATGTGCCAGGCACTTGAAATACATAATTCCTAATTCTCACAATAGTCCTGGAGGCCAAGTTTTATTATCCTCATGTCATAGATGCTAAAACAGAAAGTTGGAGAGGCTGCCCAGGGTCATCTGGCCACTAAGAGGCAGAGCCAGAATCCAGAGAGAGGTGTCAGGCTCCTGGGCCAAGCTGCCCCTGCTCTCCACACCAGACCAGATCTGCCCAGCTCCAGGAATCACTTTGACGGCCAGTTACCTCTGCAAAGTTCTCTTTTCTGCTGTTGAATTCAACTTTGCTTTTATTTATTTACATTTTTGGAACAGCTTTATTGAGACAAAATTCACATACCATACAATTCATCTATTTAAAAGGTACAATTCAATGTGTTTTTATTCACAGAGTTACGCAACAAACACCAGAACTAATTTTAAAATATTCATAACTCCAAAAAGAAATGCTGTAACATGTAGCTATCATCCCCCAATTTCCTCATCCCCCCACCTCCAGCCTTAGTCAACCAGTAATCTACTATCTGTCTCTGCGGATTTGCCTATTACAGACACTCGACATAAATGAAATCCTACATTATGCTCCCTTTTATGACTGGCTTTTTTGCTTAGCACAACGTTTTCAAGGTTCATTCTATGTTGTAACTTCTATCAGTGATTTTTTATAGCTGAATGACATTCCCTCATGTAGACATATCACATTTTGTTATTCGCTCACCTGTTGATGGACGTTTGGGTTGTTTCCACTTTGGAGTGTTATGAATAATGCTGCTACGAATCTGGGACAAGTTTCTGTGTGGACCCATGTTTTCAGTTCCCTTAGGTGTTCACCTGGAGTGGAATTGCCAGGTCATATGGTAACTCCATATTTAACCTTTTGAGGAATTGTTAAGAGTGTTTCCAAAGTGGCTGCACCAGTTTATATTTTCACAAGGCAACTTCTCTTTTGACAATACTGAGTCAAACTTTGGTCCTGATCATCTTTTGTTTTTTCAGAATGTCTACTTAGGTCTGACCTTGGAATTCTAGATAATTGTGATTACTTTGATTTTATTTTTCTAGATAAATAATATCACGGAGGATCTAATATGTCTTTTTTTATATTTTTTGTAATGAGACCTTCACAGCAACTTACAGTTCACATTTGATGGACTGAGACTCAGAGCAGTTAAGAAACATTCTGAAGGCCTAAATTTCTTTTATAGGAGTAAAGTTTTCCCTTAAAGCAGAGTTCTCAACTCTGGCAGTGGATATTTTGAACCAGATAATTCTTTCTTGGGAGTGGGGTTTCTGTAGGGTGCCTCTTGTGTCGGACATTGAGCACCACCTCTGACTCACTAGATGCCAATAATAGGCCCCCACTCCCAGCACCAAAATGTCTCCAGACATTGCCCACAGTCCCCTGGGTGGGGCATGAGGGGATGGGAGGGTGGGGTGGGTGGGAGTGGGGAATCTCCCTTGGTTGAGAACCACTGGGTTAAAGGAATAATTTTGAGGTTGCAGAGGCTTGGCTTACTCTCTCTATCTTGTTCTCAGTCAAATTCCTAACAGATCTTTACATTTCGGATTTCATTTTATTTCAGTGTCTCTCTTTACAGTTTGAAGACAGAACCTTTGAAACTGCGTGACTGTCCCAGGACTTCGAAGCATCAGCCATTACAGCCACACCAGGACACACAGAGCTACAGCCCAGAGCTGAGCAGAGTCCCTGAAGACTCTATGTCCAACCCTGGAAGTAATTAACAGATTTCCTTGATGGCTTTATTCGCCCATTGCTCAAGGCCCTGCCATTTATAATTTCTAGCAATTTAGACAGAGTTCTTAATCTTTCTAAACCTGCTTTCTCATCTGTAAAATAGAGACAGAATTGCCTGGATTGACTTGGAAGTTTCTAGGCTTTATCTTCCCTGGGAAACCCAATTCAGCTGTTTTTCCATATCCTGTCATACCTACCTTTACTTAATAGTTCAATAGTAGTTTCAGTTTTTGAGAGAACAAAGTGGAGAATATAGAAAAAACTGAATAAGGCAGTCTTAAAATGTCAATCACCTTCTAAAAGAGCATGATATAATTATTAGTACCATTATGCCACAATTTAGATCCTGAGTTCTGTTTTTCTTGGATCCTATTTATTCATCAATTATCAAATTCTATTAACCCTTCCTACATACAGTAGATTGAATTCACGTATTTCTTCAAATTCTGTCTCCAACTTTTATTCTATCCTTTATCACTGCAGCTGGGAATTTTTGTGATGGCCTCCCTCTTTTCCCAGACTCGGACCTCTTTCTGGTACAGGACACTCTGCTAGATTGAACTATCTAGAGAACAAAGTTACTATTGACCTCACAGCAAAGATCCCTCCAATGGGTCATGGAGCCCAGAGAATGAAACTCAAAACTGCTTATCCTGAGAATCTATGTTTTCTGTAATCAAGTCTCCATCTGTGCTCTTAATCTTATTTTTCAATATTCCTTTGCAAATTCCCTACTCCAGCTAGGCTAGTGTATTCATTATGCTCCATGTGAATTCACTTAATTAATTGGTGCTTCCACTCCCAGCCTCTACTCCACCTGCATGTTGCCCTCCCAGTTCTCCCACTATCCAAATTTATCTCTGTATCCTCCAATGCCCAGTGCTTGTCCTAGTGTTTCCTCTCCTAAACTATAGGGACAGGAAGCATACATTTTTGACTTTCTATCACAGTCACTTAGCACAGTACAGGGCATAGAAAAAGTGCTGAATGATTGGATGAATAAGTTAATAAGCCAGGAAAGGAAGAAAGCAGGCTTTCCTTGACCAGACCAAACATAGCGATTTCTCCTTCTAAATTTTTGTAACATCCATTGTCTGACCTACTCATTTAATTCTTATTATTTACTGCCTTGTACTATTAATTAACAATTCATCTATGTAAATCTTATCTCCCCAATGAGATTACAAGTTCCTGGGGGTCAGAGTCTGAGTCATCTTTCGGCATCCCCCTCAGCATCAACAGGGCAACATTCTGCCCTCTCCAAATGATCATTGATTGATTGAGCATCAGACTAGCTTAAACTCCACTGCCAAGTGTCAGCAGCAGGGCCCTCTCTGGCTCATGGGCCATAAATCACAGTTTAAACCATTCCTAGCTGTTAAAGCCTGGCTCACATGTCAAGGTTACCTGGATCCTGAAAACCCTTGGTCAGCATATGAGAGGAAAACATCTGGGCTCCCCATCCACAAGAGTCAGATAGGAAGCACAACATGTTTGCAGTTGATGGTGAAGGTGTTGTTTCCCTAGCGTAAACTTGAACGCTCAGGTCAAACATCTACATGATAAAAATTAAGCTCAACTCCAGAGACAGATATTTCTCTATCACCTTCAGAATAGAGCCCAAACTCTGATGTCTTTCACCAAAATGCTGCTTCACCTTCCATCTGTCCTCCTTTGCTCTCTGTGACCCAGGCATCCTGAGCCATATAAGCCACCACTTCTAGATCCCCTCCTTTTTCTCTCCTCTGATTGGAGTATCCTTTCCTTCCCTCTTTGGCCAAACTCTATTCATTCTTCAAAACTAAGTTGTGTTACCCCTGCCCCTAGGAAGGCTTCCCTTTCTCACCCATCCTGGTGCCTCTCCTCTGTGCTCACCCAGTATCCTAAGCATGTGTCCTATTGCATCATAAAAGCCTCAATGCCATACGTTCCAGCAGGGCCTATGAACTCCCGGAGGGCGACACCTCCAATCTCAGGATTGAGTGTAGTACCAGCAGGTAGACCTTCAAACCTTCCTGAATTAAATGGAGCTAAGGTGATTATATGAGAGAATTATTAAAGTAGAAAATATGAAAGAACAAAGGAAGTGATAGCAAGTTTGACTATTAGATTATTCTGTTGTAATAATAAAATCTAGTGCCCTCAGTTCCTCTTTTGAGTGACTGGTGAAGAAGAAATGGTACATAAAGAGATAAAAAGCTTCCATCACCATTACTCAGACCTGAAAAACCTGCAGATGCCCAAGAGGTCACCACTTTGTAAACATTCCCAACATTTCCTTGATATCTTGAAGCCCAGGCAATTGCATTTCTCAGTTTCCCATAAAATGGAATGCCTTATCATATTTCTGTCTCCTGAAACTTGAACTCTATGCTCAGCCAGATAGCTTGTTGTGACAGTCATGGCCCCATGGCTATCTATTTCTTTGCCCTCACTAATGGAATTTTCTCATCAACATTATCCTAGCTAAAACACAGGGGCATTAATGACAACTTAATTGAAGCAGAGGATGAAGTTCATGAAGTCATCATGTTTATTTGAAGTGCAGATGGTGGCTAGATACAAATGGCTTATATGAAAAAGGGCAATATTTTGGGGGCATCTCTGTTAATTGCCGGGCTGTAGGCTAAAACCATCTGACCACAAGTATTAATCAGGGTGAGCACTTCTGTCCTTCATGATGCAGCTCTCTCAGCCATCTCCCCAACTCTGGCAGCTCCACTGGCCTTTATCTAATTAGTACTTCCCCTGAGTATAGCTTATTCCTGGGTTTGACACATTCTGCAGCATATAATTGTTGTAACATAAACGTTTGTTAAAAATCACTATTAACTCTTCTTTCACTGTTAAAACTATATCCTTCAGAAATGTTTTGGACATCAGTTCTACTAGTTTATTCAATTAGATAGTTGCTCATACATGCAGCAAATAGCTTTTGAGCCTCTGTTATAAGCAAGGCATTGTACTCGGCCTTGGGCAATAGTGGTGAGCAAGGCAGACAGTGTTCTCATTCCCATGGATCCTTACATTCTAGTGGTGAGAGAAGCACAGAACAATTATATAGACATTAATAAATAGATTAATATACATTGTGGTAGCCTGAATTTTGCCCCTGCAAAAATTCATATGCTGAAGTCCTAACCCCCAGTACCTGAGAATGGATCTGTATTTGGAGATAGGGCCTTTAAAGAGGTAATTAAGGTAAAATGAGGTCAAAGAGTGGGCCCATATCCAATATGACTGGTGTCCTTACCAGAAGAGGATATTATGACACAGATGGGCACAGAGGGAAGACCATATGAAGACACAGGGAGAAGATGGCCATCTGTAAGCCAAGAGAATGGCCCTCAGAAGAAATCAACCCTGCCAACACCTTGATCTTGAACTTCTAGCCTCAAGAACTACGAGAAAACAAATTTCGCTTAAGTCACCTAATCTGTAGTATTTTGCTACGCAGTCCTGGCAAACTAATACATACATACATATATGCATATCCTTAGGGCCAATGCTACAAAGAAGAAGAACTAGAAGGCTGGATAAGGGGCATCTGGCCTACTTTGGGAAGGTTTCTTGAGAAAATATCAATTGAGATAAATTCTAAAAGATAAGTGAGATGGTGTTTACCATAGGTCTAGGATGACTTATTTAATTTTAACATAGTTTATGTTAAATAATCATGAAATAAACATCCATTATGGCTGCTGAACAAAGGTTATGTTGCTAGAATTTCATCATATCTTCAGCTAGAGAAAGAATAAGTCAGTTACATCAGTGTACTAAGTATAGAAAATTAACAACTGATTAGAATGAATTGCTTACTTGGTCATTAAGCCTTCTTCTCTAACTATTTTGGAAAGCCTTCTCTCTAACTCTTACTTTTGAAGGAACTATAGAAATACTAAAAAGTTATAAGGCCATTGAAGAAATATGATGAACACTATTGCTTGTCCCTAGGAATTAAATGGGATGAGCTGAGATGGCCCCTTTAATAAGCCATTTGCCTCAGATGAAACTTTTCCATTGATTTCTGGATGTTTGCTAGTCATGATTCCTTTTTCCCAGGAATTCTGTTTTGTGCCAGGTCATTGACTTTCACCCCCTGTCTTTCCAGCTTATAATCATTTAGCAGTGTCCAGATGCCAAGTTAAAATCTCTCAGCTTGAAGACTTCCTCCTCCATCTTTTCTGCTGAGACTCATTCCTTAATCCTGAAAATGCCATCCTGAATTTGATGGCTCTAGTGATATCAAAGCAGTGTACTTGCAGCTGAAAAGCTCTGGATATTCTTTAATGAAAAACCAAAAGTAGTCTCTCCACCCTTTGGCCTTACTGGTGCTTATTCTACTTTCTGCAGTAGAATAAACATATGAAAGCCTGCATCTATGAGAAAACCTGTCCCATATTTAAAGACCCTTATCATGTCAGTGTCTTGTTTCCTCTCCACATGAAATAGCTTCAGTACCTACAACTGTTCCTCTATTAACATAGTTTGAAGACCCTATATATTCTGATAACCTCCTTACCAACACACACACACACACACACACACACACATACACACAATATTCTAATGTGGTTAAAAGAAGGTTACCAAAACAACTTCTCAGATATGGATCTTTGGCTCCTAACTCTGTATGGGTCAGTGAGAGTTATATGCTTGACCTTTCTGGGACATCCAAGCATCCCATTCACAAAAATTATTATTTGAAAGAAGCCAAGTTCACCTTTTTTACTCCACAAAATGCACCACAATTTTGGGAGTTGAGATATATAATCTCTGGCAGGGGGGCTTGACTTTGCATACCCCCCAATCAAAGCCACTTACTCTATTTTCTAAAGCACAGACTTTGGTTGATGATTTCCTTGAAGATAATAAGGGATAGGGTTGACCTGCTGTTTTCCTTCAAGAACATATATAAAGGGACTTTTGTAATTCTAGATCAAGTCTCTCCTTTAGCAAAAGAGGACAATGGGATCTAATAGAACAAGACTTACTCATGCCCTGCATCTATGCAGAGCACATCTAGACTGGAGCCCTGAATGCTAACGCCTGACTTTAGGCTTCTCCAGACCCACTCTTGAGTGGGGAGGTGACATTTTGAGAAGCACTACAGTTGAAAAAAAGACTTCAAATTTTAGTCACTGAAGCCCCCAGACCTCTTTCTCCCTCTTCTCATTCCCAGCATTCTCCCACCAGGAAAAAAACATAATAACGTTGAAATGTCATCTCACTTTCAAAACAATTATATTGGTGCCAGCTTTTTCTTTAGATTATTTAATGTTTCACATAAAATCCAAAACACTCTACCCTGATTCTCCAAAGAAACGAACCAAGTGGTCTTCTTTAACTTTATACAATTTCTTGTTTTCTTAATAGTTATTCAGATTGGTTTGGACAGTGCCAATCTTCGCTCTAAGCTTCTCTATGAGTCTTTAAGGTGACAGCCATTTTCTTCATTAAAAATTTGAACATGGTTTTTATTCTTCAACAAACAGGTGTGGCCTTGAGACACAGAGTGGTCCCCATGACACATGGGACCTCATGAGAAGTGGTGAAGAGTTACAGTTTGAAATGCATAGGGTAGGAAATCCAGGTGTCTCTTCATTTATTTAAGATTTGCCTAAATGGCTGTTCTGATACCTGAAGGGGAAATGTCAAGGTTCACTATGCAGCTGGAGCCCTTGACGGTGTTCTCCTTGTTCCTGCGCAGCCCCAGATTTCCAGGCAGAGTTTGGGGCACAGGGGCAACTAGAATGGGAAAGCTGTGCAATACACAGCAAAGTCTTTGAAAGCAGATAGACTCTTACTAGTACCCGATGTCACTTGGTACTTTTAGTGCTTATATGACAATCTTACTGAGGAATTGACACTGAGCATTAAAACAGGTCTGGAAAAAGTATGTCACATATACTCAGTGAATATTGATGTGTGTGTGTCTGTGTGTTGACATATAGATATGCATGTTTTACTTTATAATATTATACAGATGACTTAGTGAAAGTGGACCATAAGTCTATAAAGACAATGACTCACCACCTTGTGCCAATTCCACCTATCCCAAGAATCTGTCAGTACTAGGGCCACCAAGTAAAAGATTTTGGGAAGACCCATCTTTAGATCCCAAATAGCCTATTTTCCTTAAGCCTATTGTACATTTGTCTGCAGATCTTTCATCGAAAGCAGAGTTTTATTACATTTGAATTATTTAAACAACTGACAGTATAAAAAATGAATGTGAGTGGCAGCAATATATAATGAGAAGACGATGAACTTGGGAAGCCAAAGGAAAGACCTGGGGTGGAGCAACGTCTTCATCACTTTAACTTAATATCTGATCCTCACTCTTCTCCTATGCATGCTGGTATAATTATAATCACTTTAAAAGTTTCATGAGCTTTTTTCTGTGGTATTATATGACAAGGTCCTAGCACAATGCCTGACCTGCAAGAGATCTGCAATGATTGTTGATTCTTCTCTAACATCGCTTACAGTGAAATGATGTCCTCAACTTTTCCTCGTAACCACATGTATAAGGCTTTCACGAAAGGACATCAAAGAAATAGAAAATAAAGAAAAATACAAGGAAGGGATTACACTATTGTCCTTCATCTTCCTGAAACTTCATCCTAGAACAACTAAATTCAAATGCCTTCTATTTTGAGGATGCATATAATTTGCACTTCTTTCCCTGATCTCCAATGCCAAAAGCTCAAAATAATCCCCCAAAAAGCCATGCACACTGTACGAAGCTCTGGAAACAAGAATGAATGTGCCAGGCATCTATGTGCCTCCCTTTTCACAGGGTTACCTTCTCTTTCAGATCTAGGATATGAGAAACACCTGAACTATTCTCAAATCTTTAAATACCTGGATTCTCTGTCCCATTAATAAAACGTGGTGCAATTTTCTGTTTTCTGTGATGTACTACGTGACAAGGTTGCCCCATTGGCCCTAAAAATTATTGGGACAATGGTCATTACTTTCAAGTTTCTCATATGGGATTTTCGTCTTATAAAAAATCCAATATGATCTCAAGTAATTTGAAAATAAGCTTCCTGAGAAATGTAAGAAAGGAGAACACTGTTTTAGTTTGTTTCATTTTTTCATTTGTTTGTTTCTCTTTCCTTTTTCCCCCAGGTACAAACATGCCAGCAGACACAAAGCCTTGATCCATTCACAGAAAAATGGAAGTCATATTTTCCAAAATTCAGGAAATTTTTCTTGGGGAAAGAATCAAGCAAGGGTTTTCTGAGGCAACTTCAGGAACTCAGTCAGCACATTTTTAGAACTTCCTTTTACTTGTTTCATTTTTTGAGAGACAGGTCTGAAATAACTGATGATTTTTTTCTCCTTCTGTAGCTGGGTAACGTGGTAGCTTTTACCAGCCTCTCTCTCAGCTATAAATGCATTTTAATGGACTGACATGTGCTTAATAATACAGGCAGCACCTGGATGCTTGAGAGCCAAGTGCCACCAGGGCCTGCACTATATTAAAACTGCATTTTTGACCTGAGGCCTACAAGTCTCTACTCAAACATCTCACCCATCAGAGAAAAGCAGCCCAGTGCCAGCACACATTTTTCTCCTTCAAATAAGGAGAATTGAGGTTTAACTTTTACAACTCTGAACATGAAAAATATTATGTTTCTAAGTGATTAACTCATCTCCATTACTGGAAATCTTATACGTTTTATAAAGTCCTGTGACTGAACAAATTCACTTTTATGACTCTACAGAGCAAGGCCCCTTCTAGCCATACATCTTGAGTCACTATGGGAGGAGAGGAAATTTGCTAAATAGCTTCTCAACACTGCACTATGCAAAGGATTTTAGATACACCATTTCCTGTAATCACCACCACAGTTTTGTGATAAGAATTTTTTTCATCTCATGTATGAGCAGACTCTAAGATGGTTCCCAATGATCCACGTCTCCCAACATCCATGCCCTTGTATAATCCCCTTGGCTTGAGCAAGGGCTAAACTTATTTACTTATTTCTAATGAACAGAATACAGTAAAAGTGATGGGAGGCCACCTCCAGTATTGTGTTATAAAGGGACTGTGCTTTTGTCTTGGACGTTCTTTCTCACTCTCTCGGGTCACTCACTCTGGGGTAAGGGTGCTGTCATTTCACAAGGCAGCCTTCTGGAGAGGCCAGGGGGACAGGCTTGGGAGAGGATCTTCTGAGGCCTGCCAATAGCCCCATGAGTCAGCTTAGAAGCAGACCTATCCCCAGTCGAACCTTGAGATGACTGTAGCTCCTGCCAACAACTTGATTGAAGTCTTATGAGAGACCTTGAGCCAGAGTCACCCAGCCAAGGTGCCTGTGGATTCCTGACCCACAGAAAGTGACACATAATACATGCTTTTTTCAGCTGCCAAACTTTGGTATAATTTGTTACGCATCTATAGATAACTAATACACTCTCATTTACATAGGAGACAAAGTTAAGAAGTTTATCTAGGGCCACAGAATAGTAAGGAGAAGATGTACCTTTTGAACTTCTCTGTCTGACTCCCAGATCCAGGCCCTCTTGCTGTTCCCAGGGACTCAATGGGCCTTTTTGTTCATTTAGTGGCATTTGAGGCAGTCCTATAGTCTGACGTGATCTTGAATATTAAGTCATATCTTTTACTCTTTAACTCAGTTTTTTTAAATTTAACTCACAGTCCAGTGGGGGGGGGGGAAGACATTTAAATTAAAGAAAAATGCAATGTTGTATAATCCATGATGGATATTGGCCCAGTGTGCACAAAGGAGGAGTCTGATTCAGGCTGTAGAGCCAGGGAGGCTTCTTAGAAGATTGATTTACCCAGCAGTATGCCTCGGCCCCTAATTCAGTGCCTGACATGTGATTTGACCTCAATAAGTGCTTGTCAACTAAGTGAGCACACTGCTTCTAGAAGGACAGGGGACATTAGTAAGATAACAAATGGAGAAGGAGGGAGAAAGTTCCACTGTTCTATGTTGAAGAAACAGCAGATGGAAGAGCCAGAATATTGAAAAACGTGACTTGTTCATAGATCTGATCCATATTCCTATATATTAGAATCTATATTATATTGATATAAAAGTGAGTGCTTTCCAAACTTCAGCTGTTTGAAGACCATTTAACAAAGGTTTGCCATACCCAGATGCTATATGTACTAGTATTTACTTAAAATCTTAAAAGTATATTTAAAAAATATTTTTAAAAATCTCACTAATTTTTACTTCAAATAGAATTTGGGGATTGTAAAAACTGCCATGGTAGTGTGGTATTCAGGGAAACTACAGACTTTGAAGTCAGATAAATTCAGGATGAAATCGTAATTCCCTCATTTATCACCATATGATTCTGGAAGATATTTAGCCTCCGTGACTCTTAATTTCGTCATCTATAAAGTGGAAAATCATACATTCCATGAAGAAGTATGTGAAGATTCTGTACAACATATGTCTTATCTGTAAAGAACCTAGCAAAGTGTGCTGTAAGTAGACTATATCATACGAAATATATAGTCAGACTTGGAACAGACTTTTCAGACTTGGAATAAATTTGTGAATACTGGGTCATTCTGCATCCCTGGGAGCTGGATCCTCTATGTTTGGTCAGAATCTCAAACATCTGTTGTCTTGGCTGAACAAGAAACCGACCTAGAAGGTGTCAGCAGATGGTACCTGTGAGGATTTCAGCTGCGCGTTCTGTTGTTTTCTGAATCACGAGTCTCAGGGTTGCACCCTCCAGGCTTAGTAGCAGGGTCCCCGAGCCCTCAGACAGTTCTGTGGACAGAAGCAGACCATCCTTGTTCCATGTTCGAAACTGGAAACTCACTGATAGCCCATCAATTTGGGGGGTGCCGGGCAGCAGCAAATAACTGCTGCTGGAGTTGACAAATGTGATCGGAACAATTTGTGGTTCAGAGCAGGAAAAAGTGACATTGCCCTGGAAAACAATAAAAATCAAACATATAAAAGCCATTTTTTATTCTGCATTCTGACAGCTGATATAAACAACCACCTGGAGCTGACCTTAATTTCAAGATCATTCCACATTCAGCTGCAAGATCTTAAAGGGAAAAATATGTCAGCTTTGTTCAGATACACCCGCACGATTGTTTTCCATTCCTGTTTTAAGGATCACCATGCTATGTGCAAAGAGAGCCCTCAAAGACCCCTGTGGGGGGGGGGGAGGGAAGCATCAATGTTTCCTAGGGAACCAAAGATATAAAAATAATTACATTAATTCACTGAATAAATACCCACTGCAAAGTCAACTATATGCCAAGCACTAGGATAACTTTTAAAGTGATACACATAAAAAAAAAAAAAAAAAAAAAAAAAAAAAAAAAACTTTGTTACAATGTTGAATGTGCTAAAAGAAAGAGAAAGACACCAGCTTCCATGGGAGCCTGGTAGAAGAAATAACCAAGCAAGCAAAGGTTTCACAAGGGGTGGTGATGTTTTCCTAGAAAGAAGTGGGGAAGGGTAGAAGAGGTCATGCCCTGGTTAGCCTTTTCAGCAAAGGGCACTATGTATGCAAAGGCTTAGAGAAATGAGCAAAATGGCATCCCTGGCGAAGGGCCAGGGACCATGAATATCAGGCTAGAACGATGAGTAGGTGGAGAGTTTAAAAGTCGTTTCACGCTTGCTAAAGTTAGCATTCAAACTCAGAAGCAGTAAAGAGACATTGGCCAGATTTTTAATTTATTAAGACTATGTTCAGTAACATGGGGGTGGAGGAGAGGACTAGAAGTGAGGAATGTTAAGTGTGCATAGACTAGAACCAGAAAGAAGAGGAAGACTATTCTTTGCATAAGTGAAGGAAAAACCGGGCCAAGTTTATTTAAGAACCACGAAGGAAGGTTCTACATCAGGTTAACAGGAAAATAAAGAAATGTTTATATGTGCCCAATTGAGCCACACAGTGGAGTCACTTCTACTAGATGAATAAAGAAAAAGCCTGAAATGCCTTATAAATTGTGAGTAGGTGTTATGTTATGAAAGTCATTGGGAATTTTTATCATGAACCCCATAACCAACCAGCTCCAGAAACCTGGTAGTCTGGAAAATCATCCCTAGGTCCCAACCACGTTTGTTTCTGATAATCTTGTATTTCTGAAAACAAGTAACAGTTGCCAAACAAACTTCTACCAATAGTACACTCATCAAGCACCCTGCTATGAGCACATTCTTGCATTAATCATTTGTTCTAGTTGTTTAGGCATTTTCTTCTCTTTAGGCTACATTCCCAGAAGTTAATTATTGCATCAAAGGGTACAGGTCTTGATGTGCATCAAGAAATTGCCCACAGTGGATAGTCCTCCATGGCGCCTGGGAGTAGGCTAAGCACCTATGCACGTGTCTCATGCATTCTGCACAATAACCCTGCATCCATTTAAAGGATGCACAGACTAGGCTTAGACAAGGTAAGCTATTTAACAAAAGCCATACACTTCCTTAGCAGTGACAATGTGAGACTAATGTACATTTATTTGACATGGAAGACTTTGCTTTTAGCCACCATCTCTGATACCTGCCACCTCTGCACTGGGTACCACCATCTAAAAAAATCTACCAACTTGCTCATGATATCCCACTGTTGTCTTATATTGCATTTTTTTTAAATTTCTGGTGGATTTCTTTTCAAGAATGAAAATATCCTCACTGATGGCAAATTAGTTGAGGCAAGGCTGTCTTCTAGAAGAAGCAAAATCACAAATGCTCCTCCAGCAAAGTTGGGAGACAGCAGTAACTTTTCTTCCCCTTTTCTTTTCCTGAGGTCAGTAGCACCTCTTCTGAGGTTTGCCAGAGCAAAATTTGCCCAAGCAAAGCTGTACCCAAAGTTTGAGGCTGTGTAGTAGGGGGAATGGTTGGGAGGCTGGAGGCAGAAATGCCCCTTCCCCCTATTTATTTAAAATCCAATGTTGAGCTCAACCCAAGTCATTCTCTGAGTGTTCTCTGGATGGACAGTCATTGAAGGTGGTCCTCAGAAGAGTGGGGGTCTGGAGGAGCTGAGATTCTTCCCTTATTTGACCAGCTCTCTCACAAGTTCATCTGACAAGAGGTCCCTTCCTCGGACTCTCTCCATTCCCCTGAATGTCTAGTGGGTCCGAAGTACTTGGGAAACAGGCAAGGGAACTTAGAATCCCTTGATGGACACTCAGGGGATACTCAAGTATCTGGTGGGAAGAACTTCAAATAAATGCCCTAGTGATTCTCACCGCTTAAGGTAAGGCCAGGGAGCAGAAATGCATTAGAGTATGTACTCTGTCTTTGGATGATTTTCCTGGTTCACTCCAGGCCATGTTCCTCCACTCCCTTCCCCACATTCCCTTCACACTCTCCTCTGTTGTCCTTGCCCCTCTGTTGTCCCTGCCTGAGCTGTCCAAAACATCTCTGTTTTTAGAGAACTAGGCTGCTACATTCTCCAATGGCAAGTAGTAGAGAAGAGATGGGAGTGGATGGGAAATGCCTTCTACAACAAATGTGACCCAACTCTCCTGGTGAATGCAAGTGTTTGCACCTCAGCTCTCCAACGCACAGCAGCTGCTCTGCCACTTCTGCTTATGCTCGCATAGCAGCTGTGCTTGTTGCTGGCAGAAATACTGCAGCATTGAGGAGCATCGATATCAACCCCCAATGACTAAAGTAGGGAAAAAGAAGAAAAATTTAGTTAAATGAAAAAGTGCTACTTCTGAAATCAACATGGACTATTTAATTTTTCCCAATAATGCCATTTGTGACTTCAGAATCCTTCTCAAGCATCTGAGGGAGACACCACCAATGATTTAGAAACAGCATGGAAGAAGAAATTTTATTTTAGAATAGTGTTAAAACAAAGTGGCAAAAAGTTGACAGACTATATTCTACCCTACATACCTCTTTAATCTATTAATTCAACTTTCATCCCATCTCCCACAAGAAGTGAGCTCCATTCCTCAGACTCTCTCCATTCCACTGTACATTTAATTCATTAGGAATTTCAACAACCATTCAAGATTTCTTAAGCATTGCAAAACAATGTGCTAAGCACAGAGGTTTATAAGTTATGCACATAAATGTGATCCTGATCCCTTGTATTCTATAGTCATTAAATGTCCATTTTGACTGCAGTTGGTACAAAGTGTGCTATGACCCAAGGGTGCACTGTGGTCAAATCTCCAAGGTAAATCAACAAGCCTTGGCCCTGTGGATGAAACTGAAAGAAGTCAGTATCACTGCCATGGGTCCCTTTTCCCTTCTCTATCTTACACGACCTTTAAGATCTTCCACTGTCCAAAAAGGAGGTCACTCCACATTGAAGAGGCCCAAACCTTGGTGTCTGATGTGACTCTCCTGACAATATCACCATGTCCTGGTTGAATGGTGACCCTCCATGGTCTGACTGAGGCTGCCAGTCAAGGCTGTGGTGAGGCCTCCCCAAAGCAACAACTGCCACCAGTTGCTAGTTCCCCTACGTGAAGACTTCCCTCTGTTCCCAAGATGGTCATTCTTAGTGTCCCGTGATGTCCTGCTCATACATGCCCAACCTTCTCCAAAAGGCGGGGTGGTCAGAAGTGCTGGTCTAAAAATAGAGGAGCTATTTGTCCCTTGGAGACCCCCAAACAATATTCGCTTTCATCCTCTGGGATCCACCATGGTCTTTCTTTACAGCCCTCAAAACACGGAAGTTCTCATCCCACTTCTCTCAGACAAGAGTTTGATTTCTACAAATGGAGCACAGAAATTTTAAACCCTACAGGTCTGTTCATAGACCATCTTAGAGAGACTTCCCATACCTATGTAAAAACACTTTGTTTTGTACCATAAACAACAAAAGCTTATACAGTCCCCTATTTGACTCATGAAGCTTGACGGCCTCTGAAGGATGGTCAGGACCTTGAAACACAAGAACCAAATTTGTTTCAGTGGAGGAAGCAAACCCTTTTCATTGATTCATCCTCCCCAAGGAGATCCTCCCTTCAGAAGGCAGAGAAAATCCCCTATTTCATTAATTGCTATGAAAGAGAAGTACATGAGCTGATACACAAAGGAAGTCTGTTCTAATCTGGAGGGTTACAAAAGACTTCCTTAGGGAGGTGACATTGGAACTGAGATTTTACAGAAGAGCAAAAGTAGCTAATTGGAGAGTGGAAAGTGTTGTCTGGGCAGAGAGGAAAAGCATGTGCTAAGGCCAGAGGCAGGAAGGTGTGCGGCATTTTCAAGGACCTGGCAGAAGGTTAGCTGCCTGCAGTTCAGAAGCCAGCACAGCAGCAGGCAAGATGTAGTTGGAAGGGCAGAGGGGATGCAACCATCTGAGCCTTCGGGCTATGTTGAGTTTCTAGAATTGATCCTATGGGAGAAAGACAATGGAAAGGAGTGAAGAGGGAAGTGATGTAGAGACTAGCATATACAGTCTTTCTGCGCTTCAGATGCAATCCCGGGGTGGGGGGCGGTGTAGTTAGGGAGTAGAGAGTGTATTTTGTGCCCAAAAGAGTGGCTAAGTGTCACTCTCAGGCAGCTATTGTAGGAATGTAAACAAAAGCAGTTAAGGGCTTGTGGAGGGCTCTATCTAGAATGGGAAAGGGGTGAGAAGGAGAAAAGTAAACATATATTTTGCAGTAAAATTGGTAAGAGGTGCTGTGCAGGGTGAAGGGGTGGGAAGATCAAGCATAGCTTCTACTCTCCTCCGCTTGCAGAAGGGACTTCACACAGGAAAGAGCAGAGATGGCCCTTGACAGCTGATAGACTGTCACTTGCCTTGGCTGGCATCCACCCCCACTAGAGTGTGAAGATACGTTGACAACAAACAGAAGTCCTTAAGCTCACTCATCCCACCAACTTGTATAGTTACTATGGTAACCTGTCCTCTAAACACAGGCCCCACCTTTCTCCCTCCACCAGGAGTGACTTCTTCAAGCCTCTCCACCCACCCCTCATACTCCCTCCCTCCAAGGCTGAGTGGACCTTCCTCCTGGTCCATGTCTGAGGCCTTTCCAGACCCCTCCACTGGCTTTCAATGGTTTGTGTTACCATACCATTTATTCATACCATACCATATATCCATACACGTGTTACCATATGTTTGTCGTATTTCTTATACTGCCATGTGATAATTCATTACTCTTTAATACTTGTATAGGTTTTACGTAATAATATATAGGTAACTGAATATAGAATATCTTGCTTGGAATCTGAGAAGAAAGGGAAATTGTTCAATTATGCAGAACTGGATTCTTATCATGAATATTTACTGGGAAAACATATTCTCTCTGATGCTTACTTTTTGCTACTATAGTTGGAAAAACAATGGTAGAAGGTTGATTTAAGATAAAATAAAAACATGTGCAACAAGTCTAACATTGTTTCTGACTAGTTGTTTTTCTGTTTTCCCAGGTCTGCCACTTTTCTGGGTGAAATGGGGCAAGTCACTTCCAGAGCCTTTGTTTTTTCTTTTGTAACCTGAGGCTGTTGGACTGGATGGTTCTAAGTTTCCCACCAGTTCTCACATTCTTTGGATATCTGAGACTGAACACCCATATCCTTACCATCGGTCTTCCCTTTGGAGAGGATAGGCATCATCTGAACGATTTCCATTGTTGGCATGAGAAGAGTAACCACGTATTTACACCTTAAAAGACTTTTCTTTATAATGATTCAGGGTATAAGGAAGAAAACCTAAGCCTTTTCCCCACCAGTTCCTTCCTAACTGCAGGGAATAGAGCAAAAGTCTCCACAGATGATGATTAAAACAAACAAACAAACAAACAGAAGTAAGCTGAAGATGATACTGTTTCATGTTTTATAAAAGAAGCCCAATTTTTAAAACATGCTTACCAGGATATAACAACCAATCAACTGACTATCCCTCCTCCTGTCCTCCTCTCCCAAAATACTTTACAAAGAGAATGCTAGGTTAATCCTGAACTGTACCAGGAATTACAGTGGTTAAAACTTTCTTGGAGATAATAAAATGGGAGAAAATGTATGTAAGTTGCTTAGGTGGCTGCTGATACAAGGGCCGTGCAATGAAAATTAGAAGAAAACAATGAGAGAGAACACAGGTTCTGAGCAGCAGCCTCCTTCCAAATATATCCAGATCATTCTGCCACCAAATCAGAAGTTTGTCAAATACTGACTGAAATCCAATAAAATCCATCCAACTAACAACTTTCCTTAGTGGTGGAGGGGCTCATCAAAAAGGAGATCTTACAGTAATAGCATAAATCTGCTGTCTCCTGATAACTTATGGGTGAAGAGTGTCTGACAGAGAACTCGATACCATTTACTTCTTTGCCGTGTGACTACAGAATGAACTAGATGAACTGTCACAAACAGGGCTTATCTTTCATATAGAGGGACCAACTTGAGAAGATACTGTTCTGCTTACGGACATAATGGGGAAAACACCATCATGGTATAAATGTGAGTATATGATAGCGGGAACAGACTGAAATGTATTACACAGTGAGCTAAGGGTCTCTGTGTTTGTCAAACATTCCTAAACATGGAATCCATCATCACTTGTTCATGGGCCACTGGGCATTTTAGCCAGGCCTCAGATAGTGCAAGGCAAAAATGTCATTATTTACTAGGCTAGAATAAGGAGCTAGCAGAACTGAGAAGAAAGACATTAACAAATGGCTTAATTTGTGCCTATTTCACAGCTTTATGATTGAACACAATCTTTTGCTTATTTCAGTTGGGGTCACGATGTACATGACGAACTTCAGATCTTAGCAGCAAAAGCTAATTATGCCTGGATTTCTACTTCGACGTTGCCTTTGCCTTATCTCTCTTCTAAGGAATCCACCCTCTTTCGAGATTATTACTTGCTGAGCTTGTGTTGGCTGCATAGCCCATAGGTTATGGCTAAAGGGGACGTCACTGATGAATTGCTCATAGGTGTTCCTCATTTGTAGGCATTTTCCCCCAGTCAAACTTTGGGCAGTGATGATAACCACCATCTTTTTCTAGTTATCTTGGTTTGTCAAGTGAACTCCTCTGGACTCATTTCACTATCCAAAGACATTTATTACTGCCTATGATAGTGATTCGAGACATTGAGCTATTTTGTGGAAGGCACCAAAAAGTGATCCTTTTCTCTGCTTTAAATGATAATCTGAAAATAAATAAGTTGAAAATAAAAGACACATGAGGAGCATGCAAGGTCAATGGCCTCTAACTCATTCTCAATCAAGCCATTTGTCACCACCTCTGAGTCTCTTCTCCTAGGACTTCACCCACCAAACACTGCTCACTGGCTCAGCAAGAAGACCCTGGTTTGGGCTGAGTCACCTGAGAAGTGCAGGACGGGGATTAGACAGCTGCCCAGCCCTGGCCTGAGGACATATTGGCCACCAGGGTGTGCAATGGAACTGATGCAATTGGGATGCTGAGGCCTTGGACCTTGGCAGATGGTCAGATTGGCTCTCCAGGTGGGTAGGGAGAAACTGCCCCAGGGCCCTGAGCCTCCTGGCAGCCAAATGCCTCATGGCAGGTGCATGCGAAGTCACAGTTCACTCTCGCAAAAGCGGCAAGCCCACCCCCTCACTGTGCCTCTGTTGTGGGGGTGGGGCAGCAATGGTGAATGAGGTGGAAGAGTGATGTGAACCAGAAGTTGATCTGTGGGATCTGGAACCGGGGGCCTCTGGCACCTGCGACACTCAGCTGTCTCTTATCTGAGAACAACCCTGTCCACCCACACAGAAAAAAAAAGAATTCAAAGAGTAGACCACTGTTTGTCTGTTGTAAAGGACCTGAGGTCATAGATTGGGGTAGGCTGGAGATAGACCTTGACCAAAGGTAAGATGAGTCTAAATCAAGTCTGGGGACTAAGGCAGAAGCTGGAGCAAGGGACTGCTGAGGTGAGTGAGGGAGGTGGAGGACCGGCAGCTGGTCTCTCCCACTGGGACTCCTCAAATGTTGTCACTGCCAAGTCCTGTTACATCCCTTCCTTGGGGCCTGAGTAGAGATGACGTCAGGTATGGTTGTCCTGCTATACCAGAAAACCAATTTTTAAGATGTCAAAGGAATACAGCAGACCCAGCTTGAAGTTCTGCTTACCTTGACTGGTTTTAGAGTTTCTTAAATATGCCATTTCCAAGGGTTATATTACTTTGCTGAGCTATTATTTACAAAGAATTTTTATTGTGGGTGTTTGTTTTGTTTTTAGTCATCATCCAGACATCACAACACCCTGGTGAGTGAAAAATAAAGCTAGCAGTTCAAGGCTGAGTTTCAATCATGAGGCATCAAACAAAGCCAATCAAGCATTTATAAGCTGGGGGGAAATGATCTTGATTCAATCTAATTTGTGGAGAAAGATTTCAAAGCCAGTTCTTGATTTTCCAAATGACTACAACCATTTCTAATTTGATTTGTCTGAAAACTCCCAGGACTGACTGGCCTGCTATCAGCAAATGTAGGGGAAATGCTGCCCTGTGGGCTAAATCTGTGTTCCCGATTCTCAAACTCAGAGGGAACAGGGGAACAGTGAAGACTCTTTTTTCATATTTGGGAAAAGATAGGCTCCTTCATTCTTTTATTTGTTTATTCAACTGATATTGATTAAGCAGTTCATATTGGCCAGGCTCAGTCCTAGTGGCAAGGACAGAGGCCAGGAAACAGGCAGGTAGAGATCTTGCCCGCCTGGGGCTTTCACTGAGTTGGGATGAGGGACATGGAACATATCACAGCTGTGATTAAGTATCGTGAGGGAGAAGTCTATGTTGCCGAGACAGCAAGTAACAGGAGTTCATGATCTGATCTTTGGAGGGTAAGTAGGAAGGAGCAGGGCTGGGAATAGGATTGGGGTGGAGAGTGAGAAAGCAGAGGAGGACAACCACCAGGAAAAAAGGCATGATGCATTTTTGGAATTAAAGGAAGACTAGAATTTTGCCATTAGTCTACACAGGAAACGTTTTGCTTCTGCCAAAGGAAGCATTTAAGAACAGAGATCATGTTCCTTGGGGTTTCATTTGAGGGACACCCAGGAGAGAGGCATCTTTAATGTTGGAAGGAATGCCTCACTTAACTCTGAGAGTGTGGGCAGGCTGGCAGGCAATTCCCCACATGGCCCTCTCCTCTGGCTTACCACAAGCTGGCTACCTGTAGGTACCGGGAAACAGGGACCCACTGAGAGCCACATACTGCTTTTAGCCTCTGAGAATCTCTTGACATCCCCTCTTTTGCTCTTCTAAGCCTACCAGCTCCCAATTTCGGCTCCTTGGCTGTGGCTTCAGTTTCGGCTCCCTGCCTGTGTGCCTGTTTCTGGCCCTGTATTGTGTGCTTTTTTCCTGCACACCACAGATGAACACCTCCACCTGAGTTTTGACTTTTGCAGATAGTGATGCCTTTCACCTAGAGATGAAACCCAGAGGAGGTCCTCGGGAGTTGGGGGGCGGAAAGGAATGAAAATGATTAAACTGATAACCTCTTAGTTTTAAGGCAGAAGATAAAGCTGTAACTCTATTCTGAATACTCTTTAATTTCTGTTTCCAAATATTGTCTAAACCTATTTGGAAATATAAATCAGAAAGCTTAAGAATATCAATAATCCTTTTTGACACTTTACTTTCACTTCTAGAATCTATTTTCAGGAAATAATCTGAAATTGGACCAAGATTTATACACTAAGCATTATTATTTATAATAATACAACCCTGGGTCTAAAATTAAATAAAGTAAATTATGGTATATCCATATGACATATTATTTTGCCACCACTAATAGAAAATATTTATGGTAAGCATGAAAATTGCTTATAATATAATATTAAATGAAACGAACAGAATACAAATTTGCACATATGAATCAGATAAAATACGCCTATATAAATATGTAGATATAGACTAATTTGCTAAATAGTGGCTCTCTCTGGGCTATGGAATTATGGTGATTTTTATTTACATATTAATTTTTTCTCTATTTTCAATTTATTTAAAATGAAGAGATATAACTTTATAATAGAAGTTTTGGTTAAATTATTTTCCAAGTATTATTTTATTTGAAAGTTTTCATGGCAATGATATTCAAGATTAGTAATTGCTATCAAGAGCAATTGGGTGGATTATTGAGAGAAGGAAAGAATAGCAGTTAATCCATCTAGAGGTAGAAGCAGTTGGATATAAAACACAATGACTACTATTTTTCAAGTGGTTTCCACCCCTGAATAATTTCAGGATTGCTTGTCCCTGCTACTGCAACCGTTTGTCATGTGTCTATTCCACTCAAGTAGGCAAAGATAATAAGACATTATGGTGGTAAAACCAAGAGAAGGTGGTGTGTGTGTGTGCACGTGTGTTTAATTTTTCCTTTTGAGTAAACTTTCTTGTCCAAACTACTTGGCCCACAAACAAAGCAATTTTCCACTCTACATGCATGCATATAATGCTTTTTTGGGCTAAATTCACTTTAGTAAGGAACAAATGTTTTTAGCTCTCAAACTATAATACGAGCTTCTTGGTTCCTGGTTAGAGACTGGAAAAGTAGCAAGTGTGTATGAAGGGCAAGTACCACAAACCGGCCTGGAAAATTAAGCAAATTTACAGCTCAATAATGAATGTATTATAAAAGTCAGCTTCTCAAATTCATCAATAATGATTTATAAAATGAGATGAAACATATCTAATTCTAATTATTGCTACTGTCTTTAAATAAACATCTTAAAAGTTTTCCTAATAAAAAATAGAAACTGAAACTGGAATACTCACATTAGGGGTGATAGATACTCTAGATCAACACTGTCTAATAGAAATTTAATGTGAGCTGTACAGGTAATTTAAAGTTTTCTGGTGGCCATATTTCAAAAAAAGTAAAATGAATGAGATTAACTTAATTTTAATTTGAATATTGGGTTATCTAACGCAATACATACAAATGTTATTTAAACATGCAATCAATATTAAAATCATTGAGGTTTTTTTTTCACCTTTCCAGCACATCTTAATTTGATCTAGCCACATTTCAAATGCTCAACAGCCACACATGGCTAGTGGCTACCACACTGGACAAGCAGCTCGTAGAGCGTACATAGCCCAAGTAACGACATATAGCACAGGTCTAGAGTGTCCTTATGATGGTGATAGTAGAATTGGGCTTTCCTACTTTGACACTGAAATAGTAATTGTTTCACTTCTTATACGAGAACTCGTATACCGATATTGTTCAACAATAATTTGGCAGAGATCCCTAGTTGCCTACTCAAAATCCATTCTTCTTGCCTTTCTTGGTTGTGAAACTCCAATTTATTTGAGGCAACAATACACTCAATGAGTGACTACATTTCCCCTGCAGATATGTATGGCCAGGTGACTAAGTTTGGCCCAGGAAGCATGGCGTGGCAAGAGTATTCGGTTGGACTTCCTGGAAGGCTCCTTAAAGGGAGCTGGCTCAGCTGGCAGGAATGCTCCTTTTGCTTCCCCTTTTTCCTCTCTTCTGCAGCTTCATTTGTGGATACAACACCTCAAGTTCCAGAAGCCTACTGAGAGCCTCGGGATGGAAGCTGCAGAGTAAGAATGGCCAACCATAAGGGTGGAAGGATCAGGGTCCCTAACAACTTCATGGGACGGCCAGTCCCTATGTTTTTGTGAGAGGAGGGTTTTATCAATAGCTGATACAAGCACTTTCAGTGATCTCCAGATAATAAAATCTTAAGTGACTATTACAGGTTGAATTGTCTCCCCAAAATTCATGTGTTGAAGACCTAACCCCTAGTACCTCAGAATGGGTCTGTATTTGAAGATAGGGCCTTTAAAGAGATGATCAAGTTCAAATGATGCCATTAGAGGGGACCCACTTCCAGATGTTCAGGGCCTCCCATTTTTAACCTAGATTTTAAAAGGAAGGAAAGATATTAGAGATTGTGCTAGTTGTCTGTCTGAGTTTCATCTCCAAAGCCACCCTTCTTTGCTCTGCTTTTGATAATGAAGTTGAACCCTGTAAACGTTTTTCTTTTGCCAGGGGCCAAATGTTAGGCTTTGTCAGTAGAGGGCACTAGAGGACCACTGCAGGGTGGTAGCATTTGGAAGACACTTCTCTTCCAGGGTCCTGTCCTCTACTGTTGTTAGTCACTGGGGACCCAGTGGCTCTGCACAGGTGAGCTCCAGGTGTGCACTGGGCCCACACTCTCCCCACTGGCGGCAGCGTCCACAGGCAGCTCAGACCTATGCTGTCTGGCAAACTTCATTGCTATCTGCAGACTGCATGTTCCCTGGGTATCACACCCCCTTTGCAGGGGTCCAAATCTCATCCTGGGAGGTGGGCAGGGGCAGCTCTCCCAGTCCCAAGTTCCTTCACTGTGTGTTCTCTCTCAGCCTGGGGGAAGTACCTGATTTTTTGCACTTGCTATTTGTGGACCCCTTATAGTCATCTTTTACCCATTTTAGTAGTTAAGCACCTTTCACTAGCTAACAATTTTTATATTAAATTTTTCCCATTCAAACAACCTGGACCCTGACAGATAGAGATATCTTCTAAATCTTATGACAAAAAGTGAAGAGTTTCTAAGAACCAGCCTAGCTGTCCCACAGGGAACAAAGTCAATATCAGATCCCTACTTATTCAGGGTCCTGGTGATTCAACAAGGAACATTTACCTAAGGTTATTAGGAATTTAAAAAGACAGAGAGAAGGTTTAATTTTATCTACTATTCTCCTAATCTAAAATGTAATCTGGAGCCTTTGACTTGCTGTCCATGGATGGACTGCAGGGGCATGTATGTGCCCCCAAAACGTTATTCAAAAGAAAATGACTTCCTGGTTTTCATTATATTCTTAAAGGGATATGTGACGCCTAAAATATTAATAATCGCTGATCTAAAATCTCTAGTTTTGTACTTGTAGAAGCCCATTTACAGAACGGTATTGACATAGTCATAGGACCCTGGTCTTCATGGGGAACATACAATGAGAAATGGTGAGAAAGTGAGGCAATAAAAATAATTACAACAATATTATTAGCTTTAGTGATACAATGCCTGTGATATCCCAGAAGTCACTGTACATATGTAAAGTGGGTATTATTAGCTCTGTCTTGTAGATGAAGAGACTCAAACACGGAGAGCTTAAGTAGCTTTGTCCTGATTCTATAGCTATTATGTCCTAATGCTGGGATTTAACTGCACTCCCCTCAAAGATCATACTCTTCCTCATCACATAACGCCTTCATCTCTATACATTTCCTAACTATCACATTCAACACTGTGAGTGACACAGAAAAATATGTTATTTAGTGACACTTACAAGATACTTAAGGTGATAGGAAAAAACTCTTGCTAAGAACTAGACTAGAATAAAACATTGTTTCCCAGAAATACTCTGTCCTCACATTAAGCTTCTGCATATACCATGCCCCTGCTTGGAATGCCTTCTTATCACTTTGGAATTGTCTAAGAGATGTCTCTTTAAAGTCCATGTCAAATTCCTGCACTTCCATAAAGTCTTTCCTGAACCTACTACTCTGTAATTTCTCCTCCATAACTCTTGTAAACTATGTTTGAGTCTTGCCAATGGTGTGCAGAGGCTGAGGGTGTGGCAATCGGAAGCAGTGCTGGCCTTGCAGGCTAGAGGGTAGGGGGTGCAGTCAAAGTAAGGAGGCGGGAACTGTAAGACCAAATGGGAAACCAGAATCATTGTGAGTAAGCAAGGTGGTAAAATAAACAAAAGATGAAGGTCAGACGTAAAGGCAAGTGAGATGAGAAGAGGAGGGGTAGCAGTCAGAACCACAGCCAGGATAGCAGACAGCACAGATGGGGAGAAGGCCAAGGGACGTGCAGCAGTTGAATTCTGTGTTCTGACATGGTGACCCAGTGCCCAGGATGTGGACGCTAGGGCAGAGAGAGGTTTGAAGTTTCCCACCCACCGAAGGCAAGGATCATTTGCTGTGAACACAGCAGATACTCAATAACTATGTGTTGATGATGATAATGAATCAAATGCTAAGTTGTGTCATGTTGTAAAGTGTGAGGTTCAGAGCAAAGAAAGCATAATGGACCTGAGAGTTTGAAAGGTGCTCTGAGGAGAAAGTGGGATCTGGAGTGCACCTAGAGAGGGCCAGCAGACATAGCACACTTGACACTACTCATTTCCCACACCCATGGTGGATTCTACTGATGGATCAGAGCGGTTACTTCTATTCAGTCTGCACCTGACCCCATGATTCTTCTTAGAACTGTGCTCCGGGAAGTCAGACAATCCCCTGGAGTTGACAGGCAGGGCAGGAATGCAGCAGGTTCACACCAGTACACTTGAACGGTGGTTCCATTTTTATAATTTTGAAACTTCCTAATTATTTGCTATGTAACCAGTCACCATCCCAATGCTCCTAAGGGGTCCCTGAAACTGAAGCTTGGCTGCCTGACTTCCGGTTCCCCTTGTGCCTCCCCAGAGGCAGCACCTTAAGAGTCTGTGGTTGGCAAAGCCTAGGGGCTCCAAGGACCCTGCTCCACCTCTGAGAATCAGTTAAATATTTGGAGTGTCACCTGATTCAGGATGTGAATTGTACCTGTGAACTTGGAGAAAGATGGCTAGTTTAGGATTAGGTAAAAAAAGAGGTGAAGAAGAAAGACAGCTCAGCTGGTATGGGAGAAGTATGGGATGAAAACGTCTGGAGGAGGGTATGGTGGAGTAAACTCCAGGAACAGGGAATAGTCTCTGCTTGGCTAGAAAAGAGGAAGCACTGGTGAGAAACTGTGGGGAACAAACTTCTATATATTGGAAGAGCTGATTATGAAGGATTCAAAATCCAAACACAAAAGTTTCCATTCATCTTGTAAAATTACAAGAGCCACTGGTCACAGAGGGCTGAGTTTCTGGGGAGATGCTTAATCTCCATGCAGGACTCTCAGCCTTCTCCTTCAACCCAGGAGGAAGAGCCTAGCAGCCAGATGCCAGCAAATGGACATGCTGAGAGCCATGGGGCCAGTTATGAGCTCCTGCCAAGATCACAGCCATCTGGGTGTAAGGAGACTAGGCTCTTCCCAGACACTCTGGCCCCTGTCACCACCTTTTTTCCTCTTGCCAACAACAAGGATTCTGCCCCAAAACTTGTATATTGCAGAAGATACCCAAGAAAGATTTATTTGGCAATTAGCAGACTACCTAGGGGACATTTCTGAAACACCTCATTGGTCTTCAATTCTCAGGTAAGCAGTGTTATTCACAAATCTGCCCAACCTTGTATTTTTCTTTTTTTCACTTTGACATGAAAGTCATTGAGGGCCCTAGGAAAAAATAGATGTATAATAAAAATGAATAAAAGCTGATGATGTAGTGCTTTTTAGAAGAGGAGGAAGAAGGCTGTGAATGACACAGCCATTGACTATATATCATTGACTTGCCCTAGTCCTGAGCATAAAGTATCCTTTAGTATAAAGTGTGGATAATAATGTCTGCCCCTGTCTGCCTCTCACAGATGTTTCAGGGACAGAGGAACTAATACGACCATAGGCCCATCTGTCATCCCTCCATTTACTGCCCTTCTGACATTAGCATTGTGATTTGTGGCATTGTCTATAAGACAGCTCTCTGAAACAAGATGTCTTCAAATAAAGGGACTTTCATTGATGTTATTATTGAGAAAAAGAGCATAAAAAGAAAATGCTCAGCTCATTAATTAGAAGTTTTGCATAGAAGAAAAGCATCTGAGTTTATTTCAACTTTCATTCATCCCATTCTTTTAAAAGACACTTGAATATTCAATGACTAGAGAGTAAGAGGTGAAGCTGGCAGGAAAAGCAGACTCCTCTGTATACTGTGGAAAGGTATAGAAGTTGGTACAGACTTTAAAACAATATGATTGAGTCAAAAATCCCTAATTTTGACCCAATAATCTTCATTTCCAATCATCTATTCTAAATTTCAGAAAATTATTTTTGCATTATATTTGTTATCTCAATATTATTTTTGGCAGTAAAGATTCAAACAACTCAAATTTTAACACTGTAAAATCTTAAATGAACTATAGTGAATTGATTTAATGTTTATAAATAAAGAGATTAAAGATTTTTAATAAAAATTTTAAAGACATAGAAGATACCTTAATAAAAACATTAACTATAAAAAGCAAAATTTTCAATAAAATATGGTCTATGTTATATAAAATATACATATAAAACATGAAAATTAAATGCATGAAGATGAAAACAGTATTTTCCTCTCTGGCTGGCTGGGTGTTCTATTCCATATATTCCAAATATCACCAAGAAATAAATAAATATACATATTTTTAAAATTCTAAAGAAGTTTTCTTTCATAACTTCAAGTAATGATTTCATCAGATGAGCTAATGAAACCAGTCACCTTAGAAAAGAAAGTCATAACTGATTTAAAGTAGAACAATTTTCAGAGAGGATGACCATCTCACTGTTAGTTTTCTTCTTTTTTAACTTTAAGTCACATCATTCCTCATATGACCTTGAAACTATTTAATTTCAATTTGCCCAAAGAAAGAAAGAAAGCAACTTCTCTGGAAGCTAATAATTTGGAAATAATTTTTCCAAGGTATAAGGAACGTACAACATAGAAGCAGGTGATGTGAAAGTCAGACTGGTCAAATGACAGTGAAAGACAGCAGGGATGTGGAGACAGAAGACATGATATGTTAGTTGCTTTTCAAGTTAGTGCTTTCCGTCAAGGGGAAGTATCATTTATCACAGAGCATACTCACAGAGATGAAACATGATCTCAGGGACAAGCTGAAGAGATTATAGGCTTCACTAGACACTAAAGAGTTTTCTCTGAGCAATTTTCATAAGCTTCTGGGTCACAAGAAGGTAAGACAAAGGCTGCTGTCACTATATAGGGTGTGTGTGTGTGTGTGTATGCAGATGTGAATGTATGTGTGCTCTCATTTGCACACACATCTATGAGTGTGTTTTCTTGGCTTTGAAGCTTCAGGAAATGAAGAACCACACTCCAAATGAGTTGCATGGCAGCAGAGATGCAAACAAAAAATGATAAACTTCACAAAAGCCCACTATCATTACTTATCAGGACGCCTGTTATACCCAAGTCCACTGGGCGACATCTTTTTTAAATGCTTTATTTTAAAAGAATCCATCATTTGCTCAAATCTGGACTAAAGCTGGTCATTAAATTTCCTCAAATGAATGAGATGGATAAGTTTGTAATATATTTACCCAAAAGCCACTTCATGATTTATATAGTTTGGGAGTAAACTAAACTTGAGATACGGGAAGTAGAACATGAGCTACCTCCAATCTACTCTTATTATTTGTTGGGATCATAGAATGCAAAAACTCTATGTGATTCATTAATTTTCTACCTACAATGGAAAATAAATATTGTTTTACATGCCAACTTCAGTTTAATGGATTGGTAGAAATTTTACTGGACAAAGGCAAATAAGTGAATTTACATGGTCACTTCGCTCCAAAGCCAGTTCTATAACCATAGTCCTCCTATTAGCCATTTGCTTTTTTCTCTCCTTGTAGAGAAGACAAAGTAAAGTAACATGAGCATTTCTACTATGCTCTTCTTTTAAATTGAAAAAAAAGTCATTTTAAGACCTATAATGAAGTGGGTGAGACCTCAGACAACTCCCAGACAACTCTCCTTGCCTCAGGGAGAGGGGATGCAACTCTTAGAAAGGAGAGCTCAAAGAAGACCATTTCTTATGAAGTGGAAAGTATGAAATTAATCATTTTCAGGAAACTAGCAGGGCAATATATTTCTTACGTTATGTATATAATAATCCACATTACAGGTACTGTATACACACTTCAATGGGCCATTTACTTTCTGATTGTTTATTATATGGTGCTGTATTAGCATAGGATGGAAGATTTGAGGAAGAATAGTGAGGGATTTTTCATGTCTACTTTAAGCTGTTAGTTTTACTGCATTTCGAGATGTGGAGGATCGTCTTGTAGTCAAATCGAGCGATAAAGACTAAATTGAATTATCCCCATGGAACAGCTGTTAAATCTCCAGGGAGTGGGCAGGTCCCACAAGAAACGAATGACAAATTGCAATGAGGATGCTGCCTGAATGCAGCCTGCTAGAGAGGTTTGCACTGGATGAGGCCAAGGCCGGTGCTGCCTTGAGCCTTGAATCACATTTTGTAATTTACGTGTATTACCCTACACTGGCTGCCTGATTTGTTGATTCCTTGTGTCTCCTGCTAAACTCTGAACGTCCCAAGACTCAGTAACTGTGAGAGAGCCTGTGAACACTGGAAAAGGACAGAAGCACCATCCTTTTCAAAAGCCCTTACTTAGCACACCGGTGACTTAGGGACTTTGAGCAAGGCTGACTTTGTAGCTGATACTGTGTCTTTGGGGGAAACTTTACGGCAGAGTAGGGGAATAAAAGAGTTTGTACTTGTAATTAACAGTACAAACCATTCCTTCCCACTTGGAATTCCTAAAGGAAAAAGACTAGGTATATAAATGTGTGTGTGTGGTGATATGAATTCTCACTTAAGCAAGGTGATGGAAGCAATTTGGAAGAAAAATAAGATGTTTTTTTTTCTTCAAATTGTGAAGATTAAAACGAAAGGTTGTCTACCTGCAAAGTGAAACAGTTTTCTTGGGTTTTTTTCCCAACTACATTAGTGCTAAATGGATTCTTTGCGCTTCATATTGACAATACTGACAATTAAACTCTGAGGAATAAATTATGCTAGCAAAGTTTTAGGCAACTTGGTAATTGCTACACTAGTTTAAAATCAACAAAAACTTTATTAAAGTTTTGGTTAATGATTCTCTCAGAAAAGGATATGGTGGAGAGGGCCAATATTCAGAAGTTTGTATTTTCCCTCCTTGTTCTCCTTTATTTCCCCTTTCTTGCTCTGCATATTCAGTGTCTATATTTAATATATCTCATCATTAAAGATATTTCCTAACATGTAATGTGTATGGAGATTTCCTTTATGAATGTTGCCATAGAGATCTTAGTCATTTATACCTAACACTCAGGCTCGCATACTTTTGAGGCCCAGTTTATGAACAATAGAAGTGAGCAATGTTTTCATAAACTCTGGCAACTCTTAGCACAATGTGCTAATGTGTGATGCTCATGATATGATAAATAGATTCCTAGCAGTGTATAATCTCACTGTGTTGGCAGATTAAACTCAATGAAACTGCTATATTGTGAAATATTTGGGGGGAATAATATTGGGGAAGGAATGGGCATAATGTACTTTACATGGCTCAAGTCTCCTGACCTAGTCAAAAACACTTCATTAGCAAGCTAGAGTTTAGGCTAATTAGAGATTGGACAACCTAAACACATGTGGTTTGGAGAATTGTCAAGAGCCATGAGCATGAGCCAGGAATAGGTAAGTAATGTCACTGGATCTCCTAGAACCAGTCAGGGGACTAACCCCTTCTTAGCACCATCCTTACTCTTCAAAACTAATGAAGTCAGAAATTTGGCACAAACCTTTTAAAACATTTACAGCCACTAACCCAAGCATGATTTCCCTCAAGCAAGCCTGTCCCACATTCTGGAATCCAATGGGCACTTTAAAAAAATATTAATATACAGAAGCTCAAAACATAAAATATTCATTAGAGGTTATACTTATCAAGGGAAAAAATAAACATCAAAGCCATTTAAATTCCATAGTTTGTCCAGATAGTCCAATGACCAGATTGCAAATAGAATCAGGCTTTGCCTGTCAATTACAGGGTGCCCTACTCTTGTCATGGGTTTTAAAAGAATGTCAGCTTAAGGGACTTCTGCTTCTAAGAATATGGAATAGTGTGATTTTCTCTATATCTCCCACTAGGTACAACTTAAAAATGGTGGACATTATGTATAAAAGAAGACTCTGAATGGTGGGGAGAAACAAAAAAGCATGTATAACATCTTGAGACCCAAAGAACACAGTGGAGAGTCCCCTGGATTTTCTTTTTGCCTTATACATCCTAGGCTTGTTACTGAAGAAGCCAGGAACCCAGTGAGACCGATGGGTGCAGTAAAAAAAAAAAAAAAAAAAAAGTCCCCATTAGAATACTGCTTTCTCTAATCAGAAGACCAGGAATGGGGCATCATAGTAAGACAGGATGCCTTTAGACAGTAGCTGCTCTTTGCCAGCCAAACAACTTAGAAAAAACTATGGCCCTACTACCATCCAGCCATGCTGTAACAAGGTACCCAAAATCCCCAGCCAGGGTGGTGTGAGGGAAGACCAAGTATGGACCCTGGACTTTAATCCTTGTGAAATAGTAGCAAATCTCTCCCTGTACTATCAATGGAGAACACGTGTCCAGGGGAGCCTGGATTTCTACCCGCACTCAGCAGTAATGAGGAACCTCCCCACTGCCTACAGGGATGGTGTCAGAGATGGTTTAGTGGAGAGTCAGGACTTTCACCACAGTCCAGGGATAACAAGGGCGTTCCACACATAGACACAGTGATGTCACTGGAGGTCACACGGGAAGCAGTAATGAGGCTTTCTTACCCCTCCCAGTCAGGGAAGTATCAGTTAAGTGCTAGTGGGGGACTGGAACTCTCTCCCTCTACAACTAGTAGTAAGAAGGAGCTTCTCTACCCTTGGGTGTCAGTGGAGGCTGAGTGGGAATCCTGGATGCTACCCTCACATTATTGTGGCAAAATCCCCCTTTCCCCTACTGGGACAGTGTCAGAGGAAGACAGATTGACTGAAGGTTTAAATAAGATTTTTCACAACATAACACCTAAATTGTCCAGGTTACAATAAAGAATCTCTTGTCATACCAAGAAACAGCAAAATCCAAATTGAATGAAGAAAGATAATCAATAGATTCCAACACTGAGATGACAGAGATGTTAGAATTATCTGACAGCTAGTTTTAAGAAATGATTATAATAAAAATTCTTCAAAGAGCAATTACACATTTGAGACAAATAAGAAAACAGAAAGTGTCAGTAAAAAATAGAAAGCCTTAGCAAGGAAATAGAAGATGTAAAGAACAGCCAAGTAAATTTTTTAGAACTGAAGAATACAATGTCAGACATAAAAAAATAAAGGATGTACACAATAACACAATAAAGGGAATAAGGAAAAGAATTAATGAACTTGGAGCTATAACAATAGAAATTACCCGATTTGAACAACAGACAAAATAGACCAAGGAAAAAAATGAACACAGGGTCATGGATCTGTGGGATTATAATGAAAGATGTAGCATTCATATCTGTGGAATTCAGAAAAGAGATGAGAAAGAGAGAAGGACTGAAAAATACTCAAATAAATGGCAGAATACTTCCCAAATTTGGTAAAAGATGTAAGTCCACAGACTCAAGAAACTGAGTGAAACCCAAACAGGAGACACCCAAAGAAATCCACACTAAAACACATCATAGTCAAACTTCTGGAAACTAAACACATAGAAAAGACATTGAAAGTAGTGAGAGAGAAATGACATCTTATGTATAGGGGAAGAATTTGAATAACAATGGATTTGTCAACAGAAACCAGTGAGGCCAGAAGGAAGTGGCCCAACATTTTTCAAGTGCTAAAAGAAAACAAACAACTGTCAACTGGAATCTTATGTCCAGGTAACATATCCTTCAAGAATAAAAGAAATATTAAGACATTATAAGATGAAGAAAAATTAACAGAATTTGTCACCAGCAAACACACCGTAAAAGAGTGGCTAAAGGAAGTTCTTAAAACAGAAAGGAAATAATAAAGGAAGGAGTCTATGAAAATCAGTAAGGAAGAAAGAACAACAGTAAGCAAAAATATGAGGAAATATAATACACTTTCCTTCCTCTCTTGACTTATCTAAATTATGTTTGACAGCTGAAGTAAAAATAGCACTGATATGATTATAAATATATATAGAGAAAATAATAAGACAATTATATAATAAAGAGGGAAAGGTAAGGGAACATAAAAGGATGTAAGGTTTCTATGCTTTACTAAAACTGGTGAAATAGTAGTAAACTGTGATAAGTTATGTACATATAATATCTAAAGAAACCACTGTCAATAGCTATACACAGAGAAACATTCAAACACTAGATAAATCAAAAGAATTTTAAAATAATTCAAGAAACACACAGGAGGTTGGAGTAAAGAGAGAAATGAAAAACAGAGAGAACAAATAGTGAACAAAAAATAAACACACATTTTAGCCCTAACACATCAATAACTTTAACTTAAATGAAAATGGCTTAAATACACCAATTAAAAGACAGAGATTCCAGAGTGGATTAAAAAACATGACTGTACTATTTCCTGTCTACAAGAAACTCTCTGTGGGGCCGCCTGGTGGCACAGCGGTTAAGTTCGCGCTTGGCAGCCCGGGGTTTGCGGGTTCAGATCCCGGGCACCTGCCGATGCACTGCCTGTCAGCCCTGCCGTGGCGGCGTCCCATATAAAGTAGAGGAGGATGGGCACGGATGTTAGCCCAGGGCCAGTCTTCCTCAGCAAAAAGAGGAGGATCGGCAGTGGATGTTAGCTCAGGGCTGGTCTTTCACACACACACACACAAAAAGAAAAACTCTCTGTAAATATGAGATTGGCAGGTTAAAAGAAAAAGAATGCAAAATGATATATCATTCACACACTTATCAAACAAAAGCAGGAGTGTTTATATTAATATCAGATAAAGTAGAATTCAGAGCACAGAAAGTTATAATAGGCAGAGAAGAAAATCATATAATGATAGAAAGGCCAATCCACAAGTAAGACAGAAATCCTAACTGTGCATGTACCAAACAACAAAACTGTAAAATATATGAAGCAAAATCTGGTAGAAGCTGAAGGAGAAATAGACAAAATCCACATTTATAGTTGTAAACATCAACACCATTATTGAGCATCTACTATGTGCAAGGAACTCTGCTAGGTATTGTGAAAGCAGTCGTGGAAAAGAAAAAGGCAGTCCTTGCCATCAGGAAACTCACGATCTGTTGGGGGTGACAAATATTAACTAATTAGAAAATTATTTAACTTGTCAGCATGATAAATGCTACAAATGAAATCTCAAAAACACCAAAAGTTTAACCTCTCCTGTTTAAAATACCCTATTTTTAACATCAAGAAGTAGACAGATATATAATTCCCAAGCTATGGTATTTAATGGAATCTGTGGTTCTATTGTTGCATGTCCCGGAGAAAATAAAGAGATTCAGATTAGCCCAGTGTAGACTGCAAACCCTACCCACAGCTGGCACACAACTCACAGCTAGAATGTGGAATTCTCTGGGAACCTCTACTGCATCTGTTTCTCTCAATAACACAGTTCACACTGACTCAGTCCCTGCTTTTCTGCTTGCTCTTCAATTTCACCTGGGAGGCTGATGGCACCTCAAAGAGTGTAATATTAACATATTATGAAGAGATGCCAGGGGTGGGATGGGGAAAGCAAGACTTACCCCACAGTGTCAGAAACTATCAAGCAGAAGAAGATGCTGACTTACCACGGTGTAGATCTGATGTTTCCGTCTTTTAGCCAGATCAATTATGTTTACTCCATTGTAGTAAAGGTTTTCCATACATCCATGGAAGTTTTTCTTTAAAAACGTCCCAGGTTTGCCCGGTACTGGAATTCCTCCAAAACTAAGCTTTATGAGGAGAAAAAAAAAAATCTACTCAGTTATAAGCTTGAAGGTATCAGAAAGGAAAGCAAGCAAGTGAATTTCAGTAGATTCAATTGTATGCATGAGCCAAGTGGCTCAAATAATTATAGATGCCACTTGATTACACATTTAAAAGGATACTGATTAGCTCACTTAAAAATAACTATAATTGCTTGCTTTTAAAGAGCTTATTTTACAAAACTATTTTACTTCCTTTCTGAACCTTTTCAATACTAAATAAAACAATAATTTACAGGAGGAGAGAAAAAAGAAAAGAAAATCAATATCTTTATATTTATCTCTTATGCAAACATCTGAGACAATATGGCCAAACTAAAGTCAGGGGACAGACAAAATATACCTCTATTTAGCTACAGAGAGACCTAGTTTAAAAGCCTGTATTATAACAAAAAAAGCCTTATGTACACAGTTGGCCCCAAATTACCTTCTATAAAGATAAAAAATAGGAAACAATTCAAATATCTTGTACAGGTTTTTAAAGGAAATAATAGAGAATCAATATGATGGAATCTTACTTAGCTATCTATACCGGGCTTATTAAACATTTGTGATAAAATGGGAAATAAGTGTAATGTTGATCCAAAAATGCAAGAGTTATAACTGGATGTAAAGTATGATGTCAACAATAAGAAATTGTGCTTACAATACAGACTTGGAGGAAATACACAGTGATTTTGATGTATTTCTCAAGTACACATAATATTGATTCTGACTCCACACATTATATTAAAGAGGTTTCCCTCGGCTGCCATTTTACACATAAATCATTTATTTGCTTATTTATTTATTCATTTGAAATGAGAAATAAATGCTCAGTTTTATCCATGGATTCTTCGTAAATCCGTGTGACACATGTATTTCACGTTTAATCTACTGATGGGTGGAATTATATTAATAGATCACAAATTAATAGATTCTGTTTGATTGAACCCCAGTTTTATTCCATTCTGATAATGAACTAAATCTGTAATTCAGTAGTACAATTATAACCTCAAATTCTAAACTACTTACAAAAATTTAAAAACATAAAACAGGTTAAAAATTTACACTCCATTACACTCACATTCGGATATTCCATTATCAGAAATATGTGTGCTCATATTTTAAGTAGGAGCACGTTTGAGCTCCAGTTTTCTTCTTTTTTCAAGTATTTATATCAAGTCTAGGTTGTCTTTCAGAAAAATTGAGAGAGTTTTATCTTTGATTCTATTTAAGGATGACTCATAAATCTTGGGAAATATTCCGGAGAAAATCATCAGTGAATTTGTTACCTTCACAAATATTTTGTAAAAATATTTCTTTGATAACTTATGAAATCTTCCTTGTTGATTTATTGCAATATTCAAATATTTTCAATTTGAGTCATTTACCTTAAAAAAGATTCATTTTTGTTTTGTAAATTATTTGCATAAGTCAAATTTGTAATATAAAAATATAATTAAATATGTGTTACTTTTGCTTATTATTTTTTAATGACTATTTTTTAGAGCAGTTTTAGGTTCACACCAAACTGATGGTAAGGTACATAGATTTCCCATGTACCCTCTGCCCTCACACATGCATTGCCTCTTGCATTATTGACATCTCTCACCAGAGTTGTACATTTGTTACAGTTGGTGAACCCACACTGACACATAATCACCCAAAGTCCATAGTTTACATTAGGGTTCACTCACTCTTGGTGTTGTACATTCTATGTGTTTGGACAAATGTATAATGCCATGTATTCACCATTATTGCATCATATAGAATAGTTTCACTGTACTAAAACATCCTCTGTGCCCTGCCAATTCATCCCTCCCTGCCAACACCAACCACTGGCAACCATTGATCATTTTACTGTCTCCATAGTTTTGCCTTTTCCAGAATGCCATATAGTTGGAATCATACAGTATGTAGCCTTTTTGGATTGACTTCCTTCACTTAGTAATATGAATTTAAGATTTTTAAGCCATGTCTTTTCAAGTCTTGATAACTCATTTCTTTTTAGGGCTTAAGAATATTCCATTGTCTGGATGTACCACGGTTTATTTATCCATTCACCTACTAAAGGACATCTTGGTTACTACCAAGTTTTGGCAACTATGAATAATGCTGCTATAAACAACCATGTGCAAGTTTTTGTGTGGACATATGTTCTTATTCATTTTTATAACGTTAACTTTATAATGATAATTTTATTCTTTCCATTTTTACGTTGCCCATCTTGCTGAATTTGTAAAAAAAAAAAAAAAAAAAAAAGTTTTTTGCCGGGAAGATTTGCCTTGAGTTAACATCTGTTACCCATCTTCCTTTTTTTCCCTTTCCAACACCCCAGTGCATGGTTATATATCCTAGTTGTAACTCCTTCTAGTTCTTCTATGTGAGCCATCACCACAGACTAGCAACTGACAGATGGGTGGTGTGGTTCTGTGACCAGGAAGTGACCCCAGTCTTCTGAAGCAGTGAGAGCACCGGACTTGAACCACTAGACTATCAGGGCTTGCTCGTAAAAATGTTTTTAATGCTCTAGTTCACTCAATTGTGATTTAGGAAAATATTAATCACAAGACAAAATTTGAAAAAGAGAGAAAGGAAAATACACTTTCTTTTAAATAGTAAACATTAATGTTTGCAGGACATGGGGTAGAGAGGTTTTTATAGAAGTTAAATAATATGGAGGATACCGTATATTATGAAATTGTAATTTCCCAGCACATTAAGGAAAACAAGAGCTCTTTCTGGTCTGGGTGGAGAATGGAGAAATTTGGTAGAAACAAGAGTAGAGTTAAATAGTAGTGTGGGACTTGCTCTTTGGGTCTCTCCAGAAGACTGAAACCTGATGAGATTTGGCTGGATGTGGATAGAGGTCACATCGATTTTGTAAAACACACAGAATAAAGTCTCCTTTGATTCCCATAGCAGTGATGGCTGCAAGACGATCGGAGATGCCTTAGGTTCAGCATGGCCCCAGAGCAAAACTTACCTGGAAAGCAGACAGATCAGCAATGGCTGAGGGAAGTGGCAACATAGAAGGGTCTGAGGGCTGCTTCAGAATGACCTGGTCACTAGCATAATGTGAGGTAGGCTACTGAGCGTCCCCCAGTCTGTGAAAGCTGGATGGGGGACTATGGATGAACTGAGGCTCTGAGTAAATGTGTAAAGAGCCGGTAGCTGGATTTAGAGATCTAAGAGGGTTCAGGTGACAAGACCTCACAGCTTGAGGTCATGGTAGGTACCATGGACAGCGGCTGCTGGAGCTGACAATTTATTCCCATGCTTCCCCTGATGCTGGACGATACACAAGCCTCCCAGCCAGTGATCTGCCCAGGGAAAAGGAAAGAAGAAGGCGAAAGAGAAAACCTCAATATAACCCAATATTTACACAGTAGTGCACTAAGTTTTAAATAGGCATTAACTAGTTATCATTCATTAGCAAAGTTAGATTTTTCTGCCATCAGAGGAAGCAGGGGCTGATGAGCACACCAAATTCAGTTGGGAGAAGAAGCAAAATTATATTTCTGCACATCTGAGTGTGAGTGTAAATTTTTAACCTGCTTTATATTTTTAAATTTTTATAATCAGTTGAGAATTTGAGGTTATAATTGTACTACTGAATTACAGATTTAGTTCATTATCAGATAGGTTAAAATGGAAAAAATTTGCTTTGTATAATCAATATTTTTCTTTCCTATGTATACAGTATTGATTTTTCTAAATAATTCATAAACAATTGTAGGCTATGCTTGGTATAGACCTATTAATTCTACATGAATAATTATATCTCTCAGATCATTTGCATTCATATTTTAATCTGATTTATCAAAATTATAAGAATAAAAATTAAAATCTTTCTCTAAACTGTGTTTCTATCAAGACATGCCTACTAAGATCACTACTCTGCATGACCTGGGATGGCCAAATTATTGTCAATATTATTTGCAAAAATTGATTATTGATCATTCTCAAGGTATTCTCCTGCTTAGTTCAGCTGGTGTCTGACTGATTCTCTCCCATGTTCCAACTTTGGCTTTTCCCCTTGAACTCTGCCCTTTACTTCATCCATCTGGCAGCATAACTGGAAAACCAGTGACCGCTTCCTTTAGTCAGGCTCCTGGGCCTCCACATCATGGAACTGTCATACAGGTAGCTCATGTCAGAGCAGTGTTAACCAATATCTAACTGGTAGAAATGGGCAGTTTTTGATTTTTGTATTTGATTTATATTTCATTTGATATATACATCTATTTGGTATAGGTGCTTTTAATTAGGGACCACAATGATTATTATTTTACAATAGCCTTGATCTTTTTTGGGGGGGTGGTGGTGAGGAAGATTGGCCCTGAGCTAATATCTGTTGCCCATCTTCCTCTTTTTGCCTGAGGAATATTGTCACTGAGCTAACATCTGTGCCCATCTTCCTCTATTTTGTACGTGGGACGGTGCCACAGAATGGCTTGATGAGAGGTGTGTGATTCCAAGTTCACGATCCGAACCTGTGCACCCTCGGCTGCCAAAGTGGAGCATGTGAAATTAACCACTATGCCACCAGGCCAGCCTCCTCAATGGCCTTGATCTTTTGATCTTAATTTTTACTTTCTATGGTACTAATTTTTCTAGTTTCACTTTCTATTTTTATAAATTTAATTGGTGTATCTTTGTCCCCAGTTTCAACTTTTTTTAAAAAAGTGATTTTTGGTTATTTCTGCTATTGGTATGTTTCTTTTAAACCATGTATGTCTGGTATTTATTTATCAAGGCAATATGAGACTACCTTCACCTGAAGGAATTTAGACAATTTTTAAGTTTATTGCTATAATTATAAATATATCAATATTGCTTTATTTTGTTTTCCAATTTTTTATTGCTATCTCTTTTATGCTTTTTGTTATGTAGACTGTGTAGCGTTTACTGTTTTGGAAATTTGACTTAGAAGATAATTACTATGACTATGCAGCATCTCAAACTACAGCTTTGGATTACTTTCTATAAAGTGCAGGTTTGTTTTCTTCAGCTCCAATTTGTTCTTGACTTTTTCTCTGACTCTAAATTGTTCTGAATTTTAGTTACTTAAATTATTATTATTAATAATCAATCTGACCACTTTTTTTCCATTTTGAAATCCTTTTTAAAAAATTATATTATGTGGCAATTTGTTACAAAATTACATAAATTTGTGAGCTATAACAGCCATCTTCCGTCTTTTCACAGCCAAATTTTAAAGCACCATCTCAGGAGCTTCTTGGGCTAGATTCAAACCCAGATGTGCTTTGTACTTTCTGTGGCATGTTGGGCAAAATGCCTGACTCTGTATGATTCATTTTCCTCATATATAAAATGGGACTAATGATAATACTTCTCTCATATAAACAACTCAGCTTGACTGCGTTAATGTGAGAATTAAAAGATATCCTAAACCTGAAGAAGCATTTAGAACAAATCCTAGGACACAGTTTTTGCCGTTAGTAGGATTATTCCTATTGGCAGCAACTTCTCAGTTAAGAGGTTCTTCCAAAATGGTTTTTGTGGCATTATTTTCAACAATTTCTGAATAAAAACTATAAGGATAGTAACTTTCCTAATATTTTGCAGTCTGGAGATTGCAATATTTTATATAGATATTTTATATCAATAGCAATTAAACTAAGTAAGGTTCTTGTTTTTGAGTTAATAAACAGACTTTTTCTTAATTTCCTGCAGAAGTTTTCTTCTGGTTTTCAGAAAGCTGGAACTAAGTATGTTGCGTGCTCCTTTAAAAACACCCATTCATCATTTCTAGCTTCATATTTGTCTTGAGACAGAAAGAAAAAGAAAGAGGCCTTGCTGTAATTTTATGATCACTGTTAATTTTCAATGATTTATTTTTCAAATTTAGAAAAACTAGTAATTATACAATTGAGTGTAAAATTCTGTATCGCTTGTCCTTCGAGGAGGAGGAATATCTTCTCAGGTTCATGTCCTTCTGCATTCTTCTTATTCAGTTGTCATTCTAAAACTTATTGGTTATTTTTTTGTTTGATTTCCTAAATTTCTATCCTAAAATGGGAGTTTTTTCAGTTACTTCAATTGCTGTGTTGTATAAACTGTTCTTTTTGTTGCCTCACATCTCACTATTCTGTTTATAATTGTTCATGTACTTCCCTTAAACTTTAATGAGTCTTCTTGAATTAATCTTTATTTTTAAGCCAAACCTGGATGCATTCTTCAAACTTCTTCCTTCACTAATTTCATTGTCTAGAATGCTGGTGATGATTTTTGCCTTTCTATTCAGACTCTGGCATATTTCATTATGGGGCAGATATTGATGATATTGAGTAGAGATTATATTTCAAAGTGAGTAATCTGTATGAAGTAGCCCAAAGGCCTTCAGTATATGGATCACAGAGCTGGAAACCCAGCTTCCATTAGATCACGGGCTCATCCATTGATCGGCAGCTTGAAGTTGCCATAGGCTTTCCAACCAAAATCCGTCTTATCCAACCAGTGATTTTAGGTTAATATTAATCAAACACTCTTTAATTCTTACTCTCAGAAAAACTTGAAAAGGCCATTTCTAATTTTTGGTACGAATCCAATTCACTAAGTAGTTGTTGAGCCCCTACTTTCTGTGAGGCTTGATTCAAGGTGAAATTCAGAATAAATCAAACACCATTTCTCTCTTCTAGAAATGTGGCACCAGTCACTGAAGACAAATACATCCTCTGTGGTATTGGGTCTTTGTCCACAGTTTCTAGCTTATAGCTCCCCAAACCCTTGGAATTTCCTGAGTGATAAGAGCAATGGGAACATCTTGTTTTTATAATATTTGGTCTCTTGTCCACTGCTCCTGAAAATGATTTAGAGCCATAAAGATAAAATAGGTGTCTTGTAATTCATAAGAAGCCCCTTTCCAACACAACCAGGTTTATGTTAGTGAGGTGGCTTTGGGAAGCCCCTAAGGATGTCTAAGGGAACTAACCTTGAATAGATGGTTGGAACTTTTTCAGCTCCACCTCCTGATTTCCAGGGAGGGAAGAGGAGCTGGAGGTCGAATCAATCAAGCATTATTGATTTTATCAATAATGCTTATGTAATGCAGCTGCCATAAAAATTCAAAAGGATGGGATTTAGAGAGCTCCCCAGTTGGTGAACCAGAATACTTCCATGTGCCACGATGCCAGACCACAAACTCCACAGGGACAGAAGCTCCTTTGTTCAGGACTTTGCCCTATAAATCTTTTCAGCTCACTGTTTATTTGTATCCTTTAATATCCTTACCATAAACTGGTAATACATTGATTAAACTGGTTTCCTGAGTCCTGTGAGCTGCTCGAGAAACCTAATCAAATCCCAGGAAGGTGCACTGGAAGCTCTGACTTATAGCCAGTTGGTCAGAAGTGCCTGTAACAACCTGGGCTTGCGATTGGCATCTGAAGTGGAGGGTGGTCTTGTGGGACTGTGCCCTCAATCTGTGAAATTGATCCTATCTCTGGGTAGTTTGTGTCAGAGTGAGTTGAATGGTAAGTCACCCAACTGGCGTCTGACAATTGCTTGGTGGTGTGGGGAAGTCCTCTCTCCACACTGGAAATTGGTGGCCAGAATCCCTTTATCCTCTATCAAACTGATGAAAGGCAAAGTAGGATAAACACAAAGAGACAGAGTGTGTTGTGCAAGCAAAGAGGAAGGAGCTAGTGAATTTGACTAGAAGGATTTTAGAAATATCTTGAGAAAGTAACCATTGAGTTGGAGTTTGAAGAATAACAGAATTTGAGGCATGCATTCAGGAAAATAGACACCACAGAAAAGTATATGAGGAAAAATATGGAGGGCAACATAAAGGAAAATTTTTACAGAAAACAAAAGTAGTTTGTTTGATGATGTCTATACTAGTAACGCAAAGAATAGGAAGCCACAGACTTTTAAGTTATAAATAAAATTAGCAAGGTAAGTTGAAGCCATGTGACAAGGTCTTTGAATGCTGGACTGAAAAAAAAAAAAAAAGACAGGGAGTAACGGAAGGACTTTCAGCAGGAAAACAATAAAAATCAACAGGAAGATATCACTGGTTAAAGTAAGAGGATAGAGGTTGGATTTAGGAGGCTCACTTTGACCTCAGCTAAGAGGTGATGGAAGCCTGAAATATATAGTATACTTGTTACAGTGGGAGGAAGACATATGCCCTGAGCCAGTTCTCTCCAAATAGCAGTATGACAAACTTACTTATTTTCAGTCTTTGCTCAGATGACACCATCTCAATGATGCTGACCCCGATTAACATATCAAAATTGCAACCTGTTTCCCTCCATCTTTGAACTCCCAATCCCATTACCTTGATCTATTTTTGTTCTTCTTTCCATAGCATTTGTCATCTTTTTATTTACTATGTAAATTACTTACTTGTTTTGTAAGTAAAGCATAGTTTGTCTCTCCTGCTAGAATACAAGCATTGAGAGGGTAAGTGTCTTTGTTCTTTCACTGACATATTCCAAGCAAGAAAAAGGATGCCTGATACATAATAGATGCTGAATAAATATTTGTTGAATGTTTTTGAATATCTCTCCAAAAAGAGGTTTCCCAAGGACACAGAAAATATCTTATTCATTTTTGAATATTTAATGAAAGAGGTAATATTCAAACACAACAGATTCAACAAATATTTGTTAAATTGGATCAAAAAATAATACTAGCAATTTTCTTCTAAAACTGTTTTTGCCTTATTGTCCTTCTTTTTGTCAATTCAGCTGCTTTCTTCTCTTATTTTTCTTGTTGTTTGCTCTTGGAAACTGCATGGCATGCCTTTCATTGATCTTAGTGGTCAACAAACCCAGGTGTTAGATTGTCAACTTTCACTCACACTCTCGGTGTCTTGGGCAACATAGTCCATCCGGAAACCCGATGGGTTTGCTGGTATCACAGGTGAGCTCCAACTGGTTGAATCCCAGAAGACAGACTGCTTTGATGTTAAATGTATGAGGGCCCAGAAGCTGCCACTCTCTCTTCCTTTGATCCCGTTCCTCTTTTGTCTGGCATTTGCTTGTCTCTTTTTCAATCTTTGATGTTATTTCCCTGGCAATGAGTTCACTCCTGCTTATTGGATTTTTCTTTGGCCCCATTTAAATTTAGGAGGCTTCCTGTTCTGAAGATTCTATTTTCTGTCAAAATTGGATTTCTGATACTTTTGAAGTTTCTAATCTGTAAATATTTGTCTCACTTTTGCTCTGATAGTCCACATTGTAATGGAAGGTGTATGAAAAATGATCTGAATGGCTGTCTTCTTTGTCAGCCTTTGAACTTGCACTGGCTTGGTGTTTGCTGAGCCATGTGGAGACTTCATGGTTCTTCTGGAGGAGCAGCCCATCATTGGATTTTGAATGCTGTCAAAGTTTGATGAATTTCTGTCATTTCAAATGAGACCAGAAATCTCAATTTTCTTGTGAAATCGATTGATTTTTAAATATTACCCTGAATTCAAGTAGTTACAAAAAAGAAAAACATCATAGAGTCCAAATGAGATAATGGCAGTCAAAATCTTTTCCAGGGTCACCATTTTATGGCTTCTACTCCACTGTGTGATTTGATCAATAACTCACTCTGTAACTTCTTTGGAATTTCTGATCTCTATAACTTTAAAAGGCTTATAGTGCATATGATGTCCTACTTTTGTTCCTACTCTGGGATCACCTGTTGCAGGGAGGTAATTGGTTACATTTTCATCAAAAGTTGCCTCTTCCTTATTGCGTCTCTAATCTATTCTTTCATAAACTCCAAGTGTCCCCTTATTTTGGCATGAGAATTGTCCTCTTTCTCTTTGACTGAAGACAGAAAGTGAGCAATATCTGACCCAGACACAGCCCCACATTGAGCTAGAGCCCACCTTGTTTTTAGAAAGTGCCTCATTCACGGCCATGCTTCCTACCCAACACTGCAGGTCCACGTCTACATCATACGCTCTGGTTTTGTCTTATGACCCAAGCCCGACTGTTGCCCCTTACCCTTCAGTTGGATTTGGCCTCACTAGTTCAACCCTCAGCACGCTCTCTTAACAAGTTTTGTTTCAGGAATAACAATAGTGGTATTTATTGGTTAGCTTTATACATCGGGCGCTATGCTTAGAGCTTACATTCACTATTTTTTCTCTGACTTTTGAGTTGGATATTATTATTTACTCCACTTTGAAGTTGAAGGAAACAATGGGATGCAGAGGTTTAGCAGCTTGACTGAGGCCTCACAGTCAAGAGGTGGAGTTGCTGGAATTTCAAGCCCTTCCATCCCGAGCTCTATCTCTTAACCACCTCACACACTGTGTCCTCTCTGTCTCCTAGTTCTGGTTCCATAGAGTAACCCTGTCAGGGCATTAGGCCTCAGGCTAATGAAACTTTCCCATTTTTAAAACTGAAAGTACCATAGGCGCAGTACCCCCTTAGTCCTGGGCAAACTACCACACACTATTTGGTGAGCCTTCTGCAGTCACCTTGAGGGGAAGAAAGGAGAGGTGATGTACAATTATAGTAGAAACCAACATTTTGTCAGCAACATATATCAGCTCCTCCCATTTACTCTGCCATTGAGAACCCTGTGTTCTCAATCTACTACTAACTTTTGCACCAGCAACTGCACTCAGACCATCTTTTTTATTAGTCTTAGTGTTGCTCCTTGCCTAAATATGGTAAATTGTTAGCCTGTGCTTCCTGTCTCTAAATGGGTCTGTTTATACAGACTCAGACATCAGCGGCTGACATGGCCCAATTGATTCAATACACATTTATAATTATTTTTTTCTGAATGAATTTACAATATTTTTACCTTAGTTTTTTTAGACAATAGGTTAAATCATGTATGTTTCAGTATTCAAGCAAGGAGTTCATTGGAAATCCTGACTTCAGTCCATCATGTATGGACACCCAGGCAAGTGGGGCTCCTGGTGTGGAGCTGGCACCCTGGAGGGCCCCACTTTGGCCATCCTCCAATCATATCCTGCCCCATTGGGGAAGGTGTTTGCGAGCCAAGGGGAAAGGACTATGGGAAGCTGCCAACACCCTTCCACCATGATCCTCCTACACGGCACCCTGGAGTTTCCTGCCTACATGGCTCTGAAACTGCTCTGAAGGCCTGAATTTTCCTCTCCCCAACCTGTCCTCCTGAGGGTGGACCATAGGCCCATATTTTTGAGGAGTGTCCAATGAGTAGCTGCTTATGGTGTGGACAGGACTTGGACACGTGGGATGTTGTTGTGAAGGTACATTTGTCAAAGTAGGGGAGTAGACCATATTTTATTCAAGTTTGTCAGCTTATTTGTAACTTTAAATATTTAGACTTGTGGTGTGTGGGCCTACATTTGTACCCTTGCCTCGGGCCCTACAAGTATTCAGGTGGGGCCTGGCTAACCTTATAATATTTTATTGATAACTACAACACTTTAGGCAAATTCAGCCAGCCACAAAATGTTTTATTAGGTAATTAAAACCTACTACCACCTATTAGCAGCTGAAATAAAGAGCAATTTTATCATGTGTTCTGTTAGTCCATGTTAATAAAAACAATTATTTTGGGGGATATAATACTAGTATTGAAATATTCCCTGTGTCATGTTCAATACAATTAGTTTACTTTTAGTATACATTTAAGAGAAGTCTTTATATTCCATGTCACTGTTATAAAACTTGGGGAAACATAAAATTAGCAAGTCCACAAGCCACAACAATCTTAAATTTAAAGCCAGAAAGAAAAATGGCACCATCTAATGTGGTTTCAAGCTTTTTATACACACAGAGGCCAGGATGAGGATCTCAGGCTGTGCTTGTGTCTTGAGGGATTGTCCTTCCTTCAGAGAGAACACCTGGTCACCAGAAGGATCTCTGGTTGAATGGCTACACAGACCTGGGCTCAAATCCTGCTTCTGTTACTCAGGGCCTATTGGGGAATAGAGATGGAAGATTCCTCAATCTCTCTTGTCTTGGTTTTATGTTTACGATATAGGACATAATACTTTCCCTGACAAGGCTCTTTTAAAGGTAAAACAAAATCACAAAATGCCACACAAAATAGAAGCTATTTTTTTTCCATTTTTCCCTCCTTACTTCCAGTTTGCACCTACTTATTTTTTTCTTTATTTTCTTCCCTTGATTTTTTCTCCACATAGGCCTTCTACTTTAGCCTTGCAATTGAGTTTCCAAGGAAGAAAAAGATCGATAACAATTATACCACTGCACGATCTGGAAAACAGTTTCCCTAGTGATCTGCAGTTATTTTGATCACCAAATAAACAGTTGTATTATGTCTGGCCAGCCCTTTAGTCATGTCTGAGTTCTAAGAGAAGTGCCCATTAGGCAATGTCGAGCTAAAAGAAGGCAGCAGCAGGGCGTGGCCAGGGAGCAGGGGGACCTCTTAGGAACTTCTCATAAGAAGAACAGTAGGGTGTGAATTGTTAGCTTTTATAATTCACAGAAAGGAACTTTCTTCATTTACAGTACTTATCAAATATTTTTTGAGTGTGTATCATGTACTAGACACAATTCTATATAAATAAATGAAAGTAAAAAAGAAAATCTCAACCCTTATGATGAGCTTAAATTCTATAGCTGGTGTGGGGATGATGAGAGAGATCATTTAAAATTAGTAAATTTAATAACATATTATAGTGATGTATTTTTTTTAAAACATTATGAATAAAAATAAATCAGGATGCAATTTTAAAAGCAAAGATAAGAAATATCTTTTAAGTCATGAATGTGGTACAAAATTCAAACAGTTTAAAGAGAGTATATAGCAAAAAGTAAGGCTTCCTTCTTCATTGATCCCACTCTCTTATTATCTGCCTTATCTGTCTCTTCAATATCTTTCCAGAGATTTCTGTGCGTCTATGTGTTTTCAAGTCTGTATATTCTTTTCTATTTTTTAAACACAGATACTGTTTACACTACACTGCACATTGATTTTTCTATTCATCTAACAATTTATATTGGAGATGTCTCCATATCAGAACACATAGGGCTACCTCATTCTTTTTAATGGGTGCATAATACTTCTCTATGGGTTTGTCAAGCACACACACACAAAACAAGGAGATCCCAAGACCAACGTCTGACTGATCGGCTGGTAAAGGTAAAGGAGCCACTTTTAGATTCAGCTGGTTTGTGACATGCAGGGACAGCAAAGGGAAGAGCAGCCATACATTGCAGCTCCCCACAGTCACTGTCCCACACATCGTAAGAGATGATACCAAAACAAATGGGTCAGATGACCACAGTGCAAGCTATGGGATTCCCCGTTGCTATAGATTTACTTCTAGACTTCAGCTAAGCAATTCTATGTGATGCAGCTCTATTCTGGGAGGGCAGGGAAGAAAGCCTCATGCCTCTTCAGAACCTAGGAGGCAATGAGAAATGTGTCATGACAACCTCCTATGGGCTGGGAGGAGAGTGGGAGATGGACAGCTCCTACCAGGTTTCCATCCTGTTGTGTTTCAGGAGGATCACAAGGCATCCTGCCTAGAGTCAGATCAGCTGTGCTGCAAGCCTTTGCCTGCATGGCCTGTGTGGATTGTGCAAGGTCACTGGGGCACCCTGGTGGAGCTCTTTCCCTACGGGGCTTATCATAATTTTTAATTAACTTCCCCTTTGATGGATTTTTTGGGGAATTTTTAATCTTTTGTTATTCCTAACATATAACCCATTGCACACATTTGCTTATAACTGTAGGATAAATTGCTAGAAACAGAATTGTTCAGTTGAAGAGCAGATGTTTCCAATTTTGAAGAGGTTGCTCTTCTTTGATATTGTGTTAATTAAAATCCCACTAACAATGTATGCAATAGTTCTGGTTTCTTCATATCTATGCCAACATCATTAATTTTTTGGTCTTTGTAATCTAACTTAAAAATATCATTGTAGCATGAATTTGCATTTTTATGAGTGAGGTCGAGCATCTTTTCATATATTTGAGAACAATTTGTGTATTTTATATAGTCATGTTCTTTACCTATTTTTCCATTGAGTTATCTTTTAAAAAATTATTTGTAGGAGTTTTATTTATTAATTTAATTTGAAGCACTTTTCCAAGTTATTTGGGAGGGTGATATCATTATATATGTATTTTTTGTGGAAGGTCACATGGAATTTTTTAAATCTTATATGGACAAAATTTTTCACCTGGAAATTTTATTTCCAGGTTTCCAAAATTTATGTCATACTTAAAAGGACTCCCACAATCTTCAATTATAAAAATAATATCTTATGTTTCCTTTGAAATTTTGATAAAACAGTTTTGAAGACATGTGTACACATGTGCATTTTTAAATGCTTACAGGGTTTAGTTTAATCTAGTTGTGTGTTTTTTTTACTAAGAATTCTTATTAAGAAATACATATATATATTTGTAAAATGCCTTTTGAGTATTTATGACATGATAACATATAAATCATATAATATTTTTTAACAGTTTTGGTGCTTTTAAGACAGCTGTGTAAAACAGGATCACTGAGTGCTCTTGATAAGAAAAGACTTCTTGGATCACAAGGATCTCAAAGAAACAGGATCTCACTAAAATTCTAAAAATATCTCTTTTCAAAAACTATTCTGCTCCAGGCTGGAAGTGAAGTGAATTGCTTTAGTCTTTCTCACAAGCATTTGGAGAAAATCATATGGGCTGAGTGATGTGAACTGGGAAGACATTCCAACGAGCAGTAAAGGATCTAAATTCTTTTTACTTCCTATTTTTTTGACAGAAGATTCTATGAGCCCTTGCCTGTGTTTGCCTTCTGGGTGGGAGGAGAAGCAGACAACTGCATACATCTTAGTGTGGCAAGTTTCCTATTAGATGCATCATAGCAAGACATTATGTCACTTGGTTGATATCTTTAAGGTCATCTAAGATGAAAGGATGAAAGCCAACATATTTTCTTGCCAAATATCACTACATCATGCTAAAACTTGAAGAAGAACATAAATTTGCATAATATAATTAGCCCTGATATAGAATTTGATAGAGTACAGCTCTAGAGCAGCAGTACATGCTCCGAAAATGAGTCATTGGAACCCAGGGACCTGAATTCAGTCATCCTTCTAGCTGGTAGGGTGCAGGGCTCATCCGTGCACACATGGTCCCATGGCAGAAATCAAATCAATAACCTAGATTCTGGTTAATAGACAACATTGGGATAAAATAGACCTTAGATTTAGATATCTCATTTAGTTCCATTCCTTCCAATAAGGGTGATCATATTGCTTCTGTATAACTGAAGTTAAGAGTTTTCATTTCCCAGATTTACACAACTAGTTAGTGGTAAAGTGGTTATTAGAGACGACAGACTCCTGTTTCCAGTGCTCTTTCTTCTCCACATAGCCTTTACGGTGAATCTTCAAAGGCTAGAGAGCTCCAGGTGTTCTAGAGACTTCTCCCGATACATAACACTTGTGTTCTAGTATAGCCAACATCAACATCACTGTTACAGTCAATCTGTCTCTTTTACGATCACTGGAACAAACTGGCCGCACTCTGGAAGGGGCTCACCTTCTCACAAGCAGAGGTTGCTTTAGAGGCACATTTCAAGGTGTTTCTTTCCTAGGAAATACTTTTTATAAGGCACCATGAAATTTAGGCATTTCCTGAAGAAATCTGTCCCAATTTCATAAGTTGAGCGACATCATTGGATTTCATTTACCTAAATGCTGGCATTCACTTCAATGCCACTCAGCTGTGATCCCATATAGGTTCTATACATACGAGACTATAGCTAGGTAGACATGGGTTTGAAAATAAATGCTAAATCAGGCAACTGAACGAATTTTAGAACCATCTTCTAGGGCCCTAGAGGTAAAGTATTTGGGGAAATGGTGAGACTTATAGAAGATTTTATGTTTTTTGTTGTCCTCAAGTTTGTAAAAGATGTCTCTTTGCTTTAAGGTAATTCCAATATTGTGTGCATTATTTTTCAATCACTTAAAGCTGACAAAGGAGAATGATATTCATAGATGAACAGTTATCAGCAACTCAAAAAAATCTACAGGTTATCTGGCATTCTGAGTCAAAGAGTGACAAATTCTCCTTTGAAGTTAATGAATGGCATATCTTATTTACAGTACGCTACACTAAGATTAGGATCAAAAGAGGCGATCTTCCTTATAGCTCCTGATAGGGATTGAAAAAAAATGTCAGGTTCTAATTTTTCAAGTATTCATCTCCACCTCCACTGTTCTATTATCTGTCCCATGAGTGACTGAAATTATTTCCTAACGGAGTTTCCTACCATCTGTCCAGCAGCTCCCTCCTCCACCTACCCACCAGTCTATGCTTCAGAGTAACTGCTCTAAAATAGCAGTTCTCGAATATTAGGGTGCATCAGAACCACCTGGAGGATTTCCAAAAATTTGGAATTTTTTGAGCCCCTCTCCCAGAGTTTCTGATTCAGTAGGTCTGGGTGGACCTGAGTATTTTCATTTTTAACAAACCTCCAGGGGATGCTAATTGGGCTGGCTCCTGAAATGTATATTCACTATTACTATTCTAAAACCTAAAACTGGCCATGCCACTCTCCTGCAAAAACGTCCTTGAGTGGCTCCTCATTCCCCACAGTCTAAGTTCCTTCACATGGTTCACAGGGCCCATCCACATCTGGATCTTCCCTAATTCTTATGTTTTATCTCTCACTGTCCCCTGACTCAAGTGGTATATTGACAAAAGTTTAAAATCTGACTCTTCAGGGTGTGACACACACACAGCCACATATGTATATGTGTATGTGTGCATGTGTGTGTGCCTGTATACAAACATAAGATTGTTTGACTGATATAAGCAATGTGTAGACACAATTTACAAATAACAATAAAATACACAATAATCTTTATTGTAAATTCCATATAACCAATTGATTCTTATAGAATGCTTTTGTTGACTTTTCACTCAACTCTTTCACCTGTAATCACACACAGTCTGTGTCATATATTCTTTTTTTAAATTCATTTCTTTGAAACAGCTTTTTACAAATGTAAAAATTATTCTTAACACACAGCCTGGAAGAAAACAGGCTTCAAGCCAAACTTGCCCTACAGGCTGTAGTTTGCCCATCCCTGGTCTAGACAATCAACAAAACAATAAATCAAACTGTGATTTATAGTATTTGCCAATACCCATTGTATAAATTTTCCCACCATGGTGGATTTCAAGCTATCAAAAAGATGGAACTGAACATGGAATTGGGAAGAGATGTGCTGTAGCAGACCCATACATATAAAGTATTTCCACAACACAGATACAGCAGTAGTAAATAACCTCCAGAGTCTGTATGGATAGATGCATTGATAGATATATAGATATAATATAGTAAAATAATTAGGAATCAGTGAATGTATTATCTTTAAAAATTCTTTATTGAATTATAAGTTTATATAACTTAATTTTTAGTAACAGTTGTGTTTACCAGCCAGTTCATAAAATTCCCAAAAATCTACCAGTTGGCCCTCATGAGTCAGTACCAGCTGGTTCCAGCACACCACTGCCTACCCATTGTTTCACACCCCAGAGATACTGGACTGTGACATTTCATGCCCTGTGTCCTGCACACCATGTTCTCTGTACCTGGCCTCCTTTTCTGACCTTCCTCATCAGGCTAACCCAACTCCTCTGTCAAGACTTAGCAGCATCTCCTGCTGGAAGTCTTCCACCCTCTTTCTAGGTTGAGCCACACGCCCTGTCCCCAGTATTCCCGCGGTGCCCAGTGCCGTGCTCTGCTGTCCTCTCCCTCCTTGTTCTGCAATGGCGTATCTCCAGGTCTGACTCTACTACTGACTGTAAGCTTCTCCACCTCAGGGACTCTGCCTCAGTCAGCTCAGCTTTTATTGCCTATAACAGAGCCTGGTATACAGTAGGGGTGTAATATATACTTCTTGAACTGAACTACTCGCAAAGATGGATAACTCTTGGATGCCAGCTTGCAGAGCTATGTGCAACCTTCTTTGTATAGTAGGCTTGAAACACTGTTCACGTGTATTAGTCAAAAGTTTACATAGGAATTAAGGTAAAAAACAAGTGCCTTTAGTGCAGATTTTAGCTTACTTTGGATTTTGTTTATAATTTCTTCTTTTAATTGAGGTATAATTGACATATAATATTATATGAGCATAATTTCTGTATCTTCCATTACTCCAGCTAATTGAAGTGATTTTTGAAAAAAGAATGACTGAGTGTAACCAAGAGACTAGGCAGTGATGTAGGGAGGCTACAAGCAGAAAAATTGTTTAAAGTAAAAAGGAGACTTGCTGATTTTAAAAAGCACACAATTAGCTGATGCCTCGTGGGCTACCACCATGATTGCCAAGGCATCTTCCCCGGGTTCACTGCTCAGATTCTCTGCATGGACTCCTCTACCGTTGTCTGACTGGACTTAGATGGAGGAGAATCCAAGCCCAGGGTAAGATTTGTCAGGGCCCCACCTCTCCCCTCAACTGCTCTTTTGTTTACTGGTCTTCTTACTGATTCTGAGCCAGGGGCCTGGGATCTGCAGGGAGAGTCGACTCACCTCATAGTCGATGTCTAAGGCATCGGCCTCGCCCTTGGTCCGGAAGTGCTGTGTGTGTTTGTCCACGGTGAAGTTCACCTGCTTGCCGATCCGCTCTATGAGCACAGAGTGCCAGTGCTGGTCATCCAGGAGGCTGCCCAGGGTGGCCGAGGGTGAGCTGCTGCTGAGCCGAGGTTTGCTGTCATCTGTGAAGGGGAGAGGAAGAAACGATGGCATCTGTGCCCGATGGCAGCTTTGAGTACTAGAATGTTCCAGATGCAAGGCCAGCTGTCTCTATTCTAAAGGTAAGAAATGATTCTCTCTCTACAGCCCCAGAACTGTGCTGGCCTCCCAAAGGAAAACAAACTTTGCCCTCAGATTTCAGGACCAAGTTCTAGGTCAATTGATAGTACACGCCCCTTCTAGACATGAAATGACATATTTTCAGCACTTGAACAATCAAATAGCAAAAGGAACTATATCCTTATGGCCACATGAATAATATTGAATATAGGGGTTATCACACTTAAAAATAATACACATTCTTTGCATTTGAATGACTCTTGAGTGGAGAAAGCGGGTCTTGAATTGTGCTTTGGAGTGAACTCTGGATAAGTAAAGGGAAGACAGTGGGCACACTGAGTCAGGTAAGTCTCTGGGCAAAGGCAAAGGTGAGGGAATAATCATTTTCGCTGCCATTTTCAAGTGCCTGCTATATGAACAGCACTTTAGTAGGAATTTTATAACCTCCGTCTTTAACCCTCTATGGGAAGATGATTATCGATATTTCCCAAATAAGGAAGTTGAGGTTCAGGGAGGTTAAGCATGCATGCCCCAGAGGTGCAGCCAGGATTTGAATCCAGGTCTGCTTGACTCTTTTTACTCTGATGGTGACATGGGTCACATGTGTGGATTCAGCCTAGGTTGAATTTGGGAGTCACACCTTGGGAGGATGTGAGAGATTCAGGTGGAGAGGTACATTTTTCAGTCAAGTCCACCTAGCTCTCCCTCCCCTGTGTCCCTCCTCCAATTTTATGAAAGCTCCTGCTGGTACCCTTTTGTCAAAAAAAATTACAGGTTTTTTTTTCCCCCTGCAGAATGTCTCAGACTTAGCAAAATGAAGAATTCAATGCAACTAATTATTACTTATATATAAACTTTCAATTTTTTGAATATTTTATTATTCAGTCCCCTTAGTAACTGAAAGCTAAAATGTCTGTCTCCTCTCTCCTGAGATGTATTTTACCAGAACAGCTGCAACAGCCTGCTCAGTAATGTGGCATTAAGGGGGCAGGAGCTGCCATTTCCCCTGCAGGCTGCTTACTCCCACCTCCATTATGGCCCTAAGTTGCTGCTTCCTTCACTGAATAACACTGTTGCTTCATATGGAGGTGGGGGTGGGGCATCAAACTTATTATAATTAAAAAATAAAAGCTGGTGAATTCATAGTTGACTTTATTTCATTGAATTACTCATTGTTCGTTTGTTCCACAACTTTTGAGTTCTCACAATTTGTCAACTTATGCTAGTGAATTAATAGATATTTTTCCTTTTTTCTCCCTCCTTCTCTCACTTTCTCCATCCTTTCTTCCCTCTCTTTCTTCTCTTCCTTCTTTCTTCCCTCCCTTCCTTCTTCCTTTCCTTCTTTAAAAGGTGTTGACATCTACCTGTGCTGGTTACAGTGACAAATGGTGTATAAAGGAGGAACAGAAAAGGCACATTCCTCTCCCTGAAGGTCTTAATGTGGAGACTCTCGATAAGTAGATCGATGAAAAGTGTGGTGGTGGGATACAGTGGTTAGAGCAGGGAGCCAAGGAAATGCATAGTTAAGGGGCTGCAGAGCCCCCAATAGAGCAGTGACAGGCCTGCGATTTGGCCAGAAGAGAGAACACTGTTACACCACCGGGAGAAGCAGGTGCCAAGGCTAGGAGGCACAGGGCGACACGGTGGAGGAATTCCACGAAGCAGAGGGCCATCACCACGCCAGTGTGGCCTATATCACCCAGGCCTAGTGTGCTAGTGTGTGCAAGGTTACAGCTTATACTTACCTTTAAGAAATGGGGATCATTGGTGAATCAGTAAATCAGAGATTACTAACTCGATTATCTTTTAAGAAGGTTATTAAGAACTCTTAAATCTAACCAAGGGTAAGAGGGGAGATTATTTGACTTTGTTGTTGTTTGCCTACTTCTATAAAAAAAATAAAGATTATTTTGGTAGCTGTATGAGAATTTGATTAGAAGGCAAGACTGGCAGTAAGGTGGGCCGTAATGGGGGACTAAATGGGGGACAGAGGGACTTAGGCAAAGAGAGCACAGGAAGAATGGATTGCCAAGTGACAGTGAGGTGTTGCGTGTGGTGGCCTCACGTGTCACTTAGATATTGGAGGTGGAGGAGATAAAGGAAAAGGCTCACCTAAAGATGGCTTCCAGGTTTTTTGCTTGAGCAGGTGGGTGAAAAGTGGTACCAGTCATGAGATAAGAAAGGCAGAACAAAGAATACCTCTCTCTCTCTCCACACATGCACACATACACATACACACACCACTTTTATTTATAAAATAAAACTTGTCAAAGAGCTAATGATTGATTGAAGGGAACTTAGAGTGTCTACAAACTGTTGGTTCTATGTAATAATCAAATAGAATTAATATTAGAATTAATATTTGTATTTGATGTGCATCTAACTTTTTTTTCTAAAAGGGGAAAAAGGCATATTTCTTAATAATAATATAAAATTATATAAAATAATAATACAAAATAAAAACAGATTTCTTAGTAATAAGTCCAAAACATTAAACATTTGAAAATTTAAAGCCACTATAAGTTACAAAAAGAAAAAAAGGGAAAGGAATCACCACATTTCCCCCCACTGACGTATTCTGTGTGCTGTTTTGGTGGTTTTTAGTGATATAGTGAGTTCTTTAACAGAGTCAGTGATAATAATGGCTAAAATAAAATATTTTACTATTTTTCTACACTATGATTCCTGCTTTAAAAGATGAATTTAATTATGAATAGGTTAAACTGACTATAATTTTTATTTAATTTTTTGGATACAGTAACAAATCTTTCTCTCATCCCTGCATTCACCTGCTAATCTTCCATACACCCTATAGATAATCACTGTTATTAATGTCTTGCTTCCCCTAGCAGAAAAAAATTTAGGCATATTCAAGCGAGCAAAGATATATATTCTTTCTTTCCCCTCATTTAATGTTTTTTACTCTAATGGTGAAATACAATGAAAATTTTTCTGCACTTTTTCATTTTCACTTAATCTACCCTGAAAATTTTCTTATATAAGTTTATAAAAAGCTTTCTATGCTTTTTTATGGCTGCATTGTATTCCACTGGATGATGTATATGATATATTTTTTAACCAGTTTCCTACTGATTGATATTTAGGTTTTACATCTATTATTAACACATAAAACTACTGAAATGCCTTGTATATCAAAGTCATTTTTCATGAGTGTAAGCATTTCTGTAGCATGCATTCTTAGATGAGGAATTAGTGTTCAAGCGTTTTCAAGTCTGCAATTTTGACAGGCACCAGCAAATTGTCCTCTATAAAAGCTGTACCTATTTAAACTCCTGCCAGCAATTTATGAGAGTGTCTTTCTCCACAGGTTGTCAAGAAAATATGTTCAAGCTTTTGGAATTTTGCCTGATAGGAAAAATATATATATTTCTGAGTAGTTTTAACATACTTTTTTCTTTACATGAATGAGTTTGAAAATCTTTTCATTTTTATTTTCTATTTTGTGAAATAGCTCCTCATATCTCTTGCCTATTTTTTCTATCAATTTTCTTATCAATTTGTATTTAGTCCATTGTCTATTATATGAATTTTGTAAATATATTTTTTGCTGTTCTTTACTTGTCTTTTGATTTTGCTTGTCTTGGCTTTTTAACTTTTTTATTTGCCACTCAGATGTATTTGCATTGAAAAATCCATTTTCTTCTTCTTTTATGGCTTCTGGATTTGTGTTACAGTTTAACATGTTCTCCCATTTGGAGATCATTAAAGAATTCTCCCATTTTCTTCTAGCTCATTTCATTTGGATTTTATTCTGGTGTGTGATATGAGGTACAATTCTACCTTTAATTTATATTTTTAAATGGCTATGTACTTGCCTTAAGTCTATTATTTTTAAATCCTTCGGTGATTTTTTAAAAGTAAATCATGTGTATAACTTTCTAATGTAAAGAGAAATACTACTAAATGGAATGAGTTGATTTGTTACGTTGATCAGATTAGGGTTGTCTCAGCACATAGATTGAGATCTTTAAATTCTGAAACTTCATGTAGTAAATTTCAAGTTGGTTGCTGCTGCCATACTCCACTTTCACCCAGTGCCACCATCAGCACCATCATATTAATAGGTCAAAACATCTGGACAGTGGGGAGCAGAGCCAGCATGGTAACCCCATCCTTACTCTCATCAGGTTTTAAAGTCAGCCCTTCCTCTCCCATATCCTAAACCTTGGCTCAGAAAGATTGCTGCTATCATTCCATCCAATAAATCCACTTATAATTTTAAGGCTGCAGAGGAAGAAAAGTGTATGTCTTCTTAAATAAAATGCAGCTACTTCTCTCACTGTATTTAATGAAAACATAAACCTTAATTAACACACTTATCTTCTCATGCAAAATAGCTTATGAAATTTTCATGAATACTTAAAGCAATTTGTTGACCTTTCCTCAAAAGTAGATTAATATTGATCCTTCTTTACATTGTTCATTTACTTAACCAATTCTTCTTTATTGCCCAAAGATAATGCAAAATGAAATCCCACCAATCATTTGAATAAACATATGCCAGTAAATATTGAGGAACTTAAAAAATGTTCATAACTTTTTACCTAGTAACTTACTGTCTGGAAATCTATGCTAAGAAAACAAACTGAATTATGTTGAATTTTTTTTCCAAAATGTGTAATAATTTAAAAATTGGAAATAATGTTTAATCATTTGGAAAGACAGAAAAAAATTTTGAATAAACATGTAGAATCACTAGAGAGAATATATATAGGCATCTAAATGATATTTATGAAGTACTTATATCATTTCAGAAGTATACTCAGCAGTGATTGTCATTTTTTGATAACATTAAAAAGTAATATTTATAAAGGGGGTATTCAATAATTTACACCTTACTGATTTAAAATATATAAAAGAAGGCTAGAAAAGTATAAATATAGACTAAACCACAACTATGGAAAAGAAACAGATAAGCACTATGTGCAAATAAAACCAAAGAATGCATTTACTAAAATATTACCTGAGGTTTTGATTTCTTTTCTTTTTTTCCTGTATTTTAGAGTGAGCATAACTAACTCTGATAATGGGAAAAATAAATAAACTTCATTAAGAACATAATCCTTATCCTGCATGGCTGGTTCATTGAAAACTGTATATGAGTGACATGTAAATTATTGAATATCTCCTGCTTTACAAGTTATTCTTTAATTAACCAAATAATGGCAAGCATGAGTGAATTTCACCTACTCCTCCATTAATTATTCTATGCTAACACTCAGAAATCTTGTATTAAAACAAACAGTGAACATTAGTTTGTTTAAACAATTGGGGAAACAGGAAAGTTCTGCTATTCATCAAGCAGGAGGTTTGAAGTGTATCTCTACCAGGTGTTACCGTGAAGAAAGAAGAACGTTAGTCCTAGGAAATGTTCCATCTTATCTAGAAATGTTCATTATTAGAAATTAAATAAAAACTTAGTTCTCCAGAGATAATCATACTCTTTATCCTGGAATATATATTTCAAGTTTTATCTCAGGGGCAATTGGGGTTCAGCTACTTGTTTTAACTAGTTTCCAATTTATTAAGGCAAGATAAAAATTCCCATGGGCAATTGTGGAGGACAAAGACAATAAAAATATGTAGAAGCTATCTTTTAGGCCAGAAGCATATTAGGGAAAAACTTTATTACTAATTAAATAAAAACTTGTTTTCATGCAGTTTGAGATAGAGTTAAAATGAAACAACCTAAATACTACTCAAGACTCTAAAGCATACAAAAAATTTATAGGAAGCTTGAAATGTTTGCAAAATATTTCTGACTTAATCTTTTCACCCCCCACCCCCAACATACTGTGGATAAACATGTCAATTTCTTTACATTTAGAACTAAAATTTTCTGGCTAAGGACATGCAATACCACAGTGTTTTCACCCAAAAGTCTTCTTTGACTAAATCCTCTTGCTTGGTCTTATCTTAACAGTTCAAACAGGGATGCTGCTTTAACTTTCACAATCTGTGAAAAAGAATGGGGACTTTCTTGTTTAAAAGGGTATTTCAGCAAAAAGTCACTCTTGGAAAGAGCTTGATTTACTGTTGATGAAATATGTGGCCACTCATACCAAATTCCCCAGTTCTTGCCCCATCTGATCTTCAGAATTGACCTCCCCCTCTTTAATTTTTCAGATTATCAATATTGGTATTCTCTTGTATTTATTAATCTTCTCACATGAGGTAAGCACTTTACATATGTTGTTTCAATTATTTCTGAACACAACTCTGCAAAAAGCTCTATCTCAAAGAAGCCATGGGACTTACCCAAGGACACAAAGAATTAAGAGATACAACCCAGCTCTATCTGACTCCAAAGCTAATATTCTCACCACTACCCCTACTAGAAAACATTATACCTCACCCTATTCTCTCTCATTTCTTATGTTCTGACCAGCCGCATCCTGTGGTAGACACATGTAAGCTATGTAGCTTAGTAGGAATAGAGGGTCTCAGAAAAGAATTTGATGGATTGGAAAGCAAAGAGTTGTGCAACAGAAAAATAGGGCAACACTAGGGGGAAGGACATGACGTAGAATGAGAAGGCAAATTTCCCTTCCATAGGCTATTCAGTATCATAAAGACCCTGGTTTGGCAAGATTCAGGGCTAATGAATATTCTCACCTAACTGAGACCTTCTAAAGAAAATAAAAAAACTAACAGGATGACATGTGATTCCAGTGGACTTGAATCTCAAACCAGAGCAAATCCTTATATATCACTAAAGCAAGGAAATATAGGTCTTGTGTTGTTAGGAAATTTCTAAGTGTTATTCAATAATACTCTCTCCAGATTTACGGGCCATTGCTCAAGTCTGGCCTCTAATTTGTATCCATCTTCTGTGACTTTTCTGTCTTAGAAAATGCTATCTTAAAACATTTATGGCATATGGTTTTGGTGATACAAACTTACATATTTTTAATTAATATTATTAAGTTAGAAAGTAAATAGAAATAATTATTTTATCAGACTGGGAGCTCATTGAAAATGGGGCTGGATGAATGCAACTTTTAACCCCTAGTGCCTAGCTCAGTGCCTGACTTCATGTATGTGTGCAACAAATTCTTGTTATGTGAATGACAAAATGTGTGAAAAGTGTGGTATGCCTTATGCCACTGACACATTGTCTGAAATGCCCATCTTCCTCTCCTTTTTATAATAAAATCTCCAGATAAGTCAAAGTTAATCCACGAAGACTTTCTGGACTCCTCTCCCACCCTGATCTCTTTATTCTCACAATTTAATACATGAATATCAATTTCCTGATATTTAATGAGTAATTGTTTCCTGAAGGTTTAGAACATTTTAATTATTAATGTCGGACATTGGGATAAGATTGGCGAGGGTTCTAATCCCAGGTCTACAGTTATGCACTATGTGACCTTGGGCGACTGACTAAACGTCACTGACCATCAGTTTCTCCATCTGTTAAATGGGTTTGGAGATAGTTTGTAGAACTGTCATGCAATTTAAAAGAAATATATATATTTAAAAGGTCTAGTCAGTGCTTAAGTGCAGGCTGTCAAAAAATGGCAACTTTAAAAAAAAAATCTTCCATAGTGTTTAATACAAGTTCAGAGACACAATAAGTATTCCATAAATACATGTGGGTTGGCTTATTAAATGCCCAAATTTCAAAAGTGCTAAAGTAAATGTCATTTGACTCTTTGGAGAATGTGCAGAACCTTCACCGGTATCTCATGTTATCTCAATGAGTGGATTATGCAATCAAGTGCTTTGGCCTCTGACCGCTGTGCTGGGCTGCCCAAGGACACTCTGCTCTACACCTGTTTATGTATTCCACGTGCTCCCTTTACCACAGCTGTGCTTATTGCAGATTGCACAAACATTCTGCCTCAGTTCAAAGGCATTGAACTCTTTTAAGAATGAGTGACCTGCATGTACTATTGATGTCTTGTTTAGATCTTACAACAGTTCCCCAGTCACGTAATACTGTTGCTCTTTGATTCTCCCACCTGCATGTGTGGGTTTGTGCTGTTGGAATTCTACAGAGGACAAACTGCCACAGGTGACCTGAATGAGATGTGTGAAAAGTGAGAAGAGGAATCTCTATAAGCTCTATAATCTCTATAATTGAGAGAAGAAATCTCTTTCCCATTAGCAGTTCTAGAAAAATCATGGCTCTATCCTAAGAAAGTCATCAAAGAGGAATCGCCTAGTTCAATTTCACCATAGAACTGACCTGTCCAAGTCAGCCATGGTCAGGGTAACAAGGTAACATGAATCAGACAGTCAGTAACCACAGAGTGTATGTCTCCAAGTGCCATCCTCAGCATCTAACCATGGTACTGAGCCCCTCCACTGTCATCCTGAATTTCTGAATTCTGCAGTCACAGACTAGATAAGAAACCGACCCTAGAAAACTGTCACTAATGGAACCACTGCTGAGGTGTCCATGTGAGCTGGGAAGGGAAAAAACTTCCTCCTTCAATGGCCCGGCACCATTCTTTAGTCCATTAACTTGGATTCTTCCTGTCTCTCTCTTTCCTTCTCTCTCCCTCCTTTCTTTCTTAAAAAAAATGATCATGGATGGCATGAACTTTTTCCATTTTGGAGGCTGTGTGGCAACATGGGAATATACATATTTATATAACACATAAAAATTTCATATAAATAATTAAGGAAAACACTTGAAAAATATACCAAAATGTTAATATGAGGGATGACTGATTTGTAGGATTTTTAGTAATTTTTTTCCTTCCCTTCTTCATAATTGTTTCTGGTTTTTTTTCTTCAAGTGTTTTAAAACTGACATGTATTTTATCTGAAAATAATAGTAAAAAAACTGGTTAGACAACTAGATTTTAACAGTGGCTATACTTAATAGCTAGCTGTGTAAATTCAACAGGTATTTTATCTTCTTTGAGCCTAATATTCCATATGGGTAATTTGGGGCTAGTATTTACTTACCTAATAGGGCTGCTTTGAGGGTTGGTAGTATACTAGCACATTGTGGGTATTCTGTAGGTATCAGGGCCCCATCGTAGGAGAGAGTGGCTCCTGGGGGAGTCGGGAGCACAGGCTTGGGGATGCCCAAGCCCAATGAAGATGTTGTGTATTTGTGTCAGGGTCTGATATTTAACATGGAAACCCCTTCCTTTTTCTGATAACTCAATTTGCCTCTAGTACCTACTTTAGGCAGGTGCTCTCCTAGGTTCTGAAGCTACAGCAATGAACAGTGTTGTCTTGCCCGTGTGGAACCTACATTACAGATTTTCCATTACGCACAAATCAAAGCAATCATTCCTTTTTTCTCTTAACTCAGTGCTTCCAGAGATCTGCTGGCTATAACTGAAGTATGAACAGCTAAAGTACTGATATATGGCAGTTTCCCTCTAGAGAAGGAGCATGGAAATCTGTGCTACTTAACAACTATCCTAGATGAGTGCTTAAAATAACTAAGTCCAGGGAACACTCAACCAGGGTAAACTGATAGAAATAGGAGAAATCCATAAGCAGATGAAAACGATGAAGAAATTCCCAAACTATGCAGAATACAGACAGAACGTATTCTTACTACTGAATCATTTCCTAAGTGAGGTTTTACTTTATCATCACCATGGTTAGAAATACGGGGGAGATGGAAACTACTTTGTGTTCTAGGTATCACAGTAAGGAGCGGATCCTATTCATCTGAATATATCTTTTTCTTTTCAGGAAGACCAGCATAGCACAGGATGTGGGACATTCAGATATTATTTGTTTAATAAATGAGTAATATTAAGAGCTTCTGTTTTTGATGCTTCACCAAGTTTTTTTATTGACATAGAAAATTCATTTATAATATTTTTGAATTTCATGTCCACATTCTGCAAGATAGTATTAGCCCCAGATTAGAAATAAGTAACTGGAGGCTTGTAGGTTATGAAACGTTCCTCATAATAAATAGCTAGCACATGTTTGCAACTAAAATAAGATCTGTTGCATGACTACACTTATTCCTTTCCATCATGCTATACTGTGAGTTAAGCTGGTTGATGACATTGGATTACACATACTGGAGCAGAGCTTCAGAGGGGGAATGGAATATCTGAATTGGGAATCTAAATGGCACTAACTGGCAGATTCAGTGTTACCAGTAGAAGACACCTGCTCTACCATTGACAAGTAATAGTAACTTCACTTACAACCCACAGTGCTCTCTGAGGGCTCTGCTCCATTCAATCTGTATTCCTTTCCTGAAAACTGAAGGCCAGTTACAGAACTGATGCATTTCTGCTGAATATTTGTAGGCCTACCCTTCAGATAATTCATTGATTAATTGCTTCTGTAGGTATGTTAATACAACCAATTAGGTTACTAGCAAATCCTCCTACTGCTCTCTTTTGGGTGAGACTCTGATTCTAAAGATTCCTTTGTTGTATTTTTAATCTAATGCAGTAGGTGTCAAATTTATGACTTAAACTTAGGATTCCAGAGGCTCTCCTTACTATCCCTGCCAAAATTCACCATGGAGGCTAAGCAGATACTCAGAAACGCCTCAAAATAAAGATCTACATCCTTTGGCTTTAGGGGTGAGTCTGCACTAATCTTCATTCGAGGGTTTCTTCTGCTAATTGCTAAAATATAGTGTTTATCTGTGATTTTTTCCAGTCTTCCATGCAACTTGAACTTCCAAACTAAATTCTGCTAGACTTTCCTTCTCTACAATTTCACAGGAAATACTTAGTGATAGTTCTCTTCCATAAGTATAGTATCTACCCTTTCCCTAATATTAAAAAAAATATCAAATGGGGGGCAGAGAGTCATTGTCAAAAAAACGGTAACCTCCTTTTTTCTCAGCTTGACTCTTTTCTGGTTTCTTTTACTGTAGAGGAGCTTTTTTTGGTTTGCTGTTGCATCTTTGGGAACTCTGCTCCCTGCTCACCCTTCCTTCTAAAGTACCTTTGAGCAAATAAAAGAGGCTGAGCCCCTGTATCTCTTTCCTTGGGATAGGAAGTTGATTACAATGAGATGCAGACCTGCCTGTGGTGAGGCCAGGCATGATGGATGCAGCTCACGGTGGGAGGCCTGTGTCCTAAACACACAGAAGGCAGGAGGGCATTCTGTACTAAATTAGCCAGCATTTGGCAAGTCTAGGGCTCACCCTGGCACAGCCAGGGCACTTAAAGAAAACAGTGTTTCCATTAACAAGACATGGAATGCACGGGAACTTAGATACTGCCCCTCTGCCCCCCGCCAATATGACCCCTTCTAGCTCCACCAAAAGAAAAGAACTTAAAGAAATTAAAATGTCTTTCTCCATATTTTCCTTTGGAACTTAACTTTCATAAATATACCAAGTAGAATAGAGTGTAAGCAAGCCTCATTGTAATATGTGTGCAAGAGTGTGTGTGTGTTTAAACTTGCTCAAGTTACTTTAAAGTTTGTTACTAAAAGAAATAAAAAGATAAATAGGTAGGTAGATAGATAAATAATAAACAGCAATTAGCTTGTAGCTCTCCTTACTCCCGATAAGATCTTGTTTCAAAAAATGCTATCTATGGCTTAACTATTTCAAAATATGGTATTTTTCTTCTCCAACCTGGATAAGGGAAATATGTCACTTAAATTGTGCTCCAGTGACCTCGACCTGACATACTAGGAGGATAAGGGACTGTGACCTACAAAAAGGAGTTTCCCATAGCCCAAGAAGGGAAGGAGCAAAGCCTGACCCTACCCAAGTTGAGGTGCAGGGCAAGCCTCCCCTCCTGGAGCTCCAGGGTGATGTGGTCTCCACGTTGACCTTCTCCATGGAATAGAACTCCATCTCCTTGCATGCTCTTGAACTTCAGAGAGATCACATCTTTGAGAGTGCTCATCAGCTTCTGATTGAACCTGTACAGAAGGGAGCTTCGGCCATCAAAGTCAGCGACATCTGATTCTGGGCACAAAGAGAGAGGGAGAAATCAGGGCATATCCTCATAATTGCTCTTTCTGCTTCCCATCTTAGTGGTTGTTCAATTCATAGGAATGCTCTTGACATCTGAAAGATCCCATCTTAATGAAAAGCATATAGACTAGACTCAACATAATTAGACTCAAGAGAATTATTTATTTATAGGCAACCACGACCACTGAGTCAAAGTTAACTGATCATCAGCCTACAAGTAAAATCTCTCATTAGTAATATGTCAGCTTTGCTTGAGGGGACAGAATGAGAATATCGCAAGTACCTATGTCAGGCTTCACTGTATCAGATGCCTGGTTGTAATAATCTCTCATGATTTATCTTCTGTATCTATTTGTTTCTGATAGTTGGAGCCACTTGATCCCCTCATCTCAGGCTCAATGATAGAGATGAAAAATATAGTTTATTATTCCAACCCCAGTTGAATAGTACTGTCTTCCTAGAACCCAGTGTTGAGAAAGATTCTGAGGTTTCCTCTGGGTTCAGAGGAAGAGAATATGCAGTAAAGGAAGATCTGCTATTTGAACAGAGGCAAACATATTGCATCTTTACACCCCCGCCTTATCTTGTGCTGGTGATATGTGTCCTTTCAGTTTTTGTATACAAAAATGTTCATTCATTATTATTAAAGCAAGAAAGAGAATATTAAGTGATCATGATTTGGATAAATGTATGCAGTAGATGTATATAAACATATCTGAAAATTCTATGCCAAAAAGTTAATAGGAATTCTCAACTCATCACAGAATATATAGAAATGGCAAATAAGATAAGAAAAGATGCTCCACATCATGTGTCATCATGGAAATGCAAATTAAAACAGCAATGATATAATACAGCCCACCTATTAGAATGCCCTAAATCTGGAACGCTGAAAACACCAAATGAGGGTGAGGATGTGAAGCAATAGGGACTCTAATTCATTGCTGGTGGGAATGTAAAATGGTACAACCAGTTTAGAAGACATTGGGTAGTTTCTTATGAAACTAAATATATTTTTACCCATACTATGCAGCAGTCTCACTCCTTGGTATTTACCCAAAGGAGTTGAAAACTTATGTCCTTACAACAACCTGCACAAAGAGGTTTATAGAAGCTTTATTCATAGTTACTAAAACTTGAAAGCAACCAAGATGTCTCTCAGTAGGTGAATGGATAAACTGTGGTACATCCAGACAATGGAATATTATTCAGCACTAAAAAGAAATGAGCTATCAAGGTATGAAAAGACATGGAGGAAACAAATGCATGTTTCTAAGTGAAAGAAGTCAATCTGAAAAGGCTACATACTGAATGATTCCAACAATATACCATTCTGGAAAAGGCAAAACTATGCAGACAGTAAAAAGATGAATGGCTGCCAGGGGTTGGCAGCAGGAGAAGGCAGAGCAGAGAGAACTTTTAGGGTAGTGAAAACACACTGTGTGATACCGTAATGATGGATGCATGTCATTATACATTTGTCTAAGCCCATAGAATGTACAACACCAAGAGTGAACCATGATGTAAACTGTGGACTTTGGGTGATTATGATGTGTCAGTGTGTGTTCACCAATTGTAATAAATGTACCATTCTGGGGGAGGATGCTGACAATTGAGGATGCCCTACATGAGTGGGCTCAGGAAGTATGGGAAATCTCTGTACCTTCCTCTTAATTTTGTTGTGAACCTAAAACTGCTCTAAAAAATAAAGTCTTTAAAGATAAATTAATACGGACTCTATTTGGGAGGTGTTAATATAGATTATTTTCACATTATTTTTCCTATTTTTTAATTATAAAAACCCTTACAAAGAAGTTTTATTACTTTTATAATAGGAAAAAAAATCTAAACCACTTAATTATAACTTGAAACATTTATCACATACCATTTTATGTGGGTGGGATGGTGGTGAATGGGTGTATGGAGGGAGTGGTATTAGTCTTATCTGAAATCAAGTACTCAGGAAAACTCAATTTTTCATTCTTCACCAAGCAATTAAAATCCTCAGCCTGAGCATACACAATGATAAATTAAATGTTTTTTTTTTTTTTTTTTTTACCAAGGATCTAGAAACATCCTTTGTAAAGCTAAACTTCTGAAATGAAAATAAAAATGAAATCATATTTTACTATAATTAGTTTTAAAATGCAATTTCACAATTTAGTCTTATGGAATAAAAAGGTTCTAACCAAAAGGTTGCTGATAACTCCTTAGACCCTAAAAAGAAAAAAATCAGATTTAGAGATATTTTCCCAAACCCCCACCTTTCTCACACTCTCCTCACACCACCCCATCACTGCTCTACAACTGTCTCCTGAGCTGGACTCTACCCAAAGTAACTGGAGGCTACGCAGCCAGCTGTCATCAGTTGTGGAACAATGAAGATAACGGTGTAGATAAGATCAGGGATTCTCAACTGGGATAGCCATAGCTTGCTAGCTGGGTCACCTTGGGCAGCTCTACCTCTCTAAGACTTGATTTCCTCCTCTATAAAATGGGATAATTAATATACTTCAGAGATGGCTGCTGTGAGAATTAAATGTGCTGATACATATAAAGTGATCATACATACAGAGTGATGACATCAGTCTGTCACATTTTTTGTGTTAAATCAACAGTAGGTAGTAGGAGTGTTCATAGTGACTGGGATAACCAAAGGGCCTTGAGCTCCTAAGTCCAATCTTGTGGCTGACACTCCACCTTCTCACCTAAAACAATGCTATTTCACTTTTTGATTTGATGGATTACCAATCAGGGGATGACAAGTTGGCCCCAAGTTTCCTGTTCTGCTGTATTTCAGCTTCTCAAATTGTAGTTGAAGCTCTTCGTGCATGCAGGAAGCTCTTCAGGTGTACATTGTGTCTCCATGCTCTCTCCTGACTGCTTCCCCTTTGCCACTACACCACACTCTGGGTTAAGAGCTGGGTCCTTGGGAGCTTTATTGCTGAGTACGTGGACAGGACACATATGATTTGTGGACAGTGATGCTAATATGACACGTTATGAGCTAAAATAGAGGGGTGCACCCAGTGCTATGAGAATGCAAAGTTCAACCACTCTGTCTGCCTGTGGGAGTGGGACAAACACTTTCGTGAACAGACATGGAATTCATTACTGCCATAGAGACACCTTGTGCCGCGTGTCTCGGGCTGCAGTGACCAGACTCTTCTTTCCCTGTTCCTCTGCACTATTTCCCCTCTCTTTCAATCCATCACAACATTTATGATCTATATTCCATTCCCTCCAATGTCTGGCTGATCTAGCAACTTAACGATGATAGAAGTGCTGATGACAGGTTACGTCTAAGAAAACACATCTCCATGCTGTTATGAAACCTAAAGGAAATTGAGCCCATTGACAGAACAGGAACAAAAAAATATTGTTGAAGACTAACTGATCTGGGTTTCAATTCTGGTTTTGCTGCTTACTAGCTGGGGGACTTGAGGCAACTTTCTTGACTTCTCTGAGCTTCAGTGTGCCTATCTGTGCAACAGGGCTAAGAGAAACCTACCCCACAAAGTCATTGTGAGAATTACATAAATTCATACCTGAAAATGAATAATCACTCAATAACATTTCATTCCCTCCTTCCATCATTAATCCAAAGGAATTACTAAAGTGGTGAAGATTGAAACGTGGTATAAAGATGGGATGAAGAACGTGGTATGAAGAAATTCTGTTTGATTTTGGGATTCAGTATCCTTCATACCACGTTGAGCAGGCATCATGCAAGCCCTCATCACCACCTTTCATATTCTTAAAATAGCCTCATAACTGTCTTCCCTGATTCAATTTTTGCCACCTCCCCCTGAGTCATTCTCTTACCTTCATATCACCTTTGCTCAAGTCCTTTGGTGAGCTCCCTTTGCACTAAGAATTAATTTCTGCCTCCAAGACCCCACGTGATGTGGCCCCCTCCTTCTTCCCACCTCATCCTCTACTTCTCTCCCCAAACCTGACTCCACTCCAAGCACACTGTAGTTTCAATGCATTTGTGCGTGTGTGTGTGTGTCTGTAGTGTGCATGTTCATGAGCATGGGGGAGGGAGGTAGGATATCATGTAAGGAGCGCACACCATGAGCCCTGTAATGCTCTAAATGTTTTTTGTACATGAACGTATTAATCCTTCCAATCACCCTACGAGGAGCAGACTATTTTCATTCCTATTTTACAAGTGAGGAAACTATGGCACAAAGAGGTGAAGAAGAATGTAGTTAGCGAGTGACAGAGCCGGACTTCCAACCTGCCCACCTGACTTAACTCTTCTCTGAGTGTACTGAATGCTATCCCAAGAGCTGCCCCTCTCTCTTGGATGCTCTCACGCTTAGCCGTCAGTCAGGTGCTTGGCTCTTTCCTTAACAGATTCCTCCCGATAGTTACTCAGTCCCCCTCTAAGCACCCTGCTCCTCCCTTCATAATTCACCTCCCAGTTGGAATCTGATACTTGGTTGTTACTTCATTTGTTTGTAGACCAGCTCTCCAGCAAGACAATGCACCACATGAGCGCAGGGGCCAGGTGTGTATTAATCACCTCATTAATTCAGACCCCAGCACTGGGCCCAGAACATTTTGCTATCCAGAAACACCTGTGAAATGACTTAGTGACCCAATAGACCCAATGGACCCAAGCTACCAACACCGGAGGGTGAGCCTGCTGTCTATCCTCTGGCTTCCCATGGCATCGCCTGCCCCCACCCTGTAAGAGCTGAGCTGCCCATTCATACTCAGAGAGGTCATTTCCCTGGAGGCCCACACTCAGCCACTGGGGTGTGATGCCTGCAGTACTCACATATGCTCCTCAGTGCAGAGATGAGACGCCCTCTTAGCATGGAATTAGCCTGCAGAGAGGGGAAACTTTCCTCCCAACACCACTGACAGCTAATGAGAGGAACTTTGCCAATCTAAGAGAACTCGGGCAAACACCCTGGACCTTTACAATATTAAGTCACACATGGGCCATTTCACAGATGGAGAAACAGAAGGTAAAAAAAAAAAAAATAAGTTTTTAAGAAGAATTACAGTTTTCCCCAACAGAATACTTAATATTTCCCCCAGGCACAGGAGCTGTGTGAAGTTCTCAGCATTCCCGACTTCACTTGGATACAGCAGATTTAAAATAAAAATAAAGGCCTGTGCTTTTACAGTGTTGCTATTGAGATAAACAATTCTATTATAGGCTAGGTTTTTCTCATAAGATATTATTGCAAGCACTTTGTCTAGATCCTCTCCTTTGGTACTTTGTGTCATGGGGTCTGGTTATGGCCATCAACATCTTCATTCATGTTTTATAAGCGTCCTGAAAGAAGAGCCTCTTTAACAGTCCAAAAAAAAAAAAAAAAAAAAACGGAAAATTTCAAGGAAAAGGAAGTGTGTCAGAACGTGCATAAAGGGTAGAGGTAGGCTCCTGTTGGCAGACAGGGAAGTGTGTGATCACCTCAGAATGTAGCTTTAAGGGCACTGAGAAAATAATTGACAAAACTGAATATACCTTAAGTATTCTCCATTGCAACCTCTCTAAGCCACTCATAGAGATTTCTTACTCTGGATGAAGTAATTTATTCTCTAGGGAAAATGGAACTAATTAGCACATATTGTCTAATTTAATGTTCTTAGCACTGCAGTGTCCATATTTTTCCCCATTGTAAGATGGGGAAACTAAAGCTCAGACAGATAAGGTGCCTTGCCCAAAGGCATAGACGTGGAAATGAGTTGTTTGACCTCAAAGCCATAAGTGTTTCCTTATAAAAAATGAGGGGTTGGTATGAGGATTACGTGAAATTTGCATCTTACGTACAGTGAGACTGGACAAGACTTTGTACAGTGAGAATCACACACGCACTGGGGAGTGTGCACGTGTGTGAGTTTCTGTACAAGAAAGGAGATACCAATTTAAAGAGAAGATAATGTTAAATAAGTTTTCTTTTCCTTAAAAGTTGATGTGAATTTCCCTGTGGTCCTGCTCTTCTGCACCTGCTCCTTCACTCCCAGACCAAGTTCACTCAGAGCAGCGGCTCTTCCAGGGAGGGCAGGAGAAAACACACAAATATGTGAGAGGCATTTCTAGGGTAGACATGCAGTGCCCTCCCCTCCTCACTATCTCCACTAAGCTCGAATCCACTACTCTAGTTGATTTTTAGGTGTCACTTCACTCAGACATTCTTATGTTCAAACCTTTATCTAGATCCCCCTCAATGAGGCAGGGCCTCAGCTCAGGTCAACAGTAACCAACTCCACAAAGGTCCCTGCTCTCAAGCGCTTAAGCTGGAGACAACGACCACAGCACTACACATCCAAGGGAAGGAAATGAGCACTGTGTGCTGGGGAGCCCAAAGGAGGGGCGCCTAACCCTCTCCAGGAGGAGATGCTTCTCCCTAGTCCTGGGAGATTAGTGGGAGTTAGGCAGGTGAGATGTAGGAAAAGGGCAGTGCCGGGAAAGGAAGGAGCTGCCTGTTTGAGGCGTGGAGTTCAGATCTCAGATCCACCAGGATTCAGACTTGCTGGAGCGGTGGTTCTGCAGAGTGCTTTCTGCACCAGCAGTCTTCATATCCCCAGAGAGCTTGTCAGAAGGACGAGTTTTCAGACCTCACCACAGATTGACTGAATCGGCAACTCTGGCTCGGGACCCAGAACTCTGTGTGTTACCGAGTCCTATAGGTGATTCTGATGTGTGCTGAGGTTTGAGAACCTCTTGCCAAAGCAAAGGATGCCAGGCAGTGGGGAATCAAAAGGTTGGGGGCAGATGCAGGGGTTTTATGATGGAAGGTCCTATTAAAAATAAAATAATATGGATTTCAATGTGACCCTGAGGTTAATGCAGAAATAATAGTCAAAATATTTAAAGCAGGGAAACCTCATGGTCAGTTTTTGTTTTTAGGATGAACTCTGGTTTTTAGACAGTTCATCTCTATTATTTATTTGGTCAGCCTGAATTCCAGTCCTGGCTCCCCATTCCACCCCTTCCCAGTGGAATTGACCAATTTTGTTGTCTCTTGCCAAGGTGGCAAAGCTCTAACATGGTCCTTCTGGTGTTTGGTTTTTTGTTCTTTTTCCTGCAGTTAATACGTGGTGACCGCTCATTAGAATTCCTTGTTTCATCAACAATGCTGGTCAGAAACAGCTGTTAGATATTTACTTCCTGAAGTGAACAATCTCTCCCTCTTTCTCAAACTCAGTTTTTAAAAATCTCATTATTGTAAACTCAATTCAATTCAGTTTGTGGTTTGTTAAGATGGTCATACTTTGGTAGATTTCTCTAAAATAGGCTGTTTTATGGACCCAAGGAGTCTTCAGGATAAGAGCAGGTCCTTCAGCTCACAAACCTCTCTTTTTAGGTCAAGATAAAACCGGCATGCACTTCCCTCCATCCCAGGCCTACTGAGAATGCCAGTGTTGGCCGACTTCCCACTGGGCCCGTAATTGCTGACCCAGCTGTCAGAGCTTGTTTTCTGAGAAAGACAGAGTTCTGGAGGCATATTCTGGCATATTTGATGGATGTTGGTAGCTTGTCAACAAACCAGCTAAAAAAAGGGCTCAACTGAATAAAAGATTCCAGCTTGGATCCCCAAGAGAGCTGAGAAGGGCTCTTGAGTGGGCCTGTGACACAGGGTCTGTTTTCTCACAGGCCAGCAAGCTGAACCTCAAAGTTGACAGTAGAAACAATCGATTCACCCTGAAACAATTAGTCCCACTCAGACTCTTCGCTGTTCACAGTAAACATGATTTTCAATACAATTACACTTTGAAGTTTAAATCATGATACATTATATAAGAAAAATTATTATTATTCAGACTGCACACTTGCACTGCAGACTCAAGGGCGTTGGCTAGCAATCCACAAACCACAAAGGTGTCCACAGTCAGCTCGAATTTGCACATATCCTCCACCAATTCTGTGACTTTTCCAGGCCTTATCAGAAGCTCGTGATAACCACAGATGAACTATGGGAACAATGTAAGTTTCCAGAGCTAACTGTGACAACTCCTAAGCATAGCTATTCTTACAGAATTTCTTACATTTCTGTGTATGATAACATGTGAAAAACAGGATAGGTCTCACAAAAACAACATAAAAAAGAGTCATAGTACAAAAAAAGAAAAAAATCAAAACTGTGCATTCCAATCCTAACTTGAGCAGATAGACTTTTTAGCTCCTACAGTCAGACTTGCCTTCTTATAATGCCTAGATGTTTTGGATGTCTTAGACCGGTAGACATCTTTGAGCACACAAAACTGTTCACTAGCTACAAAGATTATACCAAAATAATATATTCATTTTAGAGAAGTTTCAAAGTAGTAGACATCCTTTTATTTGTTTATTTTTAAATTCATGGACAGACGATGGGCATTTTCTGTACTCTTTTTGGTTACTATGCTGAGCTGTGAGATGCAAAGATGATTGAGACCTGGGTTGTTCCATTCAGGGACTCAGACACAATAGAATTCAAACCTGGCATACGAATCACTTTGGTGGCATAGGCTATGATAAAGGAAAGCATAATTATAGTCCCTACAACTTATTACAAAAATAGGGTCTTGTGAGAGCGAAAAGGGAAGCTATAGATAATTAAACTGGGACAACAAGCATACACTAGGACTATATGGACAAGCTGGATGTATGGTCATCCCAAGTAAAAGGTGCAGAGCGGGCAGTAACTGAGAAAATAGCTGGTCAGCCCACCAAGGGGCAAATGGGTCAACAGAAGCTTTCATTAAGGGGGTAGTGTTTCACAAATCTCATTCACAAGTTCACAGAAGGAATAATCAAGGCAAAGGCTGATACTGAGCAGCCCACCCTTGTGAAAACAGCACAATGCGGTTATGAACTGCTCCCTTGCTTCATACGATCATCGATGATCTTCATCCACAACACACAAACGCTCCCTGAAAGGGTGTTTGCACAATGAGAGATTTAAAAAGCAGTGTCAAAACTGGAGAAGAGAGTTGCTATTTCTGTCTCCTAAAACTAGCTGGCATTTTTCCTCAAAAAAGGTTTACCCTGGTTTTATTTTGGAGGGAAATTGAACATCCTTTGTTAATAATTCTACCTGGGCACAATCTGTTGAATTGAGTGCTAGGAGGCCAGTGGGGGAATAACCCCGATAACCCCAGTGACCAATTTGACAGTGAAACAAACTGTGGGGGGCAAGGCCTTGACATTTGTGTGGACCCCTGCTGCTGCATAAAGTGGTTGATCTCATATTACATCATTTTCCCTTAATTTTTTTAGGACTAGTGTCCTTTTTTTTTTTTTTTGAGGAAGATTGGCCCTGAGCTAACATCTGTTGCCAATCTTCCTCTTTTCTTTCTTTTTTTTTTTTTCTCCCCAAAGCATCATTACATAGTTGCATATCCTAGTTGTAGGCCCTTCTAGTTCTTCTATGTGGGGCACCACCTCAGCATGGCTTGATGAGCAGTGAGTAGGTCTGCGCCCAGGATCTGAACTGATCAACCCCAGGCCGCCCAAATGGAACACGTGAACTTAACCACTGTGACACTGGGCCGGCCCCTTCCCTTTTAAGTTTCTCTTTAAAATCATCACCATTAGCAAACGGATCATGAGAATCAGAGCTATGTAGTCAGTCCAATCACACACTGGGCAACAGGATGTTAATTCATCAGGAAAAATCGTTAACCCTGGACTTTCCCCTCGTTTGCTGGCCTTACAAAAGACGTGGTTTCCTCAACCTCTACATTTACGAGAATTTCTTTATCTGCCTTTCATAGCTACTGAAAATCCTTGAGTTCCTAAAGGGCAAGATTGTCTTATTTATTTCTAGAGCCCCAAAGCCTAGCCAAGAGGAGATCCTGAGCAATGTTTATTGTCTGTTGAAGGAGTTTAAAAATCTTCAATCAATGATAAAAATTATTTACTATAGATCAGAAAAGTTGACTTAATAAATGTTTGTTTTTTTTTACTTAATGTGTTTCTATTGCACATATGTATGTGTATTTGTCTCTTCATAGAAGAGATTTTTCATTTATTGCTGCAAGAACTAACAGAAAGAAGAGTAGGCAGATTCTATTCTTTGACCAACCAATTTTAAGACATTTGTGGACCTCAATTTCCTCATCTATAGGTTGAAGTAATTGCAATGAATGATTCTGGAGATTTTTTCCAGCTATAAAATGCTATGATTTCCAAAGTTGGATTCAAAGCCCACATTGGGGTCTCCAAGTCCCCAGGTCTGACTGCTGCCATCCTGTCCCTTCACTTCTCCAGGGTTTGCATAGGTATAAATTTGGCCTTTTCAGGTTCCCTATGATAGAGCCGTATGGGCCTTAACATGACAAAGATGAAATTTACAACTTTGTGGCCTCTCCCATGTATGATAAATGGCCCCAGATGATGGAACAACAACAAAGAGGACAGCCAAAGCAAGGATGACAAAGAGATTTATTTGGTGAAAGAGAATATGACTTCAGCTCTGAGGCTGATGGATTGTGGATGACACCACTTGGCAATAATTAACCAAATAGGAGCAAAATCTTTTCTGTGTGTTGAAAGAAGGCAACTCGAGGTATAAAATGATTGCAATTTTTAATAAGATTGGGACTCCTGACAGATCATTATACCTTATCAGAATTTGTAATGCTTTTTAAAATTAATTGGCTTCCCATATTTAAAAAAATTCAACTAGAAGCCCCAGACAGAAGTTGACATGGCCTACAGTCTCCAGATGGCCTGATAAAGGGGTTGGAACTCTCGAGACCTGGTGTATAAAAAAGTTCAACTCCTTCCTTTGAGGAACAGGTGAGATGTGGTCCTGAATAAGGAGGAAAAAGAAAAATGGAGAGGTTTGGTGACCAGCTTGAATACCAAATGAAGGTAATGATGATCATAGCTAACACTTTTTGAATGGTTATCATATTCTAAGCACTATTTCAAGCAATTTGCACATATGAAATGAGCACTATTATTACCATTCTTTTCATAGAAAAGGAAACTGTGTCCACAGATGATCCAAGATTACCCAAGAATACATAACTAGTAGTTGATACAGCTAAGTTTACAACTCTGGTGGTTGAGTGTAAAGCCCATGTGTTTAATATTACTGTATACGGCTTTTAAAAGTGTTAACGTTTCACTGAAAATCCTTAAGATCAGCAATCACAGACATAAAAGTGACAATGTAGACTAAAAATGAAGTGGCTCTCAGAGTGAGAAGTGGAGTTTGAGACAATAGTTTTAAATTCTGGCTCCATATAACCACCACCTGGGAACCACAAAAAATGCTTGTGCTGGAGCCCTTAGCCAGAGATTACGATTTAGGTGTAGGTGGAGCGTGGCCAGAGTAGATATTTAAAAACAATACACCCCCAGGTGATCCTTTACAGAGGTAGATTTGAGAATACAGATAAAAAATAAAGGAGTAGAGGTGTGTTAGCCCAGGAGCTCCTGAACTGAGCAATAGCTTAACTTCATCCCTGGACGTCTTAGCTACATATGTTCAGGAACTGTAGATTGCTCATTTTGGTCTTCTGAATAAAACAATAATATGGGTATTGGAAGATTATGACGTTTCCCCTTTAATAAAATTTTCCCAAGTCATATAACTAAACACTTCCAGACACATAGTGGAAAGCCCTAAAATATAGAACCAATACAGAACTGCATTCAAATCCTGCCTCAGAAGACTACCAGTTGTGCTACTTTGAGGAAGATGTTCATTCAACAAATTTAATTGCTATAATTGAAATGGACTTCATTTTGTGCTGAAAAACTGCCTTTGTAAGTAGGTAGGATCCTTGACCTTATGGAGTTCATGAACTGGTAGGTGAGACAGGTAATTCTCAATGAAATACACAAGTGAGTAGTTATTAAATTATCTATCTATCTAATCTCTATCTATCTATCATCTCTCTCTATATTGCTCTCTGTTTCTGTCTCTCTACATATATATATGTATATATATACGTGTGTGTGTGTGTGTGTGTGTATATCAATTGCTAGACACTGAATATTTGTATCCCCCAAAATTCATATGTTGAAACTTAATCCCCAGTGTGATGGTATTTGGAGGTGAGCTCTTTGAGATGTAATTAGATCATGAGAGGGGAGCCCTCATGAGTGGGATTAGTGCCCTTATAAAAGAGACCCCAGAGAGCTTCCTTGCCCCTTCTGCCAGGTGAGGACACAATGGAAGATGGCCATCTATGAACCAGGAAGTGAGCCCTCACCAGACACCAAACACCAGACATTTGCTGTACCTTGATCTTGGACTTTCCAAACTCCAAAACTGTGAAAAATAAATTTCTGTTGTTTGTAAGACACTCAGTCTATGGTGTTCTATTATAACAGCCCAAACAGATTCAGAGAGTGATGAATGCTTTGACAGAAAAGAATGGTATGTTTTAAGACAGAAGAATAAGAGTAACCTTATTTAAATTGGGAATCAATTGGTATCTCTCTGAGAAAATGATAGTGAAGCTGAGTCTGATTAAGAGTTGAACCGAAGAAGGCAGAGGGAGTGGCAGCATTCCAGACAGAGGGATCAATGTATACAAGGGCCCTGAGATAGGAGAGAGCATGACATGGTAGAAGGCAGAACAGAAGCCACAAGGGCTTGAGCCCAGATAAAGAGGAGGTCTTGTTGGATGGTAAGGCCAATGAAGCAGGCAGAGGCCAGATCCTATAGGGCCTGTTCTTTATGCACAGGACTTTGGTTTTGTTCCCAAGTGCATGCAGAAGCCTTTAAAAGGTTTTCAGCAAAAAGTGGCTCAGCTCTGTATTTTATGATTATTCCACTGACTGTAGCAGAGATAATGGACTACAAGAAAAGAGGAGTGAAAGTGGGTTGCTGAGTTAAAAATTCAGATGACAGAAGATGTAACTGAACCAGGCTAGTGACTGTGAAGATGAAAAGCAGTGGACGTATTTGTGATGATTTTTGAAAGTAATACTGATAGAACTTGCTGATGGATTTACTGTGGGAAGTAAGAGAGACAAAAGATCTCAAGAAAGATGCTCAGGTTCTGCTTTGGGCACCTGGAGGTATTTATTGAGATGAGGGAGGCCATGAGAAGAAGATATTGAATGTGGTTGGAAGGTACAAGTTATTAAGAGTTCCCTTTGAGGTATGTTAAATTTGAGCTATTTATGACTTAACCAAATTGAGATATCAATCAGGCAAATGAATATATATTTTTAGAGCTCAGAAGAAATATTTAGCTGCAGATGCAAATAACTTAACTTTTCAAAAATCAACTCACCTTTATAAATTTCAGTCTCCTTTTCCATAGCATATAGGAATCGTAATTCCTCTCTTGAAATATTATTGTGAGGTTTGGAGTGTGTGTCACACCATATTGTGCATACTAAATGACAGTGGGGGAGGGAGATGATGATCATGGTGGTGGCATTTCTAATGGCAATTGCTAACTTAATGATGGAAAAGCTGCCACCAATAAGAAAAAGATACTCGTTCACTCTGCCAGAAAAGGTCTCCGTCAATCACAAGTTAGGACGGTTGTCCTCATTTCCTCATCTCTTCTTGCAGTCTCCACAAGAGATGAATTATTTTAGACAATCCTAAATTAACATCTTTATTTCAAATGTACATCTTTCATTCACCAAATCAGCGAGGTAGCAGGTCCCATGTCCTTTATTTACTTGGTTCACCAGCATGAACATATTTGGACAAAGACTAATCAATCTGAAAATTGGTAAGAAAGAGAAAACATCCGTGCAAAACTTAAAAATCAGATACCGCAGGTGACAACAGAGGCGACAGGAGGAAAAGTGTTAATGGAGGAGGTATTCAATTGTTTTTATGTGAAAATAATGGAGCGAGCATCGCTGCCGGATACCCACGTGTGGAAGATGTGCCATAGCCAAAACGAACTTGCCATACAGCAAGCAGAGGGTGTAACTCATTCAGAGTAACTATCTGTAAGGATTCTAAAATTACTTTCTATTTTACTATGAAATTATTCACTCCAAGGAATTATTTAGCAGTGGTAATCATAATAGGAAAAGATCTTGTGTTTTGGTCTTTGTAGAATGCAGTGGGAGACAACATTTTATTCTACTTTTAGGCATAAAGAGAGAACCTAGAACCTGGCAGGAAGCTGAGATTCCAGAGCCTATAATAATGGAAGCGAAGACAACAGTAGATAAAGACCTGAATCTAAAAGGGGGCCCTTGCCTGATGGAGGATATGGTTAATGGTTCTACAGAGGCAATATATAGTGGCAATACAGGCCTTCCTCCGTGAGTATACACCGACATGAGGACCAATTGTCACTTGCTAAGCATAGCTATTTGCTGGATACTCTGCTCTATACTTTATACATAATAACTCAAAGATGAAATAGTCTTTAAAGTAATTACCACTGTCATTTACAGATGAGGAAACAGAGGCTCAAAGAAGTCAAGAGTGTTTGCTGGAAGGTTCATCTTTTTAAGAGCAGACCATTTGTTCAATTGTTCCTAGTTGAGCACACAAAAGGAATCTATTGCTCTGAACATCATTGTGACCACGGCAAGAAAATAGCCCTGGTGACATGAAAGCAAAAGGACCTCAGTAAAGTGGAACAGTCACCTTAGCATTTATAAGAGGGAACGAAGGCCATCAAAAGGGAAAGATTTTAGGGGCCGCCCAGTGGCGCAGCGGTTTAGTCCGCGCTTGGCAGCCCGGGGTTCGCGAGTTCGGATCCCGGGTGCCCGCCGACGCACTGCTTGTCAGCCATGCCGTGGCAGCGTCCCATATAAAGTAGAGAAAGATGGGCACGATGTTAGCCCAGGGCCAGTCTTCCTCAGCAAAAAGGGGAAGATTGGCAACAGATGTTAGCTCAGGGCTGGTCTTCCCCACAAAAAAAAAAAAAGGGGGAAAGATTTTAAAAATAATAAGCACTTAGGGAAATGGAGATATGCTTTTACTTCTAGAGATTTTAAAACAGAACATACCAGAATAGGCTTAGGAAGCTCCAAAAACCTTCAATTTGGGAACTGAAACCATGGATAATCTCAGTTATTCAATGAGAAAAAGTGTGAAGTATTGAAGAAAGCCATGTATAACAAAAAGTCTAATAAACTCATGATTTTTAGGACCTATACAATGTACATATGCATACAGAGAAAGGAGACCCCCCATTAGAAAGAATACTGTTATTTAAAAAAAATACAATAAAAACTTTCAAAAATCAGCAAGGATGGCTAGCCTCCAGGTCCAAAGTTTAAATACACATCAAATATTCGTGGAGAATATGGCAGCTGTCAGACACTGATCTTGGTCCCAAGGAGCAGAGAGGTAGGGATCATGTCCTACCTCTTACCTCTTACCTTACAGAGTAGACTGGTGTTAGGCAGGGAAGCACCAGGTAATTTTAATATACAAGATAAGCATAAAATTGAAGCATAAAACATAAAAGGAGGTCACATGACAAGGTCTGGGAGTCAGAGAGTCTTTAAAAGCAGGTAATATTTGATCTAGGTTACTGGCAACCAGGAGACATCCTGGTGAAGCAGGAGGAGGAGATTTCAAAAGAAAACATCTGCAAATATGAAAACGTGCAATCAGGAGAAGCTCAGGCCTGTGCAGAGAACCATACATATACACTGAGTGGTAGCTGAATGCGAGGAACACAGCAAATGAAAGAGGGCAGACAACAAAAGGACCTGAGAAGAGCAGACTCTTTCAAAAGCTATGAGGGCCCTTGAAGTGGACAAGTCAATGCTCATTTCAGGAAGGTCTTGGAAGCAGGAAGTTCATCAGAGCAGCTCCAGAAGTGTTAGATGAGGGACAAACTTGGCTGGTGATAGGCAGGCTGAGGCACAGGAAGTGGAACCCACAGAATTGAGCAACTAAGGCTTGTAAAAGATATCTACAAGCCTGGGATTTTTAAGCCAGATTTGGAGAAAGAAAAAGAAAGAGGGACAAACAAAGTAAAATAAAGTGGAACAAAACAAAAGCCTCAATTTGGGGCAGACCCTGTAGTGTTGACAGATACTGAAAGACAATGAAACTCCTCAGTTCCCAGTCGGCTTTGACTTCTCCAACAAGGAGAATGCTTTCAAATGAGAAAGGGTAGTCTTTATTAGGAGGGAATTGAAGGCTAATAGAGGTTAGAAGAGGAGGGGCTACCTCATGCTGTGAATGCCGCCTCTCCTGCAGGCCAGGTGAATTCTATATTAAGCTTCTGAAAGAAGGTACAGACAGCATGAGAAACACAGAGTAGAGAGAGGCAAATATCTTCATTTCACACATTCTCTTTCCTTGCCTCTTGTGCACTAAACATAACAAAATCATGCAGCTTTCCCCTGCTTCCCTTTGTGCCAGCCCCTCCTGATGGCTGGGACTCCATTCTGCCGGGGAAGTGACTGCTCAACTGTTGAGACTCTGCTGAGGTCAGTGGTGTCACCTGACTCTAATTACCAACAGTAACACTTGCTGACTTTCTCCTCTTTGCCCCTTTGCACATTTCTATCAGGCACATACAATCCCTCACTGCATGTTTTTGTTGACATACTTGTTACCTAATCTCTGACTATCAGCAATGTCAATCATTCCACAAATATTCACTGAAAGTGTACTATGTACTCAACACCATGACGGGCTCAGGGACACATGACAGGCACAGTTACTATCTTTTTGAAGCTTAGAGTTGCGTTGGAGGAGACAGATGTCCAAAAAAAACAATTACACAATCAATTAATGAAATGCAATCATAAAAAAGTCCTTCAAAGGAAAAATGCAGAACTTATAAAAGTCTAGAAAAGTTCTTATATTTTCTTGTATCCCTAAAGCTTTGTGTGATGCTTGGTATATCTTAAGTGCTAAATAAATGTTGTCAACTGAATGAACCAATGAGTGGATGAATGAATATGCAGATATCTCCAAAATGGTAAAAAGTTAAGTCTTAAAGAATTATAGAACTATAAGATTTCTACCAATCTTTAGCAACATACTCAAATGGAATTCTGAGAAAAAGTTCTATAAGCTCATAGAAAAAAAATGAGTTCCTTAGAAACTATAGTGGGTATATTAACAGCAAGTAGTTCCAGTTGAATTACATGGTTGCCCATACTGAGACAAGGAGACTGGACTAATATATGTATCCACCCATTCCACAAATAGACATTAAATACCTGTGTCTATTAGGTGCTGGCACTTAATAGGTGAGATGTCTGCTCTCATGGCACTTATATTCTGGTGCAGGAACTTGGAGAGGCAAACGACAAACAAGTAAGCCAAAACAAACAAGAATCTAGTTTGTGGAACACACCACAAAGGAGATAAAAGCACATCATGTAACCATGGGTTAATGGTTGGTTCCCAGGAAGTGGACCAGGTGACTTGAGAGCCGTGACCAGAGCAGACTTCTCTGAAGAGGTGGCATAGAATTGGCGATCACATTGGCCAAAGGAGCTAATCATGTAAATTTCGGGAAGAATTGTTTTGTGCCTAGAGAATAGAAAGTGCAAAGGCCCTGAGGAAGAAAAAGCCTGGCATGTTTCAGAAACAGCAAGAAGGCCTTTATGGGCAGAGAAGTGAAAAGAAGTTGAAGAGGTCAGCATGGAACACTCAATACGGAATTTTACTTGCCGGTAAGAAGTTTCAATTTTATTTTAAGTGAAGCAGGCAGGAGCTTGATATAAATATATTTTTTATTTATGAAGATCACTTTGGCTATTGCACAGAAAATGGATTTGGGGAGATAGTGCCAGGGACCAAGAACTCCAGGAAGGAGGCTATTGGAATGCTATAGGTGAATACTGACAGAGGTGTCTGCTCAGGAGGGCAGACACCTGGATTTAGGATGTATTTTGGAGGCAGGAACTGGTAGAGCCACTATGAACTGTAGATAAGTTGATTAGGAGTAGAGGTTCTGGGAAACGAGTAATCAAGGCTTCTTCCTAGGTTTTTGCTTTGGGAAGTGGATGAACAGTGGTGCCATTTATCGAGATGGGTAAGACACACATGAGCAGGTTCCTGAGTGCATGGCAGGAGTTCTGTTTTTTGCTATATTAAACTTTAGATATTTATTATAGTTTCAAGTGGAGATATCAAGTATATAGTATATGTAATTCTAGAAGTCAGGCCAGGAGATACAGATGTGGAGGTGATCAGCATAGAGACGATATTTAAATGTGTGGGATTCTATAAATTCAGCTGGACATAGGGTATAGATGGAAAGTAGAACAAGTCCTGAGACCGAGCCCTGAGAATAAGGAGAGGTAACAAGAGAGACAGAAGGGAAAGCCAGGTTTTTAAGTGGAAACAGCTAATTGAACCAAATACTACTGAGAGGCTGAGTAAGCGAGAAAAGTGAAGTGATCACTGGATTTGGCTGCATGGAGGTCACTGGTGGTCTTGACAGAGGTAGTTTCTACGCAGCATCCTGCATTACTCAGGGCTCCCCTGGAGAAACAGAACCAGCAGGTTCTATATATATATATAAAGAGAGAGATTTATGGCAAGGGATCGGCTTATGTGATTGTGGGGGCTGGCCAGGCAAGTCTGAAATCCGTAGGGCAGGCTGTCAGGAGGAGCAAGCTGGAAACTGTCAAGAGCCGAGGCTGCAGTGCACAGGTAGAATTTCTTCTTCCTCAGGGAAACCTCAGTTCTGCTCTTAAAACCTTTCAACTGACTGAATCAGGCCAATGCAGATTATCAAGGATAATCTCCTTTACTTAAAGTCAAATGATTGTAGATGTTAACCACATCACAGCAACAACTAGATTAGCATTTGGTTAAACAACTGTGCGCTATAGCCCAGCCAAGCTAACACAGTAAACTGATCACCACGTGTTGGGGAGGTGAGAAGGTAGAGCCGGGAACTAAAGACACATTTTGGAGAGAAGCTAATCTGGGAAGAGGAGGGCAGAGGAGAAGAGGAGATAGCAGCTAAACAGGGCCATCGGGTTTTTGTGTCATTGCTTGTTTAATAGCTCATACAGCAAAATTTTATATTTACAGGCATGACTCAGTAAAAATGGGGATAAGATGATGTAGAAAGAGAGTTTTGAATCCAGTTTTGCCACATGCTGAGGCATTGGTTTTAGATGGAAACTGAGAGACCTGTTCTTTTTTTCCAAAGGAAAAAAGCACCAAAGCACCATGACTGTGACTGAAGATGACAGAGTGCCAGCTGAGGATCATTACAGAGAAGGACGTTCTGTGTCCAGCAGCTTCCCAAGGTGGTTCACTTCCCACCACTGGCACTATTTACCCGAGGGCTATTTTCCCCTTCAAGGATGCTCTCACCAGATGTGGAGCCCTCCTGGAGAGACTCCAAGTCAGGAGCTCTGAGCTGGGCCTAGAATTGGGCTGTAGCAGATCTGTGAACCTCCTAATAATATAGTAAAATTTGCATGTTACTGTGGGCACTTTTGTTAAGAAAGGGTCCCTTGCTGCCATGAGATTCTCAAAGGGGTCCATCACCAGAAAAAGTTAAACATGTTGCTCAAAGGTCTCTTTCAACCCTACAGTCTATTATTTAATTTGATGCTATGAGTCTTTCTGTTAAAGCATACAGAACAATGGTCATTAAAAACAAGGACAATACCAGCCTAGTGGCATAGTGGTTAAGTTTGGCGCGCTCTGCTGTGGCGGCCCAGGTTTGAGGGTTTGAATCCCGGTAACAGACTTACACCACTCATTAAGCCATGCTGTGGCGGTGACCCACATACAAAATAGAGGAAGATTGGCACAGATGTTAGCTCAGGGCTAATCTTCTTCACAAAACAAACAAACAAACAAAAGGATAACTGACAGAACTGAGAGAAAACAAAAGTATGAGAACATCTTAAAGAGTAATAGGATAATTACAACAAAATAGATGGTGGAAGTAATAATATAAACTTTCTATTTCAGCATGAAAGCTTCATGTTGTACTTAAAAATAAACCTCTGAGTAGTGACAACTGTTATCAAGAGAAGAGGTAACCAGAGAATCTGCAAACTCCAGAGATCCTGGGATAGGAAGCATATACTCTCGTAGATGTTCTGTGCGTTGTGATGTAAGGGCCAGAGTGCAGGGCAGTATCTCCGTGGCCTAAAGGTTTGATGATGCATCTGTTGTAGAGTACGTTCTTTCTGAAAGTGCTTGTTCAAGATGAAGACAGCGATTTCACAAGTAAATCCCCTCTGTGCAGAACTTGATTTTCAGTAGACACTCTATGTCCATAGTTTCCCTGGGAACCTTGTCAACACTCAGTTTTCTGGGTGTTATCCCTAGAAATCACAATCCAGTATGTATGGGACAGGGCTAGGGAAATGCATTTTTAAGGAGCAGTCCAGATGATTCTGATGTAGGCATTCACTTGATCACACATGAAAAACAGTACAGGCATGTAACCTATCGGGCATTCCTGTAACCAAATTATTGACCCAATTTATACTAAAGTGGTAGTGATCAAAAGTGTTCACTCACTAGGGGGCATTAGGTTTTAGCATGCATGTAGGAGATGTCATTGCTAAGGCAGAAAAACACTTTATTGTGCTGCAATTTTATATTTAAATATAAAACCTGCAGGGGAGAACTGTAGGGATGGGAACCTTTCCTGCACATTTCTTACCATATTCTAGAGTGATTGCAAGTTCTACCATATCTACAACCTTCCTTGTATGCGAGACAGAGCTTTTAAATTCAGTGCCAACAGCTCACAAATGAATGATGGCTAGTGTAATTCCAGGAGAGAAGCATTCCACGGGTTGCATGGGTGGAAATACTCCTTCTCCTCCTCTTCTAGAACAAGTGAAGAGGGAGAACTTTTTCCCTTCATGGTTCTAAGGGAGGGGAGAATATTATAATACCTCACCTCACTTGCGGGAAAGAACTAGCTTACATTATTCTTTTACTGCAAAGACAAATGGTAGCTCAAACTCAAAGAACTCTTAATTTTGAACTTTTTTTGGCAAGCCCTTATCATCTTATCACCTCCAAGCTCTTTCATCCCTAAATAAGAGTTTTCTACCTCTGGGTTGAATTTCACATTTTCAAATATGCATAAGTTATTAAAGTCTAGACATAACTTTCAAATAATTGAGATTGCCATTCTCAATGTAGATCAAATGATAGTGTGTGGATAGTGCCACTCACAATCGCACACCAGTGTTGATGGTCCATGTGGGTACTTACTATAGGAGCATCCGTAGACCTCAACCCTCATGCCAATCTTTCCACTGGGATTCCATTCCAGGGGCACAAAGCGAACAAACCGGGCTCTCACTGAGTGCAGTAACTTGTGATGCATCACGCTGTCAGCATTCATGTTTCCTGCAAAGGTCTGCAGAGAGAAGAGGAGGCCCAGTGAGGTCTGTGATACCATGGCATCGTCCTCATGTGCCAGAGCTCAAGGAACATCAATGGAAACTCACATATGTTACTCCACAAAGTCTTTCAGAGAAAATCCTCAATTTCTCAGATATTTCGAATGAAATCTGACTGTGGTGAAAATTCTGTACTAGCTGTTATATTTTTTCAGAAATCCTGTGCAGTATTCTTTAAGAATTCCCCCACCCCAATTTTATGAATAAGTCAATCCTAGGAGGTCATAAGACATGACACCAAAAAGTAAAGTAAATACAGTGAAGTTCCAACATTCCTAATGTTCATAATCACTCTTTAGGGAGATAACTGACAATCTCCTCTTAGAAGGAAAGGATTTTATTGAAGTAATTGTTACCACTAATTGAGGCCAGTCACTATGCTAAGCACTGCCCATTATCTTTATTATCATTTTACAGATTAAAAACTGAAGGCTAGAGAGAAGGAGGGGGGAGAAAAAAATCTTCAAATCACCCGATTAGCTAGTAATTGGTCTGAGATTCAATTCCAAGGTTGTTCTATTCCAAAGCCCAGGTTTTTCTATAGCCCCACACTCTCCAACTAGTCCATTGCTAATTCTTTTAGGAAGAATAACAGGAGGCTCCAATTTTTATGTAATTCTTTTTCAAATTTCTTTTTGAAGTTTAAGCAAAAGAATGCACAGCATGGGAATTATTGCACACTAAAATTATGCCTCCTAGCCTTCATTTGGATGAATGATTTCTGGAGTCAAACTTTTTCTGCAGATGGAATCCAAAATCTCATACCTAGTCTCTTTTTTTCCATTGGGGTAAGATATGCATAACACAAAATTTACCATTTTATATTGTATAGTTCAGTGGCATTATGTACATTCACATTGTTGTACAACCATCACCACTACCCATCCCCAGAACTTTTTCATCATCCTGATTGTACCTAATCTTTAAGATAGGATGCCAGCTAGCATACTAATTTTCTTGCTTCATTATAAGTCATCATCTGTCTTCTTTACTGACTCAAGTATTCATAGATAAAGCTTGCTTGCTAATGTCCTATCAATGCCAACCAATAAAAAGAAGATCCATTGGTTTTTCAGATGGACAAAGGAAACCCCAAGTAAAGGATTTTATCTATTTAGTAGAATCCATTTTCAAAGAACCAAACCTCAACCTTTATTTTATCCTCACAATACCTGTGAATCTACAGTATCTTGAACAATCTGACATTTCTGCTGCACACAAAACACCCACTGGCTAATAACTCTAACATTAGGCAACTGGTATACTCACTATTATTTATCATAAAGTGGCTTTTGAAGAAGGAAGAAGCTCAATTCCTACTTTGCAGCTACACCTGCAGCAAATTCTTGGGTAAGAGAAAGACTTGGTGGAGAGGAATTCCTCAAGATTCAAATCCAGCATTCCAGTCCACAGATCTGTTGAAGGTTTGGTCATTTTCTCTTCATCCAAAAAAGAACAACTTTATTTGGCAGACTTGTATTCCACATGTCCTGTTCCCAACTTTAGCAACTGACACAGGTATAAAATTCCCTCAATCCCTTGCTTACTTAGGAAGGACTCCTATCTGGGGAGTTTAGTTCTTTTTAAAATTTACTTGTGTCCATACTTCTTTGATATATGTGTGCATGTGTGTGGGGATGGGAAGGTTCTGGTGCTTTCTTATTGTTTTGGATGGAGTGAAAGCATTTCATGTTTTTTTTACAACCTAACTGGGGAGACTTCCATTCAGTACTTTGGATTCCCTCTTAATTGTGTGTGCTACCACACACCTCCTCAGACATGTAAAGTCCCTGGGTCTGTAGCACCACTTATCTAACTGAACTTTTAACAGGACCATACTCACAATGAGGGAGATGGGATGTCCTCTCCTGTGTTCTATGTAATTTTTAGACTGAATATATCTTAAACTGACATTGAAATCCTCATTGTATAACTTCAGATGAAAGGTTTATCTTGCGACCTTGGAATCCTTTATATAATCCCCTAATTCATGCATCATGTGCTGTGATGAGGGAATCCTGGATTCTCATCAAAGGGGGCAGCATCCTGGCCATAATCATGTTACATTGGGCAAGCAACTGGATCTTCATGAGTCTCACTATCTTTCAGTCTTGTGATCTCAAAGTTTCACAGTCCCAAAGTACTGCTATCCCAGAGTCATATCATTCACAATTTCATAGTCTCACAGGCTCATGTTTGAGCAAACCCAAGGTCTCAAAGTTTTAAGATCTCAAAGTGTACAATGCATGTTCCCAGGGCCCTCCTGGAGCTAGCAGACTAAAATCACCTTAGAAACACTTAAAACGATAGGCAGACCGAGTCTGAAGAAAGCTGCAACCAAACTCTCACCAAGTTGACCAGTTCCTCTTCCAACAAGATCAAACACAATCATCACCTAGCAATGCAGCAAGTTGTAGGCTGGGATGAAAAGAAAGGAAAGATCTCCTTACTCTCCTAGTGCTTGAATTCCAAGGCCCTGTTAGATGTATTTAAGCTACCACCACCCAAAGCCAGCTCAATTGCTGAAGATAATTAAACAATAATGAGAATGACAGCTGACTTCTCACGAGAAACAATGGAGACCAAAAAAAAAAAAAAAATCTTGAAAATAGGAAATTGTCAACCTAGAATTCTATATCAAGCAAAAATAGCTTTCAAATCTGAAGGAAAAATAAACACAGCTTCATTTAAGCAAAAATTGAGATGATTTATTACCTATAGACCCCCACTGCTAAGAATTGTTAAAGTTCAACAGTCTGAGGAAACTGATGACAGACAGAATTTTCAGTGTACAGAAAAAAAAAAAAACACACTCAAAATGGTAAATACGTGTGTAAACATAAAAGACTTTTTATTTCTTTTCTTAAACATTTAAAAAGTCAATTCACAGTTTAAAGAAAAAAATAGTATATTGCGATGTTTTTGACGTGTAGAAGTAAACATGTGTCCATAAAACCACAAAGGATGGAATATAGAACAAATAGAATTATAGTGCTATAAGGCCCTAACATTATGTATAAAGTGATATCAATTTGAAGCAAACTGCAATAAGTTAAGGATGCATAAAACTAAACCAAAGAGGATGGCCACAAAGCCAATAATAAAGATGGAATACCAAAAAATAGTAACAACAAAAAACAGCAACAACAATCCTGGTTTAATACAAAATAAGAGAGGAAATGAGAAAGAAAGGAATAAAAAACAGGAGAAAAATAAAAAAGAAATTTCAAAATATAGACTTAAACTTACCCAATTGATAATTGCATTAAAAGAAAATTAAGTAAAAACTCCAATTAAAAGGCAGAAATTATCACGCTTGAAAAAAAGCAAGGCCCACTTATGTGCTTTTTATATAATACTGTTTTCTTATACTAAAGATGTTGACAGGTTGAAAGCAAAAGGATGGGGAAGATAATTGATACAGATAGTAGGCATCATAAACCTACAATTCCTCTATTAACATCAGACAAAGTAGGCTGTATTACAAGAAATGAGAGACTTTAAAAAATTATAAAGTGTCAATTCATCATGAGGACAAAAAAAAAAAAGGTATACCTATACACCTACAACAGAGATTCAAAATACAAGAATCAAAATGTGACAGAAGTAATAAGGGAAAAAGAAACAAATCGTCAATTATAATTGGTTTTTAATATCTTCCCTCAGTAATTGATTGAATAAGTGGGAAAAAAATCAGTCAGAATATAGAAGATTCAAACAACACTTTCAGTGAAATTGGCTTAATTATGGTTCATAGAATACATCACTGAACAACTGCAGATTATACATTGTTTTCAAGAGCTCATGGAACATTCCCTGAGAGACCATATCCTACAGGATAAAGTATGTCTCAGTGAAACCATTCATTTTCTGACCACGATTAACTTGAATTAGGAATTGATAATAGCAAATTATTTATAAAACCCTCAAATATTTGGAAGTTAACCAACACACTTCTAAATAACCCATAGGTCAAAGAAGAAATCACAGTGGAAATTTAAAAATAGTTTGAACTGAATGATGATGAAAACCCTCTATCGAAATTTGGAACATAGCCAAAGCAGTGCTTAGAAGAAAATTTATGACTTTAAATGCTTTGTTACATAAGAAGAAAAAAATATAAATTAAAAATCTAAGCTTCTACCCCAAGAAGAGTGAAAAAGTATAAATTGAACTCAGAATATTAGTAGATTGGAATACTACTAAGCAATAAAAAATAAGAATCTACTGATACCTGCAACAAACATGTTGTTTGAAAGAAGCCAGCCATAAAGTGTACATACTGTACGATTCTATGCATATCAAGTTTTAGAAGAGGCAGAATTAAGCTCTGATGATAGCAATCAGATCAGTAATTTTCTCAATGTTGGGAGGCAAAAAATGACTGCAAAGAACGTTCATCAGTTCATTTGATCATAATATCCTTGTGAGATATGAAATCCGTATTATCTTCATTCTTAAGAGGAGAAAACTAAATTTTGGAGCATTAAGTGGAGTCATAAGTCATAAATCAAGAAATTAACAAAAGGGACTGGATCATAGAAATTCTGATTAAAGTCCAGTGACCCTTTTATTTCACTTCCATTATCACCCTCACGTCAGGTTTCTGAAACCAAATAATTGCTGTGGCACAATAATAGCTACCATTTTTGAGTCTCCTCCACACCAGACATTTGCTCCGCCCTCCGCATATTTTAGTTCATGTCACTCCATTTATCATTAGAAAGGTTTTAGCCAACTTCCTCACTGAAGGAGGCACCTCCCCCCACACACACACATACATTTAAACTTTCTGGATTTGCAATACATCTTACAGTGGTGTGGCCAGTTAACATAGTGTTCCCCACTATAGTGTTCATTGGGAGACCCTGGGAATCAGCGAGGTTAATTCTGAACAATATTATGTACACTACTTCTCGGAAAGTTGTTATTTTTTTTTTTCTCACCCCAACAAAAGCAGTATTATACTGAACTTGGGCACAGACTTTGTACTGTTAGGAGATAAATGTCATCATTATTATTTCAAAATATCACGTGCATGGTTCTTGACAAAGCTGTTCATTGATTTTGTCCTACGCGGGAACACAGCACAGAAGTTAGTCTTTCATCCCTTACTTATTCCCCTGAAGTTAAAGAAACTTGAGGATCTGGGAAGTTAACTTCCTACATGCTTATAAAAGAGAAGAAACACATAGAAGGGAGCTCACACTGGGAGATTCCTCATCCTTGAGCATGTAGGAGAACACACAAGTAAATGAAAGGAGAGTGCCAGAAACAGCCTTCAGCTCCTTCTCCTTCAACACTCATTCCTTGACATTAAACTACATTTTGGTTTATGAATGGAAGAACCTGTAGTCATACTCAAGGTGTTGATGCTCTTCATCCCGTTTATTAGGCAGCTAATGGAGTAGGCATAAACTGTGAGGCTGAGACGGGACTGTCACTGGCATTTATCAGTGGAGAATGGACGGGTCTGAGTTAGCTGCCACTGGAGTAACGCATTTAGATTCAATGATACACCATATTGAACCAACCCACACTGATGACTGTGCCGGGCAGCGAGACTGTAAGCATCCAGGTGCTGCAGGGAAGATGTTACTAATTTGCCTAATTGCAGACTGGGTAAGAAATAATAGGTGCAACAACCAAATTCAGCCTCAGTTACCTTGACAGGAAATCTCGGAAATTCTCAGGGTCACTTCTATTTCAAGTCTGGTGCTCTGCCAAATACACGCACTGACTAAGGGTGGGTCTTAAGAGAAGCACTACAGTGGGAGAGAAAGATGAGCTGTGGGTGCCAGTCCTAACCACCCTGCTGATTCGCACTGTCATCCCCAGAAAGGCATTGGACTGTAATTCCCTTGGGGATATAGATTGTACCTAATTTTAAACTGGAATATCTAGCCCAGAGCATGGAACACTGTATTTCTTAATGGTATGTTGAAATGGCGTTTAGTAATTCAAGTCAAATCTAAGTAGTTGTTTCAAAATCAGTGAATTACAAACAGCATCTTAACATTGCTCACACTGTTATTAGTGAGTTGCTGAATGACTGAATGACTGAATGAATGAACACAGGAACATAACTTTTCTGAATCTTGGTTTTCTCATCAGGAAAATAGTGAGAATAAAATCTCCAGGGCAGTTGTGAACCTTATATGAAATACTATGTACAAATGACATTGCACATAGTATATTCTCAACAATATACACAATTCTCTTGCAGAGAGAGAGAGAAATTCCAATAGCTAATTCATATGTAAAACATCTTTGTGTGAGAGTATATTCTGAAGCAGTAGCTGATTAATACTTTCAAGCCCCATACAAGACATTTCTCAATCATTCTTAAATTTTCTGAATGACATTCAAAGCGCTTTCTCTAAAACAGAGTACAAACTAAAGCTAAGGCAGAACTAGCAGCCCAGAGCTAATTAGAAATACATTTTTCCTATTTAATAAGATACATTAAGTAAGGCAGAGGGTAATTAACATGCAAACCACAGAGTTAGAACTAAAATTGATAAACCCACTCGGGCTGCAATGTTCCAAACGGCTGTTCAGGGGTACGTGACAAAATAGGTTTTAGACAGGTACTTATAGAAAAGAAAATGAGAGAGGTAGGTGTTAGGCAGTGGCCACTATTGGTGCCTGACAGGAATTCTAAAATGATAGATTTGGGGGTGGGGGGCTGAGGAAGAGAAGAATTAAACTATTGAATTCCTCTTTTTTTTCTGCTCTTACTTGTTTGAAGCACAGTGCCCATTATATCATTATTAGTGCATATGCAGTATATCTACCTGTGATTTCATAGGCGCAGTTAGTTAATTAGGCTAGAATGCTATGCTAGAAGATTAGGCTAGAAGACCTTGATTGTTATATAACGATGGTCCCGCCTCTCTAGTTTGATCCTAATAGTTGGCAGAGAGGACGACTGATCCATGCCACTCCCCACCCTGGCGAAGGCCTCCAGACTAGAGAAACAACTCTAGGATTCAAGGGAACAGTAGAGAAAACCTGTCATGCCCACCTGATCTTGATCACAGGTTGAGTGGGACTGTGGATCATGTGCTTGCGTCCTGTTCCCCTCTCTTAGAAACTCTGTGCTCTTACTCTTGCCAGGTTGTGTAAATGTCTCACTGAGGAGATGTTTCCTCCTCTGTCTCTGGCAGTAGAAATGCCCTCCAGTGGGTATGAGTGCATCCTCATTCCCATCCCAGCCCTGACACAACCTGTATCACACATGTGCTCTTGTGCAGTCAGTGGCCAAGTTGTCATCTTGCTCTTATTCTCCCTGTCCTAACCTTAGCTGTCAGTTGTCTTGAAACTTAGTTGTTGTCTGGCCGGGTCAGAAATCCTTCATGGAAGGAATCCTAAGTGAAGTCCTAAGATTGGTCACTGTATTATTAATTTACTCATATTAAAGTTACTTGCAATGAAAATCTCATCAGATATAAAGTCTCCAAACATGCTACTGAGACCCCATCCTAACGCATCACACGTGTTCCTGCTTATTCTCAGTGAAGGGGTGTTGTAAGACTTGCCAGCAGAAGTTGCTGAGTAATCTATGAAGATGGCAGGTAATGTCTTCAATTAAATGTCTCTTTCACTGGAAGCACCTTCAGTGACCAGCACCCAGTCTCAGGCAGAAAAAGCTGGCTTCTTCTGGGTGCAGCACACCATGGCCGTGGCATCTGGATCTCTACCTCCACTTCTCCCATCAGAAGTGATTAATTCTAGGGGCTGGCCCCATGCCCCAATGGTTGAGTTCGGCGCATTCCTCTTCAGTGGCCCAGGTTTGGTCCCCAGGCATGGACCTACACCACTCATTGGTGGCCATGCTGGAGTGGTGACCCACATACAAAGTAGAAGAAGATTGGCAACAGATGTTAGCTCAGGGCAAATTTTCCTCAGGAAGAAAAATAAAGTGATTAATTTTATATCCTATTTCCTCACCATTCTCCTAGTTTGATGAGTCAATGTGTTCCTCTGTAATTTATTTGCATTAAAACTATCCCATCAATAACTCAAACACAAATAGAGAGTTCATTGAAAGTCAGGAGTTATAAGCACCAGGAAAGGGCATTGGTAAAACTATTTTAAAGTAGAAGTTGAAGGAATCTCAAATGACCGTTGGCTTCTGCCCACTTATAGCTTTAACAAGTAATCATCGTTGATTTGAAGGCAGTTTCTGAATTAAGTTGCTCAAAACTCTTCCTAGACCAATAGGAACCTTGTGTTTACAATTAGGCTATTGGCTTCCCTATGACAATAATTGTGTCTGAGTCACTTTTTACTAGGAAATAAAATAAATCAACTAATACTATAGAAATCATGGATCTCAACCCACAGCTAAATAGAAATGTGACTTTACTGTCCACTGACTTAGATGATCCTCTAATTACTCTTGAGGACACCATGCATGTGAAGACAAACATTTGTTTAAAAAATGAGTAAATGGGGGCCACCTGGTGGCGCAGCGGTTTAGTCCGCGCTTGGCAGCCCGGGGTTTGCGAGTTCGGATCCCGGGTGCCCGCCGACGCACTGCCTGTCAGCCATGCTGTGGCGGCGTCCCATATAAAGTGGAGGAAGATGGGCATGGATGTTAGCCCAGGGCCAGTCTTCCTCAGCAAAAAGGGGAGGATTGGCAACAGATGTTAGCTCAGGGCTGGTCTTCCCCACAAAAAACAAAACAAACAAACAAAAATGAGTAAATGCATGTGACACCAAACTCCTCCATTGCTGTTACTGTGTTTGTGCTGAGGTTCCAATTTTTGTGTGACTTCTACTGTGTAAGTATAAGGGGTAATAAAGTGACTGTTGACAATAGTGTCACATATTTATGTTTCCATCTCTGCGCTGAGAGCTATACCACCAACACATATGGCAGTTTGACCATATGGTACATGGCTGGAAAAGACTGAAAAACCCACTTAGCAAAATCAGACTTTTCACACTCCACTAAAGCAAAGAGAAACAATGCCTTTGCCCTTCTTCAATTTCTGGAAAAGAAACAGAAAGCTTTCTGAACTTCCTCCTCTATGAAATGGGGAACTGAGCATGAGATTTGACAGGAGGTCCTGGCCTTTTATTACAGGACGTGGAGTTAAGGAGAGACATTGCAGCAAGGGCTAAACCCAAGCCAGAAAGAGACTAACCAATGTGTCCAGGGTAAAGCCATGGGGTAAAGGAAAAAATAAAAACCTAGATGGAAAGACTGGCAAGCTCATCAGCCTCTTCGTGTGCACTGCGATGGATTTAGTAGGTGATCCTACCAACTCCTTTTCCCCTCCCCAGCACAGCCTGTCCTCCTATCTTGCTTTATTTTCCTTCCTAAACTCATCACCACCTGAAAACCTAAATATATATATATTTATTTATTTACTTGCCTGCCTCTCTCCATGGCACTGAAAGCTCTAGAAGAGCAGGGGCTTCTCCTAGAATCAGAGGTGAGGCCCATGAAGATTTGTTGAAGGAAGTTATGATATGCAGTATCTGTTCCCCTAACTTGTTTTCATTATAGAACCGTGTTATTTTTTCATGGGGAATCTTAAAAAAATTGTGCTCCATAGAAATGGGAACATAATGTCATAATGAGGGGACTTCATGTTCACAGCTTTGTACAAACCAAAGATAGGAGTTTTAAGACATTCTCTCAATGAATACAATTAGTTGAAGGGGGAATAGAAACAATTACATATTAGAGGTCCTTCTACTACCACAGCTGATTTTAAGGCTCTTAATCCCTAGCAAGAGCACTTCAGAGAGGAAAAGAGTCGAGTTTCAATGTATATAGTTCAAAAATCCTGTGCTATGCAGCCTATCAGAAGACACCTGAGGGAGAAGTATCAAAAGGAGTTAGTGGGAAGCACATACTGTCCATATTTCTTCCTTGATGGCATTCTGTGTCTATGAGCGTCCTGTTGTTGACCCCACAAGCTACCTGCAGGATGTGGGTCTGGTTCCTACCATGCTTTACATTAAGTTGGCCAGAGAACAGGCTAACCCTGGTGCTAGTCCTGTGAGGACCAAGTGATGACTGAAATGTTCTAGGATGCTCTCACATGATTTCCTCCTGAGAGCCTTTCCGGCTCACTTCCACACTTCCAAATATCAATGTCTACACAATCAGATAAGCACCAATTCACCTGTCATGTAGTTGATTTTCTCCTCAGATAATTTAACTCCCCTGAATGGGAAGCTTTGAGGAGATAGCAGATTCTCACTGGAAATAGGAACACAAAAGCAGACATCAGTGTCTTTTTTTTCATTCATTTTCCTGAGATTTGGATCTCAAACTAACACTGCAGAGAAGATGTAAGCTCAGTGTCAGCCTTTGGCAAAGCCACGTAATAGGCCAAGTTTATCATGATCTCCTTCTCTTCTCCCTCGCTCCTCTGTTCCATTTCTGCTCTTAGCTGACTTTCAACTTTTTTCTGTTAAATTGTTAGCAGCTCCAACAATGACCCTTCCTAGGGAAAATGAGCATATACGTTTTTAAAAGGGACATTTGAGACACAAAGGAACAAAGAAGAAAGGTAGGAAGGAAGAAAAAAATTCACATGCTAAAAGAACTAATTTCTAATGCTATTTGGCTAATAAATTGAGACAAAATCCCTGAATATTTGCTTGCAAGCTCTGAGGTCAAGCCCTGAGTAAATAAAAAACAAGTAAATATCTGGCATGTGGTTCACCTCCCTCTAGCTCCACCACCACCTTCATCACCTCGTTCCTGGATTACTGCATTAGCCTCCAGATAATGTTTCTCCCTCCACTGTTACTCCCATCCAACCCATTTGACAAAAGAGTTCATTACCTTTAAGATCAAGGGCAAATTTCTTAGTAGTCCCTATAAAGCTCTCTGTTTTCCAAACCATCTCCTGATTCTTCTCTCCTCACCATGCCCTCCTTCTGCCACATCAGACTCCTAGAGGTTCCCTCAGACACACCAGCAAAGGCCTTCTTCAAGCATCTTCTCTGCTGTGCTCTCCCCAGCTGCTTTGTTTACCTCTATTGTTTCTCCTGTCATTGCAACACATCAGCAAAAAGACTGAAATTTCTGTATTTATGATGACCTCCTCCTCGAGACAGCACTCACCTTGAGGACCTCCGCCTGATTCATTTTGAGTCTCTAGCACCTGGCACAGGCTCTCGCATGCAGGAGATGAGAAATACTCGACATTTTCATTCTTCATTTCACTTATTATCCCTGATACCCCTCAAGAAGTGTTACTGGGTCCTTGGCTGCATGATGCAGGATGAAGAAACGGGGCTTTGGAGGGAGGTACCCTTTAAAATCACCTCCTACCATTATTTCATGTATAGCCTAAGGCCATTCATCTCATTTTTCAGAATCTTGGTTTCTTCATCTATGAAATGAAGATAATGATATATATATATATATATATATATATATATATGAAAGGAATTATATATTAAAGCTTCTCTTATCTAAAAACAGATCCCCCAAAACTATAAATCGATTAGCCTTTCTCCAATAGTTTGCAACAGTGACTTCCAATGCTGACATTAATCATCCTTCCAGCAGCTCCTGTGCATAAACACTAGGGAGGTCTGCATGCTCCGTATTGAATACAGAGGATTAAGGGTAGAAAAATGTGTTTGTACCTTGCTGCATCAAGGAACACTCAGGCCCTGTTTATACTTTGCTTCATTACCAAGTTTAAATAGTGTTTTGCAAACTATCCAACCTGATAATCCTACACTTGGTCTGATGTCATGGTTGACAGCTTTTGAACCAAGTCAAACAGGCATTCTGAGTACCATAGCTTGATCTTCAAGGCCCTCTAGCTGGTCCCATTCTGTTTCACAGGTCTTATTTCTCACAATCCCTGCGTGCACTGTAAACTCCAAAAACTAGGCTATTCACTATCATTGGCCACAGATATTACACGCAGTTTTGTTTCAGTACCTGTGTACTACGCCTTTGCAGCATTTCAGTACACAGTTGGGAGGATGGACTCTGGAGCATGCTGTCTAGCTTCAAATCCTTGCTCTACCACTTACTGGATGTGAGAACTCAGGCAACCACTTAACTTTCTTGTCGTAATATTTGCCCAACTTTAAAATGGGGATAAGAGTATATTCCTCTGAGATTGTTCAGAAGACTGTGTGTGTGTAGATACAGGAATATCTTGGTGGGTGTATTAGTTAACATGCATATGTCTCATACTTCATGACGGAATTATTCTAAGTAATATATACATTCATATATATTGCTTGGATATTGCTTAGAATAGTTTTCACATGAAGTATGAGGTTCTGGCATAATGTATGACCTATATAAATGTTAAATATTTTTATTGTTAGTTCCACATGTTTGGTCAAATCAGAATTATTTTTCAAGCCCATGTTAAAAATCAACTCCTCTATTAAACAAATTCTAATTCTCCAGGTGAAAGACGGAGGGGAGCTAACATTTATTGGATGTAGATTATGATCCAGGTACATGTTCTCACATCAGTCCTTGTCACATCCTGTGTGGTTTCTCGGCATTTTGGAAAGAGGAAACTGAGACTGAGAAGTCTGGTAAGTTGCCCATGGTGGAGATGGGATTTGAGCCCAGGTCTGTCCATCTCTTCAAACCTCCATTCTCTCTGCTTGACACTGTTCCTTCTCGGGAGCCATAATCTCCCCGAGCTCTGAACTGTCATTGTACCTTATTTCTAACTCTTTCATAGCACTTAATACTTTGTATTTTGTATTATAGTGATGTGTACCTACTTGATCTTCACTAAGAATAACCTTTTTCACAGGATCATATATTTCCATCTGATAATCTCACCCTTGCCTAGCATTGTGTATTAAACATGTGCTTAAAGCTTGACCTTATACAGCCCACCCGAGCCGTCCCTATTTCCATCTTTGTTCATTCCTTTGCATTATCAATGGGCATGTTTGCTTCCTCTATACAATTCTACATTTCTTGAGTAAATTTAATTTTTGGAAGATTCTTTCACCTCAGCATATACTATGAGGTAAGATCCAAAGTATTTAATATGTTTTTTGCTGAATTTTTTTAAAAAGTAAATAATGTACGGCCAAGAGGCTTGACACTTTCGTGGAACATTGAGCCTAAATTTGAGCTTGGTAAGATTCCTTTTGAGTTCAGGCAGAATATATGATTCTCAGAGACAGTGCAGTCAAAAGGAAGGGTGAAATTCAAGCAAATGGGCTACAATCTTGTCTCTATCATGACAGGACCTGGGTAAGTTATATTACTCTCTGTGCCTTTGTTTCCTCCTCTGTACAATGAGGATAATGACACTGTATCTCAGAGCGCTGTTGTAAGGATGAAAGGCGATGGTACATGTGAAATACTTAGCCATCCCTGCTTGCAGCAAATGCTCGTCTCATGGTCACCATTCATCTTCTCCGTCTTTTTAATATGTCACTTGTCACGGTAGGGTCAGGATGGGCTCAAACTATCCATGGGAGTCTTAAGCTACTCTCTGCAGGGACTGCATTTGTGGTACTGGTCCAATGATGTATCATTTCCGTCTCTCCTGTTTCCATGCTCTTTATCCTCTTTTTATTAACAGCTAAAGAAAGCACATGATGGCTGTAACAATCAAGTATTAGAAATGTATAAAATACGACTGACATCTCATACAGAGGGTTCTCTAATTTACTCTGAACACTTAAAAACCTTGATGGCTAGAAGTCAGGACAAACTGCCAGTTTAAAGCTGACAAAGTTTCTTTATTCATACATAGGGAGAAGTTGCATATGTGTTTTGTAGAAAATAAAACACAGTGCTTCGATGGGCCCCTTGGTTTTGACAAAGAAAAGCCACAATCCTGTTTGGGTGAGGTGCAACCTGGGACAATGGGGTATGGAGCCTTTCTACATATGGACTGTGCCCAGAGCAAGCCTAACTAAGCCTGGGGTGGGGGGAGAGTGCATCCTGGTGAAAACCAGGCCCCTAGAGTATGCTGGGAGAAGGATGCACCCCAGTTTTTGGAGTGCAAGAGGTCTGGTGAAGGCACCCTGTGGGGGCAGTTATGTGAGTCTCTGCAGCAGAGTGAGGTGCCCAGGGGTGAGGAGAGAGACACCTGGCTGGATAGTCTGCTAGGAGGTGCTGAACTATGCCTAGGTCTAGGATCTTTAACTTGTGATAATTAGTTTGAAGCTTTTCTATGTTGTATTTTTTGTAACTTATTCCCAAGCCGCCTTCTTATCTCCAGACCCTGCAGTTAAGTTTTACCTGATCTTTAGATAACCTCTTTAGAGAGGGAGCTGTGTCTTTGCTTGGGGAACCTGGAAATTGAGATCCTGATACAGCAAAAAGGCCGTGAGTCCTGGCTGAGATAAGGGTAACAGCCAAGATGGAATTGAAGAACATATAAGCACTCCTTAGCATTTCAGAAATGTTTGGAGGTCAGAGCAGTCGTGGAAAATGGTGGCTTGGCTAATGTCATTTGGGAATAAAGGGGAGGTGTGACGTCTGAAGAGCAGAGAGCTCAGAGACGCCACATTACAGTCTCCACACCTTACTCTACACTGTGCAACAGTAAATGCCATGGATTCGAATCGAACAGAAACTATGCTCACTTAACTAAGTTCCCCATTCTTATGCCTAGATTAAATGATTAGGAGAAAGATTAAAAAAACATAAAATAAGCTAATATTTAGAAATTGGTTACAAAGCAAACTAAAAAACCAAACAACTTTTAGGACTGTCCTGGAGTCAGTCTATCTTCAACTTTCTCTATGTCCCTCAAAATATTTAAGGAAGAGTTCTGAAAAATGTTAAACTGAAAGTGATTCTTTATAATTTCTCAGTTAACCTGAGACCTAAATTGCCAAAATAAACTAACCAAAGCATGTTTTTTTGTTTTTGTCCTCCCTCCCTCCCTTCCTTCCTTCCTTTCTTTCTGTTGGCGAAGAACAACAAAATATAAATCAAAATTCAGAGTTATTAAAATATTATACTTAGGAAACATATCTAAACAAATTATTCAGAGCAGGAGCTAGGGATTCTGAAAGAGATGTCAGGATTAAATGAATAAATTTCAATATGGCTTTATTTCTTTATGATATAATCTCAGTCTTAATTTCCAATGTGGCTGTCAAAATGCATTAAAGCTTTGTCTCCATTAAAGAGATTTTGGTTCTGTGAATTTACTGAGCTATTTAAAGACTTCATTTTACTAACCCATTCCTGGAGACTTGTAAAGACAACTGGCTTAAAGGATTAGCATTCTTTTAAGTGTTTTCCTTTTAAAGGCAATCAAAACCATTTCTTTCCATCATCAGGGGTAATTGTTGAGTATATACTATTTTATCCTATTTAGATTGTTCGACCTTTTTCTTGTCAGCTTTTATAGCTCTTCATTCCTGCTAACATTTCTTCACAGTAAGCAATCTTGGTGTATAGTAAGTGCTAATTGGCCCTTTAAAAGGTTCCCATGATAAATATCTTTATGTCTCAATTTAAATTTTCTGGGCACAGTGCAGAGATGGCAGAAGTCCCTTTGTTCCATGTCCTTCATCCAAGTCCATATCCTCTCTCACCTTTCTCACTCTGAGCAAAGTCTGATCATGCGCTTCTTGTGTTTTTCACCTGTCATCACTCTGCCTGGTCTCACCCCGCCTTTTTGGTAAGAACAGCAAGTGCTCTGGATTAAGGAGACTGTCACTGGTCCTGTTTGGGTTTTCTACACAAGAGCTAAAACAATAGACACAGATTACAAGCAAAAGCGCTGAGGTGGACTACCAAATAAGCATTTGCCCAGTGCAAGTGGCAATTTACTGAGGGCGATGAGGTAAGGAGGCTGCTTTTTGCTGCTTTTATGGCCTGAGTTATACCAGGTAGAAAGTCACATGAGCAGGTCAATAAGTTGAACTCAATAAGATGACTTTATCAATTCCATCCATTTTTATGATCAAGCTGTGTTTCCTTTCAGTTTAAAATTTCTATTCTTATTAATGTAGCTACACATGTTAATAGCTTAAAATTTAAAATATCAAGTATCTAAAATATCTTACCCCTTATACATTCTTCTTAACAAATATTGTACATCCATTATGTAATAGTTTTTTTTTTTTCACTCACTAGAAATTTGTTATTTTGGTTAATTCCCTAAACAGTCTCTGTGACATAGATTTTTTTATATCTGTCTCTGGGTGAAGACACAGACCCACGAAATTCAAATAACTGGTCCAAGGCATACTTCCAGTAACTTGTAGAATCAAGATTTAACTCAAGCTGGTTTGACTTCAAAATTTAACATTTCTACTGGAAAATGCACAATATTCTGAGAACCCATAGTCCTCCAAACTGATGTCTAGCACAAGTACTTGTTGTCTCCCTTGCAGAAATACCTTTAGAGAATTGCCTAATTCTGGTCCTCTGCCGTTATGGAGGGTGGATATGGTTTTCTGATCTTGTGCAAAGGTGTAGGTGAACTACATTTTTGTCACATCTTTTAGGCATCTCATGTGAAATACTATTTAATATATTGCCCATGATGACAATCAATGTATTTATATGTGGGTTTAACTAAATAATTTCCTCTTGAGTTTAATCATAATAGTAAATCATAATTAATTACTAGTAAATAGTTAATAAATAGTAAATAATGAATTACTAGAATAATTAATATACTATAATGCTGAATGTGTATTTTCTGTTAGTATAGGTGCAGAGTGTGCAACCCAACATGTTGCCATTTTGCCTTTTGACTTATTGAACCAAGTCTTTCCCAGCGGTTTGGGTTACTCAGTTAGGTGCCTCAACTATATTCTGCTTTTGCCTTCTTCAATGTGTTCACTTCTGATCGTCTGCATCTTCCATGGTCTTCTTTATGATTGGGGCCAGCAGGTGTGGCCAAGGAAACGAAGCAGGAACTGGTGGGCTGCTCTGGCTTTTCAATAGAGAATCCTATGCTGGAAGGTAAACTTTTCTGCATTGTGGGAATAGATGTAAGCAAATTTAGGAAGTCAGAATTCACTCACTGAGGCTACCCAGCTGTCAGGTAGACAGGTGAATCAGGGGTTGCAAATGAGAAGCTAAAATCACACACACACACACACAGACACACACACACAGACAATACATAAATAAATTAAAAGGGGACGGCAGACAAGCATGTAGGAGTTGACTTGGTTAGTAGTTGGATTATCTGGAGCCCAAGGAAGGGACCCGCACACAGTTTGTCAATAGAGAGACTGAACCAAATTCACCTCCCTTTGGTTATGTTTAATGTTTTTTGGAGCTCTTGTACCTCTGAATTTTTACCTGGGAGAGACTCTAGGGCTGACCTTCGCATCTATGACCAATCGATGTTGTTGTTGTTTAGAATTTTTTTTAAACAAGGGTACACAGATCCTTCTTTGCATCTGTTTGCATCTCTATTCTCTCTGAAAGGCAGAAATGCCTTGTCTTTTGTCCCAAAGGAACAGATCCCAGAATATCTATTACATGAATAATTAATTCATTTGTTGAGTATATGTGTGCCTTTTGCCCGTGAAAAATAAAACTAGTCCTGCTGTGAAAAACATTGAAGCAGAAACATATTTTAGAAGGCAAGAGACGTAATCTATGGTCTAATTAACCATACCAGGGACTACATGAAAGTGTCAAATGAGTAAAAAAGACACTAAGTGCTATGTTCTTATTACCATAAAAAATCAACATTAAAAAAATCCAGAATTTCATTTTTGACTGGGATTTGGAAAGGGGGACAGTGAGTTATATTACTATTTCCAGCAGTCTTTTCTCCCAAACTGTAGTGACATGTATACTTTTTTTAAGCAAAGCATTTTATTAGGTTTTCAAATTCCTGATTGTACTTCTTATCTGTACCCACACATTATAGCACAGAAAAGTTTTGTTCTTTTTTTTTTTTTAGCTCTATTTCTTTTATTTTGCCCATATTGAGTTTGGCTCTACTGAATCAAGGTTTTGGAAGAGGTGCGTGTGGGAAATATGGGGTTCATTTATTCTTTCGGGTCCCATGGACATAGTTCAGCTACTTTGTCTCGTGGATGAATGAACCCCGAGCCCTTCTGTGTGCCAGGCATTCTGTGAGGCACTGGAGATAATGGTGAGCACAAAAATAAGCCCTGTGCTGGGAGCTTAAAGTTGGGCCTGGACAGATATGAATCTAATACTCACACAAATGAATGCGTGGTTATGAAGGGGAAGGAACGGGAGCATATATATACTTTGATAGCATCTAATCTTGGTACCTGACCTACAGTGAAGGCTCAGGGAATGCTTTCCCAGGGAACTGATGCTTGAGCTGAGCCTGACTCCCTAAGCCCCTTAAAAGCCACGGTTTTTGCTAAACACAGGAAAGCCCACATGAGGTGTGATGGGTTTGAGTCAGAAGTCCCTGCGGTGCCCGCACTTGCTGTGCCAGAATGGCTCCAGCAGGGCTTTGTGCTGCTCCATGGTTCCGGTTGCTGCAATAGCTGCTGCCACTGTGGAGCAGGATCCTCCCGCAGCACCCGTTCTCCCAGCCACAGCCCGACAGCACCTCTGCTCAGGCCCAAGCCACAGATCTCTTGACTCCAGCCCCAGAAGAATGGTTTCTTGGGATACTGTCAGTGCTCACAAACGCTCAACTGAAAGTGTGAAGAGTTAACATGTGGAGGAATCTAACGGATCAATGAGGGATAGAGTTGATGGATAAGTCCTCCCCTTAGTCCTCTGGGCACACTGTTAGTGTCTTCAGCAGCTTCATAAGGCTACTATCAAGTCCTGAAGAGAATTGGCCAGCTTGGAATCCCACTCCTTTATAATGGCGTTCCTCTTTTCCCTCCTCCCTCCCCTTCTCCCTCAAGCAACTTCCCTGGAATTGCATTCCTCAAGATAGCTTTGGCCTCAGGCTTTGTTTTCCAAGGAAACACTGGCTCAGATAGGAGGGCTATGGAGCTATGGAGGGAACTCAAAAATGGCCTCTGTTCCACTTGTTTTGATCTCAGAGTACAAACCCAGAGATAAAAATAAAACAAAACAAAAACAAAAATGCTTACTTAGAAATAATGGATTCTAAGAAAGTTAGCAGTGGAACATAGTAGCCCTAACAGCAATGCCTAGCTGTGATGTCCCCAGGGGAGGGATGACATTCCAGTTGGGCTCTAATTATCAGGCTCTATCTGGAGTGGGAATAGGGCACGGTGCATTTTCAGGTGGACATCTACTGAGCACAACCAGAAGAGGGTACAAGACTGGGAAGACATCTGGAAATGATCACATGAGGAGCCGTGAAGACACGGAGGCATGTTTTATCGACAAACACGCTAGGTTTGGGAAGAGAGATGGTGAAAGGGAGATTAAATTACCATCAGGTAGTTATTGAAGAAAGATGCAACTTCTTTTGAATAGTTTTAAACCACAGAAGCAGAACAAATCAGAAGAAGCTCTTAGGAGTAATGCTGTTCAAGAATAGAAGAGACTGCTTGGTGAGGTGGCAACATCACCATCCCTGCAGGCTGTCAAATCTGCAGGGATGTTACAGAAGAGGGGATTCCGCAGAGGGTGAGAACTGAGTTGGATGATTGCCAAAGTCACCTACAATGTGAAGAGTCAGATTCTGTGTTTCAAACAAGGTTAGTATAAGACGCCTATCACTTATGCACTACATTCACCACAGGAACTCCACTTATTCAATCACTCATTCATTCAACAAACATGAATGCTGTCTATGTGCTGGAGGCTATGGAGATACAAGGGGATCCGTAGCCAAAAAGGAAGAAAACAGGAAAGAAAGACTGCATTGTCACTGAGCATGGTAAAGAAGAAAGTGGAGATTGGGGAGAGTACTGTGTCCCCATCCAGGGCTAGAGTACATGGAGGACACTTTTCACTCCTTGGGAAAGGGACACTTTACTCGCCTTGAGGGATCCATATGATTGTTCTTGCTCAAGAAGGAAGCACAGATTTATTTAATGTAGCACACAAGATGCTCAGGTGGGCCTGGAATTGTATCCTGATTCTGCCACTTACTCGCTACTTAAGCATCTATAAAAGCAGATTCATTTATCTAAAATAAAAATAGTTTAGAGTGCCTATTCATGTGGCAAACATTGTGCAAAGCACTGAAAACAGAGTTATGAAAAGACCCTGTCCCCACAGAGGATATAGTCTCATGGGGAGGTAGTCATTAATTTACTTAAATACTTATATAGCACAACTGTGGCAACTGAGAGAAACAGGGCCTGGTTTGGCCACAGTGCTGGGGATAACAGCAGGCTTCACTCAGGACTGACACAGGGTAAAGTGAAATGATGCATGCAAAGTGCCTAGCATGGTGGCTGGCACAATGATGGAAACATGTTCACTATTTACAGAACGTCGATAATGATAATGCTTATTCCTCTCCCATTAGTGCCTCTGGTGAAAACAGACACAACCATCCTCATCCAGTAATAGGCCTTTTTTTCCCTGAATTTCAAGCTGAACTTTCCTTGTTCATGTACAAAACTAATTTATATTTTCAATTCATGGTCAAATAAAATGTCTTTTATATCAGAAAGTGAGGTATGGTAGGGCACCTCTTGCTCAATGGCTGGGTATCTGCCATTTGCAAAGTGACCTCTAATCATTTGCTGAGTACCAGCTGCTTCTGTGGAAATACTCAAACCAGTGAGGCACATGTGCCGTATTTGAATCCATATGGTGTTCCTATCTTCTTCAGGATTCTTCAACCTGTCTGCGTCTCACCTGTCAGGAGTGGAGCCACAGATGGGAAAGGCAGGCAAAGTGGGGTGAAGGGAATTACCTGGGTTTGGGCACCTTTGCCTCTGAGAACATACCTGCTCCTTTTTCCTTACAGGTTATAAGACTGAAGAAATGAAAAAGCAGAGGAAGAACAAAACAAAGCCACAGCTCATTTAGCATGTCTATTTTTTTCTACTTAATCAAAGGAAGGATCTAGGTTTTGGATTCATATGAACTAGGATTGAAATTTACTTAGTTTTTCTAAGTCTCAGTTTCCTCATCTTTAAAATGAAGCTAATGTGCCTTTCCCAAATGGGGATTCAGACGCAACGTATATAAAGGACGTTACACATAATCGTTACTCCTTAAATGTCTTCTCCCTCCTTAAGTGCCCAAAGTTTATCTCTTTTCTCTATCCTTTATCCTACATTAGACATTAAAACAAATCTCTCCACAATAACTCAAGTAAAATTCCAAATTCCCCACTATAACACATAAATGTATATTTCCATATAAGAAAGAGAAGAGAGATGAAGTGCTGAGTTTTATATATGGGTGGGATTTTATACAATATAACCATGTAAACTCAGCATAGGCCAAAATACCTGTTCTTCTCCAGCACACTTGAACATTTATAAAAATCTACCCTTTGTGATGTTACAAAAGAGATCTCAATAAATCCCAAAGAATTAACAACATAGAGACATATGTTCTCTCATCATAAAGAACCCCAACAAAAAATACACAATACAAAATAAATTTTAAAAATTATACATCTGGAAACTCAATAACCCACTAATAATAAAGCATGGATTAAAGAGGCAAGACAAAGAGAAATTGTAATGTATTTAGAGCTGAGCAAAAAGTCAAAGACTCCACATCAAAGCTAAGGCATTATCTGAAGGGAAATGTGTAGCTTGTCTACATTGATTAGAAAATGTGAAAAATGAACGTAAGAGAACTAAGCCAAACCTAAGAATTCAGCTCTTACAATGCGATATCAGTCATATCCTGCAGGACCTTATTACTATCAAGGAGAGAAAAGCATATTTATATGAAACAATTAGCAAATGATAAAATATATGTTGATTATAACCCATGAGTTATTTCATTGAGTGCCAATCATGGTAGGAAATGTGCTAGTAAAGTACTTTGCATAAATTAGTCTTGACCTTCACAATAGCCCTGCAATTTTTACAGATAAAGGAGCAGAGGCTCAGAGATTTCAAATAACAGCTAGCAAATGGTGGGTTTACTTGAAGCTCAAGTTTTGTTCTGCTGTGTGTTCCTCCCGTTCTACCATACCATGTTGCCTCCCACTGGACTGCATACTAAGTGTCTGGGGCTGTCAACACAGTGATGGAAGTAGTGATGGGGCAGAATCAATCATTGCTGCAGTGATGAAGGAGGGTTTCAGGGTGCAGAGAGGTTGCAATGGGCCTCAAAAGACCGCTAGAGGCTGCAGAGTTAAGAAAAAGGACATTAAAAGCAAATGATATAGCTGTGCCTGTGAACTTTCAAGACCTCGGTTTGTCTGTCCACAAGTCCAGTACTAACATTTGCTTCAAGATGGTGATGGGAGAGTCAATCAGGTAATATGAATGCAGATAGTAGGCTCCAGGGAAGGCCGGAGCTCTGCAAACCTAAAGAAGTGTTATTATTACTCCAGAGGTAATGTTTGCCAAGTGCTTAAAACTCCTTGAAAGAAAAGTGACGTGGAAATACACAGGGCCCATGTGGTCCTTGGCACAGACATGTGCAGCTGAAGCCAGGATGCCTGGGGCTTAAATGAAGGTGGGTGTGCAGAAGGTATCAAAGCAAAGGGAACAACTTTGCAGCTGGTCTGCAGGAGTATATTTGAAAGCTTGGCATTTAAAAATACATACCTAATTTTATTTCATGAAAATGCCAGAATCTAGGGAATGTTAAGAACACTTTAAAAGGAAAAAAAAAATGACGGTCTTTCTTGTGTTAAATTATCTTGCTTTACTTTAAAAAAGCACAGGCTCAATTTCTAAGCTTCAGATATAGGAATTAAACAAGAAGGAATCTTTAGACTCAATCAAGCACTAAATAGTTTGACTTAGGATTTGTGGGTAAAAGAAAAGGAAATGGCAGCAAAGTATTTTAAGTGCTTAAGTTTTCAAAGTTTTTGAAGCTCTTTCATATATACATATATATATATATATATATATATATATACACAATGCCCTTTCATATACATATATTCTCCAAATAATCTCTCTTCTAGTAGGTGTCATTATCCTCATTAATAGATTAAATAGGAGGGTATATATATAAATGTACCTGACATCCCTTGGGTGTTATGCAAAGGTCCTCAATAATTATTATTTTAATTGTATTGATGGGAAAACTAGGTTAAAGGATTTAAGCAGTTTTTACAAGATCATGAAGCTGGGGATAGGAATAAATTGGGACTCAAATCTGTTGTTCAGATTTTTAAAAACACCCAGTTATGCTTCCTTAGGTGAATTCACTATCCCACTCTCCAAGAGAATGATTTCATGCAATCTTCTCTCTTCTCAGATCTCCAGTATTCCCTCCTCACTCCCACACTTCGCTGACGACTGCTTCATATTTTCAGAACACAACAGGAGCAGACTAGAGCTGGCACATCTACCCATCCCCAAAGCCATACCCTGCCTGAATCGCACATATGTGCTACCCGGCCTCCAGCACAGTGAAGGAGCCAAGTGTCCACCCTAGTACATAGGGCCAACCTCACCACTTCTATGGCTTATCTTCACCCTCCTGTCTACTCTTTCCTCCTGTAATTACCCCTTTATCATCAGTTCTCTCTTTCTACTAGAAGATTCATTTGGGCATACAAATATACCTTAATAACCCTCATCTTACAAAAGAAATAACAAAAATGAAGCAAACAAGAAAACTGACCTAGATTCCACTTCCTCTCGTTGCTACCACCCTGTTTCTCTGTTTCCCTCTTCCCTTCTTGCTTCCTTTGTACCACTCTCTTGTTTTCTTAATCTTTCACTCTCTCTCTTTCAGTTTGCTCCCTGGTTCTGCTATTCCTGTTTCTAATTGTTGGAGGCCCCAGGGCTCTGTGGTCCAGTGTCCCATTCTCTTCATCACCCAAAGGAAGATCTTTATCTAGATATTTCACTCAAACCCATGGCATTAAGGACCATTGATATGCTCAGTGACTCCATGTCTGTGTCTAACCCTCTAGCAAATATGCTTGCAGGTCCTGCTCCATATCTCCTGGGCTGTCTAATAGGTGGCTCAAACTTTATAGAGCTAAAACAAAACCTTCCATTCTTACCCCACCTCCCAACAAATCATCTCTTGCTCAACACTTACTCATCTCAGTAATGGCACCACTATGTGAAGAGCTCCCCAAGATGCTCAGTCTTGAGGGTCATCCTACTCCTATCTTTCCCTCATACTCCAGAGATAATTCATCAGCCTTTCCCATGGACTCTATCCAAATAGGATCACTTTTTAATTTCTTCTCTGCTACATTCTCGTCCAAGCCATAATTATTTCTTTCCTGAGGTTCAGAAATGACTTACTAACTGGTCTCATTTCTTCCACTCTTGTTCTGCCTGCTGTCCATTTCTCCAAAGTCAGTGTAACTGTTCTAAGAGGTAAAACAAAGCACGCTACTTCCCCCGTGGAAAACATTGTGTTGGCAGGCTATTCCAATCTGAATGAAGTTCAAACTCCAAATTTCTTACTGGGTTCTACAAAACCCCTCTATGATTTGTGTCTACCTTGCTCTCCACAGTTCTTTCTGCCATGGGCACTTCTCTTCAGCCACCCAGATACATCAGATTTTAATCTATCCCTAACCACACCCAGCTAGGGCCCACATCAGAGTCTCTGCACTTCATATTCCTTCTGGGTAGGACTCACTTCCCCCAGATCCTCCCCGCCAAGGCTGCCTGTTTTGAACAGTTAAGTATCAGCTCAAGTGCCACATTCTCAGAGGTTCCAGCCCCTCCCTTCCCCAGTGAAATATCACTCCCTCTATTTTCTAAATCTTTTTCCATCACATCGATCAGCATTTTACTTTTATGTATGATACATATCATTATCTAAAATCATTTATTTATTTTTGATGTGTTCGTTTCTTTTTTCTTTCCAGTGGAATATGAATTTAATGAAGGCACTAATTGTTTTGATTCCTGCTCCATCCCCAGAATCTACAACAGTGCCTTAACATTCAGTAGATTTCCAAAGAATATTTGTGTCGCTGACTGACTGCCAGCTCAAAAACTGACTCAGAGGGGAGAAAAAAAGACTTATTTGATAGAGGCTTTGTTATGAATTTGGAAAGACATGACATAAACCTATGGAAAGGAAAAGAGTGAGCTGTACAAAACGTACTAAATAAGTGTTAAAATACATGATATGTATGGCAAGTCTCATAGGGAATGGGCTTATTTGATGAAGACGGAAATAAACTAAAGTCTAGGCTTCAATGATTTCAGAGAATTACAGCGATTATCTGTCTCCCTCTCTCCATGGTTTGGAGATATTATATTCCCCAGTACCCCCAAGGTAAATTCAGTACAAAGTGGTCAGTATGCTGAAGAACTGTGAGCATCGCAGCAAGAAAAACCTGACTTTGAACCTCAGCTCAGTCGTGAACCAGCTCTGGCAATTTTCCTTATTTCTTGGATCCTCAGTTTTCTTGTCTTACAAGATTGTTTTTAAGATTAAATGAGATGGTGTACAAAACTCAGTTCTTGCCATATGGTTAGTCTCAATAAACTTTAGCTATTAATATCTGGAATAATATCTTCAAATATTAAAATTTAACAGCTCTGGGTATTCAAAACAAATAAACTGTATTCAGAATGACAGAAAACCAATTTTAAAACAAACACAAGACTAACAAATATGTTAACCCAGGTTCTAATACCAATTCTGATTTATGTGTAGTCTTAAAGGAAAGTGTTTCCACAGCTCAAGTATAAGCAACAATGTGTTTAAATTTTAACACCCTTGACCACCTGCTGTCCCTGAGTGTCATTATGGTATTCCATAGGATATATTATGCCACCTGCATTTCTGCCCAACCACGGATCCATTTTCAGGATAGACTCCACTCAGGAAGCTGTGTTTACCGCCTACAGCAGCAGAATCCCACGGCTGGATGTAAGATACTGTCTCAAGTGTAAAGTTCTCAGGGAATTCAGCACCAGTGTGCTGCTGGACCTCACAAAAATAATAAAAAAGTAGCAGTAGCCATTTTTCATAGAGTATTGGAAGAAGCAAGCCTCCTATGCAAGACAATTCATATGCAAAGTGAGCTTGTTCTCTGGCATTCTGAGACGGAACATGGTTTTCCTGTATCAAGATGTAAACAGAGACTAACAAATGTCCACAAATGTCAATAATAACCGAGGTCAACAATGCTTCAGCACAAAGTAACATCCAACAATAATAGATATACAAATGCATGCACTCTGTGCCTTAACAGTTCCACTCCTTGGAAATGACCGTGTAGCTATTCTCACACAAGTATGTCAAGGTAAAGTCACAAGGACTGTGTCAGCACCATTTTTGAAAGACGAAAACCTAATTGGTATCAACCTACTTGTCCAAAAATCAAGGAAATAGTGGTAAGACCACATAATGGAATTTTAAGCAGTTATTGAAAAAGAATCATGCGTATATGTGATGACAGGAAATGTACATGTGATGTACATTTGTACACAATGTACACATTTGTACACAATGTGCATGTGATGATAGGAAAATTTAAAAAAATATAAGTTCCTTTAGGGTCAGCCCCAGTGGCCTAGTGGTTGGTGTGTTCCACCTCTTCGGCCCAGGGTTCAGTTCCCCGGCACAGACCTACACCACTCATTGGCAGCCATGCTATGGTAGGACCCACATACAAAAATAGAGGAACAATAGACGTTAGTTCAGGTGAATCTTCCTCAGGCAAAGAAAAAAAATTCTTTTACACTTATATGTGTATGATTTTGCTTGTATATTTAGAGAAATATCTGGAAAACAACTCACAAAAATACAAAAAATGTCTGCCTCCATTTTATATATAAATATATATAAAATTGTGTAAATACATTATATATAGTTTATTCCACAGAGTGAGTTCAGCCTTTCTCACTCTTTTTTGTTGTCCTGTTGAAGCCCTTAACTTAGAGGATTAAAAGATTTTTCCATGAATATGCATACCTAGATCAGTTTGGTCCTCTCAGAGTCACCAATAAAAATTCTAAGTGAGCATCAGTCCTATTTTAAAAATCCTGTAAGAAAATGGCATGTGATGGTGCCAAAATTGGTGCAGAAGTAGAAATCCTGAAACAACACTCCCAGGAATTAGCATTACCTCCTAGAATCAATGGATTGTGGCAAAAGGGATGGACCCAAAGTCTGACTGTCCACTGACTCAGCCAAGAGCCCCACCTAGATCAAGACACTCATTAAGATTTGCAAATAAGGTGGATATGAAAGTTTTCCTTTCAACACCATTCACATTTTCAGCTCAGAAAATCCTATATTTCCTGAAACTAAAAAGAAAATTTTTGCTGTAGGTACTACATTCTCTTTAACCAAAGTTTTTACCATAATCAATTTCCTTTTTTTCCAGTGACTTGCATTATTATTCTTAAGATGCATTAACCTCATTTTTGCTTGCAGAAATTATTAGTGGCTCCTAATATGGTTTTTCTCTACAATTCTTTAGCTTCTGCACCTCCTCATTTTTTCTCTCAAGCAAAGAGTGACCCCCAAGCTAACCTTTAAATACATGGGAAGAGATCCTTTCCGAAGAATAAGTGGTTCTACTAAAGTAAATAATTATTTCTAAAGTGGAAGAAGGGGTCATAATGTAAATAACCACCTTCTTAGTTACCTGCTTGGTGAACTTGAGTTTTTTCTACCACATTATCATTGAAAGTTGGTAGTTACTGCCTCTGAGGCTGCTTTAAGGCTATTAGCAAAGATTTTTCCAGCTTCTCCCTTCCTAGGGACTTTAATTTTAATCCCTCACATTTTTTACTTTAGTGCTAGAAAATCTAAATCTTACTTTGATTCAAATACAAGACACAGCCTTACATCCCCCAAACCTCAGGAGAAACCTGTTTACAGGTGTCAATATTTCCATTTAAATACAGGAAATGACTTGAAGAAAATAAATCAATAGTGCCTTCCCCGGCACTTCTCTGGAGGCGTGAAGCCTGACTCACCGAAGAAGTCTAATTCAGTTCTCATTACTTTCTTAAGCTTAAGAGAAAAAAGGTTGGACCATCTGGACCCTCTGTGGAAGCTCACATCAAAGTAAATGTCTTCTTAAAATAGGAGAAATTGGATATTTACATGGAATGACATGCTCACAAAAAGGCATTTATGCAACCACAAACTGCCACCCCCCCAACATCAAACTTTATAATAATAATATTGCTTGCACATTTAACTTTTCATTACACACACACACACAAACACACACATACACAAAGTGCATACTCTCATGTCACGGATTCCTGGCATTTTAGTTTAGACAGACTCTTAGAGATCATGAAAAACTCTTATCCTAGCACAGAGAATCTTGACTCCATCAGCTCCAAAATGATCACCCTTGTCTTCCTGAACACCTCCCTTTGCCTGGGACGCGGTACCTCATAAATAAACATAGCAAGGGTTTTCCTTATACAAGCCAACATTTACTTCCCAGTAACTTTTATTATTGTTCCTACTTATGCCTTTGGGAATAAAATTTTAAAAACACACCTTTATATTCTTTATTATAGATTTTCAATAAAAAGAGCTCAATTTTGGTAAGTGAATGGCAGCTGTCATTCACTCATTCTACTTCACTCGAATTGGTGATAGGCAGCATCTTTCTATTTCCATACGGGTGTGGATGATTATTTTGAAATTTAAGAGTAGTATTTTCCCCTTATTCCTTATAAAACTAATTTTTTTTTTCAAAGCAGCTTTTCTGTAACTAACTCTGGGACCTGGGTTCTATTATCCACTATATTCTTCCTCCTTCCCAGTTTCATATCTTATGAAAAATTTACAAGTTAGATGCCCATCCCAACCTGATTACAATACAGCGCGGCTGGCCAAAGGTCTGGAATGACCCTGTGATTCTTTCTTGAGGACACTCTTCAGTGTGGTCTCTCACAAAGCATTTACAGTATTATGCGGTCAAAAGTTTCGACTTCATCAGTGTTACTATTTCTTCATTTCATCTCCATAATTATACGAGAACATGTTAATCTGGATTGATCTATTTTTTTCTAAACTTTTTATTTTGAATAATTTTAAACTTACAAATATATTGCGAAAACAATACTGAGAGTACCCGTATACCACTCAGCCAGATTCCCCTAATGAGCACAACTTGCATCATCACAGAGCAATTACCAAAACCAGTATATGATATTGGGGTAATTCTATTACCTCTACTAGTGTCTTTACCTGCATTTTACCAGTTCCTCCACTACTGTCCCTTTTCTGTTCCAAGATCCGATGCAGGATCATGCCATTTAGTTGTCACGTCTCCTTAGTCTCTTCCAATCTGGGACAGTCACTCAGTCTTTCCTTGTGTTTCATTACCCTCAGACACAAAGAGTATTTACTGGTCAGTTATTTTGAAGATGTCCCTCAATCGGCCCCTCAATGTGGGTCTGACTGAGTTTTTCAGTGATGATACTGAGGTTATGCATTATGGCAAGAATGCCACAGAAGTGACATTGTGCCCTTGCCAGTGCATCATGTTAGGGGATGGTGATGTTGGTATGATTTATTACTGGTGATGTTAATCTTGATCATGCAGTTATGATGGAGTCTATAGATTTCTTTATTGTGAAGTTATTATTTTGCCTTTTGTAATTAATATCTTTGGAGAAATACTTTGAAACTATGCAGATATCTTATCTCTTCTCAAAATCGTACCTGTTAATTTTAGCATCCATGGATGATTCTTGTCTGCTTATTACTGTGGTGGTCTCATGGTGTTTTTTTTTTTTTTTTGCTCACTTATTCTACTTTTGTTGATTAGAATTCTTCTGTAAGAAAGAGCTGTCCCTTCTCTCACTTTTTATTTATTTATTCAATTTTTTATTTATATGAGGATGAATTTATCTACAGTTTAGTCTATGGGTTATAATGTAATATGGCCATGATTTATTTTGTCTCTCAAATTGTTCCAGCTTTGGGAGGTCTTTTAGATTGATTCCTGTGTCCCTGTGATATTTCCCTATCATTTCTTCAATACTTCCGGAAGTATCATGGGATGCTCCAGGTCCATCTGATATTCTCCCTGCCTGGGCCCTGGTATCAATCATTTCTCCAAGCACCTGTTTTTTGGAGAATGCTGTTTTTTGGAGAATGATGTTAGGGAACAAGATCTTGCCACTAGATGTGCTGGTTCCTATTGGAGTAGGTCTGACTTATTCTTAATAACCTCTTACCAGTTTCTAGTGGTCAGCATTTCACTTGCTAGTCATTCACACATCATTTATTAACTAAGCTATTCTATAATTTTGCCTAGGATAAATATTTCATCACTAACATATATTCTACAGACTCTGTTATCTTTCCTTTCCCGGAAATGAGGACTATTAAGGACCATTCCCAGTATTCCAGCACATGTGTTCTCCCTAAGTCCTGAAAGGAACAGTATTGACTTCTGTAAGTGCACTCAATACTCAGAGATGTAACATGTCTGGAGATCAGAACCCAGGAGGCATGGCCTCATGTGGAGCAACTAGAGTCGCTTTTATGATCTCTCTACTAGCGGAATGTGATTTCCTACATACCATGTTGGTTCAGCTTCTGCCAATCTGAAGAAAATTACATTTGATAAAAAAACTGCACAACTTTCACTTTCTGTTATCAGAACATATTCTTCCTCCTTATATAACCTTATTTTCCCTAACATAATTATTTCTTAATAAATCTGATTTTAATCTCATTTTATAATTAAAATTAAGAATTTATCTTTACATAAAAATAATACCAAGTCACTGCAAGGTCACTGTAAAATAAAAAATCCCATAACGTCACCTGCCATGCACACATATAAATATATATACACATAAATGCACAAAGGTGAGATTACATTAACTATGTATATCAAGTATATGATATGAATATATGTAGCAAATGATATCATGGAAGTAATTTCATATGTAAAATTATTCACAATTGTAATTTTAGTAGTAGGATAGTAGATCAATTTATGTATACATTAGAATTAATTTAACTAAATCTCTATTATTAGATCCTTAGTTTTCTTTTAATAGGGTATCATTGTAAGTAATACTCTAATAAACATCTTTGTATATAAATCTTTGCCACATTTATAATCACCTCTTTAAGAGAGATCCTTACAAGTAAAATCACATTGCTCCTAATATCACTGAAAATGTATTTAACATAATCAGAAGTGTTGGTTTTATTTTGTTTTTATTTGCACATTTTTGAAAGCCTCAATTATTCTGGGCTTCAGGCTTCTCGTAGTAATTTTACAATCCTGTGTCATGCTTTTGTATGTATCCTTAATGACATGTCTTTCTTCACATAATTTGTAGACATCTTTCTAAATCTGAATTTATCAGTGAACTCCTCATGCAATCATTTCAACTATCTAAATATAACTCCTTGTCAATACATGTGTTATGGTCATTGCTGGGTCTTTTTTTTTTTTTTTTCTTGGCACTATTTCATTTAGGTCTGTCGCCCACCTTTCTTGATATATTTCTTTGCTAATTCTCCCTTCTGGGAATCATGACTGTAGTCACCATTGAATGAGTATGCTAGAATCCTTTATGTGGATGAGATGCAATGCTTTCGTGAGTCTTCTATTGTTTCTAATTTATAAAGCAACATCTTGTGGATAGGAAGTAATAGTTCTCTTCATCCTTCTTGAGACTTCCAAGAGTTTAAAGTTGCCTGTAAGGCAAATCAAAAATTTCTCAAATGTTCCTCTCTATGCGGAGACTCCAAGTTAAAGTCAAGAACAGTGATGCTCCTTCAATGGAAGGGTACATTTCACCTGTGACTGTTCTGTTATCTATCTTTGGACTGCCATATCCTTGACTCTAGTTTGAATGGTAGTATATTCTCTCAAGCATATTATTTCAACAGAAATAATATGTCTTTTGCATATTTTCAAAGTTCCTCAAACCTGTTGGAGAAAGGAATTCTAGATGCTATCATATTTTTCTCACATGCATATTTGATTCCATCTTCCTTTTTTTTAAATTCTAATTTTTGGGGGCATAGTTTCTCTTCCATTTCATGTTAAAAAGTGCCATATTATTAATTCTTTGTGGATGTGCAAGATAGCACAATTTTATCTGCAATATCACAAGCTCTGAGTCAATTGGTTTAAATAAAAGAGAACTTAGTACTTCACACATTAGTAAATCCAGTAGTAAGGAAAGCTTAAGGGTTGATTGATTGAGTAGTTCTATGAAATCTTTACAAACTTAAGTTCTCTACAACTGTCCTTGCTACCATCCGTAGCTCCAGCTTCATTCTAAGGTCGATTCACTTCATTGTCAGAAGTTGGCTGCTAATAGGTACAAGAAAACTTGTTTCCCAGGTCTCTTAAGTAGGAAAAAATTTATATCCCTCCAACAATAAAATATAAATCATCCTTTGCAATCTGATTTGAAAACTTAGGACATATGGCTGTCCCCAGTGCAACAGAGACCTTGTACTTTTGGATCCATCTCTGAAACTGGGGATGGTGTAGACATATTCCATCTATTCCTTCTTTGCCCATAGGTTGAGTATTTATCAATAGAAAGTTAAGATCAGATATATGATTCCTTATATCTTTCCATATCTTCCTCCACATCTATTATTACTCAACTTTATCCTTACCAACTACTGCAGCATTTCTCAGATTGTTTCAGATGCATGAGTCCCACAAATTTATGAAATCTACGTATTATGGCTGTCAGAGGGAAGTCATAACGCGTATTAGCCTGCTGAATTCTATAAGAAGCCCTGTAATTAAAAATAAAAGTCTTTTTTTGACATATTTAACCCAGCATTTTCCAAACTAACTCGATCGTGGAGCTCTGATATTGCATATCTGCTCTTTGATCCTATGGTAACAATGTTTCCAAAGAGGACACTTTGGGAAAAACTTCTCTATCGTATAAAATTGTTATTTTAATTAGACATTTTACTTCTCATACCATACTTTGGTGGACTAAGATACTTCTGATAAGATTTCAGATGTCAGAGCAAATATATTCTCCCCCATGAGTACACTCACTCTCCAGCCAAGGGCATCTATACCATGATTCTGAAAAATCGAATTGCGATATCAAGTACCAAATCCATAATCAGAATGTTGTACTCCATATCCAACTTTATTTCCCTAATTCCCTATCCCTTGATTTCGAGTGGGAAGTAGGAAATTTAAATGTCACCATTTTCCAAGAGTTCATCCTTCTCTCAAGGACTTCACAATCTCAAGGGTTGCTGTCCAGGCTCATTCTGTCAGTTCTTTTATTCTCCCTGTGACCTGAGAAGAGGCTGGCAGCCACTGTGTTTGGGAACTTCTAGAAGCCAGCTCCCCGTGGACAGGACCTGGAATACTCAAGTTATGTATATGGCTGCCTCTTTCTCAGGACATCACACAACCCACCAAGATTCACTTATTTTTCTTTCTGCCATTACAACCCATTCTCTTGTTAATGCTGCATTGTCTTAATTCTACACAGAGCACAATGTCTACAGTAGAGGGTCAGGATTTGGCTTCTGCAAACCATGCCCTTCACGTTGGTACCTTCAGGTATACGGTCTCTTTTCCTTTGTAGAGTATTTTCTCACTTGATGATTGTTAGAATCCCTTTTTTTTTTTTTTTCATTCTTTTATGTCATTTTTTTTCTCCCCCCCCCCCCCAGGGTATTTCTTTTTGCCTTTCCAGAATTATTTACATAGTCTTTATACATTGACTTGCTTTAATTGTAGTGAGTACTGATTATTTAAAAACCTTCTAGGGGTAACTGCATTGTTTCTATTTTTTCCAACAACCTTGCAAGGTAAGTATTACTTTGGCCACTTTGTATTAGAGGATACTGAAGCCGAAAAATGTGCCCACGGCCACACAGAGGTAACTAGTGCAACTGAACTCAGAGAGCTGATTTTAATTTGGGCTCTTTTCACTAAGCCCGAGGGAACCGCCCTGATTGGATTTTAATGTGCAGATGGTGTAATCACTGTAGGTCTAATTAGGACCTCCTTATGTTTGTCCCGTGAAGATTTTTATTATTATTTTTTTTATTTTTGTGAGGAAGACCAGCCCTGAGCTAACATCTGTTGCCAATCCTCTTCTTTTTTGCTGAGGAAGACTGGCCCTGGGCTAACATCCGTGCCCATCTTCCTCTACTTTATATGGGACGCCGCCACAGCATGGCTGACTAGCAGTGCTTCGGCAGGGGCCTGGGATCAGAACCTGCGATCCCTGGGCTGCCAAAGCGCGAACTAACCTGCTGCGCCACCAGGAAGGCCCCCAAGGAGAGTTTTAAAACACATATGTAGACATGACATATATGTAGACACTTTTTATGTGTTGAAAACTGCAGCAAGCTCTTTAAAAGCTTCTCTTTATTCTTAGAACATTTTCTGCAGGAAAAATGTGTCATTGTCCATTTATTATGTCAATTGATGCTTATACTCACAATGTGACAAGTTATAAAACTGAAGCAAAAAGTGAAAAAAATAAATAAAAACGTTTTTTAACCCCGGGCCCAATTTGGAATTACCTTGGACGCTTTTTAAAAATATCAATGCCTACTTCCCTTCTTTAGAGATTCTGTCTTCATTGATCTGAAGTGAGGCCTCCAACATGAATATATTTTTTTAAAACCTCCCCAGTTACATCCAATCTGTAGCAAGAGTTAAGAACCACACGATTAAGTGATTCAGCTAAAACCACATAATTGTTTGCAGTTCCTACCCAAGATATCTTTCTTTTGCGCTCAGTGGCCTCCAAGATTTTTTTCTATGCAAATATACAAAGTCATTTAAAGACACTAAGATTATGAGTCTCTGTCTCCTGAAACAATTGGGTGATGGATACAGCTTTCTTATTCCCTTCCCTCTAGAATTGTCTTCTCTCCCAGTGTCCCCGGTGACCTGAAAACCCTGAGACATAATGGAACCAGAGGGGTTACCCAGCCAGGAGCCACTGTTTCCCACAAGCCCATTTCTTCTCCCTCTCTTTTCCCTTTTATACTGCAATCATCTTTTTCAAACTACCAACTCTCAAGCTGTTAAAGAAAATTGTATTTGTTTTAAACAATCTTACATGACTGAAAATTGAATGGGTACTCAATAAAGATTTCCCTCCCAATCCTGTACCCCCAGCCATTCAGCTTCTGTCCCAGACCTGAAAATGTCCAGTTTCTTCTGTATCTTTCTAGAGATATCCTATACCTATCCAAAAAATATGTTTTTTTCTTTTTCTACACAAATTACGGTACACTATATACACTGTTTTACATCTTGCTTTTTTCACTTAATCATGTATTTTGGATATCTTTCCAAGTCAATATATAAGGTACTTCCTCGCTCTGTTTTATGTCTTTGTGTATTTAATTATATCTCACTCTTCTATTGATGTATCCAATCTTTCGTTATTACGGACAATGTTCTAAAATAATTTATTCCGTTAGTTTGCCCGTGTGAAGTATATTTCTAAGATACATTTCTAGAGAGAATTTGCTGGGTCAGAGTATGCACATTTGTAACTTTGATAGATATTGCCTAATTGATTTCTTCAGTGGTTGCACCAATTTTCACTCTGACCAGCATATCTGAGAATGTGACTTTCCTCATATCCTCACCAAAGAAGTGCTTTATAAAACCTTTTGATCTGTATATCAATCAGGCAGGTGAAAATGTCTTTTCAGAATAGTTTTATTTTGCATATCTCTTCTTATGATCAAGTTTTAGAAACTAATTTTTAAAGCTATATTTTTTGTGTTTCTTATATTAATTCTCAACGTTGCACTAATCAAACTTGCTATTTATTATTGCATTTGTTTGTTTCAATATAAACTTAAAGAGCTAATACATGGGCTAGCCAAGGAACCCAGTTAGTAATTGCAACATTTTTTATATGAAAAAAAACAACTATCACTCCCTATAACTGAATTATAAGCACACATTTGGAAGCACACAGAGTAGAGCATGGACACTCCCTGTGCGTCACACTACCCGTGCTACATATTTGAAGGGAAGTAAATATCTGCTGAGATTCACAGTGCTGAGCAAGCGCATTCAGAAACTATCTGTGAGTCCCCTTCCAAGAATTGATTTCTTTCCCTAAGTAATTGCTCTTTGAATGAAGGTCATTAAATGACCATAATAAAAGAGTTAGCATTTTAGAAAGTTTTGTGAATTTTATAATTTTCCATCACGACAGGGAGCCAAATCCTTTCTGTGGTTCAGATGGAGTATATTTTAAAACCCAAGGCCCTCAGAAATCAATTTATGCCAACACACAGCTTTCAGATGTGAAACAGAGGCCAGAGGGGTAGTAGAGGGCATAGGATCACAGTGCGGGTAGCCATCTAGAATCAGAAACCAGGCCTCCAGTCCCAGCATAAAGGTTTCTTGTTATCCCTCTCTGTGTTCACCAATTCAAATGCACATATCTCTGTACAGGAATCAACGGTTCCAAATTTAAACTAATAATTACCCTGATGGGTCAATCTGAACTTCTAATCACTTTTTTCTTTCCTCTGACTTTGTATCAAGTGTATACTTTAAATATGACATGGACTCAGTTACGATGACAGCTGTGATGGGTGCCAGGCTGCATGGCCAGAACCCCGTCAGGACTGAGGCTCTCATTCACTCAGCTGAGGGGGATATTGGCACCTGACAGCCTTTGCTGAGTCCCTCTCTGGGAATTGCCCGAGGTCATGTCTCCTCCCTCTGGCCTGCAACCTCAGACTTGTTCGTGTTTGCGGGAGACTGGAATAAGGCTCAGCCCCCTTATCTCAGTTCGGACAACTTTGAAAGGCTCTTCCAGCTCCAGAGCTTCCCAGGAGATCAGTTAGACCTTTGTTATGACTGCATCACAGCCCCAGCCTTGCCTCTGCCTAGCCATGTTGCCTTCTCTTCCCTTCAGCTGTTATTGACTTCCAGAGGACCTCCCAATCATCCTCCTACACACTAACCTCTGTCCCATAATCCGTTTCCCAGGCAACATGACCAATGTTATTAGACCAATGTCTAATCTGGAGCACTAGTTTCCTGGTTTGTGCATACACTTGCTGATTATATTAATTGACCCATTCATCATCAAGTGTTTCTCAAGAACCTATCATGTGCCACGTACTGACTAGGTGCTAAGAGTAAAAGGATTAACAGCAGCCAAAGTAGCAAGTAAAATATCCCTGTGCCTCAAGACTGGATATGTTTTGTCTGGTAAAGAGGAAAGTTAATGAGCACATGGTCGCTGCCTTTAAATATGTGACTCTGTCTTGTTTTCTGCAATCCCAGAAAATCTTCCCTGTGCCAGTTCTCTATCATGTTCATCCACCAGGTATAGAATTTATCATACTGCATTTTACACTGATTCTCTGCCAGCATTTTGATAATTTCAGAATTAATCATGGTGAAAATGAGACATTAGAGACATTCCACTTCCTCGTTATTGCTGCAGTGAGAGGAGATGTATGCAGCCTCTTGGTGATGCAGGATACATCTTGAGGATACAATGAATGACTTTTAGCCTAGTGATATCACCTAGAATCTTCGGTTCTCTGCAGGCATAGAGGTTTAAACATCACATTTTGTTATATCCTCCTCAGCTTTGCTCTGGGCCTTCAGTTGCACATGGTGGGAGCTAACAACTTTAAGAAGCATCTTGTTAGGTTTGTCATTGATGGTAACAATTTAAAGAATATGAACTTTGGAGGCAGATTGATGAAGGATCAAATCCTGGCTTAGCCACTGACCACCTGGGTGACTGAAGATGACTAATGCTCTAGTCTTCTTTAAGCCTCAATTTCTGCATTTTGAAAATGGGGCAACATTGTCTACCTTTCAAAGTTTCCAAAGACAGAGGATTAGAGAGCATCCCAGTGTTCCCAGAAAGTGAATGGATTTAAATCAATAATCCTGACTAACATATTATATCAATAACAATAAATATATTGTCCACTAGACTTGTAATGGAGTACGTCCTTATTATCCTGGAGGAAGAAATGGCTGGTAAGTATGTCACTGTGAATTTTCTTTAGGATCACATCGGAGAGGTAGGACTGGGCAAACCTGCTACTTCTCTTTAGAGAAAGTTCCTCCAGAACCAGGGCTTCAGCCCAGAGTTGGTTTCCATTTCCTGGGGCTGCCACCGACTTTGTGGCATAAAGGACACTCACCACATTCTTTTTTCCTATGGATGCCCCGAAGTGGCCAGTGTTAGTCTTGTCCTAGGAATTTCAATGTAGATTAGAAAAGAGCGTGATTGTGCTTCTACATTTTTAAATTTAATACGTTTGACTAAAGGAAATAACTGTTTAAAAAGGCGGAGGAAGAGGAAGAGAAGCACCATTAATTCACCCATATAATCCTCACAACCATTTCGTAAAAAACTTCATTATCAATCTCATGTTCCAGATGAATAAGGTAAGCCTCACAAAGTATAAAGGACTTTTCCAAGGACACTTTTCTAAATTGTAGTAAAGCTGGAGCTCAAATTCAGGTCTTAGGACTTAAAGTCTAGCTTTTGTTCTGCTTCCCTTTAGTGTTACTATCGGAAGGGACCAGTCAGGACCATCTATTTCAGCATTTCCAACACCGTGTCCTCTGTAGCACCAATAATTTGTGAGATATTTGGAAAATATTTGGCTAAAATTCGCTAAATTAGCTTCCTTATGTGGCAAAGAAATATTTTCCTAAATCCTAACATATTCATGTGAATGGTGCATTTCTGAGAAGTGGCAAATTATACAAAGATTCTCCAAAGCAGTTTCCCCACAGATTCCCTATTAACATTCCTCCTATTTTATGGAATATCTATTAACATTTCTAATATTTCTTGGAAAAATCAAATCAAGAATCACTAAATAGCACTATATCAAATCTGTGGCCACTAGCTTGTTGATGGTTAATTCATATCTCTTCTAGAGTTTCAGTTTAGTTCAGCAAACATTTATTGTGCTTACCACGTGCCATGCACCATGTGAGAAGGAAGGCAGGTAGTGAAGAATGCCATAAGAAGACAATTGCTGTGTCTTACAATGCTTAGAATTAAAGTTCTACTGCATTAACTTCCATTAATTTCCTTTGGCTCCTCTTGTACTCTTTTTGTCTTTCTGATATTCCACCTCATGCAGTCACAGTCTGAATCCAGAGGACTGTAAGGATCCTAACTCAGGAAATTAACCAGCGTTGTGGCATCACTTTCCTCCTTTTGAAATAAAGAATCACTAAGTGTATTCATTCTTTCATTCTTTCCCCCAATGTTCCTTGAGTATCTACTCTATGCCAGATATTCTTCAAGGCACTTTGGGTACATCAATATACAAATCAGAAAAAGATTTAGGCTCCCATAGAGCTAGACAGAAACATAACGAGTAAGTAAATGATATAGTGTGGTAGAAAGTTACGGGTGCTGTGGACAAAAGAAGAAAAGGTGAGCAGGGCAAGGAAAGCTAGAGCGCAGAAGTGAAAGGTGGGGGCAGTTTGTAGCATTAATCATACATTCACCACCAAAATTTTTACTGGAGGAGGAAGATCTGAGCAAAGAGTTAAAGGAGTAGAGAGTGAGCCATACTCTATCAGCAGAGCAATCAAGAGATAGAGAACAGCTAGTGCAAAGGTCCCAGTGTGTCCAAGCAAGAGCAAGGTAGCCGATGTGGCTGGAGAGAGTAAAAGCAGAGTAAGAGATAAGAGAGGTCTCAGGAAGTCACGTGTATCATGTACTACTTGGTGGACTACTAGAAGGACTTTGTCTTTTACTGTTCTGAGTTCAATAGGGAGTCACTTCCTGGGATTGAATGGAGGAGAAACCTAATCTGATTTAAGCTTTAAAAGGACCCTCTGACTTCTGTGTTCAGAATAAATTCCAGGGAAATAGGGGTAGAAGCAAGGACACTGTTAGGGGAAAAAAGGTGATAGTGGCTCAGAGTAGGAGGTGGTGGTGCAGTGGTGAAAACGGTGGGATTCTGTATATATTTTTGAAGGTAGAGCTGATGGATTGTCATGAGGTGTGAGAGAAAGAAAAGGTGAAGGGATATATCTGAGGTTTGGGGGCTATTGGAAGGATTACACTACCATCCACTAAGATGTCAAAGGCTGAAGGTGGAGCAAGTTTGGAGAGAGAGTCATTTTGTTTGGGGCATGTTGAGTTGGTGTTGAGAATGCAGGTGGATATATGGGTCTAGAGGTCATGATGGGGGTACATTTAGAGGTAGACATTTGGGGACATGAGAATAGATGAGATCAAGTCAGAGAAAAGAGAATTATCCTACAATCAAATCTGATAAGAGTCTACCACTGATGTAAGAGGAAAACCGAGTGAGATGTATATGGAGCCATTGATGAAAGAAGTGATAAGATATGATTTACAGTGGAATAACAATTGTACATATTCTGATTAACAGCCAGCAACAGAGCTACTAATATGAGACATGACAATCATAGTGACTTCATGACACTTACAAAACTGAATGCTTAAAACTTATTTGTTTATTACTGGTTTAAGGTCAGTTTGCTACCATATCATGAGCCACATTCTTTGATTGTTTTCTATTGTATCTTGAGCTCCTAGAAGAGATGGACTGACACACCATAGCTGTGGTCACAAATATTTATTGAACAGTGATTAAATACGTACAGAAAAATCAAATGTACTCAATTACTTATTGACATGGTAGAGGTATGTGCTCACTTGGCATAAAATCCATTGCTAAGCAGTGGGGTGTAGACTGAGCTAAGAGAGATGGGCTGTAGAGGTACAGAATGCACTCCCAATAAGGTCCAATAGAAGGCTGGACCTGAAAGGTTGAAAACAATTGAAATTGACAACCAGGTAAAGGCAGAGTTATCCAGCAAGCATGCTATCATATTTATTCCCTCACAGACCAGTGGACAAGAGTTTTCTTTTTATAACTTTATGCACTGCAATCATCCATGGTAGAGAAGCTAAAAGATGTGCCCAAAGTTGCTGAGGTAAACAATGATTAAAGAATCAGAATGGGAGCCTAGATTTTGGCATAATAGTGAGTAATACAAAAATAAGCCAAACTATTTGTTCAGTTTATGATAAGACACTAAACAGAGAGATAAGATTCTGGAAACTAACAGTACTTAGGAGACACATCATACTTATTGATTTCAGTAGTGCTTATCTGTTTCTTGTTAGTGATATTTAACGTGTTGGGATTCTACAGATCAACATCTGTCAAGCATATTTCTTAAGAGAAGTGCTAAAATCAGTGAGTGTGTGCATATTTTAATGGAAACAAGATATTACCTTTAATTTTTTATATCTTCTAAAGAATTTGTTATGATTTCATGATATTTTTACAAAAAAATAGTTCTCAAATGATGCAACAATCTTGACTCTGTCATTTGGTCATATTTTTCCATACTGCCTAGGCTTGGAGAGAGGAAATTTTGTTTATGTTTCATTTACAAGCACTGTTTATCACCCACTCTGAACACCCACAGAAGTATAAAATTCATAAAGAGCCATTTCCAGTTCATTTGCAGACGTATAATCCTGGCATTACCTTTGTCCTTGTTGACAATGGATATGCCAAATGCTAAATGACGCTCACAGAGTCAGTCTCTAACCATGGAAATGCCCTCCTTCCTCCTCAATATCTATGACTTTTTATCATGTCCAGTAAAGACAAATTAGAAATAGCCAAGATTCACTTCTATGTTTAGATCTCTTAAGTTGGAAAAATAAAAATGGACCCTGGCTGTAAACCCCAAAAATTTATGAAGTCATTTTGCCTGCTGCGAGATTGAGCCCACTCTTGAAAGTGGAACCAGGAATATCTCATGTCCCAAGAAGGTGATTGAGACTGAACCTCTGGGTTCACCTGTGAGATGGATGACAGGAAAGTCACTCGACTTTCCTACATTTTCTACCAGAAATGGCTCATGCAGTACAAAGGGTTGATGTGGAAAAATTGGGTCAGTGAGACAGATGTGATGCCTACTGCTGTGGGGGCTGTTTGCTGTCACGTTGACTAGCTCTGCTTAACACCAGAAGCACATTCCCCCACACACTCACTGGACACTTGCAAACGTTAAGGGTAGGAAAAGAGGGCCTAAAAGCATGCACTTATCTTTTATTATATTTTTTGTAAGATTAAAACGAGGTTTCCACCCATGGTAAAAATTATACATATTCCTTACAGGGATATAGAAAATGAGAATAGTAGATTTTAAAAATTCACCTAGTTGGCCCATTTTTCAAAAAAACGGACTTTGTAAAGACTTTAAGAGCATTTATCTTCTGATCCTCTTTTGTACACATATTTTTAAGTGTTTATTTTTAATTTTTGAAAGTGTCATTCATTTATTTTAGAAAACATAAATTATACAGAAAAGAAAAAGTGATGAGGAAAAGATCATAGACATGGAGTGCAGAGAACATGGGACTAATTTAAGAATCACTGTTCCTAAGGAAGAAAGAGCTCATGCATCAGACAAGTGTTATCTCTGAGACACAACCAAGAAGAGGACCTTCATAAATTGGTGTTGAATCTCCTTGTGGTTATCAAAAGGCGGGACTACATTCACGCAAAACTAATGACCAAAACTCTACATATGGCAAAATCTGGTAACAGTTAAAAAAAATAGAAGAATAAAGAGAAAAAAATGTCCAGTCGGAAATAAAAACTAGATTATCTATTGAGAACTAACATCAACTTAATTTTCTCTCCCAGTATTAAACAATACCAAGAATAAGAAAAAGTGACTGAACCTTTGCCCTGGGAAATACTTGCTTCCTGAGATAAAACTGTGAACCAACTAAAACAGCTGTCCCATATAAAGTAGAGGAAGACGGGCACGGATGTTAGCCCAGGGCCAGTCTTCCTCAGCAAAAAGGGGAGGATTGGCAACAGATGTTAGCTCAGGGCTGGTCATCCCCACAAAAAAAAAAACAAACAAAACTGCTGTCTCATCAAGACTCACTTCAGGGTTCTTGATTCTCTGTGCCCATCAATCCAAAGGTATCTGCTATAAACTGCCCAGTCTCAACCAATTCCCCATCTTGTAAGATCAACCTTAAAATAACCAGCTCAGGTCCTTAACCCCTGAAAACATTCTTCTCTGCCTTTCCTATTCTATTAAGACTTCCTCTTCTCCTTTCCTCTGCTACTAAGACTTTGACAAAGTGGGTCCTCCCTCATTACAGTAGGTCTAATGCATTCAGCTTTCCTTGAGCAACGTGTTTTCCTGGTTGTCTTTTGAGGGGTTGTCAGTAGACACCACCGAAGAACCCAAATCACTCTCTCTCTGGATCCTTCATGCTCTGGTCTAGTTTTTCAAGTTTTTTTTTTTTTTTTTTTCTTCACCTTTGTTTTAAATATCTGCAACATTATTTATGTTCTTTCCTGCCTCCAGAGAAGGAGATAATAAATTCTACATGGCCATTTTCAATTTCCTTTCTTATTTAATCTATGTTTATTTCATCTCACCTTGGTTTCTCTTCTTCCCTATTTATTCGTTATATACTCATCTTCTTTTTCATTGTAATCACACCTTCTTGAATCCAGTTGAATTCTTATTAACCGTTCTTCTTGTTCAAGTAGTAGATGATTTCCATCTGCCTGATGGGTGACATATTGTCAGCCTATGACAGACTTTTATCAAATGCACCCCTCTTTACCTGAAACGGCACCCACCCTGTCCTCACTACCCATGGCTGTGATACACTGAGACAAGATGAAGCACAAGGAAAACTGCAATCCCCTGAAAGCCTTGCTACCACATTCTTGTCTCCAACCCTATTGATAGTTTTAGCTTTTGTAGACTACCATTCCCTGATATGTCTCCACTTCTGGATTCTTTTTTTCCTTCCAAGCTTGCACAGATATCACTACTTCTGTTCTGCATTCTGTGGGATGGGAAAATTCACGTAAGACTTTGAGGCACCGTGTTATGCAGATATAGGGGGGTGCATACTTCAATTGCCTCAAAGCAGGCCCTCAATAAAGCAGTTGCCTAGGTTTCTGTTTGACATACACTTTGAATTTCTGACTCTAGGACATGCTATTTTCAGCGATACAAGTGGCTGTTTGCAGAGTATGCATGGTTCTGTGATTTCACTTCATACTACAGCTCCACTAGACTCCCAGTCTGCAAAAATATCTCCAGGTTCAGGGTATTAGTTTAATGTCACACTGTCTTCTTATGGTGCTATTATGGCTCTCATCTTTTTTCTCTCTCTGTTTTTGTGTGTGTGTGTGTGTGAGAAGTCAGGAAAGACAGAGTCAAAGATTGATCTTAGATTCACATCAATACCCTAAACCCCCAAGAATGAGGCAGAGCACAATTAACTCATTGTATTGATTCATAGTTGTAGTCATTTACATTGAAAAGGTGCTTCCTCTGTCTGTATCTATTGCGATCTTCATAGCATTTTGCAAGATGTCAGCTAGGTTCATTTTGCAAGATATTAGCTCTTTTCCCTAGACACCTAGCCCGATGTGGTCTGACTCCAGCTCTGTGGTCCTGCCCAGGGACCGGCTCATTTCTTCTTTAAGCTTTTCTCTTTGTCTAAGTTCCATGCCTGCACATGTGGATTCAGTTCTGCCCCACCTTGACCCAAGCCTGAAACTCGGCCACTTTATTGGTTCTTCCCTCCTATTAAAAACAAAACAAAATGTTTATCCACATATTTTATTAGTATCATAGCTCTACTAAAGATTTGTGGAATTGAAAGGAGGGGTCAATTCATGGATTTTCAACTTGCAATTATCCTGCTGTCTCTATTCATACTCTGAAGCGACACCAAATGACTTTTTCTTCTCTCATAAGCAGAGCAATTTTACTTACATTCAGGCCCTGGAGCCTAAACTTCCATCCAGAAATGTGCTTCCCAAATTGCACTTTTCACTACAGATGCTAAAAAAAAAAATAAAGCAAAACTTTCTCTATATCTCTATATTTACAGTACCTCTGGGTTGACATCTTTGCTTTACAAAGCAGTTGCAGAGGCTCAGAGAAAGTAAGTGCCTTTTTTTTCTTTTTTTTGCTGAGGAAGATTCGCATAAGCTAACATCTGTTGCCAATCTTCCTCTTTTTTTTTTTAATTTGAAGAAGATTAGTCCTGAGCTAACATCTGTGCTCATTTTCTTCTATTTTGTATGTGGGACGCCACCACAGCATGGCTGACAAGTGGTGTAGGTCCACGCCTGGGATACAAACCCATGGACCCAGGCTGCTGGAGTGGAGCATGCTGAACTTAACCACTACTCCATGGGGCTGGGCCTTCAAGTGACTTTCTTAACTTGCACAACTGGTTAATGGCAGATATCCCAAACAGTGGTTGAAGGGCCAGAGCTCTTTCTCCAGACATGGCATTTCTCTGTTTCCAAGGCACGAGAGGCACAGAGAGCTCCAGCCCTCGCCTTCAATATGTACCCTTGGTAAGCTGCTGGACCTAAGTGAGGCTCAGTTCCTCATGTGCAAAATGGATGTAAAATTCACGTAGACGATAGTCATGTGATTGAGACCCTCTGTGGGTAAGACAGTACTAGACACATAATAAACACTTAATGTTAATTCCTTCTTTCTCCCCTGATAATTCTCTTCTCAACGTGGTGACCAGTATACAACTTCATGTGTCACAGAAAAATGGATAATTGTAACAATGTTTATTTCAGATGGATTTGATGAAATGAGGCAAGACCATTGCAGCAGATAATTATCTTGTATGACTCTCCTATTGTATATCAAAAGGCAAAAGTACACTGGCATTCTCCAGGAATTTTCTCTAGAGTGATAGCTTCACCCTACTGCTACAGCTCACTTAGTATCACTTGTTGCCTACTTTTGGAATCCTTCCCTGACTCCCAAGATTATACCCAGTGTCTTTCCTCTGTGTTTCTTCCCTAGCTCTATCATTGTTGTTACTATGTTAAATTGTTTACCTGTTTAATCCTCCATGTAAATATCAGTTCTTAGAGCTTTGCCTTTATTGTTTCACTTCAGTAATGTTATTACAGAAATTAAATTATAAGTAATATAAAAGACATTTGATGAATGAATGACTGTCAGTCTCCTTTAATTCCAAAGTAAAACATTTTTGGCACTACCAATTGTTATACAATTTGCTCCAGCTTCTTTAACTACACCTGGCCAGATTACTCAATAGATATAAGGAAACTCTTCTTTCTTGTTCTGCCCTTCTGCTCCTCTTCTTCTTCTCTGCTTTTTGATTCCTTTGTTCTATTATCTCCTTCCAACTCCTAACCCTAACATGCATTTCTTGTTTTGAAAGTTCATTCAGATGAGCTTCTTCAATACACCAACTTGAATCCCCACTTTGCACTTTCCATTGGCTCTCCCTGTCTGTGACTGAAGTGAAAGATGAGACCATGATGGTTCTATCATAGCAATAAGAGCACTGCCAGGTTGGCTGGCCTACCTTCCAGAGAAAGTGAACTTGACAAATGGTGGACAGCCAGTAAAGGTTGGATGTATGGTCACAGAATGGAAAGAGCTTCCCCAATATGTGGCCTCTGTCTTGACTTAAACCCTGGCATTGGGGTGAAAAAAAGAGGTTACCCTAAAAGGAATCATTTCAGAAACCAGGACACTGTCAGGGATCTGCAAAGTGTTAGAGAAAGAAGGTAAAGGATATCTGGATTCAGGAAGCATCTTTTCTATAACATTTTTGCAAATACTTCCTCCAACCCCCAAAAGGACTGAGTTTCTTGGTTTGTTGTTCAAAACTTGTTCTCTTCTCCAGAGAAATGTAACTATCAAATACATTATCTGCCATGTACAGATAAGGTGATGTCTGGGGACAGTATAGAAGACTGTAAGTCAGTGTAAGTTGAAGCCTTTGGAAAAATGAAAAGTTTAAAGGGAAACATTTCTAACAATGTTTAGGGCAGTAGCTTCTTTGGGAAAACACACAAAAGCCTGGCTTATCCGTATTTTTAAAATATCATGGAAAATGCTGAAAGAGAGGCCTTAAAGGAGAGGGCCAGAAGGCAACCAATCCCAGCTACTCTCTTAGGATACACAGACGTCACTATGTGTGTTTTGGGGGCCCAAGAATTTTAGTCTTAATCATCTGTATTCGGGTTGGAACATATAGAATCTTACATGTAATATACTTTCAACAAAGTTCTGTTAATTTGATTCAGAAATTGTAGATAAGATAAAGTAGCAAAAAAAAATTTATACCTTCTTATTTTTGTCTTTTAAAAAGTTATTGAAGTCACGTCTCTTCATAAACTTTAGATACTGAATTTTATTTTTTAAGAGTTGTGACCAAAGTCAGTAGCTTTGTATAAATTTGTTGAAGAAATGTAAAAAAAAAGTACATTTCATGAGTGTAGAGGTTTAAGAACCATGGAGAAATAAAAGATTAAAAAAAAAGCAACAAACCATTTGTATTTCCATAAATTACTCTGCACACGTTTACATACATATTTAAATGCATCAGAAAATATAATGGATATTTCAGCATTTCAAGTAGTCATAATTGGGAGGAAATTAAATTTTCTTGATAATGCCAAGCTCACTTAAAAGAATTTATAATTCTTTCTTTCTAACCAATTTATATTAGAACTAAGTTCTCATCCTTTTGATACTATCAATAGAAGCAAAATTCATCCTTTGAAGGTGGATTTAGGTTTAGAAATAGCCAGAAGTGATTTCAAAATCAAGTCTGGGAAATAGGTGAGAGAGCAAGCTGACTACACTGAATTGGGTTTCCAGTGGTGAAAGAAGGCTGGGTTAATTCTATGATTTGCATTAGAGATCTTAAGACCACTCCAGAATAAAAATATCTCAGTGTTATAATAAAAGTGGAAATATCATTGAAATAACTGTAATTCCCCATTGTGACAATTTTGAAGGAAATGCTGCTTAATTGGAAGCATAATTTCTAATATATTAAAAAGAATCAGTCTTCTTATAGATGTGATAGACAAAGGATTAGAGCTTTTACTAGATACAAGGTTCAAACAATTTAAGAGAAAGCACTAATGACATAATACATAGATGTATATAGGACATTAACAGTAATTCACAAAGGAAGAAAATCAAATGGCTCACATAAATGGGAAAATATGTAGTTCAAAGTAATATTTTAAGCTAGAAATGTCAAGTTAAAGCAACAATTCTATATAATCTCCACTTGCTAAATTAGCAAATATATATATAAAAAAGACAGTACCAAAAGTTAGCAAGATACTAAAGAATGAAAATACTCACTTATTGGAGGAGTTTAGATTAAAATGAGAATTCCTGAAAATAAATTTTAATTTTTTATGTGCATTATATATGTAGATATATAGAGAGAATTATATGCAGATAGATAGATATCTAGATACACAGTTGATAGATGATAGGTGAATAGATGAGAGATAGAGAGAGGACAGATGATAAATAGATACATAGACAATAGATAGATAGATGATAGATTACAAATGATAGGTACATAAGAAAGAGATTGAAACACACACACAATGTTTATGCCCTTTGAAGTTATTACGCCATTTATAGATATCTTTCAGGAAATAATTCATAATAGTGGGAAAAAAGGAATTTACACTAATATATTAATCAGAATGTTATCTACAAAAGTGTAAATTAGGTAAAAATCCTTGAAGTCTAATATTTTTCTCTTAGTACGTACTAGATTGAATATTATTGATGGGCTTTTTTAGGTAGTGCGTTTGTGGATGATTTAAAAATTTCTTCTTTCTACATGTCTGTGCTTTCTAAATTTAATATAATAATTTTGAATTTTTAATGATTGGAAAACTGAAGATTTATTATTAGAAACTCCCTTTAAAACTTTCTCAAATCTTCTCAAATTGATAAAGAGCATCTACAAAGAAAACCCATAACTAACATTATATTTAATAGTGAAAGACTTCATCCTTTCCTCCAACATTTAGGAGCAAGACAAGGATACCACTCTCACCACTTCTATTCAACATTGTACTGGAGGTTTCAGCTAGAACAATTGGGCAAGAAAATGCTTTCAGATTGGCAAGAAAGAAGTTAACTATCTCTACTTGTAGGTGATTCTTATATGTAGAAAACTCTAAAGAATACATACACACATACATGAGACAATAATTTAGTTCAGCAAGGCTGCAATATCCAAAATCAATACACAAAATTTAACTTTATTTTTATACACTAGCAATGAACAATCTGAAAATAAAATTAAGAAAATGATTTACAATACACAGGTGGTCCCCCACTTACAATGGCTTTGCTTACAATTTTTTGACTTTACAATGATGTGAAAGCAATATGCATTGAGGAGAAACCATACTTAGAATTTTGAATTTTGATCTTTTCTGGGACTGGCAATATGCAGTACAATGCTCTCTCAGATGCTGGGCGGCAGCAACAAGCCACAGCGCCCGGTCAGACATGCGATCTTGAGGATAAACAACCGATACACTTACAACCATTCTGTATTCATACCATCATTCTGTTTTTCACTTTCAGTACAGCATTTGGTAAGTTACATGACATATTCAACACTTTATTATAAAATAGGCTTTGTGCTGGATGATTTTGCCCAACTGTAGGCTAATGTAAGTGTTCTGAGCACGTGTAGGTGGGCTGGGCTAGCCTATGATGTTCAGTAGTTTACGTGTAATAAGTGCATTTTCAGCTTATGGGTTTATCAGAATGTAACCTCATCATAAGTCAAGGAAGATCTGTAGCGAAAAGGAAAAAAATAATTAGGAAAAATGTTAACAAAAGAAGAGCCAACTTCTACACTTTAAAAAATGTTGAAAAAATTAAAGAAGATCTAAACTAATGGAAAGACATACTGTGTTCATAGATTGGAAATATTAATATTGTTAACATGACAATGCTCCCCGAGTTGATTAACAGAGTCAATGCAATGCTCATCAAAGTTTGAACTTTTTTTCTTGCAGAAATTTATAAGCATATCCCAACATTTATACGAAAATGCAAGAGACCCAGAACCCAGAATAGTCAAAACAACAGTGAAAAAGAAAAACAAAGTGAGAGAACTCACATGTCTCAATTTTTGAACTACAGGCATACCTTGGTTTGGTTCCAGACCACCACAATAAAGTGAATATCACCATAAAGCAAGTCATATTAATTTTTTGGTTTCCCATTGCATATAAAAGTTATATTTAGGGCCAGACCTGTGGCCTAGTGGTTAAGTTCGGTGAGCTCCACTTTGGCAGCCTGGGATCAGTCCCCAGGCCTGACCGACACCACTCATCAGTGGCCATGCTATGGCAGTGACCCACAAACAAAATAGAGGAAGACTGGCACAGATGTTAGCTCAGGTGAATCTTCCTCAGCAAAAAAAAAAAAGAAGGAAAGAAAAGGTATGTTTACACTATACTGTAGTCTAAGTGTGCAATAGCATTATGTCTAAAAAAAGTACATACCTTAATTAAAAAATACTTTATTGCTAAAAAATGCTAACCACCATCTGACCCTTCAGAAAGTTGTGAATTTTTTGCTGGTGGAGGGTCTTGCCTTGACGTTGGTGGCTGCTGACTGATCAGGGTGATGGTTGCTAAAGGTTGTGGTGACTGTGGCAATTTCTTAAAGGAAGATAACAATGAACTTTGCTGCATCAATTGACTCTTCTTTTCATGGACAATTTCTGTGTAGCATGTGATGCTACTTGATAGCATTTTACCCACAGTAGAACTTCTTTCACAAATGGAACCAGTACTCTCAAATCCTGCCACTGCTTTATCAACTAAGTTTATGTAACATTCTAAATCCCTTGTTGTCATTTCAACAATCTTCACAGCATCTTCATCAGTAGAAGATTCCATCTCAATAAACCACTTTCTTTGCTCATCCATAAGAAGCAACTCCTCATCTGTTAAAGTTGTATCACGAGATTGCAGCAATTCAGTCAAATCTTCAGGCCCCACTTCTAATTCTAGTTCTCTTACTATTTACACCACATCTGCAGATACTTCCTTCACTGAAGTCTTGAACCCCTCAAAGTCATCTGTGGGGGTTTGAATCAACTTCTTCCAAACTCCTATTAAGGTTAATAGTTGACCTCTTCCCATGAATCACGAATGGTAAATCCTTTTCAGGAAGTTTTCAATTGACTTTGCCCAGATCTATCAGAGAATCACTATCTGTGGCCTCTTTGGCCTTACAAAATGTATTTCTTAAATAACGAAATTTGAAATAACTTCTTGATCCATGGAATGCAGGATGGCTGTTGTGTTAGTAGGCATGAAAACAACATTCATCTCATTGTACATCTCCATCAGAGCTCTTGGATTACCAGGTGCATTGTCAGTGAGGAGCAATATCCTGAAAAAGAATCTCTTTTTTCTGAACAGTATGTCTCAACAGTGTTCTCAAAATATTCAGTAAACCATGTTGTAAAGAGATGTGCTGTCATACAGACTTTGTTGTTCCATTTACAGAGCACAGGCAGAGTAGAAGTAACATAATTTGTAAGGGCCCTAGGATTTTCAGATGGAAAATGAGCATTGGCTTCAACTTAAAGTTACTAGCTCCTTTAGCCCCTAACAAAAGAGTCAGCCTGTCCTTTGAAGCATAGAAACCAGGCATTGACCTCTCCTCTCTAGCTATGAAAGTCCTAGATGGCATCTTCTTCCAATATAAGGCTGTTTTGTCTACATTGAAAATTTGTTGTTTAGTGTAGCCATCTTCATTATCTTAAATAGATCTTCTGGATAACTTGCTGTAGCTTCTATATCAGCACGTGCTGCTTCACCTTGAACTTTACGTTATGGAGATGGCTTTTTTCCTTAAACCTCATGAACCAACATCTGCTAGCTTCAGACTTTTCTTCTGCAGCTTCCTCACCTCTCTCAGCCTTCACAGAATTGAAGAGAGTTAGAGTTTTGCTCTGGATTAGGCTTTGGCTTTGGGTAATGTTGTGGCTGGTTTGATCTTCTATCCAGAACAATAAAACTTTCTCCATATCAGGAACCAGGTTGTTTTGCTTTCTTATCATTCATATGTTCACTGGAGTAGCACCTTTAATTTTCATTAAGAACTTTTCCTTTGCATTCACAACTTGTCTAAATGTTTCATGCAAGAGACATCACTTTGGGTCTATCTCAGCTTTCAACATGCTTTCCATACTAAGCTAATCATTTCTAGCTTTTGATTTAAAATGAAAGATATGTGACTCTTCCTTACACATGAACATTTAGAGGCCATTTTAGGATTATTAATTGGCCTAATTTAAATTAATTGGCCTAACTGTGTCTCAGGAAATAGAGAGGCTCAAGGAGAAGGGGAGAAACAGGGGAATGGCTGGTCAGTGGAGTAGTCAGGACACACACAACATTTATTGATTAAGTTCACTGTCTTACATGCGCTCAGTTCGTGGCACCCCAAAACAATTACAATAGTAACATCAAAGATCACTAATATAGATTAACATAACAAATATAATAATAATAAAATGTTTGAAATATTGCAAGAATTACCAAAATGTGACACAGAGACATGAAGTGAGTAAATGCTGTTGGAAAAATGGTGCCGATAGACTTGCTTGAGGTGGGTTGCCATAAACCTTCAATTTATAAAAAAACAAATAAGCACAAGAACACAAAGCACAATAAAATGAATATGCCTGTAGTACAAAGCTATAGTAAACATGACAGTGTGGGCCTGGAATACAGATAAAAATATAGATAAATGAAATAGAATTGAGAGTCCCTTAATAAACACTTCACTGATTTTGACCAAGTTGCCAAGCCAATTCAATGGAGAAAGAAGTCTTTGCAACAAATGGTGCCTGGACAACTAGATATCTACATGCAAAAGAATGCATTTGGATTCCTATCTTATACCTTTTTCAATGACCTAAATATAAGAGCTAAAACTATACAACTCTCAGAAGAAAATATAGCTGTAAATCTTCATGACCTTGGATTAGACAACCCTTTCTTATACATGACACCAAAAGCACAAATGACCCCCCCAAAAAAAAGAAGAGAGAGAGAAACTGGACTTTATTAAAATTTTTAAAAAGTATACTTTTAAATAAAGCATGAAAACGAAAAGGAAAAGACAACTACAGAATGGAAGAAAATATTTGCAAATCATATATCTGATATGGATTCAGTATCCAGAATATATAAAGAAATCTTACAGCTCAATAATAAAAAGACAAATAACCGAGTTAAAAAATGAGCAGAGGATTTGAATAGACATTTCTCCAAAGATATACAAATAGCCCATAAGCATATGAAAAAATGTTCAACATCAATAGTCATTAGGGAAATCCAAATCAAAACCACAGTGATGTACAACTTTGTACCCACCAGCATGACTAAAATCTAAAAACAAAACAAAAAAATGGACAATAACAAGTGTTAGCAAGGATGTAGAAAAATTGGCACCCCCATACATTGCTAATGGGATTGTAAAATGGTGAAGCCATTGAGAAAAGAGTTTGGAAGTTCCTAAAAAACAAAATACAGAGTTACCATATAACCCAGAAATTATACTTCTAGGTGACTGCCTTCAAGAGAATTGAAAACATATGTTCATGCAAAAACTTATACATGAATGTTCTTAGCAACATTATTCATAATAGCTAAAATGTGGAAACAATATGAATGCCCATCCACTCATGAATGGATAAACAAAATGTGGTATATCCATATAATGGAATATTATTTAGCCATAAAAAGAAATGAAGTTCTGATATGTGCTATAGCATGCATGAATCTTGATAGCATTATGATGAGTGAAATAAATTATGCACAAAAGGAAAATATGGTATGATTCCATTAATATGAAATGCCCCAAATAGGCAAATCCATAGAGACAGAAAGATCATTAGTGCTTTCCAGGAGTTAGGGGTGTGGGGAATGGGGAGTGACTGCTAACAGGTATGGGGTTTTGTTTTGAGTGATGACAATTTCTGAAATTAGATAGTAGTGACTGTTGCACAACTTTGCAAGTATACTAAAAAACATTGAACTGTAGCTTTAAAATGTTGAATTTTATTATAAGTGAATTATATCTCAATAAACAAATATATTTCCACTTCAAGAAAAGTACTTCTCTTGTATTCACAGACACACACACACACACACACACACACACACACACACACATTTCTACTTAAATGCAGTCTCAAGCCCTTAGGAGGATAAAATAAATCAAAGAATCATCTGCTAGATGATGAGCACATTTGGAAAACAAATAGGTCATGAATTCTGGAAGCCACAATTATGCTCTTCTTTTTCACTCTCTATTTTCCCTCCCATAAGGAACTACGTGAAAATAGCAAGTGGACTATTGTGAGTAGAAATTTTACGGGAGATGAATTACATGTGTGTGAGTATATTTGTGCCTGTGTGGGTGTATATACAAACATACACTGACATATTCACCCTTTTAACTTTCTAAGGTGCTGGCATCAAAGAACATTATTTACAATGGTTAGTTTTAAACTAGCAGCTGATAAAGAGTCTGGATTAAATGATATTTAATATCAAATAGAAATATCAGTCAAGGTAGGAAACCCTGAGTACAAAGAAAGTGTGTGAGCATGAGGGCAGCATCTGACTCCTACCATGGACAGTGGTACAAATGCTGGGAGGTGTGGTGTAACCTTTTGTCCCTCCCTTCTCACTTCTAAACTACATGCAAAGTTAATTTAGAGAAAACTGCTCAAGAGAATCACCCCCATGTGGGGCAGTTTCACAGCTTTCTTCTGCACAAATCTGTCATCCTCCCTCTGTGCCCCCCTCAGCTGCCAACAGGCTAGAAATGCTCTTGGACCTGACCTCTTGCACGAAGAGGCTCCCTACTGAGTCAGTGATAGGTATTCAGCCATTAGCTCCCAAGAGGCCTTTTGCCTTCTCCTTTCGCTATTCCAGACTCCTTTGTGTTCTCCAGTTAAAAGGTAGGAAGGAAGAGAAATAGTAAATGCTATTTAAGGAGGCCTTAGCCTGTCTTCTGCCGGGTGCCCCCCTAAAGAGCTGGAGGTGTTGTGGGAGAAAGTTAAGGAACCATTCAGACTCTGTTGTCTGTATTAGTTTCCTGTTGCTACTGGAAGAAATTACAATTTAGTGGCTTAAAATTTAATATTTTATGGCACTGGATTTTAGTGATGCTATATTCAAAGCAATTTACAAGCATCTCAGTAGTGAAATCAGCAATAAAATAACTTCAAAATTTGTCATTTAATAAACATAATTTCAGTTATTAAAAACAAGTCTTGTTATTTTTCCCTAGCTCCCCACTTCATCTAATATTAATTAGGAGAGCAATTATTGAAGAATAATCATTTGTAGTTCATTTTTAATATTAGAATCAATAGAATGCACACATTTTAACAAGTTATTAATTAGATAGTTCTTTTAAAATTTTCATCTACATCACCCTTTGCATTTCATTTAGAAGTCATAGGTGCTGGTTGTTGCTAATTGACATGTTCATAGTGTTTGTACCCATATTTCATATAGATGCATTATTTTGCTTTCATCATCCACCTTATGTTTTTTCAGATTAAAAATCTATCTCACCATATATAAAAATCAATTCAAAATGGATCAAGGACCTGAAAGTGAGACCTGAAACTATAAAACTCCTGGAAGAAAATATAGGCAGTACACTAATTGAGATTGAACATAAAGGGATCCTTTCAGATTCCATGTCTACTCGGACAAGGGAAACAAAAGAAAAAATAAACAAGTGGGACCTCATCAGACTAAAGAGCTTCCACAAGGCAAATGAAATCAGGATCAAAATGAATAAACAACCCACCAGCTAGGAGAAAATATTTGCAAATCGTTTGTCCGACAAGGGATTAATCTCAGTAATATATAAAGATCTCATACAACTGAGCAACAAAAAACCAAACAACCCAATAAAAAATGGGCAGAGGATATGAACAGACATTTTTCCAAGGAAGAGATACAGATGGCCAATAGACACATGAAAAGATGTTCAACATCACTAATCATCAGGGAAATGCAAATCAAAACTACACTAAGATATCACCTTACACCTGTTAGAATGGCTATAATTACAAAGACAAATAACAACAAATGCTGGAGAGGTTGTGGAGAAACGGAGACCCTCATTCACTGCTGGTGGGAATGCAAACTGGTGCAGCCTCTATGGAAAACAGTATGGAGAGTCCTCAAAAAATTAAAAATAGAAATACCGTATGATCCAGCAATCCCACTCTTGGGCATCTACCCAATGGACATGAAATCGACCATCACAAGAGGCGTATGGACCCCTATGTTCATTGCAGCATTATTCACTATAGCCAAGAAGTGGAAGCAACCCAAGTGTCCCTCGACTGATGATTGGTTAAAGAAGATGTGGTATAAATACACAATGGAATACTACTGAGCCATAAGAAAGGACACAATTGTCCCATTTGCAACAACATGGATGGACCTAGAGGGTATTATGTTAAGTGAAATAAGCCAGAGAGAGAAGGACAGACACTGCATGAACTCACTCATATATGGAATATAAGTGAACACACGGACAGAGAGAACTGATTGGTGGTTACCAAGGGGAACAGGGGTGGGGGTGGGCACAAGGGGTGAAGGGTTACATCCACAAGGTGACGGACAAACAAAATTGTACAACTAAAACCCCACAGCGTTATAAACTATTAAGACATCAATAAAAAAAAATGGTAAAGAAAAAAAAAAAGGGAACTTTGGATTCTAAAAAAAAAAAAAAAAAAAAAATCTATCTATGGTTAAAATTGGAAAGAAACCGAAGTAAATCATAACAATCACAACTCATAATCCGACTAATGATTTTGAACTTCAAGACTCCTACTGTTACATCAGTGACAGTTACTTACCCAGTGCTGGGGATTAAGCATTTCCCTGTTTTGCTCACTGTCATGCCACGTTCACCCCCCACCCAAGAAAACACCTTGGAATTCAAGTACGCAAGTGAGCGAGAGCAGTATTTATTCTAAGGATGCTACTGGGATAACTTAGTTTATTTTGAAAAGTAAATCATTCACAAAATTCAACACTTTCTTATGATAGAAAAATATTTGCAGTTTACTTTAGAATTGACCTCAACTCACTGGGGTGGCAAACTGTTGACTGAAAACCAATGCTTAGATTCACATGTTAGGAACCTGTCATATGCTCAGTAATTTTCAGATACTGCAAGGTCAAACAACTTGATATTTCTCTTATTGTTATTTCTCAGTTTTAGCAAGTATTTCAAGCTGATTGGAATTTTGGGTCGGAGGAAAAAGGTCTAGAAATAGAAGGATAATAGATAATTTTACTGAATATACTAAGAAAAGGAGGCCATACTGAAGCATGAAGAGAATTAGCTGTGTCTTGGCGAAGTCGTGTCAACTTTGGTCCTCACTTTCTCCTCTGCTCTATTCTAATTAGTTGTGATGGATAAAGGAGACAGTGGTTATGAAAACACACTTTGAAAAAGAATGGCTACCCATAAATGTAAGGATGTACGAAGAGATTTATATCTGTATTGTTAATACATCCACTACATTACTTTACTTACGAATATTGACATTTTCATAGGCGTTTCTTTCCATTTCTGTTCAATTCTAAACCCTTGTTCAATTTTGCTGTATAATTCCTCTTTGGGAAAGTCAGAATTTTAGCATCTGTCCTCCCCCGTGCTAATGACAGCAGGTCTCCACCTCCACACAACTGATAATGAGCCTAACTATGATGTCCTGGTTTCCACTGAGTTTTTATTTGGGTCACAGCAATAGAGGAAAATATGAGCCAAAGGAAATTGTTTCTTGGAAGACTGCCTGACTATCCCATGATGGAGAGGACTAAAATGCATATTCCGACATAAAGTATTTTAGAAACTGTGTTCAAACTCTACTGGTTATAACAAAACATTCTACGGCTTTAAGTCAAAGAACTTTATTGCCTTAGATCCAAAGGCCTTTGTAACTGCAATGTTTCTCACAATAATTCTCCTTTCCCACAGGTATTAAGGTAGCTCGGGCCCAAGTTGTCATGTCCTTGTATGAACACATTACTCTTCACACTGGTCTCCGCCTCTTCTCTTTCTCTTCTCCAAGCTGGTCAACCAATTTCTACAGGATTTATCTTCATCTCCAACTTTAATCACATTACACCCTTGCTTAAAAATTGTCAGGGCCCTATCATGACTTATTATTGAATAAAGTACCAGAATATTTCTGGTCATTCAGGGTTGGATGGGGGGGAGCCAAACATTTCTGTCATGTTCTACCTGAGCAATCTTTGGCAAGATTTCCAACTCTCCAAGGATTTTCTTTATGTAAAATAGATGTAAAATTTACCTCTTAAAGTTATGGCATAATTGGATAATATTGAATAAATATAAAACATTCAGCAAGATGAGTGTCCTCGTCCCCTTCTCTCTAGCCTCATCTAATTTTGTCCCTCCACATGCCCCCCAAGCCCCAGACAGACAGGGTTATTGGCTCTTCTGTGAATAGGACCACTCTGACCACCTGCCCCTCTCCTGGTCTTGCTCCTGATGTTTCCTCTTGGAGACTCCCCCCCGCCCACCACACCCATAGGACCAAACCATGTTCATCCTCAGGACACAGTATCAACACTACCTTTTGCATGAAAATTTTTGTTCTCACCTGATTTGCATGAAAATTGTCTTCCTTTGGATCGCCCTAGCATTTGTCTTGTATCTCTGTTATAGAAATACTTGCCTCAACCAGTCCTATTGGAACTTTTCAGCAAAAATCTTATTGTCCCAGTGATATTGCATATTTCATTATTCTCTTTACTCTCTGCAGGGAGAGAATCCTTCCCTTACCATTTGCATTTCTTTGAGGAGAGGTCTTGGGAAAGAAAAATGCTTATAAGCATTTAAAAGGAGTGATAAAAAGAAGAGATCTCTAAATCCCTTAATGTAAAGGGATAAAAATATAAAATCTGCAATTTAGAAACTACCATTTCCCCTAAGGAATTTCTACTGTAAAGAGAGAAATTCCTAGACCTCATTCATCTTATATATGATATGAGAATAATGAGAGCAATATTTGTCCTTCAAAATATAAAACATATTTTGTAAGACCTGAAATTAAGCATAACTGAAAAAAAATCACTTTGCTCTCCCTATAACCCTGTTTTTTTATATGTTTTTAAAACTTCCTTTCTGTAAAAGCTTTCAGAAATTTTGAACACAAACTTAAGCCCTGCTCTAATTTTTTTAACATGGAATACTCAATTTTCATAATAATCTTATGATAGGTATTTTCCTAATGTTCATTTTATGGATGAAGAAAGTGAGGCAGAGAAAAACTAAGTAACATGTGCTATTTCACACAGCTAATAATAAATTTCAGAGCAGGGATTTCAGCCCAAGGAATCTGCCTCCAGAGCCTGTGTTTTTGACTGCTTTAATAAACTTCCTTTCAAATATTGTATTATTCTGATTGATCCTCCTCTGTCAAACAAAGGTTTTATACTCATAGTGGGGGCCACATAAAAAACCTAATGCTTTACTTTAGGAGTTTCTGCCCACAACCATCAGTTGTGTCACATGCACACACAAACACACACCACTAATTCTTGGCTGAAAAGCAAGTTTAAAGCTTTAAAAATCATTCTGAAAACTTCATAATTATAACATAACTTCAAAGAGGAAGTGTATTTTGTGCACATAGCTTACCAGGAATTTTAAGCCTCATGAACAGGCTCCCTGGGGATGAATTCCTCACGATGAGCCTTCTGCAAAGAAACATCATCTTCGCCTACCCTCCTGTGTCTAAACTTAATGTTCTCTTGGCTCTCTCCCATGACTGCACTCCACTCTGGTACATTTTGCAAACATTTAATCCTATTTATTACTTGTTTGTTATCTGCATTTATCCTCCTTCTACTTTTTTCATGTTTTCATTGTTGGAGCCAGCATGGCTGTGCTTAAATCTTATGCTGCTGGCTGGTGTGGCTCACGCTGATTCTCTCTGTACAAAGCCCTGAACTGTCCCACTCACTTTAGAGGGATGTGAGAAAAATGGGGCCCAGCCAGGGTGGCTCACCCTCCCAGCAGAGAGTTACAGTCACAATTTCTTCTATTTATCTAAATAAATTTCAGTGAAGGCAGCCAGATGCCTAGTTATGAATGCTTATCCTTATTTTCAATATGTAATTAGTTAGAATATAAAATATTCAATTGGGAAGGAAGGTTGGAAATGACCTCATCTCACTGACTCATTTTAGAGATGGAGAAATGAAGGCCCAGGCAGAAGGGACATGATCAGTGTGTTTAATTATGTTAATACGTGCCAGAGTTGGAGCTCACAGCCAAGGTTTTCACTCCAAGATTAATACTTTTTAACCAGTTTCACTATAGGCCAAAAAACCCCCAAACACTTCACGGAGACATGTATCACAGATATATCGTTTATGAGATAAAGTTTTTATAAGATTCCATCATGTGATCATGAATTGCTTCTTCCTTTCCATATTAGCAGTCATGATACTGGTTCACTTTCTTAGCACCACCACCTATTCCTGGAAACCCTGTAACAGAATGAAGGGTTCTGTCTCTGTTTTCATTTACTTTCAAACTATCCACTTAGAGCTGGAATAAAACAGTATTTCATAAACTGTGTGTTCATGTTACTCCCACTCAAAGGATTTCTATCAAGATCTCTTTAGTTGCCTTCGAAATCACAGAACTATAAAAACCTTGAGGTTAATGGGAACTTATTTTACAAATAACCCTTTCCATTGTGAAAAGCCAAATTCCCCTTTTTCCCCCTTGAGGTATCCTCCAGGAAGCCCTCTTTCCTGCCCCCTTATCTGGTCAATGATCCTACCTGCGGTCTTTCTCTTCTATCACATGCAACACACTGTTTTAAGGTTGTCAGTTGACAGGACTGTCTCACTCACTGGACAGCAAACTCCTTAAGGGAAGTAACTCGTTCACTCTCAAGTCCCCAGTGATTAGTACAAATCTAAATTGGCTCACCACCTTTAACTCGTACCCCCGAACTTCAGGGATCCAATGAACAGTCTGTTACACTTGAGCACTTCAAGAATTCTCTCTGCGTCCTGCCTTCCATTTACCACAGATCTGCTCACTCCCTTTGCTATCTTTGTTCCAGTTCCATTTCCTCTGACTTTGTTTTAACTTCCCACAGACCCATTTGGATCTGACATATACACTTATGTGCCTAGAAATTTAATTACTAATGCTCTGTCCCCCATATCAAATGCCAGTCCAGGCTTACATCCACTCCTGCTTGGGAAGTCCCACTCCGTCAGAGCCCTGGGCTCCCAGCCTGCCCAGGAAGCTGGGTCAGTTCTCCAGGGTGAAATGGCATTGCTGCCAGAATATATCCAGAAAACATGAGCTTGTTGTTGATCAAGTGGTTCCCTAGAGAGTAAAGCTCCATGGACTCGGGCCGTATCTGTTTTGTTCACCCTTCATCCTCACTCTCCCCCATAGTGCTTGACACATATTAGATGATCAATTTTAAAAAATCAAAAGACAGACAGGTTATTGAATGTCAGTGAATATATCCATTTCTGGCTCTTTGTTTTTTCTTAGACTCAATCTACTTTTCCCAAATTGGACTTCCAGATCCTATCACAAATACTTTCTCCTCCTTCTCTCTCTATCCCTGAAACCTACCTCAAATCTCTCTCTTCTCTCTTTCTCTCTTTCTTACATACGGACACACACATGCACAACTAGACACACACACAAAGGTCATAATTTTTTCCTTTATTTTGACTTCAATTTGAGTAATTGAAGGAATGTCAAATGAGCCAGTGCAAGGATGAGGTAATGCTTTCCTGCCTAAGCTATCAGAATCTTGACAAGCATTGTCTAGTTAATTCTCAAAACCTCCCCAGGGGGTGGGGTTGGCAGGTCTGATTTAGCTTGTGATTTCCTTATGATCTCAGGGTGCTGTGAAGGTTGTGTTACATCTATACACAGACGCTGCTCCAGCCTCCTCCTCCTAGATGCCAGGGTCTAGGCTCACAGATGCCACTTCCTCCTGTAGATGGAAGCCCTGTCCCTGGCTCCTTTGCTATTCTTGATTCTCTTGCTTAGCTTAGTTGATGCAAGAGATATGCTGTTGAACAATACGGCTCATAGGACCCTAAGGATTCTCACACTTGTACCAAGGTCTTATTCATATTTGTTTACAAGGTTAGGTACTGGCTTAAGTCTATGGAATTCTGTTTTGGGGTTTCCCTATAGCCTTAGGATCAAGTCAGGCAGCTAGAAGTGCTAAGAATTGAGGACCTGAGATGTCTGTTTTGTAAATTCTTGATTTCCATGAGAACTTCAGTGCCTAGATCAAGTGCTTCCCCTGGGAAGGTATCTACCCATCTCAGAATATAGGGTAACTCTCTCCTACATGCCTTGTAGCATTAACTTCTATAATAACACAAATTTACAGGATCACGGTCTCCTCCACAGAAGAAGCATAGTCTCATCCATCTTCATATTTATATATTGTAGCACCTATGCAGTGTTAGTCTCAAATTAGATGCTCAGTTAATGCTTACTGAAAGAGCCATTTTGAGCACCTGGAATTTTAGAGAGGCAGCACAAGGGTGCAAGGGGACTGCTGTATGACAGGCAAGGTTTTGTGATCCAGGAGGAAGTATCGCTTTTATTGGCTGAGCACCTGCTCCATGGACACATTACATGGAAAATTCCAACTGCACCGGGAGGTCACTGCAAAGCAGCTAATCCAAAGCCTTATCTCTCAGTCAACTTTTTAGCTGAGACTCCTCAAACAGGATTAAACCAGCTCTAGTAAATAACTATTTTACACACATACTTACAGTCCTGATTATTATGAACTTTGTCTTAATACTGGTTGTCAAAAACCTCTTATTATATCTTTATTCCTTTACCTCTTTACATTACCTCTTTACATTACCAAATACCTGGCCTACCAGGTATTTGGCTGTGGTGAAATTTCTTAGGTAAACCTGAGTGACTACAGATGGTAAGCTCCCAAGTTATAACAGACTGGCACTAGCTAGGGAATGACTTGCCTGACTTCTGACAGAGATAGAAATGAAGGCAATCATTAACCTGTATAGTCTGTGGCCAGCCCTGGCAAATTCTCAGTGTGTCATCTATCAAATAAGAATAGCTTGCTGTCTTTACAGCTTTATTTTGAAAAATAAATCAACAGGAAAATAGCTGATAAAAGCAATATAACAATTTTAAATTTAAATTTAGACCCTCAAGTGCAGGAGGCTCTACTAGAATCTGCCCCAACTTCCTGTTTTTTTATATTTTAAAAGATCTAGAATACATCAAAAAATCATACTAAAAATTGGGACTGACAATCAACCCAATACCAGAATCTGGGAGGCATTTCCACTTACTTCTAAACAAACATACTCGAAAGATACAATCTCCAGACCACCACTTCTAGATGTCTATTAAAAATTATTTTTCAAATTTTCTCTAATGAGTGTGTTATTGTATAGTGGAAAAAAATCTTTTCAACAAGTTCCAAGAGGAATTAATACTTTTCCCCTTTGTCAGATGATAAAATTACAAGGTGAAAAAAGTTCTAATTCTTTCCTTTATTTTCAGCTCCAACACTGAATATCTCCCACATCTTTCTCACTGCATTGTGAACCTGTTTTCTCCAGCTCATTCTCTGTATTGTGGTAGCTACTTTAAAGACTCTACAAGAATTCCAGAATGACTGCTCAACTGGGTCCCAGAATATAGCAACTCCAGTGTCCCTCATGGAGCGTTCCATTTTCCCTTAAACTAAAACCAGCAGCCATTCATTTCACAACTGATCTTATTTCCCCCTGCGGCACATTCTTAAAAACTGAGAATACTTAATGTGACATCAGAAATGCAAAGTCCACCAGTGAGCATGGCTCCAATATTCTGTTTGGAAGGCACAGACACACACTACACACAAATGCCCACAAATGTAAAATGAGAAAAACACTCAAAACATGGTTCAATTTTGAGTAAAGTCTTTTTTTCTTTGAATGATGCTGAACAAAATATCCAAATCTTTATGTATTTTTTTTGTATAAGGAAAGCTTATTTGATGAAGAAGTTGAAGCCCTATAGTTTAGAACTTTATCTCAATGCATGTGAGACGAGGCGAGTCTGTGCTTGCACTGAAGTGTCCGAGGCAGTTGCTCCAGAAATTAAAGGTGGGCAGTGGAGTGGTGACGCAGGGCCCCTCAGGTATCTGGTGTCATGCTATTCTAGTTAGATACTCCATTAAACCAGCTCCTCAGCATCACTACTAGTCAGGGATATGCAAATTACGGTGACAATGGGACAGCATTTTAGACCTATTAGATTGGAAAAGAGTAGAGCCTTGACAGCTAGTGCTGATTGGTGTGCAGACAGAAAGGGGGAATCCTCTCACACACAGCTGGAGAAAATGTGTACATATTGTTTCAGTCTTTTAGGAAATCAATCTATCACCATCCATTTCTATTAAATATACACATACTTAACAGTCAGAAAGCTCACCCCAGGGAAGGTAAACCATAGAAATAAAAGCGGCAGCACATATGGACATAACTGCAAAGGTGCTTATTGCAACATTGCATGTTTGGACCTAAATAGAAACAGAGTGAATGTTCAATAGGAGATGGTGAAAATGTTGTAACACATCTGTACTGTGGAAGATTGTGTGGACTTTAAAAAAGGACATGTTGGTGCCTTAACTATTGGCTTGAAGGAAGCAGAGAAGTGGAGATAATAGGATATCGATTTATAAATCAAGGAGTAACTAAAAATTCTATGCATGCCTTTTAATATATCATTATAAGATTACACAATTAATTATAAAAGGATATTCATCAGACCCTTAGCATTGGCTATCTAAAGTAGTGTTTTTCACTTGAGGGCAATCCCCCCACCTGAGGACATTTGATAATATCTAGAGACTACTTTGTTTGATGGAGAAGAAGTACTAGTAAGTGGAGGCCAGGGTTGCTGCTAAACATCCTATAATGCACAGGACAGCCTCACATAACAGGGAATGAACTGGCTCAAAAAGTTAATAGTGTGGAGGATGAGAAATGCTGACCTGGAGAATGAAGATGGAAGGGGGAATAAAAACATGAGAAGGAGATGAGTAAAGTGAGAAAAGAAAAATGACTATATATTTATTTAAGGAGTCTATGTCAACACACGCGCGCGCGCACACACACACACACACACACACACACACCTCAAACAAACGCAACTTTGCCAAAATGAAGACTGGAGTCATGTAAACGCAAGTCCAAACGGAAACATGAGATCATGCACGTGTCTTGAAGGGTCCCAGTTCGGAGTTTATCTTTTCATGTAGCCAGGAGGCAGAATCCTGACAGGAAGGAGTCTTTGAGACATTTCACAGGGAATCTATGAGACTTCATTTTCTTGGTGTCATGTTGAAAGTCAGTTGTTTGTACACATTTTTGTCGTTTACTATATCAACGTCCTAAAAATCCCAAGAGCACAGAATTGCCATCTGCTTTGGCCTAATGTACTAATGATCATGTTAATTAATATGAAAAACCACTTACAGAAATTAAGGAGCAGAATTACCGGGCAGGAAAACATTTATAGATGTCTTGTCACTCACTCAACAAGTGCTGCCTGATCATTCACTGTGTCGGACATGTGCCAAGTGCCACAAGCAAGGATTAAAACGTGAAGGCAGCACCCTCTCTGCTTTCAAATAGCAAGTCATATACAGCCCAGGAGGGAAGACAGACGTGAAGTGAAAAACAGCCCCCAAAGTGCTCTGGGAGGTTCAGGTATGAGTGATCAGTTCCGCCCCAGTAGAGGAGCAGGTGTTAGGAAAGCTTCACGGGGAGCTGAGGCTTGATGGACAGCTCGGCCAGGAGGATTCTGTAACCATAGAAGCGGCAACAGGTTTGAGAGAAATGGAGGGAGACATATTTCAGAGAGAGAAATGACAAATTGATTGGAAGTGGGGGAAGAGGGAAGAGGGTGAAGGAGACTCTTAGGTTTCTAGCTTAGGGAACAGAGTGGTGTTGTGGCCAGCGATTAACACTGGATAAGCTGAACTACTACAAAAATATTCTGTCCCGGGATTTTATAAAGATCCCTTTTCCATTTTGAGACATGATCTGAATCACTAAAGTAAAACTGTAAGTGCTGTTTTCCAAACTCTTCCCTTGGTTTAGTAATAGCTGCAACAATTAAACTTAATAGAATTTTAGACATTTTTTAAAAATGATAAAGCCTGACTGTGGAGCATAAAGTAATATAATTATCTCATTATTTCCTCATCACGAGTCTATGCACTGTACCTGGAACGTAAGACAGATTCATCTATACCTTGAGGAATTACTAATTATACATGTCATACTTTTAGCACAGGGCTTATAAAAATCAGTGGTATAAATATATATTCTGTTTGAACTGAAGGCATATTTTAACTGTGATTTCTATCTTAACATTATTTAAGGTTTAGATATTAACTTTAACATAAAAATATTGGCTCTTCTTCATAGCAAAGGAGCCTTTACGATTTGGCCCCTGTTTGCTTCTCCTTGTCCTCTAATCCCTGACAACAGCCTTGCCACCCCTGCATCTCTGTGGCCAGCAATATTGAAATGGACACACTTGTGTGTGCTCTTCCCACTGACTGCAGCTCCCTTCTTCTGCTTCACTTTCTCCAGAGAAGTCTCAGCTCTTCTTCCCAGTCTTGCTGCAATGCTATGTCTTCTGGGAAGCATTTACTGGGGAAGTTTTCCTCTTCATTTCTCCTATGAAGCCTGGCGCACATTCCACACTAGAACTTATCACATGTATTACAGTTTAAAAAATAAACGTGTGAGTGTTGTCTGTGCTTATCTGTCTCCATCATATGCCAGTTTGCTATTTCTAGCACAAGTTCTGGTACATAATAGGTAACACACATGCGCAAACACACAGAGGCACACACGTATGTTCTAAAATATAAAGACGCATATATATGTGTGTCTTTGTGTGTGTGTGTATTGTAAATCAGTGACTTCAGTGATCACCAAATGGACACCTGTGCTTGTGTCTGTGCTTGCAGTCTCTCTTAGACTTGAATACATGTCTAACTTCTTTTTAGATCAGAAACATGTGCAGAAATTATGGGAGCAGGAAATGTAGAAAAATGTATTTGTTTATTCTTCTGCTCCAAACACTAATTGCTGAGATTTGTTTAACATAGTTTTAACGTTCTAAAACCCTTCTTAAAAAAATAATGCAGACCACTACACTAACTGAGAGGTTGGAGATAGAGGAGCCTATCCGAGCAGCCTTGTTAGCAATGGTTTGCAGAGAAGTTAAGAGCTGGGCTCCACAGCCGACAGCCTAGATTCCGTTTTAGCTTCTCCACTTAAAAGCTGTGTGATGTGAGGAAATTTCCTTAACCTTTGCATGCTTTAATTTTTCATCTGTAAAATGAGATAAGTATAGCACAGTCTACAAATCTGATTTCCAAATGGGACTGAAAATTATTATTATTATCATTACGATTGGTGTTCTTTTAACTCATTTGGTTGCAAAGTCTGATCTGAACTTAACCTGAAGGTAAAGTCTGTCCTGTAATGATGTGAGGTCTTAATAGAAACCATTTAATATAAATAGTTGTACATTCTTTGGCAGAAATATTAAAGTGTTTGAATATGATGTGCTACCCAGATCCCAGAGCGGATGGTACATGATATACAGCACATGCTTCATGTAACCTTTCAAAACCCAAAACATTTTGTATTCTGAAATACTAGTCCTAAGAGTTTTAGATATAAAACTGAGGACCTATATCTACCTCATAAGTTTTGATGAGCATGAAAATAAATTACTGAGTGCAGATGGCGGCATATAGCGAAGACTACCTAAGCGATAGCTCTTATTAGCGCACTCTCACCATCACAGACATGAGCATGCCACCTTGCACCTTGTATGATACATTACATGTTTTAATGTGAACTTTTAGCAATCCTGGAACTTAGGTATTGTATAGATATTTATCACCAATTCACTAATGTGAAGGATTAGGCAACTTTCACATGAAGAAAAATGAGGGATTTCACTTGGAATCATATTTGAGTCCTCTGTCCCCAATGCAGTTCTGTTTGGCAACACCCTGCCGGTTACTAAGCTTGTCCAGGAATGATCGCTCTGCAGCCACGGTGAGGATCGCATTTTATATCAGCAGATATGCAGCAGAACACCCAACTCCCACTGGCCTAACTCATTATGATAATATGACAAAATAGTTAGGGGTTGAGAGCGGGATGCAGAAGCACAGGGAGTAGGTGACATTCAGTTGAGGGTCTGTCTCCTCATCTCTGGTTCTCTGAGCTCTGCCATTCTCTGTATCTGGGCCTATCCTTAGGCTGGTCCTGGGAGCTATGGAAGTTGTTCCAGGCCTCACATCAGCAGGTGAACAGAGAGCCCATGTTTTCTGTTGTTTTTTCTCAAGAACGAGGAACGTTTTTTTTCAGAAGTTCCAAGCAAAATTCTTCTCATGCTGTTTGTGCATTTGACACACGAGGGAATATACACCTGAAATCCTGAAGTAGGATCACTGGCATGAAGAGGTGGATTTTTCTTAATTATTCAGGCCCCCACCTTGGAGAGAGGGCTTTTGTACATGCTTAGTTGAAAATCACTGGGGGAGATTAGCATCTCAACAGCCACCTGACGGGCCTGCTGTAAGAGGGACAGCCACCCTGAGTTAAAAATTGGACAAGAACAGAAGTTTTCAAAGATTTTTTTAAAGCAGAATAAACTTTTATACACACACACAATTTAAATAAATCATCTTGTGAAACAACACTACTTATAAAACAGAGAAGTAAAGCAGCTCTCACAATAGGAGGTAAAGCCCTGTTGCCCAAGGCAACCTCAGAGGCACTTTCTTGGAGCCCTTGAGATTTGAAAACCACACAGCCACATGGCCTCTGAGTCCACTTTCAACCTCAAAATTATATACTCTACATCAAATTTTCCTCCAGGTGGAGGAAGGAGAGCACAGGCAAAGCAGAATCCCAAACCAAACAACCAAACAGAAAGGCTTATTTGCTTGTTGTATGCGTTATGCTTGTCATTGACACTAATATACATATACTATATACATACTCTAGTACATTTCCCTTTAATTTTTTTTATATTTTCAAACTAAAAATTGTCACAGACATGGAAAACCATTTTTGATGAGTATTTTAATAATTTGATGGGTAAATTTTTATAATATAAACTGTCTTAAATGCATTGTTAAACAAAGCAGGATATGCACGAGGAGATGGATAGATGGATGGATGGATAAAGGAATGAATAAATGGATGGTTAGATAAATACATATATGGGTGGTTTTTAAAACACCAAAATAACAGTGAGATTATGAGAGATTTTTATTTTCTTCTCTATGTATTGTATTTATAAAATGAGCATGCGTTATTTTATAAATGGAAAAGCAAACCCATGAATATTCTTGATTTAAAAAATCAAAATGGGAATCCTGAGCTCAGACTTGGAGAAACTGGATATGATCAGGTGGAAGCCCCTAAATACATTATCCACATAAAAGTAATTCAGTCAATTGGTGCCTCAGTGTGTCCCCTCAGCTAAAATCATGAATCAACTCTGTGCTGTGCCTGATCCCAAAGACAAAATATGGGTCTCTCAGGGCCCACTATGGAGATTCAAACAAGTCACCACAAATCAAGGAGAAAGGCTGTTCTCCTGGGCTTTGGCGAGGCATTTTCTAATCTGAGCTATGCTTCCTTTACCCACGAAGACTAGGAAACTACAGGTTGTGAAACATGAAAATCAGTAATAGAATGCAGACAGAAATTCCCCATTTAAGTAATTCAGATGAAGTAGCAAGAGATTGTATGTTGCCAGCTCCAGACCTGCACGTCTGAAAGCTTGAGAAAACAAGTCATCATTATCACATTATTCTTCGTGAATCCCCTACAGAGTTTGGAAAATATACAGCATCTTGGCTTTTCCTACAAATAACCCACTCACAGCATTTCTGAAAAGATCCATTGGGGCAACAAATCAAAGTCTACTTTGAAGGACAAGGAATATAATATAGTATATTTTCAGCTATTAAGAAAAGCAATTGAAATCTGTAATTTAGCCCTATCTGAAGATGACAAAATGAAAGAAACTGCTAAATTCATCTGCAAGTATAATCTTGGTGTCACAGGCAAACCATTAACAATTGAATGGAGAACAGGAATGACCTAGATTTAAGATTTCTGGTATCACCCCACCCCAAACCACCACTACCCACTCCCCCTGCCTGTCCCATATATTTGCTGGATTCCAAACTATTCTCTTGGGCCAGCTTGCCTGGGGTGTATGTAGCAGTCCCAATCAGTCACATGGACATAAATGGGACTATCCAGACAACAGAATAAACCCAAATTCTTGCCAAGTGCCCAGGGTTAAAAGAGTGTGAAATCAGAGCTGGAAATTTTTGTTTGTTTTTTCATTTTTAAGTTGAGAAAAAAGTAAATACATTAAAATTGAGATATGGAGAGCAGAAACTAAATTTTGGGTTTCTAAGCAATTCTGTGAACAGAAATAGAATCCTTAAAGCTTCATTTTCTTTTGGCTGCTATTACTATATATCATTCTCGGTTGGCTTCTGGCCTGATGTACCAACTCAGTGTCAGGGTTGGCGGTTGACTATGTCCAATGAATTCCAGTGATATTAAAATTATGGACTACATCTTGAACAATTTCCTATTTTGGTAAGGGAGAATCTAGAACTTTTGCTTCTTCTGTTACTAACACGTTTAATAATCTGATTCCTAAAAGTAACTTAAAATAATTTTTTTCCAACCACCCCTGACTGGTGATTAATCATATAATAATTGAGAGTAGTTACCTCATAGACTATTTTCAGTATGAATTGAATGTGCAAGCCTGAGTGACTCTTAAATATCAATGATGGCACAAGGTTAATTGAGAAACAATGACAAATGTTTTTGATACAATGGTACAAAAGAATACACTGTAATTTCCAGCCCTTTCAAAGCCCTGAGTCCTATTCTTTCAATAGTCGCCTCATGAAAGGACTAATCACTAGCAATTATAATGCTAAATTCTTACTCAATAGCAAAATCCACTCTTGCCCCAATCCCACATATTTCCAACCCAATTCTTATTTCAAGCATTGTACTTTATTGTTAAAATATACTTAATGCCTTCAAGGAAAAAGAAGTTGCTCTTCAGCAAGACTTATAGCGTCTTATACAATCCAGTCTCTGTCTAAAATGCTGGCTTTATGGGTTACTGAATCACCCACTTCCAACCCAACTTCTAGATCCTCCAAACTGTGTGCAGGGTGTTTATTGCCTTCCTCCCACCAGGACTGCTTCTTGCCTTCATTTCCTCTCCACATCCCTTTCTACTAATATTTCAAGACTCCCCGGAATCTTCATTTACAGCCATAAGCGAGGGCTCCCTTCCTTGTACCCCACAGCACTATAAACCTATTTCTATGATCACATCAATAATATTCTATTGCTCATGTTTTTTCAAGTGTTTGTCTCTCCCTATTAGATTTCATAAGGGTGGAGATCATGTCTTGTTAATTAGGGTAATCCAGATCCTAGTATAGAGACTAACATATAGCAGGTCATTAACAACGTCTTTTGTGAATGAATATACATGTGACCATCAGATGACTTGTACATATGGTCTATTTTTTCCTGTGGTAGCATTAAAAAAATCAAAGAACTTGAGAACTGTGGTTTAGGAGTTGGGTAGTGCTGTGTTTCATGAGTTGTGTCCTCCCAAAATTCATATGTTGAAATCCTAACACCCAGTGAGAATATATTTAAAGATAGGGCTTTTAGGAACTAAGAAAGCTTTTAGTAACTAAGGTTAGATGAGGTCATAAGGGTAGAATAGTAATCCTATAGGATTGATAGCCTTATAAGAGGAAGAGAGAGATGGCACTCTGTCTCTCTCCAACAGCAGGTACCAAAGAAAGGCCATGTGAGCACACATCAAGAAGGCAGCAGTCTACATTCAGGCAGAGGGCCCTCACCAGGAACTGAATCTGCTGACACCTTGATCTCGGACTTCCCAGCCTCCAGAACTGTGACAAATAAATTTCTGTTATTTAAGCCACCCAGCCTATTGTATTTTGTTATTGCAGCCTGAGCTGATTAATACAAGTAGCAAGGAAAAATGATTGTTTATTAGATATAGTCTAAGAGAAAAAAAAAAAGAAGAAAAGAAGCTCATCTGAAGAGACTTTAAGGAAAAGTAAAATATAATAAGACTTGACGTTCTCAAACATTATCAGAGTGAAAGAACCCAATAGTTGTTGGATGCCTTTCTAACTACTAGGGGTATATACAGAGTTTTACTTACAGATACTGTCTCATTTCAATCCAAAATTTTAAAAAATAGTAAAGAGACTTTCAAGGAGGTGGCTTCGTCCTCAGAGCACTTAGGCACCTGCATAGGGCATGGGGCGAACGTCAGGGTTCAAATCTAAGCCTGTGTCAGTCAGCCACGCTCCGGCCAAGCTACAGTGCCCACTGCAAATCTGATTAACTACTTAATGAAAGTTCATCTGTTTATCCATAACTTTAAAAAATAGCTCTTTTAATGACATTTGACACTGTCCTTGAAATCATTGCCTATTTTTCTTAATGAAAGTTTCTATAAATCCCATGGGGCCTTTGACAACCCTCTAATAGGAACGTTGTTTGAAAAGATCTAAAAATAAAAAATTTTAAAGAACGGCTTTTTGAAAGAGTCATTAAGGAAATTGATGAGGCCTGTTTTCTTTTCTCACTCTCTCCAAGGGCTCATTAAGGGAGGGGTTGAGTATAGTAAAGAGGGCAGTGGAGGAAGGAAGGGAATTAAATTATAATGGGAAATTATGATTCTAGCCACTCTTGACTTTTCCTTCTGAAGGGACGTAAAGATAAAGGTTATTCTTAATAGAGGGGAAAGAGTTTTCCAGCCCCTAAGTAAGAAATTCCACACATCTGCATATTTTCTTTATCACTTGGCACCTTCTTCCTCCCTCCTTCCCCACCTAGCAAAACACACAGACACTCAATCACAAGTGCCCGTGCATGCGCGCGCGCGCGCACACACACACACACACACACACACACACACACCTTCCCCTACGAACTAACTCAGGGATCTCAATGTGCAGTCTACATATACCCGCATTAATACCAACACAGTACTGGGAACCACCTTGACCAGCTGACTTAGAGCAACTACAGTTTCCACAAGCACCTCAGAGGATTCTTCCATATAAACTAATATTTGAGAACTACTCATCTATCTGCACTTAATGCTCATGAAAGGTAGCGGATTCTGATCCCTTGCAGATTAAAACCGCCCAGAGTTGCTGACTGTGTAGGCTACCCACCTTTCCTTTGTAATATAAAAATCTGTGGTTAGTGATTATCCCAACAAATATATCCGATGCCTACTATCTGGGAGACATTGTCCCAGGTACTTGGGATCAATCTGTTGGATAGAAAAAAATGCCTGCTTTGTGGAGCCAGCATTCTATCAATTTTACACAGAGCCCCTTTTCTATTCCATCTCTCAACTCTCTTGGTGGGGAAATTGGTTGGTGAGGAGTGTAGGCAATGGACACAGCCCTAAAGGACTCCTGATGCAGAGCAGTGAAGCCTGGGGGAGGCACAGCCATGGCTAAAGGCCCCAGACTGTCAATGTCTGGAAACCGAGTCCAGCCCTGACTCTGCCATGGACTGGCTGGGAGTCTTCAGTCAGTCACCTAACCGCGTTGCTCCTTGTGTTCCATTTGCTTCTATTAAGTTGGAATAATGTCTATCTTCCCTCCTCAAAGGCTATTTGTGAGTCTCAAATATGAAAATAGAGGTGATTTTTTAAATTTAAGTGGATTGACAAATGTTCCCCAGCATCGTTCAGTGTCTCACTCCTGCCATTACTTCTCTATCAACTTTTTTTCCTAATATTGCTAACTCCCTTTTACTGAATATTCGTAGTGTATGCTGAGCTCTGGAAATAAATAATCTCATTTAATCTGTACAAAAGCTCTTTATAGATTTTATTATTATTTACATTTTATAGATAAGGAGTCCAACTCTGAGTCGAAGCAACTTGCCCAAGCGCATGGTTCATGGGGATTTGATGCCCACTCAGTCTCGTCCACAGACACATGCTTTTTCCCTAATTCACAGTCTCTGTTTTCAAATTTGACAAACCTGTAAAATGATTATTCAGTATAATATGTGGGAAGTTTGCCAATTCAATGCTTTTATATTTATATACTAGTTCATTTTTAATTCCCCAAACATTAAAACAACTGATACTTCATTTAGGAGATAAACCTATAGATCAAGAGGCAAGTTTCCTCTCCCTGATTCAGCTTAACTTCTTATTTTATCGCTCAAACTGATCCTGTACTCTTCCTGTGGTAAACTTGTAAGCCTATTTAAATAGTTTCTGGCTTAAATCTCCTATGCTTTAATTTCCACAAATTTGGTTTGAGCCTTTTGGTAATTCAAGTTGTTACACAAAATAGTCAATACAATTCTTAACACATCTGGTTTGATTTTAGTTAGCAATATTGGGATTGGCTATCCATGCCAAAGGAAATTGAAACTGAATAAATTCAGTGACTAGCTGAGCAGGTAATAAAGAATCATGTTAGAAACCAGGGTGGAGGCTAGGGAAAGGGTTTGGGAGCAGAGCAGAAACGTGGACAAGTGGCCAAGACTGGCATCAGGCTTGTGAGGTCACAACTAACCTTCATCTGTATATAAGAAAATGTGACTTGCTTTTTTTAAAAAAAGTATTCCAATATCGGCAATGAAGTGAGAGTTTTCACGTAGGAAAAGGACATTCATGTAGGCCCAACATTTTTCCCTTGAAATTCACTTTGCTATGGGGAAAGCTTGTTAAATACTTATGCCCCATTAATATTATGGTCAAATGTAGAGTCTTGAATCTCTCCCTATACCCTGAAGCACAGAGTACTTGGGACTACAACTTTCAAAGCAATGTTTATCTAACTGTAAAGTGTTTACAAATCACCTGGCAGCCTGACTATATATTACAGGTTCTGATTCAGTAGGCTTGGGATGGAGTTTGAAATTCTGCATTTCTAACTAGCTCCCAGCAAGGTTTTAGAGAAGACTGTGTTAAAGCTATGGAGAACCAATGGGGAAAATAAGTAATATATATCAAGAAACCATGTGATTTGGTTGCTAAAGCATCATTTGCTTCCCCACTCCTTCCTTGTTTGAGATTTGGAAGTACGAATGGAGCATTCATTGTCCTTTAGCAGACACTAACCATCTTCACTTTTTGTCATTTCAGTCCAAGAAAGCAAGTCCCTGCCCTCCTACCTTTTGAGTCCTTGGTTTCTTGTATATGGAATTATTATTTCCAGAATGATTCCGAAGGGCAATTGCCACTTTCTCCAGGGATGACCAGAACATCCCGTAATATATTCAGAACACAAGCAATAGAAAAATAATTGCTGGAATTAAAGCCAAAAGCCTTTAAGTCTACAGATTTTTGGTCCAAGATACAGTCCTGGTGCCAAAAATCAAAGGTGGAATCAATGCCCAGAAAGACAAGCTCTAGCAGTAACAAATGTGAGTGATTTCAATGAGCAGAATTTCTTCATCTCTGCCTTCCAATGAAGGAAAATATTTTGAAGAGAAACCAAGTCGCTAATAATGGAAGATCAGAGTGATCTTTTCTGGGAGAAGTGCTGCAGACACTGCCTTGCATTATTCGCCATTTTGGTGTTGACTCTTCAGCAGTCTCCTGGAGAACCTGCACCATATTCATTGTTATATCACTCTATCTGTATGGAGTGGATGCCACCCACACTCCTCTTCTTTCAGGGATGCTTGTATGGCTGAGATCTGTCCAGCCAACATAGACCATATTCCTGGCTATAGTCATTAATTCTCTGATCAGGATGTGACCATATGGAGTTCAGTTCTAGACTTTAGTAGAACTACAAGGAAAGAAAATACTACTTTCTCATGTTTGACACACTGTTAATCTGTAATCTTGGGACTGCTTGTGGCTATTTTGTCTCCATGTGGAAAGGTCTGCCTGGTAGTGAAGCAAAAGTGGGAGCTAAAGAAAGTGACTAGGAGTGAGGGAGTGGGAGAGACTGAGCGCTATTGGGGAGGGAGAGAGAGACCAAGTTTCCAGGACATTATTTCATTTTTGTATCCAAGGTTGTCTGGAACTGGTGTAGTCCTAAATTATCAGCTAGGTAAACCAATCTTGTTCCTTCTTTTATTAAGCCATTTGAGTTGAAGTTCTGTCAATGGAATCTCATATTCTCTGACTAATAGAAGATATTAAGGAGATGAAGCTAAACATCATTGGCCCTCCATATCCGTGGGTTCTGCATCCACAGATATGGAGAGACAACCAAGGGACTCAAGTATCTGTGGATTTGGGTATTTGTGGTTATCTTGGAACTAATTCTCTGTAGAACCAGAGGGATGACTGTACAAAAAAGAGGAGGGGCTAAAAGGAGTGTAAAATGAGTTGGGTAGGGAAAATGAGGCCTGATTAAAACAAGATATGGGAACCTTATGACACACATATATGGGCAATTAATAAGATGAGCAGTAAGGAACACAGATAAAAATATAACATCCTTGTTTTCAAACCCTATAAGGGCCACCCCAGTGGCCTAGTGGTTGAGTTTGGCACACTCCACTTTTGCAACCTGGGTTGGGTTCCCGGGCATGGACCTACACCACTCGTAGTGGCCATTCTGTGGTGTTAGCTCACATACAAAATAGAGGAGGATTGGTTGCAGATGTTAGCTCAGGGGAAATCTTCCTCAGCAAAAACAAAAACCCTATAAGATGGTATAATTTAAGAAAATAGTGTTCAGGAGTTTTGTCTTCAATTCTCCTAAGTCCCAAACTAACAATTTATAGGAAACAACCAATACTCACCAGAGATACTTGGTTAATTTTTATTCTTCCTTCAATTATATGCATCTGCAGCATTACCTCTCTGGATCAGTACCTGGTTAGGTGCCTTTTCCAATGTAACTCTTGTTCTCTTGCCTACTCCTATGATAGCACTAGTGATCCTATAATTCACTCACCTGCCTCTCCCAGAGTTCTCCTTGGGGGCTGGGTTGTGCATTCCTTTCCTGAACCCCAGTGCCTTGCACAGTGTCAATCACAATAAAAGGAGCTTGAATGAGTGAAGGAATGGCTGATGTCATCTTCAAAGAAACACCTTGGACTCATGAATACTTTTAGAAATACAGAAAGCAAATTAAGAAGTCTCTGGACATTCTTATATAGAAGCATGTACTGAGAGATGTCCCTGTCATTTCTTGACTGATAATAATAGTTTGCTCCCTTATTTTCTCATAACTGCTCTTGCCTCCCTCCAATTTATTCTCCACACTGTAGCCAGAATGTTATTTTTAAATGGGAAGTTTGATCATACCACTCCCCACTTAAGATTCTCTGACAGCTGTTCATTTCTCTCAGAACTTGTCACTCCCATCAGGAACTTGAAGGATCTGGCCCCTTCCTACCTGGCTCTTCTAACTTCTGCAATTTTAACGAGATCCTCTTGGTTCAGAGTTATCACATAGTCTGTTCCCTCTTTTGGTCTACTCTTCCACTTTTCTCCACATGGTTATTCTTTCTTATATGTCAGATCTTGACTTAAATGTCACTGCTTCAGAGAAACCTTTCTTGGTCCTTCAGCTGAGGTCAAGTGCTTAAGTTATGAATTCTCTCTGGACAAAGCACTTCTCTTTCTCAGTATAGTAATTGAAATTATTTATGTTTCTAATTATTTGCTTAATTATTTCCTTAATTATCCCTGTTGCTAGAACATATAATTTATAAAACTAGGCTTTTGTCTGTCTTGTTCACCATTTATTCCCGGCACTTAGCATAGTTCCCAGACAAATAGAACGGATGATGATGACGACGGTGATGATGATGATGGTGATGATTCGGTCAATTGAGTTATGTCGTGCCTCACCGTGTCAAAACAAATGAGCCCAAAGAAGATTTGCAACTGTTTTCAATTCTTTCACATAATCCATATATTTAGTGCATGAATAGCTGAAAACTATTATGCACTTTAATGTGTTGATGTTGTATAGCAACAGGCAGAAGTAGTATTTTTGGCAATTATTTTTTTCTAAATTGAACACCTGTCTTGATTGTGTGACCTACATCAACAGCTGCTTTTAGCCTCAGAGGAAGGGTCAGACTTTTCTGTGACTGTGTCATGGGTGAGCAGCTGCTTCCTCTGTCTGCTATGAACATCTGCAGAAGAGTTTGCAAAGTGGAAGCATCTAGTTTTGAAAATCACCATTCAGAAAATGTGTGCCATGATTGAACATTCAGATTTATGTGTGTATATTGTCCGGACCATCTGAGCGTGTGTCCAAACAAGCACTGCCTGTTTGAGTCCATTCTGGAAGGGATGTTAGGTTTCCGCCTCCCTCTTCCTCACATGGGTAAATGACCCAGCAGGCCTTAGACAGAATGACAAAATAGACTTCCCAAATGTTCATGAGAGGGAGTGAGGGTGTTTCAACAACACAGAAGAAGCTGGTAGAAAACACAATTCATGGTGAACTCCGGTCAAACACAAGAAGACAAATTCACTGAGGAAAAACAAGTAGGTGGGTATTTGCAGTGTTATGTAGGCAAAGATCAAATATATGTAGTCAGAATGCAAAACACAAAGAACAATGAAGGGTTCAATTCCTAGGCAAAAGCTCTGAGCTTGGAGGGCATGGTCCAGGACAAAGATCTCGAGACAAGGACCATTTCACAAGGGAGAAAAAGAACTTGATACTGAGTTAACGACTTTCTAAACTATGTATTCCTTACACCATACTTAGCTTTTTCAGACCTAGAACTGCTTTGGTGGAGGGGAGGGGCCAAACTGACAGATGGAGGAAATGGGCACTTAAATGCAAAACAGAGCAAAGGGCTAGAGAATCCTTGGTTTTATTATTATTATTTTTTCCTTAAGAGTAAATAGTCTACTCCAGTAAAGTTTTCTCTTGGTGGGTATCCTTCCCAAATAATCTGAAATGGAGTGCTTACGGTAGACCCACAAATTAGTCCCTAGAGAGATCAGAGACAAAAATGCCAAGAGCAAAGAGTCAGGAGTATCACCATAGGACTGATAACATACCAAGTGCCAGGACAGGATGGAAAATGAAAATTCTGTCCTCAGGATAAACTCTAAAGTACTTAATGCGGACTACCAAAACTTTTATTTCTGCTGTCTGCTCATCTTCCCTCCCCACTGCTACATCTTCTGCCTCCAGCTTGCAGCCCTGCTGACCTTCTTTCATTGTACCAAGAATTCACGCTTCTTCTTCATCCTTGCCTGCTCTGCTCTCTGCTCTATGACTAGGCCACTATCCTTCTCTCATATCTTCATATGGCTCATTTCTACCTATCCCTAACACATTAGCTTAAACGTCTCTTGTTCCAGGAGATCTTTCCTAAACCACAGACTAGGTGAGGGGACTCTGCCATGGGTTCCCTTCGCGCTTGTCATAGTTTATTAGAATTATTTGTCTTTCTTGTGATTATGTGCCTTCATGATTCAGGAATGTTTGGGCCTGATGATATTGTTTGGAGACTAAGAAAACAGATTTCTGTGTGTACTAAACCTAAAATAAGATGAAACACTACAACAACTACTGCAATCAAAGACAGGTATATGCCCGTGTGGCTTTTCTCATCCAGAAAACTGGAATTAAGCATGACTTTCCTACCTCACTTCTAAGAGAAAGCTGAAATTAATATGAAATCATGGATGTGAAAGTGGTTTTAGAAGGGTAAACTGATTTGCTATAATGTGGCACAGAGAGTTAACCTTCACCAAGTATTACGTGTGTTTCTCTAAATTTCCCAGCCACTCTTAAATTTAGATTGGGGCCGTCAAACTAGTTCTAGCAAATACACACAAGAGAAAGTGGTGTGTATCACTTTTGGAGCAAGATGGACGCCATCGTTCCAGAGGGCAAAGCTGTAAGATGAAGGAAGACTACCCCATCCACATCCCACTATATTGTGAGAAACAAATTGTTGCATTTCGCATAGAGATTTCAGAAGTTTGTCCTTTGTGAGCAGGTAGTATTAATTATTTAGACTAATATAGAAATCAGTACTTTGAAATGAAGAGCTTCTGCAGAAAGAAACAAATAAGAGAAAAAAAAGAAAGAAGAATAAGCAAATAATTATATGTTGGTGCCTGGGCTTAGTGGTTTTTTGATGGACAGTACAGAGTCTGATATTGGAAATGGAAAAGATGGAGATCAATGTTTGGCAGTGGTGAAACATTTAGTGAAATCATTAACTTGGAGGGCAAACCATATGAACAGTGGACTTAGCCTTAAGGGAAGAAACTGGGAATCAGAATATGAGAAGTTCATATTGGATTTGTCGGGGCCTGAGGCAGGCCACCCCAAAATATCCCACAATAATAATTTGATAATTTTGAATTAAAGTTATTTGAAAAGCAGCTGACGCAAAAAGGACATTTTGATCCCCTCTGTTCTCCCTGAAAGGAGGAAAAAAATCTTCCATATAAAAGGTGCCATCCCTGCAGCAGGAGATAGGGAGAGATCCTTATCACCAAAGATGGGGAATTCAGGGCCAAGAAGCCTGTATAAACAAACTTTATTTATTTATTTTTTACTAATTTACTGCCCCAAGCTTAACCTCTGCTTAGATTTCTTATGAATTAAGCACCCAAACCTAAGTTTCTTTGTCCTCTCAAATCCTCACAAATTTATCATTTCTTTTATAATAAAAACTATAAAAGCTGCCTGCTTTGGTTGCTTCTCTAAGCATCATTTTTACAATCCCCTGTATGTACATATTAAATTGGTTTTTCTCCTGTTAAGCTGTTTTGTGTTAATTTTATTGTTAGTCTAGCCACAAGAACTAGAGAAAGGTAATGGGGAAATTCCTCCCTCCCTGATAGCTTTGTTTGTTAAGGTTTAGAAGAAAGAGAGAAGCTCAGGAAAGAATCTGCCAGTTTACACACAGAAATAAGAGGACTTAAGAGATTGCAGAAATTTTGGGTCTTCCTGATTGGAAAAAACTGAATGCCTCTAGAAGCACCATGGAAGTGGTGGATTTTTAACAAAGACTTTGGGACACAAAGGTCTGGTAAGACCTCTCAGTTAGATAAAGCAACTCAAGGCAAAGATCAGATTAAGACTGTCCATACCATTACCATGTGTTCTTCCAGATAGGTATTTGTCACTGAGCTGAGGGAGAAAGATTTGGAGAATAGGGCTACTGAGACAGAAGATAAACATTTCGGAGAAAACTTTGAGTATGGTTACTGGCACACAGAACTAAGCAGAAGCATATTAGTCAGAAGTCTTCTAGTTTTTGAGGCAAATAAAAACATATAAATATATCATGAATTTGAAGCAAAAATGCATATTTTAAAACCCTTAAAATATGCCTTGTGGCTCCAACTTTCTGTGAACAGGAAGTGAGGTGAGAAAGCCATATATCCCCCCAAATGGGCATATCTCCTGATGTTCATTTTTGCTGATGCCAGGGAATATCACAGGAAAGGAAGAACCTCCTAGAGCAGAGTCTAAGAGCCTGGACAATGATTGATAAAACAGCCGCCCCAGAGAGCAAATCAAGCCTCCATCCTGCAGCGTAGGAGGACTTTGCAGCATTTGCTGAGCAAGATTCCACAATGGCTATAAGCCAGTGACTGTTGTCCCCATCCCCAGTCTTCCCTTCTTTGAACGGCAGTGTCTATTGCTATTATTTTGTTCTTGTTCTACCTTGCATATTGGATTATATGTGCGTATGTGTATGGAGTGTGGGGGGTAATGACGAGGAGAGGAGATGATATTATTCTTTTTTTTTTTCTTGAATTCAAGATCTTTGTACCAAAAGAAGCCACATCCAGACTTTATGGGGATACTGACGCCTGGACTTGGAAATAGATGCAGTGACTGATTGAGGCTTTGGAATGTCTTCCTTCAGGACGGATATGAGAAGTCCAGAGTGTGGGGAGACAGGAAAAGGTAGGAGTGTACATGTATGAGAGGGTGGCAGATAATTGGTGACTGAAGGGCAGCTGGTGACAAAGACAGTGTTCATCAAACATACCATGTCCTCCATTGTATTTAACCATGAAACCAGATCTGCCCAGTGGACTGTTAGGATATGTGTTTTGTGCCATTTCTGGGCAATTAAGAACCAGTGTGCATGCACCCTCCATTTTTTTCCATGCCATTGCAACTTTGCAGGGTGCAAAGTGCAAGATGGCAAATATAGCCACACAGTCACTTCTGAGGTGACTTGAGAAATAAATCTTTGTGGCAGAGTACAAGATGGTGGATGGCCACCCAATCACTTCTAAGGTAACTTAAGAAATATTTATTTGTGGCATTAAACCTCTGAGATTTCAAGGATATTTTTCTGTTGTGGATAGCTAGTATTAATTACTTTGACAAATAGCATGAAAGAAATGAGCACTAGAATTATAATCAAGTGAATAGCAGCCTGTATGATATGAACAAAACTATATAGAACATACATAGATGAAAGACAGAAAAAGAATAGACCAAAATATCAATAGAAGGGAAAGGAGTGATATAAATATGTATGATCGTTAAGACTTTATTTTTTGAATATACAAACACAACATAATACTTAGAAGAGGATTATCCACAAATTTTAGTTACTTTTTAATTGCCTACAGGACCCCTTTAATTGCTCATTTCTTGCAGACGATTACCTTCTCAAAAGAGGCTGAGACAAAATCAATCAAAGTCAAATGGTAGTAACCACTGACATAAGACAATCAGAGGGAAAATTAACTCATTTTTGAAAAAATAATATACTTGAATAAAAATTGTCACAAAGACTCAATTATACATTCAAGTTTACAAGGTAGAAACCAAGGCCTTGCATGGTACACCTGTGTTCTGTCTTCCACACCACACCACCTATCCCGCATGGGTGGCTCAACCCACCTTTACTCAGGATGAGCCCCAGAGTTTGGAATTTGAAAGAGAATAGCATTCTTCTCAATAAAAAGCAATCCAGAATGATCTGCACAGTTACTCCAAAGAAAAAAATATGTTTGAGAACCATGTTCAAGCTCTACTTTCTAGTTTTATGCACAGTTATATCTTCAAATATTAAATATAATCAAGGGATGAATTATTCTGAAACACAAACATGTAGCATATACTCCCTTCCACATTAGAGTAATGGGATGAGTAAACGTTTGTGTTACAAGAAAATAAATAGGCTTTTACAATCATATTATTTCACTCTAGAAAATCCCAGTAGCTGCCCATAGCACTTAGCATAAAATTCAAACTCCTCACCAAGATCTACAAGCTCAAGGGACACTTTACCCTCTATCTCTACATCTTCTTTTTGCACCCCTCTTATTTTTGTTTTGCTCCCAAACTTAAATCACTGGCTTTCTTCCAGTCCTTCAAACAACATGCCAGGCCTGATCCCACCCCAGGGCATTTGTACTTGCCATTTTGTAATTAATTCTGCTGGGACTAATTTTCTTCTTCTACTAAAGATGGCTAAATCTTACTTAGCAGTATGACATAGTCCACATATCATCTTTTCAGAGGCCTTCCCTGACCTCTTAATCTAGAATATTTCCACATCTAGCTCCAGCCTGAGCATTCTTTAAAATCCTACCCTGTTTTCATAACCCTTGTCATTATTTTAAACTGTCATATTATTTTACTTGTTTATTGCCATTGTGCTTATCTGTCGTGCCCAACACTGTTTCTGGGCATTAGCATTGTGTCAGCACACAGAAAATAAGGTATCAACAAATATATCTTGAATGAATATGTTATGTAGAATAGTTGCACAGGTGGCAGTATCAGCTACAAAAGTGTGAGTTAATACAATGAGAGTTTCCATAACAGGCCAAATAAGACTTATCCCAGTTTAATCCCAGACACCCTCCCCGACCCCACCCATCTTTTTTTCCAGCCCCATGTATGCTAGGATCAACTTCACAACCATCTCTTTGTTGCTCAAATACACCATGCTTTTCCTGATGTGAGGACTTTGTCCATGTGTTCCTCTATATTTATACTCTCTCTCTTTGCTGTCAAACTACTCAGACTCCCCGGTTCAGCTCCATTGTCATGTTTCTTATGAAATCCGCCCAGTGCGTGCTCCATGACTAACCCTCCTTGAGTTCATTACCCTCAGGTGCTCTACTATAACAGTTGCAAGTGTTTGTGGTAATTATCTCTGCATTTCGGCCACTACCAGAAGAATCCCTTAAGGACAAGGTCTCTGTCTTATTTACCCTGATATCTAGAGCATTAAGTTAATGCCGGAAACTCAGCAAATGCTCAATAACTCCCTTGGACTTAAAATTATAAATGATTGGGGTCGGCCCGGTGGCGCAGCGGTTTAGTTCGCGCTTGGCAGCCCAGGGTTCGCGGGTTCGGATCCCGGGCGCCCGCCGACGCACTGCCTGTCAGTCATGCCGTGGCGGCGTCCCATATAAAGTAGAGGAAGATGGGCACGGATGTTAGCCCAGGGCCAGTCTTCCTCAGCAAAAAGAGGAGGATTAGCAACAGATGTTAGCTCAGGGCTGGTCTTCCTCACACACACACAAAAAAAATTATAAATGATTGAACAAAAAATATAATTATTTAAAAATAATTTTCACAGGTACCATTCACATTATTTGCTTAACATTATCTTTCTACAAAGTGCTATTGATATGCTTTTAGTTATTTTAAATAATTTCTTTTTTTGATTATGCATTGGATTTTTATTACTATTATTTCCTGACATTCAGAGAACACAAAAAATCTTTCAAAAGATTTTGATGCAATTTAATTTAAAAATGTTCATATTGGGGCCGCCCGGTGGCGCAGCGGTTTAGTCCGCGCTTGGCAGCCCGGGGTTCGCGAGTTCGGATCCCGGGCGCCCGCGACGCACTGCCTGTCAGCCACGCCGTGGCGGCGTCCCATATAAAGTGGAGGAAGATGGGCACGATGTTAGCCCAGGGCCAGTCTTCCTCAGCAAAAAGGGGAGGAGTGGCAACAGATGTTAGCTCAGGGCTGGTCTTCCCCACAAAAAAAAAAAAAATGTTCATATTATAAGATTCAGAAACAACACTAAATGGAATCTATCCTAACAGATGATCAGAATTGCACATGGAGAGATATCCATTTAATATGTGTAATAATGAGCACAATAGGGGAAATAGCAACGTCCCAAGAGCTGTACAGTAGAGTAGAGTTAAATGTCTTATTGCACATCATCAGAGAGATTATTTTTTGGTGTAAAAATTTAAAAATATTATTACTTAATATTTATTAAATCTATCATATACAATATTTATTAAAAATAATTAAAATATTTATTTACTGAATAACAAATTAATGTATAATAAAATATATGATATAGTATATAAAGTATAATATATGAATATAATACATAAAATATATATAATATAAAAATATATATAATTAGTGAGCTTTCTAAAATTAAGAAAAACTATTTTTGCTAATGAAATTAGTTCTAAAAATAAAAATAGTTATCCAGTACATTTAAATAATTTTTAAAAGCTTGATATGGATGATTTGATAATTCAAAGCAAAATAAACAAAATGATTATTCTTGTTACATATTCATATACTTTACTCATTGCTTTAGCCCTATCTATTATACCTTATTATTCCATTTTTCTGAAACATTTGTTTTTTTCAATATAGTCATATTATATTATTTTTAAAAATAAAAACTGCTCAGAGTTTTCTTCATAATTATCATTTATATATCAGAAATTGTTGACATGCAATTGACTCTTCAATGGACCATATTATTTGTAATTGTGAAATAGGTGCTGAGATTTCTGGTATATTCAGAGCAAACTTGCTAAATAGAGGATATTCTCAATTCTAATATTTTTTGTATAGAAACATTTATATATTTCAGCCCCAATATTTTATATATGTAGTATTTTTGCCTTCTTTCTCAGTATCTTCCTTTGATAGATATTTTCACACAACCAAAACTTGTCAAATAAATTGCTTCTAGGGTTCTCTTGAATGTTTTATCAGATTTAGATTTATGTGAAATCATAGGCTTTCTCAATTTCATTCCCTTCTGATACAGAATATGAATTTATCTAATTAAAAATAGGAGCTTTATCAAAACATTCTTCACAGAAGTCAAGCTATTCCAAAATGCAATTATAGATTTTTAAACTTAAATTTTGTACACATTTGAATGTTCATCATTTAATTTGTTCAGTTCCTCCCTTGCTTTTGTAGGAATAATCTTCAATATATTCTTGTTTGCAAGTTTTATTTTCAATAATGATAATTTTCTAAAAGCCTTAAAAGCTAAGGTTTTTTGGCTCTATATTTGTTGCATACTTTGAAAGAAATTATTTGTTGAAGAGTTTTAAAGATACCGGGAAATGTTCCCATTTAATATTGAATGGAAATTTCTACAAAAAGGATAAAACTAAATAAAGCACCCTAAGAGAAAAATTATGTAAAATATTCCTTTTTCGCTAGTTCTAGGATGTATGTTTTTTTTCACCCTGCAGCATGCCTGAAATCGGGGTACATTTTCCCACCTATAGCTCATGGTTAGCCATCATGTAATTGTGCTGCCCACATGAAATTGTGCCAACTGGGACAGAGCTAGGACCTATCTTTGTCACTATGAGCTATACACATTGTTGGTGCTAAAAGTGTTGAGTTTAATTGCTATTTAAAATGGTATTAAGATATTATACTAGGATTCAGCATTGAAAATACATTGTTTTCATGGAAGAGCGACAGCACAGAGGATGACATGCGGTAGGACACAGACAGGGATGTGTCAAAGGTAACTGAGAACAGACTGACTCTGAACGTGGAACAGTTTTAGGAATATCTTATCCATTTTGCTTTGCATATATTTTCTTTTTATGTATGCACAGGAATGATACTATGATGAAAACCTCTGCCTATATATTTTAAGAGGGCCATTTCAAGACATATAAAAGTTCTAAGCCACAAAAAAAAGTATTGTGTCAGTGTTTATTCGGTAGCATTTTTTTTTCTTAGGAAATAATGGTAGGTCTTTTAATTGCTGGTATCTTAGATTAAATCATAGATGTATGCATATTAAAAAAGACCAGAAGAAAATATCTTGAAATGTTAATAGTGGCTATCTCTGGCCTATGGAATTACAAATGATTATAATTTTCTTAATTTACTACCTGTAGGTTCTAAATAAAAAATATATATGCATAATTACTTATATAATGAAAATATTAATTAAAAATTGCCAGCATTTACAATAACAAGATTAAGTACTATGAAATGTGAAACAAAACAGGGTCAGATATGTCTAAGGGCTTTAAAATGGAGCCAGGAGGTCATTAAGGAAATGGATCTTATGCACGTCCTCATCGGCTACAACATGAACTTTTGAACCAAGATATTTGAACACAAATATCCTGAGAATGCTGCAAGAAACCTGCAACTCATCACAGTGACGAACTTTTGCCTCCCTCTAGCCATGGCCTTAGCAATCAATTATGTTTAGCCTAGAGGATACCATTTAAATTACTACCCAATCTACCCCGAACTGCAATTCTTTAATCCCAAATAAACACCTCTCTGCCTCTCATTTTGGCTCTTTGTTTTTAGGTTAACAGTACTGGTGTTTTGTTACTGAATGAAGAAGGTGTCATAAAACTTGTATAAATACATATGACTACATCTATGAAAATACTTATAAATTAATAACATGAAAAAAAACCCACCAAAATGTGTTTTGATGAGTAGATATATATATACACTCACATATATCCATGCAACTTTTATCATAGCAATCAATAGAAAACAAATGATAACAAAATAGAAACACAAGAACCAACATGCAAAATAATTTGTGTTGATATCTTTAGATGGTCGCATCTACCGTCCTTTGAGAACTCTCTGTGCCTGCCATTTTGCCAAGTTCTTTACATATATCATTTTATTTCCTATCCACAACAACTCGAAAGGATATATACAATCATCTGTACTTTAAGAATAGGGAAACTAAGGCTTAGGGAGCTCCAGGGGCTCACGAACATCTGTAGTGAGTAAGAAGTGGATCCAGAAGATGGGCCCATTCTGTGACTTAGATAATCTTGCTGTTCAGGACTCATGGGTTCCCCTAACACCAACACGACCAACGGCGATCACAAAATGCCCGTTGAATGAACTGTAGATGTGACAGCTCCCATTCTATACAATTAGAAACTGGGACAGAGAAAGACAAAGTGACCTATGGAAAATGACAGAGCTGTTTGGTGAGAGCATTAGGTCTAGAACCTGCCTAAACAAAGGTGAAGAGCTTTGAGTAATGGAAATTGAAATGGAGGTCCCCAAATCATGTTTCAAGTAATCCTGGGGATGGCCTGGCAGTTGAATATCACTTTTCTAAAATTTATGTTGCATCACTGGGTCTAATTTCAAAGATCCATGTACAGAGTAGGTTAAGAAAATGGATTTTTTTATATAAGCCTTGCAGTCAAGATGTGGACTAAATTGATTTCCCTTTCTTTTGGCAGATAAAAATGGAAAATATGTAGTAATGACTTATATAGTGATTTCCAAACTCAACACACTGGGAAAAACACATTAAATAGCTCAATGCTATTTGAATAAGACACTCTATTAGCCATTGAGTTGCAGTGCTGCAAAAGTGGAAGGCACGTTGGATCTGCCTTGATGAGTAGTTTATCTTCAGATATGCGATGCTCAGGCAGACCTGTGACCCACCAGGTTAATATTCTGCATCTTGAAGCAGTTCCAAGGCACAGCTAAGGTAAGCATGGTTAGCACCCTTTGAAATCAGTCTTCAGAGATTTATAGATGCCCTACAAAAAGGCCAATGGATATTTTTTTTTTAAGTAAAAAGTTAACATATTCTTTGTAGAAATTTAGAACAATAAATACAAATTTTAAAAAAAAGAAGCTTTCATAATCTACTACCAGAATATATGTAACATATAATCTTTTATGTATAATATGTAGTCTTTTCTATATAATATTATATAATGTATAATATGTGTATATATGCATCTATATCTATATCTATATCTATATCTTAGTTGAGCTTCCTAAAAGGCATACCACTGGGCAAAAGGATATACATGCCCAACATCTTTTAACATTTTTACACTGTGTAATTTCAGCCTAGACCACAAAAGGCAGTGTTGCAGCATGCAAAGTGCATAGTACAATGAGCGTATCTGGTTCAAAATCCAGATTCAGTTTCTCATTAATTCTTCAATCTCTCCAGCCCTCAGTTTCTGCATCTGTGAAATGGTGATGATATATCTACCTCAGAGAACTATAGTAAAATTTAAAGGAAATAAGGTACATTGAGTAACCGGCCCACTTGTTCACTGTCTAGCTACAGAATGGACATTAATAAATGGTAATTGCTAAAAAAATGCATGGGTTTTGTTTCCTTTTACTTCTTCTAAAACCAAACCAATTTGGTTATGCTTCAAGCGTTAGGCCCTTGTTTTAGTATTATGGTTACTGATGACATTTGTGTATACAAAATCATATTTTTTCATACTCTTTAAACATTCGCCTTTAAATGGTCATACATTTAAGCCATGTGAAATCAATTTTATGCTTATTATCACTTACTCTTAAGACAGCTGAAAACTTGCCATACATTTATAACTCCAGTTTGTGGTTAACAATAGTCTAGTCACCAACTTCCTTAAAAACAATCTTTATTAAAGCAATTCAGGGAATGTTAATTTTGGATCCCTGGCAAAAATGGAAGCTGTCTGTAATTAGTTAACGTCTTCAGAAGGTTCAAAAGAAAAAAATAATTGTTTTACACCAGATCTTTGAAGACTGAAACATAGCACAACACAATAGGCAAATGTCAATATTGAGTGCTGTTTTGATATGACTACAGTGTCTTTAAATCACCACCATAAAATCACTCTGATCATATACTACAGGCTCAATAAATGATAATTGTTAATGGTAATCAGAAAACTGAATTGTAAAATCCTAAAATCTTATGGTTAGATAGAAGATCCTAAAAAGCCGTCTTTGTTTAACTTCTCATCCAGGGTAGAATTCTCTTCTACCAAATCCGTGGTTAATTAATATTCATTCATCCATCCATCCAAGGAACATTTGTTGAGTGCCTCCTATTTTCTAGGTCTTGTTCCTGGTCCTAGGTGCTGACAGCATACCACCAAACTAGACGAAAACTTCTGTGGCCATGTTGCTTACATCCAGGGCACGAAAGACAGGCAGGATGTGTAAAGGTATAAATAAATAACTTCAGAGAATGATAAAATGTCAGTAAGGAAATAAGGCAGGAGAAGGAGCTGGAGAATCACTTGGGAGAAAGAGGTTTAGGGAGGTTTGGGGAGGTATTTTAGTTAAAATAGAAGGGACCCATTTCTATTTTTCACCATTGCCTGAAGCACCTTGAAGAATGCCAACTCAAAGCAAAGTATTTATCAGAATTTATAGGTCCTCCATTAAAATGAGAGAAGAGGCTCTCTAGGAATAGCAAACAAACATTCAACTTAAAAAAAAAGAAAAAAAAATATCCCTTTATAAGAAAGGACAAAATCTCTTTGTGGGCAGGCCTTATGTCTGACTGACTCAATTCCCCTGGCTGAAGACAGTTCCCAGCACATGGAGTTGTCAACATAGATTTGAGGACTAACTGACTTGCTTGATTTAGAGTGAGAGGGTAACAGATGGACTGAGCAGGGAGAGCTGCTGGGGAATACTGATGGTACTTAATTTTTAGCAATTTAGCGTTAGTACTAAATTATACAGTCTTTAGATCTTACTGGAATCATGTTTTTTCCCCATTTTTAATATATAAAATTCACAATAAATTTCAAATATTTATATTTCTGAACACTAAAGCAAAATGTAATTTCCTCTTGAATTTGTTGCTTAAAAACGAAACATCTATGTCCACATTAGTGTTTCCTTAACCGGTGGAAATAAAGCAGACCCCACAAGTCAGATACATAAGAACCAAACCTAAAGTTGAATGGAGAAGTTTCTAGGCTCCTAGCCTAGAAGAATTTCCTTGTAAACTAATGACAATCAGAAGGGTCTAAGATGGGTACATCAGAAGGACCAGGGCCTTTATTATGGTGGTTAAATCTGTAGATAAACTTGCTGCTCATCTTGGATGTAGCTAAAATGCTCCCAATATTATATAATCGATCATTTTGGTTTTTTAAAATATTGGGATGGTCTGATTCATGCTTCTCCACAAACACAATGAATCAGTGAGGCAGTCATAATTATTATAAGTTGAGGGGATGATACAGAGAATCAAGAATCAAGATAGAGCTTAGAAGAATGTATTTTTAACTTTCCAGTCCTAAAAGGCTGCAAATCATTTGTCATCTCTAATTTATACTCTTTAGCTTGTAGCATACTAGCCTAAGTCCTTGCATTCCAGGATGCTTACAGGATGTGTGTTGTCAGAAAATTAAAACCATGAGTCCAGTGTCCTCATCTATAAAATGGGGATAATGATACTACATGTTTCATATAATGTTGTGGAGATTCTAAAGTGTTTAGCACAGTGCCTAGAACATGTAAGCACCTACTTATAGCTAATATTGTTGAATGTTTATTTTCTATCAAGAGGATGCTATTGACCTCTCATGAATAGGAATCAGACAGTGACTGCTTTTCTGGTGAGTATTTTGTGTATGATGGATGAAGTATCCATCCCTCAGGGCCAATCACACACATCCCTGGGATGGCTGGCCTGGAGACTGTGGCTAGGAGTGGAGACAAGCTAACTGATCCCTGTGGGCATTAAAGTCGGGCACTGAACTTGTGACCTAGACTTCATTACACAACCCCCTCTATTCCACTTAGCTAATAGGGTGTTTTAGCGCTTTCATGTGACTTCCTGAACCCGCTGGAAGAGAGCTGCTCAGAGTGCAGTGCAGACTCCCTGCTGAAGAATTTCTTCCAGGAGGAGAGCACACTGGAGGAGAGGAGGCTTGTTCTGCTGGTAGAGAACAGTGGAAGCTTTGGGCCTTGCTAGCGACATATTGGTCTGTGGGCCAGCAGCACTGTTGTCACAGGGGCTTTTTGGAAATGCAGAAATTCAGGCCCAACCCCCGTTCTGCAGAATCAGGATCTTCTTTAAAAACCCCCAAGGGATTCATATGCAAGTTAAATTGGGAGGCACTGCTCTGGAAAAGTGGTTCTAACTTTGCTGCACTTTCAAATTACCATAAAACTTAAAAAATCCAGATACCCAAGCCCACTCCAGATCAATTAAATCAGAATATCTGAGAGTGGGACCTGGATGTCTGTAATTTTTGCAGCTTCCCAAGGAATTTTAAGGTGCCCAGAATTTGAGACCCTCTGCTCCAGATGTAACTGAGGAAGGCACGCCTGCTCCCAAGGTGGAGGGTGTGTTGGGCAGAAGAAGGAGGCCATCCCCAAGCAGGCACGAGTTGGTGGGGAGTGAGAGAGACCTGGCACCACCAGAGGAAAGGCCTTTGCGAGCTGGTGCCAGGTAGACTCGAGATGAATCCCAGAACCACCAATTAGTAGCTGGATGACCTCTGGGAAATTATTTAACCTCTCTGGCTTTTGGTTTTCTCCTAGGTTAAGTAAAGATAAGAATACATATTTTGGAGTGTTCTGATCAAAATAAAAGGCAATGTATTTTAAGCACTCGCCGTATGGTGAGAGATCAATAAATAAAAAGTATGGACTAAATAAAAAATATTAACAACAATATATTTCATTATTCCAGATGAAAAGGTACCCAAATGACTAAACTCCTTGCATTTATTGATGCTCTGGGAAAAGTGTGAATGTTTCAAACAGTTTTAACAAGCTCTACACACCCAGGATTCCATTTATGAGCACATGGAAGGACACGAAGTCCAAAACTGTGGGTGAGATGAAAGCCAACATGTAACAGTTGGTCAGCAATTTTAAATGACTCTATATAATCTAGCCTCCTACTGTTTAGTGTATACATTACATAGTGTATAGTAATTTCACTTCCTAGGATAACTCTACAAAAAGAGATCTTGTGCCATGTCCCAGATATTCCCAGGAGTGCTGAGAGAGGAAAGCTGCCAACATGGCCACAGCTCATGAAACTAATTATCTGGGGGAACTCTTGTGAAACTGCACTGACACCAGTAGTACAGAAGTATTCAGATAACAACGATCAACAAAGAGCACACTACCTGTGATCTCACAAACTGAAACAAGCCATGATCCCTGGAGGAAAAGAAAACACATCCACACCATTGGATATATATTCACACTTCAACCACTAACCTATTTTAAAATAGCAAACTGTACTGAAAGGCCGCTCTGTCTATGTCTTCTAATTTCCCGAGAACATAGGCTGTTCCCAACTCTGTGCTAGGAGTTAGGGCTAAAAGAGAGAGCTAAGCAAAGTTCTTGCCCTCAGGAAGTTTATAGTCTAGCAGAGGAACCAGATAAGTCAAAGTAACTTGAATCATGTAGTTAATCATCCCAGGGTAGTATTTAAAATATTTAATAAGTTCTTGCCCATCAGCATTCTGGTATCATAATATGAGAACCAGTTTCTAGATGGGTCATGGAGGCCCCCAGCTGTACCTTTTAGATACTGAATTAGAGAAGACTGGGGGTTCCTGGGGAGGGGGACACGATGGCCACAAAATTATGGGGGCTATTTGGATAGATCAGGTATTTTACCAATTGTTGAGGAAATATTTCAATATTGCTACCGGTTCAGCTAAACTGGTACATCCTAGACTTGAATAGAGGTTAAGTACAGGTACTGGGCTACCCTGCAGGAAAAGCCCCTCTTCCATTCTCTGTAGACTATGCAAAGCTTCCTAGCAAAAATCAATATTGCCAAGGCAGAGTAGGTTTCCTGTTGTCTCCTGAATTTACTTTACTCGGTAGGCTGGAAAAGTTACCTCTGACATGCTTGACTGAAGCCTGCATCCCTGCCTGGCTTATAAGAGCACACAATTCACAGAGTCCACACCTGAGCCCCAAAGGCACATGTGCCAGGATATTTCCAGCTGTGGCACTCACATGCGTGCCCCAGCAGATCCTATGGGTAGACTGCTCACCCCTTTGCTCCTGAGCTGGTAAATCTTGCAACCTCTTTTACTTAAACTCCCAAGAGCATCACACTCCCACACTCCATTGTGGTGGGTTCTGAGGCACACTTCCACATAACAGAAAGGCCTTGCTGCCTATCAGAAACATTCAGAGAAAATTATCTCCAGCAAAAACTAAAATAATCAAGCAGGTGGCAGCTGAAGACTACCTCCGCAACAAATGCCAATCCAAGACTCTGGTAGGACTGACTCCTCCAGGTCACTGGGGGAAAAGAAAGAATTGCTCCTGCCTGGGCCATGCAAATCCTGGGCGGCCAGCAGAGAGGACAGTTAAGGTTCTAGGAACATCCTGAGAATGGTTTCCATGGTGAACAGAAAGCAGGTTAGAGGGAAGGAGCTCTGGACATCTAATCGGAGGCCTGGGCTTGAGCCCCAGCTGCAAGCATCTGCCTGGGAAAGTTATTTAACATCCTCTAAGCTTCTGTTTATTCATCTGTGAAAAAGATGATGATAATGAGATACTATCAGTCACAATAGAAACTGTATTGGCTCTAGAGAATCACTTTTGGGTCTGAATCTCAGGCCCTCCATTTATTACCTGTTACTTTAAGAAAATTGTTCATTCAGAGCCTCAGCTTTCTCACCTGTGAAATTGAAAAACATTATTTTTGCAAGGTTTTAAAATTTTATATGTGTGTGTGCCAATCATGGGCTAGACATCTTTGTGTGTCCTGGGGATGCTCATAACAATGTAAAAACACCACCAAAAAAATGGTGCTTGCCCTGAAGGAGCTTACAATCTGGCAGGAGAAACATTTTAACTATATACAGGAATAAATAGAAAATTTCAACTGTGATAAATTGGGGAGTGGTGCTTGATGCTATAAATATGTATGCTGGAGAGATCTGAACTTGTCAGAGAGGGCTGGCTATGAATGGCTGCTTGCATGTTTGACATTTACTCGCCATTACAGACAATTCCAATGTTGAATGAAGGGAGAATAACTCCAGGTTGCTATATCACTTTTATTTCAACCACATAGCCATAGCTTATTGAGCACCTGAGTCTTTATATCCATCAATTCTAAGCCACAGAACCTACTATTATTCCCATTTTAGAAGTAAGTATCCTGGGGCTCATAGTAGCTAACCATTAGACCCAAATTACTCAGCTAGTTTACTGAAAAACTGAGATTCAAACACAAGTGTGACTGATTTCAAAGCCCTTTGTTCTGCCGCCAATAATATGTTTTGCCATTGACTGCCTAACTTGTTAGAATCTCTATACATGTGATTTGTTCAAGCTTTAAAAGTCTCTGTCTTAAAAGCCTGAAAACTTCACTGCCTTGAATCTTTGCATCTCAAACATGGTGGACTGCTGATTTACCCTCAGAAAAAAGGAAAGGATAAGGACACAGTTTTTGAATGAGAGTGAAGGTATAACTTGCCTGCAAACAAATGCCATGGAGGCTCCTGGGAGGAATTACACTCTAGCGTGAAGGAAGTGCTTGGGTTAGTTACTGAAGGAGCCAGCTGTTCCCCATGAGCCTGGGGAAGTAGAGCTGTAAAAGATGCTTTTCATTTTCTTGCTTAAAAGGTCCCATCCGGCTTCCATACTTGGTCAGCAACAACCCTGCAGTGAGTTTGTGAAACCATCACAGAAGAAAGAAAGCAAAAGCTCACTTCTCCTATTCTTATTTAATTGGTCCCAGGAGAATCCACATTTGCCAAGTTTCCTCAATTAGCTGGCTTTTCCTTGGGGTTGACCTACAGAATGACACTAGCTTTATAAAGATGGTAGTCTTTTAAATACCTCCATGTATAAAAACAAAACAAAACAATATCTCTTTTTGAGAAGAAATTATTCACTTTAATCTTTCCATGGAAAAGTGTTTTTCATTAGTCTCTGTTTTCTACTTTGACTATGCTCAATAACGTATTTCACAAAATAAATTAAAATACTCTTTTCACAAAATCTCTGGGTGCCATCACTTACTCAGGGAATGGGGGTCTGGTAAACCAATAAGCACTGAATTAATTTCAATTAATTTACTTAAATTTTAAAGAGCATATTTCTTTCCATAGACACTTTCCTTTTAATCTTCAAACCAGTTTCATCTACCTGGGTAGAAGAAGGGAATGTGGGAGAAACACCTAACCTTTTTACCCTCTTCTCCTTTTTATCTGTTCTTCCGGAATTTTCTCTCTTCAACTGAGTTGAAAGCTCCTTGAGGACCCATATATTATGCTGCTTTAAAACCCTATAATCTTCCCCACATTGCTGGACCATTACAGGTGCTCAATAAATACATTTTTAGTAATTAAGTAAATATATTTTATTGCTATCATTAGAAGAAAATTGCTAGTTTAAAAGCTGATTTCAGCATTTCCTTGTTCTAGAGTGGTAGCAGAAGAAAGAGAGGTTGCTGTTCTGTTTAGGAAAATGGCTTAGTGACTATGTTGGTTTTGAGAAGGTCTAGACAAAGGTGGTTAAATGGCCGGGTGCAATAACAGGAAAAGGTACCTTCTTCTTTGGGTGAAGTGGTTGTTCTGATGTAGAGGTATTATTTTGCCTGTTATTTTTAGAATTGTTTGATAACTGTAGGTAAAATCAAAATCTGTTTTTCTTCTGGGACCATGTAAAAAGATGGGATAGAGAAGGGACTTGATTTGAAGATGTGATGTTTCCAGGGGATTGGGGTTTAAGAAGGGAGAACCCAGTTAGATATACAGAGCTGGAGATGAATAGAGGGAGAGTGACACCCAATCTTCAACGTTTTGGTGTCTCCTTTTGATGTTATGATAACTCTACATTGTCACCAAAGTTTCACTAAACGTCCAGTCTACAATAAACAGTCTGTTCAAGTGGTGTTGTAGGAAACTTGTGGCAAGCAAGGATCACAGAGAAGGTTGTTGAAACAGTTAAAAGATAGTGGGACTTGAAAGTTGTGAAGAGAGTCAATCTTAAATGTTCTCACTGCAAAAAAGAAATGGTAATTATGTGATATAACAGAGGTGTTAGGTAATGCTATGATGGTAATCATTTTGCAATATAGAAGTGTATCGAGTTAACACGTTGTGCACCTTAAACTTACACAATGTTATATGTCAATTATATCTCAATAAAGCTGGGAAAAAGAGAAGTTTTAAAAAGAGAATGGGAGGTTAAGGATAACAATCAGGACTTGAAAGCCATGCAATAGGAATTCTCTGATATAGGTGGGGAACACTAAATTTTTTACAAGTAAATGCTAGATAGATGTTTAAACTATATGTTTTGGTATTAAGTGAAAGATAACGCTAGAAGGGTGAAAGGTATGAGACAAAGGTTAAATACACATTATTTTTTGGTGACAAGTAATGTGTATACATATAGTGATGAGGAGGGTGGAGGTAAGGAGGTTGGAGTGTGGGTGGTAGGGGATAACGATGGGATGAGTCCCTGAGTCCAACAGACTCCACCAGAGAGTGGAGGACACATGAACCCATTAAATGCAATAGTTGTGACTCCTCCCCCAACCCTCTGTCTCAGCTCATTATCCCGGGCCATATCCTCAGCCAAGTGAGAACAGGTTCTGTGTAATTTGTGAGTAGAACTCTTTTAATATAGTGAATCCATATACTTCATTCCCTCTAGTTGAGTTCCAGTGAGGTTACAGTTGGGTCCCCTGGGCATCTCACTTCACTTATCAGAACTTCAGTGTCCTCAATAAGAAAATGGAAATAAACATGCCCAATCCTATAAAGGATTGTTGCTGAGAGTTAGATGGTGATTGAGGGCCTTTAGCACAGCCTACTACTTAGTATATAGTCAATAAATATTAGCTATTATTACCTCTATTATACAAGCTAATACTACACAGAGCATTCCAGGTAGTTACTCTTTTTTCTAGTAGGTGTTGGAGCTCCATTCCATATGTGAACAATGGCACTAGCTTGTTAAATCATGTGATCTGAGTGTTTCTTTTTTCTTCCCACAACCACCTCCACCTCTGGCAACCACCAATCTGTTCTCTGTATCTCTTGGTTTGTTTGTTTTCTTTTTCTTTTTTTTAGAGTCCATATAATAGAGATCATATGATTTTTGTCTTTCTCTGTCTTATTTCACTTATGGCTATTGTACATAATGCTGCAGTGAACATGGGGGTGCATATATCTCTTTAAGTTAGTGTTTTTGTTTTTTTCAGGTAAATACCCAGAAGTAGAGTTGCTGGATTATACAGTTCTATCTTTAATTTTTTAAGGAACATCTATATTGTTTTCCATAGTGGCTGTAGCAATTTACTTCCCACCAACAGTGCACAAGGGTTCCAGTTTCTCCATATCCTCTCCAACACTTGTAATTTCTTGTCTTTTTGATAATAGCTACTCTAACAGGTGTGGAGTGATATCTCATTGTGGTTTTGATTTGCATTTCCCTGATGATTAATGGTGTTGAGCATCTTTTCATGTACCTGTTGGCCATCTGTATGTCTTCTTTAGAAAGATGTCCAGTCAGATCTCCTGTCCATTTTTTAATTGGATTGTTTCGTTTTTTGTTATTGAGTTCTATGAGTTCTTTATATATTTTGAATGTTAGCCCCTCATCAAATATATGATTTACAAACATTTTCTCCAATTCAGTATGTTGCCTTTACATTCTGTTGATAGTTTCCTTTGCTGTGCAGAAGCCTTTTAGTTTGACACAGTCCCACTTTATTTTTGCTTTTGGTGTCAGATTCATAAAATCATTGCCAAGACTTATACCAAGGCCTTTACCACCTATGTTTTGTTATAGGAGTTTCATGGTTTCAGGTCTTATGTTCAAGTCTGTAATCCATTTTGAGTTTATTTTTGCGTATGGTGTAAAATAGTGGTCAAGTTTCATTCTTTTGCATGTGGCTGTCCAGTTTTCCCAACACCATTTATTAAAGAGATTTTGGGGCAGCAAACAATGGCCTTTTTTGTTCTCCAGAGAGAATGATGTGAAACTATTGACACCTAATGAGTGCTCAGTAAATATTGGATATAGCAGTGAAGGAATGGCTACAAACAAACTTTACGCAAATCATAACCTGAAGCATAAACAAGACTCATGGTAAATTATAGTAGAGGCATTTTTTAAGGAGGTATGTGCATCCTCATACAGAATGTAGGACATAGTTAAACAGCAAAAAGTGGGAAAAGAATAAGAGGATTAGAAGAAGGAGAGAAGAAAGAAAGATTCATTCAAAACACTGGTAAAATCAAAGGATAAGAACAACTGTAATTCAATATGAGTGTATATCTCTCTAATTCAGTTTGAGCTGTTTGTTCCTTAGTCAGAAATCACAGCTTGGAATGACACAATTGGGTCTGTGGAAATCATTCTACACCATCTTAAACTTTTGATCACTCAGGGAAAGTATGGTATCATCCACTTGAGGCCTATTTGTTCAAAATTTCTTCTAATTTGTGGAAAATGTTGAAGTCACTGCCTGTCTAGGGCTTTGTTTGTGGATAGATAAATGAACACATGATTGGCCATTTGGGGTATTAAGATTTGATCATTTCCATATAAAGTTCACTACAATGAATAATTAGGGAAGGGTAAATGTTTTCTAAAGTCTATTTGGATTACTTCTCCGTAGGAATAAATGCCTTACTTTTTTATTGAATTATCACATGTTTTCGGTATTTTTTCTTCTGAAAATAATTTGTGATTCGTTTGCTGGGAATTAATTAAATGAGTAGAATCTGCTTACACCATATTATGGACATAGTATTTTCAATGTCTTTCCTTAAATATAGCATTGGGTCTATTAGGTCTGATGATCTTGGATATTTTGCGAAAATCCAATGGTCTTATTATCTCATCTAATTTAAGGATTAGCTTCATCTGTATTTGTGAAATATGCCATCTCAGCCCTACAATTTTCTTTATCTTTCTTAGCATTAATCATATCTAGTGAAGATGCTGCAAATATTCGCTAGAGCATGCACTGGCACTGACAGCTTAACACAATAAGAACATTGCTGTTCCATCTACCGGGAACATAGAGACATTTGGCAAGAAGGGAACAAGTTATGGGATGACCTGTTTCCTGAGGCTGGCCCCTTCTGTATATCAGCATGGTGATGATTGCAAATGGGTGGACCCTGACCTTAGACAAACCCGGATTCAAATCCTAGCTCCTGCCCTTCCTACTCCCATCCCCCCAATTAAAACTGTTCTAGCTAGCAGATAAACTATTCCTAACTGATGTGCTAGGGTCGTTGTTGATAATAATAATAGTATAAAAATAATAATGAAAAAGGGATGACTGGCTTAATATTTATTTTAATGTAACTCAGTGGTATATAGTAAACCTTTTGGAGCTGAAAGTTAATGAGGATTGGTTTTACTCAATCATTTATATAAAAAATAAATATCGGGGTTCCCTGGAGACAGGAATAAGGATGTAGACTGTTTAGGTCTCTACATAGCTCCTGTGTGTTGTATCCATTTTGAAAATATGGCAAAGGCAAGACTGGGACTTGTAGTTTATAGGACTCCTATGGTTTCTCTTCTTTGCCTGCAGATTACTCATGACAAGTGCAATCAATAAAAGCTTCCTTGCCCAAGGCCAAAGAGGACCTGAGTTTCCCACCCTTCATCTAATGAGAAGAAGCCAGGAAAATATGCTGGGGCCAGCCCTGCCTTGCCTGGCAATGTAGATTATTGATTATTTATGGAAAAAACAAGCCCCAGGTCAAAGTACTAACACCTCACTAACAGGAGTCCTCTCTTCTGACATGGTTAAAAGCAGTCTATTCTTGATTGTTTTCAGGAAGAAACATTTATATTTTACATGTGGCTATGGGAAAGGAATATTTTATGATAGAATCTCAAGGCTGGAGGGGCCCTTCAAGGTCATTAACTTCAACCTCCCCATCTTATGCCTGCATCCTCATCTGCAGGAGGTGGTGCAGCTGGCTGCTGTTTCCTGAGTCCCCTTTTCTTTATGGATACTTGTTCTTGTCATGGGAGCCACATGTCATCTACCCCCAATCCTGTCAAAATAACAGCCTTTAGTCTGGATATCTGTAATATTTTTTACCTTTTCCATGTGACTTGGTATTAATATGTTTATGATCCTACTGCTTCTGCCCTGGGGGCTCACTCATTTGTCTGTATTATTCTTTTGTGTGTAACACTTAAAAATAATCCCCAATTGAGATTTTTTCTTACTAGCCTAGAAAAGAATGGTGCTAAAGCCCTTCTCATGATGAATTTGGGGGGAAAGAGAATGTCACATATTTAATATCAACTATAGACTTGATTAGAATGGCTAAATTCCCCAAATAGGAAAGTAGTTTTTACAGACTGAACTTGGAATGTTAGAAATTTGGGCCCAAATGTCCTCTCCTTGGATTGGGCCCATCATCCAAACACGAACAGATTTTGATGGATCCAAATTTTGACATTTACTAAATGTAGATATAATTTAAATAAATTGAGGGGCATATTTTCATAAATGGAAACTGGGAGATAGATCAATCCATTTTTTTCTTGATGACATTTTTAATTGGATGAGTCAAATCTTTCTTTAAGTTAAAATCAGAGATAAAATCTTTCCTGTTAAGGTCTTTTGTCTTTAATTCATTTCATATCAGAAGCATAGCTAACTTGCCCTAAGGCATGTAATATTAGTTTTCTTTCCTAGTTTCCTGTATTTAACTTCAGAACTACATTCTATCACGCACAATAAATCTAAATTCATAGAGAATCTCTTGTTTAAGAAGTTGTTCTCATATACCTTTGGCTTTTGTGGCTCTTAAAGTATTTCCCAGGAGTACAGAAAGTCTCAGTGTGAAGTTTGCTGAATAAGGATGCTAGGCTTATTTCTGAGAAATCTTATAACACTTGAAATTAGGGTAAAAAAATCAAACAAACCTTTCCACTTGGCAGATATTAGACAGTTCCATTGGCAGCAAACCTTGGTAAGGCAACAAAGAGTCACATGAGGAATCCAAGTGATGAGAAAGCCTGACAACAGGTGCAAAGCAGGAGTCCCTGATAGGCCACTGGGGAAGGCAGCTAATGACAGATCATGCAGGGGTTGGATGCCTAAAACTCTGTGAGCAAGCAACAACTGCCAAGTGTCTAGCTAGAGCTTATGGGCAAAACTAGAGAATAGTCCCATGAGTCAAGCAAGTTGTCTGATGCGATATTAGAAAAATCATTGTAAAGAGGTACTTCTCTCAGATGATAAGAGAAACAGTGGGCCAAGAGTCAAGGCAGCCACAGGAGGAGGGATTATGGGTTACAAAGTGACCAGAGATTAGGATTAAAACAATGGGTCAGAAATTCAAATAGACAAAAGTATGTCAATACGAGACATCAACAGCAAGGAGATGGTAGAGCCATGGAGATAATGAGGCAGGATCCATGCCCAGGCTGGAGTTCCTTATGTGCTGTACTTGAAAGCAGGAACTCAGGTGAGGGTGAGCATGCTGGGAACTGTGGTTCATAAGCAGGCATGTCGTTTTGACTGATTGGACTAAGCATGTAATATGCTGGGCGTAGGATGAATCTTCTGACAATGATATTTAGAAACTAAATGTTGGGGAAAAATACAGGGAAGGAAGTTTTTTTTTTTTTTTCACTTTTGGTCCCTTTCAAGCCTCCACAAGCATCAGATAATTAAAGTGTATTATGTAACCTGGATGTTCTGTGCAGAATGTGTTAAAAGAGGAGAGAAGGCTAGAGAGGTAACACAGTATATGTATCTACCTGGCTATTCCATATGTGGCTATTAAGCAACTGACATATTACTAGTCTAAATTAAGATGTGCTCTTGAGGTATGGCATGAGATAAGAGGACAACTTAATTCTTTTGCATGTGGAAGTCAAGTTTTCCCAACCCCATTTGCTGAAAAGATTATCTTTTCACCATTGTGTATTCTTGGCACCCTTCTTGAAGATCACTTGGCCATGGATTTATTTCTGGGATATCTATTCTGTTCCATTGGTCTATATGTCTGTTTTTAGGCCATTATCAAACTGTTCTGATTACTTCAGCTTTGTAACATATTTTGAAATCAGGAATTGTGTTGCCTCTTGTTTTGTTCTTCTTGTTCAAAACTACTTTGGCTAATCAGGGTCTTTTATGGTTCCACATAAACTTTAACATTTTTTTTCTATTTCTGTAAAAAATGGCATTGGGATTTTGATAGGGATTACACTGAATCTTTCAATCACTTTGACTCAAAATGGATTAAAGATTTAAATGTAAAACCTGAAACCGTAAAACTACTGAATGAACACATAGAGGAAAATCTTCTGACACTAGTCTTGGCAATGATTTCTTGGTTATGACATCAAAAGCACAGGCACCAAAATAAAAAAATAGACATGTGGGACTACATCAAACTAAAAAGTGTCTGCACAACATAGGAAACAATCAACAAAATGAAAAGGCAACCTATAGAATAGGAGAAAATATTTGCATACCATATATCTGATAAAGGATTAATATCCAAAATATATGGGAAATTCCTACAACTCAATAGCAAAAAACAAACTGATTAAAAATTGAGCAAAGGAATTAGACATTTTCCAAAGAAGACATACAAATGGCCAACAGGTATATGAAAATGTGCTCAACATCACTAATCATCAGGGAAATATAAATCAAAACCACAATAGATATCACTTCACCCGTTAGGAAGTCTATTAGCAAAAACACAAAATATACATGATAAACCCTTTGAATAGCTTCTTGTAAAGTTTTCTCTTTTTGCTCTACACATCTTGCCTCACCCAAGTTCAGATGGACAGATAGCTCAGAATAATTCATCAGATTCAGTAGGAATCTGGACGATCCCTGTGACTTTCTTGCTGGGAGAGTACACAGAGGAAAAGACACCACATATTCACATCCCTGCTCTCGCAAAGACTGTGGGGTGTCTCAGCTGGTGTAATAGGCAGAAATAAACTAATGCATAACCTCGCTCAAAGGATTCTTTATTTTCAATCAGCAGCATCTGATATAAAATAAGAGGAGGCAAAAGAAAAATGATTAATTTTACTTTCCTTATAAATATTGGCCCTAGAACAACATGGAGTTGGAAAAGAGGGCATGGCATACTTAGAGGAGGGTGAAGATTCCCAAAGGACAGCCTATGAGCATCTCTTATCCCTGAGATACTACACTTTCTGTTCAGCCAATGAAAGATACAACTTGTGCTATCTGATTCTCTAACTACTTCTAGCTGTTATTGGAGCAACAGTTTTGGTAAGCCAATTAGTCCATTCAGGCAAACGATCTGTCTGGCTAATTTTGATTCACTTAATTGACTCAATGTTTCACCAAACTTGGATAAATCTGGTGGATGTCTTGTTCTTGAGGACAAACTTTGAATCAGGACGGAGTTGCACCGTAATAGGAAAAAAAACCCACAAAATATAATAAGTGGTGGTGACGATATGGATAAAAAGGAACTCTTGTGCACTGTTGGTGGGAATGTAAACTGAAGCAGCTACTATGGAAAACAGCATGGAGGTTCCTCAAAAATTGAAAATAAAACTACCATGTGATCCAGCAATTCCACTTCTGGGTGTACATTCAAACAAATTCAAATCAGAATCTCAGAGATAATTGCACTTCCATGTTCATTTCAGCATTATTCACAATAACCAAGATAAGAAAGCAACCTAAATGCCCATCGATAGATGAGTGAATAAAAAATGTAGCATATACATGTGATGTAATATTATTGAGCTTTAAAAGAGAAGGAAATCCTGTCATTTGTGACAACATGGACGGATCTGGGAGGACATTACGCTAGGTGAAATAAGCCAGATTGACATGATACAACTTATATAAGGAATCTAAAACAGTCAAATTCATAGAAGCAAAGAGCAAAATGGTGGTTTCCAGAGGCTGACGGCGGGGTCCTAGTTCAAGGGTACAAAGTTTTGATTACACAAGATGAATAAGTCCTAGAGATCTACTGCACAGCATAGTGCTTTTAGTTTATAATACTGTATTGTATACTTAAAATTTGTTAAGAAAGTAGATCTTATGATAAGTGGTTTTATCCTACTCCCAAAATAGGGTGGGAGGAAACTTTTGGAGGTGATGGATATTTTTATGGCATAGATTGTTGTGATAGTTTTACAGATGTATTCTTATCTCCAAACTCATCAAGCTGTATACATTAAATATGTACAACTTTTTGTATGTCAATCATACCTCAAAAAAGTAGTTAAAAATGATATGTTCCTGGTATAACATACACAATGGGTTTTAAAGAAAATGAAAAAGAAGCTAAACATCTGATTAATAATTTTACATTATTATATGTTGAAAAAATATTTGGAGTATATTGGGTTAAATAAAATAATGTCAACTATTTCTTTTTGCTTTTTTAGTCAGGCCCCTAGAAAATGTAAAATTGCATGTGTAGCTTGCTTTCTATTTCTTTTGGGCAGCACTGGCCTATGTACTTTGGAATCACAAGGATCTGTGCACCTACACCAACTCTTCTGCCATGTATATTTGGTCAAGTTACCTACACACTGAGCTTCAGCGTCAACATCCAAAATGTATTTAAATAATGTTTGCTTCAGAGTTAATGTGAAGATTAAAGTCACTTACAAAGGGCACAGATTTTTATTATGAAGGAGATTATACAAGTGGCACCCCCACTGGTCTCCCTCTGGGTTCTTTGGTGAGAACACAGTACTGAGGTCCAGTAACGGAAGCTGAACTAGGGTTCACAGCCTGGCCGGCAGGAGTTAGGGGGAATTCCTCTTAGTCCTTTCCAGGGCCAGTAGGCAAATGTGGCATCCAATATGGAAGCACATTTAAGTCTGTTCTATGTGTGGGAAACAGAAATTTTGGTTGTTCTGACCAACAGTTTTAATGATCAGAGCTGAGAAAAGCTCTTTAAGTCTCAGGCCCTGACACAGACAGATTAAATGAGGAAGCAGAAAATATATTCAATATGGGGAAATCTGGAAGTCTCTCTCTCTCTTCAAGCTATCAGGGTATCCATTGCTCATCCATTTTTCCGTATCAGGACACCAATCTCTGATAACTGTTTTTAATTTTAGTTCACAGATGTATAACCGCTATGTATTGCTATATTACTCAGTATATCTTCTGAACCCAAAATAACCCTGGAAAGTAGGAAAGTCTGATAGCATGCTCATGTTAGAGGTGAGGTGCTGAGGATAGGGCATCAATGTTTATAGAACACTTAATATGTGAGAGGCTTTATACTGGGTGCATTACACATTATATCGTATTTAATATTCAATCCCTTAGCTAGAAGATTTAAATGACTTTCGTAAGGCTACACAGTTAGTATGTATCAGAATCAAGGCTGTCACCACTCTTTCTATGTTTTAGCCTTTCCTTTGGAGAAAAAAGTCAACACCTAAAGATCATGAGGAAATGACCTACAGGGTCATGCACCTGCTCATCCAGTGCCTAGAGATAGTCTTTGCAGATTCATGCAGTGAATTCTTTACTTCTCCAAACAAAACATAAAAATATTTGCAGTCATGTTCTAACTTTATTTTTATAAAAATAGTATTAATAAAATAATAGTGTATGGGTATGTTTTATTGAACACTTGCTTCACTAACTGGTGGTGTGACACACACTATGCCACTTAATCATTCCAACAGTCTTGTGATGTAAATATTATTATCTAATTTTACAGATGAGGAAATAGGCTCAGAAAACTCAGGCAATTTGAAAATCAACACACAGCTAATAAATGGCAAGAGAGTTTTATTAAAATTTATTTAATTTACCCATTCCTTCCTCTTCTGTGCAATTATAAAGCTAGATTTATATTATTTTCTCTAAAATTTTATGATTTAACATGTTTCTCTTTTTTCTTTTCTGTCCTCCTCTGAAGAGGTGGAGGACAGAGCAGATGGTTTCTGGAAAGTTTTCAGGCTTCAGATTCCCTTTCTTTAAGAACATTTTGTATAAAAATATCTGGTGTTTGTATGTTACAGCTATGTTCCTATTAAATGCTATTTCAACTCACTTTCATGACATATTTAAAAGTAAAGTTTATTGTTAGAGAAAGTGCCTACTTCATAAACCAAACCCAACCGTGTTATCTGAACTACAGAAAATAAATGAAAACTGGAAGTCTAAATCAGGGATTTGGAAAACTAAAAATATCTTAGAAATAAACTCCTTCACTACTTAATTTTTGGTGATAGCTCTCTACAGCAAAGTCTCAAGTGTACAGGGACAAGAAAAATAAGTTTATATCACAGGCACACACAATTAAAACCTAAACTCAAAAAATAAAAATAAATTTTAAAAAATGTCCTGAGAGCGAGTTATGGCAGAGGCTGCTGTGATTATCACCATTGCCATTGTCACTGGTAACAATTTACAAGCACCTACTATGTACCAGGTGAGGTATTTTGGGCCATAGCGAGCGTGGTGGCCAAGATCTATACTGGATCCCTACCTCATTTGTTATGCCAAAAATTCCAGAAGGACTAAGGATTTACATGGACTGTATTATAATTTGTGCTGAGAGTTATGGACAAGGATATACTTTACAGCCCTGTGAATAATAGCAAAAGACAGGAAACCACCTAAATGTCCATCAATAGGGGATGATAAAATAAGTTATAGCATATCCATTTATATGGAATACTATGTGTCTCTTAAAAAGAATGGGGGATGGGTCTGTAACTACTGATAATGGAATAATCTCCAAGATGTAAGTTAAGTGGGAAAAAAGCAAGGTGCAAAACATTATGTAGACTACGTTACTATGTATGTAGTAAAAGCAAATCTATAGGGGAGTATACACATAGACTGTTTTTAGGAAGAAAAGGAAGTTGACAACAGTGGTTGGTTCTGGGAGAGGTATTGTTGATTTGGGTAGGAGGGGCACTTACTTTTTATCCTTCAATGGAGTTTGCATTCTTTTATTCACTACTATTTGAAGATATTATTTTTGAATTTAAAATGTTTAAGTGAGCAGCTGTGGAATCAGGCAGACTTGGATTTAAGTCCAATTTCTATCCACGTGGCCTTGAGTAAGTTACTCATCCTCTTCTAGTCTCCTCCTCTGTAGGATGGGGAATAATAGCACTATCCTTTGGTTTGTGGTGAAGATTAAGGGGAATAGGGCTCTTGGAGTTCTCAGCACAATGCCTGGCACAAAGCAAACCATCAGTTGTTTGGTGCTTTACATAATCATCTCTAATCATCGCTCTGGCTTGAGTACTATTCAACTGAGCTATGTTCTGTGCATCAGGCACCCAGGGAAGTCTGGTGATATAAAAGCAGTGGGAGAGTCAGCCAGTGGACAACCAACCACAGCAATCCTGCAGTGAAGTGCTATAGAATCCCAAGGAAAGTGCAGTTAACTTTGCCAGATGGGTGTAGGGTAGGGGTCCAGGAATGTTCACTAAAGAAGCGACATTTGAGATGTGGGTTTCATAGGACTGAAAGCAGCAGCTCCAGGAAAAAATAAATAAATAAAAAAAAAAACCCCTAAAAAGAAAAAAACTATAATGAATTTCTCAATCAGAAAACTATTTTTTAAATACATAAAGTTAATTTGAAAAGAAGAACACTAAAGCTGTATCGTTTCAATGTCAATCTTTCAGTAGAAAACTGAAAAATTATAGATTCAGAGGCTCTTATCAGATACCCTGGAGTCCATTTCTTCTCTTCCCTTCAGTCCTGCATGAATGCATTAAATAATGCATTTTTCCGAACCCCACCTTCCTCATCACATCTTTGCTCCAGACCTTCTCTTCTTCTTGCCATCCAGCCACACTCCACCCCCAGACTTTTGGAGCCACCGAGCTGGCCTCGGCTCTTGTCTCATGGCCTGAAAGTGCCCCTTCAGAATGTCAACCCCCTACTATCTTCTTCCTGCTTTCTCATTGTGCTCTTCTAATTGTGTTTCTTGTTATTCTTCTTTTGTAGAATCTATTCTCTTCCACCTGTGATTTGAAATTCAGTTATCCTCCCCAGTATATACATGTAATATGTACCTCCTCCATAAATTCTCTCTGATTTATTCAACCCAATTTCATCTTTTGCTTTTCTACACTTGTCTGTCAGTGTTTCCCAAACTCTTTCAAATCACAACCCTCAATAATTATGTTTGTACAGTGTGGTAGGAGGTTGCTCAGCCACTGGGACAGGCCCTGCTCAGCAGTTCCATGGGCTGAGAGAATCAATGGCTCTCTATAAACATAACCCATTCCTTGCCATAACCCAGCAGTCAGGAACCCCTGTTTCAGGGGATTGATGACCATAACTTTGGAACCAAAATCTGGGGCTTATATAGTGTGATAAGCAAGCCTATTCTAATTGTGGGAGAATTGGAGTAGAAGAAAAGAGGATCTAACATTTTGATTCAGTCATTTTGATATGGCCACTTAAATACTTTTTGGAATGTGAACATTTAGCATAGTTTTTTTACATAGGGAATTTTGAAATGGACATTTTGGCTTGGTCTAAATTGACACAACGCCATTTAATTTACAAACAAAAATAACCAAATCATACACTCATTGGCATACTCATTGCCCTCCTTCAAAATTTGCGGAACCCACTTGTTCGGCTTATTGCATAGACACGACCCTGGGCCAAGAGTGGAGAGTCCTATGCACTCCCCTCTCCCGGTCTCTGACCTGGAGCTTTATCCTGTTTCATCCTCACCACAATCTTGGAAAAGAAGGGTGTGTCTGCAACCTGCAACTCATGGTCGTTATGCAGTATCACCATTGTGCTCCCTCCTCAGTGATCTAACGTCTGATGTTTTAAAAATATTCAGAGATGTCTTATTCTTACTGGTGAATGTTTTAATGTAAGGATTGCCGTGCTTCCTCCACTCCAGCACCTCTTTGTCCTCATTAATACTCACAGTCATGATTTTAATAAGTAGGCTCTCTATATGACCAAATGATGCCTTCCATTTTCTCATTTTTGCCTTATTTTCTTTCAATCTGATTGGATGTTTTGACCCATTTTAATAGTGGAGACCTTGAGACCTTTTTTTGCTCCAGTGTATGCTGTCAGATAAGGTTGTGACTTGAATGGATGGATATCTTACAGCCAGTTAACAATTGTGCTGCTGCTTTATCTTCTTATATTCAGGGCTCTCTTTTGTTCACCTTGCACTGGCTTTTGGGGTCAGTCTGTAGAGGCCTTTGTCTCTTATCACTTTTTGTATTCAGACTACGAGGGAGAAAAATCCCTCTCCCTGGCGCTTATTGTGGCCTCTCTTTCCCAGTGACTGCAGACACAAAGCATCCCACAGCTCCCATTGCTCACTGGAAGTACAGCTGGGAAATCTTCAGACCCCTGAATATCTTATCTTAGGCACCATGAGCAGATAAGTGGTCCTGGTGTGCTCCCAAGGCCCAATTCAAGAAGACCCCAAAGAAGGAAACCTAGCTCAGCTTAATGGAGCCTTGATTTGGGGCCTGTGGTCACTTCTCAAGGGCACACAGGGACCGGAGGGCTCTGAACTGAAGCCTGACTCTTAAATCTTTTATTTTGTTCATGTGAAAAGGATTCCTGAAATTGTCTGGTAACCAGATTCACATTTTCACTTAAAGCACTAGGAATTCAGGAAGGTAGAATGTTTAAAATACCAGTTTCTGAGTTGCAGGACCTTAGTCGGAATCAATTCATTTTGATCACTGTTTCCAGTCTGTAGTATCTCTCTTAGATCAGGGCAGGAGAGGCCCCTGTCCTGGGCTCCTTGCTTTACAAGGACCCTGCTCTGGTCCTCTTTTTCGTGAGTTCCTACCTGCAGATGAGGACTCTGTGGGGCCTGGCAGGCGACAAGCTCACTTGGAGCCTGCGCATCTCTCCTTCCATCCCAGCCCAGATCATGATTCTGTCGGGTATCCAGACCTCAGCCTCCCCTGACCAAATGGCCTAAGCCCACTTCCTGGGCCTGTGCAAGCATCTCCTGGGGTCATCCTCCTCTGGGAAGATGGGCCAGGCCACAAGACTAGTGTGGGCACCCACAGGACCAAGGCATCGGCAGGGGTCAGCTGAGCGTTGGGGGAAAATGGGCAGAGTTTGGAAATGTGAGCTGCCCCTCGTGATGTGCAGATGGAGTCAGGTTGGAAGGGAAGAGGGTGATGTGTATCACACGTTCTGTTGTGAACCTAGATTTCCACGTTTTTATGAAAGCATATTTGTTAACAAAGGAGGAGAGAACAAAAAATATTTAACAATTTGTTGTTGTGATTTATAGCTTTCACATATGTAGGCATATGGTACAATGTGATATCCATTATAATATTGCCCTAAGCCCCACTATTGTCAGGGAGAGTACTGCCTCACTGTGTGACTTGGAGTGAATTTATTAATCTCTGTGAACCAAAACTCTTTCATCTATAAAATGGGACAATACTTATCTTTTGCTTGAAGTTAATTTTATAATATTTATAACACAAAGCATACACTAACTGGTCAGTAAATACAATTTATTAATCTTCTACCCCAGACTGATACTCAGAGGGAAAGGAAAAACAATAAAGAAAAACTTCAGTACTTGGGTCTTGATAATATTCAATCATAGCCACTTACAAATTTTTTGTTAGTCTTTTTAAAAGGTAGTCCTCTTTCTTGACCGTTTCATAGTCAAAACAGTATCTCCAGATGACTTTTCCCATCTTTGCTGGTATCTATCATTCCAAAGACTGAAGACTTCAACTAGTGTGGGGAGCCTGGAGGCGGATGTCTGTTCCCAAGTTCACCCTGTTCTTTAAACAGGCTGATCTCCTTTTAAAGGAGATTCATTTGTACTGGACTGAGAGGATTGTTTTGGGGAACTGAGCTTAATATCGACATAACCAGAAGCTTTCTCACTCCATCTATGTTTCCCTTCTCTCCATCTTCCTGAGAGAGGCCTTGCTTGGATTACCAGTCAGTGTTAGAACTGCATATTTTCAAGTGTGAGAAACTTAGGTTGCGTTACATTTTCTCTGGGCTCCTGGGTTTTCTACTTTTTCTTCTTAAAAACAGTTTGCTTGCCAGGAGCATTTTCCCCAAATCCTCCCAAGCTGTGAACATAATCTTATATACAGAACATTTCATATTATCCAAAGCCGCATATTAGAAAAATATATATTTCTCCCTAGATGCTTAGGCTGTATAAACAACGCAAGTCATTCTCCTGGAAAGCTACATAAATTTTATATATTTTTGTATCAAAATGTTTTCCCTAATTTAATCAAAATTGAAAAATGAGTACAGAAACAGGAGCTGAAGTCCTAAAGACTAATATATTTAGTCTTCCTGATGTGCCATATGCATATTTACACTACACAATTAAATGACATACAGGGAGACGTGCAATATTCCAAAGAAATCCTGACAGCTTTATTAATTCTGCCAACAGCTCACGAGGTTGTTGGCCACAGGGGAATACTTACTGAAGTTCTTGCTTATGAGAAGAGTTACATTTGGAATGGAAATTAATCACCATGACCCCAAAGGTGAGGATTTGAATTTTTACTTTAAATGTTCACACTACATAAATTCAGCAGCCATTCCCTTCCAAATATTCTTCTGAGCAGTATTCACTCTGTTTAGGACTCAATTTTCACATCCTGTTAGAAAATATTTTCTCCACTTTTCAAATATGTTTTTGCGAAGGCAATCGGACGTCCGTCAGACATCACTCTTCTCCATGCAGTGTGTGTGCTCTGTTCAGGAGCAGGTGATGTTTAAAAATTATGAATCTTAAAGTAGAGTTTCACCATAAAAAACTGGAGAGATAGATCTGATAACTATGCTTCCTAATGATAATGAGGACAGTAAATAATTTGAAAGTCTTCGCAGCATGTAAAAAAAAAAAATCTCATCTATCTTCCCTATGTAATAAATCCATATTATGCTTAAGCCATAAAAAAGCGTATGTAATTTCTATTCTATGGGGGTGTATTTTTGGAAAGGCAAACAAGATGCTGTCTTTTCACCATTCCTGGGTTAGCACACAAAAGACAAAGTGTCACTTGTCAGATGAATCCTAATTGGCTGAAGGGACTGAATTTTACGGCTTCACTTCATCTGCACATGATGACCGAGCATTAATATGCAGGGAAGTAAAACATGATATAAAGTTCATAGTGCAGGAGTTAAAGGAAGAACACCAACGCATCAGTCAAATATGATCGTCCCAAGACCTGTCAAGAGAAAGTTTCCGCAAAAATACGCCTCCTGCAAGGGAGGCTGAGGGGATTTCACCAACCAAGCCCTACACGAGATACACACCGAAAAATCTTTTGACAAATGCACTGAAGAAAATGAGATTTTATGCATCAGAGACCTATTCATAAATCATTCTGAGGGCTGCCCAACTTTTTTTTGGAAGGCAAAATTTAACTCTCTCCCAGAGCCAAATCAAGCCAAATCTGTTTCCGAAGTCTGAAAATAAATTGATACTGTATCCATAAATGTCAAGTGGTTGATTTCATCCAGTGTAATAACATGTCAATTCAGTTTTTAAAAATGGTCATTTCTAGTCATGTAGACTAGAAGATTCTAACTGGTTAGCAGGCATGATGATGCTGGGGCATCATAGTGTAAGATACCTCAAACTTTCATTCAGTTCTGTAGGTAAAAGTACTATCAATACCCACTGGTTGAGCCCTTACCACATACAAGCCTCAGGAGATAAGACTTAATAACCACAGCCATCTCACATTTGATGGATTCAGTAATTTTCTTTTTTTTTAATTTTTTTAAATTTTTATAGATGAGGAAACTAAGGTTTGGAGAGATTAAGCAAGTTGCTCAAAGTCACACAGCTAATAAGGGTTGGAGCCTGCCCCTGGGATCCCAGAGGCTGAACTCATAAGCATAGGCAGTGTGATGGGAGCAGAGAGAAGGCTGTCAATGCAGGACACATTTGAGACTTTGTGTTTTTTCTCCTTGTGACTGTTGGGTCATCTGCTTGGATGTTTCACTTTTTGCTGACCCAAATCCTGGCTGACTGACTGCTCTTTTCACCATTCTCAGGCTGCAAAGGGAAACGTGAAGGCCCATTAATATTGTGTGGTCCAGCCAGAGCTGCTGGAGCAGAAGACAAGTCCCAGGCTCCCAGACTGGCCCTCTGCCACCTAGATAAGCCAGACTGTACATATGCTCTGCACAAGCTACAATTTCATGTCAGGATTCTTTACCAATGAATAAGTTTCATTCGCTACATCTAAAAACCTTGCCAAGGGCTTTCTGTCTTCCCTACTTTGCCATAATCTCTCTCGTGCATATTGCCCCCAGTACCCTCATTCTTTCATCTCTGAATGCTTCCAGGAAGGACAGGCACAAAGCCTCCTTTTTAGGTAGCATTTCTTAGGTTCTCAGAGTGACTGGTATGAAGGGTAGCGATCGATTAGGACAGAAGCAATGGATGTTAAAGTGGCAATTTGCACCCCAAGAACGTGAGGGGGGATGATGACCCCATTAGCGTAGCCAACAAGCATTATTAGCATGGCTGGAATGTGCAGAGGCTGTCCATTTGGACCTTATTGGATGCTGAAAGTGAAACTGACTCTAAGGGATGAAGCAAAGAAGCATTGATGAGCAGCGCTGGAATGACACAGTTCCCACTTAAAGGGCTCCAAATGACAAAGTGTGTACAATGGGAGTTTATTCATGGTCCTTTCTGTGCCTAGGTGGGGACAGGGTGCCTGTGCAACTACACAACTGTGAGAGAGGCTGGAAGTATTTATCATAGCCCTTGTCTGAAAACTTACATGCCCAAAACAATGAATTTACATGTTCCCACCTAAGCACCTTGAGCCAGAAGGCCCACTGGATCCTCTAGCAACACCATTTATGGGTGCGAATATTAACTATGGGACCTCTCAGGAGGTCTGTGCTACTGATACTCCATGTGGCCTTCATCAAAAAGTAAACTCTCTCACAGAAAGGAATTGTTGTATCCTCAAATACACATCCGGACACACAGACATAGACTCAAACACACAGGCACACCTACCTATGCACACACTCACAAACATTCACACACACACAAAATAGTATTATAGAGAGATTCCAGTATAGTGAAGAACACAAATAAAATAACAAGAATGTCTAGGGCAGCCTTCGGCTCTTTAATTGTCTGACCTGCCTCTGCCCTTTGAGTAAGTTCATAAAGCCATCAGAGATAGTTGGAGGTCATCATTCAGGACCCTACCTTGGACTAGTTCTGGTTTCATTCCATTCAACCCTCTATGAGCCTGAGTCTCCATCTGACAACCTAAATTCAGTCTTGCTTCTGGCCCTTTGGCCTTGGTTTTGATGCTGTATCTCTGATATACCTGATTCTAAAGTTTCTCCAGGGACTGACCCTCTGGCTGCCCACATGCCCTAGGAAGAATCAATAGTTCTAGTTCTGGTGTCTGGAATCGAATCCTGATATTGATCACTGGCCACGGTGATTGGCGTATGTATGTATGTAGATTTGGCCATTACTTAGTTTACCCAAAGACTGTCAAACAGAGGATCGTTTCTGTGTTGTTTTATAGTAAAAGTCCAATTTAGGCAGCTACTTACAAGAATAGCTTCAAATATTTGCATGGCAAAAATGAACTCATTCTGTTAATCAATTCAGAAGTCTCATATCAGTGCCCATGATTTGAGTATCTAGATAGTTCCCAAGGGCAGGCTGGTTTCCGTTTCTCTGACACTTAGGGATTGAAAACATTCTCCTCCTGTATATGGCAAAATGGGTTAGCATAAAGCAAAACAGGCTAATGATGTCACCATCTGTTGATCACCTGTGGTGCGACAGACATCTTATACATGTTACTCCTTATCCCCCAGTAATTTGACTTGGCGGACAATGTTATTTGCATTTCATAAAAGAGGAGATTGAGTAGGGAAGAAGTGCAATATCTGGTCTAAGGGCACAGGAAATTTGGTGGTGGTGGAGCTAAGATTCAAAGTCAGGGCTTTGTCGATGTATATCCCATGCTCTTTCTGGCATCACTACATCTCCTTCAGTAGAACTTTGGGAACACTCTTCATATACAAGAGAGTGTTCGTGGAGAGCAATGACCCTCCAAATCATGTACGACTTTTGAAAAATTTGTCAGGATCACCAAGACAGGTTGGTCATGAAGCCAATTAATTTTTTTGGCAGGGAGTAGGGGAGAGGTGGTCCTTGGATTAAACTATAGGGACCCTGGAGCACATGTCCACTAGTGGTAAATGAGATGAATACATGTGGTTCATTTTCTGCATATTTTAAAAACAAGGGTTTCTGTCCAAACGGAATTTCTTGAAGAAGGGCACTATCTCTCATGACCTACTATTATCCATCTGGCCCCTCCATTTCCTGCCCCCTCCTGGCATGGGTATTCTAAGCCACCTACTGACAGATGAAGCCTTCCCACTTGCTGCTTATCAGAAGGCTTATGGGAAAACCCCATGCTATCCTTCATCAAAAAAACCCCTGGATTCTTTCAACTGGCCTGTAAAATGTCGAGCTGGTTCGCTAGAATTAAAAAGTGGCCAGGGGTAAATTGTTAATATTCATATCTTAATTTCTTTAATTTGCAGAGTGATGCTATTCCATGTGCAATAGCAATGTTAGCAAAGATGATACTCATCATAGGAAACCTGCTATGTATTCAATCTGATTTGTTATATTAGCCTTACACTAGATCATTTTGGTTTTGTACAATTATTTCTTCATTTCCATGATTCCCTCAATGATTTATTCCATACTTTCCTATTATACACCTTTTCACAAGACGTTTTACCCCTGCTTAGAATGAGTAGATTATAAATAACTAATAAGCAGCTACATTAATCACAATGAAACTGAGAATTATATTTGTCCAATCTTCCCATGTGTCCCTGATCGTTTCAGTTAGAAAATCCTACCGGGGTCAAACCTGCACCCCTGAACTACACATACAGCATTTTTTTTTTCTTATTCAAGAGTTTGAGGACTGGTACACGAGCAGCTTCTGCTTTTGACAGCCAAGAAGGAAGGAAATGTCACTGCAGAAATAGAATCTTGCCTGCAGCTCCTAAGCACAGAGTGGCCTGGTTACAAGGCAAACGCTGTGGCAGGCACGAGGCAGGTGGAACATCTCCTGGGAGGAGCCCTCCCACTGCCACAGATCTGGACGCTGGGAGCTCAGGCAGTAAAGAGGCGAATTTGTGTACGGGGCAGGGGTAGAAATACTAATGGGGAAATAATGCTGCTGCTGCTGCTGCTAATTATTATCATTATCATCAATCATTACTGATGTTCTTTCCAAAGTTGCAGTCCCTGCCTCCACTCAAAGATTTTGGAGAGAGAAGCATGAAAAGATTATTTGAATAGAGTGTGATATGTCCTCTTCAAGAGGCAATAGTTGGAAAATATGAAGGTGATTAATTCTGATGGGAAGATATCTGTGTTTTAGAGATCTCTATATTCAAACTGAGTCTCAACACAGGAAGTTCACTACCTCTTCAGTTACTAGATTAACTGAATTATCCAATAAAATGGCCCTCATGAATCTTAGTATAGATATACATCACTCTTCAGAATGGCTATTTCATTTTTTAAATTGCCATGAAGGAATTGCTGATACATTGAACCCCTTACCCTCTAAAATTTTACTATATAATTATACATTTTTATAAATTATATAAAATAAAGTAAAAAATAAAATTAAGGATGTATTCCCACAGAAGTAAAAAGAAGGATAGGACTATGTCTCTTAAGATGTTTTAAATGACATTATGAAAGGGAATAATTTTTTTAGTAAATATAGTAATTTGTCAAAATTAAGATGTGAAAATTGTCCTCTATTTCTGTGTGTGTGTGTATGTGTGTATGTATATATGAAATGTATTATATTTACCTGGAGTCTGATCTGCAGGAAAGAGATTCTATTAAACATTGCATGGTGTTTTAATTTCATTATATAGCTCCTTCTCTATTCACGGAAGAATGAACATTTCCTTTTAAACCCTAAGAATTTGTCTATCTCATCCAAAGTATTTTGTATTATGGAACATATAAAACAATGCTGGTTGAGAGTATTACTGGTTATTGATATAAGCATCTAAAATTATTCCACATTGTTTAATGTCAAATGACCACTGATGAATATTTGCATTATCATAGGAAGATATGCGAGTCTTAGAAGGCAACTGCCATACAATTCTCCTTGCCACAAAGTTACTTTTTGTTTAGTGGAGTCCTTTTAAGTGGAGCACTATGATAGTACAGCCACAAACTCATATTTTCCTGGAATTATTGTGTATCAACCAGAGGACAAATTTCTTCCTGTAGCACATCACATAGCTGGCTCCAATCTGAACTTGCACTTTTAAACATGGAGTATTGTTTCATCTTCAAATAATGAAGGGTGAGAGAAGGTACTGTGTATCTAAGACATCCAATAGCACTATAATGTCATCTTGCATTTGCTCAGCCCTTTTGCCCAAATACCGCCATGTAACCCATCTACACAACATATTCACAATCTTCCAAATTGGATATAATGAGCTCTCTTTCCTCAGGGAGTCATTAATCCAACAATTACAATTTTGAAATGCCTGTCATATCATCTTTGGTCACTTAAAAAGAGCATATTCTAGGAGCATTACTATGTGGTTAATCCTTGAAAATTGTTTTCTGGGAACAAATTAATGAGGTATTGCACCCTCTTCTTTCCCCTGACAACTTCTGGCTGCCTTCCTCAAGTTACCTCATTCATGGCCCACACCCCAGATCTGTAGCCACTCAGCAGAATCATTACACGTTCTGCTTTGCTGTGGGTGTTTTTCTCATGTCGGGCCATTTGCATGGGTCACTTTTTTGCTCGGGGGCTAAGGTTTAGCTGTTCTTATGAATATATGTGCTATATGAAGACAGCTTTAATGAGCTATGGGCAAAAGATAATCCCCAGCAAATGCATCAATTGCATGGCTTTCAAGTCAAATTTATAGTGATGGAAAAGTAATTTTCGAGAACATTTCAGTTTTATCACTGTGGAATGAGGCAGCCAGTACAAATAGTCAACATATTACTATTGAACATTTACTTCATGCAAGTAGAGAGATGGAGGTTCAAATCACCCTGTTCAGTTTCTTGGACAAGATGAGCTCACATGGAGCAACAGTTGTAGGAATTATAACAAAACATAGAGAATAATTGCTACCAGTCTGAAGAGAGGACCCAAAAAAGTGGAAAGGGAACATGGATGTGCAAGAAATCACTGTTACCTAAAGTGATTGAATCAGAAGTGTCATTGTGGGCCTGGGATTAGATTCAAACTAGATCTTAAAAGATGAGAGAGAATTTCCACAAGTGGAGATGTATGTGTTGAGGGGACATGGAGGCATTGAGATTTTCAGGTGATGGTGCTACTGTGAGTAAAGGCTTAAAGATGGAAAAGTGTTAAAATGCATAGCAAGTTATGGCTGTATTGAACCAGTGGTAGCATGGGGCTAGGTGCTGTGGAGGAATATGAGAGGTTCTTATACAAGGGCTGCTATGCACAGTGTCCACACTCAAGCAGAGGAGCTCAGAGTTAACACGTGTGGAACCATAGCAGATTCCACAAACTCATACATGAAGTGTAGTAGTTTCCTAGGGCTACCATACAAATTACCCCAAACTGAGAGGCTTAAAACTAGAGAAAATTATTCTCTATTAGTTCTGGAGGACAGAAGTCCAAAATCAAAGTGTCAGTAGGGCCAGGCTGTCTCTGAAAGCTCTAGTGAAGATAATTCCCTTGTCTCTTCCTAGCTTCTGGTAGCTCCTGGCAATTCTTGGTGTTTCTTGGCTTGTAGCTGCATCACTCGGTCTCTGCTTCCATCTTTATATGAGCCTCCTTGTGTTTCTTGGCATCCTCTCCTCTTTTTATAAGGACACCAGTCATTGGATTTAGAGTTCTCCCTAATTCCAGGATGATCTCAGCTTGAGATCCTTACCTACTTACATCCACAAAGACCCTCTTTCCAACAAAAGGCCACATTTTGAGGTTCCAAGTGAAAATGAATTTAGGGAGGGGGACACTGCTCAACTCAATACAATAGTCTATTTGTACACAAGTTAAAAAGTAACCAAAAGGAGAAGGTTTAATCTTGTAGGCCTACATATACTTCCATTGACTCAAAGAGAGACTTGTTTCCTCTGAAGCTTTTAATTCAAGTACATTCTTCTCTTATTTGCTGATCCACATTCTGTTGGGCATCTTTCTCCCAAATAAACTAATTTTGTCTTAAATAAAAATTGATTGAGGCAGGTATGCCCCCTCCTTGATTATCTTCACAAGCCTCCGCAAGAACTCCTTAGAAATTACGGTGTCTGTACTTAACTGCATTATTGCTCAATCTGATCTCACATAGACTCCTAAAGACCTTGAACTTGTAAAACCATTGGAGGCTTACAACCAAAGTTTTATCCATTCGTAGTCCTTTCATCATGCTTTAATTTAAAACTTTAAAAAAATATTTCTGGCTGTCTCCTGAATTAACATTTGGCTAACAATCATCCAATATCAGTTAATATCATTACCTGTCCTGTAGTCACACATGCTCAAAAGGTACTATGTTTCCTTAGTCTTCTTTTCTCCTGAGTTAATTACAATTTTCTTACACTGAATTAATGGGCCCTGGAATTACATTGACCATATAATTTATCATCCAAACCAAGATATTTTTGAAAGTGAAAGGTGATTCAATTAAAAATTACACTGGAACAACAAGTGTAAACAAGGAATTCATCGGAGCAAACCTAGAAGATGCATCAGCCAATATACTTGTCCAGCCTTTTGTCCCCAAGAAAAGTCCTGTATTTCAGCCAAATAGATGGCATTTCTGTTATTTCCTGGACAGTTAAATGATATTATATGTATTTTTTCAAAACTCAATCTTGTGACTGGTCACAATACTTACTCAGCTAATGTTCGCTAAGAATGATATCACACTTACTTACTGGCAGCCAGCATTTATTGAATACCTACTACGTGCCTAGACAAGGTGCACATTTGAATAAGATACAACCTTAGGGGCTCAGAGAGGTGACGGGGCCCTGAAGATGCACACGACAATTAGAGACAGGGTCAGGTCTGGGCATCGATTCCTCAATTCCACATCATGTATTAATTCTACTTGATATCTCTCTTAAAGGATTCTTTAAGTCTTACCAGACAAGGATGAGTCTGAATTGGTGCCCATTCCCTGTGCCCGTGTAGGTGCAGAATCTGTTACTTCCCCAATGTCACCTTGCCTTCTTTCTTTAGGTCTTATCTCTTACATCTTTGTCCAAATCTTGCTGCTAGTTGAGCATTGGGTAACAACATGCTTGCTTGCATGGAAATCTTTGTTAGACAATATTTTTATTTAGTGGAAGGAGGTTCAGGAATCTATGTCAGCAGTAAAACAAACTGCAAAACAAGCTTGTGCTTCTGGAAATCAGTCAGAAGTCAGTATTTTGATTGACTCATTTTGGCTGGCTAGCCAGTCTATTTCGAAATGAAGGAACAATGCTCTATTACCTAGTGTTACAAGAATAGATGTTGATAAATGGTTCCTGAGATTATGGGCCTCCAGCAAGATGTATAACACAGGATTACGTCTTCAACCAAGGTCCCAGCTTTTATTTTGAAGCTATACTCTAATGATTTCTTTGGCAACTGATTTAAACAAAATGCCAATGGCTAAAACTCTGCTCATGTTAAATTCTGGGCCCTCCAGGTGGTTTACCTTGTTTCCCTACCCAGGCACATTTTCTGTCATATTGCTTAGTAACTTTATCTACTCACAAGAATGGCAGACTCTTCATCTATCCTGGGAGCAAGTTACGTAGCATCACCCCCAAAAGAGGAAATGCTCAACTGTTCAGAGGCACTGAGGCCCCAGGCTCCTTCTCTTACCAGTAGGTACCTAGTATGTCATGGCCTTTGAAATTGGCAAATTCCACTGGCCTAGAAAATAAACTGGGGGCATGAGCAGTTCTATTTTGATGATACTTATCATCTTATATTTGAGGGGAGAAAGGTGCCTTTTGGGATTCCGACAGTCTTGCTCAGGATTCAAATTTGCTTGAAATAAGGATTCAAAGATTGTTAATCTGACTACTTCTTATACGTCAGGGGGTCTACATAGAGTGACACCTCAATGAATTCTTGCATCTGTCTGATGTAGATTTTATAAAGTTTTACAGATGTGAACTTTAAGGCTCATAGAGATAAAATGCTGCTCAGGGTGACACCATTAGTAAGTAGCAAAGATTCAAACTCAGATTTTCCTAAATCCAAGGTTCATGCTCCAAATCTGTTCATAGAGGAGAGTTTTATTTAGTACTTAAATTAAAAGAGACTCAAATGTAACAATATAATCCTGATCCAGTTTGAACCAAAAAATCTCCTTCCCCCATCATCTTCTTATCTAAATCCATGGAGTATAGTCACAGGTTACTGACAGCCCTGCATCTAGTGTTGTATAAACAAATCTGGTACAATCGGTATTAGCAAGCAGGTAGTGCTTTTGTTGATTACGAATGAGTCATGTAGTGGAGTTTTCATTCACATCTCTACATTTAAATAAGGTCATCTGTAAGGTTTCAAGTTTCCAGAAAAAAAGGTTTACAAAGTATTCTTATTGATTGTTTGCAAACTTAAATGCCTCAAAAAGTTTTTGTAATTGTGCTGTTATTTTTAAAATCTGTCTACAATGTTACAAGAAGAAAGATTTTGCATTTTCTTAAACAGATATTTGGCTTCCCATTATACAAAATTGACAAAGTCATTTATTGAGTTGTCATTTAATTGTTTCAGAAATTATTCATTAAATGACAAATCCATATCAAAAAGAGAAGCCCAACACATAATGTGGAATGAAGGAAAGGTGTACAGAGGAATCAGTAGAAACAGATTATAATTCCCAGCAAAGAAGAAGAAATAGGACATAAGGGCGTCCTGAGCAGCTGCCTCTCCCTGAGATGTTCAGAAAGAAGACGACCTGGGCTCAGCTGGGCAGAATGGTTGGTCATCACCCGTGAACCACCTGAAGTGCACTTGCATACACCACATACAGCAGCAATGGCAGCTATGGTATTTCTGGATATGAACGGCTGAATGGAATGGGCACTGAGGGACTGGCCTCTAAGCAGACCTTGGTTGGCAAGCACAGGATCTTCCCTCAAATTCTCTGTTCATTCAGGTAGCTTAGGATGCCCCTCCCAGGCTATGACTTAGTGCTGCCTCTGTGCACACACATGCGTTCTTAAATTCTCACATACTTATGACACTCACGTAAACACAACGTCTGAAACACAACAAAACACGTCATAGAAATATGTCCTGGGTGGGGAAGGCAGGAGGGAGGCCCAGGCATAGAAGCATGAGGCAGAAAGGATCCACCTTCTGAGAGTAAATGAGGATGTGTATCATGGACCTCTCCACGTACACAGTGCTCTCTTTTCTCTCACCTACACTCAGATTCCTTCAGATTCACAGAAGTTACCACACAAAGGCAGCTAAGTTGTTGAGAACATAGCACTAACTGGTTCATGCTTCTCTGCTTGGTCCTTATCTCATTGGTTCCTTCCATTTTGTTTCACAGCCTATTAATGGGACTCTGGCCCTCAATTATTGCAGTGTGTCTTAAATGGGAACAGATAGGACAACACTGTGGATGAACTATTGCAAGATCAAACTAGCTACTGGGAGAAAATTCATAGCACTTATTCTACTGACAAATCATAAACTTCATGCTCTCATCGATATGTCCATCTGTGCATATCCTTTCATTGTGTACCCTTCCATGCATTTATCTTACCTCTGACTGGGGACTTCTACATTCTACTCTTGAAGTGTCCTTAATTTATTGCATGGGGAATGTGCAGAACAGATGCTTGATATCCTAAGTTACAATCACATAAGACAGGATGTTAGGGGTCCATGATTCTCTGGTACAGATTTTTTTGCAAGTCCACCTCCCTTCCCACACAACAAAGCACCTGTGACGTTCAGGTCAAAAAAATTCCAGCATGATGTTTATGACTCCTTCTTTCTACTGCTAATACTTAAAAACAAAACAAAACAAAAAAACACTGGTCTTTTTTTCTATGGGATTGTGAATTAATTTCCAAATATTCTTGAGTCACTAAATTAGAGAATTGTTTTCAAGGCTAGAGTCCAGGCAGATTTTTTTTTGTTTTTGGTGAGGAAGATTGGCCCTGAGCTAACATCTGTGCCCATCTTCCTCCATTTTGTATGTGGAATGCCGCCACAGCATGGCTTGATGAGCCATGTGTTAGTCTGCACCCGTGATTTGAACCTGCAAATCCCAGGCCGCTGAAGCAGAGCATACAAACTTAACCACTCCGCCACCAGGCCGGCCCCAACAAATTTTGTGATATCATTCAGCTCCCCTCTGTAAACCAGAGAGCCGCCACAGCAGCAGTGGTGCTGTTTAGTTACAAGGCGGTGGAAAGCATGTGCTCCCACATGGACAATTGCAATTGGTCAGAGATTTGAAACTCAAGGTCAACTCCTGTTCACACTCTTATTTTGTTTGTGCTCTCTCCTGTTATTAAAGTTAAGGTAAACATGACTGAAAATCATATTAAGGAAGAAAAACTTGTTACTATATCATGCTTTTCTCCTTATTATCAACTGCTGTCATTGTAACAATGAATTTAATTAAGCCTGCTTTCCTGTGGACTTTTTTTTTAAACACTTGAGAGACTCTGCCCCTCCTTGAGGTCCCTGCCAGGCCTGGACTCTTTCCATCTGGCTAGAGCTATGAAGATACACAGAGCTTCAGACTTTGGCCTGAAGCCCTTCTCTTTAGGCATCAGTGACTCCCCTAGGCTCTTCCTCTAGCTCTTCTGTCTGCTCCAGGACTCTCAGCTAATTGTTTAATGAGCCTGAGTGGGTAACAATCTTTGCCTGTAACCACAAGGAGATCTTACTTTCTCCACTGAGCATTTAGTTTATAAAAAAACAAAAAAAAAACCTGACTTATTAAGCTTGCTTTCCACTTTGTATACAAAGCTCAAAAGGAAGAAAATTGAGAGCTAGTATACTCTGGGTCCTTTAGCAAGTGTATCACATGCACCTACCTTTAATCGTGATAGTAATTATATCCCTTATTTACTTAGCACTGCAAAGCTTATGCACATTAACCCATTTATAGTTTACAGGGTGGTTCTTAAAGTGAAGTCCTCCACCAGCAGCACCAGCAGCACCTGGGACTTTGTTATAATTGTTATAGATGCAAATTATCCACCCCACCCCAGACCTACAATCTCAGAGCTCTGCGGGCGGGGCCCAGCAGTCCATCTTAACAAGCCCTTTGGGACAATTTGATGCACACTCATTTTTGCGAATCTCTCCCTTACAGACCACATGAGGTAAGTACACTCTGTACCCACTTTACAGAGGAAGAAACTGAGCCTCCTAGGGTTTCGGTCATTTATTAAAGTCACAGAATCTCTAGCTGTTAGACTTCAAAGACTGAGATAATCTATATTTTAAAGATAGAAAAAGAAAACATAGTAATTAAAGACTAAATTAATTAAGGTTCGTTAGTAAGATTTCTTCCTCTTGCTCATTAAATCTAGCTAATATAATTCAATGAATTTACATAAAAATCTAATGCTTTGCTATGTGTTAAAGTTGAGATATTAACTCCAATTACCTCCAAAACCTAACTGGTTTATATGTATTGGAAATACAATTATAAGTCAAGTTTCCTGTGAGCCCCTAAGTACTTTAAAAATACGATCAATTTAATAGCAGTGGATTTAGAAGAATTAATTTTAAGCAGATCATCCTCCTTATTTTGATATCAGCCGCTGGATCCTATCCTATTACAAATGCAACTGGTTTGTAGGAGACTGCAAACATCTGCTCTCCCCTAGAAAGTGTCCGTATGAATATTAATCTTGAAGACTACATGTTGACTCCCTGTCCATGTGATGTGTTTAAATGCCACATGTGTAAATGTGTGAAAGTATTTACTCCTTAAAGAGGCTAGACGTCATGTTGGGAAGTTCTTTGAAACATCTCAGCAAATTCTAGCATTAAGAGGGGAAAACAGATGGGCATCAGTGAGGAACATTCAAGGGCTAAGTGTGGAGCCAGAGGGCTGAAGGGAAGCCTGCTGCTTCTGGGGTAAAGACCATCTGTTGATTCCACAATGCTGATTGGCTAGTTACTCCCTCTCCCCTTTTCTGCTGAGCCCCATCCAGTGATAAGAAAATCTAAGGTCAGCAAAAGTGCTTAGGACAGAACCACGGGGATGATTCAAGAGAAATATTAGGTTTTAAGGGCTTGTACATATTTGTTCTAAGCCGGATCCATAGTGAAGCTCAGGCTTTATCACCACATATTTCCCATTGTAACCCACGGGGCAGCCCATGAACCAAGGAGTCTGAGCAGGAAAGTGTGGAAGAATGGATGCAAAGGGCATGGAAGGCTCCAGATATATGCCTGCCATGGATGAAGAGAATGACCACCACAATGAGGTTAAGTGACATTTTCAAGGTGATACAAGCAACCGATGGTGCAACTGGAATCTGGCCCTAATCAAAAGCCTCTGAATTTTCCTTCACTCCTTGTTTCTGTTGGTCTGGTGCATGGTGATAACCTGCTTTTGCATCAGTGGTCTCCATTAAACCAAGGGTGAGATTCTGATGTTAATTGAGTTTTTAATAATGTTCAACTATGAATGAATATCTCTATTAAAATCTTATATGTATATGTGTGTGAGAGAGCAATTAACAAAAGAGAAAGAGAAAACTAAACAAAATATTGAAAAATACATGTGATAGTATCATCTTATAAGTAGTCTGTTATTTTGCAAAAGATTATCAAAACAAAGTGATTAATACCTAATGACTTACTCGCTTTGGTCTGCAGTTAAAGAAAATATGGGAGTCTTAGTAGTCTACAATCTCTAGCCAGCCTCACTCTCTAGGGTTATCTTCTATAATTGACCAGGGAAATCTTATATCTAAATTTATTAATTCTGTGTCTCAGATACATCTTACACATCTTCCTTTAAGATTTTGCTTATAGCATTTCTCCTGCTGTGAATACTCCTCCCTTCCTACGATTTTCTCTCTCTACCTTCCTAGATTTATTGAGTTTTTATTAGGCACACAACACTTTGTAGTTGCTGAGAAGCCAAAGTATCTTAAACATGGTCCCTGGCCTTTTGACTCATCTAAGTTCCTCCCACTCATATACTCCCAAGCGCACCTTCCCCACAGCTTCATGCACCTGAATTGCCATCAGTGACACTAATACACATATGCTGTGTTGCAGTGTCATTTATTTGTCTCCTTAATGGTTCTGCACCTTCATGGATGGGATTAACCACATCTTAAAGCCTCTTTTATGCCCAGCACCTAGCGCAGTGTTTGGTGCATAATGAGAGTTTAAAAGATATATGTTGATGGTAATGAGATTCTCGCCCTCAAATTGTTTTCTGAAATTGGTAGGCTTAAAATACCTTATCAAACAGTGATCAATACTCATGATGTTTTAGGCCAAATTGGCAGAATAAGCTTGTATAAATCATGAAGATCAAAGAGCATCTCACAGAGAGTTTCGTAGTCACTCAAGGGTGAAATCGAGGAACTGATGACCTAAATATATAATCCATTGTTTCAATTGACCTCTGTGTGAAAAAAGTGCTGAGTAACATATGCAAGCCCTTCATGTTAAGACAGACTCCAGAAAGCTACAGGAAATTGCAGACCATCATATTGTACAGGCGCAGGGATTCTATCATAAAGGACTATATGGCTGATGTATTTGGGAAGAGACAACATGATTTCTGTAAGAGAAAACTGTAACCTGAATATAAATAAAATACAGTATATTCATAGGAGAGTGATAGGCTAGTGAGGGGGCTTGAATCAGCCATGTGAAGTATAGCTGAGTATCTGGAGATATTGGACTATCAGTAAGCAGCCTAACTGGCAGTGTGGAGATTGTGTCAATGAAGGAAAGGGACCTTCTAGTTGTTGCTAAAACATCTGAAGCACCATTCTGTAGGAGAGGAAGTAGATATTTTTATGTCTGTGTCATGTGAGCAAACAACTGGGGTTCAATGTGTAAACACTGGAGGGAGACAGATTTTGGTTTTATGTGCATCAGTCTCTCCCAACTCTAGTCTTGATGCTCTGTTTTAAAGAATCCTCAAAAGAAGACCTGGCTCATAAAGCTGGTTCTAACATATTTTTGAAACATTTATGAGCCCATCACTGACTTCAGAGTCACCAGTTGGAAGAGTCTGAAGCTAGTTGACAAGGATATAATGTGTTAGGAATACATTCTGGGCATCCCCATGCTCACCAAATTTTCCCATGAGGCTCACCATACTGGTTTAGCCCAGATGGGAATTCAATTTCCATTTTGGTTTAACTTAGCAGGCTACTTACCCTCTAGACCAGAATGTGTCCTGAATCCCAGCCTGGATTGTACCAGCCCTTTGTCTGAGAATATTGGGTCTTAATCCTCATGCCATCAACCACCAGCTCAGGTATTTTCTAGTGATTTAGGTGCTTAGTCTTTATGGACAGACAGAGCTGGGTTAGTATCTTGGCCCATCACTGTACTACTTGTGCAATATGGGCCAGGATCCTTGGTCTTCCTAAACCTCAATTTCTTCTTCCATAAAGTAGAAACAACTCACTAGGATTATTTAGAAGATATTAAATAATATCTTTGGTAATCTTAGCAGAGTGCCTACCTACTCACATTGAGTGCCAAATAAAGAGTAGCTGATCCCTTACATTGGGCATTCTGGGATATAGACACCAAAGGAATCAACCAAATTCTCTACAACCCTTTGGATGCTGTATTCCGAACTGCTATCATTTCATTTGTAAGTGTCAGCCTTGCAAAATCCCTCACTCTAATCTTGGCCTCAGTTCTTTAAGCTTCTTTGTTTTTTCCCCTAGCAGTCCATATCACTGTGGTTCTTGCATCCCTCTAAGTAAGGCTGTCATGTTATGACATAAGGAATGATTAGAATGGTAACCATGCCATCGTCATGGCATATATCACCTTCACCAAGGTAAGGCTAATTGTGAATGCCTAATGAAATGGAGATTTGGAAGAAGTAAGTGAACATGATGGTAAAGCAGACCACTAATATCTTCATGGCGAATATGGAGGAATGCATCAACAACAAACACCTGTCTAAAACCAGTACCTGAGAGGGTCTCATTAGATTATTTTGCAAAAGACAACTAAAATCAGTTATCCTACAAAGATGGATATGGCTTTATCCTTGATAATATGAGGATTGTACTTAAAAAAGAAAAGGCGTATGATTAGGAAAAAGAAATTGAAATATCCAGGATTCTTACAGATTGCTTCTAGTTCTTATTTTCTCTTATCTTTATAAATAAAACGCAGAAGGGGGAGTGCAAAAATTATCAAAGTTTTTAGGCACCGTTAGAGTCTCTAAGTAGGAAACACTTGGAGTTGGACTATTACAGAAAGAATTTGTATGAATGCTTTCATACATGTGTAAAAGTGGGCAGGAAAGGCAAATATTTTATCCAATATGCTTCAACAAAGACCTAAAAACTAAACTTGATTGACAATGGAGATCTGTAGATCAGGTATAAAGTGACTTTGGGGATGTAGGGAAGACTCCACTTTTGTTCTTTGCACACTTTGGGTTTCTTGTGGTGAAGTTCCTGGACATAAAAGGGTAAGAGAATTGTGATATATATGATCTTTCACATCCAATAAACATGGTGAAGGGTGATGGAATTTGGGGGCTATGACAATGGAAATTAACTTTGAAAGGAGTGAAGCACACTTTTCACATCTAATGGTAGACCCTACTTCATGGGTTGAAAATCCTTATAGTTGCTTCTTGCCCAGCCATAATAAGAACGTATTAAATACTTGTGAACCCTTAGACTGGAAATATTACTCCAAAATGCTGTTGTAGCCAAAATGGCTATGAAACCACATTACGGAGGATATTGGAAACAAAACAAGGAAAAATTTTGAATCCTTATACAAGGCTTTTGTGTCCATACCTAATATACCTGGTATAGTGATTTTCCAAGAAAGATGGAGGAAAAAGAAAAAAGATCAAGAGAAAGACAACTGAAATTTTCCCTGAAATTTTGTAATAGATTGAAAAGATTGAGGTACTTCAGTCTGTTATGAGAAGAGGAAAGGGATCCAGACTGACTTGTACAAGATCATGAAAATGTGGATAAGCTGATTTTGAAAAAGGGTACTATATATTAAAACACAAGCACAAGTGGCTGTCTTTGAAATTCAGAGTGATAAATATCAGAAAATAAAGGAAAGTGCCAATGCGTATAGAGAGGAATGCATTTTTAAAACATTTACATGTCGTTGTACATATGGATCATAGATGTATTCATGAAGGGTTTGAACACTCACACACAGGACTCGGGACTGACAAGGTAACTTATAGATATTACAGGGACAGTAAGTGCTTCTTCTGGCATATTTTTCAAAATAACAGGTAATAGGACACTGGTCTGGGTGGTTTTAATTAGAGAATTAGAGATTCTTTTGTTCCAAATAAATGTACCCACTTTATCAAACATTGGCTAATGTTGCTGCTCAGAAATAGAATCTTGATGTTTGTATTTTTTCAGCATGTCTACAAATCAACCAGGAAGAGATTTTGGATCTGCCAAGATTCTAAAATTGTTGCTAAATTTGTCACTGAGACACCTCCATGCTTGATTATTTAGTGAAGTGGGGTACTCTGGCTTGTTCATAAATCATGACGCATCACTAAGCAACTGCTTGGTGGCCTCATTCATTAACATTCCATTCAGTGACAGATCAGAAACTCTACAGATTAGATGTTTAGGGCATGAATATTTGCTACTGTACATTGGACAGACACATTTTCAGGATTCTTGTTCTGAAGTGGACTTTGTAAAATAAAATAAATCTCTTGAGTACTGGTAAATTGATATCCCATCCATGGCATCTGCTATAGTTTTGTTGTTTGGTAGATCAACTTTAAAAAGCATTACAAACTCCATATTGTCTAAAAGTTGAAGATCGTCAAAAAACCATATGAAAGTCTCATTCAGGAGATTCCCTACTTCCTTGATACACCATCCTTAAGTAAGTCAATGCTTGATGTTTTTGAGTTTTGACCTTTCCTGAAAAGTTAAACAGAAAAATTTAGACAGTTTTATAAAAACCCTTTGTTTAGCTATTGCTCTCATCTTGTTTATCAGGCTTACTCTGGTGAATCCATACTTTTACTTCTAATTTTAAATTTAAAATGAAAACTAAAAAGAGAAACTCTCAAGGTAATCTATTCATCCAACCGCATAATCTGGTGAAAGTACCAATGAATATTAACCATAGTCAGATTTTATATTCGCCCATGAAGTGTTTGGTAAAATAGTCAGAGTCGCTGTTTGATGGGTGTTTTCGGAGGCCTAGACAGTTTCAGAGAGTTTGAGCACTACTTATAAATATAGAAATACAGTTAGAAATTATTGGTGCTTTCTCACTTTTATATTTTAGCAATATGCAAATTAAACAATAGGGTTTAATATTATTCTTACATACTGAGTCTGACAAAATTCACATTTAAGGTGAGAAAAGCAAATCAATTTTGTAAAAATAAAAAGAAAATCAAGCATAGTAAAGGAGAAATAGAAAGCACAGTTTTATAATTAAGTATATAATGAATGAGTCCTAATTGTTTATTCTGGCACCATCAGTGTCTGGCTATGTGAGCTTAGGGTCGGTGTCTGTGAGCCTCATGCTTCTCGTTCAAGGAGCTGTTAATATTGCATCTCCAGAGTTGATAGAATAATGGTTTTAAAATATATCTAGAATTACGATTGCTTACAAACGTGACGTGTAATTGGTGTTCAGTAGCTGTTAGTTTCCACAATAGTGATATAAGTGGACACACATTTGTCCAGATATGAGCCTTGTTACTATGCACGACTTACTATGGTGTTCCTATCCAATGTCACGGTATTTTACTCTTTAAACTGGAGGTTGTGGCGATCCCTCCACAAGTCTTTTCTCTGCCCAGTGTTTGCACCTGACAGGTTGATCTCCCAAGTGCCCGGCAGGCATCGTAAGTATCTCTGGAGAAGCCACAGCTAATTATGCCTTGCTGTGCACATGGTTCCCTGCATTTCCTCCTCTGCCCACCCAGCGCCTTTTACCTCTCTGGAAATACCAGGACTATTTTGAGGGTGAGTAAGGGATCAGGCTATTCTCCTCCCCTCCCATTCTGGAACCCCCAGTAATTCTGTAGTTCTTTTAATAGCCATCCAAAAATTAGTTTCTGCTGTGTGTCCTGCAATAATGGGCATGGAAACTACAAGAACCTGTAAGACAGGCCCTGCTTTTAAGGAGCTTGGAGTTATTTGGAAACAGAGGTAAACCAATAGAGGCAAGGAAGTGAAATAGGCCTTATGTCAGCTGTTCACATACATTCACTTATGCCAAAGAAATTGTCAACCCTTGAAATACACCCTGATCCAGAGGGTAGGCTGAAGGCAGAGCATTTGGTTCTAAAAATGAAGCTAGGGCTTTTAAAAAAATTAGACAAAATAACTCAAAACTACAATTCAATCTGAAAGACAACCAGTTCTGACTGAAAATGCCAAAGAAAATAAATAATCCCACATCTATTCATCTCTCTAAAGTCAGTATAAAACCTTAAAATTGTTCATCAAAATGAAGGTGTGCTTATTTCTCATTTCAAACTAAAAACAAAATAAAACAAAAACCCGTTAAAATTTATGCAGGCTTCAAAATTCAGAAAAAAAATAGAATAGTCCCCAAAACACTATTTTTAAGAAGAAAATCCATGCTGTCCATGAACATTACAACCTAACATTACAAGTGACCCAGAATAAAATGACAGCAATAACATTCCCAAGACTCAATCTGCCATAACTAATCTTAACCCTCAGTTTACTATTGTTTTCAATTAGAAATAGTGATGGGTAGGCAATTAACAAATAACAATGCATATAAAATAGAAAATTTTTTCCAAAGTGGGATAAAAATGCATGTGCAAACAACAATCTGAAATCACACTGGCATTGATTTAAGGCGGAAAACCACTAGGGAGATTATCAGGAGGGAAGGCTATCAATTGCCAAATCTTCACATTTTATGTACATTTAGAAAGAAATAAATATTTTGTGATTTTTTTTTCCCCTGGACTAAACATCACATAAACTAACAAATTACTTTACTTAGTGCGTGAGTTTCTGAAGCTTCTTCCTGGTGCCTCTCGCTCTCCTCCTCCTCCTTTCTTTTCTCACCCAGCAGTTTGGGGATAGCTTTTCACTCATCACACTGTGAGGTCACAAACTTGGGCCTAGGGGTGGGGAAGGAGTGTTCTTTTTCACGACCTGGAGCAAACTGTCCTTCACTTCCCAGCTGAAGATTGTTTATAACAACAGAATAATTCTAAATTTTATATTCGTTTTGCTTTTTTAACCCTTTTAATTCTTTTCAAATCTTAAATAGAGGCTGTTGAGCACAGTGGCTTTTAAGTCCGACCAGACTACAGATTCCCATGTCAAGATTCGCAAATTGGGCAACTTTGGTCAAGTTACATAACTGAGCTAGTTGGGTCATTACAAGATATGTAAAGTGCCTGACACATAAACAAATAAGTAAGGAAATAAATGCATACTCAGTTACCACACTCTCATTAACAATCAGACTCTGCAGTATATTTCTGTTTTCATAGATGAAGACCATGAAACCCAGTCAGTGAATTACCCAAGTTACCAGAAAAGGAGGAAAACTAAGCTTTTTGCAACAGACACCCAATTTTCCTGGAAACTGGAGCCATGCTGGAGATAGGACTTATATATGGTCTAATTATTTCTGAATGGGTACTGAGTAGTTATTAAGCCACCAACAATCTGGGTATAGGAAAATGACAGAAATGTTCGCTGGTTACCATTATCACATCTCAGTTTTATTCATCTGAAGGGAAAAGATGTCCTACCCAGATGCTGTCTTCTTGCTTGTACTGTTTCCAGTTGCGTCCTGTGTCACTGAACATCAGGCTGTAACTCGTCACCCAGTCAGAGCTTCCGTATCTTCCCTGCGTGGCCACTGCTGTAATCTCCACTCTGTTTCCCAGGTCCATCTGGAGCCACTGTTGAGCATTGGAATCTGCTGGGGACCAACCTCCAGTTCCTGGAAGACAATCAGAGAGAGAGAGTTGTAGGAACATCTCACATAGCCACAACTTTCAACTCCCAAGGATAAATGAAACAGTGTTCAACTAAGACGCTTTTACCCCAAAATATGCCCTGCCTCTGTTCTTAAACCCCTGGTACATTCTTGCCCCAATCTCCATTCTTCTCCTCCATCTAATTCCCTTTCGTGGGTTGAGATTCATCTCAAATGCTGTTTCCTCCATGATTCTTCCTCTCTTTCCCCAATTATTACAGTTTCCAGCTTATACATTCCTACTGGAATTTGGTTTGTATTTTATTTTCTTACAACCTTAACCTTTAACAAGCCTTATATCCTCTGCCTGCTGATACCTCCTTCCTTCCTTCTTTTCTTCTTTCTTTCATCTCTCCTTCTCTTTTCTCTGCTCCTGATCTCTCTCCAAATACATGCTATGAACCTACCATGGGCCAGACATTTTGCTGTGGATACAAAGATGAAAGAACACTGACTATGTCTTTGAGATGTTAGCATTCATTCACTCAACAGATGTTCACTGAGCACCAGGAGCATGCTGGGTGCTGAAGAAAGAGAGACATGCAAAGAAAAAAGTGTAATATAATGTGAAAGGAAGCCTTACGAGAGGTAAGCACAAGGTACAATAGGAGCATAGAGGACAGAATGCCTCAGAGCACAGAGGATCAGAAAGGCCTTCTAAAGACAGTGACGGTGAAGCTGAAACCTAAAGCAAGTATGGCCATTTCCCCAGCAAACAAAGTTAGGTAGAGAAAAAGTTGGATAGAGATCAACCAGCGGTGAGACATGCGAAATCTCAGAGAGAGACGAGAGAGTGTGCCACATTCTAGGATCTACATCTAATTCAGTATACCTGACGCACAGGGGAGGGGCATTCAACATGCAGAGAAAGACTTTGGGCCTCAGAATTTCATTATTTGACACCGTGGAACTTTGCAGAAGATCAATATTAGCTCTTGCTTAGTTAGAAGACTTGTGGCCTAAGTTTTCTGTTTTCATTTCACATAGGAATAAAGAAGTCAATATTCATTTTCACTGACTCCAGAGTTTACAAATCTTCTGAATCATGAATGGGAGCTATTGCAGAACATCTTATGCCTTGGGTGGAGATGAATGAAAGCAACCACTTTATTAAGCACCTTGCTCGGGGCATTGGGTTAGGGAGTTAATTGAATTTTTAATTTGGAGGAGTTAATCAATATATTTCTTTTTATTTCAACCTATGTCATTAAAAATAATTTTAGTAATATCCCAGTCTACTTTCTCTCCATCTCAGGAGGAGTCATTTGGACCTTTCATTGGTAACTGAGAACCTTTCTGAGCCTTGACCCCCCCAACTGTAGAGATAGTCTCTCATCACACGGTAGTGGACATGTGGACACAAGAAATAGAAGACATAAAGTGGATCCTACTCTGGTCATAAAGAACATCTTACAAGTTTTGTGTTGATTTTCTCCCAATAAATAGCTAGTCCCTAATAGCTTTTGTTTGATAAAGTTTTTTTTCCACTCCCCTGAGAAGATTCAAATGCAGGGAAAGGAAGAGAAGGAATGTGCTCAGTACCTATTGTGGGATGTATTTTATTAAGTGTTTTGCAAGACATGAATATAGTGGCAGATGTTGCTGATATTCACTAATACTCATTCTCTGTTCCTTCTGCAGTAATAGGACTGCAGTGGGAGCATGTCTTCATTGCACTTTTCAGCTCTCCATACTATTATAGTTATGGCCATATGGAAAAGTTTGCTCCAAGAAAAATGTGAATGAGAAAAAGATATGCCACTTGCAGGCCATCATGTCTCTTCTGCACTTGCTTTTCTCTCCCACTACTGACGGATGCAGTTGCCAACAAGACCCTAGATGATGGCAGAACCATAGCATGGAAAGATCCTCGATTCCTGCATCATCACATGGAGGAAAGCATCTGCTTACTTGAACACCTGCTCTAAACTGTAGTATGAACAAGAACTAAACATCTATTGTGTTTAAGCCACTGCACATTGGAATCTACCTGATACTGCAGTTTAGTATATTTTAATGCATATGCAATATCCTGTGAAGTAAATGGCAAAATTTCCATAATATGGTTGAGGAAACTGAAGTTCAGCAGGTTTAGAACACCTGGCACTCAGGATTCTAGCATAGCTATTTGAGACTATTATGTAACAGAAAAAATGGTTTCTAAAAACCCAGAAAATCGGTAAGGAGGAAAGGCCCTGGGAAGAGACATTTGAGCAGAGATTCTGAGATGCCAGATCCAGAAGTAAATTTTTATCAATGAACTCTGTCTTCACCGACATGTCCATAGTTCCCAATCCATGCTACCTTCCCCTAATTTCTGAAAACTGACAGGAAGACTTATGAAGGAGATTTTACATTTCCAAGAAATCTAAACTATTCTAAGTATTTCACCTACTCTTTATTTCCACTCAATTTCTCCTGCTGCCCATTTCATGAGGCCTCTTTCTTCGTAAGTGAAAAAGCAAAGTTGGATAAAGTATATGATCTCAACAATATTAAAAAATCATAGAAAATAAATTTGTATGATGATTTATTTCTAGTAGTGAAAGTAAGAGTAATTTTATCCCTTTATGCTTTTGGCACGTAACATATTTTCTATTATCAGCAGTGTGTCTTTCTTCTATAAACTGAAACTCTCATTATTCATACTTATGTGGTTTATTGCATAAATAAAATATATAGCAATTTGAGGTGGTGATATAGAACTTAAGACTTTTTGTGTGAACATCACTATTTTTGAAATTAAAATCCACAAATCTTCTTTTTTATCTCCAATAGTCCACAATTAGACTTCCTAGTCATGCTTTAGAGTTTTTCTTTCATTTATTCTAATAATTCTTATCATATTCAGACATGATAAGAGTTTATATTGAGGATGGAAGAAAGAAAAGAAAATGATGAGGAATTTCCCCCACCATCTCGCAAAGACTAAAATCACAAGACTGACAAAAACACAACCCAAACCAAACCAATACATAAAAAGAGGGAGAATTAATGCTGAAACGATTTCTTCAAATTTATCTAAAGAACAAAAATCACTTCTCCCTTTTGTCGACAGTAAAAACCTTGTTTATTAATCCCCTGAAATGAATCACGATAGAATTGTTGCTGTTAGTATTCGTTAACACACCACGTTACGAGTTTTCCAAACCCGGGAGCTTCAGCTCTGAAAATGGAGGGACACTATCTGGGTGATAATTGCTAAGGACTCTTTCCCTGCTGTTGAAGACGCTCTCTGCGTTACAGCTAATAGGCCGATCACCCAGGGTTGCCATGGTTGCCATGGCAAACATTTCGTTCCTTCCACCAAACAATAAATGTGTTTCCTCAAATGATGAGAATAGCCTGAAGATACTATTTGCAGTTGCCCCAAAGACACACCGTGGCCACACTAGCTTTCTATTTCTGAATTATTCTCTAAATTGGGGGTGTGACACACACAGGTATCTGTGTTTGGCAAGTGGAAGGTGCTAACTAAGGCAGTGCCATCTGTAATTGTGGATGCAGTATCAACGGTGATTAACTGCAATTCCAATAAATCCTGGCGTTTAATTTAAAGGAATTTAACGGAAATTTAAAGGAAAAATCACCTTACCTTGGATTTTCATAGCATCTAGGATTTTTCATTATTTTTTCAAATATGGGATCCCAAATGATTTGGAGGCTATATCTTAGTTTATTCCTAGCTCACTCCAAGTCTCATATACTACATATTGCATTATTTGACTTTTGGGGAGAAGATGTGATAAGGAGATGCTAGACTGAAAGCTAAGAGACATAATCCAAGACCCAGCACTGTTCCTGAGTTTGGATTAGATGAGAGATTCTCGATGTGCTCAATCGTCAGAAACACCTGGAGAGCTTGCGATGAAGACAAACACAAATTCCTTGGCCCATTCCTTGGTAACTTATCCGGGGCCTAACCTGGGAATTTGTGTTTTTAGAAAGGTGCTCATGACATGCTCAGTGGTTTGGGAAACACTGGATGAGGTGGTTTCCAAGGTTTCAGCCTTAATATTTTACTGATAAGAGTTGCATCATTTATCTATTTAATGGTCCAAATTAGGTTGAATTCAACACGCTATTTTTATTATTAAAAACAAAAAAAGCGGAGCTGGTCCAGTGGTCTAGTGGTTAAGTTTGGTGTACCCTGCTCTGGAGGCCTGGATTCGGTTCCCAGACATGAGCCTACACCACTCGTCAGTGGCCACGCTGTGGCAGCAGGTCACACACAAACTAGAGGAAGATTGGCAACAGATGTTAGCTCAGGGCAAAACTTCCTCAGCAAAAAACAAACAAAAAGTAAGAACATGAAATTGCCTCTGGATCTAAAGATGGACACCTTTCCCCAGTTTGATCCCCGATCCCCTACACCCAACCACAGATAGATATTTAAAGCCAGACTTAATGATTGCCAAGGAAATGTGAAAATTTGTGAATTCAGAAATACCCATCTTTGCTCTCGCTGGGAGAGTTCTCTTCAGTTCTAGATAGCCCTTTTGCTCCTTCTCGTCACCCTCATTCACGGGTCCCTGTTCGAGTGTTCATTCAGACACAATATTAGCTAACAGTGCTACAGCACTTGCTCAGCGCTCAGTTCTGCCCTAAGCACTTGGCAGACATAGATTCATTCATCATCACAGCAGTTATGCATGATAAGTATTATTATTATTATCCCCATTTTACAGGTGGGGAAACTGAGTCCAGAATGGTTGGGCAGCTTTTCCAAGATTACACTTCTAATAAGTGGCAGAGCAGAGGATTCAAACCCAGAAAACTGGTGCCCGGCGCCCAAGCTCTTAACCACTCAGATACACCACTTCTCAACAGCAGGACATGGCACTCATACCCTATTCCTCCTCCTTGTTCTTAATAGCAATTCTCACTGGATACGTAATTTACACTTCACATTTTTTTCAGTATCTCACTTGATTCACATAGTAATCAGGAGAGTATTTTTAATTTCCATTTACTAGAGAATAAAGCAGCCTCAAAGGGCCATCTAGCTTATCCAGGTTATATGGTGGGAGACCGCTCTCCAACCCACTTCTGATTACCAGTCCCTGCCTGAGGTTTTAACCAATGTCTTAAGCCATCAGGAAATGACTCTTATGGGGAAGTCTATGCAAGATTTAAAGTAACATAAGAGACTCAGGTCTCCTGACTCCCACTCAGTTCCCTGCTCTGCCCTCTATACCAGGGTGCTGATTCCTAACTTCACATGCTAGGGAAGGCTCTAAGAAAGAAACAGAGTAACTGGTAGAAAATACAGAACTTTCTCAGTTTCCACTTCTAATTCAGAAAGGGAAATGAAAATTGATTGATGTCACTTATTGGAAATGGGCACAAAATGGAATATATACAGGTCTCTGCTAAGTGATATTCTACAACTCTCATTCAAAAAAAGAAAGTCCATTTAGTACAAGACCAACAGAAGCTAAAATAATCACACACACGTAGCATTTTTACACCAAATCTGTTTTAAGCACACAACCTAGCCATTTTTAAAAACCCTAAAATAAACCCTATAGGGAACAGGTTTCCTGGGCATGTGCTTCCCCCAGATTTACACAAGGCCCTAAGAAGCTGCAAATTCTTACAAATGACATTCTTACAAATGACTGGGAGATTAGCTTGAGTTACTAGCTGCATCGTTAATTAAACACTTGGTGCCTCTGTAAGCAAAGGTTCAAGATTTTTCAGGGACAAAGCTACCTAGTAATGGTAATGAGTAAGGCAGAGAGACTCTCCCATGACTATTTAACATTATATAGTCTGGGTTAAGAGTAAGAACCACATTCACAAACATGCTCGTAGCTCTCCAGAGGGCTTCCTGCACCTCCGCAAAGAGCGTTTGTTATCCGCTATTTGTAACAGGACCTGTTTCCGGGCAAGGGCTTCTGGGGCTGGGAGGCTGCTGGTTGGAACAGTGGGCATCATTCTTCTGCTATTGGGCAGGTGAGGTAGGACCTGGGCATTGCAGACTGGCCCTGGCCAGGACTACTACACTTTTTTCTGCACATTTATTTAGGGACTAAGGAGCCTCCCAGGGGAAAAGAAAGTGGAAACTTGACCAAACCCCCTTTGGGTTCAAAACAGATAAAAATCTTTAGGAAAACCTGGAGTGGCCCCATTGAGGCCAGTTTGCAGGAAAGAACAAAGGAGATCCTAAGAGGAGATTCACATAAGGGAGGGGAGAGTTTGAATCCAAATCACACCCAATTATCATAATTGAGGCAGCCCCAAGAGCAATGCCTGAGGGGAGTGGCTCTCTGTGTCTAACTTCATTTGGGTTCCCCAGAAGTCAGTTAGGAGACATGGATTTGAGTGTAAGTAGTTCATTTGGAAATTGACCCTAGGAAGATAGTTGAGGGTGACAGAGATGAGACAGGGAAGAAAGGAGAGCCACTTGGTCGCTCAAGAGCAAGCCAGCCATTCCTATGGGTGAGCTTAATCGCACCAGTGTAGGATGCACCTTAGGGTTATACCATCAGAGAAGGAGAAAACACTGTCAGAAAACCTTTTATATGCCAACCCTGTCAGATTTTGACTGAAGGCTGCTGGAAGGTAGTGAAGTATTTAAAGCACAGAGAGAAAGCCCTTGGGCAGAGAAGGGAAGGTGTAGTTATTGGGGTTGGAAGTGGTTCTGTTGGGGATGTTCTCAGGGCTCGATTCTGATGCTCTTTAGCAGATGGATTCCTCCCCCAGCTGTAGACGCTGGATGACAGCTAGAACAGTCTGTCCCCTTCTCCAGAGATTTGCCCTTGGACAAACAGAAGCCTACTTGCCTGGAAAGCTACCACTTCCCAGTCCCCATCTTAGCCAGTGACTGACTGATACAAGGTTCAAAGGGTCGATCCCATTCTCTCAAGGCATGACTGATATTTATGGTGTGACTGTGGTCCAGAACTTTCTCTTGGCATCTGAAGGAAGCTACACTTCAGTTGAGACCACATTTCTTGCTGGCTTTCCCCACTACCTTCCCTCACAACCTGTCTCCGGAGATCACTCCCCAACAGATAATTTGAACAGGAAGTCATCTCAGCTCAGCTCCTAAGATGTTGTCCTTGTGCTGAAGTGTGAAGTTGAGGGGATGTGGTCACCAATAGCCTCTGCAACAGTGTATGTACTTGGCCACACAACAGTGTGTGTCTGTCTGTGTTTATAGGAGAGAGCTGTATTATTACTCTGAAGGGTTTTGATGCTTGTTACTCAGACAGTTTTGCTGTGATGTTCTACAATAAGTATCTTCCCTTGTGAGGAGTGGAGCCATTAAGGCCCTCACAGATCAGAAAAGTATATGTGGCTGCACATTTCACAGTTCAGAAGTTACACAAGAAGTGAGGGAGATCAGCAAGAGGGCATTTGGAGCTTGGAAAATTTGGAGTTCAGCCCAAGGAGGATATCTCACATTTATGCCCCTAGCAGGCCAAGGACTAATTCATATATTCATAAAAACAGCCAGGCAACTTTAGAAACTTAGGTGAGAAGGTTACGTATATAGCGCTTGAAGAGACTCTAGAAATACACTGTTCAATACAGTAGCCACTAGCCACATGTGGCTATTACATTTAATTTGATTTAAATTAAAAATTCAGTTCCTAAGTAGCATTAGTCACATTTCAATAGCCATGTGTAGCTAGTGGTTATCTTCTTAGACAGTACAGCTATATGGAATATTCCACCTTTGCAAAAATTTCTATTGAAGAGTGGTGCTCTAGAATTTCTCTTATAAAACAGCAAAAGCTGAATTCTATTTTTATTTGGCAAATCAATACAAGTTAACTCCACCCATGTGCTTCTCAGGCCTACGGGACTTTTAGTGTATTATTTATTCCTTATTTAATGGGTATATAATTATTGAGTTCTACCCATGAGTAAAGCAGTGTAGAAGATTGAACAGCAATGTGCAGCAATAAGTGGTTTTTATTTTTAGGCATATCCCTATTTTTAGGCATATAGAGAAAAAAAAATGACTCTCCCAAGATCTTTGAAGTAAAAATGGAGAAGTGGAATTGGAAGTCCTTTAAAGCTGCACGTCTCATATTGCTGGCATTACCAGTTCGAACTTTCCTCTCGTGAGCAGCATACTTTTTGCACAGTTGAGCATGTTACATTTAACTTGGTTTCCTGGGGGCAGTTTTGTTTGAAAGAGAGTGTCCAGTCTAAGTCTGGTATTTGAGTTGAAAGGGTCACTTTCTCCTCTGTGACTTTGGGCAAGTAATTTCTCTACTTCTACAAGAATAATATACTTAGTGTCTATCAAGGATCAAGGATCAAGATAATATATGTCTATTCATAGGTTTCATGACTACAGGCACAAAGTGGCTAAAAACAAGCGTGATTAATTGTTACTCCAAAACTTCATCTTGTGTTCCAAAAAAAGAACTCTGGCATCATTTCAAACATACATCGGGAAGTAACTTTTTTGATTGGAAGATGTGCAATATAACTCAACAAAATGGCAGGAAATACAGCTTGAGAGAGAGAGAAGAGAGAAGAGACATAACTGATTATTCTTTTACACCATATCAGACTATTAGTCCAAAGTCAGTCAAGGTAATTCCACCACCTTTGACTGTGACAGAGATCAGGAGTGGACATGTGACCCAATTATGCCTACCTAGGCGTGAAAGAAAACCTTCTGATGATGCAGGCAAAGAGAAGTTGGGCGGGTCGGGGTCCTGGAAGAGTTTCACTGCTCCAAGTGGCAGTTCTCAAACTTGAGCACATCAGAATCACTTGGGGAGCATGAAAAAATGGGTTTCTAGGTTCCATTGTTAGAGCTTCTGATTCAGGGCCTGGGAAAAGTCCAGACAATCTGCATTTGCTAACGAGTTCCTAGGTGATGCATACCACACCGCTGTTCTGAGGAGTCACAGTTTGAGGGCTTAGAAGCAGGCCATGGAAGACCATGGTCTATTTGTTTCCCAGAACATTGCTACATCTGGCTGAGATATTGGGCAGGCTTATTAGCTCCAGAATGATGCCAACACTGAGGATGGCATTGCTAACTGATCCACCAGCTCTGGAACCTGTCCTCACTGAGGACTTCCTTTTATGTAGGGTAATAAATGGTTTTTGATCCTTTCTAAAAATGTGAAATAAAACACAGATACAGAAAAATCTACCAAACAAATATTTAGCTTAATAAATCATTGCAGGGGGAACACCCTTGTAACTATCACACTGTTCAAGAAATAGAAGTATGGACACCTCTCAATCTCCATGTGCATAGTCTTAATAATTTAATATTTTTTCAAGCTAATGAATTATTTTTAGGCTAGTGAGTTTTCTTTTACTTGCACACAAAATTACCCTGACAAAGATATCCAGCGATAACAACTGATGCTCTGGGTATTTTTGTGGAAGACATTCATTAGAAGCAAGTCCTTAGCAAAACAAATGATAAGGATCCTTTCATGAAATTTGGATTTTTATCAAACATGTCCATTGATTAGAAAAATAAAATCCAGATATAAGCATAAACAAGTATAAGTAAGATAAATGTAGTTTGAAACACTCACAAGGGGCCCCAGGGAGGGGCCCACCATATGAAAAAAGGATTCAAATTGGAATCCTGGAGAAAGAAGAACTGCATGTTTACATCAACTCCTGGTTTCTGGTTCCTTCGAGTTGGTTATATGTTACCATTCTCACTCTACATGGTGGATTCAGTAATCCTTAGCTCATCTTTTTAATGACATTTCCACAATATGTTGATTGAGTAAATGGATTGAGTAGATCCTACCTAACTACTCCAGGTTAGATAAAGCAAGAGTATCCATCATACAGATCTGCTATTCAAATACAACTTTTTTCCTCCTGGTGTGAAACTCATTGCAAATATAGTAGTAAACTGCCAATCTCTAAACAAATATATGTCGTTAATTATCCAGTTCTTAATTCCATTCCTATATTTTTAAGTTACAAAGTTTTAAGTTAAATGTGGTGAACTGACAAATTGAAGAAGATCTTGTCTCTTTGTAAAGTATTAGCGACATCAGATTGATGATTCACTGAGCTAGCATTTTAAAGAGTGCTACTTGGAAATAATCTCAGCTTGGCCTTTCAAAGGAAATGACCAGCTATCAGGAGAAAAAGTAAAGGGTGAATTACATTGGTTTATCTATCACTTTTGGTGTGCCAAAGGTTGATGTTTAGAATCTTTGAAGCATTATATAACTAGTGAGCAAAAGTATTCATAGGATTCCACTTCCCATCTTAACTTCATTTTGTTTTGCAATTATCCTGGCTGAATAGAGAGAGGGTCATCACACTGGATTTGTCTACACTTGAGCCAGGGTCCCAAGGCTCCTATCAAGTAACAGAAGATTTTTATTCTGTATCTCTCAGTGGGCTATAGCTATCCTAGTAGGAGAATAAGCCCAGGGCACTGTTTAAATATCTAGGTCAAGGTTAGTTTTGCCCACATACATATTACGCCACAGTGTGATTTTTAGAGGCTTTGAGGAAGAATAGGTGTCTATATCTCTCTTTCTCCCTTGATGCCTGAAAATCCAGTCTTTGTGGTTAAAATATTGGCAATCCTAGATGAAATGCCAACATTACCTGAAAGGGTGACTATTATGCCAACAACACCTTTACTTACTCAGATTAAGATCTCAGATCAACGTGAATAAAGATAGTAGTTAATGTCGGGTAGACAGAATTAGATTCAAATCCAAGTCCTACTAATAATTAGCTGTGTATCCTTAGGTCAGTGACTTGACCTCTCTGAATCTACTTCCTCATCTTTAAAAATGTGAATAATACCAACTATTTTGAAGTACTGACTTGATGATAAAAATAGAGCTTAAGTTTTTAGTTTCTCTCACAGTTCCTTATTCATGATAACTTAGCCAACTTTGATTTCCTTCAGTTCCTCCTTACCTCTGAGATCCAGAGTGAAAAAGGCATGGAGGTAAGAACTGAAGGAGCACAAGATTCAGGGGTGCTCTAGAATAGTGCCTCTCAAATTTGAATGTGCAACACAACAGTTGTTAAAGCACAGGTTCTGATCTAGAAGTTTGGGGGCAGAAGTCGAGATTCTGCATTTCTAGCAAGCTCCCAGGTGATGACCATGCTTCCACCCAGAGTCACACTTCGAGTAGTGAGGGGCAGTACAAGGTAACAAAGGAAGACATAGGACCTGATGCCTGCGATGCCTGAGGTGGCTAGGACAGGACAAAAGAAAGGAAAGGAAAGGTGCTGAAAGAAGGACAGAGCCCTTCAAGGGGAGAGGAGGGAATCCACTGACAGATTTCTGTACCTCTGTCTTTTTAAACAGATTAGATTATATCCACATCACGACTGGCTCAATCAATCCAAATGGGAAACTGGTGCTATCTTTTGCAAGCAGACATTGTAGTGCTGCCTGTGAAATTGGATCCTCAGGATTGTCACCTAGCTATCTGGAACAAGTCCCTAGACAGCTGATATCATGCTAATTGTGAGAACCCTGATTCCTGAATTGTTTCCAATCCACATCTTCTCACAGAGGGTGTCATTGACACCAAACTGAAAACCAACTTCCAAAGACCTTCCTGGGTCCTTAGCTTTTTGCAACCAGTGCTGCCCAAGGGGGAAAATAAAGTGTGCGTGGATTCTGTGCCAAAGGGAGGCAGGGGTTTTAAGTCTCTTCATTCATCCATAAGCCCAGATGCTGAAAATGCCTTGACATAAAAAATCAAAGTCTCCATGGCAACAAAATCATCATGCTAGAAACACACAATCTCGACATACACAGGCAAGCATCTCAAAAGTATATCGAGTGAGGAAGAAGGATTAAAACTTCAAGGAACAATTGGCAAACATTATTGTTTGCAAAACTGTATTTGGGAAAAAAAAATACAAACCTCTCCTCTCATGGGGCCAAAGATGTCTGTTCCTATTTGCCTTTTAATCATGTGAAGTAACTTAAAGCCTTCCCCTCACTTTTCAGCAGGTCTAACCCACAGCTCTGTGGGTTCATGCTGTGCCACCAGCTCCCATACTTCCCGCTGACAGTAAGTGCTGCTCACAGCCCAGCGGACTTTAATGCCCAGATCAAAAGCTTTCGAGCCACAAAACAAATCACATTTGACAAAATCAGATCCCTCTTAAGCCACACTTACATAGATTGACTTGCAACACAAGTTAATGCTGATCTGGCCTGCAGTTTAATATATTTTGTCATTTTTTTCAAAAGTAATTTGTTCTCTTCCTATCTTTTTATTTTTATTTCTTTGTGTGTGGATGAGATGGGGGCTGAGGAGTGTGTGGAAGTGAGAGAATAAAAATTCCATTTGGCAAATCCCTTCTGTAGATGAGAGAGCAGGGTGAGGACTACTGTGTGGGCTTTGACAAACTAATCCCCACCTTGTTTGGTGGATGGCCCAGACCTTGGCTGCCACAGTAATGCCTCAGGTCAAAGGCTGTTTCCAAGAGTGTGTTTTCTCTCAGAAAGATTAGTTTGTCACTGATGGAACTCATCAGACTTGCTTTAGTCATCAGCACACCTTTCCTATATTCTTTTCAACTTTTGAATTGATCCCCGCTTCTGATGGGACAAACTTATCAGCTGAGCAACTTTTCTTCCTGGGTATAGGAGAGAGACGTGTACACTTGAGTTACGAGCACGCACTGGAAGTAAAGTGGTCCTTCATTACCTATGTTGATGTATGTCAAAAGTGTATATGATTCCCAGGGGATTTAGCAAGTTTAAATGGTGCCCAAGGACTTGCAGGGAAGCTCATCTTTGTGAACTAGTTCAGCGATGATAAGCTGCAGGAATGCCATTGAGCACACTCAATTTAGTGAAGGGGATTTAGTTTTATGGAAGTCAGGGGTTTTACAATTTGGAATTCATCTTGGGTGGAATACCAGGAAATTCCTTAACAAATATGTAGAGGCTGAATGATGCAGAGTAGAAGAAATTCATGAGACACTGTAATAAATGAATGAATGAACAGATTATGTTAACAAAAAACTATCCAAAACTTGGAAATCAAAAGAGAGTACAAATATGTCTTTTCAACATCATCCTGGGGCAATTTTTAACAAGTCCACTCAATGATTATTTAATTCTCTAGAAGAACGTACCTGTCATTTGGTTATGCTATTCAGTGTTTGATTAGACCATAGATATCGTGAAGTTATATGTTAACTTATAAATTTTTGCCCAATAGAGAAGTTATAACCCTCAAATTTTATTATTCTGCAAGACATTAACTAGTTTTTCATCTACCTAGAAATTTAATTCTAATACTCTTTTCTTTCCTTTCAGTGCCACAGCATTTTTAACCTATGAAACAGAGATAGCAATAATACCAACATGCAGGGTCTTTGTGAGCACCAAGTTGATGCACCTTAAGGCTGAGAACAATGAAGGCTCATAGTAAGTGCTAAGTATTTTGTTGTGATGATCTTTAGTCATATCCTGGTAGCCATAAACTGACTACTGAAGGAGGATAAACTCCTAGACACACAATCCTGCCGTTCAGGGAGGAGCCAAACCTGATAATGACAGTGCCAAGTAGTAATTATTAGCTTCTGGCTGTGGACTTGCTGCTTAAAACACTATATGGAGAAACCAAATTAAAATTGAGATGTTCTTTGAAATCTCCGTGTATATCTAAGAGTTTCCTAGATTTCAAACCATGTGGAACAGTTTGCTCTTTTTGGTGTATTTGATGTCTTTCCTCTTTTAAAATAAAAGAGAAATTTTAAGGGAAGACTTATAGAAAGGGAGAGTTCATTAGACAGGGCTGTAATTATTTAAGTGGACAGACAAGATATAAGTCTATTTTCAGAGGGAGAAAAATAAATCATTACTTTACACTGATATTTCTAATGAAATAAAAATTACAGTTTTCTCCTTAACTTTCTAAATTTTATATATATTTGTATCCATTTATTTGAGAAAATCTGTTCTTTTTTGTTTGTGTGTGAGGAAGACTAGCCCAGAGCTAACATCATTGCCAATTCTCCTTTTTTTTTTCTAAGGAAGACTGTCCCTGGGCTAACATCTGTGTCCATCTTCCTCTACTTTACATGGGATGCCACCAGGGCATGGCTTGACAAACAGTGAGACGGTTTGCATCCAGGATCCAAACCTCTGAAACCCTGGTCTGCTGAAGCAGAGCGCACGAACATAATCGTTATGCCACCTGGCTGGCCTCAACAAAATCTGTTCTTAATTACATTAAATGATAATGTATTTTTTATTACAATATATGCCATATATGTATATATTCTGTATATATATTATATGTGTGTATATGTACACGTATATATTACTGCATATATCCATTTGTGTGTGTGTGTGTGTGTGTGTGTGTGTATATATATATATATATGTCTGTGTGTGTATATCCTATTACATATGGATGGACATCAACCCTGTATATATCCACCTCTCTATATATATGACTCTGACTCTGTATATATCCAACCATATGTATATATTTGACTATCTCTATATATCCTACTATATACATAGATGTATAAGTACACATTCACATTGTTTATATTGTATATATACAAAACAAAATAATAATATTAATGTAACCACTAACAACAAATGTTAACTGTTAATTAATAATATGGTAATTATCCATGTAAACTCTTTATGAATAGGGTTTGTACCTATTTTTACCAACAACGTGCCAGTGTTCCAGCACAGAGCCTGGCACACAGCACTCAATAAATATTAGTGGAAGAATTTGTTATTCATGAATTCATCCAATCTAGTAGTTGGCAACACTCGTGCCTTTCAGAATCAGCTGGAAATCTTGTATTTCTTTCCTTCATCAATATCCTTACTTGGTTCTCATTCCAGACAATTCAGAACATCTGCAAGATGGGTTCAGGCATCGCTACTTGTAAAGTTTTCCAGGGGACTCAGATGTACAGCACTTGGATGAGAACTTATAATCTAATATCTTCTTGAGCCTGTGTTTGATTCCCCCAAGGGCAATGGTTGGGCCCGCTGAATGAAAGGGAGGTTGTCAGCCTTGGGAGCTTTGCTAGAGAATGAGTTCTAGACCGATGCATCCCAACTTTGTGACTGTATCTCCTGCATGGCCTTCCTGATCTAGACTTTAGTTGAGAGAGAGGAGAGAGGTCAACCTTCTCTCTGCATCCACTCATGCTAGCCTTGGGCTCAGGCACTCAGAGTCCCCAATAAGCAGGACAATTAGAATAAATTGAAGCACAAACATCTGTGCCCTGTCAATATATGTCCACTACAGGAGGAGCTGGCATCTGATCAGGCTCATAGTTTCCCCAGAAACTCCAGAGGAACTACTAGGTAGTAATGACTTTCTGCCACCACACAATTGGATAGGATTGAGACAAACTCTGGCTCTGGATGCCCTGTTGGAGGCCATATTGAAATCTGCCAACTTATGTTTCTTCCTGAAATGATAAGTGACCTCCCTGCTCCAGTCCAATTCTCTACCCTGCAGTGAGAAGAATCTTTTGAACATACAACTCTGGTCTCAGTCTGCCCATAATGCTGCAAGGGAGGCATTATTGGTCCACTTTACAGATAAAGAATGGAGGTTGGGAGCCGGTAAATTACTTCTAGACACTCCCAGAGCTTGCAAGTAAATGCCAGCATTTGAAATCTAGCTGATTAATTTCCAAGTCTCTTTTCTTTGTAATACACCCCTCTTTAACCAGTGTTAGTGAATCAACTTGCTAATGTGGTGGTTAGGAGCAAAATCTGAATTCAGATGACTTAAACTTGAATTCAAGCATTTATATCTTCTTAACTTTGTGATTTTAGGCAAGTCATGCAACTTTTCTGAGGCTCAGGAACCTTTCCTGAAGGTAAAAGGTAATAATGCTTACTTTAGAGTATGTTTTTGAAGACTAAATACCATAATGTAGGTAAAATGCTTTATAAAATTTTTGGCACAGAGTATTCAGCAAAGGACAATGTTAATACAAAATAGTTATTAATATTTTCCTGCTGGGTCTTTGATTGATCACTCTTTTTCCTTGAAATAATGTTCTAAACTCCTGTCTCAACAAAACCATAGAACTTGCTAACTTTTAAATTATTGATCTCATTGTAATAGGAAACCTGTGAAATGTAGTATGAAACAAACAACAAACATACAAACAAAAATTACAAATCAATCTCACTATTAATGGAGAATCAAAATTATAAATTAAAATGTTAACAAATTAAATAATTCTGCACTTTATAAAACAATGCAAATAACACAACAATCAATTAGAACTTACTCCAGAATGCAAAGATAGTTCAACATTGGAAAACTTACTAAAGTGACTGGCCGCATATATCAATGGGAAAATATAATTAAGAGTAATTAATATGACTTCTAATAGATCAGTGTAACTTTTGAAATTGCATATAAAATTCTTTTTCTCAACTTGAAAAAGAGTTTATAACATTCATTAGATACACAAATATACAAACATCCTCAGACATTTAAATAGATCTTAAATATTTTTAATCAATTATACAACTATGTATAATATATATGTGTGTGTGTATATATATATATATATACACATATAAAATAAAAGTCAACATCCAAATCTGATAAAAAAATATATCTATTTAGATATCCAACATCATATTTGTTAAAGACATTTCACATAAGAGATTAGTTAAGGGTGTTTGTTCTCACTTTCATCACATGTTGTAAAGATACACATCTGACATTTAACCATGATTATCTTTAACCTGTAGGATTACACATTATTTTTATTTTCTTATTTTTACTTAATAGTATTTTATATATTTTAATTAGCAACATTTATTTTATCGTAAAAATTAAAGTTATCAAAGGAAAATCTTGGTAGACTTCATTCATGTTTATTATAAACACGCTATAATAATAATATATTTTGGTAGCTATTTATGTTAGATATATGACATATAAAAATAAAGCAAATATTTTTTAAAAACTTATTTTCACAAAGGCCTCTTATGGTCATCAAGAAGAATCATGTGGGTTGGGGAAACAAGAGTCAGCAAAATGTAAATATCAACTATGTGCCAGAAACATGGTTTCATTCCAATGTGAGCTCCCTCTCCCCATTCTTCTTCTGAACACTGCTCTTGGATAGAATCCCAGTGTATGGAGGTGCTTGCCTTCTTCCTCCTATCCGCTGTGTGCTTATGTAGCACTTGACCATAGAATTTTGTTCATCCTACTCACCAACTTTTCGGTTGAGTTGAGCAGGGCTGTGAGTACCAGTGAGGTCTGAGGAACTGGAAAAAGCCATTGGAGAGAGCAGGGATGCTAACGGGTCATCACAGTTGTCTAAAACAATAGGAGAGAGAAAGAGCAAATTCTATCAGCAAGAGATATTCCATAAAGAGAGGAATCGCGGCATTAACCACCATCATTTATTAACTACTTTCTCTGAACAAGGCCAGTACCACTTGTTCCCATGTGCTATTTCATCTACTCCCCATAATACCCTGAAAGACAGGTATAAGTTTCTTTCACATTTGGAGAAACTGAAGTTCAGAGATGTTAAGTAGTTTGCCCAAGGTTGCCACACCAGAAAATAGTGTGGCCAGAATTCTCACCCAGATTTGCCTAACTCAAATGCCCAGCCACCCTTCCTTTCCTTTAATCAACCTCTTGAGCAAAGCTTCAAGTTATGGCTTTTGAGCTTATTCTATAAGAAAGATTATTAAAGGGGAAACATTGTTTAACTACTGTCCCATCCTCAGACCCTCGGGACTCTTGTAATAGCTGTGTCTAGAGGGATAGAATAATTCAGAATGCCTCACACTCAATTGTGTAAAAGTCTTTGGAAAATGAATTACTAGTTCTAATAACTCATTTCTATTCCACAAAGTAATAGAAAATAGTCCTCAATCTTGTACAATCGTGAATATAATATTCACTTCAGTAGCTACCCTTCCAGCTTTCTCTAATGTGGTAGGTATGCTTTCTAAATCATCTTTGAAGTTGTCCAAATGTGGCACAAGGTGGGGCCATCGGCAGAGGTGGGATCTTGGCAACATAAACATTTTCTTCCAGATTCACACTGATGCCCTGACCATCCAATCTCATGTAGAGGACCCTGCTCTTCACATAGCATATTGGTCATCTAAATGTTCTATAATCATTTGTTTATTTGTTTGCATCTTCTACTAAGTGGCACACTCTTTGCGGGACTTTAGCAATGATTCTGGGACATAATAGGTCTTCAATAAAGTTTGTTGAAATAATGGCATGATGAGGAAGGGAAAGAAGGAGGGAGGAAAAGAAGGAAACAGGGAAAGGAAGGGATCAATTAGTTTACATAACAGTACCAACACTCTTTTCTTATTTTTCCATTTTGTACACAATTGATCTTGTAGGACATTGCAAAATGACTTCATGAAATCTAGACACGCATCATTCAAAACAAAATTGAAATGTGTCATTCAGTTTGAAGATAAACTTCATGATTTTAAAAGCTCTCAGGAAGAGTTGATTTGATATTTTTTAAAGGAAAACTTACATAGGATTATGAGGCTGCTTGTTTATCCAGCAAATTCTTAAGAGAGCAGTATTTCATCTAATTGCAGGAAAATTAATGAGAAACATAAGGATTAAATTTTTGTGTGCTAAAAAAAATCAACTGGCAAAGTGTATTTCAAGTTTTTCCCAAACACAAATGTTTGAAAAATATTTTGAGGTATTTGACAAACACAAAACAGAGCCAGTTCCTCACTGAAAAGAAATAACATAAAAATCACAGCAAGGGCACCTCGGTAGTTCCGGTCATTCCACAAACAGAAAGCAGAGCTCAGGGCCACTTTACTCCTGGAATAAGATGCAGGTGAGAGGAGGGACACAGACACCAATAGCCTCTTGCTTGGACATGCAAATGTGTTATGATATTTATATATTAGGAAGCAATTTGAACATAATGCAAATCTTACATTAGCTTATGCCTGTTTCATCATCAGGAAACATCAGGTGAATGCAGAAAATTGAACCCAATTGAATTGAGCCCCACAGGAATATGCCATACACGTACACACACATCAAACACCACATAGTATCACACTTCACAGCTGTGAGCCTCACCTATCCACGTCTGTGTTTACAACTATCCTGCAATTCCAGATAACAGTCCTTCCACCATGTCCCAATAACTCACAACCTTTCTGACACCCACTTCTACAAGCAAACTGAAGATCTTTCTGAAACTAAAGTACCATATTTATTATAGTATTTATGTATTTCTTAAATATATAACGTGTATAAAACTATGCTACCATTTTTATTAGGTTCTTATTATTGGTGACTGCTGACATTTTTGAACATTGTGCCCCCAAACCTATTTTGTCCCTAAGTGGATATAGAAGTGCCCTAATCATTTCAATTTAATTCAGCCCAACAAATATTTACAAGGTCCTACTTGACCTTGGATAGGCTTTGGGGATAAATTTGAGTAAAACTGAGTCTCAGACCTCAAGGCGCTGAGATCATTGAAAATATAAAGACGTAAATGAATAAATAAACTGATGGGAAAGTTTAGAAGAATTTCACCAAGGTCACATCCAAGCCAGTAAAATGGCTACCTAACTGTCCAAACTTCCAGGAGAGTGACCTTTTCATCTCGTCCAGCCCTATGCAGTCCCCTTCCAACACAATGCACTGGCCTCAGGACAACAGCTGCCACCCTCCAATTCCCATTTCCTCCTCTGAAATGTGCCTTCCTTGTGTCTCAGTTTGTGAGGTCAATGGTCCCACTTCAGAAAGTAGTAACTATATTAAAAACAATCTGTGCTAGTGGGAAGGTCCAGAGGAGATTCTTCACACTCTTTTCCTTATGGGTCCATTGTACATTGTCCAATGTACACTGTAACTGCGGCTTTTAGAGAACATGTCTAAATTTTGCTCACCTATCCCTAAAAGTGATAAGAATGGGAAAATTTCAAATCAGAAAGGAAGAAAGACTGCTCTCCTTCCCAGCTAACAACTGGTTCCCTCTGTCGTCTCTTTGCCACATGAACAAACCTAACAGCATCAGTCACACATAGACCAGGCCTCTTATCAAATTACCCCCAGCCATTGTGAATTAAGAATTTCTCCATATAACCATTCTAAACCCAAAGTGTGTGTAATTTTTAAACATGTGTCTATTCTTAAAGCAGAGGAGAACTGATCTAGTATAAATGAGAACAGTAATTTTTTTGTTTTGTTTTTTAATTCATGATTTGGGACAGCCTGGGATAGTAGAAAGTGTCAGAAGGGCTAGAGCTAGGAGATCCCCATGCTAGATTGGTTCCTTCTCTTGCCATGGTGACTCCAGATAGTACATTCAAATGCACTAGGCTTTATCTCCATTGTCTGCAAAATAGAGCGAGTTATCTCTGCCATATCCAGCTATAGAATCATTTTAAAGGTGGAGTGAGAACAGATGGAAAGATTCCTCCTCTACAGGATAAAGCACAGAATGAGAACAGGAGGCAGAGTATGAATTGTCTGTAAGGTCTGCTGCAATTGAGAGCAACCACTTCAACACTTTATTTCTGGATCTCATTTCTATGTCACAAAACCTGCCCAACAATTGGTTTCACCAATAGTTCTTTTGCACTAAAGGTTTACAACTGACCAGCTGAGAAGGAGAACATGAAGTGGAGGGGAACAAAGGGGTGAAGACATGGGAGAGGGAGGACAACGTTATATGGGGCAGTCCGTCCGTCCCGTCCCCCACCCCCCTCAGACTGGCAGCCTTGTGGAGAATGGGCCCACATCACACCAAACACATGGCTGGGAAGGAAAGAAACAAAGCACCATCTGCTCCACCATTCCTGCAGGCTTTAAATAAGCAAACCCATGTTGCCATTAAATTTTAGGCTCCACTCACATCTCAGCCTTCTAACAGCATGTCTGAACAACACTAAACCCATCAGTGGGTTCCCCCAAAAGTGTGTGTGGATATTTATCTGTATTTACATGAGGAAAGAGGAAGGAGTGAAGAAACTTGGGTAGGGAAAGAGACGTTTGAGGTTTAGGAAAATAATAGTGAGGCATTAAAAGTTAGGCTTCCAAAGGGACACACAACTTGAGAGGGACTATAGTGATTTTCCCAAGAATCATTTTTCCAGAAAAACTATGCTTATGGATGCATTGGCATAGTAGAATATGTTCAAAATATGCTCTTAAAAAGTTTATTCATGGGCCTTTTCTCTAAAAGGTTTGCTGCAAAAATCAGATGGAATTAAAAGGCTATTTAAAAAATGGAAATCCCTATTCACACGTGATTTATTATTCTCCATTTTCTTCAACAAATAACTTTACTGCCATGTTTATTGTTTTCCTTTATAACATGAAGACCACCTCTTATCCCACCCCACCCACAGGCAGAGAAAAATCCACACCTATGGGTACAACCAAAAGCACCTGAGCTCTTTCCATTCAGTCCTGTTGAACAACTCCAGTCCTACATGCAAATGACTCGGCCCTACATTCGTAGACTAAGAGTATCAAAACCAGGAGGAACCTCTGAAATTGTGGAATTCAAGCTCTTCAATTCACAGATGAGGACCTCAGGGCTTAGGGAGATGACAGGATTGCCCAGGAGGATTATTCAGGTAATGAGTGGACTAGCCTGGACTGAAACTCAGCTTTCCTCACTCCCAGATGGTGATCAGTCAGTCAGTTACCCGCCACCTGTGCGTAAGTCTGGTAACCATTAATTACATTATTCTTCACAATATTTGTTTTACTGGGTGAACTTTTTTCTACAAAAGGAAGGGCATAGTTTCATTTTGTAGATGACAGGAACACATTGAAGAAAAATAGTCTGTAATTTTCAAAAGAATTTGAATATCTTTATTTTTCTTGCCTTCCTTATCTCTTCTTTTAACACTCTCTCCTACCCACCAAAAAAAACCAAAACAAAACAAAAAAACAGAAAAGAAAAGAAACAATAAAAGAAGGATGGAGGAAAAAGTGTAAGAAGAGAAAAAGAAAAAGCAATTTGTCTCCTTACTAATATTTGTATGGATACTCAAGTCAAGCATTTTATTTGATATTTTCAATCTGAAGAAGTGGGCATAATATGTTGCTCCATAAATATATATAGTTAATTACTAAAGGTCTTCTTTCACGTTAATTAAAAAGGTAAAGGCACAAAAGAGAATTCTGAATAATTATGATATTTACACAGCTTCTTAGAAATTATTGAGTAAGATGATTCTACTTTAAGTAACATTTTTTGTTGTCAACATATATTTTTATTCATTATCATCAAAATACCAATAGAGTTACAGATCGTCCTGAAGTTAAATTGTGAGCATCTTCTTGATTACCACAGTAAATGTATATGGGGATTTGGAGCTTAAAAGATTCGCTTGTATTTATAGGTGAGATAAAACTCCTCTTAAGCATTGCACATTTAATGGCCTACTTTGTTTAAAAAACATAAAGCATGCATTTTGTGTAGTGTCTACAATAGTTCTTAGGAGTACAACTCATGCTTTTAGCTTCATTTATTTTTCCCCTTGTTACCTATAATTTCACTTGGCTAACAGCAGAAATAAATACTCTGATATTACTCTTGAATCTGACCCTCTGCCTCTTTTCCACTCTGAAGCCCTAAAAGATAAATTACTTCATAATGAGCAGACCAAGAAACACGGCTCTCTGAAATGAGTCGTGAAAAGAAGGTTAAACCTTCTCTATCCTGACATTCATCTCCAACTTAATGCAGTACTTGGTTTTTGATCACCTGCTGGATACACACAGTCGTGCCCTTTGCTGTGGGAAGACATAATTCAAGTCAAAGACATAGACCCTGAGCTCAAGAAGCCAAGATCCACTTTGAGTTCAAAGACAATCCACACACACACACATATATATATTTTTTGAAGCTCCTTATATTTATGAACGATCATATGCAAAAGACCTTTGGCTTGGGATCCAGGAATCCTGGACCTTCTTCTACCTTCTCTGTAAGTGTGTCCTCATTTTACCTTTCTGTGTTTTAGATTCCTCAGCTGTAAATAGCAGGGGTTATTGTTCATTTGTTCAATCAACAAACTTTAATGGAGAACATTCTAGATGTTAGAGTTCCTATCAGGCTTTAAAGGTAGTAAAGCAATTCCTCAAACATGGTGGAGTTGGACACACTACTCATTGTACTGCAGGAGTGACTGGCGATGGACAGATGAGGGTGCGGCAGACTTCAAAAATATCCAGAAGAGGGCCTTGTTCCGACTAGGGATTAACAAATGGGCTGGGATTCCTTCCAGGCTTTTGCAACAATTCTATTCAAGATTTTAGGAAAGATTCGACTTGGAGGCACTGACCTTCACTTATAAGTGGCTTGCTAGGGCTACATTACAGTCAAACCCAGTAATCTCAATAACAAGGCAGCAGCCACAGCCATAATTCTTTAAGCGCCTCTGCTGTCTGGGTTGTCAGCAGTCACTGCAGCACAGAAAGGAGGAGACCATCATCCATATTGTATGGATGAGGAACCTCCAAGTTTCTTTGTCCATTTCACACTCTATCAGTGCCTAAACTGGACTTTGAACCAAGGTCAGTGTGACTCTTTGTACATCGTCTGTCTGAAAACCTACTTCCAATCTCTGAAATGATGGCAGGAATGCATCAGGAACTGCCAGGAGCAGATTCCCACTTGATTATCTTGTGTGAGTTGAGCTCTTTCCTTCTTTGATTTTCAAGAATATCTGTGCGTGGATGTCCCACAAGTTAGCCCAAACCCAGTGTCCAAAATAAGCTTCCCTAAATTACATGCCTCTCAGATTACTCCTTTTTTCCCCCAAAATGTCACTGATGATTTTTTTTTTTTTGATTCTCAAGTTAGGAATTTGGGTTCACAATTGACTGTTTTGATTTATTCTTTTCTACCCTTAAATTTATCAATGACTTAATTTAATTTAGCAAAAGTTTCGTGGGAATATAAAACATCATGTTGAGCAAGGATATTTTTTTAATCTTATTACTTAGCATGTGGGACTACGTATATGTTCAATAAATCTTTGCTGAGTGAAAGAATGAAAGATATGAGTCCTATCACTTTATCAATATTGTTTAGAAAGATCTCTCAGATTTATCGTCATTTTTTTCTCTCCCTTGCCCACTACTTGGTCCTAATTCAGGCTTTTCAAATATAATGTTATGATTTTTAAATCATGTTATTATTTTTAAAACAGTCTTCTCTATTTGTCACTGGTCTCTGCTCTCATCAAACCATCCTTACTAAAATCCTGCTTTCAACATGTTTTCTTACAAAGACTTACTAGATATGTCAGCCTTAAATTTGGCTTCCAGAGGTGGCATCATGAAGATGAAAGGACAAAGTGGGAGTTACTAGCATATAACAGGTCTAAGTGGAGCATAAGGCCAGGGTGTCATCGACGGGGTCACAGGCTGGTCAGAGTCAGAAAGTGAGGTCCAACAAGCAGAGGGCAGGAATAAGGGGCCTGTTGTTGGGATCAGCTTCAGTCAGAGGCCTAGGACTATTCCCCCCAAAAGCATCATTCTCACAGTGTCTAAACTCAAAAATGCTAAAGCTATTAAACCTTTAGGATCATGAATGTTCCCTCATAGCTTAACTGCATTATCTAGAAGCCATGAACTCTTTGATGAGTAGAAAAGGTAAGATTCACAGATGAAAAGGATTAGAAACTTCTGGACTATGAGATGCTGAGTGTGGTGGCTAGATTACTTGGGAGGGTTTTAGAAGAGATTGATAATAAAAAAAGCAAATCTTTGAAAAAATAAAATTATACCTATTTAAAAAGTTTCCCTAAATCTTTGTTTCTCTATACCCCCATACTCCTCTTCCCACTTCCACCTATCAACACTCCACACAATACACACACGCACGCACACACACACACACACATACACACACCATTACAAAGTACAGTGCCAAATAAGTTTCTAAGCAAAGCTAAATAAATGAATGAATGGGATGTATGCAATGATAAGATTGGGAAAATGGGAAAAATACGATAAACGCTTTAAAAAATTAAAAGTAGAGATGATGTCTTTTTACTTAAAATGTGCATTGTTTAAATGATTATGCATGAAATATTAAAATGAAGGAAAGGAGACAACTGAAGAATTGTAAAGATAGTGATTCTGTCAATTCAGTGCTCATCGGATTTGAGAATTTCTTTTCTAGAGCTGTGCCTTTCTCAATAGATACCTACTCTTTTTTTAATACAATGGAGCTGAACTTCCAATAGCTGATCATGTTCCTACATTGAGTGGTTTGAATTACACTGAAAATCCCATTTACTCAGGAGACCACGATCTTAAACAGCAGCTCAATCAATCTGCACACATTTGTTAAATGCTTATGGTTAATGGGTCTAGGCATAGAGTTCCTAAAGGAAATACTAAATCTCTGTGTGTCATCAATCTGCTCGTTGGAATTCAGGGAAAATGTCTGATTAACAAGATAGGCTTGAGTTGGGAGCTGGCCGGCTGGCTGATAGCACAATCCAATGAGGTCAACACCAAACATTTATGAGTGGGTGGGATAAACATATACTGATAATTTGAAATAATATTGACCTTTATTGGTCTTTGTAGATGAGAAAATAATGCCAGCCTAGAGACAGAAGCAGTAGTCCTTCAAGATCATAATCTAGCAGGGGTGGGGGGGGGGCGGTGTATGTGTGTGTGTTTCTTTCTGGACTAGTTGGAGACTGTAGTATATTTGGAAAGAGCCCAGACATTGAATTCCAGCCCAGTCTGAATTCAGATCCTGACTCTACAGCTTACTAATTATATGTCCTTTGGGAAGTTATTTAATCTCAGTCTTCTCTATGTATAATGGGGATAATAACTATATCCAGGCATGTAATGAGAACAAAAAGAGACAATTAACATAAAATATTTAACTCACTGATTGGCACATAACTGGATACATGTGAGTTCCTTTCATTTTCTATTCTTCTTTCTTCCTTCCTAAGATTTGAGCTCATCATGTCCAGTTCCAGCCATTGCTTTTGAAAAATGAACATTTCTTATACCCTTTACTATATCCTTAAGATTTTTCCCATCCAAATGGTTTTAACACTGCTTCTTTATCAGCTCTTCAGGGTTTATAGGATGATTCTGTACCAAGAGCTATTTTGTCTATGCATTACCTATACTCCAAGACCAAACACAGTATACTTTCTAAGTTTTATCACATTTTTCTTGTATTCAATAAATAGTTCTTAAGCACAGTGTGCCAGGCATCATGCTATCTGGTTCATAGACTGATGAGTCTTAAGGGAATCAGGAATCACAATTCTTATATAGTATTACAAGGGATGAGGCTGTAGAAAATGTTTGGATTTCTTTCTAGTCCTTATATTTGATTTATTTTAAAATTATTAAATTAACATATTAAAATAAGACCTTCCATGTTTGTGTTTTTAGATCATAATCTTAAAAAGCTGAGAAACACTGCTTTGGGTGAGAGAGTCACACCAATTTGTATTTTAGAAAGTTTTCTCTGGTTTCAGCATGGAGAATGGAGTGTGTGTTTGTGCATGCATGTCTGGGTAATGATGGGGATAGGGCAGTGAGGGTAGAAGACTATGACAGGAAGACCCAATCAAGGCCTAGAGAACAGATGAAGAAGAGATAGCAAAGGCATGAACTAAAACAATGGCAATTGGAATGGAGAGAAGGTAAGGAAATTTAGTTATCTTATGTAAGAATCATCATTGCCTGGCGACTTGACAGGGAGGTAAGGATGAAAAATAACTCCAAGATTTCTGGTTTCCATGATTCTCTATGTTGTTATCATAGAGACCTGGGAAGCTCACAAACCAGTTTCTAAAATTAACAAATTTATATCAAGCAAAACAGAGATGATGAATGGTCACATATTAAAATGTTTTCCAGATTACAGTTAGTACACCTCATCTTTCTTTTAGGTCAATATAATAAGTAAAAACCATATGTATATGATGGCAAGTCATAAGATGTTATATAAAGTGATGCATTCTTTTTTCTTTTTTTAAAATTATCTATTTATTTTTTTTGTGAGGAAGACCAGCCCTGAGCTAACATCCATCACCAATTCTCCTCTTTTTGCTGAGGAGGACTGGCCCACATCCGTGCCCATCTTCCTCTACTTTATATGGGATGCCGCCACGGCGTGGCTGACGAGCAGTGCATTGGCAGGCGCCTAGGATCCGAACTCGTGAACCCTGGGCTGCCAAGCGCGGACTAAACTGCTGTGCCACCGGGCAGCCCCTAAAGTGATGCATTCTTAATTGCCCAAAGAGAGGTGAGCAGTGAGGACTGTGTTCAGGAAAAAAGAAATGTCACATTGGCCTGAGGTAGGTAGTCTGTACACCTTCAGAATAAATTTCTAGTTCCTTGCCTTTCTATATCCCTTCACGGTCAGACTCTTGGTTATTTTATTTTCTGACACTATTTATTTCTCAGTCTGTGCTCAGACTTGCCAATTTATTGGCAGCTTTATTTGCATGCCTGTCTATATCTTACTTTGTCCTGAATGCCCCCAACATCACCTTCTTCTTGCCCACCCATCAACTCCTATTCCCTGCATAGGGTACAAATGCTTCCAGAAGTATGCCTTGATCTCTCCAGGCCCCAGAGAACCACTTCCTCCTTTGAGGTCTTTTATGTCTTATATTCCCCTCCAGGAGGAGAACCCAGCACCGTGATGGGCTTTGGTTTTGATGATGTTGTCGCACATTAGACCTCACGCTCCTTGAAGGCAGGGGCTGTGTCTCATTTACCTTCCCATCTTCACTGCCTTTCAGTGGTGATTACAGATCAGTGGCTCAATAATTATCTGTTAAGTAGAATTTTAGATAAATGAAGGACAGTTTTCAATTGGGATTAAAAATCTGGGTAGGAATTGGGCAGCTTTCTAAAATGGGAAATGTCTGGGCAACAGGAAGGAGACTTGTTTGCCCAAGTCGCATAGGCGAGTGAAATCAAGACTCTTAGAGCTTGAACAGAATTTTGATGAGATCATCATTATTATTTCTATATGTGTGTGATTTTCAAATGGCTTCTTTATTTATCTTTGAAAAAAATATCTCAGGCAGGTAGGACAGCCATAACAGTGACCATCTGACAGATAAGGACCACAGTTATTAACGTCACACAGGTATTACCTGGGGAGGCAAAGCCATCTTCTCTCCAAAGTATTTGTTCTAGCCTCAAACACCCCCTCATTGTGTGGGTAAAGAAACCAAGGCTCTGAGAGTGTTGGGGATAAACCTGGACATATAGAGGGGATCCTGACTGTGTAAATCCCATGAGTGTGCAAGCGATGACAGGTGTGAAAGTGGGAAGTGGAATAAAGAAATCACAGCTGTGGGTCCCGTCACCCTGCTGGTACATTTGGTTGTTATACTGACTGACTTGATAAATTTAGGCAAATCCATTCTCTCTCTGCGCTTCTCCTGGTAAATGAAGACGATGATGTTTGCTCTCCACAGGGGGATTGTGACAAATGAGGATTATTACGACCCACCCACAGAGAGAACAGTGCTTGGCACATAAAAAGTGCTCAATTAATGGTAACTATAGCATTATAATTATAATTATCCAGTAGGCCTCTGAAAAGATTTTTGAGTAAGGAAATGATGTTAAGAGAGTACAGAAATTTGAATTCTAAAATTGTGAAGTGAAAATTCTTTCAGCTCCCAGTGACCATCCCCTTTAATTTATCACTAGATCTCTCTGGGCCTGGCTTTCCATATTTTGAGAATGGAAACTGGGCAGGGGTAGCCAATAAACTGGCATGGGTAGTCCCCACTTACCAGCTGGTTCTCTTTAATTGATGATGGATGGCTCTGCCTTATGTGTTTATTCTCTTCTAAAAAGACTTTTCTCACTGGAAGGGAGGGAAGCAGGCAGAGTTCAGGGCTAAGTCCTAAATCTGACCCTTCTTGTTTTTGGCATTCTTTTGTATGCCATTGCTCATACAAAATTTATCCAAGCTAAGGCACTAGAGAGAAGACCTTAATTTATTTCATGCAGATAAATAATTGTTCTGAGATCCTCAGATTATCAGATTTCAATTTTGGAAATGCTACCTTTTATATAACTCCATAAAAATCCTGGATATAATTTATTGGATCAAACTGCGGTGTGCCATTTGTTAAAACTCTGTACTCTAAAGAATATTTGCTCATCAGAAGAGAGAGGAAGGGGTAGTTTCCATTGGACAATGCATTCCACCAATTGTTTCTGTGGTCCGGAGAGCTTACCCATCTGACATCAAATATGATGCTGCAGGACTCTATGAAATGACCTACCAGGCACTCAAATATAATGATTTTTTTAGACATTGCAGGCCTCTAGATAATGACTTTTTGGGGACAAGCTAAAAATAAAAGCTTGTTCCAAGCAAAATGCTTCAGCATGTTCTACTTTTCCTTGTAAAATGCTCTTCTTGCTCATTCTGAATTACAGTTGTGATTCTTAAGCAAATGTTGGCTGTAGCTATGAAGACATAAAATGCTATAAATGTTATATGGACATGTCCAGGTATTTGGTGCTGCAATTTAAAAGCATCAATAAAGTTTGAGTTGTATTCAGAGTTTGAAAATCTGTCACGGTCAGATGAGTTCAATTTCCATTTTTCCCCTACCCAACCCTTCAAATTAAGCATGAACAGATTAAAAATAGCAGGAAAATACATTGTATTGTGTTCACTAAATATTTCCCATTTTGGAGGAAATCTTTAGCAATCAAATAACTTGAGAAAAGACATACTGGAATGCAATTATAACCCTAGGAAGATTTCATTTTATTGCTGAAGACAGAAAGTGGTGTATTTCAAGTATGATCAAAGATTAATGGAGATGAAGGGAGTAGTAAGTGCCCATGAACCAAGACGTTTCACTTTAATATCATTGCAAATCATGAGAAGTCATCATTTTAAGTCTCAATAACCTCAAACTGAAATGCATTCATTGTTATTTTTTCTTCCTTTCCCCCACCCCCCCAACATTGTACTTTGCAAGTTGAATGGGCCTGACAAAGAGTTGGTTTGAAAGTTAAGGGTTCTTTTCCTGAACAAGGTTAAGTTTAGATTTGATGACAACACAGCTCGGAAATCTCCTGCCAAGCATTTCCTCCGGGCAAGAAAGCAGAGGATTTTCACTTTCTCTGTCAGCTTTAGCACTATCTCAAGTGGTCATGAGTCAAGCTTTGGTAGAGAAAAGAGAATGAAGAAAATAAAACCTTTAATGCATAACATTGGTCTGAGAGTTCCAGACAGAATTTTTCAAGTGCATTTTGATGAATTGGGTCACAGAATCCAGTTCCTTAGAGTCAGTATAATGTGTTAAGAAGACATTCTGGTTTGTTTAAATGGAAGTTTAATTGGGAAATAAATTTAGCGTACTAGGAAGATGTGAACGCATGCCGTTTGATACCAAATATTATTTTTGCCACATAGACTTGGACTGAATCTATATGAATACTTACAAGTTGAAAAGGAAAACATGTTTGCTCATGCTTGATATCTTTTGATGTTTGGACTAGACAGTATTTTTTTTTTCCTGCTGTGCCTGTGCCTTCAAAGGAGGTGGACCCTAATGAATTTCCTATTTTGGTCATCTCCCTGTAATCCTTCAGCCCATTCCAACATCCTGGTGGCTTCTGTCGTCTATTATGGTCCAGGCATCTGCTTTTGATTTCCTGGAGTACTCCCTAGCACAGTGCTTCTCAAACCTTTCTGAAAGCATCAATTACAAGGAGATCTTGAGAAAATGCAGATTCTGGTTTAGGATCAAGCTCCTAGTTCTCTGATGCTGCTGGTTCATGAGCCATACCTGGATCAGCAAAGCCCTGAACACTGGTGGTCTCTCTCTTCTAGCATTCTTTTATTTTATTATTTCATGTAACTGCCTCCATTGGCCCAACTCAGACCTCTGGAATCTAACCAAGTCTTGTGGTAGCACACAGAGAGTTTGGTAAATCTGTCCCAGCACCATGGTGGAGGAAGAAGGATGGTAGATGAAGAGAAGGAGAGATTATCAGCGTGAGCATTATATAGACAATGTTTTCCTTCCTTTCATAAGTGTATTGCAATGTAGGCCATATGTATACCATTCTAGTTGCTATAACTGCTGTCATTATAATAGTACACAGCATTTATTGAATTTAGACAATGGGCCACTGTGACAGGTGATTTATATAAATTATCTCATTGACTCTTCCTAACTCTAATTATGAGTTATTGTCCTGGTTTTATAAGGAAACAGATTCAGACCATTTAAGCAACTTGTCCAAGGTCACAGAGCTGGGACTGGCACAAAATTTGTCCAACACCTCTTAGCATTAATTACCTTATTAGCATCCTGCAGAATTGACCCAGGACACTCTAGTCCATTGGATTCATTTGCTTTCAATCTCTTGACCAATCTTGCAATCTTGGAATGTTTAGAAAAAACACAAATGATTTCTACATATATTCTGCCAAGCATTATTACAATATCTATCAGAGTATATCCAAGTCAAAGTTTAACTTAATCACCCAGTACTCCAGAACGGTGAGCCCCATGGGGGACTGGTATAGTGTAAAAGGAGAAGGGTTTCAGATGCGTGCCCTTGAGTAATTGATTTAACCTCTCTGAACTCTGTTTTCTTTGACATAAAATGAGATAATTACCCCTTTTCAGTATGACTGTTTTGAGGAAAATTAAATGTGGTAACACATAAAAGACTTAGCTTATTGTCAGGATTCAGTAATTTCTCATTCTTTTTCTTTTTCAAAAGTTGGTGATGGTCAAATATCTTCTGATTAGCTGATTGATTAATGTAATTTCCACAATTATTATAAATTGTTACACTTTAATCTTGTTTTTGTCTTTTTTGGCTAGGTTTATAAGTACTGCACGTACTTAAGAAAGGGCTTTGGCAGGTTCTCCCTGAGGATTTTGATCCGTCACCCCAATTTATTTATCGTTAAAAACAATTATAGCAGTGCCAGGCACTGTTTTGCACTGTAGTTGTAGAAGGATAAGATATGTGTGCCTAGCCTTTTCCCTCCATGACTAATGAAAAAGATCCAGTATGGTCCCCTCTGGAGGTAAAATGGGCTGAAAGATGTTTCCAGAAATATGTGGACCCAAGGTATTCATTGGAGGAGGATAAAACTTAAAAATTGACCAAGCTAAATTATTTTACATAAAATTAAGCAAATGTCATTGGATTTTTATTAAAATTTGATCTTCCTCCTTTTTTTTTCTTTTAATTCTCATAAACTTAAGAGAAAGCTATTTCTTGATTTGCCTAGCACTGCAACTAACATTAAGCAATTTTATTTTAAAGCACTGGATTTTAAAAGAAAATAAAAATTATTAATGCAAATGAGTTTTGACTCATTTTGAAATGATTACTATGGGAGGGAAGGGAGGAAGGAGGGAAGGAGAGAAAAAAAGAAGCACATTTTCCAAACTTAAATTTTCTCAGAAATTTCTGAATTCCAGGGTCATTGGCAGTTTTAGAAAACAAAACGAAGCTTAACTGTATAAAACTAGAAGTCAGTGTTAAAAGTTTTGTGAAAAGCAGCTTGTTTCATTGTCTCACTCTCCAGCTGATGGCTCCTGATGAAGGAAGCACTAAACACTGGATTATGTCATTCCCATATTTAAAAGTACCCAATGGCCCCCATTACCTTTAGGGTAAAACCACATTTCCTAAGTATGGCCCACTGGACCCTCAAACACCTCTCTGACCTCATTTCCCTAAGCTCACCCTGACTCACCAGCCAAGCAAAGCATGCCTGGCTTCATCTAAAATTTTGATTTTTCTCTCTTTCTTCTCTTCTTTTCTTCCTTCCTTCCTTCATTTTACAAGCCAGAAAAAGACAGAGAATAATATAATAAACACTAAATTCTCACCACCCCAAATTAGTAAATATTTACTATTTTTCATATTTACTTCTGTTTCATTTTTTATGAGGGAAGACATTACTGATATCAGAAAAGAGCCTTTTACCACCATCCTGAGTGGTCTTCATAAGCATGAATTTGGTGTGCTTATTTCCAGTACATTTTATGTTTTAGCCATGAAATATATTATTTTTAATGCATTTAAAGTTTAAATTAATGGTATAAAATGCATATCCTTCTGCAGCTGTTTTTTCTAGTCAAAATTGATATTCAGATCTGCCCACACCCATACATCAAAATCTAACCCTTTCTTTTAAAGCTTCATTTTAGTTTTTGATCATGTGAATATTCTACATTTTAGTTACCCACTTTCCCACTGAATTTAAGTTATTTTTGTTTTGCTATTACAAATAGTATTTCAATAAACATCCCTGTGTGAATGTATCCAGAAGTAAGGTTTCTGGGTTGTAACATATGTGTATTTGTATTTTTATCAGAAACTATTATTCTTCAAAGTGGTTGTATCAAATTATACCCACCCCCATAAATATGAGAACTTTAATTTCTTCCACATATTTCTCAACATTTGATATTGTAGATGTTTTATTTTTGTCAATATGTCAGATAAACAATGTTTCCCAGATTACTAGTAGGAGAATATATCTTTTTAATATTGTAGTGGCCTTTAATTTCCTCTTGAATGAATCACTTGTTTATACTCTATCATTTTTTTTTAAATGGTGTTGCTTGTTTTTTCTTATTGGTTTTTAGCAGTTTATCATGTATTGTGGATACTAATTCGTTTGCAGATTTTTCCAGTCCTTGCTAGTTTTAAACTTTTCATTTGACAACAATTCCTCTCAGATTTCAGGCTATTCTGATTCTAACCTGAGTTTCTCACCATAAATGTGAGAGTAATGCTACGTGAATACCCTGCTCTCTATCATCTTCTTTCCCATTTCAGCTCTTCCCTATTTCAGTCTCACATTGGCCTCATTTGATGTGGAAATCTTCCCGTCACTCGTCACTCCCCTCCTCCCTCCAGGCTGCTCTTCCTTTCCACTGTACTCACACACACTTCTACTCCAGCCATGGGAGATGATTGTGGGCTTGTCCGACTCCACACCCACATGCTGAGCTCCCTGAAGACTTCAACTCCCTTTTCATCTGTGTCTCGCTAGTGCTTAACACAGACTTGGGCACATTGTAGGTGCTCAATAAACGTGTTCTCAGTAAGTATAAGCCTGAGCTATGGCAACATAAACATTAGAGGAAGTGGAAAGTGACCATGCGGTGTTCATAGAATCTTGGGATGTCTGGCTTGGCTGGAAGACAGGTGTCTGATTGAAGAATACAAGAAGAAAGTTTGGTGGGGATGGAAGGCCCCAATTACATGGAGTCTTAGTACACAGATGGATCCTGGACAAGGGAGGAGGACTCCACCGAAGAAGTAGAGTCCTGGAAGGTGGAGTGATTTCAGTCACTCAGTTGAAAATAGATCCTCCTGGGGGCAAATTAAAAAGAGAGGGGAGAAAGACAGCCTTAAAGGAGGGCTCATCCCCCTGCTGAGTATGACCAAGACAGTGGAGCAGAAAACAGAAGAGAGAGGGCTAAGGCAGCTCCCGTCTTGGAATTCAGTGCTACTGCTGAACTCTGCTTGAGGGAAGCTTACTCCCCTGGCTGAGGAAAGGAGCCGCAAGGCATCCTCAGGCATCGCTTGGGGACTCAAGACTTACATGCCAGGATGCACAGGGGAGGCTGGGCATTGGACCAATATAGCTTCCAGATAAGACAACACTGCTTCCACTAGGAGAGAGCAGAGTGGTCCAGGCTGAGAAGGAAGCAGGAGATGAGGTAACTTGTAGGTGGGGCAGCTCTACAAGCCTCAGGGTTCCATACCAGGTACTAGCCATTTGAGTGAATCTCGGAACGTGAATAGTAGCTGGATTGGTTTTATTTCTAAGCCATACCTGTCTACTCTTAGCGCCCGTGATGGGGACAGCCCAGGAAAGGGGGAAAATGAAACATAGCGTGTTACTACCTATTCCTGGGGATGAAATAGGTGCTGAGAGAAGTGGACTCAGAGGACTCATGGGTCTCAGAGGTGATTCCGCCTGAAGATAGCCATGCTCCAGAGGACAAATGGGAAGGGTCACCATAAGAGGGGGTGGCAAAGCTGCAGGGAATCCAGGTTTCAGTCAGCATTTAGGTGTCAGACAAGTGGATTGGAAGCAGTCAGAGTGTGGACAGTTTGTGTCTCTGGACAAAGGGTTCAGGCTCTGGTAGAGGGATGAGAAATATCAGACAGGACAGAAGTGCCTGCAGCCTCAGAATAAAGCTAGGGCCTGAAAATGGAATGTAACTTAAAATGCAGAAGGGATTTTCAAGTTATTAAGAGCATATTCTGAAAAACTTTATGCCAATAAATTTGAAAACCTAGGTAAAAGGGAAACATTTGTGAAAATTTTAACCAATCAGGGGTCTCTCAAGAAGAAACATATGTGTGTATGCATGCACATGTGTTTGTGTCAGGACCAGAGAGTTTAACAGAGGAATTCTACCAAACTTTCAAGGAACAATCATTCCAGCCTTCCATAAATCCATCCAGAGCTTAAATGAGGGAGGAACCCTACAACTAGTTCTCTGAGGCTATAAGAAACTACTAAAATTCAATGAGGACAATGAAAGAAAGTTCTTGGTCACTCTCACTGCCAAGGACACAAGAATCCCTAATAGATCCAGCAATGTATTGAAGATAATCAGCATGACAAGTTAGGTAAGTCCTGAAGAAAGCTTAGTAAATTATCAAATAGAGTAAATCTCAAAGAGAATTCGGCAATAGTTAACATGATACGATGGTTTCACGCTGGAAAAATGTTTAATATTATTTACCAAATTAAGATATAAAAGAGGGAAATAATATAATTCATTCAATAGATACAAAATATCAAAATTTATTATCCAACAAAAATATCTCAACATCTATTTTTTAGCAAATTAGTTTAGAATGGTATCTATGCCAAACCTAAGGCAAACATAATCCTTAATGATGAACTGCTGAAAACATTCTTCCAGGATTATGAAAAAGACAAATACACCCATTGTGAACAATTCTCACTCCACACAGAGCCTAGGCAGCATAGTGTGGCAAGAAAAAGAAAGAAAATTTCTGATCATTGGAAAGGAGGAAGGATAACTTTCATTATCTGCTGCTGATACGATTGTATGCTTAGAAAACCCTAAACAATCTACATAGAAATTATTAGAATTAATAAGAGCATTCATCAAGTTGCTCGACATAAAATCAATGTTCAAAATCAATAATGTTTATATGCACCAGCTGCAAATACTTGAAAATATGATTTTAAAAACAGAAAAATTATAGTAGTCTTTAGAATCTTGGAATAAATCTAATAAAATATGTGAGACAATTATAAAACATGATTGACAGACATGTTAAAAGGCCCAACTAATTGAAAAAAATTCATATTTCTGGATAGGAGGACTCAATGTTGTAAAATTAGTATTTGTAATGCTCCCTAAAAAAGATATACAAATTTAAGGAAATATCAATCCAAACCTCATGTCTGAGTTTCCTTCCCTTCTGTCCCTCTCTTTCTTCCCTCCTTTCATCCTTCCTTCCTTCCTTCATTCCTTTTTTGACACTGAGAAGCTGATACTAAAGTTCATTTAGAATACTAAGGACCCAAGAATATGCAAGATATTCCCAGAGAAGAAAAATAAAATAATGACCAGAAATGTCTTGGTATATATAAAGACTTATTAAAAATCTGTAGTAATTAAGGGAGGGTGAATATTGGCATGAGAAAGAATCTTCCAATGCAAAAATAGATAAATAAATCATCAATCAACCAATCACCCTGATACAGCTCCAGAAATATACGGAAACTTGATTTATTATTGAATTAGTGCTATGGATCATTAGGGAAAGAATATACTTTAAACTAATGGTGCTGAAAAATATCCATGTGGAAATATATGAAATCGGACAAACCTCTACTCATTCCATACACAAAAAATACATTCCAAGTACTTTAAAGCTTTAATTTAAAAGGCAAAACTAAAACATTTTTTGAAAACAATGTAAGAAAATGTCTTTATGACTTTAACGTAGAAAACTGTTTCTTAAACAAAATACAGAAAATTCAAATTGTCAAGGAAATAAAGGATTGATTCTCTTATATAAAAATTAAGAACTTCTGCTTCTTAAAAAAATACATATAAATAGAGTGAAAATAGAACCTACAGATTGGGAGACAATTTGGCAACCATGTAACTGACAAAATATTAGAATTCAGAATATATAAATAACTTCTACAAATAAATTTTAAAAAGGCAGATGGCCCAATAGAAAAATATTCAAAATATCCGAAGAGCAACTTAAAAAGAAAAAACAAAACTCAAATGGCTCATAAATTTAACAACAACAAAAAATCTCATTAGTACTCAGGGAAATGAAAATGGAAATGGAGTACCATTTCACACCCTCCATTTTGGGACAAAACAAAATTTCTGACAATAAGAAGTCTTGATGAGGCTAAATAGCATCTGGAATGCCTACAAACTGCTTGTGAATTGGTACAACCATTTTGGACAATGGTTTGATATTATTAATTAAGTTAAAGACATACACAATTGATAACCCCGAAATCCCATTTCTTAGTGCATACTTTAAACAAAATTTTTCCCAAGTGCACTAGGATATGTGTAAAGTTATTCATGATGGCATAGCAGAAAACTGAAAGCAATGCAAATATCAACTACCAATAGAACGAACAAACAGACTGTTGTATATTATACAAAGGAAAATCACTCTGCACTGAGAATAAACTAAAGGTGCAAGCAAAAACATCTATTAGACTCAAAAAAATAATATTGAGTGGAAAAGTTGTGTCCCAGAAGATACAGTGAATTAATCTATTTATATGGAGTTTAAAATCACAAAAATCTAAATTTAGAACTATAGGTGGTAATACCTTCTCAAAGGAAAGCAAGAAAATAATAAAGAAAATTTGTCAGAATATGGGCTATCAGCAACAATCAGGGAAAGAGGAAAAGATTGGAGAGGGGCCTTTGGCAGGTTCCCATATGACGACCATGTTATTTTCCATAAATTGAGATGTTGGATATATAGATATGTATTCATTATTATTATTCATATTTTTACATAATTTACAAATATTACTTTTATAAACTCTCAATTTAATAAAAAAGAATTTTAGAAGAATGAAATAAATATTTAATGTGCTAATGAAAGTATGTAAATTATTTAGAACTGATTTAGGAACATGAGACACTATATAAATGCCATTTACCCGGATAATCTACCAATTCACCTGGAAGCTTTGCACAAGGTGTGTGCACATTGCCTGTCTCACTCCCAAAAGATGCTGGGAAATGGACTGGGGCCAAATCTTTCAGAAAAGTGAACATTGTCCCCAGAGCTTGGGATGTGGGAAGGATTAAAGCAAATGAGAGAGTCTGCAGTTTGTTATAGAATTTTTGAGATCAAGACATCATGTATGACCCTGGGTGACCTTGAGCCATCATAGTGTGTTTCCTTTGAATTTTATTAATTTCTAATCAATTAGTTACTTTACTCACATTGCCTTTGCTTTAAGTTAATCTCTTTAAAAAAAATGTGAGTATTTTACTGTGGGAGCCAGGATGATTTCTAGACACTTTGGAGTTCAAGAAAGTACATTGGAAGTACTTCCACAAAATGTTACACTGTTGTGGGAACGGGCACCTCTCCGTTAATGAGTATGGGTTAATGTGTATGTGATCTTTGCATGAAAATGTAGAGAACAAGAGAAATGAGAATTGCTACTCATACAACTATGATAAGAGTAAGACTTCCATGATAAGAGTACTACTGTTATTCTTGTGTACACGTACTGTTTTTTAAATTAAGTTCCTTACTCTAGAAACAATCCTTCAAGGTATCTTTATTCAACATGAAGAAACTGAGGCTGACAAAGATTAAGCAATTTTTCTATAAAGTGGAAGATATGAGATATGAATCCCAAACTGACCACAATCCCTTGCTTTTATCAATTGTGGCTGGCTTACCCCTTACCACATCTCAAATATGGACAGGGTTTTCTTGTAAGATAAAGCTGCATCTCTTCCTTATCAGAGGTAATATCTTAACAATTTAAGCCACTGTACATGTAGCTTGACAATTTTCTTCTCCCCTTGGGCTTTTTCAAATCGTTATTTCCTGATCAAGAAAAAAAAAATGCTGCTATTTTTATCTGGTGCCATTTATTTTTCCAAAGAAGGGCACTAAAAATGACTGCACAAAGCACCATGATTCCCTGCCACAATCAGGTCCATCATCCAACCAGAGGCTCACGTTATATTTTAACTCACAGTGGGCAACTTGGCTGTACTTTACACAGTACCTCAGTCTTTGAAAAGTCGTGACAAATTAAAATACCTTACTGAAAACCATAGTTGTGTGGCCTTATTTAGAAAAAAAGAAATTGGACCTAGGAACAGAGTCTTGAGTTAATGATATTCCTTATTTCTAGGTTCATTTTCATAATTTCCTCCCTCCCATCTCTTCTCTTTAATGTCACCTCCCATCTTTTGTCCATTCCCCACACGAAATCATTCATATGTGATTAATGTGTATATTTTATTATATTTAGTCTTGCTAAATGGGTTTTTTTTTCTTTTTTACTATGTGTGCATTTTTTTTTTTTTTTTTTTGTGGGGAAGACCAGCCCTGAGCTAACATCTGTTGCCAATCCTCTCCTTTTTGCTGAGGAAGGCTGGCCCTGGGCTAACATCCGTGCCCATCTTCCTGCACTTTATATGGGACGCCGCCACAGCATGGCTGACAGGCAGTGTGTCCGCGGGCGCCCAGGGTCCGAACCCGCGAACCCCGGGCTGCCAAGCGCGAACTTAACCGCTGCGCCACCGGGTGGCCCCGCTGTGTGCATATTAAATTTTTTATGACCATAATCAAGTTATATTAGAATGGAAAAACTACAGCCCAGGCCAAATACAGCCAACTGCCTCTTTTTGTAAACAACATTTTGTTGGATCACATCCATGTCCATTCGATTGGGTCACGTCTATGGCGCTGCTTTCATGCTACAATGGCAGTGTTGAGCAATGACAAGATGGATACTCTGGCTCACGAAGCTAAAAACATTCACTTTCAGGCTCTTTGTAGAACAAGTTGGCCAACCCCTGTCCTAGGGTATTCATTGATCATATTTTGCCCATCTCCTCTTGCAGTGAGGGGTGCCAAGCCTCCCACATGACCCCTAACACCCTAAAAAAGCACTAAAATGAGCATTCACAGGAGCATCCCTCCGGGGACCTGAGTGAGAATCTCTCTAGGACACGTGCTCAGGACAGGAATGCGAGGTCACAATAGAGTGAGTGTGCATGTCAGCTGCTCTCCAGCATGGTTGCACCAGCCCGCACTGCCACAGCCACCTCATCCACTCCAACCCTTGTCCTTGCTTAGCTCTCTGCTTCTCACCAGAGTGATAGATGTTAAGTGACATTTCATGGTTTAAATCTGCATTATTAATTTTTAATAAGATGGAGCCTCTCTTCAGATGCTTTTTATGTTTTTTGAGTCTTTTCTTCTGAAAAAGGCTGTGATGTATATTTGGCCTATTTCTATTGGAGTTATCCTTTTTATCATTATTTTTGATGTGCAGGATCCATTGCATATTTTAACAACAATCACTTACTGAATTGGGACGCGTCAAATAACTTCTGCTATCCTGTCATCCATCTATTAATTTTGCCCATTATGTCCAATGTTGAAAAGAAATCCTTTTTTGGAGGATTAATGTTGAATTAACGGAGCTATCATTATTATTGTTAAAATATTATTATGCTGTATGTATATTAAACATAATTATATACAATTGGGCTACATATAATGTTATTATATTATGTATAATATTATATATAATATACAATGCTATATATGTTGCATATTATATATTATTTTATTGTTACAAAGTTATAAACAAATTATTCTAAGTAAATTTTTTTTCATGGATATGCTTTTATTTTCAAATGCTATAGATTTGTAACTGGTTTAATAATTGTATGTAAATTACTTTCAAATATCTGAGGTTACTTGCCTACCTCTAAAGGAAGCATATAGAGGGCCAGGGGATGCATTCTTGTCAAATAACTGCATGTTCCAAACTAGAGAAACCAGGCCTCATCAGGCTATGTGAAGACATGGCACACCTGTATATGGGGGACCTAGTTTACATCTGTACTAGGAGCAGTTTGGGTTTCATTAACATATATGACAGCTGGTTGCTCCCATTGTGCTCCTCCATAGCTGGCTGAAGCATTCAGGGACAATGTGAAGAGTGTGCTGATGGACCAAGTGCTGGAAAGGCTCAGGAGCCCAGAGGAGAACAAAAATGGAGGAAGGGTCAAGAGGCAATTTGAAATGAAGAGATGTGGCAACAGCTGTGTCCTAGAACCCATAAAGGGACCTGGACCTGGATGTGCCCACAGGCCCGGGAAGACTGACAGGTGAGGCCATGTGCAGTGAACAGGCACAGAGCTACAGCCAGAGAGATGTGGGGCTAAGGTTGATTAGGCTACTTATGACACAGAGCTGGAGGACAGCAGTAAGGCCAGCTCCACATGTAGTCCTGCTGGGCTCACTTCTGCTTATTGCTGAAGTCTGCTCGGGACTGAGGTCTGGCAGTGCTTCTTATACCTCCCTTCTCCGTCTCCTCCCACCCTACCCTCACTACCTCCCCAAGGTACACATCAACCTATGCTGGAGAGTCAAATCCCAGGTCTGAAATTCAGAAGATTTAACAGGGATTGGTTTAAAAATCAGCGTTTCAAATTTCACGAACAGCCTGTAGAAGAGAAAAAGGAAATCATTAGGGTAAAATGTGGAGCCCCACATGTCCAGTGAGGTATTGTTTTCCAAGTCAAAGGTTAGTGGTTTGGTGTCTTTTAAAATCTTGACAAGTGTTTGCTTTTCCAAACTTAAGTTGCCAAACCAGAACTTCAGAGACATTTCTTTTTCCATGCCAAGTAAAATTCCATCGACATTCGTCCTTAAAATAGCTTGTTATTCAGACTTTCCTTCATTCAGCAAATCTCTCTTGAGTACCCACTATGAGCCTGCACAGCCTTGGATGCCTGGGCTACGACAGTGAACAAGAGACACAGACCCCTGCCCTGGAAAATCCTAGCTCTTGGCTGGTGGAGACAGACAATAAGCAGTGCATATAATAAATAAGTAAACCATGTGCTATAGGTTAAATTTTGCGCCACCCCCACCAAAAAAGATATGTTGAAGTCCTAACCCCAGTACCTGTGAATGTGGGTTTATTCAGAAATAGAGTCTTTGCAGTGTTGATTTAATCAGGTTAACACGAGGTCATTAGGGAGGGTGGACCTTAATCCAATATGACTGGTGTCATTATAAAAAGAGGGAAATTTGGACACACAGACACACAGAAAGAATGCAACGTGATGATACAGAGGCATATAGACATAGGCATAGAGAAGATGACCATGTGAAGACAGAGGCAGAGACTGGGGTTACGCTTCTACAAGCCAAGGAAGGCCTGCGGCTGCCAGAAACTGGAAGAAGCAAGGAAGGATCCACCCCTAGAGACTTCAGAGGAAGCATGGTGCTGTTGACACCTTGATTTCGAACTTTTAACCTCCAGAACTGTGAGACAATAAATTTCTGTTGTTTTAAGCAGCCCAGTTTTTGGCAATTTGTTATGGTAGTCCTAGGGAACTAATACACCATGCATGCTTGAAAATGATAAATGCTACAGACCAAAGAAAAAATAGAGCAAGACAAGGAAGGGGGGGCATTGGGGGAAGCAGGAGATGGGGTGCAATATTAAACAGGTGGTCAAGCTAGAACTCCTCTGATCATAAGATCTACCAAGAGTGGAGGTTGGAAGCCCAGAGGATATCTAAGGGAAGCATATGCAGGCATGGGAACTGATGAACAAAAGACCAGCAACTTGTAGCTGATGGGGCTAAGAGAGTGAGGGAGGAGGGAATGGAACAAGAAGTCCACGGAGTTTTGGCCAGATCATGAGGGCTGTGTTGGCCACTGTAGGGGCAGGGCTTTTACTCTGAGTGAGAGGGGAGCCAGTGGTTGGAGATTGTGAGGAGTGACATGATCTATTTCATATTTGAACACAGTTGCAGAACTGCTATACTGGGCATAGGCTATCGCGGGGCAAGGGTAGCCTCAAGGGGACCTCGTAAGGCACTAATGTGCCAACCTGGACAAGGCACGAAGATCACTTGAACCTGAGTGTCAGCCAATGCGCTGGTGAGAAGACAAGATCCTGGATGCATTTTGAAGGTAGAGCCAGTGTGATATCCTAACAAATGGCATGTGGCACATAGGAGAAAGAGGGTAGTTGGTGGGGCTCAGAGGTGTTTGGTTTGACAACTGACAGGAGGGAGTTGCCACAACTGAGATGATGCAGAAGCTTACAGGTAGAGTGTTGTGGAGTTCAGTTTTGACATGTTACACATCTGAAATGTCTGCTAGACCTCAATCTCAGTCTCCGTGCTGGCAGGAAGCAGATGGCACTCTCAAACGCATGGAGGAGAATGTGACAAAGGGACAATACTCACAGTGTGGGGAGGGTGAAGGGAGACCCACACAAGATGGCGGAGCACCCTGAGTCAGTCACAGTGGGCAGAGGTCAGCTTCGCTGGTGTGCAAGGATAGGCAAGGAGCGAGGGCTGCAAAGGGCAGCAGGAGTTGAGGGAGAGGACAGGAGGGACAGCCTTCTCTAAGGACAAGCAGCCAACTGTAGTAGCAGGAGGCAGGAAGGGAATGTGGAGCAAACACTCTGCCCTCACTCACCCCCAGCCCTTTATTTCCTCCTCATGCCTCCCACAGACAGAACCCAATGGAAGCCAAAGAGAAAGAAAACCAACTGATTAAGCCCAGGATCCCAGGACCAAAGCAGGGAAAGGGTATAGAGTGGGTCTGCAGGACCAAAGGAGAGTGTCCTACTCAACCCTTAAGCTATCTTCATGGCAATGAAAGAACATCACAGGTTTCACATCACAGGTCATCTATCCAATCCCAGGAAGGTCCCAAACTGAAGCCACCCACGGACCACAGCTTCTTAAAGCAACCCAAGGAAGCAGGTTGTCTAATCTCCCTATGTGACAAAATGTGAGCTTGTTCTTTGTGTCTCTTCGTGTAACTCACCTTAAAATTCATCAATGGCTCCTCAAAGCTTAAAAAAGATAGTTCAAATCTTTAGTATATCAACTATGGCCCTGCTACCTCTGTGGCCTGACTTCTCCATTTTTTCCCTTTTTACGCCACTCACATTAAATAACTTTCAATTATCTGAATGGGCCATTCTTTCATACTTCCCCAGCCTTAGAATGCTGTTTTTTTCCTTACTAGAAGTCCTGTGATCCTCTCCATGTGAATATCTCCCCAGTAGCGCAAGTAGGTACGTATTGTTTTCTCAAAGAGTCTGTCATTATAACTACCCTCCCCAGGAGAGAAGGCAGGAGCAGGGAGAGGGGCATCAGTGCAAATTAGCTGGAGATGGCAGCACTGGGTGGCACCCACCAAAACCCACTCTGTGCAATTGTTGAAGGGACTCCCTTACCTCCCACCACCCCAAAAGGCTCAAGCCCTCTGCTGCAAAGCAGTCTGTTCTAGGTGCTCTTCCTCTGTGATCCTCCAATACTCTATGATTGCCTATGTCATCTAAGCAATTACACTGTCATATTTGGACATTTATTTGTCTATATCTACATCTTGACTGTAAATTAATGAGGGCAGCACTCAATTTTCTTCACCTTGTTCTCCAGTACAGATTTCACGTCTCATCATCACTCGGTGCCTCTTTGTTGAATGACTGTATGGATATTGAATCTGCACCCTTCTGCCTTGCGTTTAGTTCATCTTCTAGTTCCCTCCCATTATCTTGTATGTTCTGTCCCTTGGAGTACCCAAAGACAACCTAAACCTTCTCTTTCCAGGGAAAATCATCTGAAGTGCCTTCAAATAATATTTCCTCAAACATCAAGACGTCTGAGGAAACTATGCAATACTGGCAAAAGTTTTTTTTTTTTTTATTTCTCATTCCTCATATAAATATTAGGGTTTGACTCCAATTGGGAAGTTTCACTTTCTGAACACAAAAATGTCACATTTCCTCTGCTTATTGCAAAATAGTTCTTTTCAATTATAGATCAGTGTCACTCTTGCTTTAATATAGTAAGCAAGAGAGAAACATGTATTCGTACCTAGAAATAAAATCTCTTTTGTTAAATATCGACAATGTTTCAAATGTGAGATATGACTTTGATGATTTTATTTACAGATGGTTAAAATTATTCCTTGGGAACATTCAGATATTAGAAGGTTAAGGTATAGAACAAGCTCTATGTCTAGTATGACTCTACAAAAATTTATTGATTCAACAGTAAACATGAGTTTACATTACGCATCTGAATAAACAAAAACATTTTATTCTGAAGAAAAGATGGAGTTAATTATTAACTTAAAATACTAATTAACACTCTCTTCCTTGTTTATTTTGCTTCAGGAAAAAAATTAGAGATGTTAATACTATAATGAAATAAAAGAAAAAAAATACAGATATTTTTTGCCTTTTAGGTCTAGTTAATACCCTTTAAATCAGTGATGTAATCTATGTTTATCACCACTTTTAACTTGAAAAAGCTATCTTGGCAAACAACTACTTTCAGAGCAGTGGTTAATATTAAGAATACTGACTGAAATTATCCATATTTCAATAAGGCCAGAGACTCTAGTTTGTCAATAATGACTAACCTTCAGATTCTAATAACATCAAGACACTTCATACCAAAGGGAGATCATCTGTTCTTCAGGCTGAATACAATTATCATTCATATTAATAATTACTCCCTCCCATTACTAACTTGTTAAGCCAGATTTCCCCCAAGACATCTATTTCAGTCAACATTCACATTTGCCAAAAAATATGGTTTTCATAAACAGTACACTGATACAACCTTCCTTTGGAGGATTCTGGCTCTTTTTAAGGAAAGGGAAATAAAGAATATGTGTGTGTGTGTGTGTGTGTGTGTGTGTGTGTGTATAAGTAAGTCTGAGTCATACATATTTGTTGGCCTGAGGAAAGGAGTAGAAAAAAGTGATCACAGAATTTTTTTCAGGTCTTTGGTCAGAAAACCCAGATGCACTTTGGAGTTTTCTCTTGAATACACTATTTCTTTGAAGACACAAACAAAAATAAAACACAATTAACAAAAAGTATAAGTAGGTATTTAATAAAATATGTTACAAAAAATGAAGCTTGTACCGTGATCGTCCAATAGATGAAAAGGTGTCTACCTTTGCAGGATAAAAAATAAACACTTTGAGGGGTATCCTCCCAGATCATGAAAAGAGTTGAAAAATTGATGCCAGGAGAAACAACACAGTCAATAGTTTCGATAAACAAAGAAAATTAGAGAAAATACTTAGAACAAAGTAATTACAGACACGGAATTTACATGTTAATATACATAAATAGACAGATATGTAAAATTTACATATGTTATTAACAACTACATTAATTATTAGATATCATATAATCTTTTTAATGGAATGGACATTTGTTACACCCTTATTCCTGTTTTAATGAAGAAGAGGCAGCTAGCTTCAGAGAAGCAGATATTGTGTGAGGAATTTCCATTTTTATGCCTCTTTTCTAAGGGCATAATCCCCTCTATTGAGAATTTTTTCTCTTGCTACATACATTTCTGATTAATTGACATACTAGGAAGTAGTTATTTGCAAGGCTGGGACCTGTCTGACTTGAAGGTTAGGTTACTGGATCCAGTAAGTGTCCCATGGGGTCAGTGTGGAAAATGTAGCAATTGAGTCCTCAGCTCACATATGAGGAAAGCATGTTATTTGAAACTACACTCATCTTCTCCTCCATAATAGGGCCTTTAGTGTTGGTTACCACCCACCGTTGTGTCTAACTCATAAAACAGTTACTGTTAGACTTCTCCAACTACTCTTAAAGTTTGCTTATGAAGATCATTGTGACCAATTGTTGGCTTAATGCTGGCTCAGATCACATCCCTGTTCAGATCCCCAAAGCAATAAATTCTTTAAATAACGTACACATTATGGAACAAAGAGAGATAAAGTTCACCCTTAAGGATACTTAAGAAAAGTGGTCTGGTAAATCATATGAAGGTTGTAATTTTTAATTCAAGTATGAAGGTTTGGTATCCTCTTTCCTCTTTGGAGAGAGGTCTCAATTCCAAGGCCCCACAAATAGTCAGACAAGTTGGTATCTTTTTCTAATTTTCCACATGCAGGAACCTCAGTGAGGTTTAAAGACTTGTTCAAAGCTGGCATGGGAGGCAGATGAAAAGCCAGGTGTGGCAGTGGCGTCCGTTCCACTCTGTGGCACTGACTTCCAGAGGGCATGTGATAAAGGCATCTCAGTCTCCTATACCTCGTCTCCTATGTCCTTGAGATGAACACATTATCACTTATATATTCAAAATAACAATCCTGTGACCCTTAAGGGTGTTCTGGAATTTATTAGCAATCTAATGAAAAACGTCCTGCCAATTCTTAAGATGTAGATCTCTGTCCAGTCCATTAAACACAAAAAAAAAAAAAACAAGACAAAATAAAACTAACAGTCTCCTTAAATAAAAGGGATTTTTCTCCTTGGTTAATCTGTGTTCATTATGTTGATAAAGATCACCCAGGTTTCTCCTCATCACTAGTTTCATTCAGACTGTTTCACATACGTTACCTCCTATAAAACTATCAATAATTTTCAAGATAAATATGATAACCAAGTACTGGAGCTACAGTAATTGAGTCTCACGGTAGTTCACTGATATGCCAGGGTCAAGGAACTAGGAAATTGCAGAGCAGATGTGTGAGGACCATCCGAGGCGACATGGCCTCCACACCTCATGGGGTCAGCAACGGCTCCTGGGTGACCCTAACTAACAAGGCCTGGGAGGAGACTCCATGAATGTTTTCAACAACATAAAGTAGTCAGAATATTACATATTTTACTGATTTATTTTGTTTGCTTCCCTTCACTAGAATGTAGTGTTCTGAACATCCTAATGAAACAGGGTTCTGTTTCATTTACTGCTGTGTCTCAAGCACCTAAAAGAGTACCTGACACAGGTGCTCAATAAATATTTTTCACATGAACAAAATGAATTCAAATTAAAAATAAAATTTCTTAATTATGTAGAGGATGCACATGATTAGAATGTGCATTTCCAAAACATTTTGGTTAATTTCAATTTGACCACTGAAGAACTCACAGAGGGCCTAAGCTTCACAACACTGAAATCCCATTACACATGGTCTTGAATTCCATTATCTAGGCCAGACTTAAGACATCTGGATGTAAGATCCCTTAGGCCATAATTAATTTCATTCTTTGTGACAGCAGCAGGTCCAAAGCACAGCAGATACCACTCTTTAATTCTGGCTGGTGTTAAAGTAATATTTTCTCTTCCCTCTTTTTTTCATCCTTTCCTTTCTTTCACAAATAGATTTTCCAATTAGTTTGTTCAATTTTAAGGATCACTCTGAATTTTGTTTGAGGATTTGATTTCCCAACTTCCCCAAGGGTCATTGGAGACACTGATTTAGCCGACTCATAAACCTCTTTATCATTGTTTTTCCCACCTTCAGGATCTCTTGTTTTCTACACTGGATCCACGATAGATAGCCTTTCTGCTAAAGTGAAAAGAGTCTAAAAGCAATACGTCTGGAAAGAGAGACTGCCAGAAAGGCTTCTGTGCATAAGGTTTCCTAGCTCCAAAAGCCACTCCTCACCTTTCCTCTGTGGAAAGTCGGCTCAAAAGATCAGATCCCAGGAGACTAGTGAGATCAGAGCATTTTACCTGACACCACTCAATTCTCTCACTTCTGTGCCCATCTCCAATCCCTGATCAGACATTCAGTGACCTTCTCCACCTCTCTAAAAAGACATAATCTCAGAAGATGATCTGCCATCGATTATTTATACTTCCAGGTGCTGAGTCAATATGTTTTCTCTCTCTCTGCATTATTTTCATTTAACCTTATTCATTTTATGAAATAAAACCTTATGCTCTGTTAAAAGAATTTCAGGCATTAGAGAAAAGGGAGGAAAACACTAATTTTAAGGAGGGCTAACTCAAATTGGGCAACTAATTCAATGATTATTGCTCCCACAGGTCAAACATCCCAATAAAAGCTATGGACATAAAAGTACATGAGCCTCAGATTTTACACCAAGGAGGTTCCTGGTTGGGCAACTCACCATTCCTTATTTGATACATGTTGATGTTGACAGCCCACTACATATTCTTCTCCTCCTGTCACTCATACCCCAAATTGATTTTACTGCTCTAAAGTGCACAATACCACTAGGTCCTTTCCTACTACTCCTCTCATCCCCATTGGGTCACATGTACTTTGATAAATTTCCAGGAATTTTGATTTGTTATCTAACTCTCTCTTGCAGGTCATTTTAGGAAAGCAGTGATCTAAATTTCTGGATCTAAGTTTTGGAATCAGACAGATCTTCATCCAAATTCTGGCTCTTCTACTTTTAGTTGAGAGTTCTTGAGCATGCTACTAAAATACTCTGGACATCAGCTAATATAGTTACCCATTAAGGATAACATTTATTGCAATATGGTGTCATGAGATATAAAGAGAACGTGATCACATCTGTGAAACACAGTGGCTAGTAATTCATGTCAATCCCTTCCCTCTACCTTTTTTCCTTCTTCCATATTACTCTTCTCTCACTTCCATTATGTTTGAAGAACTTTGGATGAGGGAGGATAGTGACAGAGGGGAGAGGGAAGCTACTATTACACCGAGTGTCCCATGAAATCTGGAAAACCTGGTACTTGCATTTCTTTTGCTTCTACCTAAGCCCTCCTAAGCATTAAGCCTAAACTCATGGTTGTCATTTCCTCCTCCTCCAAAGACAATATTTGCCTTTGACAAAAACAGGCCTTTCCAGCGGAGGGAGGAGCTATGACCCAGGAGCACATAACGCATTGAGTTTGTACTGCATTTCCATTAATTTTGCCAGTTAAATGCCAGAAAGTTTGCACTATCTCGGGAGAGGAAGGCAAAGAAGTGAAATGATTGAAATTTGACTTCACAGGAGGACCCTGGTGGTTCTGAAATAACATAGAGCTTGTTTATTTCAGCACTTCCATATGTGAAATGGCAAATATGTAAAAGACTCCATAGAAACTGAAAGGATCATCCCACTAATAAAGTTTAATAGGACCAGCGTGAAGACATCTCTGCCCTCAGGTTGGAACACTTAACCACTGCTTCTCATGATGAGTTGAACATAAAATCTGGAGTTTGATGTTTGACTAAATAAGGGCTTTATTGTAAAAGGGAAAGACACATTAATAATATACATATGTACATACATAGTATAAGCATCACCTACAAATATACTCATAACTATATTTCTATATACAAATATGTGCATGGGTGTATGTGTGTGTGCACGCATGTGTGTACACACACAATTATATATTTGGGGTTTATAACTTTTCACATCCATTTATATACACTTACAGTTATATAGAAATAGCTTTCATGAATATGTATATTATTTGTATATATGTGCATGTGTATTTACATATACAGATAAGCATATGCACCCTAATAAGTCTCTAAACATAATACATAATACACAACTATAGAATAGATGCATGCATATGTAAACCAATGTGTGCAGATGCATGCACAGACAAATATGACTTATCTTTGGATCTCAAAATGTGGCTCTGGATTAAGACAATCAGCATCACCTGGGAACTTGTTAAAACTGCAGATTCTCAGACCTCACCAAGACTAACTGAATCAGAAACGCTGAGACCCAGCAAGTTGTGTTTTAACAAGTACTCCAGGGGATTCTGATTTACACTTTAGAATGAGAATGACTGTTCTATGTAATATGTAGGAAATGTACTTTGAATATATTTTATTTCTAGGAGTATGCACATACGCCCTTATGCCAACAAATAAATTAAATAAATACTGGAATATATTCATAAAGGTAAAGCAACTGCCCCTTAGTTAGGGGAGATCCAATACCTGGTGGATTAACCCCTTTGCCTTGCAGAAGGGACCTGCTCACACCTCCCTTCCCAGCACGGCACCTCCAGAACATAGGCAGTGACTGAGGAGGCCTAAACTAATACCCTCAGCATGCATGGAAAGAGCCAAGAATTGGAGTGAGCATCTTAGGAGGGTGAGTGAGTGTCAGCTGTAGACTCCTCACTCTGCTACATGTTAAACTGCATGTTGGTATATTTTATACAGACACTGTCTCTTTAGTGTGCTGTAGACCCAACCCTGCACTAAGTTTGGGGCATGAATGAAGCACCTTCTGAATAGGACTTATACCTACAGTTTTTGTGTTTTCTCTTCTCCCAAATGCACCTCCACCTGGTTCCACAAGGGACAGAATAAAAAGGGCTATGAGGATAACACAAAAGAGCAGAAGGCTGCATACCGAGAAACTTCGCCTTACTTTTGCCTCTGCCGCTGCTCATCTGATAATCACACATTTATTAAGAGCCTTTTATATGTCCAACACTCACTAAGATACTATGGAAGTTTCCAGAAAAATGCAAGGACTTGCCCTTCCCTTTGGCAGCTTACAGTCTAGTGTCTCACAATACGAATGCATAAAATAAATCAAATGAGGTCTGAAAAAGCAGCCTTGTGCTGGACTGAATAATGCTGACATTATAAATGGCAGGAAGAATAAATTATGAAGAATGAAAATTTTGGTAGGAAATGTGAGATTTCAACTGGGATTTGAAGAGCAAAGAGTAGTTTAATAGAGTAGCTTGAGTAAAGTATTTTATTTATTCAGACTTCCTTCTCTGTCAGTTTGGGTTAGTAATGACTGACCCCCAACTCTAAGACCATTGAGGTGTAGATGTGAGATGAAGTGCATGAGAAGAATTTGAAAAGTTTAAAACTTAATACAAACACTAATATAGTGCACGTTTGAGTACTTCTCCCTGACACCAAGATAAACACAGTGGGTGTTTGTATCCGTAGGTCTCATTATAACAGCACCTATGTCACCCCACAGTCTTCAGGGCAGACATGCATAAATGCCCCCCTCTTCCCAGTTTAATGTATGTAGGCCCTGGTCAGTAGAGTCATCTACTCATTCCAAAATATCCTCTAACTTCTGAATAAGATCTAAGGACAGGCTTCTCCTCAAACTGTGCCTCTCAGACTCTCAGAAACCACAAGGTGGTCGACATTCTGAAATCCAGCTGCAGCCCCACTGCCACTGTGGCTCAAAGGGTGAATCTAGATTTTAGTAACTTGGCCCCTAAATTGACCTTTCTGCCTTGTCTTTTCTTTGCCAATTCATTCTACACATTGCCACCAGAGTAAGGTTGTCAGATTTAATGCATAAAGATACAGGGTGCCCAGTTAAAGTTGAATTTTAGGTCAGTAATGAATACGTTTTTTGAGTGCATGTCTCAGACAATACTTGGAATGTGCTTAAGCAAAAAATTATTCATTATTTATCTGAAATTTAGCTGTATTTTATCTGACAACTCTATGCTAGAGTGCTGCTTCCAAGTGCTAATCTGATTACACTGCTCCTCTGTTGAACTCCATCCCCTGCCCAAAAGCTGTAGAGGGCATACATGGTCCTTTCTGAAGTTGTTCCTGCATATATTTCCAGCTTTATCTCCTTCCCTTCACTTAGATATGCAAATCCAATGCTCCTATAATCCAGCCAATCTATTTTCAGTCCCAAACATGTCTGTCATTCTTGTCTATTTGTCTTTGCATATGCTGCTCTCTCTCCCTCAAATGCTTTCTCAACCTCTCCCCCTTCCCACTACCCTACTAACATCTCCTTACCCTTTAGCAAATGTACAACTTCCTCTGGAATCCTCCAAATTCCTAGATCTGAGTAGTTTTCCTTCTGCTCTTTGTAATAAAATCCTGGGTAGGTATCTACCTTAGAAGTAATAACATAATCTGTTATAATTATCTACTTACCTACCTCCCTACATATATAGTGAACATCTGAGGGGGTGGATGTTATCTTTTATCTCTTTACCCTCAGCCTTTGAGAAATTCCTTGTACTTTACACTAAAAAATGAGTTTTGAATGAAAGTATGAATAAATTACGTCAACTTCATTATAACCTTCCTTTAAAAAAAATTAGAAAGAGACCACGTGGGGGTTTCAATGAAATACATTAACTGTGTTTTATACGTTTGCAAGTGAGAAAGAATTGACCGGGATTTACTCTGATTAGATTGATTAATGCAATGGATGATGGTTTCTGAAAGGAAGCTATTCAGCCCAGCAGAAGCACAGTGACATAAATTCAATATCAATTGATTCCACTGGATTACAACACATAGAATGTATGTTTCATTTTCAACTTTTCATAGGACTTGAACTTATTTCGAAGGAAAATAGATATCTTTGCTCCTTATTGAAAATAGTTAAGGAAGAAAACCTTTCGAGGGTTTCAAGGTTACCATAAAATAATTAGCAGAGAATATGACAATATAAATTGGATCAGAGAAAGAAAGAATTTTAAAGCAACCTCTTGTTTATAGACAAATATTTCATTCATTAAAATGTTCACTTATTCTTTCACTGATGGATGTTTATTAAATGCCAGTCACTATGTCCAGTGTTAGGGATACAGAAATAAATGGCCACAGAGAAGAAGAATCTACATCATACTGATGTATTAGATAGACTTCCTGGTAGAAGTGATACCTAAGCCAAATATTGAGGGACTAGTACAAATCACAACAATGAATAAGGAAAACATGGAAGGTCTTCCATATTGAGGGATTTCTTTGCTACTTATGACAATGAAAAACAAGAATTCATCCAACATGCAGAAGGTAAGGAAGGCAAAATTTAAGCACAAAAGACTTGAAAGTGTAAAAGTGAAATAACTTGGCTGGAATGGAACAAAATGAAAGGAAACTCCTGGCTAAAAGGAGAGAAGAGTGCATAGCCAAGGTTGCTTTATTGCTACTAAAGATATAGGCAGAAGGTAAGTGGAGAGAAAACGTAACGCCTTAGAGAAGAAAATGACTTAAAGGCAAGAATGTGAAGGTAATGCTACATGGCAGGTGTTTGGTACTTATAAAAGCATTAGAGAATTTTGGTGGACACAACTTTAAGTAACTGGCAAATACTTAGTAAAAAATATTTGGTTAATGAACAGGAGGAATAACGGACCTGAACCTGCTTCTCTCGTCCTGCCTAAACGCTAACTTTTGCGTTTGACCTAAGTCTCTTCTACTCTTGAAAGGAGCAGGTGTTCCTTTATCTAACACCTAGGGGCCTTGAGCTTATGCAGTTTTCAGCTATGTTCCAGGAAGAAGCTCTAAGCGGCAACCACCGTGGACCCAGCCGCTCTGAACTGGACCAGACCGGCCCATACTGCAACCACAAGACTGGCACTGGCACGTATAGGCAGAGAGTTGGACTAAAGTAACTTGCCCTCATGAACATTATAAATTGCCCTCCTCTGGGAGGGGTGAAACAGCCAATTTTAGATCATGCCATGTACATAAAAACATGATTTCAAACCATGCATGTACAAGCTTATACCCACCTCTACATGAAATGATAATATTCATTCCCCCTCTAAATAAAGATACCCACATCCCTGTGCTTGGGGGGCCATAGCTTTGTGAAATTATTCCCTATGGTCTCCATATTTCTTTGCTGCATGCCACAAATAAAAATTCTGTTTTGCGAAACACTACTTCTGGTGCAATTTGATTTAACTCCCAAGAAGGGACTCATGTTCGATCCAGTAACAATCAGACTAAAGGATTAATTCCTGGATTTGTCAGTGATGAAGTAGGTTCTGGAACTTTGTTGTATCAAGGTCAACACACTTGACTTGACTGATAAAAGCTTTAAATTTTCTAGAGATAATAGAAGCAAAGATGCATGGGTTCTACAGCCAAAGAAACCTGGGGTCAAATCTGAGTTTCCTGAAAGCTGTGTGAGCTGCAGCAGGTTACCCCACCCTCCTGAGTCTCAGTTTTTTTGTCAGTAAAATCGGGGTAATCAATCCCCCAGTTAGAAGTATTTTGACAATTCAATGAGATACTGTCTATAATTTCGCCTACCACTACATTTAATGAGAAATGTATAACCTGTTTAGGATAATTGCCCTTCCATGTTTCCTTTGAAGAGAACATGAGGGTGATTTCCAGTGTTGACAAACAATACCCCCATAAATAATAAATACTATGTTGGCAGATAAGGAACAAACACATATCAATTTTTCTATCACAATACAAGAAGTAGATTAATGTGTGTAATGACTAAAAGTGTGTTCCCAAGTCGGATGCTTTTGGGAAGAAATCATATTTAGAAAGACTTAATCTTAAATCTACTTTGCCTAAAATAAATTATTAACCCTTTAGGAGTCAAGTCAAAACTGTATTTAGCTATTTAAATTACTTTCTTTCTAATACATTTTAGAATCATGACATACTCTTCTGTCCCATTGCCAACTTTGAATCTCAAAATATTGTAGAGCCAGGAATAGCTACTAATTAAATCAGTCTGAAAGGGTAGAAGAGAGAATCCTACTCTGTTTGTTAAGTATAGGTTTACCACATAACTAATACTATTATCATTGTATAAACAAAATCATCTTATTAATATACAGCATTTTCTACATCTTAGAATGCATTGATGATCTTATGTGATCCTAACCACAAACTTGTGATGCAGGCTAGAGATATTTGACTTTCATTAGCTAAGGAAGGAATGGAACACATAACACAAAGTAACTTGCCCAAGTACAGCACACAGTGTTGATCACAGCCACAGCTGGAACTAAGGCCCCTCCTACTTTGTCTAGGATGATTTTCATATAATTCACTGGGCTCCTTTCCCTACCTGAGCTGCTTGCTAGATCAAAGAGCTGCATTGCTTCTAGAATAAAAATATATTGGGAGATAGGTACTAGCTAGCTAGAAATAAAGAACAAAAGAATGAAGAAAAAAAGGGAAACCTGGATATAGGTTTATTTGCATATAGGTAACTCATATTCCTAGAATACCTTCATGATGCCTAATATACTAAATTGAATCCTATATTGCCACAGCTTGATTATGTACAAGGGAAGGAAATTACTACACAATATAATTTTGACTCAGAAACATAATATAATCACTCTTAGGAACAAAGAGACTCATACGCTTTACTTTTATTCATTCTACAATTTTTCATTGACCTCCCAAAGCAAGGTATTGGACTAATTGCTATGATTATTCAAAGAAATAAAAAGCGTTTTATAAAAGAAGTAATATTACATATAAAATATAAAAATGAAATTAAATATAAAATTACATTAACTGTTTTTAAAAGATCTCTTTTTGTTTTCTGTTAAAGTATTAGCCTAAGTGAGTGGACTTTGCTAGATGAAAATTTCTGGCTTCTCTAAAACTCCCCTGCACTTTCTCTTACAGAAGGAAATTCATAGTGCTCTTGGGTGTCTCTGACCCAGCTCTTTTCCTGTGGAAGCTGCTGGCTTTTACCAGGCTCAATACATCTGAAGGGAGAGGGAGGCACAAAAACGTAGCTGAGGGGCCCATTCAAAGTGAACAATAAGAGGAAATGAGCTGGCAGAGGAGGGCATTTCCTGTTACTTACAGAGCAGAACTTGAATTATCAGGGGGAAGATTTTCATTTCCTGAAATCCAGAGCTGAGGAAATGGAAACATTTCTAACTACTGTTAAGTTTTTATGTAACATATTACCAAACAGTATCATAATCATTTAAATGATTTCTATCATTTGTTGGAATTAGTGATAAAAAAGTCATCTTGAATTTATACATAATTTGAACCTTATCTAAATATTTCTAAACCTCCCATTTTATTTTCAATTTGTGTAGATTTAGTCTTTGGGTTCCTGCTAATTGATACTGGCTCAACACGAGGTTGACATAAGGGAAGCCATATTGTAGAAAAGAAACCCGATTGTAACTTTGAATGACCTCTGATTGACTAGCCCAGATATGCTATGTAGATTTTATGGCCCCTCCCAGCTGCTATAAATTGATAACTTTGTTCTCTTGAGTTCCTTAGGAATGTGACAACCCCCAGCAGAGAATGTATGCTGATAGCCCTCATCAAGGACAACTGAAAGATCAGGGCGTAGGGCATTGCTCCGGTCTCATGCATATCTAGTAAAACCAAAGACTATCAGGAACTAAGACCAGATATCTGCCCCCATCTGGAGGTCAGATGGATGCCCCACCCTGAGATCCAATGCCTCCCCAACCCAGGGACCAGCCCCATATATAACTGGCCTGTAATCTTTGTTCTGGAAGATGGTTCTTTGAGACATTAGTCAGCCATCTTCCCTTTTGCTAGCAAACTGTAATAAACCCTTTCTTTTTTCCACCATCTTGCCTCTTGATGATTGGCTTTTGTCTCTCGGTGAGCAGATCATGCCCTTGTGCAGTAACACAACCAGAGGCTTGGATAGGGGTAATTGGGACTTATTATTGAACATTTATCTTTTCTTCATCTCTCACTAGCATTTAGGTTCAGACTGCAAACAGGGAACACCCAACATTAATTTTTTTAACTGTACTGGATACTTTGTGGAAGAAAACTGGGTCTAAAAATATACATAAAATATTAACTTTGGTATCACTGATGATGATGGAAAGAAAGACAAAAAATTAAATGATGGTACAAAGTATCTATTTCAAATTTCTATTGAGTGCTTCCAGAAAACAAGCAGAAAATAGACTCTCGAGAATCATATCTGATGTTGGCCTAAAATCTTTTCTTCTTTACCATTTACAGGAAATTGATTTTCTGTGATGGAAATCATCAGCTCTTTGAAGTCCTGTCAAAGACCACAGTGCTTTTTCATGCATTGTTTGTAAACTATCAGAACACTCCCTCATGAAATTAATCATTAGATAAAACCAGAAGCCAAATATTTTTTGTCCATATTTACAGTCTGAATGTTTCTCAAATCATGTCTTTTCATCTCTTTCATTTACTGTGGAATCATCCAAATCACAGGGGTAGGGAAAAAAAAAGTACCACAGGTTTATTTTTCAGAGACACCATCCCTGGTTTTGATGGAGATATAAAATGTGTATCTGAAATAGCCTTGTCCTTGGGGAGCAGAAATAAGCAGATGAGCAGCATCAAGCACAGGAATAGGGCCAAGAATTGAAATCTAAAAGTCAAACCTATCAGGAATGCATCGAAATCCTATTAATTCTGCTAAAGCCACAGGGATTGGATTTTAATAGTTGGGAAGTGGAAGTGCATTTGTCTTTGGGTGATTTGGAATAAAACTCACCATTCCACTCTGTGTGACTTGCAAACTGACATTTCATATAATTAAAGGAAGCATCTTCATATTGAATGTTGATCACTCCTGGTTTTGTAGAAAGCAGCATCTGACAGTAATGTAATCACTCTAAGAAACACTTTTAACATCATTGTTTTGTGATTTAAAAAAAAGAAATAAGCACGTGCACACATTCCCCTAAGTAAAATTGCTCTTGTGGTGTATACAATACCAATATCTGATTAACCTTACAGGGTCAGCATGGGCATGTGTGTGCAAGGCCAGGGGTGGGAACACGGGTGAGAGGGGGTTGGGGGTGGAGGTGGGGTGGGCGAGGGATTAATTTTGACACAGTATTTATTGGAAGAGCTTTGAAATTCAGAGATACATACTTTTTCATATATATTTTCTTCTTGTTCAAACTACTGCCTCCGCCATCTATTTATAAGTTATATCAATCCTATGATAATGAGCAAACTGCCAAGAATTTAAGAAGGAAAAATGTGGGAACTTCAAAAGTCTGCCTTAAACCCACTGGGCCCCAGATCCAAAGCCATGATCTTCAGCTGGTCTTGTTAGTAACGACCCCTCCATTTGGAGTTCCATCTTTGTCAACTGTTTTCACTTGCTTCCAAATACAGGAGGAGAAGAGGGGCTCCCTCTGAAACCTCAACATGGGTTAAGCTCCTTTAACCCTCACAGAACCCTTCGTATATTAGGTACTATTATTATTCCTATTTTACATATGAGGGAAGTAAGCCCTTTGGTGTTAACAACTATTGAAAAGCTTTCCAAACAGCACACAGCACCCAGGGTGCATCTTCCCCTGTGGAAGCTGATGACACTCCCATCCATGTCTGACTCAACTCCCAGGCTGTGAGGCCAGTGGCCATAGCCACTCCCCCCGTGTATTTACTTCAAACCAACGCCTCACCTCCTTTGTGAAAAAAAAAAAAAAAAAAGCCTCAATATGATCCCAAGTACATATAATACATTTTTGTTTGAATATGTATAGTAAGGTTTTTGATAGCTTTATTGTAAAAGTGTGTTCTTTCTTTCTTGAACATAAAAATAACATGGACTCACTGTAGATGACTCAGAAAATAGGGAAAAGTAAAAAAATGAAGCTCTGTAATCTGATCTATATAATTCTTAAGTATATATTTAAATGATATTCATCTACTTTTCAGCCTTATTGAGTACAGTCTTGGGTGGGGTGGAGAAAAAAATGTCTGCCTTAATCTCAGGAGTTCAAACAAACAAAAAACAACTACCACCACAACCTCCAACATAACCACAAAAACATTTCAAACCTAAGACAGAGAATGAGTACTGCCTCTGAGAGACTGAGAACAAAGTAGACTCAGTGGTCTTAGTGTAACACAAGCTAGACAGTAGTATACAAGGTCATGCTAAAACTGTAACATCAAATAAGATGTTAGAATAACTATAGGATGTCTCAGTACATGGGAAATATGAATTAATACTCACATTTTGGTCAGATTGGTCAGACTATAGTAAGAGTGCTAGTCCAATTTGTAGTCTCAGCAATTGAATGATAATATCAAGAACGTGGAAAAGGTCTAGTGGAAAGCAACACTCATTCATATTTAAAAGATAAAGAAATTACACACTAAAAAATAATGAAGGAATCGATTTTAAGCCAAGCAAATGCCTGGGTTGGGTGAAGATGTTAATTTTTACATATATAATGAGTTCAATTGAAAGGAAAATAATACTTAATAACTGGGATGTGACAGGAATGGATGCTGAAGAAGAGGAACAAGAAGGAAAAAGTAAATCATTGGAAAAAAAAAAAAAAAGCTGGGCAGACCCAGTGGTGTAATGGTTACGTTCGTGCATTCCATTTCAGTGGCCCAGGGTTCACAGATTTGGATCCTGGGCATGGACCTACACGCTGCTCATCAAACCATGCTGTGGCAGGCCTCCCACATATAAAGTAGAGGAAGATGGGCACAGATGTTAGCCCAGGGCCAATCTTCCTCACAGGAAAAAAAAAAAAAAACAAAAGCTGATGTAGAAAGTAGGAAAAGTTTTTAATCCAATCATTGGAGAGACATTATGGCACATACCCTAATTTCTCCTCATTGTGAGGTTCTAGGGGAAGCGTGTTCATGTGTGTGCACACGTGCATGCACACAGAATGAACCTTGATTATGCATCTCTAACATGCCAGACAGTGTTCATACATTCAGTATCTATTCTTCCCCAAAACCAAAATAAATATGGGTTTTGCCACTTTTTTACATAAGAGGAAAATGACACGTAGAAAAGGAAGAAATAGCATGTATAGATGCACACCTCTGAGATGGAAGAGGCAGGTCTGAGTCCAGACCTGTATGACTTCAGAGCCTCTATTTTCCCAGCAGTCCTTGTTGAAGAAAATAGATCATTGTCTGTCTCCGTACACATGAGTGTTGCCTGACTTAGAGGCCACAAAACCCCTAAGGGGAAGGCCTCTTCAGAGCTCTGAGCTTTCTATTTTGAGTTATTTCATCATTAAGCTGAATACGTGGTATTTCCTTCCCCTTAATTCAGCCACACAAATTAATTCAAGTCTCCCAGTGACGAGGTGTGAAACAAGCTGTATTGTCTCTCATTCTGACCTTTTATTGTGTTTCAGGGAAATGAAGTCTAGAGGAGTACACACCAGCAGGTGCAGTCATCCTTTCAGACCAGGGATGTGGGGAGCAACGCAGAGATTAGAAAAGGGGAGTGAGGTTCTGGCAATGAAATGGGAAGGACATGGCAAACCCTCCTGTGGACACAGCATTTTCAGGCTCAAGGACTCAAGTGTGTGAGTTTTCATTATTATAAATTAAAAACATTTTAAAATCATAGTTTTGAAGACCATTTAATGATATGGGGAAGATCACAATATAAAGTATAAAAATTCAGGATACTAAATTTTAAATGTGTAGGCTTTTATGCACACACACGTATATGTAGTTCCCATTTGTGTGATACATATACAAGTATATATTTATATGCTAATAATTAGTGTGCACATATATAGTGAGAGAGCACTTAAAAACACAGCAACATAAAGACTATGATATCGAAATGTTAAAAGTCATTATTACTCAGCAATTCAATTACAGTTGTTCCATATTTTCTAATTTTTACAATTTACAAACTTTCTAAACTGAGCATGCATTACTTTTATAATTGGGAAAATATATAAACATTTTAGTAGCTATTTAACAATTTCTCCCAAATTAATAATAATATGTATTTCCCACTATTCTCAAGAATTCCTGCCATTTTCACTGTTGTTTTGAGATGGAAAATGCAGCCTCTCTATAGATAATTTTTTAATGTGAACACTTGTGACATAGAAATTTAGAGAGCTCAAGAAATGAATTATATTTAATCAGATCTTGATAGAGAAAAGTACATATGACTGTTAACCATTAGTTACTCAATCATTAAACATTTTGGTGTCATTAATGGTAGATGCTGTGAACAGGTTTTGAGTATACAATGACAAATGAGCAATAGCCACTGTGGCTTGCTAGTAGGTGGGAGAGGTCATTGTGTTGCTCTTTGCTGATAAAGAACGTGAACTACCAAGTTTGGTTGACAGAAAACCTTTCTGGACCATTTTCCTCAGAGAGCCCTGTTTTAGCATTTACCACATGTACCAGAAAAGCTTGACCTTTACTCTACTGAATTCCCAGCATGGTGAGGACACCTTGTCTTATGCTCTAGCAGACAGGCTTCGACTCCAGGGAAACAGCAAATTCCCTATGCCAGAAATAGGAGAAGGTCAAGAATCTGAGATAAAAGCAGAAACCGTATGTGTAATATGGCCTCCCAGGACATCTCCAGCTAGCACAATGGCCCCAAGATCTCTGGTGAGGCCTGCTTAGGCCAGACAGCATATGCCATCATTCCTCTGCCTTCTGATGACCCTTGGTGTCCAGCCAGGAGCTGTCATCACAAGTCTTTCACTTTTTTCATATCTAGAGAACAGCTCAAATTAGTGTGTGCTGAGGGTTTGTGGTGATCTTGTTATGTTAGCCTCTCAATGATCAAAAACTATGCAAGGACATTTTGCAGCTGGCAGATTGAAATACCATGATTTGTGTGTTCAATAAATAACAGAAATTAAACTTCAGCTCCTTTATCTGACCTTGCAAAGGAGAAGAGGTAGCTTCAGGCCAGTGGGCAGTAAAAGAGAGCATGTGAGGAGGGCAGAGGAGCCAACAGGACATCTGAAATTACTCAGTGGAAGCCAACATTTTATATCCCTGCTGTAACTCTATCTTGTTTTGAAAAAGCAATAATCTTTCTATCTGAGTGACAGCCATGTGGGGCTGCTACTATAGTTCTCAGCAACTTAGAAATGGAAAAATCAACCTACGTGGTAAGGTGGAGGAGGCAGAAAAAGAAGTAAGGGGCTTCTCAAATGGCTAATGGATCAGAACATGGTTACAAGAGCCTGTTGGGTTTCCTACTTAAAAGCAATGAGAATAACACAGCGAAGCCAGGATAACTGACTCAAGGTCACTCAGCCAGAAGGGGTAGCCCACACCGTCTATGAGCACTTTCTTTCCACTCTGTTCATCCATATGCTCTTCCCTGATTATCTGTCTCAGTGGGCACTTCCTGCTCTTTCTCCTGTTTCTGCAGTCTCCTTACCAATGATTCGTCCGTTTCGACCCACAGTTACCTTTGCCATGGAGACATGGTATCCATGTGAGGTGGGAGAGGCTGACATAGCTCACCATGGCCCACGACACCCACTCCAATTGGGGCCCTGCTCTGTCTCTACTACACTCTCAACCAACAGCACCTCACCACCGCAGACACTGCATGAAAAGCCTCCGTATTCTACCCAGAGAAGGGCATCTGGAAGCTGCTGCACCATTGCCTGCCTTTCCTAGGGTGGCAGAGGACACTGCTGTGTGATTTAATAGCACCATCTCTGCTAGTGTCCCAGGGCGCCATTCATTTGAGAAGCGTCTGCACACAATGCTAATATTGGCAGGATTTCTGAAAAGCTACCTCAGGTACTAAATCACGCCAAATGAACAAGTCATGTCCGTATTGGGCTTCTCCCAAGGTAACTCTGGGAGAGAAAAGTAAAGGTTATGTCAGTGACTGAAACAGAAGTCAACCCAATGACCTTTCATGGAAAAAAAAAATTTACAACTATATAGTCTTAAACTGGATTTCTTCATAACCATCTCCTCATACCGCCTGCCATTCTTTGATCTCTCCGTTCTAGTCCTGAGACCCCGTTTCACCCTTTAGTGTCACTGTCCTAGCTTGTACCCTGCTTTTCTGAGTCTTCCTGCCTCTTCTCACTCCAAAATGGGAATATATCCTAACTCTTTTAAATGCATGGTTCTGTCAGTCTGGCCTTGGCTATAGATAGATTTTACACTGATGCTGCTCCCGAACAGGCTTTTGCCCATTATCTTTTCCCACATGAAGAAAAGAGCAAGACAGATCTATGTGATGTGGCAAGTGTTGAACCTCAGCTCAGGTGACCCTGACACAGGGAACCATGGGCTGTTGCCTTCACAGGGCTACCCTTCATATTAGCTGCAGAGACACAGTGAGCCTAAGCCTGAGTAAGGGCTCTAAATGCACTGTTGTTCTGTTCTGCACCTTAAGGAAGAACCAAACCAAAAGAAAAAAGGAATTAATAATTGTTCATTATGTTTAAATTGTTGAAGCTTTGTAATTCTAATGGGCCAGGGTTCTTGGATCTGAGAAATGGAGTTTTCCAGTGGGTTTTGTTGGAAATACACCATTGCATTACCAGTTATTATTTTTCTAAAAATAAATCACTACATTTTGTCCAGTGTTCCTTGAAAGTTCACAACAAATGTCAAGTCTTTGCAGTTTCTATTCATAACTCAAGGGTCTTTACAGAAACTTTGCCCATATTGAAGTTTTCTTTTCAGAAAGAGACCTTTTCTTTATTGTATTTTTTCATCGTCCTCACAATTAATTTTCTCTTATGGATGAATTGGATTCTTCCTTTGTGATACATTCATTTGTCCTTTCTGTGAGTGGATAGCTGCTCAGTGCATCACTGTGGGCTTCACCTCCACCTTCCCTGTGCCAGTGCAAAACTCAGCCCCACAGACACACCAGCCACCACAGCCCACACTGAAAGAAAGAGCACTGCCAATCCCTCCTCAGTTTTCCACAGGCTATCCTCTCACTGTGCATGCAGGAGAATACGGCTCTGAAGGATGCGATCAGCAATGTTCAGCCTAAGCCCTCAAGGAGGTTTACAGTCTGGTAAGAAAGAAGACACGAATGTAAATCAAACAGAGGAGAGAAGCAAGAAGAAACAAGCGAAGGAGACAGTGCTGAGTACAGAATAGCCTATTGATTCCAAAGTGGGCATTGTGATCGGGGGAGGAGGGGCCCCCTTCGGAACCCGCCTGAGGAGTGCGGTGGTCGTCGGGTTTGCTATTTGGGTGGTAGGGAAGGTCTGACGGAACGATCTTTTAAAGTTTGCATCAACTTCAAAGCAGTAAATAGTTTGTATCTCCAATTCACAGTCTTTATTAATATATAAATGCTCAGCTTGGTTTTTGGTGAGGAATAAGCATCACTAAATGGTAATGATAATAACCAGTGCTATTTTTATTTACTTATACTCCATCTTTTTACACCGGGGATGTGAGGCAGCTGGGAATCTATGTTAATGTTCCTACAATACAGACAATGCTAACAATTCCAGTTGCTTCTTCCTTTCTTGCTCTTCTCTCTATTCAGGTGAAGCCTAATTCCTTACATGATATTCTCGCAGATATTTGAAAAAATCAAGAAAACATTTCCTAACTTCCCCTTTTCTTCCAATTGTATCAGGACAGATTTGCTCTGAGTTCTCTCACAGCACTCATCTGAGGACTTTCTGCCCAATAAACTGAGCTATTTGGCTGCAGGGAGACTAGGCTTGTTTGTCATGACCACTACCAAACAAATGGAACCTACTCTGAGAAAATCCTGAATATTGGGAGCTATTTTAGTATTCTACAGCTTTGTCTTCTTCTCTCCAAGAGCCCAAGGCTTGTACACACTTCTTCCTTTGCCTGCTCACCCTTCTAAAGTAAACTTTTAGAGAAGGATCAGAGAGTCCCATCTACACCATATTGTAAACTGTGAACACAGAGTTTCTGCTCCCGATAGGGTTAATAATTCTTAGTGAGAAAACTTCAGGGAGAGGAGAAGGACACCAAGGACCATGTGCTGACTAATAGAGAGTTGTGCAGGACCTTCTTTAACCCTCCAGTTTGTGAAGCTGGTACAGTTCTGCCTCTTTTACAGCAAGGAGCTGACTTGCCCAGCTCATACACCCAGAAAAGGCTGAGAATAATTGGAATGATTCTAATTTCCTCTTCCTTCCCGGCTCTCTTTCCTCTCCTCCTCCTGACATTTGACATTTCCTCCCTTCTCCCTGGCTCCCTTTCTTTCACCCTTTTTCCTATTAATTTGTTTTGACTCCCTGCTTTGGCCTTGCACCACTCGATCTTCCTTTTCCGTCTTCAACAAATCTTAGGTGTCCACAATCAGCATGAAGGAGAGGAAAGTAGCACAAACGTATATGACCTTTCTGGACTCTTGAAATCATACTGGGCTGGCCCTCCTGCACTGCGGAGTACCTCTGACCCTGCAGGAGGCAGGTCAGCTGTCCCTGAGACCCCAGTCTAGACAGGTTCTCTGCAACCTGCCTGACAGGAGATGTGAGGAGACATCTGTTCACCAATGCCCTGCAATTGTTTTTCAAATCCTAGGAAACCACACGGTGATGAAATCAGTTTCTCCACATTAAAAACTGCTACCTTGTTTGTACGTAAAAGAAAAAAAAATAAAGTGAGAAAAGTTTTGTTTTGTTTAGGAATTTTTATACATTGTTGACAAAAGTGAGAACCTTTAAAAAACTGTTTTGTTTTTAACTTGACAACTCCAAGTGATAATCAGAGTTGAAATAGCCAAGTAAAAATAGACTCTGGAGCATGAGAGAAACTTTGTAAAGCTCTTATGATTTTACCTCTGCAGTCATATGTGGAAGTATATTAAACAGGGACTACCTGTCAAACTTTTTGAAGAGCAGAAGCAACATTTTTTATCTTTTAATTTAGTATGGTTTCCACAAACTGTAGAATTTCACTTAAAAGTGATGTCTTTAGGTGGGAGGAGAAACTAAGAGAGTGTTCTTGAGTATTGACTAGACATCTTTATTTTGAAAGAGAGAGAGATGAGGCATAGATTACAAAGTAGAATGTGTTAAGTTAGAGAATTTAGGGGAGACAGGGGGACAAAATGATAATATTAAGGAGAAGAGTGAAGAGTTTTTATCTTCATGAGTACAAGAGGCAAGGTGAGTAAAAAAGTACGTCAACATCCCACCAGTGTGGATCAGAGGCCTTAGATAGAACTGAACTTCCCAGGGGCCATGGCCCTGCTTCCTCGGTTATAGGCTGTCTCCATATGCAAATGACACTCTAACGAGAAAAGCAAATAAAGGAACAGGAAATAGGAACTGAGCAGTACTTGACTTGCCTACTCCATCTTGGTGAAAGGTTTGGAGAGGAAATTGAGAAAGTTTTGTTAAAGGACAAAGGGAGTAGATGAGTCTCTGGTTTGGGAACTCCTTGGATTCTGTAGACCCCTCATCTCTCCCAATGACATAGTGTTTGTTGATGTAAATATTCTGATTGTAAATCCCAGTTATCCCATTTACTCCTCCTGGTGGCCAACACTGTGTGGAAAGAAACCCCAGGGGTTGAAAATGGTAAAGTTCTTTCTTTTGGTGGCTTCTCTTAATTACCCTAGGCTACTGGTACAATGTTAGAGCTGCCACCACTGTTTAGAATAAGTAGAAGTGGAAGCCAATAAGAGGGCAAGAGACAACTGGCAACAACTCGCTAAATGGTCTACCAGATAAAGCTTCAGTATCAACTGGTCTAAGCTGATCTGCCTGTTCCAGACCTGATCGAGTCTAGAAGGCAGCAGTGTCCATTTCCTCTTCCTTCTGCTCCTTGTGCTGAATCCAGAGACAAGTAAGTGTTACAAGTTCTAGGCTTTAGATTATTAAATGCGATTTAGGTTCTTACTGGCTCTAATGAGAACTGCATATAATTATTTTTATAAAATCTCTCATGATGCTTTAATCAGGATTACGGAACATCAGTTTTAAACAAAACAATAGCCCATGTAATTCAATCCATGTCCTGTTTACAGACTCACAGATGTTAAGCCATAGGAGCGATAGATGATAAAGCAAAGCAGGCAAATCATAGCCCAAACAATTGGCTGTTTAGAGACTTTTGTTTGGATTATTAGCAGTCATGTTTCAATTAGAAAAATGAATTCTGTGATCTGGATATTTGGTGTCTCCGTGTCTGGACCATATCCCTTCTCATAGTCAATCAAAGCTTCACACTCATAATCCTCTGCATACCCATCAGGAAACATGGCTGAAGGAACGAATGAGTGGGCTGGGCGTGAAAGCAACAGGGAGTTTAGGGGGTTGTGTCTAAATGAAGGGCACATGCCTCGCGGAGAGAGCCAGATGCTATGCTGCTCCATATAATTGTTGTAAAATACTCATATTTTTACAAAGAAAAGTTAATAATCTGGGACTTTTAATGTAAAAAGAATCCTTATTCTAAATATGGGAAAAAATAAATTTTTATGCATGGATCATACATGAGCCACCCATGAGCCATGAGTTTGGGACTTCTTCTCTGAACTGTGTATATTTCCAGGGTAGACATTCTTGATTTAAAATTTTTTTTGGTATCTTTTAAAGTGTCTAGTGCTCTGAAATAGAATGGACCCTTGAATGTGTGTGGAATGAATTAATGGAGGACACCAAAGGGTTTAACGGTACCAAGAGGGAAAGGGACTTGTCTTTGTGCAGGTAGTTAGTGACAGGGCAGAAAAAGATCACTTCAGACTCTGTCTAGTGTCCTTGACTCTATAATATGCCATCCCTCAAAGCTTAGTGATGCAAAGGCAGGAAAGAGGATTGTAGACATTCATTAGGCTAAGTATCTAAAGCCATTCATGGACTAGATCTTTAATGTGAAAACTTGTTTCTGTGCACGTGGCACGGGAGGTGAGAGCAAGGTGCTGAAGATGATAATTATTATATTACCTCATATTTTTTTTTAACACAAACTAAATGCCAGACATTCTGGTAAAAACTACAGATATATTTTCTTATTTGATCCTCACAAACATATCATGCATTTCCATTTTATAGAAGAAACCGTGGCAAAAAGAAATTAGGGAAGTAGTCCAAAATCATGCAGCTCCTAAATCGCATCCACTATACCTTAGGTGCTTCCACACGTGGTTTTAATTCTCAAAACATCCATGTGAGATGGATATCATTATACATATTTTGCAGAAGACCTCAGAGGGCTTCCCTAGTGTACAACATCGTAGACTGAGCAAGTGACTCATTAACTGAGGTTCAAATCCTGGTCTGCTGACTCAAAAGAACACGTCTTTTACATTAATCACAATAATTGTTCTGCTAGACATTCTGTTTACATTGTCTCATGATGGCTCATCACACTCCTGCAGCGTAGGCAGCAGTATCCATGCTTCACAGCTGAGGTCAAGCTCCTCGTCCAAATGTGTGTCAACATTAAGTCAGCCCAAGCACAGATTACAACCTGAGATTCAAGCCCAATCCCATCTGTCCGACTCCAGTGCCTGTGTTCTACCTGCTCCACCACACAGCATGTCATCAAGTCCACCTGTTCCCCCTCCCTGCACAAATTTGCAACCCTACCCTCCCACCCACCCACCAAGTAGCTTAGGACAAAGCCTGCAGCCTCTCTCTTCTCTAGCCTAGGTCTCTCTTCCTAGGAGAGTTTAAGAATATTTAAAATGCATCCTTTAAACCCCTGCTCAAAAGCCTCCAGTAGCATCTCATCACATCACACTTGGAACAAAATCCAAATCTTTTCATGTCATTTATGTAGCCCTATATAATCTCCCCTTGCCCACTCCTCTTCTCCCTCACTACCTGGCCCTTCTGCCCTTCCAACCACCTTGGCACTCTTGGACTTCTTCCAAAAAACCAAAGTTAGTCTCATGGACTTCCCCCTCCACTGAGGATTTTCTTCTTCCAAACCTTGCTTCTTCACTTTATTTAGGTATCTGTTCAAATATCACCTCCTTAAAGAGACATTATTTAAATATATTATCTAAAATAGAGTCCCTGCACTAACTGGGGTTTATTTCTCTTTTTACCACTTAAAGCTCTCTGAAATTACATTATATTACTATCTCTGTATCTGCTGATTGCCTGTATCCCTCACTGGAATGTAAGTTCCATAAGGGCAGGGGCACTGCTATGTTCACAGCCGTGTCGAAGCAATTGGAACCGTGTCTGGATAAGTCTGAACCGAATACACCTTTTTGCATGAATGGCTGAATGACTTCAAGGATTCAGGCCCATCCTCTAACATTTGGCATGTATTTTACTGTTCTCACAGCTGAAAAACAAGAACAGTCCTGTTGTGAAATATACACTGAAAAAAAATATATACTGGTAAATACAGATGTAAGAAAAGGAAAGTTTGCCTAGATTCCAGCTAAATAAGTGAAGTGAAGAACAGAGTCACAGACCTTAGAACACAGAATAAAAATGATAAAGCTGTGAATGTTGTTTAATTCCTTAAAAAATGCATGCAGAGACAATAACTTGAAGTTAAAGAAAGAGGAGATTTGTTCTTCATGGAAAAGAGCAAATCATATTTTTTTCTCCTTTCCTTAGCTGGAGAAATGAGAGGAAAGGCGGAGAGGAGACGTCAGGTGAGAATGGGGAGAGGCCTGTGATGTTGAAGGCTGTCACAGGAGGCGGGAGCTTTTCTGTGCAGATGGAAGGGAGGAAACCACATTGCTTTCAAAATGGGAGCTTCAAGCAAAGTCAGTGTTGCTTTTAGTGACCTTTAAGGGAGGAAGGTGGAAAGAGTTTGCTTGTTTAATTTCGTGTAGAATGACAGGCCCTGACAGCCAGCATTTCCGTCCTGAAATGTCTTCATGGAAATCAGATTCAGACCCCCATGCCTGACTCCTCAAGGCATGCTAAGCCCATCTTGACATTTTCTGTAAATGAAAACTCTCTGTGAGTAGACAGATAAGATGGTTTTCTTCTAAGGGTTTCCCATGACAATAACTTGATATAAACAGAGTAACTACTTCCATGCTTCTTAGGTCTGGAGATAGCATGTTGCTGTCTTTGCAAAGTAGGGGGCAGTATGGTGAGGTTGAAATAGCAACCATGGGGGTCAGGATATGTTAGTTCTGGTGTGGTTCTTCCATTAGTTCCTCTTGCTACAATTTCTAGGCTTCAGTTTCCCCATTTGCAAAATGAGAGGATGGATGGGACTAGATAAGCCCTATAGTTTGTTACCAGATTTAAAATTCCATAATTCTAAATTTATCATGGTCACAGAAGTAGTTGAAGAATGTGCCAGTTAAATAATATTTTGGAGGTACACTGTTGCTCATAACTGGAGCTTCCCATTTTTATTTTCAATTCTGACAGGTAACGTTTACTTTAGAGGAAATTTATTTTCAAAGTACCCTGCCTATATTTTGGATTTCTACCTGATTAGTGATGTTTGGGAATGTGAGGATGTACAGAGAGGATCAGAAGTCATGGTGGCATGTAAAGGAAGCATGCTTTGAAATATATTCTATATTTGGTATTATTATGATTATTATAGTTACTAATCCATATAGTCATATAGTAACTAAATAATTTCTAACTTAGTTTCCAAAATAAAAATAGTCTGTATTTTTTCCTCTTTTCTTAATTTTAGATGAAATTCTTGTTAGAAAAAAATCATTCTCTTACCCTTATTTTGATTTCTACTTTTCTTTTTTCATTCCAAACTATGGATGAGAGTAGGGTGGTAATACAGACAGAGAATCATGTTTCTTCAATTTTAATAGCAATCCCAACATTCCCACATTAACGGCGAGGGCTTTATCTACCTAGTGTGAACAACCTGAGAAAACTATCCAGTATTCAAACCAGCTACACTGGACTGTGTGGGCATAGAACCCAGCCCTGCCACCTTTACCTGGGCCTCATCTGGTGAGTCACCTAACCTCTCTGTGTATGAATTTACTGTCTGTAAAATGCAGATGATAAGAGGACCTATCTCATAATTGTGTTACAAAGCTTAAATGAAGTATTGTCGAGAAAGTACTTAGTACAATGCCTGGCATAAATTAAATATGCAATATGGGCTAACTATCTTAATGTGGGTTGAAGCATTCTTTTTGTTGTTATTCAAGAACAATCCCTTTATAAGGAGAGGGGTCAAGAGCAACTAAAATTTTATCTACAAAAAGTACTCTTTTATTTATGTGTCCCTACTCCTACTACCCACATAAACATGTCCTTCACTTCATTCAATAATTATAATTAAAATATCCAACATTTATTGAATTCTTATTGTTTGCCAGACTCGGTGCTATGCACTTTAAGTGCACTACGTTATTTCGTCTTTACCTTGTGGGGTTTTTACAGAGTGGAACACGTGTAGAGAGGAGAGTAAAGAACCTGCCCAAGGCCATTCGAGACAGTGGCACAGGACTCCAGCCTGCTCCAGTCAGTGTCCACACGTGCTGTGTGCATCTGCTACTTTTTAAAAATCATTTTCCTCTGTTCACTTTGTTTTCTTAACTCCTGAAATCTGAAGACATAATTAAGGATATATTTTAAATATCATCTCACCATAAGACATTTTCCAATCACCCACAATCATCTGTTGAATAGTTGGATGAATTTTGAAAAGATTTCCAACATTTAATTATCAATATCTGTTGAATGTTTTTCATATTTTGATTTGAAGGTAGTCATGAGCCATTACATTAGTAGCTCTTTTGGACCTAGGGCAGTTACCATTAGTTTTTTTGTGTGTGTTTACCTGTATTTGCAATGAGCTTAGAAATCATTTATCAAGATTTTTTTTTTTTTTTTAAGTATGGAATTCTCTTTCAAGTACGGAGGGGTCCAAACTAAAAGGAACATATAACAATGCCAGAGTATTGACACTCACATACTTAACACCTTTTTGTATTTATCGACATCTGCTCCTGTCAATAAATCATTAAGTAAATGCTGAGTGCTTGCTAAGGGCTAGTGGTCTCTAGGAGCGGTCTCCCTGGGGTCCCTGTTAGAGTGGACGTTTGCATGGGCCACGCAAGGCTGCCAACTTTTGAGGTATAGAATACCTCACTATTCTAGATGCTGGGATTCAAAGTTTATTTTCTTCAAATCCTCATCACCCTCATCTTTGTCTCACCTAAAGTCCTCTCCTACCCAGCCTAGTGGACTATGAGTTTGAAGCCAGGAAGACTGAGTTTTAATCTCAGTTCTATTCATTTACTAGCTGAATGAACTTAGTAAACTGACCTATGTGTAAAATGGGAATTAGAATATATACTTTGCAGGGTTGTTATGATAATTAGAAATAAATTGATGTACTAGGCACTCAGTTCATGGAAATAATTATCATCTCACCATTGCTCCAAGAGACGTTATCAGCTTTAAGACTCTTTTATGGTCTAAACCTCCTTTTCTCATTGACATTTCCTCTGATCCTGCTGTTTTGTTTATCATTGTATATGTATATTTTCCTATTGCATTCTATATGGTTATTGCAGATGATCCCCAAAGCCTTTGTGAAATTGACAGGGTATTGTATAAACAAACAATATAAGCAAACAAATGAAATTAAATATATAAATATAGCCTTTTGGCCACAAATTCCCAAAGCCTTGCATTTTCCAGTTATAAAATCTGTCAACAATGATGATAATTTATAAATCCCAAAGAACCAACAAAGTGAGAAATGTAAAATTTAACACAAGGCCTGCCTGTGCAGAAGCAATACTAATTGCAGTCATTTATGTCAACAGCTTACCATTTATACCTAATTACCATATCTTAAAATTGCATTATGTATATCATTAGGTGTGTGTCAAATTAACTCTGTTGTGAGTTTTATTTGATTATGCCACTATTCTCTACACCTGCATGCTCAGTTTATAGTTTGTTGTTTATGTACCATGGGCAATTGCTCTCAACCAAAAAAAAAAAAAAAAAAAACAAGACAAAGACAGCAAACACTGGGGAGAAGAGAACTATAATATGTGGCATCTACCACTGAAGAGTTTATTGTCGGGAAAAGAGGGACCCAGACTGTTAATCTGATGACTCTAATGTTGACCTGGTCCTTCCCACTGTAGCTTTGTGTTTTCATTCCCCTGGTGGGAATGTCAGTCTTTTTCCCCCTAACTTAGGAGAATCTAACATGGTAAAGACAGAATGGCTTTGTATGTGGATTCAAAGTTCTGCCATTTACTTGGTATGTGATCTTGAGATAATTTCTTTACAACTCACAATCTCAGCTTCCTCAAATAGGAATACTAATATCTACTTCATAAGCTACTTGTAAGGATAAACAATATCTATGAAGAATAGGAATATTGTCTACTGTTTGAGAATCTCCAAAGTAGGTGTAGTCTTGGTAAACTCTCTTCCTCCTTCAAATGTATTTATCCCTCAAGATAAATATCCCTCAAGTCCTTGATATCCCTCAAGTGCTTCAAAACCTGGATAAACTCTTTTTTCTTGTGGATTCCCTAGAATCCTTGATTCTTTCATACGGGTGGACATACTCTTTGTTGATATTTGACAGTGAGCTCAAATGTGAGTGCTTGCAAAAGAAGACCATAACCTTCTCATCTTTTCTTGCTAAGTGTTTCGCTAGACCTCTGAAGTGTTACATGAAATCACAGAGCATCACATATCAGTTGTAGAAGGAAACCTAGAGGTCACCTTGTTCAGTGCCTTCATTTTCCAGGTGAGGAAAACCAGGACGCAGAAAAGCTAAATGAATTCTACAGTTTCACAGTTGGTTGGTGACAAAACTGGGATAAAGTGTTCAAACTGATCTTTTCACTGATAAAGTACCGGGGTTGGCAAACTACAACCCACAGTTTATCTGGCCTGCCACCTACTTTTGTAAATAGAATTTTGTGGGAACACAGTCACAATCTCAATCATTTGCATATTTGCATATTTTCTATGGCCTTCCTGCTATAACAGTCGAGTTGAGTATTTGTGACAGAGACCATATGGTCTGCAAAGCCTAAAATATTTACTATCTGGCACTTTAGAGAAAATTTGTCGACTCCTGATTAAGAACAGCTCCAAAACTCCAACTCATGAAGTGAATTGTCACTCAAAATTTTTTTTATCTGAGTGAAAACACCAACCAACCAACAATGTTTGATGTTTTTATACTAAGTGGGTTTTATATCCCAAGAGACACACAATGCTGCAAATGCTACAGTGATGTTAAAGACAATTGTTCCTGTTAGGGGACATGACTGTGAAAGCAAGTGGTGAAACCCATGAAATATACGTGTCTCTTCAAGCCACTTTACATCACTTTTCTCCCCCAGGTTTGCAATGACCGTTAAGGGGTTCTTACTTCAAGGAAACTTGTTGGGAGTTGAACTGTAAGATTCTCTGGGCACTGAAGGTGCAGTGTACTAGGTGCAAGCAACATACCACCAGTACATCTGCCCCACACCTGCAAGGGGCTATTCAGTTTCACCCCATCAGTAGAAAGAAACAGCAAATGACTACCCTGGTGGAATGCCTTGACCAGATGAATTACATTTGGCTGTCTGATGACTAAACCACCAGTAACCTAAGTCTGGAACAGGCACATAACTATGAAGTAAGACAGAAGTAAGTGGAATGTCCTCTAATAGCAGGAAAAAAAATAGTGGTCACAAAGACATCAACATTTGTTGAACATGTTAACATGCCTGGCATAAATATGTAAATAGTAGGCATTGTATGTTATCTTATCAAGTCCTTTAATCACTCTATGGAATGAATAATTCTCTAAATGGGGTGCTTTGGGTTGTCAGTAACAGAAAAAGCCAAATTGATTGGTTTAAACCAACAGGGAAATTTGTCACCTCATGCAACAAGGGATGTTGGCTCTAGGATTGTTTAATTCGGTGGCCCAACACAGTTATCAAGAACCCATGTTCTTTCTATATTTTCCTTCAACCATCGTCGGCATGATATTTTCAAAGTTGCCAAAACTAATGTAGTTATGACAACAACCAATGGAAGAAAATGAGCTATGTCTTCCCAAGAACCTCTTTTAAAGCAAAGAAATCCTTCCCTTTGCTAGAATTTTGTCATGTATCCCTGCCAGAGGCAGTTCCTAGTAGAGGTATCAGACCTCCATGATTGTCTTGGGCTTTGGGGCTAGGGGTTGGGATGGGATCTGTCTCTCCATTAGCATACAACTGGGGGGAAAGAGAGTGAATGCTGGAACAAAATTGGAGTTTAAGCAGGAAGGAATAAGGGATAAAAAGGGATTTTAGGACAGGTTACTAACAGCACCTCCTATAGATCACATTTAACAAATGAATAATGAGGCTCAGAGAAGTTACATAATTTACTCCAAATTATAAAACTGGTATTTTTTACCTATTGTTATTTATACCCTTTTTTCATCTAAAAGGAATTTCAGTAGATTAGAATTTTACCTGCAGTATAACAAGATACAAAGGAAGTAAGTAGGGAAGCCTCAGTAAAGGGACCATAAGGACAGGATAACTGGGAAAGAAAAATAAGGTAGGAAAACTGGGAAATAGAAGAGTCAGAATTTGTCTCTTGGTTTCCTGACTCCGAGAGTCTGACACAACCACCTCTCCACAGAGCAGTAGAGAAGCCAAGCCCCCACAGCACGGGGACAGGTGTTAATGAATTTCCACATGCAGTACTTCATTCATTCATTCAAAAACATTTATTGAATACAACCTAAGGGCCAAGCACGGGAAAGTTAAGACCAGGCTCTGGGTAGAGGGCAGGTGTGAGGGAGACAGACATACAACCATATTCCCAGTGCGACTTGTTAAAAGCTGAAATAAATAGAGAATCACCAAAAATAAAAGCCTGGATCTTCAATGGCTGTAATGTCCCTCCTCTGTTTTACACTCAAAAAAACTGAGCCCCAAAGATTTTTGAAATAATGGGAAACAGTTAGGGATGGCTCCTTAAATACTAGCTAACTCTTTTGCATGCTTATTATGTACCAGTTCCTGTTCCATGAACTTTGCATATATACCAGATCACATCCTCAAAATAACCCCACAAGGTAGGTATTCTTAGATTCCATTTTACAGAAGAGGTAGCTAAGGCACAAGGATGATCAGGGACTTCCTTGGGTCAAATTACTGAGTGGGTGATGGAGCTAGGGTTTGACCCAGACCTTCTAGGTCTATGAACTCTTAACAATTAGGCAAAATGCTCACATTCAGTGGGTCCTCACTCTGGGCTTGGTACAAACATTAGTTCAAGCCATTCCTACAGCAGTTCTCGGGCTGTGGTTGGGCACTGATCTGATGATGATTATTTGCATTTGTTTCACAGATGCATAAACTGAAGCTTGGGAAGCAAAGATCCCTCCCAGAAGGTCGTTCTGATGATCAGTGGTGGATCTGGGGTCACAGTGCCATCCCTGATTCAAGTCTCTCCTCTTGTCCTCAAGTCATCTTTACTCTCCTTCCTACTGCCTAACCCTCGGCCTTGACAGTATACCAACCTAGCCCCTGACATTTTTTTCAAACATGACCATGAGAGTCTTAAAGTCTTAATCCTATTTCCAGATCAAGATAACTGATTGCAGAATCTGTCAATTCTATTTGTCTGTGTTTTCTGAGATCTTGTTATATTAACTGGCACAAATCTCACTCCTCCCCAAACCTTTTAGAAGAACTTTACAAAGCCAGCTGGAGTCCTGTTTCATGTTGGGATGAGGCGGCCAGGCACACTCACTGTCTCTAAGGCAGCAAAGGCTTGTTTCACTGCACTAGTTCAGAGGAGCTCAGCTGCTCTCCCTCCAAGCCTGTAGTAGACTTGGGCATTGAGCTAAGAATTGCTTTCCCTGGAGTACCACAGCAGTTTAATCCTTTTCTTGCAAATGCAAATTGATTGTTTTTATTTTGTTTTGTTTTTGAGTTTGTAAATCCTGTGGCTCAGTGCTTGTGAAAAGGACTGGTGACAGACCTCATCGTAAACCCTTCCCATCGCCACTCTCCAAGTTATGCATGTTAAAAATACATCTGCATTGCCCTGAAAAGCAATGCAAGGATTCAGGTGTTCAAACAAATTAACCAACAGAAAAATAAACATGGTTAGAAAAGGCAAATTCTGAGACACGGGAAAGAAAAAGTGAAAATCTTATTTTTTCCTAATAAGCCAGTAAAAGTGGATATACTTTAAATGACTCCATCACTTATAACATTTAGACATACACGCAGACTTCATTTAACACCTGGTTGGTCCTCTTTATATTTCCACATGCAGATATAGACCATGGGTTCAGTTGAGAATTCCATAGGATAAAAGTGTATTTGGCAAACTCAAATATGATTAAAAGAAGTTGAATACCAGTTGTTGAAAAAGCTAGGAGTGTTTAGAGTGTAAAAACGAAGGTCAAGTTGGGGCATTATCATCACTTTAGAATATCTAAAGAGCAGTCATGTAGAAAATGGAATAGACTCGTTTCGTACTGTTCCAACTGCAGAGCTAGGATGACTGATGGAAGATACAGAGGTAAGTTTTGGCTCAGTATAAGGACAAAACAATTGGAACAATTAGTGCTGTCAAAAAAGGGAATAGTTTGCTTCTGAGAATAGCAAAGTCCCTCCTGAAGAAGTGTTCAAAACGAGGCTTGGATGGCCATCTGTCAAGGATTTCATAGAAAGAATTCACACATTAGTTGAAGACCAGTGATTCTCAGCCCTGGCTATTAAAAATTCTGATACTCAGGCCCCACCCCAGAGACTCTGATTTAATTGGTTCACAAGGGAGCCTGTACACTGGGATATTTAAAAGCTCCTCATCTGGTTCTAATGTGCAACCAGATAAAGAACCACAGGGCTAGAGGATGCATTCATCCTATTGGTCTTTCACTTGACAGATAACAAGGGAGCAAATACTGGATGCCCGATACTCTGCTCCAAGCTAGGGAGAGTAAAGCAGATGCTAATGGTGCCCACCCATATCCTCTCACCCCTAACACTTCAATGCACCAGACTTCCCACTGCAGCACCTGCTTTTCCTCATCTGAAGCCTTTCTCTTTCCACGGGAGGCCTCTTTGACCATCACACGGCAGGAGAGAAGTGCCAGAGAATTAGTGCTCCTTGGAAATATCCCTCAACCCGGGATTGATGGGAACTCACTCACCCATAGAGGTGCAAATCTGAGATGTGTGTTCTACATTGGCCCTCAGAGTTTCTCCTGTTAAATTAGCTCCTATCCCACCTCTCCCCACCTCCATTAGCTGATAACACCCACTTTGTGATACCCTTCTTCTCTTCCCTGCCTCACTTCCTGGCTCCCTATTGCTGTTCCCTTTATTTCCCAAACTCCTTGCAGTTGGATACATGTCTCAAAGTCTGCTCTGGGGGAATCCAAACTAAACAAGTGGAGGATAAATAGCCTCATTCGGGCTTGGGGGAGCCCACACTCTAAGGAGGAAACCCAACAAGTGAGCAAACTTATAACTAAATGGAACCAGATCCCAAATATCCACATGAGGTTGAAGGTTAGAGAGTGTGCACATCTGCCCCATTGCACTCTGTTCTCAGGCAGCCAAATCAGAACTCAAATCCAGCCTGGTCTGCTGCCAGGGTTGCCATTACACCAGCATCCCACGTCCTTTGTCAGTGATTGAGACCATCATTTGAAATATTCATTAAGCAGCATTTATTGTACATGGCCTCCCCATATTTTATCTCCATATTTTTTCTAGTTTTCTACTGTTTTTGATCGGTGTCATTATCCTTTCTCCTTTCTTCAGAAAATCAATGGGTGACATGAATTATTTAAATCATGTCATTATGTTATGAAGGGTTAAGTTTTTATAAATCTACTGTCAGTAATCCTGATCTCAACTTCCGGCCTTAGCCTAAGGGTAGTTTTCAGTTGGCTAATCACTCCTGGAATATTCTAGGCAGAACTAACCCCAGGGATGGTCCAGATGACCTTGATTCTGGGATTCTGCACAGTGCCTCACCAATAGTTTCTATAGCAACCAAAGTTGATGAATGAGGATAATTTTCATTTGCTTGTCTCTGAGTTACAACTTTCTTTTAATAGGAAACTAGAGGAGAAATGTGATTACCAAGCAGAGGGGTATATGCTATAATAGGATAAGATTACCAGCTATTTTCTTCAGAATTAAAACTTAGATTCTGGCTTGTGTCTATTCTCTTCATTGTCCCTCAAATCTGTCATGTTCCTCTCCAACACCCTGGCATGCTCGTGATACCCCCTTGCTTGGAGTGCCCTCTGTTTCCCTCTCCACCTCCCTAGATTCTTTCCAGCTACTAGTCTCATGCCTGCTGCTTTCTCTCTCTTTCTCCACAAAACCTTCTCCAATCCTCGTTAACTGATATCAACTCTGAGTAATATATCAATTCTAATTGTATACGATGTATATGATGATTTCATTATTGTGTATAAGTGGAATGGTTAAGAACAAAGCTGTTGGCAAAAGGCAGATCTATGATTCCAGCCCTGCTACTAATTAACTCTGAGGCCTTGGGTTATTTGCTTCCCATTCCACAGTCCCAGTTTTTTCATCTGCAAAATCTGATTAATAATAGAAGCTACTGAATAATAATAGAACACATAGATTTATGTAAAGGATTCAATGGGTTAATGGATGTAATATACTTAGCATGGTGCCTAGGATGTAGTATGTATTCAGTAAATAATAGCCAAATCAGTACCAATTTTTATTGTCGTGTCCCTTCATGGGGCAACACTCGCATCAGGAGCATGGCTGGGACAGTCCGACAAGCCCTGTTTCACAACTCTCCTGTATGTGCACGGGGATCTATAAGCTACAGCACATTCAACAAGTTGCCTTACATCTCTCAGGCTCCACTTCCTTATCTGTAAAATGCATCTGTCACCATCTACTTCACATAGTTTTGGTCAAGTTTAATTTAACGAGTCACCACATGGAAAGCACTCATCATCGTGCTTTAGTAGATGCCTGATAAGTTTATTTCCATTGTTCTACTCATTCTCACCCATCCTTTAAGAAGTTGTAATTTCCTTAATAATGGTAAGTGTCTGGTGTTCACCATAGTTAATGCACTGTTATATGACGGAGGACACATGGACGTTTGGTACAAACACATGCAATGTATGTTCAGTGTAGTGGCTGTTATTGATTCCTGGGTCTGAGACCCTTGCCCGCCAAGGCAGAAGGATAAATAGGGATTATTTAGGCTGAGGAGACAAGGGAGCATCACCAACATCACGAGGCAACTTTGGAGAGCAAGGTCCTGTGTGATCTCTCAGACACAGCAGTCTTGAAAGGCGTATTTATTTTTTTTAAATGAATTCATTTTGGCAATCCACTTAAGGGCCTAAGGCCAGTGAGTTAAGACATTTAATTGAAATTCATATGACAACAACAACAGAGGAGAACATTTTTAAAGTGTTGAAACATAGACTTAATTAGTAGCCCATTAGGAGGTCCAATTAAGGAAGAACATCTTAGCAATGCAACGTCTAAAATCATACAACCAGTAAGTGGTAGAGCAGATTTTTTAACCTGGTTCATCACGCTTCCAAATCCTCCTGGCAAGGACTGACCAAGTCCTGAAAGAATGTTCAGGGGGATGGTCAGAGAAGGGACAGTCAACATGGTGAGCAGGCAGAGCAAGGCAAGCCTGGAGGACATGGAGGGGTGAATGTGTTTCTGTCACTCCTCTGTTTAGAATTCACGGCTTGGCATTGCTTTTAGAATACACCCCAAATTCCTCATGCCAGCCACAAGGGTTCCCGCTGTGAGCTCCAGACCAGTTCACCCAGTATCATGCACTGCTTTCCCCCTATATTCAATGATCTATCACCCGGGATTTCTTTCAATGGCAGGCTCTCTTCCATGGGCCCTTGCATGTGCTCTTCCCACTGCCCAGAACCTTCTATTTTCTGCCCCACTCTGGGGTCCTAGCTATGACATCACATCACAGACCAAGTTGGTCCTCTACTTAGAACTCCCTGTGTGCTGTCCTCAGGACACGTGCCACATCCAGAATCTCTGTTACTCCCACATATAGCTCCAGCACAGAGAGCTTAGTACCTGGGCATGTAGTACATGTTAAATAGGCATTTAAAAAAATGACTGAATAGACTTGGATATGACAAAAGATGGACAACAAGCTCTCCAGAAGGGGAGGAGGGGGCACTGAGTAACAACTACCCAATATCCGTTATCCAATGTCTCTAGATTATTTGCTCCCATCACCCATATCTAAAGCCAATTTATAAATTACCAGCACAGACCCTGGCTTGTAACTATAACCTCCATTGGGTAAGTGAGTAAATGAATGCATAAAATTAATAAACAGAAGCTGCGATACTCACATCTTGGGCACGTTTAGAACAACGTGTCATTGCATTTCAAGTCTCAGTTACTTAACACACTGACAAATATAATAGATGACAGAAATTTAGATGTTTTGATATAACAGCAAACATACACTTTGTAGCTTTGTTCTTTTTAAAAACAGAAATAAATTTCACAGGCTCTTACAGAAAAACAGTAGATATTCTGATTGAGAATTAAGCCCTTTAGTTTTCATAGTAGTTTTAAAAAGTACACAGAATTAAAGACTTTCCTTCCCATTCCACCATTCCCAAGATTTTTTGGAGTAACACAGAAGTATGACAAGAGACGGAAGCTTAGATTCTCAACTGCCAGGACAGAGGTTATGAAACAGCAGCAGCACTGCCTGCAAGTCAAAAGTCAGGGCCTACTCATTGCAGAAGAACTGGGCTGGGTGGGTTGAGAAGCTGCTCCTGTGCTGCTCACGGATGCCAAGGGGATTGTTTCAGCAGAACAAAAGGTTCACAGGTGGCCTGGCCAGCTGTGAGTTGTCCAGTGTTTGTCAGCCCCATAAAAGCTCCAGCATTTTATTTTACAGTCAGGGTCATAGTCCATGCCTGCTCTCAGAACTCACAATGGCCCTTAAAAAGGGTTTAGCTTTTTATTTTTTTTCCTTGTGTTTGAAGAAAATTTCTTAGCCAAGGGGAAGTAATGCAGAAAATCACTCTGTGCCCTGGTTACACATCTTAAAGAGAGTCTGAATCCAGAAATGCACCTGAAAAGCAACTCATTGTGATATTGACCTCCATTTTCACTGGCATCAGAATAAAGTTGACTTTTTTCTGGGCTCATTTCCTCTGTGATAGACACTACCTTGCATCCCATGGTAGCAAACTCGTATTTCCTCCCTGTCCTCTGTCCCGATTCTTCTTTGTAATGACAAGCATCAAGCTTCAATGTCTGAACAGGCCACATTCTCTCCTTACTCATTTACCAAAATTAAATGTAGTATATAAGGACCTCAAGTAATGTAATGACTGGAAGAATAGGGTGGAGTGGAGTGGAGTGGCAGATATGAGCAGGCTGACTGAAAGGGGTTTGGATAGTCTGGCTGGAAATAAAGAATTTAAAGGAACACCTGTAGCCTTGAAGCGTTCCAAGGAAATGTGCACATATATGATTAACCTGGAATAGAAAAAATTGAAAAGGCATATTTGTTCTCAATTTTATAAAAATTCAATATGTTCAAGTAAAACTGTTGATAATATTCATGTATTCCATATATATATGAGTATGCATGTATGTGTGTATGTATATATATATATATATATAATGCCTACTTTTTTACACACACAGTTCAAGGGCTGAGGATTCAGCAGGTAACAAAGAACACACAAATCCCTGTCTCATGGCAATAAGGCATTTCCATGGTAAAATATTTTCTGAATTAGCTTTTGGGATATGGGAACTAAATGATAATATTTAAAATATGCAATGTCCTAGAAATTTAGGGAAGTATGCTTACCAGAATGATTTATTAAATAATAAATAGTATAATAAAGTAGGTTATAACGTTTAAAAACATGACACAATTAACCTGGGAGACCTTGGGGTGGGACAAGGCATGAGAAGCATGGGTGGAAGTACATGTAGCCAGCATCTTCATTTATTCAAACATTTGTTCAACTCATATTTATCGAATCCCTCACATGTACCAGCATCATGTTCACAAATGCAAACAGCTGGTTTTACTCCACATCTTTCATGCATATCTGTGTCAGAACATTCCCTTTGGAATAGTCACTATTTAAGATAACCATCGAGAGATTATGCAATATATTTATGCCTTTATAGGCTGGTATTTTCTTAGAGTGGAGGAACACCCACAGACAAGTTATCCCAAGCCTCTTTGCAGAGCAGGAATTCCCTCCAATATGAAACCTGGGCCATTTGGTCCTCCGGTGATAGGAAGCTCACCAGCACATGCAGTAAGTTTCCCACTCTATCTACCAACATCTGAACTGTTGCAAGTCTCCCCCAGGGGTACAGAACAAGTCTACCCCAACATCTGAGCAAGCCTACCCCAGGGCTGCAGAGCTGTTAGAAAGGCATCTGAGCAAAGTGGGTACACTTTTTATGGCAATGAATATGAAGGGTTATTTCAGATTGCAGAGCTTCACCAAAATTCTATGTATTACAATTCAATAACCCCTTACCTGCATTTCAGAAATCCAAAAAGATCTGAAATTAAACAACTTTTTCCTATAACTCATTTGGTGGAGAAACCTAACCTGAACTAATGTGGGCTAATACACTCTTTATTCCACTTTGCATATTCATATGTTTTCCTGCAGAAATATCAATGTGTTTGATTGTGATACCACCTCATACCCCACTGAGGTGTTACTTAATATACATGCATTGATTTACTTCACTAAATTTTGAAAAGTTCTGAAAACAAACCTCCCCCAATGTTTCAAATAATGGGTTGTATTTAGGCTCAAGCTCTCATCTCTTTTACATCTTTGTTCAGATGCTATCCCCTTGATGATGAGCCCTGCTCTAATCATCTTATTTAGGATTGGAACTCCCCCACCTCCTGCAAGCCCTGTATCCTGTATAGTCTTTCTCTTTTTCATATAACCTTCTAATTACCTACAGTAGCACCTGGCACAGAGAAAGCATTATATAGTTTGTTAAATAAAGAAATGCTATGTCATTTATTTGGTATGCTTACTGTTTATTATCTGTCTTGTGGCCCCCTCAACCTCCCACCCACCCAAATGTGAGCTCCACAGGGCAAGGACCAGTGTATTCTAGTCCCTTAGAAGAGTGTCTGGCCATAAGAGAAGCTCAATAAATCACACTGAGAGAAAGAATACTTTAATTTATCTAAAACAAAGGAACAAGAAAATAATCATCCATAGGTCTATGATACAAGACACCTATTAATACATCTTTTTATTCTTACTTATTTTTTATTTATTTAAGTCACACGCATTCCCCATCTTGTGAAATATTCTTTGTAAATATGAATTTTCAGAGCTTCAGAAGATTCCAGCGTATGGATACAATATAAATTCTTTAAGTATTCTTCTCATGTTGGAGTTTATTTTCTAGTATTTACTTTCATAATTCTGAGATGAACATCAAAATATGTGCATGTCTCTTTATCCATTTAAAGTAAATTTCTAGCAAAGGAACTCCTAGGTGAAAGGGCTAGGATGTTAAGGTCCTTAGCATTGAAGTAAATTGAATTTGACCTGAAAAATGTCTAATTCCTGCGTTCCTATCTCTCTTTCAGGGAACATCAGGAGAGGAGGGTTTTGCATGCGAGTGTGTGTGCGTGCGCCTGTGTTTTGGAACAAAGCGTAACAGTATGAGTGATTTTTGGCACATTAGGCATCTGGGCATTTAGCAACTAGGATCCAAACTGAAGTGGCAGCTTTGTGTGCAAAGTACACCTGCCCAGGTGTGAACGGAGCTGGTACCAGTTTCCTGGCTTCATATACCTGTCTGTCCCTCTCTATGCTTAGATTTCCCTTTCTGTTTGTTAATGGGTATGGTGACCTCTGCCCTACCTGCTTTAAATGGGCTGTTCTGAAGAGAAAACAAAATATTGCTCATGAAAGCCCTTTTAAAGTAAAAATTGCTGTACAACTGCAAGGTGTTATTAATTCAACACACCAGCAATCAAAATTTTTGTCGGCTGTGTACTATTTACAGTTACTATCAACATGTATCAAATTTCAATTCTTCCCATGAAATTCAAAGCTCAAAATCCCATTAAATATACTTTGAAGCATCAAATCCTCCCTATAATTAATAACAATGATTGGGTAGAATTCTCAAAAATAGACTTATCTCTATTCAGCAACACCACATAATAATGAGAAACCAAAAGAAGTAGATAATTATAGAGCAGAGTCTCCTTTGCCTCTCTCTGGAGAACACTGAACGTGAGAAAACTGGAGCCTTCCTTATGTGACAAGTACACTATCTCCAAGTGTTAACACTGAGACTCCATCTTTCTTCCTCTGAGGAGGTGAAGGGTGGCCGGAAGAAGGCTACACCAAGAGCGGTAATGTCACGATGCACACTGCTCCACTACTATCCAGGGTCAGGACATACTTTAGGAGATTCCTTTAACTTCTTTTATCATTAACATCGTAGAAATGGGAATAATTCTTCTTTTGTTTAATGTCATGAAGGTGATCAGATGGCATTTTGCGGATTTTTCAATTAAAGATAAAAATCATGGCCTTTGCCTAGGAGTGGCTCATAATCTTATATGAAAATAAATAAATAAATAAAGTAAATGGATAATTACCATACAGTTTCATTTCCAGGATAAAAGGAATTCTGAACAGCTGTAGGGATGAAGTGGAAGGGAACCTATTCCACTCTCAGGACACGATATACAGCACCCTAGTGGAGACCTGAAGTGCTAATAAGAGTTAGGCAAAGAGTACTCTAGAGAGCAAACGTTTCCTGAGCATATGTTTCCTAAACAAAGGCTGATGGTGGTGGGCAGAGCATAGCTTCTTCAGATCTATGAATAATTCTGGAGGGTAGACACACAGCTGTGTGTATGTGTGTAAAAGAGAAAGAGAGGGGGACAGAGAGACAGCAAGAGAAAGAAAAAGAAGGAAAGAGAAAGAGACGGAGAGAGAGAGACAGAGGGGATGCAGCTGGAGAGGCTCACATCATGTGGGTTGTTATACACCATATTAAGGAGATTAGATAGAAGTAATAGAGTCACTTATACTTCTGTCAATAGTCAAATTAAATAGGGTTTCTTTCAACCTCAGGGACTAATTCTTCAATTTGGTTTTGAGAACAAAGCTCAGCTTTCCCCCTAGCTCCAGATGCTCTGACAATGCCAGAACACTTGAAACTTCAGTGTATGGCAGTTGAGGGATAAAATGATGAATCTTAGAGAAACCCTTAGATGAAAAAATGAAGTTTAAGGTCTTTATGAAAAGGCATGTATACTTAACCCTAAGAGTCACAGTCTCTTAACAGTTGTGTTAGGCTTTCTATCAAAACTTCTTTCAATACTGCTCCACTAAGAATGCAAGATCCTTTAGGGTGGTAATGTGTCTTTTTAAGTATCCTGAATGAAAACAAGACATGGATAATTGCTCTGTATGGAATCATGACCCAACTGTTTTTAAGAACCAGTAGACCTTGGCATATGCTCACCCCTCTCCTCTTGTTGGCTGGTTGTCGTTAGTCTCTAGTCAGTATCTGGGTTTCATCCAACTGATCACAAACTCCAGTAAGGTGCTGCCATAGAGAAGGGAGAGGGAGTGCTTTGGCCTCAATTCCACCATCTTTTTGCTCCAAGCTTCCTCATCTATAATGCGTAATCTCTAACTTTCCTCTTTGATCTAACATTCTTCAGTTCTTCATTTTTCGTTGAGGAAATCTGTGCTGACTGTTGAAATCTTCCATGAAATCTAGCACAACTGAATTGCCCCCAAATATGGATTAAATAGGCTGGAGAAGGCCTGGGCAGGGCACCCCCTTGGCTTACCTTCTGGTTTTTACCCCAGTACCCTTATCCTCATGTTGTTGACTTCAGCAAAACAATATTGGTCTCCAGGCTCAGAACCTTCTGGTTACCATGATCCTGTCATTTCTTTCACCTGTAATGACCACCGACTTCTCCACATGTTCAAATCTTGCCATCTCTTCAATGGCAAGTACAAATTCACCCTGAGCTCTATAGCTTCTGACACTGTTTCTGTCCCCAGCAATAGCACTTGTATACACACATGTCATACTCTCCTTACTAGAATGTAAGCTCCTTAAAGTTAGAGATTGATTTTATCCCATCCTTTATTCTCTTAAAGCTTCTAAAAAGGCAATGTCTTGTGTATGTTCAATGCATGAGTATTGATGAATGAAAAGTTTCTCTAGAATTGGACTTCACTCATGTAATTTGGTTCTAGGCTGTTGACTCTGCATAATTAGTGACTGAGGTCATAGTGTGTGTTAGATTACCATTCAAGGTCAAAAGACTTCACTGGGGTTTTCTCCACACAAAGCCCTGTGTGGATCCAGCTGAATTGAGTTTTTTCCTTCTTTCCTCTCCTTTTTCACTTATATATAAATAAAATCTGGTTAAAATTAACATGGAGAGTAAATTTGAAAAATATAACACAGGAAAAGAGACATCATCAAAGTGTAATATGCAGCATTATTTATTTATATATTCATTCATTCACACATTCAGAAAGCACCGATGGAATGTCAATGCTGAGTCAGAGCCTGTTCTAGGCAGTGGGCTGTGAAGATAGAAAGGGCCATCTAGTTTTTGAGGAATTCATGGCCTGGTGAAGAAGACAGATGGATACACAGAACACAACACAATATGAGTCATGCTAAAGGAAAAAGTGAGAGACAAGATAACACAGGGGAGGGACATCTTAGCCAGCATAGATTAGAAGAAGTCACCCCTCTTAGCGGTTGCAATGCCTAAGCCCCTAAAGAAGTTGGGACAGGACATCCCAAAAGCACAAAATAGCATATACAATGGCAAAAGAGCATAGAGCTTCTTCAAAGAAGAGGATGTTATTTACAATGCACAGAGCTTTTCCGATGAAGGAACGCTTCCTATAGTATGGGACAATTAATCCAGGCAATGTGTATAGAAGGGGTCCACTGCTCCCAGCCAGCCAGTTCCAGTGTAAACTTGACTTTGTGTGTTCCACACACACATACACAGAAACACATACACCTCAGTCCCCTGGTTAGCACTAATTGTTTCATTTTTTGTTGTTGTTGTTGTTAGTTCTTCCCATTCTAATCACCCTATGGCTGTAATAAAAGGAAAGCTTAAAGCATGAAGGTTGGGGATGATTTTTAGGCTTCTCTGATTCAGTTACAGCTCTGGGGCTATATATGATGGAAATGTCATGGCTCCTATCCTTGAGAGCCTCAGATGATTATAAGACAAGACTATAACCTTAGAAAAAAATGGAGAACTGTAATTGAAAATTTGGTATCACAGTCTTTAAGTATGAAGACCACACACTCTACATTATCTGAATGACACAAATTCAACACTCCTCACCTAATGTTAGACAGTTCATATAGATTTAGGGTTCATTGTTGTCACAATAATACATTATGCAGGAATTCAGAAAATTGCATGATGAATAAGGATAAAGGCTAACAATAAGTCTTCATGAAGGAGGTTGTGCTTGTCCTAGCTTTAGAGGATGAAATAGGAATAAATAAAGTTTATATGGCAAAGAGCAGCATGAATTACAAGACACTGACAAGAATCATGTTCTGTGTAAACACTCTAGAATAAAACAAAACAAAGAAATGAACAAACAAAACCAAAGTCTCCACATCTAATTTTTGGTGGAGAGAAAGTATGTGACACGGGTGGAGGTGTAGATCTAAATGTAAATGTTGGCAAATAGCAGGTGTAGAGAAAGGAATAGAAGTGGAAATAGATAGGTGGTGAAACACAAAGTCTCCACAAGGAGAAATATTATTTGCAGCTTCAGAGGGAAACAGATACTCCTTTGGTAAATATAATTTCTTCTTATGACCATTTGAGTTGTCTATCACTTTTTTTCTTGTCTGTCTTCAAGCCCATCCTTACCAATCTAGTACAGATGTGTAATAGAAACACAGAGGAAATGAGGCAATCAAGCTTACACCCTCCTTGTACAGATGGGAAGACTGATGCCCAAAGAAGTGTAAGACTGCTCAGGGTTCCTCTGCTTCCCTGTGACTGAACTTTGGTGGGAAGCTGAGTCATCAGCCACCAATGCTCTTGTTGCTTTCTAGATACACACCTGGCCCTCAACTAGAGCTGGCTTGGGAAATGCCCTGGTCTCCAGCATATGAATTCTCAGAAACGTTGCAATTATAAGACTTCAGAAGAGGTTAAAAATCTGGCCATTCGTTAGCTTACACGAAGAAAAATTATATAATTTTTGAGTTTTTTAGGCTGTCTTACTTCTTGTCCCTCTTGCCTTTCTATTGAAGACCTCATTGCTTCTTAGGAAAAGGAATGGAAATTAATAAATACCTGTGGCAGTCATGTTGGTATACCCTATCCCTTTCAATTTAATTTAATTCTCCCAATAATCTGTATAGTAGATATTTTTATTTCAAATATACAAATGAGGAATCTGAAATGCTGGCATAAAAATCCCAGGTCACAGAATCAGGAAGAGACAGAATCACAATTTGAAGCCTAGCATATCTGGTTATAAAGCTTGTGAACTTTCTACAGTAGAATTTTCCTTCTGGGAGAATAGACATTTGGGGTGAGTTCAGGTCAGGTGCAGTATTAAGGAACAGTGGCTGCTAAGACTGGAAAGAGTGCTGAAAAATGCAGATATATCTAAAAAGCTAGGTGGGAAAGATCGTTAGAACTATTACCTACAGCCAATTATTTGTACTTCTGTGTCTTTCACTTCAATTATCCACATGATTTCCGGGCCCCAGGACCATGCACAATTGAGTTTTATTAGATAATGTGTTTTATTGACTAGAATTAAACAATATAGATTTTATGAGGTAGAAATAGCATTGTGCCAGACCCCTTGCTGGGGGTATTTTACTAATAGCAAGCTTTCTGAAGAAGAGATTGCCATATAAAGAAACCCACTGCAATGTTGCTTCAAACTAATTTTTGTTAATAGACCCCATAGTTTCTGTCTGGAACCCAAATTCATTAATGTAAATGTCAAGCAAGGCTTACCAATCTTTTTTTTTCTTCTCTTTTCCATGAGCTAATTAGTCTGGGGAGTATTCTTAATTGTCTCACCCCTCTTTCCTGTTAATAGAGACAGCCACACTGTTCTTGTAATTTTTTTTCCTTTTACTCCAAGAAGAGAATGAGAGTGAGATTAGGTAACTAATGGCCCCAGGGAATGAACCCCAGAGAAACCCACTGGTGCACAAAGGGGAGACTTTCACAACACTTCAACTTTGGCCTTTACAAATGAGTAAAACCAGAATTAGGCACCACACACAGCTGAAAATGTGTTTGGGTGACACGTAGGAAGAATTAGCACATTACACTGGTAATGTTGCAGGAAAGAACAGCAATTAAGGACCCACGGAAAAAGAGGTAGCTGCTTTAGTCACTTCAACTTCCATCAGAGCACAGCTGTTCCGTAGCTGTGACAGACACTCTGCCCTTTAACAGAGGCAACAGGTTTTTATTTATTTTTCTATTCGTTCATTCAAAAATTTACTGTAGGTTTGGCATCTACTGTGGTAGGATATGGACGCACAGACACGAGCAAGTTGTGGTTCTGGCTCTTAAGGATCCCACAATCATCTGAGAGGGACAGATCTGTGACAATATGGGGAAAGAAAGCATTGCCCATGTTTCACGGAAAGTCAGTGCTGAGTAGAGGAGGGACCCAAAGAGAGCAGAGCTCAATGTAGGGTGTGGGCAAAGGTTTCAAGGGAGAGGACACACTTGAATTTAATCTTCTGATGCTCCAGCAAGATAAACTGGGAATGAGTATTTCCTGTAGAGAGAGCAAGACCCCTTGACCCCATCTGTGTGACCAGGTCTTTCAGAGAGAAATAGAACTAGAGATGATCCTGGCAGGAGAACCTCCTCCAGACTATACTGGAGCTCAGACTACCTTGGGGCAGCAAGTAGCACTGCAGAAGCTGTTGATGTAAGTAGCTTTGAAGAAGGCATAGGGACTCTTGTAGGCATTTTTTTTTTTAGGACAAAAAGTGCTTAGAAGGGAGAGGGACACTCACTTGAATTGGAGGCAGCTGTGGAGTAGACTAAAAAATCTGCGTGAGAGTTTCACTTTGCTACTGGGATGAGTTAGAAACGTCAGTCTGTCTGAATCTCAACTACCCTTCTGAAAAATGAGAATTATGATATTTGATCTATCCTCTTCACAGGGATGACTTGTAGATCAAATATATAAAATGCTTTGTAAACCAGACAGGCTTCTGCAATTGAAAAAAGGAACTATTATTATCATTGCTGTTATTAGTATTATTATTAAGGAATTAAGGTAAGAAATGGGAGTAGAAGTGCCTGAGAAAAGTAGAACAGAGAGGGATGCCAGACGTGGGTGGTCCAATGAGCTCTAGAGAGGAATTTATTTGTACAGCTGATAGGCTGATAAATGAACACTCACTCTTGAATAGTATTTAGCATGCTAAAGCACTCTGACATGCATTATTGCATCTAACTCTTTAAGCGAATGACCCAGTGAAGTTGATGGGACAGTAATTATATCTCCAATTTACAGGTGAGAAATTGAGATAATTTTTAACTGAGTGCCTAACACACGGTGAGTGCTCAATAAATATTAGTTATTGGTAACATTGTTATATTAGCATTATTACTATTTTATCACAATTATTTAGTGATCAGATAGCTTTAATATTAGAATAGCCCCAGGAGCAATAATAATTAACCAAGTTGCTGATGTATAAAATAGGGTTAATAAAGTTGATTCTATTTACCTCACAGAATTAGTTTAACCGTCAAGTCAGGTGAGCCATTTGGAAGTAATTATGTAATATGGCCAGATGAATGCAAGTCACAGTCAGAGCATATTCCAGAGAGAATAGTTGTTTACCTGTGCAAGGAAATCTTAACTCTAATAGTTGATCATTGTTCACCACACTCAGATATCTAAGTACAATAATACAAGCCATTAGCTCTGCACTTCACAAACCCAACAGAAGGATTTGTTGAGAATGACCACACCCAACACTATAGTGAACACCACCTGCAGTGCTGTGGGTTCTTGTAATCAGTAAACAGTAAAGGAGAAGCAGTGGATTCTGCTCAGATCTCCAGCCCTTTCCCCTAAGGAACAAGGTAACTATTAGGCTGTCTGAGCAAAGTCACACTTGAGGTCCAGTCTGTGGCCTCTTCCAGGTTAGGAGGACTTCCTGTTTCTTCAGGTCCTAGTTGCTGATCACAGATAGTTCTTGAGTCCTTCCTGGCCAACCATGGGAAGCGCTGCTGCTGCTCTGTGTCTCTCTAGCTTCACCTTCCTGTTTTTGTGTTCTCTGAGATGCTAGCTCTGTGGCAGCATCTTCTCCAAGTATAACCAGAGGCTTGAATGCCCCTTTGGTGTGCAGACATCTTTCCTACTCATGTGTGATCTGAAAATGGGATCCTTTTAAATCTAATGACACTGCCTGTACAGCACATTTAAACATTCTCCTTTATCCTGCCAAGTTACAGTAGGGCATCACTGTGTAATCCTTTTTCTCAATACAGTGTGAACACCTTCAGGGGACTAAATAGATGTTTATTAATACACTTCTGCTCATGCCTTTTTGATGGTCTTACCTGGAGAGGACCAGGCCCTTGATTTTCATCCATTCTTTACACACAACCATGGCATGTTTAGGCATGGGGCACATTGCCAAGACAGAAAGCCAAATGAAACACTGTCCTTGTCCTTGCTAATCTAAAAAGGGGGGTTCATAAGAGAAGGAGTCTATTTCTTTATAAAACTGTGTCACAGGAAGGAACAATATGTAAATAAAAGAATGCTTATAATGTACCTGTGGGGCTTTTTTCCTATAAAAGTCTTTCATTTAGCTCCTGCATAGAAACCACCCACTTGCTTCAATGAAGAAATAAAATCAATGTCTTGCAGCTGCACTACCAAAACACATTTGGATTGAATCTGCATGGAGCCACTGAAGCTAAATGAATCCTGAGTTCAATTCCCAATCTACTACCTGCCAATCACTTACCCATCAGGAAATCACTTGATTTGCTGAAGCAATGACACAATTCAATTCCTGATTGCAGAGTCAGATGAACCTGAGATTGAATCCCAGCTCCAGCACTTACTAACTTGGTCAAATTATTTAACCCTTCTTTATCTCCATTTCCTCATTTGCAAGTGGGGTTAGTAACACTTATGACATGAGGTTGTGGAGGGGACTTAATGACCCTAAGGGGAAGGATTTTATAACATTCCCACACAAGATGAATAATAGGTACCTCCCAGATAGAATGTGATCTTAATGAGGTCATGGTTTCAGATGCATCACCACAGTATGGGTGTGAGGTAGAGGGAAAAAAAATGCTTTATGAGCCCAATATACAGATCAGAAGAGTGGGGCCCCATCAGTTTTAAATAACATATTTAAGATCACTGTGCTATTCCATCAGGGTCAGGACTATAAACCAAGTCAACTATTGTTCTTAGGCCAATGCTCCTTCCACTAAAACACAACCACTCATCTTAATGGAAAAACTGGCTTTCATACACTGCTTTTTAAATTTTTCTAAAAAATAAAATTTCAAAAGGAGCTGCTGCTACTAATGTTTTTGGGAGTATTATTCTAGGAATTTTTATACTTCTGGGGATGTCTACTAACACAACAATATCACCTTTCTTTCCCATTTACAAAAGGGAGGGAAGCACTCAAATAGTTTTAATTGATATGTATTCTGTATTTACTCATTCAGTGTTTGAATGTCTACTCTGACTGTCCCACTATACATGACTAGGCACCAAAGGGGAGAGTCTCTGTGCTGAGGTTAGAAACCTAGATGGTGAGACAAGGCATATATTGAAAGTAGGTAAAAACAAAATCATGCACAAAGATGAAAGGGTTTAATATAAAAAAATATCTGGGGCTCACAATTAATGCTGGAGGTGCTTAGAGAGTACTGGAGGGGAGGTTTGCATAGGCAGGGTGATCAGATGTCCTGGCTCCTCAGTTTATACATTATTTTCTGGCATATTAATTAATTGTGTTCCTTTCATTCTCAAAAATTCTATGGTCACTCCATAGATAGACCAAAGCGCAGTCATTTCATGTGAAAGAATCAGCCTAAATGAAAGGAGGTGACAGGTGACAGCATGGAAGAAAACAGCAGAGCGGTGGAGTTGAGGCTAAAAGTCAGGTGGGCCCAAAGATGTGGCAATGCATTGCTGAGCTTGGGAACAACTCTGGCGGCCAAAGGACAGAAGAGTCTGCACTTCTTTCTTGTTTCCTCTCCTGTTCACTCATATCAGAGTTAGCAATTTAAAGCCACCCAAATTCAACACTGAAAATAAAGGCAATTTCTTGGAGCTTAGAGTGGAAATTAAAGATGATCAGATACAGATCCTGGCAATGTATTTGAAGTTTATAATTTTAGGTAGTCAATTCTTGTCATAAAAAAAGAGAAATCAGAAAAAGATTTTCGAAGTCTAATTACAACAATAGTTGGTAGCCTGGAATTTGGCAAGTTGACAATCCATGTGGAATGAAGATGAGGTCTCAGACTAGGATTTAATACCAAAAGACCTTTCTTTATCTCTGTGCATGTAATTTACTGTGATTCTGCAGCAACCTCAAGATTGGGAACAGTATCTGCTTATTCATTCGCAACAGTGACAGAAAGCCTGTTAGAATGTAAGATAGGTCAGTTGGGGGCACAATTCCCTCCACAATCTGATAAGAAAATAACAAACCAAGATGAAGTGATTTTAAAGAAATCATTTTGGGAGCTTCAATTAAGGCTTCCTTATCCTATTTAACATGATTTTGGGGCCTTTCATCTAAAACCACAATTTTATTATGCTCAATCTAATACCTTGTGCTGGAGCAGGATGTGCCTATTATGTTTGCTGAAATTTGTAGGATATGCAATATTTAAGGCCATCTTTAAACAGAGAACAAGTGAACACTCACATGAATACAATTTTGGAAATAGTGGGAAGTCCTACTCTCACCCTCCCTTCCTTTCTCTTCGTCTTCTTGTGGATATCTTGAAATTGTTCCCATTTCATCTTCTTAAACACTGTCAAAGTGGGTATCATTATCCCATTGTAGAGAAGGGGGTGAGGATACCTGGAGTTGAGGAGTAGTATGTTCGTGATCACACAGTGCTCCGTCTGACCTGCCAGTGGGACAAAACATCTGCTTGACCCCAAAGTCCAGAGTGCTCTTCCCTCTTCACTGGCTTCAGAGATTTATCCCTGAAAAGGATTTAACTCATGAATATGACCATCTCTGGAGAAGAACTACATCTCATCTATTCCTTAATGTGAGAGAATTTTTTCTTAGCCATTCTTATTATCAAACTTAAGAGGCTTTAACAGATATAAAGATAGAGAGCCTGGGAGAAAAAGATGTCTCAGAGGAAGTGATATTGGCCTAGTAGAAGGAGCACCAACATTGGCATCAGAGGGTCCTCAGTTCAAAATGTGATACTGGCGAAGATTATTTTTGTTTGTTTTTTTCTTTTCACATCTCTGAATTGTGGTTTTCTCATCTGCGAAATTGTACTGGTAAGGTCACTAATCTATGGCTGAACCTGGCACAATTAGGCATGCAGTACATTGTAGCTGTTACTTCTATCTTTTCCTTCTTCCTTCCCTTGCCACACCCTTTGGCTTCCAGAAGTCGTCAAGTTTTAAATTTGCTCATTCCAAAATTGAGCAAAGCTCAGATTCATAGAAGGACTACAGAGAAAGAGAGAATGTGAGATGAGGGATAAATTGCTGTGTTGGGCCTGGATTTATCTTAGATTGCTTGTTATGCTTGCAGATACCATGGAGATGAGCACTTTATATCTGGTCTGATAAATAGAAACAATTTTACCAGAATCATTTAATATGCAAACACTTTAAAAATAAGCAAGAGCTGTTACGACTTTAAATACATCTATGCTTGACAGCCTGCCTAACGTTTCACAATTTAATTAGTAATATCATTTCCCTGGACTTAAGGTTATCAATCAAGTTACAGTTATTTCATTTCTGGCGGTCTAAATATAGCTGGATAGAGTTCTGGCATTGTTCCCTTTGCAGGATGAGTGAGAATTTTCAAGGAGAAAATGGCGGCAGGAAGAAATGAGACTACTGTATATAACAAGCCAGGAATCAGGCCCACCAAGTATTTCCATCTTGAATAAATCCACAGCTATTTAGCATCTCTTTCCATCATGAATTAGCTGATATGGAAGCTCCAGTAGAAAGCTTACAAAAGAGCTGAGGAGGAAAAAGGAACACACAAAAGCCAATTAATCTAATTAATGGTGGTAATAGTACCATGCATCTGTCTCGTACAGTTCACAGCAGGCACTTTTACAGGAGTGATTTTATTTAACCTCATTTAATTAGCACTAAGTGCTAAATTGTTTGGTACACACTATAAAACTCAGCTGATGTTCATATATGGGAAAGATCAATGTGGGTTGCAGCGGTGGGGAAAGCTATAGGTCTTGATGTGGATTGTAAACATCAGGGGCATTGGATAATTCGGGCAAAGTGGGGGACAGAGCAATGAATTCCTTAGCTCATTTCCTATAGGACATCTCATGAATCAAAATGTTTCAAAATTTTCCCAACTGTAGAATCTTTTAAAGCCTAATTCAGCATTTGACCACAAAGGCATGTGCTTTTAGTTTTGCATCTCTCCTCAATGATGATAAAAGTCCTGGAAGCCAGACATAAGCAGTAATTGTGTTGACTGTGCAGACTTCAATGAAACCAAAGGAAGGAGAAAGCCCTGGAAATATTTCAGGGATGAAAATAAGTATGGAAAACAGGGAAGCAAAATGTAAAAACATGTGCTAGAAGACCAGCTGGGGAGGAAGTGTTGTGCTTTTTTGTCAATGGTTTACATTGATGAAATGTGCTTTAAAGGGTCAGTTTGTGCCTAAAGCAGACTGAGTTAAGACCATCACAGAAGGCTTATGAAAGATTTTAACTCTTTCAATTCAAAGCAAAGGCCATTCATGTGTGTGCACACCTGTGTGTGTGTGTGTGTGTGTGTGTGTGTGTGTGTGGTTGGGGAGCACTAATACCAAAAGCTTCCATCCTTTCAAGATAAAGAAATGCTGCCAGTAAGGAGGAGGTAGCCAAGACAGGGAACACACTGGATGGCCTAAATAACTCAAATCCATTATGGTACTATGATTAATTCCCCTAACTTTCTTACTCCAAAATGTACCCACTTAAAACACACTGAAGACACAGTGAGTAGATTGAACACATAGACCTCCCACATATGCCTATCTTATAAAGGAAACAAGACTAGAGTGTGATGATAGCATGCCCAGGGGCTTCTTTGAGGGCATATAACAAGATAAATGGCACATTTGTCTCCATTCTGCTGGTGTCCACTTTTTTCTCATGTCAAACCAGTGTTCTGATTCTTTCAAACATGCAAGGCTCATTTTCCTTTCATTAATGTAATTTTCCTGACTGCACTGCCATGGTTTAAACTCGTCTGGAAGTTTCCAGACCTACTTTACAGTCTAGGCTCTGTCTTGACATGACATGGTTGTTGGTTTGGGGCAGGTTGAGTAACTCTTCTGCACCTCAGTTTCCTCACCTGTAAAATTAGCTGGTTAGATCAGACAATTCCTAAACTCTTTATAACTCTAGTTTTCCCTAAGACTAACCTCTTTTTCTCTAGTCTATCCATCTTTTATTACACAGCTTATGTCTCAAGTCCTTCAAAGATACTTATCCAGATCTGCTTTTTTTCCCTGTCCCTCACCTGTCACTTCCCCATGCTCTAAGGATGCTGAACCAGTTCTCTGTAGCTCACCCTTGCTCCTTTCCATTTGACATTTCCTCTGTTTCTACATCAAATGTCCTTTCTCCCATTTTGCATCTCTGTTCTTCATAACTCTGCTTAGGTTCTGGGAAGTGATGAGCTGCCTGGTTGAGGAGCACCTACTCTGTGCTCCAATAGTATCCTCAAGTCACCATTATTATTGAACAACACTTCTTTCCCTATACTGCTGTATCTGTCACTTTCATCAGACTCTCACATCTACTAAGGCTGGTGATCTATCCCCAGAGCAGTGTTTCTCAAACGTGGCTGCACAGTAGACTGATCTTGGGAGCTTTACGGTATCCCAATGCCCAGGTTGCTCCACAGAATAATTAAATCAGAAACTATGGGGTGGACCCTGGCTATGAGTATTTTTAAGCCCCTCAGGTGGTTCTAAGTTTGAGAACCACTGCCTTAGACCGAAGTATCCAGTATGGTTTGTTAATGAATGATTCTATTTATTAGATACATGATTCTAGACATATTACATGCCTCTCTAAACTTCAGTTTCCTTCTCCAAAATGGAGATGTAATTTTAGAATATGGGCTATTATGAAGATTAAGTGAGATATGCATGTGAACGCCCAGTCCATAGTGAGCACTTAGCAAATGTTGATTTTCCTCATGTCACTTATCTCCCCTAAGTATCACATACCAGTTTTCCACAAGTCCTAAAGCAGGGAGCTTGGATTAAGAAGCATGAGCTGCTATCAGAGAGGTATTTTTCCTTGACCTTCCACTAGCATATTCCCCTCCAAAATGCTCTTTCCATGTTCTCTGTAAAGCACAGAATTCCCACAAGCACAGTGGGTCATGATGGTTTAAGAAGTGAGCTGGTTTACTGTCATGTTACTTCCTTACTGGAAAATGTCTCACTATTTTTGCATCCTCTTTACTATCCCTTCAATCAGCCCAATGACAGAGGTGTCCTTTAGGAGGGACAGGTCTGAGAATGACTTGTCAACTCTTCTAAGTTGAACGTAAGACAGGTAGCTTACACAAATGACAATCTGAGGCAAATATTGTGACTTTTAAGGCTCTTCAACTATCAAAACATAGAAGGATGTACATTTGGCATTTAAATGCTTCTGTGAGTGTGTGTGTATATAACATGTGTACACACATACACATTACATATATACACACATTTTACATACACACACAGAAAGAGAGAGATTTTGAATTATTTGTTGCATAATCACGATCTTCATCTTTTTACCTTAGAACTGAAAAAGAATGATTTTAAGATAAAACAGTGGTCTCTTTTTCTAAAGAAGACATAGACCAATGGTTTTCAAAGTTGACCAGTCTCAGAATCTCTTGGAGAGCTTGTTAAAATGCATATTGCTGAGTCCCACTCCCAGAGTCTCTAATTTAGTCGCCCTGGGGTGGGCCTCGGAATTTGCATTTAAGAACCACTGCTTTAAGTAATTTAGTCAGTTTTGTGATTGAGTGCAGAACAGGAGAGTAGATCAGTAAGGGTTTATAGAGCAATAGATATTACAGAAGGAATTTCACTTCCCCAGAACTAGTCCTTTTTGGTATGAAGGTACTATTTTATTAGAAACTGCATTGTGTTAAGTACTCATTATATTAGTGTATTTCAGTACAGACTGAATATTTCTTTTCCTCATTCTTCAACCTAACTCCTTACCCCAAACTAGCCTAGGTAGTCTAGAATTCAATGCATTTTGTTGTAAGTTGAAATGATTTTTGCCATTTTGACAAAAATTTATTGAGCACATGCTATGTGCTATGCACTGTTCTAGGCAGTGGGGATACATATAGTCAAATCTCTGCCTCTGTGGAGTTATATTCCAGTAAGGGAAATGTAAAAGAGACAAGATAATTAAATAAAATACATAGCATGTTAAACAGTGGTAACAAATATCAAGCAGAGAAGCTGAATAAGGAAGCTTTGAGGAGAGGTGAAGTTTTAAATAAGGTGGCCAGGGAAGGCCTCAGATTTCTGTCCTAGGGACAGAAATTGTTGATTTGATTTGCATCTTCTGAAAAACAAACCATAAAATCAAATGAAAATAAGGAAAACTTAACCTGAAGTAACACTTAGAGAATTATGTTAACACTGTTCATTTGTAGCACTCTGGGGAAGGAGGTAGCAGAGAAAGTAATTCAAGGCTCTCTTCATGTTTTAAGGACAATAAAATGGAAACATTGGCAAAGACATGCCAAAGACCTGTGTTGGAAACTGGAACCATGTTTCATTTTCTCAAAAGTCCTGGCTTGCCTTATTTTACCCTAAATTCTAGTCCAATTGCAGTAAGCTGTATTGGAGTTAAGGACCAAGTCTGACTGTGAAATGTATGCAACTCTGAAATACTGAGTAACCAAGATGATGTAGAAAGAATGTCCCGGAGGACACTGGTCATGAAGGATATTCATTTCTTTAAGAGAGTTTTAACAGAAACTCTAATATCTGAAAGTTATTAATAGACAAATACAAAATTCTTACTAGAAACGTTACAAAATGTCTAGGGTGTTCTGGGCTCCACATTTAAATTCATGTAAAAAAGGAACAGTTCATCTTCTAGGAGTAGCACAATCACCACGAGAAAACTCAAAGTATTTGTGGAGCTCCATGCACAGTGAGCAGAGTTGAACCACCAAAGTGGAGTGAAGCAACAGAGCCCACCTCAAGGGGCTGAATGCATGAGTACAAGGAAAGAAACTACGGACATCCAGCTACTAGCACAGTTCCTGTCACCCTCCCTTCTCTCTGATCCCTTTGTGTCAATAACTGGGCAGACAAGAACTTCACCTGCTATCGTTCTCCACACCCCAAGGAAATAACAGGCCACCTGCTCGTGCTGTGGGGATGGAGGAAGTAGGACTCTCACCCTCACGGGCAGCGCCGCCTGTCTCACATTTTCGAGTTTGAACACCTGGTGCCCACGTTATCCCTGCACTAAATGCAGAGGAACCACAATCTGAGCCACAATCTGATCTGGACTTTCCTTTGGAAGTAACTGCTGTTACATTTTCCTTCTTATTAATTCTTTGCTTATATCTAAAAACACTGGTCCTTTAAATAATTTAATATATTTTCTTCCTTAGTTTTGGTCTATGTTAACTGAGGGCAGACATAGAGAAAAGGAAATCAACATTTGTTGAGCATCTACTGTGTGCCAAGCATTGTGCTTTACAAACTAAGACAGTTTAGTTGCTCCAGACTCTGTAAGGAAGGTAATAATTTCTTGATTTTGTCGATGAGGAATTCAAGTTTTAGAGAAGGTAAATAAAATGCCCAAGATGTCACAATTAGTAAATAATAGCAGCGTCATGTTAAGCCCAGGCCTGTCTGACTTCAGTGTCCTTGATCTTTTCCCACCTTAAAGATTGCCTATTTTTTTTTCAAAATGTATTTCTTTTTTCAATATCAGCCAAAAGCTGAAAGCCTAGCCAGCTCTTGGTTATAATGGTTGTATCTTTATGCCAATAATCTTTACTCTCAAACCCCTGGCTTTAAATTTCAGATTTCTAAGTGTGGTGATTTTTGAAAATTACTTAACTCTTCATGTGTCCATGGTTTAAGAGATTGCTTTATGTTCGTGAAATTAGTAAAATCCAAAACACAGTATTAGCAAACTTAGTTACATGGAGTGTCCTTTCTGTGATGATTCATTGAGTTGTACATCTATGATTTTTCTGTATATTTGTCCTGCCTCAATAAAAAATTAAAATATATTAAAAGGCTGGCCCAGTGGTGTAGTGGTTAAGTATGCACGCTCCGCTTCGGCAGCCCAGGTTTTGCCGGTTCAGATCCTGGGCGCAGAACAGTGCACCACTTATCAAGCCATGCTGTGGCAGGCTTCCTACATATAAAGTAGAAGTAGATTGGCACAGATGTTAGCCCAGGGCCAATCTTCCTCAGCAAAAACAGGAGGATTGGCAACAGATATTAGCTCAGGGCTAATATTCCTCACCAAAAAAAATATATATATATATATATTAAAAACTGACATGATAATCATATACTATTGTGATAATATCATGCTATTCCATTATATATATTTCTCATGAACAATTTTGGTTGATTTTAAAATGTAAGGTTGCTTTAACATTTGAAAGTTAATCAGTGTAATTAATTAAATTAACAAAATAAAAATATTTTAGATACAGTAAAAGCATTTGACAATTACATATGTATGTATATATACTGAGAGAGAGAGAGAATATTGCATATATGAAAGGAAATTCTTTATCTTTTAATAAAAGGAACCAACAAACATATCTAAACAGATATCATATTACGGATGACATTTTGAAAGATATTATTCTGAGATCAGGAATGAACAAGGTTGTCTATTATCCTCACTTCTACTAGACATTGTACTAAAGGACCTATACAAGACAGTAAGGCAAAGAATGATTTAAACATTACGATCAGAAAGGAAAATGTATAACTGCTGTTAATCATGGATGCTATTATTATATACATAGAAAATATGAAAGAATCCATAGATAAATTATTAGGATTAATGATGTTAGCAAGGCTGGTGGATTCAAAGTCAACTTACTAAAATAAATTTACTTCTGTATACTGGCAACAAACAATTAGGAGATTATATTTGAAAAGTAGATACAATTTGTAATGGCCTCTAAAATCTAAAATACCTAAGAATAAATCTAACAAAAGAAGTACAGTCTTCTATGTAGAAAACTCGAAAATATTATTGAGAGAAATAGACAATAAGCCTTAAATAAATGAAGAGAGAGAGAGAGTGAGAAACCAGGTTCATCGACCCATGATTTCATGTTGTGAAGATGTCAGTTATTCCCAAACTAGTCTATCGGTTCAATGAAATCCTGACCAATATCCTAACTCATTTTGTTTGGAACTTGACAAGCTGACTCTAAAATTTATATGGAAATTTAAAAATAAAGACAATGAGAGCTAATGGTGCTCTTAAATAAGGTGGGAGGCCTTGTTCTCTCATCTATCAAGAATTATCATAACTACAGTAATTAGGACCATGTGATACCGGCTCAAGGTTAGACAAATAGGCCAATGCAATAGAATCAGAAACCTAGAAATAGACCCATATATATAGATGTTTGATTTACAGCAAAGGTGACCCTGCAGAGCAGTGGGAACATGATGATTTTTTCAGTGGTGTTGGGACAATCGCAAAAAATAAAACAAAATGTGACCTTACTCCACATCAGTCACAAAAATAAATTCCAGAAGGATTATAGATATAAATGTTAAAGGTAAAACAATAATGCTTCTAGATGATAGAAGATCTTATAATTTCTTAAACAAGATGTAAGATGCTATAAAGAAAAACATTGCCTAATGAGATCATTAAAATTAAGAACTTCTGTTTGAACTTAATTAGAAGAGGGAACAAACAAACAATAGAATGGGAGGAGACATTTGCTGCACATAATAGACTAAGGACTCCAGTCTAGAATATAAAAAGAATTCCTACAAATAAGAAAATTATATAAACCAATAGAAAAATGGGCAAAAGATTTGAACTGACCTAGTATTTCATTTATGTAGCATGCAGGCACAGAGTATTCCTTCTATTTAAATTTGTTAAATAAAGCATTTTTTTTTACTTTTTTTTTGAGTGAAAAATATAACACATCTCAGAAAAGTGCACAAAAAAACCTTAAAACTCAAAGATTTCACACATATTATAATTCATTGTATGAATGTAATAACTTATCTTTTCACAGTTGATATTTATTTGTGTTTCTAATTTTTAGACACTGTGAACAATGCTGCTATGATCATTCTTGTATATGTCTCTTGGTATAATTTGTACATGTGTTTCTGGGAGATATGTATCTAGAAGTGGAATTGGTGAGTCACAGGACACGGGTATGCACATCTTATATTTTAGTAGAAAATAGCAAACTGGTTTCCGAAGTGTCTGTATATGTTTACTTTCCCACCAGCAGTATATCAGCTCCTTGCTAACATCTGATATTATCGGTCTTGACACTGTCAAGATTTTTTAATTTTAGGCATTTTGTCGGTTGTGTAGGGAATCTTGTTGTTTAGTGTGCATTTCTCTAATTACTAATGAAAATTAATGAACCATTGTTACAAATAACAACTTGAAAGAATCTCAAAGGAACATAATATTGAGCAAAAGAGGCCAAACACAAAATAATAATGCTATTTATTGAGTTAAAAATGTATAGCGTTTAGACATGCTTGTTACAGAGGTGAGACTATAAGGAGGAGCCTGGAAATGGTTAGTGAAACAGTATGGGAGATGCTTATCTTTTAGAGGGAGGGAGAAGGTGGTTACGGGGCCTAAGTCAGGGGCTCTTGATGTGAATGGTGCCTACACAGGCAATCACTTTGTAATACATCATTAAACTAAGCAATTTTGTTTTGTGAAGGAGGGTGATATCTAAAGGTGCTAGGTAAACTGAAAAGGAAACAGAAGAATATCATCAATTGTGCTCCTCTCTAACTGGGGTGTGACAAGCTGGCTCAGCTCACATGGGTCTTCCGAGCAAGGCAGATGGTCAGAACCCTTCTTAGATGCAATTTTGAGGCTTCTGCTCAGAGGAAGAACAATGTTTCATGTTTGAGACAGAGCCTGGGTCCGAGCTGGACATCCATGTCCAAATAGACAGTCGACTGAAGGAAAACCTAAGGTGGGAATTAGGAGCTACAGTGGGAAATCAATGTCTTTGAGAACTAGAGAAAATAATATCAAGGAACTACAGACAGAAATGAGGATACTGGGAGGTGATCCTTATGAATATTAAAGAAGCCACCAATGACGGGCATTGGCTTGTTCTTCCAGCTTGACAACTGGGCAAGCCAGGTTTATGTACAAAAACCTGAATGGAAAAGAAATGTTCTCTGTCAGCCTTCAAGGAGTTTACATTTTCTTGGGAAGAAACATTACACCATTGCTATACTGAGAGCAGCACAAGATTCCAGCAAACTCCGGTGGGTGGGACTCTGATGTCTGGTGAGGGATAAATCACTGCAGGTGTTGTCGTCCATCAGGGATGACTCCAGGGATGGGACAGGGGTGGGAAGGTCCTGACCAGCCGTATAGCAGTGGGTGTGCTGAACTATGGAGTGATGAAAACCCTGAACAGTCCAGTGACTCAGAGCTTTGGGTTTGGAGAAATTGTGAAGTCAGAAAAGAAAGCTGTTATTTGGAAGGGAGACCCACTCTGTGATTAATGTGGAGAAGGGCTGGGAAGAAGACAACATGGTGTTATAGAAATTTTTATGACACCCTCAATGTATCATCTGCCCAGGGCCTTGCAGATTTGAATGCTCAGTTTCTTATGTGTGGCTGCACTTCTGGTTTTGTTTCAGCAATCTTGTACTTTCTTCATGAGGGCTGTTTTCAGTTATCTACATCACTCATGGAGCCTGAGGTGAGGATACAATCTTCTAGGAGAGATTAAAAATTTTATGCTTCATGAATTGTCAAATATACACTGTAACAGACTCATATTTATCAGCGTACAAGCGATATTGAGCCCATTAACAATGTCAGAATTAGTCACTACAGGCTGAAAATGTATGAAACACCCAACCCCCATATCACAGCCAGAAAGGAGCCTCCAGTTTTTCTGTAATCACAGTCACTACATATAATTTCACTCTAAGATATGCAGCTATGCTTTAGGCTGTTTTCATAATGGGCTTCCAGCAGCCTCAGAAATTCACATTCACTCTGAACTCTCATTCACTCTCAACTCTCAACCCTTTCTTTTTTTCTGTTCTTCCTTTGCTCTCTGTGGCCCTTCCCAAGTGTGTATGGAATTTGTCCAAATTTCATTTCATTTTTTGATTATCTGCCAGCCAGATAATAATAAGCATCTGATCAAGAGTTTAGTTAACTGCTCCATCCAGCAGTATTTATGCTACATAAATTATTCATACAGTACCACCCTGGACAAATCACACTTTGATTATACAGTCATTTTTCAGTCCATTCATTTACCAGACAAGTAGAGATCTTAGGATATCAGAGGACTCACACTTGTGCATGGATAATGAACTAGGGCTCTTCACTCACTCAGTGTCCTCGGCGCCCCTTTCTGGTGGTGAGCTCTCTTCCAAGGGCCTTTGTGAACATCAAATGAGCTAATAGATGTGAAAGTTCTTTGAATGGCAAACGTACTGAATAAATAGAGATGGTTGTCCTTGGGAGGTACATTTTTAAAATAGAATGCTTTGGGGTCACATAGACCTACCTTTGAATGCCAACCTTTTGTGACACTGGGGAACAACTTGAGCTAGCTGAAGGAAGGAAATCACATAAGTAAAATGCCAGCACTGTGCCTCGTCTACGGCAGGTATTCCAGTCAACAGTCTTCTCTTTCCTATGGCTATTTGATGGCATTATTCATTTCACAGCATCATGAATATCATTACTAGTTTTTGTTTGTTTGTTTTTCTTTAATGTGCATATATGCTTGGCTGCCAATTCGACTCTAAGTTCCTGAAAGACAACAAAGTTCTTTATCGTCTTAACCTCCTCCCCTCCCAGGGCCAAACATAGTGCCAAACAGACTCATGTGAATTCATTGACTGTAAGAGTCCACGAGAGCTTTAAAGGTAGACTCTCTATTCAGTATATTACTTATCTTTGCATATACTCCCCACTCCTAGGAAGTCAGCAGCTTTGTGCTTAGTGCAAAAGAAGCAGTTCATGCATATGTATGGCCGACTTAATGGGAAGATCCACAGATAGGAATACAGATGCTTCCACTGAGCTAATAGGAAAACAATCAAAATGTAGAGGGGTATGCTGCAAATGATTGGACCTGCTGAAGCAAGTAAAAGGCAAAAAAATTTGATTCCTACATCTTTCATGTGTTCAGCTTATTGCGTATAATGTGCAATTGTACTTTTGAGCACTTGTTATAATTTCATGCACTTACACACAAAAAGTTGGAGCCCTTAGTAAGGTTGTTTGTTTTGTAGCTAAATTACTTGCAGGACTGACTACATGATTTGAGGACTCCAGTGCAAAGTAAAAATCTGGGTCCCTTGTTTAAGAAAATGGAAAAAAGTATCATTAAAGGTGCTAAAATACCTATATATATATTTTCCTTTCTTCCTGGTGTCTTTGACCTGTTACAGTGTTTTTTATTTAACGTCACACTCTGTCAGGCAAGGGGATACTTGCCAGGTGAGCGCAGACTGTCACTGCTGTGGGGCCTCCTTGTGACTCAGCAAGTGGACCAAGCGGCTCAGCAGCTGTCAGTTCACTTCTCTTGCCAGCTGCCTGAGAAAAACCATGCCCAGGCCTCAGTGGGGAAGTCAGTCTCCTCTTCCCATGGGCCTGCACCTCAACTGTGGAGGATGGGCAACCCCTAAGGGACTGCAACGTCTGTTCCAGGACACATTTTGTATCTGCATTGGGAGTGAGCAAGAGGTTTGCCTCCACTGAATCACCTGTCTAATGCGCCCTGGTGTTGCCCACCTGGGGCAGGACAGCTCTGTCATGTCCCACCTTGAGATGTCATGAAGTGTATGTCCATCCCCAACTCTCCCATGTGTGTGCCCAGGTCTCTGCTGTGAGTGGAGGGTGGCAGCTGTCCTTGTGTGGGTGCCAGGATGGGGAGCTTGGGACATCAGTAGGTGGGGAATTAGGCAGCCTAAAATCCACCTGTGAGCCAAGACTCTGAACCCTCTGCATGTGCTTCTTTGTCCAGTTGGACATCACTTACAAAGCACACATTCAAAGATAAAATTATTAATAATTTCAAGGGTAACCAAATAGGCACCCTTCTGAGCATGGGGCCCTGTGTGAATGCACTGGTTGCATACACAGGAAGCTGGCCCTGATTGCCTTATATTGCTGTGCTTTCTGGGATCTCCTTGCTTGCTGCCAAGAGGTAAGCTACTACTTAGTACTTCTCTCAAAAGTTCTAATTTTGTGCTTTTAATGTGATAGTGGCTTGGTAATAATCTGACTTGTGGTAATTGTGAGTATGTAAAGAGGACACTTGAGTATCCTCCTGAGTGAGAGCCTAAGGAAGTCTCCTGTAAGGAACATGCATGAGTCTTATGACTTCAACTCATAAAAAGCATCTTCTGCTTACTTTTTGGTTTCTGAAATGTATTAAGGAAATTGCTGTTGTATCTGTCCTGGAGAGGTGGCTCACCACTGTAGGGTTTCCACAAACTAGTGTGTGACAGAAAGAAGCATGTTATATGGCAATAAACCATTTTTAATATCATCTAAGGGATTAAATTTGAGAATAATTTACTTTGAACACATTAAAATTATCCATATACTTCTAATGTGCATATGACAGAGTAAAGTAGGCATTTCCTTTCTTTTCTGAGAAATGACACAAAAGCATAAGGAGTGACAGTATCAGAAATGCAAACTATTTTACAAACACTAACAATATAGAGATGACATAAAAGAGAAATGTTGAGAGGGCAAGGGGACTACAAGGTGGGATAATGTCATCTTCTGAGCTCCTCCTCTTTTGTGGGTGGTTGTTAAACACTAACGACGTAATAGAAGTACAAAGGTAAACGCTAAAAAGGGGGACATGATAAATTAAGATCAGGTGATGACATGTAAGTGCAAGTTAGAGGAAAGATATTCATTCAATGATTGGTCATAACCAGAGGTCATAGTCAGAGATCTTTCTTTAATGAAAGAGAGGATTAAGGATATTACATAAAGTTATAGCTCTAAAATTAACCACTAGAATAAAAATACTAGACTTCCAAATTATTTGAAATAAATAAAAACCACACATGCACAGATATACATCACTAAAACAATGCCAAGAAAATACTGTCTACTTGGAGAAATATTTTCATGAAGCCACAAGAAACAAAATACTTTAAAAACTAAGAAAAAAATTTTCTGCCATGCAATAACTAAATAGCTAAACTCATCTATTAAAAGAAGAACAATATTCCAAGATTGGACTAACCAAAACCCCAACTCTGTATTGAATACGAGAGATACACCTATAACAAATAATTCAGACAGTTTGAAAACAAGATAATGAGCAAAGGTAAGCTGGATTGTACTGAGTCAACTTTGTTAAGTTAAAAAGTACATTTTCCAAACTTCCCTTTCCTATAAGGCTCTGAGTGTCAAGAGGGTCCTTTGAGGCAGATTTGGGAGGTGGACTGGACACCTCTGGAAGGTCTTCATGATTGATATGAAGACAGACAGATGCTATGGGTTCCAGTTGTCTTCACTGTCCTCCACTCCAGGTCCAGTTCTTCTTCCTCATCGCTGGCCCTGCGAACTATCAGTGGTCCCAAGCCTATCACCAGAGGCTGGCTATGGACTCACAGGATCTCTCACTACACAAGGGGACCTGTTTCCTTTCTCCATGAGCTCTCATTTCACAGTTCCACTTCAGTGACTCAATGTGTGGCTTCCCAGAGGTATCTGAAAGTTCCCACTGTCCACTGCAAAGATGTTTCATGGGGGCTGGTTAGTGGGGACACCTCTAACTCTCCTCCTCCTGCTTGTAGACCCTCACTTCCCCAGCTCCTCCCACATCTGTGTAGTTCTAATTCCTATAACAATAAGATATAGAAAGAAAAGAAAAGGAGGCTAGATGGAAGAATACACAGAAACAAATTAATAGTAGACTGTAATTCCCTTCTTTCATTCCATGAAAGATCAAGTGGACAAAAAAAAGAGATATAGATGACTTAGGTAATATAATTTTGAAAAGTAGAGGTAATAGATATATTTCAACCTTTGTAGTCTGGTAACTGAGTAAACATTTTTCAGATGATCCATAGAACACTCTAAATAAATGACCACTAGGAAAGTATCAATATGTTCTCAAACATAGAAATAATGCAACAATATTATCTGATCACAATGGGGTAAAACTGGAATCAATATAAAAGCCAGAACATCAATTAACTCTCCCACTTGGAAATTAAAATAACAATAACAACAAAACAACATGTTAAAACAACTCCTAGGTTAAAGAGTAAATGATAAATACTACAAAATGCAGAATATCCAGAAAATGACAATGATGAACACAAAATGCAATAAAATTTAAAGGATCTAGGTAAAGCAAAGCTGTTAGAAAACGCTAATTAATTAGACCAAGATATCATTTTTCATTAATTAGACTTGAATAGATCAGAAAGATTAATAAAACAATTTTTATGAAAGTGTTTGGGAAAAGCCACTCTTTTAAATGCTGATGGAGTGTATATTGGTACAAATTCTCCAGAGGACAATTTGGCACTATCTCTAAAAATAACAAGTGTTCATATATTTTGACTCAGCCATCTCACTTCTGGAAATTTCTTATACATGTACTCAAACATTTGCAAACTGTCAAGTATACAAGGTTATTTACTGCAACATTATTTTTAATGTTAGTGATTACCCACAATCTAAATGTCCATTAGTGGAAGATGGATTAAAGAAATTGATACACCTACACAATGTAATGTTGTGCATTTTAAAAAGAAATAAACAAGTTCTTTATGCACTGATCTAAAGAGATCGCCAAGATATGTTGTTAAGTAAAAAAAGCTAGGTGCAGAAAAGTGCATTTGAATGACAATATGTATGTGTTAAAAAGTGAGGAAATGTCTACATGTACTTGTATATTTTTAGAACATCTCTGAAGGATACACATTAGTCTGTAAATTGGTGGCTCCCAGGGATAGGACCTGGTTTTCTAGGGGATAGATACTTCAGGAGACATTTATCTGCACGTCTTTAAGTACATTTCTAACTGTGTACAATGGGAATGTATTAATATTTCAGAAATAAGGACAACAGCAACCCTGCTCCCAACAAAACAAAGCTATCAGTATGATAAGCAACTATGCTTTTTCATATGAGAAGGTAATGAACCAGAATTAGTATCAGAGCCCACTCATGGGAGGATATTCTGCCTGTGTTGGGGGTGGGGTGGGGAGAATAAGAAAAAAAATCATAGAAAACTGCCGTAGATTGCCATAGATGTGACTATATACCATAGAGTAAGGAATTGATATATATAGTTTCCTAAAGCTAATAAACCACTATTAATTTTGTACCTTTATACACATATACACACATACACAATATTCTTACATCATATCAGTCACTCTTCTACACAAACATGACATTGATATTCCATTGTTCTCCAAGTTCCATGTACCCATGTGGTATTCAAGACCATTTGCAGCCTGGACAACCTCTGCATCTAGACTCAACATCCACCATATTCCGTATGGATCCTAGACTCTAATTATACAGAAATGCCCACCTGTTGTCAAACATACATTGCCTCTTTGAACCCATCACTTTCTCATGCTATTGCCCATATGTGGAGTCTTAAATTTCTCCCACCTTGTTCATTTCTGTATGTTGATATCCCTTCTAACTCTGAAGGCCATTTCATGTATGCTCTGTCAAACCTCCCCTGATTTCTAAGTCTCATAACTCTGCCTACTCCCTGAAAACTCCTGTCACCCTTTGTATTCACCGTAGGGCACTTTTCACATATAGTATTATGTATATGCATATCTCATTTCTCCTTTGAGTTTATAAATCCATCAGCTAGGGGAGAAAATTTCATCAACATTTTTCATAGCAATTCATGTTTTCCTATACAAAGTACAGTTTTTTTCTCTCAGTTCTCCCTTTATTTATTTTTAACAGCTTTATTGAGGTATAATTGATATACAAAGAACTGTCCATATTTAATGTGCACAATTTGATGAATTTGAATCTATATAATTTAATAAATAAATTTTATGAAAAAATAAAGGAGAAAGTGAGGTCTTTTCATCTAAGGTTGGTGATGATGATGATGGTAAAACTGTTGTTACGCTTTTTTTTAACCAAAATAAATACTTCTAGCCTTATCTCTTTTGACTTTTATTTTGAAAGTGGAATTAATCCAGGCATTCACAAGTGCTTTTTTTTAGCTATAAAAGCAATAAAAACAAGACTTTGCCATTGTTTCCCCACTGATGTCTCAATTTCAAACAATATAAAACATCATCTAATATGGATACTAATTTACTGCTTTGTACCAGGCACTGAGCTAGATGCTGGAGCTATTGAAACAAAAAATAAAGATTGATTTCCTGGAGAAGGAGCTAAGAGTCTACGGAAGGTGCAAACAAATGCACAGTGATAGTTGAGCATAAACAGTGTTAGTATGGTAGGGTGAAGGATTAAAACTTCAGTGTAAAAATACCCTGTGCTCTCTAGTTACTACAGATGCATTAGCAAGACAATCAATGGAATATTTTTTTCTCACCCCCATTCTCCAACAGTGTCTGGCTCTTCTGCTAACAAAAAATAATATTGCATGTGTGTCGCAGCAATGTTATTTACAAGTGTTACTGGGATAAGTAAGATAATTTATAGAGGAATAGTTTGGGGTGAAAAGTGACAAAATTTATTTGAACATGTTTAATTTAGGTGCTTATGAGATTACCCAAATGGAAATACCCATGGGCAGTGGATAAAGGAGGACCTGGCCAAAGAGAACTGGGCCATACATGCGGACATGGGAGTTGAAGCAATGACCATGCATAGGCTCTCCCAAGACAATTATATAAAATACCAAGAAATAAGTCCCCTGTCCAAATGGCTAGATATATCAATCTTTAAGAAACTTGTGTCTGAGAAAAGTGACTTGAAGTTACGATGGGTAGGAAGTTAAAAAAGAGGGCAATGTTGGGACCGCCCGGTGGCGCAGCGGTTTAGTCTGCGCTTGGCAGCCCGGGGTTTGCGAGTTTGGATCCCGGGCGCCCGCCGACGCACTGCCTGTCAGCCATGCTGTGGCGGCGTCCCATATAAAGTAGAGGAAGATGGGCACGGATGTTAGCCCAGGGCCAGCCTTCCTCAGCAAAAAGGGGAGGATTGGCAACAGACGTTAGCTCAGGGCTGGTCTTCCCCACAAAAAAAAAAAAAAAAAAAAAAAGAGGGCAATGTATCATGGAAGCCAAATGGGAGATTAAGTAGTATTAACATTAATTCTCCTTCATATAGTCGCTACTTATGCCAAGAATCATGCTATATGCTTTGCAATATAACTTTCCACATTGTAAAAAGTTAAAAAGTAATGGTTAACATGACTAGGTAGCTTATCTCAGATGTTAATATTTGTTCAGATCTATCTCACTGTAAAGTATCAAAAGGCCTCAGAAAATCAAGTACGATTAGGCCTAAAAAAATGCCCATTAGATTTAACAATGTGGAGGTCATTGGCTACCCTGACAGGAAAAAAAAAAACCAAAAAAAAACTTTTAAGAAGATGGGGAGAGTGAGACAGAGTGGTTAAATCACACTTCTGAGAAAGGCAGGCAGTGTAAAACTTTGCAACACTTCCCTGAGAACTGAGAAGGAACCACTCATCTGATTTGTGTCTGGAATGGACAAGTGTTCCCTTGTCAAGGAGTGAATGGAAATTCAAATAAATAGAGACAAAATTCCTTTCGATGATACATACTGACATTTATGGACAAATTATATGATGTCAGTAACTTGCTTCAAAATAGTATAGAAGACAGAAAGTTGATGAGGTAGATGAAAGATGAGTTGATAATTGATGAAGCTGAGTGATAATTACATGGGGTTCATTATATTTTTAGATAGAAAAAGAAACGAACATTGTAAATGTTAACTTCGTCAAGAAGTGTGATTGTTTAGGAAAGTTGAGAAATAAGGTAATTAGTAGCTAGAGAAGTATAAGTGTTCGAAGAGGTTAACATATATATACTGCATATTTATTACTATAATTAACGGTATTTTTTCTTTAGTTATATTGAGATATAATTGACATATAGCCCTCTATCAGTTTAAGGTGTACAGCATAAAGACTTGACGTACATACCTTGCAAAATGATTACCATTTTGCAATATATGATTATCATTTCACAGCAAGTTATGGTAGACAAAATAAGTCAGACAGAGAAAGACAAATACTGTATGATCTCACTTATATGTGGGATCTAAAAAAAACCTCAAACTCATAGATTAACTATATTTTAATAATAATATTATATATAATAGTTAAATTATGTATATAATACACTACAATTGACTAGTATTTAAAGATGACAGATACTTGTAAATTTCTCATATGTGGAGAAATAAGATCCCAAAATAATCAGAGCTAACATCTGTAGTGTACTTTGAATGTATCAGGCACTGTCTTAAGTGCTTTACCGAATTTATCTTATTGTCAAAACAGCCTTGTGAAGTAGGTAATATTTTTAATTCAAATTTATAGATGATTGGTCTGAAGCTCAGAGAAGTTCAGTAATTTTCCCAGCTAGATTTCCCCAAGGGAATGGGAGGCAGTTTCCAGAGCACAGATGGAGAGATCGATCAGCTTTCACCAGAAGAAGACTCCTTTCTTGGGACTGGAGAGTGGGGCTTGGTTCCCATTTGAATTGACATAAGAGAGTAGAGAGAAAGACAGACAGAATGGGTAGCTTTCTCCTTGCTTTCAGGTCCACCCCTGTGATGTCTGTTGGTGTTATTTCTCAGTAGCAGAAGAGTTAACTGAACCCCCAAAAGAGTAAGTGGCCTGCCTGAGGTGCGGCCACAAACCCAATGAATGGGCAGAGTTGGGATAAGACCCTGGTCACTTAACTTCTTGCCCTGTGCTCCTTCCATCTGCAAAATAAGCCAGAGTCCAGGATATAATTATCCCTTGAGGATGATTTACATTTCTTTATTTTATTATTCATCAATTTTCACTGGTACTTTCTTCATTTGTTTCATGTAGAGGTTTACTTGTTTTTTGTTTTTGTTTTTTTTATTTCTTTGAAAATTGGCCCAAGGGACTTGGATTAGCGCCTGTGGCATTGCTTTTAATATTTGCAAAAGAGAACTCGAATGTTACTCTTTCATTTTAATAAAATGTATTTTACTTCCTTGATATTTAATTCTGGTTTCAGTGGTGGTGGAGGGGATCCGGAAGCCTCGGTGTTTAGAAGGAGTTCAGTTTATGGGGAGGTCATGTTATCCTTCACATCTGCAGTGGGTCCTAGAAGACTTGTAAGTAGCAATTTCTGAGGCTGGCAGTCGCCTGTCAGTGATACGTTGTCTCGGACCCCATCAGATTGTGAGAGAGACAAGGCATAAGGAAGCTATGGTTGGTTTGAGACAGAGTGACTGCTCCTTGTCGAATAAAATCAACCTAATTCTATTTGGAAAGTGGCCTGAAATAAGTGATCAATGTGGGATGGCCATTTAAGTATTCCATATTGATAAGATTGACTTGCTGTTTCTGTCTTAGTCCAAACTTCAGGCATATGTTGGCACCATCTCCAGACATTCTGGTCCATGGGTTTATTAGGACTGGCATGAATAAGTTGCTAAATTAAATAAACTTTCTAACCAAACTTTGGGATCTATTCTATAATCAAAGAAATGCCTTATCTCGCTTTACTCTTTAGCACCCACACTCGAGCCAAGTCCTGTGTTAAATCAAGGCTGCAATAGGTGCTTGGGATTCCCAGTGCAAAGTCCTAACCCACCTCAGCCGCATCCCACCTAGTCTGGTTGTACCACTCCTTGTCCACCAGTGCCTGGAATTCTTTTGCTCCTTTCCAGTTTTGTTCCTTAGAGTTGACATACCTTGGCGTCAGCACCTCACTGGAAGTCAACACTAGTGAGGCAGTGTAGGTTTCTTATTATGAGTGTGGGATCTGAAGTCAGCGAGTCTGAGTTTGAGTTTGGAGTCTGGTTCTTTCACTTCGTATATGTGAATTTGAGCAAGTTACTTAATTTCTCTTAGTTTTCTCGTTTAATAAATGAGGATGGTACCTGCTTTTATAAGAAAAAAAATAATATACATGTAAAGTAGTTAAAATCATTGATGTCTTACAGTAAGTGATCAAAACTGTTAGCTATGATTATTTTCATTACCATGAGCAACATCATTATTGTGACTCAACTCAGGATTCTCGAACCTTCCTAATCCCTGTGATCTAGGCTTGACCGAGTGCTATGGACTCTGTCCCTTTCTAGTGAAATCATAGGTGATAAAAAGGGAATGCCTAAGGCATTTTCAAAAGCTGCTCTCATTCTCTTTTTCAGCTCCACTGAGTCTCATGATTTATGATTCTTCTACTCAGTTTCCCAAACTTAAATTGTCTTCTCACTTTTGGGGAGAAAGTCAGTATGGTACAGCATACAGACCTGGGAACCAACACCAGACTCTGAACAGTGCTGGGTTTGAATCCTTCCTGAATCTACCACTTACTTATTATACTTATTGTTTATTAAATGCAATTTTATCTCCCTGAGCTTAAGTTTCTTCATCTATAAAGTAGGCTTGGTAATGTCAAACTCATGAGGTTATGTTAAGATTAGAGCTGGACTCAAAGTACCATACCAGGTTTGATACACATTTCAATCCCTAACTTTTTGACACTTAACATGTGTCGGGTGCTGTGATAGACACTAGGACACAAAAGTGAATATGACAGACTTTGCTCTCAAGGCTCTTGCAACTTGGTGAATGATAGATATACAAACCGAGATGGTCACTGTAACAAGTAAATACCCAGATATATGTAAGTATTTGGTGCTCCAGAGGCTCAGAGGAGAGATCTCTCACCTAAGCTGTGTGCTGAGAAGAGTCTTCCTGGTTTGCTGAATAGTTGAATTGAGACTGAAAGAATTGTTCAGGCACAGAGAGTATGAAGGGATTCCAGGCGGAAGAGCATAAGTAATGCCATCAAACTTAAGAGTGTAAAGGGAGCAATAAACCCACTGATATTATCAGAGCTTATAGTGTGAGAGGGGATGTGGTGGGAGATGAGTCTGAAGAGATAAGCAGGACCTAAGTTGTCGAGGTTCTTGAGCCCTGCACAAAGGAGCTGAGGCTTTATTCACAGATAATAGGGAGACATTGAAAGTCACAGGAATTAGTCTATAAATGGTAGCTGGCGTTACTATTACTGCTGTTAGTAGGATAATTGGTGCAGTGTCCTCAGGCTGGTAACTGTTGTTGCTGACACAAGCTGCATTCCCTCGTACATGTGATATCACTGCAGCAGAGCCCCTGACATTTTATACCCCTTCCTGACTTTTCTCAGAGGAATAAAGTCAGTTTGCCTAAGACTCTAACCCATTCCTCAAGCTGACATCCTGCCAGTTTTTTCCCAAGTCTAACCTATCCTGGGCACAGATTGTGTCATAAAGCACAGACTCCGGGGTAAGATTGTCTGGATATACACCTAAAATCTAGCATTAGCTTTGCCTCTGGACAAGTGTTTTACTTGTGCTTCAGTTTCCTCATTTGTAAAGTGGGGATAAAAATAGTACATCACCTCTTGGGATTAAATGACTCAATACACATAATATCATTAGAATCACCTCTAGCATATAAAAAGTTGTCAGTAAATTTAATTGCTGTTAATGCCCTAAGTTGTGCAGATCCTCCCCTCAGCCCCATCTTGGGATATGTGCTTCAGAGGTTGTCTCCACTGTTCTTCAGGTACAGAACAGAGAAAACAATGGGGAAGGACTGGATCATTCACTACAAGATGGTGCATGTTAAGCGTCACTGGCACAGTAAGCCACCACAGACTCAGCTGGTGCCAGAATGTCTTTAAAGGGGCCTTGACTAAAAGGTGAGGGTGGGAGGATATACTAGAGGAGGGAACTTGTTTTTAGTGTGTTTGCCTAACATGCATACTGTTTTACTTGGGTTTTTATTTGTTTGTTAATATGATAGTGATGAAGGACTGAGAAAGACACTCTCTTTGTCATCAAGGGATGTAGAAGTTGAGAGGAGAGGATGGTTACAAAGCAAAGACCTCATGGTGGATGTGGAACTCTGGTGAGGCAGCACTGACTTGAGCATCAGAGTATCTGTGTCAGAATCCCAACAAGAGCCTTCATTAGTTTGGCATTCCCTGGGCAAGTTACCTAACCTCTACATGTGTCGTGCAAAAAATAAGAACACTTAATGTATTTTTCTTACAGGGATATTGTGAGAATTTAATGAGATAATATATGTGAACATGCTTTATATGCACTAAAAGAACACCCAAATTCTAGTTATTTTTAGGACTGGGTCATATTTGGATGACAGAGAAGTATAATGACAGTCCAGTCAGAAATAATGTAGATAAATGAAAATATTTGGCTTATTTGGAGCACAGAGGGGAAATGCCCTAACTAGTGAATACAGTTCACCTAATAGTTCAATGTAATGAATAAGACATGCTTTCTATCCTTGAAGAGGGTATGAGCTAGTCAAGGAGACAGACATGTGAGGGCCATGCAGGAGAGTTTATGCTGGGGAGTATGAAAGAAATATGCCTGGAAATGAGTGTCTAGACCCACAAAGGAATTTTCCAAGCAACAAAATTGATTAAATGAGCAAGAAGACATTGGAAATTTTTGCACGAGAATGATGAAATCAAACACAATTTTCTCATGCATACCTCTTGCCCAAAGGGATTTCCCTGTAATTCTTTTAACAGGATCCCTATGTGGCCCACACAAATGTGTTTTGATGGGTAGATATATAAATGGGACAAAATTAAGGCCGATGAGGTAGGTTATTCATCTAAACACAAATGAAAACTAAATAAAATTAGTGAAAGTTGAATTACTTACATGGCAAGGATACTGGATTTGTTTGGGAGTTACAAAATAGACTAGAACAAAGTGAGGTACAAATACTTCAAACATGTGTATGCCAAGGAAAACAGGAAAATATCACCGTAACCTTTGAGAGAAGGCTGGGGGAGAATGCTCAGGGCAGCACCGTAAAGGATCCAGGACTTGTAGAAGTTTGAAGACAGGTTGGACTGAGGTTTGAATCTCTGCTCTGATTTCTGCTAGTTGTGCAACCTTAAGCAGTTACTATTTTCCTATCTTGCCTCAATTTCTTTATCTGGAGAATGGGGTTGATGGTCTTGATTTCATATGGTTGTTTTAAAGATTAAATAAAATAAAGACTGAAAAGAGTTTACCACAATGACTGTCACCTAGTGTGCATTCAATAAATGTTTACTGACAAAAGCCAAAAATAAATAAAATAAAATAAAAAAATAAGAGAAGAAAAAAAGTGCATATGAAAACTGAAAAAAAAAAAAAAAAAAAAAACAAGCTAAAAGAACTAACCCTAGAAATATGACATTGTCCTCAAGGGAAGGCAGCAGAAGAGAGATCCATTCATGCCTCATTCAGAAACAATGTACCTAGTATCTAATACGCTCAGGCATTTTCCAGTGGAAACAGGGACATTAAAATTTACTATCAGCCTGGAAAGGAGCTCACATTCCAGGGAAAGAGTCAGATAAGTAAAGTGACAATTGAAGTGCAGCACTTTAAAGGCAGGATCCTCTAAGAAGAGGGCAGTATCCACCCTGGTTGATTCTTCCTGTGGCCTTCAATGGGTTAATTTACTCTGTAACATTCTGTATCCTCACACTGATCCCCGGTCAGGCCACCGTCTCATCAGTGGGGAATGTCAGTCCTGAGGGAGCTGCCCTCAGAGCTTGTGGTCATATCTCACCCCAAACTGGCCCTCACCGTGCAACTCCTGTGTTCCAGACATCTGCACGCCTTGAACTGTGCAATCTTCAGGTCCTTCATCAGTTCCTGTGGTGGATTTGGCAATTTAGGAAAAAAGTGCCCCTTCTCAATATACTTTGCCTCCATATATTGGAATTGCTTTCTAATATATTGATTTTTTTTAAAAAAAGAGAAACAACATAAAGTTTTGGGGCCATCTGCACAAACATTCTTGTAATAAATGTACACATGTATGATGTCTCCAGTGTGGGCAATGTCCCCTCAGCTGAGGCATCCTGTGCAGTGCTCAACTGACAACACCCTACCAACAGCGCTGGCAGATATTACCATTCCTATTTTCAGATGAAGGAAATAGGGTTCACCTAGATGGATAGAATTGTCCCAAACCATATGAATTTGGAAAATGACAGAGCAGAAATTAACCTCATGCAGGCCTGGCTCTCAAGTCCCTCCTCTCTGAAATGCAGATTACTCAAAAGTATTAGTTCCTTCTGGTGACCACTTCTACCCCTCTCTGCAAAGAAGAAACAATTTGAGTTTTCACGTTCAGATCATCCCCTCTAATAACTCACCAACCTTCTCTGATTCATTGTACTAAAGCACTTCCAATTCATTAGGCATTCCTTCTCTTTAGTCTGTGTTTCAAAACTCATTATTCAACATTTATCTACACCAAAGTGTATTTGCCATCCATTAGCTCTCTATTAGCCTGAGGTGGCCAAACGAGCAAATTTCTCCTCCATCAGAATGCATTGTGCCTCATTATAGGCTGTGCCCCATAATTTAGTAGCATCTGCTGGTTTCCAAGCTTGGTTTTGAACACTGAGGCTGTGATATCAGTAATACAAATCATGCAAGATAATGTTGAGTTGAAATAAACATCTTTATTTTCACCCCCATCAAGCTGACATGCAAATGCACTGCTATTATCATTGTAGTCCATATTCCATGAGCTATTTCCCCTATCTTATAGCAGAGGACGGAGATTAGAGAGAGTGTGAAAGCAGGAAGTTCAAACTAGAGATTTGCAAGATGAACTATCAACTGTGGATTTGGTGTGCTTTACCTTTACAATGTCAGATGTGCTTTAATTTTTAATGTGACTAGGGGTGCACAGTCCCCCTAAAAAAAAAGGACCCTGCCATCTCCTATACTAACCTAAAACATCTAGTGTCTAATTATTCATATTCAGGCATTTATAGTGAATCATCAAGCATTCATCCAGTACCAAAATCAGTACTGAGTTGCTGATGCTTAAATAATCATCACTCCTTCAAAATGCAAGTGAAAAATCTACAGTGGTTACCATAATAGGTACCGCATACCGAACACTGATCTCATGCAAGCCTGGACTAGAGGTTTCACTATTCCTCACCACAGGCCCTCAGGTCGCTCTTCTTACTCCCCATTTCACAGGTAAGGACATGGAGGATGAAAGAGGTCAAGGAAATTGTGAAAACCACATAACAAGAATATACCAGAATAAGATTCCTACACAAGCTTGCCTAGTTCCACAAGCCATGGTCTGGCCAATACACTATTCAGCATCTTCTGTGATAAAAATTATAAAACCAAAAACATGAACAAAACAAAGACCTTGTAAAATCCAGCCATTTACATCAACTGGATTTGTGCTGTGCTAAAAAGCCTCCTTTCCCTAATCCTATTCCCACTTGCTGACAAGGATTATGTTGGCCAGAGATGAGGCTTTTCATTCTATGAGGGGAAATCAAGTTACACCACAAATATCCCTGGAATATAAGGAAAGACTGTTGGAAGACCAGGTGTTCATGGGAACAGAGGGATACTGACTACCCAAGAAGTGAGTGCAGGCTGTTGACATGGCAAGTGAAAGTCAAATCCCCATCATTTCACTACTTTGATGGGGTGGATAATTAAATGAACAGGCTTGAAAATACTTCAATGTATAGTGCTCTCTATGATTAGAAGAGGATCATGGGTTCTTGTCGTGTTCGCCACTTTATTCCCAGAACCGTGAATGTGCTTACTAAATATCCACTGAAGAAATGACCGCTCCCTGTTTTCATTCCCAGCCTATTTGAACAGCATAACTTGAGGTGTGGCTCTTAGAGAAAGCCGTGAGATATTCAGCTGGAGAAAGGAAACAAGGACTACGGTTCTGAGAAGGAACAGGTGGAGTAAAAAGGCAGTAGCTGGCAAATGAGGGCTCAGACAGCAGACAGGCTCTGAATGGTTAGTACCATGGGTTAGGACGAGCAATCATGCATGCACCTACCTTGAAAAAGCAGAACAAAGTAGGAAGGTCTGGCTCATAAAGCCTTCAGACCAGAGGGAGGGTGGGATAGGCATAGGTCACACCTCCAGAGGGGTGGGTATGTGCTTTTGCTGCCACCACCTGTCCCAGCTCCTTCCTTATTATCAAACCTGAGAGCCACAGTGAGGCTAGAGGTCAGAGGGCAGGGAATCCTGCTCCCTGAGGCCATTAGGCCTATAAGTTAGGTCTGACATTGTTGTCTGGTAAGAGCAGAGAAAATAAGTCTTCTTAAAATGCTTGTCAAAGTATGAGGATGCCCACTCCCAAATGTGGAGACAGAAGAACTGGGGTTCCCTGGAACCTGAGCAACCCCCAGGTTCATGTCATCATTTCCGGCTTAGTTGTGCAGCCTGGGTCACTTTGTCATAGACTGCACTGTCCATGTGGAGCTCCTGGGGAAATGTTTCTCAGGTCTCAAAACTAGGACAATATGTGTTGCAATAAACACTGATTCATTTTAATCTTCTGGATGCTAGCTTTTGTGACTAAGCATGAATCTCTCCCTCCACTGGGCATTTGGAAGTTCAAGGCAAAATTTACTACCTATTGCTAATCTTTTTCTTGACATTATTTCCCTATTTTATTTTGTGCATCTGTGATTGTCTCATTTATTCAATTGTTGTAGGTTATTTGTACTTCTGTACATGAACTCAAACACTCTGTGGATTAAGGCAATGCATAATTGTATAAATAAGCGAGTGATGAGGACAGGCGCAGAGCAGGAGAAACAAGGCCTAAGGTCCCAATCTCCATGGCCCTTCAAATGGCTCTATTCAGACTTTAAATGGGTAAATACTTCCATGACTGGCAAGTATCTAAGATATTGAACTATGGTGAGGAGGAAAAGGTTGATGAGGAAACCTGAGGTCTAGTACAGCTCTGTCACTCTCTAGCTGGGTGACCCTGGGCACCTCACTAAACCTGTCTGTCTCTGTCACCTCACCTATAAAATGAAAGGATTGAACTAGTTCAGAGACGGGAAACTATAGCTTTTGGGCCAAATTTGGCTCATGGCCTGATTGTACAGGTTGTAAGCTAACCATGATTTTTAAGTTTTGAAATAAGTATTAAAGAAGAGGAAGAATGAGGAAGTAAAGGAGGAGGAGGAGGAGATGAACAGTCAACAGAGATGGCATATAGCTTACAAAGTTGAGAATATCTACTCTCTGGCCCTTCACAAAGTTTGCTGATGCCCAGACTAGCTGAAGTCTATCATGTCCCCAAGCCCTCGGTTTCCTCCAGTTTCTGCCATAACACTGGCTTTACTCCAATAAGCTGTTGACTCAAATAAATTCCTTATTCCTGTACCTTAGTTTGTCCCCCTGTGTAATAGGTACAATGTCACCTAATATTCTAATAGGTTAGTTGTAAAGCCTAGAAAGAGATCCTTTTTAAAAATAGGAGGAGGTGCTCAGAAAGCATAATATGATAAAAATATAAGAGGGCGTCAGAAGCGATGTAGGAAATATTATCCAACTAAGTTCAAAGGGCACCAACTGAGATTGACACAAAGATGGCACAGAAGCCAAGGACATGCCATATGTAAACTAGAAGGTTCCACATTCCCCAGGAATTTCAGGTAGTGTGTACTTGACCTACTTTGGATTTTCAACAGAAGCCATCTGCAGTATTATAGGCATAGACAGCTCTCTGCTATTTTTATCTGAGAATCTTAGGGCACAGAGGCTGTTACCCGACTTCATGAATTGGGGACTCCTGATCTATCTTAGGGTCCAGCTCAAGTATCTTCCTCCTAATATGTGTGGGATCCCTACACAAACACATATCAGGGCTCCCAAGTCAAATGCATCTTCCTTCCACTCCTCTGTGCTTTCTTATCCCTTTGAAAGTCACTGCCATTCATCCAAGAATACAAACTCATGGTTGTTGGGAGCCTGTTAAGGACTAGGTGTTTTAAATATTTTATTTCTTTTAATTTTCCTAGCAACCCTGTGGGGTGGGTCTTATATTTTCATTTTAATGATGAAGAACTGATAAAGAAAGTTGCAGAGTGGTAAAATAACATTCCCAGATCACAAACTAGTATTCACACTCCCAGGCTTCTCCATCGTGTTGCTTCCCATGTTCTAACAATCATGCAGGTTTGAGCTACAAAGTCATTCCTCTCCTTCCCTCACATTAAGTCCGTCACCCAGATCTGGGGAACAATCCCTCCCTAGAGTCAAACCCTCCTTTTCCATTCCTGTATCTAAAGCCAAGCCTGGACAAACTGCCTCGTCCCCTACTTGCTCTCTGTCACTGAAACTATGCCTTTATTCTGATCCATTCTGCACCAAATGCAAGTTAACCTCTGAATCCTACTATCACACTACTCCTTTGTTCAAAAGTCTCCCATGTTCTTTTAATTCCTCGTCCATCAAGTCCAACTTACACTTCTCTATTCTTTACTTCACCCTACCGTGTGAAACCTCATTCACTTCCCATTTTGTCCCTACCTTGATCATACTGGTCTGCTCTTCCTGTTTGGGGGATCTCTGTGTGCCTCAGCCAGGCCCCATGTCTTCTCTTCTCCCTGAATCCAAGCCCTCACATCTTTCCCCTTCACCCTTCCTTCATGTAGACTTCTTCTCCTCCCTCTCATTCTTATTCTTCTCTTAATTCCTAAACATGTATTATTTATTAAACTCTTACCAGTTATTCAGCAAAATGGGCTTGATGTATTTTACAGAGCACAGATTTTGTTTCCAATTTTATTTGAGTCCTAGCTCTTTCGGTTAATGTGTACCGTTAAGCAAGTTATTCAGCCTTTCAAAGTCTCAGGTTTCTCATATGTAAAAAAGGAGACTAATAGTTTCTATTTTGAAAGGTTTTTCTGAGGGACAACATATGAAAGTGTCTTGTATAATGGCTGATACACAGAAGGCAATCAAAGCATATTTCCTTTTTTCTTTTTTAAGCTACCACTGTTCATATAATACACCCTACACAACCCAGTGCTCCATTTCCATAGTCTTGTATTGCTTTCTCATTATTTCTTCTATAGAAACTTTGTATTTCAACTACAATGTGAATAAGATAAAAGAAGGAAGCATGTATTATATTTCTTCCCTTGTTACATTACCCTTTAGGATTTTGTTAAACATATAATACGTGATATTGATTGACTAGAGCCTCATAGATAATGGGGGAAATCAATGGCTTTACCTTCAACCCCAGCTAAAGTAATCAATATAATCCCATGAGAAAGTTTACCCTCAGGCAGTGCTTTGCAAGTTTTCTTACTCATATTTTTACTGGAGGAAAACAAATATTCTCATCAGAAGTAATTGGTTCTTTTTTTTTTTCTTTTGAGAAAGATCAGATAAAAATTAGAGCATGATGGGACTGATAATTTGTGTAATTTTATAATCATCCCAATTCTTTTTTCAGCGTAGGCAGTATGTTTTTGCTAAATAAAGCACTGTTCAATCAGGAAATACCTTCTCACAAATATAAGATGATTTCTTTTTTGGCTGATTGTACTTCTTTTTCCTTATCCATACATTCACTCAATATTGCTTCTTGAGGCCCTATTAAATAATGGCTAGTACAGATGCTAGGATTGTGAAGATGAAAAGATTTAGTTTTTTTTCTCAATGATCCCACTCTCGGGGGAAAGAGACTTACGGAGAAGCCAGGTGGTATGTGGTGACTGTCATAATGACATATGTGGAAACCTAGCTCTGGGAATGCTTCATAGCTGTGAGAAGGCTGAGATTTGAAGGAAGACCATGAAAAGATTAGGAAGGCTGGGATAACGGTGGTGCCAGGGCATGCCAGGCATCCAATGTCCTTGTAAACACTGTTATCTCTTTAGAGCTGTGCTCAATTAAACTGTACTCAATTCCATAATAAACTGATTAGTTCACTGCCACTTTATTGTAGCAGAAGGCGCTGCATGGAGCAAGGAGATCTGGCGAGGAGACATATTTTAAACCCAAACAATTGCCTTTTGGGTAATCAAATAACCTTTTAGGTTTTTTTTATTCTCAAATTCTATAATTTTGGTAAATAATTCCTCTTCTAAGTGACTTCACACAGTTGTTATAACACTTGAGAATGATTTTTGTTAACCTTCTTTGGAAAGTTTTTGCTACTCTGAGATTGTTGTAGAACATCAAAGGAGGGCACAAAGCATAATGGGAAAACGCATGGCCTGGTAATTTAACCACATGAGGGCCCCAAATTCCAGCTATTTCATGTTCCATCTGTGATCTAGAGCAAGTTTCTTAAGCTTTCTGGAACCCAAATACTTTATAAGTATAATTGGAAAAACACGAGGAAAGTAGGGAAAAGATGAAATAAGATGCTTCAAGTCAAATGCCTGGTGCATAGTAATCCAACAAAATGTTGTTTTCTCCTCTTTTACTTAAAAAAAGACTGGGGTCTTCAGTTTCCAAGAAGATAGAGTAGACATATTATTTGCTACTTTTCCCACTAAGTACAACTGAAAATCCTGGCCATTATAATTAAAGCAAGTATAAGAAGGCTCTGAAATTTAGAGAGAAAAAAGCAGACCAGCTAGGGAACTTGGGACCTGAGGAATGACACAGTGTTGAGTGCCTGAGTTTGCTTTTTGCCTCATATATCTCAAACATGCAGCTGAAGAAGTTAGCAACCTGGAAAGGCCAATGGAGACAGACAAAATAATACCCCAACAGAAGACTATTCTATCTAGGCAAAGGACCAGGAAAATAGCAACATAGCAAGTCAGAAAACTCATAGACAATACTGCTTTATTCCAGCCAAACACCACAGAAAAAGTTGTGGCCCCATCTCTACTTATGCAAAATCTTATGGGGAATCTATACTTCTACCGCCATGAGGCTGTAATGAGGCACTGGGGTAGTATCAACGAAGGCCAAGTAGGGATCCAGGACTTACACCCCACTGGCAGGAAAGAGCCCTCCACTGACAGTTTCAGTGGAGACCACATGGGGAACCAGAATTCTTACCCCCGCCAAGCAGTAATCAGGAACCCACAGGTCAGGTACCAATGGAAGCTCTGTAGGGAACCCTAATTTCTACATCCACGTGAAGTGGTGTTCCTCCCTTTGGCTAAAACAGTATCACAAAAGCCAGTTAAAACAGAAGACTTAAATAAGATCCAGAATCTCATAACATAATATGAAAACATCCAAGCTTCAATTGAAAATTGCTCATCATATCAAGAGTTAAGAACATCTTTAACTTAATTAAAAAAAAAACAATTAATAGATGCCAACACCAAGATGAGATAGATTAGAATTTTGTGACAAAGATTTGCAGCTGTGATAAAAATGCTTCAATGATTATGAAAACACTTAAAACAAATGAAAAATTAGAAGACATAAAGAAGAACCAAATGAAATATTAAAACTGAAAAATACAATAACTGAAATAAAATTCTCACTGGATAAGCTCAAGAGCAAAAGGGAAGAGACAAAGGACAAAAGCAGAAAATTGGAAGATAGAACAGTAAAAATTACCCAATCTGAAAAACAGATAGAAATTAAACTGAAAACAATGAACAGAGCTTCTGTGACCCAGAGTCTATAAAAAAAAAAAAAAACACTTAACATTTGTGTCATCAGAGTCTCAGAAGCAGAAGAGAAAATGACTGGAGCTGAAAAAGAACTCAAAAGCATAATGGATGAAAACTTCCCAAGTTTGATGATACATAAACCTACAGCTCCAAGAAGCTAAGCAAACCCGAGATAAGACAGACCCCAAAAAAATCCATATTAAGGCACATCATAATTAAACTTCTGAAAACTAAACACAGATAAAAATTATTGAAAGTAGCCAGAAAAAAATGATACCTTACCCATAAAGGAAGAAACAATTTGAGTGACAGCACTTTTCTCGTCAGAAACCATGGAGGCCAGAAAATAAGTGGTATAATATTTTTCACGTGCTTAAGAAAAGAACTGTCAATCACAATCCTTTACCCTGCAAAAATATCCTTAAATTATGAAGAGGAAATAAAGAATGAAGGGCAAATAATGAATAAAGGAAAACTAAAAAAAAAAAAAAAAAAAAAAATGTCACCAGTAGACCTACTCAAAAGAATGGTTGGACTATGTTATCTAAATAGAAAGAAAATGATAAAAGACAAAACCTTGGAACAGAAGGAAGGAAAAAAAAAAAGTAAGCAAAAATATGTGTCAATTCAATTGGCTTTCCTTCTCCTCTTGAATTTTCTAAATTATGTTTGACAGCTAAAGAGAAAATCATAGCATTGTCTGTCTAATGTGATTCTAAATGTATGTAAAAGGAAATATTTTAAACAGTTATATTATAAATGGGGGAGGTGAAGGGACATAAAAGGCAGTAAGCTTTCCATACTTCACTTAAACTGGTAAAATGATGACAACAGTAGACTCTGATAATTTACTTACATATAATGTAATAGCTAGACCAACCACTAATACAGCTATATAAAGAAATACACTCAAAAGCACTATAGATAAATCAAAATGGAATCCTAAAAAATTTTCATGTAATCCACAGAAAGACAAGAAAAAAAAGAGAAGTGAAAAGCAGGGGTAACACACAGAAAACAAAATAAAACAAAATATTAAATGTTAACCTAATGTATCAATATTAAAGTCAAATATAGATGGTTTAAATATACCAATTAAAAGACAGATTATCAGGATGCATTATAAACCATCACCAAATTCATCACAAAAACTTACTACAACTATAACAGTATAGGCAAGTTGAGGGTAAGAAGAGGTAGAAAGATATGTCATGAAAACTTATTCAAAAGAAAACAGGAGTGGTTATATTAACATCAAATAAAGTATACTTCAAAGCAAAGAAAATTACCAAAACCAGAGAGGGATATTATATAATGACAAAAGAGTCATGTGCCAAGAAACCATAGCATCATAAAAGTGTGTGCATCAAATAACACAAAATATGTTAAGAAAATACTATTAGAACTAACAAGAGAAATAGACAAATCCAGAATTATAGTTGGGGACTTTAACACCATTCTCTAAATAATTAATGGAACAACTAGACAGAATATCACCAAGGTTATAGAAGCACTCAACAATGCCATCAACCAACAACAACAGCCAAATATACAAATTTTCAAGTTCCACTAAGACAGACCATATATTGGGCCATAAAACAGACTTCAACAAATTTAAAATAATTGAAATCAAATAGTGTGTGTTCTCTGACAACAGTGGAACAAAACTAATTGTCAATAGCAGAAAGAAACAGGAAAATCTCTAAACACTTCAAAACTAAACAACATACTTCTAAATAATCCATTAGGTCAAAGAGAAAGTTTCAAAGACAATCAAAAAGACATCGAACTGAATGAAAATGAGAACACAACATATCAAAATCTGTGGTTAAAATTGAGGGAAATTTACAGGACTAACTGCATGCACTAGAAAAGAGAGTAAATCAACAGTATAAGCTTCAATCTCAAGAATTTAGAAAAAGAAGAGCAAGGGATGCAGAGGAAGGAAAAAAATAAAGAGCAAGAATCAATGAAAGTGAAAAAAAACTATAGAAAAAAATCAATGAAGCAAAGACCTACTTCTTTGAAAAGATCAATAAAATTGACAAAATTCTAGCAAAACTGACAAAAGAAAGAGAGAAAAACCAATACCAGGAATGAAACAGGGTCTATCACTATAGACACCAAAAGGATAAAAGGGAATAACTTTAAAAAATCTCTATCTCATAAATTTGAAACTTTTATGAAATGGTCAATTTCTTAAAAAATAAAAACTACCAAAACTCAACAAACATGAAATATATCACTTGGATAGTCCTATAATTATTAAGGAACTTGAATTCATAATTTTTAAAATTATCCCCCAAAAGAAATCTCTAATCACAGATATGTTTTACTAGGGAATTCTACCAAAGAATTAAAAATGAATCAATATCAATTCTAAACAATCACTTCTGAAAAATGGAGGAGAGGGAAACTTCATTGTTCATGTTATATGTATATACATTATATATATATACTTACACACACACTTCCTCATAAGTACAGATGCAAAAATCTTTAAGAAAATATTTGCAAGTAGAATAAAATAATTTATACCAAAAAAAATTGTACTGTTACCAATTGGAGTTTCTCCACCCCCCCCCACAAAGATGTTAAGCTAGTTAAATAAATGGAAATCAATCAAAATAAACTACCTTATAAACAGCCTAAAGAATAAAAATCATATGATAATATCAATCAATGGATAAAAGCATTTGATAAAGTTCAACACACATTCATGATAAAAACTCTCAGAAAATAAAAATAGGGGAGGAACTTTCTCAACTTAATAAAAAGTACCTATAAAAACCTATAGCTAACACTATAGTTAAAGGTGAAAAATCTGAACGCTTTCTCCCTAAGATGGGTGATAAATCAAAACTGTCTGCTCTTACCACTCTTGCTCAACATAGTGCTGGAAGTTGTAGCCAGTGTAATAAGGCAAAAAATCTATAAGAAGACTCCTAGAATTAATAAATGAGTTTAAAGTGGTTACAGAATAAATATGAAAATATTAATTGTATTTCTACATATTAGCAGTGAACACACAAACTCGTATAAAAATAAAAATACGATACCATTTATAATTACTCAAAAAATTAGTAGTTACATCTAAATCTGACAAAACATGGACAGGACTTATATGCTGAAAACTACAAAACATTAATGAAAGAAATCAGAGAAAAGATAGATAAATGAAGAGATAGATATACAGGGCTCATGGATTGAAAGACTCAACATAGTGCAGATGTCAATTTTCCTCAATCGACACACAGATTTAACACGATTTGTATCAAATTCCTGGCAAGATATTTTATTGTATGTGGACAAGATTATTCTACAATTTATATAGAAAAGCAAAGGAATCAGAATAGCCAGAAGTGGGAGGAATCAGTCTACCCTATTTAAAGGTTTGCTACATAGCTATAGTAATTAAGATTGTGTGATGTTGGTGGAGGGATAGACATGTAGATCAATGAAATAAAAAGAGAACTCAGAAATAGACCCACACAAATATGCACAACTGATTTTTGACAAAGGCTCAAAAGTAATTCAATGGAGGAAAATAATCTTTTAAACAAATGGTGCTGGAGAAATTGGACATACGTAAGAAAAAGAAAAACACTTGGCCAAATTCTCACAGCTTACAAAAATTAACTCAAAATGGATCATAAATAAATTTAAATGTAAACATAAAACTTTTAGGAAAAAATAGTAGAAAATTATCAGGATTTAAGACTAAGGGTTCCCAGATTTTACATCAAAAGCATAATTCATAAAGATAAATTTTACTTCAAATTAAATACTTCTGCTCTACAAAATACCCTGTTCATGGGATTGAAAAACAAGTTACTGAGTGGGAGAAAATATTTTCAAACCACGTATTCAACAAAGAAGTAGTATCTAGAATATATAAATAATTTTCAAAACTCAGCAATAAGTAAACAATCAAATTATAATTGGGCAAACACATAAAGAGAAAATTCACCAAACAAGATATTCAGATGGCAAATAAGTACATGAAAGATGCTCAATATCGTCAGGCAGTAGGGAAATGCAGATTAAAATCACAACACGATGTTCACTATTCACTGTGCAGCTATCAGGATGTCTAAAATAAAAAACAGTGACAACACCAAATGCTGTCAAGGATGTGGAGAAACTGAATCACTCACGCATTGCTGGTGGGAATGTAAAATGGTACAGACATGGAATACAGTTTGGCAAGATTTTAAAAAAGTAAATATGCCACTACCATATGGCCTACCAATTGTACTTCTGGGCATTTATCTTGGAAAAATGAAAAATTATGTTCACACAAAAACATGTACATGAATTTCATATCATCTTTATTTGTAATAGCTAAAAACTGGAAATAACCTAAATCTCCTTTGACAGGTGAATGGTTACACAAACTGTGGTACACCCAAACCATGGAAAACTACTCAATTAAAAAAAGGGAAGAATTACTGACACATGCAACAACCTGGATGACTCTCCAGACAATTATGCCAAGTGATAAAAGCCAATCCCAAGAGGTTGAATATTGTGTCATTCCATTTATATAACACTGTTGGTAGGACAAAAATTATGTGAATGGAGAACATTTTGGTGGTTGCCAGGTGTTAAGGAGGAATTGGGGTTGGGAGGGGCCTGGCTATAAAAGGGCAATATGGGGGATCCTTGCGGTGACAGAAACTTTCTATATTTTGACTATATTAATGTCATTATCCTGGTTGTCATGTTGTACTATTGTTTTGCAAGATGTTACCATGGGGGGAGCGCGGTAAAAGGTATGCAGGATCTCTCTTGTACTATTTCTTACAACTGCATATGAATCTACATTTATCTCAAAATACAGGGGAGAAGGGTGTAGAGGGAGGGTGAAAGGGGTAAAGGGGTACATATGTATGGTGATGGATAAAAATAGACTATTGGTGGTAAACACAATGCAGTCTATATAGAAACTGATATATAATAATGTACCCCTGAACTTTACACAATGTTATAAGCTAATATGACCTCAATAAAATAATTTTAAAAATAAATAAATAAAAATAAAAGGTTTAATTAAAATAGGGGATGAGTGGGATATTTGCCTTATGCTAGACCTCCTTGGAAAAAAAGTGTGTTTCATATTTTCCCAATGTCCTCATCTACAGGCAAGCTCTCACTATCCAATCCCTCTCAAAGAAACACAAAGAGAACTTTAATCCACTGTACAAAATTCCCCATCAAATTCATTTACACTTTCCAGAAGAGAGTCCCTTAGGTTTGTGGCTCAGGAGAGGAAGCTATAGTGGAATGCTTACATTTTCCGGAAACAAGTCATAAATTAACACCTTAGAGAAGCTTCCACATTTTAAAAGCTACTTTGACGAGCCAGAGAGCATCTAAAAGAAGGTTGCTAGGATGTAGAGCAGTCAGGAAATCTTTCACACGAGTAGTTAAGGAAGTTCACAGAAATTTAGCCTGGAGAAAAGAAATGTTAGCAGGTACACGTGTTTGAAGAGCTGTGAGGTGTGACAAATAGGGGCTTATTTCCTCTGACTCATAGAGTGTTTCCCAAAGGGTAGTTCATATAGATGACTTTAGGTGGCATAAGAATAACATATTTCATGCTAATTGTTAACATTCTTATTTAAATGCATATTAGAAAAATAACACTAGTTCATCTAGTAATACAAAATTTTCACTTAGGATATACATATTCTCTATTAAAAATATACCTAATTTTTAAAAGAGAGTTTTTTTAAAGAAAACCATATATAAATAAGAGTACAGTATAGATGGTTCAGGACTACAACAATTTTGAAGGCTATTTATGAAGGCGACTGTGGGATTTCACTAGAATCAAATGCCTATTTATCACTGGAAATCTTCAATCAAATCTAACAAGATGCATCAATGATGCTGAGAGAAGAGTTTTTATCACAGTTGACACTGGAAAAAGTGATCTCAGATTCTTTTCTGACATTGTGGAGGCTTAGGGTCCATAAATTTCTGAGGTTGATTTTGGAGGAGTAGTGGAAATCAACTTACTGTATAATTGTTGCAGATGTTCTAAAAATAATTATAATGGCATTATTTCAAACTAAGAAAGAGTAGTCAGCAAATTCTAAATCAGGTATTCTCAAAATTGCTTATCTTTTGATCTGTTGTCACTTTCCAGGAACACTTTTTACAGAATGAATTGGGGGACACTTTCAGGGTTTCCTATGAAATTGGTCCAATGAAATTAGAAAACGATTTTCAGTATTCCCCCAGATGAACTTGATGTGCACTGTATTCAGGAACGGCTATTCTGGAGTAGAAAAACAGAACACACCCACACTCATTCAGTGCTTCATGGTCATTGCTACAGTCAGGAAGCCCAGATCACAGTGTTCTTTCTGAGATAGAAATTATGATAATTCTGTTTTAGTTTATGGCAATCTGAGAGTCATTTGTTTAGATTGCAAGACTATTTATGGCATAGACCATATTATACAGATCATTTATCCTCCAGGATTCTGGACAAAAATGCATATTTTTGAATGGAGTTTAGCTTACTGATGTAAAATGTTTATATTAATTTTCCTAAGGCATTTATTGTTTAAATTAATAAATACTGTGTATATAGAGCTAGAACATTTGCTAATGAGGAGCAGTTGAGAAAGAACACAAAGAAAATTGCAGGAAATTTTTATTTTAATTCAATCCTAATAAGTCTTTCCAAACACTTGAGAATGTTGGTGATTTCCATCTCCCTTGTTCCGTATTGAACAAAGAGTGCACATAAACTTTACACTTCATGGCTTGATTATACATTTGCAATAATAATAAGTAACATTTATTGAATGATCTTAACATTCCAGACACTATTCTCAACATTTTATATGTAGTAATCCATTTATTCTTCTCAACAGCCCTTGAGGTTAGTAATATTTACTGATAGAAAGACTAAGACTGAACATTAGTTATCCAGCTAATGTGTAATGGAGCTGGGATTTGAACTCGGGTATTCTGAACATTATTGAGCACTTACAAGTAAGTGACTTCCAAAATTTCTTATTAAAGACCAATCATATGAAATTAGCTCCTCAGAGATACTCAACATAATGCACGTGCACACACCTGCATGAACATACACACACACAATGGAAACAAGCCATGCACTTGTGATATTTGTTTCCTATATTTCATTTTAAAAATTCTAATCAAGACCCACTGTACTTATTTTACAACCCACCAATATATTGCAATCCACTGAAACAAAATGTACAAGTGTACTATCTTTGCTAAGTGGGAACTTAGGGGTTGCAGGAAAAAAGGACACAGCCCCTGCGTCCAAGTACTGAGGTTATAGGAGACTTAGAGGTTGATGGGTGGTGCACAACAGGGAAAGCCACTATGGTATGCCGAGGCAGCTACCAGAGTGCCTGGAGCTTCCGTACAAGCATAAAGCGCTTGTGCCTTTTGGAAGCAGTGTAGTGTGATGGGAAGAACATGTGTGTTGGAACAAAGGACCAGAGTTTGGACCCTGGATCTGCCAGTTACCGACTGAGTGTTCTCTCTGAGATTAAATTTCTTTCCTGTTATCTTGAAATAATGTAGCAACCGTTTTTGCTGCTGAAAAATCACATACCCTTATCCTGCTTATGAGTTTAGCTATAATTGCAATGGGCAGATTCATCTAAGCTCAGATTCATACTGATGGAATCCCATCTCTAGGTTCAGCCCTGTGTCTTTTCCAGAGCTTTTGGGCCTCCTAGATCCAACCACATGTTCAGAAGAATTAATGCCCAAGAAGGCAATCTTCTACCAGTGAGTAAAGCCTCAACTTCCTGTCTTTGGAGAGACAAATTGGAAATTGTTCTCTACCCTTCCTGGAGAGCCCACAGAATTGAGTCCCCAACGCCTATGAAGCTACCAGGCTGTTGTTCCTTATAGTGACTTTCCCTCCTTCTCTGTATTACTCTCCTCCCTTCTTTACTCATACCTCCTCGCAAATAAACTAGCTGCACCCAATTCCTTGCCTCGACCTCTGCCATCAGAGTAACATGAATTAAAAGAAACAAAACTGATTTAATAGTGATTTTGAGGATTAATTGACAGAAGTATATTCTATCTCTAGTGGAATGCCTAGTACATAAGAGATGATCAAAAATTGTAAATTGTTCCTAACTGAAGACTCTATCGCAGTATGAAAATGATCTTTTGGAGGGTAAAACTAACTCTTTTGGGCCAAAACGTAAATTGAAATTTAGAACTAATATCATAGTGCTAGTAAGTGGGGAGATTGAAATTCTAACCCATGCCAGTCCACAGATATGTGCAGTTTAGAATACTTTTATAGGATTTAATCCAGAAATTTTTTTCCTAGGGTTTATCTGAAGGGTATAATTAAGGATGTGTACAAAAAAATCATTATGTCTATATACATAAACTGTTAAAAACCCATTAAAAATATGTTTACAGATGTAGAAAGACATTCACAACATATTGTTGAATAAAAACAACAGGCTGCCATTCAATATGCAAACCACGATCCTATTTGTAAACATATTATCTACAGGAATAAATGTATATATAATCGTAAGAAAATAAAATTTGATGGCTAGATACTATGATCTGAAGCGTAGTTGCCCTTTCAAGGGTAGAATTCTGAGTTTTGTTTGGCATTTTCCTTATTTTTTATATTTTCTAATATTTTGGGGGGAGGCAACATATTTTGCTTAAGTCAACAAATAATATATTTGACACAGTTGCCATTGCTCTTTTGACTTCACCATGCAATCTTGCAGTAAGTTTTGGAAGAAAATGGAGAACCATGTCCAAATACCCTCATTGTGTTCTGTTGTGCTTATAGCAACATAACCCAAAGGAACAGCTTCCAGTTTGAATCCTTTTAGAGCAGTGTCAAACCTGTAACTCCTAAGGGTTGATTCACGTCAAGTTGTATCACAAGCCGGAGAGAATCTGGCCTGACTCTACCTACTTACTCTAAAGCTGATATCAGAGACTTAAATCTCATTTACCTACCTGTTTAATCAGAGAAAGAGTCAGGAGGACCAGTCCAAACCTTAGGCATGAGGACAATGAAAGAACACTAAACACAGATGCAAAGCTCAAAGAATAAGGAGAAGGGCTTCAAGGTCTGACCCTGAGTGACAAAAGGTCAGGGTTCCTGCAGTGAATATTTTTAGGAGCCAGAGCCTAGGTCAACCTACTCTTGCCTATGTGCTTAGTTCATCAAATACTGTCATAGGGCCACAGTTACATAGAAATTCTCAAGCAAGTTCTAATAATTTATGACAACACAAATGTCAGGAAACTAGAGCTAGAGTGTGAATTTCAGGGATTATCTCGGGTTTGTCATATAGCTTGGCTTAGGGTGACAACCTATTGCCAAGGACCTCTTCCCAAACAAAGTTTATAATTCTGATTACAATTCTCTGGGTACACCTGTCAAACTGAAGGGAATATATTGAGGTTTATTTGGAAGCATGCTACCTAGGATATAGTTAATAAGTTGGCCTGTTCCCTTGCTCACAATAATGATCGGAGCACAGATATTGCAGGATATTATAAAAGATTTCTAAATAAATAAATGAATGAAAAAAAACTTTGGGAATAATTATACATGCCACTGTATCCCACTCCTCCAAGTTCTAATAATAAGACTTGACATTTGGTTGACCCCTATACATACCAGCCACTTTTAATGATCTTTTAATCCTTACTGATACTAATAATGAGTATTTGAGCTTTTACTTATTTTATAAAGGAATACACTGAGGTTCTGAAATGCTCAACCCTTCCCTAAGTCACAGAGATGGTAGGTGATGGAGCTGGCCTTCACAGGCAGGTCTATGGGTCTTCTACTTGGAACTGTTTCTTCTACATTATACTGGCTCCAACTCCACCATCACCATTTTGGAACAATCAATAATACCTTTCTAAGCCCTAATCTTTTCAATTTGTTTTTCCTTCTGGGAAACAGTAATGAAAGCAGAGAAGACAGTGGTCAACTTGGCATTATGAAAAGAGTAGGTGCTAGCTGTCTGGACAGAAGAGATAGCATTATCCCCTTCAGTCTTCTCAACAATTTTGCACTATTTTGATCTCTTCCAGCCCCAAACACTCAGGCTTATCCTTTCCCTTATTTAGAGAATGAGGGTTGGTGCTGAAACTCTCCTGAAAATGCAAAAATGCCAAAGAGCCACCTGGGAGGGAAAGAGGGTTGCATCTAGTCATCTTCTGCTGGCAGAAATTAGTGAGAGAAAACTTCAAAGACTCCAAGAAGGTGTTTCTGGAAAAAAGCAAGAGCAAAAGAGGAGTTGAAAGAGGGTTCAATATGGCCCATTGAAGGAGTAAAAAGAAGGGCAAGCTTGAAGTTCTCAACCAAGTGGACGTAATCAGGGGTTGAGAATACAAGAAAAAGCATCAGATGTGAGCACTGTCGTACATGCTCTACAGTGACTCCAGAGTCTTCCCCACGGTCTCAAGGAAACTGAGAAGCTAGAGGCTCTGATATTAGCAGAAAGTAGGGTCCTCACTGGACTAGAGCTGCAGGAGAATGAATTATCCTTCCCCAAAAGTAGTGTTGACTGAGATCAGCAATCACAGTTTATCTGATTGTTGAAAGGGCTGTGGATATGGGACTCGGGCTGAAGCCAAAGCTCTGGCATCTGGAGTGAGGCTGCCTGAATTTTAATTCTAGCTTCACCAACTATTATCTTGAGTAAATCATTTAATCTTGCTCTGCCTCAATTTCCCGTTCCATAAAATGGGCAAAATAATGGTCTCTACTTCATAGTTCAGGCAGCCCTCACTTTGCACATTTCTGACATGCACACATTTTACTTACCACTGTTTACTTACATAACAAAGTCTTCCAACGACATGGTTCAAATTTCAGTTTGTGTGATACATTAACTGTGAGTAATTGCATAAAGTACAAACTTGGCTGCTAGCTCTTCAATCCACAAATTATCACACAAATAACATAACCACTGAGCAGCCTGGTCAGCAGTCAGTCTCATCACTCTCACAGTCTGTCAGTGATCGGTCATTATGCATCTGTTATTCAGTTCAGGCACAGACAGCAAAGTGTGTAGTTGTGTTGCTTTTATCTTCCCAGCGACACAAATTTGGCATTTTACAAAAGTGGATTTTTGAAAGAGGGATTTGGGCAAACAAGGATGAAATTGCAGTAAAGAAATGAAAAGTTCTAACACTGGAAATGAAATTCAAATTGAATGTGAATGGAGTTCTAGAACAAACAGCTGACCTTGGGAATGTCAACACTGCTGCCCTTCCAGAGGCTAGACATGAAGCCAGAAGAACTTAGGGAAGGCAAATTTGTCCACATAAACAAGAAAAGTGGTTGTGACGAATAAATGAATATGTCCCAGAGGAAACGACGATGACAAAAATCCTCTACGTTGATAGACCCTCAGAGACATTCCATGACATTGAAAGTGCAAAAGATAAAACCTTAGAACCTGATCCAAACTGAGGAAGGAGTAGGACAACTTGCCAAGGCTGAGAGAAGATGATGGATCCATACTGTAAGCCATACAACGAGAAGAAGGCAAGCACTGCTCAAACTATTCCTGATAAGTTTTTGCAGAGAAATAAAACACCTGAGTTCTCAGTATTTCTAATATTTCAAATTAAAGTGTATTAAATAAATACTGGTTTTACTATTTTTTCACATCCCTGTGCATTTAAAACCAACCATAAGAATGTTTTTAACGTTTGAAACTAATTTTTAAAAGTCACAAAACAATTGTACTTTTCCCCATTTATTTTTGAGTCTGTTTGCACAGTTTCAACTTGCACAGACAGAAGGGAGAACTGCCTGTATTGCTGTGAAGATTAAATGAGATAAACTATGTAAAGTAGATAGCACCATGCTTTGCCCATAGTGAATGAGGATTAGGAAAAATAATAATAACAGAAATACTAAAAACTGCATAAAATAATAATAATGATGGCAATAAATTACTGTTATTGATAGATCCGATGTCAAGATAATTGTTGGAGACACTAAACATGAGGTGATGGGACTTACAGATCCTGCTTTACCCAACCTTCCCACTCCTTCTTCTTACCCAGAAATATAGATCACAGGCTCGTAAACCCCATTTAAAAATCCCAGGGATCCGTTCCTGGAGAGTGGTTGAATGATAAGGGCAGGGATGGGAGGTTCCTCAGGCGCCACCTTGTGTGTCTCCTCTGCTCTCTGCGCAGTCCGCCTCTCCTCAACTCTCCTCTGCTTGCTCTCACTTGATCCTTCTGTTGGTTTTGTTTTTCATTTCTCTCCCTAGGACTGTTTGTCTATGTCCAGGCTATACTCCTCAAGTTAATTTATAAATAAAAGTAAACGTAAGGCCTTCATTTCAAATCATGAATTTGAATAATATTTAGTCACTGAGATTTTAAATTGGTCCATTTATAGAAAAAGAGTAGCCCTCATTTCAACAAACAGCAAACTTTTTCAAGAAAAGAATATTTTGAACAACAATCCCTAACCCTCCCACATACTCTTCTCACTCTTAATAAATTTTTCTAAAAAGCACAATCTGATTAAAAGCTGTAGCTGAATTTATGTACTATTGGTGGTAAGCTGAAACACATCCCTTTCCACCCCCAAAAAAGATATCCATGTCCTAATTTCTGGAACTTGTAAATTTTCTTTATATGGCAAAAAAAGGGGGGGGGGGGTAGCAGATGTGATTAAATTAATGATATTGAGATGGAGAAATTATCCTGGTTTATCTGGATGGGACCTAAATGCCACCCCATTTATCTCTATAAGACAGAGGAGATTTTACAGAAAGAGGAGGCAGCAATGTGACGGGAGGGATGCAGCCACAGTCAAGAAGGAATGCTGGCAGCCACAGGAGCTGGAAGAGGCAAAAAGCAGATCTTTCCCCAGAGCCTCCAGTAAGAGCTTGCGCTGCCGATATCTCATTTTTGGCCCAGTGATACTGTTTTCAGACTTCTGAATTCCAAAACTCTAAGAGAATAAATTTCCATTGTTTTAAGAAATCAAGTTTGTGGTAATTTGTTACAGAAGCCACAGGAAACTCATATGCTGTCTTCCTAGATTTTGCATATTATCCGAAGTATGTTTTTGTTTATAGGGTTTTTTCAAATGTACAAACATTTATTGCGTACCTACCAAGTACAAGGCATCTGGAATACAAATTTGAAGAAGACAAGGCTCCTGTCTTGTAGGGGCTCAGGCTAAACAAACAAGTGAAAAGAACAATTACAATATAGTGTAGTGACTCAAATTCTAGAACTTGGTTACAAATGGTAGCATATTTATGAAGTGGAATACTATTTGGCCATTTAAAATGAAGTTGTAAGCAAATGCACTGACATAGAAATATGTTCACATATACTGATATATTAAGAAGACTGTACCATTAAATAATTTTGACAGCGCATAAAAACTGTTCAGGAAGTATATGGTCCAAGGCATGATTCATAGTTTTCTCTGGGTGATGGGTTTATGGTGTTTATTTTCATCTTCTTTCTGTTTTATGTTTTCCAGTGTCCTGATTATTTAATAATAAAACAATAAAAGTATTTTTCATTAAAAATTGTTTGGATTCGGTGCCACTTAAAAGCACTTTCGGGATGAAAAAGTAACACAGAAGAGGGATCGAAGAACACTGATCAGGTGACATCCCTCCTCATCAAAGGTACCAAGCATAGTAGGATTATACTTTCTCCTAATGACGAGGCACTTGGCCACCTAGAAGAATATATGCCATATTTATTCAGTCCTCAGAAGCTATCGATCAAATGGGACATTATTAATTTAGTGAGTTTTCAGAGAGAAAAAAAGTATCACTAGATTAAATATGGATATTTTAATCTCCAAATATTACAATGAAATAAAGTGTATCTTAGATTACAGAAAATGTGATAATTTTTAAAAAGTAACCTAGACTTATGCTGTATTCAAGGTTAAAGAGAAATCATTTGAATGAAACAGAGGCATTCCAGAGGTTTAGTGTGCATGTCCACTGTCCATAACCCCCTTCAAGGTGTGGGAAGAAAAGAAATGCTGTCCCTCCCATGCTGTACCCCACCTGCCAGCCGTCCCCCACCCCCAGTCACAGATGCCTCCACAACAGTCCCCATGGTAGCTGAGAAGAGATTTTCTGAATCTAAGCACTGAGGCAGCAACAGGGAGATAGTCCTCTGATTGTTGCAACGGCTGCTTTGATATTCTACCTCGAGAGCATATCCACTTACTGTTAATAGCTTCAGAAAGTATTTCTCAGTTTGAAACCAAAATCAGACTCTGAACACATCGTCCTTTTTTTAGCTTTATAAAGCAGATGGACTTTAAGCTGATAAACCTCCAGACGGAGACTAACATTAGTATCAATACTGTGAACTAAATTGGATTTTTTACTTTCGATTATGAGTCATCTAGTTTGTGGATTGTAGCTCAACCATGTTAAACTGAGAACACCAACCATGAGAGGAAGTGGCTATTGCTCAGCACTTGAATTCCTATTTCTGTTGGTTGCTACAGCCATTCTTCCAGTGTTATTATAATGACAAGTTTTATTTTTCTGAGCATTATAGTTTCTGTTATGCAGACAAAGTCTGCCTCTGTACAACTCTTTAAAGAAATAATATTAGTTCTACTTTCAAGATGTGGAAACAGACACACGGGGATTTAGAAACACGAACAAAGTAACCAAGCTTGAAATTAGTGGAGCTGGCTTCTGACCCCGGCTCTTTGTGACTCTTTCATTTCAATACTGACACACTGGCTCACCTTTGACTGTGGGCAGATCTCCTGTCCTTCATACCCACACAATTAGGTTGAATAATTACCTCTGCAGCACACAGGGACCAGGCTGGACAAATTGAAGTGGAATTGGCCAGGAGGAACGACATGGCTCAAGGTCTGAAGGAGGGGACCTACCAGTGTTGTGTGTGTTCTTTTGAATGCTAGTCATTTGTTCAATCTTAGGACAAAGCTACTGAATAATTAATTGCTATCCTTTTGCCAGAATTGTAACAACTTTTACTTATCATCAGCGTCCGTGACTGCCCTAACCTGACTGCCTTGTTAAGGATTGCCTGCCTCCCTTTCAATGGCTTCATACCATTCATCTCTTCAAGAAGGAGGGAGTACTCACTATAGGTGGGCACGAGAGATGACAACAGTGAACACAACAGAATAGAACCTGCAAGAATTGAAGAGAAATAATTAAACAAACAAATATACTAGAATAGGATGAAGTGAGTACAGAAGGATTATGGGAGTGTCTAGCAGAAAGGAGGAATCTAAACTAGGGTCAAAAGAGAACTTTTACAAAAGGTGACATTGTAGCCAAAACCTGAAGAATGATAGGAGTCAGAGTGGCATGAGGGAATGGCATTCCTGGCCATGTAAAAGCATGTCTGAAGGACTAATGGCATGTGAGGACACGCATGCATAGTAGGATTTCAAAGAGAATCAGAATGGCTGGAACCCAGAGTCTGGTCATGGAAGGGTGGAGGAATGCTGTGGGATAGGTAGATAGAAACCTGATGACTGACATCTTCATAAGCTATTTTAAAGACCTTTCACTTTACCAAAGAGCATGAGCTACTGTTGAAAATGTTCTTTAAGCCAGGAAATGATAATATCAGATTTGTGTGGTAGAGAATAAAATAGAGGTGTGAAATTTGGATGGATGTAGGAGACCAGTAAGAAGTCTGGAGTAGTGATCCTGGTATGCAAAGATGGCAGCTTGGACTAGGTCGATGTCAGTAGAAATGGGGCAAAGTATATAAGACATGAAGGTCATAGGATTGACAGGATTTGTGATTGATTAGACATGTTGAATGTGGAAAAGAAGGCATATGGATCCTTGCTTGGATCCTTCCTTCCATAGCTGAAAAACAAATTATCGTAACCCTACAACTATAGAAGCCTGAAAGATAGTGCTTTTAATTATTGGCCTTTAATATTGATTTGGGGCCAATTCACATTATCAGTTTTATTCTTTCTGACCTAAGTAGTAGAAACCCAAATTCAGAGGCACTTAAACAATGCAGGAGGATTTTAACTTAGATATCCAGAAGTCCAAAGGGAGAGCAGACTGAGGGTTAATTAACTTAGCAACAGGAATATAGTTTCTTTCTACATTTCTCTTCTTTCTATAAACATCAGCTTAATCCTAATCCAGTTTTGTAGGTGTTCATAAGATAGTTTCCTATAGCAGTAGGAGCAACATGTTTTCTTATCATTTCCAGCAAGAGAAAGAGCCTGGCTTCTCTTTCCCAGAAAATATATCAGATTTCCCTTTGCATCATATTGGCCCAAATGGGCCAACCTTGAGCAAATCTCTAGCACTTTGTATGTAAATACTTCACTTGCCTTTAACTAATCACCCAGGGTGGAATTGTTCTATGGACAGATTTATCCCACTACTTTGACAGCATTACTTCTATCTTGGGACCTGAATCTTACTCCAGCTCCATGTCCGTTATCACGCCTGGAAATGAAGGATTCCCCACACTTTCTGAAACTAGACCTCTCTGGGTCCACCTATGTCTGATCCTTTCTTGAAGCAGATTCTGCATCTTGACCTTGCTCTCTACCCTGGTGGCTTTCATATTAACAAAGGCCCTCATCTCTCAGCTAGTTGAGATTTGTAGCTCCCTAACTGGTATGCTGTCCTCAGACTCACTCCTCTGCACCTGTCCCACCTCTACCCACTACTGTATCTAGCCAATGAGTCCAGCATAGATCTGCCAAATTTACCTGCACTTTTAATTATGGGACCCCCAGGCTAAGACCATTCTGTGTCAGAGTCAGATAATTGATACCCATGCACCCCTAATCCTCTAATAGATTTCTGCAACTTTTCATCTGGGCATATGCCTTAAACAACTAAAGTCTACATTTCCTATACTTTCTTATAGCTATAAATGAGCATGAGACTAAGTTCCAGCCAATAGAAGAGAAGCATAAATTGATTTTTTTGCAATTTTTAGTTTATCTTCTTGAAGAGAAGCCATCCCATTTCACAGGATACAATAGGGGCAACCTTGAAAGCCTACTTCTTTATAATCCTGTTTTCTCTTATGCTTATTATGAATATTATATATTTAAATGGATTAAATTGAAATTAGAAATTATTTAAATAAATGGCTGTTTTCCTTACTGGACTCTAGGCAAAGACTTTGCCTTAGTTTTTCTTTGCATTCCAGGCACTTATTGTAGTGCCTGGCAAATAAAGTGACTTGCTGAATGCTTGCTGAATGTAAGAAATATGTGTTGAGTACTATATGTCAAACTGAGTCTAAGTCCTTTAGTAATTATCATGTAATGTTTCCTGTACTTTAAAATTCTCTTTCCAGATCATATCTCAGTAAGAACAAGGACCAAACCTTCCTATTTTATGCCTGGTTTGGCTAAGCATAAAAGTTTTAGCAAATACTTTTAGATTCACTTAAATCGGAATCTTAGAATTTAGAATCATAGGATACCAAACTTGTAAGGAATCTTAGAAATTATCCAAATCAAAATTCTCATTTTATGAAAGAGGAAAGTTACACTTGGAGATGTATACTAATTAGCTTAAAATGACATAACTGGATGTAACAGAGCTGGAAAATATAACTTGATCTTCTAACTCCAAGTTCACTGTTAAATGACTCTTTGCTATGTGTTGTGATTTCTACCAGTTCATAAATTAGTACTTCTGAGCTCATAATTTGGCTGTATCATTTTTCCAGGTCATATGTAAATTAAAAAAAAAAAAGATATTATTGGCCCCAAATTTCTCTTGATCTTTTTGCTACAAGATAACCATCAAGAGAAAAATCAGTAGAACCCAGAAAAAGAAACAAAAAACATAACAAAACAAAAAAAAAATAACAACCTGCATCTCTTATCACTAAGATTAGAGTAACTTCTAGTCATTAATTAGATGAATTCACAAATAAATGAACGTGATACATCCGCCCAGAGACCTTTCTGCTACTGAGGAGATATAAATATGAATGCTGGCTTTTCCATGGAAAAATGCCAGAAGAACCCTCTGTGTCTTTCTTAAAAAAACAAAAACCTCTGCAGAAGAAAGGGGCCTCCATTTTTTCATGTCCTACGTGGCCCTGATTAAGCAATAGGACTTCCCCACACAGACAATTCTAGGACTTTCCCCACCTATAGCTCTAAATCTGTGGCCGCCACCCTGTCTTTAGTCATGTCACGTACTGTGAGAAGTCTTTCAATTGTGTCTGAAAAGCATTTGTTGACCATCTACAACGTGCTGGAGACTGTAGTAGGTACCCACTGAAAAAAATGATTAAAATGGGGTCCCAACTTTCAGTGAGGTGATGGTTTAATAGGGACTCACATAGAAGGCAGGTCATTTCCATACATTATATACACAGTTCTAGGGAATTACAGAGGAGAAGCATATAGTCCATCCTGGGATCAGAGACAGAGACAGCTTCTTGGAATAAAAAAACTTCTGAGCCTAATTTTAGGAAGTACATGAACTGGAGTCAGTTAGGCTAAGATGGAGAATGGAATTCCAAGCCAAGGGAAATGGCAGAGCAAAGTGGATTATGGGGGTGAGAGGAAGGTGAGGAGGAATGTATGGGAAGGGTGGTTATGATAACAGTAGGATGGCTGGGTATGAGCCAAATCATGAAGAATATTGTGTTCCAGAATGTGGGGCTTAAGATATAACCTATAATAACTGTACAGATTTACAGGTACTAAGCAAATAAACAACATAATCAAATTTGCAATCAAAAACAGTATTGAGCAACATGGTGGCTGTTAGGTGATGGGGTAATGGTAACCTTGAAGGCAGTAAGTCATCTAGGAAGCTGTGGCAACAGCCCAAACAAGAGATGAAAAAGCCCTGGAGTATGTAGGAGCATGTAGAGCAGGGGATGAATGTGAGAGATATTTAGAAGGTAAATCAACCAGATTCATGTTAACTGGATATGAGGATGGTATAGAGAGAAGGGGAAAGAATAGCTCTGAACTTTTACATTTGCTTGATCTGAGACAATAGTGCTAGCCATTAAGGTAGAAACTCAGGAAGAGAAATAACAGGTTTTGAAGAGCAGATATTAAGTTAAATTAGGACATATTGGAGAGATTGGAATTAGGGATTAGGTACTAAACCCAACTCTGATATTACTTAGTTGGGTGGCCTTAAGATAGCTTTTGAACTCTCCTACTCTTATCTTTCTTATTTGTCAAATGGTATGTTTATTCTTAGACTTATAACCTAATTTCAAACTTATAGCCATGGAATTACACCTTTTTAAAATTTTTGTATCATCACCTGGAAGAGGAAAGTACCCAGTAGAACATCTTCCTTGAGTATCTTCTCTGAGTAAAGTGCCCAGCAATATGTTTTGCAGATATGGGGATTAACAAGCCTTTCCAAAGCCCATGTCTTTCTCGTTTTCCTTTTCTCATAGCTTTAGGGTCAGAATAGCTTCTATTGGAAAAAGTGAAATGATGAATATCACTAGAGAGAGATCAAATATAAGCTAAAAGGATTACCAACCCTTCAGTCAAAGACAAAATCAAATTTTAAATGATTTGTGTAGGCAAAAAAAGAATATTAAGTGATGGATTAAAGACAGTAGTTAAGCTTCTCCACTTTACATAATGTATTTTCATCTTTGGAGGCGAAATGCAATAATGAAGCAAACACTAAAGCTTTGTTAGATAGGACACTGTCAGGAAGGACTTTAGGATGTGTCACAGTAGACAGCATTCCACTTCAGGCTCCCATGGCTTTGAGAGCATGCGCTCCTAATGGAGACAGCACATGATTTCCAAGAAATAACTAAAAAGGAAAGGGGCCCAGATAGCGGTGAAAGCAGCAAAACAGGATGGCACTGGCAACCCCAGACCACTCATGGGGCCCCTCAGACAAGACCTGAACTGACCTGGGTTGAGTCCATCCACCCGCGAGTCAACTCCATCTGCATGTCTTTCCTGGCATTGGATTTCCAGTCAAAAAAACCATGAAAAATTTAACTCCGTTGTTAACTTAGTTTGATGGAAGTCAAAGGCTTCAGGTGAGAGATGATAGATCCGAGAGACTGACAGACTTCCTGGTCATTTGAGGGAGTTTGATTGGAAAGCCCCATTTTATCTTAAGTGTATTTCTGAAACTCCAGCTATGGACTTTTTCTTCTGTAAGAAATGCCTGTTTTGCCTGTAATACAAGTATGCTTGGAAGTGTTCAGGCTTGATCTTGATCATCACTTACTAGAGAAAGATAATGCTATTACTTTGGGGGTAGGCCACTTAGCAAACACAAGTCCTTCTCTGCATTCATTTATTCCTGCATCCATCTGCTCAGTCATTCAGTTGTATTTTAGAAACAACCTGCATTGGTTGGAAATCAGGTGTGAAACTTTGAGTGAAATACTTGACTTCTTTGTGCCTCTTCTTTTTCATCTGCTATATGGCAGTAATAATCTTACCTATATCATGGAATTGCTGTGAGGATTAGAAGTTAATAAATATACGGTGCTTAAAACAGTGTCTAGAAAATGAAAACCCCTCAGGAGACCTCAGTGATGATTGTTAACATTACAAATATCCTTGTCCCGTCGTATCTCACTTCACTCTCAATGACTACCTTATGTCCTGGAGATGGTAGGAGGAACTGTGCTGCATTTTAGCTTGTAATGCAAAATCTGAATATGATTAATGAAACAAAATCACATTAATAATAATAAAACTATTTATTAAGTACTTATTATTTACTATGCACTGTGTTGAGACTTTTGCATATGATATATCATTTAATCAGTTGATCCAATATATTTTGCAGTTCCTGTGGTAGGCAGAATAATGCCCCCCCCCCAATTTCCCATGCCCTATTCCCCAGAATTTGTGAATAGATTAGGCTACACAGCAAAGGTAAATTAAGGATGCTGATGGGATTAAGGCTGCTAATCAGGTGACCTTGAGATGGGGAGATGATCCTGAGCCCAATATAATCACAAGAGTCCTTATGAGTGAGAGGGAGAGGCAGAAGAGAGAGAACCAGAGAGATGGCCTTGAAGTTGGGGGAAGCAGCCACTAGCAAGGAAAAGCTCTCAGCCTCTAGAAGGTGGAAGAGGCAAGGAAACAGATTCTTTCCTAGAGCCTCCTGAAAGAGATGCAGTCCTGCTGACACCTCGATTTTAGCCCTAGGAGACCCATTTCAGACTTCTGAACAGCAGAACTTAAACAAAATTAATTTGTATTGTTTCAAGCCACCAAGTTTGTGATAATTATTACAACAGTAATAGAAAACTAACATAATGTGTGTTGCGCTCATTAATTGTGATTAATCAGGGGTTACTGTAGTGCCGAATACACTCCTGGACAATATAGTAATTGCTTTTCTTAAAAAATTTGCTCTCCGGTTGAGAAGATGAGAAAGCATTATGCATAGTAAACAATGAGAAGACAATGAGACAGCGAGGTGAGAGGTCTGAAAAATAAATTTTAAGAGGTGTGGCTAGAGGAGCTGTGGGTTTCTGGAGTAACTGTGGGTTCCAAACTGTGGGAGAAGGAGGAGATGAGCACCTTGAGAAACTCCCATTTGTTGGAGTATTTTCATCAGAGGAAGCCTTTAAACTTCATTTCTACAATTGTTTTAGAAAGGCAAAACAAGGATTCATTGATCATAGGGTAAAATTCCAACCCAACTTAAGGTAAAAGTCATCATTCTCTATAGCAGAGTTCTTTGTCAGGGAGGTACTGCTCTCAGCCATTGAGATGCTCACGCAGTCATTGTGCCACCAATGGGTCATAGAGGGACCAAGGCATTTGATACTCTTAGATCTTGATTAGAAAAGCAGGGCCTGGATGGACCTGATGGACCAAGTCAGATGCTTATAACCAGGGCCCTTCGCCCTTTATCTAGGGGGCTGTGCTGTTATTTTCATTTTCTTTATGTTCTATGATGTGAAACATTGTGTAAAGCACTGGTGCAGAACATACTTCTTGGTATACATTGAAATAAATGATTTCCAAAGTCCAGATTATCTTAAGGCTTTATGTGAAGAGTTAATGAAGGGAAAGAGATCATAACTCATGTTTATTGAGCTAATCTTTGTCTCATTCGTTACCTCACTCAATCTTCACCACAGTTCCACAGGTAGGCATTATTTCTTTCCAAGGTACTTGGAGAGGTACAGCCACTGAGCACAAATCAATTAGAGAACAATCAATTAGGAAAACATGAAATGGCACGGGGCCGGATAAGTGCAGAAGAGCAGAGAAGACAGAGAGCTGTGTTGGCAGCTGTGCTATGAGGAAGCTGTTCCTGGAGGAACTGAGACTCTCCTGAGGGGAGGATCTGTCAAGGCTGGGCCAGGCGTGGGGGAAGGAGGTCATTCTGGGCAAAGGAAGAACACGGGCAAAGACTTGAACTATGGGAACATGAGAGCAAGCAGGAGATGAGGACACCAGGATGACTGGAAGTGAGACTCCAGTGGCAGGCAGAGTTGGCTAAAGAGGAGAGAGTTGGATTTTAAAGGCCTTGAGTTCCAACAGGAAACATTCGGACCTTACGCCACTGGCACTGGGTAACATCTGTGACAATAGTGTCAGAGAAAACCAGACTATAAAAGAATCAGAAGAACACACTATATGAGTTTCCTACTGCTGCAATCTCTTAGGAATACTGTGCTCAGTTGTGATTTCATTTTCTCAAGTAAATAAAGGACCTTGCATCTCTGCTAGAATCTTCTGCTATACAAACAGTCTCACTTTGACCTAATTTAATGACTATTCGTTAACTTACTCTGGGCCCAGCCCTCTTCTAGGCACTGGCAATACCAAGGCAAAGAGGAAATTTTTTGTTTTCCTGATGAACTCATAATCTGGGGGTGTAGAGAGCAGCATACAACATACACATAAGCAAGACTTCCAACGAGGCTAGTTAAATCTCATTACCCCCACTTCCTTGGATGACAAATATCTCCAGATTCAGGGGCCTCAAATTTGGGGGCAGCATCCACAGAATCCCCAAAATTACTAACATGCCCCTACTTCTCCCATCACCAGACTTTTCTTTCTCAGAGGTCAATTCTCTGAGAAGTCCACTAGGTGTCTGGATACCTATTTACAGAAAGAAAACACAGTGTCTGACATAGAGCAGGTGCCCCCCAAAATACTTATCTGAATTGAATGCTTCTGATGCTATAATATGACATCTCTCCCCTGCAGAGAGTGTTGCATTTTGACAAGGAGCCTCCTTCTTGAAACCATAGAAGCAAAATGACCATGGTGAAAATTTATGGCACTTTGTAAGATTATGAGGGAGATAATTGTGTGAAGAACTTTTAAAAGTTTATAAAGTCACATGATCTAGGTACCTAGCAATAGGAGGGGGTAGGGTGATGACTTTTGTTTTTAGCACCTACCTGTGGAAGAACTTGGTTTCACTTAATTCTTAGAATAACTCTGTAAAGTATGGCTTATTGTTTCTATTTTATAGATGTAGATACTGAAATTACATGACATGAAATTACATTACTTACATGATAAGAAGCTCATACAGCCAGGAAATGGCAGAACCGGGATTCAAAATAAGTCTGTCCAATGCCAAATTTCATGCTCTTTTTCAACCCACTGGCAGGCGCTTCCACACCTGTGTAGGGCCATAAAGTGGGCATGCACACAGGTGTCCCATAAATAGCCTACTTGCAGTTCATGCTTTTGACTACCTGAGGTTATAATTTCTGACAGGACTTTTCTGTAATTCTTCTTCTCAGGTGTAGGTATAGGCTTTCCTGTGGATTACAGGAGGAGTTTCCCAGGAGCATCTGAATAATTTCATAGGTCCCCAATCTGTTTTCCCCTGGTAAGTTGCCACCTCCAGCTGCCTCTCAAATTAATGTGATCAGGGTAGGTCTTTGCAGCAAAACAAACGCACTCATGCTTTCCTGATTGAGAATTGCTCAGCCTGATTAGGCATGACAGATGTCTTCATAGCGGATGGGTTTCTGGTACAACTAGTGGTTACAGGCATCTCTCACCCTTTAATTCTGCTTTATGCTCAAATCCAGGAAAGGTAAAGGGGCCACCCTATACACAGTAGAATAAAATTCTCCTTAAGCTACTCATCTGTGTGGAGCCATAGAGGTTATGGACATCAGTCAACTACAGAAGAAGTCTTACAAGTCACTGACTGTTAAAAAAGATTGGAAGCATTTTCATTTTTAACTTCATCACTTTAAGGAAACACTATTTGTGAGAAAAAGAATTATTTTTCCAAGCATGACGTTGCACCCCTTACATAATGCTATCCCTGCATTTTTTACTGCATCTATCAGAAATTTTTATTTACTGAGCACACACTCTGAGTTGGCATTCAGAGGTCCTTGCTCTTGAGGAACTTGCCGTTTTGTTGAGAGACCAGAGACACACAGACATTGAAAATTTTACAGCAATGTCAGACAGAAGATAATCAAGGATGAGGAAAAAATGCCAGACTTGAGACTAGTGGTTTCTCAACTCCTTAATGGCTCTATGAAAAACATATCTGCTTCCCACCGTATAGAAAACATATAAAAAGACAGGAAATCTATTTGAGTGCCTAATATGTGTCAGGTATGACCACAGACACTCCAGGTTATTCTTACTCCTACAAAGTTCATATCATTATCTCCATTTTACAGGAGGAAAACTTGAGAATCCTGCTAATGGATTTCAGAGCCAGGACCCAGACTTGGTTGGTCTGACTTGAAAGGCTGTGCTCATTCTACCCTTTGGGGAGAAAAAGCAAAAGCACAATTTTCTGAGGACATTCATATGATGACAGGATTTCAGTTATTTCACTCATTGCTAAGAGGAATGTGATGTAATATGTCATTTCAATAAGTGAATCTATTTTATAGTTATGGCTTTAAAATATAAACAAATCTAATGAGTCCATTAGTTTTTGAAAATTTTAATAACACTGCTAAAGGCAACGTTTGCTACTTACGGTAAGAGTAAAGAACATAATAAAAAATGTACTAATGTTTTTGAAAACACATTTTATTTCCATGACTTATAAATAAGGAACAATAAATACATTAGTAGCTAAAATTTTAATAATATTGTTGGCAATAATATTGTTGATGATAATTTCATTTCTATAACTTAAAAAAAACCCTGCAAGATAAGAAATAATTCTATCACCAGAATAGGTGGGACAATAATTTACCTTACAGAATACCAGGGGAATAGGCATAAAGCCAATTAAATATTCCTGACAGATTGGATCAGCGGGAAGCAGCTTGCAAAAGCACTTGCTTAGAAGTAGCAGGACTGGACAGGAAGACGAAAACCTTCCATACAAGATTACTACTTGAAATTCAGAAGGTCATTGATAGACAAGATTTAGCCCATAGGACTGGTATGAGAAAGCCGGCAGACAGCGATTTATTCTATCTTATTTTTTTCAAATTTAAATTGATTTTTAATCATATCCATTTTTGTAAAAGTCAAATCTCATTGTTTTAATTTCTCTTAACACTAGTGAAGCTGAGCAAATTTTAACTTTATTAATTTTTTATTCAGGTATAATCAACACACAATATTATATTAGTTTCAGGCGTACAACATAGTGATTTAATCTTTTTATACATTATGAAATGACCACCGTGATATGTCTAGTTACCATCTGTCACCATATAAAGGTACCACAATGTTATTGACTATATTCTTATGCTGTACATTACATCCCTGGACTTATTTATTTTATGACTAGAAGTTTGTACCCTTCACTTACTTCACCTGCCCCCCCAACACACCTCCCCTCTGGTGACCACCAGTTTGTTCTCTGTATCTATGATCTGTTTCTGTTTTATTTTGTTTGTTCACTTGTTTTCCTTTTTACATTCCACATATAAGTGAAATCATGTGACATTTTTCTTTCTCTGTCTGACTTATTTCACTTAGCATAATACTTAGGTCCATCCATGTTGTCTCAAGTGGCAGGATTTCATTCCTTTTTTATGGCTGTGTAACATTCCATTTATACATATACCACATCTTCTTTATCTATTCATCCATCGATGGACACTTAGGTTGCTTCCATATCTTGGCTATTGTAAATAATGCTGCAATGAACATAGGGGTGCATATATCTCTTCAAATTAGCACTTTCATTTTTTCAGATAAATACCCAGAAGTGGAATTGCTGGATCATACGATAGTTCTATTTTTAATTTTTTGAGGAGCCTCCACACTGTTTTCCATAGTGGCTGCACCTATTTACATTCTCATCAACAGTGCACTAGAGTTCCCTTTTCTCCACATCCTTGCCAACACTTATTTCTTGTCTTTTTGATAATAGCCATTCTGACAGGCATGCAGATGGCATGACACTAAATATAGAAAACCCTAGAGATTCCCCCCAAAACTATTGGAACTAACAAATGAATTCAGTAAAGTTGTAGGATACAAAATTAATAGACATAGTGATTTAAAGACATAGTTCTTCAACTAACAAATGATTTTTTAGCACCTAATACATGCCACGCATCATTTTTAAGTACTAGGAAGCTTCCAGGTTGGAAAGAGATTGTGACTTACTGATGCTTTTGGATTTATAAAAGCACAGAAGATGAACATTTTTTTCAGATTGGATGGGTGGTGAGTTAAGAGTCTCTGGGAAGCCTTCCTAAGGGTCAGATGATTGATGTGAGCTGGTCTTAGAAGGATGAACAAGTCTGGTAGGTGAGCCAGGAGTTGAGGGACTTTGACACTGTGCAAAGAGATAGTGGTCTAGAGGATCAGACCATGTAACAGGCATGTTAAGTCCTAGGGTAAGATGGCTGACAAGGAGGTTGCAGAGATAGTTAGAAGCTAGATTATGCAAAGCCTCATATAACACTCAATGGAATGGGGTCTTTATTCTGGAGTTAGATGTTTCCAAATTTTAGTGTGCATAAGTATCACCCCGCCAGGAGATTCTGATTCAAGGAGTCTGAGTTAAAGTCTAGCAATCAGCATTTTAAATAGTCTTTCCAGGCCATTTTACTTCTGGTGCTTCTGGAATGTCTGGTACTTCTAGGGTCACAATCCTAAAAGACGCTGTTGAGCAGGAACTACTGAAGGGTTTTAACTGGGAGAGTTGGCCATGTTTGTCCATTTAGAGGTTGATTCTGGTAAAACACATTAGAGATTAGATTGGAACTCAAAAAAGGAGGCAAAGTGAGTCCTTAGTAGGTTATGACCATAATCCAGGGAAGAAGTGACACATGCATGAATTGAGGCTGAACTTGTTAATTTATTAGATGTAAGAGACAAGGAAGAAGAAAAAATCAAGGATGACTCTTGAAAACTGGTGCTGTTATTCAGTGAGGGAATGTGTGGGCTTGACTGGGGAAAGAGATGAGCTCAGAACGGCCTTTCTTTCCTTGAGCTCCTTCCAAATTGTGATGTCAGTTCAGCTCCATTACAGAGCTCAGGAAATCAGTACTGGACATGAGAATTTAGTAATTATCAAACTATTAGTGCTAGCTAAAGTCAGAGTCTGATTGAGTAAAGAACACAAAAAAGCAAAGGAAAAAAGGTCAATCATAGAATTTTGGAGAACATAGCATTTGATAGAAAACAGATATTTGAAAAAAAAAATTGAGAAGGCATGACCAGAAATATATAGTAGGAAAACGAGGAGGGAGAGGTACCACTGAAGGCAAAAGTGAAGTAATTCCGAGAAAGAGAGACTTGTCCACAGGGGCAAAGCACCACTGGGATGTCAGATTCATGAAGAGTCAAAGTGCCCAATGGCCTCCATGTTCCACTTGGCATGTGTAATCATTTTGTGGTCTCACCACAACTACGTGCAAGGACAGTTACTTCAGTTTTACAGAGGAAGATGCTGAGACACAGAACTGTCAAATTGCCCAAGTTTGCAAGGCTCGTGAGAGGAGAAGGTTGTTTTCAGTTCCACTTCTGCCTGGTCAGGAAGCCTGTGCCCCTTCCTCTATCACATGCTGTCTTCCTAGGAACTTGAGCGAAAGAAATTTCAGGGGACTAATGTCCAGGAAGTGGAAGGGTGAATAACAGGTGATAGATTAGAGGCACTGCATGTCAATGATTCTTTCTAAAACCTGGTCTCTGAAAACAAAGGAAAAGTAACATGAGATGAAGAGCTGTGAAACTGAAAAAAAAAAAGGCATGTTTAAATTCAAAGGGGAAAGAGCTAGCAGAAAGGGAGAAGAGGAAGGTGCAGGAGAGACAGGTATAAGGGGTTTATTTTTAGTCACAGAGGGAGTTGAATTCAGAGCCATGGCAGTGGACACTGAGTGATGAAGGAGAAGGAATAAAAGATAGAAATAAGTGCATTTTTAGATGGAAAGAGGAAGAAGAGTTCAGGAAGTCTTGCCTGACAGATGGTTTCTATTTTTCTGGTTTCTCAATTTGGAGAAAATAGAGACATTTGCTGAAAATAATAAGGTCTGGTGGTAAAAATAGGGCTTAAATAAAATTAAATAAAAATGGGAATAATTCCTTAGAGGATGTGGAGTAGGGGATGATCAAGAACATGTAGAAAAAATATGGTCAGGCAGTTTAAATGGTCCAGCTCAGGATGGGGACAAAAGACTTGGAATGCTCTCATTTTCCATAGTCAGGTAACTCTCAGCAACTGATGGGAAAAACCTCATGTCTACTTCAGACAACTTCTTCCACCAGGAGGATCACACAGCCCTGGTTAGGAATAGCTGTGTTAGAACATTTTGGGGAGAATTCATTAAAATATGAGGCTTGAGGAATACTGTGAAAGTTGAACAGAATGTGGATTGGTGAAGAGGAGGGAGAAAAACATTCCAAGAAGAATGAGCAACAAGGAAACATGGAAAAGCATTATCTTAAGGCTGTAAATTAACATGGGAGTATTGAAGGAGATGAGGAGGAGGAGAGGGGTACTGTTTGTGGATGATGGAAAGTGGAGTTAGATGAGTGTTAGTCTCTGGAAAATTCTCCACTCTAGCTAAAGAAGTTGGACTTCATCCTTTGCCAAGTTTTCTCAAAGCAGAAAATCACCACTGGCTTCACTAATCGTCCTTCCTTAGGCTTACAGATGTTCATATTCAGCTGTATCTCATGATGTCAGGGGAACGGGAAGAAAATTTGCTTGGCTCCTGCTGTGTGTTGGAAAGAGACTTTACATATACTATGTCTAACCCTTACACACCTTGTAAGGTGGATACTATGTCCATTTTGGCCAAGGTCACACAGGTAGGAATCAGAGGCCTCTAAAAACATACTCTTACCTATTTGGTTCCAGTCCATAATTAGTGGGAATGTATCAATATGCACTTGCTAACGAGAGCCCCTCTGTGTACATTAAGAAGAGCTTCTCTCTTGGTCCTCGTGGCGGGAATGATTTTTGGAAATCAAGGGATAAGTTCTGGGGCTGTTGCTGTGTGTTATGTGGTTTCCATAGTCCCAGGAGCTATGAAAAGGATAGTCAGGGACTACCAAGGGAGCTAGGCCCAGGATCTGCTGCAGTAAATCTGGAATTTGAGCAACAATAAGACCCCAAGGAACTTAAATTTCTTACATCCTTCCTTCCTCGTGCTCTCTGCGCCCTTCTCTTTTCACAAGTGTTGCCTCCAGCAACTCTCAGCCAGGCTACTGGAGGTGGAGTGGTGACACAGCCAGTGGTTCTAGGTGGACAGGTTACTGTGGCCTTCCTTCTTTGAAATACAATCTAGGTTCCCCTTTGTCAGGTGTGGGAGAAGAGGGTCCTGGGAGCCTAAGGGCCCTAATGCATCAGCTATAATGTGTTCTTTAATCTTTTTAACACTGCTTAATATTTTTCCCTATTACATTCCTGGGAAAACTAAAAGCATTTTCCTACCGCCCAAATGTCCATATCCCTCCAACCCCAGATATATAGTTTAAGAAGAATACCAGTCCAACATCTGGACAAAAATTCAAGAGCATATAGCTTCTCGTGAGATGACAAAGGCCACAGGTCTCTTTTTATGTTCAAGTGGAGGAATTTCCTTGGCTTTCTGCCTTGCTTCTTTAGTGGTCCTCTAAGCTAGCTGAAGTATCCATATCTGTGTCTGTATCTGTAACCATGATAAGTCTATCCCTGTATAATCTGACTGCTCTCTCATGCCAGTATGGAGTCATTCTCCTCCAGGAAGGCATTTTGACATCTTCCCATGCCTTCATTTGTTTCGTCGTAGTTCCTCAGCATGGGTTCCACAAAGTGGGAAAAACTCAAATTTTCCAACGTCTTCATGATAGGGGAAAGGCTAGGAAACACTTACTTAGAGCATATGTTTGTTATAGTTTCTAGGGAAAGGTTTAAGATGAGTAAAGGCTTCTGCAATGGGCCTTCAGAGTTTATGCTCCCCAAATTTTATTTCCTGGTAGTGCAATATTAGGCTGTGAGAAATTACATAGCAGAGTAACATAAACTAAGCCTTTAAATAGAATACAAATAGCTGCCTCTAATAACAATATCATGCCTGACACCATACTAGGTGTTTACGTAAATCATGCCATTTAATCTTCAAACTAATCCTATGATATAGGTTACTACTATGGTTTTTCAGTTGAGGAAACAGAGACTCGAAAGATCAACAGCTTGTTGAGCTTCTAAGTAGCAAAGACACAATTCCGATCAAAACCTGGTGCTCTGTCCATTATTCTAGACCAGGCCTCATGTCCCTCATGCTCTTTGCTGTCTCAAAGCGGAGACCTTTGTCCCAATGGCTGATGATGCTCAATTGATTGGACTTAAAATGTAGGTACATGTATTTATTTTACATCAAAGGGGAGCCAGGGTAGAGAAAGAGATGAGCTGCACACAGAGATTGTCTTAACTGTGTATTTCTCACTTAACTGATGGGATGGGTAATCTGATGATCTTTGGTTCTGCTTTGCATCAGCCAAATTTGTACAATAAATTTTGTTTTTTTGCTTATTAGTATGCAGGTCTATTCTTGAGTGCCTCTCAACATGGCCATGACAGCAACCTCAGTTATGGTCAGTTCTCAAATATTTATTGGGCATTTGCTGATGAATAAGAAATGAGGACAAACAGATGGTTTCAGAATAATGTGGTTGGTTCAGTGGTCAAGGTATATAGAAGGAAGAAGTCTAGGCCCACAGAGTGGCGACATCTACCCAGACTGGGGAGGAAGAGTCAGGGAAGACTTTCTGGAGGACATCTGAAGTACTTCTTGAAGGATAACTAGAAGTCAGCTGGCAAGGAGGGGTTGATGCTTGGCTAAACAGAGGATGGCACATGATCAAAAGAAGGCACAAAGAATGAGAAAGAGAGTTGTGGGCAGGGACCTGCCAAGAGTTCATAACCATTAGAATATAAAGTGCAAGGCTAATTGCAGTGCTGGGGAGGAGAGCTGAGTTCAGAGAGATGAGGCCCATCAGAGTCTTGTAGCTCCATGAAGGGAAGTGATACAGACAGTTATGCATTTTGTATAGATCATTTGAATTAAAGTGGAAGATGCAATGAAAGAGGTAGGAGGTGGAAACTCACACCACAGGCCCAATGATCCCCACCCTCTCAAGAAAGCAAAAGGATTATTAATAATTACTGAATGGAAACTTTGGAATGGTAATTTACAAAACACTGAAAGTTCTACACTGCAAAATGCATCTATTAATTTCTACTTCCTCTCTGCTATGGATACTGGGGCTCTTGGTTGAGAGGGACTAAGATGAATGTCCAGGCTGCCTCTAGTTCTTTCATCTCGTGCTGTGCCTTGTTAACTCTCCTCTAAGTATTCCCCTGCTTGTGTCCTTGATGTCTGTGTATGCATGATTACTTCTGTGAGTCAGTTTTTTATTATTACTTGAAAATGAAGGTTGGTCTTTCTGTAAATATTGGCATGAAGTAAAGGCTTCCAACAGAGTAACTCAGTGATTTCTACTCTTAATCAGATTAAATTTAAGGGCCATATCATTGTTTTCCAGTCTGTGCTTCACACTTCAAGTGTGATCTGCAGACCACACTGCAGACCAGTTCAGGCCCAGGGACCCTTTGGCACCAGTTCGGGACAAGTTAGGTGAGAACTTCAGAGCAAGCATTTAGACACCCATAGTAATCTGGCTGCATAATTTTATCTATGTGGCATCTAATAGCAAAAACTTGGCTTGCATTTTCTGTATTTTTGGTTTCTCTTCATTCTACTTTTCTAGTAGTTCATTTTGCTATGTTTTACAAAAGTATTAGACTGTGATGGATGGGATCAGAGAGAGGGGTGTGGAAGAGACTGACCCTTCATCATAGACAGTTTGAGAAACCTTGTTCTACATCATGTTGCAAAATGAATGTCATAAGAAAATAAAATAAAGCAAACAGCCCTAGCATTTCTGAGTCACTTCAATGTGTCAGGCAGGTAATTTGGGTGTCACACTCGACCTTTACCAAAGCTCTGTGAGATGGATATTATTATAGCCATTTTGCAAATGAGAAAACTAGAGCTGTGAGCATTTATGTAGGTTTTGTGCGTTGCAATTCAACCTCAAGCCTATGTAATCCTGAAATTAATACTCTTTTTAATACCCCCTGCTCCCCTGTTACAAAGCATATAATTTATTGCTAAATTAGGCTTAGCTTCTTCAAGAGATGGAAAGTTCATTAAGATCAGGGTCCATCTCATATGCCATTTTAAATGTCCCTAATCCATAGCACAGCACTAGAGGCAACACTGATTTTTAATATATTCTGGATAATTGGTACCACCCTCGAGTTGCCCATGTATTAACATGTTGCCCTAGAGGTAAAGGCAGTACCAGGTACTCTGGATGAACAAGTGAAGGCCCTCTCATAAGCAGGCCAAGCTTCCATGAGGAAGGGTCTTTTCATCAGATCTTTATGCAGAAACAATTAAACTACACACCGCCTCTTTGTGCCTAATGAGACGTTTTGTTTCAATCTATGAGAACTGTGTTTGGAGGTGTTTGTTTTGAGGAGAAGAGGAAAGAGATGGAAAGAAAACTAGGTTTTGTCATGTTAAGCCCTCAAATTATTGTAGATGTGCACATAGGCTGTAATATCACCAGGAAACACTGTGTCACATGTCATTATGTCTACTCCTAACCCACTTCAGCTCTCCGTAATGTTAGATTAAATGAACAATTGTGCGCACTTCTCTTTTAGGTTCTAACCATGGACATTTAATGTGCCACAATCCAGGAGAACTCTCCACACGCCTAAGATGAAGCACTGTTGATGTTCTCCCGGTGCCTGTTTCATTCAGAAATAACACACTTTGAAGAAAGCTTGTATCTCCGTGCTGGTTCCTACTATAAATTTTATTTCAGCACTTGCCAGTGCCCTGAGCAGAGTATGCCAAGTGTAACCAAAGCTGCAGACAGTTTGTGAGATTGATACTTCAGAGAAATTGAAATTCAGTCTGAATATTCTTCATCAAAGTGCAGAGCTATGCCCTGAAATCGGAGAGAAATCGGGTGCCTGAGACTGCTCACCGTGTCAAAGGCCCCACATCTGGGGAAGGAGCAGCGCACACAGGCAGGAAAGGATGGAAAATGACCACATGCACTAGGGAATTTGATGTCAGGACAGCCCCAGAAAATCCAGAAGCATAGTTACTTATCATTGTAACCCCCAACTCACCTTCCTTTTTAAGATCTTGCTAACAAAATCTAGTTATTTCTTTATTCTTAATCACAATTGTATTAAGAATATCTATCAAAGCAAGACAGTGTAGCCTGGTGGTAAAGCTCACAGACTTCAGGCCAAGAATATCTATCACTGAGTGAGCACCCACTGGATGTTAAGCACTATACTAAGGCATAATGTAAAAGGTAGCTCTTTTAACCCTCTCCTTAATCATAAGGAGTATATATTGTTATTATCCTTCTACAGATGAGGAAACTGAAGCTCAGGGAGGCCCCTGGCTGGTGAGCATGACAAAGCATGTAGTTAAACTGATTCAACTCATCTCTAAGCCAGTATTTTTTATTAATATGTTCTTCTCTAACAGCATCCCTGACAATTTTATTTTGGTTTGAAAAATACAGGACTGTACATTGAAAAGTGAAAGTTATACACCAAACCTTTGACTGCTCAGGTTGAAAAGAAACACCAGAATCATCTTTGGGAGAACATTAGCTTTAAGACATACAGGAACTACCACCCCCTCTGATTGTCTCATGAGATGCAAATAAAGCACCATATCTTCCTGAATCTTTGGCATTGTTTGCCTCCAAAAACCAAAGAGCAAGATGAGGGGTCCTCGATGGCAATAAGTATTTTACTACATCCCCTTCCATTTCACTGCAGGAGATTCTAAGGGAATGAGAAGACAGAAACCCAGAGGCTTGTGGTGGCACCAGAGAAAGGAGATCACAGGGCCATTGACAATGATAAATCAAAAAGCCCTCAAATCAGTGTTTCCCAAAGTGACCTCTGCAGAGCAGCAATCCTCGTAAATGAGATGTTTGGCTAACAAATGGGGTAAACACCACTCTGTCTCTGTTTTAGAGATTCTCCCTTGCACATTAGTATATCGAAAGCTTGGAGTATTATTCAGCTTTAAAAAAGATTGAAATCTTGCCATTTCTGACATGTTAGAACTTGAAGGCATTATACTAAGTGAAATGAGTCAGACAGAGAAAGCCAAATGCCATATGATCTCACTTATAGGTAGAATCTAAACAAAACAAAACAAAACAAAAAAATAAGCTCATAGATACAGAGAGCAGATTGGTGGTTGCCAGAGGCAGCAGGTGGGGGGTGGATGAAATGGGTAAACAGGGTCAAAAGATACAAACTTCCAGTTATAAAATAAATAAGTCATGGGAATATAATGTACAGCATGGTGACTATAGTTAATAATACAGTATTGTATATTTGAAAGTTGCTAAGTTCTCATCACAAGGAAAAAAATTGTAACTCACGTAAGGTGATGGATGTTAACTGGACTTATCATGACAGTCATTTTGCAATGTATACAAATATCGAATCATTATGTTGTATATCTGAAACTAATATAATGTTATATGTCAATTATACCTCAATTTAAAGCAAAAGCTTGAAGAAACCTTGCCATTAAAGAAAAAAAAATTTTTATTTGATGTAACACAACATCTTGCAAAATGCCCAAAACAATAAATATGCATAAATATTTGACTTAGTGACATGCTCTATGAACATGATATTCAATTTCTGCTGTAGGCTTGTTAAGTCAGACAAAATGGTTCAGGTTCTTGGGGCCCCAAATAACCGTGACTTTGCAATTCATTATTATCTTCCTGCCTGGATATGTATATTGCCAACACTTCTGTCTAGGTGAATCAGGTTAAAGGAGAATAAACGGCTGTCTAAAAACAGAACATATTTACAAACAAAAATGATAAAGTCTTATCAACCTTGTCATTTTTGAACTTGTACCCCTTTGAATGTAGGATGAATGCAACAGGAAACTCAAATAAATTTTCAAATAATTTAAGGAAGTTTATAGTTACCCCCTAGATGTCCATGGACCAATCCCACCCAGCTAACAACCCCATAAATAGAAACTAGAGGCAAGCAAGAATATTATGATTTTAATTATCAGTTAGTATCTTAGGAAGAACAAATAAAACTCCTATTAAACGCTTACTAGATACAGAGTAAAATGAACGGGCAACCATTAAATATCTGTACCGTATCTGACAGGAATGTACTCAACGAATATGAGGGAAAAAAAGAATTCTCATTTTACTCATAGGAGAAAGGGTAAAGAGGTTTCCCAAGGTTACATGTCTAGGGTAGAGCTAGGATTTGATCCCAGTTCTGACACTCTAAAGCATGCCTTCACTACACCATGCTGCCAGTTTAATGGGAACAAATTACTACTACTAAAAGATCGGTAAGAAGGGGCTCTACCTTCAAGGAACAATCTGTTGAGGGAAGATTAGAGATATGCATGACAAGAAAACTAGTAATACAGACACAAGAATGCATTAGTGACACAGAGAAACAGCACTGCGTGAAAGAGAGAAATCAAGGTTTCAGCATAGGCTTGGGAATGGCTGTGGTTGAGAAACGCAAAGTCCTCTGCATGTGTGTGTGTGCATGCACACTAGACACAGAGACAGGGAACAGTATGAAAATAATAACAGGGACAGAAAAAATGCTCTATGGGCCTATCTGATCCTGGCCTCTAAGTGTTGAGGGGGAGCAGAGTATGCCACCCCAAAATATGCCTCTGGCTTAAGGATTATCGTGAGCTGGTTAATTTTAAGAAACAGCAGACACAGGAGAAGTTCTGAAAACTGAGCAGAAGTTATCCTCTTGTAAGAGACATTTACATTTACAAGAGAAATCTCCATTTGTAAGGGTGATAAGACATTCTTATAAATAGAAAAGGCTAGGATTTAAATCTAGTTACCCTTGTTTACCATGCTTTTCCTGGTAACCTCCCATAATTGGCCTCTTCCCACCTCCAATATCTTTCTTTTGTCTTTAGCTAAAGAAAGCATTTAAGGTGAAGGCTTGGACCATTTTGGTGATTTACTCAGTTTTCCTGGGTATCTCCCACGTATATAGAAGGTATACATGTCGGTAAACTTCTGTTTGTTTTTCTCCTGTTAATCTGTCTTTTACTGGGGCGGGGGGGGGGGCTCTCTCAGCCAAGAACCTAGAAGGGCAGAGGTAAATTATTTTTCCTCCCCTTACAGTGTCACAAAACAAGGGCTTGCTCTTTACCACCATTGCACACCAACTGCAGACAACAGGTTCAGTAAATAGACATTGAGTGCATAGGAAGATATGGCTGAAGAGCTAAAGAGAGGCTGGCTTGTGGAAGACTTCACATTTCTGAGTAAGGAGCCTGTATCTTATACCTTTTATAGGTGAGTCATTGACTGCACTTGCATGTACCAGGGACCCAGGAGAAAACTAGATAGCAGTCAGGCCAAGGGCAATGGAATGAGGCATGGAGTGTTCCAGAGTGATAGGCTTAATAGAGACCAGTTGAGCTACAGCCTTTCTACTTGATTGGGTTCAGGCACAAGAGTTAGGGAGCAGTATCCCTTATAGGGTGAATTCCAATATAATGACATGCAAGATGCAGGTTACGTGAAGGGATGTTGAATGGGAAAAGGCATGCACAGTCAGACAGACCTAGATCAAAGCCAGGCTCTCTCTGTGTGTACCAGTGATAAACCTTGGGTATGTTTCTTCACCTGACCCAGTCACATTTTCTCCTTTGTCAAATGAGGATCAGAATACCAGCCTTAACAGGAAGATTGTAGGCCCTGTACTCAAACTGCTTGAGCTGACATTTACACTTTCTAGCTGTCTGACCTTAAGCCAGAGATTTTACCTCTCTGTGACTCTGTCTCCTTATCTGTAAACTAGCATTCAACATATACTTACCATGCAGGGTTATTATCAAGATTAAATGTGTTAATACACGTAAATAACAGAATTGTTTCTGGTCTGTAGTAAGTGTCCCATAATTGTTAGGCCTTCCTCTTGTTCTTATTATTACTGTCACATAGCAAGCACTCAATTCTTAGGCCATGGTAGATACCGAGGAAAGACGATTTGAACAAGCTGCCCATTCAAGCTCAGTCTTAGGGATTTTTGAGATTTCAGCATGAAAGAAATCTCTCACATTGGAGATTTTAAAGGCCATCCCAGTATTAACCTAATAAAAAATCTGTGCCCAAGGCTAGATCTCCCTCCCCAGTCCAACCTCACCTTCATTTTCTTGCTTCCTCTGTACAAGGTGCAGGATTACTCAGGGAATGTCAAGGCTCTCCAGTGGAGCCTTTGCCTGTTGTGAAATCCTTTTTCATCTCTCTCCCTAAAGAAAGTCCCCTTAGCATTAACAATCCAATTGTCTTCTTTTCTTGTATGAAATACACCTCACCCTGTAACTTGACCTGGTAGGAGTGTGATTAGTTAATTGCTGTGGGCACCTGACATTTGAAGGAAAAATGGATACCTTATACATCTTTCTTCTGATGCAATGGAAATGATTAAGCTTCAGTCATTTCTCAGTGGGGGGGCAGCTGTTTTCAGGTGGATATTCAGAGACTTGCAAATTCTAGATATTAAGCTGTTCTTGTCTGTCTTTTTCTCTTTTGTGAAGGGATGGCAGGGGAGGGATTGGACAGGACAAAGGGACAGGATCTGAATAATTTTTTTTTAAATCTCTACTCTTTGTAATAAAAATGTTCATCCGTATTAATTCCAGCTTGTTTGCGATGTGCATATTGGCGACTGGCGAAATCCTGAAATCTCCAGTTTCCCTTTCCAGTCCTTGTCTTTTACATCTAGATGACATTTCCCTTCAGAGGGGCTCTTTCTCACTCCCTCCAGTCCCCCAGAGCTCACAGCCATCCTGTCAGGAGCTGGGAAAGAACATACCGCTCTGGTACACTTAGTAAAAATCACTATCACTGGCATCTAGAATGAGAACTTCCCCTCCTCCTTCCCTGAGGACATGCAGGGTAATGAGGCTCTCAGTGCCTTTCTCTCTTCATCTTTTCTGGGTCATGGATGTGTTTTGAAAAACAGGTGAAATATAAGACCTTTATCCAAGAAAAATGCACAGATGCACATACATACATAGCGATTTGTGCACAATTTCAGGAGATTCACAGCACCTCTTAAACACAAAATGGAAATCATTGAGTCCTAAAGCAGAGTCCAGGCAGGACTTTCTGTAAGAAGCCTGAGAGAGATGGGGAACAGGGTAGAGGAATGGGCCTTTTGTCAATATTACTTCATTCTACTTTCTTTCCCAACACATAAAGCCACTAGTGCAGATATGTCTAAAAATTAGTATCACAATAAAAAGAAAGTATTAATATTATCACTGCCCACACAGTGCCTTTTTATCAGCAAGTGTTGAGAAATAAGACCCATACTTCTGTAACACCATTGTGTGTAATAACATGATCTAGTAACTCTGTCTTAAAGAAAAAAAAAAAATGTTTGGAGAAAGAGCTTTTCAACTGGAGGCCAAGCAGAAGGGCTTAATGTCGGCCCATAGAAATTGATTCAGGGATACTCTTCACAAAATTTTTTCCTGAGGAGTCCCTAAGTCAGACAAGAGTGATCCCATTAACCTTGAACTTCTGGGTACACATTTTGAAGCCAGAGACATGTTTGACATCTCTTGTTTCATCTGAAAATGTCATGAGATTTTATATGCTACTGCAGAACATATCTATATTTTCTCTAATATTAAAATAATGTACATTTCTTAACCTTTGAATGAAATTGGCGATCCAAGAAGATGGACTTTTTTGTTAATTGATATGTGTGTGTATGTGTGCACATGTGTGTGTTTCCTCATTATCGTTGCTTCATTGTATGGTGTGGACAGTTCTAAAGCTACAATTGAAAAGCTTTTGTTCAAAGATGAGGTCACCCAGAATGATGTGTCCCCAAATATGCTGTGATCATTTCACAGCATCTATCATCATGACAGCTGAGGAGATATGAGCAACCATAGGGATTTATGAAAAATTTAAGCAAGAATAAAAGCACAGAGGGGGACTACTGACTAGGGGCCAATATATACCATCATCTCCAGAAGGATGGTCTTGGGAAGGTGGAACCCCAGGCTACGAGGGCTGTTTCCAGTATGAAAGTAGCCATGGCTTATATTCACAAGTTGAACATGTTTCTTCACGAAAAGCAAAAATCAATTCCTAGTTTGAAACTGGTACTCAAAAAATATTTGTAGAATGAATGTGATTTCCTGAAATCAACCAGAATGATAAATTGAGAACCTGTTAGGAGCTCAGCTCCTAACCAGTGTCTAAAATTCTCTCCTCAGTGGAAAGAACACAGTGGTTTGGAATCACAGACCAAGGTTAGATCTCAGGTCAACCGCTTCACACTTTGATGGACTTGGCCAAATTACTGAGCCTCTCTAAACCTAAATTTCTTAAGAAATATTAACCATATAGGGTTGAGAGCAGATTAGTAGCAATGTATGTTCATGATAAGGCCTGGCACACAGTGGGCAGTCAATAAAGATAGCTACTATTACTATAAACAGAGACTATATAAAATGAAGTTGGACAAATTCTGAATGAAAAGAAAAATAGAGGCCAATAAAAGGCAGTATATAATTAAGAGTGTAAAGATGTAATATATATTATATAGGCTTTAAGGATTTAGAGGAAAGCAATAGCAATCAAGACTAGAGAAGAGAGAACTAGAACTGAACTATGGGGAAGATCTGTGTAGACATAGTAAGATGAGAGTTCATAGTTCACCCAGTTTAGGAGAAACCACCAAGATAAAATTTTGCAAAATATCCTCGAGCAAAGTGAGGAGAACAATTTATATCAGTTGAGGGCTAATTAAGTAAAAACCATGAGTGGGAGAAAGGAGAGCCAAACATAGCCTTTAGACAATACAGCTCTTTGGTGCTTTCTAGCTTGATCCATTTATACTTAAAGGTTTATCTTGTTGTAAAACCTTCCTGAATCTCCTCTGTAGCCCAGGTTTCCTTATGGTCATCATATTGTGGACTCCACAGGTCAGTAAGAACAAATCTAGAGGAATGACGGCATTCTATTTGGACGTTATATTTTAAATACAGCATTGACAAAATAGAATATGTATAGAATAAGGGAACATGATGGTGGGAAGTCCAAGGAGGCAGAACCAATTCATAGGAAAAATAAAGGAAAAGAAGAGATAAAAAGACCAAGAGAAATGGGGTTGTTGTCCTTAGGTATTTGCAGAAAAAGCATGATGAGGAGGGTAGATTCTTGGTTTAAGATGTCCAGTGAGCAGAGCTAAGGGGAGTGGTTTGGCAGTACTTGAAGGCAGATGGGTACAGTGGAAGGAAGGATGCTCTATTAACTATAATTTTTGTGGAGGAAAGTACCTGTCCCGTGAAGTCATATTTCTACACTTATAAGAAGTAGGAGAGAGTAGCCAACTGTCTAGAATGCTTTCAGGGAGTATGGATATCTACATAAGTTTTGCAGGCTATGGCTGGACTATGTAACATCAAAAGTCCCTTTTCTATCTCCAGCCTCTGACTTTTATAACCTGCCTTTTTCAAAAAGCAGAAATCTACCAGAGGCCAAGGCCAACCATCCCATTTCCATTGAAAAGACAAATTAAAGGCTGTCTTTTTGCTCTAATTGATTTTAAAAATTGAAGATTGGATTGGAGCAGATAGGCGATCATAGCCAGGATCCTTATCTAACTGATCTTTGAGCTGCTAAATGAGGTAGAAAATGTCATCTGAATAGATTGGTCCATGGCCTTTCCTGAGCCATGTAGCTATGTCACCTCAGAAGCACTTGCACAGGCTATTTTGGCACCTTATTTTCATCCCAGAACTTCGCAAATATATATATGTATGCTAGAGGGGGCCTATAAAAAGAAAAAATATGACAAATAGTTAGAAAAAGCTTTACTATAAAACAGACTTTAGCTATTGCATGACAGCACATGGCATTCTGCCAAATGTGGCCTGATCAGATGATTTTCAGGATCAGACTGAAAGTTGAATCAACTGAAAAATGCGCGAAATGTATCTTTGTAGTTCCCAGTCCAGGATATGTGCCCTTGGTCCCTCCTCAAACGGTGCTCACATCACCCCTGTTATCCCCTGTTTGTCTAAAGTCTATGGGGACAGGACAGCCATCCCATGACTCCCGCAAATTACAAAAATTATAAATATCAATATATCAAAAATACCTGTACAGCTTCTCCAAACACACTCCTCAACTCATTTGTTACTCACAATAGCAGACAGTCAGGGCAGATATCATCACCCTTATTTAAGAAAAATGTGGAATGATGAGCACAAAGTCACATAGCCAGAAAGTGGCAGAATCAAGGACCAAGATCTATTTCTTCTCTATTCTAGGGATCAACAGGAACTAGATGTTAGAAGAAAGGCTTTGTGTGTGTGGGTGTGTGTTTGTTTGTTTGGTGTTTGTTTTCTTTCAATTAAGACATGATGATCCATAAATGACTGACAGATCTAAACAGAGCTTCTCAAGCTTTGGCTGTCTTGACATTTTGGGCTAGATAATTGTTTGCTGTGGCGTGCACTCCTGTGAATGCACTATGGATGCCTATACCATCGCTGGCCTCTACCCACTAGCCAGGAGCAAGCCCCCAGTTGTGACAACCAAAAATGTCTCCAGACATTACCAAATGCCCCCTGGGGCAAAATCATTTCCAGTTGAGAACTATTAACCCAATACTACCAGGTTTAATTTCTCTAAAAAGAGAAGCACAAACTAAATTAATCGACAGTGAGTGCATATGTGTGCTGTGTGGGCATGTGTGCACATGCACATGTAAATGATTGACACAGAAACCTCCCAATGTCTTTGGCTTCTTCTAGGAATCAAACCTTCCTAGCACAAAAAATGCAAAGGTACTATTTTGGCTTTAGTTTCTAATATGGGATGAGAATTGGATGGTGTGTGAAATGAGACTTTCACTGGTCATCAAGTGAGGTATTTTTTTTCCCCATAGACAAATGACATCATTTCCCCAGTGAAGCCACAAAACACTTAACTATAGGAACCCTATGAGACAAATTGAATTTACCAACAAAAAATGATATTTATTCAGAAAACATAGAAATCTTTACCCCAAACAATGTATCAAAAAGGGTGAGAACATCAATAGAGTTATACATTCTCCTCTTGAATTGATTTTGTTTCACTTGATCAGATGTTTCTTGGATTAATTTTACTAATGAATTTTCATAGTGGTTTATTCCCTTGACTACTAAGCCAGACTCTGTTCTTAATTATGATATTCTTTCCTAAGTCCAGGTCTTTTATCAGACCATTAACAGCTGGAAAAGATTTGTTGACATGACAGCTAAACTAATCCATCTTGGTCATAAAGGACAAAATCAAGAATGCATTGTGTGTGAATATTTGTACAGAAAAGCATGATGTATTCCATACATATATAACAGCACCATAGCACCTGTCACAACTATATACACTGATACTCAGTAGCCAAGATTAACAAAACAGTGATGATAAGAATTACAAGAAATATTCCTTTTGTAGATTCACAAGTAGAAAGAATTTCAACCTCGTTTGATATATTAAAAGATGCCTAAACATGTAGTACTGACTTTTGTTAATAAAGAAGTAAGTACTGTTACAAATACACACACACAGGCACACACAGACATACATATCATGTCTCCAAAACACATGACATGCCACAAGGTTATTTCAAAACAACAAATCAATACCTTTAAACCAAAGGAACCACTTTGTAATTGTATGTCTCTTCTGTAGTCTTCATTTAATTAGATCATTGTTGAGGGAGCTTTGTGTTTCTCAGGTAACAGTATCTTGGCCTAAACAAATTCCAAGGCCAAGGTGCTCATTAATCGCATGTATACTTATTATCCATATGCTCAAGTATCATTATTTCCTGATTATGTTACTGAAATGTCAAGCTGAATATATTTGAAGTTTTGCATTCTGTCCATTAGGTAAAATAACCATGTGAAAGAACTATAACAGAAAAAATAACCACAGTAAATCAGAATGCAAAAGATGCTTACTGAACACCACCCTGAAACAGCAGCTGCAGTGGGACATGTCTGCACACCTCCCAGTAGCATTTATCCATCCTCTTGGCAAAACACATTCAATTTCAGAAAATAAATAGATATTAATTTCCATTCAAATGCTCACTTCAATTCATTATCTAGAGAGGTAAATATTCACAAAGGTGACACTCAAGTCAATGTTGACCTTGGGGGATAATAAATTTTGACATTTACCCGAATAAGCAGTTCACGTAGAGTGTATACACATGTAAAATTCTACCTGGGATATTAACTATGAAAAAAACTAATAAGAACTCAAATATATAATATATATATGTGTATGTATATATATTATCTTAAATTATTTACTATATTAAATTCTATTAAGAATGCAGAGCAAGAGCATTTGGAGTTCACACAGGGATTTATTTTCCTATATGAGTGCAGTGTAGATTTAAATGCAATGTGATTTTCTAATGGATGGTTCTCTAAGCAAACACTCAAGCTTGTGATTACAATTAACAGTTCAGTCAGAATCAGAAACCAAGACTGGATCCAATATTCAACCATTTTATTTAATTTGTATACTTTTACCACTCATATTCATTAACATTAGGAACCAGGAAAGGGCCTCGCTGATGGAGGCCAAAGGTTCTCTCACAAAAGTTAGGAGATAGAGGCATGAGATTTGGAGGGAGCATTGAACTGTGTGCCAACATTCAGGGTTTGCCCCTATCCTGTCCCTACTCCAGGCTTTCTGTCTGTACTTGGGTTTCACTTAACCTCTGTGCTTTAACTCAATTATCAAGTAGTTATTTTGCCATTCACTGTGTGGCTAACATGAAATCCCATCTTTTGAGGAGGCCCCAAGGGATCATCTGGGATAGAGGTGGATAATTCAACAGCCTTCACAAGGTAATTTTTCTTCCAAATAAGAACAGCTATTGAGGAGAACTTCTTTTGTCAAGCTACTATCTATTCAAATCCATGTGCCAATAAGATTCTCTTGCCCTGAGACACATATAAAATAGCAACAAGAAAATACAATAAAAAATTTTCGAAGGGTTAAGAATGGGCATCTGGGCAGAGGTAACATTTGAAATACTTAATAACCTCAATAGCAGGTCATTGACTGATGCGAACAGATGTGGGGAGCGAGCACCTGGGATGGCCTTGCTGCTGCACATCAGCCGAGTGTTGGCCACCATTCAGGGCACCACTCCCACCCTTCCTCAAAACCTCCATGTCTAATCACTTTTGCATAAAATTGTAGACTTAAAGATTCCTGCAATTCAGGATAAGGCAGAAGTCTTAACACGGTACCCTCATGAAGCAGGGGGAGAAGAGCAGGCTGAGTCGTGGGATTCTGCATCTCCTCTCCCTATTTTTCCCAAAGCAGCAATCTTGTAATTTACTTTACACATTAAAAGTCCATATAAAATTTCATTTTGGAAACCAAATAGTTCTGCACCTAAAATAAGTTTAAATATTTAAGGCTTATTCCTTGAAACACTGATACTTTTTGAGAGCTAGAACACAGCGTTTATTAATTGCCTTAGTGTGAACTACTTCAGGATTCTCTGTGTCCTTTCCTGATAGCAGCCACTGATAGAGAAAGAGAGGCAGGACTGAGAGGGTGCTGGACACCAGACAAATTACCTAGCCTTTCTAAATCCAAGCAAGAATGTCCACCGAAACAAGAAAATAGCTGAAAAACAGAACAAAGGAGACACAAAGACAGACCTAACCACTAAGCCAGGTAATGACCCAGGTTGAAGAGACAAACCCAAGAGAGCTGGAGAATAAAGCAAAGAATTCCCTAGTCTGGCTTTCCATGTAGCTTGTGATGAAAGGAAGTTCACACACATGCTGGTCTTCCTCTGTCAAGCAGACACTCTTGAGGCTGGCAAGCAGGTGCTCATCACTGCACCTAGTCTGCAGTGAACAATAATGGTATTGGGTACGCACTTGTTAAAGCCATCCTCCCATCTATCTCCACTGGATGAAAGGAGGTTCTAGACTGGGTTTGGGATGAACTCTGCAGCTGAAGATGGAGAACAGATACAAATGCCATCCAATCCTTGCCTTGTTTGAACCTGTGATTCATGTATCACAAATAGGGTTTTTCTTATTAGCACCAACTTAAACAATCAAAAAACCCAGAAGATCTCTTAATAAATTCCAGGACTGGTGCACTATAATGTAGTGATGAAAATATTGCACTTAGTGAGGAATGTGTCTAGGGAGCATGAAACAGGAACAGACACTAATGGTGGGCACTGATTGTGGAATCCACAAGGTCATTAGTAATAGGCATAGAGCGTTGCCACCAAGAGTTGATGGCACAAGCTTTAATGAATAATATAACCAAGTTTTATAAATGGTTAGACCTACAGGAACTGTTTGTAATAGAGACTTCCAGATATGGGAAAGGAGTTCCTGCATGGTTAGAATAAGATGCCCTGCACAGTGGGAAGGAATCCGTGGGTCTAGACTGATGAGGCTTTTCTCACCCTGGATCAGACAGAGGACTGGCTCTGCAAGGTTGAACATCTCCTCAAATTTAGGAATAGCTCAGCCTTAGCTTTGGCTTCAACAAAATAGAAGGTAGAGTGAAAAAAAGTATAAACTTTGGAGTCAGAGAAATATGGATTATAATCCCAGTGTGATCACCTACTAGCTATTTGATCTTGGGTAAATCACCTAACCATCCAAGCCAGCACATGTTCACTGTAGAACCAGAGGAGAGCAACTGTTCCATAGGACAGTGGCGAGGAACAGAATGAGACCTCAGCAGGCACGCCCCTATCATGCAGTAGAGGTTTGAAGCCCTGCCAAGGAAGAAACACATTACTTAACTTTATCTCTCATCTTCAATGTTCCAACATTCCAATATGCTGGTTTCATTTCTTTTGACTGTGCCAAAAGGTTCCTGATTGCTGTAGAATGAGAGGCATTAATCTCTCTTTTAATATCCTGGTGAGCTCAGCCTGTCTCTAATCAGGAGGAATCTGCCCCCATTGACCCCAGTCCTATAACCTGGCAGAGCTCATTCACTCAGAGGTAAACTCCATGGACGTGTCAGCACACAGCCAGGTGACGGCAGTGAGGGGCCGCATAGACTTGGAGGGGTCTGAGCAGACTTCTTACCCACAGCCCCTCCAAAAAGCTCCATCTCTGTTCACTAAGAAGTCTCCTGGGTTTCCTTTCCTCCTGTGAATTGATAAGCCCCTCTCACCTCCCATTATTAACTAATCATAATCTGCAGCTCACAGACCATTGAGTTGATGAGAAATGAAGCTACCTGTTGTTCCAAGATGAGAGGAGAGACAGGGCAGTTGTTCTCCTTCATACAGGAATCCTGGAAGGCATAAATAGGGAGAAAGAGCCAAAAAGCTTAGGCCTGTGCCCCTGCGTGTATGTGGCCTTCTGCCACAGGTTCAGTAATTCAAATTTGCTCATCAGTTTTTAATTGGAGATTTGGGGAAAATATTTTTTATCGTAATATAAACATCAACATAATATGGAGCAGAATGCAAATTTGCCTTAGTGTTTAAGACAACATCAAGAAATTACATGCTTCAGTGGCCACTTGAAGCTGAGCTCTCAGAATCCCCCGGCTTCTCACACACTCTTCCTTTCCAGTGAGCGGCACTTCAACGGAAAAGTTGGAAAAGCATTAGCTTCAGCCATAACACATAAAAACAAGCCATTTAGTGAATGTTAGTTGAAACAGGCAGAGTGAAGGAAGAGAGATAGAAAAGAGACAGAGTTGGGGAAGAGATAAAGGAAGAGGAAAAGGAGAAGGGCATGGGAAGCGAGGGAGGAGGGAAGAGGAAAGCAAAGGGGGGGGCGCATCAGCAAGAAGGCAAATTGGAGCAATGCTGAAGATGAGGGGGCAGGGAGAAAAGAGAGGAAAAGGAAAGAGGCACTTAACAAATCGAGCAACAATAGAGCAGAGGGGCCCCAGTGCCGTGGCTTTGTTTTGAAGACTGTTAACTCTTGTTGTTGTTGCTTCTGCAGCTATGTGGTCACCAATCCTAATCCTTCCCTCATCAACGTTTTTCATTGTTTCAATGAACAATAGGCTTTCACGAATGCACAGTAGGCATTTCATAAATAGGTTCTGAATCAATGAATGAATGAATGATGCACTTCAAGTAGAATAAGGATTTATAATTCATCAGTCGTACCAGCACCTGACTTTTAACCCAACATTAAGAAGAACGAAAGAACACTTCGACTAGTTATCCACCAAAAGTAGGCTTCAGTAGTTCTCAGAAGGAAAGGGCAGCTCTCCCAACCTTCTGATTTTACTTCCATCTGCATGAGTCTCCTGCAATGGGAGGGCTCAGGATGCTGAGAACACTTCGCTCCATATGCCTGCCCAGTTTCACTGATCTTTTTCAAGGTCTGTTCAAGGAGACTTCCCCATAATTCTGACATCTTCTGCAAGGGCCTGCTCAGTCTTCTGGAGGGGATGTGCTCCTTACTGTTCTGGATGAAGCTCTTTTCTCTACTCTCTTATGAGGCTCCCTTTGTGAGTTTTTCAGCAAACAGGTTCACTGGCCAAAGCCCAGAAGCAGTGATCACACTATGATAGAGCCCAGAAATAAAGTGAGCGATCCAGACGGTCATGTTTCTCTGTCAGGTGGAGACTGATTCCGCCCACCATCCCTTTGACAGAAGAGTCAACATGAGAACAAGTTTCTATTTGTCTTGGCAATCAATCACTCAGCTCTCTGATTAACCAGATGAAGGACAAGGGAGCCTTGCTATCTTTGCTTGAGAATAATGGAAAAGTAGTTGTCTTTGCCCTAATTTGCATTAAAACTGATTTTTTGAGAATCCATGTTGAGGTTCATTAGTAATTATAATAATAGGTATGATTATTGAATGCCCACATCACATACATTTTATACAGTTTGCTGTTGTTGTTAGTGCCTTCACGTCAATTCTGACTTCCAGCCTCCCAGTGTAAAACAGAGCGAAACCCCACCAGTCTTTGTGTGCCCTCCTCTCATCTCCCAGCACCATATCAGACAATGCTTTGCTGCTATTTATAGGGTTTTCATGGCCATTTTTTCAGAAGTGGGTGGCTAAGTCATGCTTCCTAGTCTGTCTTAGTCTGGAAGCTCTGCTGAAACCTGTCCACCACGGGTGACCCTGCTGGTATTTGAAATACTGGTGACAGAGCTTTCAGCTTCACAGCAACATGCAGCTGCTACAGTATGACAACTGACAGACGGGTGGTGTGGTTCCCTGAGCAGGAAACGAACCTGAGCCTTGGCGCTAATCTTAACCACTAGACCACCAGGGCTGGCTTCATAGAGAGTAACTCATGTTACACTTATATGACTTTACAAGATTAGTATGTTACTACACACAGGAAATATTTGCTGAGTGAGAGTTAAATCAACCAGGACTGTGTGGGGCAAGCCCTTTCCACTGTCCTTTATCGCCTCCCCATTGTCCACGTGCTGCACTTTCAGCCTTGTAATATGGACAGTCAGCCTGGGCAAAGTCAGGAAGTTGGCAACACTTGCCTTGGATATCCTGAACATTCCTATTCTTTGCCCTTCCCCAACTCAGAGCATTCTCTTCCTCTCATTCAAATACCCAGCACTATCTCTTCTATAAACTTTTCTTCTGGAAAAGGCCTGTTTCTCTCAGTCAAGCAGAGTTCAATATAGATTTACATGTCTATATTTTCTCTCCCAGGGGGGCTCTGTGTCTTAAGGCTTACCTCTATGCATTGAGAGGCATTTTCCCATATTTACAGATCCGGGGCACTAATGGAGTTAGCAAAGTTGTTTGGGGACAGATGGGTGGGGGTGTTGGAATAGAGTAGGCTTTCCTAAGGGCCCTGTGGGTGGCAGATCTCTGTCAAGCCTGCCTTCAGAACAGGCCTTATTGGGAGATTTCACATTTGGGGATTGTGCCCACGTAGTTTAACAAGACAGCACTGGAATTCAACAGACTTTTTTCTCCTTTCCCCTCACATCTTCACACAATCATGAGCTCAGGGAAAAGTCAATGGCAATACCTAAAATACATGGCCACACGACAGAGAGAAGGAGTGGGAATGAGAGAAAGGACAAGTGAGAGGAAGGGAGGAGGGGAAGGAGGGAGAGAACTGAACATATAGATTCAGCAAACAGTGGCCTAGACTAACACCTACAAGCGTCTGCCTGTTAGGCAAATTTCTTTAGATTACTATTTGCCTGAGACTATCTTCAGAGAGATATTTCTGCTTCCAAAGCTGGATAGTTAAAAATAATATACATCATGAGCAGTGTTTTGGCATTTCCCTTCATTTTCTTTCTATCTTCAACATTACTGTTGTCAGCCTTTAAATTCAATCAATTCAGCTGATCCAGTGAACAGATGGCATTAATCAACCCCCAAGAATATGCACAAAAGCTACTAGAAATGTAGAGACATGGAATTTATGCCAGAAGATCAATTACCATGATAGCAAATCAACGTGGCATACCCGACTTCCCCTTGTTTCTCTTTCCACTGAGCAACCACTGATAGTAGTAATGATCCCTGGTTTACCTCCCTGCCAGAGGGGACATGAGAACGGGGATGTTGAGGTTTAATTACTCCTTCCTTAATGACTAGTTCTCACTCTGCTGACAAAAACCAGCATGATTTACAGACCAGAAGATGCATCAGGATGATGGATACAGACAGCATGTGCTATATGTTGTCATGCAAATATGAAATATACTGCACTGAGAATATGGTCATTTGGTGTTCCCAGAGAAGAACTCCATTTCAAAGAACAGAGCACCTTTTTCAGCATCTACAGCTCTCATTTGTCAAAAACAATGGGAACAGCTATAGAATACATTTTAACCCCAAATCTGTGCCTTCTGTGAGTTTGCTAGCTCATATATTCCTGTTTTGAACTTACTTGGCCATTATTTTCATTCTAATTCTTGTACCTTTGCAAATTCTGAAACTTCCTTCTTTAGACTCTTATTAACTATCACCTGAGTTATTGTAATAATCTCTTAATTGGTTTTCTCACTAATAGTCTTGGCCCATTCTAGTCTATCCTTCATACAATGATTTTTTAAAAACCAAAATCTGATTATGTATCATCTAATTACATGTACATAATCCTTCAATGACTCTGCACACCTTTAACAGTAAAAATAAGACTCCCATGCTTACCTCCTTCTCTAGGTTCTTCTTCTATCCCTATGTCTATGAGCCACTCCTGCAAGTAGTCACTACAACATACCTCCATCTCACGCCTTCACACAGAAAGCCTGTAAGAGCCTCCCTCCATTTCTCCACTAGTGGTCTGACTTTGTTTAAGGTTTAGCTTACTTTCATCTCCCTCAGAATCTGCCTTGATGTTTGAGATGCTCGTTTTGTGCCTCACATTACACCTTGTGCTTACCTTTGTTATAGCATTTATCACTTTGACCTAATTAAGGATTTATTTTTCTGGCTACCCATGTTCAAAGTTCCTTAAGGTCATGGATAATATCTTCTTCTTCATCTTTATTTCTCCAGTTTCATTAAAAAAAAAAAAAAAAAACTTGAGTTTAGAAAAGAGAACCTTTAGTTGGGACTTATTTCTTCAATTAGGTTTTCAAATGAGTAACATACACAAACTATTAAAACTTAAGTCTTCTTCCAACCACAGCTTAAAACGATGACATTGGGAACTCAGAATGATGTTATCAGGGTAATGAAGGTTTGCAATAAAATATTTCCAGTAATTTACTACTAAGATGCCATTAAACAGAATCCAAACTTTTCCTTTTTATAGTAAACCCTGGGCTATGAAGAAGGATTTTTATATACTTGTATATTTTCAGACTATCTAGGAAACACCCATTAAAATTGCAAAAGCAAGTTAATAAAATTTTCTAAAAGTTGGTACTGAGGTCAGATGGATGAAGAGGCTTTCCCTTTTAGGAACAAATGGTCACTTGACACATAAATAAAATCATGTGAGCAATGAAGACAAGGAAATGTGCAGGCTTGTATAAGGGCAGGGGCCCATTCTTTAGCTCCCATATCCAACTGAATGATATGAACTTCTGCTCTTTCATTTAAGAGCCCCACATGCTAACACATTGGCATTTCCAAAACAATAATAATACTTGTTAGTTTAAAAAATAAACATAAAACAATAAATTTAAAAAGACTTTAGCAACAGGACCATAGAAGAATGTTAGTTTAGAAATGAAAATTCTTAGTTGGAAATCACTCATTTAGTTTCTCATTCACTCATTTGCCTAATGTTTTAAAGTATTGAATATAGACATTCAAATAAAATATGACAATCAGGGAACTTTACACCTACTTGGGGAGAGAGGGAGTATAAGGAGTGCTATGAAAATATAATATATTATATATAGGAGCACTTGACCCAGCCTGGGGAAAATGTGTGTGTATGTGTGGAGTTAGGAGAAAGTGAGGGAAGATAAAAAATGGGAAAGGGTATTCTAGATCCAGCAGACAGCATATGCAAAATAAATACAAGGAGATATGAGACAACATAGCTTGTTTGTGGAGTGTGAAGGAGTTCCATAAAGTTGGAAATTAGGGGATATAGGAGGAGTGGTGGAGAGGAAATTTAGAGATCAGGCAGATCCGGATCAGGACAAGCCCTGAGATGGGAAAAGGAGCTCAGACCTGCTATTTAATTAATATGTTTGGTCTGACATCTAAAAACTTACAAGACATGAGGCCAACAGAGGTACATTTCATAGTATTGTTGTGTGTGTGTGCGTGCGCGTGTGTGGTCACAAGTCTTCATCAAGGCTACGACTCTTATCAAGTTTTTTATCAAAACTTGTAAAAGAAAAATAAAGCATCTGGTGCTCATCCAGATATAAGGTCTCTTATCTCTGATTATTGTGATGCTTGGCATCTTGCATCATATCTAAATTCCGAATGTTTAGTTGTGTTTTTTTAAGGTATGACTCAGGAGTTGCCTCTGGTGGAAACTGCTCCTCCATACCCTTTGCTATGGATAGAGTTACAGAGACTAATCATAGGGATCCCAAGGCAACTTTCCACAGATGTTCACACACAGACCCTAACTGAAGGCATGGGAATTAATTTCATATCAGGCAAAGAGTCTGGTCTTTGGAGAAAGAAAGATATAGGTCCAATTTCAGATTTTTTTCATTGGTTAGCTTTATGATCCTGGGAAAATTATTAACTTCTATTGACCTTAAATTTACTCATCTGTAAACTGGATTTAATAAAGTCTACCTAGCTGTACTGCCTTGCCAAATTATGTGGACATAGTATATGAAGTGAGAGAGCAAAGTGTATAGCAGTTAGTAGGAATTAAAACCCTATTGTGTTGTTATTCTAAATATAACTGCTTAACAATTTTGAGTACAATAATCCCAGAAGTATCCAAATGGAAAAACCAGTAGGTAATATCAGCAGTTAAAGACAAAAATACATTAGGACCAGATAGGAACTTAACAATCATTTGATCAAACTCCTTCATTTAATACTCCAAGATCATTAGGATAAGTCAATAACCTTTACAAGGACACCAGGCAGAAAGTGTCTGAGTTTTGATGAATAAAGACAGCTTTCCTTATGAATTAAAAATGTCATTACTGGCTCCAAATGAGTACACTGAAGCTTTAAAATAAAGTCCTATTGAATGAATATTTTATTCCGGCCTTTCAGTTAACTAGACCCTTTCCCCACCTTCCTATATGGCAAGGATAATTAGCTTTGTATATGTAGGCCATATTTCAGCAGAGTTCTGGCATATAAGCTAATGGGCTTTGGATCATCAATTAAAGATTTTAGGAACATTTCAAATGATATCACATTATTTTGTTTCATAACAAATTGGCACTGAAAAGTAAAGCAATGTACTAAAGGAAAACTGAGTCCCACTAAAGAAAGAAAAGGCAATTGGGAAGAAGAGGAGGGAAAAAAGAAAACTGTAATTTAGAGGGCAGTCATGCATTAGAATGAGAATAAGTGGGGGGAGTGAGGTTATTCTCATGGAAACTAATTTCCTTATAGTTCGGTACCCTCGTGTGGAAATTGATATTCTAGTTCTTCATTTACATTTTCCAGTTGTGGAAATATGAATCTAGTTTGGAGATGGGGGCTTTGTGAAGAGAAAAGTTCACGTGGATTGTCAAAGATAAGCCCATTTAATGGTTGGAAAATCTTTAGGACTCTTCCAAAGGAGCATTATAGCTATTCCTTCACTTCTGCTGACTGTAAATGACACATAAAGTATACCACACTCTGCTGCTGAAAAAAATGAGCCTGATCTTTATTTATAATATTACCTATTGATTGGGTTTGTGCGTAAGCTTCAGATAACTCAAGGTATTGTGCAGCTCTTTATCTGAAGATCTTTATGAATATGGTTGACATCTTGTATATTTTAGATGAAGTTCTGCCTTGATGAAACAGTTTTGATTTCTCGCTCAAGGGTATTATCTGGGTGAACCCAATACGTAACAATAAATAGATAAGATGCTCAGAGATCACTCAAAGTAACTTATTGGTCAAAATCAAGGCTCTTCATAATCACGTAACATCCAATTATTGTTAAAAATAAAGTGAATCGTGACCCTACAAGTGTTCCATGTATTCCTCTTACCTTCTGAATGCAAGTTCTCCCATTATAATAGTCTTTCAACATACCTAATATTGAAGAATCTCCTCAGTAAAATATTGAGCTGCTGTTCTGTTTAGGGGTAGATCCATATCTCAGCTGCTGTTTTATACCCAAGCCTGTGAGCACAGGAAGGTTGCATAACCTGATGGGCATTTGACATCTTAGCTGTGGCATAACTAGGGCTAGCACTCCACAGCATTTCAAACTCCTGGTTTCATTTTAACCGTCTATCAAGTCACATCGTTTCTTCTTGTGTCAAAGGAGTTGGTGTTACACGTAAAATGGTTTTTCATTTAACACTGGCCTATCATATCTACATCCGAAATTAACTAATTCCCTCAGGGTAAACCCAAAGGAAGTGTTGTAGCTATTTAATATCCTGAAAACCCGGAATGGGGGAATTTCCAGAGTTTTTATTACTTGCCGGTAATTATGTTCTCTGCACAGATTCATAATATCTATACTGCAGCTGGCCTTCTAACCTGACTTTAATTTTGTTTAATTAGAAACTTATAAAATCTATAATTGGGTAAGCATTTATGTTTCCCTTGCAGATAAATGCCCAAGTTTTGGTCAGATTATGAGAAAATTAAAAACATACATAAACACACACACACATACAAACATCCTACACACAACAACAAATTATTATTAGAAGAATGGAAACAATTAAAAGTTGTTTTTACTTGAACAAAGTTCACAGGTACACCTAGATACCATGGAGCATCTTGTGTAAATGATTCATTTTCAAGGCTACTGTCACAAATGATGTAAAATGTTATTTCAAAATACAGAAAGATTAATCTTGAAAAAAATCTCCAAATAACCTATAAACTTATACAAACTGACTATATGAAAGGAGATTTCTCTTCCTCAGTATATGCATATAAATGTTAATGGATTGTGGATAAATGGTAAGTCAAAGCCCTATATTTAATGGATAAATTGTGTGGACAATGGAAGTCTGGAAGAACTGTGGAATGTTAACATTTTTTCTTAGAGCTTCTGCACGACAGGTTCTGAAGACCACCAAGATTTACTGAGTTCAGAAGTAATTTTCTGCTGCTATTCTGTTGTTCACTGAATTAATACCTTTTGTTCAGCATAATAAAAACATTTATCATTATTCCTTAAGAACATTGACCCCAAAATATTTAGCAAGCAGTGTGCATTCAATTGAAATGCTGACTGGAAATAGGAAAATTAAACTGTCACTGATGAAATACTAAAGCTCATTATCACAAAGTTTCATTTTAAATGTTCAGAATTAGCTTTATTGCTTCACAAGTAATGATAAGCATGAGCCTTAAATCCATGCCATTTCGGCTTTATGAGCATTATTATAATATATCAACCATGATTCAATTAATTTACAGAAAATGCCATTCTACAACGTATTTTTTTCCTTGCTCCTAAGAAAAGGTGCTATATAAGAAAGCCCAAACCACATCCTATAGAGTATGCTCTATGTATTTCACCCTTACTCCTCACTCCACCTTTGTGGATCTTCTAAATATTCACTATTTTCAGATAGGTAAATGTGCTAAATGAAAAGCAGTTATTTCACTGCCACACCTTTGCATCATTAGGCCAATACTGACCTCTAGTGCTCTGGTAGAGAGACCAGCTCAGCACCATGCCTAACTTCCTCTTACTAATCCACTTAGATGTTTTTCTAAAGCACCATGGGAACAATTTCACTTAAAAAAGGAATAAGAAGGGGGGGGGGAGAAGAAGAGAAATATCAGATTCTAACTTGTTCCTACCTATTCTCTGAAATAATTTGTAAGCTAAAGCCCTTTGGCTCCTCCCTTTTAGAGAGGTTGACCTCTTCAGCATGCCTTTAGAAGACAAACTTTAATAAAATCTTTCTAAGGCATTACCACTAACTATAGATTCTGGATCTCCAAAACTTCCAATCAGATAGAAACACTTGCTCGGCTTTGGACTATTTTCAGGAAATAACATTTATCTAATTGTCTTCCCTGGGTACAGTATCTCTTACTCAAGGTCCTGAGAGGGTGGGGACTGAGGTAGAGGGATTCCTAACTAGTAAGTAGTCTTCCTACCTTTCTCTAGCAGCAATGGTTCAGATTACAAAAAATAGTATCAAAACTGTTCCAATATGGTAAACATTTCTGAGGTTCAGCTGGGGTTAGCACATTGAGGAGCAAGCCCAGAAACTTGCGGAACGATGATAAACCATCTTTGGAAACAACACAGATGGCTTAATGGCATTCTTTCTCATTTAAGAGTTTCCAGAGCTGGAAAAACTCCCCTTTCTCTGCCTAGAGAGGCAGCTGAGCAATTGAGCTCAAACCTCTGATGACTGTAGCGATTTATTCAAGTTTGACGAACTGGCTTCTTTAAATACACAGTGCAGGTGGCAGATCCCCAGGTGTCCAGCCTTCCTGCCTGTAAAATTAAATGCCCTGCACTTGCCCAGGTTAGAGCTTGGACGACAGTGTACACAGTGCATACTCATCATGTGTTCTTTGGCACAATGATTTTGGGGGTGGAGTGTGCATCAAAGCTCTTCCTCCTGTAACGGGGGGCAGCCATTGATCTTGTGGTTTGACTACATCGGACCATGACTCTTAGGCCAAAACTCCCAACCCTCTTAAACGGATGCCCATTGGTTGCAAGATACCCCCACTGGAGCCTTCTGCCTAGGGGAGAGCTGAAAGCCATGTATTGTGAAGCACTGAGCATACTGCAAATCCGAGACAGCCGCATTCAGAAGTGAGCCGCTGTCTCTGAGTGCAGTGGCTGGGAGCATCTCTGTCCCTGGAAGCTCAGCCCCTGGTGCATACTATCTGAACCGGGGGCCCTTCTCCGGAAAAGCCCCGGCTGAAATCAGGCAGGCACAGAAAGCGGAGCCGTCAGGAGGCTAAGGGAAGAGAACCTTCCCTTCTTCCCCCAACTTTGCAATTCGAGGAGAAGGGCAGGAAATCCAGCGGGGCTGGCTCATTGAGCTCTGCTAACTTTTGGGATGGTTAGAGTGACGGAACCACACCAACCAGTATTTTCTGCCTTTTCCTCTGCTCAGAGCAGACACAATTGAACACGCTTGGACAGTTGAGTGTCTTTCCAAATGCTAGCATCTCCCACCTCACCTACCCGTCCCCAGCTCCTGGTACTCACAATTTGTCGCTGTTAATCCTAAATGCCACAAGCCGGAGAACAGCAAAGTGAAAACGCTGGTCAGCCGTGGTACAGAATCCATTTCCCCCGAGTAAGCGGTCCCTCCCAATCGAATCCCAAATTCGCAGGCGCCAGTCGCGGCTTCTTCTTTCTTTCTCTCTTTCTCCTCCGCACCGCCTGCCCCCTCCCACCCCCCTCGGAGAGGCACTCGCTGCTTCACTCCATCCCGTGCCCAGACGCTCTACCGAAACCGTAGCGGGGTCTTCTCCGGAGCCGCGGCCGAAGCTACAGTCCCCGCAACTGCCGCTTGCTGTACTCGCCTTCCTCGCCCTCCTCTTCCTCCTCGCCCCCCTCCTTAACGGTGCAAATGCAAACCCAATGGCAACAACAGGCGCCAAGCTCGGTGGGGTGGACAGCCGAATCCACCTCGTCGGACGCTAGAGCTGGAGCCAGCATCCGGGCGGCGGACAGCTCCTTATAGGCGAGCGGGCGCGCGGCGCCGCCCCCGGCCGGGCCCACCCCGCGCCCTCCTATAAGAGCGGCCTGGGCGGGTCTCCGCCGCGCTCGGGCACGGTCCTCGCCGCTGCTGTGCGCTCGGCTACCTGGCAGGGAAAGGGAAGGCGAAAGGGCATCTCTGTCTCTCTCGTTCCCTCCTTCCTCCTCCCCCATTTAGAGGATGAGTAAAGGTACTGAAATTTAAATCAGGTTTTCGAAGAACGCTGCTGAAGGGATACTAAAAGGAGTTGGAAGACAGAAGGCATTAGCAAGAGGGAATTTCCCGTGGAAAGCTTTGACAAGAGCTAACGAGATGCTTTTTTTTTTTTTTTTTTTTTTGGTAGAGGAGAGGGAAGACTTGAATTATGCGATTTGATTTCGCCTGTGTTTGTTCCGTAGTATAGAAGGCTGATGGATATTAATAATATTGGGATTTCTGATTTAGCGGTTTAACATTATGTCTGCTCCCCTGCTTTTCCGACCCTGCACCCTCTCCCACCGCTCATCCTTTCACCGGCGGCCACGTCTGCGTCTCCTTCCTCGCTGTTGGCACGTAGCTTTGGGCAAGTACCGCGAGGTGCTGGGTGCTGTAGGTGCCGGAGCCCAGGTGGGTCGCTGGCGCCTGAGACAAATTGGGTGTGGCAATGATGGGGGGCGGGGGGCTGGTGGCTCATAAAATTCCAAATCTCAGGGCTCCCCTCTAGGGATTTAAATTTAAGAAGAGAGAAAAGAGTAGTTTTGGTTTCTTCCTAGAGGCTCCCAGTTAGAAACCCTGGTTCTGTCTTTGGCTTCTAGTTTACATCTGGGGACTCTCGTGCTTTGCAATAAATCAACTTATTATTATTATTTTTTTTTAGTGGAAGGTGTCAGAAAGCTGTCAAACCTTAACAAAATGAGGGACCATAATGATTTCTCCTATGTGAAGCATACAACCGAGTAAGGGGTAGAGTCACTTCAGAGGAAGTTGATGTCTCCCTTTCACTCCCCCTTCCCCCAGCAGTACCAAACCTGCAGACTTACTTTACACTATAGATTCCTGACAACCCGTGGTCCTCAGCTGCCAGCTGCACAGCTACAGCAGGTTGAGCTGGGTTTCAAGCAGTTTCTGCATGAAACCTGAGGTTAACTCTGTGGTTGTGGTTAGAGCTGGACTCACATCATTGGAATACTAAAAAATAGCTGAATGACAATTGGATTAGTGACACCGTTATTTTACTAGACAGAATTCTGAAGGTCGTCACACTTGAGTAAACGACTCTCTTGTCTATAAGCTTCTAACTGAAAATAATTATGTTAATTGCTAGATTCTTAGACAGCTGGAAGACTTCTCCAGCAGAGGCTTTAGCTGTGGGGGAAAGGCCATGACCAGGAGATGGTGACTCACGCCATATCAAAGCTGAGGTGATGGAAGAAGCTGCCCTGCTGCAGGCGCCTGAATGAGGAGGGGCTGGGGTTCAGAGTCCAGCTGCCTGGGCTTGCCTTCTCCTGCTGCTGAGGGCCCTGAGGGGCTGCCACCCGACCCCTGGCCTTTAGGATCCCAGGTTTAAAAACACTTATGTGGCTACTTTAATCATACCAGAGAGTCTAGAAAACAAATGGCCCATTCTCCAGTTTGTATGTTCTTTAACTATTAGACTTTAAAATATATATATATTACAAATGTAATCAAGTCCCTTTTGCATTCTTGCCTGACCCCCCTCATCTCCAGCCATGTAGAAGTAAACATTCTTTTTAACTCCTGTACATCATGTTTTATACTTCTTCCACACATATTTATATCCCTAAACGATATGTTTATTGCTTTCTCTTTAACCAATATATAAATGGTATTATACTGTTTCATTTTGCACCTTGCAATTTACTCAACATTATATTTTTGGAATTTATGCATTTAGATACTTATAGTCCTAATTCTTTCATTTTAACTGCTGTATTGTATTTCGTTTTGTGACTGTGCTGCTATTTATTCATTAATTATTCTGTTTATGAGTCTACAGATTACTTCCAGGTTTTTTTCTTAATAAAAAGTATACAATCTTGTACCTCTCTCTGTTTTTTTTCAAATATGTGCTTAGAAGTACAATTTCTGAATCATAGGAAATCATATGCTAAAATTTACCTTCAGCTTTAGTAGGCATTGCCATTTTCCCTGTAAGATGATGTTGCCAATTCATACCCGCCTCTCCCACCGGCTGTGTGTGAGGTTTCCCCTAGCTCCCCATCCTTCCCCACACTTCAAGACCTCTCTTTTACAAATGGGAAAATGATACCCAGGGAACACAGGTCTTTAGTCACTGAGTTTACTGTTCCACTATATCATCCCACCTTCTACACTTCTCCAAAAATTGTTTCTTTAAATAAAATATTTCAAAAATTGTGGAAGATGTTGCCTTCATTTTCTGATGGAATGACTTGAAATGAATCTATGTGTGTCAGTAAAATGTGCTTGGAATATAAAAAGGCAATTAGGGAAATTTGTTACATGAAGCCCCCAAACTGTGAATGATCTTCAAGTTATTAGCAAATATTGGAACTCTATGTTTAGATGTCCATATGCAGACATAGTGTATAGTATATAAATTGCACCTAATTTAAAGTCCTATTTACAGTTGTAGCTTTTTTTCTCTCTCTCAAACACACCTGTTCTCAGAGCAACTTTGAGACTTAAATGGCAGACATTTGTCTAAGATTTGTTAACATTTCAGTAAGCATACTGCAGCTCTGACTGTAGCAAGGGGTAAACAGCTGTTCCTCTTACACAATAGTGTAAACAATGCCATCTTCTGGGGGCATTTTGCCAGCAAGTTTTTATTAGCTGTAGAATATTAATCACTATTAAAACTATTTTCAGCCAAGTTGATATTTACCTATTGAAATTCTATTGTAAACCTTTTAATCTGATAAATCCACCTTTCGAATAATGGAGTAGAAGATGAATAATCTTCCCTTTTCTCCCATGCTGGTTGATATAGACAACTCGTATTTGCAGAGCACCTTGTTTTGAAGAGGCTTAAAAATTCTGCATAGATAGAGCTGATTGATTGGGAATAGAAAATGGGGGAAAAAATTGATAATTGAAATCCTCAAATGTCTACATTTTAAAATGATGAATCTGGGGGCTGACCTGGTGGCGGCGCAGTTAAGTTCATGCGCTCCGCTTGGGAGGCCCGGGGTTCGCAGGTTCGGATCTCGGGCACAGACAGACACATCGCTTGTCAAGTCACGCTGTGGCAGCGTCCCATAAAAAGTAGAGGAAGATGGGCACGGATGTTAGCCCAGGGCTAGTCTTCCTCAGCAAAAAAGAGGAGAATTGGCGACAGATGTTAGCTCAGGGCTAGTCTTCCTCAAATAAAAAAATAAATAAATAAAACAAAATGATAAAGCTGAACGTATTCTCAATACAAACTTCTATCTGAAATCTTAAAGGAATGAAGTGGGGATTGCGTTTTCATGACCCTTCCATTTTCCCCTGAGTATTCACACTTCTTTCCCCTTTATAGGACAGAATGGAAAGAACCATTCATCACCTGGAATCCTAGCCTTCAGATATTCAACAAGTGGTTTGCCTCATTGATTTTGTAATCCTCCTGTGAGTCATATAGAAGGTATGTTTGGTCATCTCCATTTTATAGATGAGATGCTAGGAGGAGACGGATATTGATGTGTTAAATGTCATACAGAATTAATGGGCCCAACCCATAGGAAAATGAAAACTCCCATCCTATTTCCTTTATCTTTAGAAAGCTAGATAAAAGTCACTACGACATATGTGAACCTGGTATGTGTGAGAGAAGAGTCTGCACTGGTCACAGTAGGATCCTCTGTTTTGAGTATCAGTACTTTTGGATTATTTCAACTTCACATATTATGGTTTGTTGCAAAGATTGAAGGATGACTTCTCTTGCCACCAATATATTCAAAATAGAGTTTTAAAAACTATTGATGGGCAAAAATGTAATTTAATTATTTTTTCTTTCATCCTTTCTTCTTTTTTAAAATGTTTTAATTTTCTTCTTTTTTTGTGTTCCCTCTTTATAGAATGTGGCCAGTAATATTCTATACCTGTAGGGTATAGGGAATGGAAAAAAAAATTCCTGCTCTCATGGAGCTAAAAATGATTTGGGAAAGTATGATATAAACATATTAAACAGTTAAGATAAAAATACAAGTTAGCATGTAATTAAGTGCGGAATGGCTCAGAAAATAAGTGCTATAAAAGTTTTTAAGTTGACAAAGATTGCTTCCTCTGGGAAGGAAAACTTGCAGTTGGCATAATAAAGTGGTTCTTTGCCTCTTTGGGAGTAAAGGGATTTGAGTGATCCTGGGCAGAGAAGCTTGTTATTCCAGGCAGGTTAGGTCAGATTTATTTGCCTTAACATGAAAGTCAAATCTTGGGGTAATGAAGGCAGAACTTTGACTTTTGCAGAAGAGTGGACTTTTCTATTAAGGCAAATGGACTTCAACCAGATGTTGAGAAAAATTCACTTGAGCCTCTCCTCGCTACTTCTCTCTTCTAGTTCTACCTCAGACTCAATCTTGTCACCACAATACTCATCCTTGTCATCAAAACTAGTCATCTTCCATCATCTATCTGCTGCAAATAGAACAACTCCTGGAGTACCTTTACCTGAAATGCATGTTTCTCAGCTGGTAATACGCCACACTGGTCATGCTACTTTCTTCCTTCTGTGGACGTCTCCTTCCAAATTGGCTAATTTTCACTCACCATTCAAGTCCAAATTCAGCTAACACCTCTCGCTTGAGGTCTTTATTGATTACTGTGTAATGTTTCTGTTCACGTTTTTTCTTAACTCTGAGTAGTTTCTCAAGAGTAATTTATCAATTAGTATATAACTCTGAGTCTTCAGTATACATGTAGGCTTTCAAGAAATATTTGATGAATGAATCATGTTAGATATGAAAAGATCTTATCAACTTTTTTAGAAGTTACCCACCCACCACCCTCACCCCCATTCACTCACTGCACCAGAATGCAGGGGCTCCTTTGAGGGCATTTATTCTTATTTACCTTGGAAATCAAGATGTCAATTATATGGAAAATCAGTGGGAATGCAGTTTAGGATAATATCTTGATAGTTCATTCTCCTAGCCATATAGTTCTCAAATATTTCTATTTATTTTTTGAGAGGAGTTTACCCTCCAAAGTTTCTATTAATTATATTTGTAAAAATCCAGCCATGCCACATCCAGAAACATATGTCAGAAAAGGATCTCTCTTCCCACTTGTTTCTGACTCTCTCTGGAGGAAGTCCTGCCTACAATCACTAAGGAGTCATCTGTGATATATACCATGTTTCAGGAGAAACCTGTTTGGAATGGTTTAATGGAAAGAGTTCTGAGCTTCAAATCAGAAACCCTGAGTATTAGCCTTGACTTTGCAGCTTACTAACCATGAGATCTTGAGTATATAATTTGGTTTCTTTAAGATTTAGTTTCCACACTTGTAAATTGTTATAATTCCTGGTTTAGGTATTTTTGCATAGTGAATAAAGTCATACATGTAAAAATATTTTTGTTATATAGACACAATTTATTATGTTCTAGCCCAAAGAATAAAATTTAGTCAGCCCCTAATCACTGGATTTCTTCTGCATTTCATCTGTCAATTCATCCTTGGAGTAAAAATACATGCAAATATCTAAAAAGATTACCCATTCTGTGAGAAATATGCATAATTAATTATACAAAGACATCACAATAATTTAATCAACCAACACTAATTTATTGAGCGACACTAATGTGCCTAGATTTGTATCACTTACTTTTAGTAAAATAAGTGCCATAGATGAGAAGGCCTGGTCCTATCTTCAAGGTTCTTACACTCCCCACAATTTCTAGGTGGAGAGATAACATATACAAATCCACATAATGCATGCTTGTAGGAAAGAAACAACTGAATCTGTTTTCCAAGTACATCAAAGTGGCAGACATTATTGGTTTCTTGATCAACAGCCATTTCCAACTTCTTCCTTGATTATAAACCACACTAGTGAAGGAATCATGATTTGATTCAGCCTTCCACAGCAATTACATTCCCCTTTGAGAGTGATTATCTGCTGCTTGCCTCAAGGCCCAGTTCTGACCAATAAGGGGTCTCCTTCCCCTTCAAGGGGAAGGAGAAATTTTCTTCTCTGAGAAAAGAGAGAAGAGTGTGAATAAAAATCCAGTTGCCCCTATAGTTTCCCCATCACATGGTCAGTACCTCATGAGGGCATGAGGTTTGTAACTACAGTAAACAACTTGGGAATATGAGGAGATGGCCAGGACAATGACATAGCATAAAGCAAAGATAGACATTTTGTGGGTCTTAATTACAATATTGAGTTACTTCTACTCTGGATCAATAAATGTCTGTATTGTTTAAGCTATTGCTAGTTAGCTTCTCTAGAGGAATACTTAACATTCTTTAGAGAAACATTTATTAAATATCAACCTGCAATAGGCATTTTGACTTTGTTTTCTCTTTTAGAATTCATGGCAAAATTCTGAGGAAAGTATTATTAGCTACATTTGGCAGATATAGATACTGAGACTTGTAAAATTTAAATAGCATTGCCCAAAGCACAAAGCTATTAAGCAGAAGTACAGAGGTTCTGATTCCAGAATCTTGGCTTATCATGCCATTGCTCAGTGCCACAAATGCTCAGAAATGAAATAAATCTACTAAATCTTGTGTGTGTGTTTAACCTCCTCATTTGAGCTCAAATATGACTGACAACAATTTGATTTCTACTATTAAAAAATTCTCTTTGGGTTACTATTGCCCTGCTTCTGTCTCTCAGGGAACAGCTGTCTGTAAAGCTAGCCTGCTATTACTGTTTGTTCAAATTAGTGAAGAGCATCAGGGGTCTGCCCAGCTGCAGGTGTACGCCTGATCTTTAAGTAAGTCAGGCTGACATCTGAACATAGGATCTGTGATAACCACTACCATGAAAACTCTTCAATAAAATTTTAACATTTTCCAAAGCTGTGTTTTCCAGGAAATAAATTATTTGGAAGGAGAAAGAGCTGATTTCAAAGGATTATTTCTTTATGTAACCTAATCCCTAGCATTTATGTCCTTTCATCACTTTTACATTTAAATCAGCATAGAAAACACAGTGAAAAACATCTATAATTTGCTTTTTATTGGCATTTTTAATAAGGTGGGATGAATGTTAACCTTGAGCCAGCAGGGGGTGTGTTGACTAGCAGGAAGAAAAAAAAACTGAGCAGATTTGAAGCACCAGTGTGGGAAACTTTGTAGGCTGCTGAGTGAGTTATCATTCATTTGGGAGAAGGTGGAGAGAGAATGAAGGAGAAGGTAATGAAACAGAAAACAAATGTTGATAACTTATTTTAAATTTTTTCTTACAATTCTGATATTACTTTTATTAAGAAATCCTGAAAAATGAAGAATAATAAATGCTTATAATCCAATATATTCAATGAAATCCATTATCTTATTCTTTTTTATTAAAAAATATGACACCTATCTCTTCCAATGGAAAACTTAGAGTTTCTTAATCACTTTAAGCTATACGATTTAGAAAAAAAAATTCATGTTTGTGTATATATATATAATGATGTAGACATTTTAACTATATTTTTCTGTATAGCCCCACTTTTATTTCCATTTTCTTTATAAGTCACTTCAATCACTCTTTACTAAGTACCTTCTCTGTGCTAGTCCTTTGTGAGGCACTGCAGATTCTAGCTTAATTGGGTATAATCTGTGGCTGTGAGGAGATCATGGCACAGTATTGAAGATAAAATGACTTCAAATAGCAGGGAAACTTGCTATGTGACAAATACACTTTTTCCTGGTTTTAGCATGAAAGAAACAATTTTAAAGGTCAAAATAATATGTAAATATGATAAGAAATTTTCCATTCAAAATTGTTAAAATAGGGAAGTTTGCGATAAGAATTATTATGTGAATTCATTTAAGTGGAACATGTCTTGATTTAATTCACACAAGATTTCTCTACTTGAGATACTATTATAAATCTGCCGATGTATAACTAGAGCGAGGGGTCCATTGACAGTACCTGCTGTGAAGCATCATACACTTTAAGAAAGAGGATTGGTATCCAAGCCAAAAAAACACCAAAAATGGTATGGACAGGGGTTGACACACTTTGGCCGGTACGTCAGATATGTGCTGCTGCTTATTTTTCAACAGCACACAATCTGCGATTGGGTTTTACAATTTTTAGTGGCTGAAAAGAATAAAGCAAAGGATAATATGTTGTGACACGTGAATTACATGAAATTCAAATTTTGGTGTCTATAAACAAAGTTTTTTTTTTTAACATAGCCATGCTAATGTGTTTACCTGTTGTCTGTGGCTGCCTTTGATTTCCACCTGTCGAGTTGAGGAGTTTCCACAGAAACTATATGACCTGCAAAGCCCAAATTATTTACTAGATGACTCTTTACTGACACCTGATATAGTCTAACAAGTGCACCACTAGAGCAGAATGCAAGCTGCACAGGTAACATACAATAGAGGACAGGATATGGTTCATTCATCCATTCAGAACTTTTTTATCAAGAACATTTGATGTACCAGATACCATGGGATAAGTTGATTAACAAAATCATCTCTCAAGTCTTGGAAAATATAGACGGGACATGTGGAGTGGTTCGTGCTAATTAGAGTGTGTTAAAACCATTTCTGCTTAATGAGTTGAGTTTGAATCTTCACGTCATTACCTATTTCACTTACGCTAAAAATATAAAATATCATTGAGTAGTTCTCATTCCTTTGATCTTTGGAGATTATTGAACAGTTTTTGTTACCCTCCAATGAAATTCTGTTGCTCAGTATCGACTGCATGTTTTCATGCCTGTTTACATTTTAGTACCTATTGTGGCATACTTTGAAACTTGAAAAATTGCCAAAATGGTATAAAGAACTCCCATATGCATTTTACTTTTAGCATTTTTTTAAACATTTTGCTCCATTTATTTAATAGTTTTCTCTCTCTCTCTCTCTTCCTATGGCCATAACCGCCTACAGTTTCTCTAGTTCTCTGACTCACTCAACACCTGGATCAACATAAGGAAAGGGCCAGAAAGTGGGCAGGCAGAGAAGGAGACTAGCAGTGAAGGCTCATGAGTGCTCATGACTTATTATATTTTGTCCCTGTCTGACAATTCATCATAATTGCATTACATGCTAGGGAGAACAACTCCAAGACACTGGGAACTCACATCTGGAAGTGCACTTGACCTTATCTTGAGGCCAGGGAAGCTCCTACAGAAAGTAACCTACTTGGTGAGCTGAGAGAGATGGGAGGAAGATGATGTGTTTAAGAAACTTGGGGGAAGGGAGCAGAATAGCTAGAAGGAAGACAACCAGAACTACTAGTGGCCTCCAAATGGAAAGGTGATTTAGCTGACAGTCAGACTATACAAAAATTGTTAAGGGTTTGATATTTATTGTAAGACGAGGTAAAAGGTATTCTAGGGGTTTTTTATTAATTTTTTTAAGTTGGGGAGTGACTATTGGTTTCATATTGTAGAGTTCTTTGGCTCCAAATGTCAGTCAGGTCAGGCTCTTAGATGCATTAGTAGTTACAATGAGATAATGTGTTACTCTCCGTTAAACGTGTTTTCACTTTAGGTGTCTCTGACACCTCGCTCAAAGACGTAACAGCCTATGGATTTGAGATTCAGTCTTCAGAATATTGGGCATATATCAAGTTTTCATCTCACTTAGACGCATGATATGGAGGGCAAATTATTTAAATTATGTTTGTCTGTAGAACGGGATGACACCAGATAACAAGGCTGTTGTGAAAATCAGAGTGAGATAAATAAAATATAGTGCTTAGTGCTTGAAGCACTCATTAAATGGTTATTGGTGTTCATAATTTAGTGTCATTAAAAATGACACTTTAATTTCCAGCAAGTTCTGGTTGGGACCGTTTAATGTCTCTCACATAGCAAAGCTTCATAGATGTAGCAAAATCATAGTTATTGTCTTTATCAAAGACAATCATATTCCTTGGGGAAACAAAACAATTAGAATGTGGCCAATGCAAATTTTCTAAGTGTTTGACATTTTTCTGGTAATTTGTTTCTGGTGGACCATGACATATTTTCTGAAAAATTAATAGCAAGTTTCATAATCTAAATGATGGTACCTCAGGCTCGAAGAGAATTTGTTTTCAACACACCTAAAAGGAACCGGCATAATAAAACCTGTCTTAAAAATCTGTGACAAGAAAAAGACAGATGGAAAGCAATTTACTTCAAGAGGACTTTAGAATAAAAGCAAAAAGTTGTAACTTAGTGATTGTTGTCAAAATGATTAGGGATTGGGGAAGACCAGATTTGTAGATGTTGAAAGTCAAGTTTGGTATTAAATTTACTAGACAAATACTTCTCAAGAAAATCCCATTGCTCGGAATTTACCAACTCCATCCCCACCTCCCAGTGCACAACTCCCTTTCTTTGGTATGATGTTATTTCCCAGCTTAGGAAAGAGTCATCCTAACTTTATAACTCCAAGAAGCATTTGTTCATAGCAGTACTGGAAATGGAGAAACTTCAGTTGATTTCTTAGGAATATCCTTGCTATATTCCTGGAATTCTAAATAAAATGCATTTCCATTTCTTTTCTTATTTGTCAGAAAACCTGATTAATGGATTTCAAAATCCACTTCTCAGTTTTCTAGCAATTTTTCATTGGATGAAAATGGAAACTAGATTCAGCATGAGTCTATGAATTACCAGTGTGCAATTTTAGATTTATAGGATTGGATGGAATTTAATTAGATCTTGGGAAAAGGGTATGGATGAATAAAGTATATATCCAACTTAATTTTGATCAAGCTTTTCATATGGGGGATTTTAATTATTTCAAATCACCATCTTTGAACCATTTGCATAGCTCCATAATGATATTTGTTCTGGTATTAAACAGAAAATAAAGCAAGCCCAGACCAAATGTGTTAGAAAGAAACAGGGGAAGATGATAACATCACTTAATAATGTGTTATAACTGAGAAGAAAATTAAAGACTTTGACAACTTTGATTTAATTCACAAAAGATCACATTTCTCTACTTGGACTGATTTAGGAATGCAGGTTACTGGGCTACTATTTTCAAGACTTTCAATCATGGCATGCAACTACACCCTTTTTGGCCCACATGGGATATTGATAAAAGCATTATCCTATTTTTTGAGCAATTTCCATAAACACGTTTAATGCTCTTGATATATCATCAGAATCCTGAGGACTCTATTACTAATGTAGTTCTAAACCCTTTGCTGTGAAGTTTAGTCTGTGCATAGGAAGAGTCAAAGCATTTGCAGTTTATACATTCAACAAACATTTTGAACACCTACCAGGTGCCAGGTCTTATGATAGTTGCACTAACTATATGATGAATAAAACATGTTCCCTGACTTCAAAATGTTCCCACTTGTGGATGGTAAGGCAGACATCAAATCCACTAAATATATACAAAGTGGTGATGGACTAAGAAGCTAGAGCAGGAAGAAATGGACTCTGCACTCCTGGGACTCAGCAGGACTAAGATTTTTTTGAATCCAGAGCTGATGAGTAAGAATTCATCTGTTATGGAAGCAAGGGAGGGAATTCCAGGGGAAGGCAAGGGCCCAAAGTTATAAGACTGTGTGCCATGTGTTGGGGAAAATTTGAACTTTTCCAGCAAACTAGAATCAACGTTGTATGCCTGGGATGCATAGAGACACAATGAGAAGAATAAATAGTTAATGTGTCAATATTGTCTATATCTTAGGTTAGTCAGAAAGAAGATTTGAGTGCAGAAGACAAAATGCTAATCTGAAGAAGGGGCATTGTCATATTTTGGCTTAGAGAAGACTATATATATCTTACTATTAGAATGTAGGAATATAAGATATGACAGCATTTTTAAATTTATTAAATGTTATTTTATTTTATTGTGGTGAAAATATTCAACATGACATCTACTCTCTTAACAAAATTTTAAATGTAAAACACAGCGTTGTTATCTATAGGCACGGTGTTATACAGCAGATCTCTAGAACTTATTCGTCTTGCATAACTGAAACCTAATGCTCGCTGATTAGCAATTCCCCCTTCCCCCTCCTCCCAGCCCCTAGTAATCACCATTTTTCTATCCTTCTATGACTGGCTTATTTTATTTGGCATAATGTCTCAAGGTTCATCCATGTTTTCACATACTGCAGAGTTTACTTCTTTTTTAAGGCTGAATAATATTCCATTGTGTGTATTTATCAAATTTTCTTTATCTATTCATTAGTCAATGGACATTTAGGTTATTCCACATCTTGGCTATTTTGAATAGTGCTGCGGTGAACATGGGAGTGCTAATATTTCTTCAAGATCCTGATTTTAATTACTTTGCATAAATACCCAGAAGTGGGATTGCTAGATTATAAGGTAGTTCTATTTTTAGTTTTCTGAGGAACCTCTATACTGTTTTCCATAGAGGCTGCATCATTTTACATTTCCACTAACAGTATACAAGTGTTCCAATTTCTCTATATCCTCACCAATACGTATTGTCTTTTGGGTCTTTTTGATAGCAGCCATCCTAACAAATGTGAGGTGATGATATCTCGTTGTAGTTTTGATTTGAATTTCCTTGATGATTAGCGGCATTGAGCATCTTTTCATATATCTGATGGCCATTTGTATGTCTTCTTTGGAGAAATGTATATTCAAGTCTTAGCCCATTTTTTAAATTGGGTTATTAGATTTTTTGCTATTGAGCTGTAGAAATTCGTTATATATTTTGGAAATTAAACTATCAGATATGCAGTTTACAAATATTTTCTGGTTTATCCATTCTATGGGTAGCCTTTTGTGTGTGTGTGTAAGGAAGACTAGCCCTGAGCTAACATCCATTGCTAATCCTCCTTTTTTTCTGAGAAAGACTGGCCCTGGGCTAACATCCGTGCCCGTCTTCCTCTACTTTATCTGGGACACTGCCACAGCACAGCTTGACAAGTGGTGCATCTGTCAGCTCCCAGAATCCGAATCTGTCCGCGCCCAGAATCTGAACCTGTGAAACCCTGGGCCTCCGAAGCAGAGCACTTGACCTCAACCACCGGAAGAGCCCCTATGGGTAGCCTTTTAACTCTGTCACCTGTTTTCTTTGCTATGCAGGAGCTTTTTAGTTTGATTTAGTCTCACTTTATTTTTGATTTTGTTGGCTGTTCTTTTGGTGTCATAGCCATGAAATCATTGCCAAGGCCAGTGTTATGAAGCTTCTCCCCTATGTTTTCTTCCAGGAGTTTTATAGTTCCTTCTGAGTGTCTGACATTGAGGTTTTTAGTCTGTTTTGAGTTGAATTTTGTGTATGGTGTGAAATGATCCAATTTAATTATCTTGCATGTGGATATCCAGTTTTCCCAACACCATTTGTTGAAGAGATTATCTTTTCCCATTGTGTAGTCTTGGCCCCTTTCTCAAAGATCAGTTGACTATATGTATAGATTTATTTCTGGGCTCTCTATTTTGTTCCATTGTTCTATATGTCTGTCATTATGCCAGAACCATACTGTTTTATTTGCTGTGGATTTGTAATATGTTTTGAAATCAGGAAGTGTGATGCCTTCAGTTTTGTTTTTTCTCAAGTTGATTTGGCTTTTTGGGGTCTTTTGGTTTCCATATGAATTTTCAAATTGTAGAAAGAAGGAAATAATAAAGATCAGAGCAGAAATAAACAAAATAGAGAATAGAAAAACAATAGGAAAAAAATCAATAAAACTAAGAGTTGGTTTTTTGAAAAGATAAATAAAATTGACAAACTATTAGCTAGACTGAGAAAAATAAGAAAGAAGACTCAAATAAATACAGTCAGAAATGAAAGAGGAGACGTTAAATCTGATGCTACAGAAATAGAAAGGATCATAAGAGACTGTTATGAACAATTATATACCAAAAAACTGGGTAACCTAAAAGAAATGGGTAAAGTCCTAGAAACATATAATCTATGAAGATGGAATCATGAAGCAACAGAAAGTCTAAACAAACCTATAACCAGTACAGAGATTGAATCAGCAATCACAAACCTCTCCATAAATAAAAGGCCAGGACTAGTTGACTTCACTAGTAAATTCTACCAAATACTTAAAGAACTAACATCAATTTTTCTCAAATTCTTCTGGCAAATTGAAGAGGAAGGAACACTTCCAAACTCATTTTATGAGGCTAGCATTACCGTGATACCAAAGCCAAACAAAGACGTCGTAAGAAAGGAAAACTACAGGCCAATACCCTAATGAATATAGAAGAAAAAAATCTTCAACAAAATACTAGCAAACTGAATTCAAAAGCAAATGAGGGGCCGGCCCGGTGGCACAGCGGTTTAGTCCGCGCTTGGCAGCCCGGGGTTCGCGAGTTCGGATCCCTGGCGCCCGCCGACGCGCTGCCTGTCAGCCATGCCGTGGCGGCGTCCCATATAAAGTGGAGGAAGATGGGCACAATGTTAGCCCAGGGCCAGTCTTCCTCAGCAAAAAGAGGAGGATTAGCAACAGATGTTAGCTCAGGGCTGGTCTTCCTCACCAAAAAAAAAAAAAGAAAAAGCAAATGAAAGGACCATACACCATGACCTAGTAGGATTTATCCCTGCGATGCAAAGATGGCTCAACATACAAAACCCAGTTCGTGTAATACACCACATTAGCAGAATAAAGGCTAAAACTCACGATTGTCTAAATAGATGCAGAAGAAGCACTTGACAAAATTAAACCCCCTTCTATAAGAAAACTCTCAACAGTCTAGGAATAGAAGGAAATTACTTCAATATAATAAAGGCCATATATGAAAGCACACAGCTAACATCATACTCAACAGTGAAAATTTAAAAAAAAAGTGAAAAAGTTTTTCCTCTAACTTCTGGAAACAGATAAGGGTGCCCACTCTCGCCACTTTTATTTAACATAGTACTGGAAGTCCTAACCAGAAAAATTAGGCAAGAAAAACAAATGAAAGACATTCAAATCAGAAAGGAAGAAGTAACATTGTCCCTGTTTGTAGATGACATAATCTTTTATATAGAAAACGCTGAAGACTACACAGAAACAAAACATAAGACAAAAAAAAAAAAAAAAACAGAAGCTGTTAGAACTAATAAGTTAATTCAGTAATGTTGCAGGATGCAAAATCAAAATACAAAAATCAGTTGCCTTTCTATACACTAACAATGGATTATCTGAAAAGGAAATTAGGAAAACAACCCCTTTTACAATAGCACGAAAAAGAATAAAATACATAGGAATAAACTTAACTAAGGAGATGAAATATTCGTCCACTGACATCCACAGAACATTGATTAAAAAAATCAAAGAAGACACGAACAAATATAATGATATCTATGTTTATGGATTGGAGGACTTAATATAGTTAAAATGTCCATATTACTCAAAGCAATCTACAGATTCAATTCAATCTCTATCAAAATTCCAATGGCATTTTTTACAGAAATAGAAAAAACAATTTTAAAAATGTCTTAACTTCTAATTATTTGCAATCACATTTTTGGTTTCCCCCCTTTCAAATTGCTTATAGTAGTTTTAGCCTAGAAGAGAACAGAGCCACCGACATTAGTCTACTTCAACGAGTTACTTAGAAGAGAAAGTAATCCCAATCATGTTCTGTAACTTCTTAATTTCTTGAAGCAACAGAAATAGAGACATTGGCCCAATATGAAAGTAATTTTGTAAGTGACAATCAAGTCACTTCTTTGAAGAACAACCTAAAGATCTCTTCACTTTGTTTGCAACTACATGAAACATTCTTTTGAAATGAAGTGACTTAGGACATGATCTTTTATACAAGAACCAATCAAACATGTATTGTCCCTAAAAACCTATGTTGGTTGTCACATTTAAAGAATTCTAAATAGACTAGATAAAGAAATGTTATGTGAGTGGAACCATATCCACAGAAATGTCTCCTTCAAAACCCATTAGCAGGAATAATGAACTGTGCATATAGTTGTGAACAAATTGGAAAGATCTGAGGTTTGTTCTAGATTCTAGCATCTTCCTAAAGAGAGTGTTCATTGCTTCATAAAGGCATTCACATACTTATCAGGCATCCTCCAGTCTCATTGTGCTCAAAGTATGAGAGGTTACAGAAAAACACAGTTTGAGATGTTTTCTCTTCTGAGTCACAACCAACCTGAGAGATCAGTCGAGTGAGAGTAGAGAAAGGAGAGAACCAGGGACTTCTTTGAAGCTTTGACCTGACTTAAAGCTCCAGTCTAGTGTGATCCTTTCCCACTTTGCCATTAGATCTGGAAAAAGGAGACCAAATATTGGCTCATCTGCCTTCCTTAAGAACTTTGTGTGTGTGTGTGTGTAAGACTAGCCCTGAGCTAACATCCATTGTCAATCCTCCTCTTTTTTTTTGCTGAGGAAGATGGGCCCTGGGCTAACATCTGGGCCCATCTTCCTCCACTTTATTTTGGACGCCGTCATAGCATGGCTTGACAAGCGGTGTGTCTGTCCGTGCCCGGAATCCGAACTTGCAAAACCCTGGGCCGCTGAAGTGGAGCACGCAAACTTAACCACTATACCACCGGACAGGCCGGCCCCCTCTTAAGAACTTCTTGATGGGAGGAATTACATACTGTCCTATTTCCCCCAAACCGTATCCCGACATAGGGCTTGTGTTCCACTAGTACTTATCTCAATTGGCTCTCCTTATTATGCTAGAAAGCTCACAACTTCAAAATTTATAATAAAATGGATTAACCATGATCCACAATTTCAGACATCTTTATAAGACTCAAAGGAAATAACACTGTCCTCGGGGCAGGTAATGATATATAAGTCAATGATTGCCAAAATGCTCATACTTTGTTATCATGTGATATCACTCTTGTGGAGTGACCATAGGGAAATTCTTCTAAATATAGAACTTACCATAAGGAAGTTTTCCTAAATATAGAATCATAAAAATGCACACGGACGTCCATTGAAGTTTCCTTTTTCAGTGTAAAAAATTATAAATAGTCTGCCTATCCAATATGATAGGCTGGAAAATAAATTTTATATATACATACAGTGAAATCTTACATAACTATTACAAATCATAATTATTGAGAAAATGTAGACTAAAAATCACATTACATACTAAGGAAAAATTAGCATACAATGTAGCTTCAAAATTGAATAGTAATATGTATATTCTATATATATATGGACATATATATGGACAAATAATAGAATAAGCAAACATTAAATAGGTATGCTAGAATGAACATGTGGGATTTTCCTTTTAGAAAATTTTCTTTACTGTTATATCCACTAATGATCTAAAAAGATAGTTTCAGAATGTAGCAATGAACATCACAGAGCAAAAGAAAACCACTGATGATGACTACATTAATTAAACTGTTAGCATTCTCATTATCACTGGTTAGTGATATAAAATCACTCTACAAATTAGATAACCTCTTGTGAGAAGTGAAAGGTAGAAGTGAGATTTCATTGCATGTTTTTGATGAGGAATCTCAGAATAACAAATGTGTGGCCAAGGAAGACAGAATATGAGAGGAAAACTAAGAAAATCAATACAATTGGCTTTCTGCCGTGGGTGTGTGCTACACTTCCTTCATAGACACTCTAGGTTTACCAGCGGTAACGAACGTGAACCCCTCTACCAGTGATCACGAATCTGCCACATATCCTTCCTCAGTTTCCTCCTTCTGTAAAATGAAGAAATTGGCCCAATAATTTACAGGAGTATCTCAGCTCTTAGCAGTATTTTATACTAGTATTTAGTGGGAGCCCTCATAATGGATGTGTTTTACAGAAAAAACGGTAGCTAAATGGAGGTCATGGACCTGTCCCAGTGCTGTAGGGGCGTGTGAATCTCTCTGTACGAGTGTACAGAGGGGCTCGTCGTTCAGACAAGGCCAGATGGGACAGGGGGTGGCAGGGTGTGACCTGTAGTCTCAGCTTCTCCACTGAGTGACCTTAGGCAATTTCTTTGACTGTCATTGGCCTCAAATTCTCCACCTGTAAAAAAATCTAATAATAGCTTCTCTACCTTTTTTGCAAGGCTTCTTGAGTGAAATATTGAACCTGTAAGTACTTAAAAAATACCAGCAGTTAATGAAGGGCTAAATACACAACAGGGCTTAATATAAACTAGTTATCAGTGAAAGATGCCATTTGCTCTAATCAGTCCCAGCATTTGCCAGAGTGAGGTGACTATCGGTCATTCACTGTTGAAATGCTAATATTGTGTGGTCACTTTGGAAAACAGTCTCACAATGTGTATTTGGAGGCTGAAAACATCACTAAACTTTCACTCAGTGATCCCGACTTGGGGGATCAATTCTAAGGAAATAACACTAGAAAGAGATCCATGGCAGAGTTGTATTTCCCCAAAAGAACTTAAAAAGCAGATAAATGCTTAACCATAGAAGATTGATTAAGTAAATTAAGGCATGATGGATTATAATATGATAGTCATTAACAGTATTTGCAAAGATATCAGAAATGTGTCTGTATTGTTAAGAAGATAATCAAGATACATCATATACATGGTGTATATGAACAGCTCTGTAAAGTATATGAACAAAAAATTGGGAACGATTTGTCTTTGGTGATGAGATGTTTCTAGTTTATTGAATTTTCCACATTATCTATAATTATATATTTTATAACTTGAAAAATATTTTTAAACAAATCTGAAATGATTGATTGCCTCTAGTTGCAAAAAAAGGTTGAATGACTAAGAAAATCACAGCTCACATTATTTTATTTATAATATTCCATTTATAAACATTGCATGTGTGTATTATATTTAACATACTGTAAGCACAGATTGATTATTTTTATTTTTATTTTGTACTATTTCCTTTTTAAGAAAGATTGCCAGTAAAAGATTGAAATTCAGAAGACAAGATGGATACATTAAGATCTAAGACATATATATGTACATAATGGCAGTTTTAAGCAATGTTTTTCTGGAAGTGTGAAAGAACTGGAAAAGAGAGAGTGTGAATTGAGTGTTCCAAAGAACAGCATTGCCTGCTAAAAAAAATCTAAAAGCATCAGTGTGAATTAAGAAATGAGAAAAGGAGTGAGACAGGATTGCTGCATTAAAAAGAAAAAAAAAAAAAATCCAAGTGCTATTTCTACCAACGCCTCAAATTAAGTCTTTTGATAATGTGGTCACCAAGTTGTAGTTTGAGGTGTGGCGTCCTTGTCATTTTTGCACTTGAAGGAAGTTTCCCTCATTTCACCCACACTTATCCTTGCCAGATTTCTATTAAGGAGAAAATGAAAAAAGCTAGCAAAAAAAAAAAAAAAGTGCCTATAATTTAACATTCTAAATATATCTAGAAAATGTGTTAAATTGCAGTGACTCCTTAAGGATTCTAAGGTGCCTGGGACTCAGACATTTTAATTCAGACAAACCTTATCTGCGGTGTGCAAAATCTGAACCAGTCACAGGACTCAAGCTGGTTTAATTGCTTAGAATTTACAGTTTGCATCCATCGTTTTAACTCCTTCATGGGTAAGAATGGGAGGGTATCAGACGGAATGGTTTGGAATCATGGCAGTCCATAACCAAAAGGCTGGCTCTGCCAGTTAATACTATCTAACTTGAAAAAAGTTGCTTAAACTCTCTCTGTTTGAGATGCTTGTGAGTTGAATGGGGTGATTATTTATCACACTGCTGCAAGGATTACATGAGATAACACAGGAAACCATGTCTGGCACAGAAGGGGTACTCAGCACATATTTGGTCTTATAGTATATGAAGATACTTGAAAAAATAAATGGGATCAGAATTGTGCTTTCGTGATCTTAATCTGATAGGAAAACGGAAGCTGTATTATGATAGGAGAGATTCATTGCTGGGAGAGAAGAGGCATTTTCAATGATCCATATATGAGCTAATAAATACCAGAGGGGAACTAGTATTTACAGAGTGCATTTAGGAAGGTATTACAAGAAAGATATAAGCCCAGGAAGGAACTGGTCAGGTGTCAAGCAGAATGAAAGAGAATAGAGTGATTCCGGAGACTCAGCCTTACAATATTGGAAGAAGAAATATCTTTGAGATCCTAAAGACTAGGAAATAAAATTGAGGAACCTGTGAGAGATAGAGATTAATTTAAGCTTAGCTTCTTGACAAATATTAGGTAGGTTTGACACTCATACCTGTTGCTAAAACTTCTCGAGTGATAAAGATGCTGAGGGGCAAAGCAGGGCAAAAATGAGGTTAAAGATATGCCACATAGCAAAACTTTTCCATTGAATTAACTGACACAGACAAGGATCATTAAAGCTATAGCTTTTCAATAAACTATCTTGAGTCTCGAGATAGCCCTTTCAAATATAAAGGGGAGTTGGGGTTAAGAAAGCAAATATAGGCATTGACTTTAAACAAATTGATATTAAATAGGCAAGAAACCTACTAACTTTTTTGAGAGACTTGTACTACTAAGAAACTGGGAGCTTGAGCTAAATTATAAACTTTTTAAGACTCAAGACAACTTTTAAGCCTTTCAACTCTCTCCGAGAACTGTATAGCTCCCAAGAAAGAGGAGATATTTCTTAATAGTACTGACTTTAGAAGTATCCAGGAAAGATAATGGAAAACAAGAACACTCCAGAGGGTAGAACCAGGAGGTTTGAGTGTTTGGAAGTGGAATCAGGTTTAGCCAAAAAACGTTCTCTGACTCAGAGCAGGAGGCCTTCACAACACTCATTCAATGAGAGTTCAGGTTTCTGTGGATGTGTGCCAGCTGGCTCTCTAGTTCTCTCCCTTTCTGAATGAGATTAGGGTGCTTATTGTGGTTATCTAGTCTCTGTTCCAGATTTGGTGTGTACATTTTTCTTTTTGGTTCATAAGGCTCTCGTCTAAGACAAGTTACGTTGGAGCCAACAAAAAAATGACAAAATGGGGGTCAGTCCCGTGGTGTAGTGGTTAGAGTCTGGCGCCCTCCACTTTGGCAGCCCAGGTCCCCGGGTTTGGATCTTGAGCGCAGAGCTACACCACTCAGCCTTCCTGTGACAGGTACCCACATACAAAATAGAGGAAGATTGGCACAGATGTTAGCTGAGGGCTAATCTTCCTCAATGTAAAAAAACAAAAAGAGAAAGGTTGGCAATGGATGTTAGCTCAGGGCGAATCTTCCTCACCAAAGAAAAGATAAAATGTTACCCTGAGACCTCAGACTTCGACCTTAATGTCCTGAATGGATGGGACTTTGGGTTGTTTCACTTGCTGAGGAGTAGAGTATGTTATATGTGTGGAAAAAAGAGAATAAAGAAATGTTCATGACCAGAAGAGTGCATTGTGGCAAAGACAGTGGTGCTCACCCAGAATTCCACATTACCTCACATTCCCCAACCCTGCTATACTTGGGCAGGGCCATGTGACTTGGTCCAACCACTAGAACTGTGGGAGGAAATAAGAGGTTTCCCTTCTGAACCAAAGCATGCACAAGTCGACACACTACTTTTCAGCTTTCTCTGTCTCCTACTCCATAAACTGGTTGTAGTTTTTGAAGGTGTAGCTACAAGACAGTGGATCATCCATTCAGCTGGAACTCCTTTCTTCCTTACAACCCGGAATAGATCTACAACAAAAGCAAGAAATAAACTTTGGGAATTGTTTATTTTTGTAGCACGAACCTAGTCTATCCTGATTATCACTGAGATTATCTGGTACAAGGGTTAAGAAATAGAGGATGTTATTTTCAGAAATTCTTTCTCTTGCTGCTTTTTTCCAGAAGAGAATATATTCAAATCTTCATTAACTGAAAAAAACCCAGACTACATTCAGCCAGAGCGTCCAGTCAAACTCTGAGATCTCGGGGTGATGTGTAGTTGTCTCCACATTGGTTCAAGACAGAGATTATCTTGTTTCAGAGACCAATGAAGGAAAAAGACAAGTCATGTGCTCCATACTTAAACTACAACAGTGGAACTAGGAGTAGGAAACCTGAAAGGAATGATCTAAACACTTTTACTAGGACTTTCATGTATTTACATGTTCTCCTGTCCTGGTAAATTGAGTGATTTGGGGATGATATGTTTCTCCCCAATTTAAAACCAATACTTCCACTTCTTCTCTGGTTCCTTTTACTTTCTCAGGATTCTGGGATATAGATTAATCTGTTTCTTTTCCCTTTATACTAGATCTTCTCCTTCAGTTTTTAAATAAGGTCAAATCTTTACAATCTTATACATGCATGACCTTGACCTCAATTCTCCACCAAACAAGCATGCTGTTTCTCCTGCCTTCACAGAAGGCCATGAAAAATTCTCCAGATTTACTATCTAGGTTTCTTTACTTTCAGGCACAATCCAACTACGTCAACCCATCAAAATGGCTCTAGGTATGGTCACCAATGACCTCATGATGATAGAAGCATTGAACACTGCTACTCCTCAGCATTCTTGGACTATCATAAGCATTTCACACTCTACCATTATCTTGTTTTGAAGCACACTCTTCCCTCGTAGCTTCTACAGATTACTCATTGTCTCCTGCTTCACTAATACCTCCTTTATGGAGTTTATTTTCTTTCATCGAGTCTTTAAAGTTTGGAATTTCTTAAGGCTCAGTTTCGATTGTTTTACTTTTTCACTGTATACTTATAGGTGAATTCCTTCACTAGGTAAATTCTTACACTCCCACGATTTCAATGCTGAAAATTATATCCTAGGCCAAGACCCCTCCTCTGAGCTCCAGATCTGTATATTCAGTTACCTTCCTGACATCTCCGTTTAGATGCCCTAGAGAGCCCTCAAACTCAGCATATCCCAATTATCTTACCTTGGTGTTGCCCACTGCAGGAAAAACACCTTTTATTGAGTTTTTCAATCCAGAATCTCCTCTGCCTCCTCTTTCTCATACATATCCCATCAATTTTGGATCCCTATATATTTCCAAAAAGTATCAACATTTTTACATCTCCTCTTATACCCCTTAGTCTGACTCACCATAATATTTTACATGTTCTACTTAAGTAGCTTCCTAAATAAACTCACTTGCATATACTTATCCCCTCACCAGAAACTTCTCTATCTTGCAGCCAGAGTAATCTCTTAAAAACAATTCTGAATGTTTAATTACTCTAGTAAAAATTTTTCAATGATTTTCCATTGGTGCCATAAAATATTCAAATCTTTAACATAGTATCCAGGCCATAAATGAGCTGGCCTTTCTTCTCTCTGTTATCTTTTTGTTTCATCCTCAATTCCTTTTATGCACCAGGCTTTTGCTTGCTATGTCCTTCTTCATATGGCCTTCTTAAATACTTTTCTCTTCTGCATAGAATGTCTTTTCTCTTTATTTTAATCTAACTGCAATTCATCTTACCAATTATGTATATTTCTCCCAACCTCCTTGACTATATTAGACCACCTCTACTTCTCTTTCTTGGCACTTATCATACTTGTAATTATTATTATTTGTAATTTTTTTGAAAAATATGTATTTTCTCTCTTGACTACCAGGGTCATGTGAATGAGAACCCTATTTGTCTTTTTCATCAATATATCTTCAGTCTCTAGGATAGTGCTTGCCACAAAGTTGGCGTTCAATAAATAGTTATCGACTTATTGAGGGACATACTAGTTTACTAAAATTAAAATAAATAGTTAATAAATTAAAATAGGCACATGGAGAAAAAAACTCATAATTGTACCACCAATGACTATGTCTGTCCATCTTCTTTATTGGTGGAACCTGTGGTGGACAAGGACACAGGGGTTTCTCCTCTCACCTCACAGGAGACTGGTGAGGGAAGATCAGTCAGGATCCTGCCAGCCTTGATGAAGACTGAAGGGAGAGGAAGTCTGGAGCAGGTGGCTCAGGAGAAGACTCTGGCCAGGTCCAATTCTCCTTTACTATTCAGCATGTTGTAAGGAAGTTGGGCCTGATTTGGACCAAAGTGATAGACAGGAATTAAGAGCTTGGATTTGCAAAGATTGTCCCCAGTTAATAACTCCTGGGTAAGAAGCCCATTGGGTAACAATAATAACATTTATCACTAACATTACATGATAACTGGGTGCCAGGACACTATTCTAAGCTTGTTGTATGCATGATCTTATTTATTCCTCACAGAAATCCTACTGAGTAGGTAATATTTTAACATTCACTTTATAAATTTATTTATAAATAAATAAAAGCATAGAGAATTAATTCACTGGCCCAGGACTCCCAGTTTAAATGTGGTAGGGCCACCAGTCCAGTCTAGAAAGTTCACGTGCAGAACCTAGGCACTGAGCCACTGTGCATCTCTTTATAGAACCAGAAAACTGTGCTTGGCCTTCCTGTTTAGGTTTTATGTGAACTTAGTAAGACGAATACTGGTGAAAATATTTTCCTTTAAATTTTGTCTCTTCCAGTAACATCCTCCAATTGTTTTCTATTTTGCACACAGGAAAATCCTCAGGCATTTGGTTTTAATGTTGCAAACATTATTTATAAAATCAAGTGTGTCCATTCAGCTTTATAGAAAAAAAGTGCACTACATTATTTTCAAATGCAGTTACCTGTGGTTTTGACACTTACAATCATACTTCCTTTCTAAACCTTTCAAAGATGCACATATTTCATAAGGTTCTAATTTATTCTTAGACTTGTAAGGGGGGAAATCAGGCTTCATTGTCAGTAAAAGCAAAGGTGCAGGGATGCTCCTAACTGGGGGAAAATAATAACTTTGTTGGTAACACCAGAAAGCGCTAAATGGATTTTTGATTAAATTTTCAAAATTCCTTTTCATGTTGATGAGGCAGAGAGATTTTTAGCCTAGTAGGTAAATTTTCTATACACATCAAAGTGTTAAAAAATAAAGCCCCATTAATGCACTTTCTTCCATGATGTTATGATGTGATTTAGTACGTCAGAAGAAACCCATTGGCCCTAAATATCTCCACCCTAGCCCCTTCAAAGGAGTTTTGGAAAAATCCTGAACCATTGATTTTGTTTCTATCTGTAACCCAAACTTAATGGTGACTTAGAATCACAGTTAGATGTGGACAAGATGCCAGAGCTGGACAAGACTGCAGGACCCATTTCTGCAGTGTTCCGAGCTTGTCCGGCCATAAGCAACACCTGGGGCGACCTCCTCCTCTTCGAAGATTCAGATTTAGTCCCATCTGAGGTGGATCCTGGAAATCTGTGTTTTTGACAAGTATCTCATGTGATTCTTATTATTAGGCAAGTTTGGAAAACTCCAGTCATTTAACAGATCAGAAAACTGATCCCTAGAAGGGGCTAGTGATGACAGCCTTGCTGAGGTAAAAATCTAAAATCTCAATTCAAAATGCAGTGTTCTATTCACTACACTAAGCCCTCTCCAGCTGTTCTTTGATTTATTTAGCTCTAAAACTAGCCTGATGCTTTAATCCCTCTTTCCTTCTCTGTGATTTCTAATATATGCTATAACCCCAGATAAATCAGATGAGAAGGGTGGGGAGTAAAGATTAGATTGCTCTGGTGTTAACCTTTTAATTAAATCAATTGCATGTGCCTCTAATAAAGGGAGTATTTAAATGGAAAACAGAAGAGAAGATGACATATTAAATGCCCTCATTATACGGAACACAGAAGAGAAGGATGGCCAGGAAGCCAGAATTTTTCATGTGAATGGAGGAGTCTTCCAGAGGTTAGAACTCTGTAGGGTCCTGTTGTTAGAAACAATAGTTCAAGTCCATAAATGTCGCTATAGTGGCTCCGCTCAGCCGGAGGAGGAGGAGGAATAAGACCATCCCCAGAGAGTACCTATTAGCAGGTTGGAGCAGGCCCAGAAAAGCAGGCTGTCTTGTTATTAATGGCAAATGAACTGTGGATGATGCTATCAGATAACCTCTCTCCATCCGGCCCAAGCTCTCCACTCCACATCACTCCCCTTATGGTGGTGTTTTTGGAATTATGCTCAGGCTGCATCTGAAGTCTGCTTCCCTGGTTCTAGAAATGGCTGATAGCCAAAGTGCTTTTGTATTGAGAACTAATTGGACGTGAGGCGAGGTGATGCGGTCAGCTCCTGGAGCTAGAGCAAAGGAAAATGTCTAGAGAACCTATTTATAACTACCTTGGCGCCTAAATTGGCTGCTCAGAGGGGGAGCAGCTGCTCAGAATGGTCAATAAGTAGATCCCTAATGTATCACACCTGAAACTAAATCAGTGCTTGCTGTTATGCACCTTATTATAGAAAGGGCATGTTTCTCTTCCATCAGTTCAGCTCCCTTTACCTACCGGCAACTTCCTGTTTATTGAAGACTATATTGTGCAGAAGAAAAGATAAACAGCTTCAAGGGGGGACTCTCTTGGGTTTGAATACCAGATCCACCCCTTTTAGATTCATAATTTATTAATCCACCTGAGCCTTAGTGTTCTCACCTATCAGTTGAAGATAATGCTTTCTCTTCATTTTTTTAAACATAGGAATTCATTTAAATTAACATGTCATTGTCTATCAGATACAATTGTTAGATTGCATGTGCCTTGAGGACATATTCCTGGCCTCAAGAATGTCCCTTATTCATTGCTGTAACCCCAGGATTCACTATGAAATGGTATAGGAAAGAAACTTAATATATATGTTTGAAGTAAATGGGTGAATTAAGAATTAAAAATGCCCATGGCATAATGGTTAAGGTCCTGCGCTCCACTTCTGGAGGCCAGGGGTTCGCAGGTCCGGATCCTGGGCGCAGACTCATGCACTGTTTATCAAGCCACACTGTGGCGGCTCCCATATAAAGTAGAGGAAGATGGGCACGGATGTTAGCCCAGGGCCAGTCTTCCTCAGCAAAAAGAGGAGGATTGGCAACAGAAGTTAGCTCAGGGCTGGTCTTCCTCACAGAGGTACAAAGATGAAACTCAAAATACCCTTTAAACTTAAATGGATAATTATAAATTCCTCACAAATCCTTAAAAGCCAAGCTATTTTCACTTCTTTCATGTCACCTTCCTAATATCATCCCCCACTGATTATCTTGTCCTCAGAATTTTGAGTAGTTAATGTCTCTAACATTTATTCAACCATGAGTGTATTTTTTACTTATATTTCTTGAGCACAATCTGCATGCCAAATCCAGTGTGACTTGCTGAGGGAGACTTCAGATGAATAAAACACAACCATGTTCTCAAAAAGTAAGAGTCTATATAGATTTACACTAAAATAAATAATTATTCAGCTATTATGTCTTGTTTTTGAAAGAAGAAGGCATAGAACATTAGGGAAGCACTAGAATAGAAATACTTAGCACACGTGGGGGACCAGGATGGTTTCTAGAGATAAATCTAGCATCTACATGTAAGACTTTCAAATACATTTCTACGTAAATGTGTGAGTGTATGTGTGTATGTATGTGTGTATGCATGTATGCAAGTGTGTGTGTACATGTCTTTTGTTGGAATTTGGGGAATAAGTGTCTTTATATTTTTGTATAAACTCAGTAAAATCTGAGAAAGAGATTATGTAGCTCTAATTGATGATTTCCTCAGTTGTCTATTGTAAAGTATTCTTAAACTCATTAAAAGATTGACTCAGAAGCTAGAAGTTTCTTTTAGTAAATCCTAAAAATGTATTTTTTCCAGTAGCAGTGATAACTAAGTCCTATAAAAGGAGCATGTTTTGCTAGTAGACTATTGATGTAATGAATATACCTGATGATGGAAAAGAATGCATCTGCATTACTGCATGGCTGTCCTCCTAGGATGATGATTGTGGTAGACAACTCCAAGGAGGCGAATACCCCAAATGGGGCTGAATTGATGTTATACCTGGAGCTGCCTTTTTCAGTTGTGTTGTGAAATGGAGGCAGCTCAACAGTCACATTATTGAACTTAACTACTTCCCCGTCACGCCTCCCTAGCAACTGCACACAGTTCAGGCCACAGATAATTTTTTATTAACTTGTATTTGATTTTGAGGTGGAACAGGATATTATGAGCTCTGGCTCAAGCTCAGGCCGAACCAAACTCCATCAGCAGATTTCTTAACAAAAAGCAAGGCCCCTGCAGGATCTCCATGCTTCAGCCTTAGGTCTGGCAGTTGTAATTCAACCTCTGAGACATTTCTTTCCTTCAAGCTGATGTCAGAGTTTCTTGGAATATAGTCTACCTGTTTTGGGCAATAGATACATCCCTGTGCTGAGGCTGCACATGCTGTTTAAGTGTATTAAATCCATGCTGTTTAAGAGCTTAAATCAGGTGAGATTGAAAGGCATTGTAGAAAAACAGTATAATTTTTAACTAATTTCCCTCCCTATAATGATAAATGATAGACGAAGCAGCTCTGAACCTTGCACATACACAGAGAACACCCAATAAGTGTAAAATATACTAGACTTCCTGTGCATATATTTAGGCACACATTTTAGTTGGCAAAGTAAATGGTTTTCAAATCCAAATAATAAGGAAATGTTCCTGTTTCTTTGCCCCAGAACACGGTGAACACCCAACCCACATACTTTCTCAAGAATCCACCCAGAATCTTGTGTTACTTGTGAAGCTTGAGAATGATTTGCTCAACACTTTGACATGGGAATGGCATGTGGAAAGTTACAGTGGTGAAATGCATGGAGCACACACAGGGAATGGATGTGGGCATCTATTGTTGGCAAGAGCTTGGACAAAATATTGGATAGATTACTGATAAATCATGGATGTCCTTGAGCACATGGCAGAAGGGATTTATATTGTACCATTTATCTAGCTCCTACTATGACTCCAGCATCATGTAAGGCAGGCAGTATGTGTGTATCATATCCCTAAGTGCCCCTGCAAGATATATATTGTGTCCTCCTTTTCCTGTTATGAAAGAAGCAGCTCAGAAAGTATAAACAACTTTCCATCAGTCACAGAGTTGAGAAAGGAAGAAGTTGGATTTGAATTCGGATCTAACTGAATCAATGTCTGTATTTTAACAAAATATTCATTTTAGGTCTTTGAGCAGGAGGTAGATCTATAGATTGCCAAAGCTGTGATATTAGGAATACTTGTTTTTACTACTTTCCTACTTTTGCCTGTATTTGCATATCCTGTTTTCTTCAAGACATTCTAGTCCCTCCTCCCCAGGGTGTTTTGTTCCCAAAGGACTTTACCTTCAGCTGGCTGTCACTGTTGATAAGCACATTTAGCAATAACTAATTGAAAAACCCCCCATCCCAAACAGATTGGAATTTTAATGGGGTGTGGAAAAAATGCCTTAAAGACATATTATAAAATAAAGTCTCAAAAATGTACTCTCAATAAATATGAAAGATGGAGTAAGATAGAGTTTCAGATGGGGGCAAGGCAGAATTATTTTCTCCCCAGCAATTTGAACTAAAATCACATCCAGTTGGGCACTGTTTAGTCACTGGTACCTAACTTAGGCCTATTGAAAGAGATATGCGTTCATTCTACAAATGGTAATTAGCACAACTCTATGCCAGGAATGATCATGGCACTGGGAATGCCCAGAAGGAAATCTAGTCTGTGCCTCAAGAAGCACACCGTCAATTGGGAAAGACTGACATGAAAACAAACCATTAAAGCATGGGGCCATTGATTCCAGTGATAACATACGATAGCGTGGAGGCCTTGGTGGGCTTTCTAGTCCAGATTGTGAGATCAGGGGCTGCTTTCTATTCCCCCCCAAAGCAAAATTGGAGCTAAGTAGAAAAATTCATAGAAAATAGCTAGATATAAAAGTAAGGGATTTAAGGAGGAAAAAGATATTGTCTCAACTCTGGGGGGCCCTCTCGGTCTACCAAGGTAAAGTCCATAAAGGCTTAAATCGAATAAGATCATTCTTTTGACACTGAAACCAATATTGCCAATTTCTTTATGACAATGCTACCATCTTTGTTTAAGTGATGACTGTGACAAGATGAATCTGTCCAGATTCCTATAGAGCTGTGGTGTCCAATGTGGTAGCCTTTAGCCACGTGTGGCTATTGAGCATTTGAAATGTGGCTGATGAGACTGAGAAACTAAATTTTTAATTGAATTGGAGTGTAAAATATATATGAGTTTTGAAAACTTAGTTTGAAAAAGCAAATGCAAAATATCTTTTTTGTTTGTCTATTGATTGCATGTTGAAGGACATATTGGGCTAAATAAAACATGACCTTTAAAAAAGTAGGAGGAAGGGCGTCCCATGATGAGGAAATAGCACACGCAAAGGCAGGGAAGCATGAGCGAGCGTGGCGCAGGGGCTGCAGTAACAAGACACCACAGACTGGGTGGCTTAAAACATTTTTTATGTATTTCTCACAGTTCTGGAGTCTGGGAAGTCCAAGACGAAGGTACTGGCTGATTCAGTTCCTGGTGAGAGCCCTCTTCCTGGTTTGCAGATGGCCACGTTGCTGTATTCTCACAGGGCAGAGAGAGAGACAGAAAGCAAGCATTCTTGTCTCTCTTCTTGTAAGGACACTAATCTCATTATGAGGCCTGCACTCTCATGACCTAATTATGTCCCAAAGGCCCCGTTTCCAAATACTGTCACATTTGGGATTAGGTTTCAACATATGAATTTGGGGGGAACATAAATATTCAATCCATAGCAGGTAATTGCAAATTGTATTGTATGGCTAGAGTGAGGGATGCATGTAATGGACTATGAGACAATGATCTGAGGAGGGTGGAGGCGTGAAGAGTAGCTGGGTCAAGGGGGGCCTGTTTGTATCTGTATAAGGAAATTGAAATATACAAACCCTGAGGGCTATGACACCACTGGAGGATATGAAACAGTTTATGAAACAAACAATCAACAGGCAACACTTCCACTTAAGGTCATGAGAAATTCAGGTTTCAGTGACAGTGATCCATTGGGTGGTATTTAGGGTCTCTCTTCGAGAACATCTAACACATTGTAACTGCTAGGCAACTAATTGCTAACTGAATATAGATCGTTTTGCTCTTTCAAAGTAAGGGTAATGCAGTACACTTAAAGCTGCCCTCCTATCAGTGGATCTCTACTCACTGGCAGAAAACAACAAAGGAGCTAAAGTTATTGATCAGAGATACTTTTAAACAGATTCAAAATTATTTTGCAGTGAGAGCTCATGTCCACCAGGTGGCAAACAGCAGTGAATCCTGGGCTTGGTGTTCATTCTGTTTCCTCATCAATGAAAAAGGTCTAGGGAAGCCCCAATTTCATACCTAGGGGGTTATTTTGTTGTCATTTGACACTTGACTCATTTTACTTCAGAAGAAGACATTTGAAGGGGAAGAAAATAGGAGATCTTCATTTTAGAAGTGTGAAGGAGACAGCTTTACCTGGAGCTGATATTTAATTGAGATTTAAAAAGGATACTTTGAAAACAATGCCTTATCACGTGATAAAGGGGAGTGTGAAAAAGTAGTATGAATTTTCAATGGGAGCCCAGAACAAGGATTTCTACAAGAAGACATTTAGGATCCATAGTCATAGAGTGTAAACCTCTGCTTACATCCTCAAAGTTTCCTAAAAGAAAAACAAAATAAGTTAAAGACATTCAAAAACCATCAACTCCATGAGGAGCCTGCAGTTGTCTTAAAGCAAAAAGATCTTGGTTCTTGTCCCGCATATGCTAGGAATTGGCTGTGTGACTTCGTCAAGGTTTTTGCCTTCTCTGGGCTTCAATTTTCTCATCTTGAAACTGAGGATGTTGGATAACTATTACTATTAATAATTATCATCAATGACTGCTAATTAAAAGCTAGATTCTGTGCTAAATGATTTGTGACAATATCTTGCTTACTTTTCACAACAACTCCATAGGCAGGCAATAGTTTAATCCCTGTATTGGTTATGGGGAAACAGGCACAGAAATTTAGGCAACACGTCCAAGGCACAGGCTGGTAAATGTTGGAGTCAGGATTTTAATTCACACGGGGCCAACTTCAAGTCTGAGTTTCTATCCACCACACAGAATGCATTTATGGATGATCTCTAAACATCTATTTTCTGTAAGAAAAGTAGGAGAGAATTTGAAAGAGTTTTTGGAAAGTGTCAGAAAAGTTTTATAAATTGAAATATAACTAGAAAAGCTTACTTGCTTTAAGTAATTGTATGATTATCCTATTGATGCTGCAACAAATTACCACAGTGGCTTTAAACAAGACAAATTTATTATTTTATAGTTCTGACATTCAAAAGTCTCAAATGGATCTCAATTGGCTAAAATCAAGGTGTCAACAGGGCTGTGCTCCTTCTGGTGGCTCCAGGGGAAATCCCATTTCCTTGCCTTTTCCAGCTTCTAGAGGCCACCTGCATTCCTTTGCTCTGGCCGCTCCCTTCCTTCTCTAAGTCAACAGCATAGCATCTTCCCAACTCTGGACTCTGGCACTGACTCTTATGCCTCCCTCTTTCACGTATATGGAAGGAAACTTGTCACTATATTGGGTCCATCTGGATAATTCAGGATACTCTCAAGATCCTTAACTTAATCACATCTGCAAAATCCCTTTTGCCAGGTATGGCAGCATATTCATAGGTACTGGAGATTAGGATGTGGATGTATCGGATAGGACATGATTCAGCTTTCCATGACAGCTAACATGTACTGAGTTCTTACTATGTTTTAGGCTCTGTTCTAAGCACTTTACATAGATTTCATTTTCTCTTTTCTAAAGCTCAGTGAGATAGTTACTACTCTTAGCCCCTTTTTAAAATGAAGCAGCTAAGGCTCAGGGATTTTATACGCAAGATCATGAGCTAGTAAGTAATATAGTCTGTTTTCTCCAGAACCTTCATTCTTATTATTTTACACATAAACCAGGTCTTTGCAGAGAGAACTATGGGCGCTTTCACAGTGTATTCAACTCACCAATATCTTTATGATTAGCGTTGTCTGTTTCAGTTTCTGTTAGGCCTTCAGGCCATCTTATTACCGGCTGCAGCTGGGCTGTACCACCGGCAGAGCTGCTCCTTTGGCAATCTCCAGTAGGTTGATGTCTTTATACCATGCTCTAAAGAGACTCAGAACTCCATACAAGGTGCTTTGGCAACTAGCTAAAAATAAATTTGTCAATACTGGATATATTTTTGCTTCTTTGTCTACAACAACTTAGTGTGTGTTTTTTAACCTTTTCATTAAAAATTTTTCAATTTATATGCAACAAAATCGATTCTCTTTTTTGTTGTGTAGTTCCATGAGGTTTACCATATGTATTGATCAGTGTAACTACTACCTCAGTTGGGATACAGAATAGTTCTATCTTCCTAAAAACTCTCTCACGCTACTCATTATAGTTACATCCTCCCCCCAAATTCTTCTTCTTTCACTGATGGATTATTCAGAAGTGTGTTGTTTCATTTCCAAAGATTTGGAGATTTTTCTATATTTCTCCTTGTTATTAATTATTAGCCTAATTTTATTATAATCGGGCAATATAGTTGAAATATGATTTTAAGTCTTTTAAATTTATTAAGGATAGTTTTATAACCCAGGATATAATTTATCTTTGTGAAAGTTTTATGTACACTTGAAAATAACTTGTGTTTTGCTCTTGTTATATGACATGTTATGTGACTATCAATTGGATTCCATTTGATTGAGAATGTTTTTCAGTTCTTATGTATCCTGCTGATATTTTATCTACTTGTTCTATCTATTAATGAGAGAAGAATATCGATGTCTCCAATTACACTTGTAGATTCATCTGTTTTCCCTTTTAGTTTTATCAGTGTTTGCTCATGTATTTTGAGGCTCTATTATTTGCTGTCTAGACATTTAGGATTGGTATGTTCTCTTGGTGAATTAAGATTTTTTGTCATTATGTAATATCCCTGGTAATTTTCTTTGCTCTAAAGTATACTCTGTTTAATACTAATATAGCCACTCCGTGTCAAGATGTGTGAGAGTCTGAGATTTTATTCTACTTGGAATCAAACAGCCTACTACAGGTCCGTGGATGTTAATGGAGGACACAAAAATCTTGAATAAGAGACAAAAGACAACTTATATCTCACAGAAATAGCACTATCCAATCTATTAGCATTTTTGCATCAGGTTCCTAAGCTCCAATTCCCACAGGGAAACATGGGGGCAGATGGCTTATGCACAGGCAGTAGGTTGTGTTATAGGTAAGGAAGTCTGAGCTTAGGGCACCCACATCTTTTAAAATGGGCTGTAATATGCCTGCCTTTTCATCCAGAGTAAGATACTGTGTTTGTCTTCCAAGGCCATTCCCTAAAGAAAAATTCCTGAAAAGATTGTTTGGAACAGAGGTCAGTCACTGCCTAGCTTGCAAGACCTGCAGAAATGCAGGATATGGGGAGAATTGTCTCCCATCACTTCCATTTTCTTTTGATTAGCATTTTCATGTTATGTCATTTTCCATCCTTCCACTTTTATTATATTTATAGTGAGTTTCTTGGAGACAGTATATAATTCCATCTTTTTTCATCCATTCTGACATTTTATTTGGTGTTTAGACAATTTATATTTAATACAATAGTTGATATATTTAGATTTAAGTCTATAATATCATTACTGTTTTCTCATTCTTTCCTCTGTTTTTTGTTCCTCTCATTTCCATTTAGGTCTTATTTTGTATTATTTTAACATTATTTAGTATTCTTTTTTAATTTAACTGTTATGTGTTTTACTTTATCTTTTTGTGTAGTTTTTAGTGGTTGCTCTTGAGATTACATCATACATACTTAATGTTTTACAGTCTACTTTGGATTAATATTTTATTACCTCAAGTGAAATGTAGAAAATTTACCATCACAGAGGCACTATCCTCTCTTTATGCTGTAGTTGTCATTTGTATTATGTTTACATATTGAAAACTTCATCAGGTAATGCTATAATTTTTGCTTTCAACTGCCATATATATTTTTTTAAAAGGGGGAGAAACCTAGTTAGTTGTATTAACCAGTTATTTAACATTTCTGTTACTCTTCCTTCAGTTTGAAACTTACAAGTATCCATCTGGTATAATTTATCTTGTATCTGAATGGATTTCTTCAGCATTTCTTTCAGAACAGGTCTGCTGCTGACAAATTTTATCAGTTTTCCTTCGTCTAAGAATTTCTTTATATACCTTTATTCTTTAAGGATATTTTTTGAATGGATATAGATTCTGAGTTCACAATTCTTTACTTTCACCACTGTAAAAATGTTGTTTCACTGTTTTCTGCCCTCCTTGGTTTTTTTCTTTTTTTTTTTTTTTTGAGAAATACACAATCATTTGAATTTTTGTTCCCTATAAGTGATGCTTTGTTTTTCTGTAGCTGCTTTCAATATTTTTTTAATCTTTCTTTTTTTAAAGTTTTTGGTCATTTTATTATTATGTGTCTGAGCATGAATATTTTTTATTTATCATGTTTGGGGTTCACTGAAATTTTGCATTTATTAATGTGTATCTTTTGCCAACTTCTTTCAGCTGTTATTCCTTTAATTTGTTTTTTTTTCCTGTGCCATGCTTTCTCCCCTCCTTCTGGGACTCTGATGATATGAATTTTAGGACTTTGGTTCTGTCTCACAGGTCCCTGAGCTTCTGTTAATTTTTTTCATTCTTTTTCCCCATTTGTTTTTCATATTAGATAATTTATATTGATGTATCTTCAAATTTATAAATTCTTTCCTCTGTCCTCTCCATCTGCTATTGAGCCCATCTGGTGATTTTTTTTCAAAATTTGTTATTATGTTTTTAATGTGTACATTTTCTTTTTTATATATATTTTCTATCTTTTCTTCTGAGAACTTCCATCTTTTCAGTTGCTTCAAAAGTATTCAACCTTACTTCTTGTATCATGTTAATAATAGCTAATAATTCCACCATCTATGTCATCTCAGAATTGACATCAATTGATTTTTTTTCTCCCTGCAAGACGTCATGATTTCCTGCTCCATCATATGTTGAGAAGTTACAGATTATATATGTGCATTTTGGATATTGTGTTATGAGTCTCAGAGCCCTATTGATAAAGTTGACCTTTATGTTTCAGCAGGAAATTGACCATGCCACGTTCAGCAGCCAGGTTCCTACACACCTGAGGGCTCTGATTCCAAAGTCAAGTCAGTTTTCAGAGCTTTGCAGTTCTGTTCAGATCTTTTCCATGTGCACCACTCAATAGCCAGTCTAAGAATGGAGTGGTGGTCAATGCTTTATTTCAGTTCTCAAAGTATCTGGTATGCTGTGTAGATTGATGAATACACAGATTTGGAATGAGCTCAGAAGTTCATACACAATTTTGGGGATCATTTTCTTGAGGTCTCTCCCCTCTCTGATCTCCCGGAAACTTTCTTGCACTGGGGGATCCTGGTTCTGATCTTCTGACAACAAAATCGGAACTTAATCTCCCTGTTCTGCCACAAACGTTCTGTGACTATGTCTGTCCCTAGGGTCAAGTTCTTCCTGTCCATTATTGGTGCACACTCTAAATATCTGGTTATCTTTGAATCCAGTCTAGGGAAAAAACAAAGGGAAAACAAAGGAAACTTACTGCCAGTTTAGTAGTAGTTCAAAAATCTCACTTTCTACTGCAATCTTTCTGCTATCATTTACTTTTCAGAGTCCTCAGAGAGTTTCCTGAGGCATTCTGTCCAGGTTTTCGGCTGCATTTAGTGGGAGACACATTGGCATCTCACTTTATCTTTACCAGAACTGGAACCTCTTAACTCACTATTAATTATTTTTAAATTCTAACTGAAATAGCTTCAATATAGCTTAAAAAAATTCTGCACAGAAAAGACAGAAATATTCATGCCATTATATGCATTTCTTTGTTTTTGTTTTTGCTTTTTTTGTCTACTAGTTATGATGTTTCAAGATCATCAAAATGAGAAGTAAAAATCTGGTCTGACAGTTTGGGCACGGCTTCTCATTGTTGTAGTCCAGAAAGGAGGATCTAGAAGATCAGCATTCAACTAACTCAGCGTATTAAAACTAGCTCATAATAGTCAAGCCCACTGAAGATTTAAGTTTTTCATTAAGCTACAGGGGGCAGTGAGAAAAAGCAAAAGACCACTGGCCTTGCAGAAAAAGACACCAATTTGATTACTTAATAAGCTGTAAAGCCTTGGGTAAGTTATTTAACTTATGTGGGCCTCCATAAGTGAATTTGTAATATGGGCTATAAGAAAGTTTCACCTAGATTTGCCCTTGATGCACTGAGACAAGATAGATGGAAGTGCCTGTAAAGAGAGGCACTCAAAAAGGCAAGTTAATGATATATGTTATAAAATACATATTTTTTAAAGAAACCACATTAAGCACAGAAGAGTAGAAAATTAAATACGAGATCAGAAAAAAAGATACTATATATACGTTTAGGGACAGGTATAGCTGTCTTGAGAGATGGCAAAAAGAATTAGAAATAATGTGTGTATGTACTCAAAAAATAATAACAGTAATTCTTAATATATGTATAATGCTTAGTATATTTCACATATAGTTCTCTGTCCTTTGCACATGTTACCTCATTCGATCAACACCTTCTGAAATAGGTACAATTCTTCTTCCTATCTGACAGAAGATAAAACTGAGGCAGAACAGGTTCACATGGCTAGAAAGTGGTAGAGTTGAGATTCTAACCAAGCCGTTTGGGTCCAGATCTCTTTCTATTAACCACTGTGCTGTCCTACTTGCCTCAATAAATTGTAGCTTGCATTATTATTGTTATTATTATATGATTTTATTATCATATCATTCCTGTTATTTCTAACCAACCTCTCCCTTTGGAATAATAGTATTCACTCTTCTGTGTTTTTTAATTTATAGCCAAGCCTGAATAGCTAAATCATGGGACTCATATCTTTCTTAATGCTCTTTAGCTGCCAATTATCCTTAGGTAAGAATAACATTCTGCCACATTTTAAAGAATCTGCAAAAACAAGAGAGTTGGCAGAAATCACATCTTTGAGAGGTACCTAAATTTTTGTTTTCATGCAGTGTAGCTGATAACAAATTTCCTGGGGAATCACATTTAAAGCCAAATCATCAAAAAACAATGTATTTGTGAAGCCACTGTGCTATTGGAAGAGAGATGAAGCTATAAATGATAATGTCATATAACTCCAGGTAAAGGATAAAATAGTTCACCAAACATGTGCAAAAATATTTATAACAGCACTAATCATAACAGCCAAGAAAAAAAAAAGACAGAGAACAGCTCAAATGTCTGTTAACAGTAAACTGGATTAATAAATGTTCTATTTATGAAGCAGCCTGTTATAACGAAAATAAATGAACTACAATTACACTTAACAATACACATGAATCTCATGAAAATAATTCTGAATGAAGAGATATACCATATGATTTTATTTTTTAGGTTGAAAAACAGGCAAGATTTATGGTTTAAGAAGACTGGAGAGAGTGGCTATTGCTTCAGAGGGACTATAGTCACCAGGAGGCAGGATGAGGGGAATTCTGAAGTACCACTGATATTCTCCTCCGAGTGCTGATTACACGAGTGTGAGCATGTTGTGTACACTTAGGATTTGTGTTTGTCTCTGGGTGCATGTTCTACTTAGTAAATGCAGCGAAGGAGCATAAAGGATTCAGGGGAAGTGTGTTTGCCTCTCTGAGCTTTAGTTTCTATATCTGTAAAAAAAAGGGGGCACAAGTAATTTCTATGTTCCACTCTTTTTTTAATTTTTGATATTCTGTGATTTTTTGTGCTTTGTGTTAGATTTTAAATCTTGCCTGCTCAGTTGACAAAGGATCAAGATTTACATATGAATCTGAGCTAGAAGAGGCTCAGCCCTTGCTTCTCCTCTCTGCTCAGTCCACACACCTCCTTTTACTTCAACTCCACGTCCAATCTCTCAGGTATCCTGTTGATTTTATCTTTAAAATATATCCAGATTCCAGCCACTTTGTGCCACATCCGTTGGTACCCTCTTGTTCTATGCCACTACCAGCTCTCATCTGGACTATTACAAAAGCTTCTTAATGGGAATCAGTTCTTCTATCCTTGTTGCCCTTCAACACAGCAGTCAGAGCCTTTGTAAACAGAAGTTAGGTGGTGTTACTCTTCTGCTTACAATGCTGAAATAGAGGTCGGCCCGGTGTCATAGCGGTTAAGTTTGCACACTCCACTTCAGGGGCCGGGGTTCGCCAGTTGGGATCCAGGGGGCACAGACCAATGCATCGCTTGTCAAGCCATGCTATGGCAGGCGTCCCATATAAAGTGGAGGAAGATGGGATTGGATGTTAGCCCAGGGCCAGTCTTCCTCAGCAAAAAGAGGAGGATTGGCAACAGATGTTAGCTCAGGGCTAATCTTCCTCACACACACACACACACACACACACAAAAATGCTGAAATAGGTTCTCACATCACTCAGAATAAAACCAAATTCTTTACAATGGGCTTCAATGTTCTGCAATATCAAGTGTCCTGGAATATATCTGAACACCTGTCCTGCTACTCACTCTGGCTCATCCCACTTCAGCCACACTTCTTTCCTGCTGTTCTTGGGACAGGTGGGTCAAGCTTGCTAATGCATCAAGGCCTTTGCACATGTACTTTCCTCTGCCTAGAATGTTCTTCCTCCAGTATTCACAAAAATAGCTCCTTGCAAGTGTTTGCTCAAACTTCACCTTCTTAAAGACACTTTCCTTGTCCACTCTATATAAATTTGCAAACTACCTCACCCCCCAAAACCTTATATTCTTCTAATTTCTATTTCCTTAGTGCTTATGTCTTCTAAAATGCTGCATAATTTACTGATTTATTTTGTTTATTATTTCTCTCCTCAGTCAGCTATTACCCCCTTTACCTCAGGAAGATTGATCCTTGGGGAAAAGCCTGCTAAAGTCAGAGTAAGCCATCCTCAAAATTATGAGAGTTTTCCTGCATAGTTTATTTTTTTTAACTAAGAAATAATTGTAGAAGAATTGCAATCTGTTTTGAGAAGGATGGATTTGAGCCAGATTTAACACAACAAAAACAACCTAAAGTTTTTAAACAACTTTTTCACTTAAACTTTTATTAAAGTTTTAAGAGCTTTTAAAGTTTCCTTAAAAAAACAACTTTTTCATCAAATGAATGCAACAATCCATGAAAGCAGATGACTTCGATGATTGAACTACGTTCATGCACCGCATAACAACATTTTGATCAAGACAGACTGCAGTGGTCCCATAAGATTAGTATGATGTAGCCTACATGTGTAGTAGGCTATAACATCTAGGTTTGTGTAAGTGCATCTATGATGTTCTCATGGTGATGAAATTCCCTAACAACACATTTCTCAGAACAGAATGCATCCCTGTTGTTAAGTGACCCATGACTGTATTTAATATGTAGATGCAAAGTAGAAAGAGAGACAGACGAGAGAGAAGAAAGAGAATATGGTGAAAGCTTATAAAAGCATATTGTGAATCAGGAGGATAAGATGATCAAAATCTATTTACCAAACCCTTCAATATTATCTTTTCCCACCCCAACCTATCCATTGGCTACTTGAATCTTGAAAGTCAAGTAAATAATCCTGACAAAGGGAAGCTGCACGATGGTGCAGAATAGGTGTCATAGGTGAAAAATATGCATCCTTTCAAAAGGGGTTTAGAAAAGTGTTTCACGTGACCTAGTTTTATAAAACAAAACATGAAATATAGCAATATAGAATTCAAAAGCTATACCCTGAAATATCTATATATTCTTTCTTTTTAGTGCAGTCCTTTTTTCACTGTTTCTTATCAATATTTTCAAATTCTTCTATAAGAAATACATCTTACTCATAGATTAAGAGAACAGAATGTTTTAAAATGAGACAGAGTATAAAAGATGGTCAGTTAAGTTAAAGGTCAATACTTTCTTATTAACTGACTACAAAGGAAATCTGGAGATGTGTGTGCAGCTCACAGACCTTCACGCCTGAGTCTTTATTTCTGATATAGGCTCGTTTGTTGATGCCTCTCATCTTACTGAGGTATAAAAAGAAAACTTATTAGAACCATAATGCTTATCTATTGAGAACACTAAAAATGTTTAATGTACCGAAAATAGCGAAAGAACAGAGATAAAGATATTTTTAATCAAAGAAGAAAAAGCTTAAGGAGTATTATCATGTGAAACAAAAAAAAAGGAAGACAGACCTCCCTTGTTTGTTTGTTTTTCTGGGGCCAAAATCCATGGTAGAAATTTTCAGGAGACATACAGTATGGAACTATCTTGTTCACTCTAATAATTGGGGCTATCTGATAATGTTTTGATCTGTCTCCAAACATAACGCATTTCCTGTCCGTAGATTCTTGAGGGAAGGTGGTCACTGGTCAGATGCCATAGAAACAATCACTGCTGCCTCCAAAGGGAGGTCATCCAAGCCTTTCTAACGTCTTTGGCAATTTCAAAAAGTAAGGATTTGGAATGAAGGGTAGATGTCACTTGTCTAAAAGATCCATTTCACTTCTTTGTATGATCTTGATAAAAGGTGTGCTAACTATATAATTCTAAAAAAAAATTTACTATGTTATGATGTTGTATATTGTTACTTTATGTATATGTGCTATGTATGTCTATGTACACGCACATATATAAACAGATCTACTCAACGTTTACACTGGCAAAATTAATAAAGGCTTCAAATTTTGTCAAATTAAAAAAATTCTCAATAATCTGAATGTTTTCAGAAATCTGGATGTTTTATAATGAGTAGAGGGTGGCAGCATAACATAATCTTTGCTAACTCCACTTCTAACATTGAAAGGATTTTTTGTCTGTGGTATCTTTCTGCCCCTTTCTCTGTCCCTCTCTACCTTCTTCCTTCCTTCTTCCTTCCTTCCTCCCTCTTCTTTCTTTCTTTTTTCTCCAACTATCAAAATATGGTACTTGAAGACCCATGCTACTACAACAGTGTAATTATTTTCAGGAATGCAAACAGCCAAGGATAAACTTTTGTCAAGTTGGCCACAAGGATGGAGGGGAAAGGTGAGTACAAAGAAGTTAAAGTGGATATATTTCCCAACTTCCTTGTTCCTATAAAGAAAAACAAAAAGATTTCCAAGTTGCTTTCCTTTCTCATCATGTTTAGCTTTGTGTTGGTAAGAAAGCCTTGGCTACCGTGGGTATCTGGAGAACCTAGTGGGCACTGATCCTCTTAGGCTGGTGAATGTGACTAAACCTCATCTCTATTTTCAAAGTGAGTGATTCAAGTTGTGCTTTTAAGGTTTTCATTTAATTTATTTTTAGACTGTCTTAAGATGTACTTGGTAAATAGTGAATGGAGTTTGGGACAGACACACTTAGGTTCAAAATTTATGTTTATCTTCCAAAAACTGTGTCACCCTGCCAACTGCTCCACTGTATTGAGCCCCAGAGTACTCAGTTATTAACTGGAAACAGGCATCCACTACTAAGACTTACGTCAGAAAAGGTGTGTAAAGGGACCAGCACAGTGCCAGGAAGACAGTAAGTGCACTATAAATACTACTAGTTACTGTTAAGAAGTAACATAATTTGAGTCTCATTTATACAAAGATGCTCTGTTTTAAGACTGATTTTAGCTAATAAACTATGAGAAGAGCACACACATAGAGATAAAAATTCCATGCATATGACTAAAAATATTCACCAATAATCATCACACTGATAGAAAATGCTTAAGTTGGCACTTTTTCTCCAGCGGGGTTTCACTGTAATCAGCATTTCACATGAACAGCACAGTGCATAAATACAGGGTGTCTCTCTCAAGCCCTGAAAATCTTATTTTGATGTGTCACTGATCTCAGTAGATCAGATAAATCAGGCAAATAAATGTAAACAAGCATAAAACCATCATTAATTTTAATTCATTTAATTCATTTGTAAGGCAGAGATCATTCTGGATGTCCTAGTGCTTTGAGATCTAAATAAAATAAAGTGGATCAATTCCAAGATTTTTCCAAGATTTCTCCAGAATTTGTTAGAATTCTACCTGACATCATAACATGGTCTCCTGGGCCTTCCCTACTTCTTCCTAATTAAATATCTTTATGTCTTGCTCTCTTGTGTGTGCTGTTTCTTTCCTGCACCACCTCAATCCAGGCAGCAACTGCCCCTTTCCATGTTTCATAAAAGATAAAACAAAAGTAAAGATGAATCCTCAATACGGCATATGTGTTTGTATTGGACTTTGTTGGAATTGAAGTGGAGTGGAGGAGCGGGCAGAGATCACATCACAGCTGCACAAAACCCTCCAAATTGAAGGTTAAACATTCTCTGGTTTCAAGTGTCCTTTGGCCAGCCTCCCACTTGGCCCTTTCCTGGTTGCTTCTCTCTATGGAGCACCCCAGCTTCAAGTTTCCATCTTTCTCACCACTGCACAGATGATGCTTCTCAGCTTTCTCTGCTCTGTCCTTTCTCCTTCCCTCACTAAGCACAAAACAAGTCTGCCAATTTGTTGAGCAGAAGCAGAACCCTGGAGATTTTTCTAGTCTTACTTGCTTCCTGCCAACATTCACTCCTTCAGGATTCTCCTTTTCTCCCCAAATACCTTATCAAGATATTTTCCCAAACACAACCATTACCCTTTTTAAGATAAATGTTATTTACTGCAGGAAGAGAACTTTTCAAAATTTCCTCCCCACATATTTATACTCTACTGTCTCTGACAGAACCAAGGGTCACTAACTTCCATGATAATTCATTGATTAAAAAAATTTAAAGAAAAAGAGAGACAGAACTCTAGTTCTCTCATATTAGGTTTTTATTACTATTAATTACTGAGAATTAGAAAAGCTCGGTCAGTAAGTACCTTTATTCTGTGGTCAAGCTGTCAATATTCAAATCCCAGCTCTGCTGCTTATTAAGCTGTGTCATCTTGAACAAGTCACTTAACCTCTTCTTGCCGTCCTTTTTTCATGATAGTTGTTTCTAAACTATTAAGTAACTACTAAGGATGTTTTACCTATTATTAATAGTTGAAAAATTCACATACCCATTTGCAGATATTTATTAAATACTTAATACACAGAATCGCTATACTATGCCTGGAAAGACAAAACAGACACGTTCTCTATTTCCACAGAGCTTTCCTTCTAGTACGGAAGTGAGACATCACAATTACTGTATAATTACAATCCTCATCAACTTCTTTATGGAAGAGGGAAGCAAAAGAAAAAAAAAAAGAATTCTGGGTTAACACACGTAGAAAGACTTAACCTAGGCCAAAGAGAGAGAGGCACTCTTTAAAGACAGGGGTCTGAGACCTCAGAAATGAGCAAGGTGAGGGTGAAGTCAGTGGAGGATAAGGAAAAGTGTGGAGTGTCAAGTGTTTTAAGCAGAGAAAGACACATGTGCAAAGAGCCAGGGCAGGGAAGGTGTTCGACTTGGACAACCAGTAAGAGAGGGAGAGGTCAGCATGGTGGGAATATTCTGAGCTGACAGGCAGTGTGGCAGAGGAGAATCTGGATTTGGGGACATGGACTGATCATGTGGGGTCTTTTTTGGTCACATTAGAGCTTTTGAACTTGATTCTAAGAGCCACTGGGAAGTCACTGAAGAGTTTTCATTTCTCATTTTTAAATGAAATATTTTGACATATTTATCTTCCCGAATATGGTTACCAAGACATTGAGTGAACCTGAAATGTGAGGCACATTTTAAAAAATTGTGCTTGTTTAACCTTAAGGAATACTCAGAGTGATTCAAATATTTGCAATCTTGCCATGTGTGAGAAGGGTTAGAACATTCTGTGGGGCCTATTGAGGACTTCAGTTAGCTTTGACCTCCCTTTCCCCACCCCTCATATCCATTCTCCTTTCCAGAATGTATCCTGATTTTTGTTCAGAGAATTCACTCTTTCCTAATTGGCAACCATGTGACTTAGGTGGGATTCCCTGGAGACACAGCTCTAGGAGTAGAATGTGAGGAGCTCTAATAGTGTGCGTATTCCACAGTGCTCCGTCATAGTGATTAGGTGAGCGGAATGTAGCCAATTAAACCAATGAGAAATTGGCTGGGGATTCTAGAAACAGAAAATATTGTCCTTTTTGTGATATTTGAAACAATTTTCTTTACTTTTTTTAGAGCTAATTTGATTTGAGATTCCTTTCTTCCTTCCTTCCTCCCTCCCTTCCTCTTCTCTTACTCTCCTTCCTCCTCCTCCTTCTTCTTCTTCTTCCTCTTCTCTCTCTATGTCTCTCTTTCTCTCTCTCTGCCATTAGTGATGATAAAGTCCCTAACTGATATTGGTCCCCACAGGCATATACCTAGGACCAATGACTAGAAGCTCCAGAGAGACCAATATGATTCTGTATCAGATGGAAAGAGGAAAGAGATAGAGAGAGAAAGCACATTTTAAGCTTCTGTACACTGAACTGCTTATAGTTTTCTGAGTATTCATTCACATTTTTGTATGTTTAATCACAGTGCTCTGTTCAAAACAGCCTATCTTTTCCTATCACATCTGACTAATTCCTATTCTCTCCTCAGGACTCTCCTCTGGACCTTCTCTTCCGGAAGACTTCACCTAACCCTCAACTTTCTGGGCTGGGCTGAGAGGCCCTCCACATGCAGATCTTGGCTTAATCATCTTTGTATCTCCATCACCTGGCTGAAGACCTGACTCACTGTTTTCACTCTCTCTGTGTACAGAAAATGAAATCAAATAGTCTCAAGTTACAACGATCATTGTAGTAATGCTGGAGGTATTCAAATTTAGATTAGACTAGTACTGTAGCTTTTTATTGTGAGTCCAAGATGAGATAGATAAATTGAGAAAATAAGAAGAGTGTTTGGAAATTTTATAAAAATTAAAATTAACACATGATCCAGATTGTTTTATATTTTACAAAAATATCAGTCCGGAAAGGATTGAAAATGTTGTTGTTTTTACTGACGCATACAGTTTGATAGTTGGTTTGGGATAATGTGGTAGAATAAATTCAAACATCATTTGAGGAATCATGTGAGGTGACCTGTTGAGTCTCTCTTGTTTTATTGTGATGAGAAAAAGGGAAATAGAAAAGTCTATTCTTAATGTTTGAAATATTATGAATCATATATGTGTTTCTTCACATCCTTCTCCCTATCCCATCTCTTACCCCATTCTTGCCAAATGGTACTCATTCTGCCTTGAGTCCACTGTGACGTAAGCACCATCTTATCTCAGGGTCAATGTCTAACCCAGAAGAAGAAGTCGTCACTATAGGTGGTCCTTCATTCTTTAGTGATGGAGCAGAGGGAGACAAATGAATGAAGCTGGAGTCATTCTTCCTGTTTATCTTCATAAGTGAGTGCTTCCTATGCCAGTGTGGGAGCCAGGCCCTAGAAGCAGCTCTTAGCTTAGAGGTGTGGACAAAGCACAGGGGCTATTTTTATTTGCTACTTTCCACCTAAATACTTTGCCCCTCTTCTACTTCCAGCCTACTCCTTCTTACTAATGTTGAATTTTTGTTACATCTTTCCCATTTGGCTTTTGGAGATTGGGGATAAAATATCTTTATATTTCAGTGGCCGTGAGTTAGTTTCATGTGGGGAGTGCGAGTGTGTGTCTGTGTGTGTGTGTACTTAATTCAAGATTGGTGCAGTTCTACTGGAGAAAAAGAAAACAGAATCTACTCTGTGTATTTATCATGGCAATATACTTGCTGCATTAAGTAAATTGTGCAGTTCTTCCCCTTTTTATTAAAACTCACACAGGCCTAATGAGCTATGATATCACCACTGTGCAAGGATCACAGTTCTAATGACAGTGTTGAGTTTTATAAAAATGCTTTAAAATAGCGGTTGTGCAAAACATCTTCAAAGGTAACTGCCTAACCGAGTCTGTATTCCCATTTCAAGCAGAATCTGGTCATCCTCACAGGCAGGCACAAGCAGTTCTGGGTAAAAGGTGGAAGCTCTTTCTTTATTTCTCTGTGAACTGCTTCCACTGCAAACTCCTGCAGACTCATGAATACATTGTTCATCCCCCGGAGAAGACACAAACTTTTCATGCTTTTAACAGTGCTCGTACAGGCTTTCAATCTGGGCAAGCTAGTGTTGGCTTTCTGTCTCCAACATTGACTAGCTCTTGAATTTTGGTTTGTTAATTTAACCTCCTTAAGCCAGTTTTTTTCTAACAGGTCACAGGATGACCTGTAATGCAGTTCACAACCCACTAGAGGTTATAAAATCAGTTTAATGTTCACAATGACATGTGAAATAAAATAGAAAATATTGGAGTTTATCATATGTTTTAGGAATTAAATTTTCTTTTATTTCTACACATGTTGATATACTCCTTTATGTTTCTGAGTTTCTCAATTTTTTTTAAATAGTGCCCTAAGCCTCAGTTATATTATCTCCAATCACCATTTAACTATTTAAAATCTATACAAAATCAAAGTTGCCAGGGCAGGAGCTATTTTTTTCTCCAAGAATTTGGTTCTCTGTTTAGGAAAATACTCTAAGAAGCTCTGTAATGAATGGAAGGTGGATATTCATTAGCATATGGTCTGGGTAGAGACACTGAAACCAAGATGAAGCTCAATTTTTCCTCTTCAGAAACAGAGTTTAGAAGGAACAGAGGTAGGTTAAAGACTGACAGCTGGACTGGGAGGAGAGAAAGGGAGACGGAGCTCAGTGATGTGGTAAAAATCAGGGCCAGGCACGCACAGATGACTAGTAAGGAATTCCCAATAAAAGAACAGCCAAAAGAGTTTCAAAAACACTGATGTCTAAGATTTAGTCTTAAGTATTATTTGTTTATGAGTTCTGTTCACAATGCCACAAACAAAAATAAAAACAAGAAACAATCGAATGAAAATAAAACTGTAGTTTTCTGATGTGCCATGGTGTACTTACTGACTCATTACTTTTACCATATGTTTTCAGTAGAAGTATAGAATACTCCCGAGTTTTATGTAGTGATATATTATGAACTGAATCATGTCCTCTCTAAAATTCATATCTTGAAGCCCCTAACCCTCAGTGTGACTGTATTTGGAGACAGGACCTTTAAGGAGGTAAGTAAGGTTAAATGAGGTCCTAAGAGTAGGGTCCTAATCCAATAGGTATGGTGTCCTTTGAAGAAGAGGAAGAAATTTAGGGATGTGTTTGCACAGGAAAAGGCCATGTGAGAACACAGCGAGAAGGCAACTGTAGGTCGGAAGAAACCAAACATGCCAACAGCTTGGTTTTGGACTTCCAGGCTTCAGAACTCTGAGAAAATAAATTCCTTTTGTTTAAGCCACCCAGTCTGTGGTATTTCGTTATGGCAACCCAAACTAATACATGGTATTTGCAGGTGATTATAGAAAAGGGGCTGGTTACCATGTTTGCGCTTGAAGGCATTATCTACAGGAAGTGAAAACAAAGAAAGAAAAAAAAAATCTAAGGTAGAAAATTGGAGTAAGAAGGTCCCTGGTAAGTATTCATTCTTCCCACATATCCCCAGAAATATTTGGTGGTATGCTGGATTACCTCATCATAGAGCCTAAGATGAGACACTCCTTAAAAATGTTAAAAGATAGTCTGGAAACTTGGAGCTGTCAGGCAATTGCCATTTGATTTACATGAGGATGACATATAATGAAACTTATGTATAGATATATATGCTTGGTAAGTGACCAAGAAGAAAACGAGGCTAACATTCCTATGTGGATAAAAATTAGACAAATATATCCAATTATTTTAATGTCTTTGAATATCTGTAGACCAACTATTGCCAAATCAATTTATAATGCTCTTTAATAGGATGTAGATAACAAGTCACAGACTAATTTTAATATCAGAGTTTGATGTTAGTTATTCTACTTCAGCCTGTAGAAGTTTGGCCTGTTGCATGTCTGAATTCAGATTTTTTAAAAAAGACATCCTGCATTAGTAGTTTACCATATAGTCCTCACAGTAAATAGCACAGATGACTCTCAGTAAAGATCAATTAGTTGAAAGAAGGGAACAGAGAGAGAGAGAGAGAAAGGAAGAAAGAAAGAGAGAGCAAAAGAAAGAGAGGGAGGGAGGAAGGAAGGAAGGAAAGAAGAACGGAAGGAAGGAAGGAAATAGGGTTGATTAAAATTTTCAGCCTGCTTCTATATATTGACATAATACATAATATATTTACATTGGGTTTGCGTGGGTGCATACATTTCATGCAAGTATGTTTGTGTATGTGGGTGTTTGAGGCCTAGTTTTGAAGTCAGTAGGGTCCTTCACCAGTATTCCAGTTATTTTCAGTCCTGAGAGATGGTGAATTTGTATTTGTCACTGCCTTGAAATTGAGCATGTCCATATGATGACTTGATTTGGCCAGTGAAATGTGAGCTGACATGATATTTGTCACTTCTAGGGGGCATTAAAATATTTATCACACACCCTTCTCATTTTTGTGGCAACCAATTCAAGATGGTGGAAGCCTTGAATGAGTGAATTGTGGAGAAGATCCCCTATGTGCGCTGAAATGGACATGTATGAGTGAGAAATAATACTTTTTGCTTTAATCCACTGAGATTTGAAACTATTGTTGTTGAAGCATAACTTAATCTATCCTTATTGACACAGATGGCAAGGTGAGTAAGAGGATATACTCTAAAGTCTGACTGCTTGAGTTATAATTCTGGTTCTGCCACCAGGCACAGTGAGATGTTGAGCAAATTACTTAACCTATATGGCTAAGACTTTCTCATCTGAAAAATGAGGATAAGGATTATAACTGCCTCTTAGGGTTGTTGTGAACATTAATTGTGTTAATATATGTAAAACACTTAAAGCAATTCCTAGCATCTAGTATTATTCAATAATTTTGTTATTAATATAGTTTGAAATGAAATCAATTTGGCTTCAAGATATAAAAACAATTTCTTATTCAGGTTTTGAAAAACATTTTTTTAAATTTCCCCAAATGAATTTATGTGGCACTTTTAATATTTTTTTGAAATGCACAGTATGTCAGGAATGTCTTATGCTACACTTTATTAACTTTTGCAGTCATCTGGGGGGGGCATATAATTGTGTTTTTCTTTTATTGGTTGACAAACATTATGTTCATTGAGCATGAGATCACACAGCCAGTTGATATCAGAATCCATGCCGTCTCCATCCCACCCCATGTCCGGAGACAGAATACTAAAGCTGTGAGATTAACATGATTTTTATGGCCATTCTGATAAGAATTGCACTTTAAACTGAATTAATGACTTAATGCAATCAAACACTAGTAAGTAGAAAATCATGACTTGTTGGAAAAAAATTAAGCTTGAGATGAATGGACATTAGTGGATATTGTGGAGTGTCCCTCTCAGATACTTTCCTTCTGCAGCCATTTAATTTTAATTTGGCATTCTAAGGTGGCTTCCTTTCCAGAAGAAAAGCAACTAATCAACAAATGGCCTTTGTAGGAATCTTCATCATTGAAAATTGTTAGATAAACGTCTAATACTGACCAGTCCACCTCGAGGTTGAGTCTGTTTTCCAGGACCTGATTTCTTTCTCATGGATTCTGTGTCTTCATTCCACATCTCTGGTCCTAGGGGATTTACTAGCTCTTTTGAGGACCTTCCTAATCATATATTGCCATTCTAGCTGCTAAGCAACCAAAAATTAACCATTTTAGTTGTAAATCCAGATTAACTGACTTGTCCTTTCACTAAATTGAACAGTTGTTTGACTGGAAATATAAAAACTAACTGATGGGTTAGATTCCTAGGCTTAGTTCTCTTTGTCTTCTCTCCCCTCTTTCACCATGAATCCTCTCTTTCCCTCACTGACTTAATTGAGACTATTGTTCTCTGCTATTATTGGACACTATAACAAAACAAAGCAAAATAAAGTCATATCCTACTGACTGAGACTAGGAATGGCAGCCCACCATTAGTAGTAATGCATTTTCCCTAAAATCTCAAACTTAAAGTATTTGTACTCTGAATGGAGTTGACAAGTGTTTACATTATTCACTCATTGATGTGGGTGTGAGGTATTTGTGGGCACATGTGAATGAATTTTCCCCAAACTGAATTTCTTCGGTTCCTGTGAGTCATACAGGAAGGTGTGAAAATTCACCTGTCTTTCTGCAAGGGGTATACAGAATGAGTTTAATGGAATAAGCCAAGAAACGGAAGCCGAGAGGACTGGGTTCTAGACCACATCTTATCACTCCTGTGTGTCACGATGACTATGTGGCTCTGAGAAGAAAACCACCTATTTTGCTTCCTCAACTATAAAATGACAGCCTGACACATGCACAACGTGAATTAGAGTTTTGACAAATCCTTGTGTCCTTAAAAACAGTCTAAATTATAAAAAGACCTCACATGCAAAGATATTTTGCTAATCATGTTGCTAACTAAATAACACAAAACTCCAGGGAGGGGAGGTGGAATCAATGAATGTTTGAAATAAGGTGTGGTTATTTAAATCATGATAATAATTATAATGACTCCTATTTATTGAAAATGTCCCATGTATCAGCTATCATGCTAAATGCTTTAAATGAACTATTTCATTTAAATCTTTCATGAATCCCACAAATTTAGAATTACATATTATCCACATTGCAGCCTGAGAGGTAAAAGTAACACATCTTCATTTATAGAACGTTGCAGAGTCAGGATTTGACCCAAAGTCAATTGCCTATTCTAAAGGTAGGAATGTCTGATTCTGAAGTCAGTATCCTTAATCATCATGCTCTCTCACCCTTTTTAATCACAAGCAGTGATTAAAAACAATTTTTGTGAAGAGTTTGCAAAACTCCCAAGAAATTAATTAAAAAATACAGGATAAAAAATTCTATAGAAAGTGTGATCAAAACTGTAAAACATCCATATCATAAATCATCAGGGAAATGTAAATTGAAATGACAATAAAATACTACTACATACCTATTTAGAATGGCTAAAATCCAGAACACTGGCAACAGGCAATGATATGGAGCAACGGGAACTCTCCTTCACTGCTGGTAAGAATGCAAAATGGTTCAGCCAATTTGGAAGATAGTGTGACAGTTTGTTACAAAACTAAGCATACTCTTGCCATATTCATGTCCACACAAAATCCTGAAAATGAATGTTCATAGCAGCTTTATTCATAATTGCCAAGGAATTGCCATAATTGGAAGCAGCCAAGATCTTCTTCAGTAGGTGAATGAATAAATAAACTGTATTCATCCAGACAAGGGAATATTATTCAATGCTAAGAAGAAATGAGCTATTGAGCCATGAAAAGACATGAAAGGGCCTTAAATGCATTTTATTAAGTGAAAGAAGCCAAGGTAAAAAGGCTACATACTGTGTGCTTCCAACTGTATGACATTCTGGAAAAGTAAAACTATAGAGATAGTAAAAGGATTAGTGGTTGCCAGGGGTTGGGGAGGGGGAGGGATGAGTAGGCGGAGCACAGATGATACTTAGAGCAGTGAAAATACTCTTTATGATACCATAATGATGGATACACATCATTATAAATTTGTCCAAACCTATAGAATGTGCAACGCCAAGAGCAAACCTTCATGTAAACTATGGACCTTGGATGATTATGATGTGTCAGTGTAAGTTCATCAATTGTAACACATGTAACTCTCTGGTGAGTGATGTTGGTAATGGGGGAGGCTATGCATGTGTTGGGGCAGAGGATATATGGGAAATCTCTGTACCTTCCTCTCAATTTGCTGTGAACTTAAAACTGCTCTAGGGGGCCAGCTCGGTGGGGTAGCAGTTAAGTTCGCAGGTTCATGGGTTTGGATCCCTGGTGTGGACCTACGCACCACTCATGGAGCCATGCTGTGGCAGCATCCCACATACAAAATAGAGGAAGATGGGCGTAGATATTAGATCAGGGCCAATCTTCCTCATCAAAAAAACCCTACTCTAAAAAAAAAAGGTCTTAAATTAAAAAAGAAAAGGCAAAGAAAAACACACACACATGTACACATAGAAAGAGGCTGAAAGGAATTATATACCAAAATATTAACAGTGATACTCTTCAAGTTGTGGGACTTTGTTTTTTAAATTTTTTTCTGCATTTGTATATTAAGCAATTTATTTTATGAAAAATGAGTATGTTTCATAATCAAAATTAGTATTTAAAAGCTAAATAATGATGATCAGGTAAAGTGCTCTCTCATGACCTACCACCTCTTGCAATCTATGACAGTCGTGTGAAAGACATTTTATGCACTAAGTAGAAAACTTTTTGGCATTTTCCGAAGGAATGTTAATGTTGTTTAATGAATGCTTCTGAAGTTCACTCAGAAAGTTAGTAGCAGAGCCAGGACTCCATCCAAAATGTATCTAACTCCAGATGGCCACTCTTTACCATCAAATAGCACAGCCTGCTCAGCCACAGAGTCATAGAGACCTGGAAGGCCAGGGCTTAGAGGAGGTAATTTTAATCATCCTTGCTATACTAGAGCTGAGAAAATCGATTGTGAGCATTTGTATTCATAGACACAAGGAACATCTGGAATTTTAGAGTTGACTCTTAATGAATTAATTGATCAATTTCTCATCTATACTAACTTATTTGGTGGGAAAAAAAAGCAACCCATGTCCCAGTACCCCACAAGCTATTTCCTTAGTTTGGAAATATTTGAGACAAAACACACATCCTTTAATTATAAAAGCGATTTTGGTTAAAAAATGTCAGCAATTTTATTCATTGATGATGGATTGATTTTTAGAATGCCTATAACTGTGAAATCTAAGACCCCAATATGAAAAGAAACTAACATCCAGAAATAACACAAAGTAAAATGTCTCATATATAGATCCTGCCATTACAGTAAGCCCAATGTTTCAGGAAAAGTAAACACTGTAAGCAGTTTAGCTTGGGAATTGTTTTGTAATTACATCCAGGGTACCACAGTCAGGTTCCCCTATTGATGTAACGGTGCAGCTGTGATGTGACCTTCGAGTATCCTGTCCTAACTTGCCCCACTTGCCCCAAAACAATTGTCCAACTCTTGTCAAGCATTCAATACCAACTCAGTTCTGTTCCTCACACATTCATCAAGAGCCTGCCATGGGCCAGGAATTCTCTTGAGCCCTGTAGAGACAATCACTAAGGCAGAGTCTCTGTCCTTCAGGCCCATTGGCTCCCTCTCATAGACTGCTTTCTATCTCAGAGATCGGTTAAAGCATCTCAGAGTGCATTTTATTTAGATTTCCAGAAGGAAGCTACTGCCCAAATATTATTAAATTGGAGGAAAATTTAAGCCTGGAGCAAAGCAGTTGATGTCTTATAAGTCAAAGTTAATGGAAATGTCCAGTGAAGTGGAGACACAAATAGGGAAGAGAAGCAAAGTAGACAGTTTTGTTTATCTAGTTCTCAGGGAGAAATAAGACTCAACTCACAGGACCTCGCAAATATTTCAGTCTATGAAAACTTGACAAGGGGGTAACTACAGAGAAAGGCAGTAGTGGTCTTCTGACTAAAAGGTAAAGATGAGGAACAGGAGCCAGCATGCCCTGTAGCAATTTACAGAGCCTTCTACTCGCTCCTCTGCGAAGAGCTCCTGATCTGCAGGCCTCTGAAGCCCACATAAATGGACCACGAGTTCCTCATTTCACACAATAGAACCCAAGAAGCCCATGCTATCAGCTGTTTTAAGTGCCACAGGTTCAAAAGCAGCTACTCCTGTCCCCAACCTCTGCCCCTATCAACCACCACCAAGATCAGACACCCCTGAGGTGGGTCAAAACAACACCTGGAAACCCTCCACCCCTCCCCCCTTTGACTCTTTGAACTGCGAAAGTCATCTGAATTCAAAGACTACACTAACCACACCAGCTAACTGAATGTGCAATGATTTAAGATAGGTCCTCTTCCTTAGGCCTCTACCTAGCTTCCTATCACAGCGAACATTTTAACAGCTTTATCAAGATGTAATTCACATGCTACGTGATTTATGCATTTACAGTGTACAATGCAATGCTTTTTAGTATATTCACAGAGATGTTCAACTGTCACCACAATTTTAGAATATTGTCATCACCTCAGAAAGAAACCCAGTTACCCCTTAGCTATTGCCCCTCCTTATGTCACCCCACTCTAGCCCTAAATAACCACTAGTGTAATTTCTTTATCCATAGATTTGCCTATTCTGGACATCCCATACAAATGGAATTCTGTATTATGTGGTCTTTTGTGACTGGCTTCTTTCACTTAGCATAACATTTTCAAGCTTCATCCATGTGTAGCAGGTGTCAGTACTTCATTCCTTTTTAGGAACAAATGATATTCTTCCGTATGGATATACCACATTTTTTAGAAATCCATTCATTAGTTAATGGACATTTGGATCGTTTCCAACTTTTGGATATTTTTATAATACTGCTATAATCATTTGTGTAAAAGTTTTTGTGTGGACATATTTCATTTCTCCTGGGAGTAGAGTGCTCTTGGAGTCGAGTTGCTGGGCCATATGGTAACCATATGTATAATATTGCCAGCTACTTGCAAAAGTGGCTGCATCATTTTTCATTTTCACCAGCAGTGAGTGAGGATTTTGATTTTTCCCACATTCTTGCAAATACTCATCTGACTTTTGATTCCAGTCATTCTACTGAGTGGGGATGGCTTCTTCTTGTGGTTCTGATTTGCACTTCCCCAATGACTAGTAATACCAAACACCTTTTTATGTGCTTCTTGGCCATCTTCTTTGTGTGTATCTTCTTTGGAGAAATATCTATTCAGATATCTTGCATATTTTTTTAAATTAGGTTGTCTTTTTATTATTGAGTTGTATGAGTTCTTTACATTTTCTAGAAACAACTCCATTACGAGATACATGATCTGTAAATATTTTCTTCCATTCTGTGGATTTTTTTTTTTTTTTACTTTCTTGATAATGCCCTTTGAAGCACAAAAGTTTTTAACTTCAATGAAGTTCAATTTATTTATTTTTCCTTTAGTTGCTCCTGCTTTTGGTGTCATATCTAAGAACTCATTACTTAATCCAAGTCATGATGATTAACTGTTATAATTTCTTCTAAAAGTTTTGCAATTTCGGCTCTTACATTTTGGCCTTTGATCTATTTGAGTTCATTTTTTTATCAGGTGTGAAGTAAGGGTCCAATTTCATTATTTTACACGTGTCTGTCCAGTTATCTCAGCACCATTTGTTAAAAAGACTATTCTTTCCCATCGAAAGGTCTTGGCAACCTTGTCAAAAATAAGTTGACCATAGTTATAAGGGTTAGAATTGGGCTCTTGATTCTATTCCATTGTTCTATACGTGTATCTTTATGCCAGTGTCACACTCTTTTGATTACCGAAGGTTTGTAGTAAGTTTTAAATTGGGAACTGTGAGTCATCCAAATTTATTCTTTTTTTAATTTTATTTTTCAATATTATTTTGGCTATTTTAGGTCCTTTGCAATTCTATATGAATTTTAGAATCAGCTTGTCAATTTCTACAAAAAAGGCAGATAGAGAGTATTGCTATCTTAACAGTGTCAAATCTTTGGACTCATGAATGTGGGATAACTTTTCAGTTATTTAGGTATTTTAAAAATATCTTTAAACAAAGTTTTCAGAGTATACGTTTTGTCCTTTTTAGATAAAATTTACTCCTAATTATTTTATTCTCTTTAATATTATTATAAACAGAATTGTTTTCTTAATTTCCCTTTCAGATTGTTCTTTACGGATATACCTGATTTTTGTATATTGCTCTTATCTCCTGCAACCTTGTTGAACTCATTTATTGGTTCTAACAGAGTTTTCGTGATGCCTTATGATTATCGGCACACAAGATTCTGACATCTGCAGATAGAGGTTGTTTTACTTCTTTTCCAATCTGGATGCCTTCTAGTCCTTTTTATTGACTAATTTCCTTGGCTAAAACCTCCAGTAGAATGTTGAATAGAAATGATGAGAGCAGACATTCTTATCTTGTTTCCAATCTTATGAGAAAGAGCATCCAGTCTACATCAAGTATGATTTTTGTTATGGGATTTTTGTTCACGCCCTTTTTCAAGTTAAGGAAGTTTCCTTCCTCTAGTTTGCTGAGAGTTTTTATCATAAAAGGGTATTGGGTGGGCCGCCCGGTGGCGCAGCGGTTTAGTCCGCGCTTGGCAGCCCGGGGTTCGTGGGTTCGGATCCTGGGCGCCCGCCGACGAACTGCCTGTCAGCCATGCCGTGGCGGCGTCCCATATAAAGTGGAGGAAGATGAGCACAGATGTTAGCCCAGGGCCAGTCTTCCTCAGCAAAAAGGGGAGGATTGGCGACGGATGTTAGCTCAGGGCTGGTCTTCCCCACAAAAAAAAAAAAAAATTAATTAAAAAAAAAAAAAAGGTATTGGATTTTGTCAAATGGCCTTTCTGGGTCTCTTGAGATGATCATGTGGCTTTTGTTTTTTATTCTATTGATATGGTATATTATATTTATTGATTTTCAGATATTAAAGCAATCTTGCATTCCTAGGATAAATCCTAGTCAGTCATGGTGTATGATTCTTTTTACATGCTCCTAGATTTGGCTTGCTAATGTTTTGTGGAGAATTTTACATCCAAACTCATAAGTGATAGTGGTCCTTCATTTTCTTTTCTTGTCATGTCTTTGTCTGGTTTTGGTATCAAGGTAATACTAGCCTCATAGAGTGACTTGTAAAGTGTTTGCTCCTCTTCCATGTTTTTGGAAGAGATTTTTAGGAATTGGTATTCATTCTTTAAATGTTTAGAAGAATTCAGCAGTGAAGCCATTTGGGCAGCTGTTTTATGTGTGGGGAGGTAGTTTTTTTTTTTTTTTAATACTAACCAACCTCTTTCTAAAATCAGTCTTTTCAGATTGTCTACTTCTTCAGTCATTTTCAGTAGTTTCTGTAATTCTAGGAATTTATCCATTTCATTTAAGTTATCTGAATTGTAGCCATATAATTGTACAGAATATTGCTTTACAATTCTTTTTATTTCTGTAAGATTGTTAGTAATGCCCCCTCTTTCATTTATGATTCTAATTATTTGAGTCTTCTCTATTTTTTTCTAGGTCAGTATAGCTAAAGTTTTGCCAATTTTGTTGATCTTTTCGAAGAACCAGCTTTTATTTAATTGACTTTTCTCTATTATTTTTCTATTCTGTTTTATTAGTTTTTCCTCTAATTTTCATTATTTTTCCTTCTACTTGCTTTAGGTTTAATTTGTTCTTCTTTTTTCCATTGTCTTAAGGTGGAATGTTAGGTTATTAATTTGAGATCTTCTTTTTTGACCATGGAAATTCACAACTACAAATTTCTCTCTAAACACCGATTTAGCTACATTTTATAAGTTTTAAGAGGTTGTGTCTTCATTTTCATTTATCTCAAATTATTTTTTTTAATTTCCATTTTGATTTCTTCTTTGACCTATTGGTTATTTAGGAGTATGTTTTTCAATTTCCACATATTTGTTAGTTTCCCAAATTTTCCCTTGTCTTGGTTCAAATACCATGGACTTTTGCTGTTCTTACTGAGTTTTAGTAGATTTGCTTGAAAAGATATATTTTTTGTTTACTGTACACCCTTAGGAGCATTTCCAGATACCTTAAATTGTTGCTTTCTTATAATTTTCTCCAGTTTCACTGTGGTTAGTGGAGTTCCTCACACTGTCATTCTGCAAGTCAATTGCTATAGCTGCTTTTTATACCAAATTCTACTCACAAATATATTACTTAAATGAACAATTTTTAGATTCATACAAATACAAGATGGGGAAGAGCTTTGAGATATTCAATTCCAAAGGACTGCTTTTTGAGAGGAGGAACTTGAGGTAAGGGGCCGTAGATAGAGATCTTGTTTGCAGCCAACCTGGGCCTGGAATTCCTGTCTCTGGAAGCCACTCTGGATTTCTTTCCTTTAGCCGGCATTTTCCAAATAATAGTCCATGGGTCAGATCTGGCCGCACCCACTATTTACATATTGCATAGTACTTTCATGTGATAAGAACGTAATTGAGTTGTTGTGACCATGATTGTAAGGCCTATGAGGCTAAAAATATTTATGTGGCTCCTTACAGAAATAGTTTTCCTAACTCTGCATTTAACCAATCCCTGAATCACATTTTGTGGGTCTGTTTCCTGGAACAACTGATACCAATTTCCCTATCAAGCAGGGTCTAGGCAGGAGAGAGAAACTATATTAGATATTTTAGCAGAGGAAAAAGGTGAATATAAAGAATTCTTAACCAGGTATAAAGAATTAAAAATGTAGAAAGAGAACACTAAGATATCAATGAGGTAGTAGCCACCTCTAGGGTTGCCTAAATGAAGTGGGTGAAGTTGGGATTATTTAAATTTGGAAGCCTGGAGTAACAGCCCCACAGTACTGAAACTCAGATTCTTAAGAATGGAGCTCGTTTCTCTGAAGGTTCCCATGGGGATGAGACCTCCAAGGAGGGGGTCTTTGAGGGAAAACAGTGACCCTAGTCCTGCACATGTTGGAAAAACTGCAAATTGGATTAAATTACTGTTCCTGGTGTGAACTACAGCCACTAAAGTGAAGAAGCAAGGCTGGTGTGATCCTCACAGGAACAGGAAGTGGATAGAAGGAACGAGCCCCTTTTCTTCACTCTAGCCTTGCAAGCTCCGCTAAGTTCAATCTTGGCAGAGCCAAATAGGGAGCAGCCGGCAAAGCAGAAATGTGGTTTTGAGTCTCAGTTACAGCATCACACAGCAAAGTATCTTTTATACTGAGAGATAAGCTGAGAGACAAGAGCTTAACAACTGGCACAACCTTTTCTTTATTTGGATAGACCACAAGGTAAGCTTGAGGAGGGTGCCAATGAGAGAAAAAGAAGCAACTTGAAGGAAGGCACAGTCTGAGGAGAAGGGCTGCAATGAACAGGAAACACATATTTCAAAGCCACAATCATTAAAAATAAAATTAAAACTCACATGGAATGAAAATTAAACATTGGGAAGATGAGGTGTGTCTGCTGGAGGAAGAGAGGTTGTTGGCAGGAAAACTGATTGCAAAATTGCAAGCACTCAAAACCCGGTCCAGCTATAAAATTAGATAGGGCAAAGGTGGGCTTCAGATATTTCCCTAAAAAGTCCATAACAAGAGGTGGTTGTGTATCTTGTGACTTTAAAAGTTTCTTCTCTTCTTTTTGCTTCTGTTTTTGTTTTTGGTAATTAATGAGAATAATATGGGAATATCACAAGATTTATAAACAGAAGTGAGAAATAATAATTGATCATTATTGCATACATTTGTATCCAAACAGAATTACAGATGTCTAGAACTGTTTTTAATTTAAAGTACAAGACAGCAGAGCCCACATTGCCCAGGATTGCCATCACAGTCAGAGAGTCAGTGAATGACATTGCTATACATCTATGAAACATCATTATGGACATGTCACTTATCCTGGGGGTGCTTTTATATCACCATAGATAGCATGGTTTCAGAGGATAAGGCAGCAGGGAGTAATTCCCACACAACACAGTAAGGATGCACTGTTTCAACAGTATTGCTCTTATTCTGGCCACTGACAGTGCAAGCATGACCTCGTATTGAACTCTGTGCCATTTAAAGCAATTCCCCTTCCATTGCTTATTTGCTCTTTGACTAATCCATATATGTTGGGTACAGAAGACCATTTATCCATTTACAAAATATTTTCAACACTTTCTATATCCCAGTGCCAAGGATGCAGATACAAATTATGTAATTCCTGTCCTTGCCTTTTAAGCCATGAGGCTTAATTTTATATTGTGAGAAAGGAGACAATTGAATAATTTTATCCAGGGATTTACATGATAGGACTAGCATTTTGGAAAGATGAAAATGTAAAAACCTATGCAAATATATTAGAAACATAAGAGAAAGGAAGATGCAAATGAACAAAGAGGGAAAGTTACTGCTACTATAAGATTCAAAACACAGCAAGCAATACTATATTGATTATGAAACTTGTATATGGAGTAAAATTATTAAACACACATAGAAATGATAGCATCAACTTCAGAAGCATTCTGTTTGTGGAGAGGATGGGAGGAAAGTGGCAATTGCTAGATAGAAAGAGGATTTCAACTGTGTGCTCCTTTAAAAGAAAAATCTGGGGGCCGGCCTGGTGGCGTAGTGGTTAAGTTTGCACGCTCCACTTCGGTGGCCCAGGGTTTGCAGGTTCAGTTCCCAGGTGCGGACAGACACACTGCTTGTCCAGCCATGCTGTGGCAGCGTCCCATATAAAGTAGAGGAAGATGGGCACGAATGTTAGCCCAGGGCTAGTCTTCCTCAGCAAAAAAGAGGAGGATTGGCAACGGATGTTAGCTTAGGACTAGTTGTCCTCACAAAAATAAATAAATAAATAAATGAAAGAAAAATCTGAAGCATATATTACTAAATGCAAACATGTATTACAACTGCCTGATACCTGTTACATTATTTCCTGTAATTGTGTGCTTGAAATAATTTGACAATTCTTTCTTTTTTTCTTTTTAAGAAAGTCACTACACTATATCAGGGAGTGTAGACGTTGGATTAGGTTTAGGGGCTGGGCCAGTGAAATTTAAAGTACAGAAACCAAGTAGGAGTTCATTATAGGAGTTAATTCTTGACAGAAGAAAAAATTAAGACACAGTGTCTTCCACAGTTACTCCCACAGTTACCTTTATTACTGTAACTCCCACAGTTACTGTTGTTATTGAAACTCTCCCAGTTACTGTTGCAACAATTCCTGTTTTTTGAATTCTAATCTATTGCTCCAGTATTCATGGACTCAACCCTGCACAGTCACACTTTCTAAGTTAATGATAGTCTCCCCATCCCACTCTCATTTTGGGTTTCTGTCAGAACAACTCACAGAATTCATGCTTGGCCCACCCCCAACACACAGGAAGCAATTATTAGTAATACTGTGACATCATAGCAACAATAATATTGATATTTATTTATCCTGTTACAAGGAATCCTTGAATAATGGCAATTTTGATTGCTAAGGGAAAAGCAAAGAACCATCTGCTTGACTGTCTGCCTTGGGAGATTCCCAAATGTTGACTTGATTTTTTAAATATATATTAAAGAGGCTGGTTCCCTCAATCCAGTGAAAGAATACTGCTACTCTGCTTTTAGTACTCAAATAGTACAGAGAGCAATCATAACTTTCCGGCAAGCAAGTCAGTGTGTCTCCTAGCTGAAGAACGTTAGGTAGGTGATATAAGGTGTGCCCCATGGTTATTGAGAGGCTCATTTGAAAATGAAGATACGAGCCCACTGTGAAAGGTTAAGTATGCTGTTCAAACATTACATGTATGTTCTTCTAGAGTGTTTGGGTTCATAGTGTACTGCCGTCATGGGTGTCTGCCCCTGCCTCCAGCTTGTTCCTCTTAGAACTTCTCAAAATAGTGGCAACTCAATTCTGGAAAACTTAACTTGAACAAACCTTTAATTAAGAGAGAATAGCATCTAACAAGTGTCAAAGTAGTCATGCTACATGGAACCAAAATTACTTGAGGCTGACAGTTGTCTGTTTTCAGAGCTGGCATGTATCAGAGGCTAAGAAAGAAAGATTTTGAATGTGGCTACAATCACTGGTCCTTTTAGAACCCACTATCAACAGAACAATCTGTGATAGAAAGTTTTTGACTTATCTACTTCTAGACAAGTAGGCAAGGCTCAGTAAGACTCACAAACACATTACAGATATAAATTTGCTTATACCAGGTAAAAAGGTTTCTTCATATAGAGATACATATAGATAGATATGTACATATATGTAGATACATATAGATATGTATCTACATATGCATATAGATATACCTATCTATCTCTGTATCTCTCTCTCTCTCTATTTGGTGACTTCCAAACACATACTAGACTCTATTCTAGGTATTGGTGACATGTCATAAACATGCTCACTATATTCCTTGTCCCAGGGAGCTTCATTAAAACCAGGCTCTGACTGGAGAGAAGTTAGCTTGGAACTGCCTGCTTCAAGTCATTTTTATTCTGTCCAAAAAGTTGGACATTCCAGGAAATAGTAAGGATATTGTTCAAAAGTGGGGACAGTTCTTCACCCCTGCCCAAAAGATGTGAAGGCCAAGAGAAAGGAGGGCCTCAGGTCCCAGAGTGTCCAAGAGCAGCACACAGTTCCTCTGACAGCCAACTCTCATAGGAAATATACAGCATTCAGCTGCCCAGGTGTGCTTAAGCAAGTCAGGGATAAACGCTGGAGAAGTGAGGCTGAGAAAACGGATCTCCCAGGTTTGAAGAGAACATTATAGCTACTGTATTAGCCAGGGTCCTTCAGAAAAATAGAACCAATAGGATGTGTGGATACACACGTGCGTGCGCACGCGCACACACACACACGCATATATATATACAGGCATATCTTGGAGATATTTGTGTTCAGTTCCAGACCACTGCTTTAAGGCGAATATTTCAATAAAGTGAGTCACATGATTTGTTTGGTTTCCCAATGCATACAAAAGTTATGTTTACACTATACTGTAGTCTCTTAAGTGTTCAATAGCATTATGGCTGAAAAAATGTACATACTTTGATTTAAAAATACTTGACCGCTTAAAAGATGCCAACCATCATCTGAGGCTTCAGCAAGTTGTAATATTTTTGCTGCTGAAGGGTCTTGTAAGAAATGTAATATCTACAAAGTGCAATAAAAACAAGGTATGCCTGTATATACATACATATATATGCATATATATGTATATATATGCTTGTGTGTGTGTATAAAGATATTTATTATAAGGAATTGACTCAAGGTTATGGAGTCTGATAAGTCCCAAGATCTGCAGAGTGGGCAGCATGCTGGGGGCCCAGGAGAACTGATGGTATAATTGCAGTCTGAAGGCACAGGCTCCAGAGCCAGAAAGAGATCATGTTTCAGTTTGAGTCTGAAGGCAGGAAAAAGCAGAAGTACCAGTTTGAAGGAAGTTAGGCAAGAAGAATTCTCTTACTCAGGAGTCAGGTCAGCCTTTTTTTCTATTCAGGCCTTCAACTGATTGGTTGAGGACCACCCACATTGGGGACGGCAATCTGCTTTACTCAGTCTACTGATTTAAATGTTAATCTCATGTAAAATCACCCTCACAGACACACCTCGAATAATGTTTGACCCAATATCTGTGCACATCATAGCCCAGTCTGGTTGAGACATAAAATTAACCATCATAGCTGCTTAGATCTTACTTATCTCTGTATCTTAAAAACTAGTACATCACTTGGCACAATAGATACTCATTAGATATCTATTAAAAGCTTAACAGAATGAAATGAGTTAATTACAGCCTGTAGCTACCCTGTAATGCCTGTAACTTTAAAGTAACTGCAATGCCCTGGGCTTCAGTTCTTTTCTTAATACAAGGAGGGATAATAATGATTCACATTATTTTTTAAATTAAACTCTTTATTTTGAGATAAATATAGATTCACATACAGTTATAAGAAATAATACAGGAAATAATTCATAAAGATACATGTACCCTTTACTCAATGTTGTGGGCTGAATTGTGTCCCCCAAAATTCATATTTTGGAGTTGTAACCCTTAATAGCTCAAAGTGTATCTGTTTTTGGAGATAGGGCCTTTAAATAGATAATTAAGGTAAAATGAGGTCATTAGGATGAACCCTAATCCAATCTGACTAGTGTCTTTATGAGAAGAGGACATTAGGACACAGACACAGAGGAAAGGCCATGTGAAGACAGAGGGAGAAGGCATCCATCTGCAAACAAAGGAGAGAGGCCTCAGGAGGGACCAAATCTGCTGACACCTTGATCTCCAACTTCTAGCCTCCAGAACTGTGAGGAAATAAATTTCTTTTAAAGATATCCAGTCTACAGTATTTTGTTATGGAAACCTTAGCAAATTAATATATGCAGTTTCTTCCAATGGTAATATCTTGCAAAACTGTAGTAAAATATCACAATTGGGATATAGATGTGGATACAGTCAAGACACAGAACAGATCCATTGCCACAAGGATTTTTCTTGTTGCTTTTTTACCACTACATCTATCTTCCTCCTAACTCGCTCCTCCAGTCCCTGAATGCTGGCAACCACTAATCTGTTCTTCATGTCTATTATTTTGTTATTTCAGTAATGTCATATATATATATACATATGAATCATACAGTATATAACCTGTTGGGATTGCCTTTCTTTCACTCAGAATAATTATACAGAAATTTATCCAAGTAGTTGTGTGCACCAATAGTTTGTTACTGAGTAGTATTCCATGGTATGGTTGAAACCCAGGATATTTAACAAATCACCCATTAGAGAATATCTGTATTCTTTCCAGTTTTTGGCAATTATGAGTAAAACTTCTATGAATAATTGTGTATATTTTTTATGTGAATGTAAGTTTTCATTTCTTGAGGATAAATGCCCAACTGTGCAACCGTTGGGTAATATAGTAGTTATATGTTTAGTTTTATAAGAAACTATCAAACAGTTATCCAGAGTGGCTACATCATTGCATAATTCCACCGAAAATGTGTAAATGATCAGTTTTACTGCATCCTCACCAGCATTTGGTGTTGCAACTATTATTCTTAATTTCAGCCATTGTGATATGCGTGCAGTGAAAATTCACTGTCATTTTAATTTACATTTCCCTAATTGGTAATGATGTTGAATGTTTTCATGTGCTTATTTGATATTTGCATACCTTCTTTCGTGAAATGTCATTGCATGTTTTTGCCCATTTTGTAATTGGATTATTTGTTTCCAGATTGTTGAGTTTGAAAATTCTTTATATATTTTGGTCACAAGTCCTTTGTCAGATATGTGATTTGCAAATTTTTTTTTTTCAGTGAGGAGGATTGGTCCTGAGCTAACATCTGTTGCCAATCTTCCTCTTTTTTGCTGAGGAAGATTAGCCCTGAGATAACATCTGTACCCATCTTCCTCTATTTTGTATGTGGGACGCCTGCCACAGCATGGCTTGATGAGTGATGTGTAGGTCCACGCCTGGGATCCAAACCTGCAAACCCCAGGCCACTGAAGAGGAGTGTGTGAACTTAAGCACTGTTCCACCGGGCCGTTTCCTGTGATTTGCAAATATTTTATCCTATTCTTTTCTTTTTTGCCCTCTCCACACATTCTTTCAGAGAGCAAATGTTTTTAATTTTGATGAAGTACAATTGATTAATACTTGCTTTTATGGATCATGCTTTCAATGTCAAGTCTAAGAAGTCTTTGCCTAGAACTTGGATCCTTAGATATTTTTCTTATTGTTTTATCATTTTATGTTTTACATTTACATTTGGATCCATTTCGAGTTAATTTTTGTACAGTGTGTGAGGTTTAGGTTAAGGTTCTTTTGTAAACTTTGCTTATTTATGTCCAACTGCTCCAGTACCATTTCTGAAAAGGCTCTCCTTTATTGAATTGCTTCTGCATTTTTGACAACCAATCATTCGGGCATATTTATGTGGGTCTGCTTCTGGGTTGTCTATTTTGTTTCATTGGTCTGTGTGTCTGTTGCTCTCCCAGCATCACACTACCTGGACTGTAGATATATATCAGCCCTTAACATTGAGCACAGTGAGTCCTCCCACTTTATTCATCTTTGTCAAGTTTGTTTTACCTATTTTAGGATGTTTGCCTTTCCATGTAAATTTTATTATGATCTTATTTCTGCAAAAGTCTCTGCTGGGATTTTGATAAGAATTACCATAAACCTAATGATCAATTTGGGGAGAATTGACAGGTCATTAAATCTTGGACATGTATTTATTTTGGTTTATTTTGTTCTTTTTTCATCAATACTTTGTAATTTTTAACATGCACATCCTACACATATTTTGTTAAATTTATACCTAAGTATTTAATTTTCTATGCAGTATTTGCCAATGGTATTATGTTTTTAATTTTGGTCTCCACATGTTCATTTTTGGTATATTCATATTTGGTATGTTTGGTATATAGAAATGTGATTGATTTTTGTGTGTTAGTTTTGTATTCCATGGCCTTCTGGAACTCACTAATTAGTTCTAGAATTTTTTATTATTGTTGTTGTTAGTTTCTTTTGGATTTTTAAAAGACAATCATTACCATCTGCAGATAGTGACAGTTTTATTTATTTATTTTCAATCTATATATTTTTTCTGTCTTTTTCTCTTATTGCAGTGGCTAGAAATTCCATAATTTGTTGAATAAGAGCAGACAAAGTGGATCCTTCCCTTGTTCCCAATCTTAGAGAGAAAGTATTCAGTCTTCCAGTATTAAAGTTAGCTGTGGAGTATTTTTGTAGATGCTCTTTATCAAGTTGAAGATGTTCCCTTTTATGCCTAGTTTGGTAAGAGTATTCACATGAATGAATTCTGGATTTTGTAAAATACTTCTTTTGCCTCATTTGATATCATTATATAATTTCTCTTCTTTAGTCTGTTTGCATGGGAGTATATTGATTAGTATTTGAATGTTAAACCACTTTAGCATAACTGAAATAAATCCTATGTGGTAATGGTATATACTTCTTTTTAGACATTGCTGGATTGGATTTGCTATATTTTATTGAAAATTTCTGCATCAAAGTTCATGAGATATACTATCTGTGGGGATTTTTTGGTTTGTTTTTGTAGTGTCTTAGTCTAGTTTGGTATTAAAATAAGAATAGCATCAAAAATGACTTGGGAAGTGTTTTCTCCTCTTCTATTTTCTGGAAAAAATTGTGTAAAATGGATATTAATTTTTCTTTAAGTGTTTGGTATAATTATCCAGGGAAACAATCTCTGCCTGAAGATTTCATTTTCTGGAACTTTAAATTACAAATCAATTCCTTAAATATATATATAGCACTATTCAGGTTGTATATTGCCTTTTGGTTTGAGTTTTGGTTGTTTGTAGTTTTTTAAGAATTGGTTCATTTCTTCTAAGTTATTGCAATTATGAGCATGAGGTTGTTCATAACATTCTGCCATTATCATTTTAATGGCTGCAAGATCTGTAGTTATCCCTTTCTTCATTTCTGGTATTGGTGATTTGTGTTTTCTTTTTTCTGTCAGTTTTTCTAAAAGTTTGTCAACGTTATTGGGTTTTTTTTAAGATCCAGTTTTTTGTTACATTTTTCACCATTGTTGTCCTCCTGCAATGCTATTGGTTTTTTGCACTTATCTTTATTATTTCATGCTTATGATTGCTTTGGGTTTATTTTTCGATTCTTTTCCTAGTTTGTTGGGATAGAAATATAGATTATTAATTTGAGATCTTTCCATCTCCTAATGTGATTATTTAGTGCTATAAAATTTTCTCTCAGTGCTTTCTACCTAATGTAACATACTTTGATATGTTGTATTTTCATTTTACATTCAATTCTATGTACTTTTTTATTTGCTTTGAGACTTTCTCTTTGAGATATACATTATTTAGAAATGTGTTGCTTAAATTTCACATGTTTAGAGATTTTCCTGTTTTCTGTCTCTCACTCTAGTTTTATTTTGTTCTGGCTAATAGAAGATACTCTGTGTAATTTCAATTAATTTGAATTTGTTGAGGTTTATGTTATGGCCCAGAATATGGTCTACCTTGGTGAATAGCCCCTTGAAAGAAAATGTGTACCCTGCTCTTCTTGGATGGAGTGTTATATATATGTCAATTAGATCTATTGTTTTACCATATTATTCAGTTCTTCTATACCCTTAGTAATTTTCTGTCTGTTTATCAATTGTATATTAATTGCTCAGATTAGGATGTTGAAGTCTCCAACCATACTTGTGGATTTGTTTACTTCTTTCAGCTCTTTTAACTTCTATTTAATGTATTTTAAGGCTCTTATGTAGTTTTGGTATATACACATTTAGGATATCTTTGTCTTCCAGGTGGATTGATACTTTTATCATTATGTAGTATTTCTCTTTATGGTAATTTTCCTTGCTCTGAAGGCTGCTTTAACTGAAGTTAATATAGAGCACTACTGCTTTTTTCTTAAATTAAAGTTTGCATGGTATATCATTTTCTGTTCTTTTATTTTCAACCTACCTACAATCTTTTTTTGAAGTGAATTTCTTATAGACAGTAGATCACTGAATCACTTTTTTAATCCACTGCCAATCTGTGCATTTTGATTCATTTGTGTGTGTGTGTTTAAAGGTAATTATTGATATATTAGGACTTAATTTGGCCTTTTATTATTTGTTTTTGGATTATTTCCTCTATTTTTCCTTCTGTTTCTCTTTTCTTACCTTTGTGTGGGTTATATGAAAAAATTGTTTTTTAGGACTCTATCTTGATTTATTTATAGTTTTTTATTGGTATATTGCTTTGTATAATATATGTCTGTGTGTGTGTGTGTGTGTGTGTGTAACTTATCAAAGTCTACTGGTACTGACGTTTTTGAAACTTCAAGTATAGAAACCTTATATTCATTTAAGTATCTTTACTCTCCACACTTTTAAAATGTAATTGCTTTAAATATTTTGTCTATATACAATGAGCTTCACATCAAATGGGTTTATAATTTTTCCTTCAACTATCAAATACGATTTAAGAAACTCAAGGGAAGTAAGATAGTCTATTATATTTACCCCTATTTTTACCATTTCCATATTCCTCTTTCCTTTCTGAAGTTCCAAGTCTTCTTCTGTTATTGTTTTGTTGTTTGTTTAGAAAATATTCTCCAGTGATTCTTTAAGAGTAGGTTTACCAGGAATAAAATCTCATAGTTCTCCTTTGTCTGAGAATATCTTTCTTTTCCCTTCATTCATGAAAAAATATTTTTGCTGCTTATAGAATTCTTGCATCTGGCCTTCCTGGATTCAGATGAGAAATCTACTCTCATTCAATTTGCTGTTCCCCTAGAAGTTGTGTGTCATTTCTCTCTGGCTGAATTCACGATTTTTTCTTTGTCCTTAATTTTCAGAAATTTAATTATAACGTGTCTTCATATAGACTTCTTTGGTTTTGTCTTATTTGTGGTTTTGTCAGTTTCTTGAATCTCTTTTGCCGAATTTGAAAACTGCAGGAATTATTTATTTGAATATTTTTTATTCCCACTTGCTCCCTCCTCTCTTTCTGGGGCTCCAATGATATGAATAATAGCTTCTTTTCAAATCGTCTCACAGGTTCTTGTCCATATACTTTCCAGTCTATTTTCTCAGTGTTGTTCAGATTTTGAAAATTCTATCACTGTTTCAGTTGACTGAGTCTCTCCTGCCATCTCCACTCGACTATTGAGCACATCCAGCAGGTTATTATTTTTTTAAAATCTCAGTCACTGTATTTTTCAGTTCTATAATTTCCATTTGGTTCTTTCTTATACATGTTATTTTTTCTGTTGAGATTTCATATTTTTTATTTGCAATTGCCTGGTGAAGCATTTTCATGATGGAGACCTTAAAGTTCTTATTACGTGGTTCCAATACCTGATTAATCTCAGTGTTGGCATCTGTTGATGTTCTTTTCACATTCATGTCGTGTTTCTCCTGGCCTTTGGTATGAGAAGAGAGTTTTCATTACATCCTGGACTTTTATTAGGAAACTCTGGATCCTAATAATATTCTAGTTTATTTGGTAGGCAGTCCCTCTGTGTAGGTGTGGCTGCAAGGGTCCGACTAGTGTGTATGTTCAGCATTCCGCTGACAGCATCTGGCAAAGTGGGGACCTGACTCTTACTGTCTCACTGCAGAGGAGTCGGCTGGAAATCAGCTACCTCCTCACCCTACTGTCACCATACTCAACAAAGTGGGGCATGGACTCTCATCCCTCATTGCCTCCAAGTAAATGTGGAAGATCAGCTCCCTGCTGGGAGGGGAAAAAGAAAAGCTAATTTATACTGTTTTGCTGCTGCAGTGGGTGGGAGTGGGGCAAGAGTTCAGCTCTCCCCTCTTCCCTGGGTAGGAGGTAGGAGTGGAACACCATCTATCCCCACCTTTCACATCTCATTCCCTCTAGTTCACTCTGGATGAGGTGGAAATATAGCTCTCCACAGGTCTCTCTGGTCATAGGGAAGAGGAGAAAGTAAAGAGCTTCCTAGCCTAGTCTTGCACCAAGTTGTTCTGGCTCCTTAAGGGGAGTTGGTGAAGCCCCATGCTGATAGCTTTGTCTTACCCTGTCTGGTTAAGTCTCCTTGCTGCTGGGTGGAGTGCAGTCTCAGCTCCCTGAAGACACAACCCAGGCAGGGAATGGAAGATAAACTCCTTGGTCACCACCTGGTGGGGGTGGTCTGAGGAACAGTCTGCCTGTGTGGAAGAGTTGTTGGGGAGAGAAATGTGCCTTTTTTTCTGTTGGTATTTAGCTGAAGTAGAAAGTATATTGCCAGAAAGGGTTTTCCAGTGTTAGGCTATTCTGTCCTTGGCCGTTCAGCTAGGGATAACAGGATTTTTTGGTTTGTGCCTATTGGTGGTTCAGGCCTGGAGGCTTCTGCAGGGCCCTGTGGGGCAATAAAGAAACCCAGGGAACCACTACCGTGTCTTTCCTCGAGTCCTGAGATCTCCAAATAGGATGCCTTCCTCTTTCCACCTTTCAGAAGCTTCCTATACTTTGTTTTCTTATGTCCAGGGCTCTGGAATTGTGTGGGGGAAGACTTGTGAGGAATGGGACTACTCCATCTTGGAACTGGAAACCCATCCACATCACCATATTTTTGTGAGAATAAAATGAGATAATGTTTGTGAGGATTAAATGATGTAATGCTTAACTCGATACCTGGCGTCTTATAAGCATATAGTCAATGTAAGCTATTATCGGTCTCCTAAGTCCTTCAGTGAGAAACAGGTTCAGAAGCAAGAAAGATGGCAGAAGAAATGGGAGAAAAGGAGTGCAAGGAAGCCAGGGTAGCAGTGCAGGTTAAAGCTGTGAGAGAGTGAGGCGACAGAGGCCTCCCAGTTGTACCAGATACACAGACAAGAGCAGATCTGAAGACTTAAAAATGCTAGGCAGGACCAGACAATGTGAGTCTGCTGTATTTTAGTGTTAATACACTAGGGCATCCTGACTTGGGACATTTCGCAATGGAAAAGAGATATTGGTATGACTAATGGGGAGAAAATGATGATTAGTTTTTATTTTCATCTGAGGATGGATAAAAATGCATTATTTTAATCATCCACACTTTTTTCCTGGCCTTAATACAAACTCATATTTCAAATAGCTACTAAAATTTAGCAGTGTAATATTCAAATATAAACCTATGTCAACAATCATCCAATAAATCATAGAAGTATGGAAAAAAACAAAACCTGAGACTTGAAAATAAGATATTAATGTTTGCTGATTCAAAAACATCATTAATAATAGGTAAAATGAAGCAAAGTCAGGAAATATAAACACAAGCTTTGTATCAATATTTAATCATAATATTTTATTACTTCATAATTTTTATCATTTATCTTGAATTTCGATTACAGTTCATCAAAATCACAAAATCATCATCCAGCTTTTATAAATTTCATGAATGTAAATAAATAAATTCAAATGTAGATAGTAAAATTAATTTTGTAAGTCCATCAGATAAAAGTCAATGTGATGGGTTTTCTTTTTTTCTACAGGATAGAGGGAACTTTTTTGTTTTCATAGCTAATCTGATGTGTTATGAATTCACTGTTAATAGCAGGCTGGGAAAGCTTCAAGCAACATCAAAGGGCTGCTGAATTATCTTCTCTTCTTCGAAGAGACCACATCCATATGCTGTGACATAGATTGGGGTTTCTTTTTCTTTTTTCTTCTCTCTTTTTTTTTTTTTTTTGTCTACTTCTAGTTTTTAGACTTTATGGCAAGCGTTTTCATTTTGAAACAATTTTAAACTTACATAAAAATGACAAGAAAAGTACCAAGAATTTCTTTATGCCCTTCACCCAGATTCAGCAATTCCTGACATTTTGCCACATTTGATTTATAATTCTTTCTTCCTGAAGCATTAGAGAGCAAGCAGCAATCATTGGACCACTTTCCCATTAAGTACTCCAGTGCAACTCCTCAAATTATTGCAAAACAGGAAATTTAATATCGATTCAATACTATTGTCTAAAGTACAGACTTCATTAAAGTTTTGTCAATTGTCTCAATAATGTCCTTTACAACAACTTATATTTCTACTCCAGAATCCAATCTAGGATCATACTTCACATTTAGATTTGGCATCTTTTTTTATTGATATATAATTTACATACCATAACATTCACCTTTGTAAAGTGTATGATTTTTATACTTAGGTTTTTAGTATATTCACAAGGTTGTGTAACAATCACCACTATCTAATGCTCGGAGTATTTTCATCATCCCAAAAGAGAAACCCCACATCCATTAGCAGTTATTCCTCATTCACCCCTCTCCCAGTCCTGGCAACCACTAGTCTGATTTCAGCCTCTTAGATCTGCTTTTTCTGGACAATCCACATATATGAAATTATACCATATGTGGCCTTTTATGCCTGGCTTCTTTCACTTAGCATAATGTTTGAAAATTTATCCATATTGTAGCACATATCAATATTTCATTTCTTTTAATGGCCGAATAATCTTCCATTATATGGATATACCACAATTTACTTATCCATTCCATAGTTGATGGATATTTGAATTATTTCTATTTTTGCCTATTATGAATAATGCTGCCATGAACATTCATATATACATTTTTGTGTGAACATATGTTTTCAATTCTCATAGCTATATATCTAGGAGTAGAATTGTTGGGTTGTATGATAACTCTATATTTAACTTTTTGAAAAACTGCCAAATTGTTTTACAAAGGAACTGCACCATTTTACATTCCAAGAAGCGATAAGATGGGTTCCAATTTCTCTAGAGACTTGTCAACACTTGTAATTATCTGATTTATTGATTATAGCCATCTGCATGGGCATAAAGTAGTATCATGTGGTTTTGATTAGTCTTTACCTAATGATTTGTGAAGCTGAGCATGTTTGCATGTGTTTGTTGGTTATTTGTGTATCTTCTTTGGAGAAATGTCTATTCAATTCCTTTGCCCATTTTTTAAATTTGTTTGTTTGCTGAGGAACACTGTGGGTGGCTGCCACAGCATGGGTGATGTGTGGTGTAGGTCTGTGCCAAGGATCCAAACCCATGAACCCAGGCCCCTGAGGCTGAGCATGTGAAACTTGAACCACTCGGCCATGGGCCGGCCTCCTTTGCCAATTTTTTAATTAGGTTGTTTGTCTCTTTGTTGTTGAGTTGTAAGAGTTCTTAATATATTCTAGATACTAGACTCTTACCAGATGTATGAATTGCAAATATTTTCACCCTTTCTGTGTGTTGTTTTCCTGTTTTCTTGATAGTGTCCTTTGATGCACAAATAGTTTTAATTTTGATGAAATCCAATTTGTATATTTATATTTTTTTAGAATACATTTTTCTAAATATACTATTGCATTTGATTCACCATATTTTATTTAGTATAGAAGTGAAATATAATGGAATGATTAAGAACACAGCTATTTTTGACTAGACTACCTGGTTCTGTCACAGGTAGTTGGGACCATGAACAAAAGTATTTAATCTCCTTGTGACTCAGGTCTCTCCCTTATAAAATGTAAAATATGACATCTAACTCATAGTGGATTTTTGAGGATTAAATAAACTAATGTACATTACATACTATGTGTTTGCTATTATTATAATTCATTATTGTTAATGCATATATTGCAGGAAGAGAGTTGATATAAAGTTTATATTTTTGATCTTTTCTTATTCTGTTTTGTTTCAACATAATTCCATATTTGTAAAGTTTGTGAGATATTTCTTTTCATTTATTAAACAATTATTCATACTTTGTTTCTCTGAAAAAATTGGTGTAATGTAGGAATTGTTACTTCCTTGAAGGGTTACTTATAGTTGCTTAGAAAACATTCTTGAACTAGTAATATTTTGTGGTGACTTTTACCTGCTGACAATTTCCCTGATGGCTTTGGACATATTCAGATTTTATCTTTTTTGTGTAGCTATTTATTATCTTATATATTGATAGAAAATATCATTTTCATTTTTTATATGTATTGATTTGAAATTTTTTGTTTTTTTCTGCTTTTGATTTTTAAATCCCAATTATATCTATAATTATTTTCAAACCCAAGATTGTTTGGGTTTATTTACCATTTTTCTTTAGTCAGTTCTGATAGAGGTTTCCCTGTGTCTACAACTTTAGCTTTCTTCCTTGTTTTTCATCTTTATTCTATCTTGTACCCAAATGACAGTTTATGTTTATATTGTTTATATCTTTATTGAATACACATGTGTGTGTGTGTGCACGTGTGTAATATCTATGGCATTGGAACAAAAGGTGGGTGTTAAAGTTTAAACCTACTGCTCCTATTAACTATAAATCCATATTATCTTGTTAAATGACAAAACACTTTTAAAATATTATGCACAGCATGACACCATTTTATCAGATATACACTTATATGCATGGAATGAATCTAGATTTACTGCACTAAAGCATTAGTAATCATTACCTCTATGTAGTTGAATTAGAGGTGATTTTATTTACCTTATCTGCAATTTCGCATTTCTCTATAACAACCATGTATTACTGATTTCCATTTTAAGTGGGAAAAAGTCCTTTGCATTGTACTGGTATTTTCCAAAATGATTCCATTTAATTATACCAATCATTTTCTTAAAATGCTGTAATGATTTGCTGTTGCCTAAGGGATAGAGTTTAAATTTTTATTCTAATATTCAAAGCCCTCTGTCAGCTGGCACCAAGTTGCATTTCCACTCTTATCTCCTAATTCTCACTCTCAAAACATCAGTTCCAACCAAATACTTTTACCAGCTGTTCCCACAGATTTCCCTCTCCCATCTTCACATTTCTGTTCAACCTGTTTCAGCTATCCAACTGAAGGTATCTCTGTGGTTTTTTCCACCTATGCAAATCCTACCTATTCTTCAAAATGCAATTGCTCTTTCTTCATCTTTCTTGAAGGCTTCCTGAAAAAATAAAACCAAAAAATAAAAACAGCCTAAAGGGAGCTTTTCTTCTTTGAATATATTAAAGACAATCCTGCTTTACTAATTTTCTAATTAATATCTTTTATTCTTTGACATTCATTCTGGTGGCGCTAACTCAGGATTGCATATACTCTCCTGGGTTTGGGGACCCAACCAAAGCTGCTGAACTGAGGGGTGAGTCAGGGCTGGTATTAAGCACACACAAGCTACCTCAGCCGTGTGCCCTGGTAGAAGGCTGCATCTGCCTAGAAGAAGGAGGACTTTCTTAAGACGTTTCCATCCATAGAGGAAGTCATGTTGCAATTGCAGCCTGCCAGGAAAGTGCATCCTTTTGTGCCCCACACAGTGTTCCGACAAATGAATAATTTTATGTTCTTCATAATTAACATTTTGAAGGGGTTCTCTCTGTTCTACCAAATTAGGACATGGGTTATGTTCTGTAATTATTTGTACATATCACATCGCCTAGCACAATGCCACATGAATTTTTCATGAACACATATGCACTACTCAGGTATATCTTACCAAGAAATGAATTCTCCGGGGCTTCCCTCAGACAGATTCCTACATTTCAAGCAAATTGTAGATGCAGTGGCTTTGCTGTATAGTCTTCTAAACGACAGCAAGCGGATGAGAAGAATTTGGAAGACAGAGGAGACATTGCATTAGTAATCACCATAACTATTCCTCATACTCAGACCTAATATCTCCTATATTGCTTTTTTAAGTTAATACATAAGCACTGTCTCTGAGCAATAACAACAATAAAGAATATTTAAAGGCTATTTTACGGTTTTCATATACATTATCACTAGATAATAACAGGTTATTTACATTTCTGATTTGATGTCTAGATTGGTGCCTAGCATAGTAGCCATCCTGTAAATACTTCCTAAATGGGTAAAATAAAATCAGTATTAATCATCACTACATATACAAGTCAGACACCATTAACTTTTCCGTACATATGAGATTGGAGCAGGAAAGATCAGAGCCACAAGCCCAGCAGGTGGAATGTTCTTTCTACTGCAGTGTTGTTACTAAAAGATGGAGTGGGGAAAGCACATTGCTTACTGAGCATGGGTAATCAAGAGTATGCTAAGCTATGAAAGTCACTTAAGGGTATTCTCTTAAGTGTAGACAATGGCATTTCAAATCAAGTAATTTATTTTCCTCCAAATCAGAAATGTTTTGCTGGTAATGGCTATGCTGTCTGCATTATTTGAGCAATAAACACAGGTTAATATTCTTGGAGTTGGGGGTCCTGAGTCACTGACATGATACCCTGAAAAATCACAGTGACTAAAAATAGAGTTGACTTTGATCAATGTTATGAGAAATAGCCATCTTGAAAGTCTTGTTTCTAGTATATTAATTGTGGAGACGTCATCAGAGCTGCTACATGTATTGATGATGGCTGTAAAAGAACGCAGGTTGGAGAGCTGTTCACATAGGCGTAATGCAGGATCATGCTCCACCTTCCTGCTGTTACCAGGACAATATGTGCAGCCCCTCACAGGGAGCTCACATCGGGCTTATTCCGCATATCCTCATCAAGAATGCCTTTCTGCTTCTAAGCATCAGAAAGTAGTGCTTTTTCACAATATGAAACTTGCAACCTCTAGTTTTTCTTTTTTGGCGTTAGCTTCTAGGACATTCTAAACTAAACTAATAGCCCATTTTTAAGAACTGTGCAAGTCCTTGCTGCATGCATGACTTCTATGTGCTCACTTTAACTGTGGTCTTCTTAATACTTTATTTTGATTTTTCTTTGATTTCTAGAATATGTTTTATCTTAATTGTCCACATTTTTGGTAACTTGCCTAAAAGTCTTTGGAAGGAACTGGGCTACACGTGTAGACAAGGAGTTCTCTAGCACAAACTATAAAGCTCAGTGTAGAATCAGAAAAATGTCAGAACCCACTTTACAGATAAAGAGCCTGAGGTGCTGAGATGGAAAGCACCTTGTCCGAGGAGAGAACCAGTGTTCTATAAAGCCATAGCTGCATAGTTTTTCACATTCCAATCCATTTTCCTCTTCTGACATAGATATATGTCTGGTGTGCTTTGGCCAGCCTTCTTTCCCTCTTCACAGCTTTCTGCTCTCTCCTCAGGTGTGCTCTCTTCCCCTTCTGTCAGACAGATTCAGGCCATTTTGATGTGTTCTGATGTTTTATATTCATTGGAATAGATAGAGTAGTAGGATGCATGGGATCACACTTAGGCTCTGACCCTGGCTGTCTCACCTGCAGAAGAAGCTGCAAGAGTAACGAAGACTTAGCTTGGATTGTGCCCCAGAACACTCTGTTCCCAGTTAGAAAATAAGCTGGCTTATTTTTGAGCTCAACTTTTCTTTTTTAAAATTTCAACTGGGAACCTTAAAACATGTCAAATATTAAATTTTTAATTTGAAACCTTTTCTTAAGACTTCTTATTGATAAAAAATTTTTGAGGCAGGGTTTACTTAATGGGAAATATTTTCCCATGAGACCATAAGCCTGGAAGTTAAAGTTCCCTAGTTTGAACAATGTTGGAAAAAGACCAAAAATGACATATGCATCAGGACTATGTCTGAAATTGTGTCAAGGAAGAGCTGAAGTTAATGAAGACATGACCAGGCTCCACAAAGCTAATTAGTGTGCTGAATCTTCCCATAGAAGGAAATTTGCTGGCATCGCCCCTCTGTCCTAATTTGAGAATGACGTCAAGTCACATTTCCCAAGATAGTATTAAAGGAAAACCAGATGAAGGGCTCTCAATAGATGCAGTAAGGAAAATATGTCATCTCCATAGTTTCTTTAACTGTTAAAGTTAAATGGTTTATTTTTACTAGGTTCTCAGAGTCTTAATATATTAATAAACAACGTCAGTCTCAAAGAAAGGAATGTGATGGTCAGACACATGAGAGAAGATACACCACTTTAGTCATTCATATTTTAAAGAATAAAAATATAAGCATGTTGGGGCCACCCCATGGCCTAGTTGTTGGGTTTGGCATGCTGCACTTCAGCTGCCTGGGTTTGTGGGTTCAGACCCTGGGCATGGACCCACACCACTCATCAGCCATGCTATGATGGCAACCCACATACAAAATAGAGGAAGATTAGCACAGATGGTGGTTCAGGGCTAATCTTCCTCAAGCAAAAAAAAAAAAGAGGAAGATTGGCAACAGATGTGACCTCAGAGCAAATCTTCAGCAAAAAAAAAAAAAGGAGAAAAATATACTTAAGCTTGTAGATAGACTTAAATGTGTATTTTGGTTTTTAAGGGTGTGGAGTCATGCCACTTGGGTGTGTAACTCGCTCTACCCCTTGCTAGCTGTGTGAACTGGGACAAATAATTCAACCTTTCTGTTCGTTAGTTTCCTCATATATAAAAGAGGGATAATGATAGAAACCATACTGTGAGCTTGTACAAAGACAACTTGCAATGATAAATGTATTTGGAAGTCATAGCTGCATATTTTTTCAAATTCCAGTTCATTTTCCTCTTCTCACATGGACACAGTCTAGTGTGCACATCAGCTTGGCACAGCCTCCTCTCACTCCTTGCTGCTTTCCACTGCCTTTTGAGATGGGCCTTCCTCCTCTTTCATCAGACAGAATTGGGCTGTTTTTATGTTTCCTATTCATTTGGATACATAGTAGAGCCTAGAAAAACTCAGCCAATGTTAGCTAATGTACATGATTTCTTTTTCTTATATATTATGTATATATCATACATAAATACTTCTATAATCATAAATAAAATAACGTTTGAAATCATTATATTTAAAAACATGTCCAAATTATTAGTTTCTATTTTCATTGTTGTAACAAGTATACATTAAGTATCTTGTATCTCCAGTCCTGTAAATCTCTCTAGCATGCCCCCAAAGCTCAGAAGTCCTTCAGAATTTGCAGAAGTCTTGTAGCCAGAGTCTTTGTATATTCAGCCTCCAAGGACTGCTCTAAAATGAAGTCCAAGCAATGTCTCCTTGGGAAGCATTTAGCACGGCGTTCTCCACCATCATCTGAGTCCCTATTATGTGCACAGTTCTTTACACCTCTATTTCTAATCTTCATATTAGTCACACAAGGTTAATACTCTCACTTTCAGATAAGAAAACTGAGGCCCAAGGAAGTTCCACAGCTGGTAACACATGGAACTTGGGTCATAAACCAGGACTTATGAGGCCAAAGCCCATCTCTTCAAGCTCCACCTGCAGCCATAAGAGCCCTGAAATCAGATCGAGCAGTTGTCTCTCACATGGAGAGTTTGGGTGACTAGGCAACTAAGGCAGAGCCAATTACATTAAAGGTAGCAAAACATGGCAGCAGGAATTTATCCTAATGAACCCAAATAGTTCATGCTGTCCTGTAGATTTAATGTTGTGAAATTTGGAGAAAAGTACTATGGATTATTTTTCCATTTTTCTACTCATTAGATTTTTGAAAAAGTCTGTTTAAGTTCTACCCATAAATCAATTGTATGTTTTGGTTTGACTGTATGAGGCATGCTTACGTGGATACATTACTTGTTATGTAGGTGAGTTTGCACAGACATACGTGTAGCAAATTTTCTTAACAGGAAAAAAATACTTCATACTTTACCTCATTAATCTCCTTAGTACTCCTAGAATTTCTAAGGAAGTATCTGGCTATACATATAAATCAAGAAGACTGGTTTCCATAAGGATGATATTAGTAAAAGGTTTAATTTGTCAAGTTGACAAGGGTATGTCTTTGTTCATGATGCCTAATCTAAAACTCAGTCCTTCCTCAATGGTCACAAGTCACTAAGCAGATTATAATGAATAAGGTATAGATGTGGAAAAGACTATGATGTTTTCAAACTTTGTGTTCCTTAATTACTCATTTTGCAATATTTATCAAACCCTTAATGTGTACAAGCATCGTTTGAAGTGTTGCAGATACAACAGTGAACAAACCAGACAAAAATCCCTGCATGTATGAAGCTTGCATTCAATTGGGAAGAAGAAGATAATAAACTAGTAAATTACACACACACAACACACCCCACACACAACACGCCACCTATGTATGAAGGTGATAAATGCTATGGAGAAAAAGAAAGCAGGGGAGAGGAAGGGCAAACATATCTCGAAGAGAGGGAGGTACAATTTTAGTGTGGCCAGAAAAGGTCACTGGGAGACACTGTTGCTTTCTTTTTTTTTAATTCCTTTCCTTTTTTGTTGGTTTTTGGTTGCTGTTGTTTTGTTTGTTTTTGTTTTTAAGATTTGAAAGAGCTAAAGGGGTGATCACTGTTGGTATTGGGGAGGAGTATCTCTGAAAAAAGAAACAAGTGCAAAGGTGGAATGTGTCTCATGTGTCAGAGGAATACAAGGAGATCAGTGGGGCAGAATGAGTAAGTAGTGAGGACGCCAGGAACAAATGAGATCAGATAGTTAATAGAAGGCCAGGTCTTGCTGGTCTTCAAGGCTGTTCCAAAGATTTTGGCTTTGGCTTAGAGACAATAAGCTAGTAGAAGACTTTGAGAACAATAATGTGATGAGACTTGTATTTAAAAAGTTCATACTGCACCTTTCTTCTTCTGATTAGATTGTAAGAAGTTGCAAAAGATTGGCACACTGATTTTATAATAACAAAAAGATACCTAATCAGAAAATATAAGACACAAAGAAACATAAATGAGCTAAATTCTTGAAAGAGTAGGCTGTTCCTAGGAGTCTAGCGACCCATGGATGCTTTTATCACCGGATCCAGAGCTAGAAGGAGCAACCATAAAAGAGTTTATGGAAGAAAGATCACTTAGTGATCCTGTGAAGATGTGAAGCCTGCTATGAGGAATTAGAGTTCCTGGGCATCTTGATCACCGAATGAGTCCACAACCATCAAGATTTTCTTTTTCATGGGCAATTTGCTGCAGGCAGCAGCACAGTAAAGACTCAGGAGTAAGCAAATAAAATGGGTAGAGGTCGTCCCAAAGAATCTAAGACCAGCACTTAGTGCAAGGCAGCAGTCTGATGAAGAATTTTTAAATGACTATGACAAATATATAAAAGAACCAAGTGGAAAATGGAAAGGAAAGTGACATATGTGATTAGGTGAGTTTCAGTAACACAAGGGAAACTACATAAAGGAAGCACTGGAAATTCTAGAATTAAAAAAATCAGAAATAAAGAAGTTATTTGATCAACTTCACAGTAGACTAGACACAGCAAAAGAAAGGATCAGGGAACTAACATGCAAAGACAAAAATAAATTTAAAAATAACAGGCCATCTGAGACTGTAGAATATTAAACTGTCTAACACACATGCAATTGGAGTCCTAGTGGGAGATGAGAGAGAGAGGCATAGATAGAATTATTTTTTTAATGATGAAGAAAATCAAGAAACACAAAAAACCCCAAAGAAGATAAATACAATTAAAACCCTGCTTAGGCACATCAGAGATTAACTTCTGAACATCTAAGATAAAAACAAAACCTAAAAATCCACCAAAGATTTGGACACATTACATTCAGGAGAGCAAAAAAAGATAACTGACTTCTAATCAGAAAGAGTGGAAGCCAAAAGGCAACAGAATGGAATTTTTACTTAAGGAAAGAAAAAATCAATATGAATTTCATAGCCAGTAAAAATATCTTTCAAAAGTAAAGTGATATAAAGTCATTTTATGACAGACAAAAGTCAAGTAAACTAATTTTCAAGATAAAGAAGAAAAATCATGTGATCATATAAATTAATGCAGAAAAAACATTTGACAAGATTCAAAATCTATTAATAATTTAAAAAATCTCCACAAATTAGGAATAGAGAGGAATTGCCTCAACTTGCTGAAGAGTATCTACAAAAATTTTAAAGATAGCTTCCTACTTAATGATAAAAGCCTGAATGCTTTCCCTCTAAGATCAAGTACAAGTCAAGGGCGTCTGCCTCATCATTCTTATTCAACATAGTACTGGAATTTCTAGCCACCGCATTACGGTAATACAAAATAAATAAAAGCATATAGATTGGAAAGCAAGAGATAAAACTACCTCTGTGTACAGATGACATGAATGTCTACATGGATAATCAAAAGAATCTATAAAACAAAACAAAAATGTCCTAGAATTAATATGTGAGTTTGGCTGGATCACAGGATCCAAGATTAGCACACAAAAATCAGTCCCATTTCATATATTAAAAATAAACATGTGGAAGTCAAAATTAAAAACACAATACCATTTATAGTCATTAGAAAGGAAATGGAATAGCTAGATATACACTTAACATATAGAGGATGCATATGCTGAAAATTACAAAATGCTGATGAAAGAAATAAAAGAAGATCTAAATAAATGGAGAGATATCATGTTCATGGATTGAAAGACTCAACATAGTAAAGATGCCAATTCTCCCCAATATTATCTATAAATTTAACATAATTCCTACTAAAATCCAAGTAAGATATTTTTCTTTTGTAGACGAAAACAAGTTCATTCCAAAATTTACAAGGGAAGGCACTAGAGTAAATAAAACAATCTTGGAAAAGATGAATAAACTGGGAAAAATCACTCTACCCTTATGTAAGACCTAATATCTATCTAGACGAATCCAGACAGTGTTGTATTGGCAGATGGAGAGACACATAGGTCAATGAAAGAGAAGAGAGAACCCAGAAACAGCCCCCATAAAAATGCTCAACTGATTTTTGACAAAGGTACAAAAACAATTCAATTGAGGAAAGATAGCTTTTTCAGAAAATCGTGCTGAGCAATTGAAGGTCCATATGAAAGAGAAACAGAGAGAAAGCAGCTTTTGGAGAGAGATTGGGCCAAAGCCTAATTGTAGAAAGTGCAAAGGAGAACAGGAGGAAAACATTTGAAAACCATAAGTCAGTCTATTGTTTAGAGCAGTTTTATTATAAGTCAAAAAAATTGTGAGAGTGGCAAGGAAAAGTAAATATGTAGGGTCAAGAGTAATACTAATACAAAGAAAAAAAAAAAAAAACCTTACCATTCTTCTGACTTAGAAAATGGAAAATATAGACATCTTACCATGCTATTGTATGTATTAAGAGGTTATGCTTATAATCGATTTAATGAATAGGACCTATTTTCTCCTACAAATTTCTGTTCTTACACATTGTCATTATTATTGGATTTTAATTACTCTTAGGTTATTGTCTCATCTGATAAAATATTATTCAACATCTGTTGACATGGTTTATCCTGTTCATAGCTCCAATGTCTAGTATTGCCAAACGCATAGCTAGAATTTGAGAAATATTTATTAAATGCAATTAATATTGAATGAAGTCAAGTTATTAAATGGCTTGGTTTTAGTTTAAGGCCATTGTTCTCATGCCTTTTACCCCTGACAAATTTGCTTGAGCAGTTTTTCCCAGGACTCTCTCTCCAACCCTATCCAACTCCAACCACAGTTTTATTCCTTCTTTGCTATCTAAAGATAAGCTCAACTTAACTCTCCTTAAGATTCCTCTCCCTTAATTACTAACAAAGTTCACTGCATTGTCTTCTCTGTGAAGTCTAGTACTTACTGTCTCCAACTTATATAGCACCTCTGGAACTGACTGAGAGTTCTCATAGCTCTCTCATATTTTGTTTCCGGAACTAGATTATATCTTCTCAGAGATGGAAAAATGTATCTTTTATTTCTTCTGTTCCTTTGTATTCATCCCAACTCCTAGTATTTCATCAAATAGAAAATCAATATTATGGTTATTCCACTCACATAGTAGATCATATTTGACTCAATGGTGGGATATTGGAAGAATATAAATTCCAAATCTTTTTGAGTCTAATGAAATAGATTTCCTTCTTGGATAATTTATCTTAGCAATAATATTTTTATTCCACACTTCTATAGCTTATATTCACCAGATCACTCACTTAATATTTACATGACTCTTGTAACAGTTACTTATATTCTGGTCAAGATATGTATGCTCTGATATAGTTTTTTTTTCTTACTTGTGCCTAGCCACATGCCTCTGGCTAAGTAGAAATGGCCAGTGGCTGTTTGAGTCCATCGCTTTACAGTGGTGTCGAATTCTTTTTAGGGAGACAATATCTCAATGAACGTTTATGTTGTTTATAGATGAACTTTTGTTTATCATTGATATACAACAGAAACAAAACAAGAGCTCATTAGGTCTACATAATAAGTAATGGGCATTTATGAGTTATATCTTTGTTTTTTGAGATGGTAGATGAGAATCTAAAAATGACATGTAGAGAGTACTTCTAGAAAAGGGGAGAGTAAGATCCATAAAAGGAAAAAATAATAAAGTAGATCTCATAAAAATTAAAAACTTTTGCTCTGGGAAAGATCCCATTAAATGGACAAAGGTGAGCTTATAGACTGGTTGAAAATATTTGCAAACCACATATCCAGCAAAAAAACAGTTCTTAGAATTTATAAGGAACTATCAATATTCAACACTAAAAAAAAGAAAGGAAAAGAAAACAAAAACACAAACAACCCAATTAGGAAATGAGCAAAAGACATGAACAGACATTTCCTTGAAGAGGAACAACTGGTAAATAAACACATGAAAAGATGTTCAACATTGTTGGCCATTAGGAAAATGCAATTTCAGACTGCAAAGAGATATCACTACACTTGTACCAAAATGGTTTTAAACAAATAGTGATAACACTAAAGGTTGGCAAGAATGAGGGGGAACTGGATCACTCATACATTGCTTAGATGCACCAAAATAAATTCTAAGTGGATCAAAGATTGGCATGAAAAAGATAATATATCTTGTGTGAAATTATTAGAAGAAAAATTCTAATTATTTTGTTCCCTTGAGATTGGGAAGCAAGAGATGAAACCAAAATGTATAAAGCACAAACTGTCAGACTTGACTATATTAAAATAAGATGAGAGAAAAAGGGATCATATCATTGGTCTACAAAAGACCTCCTAAAATTGTGAGTGGACAAGACAAGCAACTCAGCTGGAAAAGCAGGCACATTGGATAAATAAGAAAATAACCAATAAATATGTGAAAGTATGATTTACATCACTAGCAGTCTTGGAAATATAAGTTCAAAAGATTAGGCATCAATATTTGCTCTTCAGCTCTCTGCTTTCCATCCTATGGATTCTCTGATTTTGCCACATGGAAAGCCTACAGGCATCCACTCAGCATCTTGGTGCATGTGCAAAATGGAAGGATAAGGAAGTTAGTACACTTGTAGTGGACCCTTGAGCATGGGCAATGGAAACTGGTAAATAAATAACCCCCTTTTCTCTTCACTGGGTAGACAATTCTCAGCTGCATTATTTACAGGTGCCTTCTATATGGTCCCTAGTAGGATTCAGCCATAGGTGCCCATGGTTGTAATCAGCTGGATAATATATCTTGGATAAACTTCCTGCACGTAAGCCTTTTTCTCATTCTCTGCTTTTTCAAGAAACTTAGCTGAAACATCTGTCTTTACTGCAAAGCAACATACATTAATTTTAAGTTTACAAAGTCATTTAATCAGCTATAAAAACTATGTATATACCTTCATTCAAAATGGAATATTTATTGAATGCCTATAATAAGTCCAGAATTATACTAGGCATGGATATAATAGTGAGCAAAACTAAAAATACAGCAGCAACAAAACTTTGCTCTCCAAGAGTTTAAAGTCTAGTGGAGAGATGCACTTTTAACAAAGAATCACAAAAAACAAATGAATTCAATGTTAAAGCAAGTATAAGGGGCATAGACTGGTAAATAGTCTCTAGTCATAGAGACCAGGGAAGGTTGCCATGAGGAAGTGGTGACTGGACTGAAACCTGAGGAAGAGAAGAAGTTCTCCAGGCAGTGAGTATAGGGTTAGGGGAAGAAAGGGAATACCAGAAAGAATGACAGGTGCAAAGACTCGGAGGCTGAAGGATTTAGGACACACAGACACGTTTCATGAACAAACAGGAAACAAACAAACAAAAACAAACAAATGAAGTATCTGGAGCAAGGGGTCAGGAGGGAGTTTTGTGTAACGTAACACTAGGGAGATGAATAGGGACAATGCCAGGCAATCCTTGTGGGCCATGCTAATATTTTTTCTTTATCAAAGAGTTATGAAATTGATTGAAGCATATTTTTAAACAGAGTTGGCATTACTAGATTTCTGTTTGCAAAAGACCGTTCTGTCTCCCATAGCTAATACTCACTGAGAGTTTACCCTGTACCACGCATTGTTCTGAGCACTATGCGTGTAGTACACGTTGGATGCTCACAACAGCCCTGTAAAGTTTGTATTGTCATCCCCACTGAAGAGTGAGGAGATTGAGGACCAGAGTAATTCTCTTGTCCAAGTGCCCATGGTGAATATGTGGCAGAGTAGACCCCAGTTGTCTGACTTCAGCACTCACACTGTTAATCCCCAAGCTAAACTGCTCCCACAGTGTAAGAAGGAGGGAGTAACAGAGCAGATGTAGGTGCCCAGTTAAAAGGCTATTTCAGCCATCCAGGAGAGGGGAGATGCAAGCTTGGGCTGTGTAACAAAGGTGAGATGGACAGAAATGGATAGATGGATTATGACTCTCAAGGGGAAACAATTTTGCTCTCTTCTGTCACCCCAGGACATTTGGCAACATCTGGAGTAATTTTTGGTTGTCAGAACTTGGAAGGAGAGCTAGTGACTATAGGCCAGGGATGCTTATAATGCATAGGACAGCCTCCCACAACAAAGAATTATCCACCCAAAATGTCAGTGGAATCAAGGTTGAAAAAAAGCCTGGTGCAAAGAAATATCTTAGGAGGAAAGTTGATAAAACTTGATGCGGATGGGGTATGTGGGATGAGAAAGTAGACGGTATCTGGGATATTGTATAACAGAAAAGACCAGGACAATACTGTAGGGAACACAGGAAACATACCTAGTTTGGGAGATAACGGTCAGATTAGTCATCTAAATAGAGTTGTCATGTACTCACCAGCTTTAGTTTTAGTTAGTTCTAGAGCACAAAGGAGAATTCCATATTAGAGACATATATCGTGAGTCATCTGGGTATAGACGATATTTGAAATCCAGAGCACAAATAGTATCTCCTAGGGTTTGATCATAGAGTAAATGAACATAATGCCTTGGGAGGAGACTTAAAGGTGTCCAGAGTTTAACGGCATTTTATCAAAGGGAAAAAGAGGAGAGAGAAAGAGGGGGAGTGAGAGAGAGAACAGAGAGGTAGGAATGAATACAAAATGATGTGGTGTTCAAGAAACCAAGGGAGGAGGATGTTTAAAATGATAGACTAGTGCTGAGAAGTGAAGTAAGATAAAAAATGTCTGTTTCGGGGACATGGAAGTCATTGGGCTCTAATCAAGGGCTAATTTGGGACGACGAGAACTTTTTGGATTAGAGCTGGATTAGGCATGTGCACATACACACAAACACACACACACACATACACACACGGACGGATATCATTACAAAAATAATTCTACTAAATATATTATTGAGTACAACCTAGCTTACCATGTTCTAGACTCTATACATGCAAAATGATTAATGTTCATCCCAGTGCCACAAGGCATATGTTATTATCCTAATTTCACAAAGATGAAATGAAGGCTCAAAGATATTAAGTGATTTGACAGAGGTCACATAAAAGGCATATTTTAGAACCTGGTTGCTAACCCAAGACATGCAGGCTCCAGTGCCCACATTCTTTCTCTTACGCAGCACAGTAAGAAAAGGCTCCAAACTCAATGGCATCTGCTTCTGTTGATTTTAGTCTTATTTGCAAAATCTGGATTCATCTCACTCAGATACAAAATTATTTTCACATGTTTTCTCTCTTTTTGTAAGCAAGGTAGACCATGGTGCTATTAATCATTGCTGTAACAGATACAGTTGACTTATAAAAACCAATCTCCATTATTCATTTGGAACCACATTGTGGACTGAGATACTGTATCACCAAAGGAAACAGATGGTCCGTGTTCCTTGTAAAAATGCTTTACAAATGCATTCCTATCTGTGGTTCACAGGTTCTGAATCCATTCCTATCAAATGTGACACTCACGAGATCATCCTATACAACTGACCTTTAATTACTTTGCAATGGGAAACATAGTATATTTGTAAGTGACATTAGAAAAAAAAACAATGTTTACAATAGATATATAATTTAATATTATGTATTCTAATTTCAGATCTAACAATAAGAAAAGCTAACTAAATGAATGAAATTTGTCCTATAATTCCTCCTAACTGCCCTCTCTTTATCCAACCTGCCTGCTGTGGTCTACATTCTACCCTTTAGTTAGAAAGACTTTTCTAAAATGCAAATCAGATTACTCCGCTGTCCTGTTTAAAATCTGTAAAGGACTCCCCATCATCTGCAGAGGAATGATCTTGAGCAAGCTTAAACTCTCTCTGACTAGTTCAAGATTACAAAGCAAATAAGGGGGTTGGTTGGGAGTAAATTCCATACCATCAGACTCCTGCTCTAGCTTTCAACTACTACGTTGTCATGATTTTCTAAAACAGGTCAGTAAATCTTGTTCTGAGGGCCAAATCCAGCCTGTCACTTCTGATATAGCCTTCAAGCTAACAAAGGTTTCTACATTTTTAAATAATTGAAAAAAGTCAAAGGAAAAATAGAATTTCATAACATATGGAAATTACATGAAATTCAAATGTCGGTGTCCCTGAAAAACATTTTATTGAAACACAGCCACGATCATGTGGTCATGTCTGGCCCATGGCTGCATTTGGGCAACAACAGAGTAGTCACAGCAGAGGCTGCTTGGCCCACAAAACCTAAAATATTTACTATCTGGCTTTTTATGGAGAAAATATAGCAACACCTAAATTAAAGACTATCATTAGGAAAGAGGGACTTATGAAGCTAGAGAGGTAAGCAGAGTCGTTATAAAAGGTCAAATTGCTTCATCAAGAAATTTGGACTTATAATAAACCTGGGCTTTATGCATCAAAATGTATTCTTTTGAAGTTTTACCTCTTGTTAATAGAATTGTATAAAATATATGGATAGATGTATATCATAATGTATATTACAGTTAAACATGTCTGAAATATGTACATAACACCACTTGAGTGCATTTTGCTGTTTTATATCTTTTGCCTTCAAAGTGCTATTCTTTCTTTCTGAAAAATTCTCCTTTAGTATCTCATTAACACTGATTTACTCTTTTTTTCAAAATTATTTTAACCATTGCCTCTTCTAGGAAGGTGTCCCTGACCTCCTCCTTCCCCTACTGTCAGATGCTCCTTTGCTGTGCTCTCATAGCTTATGCTTCTCTGCGTGATGGACCCTTTCAAATTGTTTTGTCATGATTGATTTTTGTAACTGAGAGCTTGAAAGCCAGGGGTTCTTTATTTATCTTTTTATCTCTTGTACCTAACAAATTGCCCAACATATAGTAGACACTTACTAATACAAGTTTATGAATTAATATTCAAGAAATGCCACACACATTTTTGACCCAGTTTGATCCTTGTTTTACTCAGAGGCAAAGGCTCAGATCCATTTTTCATAAAAGTCCTGAGATGTCAGAAAGTCTTAGTGACCTGCTCTCACCTTTGGAAAAACTAGGAGCCTGTTGGGAGACTTACAGAGAAAATCTTCATAAGGAATCTGAGCCTTGTTTAAATTCGAGTACCTGTATGCGTGATGGAAAAAAAAAGTCACTAATCATAGTGAATGTTCTCTACTCATTCACTCTTCTCTCCTGAGACTAGAGAGATTAAAAAAAAAATACTGTCACCAAAAGCTTACTTCATGGGGGAAACAAATGCCAAGAGTGTTAGGATATCATGGGCACCCAACGTGTATGTAGCAAATAGATTTTTTGAATGCGTAGACCAGTAAATCATTAACAAGGCCTACTGTAGATGTGACAGAGTATCATGGACGTTCAGGCACAGAGTTAGGGCATCTTCATGGAACTCTATGTAGTTTTGTTAATATAAATAAAAAAATTAATAAGATTATTATTCTTGACATTTTCCAACCGCTTCCTTGGAACCAGATACTGTTCAAAGTGTTTTCCACGCCCTTCTTTACCTTTTGCAACAATCCTATGAGGGAGGTACATACTGCAGATGATTTCTCATAATTCATGGCACACATACTATGTTTTCTCCTTGTGCCTTTCTGGCTTCTGCCTCCAACACCAAGTGCTTACTGTCTCTGTGCATCTTATACTCAGAGTCCCGACAGACAACTTTTATTTCATTTACATATAATCCTCTAGGTCGGCCTCTATTGGGCCAAGCTCTTCATGCAGAGCCTCTTCATAAACTCTTGCTCGTCCTAAAGATCAGCTAGAGAAGTCCCTATTGAAGACATCAATGAATGCATTATTTTATTTACCCATTTCGCTTACCATATATTGGGCTCTTGCATGGCAGACGGTGAGAATTCAGAAAGAAAAAATATGGTCCCTGATGGCCACGGTCCTCCTAAGCTCATGGGAAGTAATTGTGATGATATGTGCTCTGATTGAAGCACCACTGATCACCAGTCACAGGAGAAACTGTGTCTAGACCAGCCAGGAGGGGCCAGAAGCAACAGAATCTAAGTAGAGAAGCCACAGAGGAAATGAAGTGTGCAGGGAAGAGTGTTCTGAATAGGGACAATGGCAGAAGCACAGAGGCATGAGCCAGAGTATCACTTTGAAAAAGCTCTGGTCATCCATTGGACATGGAGTGAGAAAAAAGGGCATGCGGAGGAGAATGAGGTGAGTGGGAGTGGTGACAGATGGGGCTGGACTGATAGACTTGGGCGCCACAGCAAGGAAACTAACAAGTGGAGAGACAGTGTGGGACAGGGAGAGGGCAAGCATGGTTCCGGGATCATGGTACTATGAGGAAGACAATCGTTTTCTGTCACTTTGCATTTTGCTGCCTAGTAAACAGTCAGGGCTATATCACCCACAGGGAGTAAGAGTTGTGTCTGATGTCGTAGGTGGTAAAATAGTGTGACCAAAGGTATGGTGAGATTATAGAAATGGCATTTGAAAGGTGAGTCATTATTCTGGAATTTGGTAAGCAGTTTACATAAAAGAATGTATTGTTTCATTGCAAAGTTCTTTTCTTTTTGGTGAGGAAGATTTGCCCTGAACTAACATCTGTTGCCAATCCTTTTCCTTTTGCTGGGGAATATCAGCCCTGAGCTAACATCTGTGCCTATCTTTCTCTATTTTATATGTGGGACGCCTGCCACAGAATGGCTTGATGAGCGGTACATAGATCCAAACTTGCAGGATCCAAACTTGCAAACCCCAGGATTGCCGAAAAGGAGCACACAAACTTAACCACTACATCACCAGGCCAGCCCCTGCAAAGTTCTTTTTTAATTTTTGTGTGTGTGTGTGTGTGCACGCCAACTTGCTACCAGTTTTGTACAGTTTTCTACTTTTTTTCTCTTTTTCTCATTTGGTATATCACTTTAAACTCAGAAGATATTTCACATTGTGGGAGGAAGATAGGTAGACTGACAATAAAAGGAAAAAGTAAAGGATACTCTATCTTATAAGCATGTGTTTTCAAATACTGAACTGTTAAGAAAAGATAACTCATTTTAGTTATTCTAAGCAAAATGGTCTCCTTTGTAACAATGCTATTATTTTTAAATGACAAAGAGAGCATTCTTAGGAATAAAGGAATGAAGGAAATGGAATGAATCTTTTAAAAATATACTTCTATATTTCTTTTATTGTGGAGTGCCCTGTAAAGACCTGCACATCAGTAGGGAGTGCGATGGATAAGCTTTTCCAACCTCAAACTGTTGGGAAACTAAAGAGGAGAGTTATTTAAGAGAACATTTTTTAATATGTCATTTAATTCTTACAACAAACTTATAAGGTAGGTCTTACACCTATTTCATATACTGAATAACTGAGGGAAGCCCAAAGAAGTTAAATATCCCCAAGGTCAGATGAATGTCTAACTCCCAAATCCAGGCTGGTTCCTGTGTTATCCAACACGCACAAAAATTGGCGCCAGGCAGAGATACCCTGCTGTTCACAGTCGTAGCTTGAATGCAAATACCATAACCTGAGGGTTTTTGAGACAGAGAAAAAGGTTCTACTTAGTGCTAGAAATAAATCTTCAGCTATCAGAGTCTGCTTCTGTGTGTGTAAAAGAGCATTGCCTGTACCCTGCACAGGGATTATCAGTAGCAGCATCATTGTGCAAGAATTGTGTGGAACTGAAGCTTGTTTAGGACACAGCTAATAAACCTGAGCACTGTTTTAAGGTTAACCTCAGTGATTTTTTCAAAGCTCCCAATTTATAAAACCATATCATCTTAAAGCCAGAGAAGACCTCTGAGGTCATCTATTCCTAATCATATTATGTTTTCTGCTTATGAAAACAAGAACCAGAGAAAAGAAGAAATTATGTAGAATATTTGATACTAATCTATTAGGTAAAAATATGCACTAACAATTTGCTAAGTCTTTTGTGAATAGCATTTATAATAGCACTGCATGCCAAGATTGATATTCATAGCTTTATAATAGAGACGAAGACCCTGAAGCCAGGAGACTTTGGGTGGCCTCCTCAGGGTTACACATCTACTGTAGTGACAAGACTAGTATTTGAACTGACTTTGGTTCTAATTTCTGCATCACTTCAGCACTGATTCTGCCTCTCCTGAGGTTACCCACCCCTCAGAGTAGAACAAGGACTGGAACACAGATAGTGTTAGGTCCTCCAGAAAAGGGCTTCATCTTCTGTATCAGCTGTCCTGTGACCCTCCCACCTACATGGGACTGCCCCAGGATGGGGCAGTAGAGAGGAGCAGGAGCAGGGAAAGAAGGACATAAAGAACAATTCCAGTTTATTGCCGTTGTGGTTTCCTTCTTTGTAAAAGCCTCTAGCAAATTCTGTCCCTGGTGACATCTCCCATGCCTAGGTGCACAGAACTGCACTGCTCTGCCACTGTAAGTTCTGTCCTCAGCTTCTCCAGTGATTTATTTGGTGACCTTGGTCAAACCACTAAGCCTTTCTTTATCTCAGTTTCTCCATCCATAATGTGATTATAAATAATACATGCCCCCTAGCTACTTCATGGGGGTCACAAAGGCATTAATAATGTAATTATTTCTGAAGTACTTTGAAATCCTTGAGTGAAATATGATATTAAAAATATCACTGCACTCGAAATATTCCCTGACAGGCAGACTTAAATGAGAAAACTATTGCTCTCTGAGTGAAAAATATGTCTGACGGGGTACATAATTTTCCTTGAGAATAATGCCTTTCATACAAGGGTCTCAAAACCTCATTAGTTTTGTTTAAGGTGCTGAGACTCTGTGGTGTGCAGACCATGGGTAAGAGGCCTCAGTAGGCTCTGCTCTTTTCTCTACACTTTTACAACTTTATTAAAACTGGAAGAGGGAATGAGATCATAAAAGCCCCCAAACGCACAGCTATATTTGAATTCCAAATAAACAAAAATAATATTTTATATAAGTACATCTCAAGTATTGCACGGGGCATACTTTCATTTAAAAAATTCATTATTTATGTGAAATTCAAATTGCATGCTGCTTATTTTTATTTACTAAACCTGGCAACTCTACCTTAAATCCTACTAATTTAATTAACTTGATTATTTGTCAGTCTGAATTGGCGAAAATCTTTTGTGGAATGATTGTAAAGATAGACAATTTTATTAGTTTCAGATAATATAAAAATTTAACAAATTATATCAGTAGTCTTTCCAAGTTCCGATTCCTCCAAGGCAAATAGTATGTTTGATTGTTCTTTATATCTTCTAGATTCAGCATGGTTTTTGTAACATTATAAGTGTTAGATAAATGTTTGTTGAATAAATGAACGAATAAATGGCAAAGTGAATGAACAGCTTGAATTAAACTGAAAGAATTTAAGACACTTTCGGAACTTATTTAAAATATATATTTGGGTTATAATCAGTTAACATAATAATTCTGTATTGTAGGTTCTTCTACGATGACTAAATTAGTTTATTAACTTTCCTTACAAGTTTTATTAAATTCAACACACATTTATTGAAGGCCTTTTTATGTATAAAGTGCTTATCTTGGTGCTGGACTGTACTATTTATTACTTATCAAGTTATTTGTTATTAATTCTGGAGCAAATTCTACATTCTTCAATTACAGAAATAATCACGTTATAGTAACTGCTTACTTGTAATTCATTGCAGAGTGAGAATATCCTAAACAAAAGCAGGAGTGGTGAGAATGCAGAATATGGAAAGATTTTGAAAAACTATTTATTATTTCCAGCTTTAGTGAGATATAACTTACAAAAATTGCATGTATTTACTGTGTAAAATGTGATGTTTTGATATATATATGTTGTGAATTGATTACCACAATCAAGCTAAGTAACATATCTATGACTTCACATAGTTATTTTGTGTGTGTGTGGTGAGAATATTTAAGTTCTACTCTGTTAGCAAATTTCAAATATACAATAAAGTATTATTAAACTATAGTTATCATGCTGTACATTAGATCTCCAGAATTTATTCATCCTGCATAACTGAAACTTGGTATCTTTGACCAATATCTCCCACTTTTTTCACTCACAACACCTGGCAACAACCATTCTACTTTCTTCTTTGAGAATGAGTTTTTTAAATTCCACATATGAGTGAGATCATGAAGGTAATTTTTTTCTGTGCCTGGCTTTTTCACTCAGCACAATGTCTTCAAGGTTTATTCATATTGTTGCAAATGTGATGGACACTTGGGTTGATTTGATGTCTTGGCTATTGTGAGTAATGTTGTGATGACCATGTGAAGATATTTCTTTGAGATCCTGATTTAATTTCCTTTGGATATATACCCAGAAGTGGACTGCTGGGTCATAAAAATTCTATTTTTAATTTTGTGAGGAACCTCTATACTGTTGTTCATAATGGCTGTACCAAGTTACACTCCCGCGAACAGTAGACAAGGGTTCCCTTTTCTCCATATCCTTGCCAATACTTATCTTTTATTTATTATCTTTTTGATAATAGCCAATCTAACAGGTGTGAGGTGATATCTTATTGTGGTTTTGATTTTCATTTCCCTGATGATTAGTGATGTTGAGGATTTTTTCATATATCTGTTGTCGATTTGTGTGTCTTCTTTTGGGAAATTCTTATTCAAGTCTTTTGCCCATTTTTGAATTGGGTTATTGTTTTATTGCTATTGAGAAGTATGTGTTCCTTACATATTTTGAGTATTAACCTCTTGTCAAATGTATGGTTTGCAAATATTTTCTCCCATCCCATAGGTTGTCTCTTCACTGTGTTCATTGTTTCCTTTGCTGTGCAGAAAGTTTTCAGTTTGATGCAATCCCATCCATCTATTTTGCTTTTGTTGCCTGTGCTTTTGGAGTCATATCCATAAAATCATCGCCCAGACCAATGTTAAGAAGCTTTTTCCCTATGCTTTTTTTTCTAATAGTTTCACAGTTTCAAGTCTTACATTTAAGTCTTTAATCCATTTTGAGTTGATTTTTGTGTATGGTATGAGATAAGTGTTCAATTTCTTTCTTCTGCATGTGGCTGCCCCATTATCCCAAAACCATTTATTGAAGAGACTTTCCTTTCCCCATTGTGTGTTCTTAGTACCTTTATCAAAGATCAATTGACCATAAACGTGTGGGTTTATTTCTGAGTTCTCTATTCTGTTCTATTTGTTTATATGTCTGTTTCTATGTCAGTACCATACTGTTTTGATTACTGTAGCTTTGTAGTATATTTTGAAATCAGGTAGTGTGATGCCTCCAGCTTTGTTCTTTTTGCTTAAGATTGCTTTGGCTATTCAGTCTTTTATGGTTGCACATGAATTTTAGGATTTTCTTTTCTATTTATTTGAAAAATGCCACTGGAAATTTGATAGAGATTGCATTGAGTCTGTAGATTGCTTTGGGTAATATGACATTTTAACATTATTAATTCTTTCAATCCATGAACGCAGGATATCTTTCCTTTTATTTGTGTCTTTTTCAATGTTTTATAGATTTCAATCTACAAATTTTTCACCTCCTTGGTTAAAATTTTTCCTATTTTATTGTTTTTAATGCGATTGTAAATGGGATTATTTTCTAAATTTCTTTTTCAGATACTGTGTTGTTAGTGTATAAAAATGCAACTGATTTTTGCATGTTGATTCTGAATCCTACAACTCTGCTGAAATTGTTTATTAGTGCTAACATTTTTTTGGTGGAGTCTTTAGGATTCTCTCTCTCTCTCTCTAAGATCATATCATTTACAACAGGGACAATTTCACTTCTTCCTTTCCAATTGGAATGCTTTTTATTTCTTTTTCTTGCCTAATCACTTTGTCTAGGACTTCCAGTACTATGTTGAATGGAGGTGATGAGCATGGGCATCCTTGTCTTGTTCCTGATCTTAGAGGGAAAGCTTGAGCTTTTCACCTTTGACTATGATGTTAGCTGTGGGCTTGTCATATATAGCCTTTATTATGTTGAGGTATGCTTTTTCTATACATAATTTGTTAAGAGTTTTTATGATGAAAGGGTGTTGAATTTTGTCAAATGTTTTCTTTTCTGCATCTATAGAGATGATCCTGTGTTTTTTCTTTCATTCTGTTAATGTGGTGTATCATATTTATTGATTTATGCATGTGATCACTTGATTACAGGGTGTGCTCCTTTTAATGTGTGGTTGTATTAAGTTTGCTAGTATTTTGTTGAGGATTTTTGTATCTATATTCATCAGGGATATTGAAATGTAGTTTTCTTTTCTTGTTATGTCCTGTCTAGCTTTGTTATGAGGGCAATCCAGGCCTCATAAAATAAGTTTGAGAGTATTCCCGTTCTTCATTTTTCAGAAGAATTTGAGAAGGATTTGTGTTAATTCTTTTATAAATGTTTGGTAAAATTCACTGGTGAAGCTATCCGGTCTTGGACTTTTGCTTGTTGAGAGGTTTTTGATTGCAGCTTTAATTTCCTTGCTACTGAACAGATCAGTCTGTTCAGATTTTCTATTTCTTCACGATTCAGTCTTCATCTGTTGCTAGCGTCATTGAGTCAATTCCAACTCCTAGTGACCCTGTGTACAGCATAGCAGAACCCTGCCCAGTCTTTTTGCACCATCCTGTCATCTTGCAGTGCTGTATCAGACAATGCTCCACTGCTATTCATAAGGTTTTCATGGCCAATTTTTTTGGAAGTGGGGGACCAGGTTCTTCTTCCTAGTCTACCTTTGTCTGGAAACTCTACTAAAACTTGTCCACTGTGGGTGAGACAGCTGGTATTATAATACCAGTAGCATAGCTTTCAGCATCATAGCAATGCCAGCCACCACAATATGCAACCAATAGAACCATCAGTGGTATGGTTCCCTGATAAGGAAAAGAAACCTGGGCTATGACAGTAACAGTGTCAAATCTTAACCACTAGGACACCAGGGCTGGCTCAGTCTTGGTAGGTTTTATGTTTCTAGGAAAGTATCCATTTCTTCTAGCTTTTCCAATTTGTTGGCATATAATTTTTTATGGTAGTCTCTTATCATCCTTTGCATTTCTGTGGTATCAACTGTAATGTCTCTTCTTTCAATTATAATTTTATTTGAGTTTTCTATTTTTTTATTAATTAGTATGGCTAAAGGTTTGTTAATTTTCTTTACCTATTCAAAAAATTGGAACATTCACAAATATTTAGAAATTAAACAATATACTCCTTTTGAAATAAAAAAAAAATTTGAGAAAAATGAAAATAGAAAGACAACATACCAAAATTTATGGGATGCTGCAAAAGTAGTTCTAGGAGGGAAGTTTGTAGTTGTAAACACCTACATTAAGAAAAAAGAAAGATCTCAAATAAACAACCTAACTTTACACCTCAAAGCAACCAGAAAAAGAAGAATAACGTAAGCCCAAAGTTAGCACAAGGAAGGAAATAGCAAAGATAGAACAGAAATAAATGAAATGGAGACTAGAAAAACAACTGAAAGACTATTTAGAAGTCAAGTTAGAAATAAACATATGTAGGTAAAGAAAGAATCAAGGGAGAATAAAACCTCCACTGAGGTGTAAAATAGAGCCTGAGGTCTGAGGGCAGACAACCTGCGTTCAAATTCTGACCCCTTTCAAGCTCTGTAATCTTGAGACATTTACTTAACCTCTAAAAGCACAGTCTCTTTAACTACATAGTGGGAATAATAGCAGAACCTATCACATGAGGTCATTGGGAATACTGCACAAGATAATGCAAATGAAGCACTTAACCTAGTCCCTGGCAGGAAAGACAGACTCTGCTCTCCAGTCAACTTCATTACCATTCACTGTATTATTATTGAAGCCATGTGGTGAACATACCATATCTCTGATTACTTATTTACTTGAAATAAGTAATTTAAAAAAATGTATTTTATATAGGGGCCGGCACAGTGGCACAGCAGTTTAGTTCATGCTTGGCAGCCCAGGGTTCGCGGGTTCGGATCCCGGGTGCCCGCCGATGCACTGCTTGTCAGCCACGTCGTGGTGGCGTCCCATATAAAGTAGAGGAAGATGGGCATGGATGTTAGCCCAAGGCCAGACTTCCTTAGCAAAATGAGGAGGATTGGCAAGGGATGTTAGCTCAGGGCTGGTCTTCCTCACACACACACACACACACACACAAAATGTATTTTATATAAAATCAAACATAATTATATTCCAGAGTTACATTTATAATTCACATAAAAATTAACAGAGAATACATGGATTCATACAAAGTTAAAGTTCTTGCAGGCCACATGGACTCTGTCCCCAGACTGTTGTGATATCATTTATTTTTCCCTGTTATTACAATTATTATAGTGGTAATGTTTGAGAAGCTCAAGGGTGAAAAATAAAAAATAAATTGAGTAAGTATATATTAGTGTAGAGTACATATTCAATAAAAACTATTATTAAAAGCTTTTTATATTTGTTATCATGTTTAATTACCACAAATAACTGTTATTTTAAGATTCATTATTTCCAACATACATATGAGAAAAGAGAGGCTTAAAAGGTCAAGAAACTTCTGCAGGGCAGTCTAGTTCATAAATGGGTTAAAGGCCTACATTTGCTTGATGCCAAATATCTTACCCTTTCATTTCACATCTCTCCAATGGACAAGTGTGGCCAGGGCCAGCATTGTGGGGGAAGTGACCCCATATAAACATAGAGAAAGGGTTCCAAGGTAGAGTTCTAAGTTTACTTTGCTCCATAATGAGCTAGGCCATTCAGACATGGTCCCTTTCCTAAAACTAACCTCCCTAACCAGCAAAATAAACTCATAAACTGAAAATGATCATTACAGACGTTGACAACTAGCAAATAACAAAAATGATAATGTCTCTAGGAACCTAATTGTTTCTGAGTCTATCACAGCTATTTTGGGAGCATCACCACTGAAAGAAGAGCATGAGGATACTCCCTCAGCAAGAGGACGTTTCCCGCTAGGGCCAGAGGTAACATCAGTGAGTCTCGGTCTGCTGATGGTGTTAATTTCAAGCTGTGTTAAATATATGAAATAATAAGTGTACAATATCTTATTCAGAACAAAATTACGCCACCATTAACTGCTTCACTAACAGTGAATAAATGACCTCTTGACACATAGTTTGTATTGATCAAGCAAAAAACAAGGTGCTAGAAGAAAAAAGACTGATCTGCTTCCAAATATTTTCCCTAGGCCTCGCTTACTTTTCTGTCTGTTTCTCGTTTTCCTTTCCTGCAGCTCCAGGTTTTAGACTGCCTTGCTCTCTGCACCTTCCCCACTTATTCAAGCCAGTTAATCACTAATTACCCCATTTATGACTTCACTCATGTACTTCCTCTGAGGCCAATTTTGTCTCTAGTCCAGTGGTTTAACTTTAGAGTGCATCCCAATCACCTGGAAAGTTTGCTAAGGTAACGATTGCTCACCCCCACTAGAGTTTCTCATTCTTGGTTTCAGAATTTGCATTTACAACAAGTTTCTAAGTGATGCTGCTGGTCCAGGGTACACTTTGAAAACCATTGCTCCAGCCAGAGAGATCCTGGCTCAGAAGGGCTTTGGGTTCAGTATCCAACTATTTGTTGTGGGGAACCTAGTCTAATTTTTGGCTCAGGATCTAGCTATTTTCTATTAGATAACCAATTCTAATTGAACCTGTTGTCAGAATCTAAAACCTTTGTAGCCTCGTCTTTTTTAACTCCTTGCCTAACCTCTATTATCTATTCACAGAGCATACACACCTTGCCTGTTTATGTATCCGATACCTGTCTTCCCCTTATATTCATACCACATATCTATAGTGCTTATTGGCAAACTGAGCTGAAAAACTCAGACAAGAAGCAGTTCTGAAGTCAGACAGATCTGGGTGTGAATATCAGCCAGCATGCTTACATTTCACATGTTCTGTAATCTCACCTGGTTTGCTTCATTACCTTAAAAGTCAATCTAAACAATACTCAGCTTGCAGAGCCGTTGTGAAGACTACATAAATTAACACCGAGGTTCTCAAATTTAGGGCCACATCAGAATCTCCTGAGGATTTGTTGAAGCAAAGATTTCCAGAGGTTGTGAGTCTAGGTGCGGGGTGGAGCGGGAGAATTTGCACTTATGCTAATTACCCAGGAGATGCTGATATGGCTGGTCCAGTGACCACATTCTGAGAACCACTGAACTGGTAAAATCAAAGGGCTTAGCATACAGTCTAGTCATCTGTAGGGAGTCAAAATGCAATTTTCCTCTCTTTTCTATTTTGATTGATCCTTATGGTCTTCATTATTTGAATAGATCCATAGAAATTTCCCCATCCTAAAGTCTGCCTAACCTCATTCCTCTAAATTTGACAACCCCATTTAACAGTTCAAAGTCCATTCCATTTTTTTCCGTTATCTCCTTGACCAAGCTGGTCCTACTGCAGTCCATTTCCTTGCTAATAGGGCATCTTTACCCAGATGTAAGACTCTTAATATCCTGTTTCCTTACGTTTTCAGCTACATGTGGCCTCCCCTCAGAAACTCTCTCCCATAATTAGTCACACACTTTGGCAGATGTGGAGGTGTGAGACTGGATTATTTTCTGCTCCAGGTGAAGGCAGAAGATCATCTGAACTCTCACTGTTGGAGAGGCTTTGAATGCAGCATTCTACTAAAACAAACAGACTGTCTCAGTGCAAACAGCTGTGTCTGCCCACAAACACTTTCAACTTTTGAAAAGCAATAGCAAGATAAAAGAGAATCAAATCTATTTGGAAATTTGTCTGCTGGCAATAAGCCTCTTGTTTCTTACTCCAAAAAGAAGCTTTTGAGGCTCCACTTTTCATCTCTCTAGGACCACTTCTCTTGCCCACACTTGTGCGCCTGTGCCCTCCCACACTCCTTCTCCATCCCATTGTGCCCTGCTGAAGAGATGCAAAAGGCAAAGATCAGACTGCACTTTTAAGAGATAAAAGCCAACATACTCCATCTATAATGCCTTGCTCTTCTGCTACATCTTTCATCTAGGGATCTCCAACCACTACATAAATGCTTTACAAGACTTACTATTGTCCTTAGTTCCCAAAGGGGAAGTTGAATGTGAGCCACTCTTTTTACGATATTGCATCTCATTAACTCCAACGGATTGTAGACTAATTTAAAGAGTCCATGTGCTTTCTGGAGCTGCTCCTGTTTCTCTAAGATGTATTAATTGTTTAAAGGGCATTGTAGGTAAATATCAGAATGTAATTTCTGTGTAAGAGTGTTCTCTCAGAATGAATTTTGGAAAATTAATTTTAAAATTAATGACGTGTGATAAATGATATATGACAGATCGAGTGATTACTTTGAAAAATCAATTCTAAAATAGCACACCATAACAGAATCCATGTTAGGGAGTCAGTAGACCTAAATACATTAGGAATCTAAAGCTCATCATAAAGTTAAATAGCTGCACTTTAAATGAGCCCCCCCGAAACACACACTGGACACCTTACAGAATGAAGAACAACTTAAGAATGTCATTCTTCTTGTGCAGTATTTCAAAGGGTGTTAGATGTCCAGTGTCAAACTCAAGTTGCTCCACCTTCTGAAGATTGATGGAATGCCACAGAATGAATCTGGGAGCAAAGACTTAACCCCAAAGCCCAAATTTCATCAGCCCTCTTCATTGATAAATATTTTCTCCAACTAATCTTTCTTTTTCTCTTTTGCATTAATACAAACTAAAGTTTCTAAAGCAGATTTTACTTTAAACGATTCTATCTGTAATTAGTTAAAAGTTAATCAATCCACAGAACTTTGTACTTATTGAGATGAAGCCTTGCAAAACACAATTCCTACAGTCAGAGACATGAGGTTCATTTGCAGAAACAGTTATCCTTCATTGAAAGTCCACTGACATTCTTTGACTCTCTGCTCTGGGACATGCCGATGCATATATTATTTTATTTGTACTAAATAACAATGCTGTGTAACAAATATCAACAACTCAGTGTTTCAATTTGGGTTAGAAACTTAGGGAGGATGTGTAACTTGATTGAGTTTATATCCAGAGAAAGAATCAGGATTACAATCCAAACCTGACTAGATCTAATACCTATATTCTGTATTCTTGGCAGTTATTGCTTCTACCACAGATGAAAGAAACGGCAACCTTGGCTTCATCAAATTTAGTTTTTTCCTATACATACATCATGGTTTTATGTGTGTGATTTAATTAAACTGAGCAATTAGACATTGGTATTTGCTTGGGTTGAACAGTAACTGATTAGTGACTTGTTAGGTTAAGAAGATTTAACCATACTTAAAACAGTAATAACGTGTTTAGATTTGGTTTCATGGATCTTTTCCTGAACCAGTAGTTTTTCACATCCAGGGAATGTTTTGGTTATTTCAGGGGAGCTGCTGGTGTTTTGTGGGCAGAGACAAACATACTAGAGCATGGGAGGGTCCCCAGAAGTGAATTGCCCTGCATTCTGCATCATTTTCAAATATCTTAATGGACATTAATGCGAGGGGAAAAACATATTTAGCATTTTTGAGACTGAAATTTAACTTCATTTTACATTAAAAAAAACTTTGTTTGTTTTGCATGGTTTTAATATTACTGAATTTTCCAGGAATGTAACTAACCTGTGAAATTGAGACAAGGTTTTAATTTTTTGTTAAGAATGCTGCCAAGAATTGTTCACTTTTTTGGAAAAGCACACCATGAGCAACAATGCTGTAACATTTGAATTGCTAATAAAATACACCTGTTTCAGGCAGCTTCTACAGTTGTTGCTTTCATTGTGATTCTATGTACAGATGAAGCGTTTATTTCTTTATGTGTCTTTGAATAGACCTTCCCGGTCATTTGCATATTGAAAAGCATATTATTTCATTATAAATTACTTTCCTTTTGTTTCTCCTTTATATTAGTCTTAGAACAATGTATTTTTTAAAATATTGTGCTGGTAAGTTACATTATGCATAAATTCCATTTCAAAATAGTAAAGAGCATTATTACACATTTATTACAAAGTAATGTATTGTTATTACAGGGTTGAAAGCCCCTCAGCTAAGCTCTCAGTTGCCTCTCTGAGTTCTCTGACTTTTACCTTCTTTCTATCTTCCAAACAAAAACAAGCTACATGTAGACTTCTCCCTTCCCCTTGACTGGCGTAGTCCTTGTCTGCTTTACCCTGAATGGAAAGTATAGGTCTGTAGTCCTTGTAAAGCTGGAACCCAAATAACTCAGTTAAAAGGTATCAAGACAATTAAAAGAATACTGTGTAGAATTAAAATACCTATTAAGACACCAGGTTATACCTATTAATCTGACAAAGATTAGAAAGAGGGATGAAGCCCGTTGTTTGCAGTCACGGAGGATATGGTGCCACAGGGGTGTCAGCTGGAGCAGAGGTCCTGGACGGGCACTGACAGTACATCAAATATACACATATATTTTGACTTAGCGATTCTTCTCCTGCGTATATATCATAAATATACCCTTGTACATGTACCTCAAATAAATTCTCACACAAGTTCATAGAGAAATATATACAAAAATGTTAACTTCATTATTAAGTACGGCGACTGAGAACTGGGGGCCACCCGTGTGAGGGCACCAGCAGAGGGACAGGTAAACATGTAGGGTTTTATGTAGCTGTTGAAAGCATTACATTAGGTGTACACATATAAACGTGGATGAATCATAAAATCTGAGTGATTAATAAAAACATCTAAGAAAAAAATGTGCTATAGAACAATATGCTGCTTACCTATATTAAAAATATACAAACAATATGTACATTTTGCAACAATATGTAACAACAAAAATACATATTAAACACATTGAAAAAGTGGCCTGTAGTTGGGCAGATGCAATGGTAACGTAATATTGAGCTAAAAGGTAATAAAGGATTAATTTTTAATTTTGTTGTAGTCTATACAATCAAATGAAATTTCAAAATTATAAGTGTATTACTTGTATTTCTTCATTGAAAAGATGCATACTTTCATAACCAATAAAACTTTTTTTTATAAACCAGGGTACTTTTCCCTTGATTCAAAGCTGATGCTTACTAAATGCCAAGTCAGGGGTTCTTACAGGGATTATGCAATTTCATCTGGGCTGCTTTCCTCCAGGTTCTTGTAAAACTCCCTTCCAGCCCTGGCTCTCGCACCCTGACCGACCTTCTTCCTTCTGCATTTTCACTCTTTTCTCCATTGCAAAAGTTCAAGAGTCAATTTAACAATTTAGGCGTCACCAAGGAGGATGGAGATAGGGGAGAGATGGCTGCAGGACAAGTCTGGATTCTCTGCAGTGGGCCGGAGGAGAGAGCTGGGGAGGCCTCATGATTAACACTCGTACCAGCACCTGTTCCATCAGGACAACTTGGTGGAATCCCACAAACTCCGCTTGCAGAGAATGACACTAGTTCACTTGCAGAAGCAATCTGAAAAGGCAGGCCCAAATCAGCCAGATCTTTTTCTCAAAATCAAGTTTGGAAAGAATGTTAAAAAAAAAAAAACAATAGTAAAACTGTTCTAATAGTGTTATCATTACAGAGACAATTATTTATTTACAAAAAGAGAATTGTTCTGGCCTGGATATGTTGATCTATATGGTGGTATATACTCTTTTGGGGCAAACTGTTTCACCAAAGCTTACCTTAGATTCAGTCAACAATTGAAAGACAATCCATTCTCCTTTGCTTCAACATTTTGATTGTGAATTCAATTTTCAGAGTTCCTGACTTCAAAATGGAAGGGCCTTGAATATGGAGACAAATATTTCAGTCACAGGAAAGGAAAAGCCTCAATTATAAAACATGCCCTGGTATGCAGTTTGCACAGCAGAGTCAAGTAGATTTGGCTTACATTTACCCTTGAATTCAATCATTAGCTGCTCTGATGAAGCCAGTTTATGAAATTATAAAACTGAACGCCGTAATTGGAACGTGGCGACCCAACCAAATGTTGACTAGAAATGACTCTATGCCTGTGTGATCAGTTTGCCTCTCAGGATGCCGTCTCTCTCTTTCCCATTCCTTTCATTGTAGCTGAATGGAGCATCCAGCACCAAGCATGATAACTTACACACATAGGTGAAAATAGCTTGTATGTCTAAATAGTGACATTTCCTGTGTATTCTATTCTTTAAGTAAAAGGGACTACTTAATTTAACCATGCACCTTACCTAACCAAGCATACACCTATACTGTGTACTTAATGAAAATTTGAAACTAATCAAAACTAATGCAGCCCAAAGATTGTGTTTTTTATGTTGTATGGTGTTCCTTATCAAGAAAGACCCCTGTCTATTGTAGAGGAAAAGAACACTGAAAGTACTCACCTTAAGAACAACAAGAAAAAAAGGAAATACAATAGTTATAGGGTGTTCTAAAGATCTTCTTCTTAATAATTTCTTCCTAATATTTTCTGTAGTTCTTCACTTCCCTTTGTGAAAGCATGTGAGTTATGCTGGCTTGGGATGGGTTTGATTTACACATTTCCCTCCTGAGCGGATTGAGAACACCAGGTGCTCACTCGAGTGACTGACAGAGGCTCACTTCAATGCAGGTTGACCTCTGTGATATAGCAGGCAATTAAGCTGAACCAAAGTGTGAGTTAAGATTATGAGTGCTCTAAACATGTGACCTTTACCTAGTAGGCAATGGGGAGTCAGTGAAAGGTATTTCACTGGGAAATTTTATGGGGAAAAAACAACAACAATGTTTTAGTAACGATAATCTTGCAGTCCTATGTACTATAAAACCTCCAGGTCTAGGAGTCAGGAAGACCTGAATTTAAAGTCTAGCTCTCCCAGTTTCTAGGTGTGAATATCTGAAAAGGTTATATATAAACACTTTGAGCCTCAATTTTCTCATTTTAAAATAGACGCACTAACCTTTCAAGGTTGTTTTAAGGATTTAATGTTAGTGTGTATAAACTATTTAACACATTGCCTCACACATGGGTATTTTTAAAAATTGTCAGATATTATTGAGTAGAAGCCTTGGTGTTCAGGGTGTAAGCCGAGTTACAGAAGGGAGAGATTGCAAGCAGGGAGAACACATGGTCCAACCCATGCCTTACTTGTGATCCAAATTGTTTCAAGGCTTTGGGCTTGAAAAGGAGATTTGCCTAGTTGAATCTGATCCAGTAAACATAATTTATTTGGAGTAGATGAGTAAACCATATTGATGACTGTTTTATGTCATCAACAACTGTGCAATCATATTCATGTCTGTTTCGTGCAAAAAAAAAAAAATGAGTGTGCTTTTGAGTGCTTGGTGCTTCAGGGACAGAATGTGAGATCATAGTTAGGATATAACTGAGAATGTCAGCCAAATAAGCTGAAAGCAAATGTTCCAACCTAAGAAATAGCAGCATGTGCCAATAACAGTACATCTGCTAATGAAATAAGGGTGCTAATAAAAAATGTTAAAATTTGTAAGAATTTTGGAATGTCAAATTATGCATCCCTTGAAGAGGCAAAACTTTCAAAATATAATTCCTGCAGTGTATTGCAGCAGTAGCTGCCACTTATTAAGCCCTAACTACATCCCAAGCTCTGCATCCATCGCCCCACATCATCCTCACAACCCCTCTGTGTGATAGGCATATCCCTATATTACTACATACGAAACTGCAACACAAAAGGTGTGTTACTTGCCCAAGGTCACTCAGCCATTAAGTGGTGGAACTGGTATTTGAATACAGTTCATTTTTCCCCCCAAAGTCCATGTTTCCTCCACCAAATGGTGCTGTCATGCTGCCATTATGTTGGGGGCCCTAATTGCTAAACACCATGAACATAGCAAGATGTTAAGCTGGAGTGATAACAGAGGAAATGCAAACAAAGCCAGTAAATTCTTTTAATACTTATTTTAATAACATTAATGTCTATAAGACCATCATCTGAGAAACTTTTTGCTTTACCAATTCTGATTCTATCATTCTGATTTCCTAGTAAATATGGACTTTCAGTCAACATTCAAGAATGCCTGAAACTCTTATATACATGATATTTAATGGAATTAAATATACGTTCATGCTTTTTTCTTTTATTATCCTGACAGATCTACAAAGCTTAGAAGAAATATTAAAACTATTTTACATGCAACAAAACAAGAATAATCACCTAATATCTAAAATTTCTGGTAAAAATACAATTGCTTTCCACTGATGTTTATATATGGTAATTGAACACCTCTATTCCATGTTGTCTGAAAGACTGCAAATAACAGTCTTGATCAGATCATCTCTAGCATGCACACAAGGTGCAGCCCTCTAGTGACTGTCAAAGAGAAGTTACTAATAGGAAATAATGACATCCTTTGGTATCTGTTCATGCTGGTGGGCTTTGGAGACTGTCCCCACCCCACTGGCCCCACACACCACCTGGACACCTTTGGAGAGTCCACCGCTCTCACATCTCTAATTTATGGTGCCAGCCCTGAGCTCCCACCCAATCCTGCACTTTCTATTGCCCACACAACATCCATTGACTTCTCTACCTCGAGTTGACTGGATGAGAAGCTCACATTATCCTTCCTTCTTCTCATCTCCTGAATAACTGACTTATGTTAGTGGCATCTCCATTTTGTTTTAAAGAAGTGTCTGGAAGAGAGTTTGAAGCTGTACACTCACTTGAATAAATACATTCTAATTTTACAACTCAATCCGGACTGACACATTTCAGCACTGGAGGAGACATAGTGGGTGTGACAGGCTTGCCTTTGACTGGGAGGGTCCCCGCAGCTCCACGCCAAGGATGGTAGAGGGAAGCCTGGGATTTGCTAGGAAAGTAAACCGGGTGCCAGGTGGAATTCATATAAAAGGCCTCTATTCTCTTCCTTGTGTTTTCAAATTTTATTTTTAAATAAATTTTTATGTTTAATAAAAATTAAGATACTATAATTTTATAAAGGTGACTCCTGCTCCTTATTAACAAAAACCTCAATGGTATTAAAAAGTACAAAAAACAAAAAAGTGAGAAAAAAACCTTATCATCTAGTATAAATCACATTAACATCCTCAAAATCTTATTATGGGTATTATATATGGGTATAGACTCTGAAAGAGACTTGTAAGTATACATAAATACCTTAATAAGTATTTAGAAATAATTTTATAAAACAGAATAAAATGATATCACAGTATAAATCATCACAATTATTTTAGCTGAAAACAGCAAAAGTAAAACAAAGGTACAATTCAAAAAATTGACAAACAAAATATTTAATCAAAATAAGAAATATTGATTTCCAAAATATCCCTTGGATTAAGAAACAATTGTGAAAATCACTAACATTTTACATTCACACCGATTTCACATTAACCAGGTGTTTCGGTTTTCCATATAGCAATTTTTCTCCCTACTTCAAAACTGAAACGCCACCACAAGCTTTCTCACTTCTTCCATCTTCTGATCTCCATAGCTTTTTAGTTAAATAAAAAAATTTTAACTCTGTTAGAGTTCAGTACGTTTGCATTCTTCTCTAGAAGTGTAATTACCAGATGGCTTTAATCTTATTTCAATGTCTCAGAGAATTCAATATTCACCACCAGTTTGTTGTCATAGCTTTTTCATTCCTTGGTCCTTTATTTTGTTTTGTACGTTTCCCAGCTCAGTTCATCACAATATAGCTATTATAAAAATGGGTCATACTGATACCAAGCAAGGGCTCCATCTGCTTACTGCAAGATAAAAGGGCAAGCAGGCGGTGGTAGAGAAAGAACTTTAATAAGCAATAAACTAGCATATCGGAAGATGGTGGACTACCTTCCTCAAAAAACCCATCTTAAGGGGAAACTGATCTGGAAATGACTTATATAAAGCAAACGGGTTTGGAGAGGGGGCTCAGAAATGTCAGGTGACAGATCACCGCAGAGCATTGCGTGCTTCTCCGTAGCAGATCTGCTGAATGCAGCATTCCCGAGGAATCTAAGAAAACCTTGGTTACTTCTTTATCTGGGGGGGAAGGAACAGTTGGGGAGAGGATCAGTTATTCTTTGTACCAACCACAGAATACTTTGCCTATGTGGAGTTCTAAGCATTTTTCCAAGGCACATTGTGAGAATAAAAAGGGAAGGGGTGCACTTGGCCTTGGGGGGCTGAAGTTCGAAGAGTTCTGCGCAGGGGCGACTGCTCAATGCTCCTGAGAGATGCTTAGTCAGGGTGAGGGCTGTCTGCCAGCTACTCTGTATCAGCCGTCCTGCTGTTCCGCAAGGCAAGCTTAGAAACTGTGGTTACTTTGTTTCTCATGTTAATCTTGTGGGCACAGACACGGTTTCATCCTAATCCAGGGAAACTTGAAGTCCTTCATCCTCCGTTTCAGTATCTGGGATATTCTTATTTCTTGCAGTATTGGGATTTTCTGTATTTTTTTTTTTTCTATTTAAAGGAAAATGGTTAACTATAAATTTCTTGGGCCACTTAAAATTGCATAGATACTTGGGGGCGTGGCTTCAAGTCTTCTGTAGTTAATACAGCACTTTTACCACAGCCACTTAGGTGGTTTGGATTTTGTCATTTTTTTTAAATAGAAAGTGGCATGCATACAGCTTTTATTTCCAAGTTCTTATGCGTTTGATTATATCTTTCACGTCCTTTATCAACCAATAGAAGATTGACTGGGAGTATTATTTGCCCAGTTATTTTCCTTCCTTCCAGGTCACTCCACTTTCTTCTGGCAGACTACACTTGTGTTTTCCCTTATAAGTGAGTTGAGTTTTATGACTGAATGATGTAAACATTTTTCCATTATTTTGGAAGTTTAGAACAGCTCAAAAAATTGCCTATACTTGCTGTCTCCACTTCTCTTCTTCCATGAGTGCCATGCGGTCCCGCGTCCTCAGCACCCACCACCAAAGGAAGAGCTCTGGCCCCTGGGGCCGCCCCTCCTCACATCCCAGGGTTAATTCTCAGTGCTCAGTGTATTTGAAGTGCCATCAGCCGGGGACACAGCTGATCATTTGTTTTTCCTTGTCCTCCACATCTATTATATTCTGTCTATTTGCGTTAATCTCTCTTTTTCCTCTGCATTTATTTTAATCATTTCAAGCCTCTTTTCTACTTCAGCATTTCTATTTTTAGCACACCCATTTCTCCCTTACTGTTTTAACTTTTCTTCTTATAATAATAACGTTTTGTTTTTCACTTTCCATCACCTCCACCAAAAAGAAACTCCACTTTTTTTTTTACTTAGTATGAAATTTTTTGATTTTTAGCTCTTGTTACTAAATTCATGCTACCAATTTCTTCTAAAGCACATACACGAAAGTGAAGGATCAAAAAAATATAGGAGGCCAATAATAACCAAGATAATATTAGTATAGCTATATTAATAATAATAAAGCGAAAATACATTTACAGATGAAGAGGGGGACTAAATAACAACAAAAAAAAGAAAAATGTAACAATAAAATATAAAAATTCTAAATTTGTATATACATAATAATATAGCATCAAAATATACAAAGCAAAAAGTGACAGAATTTGAAGGAGAAATTGACAAATCCACAACTGATATAATATTGTCAGAAATATTAATTTCCATATGACAACAACCTAGTAAGGCTATAAGTTCAATACAGCATAGATAGAGAGCTATAACCAACAGTTATAGAATACACATTCTTTTCAAGCACAAAAGGAACAATGATCATGTATTATGTCACAAAGAAAATATCAAAGAGTAACAAAAAATCAATATCATACAGATCTTGTTTTCTGATCACAATGAAATAAACTCAGAAACCAATAAAACTGCAAATATTTACAAACTTCAAGTCACTCTAAATACTTATGGAGAAAAATAAGAATTGGTATTGCTTTTAATTTCAATCCACAGTATAAATTTTCTTCTAAGTACTATTTTAGTTGTATGTCATAAACATTATTTGTAGTGTATGCCTTATTATTGAGCTCTATGAATATTTTCTAAATATTCATTAGGAGGAGAACTAGAAAGTGGTATTTTAGTTTGACAACCAAATGAAGGTTTTTAATCTCATGAGAAAAAACAATTCAAGAGCATTGGTTCTCAAACATTAGCATGCAGGGGTATGACTGGGAGGACTTACCAAAACATAAATGGTTGAACCCCACTCTCGAGTTTCTGATCCATTAGTTCTTGGGTAGGGACCAAGAATTCGCATTTGTAACAAGTACACCGAGGATGCCAATGATGCCCATCTGGGAACCACATTTTAGAAACCAGTGGAGTAGAATGGTGAATCAGATGATAAATTGGAGGCAACAAATACAAGTTATTTTCTCAAGAAATGAAGGACATTTTGAGTTATTGGCAGGGTAAAAAATGTCTTTTTTAAAGGGGAAGCTTAAATACAGATGTAAGGTACAAGAAAGAATATGGTAAGAAGATGGTGTTTGAGGCAAAGGCAAGGAATAATTCATTCAGCAAGGTCATGCACAAGCATGAAGAGGGATTAGAAATATACTTTTTTGTTTATTTGTGTGTGTAATTTGTAGTGATCCAATAAAGAGTTATTGGGAATTTATCTTGTGCCTACTGTGATGGGAAGCATAGGAATGACCAAAGGCAGCCATTTTTTTCAAAGTGATCACGGATGAGTGGAGCCAGCAGCAGAACAGCAAATGGCAGTTACAGCATGTGGCCTGATTGCACTGAAAAGGAGAACCCAACTTAGGCTAGGGAGTTCAGAGAACGCTTCCTAGAAGAAATTACATCTGATTGGAGTCTTTAAGTCTCATTTTAGGAAGAGGGTCGGTACTTCCTGAGACAGAACGGAATTTGCATTAGATTATAAATCCCTGGATTAATAAGCAGGTGCTTATGAAATTTAAATTAAAAATGGAAGGAAGCATAAAGGAAAAACAGAGTAGAGGAGAGAAAAAATGGATTGAAAGAAGGATAAAATGGATAAAGGAAATCATTTTGAAGTAGAAATGTTTTGTAGAAAGGTTAGGTAGTGTTAGGGAAGCCCTAGCAAATGTCCTCTCCTGAGAGTGAGAGGATGTCAGCACTGAGACAGTGAAACATCTTCCCCAGAGGTATGCAAAAAAAGCCAACTGGAAATGAATAAAAAGAATGCTGGGGCTCAGTGAGGCCCAGCTGTGGTTAATGCAATTTTATGGTGTTATCAGTTGTGGATGACATTTCCAGCATATTCCAATAGCCTGAGGTTCTCGGTGAACTTCTCATGGCAATCAACCTTGCTTAGGGGCTGCCAAATGAAAGCCTAATGATATTGGATGCTTTTATGAGGTCAGTGGGCAGTGGATGATGTTGCCTGTTAAACTTCTGTATTTAAACTGGAACAAGCCTCTAGTCTGCTGATAGATTTGGCAGCCCCTACTGCACTGGGAATCTGATGGTCTATAATGTTTATGAGCTAGAGGATTTTGGCCACTGAAGGCAATATCTGGGGATGAAAGTCGGTGCTTTCCAAACTCTTAGAGATAAAGGAAATATTGTTGTCTTTTCTCCAAAGTAAATTCCTAATACCTAGGAAGAGTCAGACCATTTCCTAAATGGACAGTAACAGTTATTTGGCTGTGACTTAAATGGTGACCTTAACATAACTAAAGAAAGAATGCATCAGGTAGGGGTAGGAAACATTAAGAACAAATAAACAAAGAGAATAAGAGCAGCACAGCTGTGCAAGAGAAATGCTAAATATGGCAGATATGAGCATTCAAGTCAACAAAACAAGTGTTCTCTAGGGAGTTGATGTTACCTAGGACAACATCTTGTATGAAATTCTCCTTATGACTAGCCATTCCTTCCTCAGGAGGTACAGCCTCTGAGATAGAATAATTTGGAAACTCATCATAGATATGCAAAGTAAATTCATATCCTTCTTTGGCTTGTATTACTTGCAAAGTCACACAGCATATATGCAGGACAGCAATCATGTTCCCCTATCTGACATGCAGGATTACCTGGCCTCTCCTCCCTCCAGGATGACCTCCCTAGCATACAACAGTACAGAAAGGACACTCTCTCTTAACTACATCCCTTGCACTAACCTAGTCAGCCTTCTGCCCTCTATTAGCAGCACAGGTTTACATGTAAGCTTCCTTCATCTATCCCAAGCCTGCATTACAAAAACATAGTTCCCTACTCTGCTGTCCACTTTACCTCCTTTCCCTTAACCTCCAGTACGCTCAGTGCTAGCCTGAAGAATTAGGTCCTGATTGAGCTTAGGTAATGTGGAGGCACAGTCCTGACTCTGAGCTAACTCTGATCCTCTATTAAAGATCCAGCACACACATGCACAATCACACTTAAATTAGCAAGAAGATAACCAATTCAGTTGGTCCCTTTTTTAGCAAAACAACTGAAACTTTGGGAAGATAGAGAATTACGCTAGATAATATGGGACAATAAAATTTGCAGGAATGTTTCTGTTTTGAGTACAAAAATTGAATTTGTTGCAGGAATTATAAAGTGCGTGAGGGCAACTGCATTTAAGAAAAGGAAAATATATGCCCTACTAAGACATCCATTTACCGGAAAACTAGTTATAACTTTATGTGTCACTCTGTTTAATTTCAGCAACTTCTATCCTCAAATAAAGCAAAACATTTTGTGGATAATGAACAAGAAATTTAATATTGTATGAGTGACTAATTTGGTTACTTAAGAAAAAAACTGGAAATGAACCCGATATTCTCAACTTGATTAGTGTTTTTGTCATAAGGATGTGGCATCAGCTTGACAATGATTCAAACTCATAGCTCATTATTTTTGTGTGGCTTCTCCATTAACTGTACTGCTTAGAGTTTCACTGCTCTATTGGAATTGCTAATTTATGCTTCTTGCCGAAGTTTTTCTTGGTAAAGCCAGTTATGAGAAGCCCAAATAAAACAGAATTGAAACAATTATATATATCACTCTGGACCCAAATTCTGTTTTCTCTCTCCCTCCTTCTCTTTCTCTCTTCCTTTAAAGTCATTTCAAATTTCATATCAGCTGTGAATACCTGGACTAAAGATGAATATTTTTTCAAAATAATAGAGTTCATTAATACACTGTAGAAAATTCTAGACAGATACTTTCTGCTCCCTTCTCATGTGAAATTCCTTACTTCCACTATCATTATCAGAAAGGTGTTCATTAAGATGTAATATCTATTGGCCCATCAAATGAGTTATGAGTCATTCACACCTTAACACAAACTAGTTTGATCAACCATATTTCTTCATAACAACTTTCCAAAGAAGTGAGCATTGGAGACAGAAGAAAAGGGGAAGATAATTTCTAAAATAGACACATCAGTTAAACAAGATGCTTAAATAGACCTGCCAAAGCAGAGGGATTTAGGGAGTTGGGGGTAGCCAGACACCCCCACACGCAACCTGAGCTGCAGATATAGCAACCGGAAGAGAGAATGATAGAAATGTATCAATGTCAGATCACATTTATTTTGCCTACCTAGCAAACAGAGTTATCTTCTGGCCACTTTTGTTTGATATAGTAGCATGTTCTGAAGAAAAATAAAATGAGAGGTATATTGAAAGACCTGTCTGGTCCCTTGGTTAGGTGGAAACAGAACTGTTTGCCAAAAATCCATTGGTTGAAAAAGAATTCTTCACATGACTAAGTCACCATATAACCCCTTTACTGGACACTGTATCCAGGGCACATTGGAACAGCTTGCTCAAAGTCCACGATGGGACTCTAACCAAAGGAGCAGCGACAGGCTCCTGGTGTGGTTTCAGAAAATGTGTGTTTGACTCAGTGAGTGTGTGTGTGTGTGTGTGTGTGTGTGTGTGTGTGTGTGCATGCGCGTGTGCCCAGCACCTCTAGGGAGAAAGAGCAGAGACCAGCCCCAGGTGGCTGCCCCAGGGGACTACAACGTCCTGCTTTCATTCCTGACTCCTCCTCATAACCTTCACTACCCCCACTTCAGGCTTAGAGTCTAAAAGGGTAGAGCCCATTGTTCTGGACTCAGTTTGACTTCCCTTTTTCCCTGACAGGTTGACAGACACAGATCTTGAAGCCAACTGATATGTTTGGCAAAACAATATCAGCAAATTGGCCTTGGAAGAATTGACCTAGAGTCTTCTGGATCCTCTTTGGTCTTCTCCTTGGAGTTCTGTCCAGGTGTGAGGCTGATCTGACTCCTGGGTTGGAGTCCTTTAGGAAATGGTAAGTCAATCCCCAGGGTCTCCATATCAGGACAGCTATGCTGATCATACACTGATTATCTTCTCTCACTTCAGTAAATGGAAGATTGCCTTCCCTGGCTCATAAACCCATGAATATTGCCATATTTTTACAAAATTATTTCTCTTTTTTCACTTACCAATTTCTTTGACTGGGAGTCTCATTTTTCTAATACGCGGGCATGGGGGATGGGGAGGATGGGTGTCCAATTCTGCCCCCAAACTGGTACCCTAGTCCTCTTTGGGACTACATGTTTATGCTTATGTCTGTGGTCCTGAGTCTACTAATCATCCACCTTATGTCCACCTCTGAACCTGAGTTCTTCCCTGCTTATTTTCTGTAGACACACTTCTGAGAGTTGGTACTAAGCTCTTACCAAGGCATGCTCTTGATGTTTACTGCTCAGGTCTTCACACACTGCTACTTCTCACTACTGAGGGCAGAAGAAAAGGGAGAAAATGACTGTGGAGCATATGCCATTTGCCAGGCACTGACCTGTGGCCTTCACATGCTTTATTTAAGGTAAACCTTATCACAACTTTAGTTGCTGTTTGTCCCCCCGACCCATTGTTGTAAGTTGCTGAGAGATTGTAATCTTTTCTACATCCCCACTGCCTACCAAAGTGGCTGGAACATAGTGGGATAAGTGAGTACATGCAGTGGGATGAGCTTATAGAACCCATAGTCTTGAGAACAAATATTTGGGGAACTCCTGGAATTGTGAAGTGATACAGCAGTTGTATATCCTCAAGCATACTGCTGACACTCATGGTCAGAGTTACCTATAAATTAATCCAAGGATAGCAGTGCTTCCCAAGTGTGTTTCATGATATTCAGTTTCACTGGAGTGTTGGGTGAAAAATGGTTCCATGACACAATAAGATTGGTAACATTAGGTTAAACAAAGCCAAACATATTCCTTTACTACAGGATATCTCAGACCCTTCATTTTGCTAAAGCGTATAATATACTCTGAGAGAAAACATATTTCCTATATTCTCTTGACCTCGGGGCATTATCTGGAACTAGTATCCCTTAGAACACAAATTAGAAAAGTCTTCTGTAGTAAATAATTGAAGGTCTAGCTCAGTGGAGACTAAACTGTGCAGAGAAGGATTTAGATCATTGCTGAAGCTTGATCTGGCTCCAGAAGAAGGGGTCACAGGTGCAAACTGTACTCAATCTTCTAATATTAGACTGCCATCGGGGTGTATAATAGAAGGATTTTCATTAAATTCCTAACTTTATCAAACTTATCTGGATTGTTTGCAGGATTGTCTGTAATCAGGAGAGGCCAATGATTTTCTAATTCAAACAATGAGTGAGCATGGTGGGTGGTAGACAGGGAGTGATTAATAAAGCAGTTTGCATAACAAGACTACATATAATTCCTCCATTTTTATTTTATTTCAGTAACAATTACCTTCTGTTTCTTTATCATGAATTCTTATCCCCCCCCTAAATTAATCCTTAATTCTAATATTTTTAAAAAGAAAATATCTGCCTGCTTTTGCGTTGAAATTAGCCTGAAATTTTGGTCATTAAAAAAGAAAACTGCTAATGATAATGTATTAAACACTGATTATTATAGAATGATATCAAGAACAGATATAATTTGTAGGTTTAAGTGTTTTTTCTCCAAAAGAAGACTATATTATCTGGTAAGCCAATTACTTTTTTTACCTGTGTTTAGACACTTTTCATACAATCCTTTTAACACATCTAGGATGTATTATTCTTCCTTATTTGGAGAGAGATTGTGACTTACGTATATGGATACAACTTTTTCAGTAGTGAAGTAAGGAGCAATATGCAGATATGTCCCATAGACCTCCATATTTAAGTATTTGAAATACAAATAGAATAATGACTAGAACCATAGCAATAATGGAGTGCAATTACAATGTCTACTCTATCACCTTATTCCTCTTCAGTTATCAGTCAGCCAGTTATGCCTTGGAATAGTGATTCTTACATTTTAGTGTGTATTAGAATCATTATATGTCCTTGTTAAAAATTCAGATTCCTAGCACTCAAAACAAGAAATTCCGATTGTTACCACACAAAGGGCATGATCTGCTTGCCACAAGACAAAAGTCTGTCATCAAGAGGCAAGATGGTGGAAAAAGAAAGGGTTTATTACAGCTTGCTAGCAAGAGGGAATATGGCCAACAGATGTCTCAAAGAATCATCTTACAGAACAAAGACTACAGGCCAGTTATATTGGGGCTGGTCTCCAGGTGGGGGAGGCATCTGGTCTCAGGGTGAAACATTCATCTTGTCTTAGTTCCTGGCAGTCTTTTGTTTTACTTGATATGCAGGGACCAAGGCAATGCCCTATACCCTGATCTTTTAGTTGTCCTTGATGATGGCTATCAGCATAGACTCTCTGCCTGGGGGTCACCGCGTTCCTAAGGAACTCAAAAGAACAAGGTTATCAACTTATAGCAGCTGAGAGGTGCCAAAAAACAGAGCATGTCTGGGCTAGTTAATCAGAGGTCATTCAAAGCTACAATATAGTTTCTTTTCTACAATATAGTTTCTCTTATGTCAACCTTGTCTTGAGCCAGTATCAATTCTACAGATCTGAGGAGCATTTTAATAATAACATCATACGCTTCAGATGCCTGAGGTCACAGACAATTTAAGTGGAAAGTTAGACAGACCACTCAGAGTCTCAAGTTTTACTTAATAAAAAGTGTCACAAAACCTTTCAAATATTAAGTAAAATAATATATATGAACTGCTTAACATAGTGTGGTGACATGGAGAGGCCATAACAAAGTTCCTTTTCTGTTGAAGTATTTATTGACCACTGGCTACATGAGACCAAAATTTTTTTCTGGACCTGTTAGAGATACAAATGGAATATAGACCTGGTGTGGCCTTTGTTTTCTGGGGGAAGCATGGGGGCTGTAGAAGGACATGATTTTTCCTTCCACAGTCTTCTATACACCTCTTGCAGCAATTCCATTTTTGTAGTGGTTTAGGCCAAAGACCTTGCCATCCTTTTTGATACTGCTCTTTCTTTCACATGCTACATCTAATATATCTGCACTATATCCAGAGTCTCGCCCCTGTCAGTCCTTCCACTGCCCTCACTCTGATCCTAACTAGTTGTTCTTATTCCCATACAGTCTATTTTCACGGGGCAGCCAGAACTACCTTATTGAAACATGTCAACTGTCAGATAATGCCACCTGTCTATTCAATTCCCTCCATTCTTCCCATATCACTCAGAAATAAAGCCAAAATCGTTGTTTTTAATGCCTGGCACCACTCACTCTCTGAATTTTTCTTCAGCTTTCCCTAGCTCCCTCTGCTCCAAACAAGCCATTTTCCTTGCTGTCCTTATATGAGGGCTGGCCAACTCCACCTCAAGGCTGTAGCACTTGCTCTTTTCTCTGACTGGAATGCTCTCTCTCAGACACCTGAATAGCTCACTCCTTCATCCTCTTAGAAGTCTGGGCTCAGTGTCACCTTTAGGTGAGTTTCTCTCTGACTACTTTATTTAAAAGTGTAACTCCTCTACCTCTGACACTCCCTATCCATTTCCCTGCTTCATCTCCCTTCCTCAGTAATGATTACTTATATTACATACTATGTAATTTACTTCTTTATTTAACTAATTGTTATTTCCTCTCCTTCTCCCCAACAGAGTATAAGCAAATGAGAGTAGGGTTTTTTTTTTTGTCTATTTAATTCACTGATGTATAACTAGCACACACAATAGAACCAAACACACATAGTTATCATTCAATAAATATATGAATAGATAAATAAATAGATGAATGGCAATAAACACTGAATTATAATACATAAAATAAATGAATTATAAAAAATAATAGCATTTATTGGTGTCCAGTATATTCCAGATGCCGTATTCAACACTATATAAATTGTTTCTTTTAATCTTAACATCAATACTTTGAGGTAAGTGTAGCAAAGTAGTCATCTACAGATGAAAATCAGGCTCAAAAATGTTAAATATGTTTTGTGATAGTAAGTGGTAAAGTATTTTGAGTATTGAGGTAGAGTATTTGAAAGAAAACACTTCTGGTTCCAATGCGTATGCTGGCTTTTCCAGAAGAAGTTATCTGTAATGTCCTTAGAGATATCCTAGTCGGATAGTATAATCGTGGATAGACAAAGTCTAAATCTTCTAGTTTGATAATTTTTTTTAATTGACTTTAACAGAAGTTACATGTTTGGGCTGAAATGTCAGTGTCTAATTAAGTCATGTTCATGAAACCTTATGTATTTTTAGATAATATTGCCAAAGAAATTTTATTAACTGCTAATTTTGCATATCGCCACATCTTGTGAAGTGTGAAAACTCTACATTAACAAACCTTGTCTCCATTAAGCATTAAGCATAAAGCATTAACACCATCTGAAGATTGTTGTGGAAACCTGTCCTTGTTTCACTAGGTAATAACTGTGCTTGACTGACTAAAGCTGGAGTATTAATCATATTTTCTTAAAATTTATTCTAATATACTTTCAAGGACCTATAAGCTATGGCTTCTGAATCTTGTGCAGCTTTGACTGACTAGACTTGCCCACCCTTATGGCAACATTCTAACTGAGCTGTCTTCAAACATACTAGGTTCATGCTCACTAATATGTCTTCATATAAGTTATCTCCCACTTGAAGTTCCTGCCCCATTCCTCTATCTCCATCCAAACTTTAGCATCTTCCAAAGCCCGGTTCACTTATTGAGTTCCTACTCCATGTGAAAGTTAGAATTTTCTCCTACACAAATATGAATATGACATGATCCCCACCCGTATGAAGTGTATAGCTGCTTGACATATGCTTAATTTTATTCACTTAAACATTGCTTGGACATCTATAACACTCTCTATTCTTTTCCCCCCTTTTGCTGTCATTGTCTTTTTTTTTAAATTGAGGTCATAATAGTTTATAACACTGTGAAATTTCAGTTGTACATTATTACTTGTCAGTCACCATATAAATGCACCCCTTCACCCCTTGTGCCCACCCCCAATCCCCTTCCCCTGGTAACCAATAAACTGCTCTGTCCATGTATTAATCTTCCACATATGAATGAAATCATATGGTGTTTGTCTTTCTCTGTCTGGCTTATTTCACTTGACATAATACCCTCAAAGTCTACACATGCTGTTGCAAATGGGGCAATTTTTTCTTTGTTTATGGCTGAGTAGTATTCCATTGTATATATATACCACATGTTCTTTACACAATCATCAGTCAATGGGCACTTGGGGTGCTTCTACTTCTTGGCTATAGTGAATAATGCTGCAATGAACATAGAGGTGCATAAGTCTCTTTGAACAGTTGATTTCAAGTTCTTTGCATAAATATCCAGAACTGGGATAGCTGGGTCATATGGAATTTCTATTTTTAATTTTTTGAGAAATCTCCATACTGTTTTCCATAGTGGCTGCACCAGTTTGCGTTCCACCAGCAAGGTATGAGGATTTCCATTTCTCAACAACCTCTCCAACATTTGTTATTTTTTGTCTTGGTGATTATAGCCATTCTAACAAGTGTAAGGTGGTATCTTAATGTAGTCTTGATTTCCATTCCCCTGATGATTAGTGATGTTGAACATCTTTTCATGTGCCTGTTGACCATCCGTATATCTTCCTTAGAAAAATGTCTGTTCATATCCTCTGCACATTTTTTGATTGGGTCTTTTTTTGTTATTCAGTTCTCTGAGTTCTTTATATATTATAGAGATTAACCCCTTGTCAGATATTTGATTTGCAAATATTTTCTCCCAGCTGGTGGGTTGTCTTTTCATTTTGATCCTGGTTTCATTTGCCTTGCAGAAGCTCTTTCATTTCTAATTTTATTTACTTGAGCCTTCCCTCTTTTTGTCTTAGTGAGTCTGGCTAAGGGTTTATCTTTTTTTTTTATCTTCTCAAAGATCCAGCTCTTTGTTCCATTGATCCTTTCTACGTTTTTCTTTTTTTGCTTGTTTATTTTAATTTCATTTATTTCTGCTCTAATTTTTATTATTTCCTTCCTTTTGCTGAGTTTGAGCGTTATTTATTCTTCTTTTTCTACTTCTGTTATGTGTAGTTTAAGATTGTTTACTTGAGATTTTTCTTGTTTGTTAAGGTGGGCCTGTATTGCTATGAATTTCCCTCTTAGAACCACTTTTGTTGCATCCCATATGAGACGGTATGGTATATTTTCATTTTCATTTGTCTCTGGATATTTTTTGATTTCTTCTTTAATTTCTTCAATGATTCATTTCTTGTTCAGTAGCATGTTGTTTAGTCTCCATGTCTTTGTCACTTTCCCAGCTTTTTCCTTGTAGTTGATTTCCAGTTTTATAGCATTATGGTCAGAAAGATGCTTGATATGATTTCAACCTTCTAAAATTAGTTGAAATTTGCCATGTTTCCCAACATATGGTCTATCCTTGAGAATGTTCCATGTGCACTCAAGAAGAATGTGTTATCTGCTGTTTTTGGATGGAGTGTTCTATATATATCTATTAAGTCTATCTGATCTAGTTTTTCACTTAATTCCACTATTTCTTTGCTGGCTTTCTGTCTGAATGATCTATCCATTGATGTAATGGGGGGCAGTTAAGGTCCCCTACTATCATTGTGTTGTTGTTAATAGCTCCTTTTAGGTTTGTTAATAGTTGCTTTATGTACTTTGATGCTCTTGTATTGAGAGCATATATATTTATAAGTGATATGTCTTCTTGGTGAAGTGTCCCTTTTATCATTATATATTGCCCCTCTTTCTCTCTCTTTACCTGTTTTATCTTAAAGTTTACTTTGTCTCATACAAGTATGGCAACACCTGCTTTCTTTTGTTTGTCATCAGCTTGGAGTATCATCTTCCATCCCTTCACTCTGAGCCTCTGTTTGTCTTTAGAGCTGAGATGTGTTTCCTGGAGGCAGCATATTGTTGGGTCTTGTTTTTTAATCCATCCTGCCACTCTGTGTCTTCTGATGGGAGAATTCAATCCATCTACAGTTAGAGTGGTTATTCATATACAAGGGCCTAATGCTGCCATTTTATTACTCATTTTCTGTTTCTTCTGCATTTCCCTTGTTTCTTGGCCCACATATTTTGGACCAATTAAGTTTGGTGGTTCTCTATGATGGTTTTCTCAGTTATCTTTTTATTTATAATTTGTGTCTCTGTGCTGATTATTTGTTTGGTGGTTACCATGAGGTTTGTACAAAAAGTCTCATAGATGAATTTGTCCTATTTCCCTAGACTAAGTTGATTCCATCTCTTTCCTCTTCCCCTTCTAAGTTATTATTGTCACAATTTATTACATGTTGTGTTGTGAATTTGTCATTCAAATGACGAGATTATATTTATATTTAATGTTTTCCTTCCCTTTATCTCTAATGTCATAATTAAGTGCTTGCTTACCTGTTCTGACAGACAGCTGCAATTTTCTGGTTTTGTCTACCTGTTTATCTCCTTGCTCAAGGCTTTGTAAGCCCTTTCTTTTTTATTCAGGTATGAGGGCCTTCTTGAACATTTCTTGTAGGGGTGGTGTTGTGGCAATGAACTCCCTTAGCTTTTGTTTATCTGGGAAAGCTTTTATTTCTCCATGACATCTGAAGGATATTTTTGCAGGATCAGGATAGAGTATTCTTGGCTGAAAGTTTTCATCTTTCAGAATTTTGAATATATCATTCTACTCTCTCCTAGCCAATAAGGTTTCTGCTGAGAAATCCACTGAAAGCCTGGTAGGGGTTCCTTTGCAAGTTATTTTCTTCTGCCTTGCTGCCCTTAGTATTTTTTCTTTGTCATTGACTTTAGCTAACTATATGCCTTGGAGAAGGTGTTTTTACATTGATATAGTTAGGCGTTTTATTGGCTCCTTTCACTTGTATTTTCAGCTACTTCCTCAGATTTGGGAAGTTCCCAGCTATTATTTCTTTGAACAAGCTCTCTGCTCCATTGTCCTTCTCTTATCCACCTGGAGTACCTCTAATCCTTATGTTGCATTTCCTAATTGAGCTGGATATTTCTTGGAGAATTTATTCCCTTTAGTCTTAGTTCTCTCTCCTCCTCCATCTGAAGCATTTCTATATTTGTATCCTCTAAATCACTAATGCTATCCTCCATAATATCAGCTCTGTTATTCAGGAAGTGCAGATTTTTCTTTATATCATCCATTGTGTTTTTCATCTCCAACATTTCTGATTGTTTTTTCTTTATAGTTTCAATCTCTCTTGTGAAAAAAGTTCCTGATTTCATTTAACTGTCTGTCTGAATTTTCTTGCTATTCCTTGAGGTATTTTATGGTAGCTATTTTGAATTCTCTGTCGTTGAGTTTATAAATTTCTGTGCCTTCAGGATTGATTTCTGGGTGTTAATCATTTTGATTCTTGTCTGGCTATTTAATATATTTTTTCATACTGTTTGATGGCATGGATTTGTGACTCTGCATAGTCATATTACCTGCTGCCACTGGGTGGGGGTCAAGAGCTTTGTAATCTAAGCCCACCATGACCCCAGCTTGATAGCTCACAGCTGCTGCTTATCTTATCATATGCATGGATGCTCTGGCCGACTCATTGAGCTGGTGCTCAGGTGGGGCGAGGGGTGCTTTATTTTGCTTGTGTGATCCCAGAGGCATTCTTTGTCTGCCCTCACTATCTGCCCTCCTGAGGTGCTTGCTTGATGAAGACACCCCCACAATAGCTTAGTCACCTCTGTGTGGAGCTTTCTTACAGTCTGTGAGGGAACTTGGAAAGAGAAGGTGTTACCATGGAGGACTGTCCCTCTCCCATCTCCTCTCAGATCCACATGAATGGTCCAGAGCACTGGGTTGCTGCTAGTGGGGAAAGAGAGGAGATTCCCTTACCTCCTTCCACTTCCTCCAGGAGTCCAGCACATCCAACTTCAGAAATATGGCTGCATGGGTCTCTCAGAAGTCTTTTCTGTTGTGTCAAGGTCCTCTGTTTGTATATGAATATCCTTTTCATTGTATCTTAGTTGGGGATAGTCTAGGGGCAGAGCTCACTCTGCCATGATGTCACCTGCTCTCTATATTCTTATAGAATATGATGATTAAATGATCATCATATGATCTTCAAGATCTTCAAGAGTTTGCAAACAAATGAGGGAGAAAGGTGCCTATGATCACAGTATGATGTGGTCAGTACTATAATTGGAATAAGTACAGAGTGACATCAGAGCAAAGAGTAAGATCACACGACCCATCTGGGAAGGGTCAGGCCAAGAAAAGAAACAGGAGGTGATACTTGAGCTGAACCTTAAAGGAATCGCTAGAGTAAGTCTAACTAGGGATGACCAGAGTGGGATAGTTTCACAGGCTGATAGGTTGGCTTTGTTTTTTGTTTTTTTCCCCCTCCAACCTTAAGCTCTCAATGGTCTTGACCCATGAACAGGAACCATGCTCTATCTCAGATGGTAGCACAATGTAAGAAAACGGTAAGTGCTCAATTACTACTTTCTGAGTAAATGCATTAACTGATTAATGAAAATGCTACTTGAATAAGGGACAACTATAAACTATTGAAGACATTTGCCTTAACTCTTTTGAAGACACAGCTAACAAGTAAGGTTGTGCTTCCATTCCCTACGTGGGCCCCTTAGGCAAAAACAGAAAAAAAAATTCTCTTCCTCTATTGTGCTAACACATGTCATGGAAAGAATGATGGAAGAGACTTAACAAGTCAATGTAATATTTGTTGTCTAAGTTTCTGACCATTTAAAAAATTCTTCCAATCTTGATTAAGTTTTGTTTTCTCTATTTAGTAAACTTATAGGTGAGCTGATTTCTTTGCAGTGATGCTTTCCTGTCACCTGTGGGTTTTACTAGTGGGGTTAATTGCAGTATAACCTTCTGAGGATATGTGGGACAGGGAAACTCATCCATCCTCAAATACATTTGGCAGCACAAAACCTTGAAAAAGACTCCTGGATGAGAACATGTGCCTAAAATACCTCACCATTATGTTTCAGTCCTTTCAGTTTTCCCATCTGGCTTCAGTTCCTGCCACATGCTGTGGAGTCAGGAGGCAGGAAGTCTGGTTATGACTAAGGAGCTAATTAGTTGTGTAGCCCTGAGCAAGTCACTTGACCCTTCCAGGTCTCAGCAAGTCCTTATCTATAATATGAAGAATGAGTTGCTGAGATTCTGATTATGAAATGAAAATTTCTCTAAAAGGTATTCCTACTCTCCTCATTTCCTTATGTTCTCAGCCTGTCTCCTTTGCCTAGATATTAGCTGTGGCAAGAATCTCAGGTTGAATAATACCTTTTAATTCTTTGCAGCTCCTTTCAAGTTTCTTTTTCTTTAGAAAGCCCATTGGGACTCTTTGTCTGATATAATTTCCCTCTTTGGTGTCTCCTCAAGGACCTTTGATGTACAGCTGTTTTTGTGTTGTAATCATGTGTCTCTTTGTCTGTTCCCTCAGCTCTGTTGTAAATGCTTTAGCATAGGAAATCTGACTCTTCATTTTATCCTGTATATCTGTAACTTAGTAGCTGCTCAATAAATATTCCATAGACAAACAAGTGAATGAATATGGTGCTACCTGCACATTAAACATATATTACATGCATGGTAATGTCTTTCCAGTACATTATAAGAGAAAATATTTTATTATTTTTTCAGTTACTTCTATTTTCCACTTTAGTATTGTAATATTGTATTAGTATTCATTGAGATTTATTTTTTATTTCAGAATACACTTAAATTGGCCATTGGTCACAAATCAGTATAAATGTGTCTTTATTATCAAATTTCCTTTCAAAACTATACCAGTTGAGCTAAGTTCCATGGATTTAAAAATACATATACATGTTCAATTGGTTTCTATGTTTTTGGTTTTTTGGTTCTTTTGTTTGTTTGTTTTGCACAAGACCTTATGGGTGATGAGAGAGAAACAGCAAAGCTCTTGTTTTGCCCCTCTGCTGTCTGTCGTATACCTGGAGAAGGGAGACTTCTCTTTCCTGTCACTTAATTTCTACTCATCCTTCAGATCTCAGCTCAGGTGTCACTTCCACAGGATCTTGAATTGACCTGACAAACTAGGTCAAAAATTCTAATACATCTCATGATTCTTTGTAGAAATTTTCATAAATGTCAGTTTACGTATATTTGTCTGATTATTTGATTTTTCTGTCTCCCTTACTGATTTTTGAGTTCCATGAGAGTTTGTGTATTCATTACATATTCAAGAATAATAAAAATAACAATATTAAGGTCCAACAAGAAACTAAATACTGACAGTTCTTCATAAACTAAATAAACCATATAACTATAGACCAATCTAATTCATTTCCAGAAATTTAGCTAAGAGAAAAAGTCAACTCAGGTCAATTGGCTCAATGGCACAACAAGAATCAGATGCTCCCACTGACATCTCACTGAATTATGCTGATTGTTTTAAAACAAAGTGTATCACTAGAAAATTTGAGGTATAGTAAAGACAACATATAAGGAGATGATTGTTATTGAAAAGATAGCTTGCTATACTCACAGATCTCAGGAAGGGGAGTACATATCATGCCATGGTGGGGGGAGGGGCAAGTGGGGAATCCTCAGGATCAGTGGTGAGTCAGAGGGAGGGGGGAGAACTGTGGGCAAGAGCCTTTATTGTGATTCCCACAGGAGAGAATGGGTGAAGCAGGGTAAGCAGGCTCAGAATATGCTAATTTGAATAATTTCAACAGGCTCTGGGGCATAGGGCACGTTCCATTTTACCTGGTACCTGGCTCTGGGGTGATTAGCACATGTGTATAGTGGCTGGAGTTTGAGAGCCTGATGAGGGAGGTGGCTGTGGGTGTGGACTCTGAATTGATTGTTTTGTATTTGAAAATCATCCCTTTGGAAGGTGGGCTCCTCCTGAATAGGAAGGGAGCATTAAGGAAGGCAGGAATCCAAGGATGGGTGACTCAGGCATATCATCCAATTGTCCCAGAACAAGTGTCTCTGGCATGTGCTTGCAGGGCAGATGTTAAAGCATCAAGTTTACAGAAACTAGAAACAATAAAAATGAAGCCAATTTGGTTGAAGGGTAACTGAGACATAACACCCAGACTCTCAATAAATGGAACATTTCCCTTTACACTTGCATGATGGGCATGAGAACATTTAAAACTTTTCATTTTATACTTTTTTTTTTTGATTCACAAAACTATATACTATAAAGACAAGAAAGAGATATATTGTATTTTTCTTTCTTACCTTATTTAATTCTCACAGCATGACTGTGATATATGAAGTCAATTTGGCAAATGAAGACAGTGAAGCTCAGCATAGTTAAACGATTTACCCCAAATTCATATAGTAAGCAGCTAATAGAGCTTAGCTATGAAGCCTGTTTTTCCAAAACATTCTACCTCCTACATTCTGCTGTTGCAACCAAAAGGATAACATATGCTCTCTTAACATGCAGAACATCCTCTGCCTTTCATGAGTAGTGCATTAAGAGTACTATACTAAATAAAATAGAGGATTCAAAGGAGTTTAAAATATGAATCTCATTCACAAAGAATGCGGAGTCCATCTGGAAAACAAGGTATACATGTCACTTTATTGTTAAATCATCTATTTATTCACATATTGTAGAAGAGTAAAACCACATATCATCTTGAAATTAGTGCCTAGAATTTCTCTTTCTTTTAGAAAGATCATTAAATGATACATGGGAGAGGAAGTGCAACTCTAGGTGCCTAAATTATCTCTAGTCTTAACAAAGGAACAAACAAAGATTAATATATGAATAAATCATCTGCATTAGAAGTGAACAGATATAGGAGCATAGGGGTTAAGAGAGAAGATTAAAACATTGAAGGAGGGAAGGGGACATGCAAGAATCTGGAGTCTGAATTTGGGAATGAGAGTGAATTTTTAACTATAGAAATGTCTAATATAGAATTTAAAGCTGTTTGCCTTGCTGCAATATAATCTCTCCATATCTCTAAATTTTCAGTTGGGTTTGGTGGCAGTCAAGAGAAAGAGCCTAAAAGTGGGGCTGATTGGAAAGGATCCATTGGGAATATAGCCTGGAGCTGATACTGAAGTTACAGATCCAGCAGAACTCCAAACGAGGATGAATGTGAAGCCATAACATTGTTGAGAATGTATAGAAATTAGGAACATTTCTACAAAGGATGGAATGGGAGCGTGAACAATGCTCTGTAGACTCTAATAATGGGGACATTGACATCGGAGTTACCCTCTTTCATATAACCTTGAGTGTATGTCCATAAATTCCATAATGCATTTTAAATCCTTACCAGGTGAATTAAGTTCTTCAGTTGCCCTCTTCCCTGCCTAGTTTCTCCAAGACCTGAGCACTAAACAAAAGTGAGTATTAATAGTACATTATGGAATTCTACTTCATCTCAGCAGCCTATCCTGATTCCAGAGCTGGTCTACGAATATTTCCATCCTCCCTCACTAAATAAATATCAGGTGGAAGGAAAATCTTCATACTTATTTCTACCAGAATAGAGGTTCTGCCAAGCCAGGCTGTCAGCTTCTGGAGGATAAGTACAATATCTTAGTCATTGCTGAATCCTCACTGCCAAGCAGAATAGCAGGTTGCTGGCAGAAGAGCCAACACTGAATGGTGGTTGAAGTGAATTATGTTGGGGTTGGGTACACTTGACCAACTGACCAAATTAAAATGGGGTGGTCAGAGGTAGAATTAAATTCCTTCCGATTTAGCTAATATAAACACCCAAAACTTGATCTTCTTTTCTGGCACTTTGATTCAAAGGACCATTTTGAAGCTTATTCAAAGACAAGCCAAACTCTTCCTCAAAGCTGGTTTTTGTTGTTGCTTTTTAATTTAATTTTAGTAAAAGATGACAATTGTTTCCTGATATCAGCTATAAATATAATTTAAAATTTTTACAACCTAGCCCTTCTTAGTGTGTGAAGGAGGCTGCCGGTAATCTATATACTAGTCACTCCATCAATAGTTCTCAGTATTAGAAAGAAGACACGATACACATGCTACTATTTTCTCCAAGCCCTCAGACATTTCAAACAATGGAGCGGCCCAGTCCAGGGATCTCTTTTGACTGTTCAACAGGCGTGATGTTCTTTGAGCTGGCCATCATTTTATAATCTCTAGCCAATATGTTTGCTTAAAGAAAGCTGACAGTTCTAAAGATAATTAGCAGCCCAGAGTTATTCTATGACCCTTTCTCAGTCACTATTTCATTAAATAGGTTCATTTGCTTCCTAGATATTCTGCTTGTATTTCAGAATGGAATTAGTTTCTACTTTTATATTTACAGTCTCACTATTTGGGAACAATTTATAGAAAGAGACTGTGGGGCCTGAAAATGAACGTTGAATTTAGGAAAACCTAAATCTATAACATTTAAAGAGGCCATTTAGTTTTGAGGGAGGTGTCACAAAAAGAGTATGGACACTTCTGCTTTCAAAGCCACTTTCTGCAGTGCATTAGCAGAGATGCCTGTGCATGGGTTGGTTCATTGTCTGAGCCTTGGTTTATCCATCAGAAAAGCAGGAGTAATAATTCCATAATAATGAGTTTCTAAGACTCTACAAAGCACCAAGAAGATGTGCAAAGCAGTAAGAGGATGATCAGTAGACGGTGACTATTCTGGTCACTAATTTCAAACACTGGTTGATATTGCAGGACAAAATATCATAGCTAATCTGGGTCAAATGATTGGTTTTTCCTTCTATCTGCCAGATCTTTTACATTGACAGAACGGGAGGTTAGAGTATCAGAGACAAAAAAATGAATATTTACCTCTTATTTTAAGTACATTATCAAAAGCTATTAAATATTGGATGTGCGCCATTGTAACAAGACTTTCATGTCCGTTATCGCATTGACTCCTTATATAACCTTTTTTTCTCTGTTTGGCAGATGAAGAAACTAAGACTTTATGCAGTTAAACTGGTAGGAAACAAATTTGGGCTTTGAACCAAGTCTGCCTGATTCCAAAATAGGTATAATTACTTCAGCTAAAAATTTACCGAGTACTTCTTTTCTGTCAAACTCTCTTGTGAGTATTTTCTGTGAATTACTCTTTGGCCTCCTGTAACAAATCAATTGATCTAATTATTATTGTTGTGAGCCTAATTCATAGATGAAGAAAATAAGGCACAGAGAAGGCAAGCAACATTTCCAAGGTCACACAACTAGAAATGTAAACTCAGGGAGTTAATCTCAAAGAGTCTGATTCCAAAACTAATATCCAGGCCACATTGACTTCTGTGGAAAAGAGGCTGGCTTTAACATACTACTTTGTGAAGGCTTTCTTCCCCTAAATTTCTCCATATTTATGCTGTGTTTAACCCCAAACACTCAGTTATTAGATCCCTGTGCTTTTCTCTTCTTAAAATATGAATATATTTTCAAGAACTATATATTGGTAAGAACTGTATTTCTATGAATTAGCAAATTAGACCTCAAGAGTATAGGAAGGGTGGCAGATGATACTGTAAAACCTGTCTAAGAACTCAGAGCAAAGAAAAGCAGTGTCTCCAAGCTGAAATTACCTCTTATTTGCATTGGAATTTTGGCACATGTGATGGGGATGATCATGTACAGTGTTGAGAGAAGGGAGACTTTCCCTAGGAATGAGTCAACCAAAAGATCCCAGAGAGATGTGAATCTAATCAAAAAACACATTTTATATTAATTGTGATGAGCAAGGTGAGATGGCAAGGATTGGTAAGCATGCCATTTCTGTAAAGGTTTTTCTAAAATGAAAATAAATAACAGCAAGATCAGGAAGCTATCATGTGTACTTACTGGACATCACTTCCAACAGCCGTACTGGCAGGCTTGACATTTTTCTGAAGCAGACAGGAGGCAGGTTGCTAAGGTCCTTTCTACAATGGCCTAATCAGTACTTTTCAAGTGTCATTACAGTTAAGGATCAACTGTAGAGGGAATTCTATATATGTTTTTAATTAACAGACAAAGAAATAGGCAGAGTAAGTCTTAAAGGATGGTAAACTGAATGAAGAATGGTATAGCTCTGTTCATATCTGAATTTTACCCTTGAAAATTTCATTTTACTGCTTTTACACAATGACCTTTTAAAATATAAACACTTAAAAAAGTGTCTTTTTACATCACATTATAAACCCCACAGATCTGCCCATGTGAGCCCAGAATGGAGCAAGAGAGATCAAGGTTTATGTTGAGCCTTTTTCACATTAAAGGATTTCAGAATGATTTTGGAAACTGTCAACTTAGAGCTTAGGTCTTTAGCTGCTGAGAAGCAGGATGAGCTGTCAAGGAATTGAATCAGGCATGGAGGCCAAGAAGTGATTGTACAGATGGAATTCGATATATACAATCCAATACATATTACCTGACCATCTAGCAAAAGACTTGACTGCGTCAGACACAGAAGGGAGCAGGACTGGACAACCCAGGAGGACACAGTGGTAGAGCCCAGTCTAGCCGGAAAATCTTGCTCCCCAGCCTGGACTGAGCTCTCTTTCCTCCTCTGAATGCATTCAGCATTGTATCCCTACAGTTTTTCTTCTACTATTAATCACCCACACTTTTCATATCTCCCTTTTTAATGTAAATATTATGTTACTAGTGGGCTTAAATTTAAGGCTTGTGAGTTAAATATAATCCACTGACATTTTGTTTAGCTAATAGAGTGTTTGTTCACTTTGATTGCTATTAGGTGTGAAACCCATTCTTTATAACATCATCCTTACTATTCCGTTGTCTTCCATCACCAAGTCCCTGAAGAAGGTGTGTGGGTTTGCAACTCCCAATAGATTTAACTTCTTTATAGTAGTCACATTTTTGGATTGTAATTTTGTGTACTATTTGTGTAATTAAGTGTACTATTTTAATTGTTTTTAAGTGCATTGTTCTGTGGTGTTAAGTACATTCACATTGTTGTGCAAACATCACCACCATCCATCTCCAGAACTTTCCATCTTTCTAAACTGAAATTCTGTCCCCATTAAAGTATAACAACTCATTTCTCCCTTTTTCAGCCCCTGTTAACCACCATTCTATTTTCTGTCTATTTGAGTTTTGCTACTTTAGATACCTCAAATAAGTGGAATCAAACAATATTTGTACCTTTGTGATTAACTTATTTCACTTAGCATAATATCCTTAAGGTTCATTGATGTTATAGAATATATCAGAATTTTATTACATTGTAAGGCTGAATAAAATTCCACTGTTTTATATACTACATTTTGTTTACCCATTCATCTATTGATGGACACTTGGGTTACTTCTACCTTTTGGGTATTGAGAATAATGCTGCTATAAACCTGTGTGTAGAAATATTGGTTTGAGTCACTATGTTTAATTCTTTTGGCTATATACCTGGAAATGAAATTACTGGATAATATGGTAACACCATGTTTAATTTTATAAGGAACTACCTTACAGTTTTTCATAGCAGCTGCGCCATTTCACAATCCCACCAGCAGTGTGCAAGGCTTCCAATTACTCCACAGTCTTGACAAAATTTATTTCCTATTGTTTTTTGTTTTTGTAATAGCTGTCCATCCCAGTGGATGTGAAGCAGTATCTCATCATGGTTTTGATTTGCATTTCCCTAATGATTAATGCTGTTGAGCATCTTTTCATGTGTTTATCAGTCATTCACGTACATTCTTGGGAGAAATGGCTATTCAAGTTTTTTGCCCACTTTTGAATTGGGTTATTTTTTTCTGGTTTTGTTGAGTTTTAGACGTTCTCTATATATTCTGGATATTGATCTCTAACAGATATGTGATTTGCAAATATTTTCTCAAATTCTATGGTTTGCCCTTTTAATCTTTTGATAGTTTCTTTTGATGTGCAAAAGTTTTAAATTTTGATAAAATCTAATTTGTCTCTTTTTGTTGTTGTCGTCTCTGCCATTCTTGTTATATCTAAGAAATCATCACCAAATCCAATGTCATGAAGCTTTTCTCCTTTGCTTTAGTCTAAAAGTTTTATAGTTTTACCTCTTACATTTAGGTTTTTAATCCATTTTGAGTTAATTTTTGTATATGGTATAAGGTAGGAACCCAGTTTCATTCTTTTGAATTCATTCTTTTGAATGTGGATATCCAATTTTCCCTGCATTTATTAAAAATACGTTCTTTCCCAATTTAACGGTCTTGGGACTCTTGAAGAGAATCATTTGTTCATAAATGTGAGGCTTTATTTCTGAGCTCTCTATTCAATTCCATTGGTCTATACATCTTTTTTTTTTAATGCCAACACCACTCTGTTTTGACTACCATTGCTCTATATAGTAAGTTCAGAAAACAGGAGTTGTGAAGTCTCCAAATTTGTTCTTTTTCAAGATTGTTTTGGCTACTCATGGTTCTTTGAGACTCCATATGAATTTTAGAATGGAAATTTCTATCATTGCAAAAACATCATAACTTTGATAAGTTTAGCACTTGAATCTTCCAACCCATAAACACAGGGTGTCTTTCCACTTGGTGTCTTTTTAAAATTTCTTTCAGCAGCATTTTGCAGTTTTCTGTGTACACATCTGGCTCTGTGGTTAAGTTTACTCCTAAGTATTTTATTCCTGCTGATGCTGTTGTAAATGAAATTGTTCTCTTAATTTGGTTTTGGATTGTTCATTGATATTATATAGAAAGGCAACTGAATTTTGCGTGTCTATTTTGCACCCTGTAATTTTGCAGAATTCATTTATTACATCTAAGTTTGTGTGTGTGTGTGTGTGTGTGTGTGTGTGTGTGTGTGTGTGTGAGCATTTCTGGAATAATCTACATATAAGATCATGTAGTTTGCAAGCAGAGATAATTTTACTTCTTCCTTTCCAATTCGAATTATTTTTATTTCTTTCTCTTCCCTAACTGATCTGGCCAGTCCTTCGAGTGCCATGTTGAATAGAACTGAAAACCAGGCACTCTTGCCCTGTTCTTTATCTTAGGGAAATCATCTTTCAACCCTGATAATGATGATGGCTGTAGGTTTTTCAAAAATTCTCTTTACTGTATTGAGGAACTTTCCTTTTATTCCAGCTCTATTGAAAGTTTTTATAAGACAGTGTTGAATTTTGTCAAATGATGTTAGATCTGATTGTTGTTCATGTCCTCACTATCCTTACTGATGCTCTGTCTGGTTGGTTTACCCATTATTGAAAGTAGGGTGTTGGGTCCCCTTCTATTATTGTAGAGCTATCTTTTTATCCTTTCAATTCTGTCGGTGTTTACTTCATATATTTTGGATCTCTAATATTTGGTACCTGTATGTTTTTAATTGTTGTATCTTCCTGGTGAACTTACCGTTTTATCATTATGCAGGCATACCTCGTTTTATTGTGCTTCACTTTATTGTGTTTGAAGATATAGCATTTTTGCAGGATCCTCCACCAGCGAAAAGATTATAACTTGTTGAAGGCTCAGATGATAGCATTTTTTAGCAATAAAGGTATGTACATTTTTTAGACATAATGCTATTGTACACTTAATAGACTACAATATAATCTAGACATAACTTTCATACACACTGGGAAGCCAAAAAATTTGTGTGACTCACTTTATTGCAATATTCACTTTATTGTGGTGGTCTGGAACTGAACCCACAATGTCTCTGAGGTATGTTCGTATAATGTCCTTTTCTGTGTCCTGCTACAGTTTTCAACTTAAAGCCTATTTTGTTTGACATTGGTATAGCCATTCTTGCTCTCTTTTGATTAATATTTTAATGGAATATATTTTTTCAATTTCAACCTATGCATGTACTTAGACCTAAAGTGAGTGTCTTGCAGACAGCTTGTAGTTGGATTCTGTTTTGTTATTCATTCTTCCAGTTGTGCCTTTTGATTGGAGAATCTAATTCATTTATATTTAAAGTAATTACTGATAGAAAAGGACTTATTTTTGCTATTTTGTTGTTTGTTCTGTACATATATTTTAGTTTTTTTGTCCTTCATTTCCTTTATTACTGCTTTCCTATTTGTTTTAAAAAAATTTTGTAGTGACATATTTTGATTTCCTTTGCATATATTCTATAGATATATTCTTTACGGTTACCATAGAGATTTCTATAACATCCTAAAGTTTTAAATACCTACCTTAAATTGATACCAATTTAACTTCAATTGCCTACAAAAATACTTGCACCTCAAACTCTCCCCCACATTGTTATTGATGTTACAAATTACGTCTTTATACATTATGTACCCATTAACATAGATTTTAAAGTATTTTATATGCATTTGCCTTTAAAATTATGTAGAAAATAAAAAGTGGAGTTACAAATCAAAATTACAATTATATGGTTTTTATATTTGCCCATGTATGTACCTTTAACAGAGAACTACATATTTTCATGCAACTTTGAGTAACAGTCTAGTTTCCTTTCATTCAAATTGACTTGAAGGACTTCAGTTAGCATTCCTAGTAGGGCAGGTGTAGTGGTAATGAACACTCTCAACTTCTGTTTATTTTTAAATGCCTAATTACTCTCTCATATTTGAAGGACAGTTTGCCAGATATAGAACCTTTGGGTTAAAGTTTTCTTCTTTAGATACTTTACATATGTCATCCCACTGTCTTTTGGTCTCCAAGTTTTCTGCTTGGAAGTCTGCTTATAATCATCTTGAAGATCCTTTTTTAAGTGACAAGGTACTATTCTCTTACTGCTTTTAAGATTATATCTTTGTCTGTCTTTTTGATTATTTGATTTTAATATGTCTCTCTGTGGGTCTCTTTGAGTTTATCCTACTTGGATTTTATTGAGCTTCTTAGATTTACAGATTCATGTCTTCCTTCAAATTTGGGATGTTTGTAGCTATTACTTCTTCAAATAATGTCTACCCTCTTTTTTCTCCTTCTGTGACTCCCATGATGCATATATTGGTTGACTTGATAGTATCACACAATCCCTTAGGCCTCAATTATTGTTCTTTATTATTTTATCTTTTCTGTTCTCAGACTCAGTAATTTCAGTAGTCCTATCTTCAGATTTGCGGATTCTTTTTTCCATTTGAGTCCTCTCATAAATTTTTCAATTCACTTCTTGTATTTTTCACCTCCAAAATTTCTGTTTGGCTCTTTTTAAAATAATGTTTATCTCTCTTTTGATATTCTCATTTTCTTTGTATATCATTTTCATTATTTTCTTTAGTTCTTTGTCCATGCTTTTCTTTAGCACTTTAAGCATATTAAGATAGTTGTTTTATAGTCTTTGTCTAGTAAGTCTGATGCCTGTATTTATTCAGAGATGACTTCTGGAGATTTATTTTGTTGCTTTTGAATGGGCTATATTTCCCTGATTCATTTTATGCCTAAAGATGTTTTGTTTCAAAATTGAGAAAACAGCCACCTCTCCCAGTCTTTGCAGACTGACAGGGAAGACCTTCACTAATTAAAAGGGCTCAGCCCAGGGTGAAAGCTTAGGTTTTCTGCGTCTTCTATGGGCATTTCTCCTGCTTGAAACTGTGTATGTGCTTTTCTAAAAATCTCCCTTCTATACATGATGGCATTTAAAGATCTTAATTTCCCAAAGAGCCTAACTCCAGTTTATTCTCAGTGCCTTAGGTATTTGAATGTATTTCTCTAGCCATGATCTCTTGCCCCAGGTTTCTGCAGGTTTTCAGTCTCCCTGAATCTTTCACAAATGGCAGGAGCAACCACTTCCTTCTGTGGCCCTTCCCATCTAAGCTCCTAGTCAGGCAAAACAGAAACTAGTTCCTAGGGCACCCCACAGAAAGTTTAGACTTTTGAAAATAAATTCTGTTCTGCTCCTTCCTGTCTAAGGGAGGGAACCAGGAACTGGACTGCTTCTTCCTTATCATGCCACACCAGGGAGAGCGTATAGTAAGGGTGAGTAAAAAATGCCACAAAATTTCCCATCATTTGAATGTAGCTTTTTCCTCATTGAGCATTTGTGTGGTTGTTGTAATCTTTGACAGATTTCCAGAGCCACTATAAAGTTATTTTAGCCAGTCTTTAGCTGTTTTTCTTTGTTTGTTTGTTTTTATATTTCCTTTGGTGATTGACCGCCTAGATCTTCCTAGTCTGCCATCTTTCTGATGTCCCAATGTAGTTACACTTTTAAAAGTTATTTTCTCCAACAAAAGTATAATGCCAATAAAAAATAGGTCTCAATTAATTAAGAACTATTTTTGAATAAGTCAGTAAACTAAGGGCAAGAGCAATACTGTGAGAAAGCCTTACGTCATTGAAGTCCTAAAGAAGAGAGAAATTAGGATTGGTAGATAGATTAGGATTTCAATAAGGGTTGAGGAAAGGCGTCAGGGAGGAGCCTTGAAGAGTGAAGAGGATTTTTATTGGCAGAGGTGTCAGAGGAGGTCTTTAGTTTAAAAAAATTACAAGCAAAAGAAAGAGATTAGGGGAAAATCTAAATTTTTTAAAGGGAGTTTGGCTAAAAGCACAAATATATTATGAATATGCATATATAAACATTATTTTGTGCTCTAGGAGCCTTAAAAACTTTTAACTAATTTAATCCTTATAAGAAAACTATGAAGTAGGTACTTTTCCCATTTAACACTTAAAAAACTGAGGCACAGAGTGGTTAAGTACCAGGCCAAATTACACAGTAAACATAAAGAGGCTGAGATTTGAAGCCAGAAAGTCAGGTACCTTATAGCATATAAACGTTGCAACAACTCTATGACATAAGCACTCTTCTTATACACATTTTTTCCGTGTGAAGGTTGAGGCACAGAAAACACAATTAATATGCCTGAAACCACAGGGTCTCAGAGTGGGATTTCTTTGGTCTGTGTCCAGAGCCCACTAGCTATACGACTATTGGAAGAAATCAACTAGAAGGGCAGACGGGCCATCTTATGAGAGAATCTATTTGAATGTGAGGATAAGAAGATACAACCTTGTTCTACATACAATTGAGAACTTTTAAATTGTTGTGGGTTTTATTTTTTGAGTGGGCATGAATTGTCTGTGCTTTAGGAAGATTAATCTGACAGGATTTTGAGAAAAAGGGGATACTTAGAAAGCTATCTCTCTAGGTCTGATGCTGTGCAAAGAGGGCCAGAAGAAGATGATAGCAAAAGAAGTGGAGGGCAAAAGGGAAAGACATCATAGTGTCAAAGAACCTTGAAGAGATGGCACAAGTTGAATACAGAACACAGGGAGAACTGGGATGGGCAAGATATCGAAGTTTTGCTTTCTGATTATTGGCCCATATGTGAAAGAATCTGTGTTAAATACTATGCTAGGAATTACCAAGTGTACAAAGCAGTACAAGACACTCAAGATTTTTGCCCTCCTTCCCTCTTTCCTTTCCTTATGACTATCCCTTTCTTCCTTCAATCTTTCTCCTTTCCACTCTTCCTTTTTCTTCTAATTTCCCACCTTGTCTTTTTTTGCCTTTCTTTCTTCCCTTCCTCTTTCTCTTTCATCTTTCCTGCAATATATATATATAATATATATATATATTATATATATTGGAATATGTATTTTGCTATATATATATAGATAGATATATACACACACACGCACATATATAATTATTTTCTATCATGTGCCAGTCACTGTTCTAGACACTGGAAATTTAGTGATAAACAAGGCAAGATAAGACATCCCTATCTTTATACAATTTACCTTCTTGAGGAAGATGACAGATAATAAATGAGTAAACAAATTAATTTAAAAGACAAATAACCAAATTTCAGACACTGACACATACTTTGAAGAAAAATGAAGAAGGGCAAAATCATAGATCATAACAAAAGAGATAGGTATGGCTATTTTAAATAAGACAGTTGGGAAGGAGCTCCATGAATTTCAGGAATAACCCCCCCAGACCTGCTAACATACAGCCGTATATGTAGCAAGTGTGAATAAGTGGTTCTTGACCATATTTTTTTCTTTTTGGGGAGCAGCCCTCACAAGGCCAGGTAAAAAATTCTAGGTCCATTTATTCCGCTCTTCACATATTTTAGGGAAGTAAGAATCCTTTGATGCCAGAGAATTAAAGAGAAATCTACATAGTTACAGGATAGCAATTGTATTGGAACAGCAATAAGAAATCTAATTCTACAAAAATATTTTAAAATGCATTTACATATAGTTCCAGCAGTTGATAACCTTGACCACCTTAAACCACACTAACAAAGTGTATTTTCATAAATTGTAGTCATTTTATTTATCTATAAGTGTGCATACACAAGAGGGGGCATGCAACTTATGCAAAAATCAGGATTCTTAGTAAAATACATAATTCAAGCCCTCATTAAATGCTAGAAATATATGAGTTTCAATTAATAAATACCAAATTTTAGAAAAATTAGCTTAAGAGGTTAATGTTGGTCACAAGGTATAAACCTTCCAGTTTTAAGAGGAATAAGTTCTGAGGAACTAATATATGCATGGTGATTATAGTTAACAATCCTGTATTATATACTTGAACATAGCTAAGAGAGCAGCAACTTAAATGTTCTCACTACACAAAAAAAGTAATTATGTGAGGTCATAGAGGTGTTAATAATTCTACTGTGGTAATCATTTTGCAATATGTATGAAGTCATATATGAAGTCAGCATGAAGTCAATACACTGTACACCTTAAACTAACACAATGTTATGTGTCAATTATATCTCAATGAAGCTAGAAAAAAAGAAGATAATAGTAAATAGTTCTGAGGAGTCTCTTCCAGGGGAATCATCATCCTTGTTGAGGATCGAGAGGTAAAACTAGCCCTCTATTTCTAGAAAAACATCAGTCCAAAATTCTCAAACTTGGCATTGCAGATCCTGCCTTCAAGAGGTGCTAAGGAATACTCCAAGGAAAACAGAATTATGGTCATTTTATCAGGGAAAATGCTGTGTGCTATACCCCAACTTGCTTATTCACATGCACTATTAACAAAATTATCAAAAACTCTGAAAAGCATCTTTAATAAGAAATGAAATAAAGAAACCTACCTAATTCTATTTTATCTGGAATGTCTCAAATTGGCTTGAACATGCTTTTAAACTTTTTTAATGCATGTTTTTAATATTCTCTTGAACAATATTCCTAGGGATATCAGCTTGGGCCAGCAGTTTTACGTTAATCCCTCTTTCTCCTCTCTCAGGCATTTCCTATTCCTTCTAGCTGGGGTTGTAAGGAATGTATTACCTTCTCTTTATATTCTTCAAGACATTTTTATTCCAAACACAGGCCTTGTCCATTTTGTATTATCACTCAAGTCTTTTGCCCCCATGTCCCAATTATTGTTGCCATATTGGGCCAATGGAAGGACTATACATGCCACAAGTGCTAAAAAAATTGATACCCTAATATTTTCCCCCACATCTCCCACCAACCCCCAAAATACCCAAATAAATAGAAATAAGACTAATTCAAATTAAAATGATATTTTTCCCTGGATGATCTAATGGCAAAATTCTCACTTTTTTTGGTGCCCTTGCTCAGCAGGTATCTGAACTGTGTGCTTGGTCTGCCAATTGAAAATCCACACTGCTCTGTGTCTCAAGTCCTTGGATTTCTCACTCACAATGAAACAAATGGACTTCAATCCAAGAGAAATTTGGTGAGTGTCAGTCTAGTTGGATGGTGCAGATGTTTCCTTTGAAACTAAATTTATAAAGCAGGAACACTATTATTACTTAAGGTTTCATCTTGGTGAGAAAGAGTTTTGGAATACTCTTAGAGATTTGGGGAGGCTAAAGCTCTGCTCTCAAGCCATCTTTCAGTGTTGCCACTTTGTGTGGATGTATATACATACATACTTATGTAGAGATGTGTGTGTATATATAAATATCAATATGAATATCATGAATACAAATGTAGATATAAATATATATTATATATCATATACGTGTGTGTATATATACATACATACACATCTTGCTGGTTGATCTTGCTCCCAGCTCTCTTCTTTCCACCTGATATTTCTAAGCATAAAAGACATCATGTGGATTTTTCTATGTAAAATTCAGAATGACTACCAGCTACTCAGTCTTTGCTATGTGGGCTCTATCTAACTCTCCACTCCTTTGCTCCCACCACCAATTCCCCCATTTAATTCTGCACTACTATGGCACTATTATTGTCTACTTTCAGACTTATAATGAAAAAGTCTTACCATGGCCAACAGCATGCTATATGATTTGCTAATCTCAGTGAACTCATTTTCTCCCACTTTTCTCAATATTTTAGGCACACTACAATTTTTGCTGTTCCTTGAATGAGCCAAGTGTACCTCGCCTACAAAACTGTTACAGTTACAGTGCTCTCAGTTAGTGTTAATCTTCCCTCAGATATGCACACAGCTTACTTTCTCACTTTTTGCAAGACTTTTTTCAATATTACTTCCTCAGCAAACCCTCTTCTGATCACCAAAGGAGAATCTCATCATTATCTTTGATCTCCTACTCAAACAGTTTAAATTTTATGAGTCTGAGTACTTTGTTTTTCCCCCAGCTGCCTCCCCAACACCTAGAGCAGTGCCTGAAACCTAGTAGTCACTCAGTAGACACTCAAATGAATGAATGAACGAATGTATCCCGTCAAATTCAACAAAGCTGTCACACAAATGTTTGCAATGCTGTTTTCTTGTCTGCTGACCCTGTGTCTATTCTTTCTTGAAAAAATAATGGCTTATATCTCAAACCAGGCTCAGGTATTGATATTCTAGGGATCTTTCCTGACATCACCAAAACAGATATGACTTCCTCCCTGCCCCCTCACCCCCACTTTCTGTATATTTTTCTTATACAGCAACTCTCAAACTGTAATAAAATGTGTTCACCTGCCTGTAAAATCTTCAGATGCTAATTTTAAACTGTAAAACCATTTAGATTCTAATTTTATCCTATTTCCTTTGGTATACTTAGTCCTCAGCATAATGCCTGGCCACTGCTCTGGTTGTTGATTTGAACCAATCTATCTTACAAAATTGCAACAAAAGGAAGTACAAAAAGACCACATGACTTTTCATTCAGAGGTATAGTTTAGTGAAACTCCATATATGCTTTTAATAGAAATACAGAGACATGCACACACACAAACACACACCCCAGCAGCAGTAGTAGCAACATGTTTTTGGCAAATGCCTTCCTCATAATTATTTCAGTAAAAGGGCACATGTTTGGGCTAATTGGGGGAGTGAAGTCAGCAAAATGGCAGACAAGAAAGCTCCCAGTCCTTGTTCCCCCATGAAAACATCAAAAAACAACAAGAAACTACCTGGACTAAATTGCTAAGAGATTTGGCAAACAGTCAAAGGTCTATAGCAACTAACTGAATGCCCAATGAAGAAAAGACCATCTTAAAAATTTGTGGCATCTCTACTTACATTTGCTCTACCCTTCTTCAGTGTAGTGAGGCCTGTCCTTGTTCTGGAGAAGGTGATAGCCCAGTTTCCAGTTCTCTTTCTTGAACTATAGTGAGCAGATCAGATGCTATTTTCAACATTCTAGCCTGTCTGGGGGCTTATTGAAAGATTGGTCTCTGTCATGCCTAACCGAGTTCTCAGGCTGGGAAGAGCAATGGCCCCGGGTCATGAAAGCTATAGGGGCACTACAGATGCACAGATACCTGGAGCAAGAGATAATAGGTGGAGGCATACAACTGACCATCTGGGAACCTGACATGCTCGGGTGAGACTTTTGAAAATTATGACATTCAAAAGCAGTCATGTGTATGGGGGAACTGAGAAAGCTACATGCAGGTCCAGTCAAGAAATATGCTCAAAACATATCTGAAAATGCTTCAAACTCTCCACTTGCATTGATCCCTAGGCTCAGAGCACACCAGCCAATCAGTGATAGACTGTCCTAGCACAGAGTCAGTCTGCAAAAACTGGGAGAGGTGGTGGTGTTTTCTTAAATCACCAATTTTTATTAACACACACAGGATACAAAGAAACAGGAAAACATGATCCATTCAAAGGAACAAAATAAATTGGCAGAAATCATCTCTGAGGAAGCACAGACATTAAACTTACTAGACAAAGATTTTAAAACAATTGTCTTAAAAGTATTTAAAGAGCTAAAAGAAAACATTGGAAAAAACTACAAGAAATCAGGAAAACAATGTGTGAATGAGATGACAAGATCAACAGAGATGGAAGTGATAAAAAGGAGCCAAACAGGAAATATGGAGCTAAAATGGTATGATAAGTGTATTGAAAAATTCACTAGATGGGTTCAATAACATATTTTAGGAGTCAGAAAAAAAGAATTAGTGAACCTGAGGATGGGAAAATTGAAATTATTGAGGCTAAGTACAAAAAGAAAATAGAATAAAGAAAAGTGAACAGAGCCTAAGGGACTTGTGGTATATGATCAAGCAGATCAATATATGCATTTTAGAAGTCTCAGAAGGAGAAAAGATAGGAGCAGAGAGGTTATTTGAAGAAATAATGGCTGAAAACATCCCCAAATTCAGGAAAGATATGAATCTACAAATCCAAGAAATTCAATGAAATCCAAGGGGGGTAAACCCATAGTTACCCACACCGAGACGTATTATAATCAAACTTTCAAAAGACAGAGAGAATCTTGAAAGGAAGAGAATAGTGACTTGTCACTTAAAAAAGGAATCTTCAAGAAGATCACCAGCAGATTTCTCAGCAAAGCTTGGAGGCCTGAAGGCAGTGTGACAATATATTTAGAGTATTGAAAGAAAAAAAAAAAGACTATCACTGAGAATTCTATATCTAGGAAAACTCTCAAAACTGATGAAGAACCCAAGATATTTATAGATAAACAAAAGCTGTGTCACTACAAAAAAGTCAACTATACACAAAAGAAGGCAGTAATGGAGACAAAGAGGGACAAGAAAAATTATAAGACAAACAGAAAAATAATAAAGTGGCAAAAATAACTTCCTTATTAGTAATTACCTTAAATATAAATGGATTAAATTTCCCAGTCAAAGGCTTTGATTGAATGGACAAAAAAAATCCAATTCCATGATGCTTAAAAGAGACTCATTTTATATCTAAAGAACCAAATAGGTTGAAACTGAAAGAATGGAAAAAGACATTCCATGCAAACAGTAAGAGAGCTGGTTATCTCTACTACTACCAGACAAAATAGATTTTAAGTCAAAAACTATTACAAGAGACAAAGAAGGACATTGAATATTGATCAAAGGGCCATTAACCAAGAAGATATAAAAATTATAAAAATATATGCACCCAATATTAGAATATGAAAAAATATGAAGCTAAGATGGACAGACTGAAGGGAGAAACAAAAATATTTCTACAATAGAGGAAAACTTCAATACTCCACTTTCATAATGGATAAAACTACCAGATAGAAGGCCAATCAGAAAATAGAAAACTTGAACGGCATTGTAGCTAGTTGAATCTAAAAGACACACACAGGATACTACACCAAAGGACAGCAGAAAGCATGTTTTTTTCATGTGCACACAGACCATTGTTTCAAACAGACCATATGTTATAATTGTTTCAAATAGACCATATATTATGCCACAAAACCAGTCTTAATTAGTTTGAAAGGACTGATATTTTACAACATATCTTTCCACATCACAATGGCATAAAACTAGAAATCAATAACAGCGGGAATACTGGAAAATTTACAAATATGTGGAAATTATACAACACAAACAACCAGTGGATCAAAGAAAAATTACAAGAGGAATTAGAAAATGCCTTGAGACAAATGAAAATAAAACACAACATATCAACTTATTGGATTCAGTGAAAGTAGTTCTAAGAAGGAAATGTATAGCTCTAATCACTTACATTTATAAAGAAGAAATATCTCAATTTAGAAACTAACTTTACACATTCAGAAAGTAGAAAAATAAATCCAAAGAAGCATAAGGGAGAAAATAATAAAGATTAGAGCAGAGGTAAATAAAATAGAGAATAAAAAAATAGAGAAAATCAAGAAAACCAAAAGTTGGTTCTTCGAAAAGAATACAAAAATTGACAAAATTAAGTTGGATTTATTAAGAGAAAGAGAGAAAGCTCAATTTACTAAAATAAAATGTGAAGGTAGAGATATTACTCTCAATTTTACAGAAATAAAAAAAATAATTATGGGAGAGTACTAGGAAAAATTATATACTAGTAAATCAGATAATCTATATGAAACAGATACATTTCTAGAATCGTAAGACCTAACAGACTGAAACATTAAGAAATAGAAAATCTGAATGTACATATATCTAATAAGGAGGTTGAATCAGTAATCCAAAACCTGCCAACAAAGATGGTGAATTCTACCAAACATTAAAAGAAGAATTAACACCAGTCTTTCTCAAACTCTTCCAGAAAATTGAAGAGGAGAAACATGTAATATCTCATCCTGTGAGGCTAGTACTATCTTGATATTAAAGTCAGACAAAGACATTATAGGAAAAGAAAACTACACTCTGTTATGAATACTGATGCAAAAATTCTCAACAAGATGCTGCTAAACATACTTAGCAGTATACTAAAAGCATTATATACCATGACCAAGTGGCATTTATTTCTACAATGCAAGATGTTTCAACATACGAAAATCAATTCATAGATGTAATATCTTAATAGATCACCACATCTTAATAGATCAGAAAAAGAATAGATCAGTAGAGATTAGAAAAAGCAGTTGACAAAATTCAACATCATTTAATGATGTTAACAGTCACTGTTACTACAAAACTGACCTATGTATTTTCCTTCTCCCTATAGAGAGAAAGAAAGTTTTTGTTTGTCTGAGAACATTTTTATTTCCCCTGCCCTGTTTTCATTTTTTAAATAAAATTTTTATTTTAGAACAGTTTTACAGAAAAATTGAGAAGATAGTATAGATTTCCGATACACCCCACACCCTGTTTTTCCTATTATTAACATCTTAACATTAGTATGCATTTGTTCCCATCAGTGAATTTATATGGATAAATCACTGTTAAATAAAGTCATACTTTATTCCGATTTACTCAGTTTTTTTGTTTTTTTGTTTTATCTAACGTATGTTTTCTCATCCAGGATACCATATTACATTTAATCTTTTTATCTCTTTGGGCTTCTACTGACTGTGAGCGTTTCTCAGACTTGCCTTGTTTTTCATGACCTTGAAATTTTCAGGAGTCAAGTATATTGTAGAATGTCTCTCAATTGGCATTTGTCTGATGTTTTTCTTGCGATTAGACTGGGGTTTTGTAGTTTTGGGAAGAAGAATACAGAGGTAAAGTGCCATTTTCTTTTTTTTGGTGAGGAATATTGTCCCCGAGGTAACATCTGTTCCAATCTTCCTCTATTTTGTATGTGGGACGCCATCACAGCATGGCTTGATGAGCAGTGTGTAGGTCTGTGCCCAGGATCTGAACCTGCAAACCCCAGGCCGCTGAAGTGGAGTGCACTAACTTAACTGCTACACCATGAGGCTGGCCCCCAAAGTGCCATTTTCATTGCATATCAAGGGTACATACTATCAACATGACTTAACTGTTTATGTTAAATTTTATCACCTGGATGGGGCTGTATTGTCAGGTTTCTCTATTGTAAAGTTTCTAATTTTTCCACTTTCCATACTGTAGTCTTTGGAAGGAAGTCAGAATGCTCGGCCCACTCTTAAAGAGCAGAGAGATATTCTTCTCTTCCTTGAGAGTGGAGTATCTACATAAATTGAGATTCTTCTACATGGGAGATTTATCTCTTCTCTCTCATTTGTAAATTTATTCAATCATTTGTTTATATCAGTATGGACTCATGGATATTTATTTCATGCTTTGTGTTATAATTGTATACTACATTGCTTATTTTGTTGCTCAAGGTATTTCAGCTTTGGTCACTGAGTGTTTTTTCAGTTGGCCCATTCGCCCATTGGGTATACCCTCATCACTGTGGTTTTGTTTATGTTTGTTTGTTTTTTACTTTCCAGTGTTACAAGAAGGTCTAGGTGCATTCTCTACATTTTCGTCCCCAGTCAAGAACTAGCCATTTCTCCAAGAATCCAATGGTTCCTTTGGTTGGAGAATGGTAGCAAGATCTGAGCACTAAGTGTGCTCATTGCTACTGAAATGCCATTGCTTCTAGGCCTCTCAGATGAGAAAGCAAGGAAGTATATGTGTGTTTACTAACCCCTGTATATACACATACCTATAAATATTTCTATATGTAACAATCTGAATCTATATTAAATTAAACATGAGTTAATACTGATGTCCCCAATTCCAATTCATTACCTCATGATGGCACATTCTGGTCTTCATGCCTTGTTTGTCCATAACCTCCTACTCCAATAGTGAGAAACCTTGCTCCACTGTCTGTCATTTGTTTACTTAATTACTTAATTCCATTAGCATGTATAGCAATATTGGAATTTTTATCCTGTGATCCCATGGGCAATGACTTTATCAAGTAGAGTACACTGCTTATGTTGACAGGTTCTTTTACTTTCATTCTTACAGACTACATTCATTTCCAAAATTTTGCATGTCAGCACCATTTTACCCATCCTCCACAACAATGTTGTTTCACATATTTGTAATATGTTACTTCATATTTATTTCACACATATGTTATTTCATTGATCTGTAATATAGGTTGCTTTGTCACATTCTACATTCAATCCTGGGATCCCTTGATCTCTTAATTTTTTTTATTTGCATACATTAAAGTTAATTACTTTTGCTGTAAAATTCTATGGGCTTTAATAAATGTGTAGTGTCATATTTCATCATTATAGCATCATCAGAATAGTTTCACTGCCCTAAAAAATCCCTGTGATTCATCTGTTCAAACCGTTCCACTATTCCTGAACCCTCGCGACTACTGATCTTTTTACAGTCCCTGTGGTTTTTCTTCCCCAGAATATCATAATTGGAATCATACAGTATGTAACATTTTCAGACTGGCTTATTTGCTTAGCGATACATATTTAAGATCCATCCATGCCTTTTCACGGTTTGATAGCTCATTTCTTTTTATCATTGATTGGTGTTCCATTGTATGAATATACCACAGTGAGTTTATCCATTTAATTTTTGAAGAATATCTTGGTAGTTTCCAGTTTGAGACAATAACTAATGAAGTTACTATAAAAATTTGCATGCAGATTTTTGTATGGACATGGGATTTCAAATCAGATGAGGACAAATCAATAAAAATACAATTTTTTGATTAGTATGGCTTGTCTATATTTAGCTTTGTCAGAAAATGCCAGTGTCTTCCAAAGTGGTTGTACAATTTTTCATTTTCATTCTTACCAGCAATGAATGAGTGTAACTGTTGCTCCTCATCTTTGCCAACAACTAGTATTGCCAGTTTTTTCTTTGTTTGTTTTAGCCATTCTAATAGATGTGTAGTGGTTTCTCATTGTTGTTTTAATTTGTAATTATGTAATGACTAGTGATATTGAACATCTCTTCTCATACTTTGCTTCTGTATATCACCCTTGGTGAAGTATCTATTCAGATTTTTTGCCCATTTTATCATGGAGTTGTTTGATTTCTTATTGTTGAGTTATAAGAATTATTTGTATATTTTGGTAACAAATCCTTTATCAAACATGTATTTGCAAATAATTTCTCTCATTCTGTAGCTGGTCTTTTCATTCTCTTAATAGTATTTTTTCTCAGATCAGAAGGTTTAAATTTTAAAAAGTCCAAATTATCAATCTATTTCTGGTTCCTCTATTCTGTTCTGCTTGTCAATTTTCTATACTTTGGGTAATACCATGTTGTCTTGATTACTGTAGATTTATAGTAAATCTTGTAATCAGGTAGAGTGTATCCTCCAACTATGTTCTCCTTTAGTGTTGTATTGGCTATTCTAGTACATTTGTCTTTCCACATAAATTTTAGAATCAGTTTGTTAATATATACAAAATAGATTCCTGAGATTTTGATTGGTATTGTATTGAATCCATATATTAATTTGGGAAGAATTGACATGTTAACAATAGTAAATTATCCAATATATGACTACAGAATATCTTCCCATTTAATTAGGTCCTCTTTAATTTCTTTCATCAGAAATGTTTATAGTTTGCTACATATTAATTCTATAGTTATTTTGTTAGGTGTATATCAAATATTTAATTTATTTGTTGCTATTGTAGTCTTTTTAACCTTAAATACTAATTATTCATCGCTGTTATATAGGAAAGCAACTGGCTTTTGGATATTGACCTTTTATATTGTGTGACCTTCCTATACTCTCTTAGTTTCAGGCAAATTTTTGTTGATTCTTTGGAATTTTCCACATAGAAAATCATGTCATCTGTGAATGAAGACATTATTCCTAAATTCTATACCTTTTATGTCCTTTTCTTATCTTATTGTACTTGCTAGGACTTCCAACATGATGTTGACTAAGAGTGATGAGAAAGGTCACCCTTGCCTTAGTTCCAATCTTAAGGGGAAAGAATCTAGTTTCTCAATATTAATTAGAATTTAACTATAGGGTTTTTGTTTGGTGGTTATTTTAATAGATGTTATTTATCAAGTTGAGGAACTTCTCTATTCCTAGCTTTCTGAGTTTGTTTGTTTGTTTTTTTTAATCATGAATGGTCATTGGGTTTTGTTAAATGTTTTTTCTGTTTCTATTAATATGATCACATTTTTTTTTCTTTTATCTGTTGATGCAGTGTGTTAAATTAGTTGATTTTTAAATGTTGAACCAGCCTTGAATATCTGGAATAAGTCTCAGTTGGTTGTGGTGTATAATTCTTTTTATACATCATTGGATTTGATTCGCTAATATTTTATTTAAGATATTTGCATTTATGAGCATGAGAGACATTGGTTTGTAGTTTATCTTTTCTGTAATACCTTGGTCTGATTTTGGTATTAGAGTAATGCTGTGCTCACAGAGTGAAGAAGCATTTCTCCTACTTTTATTTTCTGGAAGACATTGCATAAAATTGGTGTCATTTCTTTCTTAAATGTTTGGTAGAATTCACCAGAGAACCATCTGTGTGCAGTGCTTTTCTTTTTTAATATTATTAATTATTGATATAGTTTCTTTAATAGATGTTGGCCCATTGAGATTATCCATTTTCTCTTATGTGAGCTTCGGTAGTTTGTGGCTTTTAGAGAATCTGTCCATTTCATCTAAGTTATCAAATTTGGGGGCATAAATTTATTCATAGTATTGCTCTTTTATCCAACTGGCCCTGGGCTAACATCTGTGCCCATCTTCCTCTACTTTATATGGGATGCCACCACAGATGACTTAACAAGAGGTGCATCTGTCTGCTCCCAGGATCTGAACCTGCGAAACCCCAGCCGCCAAAGCAGAGAACGGAAACTTAACTGCTACACAACTGAGCTGACCCTGTATTTGCTTTTTTTTGAACAAATGTTCTATAATCTCAATTAGATCAAGTTGATCTATAATGCTCTTCATGTCAGCTATAGCCTTACTGATATTCTGCCTTCTTGGTCTATCAATTACTGAAAAGGGGGTGTTGAAGCCCCCAACAGTAATAGTGGCTTTTTCTATTTCTCCTTCAGTTTTGTCACTTTTTGCCTTGTGTATTTTAACTCTTTGTTACTAGGTAATAAACAAATTTAGGATTGTCATTTCATCTTAAAGTTGACTCCTTTATGTAATATTCTCTTTATCCCTGGTAATATTTCTTGTTCTCAACTCTGCTTTGTCTGAAATTAACATAGATAACCAACGTTCTTTCAATTAATGTTAGCATGTATCTTTCTTGATCCCTTTACTTTTTCATATATGCGTCTCTGTATTTAAGTAGATATGAGTCTTATTTTTTAATCCATTCTGAAAATCTCTGTCTTTTACATGGTATATTTAAAGGCTTCATATTTAAAGCAATATTGATATGGTTGGATTAATAGCTCTTTTTTTATAGTTTTCCCTTTGTAACCTTTGTTTCTTTTTCCATTTTTTGCTTTCTCTGTTTTCTCTAGAGTTTGTAATGTACATTGTTTCTTAATGCAAGTCTATCTTCAAACAACACTATAATACTTCACTGGTAGTGCAAATATCTTATAATGGAGAGTTCTCAATTTCTCTTTCCTATCTTTTATTATTGTTATTAATTTCCCTTATCCTACATATCTATTATGGAAGGGGTTGTGTTTTTTCCAAAATTCACATATTGAAGGCCTCATCCTCAGTACCTCAGAATGTGACTATATTTAGGCATAAGGCCTTTAAAAAGGAAATTATGTTAAAATGAGGTTGTTAGGATTGGCCATAGTGCAATCTGACTGGTGTCCTTATGGAAGAGGAAATAGAAAATTTGGGCACACAAACAGACACCAGGTATGCACATGCACAGTGGTATGACCATGTGAGGACACAGGAAGAAGGTGGCCACATGCAGGCCAAAAAATAGAGGCTTCACAAGAAACTAAACCTTGGGCATCTTAGTCTTGGACTTCCAGACTACAGAACTGTGAGAAGATACATTTCTGTTGGTTAAGCCACCCAGTCTGTGGGATTTTGTTATGGCAGCCCTAGAAAACTAATACAATATCAGATGGTAGCAATAATCATTCAATATATTTTTACTATTATTTTAAATTGTCTTTTAAATCAATTAACAGTCTGAAAAATAAAAGATTTCTTCTCTCTTCATTTATTCCTTCTTTGATGCTCTTCTTTCCTTTAAGGAGATATGGGTTTTGAACATATATCATTTTTCTTCTTACTGAAGAAAATCTATTAACATTTTTTGAAATGAAGGTCTAGTGCTGATGAATTTGCTCAGGGTGTGTGTGTGTGAGAGAGAGAGAGACTGTCTTTATTTCTCCTTCACTTTTGCAGGGTACTTTTGCTGGATATAGAATACTAGGTTGTAATTGTCATTGTTTTTCTTCAATACTTCAACATTTCACTCTCCTTTCTTCTAGCTTGTGTGGTTTCTGATGAAAAGATTGCTGTAATCCTTATCACTTTTCCTGTATAAGTAAGGTATTTTTCCCTCTGGCTTCAAGCAGGATTTTCTCTTTGTCTTTTTCTCTGAAATTTCTGGATCCAGTGGTTTGGTATCTGTCACTAATTTTGGAAAGTTTTCAATTAATATTTATTTAAATCTTTTTTCTGTTTTGTTTTCTCTTTCTTATCTTTCTGGCATTCAATTATGCATTTATTACATTTTTTGAAATTACAACAGACTTTTTAGATGTTCTCTTTTGTTTTATTCCATTCTTTGGTTTATTTGTTTGCATTTTAGTTTGGGAATTTTCTATTGCCCTGTCTTCAAGTTTACCATGTCTTTCCTTTGCCATGGCAAACCATAAAAGGCATTTTTTATTTCTGTTGCAATGTTTTTGATTTGTTTTTGTTTCTTTCTTAGAGTTTCAATTTCTCTGGTTCTGTTAACTGTGGATTCTTGTTGTTGTCTACTTCTTTTATTGTAGCCCTTATCATATCAATCAAAGTTATTTTAAATTCTGTGCTTGATAATTCCAACATATGTGTCATATCTATCATTCTGATGGTTGCTTTTTCTCTCCACACTGTTTTTCTTGTTTTTGACATGCCTTGTAATTCTTCATTAAAAGCCAGTCATGTTGTACCATGTAATATCAACTGAGGTAAACTGAGGCACATAATGTGAGGATATATGCTAACCCGGCTAGGAGTTGGGCTGTGTTTAATGCTTGCTGTAGTTGTAACTGCCAGAGACTTCAAATTCCTCTTGTGTCCTTGATTTTATCTCTTCTCTTTACTAGGGTCTTCCTTAAGTATGCTTTCTTGGAGAGATTCTGCATTTTGCATCTCTTTCTGCTGTAATCCGTTGTTAATTTCCTGGAACTCCCTTGAGGTGGTGGTAAGGTTTGAAGGAGGAAAAGAATTTTATAAGTTATGATTAAATCTTAGTCTTTTAGTAGGTTTGTGTCTAAAAGTTGTAAATGTGTCAAGTTTTTCTCAGTTTTAAAGCATTTCTCCCCATGCCCTGTACTCTTATCTGATTGCACCATCTCCAATCTATTTTCTTAAATCTCTAACCTCTTTTGATTATGTCCTCCCATCATTTTAGGTAAGACAGGAAGACTAGAGGAGGCTGGCATGGGATTCACAGCCTTCAGCTAAGTAGAATACGGGTCTGATAATGTTTTTTCAACTGGAGAGTATGCATTAGTTATGGAGAAGGCTGTGTGTGTGTGTTGCAATGATTACCCCTCCTCCTCTACCCACAGTTTGGATGCCCCCTTCTTAGATTTCCATTGTGAGAACTTGGTGGGGTGTCTGGAGGTAAAGCATATGAAAGTGTGGGGTCCCCCTAAGACTGAAGCTCCCATGAGTTTCTCATTCTCACACTAGTCCACACTCAGTCTCCAACAATTTATCAAAATTATCATCAAAATGTTCCTATTATTTTATAGCTCCTCAGCAGTTTCTCTTCCAAGTAAGCTGTTCTTAGCTGTGACTCTTCAGATGTGGAAGTTTGCCCCGTAACTGTAGTTTTCTGATGGTTCCGAGAAATATCAGGGATTTTCTGCCTGTCCAGCTTTTTCTTGTAAACACATAAGTGATGACCTTTATGCCTTTTAATTGTCAGTGATGAAGTTCTCTATCAGACTTTAAACATCATGAGAATAAAGATGATGTTTCTTAATTACTACTGCATTTCCAGTAGCTAACACATAGCTGGTACATAGCAGATATTTAGTAAATATGTTAAGAAATAGTACACAAAGAGAAGGGAAAAACGGGGAGTTATTGTTTAATAGGTATAGAGTTTTAGTTTTACAAGATGAAAAGAGTTATAGGGATGGATGTTGGTGATGTTTGCACAACAATGTGAATCTATTTAATACCACTGACCTATACACTTAAAAATGGTTAAGATGATAAAATTTATATTATGTGTATTTTACCACAATGAAAAAAGAAGAAAAAAACAATAAACATCTCCTCCTCATTTTCCTTTCAATTTATACAGGATTTTAAAAATTGAATATATGTATTTAGTTAATTATAAGAAAGGATACATATTCACTGTAGAAAAATTAGAAAACACTGTTGATAAAGTAAAAAAAGAATAATAGACTTTTCAAATCTACTTTATTTTAAAGAGGTATAAAAATCAATTTTAAAATATTCTAAAACTGATTGCTAAAGCATAAACGACACATCCTTTTCTTATAATCTCATCAACATTGGGTATTGTCCTTTAGAAAAATGCCCATTTGATAAAGAGAAAGAAAAGCCCATTGTTTTAATTTGCATGTCTTCTATTACTAGTAAGGTTTCATGGTTTTTCATGTTTTTGGCCTGTTTTACTTTGTATTTGCCTGTTACACACTGATATCTTTTCCTTATTTTATTTTGGAATGTGTTTCTTACTGGTTTGTAAAATTGTATTAAGAATGTTAACTTTGTTAACGTGTTAGCAAACATTTTTCCTAATTTCTCTTGTTTTATTTATAGCACATTTTGACAGAAGGAAGCTTTTCTTTTTTATGTTTAAAAAAAGAACAGTAGATAGAATTCTTTGTAAAAATCAGTAATAATGTGTGGACAGTGAATGAACAGAAATACCTAAGCCTTCTTGAAGATGTAAAATCCATCCATTTATCAACAGAAGAAAAGCCCTATTTCTGAAATCATCTGCTTCTGTGTAGGATAATAGCCAATCACCCACAAAATATACTATTAAACACTAATATGGGGACCATAAGAAATGCCAGTCTGCTCTTCTACCAGAACTAATGGAAACAGGTACTTTTATCTTCATGGCACTTGTCTTATAAATAACTTTTGACCAGCACAGTTCCCAGGGTTAGGGACAACCCCAATTCAAGCAACGTAGCCACACCAAGGCCCTGGACATGATGCCACCCCTAAATTAGGAGACAGTTATGCATGTCTGTTGAAAGTTAAATGTGGGACTGAGTGTGAGTTGTAGACACAACTCCCATTTCAGAGCTCCCCAGGACAAAACTGGATTAGGAGCATTAACCCAAGTATCATACCTTAGAATCATTTATATGAAAGCATCATGATGTGGCCTTTAGGAAAACATCCCTATACACAGCAAGATTACCAATAGCAGGGAATTTAGCTGTGTCTATTATACAGCAAAGAACAACAAAAAAAATCTCATAGTGCACATAGTTTTTTTTTTTTTTTTAATTGCAGATATGTTCTATATTTTACTACCCTAGTTCTGCAGGGATGGGGCATTTTAGACAAGAAAGAAATAGAGCCAGGTTTTTCTCTTCCAGAAGGCTGGCATTAAGATAAGTTACTTATACACATCTAAATTAAGGAAAGTAAATAGTGACTGAAATCCTAAATTGCTAAGGTTCAATCTGGGAAACCACGGGTTTTAGAGTTAAGAGGATATTGGTTCCAGTCACTCTTGTGTGTGACATCAGACGAATTGCCTTTTTTTCTCAACAAGAAAATGAGACATGTCTCAAAAATACTTTAAAAATTTAAAAACATGTATATTTTTCAAGTACTCAATGGAGTATTTGGCACTCAGTGGTTGGTAGTTCAATAATAATCCCACTCAAATGCAGGGTGGGACTGGATCAGAAAAGGAAAAAAAAAAGAAGTAAATTAAGAAGTGTTGAGGGCAAATAACTTGGATGGAAATGTGTCTTCTTTAGCTTTATTGTCCTTCAATTATATTTCCTGTAGGTGGCTAGGCAAGATTAATGGTGGGCATCAATCCAAATTATTTAAACTGATGTAGTCCTAGAAAGCTATGTTTCAATCAAATGGCAAGTACACATATGGAGCTTTATATTTCAACAAATATTTAATGAACATTATTATAAAATGAGTATTTTCTCCAATTACTGCTTAGCTTCTTTGGATTGTTATACAGTGGGGTTTTATGAAGAAATGGACCCACACACGCACACATGAACACATATATGTGTGGACACAAATATTTGGCCATAGTAATTAGATTCTGAAAAAAACATTGTTTTTTGCCAGCTTCTTCAGAAACTTTGATCTAACTTCTATCATATTTATGTTTTCTATCACCAAGAATGCCCAATGATTCAAAAGAATAATTTTGGACAACTTATCTTGCCTATAACTAGGCTACTTTGCCTTAAAGTTGGAGAAGAACATTAAGAAAAGCTTAGCTCACATCTTGCAGACATTATATGAAAGAATTTCATGCATAGATTCTACAATCCTGGTTGTGTGGTGATGGTGCTGCTGAATTACCCTGACTGGCTGGTAGAAGATGGGGTTTCCACCACTGCAGAGTCTTTTCTACAGGGCAAAATTATCTGGATTTAGAAGAGGGTTTATTCACAGTTGGCTTCTTAATTTGAGGCTTCTAAATCCATTCTTTTCAATCACTTAGAGGAATGCCTCCCAACTGAGTTCATTTCCAGAACAATTTCAGAAAGCTAGTGCTGAAAGGGTAACCTAGTGTTATTAGTCATTTACAGCACAAGCTCTCTGAACTGACTTCCCCTTAATAATGCACTGAATTAATCTACACTCCATAAACTTTACTGATACTAATGGAATCCTGAATACTCCCTACTAGTAAGTTCTTGTCAAATATGATTGAAAAAGTCTCCTCCCACTGGATGTGCTTGTTTCCAAAATTTTGTGCTTTCCATAATTTAATTAAATTTTATGTGAGCAAATTTCAAATGAGAGCAATAAAGAGCAGAGATCTTTCCTTCTGTATTTCTCTTTTTTTCTCTCTCTTTCTTCTTTTTACTTTTTTTGTGTTATAAAAACTAAGTTGAATTATTTGGAAAGGCTTGATGACATTAATTTGACAAAAAAAAAAAAAAATGTTGTCTGTCTTCCTAGCTGGGGTGGAGTGTATTTTAGTCTTACTCTTGTGTTCTTTTGGTATCTCCTCTATCCTGCATAGTAGGTCTTCAATAGTTTTCTGGAGTGAATTATAGATTAAAGAATGGTGCTGACCCTTTGTATTCTATCCATTATTGTAACAGCACCTAATAATGGATTTATATCATTTGGTTTCAATCTTTTCCCTTATTTTCTGTTTCATTTTCCCTTTTCCTCTTTATGCTCTCTCCCCTCTTTTGTTCCCTTCCTCTCAGTTCATTCCTTTGTTTTATATAACAACCTTCTTTTTACCCCCGTTTGTCAATGGTTTCTGCACTTTACATTCCGTTATGATAAACTAGTGTGGTTCCAAAGAACACCCTGGAGTGTGAGACAAAACTTTCTGAGTCCTAGTCCCAGTTCTCCCACCCATTTGCTATGACTCTAGGCAAGCCATATAGCCTCTAACATATGTCTGTATCCCCATCTCTAAAATATGGAAAATAATTTATTAATTTTTTCCAGATAGTGCATAGATCTGACATGCTACCATTTTGAGAAATATTTAACTAAAAAGGAGTCACTGTAACCAGCTACTTTTCTAGCCATAGAGAAGCAATTTTTGTTAGAAACTGGGTTTAAGAGATAGATAGCAGATCTAGGCCAGATCTATTTGAAAGAAATGAAAAATCTTGTGTATTCAGCTATCTCAAGAGCCATAGAGCTTTGAACTTGCCTCTGGTGATCGGCAAAATGAACAGATGCTGTCTAAGGCAATAACGTTCTGAGGCTCCCTGCCTCCCCCTTTGCACAGATTTTTTAGATTTATTGAGTTCAAATTTCTACATGGCTGCCTGCCACACACCTACCTGATGATTCGAGTAGTATTTTCCTTGGCTAGTAAGGTCTGCATTTCATTGTTCCATCAACACTGAGCAGATTGAAATGGAGCCAGGATTCAAATTTAAGGCCCATGACAAACATTTCCAGGGATGACAGGATCAGGCTGGTTCTATCTGTATTTTATTATCTCTTGTCATTCTTCACAATTACAACATTTCTGGCAACGAAATGAAACTACTAAATTCAATAAATACACCTAGGGAGAGCTGTTGGTAGTCAATCTTACAAGTTCATAGTAAAAGGCCTTAGAGGAAAAAAATATACACATTTAATGGAGATGGAAGAATTTCAGTTTTTCCAAAATGATCAAAAGCTGCTTGTACAATTGCTCCATATCTAGGGGAAACATCATCCCTTTGTTGTTTTATGTCCACAGTTTATGCTGCGAATAAATATCGCCAGGGGTCAAGAAATAGTAAGGTGGAGAGACACAGGAAGAGAGGCAAGATTTTGAGGTTCTGCCTAATTGATACCTTAAAAAAGTAAGTGATAAAGAAGCAATATATCTTTTTATCTCTCTAATTCTTAAATTCATGAACACACATACACACACACACATACACTCACAGACAAATTCTGAATTGTCATATAGAAATTTCTGATAAAATGCAAGGATATAGGCAGTTAGAAACTTAGAATATACTTATCTACAGGTATTTAAAAACCACAATAATCAAAAATGACTGAAAGACTGTAGAGCACAGGCCTTCCAGAAAATGTTCCCTCTGCTCCTGACCTTTAAACTAATTTTCCTGGGAACTTTGTTCTGCTGATTTGAGATCTCCTTTGTCCTTTCCTAATACTCAGTATATGCCTGTCATTGGGTAATATTGTTTTATAATTATTGAGTTTTTCTATTTTAGTTGGAGAACCAAAATATGTTTTATGATCAGAATGATACAGAAAAATGGGGAGGAAAATCAATAAATTTCCTTCAGCCCCTTTCCTGTTCTCTCATGCTCATTACCTCTCCTCAAATAATAATTTTAGAGGTAACTTGTGTCAATAGGACTATATCTTTTCAAACATTTTGTTCTAGGCACATACAGGATCTTGGTATTTGCAGTGCATTACCACTCTTTTTTCTCTAACACAAGGCTTACCTATCTTTCTGTGTTAATACATACAGACTTAATACATTCTTTTTAATGACTTCATATTATTCTTAACATTAGCTATATTATAATTTATTTTACTCTGTTCAGTTTGTTCTCACTTGGATTATTTGCAATTTCACTGTTATAAACAGTGTTGCAACATGCACATACATTCATATTCAATGGCATACATATTTCCCTAGAATGAACTCCAAAAACTACAATTTCTGAGTCAAAGGCTATGCATATTTAAAGTCCAAAGTGGCTGAACTAACTTTCACTCTGTATCTATAATTTATGAAAATTGCCAATCTATCGCCACATCCCCATGACAACCCTCAATATTATCAATCCCTGAAAAATTTTACCAATCTGTGTAGACTTTGTTATTTTGATTTGCTTTTCTTTAATTGCTAGTGAAATTGAGCATCTTTTCACATGTTCATTGGCCATACCTATATCTTATTTTGTAAATTGTCAGTTTTTATCCTATGTTGATTTATCTTTTGGGTTATTTGTATTTCATCTTTTTTATTTATAGAACTCTTTTATATATTTCAGATGTTAATTCTAGTATCTGTTAGCTGTACGAGAAGAAAATATTTTCTCCCAGTATATGGCTTGTCTTTCTATTTTATTTATGGTACTTTTCCTGTTCAAGTTTCTTAGTTTTTTATATAGTACAAACTCTTAATCTTTTTTTAAGGCTTCTGAGTTTTTCTCTTACTTGCTAAAGCCTTACTCATCAAAGCTCAATGCAATTTACTAAATTTTTCTTGATACTTTTATGATTCTGTTTTTCACATTAGATTTTTAATCCATCCATCATTTATTTTGAGTATGGGTAAGGTAGAGATTAATTTTTTTTTAATGTTTAGCTAAACATCCAATGACATATATCGAGAAGTCAACCTAAACTTGCCATTAATTAGAAATGTCACCATTATAATGTAACTAATTCTACATATTTTAGATTCTCTAATCTGTTCTGTTTATGCATTTGTTAATTTTTGAGCCATATCAAACAATTTAAATTAACATAGCTATATACTGTGTGTTAATATTTGGAAGAGCAATTCTTTTTATAATTTTTCTAAGAAAACTTAGATATTATTACAAAAATAATCATACAAATTTCATAAATGAATACTACAAAGATTTTAATGTGAATTGCAAAAATTTATAGATTATTTTGGAATATTTAACGTATTTTATCACTGAGCTTTTCATATAGCAACACAATTATTTTTCCATTTATTATCTTTTTCCTTTACAGTGTTTAGAATTTCCTTAGACTTTCTTTTCAATTTTATTTTTAGGCAATTTGGGACATTTGTTAACATTGCTAATGTTTAAATGCATTATAACTTGAATCTTGTTGAAGTTAAAATTTCTAATTGCTTATTTCAATAGAAGAGCTTTTGATTTTCATGTGATTTGTTTTATATCCTAGTAATTTACTAAATACTGATTAATTCTGATAGCTTACAGTTTATTGTCTTAAATATTTATAGATGGCAATTAATAGTGATAACCTTCTCTTACCAATACTTAAACTTCTTTTCCTTTTTCTCTAATTATATTGGCTAATGCTGCCAAACAATATTGAATATTTATCTTAATAAACAGATCCTTTCATATATTTTTCTTGTGTTTCTAGTGCCTTTTGGTTTAGTATAAATTTAACGTGAGTTTCAGGATGATAAATTTTGCCAAGCCAAATGAGGTTGAAAATATCAACTTTACTCACTGATGAGCAAGCAACCGAAAATGCCCACAAAATGAAATTTAAAAATGCAGCTTAAACTCTGCCTCCAATACCCCTGAATTAAACTTACCCATCAATATATAGGTGAAGCAGTTGAAATGGAAAGAGTGAAAAATGGTGCCTACCAAATGGAGAAACAAAAGATAAAAGAACTTATTTTACTTGAGCACATGCACTTCAAAAAAAGGCAAGGGGATGTGCCACATGTGAACAGTGACAGGCACTCTTCTGGATTTTGAGCTATGGTGTTGAAAGAAAGAGAGGATAAGGTGCCCCTGCCTGCATGAAACTTTCATTTTAGAGAAGATGGCAACAATAAACACATAAATAAATAAATATACAAGGAAGGACAAATGTGAGAAAAAACAAAACGAAAACAACATAAGAGTGTACACCTCAAAGGAGAGTATTATAATTTCATAAAGAATTTTCAAGGAAGATCTATCTAATAAGGTGACATGTGAACAGAAATCTGAATAAATTCAAATGTGAGCAAAGAGCAAAATGGCATACTAGGAATCTCCAAGTTCTCATTCCCCTACAGAAACATTGAAAAATCATCAATTATACAGGCAGAGTTTTCCCGAAGTGACTGTTTTGGTACTCTGGAGGTTATCTGAACGCTTGCAGCTTGTAAGGGAAAAGCTTGGATGGGAAATTGTGGTTGGCATTAGTCAAATTCAGCCTTCAGGATGATAGTAGTTACTCACTCCCTTCTGTACAGCCCTGTGGCAGACAGCTGTGGGAATGCAAATCTTCTGGTGTGGCTTGCTGGAGCCAGCATGGGAAGTAAGGACCTTACCCTCCAAATATTGGAGTTCTGTGTTTTGAGTGCAGATTCTTGCTTTTGATCATGGAGGTTCTGGTACAGAGACTGATTGCCACTGTGTCAACCCACAACAACTGAAGTGGCTTCCAGGGGATTTCAAGGAGCCATATCTGTTTTAGTGGATATTCAAAAATGACACCCATGTACATAGGGGATTTAGAAAGGCACTGCATGTGTGAGGAAGAGACACAGCCTCAGAAAAACCTGAGAAGACCTTAAGCTTTCACCTCAGGCTAATCTGTACAACAATCATCAAAATAGCAAACCCTTGGGAAAAGGGAGAATCTGAGTTCTAGAGTTACCACATTATATGACTCAAATGTCCAGTTATCAACATAGAATAACATTCATACAAAGAAACAGGAAAGATTGGTCTATTCAAAGGAACAGAAGAAATCAACAGAAAATGTACCTGAGGAAACTGAGATATTGGACTTACTAGACAAAGACTTCAAAACAACTGTCTTAAAGATGTTCAAAGAGCTAAAGGAAGACATGTCAGCTTGAAGTGAAAGAATGTTAGAAAATAACTCAAACCCATATAAAGACAGAAAGATCTGTGGTAAAGGTAAATACACAGGTAAATTTAAAAAAAAGAGTATTATTGCAATTTTGTTTTGTAACTCTACTTTTATCTATTACAGAATTTAAAATACAAATATATAAAATAATCATTAATCAATATTATTGGACATCCAATGTATAAAAAATGTAATTTATGACACCAATGACACAAATGGCTGGGGGACACAGCTGAAGAGGAGTACAGTTTTTTATGCAATTGTAGTTAAGTTGCCATCAATTCAAAATAGATTGTTATACATTTAGGATGTTACGTGTAATCCCCATAGTAGCCAGAAAGAGAATATCTATAAAATACTCAAAGAATGAAGTGAGAAGGAAATCAAAATGTGTCGCCGTAAAAAAAGGAAAAGAAAGCTAAAGGTGAAAAGAGGCAGTAATGAAGTTAATGAAGGACAAAAACTATAAAAGATACATAAAACAAATAGCAAAATGACAGAAGTAATTCCTTTTGTATTAATAATTGCTTGAAATGTAAATGTATTTTTTGCAGTTAAAATAAAAAGATTGATAGAATAGACAAGTTTTCTTGATCCAACTATATGCTGACTATAAGAGACTGCTTTAGATCTAAACACATCAAATAGGCTGAAGATGAAAGGACAAAAAAAATATTTAATGCAAATAGTAACCAAAAGACAGTTGTGGTGGCCATCAGACAAAATAGATTTTGCGTCAAATATGTTTAAAAAAGACAAAAAAAGACATTATATATTGATAAAAGGGTGAATTTGCCAAGAAGATATAACAGTTTAAGCATATGTGCATCAGACATCAGAGCCCCAAAATACATTTAGCAAACATTGACAAATTTGAAGGGAGAAATAGACAGTTCTACAGTAATAGAAACTTCAACACACCACTTCCAATAATGGATAGAACATCTTGACAGAAGATCAATATGGAAATAGAAGACTAAACAAGACTGAACAAAGTAGACATAGCAGGCATATATAGAACACTTCACCCAACAAGAGAATATACTTTATTTTTCCTCAAGTACACTGTGAACATTCTCCAGATCAACCATGTTAGGCCACAAAACAAATCCCCCCAATTTTAAAAGATTGAAATCTTACAAGGTATCTTTTGTGACCATGATGGAATAAAGCTAAAGCTCAATAAAAGAAGGAAACTGGCCAAGTCACAAACACGTGTAAATTAAACACAACTTAAACAACCAATTGGTTAAAGAAGAAAACACAAGGAAAATCAGAATATACCTTCAGACAAATGAAAATGAAAGCACAACATACCAAAATTTATGGAACACAGTGGGAGTAGTGATAAGAAGAAAATTTTTATCTGTAAATGCATGTAAGAAGCCTAAATTTACACCTTAATGAACTAGAAAAAGAAGAGCAAATTAAACCCAAAGCTAGCAGAAGAAAGAGATAATAAAGCCTAGACCAAAGATAAATAAAGTAGAGATTAGAAAAGCAATAGAGAAAAATCAATGAAACCAAAGTTTTTCTTTCAAGAGATAAACAATATTTTTAAAAAATTAGCTGTATTGACTAAAAAAACAGAGAAGTCTCAAATTTTTAAAACCAGAAATGAAAGTGAGTACATAACTACTGAATTTACAGAAATAAACAGGATTATAAGAGTATACAACAAGCAAATTTACCCCAACAAATTAGATAACCAAGATGAAATGGACAAATTCTTAGAAAAACACAATCTATCAAAACTAAACCAGGGTTGGCCCTGTGGCATAGCAGTTAAGTTTGCACATTCTGCTTCGATTGCCCAGGGTTCCCCAGTTTGGATCCTGGGCGTGGACCTACTCACTGCTTATCAAGACAGGCTGAGGCAGCATCCCATATAGAAGAGCTACAGCTCTACAACTATGAAACACAGCTATGTACCAGGGCTTTGGGGAGAAAAAATTAAAAAAGAGGAAGGTTGGCAACAGATGTTAGTGCAAGGCCAATCTCCCTCAAAAAAAAAAAAAGAAAAGAAAAAAAAACGAAACCATGAAGAAATAGAAAATCTTAAATGATATGGAACAGGTAAGGAGAAATTGAATCAGTAAACAAAAACTTCTTAGCAAAGAAAACCTTCTGACCAAATGGCTTCGCTGATCAGTTCCATCAAACATTTAAAGAACTAACACCATCCTTCTCAAATTCTTCCAAAGTGTTGAAGAGAATGGAACACTTTCTAACTCATTCTATGAGGACAGAGTTACCCTGATTTCAAAGCTAGACAAAGACATTTCGTGAAAAGTAAAGAAAAAAACTACAGACCAATATCCCTTAAGAATGATGAAAAAATTCTCAATAAAATGTTAGTATACCAAATTCGTAGTGTATTAAAAGGATTATACACCACGATCAAATTGTATTTATTCCTGTAATGCAGGGATGGTTCAACATATGAAAATCAATAGATATAACATACTATATTAATGGAATGAAGAAAAAAATCCTGCCTGACATTCTCAATTGATGCATAAAAAGCATTTGACAAAATTCAACACCTTTTATTAACAAACACACTCAACAAACTAAGAATAGAAAGAAACTACCTAAACATGATAAAGATCATATACAAAAAAACCAACAGATATTATCATGCACAATAGTGAAGGAGTGAATGCTTTCCCCAAGTTCGCAAACAAGACAAGGATGCCCACTTTGACCCCTTCTTTTCAATTCAGTATTAGAATTTTTAGCCACAGAAATTAGCCAGAAAAGAGAAAAAAGAAAGAAGGAAGGAAGGAAGCAGACAGAAAAACTTCTGAATCAGAAATAAATAAATAAAATTATATCTGTTTGCAGATGACCAGATCTCATATGTAGAAAACCCTAAGGATTCCATAAAAAAAAACTATTGGTGCTAATAAACAAATTCAGCAAAAACGCAGGATGCAAAATATAAACAAAAATGTCAGTTCTGTTTCCAAACACTGATAAATAATCTGAAAAGAAAAATAAGAAAGCAATTCTATTTACAATAGCACCAAAAAGAATAAAATACTTAGGAATAAATTTAACCAAGGAAAGGAAAGAGTTGCACGCTGAAGACTACAAACCATTGCTAAAAGAATTATAGACGATGTAAATAAATGGAAAGATATCCTGTGCTCATGGATTGGAAGATTTAATATGGTTATAGTGAAATTACTTCCCTGAGTGTCTACAGATTCAACACAGTCTTTACCAAAATCCCAGTGGTAATTTTTTGTAGAAATTGAAAAAGTCTCCTAATATTCATATGAATCTCAAGGGACCTGTAATAGCCAAAACAATCTGGAAAGAGATCAAATTTGGAGGACTCACACTTTCTGATTTCAAAACTTACTAGAAAGCTACAGTAATCAATATAGTGTGATACAGGGTTAAGGAAATATATATACTAAAGAAATAGAATAGGGAGTCCAGAAATAAACCTGCACATATGTGGTCACAAGATTTTCAACAAAGATGCCCAAGACCATTTGATGGGGAAAAGACAGTCCAACAAATAGTGCTTAGAAAACTGGATATCCATGTGTAAAAAAAGTGAACTTGAAACTTTACATGATGGCACACACAAAACATGACTGAAAATAGGTCAAAGACCAAAGTGTAAGAACTAAAAGTATAAAACTGTTACACACAAACACAGGAAAAAATGTTCATGACATTAGACTTGGCAATGATTTCTTGGATATAACACCAAAAGCACAGGCAACAAAAGAAAAACTGGATCACATCAAATTAAAAACTTTTGTGCATAAAAGGCACTATCGATATTGGGACAAGACAACCTGTGGCATGGGAGAAAATATTTCAAATCATATATATGATAAAGGTTATTATCCAGACTATATAAAACCTCCTAAAACGCAACAAAAAACTCAAATTAAAATTGAGCAAAAGACTTAGACATTTCCTCGAAGAAGATATGCAAATGACCAAGAAGCTCATGAAAAGATGCTCAATATCATTGGTCTTTAGGTAAATGCAAATGAAGACCACAATATGATACCATGTCATATCCATTAGGATGGCTATTATCAACAAAGCAGAAAATAACAAGCATTAGTGAGGATGTGGAAAAATTGGAACACTTGTGCAGCCACAGTTTATTTTAGTTGTTTGTCAAAAAGTTAAACATAAAATTACCATATAATTCAGCAACTTCACTTCTAGGTATGTACCCAAAGGAATTGAAAGCAGGGACTTGGTCAGTTACTTGAATGCCAACGTTCATAGCAACATTATTCACAATAGCCGAAAGTTGCAAACAACCCAAATGCCCATCAACAGATGAGTGAATAAACCAAATGTGATATGTACGTATAATAGAATATTGTTCAGCCTTAAAAATTTTATAAAATTCTGATCTATGCAATAACATATAAGCACCTTGAAAACATGTGCTAAGTAAAATAAGCTAGACACGAAAGGACGAATATTGTATGATTCCACTTGTATGAGATACCTAGAAGAGGTAGATTTATAGAGACAGAAGGTAGAATAAAGGCTGTGAGATCCTGGGAAGAGGATGAGAGTGGGATGGTATTGTTTAATTGGCACATAGTTTCTGCTTGGTATGGTGAAAATGTTCTCAAAATAGATAATAGTGATGGATGCACAACATTGTGAATGTGTAGACACCTCTTACAGAAGAGTTCCAGATAGAAAAAATAAAATGCAAACTAGCCCTGAGGTGGGAGAGTACCAGGAACAGGAGGCCAGTCTGAGTAGGATGATGAGGGCACATAAGTGAGGTCAGAAATGTAAACAGGGGCCAGATCTTTCAGAATCTTTTAGACTATGATAGGGTCTTTGTGTTTACTCTAAATAAGATCAAGTTCTTAAAGGATTTTGAGCAAATGGATCATATAATATAATCCCTGCTTTAAAAGAATGATGCTAGATCATATATGAGAATAGAGTGTAGAGTGGCCATGTTGGAAACAGAGAAGTGTGAATGTTATTGCCAACAGTCCAGCCAAGGAATGAAAGAGACTTGAATTAGACTGGTAGCAGAAAAGACGGGGAGGAGTGGGAAGATAGAAGGCACACTTTGAAGATAAAGCTGGCAGGATTTGCTCATGGTTTTGATATATGGTAGGAGAGAAGAAAATGAATCAAAATGATTTCAGGACTTTTGGCTTTGAACAGCTGGTAAAATAGAGTTGTCTTTTACCAAAATGGGGGATATTGGTAAAAGAGAACTTCTGGAGAATCCCACAGCTTATAAAATATTATCTACTGATGCTTATGGATTCCAAACAATTATCGTAGTCACACCTCCTTCTGTGGTGAAGCTTGAATAAATGGTAGAGCAAGGGGCAGGTTATGGTCATTATTATGCTTTCCAGTTAGCCTCTCTGTAGTTCACGGTGGCCTCTACTGCTTTACAATTCTGGATAAACTTCTCAGGAGCTTATAAGAGCTATCTAGGCAGGAGCCTGGTTCCTTTTCTGAAAGAAAAAAAAAAAAATATATATATATATATATACCATCCAGAAGCTAGACCACATTATCTGGAAGCTGTGGCAATTGACAACAGCAAGTAGGACAGATACGCTTTCAGTAGCATACAGGGTGCTAATTTAAATCCTAAGGCTGCTCTGTATGCAATTGGAACATGAGAATGTTATTGTCTATGCATGTTAGACACAGAAACCCAGGCAGGCTGTTAGTGTTAGGACCCACTGAATTCTGACTACAGGCAACTAAAGCTCAATCAACCAGGTAGAGGTTTAGGGATAGGACTCAAAACCGGAGCAGATTCTGAATAGAGTATGGCAGGCATCATTACAAAGAAGGGTATGGAAACAGACAACCCAGAACAAGGACAAGTCCCTGAATTTCCAAGGATCTCTAATATCACATAAGAAAGGAATCCAGTGTTGCTCCCCATTATCCCTTCCCATAGCATCACTTGTCAGGAGTTCATGAAACTCTGTGATTCAGTAAAGCTGATAGTTGACCTGAGAGGAAAAACACATGAGATGTGCATCCATGGAAGAGGAATTATGGTTTTCTTTGGCTGAAAGAGAGTATAAGAGAGATCTTGGAGATGGAAAATGGAGGAGCAGAATAATCCTTGCATCCCCCAGAAGCAAAGAATTCAAAGGTGCAAGTGATAGGTGGCCTTGTGTATTAATTCATTCCTAGGTGTTTTATATTTACCTGAGAATAATTCTGGTCGTAAATCACAGGCTCTTTATCTATTTGACCCACTGATATAGCTAAAGCGCTTTTTAAATATTCATTGCCATTTAGACTTCTCAATTATAATGGTTAATGCTTTGTGCCTTTGTATGTATGGTGTGAATGTGATCTGACCACCTTCATTTGTTTCATTTATGTTTTATTTATAATTGGGTGTTTATATTCTTATCTGAAGAATGCAGATGGTGTGCGCAGAGCTCATGAACTTCCTCCTTTGCAGATGCATCTTAACTCCTTTCCCTAAAAATAAACAGGATGGCGTTATTAATGACAACAACACACACTTGTCATTTCCTGCATGGATCCCAGTGTTTAGCAGAAGGAGTGCTATCTTGCAGTGGCTGATCAGGCTTAAGCCCAGCGTCACGATGCAACTAACCCCCAAGGAAGCCTGGTATGTCAAATGCCAGCATGTCTGTGAAAATGCCATAGCTGATATTTCTAGCGACAAGGGAAATAAGCCAGTGGGCACAGCAGTTGAGGTTATGTAGCTGTTTCTGATACTACATGGCTTTGAACTGCTGTCTCTCATCTGATGCCTGGCTGTGTCCCTGTATTAACCAATGAAAGATCAACTGATTCAATTTTACATATCCCACGACTGAGTTTGTTTCCATCTCATCTGCCTCAATAATATTTCTCTTTCCACCAGGCATTAAGTTAGTCAGCACCATTTATTGAGTTTCCACAGTATGTATAGACACTTGAAGTGATATATGAGTATTAATCGCAGTAGGCTTCATTGAAGGGGGTACTAAATAAATTATTATTTAATTAAAGCTCAAATCAAGGCTGATAACAAAATAAATGTCTGAGCAGTTGGACCATCTCTGCCTGAACCAGTCGGACTATAATTATATACGGCCATGGACAAATCACTTCACTGGAACACAGATGCCTGTAAAAGTGACTAGCCCCAACTAATGGCTACTGTAAATCAAGAGATGGTGATAGCTAATCAGATGGAGACCTTCCCACAGTGAGGAGTTAAAGTTTTGTGAAAACAATTCTCAACACTAGCCAAAGTGAAGATAGATTGTCTTCTTTCTAAAAGCATCATGAATGAAGCCTTGAGCAATGTCACCTTGCGTTTCCTCACTGTTTCCATGAAGATATTGGCTTATGAATAAACAGTGAATCAATGGTTGAATGTGAAGAAGGAAGTGAACTTGGAGTCACACAGATATAGATTTGAATCCAGGCTTTGCTACTGACTTGCAGCTTGATTTGTGGTAAGTTACTTTAGTTTTTCAACCTTAGTTTCCACATTCCTAAAGAATAAATAATAATGTATGTCAGCTTGAGTTTCTGAGTCTGAGAGTAGAATAGATAAAGCACTTATAATACGTTAGACTAAATACATGATGGAACTGATTGCTACTAGTCTTGCAAAGGATATTATTTATTGCTGAAAATAGTCTAAAATTGCTGCAAATTCTACTATATTAAAACTGTAGGGTTTGGGGGCTTATTTGGAACAGTACCTAGAGTTATTACTTTAACTAATGTGTTTTAATGAAACCCATATTAATATTTGGTATGTTTGGTTTTTTCAATTAAGACTTTATTCTTTTAGGGCCATTTTAGGTTCACAGCAAAATTGAGGGGAAGATATAGAGATTTCCCCCATAACCCCTGCCTAGACACACGCATAGTCTCCCCCATTATCAACATCCCCCACCAGAGTAGTACATTTGTTACAATTGATGAACCCACAATGACACATCATAATCACCCAAAGTCTATAATTTAGATGATGGTTCATTCTTAGTTGTACATTCTCTGGGTCTGGACAAATGTATAACAACATGTATCCATCATTATGTATCATACAGAGTATTTTCATTACCCTAAAAATCCTCTGTGCTCCACCTATTCATCCTTCCCTTCCTGCTCCTTCACCAACCCCTGGAAACACTGATCATTTTACAGTCTCCATAGTTTTGCCTTTTCCAGAATGTCGTGCAGTTGGAGTTATACAGTATATGGCCTTTTTCACATTGGCTTCTTTTGCTTAGTAATGTGCATTCAATGTGTTATGCTGTTTTTATTGCTATCAAATACTTTACTAAATATTTGTTAAAATAATTGGATAAGTATCCTCAAAAAAAATAAGATCATAGTTTGATATCCAAACACAACCACTTTAATGTTGTAATTATACATCTTATTTATTTTCACATATACTTATCAGATGTGAACAACTACTTGAATTAACAACCTAGTAACTCATTGAGTGTATATGCTGTAATATATTTTTATTGTTAGACATTTAGTTCATTTCTATTTTTGTACTATTACCAACAATACTTGTGAGGATTTTTTTTAATAAAACAAATATTTGTTGATATGAATAAATATATACTTGTATGTATGGAAAAGAACCATAAAATTAAACCCCCCTTTTCTGGGGATGTATTAGCTTAGGTTGCAGACTCTTATTGTTGGAACCAGTGAAAATGCTGAAGTTGGGGCTTCCCTCTCCTTCAGAACCCTTTCCTTGCTGCTTGTGTCATTCTCTCCACACCTTCTCCATCTCTACATGAGAAGTCTACTCTCACAAATTCCTGATTTTCTGCCCCTTCTTCACATCTAATCCACAGCTCTGTTCCCAGTGATATGTTCGACTTAACGACTATGGTTGACTCCAGATACATTTTTAGCTTTGTTTTTTTTTTCAATGGTTCAGTGTTTTAGCAATGGTTTTGATGATTTTTGTATATTTAATAATTTTTCAACATTTGATATTTTAAGTATTTTATCTAGATTCTTAAGTTTTTGTTAGTTACGTGTTAAATCTCTTTAGTTTGTGAAGTCAAGAACATATACTCCTATCTATTCCCAACTGAAAGAAGGATATAGTAACCTAGGAGAGCACATACATTTTCCCTAAATGATAAAATGTTCAGTTTTCTACAAGAATGAGAAGGTGAGACAGGCTTCACTGCTTTGTTTACTTTAGTAAACCACACTCTTAGTTTGGGAACATTGCAGAAAATAGGACAAGCATGGACTGCCTTTAAATTGCACCAGAGATGTCTAATGCTGGGCAGTCTGCTTGTTGTGGCTGATTATGGTCATGCCTGGTGCCAGGCTCTGTTTCACCGAAAACACAATGAAAATAATTTTCCAAAAGTGAAGTTTGCCTGGGGGTAAAATAGACCTCATATTAATTTACCTGGCCAATTGAAGATTAAGAGTAACAATTGATCAAATGAGTAATGTATAAACTTATTTTTCTTTATAATCCTAAAAATGACACCCTTCTTAAACTACCTTGTCCAGTCATCATATTTCTCCACCTTCTTCCCAGTGTGACCTAGAATTTAAAGTAGATTTTTTCAAAGGAATTCTTTAGAATGCCTCTGTTCATGGGAGGAGCTTTCTGCCAAAATAGAAATGATGCGTTGGGCCTCAGGGACAAGAGATTATTAGAATAAGAACATCTTGTACATTTTCTAAAATGTCAAAAGATTCTGAACTGATCTCTCATCATACAATTATGTTCCGGGTGGTCAGGACAAAATATGGAATCACTGGAATTTACTCCATTTTTTCATGAAAAGCAATTATGAATTTGCTTCTCCATCATCATTATTGTGTTCTATCAGGAAATAATGTCTACTTCTAAATGAAGTAATTTTGTTCAGAGACTATTTTGTTCAGTCAAAAACCAGCCAAATCCTAACGTTTAGATAATCTAGAAATCATATTGCAACAGTTTCAACATATGAACCTGTTTTTTGTATCAATTTACTTTAAATAAGGTTACAGTACAAGGCAATGAATGCGTTATAGGCTTGGTCTTTTAACAAATCACGATAAGTCATGTTGAGCATCTTTTCATGAGTCTGTTGGCTATCTGTATATCTTCTTTGGAAAAGTGTCTATTCAAGTCCTCTAACCATTTTTTAATTGGATTGTTTGCTTTTTTGATATTAAGTTGTTTAAGTTCTTTATATTTTGGATATTAATACCTTATTAAATGTATGATTTGCAAATATCTTCTCCCATTCTGTAAGTTGCCTTTTTGTTTTTTTGAAGGTTTCCTTCACTGTGCAAAAGCTTTTTAGTTTGATGTAATCTCATTTGTTTATTTTTGCTTTTGTTGATCTTGCCTAAAGAGACTCATCCAAAAAAATATTCCTAAGAGTGATGTCAGGGGCCGCCCGCTGGCGCAGCGGTTTAGTCTGCGCTTGGCAGCCCGGGGTTCGCGAGTTCGGATCCCGGGCGCCCGCCGACGCACTGCTTGTCAGCCATGCCGTGGCGGCGTCCCATATAAAGTAGAGGAAGATGGGCACGGATGTTAGCTCAGGGCCAGTCTTCCTCAGCAAAAAAGGGGAGGACTGGAACAGATGTTAGCTCAGGGCTGGTCTTCCCCACAAAAAAAAAAAAAAAAAGAGTGATGTCAAAGAGCTGCCTATGTTTTCTTCTAGAAGTTTTATGGTTTCAAGTCTTACATTCAAGTCTTTAATCCATTTTGATTTTATTTTTGTATGTGGTATAAGATAGTGGTTCAGTTTCATCCTTTTGCATGTAGCTGCCCAGTTTTCCCAACACTAGTTATTGAAGACACTTTCCTTTCCCCTTTGTATATTCTTGCCTCTTTGCTGTAGATTAATTCACCATATATATGCACGGGCTTATTTCTGAACTCTCTAGTCTATTCCATTGATCTATGTGTCTGTTTTAGTGCCAGTACCATACTGTTTTGACTACTATAGCTTTATAGTATAGTTTGAAATCAGGGAGTGTGATACTACCAACTTTGTTCTTCATTCTCAAAATTGCTTTCACTATTCAAGGTCTTTTGTGGTTCCATACAAATTTTAGGATTCTTGGTACTAGATCTGTGAAAAACACCTTTGGTATTTTGATGGGGATTGCATTGAATATGTAAATTGCTTTGGGTAGTATGGAGGTTTTAACACTGTTAATTCTTCCAACCCATGAGCATATTCTATCTTTTCATTCATTTGTGTCATCTTCAATGTGTTATAGTTTTAAGAGTATAGGTCTTTCACCTCCTTGGCTAAATTTATTCCTAGATATTTTATTATTTTTGATGCAATTATAAATGGGATTGTTTTCTTAATTTCTCTTTCTTATAGCTTGTTTTCAGTGTACAGAAATGCAACTGATTTCTGTATATTGACTTTTTGTCCTACAACTTTACTGAATTCATTTATTAGTTCTAATTTTTCTTTTTAGTTGAGTCTTCAAGGTTTTGTATATATATTATATCATCTGCAAATAGTCACAGTTTTACTTCTTCCAATTTGGATGCCTTTTATTTCTTTTTCTTACCTAATTGCTCTGGCTAAGACTTCCAATACCATGTTGAATAAAAGTAGAGAGAGTGGCCTTCCTGCCTTGTTCCTGATCCTAGAGGAAAGGCTTTTCACCAATGAGTATGATGTTAGCTATGGGTTTTTCATATATGGCCTTTATGATGTTGAGGTAGCTTCCTTCTTTACCCACTTTGTTGAGAGTTTTTACTATAAGTGGATGTTGAATTTTGTCAAATGCTTTTTCTGCATCTGTTGAGATGATCGACATCACTAGTCATCAGGGAAATGCAAATCAAAACTACAACAAGGTACCACCTCACACCTGTTAGAATGGCTATTATCAAAAAAAAACTTACAAGTGTTGGTGAGGATATGGAAAAAAGAGAACGCTTATACACTGTTGATGGGAATATAAATTGTTGCAGCCACTATGGAAAATAGTTTGGAGGTTCCTCAAAATATTAAAAGTAGAGCTACATACAACCCAGCAATTCCATTCTGGGTACCAATTTGAAGAAAATGAAAACACTAATTAGAAGAGATATATGCACCCATATGTTCATCAAAGCATTATTTACAATAGCCAAGATATGGAAGCAACGTAAGTGTCCATCAATAAATGAATATATATATCACTCAACCAAAAACAAACAAAAAAAAAGAATGAAATCATGACATTTGCAACAAAATGGATGGACCTCGAGGATATTATAAATATGTATATAGTCAATAATATAATAACTTTATAGTGACAAATGGCAACTAGACTTATTGTGGTGATCATTTTGTAATATATATAAATGTCGAATCACTATGAAGCACACCTGAAACTAATAGGATATTTTATGTCAATTATGCTTCAATAAAATTTTAAAAATCATAATAAAAGTGATATGTATAGGAACACATGGCAACAATTTGAATCCAGAAAAAAATGTATCTAGAACAAGTTATCGATACTGGATTTTATGCACACTAATAAAAGAAAGTCATGCTTACTAACGAATATCATAGAATCATTAAAATGTTTTCTTTATAATGAGATACTTTAATTTAGAGTAGGGAGATTTTTGGAAAATTCTATCATACTTCAACCAAAGTTGTTAATAATCAAAACTTATCACTTCACAAATCACTCTTAGAAAGAAAATGAGGAAAGGAGGTGATAGCAATGAGTGGATAGATAATGTATGGAAAAAGGGCTCTTATGACATGCCTGCCCTTTGTCTTTGTTACTTTCATATTTAGCACTTTCATCAAGATGCTAGAATGAGATACAGAAAGCCTGAAATGCAAAACAGAGGGGTAAAGATTGTTTAAAAAATTATCATAGCAATCAAAATAAAGAGTAAAAAAATATCACAATGGGCTGTATAACTGAGCTAAGACACCTCAATGAATTACTGTGAATTACAATCAAGGCCAATAGTAAGAAAGTATTTCTTTGTGTTGGTGTAAAAAATGGAGTAGAAATAAACAAATAGAAATTTTTTAAAATATATAAAACTGGTAAAATCAGGGAACAAAAACCTGAAAATTGCAATTTATTTACAAGTAAGGAAATAGATTGGTATGAGATCTAGTGAGAATGCTGAAATATTCATACAGATCCCGACTTGAGGAAAGCTTGGGTATAACTAGGTGACACTTCTTCCTTCCGTCTCTGCAGCAACAACAACAACAAAAAGAATGTGAAAATAGAGAACTCTGCCCTTATTTGGAAACTAGGGGAGAGTGATTTTCAGATGTCACTAGCTTTGAGGAAGGACAGAACTGAAACTTCCATTCTATGAAGGCAGCTTAGTGTTATGGGAAGTAACTGGAAAAAAATTCTGGATGCCTTGAGTTCTCTAGAGTTTGGAATGGATAGAGAAGGTTGAGATATCTGGAGAATGTACCACTTGGACCCAGTGAATGAGAGACATAGAACAGGTCGACTATGGAACCAGGGGAGGATTTTCTCCACATTAGGAATATACTATCCTGGTGAGCAGGCAGCAGCACTTGGACCAATGCCAGTCAGATTTGAGAGGGATATTTCTTTGGAGGTCCAAGAAACGGTTGGCTATACCTAAAAGAAAGATACCACCTATGGCTCGTGATGGAGAAAAAGTGAGATGTCATTGTCTTTTACATGTCAGGGGACAGTATCAAGAATGGGGCTAGGAAAAATGTGTGCAAAATAATCCAGTAGACCTAGAATTCAGTAAGTCATGCCATGGGGTGCCCCCCGTTGGCGTCTTTGGAAGCGTAACAGTGTTTTTCCTTGTTGAGACAGGTGTTAGCACAGGGAGGAAGCAACCAAACAAACTTGATGAAGGACGTGGAGAAATGACAGAAGTTTCTTTATAAGGAGTAAATGTTATTCCTTGACACCGAGGGTGACAGTAGCAAGAAAGTGTATCAGCCTCATGAGATTTGGTGCCTGGCAGGGGTCTTGAATTCCCACCCCCAACCCGGGCCCCGCTCAGTTCCTCAATTCTCTGTGACCCTGGCCCTTTGCACGTGTCCTGGGCTGCTAAATCAGCTCCCCAGTGGCAGACTCAAGAGGAGACACCTAAATGTCAACACGAGGTATCAAAAACCATCATCCTTACTTTGTTTTAGGAACAGACACTAAATCTTGCAGCCCTCTCATTTTAAAAGAATGAATAAATATGGAGAAAAAATAATATTAAATCCAGGGAAAGAGATTCCCTATTATGTCAAAGAAGCAAAACATAATAATAAAAGGCAGAAGTCTATATTTTTCAGCAGACTCACTGTAGGGAAGGGGAGTAAACTTTAAATAGCATCTGCCATTATCTTGGTAGAATTTATGAAGCATGGATTCTATAAAATGAGAGATAAGATAGGATAGCAGTGTGAGGTGAAAAGTTAATTGAAAGGCAAGCAGAAATTTAAAACAAAGGAGCTGGATAATATAAAGAAAGAATGCTATAAAATCAAATGTGCATCAACATAATTATAAACAATACACATTAAACATAAGGAAAGGGGTAATTCAAAAAGCAAATTAGTGATATAATGGACATTTGTGTGCGTGTGTGTGTGTGTATGTGCATGCACGCATTTGGGTGCCTAGCCAAAAAGTATCATTTAAACTTGGAGATTTCTCAAAATGAGAGGGAAGCAAATCCCTGCTCCCCTCAAAGAACAGTTCATATTTCCCCCTTTGTCTCTGTGACAATAGTGTCATGTGGCCGAAGTTTGGCCAAGTAGACAGCACAGTTCAGGAATTTGAATGAGATACTTTTCTGAAAAAAAGTCAGGGAATTTTGGAGAGATTTCTAGTCAATCCAGCATTCAGCAGTGTGGTAGCAACGGTCTTGGAGAGCAGAGCCCCAGTAGTGTCTGGGAGCAGTGGCAACAGTGACCCAGCTGAGTGTCCACTGGTAGTGGTGCCCATGAAGTGTCTGAGGTAGACGCTTCCTGTAACGCTCTCTTCCATGTCTCACCATCATCTGTTTCTGCCGACTCTTTGAACCTAGTTCTGCAGCCCACTCACTGCTTCCAGGAGTGATTTGAGTATCTGAATATGCTTTCTACAAATGCCTTTTCTGCCAAATTCTGTGAAAATTCATTTCTGCTGTCTAAAACCAAGAAATTTGACTGATGCATGTGGTTTTGGAGACAAACTTCCTCAGAAGATTATGGAAAAGTACAAGGAAGAAATGATGGAAATAAGGGAGGGGAAATGGATATCAAATGTTTCTGCAGCATTAAGAAAAACCAAAATAGAAGCAATAATTGAGAGGGAAATTTAACAAAGTTTTTCTAGACTGTAACATAATGTGAGAATTTATATATTGAAAAATTTCACAAGATACCAGAAAAAATTACATAGAAGGTACCAATATTTATAAAACATTTCCTAAAAGAATGGTTTGTTCATGGATGGGACTAAAAGTGATAGGAAACAAGTGTTTGAATATACAAGTGAGTCTGGTGAGCTTTGGATGGAGCAGAATTCACCAGGTTTCTTGACTGCAGGGCTTGTCAGAGCCTTGAAGTGTTAGTGTGCATCATGGTTCTTCAGGAAGGGTCATATAGTGTATTCCATTTACCAACTTTTTGGACCATGAAGACTTTTTTCAAATATATTTCTTGGGTCTATTGCTTCACTGCATGTGTCAGCAAATGCTAAAACAGACTTGGTGAAAACCATAAACTTCAAGGTTAAATAATGAGTTCTTTAAGCATCAGACATTAAAAAAGCTCAGAGAGGAAAAACCACAGTGACATTAGACTTCTCTACAGCAGCATTTCCAGGAAAGCAATAAATTCACTTCTAAATTTTAAGAGGAAAATGATATGTTACAAATATGCTCTGCCTAGCCAAGCTGCCATTCATATGAGAAAGTTACATAAGGAAATTCTCAGATTTGAATGGTCTCTGATAAAATAGCATCCAACTACTCTCCCACATTTTTGCCTATCTGTGAAAGATATGTACAACTCATTCTAGACAATCAGAGCAAGACTTCATGTGTTTGAAAAAATCACAGTATCTGCGAGAGTGATAGAGAAATAGGGAAAGTTTTGGTGCATCAAGAGAGGGATCCATGAACACCATACGTTTCATGTGGACTTAGAAGTACTGGACAATGGTGTGCTCGTGGGGTCATGGCTAACTAAGAGATGAATACATTGAAGACTATATATTATTAATAGTTAACAGCCTATGTGTGACTTCAGCAATCCCTAGAAGGTCCAGAAGAGGCTCAGGATTAATGCATCCAATAGAATTTTGCTGATGCCAGACTTGTAAGTAGTACTGTGCTGGGTGCTATGGAAAATATAAAATAAGTTGAAGCAATTCGGGTCCATTCTCCTGAGACCTTTTAAATTTTGGAGGAGTCACAGGCTGCACACAATCATTGCAAATGCTTTCCTATATTAATAACATTTTAACTATTTTAAATAATAGGAAAATACATAGGGATCTTTCTAAATTAGTAAAATAATGAGCTTGCAAATACTGGAGTGTCAGTTTGTAAGCAGATGGTTCCAGCATAATGCTGTGAGCTGTTCTTCTCATTTCTAGTTAACACTCGCTTTTATACTCTCCTGACTATATGCAGTGATCTCCTCCAGATCTCTGTTTTTATCTTTTTTTAAACAAGATATGACAGTCATAACAGACTTGTTTATTCAAACTGCTTTATCAGAGTCATGATTGAATGTAACAAGGTTAGGCAGAATTTGGTGTTGTCAACCAGAGAAGAAGTTAACAATATCTGGCTCTACATGATATAAAGTGTATAGAAACAATTCCTTTTCTTTGTTTGAAATGCCTTTAATTAGAAATTTTGACTGCTTTCCTTGTTCTGACTTGTATAATAATGCTATTAAATTCTTATAATTATATAGTACAGAGACATACACTTTTATCTGAAACTCCTGGGACCAAGTATTTCAGACTTGGTCTGAATACCTGGGATGAAGTATTTCAGAATTATTTCTGAAGTATTTCAGTGTATATATATATGTTTTAGAATGGTAATACAGTGTATATATTATAATATACCCAGCGTGTATTAAAAATAAATTGCAAAAAGTGTAAATATTACCTAAGTGGGAAAACTTAAGATGATGAATACTTTATATCAGTTCCTGTCAATTTTGCCACAAATGAGTCTAAGTAGGGTGAACTTCTGTTGATTAAAAAAATGTGGTTTTTTTTGAGTTTTATGGATTTCAGAATTTTGTAGGAATGGTTGTAGGTCCGTATTACCTTTTGGAAAACACTTTCATATTCGTGAGTGTACACTTACACTTCACTTTATGCAGCAGCTGTGTTACTAAGAAGTAGTAGGTATATACAAATCTTTTCTTATACATTAAAACACTAATTCTTTCTTCTCAGTTGCAACCAGCACCATCCAATCTGACACCAGGTTCTAGAGATTCTCTCTCTCTAAGGGTCTTTTAAAACTTTTTTCACTTTGCTGACAGAATGTTCTTCTAAAATACAAATATATGCCTGGAATTACTCTGTTTAAAATAGATCCATAGCTCCCCAAGAATTCCAGTAGGGAGGCCCCACCCAGAGCACAAGACCCTCTTGGCTCTTAGCCTTGTCTCTGATCCTCTCCTGCTGCTGGACCAGGACCCTCCCCCATCATTTCCCACCATGCACTTCCACAAGCTTGACTTTCTCCTGGATTCCATGGTACCACTTTTCCTTCCATCTATTCTTCCTCATATTTCCAGAGTCATCTTCTCAATCTTGTTTGCGTGTCCCACTTCTGAGCTTCCCTAGGATTTTGAAAATATGTTTATCAAAACAGTTGACACTCAGCTATAATTTTGTTTTTGCTGTTTTTCATCTACCTCCAATATTATTCACATTATGATACATATAGAGCTAATGAAGGTTATTATATGCCAGAAACTATTTTACAAACTTTTTCATTTAATCTATGAAGAGGTTACTATTATTAGCTTCCCCATCCTATTGTGCAGATGAAAAAACTGAGACTCAAAGAGCAATACCCATAATCATGTTGCAAACGAGTAGCCAACTCTGGATGTGAATCCAGATATTCAGTCTCTAGACCTTATGACTTTAGCCACTATCCTATGTTTCTCCACAAATATTTGATTACTTGGTTAATATTCTTGACCAGAATATGTGGGAATTGTTTATAATGGAATTATCCCTGTTTACGTAATCTCTAGAAGGATATTTAAAACTATATATATATATTTAGATATATCTCCTAAAAGGCTATAAAATGTCCCTTGTTCTAGGATGATGTGATGGATTGTTACGAAACTGTCATCAATGAATCACGTCTTGCTGAGTAGTCCCTCTTCACACAGAAGCTGGTCTGACCCTATGGCTTATTTCCACTGTAGAATGTAACAATATCATTGTGAAAATTCCCAGCCTAGGCCTTAAGAGGAGTTGCACCTTCTGCTTTTGCTCTCTTGCTGTTTTGAGATTCCATTTAAAGGAGTCTTCTTGAGGATGAAAGGCCACATAGAGAGAGAGGCCTTAGAGAGTAAAAGGACTCAAGAATATAGAGACAAACAGCCAGATCTTAACCATGCCAGTCATCCCAGCTGGAATAGTAAATATGTGAGTAATGCTATCTTGAATGTTTCAGTAATCACTAGAAATGCATGAGTGAACCAAAAGGAACAGGGATAAGACACCCAGCTGAGCCTAAGACTGAATGGAAAGTTGTGAAGACATAGATGGTAGTTGTGGTTTTAAGCCACTGAGCTTTGAGGTGTTTTTATGTACAGTAACTGTAGTTGGTATCAGGAAATGGGGTGCTGCCTTAAAAAAAACCTAAGACGTGGCATTGAGAACAGAAAGTGAGTAAAGTCTGGAAGAGTAGTGAGAATGCTGCTATCTGAGATTGGAAAAAGGGCGACTGGTGTTAAACAGTGCAGAACAATTGGCAAAATGTCTCCTGTGGCAGTTTGGAAGACTGAACGTGTATTTAATGAACATGTAAAACTGGCTGAGGAGATTTCCAGGCAGACTACTGAAAGTGGCAGTTGACTTTTTTTAGATGCCTATTATAAAGCATGTGAAGCAGAAATGAATTTATGAAGGAAATGTTTAGTTATAAAGCAGAATATAGAAAAAAAAAATCAAGAAGATCCAGCATATATTTGAGTCATAAATAAAGCTGTTTCTCATCTCCAGCTGGCCCAGAAGAGATTCCCAAAGTAAGAATTAGCACTGAGGCAACAACAAAAAAAGCAGAAAACTCTTGGTTAAGACCTATGAAAGATTTTAAAATGCCTAGTAAACACTTACAGCAAAAAAGGAAAAAATAAGGGCCAGCCCCGGTGGCCTACTGGTTGAGTTCAGGACGCTCTGCTTTAGGGGCCAGGTTTGATTCCCAGGTGCAGACCTATACTGCTCTGTTAGCAGCCATGCTGTGCTGGCGGCCCACATACTAAAAAATAGAGGAAAACTGGCACAGATGTTAGCTCAGGGTGAATCTTCCTCAACAACAAAAAAAATAAATAAATAAAGCTTTTAAGTATAGAATAGAAACCTAGTGTGTCACCCCACAGCAATATCACACATTATCCAAAAGTAAAAAGACAACTGTTTCCAAAACAGTTATGGATGGGTCTACTGAGGAATGAGAAAACTATAATCAGATTCCTAGGAAACTCACATACTTCAAAATAGATTTGCATTAGTGAAAGCAGTGTCAGTTTAGATTAAAAGAAACCGAGATAGTTCAAAATAAAAAGACACTCTTTTTAACCAAATTTATATAGTTAGAAAGCAGGTTGAGAGAACAATTCAGCAATAAACTTAGACTATTTTTCATGTGAAGAAAAAAAAAAACTGTCTTAGAAGGTAGAGCCAAGATTCAAGAGGGCAGAGCCAAGAGCTGTTTGGAAAAATTGACTAGAAAAGCACTCACAAGGAACAAAAAAATAAGTTTTTATCGAGGACCATACCTTGCTCCCAGAGTAGGGGGAACTGGGAATATGTGCCTGGCTGAATTTCAGAATTCCTACAAATCAATTATTGCTATGTTCTCCTGCTCTTCCCCTTTTTGAATGTGTCTATAGATTATCCTGTCCCTACCCCATCATTGTGTTTTGGGAAGGGGACTGGTGTAGGTAACTTGCTTTTCTAATTTATAGAACCTCTGGATAAAGAGGAGCTATACCCAACAAGCCTCATCTGTATAAGGACTAGATTCATTTCATGAGATACTGGATTTTGAGCCTGATGCCACAATTAGATGAAACTTTTGGGGTCCTGTGAGAGGGTGAGTAAATTTTTAATGAAGGAGGAATGTAAATAATTGTGATCAGAAAGAGGCTAAGGTAGATTGCAAATGTGGTCACAAATCCTTCCCAGTTAGGTATGGACGACCATTTCAATGTGATTTTGCCACTCTTCCAATCCAGAGGTGGAGTCCGTTTCCCCACTCGTTGAATGTGGGCTGGCTTTGTGACTTACTGTGATTGACCATTGTAATTTAGCAAAAATGATATTACACAAATTCTGAGACTAGATCTTAAGAGGCCTTGCATCTTCTGTTCTCAGTTTTTTTGAATGCTGTCCTAAGTCCTCTGTGAACAGAAGCCAATCTCGCCTATTGAGTATGAGAGGACACATGGAGAAGAAACCAAGACTTCCTGACCAACAGCCAGGACAACTTTCAGATATGTGAGTAAGGTCATCTTTCCAGACTGATCCTCCAGCAGCTGCATGAGTAAGCTAGGAGAAACCAACAGAGGATCCACTCAGCCAACAGACAGAATTATGAGTCTGTTTTACGTTTTGTTTTTTATTGGAGGCAGGGATATTGTGCAACAAAGTTTACTGAAAAAGGTGGCATCACTCCCTGGCTGAGGAACACTGAGGGTTAAAAGAGATGTTGCTAAGGAGAGAATGACAGTCATGTGAGCCAACTGTGGAGGTGGAGAAAGAAGTTAACAACTACTACACTGTACTGTGGCCATTAAATGTTAGTATCTGTGTCAAAGCAACATATATAGCATCTGAACTAATGTAATTCAAAGTTTTTTTAAAAAATTAAATGTGATAACTTCTGCCAAGTACTTGGCAAAAAGATATTCACCAAACTCAATGTCGTTACCGTGCAGCCTACATTTTTTCAGGACACAGCTAGTCCTTTTATTCTTATATAGGATTTCATATAGGAAGTGTTGGCATCTACAAATATCAGAAATGTCAGAAAATTTGCCTACATGTGAGGAAACAAAACAAATAGCACCTAATTTAAGAAGTACTAGTTTTATTTTCTTGATTATTTCTCAGCAAGAAAAGAAAAATATCAGAAAGAATATTAAAGAACAGATATGAGATAATCTCCCAAATAAGAAGGCGAGTGGAGACTTTCAGAGACACATAATTGCAATGTCACATGATAGAAACTTCTAACATCGGGTGTTTAGAATGACATTGGGCTCAAAAGATATCACAAAGTTGACAATATCAGTTCAAGCAGGCGGACATTAAAAATATGCTTTGGTGCTGGTGATGGTTTCATTAAAAGGACAGCATCATATTTCTTATTCAGATGAAAACTTATTTTAGAAAACAATTGTCAATACATATCAAGACCTAAAAATTTCTTAATAAATAATTTTGAAATGTGACATTTAAAAATCTGTTTTTAGCTAATATAAATTTAGGGGATTTTTTTTGGCTTTATTTGTAAACATTCTGTCACAATGTTAGGTGAAACAGGGAAGAAAAGAGATCCAACATAAAATCCAAAAGTAGGAGTGATTACTTCAAATCTGGTATACTAATATTATTAGTAAGTGCTTTGCAAACATTACACACCATGTTCACAAAGATTTAACCTTATATCCTGCTTTAAAAAGAATAAACTTTATTTTTAGCATAAATTAAAATATATTTTACCATACAGAAAAAGGAGCTGTAAAGACATACCTCCCCAAATTAATGGTAGATCCTTCTGAATTATAAGATCATTGAGGATTACTTTTCTTCTTTACACAAATTAATATGTCTTCTTTAACAACAATTAATACATGTCTCTTCCATAATCAGCTCTTCATTGAGTTAACTTAATTGAAAATAAGTAAATAATTTCTAGTAATGATGTCAATGACAAAACTGATTTTAAAAACAGCACACCCCCAAGAATCTGAATACATGACCAAACATAAGGAAAAATAGAACCAAAATTTTGTTAGGAATACCATCTTTGTCTTAAGAGAGAGTATATTATACAAGAAGTAAGTATAGGGATTTAAGAAAAATAGCTAATATCCCCAGTTTGGAAGTATAAGAAATGGAGTCAAGTAAGGTACATGGAAAAATCCAGTGTCAAAGGGGGAATCTTGTATTTTCAGAAAATAATTTAGGAACCACTTTCACAACTGTAGACTAAAAGCAACAGAAATTACTACATGCCAGAAAATATATGCCATCCTGAAATCAGAAAGCCCAGAGATTCTGATATTTTCCTCTCTCAACTTCTCACTAACATGATCTGCTCACTCAAAAGCAGAGAATCAGTACAAGTGGGATTCGATTCTCCTTAATATCAGCAAAGCTGACCCACAGTTGATTTAACATATATTCCAACTGAATGAACAAAAAAAACTTGTAAGCAGCAGATTCTTCTCTATTTCCAAACAAACTGATGAATGTATGGATAATGTGAATTGTAGCAGAAATGATTGCTTCCACCAAAATTCCATCTCATCCCATGGCATTGCATTTACTGAGAAATAGCTGCCCATCTAGGAACTAAATTTTCCTAGCCCCTTCCCGCCTGAGTGTTACCGTGTGACTAGTTTTGCAGGTGAACTAGTTTTATGTGAACAGAGATGCTGTGTTACTACCGCTTATGCCAATTATCAATTTATTGTCTCTCAACTATAAATTCACACTTTTGCCTGCTTTATCCTCATAGAGCTGGGTCCTGCAAATACTTCTCCTTGCCAGTGGCACAATGTCAAGCCTTGTAATAGAAAGCACAAGAGGAATACCAGAAAACGGAAGGGTTTTTCTCCTCATGGTTCTAGAGTAGCTCACACACTAGGCTGCTGCAGAGCACACTTTTTTCTCCACTGCATGACCCCCTTCAGTTCTAGTTCCTGCAGGCCATGGTTTTCTCTGGCTTTGGACACTACACGCTTTTTCCAGCTCTTGACCCAGGCAGTAACAGCACAGCCAGGAGCCCTAGGTAATGGAAGTGTATGCCCCAAAGTCACTGCCCCTCATACCCTCTGCTTAGGCAGGTAGAAAAGAATCTTGGATATTAAAGTTAGAGGTTAAATATTTGCCTACTATAACTTGGAAGGCAGCTTAGACTAAGGGTATTGCCTTCTCATCATGGCCTATTTCTTTTCAATGACTCTGTGATGTGACCTGGTAAATTTATTAAACCCCATAAGATCAGGAAACAAAAGAAGTTTGAGAACTTTGTTTAGGTCTAAGTGGTAACTTTTAATGTGGTTTCTGGGTCTTTGAATGGATTGAATGCAAACAGATCAGAATCCTACATTGTTCCTGAGGGAAATAGACTATAAAAGAGAACAAGAGCCTGGTGTAAAAATCCTGTGATTTAATGGGAGGATTCTGCCATCTTCTAAGAATGACCATTCCAAGTACACATTACCACTGACTTTTCATGGAGGGAAAAAAAACCCCAAACCAAAAACCAACTAAACAGGCGCTCAAGCTATGAAGTTAAAACTATCAAAAAAACCTATTCAGAGGAAACTCAGGAATTTGCATGCAAAATAACACTCAGAGAACATTTAGTCCATTTAAAAATGGAATCAAGTTTATATAATACATTACAATACACAGTATAAATATTATAATTCTTAAAATAATAGCAATATGACATAAAATAATTTTTAAAAGTATTGCTTTGGAAAAAAATCCCATATGATGCCCATAAAACCAGCAGGTGTGGGGGTGGATGGGGTTGAAGAAACTGTAAATACTGTATGCTAATTTCTTCAACTTTCATGAGGAGGAGTAAACCACTACTGTTCCACTTCCAAAACTGATAAATGTGGAAACATAAATTTAAAACCTCTTTGTCAAAAAAGTGTATCTATTTTAATTTTGAGAAAAGAATGAATATTTCAGTTATATAGTTGGCAGACTTTGGAGAAATATTGAATTATCTTCTTTTAGAATTCAGCTTCGATAAATGGCATGACAAAAATTCTTATTTTTATTTATCTATTTATTTTTATTTAAATGAGTTTAATTGATTATAATAAAGTGCATTATAGCTGAATTCTCCTTTTTTCACAGATTTTTGTGGAACTCTCTTAAGGCCCTTTCCATCTCCTTGAACAATACTGCCAGAGCAAAGATGATATTGCTGGCAAGTAAGAAGTAATCACACATTTTTAGTGGCTCTTTTCCATTTCTTGATGAAGTGCATTAATTGCACAAGTTTTTGCACCCAGCCTCACTGAAGTACAACCTGATAACATAGATACTGGAAAGGTGTTAAACAAAAGTATGAAAGTGCATAAATTGCCTGCACTATTGAACTTGGCTCTTAGACTTTTAAGCCAATTTATCATGCCCTAGGATCACATTCTTGTCATTTTATCAAAGTCTCAGAAGGTGCTTGTGTTTTGAACTTTGTTTCATCTTCTGGCTTTCATCAACAATTCATTCTCATCTTTCTCTAAATTTGTCCCAATTGCTGTCATTCTTTCTTGGTAACCCCTAGATTTTTTGCGTGAATTTGGGCTCTGTGTGACTTTGTAGTCCTGGAGACTACACTTTCATAAGCCTTATACTAGAACAGTCCTTCTAAAGAACTCCTCCCTCACCAAAAACAAAGAAGGAAGCAGAGACAGAGACAGTGACAGAGAGAGAGAGAGAGAGGGAGGAAAGAAGGAAGCGAGAAGGAAGGAAGGAAGGGCGGAAGGAAGGAAGGAATTCTGTAACTAAACAAACATAGTCACTAATATAAGACTTTTTGTCCATAGGGTTCCAAAAATTCATTTTCTCCTAAAATTGCACAGGTGCACAGGAGTAAATACTCCTTAATCAGTTTTCTTTAATCTTTTTTTTGAGTATAGATTAGTAATTGTATCCCATGTTCTGGTTTCAGAAAGATGAAGATATAAATACTGGTTGTGACATAGTATAGATTTATAAAAATATATAAATTTTGTATTTATTTATAAATTTATAAAAATTGTATATTCTTGAATTTCAATTGTGTATGTTATTATATATATAAAATATTAATTATCATGTGGCCAAAAATTAATAAGTATCATATTGAAGATTAAATCTTGCCCACCCATATGCTTTGTTGGACTTGAACATTTTCTTTTTCTTCTTTCAATATTTAGTGTGAAGAAAAAATTACATAAACTATGGCCATCCTTATAAATCTGGCCTTCTTATGATACATTTTATTTCTGGTAACAATTTTTCAGTTGCTTTACTCAGACTTTTCTAATATATTGTTATGTTACCAGAAAATAATTAGAATATTGCTTCTCTTTTCCTATCTATAAGCTTTCATTTTATTTTCTTCTTTTGTTACATAAATGAAGATATGTTCTTATTTTGAATTCTTAATGCAATTATTTTTCACTTCCTCTGATTTAGTGTATTGTTGTGTTTGGGGGTCAATATAAATCTTCAAAAAAATAATTGAGTTGAAATACACATAACATAAAGTTAACCATTTTAAAATGAACAATTCAGTGGTATTTAGTACATTTACAATGTTGTGCAACCATCATCTCTATTTAGTTCTGGAAACTTCATCACACTGAAAGGAAACCCCACAGACATCAAGCAGTTGCTGGCCAATCTGCCTTATCCCCAGCATCTGGCAACTGCCAATGTGTATTATATCTCTATGAATTTACCTGTTTGAGATGTTTTGTAGAAATGCAATTATATCGTACGTGACCATTTGTGTCTGGCTTCGTTCACTTAGCATGTTTTCAAGATTCATCCATGTTGTTGCATGTATCAGTACTTAATTTCTTTTCCTGGCTGAATAATATCCCCTTATATGTATACACCTCAATTTATTTATCCATTCTTAAGGTTTATGGACATTTGAGCTGTTTCTACTTTTTGGCGATTATGAATAGTACTACTATGAACATGTGTGTACATATATTTGTTTGAATATATGTTTTCAATTCTTTTGGATACAGACCTAAGAAAGGAATTGCTAGGCCATATGGTAATTCTATGTTTAACTTTCTGAGGAACTTCCAAACTGTTTTCCACAGGAACTGAATCAATTTACATTCTCACCAACAGTGCACGGGGTTCCAAATTCTCCAGGTTCAAACCAAAATTTGTTATTTTCTGTTTATATATTTTATTATTATTATAACCATTCTAGCGGGTGTGAAGTAGTACCATATTGTAGTTTTGATTTGCACTTTTGTACTGACTAGTAATGCTGAACATCTTTTCATGTGCTTATTGGCTATTTTTATATTTTTGGGGAGAAATGACTATTCAATTTCTATGCTCATGTTTCAATTTTTTAGTCTTTTTCTTTTTGAGTTGTATGAGTCCTTTATATATTCTAGATACTATACTTGTCTTAGTTCAGGCTGCTGTAACAAAATACCATAGACTGGGTGACAAACACACATTTATTTCTCACAATTCTAGAGGCTAAAATTTCCAAAATCGAGGTGACAGCAGATTCAGTGTCTGGGGAGGGCCCTTTTTCTGGTTTGCAGTTGGCCACCTTCTTTTTGTATCCTCACATGAAGGAGAGAAAAGGCTCTGGTCTCTTTCTCTTCTGATAAGGGCACTAATCCCATCATGGAGTGTCCATCCTCATGACCTCGTCTAAACCTAGTTAGCTCCTAACGGTTCCATTTGCAAATACTATCACACTGGAGATTAGTGCTTCAATATATGAATTTTGTGGAAATACAACGTTCAATCCATAGCAAGACTCTTATCAAACATATGATTTGCAAATGTCTTCTCCCATTTCTTCAGGTTTTCTTTTCATTTTCTTCATGATGGTCTTTGATGCATATAAGTTTTTAACTTTTATGAAGTCTAAATTATCTTTTTCTTTCTTCCATTGTTCATGCTTTTGGTGTCAAATCTAAGATTCCATTGCCAAATCTGAAGTCATGAAGATTTACTCCTGTGTTTTCTTCTAATAGCGTTCTAGTTTTAGCTCTTATCTTCAGATTGTTGATCTATTTTGAGTTATTTTTTTCGTATATGATGTGAGGCAAGGATTCAACTTCATTCTTTTATGTGTGGATATCCAGTTGTCCCAACACTACTTGTTTAACAAACTGTTCTTACCTCATTGAATGGTCTTGGCACCCTTGTAAAATATCAGTTGGTCATAGATGTATGTGTTTATTTCTGTATACTCAATTTATTCCATTAGTTCTATATGTCTATCCTTATGTCAGTGCCACACTATTGTGTTTCCTAAAGCTTTGTAGTAAGTTTTGAAATTGGGAAGTGTGAGTCATTCAACTTTGTTCTTTTTCCAGTTTGTTTTGACTATCTGGAGCCCCTTGTAATTCCACACAAATTCGAGCATCAGCTTTTCCATTTCTGCAAAAATAGTCATTGGAATTTTGATAGAGATTATGTTGAATCTATAGGTCATTTTGGGTACTGCTGCCACTTTAACAATATTAAGTCTTCCAATTCATGATGGCTTTTGATTTATTTGTGTGTTTTAAATTTCTATTGGCAATGTTTTATGATTTTCACTGTACAAGTGTTTCGCCTCCTTGGTTATATTCAGTCCTAAATATTTTATTCTTTTGGATGCTATTGTAAATAACATTATTTTCTTATTTTCCTTTTTTAGATTGCTCATTGCTGGTATACAGGAACACAACTGCTATTGTTTGCATGTTGATCTTGTACTCTGCAATTTTGCTGAATTTGTTTATTAGCTCTAATAGCTATTTTATGGATTCTTTGGGATTTACTGTATATAGGATCATGTCATCTTAGAATAGTTTTAATTCTTCCTTACCAGTTTGGATTATTTTTTTTTTTCTTGCCTAGTTGCTCTGGCTAGGACTTCCAGTATGATGTTGAACAGCAGTGGTGAAAGCAAGCATTCTTCTCTAAAACCTATTCTTAGGGATACAACCTTCAGTATTTTACTACTGAGTATGATGTTAGCTGTGGGTTTTTCATAATGCCTTTCATCATGTTGAGGGAACTCCCTTCTATTCCTAGTTTTCTGAGTGTTTCTACCACTACAGGTTATTGGATATGTCAAATGCATTTTCTGCATCAATTAAAATTATCGTGTGTCATCCTCTACCACCTTTATTAAGAGATTTCATTTCTGAAGTTGTTAACCTTGAGGGCTTTGTCAGTTTTTCTGTTGTTATTGTTGGGTTATTGTATCTTCTTAAGTAAAATATCATAGCTATTTATCAATCTGTATATTTTATCCTATTTTCAAATGTGCAAGAGATTGGTACAAAGTTTTTTAAAATAATCATTTCCTTTGAATCTGTAACATTCTTGTTAAGTCAATTTTGTTTTGTCTCTATTTTCCTCTTGTATGTTGTCTTTTTCAGAGAAATAGCTCCTAAGCATATTAATTACTTCTATTGCTTTTTGCTGTTTTTTAAAATTTATCTTTTCAATCCATTCCTTTCATTTTCTTATTCTTTTTTTTTTATCAAAGTTTTGTTTAGAGATAATTATAGATTCACCTACAGTAAGAAATAATGCAGAGAAATCCAATGTGCCCTTGACCTAGTTTTACCCAATGTTAACACCTTGCAAAATTATAGTGCTATATTATAATCAGGATATTCCCATTAATACAGTCAAGATATAGAACATTTCCATCACCACAAGGTTCCCTCCTTTAAGCCACACTCACTTGCCTTCTGTCACAACTCCTCCTTTAGCCCTGGTAACCACTAATATGTTCTCCCTTTCTATAATTTTGTTATTTTAAGAAAGTTATGTAAACAAAATAATATATTATATGACATTTGGGGATTGACTTTTTTCACTCAACATAACATCTGTGCATTCATGTAGGTTGTTGTGTATATCAATAATTCATTCCTTTTCATTTCTGAGTAGGGTTATATGGCATAAATGTACCAAAATTTGTCTAAGTGTTCATCAGTTGAAGAACTGGGTAATTTCCTGTTTTGGGTTATTATTAATAAAGCTCCTATAGACATTCATGTACAGGTTATTGTAGGAATATAAGTTTCTGTTCTGTGGAATGAATGCCAATCATGCAGTTGTATAAGAAACTGTCAAATTGTTTTCCAGAGTGGCTAGAACATTTTACATTCCAACCAGCAATGTATGAGTCATCTACTTTTCCCACATCCTTGCCAGTATTGAGTGTTGTCACTATTTTATTTTAGCTATTCTTTTTTCTTCTACCTTCGGGTGGCTACCAGCATTCCTTGACTTGTAGCTGCATCACTCCAATCTCTGTTTCTGTAGTTACATTGCCACAGAATTACATTCTTTCTGTATCTGCCCTTCTCCTCCAAAGACACCTGTGGTGGCATTTATCAACCACAGGATATTAAGTAATCCAGGATTTATTATTAGCACTAATAATGTTAACATTGTTAATCCAGGATACCCTCATCCTCTCAAGATCCTTAATTACATCTGGAAAGAACTTTTTTTTCCAATCAAAGTAAGATTTATACTTTCCAAGGATGAGGAAGTCGATATCTTTGTGGAGACAGGAGCATCTTTTAGCCTACAACAGCTTTATAAGTTCTTCAGACTTGACCGTCTGCCCTCTCCCTCTTTAAATATAATAGTCTTATTTCCTTTACACTTTTGAGAACCGTATTAGACAGTGTGATAATTCTTGCTTAAATCATGAAATAAAATTTAGAATACTCCAGAAGAGAAGGAAAGCCTATTGTATTTACCTATAGTTTTAGATGCTCTTTTTTCCTTTCTGATTTTTCAAAATTTCTTCTTTTATCATTTCCTTCCTGTTTAGAGAATTTCCTCTAGCCATTACTTTCGGCTAACTTTGGTGATAAATTCTCTTAGTTTTCCCTCATTTTGAGGATGTCTTGATTTCTCCTTCATTCCTTGAAGGCATTTTCACTGAATGAGAATTTGGCATTGACAGTTCTTTCTTTTCATCATTTAAAAATGCTTAAGGAAACTGCCATAGTTTCTGCTAAAAAATCGCTGTCGTTCGAATTGTTTTTCCTATAGATAGTACATTGTTTATCTGACTGCTATCAAAATTTTTTCTCATCCTGCATTTTCTTTAATTTGACTATGAAGTGTGTTGGCATAGATTTCTTTTAGCTTATCATATTTAATTTTCTCACCTTCTTGTTTCTGTAGGTTTATGTCTCTGGCCAAATTTGAGAAGTTTTCAGCTATTATTTATTCACGTTCTTGTTTAGCCTTGACTTCTTTCTCCTTTACTTCTGGGACTCTGATGACTAAAATGTGAGATCTTTTCTTGTAGTCTCACAGGTCCATGAGGCTTAATCTACTTTTTTGAAGTCAACTTTCACTTTGTATTTCAGATTGTGTAATTCTATGGTTCTATCTTCAGATTTGCTGAATCTTTTCTCTGTCCTCTCCAATTTGCTATCTAATTTGAGCCAATCTATATTGAGGTTTTTTTTTGTTGTTCTTGTTATTTGAATGTTTAATTCTAAAATTTCCGCTTGGTTTTCTTTATATTTTCTATTTCTTTCTTGAAACTTTCTATTTGTTTGCTGACATTTTCTATTTTTTCATTTGTTTCAAGCATGTTAGTAATGCCTCATTACAGCATTTTTATAATGGCTGCTTTAAAATATTGTCACATAATTCTAATGTCTGTGTCATCTCAGTGATAGCATCTGTAGATTCTCTTTTCTCCTTCAGTTTAAGATCGTCCTTGTTCTTGGTATAATATGTGATATTTTATTGAAACCTGGACATTTTGAGAATTATAATTTAAGGCTCTGAATCTTTCAAAATTTTATGTTTTAGCAGGTGTCCTCTGATGGTATACAAGTGGATTTAGGAGGGATACCATCTCATTATTTTCAGGTGAGGGGTGAAAATCCAGATTTTACAATCAGCTTCCATTGACATCAGAAAGTATGTTCCTTGCTACTGCTGAATAAGATCAGTTCAGGTTTCTCATTGTGCCTCTATTCTGGCTCAGAGGGCCAGGGTTTCCTTGTTACTGCTCACCACATGACTTTCACTCACACTGTTGAAGGATAGCCTTGTTACCACTAAGAGGTGTAAATCCTTACTCTCCACCAGACTTCCTCTTATAACACCTCAGTGGGGAAGATGAAGGTCATTTCACTACTATTGGCTGGAGTTGGATATACAGAATCCCCACATGGTCTTGATGACAAAGCATGTATGTTGGTCTCATTTCTGGGTGGTGGTGAAAGTTGTAGGTCTCTAGTAGGCTTCCTCTAGAACCACCCCTACAAGGACATGGAGGGGCACCTCATTATCACCAGTTAGGAGTGTAAATTAGACTCCCCATCTGATTTCCACAGACACTGGTGGGGGATATGTCTCATTACAGCTTGGCAAGGCTAGGAATCTAGGCTCCGCACTTGACTTTGCTTATGTGGGTAGGGGTATGGTAGGTGTGCGGATATGTGTGTGTGGTATTTGACTGGGGTAGAATGGTGATTGTCTAAAAGCTTTCTGTCTTGCCTGCCTTCTGTTTTCCTGGGCCTTCAGCTAAAGAGGGCAGATTGTTTTTTTTTTGCCGGGGGAGGAGCTTTTTTTCTTCATCTGTGCCATTGGTGTTTCTGGGTTGCCACTTTCTCCAGTATCCAGTCTGGGATATATGAAGCTGAAAGAAAAACAAGGGAACTACCACTATGTTGTCACTTGGGTCCCTAGATCCTTAGACAATCAGCCTTCATCATTCCACCTGTTTCTATATAATGACAAGGCTTTATATTGTACTTAATGGAAGGAATAGAGAAAAGTATATCTATTCCCTTTTCCTAGAGGTGGAAGTCCCCTAATTTTTTAATGGAGTGGATCAACAAGCCAAAAGTAGAAATATTTAAAAGGGATATTAAATTGCAAGATTTTTCAATAAAGAAGAAATAAGACAAATAATCAATGTCAGAAAAAATATGTATATTGACAAAGGTACTGTGCATATTAAAAAGATAGAGTTTATTTAAATATTTTCAACTCGATTTGAAAATGTAGACTAAAAAACACTCATAAAAATAGAAATTACCAAATTGGACACAAAAATTATGATAAATTAACTTTCCCATGACCGTTAAATATCTTTATTCCATAGTCAGAAATTTCCAGACAAAACGATCTCCTTGATCAAATGACTTCCTGGCCAATTCCATCTAACACTCAAGGAAAATATAATTCCAATCCTACACACATTTCTTCAAAGATTGGGGAAAAAAAAGGAGACAATTTCTTAACTCATACACTGAGGCTAGCATAATCCTAATACCAAAACTAAATAAAGAGAGGAACAAATTCAAGCCAATCTCACTTATGAATGTATTTACAAAAATGTTAAAATAAGAAACAGATCTAACAAATAAGTAAAGATATATTGCAAAATATGATTTTTTGGTTGAGGTACAATTCATACAATATAAAGCTCAACAATTTAACCATTTAAAATTGTACAAATTGGTGACTTTTAGTACATGTACAACGATGTGCAAGTATCACCAATATCTCATTCCAGAATATTTTTATCATCCAAAAAAGAAAAAAAAATACCCATTAAGCAGTCACTCCCATTACCCTCCCATTACTCCTCCAACTTCTGGCAAACAATAATTTGCTTTCTGTCTCTCTGGATTTACCTATTCAGACATTCCATGTAAATGAATTCATACAATATGTGGTATTTTGTATCTGATTTATCTTAATTAGCATAATGTTTTTGAAGTTCATCCAATTTGTGCCATGTAGTCATACTTCTTTACGTTTTATGGCTGAATAATATTCCATCATATGGATATACTACATTTAGTTTATTCAGTTATAAAATTTGGGACATTTGTATTGTTTCCATCTTTAGCTACTGTAAATTTTGTAGCAATGAACATTCATGTACAAGTATTTGTTTCAGTACCCATTTTCATTTCTATTAAGTATATTCCTTGGAGTGGAATTGTTGGATCATATGGTAATTCTATTTTTAACTCTTTGAGGAACCATCAAAATTTTTCACACTAACTAAACCTTATTACCCTTCTATGGGCAATGTCTTAGGGTTCCAATTTTTTCAAAAGTCTTTGCCAGAATCTTTATGTTCCATTTTTTTTTTAAATTATAGCCAACCTACTGGATGTAAAGTAGCATATCATTGTGGTTTTGATCAGCACTTAATCTAGTTATATTGATCATCTTTCATGTGCTTATGGATCATTTGTATATTTTCTTTGGAGAAATGTCTAATCAGATCCTTTACCCATTTTTCAATTGGGTCATTTGTGGTTTTGGTGTTGAGTTGTAAGAGTTATTTATATATTGTGGATACTGGACCCTTATCAAACATATGATTTGCAAATATTTTCTCTCATTTTGTGCATTGCCTTTTCATTTTCATAATAGTGTTCTTTGATGCACAAGGTTTTTAATTGTTATAAAATCTAATTTATCTAATCGTTTTCATTTGTTGCTCGTGCTTCAAGTGTTAAATCTAAAAAACCATTGCAAAATCCAAGGTCATGAAGATTTACCATATATTTTCTTCCAGGGTTTTATAATTTTAGCCTTTATATTTAGGTCATTGCCACATTTTGAGTTAATTATATATAGCATAAGGTAATGATCCAACTTCATTCTTCTTCATGAAAATCATCCAGTTGTCCCAGAACCATTTATTGAAAAGACTATTCATTCCCCATTGGATGGTCTTGGCACTTGTAATTCAATTGACCATACATGTATGGGTTTATTTATGGACAGTCAATTCGACTCCACTTATTTATATATCTATCCTTAGGCCAGTACCACATTTTCTTGATTACAGTTGCTTTCTAGTAAGTTGGGAAATTGGGAAGTGTGATTCCTCCAACTCTGCTTCTTTTTAAAGAACTTGTTTGAATATTCAGTGTCCTTAACAATTTTATATGATTTTTAGGAAAAGCTTGTCCATATCTACAAACAGGCCAGTGAGATTTTATAAATATTGTATTGAATCTGTAGATCAATTTGGTCTGTATTGCCATCATAACAAAATTTATTAAGTCTTCTAATCCATGAGCATGAAAAGTCTTTCTATTTATTTAGGTCATCTTTAATTTACTTACACATTTTGACATTTTCATTGTACAAGTCTTTTAAGTCTTGCTTAAATTTATTCCTAATTTTGGAGGGGTACTTTGTAAATGATATTTTCTTAATTTCCTTTTTGATTGTTCATTGCTAATGTATAGAAAGACACATCAGTTTGTATGTTGATCCTATATCTTGCAACTTTGTTGGAATCATTATTATCTCCAAAAGTGTTTGGTTTGGATTCTTAACAATTTTCTCTATATAAGACTATGTTGTTTTCAAATAGGGATAGTTTTTTTTCATCCTTTCCAATTTGTATACCTTCTTTCACCTAGTTGTCTTGACTAGACCTTTAAATACAATGTTGAAGTGGTGAGGGCAGATATCCTTGTCTTTTCCTGAACTTAGGAAAAGAGTTTTCAGTCTTTTAACATTAAGTATGCTGTTAGTTGTAGGTTTTTCATAGATGGCTTTTATCAAATTGAGGGAATTCCCTTCTATTCCTAGTTTACTCAGAGTTTTTATCATAGAAAAACACTGTTCAATTTTATCAAATGCTTTTTCTGTATTAATTGAGATCTTCATGTGTCCCTCCTCCTTTATTCTGTTAATATGAGATATTACGTTGATTAGTTTTCTTATGTTGAACTTAGTGTTCCTAGAATAACCCCCATTTGTTGTGATGTATAATCCTTTTAATAGATTGCTGGATTTGGTTTGCTAGTATTTGGATGAAGATTTTTCTATGCATATTCAAAAGGGCTATTGGTCTATAGTTTTCTTTTGATGTATTTCTTTTGATGTCTTTGATGTCATTGTAACATTGGTCTCAAACAATATATTAGGAAGTGTTTCATCTTATTCTATTTGTTTTGGAAGAGCTTGGGAAGGATTAGACTTACTTTTATTCTTTAAAAGTTTGATAGACTTCTCCAATGGAACTGTATAGTCCTGGGATTTTATTTGTTGGAAGTTTTTGTTTACTGATTTAATCTCTATACTCTTTAAAGATCTGCCCACATGTTCTATTTCTTTCTGAGATAGTTTTGGTAGTTTGTGTCCTGCTAGGAATTGTTCCATCTCATCTGGATTATCTAATTTGTTGGCATACAATTGTTCCAAGTATTCTCTTATAATACTCTGTTTCTATAAAGTCAATAGGAATTTCCACACCTGACCCCTGATTTTAGTTATTGGAGTGGTTTTTTTGGTCAATCTAGCTAAAGGTTTGTCAATTTTGTTAATCTTATCAAAGAATCCACTCTTGGTTTCATGATTTTCTCTATTTTTATTTTCTATTTTTTAAATTTCTGCCCTAACTTTTATTATTTCCTTTTTCTGCCAGCTTTTGGTTTAGTTTGTCCTTTTTCTAGTTTTTCTAGTAAGGTTGATGGTTTGAGATCTTTACACTATTTTAATGTAAGCATTTCTAGCTATGAATTTCTTTCTTAACATTGCCTCTGTTACATCCCATAAGTTTTGGTGTGTGATGTTTTCATTTTCATTAGTCTCAAAATATTTTCTAACTTCCCTTGTGATTTCTTCTTTGACCTATTTGTTGTTTAAGAATGCATTGGGCCGGCCCAGTGGCACAGCGGTTTAGTTCGCGCTTTGGCAGCCCAGGGTTTGCTGGTTCAGATCCTGGGCACCCACTGACGCACTCCTTGTCAGCCATGCTGTGGCGGCGTCCCATATAAAGTAGAGTAAGATGGGCATAGATGTTAGCCCAGGGCCAGTCTTCCTCAGCAAAAAAGAGGAGGATTGGCAACGGATGTTAGCTCAGGGCTGGTCTTCCTCACAAACAAAACAAAACATAACAAAAAAATGTTATTTAATATCCACATATTTGTGGATTTTCCAGCTCTTATTGATTTATAGTTTCATTCCATTGTGATTGGTAAAGATAATAGTATTATGTCAATATTTATAAATTTATTGAGCCTTGTTTCATGGCCTGACATATGGTCTACACTGGAGAATGTTCCAAGTGCCCTTGAGAAAAATGTGTATTCTGCTGTTATTTGTTGAAGTGTTCTATAAATGTCTATTAGTCTAATTGATTATAGTGTTATTCAAGTCTTTTTTTCTTATCTATTTTTTGTCTAATCATTCTATCCATTATTGAAAGTGAGATATTGAAGTCTCCAACTATTATTATTGAATTTCTCCAGACCATGATTTTAGGATCTTATCTCTGTTTCTGGCTTTCAGTAGTTCGATTACAATGTATTTTAGTGTGATCTCTTTGAGTTTATCTTACATGGGCTTCAGTGAGTTTCTTGGATGTGTAGATTCATGTTTTTCTTCAAATTTGGTAAATTTTCTGCTATTATTTCTTCATATATTCCTTCTGCCATTTTCTTTTTCTTCTTCTTCTGGGACTCCCACTTATGTGTATGTTGATATGCTTGATGGCATCCTACAGGTCTCTTTGGCTCTATTATTCTCTCTTCATTCATTTTTCTTTCTGCTGCTCAAATGATCAATCTTGTAATTCACTGATTCTTTCTTCTGCTTGCTCAGATTTGCTATTGAACCACTCTAGTGATTAATTTTTATTTCAGTTATTATAATTTTCAACCGCAGATTTCTATTTAGTTCCTCTTTTTATAATTTCTATTGCTTTTTTTTTTCTCTATTTGGTGAGACATTGTTCTCATGGTTTCCTTTAGTTATTTGTAGTTGATTTGCTTTAGCTTTTTGAATACATTTAAAATAGCCTAACATCTTTTTCTAGTAAATCCAATGTCAGGGTTCCCCATAGGATAGTTTCTATCAATTCCTTTTTTTTTTTTTTTTTTCCATTGTATGGCCCATACATCCTTGTTTCTTTTCATGTCTCTCAATGTTCTGTTGAAAACTGTACATTTTTAGTATTATAATGTGATAACTCTGGAAATGATATTCTCACACCTCCTTAGGATATATTTTTGCTACTTGTTGCAGCTGTAGTTTCTTTAGTGACTTTTGTGAACCAATTTGGTAAGGTCTGTATTCTTTGTCATATGTGGCCAATGAAGCCTCTGTTCTATATGATAAGTAGTGAGCTCATGAAATTGATAGAGATTTCCTTAAAGGCTTGAACTGAAAAAAAAAGGAAAAAATAATAATCTCCCAGTCTTTGCATATTTTCTCTGTGTAAACTGAGGCACACCTGTAGCACTCAGCCAGACACTTGAAAAATTTTTCTTAGCCTGTGCAGAGCCTGAAGGTCAACCAGAGTTGAGGGCCTGGGACACTCTCAGGTATTTTCTGATCATGCAGCCAGCCCTGGGCATGCAAATATGGGTGAGCTTTTCAAAGCTCTTATTCCCCAACCCATCTCATTATTTAGCATTTTCCCCAAGATTTCAGTTTGCTTATTGTTTGTCCCAACAGTTATCTCCTGCCCATATACCAGCAGATGAAACATTTATTTTTAAATGTTTCTACAGAAACCCCATAGGTAGCTGCCTCAGCTCTGAGTGAGTTCTGAATTAGGCAAAATAAAGGCAAGCTCCTTGAGTGATTATTCAGGGGGCCAGCACACAGGTCAAAACAAACAACCACAATCCTTTGAGAATAAATTCCATTCTGTTTCCTCCAGTACTAAGAACCTATACTAGGAATATAGGCTGTTGTCTTCAACAGCAATGACAAAATGGGGAGAGGGCCATATGACCAGGGTAAATTAAAATGCCACAAAGATCTCTTACCAAGTTTCAGTTGTTTCTTCTTGAGTAACCTTTTGCCTGGTCACTGTAAATTGTTTATTAGTTTCCAATGTTCTGGTAAAGTTAATTTTGACAGCTTTTGCCAGTTTATTCACTGCCTTTGTGGTGGGATGGGCTTTTGGAGTTACCACTCCACCATTTTGCTGATGTCACTAAATTATTGTTTTTTAAGTCAACAATTTTTAAATATGATCAGCATTGGTTCAATATCAAATATTTTGGAGTCATCTTAGGAATGCAAGAATGTTTTCAAATGACAAATATATTTAATGCAATTTGCTACCATATTAAAATGAAAGAGAAAATCATATGATGATATAAATATATTTCAAAAAGCTATTGACATAATTCAGTACCCATTCATTGTGAAGGGATTTTTTTATGATTAATAACAAAAGAGACCTTTTTTTACACACAACCACCTACATACACATACACACACTCCTACAGCTATAATCATATGGGTGGAACATCAAATGATTTACCTTTGACATCAGGAACCTGTGCAGCCTGTCATCACCACTACTATTCAATAGTTTCTGCTTAGCAGAGTAGGGCAAAAAAGAAAAAAGAATAAAATATATAAATATTGCAAACAAAAGAAGTAAAACTTTCATTTATTCTCAGACTATTTTGTTGTGTATATAGAAAATCCAAATACTCTATAGATTAAGTATAAAAATAATAGGCTCTCAGTTTTGCCAAATAAAAATTCCCTATACAAAATCCAACTTATTTCCACATATAAAAATTTAGCAAATAAAAATTTTAAAAGAAAACTTCATCTAAATAGAATGTAAAACATTAAGTATCTAGACTAAATCTAAGATACATGACACAATGCATTGTATTGAAAATGATGAAGCTAATTAAAATAAAATCAAATAAAATTTTATTGAACCTTTGTAGGTGATCCAAAATACATTAAGAAATTTGCAAATTCATAGATTACAGGATTCAATATTCTGAGTGTGTTAGGTCTCCTGAAATTCATTTATAGATTGAGTGTAATTCTAATAACTTGACAAGTCAGATTTATATCAAAGCGCAAAGGGCCATAACCAAATCACACTTGAAGAAGTAGAACAAGTGAGGACAGTTGTTTTCTAGGATTACATGAGTTGTTTTTAAACTGTAGTATTTAAGTTGGTTTGTCACTATCTCACGGATTTAAAAAAGATACTGTTGGTATAGGAAAAAGGACCTACATGAAGCCATAGAGTTAATAAGCACTTTGTTAATGACAGATGTGGCACTTCAGGTCAATAAGGAAAGAATATAAACTTTTTTATAAATATTGCTGAGGTATTGGATATCCACACTAAAAAATGAAATTAGATCCATATTTCATATCCATACACAGAACTCAAGTCCAATTAAGTTAGAAAACTCATGTGACAGTAATACTATAAAGCTTCTAGAATATAGAATATTTTTATCTCTGTCACATAGGTAAGGATTTCTTAAAAAGTAATAAGAAAACAGTAATTATTATAAATTTGACCATATCAAAACTAAAAAGTACAGTTTGTCAAAATACATCCTTAACAGAGTAAAGAGACAAGTCACGGTCCCTTGAAATTTATGTATATATACACATTTATATATTCCCATATTTATATAAACATATATATATATATATATACATAAAATGAGAGACTAGAATACAATATATAAAGAACATATACAAATCAATCTAACAGATATTTCAACAGAAAAACTGAGCTGAGGACTCTTACAGCATTTCAACCACAGGAAATTAAAATGTCTTAATGAACACATAAAAAGGAGGCTGACTTCATTAGTAAACGAGGAAATGTGGAGACGGGAAAATGGTTAAATTTTTAGGAGACAAAATTTTATTTAGTCTTTAAAAAAAATAAACTTAGGAATACAATATTAGGCACAAAAGTAAATGTTCTCAAAGTGAATGTTTGCTTAGAATGAGAAAAAGGAACAGTAAATTTCATATTTTAAAAGGCTGATAAACATCATACATTAACTTAAATCCAGAAAAACTAGCAAATATCTATACTAACCTGATTTATTTTAACCTACTATTTTCCTATATTTTTTGGCTACATGCTTTTTGATAGCCTTTTCATGTGACACTGGTTTTGAAGTATTTTCTATAGATTATAAAGATAATTCAATGTTTTCTCTAACATTATTGAAAACAAATGTTTATAACTGATAAATTGGAAAAGTTTCTTTCAGCTTCATGATTGTCATAGATAGATAGTATGTAAAATTTTAGAAATGCTGTCCAAATTGAGAGAACTTTGTCAAGTTTGTTTTATACATTAGCCACAAGACTTAAAGGCATTTCAAATGCACTTGTTGAATAACTAATGTATATTCTTCACCTGTTTCTCATCGATGCATTTACAATACCATGTTATGAAATCTTTGCTGATGTCAGAATTGCAAGTCAAAATGCAAAATGTTTTGTAAGATTCAATCACTTTTTATTAATTGCATAATCGAATAACCCACGGATCTATTTATTACTTCCATTGGAAATCCATCTCTTTCATTTATTGGAATGTTCTTGTTAAACTAAATTGAAGATTGTCTCAAAATTTTCTGTTAATCAGTGTTAATCAGCACTTTTGGTATGATTTGAAAAAAATTTGTTACAATATTCTTTTTAAAATCAGAATAATATATATTTATTTAATCACCCATCTTTATTATTTTATTGTTTTATTTGTATTTACTCTTCTATTATTACTGTTTTTAATATCCAATTAATATATTATCTGAAATTTCTCTTAATACATTGTTAAATACATGTAACTCTAGTGTAAGCTGATTAGTACATGTCCACACCTCGGTAAAACTTTTTACCCAATGCCTTCATGACATGCTACAGATTAATTCAGTAGAGTCATTCCTACACCTAGGTGGCTAGCAATCACTTAATCCATGCATGGCAATGACTACGGTCAACATGAAGCAATTATTGACAGCAGAAACTCAAACTTCATTAGCTTCAAGGTATATCTGCCCCTAAAGGAAGCAAAGTAAAACCATAATGATATATACCAGATTTGCAAAAATTAAATTTTTATAGCTAAGGGAATTCTTATTCACTGCTGGCACTGCTGGTGAGAGTGCAAAGTAGCATAAAACTTTTGAAAAGCAGAATTCCAGTACTTAGTGATCTTGAAGATAAGTTTATCTTCCGACTCAGCAATTCCAACTTTTGGGTATAGCCTTAAGATAACTATGCATATGGGAACCAAAATACTCATACAAGAATGTTTTTGGAAACACCAATTATAAAAGTCAACTCTAAAGAAGTGTCTATCATCTGTCAAATGTCTATTTAGATTGAACAATTGAATTGTGGGATATTACATAGAGGGAAATGAATGAACTAAAGCTATGCACAATAGGGTGGATGCATCTCACAAACTAATATTGAGCAAAAGAAACAAGTTGAAATTGCATACATACAATTGATTCCATTCATGTAAATTCCAAAAACAAGCAAAATTAACCAGTGTTGTTTAGGGATGCATTTATAGATGTAACCATTATAAAGCAAACAAATAAATATGATATTATATTTAAGGATTCTGGTTTCTTCTGGTAGAGGGGAGGGAGGGAGGGGTTTATGATTAGATACAGTTATCAAGGGCGGGGGGATTCTAACGTTCTGGCAATGTTCTGTTTCTTTATCTGGATGTTAGCAAATGGATGTTTGCTTTATGGATATCTGTTTAAGTTTGCATACCTATTTTATGTAATTTTCAATAAAAACAATGTAAAAATATACTCTGGATATATGCTGATGCCACCCACTGCTCTCTTGACCTTGTCCAACCGTTTCCCTTCTCAACAACTCCCTGTGCAACAGGCACCTAAAAAATGCAGATCTCCTATTTCCCTCTCTATCCTGCCCTTCTCTCTGCCTTTCTCACCTCAGTTAATAACGGTATTAGTTCAGATCCTTGGGCTCAAATATTTCAAACATTATCTAGGATTCCTGTCTTTCAACTCATAGGACACTTCCAATGCACTAGAAAATCTTTTTGGCTCTGCCTTAAAATTCGATCTTGATTTGGCCACCACTTATCATTTCACTGCTGCCTTCCCTAAGTCACATTCGTATGCCCTTATGTGGTTACATTTACACCCTGACTTATCCACAAGCTGATTTCTTCATTCACTTCTCTAAATATTTCCTTAACCTTTACTTTGCTTTCTTTTGAACAGACTGCACCTCCTTTAGTCTTCCCAAATTCGAGTGTTTTGTTTTTATTCTTCCAGCTTTATTGAGATAGTTGATATACAGCGTTGTGCAAATTTAAGGTGCACAACTGTACAACATGGAGATTTTATATACTTGTATATTGCTAAATGATTACCACAATAAGATTAGTTAACACACCCATCACCTCACATACTTATGTTTTTGTGTGTGTGTATTTGGTGAGAACTTTTAAGACCCACTCTCTTAGCAACTTTCAAATATACAATACAGTATTGTTAACTAAAGTCATCATGCTGTAAATTAGATCCCCAGAACTTATTCATCTTATAACTGCAAGTTTAAACTCTTCGACCTCCTCCAGCCATTTCCCTTTCAACCTCGCTCCTGGCAACCAACAATCTACTCTGTTTTAATGACTTTACTTTCTTTTTATGTTCCACATGTAAGTGAATCATACAGTATTTGTCTTCCTGTGACTTATTTCACTTAGCACAATGCCTGAATGGTTCATCTATGTTGCCACAATTGACAGGATTTCCTTCTTTTTTTATGGCTAATACCCCATTATGTGTGTGTGTGTGTGTGTGTGTGTATATATATATATATATATATATATATATATATATATAAGTGGACATTTTCTTTATCCATTCATCTGTCAGTGGACACTTAGGTGGTCTCCCTGTCCTGACTATTGTAAATAATGCTGCAATGAATGTGGAAGAGAAGATAGTGATTTTATATATATATTTTAGACATTATATGTTATAGACATATATTTTAGGCATTAACTCCTTATTAGATATAAGATTTCTAAGTATTTTTTGCCCATTCTGCAAGTCGGCTTTTCATTTTGTTGATCATTTCTTTTGCTGTGAAGAAGCTTTTCAGTTTGATGTCTTAATTATTTATTTTTGCTTTTGTTGCTTGTGCTTATGGTGTTATATCCAAAAAATTATTGCCAAGACCGCTGTCGATGAGCTTTTTCACTATGTTTTCTTCTAGGATTTTATGGTTTCAGGTCTTACATTTAAGTATATAATCCATTTAGAGTTAATTTTTGTAAGTGGTATAAGGGGTCCAGTTTCACTCTTTTGCATGTGGATATCTAGTTTCCCCAAGAATGTTTATTGAAGATACTATCCTTTTCCCATTGTAGATTCTTGACAACTTTGTTTAACATTAGTTGACTGTATATGCATGGGTTTATTTCTGGGGTCTCTATTCTGTTCCATTGGTCTATATGTCTATTTTTATGCCAGTTCCATACTATTTTGATTGCTATAGCTTTGTAGTATGGTTTGAATTCAGGTATCGTTATGCCTCCAGCTTTGTTCTTCTTTCTCAGGATTGCTTGGCTATATGAGGTCTTTTGTCATTCCATATAACTTTTAGGATTTTTTTTTTTATATTTCTGTAAAATATGCCATTAAATCATGATGGGGATTGCATTCAATCTATAGATGGCTTTGGGTAGTATGTACATTTTAACAGTATTAATTCTTCAAATCAGTGAATGTAGATATCCTTCAATTTATTTTTATTCATTTTTTTCATTTATTTGTATTCTTCTTCCATTTCTTTCAATAATGTCTTATAGATTTCAGTGTACAGATCTTTCACCTCCTTGGACAAATTTGTTCCTAAGTACTGTATTGTTTTTGTTGCTATAGTGAATGAGATTGTTTTCCTTATTTCTTTTAGTGTATAGAAATACACTAAATACAATGATAGTTTTAGTGTCTAGAAATTTTTAGTGTATGGAAATACAACTGATTCCTACATGTAGATTCTGTATTCTGCAACTTACTGAGTTCATTTATTAGTTCTAATAGTTTTTTGGTGGAGTCTTTAGGGTTTTCTATATGTAAGATCACGTCATCAGAGAAAATTTTCCACCTTCCTTTATGATTCAGATTCCTTTTATTTCCTTTTCTCTGGCTAGGACTTTCAGTTCTATGTTGAATAGGAGTGGTGAGAGTGGATACGTTTGTCTTGATCCTGTTCAGAGGCAAAGCTTTCAAACTTTCACCATTAAGTATGATGTTAGCTGGGGACTTGTCATATGTGGCCTTTGTTATGTTGAGGTTCAGTTCTTCTATACCAAATTTGTTGACTGTTTTTATCTTGAAAGGATGTTGAATTTTGTCAAATGGTTTTTCTGCATGTATTGAGATGATCATTTGATCTTTATCTTCCATTCTATTAATGTGATGTATCACATTGGTTGATTTGCCTATGTTGGTCCATCTTTGCATCCCAGTGATGAATATCAGTTGATCACGGTGTTTAATCCTTTACATGTGCTGTTTAATGAAGTTTCCTAGTATTTTGTTGAGAATTTTTGCATCTGTTTGCATCAGGGATATTGTCCTGTACCTTGCGTTTCATGTTATGTCCTTGTCTGGCTTTGGTATCAGGATAATGCTGGCTTCATAAAATCAGTTTGGAAATGTTCCCTCTTCTTTAATTTTTATGAAGAGTTTTAGAAGAATTTGTGTTAATTCTTCTTTAAGCGTTTGGTAGAATTCATCTGTGAAACTATCTGGTTCTGGGCTTTTCTTTTTTGGGAGATTTTCCTTTCTCCCAGGAAAATTCTGAATCAATCTTCTTATTGATGATTTGTCTGTTCAGATTTTCTATTTCTTCCTGATTCAGTCTTGGAAGGTTGTGTATTTCTAGGAAATCACCTATTTCTTAAGGTTGTCCAATTTGTTGGCACGTAATTGTGTGTGGTAGTCCTTTATGTTCTTTTCTATTGCTGTTTATCTTTCGTAACATATCCTCTTTCATTTCTGATTTTGTCTATTGGAGTGCTCTCCCTTTTTTACAAGTTTAGTCCAGCTAAAGACTTGTCAATTTTATCTATCTTTTCAAAGAAACCGCTCTTATTTTTACTAATCTTTTCTATTGTTTTCCCATTCTCTATTTCATTTATTTCTGTTCTAATATTTATTATTTCTTAACCTTTGCTAACTTTGGGCTTAGTTTATTCTTCTTTTTCTAGTTTCTTGTGATGCAATTTTAGTTTGCATTTTGAGATCTTTCCTTTCTCTTGATATATGATTTATAGCTATAAATTTTCCTCCTCAAATGGCTTTTGCTGCATCCTATAAGTATTGGTTTGTGTTTTCATTTTCCTTTACCTCAAGATATTTTTATTTCCCTTTTAAGTTGTTCTTGTGTATATTGTTTACTTTCCATGCATTTGTCAATTCTTCAACTTTCCTTTTGTTATTGATTTCTAGTTTCATACAATTATTGCTGGAAAAGATACTTGATGTAAATTTCAACATTCTTAAATTTGTTGAGAATTATTTGTGGCCTACCAAATCCTAGAAAATCTTCTGTTTTCACTTGAGAAAAATGTGAATTGCTCTGCTGTTTTATGGAATGTTCTGCATATGTCTGTTAAGTGCATTTGGTCTATAGCATTGTTCAAATCTGCTATTTCCTCATTGATTCTCTGTCTGAATGATCTAATCTATTTTTGAGAGTAGGGTATTAAATTCTCCAATTGTTATTGTATTGCTGTTTATTTCTCTAAAAATTTTAGTTCTGTTAGTATCTACATTATGTATTTAGGTGCTCCAAGGTTGCATACATAATTATTTACAATTGTTATATCTTCTTAAGGAATTGACTTATCTGTCATTATATAATGACCTTCTTGAGTCTTATGACCATTTTTAGATTAAAGTATATTTTGTCTGTTATAAGTATATCTACCACTGCTTCTTTTGTTTACCTTTTGCTTGGAATATCTTTTACCATCCTTTCACTCTCACCCTATGTGCATCCTTAAAGCTAAAGTGGGTCTCTTATAAGCAGGATATTGTTAGAGCTTCTTTATTTATCCATTCAGCCATTCTAAGTCTTGCAATTGGAGAATTTAAGCCATTTGTTTATGGTAATTATTTATAGGAGAAGACTTACTACTGTCCTTTTGTTAATTGTTTTCTCTTTATTTTTTAGATGATTTTTCCCTTCCTTCTTTCTTGCTGTCTTTCTTTGTGATTTGGTTATTTGTGTGGTGGTATGCTTTGATTCCTTTTTATTATAATTTTTTGTGTATCTACTACAGGTTTTTCTTCTGTGGTTACCCTAAGGCTTACATAAAATATCTTATAGTTATAACATCCTATTTTAAATTGATAACAACTTAAATTTGGTAGCATACAGAAAATTTATACTTTTACTCCCCCCTCATATTTTAAGTTATTGATAGTACAATTTACACCTTTTTTATATTGTGTATTCAGTAACCAAAATTTTCATCATAGTTTGTTTTTAAACTTTTAAACTAGAATTGTGATTTATGTACCACCATTACAATATCAGAGACTCTGACTTTGACTATATATTTACCTTTACTGATGAGTTTTACTCATTCATATGTTCTTACAATGTTAATGAATATCATTTCATTTCAGCTTGTAGAACAGCATTTAGCATTTCTTGTAAGGCAAGTCTGGTAGCGATGAATTCCCTCAGTTTTTGTTTGTTTGAGAAAGTCTTTAGCTCTTAATTTTCAAAGGACAACTTTTCTGGGTATAGTATTCTTGGTAGACAATTTTTTTTTCTTTCAACATTTTGAATATATCGCCCCACTCTCTCTTAGTCTGCAAAGTTTCTACTGAGAAATCCACTTATCATTTTATGTGGGCTCCCTTGTATGTAATGAGTTGCTTTTCAAAGTTCTCTCTGTCTTTGACTTTTGAAAATTTAATTATAATGTATCTCAGTGTAGCCCTTTTTGTTTCAATCTGCTTGAGGTCCTTTGAGTTTCATGAATCTAGATGTTCATTTCTAGCCCCGATTTTGAAAATTTTTCATCTATTATTTCTTTAATAAAATTGTCTTTCTCTTTCTTCTCTTCTCCTTCTGGGACTCCAATAATGGATATATTTTTTCTCTTGATGGTATCCAATAAGTCTCATAGGCTTTCTTCATTCTTTATTCTTTTTTCTTTTTGCTCCTCTGACTGGATAATTTCAAATGCTCTGTCTTCAAGTTCATTGTTCCTTTCTTCTCCTTGGTTGAGTCTGGTGTTAAAGCTCTCTATTTAAGTCTTCAGTGTTGTTATTGTATTCTCTGCTTGGGCAGGGACTCTAGGTGAACCCTAGATTTGGGTGTCACTAGAGACCCTGCTCCATGGTCAGGCTGGGTCATGGTCTAGGATTCTTGGTTAGGTGGGGCTGCAGTCTATACTCTGAAATATAGCAGAATCACTGGCTGGGCTCCCCTGCCTGGATGAGGCCACAGGATATGTAAGCTGAGGATTTGTTATACTTCTCCTTTCACTGGCCTGGTTATACTTCTCCAATCACTGGCCTTTTTTAATATTTATGCTGGTTTTAAATCACTCTCCCTCCCTTTCCTCTAAAAGCAACCCCCATTTTGAATTGCTATTCAGGAGACTATGCCACCCAGTACTTCACATTTATTTACATTTCTTGGCTCATTCTCTTGATTCCTTGAAATTCTAACTCCTAGGTAACTGTTATTTTCTCCAACTAATCCTGTGTTGATTCTTGGTGATTTATATTCAATGCTTCCTAAATTCTGGTCATTCAGTTCCTTAAAATTCTACTCTTGGGTATATGTTCCATTAGTTATACCTAAAACTTATCTTTATTAATAAATGCAACCCCACCATAATCCCTATACAAATTTCATTTCTGACCAACATTTTCTAACTGTCCAGCTCACTCCATCTAAGTACCTCAATCTATCAAATCTTGTACACCATGGGGAATCACAATTTACTGGTTTTACCAGTTTCACTGTCTTTTTACCTGACCACTCATCATTCCCTCACTTCCCTTCTTAATAGTTTAAATCATATGGCCAATCATCATAATCTCTCCCCTGACTACAACCTCAACTTATCCTTGTCCCATTTTCATCCACCCACAAAATTTCAGTTCTGGTTAAATACTCTTCAAAATATGGTACCTAACATGATGATCTGAGTCTAGCCAAAGAAAAACTCACAGTGATTCTAACTGATTTTGCCTGAAGCTCATGACCACTAATGACAAATGTTCTTCTAATTCTGACTTTATTATTCTGGTCCATTATACTTTCCACTCTTGTAGATGACTATTTCATTTATTTTCCTTTCTCCTCAGTCCTCCAGCACTTCCTCCCACTATCTTTCCTCTTCGCCATTAACCTTGTTTCTTATTTCAGTGAAAAAAATAAAAGTAATCAGAAAATAACTATGAGATGCCTTCCACACCAGCATATATCTGGATCTTTAAAATTTATATCCCTCCCCCCCCGCCCCCGTTCCTATGGTGAATCATCCTTGCTCCTAATTAAGTACTTTTTCATGTATTGTTTGGCAAATTGAAGATCTACGTTAAGTATCTTTTTAAATGTATTGACCATTTTACAATTAGATTTTCTATTTCTCATTGATGTATAGACATTCTTTATACATTCTGGATATGAAGATTTTTTTTTAGCCTTTCCAGTCTTTCTGCATTATGTATTGAATTTTATTAAATGATGTCTTTGGATAAACAGAAGTTCTTAAATTTGATGTAAAAAAACATTATGTGGCTTCTCCTTTATGATTCATGCTTTTTGTATGCTGTTTTAGAAATTTTTATTATTTTGCCTTTTATAAGTAGATTTACAATCCACCTCAGATTAATTTGGGGGAACAATGTGAGATAAGGATAACATTTCATTTTTTTCCATATTATATCCAGGAATTCCCAACATCATTTATTAAGCTTGCTCTGTTTTTACTGCCCTTAAAAGCTACCTTCATTTTAATTTGTCTACATATACATGGATCTGTTTCTAATCTTTTAATTCTTTTCCATTGATCTAATTGCCTAACTTATGCCAATGTTATTCTGTCTTAATTACTATAGCTTTATCAGAAATCATTATACTTGGTAGGACAAACCCTTCCACCTAGATTGTCTTGATGAGTGTCTTGGATATTCTTAGTAACTTTGCATTTCCATATTGTACTAGATGCACACTACACCCTTCATCATACCACTCTGTATCTTGGAGAGCTGATTTCTATGGTTTGTAGCAGAAGCTTCCATGTCATCCAACTTCTGGTTACATTTTACCATTTGGAGGCATAGCAGATTAGAGTGCAAGTGGTGGATGAAATTAGGTTCTTTATATTCCTAGCTTCCTCTTTTTCAGGTTTTCGTGATTTGGCTGCATCACTCTAACTCTGGCCTCAGTTTCTATAGGCAGCCCTCTCATATAATTACCCTCTTTGAGGTTGGTTCAGTAATAGTTTCCACTCTTTGCCCTTTCAGGAAGTTTTATTGGAGGTATAAGAGCAATAACAGCAAATAAAAAAGCTCTCAGCCTCAGCGTTATATCTGGCAGTAGAAATATATACATAAATTAATTAATATACAATCTGTCTTTTCCTCTATGGTTCATACTTTTTGTATTCTTGTTTAAGAAAATTTTGTTTTGCCTTTTATATTTAGATCTATAATCCATGCCAAATTGATTTCAGGAAATGGTGTGAGGTAGGAATCAAGTTTATTTGTTTTCATATTGTGTTCAATGGTCCTAACACCACTTATGTTTGTCCTTTTGTGTGTGTGTTTCTGCTCTTCAATTCCACATCTATCATAAACTGTTTGCACATGCATGTGTTTATTACCATGGGTGGAGCAGAAAGTCACAGAAGAGCATTGGCTATTTATAAATAGGTGGTGGAAAGTTTCAGGAAAAGCAGAAAGATAAAAGAGAATAGTATCTTTGTGAGCACAAAGGCGGAAAAAGGGTGATGAGTTTTGAGAATTATAAATATGATTATAACATAGGTATTTGATACAAAGTAATAAAACATGAGGTTGAAGTAGAGATTTTGAGGGATTTCAATTACAGGTTCCTGATCAACTTATTCTACTTCTTACTACAGAGCAATATAACCCACTGGGGTTATTTTTTGACATGATAAATTAAAAAAAAATGTATGTATGTGAATATATAGTTTTCTTCTTCTTACTATCTTATTTTTATTCTGTTTTATTTTTATTTGTGTTTATATTTTTTGGCCTTACTTGAAATTTTATTTTAAAATCTCCAGTCCTTTTTTGGACAAATTTTATAGGTCAATTAATAATGTAAAAAGTAGAAAAGGTATTCAAACTGTCTCAAAGTTAGTAAATTCTTAAAACATATTCTACATTGAAAGAAATACAGTTTGCAGGAAAGGAATCAACATTTCAACCAGTGAGAATTAGTTTCCAGATAAAATACCTGAGCAATGTAATCATCTGTCTACCCAATTTTTTCAGTGTGAGGGGCTAGGTGATTTGTTTGTGTGGTTATTTCTGCGATGCTTAATATGATTAGAATGAATTCTCCCTCTGGGTGCTCTTGTACGTCATAAAACAGAGAAACACTCAATACTATTAGAAAGTCAAAATCTATAAATACATTCAGAGTTACAAAAAACACTGAGCACTATGAACATTTTATTATTCAATATGTTTTTTGCTGGTGGCATATCTACTTATACCAAAAGATCCATGTTTCTCTAAACTAGGCAAACATTAAATATCTAATACTTTAAGGCTCTCTTTATGTAAGCAAATGTTCTTAGGCACTTAGCAAATAAAGAATATAGATCTTTGCAGAAAACATAAGAGCATAAGATGTTGAAAGGAAATACTTTCAAACTTTAAAGGGAGCCAGGGAACAACAGAGTGGAAATATTGTTTGTCTTTCCTTTCTCTCTTTCTTAAAATAAGGATTCTTTAAAATCTATAGAACCAAATTAGAAACTTTATAACCAAACTGTAAATAAACTTGCATGTGCAGCACAAAGTAGATTGGCTTTCAGATGAGGAAAAGCTGCAGGATTATATGAATTGAATAGCAAGATGTAATCCTATAAAGGAAATTAGATATTACATCTTCTGACTTCATAATTAGCAAGCTGTGTGACCTTGACCAAATCACTTTATATGAGTCTTGTTCCTTCATCTGTAAAATGTAAAATCTGAATTATTGAGTGGCAATTTAAATATTAGGTGCTTTAAAGCACCGTGATTTAATCCTCATAACAACCTGTTGAGCTAAATACTAGTATCCCCATTTTACAGCTCAGGAAAGTGGGGCTTACACAACCCTCTTCACAATCACACATCTAATACCATACGGAGCCAGGATTCAAACTCAGTTCTTTCTGATTATAAAGTTCTTATTCTTTCCACTATATATGAATCCCCATCCAAAAATGAAATTAAATTATTTCAAAGCATATCTTTATCACGTAGGTTATGCCAATTATTTTGCTACCTTCTTTGGAGGACACAAATGGTGTCTGTGTCTGTGCTGTTGCTTGCACCCTCCCTAGTTAGGGAATAAGGCATGGTCAAATGAATAAGTAAATAACAGAAACACGTGAAAGCTTTACACGCATGGAGGGTGGAGTATAACAAAGCCTTGCATTCAGAGGCCAATGTGTGATTCATATAAGAGAAAGGTAAATAAATACAGCTGGGAGGATTAAAAATTCAGAGCAGAGTTTACCATGAAATGAAAGAAGAGTAGAATGCTAAGCCCCAATTTGCATAAAACTCTCAATGCCAAGATGATTCTAAGAAGGCACACCAGTATTTTTACTGTTCTCTTTTGTCAGAAAATTTGAATTTAACACTAAATCGAGGAAACATCTAACTTTACTTTCCTCTAACGTAGAGTTTCATATGACCCCTGGAAATTATTTTCCTTTGTTGTTTCATAAAAGGAACAGCATTTGTGTTACATAAATTGGAAGAAGAAGCTCTGTGGCTGTCTGTGAGATAAGTATAAATCCAATGATCAAGCCACATGGAAAAAATGTAAAACATTCTGTGTTGTGTGTGTGTGTTCCTAAAGAGAAAGTAACCAATGTTGTCTGCCATTTTACACGTATTTCTCAAGGTATTCATTACAAGCAGCAAAATATTTCTATCATATTTTATAGGGGAGGAAATGAAACTCTCAGTGTGACTGTGGTCTCATCTGTAATAATCATTGTTGCCAAAGTGCTCGTGTGAGTGCGTGTGTGCCAGGCGTTATGCTAGGCATGTCACAAGATGAAGGCTTTCAATTTGCACAACAAACTTGAAGAGAAGGTTAAATACTTTGCCAGATGAATTTTTTAAAAAGTGATTCAAAATAAGTAAGCCTGATTCCCAAATCCATGATCTTCCCCTGTTCTACGCTTCCCCTTAACTGTTAAATAATGGGATTAAGTCAACTGCTCCCACTTAACTTCTCACATCTGTTCCACTCCTAAATGTATACCTTAAGTAGCAGTTTTAGATTTGTGCTCTTTCTCTCTCTCTGCATGTGAATGTATATCTAAGAAAATACATGGGTGCGCACACACATGCTCACACACAGAATGTTTTACTCTTTTCTCACATAGCTTGATCATTGAATTTATACTTATAGAACAGATAGCCACATAGCTTCTTCTTCCAATTTATATATATTAAATCAATATATGTTAAATATAATATGTATAAATATATATTAAATAAATATATTGCTTAAAATAAATAAGCAAAAACAAGGAACAACACAAATCCTATAATCTCTGTCTTGATACAGTAAAGTCTCACGATGCAGATAACAGAATTTACTTTCATGATAAATTTATTCCATGAAACCACCATGCATAACTATATGGTTGTCATAGACCCTGTAGTTGGTCTCTTGTGGCAAAAAGTTTTGGCTCACTGCCTCAAGTGTTCTTGATTTCCTGCTCTCTCTGCTTTGCTTCCTATATCCACATGAAGTTCAAGTATCTCAAATTCTTTGTGGAAGCCTCTGACTTCTAAATTTTGATACGTTTTAAAATCTGTTTGAGACAGTATAATTGTTTGCAAATGAAATATTCAGTCAAATATTCTTTTGCCTTCATGTGTTTTGAATTTAAATCTAATTATTTTTTTATTAAGAAAGAGGCAGTACCGGGCCGCCCAGTGGCGCAGCGGTTTAGTCCGCGCTTGGCAGCCCGGGGTTTGCGAGTTCGGATCCCGGTCGCCCGCCGACGCACTGCCTGTCAGCCATGCCGTGGTGGCGTCCCATATAAAGTGGAGAAAGATGGGCACGGATGTTAGCCCAGGGCCAGTCTTCCTCAGCAAAAAGGGGAGGATTGGCAACAGATGTTAGCTCAGGGCTGGTCTTCCCCACAAAAAAAAAAAAAGAAAGAGGCAGCAAAACACAACTTTTATTTCACTTTTTCCTCTGGATGGAGGGTCATTACTCTACTATATTGGTTGTTGAATCAGGTTTTGTAAATGTCTGGATCCAAATTAGTTATAGAATTTGTAACAAAGGTTTTATTTTAGGAGATGGAGGTAGATAAAACCAAACCTAGTAATATTGCTTGAATTTCCAATTATGATAATTCTAGTTTTTTAATAAGTACTCATGGGTCTAGAAAGCAGAATTTTGTGGAATGAGTGTGAGCTTTGAATTCAGACAGACAGAAATGAATTTGTATTCCAAAGCTGAGGCTTAAGGCAATTTATTAAATTCCCAAGGTACTATAATCTATAAGAAGTCAGTTTTTTTATTTGCAAAATGGAGATAAAATACTGATTTAATAGTGAGAAAATATATGATCCATGGCCATGGAGATGTGTGCTTAATACATTTCCGATTGCCAAGTCAAGGAAGCTAGGTTATGCTGCCAGAATGAACTATGAAATTTCAGTTTCTTGAAACAACAAAGAGTTATTTCTTACTCATATGTCATGTCCGTTGAAAGTGAGCTGGGGGGTCTGCTCCATGTCATCTTCATTCTAGAACACAGTCTGTTAGGGCAGCCTTTCTCTGGATCATTGCCAGTCTCCATGGCAAAAATCACCTTCTACAAACAGTTGAAATGCCGTTGTCGCTTCTGCTTACAAGACATGGCAAAGCTTTAGAAGGATGAAGGAGTGTAATCTTACCATGTGCCTGGAAGGGAAAGAACTGGAATAGTGGAAGAGCTGTAAATATTTTCACATCCCTTTGTTCCACCATCCTCTGATTTTAGGAGTCATAGTAAGATGGATTCACAGTTATTTACAACTCATGTAAAAGAAGAGACATTTGTGTTTGCAACTGAATCTAATATAAACTTACAACAAATACTAGAATTTACATGACCTTAATAATGTTCATTTTCTGCATACATCTTATTTTTCTTGATCATCAAAATTAAAAACTCTTAGGCCTGGCCCAGTGGCATAGTGGTTAACTTCATGTGCTCCACTTCAGTGGTGCAGGGTTCATGGGTTCAGATCCTGGGTGGAGACCTATGCACTGCTCATCAAGTCATGCTGTGGTGGCATCTCATATACAAAATAGAGGAAGGTGGGCACAGCTGTTAGCTCAGAGCTAATCTTACTCAGCAAAAAGTCAGGGCTAATCTTCCTCACCAAAAAGAGGAAGATTGGCAACAGATGTTAGCTCAAAGCTAATCTTCCTCACCAAAAAATAAATAATAATAATAATAAATTAAAAACTCTTGTGCTCCAAAGTACACTATGAGAAAGTGAAAAGTCAATCCACAGACTCGGGGAAAATATTTGGAAATCTTTCATCTGATAAGGGATTTATATCCAGATTATATAAAGAATGCCTACAAATTAACAATATGCAAACACATAACACAATTTAAAAATGAGCAAAGGCTTTCAATGTATGAATGGTCAATAAGCACATGAAACAATACTCAATATGACTAGTTATTACAGAATTGCAAATCAAACCCACAATGTGATACCACTTCACATCTACTAGGATGGCTATAAATTAAAAAAAAAAAGTAGAAAATAATAAGTGTTGACAAGATGCAGAGATGTAATCCTTAAAATTTGCTGGTGGATATGTAAAATGGTACTATTTTCAATGGTACATTGGTAAACAGTTTGATAGTTTCCCAAAATGTTAAACATGGAGTTAAAATAAGACCCAGCAATTCCACTCCTAAGTTTCTACACAAGAGGGTGAAAACATATGTTCACACTAAATACATATGCATGCATGTTCATAGCAGTGTTATTCAAAATAGACTGCTATGGGAAAAAACCCAAATGTCCATCAACTGATAAATGGGTAAATACAATGTGGTACATCTATACTTAGAATATTATTAAGCCATAAGCAAGAGTGAAGCACTGATACACTTGACAACGTGAATGAACTTTAAAACCATTATGATAAGTCAAAGAAGCCAATCATAAAAGACCAGATATTGTATGATTCCATTTCAATGAAATGTCCGGAATAGGCAAATCTATAGAGATAGAAAGCAAGTTAATTATTGTCTCAGAGTGGGGTTTGGGGTGAGAAACGAAGAGTAACTCCAAATGGGTATGACATTACTTTTTGAAGTATTGAAAATGTTCTAAAATTAGATTGTAGTTATGGTGACACAAGTCTGTAAATATGCTAAAATCCTTTGTACACTTAAAACATGTAAATTATATGCCATATAAATGATATTAGTGCTCTCCTGTTGATTCTAACTCCTAGTGACCCTGTATATAGCAGAGTGGAACGATGCCTGGTCTTTTTGTGCCATCCTCTCGCCTCCTGACACTATATCAGACGATGCTCCGCTGCTACATTTTGTTTTCATGCCAATTTTTTCAGAAAGATTTTCTTCCTAGTCTGTCTTAGTCTGGAAGCTCCTCTGAAACCTGTCCACCACAGGTGGCCCTGCTGGTATTTGAATATCTTAATAAAGCTGTTAAATCCACAGAGGTTTTCTTTTTGGTGGGGGGACTCCTTTCTATCATTTTCACTAAATTATTTATTAAATGTCTGTCCTGTTGATCCCTAATATTATTATGCAGATTTTTTTCACCCCAATTATTTGTGTGTTTAAAAACTATATTTTAAAAGCCACAAATGAAATGACTTCTATCTGAATTTGTTGACTCAAAATAATCTGATAGAAAGGAAACAGTTTAAATGAAATTTGAATTTGCCTACAGAATATTATCAGCTTGCTTTCTGAATGTTAACGTATTACTATTAAATTAGATCACTCTTCATTAGCACATTAATCAGAAATAATATGGAACTGTGAATGGAAGCCCCTGAGGAATTCATGAATCTGTCTTCAATATTTATGGGCACCTGCTGTGAATTTCAGAATCCTAGAAGTGAAACAAGAGAATAATTCCTCCTTAATCAGTCCACAATCTTTCAAAGCATTTCTACCAATAATTTGAGCAAGCTTCTTGAGAATATTATTTCTAGCTTGTCCCCCAGCATCAATGACAATATAAAATTCTCTTAAAACTGGTCCATTATGGATTTTCAAAAAGTAAAGGATGTAGTCCTTTCAAATGTGGGTTATTTTCAATGTATGACATCTACTTTGACAGCTGTCTAAGTGAAAAAGATACATATGGAGTCATATAAGATATCAGGAAAGTATTGGCTGTGATTGAAAACAATAATTCTCTGAGTATATCATTGAGGTAATCTTCCTTTACATGTGTTTTTTTTTTAATATTCCAAATTTGATAAAAATCTATATAAATCTATATTTATACTCTAGATGTTATTTACTCTGGCAAAGGGTACTAGAAAATCAACTGAATTTGCCTTGACCTACATCGCCTATATACAGCTTTTTAAAAAATGTATTTATTTTTAAATTTTAGTTTTAAAATTATCCTACAGTAAAACTGAATATTTTGATATACTTTGATAAATCTGAACACACCCATAGATTCTTATAGCCCTCAGCACAATCAGGAATCAAAACATTTTCATCACCCCAAAAAACTCCCTCATGATGTCCCTTAATAGTTGCACTCTCCCTCCCACTCATATCCTCTGAAAACTACAGACATGTTTTCCATCATGCTATTGAGTATTTTTGCTATTGTCACATAAATGGAAACATAGAGTAGACAACTTTTTGAAACTGATTTCTTTCACTCAGCGTAATTTCTCTGAGATTCAACTAAATTGTATGTAACAATAGTTTGTTCTTATGTCATTCCTTGGGGGTACTCCATTGTATAGATGCACCACAGTTTATCCATACAACAATCAAAGCCATTAGGATGACTATGAATACAGCTGCTACAAGCAATCATGTACAAGTTTTTGTGTAAATGTAAGTTGTCACTTCTCTTAGGCTTGGTGGGTCATATGGTAACTGTATGTTAAATGTTATAAGAAAGTGCCATCTGTTTTCCTGAGTGGCTATGACATTTTGCTTTCTCATCAGTAATTTATGAGAGTTCCAATTAATTTTCACCATCACTTCATCCATTCCAGCATTTGGTACTATTAATATTTTCCTCCTCCTCTTTCTTTTTCTTTTTTGTCATTCTAATAGGTTATTCATAAGCTAATCGCCATACATTGAACTTGCTATCAGGAAGTATGTGTGTTAAAAGCTTTGCCATGAACATGGCTCCCTTTCCCGACCTCAGTTTCTGTATGTGTCAAATGAAAACTGAGATACTTTTTCTGGTTTGTGGAGTTGAGTTAGATACACACAAAAAGTATTTGAAAAAGGATAAAGTTTACATATGAAATATTCCTATTTATATGAAAATCATTTTTATTGTAACTGTCAATTCTTATTTTAAGGTAGACAGAATATCAATGATTAACCTTTAAACATATCTAATGAGGTTGTGTGATCTTGTGGAGATGGATAGTGGGAGGTTTGCCATGATTTATCATATTTTATCAGGTTTTTATTTAATCCAGAATGAATAAATGTTCTTAACATGTGCCATCATCTAAACTGAAAGGTGGTAGACATAACTGTGAGGGGTCTGCAAGTTTTAGAAATTGGAAATCAGAATAACAAATTTGTTTAAACAGTAAACAAATACATGAATAATTGCATCTTAAGAGATCAGAGCTATCTCATATATGCATATTGCCGGTGTTGTTCCATTAGGTTTCAGGGAAAAATATGTACACACTTTTGCAAACTTTGACTCTACTTTTCTCTTTTCTTTCCTTAGGGACAATTTCTAAATTTCTGTTTTTCCTTTATGTTTATGTAGTTTTGTCATTTACAAAGAAAACATTGTTAGAAGAAATTCGTCACTTTCCAAACTGGGTTACAAAATCTACTGCCACCCCTACTTGGGCACCACAAGTTTTTCCAACATGCCATTTGTCTCATTACAAAGTCCATTTTCATTTTTTAAGAAATGATGCACATCTTGGTTATGAAAGGTTAAATTTAGACCAAAATATTAGAGTTCAATTTTTTCTGATCTTATTCAGCCCACTGACTTCCCCTATTTTTGCTTATGGCAAAACCTTTGCTACTCAAAACCTATCAAATGATGGCAGGGACATAGAATAAACATTTTTGTAGAAATCTTTGATTATTGTAGTCACAGTTTACTCCCAATATTTTGTGGGCAAACTTTCCATCTCATATTGTCTATATGACATCTTTTATAAGGCACCTGTGCTGTTTTGAAAACAATCTGGATTTAGAGTAAGAAGGTGTGGTTTAAGGTCTGCCTCTATAATTTATTACCTGCTAAACCTTGATCAAATGCCCTAATTCGCTACTCTTAATCATGAATGAGAATGACAACCAAAAAATTAGTAGCATCTATTCTGCAGAGCTATTATGAGGATGAAAATGATATAATGTATATCAAAATGTGTTGTAAACTGAAAATTATGTAAAAATGTAGATATAATTATTAGTATAACATTATTGAAGAAGTCTATAATAAGTCTTAACTTATTAACAAGTCTAACACCTTGCCCGTTTGTTCATACCCATCTGCGCTTCAATTCACAAATTAATATTTATGAAGCACATATTAGATTTATAGTATGTTATAGTCTCTTCAATTGGTGATACAAAAGACCATTTTGTTGAAGTTGTTTCAAGTCTAGGTCTTGGGAGTTTGATGGTGGTGTTGGAAAAGGGTAGGCTGGTGATGGAGAAAGAAGACCTTCTCATAGAAACACAAAATAACTAAAAGTATTATACTACAAATGTTTATGTGTTTAAGATAATTGCAAGACTAATACTTGGAGAATTTTTAGTTCTGATCAGGCACAACCTCGGTATCCTCCACTTACTGCACTCTCTGTTATTCTCCACTTTCTAAAACCCTTGATGTATATGGGAAGTAGGTCTGACCAGCACTAACTTGATAAAACCATTCTCATTTTTCGTTCCTCCTTTCTTCCAAAATCTTCTGATTCAAGAATATTTTGATACTATAAATAATTCAGATTCCTTAGGATCTCCAAAATGTCCTCTTTGTTTATCCAAATAGCAGTAGAAATTGGCTCTATGAAAAGTTAATATATAATTATATAAGCATTATCTCAGTGAATAAAATGCTTAGGTTGCAGTTTCAAAATCTCCTAGTTCAATAGGTCAGGATGTCAGAAAGACTAATCAAATCAGGAGGTTTGTGTGCGAAGCAGCAAACCTTACCCAGAACAGTCCAACTGAGTAATGTGAGTTATCAGCCTTGGCAAAAGCCTATGCTGTTTGCACAGAAGCAATCCATCCGTTTGTAATAAATGGAGAGGAGAAAACAATAAACATGCAAATGTACTCCCACTCTTTACAAACAGATTTCTATACTTCTTCAGTAAAAAGAATGGAGGAAATAGGAACAGAGAGACAAAGGCAAAGTTTAATAGTCTCTAGGATGAAAAAAGAAAACTTGAAAATCTATATATTACAGTCTGAAAGTATTGCCTAAAAATATATACTCTCAGGATAACAAATTTCTGCTAAGCTATAATTAGCTATTAGTCATTTGTTTTGTATCATAAATTTCAGACTATAAAACTACCCTCATTCATGAAAGCTTAAAATAATAAGAGAAAATATACTAAGAATGACTAATGTTTTAAACCTGTAAAACATATCCAAATTTAATAGAAAAAATTTAATATATATAGTGGCAAATTCAATCAACAAAATGCTTATAAGATAGAAAATATGCTTCCTTGATAAAGCCATGGAACGTGTGGAGTGTCACTGACGATCAAAAAATAATAATTTTGACATGTTATTATCCACCAACCCAAGTGAGAATTTTTAAAAAAAATAGATTTAAAAATTGATGCAATGAGATGTCAGCAAAATAGTGGACTAGAAAACTTCAAGCTCTCGTTCTCCCCCAGAAACGTTAAAGGAACAACCAAAAGCTATTTAGACCAACTGTGTTAGAGGTCTGGAAAATAACCAGAGGTTAACAGCATCCAAGTAAACACCCAATCAAGAAAAAACAGTCTTCAAAATAGAAACTTTTGTGGCATTTTTACTCACCTTTGTCCTACCCCCTCCTTGGTGCAGTGACAATGTTGGTCTTCAGTGGCAGCAACTGGCTCTTGCTGTTTCCCCTTGAACTGGAGTGAGCAGAACAGATCTTATTTGAAAATCATTGTGTAAGTCTTGTCTAACTGGACTGGGGGATATCTAAAGAACTGAAGCAAGGTGATCATCTCTATTCTGTGTAACTCAGAAAGCAGAAAGGAAAAGTGGCAGGCACTGCTCATAAAAATGATAAGATGAATACAGATACCAGGGACAAGAGACACGAAGTAAAGAGATACAATAGGCCATCTAAGTTCCAGAGAAGAAGCTAAAGGGATACTCTTTGAGAAATTAGGACATTCAAAAGCAGCTGTGTATAGGAGGGAATATGGAAAGACACACAGCCTAGGCACACATGCTCAGAGAATTACCGGGAAGACATTAGCTTTGACCTTGGGCTGATTCCTAGGCTCGTATCAAGCCTAGCTAAAGGGTGGAGTACCCCAGCAAAGAGTTAGTCTGCAAAGAATGGAAAAGGTTGCTGTTCTCCTTCGTTCGTTTTATGGTAGCTTTTTTTGTTGTTTGCTTGTTTTGACTTATTTCAACTCCTGGCACTAAGGAATCCTCTGAACATGAACTAAAGGAACAGAGATTTCAGTGATCATGTTTGATCAGTAATAGTCTTCACACAAAAAATTAAAAGTCTCAAAAATAAAAGGACAACTACAGCCTTTAATAATAAAAACAAAACAGAAAATTCAACCCCTAATGAAGAGGGGAAATCTGATTTCCATAGTTAACACATTGTAATAGCCCAGTTTTCAACAAAATTTGTAAGGCATACAAAGAAACAAGAAAACATGGCTAATACAAAGTTACAAAATAAGTTGATAGAAACCAACCCTGAAGAAGCCCAGACATCCAGCTGAATGGACAGCGATCTCTAATCATTTGTCTTAAATATTCTAAAACAGCTAAGAAAAAAATGTGGGCAAAGAACTAGAGAAAATCAGGGAAACAACACATGCACAAAATGAGAATACAAGAGAGAGAGAAATTATATCTGTTATAACCTAACAGAAATTCTGGAGCTGAAAAGTACAATAAATGAAATAAAATATTAACTAGAGGTTTTAACAGAAGATTTAAGTAGGCAGAAGAAAGAATTAGAAAACCTGAAGATAGGAAAATTGATATTAATGAGTCTGAGGAACAAAAAGATAAAACACTGAAGAAACATGAACAGATCCTAAGCAATATACAGGACATCATCAAACAGATTACATATGTTGGAAGTCTCAGAAGAGGAGAGAGAGAAAGGAGCAGAAAGATTATTTGAAAAGAACATGGCTAAAAACTTTACAAATTTGAGGAAAGACATAAATCTCCAAATCCAAGAAGCTCAATGGACTTCAAGGAGGACAAATTCAAAGAGATCCACACTGAGATCTGTTACAGTCATGCATCTCTTAAAGATGGGGATATTTTCTGAGAAATGCATCATTAGGCAATTTTGTCATCCAAACACCATAGAGTGTACTTACACAAACCTATAGCCTATTACACACTTGGCTATATTGTATAGCCTATTGCTCCTAGGCTACAAACTGGTGCAGCATATTACTATATTGAATATTGTAGGCAATTGTTGCATGATGGTAAGTATTTTTGTATCTAAACATAGAAGAGGTACAGTTAAAGTACAGTATAAAAGATAAAAAATGCTATAATGTATATGGCACTTATCATGAATGGAGCTTCCAGGACTGGAAGTTGCTCTGGGCAAGTCAGTGAGTGACTGTGAAGGCCTAGGACATGACTGTACATTACTGTAGACTTTATAAACACTGTACACTTAGGCTACACTAAATTTATAAAAAGTATTTTTCTTTCTTCAATAATAAATTAATCCTATCTTACTGAAAATTTTTTTCTTTTTGTTGAGAAAGATTTGCACTGAGCCAACATCCACTGCCAATCATCTTTTTTTTTTTTGTTTGCATGTGAGTCACCACCACTGCATGGCCACTGACAGACAAGGGGTGTGAGTCCGAGCCTGGGAACTGAACCCAAGCCACCAAAGCAGAGTGCTCCAAGCTTAACCACTAGGCCACCAGGGCTGGCCTGGAAATTTTTTACTTTATAAAGTTTTTTTTTTTTTAACTTTTGAATCTTTTGTAATAACACTTCGCTTAAAACATAAACACATTATACAACTGTACAAAAATATTTTCTTTCTTTATATCCTTATTCTATTTTTAAATTTTTTACTTTTTAAACTTTTTGTTAAAACCTAAGACATAAACACACACATTAGCCCAGGCCTACACAGTGTCAGCACCATTAATATCACTGTCTTCCACATTCACATCTTGTCCCACTAGGTCTTCAGGGGCAATAACCTGCTTGGATCTGTCTTCTCCTATGATAATAATGCTTTTGTCTGGACTATCTCCTGAAGGACCTGAAGGTTTGTACGTGTGATGCATTGTGCTACAATGTTATGACAGCTACAATGTCACTAGATGATAGGAATTTGTAGCTCTATTAAAATCTTATGGGACCACCATAATATAGTGGTCTGTTGTTGACTGAAATGTTATGTGGCACATGACTGTGTAATCAAACTGCCAAAATGCAAAGACAAAGAGAATTTTGAAGGCAGTGGGAGGTAAATGACTCACCCAAAAAAAGGGACCACCAATAATATCTGTAGATGTTTTATCTGCCACCAAAAAGCAGTAGCATTATATATTTAAAGTGCTGAAAGAAAAAATAGGCCAACTAAGAATTCTATATCTGGCAAAAATGTCATTTAAAAATGGAAGAGAAATTAAGCTATCTCTAGATAAACTAAGGCTAAAGTAGTTCATCACCACTAGTCTTGCCCTACAAGAAAAAACTAAATGAATTACTACACATTGAAAGAAAAGGACGCTAGACAGTAACTCAAATTCATATGGAAACATAAAGTTCTGTGGTAAAAGTAAATATAAGGGCAAATATAAAAGCTAGTATTGTTACAATTTTGGTTTTTAACTCCACTTTAAATTTTCTACAGGATTTAAAAGTCTAATGCATTAAAATAATTATAAAGCTATGCTATTGGGCATAAATGCATTAAGATGTAATTTAAAACATCAATAACATAAAGAGGGCATAGTTACATAGGAGAATATTTTTTGTTTGTGTTTGAAGTTAAGTTGGTATCAATTAAAATTAGATTCTTATAACTTTAACATGTTTTATGATTTCCATGTTACTCATAAAAAAGTATCTATAGAATATACAATAAAGAAAATGAGAGGAAAACAAAACATGTCACTAACAAAACAAAACTAAATTAAACTGAATATAAGTGAAGGTGGTAACAGAGGAAGTGAGCAACAAAAAGAGCTATACAACATAGAGAAAACAAATAGCAAGATGGTAGAAGTAAATCCTTTCTTATCAGTAACTGCATTAAATGGGAATGCATTAAAGTCTCCAGTCCTAAGGCTGGGATTAGTAAAATAAATTAAAAAAAAAAAAACAGTATCCAACTATATGCTGCCTACAAGTGACTCACTTTAGTTCTCATGACTCAAATAGGTTGAAAGTGAATGAATGGGAAAACATTTCATACAAACAGTAATCAAAGAAAGTGGAGATGACTATACTTACAGAAAAAAATGGACTAAGTTAACAATTGTTACAGGAGACAAGTAAGCATGTTATATATTGATAAAATAGTCAATTAACCAAGGACACATAACAATTATAAATATATCTGAACCAAACATCAGAGCCCCAAAATCCATGAAGCAAATATTGCCAGACTTAAAGGGAGAAATAAATATTTCTGGAATAGTAGTTGGTGTCTTCAATATTCTCATTTCAATAATGGATAGAACATCTAGATGGAGGATCATTGAGGAAATAGAGGACTTAATGCTATAAACTAATTAGACCCAACATATATATATATATATATATATATATATATATATATGGAAAACCTTATCTCACAACATCTGACATTTTTCTCAAGTGTATGCTGAATATTCTTCAGGTTAGACCATATAGTAGGCCACAAAACAAATCTTAAGTTAAAATATTTAAATTTTACAAAGTACCTATTCTAATAGCATTGGAATGAATATAAAAACAACAGAATGAAAACTGAAAAATACATAAGTAAGTGGAAACTAAGCAACACACTCAAAAAGCCAATGAGTCAAGGAGGAAATCACAGAGTAAATTAGGAAATACCTTGAGACACAGGAAAACAAAAACACAACATACCAAAACTTATGGGATTCAGTGAAAGCAGTGCTAAGTGAGAAGGTTATAGCTAGAAATGCATACATTAAAAAAAAGAAAGGTGTCTGAGCCAGCCCTGGTGTTCTAGTGGTTAAGATTCGGTGCTCTCACCACCACAGCCTGGGTTCATTTCCTAGTTGTGAAACCACACCACCCATCTGTCAGTTGTCATACTGTGGCACTGGCTTACATAGAGAACTGAAAACTAACAACCAAGATATACAACCACGTACTGAAGATTAAAAAAAGAAAGAAAGGTGTCAAATCAAGAATCTAAACTTACAACTTAAGGAGCTAGAGAAAGAAAAACAACAAACTAAACCTAAACCTAGCAGAAGGAAACAAATAATAAGGATTATAGCAGAGATAAATAAAATCGATAATAGAAAAACCATAGAGTAAACCAATAAAACCAGACATTCGTTCTTGGAAAAATTCAAGAAAATTAACAAGCCATTAGTTAGGTTGTCTAGAAATAAAAGAGGAAAGACTCCAATTACTGAATCAGAAATGGAAATGGAGATTTTACTACAAATTTTACAGAAATAAATTAATTATCAAAGAATTCTACAGATAATTGTACCCTAACAAACTAGATAATCTAGGTGAAATGGACCAATTTCTAGAAACACACAACCTACCAAGACTAAATCATGATTAATAGAAAATCTGGATAGACCTATAACTAGTAAGTAAATTAAATCAACATCCAAACAACTCCCAGCAAAGAAAGTCCTAGAGCAGATACTTCAGTAGTAGAATTACCAAATGTTTAAGAAGCACTAACACCAATGATTCTCAAACTCTTGCAAATAATGGAAGATGAGAAAATACTCCTTGACTCACTCATTGAGGCCAACATTACCTTGAGACCAAAGCTAGACAAAGATGCTTAAAGAAAAGAAAACTATAGGCCAACACCTCTTATTAGTATTGGTGCAAAAATCCTCAACAAAATACTAATAAACCAAATTAAGCAACACCCTAAGAGGTTTGCAAACCATGAGTAAGTAGGATTTATTCCTGATTGCAAGGATGTTTCAACATACAGAAATTAATTGATGTAATACACCACATTAAGAGACTGAAAGGAAAAAAGCAATCATCTCAATAGAGAAATAAAAAGTATTTGACAGAATTCAACACCCTTTCATGACTAAATAAACTAAGAATAAAAGAAAAGTTCCTCAACATGGTAAAGTCCATATATGAAAACCCCACAGCTAACATCATACTTAACGGTGAAAGATGAAAGCTTTTGCCCATGATCTGGAACAGGAAAAGGTGTCTGCTTTTCGCACTTCTATTCAACATAGTACTGGAAGGGCTAGCCAGAGCAATTAGGAAAGAAAAAGAAATAAAATTCCACTAAAGGGAAAGGCAGAAGTAAAATGATCCCTGTTCACAGATGACATGATCTTGTATGTAGAAAATCCTAATGATTCCACACCAAAACAACCAACCAACTGAAAAACATATTAGATGTAATAAATGAATTCAGCAAATTTGCAAGCTACAAAATCAACACACAAAAATTAATTGGGTTTCTAGATACTAACAATGAGCAAACCAAAAGAAAATTAAGAAAACAATCCAATGTAATAGAATAATCAAGAATAAAATACTTAGAAGTAAACTTAACCAGTCAGGTGAAAGACTTGTACACTGAAAACTACAAAATCTTGCTGAAATCAATTAAAGAGGACATAAATAAATGGATAGACATCCTGTGTTCGTGGACTGGAAGACTTAATATTCTTAAGATGACAATACTACTCAAAGTTACCTATAGATTCAATGCAAACTCTATCAAAATCCCAATGGCATTTGTAGCAGATGTTTTTCGGTGGATTAAAATCTTTCTCTTTGTTCCACTTCACTAACTATTCTGCTAATAGACAATATTTATGCAAAGCAGAAATAATAGGATATTCTAATAATTGTTTTTATTCATTTCATGAAATGTCTTTTCTTTGTTGAAAGCTGTCACTCACAAACAAAAGACCCTAATGTAATTTCCAAGAGACTTCTATCCAAACAATAGAATAAATGTGTAGGTTGCTCAGTCTAAAAGTCCTTTTTAGGAAGCTATGTAAGATTACTGTGCCCTGTTTAGGGGTTATCTCAAATTTTGTTACTTTAGCCTTACCTTTGATTTTTTTTCTATTGTGTAACTCTTCCTCTTAATCTCAAATATTCTGCTTGCTATTTCTCTAATCTCAGGTTGTTGGCATTGAAAACTGCCCTCAGTATTTTTTATTCTGCTCTGTCCCTACATTTATTTTCCACATGCTTTCACTAAAGTGTTATCAGCATTGCATCTTTCCCCTACTCCATTCTTTTCCAACAACCAGCCACTGTTTCTAACCAAACCTTTTGGGTTGCCATTGGAATAAATGACTGATCTCAGGTCAGTCATCCTAGGCTTAATTGGCTCATAGACATGTTTTGTTTTGCTGGAACACTTTCATCTGCAAAAAAAAAATTTGCATTTGAATTAATTACCAACATAAAAATCTGGGAAATTCACATTAAACAATGATCTCCAGCTTCTCTTGAAAAGGAAAGTCTAATAACAGAGGGTCCTTATGGCAACAATTGACGGGAGTGAGAGGAGGTTGCCCTTTCTGTGTGAGGTATGTACTCTCCAGCCCATCTGACCCCATCATATTTACCTTACTTCAACCAATCTGCTGAAATTAGTTGGGTTACCTGCCTCTCTGTGAGCCCTTGAGTTTGGTGCATTCCTTGCCAACTGCCTCTAAAGGGTCTTTAAGAAAGAATTCTCAGAATTACTGAAGCACTTTCAGCACCACTAGAATATTCATGGTGTCTTCAAAAGGAAAAGTAACAGCCTCACTTGAAGTTGTAAATTCTGCTTAATTAAAAAATATACACTCAAATATACACACATACACACCTCAAAGTGTCATTACTTTCTATTTCCACTGCATTTTACTGTTATGGCGTTTATGCTATTGCACATGTAAGATTATTGCATTTTCTCATGTTTTCTGTGAGTTACATAAAGTATGATCTTTGGTCTCTGGTGATAAGCTATGCAATAAGTTCAAATAAGATGCATTGTTTTTTGATTCATTTCCTTAATGTATTTGTTGTCCTGGCTTTAGTGATTTCATTTCCTTTGCCTTTTGGTAAGAAAATCCCATTGTTGTGCTGCCATTACTGTGCAGTTGACAACAACTCACTCCAGGCCTTGTTGTGGTCTTTGCTTCATGCTCTGAGAAGAAATCAGTGGGTTTGACCCTCTTGAAGTATTTGGCTTGATAATCATATTTTACATGGTTTCAAGTTCCATTTCGCAGCTCTACTTCAACTTAGAATTTTGAGTTAGAGATAAAATCTGATAGGACTGTTAAAATAAACATGTCTTTAAAGCATATTGTGCTGGGAAAGTTTCACTGACACATTACCTTCTCATTGTACTGTTTGAATATTTCTATTGTTTCTCATGTTATTTTTATGTCTTTTCAGAGATGGCAAGTTTATGGCTCTTGAATTTCCTTAATTGAACATACTGAATGTTATCCCTCGGCGTTTTGAGAGGTAAAACAAAATATTGCTATTACCCGTAGGTGATGACAATAAGAATAAATGCCATTAGATTATTCTGGAATAAATTGAATCAGCCCTGCAATGCTGTTATTAAAAGAGATTATGATTGTGCATTGTATAATCTTCAGAATATAAATCATTTTCAATGCCTGAGATCAGCCAAACCCTGAAAAGCGTCCCAATCAAGATTTGAGACTGGATATTAGATGAGTTTATAGGTACTTGGTTAAATATAAATCGATATCTTTAAAAAAATGTTATTTGATTTTCAGAAGTTTTCTTTCTAGTGGGTATTAGAATTTCATAAGCATCTGCCTGCTAATACTTGTGAGACATGGGGGTTATTTTATATCCAGGCTCTATTTTAATTCCTAAGAGTATTCAACTCATCTTAACAAATTAGGACATGTCTCATTTCAGCAACATGTACCTAGATTGGATTAGGTTTGTCCAAATTATGAAAAGTAACGAGATTGCTAAGGTGTGTGTGTGCATGCGCATGTATGTACATGTGCAAAACAAACTCAATAAAACTTAAACTCTCATAGCACAATGTATTAATTATCTATTGCTATGCAAGTGATTGCCCAAAACGTAGTGGTTTGAACCAACAGTATTTATTATTTCACAGTTTGTGTACATCAAAATCCAGGTGTGGCTGAGCTGTGAGTCTGCTTCAGGGTCTCTCATAGGCTCAATCAAGATCAAGATGCCAATAGAGACTGTGGTCTCATCTCAAGGCTTGACTGGGAAAGGATCTGCTTTCAAGCTTACTGATGTAGTTACTGGCAGGATGCAGATTCTTGTGAGCTGTTGGACTGAGGGCCTTATTTTTTCAGCTGTTGACTGAAGGCTGTCCTCAGATCCTTCCCACATGGGCCTCTCTGTATAGCAGCTAGCTTCTTTAGAGCTGGCAAGCTAGAAGTCCAGAGAAGGAATAACAGATGTAATTCACATTCTTTTATAAAACAATCTTAAAAGTAACATCCTATCACTTTTTCTTATTCTATTAGTTACAGAAGCAAGTCACATGGTGTGGCTCACACTCAAGGGGAGATGATCACACAAGGGTGTGAAGACCGGGAGGTAAGGATCATTAGGAGCCATGTCAGAACCTGCCAACCACAAGTAATATTTTATTCAAGTAGAAATACTGGAAAATTCTCTAGCCTTTGAAAACCTAATAATCTGAGAGATATTCATTTTTTATTAATTCTTTCAAAGTCTTTTCTTGACCAGGCTGCTTACATGTATTGGGAACACAAAGATGAGTAAAACACATGGTTCTCACCTTCAAGATGTCCATGGCTTAGGTGAGAACGAGATAAAGTAATAGATCATTATAATATCACAGCGCAAGTTCTAGGACAAAAGTAGACACCAAAGAGCAAAGAGGACAGCATTCAAACTAACTTGGGGGGGGAGTTGATGGGAGTTACAGAAGCCAGGGAACAATTTGCAGAAGAAAGAGCACTGGACTAGAGCCTTAAAGATAGAAGAAAATTCATTTTTAGGCACTTTTCACCTAAATATATATATATACATGTGCACATATTGAGAGAAAGGGAGGAAAATGGGCAAAGGCATGGTGTGAAATCACCAAGGTGTATACAGAGAAATCCAAGTTGAAAACAACTCCAATCTTTGTAGAGTTGCTGGAGAATCAAGTACACAGCAGGAATTGAAATTGATGAGGTAGTAGGGTGCCAGAGAATGGGGAGAAGGGTGTGTGTGTGTGTTTTGTGAATTGAGGTCATGGGGAGTGGCCAATTTGTAATACCACCTAAGAGCTGAGACCATATCATTTACACAATTGTGAGTCACGGAAGCAGCTTAATCAGGATAAATACGTGGATGATCTAACTGGGATGATCAGATTTATATTTTGACAAATAATTTATGTACAAAACTTCAAAAAACACTGAATTATACTACAATCTCTAATGATTTTGTTTCTTTTCTTTCTTTATTTTGAAATAAACATAAAAAATCTAAACGTCCTTTTACTTCAGCAAAATGTCTTGTTCTCCCCTCTTTCCTTGTGTGCCACATGTTTGGGTTTGCCATTCTCTCCACCTGAAATAGCCTAGGACTCTTTCTTCTTTGAAGAGGCAGCCTTTCATGAAGATTAAAGGATTATGAATCCAAAAAGCCTGTTGTGCTTCATACTAGCTGTGTGACCTTGGTCTTAGATCCCTCATCTCTTCAATGATGACAGATAATACAGTGTTATGAAAATTAAATGAGACAACTCATGCAAATTCTTTAGTGCCTGGTGAACAGTAGTAATCTCCCTTATTCATCTTTTAAGCTCCATATCCCAAGTGCTTCTCTGATTTCCCCAGCCTATAAGTTTTTCCTTTTCTGAACACATAGAATGTGATCCAACTGCATCACAAATTTTGCTCTTATATATTTTTTCTTGAGTATTTGTTGAACCTATTGTGCATATAATTCTTAATTATAAGTTCCTAAAGAGCTTATTTTATTTGTGTTCCTAAATCCTTCTATACTCTCTCCTTGATGGGTCACTCATACCTACCTTACATGGAATAGATTTGCTCTTTTTATCTCTCTACACTGATAAATGTATAAATAAAGAAATAGAATATAGACTAATGTACAGATAATAGGTAAATAATTAGATGTTTAGATAGGTAGATATTTTGTTTAAAAATATGTATAGATATAAAATGGTTGCTATGTGCAAAGCACTGTTAAAACACAACAAATGCATATAAATGTATCTGTTAGTTTACTAAATTTATTTCATTATCTGAGGTATTAGGTATATATTAACTAATTAATCCTGTGGGATGATGGCTGCCACTTTTTAATACTAAAATGGAGTTTGCTCTTTAAGAATGATACAATGCCAAAACTCAGTGAATACACCGTGAACACTAAGAGAAGTATTTTCTATGTAATTTTCACAACACTCAAGGTGAGTATTATTTACTATCTTTTACAGCTTGTGGCATCTTGGATTGAAGAAGGGAAAATGTCAACTCTTCTCCCATGACTTTGTACCTCTGTTCTCCTATCAGAATGGTCGTGCCTGGGCCAGTTGAATCTGGTTGCAGAGGAGGCTCATGTCTCTGCAGGGTTGGAGAGGACCAAGGAGGAACACACAAATGAAGGGCACTATGCCGCTGAAGCTGCTTTGTAGCTCCCAGTAAGAGCACAGGTGAGACAGTTTCCTGCGTGCTCTGTGTCACATGATCCTACTCACCAGCCTGGGCTTGGTATTGGAAATCAGGAATATGCATTAGGTTTAGGTGGTTCACATATAATATCTTTTATTTATCTAATTCAGAATTATCATTAGAGCAAAACACACAGCTGAAGCAAGTCAAATGCTTCTGAGGAATAAATTAACATGTGGGCAGCTAGAGTGGCAAAACCTCTAATATTCTGAGAATCTTAGTGGGAATTTGAGAAACTGACAAAGAAACACAATGGGGAATTTTTAGTGGATAACTGCCCTTAGCAAAGCCCTTCTGTCATAGCCTATAAGTAATATTTGTTGTATTTACATATAAGGCAAGGCCAATCACAACCTCTGGGTTTATTAGTGTATATATGTTTGGGGGAGAGGAGGGTAATGGGAGGGAGTTGAAATAAACAAACAAACAAGCAAACAAAACAAAATATATCATATAACCTCATGGAATTTGAACTCAAAAAAGCCTAGATTTAAATTCTAGTTGTCTTGCTTTCTAGCTGTTTGGCTTTGGCTATTTGTTTTTTCCAATTTGATACTAATACTTATCACTTAGAAATGAATACAGTTATGTCTACTCTACAGGGTTATGTGTATTTAACGACATGGAATAGGTAAAATGCCCTGCACAGTGTGGGGCACAGACCACACTTTCAGTAAGAATTTGTCCTTGTTCTGTTCTCCCTGTGCCCACCACACTGGTATCAGCCCAATAACTGACTTTACTGAGAACTGCTCAACTGACATAGAAACTGGGCAGGCTCAGTGGTAGCAGTAGGTGGAGGCCTCATCAATCTTGTCTGGTGGTGATGGTATGATAAAAATTCTTCTATTAGCTTCTCAGATTTGGATGCAGGGCGCCTTGGCTTCCACGCAAGTGTGAACTCAATTGCTTCTGGCTCCTTTGGAGAGAGAGGAGGATGGGTGGAAGTAGTGAGGCTTCCTCTGGTCATTTGTTAAAATGACTTTCTAATGATGGCACAAACTGTTTTCATATCTTAGGTACATAGTAGAAATGAAAACATAAATAAATCACATTCTTGAGCTCTTGGCACAAAACCAATGAAAGAACTAGGACTACTTAAATGAAAGAAAGATGTAAAATTTGCATTTAAATATGCTCACTGACTTTTCATTTCCATACAATTAGTTAACTAAAGAACAAAGGTTTCCAAAGGTCAGAAAACACCTTTTTACAAATTCAAAATTCCATTTTTATAATAATTGCAATTAAAAAAAAATCCCAAATTGGTGATTAATATAAGATTGACTTAATGTATTCTAGAATGAGAATCTGTGACTTCCAAAATGCTTGGAAGAAAACTGAAAAAAACATTTTGTTCCTCTCTGTTATTTTAAAGTGTTGTATTGGACAATTTACTCATATTTGACAAATAAAAATTGCCTAAATTATGTAAATATTGCTCAAGTTTAGCTTTATTTCTACTCATTAAGGAGAATGCTGACTTTGACTGCCTTCATGAAAAGCTTGACTGACTTAAATTCAAGTTTTACATTGTGTCTTTTCAGTAATTCTTCTTTGTGCCTCAATCATGTCGCCTCAACTAGAGACCAATGATATCAACCTCATCTTCTCCCTCCTATTTTTTCTCTCGGGAGTGCTTGACATTAACTCATGATTTTCTTCCTATGCTATTACAGAGCTTCTCTGATTTTAATTCATTTGGGAAGGGTGTGTTTTGTTATGATCATGATGGTGTTACCGCACCAGATCTGTTTTTGCCCGCCATCCAGAAACCCAAACACTGAGATGACGAGATTGCAGCAGAGAGAGTTTAATCACAAGGCAGCCCAGTGAGGAAACAGGAGAGAATGAGTCTCAAATCCTCTTCCCCCAAAATAGAGACTCAGGGATATTTATGGGGTGGGTGGCCAGGTGGTCTGAAATGATTGGAAGTGAGGAGAGATGAGGTAATTGATGATCTGCGCAAGCGTAGTCAGGCTTCATGCTTCCTTATAGGAGGCATGTCCACAGAATGGTGGCTCCTGAAAAAATAGCTCAAAAACCCCCTTACTATGGTGACCCAGGCCCCAGGGAGATTCTGTCTACAGGAGCCTAGTGGGAGTCAGATAGCGTATTGCCCGGACAGCACAATTAACAATGGGTAAGTTTATCATGCAGATTTAAGTCCTGGATTTCCATTCCAACAAGTTTCTAGGTAAGGCCATCCCCCCCCTCCTTCCTGGTACAGGGAAGAAGATACCTGTACAAATGGAGATTTCCTTTACAAATGTAATTGTCTCTTTCAAAGGGTAACCAGAACTAAGAATAGCTTAGCAAGAACCCTCCGGGATACCCGGAGATGTCTATGGTGATGGCCTGTTCTGTGGGCAGGCCTCCCATCCCAAACTCATTTGATCAGTTAATGAGGTTGAGGGTCAAAATGTCTCTCCAGTAGGCAGAGAATATTTTGGGGTGGCCAATTCCCATCCCCACTAGTTACTAGCTGCTTGATCATCAATGGCTAACTGTTTGCCAGTTTCAATGATATCTTTTTCTTTGTGGAGTTTTGCTGTGGTGACCCCAGTTCAGAAGCACAATCCATCTAAAAACAGTGTGATATTATCAGGTAATTTCTTTCTCTTGTAGGAAACCAGGGATATTTTTACTTTCTGAAGTCAGAGCAACATCAATTATCTTCCCATAACAACTTATAATTTCCATTTATTAATGGATAATTGGGGAGAAGCGGCCAATCAATTTAGAGCAAGTGACTTACCTTTTTGATCTTCTCTTTCTTCTCCTGCCAAATGATAATGTTACCGACCAAAATGGGGGTTCATCTGCCCACGGCAAGACATGCCAATAGTGAAGAGGTAAGGTGGTTGGAGAGAAAAGACCTTTTATTACAGCTTGTCAGCAAGAGGGAAGATGGCTGACTAATGTCTGAAAGAACCATCTTCCAGAATAAAAAGACTTCAGGCCAGTTACATGGGCCAGCCAGTCTCCAGGTGGGGGAGGCATCCATCTGCCATTAGTTTCTGATAGTCTTTTGTTTTACTGGATATGCATCAGAGACTGGAGCAATGCCTTATGCCCAGATCTTTCAGTTGTCATTGATGATGGCTCTCAGCATAGACTCTCTGTTTGGGGGGGTCAACACATTCCTAAGGAACTCAAAAGAACAGTTATCATCTTATCATGGCTGGGACTACCTGCACAAGCAGGGGTCATAAAATCTACAGAGCAGTTAGATCTCCTGGAGGGTGCATATCCAGCTGGGTTAGTTAGTCAGAGGTCATTCAAAGTTACTATATGGTTTCTTTTCTACGATATGGCTTCCCTTATGTCAACCTTGTCTTGAGCTGTTATCAATAACATTCATATCTAACTTAAAACATCTTGGTGACTGTTGACATGTGGCCTTGAGTGCCAAAGGTACAGTGCTTGGTTGACAACAGATGTGTAGTATATTTTGGTGTAATTCTCTTTGCAGGATGGCCTAAGGAACAGTGACCTTCATGCCAAGAGAAGGGTTTGGATGGAAGAGGGGGACACAAACATTAGTTTAACCTGAATAGAAATTGTTAGGACAATCATAAAGCAGAAAGGAGTAAAGTTATACATACTTTCTTTTTAGAATCAGAACTACAGCTAAAAATGTGTTAAAACAATGAAATGCTAGATAGCATTTATGTTTTCTGGTAGTTGGCCTCTTGCTTCTTCAGCAGTTTTAGAGGGGAACTATGCTAAATAAACCACGTACCTTTTTAACAAATCTCAAGACATGAAATCAATATTTTCCACTAATCTAAGGAAGCATATATTTGAAAGCCACTGAATTAAGGAATGTGGCTGGCTTTTAAAATATCCAGACGCTCAAAGCTATTCTAGATACCTTATCTTTCATAGAATCAGACAGAGTCCTTGTTTTGGCAAGTTTATTCATTCCAGCCCCTGCCCCAAGGGGACAGGTTGAGAGATATAGTAAATCATCAGCTGAGTCATATCATTTAGGGTCAAAAATGAGGTTTTTGACTAAAATAAAGAGGATAATTTATGCATGGGTTCACCTGATTGAAGTTATTTAAGGAGTTTCAGGACATTTCCAACCATAATAGAAATATTTCACTAACAGCTGAGTCTTTTAATGTGGCTGTTTGAAGACCAGTGCATGGCACATAGTACAGTCTCTCAATAAACGCTAACTATTCTACATCAATAAAGTCAAAATTCAGAGAAGGATGATCTGCAAGAGAAATTGTTGAGGATCCAGTGAGCTGCCTACATAGGTTTCCTTAGACACTTACAGCCTCAGTGAAAGTGGCCTTTCCTTCTCCAAAGCCAGCAATGGAGAATCTGCTTCTTCAGGAAAAGCACAGTCCTTTTTGCAGGCTCACCTAGTTGAGTCATGTCAACCCAGGATAATCTTACTTTCTTGATGTCAGCTGTGCCATATGACATGACCTTATCATGGGAGTGACTATCTAACCATATTGACAAACCCTGGGGATTATAAAGGGTGTGCATCCCACAGGGTGGGAATCATGGACATTATCTTAGAATTCTGTCTGTACCATAGATGGGACACCTAGTATTGTCTTCAGTTGATGTTGTCATTCTCATCTTCCTGAGATGGGCATTTATAGGCCCAGCAATAGAAATTGGAGTTGGGAACTCGCTCTGTGCTAGTTACACAAAAATGGCTGATTTATTTTTTTAAAGGCAAAACACTTTTCTTTTTACTAGGTTTTTGAGAGATGAGCCTTAGGAATACTTCAAGCATAACAAAATTTTTGAGAATATCCAGATTACATGAAAAAAAAAAAAACTACAACAAAAAAAGCACTTCTCAAGGGCATCAGGGATGCTCATGAACAAAGGCAAGGGGAAGGAGGAAGCCAACCAAGGACATATTGCTGGGGCTACAGGAATAAAACCAAAACCAAACTATGCAGTTTCACAAAGGTGCGGTTACTTGATATATAGAAGAGCATTGCATGAATATATGCAGGATTAGTTGAGGATACTCAAAACACAAACACATTTCGATGAGCCCATTTTTTGATGTCTGACTGCTGATAGCTTTTTTAACTGCATTGAGCACTTTCTTTTGAGGTAAAATTGTTATATAACATTATATAAGTTTCAGTTGTACAACATTATAATTCATCGGTATACACTACAAAGTGATCACCAACAAAAGTTTGGTTACCATCCATCACCATGAAATTGACCCCCTTCATCCATTTCGCCCACCCCTCAACCACCCTTTCCCGCTGGTAACCACTATGGTAACCACTAACTCTCTGTATCTATGAGTTTGTTTTTGTTTTATTTTGCTTGTTCATTTGTTTTGTATTTTTAGATTTCCCATATGAGTGAAATCATATGGTATTTGTATTTCTCCATCTGACTTATTTCACTTAGCATAATACTCTCAAGGTCCATCCATGTTGTTGCAAATGGCAAGATTTTATTCTTTATATGGCTAAGTATATTTCATGTGTGTATATATACACACATACATATATGTGTTTGTGCGTGTGTATACTACATCCTCTGTCCATTCAACCACTGATGGACACTTAGGTTGTTTCCGTATCTTGGCTATTATAAATATTGCTGCAATGAACATAGGAATGTGTATATCTTTTTGAATTAGTGCTTTTGTATTCTTTGGATAAACACCCAGAAGTGGAATATCTGGATCATATGGTAGTTCTATTCTTAATTTTTTGAGGAATCATCATGCTGTTTTCCACAGTCGCTAAACCAACTTACATTCCCATCAACAGTGTATAGGGTTCCTTTTTCTTCACATCCTTTTCAAAACTTGTTGTTTCTTTCTTTTTAGTATTAGCCATTCTGACAGGTTTGAGATGATATCTAATTGTGGTTTTGATTGCATTTCCCTAGTAATTAATGATGTTGAACATCTTTCATGTGCCTGTTGGTCATCTGTCTGTCTTCCTTGGGAAAATGTCTATTCAGATCCTCTGTCTATTTTTTAATTGAGTTTGTTTTCTTGTTGTTGCATTGCCTGAGTTCTTTGTGTATTTTGGATATTAACCCCTCATTGGATATATGATTTGCAAATATCTTCTCCCATTCGGGAGGTTGCCTTTTCATTTTGATGATGGTTTCCTTCACTGTGTAGAAGCATTTTAATTTGATGTAGTCCCATTTGTTTATTTTCACTTTTGCTTCCCTTGCCTTTGGAGTCAGATCCACAAAATATCACTAAGACCAATGTCAAGGAGCTTACTGCCTATGTTTTCTTCTAGGAATTTTATGGTTTCATGTCTTACAGTCAAGTATTTAACTGATTTTTGAGTTAGTTTTTGTGTATGATGTAAGATAGCAGTTCTGGTTTCATTCTTTTGCATGTGATTGTCCAGTTTTCCCAACATTATTTATTAAAGAGACTGTCCTTTCTCCATTGTATATTCTTGACTACTTTGTCATAAATTAATTGTCCATGTGAGTGGATTTAATTGTGGTCTCTCAATTATGTTCCGTTAATCTGTGTATCTGTTTTTATGCCATTGCCATACTGTTTTGATTACAATAGCTTTGTAGTATAGTTTGAAATCAGGGGGGCTGATACCTCCAGCTTTGTTCTTATTTCTCAATATTGCTTGGCTATTTGGAGTCTTTTGCAGTTCCATACAAATTTTAGAATTACCTGTTCTAGTTCTGTAAAAAAAAATGGCATTGGAGCAGCTGGCCCAGGGTCATAGTGGTTAAGTTCATGTGTTCTGCTTGGCAGCCTGGGGTTTGCCAGTTCTGATCATAGATGCAGACCTACTCACCACTCATCAAGCCATGCTGAGGTGGCACTCCATATAGAAGAGCTACTACTCTACAACTATGATACACAACTATGTACTGGGGCTTTGGGAAGGAAAAAGAAAATAAGAGGAAGATTGACAACAGATGTTAGTGCAGGGCCAATCTTCCTCAAAAGAAAAAAAAAATAGTTGAAATTATTTTTTAAAAATGGCATTGGAATTTTGACAGGGATTTTATTGAATCTGTAGATTGCTTTTGGCCGTGTAGACATTATAGCAATATTAATTCTCCCAATTCATGAGCATGGAATATTGTTTTCTTCAAATTTTTTCATCAATATCTTATAGTTTTTAGTGCATAGGTCTTTTACCTCCTTGATTAAATTTTCTCCTAGGTATTTCATTCTTTTTTTGATGCAATTGTGAATGAAATTATTTTCTTAATTTTTTTGATAGTTAGTTATTACTGTGTAGAAACACTTCAGATTTCCATATATTGATTTTGTATCCTTGTACTTTACTGACTTTATTTATTAGTTCTAACAGTTTCTTGGTGGTGTCTTTAGGGTTTTCTATATATAGTATCATACCATCTGCAAATAGTGACAGTTTTACTTCTTCCTTTCCAATTTGGATGACTTTTATTTCTGTTTTTCATTTGGGGTTTGTGTGTGTGTGTGTGTGTGTGTGTGTGTAATTGCTGTGGCTAGGACTTCCAACACTGTGTTGAATAAAAGTGGTGAGAGTGGGGGCCAGCCCGGTTGCATAGTGGTTAAGTTCAGTGAGCTCTACTCCAGTGGCCCAGGTTCACAGGTTCAGATATTGGGTGCAGACCTACACCACTCATCAAGCCATGCTGTGGCAGTGACCCAAACATAAAATAGAGGAAGATTGATTAAAGATGTTAGTTCAGGGCCAATCTTCCTCAAGCCAAAAAGAGGAAGATTGGCAACAGAAGCTAGCTCAGGGCCAACTTTTCACACCTCCAAAAAAAAAAAAAAAAAAAAAGTGGTGAGTTGACATCCTTGTTTTGTTTCTGATCTTAGAGGAAAAGCTTTCAGCTCTTTGCAACTGAGTATGATGTTAATTTTGAGTTTGTCATATATGGCCTTTATTATGTTGAGGTACATTCCCTCTATACCCACTTTGTTGAGAATTTTTATCATAAATGGTGTTGAATTTTGTCAAATGCTTTTTTTTGCATCTATTGAGATGATCATATGATTTTTATCCTTCACTTTGTTAATGTGGTGTGTTACGTTGATAGATTTGCCATTGTTGAACCATCCTTGCATCCCTGGAGTAAATCCCATTTGATCAAGGTGTATGATCCTTTAAATCTATTGTTGAATTCAGTTTGCTAATATTTTGTTGAGGATTTTTGCATCTACGTTCAGTTCACCAATGATATTGGCCTGCAATTTTCTTTTTCTTGGTGGTATTCTTGTCTGGTTTTGGTATGAGAGTAATGTGGGCCTCAAAATGAGTTTGGAAGCATTCCCTCCTCTTCAATTTTTTGGAAGAGTTTCAGAAGGATAGGTCTTAAATCTTCTTTAAGTATTTGGTAGAATTCACCAGTGATGTCTGGTTATGGACTTTTGTTTGTTAGGAGATTTTAAATTACTTATTCAGTCCTTCAATCTAATCAATCTATTCAGATTTTGTATTTCTTCATTATTCAGTCTTAGAAGATTATATGTTTCTAGGAATTTATCCATTTCTTCTAGGTTGTCCAATTTGTTAGCCTACAATTATTTACAGTCGTCTCTTATGATCTTTTGAATTTCTGTGCTATCAGTTGTAACTTCTCCTCTTTCATTTCTGATTTTATTTATTAGAGCCCTGTCTCTTTTTTTCTTGGTTAGCTAAAGGTTTTCCAATTTTGTGTATCTTTTCAAAGAATTAGCTCTTAGTTTCTTTTTTTGTGTGTATGAGGAAGACCAGCCTTGAGCTAACATCTGTTGACAATCCTCCTTTTTTGTTGTTGTTGTTTTGTTTTGTTTTGCTGAGGAAGACTGGCTCTGAGCTAACATCTGTACCCATCTTCCTCTACTTTATATGGGATGCTGCCACAGCATGGCTGACAAGCGTTGTGTCGGCTGGCTCTCAGGATCCAAACCTGTGAACCCCAGGCTACCAAAGTGTGAACTAAACTGCTACGCCATGGGGCCGGCCCCAGCTCTTAGTTTCATTGATCTTTTGTATTGTCTTTTTAGTTTCTATTTCATTGACCTTCAGTCTGATCTTTATTATTTCTTTCCTTCTACTGACTTAGGGCTTTGTTTGTTCTTCTTTCTCTAGTTCCTTTGGCTGTAAAGTTAGGTTGTTTATTTGAGATTTTTCTTGTTTCTTGAGGTAGGCATGTCTTGCTATGAACTTCCCTCTTAGAATCACTTTTGCTGCATCCCAAAGATTTTGGTATGTAATTTTTCTTTTTCATTTGCCTCTATGTATTCTTTTTATTTCTCCTTTGATTTCTTCAATGACTCATTGGTTGTTTAGTAGTGTGTTGTTTGACTGCTGACAGCTTTTAATTCTTACCTCTTTCTCTTTTCCTTGTGCCTGACCTCTGGGCAAATTGATAAAAAAGCCTGAGTGCTCTCTTCTTTAGTAGTAGCAGAAGATTCTAACCACACATGTCCCACCTACACATGAGAACTCTCACACCAGTCTTGCCCATAACAACAGTAAGCACCCAGGCCAGTTTCCTTTTCTTAATCTCTCAAGTAATTTTGGAACTGCTTGAGAGGTATTCCCTGCTCTCCTCAGAGACCTCAATTGTGTAAGTAATGAACATTTTCATAGTGTCTCGGTGTGTGTGTGGTGTCATCAGTCTTGATGAACTTTGACTGTGGGTTCCTCCTGCTTTTACAGAATGACCATAACATATACGTATGCACCTGATATTTATTTGGTCAACTAGCATATGTTAGAAAGAAACATTCTTCAGTTAAATGAGTGGAGTCCCTGTCTGTCTTTATTTTGCCTGGAAAGATCTACTTTCATCCTCCTTATCCTCTGAATCCTACAACATGGAGATTGGCCAATCTTTTTTTAAAGTTCTGCTTAAGGAAATCAAATAAGATCCAGTTGGTATGAAATATGGCCATATTCACACAATACTAGTGGAGTTTTAAAAAGCTATAGGTGTTTGGGATATAGTTTAAAAATATGCATTAAAAATCCTAAGCAATGCATAGCACTTTGACTCAGAAATTTCAAGTTTATAAATTGAAGGTGAGGCAATAATAAGAAAAAATAGACAAATATATTGAAAACTTTATGATATTGATTAAATAATATATGTATATAGTTATAAACTTATTAATCAGTAAGTTAATGAGGTTAATACTAGTAGAGACTGAGTAGAAAAGCCCTATGTGACCTTAGTCTCCTGTTTAAAATGGGGATCAATGTCGACATTTTCTCTAAATGCATATTCTTAGAGAAAAAGTTGAAATAACAGTATTCTCATGAAAATCTTCTAATAGTTAAATGCAAATATTTTAAAATTTATAAATCAGTTCAAACCTTATTTGGTTTAGTTTAATATATTAAAATCTAAAAAAAAGAAAAACCCCACAAAAACAGAAAGAATGGAATTATCTTAGCCTCTTCCTACATCTGAGAAGTTTGATCAGCCAAAATTATATTAACACTATGGTATATTATAAAGGAAAAAAGAAAAGTTTAATTTAGGTTTAAATAGTCACATGTGGCTAGTGACTACCATTTTGGATGTCATAGATCCAGAGTATATGCTGTGTGTGTGTTCCTTATACAGTTAGCCAACAGAAATGTCCTTATTGACTACTGTATACCTGTCACTATGCAAGGCATATGGTCTTTCCAGAAAAAAATGTCTGGAAAACTGTGCACCGAAATGTCAACACTGGATGGTTTGGGGTTATTATTTGTTTTTGTTTTATTTTTTTGTTGTTCTGTTAAATTTTGTTCTACATTTTGTAAATTAGTAGCTCTCAAACAGTGCTTCATAAACTCTTTGCACTCCCCAAGACACTTTTAGGGGTCTTGGAGGCCAAAATTATTTCCATAATAAAACTGAGATGTTATTTGTCTCTTTCACTGTGTTGACATTTGCACTGATGGTGCAAAAGTGATGGTGGGCAAAGCTGATAGGCCTGAATACAAGTCAAGCAAAGGCACCAAACTTAGTGCTAGTTGCCATTGTATTCTTCACCACCATGTACTTGCAGGAAAAATAAAATGCCAGTTTCAGTTAAGAATATTCTTGATGAAGAAGTAAAAATTAATTATTTTTAGTTAATTAATTATGCCTCAATTGTACACATCCTTTTAATATTTTGTGTGAAAAAAATCAGAAGGACACATGAAATATTTCTGCTGCCTATTGAAATACAAGGATTGCCTCAAGAAACGCACTTGTGTGGTTGACTTGCAAGCTAAACTTGTTTCTTTCTTTCATGGAACCCAGTTTTTACCTGAAAAAATGACTGAGAGACAAATGATGGTTATTCAGATTTGGGCATTTGACAGACATTTTGATGAAAGTGAACAAATTGAACTTGTCACCTCAAGGACAAAAACGGACGTATTTTTGCCAACAATAAATTCCAAGCTTTCAAAAGAAAATTTGATTTTGTAAAACTTGTATTGGCCAACATGAATATGACAGTGTCACAATATCCAAAATTTTTCTGATGAGATTGGTGATGCTATTAATGATTGTGATTTTTTGATAGTGTATAATAAAATGTGTCAAAGTTAGGGAGATCTGCATAGATTATTGAATTGATATGTTCTAAGTGACCAAATCACAATGTTACAAAATCATGCATGGATGAAAGATTTATTCAAAATGTAGGATACACCAATTAATTTTAGCGTAACAGAGTTCAGAAGTTTTTTGAAGTGTTTTTAGTCACTACCTTGTAACTAATCTTAAGAAAGTACCGTTTGTTAACTTCTAATGTAGTGTCAGGATAGGTTATTCACAATGATCTGAAATGCCTATCCAAACAAATTCTCTCTTTTCCAACCACATATCTACATGGGCTGAATCTTCTTCATATACTTAGACCAAAAAAAGTGCTGCAATTGACTGAATACAGATATGAGAATATGACTGTCTTCTTTTAGACCAGACATTAAAGAGCTATGAAAAGGTAAGCAAATGATACTCTGTTCAATAAATGGTTCTTTTAAAAAAATATAGTTACTTTTCATGAAAATATTATTAATAACATGTTTGCCATTAATTGAATTAAATTTTTAAAATTTCAATTTCTAATAATATTTGTAGCTATAACTCACATAAACCCTCTTCAGGGTCCTCAATAAAATTTAAAGAGTGTAAAGGGATCTTGAGACAAAAAAAATTAGAGAAACATTGTTCTAAATGACTAAGAAATAAAGGATATGATAAAAGTCATCTATAAATCTCCTCCTTTATGAAAGCTTCTGTTACAAAGCCCTGGATGTAGTCTCTCCTCTTTGCTCTCTTTATATCTCAGACATATATCAACATATTCCATGCATTTTTATGTTATTATGTCAACTAAATTATTAGCTTTTTGAGAACAGAGCCCAAAACTAACTCCTCATTTAACAGTGTGTTTAACAGCACCTGGCAATGTGCCTGGCCTGAAGTGATTGCTTATTGAAGATTTGTTGAACTCAGTTAATCTTGGTCACTTTTTTTTCAGATTTATTTTGATTATTTAATGGCCTATAGACATGGTCTCAGAAAGCAAGTTCACAGTGGGGAAAGACTCATTTTATCATTGATAGTTAACTCCTTTTGTACTACCTTTAAAGAGAAAGATTGCATTCTGAAGCTATCTATTCAACGAGTATTTATTTGAGGTAATGACAGTAGCTGCAGGGTCTGTTGCTTCTTGTATAGCTCTGGCACAGCCCTATAATTCAAATAGAGCCATATCCCTTTCTATCAGCTCTTGCCTATGAGGCTCCATTGCAAAAACCATCCATTGTCAATGCTGTTATAAACATGACTCACGTGAATTACCTCCATGTGCACACAGTGATTGGAATATAAGCAGATGGCCTCATTACACAGTACTTGGCACTGCAGGGTAGGGCACAGTGGGGAGAATGTCCTCATTTGGGTTCAACTCTCTGAGGAATTAGGGTCAACAGACACGTGCCTGCATTTTCTATGTTCTTGAGAGGAGGGAATGATGAATATAAAAATAAGTTGTTTGCTTTATGCTTTATTTATAATTTTATTGATAAAATAGGACCATCTCACTGTTTCTTTACAGGTTTGAGCACCCATGGTGACCACTCTCTAATGTTTCAGGAGTTCAAGAAACATATACAGCAAAAAGAGAGGGAACTCTCATTTTATTCATCAGTAGGTATTTGTCAAATATGTCTGCTGCACACAACTTTGTTTTAGAGACTGTAGAAAATGTGGAAGATAAGAGAGATGACATAAAGATTATATATACATAAATTACCTACACACATTTGTGCCATAGCTATATTGGCAACTATGTGTACTTCTATTTCTATATATCTAAGTATCTATCTGTGTGTCTTTTTGTCTATATTCCTTTAAAATAGGGATTTGTTATGATATCTAACAAAAAGCTTTTCACACAATGATCAAGAGGAAAACATTGGTTGATAAAGCAAAAGAAAGAAAACAAAAATTCTGCACACTTGAAATATTCTCTATGATAGGCATAATAATGGTCCCCTAAAGATGTACACATCCTAACCCCAGAAATCTGTGAATATGTTACTTTACATGCCAAAAGGGATGTGTCAAATTTAGGACCTTGGGATGAGATTATTGTGGATTATCCAGGTGGGATCAATTTAATCACTCCAATCCATAAAAGTAGATAACTTTTCCTGGCTATGGTCAGAGTATACTGTGAGAAGGGGAAAACTAGAGGCTTCAGAAAGGACAACAGCCCTGCCTGTACCTTGATTTTAGCCCAGTGAAACCCATGCTGTACTTGTCCAGGAAGGTAAGACAATACATTACTGTTGTTTTAAGTCACTAAATTTATGATAATTTGTTACAGTATCAGTAGGAAACTAATATACCCTCATTCTTGGCAGTTTATGCAAACCCTATTATATTCTACCCAACATGGTCCTACAAATGCATCCATTACCATACACTTTTATGCCCCAGTCACCACAAACAAATCTTAATTAATCTCTCCTTTTGATTTCATGTTTGAGTCATGCCTTTGTTGTTTGAACTTCTTTCCAAGTTAGGCAATATTTGTTTGTATGTCAGTTACCTCTGTTGAACCCTTTGATGCCAGAGCTGAGTCTGGGCTATCATTCTATTGTCATGGAATGTGGAAAATTTCTTGATAATTATTTGTTTTAATTAATTACCTCATTATTTAAGTCTGACATAAGTCAGATCTTCTGTATAAAATCATCTGTTTACATGCTTTTATTATTTATGAACATAATTTACTTTTATCCTATCCATGTGATAAATAATATTTCTTTGATCTAAACTTCCTATAGAGGTTATTGTTTGTGTTCCTTAGTATTGTATTATTTACATTATCTTTTCCTAATTGGCTCAAATATTTTGATTCTCCAGCTAAAGACACAAAATCTTGAGGATAACAGCAAATGTTTTAGTTGTCTTAAATTTTCCCACTTTAATGTTCAGAGATGAACTACATAACTTCGTATAAAGATTTCTAGACAAGGGTAGGAATAATTCAAAGGCATTTTATTCATTATCAATTCTAATTTAAAGGTAAAAAGTAGTATTTTTTAGAGGATTCCTTACACCTTTGAACCAAGGTATTTGATAAATGTCTAATTTAGTGTATGTCCAGTAATATAATGGCAATTCCTTAAGGACAGATGTGTGAAATATTATCTGATACTCAAAGAGGGAATCACACACAAATTAGGAAGATTACAGAATGAAAACAGTTACAGTTGTAGGGAAAAAAAACACCATTTAAAAATAGAGAAAAGTATGACCCTTGTATTTATAGAGTACCTTTATTGAAGGTGTTCTAAGTGCCTTACTAGTCATAAGTAGGGGACAGAGAAATCTATTAACATTTCAAGAGGCAAAATGTCCTATAGATGCCAGCTGACTGTTATAACTGACAAGGAAATTGAAGAAACATATTTAAGCAGCTGCCTCAGTCACTTAAGGGGTATGATCATTAGCCTCCTAATGAGCACTTGTAAATTATGCAAATGTTCTGCATTATTGATATAACATAGTCACTTTATTGGATTTTGATAACATGTCAAAACATCTTGAACCTCATCTTTCCAAGAAGCTCAATTCACTACTCTTTTTAAGTTTCTGCACAGATCACTGGCACCATAAAGTTGACAAAGTCCAAAGTTTTCAGCTTATTTAAGCCCTTTCATAGTCATTATTAATCTCTCTTCCCTGGACTGGTCTCCTTTACGAGAAAGGGATATTTTGAGAAGGAAAGATGTTCAGGGGTGACATTCAGGAAGAGGAAGCTATCAGGTGCTAAAACAAGCCAGAGGTACTGCTTAGAGAGGTCCTTGAATGGATGGTATCTTCAAGGATGCACATTTCATGTAGGATGTTAGCACTTTGTGGGGGACTTTGGCTGTATTATGATCTCGTCTTCTCTCCATAACCAGTAACTATGTTCCTTCCGCCCAGAGACCATGCATTTGCTTAATATTTTTTTAATCTCTGAGATCGCCTAAATAGTACCTTAGATATGGTAAACAATCAATGAACACCTGTTACATGATTTAGTTTATTTAGCCTATATAAATTATTCTCCATATACAATCGTGGAAAGTTTTTATAGTGAGACTGATATGTTTCTGCATCCATCTCTTTCAGTATGTACTTCGTCTAAAGACAGTGCATGGAAAATACAGGCTATGTGTTAGTAAATTGAAATAAAAGTTTATCTGGGAGAAAAGCATTTTTCACTATATTCAATACATGGCCTAATTAAGAGCAGAAGAGAATAAACTGCTTTGCTGAGTAACACAGTAACACCTTACACTCTAATGTATAGGTGACCTTTGGTGATTGGTTTGACCTCACTGATGCTCACATCTATAAATGAACCAATAAAAACCTAAAGAACAAGTTGATGGCACCAGCAAAGGGAAGCATCTGTGGTGACCATCACCTGAAGAGGGGACATGCAATGATCTGCACTTGACTCAGGTTAACATCACTTTAGCACTGTGTTCTTGTGTAACCCCAGGGAGGAGAAAGTGCATGTTATTATCTTGGAGGAGCACAAAAGGCACAACATAGTTTAAAAGGAAACAGCTGGAGTGTGATCTAAGCTCCATGTTCCAATTTACTTATATATAAAGTGTGCATAAAAAATTAAACCTCACTGAATAATTTGTTTGCTCTCTGTTCCTGGCATGCCTCAGCCCTGCCAGAGCAACAGTGCTGGCTTAAGAGAACCCAGGCATGCCTTTAAATAATAAATAGATTATTTAGAGAACATAGCTTTTATAAATTTAGTATTAATTTGACTACACCATGGTAATTATGTCTGAATCATGAATCTATCCTCGTGTTGAGGACTCCCTTGTCGACACCACTTAACCCCCCCTCAACTATGACAGCAGAAATGGTGGAGCTGTGCACCGACTTTGGGGAGTGACATCAGATTAAATTAAGCTCTCATACATTTATGGATCAGTGTAGAAAAGCAGGAATACATCCATAAGGGATGAATAACGAATCAGAAAGTCGCTCTGTAGTTTCTTGGTCATGTGTAGATAATGTGAACTAGTGGCCCTGCATAAAACTCCCAATATGTTTATAATAACAAGAGAATGTGCTTTAAAACTTCACATTATATGTTTCAATATTTTTGTAGAAATTGTTTATCAGCAAAGGTATAATTTTTGAACCAGTATAATTATTTGTCAATGACTTATTGTTGTCGTTATAAATCGAATACTTCCTCTATGCTCAGGACTGTGTTAAGCAAAAACAAACAAACAAAAAAAACCCCTCAATCTTTAAGAAATGAAAAGCTCATACGTCACCTCAGAAAACATTAGGATGGCTACTATAACAAACAAATAGAAAATAGCAAGTATTGGTAAGAACGTGGCAAAATGGGAACTCTCCTGCACAGTTGGTGAAAATGTCAAATGGTAGAGCTGCTGTGGAAAACAATATGGAGTTTACTCAAAAAATTAAAAATAAAACTACAACATGATACAGCAACTCCACTTCTGGGTATATATCCAAAAGAATGAGGCAGAGTCTCCAAGAGATATTTGTACAACCATGTTCATAGCAGCATTATTCACAACAGCCAAGAGATAGAAATAATCCATTTGTCTATCGAGAGCTGAATAAACAAAATGTGGTGTATACATATAATGGAATATTATTCAATTTTACTTTTCTTTTTTTCTTTCTTTATTTTTGCTGATGAAGATTCATCCTGAGCTAACATCTGTGCCAATTGTCCTCTATCGTGTTTGTGGGATGCCACCATGGTATGGCCACCAATAGGTGGTGTAGGTCTGTGCCCAGATCTGAACCCAGGCTGCCAAAGCAGAGCTGCCAAACTTGACCACTAGGCCATGGGGCTGGCCTCCTATTCAATTTTAAATAGGAAGGAAATTCTGATATATGACACAGCATGGGTGAAACTTAAGGAAATTATGCTCAGTGAAATAAGCTAATCACAAAAAGACAACTATATGATTCCATTTGTTTGAAGTATCTAGAGTAGTCAAACTCAGAAACAGAAAGGTGATGGTGGTTGCAGGGGTTGGGGGAAGAGGAATTGGGGAGTTGTTAATGAGTATACAGTTTCAGTTTTGTAAGATAAACAAGTTCTGAAGGTTGGCTGTACAACAATGTGAATATATTTACCACTATTGTACACTTAGAAATCAAGATGGTAAATTTTATGTTATGCACTTTTTATCATAATAATTTTTAAAATTATGTATTGACATTAAGTCATATACACATGATACAGTTACAAAATTATATGAATAAGCATATGATTAGGCACTGAATATACATACGTGGTACATGTGGAGCTAATACTTAGCTAGTATGCAGTGGGATCAGAGTCCCAGTTTTTCTGATTGATCACCTATTCTTTCTAAGCCATTCAGTTTGGATGCTGTTCACTCCTTATCAGTACATGCACACACATACACACACACACAAATATTGAACACCCACATCCATTGTATCTCAGCCTTACAGAGCTGGAGAAAAAAGGGAAGGGGGGTGGCACAAAGAGAAAGAGAGAAGCCTGATCCTCTCAAGTAAAGCAATACAACCTGAATACATACATTCCCTATGAGAATCAGCCTTTGATGGGGTAAATGGATAAGAAATAGAAACAACTGGTCTCCATTAGTCCAAAAACACCAGGTGCCAGAGATGAGGAGTTGAAATCCAACTGGCCACCAAGAAGGAGAGAGGCAAGGTTAGGGAGTAAGGAGGATGGTTTGGGAGATTTTAAAAAGAGATGAAGATATACTGGAGAAGATGCAATATGTGAGGGAACTGGATGAGAAAGAGGTGAGTAAGTAGACAAAGGGAGGGAGAAACACAAGAGGAGAGAGAGAGGAGAAAGAGAGAGAAAGAAAGAGCATAGCCTCTCCCATCAGAATGTTTGAGAAAGACAGAAAGCTTGAGGTAACGTGAAATTATGCTTAGCCACGGAAATCTCATTGTTGCATATTTTACACTCCTCTGCCAAAAGTTTAAAGTATGAATTACAGGAGAGAGTTCTGTATCAACTTTGAAGCCTGATAAACGTGGTCTGATAAAGAGGGCCCTGGTTTTGTAATCACACAGACCAGATTTGACCCCTCACTCCATCTCTAATTACACAACGACCTCATGCCACCAAAGCAGGAGTCAAAGGTTGTCTTAGTCTTTGAGGTCCCATATGATGAGATTATGAACTTCTGAGGAAGTTCCCTTCTGTTCCTACATTGCTGAAGTCTTCATCAGGGCAGTGAGTTGGGTTGTGACAAATGTTTTTTCTGCATCTATTGGGATGATTATATGGTTTACATTTTTTTACAGTTGTTAATAGTGTGATGTGTTAATTGATTTTCAAATGGTAAATCAATCTTGTATTCCTGGAATACACTGCACATGATCACTATATCTTACCCCTTTAATATATTGGTGGATTTGACTCACTAAAACATTATTTAGGAATTTTGCATCTATGTTCAGGAGAAATATTGGTCTCTATTTTCCTTTTTTTGGTTTTGATATCAGGGTAATTCTGATCTCGAATGAAATAGGAAATATTTCCCTATTCTTCATGTTTTTGGAAGAGTTTGCATAGAATTGGTATTATTTCTTACTTGTTTGGTATATTTAAATCATTTTTTATGATCTTTATTGTTTCTTTCTACTCTCTTTTGGTTTAATTAGGCTGTTTGTTCTAGGTTTCTAAGGTAGAAACTTTGGACATTGATTTGAGACCTTTCTTCTTTTCTAATATTGTCATTTAATAATGTAAAACTCTCCTATGAATTTCTTCAGCAGTGACCCATAATTTTTGGTACTGTACATTTTTATTTTGACTGAATTCAAAATAAATTCTAATATCCCTTTTTTTGCTGAGGAAGACTATCCCTGAGCTAACATCCATTTCCAATCCTCCTCTTTTTTTGCTTAGGAAGACTGGCCCTGGGCTAACATCTGTGCCCATCTCCCTCTACTTTATATGGGACGCTGCCACAGCATGGCTTGACAAGCAGTGCATCTGTCCACGTCCGGAATCTGAACCTGCAAACCCTGGGCCACTGAAGCGGAGCATGAGAATTAACAACTATGCCACCAGGCCAGCCCCCTAACATCCCTTTTGATTTAGTTTTTGTCCTGTGTGTAATTTAGAAATGTGTTATTTAATTTCAAATATTTGGCTTTTTTTCTGATATCTTTCTGTTATTTATTTCTAATTTAAGCCCATTGTTGTCAGAGAATGTAGTTTGTATGACTTGAATTCTTTTAAATTTATTGAGAGTTGGCATTTTTGTTCTAGAATATTTTCTATCTATCTTAAAACTATTTCAGGTGAACTTGAGATGAGTGCATATTCTGCTATTCGTGGACAGAGTGTTCTATAACACTAAATTAGGTCAAGATTCTTGATAGTGTTGCTTAAGGATTCTATATCACTGCTGATGGTTTGACTGGATATAGAATTCTAGGTTGACAGCTTTTTTTTCCCTTTTAGTACTTTAAAGATATTTCTCCACTATTATCTCACGTGCATTGTTTATGATGAGAAATTTGCTCTCATTCTTATCTCTTTTCCTGTAAATATAACATGTCATTTCCCTCTGGTTGCTTTTAAGATGTTCTCTTTTATATTAGTTTTACACCATTTGATTATAATAGGTTTTGGTGTAGTTTTCTTCATAAATCTTGTGCTGGGGTTCATTGAGCTTCCAGGATATGTGGGTTAATAGTTTTTATCAAAATTTTAAAAGTTCACCCATATGTGTTCAAATAATTTTTCTCCCAACTCCTTTGAGGACTCCATTTACTTGTACATTAGGCTGCTGGAAGTTGTCCTATATCTCAGTGAAGCTCTATTCATTTCTTAAAATTATTTTTTTCTGTGTTTCATCTTGTATAGTTTCTATTACTATGTCTTCCTATTCACTAATTTTTCATCTGCAATATTTGACATTTATTTAATCTCATTCAGTATACTTCATTTTGGCATTAAAGTTTTCATCTCAAGAGATATGTTTTAGATCTTTTATTTTTATTTCTTTATTTGTTTTTAATTTTGATTTTTTTCTGGTGAGGAATATTGGCCATGAGCTAACATCTGTGCTGGTCTTCCTCTATTTTATATGTGGGATGCCACCATAGCATGGCTTGATGAGTGGTGTGTAGGTCCATACCCAGGATCCAAACCTGTGAATGATAGGCCATTGAAGTGGACAGTGCAAACTTAACCACTACGTCACTGGGCCAGCTCCTTATTTACTTATATTTTTGTGAGGAAGATTTGCCCTGAGCTAACATCTGTTGCCAATCTTGCTCTATTTTGTATGTATGACACCTCCACAGCATGGCCACTGATGAGTGGTGTAGGTCCACACCTGGCAACTGAACCTGCGACACTGAAGTAGAGCACATTGAACTTAACTGCTAGGCCACTGGGTCTGGCCCTGTTTTGGGGCTTTTAAATATTTTCATCTCTCTCCTTAATGTTCTGAATGTATGGAATACAGTTATAACTATTTTAATGTCTTTGTATGCTAATTCTACTAGTCACGCTGAGTCACTTTTGATTGATTTTTTTTTTCACATCAGGAATGGTTATATTTTCCAGCTTCTGGCATTCCTGATTATTTTGATTGTGAGCCAAACATTATTTTTAGCCAGTTATGTGTTGGATGTTTTGTTTTCCTATAAACATTCTAGAGCTTTGTTCTAGGATGCAGTTAAGTTCCTAGGAAATAGTTTGATCCTTTCAGGTTTTGACTTTAATATGTGTTAGTTATGAATGTTCTGAGTGGTACTGAGCATTCTACCCAATGTCCCATGATGTATTAAATTTGACATTTTTGCTGCTAGGAACAGAGACAATTTCCAGCATTGTGTGAGTACCAAGTACTGTTTCCTCTAATTATCTTTGGTGGTTCTTTTCCCAGGCTTGGGCAGTTTTCTTGCACAAATTCTCTTATCAAGAGTCTGCTGAATACTTGAGGAGAGACTTGAAGATCTCCAGAATTCTCTCTGTGTGCAGCTTCTCTCCCTCTGGTAACCTGTCTTGCAAATGTTAGCTGTCTTAATTTTCCCAGACTCTCAGGTCTATCTCCTTTACCAAGGTAGACTGCCTGATTCTATCTGGATTCCCATGTCCCTATGTCCATCTTGGGACCTTAACCATTGGATTCTAGTTTAGTGTATATGGGAGTGACATCAGCATCATGGTGGAGTGAGCTCTTCCCCTAGTCTCTCCCCACTAAGATACAATGAAAAGGACATTCGTAAACAAACAGAGGACATTCACACAACACAATAGACATCTGAGATCCATGCATCCATACATTTGAAGGAGGACATGTGGACCCCCCTTGGAGGCAGTGGAAACAGGTTAAAGGATTTCCCCCCCTCCACAAGCAGCAGTGATCTAGGGTGCAGGACCATGCATGGTGGCCACCATGTGACTCTGGGAAGAGAGGGGAGAAAGGGCAGCCCTCTGTGGGAATGACTTCACTCTCAGAGCTACCTCTCAGCCCATGAGAATGCTCCACAATGAGGAGGCTAAGCAATCATGGGGGTGTCTTCTCCAAGCCAAGCAGCCTAGCAAGGCAGACAGTGAGTGCACAGAAGGAGTTCCCCTGGGATGGTTCACACAAGAGAAAGTGCCTGTCCCCCCCCAACCTGATGCACCAGCTCAGCTGGTTGGCCAGAGCAGGGGACTCCTGCCAGAGTGCCTGCGCACCTACATGTGTAAAGCAGTGGTGGCCAGTGCACAAACACAAACAGATTATGGTTGGCACAGCTTCCAAAGGACAGGCACAGCTGCCAGGGATCATGGCAGGCTCAGAATACACAGTTCCTGCCCCCCCAGTGGTGGCAGATGGAATCTATGACCAGATACTACCACTATGTGATGGCACAAGTCAACTCAATCAAACAGGATGAAGAAGTATATTAGCACTCCAGACCAGAAGGAAAATGACAAGTACAAGAAATCAACCATGAAGTCACAGAAATTTACAACATAAATGACAGAGAAATAAAAATAGTTATTATAAAGAAACTCAACAAGTTACAAGAGATCCCAGAAAGACAGATCAATGAAATCAGGAATAAAATTAATGAACAGAGGCAATTCTTCACAAAAGAGGTTGAAAGTATAAAAAAAAAAAAATCAGAAATGTTGGACATGAAAAACACAATGGATGAGATAAAGAAAAATCTTGAATCTTTAAATAACAGAGGTGATATTATGGAGGACAGAATTAGTAATTTAGATGAGAGAAATAGAGAAATGCTTAGATAGAGGAGGAGAGAGAACTAAGTCTAAAAAGAAATGAAGAAATTCTCTGAGAAATATCTGACTCAATAGGAAATGCAATGTAAGTATTATAGATATTCCAGAGGGAGAAGGGTGGGGGAAAGGAGCAGAGAGCTTGTCCAAAGAAATAATAGCTGAGAATCCCCCAAATCTGGGGAAGGAAATGGAATTACATGTAAATGAAGCCAGTAGAATGCCTAATTACATTAATGTAAAAAGACCTTCTCCAAGGCATATATTAGTAAAGCTGGCAGAAGTCAATGACAAAGGAAAAATATTAAGGGAAGCAAGGCCAAAGAAAATAACCTACAAAAGAACCCCTATCAGGCTTTCAGTGGATTTCTCAGCAGAAACCTTACAGGCTAGGAGAGAGTGGAATGATATATTTAAAATTTTAAAAGACAAAATCTTTCAGCCAAGAATACTGTATCCAGTGAAAATATCCTTCAGATATGATGGAGAAATAAAAACCTCCCAAGATAAACAAAAGCTGAGGGAGTTCTTTGCCACAAGACCCCATCCCCAAGAAATGATCAAGAAGGCCCTCATACCTGAAAAAAAGAGAAAGAGTTTACAAAGCATTGAGCAAGGAGGTAAATAGGCAGACAAAATCAGAAAATTGCAGCTATCAGAACAGATTAACAAACACCTAATAACATTTAAGATAAAGTGAAGGAAAACATCAAAAATAACTAGAATCACTTCATTTTAATCACAAACTCACAACACAAGATGGAATAAGTTGAGACAACAATAACTTAAGAGAAGGAAGAGGAAAGTGAGGGAACCTGCTTAGACTAAGGAAATAAGAGGCTATCAAAAGATGGACTATCTATTCTATGAGATCTTTTTTTTTTTTTTTTTTTACAAACCTCATGATAATGACTAAAAAGAAATCAGAACAGAGACACAAATCATAAATAAAGGGAAAACTGAGAAAACCATCATAGAGAACCAGCAAACTGAACTGGCAGTTGGAAATACATAGGATGAGAAGCAATGGAAATACAGAATAACTGGAAGACAAGTGATAAAATGGCAATACTAAGTCCTCATATATCAATAATCACTCTAAATGTAAATGGATTGAATTATCCAATCAAAAGACATGGAATGTCTGGATGGATCAAAAAAACAAGACCCAACAATATGCTGCCTCCAGGAAACACATCTCAGCTCTAAAAACAAACACAGGCTCAGAGTGAAGGGATGAAAGACAATACTGCAAGCTAATGGCAAACAAAAGAAAGCAGGTGTTGCCATACTTATATCAGACAAAGTAGACCTCAAGATAAAAAAGGCAATGAGAGACAAAGAGGGGCAGAATATAATGATAAAAGAGACACTCCACCAAGAGGACATAACACACACACACACACACACACACACACATATATATATACACACATATATATATGCACCTAACACAGGAACACCAAGGTACATAAAGCAACTATTAATTGACCTAAAAAGGAGATATTAACAGCAACACAATAATAGTAGGAGACCTCAACACCCCACTTACATCAATAGATAGATCATCCAGACAGAAAGTCAACAAGGAAATAGTGGAATTAAATGAAAGACTAGACCAGATGTACTTAATAGATACATATAGAACACTCCATCCAAAAACAGCAGAATACACATTCTTTTCAAGTGCACATGGAACATTCTCAAAGATAGACCATATGTTGGGAAACAAGGCAAGCCTCACACATCTTTTCTGACCATAATGCTATGAAACTAGAAACCAACTACAAGAAAAAAGGAGGGAAAGTGATAAATATGTGGAGATTAGATTAGTGTATATGCATGGAAGTCAAGGAAGAGAGATTTCCAGACTTAACCCACACATATTTTCAGGTTTTAGCATCTCCTAAACTTTGCCCTTTTTCTTCAGTTATTTTTTTTACTCTACTTTGCTAGAAAAGCCTACGTAATCCTTTTACATTCCAAAAATCCTAAACACACATTCATTTTCCCCATACTAGAAACTGGTTTTTAGAGACTATATATGAGCCAAAGAAACTTTATTTAACCGGAGAAGTGGATAAGAGGAAAATGATTAGGCATGTAAATGACTAGTCACAACCTCCTAGTTTAAAAACATGGGCAATGAAATAAAGGGAATAAGAAAAATGATATATAAACAAAACAAGGATATAAATAAGAGAGAGAAATTACATAAAGGAACCAAGCAGAAATTCTAGACTGAAAAGTACAATAACTGAAAGGAAAAACTTAGTAGAGAGGTTGAACAACAGATTTGAGCAGGCAGAAAAAAGAATCAGCAAACTAGAAGTCAGAATAGTTGAAATTATTGAGTGTGAGGAGCAGAAAAGAAAAAGAATGAAGAAGAGTAAACAGAGTCTGAGGAACTTGGGAGATACCATCAAGCAGAAGATACACATTATGGGAGTCCCAGAGGGAGAAGAAAGAAATGAGCTGAATGAACATTTGAAGAAATAATTGTTGAAAGATTCCCAAATTTGATAAAATACATGCATCTACAAGTTCAAGAAGCTAAACAAACCACAAGTAGGATTACCTCCACTAAATCCAACCTAAGACACATTATACACATGTTGAATGGCAAAGAGAAAGACAGAACCTTGAAAGCATCAAAAGAGAAGCAATTCATCAAGTACGAGGGATCCTCAATAAGATTAACAGCTGATTTCTCATCAAAACCTTGGAGGATAGAAGTTTGTTGATGAAATATACAAAGTGCTGGCAGAAAAAAAAAAGTGACCAAGAAGTCTATAACCTGCAAAACTATCCTTCAAAATGAGTGAGAAATTAAGACATTCACAGATGAACAACAAAAAAAGGGAATTAGTTACCCCTACACCTGCCCTACATAAAATGCAAAAAGGAGTACTTCAGGTTGAAAGGAAATGATACTACTCAGTAACTCAAAGCCAGATGAAAAAATACATATCTCCAGTAAAGGTAATTACATAGGAAAATATGAAAGTTAGTGTTATATTTTTGAGTTGTAAAAAATACACTTTTTATTTCCTACAGGATTTAAAAGACAAATGAATAAAAATAATCATAAATATGTTATTGGGTACCCAATATTTAAAGATATAACTTGTGACAACAATATTTGTGGGGGAATGACAGAGATATATAGGAATAGAGTTTTTATATGCTGCTGAAATTAATTTGGTATCAATTTGCACTAGATTGTTATAAATTTAAAATGTTAACTGTAACCCCATAGTAACCATAAGAAAATATCCACAAACTAAATGAGAAGGGAAACAAAAGTGTTCCCTACCAAAAAAAATCAAATACACACAAAAAAAGGGCAATAATAGAGGAAATAAAAGAAACAAAAATGCTATAAGGTATATAGAAAAGTATATATTTTAGAAAATCTAACTGTAGGAGTAAGTCCCTCTTTGTTAGTAATTACTTTAAATGTAAATAGATTACCTCTCCATTCGAAAGGCAGAGATTGCTAGTTTCTCGTCCAGCACTTAAGAAGCACAGAAGTTGCCACTCCAGTCTCACAAGTAAAAAGGTAAACAAACTGAAAACTCAACAATACTTCTTAGAGCTCTCAGAAAAGTGAGGTCACAGGGCAAACATATGCCACAAAAAACAGAGACAGATAGGAGAATACAGAGAATCACAACTTACTGGAGCAAAAATCCATGAGCAGAAACCTTATGGGAAACAGTAGGAGAGAAGGAAAACTTGAACCGTAACTGAGAAATTGTTGGAGGGTCAGTGTGAACAAGTCTGAGAGTAAAAACTCCAGTGTGACCCAGTAATGGGGAGCCTTCAAATTTTTGTGAGGTAAACCTCCAGGAACTCTATCAGGTTCTCACAGTGAAGATCTGAGAAAAATCCTCTATGCTCCTGGCAGGAGGGGAAAAGTAGCTATTTTGAAATCAATAACAGAAAGAGAGCTGGAAAAACCTCAAATTATTTGGATTAACCGCCACACTTCTAAATAAAACATGAGTCAAAGAAATAAACTCTGAAGAAAAATTTTTTAAAGATTTTGAACTAATTGAAAATGAAAACTCAACTTGTTAAAATTTGGGAGATGCTGCAAAAGCACTGCTTACAGGGAAATTTATAGCACTGAATGAATATATTAGATAAAAAGAAAGACCTAAAATCAATAATCTAAAATTCCATCTTAGACAACTAGAAAAAGAGCAAATTAAACCCAGGGTAAGCAAAAGAAAAGAAATAATTAAAATTAGAGCAGAAATCAATGAAATTGAAAACAGAAAATCAATAGGGAAGATAGATAAAACCAAAAGTCAGTTATTTGAAAAGATCAATAAAATTGAGAAGCCTCTAACCAGCTAACTAAGAAAAAAAGAGAAAAGACACACCACTAATATCAGAAATGAAAGAAGTGGCATAACTACAGAGCCTATGGACATTATAATGATAATAAAGAAATACTATGAACAACTGTATGTCCACAAATTTGACAACCTAGATCAAATGAGCCAACTCCTTGAAAGACACAATTTGCCAAAATTCACACAAGAGGAAACAGATAAATTTAAACAGGCCTATATCTACTAAAGAAATTGAATCAATAATTAAGAACCTTCCAAAACAGAAAACATCAGATTCAGATGGGTTCACTGATGAATTTTACCATTTATTTAAGGAAGAAATTACACCAATTCTCCACAACTTCTTCAGGAAGATAGAAGCAGAGGGAATACCAATACTTCTTAACTCATTCTATTAAGCCAGCATTACTCTAATACCAAAACCATACAAAGACATTACAGGAAAGGAAGACTACAAATCAATATCTTTCATAAACGTTGATGAGAAATCCTACACAAAATATCAGCAAATCAAATCCAACAATGTATAAAAAGAATTATACACTACAACCAAGTGGGATTTATCCCAGGTATGCAAGACTGGGTAGATATTTGAAAATCGCTAATATAATCCCTCACACCAACAGTTTAAAGAAGAACAATCATAAAATCATACCAACAGATGCAGGAAAAGCATCTGACAAAATCCACAGCTGTTCATGATAAAAACTCTCAATAACTAGGTATAGAGGAGAACTTCCTCAATTTGATAAAGATCATCTACTGAAAAACTACATGTAAAATCATACCTGATGATGAGAAACTAAAAGCTCTCCCATTAAAATTAGGAAAAAGGCAAGAATGTTTCCTCTCACCACTCCTTTGCAATATTGTACTGGAAGTCCTAGCTAATGGAAGAAGACAAAACAAGACAAGGATAGGAAAGGGAAGGGAAGAAAAGAAAAGGTACATAGATAGGGAAGCAAAAAGTAAAATCAACTGTGTTCAAAGAGGACATGATTGCTGACAGAGAATATTCAAAATAATTGACAAAATAGGTCTCAGAATTAATAAGCATTTGCAGCAATGTTTCAAGGTACAAGGTTAACCTATAAAAGTCAATCAAATTTCTATATACCAGCAACAAACCAGTGTAATTTTAAATCAGAAACACAATGCTATATACATTACCACCTTCCAAAATGAAATATTTAGGTATAAATCTAACAAAATATGTACAAAATCTATATGAAGAAAACTACAAAACCCTGATGACTTAAAAAGAACTAAACAAATGGAGAGATAGTCCATGTTCATGAAGAGGAAGACTCAACATTGTCAAGATGTCAGTTCTTCCCAATTGATCTATAGATTCAATAATAATCCCAATTACAATCTCAGCAAGTTATTTTGTGGATATCAATAAACTGATTCTAAAGTATATGTAGAGAGGCACAAGACACATAGTAGCCAACACAGTGTTGAAGGAGAACAAAATCAGAATACTGACACTACCTGAGTTCAAGACTTACTATAAAGGTACAGTAAAAAAAGAGTGTGATATTGGTGAAAGAATGGATAAAAATATAAATTAAACAGAATGGAGAGTCCAAAAATAGGCCCAAATAAATACAGTCAACTGATCTTTGGAAAAGGAGCAAAGGCAATTCAATGGAGCCAAGATAGTCTTTCCAACACATGGTGCTAGAACAACTGGACATCAACATCCAAAAAAAAAAAAAAAAAGCAATTATATAGACACAAACCTTATATTCCTCACAAAAATTGAATCAAAATTGGTCAGAGACCTAGATATGAAACACAAAACTATAAAATTCCTAGAAGATAGTATAGGAGAAAGTCTAGATGACCTTGGGTATGACAAAGACTTTTTAGATACAACACCAAAGGTACAACCCATGAAAGAAGTAATTGATAAGTTAGACTTCATTACAATTTTAAAAATCTGCTCTATGAAAGACACTGTAAGAATGAAAAGACAAGCCACAGACTGTGAGGAAATATTTGCAAAAGATGTATTTGATAGTGCACTGTTATAAAAAATATACAAAGGACTCTTAAAACTCAACAATAAGAAAACAAACTGTCTAGCAGAGTCCTACAGATAGTAAACAACTCTCTTGCAAGCACACTTTTCAAACACAAAACAACCAATCCAGAATCCACACCCTCACCACCATCTTCATCAGGCTTTCACACACTGGGCCACTATCCACCTGCCTTAATCACCCCAGAGCCAAGTACCAAATACATAGGGACAGTCCCTGTACCCCAGAGTCCACTGAAATGACTCAAACTAGCCAATCCTGTCTGCTTATCCTTCCTTTGCCTTTCTTTCTCGAGGAAACCACAAAATAATTATCTTGCCCGTGGTTCCTGTCCCCCCACTTTGCCTCCTGACAGAGCCTGATGCTACGCCATGAGCCCTCTCTGTGGCATGACATGCCTTCTCTTGAGAACTATGAGTAACAAGTTATCTTTTTAGTGGCAAACGTCTCCTGCTCTGGATCTTGGCCTTACTGTACTTCAAATTTGCTATGAATACACTATATTTTAAAACGCATTTAAAGAAGAATTAACACCAATCCTTCTCAAACTCTTCCAAAAATAGGGGAAGGAATACTTCCTAATTCATTTTATAAGCCCAGCATTACTCAGAAGCCAGAAAAAGACACTGCAAAAAGAATATAACAGACCAATATTCCTAATGAACACAGATGCACAAATCCTAAAATAAAAAAAATAAAACCTAGCAAACTGAATCCAACAGCATATTGACAGGATTACATATCATGACCAAGTGGAATTTATTCCAGGAAGCAAATTCAGGAAAAGAAAACCAATCAATCCAATACACCACATTAATAGAATTAATGGAAAAAAAAAAACCACACGATCATCTCAACTGATGCAGAAAAGGCGTTTGACAAAATCAAATACCTTTTTATGGTAAAAACACTCAAAAAGCTAGGAATAGACATGAACTTCCACAATATGATATGGTAAAAGACTGCAATCTTCCCCACTAAGATCAGGAACAAGACAAGAATGCCTGCTTTCATCATTGCTATTCAATATTGTACTGGAAGTTCTAGCCAGGGCAGTTAGAAAACAGACAGAATAAAAGCAAACAAGTTGGAAAGAAAGAAGTAAAACTATCTCTATTCACAGATGGCATGTTCCTATATACTACAGCAAACTCTAAAGAATCCACAAAAAAACTACTAGAGCTATTAAATAAAATTAGCAAAGGAAAAGAGACAAAATCAAAACACAAAAATCAGTCGTGTTTCTATACTCTTACAATGAACAATCTGAAGAGGAAATTAAAAAGCAATTCCATTTAAAATAGCATACAATAGAGTAAAATATCTAGGAATAAATTTAACTACAGGGTGAAATGTTTGCACACTGAAAACCACAAAACACTGCTGAAAGAAATTAGGAAAGACCTAAAATTAATTTAAAGATATCCTGTAGTTCATGGATAGGAAGACTTAATATTATTAGGATACCAAAACTACCTAAAGTGGCAATCTACAGATTCAACATAATCCATATCAAAGTTTTGATAGCCATTTTTTTCAGAAATGGAAAACCTGATCCTTAAATTCATATGAAATTACAAACCAAGTGTACATGAACTGATAAAGTTAAAGAAAATATACATTCAATGGAATATTTTTGACTATATAAATTAATGAAATTGATACATATTACAACATAGATAAACCTTAAAAACATTATGCTAAATGAAATAAAGCATACATGAAAGAATAAATATTGTATGATTTTACTGATATGAAATATATAGAATAGACAAAATTCATAGAGAGAAAGTAGATTAGAGTTTACCTGGGGCTGGTGGGAGGGACGAATGGATAGAGTTTATGTTTGGAATGATGAAAAAATTTGGAATTACTGGTAATGGTTATACAGCATTGTGATTGTAATTAATATCCCTTGTTCACTTAAAACTAGTTAAAATGGAAACTTATGTTATATATATATATGTATATATATACTAAATACAAATTATAAACAAAGAAACAAGCCTGCATTTAAACTCTTAATACTCTTTGTCTCAATTTTGATACTGGGTCACTTAACCTCTCTTATTTGTTCTTTTAAAAATTGAAAATAATGTTCTCCCCTTATATGCTATTAGATGTAAAGTAAGTAAATTACATAGCATATACAAGGTGCCTGGCAGAGGACCACGTCACACTGAATGTTCCTTATATACTCATTTTCCTTCTTTTCTTTCCTTGCTTTCCTACTTTTATCTTTTTGCATCAACTGGTTAATTTGTTTTTACAAAATAATTCAAACTACCAGTAATTTTTTTGCAATAAACTTTTTTGTTGTTTTATAGTAGTTTTAGATTTTTAAAAAAAGATGTGAAGAGTTCCCATATAACCCACATCCGGTTTCTGAATTATTAACCTCTTACCTTATTACATTTGCCACAATTAATAAACTAACATTAGTTCATTATTATTAACTAAAGTCTATACTTCATTTAGATTGACTTAGTTTTTCACTAATGTCCTTTTTCTGTTCCTGGATCCCATTCGGTACACCACATTACATCATTTACTCATCACGTCTCCTTAGATTCCTCTTGTCCTTCTTAGACACCCCTTGTTCTTGATGACACTGATAGTTTTAAGGAGTAATGGTCAGGTATTTTGTAAGACAGTTCTCTATTAGAATTTGTCTGTTTTTTCTAATGATCACATTAGAGTTTTATGTTTGGGGGAGGAAAATCACAGAGATAAAGAGTCATTTTCATCACATCATGTCAATAGTGCATACTATCAACATGACTCATTACAGTCGATATTAACCTTGATCACCCTGCTGAGGTAGTTTGCCAGACTTATCCACAGTAAAGTTACTCCTATCCACCATTTTCATACTGTACTCTTTAGAAGGAAGGCGCTTCTAAAGCCTACACTTATGGGGTTGGGAGTTATGCTTCACCTCCTATAGAATAGAGTATCTACATAAATTATATGGAATTCTTCTGCATGGGAGATTTGTCATTTTCCATCATTAATGTATTTATTAAATCATTTGCTTATATCAGTATGGATTCAAGAATATTTATTTTATACTGTGAATGATAATCCAAGACTACCTTATTTTTTTCATTGCTCGAATTTATAAAGCTTTGGCCATTGAGAGCTCTTTCAATTGGATCCTGTATCCCTTTAGAATACTTCCATAATTGTGTTTGAACACTTTCTTACTCTCTGGTATTACAAGATGCTCCAGGCTCATCTTGTATATTACCTATTCCAGCCCTATAATTAGCCATTTCTCCACAGTGCACTGATTCCTTTTTTTGGAGAATGTTGTTAGAAACAAAGATCTGGACACTAGGTATGCTCATTGCTACTGAGGTGCCATTTCTTCTAGGCTCTCAACTAACAGAGAACATGTATGTATATATAATGAAGAATCTGTGTATATACATGTATCTATACATAAATATTTCTATATATATGTGTTTCAATATTAAACTAAACATAAGTTTATGTTAATGTCACCAACTCTAATCCTTAACCATATGAATTATTTTAGCCAGTTCCGCCTGCTTAGCTGTAATTTTCTAAGCCAACAGCATGAAAACAGGCTTACATCATCTGCCATCCATTACATAATTTCTCATTTCCGGTATAAATATATAGTGGTTTTAGAATTGTTAACCTGTACCTCTGTAGGAAACAACTTTATCAACTAAAGCACTACTTATGTATAGTTACTTTTGTCTTTAATATTATTTAATATTCCACTCATTTCCTAAGATACTTGTTACCATCTTTACCCCTCTCCTTCTAGTTAGGTTCCTTCATACATTTGTCATACAATATAGTTAGATTCATTTGTCACGGCCTTTATTCCATATTAGAATTTCTCAGACTTCTAAATTATTGTTAATAACTATATACATTGTTTCACTCTTTGTGCTGTAAAATTCTATAAATTTGGAAAAATGCCTAGTGCCATGTATACATCATGACAGTATCATAAAGAATAATTTCACCATCTTAAAAATTTCTCTGTGCTTCACCTATTTAAACCTACATTACCAAGTGTGTGTAAAACGCTGATCTGTATAACCTCTTTGGAATTTTGGCACTTATAGAATATCATATAAATAGAATCATACATTTTGTAGACTTTTACATTGATATTTAGCAATATGCACTTAAAATTCATTCATACATTTGCATGACTTAATGGTGTATTCCTTTTTTATCACTGAATAGTATTCCCTTGTACAGATGTACCAGTTTGGTTGTCTATTCAACTACTGAATGACATCTTAATTTCTTCCAGTTCTTGGCTGTTATGGATAATGTTGTCATAAAAATTTGCATGCAAACTTTTATGTGGATATATGTTTTCAAATTATTTGAGTGTATACCTAGGACTGTGGTTGCTTGTTCATATGGTAAAACTATGTTTAGCTTTGTAAGAAACTGCCAAAGTTTCTTCCAATGTGGCTGTACCATTTTGCACATTCATCAGCAACGAGAAACGGTCACTCTTGCCCCTCATCTTTGACAGCCATTATTATGATTGAGATTGCATTGAATCTATAAATCAAGTTGAGAAGAATTGACATCTTAATAATATCAAGACTTTCCATTTGTTTTGTGAGAATAAAATCTTTCAATTTCTTTAAATCTTTGATCTTCCATCAGTGTTTTGTAATTTTTGACATTCAGATTCTATATATATTTTGAAAAATTTATCTCCATGTACCTCAACTTTTGGTACTATTATAAATAGTATTTTTAAAATTCTAATTCAAAATATTCATTGCTGGTGTATAGGAAAGCAACTGGATATTGTATAGTAACCTTGTATACTGTGACTTTGCTATACTCTCTTATTCTTAGAGTATTTTTGTAGAATTTTTTTTGGATAGTCATGTTATATCCACAAAAAGACTCCAAGTAGGTTTTGATACTTTAAACTTTAAATTATTTATATTTTCACATTCTTATTTTATTTGAGAACATAGTATTAATAGTATTAGTATCAGTAATAATAATAATATTTAGAACATATAACATTTATCTGCCACACATTATTCTAAACACTCTTCATATATCTTAGTTTTTCATGTAATTTCTTCTATTCTGAGTTCCCCCAGTTTTTATTGTGATTATATATTCAACTGTCAGGCTGGAAGAAGACAATATATATGTTACCACTTGCAAGTGAAAAATTATTTGCATTTGCCCAACACTGATTCTGAGGAAAGTCCATTTATTAAACCTCCACAACATTTAAATTCTAAAAGAAGTTTCCTAATATTACCTCATTTTTATTAATATATGTTTTTTTATTCAATAGCCATTTTTCATGCCTACTATGTTTGAGGCTTATTAAAATATATATTATTTTCAGACTGTTTTCAAACACAGATGGATTATCAGCTACAAATGTGGACATTCTTAACATTTTTATTCTAGCTTGGTTTGATCAAGGTACTTTGACTTTTTGTTAAATAAATGTTTTGAAACTTTAGAAATTTTAAAACCTCTGTTCTTTACAACTAAGCTAAAATGTATCTATGATTCCCTAAATGAAAAAAAAAAAAAAAAACCACAAGGGACATAACCTTAAAAGAATTGCCAACACTTACTGATTATTTTGTATATTATGTGCTGATGAATCTACCAGTGATGTGTGGGAAATGCCATTTAAAGTAATAATGTTAAAGAAAATTGTTAATTGAAAGTAAATTTGGACCCAAGAAGCACTTTTTCCAAAATATCCTTGAAAAGTTATGACTAAAGAATCACACTTTTAAGTTTTTCATTAGCGTGTAAACTGTCTTCCTGAATAGATTTCCAGGTTTAAAGGAAACGTGACATTTCATTTTGCACTTGTTAATACCATGCTCATTAAAAACAGGGACTCCATAAATGTTGATTATGTGTCTGTCAGGGGAGAACACAGAGAGTCACTGGAAACTATAACTGGTGTGAATCTCATTCCATTAACTCAGATATAAAAGAAGCATAGCTTTTTTAATTCATTTATTTAATTCAACTTTATTTATATTTTCAGCTTTTATTTATTTTGGGGAAATAGGCAGACATGGAGCCAAAATACACCTGCATCGTAGAAATCATTCTGCATCCAATAAGTGCACTTCTTCTTCCTCCTGGGGTGAAGGGAGTGCTTTTCCCTTTGGTTAGAATCAGACAGAAAATGGGTGGTGATTGGCATGTAACCTGGGTAATGGGGGGTCTGGCCATACTGGTGATACATCATGGGGAACTTTTCCAGCTTGGCAGCATGGGCTCCAGTTGGCTATAGCTTCTCTGATTTGTTTTCCTTCACTTTAGGTAATTTCTGAAAGGAGTCCATGTTTTCTTACTAGTGCTTTTAGAATTTTTTTGTCTTTTTGCTCCAAGTCCAGTGACTAAAGTTTTCATAATCTTTCTTTTTTTTTTTGTGAGGAAGACTAGCCCTGAGCTAACATCATTGACAATCCTCCTCCCTTTGCTGAGGAAGACTGGCCCTAAGCTAACATTCATGCCCATCTTCCTCCACTTCGTATGTGGGACGCCTGCCACAGCATGGCTGGAGAAGCGGTGTGTAGGTCTGCACCCAGGATCCGAACCTGAGAACCCTGCCGATGCTGAGTGTGCAAACTTAACTGCTATGCCATTGGACCAACCCCCACAATCATTATTTTTTTTTCTGGCGCTGGTCATGGATAAGGTATGACTCAAAAGTCATGGTGGGCTGCTTGAATTCGTCATCCATATCTGCCTCCTGACTTTCTATCCAAATTAGAAGATTTTAGTTTCCCTTGTTGAGTTTTTAGGTGGTTAGAAATCTTTTCTCTCACCTTGGACAAGTCCCCTGCCCTCTTTCCCATGTGTACACTCTCTGGACTTTGATTGTTTGGTTTGGTTTCCTCTGAGACTTTGTACTTTGCCTTTTTGAGGTGGCTGTCTGAAGCAACCTCCAAGGAGGGAAAAATTTCTTGATGTTGCTGCCCTCTCCTTACTTCTCTTTCTTGACACCTCCAGAGGTGGTTTCTCCTTTGGTCTATCCCCAGCGAGCAGCCTTCAGTTTTCCTCCTAGAGATGGCCTTGTGTGATTCCTTGCTGATCAAAGCAGAGGACTTCTCACCACCCTTGGCATCCATGGGAGTTTTTCTTTGTAGAAAGACTTGTGCTCCACATTTTGGCTCACAACTACTTTCCTCTGGGGTTCACTCAGGTGTGATTTTTGACTGAGCACCACTCTGTCCTGAAAGGCATTAGCGTGGCCAGGCTTCTGATGTGGAATAACAGGCTCCTGGTCCTCCCCCAGGGAAGCTGTAATGGTCCACAAACATCTGATGAGGACTGGTAGATAATGGAGGTGCCTGAATATGACTGTAATCAGAAGATTCCTGGTCTGAAGAATAAGAGTAAGAATAAGCTGGTGAAACTCTGTGCCAGTTCTTTTTCTCCTCTCTCCTATCATGACTGTGAAACACTTTGTGAGGTCTTTCCAGCTCTGAGAGATTTCTGTGTTTTTTTTGTTTGTTTGTTTTTCTTCTGTCTGTGGCCAAAGATGTGGATCAACTACTGTAGACTTCCTACTTTTCTTGGCAGGTAGCACCCCTTCATTACTTCCTCCTCTGAAGAGCATCCTTGGGGCTCTATCAGGAATTGGTCTTTCCCAGGCCCCATTTGTTAGGCTGAGTGTTTTCTTCCACAAGAACCAACTTTTTCCACGGGGCCACTCAATCTCTGGCAAAGCTTCCAATGTACTCATGTTTTCACAAGCTATATCCTGTCATCATGACTCAAGTCTCTGCAAGAATGGCTACTGTAATAAGAAGGATGAAGTGTTTCCTCAATTATTTCCATGGCTTCTTTGGATCAGGGTTTGCTGCCAGGTGTGCCTACAGCTTCTCCACAAGTTGGAGTGCCAACCCCGCCACCAGTACTGTCACTGGCAGGGCCTCATCACTGGACCTGGGCTCATGGGTATTACTCCAGCCACAGCTCTGCTCTCCATTCATTCCCAGTGAAGACCAAGATGTGACTGGCCCCATCTGGGCTTTGTACATGGGGATGCACGTGCCAGGAGCATGTAATAGATATACCAGAAGAAGAAGAAAAGAAAGGAATGAAGAAATATTTGAGCAATAATGACCAAGAATTTTCCCAATTCAATGTCAGAAACCAAACCACAGATCCAGGAAGCTTAGTGCACACCAAGCAGGATAAATTCTTCATTTCTGTTGCAGCGTTTTTGATCTCTAGCATCTCTTTTTGGTTCTATCTTAGAATGTCCATCTCTCTTACATCATCCATATGTTGTTCTTGCATGTTGTCCACTTTTTATGTTAGAGCTCTCAGCATATTGATCATAGCTTTTTTAAATTCCTGGTCTGATAATTCCAACATCCCTGCCATATCTGAGTCTAGTTCTGATGCTTGCTCTGTCTATTTAAATTGTGTATTTTTGTTTTAGTATGCCTTCTCATTTTTTGTTGAAAGTTTGACATGATGTACTGAGTCAAAGGAACTCTAGTAAATAGGCCTTTAGAGAAATGGTGGTAAGGTGTGGGGAGAGGGGAAGTGTTTTATAGTCCTATGATTAGGTCTCAGTCTTTTAGTGAGCCTGCGCCCCTCAGCGTTGAACTTCACCAGTGCCTCTCAGTAACCCCCATCCCCACTTTGGTGGGACAGGATGACTGGAGGGAGCTGGAGTATTTCTTTTTCCCTATGTGAAAGACTAGAGCAGGCTAGAATTGGGTATTTCCCTTCCCCCAGGTCAGTTAGGCTCTGACAAAACCCAACAGGTTAGGCACTGGTAGAACAGTTTCCCTTGAGGGCAGACCTTGTTAAAAAGAACAGAGAGCTCTAACATATTTCAAAATGGCCACTTTTCCTTCCCCCTTCCAGAAGCATGAGGGGGTTTTCCTCTGATCTTCACTGTGAGAATCTGGTAGAACTCTAGGAGGTAAAACTCACAAAAGTGTGGCCACCCCTGAAGTTTTTAACTCACAGATTTGTCCACACCATGCCTCCAGAAAATTGCAGTTTAGGTTTTCCTACCCCAGCACTACCTCAGGAGTCAGATACTACCTCAGTAGCTGACATCTTCAACTTATGATCTCAAGAGCCCTAGTTATGTTTTGTTCCTTTGAGAGTCCTTGCATAATATGCTATTTCTATTTGAGTTAAGTTTAAGTCAGTTTATTTCATGCGTGTGTAACCTTGACAAAAACAGCAGAACACCGTCTTTCTGACTCAGGAAGAATTCAAATTATGTTGGCACTGAGGCTGAAAGGACCATGGCACACTCAGTACAAAATCCAGAATGACTAGGGTGTGTGTGTGTTGGCGGGGGGAGGGATGCTTGCCACAGCATGGCTGGAGGAATGAGTGGACGGTAGGAATGAGTGTTCTGGAGGGGAGGAAGGGAACACTGAAGTTGTTAGTTAGACAGGATTCTGGAAAGCTAGGCTAGAGCTAGAATACAGAGGAATTTGGACCTGTAAAACAATGGGAAACCGTCAAAGTTTAGACAGCGTACTGGCTACTTCACATAAGCAGCAGAAAGTGTTTACAAATCCATCTTTCCCAACTTTCAAACCAAGATTCTTTCTACTGTTCTATATTGCCTTAAAAATTGTTGAATTCAGCTTTTATCCCATTTTTAATGGCAAGAGAATTCCCTAACAAAGCTGCCATTTTTTTCTAAATAAGTGATATTTTCAAATTCAGTCAGTTTGTTGGGCTGTATCCATTTATGTGGGAGCCCAGTGTGCCCAGTCTTCTGAGCTACCCATCAATGAGCTGGGATTCAGAAGGTTCTGAGACACCAAATAGATCCAGGCAAAAGCCTGACTTCCAAATAGGATTGGGTCACGTTTGTGGTAATTAGTAGGGTTAATGCACCAGGCATGGCTGATAGAGGAAGTTGGAATGAAATCTTGGAAAGAATAGGATTTAAAGTAGAAGAACTGTGTCCAGGATTCAAATCCCAGCTCCACCATTTCCCAGTTAATCCAAACAACAATAAAACAAACAAAAAACAAAAATATAAGTGATCTGCTCCTGGGAATCTATTTGATGTGGATAAAAAAATATTTACCTTTACTTTACAGGGCAATGCACCTGTTATAAATAAGGCATATGTCAGAACTAGATTCATTTCTTATAATTTCAAATCTGAATAAATAAAAATAGCATTTGTCTTTTAGTTGGCTATGGCTATAGACTTTGAGTACAAAAAAGATTCCCAATAATCCAATTTTCCAGCAATATATTTTATGAACATAATCAAGGATAGGGATGGGGGTGCTGCTTATTAAGTAGGTGGCACAGTTCTGGGCACCTACACGGTGCTCAGCAAATATTTTTGGTTTAAAATAAATTGAACACAAATTAAAGATATAGAGACCAGGATGGTGGACTTTCATAATTTAGTTCATGAGAGAAAATGGAGTTGTCTATTATGTATGTGTGGACCAATAGTGCTAGATAGGAAAAAAAAATGTCCTTGTCAAGCTAATCTAACAAGCTAAAGCATATTTATTTATTAGAAGTGTTTGGTGTCATTCCTCCAAGGAGCTCCAGATGCTGTGCATGAAATTTTTAAAATATGGAATATTCAAAAATAGTACTGAAATAGTTGAGAAAAGAAAGTTGGGAAAAGTAAAATGTGATGTTTAAGAAAAGTTGGGAAGAGCAGGCCACAGCAACTTTTTAAAATTAACTTTATACTGTGAACTTGAACACATACAGAAAATTGTATGAACATATGTATAACCTAGCAAACTACTCTAAAGTTAATACACACTTTATATAACCACCTCCATCAAGGGAGAGAGCACTGTCAGCACTCCCAGAGGCCTCTGAGTATCCCTTCTGGATCACAACTTCTTCTCCCCAGAGGTAATCATATCCTAACTGGAATGGAAATCATTTACTTGCTTTGTTTTATAGGCTTACTACCTTATGATGGTAAGTGAAACTTTCACAAGTGAAACTATTTAGTTTTGCATGTTCTTTAGTTGTATATAAATGGAATCATGCTATGTTTATATTTAACATATTTTAATCAACATTAACATGTTAAAATATCACCATGGACTCATGATGTATTTTCTCTTTAAAATATAATATATATTGATTAACTCTGTCCACTGCCAAGGCATAAAACTAATGACCAAGTGAGTAACAATGAGCATCTCTTGCACTTAGATAATATAATATTCTACCTAAAGGAACAAAGCCTTCTTAGATAAATGGCCAGTTCCAGGTCTGGAGAAAGAAATGTACTAGATGAGCCTGGAATGACTTGTTACATCTGAAAATGAGGATGCTATCAGACACAGTGGGAAGGGAGAACATGTTCAGGGCATGGAGATGAGGAGGAGCTTGATATTTTAAATGAATTCAGCAATAGATAAATGATAGATGCATGGATGGATGAATGGATAGATGGGTGGATGGATGGAACTTTGGGTGGATGAACAGTTAAATGAATATATACTCAGTTAAACTGCATTGTAGTCTTCATTTGAGCCTGTTTATCCTATAAAGATTTTAAGGTACACTACTTACCTACTCCAAAGAGCTTTTCCTGTTTCCATGACAATTTGGTTTACAACTATCAATTCTATTTACATAATCAGAGCAACTGACGCAAGAAAATGAAAAATCCTAAGAACTAAAAAATTACAACATAAAGCAAGTTCCTAATATTTCCTAATGATTGTTTTAGGAAGCTGTGATCATTAGTTGTTGTTTTGCTTCACCTAACAAAATTAATTCTTTATGTCCAATGATGTAATTTCCTGGTTAAAACCTTTCAATGGCTCTGTCTCACCCACAGGATATAATTCAAGCTCCCTTCATAGCTCTGATTCTCTGGTTCCTTCCTACCTCTGCTGTCTTATCTTTCTTCTGCCTTACATTTTATTGGTCAGCAACTCCAAACCACTTCATAAGTTCCTTGTGTATGCTGTGTTTGATGGCTTTGCTGGGAATCATATCCACTGCCCTCTTGGGTCTGCCCTTTGCCCCAATTAGTTAACTCCTAATGTGCCTTTAATATGCAAGACTGTAGGAAACTTTGCCTGACCCTTCTGGTTATTGTACCTTGCCGTCAGAGATGGTGTTTATATCTCCAGGGCCTAGCATGGGTCTAGAGTAAAGTATTCTGGAAACATTTATTTATCATGTTTTGTAATTAATGACAGTTTTTTTTTTTTTTTAATTTGGAAAGTAGGAAGCCTTTAATTATTTGAATCGGTTGGTTGACTGTAAGGGATATTTGCTTGAAGTATTTATGTATACATATACACAATTATACATGGATTCCACACATGTAACTGTTTAAAATGTAACTCAGGATTTTTTAAATATCTAGGAAGGCCCAGGATCTCAGATTAAGATAGCCATCTTGTTTACAGGAGCAGAACTATAAAGAATCACTTGAATTAGGATTAAGCGACTGTTTGGCTAGCGTTTCTATATATGAGCCTAGGGTGAGTCTTTAGCCAAAAGAGGCACATTTATGTAAAGCCATTTAGACAATCACCAGAAGCCTTCAGATAAAATAATTGTTTTGTGTAACATAAAGCAAAGTAATCAGCTTGAACATCTGTCCTGAAATGGAGTAAATCAACCACATTTTTGGGCATCCTATAGCCATAGATCGTAATGCTTTTTCCTTTACCCTTCATTTCATATCTTTTTAAGCTCAGTGAGAAATCTCAGTTGAACTAGTTCTTTCTTCCTTTCTGGTAGAATTTATTATAATTGTTTTTATTGAAATTTGTTTTACCTCCTGAAGTGCTAAGATTTTGGCTGTGTGTATCAATCAAAATTTTATTGCATTATCTCGTAACCTTTTAAAATAATTGATCAGACAATAAAAATAAAAATGGACATTAATTATGTTGAGAAATGGTTTACTTCCTCTTCAACATGATACATTTTTCTTCCCCAGATGCTTTGATATTGCTAAGAATAATTTGATGATACTGATAATAAATTTGGAGAACTATGTTGAGTAGATATAAAATGACAGAGTTAACTGCATTTATATTAAAGCGTTTTTCTGCTCATCAGAGTGAGAAGAGAAAATTAATATGTAAACCATTAAGTTGTACCCAGATGCATTGTGTTCTGCAACTGAAATAGATATTTGGTGATATTATCACCAATGTTTTATTGCAATCTAAAGGAAAAATGCTTTAGAAAAATCATTTGACTGTATTCACAAGATCTTCATTAAAATATTATAAAATTTGAAAGATATAACTCATGAATTATATGTTACCTTGTTTTACGTCCTTTTTTATACCATTTACATATTTTTACATGTTTTTTTTTTCTTGACTGTTTTGTTAAAACATTTTCATTTATAGTAGAAGAGTGTATAAACTGGTTCATCAGGAAAGTTTTGATTATTGTCATAATTTTCTCTTTAATTCTTAGCTACCTTGAAAGTAAAATTATATTTTAGAAGTAAATTTTATGCTTCCTTTAAAAATTAGAAAATAAAACCACAATTTCTTTGCTCCTTGGAGCGTTTTATGTTGAAATCAGTTAGATGGGAGGAAGTTAATTGGGTAAGTTATAGGACATTTCTGGGCTTACAGTTTCCCACTTATAAAATTAAGATATATCAACACCTATCTTAGAGTAGTATCATTATGAGATTAAGTGGACACTTCTGTCCTTCACCAAATTGTTAAGTAATATTTCTGGTAATGTTACAAAACACAGTGGCTTTGGGATCCCATCCTTTTTGACTGCTGAAAACCATTTTTCTACTAGGTGTCACAACACCATAAATTTCTGGGTACACCCTGGAGATAGTCATAAATGAAATCTAATTACTGTTCACAGCTTGACCATCTATCTGGTTCTGGGGACTGATCCCTTTCCTCTTGGCAGTCCTCACTTTGCTTTGTTGTAATCATCTCTAGGAGTTCCTCAACTGAACTTCCCGTGGAATATTGTTTTTTTCCTATACTATTTCCAAGCTTGGATGGATATTGTTTGCCTAATTCCCAACAATATCGGCTGAGATCCTGTAGGATCTTTATGATAAAAACTCAGTGATAATGGAAAGTAAAACCTCCACAGTAGTTTATAACTAGATTTGGTATCAGTACCCACAGGCCTAGGCATGACATCATGTGTGTAGTTAATTATACAGCAATTTCCTTTCAACTTTTAGGATTCGGGTTTTTGAAGCATCTACTGTGGGTTAGTTGCTGTCATGAGTGCTAGAGATACATGCATAATCAAACAGATCAAAATCCCTGCTCTTATGAAGCCTGCCTTCTAGTGGGGAAACAGACAAAATGGTAGACATAATAAATAAAAATTAATTAGGTGTAATGTGACAAGTATTATTAAAAATAGATTGTGTTCAAGGAGTTTGGGAGTTTCTAGGTAGGGTGCTGTAATTTTAAATGGGATGTTCAGGGTTAGACTCATAGAAAAATGACATTTGAGTGAAGACTGGAAGAGCTAAGAAATTTAATTGTGTAGGTAAATTGGGACAAGAGTGCTCTATGCAGGGGAAACAGGCAGTACAAAGACTTTAAGGTAGGATCTTGCTGGCCTTTTTTGTTTTAATTGTGCTAAAATATACATTACATAAAATTGACCACTTTAAATACTTTTAAGTGTATAACTCAGTAGCATTAAGTACATTCACTTCATTGTGCAGTCATCACTACCATCCATCACCAGAACATTTTTCGTCTTCTCAAACTGAAACTCAGTTCCCATTGAGCAGTAACTCCCCATTTCTGCCTCCACTCAGCCCCTGGAAACTGCCATTCTACTTTCTTTATGAATTTGGCTACTCCAGGTATGTCATGTAAGTGGAATCATACACTCTATGTCCTGTTGTGACTGGCTTATTTCATTAGCATGTCTTCTAGATTCATCCGTGTTGTAACACAAGTCAGAATTTCCTTCCTTTTTAAGATTGAATGATGTTCCATCGTATGTATTTCCCACATTTTGTTTAACCATTCACCCATTGATGGACATTTGGGTTGCTTCCAACTTTTGGCCATTGTGAATAATGCTGCTATGAACACGGGTGTACAATTACCTATACAAATCCCTGCTTTCAATTCTTTTGGTATAGGCCCAGAATTGAAATTGCTGGACAATATGGTAATTCTTTTATTAATTTTTTGAAGAACCACCATAGTGTTTTCCATAGCAGCTGCAACGTTTTACATTCCTACCAGCAATGCACAAGGGTTCCAATTTTTACACATCCTTCCCAACACTTACTTTTGTTTTGTTTCTGTTTTTTGATAATAGCCATCCTAATAGGTATGAAATTGTGTCTTCTAATGGTTTCCATTTGCATTTCCTAAGGATAGTGATGTTTAACATCTTTTCATGTGTTCACTAGCCATTTGTGTATCTTCTTTGGAGAAATATGTATTCTAGTCCTTAGCCTATTTCTTAATTCAGTTGTTTGTTTTTTACTGTTGAGTTGTAGTTCTTCATATGTTCTGGATGTTAACCCTTATCAGATATATGATTTACAAATATTTTTTCCCATCCTATGGCTTCCTTTTCACTTTGTTGACAGTGTCTTCTGACGCACAAAAGTTTTAATTTGGGTGTAGTCTAATTTATCTCCTTTATATTTTTTGCCTGTACTTTTGTTGTCATATCCAAGAAGTTATAGCCAAATCAAATGTGAATATTATGGCCAATGTTTTCTTCTAAGAGTTTGATAATTCTTTGATCCATTTTGAGTTAATTTTTGTAAGATAAGGGTCCAATTCATTCTTTTGCATATGATAAGCAGTTTCCCAAAACCATTTGTTGAAAAGACCATTCTTTCCCCTTTGAATGGTTTTGGCACCATTATTAAAAATTGTTTGACCGTATATAAGAGGGTTTCTTTCTAGGCTCTCTATTCTATTCCATTGGTTTATGTGTCTACCTTTATGCCGGTACCACTTTGCTATGATTACTGTAGCTTTGAGGTAAGTTTTGAAATCAGGAACCATTAAACTCCAATGTTATTCTTCTTTTTCAATTTTTTTGGCTATTTATGTAGCCTTGATATTCCCCATGAATTTTAGAACACTTTTTTCTATTTCTGCAGAAAATGCTGTTGGCATATTAATATGGATTGGATTGAATTTGTAGATCCCTTTGGGTACTTTAGACATCTCAGTCATGTAAAGACGTTCAATCTAAGAACAAAAAATACCTTTCCATTTATTTGCATCTTTTTAAATTTCTTTTGGTAACATTTTGTAGTTTTCAGTGTATAAGTGTTTACCTCCTTTGTTTATTCCTATTTTAATATTTTTGATGCTATTGTGAATCTAATTATTTTCATAATTTCTTTTTCAGTTTGCTTATTTTTAATGTACAGAAACAACTGATTTTATATGTTGATTTTGTCTGCTACAGTTTTGCTGAATTTGCTTATTAGCTCTAATAGTTTTTTTCTCTTTTAGTGAAATTTTTAGGATTCTCTACTATGAGAACTTGTCATCTAAACAGAGATAATTTTATTTGTTCTTTTCCAGTTTGAATGACTTTTATTGCTTTTTCTTGTCTAATTGCTCTGTTTAGGGCTTTTAGTGTGATGCTCATTAGAAGTGGTGAAAGTGGGCATCCTTGCCTCGTTCTTGATGTTAAAGCACGAGCTTTCAGTCTTTCGCCATTGAATTTGATGTTGGCTGTGGATTTTTCTTATGTGGCCTTTATTATGTTGAGGTAGTTTTCTGTGGAGTATTTTTTATCATGAAAGGCTGTTAAATTCAGTAAAATGCTTTTTCTTTATCAATTGAAATAATCATTTTTTCTTTATTCTTTTAATTTAGTGTTTTACATTGATTGGTTTTTATTGTTGAACTATTCTTGCCTTCTAGGAATGAATCTCAATTAGTCAGTTTGTGATCCTTTTAAAATGTTCTTAAGAGAGGGGCCGCCCGGTGGCGCAGCGGTTTAGTCCGCGCTTGGCAGCCCGGGGTTCACGAGTTCGGATCCCGGGCGCCCGCCGACGCACCGCCTGTCTGCCATGCCGTGGCGGCGTCCCATATAAAAAGTGGAGGAAGATGGGCACGGATGTTAGCCCAGGGCCAGTCTTCCTCAGCAAAAAGGGGAGGATTGGCAACAGATGTTAGCTCAGGGCTGGTCTTCCCCACAAAAAAAAAATGTTCTTAAATTCAGTTTGCTAGTATTTTGTCGTGGATTTTTGCTTCAATATTCATAAGGGACACTGGTCTGTAGTTGTCTTTTCTTGTTATGTCTTTGTCTAGTTTAGGTATCAGGGTAATAGTAACCTCACGGAATGTGTTTGGAAGTATTCCCTCCTCTTTGATTTTTTGGAAGAGTTTGAGGAAGATTAGCGTTAATTCTTTTAATGTTTGCTAGAACTCACTAGTAAAGCCATCTGGTCCTGGGCTAGTCTTTGTTACGAGATTGTTTATCACTGATTCAATTTACTAACTGGTTCTATTCATATTTTCTATTTCTTTGTGATTCAGTCTTGGTAGGTTAGTGGAATTTGTCTATTTCATTGAGGTTATACAATTTATGGCATACAACTGTTTATAATACCTTTCTATAATCCTTTTTATTTCTGTAAAATTGGTAGTGATGTCCCCTCTTTCATTTCTGATGTTATTTCCTTGAGTCTTTTCTCTTTATGTCTTTGTCAATCTAGCTAAAAGTTTATCAACTTTGTTGATCTTTTAAAAGAATCAACTTGATTTCCTTGATTTTCTCTATTTTTATATTCTCTATTTAGTTTATCTTTGTCCAAGTTCTTATTACTTATTCTTTCCTCTAGTTTTGGGTCTAATTTATTCTTTTGTCTCTATTTCCTTAAGCTGTAAAGTTAGGTTGTTGATTTGAGTTAGATCATCTTTCTTCTTTTTTAATGTAAACATTTACAGCTATTGACAGCTATTTATAGCTATTTACAGCTATAAGTTTTCCTGTTAGTACTGTCTTCACTGCATCTCATAAGTTTTGATATGTTGTGTTTTCATTTTTATTTGTTCAAGATATTTTAAAATTTCCTTTATGATTTCTTCTTTGATCATTTATTGCCTCAGAGTGTGTTATTTCCACATATTTGTGGATTTCCCAGTTTTCCTGATGCTGTTGATTTCTAGTTTCTTTCCATTGTGCTTGGAAAAGATATTTTGTATGATTTCAATTCTTATAAATTTATTGAGTTTTTTTTGTGACCTAAAATATGTTCTATCCTGGATAATATTCCATGTTCACTTGACAAAAATGTGTACTCTGCCATTATTGGGTGTAGTCTCTTTCTTCTGTGTGTCTGCAAGTCTGTAGTCCCCTTTTGGTTTTCACAACCCATGCCCACTGCTTCCTGCAGCTTTTGGCCCCTTGAGCTCTGAGTTAGGTGACACAGAGACAAATCATTCAGGCAGCATGCACGCAGGGTATAAAGTTGCAAATTCCATCTGTTCTTCTCTCTGTGATTCATGGATGGGGACTAGGGACCACCCTACTGCTTGCCCCAAACTGTGGAGGAGGTGAGGTAAGCATGAGTAAAAATACTACAAACTTTCCTAACATTTGAAAATTGTTTTTGATTGGGCCTTCTCTTGGTTAATATAATTCTTTGATTTCCAAAGCTCTTCAATGTTATTTTAGTCAGTGTCTAGTTGCTTATCTAATGTTTCCATGGGGAAACAAGGGAGTTTCTACATTCACCTTTTTGTTGAGATCACTCCTGGCCTGGCATTTTTAAATAAAAGTAAGTGAAAAAGTGTGGAAAAGGCAAATGAACAAAGAGGAGGAAATGGGATTTAAGTTTAGAGAGGTATGGGGATCCGGATAATATATGCCCTCTTAGACCATTATAAGAGGCTTGATTTTTACTTTGAGAGAAATGGGGAACTTTCATGGTACAGGAGCAGTATAGTCAAGTGAACTAAGTTAAACTTCACACTAATATGTTGACTAACTTGTGAATATAATAGACCGTAGGTGAGCAAGGTGGAAAGAATTAGGAAACCATTTTAATAACCCATGAAATCAAGCCCAGCTGGTACCAATGAAAGTGTTTTGAAATGTCTATACTTTGGATATATTAAAGCCAAAAAGTCTTCCTGAAGATTGGATGTGTGATGTGGGCAAAAGAAAGGGATCCAGGATGACTCCAAGACTTTCAGTCTGAGCAACTGGAAGGATTAGTTGCCATTGGTCCCAAGTAAGTTTGAGGGCAGGAAATATCTAGAATTGTTTTGGATAAATTATCTCCACTTTGTGGAGAATTGGCTAACTCCCACCAATGTGAATCCTTTTAAGAATACTTGCACTTGGGGCCGCCCGGTGGCGCAGCGGTTTAGTCCGCGCTTGGCAGCCCGGGGTTCACAGGTTCGGATCCCGGGCGCCCGCCGACGCACTGCTTGTCAGCCATGCCGTGGCGGCGTCCCATATAAAGTGGAGGAAGATGGGCACGGATGTTAGCCCAGGGCCAGTCTTCCTCAGCAAAAAGGGGAGGATTGGCAACAGATGTTAGCTCAGGGCTGGTCTTCCTCACCAGAAAAAAAAAAAAGAATACTTGCACTCTAGGAGTTCAACTATCTCTGAATTCATGAAAGAGGAATATTTTTTTCCTCCATTTAATCTATGACTGGCTTTTCCATTTCTCATCTCCCATCCAAAGTTAAGCTTCATCTTAGGATATTTATGTTGGAAATATCATTTTCCTATAGAGAAAACCTCATCCGCAAGTCATGTCCTCCCACATGTATAGGCCACTACACATCTAGGCTATAGGGTACTAATTTTATGGAATGACCATCATCTATGTGATCCATCATTGACCAAAATGTCATATACAGTGCATGAATGACTGTACATAGTCCAACATCATTACTTTCCTAAATAATGCGATGTGTAGGACATTCAAATTCTAGTCCAGGTTGAATCATAGCAAACTATTTACTGCTCCTTGTCACAACCCCTTCTCTAGCAGGAAGAAAGAAGCATGGTTCATGGCCTTCTCTAGCCATTTGCATCTCAGCTTCTTATTTCCCAAGATGAACTGCTCAAACAAGAGCACACAAATGTGTGAAGATCCTGCAGTATGGGTCAGAGTGAACACTGTATAAAATGAAAAAAAAAAAAATCCCTACCAAGTAGACCAAGACTTAGCTGTGACAGCCAAAACATATAAAATCATGTACCTTATCAAATTACATCTGACTTAATAATAAATTTAGTTAATAAATTTAGTTTTATTGCTTACTAGATAGAAACAGCTTATAGTTCTTATGTATTATTTTCCCCTCCACCATAATCTACCAATATATATTTCAGTTAAAACTTAGGGTCTTAGTTTCAGGCTGGTCACCTTTTATATGATTAGCAACGTTATTTGGAACATCCATAACACAATTTTTTGGTAACTAAGAGGTACTTATTTGAATAATGTAATGATAGATATTATAATTTTGTTTTATATTTAAATAAGAGGTCCACTTGTTGTTTGGCCTTTTTTTAATTTGAAGAAATAAGAAATGACAGATATGCTTTAATCTTCAGTAGAAAATGAGGATTTCTATATACTCTTGGGTATGGTTCACCCTGGGGAGCTCTTTCTAGGCTGTAGATTTCAAATAAAAGGAGTGTGGGGTCAGAGTCCTGTAACATGCTCTGGGAAATCAGGCTGGGGATCAGCTCCAAGTAGATGGGTTTAAATGGAGGAGAATATGACTAACAATATCAGAGCTAAAGGAAAAGTTTAGGCAATGGAGGAGCAATCATTTCTTCATCAGCTAAAAAACCAGTATGTAGCTAGAAAAGGATGACAAACCAAAAGGCCTGTAAACACTGAGGAGAAAAGGGCAGGTTGGGCATCACATAGTCCCAAACTGAACAGGAGGGAGAGGAATGCAGGGCCCAAGTCAACAGAAACACATGGTGGATTTCTGAGCCAGAGTTTCCTTCTTTGTTTCCCATGTGAAGGGGACCTGATCCCAGGTGAGGTGGTCCTAAAAGCATGGCAGGAGATAAGGGAGAATTATGCAGTTCCTACGAAGGGTCCTAGAAGCTGGGAAATTCCTGAGGCCACAAACACACCCCTCAGTTTGATTGTCACTTACTCCCCTCAGGTCTCTACATTTCAGTTCTTACCTCTTCCAGAATTATTATTTTTTCAGGTGAGGAAGATTGGCCCTGAACTAACATCTGTTGCCAGTCTTCCTCTACTTTGTATATGGGATGCTGCCACAGCATGGCTTGATTAGTGGTGTGTAGGTCCGTGTCCAGGATCCAAATCTGTGAACCCCAGGCTGTCAAAGTGGAGCAAGTGAACTTAACCACTGCACCACTAGGCCGGCCATTGGAATTATTTTTAACAATTGTTCTCTACTATTAAAGTGTATAAGATACTCTATAACGTAATTTGTAAGACAGCTCTTGAATAAAAGAAAGCTTCAAATTTGGCAATATTACTATCATATAGAAAGTAAATGTATGGAAAATATTGTAAACTATATATTTTGTGTGTGTGTGTATTTAAATGTTTAGATTTAATCTCCAAATGGAGTAAAGTTAAGCTGTTCACTTTGATTTAGGTTTAATTAATGGTCTTCAGTATTTCATTTAGAGAGGATTTTGTTATTGATCTGACAAAGTATTTGTGCTATTTAAGTGTTTTGTGGGGAAAAACAAGACAATTTAGCAGGATATGTTGCAACCACCTCTAAAATTGCTTGCCAAATTGCCGTACTCACAGCATAAAGGTTTGAAATATAAGGAACTCAGAAGCCTACACTAAAAAAGATGACTGAAAAGTCTCACACATAATATGAATCACATGGAGGCAATCTGAGATTTTTTTTTAACACTGTTTTCTCCTGCTTTACAGTATGTTTAAATATATTTATACACCTCTTAATCAGTGTTACTTTTTCAATTTTTGATTCTAATTTCTGCAGTGGTTGGGCAGCACCATATCTTTTGCATGATTTTCATGTCATTTATTAAGTGTTTTGCATAAATGCTTGGCGATTTAAAAAAAAAATAAAGACATTATGATGTTAATGATGTAATTATATATTCACATTTACAATTCTCAGTGTCTACATGATAATGCTTTTTGGCAAATTTCTTTTATAGGCTGAAGTGCATTTTGAAAGCTTTATAATGCATGTAATGCAAACAATTTCATTTTTAAAGAATTTGGATGTTAGTTTTCAATGCTTTTTTTATAAATGACTCCTTTTTTTCTAGTCTCTTTAAAACATTATTATTATTCCCACACTTGAATTTTGGTGGGCATTAATTTTATTCTTGCATAATCATAGCCCTGGTAATAATAGTTGTCAGGCATTTAACACTTTGTAGTATATAAAAATGTTTTCATATTATCTATCAACTTCTTTTATTCATACCAGATGTGAGTCAACAAAGATTGTGGCATGTTGGCATGTATATCATTGATTGATATAGAAGACTCTCACCTGCTCTCTTTTTCTTTATATATGTATATGATATTTATATGCATATATCTAATATCTAATATACAAATATATACATACATACACACACATACACTCACTCACACAATTCATGTTTTGATATCTTGCATGATGGCAGTACAATTCCTTGTTTGATCTTGTTCCAATTATGTACCTTCAAGTCTTTGTCTAGACCAAACTCAGATTAGGTAAGAAATTTCTAGGTATTATCCAGCTCTATTTTTCTGCCACCAGGAAACAATGATCAAAAACCTCCTTACTCCTTTCAAATTCAAATAGCTTATGATTCACTATTTTCTTTCCACTCATTTTTTTTTTTTTTTTTAGTCAGATGTTGGACAAGTTAATCAGTTTCTTACTTGGAGCCATCTTTATCAATGAATGAAAGTCCATTACCAATCTTATCTGGAGTGTTAATGGTTTGTTGGCATTTCTTTTGTCTTTTTGTAGGTAACTTGTTTTTCCTAATTAGCTTTCAGAATTAGAGCCAGAACTTTTAAACTCTACAATACTTATTTGGTATGTGTATCACTAAAAATCTATTGCAATTTTAACCCCATCTTCTCTGTGTTGACTTTACTTTTACATAAATTATTGCTTTCTGATAAGACAATGGACATCAGTTCCATACCATATAGCTTCTCATCTTCAAGGTTTACCAAAAAAATGGAAGCTTACACCATCTAGAAAAGTCAAATAAAATGTCCAGGCTTGGCTCTTGTTGGTGTAAAATGGGGCATATGACCATTCTTGGCCGATTACGATTGCCTGGAAGACGAGATTGGCTTAGGCCAAATAGGACCTACCCTTGCAGACTAGAGAAGGATCTGCCCATCCCAACTCTGGTTTGAGAAAAAGAACATTGGCACATTGTTTGGTTAAGTTGAAAAAGTAACAAATGCTCCCTTAATCATACATTTTTTTTTCCTTTTCGACTAACTTTTTGACATTGATGGATGAAACAAAGTCTTAATTTTATGGCACAAACTTTCAAAGAGTAATCTATTGAAAGGTAAAATCATAGGAAATATATGACCTAGTATGCAATTATACAGAAATGGTTAACATTCATGCTTCCTCTTCTGTAGCACTGAGTTGCCCCTGAGAAGGAGGTTTTCAGTTATGAGGTCAATTTCCCAGCTCACTCTTTGCATTTAGGTTTGGCCCTGTAACTTGATCTCACCTATGGAATGCAGCACACGTTATATATGCTATTGTAGCCTTGGGGTTTTTAAGAACTTTGTGCTGCCTCTACTCTCTCTTTCTTAATCTGCCATCTGGATGTGGAAAACTCTAAAACACTAAAAGGTTTTAAAGCCATAAAATGGAGGCAACCTGGGTCCCTGAATCACCATATGGTGGTAAGCCACCTCAACCAGAAATACCTGCAAGGGACTATTACATAAGGGAGAAATAAACTTCTGAAAATTGGGGGTTTAATTATTAAGTTGCTGCTGGTACTCCAGTTAATACAAAATCAAATGAAGATGGAATAATTCTATACCAGCTATTTCTAAGTATCACTGTTCATTCCATTATTAACACATTATTGGGAGAATGAACAAGTAGATGGACCTTATTTCTTTTTATAATACTTTTTCTTTTGAAATGGAAATGAATCCAATTTTCAAAACTAAGTCCCTGGAGAATAAAAATATAAGTTTCATTTTACCATGCATCCCATTATAAATAGAAATTACTATTTAGAATAGTTATCTCAACATTCTACCCACTAGCAACTTAAAATTGTCTTGCCTCAGTTTAAAGGAAATTCCAGACAGATGGCAGAGGCCTAGAAGTGAACGGGATTTGGATATGTGCAGGGAATTGTGAATGATTATGACTCAGAATGTCTTGAGCCTAGAATAGGAAAAGAGAACTTTGAGCAATGATGCTGCAAAATTGGCGGGGGTCAGATCATGAAGGGCACTGAAGGCCAACTTAAGGAGTTTTGATACACCCTGAAGAGAATAGAGTCACTGAAGGGTTTTGAACAAAGGAGTTGAGATTTTGTTTTAATGAGGTCACTCTGGGTTTGAGTAAGTAATAGCTAAGTCAGTACTTCTCTCTGAAGTCAAATAAAAATAAAAAACAAGAAACAGAAAATGTCATCTATAAGAACTATAAAAAACCACCCAACTGCAAGCTATAATTTATGAAGTTCTGCCAACTGTAATGAAAATTGGTCAAGGATGGAAGCTGAGAACAAATTCATGCCACAAAGACATTGACAATACATATCTCCAAAGGTTATATGCTTATTAGGAATCCATTTTAAGATCAACAGGTTCTGGGTGAGCGGAAAATGTTTCCAGAGCATTCCAATGCTCTCTTTTGAAAGTGCAGAGTAGCATGGGAGGTGCAGCTGAATAAAAAAACAGACAGGCATTACAGTTTTACAAGACAGAAGTTGTCAGGAAGGAGGATAGCAATTAGTTCCCCAGTTGTGTATCTTATTTTGCTAAAGACAAATAAGTATCAAATGGTCTCATAAAGGACCTGTAACAGGTAAGGCATCATTTCTAGCCAAGTGATTTCTTTCTGGCCCAGAGAGGAGCCATGCCCTTGGGGTTGACTCTTGGGGATGACTCTTGGGGACAAGGGTTCAGAGACAATGGAACAGAATCCAACAGTCTCTGGGCCCGATTAATTCCCTTGGTCTCTCTTCTTCACTGTCTGTCATCAAATGAGTGAGGCATAAAAGCCTTCCCAAAATATATGATAAACAGAAGTGTGTCAGCATGGGGCCCACGTAAAGATATAGCAAGAAATGTGATTAAGTGAAAAGACCACAAGAAGCAAACAAGATAAATGATTCTATCAAGTCAAAGTGTAATATGGACAACAATGCTTCACCAAATCTGCCCTTAACTAAAACAATTGTTTTGCAAGAGTCCATACTGGAGGCTAAAAGCCTAGTTAGCAGACCGTTTAAGTGATCTGGACCTACCCTAAATTAGGATGCTGACAGTAAAAATGGATAAAACAGTACAGATTCCTGTTGTCTGCCTTTTTTTTTCAGATATTTGTGTCCACAAGACTTGGTTCATATCTGCCATATGCTCAGGCTCAGTTTTCAGAGGGGTACAATGAGAATAAAGAAAGTTCACCCCTTTGCCTGGGCAGCTTGATCAAAGTTTAATTATCATTAGGCAGTTTAAAATAATGAGCCAAAGAAAATTTAGGGTCTTTATGAGTATGGATAATTCTCTGATATGATCTTCTCACTCGGGACAAGAAGAATTACAAAAAAGATCTCTATGGCCCATCCTTCCCCAAATGCCCTGACCAACAATTAGGGCTATATATCTTTTAATAAAAGGTGTCCCACTCCAAAAATACTCCACAGTTTTCTTAGGGCCAACTCTCCTGTTTTTGGATTCATTTAATATTCCATAAGATTTGGTCCATAATTTTCAGAATCTTTTTGAGAGAAAGAAAGATCCTTTTAGATATTATTACTAACTGCTGATTATTTTGCCTCCCTCCAACTACAGTTTCTAGGGTGGTCCAGGTATATTTCTTTTATCCAATACTTAAGGGCTGCATAATTACAGAATTCAGAATTTTTAGTAGCTTACAAAAGAGCATTATATCATTTATTTTGTGATGAGCCAGTAAAGTCTACAGCAGCATCTCATATTAGAACTTGTTAATATTTTTCCAGCAAAACAAATTAACATGCATTTTATGTGGGATAAATAAGGACTATAAATAGCTTACATCATTTCAGGTCAGGTGTTGTCATAAAATGAACTTGCAGCAAATGTTCTTCGGATTTTTAAAATTATTACCTTTTGATTTTGTAAACATGATTAGGGAAGGTATTATAGATCTGTTTTTCTATTAAGTAATGTGGCCATGCCACTCCCTTGCTTCTAATACTTCAGTGGCTGCCCAATTCCTACAAGGTAAACACCAAAACTCCTAAAATGGTTGAAAAGATTGTCTGTGATCTGCTTCCACCTTTTTGAGTCAGAATTATTTTTGACCAATTCTTGCTTTGAAGTTTATGTTCTAGCAATAAGAAACTCCTTATGATTCCTTGGTATTAGTGTACTCCTTGTACTTCCAAGAAAAGATCATACTTTTTGTCACTTCCTTTGATTTGCTTTATCTGGACTGTCAATCTTACCTCTCATTTTTCCTTTGCTATGTGACTTCAGTGTGTATATTCAGAGTCATCTAGATATCAGCACCTCCAGGCGGGCTACGCTGACAGAGCACCTTGACATTCAGCCATTCTCTCTACTACTCCCCTACCCACTCACACTTCTACGTGCACAGGAGCCCAGCTGAGTTCAGTGTCCCTGTCCCTAATCTGTGATCTTTTATGATTTTACTTACAATTTGTATCAGTGCATTTACTACATTGTATCATATATTTTAGTTTATATAACTTTTTCTCTGTCCACACTGAGTCGATAGAGAAATTGTTACACCTTTTTCATCTTTGAATCCTTAAGTTTTTATAAACAGGTGATTGTGTTTAAAAGATGTTCATTGTTGAGAGGCAACGAAAAAGCTTAAGAATGAATAAATGAGTGAGTGAGTGACAGAATGAGTAGATGAATGGGTTTGCTTTAACGAGAAACCTTGTGATTCTCTCCTCTGTTGTGAGAAAACATGGAGGGAAGCAACGCCTTCACTAGTGTCAGCAAAGGTTGCCACACCCCCAAAATTCTTGAGTTATTTGGACAATGTTAATTGCCAAGCTTTACAATGGGCTCGTCAATATGTTGCCTGCTTCAAGTGTCTGATATATATACCAGCAAGTCCCTGAATCATCCATGCATTTATATTTTTAAAAGTAGCTTACTCTAGCAATAACTGTCTCATGGAAGATATTTCTTTAGGATAAATAGGCAGCTGGTGTTAATGGGATTTTGCTACCTAAAACCATCAGCACCACCCAGGAGGTCATTTGTCTCCCCAAACACCCTATAGAACAACTGTCATTGTCTAAATGCAGTGCATTTTAAATAATTGAGTTTTAATTTCAGTAGAGTTCACTGAAAAATAGATCAATATGACTACACAGAGCTGAGACAATAGGAATTGGTTGTAAACACTTCATATGTTTATGTTTTCACATGGTCTATTATCAGCAAAAAGAGCATGGCCTGAGCTATTTTTAGTGAATGGAATGTTTGGTTATGGAGTATGTTCAAGGTTTAGAACAATATAGTTTTGTTTGTTTTTGCTTTGGTTGAGGATGATGCTTAGCTCTACTTGGGCAGCTCTGACTAAAGACCTGATGACACAACCGAAAGTTAGAAGGCTATGGTTAAAGGGTGAATGTTTTGGATTATACACCCCTACTCTGCTACTTGCTAGCCTAGGACCCTCACTCATTCCTCTCCCTCTTTCCCTCCCTCCCTTCCTTCCCTTATTCAAAAAGCATTTTTAGCACCAACATGTACCAGCATTGCAGCACTAGAATTCCAAATTCAAATAAAATATGATCTCTGCTTTCTAATAGCTTTTTAGAAAATTAGGAATAATTCTAGCTACTTTATGGGATTTATTGATAATATGGTAAAATACTTGGCCTCGAGGAGGGGCTTACAAATGGTTCTTTGTTCCTTTCTCTCTCTCTCTCTTTGTTTCAATTAGGCTATTTGATATCTTAATCCTTTTTTTTTAAAATGTTTTAGGCCTTGGAAGAGAAAAGATTACCCAGATTTGTCAATGTTTCTGTTAGTTTACATTTTGGCAGAGAAAAATGATTGGTTGGGGAGAAAGTAGTGCCTGAATTTAACATAATGATTTAGTATCAAAGATACTAAATGTCTAAATGTCTTATTTCTATGAGACTAAATGTCTTATCTCTAGACATTTAGTTTTTATGCAGTAGATTGGGATTTAAAACTTTATCTCATAAGATCTCAAAAATGAATGGATCTTACAGAATTTTACAGGGGAGGAAAATGAGGCCCACAGCAGACTTGTGAGGTAAAGAAAATGAGTGATGCACAGCTCAGTCAGTGGCAGACTATAGACCGCTTACTCTTTCCTCAGTGTCCCTAGATCATGCTATGTCATTTGAAAGTCAGCGAAGTAAACCAAGATAGGGAGGAGCAGATGAATAAGGAGGATTTGTTAGATAAAATTTGAAGGCCATAAGACTGGAATCTACATGAGCAACACCAGGTGATGACAGGTTACCAGGTGATACTGTAGTGAGCAGTGACTTCAGAAAAGAGAATCTCTGTCTCTGTTATTATCATACCACCACGAATTATAAGTTCCTGGACCCACAGGTAATTTACTAGCCAAACAGAGGCCAGAGCCAGTTAAATGATTTCATCAACAGGGCTTCAAAATTTAATTTTTTTCCAAAGTAATGTTAAGTTCATCCAAATTTTAATTGAGCTGTATCTTTAAAATTTAAAAAAAAAAACAGGTGATTACTTAAAGGGCTATGTAATGCTGAAAGGCAGAGGATGAGCAACCTGAAAGGGGAGGTCAGGATTTAGTCTCTCGTGGTTGATGTGTGGAGTTGGTCTTCATTATCTGAAATCTGCTAGTGCATCATTCTTATTTTCTTTTCCTGATCCCTAAAGCAACCTTCATGGGCTTCCAACTCTGCCTCCAGTCAGACTCAGAAACAAACAAAAAGATTGGGTAGCTATTAGGTAAATTGAGAGATACTTGAGTTCCACACAAAGTGAGATTATATCTGTGGATAAAAAGAGAATTGCTGCAAATTAAACTCGCTAACTTTGAAGATACTTGAAAGCAGAGTGGAAGCCACTCAAGTCCATTCTAAAGTGATTTAAGATACATGAAATTCCAGCCTCCTCTTTCTGCCCAGTAAGCTTTGCAGGCAGCATCAATGCAGTTTCAAGCTATAAAGAGGAGCAATGTTTCAGGGTTTGTTCTTACTTGGCAAAAAAATTCTATTTCCTTGTCATTACCATTTTTGTTCAAACAGCATAGAGCAAGAACACACACACCCTTTTTCATAAGAGACGTGCTCCTTCCTATATGAGCATTCGTGTTGGGCTCTTTCCTTCATCTGGAATCCTTTGACTTCTCCCTCCACATCTATCATTCTAAGCTCTACGTCTTCAGTACTTCTCCGGGTTCTGTCTCCTCTTTTTATCTCCTTTGTCCTTCTGTGATTTCTTTCTCCTTTGACTTCCAACATCATTTATAAAGTCTACTCTATTCCTTTAAGGCCTTATTCATTTGCGGTCTTGAATTGTCATCTCCATAGAGGCAATGAAGAGGAAACATAATTTTAAACATGAGGTGTTTACTACATTGTGATTCCACTTCTAATTAGCTGTTCAAGCCTAAATTTTTACTCTCCAAGATGAGAAAATTATATAGATTAAATGTGGATTATGCAGAATAAGTGAGAGAGTGTTTATCTGTGTGTTCATGAGTTTATTTTACATTTCACGTATAATTTTCAAGGGAAGGAAAAGTTTCTCTTGGCCACGTACAGAGTAACTGCAGTTCTAAGTTAAAGAATGAGTGCTCAATAATTACTTAACTACTCTAACCCCTGTGCAAAATTACAAAGGTTTCCTTGTACAACTTTACCTCACCTCGACTTTGAATCTAAAGCCAGAAAATGAGACATACATCCATCATCTCAACTTGTACCACCACCTCACAGCCCTTCTTTCTTTTACAGGTGAGAGTGACTAGAGGATGCACATTCCTGCCCTTAACCTCCTTCCTCACATTATAATGCAGGGTTAATGGATCCAGGCTGTATAATTTGCTTTGAATAACAAACTGCATTCACATACATACATCCAATAAGTGCTTTTGGATAATAATGGCATTGATGATCACTCACACCAAAACATGATTGAGTGGAAGCTGGAAGGATCACATGTTTATGAAGCAAAATTGAAAGAATTAGCATGTTTATTATGACTTAGCAATAGCTAGGGGGAAACTATCCTTAAGCATTCTTATTCCATTCCATTTCTGTATCTATCTAGTACTTGTCATAACAGCCGCAGGCAAGTTACAATAACGAGAGCAACATATGGCATTTGAAGAGTGGCAATGCCAAGGAGAGAGCATGATTTACAGGGGCACTATCAAGGGACATAACAGAGCAAATATACATGTTAAGATCAGGAAATTGCTTCCAGAAAATAGTTAGATCCCATTTCTGTGTTCTGTGAAGTCTATCCTTCTCTCATTACTTTTATCATCATATCCTTTTTCTACTTTCTTTCTTTATTTTTAAACATACTGACCATTGAAACAGGTTGTGAGTATTGCCTAAGAATAATAGCTGAAGTTCTGTGACTTCCAGCAAGACAGATTTTGATGAGATTGAAAGAAGCACTGACAGTTTAAGGTCTGTTGAAATATTTCTGCATAACGACCAAAGGGGAGGCAAGCAAGTTATAAATGATCAATTCTAGTAAAATAAGCAATTTGGTGTCATATAGAAAGAGAAAATGTAAATGTTTGGCTCTTTTTTAAAACAACTCAATTAATTCCTTTGGATACGTAGTCATGATTATTGGAAAACGTTGATAGTGGTTGTACTCCTCATAGAACTCTAAAACTAATTTAGACAACTCTTTCCTTATTAAATATTAAGATAATGTCTTCACTCACCATTTTCAAGACCATACTTTTTTTTCTGAAGGAAAAATAAAAGTTTTAAAAGGAATCCAAAATTTTGGAACTCGTGTTTTTTTAATCTCACTAGAAATTTCTCAGAGCTCCATGGAGAGCAAGGCTGTGTCCTAAAAACTCTAATTAGAGTTGTGCTAGAAAGAAGAGTCTGTGACAAAAAATGTTTGGAAAAACAGCTTGCTCCATGTGTCTCTTGGAGATGCTTGCTTAAGAATGAGATGTCTCCAGCAACTGAAAAGGCTTATTTGACCAAAATGAATGGCTGTGGTCATCCAATTCTATTTGAGAGTTGTATTACTGGGACATCAAACCTGAGAGACAGGTTCTCTTTTATAAAATGCAGATTAAAAAGATCAACTTTGGGGGTTGTTGAGATATTTAGAGAAACTATAGCTGTGCAATCCTATATTAGGCAGATAAGAGCTAGAGCCTTAGATTCCTCTTTGTAAAATGGGCACAATAATACTTAACCCATAGAGGTATTTGCGGAAATAATTATGATAATATATGTAAAATACCACTTTCAGTGACATTTAAGATGATTCAGGGGTTTCATTGCTAGAGATGTTTCTGGCCATAAGAATTGAAAATAAGCTAAATTATATATCTTGCATTTAGATAAAAATTATATATCCTTTCTTCTTTGGAAAAAAAACAATGTTATTTCTGATCTATTCCTTGGCAAAAACAGCAAGGAGTCAGTGTATACAATGCAATTCAGATAAAGAGTTGTCTATTTAAAATGTCTTGCAAACTGAAAAACTTCAGCAAGATTAATGTTTTAACTGACAGCAAGTAGTCTGGTAAGTCACAATTCGGGGCTGGTTTGTTAGCTGAAAACTATTGTAACCAATAATAAATGTACCTACAAAAAATAGTCTTGAATATACAGGATCTAAATATGCATGAGGTCATTTTGTTTCAAGCATCATAACTCAGACTAGCATCTAAATTCTTCATGGAGATTATCTTTCATTTATAAAAGCTTGTAGGACAGAGCTGAAATTGTCCAGTTCTATTCAGAACCAATGAATATTTTATATTAGTTCATTTCCAAGTCGTAAAAGATTTACATCTTGAGGACATTAAAATTAACTTAAGAGATTAGTGCACAATAACAAAAAAAGTAGCTTCACTTTGAAGTTAAAATCGCGGGGAAGACTTTGTTCTGGACTTGGCCACCTGCCACCAAAGACACAACCCTGTCCAAGGCGTCTCTGCCATGATATTTTCCTCAGGCCATACGTCAACAAAGTTTTATTGTATTTATTTAAATAATCAGCCTGAGAATTGTTTCTTTGATGAAATAACTGTTTCCAAAAGGTGCCCTGGGGCAGAAATGATGAGGCTCAAGACAAGATGAGCTCATCTTCCACAAGTACAAGGACCAGAGACGGAGAAAACCTCTAGACATTCAGAGTTCAAATGTTGGTGTGTATTCCAAAGTGTGCTTTCTTTCTTTGAAACATCAGAATCAATAATATGGTTAAAAGCCCAATGACAATAAAGTCCTAAAAGCAAAATTGTTCATGCTAATTTGGATCTGTGGTTTTCTCAAAGGAAGAATTTATTTTAGAATTTCAAAAGAGAGGACCAGGTTGACAATATTTTGGAAAAATCAAGACCACTCAAATGCCTTCAGTGAAGTGGAAGTAGCATGTCAGGGCAACATTTATTTCAGTAGCACTTTCAAGAGGCTTATCAAGAGCCAGGAGACTTTTAGATTTTTATATTCATGAGAATAAAAGAGATGTAAGGCATCACTCAAAAGAACCAAAGTCAAATCTAGGTGTGACTTTGAGCAAATTGTTGACTTTGGGAAGTTTGTTTCTTCCTCTGAAAAGTAGTGATAATAATATTGACTGAGCCAGGTTGCAGATCAAATGTGATGACTTTAGTACAGGGCACAGAGTAGGTTTTCCATTGACAATGCAACTACACTCCAAAGTGGTTCACTGGCAGTGAAATATTTGAACTGACTTCGGGAGTACAGTCTCCTTGTAGATCTGAAGTGTGTATGTGTTTACCTCTGAGTGTGTGTGTGAGAGAAAGTCAAAAAGAGAAGAATAGATGAGAGAGTGTGAGAGCAAAATGCTGAGCTATCTTGGGGCCGGCCCAGTGGCATAGTGTTTAAGTTTGTGTGCTCTGCTTCAGTGGCCCAGGGTTTGCAGGTTCAAATCCCTGGTGTGGACTGGTTATTAAGCACTGCTTATCAAGCCATGCTGTGGCAGGCATCCCACATGTAAAGTAGAGGAAGATGGGCACGAATGTTAGTCCAGAGCCAATCTTCCTCAGCAATAAGGAGGAAGCTCTCTTGTCAAAACTTTGGTTAAGTAGGATAGAAATATGAGCTGAGTTGCTCCTCCCAGGTCCAAACTTCTGATGGAGATGGTGCAAATCAGTGGTAGGAAGCATTATTTCTGTAGCCATTCCACTCTTCAGTCTGCTGAGCAGGCCCAGGGGCCAGTGTTGGAAGTTTTTTTCTACTCCCAGAGAGGATTTTTAGACTTTTTGTCTTTGTGACTTCAGAATAAATTCTACCATAAATTTCAATTCTAGTATACTTTAAGCTAGTAAATTTTAGTGCAAAAGGACCTGGCAGGACCTTCAATTTTCATTAATAATAATAAAATCCTGAAAGACATACCAGGACATACCAACCTCACATATCTACTGACTCCAGCAACCTCAACTGAGCAGAAGGACCACCATCCCCAAGCTCCCAGGGAATTCAGGGAGGATCCACAATGATAGCTCACTAGTTCCTACCAGCAACCTGTCACCATGCTGACTCTGCTCTAGTTTGCAGCTTCTGCTCTAGCTTCTGATTGTCCCCATGGGCTGCTGGCAGTAACACTGAGAGAGAAGGCCCATCAATATCTGTGCCAGTAACAGGTTGCTAGATCCCCTCAAAGCTTCCTAGCCTTGGTGGGAGGTGGAAATGGAAATGGGGCTCAGGACAAATTTGTTCTCCACTGAAGAAGCTGAGGGGTGGCCAGTCTGGGCACGTTTTTTGTCCTGTTCCCAGAAGAATTTCTGTGTACCTAGAGCTTTTCATACTTCTCCTGAATATCTCCTCCAATCCCCTCTTTCACCAAGGAGCTCAAAACCAATTCAGAATTCCTAACTCTAAGAGATAGATGTTACTATCTATCTCGCTGAGTTTCTGTTAAGATAAAATGTAGTATTCTGTGGGGAATTTCTGGAACAGTGCATGGCACATAGGGAGTGCTCAATAAATGGAAGATAAATTCCCATCACTGTTACTAGGATTGTTATTGGCACCAAGAAACACATTTGTGCGGGTTTTTTTGTTTGTTTGTTTTTATTTTTTGTTTTTAATGACAAAAATGAAACATCATATAGTCAAGAATCCTGAGGAAAAAAAATTGGCCTGTCACTGCCTAGGAATGTTCCTAAGGCATCTGGAGAGACTCTCCAATGTTATGATCTTACGCTTCAAGGTTTTTTTTTTTTTCCTTTTGAGTCAAGATTACACTTCTGAAGGGGAGGTAGAATGAGTTGTTAAGAATATGCTTTGAAGAAGTGAGAATCTTCACAGTGAATTATTTAGATTTCTTGAGAGTGTGAGATAAGAGAAAGTTGCAGAGCAGCAGTTAGGCTAATGATATCCTGTCTTTTGCATATAGAAAGAGCATAGTTCACCTCCCACAAATTGGCTTTTTGCATCAGATGTCAGAAACATGTTCAATTTTCCTCAGTGTTTGATCTCTGTCAGAACCTCATGCCAACACAAAATTCAGGGCCATCGTTATCCTGAAATCTCAGCTAAGAGACTTCATAAGTTTGTGTCCTACCGTACAGAATAGAATTTTCTTTTATTTTTCTCTTTTTTATTTTCATGTTTGTCTAGAAATGTCTTTACTCTGTCCACATCAAGCAGTGGCCAGAACAATGGGCTTTCACATTTGGTTGCACAGGGTTTTGTCCACCTGGTGATAACTATTTTCTGATTTGTTTCTGTTTCTTAGTGCAGTGATTCTCAAACAGTGGTCTTCACATACTAAATGTGTATGCAAAGCCTCTGGAAGGCTTGTTAAAATATAGATTGCTAAACCTCAATCCCAGAATGTCTAATTTGGTGGGTCTGGGTGGGGCCTGAGAATTTGCATTTCTAGCACGTTACCAAGCAATGCTGCAGCTGCTGTTCCAGGAGTACCCTTAGAGAATCACTGTCCTAGAGGATATCCTTCTGACTGAGGACTTCTGGAAACAGAAGATAAAAATGTCCAAGTTTCCTTTCCTGAAAGATAACACATTCCACATGGATTTTGGATGTATTTGCACTTCTACTTCTCACTAAAATGCTTTGGTAAAACACATACTTTGAACTTTTTGTTCAGAATAAGGGATAAATAAGGAGTGGTAAAATTTTTCTACAAAAAAATCACATATTAATTATTTTAGGCTTTGTGGTTCACGTACAATCTCTGTCGCAAATACTTAACTCATTCATTGTGGTGTGAAAACAGCCATTGATAACATGCAAACAAATGGGTGTGTCGGTGTTCCAATAAAATTTTACAGATACTCACATTTGAATTTCATATATATTTTATGTATCCTGAAATATCGCTCTTCTTTTGATTTTGTTCAACCATGTAAAAACAAAAAATCCTTTTTAATTCTCAGGACATAAAGAAGCAGGGAACTGGTCCAGGGATGGCCCACAAGTCTTCACTTTGCTCACTCCTAGGATAGATCCTGGTGCCCAATGCATCAAATGATCAATAAGATATCTTTATATTACCAGCGTATAGAGGATGGTCAAGAAGCCCTGCTTCTTTTGCCCTCTATGGTAGGAGTTTCCAAGAACCAAATGGGTTGCATCAGAATCACCTGAGAAGATTATTATATTGATACATTCCATCTTTGCCACCACTCTCCAACTCAGATTCTAATTTATTAGGATTGGAAGGAGCTTGGATGTCTGTTTTTCAAACAAACAAACAAAAACCTAAATGCATGTGTGATATTAATACCAGCTGGTTTGAAGACTTGTTAGCTTTGTAGTACCTAGCACAGTGCTGTGCGGAGTGGGTCCTTGATGGATATTTGACACAAGGAGAATGTGTCCTGATAGAGGTATTCTTAATATCAATAAATAAATGGCAGCATTCCATTTTTTATATAAAAAATTGTCCCTCACTCAATTCACAAGAACTCTTTTATTATCTTCATCTTTTTACCTTCACATTTTTTAAAGTTTTGTATAATATTTTTACTTCCCCAAATCACTGCATTATCTCTGCAGATATTTGTCAGTGTGAACTTAAAGCTCCCAAGAGATTTGTGTACCCTGGCACTTTGTTGGAGGGTGATGAAACATTCTATATTTCCAGTCAGATTTTTTCCTGGGACAGTGCATTACAGTGTCTTAGAACATAAGACAGGAACTAAAAATAAAGTGGATTTGGTTAATATGTACCTAGCCTGGGACACAGAAATTCAGCAGACAGAGCAAGTAACTGTTCACCTCTGAATGGAATTAAACTTAATCTACCCATTGACTTTTAATCTCCAATTAAAAGTAATCTTTGGAAACAGATTTAGGAAAAAAAGGCCAACCTAAACTGTGTATTTGACAATGATTGTGAAATTTGTGGCAAATATTGACAGAAACAAGTGAACCTGACCCCATGCTCTGAGTCAGGGTGTTTGCACCAAGAAGGACAGCTTCGCTGAGTGATTTTCTTTAAACTGCAAGAGACAGACCAAAGGAACTTGAAGGGTAAAGATGCTTGTCCTTGAGAGGATGTATTAATTAATGACTGCAAAATAATCTCACACTAAAGTAGTGCATTATTGTTAAAAGTGTTATTATAATTGAATTGCATGTTCTGTGGGGGAGGAAAAGAACTCATTCTGAATGTACAATTAATTGTCATTTTATAAAGTCTCCAATAGTGTTACCAACCCTGGAACTCCTGATGAATATGAATTGAAGATGACACTGGCCTTTTTTTTTTTTCCACAGAAACCTCAAAATTCACCAGGAGGATGAGTTAGCAGTGGCAATTCTAATCTTATTTGGCAGCCTTTGATCTTGGAAATAGCAGTGACATGGGTGTTGGAGTCACTTTATAGCCATAAACATCAGTCCTTCTTCATACCAAAGTTTTCTTGTATAGAAGATGGAGCTAACCCATCTGTTCTTCCTATCTACAGGGATTAATTGAGAATGAAATACAAATCTAAAACTTTATTATTATTATAGTAACTCTTCCTCAGCTGGGTCTGTTTTGGAGCTTGAGTCCTGGCTGCCACATGTGGGATGGGGCATCCTTCCTCATGAGGCCAGGAGTGAGAAAAGATGGACACTGAGAGCCGAATTCCTCATACAAACTTCAAGGCTGGCCAAGCCAGGCAGACCAGAGTTAGGTGTTTATGTCCATAGAAATGGTCCAGCCCCAAAGCTGAGGGCCAAAACCCTTCAGTGGGCATGTCAGATAGCTTAAAGACATGGAGTTGGAGCAAAACATTCTGAACAAAAAGTGGAAACTGTGCTACTTGTTTTCTTGCATTAATATTAAAAGGGCCATCTATGACATTATACCCATTTTCCTTAACTTTGCTAACCACCTGTGGCAGCCCCATCTTGCTACAATCTCTCTCTCTTGTTGGTGATGTTCATCATTACTTGCTTCCTCAAGTGTGCAAGCGTGGAGCCCCACAGATCTTTTCTTTTTTGGTGTGGTTAGTGGTGGTTTGCTTTTATGTTATTTTATTTTTTCATCATGACATTTGGTCAAGTAACAGGAAAGAGAATAAAATGCTACCAGATCAAAATCTCTTTTTCCCTCTTCCCTGTCTCATGCTTTATCACATCTCTCCATTTATACTTTTAGGTACATGTCTATCTTTTGATAGAATTGCATTTTGCTGAATTAATCCAAGTTATTCTTCCAATGCTGACAGGATCATATGCTATCAAAACTTCATTTACATTCTAAGGAAGTGATGTGGTCGTTCTCCACTTGAAGAAAATATTTGGCTTTCCTTTAACTTTAGAATCAGTCACATCAGGGTTCAAACCTTCACTTAGCTTATTATTTGCAGCATAGTATTGGGCAAATTACATATTTTCTCTGGGTTCCAGTTTTTTTTCCCTGTAAAGTGGAAATAACAATATCAACTTCACAGACCTGAAATAAAAATAAAATCACCTAATATTTTAAAGCACCAAACCTTGTACCTTGGCATAAAAAATATTCAAAAATATTCTTTAGGAAAAAAAAGATGGGTAACTGAGATTTCCACTTTTCAGAGAGAATGTCAAAAATAAAAGCAGATCTTTATGTTCTTTGTAACTACTAAGTATGATGTTAGATCAAGAGAAAGGCAGTCAGGTGTGGCTTGCTAGAGCCTGCAGGTGAATAGCAGTTTTTTCTCACTGTTCCTGGAATACCGTTTGCACATTTCAAACTCCCGCCCCTTATGCCAGCAAAAGTCTACCTGAACTTCCAGTCTTAGTTCCATCTCATCTCTTCCAACAGACCTTCCTTTATCATCTATGGCTCCAGTTTTCCTCCCATCTTGTTCCTCTTTAGCGCATGTTTTATAACATATTAACATGCTAGTTATCAGTGGTTCCCAAACGCTGGTCAGATCAGAGGAATCACCTGGATCGTATTATAGATACAGATGAAAATCTTGTTAGAAAAGAAGAGAACACAATCAAGTAAATTTGGCTCTGCAACTAGCAGAGTTCATTCACGTCTCAATACCCTTCTCCACCAACTAAAGAGGATTTTATTTGGGACCTGAAAACTGTATGTCCAGCAAGCATTTCCTGTGATAACTATGCAGCCACAGATTTGGGTCCCTTAAGTGGGCATAAATGTTAGTGTCGTCTCTTCTTGTTAGGTTGTTACAGCCTGTGGCAGTTTCCCACACTTTACTCCTTCAGGCCTACACCCTGCCAAGCATGAAGTAGATCAGTGTTGTTCAACCCTGTCTACAGATTAAACTCATATGGAAAGCTCCTAGCACATACTAATGCTTGGGCCCCATCCAGAAAAATTAAATCAGAATCTGTACAGTGGGATCCAGTGCTCCCTAGGTGATTCCTGTGTGCAGCCAGGGTTGAGTGGTGATTCAGTAATTACCTATGGTTTATTCATTAGGAGAGTGAGTCATGGGAAACTAAGTTGAGTTGGGCTGGGGTAGAGCGAGGAATCAATTCTCTTAGTAATGGCCAAGGAGACTAAAATAAACTGAAGAAAGGAAGGAGGTAAAGCAGTTCAAATTAGGAATATTGAGATATGAACAAGGGCTACTGTTGTTGACTGCATTTGCTTGGCATGTACTCTGCTCTCCTCACTCTCATCTCAAAGTGACTGGATTGTTGCCTTCCCCACCTTTATTGCTTCACATCACCGCCTAGAGAAGGAATTCCTAGAAGTGTCAAGGATAAAAGCAGGTCCTCAGAATGGAGGATCTTTCTTTTCTTGTTACTGCATTAATGCAGAGCCTGGCTGCTTTATTCCTTCAACCAAGAACAACTCAGAGAAGACATGGTAACAACTCCAAAGGAAAGAGATTGAGCTAGCAGACTTGTCTGGGCATCGGCTTGGTTCCAGGGAGGTGGGGAGGGAGAGAAAGTCATTGAAGATAGTAAGCTGTTCAACCAAGTTTGCCACAGTAGAACATAACATAAAGATTTTGAATCTGACACACATGAATAAGGAGAGTGCAGATGCCTAGTGTTTTTGGTCTAACCATGAAAGATAACAAAGCAAAGATGTTCACTTTTGCTACTCCTATTCAAAATCATACCAGAAGTCCCAGTCAGTACAATAAGGCAAGAAAATGGAATAAGTGATGTGCAGATTGGAACAACAACTAAATTACTGGCCCTATTAGCAGACAGCAACATTGTGTATGTAGATATCCCAGGAAACTTTCAAAAAAAAAAGCTTACAGGATTCAAGGTCAATAGACAAAAATCGATTGCATTTATTTTAGTAGTAATAAGCAATTACAAATAAATAAGAAGATTTAATATCACTTTAATAGATTCAGAAGTATTATGTTTTAAATCAAAGCTAAAATTTATACTTAGATACCAGTGGAAGAAAACATATTCAGATTCTGTGTGCTGAAAACTACAAAAGGCTAATAAAATAAATCAGAGAAGATCTAAATACTTGGAAGACATATCATGCTTGTGCATTGGAAGACTCAATCTTTTAAATATGTCAATTTTGCCCAAATTTATCTATAGATTTAATGCAATTCTAATGAAAATCCCTGAAGGATTCATTGTAGATATAGACAAGATGGTTCTAAAATCTATACAAATGGCAAAACAAATAGAATGGCTAAAACAATCTTGAAAAAGATGAATACAACTGGAGCAATTATACCTCATGATTTTAAGACTTACTGGAAAAGTATACCAAACAAGACATTGTGGTATTTGCAAAGAGATGGACATATAGATTAATGGACCTGAATAAAAAATTGAGGTAAAGTACTGCACAGATATGGTCAATTGGCTATGACAAAGGTGCAAAGACAAGTCTATGGAGCTATGGAGTCTTTAATGAATGGTGTTGGAATAATTAGACAGCCAAATACAGAAATATATACCTTGATACATATCACACCTCATATAAATACCAACTCAGAATTGATCATAGATCTAAATGTAAATAATACAAGAAAACAGGAGAAACTCTTTGTGATCTAGATTAGGTAAAGAATGATATGAATGTAAGAAATGTAAGCAAACAAAAAACCAAAACAGAAATACAATTAAAAAATGGACAAAATACTTGAGCAGACATTTCACCAAGAGACTATATAGACGGTAAATACACAAATGAAAAGATGGTCAACATTATTAACCACTAGAGTAATTCAAAGTATAGCCACAGTTAGATATCCCTACCTAGCTGTTAGAGTGTCTTTAAACACACACACACCCATAAATCATCAAGGACAAGGAAATCTCATACTTTACTGATGGGAATGCAAAATGGTAGAGCCACCGTGGAAAACAATTTGACTATCTCTTATAAAGTCTAACATACATTTACTTCCTTGTAGTTGTGGGATTGAGGGTCCTGGCTTCTGGATCGTCATCAACTGAAGGCTTCCCACACTTTCTAGAAGCTACTGGGGAGTTGCTTGCCACGGGGAGTTTCTGTACGTGGATGCTTATTTCATTAAGTCAACAAGGAGGGTCTCATAGCATGACATAATCACAGGAGTGACATCCCATCATCTTCATCATATTCTTTGGTTAGAAGTAAGTCAGAGGTCCTGACACTCACGGGATTGCACAAAGCAGTGAATGCCCAAAGACAGGGAATATTGAGACCCACCTTACAGTCTGTTAACCACTCTATAGGACCTAGCAAGCCCACCCCTGGGGATTTATCCTAGAGAAAAGGTCACAAAAAGTTAGAACATGTAGTAAATAACTTAGGCTTTAGGTTTCAAGGACCATAAGTTCTCTATTGCAACTATTGAACTGTAGCCTGAAGGCAGCTGTAGAAAATATATACACAAATGAGCATGGCTGTGCTCCAAACAAGTTTATTTACAAAATCAAGCAGTGGGCTGGATTCGGCCTGTGGGCCTTAGTTTTCTGATCCTTACCCTAGAGAAATGACATTTGTGTTCACAGAAAAGTATATAGCAACTTTATTCATAATTGCCAAAACTGGAAACAACCTGAATATCCTCTGACAGGTGAATGGATAAGCAAACTGTGGCACGTTGATACCAAGGAATACTACTCAGCAATGAAAAGGAGCAAACTGTTGATATACATAACAACTTGGATGACTGTCAAAGACATTTTCAATGGCATTTTACTGAATGAGAGAAGCCAGTCTCAAAAGCTTACATGCTGTATAATGCTATTTATGATTCTCACAAAGATCAAGCTATCGTGAAAGAGACATGTCAGTGTTGCCAGCATTAAGAGTAGGTGGAGTGTAGGTGTAACAACAAAGGGATGACATGAGGGGGCTTTTGTAGTGATGGGATTACTCTGTATCCAAATTATGATCATGCTACAAGAATCTATACACTTGTTGAAATTGTAGAACTGTATATCACAAACAGGTAAATTTGACTGTTTTTTCTTTTTAATTTAAAAATAAAACTTAAAATTTTCAGCACTTTCTACTCTGTTCTAAGTAAGCTTCTTCAAAATTGTATGCTGGGGGCAGGCCCGGTGGCGCAGTCGTTTAGGTGCGCTTGGCAGCCCGGGGTTCACGGGTTCGGATCCTGGGCGCTTGCGGACACACTGCTTGTCAGCCATACCGTGGGGGTGTCCCATATAAAGTGGAAGAAGAAGGGCACGGATGTTAGCCCAGGGCCAGTCTTCCTCAACAAAAAGAGGAGGATTGGCAACGGATGTTAGCTCAGGGCTGGTCTTCCTCACCAAAAAAAAAAAAATGTATGCTGCGTCCTGCACCAGAGGTTTGCATAAAGAACTGTGGAGCTGAGAAGAATATCTTAATTTTTATTTCGAGGGGGGTAGGGGGAAAGTGCTAGGTGTTTAAGGTTAAGGTGTCACATTTAAATCTGTATTATGAAAGAAACTAATATCTTCCCATTCTTCTTGTAAATGTCATCCATGCAACTTATTCTACTAGTTTGGCTCCAAGGTACTTTTCCAGAGTACCTTAGGCTAGCATATTTCCTCTGCTTCTCACCATCATTTTAAGTTGCTCTCAGGCGATTGCTTTGGAGATTGCCAGTTCTCCAAGACCACATGGCCCCCTTCAGTTACATCTTTATGATAGGTAAGTCCCTCCATGTATCAGGACCTCAGGTATCCGATCTCCAAAAGGCAAGGGTTCAGCTAGATAACTTCTCAAGTTCCCTTTATTAAGAAAAGTTTGATATGCCAGTATTGCAAGGACATTAGTAGGGGACAATCTAAATGTGAGCAAGTTCTGGTTCCAACATTTCCTGATGCTTTCAGTTCAAGGAGTTCTCAGAATGTAAATATGAGCACAATAAACTCCAAGTATAAATAATGACTGTCTTTCATTTTTAAATATTAACATGTTTATGTATCACACCATCTAGAACTACTGAACACATCCTGGATCATGCTTTCTTCCGCCTTCTGTACTTAGAAAACTTTAAGGGTACTTTCTCCATCTACTGATGAAGCCAAACATGAGTCTATGGCTGTTGATTAAAACTGTAATTTTCCTTTAACTATTCAACAAATATGGTTGAGCCATAACACAAACAAAGCAGACGTACGTCTAATGCCATGGAGATCATAGCTTAAAAGTGGGGCAGATCTTTATAATAATCACAAAATAAATATAATATAATAAATCACAAATATAAAATTTGAAACTGTTATAAATTCTCAGAAGAGAAAAAGGAAGCTATTTCCTGTAATGTATTATATTTCCCAAAGTTTGTTTTAATTTGTCATGGGAACCTATGGAAGATATTTTTGTTTTTCTGGCTAATGAGGAAGTTCAGCTACACGGAGGTTCAGGGGCTTGCCAGTGGCATCACAGATGTGAAGCCAAGCCTTTCTCTTTCCTAATTCAGTCCCCTTTCACCCTGCCACCTCACAATAACCAACTCCAGAGGAAGGGAAATATAACTTTTACTCATATAATCATGTGGACATTTGGAATGATTGAGGTATATCAATGAGTTAACATCAAATATGTCAAAGTGTCAGGAACACCAAACAAAAATTGACAGGTAAAAAGGTCATTCAGGAAGTCAATTCCCGATGTCCACTTTGGCCAAAATATTATTCTTAGAGAATCCAGAGAGAGAGAGAGAGAATTGAAAGAAAACTGTCCTTTAGAAAAACGTGGTATAATTAGAATTATAGAGAATACTTTCATTCCTACTCTGAGGAAAGAAGAAAAAAACACTCTTCAAATCAATTGAATATAGTTTTGTTATTAGAGAGCGTTTAGCAAGCTCCAATATTTCAAGCCAGATGGTATTCCTCAAGGATGTGAGAAAGGAGATTTCTAACTGTAACCTGAATAAATACCAGTAATTTTAATCATCATTATATATGTCTTTTTCTCCCTAACCAAGGAGTTAAATACAATAATGATTTACATATAATTAATGTCAGTCTTAATTCTCTAATCTTAAGAGGTTTATTCACTGCAAAATTCCATTTGTCTATAGATGATTATCTTTCCTCCTAAACTAGCCTAGAGGATAAGCTACTATAATTGAACTAAGTATGAATAAATTCAGGTTATTATTTTACACTTTGGAAGATATCAGTTTGTGTATGTTACAAAGCACACCATATTATTACAGTAACAAGATCTTAAGAAGAGCATTCAGGTGGAGTCTGTTCAAAATATGTGTCCTAGGCCTGGCCTGGTGACGTAGTGGTTAAGTTCACACACTCCACTTCGGTGGCCCAGGGTTCACAGGTTCGGATCCCAGGCACGGACCGATGCACCATTTGTCAAGCCATGCTGTGGCGGCATCCCATATAAAATAGAGGAAGATGGGCACGGATGTTAGCCCAGGCCAATCTTCTTTAGCAAAAAGAGGAGGATTGGCAGTGGATGCTAGCTCAGGGCTAATCTTCCTCACACACACAAAAAAAGTGTCTAAACTTGACCAAGACATTTAATATTTCACAGTTCACCTTGAGAACTGTGAGGATAAGCTATAGGGAGATTGACCAATAGGCCATGCATGTGTACACACATACTAGGATGTGCAACCTCCCCAGTATGATGCTGTAAGACATCAGTCAATAGGCAGTAAACTCCCCCCAGACATAGCTACCACTTCCCTATCATGGACTGAGGATGTGGGGGAAGAGGCTCTACTTATTGAGGCTTCACTGTGTGCCATCTGAGTACCAGGGATACAAAAAGTTAAAATACTAACAAAAACAACAACAACCAAACTATTCGTGGCCTCTGGTACTGTATAGTTAGTGGAGGAGACAAATAAGACAAAAGACAATCACGATGCAGAAAGATATGTGGTGTCACTGGGGTCTGCACAGACAGCAGGTCCTGATTAATTTAGACATTGGGGAGTATAGCGCAAGAAGCCTTCAGAAGGAGGTCACATTTAAGATCAGTTCTGAAGAATGGGCCTGAACTGAACGACATACTCAATTTGGTAGAGCAAGGATACAAAAGGCCATTGGGGATCCTATCATCAAGGGACGTGCTTGTGTGTTTAGGAATCTGCATTTGATGAGCAATATAGAATCATTGAGGAGTATTCAGTACAGACAGGACATAGTCAAATGTGTCTGGCATCCTAATGCCAACTGTCTTCAAGAGCAGCTTCCATAGTCTTATCATCTTACAGGTGAAATAGGTGAGTGTGCTTAAATAATGTCAAAAGGGATAAAAAACAAGAATTGAATCAAAACATATTAAGGCGGTAGGATGATGTGACCTCAAAGGGATCTCAAGGATGTGTTCCAGGTTCCAGGTTTGGGAGATGTGTGGAAGAGAGAACACAGAAGAGTGCGTGTGAGAAAAGAGGTTTTTAGAGGAAATGATGATTTCAATTGTGGATATATTCTGTTTGTGGTTCCTTTAGGATATCTAAGCAAAGTTGTTCAGAAGCCGGATTTGATTCTAAGGAAAAAGAGCTGATGGGAGGGCTATATTTGGGAGTCAGGAGTCTGTGGTAAGTCAGAGATCACGAGAAAAGATCTACTCATTCAGGGAGAGTCAAAATGATTTATAAACCAGTGGCTCTCAAATTGTGCTGCCTGGACCAACAGCAGCAGCAGCACCTGGGAATTTTTTAAAAATGCAGATTATTGGCTCCAGCCCAGACCAATTGCACCAGAGATTCGGAGTGGAGCCCAGCAACCTGTCCTTTAATAAGTCCTTCAGGTGATTCTGATACGTACTGAAGTGCGAGAACTAATGATATAAAATTTATTTGCAGGTCACAGGTATTTTGAGTATTTGATGAAAGCTATACACTTTCTTGTGGACAGGGTCAGGCTACTTCAGGAAATAAACACTTTATATTCGATATTCAGGAGTTCACGAAAAGCTGAAACTCTCCAAGACACTTCATGAAACACACACACCAGACGTAATTCTATCAGAGCATCACAACACCTTGTATTGGTCTGCACGGGCAACCACAACAACAGAAACCCATTTCCTCACAGTTCTGGAGACTAAAAGTGGAGGATCAAAGTGCCATCAGGGTTGATTTCAAGCCTCTCCTCATAGCTTATAAATGGCCACCTTCTCTGTGTGTCCTCCCATGGCCTTTCTTCTGGGTGCACAGAGAGAGAGAGAGAAAGAGATACCTGCTGCCACTTCCACTTCTTATAAGGACACCAGTTCTATCTGAGTAGGGCTCCAATCTTATAAATTCATTTAACTTTAATTAGCTCCCTAAAGGCCCTCTCTCCATATACAGACACATTTGGGGTTAGGGCTTCAACATATGAATTTGGAACAAAATTCAGTCCATAACAATGCTGGATGCAGAATTTGGGTTTGAGGACTCAATTTCAGCTGTAAGACATGATGAGAATTTCAACAGACTTCTGGGAAAAGATTTTCTCCGTTTCCCTCTGTATTTTAATCTGAAATTATCAACAGGAAACACTGACAACCATTTAGACAGTGTATGGAATGAGATTGTCTCAGAATGGAGGAGTAGATTTTAATGAAGTGGAGTCAAGGAACAGAAAAAGAAAAACAATTGGTGTTGGAAAAATATTGGGGTCCTAAGTCAAACCTTAACTGAAGCTTCCCCCGATATTTTTAATCCCATAAATAAGTAATTCTCATTTTGGCTTAGGAAATTCAGGTTGTTTTTCTGTTACTTATAAATAAAGAATTCAAAGGCAAGCAGAATTGGATTAGGAAATCATCAGGAGCCCTACCCTGCCCCTCCCAGGATGCACAGTCTCTCCCTTTCTTTTTTTCCTGCATACCCACTTCATTCTTTTCTGTCTGCAGACCAGCGTATTGGCTCCTTCATGCACATGTTGGAAAATGGACTTCACAGAGGTACAGTATCTTGCTGCTCCCAAACCAATAACCAACTGACCTAAACCTCAGTGTCCCGACTCCGAGTGTCCTACATATAAAATCTCGTTAGGTATAATTAATTCAGAAGTTCACCCTGGTTTTGGGAGCTGCAGAGATAGAAAAAGTCATCCTTCTAGAGGATTAACTCTGTTGTTAGAGGAGTTTGAGTCTAAGTGGGAAAGAAAACCCTGAACACGTGAAAAGCAATCATGCTGATTACCAGCTCATCATCTGCCAAGTGGAAGGGGAATCTGTACTGGAAGGTCTCTTCAGCTCTGATGTTGCGTGCTCTTGTTGCTTACATGTGACTGAAGTCATTCCACCTGTCACCTACGTGTCTTTTAGTACTGGAAGCCTAATGGGCAGAGATACAAAAAAAGAAACCTATCAAAATTATAATTTCTAAATGTTGAGTTTCCATATATGTCAAAAGATATAACACTCAAACTGTATTTTGCTTTTTAATGAGAACTAAATAAATAGTTTCTTCATTAGGTTTTTAAGTATAGGCTTTGCTTCCCTAATTATAGGTTCCCTTAACATAAAAAAAGAAAACTGAATCACAGAGTTGGGGATAACTAATAGAGAAAAAGAAATTTCATGACATATAAAAAACTCAGTACCCAGCAAATATTGTGTAAGAATAGTCAGTAGGTGCCGATGTGTTTACATTTGGGCATGTGAGTGTGTGATGAGCACCACGTCACCTGCAGTGAGACCAAACAAGTGTGAAATGAGATACCCAAATTGGATATCTCATTAAAGGGAAGCAAGGGAAAGTGAGCCCACTGTCTCTGGACATGGGATGCTCAGATATTAGAAAATTGTACAGGCAGGTTTTTCTGGTTCTTGGTCATGATGTCCCAGGAGCAAAACAGGAAATTGAAGCTTTCAGGTATATGCACATAACTTCTCCAAGAGCAGCAGATGATTAATTTCCTTTATACTAATGTTCATGATGGCACACGGACAGTCTCACCAGGATCCAGGAAAGCTGAGATGGGACACCATATCCATGGTTAAGCGTGTGAAATTCTAGAAAAAGCCTCAGACATTCACTTAGTTCTAATATATTCCGTGTTAATCTAAAAACAGAAATCCAGCCCAATACCACCACCACTTCATTGGGATACCTTTTAAAAGTTTAACGAATATTCCGTTATTACAAAAATATTGTCAATGTATAATAAAAAAAATCCCAAAAAACTGTCTACCAACCTTTATCCCCAGGTTTAATTCTGAAAGATAAGCTCACTTAGTATTTTTAATGTAATCTCTCAGAACTTTTCCGCACATGTACTTACATATATTAAAAGCGATAATTTTATTTTCCTTCTTGCTTATACTTTTAACTTAGTATTTCTTGGAAGCATATAAATTCTCATTCTTTTCAATGACTGCATTATACCTATCATCAAATTTATATATTAACTGTTCTTTTCTTGGTTAACATTTAACTTATTTTTAGTTTGGTTTGTTTTATTTTTTGAAATTTCATTTGTTGTATTTAGTGTTATGAGTAGTGCTTCAAAAGACTTTTTTTACACAAATTTTTGTATCACATGAAAGTGCATATTCAGAATAAATTCTTAGAAATGGAATTGCAACTGTTCATGGGTAATGCCAGGTTGCCTATAGCTATATTCACTAACAATATATGATGCACCTGTGTTCACATCCTGTTGGAGTTTGGGCTGTTAGATTTACTCTGTTAGTTATGTTATTTGGATCCGCTATTTGCTTAATTAAGCTTTGCTACTTGATCCATTGTGGAGTTAGATGGGCAGGCTAATTACTCATTATAGAGTTGTACTTTTAACTGTTTTTCCTTTAATTTATTAACATTTTTATTTACAAATTTTGATGCAATGATATATGGGGAATAAAGATTCATGGCATTTAGATCTTTAATATTTATAATGTGTTTTACTAGAATAAAGCAGCGGCCAATGACATTTTCTGTAAAAGGCCAAACAGTAAATATTGTAGGCACTTTAGGCCATATGGTATCTGTAACAATTGCCCAAGACTGCACTTGAATCGAAAGGCATAATAGTATATTATTTGCGTAATAACCTTGCCTTATTTTTTATTATATTTTAAGTATTTTTGTTTACAGTTTATCTAATTGTTGCTTTTTAAATTTTGTCATATGTTTATAATGGATTTACAGTCTATTCCTTTCATTTTTTAGTTGATTCTTTCATAACTTTAAAGTATATGCTTAAGCATATCTTTCTTGATTTATTTTTAAGTAGCACTAGTTGACTTTGGAATGAATAATGAGAAAAGAAGCAAACTTACACTAGGTCCATCTTCTGTCTTTTTTACTTCTTGGTTTGACTAGTATTAAAAATATATATTGTGTTATATAACATAATTCCCATGATTTTTTCTAATGCTTTAATTATATATTTAAGTCCATTTAATTTTCAACACACTTCTCTAGATAAAACAAAATTGTCTAGATTTCAAAAAGCCAATTTTAAGAAAAGAACCATGAGTGCTGTGTTTCTTGAATTCCTGCATTTTTGAACAATTCTTGAACATACAGACAATGCTCTTTCTCTCCTTACATTTGAACGACAAAGTTGTAAGTATCCACTTCTTCACTCACAATTTCTTCCCATGAAGATTTGTGAATTTTGTTCCATTATTTTCTACCTTGTCTTCTACTGTTGCTGGAAAGTCTATAGCTAACCTGAATTGTTCCCTATTCTAAGTTGTTTGAGGTGTATATTTTTGGCCTAGATTGAAAAAGATTGTCCTCTCTTTATCATAATTTTTGTAGCTTCAAATGGATATATCTTAGGTTAATTGTTTTTTATCAGTTTTTCCTAGATATGGTACATGCTCTCAATCTACAAATTCGAGTGTTCTTTTTCTCAAGAAGTTTTCTTTTCATCTATTTTTAATAGTTCTGTGTTTTATTTCTTGCATTCCTCCTTTTCAGGGATAACATATGTTGGATTAATCTCTTTTGTTTTTAATATCTATCATTTATTCTCTTATTTTTAACACTATTTTTTTCTGATTTATTCTACCCGATGTTAACAAGACTTATTTTTTTATATCTCTAATGCTGTTTTCAGCTGTAACTTCTAACATTTTTTGTTTGTAAGGGAGATGTTCACATCAATGGATTGATTTTTCTATTTAATTCATTCCTGGATTGTACCAGTTGCTTTCTCTGTTCTTCTGTTGTATTATCGAGCTGTTTTTCAAAGGGCATAATTTATGTAATTTATCTGATATAACATAGAAATGTTTCTTTGACACCTACTTTACGACATGATTCTTCTTTTGATCTATATCCATTTTATGCCTTGACTTGTTATCATTCTTCCTCTTTTTTCCTATAATTTGTAGCCACAGACTTCTCTCTGGTTCTGTTATGATTCTTATTCATCTTTGAAAGAAACATGTGTTTTGCAGAACAGCTATTTCCTGAAGAATCTTTTGGGGAAGAACTTGAGATACAGGCTGGTGAGGCAGGCAGTTTGAATTCTACTCTGATTCAGATAACTTTCTGGTGAATTCTGCTATGTAGGATATGGTAGGGGTCATGAGTCCATATGTTCTTTATCTCTTTGAGATAATAAAAATGTCTCAATGGCCGATTGTGTAACTCTATATGGCACAGTGTGTTTGTGTGTGCTAAGTTTTTGTTTATGTCTACTCAGGTTAGTGAAATCAGTAGCTGGTTATCTCTCTCTACCCACTATCTGTCCCCCAGGCAGCCTCAGGCACAGTCTTCTCAACAGAGGACAGTTCAGTCTGATGGCTCCTTTAGATTTCTCCACTGTGTCTCTCTGAGGTGTGCAATGTGGTTAGCGGCACACCTGCATCTCTGACACTCTCCAGACTTGAGTGTCCAAAGAAAAGAACTTTATTAGGCCTTTCAGAATAAGCCTCCCCATTTTGAAGATTTCAGCATATGGCTCAATATATTTAAATGTAAGAGGATATTAAAAACATCTGTTTGCCATTTCACCAAAACTGTCTAGAATTTGAAAAATATTCCACATATTTCATTTTATGAATTTTTTTTCTTTTAGTGCCATTTAAGATAATTTCACTATCTTCCAACTACAGAAGAGAAAAGTGTAGGTTGGGGTTGAAGGGCATTTGGTTTTAGAAAAGAAAGTAGTTAAGGTGTCCTCCTGGACTCTGCCATATTAACCAGATGTCCTTTGTAAGTTAAATGCCTGCATATGAAATATATCCCTTTGCAGGGCCATCAGAGCTCCCTAAGAGGCCATTTAAATGAGGAAGGAAAAAAAGGGAGCTCCAAGCTGTAATTACAAGGCCCCCTTTTACATCTGCAAACATGAATTCTCTCCTTGAACTTGACAAAATTTGGAGGGTCACTCCAGTTGGGAGTCTCTCGGAGCACAGCACTTGACTTACATCTGTGATATGATGCTTTGATAATTTTAATTTCATATTTTCCTATGGTGTGCATTTTTTCTTTTATGGACTGAATTATTTGAGGGTAGGATTTTTTAATTTTAAATTTGTCTTGATTTTGCAAACATGTAGGACAATACCTGCCACTGAGTAAGTGTTCAATTTTTGTTTTCTGCCTGAAAAAATAATTGAACAGAACTTTTTTCTCATTGACAAAATAAAGTTTATTTAGAGCACGTGTTTGTAAAAAGTGAATGCAGTCAATATAAAGCTTCTTACATGAAACTTTATTGGATTTAATTACCACCATAGTATATCCTACAGCAGTCTCGTTTGCTGCTTGCCCCTATTCTCCACAATGTCCTAATATTGGTGGGTCTAAAGTTTTAGTCACTGTTTCCCATCTTCTTTTTAACTATACTTGCACTCTAAATGATCTCATTTGGTTCCATGGCTTTAAGTATTGTCTTTATATGTGGACTTCCAAATTTATATATCCCTCCTAGACCACTTTCCTGAACTGCAGACTATATATCTACCTTCTCACTCAACATCTTCAATTGCATGTGCAAATCATATCTCAAATCCAACAGGTTCAAAACTGACCCCTTGATTCACACTGGCCCCCATGGACCCACCAACACACTCAACCTTGAGCCTTCTCCATCTCAGTTAATGTCAGCCTTCCTATAACCCAGGCCAAAAGCCAAATTCTTTCTTTACTCCTCTCTTTCTCTCATACCAAAATTTCTAATTCTTTAGGAAATCCTATTAACTCTACTCTCAAAATGTATCCATATTCTTATTACTTCCCCTGCCTCTATTGCTGTATAGGAGACACTGAAATAGCTTTTTAACTTATCTTCCTGGTTCTATCTTTGTCTCCCTCAAGTCTATTCTCAAAGCAGCAGCCAGAGTGATCCAGTTTAAATAAAGACAGATAATATCATCTTATCTCAAAACTCTTCAATGGTTCCCCATTTCACCCAGAGCTGCTAGCCTCTAACCCTTAAAAAAACAATGCGTATGTTTTGGTAGGTAGGGAATGGAGTAGTGTCATATGTAAATATACTAAATCAGATGACGGCAGATTCTTGTGTCTAGTGACACTCTTCAAGGTGCAGTAAGTGGAAGCATGCGGCTACTAGGCTATAAACTTATTAGAGTTAGGAACACAGTCTTTGAGATCAGACACACTGGGCATGTTGTCTAGCAGTATCACATTCCAGCTGAGAGATCCTGGGAAAATTACTCGAGGTAGGAATAACATATCACAAGAATTAAATGAGGCTAGATGAGGTCATCTGTACAATTTGTAGTAAATTGTACAAGTCTAGCATGCAGTCCAATAAATATTTGGTCTCTATTAAGCATATTTTAATAACTATCAAATACATAAAACCCTAGATTTATAAAACAGAGACAGTATTTTCGTTAGAAGATGACCTTAAAGCAATTCTAAAGCAACAAGTTAAAGAGAGAGAGAAGAGGCAGAGCAAACTTCCTCATCCTAAGTTTACCATTCCTTGTTTGGCACAAGCAGATTAAGTAGAGATTTGAGTGGGCATAAACTAACCACATCACAAGGTTCTGGATTGAAAAAAGCAGAGACAGAGGAATACTAAATCCTTCTAATCCAAATGGCTTTGCTTTAGAGAACAGCTTGAAAAATCCCAACAGGGAAAGTAACTAATTCTTCTACAAAAATTACATTTTCATCTATAATCCTTTTATTCTTCATTTCCTCTTCCTATATTTATCCATTGCTTTAAGCTCTCCTATTTTTGAATATGATTAATCATTAGTGGGGAAACAGAATTTTATTTTAGACAGTTGGCAGGCTGAAGCTATCTGAAATTATGAATCATCCCCAAATGTTGAGCACAAAGCTCACACATGCATTTTTTTGTTTGTTTCTGGTGGGATTTATATGACAGTTTTTCTCTTATGAGCTTAAAGGAACTAAGGAGTTATAATCTATACTCCTGTCATTGTCCTTTGTGCTTCTGGATGCTCTCTCCAAGCTTATTTCTTAGAAGCATGAAAATAGTTAAATAGAACAACAGATAAGTGAAACAGGTCATAAGAATGTGGAGAATCTGTATGGATTTCTCAATTTCTTCATTGTATATGCTTCCTGGAAATGTCTCAGAATTATGGAAAACAGAATACTTTAGTTAATCAAATCATCTAGCTAATAATTACTGTGCTCCTCCTTTATTTTTCTGACCTTATTTTCTAAATTAACCTTATTGCTTCAGGCATAATACACTCCACACTGCTCTCTCTACATGCCACACTCATTTCCTCTTTGGCTTATGCTCAGCATGGCCCTTTCTTGCCAAATCCTTCCTTATATAACTCTCTGATCCCTCCAAAACCCATTGACTGTAAACTTTTCTCAACTTCCATTGCACTTAAATTGGTGCAGATGCTACACAGGTTGAGCAAGAGGTTATCACCTCAAGAACATGGAATGATGTCAATGTGGTTATTAGCTAGGAATCTGATTTGGTTGTTTGTCACAATGGGCAAAATATCAGTAACTTGAAAGATAGATGCTTATTTCTCTCTCCAGCAAAGCAGTCCAAGCACGGAGTGCAGGGCTAATGTGGAGGCTCCACGTGTTAGGATTCCACAGTTCTTCAAATCTGTTGCTCTGCCAGTCTCCGTATATAACTTACATCTTTTGGGGTAAAGTGGCTGTTCTGGCTCCTGCCACCACATATTCAGCCCAGTCAGGATTGCGTGGTATAACTCCTTCAGAAGTTACTTATCAAGTCCATTCATAGAAGCATTGGCAAGAACTTGAACACATGGCCAAACCAAACTGCACGGAATTCTGTAGTTGGATGGTCATATGTCTAGCTGAAACCTGAGGATTTGTATATATAAAGAAGTAGGAGAAATGGATATTGAAATACAAAATACCATTTGTCTTCCCATCAATACAATCTGCCACTAGGGAAAGAATATTTTAGTCTCTCCTATGCAAGATTCCAGCATATTTTGCAGTTCGGTTTCTGTTTATTGTGAATTATGTAGTTGGCACTCTAGTCTTAAACATTGATCACATGAGGTTTCTTAGCATGGAGTGGCATCTTCAAATCCCATCAAATGAGGGTGCTGCCAATTCTGAGTTCCAGAAACTACAGGGGTATAGGCCAGCAGGTGTTAGATTTTACCATGGGAACTGTGACCTCACAGGGTGCCTTGACACCCAACCAGTCAGCCTCTTCTAGCCAACACATCTCTGCAAGACCACATGCCAAGAGAACGTGTTTCAACTTTTAAATCCTATCTCTTCCAGACATATGGACACTCAATCATAGTTTATCATAATCCAGTGCCAAGGGAATATCCTCTGCTGAGAAACAGAATCCTGGCTTCCCATTTAATCTTGCAGAGCTAGCTCAATTCTCCATCCAGATTTTTTGGGCTCCAAACACACTAGGCTGTTTTGATAGCAGAGAAGTTTATTACTGAAATCTGGACACCTATTATATGTCACTTCTTCCCCAACATACCTGTGCTCTGTCACAATGAGACCAGTAGTCATGGAAGCATGATGAACTGACCTTCACTGCTTGTATGAATCTTAATACAAGAATATTATTTTAAGTATGTATGTCTCATCTTTTCAAACATGTCATAAGCTTCTTTAGGAAAGACTGTTCTTGTACTATAAGCTAGACTGTTAATAGTTATCAATTAATGCTTATGATCTGAAGATTTTATTTATACTTTAAGAATATGACCATATGACCAGTATATAATAACTTACATATCATGTAGTGAGTATTAAAGATAATAACTGTTATCTAATATAATTTCCAGAAAGATCCTATGATATGTCCATTAGCACCTCAAGTATTAAGACGAAGACGCTGAAGTAACAGCAAAGTGATATGCTCAAGTCCATCCTGAGAGTACATGGAGGAATCTTCAAATAAAGTTCTGTTGAAGTGTAAAGCCTGTGCTTGTTACCACCACACTACTCTGATTCTTTAATTTAGTAAATCAAAATATGGTTCCCTCTACAATTCTTCTTTCATTTAATATGTATTTCATTTAATATGTATTTACTGCTATAAATACACTAGGTTCATCAGTGTGTCTAGGGTTAATACTATGAATAAATGTCTATTTTCCATATGGAAGAACACTCATCACCATTGTACTAGAATGGACAAAAGTCTGTTTATTTAGGTTTTCATATTATTTGAGATATCTTTGAACAGAAGTTGCAGAGAGATGTATGATATTTTAAAAATACAGAGAATTGGTGTTAAAAGGGGGAAGAAAGAGGTCTTTTGGCAAAGTACAAAGTGTTGTCTAGTAACAAGTTCTGTTCTGTGAGCATTGGGATTCCAAAATTTCAGAAACTTATTTTAGAGTTAACTGCTTTATTGTGATTTTGCATTTTGGTGTACTAGCTACACTAGGGTTGCCTTGGATGTAGTCTGAGGTTACAGAAGTATAAATTTGAATTTTTACTCTTTATTTATTTTTCCAAATTCATGGGCAGTTCACACATTAAAGTGGGAACTTGGCACACACATACATTCTCTGATTCCTTGGTGATTTTTAGTTTTAGTTCTCTAACGTCCTTATTTCTCTCTAAAATTTTCAACATAGGTACTAAAATGTCTTTTTGTACAAGAAGCCTTGAGAAAGTGCTCCTTAGGTGCACAAATGTGGGTCCACATCCTTATTCTCCCACTTGCTTGCTACAAGGCATTGGGAAAGTTACACAATCTTTCCAAAGCTTAAGTATCCTGCAGGGAAAATGGTGTAATATTTTTAATATTAGTAAATAAAATACTAATATTTTAATATTAGTGACAGCCTATATATTTTTAGTGAGGGTAAATGCATTTGTTAGTATAAAATCTTCAGCACAAGTTCCAACAAACTTTGCTATTGAAATAAATGTTAGGTGAAATTATCATCACCATTAATTATCATAAGTTGGACTGAATTAAAATCTTTCCTCCTTACACTTCTTTTGTTTTTAAGTCTAGTTAACATTGGTCCCCGTATACAGTCACAAAAAAATTCTTTTCTTGTGATGAGGACTTTTAAGATCTACTCTTCTAGCAACTTTCAAATATCCAATATGCTATTATTAACTATAGTCCATGCTATAGGTTACATCCCTATTCCTTCTTTTTTAAAATTTATTTTCATAATTTTGGTAATTCTTTCAACAATTACCAAAATTTCCTGATTGCTTAATACGATAGTTAACTGGTCTCATTCAAGCCTGGACTTTTCCTTTCTTAAAAAGCAAAAAGCAGAACATTCAAGAGGATCTTTGGGCTGTATAGGGGCTCAGTAATCCATCATGAAACCTCCTACTCTGGAAAAGGAAGCAATACTCAGTCTATGTGCCATGAAGTAGTCCATATTGACAATTTTAAATTAAAATTAGCATACTCTCTTTGTTTCTTCTAGCTTGAAATTTTTGTTGTTTCTGAATGTCTATCTATTAGAGATTTAAGCACACCATTTACTTTTGTTCACAAAAAGAAGGAGGGAGAAAACCATTTCTGTGTTAGTTTGTTTAGGTTACTATAACAAAATACCATAGATGTGGCTTATAAACAACAAACATTTGTTAATCACAGTTCTGAAGGCAGAGAAATCTAAGATCAAGATGCTGGCAGATTCTGTGTCTGGTGAGAGCCCACTTCCTGGTTCACAGACAGCTGTCTTTTTGCTGTGTCCTCACATGGTGGAAGAGACAAGGCAGCTTTCTGCAGCCTCTTTTATAAGGGCACTAATCCCATGCCTGAGGGCTCCACCATCATGACCTAATCAACTTTCAAAGGCCCCACCTCCAAATACCATCACATTGGAGATTAGGCTTCAACATTTGAATTGGGGGAGGACAAATATTCTATCATAGCAATTGGTTAAATGTTTTCTATGAGACAGACACGTTCAGGGTATTTCATATGTGTCATGATTTTGGGTTATTGCAACAGCCTTCTGAAGTGAATATTATGATCCATTTTACAAAGGCTCCAAATAATTAACTGGCCCAAGAATACTCATCTAATAAGTATTGAAGCCAGATTTCTACCCAGAGAAGAATACTGGGGTAAGTCCTGACTTCACCATTTGCATGCTAAGTGAACTTGCTCAATCATTTACTATTCAAGACTTTGTTTCCTCATGTATTATATTGGTAACAAAATAAAAAATATGTTTCATAAGATTTCTAAAGAATTAAATGAGACAATGTGTATAAAAACACTTTCTAAACTGAAAAGCAAAATTTTAAACATCCTTGAAATACCAAGGCATCAGAGAGATACATACTGTGCTAAGTATTATGACAAATGTATGATAACAATGCCTGGTACTTCAGAGAAAAGGGATGTGAGACTTGTAGAGAAAGGCACACTGAACAAGACTACAAAGATTGCACATGATGTCACCACATCAGAAAGAATGCAGAAATTACCATTATAGGTAAAAGTCAGAGCGAATAATTGAGGGGAAGGGTTGATAGTACTTGGCATTGAAATGTGACATTGGAATAGTAGACTGGAGCCAGAAGATCAGTATAAGTCAATGTGGAGCCATGATGGAAAAGTCATAATAAAGTTTGAATTCCTGTATTCATAGGGTTACTAAGGATTAGCTGGAAAAATAAATATTTATATGGCAATTTACAGATATTTATTCATTAATCCTTATGGCAACACTGAGAAGAAGGTATTGTAAGTATCACCATTTTAGGGGCAGAAGACAGGCATAAAAGAATGCCGTCAAAGAGAAACAGCACCAGACACTGGTTAAGAGTAGCAAGACAGATTTTATTCAGACTACTGCAGTAAAGGAAGAGACTCCAGTATAAACTGAGCTCAACACCAACTAAGATAAAGGTGAATGTGGTTTTTAAAGGGATAACAGAGAAGGAACACAAAAGGACTATGGATAAGTGAAAAAGAGGGAATTAAAAAGAGAGCTATGGGAAAATTGAAAATTACAGAAGGAGAATGAGTGGAAAATTACTGAAAATGTTCTGGCAATGTGGATTGGGACAAAGTACATTTTGGGTTTGGCAGCAATGCATTTTCTTGAGCAAAGACTCAGCATGGGGGCTGGGGTCACATTTAGGGACACAGCCGAGGGCAGGAGGAAGAAGCAAAGATAAAGTTTGGTCAAGTCTCTTACCAAGTGTTCAGGGAAGTCCTTTGTGTCATGTGGGAGTTCGCAGTTCACTGCACCGTATTCACACAGCTAGCGTCTGGCAGAATCAGGATTCCAACACCAGCACCCTGACTCCTGCAAGAATGCGGCATCTCATGTCAAACTTTGCTAATTCCTACACTTTATGTTTATTCCTTTGCAACCTTTATGACCCAGTTTATGCATATTCAGATGCTTGGATCCTCTCTGGTTGTCCAAAACGTTTTGGAAAATCTTGGGTGTACCCACATTGTTGTTTTGGACTTTCAAATATAATTCTTATGGATTTTTGACATGAAGTTATTTAAATCACTGAAAGGGTTGTCTCAACAGTTCTCATGAATCTGGGTCAGATGTTGCTCTTACCCATTTTGTTCTACAGTTCCTCAATCATTCTCTTGAAAAAAAAGAATGTGAAGTAACTGAACTGTTTGACTTTCCTTACCTTAAAACAAAACAAAATAAAAATCCACCACCATCATCAACCACCAGAGAACAAAATTCTATACTGAATTTACTCCTCACTACCTTTTAAAATATCTCTTGACTTCACATTTAGTTTAACTAATCTTTTATTTAACCACTCTTCTTTCAGTTTTACCAAATTACCAGACTGGACTTCTTCTGGTTTCTTGTCACCCAGGTTCCCAGCATACAAATTCAGCTTAACAGGCAAAATTATTCACACATATCCATGATTCCCTCTTTCCAAAAGTTTCCATGAAAAAGAGAGAGGAAGACAGTACACACATGAGGGAGTGGGGGGGCATGAGAGGAGAGAAAGAGAGAGACGTGGAACATCTGGTCCATGCTCAAATGCTGCCTTAGCCTCGAGAGAGAGACGGCTGCTTCAGCTCAATTTCCCTCCATCAGAAACGCTCAAGGATCTGGTTGAGCTTTACTGACATTTGAGTTTTCCCGGTGGGGAGCTCAATGGCTCAAGCAGAAGCAGCTCCCATTTCTAATAGCAAAATGTACTTAGAAGTGCAATGTGATATGGTAACTTTTTTTTAAAGAGGGGGAAGGATAAATTCACATGAGCTTTAAGAAACTCTAAAAAACTGAAATATATGGCCCTTGAGAATTCATGCAGGTGGTGAGACTGAAAATAAAACACCTACCCTAAACCATTTTGAAATACTCTTAGGTTAATAATTGAGCAAAATAGAACAAATGTAATAAAATGCATGTTTTAAAATAGCCTTGAGCCAGGAATATCCAGCTATGATTGATTTTTGTCATTAGCAACTTTAGTAGCTTCAATTCTACATACTTTTGTCCTCCTCCACATTTATCATCTACAGGCTGATGAAAGGGAGGAGCCAATTTCTGTGCACAAATTAAACCAAAGGAAAAAAAAATCTATATTAAATATTTAAAACAGACACACAATCAAAACACTCAGGTTTCTGCACTTCACGACACCTTAATTTCCATCAGCCGGTGCAGCTGTACACTTCCCACAGTGCAGAGTCTCATGAAGGGTATATTAATTAAGTCATTATGCCTTGAGAGATAGGTATAATTACAAATCTTCTCACCATACTATTTTGAGTTTCTAAAATTCAATAAGTTAGAGGCTGAGCATTTTTTTTTCAAGATGCCACAGGGGGAAAAAGCCAACAACAACAACAAAAAATCCACAGAGGGAAGGAACTATCACACTCCCCTTTACAAGAGGGCTATCTGAGAGGAGTCGTGCGGAGAGGAATCATGTGCTCATCCCAGCCCAGTTTGAAAACTACTATCACAAACTTCCAGCAAGTGCAGCTGCAAGAGGAGATTGCCCTACAAGAAAATGACCAAGAGGAAACCAAGGCTGGAGAGTCTCTCTTTCTTCTGTCTCATAGGGATGCAATGCATTCTTCTAGAATGTGGAGACAAACTAGAGCAAAGTGGTTCACCATCCACTCTAGTCTCTTTATGAGAAGGGCGACAAAAGGCTGTCCTTGGTATGGTTGCATACAAAGCTCCAAATACTGAGGACCATATTCTACAGGATAATCCACAAACTTTGCAATTAACGTCAGAAATTTTGAACAACCAGGAAATAGGATTTCAGCTTTGTTATAGCACACAATTATGTCTTTTCCATAGCTAGATATAAATCTAGGTTCTTCCAGCAGAAGAAAAATATTAAGATCCAAAGGAGATACTCTACTTACAGGTGAAAACTCAACTTGGATACATTCGATCCAAACCAGCCAGTGAATATTGAGAAAGTAACATCAAAATGCTGCTAGAGTGAACTTGATGTAATCTCTTTGCATTCAGAAGTAAGCTTCCCCCAGGTATTTGTAACCAATTTAGAGTATAGAATAATTTATTTCAAAATGTAAGGCCTTCTAAAACTTGGGTAGTATGTCTTTAATTTAACTTCAAGTTGAGTAACCTCCACACGTATTGTCTGTATACCTATGCTTGTATACAAAATATCTTTTGCTACATACTGTCTTTTTAATCTTTGTTAATGCTTACCTATCTCAGTAAGAATAGAGTATCTTGAAAGCAGACTTAATATCATTTGAATTTACCCAAACTCTTTAGCCTGGTGTCTGAGGTTTTCTCATCAGCTGACGTCACTCTAGGTTTCCATCCTTATTTCTAGATTTTGCCTTACAGGAACCTTCCTTTCAGTTAAGTTTTTCAAATAAAATACAATGTAGTAGGTACGTTGAGAATTCCAGTTACAACTCCATCTTTGCACAAGTTACTTAACCTCATTTTGTCCTAGTTTTCACATCTATAAAATGGGGGTAAAAGCCTATCTCACTGAGTTGAATCCATGTGAACTGTTTACTGCATTGTTTCACACATAAGCACTCAATCAATGCTAGCTATTATTAGTCTACAACAAACACATTTTTTGCTTTTCAACTACTACAATTTTGCTCATTCTACCTCTTAATTCTTTGCCTATAACAACCTTTCCATCCTTTAAGGAGCTAGTAGACTCCTCTACCCTGTGAAGGCATTCCTGGACTTTCTGGCCCAATCAGCTATATTTGACCTTAGAATTAAAAAGCTCAGTAAAAATCTTGTCAACCCTTTCTTATAAAAAGTAAAAATAATGTGCCTCCTATGTAATAGGCTTGCTACAATTGCTCACTTTGCAATACTCAGTGATGACTGTCGCATTCAAATATTCACACTCTTGTTTTTTCACATGCTATCTCCATGGGCACTTACACCCCCCTCATTTCCTTACCTCTTATGGTACATCCTATCTATGCCATTTGCTGTCTACTATCTATAATTATTTTATGAACTTACACGTTTTACCTTCCACTTTATTCTGGCATGGACCAGGTGCCTACATTTTTCTCTGTATCCCATTGGGCTGCTTTATTTCTCTTTCCCCTTCAAAATGGCCATAAAGACTCAAATTGGAATCATGGCTGTTTGCTTGTAGGTAATCACACACTAAGTCACCGGACACCAGCATTATGGGATGTGTACCATTTAAAACTTTGACTGAGATAAATGTCCTTTACCTTTTCAGCAGAGCTTAGTATAAAACCAACTGAACTTGTTCTCTAAATCACCGATTCTCTAATGCCCCAGAAATGGGGCAGTAAGGGGGGGCTGGCAACTGGAATAAATGAGGACATCTTTCAGGCTGATGCATGTCTGTACCGGGGATTTATGAGAGAAGGGGAGCTAGGGTCCTGGCCCCTTTGTCTATGGAAATGGAATGGGGAGGAAATAAAAGCTTCTTGGTGAGCATGAACAGGGATTCTTTTAAGCACTGGGGATCAGAGCATTCTATGCCTTGGCCTCTCCTATCTCATTGACCAAAGCAAGTCATGTTAGGCTTCCTAACTTTACAGGGAGTAAAGAAGTGCAGTGCTACTATGTGCCTAAGTGGGGAAAATATGGAAATTTGTTATAACAGCTTGGTATAACAGCACTAAAGATAATATTGTCACTTTTGCATATCTCACCATTCGCCAAAATAAATAACAGGATATGACTCAATACAGAGAATTGTTTACTGTCAGATTATCTACTTTTTCTCCCAACTTAATTTCCACTCTTATGTGATTAACCCAACTTTAAGCCAAGAGCTTCTTCCACAATAAAGTCAAATCAAAGAAGAGTGGGCCATGCCTATAGTGACCGGCTCCTTTTCCTACACTGCCTACTTCTTCCCTCGCACATTATGTTTCCTTGCTTCCACCTCAAGTTTTCTCTGGACCAACCAAGCAATCACAAGGCATATGGCAATCACAAAGTAAGAATCCACAGTGGATAAACTACAATGCTTCCCCCACCTACCTGTCCTTTCTAAGGTTATCATTTCCCTGGAATAGTAGACTGACTTATCAGCTGAATGAGACAGGAGGTCCATGGAGGAGGATGTTTACGGAGGGAGGATTTACAGGCTTGACTTAGTTGCAGGGCTGTAAGATAGAGCTGGCTTAGGTATCTGACACAAGCATTTTATCATTATTTGTTTCTGGTTTCCCAGAGACCATAAGAAAAAGACTGGCAAGCAATCAAGAGATTTTTCTGACAGCTGAGAAGACATATGTGAGAATGGAGAGAATGATCGAGGCATTCTTCACAGGGTATTTAATATACTGTATATCCTCACACAAAACTTGATGGAAGCTCACTAATGCTGCTTTGACTTTTCAAGTCACCTCTGCAGGAAATCTCTCTGTTCTGCAGGGAAGCCTTTATCTCAGGTGAAAAACAGCTCCTGTATAGGTGGTACTCATATAGGACATATGAACACAATCTCCATTTGGACTCATTAATCATTTCTATTATGCACAAATTATTCGAGGCTATAAGATATAATGAAAAAAATCTTGTAATACTAAAACGTCCAATAGAGTACTTAGGGACATTAAATAGACTGGAAAACATATGTTAGATGTCTTCCAAATTAGAATTTGTAAATAAACAATTCTAGTTTAATCACATGGCAATTTACAGGGACGTTTTTGGTAAAAAACGATCGTATCACAGTCTCTGACAAGAATTTGATGCAGATTGAGCTATCTGGCTTGCTGCTTGAGTAGTTTTAGAGGTTTTATTTGTCATTAATCTTTTTAAACACTTGGTTTACTATTTCACTCAAGAATTCTGTTTTTAAATCAATTACACAGTGAATTTTGAAATACAGCTCAGTGTCTAAAGTCTGGAGGTATGTTATCAGCCTCATGCCCACCACTCTCCATGGTCCTGACAGTGTTACTCATCCCATTGCTGGACAGCAAAGCAAACTCTTCCTTTGTGAAGAATATATCCAGTCTGTGACTACAATTTTGTAGATGTATTGGCTTTGATAAGAGAAGAGAAGCCAAAGCTCTAACTGATTGTAGATACTGGGACACACAGAGGCAGACAGGAACTCTTTCACCCCACAGTTAACTTATAAGTTAATTCATTCAGAAGAGACCATTAGTGCGGAGTGTGTCCCAGGAAATGACAGACATTTACATGGAATGGAAGAGGTTGAATATGTGGCAGTATAACACAGATACAGTGCTGTGACAGCAGGCTAGTATACCCCAAAAAGGTCCATTCTTCTAAGACACACGGATATTTTTTCCCCATTTATCTTTCAGCAGATAGGATGGTGCAGCTAGGTTTGGAACAATGAAATGTGAGTGGAAAGGACATGAGCAACTTCTCAGCCATCTCAAACTTTAAAAAGGGCCTCTCTCCTAGGACTTTGACATTTTTTCCCTTCCCATGTTCTGAAACATTGGTGTCCCTATTGTTTGCTTTCCACCATGCACATGAGTACAGCGATCTAGAGGTTTTTGCAGCAACAAGATGTAAGGAACTTGGAGCCCTGAATAACCTCGTGGAGCAAAACTGCCCAGCTGTCTGTGAAGAACTAGACTGCCATTACAGAGAAATAAACTTCTATTTAAACTACTCTACTTGGGCATCTTGTTTCTTTTTTTTCTTATGTATGTATGTATTTATTTACATTTTTACAGTGGATCATTTACCCTAACTAATAAAAGTCACTCGATCCAATCTATTTACAATTTCATTCAGCCTGATAGGGAGCACTTAACCTGGGCATCACATAAAAGCCACTTGAGCGTATTACTCTATTTGATACCTAAAAAGAGATCCTAGGAATTTCATATTAGCACCCAAGGGTTGTTTATGAAGCAGGATTTCCCTCTTCTGTAGATAGAGAAAGAGCAGTTATGAGTCCTGGGTTTGCTCATACAAAGCTTAGTCTTAGTTATCTGAGCCACCCGCCTGAACAACTTTATTCTGGCTTGTTTCTCTTGACTCATCTGACAGCCTAGACAAATGGACTGAATATGCCTTCATCTTTCATGACCTTAGTCCTCTTTGATTTGGTGGACATTAATGGATTATACAAAAAGGCTATCAGGAACAATAAAAACAGGACCGTAGGAAAGGCTGCCTCTCAAATACAGGATCATGTTTTTAGATACTGCCAGAACCAGTTGACTCATTCTTTCTTAACACTACTCAAGCTAACTTCCTGAAACTTAGCTTGTGCCAGATGTCCCACAAAGATATAACAGTAAATGTACTCTTGCCATGAAGAGAAATATATATCAAAACACTTTTGACATTATGTAACTCAGAATATGTAATAACTGAGATAAAATTGCATGCACTTTAGTAATTACATCAAAAGTATATTTTAATCCTGTAGCCTTTAGTGAGAAGAAAATATAGATGGTGCAGACTACCAAATAATTAAGATTTAACTTGACAACAGAAGAATATTAGGTGGAAAAAAATAGCTAAATGAGATGCCTCTTTATCTACTTTTTGTTTCCTACTTTCTCTCCACAAAACATAAAAGCAATGAGTACCTAAATGAGAAGCATGAATCTCTTAAGCTTTATACTTTTCCAGATTTACTATTAGAGGGTTTAGCTTTTCAGTGGATTCATTCTTGCTCGTCTACATTTAAATTAAGCCCTGATCACCCTCAGCCTCCTCTCTCAATATAATCTTAACAAGGGATATCAGTTTCTGCCAATTATGTGGTACATCACTCATTCTATGCCCCAATTTTTTTTTCTCCTTCACAATCCTAACACTGTCCATCATTATCTGTGAGCATGATATACTGACATCCCAAATTAATATGAAAGGAGAAACACATGAGAATGAAATTAGTTATCAATCTCTTCCTCTTCAGTCTGTAACATATTTCTTGAATGTGTTTACCTGTGTGTATATGTAAAAAACATATATATATATACACATACACACACATACATACATGGCTTGAGCCAAATGCTTGTGCTCTGGTGAAGCTAAAGAACTATGAACAAAACTCAACTTGAACAGGCCCATGAGGGAATCTATATAGAAATTCACTGATAGGGAAAGCACAACACAGACAAGCTCCAAAGACAAAGCTTTGAGGAACTAAATTGATACTTTCAGGTTGAATAGAAACAGAAGGAACACTGAGGGGAAAACAAGAGAGAACAAATATGCACCAGATAAAATATCAAGCTAATCTCCCAATTATGCTAATGAGAGATGTGGCATAATATTAAAAAACACTTGAAAACTGGGCTTTGAAATTTAAGAGTTTGCATGCCACAATAGGCATGAAGGTCAGAATCTAAATTCATAACTGAAAGCCATGTGCCCTGAAGGCAACTTGGTCACTACAACTACACTGATAGCAAATTGGTCTCTGATAATGTTTCAAATAATTAACCATTTGGTCAAAAATGTATATTAAAAAGGCGAAAGATTTATACGATCTGAAGAGAAACCAGAGTTTCTCTGCCCGGTGGCGCAGCGGTTTAGTCCGCGCTTGGCAGCCCGGGGTTCGCGAGTTCGGATCCCAGGCGCCCGCGGACGCGCACTGCCTGTCAGCCATGCCGTGGCGGCGTCCCATATAAAGTGGAGGAAGATGGGCACGGATGTTAGCTCAGGGCCAGTCTTCCTCAGCAAAAAGGGGAAGATTGGTAACAGATGTTAGCTCAGGGCTGGTCTTCCCCACACACAAAAAAAAAATGTATATTAATCATACCCATTTTTTTTCAACTATTGCTAATTATGTTATAGAACAAAGAAATTCTGTTCTCATTTATGAATCCTCAAACATATTCATCAAATATATAGACTTTTTTCAGATTTTCTACTTTATGTTCTGATAATTATTCATGCTCTGAATATAATATAAAAAATCTGAGGAAATTAAGTATTTAATTATAGGGAACACATCAGAACAAATTAGTTGCTTTGCATTAACCAAAAATAAAAACACAGTTGAATAATCTATGAATCATTGGAAATTTAGATTTTTCCTAATAATATCAATTGTTTTGCTTGGACTCCAGGGCTTTCAGTAAAATTGCATGCTAACTGGAAGACAACAGTGAGTAAAAAGACAACATTGTAAAGTTAGAAAATATTTTTAAGCCCTTTTTCTGTTTTAATGCCCTTCTCCATACAAAATCAATGCTCTTTCCAGCTTTGGTCTTCATGGATTTGTTTAGCACATGACCTGTGGTGGGGAATGTGTTCCCCCTCATTTCCCAGGCTTCATGCATCTAGCTAAATGCTTGAGACTGATTCTAGCTGATTGTTTATAGAAGGAAGTTGCATAAATCACTCTCAGGGTTAGCTTTATTCTCTAGCTCTCACTTCCTGCCTAGGCTTGGGAGGCCCTAGATATTCCAGATGGCACCACAAATGAGGGAAGTGGCCTCCATCCCGGAGTCAGTGCACAGAGGACAGCAGCCCTGGGAAGTTTCCCAGTCCCATCTGAGTGTGATGTGAGCAAGAATATAGCCCTTATCATATTAATCTACAAAAAATTCCAGGTCTGTCTATTGTGATAGCTCCTGTTACTTACTGTGCATTCTACAAAAATTGGCCCTAGAATGGAGTGTTGTCAAAAAATCAACCCTGATATATGTTCCATTGGCTTCATGGCCAGGTGAAGAACAGTGAATAACTGATCTTAGAGGCTTAGAAATGTGGCAAATATTTGGATAAAAGAACTCAGGGCTTCAATCAGGGTAAGAGTGTGGTTTTCCCATTCATGCCTCTCCGTAGCATCAGGAAGTTGGGAGAGTGAGGACTAAGTGAGTAGGTGGGAAGGAAGCAAAGAACAAAGGAGATTTGAGAACTGTGATTGAAAAGAACTTCGGAAGGCATTATTAGGACAAGATAGGGATTTGGACTGATAGTTTAAAGCTTATTAGAGAGTGGAAGAAAATATACTGCTGGAAAACAAAAAGGTACCCAGATTTAAAATCTTTGACACTTAGAAAAATGTAAAACAAAATACATTTTTTAAAATCTTTTTTTAAGCATTAGAAAGCTGTCAAAATTACAGGGGATTTAGAAATAAGGATCTTGGCAAAAAAGGAAAATACCCAGTAATCTGTCTTCCATCCCCCCCCCCCATTTTTCTGCCTCAAAACATTTGCAGATTCATAGGCTCCAGAGGCTCAGCAGCTGAAAGACGGTAGCTTTTAAGAGGCCGAGAAGCTGAGCGAAGCTGGTAACAATGTTACAGGGCTGGAGGGACAATAATTAGAATTCAGAGCAATTCAGATAGGCAGGACTTGAGGAGTCTGGAAGCATATGGAAGCCTAAAGAAGTGAGCCCAACATTTGGTATTATGTTTCTTCTTGGGAAGAGGATGATTTGTAGTAACTGCATAGAGATTGAAAAGCCAGGCAGGAAGTGGTAACTAGGAGACTAAGGATCTGACCAGAGATCCTGGCAGTCTGAAGGTGCTGGGGGCATGGGGAGGAGACACAGATTGCAATTCAAGCTGGGCCAAGGAAGGTTGGCCTTGGTAAACCACGTAGACTTTCAGTTGAGAGTCCTGCAGGGTGAGTGTTCCTAAACAGTAGCCAAACTGGCAGTAATGAATACACTTTTTAAAATTTACTTTAAAGTGCTGCTATTCTAGGGGCCAGCCAGGTGCCATAGTGGTTAAGTTTGCATACTCTACTTCCTCGGAGCAGGGTTCTCATGTGCAGATCCTAGGCACAGGCCTATGCACCGCTCATCAAGCCATGCTGTGGCAGCGTCCCATATACAAAATAGAGGGAGATGGGAACAGATGTTAGCTCAGGGACAATGTTCCTCAGGAAAAAGAGGAAGACTGGCAACAGACATTAGCTCATGGCCAACTTCCTCACACACACACACACACACACACACACACACACACAAAATGATGCTATTCTTGATGAATTTTTAATTTAAGGAGATTTGCATTATTTCAGATTTTGGACATAAATGACACATTAACTGTTATATGGCACCATTAAAAATCCTCGTAACTGAAATTGTCATAGCATATGTCCTCACTTACTTGATTATTTGTGTCATATTTTCTTAGTCCTTACTAAGTCCCAAGATCTGTGTCAGATAATAGAGATACAAGGTAACTAAGACACCATTCATTTTCTCTAGGAGTTTACAATCTAGTGGGGGGACATCTATGAAGGTGGGCTCTAGACTAGAGGACATGTACTATGATAGGAGAAATCATGGGGAGGCTGTGAAGACACATAAGAGGCTTACTATCTGAAGGCAAGTCTGGGGGTTACTGCTACCTTACTCCTCTCATTAAGGAAAACTGTAACCTTGACCATCAAGTCCCTTAAAGAACCGAATGAACAAATCATTGACATTTACATTTAAATTTTTCTGATATATGTAGATATAGATATACATATCTAGAGATAGATATCTGTATACTGTATATGAATATGTTGATATGAATATCTATATCTACAAATGTAGATAATTATATCTTTATAGATATCTATGTCTCTATATATTGCATAAAATATTGTCCTCATTTTACAGATTAGAAAACAAATTTAAAGGCTGTGTGAATTGCCAAGGGCACAGAGCTAATAACTGAATGAAGCAGAATTCAAAACCAGGTTCAGTTAGCTCAGTTAGCCACACACACTCCATGAGTCAACCACCTAAAATAGGGATATTAGAAAAAATTAAAGGACTAAGCATTTGGCTTCATTTGTATCCCTCAACAATGGGATGACCACTTAGTAACTTATTTAAATAAACAATAATTATTATTTATAATAATTAATAAATATTATTATATAATTATTGTTTAATTGTTTCAGTTATTTAAATAATCCATGTTTCCTCAACTTACACCAATCTGTGGTGTAAAATAAAACTACAAAAGTGGTAACCAACTAGAAGCATTCTGGGTTGGTTTTCAGTTGTGAAATGGTAGAACACTCAGACAACCTTAGATTCCAATTCTTTGAATGCCACCAATGAATCTTAGTTGGATCTCAAGTATTTCAGAGCACCACAAAATATTCTCCTTTGCTATTTCTAGAGATATCCCTTGGATCTGCCCAAAAGTTTCTCACCACAACCAATATTCAGGCATACAGTTCAGTACCAATTTTCTGTGGTTATTTTGGGCTCCTGGCATGGACTCTCCCTTGCAGCTCTCTTGTATTCAGATGCACTGTGTTACTCTGTTGAAGAAGAGAAAGTTCTCTCCATCCTTTTTGGGTTGTGAGATAGCAAATGCTCTCAATTTCTCACGTAGGCATGTTAGCGACAGCTCGTTTGGTATTTTTTTTTATTTTATTATGCAACCCTATCTTACAAGTACTTGGATATTAGCCTTAGAAATTGATTGTTAAAACAGGCTGAATGACCTATAGCAGACTCTAGTTAAAATTGCTTTACCACTCCCCTCCCTAAGATAGCATTTGAATTTGTGTCACATATGTATGCCTCCACCTCTGCTACTTAGGAAGAATTTCTTCCTTCATATTTCTTAAAAAACACAGACTCTCATCTCCCTGCAAGCTCTTCAAATGTGTTTTACTCATGAGCTGGTCCTGGGCTTCGATGCTGCCCCTAGAGTCATCTGCTATATTTATTTTTATTGAATGGTTGATAAAGGGTATAGTTAAAGGAAAAATTACTGCAGACCCTTTTGGGCCTATCTTTCCCAGAGCAATTCATTGTGCAATATGGCTCCTTTTATATGGGTAAGATAATTGTGTTATTATTATGATGCAGCTTTGAGAATGGAGGTGAATATCTTTACTGAATTAGATATTGTAATAACACCTGCAGCAGCCTGGACTTTACTGATGAAGACCACAAGTACACACATTCAGCTCTCTATAAGTGAGTGTCCTTCCAGATTCTTTTTCATTAAAATTGATGCAAGTGTACCAAGCTCTGCAGCCTTGCCACTTTGACTGCACTTACGACCTGCAGACAGAAATGTGGTCTCTGACTGTGAGTGAACAAGAGTGGCCAGTGCCCTATACCTACGGCTGCTGCAGTATTTCCATTTCATTCCCCTCCATTAGCATGACCAGCAGCAACAGTTTGGATGAGGTTGTGGGAAAATCCTTCAGCTGGACACTGTGTTTTTCCTTTCTATTTGAGCCAAGGTATGGCAGGAGGCAGCTGTAAGAAAGCTGGAGCATTATGGTAAGTGAAATAAGCCAGGCAAAGACAAATACCATGTGGTATCACTAATATGTGGAATCTGAAAAAAAAAAAAGTCAAACTCATTGCAACAGAGAGTAGAAAATTGGTTGTCAGGGGCTGGATTGTGAGAGAAATAGGGAAAAGTTTGGTAAAAGGGTACAGACTTTCAGCTATAAGATGAATAAGATCTGAGGAAGTAATGTAAAACTTAATGACTAAAACAGTATAGTGTATAATTAAACTTGCTAAGAGAGTAGAATTTAAATGAAGGGAATTCTTCCACAATGTGTATCACCACAATGTACACTTTAAATATCTTACAACTTTATATGTCAACTATATCTCAATAAAGCTGAAATTTAAAAAAAATATTGCTTGTAAAAGGGTGCCAGTTCTCAATTGGCAGATTTAACCAAAAGGTAAAATCCAGAGCTGATCTATAACCTAAGGGCAGCCTCTGTCCATCACAACCCTGAGCTAATATTTAGATGGACAGTCAAATCCTTTAAAAAAGGAGAAAAAAACTAGTTAAGGATAAACAGCAACTAGACTTCATAGTGATTATTTTTACTTACTGATTCATTTTCCTTCATACTTGACCACATGTGTTAGCAAACTGTCTAGACCTACCAATTGGGTGAAATCAGCTGGCAGAAGGGAAAGAAGAAATTTGTTAATGGCATATGAAATTGGCAAAGAGAGATGGAGTTTTTCCTCCATTCTCATTGACAAATGATAGAAGAATATGAAAATTTAAAGAAGAGAGAATTAGGTCTTATAAAATGTTTTATTGCTAATCATTTACTTTTCTAGTTATTCCATAAAGGATGCTAAGAGAGAAACTGGCTAATTCCTGAAAAAGGGTAAGAATTGAGAAGAATATATGTTACATGTGTTCATGCCTCTGTGTTTGTAGTATATTTAGTTCAGTGCTGCCTGAAGAAAATATGGATAAGAATGAATGACCTTACAGTTCATTTCTACTCCTATGAGTCAAAGGAATTATTTAGAATATTATGAAGGAGTTATCACTTTAAATGCAGCTAATGTGTCCCTGGAAGCACTGCTACTGCAGATGGTGGGGAGTCACATCTCCTATTTGTAATAACAGCAATGAGAGCAATGCAATTCATCAGAGATGTTTCATGAGACAGGAAAAAGTGCTGACTGCAGCCAAATGGAACGAGGAGATAAAGGACATCAGCGTAGCATGGGAAAGGATTCCTAAGAAAACTAATGTGTCCTCAAAGGGTTATCTGCTACTTAATAATAAGCATGATTTGAGAAAAATGAAAGCAAATGAGTGTGAACAGGTCAAAAGTTAATCAGAACAACTCTACTAAATGGCAAAAGACATCAACTAAAGAGGCAAGGAAATATGTGAAATAAAAAATGTGAGGATTACAAAAGAAGGGATTAAGTCCCTTGCAATGAAGGATTTCATCCGTTCTACATTTGCGAATCTTGTCCCATCTTCAAAGCCTTTCTCAAGCCCCACTTCTTCCAGGAAACCTTCCCAGGAAATTCAAACCCACTTGAACTCAGTCTGTGTTGCCTGGATCACTCATATGGCAATAAATCCTGTGTCTTTGTGTCTTAAGGATGGAGCAACGAATGTCAGGTAGGAAGGGAGAAGCATCTCATACTGATTGCTTCACAGAACCCCATGTCTCCTCTGTAAATGGCAATTGCACTTTTCCAGTTGCTTAGGACACAAAAGCTGAAGTCATCCCTGACTCTTCATTTTTTGGAAAAAAAAACAGACTACTTTTTAGAGTGTTTTACATTTACACAAAAAATGTGAAGATAGTACAGAGAGTTCCCATATACTCTGAACCCAGTTTCCTCTATTATTAATATCTTACATTAGTATGGCAAATTGTTAACAGTTAATGATCCAATATTGATACACTTTTATCAACAGAAGTCCATACTTCACTTGGATTTCCTTAGCTTTTACCTAACGTCCTTTTCTATTCCAGGATCCCACCCGGGAAAACACTTTACCTTCACTTGCCGTCCTTCCTAGACTCTTCTTGGCTGTGCCTGTTTCTCAGACTTGCCTTGTTTTTGATGATTTTGACAGTTTGGAGGAGTCATGGTCAAGTATTTTGTAGGATGTTCCTCTACTAGAATTTGTCTGATATTTTTCTCGTGATTAGACTGGGGTTATGGGTTTTGAAAAGGGAGACAGAGATAATGCACTATTTTCATCACATCATGTCTTTGATTCTTCTTCTTGTCTCACAGAGCACAGCCAATCCATTAGCAAATCCCATTGGCTTTTCCAATGGCATATTTCCAGAATCTAATCAACTAGCAACACTCCACAACTACCACTCTGGTCCATGTCATCATAATCTTTCTCTTGGATAATTTTAGTAGAATCTTAATTGATCTCCCATCTTTCACCTCTCCTCCTACAGAGAATCCAGAGTGAGCTTTTTTAAAATATAAGTTAAGTCATTTCACTCCTCAACTCAAAACCTCCAGTTAATTCCCATCTCACTCAAAATAAAGATCCCAAACTCTTTACAATGGCCTGCAGGGGCCTCCATGGTCTAGCCTTGCCATCTCTTGGACCACATCTCCTAAGAGTTCAGGCTCACGGTCCACCCTCTTGTTTTCTCAACTACTTAAAATGTACTTCTGATCACAGTTTATAGGGATGTCTTCTTGTCATTTCCCAAGGGGGCAATGGAATCCCAATGAAATATTAGACTCTGATACCATTGCTCCTTGTATCTAATATATACTGTATTAAGATAGCTCATCGCTGCGGTTGGAAGTAATATACAAACTGCAAGAGCTGGCTAACACCTAAGGGTCATAATCAGCTTCTAGAGGCTACCACATTCCTTGGCTTGAGACCCCAACATTGGTGGGTGGACTACTTCCCTCACTCCCCTTCTTTTGCATCTGTCTGACTGCAGCTTGAGAAACTTCTCTACTTTTAAGGGCTCATGTGATTTTATTGGACCCAGCTGAATAATCCAGGATAATCTTCCCATCTCAATGTCTGCAACCTTAATCACATCTGCAAAGTCCTTTTTTCTATGTAACTTAACATATTCACAGGTTCTGGGGATTAGGAGGTGGGCATTGGGGGGCATTATTCTGCTTACTGCATTCATATTGTTCTCTTGTGATCACCAGGAAACTCACTGTACCTGAGCAGTCCGGGAAAAGGAAGTTTATCTGAAATACAAAATGTACAGTACTCGATATAGTGCTCTGTGTAAAAGACAATAACAATATGAGGTGAAAATGATTGAAATTTCAGGACTTTAGCTTGTCTAAGTTGTTTCCTTCAGATTTGGTATTATTTGTAATAATTCTAGAGCACTAATGAAGCAATCAATATTATAATAACACCTCTGCCACTGAGAAGCTATGACTTTAATTCAACTCTGTGAGCCACCGTTACTTTCATCTCTATTTGTTCTGAAAAAAAAATTAAATAGTGTGATGATTAGCTGAAAAAGAAGACAAAATTAAAGAATTTATACTTGTTCTTTTACATGTCTCACCTTGGGGAATCTGTGTTACATAATGTTATTCTCTAGCCTGCCTCTCAGAACTGTAGTCCATTGAAACTATGGGAGTTGTATCACTTTCTAAAATTTTATCCAATCATGTAAATTCCTTTTCAACATTAAACTCATAACAGCATGCCCAATATTACTCAATTTATTATCATCAATAAATTGCTAGATGAATTGTTTCCTTCCACTTTGAGATCATTAATTAAGATGTTTTTGGTGACTGAACATCTCCCCACCCCAACATACCTTGTTAAGAGCCTCCTGGCACCAGAATGTTTAGGCCATTAATCAGTTCCAATGGGCCTGTCCCTCAGCCCACCTTGATACATATGAGAGCCTCATCAGCTCTGATGCACTTAGAGTCATAGGCCAGGCCCTGAGCTATTGTCAGAGACCATCACAGATATCCAGAAGAACCACAGTGAAATCAGCAGCCTCTGAATAAAAATCAGACCCACCAATATCCTTGAGTCAGGCCTTGGCCCATGGCTCCATAGTCCATAGAGCAATAATTCTGAGGTAAGAATGCGGATGGAGACAATGGATGTGTTTGAGAAATATTTAAGTAGTAATATTGGAATGACTTGAAGATGGAATTGCTATAAGGAATAAAATTTGTGCCCAAGTTATAATTTTTTTTACCTTCAGTAACTGAAGAGATAGTGATATCATTCCCTTAGAGAATACGGAAAGAGCAGTAGTTCTTGTGTGTGGGTGTGTGGGTGTGTGCTGGTGAGAGTAGGGAAGAGTTGTAACCAGTCTATTTTTATGAAATATGTTTGGTATGTCTCAGGAAGATCTAAATGGTGATGTCCAATAGTCATTTCAATACATTGGTCTTAAATTCCAGAGTGTGGTTCTGAGTTTAGATTTGAATTCCATCATACTACACATAGCAATTGACAGTATACAGGTAGATGAACTCCATCAGGAAGAAAAAGAAAGAATATGCTGGGGAGAACCTTGAGAACTATAACAGAGACTGTAAGTACAGCCAGGGGTACAAGCCTATAATCCCATGAAACAAGGAAACAATAGTTTCAAGGTGATGAGAATGTTCATCAGCAGAAATATTGTCAATTTATCAGGAGCATAATGCATTCTGCTATTACTAAAGTCTCTCTTATAACTTTCAATCAACTTTGTTTTTAGACAACGGCCATGGTACAAAGAATTATACTGGCTCTGAAACTAGAATATGTCTGGGATGGAATCACAACTCTGTTACTTAGAGACGTTCAACAAGCTTTATGACTTCTCTAAGCCTCGATATATTCACAAGTCATGTCCAGAGGATGATGCCTTTCCACAGAATGGAGAGGTTTACTGGTAATTATATCTTGTAAGCAGCAAATAGTTCTCCCATGCAAATTTAAGTTAAGTGGGGTGGGGGGCAAAATTTGGATCATTTTTGTTCATTGCTATATCCCCAGTTTCCATGACAATGTTTTTGATGTAGCATATGTTCTATAAACTTTATCTAATTAATAAGTAATAGAAGCTCCCTTTATGACCACTAACATTGTATGGACCTGTACAATTTATTGTTATGATAGATTCTAGTGGACAGTATAAAACTTGTTGAAGTATTTGAAGAGATAAATGAGATTTCTGGAATTTAATCTTTCCACTGGAAGAAGATTGATAATTTAGTTATGAGATGATTTATGTAGATTTATTAGCAATTGAAAACTGTCCCTGAATTATAGATATGTTTCAATTCAAGTGATTTGGAAAAAAAAAATTTGAGACTCCTGTATTTAAGGAAATGTGTCAAACGTTGCAGGAGATGCAAAGAAAATAGGAGAACTACTGCCCCCAAGTAATCTGCTATTTTTGCAACAAAATAAAATGGCTTGATGTTCCCAGAACTTAGGATAAGCTACAATGGAAGTTTGAGATGCAGAGCAAAGACAGCAATTAACCTCTCATACTCATTCCTTTCAGGCTAACTCTACCCAAGGCAGTGGGACCGATGAGTCACTGGGAAAAAGAAATGTAACAGCCCCAATCAACACATTATGGCCTCAGAACACTTTTCTCTTACAACCCATTCTCACTGGGCATCCAATGAAATCCTTTAATTATAATTTTTGTCCAGATCCTGATGATAAATATTCTTCAACTCAGATATACCTCCTGATTTTTAGACACATTTCTCCAATTCTCTGTTAGACAAACCTGGGAAGTTCACAAGCAATCAAAACTGCAAGAAATGAAATAATAGATCATCTCCTTTCCACATCACCAACTGGACTCCCTTCCTGAGGTGTTTTGTCTTTGTTTTTCTTTTTTTCTCAAGATAGAAACCTGAGCACCACCTTGACTCTTCCTCTCTATCACTCTTCCAAGCTATTCAGTCTCAAACCCTGTCAGTCTGTCCTCTCTAGTGCCTTTTGAATTATACACTTTTTCCACCTTGAATGCTACTGTTTAATTCTGTTTAATTCACCAACATCTTTATTAAGGACTTTTGAAAAATTCTCTTAACTGGTCTCCCTCCAGGCCTATTCACCTCTCATTCTTAATCCTTACACTGCAATCAGAATAATATCACTAAAATATAAACAGATATGTTATTTTTGGTGTAGGTGCCAATAAATCAGTGTTTTTGCAATATCAGTATCCTCACAGCATAAGTGTGCTAAAAGGGTAACTTCTCTCCTTGTGACATAAATGCCCTCTTTGACTGCTTGGAGCTTCAGTATTTCCTCCGAATCTAGGAAAAGAAGAAAGTCGAGGGAGAAGGGTGAACATTTAATCCCAACCCTAAGACAAATAGTAATTTAACTAGTAAGTATAAAAACTTGTTGGGCACTTGAACACTCACCAAGATAATTTAATTGAAAATGAGCTCACATGATGTTTTATTCTCAAGTTTACAGTTCTTGGAATTAGGGTCATTCTCCCCAGGTGTTTTGAGTATATTATTCAATTTAATTTATTTTAGTTTGACTCCATAATGGCTTCCTTAAAGTTCTTAATAGAAACAGTTACCATACACAAAGGGAAGTACTGCGTTTCTGGCCTAGTTGTCAAGGCTCCTGGTAGGGCCTCCTAAAGCAGTGTTAATCATTTACACTACAGTACGGTGGAGGCTTGCTTTAAGGGGATGTGGAAGCAGAAGAAGCAAAGCAAAGGAGCAATGGGGTCACTTCTGAAGTGGTGAGAAGGCCTATAATTGTGCGTTTCAGGATATGAGAAGAAAATTTTGTTCTTTACAGATTCATCCTTTACCCATATGCAAGATTTGAAGCTTCTATTATCAGATTTATCAAGCTGCAAGCAAATAGCCAGGAAGAAAGAGTAAAAATTAAGTCCAAGTCTCTCATTTTTGTAGATGAGAAGACTTAAGCTTAGAGGGTGGAAAGGATGTGTTCAAAATTCTATAGTTAAAATAAATATAGAGTTTTACATCTGTGTAACTTATCCAATCATTGTCTTATTATCTTCATTTAATACACATTAGTTTTCTATGATGAGTAATAAATTACCCTTACATCAGTGGCTGAAAACCAGGTCTATTTATCATCCCCCAGTTTCTACGGGTCAGGAGTCCGTGCGCCACACAGAGGAGTCATCCACTCAGTCTCCCATGAGACTGTGATCAAGGTGGCATCCAGGGCTGTGGTCTCAACTGAAGCTCAGGTTCCTACTCTGAGATCACTGGTTGTTGACAGATCCATGTCCTTGTAGAAACCCTGAGGACTATCGTCCTCCAGGACAGCTGGAGAGCCTCTGATGCTTCAACACCTTTGTTTAGGGCTCATCTGATTAGGTCAGGATATTCTAACAATAGTCTTCCTTTGATTACTTCAAAGTTAACTGATTGGAGATCTTAATTGCATTTGCAACACCCCTTCCCCTTTGTAATATAACAACCAACCAAGAGAGCAATATCCACCATATTCACAGGGTTTTAGATTTCCTCTGTATAGTTCAGCAGCATAATTAGATAAAGAGATGATGAAGAATAGATGTCTTGAATCAGACATCCTGACTTCAGCTATTGTCTCTGGCACTTTCTAAATATTCATGCAACTTGCTTAGTCCTTCCTTAAGCTTTTAAGTCTTTGTTTCTCTTCTGCAAAATGAGGATAAAATACATTCACGTACTAGATACCTTTTTGAACTGTGTCCAGAATAGAAACCAGACACTATTTCTTGCCATTTGATCAAAATTCACCATCTCTTGGCTGATTTATTTGAAGTCAATGCTGCTTTTTTTCACTGGGTCATGGATAATACTGCATAGTTCTGATCTTTTTCCTTGAACCCAGAAACTTGAATTTCTTTTGACCTAAAACTTCAAAATTTTAAAAAGTTTACTTATTTTCATTTGTTTGTTTTACATGAAGAAGATTATGAAGCCAACACGAATTTCAAAGGTTGGCATCTGCTAGGGAATGAATATTAACAAAAGGGTGCTATCACCCTTGGCCAAATTTTCTTGCCTCTAAAATATATTTTTAAAAAAGTAATAAAATGGCAACTGTTAAAGACTGATCTCAGCCCAAAAACAAGACTGTTTGGCATTTCTGGGTTTAAATTAAAAGTCTACTAACATTTGTGGGAGCCAGGCAGGGATCAAGCCTCACAAAAGAGCTCTTGATTGGCAATTAGCAATTAGAAATTTTCAGAATGTTCAGGAGGTAATTTTGGATAAGTACTTAAACCCATGGCTGCATGTCTGATCCTTTCCAAGGTTCTCACGTATCACACTTGCAAAGCTGAGAGGAAAATTTCCCAGTTACAGGTTGCCTCCAGGGATGTTTCTGATGTTTGCTTCATTTACAGCAAGAAGGATTTCATAGTTTTTTTCAAACTGTGACCCATTTTTAAGCCAGTGTGGAGGTAATTAAAAGGCAAATAAGAAATAATAATGACATATTCGATACCTACTCTGTGCCTGGTGTCTTTCTCAACTTTAGAAATAAAGTATTATTACTTTAATTTTTCAGATATTTAGAGATGCTACATGACTTACCTAAAGTCACAAGTGTCTAAGCAGCATAAGAATCCAGTTATATCTGGCCACATATCTTAAACCTTTCACAGTAAGAAAAGTCTTGACAAGGAAGTGGGGATCATTCTTTCTCATGGAGACTCTGTCAGAGGGAAAATAAGCCAATCAATTTGCAGAATGGAAGGATATGGTGAAACAGAACTTGCTTACATTGTGCTGCTATGTAGGTAGTCTCTGTGAGTCATTCATTTATTTATTTATTTATGTAAAAACATTTATTAAGCACCTACTATGTGCCAGGTACTGTAGTAGGCCTTTCAGATACATCCATGAATAAAACAAAATCTTTGGCCCTTTAGAGCTTACTTTTCCATGGCTCAACAGACTGTGAACAACACATATATGAAGAAGTAAATTATATGGTATGTTAACAGATGATGGGAAAAACTGAACAGGGTAGAGGGATCAGGAGTGGAATTTGAAACAGAATGGTTGGAATAGGGTGCATTGGGAAGGAAAACACTGGTCAAAAACTGAAGACGGTGAATTAGATAGGAGGGTGTTGTGAGGAAAACACTAGAGTAAGATGGACCAAAAATTAAGTTGGGAGTGATTCTAACATTTTTTTTCAACTATAAAAATCCACCCTAAATCTATCCTTTTTTCAATTCTGCTAGAAGCCAAACTCATCATCTTTTTATTTTGTCTCTCCTTTCTGTTGCCCCTCCTCTAACCATTTCTAATTCTCCATTCACTTTCTCCTTATTTTCCTTCATTCTCTTCATTGTTACAACTCACCTTTAAAATTTTATTTATAATATATGGTTTCATTTTTTATATTCCTCTTACAATCCTTTACCTCTTCTACCCAAAAGCTCCCACAGGCAATACTGCACAGAAAGGACATGTGAGCAACTTTTTTCCTCTTTCACCCTCTAGTCTAGGCCTTATTTTTACTTAAGGATTTATTAGGTCTTTGTGTTACATATTCTCCACCTGACTACTGAGGTTCATTGCCACCTTGTTAAGTGTCCAGGAAGTGGCTTCTACAACCCAGCTGTCTTGCCCTCTCACTTTCAATTGTCTTCATCCAGATCAGAGGACAAAAAGGGGGTGATCAGTCTTATCTCCCTCCCTTCTGGATGCAGTTTCGCAGGGGTCTTCCGAGGTCACAGCTCCTGTAAGGGAGCCCTTTCTTCCAGTGGCAGTTCTTATTGGTAACCACTCATTCTCTTGTTCCTTCAGACAAGGGCAGCAATGACTTTATACAGTCAAGACATACTTCACCTTCTCTTATGGATTTTTTAACTTCTGTGCAAATCTTTGTAAATCGTCCCTTCGTTAAAGCCTCTTTGAATTCCCTTTTAAGAGGGTCATCTACTTCTACTTGGGACCCTGACCTTTAGGATATCATATTATTCCATAGCAGGGTCAACGTCCATCATAAATAAGTAGAGTAGGTATGAGTTGATGCAAGTAGAAATATCTCCATCGTGCTTATAAAATTCACTTGCATATTTTACACTACCGTTTATTTTGTACCAACTGCGTACCAGATACTAGAGCAAGTGCTTAATATACATTCTCTCATTAAGTCCATACAGCAGCCCTGTGAATGGGAATTGTCTCCATTTCATAGATGAAGATACTAAGGTTTGAAGAGAACATGGAATTTGTCCACAGTTACAAAGGTCGTGATTGTTGGAAATAGAATACTAACCCAGGTATCTGTGACTTCAAAGTGCATATTCCATTTAATTTTTGGAGAGACCTTCTTCATCCAATGTATTTAATTTAAAATAAATAGATTTCTTAAATGGCCCTTAATATAGTACAAATGTCATAAGGAAATTTGGGGAAAATTAATTGATCCTAAGAAACCCAATGAATAAAGAGAAAATAAAGTTCTGACAGAAGGGTAAAAAATCAAGAGGCAGACTGAAAGACACACTTTTCTTTTGAGAGTAGCCCTACACCAAGTCATTTAAAATCTTAAGTCAGCTTAGACTCTAAGCATGAGTTAACAGTGTGTGCATAATAATTCCTGTAGAAACTGGAAATATAGTGAGAATCATGCAGTGTTAGGAACTCTTCAGAATTCTTGAAGTCTGCTCATTGGCAGTGATGCTGATGAGTCAGGATAGGTGGCAAGTAGCCTGTACTTAAAAATTTTAAGAAAACTAAGATCAAAACCAAGTTCTGCCAATTTTATTAGCTGTTTGATCTTGGGCAAGTCACTTGACCTGCCTGAATCTCTCTTCCTTAATATGGAAAACTAATGTAACAATGACTACCTCATAAGGATTTGGTGCATATTAATTTAAAAAAATCTAAGTTAAAACACTTTAAACACTATAAGATGTCATAAGATGTACAGAATGGTTATGATTAAGGCAATATCCACTATCAGAAAGGGCTAAGAGGAATACTTGGATACAGACAATCCCACCATTTTGGAATTCTAAAAATCTGCATTCACTTATGGAATATTTTATTCTTTATTTTTCTCATGCCATTTCACTTTTTGGAACCTTATCTCTGAAGCACTAATGCGCTGCTAGAAAACTCAAACTTGTCTGTGATCAAACAATGAATTTTCTCTTAGCTTTCTGGCTAACATGACTCTATTTCCCTTTTTGTGGGTGGGGATGGATACAAAGAAGGTGAAACTCAATCATGAAATGATATTTGTGGAATAATATAAAGTGCATACCATTTTGTACTACAGTACTTCTCTATGTCCTAACATTCCAACTCCTTTCCAATAGAATTTGAAGTGACTTACAATAAAAGATATGTAAATTGAGATGATTGGGTTAATGTTAAATATCAAAAATACATAATAAAATGTTTAAAGATATTAAATTAAAAAAGGAGAAGGAAGAAAAACATGAGGACTAAAATAATTTTTTTAATTGAAAGTGACAAATCACCTCTGAGCTTTATGTCAGCCTGAACAAAAAGGAAGAATGTGACTCGTAATACGAACAAAAAAAGTATGAAAAAAAATCTTCAAGATGAACACATTACACATTTGTAGAGACTTAGGGAAGTAGCTTTACTGTTTTTTTCTAATTAGAGAAACAATTATAACTGTTGATAATTTACTATTTAATAATTTTTAAAATGACATATTTTCATCTGAAAGATTTAAAATATAGAATATTATTAAAAAGAAAATAAAAAGCACTCATAATATCAAAACCCAGAGATCTTAAGCATTAATTTGGAGTGTATGTTGTATTTTCAAAATTGTTTCTATATATGCATTTTTATAAAAATTGGAAGTAATTATATTCATAAAGTTTTGTAAGTACTTTTGCTCATAACGATGTCATAGACATTTTATAGTATTAGTAAATAAAGATATCCAATTATCATTCTAATGATGGCATAGCATTTTTGTATAGATATTAACTGATTAAACAATTGTGTGTGTGTGTGTGTACACAGAGAGAAAAAGAGAGACAGAGACAGAGAGAATTTGTCCCCTTTTCTCTTCTTTTTCAAACAGTTTCAATAAGCAACCTTATGTATGGAGCTTGTCTGTTTCTCTTAGTATTTCCTTAGAACATTCTACCACAGATAAAATTTCTGGACGAAGGCATGCAGTTTAACCCTTCATTAAAAAAAAGCACACGGAAGTTTATTTTCATTACTTTCATAAACACCAGTTACTACAAGTATCTATCTATCTCTTTATCTATCATCTATCATCTAGCTATCTGTCTATCATGTATTTACTCTGATAGACAAAACACAGCATTGTGGTATTTACTTGCATTTCTTTGCTTGTGAGGATGAATGTCTTTTCACATGTGTCTTTTTTATATTTTTCATTTTTGTGATTAGTCCATTAATACTCTCAGCTTATTTTTACTACTGTTTTCCTTTTATATTGATTTATAGAAATTCTTTAAATATTAAAGATATTAATCCTTTGCTGTCATATGTGAACCAATTATCTATTACTGTTTAGTCTTGTTTAGTTTAGTTTTGATCTTTAATTTGTTGTCTATATTTACTAGTAAGAAATATTATCTTTATAGGTAGCTATGTCTGTCAGTCTTTTTTTTCCTTTGTACTCTTTACGTGACTGTCAATCTTAAAAGAAACTTCTCTAATACTATGAACTTGTGTGTATGTGTGTGTATTTCCACTCTAAATTTTACCCTACTAGATTGGGAACATTATTTAATACTTTCAAATATATCGTCCGTCTATAATTTATTGTGGTGAAAATTATAAAGTAGCTATAGAACTTCTGCTTTTCAAAAGATTGACAGAATATTTTTAAACATATCCTTTTCATACTAATGTAAAATGGTATCTTTATTATATTCTAAATTCCTTTTTTCAGTTTAACCTGTTTCTGAATTTTACCATCTGTCCTTTCTTCTGTATTAGTACTGCACTGTGATAATTACTATGCACTGTGATAATTACTATATCTTTATAACATAACTTAGAATATTATAGGGTAAATACTGCCTAATTATTCTTCTTTTAAAATTATTTTGTCAACTTTACAGAATTTGTTCTTCTGACCGAATTTTAGAATTATTTTGTCAAAATGTCAAGCAAACATCAAAATTTTCCCAGGAATTTAACCTAAAACCTCTGATTTAATTATATGCTATCATCACTGAATTGAAATATCAGTTTTATCATATGTTAAGTTCCCATCTACAGAAGTTCTTCTTAAAATTTTCGATTAATTTGGGAGAGAATCCAACAACATAAAATGTTTCTCCGTTTATTACAATTTTCTTTGTGTTGATAAATAAAGTTCAATATTTTCTTCATACAGGTCTTCAAAATTATTGTTTACTTTCTCATATTACATTTATCTTGGCACTGCAATTGAGACTTTCCTTTTCATTGCATTTTAAATTATTTACTGCTGATATATACACAATCATTATATTTTTATGTAGTTATGTTTGGCTACCTTGCATCCCTAGATCACACACACACATACTTGCACACTCATGCAATTATTTATGTATTTTTAATACTCATATGTCTCTTTGATTTGTCAGGGACACAATCACATCCAATGTCATTAAAACTCACTTCTCTTTTTTTCCCATTATTTATGCTGACATACGCATGAACTTCCAACAGTTATGGAGAACAGTGGTGAGACCAGGTTCTTTTTCTTGGTTCTGACTTTAAAGCAATGGATTCCACCATTTCATCCTTAAGAAGGACATTTGCTGTTGTTTTCTTAAGACATCTTAGCTATTCCTGCTTTATTAGGACTTCAAGAAAAAAAAAAAGGAACAGGTCTTATATCTTCTGAAAGTTTCTTAGCTTCTGTCTAGACTCGATTTTCAACCAGAAACAGTAGCCGTCTCCCATAGGAAGCATTTGAACACGGTGTGAGAAGGGAGAGCCAGGATTTTTGGTTGCTCCAATGAGTGGAGAATGCTACTGGCATTTATTTACTGGGGAGGGACCAGAGATGCCAAAGGTTCTGCTGTGCATAGCAATATCCTGCTCAACTGTAATCGGTGTCCCTGCTGAAAAAACACGATCCAGCTTACTTTTTATCTTCTTTAATATATAAACATTGTGGGTTACATTAATAAATTTCATGTTTTTCAGAAGGAAATTGCATTCCCATATGATACTGTAATTCATCATGACCCAGCTGGATTAGATTTGCTAATATTTTATTTCTGAATTTACATCTACATTCATAAAAGAGATTGAGCTAGATTTTTTACAAGATCACATATATACATAGAAATACCTTATGAAATAAAAATCTCATATGTTACTGTTATTTTTTCTGTCTTTTTCTATGTTTTCTTGTAATTTTTCCTTGCTGGCTTTATTAATCATCCCTCTCCTCACTCCCCTATTTATCTGAAGGATATGAATCCTATGTTTATTCTGCTAATGGTTTACCTACGTATTTGAATCTAAATGTCTGTATTAAGGTCAAGAACAAAAAATTCCCAAAGAATCAAAAATTTTGGAATTTCTTCCTTCTGACACACAAATCTAACTCAGAAAATGCTAATTGGAAAGCAGTGGTCCGGGGTTCGCAGGTTTGAATGCCAGGCGTGGACCAATGCACCACTTATCAAGCCATGCTGAGGTGGCGTTCCACAAACAAAATAGAGGAAGATGGGCACAGATGTTAGCTCAGAGCCAATCTTCCTCAGCAAAAAGAAGAAGATTCACAACAGATGTTAGCTAAGGGCCAATCTTCCTCACCAAAAAAAAAAAAAAAAGACAGAGAGAGAGAGAGAGAAAAGGGAAATTGTGTACATAGAGACAGGGCTGGGAAGAAACCCCCAGACAGTTCTCACATGAGTTCAGTGAATTATGGCTGTTAGATAAGTAAGCCTCCAGTTTCCCCTTCTCTATCCTCATCTCTATCACTTCTTGATAAATGTCTTTGAGGAGCCGCTCTTTGTTTCCGGGAGTGGTAGAAAGGTTTCACTCTCACGCGGATTGGATTATTTCAACAGGAAATTTGAAGAGTAAGGCAGTCACATGTGTAGGTTTGTTCCCATGTTTTAGCTCATGAAGATTCTATAAGAGATTGATCATATAGCTTGTGAAGGAGGGCATGTGGTAAAATAATGGACAGAGTTTTAAATCATGGAATATTTGTCTTTTTTCATGTTCATTTATTTTTTACAATAATACTAATGCATGCATATACTATAAAATATAAGTGGTAGTAAAAGTTATGATAAGTAAAAGTCTCTCTCCCAACTTTGATGCATCTAATTTTCTGAATTATTGTTCATAGTTTCTTACACAAATTTTTGGATAAAAGAATACATACATGGCAGACACATGCACATATTTGCATTATAGGATAATATTATACACTTTATTCTTTTCTTTCTATAATATAATCTACCTAATTTTTGTTACTCTCTATAGAATATTCTGTCATTATAGTTGTAGCATAAGGTAGTTAAGCCAACCACTACTGTGAGTAAATATTAAAATTATTTTATTTTATTTTTTCTATTATAAATAATGCTGTGCTGGACACCTTTCTACAAGTATCTGAAGATGATTTAGTTAAATTCTATCAGTGGAATTGCTGTTGAAAGATATGTTTATTTCTGATTTTAGCAGATATTTCCTAACTGTTCTCAAAAATTTTTGCTCGAAGACTTTATTTATTCAATTTTGTATCCCTAGTTCCTAGCATAGTTGTTGAAACACAATAGACGTACAGTTGAATGAGTGAATGAAATATTTTACACACGGTCCTACGAATAATGTTGATAGATTCTGTCTCTATAGTCTGCCCAAATTTGGAATATTACCAAACTTTTAAATTTTGGTATGTCTTTCTTGAACTGATCCTCACTAAGACAAAGGATATAACATGGTGAATGTAATATCTCTACCATAAGGTGAGATAATATTTCCAAGTCATCCCTATGAAAGCTTAAACAAAAATGATAAGTTCATCACTATGTTAAAAATATATATATTTGACCATTTAATCATATTTAAATAATTTTTTAATACTATTTCTATTTTTTCCCAAATAAAGTTTACCACATCTACACACGCTGGGCTTTTCTTTGTCAAACTAGAGCATCTATATTCTTCTATCATTGCCTTCTATAGAACTCCATCTTCAAGTTTTCAGCGTCAGTTTCTGTGTGTTCTTTCTCATTCTCTTTCACTGAGTCTAGTCCTCTTGCAAATAATGAAAGAAATTTCTCCGCCAGGGTTTCGCTTATATCTTGTTGTGATGTGTGTGTCATCCTCATTTTGTAAGTGAGCAAAATATAGCTTAGATTCATTATATTCCTGAATCATACAGGTATTAAGAGACAGAAATGAGATTCCAATTCAAGAGCAAACCACGTCTTTCCTATGAGGTCACACAACTTGTTTAATGTTCTCCCTATTTCTGCCAATATTTTGCTCCTACGCATACCCACTAATTCAATCAGTAATAGAAACACTGCTGTGTGGATTTGGTCTCATTATCTTTACTAATGACTTCAGGAAACAGAAAGATTAGCTACTGACTTTTACCATTGTGATCATTCACTGTCCGTTTTCCTCCTCAGCATCATAGAACATTGAAATCTGTGCTCTGGCAGCTTACTTTATCAAAACAAGGTCTTTAGGAATATGCCTTTATATCTTTTTTGAGGGCTATATAATCATGCTTCAATATGTTAGAACACATTGTTACTATATGAATGAATGCCATTAAATTTGTCTGTCATATTTTTTTTATCATCACTGAGTTGTCTAGTTCTCAAAGAAAAAAATGAGTTTTGACATTTATCTAAAATGGTCCCTTATTCTCTCTCTGGAAATATAAACTGTTGTTAGAAAAAAATCTGGAACTTATATTTCAAAAATGACTCTAGATCCTTCTGTGTGAAGGTTAAATCTCTTTAAATAGTGAAAAATATGCAAGCCTGTCCAAAAGTGAGAAGAAGCATTAAGAGCTTCTTCATACCATTCTTGAGAACCTTAAATCAATTACCTTCCTGGGAAACAATTTCCCCATCTAGGTAGTTTTGGGATTGGATAAGGTAATCTCCAAGATTCTCTGCTTCTCTACTTATCCTATGTGTCTATGAAGGCCAAGTGTGAGACTGGATGAAGAACTTGGAGAAAACCCTTAGATGATCTTACATTAAAAGAAGATAATACAACAAAAACTGTCCTGTTCTTGAAGAAATGGCTGATTTATGGCCTGAAACAGACAAAACAGAGAAAATACAAAATAAGCCTAGAAAGTCTTGCACCAGAAAGTAAGGAAGGTCTCAAAGAATTATAGAGGCTTGTCAAAAGGATACAAGAGCTAGCTTTAAGATGCTTCCATTGGCCACGTTTGGGACAATTTGGGCATGAAAATAAATGATGATGTCATACCTATTATGACCCATTAAATAAAACAAATAAATACATTCATAAGTGAAAGCTCTTCTTTGTAGTAGGATGCAATCTAAAAAATGGTGAAGGAATAACAGAGTTAGCAAATCACCATCAGTAACTATCATCATCATAATTAAATCAAACAAATATCATCAATGGATGCTAAACTAGGGTGTGAAAATTTGAAGAGTAAAAGGACAATTGCACAGTCTCAAAGTGTCATCCTCCAGATTACTTATTAACTACAAAGAGAGAAATAGAAATTTTACAGAAGTTAAACCTGGCAGCAACCACCTTAACCCAGTGATCAAAGCTAACATCTCTAGTATTGGTTCAAGTCACCATCGTGGGCCTCTTCATGTGATGCAATGACAAAAGCAAGCCTGTGATATTCCCACCAAAATTTGTACTCAAAATCTAATATCCAGGAATCATCAGAAAAACCCCAAGTGGAGAAAATTCTTTTAACAAATTTAAATGACCAAATATAAGGTCAAGATAGCCAAAGATAGACTGAGGGACTGTCTGGATTAACAAAAGGCTAAAGACATGTGACAATTTAGGGCAACACATGAATTGGGATTCCTTTGGTTATCTATCTATCTATCTATCCAATTATCTAGAGAGAGAGAAAGCAGGGATGAGATGACAAAGCAAATATATTAACATTAGCATTTGGGGAATTTGGGTGAAGGATGTATGGTAATTCTTTGTACTAGTCTTGCAAATTTTCTGTATATCTGAAATTTTGTCAAAAGAAAAAGTAAAAAAAGAAATGAAAGCAATACATCATTTATTTCATGATGCATCTTCCATAATTCTCTGTCCTTGTGACCCAAAGATTCTCTAGCTCTTACTCTACCTCTGTGAAATGAAAATTAAAGAAAAGAGCCCAATGGGAGAAATGACATTTCCACGCCTCTCCAAAGCCTTTAATCCCATGAGGTCCTTATGCAGCCAGCCAATAGCTTTGCATATTGGAGCAAACCCTGTAGTATAAAAGCATCTTGCAAGGTTTTTAACAACCTAATTGCTGATGACCTGTGTGATTTGATGCCCTGTGTATTTTCAAAGAACTAACTGAAACCTCACTATTTTCTTTGGCACTGACTAAGTTCTAGTGTACCTGAATGTTATTTGGACACACCTGAGGAGTCATATTGTAAATAACTGAATTGCTTTCATGTTGCTTCTTGCAACTCTGCTTTAGGGTGTTGGTGCCCCATGGCTTTGGCTGAGCTTCAAGGGGACGCAGTCCCTAGTAGAGGTATGAGAGGCCACATGTAAGAGAGAAAAAAGAAATTGCCAAGGGATGGGGAAATGCATCCTTATGTCACAAGAACTTTTAGCTTCAGAGGGCTATGTATAGGAAGAAAGGGGAAAACTAAGGAATAACACAGGAGGATGAAGGGGTGTGAGGGTCTACAAGTCAAGAAAAGGAACATCCACACTGTGAATGGGTTCCTGGAAGCAACTTTTAATCTACTATTCAGAAAACATACGCTATGGTCCCAATTTAGCATAAAGCAATGTGACCTCACTAAATCATTTCAACACAACTTTGGATGGACCTACAAGATTTTATGAGGAAACTGTGTGACCTTATTTGTGGGATCTCAGGGGAGGGTATCAGCAGCCTAGTTGTTGTCGTTCGCTATCCCCGCCCTCTGAGCAGAGATGCCTGGACTGGCAGTGGGCACTGAACCCTAGCTGAGATAATAATAGTTCCCATGGGAATATGGAGTTGTAACTAAGGGAATTTGAATTCAGCTTCTTGGATGGAGAAGATGTAAACACTGGAGCTGTGGGCAAGCTCATTCCAGTATGTCTGTGCCTCTCCCAACAATATCAAAAACAACAGCAACAAACAATTAATAACAAAAGGTACTGTACTGCAAACTTAGAGTCAAGTCCATTGAGTCTCTTTGACTGGCCTGTTTTTCTCCGTCAGTAGATGGATTATAAAAGCGAGGTTATTAGAATGGTCAGGAGGCTACAGGAACATACAGGGAATCAGTTTATAGACTGGGAAGTTACATTTGAGAGGAAGATTAAATATTTAGCCACTTTTATTTTTAAATTCCCAAACCAGAGGAATGGGATATTTGCTGATTTTCATGTAGGAATTGTAGTGTGATTTGGTTGTTTTAAATTAATGTCCATAATCCCATCCTCCTTAGGGGGGAATGCTGTATAAGACAGAGAAACCAATCATCAGTTCCAAGAATTGAGTACAATGCTGAGAACAAAACAACCACAAAATGTACCTGAAGTTCAGGAGAAGGTGGGATATAGGAGATTAGAGAAAATGTCCAAACGAATGTGAACCAGTGAAAGACAACTGCCAGGTGGAGGGGGCTGGTCAACCCTTGTTGTTATTGGATGTTAGTCACAAGGTACAGATGTATTTTGATCTGCTTTAAATGTACAAATATTAATAAATAATTGCTATTCAAAGGACAACATTTAATTTTTCTAGTACATCTGCACAGGCCCACGTCAACTACCAATCTTCAGGTTTTGGCTAACTTTTATCTTTTTAAACCTCCCGTAATTTGGACAGACCTGAGTACAGGCAATGTGTCACAAAGATCAGCCTCCAAAGAAAAGACTTGCTAAAATGCTTTAAACGAAAAGAAAGAAAATATTATAAGGATGAGCTTGTTAAAATCACATTAAAAAATGGAATGAAGTAATCATATGTAAAGCTGAGGATGACAGAATGAGAATATAATATAAACTTCCAAGCCATAATTATTTATTTTCATACAATTGGTTTATACAGTTGGTTAAACTAGCGATAGAGAAGAAGCAAAACTTGTTCTGCTTTGGATAGGAATTATTAAAATGCTTTTAATATTTATTGGCTTCATCTAGTTATCCATACATATTTCACCAGCTCACCTGAGGCAAAGTTTTTGAGAAGTTTTGTTTGATCTCCTTCTCCCTCTGCATTTGACATCTCCCCATCCTGCCTGTTAATATATCTTCCAACTTTGTGCACCCAGGGCATTCATTACCTCCACTGCCCTCCCTCCTTACATGTTGGGCAACAACATGTATTTCAGGCTCCTCTGTCCACCTTTCTTATCAAAATAGCCCACCATGAGTTCCATCCCATCAACACCTCTATTTATTTTCTGATGACCATATACATTAATTTGGCTAGATTTGCTATTTTCAACCTAGGTAGGATATTAACCTCCTAAGAAGAGATTTGCAAGAAAAAAGATTTCATAGTAAAAGAATGAAGATGATGAAACTTACTCCAGGAATTATTGCCAGGACAAGTTTTTGTGATTTGCAATCCAATTCCTTTTAAAGGGAGCAAGGGCCATCCTGTTAAAAAGCTTTCCTAATGCACCAGATTTGGACATATTAACAAGAAGTAGGCATGAATAAAAGATGGTGGTTCTTGAAGGGACCAAAGAAGAAATAACTCACAGGGAAAGTTCTACCATGGATGATGATGGGAGCAAGAGGAAAGCACTAAGGAAGGCAGAGATAGGAGTCTAGACAAGATAACAGCCTGGACACTGAGAAACAGGTCAGAGTGTGGGCCTGGGTATCAAGTCAAAGAGTTAGGGTATAGATCTAGATTGCACTGGCTAAAATCAACTTTGTCAGCAGGGCTGCATTCCTTTCTGGAGGCTCTAAGGGATAATCCATTTTCTCACCTTTTCTTGCTTCTAGAAGCTGCCCACATTCCTTGGTTCATGGCCCCTTCCTCATCTTCAGAGCTAGCAATGGCTGGTCTAGTCTATTTTCACCTAGCATCACTCTGACACTGATTGTTCTCCCTCTCTTATCCACATATGTAATTACATTGAGTCCACCTGAATAATCCAGGATAATCTCATTATGTTAAAGCCAACAGATTAGCATTGTTAATTTCATCTCCAACTTAATTCCCCTCTTCCTATTGTAGCATAATATATCCACTGGTTCTGGGGAGAAGGACATGGACATTTTCTAAAAGCCATTATTCTGACCACAACAAACTTCAAGTCTCTAATACTCCAAAATATGTAAAAAACAAATAAACTATATATATATATATATATATATATATAAATTCATACATATATATTATATATCTGTATTTCTGTGTATGTGTGAATATATATATATATATAAATACACACACATAGAAATACAGAAAAATAGAAATACTGTAATCTATGCAGTGACATGCCACCCTGGAGCCTCCAGTGTTGGCTCTGGAGGTTTTATTTTGGAGTGACTTCGGGGCAACAATCTCATTGACCGAGGAGCTACAAGAGCTGTCTCAAAACTTTGTTTTATTAAAAGCTCTTTTTACTTCAATTGTTGAGTTTCAAGGATGGCTTTGGGAGGGGTTGGGGGGATGATGGGGCCAATGGCTCTCTCATCACTGGGCTCCTGATCTAAGAGGAACCTGCATAATAATCACGACTGGGCTAAGAGGCTCCCTGGAACACGAGTGCAGTGTACACAATCATCCCCAGAGTGATTGCTTCCTTTAACCCATCTGTACCTATTTATAGGAACAACAAAATCTCAGAGTACAAAGCAAGGAATTAAAGAAGGAGGAAAGAAGATAAAATGGGATCTAGAGACTGTGCCTTTTGACACTGGGCTGGAGTACACTTCTGGCCCCTCAGGTCCCTGCTCAGGTAACAAAGGAAACACACAGGATACAGAAAGCATCTTACTAAGGACACAGAGCACTCTCTACATTTTTGAGTTTATTCTCAGCATTACATTATTTTACTTTTTTTATTTAACAATTTTTCTCTTCTAAATTCCTCCCCAGCAAGAACCTCCTCACTTTCCTGTGCAAACCCTCTTTTTGTGCTTAGAGGAAAGTAAAGAAGGAGAAAATATTTTGTTTTGTATCCTGGAGGAAGAGGTGTGTGTTTCACTTTGCAGAAGGGTCAAATTTTACTTATGATGCCTCTGAGAAGGAACCACTGCAAATGTATTCTAAGAATTGAATGCCTGGGGGTTGTTCTTTTTTGTTAATGTGTGTGAGCCCCTTTTCTGTAAATATAAAACATACTTTTTTTTTCAAGGCTTTTAAACACATTGGAAGAACTCAAAATGGTTTAAAGTGCTTGCAAATGGCATTTTGATGATATAAGTGTAAATGAACTCAAACTACTTAGCTAAATTTTTTTTCTTTAAATTACCTTCGATTCAAAAAAAGTTAAGTGAACATACATTTGCAAATGTACTTGATGATTCAGTGCATCTTGGATGTTTTGAAAGTCAGCTGGAGTGGGTCAATACATTCAGATCTGACCATTCCCATCCAACTGGTCATCTGTACCTGCAATTTAAACCAGATCTTTCATCTTCAAAATCCAAAATAACTTTAATGTGTAAATTCATTAAGTATCACTTCCATGTCCTCCACTATTCCATGAAATGTCAAGAGGAGGAATGACGCAGTAAGGCTATGTCTGCTTGATACAGAATATCCTGATTTGGAACAACAAACTCCCCTTCCTTCCCCCAAAATACTTAGAAATTACACAGGACTTGTTTGTAAGAACATCTGCAGAAAAAAAGCAGAAAGCTAATATTTATTTAATGTAAACATTGTAACCAGAGCTTTAATGTGTTACCTGTTTAATCCTAGCACAAAATAAGAATTTTATCCCTAGTGTAGAGATGAAGAATTTTAGGGTGTAGAGATGATGTAACTTGCTCAAAGTCAAAGTGTTCAGAACTGATGAAGGCAAGGTTGAGCATGAGTCAGTTCCGCATACCTAATAACTACTCTGAATTATATCATAGTCTTTCCTGTCACCATACTACCTACAAAGGAGGTATGAAAGCTGGACTTTAGTGTCTTCTGTCTCTCTCTTCTTTAAATATTCTGGTCTGCATGACATCCTACCCTTCCTTTCAATATTGTTTTCTTACAACCAGAGACCAGGATTCTGTCCCACTTCTCTGATTGAAACTTGAACCCCAAATAGGATTTAACATCATCACATTTTAACGTGTTGTATTGGAAAAACCTATAGTTCTCCTCCTGCGTGTCTCCTTTCCTTTCACACAGACCACTTCACTTCTGACACATCTGGTCACCAAATGTGTGGGTTTTTTTTTCCCACATCAAGCAATTCTGCAACACCAGCTGAGTGTCCTTATAATTTAACTCAATTCTGACACAATGTACCTAGAAATAGCATTAAATCCCACAAGTTAAGGGCTCAGTCCCATAATATGGCCCCCTGGCTTCAGGGTTACCCACAACTCTGTCTAATTTGGCTACAAATCAGAGGTTTCCATGACCTCGTCTCACTTGGATTTGATTTTTTGCTAGAACAGCTCACAGAATTCAGGGAAACACTTACATTTACCAGTTTATTAAGGGATATGATAAAGGATACAGATGAACAACCAAATGAAGAGATACATATGGCGAGGTCCGGGAGAGTCCTGAATGCAGGAGCTTCTGTCCCTGTGGCATTGGGGTGTGTCACCGCCCTCCTGGTTGGTGGATGTGTTCACAAACCTGGAAGTTCCCTGAACCCCATACTATCGGGATTTGATAGAGGCTTCCTCACGGAAGCAGAATCAATTATTAACTCAATTTCTAGCTCCTTTCCCCTCTCTGGAGAATGAGAGGTGGGATGAAAATTCTGAGCTTCTAATCATGGCCTGGTCTTTCTGGTGACCAGTTCCCATCCAGGAGTCATCCAGGAGCCCGCCCAGTAGCCCACCCAAGAGCCCACCCAACACTAGAACAAAAGATGCTCCTGTCACTTAGGAATTTACAAGGGTTTTAGGAGCCCTGTGTCAGGAATGGGGCCAGAGACTAATATATGTATTTATTATAATTTCACATGTGTATTTGATAAGAGGGGAAGAAATTCATTCCTAAATATGCAATATCCTGGTTTAGAAAATCAGTAAAGGAGGAATCTAAGGGAAAAGGTCTTCTTGCTTCTCTTAAACCAGTTTATTCCACCTGGTATTAAATTACCAGTTAGCATGGATATTTATTAACAACAATCCTGTAGAAATAACATTTTAATCTCTAATGATTTTTCTAATTGATACCTCAACTGAACTGAGTCTTTTAAAACTCCAGTGTGCTAATGTGGGTCACACTGAGAAATTTTTAAGACTACATAACTGCCACATTCATATCATTTCAGAAATCTCTGCTAACCTACATCCTGGCATTGATCCATGCAAATGTAAAAAATCTTAGAATCCATGACGTTATCGCAGTTCAGGGCAATCATTTCTATGTCTAATGGCAACCCTGGATAACCAAGGAATATTTGGAAATATTGTGTTGTACTAAACATACTTTACATAAGTAATCAGAAATTTATAATATTTCTCTTATAATTGGTTCATACAAATAATTAACTTTTTAGAAATACAAATTCTTTAGTCCTGTAGAAAATTTTCTAGTTGCTCTACATTGATTAATGCATCTATATTGCTTGACATCTTTGAGTATCTCCCTTGTGATTTTAATTTTGAATATAAGAATTTGGACTAAATGACCTTTTAAATATTTTTCAATTCTTAAAGATGTCTTTGGGTTATCACTCTATTTTTAAAATTAATTATTAATAGAGGAGCTTGTTAACAAATACATTTATTTATTCACAAATCTACTTCATATCAGCCCCTGCCTTATACTAGGCACTGTTCTAGGCAATTGGGAAACAGATTGAAAAAACAAAGTCATACCATTGCCATACACATTTTCTAGTGTTCGTAGGTTTATCAATAAACAGCACTATTTCAATAAGTGCTATACATACAAATGAAAGTAAGGAAAAAGAAAGTACCAAGGGAGCGTGAAGAGGCTAATATTTGCTTTTTAATGAGGTGACATTTGAGAAGAGACTGTCTACCGGGGAAGCACACGTGAGTGGAAACAGTAACATGTGTAAAGAACCAGAGCTGAGAGCTTGCTTGAGATATTTGAACAATAGCAAGGAGGCCACAGTGGCCGGGGTGCAGCTGGCAAGGAGGAAAGTGGCTGGAGATGAGATGGGGTAGGTAACAAGGGGCAAGGTACTATGGACGGGACAGCCCTATGGACCACTGTGAGATTCTTTTACTCTGAGTGAGATGAGGAACCAATAAGGACAACATGTGTCTTATGTTTTATGATTACTCTGGCTGCTCAGCGGAGAATTGACTGTGAGAGATGAAATGGAAATAGGCAGGCCATTAAAAACCAGGCAAGAAGTAATGATAGCTTAAACAAATTGCACCTATATATATATATATATATATATATATATTTGTGTGGGTATGTGTATGTATTTTATATACCATTTAGATATACCTATATTTTAACATTTATATGTATATATATATTTATGTTTTTTAAAGGGAGGCTTCAGGATTTGCTGATAGATTGGAAATACAGAAGAGAGAAAAATAAGAGTTAAGGATGTTGTCAAGATTGTTTGTTGGCATGAATAATCAAACAGAAAAATAAATTTGCTATTTACTCAAATGGCAGATGACTAGAAGAAACTGGATTGTGGGAGGCAAAAAGAAGTTTGGTTTTGGATATATTACATTTGAGATTGCACTCATAAATTGCCCACGAGAGTATAAATTGGTGCCACATTGGAAAACTGTCTAGCTGTGTTTACTTAAGCAAAATATACACATATCCAGGAATTCCACTCTGAGATATATGCCAAATAGAAGTATGTACAAATTTTACTAAAAGACACAAAAAATTTCATGGCAGCATTATTATAATATCCCAAAACTAGAAGCAAACTAAATAATGATCAGCTATAATTTATGATATATTTACACAGTAAGAATATTATATAGCAATGCAACTATTTGCAACATCATGACTGTATCCCACAAATGATGCTAAGATGAAATAGACACAAAAGAGTACACATTGTATGATTCTCTTTATACAAAGTGTAAAAACAGACAAAACTTGCCTATAGCATTAGAAATTAGGGTATTAGTAACTTGGAAGTTGAGTCTTATTCACAACGGACAAAAGAGGAGCTTCTGTGATGCTGAGAAACAGTGTGCAGTCTTTTTAGAAATTCATTGAACTGTATAATCACATTTTATATACTCTGAACTATTTATGTTTTAATCCAATAAAAAATTTAAAATTATTTCTGAGATACTTAGTTTACTTTCAATGGAGATGATTAATAGCCAGTTGCATGTACAAACCTGGAGTTTTAGGGAAGGTCTGGGCTGTGTATAAAACTAGATTAGGCTCAGGAAGGGCTCATGCAGAGCAATGGGAACAAAGGGAGAACATGTCAGCTGGTAAGTGCAGGGTGGGCAAAGTGGATGTCCTCTTAGGACGGCTCATGGTGTCTCAGTGGAGTAAGAAAGGTCACCACCTAGAAGTGAATGTGAGGGAGGAGGGATATGAAGGTTTGAGAGAGGAGAAGTATCAAAAGTTTCCTTCCAAAGCATTATATTGATGAACTCAATGAGTGTAATAGGATTGCTACAGAGCACTACAAGGCCCCCTTGCTGTTGGAGTCCATAGATTTAAGGTAAAACAAAAGATCTGGAGTAGAGTATTATAAACATGTGTATCTTCCATTTGCACAAAAATGGATAATGCCATTGAAAGATCAATGTCTCATTTGGAGGAATTGTTAATGAGTAATTGTGCTATTACCAGCAAGAAGATGATAGTTAAATAGAGATTAACCTGACAAAGATTTACCAGATCACGAGTGAAGGTGGTTTTCTCCTCACAACCTATGTTCCTTCTGTTGTTGCTTTTCCTCTCTTCTTTTATCAAAATAAATAATTAAATGAATAATCGAAGCAAATATCAAAAAGTTAAGGGGCACCAACACAAAGCCAACTTCTGGGTAAATTTTTCATCTACAGGAGAGTCTCTGATAAGGTAGCAGATGTTTTCCAATTTCAGGAAATCCATAATAGAGTGATGTGTGTTTATGTGTATGTAAGTTTATCTGCATGTGTTTTCACACCACCAATTTTAATTGTTTGTTTCCTTGACTGTAAAGATATAAGAGGTAAGGAGTTCATTGTTCACAAATTGTGTGCTTAAGAGAAGTCTCAGGTAGCAACTGTAAATTGTTGCTTTACTTTAATGTTTGGATATTTCAGTGCAAATAATAACACATACATCTGTTCTCACATAAAGCAAACTGTTTCTGCTATGAAAACAAACAGATGTAGTGGGCATTAAAAATCATCATGGTGAATTTGGTTGACTAGAATTTGGTGGTTTCTGCTTTTGATATAAAGTATCTTTAAAAATTCATATCTCTATATCAATATACTTATACGTCTATATTTATAAAATAGTGAGGCAGAGACATGGAAAGCCCTTGTGCATACATTGAGATCCCAAACCACTTTCTCCAGAGGATATTAAAAAAAATGCTTTAAAAATAATTAAGAGAGAATGACATCAGAAAAATGATGTAGGTAGCTCCAAACTCTATCCTTCCACAGACACATCAAAAACAAACAAAACTGACAGAATCAACTCTGTCAAAACTCTGGAAAAGAGCCAAAAGTTCACAAACAAGCAAAACTGAATCAAGAAAAGGAAATTTAAAAACATTAGAAAAATTTCATGGCATTTTTATTTGCCTTGCCCCTTCCCACTTTCAATAATAGATGGAACTTCCAGGCTGAGATTCAGTTTAAAAAGAGTGGACTTAAACAACCCTATTTACTAACTAGACCTAAAAGACATAACTAGAACACGCCACCCATCAACAGCAGAATGTACATTCTAATCTAGTGCACAGGGAGCATCCTCCAGGATAGACCAGATGTTAGGTAATAAAACAAGTTTCAATAAATTCAACAAAAATAAAATCAGACAAAGTATCTTCTGACCACAATGTAATAAATCAAGAAATAAAAAACAGAAAGATAACTGGAAAATTCACAACGGTGTGGAATTTAAACAATACACTCTTAATCACCCAATAGGTCAAAGAAAATATGAGCAAAATTAGAAAATACTTAGAGATGAATGAAAATGAAAATATAACATACTAAAACTTATGAGATATAGTGAAGTTGGTACTCAGAGGGAAATTTACAGCAGTAAACATCCACACTTAAAAAAAAAAAATCTCAAATCAATAACCTAACTTTAAACCTTAGATAATAGAACAAGAAAAGCAAACTAAACCCAAAACTAAAAAAAGGAATAGAATAATAAAGATTAGAGCAGAAATGAATAAAATAGACATTTAAAAAATGGAGAGAATCAGTAAAACAAAAGGTTAACTCTTAAAAAAATCAACAAAAGAGAGAGAAGATACAAACACACAAATTAAAAAACTAAATCAAGAAAAAATAGAAAATCTTTTATCTACAACAAGGGAAGAGATTGAATCAGAAAAATATTTTTTTAAAAAATCTCTAAAAAGTAAGGCTTAGGTCCAGATGACTTCACTGGTGAATTCTACTAATAATTTAAAGAAGAATTAACACCAATCCTTCTCAAAATCTTCTAAAAAGTAGAATAGAAGAGAACACTTCCTAACTCATTTTAGGAAGTCAGCATTACCTTGATACCAAGCCCAGATAAAGATATCACAAGAAAAGGTAATTACAGACACAAAAGACTTAAATAGTAGCAAACCAAATACAACAGCAAGTATTTATACCAGGTATATGAGGTTGATTTAATATAAGAAAATCAATCAATATAATATACTACATTAATCAAAGAAAAAAAAAACATGACCATCTCAATAGATCTAGATAAAACATTTGACAAAAGTCAACAACACCTTTTTATTATAGAAATACTTAAATTAGTAATAGAAGGAAACTTTACAAACATGATGAAGACCATTTATGAAAAATCCACAGCTACCATCATACTCAATACTGAAAAAATGAAATACTTTCCTCTAAGATTAGGAACAAGCCAAGAATAGCTATTTTCACAACTGATATTCATCATTGTATTGGAAGTTTTAACCATAGCAATTAGACATGAAAAAGAAATAAAAGGAATTTGAAATGGAAATGAAGAAGTAAAACTATTTCTATTCAGAGATAACATGATACTACATATAGAAAATCCAAAATATGAATTTCTATACACCTGCAATGAACAATCTAAAGAGAAAATTAAGAAAGCAATTCCATTTATAATAGCATATAATAGAATTAAATACAAAGAAATAAATTTAACCACAATAAATAAGTGAAAGACTTGCTCACTGAAAACTATAAAACATTGCTGAAAGAAACTACATAATATCCAAATAAATAAAAAGACATCTTTTGTTCATGGATGGGAAGATTTAATATTGTTAAGAAGTAAATATTTTCCAAACCAATGTATAGATTTAACACAATTTCTACCAAAATTCCAACAGTGCTTTTTGTAGAAATGAAAAAGTCAATTCTCAAATTTATATAAATCGTAAGATGTCCCAAATAGCCAAAACAATCTTGAAAAAGAACAAAGTCAGAGTACTCACACATCACAATGTCAAAACTTACTACCAAGCTACAGTAATCAAAACAGTGTGGTACTGGTATACAGATAGACATATACACCAACAGAATAAAGTTGAGAGGCCAGAAATAAAACCATACAGCTATGGCCAACTAATTTTCAATGAGAATTCCAAGATCAGCAAAGAATAGTCTGCTTAACATATGGTGCTTGGATAACTGGATACCCACAAGCAAAAGAATGAAGTTGGATCCCTATCTCACATTACATACAAAAAATAAAAACTCAAAATGGATAAACAACTTAAACATAAGAGCTAAAACTAAAAGACAACATGAGGTAAATATTCATGATATAGCAGAGTGAACAACAAAAGAAAAAAAATAGGTAAATTGGACTTCATCAAAATTAGAAATTTTGTGCATCAAAGGAAATTATCAAAGAAGTAAAAAGATATCCTATGGAATAGTTGAAAATATTTGTAAATTATATATTTGATGACAACAAAAGACAAAATATCCAACTGAAAAATGGCAAAGAATATTCAAATTCAAAAAATGACAAAAACACCCTATTCAAAGACATTTCCCCAACGAGGATATACAAATGGCCAGCAAACACATGGAAAGATGCTCAATATCATTAATCATTAGGGAAATGCAAATCAAAAATTGCACCTCATACCCACTAAGAGGGCTATAATTAAAAAAAAAAAAATGAAAAGTAGTTGTTCATGAGTCTGTGTAGAAATTAGAATTCTCATAAATTGCTGGTGTGAATAAATATTGTTCAGCTGCTGTGGAAAACAGTTTGTCAGGTCTTCAAAAAGTTAAACATAAAATTACCTTGCAACTCCACAATTCCACCCCTATATACTTCCCAAAATTGAAGACAAGTACTCAAACAAGCATATATACACTTTTTCATAGCAGCACCATTCACAATAGCCCAAAGGTGGAAAATGCCCAAATGTTCATCAATGGATGGACAAATAAACACACTGTAGCATACACGTAAAATAAAAAATTACTCAGTAATAAAAATAAAGAACTGATATGTGCTATAATTTGGATGTACTTCTCAAACATTATAGTAAGTAAAAGAGCCAGACAAAAGAGTTCACATTTTTTTGTAATTCTGTGTATATGAAATATACAGAATAGATAAATCCATAGAGACAGAATGCAGATTGGTGGTCACTGGGGCCTGGAGGAAAGAGTAATGGGCAGAAACTGCTTAATGGGTAAAAAGTTTTACTTTTTTTGTGTGTGTGTGAGGAAGACCAGCCCTGAGCTAACATCCGTTGCTAATCCTCCTCTTTTTGCTGAGGAAGACTGGCCCTGGGCTACCATCCATGCCCATCTTCCTCTACTTTATATGGGACGCCGCCACAGCATGGCTGACAAGCAGTGCGTCAGTGGGCACCCGGGATCCAAACCCACGAACCCTGGGCTGCCAACCATGAACTAAACTGCTGCACCACTGGGCCAGCCCCTAAAGAGTTTTACTTTTGAGTAATGAAAATATTTCAGAATGAGATAGAGGTGGTCTTTGCACAGTATTGAGAATGTCTTAAATGCCGGGAAGCGTTCACCCTAAAATACTTAATTTTATGTCACATGAATTTCACCCCAGAATTATTTTAAAATTAAAAAAATAATAATCCGAACATATGACAATACATTTATAAATTTTGGTATGTTAAAATAGGTCTGAAAAAATGAGACTTTCCTCAAATACATGTTATAAACAAAAGCATAAGTGTAGAAGACTTGACATTTGGAGCTTAATTTCTTTACTTGTAAATGTGAATTGCACTTTATTGTGTACCCTTGTCTAAGGATACATGGCTTTCAGGTGTCTTATTTAAATGAATTCAACAGATGTTTACTGAGTTCCTGCTAGGTGCCAGCTCTATTCTTGTTGATGGAGATATAGAAGTGAAAGAAATAGACTCAAACCTTTGCAGTCATGGGGAGCACATTCCAAATGGAAGGGAAACACAATGAAGAAAAATTTAAATGAGATCTGTGGGATGTTGGTTAGCAATAATTCTAAGACAAAAACTTGAAGTTTCAAAATTTGGTAATAAATGTGGTATTGAGAGTTTACAGAGGAGATAGCAGAAATTTTTGGTTAGGTGGCCAGGGAAGTTCTCACTAAGGAGGTGATGTTTGAATGAATGCTTGAAGGAAGTGAGGGAATAAGTAGAATGGATAACTTCAGAAGAGCATTCAAGTCAGAAGCAATAGCCAGGGCAATGCCTTGCTGACACATTCTGAAACAAGCTAGGAGGACAGTCTGGCTGGAGCAGAGTGAGAGCAAGGGGAGAATAGAGGAGATGAAGTTGGGGAGGTAGCCAGAATACATAGAACGTTTCAGGACATGCTGATGTCTTTTTATAGCATCAGAGGTATTTGAGCAAGAAAAAAATACTGGGTTTGACTTATATTTTCATGGTATTACTCTGGATGTTGTGTTGAGGACAGCTTGAAGGTGGATAAAGATTGACACAGGAAGACCAGTTAAGAGACTTTTGCAGTAACCCAGGAGAGAGATGATAGACCAGAAAGGTAGTCGACAAAGTGTTCCCATTAGTTGGACAGAAAGTGATGAGACAGGATTTGCTGAAGGATTATTGGGTGCGGATTGTGAAAGGAAGAAAGAAGTTGAAGAAGATTCCAACGTTTTGGCGTGGGCAATGGAAGGCTGAAGTGACCACTAAGGAAATGGAGAATGTGGGGCAACCTGGTTACAATACATAACTTGTATATATTTACCTCCCCTGTTTTAGAAAGGATTGTGAGTTTTAAACGGTAAGAACGTATTTCAAATTATTTGAAATGTCTGTGTATCTACCCAGTTATCTATCCATATATCTATGCCACATATAGAAAGACAAGTATCTGTGATCTTCACGTCAGCATGGGAGGAGCTGTACGTTGTATCCAGAGTCATAGCAGAGATCTGGGGCTGAACTGCCAGGTCCCAGGTCTTCCATGTTCCAGCTTTGTGACCTTTGTCAATGGATTTAACACTTCAGTACATGAGTTTCCTCATTATTATGAAGGTTAAATCAATTAATGTGGAATCCCAAAACTTGTTCCTTGCACCTAGTGGGAGCTGAGGATGTGTTACTTTCAGTCAAATTGAAACATTATATAAATGTGAGGGCCTTGCAATAGTAGCGATGTTACCAAAATACATGAACAAAGGGTGCAGAAGACCTAGCAAGTAAACTGAAAAACAAATTTCCACACACAAAAAAAATGATTTTCTAATATAGTACAAAAATCTGTACAATGCTTATAATCTATTTCTTTCAATTAAGTGTTTATTTTAGATTCTTAAATATTGAGTGAAAGGGGATACAGTGATATTTTGGGTGAAGTAATTAAAATAAGTTATATAGTATTAATACACCTGACAACTAATAACTAATACATTAACAAATTTCATACGTAAATTTTATTAAAATATGAAGGGATCACAGCTGTTGTCACTTGACAGATTTAAAGTGGTAGAAAGAAATGTTTTGTCTCATTACATATTTTGGAAACCAGCATAATTTATATTCGTGTAATCTGAGATTCCATTTCAGAGTTAGGGTGTGTTTTATTCTGTGAACTCTAGTCTTTATTCTCTAAATTGTTTTTTTATTCCAAAATGTGGACTATTATATACCAACGGCGGTAAGACCTCTTATAAAACATTAACATATTGGATGGTGGGATTGTGGGTACTTTGTTTCCTCTTTCCATATTTTTAAAATTTTCTATATACTTTCCTTAAGCTTTCTATAAACTTTCATTTATACTCAGAAATAAAAAAATATGTTTTGAAATTAAACAACAGAAATAAAGTTTGTAACTAAAAATAGAAAGCAATCTGTAACATATTCGAATAATTAAATTAGTTTAAAAAAACCTTTGGATATTTATATTCTGCTTTATTAAATTCAAGTATAAGTGGATTAAATGAAAAGAGCTGTGCCCTTTGTACCTTACTTTTTTAAGGTGCCATATAGGAAAATTTAATTAAGGGGGAAAAAAAAGACCATCTATAACAAGAGTAAGGGTTTTTGTACCCATCTGTCATAGACACCAAACAAAGATTTATTATGGAGTGTACATTTACCTCTGATACACTGAGCAAAATTATAGAATATGCAAGTGAGAAAAGTAGTAAGTTATGCAAAAGGTTTTGCTACACAGTACAGGGCCTTGAGCAAGTAACTTCTCTGTTTCTCAATTTTATCATCTAGAAAATAAAATAAATGTTCTAGATTATCTCTGATTAAACAGTTGAGTTCAATAGAGGTTCTTAGAGTTTATCAAGTATAATCTCAAACTAAAGTGCACTTAACATTTTCTCCTGCTTCTGTGGATATGTATTAGAAATCAAGTGAATAAATTGTGTAAAGAATTATTTACAGCTGTCAAGAACACATACACATATACATATACGTAAACACATCACATTCTGAGCAAACTAGCCTAAATTTATTTTGGTTCACAGATTTAAGATGACTACAAAATGACTGAGAACAGAAAGGATGTACAGCTACAAATGAGTTACCAAGTACTACATCAACTTGAACCAGGAAAATCGAATGTAATTCTCCTTTTCCATTCATTGTATTTGCATACAGTGCAATTCACAGGGAGAAAAAAAAAAGGCATTCCTTCACTCCAAACAAACCTCTCTCTACTGCTTCCTCGACAGATAGGTTATTCTGGATAACGATGCTTATGTATTGCAGTGTGCTCATACTTGTGATGTTTTTGACTTTTTTGTGTGCACACAAAATCAAGGGATTTTTTTTCTCTAGTACTATTCAGCTTCCATTTCTCACTTTGTGGGTACCTGAGACTTACTTTTATGGATGAAGTAATGTCCTATTTGAAAGGAGGAATGGACAGAATGCTTCTGAGTGTATATTAGAATTTGTTTTAGGAATAGCTTATGATGCCCTGAAAGGCTGAGAACACACATTGGGTACTTTTTACAGGGGCTGTCCTCAAGAGCAACCTGTCCTTCTGCCTGACTTGGAATTTAGCTATAAGAGTTGTTGAGCTAAATTAGACAACAAAAGTATTTTGTTTTGTTTTGTTTCCAGGAGACTCTTGAAGTTATGTGCAAGAACCTTTTGTGAAGGATATGTGACAGTAAGAGTAAAAAGGGGATAAGATAGTCAAAATAGGAAAAACAAAAAACATAGAGCCCCAAGAGAGAAAATAAAAGGAGAATTAAATGAGAAAACTACAGAGAGGACAGGGAATGTTGAAAAGAATGAGCAAAAGAGAAATTATAGAAAGTAATTGAAAAATGTAAAGTGACAGTGTATTATGGCTATCCTACATTCTCCTCTATTTTTAACCGAATTTTCTTTACTGGCTCTTTCTTCTCAAAATTTTTCTTTTTTGTTTTTCTTACTTTCTTTTCTTTTTAAATTTTTTTCTCGGGGCCGCCCGGTGGCGCAGCGGTTAAGTCCGCGCTTGGCAGTCCGGGGTTCGCGGGTTCGGATCCCGGGCGCCCGCCGATGCACTGCCTGTCAGCCACGCCGTGGCGGTGTCCCGTATAAAGTGGAGGAAGATGGGCACGATGTTAGCCCAGGGCCAGTCTTCCTCAGCAAAAAGGGGAAGATTGGCGACGGATGTTAGCTCAGGGCTGGTCTTCCCCACAAAAAAAAAAAAAAAAAAAAATTTTTTCTCTTTTTCTTCTTTCGTAAATGTCCCCTAGAATGAAAATGCAATTAATAGTGTTGACAGAGAATGGCTATATTTTTGCCCAAATTATTTATTTACTTATTCGTTTATTTATTATATATATAATTTTTTTTTGGTCAAAAAGCCAGACTATATTTTGTCGCTTTCTTTACAGTCAATATGGACATATGATTGAATTCTAGCCAATGGAGTGTAAGTGTAAGAGAAATGATGTGTGTCACTTGTGAGCTGAAGTGGTAAGAAGTGGGCGTAATTTCTCTACTTATTCTTTCTAAAACCACACAGAAAGCAGAGGACTCTAAGACCATTAGACCAATGGGCATATGAGCCACAAAATGGAAGAAAAATGGGTCCCTGAAACACTATAATACCAGGAGTATATATGGGATGACTTGTTATGTGATTAAGAATTAAATTCCATCTCTATTGGGATGCGGGGATTTATACCTCAGTTAGAATTACCCAAAAATAATACCCAGAAGCAAACAATTCAAAACTCCTTCCTCTACACTAGTATCAGTCCTCTTTCTCTCCTCTCTTTTTCATTTAAAAGAATTGTCTTTGTTTACATTTTGAGTTTATGGGACCTCAGGCTGACAGAAGTTAGCTTAAGGGACTGCAAGCAGGCTAGCTTTTCCAACTGCCTCCTGAGCTTTATATGTACACAGTTGACTTCTATTTGAATATTTTGTTTTAACAAACACAATCTGGGGTTGGTCCAGTGGCACAGTGGTTGAGTTCACATACTCCACTTGGGCGGCCTGGGGTTTGCAGGTTCAGATCCCAGGCACGGACCTACGCCCTGCTTATCAAGCCATGCTGTGATGGTGTCCTGTATAAAGCAGAGGAAGATGGGCATGGATGTTAGCCCAGGGCCAGTCTTCCTCAGCAAAAAGAGGAGGATTGGCAACAGATAGCTCAGGGCTAAGCTTCCTCACCAAAATTAAAAAAAAAAAAAATCAATCAACAGTCAATATATTATAGAGTGACTGATTTGACTTCTCTTATTGATTGAATTAATTTGTGTAAGTCACTATTTGTCTTAGTGCCATAGAAATCCAAACATTTGTTTTTTACTTTTTTATGTTTATTTGATTGAATTTTGAGCACCTTGATAGGCAAAGATTCAATAAGAAAATTCCACTATATCAATATTTACTCATTTCAGATAATTTTGATTGTGAAACAAATATACCAGAAATTCAGTTTGATCTATTTTTATGAACTCTCACTGTAAAACAAAAATAAGAGTGTGTCTGGATTAAAAAAAAAAAATGAAAGCAACTTAGACAGTTATAGCTTTTCATAAGACTGGAGCCAAAAGTACTTTATTCATTTAATATTCAATTTATGCTATTTATAGGTATATGAGAAGTCTTATTAAAAATAAGCCCATCACTACTTGGAATTATTGCATAACAAAATAAAGTTAAACAAATTAATATTTTAGAAAATTTCAATAAAAATGTATTTAATAAGAACAGATAAAAGACTAAGTACATATAATAAGGTTTATTTCAACAAACACAGTATGTGACTTATTATAAGCCAATATTTGAGATTGGAGTTTCAGTTTACATAAAATAATATTTCTGTGTTAAAAGAGTTGTGAATCTGTGGAGTAAGAAAGGCAAGTTAACAGATAACATCTGTATAAATGTGGTAAATATAAAGAATAAGTTAAATTATCAGGATTCATCAAAAATTTGGTCATATATAAATTAAAAATATGATAAATTTTTCCTTCACTGTTTGTTTCAGCCCTCAGACTAATACCTGCCCATGATTTGGTTTCTAAACATGGGAAAACTTAGCAAGAGATGCTTTAGTGATAGTCTAAGTGGTGTTAAAAAGTGGCTGACATCATATACAGTTAATCCGTATATATATGAGACAACATTTTCCAAGGGATATATCACAGGGCTGGATCATATACTTTGCCTTCCTCCTGTTTTGTTATACACTGCATGGTAAATTACTATCAAAACAAGATCTTTGTTTTGTTAGAGTTTCTTTTCTCCAGCTGCTCTGTTCAGCCCTCAATTTGTAATCTTCTATTTGTGACAGCACTGCAGTCGCTGAGGAAAGGATTTAGATGTTGCAAATACAAGATAGGGATTTCAGATAAGCAAAAAAGCAGCAGAGCTTGAGGATGAACAGTATAAGCAAAAAGCCTCTTAGTATGAAAAGTTCTCTATCAAAAAGTGTAAGGCTATTTTATAGATGGTCTGTCAAAATCATTTCATAGTAGATTTGTTTATAGACTTTCTGGCCAAGCTATTTTCTTGAGGCTAGTCAAGAGGTAGCATGATATTGGTCTGAATAATTTATCAGAATCAGAAACACATGGGTTCTAATCCTGTAGCACTCTTACATGATTTACCCAAATTCTCTGAGCCTTAACTTCATCACATGAATAATGGAATTACTAAGCTCCTTGTATCATTGAGATGATTTGTATAAGTAAAATAGCTTAATAAATGGTGGCTATTGTTAACAGTATTCCTTCCTGCCATGGTGAAAATATAATTGTATTTGTTTACTCTCAGTTTCAAGCAAAGGCAAGATGAGCAAAAATCATAAACTAAGATTATTCTGTTTAGAAAGTGATTTTGTTGAAATGCCCAACAACTGTCTATTAATAAACATTATAAAACCATTATGGCACATATTCTCTGAAAAAAAGGAAAAATGCAGTAATAACATCATCATAGGCTGCTAAAAAGCCATAACCCCAGTTAGAAACACAAGCTTAGAAGAATGGAAAGTCAAGTAGAGTATAATCTGCTTTTTCCCTGCATTTTCATTTCCTATCTAATGGTGTTAAATTACAGGAATATTCAAGTCAAATCTATAAAGTATGACTTGTACTTAATATTCAATCAATCAGCATGTACTTGCTCAACTCTGGCTGAATGTGAGGCCTAGTGATGGTTGCAAGATGGGTTAAAAAAAAGGTTCATTGTAAGAAAATGACCCTATAACATGACCCAGAGTATTTAACATAATAAAGAGTGTCATCCCCCTCATATGACAGGCATAGATACCTAGTACGGGAGATTAAGCAACATGACAAAGGAATGTATTACACAGAATGAGGGCAATTCTTGAATTCAAACCCAGAGTTATCTGACTCCAAACTTTGTCCTCTTATTTCAACTATTCACAAGTCAGGATAAAGCAAGATATCTACCCTAAAGAAATTTTTAATCTAGTAGGTAAGACAAGCTATGTACATGAAAAAGATAACTAACATTGCTAGGCACCAAAAGAATGGCTTGGATACTTGAGAAATTTCAGAGGAGAAAGGAGCAGAGATGATTTTAAGCCTGGATGATTAGGTAAAGCTTTATAGATTGAGTCTTGAAGAATCTGTAGGATTTTTCCCTGGGGCAGAGGATGTGAGGTATGGAAGCATCCCAGGTGGGAAGAGTGGTTAGAGAAATGAGGCCTAAGAAAGCACAAGGCATGTTTCAGTAGACAGTAAAGAGAGCAATTTGATGGAAACAGCTGTTTAACCTGAGAAACTAGTAAAAAATAAGACTGGAAACAAAAGGCATGACTAGTGTAGGGGATATGATTTGGCCACCTCAAAATATATCTCTTTACCTTGATTATTTTCAAGAACAAAAGACTCTAAAAGAAACTTTGACTTTCCCCCCACTGACTGCCTGAAAAAAAATTTAAGATAGAAGTCCTGTCCCCAGGACAGGCTGTCACTACAGGTAACTCTGGGTATGGATAGACTGGGAGGGTCCTTGCTGAGCTCATTCTTATCAAAGCTCTGAAAACCAAGTAAAAGTAGAGGTTATCCTTTGTAAGAGACATATACATTTGAAAGGGAAATCTCCATTTGTAAAGTTATCATCTCCCTCTCTGTACCAGGAAGAGGGGGGGATGACCTCATCTCTAGAAACTCTTATCAATGTGGAAGGCAAGGACTTAAATCTGCATAATAACCTTACTCTTGTTTACTGAGCTTTTCTGGTAATCTCCCATAGCTGACTCCCTCCACCCCCAACATCCTCCTTTGTCTTTATCCAAAGATGCTATTTAAAATGAAAACCTCTGCCATTTTGGCAAGTTACCCAGTTTTTCCTGGGTCTCTCCCATGTATACATATTATGAAGCTTTATTTGATTTTCTCTTGTTATTCTGTCTCATGTCAATTTAATTCATATCCCAGCCAGAAGGACCCAGAGTGGGTAGAGGATATGTCTTCCTCCCCTACACTAGAATGTTCCTATTTTTACCTTAGGCTTTCTTGGGATTATTCTCTGACTTAAAAGTTATTGTTTGAGTCTTCAAAGAGTGTATAATTTCTTTCAAAAATCAAATATTACTAAAACAAATGACACAAATACAAAGCATCACATGGTGATTTGTTCCTGTGTGGCCAGGATTTGTTCCTTTGTATAACCACCTCCCAATCCATTGCAGATAGTGGTCATATGACTCGGGCAAGGCTAATCACAATACCCATTCCTTTCAATATACTGATTATTATGGGGTGGCTACAAAGAATAATCAAATCCAGTGAAATGACTTTCCTGGAACTGCTGTGTAGAGAGTGGAAAGTGTCTATCCACTAAGTCTGCTATTGGCCAGACAAAGTAAGTGTAATTATAGGAGGAGAGAATGAGGCCAACACAGAGGGAAGCAGAGATGCAGGGTCAAGAGACAACAATAAAATGGGAGGGAGAGAGAAAGAAACAGAAATAGTTTTTTAGGGTCCTAGGACCCAGCAGTACTTAAAACCAAAAATTCAAATATTTACATAAACCCTAATTTTCTTCTTTTCTCCCCAATGTAGTTTGACTTGGGTTTCCATTTTTTTGTAATTTACAGCTAGAAAAGTCCTATTTCATTAAAACATATGAGTTTTAATTGTGTGACTCAAGTGAGTATTTTAAAATATTATAAAAGAAGAAAATTAAAGTGAGTAGTCTGGAAATTCTGATGACGATGGGAGAGTAAGCACCACACGCTCCTCCACAACTCTATTCTAAGCACAGAATAAAAGTTAAAATATTTAAAAATATACTTAACTGAATACATAACCATCATTAAAAAGGAAAGGAAAACACTTGGGAGAATTTCTGCTTTTTAGTCATGAAGAAATAAGATGTTCTAAAATTACCCTTATACTATAACAACCAGACAACAGGATAAAATATAGGAAATAACTATTTTCAGACATTATAGCACAGACAGCACAGGTCTGTAAATCACAAGGAAAGGGAAACAAACTGAATGAGTCAAAGTATAGGCGTAGACTTTTGAACTGGAGGTAATTTCCACTCTACAGCACTAGGCACAAATCATGTCTGGAAATCTCACTGAGTTGAGGAAACAGAGCTTGAAATTTGCATAGGCCAAGACAACTAGAAATTGTTCAGAGAGGTAGAAAACTAGGGAACTAAAGCTACAGAAATATAAAACTCCAGAAATCTACATAGGGGCCCATGAGTCTTTCCTTGAATATAGTATGCATATGCATGGTATGGAATCTCATAAAACTGAACGGAACAACTTCCAAAGAAGAATAGTAAAGATTTCTCTTGACCTACGATAGGGGTTACATCCTAACAAACTCATTCTAAGTTGAAAATACCGTAAGTTGAAAATAAACTTAATACATCTGACCTAATGAACATCACAACTTAGCCCAGCCTGCCTTAAACATGCTGAGAACACTTACATTAGCCTACAGTTGAGCAAAATCATTTAACACAAAGTCTATTTTATAATAAAGTGTTGAATATCTCATGTAATTTATTGAATTCTGTACTGAAAGTAAAAAACTGAATGGTGGTAAGCGTATCAGTTGTTTACCCTCGTGATCGTGTAGCTGACTGAGAGCTATGGCTTGCTGCTGCTGCCCAGCATCACAAGAGATTATCACAATGAGTAATCCTAGCCCAGAAAAAGATCAAAACTCAAAAATTGAAGTGTGATTTCTACTGAATGCATATTGCTTTCACACCATCCAAAAGTTAAAAAATTTTAAGTCAAACCATCATAAATCAAGGACTGCCTGTATATAGAGTGATAAGATGAACAATTCTCAAAAGTCACACAGAGCCAGGAATTGAGTTTCCTTCAGCCAGAGTGTAGAACACTGAACACATTGGGCCTTCAGTGCATGCCTTGAAAGGGAATCCACATTAGCTCTAAAGTACCATCTGCTTTAGTTCAACCCAAAATAGGCTCAAAAACAAACCTCAAAAGAACTAAACTAATCCAAAAGTAACTTGACTGTCTGATAGAAAAACATCCAACATGCTTTCACTCTTTAGAGGAATACAAAAAAAATACAAGATTCAAAAAATATAAATTCCCAATGTCCAACATTCCAATCCTAAAATATTAGATAAAGAATCAAAAAATATCACTTAAAACCAGGAGAAAAATTGATCCATAGAAATTGGTTTAGTAATTACAGAGATGATAGAATTAGCAGAAAAGGACATTAACACTGCATTATGAAAATGATCCATATGCTCAACGATATAAAGAAAAAGGGACATGAAGAGAAGATAAACAAATGGTGTAAAAAACAACTGAATGGGACCTTAAAGATGAAAACACAATAGCTGAAATTAAAAAAAAAAAAATCCACTGGAAGTGATTAATAGCAGATTAGAAACTCCAGAAGAAAAGAATAGTGAACACTGTTTCCTCTTTTATTTTTTTGTATCCTCATATGGTAGCAAAACAAACTGTCCAAATGAAGACCAGAGAGAAACAAAGACTAGGGAGAAAAAAAAAAGAACCAGCATTATTGACCTGTGGGGCATTAACAGGCAACCTAACATATCCAACTGCTATGGACCAAATGTTTTTGTCTCCCCAAAATTTGTATGTTGGGGTCTAAATCCCCAATGTGATTTGTGATTTGAAGGTAGAGCTTTTGGAAGGTAATGAGGTCATAAGGGTGGAGCTCTCATAAATTGGATTAGTGCTCTTATAAGGGGATGAAGAGACCAGAGGTTGCTCTCTCCACCATATGAGGATACCAAAATTAGAGGACAGTCTGCAAACTAGGAAGTAGACCTGCACCAGATACTGGATCTGCCTGTTCCTTGACCTTCACCTTCCCAGCTTCCAGAACAGTGAGAAATAAATGTTTCTGGTTTAAACATCAGTTTATGGTATTTTTGTTATAACATCTCAAACTAAGATGTTAACATATATGTATTTGGAGTCTCCAAAATAGAGGGCAGCATGAGACATGTATATAGATCTCTCTATATAGATCTATATTTCTGTATCTATGTCTATCTATCTATCTGAAAGAATAATGAATGGAGATTTCCTAAATTAGATGAAAACTATAACACCACAGATCAAAGTTCAAAAAACCACAAGCACGCACACACACATACAAATAATTTTAAAAATCCATACCAAGATGCATGACATAATCAAATTTCTAAAAAATTGTGATGAGAAAATATCTCAAAAAATTCAAATTACTTTTATAAAACATCATTACATAAAAGAAAACTCAAATAATTCAAAAGTGTATGAATCAAAGACAGCACATTTGTTGGCTAAAATGCAATGAAATTATAAATAAGTAGTAAAAGAGAGACAAAAAATGCCAAAATATTTGGAAAACAAATAATGTCACTCTAAATACCTCATAGATTAATGAGAAACTTGCAATAAAAATGAGTAGATTTAGAAATGAATGACTATGAAATCAACACATATAGTCTCACATCTCTAAAATGCCTTTTGAAGTAAATCTATAGCTTTAAATATAAATATTGTGAAATAAAGACTGAGATTAAATGATTTAAGAAGTCACTTCAAGATCTTAGAGAAAATTTTCAGCCTCAGTTGAAGGAAATAGACCTCACTACATCCAAAATTTCTTTCTTAATAGATGGAAATTATCTTTAACTCATAAAATCCATCTAACACCACTGACTAAAAATTCCAAGAAAATTTTGAATACTGAAGAACAGCAAAACAATTCTGAAAATTATAACACAGAAAGGATCCAGGAATTATAAAGATATAATAAACAAACACAATATTGACATAGAAATAGATCAATAAAAGAATAGAGTTCCTTCCTCTCAAATAATTGTAAATTTGTAGGTACTACAGGAGTTAGTAGGGCTTCCACGAAAAACAAAACAAATTCATCTTCTGTTGCTGATGTGAATACAGTTGGGAAGTATGACAATGAACATAAAGAGATGGAAGTCAAATTGCCAGTTTAGTTGCTTCAGACTTAATTAAAGAACATAATTTGTCATGACCATTAGAAAAAGAATGTCTGCTCTAGCAAAATAGAAAATATGCAAACCTTACCAGCACATCTTCTATCCCAGAGGAACTTTCACATATAAGCCCAAACATATAAGACCAAGAGTGTTCACAGCACCATAAATGACAATTTAGACACATCCCAGAGCTGAGTCCAAATATTCCATATACACATCTACATTTTCCAGAATCCCTTACAGGATAAGGTTCATGTGACTAATTCTGACCACTAAACATGAGCAAAAGTGATGAAAATCACCAGTGTACTTCCTTTATCCTTTTCTTGCCTTACCATGGTGGATTTGGAAAAGACATCTTCCAGATTGAGTTGTTAAAAGATGGAAGAGAGCTCCTTGGCCCACACCGCTGTTTAGGTGTACCAGAAATAAACCTCTTTTATGTTAGGAAATGCTATTTCAATGTTTATAGTATTGCAGCAGAACCAAGATTATCTTCACTAATACACAACTAAATGTCCAACAACAGAAAGAGATATAAATTAAATGCAATATATTCATATATCAGAGATAAAATATAAAGAATACTCTAGATGCATGTAGGTTAAATGTTAAAAGAATAGATGAGCAAATAGTGTGGACCAAACAAATGCACACAATGGACTCTTAATATTATTTCATAGATATATAAAATATATGTTCAAATAAAACCAAATTAAACCCCATCATTGGCTCTGGGAATGAGGTTTTATGGTAGGAGTCCATAGTAATTTTAATTTAATCTACAATGTTGCACTTATTTTATGCAAAAATAACATGAAGGAAATATGAAAATAATAACATTTTTATTTAGAAGCAGTAGAAATCCATAAAGAATATATGAAAATAACATTTTATGTCTAGGTTTTTGTTACATTATTTTATGTGCTTTCTGAAATTTTTTAAAAATTTCTTAAAAAATAGGAGCATATTCAAGAGAAAAATAAATGGAAGAGCAAAAAAAAAAAAAAAAAAGAAAGAAACCAGTTAAGGAGACTAGTGAAAAGATTTTCCTGTGCTGATTGATTCTTCAAACAATTCACTGATAACTACTATAGGTCAGGGAGTATCCAGACGTCTGGATCACATCCCCAAGCACTATGCTGTCTAGTGGGTATCCATATTATGTGAAATAAACCTTGAAGAAGTGTCATAGTGTCATGACCCAGTTAGTTACAGAGTGCAGTAGAAGCACAGAAAACCAACACTGAATTGGATTGAGGTTGTCCCCAAAGAACTTGTCCTAGAAAAAGGAGGTGGGTTTAATGTGGTTCCTGGAGGGAAGTGGTTTCAAGGTAAAGATATTTCAGCTTGAAGTTGCATCTTTTTAAAGGCATGAATCAATGGGGTAAATTATTCACGGAATCCCAAGTCATCTAACATGGCCAGTGATGAGAGTACACGTGGGGAGTAGAAACTTATTGTTCCTAAAAGCACCTGAGAGTGCATTACCCCATCTTAACCTACAGATTTGATCACTTTCTTTCCTACTGAAACAGTAAAATTTAAAATAAATATCCACTCTAATACTTATCCCAATTCACTGCAGTAATTTATTCCTAGGCCTCTATTTCTTGACGAACAGTGAGCTTCTTTGGGGGCACAAACATTATCTGACATATGTCTGTCGTCTGTGCCTAGCACAAAGTGTGGTGAATACAGGGTGCTCAATAAGTATTGTCCAAACACCCAATACAGAATTCAATTTCATAATGTCCTTCTAACTAAAACTGTGCAGTTTAACATAAATGGAAATTATTTTAATGGTTTTTATACATAAGATATTCAGCAATATGACTTAGCTGGTGTGGGCTGGATAGTGAAAAGGCTAAGAAGAAGATGAATTGCTTTGGACCACTTGTTCTGTGGTATTGGTCAGGTTATTTAATTTTGGAATCTCAAATATGTGATCCATAAAACCTAGATTAATCAAATCTATCTCTTAGTATTAACAATGAGATTGTATGAAATAAACTGTATAGCACTGGGTATCTAGCAAATAAAGATAATAAAAATGTGAGCTAACTCATGGCAGACTTCTGACTTTTAGTAGAGGCTGAATAATTCTCTTCAATGAGTGTAGAAGAAAATAGTTGAAATGCACAATGTGTATTTAGTGGTCAGTTAGGAAGCATATCTGACCAAAGAAGAGATTTTTATGCAGGCGAATGTACAACGTACAAGATCAAATGAAAAAGATAAATATGCACCCATTTGTTAGCCTGTGATCAGGAAAAAAATTCATAATCTCTGAGTTTCAGCTCCCTCATGATTAAAGTGATGTTAACAATGCTGCTTGCGTTATTTAAGGAGTAAATGAGATAGCATATATCACACACCTAAATACCTTCCAAACTTTGTGTCCAATCATTGTTACCAGATTCAATTTAGATATGAACAAAGAAGCATTGTTATTCGTTGATTGGTTTGCTTATCTGTTTTATGGTTTTATTTATGTAGTTACTTATTTGTTTTTGTTTTAATGCTAAAGAACAGCTCTGTTTAAGGTTGTCTTTAAAAGTTGTCTCTTGAGAAAATCTTTCATGCAACATGTCTTTCTACAATCTGATGCTGTAAGGTGATGTCTGTTTTTGAGAGTTACTGATGCTGATGGGATAAATGACATGCTGTACTCTAATTAATTAAACAAGCTCTGTGCACTCCCTCTCATTTCTGGTAGCCATAAAGGCAGACTTTCTGGTTACCATGTTGATTAAATAAACAGATGCTGAGGGCTGGCTGCTGCAGTCTGCCTGGGCTAGGGAGAAGAGCAATTGTTTTGCCAACAGAATTGAACTTTTGGCCTTGTTTATTCCTATATAACAGCAAAGTGTTACCTCCCTTGAGGAGGAAATAAGTTAAAGCCTATTAGGAAATCTCAAAGAGATTCTTCAGCATCTGATAACCTTTAAACAGCTTTTCTAAGAGAGTGGTAGATTAATCCAATTTCTATGGTATCAAGTAGAAACAAATGACTTTAAAAAGCTAGGATATATGCAGTCTACTTGCTTTCTAAAGAGAAAAATATGGGAAAAAAAGAGAATGAATATTGAAGAAGGTACACTTATTTCAAGAGGTATTATGAGAGTGAACCTCAGAAGGTGGCTGATAAGATTATCAGAAGATTGAGAAAACTTATTATTGTGGTAATTGAATCACAACTCATTGCATTTCAGGAATTGAGAAGATAAAAAGAGATGCTATAGTGAGCTACCAAGCCACTAAAAGACATGCAGAAAACTTAAATGCATATTTCTAAGTGAAAGAAGCCAATCTGAAAGGGATGCATACTGTATGATGCCATATATACAGCATTGTGGAAAAGGCAAACCTATGGAGACAGTAAGAAAATCAGTGCTTCCCAGAGGTTCTAGAGGAGGGAGAGAGGGAAAAACCGGTGGAGCACAGGGGACTTTTAAGGTAGTAGAACTGTCTTGTATCATATTGTAATGGCAGAAACATGTCATTATACGTTTGTCAAATCTCATAAAATGTACAACACAAAGAGTGAACCCTAATGTAAACTATGGATTTTAGTTAATAATAATGTATCAATATTGGATCATCAATTGTAACAAATATACTACACTAATACAAGATGTTAATAAGAGGGGCAATAGTGGGAAGGTGTATATGGGAACTCTCTGTACTTTCACTCAATCTTTCTGTAAACCTAAAACTGCTCCAAAAAAGTCTATTTTTAAAAAAGATGGTAGAGGAGTGCAGATATGCAAACATTATGATAATGTGATGATGATGATTTACAAAATAATTTGCAAATACAGACATGTACACTAGATTTGAGGTAAAAATTAAAACACCACCAAGATTTCAAACAGCAAGAGCTTAGAAAAAATAAAATTCCAAAAGAGAATTGATATTAGAAACAAAGTATCAAAGAGAATGTATGAGCAACTGGAAGTTGGAAAAATCATCAGGACACAGAGGCCAGTGAAAAAGACCAAATGAAGAACAAACAAATTTTAATCCTTTGACAGGGTTGCTTCACTTGATTAACTTGAATAAAAGTGGTACATGTAATATTTTTTCAGTTTTACAGAATTTGACAAAATCTCTTATGATAATTTATTTTTTTGAGATCTAGGGTTGAGTGGATTAATTACCAGTAGTGTTAATAGTTAATGGATTTATAGTAAAGTTCTAAGTGATATATGACAACTCTCTGACTTCAATCCTGTCATTTATGGAACAAATGAGAATGGCATTAACAGATAAAGGACATCAAATATATTGGACAATACATATCAATCTAAATAGATATTGAAAGGTTAGTGTGATGACATACATCTAGTAAAATAATATTCATGAACAATAAAACAGAAGCATTACACCTGCATCCAAAATTCAGCTTTATTACCAAGAAGTGGGGAAGATAGGCTCCATGGAAACTCCAATTTAAAATGTGTATGTGTATAATATATATATGTCAATAATATATCAGAATTTTGTCATGTCCACCCAAAAACCAATGTTATTTTAAATTCTTTGGATTATACGTATTTCTAGAAGCAGAGTCCAGGAGAGAGAGGATGCAGAGAAGCTAAAATTTCATAGAAATATTTAGGAGTACTAGACAATAATTTGTTGAACATACTATAACTGTAATGTGTACACCTATTGTGATTTTAGTTCATATTAATAGGCATATTTCTAGAACATGAGAGAAGAGTCTCTCTCAAATGACCTGTTTGCCCACATTCTTGAAATTCTAAATTCTGTTCTGGTACTACATCTTAAATTAAATATAGTTAAATTGGAATATGTTCAAGGAAGAGTAAACCTGATAACAAAAGTGCTCATGATATGTCAGAGTATGAAAGATTAAAGGTATTGGAGATGTTTACCTTGTAAGTAAAGTTTCTGAGGAAAATAATGTCTTCAAATGTCTGTAGTTTTCACTAAGAATAGGGATAACTCATCTCTATGGTCCTAAATATGCAAAAAGAAATAAATAATTTTAACTTTTACTTAAAGTAAGAACATCTCACATTCTATAGTACACAGTTAGTCATAAATAAGCAAATGTGCATTTTCAGAGGATTTACTTCCTAACGTCACCAAACACTCCATTTTTCTCAGTGTCTACCATGATATATGAAAGACCTTTTTTATCCTCCTGGATCAAAATATACCAGTAAGTTTAAAAATTACATATGTTTTCATAATATTGAAGAAAATGATTAGGATTTTATTGATGGTCAGAAAATATTCTAGGCCCAGAATGAAAAATGCTCTGGGCTCTAGAAGGTATTATAAAGCTGCAAGAGATGGGGGGTTGGATGGGGAAAGGAAAATAATTATGTGACCTCTGAAGCCAGTTAAAGATTTTTCAACTTTGTGCTAAATCATAAGAGTTGCTGACAGGAGACAGAAAAGGCAGGAGAAAGAATATGAAAAAACTATCTAGCCTTCAACAGTTTATCCAGATTTGAGTATCAGGTTTTCTTATGGTTCATATTAGGCCTCTTAAAGTTTAACATTCATTAACATTCTCAAGCCATTCATTTTAATTTAAACCCACGAGGTCCTGTGCTCTTTAATCTGATGTCTAATGATGCCTTTCATTGGTTCTGTCATGGATCTATTTTTATCCTATGCATCAATCTAGAGGATAATGAAGGATAACATTCTCAAGGTCACTAACCTTACAGATATCTTTAATTTGGCCTATCTCCCCATTCTGTTGCTGGAGGTAAACCATAGTGAACTGAGGAATAGCACAATTTACTATATTCCATCACTATTTCAACATTTGTCAATTAACCCTTGGCCCAATGATCCCAAACCCTCATGGACAACCCCACTGTGTTCTTCAGTCATTTGACTCACCTAGGCTTCCAGCCATAACAGGAGTTTAGCATCTGCTAATAATTTTTAAATGATTGATATGAGATCACTCCCCTCTCCCCCCAAAAACAAATTTAGCACTAAGATGCTGCAATGTTACAATTAAGTTTTGTTTTATGAATGGAACTCATGGACCAAAGAAATTTTAGCGAACGGGTGTATGTGTGTGTGTGTGTGTGTGTGTGTATGTATAAACATTTGTCATGGATCAAAATCTAGAGGGAAATAGAACAAAATGGTAAAATGATAATCTCTTTTAGAGATTTAAGTGAATGTGATTTCTGTTTTACTTCATATATTTTTTCATTTTATAAATATTTTTCAATGAGCATCTATTTGTATAATGAAAGAAAATGGCTAACCATTTTTAAAGCAAATATATATATGTATATGTATGTATATCTATATCTAAATGACATAAATACATCTACATTGCCTACAGCAATAATTTCAGGGAGTTAGGATTTGGTTGATTTTTTAACCTATGTGTAACTTTGTTAAAATGTGGCTATACTGCTATTATAATCTAAAAACAAAAAAAAGGTCAACAAAGACAAATGAACTGTAATTGTGGATCAATTTAACAAATGTAGATTATTTACCAAACTCTGGCTATTTCTTCAATGTGACTTCCCCATCAGGACATACATTTCCAGATTCCAGCACAAGTTTTGTCTCTACATGAAGTATCATTGTTGAATACCTTAGGACAGAGACAAATGATTCATTCTTGGCACACGGAAGGAGTGACTTAAGTTAGAGGTTTAAAAGTAGAAAGCAGCTATATACACCTATGTTTAACGTATTTTCATTTAGTACATGCTACATGCTAAAAACTATATGCCAGGTATACAAGGAAGGGGGCCTTTCCCTCCTGAGGCTCTGATGGTAGGAAGGCCACATAAGCCAAGAGTAACACAGTGTCATTAATGAGGTACTATGTATGCATGAAGAGCTGTCTTAGCACAGAGGGAGAGACATTGTTTTACCAGTGATAGTTAAGCCAAAAAGGTGACATTTGGACTAGGTCTTGATGGACGTCTATGAATCGACCAAGGACACAAGAGAATTGTGCCTCTGTCAGGCAGGGGAACACTATGTACAAAGTGCATGAACACTGAAAAACTAATATAGAAAGAATATCTTCTCTTTTCAAGATGATTCTATTGGTCTTTTCAAGAAATATATTGTGTGTGTGTGTGTGTGTGTGTGTGCACGCGCGCACGCATGTGTATATCTATCTAATCTCCAGAAACGGAACTAGAGCTGTTACTTTTTTCTTGTGATACGTGAATATTTCTACAGACACACACAGCATGAAAAAATAATCCAAATACACACTAAAGTTGTCTCTGTTTCTCACCAGAAAACAAAGAAGATAAGTAGCCAAGGAACAGCGATAGGTTTTCAGATGCTCACTCATCCCAGGCAGCTTTTAGCAGTGTTGAAGGTGGAGAAAGGGGTTCTTCAGAAGGCTGAGACCTTTCTCCTTCTGGCCAAAGGTGGGCCAGCACTTCCATAGTGGGTCCCAGGAGGACATAACAGCGCTGACTTATTGCATGTCCATTTGCCTAAGGCTTGACCAGAAAATCAGACTCAGGACCTCTTACTGGGAGTTACCAAGCAGGCAGGACCAGACAGCCTAATCCCATTGAGGATACTGAGTGTTCAGGGACAGTCTGCTCAGGCTCATAAGGAGAGTCAGACAGTCATGTCTGCACCAACACTGCCTCCATTTCATTGCTACAGATGATTTGCATTAGCCAGCAATAAGACCTAAAACCTTTAGACTCTAACTGCTTTAGGGAAGATTCTTGCCCAAAGAGTGGGAATCTTCTTATAAAATATCTATTACTTATAAGGGTCTGGGCCCTGGGAAGGGAGTTATCTCAGAAATTCTCAGCAAAATAGAAAACGGGTGCACAAAGGGTTGGGCGTTAAAGTACAATAGATGGATAGATAAACAGATGAGAGAGAGAGAGGTACCACAGTTAGTTCTATCAGTCTCCTCAAATGTATAAACTGTGACTTGTCCATCTAGGTGTATGACAGGGTGTAGGGGCCACAGGATTATATTCAGGAGTGTCTGGAGTAGTCTCAGATTCAAATGGTCTTCCTATATCAGACCATACCCCGATTCAACTTCAGAAAATATGACAACTATAGGCAATACAGATGTTACATGGTGACTATGAAGTGGGTGTGTGCATTTTGGCCAAAGAGAAAAAGGAAAGAGTAGTTTAGTTCTAGCAATAAATAGCACACGGAAAGCACTTACTCATAAAATGTCTCACAAAGTTTTATTTATTATTAGCAAGACCAAATTCAGATTTTTGTATAAATATAGAGAAAGAAAGAATTTAAGTGAAACAAAGCACATTACTACTTAATAACTTTTGGTGGCGATATGATTCTATTACACTAATACATGATTTTTCAAGTCCAATCAATGTATTAATGCCTTCAAGTTTTAGTATTTGGTGAATGAGCTCCAAAAATGAGCGAGGATGAACATTAACCACACAAACAAATAAACACACACAAATAAAATAATTACACATCTTGTACTATGCACAGCAGATAGAAAAAAGTATTTTGGAAATTTAACTTTCCAAGTATATTACATAAAAGAAAAAAGGTGGGTTTTTTTGGTTGTTTTTTAATATAACACACTACTATTAAGAGAAAATAAATTTTTGTTTTCTTTTTTTTTTTCACAGAAACATTTACTTTCAAGAGTCAAAATGGGATAAAAAGGAGTGCTTTCAAATACTTTAGTCCCCAAATAAAATTGTTGCCAGGGGCTCATCAAGCTTTCATGGCAGCAATCCTGTATTCACAAAGAACTTTTGTTTCCAGTGAGAAGAGGAACATAAAGTTTCAACGTATCTATATGATATGTTAACCCCAAAGACTTTCAAAAGGATTGTGTGTCTGCATAACTAAAGCTTTCTGGAGAGAAAGAACATAGTGTTATCAGCAAAGAAAAATCAGGACAAATGGAAGTAAGTGAAAATAATTATGTTCTGATTCTACTGACCTCGTAGTGGCCTCAGTGGTGATTGTGTTAGTTTCCTGTTGCTGCTGGAAGAAATTAAGCACAAATTTATTGGCTTGAAATGGTAAAAATATACTATCTTACAGTTCTGCATGTCAGAAGTCCAATACCAGTCACACTGGGATGAAATTGAAGTGTCTGCAGTAATAGGCTAGGTTCTGTCTCAAGACTCTAGGCAAGAATCTGTTTTCTCACCTATTCTAGCTTCTAGAGGCTGCCTGCATTCCTGGGCTTATAGACTCTTCCCTCTGCAAAATCAATGACAGTTTGAGTTTTTCTCATGCCGCCATCTATATGACACTGCTTCTGAAGTAACATCCCTTATTCTGACCACAGCCAAGGAAGTTTCTCTACTTTTAAAGATTCATGCAATTAGATTGTGCCTACCCAGGCAACCTAGAATAATCTCCCAATCTCAAGGCTCTTAACCTTAAATAACATCTGCAATGTCTCTTTTGCCATGTAAGGTAATATATTCACAAGTTCCAAGGATTAGGACCAGGATACCTTTGGGGGCCATTATTCTGCCTACTACAGTGACATTACCACCATACTCTTTTATTTAATTCCATATTGACTTTACAGCCTACATTTATTATTATTTTATTACATATTAGGAGCTAAAGGGCGATCTTTTTATCTCAGACACACATTCACTTGTTTAGACAGTCAATAAATGACACCTTGCCAAACTTCCCATTATATGCTCTCATTGCACTTAGCAACATTCATTCATTTATACATTTTTTAAATTAAAATATCTCCTTCACTATGATCTAGAGAGTAAAAATCTTATTTCTTTCATTTAGTGTTTTATCCTCAGTTGCTAAAACAATATCTAGCACAAAATGGAGCTCTATAAATATTTGTCAAAAAAATGAATGGGTAAGCAAGTATTTATTGAGTAGCATTTATTTGCCAGGGCTCAATTCTTGTACACATGAAGGCGGGCAGGTGAAAAGATCATCAAAAGGAGAGAAAGTATGAGACCTGGATGTTATTGCTATAAAAGTTACATAGAATGTCTGCATAGTCTGTTCTCCTTGCCTAGAGTCACTTCATCACCACTGGCCAAAAATGATCACACAGAACCTCTTATTATACTTTCAATAATCAAGGACCAAATTAACTCATGGAGCCAGGGTAAATGCAAAGAAACTTCAACTGGAGATTAGAATTGTAGGGCTACAGTTTAAACTCTACCACTTACCAATTTTGTCACCTCGGATATGGTTTAGATGTCAATCACTCTAGAAAGGGATGCAGTCTGTAGCTATAGAACTGGAAATGTTTAAGTGATTCCTGGTCTTAACTCCTTTTGGAAGATTGATTCAGTGACATTGGACACAGTAATGCAACTCTCTGAACGGTCTTGATTCTGTCTCCTAGCAGAATGCAGAAGTGAAGTCATTCCACTTGGAGGTCAGAAAGACATAAACAGCCATGGGAAAACCCAAGCCAGAGAGGAAAGAAGGTGAAGAATGTGAACTCAGGCAGATAACAAACATCTCCTGGGGGCATAATCTTACTCTGGATTGTGCATCTGTCTCTATACATAATATACATGTGAACCTGCCTCCTGCAGATAATAAAACTTTATTTTGTCTGACATCTCTCATACTGCATTCCTAAATATTTAATAGAGTTAAATAATGCAGTTACTAAGGAGAGTAATAGGAGGCAGCAGGAGAAAATTAAAAGGCAGTGGCAAACAGTAAGAGTTATGTTTTAGAAAGAGTCTAAGAATGATCTCTTCTTTCTTGCACTGACTTCCCAGAAAGCAGTCCTGAAGCCAGGACAAATCAAAGGTTTAAATGCTTCAAGAACATAAGGAGCATTTCCTGGGGGTCATTTCTGTCTCTAACAACCCATATGACCTTGATTGGGACACTTGAGCCCTCTGAGCTTCAGTTTTCCATTTGGAAAGTGGAGCAATACATCAGTGGCAGTTGTCAGGATAAAATTTGCTAAGATAGGTAAGATGGCTTTGAAATGCGTATTACACTAAACAAATTCCTTCACTGGTAAAAGGAAATTGATGATGAAGATAGAACAAGATATATACAAAAGACATGAAGAGACTAGAGTGACTTTTGAGATTAGCAAGATGTGGATTAAGATCAATTTACAGGGCAGCAAACCAGGAAATCAATTCCACAGGAGTTTAGAGTCAATTTGTGAAACAAGTGGTTAGAAGACAGGCCATCAGCTCGTGCTCTGGCAGATAAACCGGCCTCCCCACTTTCCTCTGCAGCCTTTCTTGTGTGCGACTGCCCAATAGCACCTTGGTTTCAGAATAGTATAGTTCTTTTCTATTCCCATTGATTTTGTCATCATCCTAATAATTCACACCTTCTCAATTCTTATCATGTAGTTTTTAAGTGGCTTGCAATCCTCTTATTACCTACTATTGTTACTGCACCAGGTCCATTTTTGCCCTCTGCCCAGAGTGCCAAACACTGAGACAATGAGATTGCAGCAGAGAGAGAGTTTAATCACAAGTCAGCCGAGTGAGGAAATGGGAGAGAATGAATCTCAAATCCACTTCCCCAAAAGTAGGGACACAGGGATATTTATGGGGTAGAGGGCAAGGTGGTCTGAAATGATTGGAAGTGAGGAAAGATAAGGTAACTGATGATCTGCACAAGCACAGTCAGGCTGCATGCCTCCTCACAGGGTGCATGTCCACAGAATGGTGGCTCCTGAAAAAATAGCTCAAAAAACCCATAACCATGGTGACCCAGGCCCCAGGGAGATGTTGTCTATAGGAACCTAGTGGGAGTCAGATAGCATATCACCTGAACAGCACAATTAACAATGGATAAGTTTATCATGCAGATTTAAGTCCTTGCCTTCTGTTCTGACAAATTTCTTGGTAAGGCCACCCCCCCCCCCCTTCTTTCTGGCACAGGGAAGAAGATACCTTTACAAATGGAGATTTCCTTTACAAATGTAAATATCTCTTACAAAGGATCCTCCCAGATACCCAGAGATGTCTGTGGTGGTGGCCTGTTCTGGGGGCAGGCCTCCCATCCCAAACTCTTTTGGTCAGTTAGTGGGGGTGGGAGGTCAAAGCGTCTTTCTGGCAGAGACATATTTTGGGGTGGCCCATTCCCATCTCCCCTAGTTACTAGGTGCTTAGTCATCAATGGCTAACTATTTGTCAGTTTCACTATTTCTTAAAAAAAAGAAATCTCCTTAAATTTGTGGCTCAAAACTTACCTCTCCGAAGACTCCCACGGGTATCAACTCCTCTAGGAAGCTTCCCTGATCTTATATAAGCACACTTTTTGTCTCTAATCATATAATACTCTCTTTTCAAAGTGTGGTGTCCATCCAGCTGCATCAGCATTCCGTGGTTATTAGAACAGAAATCCTTAAGCGCCACCTCAGACCTATAGCACCTAGACCTTGATGGGGAGAAAGAACATTCTCTACCCACTCTGGGTCCTTTCTGGCTGAGCTACAAATTAAATTGACATGAGGCTGAATAGCAGGAGAAAATCAAACAAAGCTTTATAAAAATGTATACATGGGAGAGACCAGGGAGTGTCTCTCAACAAAATGATGGAGAGTCTCCTCTTATATAGACAAACGAGGATTTGGGGGTGAGGGTGTTGGGAGTGTCAGCCACGAGGGATTACAAGAAAAGCACAGTAAAGTTATTATGCAGATTTAAGGCCTCACCTTCCACATTGACAAGTTTCTAGAGATGAGCTCATCTACCCATCTTCCCAATACAGAGAAGGAGAAACCTTTACAAATGGAGATTTCCCTTACAAATGTAAATATTTGGTAAACAGAACTTTGATAAGAATGGGTGTAGCAAAGACCCTCTCAGTCTAAATTGCACAGATCTTTAATGTTTTATATTCAATGACTTTAGATAATTACATAAAACTCTGTAGCCACTATCAAAAATAATTGTAAGTAGAATGTAAGTAGAATAATTGTAAGTTTCCATCTTCCCTGAAAGTTTTGTCCTACTTCTTTGCAGCCCTTTGCAGTAACTCTCCTCCTATGACTATCTGATATTTATTACCAACAATTAGTTTTGCTTTTAGTTGTATTTAGTATGAATGGTATCATATAACATGTGTTCTGTTGTACCAAAAGGGGTTCTTTCACTTAATATAATATTTTTGTATTCATCTGTGTGATGAGTTGACTTGTTAGATTTTTTTTTTAATTGCTATGAAGTATTCAGTTGTATGGATTTAACAGAATTCCTTACCCTTTCACAAGCAAGACATTTTTTTTTTCCAGTTTGAATCTACTATGATTAAACTTGCTATGAACTGCCACAGACCAATCTTTTTGTGGACGTATGTTTATACTTTTGTTGAGTCAATGCTTGGGAGTAAAACCACTATGTCACAAGGTAGATTTATGTGCAACTTTGTAAGAAATTTCCACATAGTTCTTCAAAATGACTGAACTATTTTTTGCCCCCATAGCAATGTATCAAAGTTCCAGTTATTCCATATCCCTAGAAATATTTGTCATTATTTTTTTAAATTTTATCCATTTTAGTGGGCAGAAAATGAAATACCATTATGGTTATAATTTGCATTTCCCTGATTACCAGTAAGGTTGAGTATCTTTTCATGTGCTTATAGGCCAATTGTATATTTTTTTCTGTGAAAAATCTAAGTATTTTTCCTATCAATTATTGTTGTCAATTATTTATTATTGATTTGTAAAAATTATATATATAGTCTGGATAAAAGTATTTTTTTCATATATTGCTGCAAATACCTTTCCCAGAAAATAGCTTGCCTATTTATGTTCTTACTGGTATCTTTTGATAAGCAGAGTTTTAAATCTTGATCCAATCTAATTTTTTTTCTTCTTTTATGGTTTCTCTTTTCTGTGACCTGTCCATGAAATCATCACTCATAAAATTACAATTCTCCTATTTAAATATCCAGAAGCTTTATGATTCTGGATTTTATTTTTATGTCTATGATCCATTTCAAAATAATTCTTGGAGGGGAAAAAGTGTCAATATTCATATGAAAACACAAAACAATTTTTCTAGCATATTTATACAAATGTTTTTATTATTTCCATTTGAATTATCCTGATATAATGGCTGGAAATCATTGCTTGTATACATGTGAATATATTTCTGGTTTTTCTATACTAATGTCAAACTTATTTGATTATTATAGCTTTGTAGTAAGCCTTGAAATCAAGTAGTATGTCTTCCAACTTAGTTCTTTATATTCAAGATTATTTTGGCTAATTCAGATCTTAGCCTTTCCAAATAAATTTTAGAATTTATTTTAAAATAAAAGTCTGTTAGGATTCTGACAAGAATTCAACTAAGTCTATAGATCAATTTAGAGAGCTAACACAACAATTTTGAGTCTTCTAATCCTTGAATGCATTATATCTAAACTATTTATTTCTCTTAATAAAATTTGTTGTGATTATATATCTTTTGTTAGGTTTAGTCCTAAGTATTTTATTTCTTAGTGCTATTTATGTTTTCTATTAAATAGAAGTTAAACACTAAATTATCTTTCTAGTGTGCAATTCTGATAATTTTGACAACATATACAGTCATTTAGCAACCACCATAATCGAGATGTAGAGGACACGTATCAAAAATTCCTCATGTGTGCCTCTGTAATCTATGATTTCTCCAATTCCTATCCCCAAACAATCACTGATAGTTTTACCTGCAACAGAGTTCCACATAAACAGACTGAAACAGGTTATAGCCTTTGAGTTTGACTTCTTTGCTTAGAGTGATGCACTTGAGATCCTTCAATGCTTTTGTGTGTATCACTATTTCTTACTTTTACTGCCGAGTAGTAATCCACCATAGGGATGTATCACTCTTTGTTTACCATTTACCAAACGAAGAACTTTTGTGTTGTTTCCAGGTTTAGATGATTATGAATAAAGCCCCTATTCACAAACAGGTTTTATTCACTATGGTAAATAACTAGGAGTAACATTGCTGGAACATATGGTAAATGTTCATTTAACTTTAATAAGAAATTGTCCATCTGATTTCAAAAATGACAACTTTTTACAATCACATCAGTGATGTATAAGAGTTCCAGTTGCTCTGCATTCTCATCAGGACTTGGTATTGCCAGTTATTAAGAGGTTTTTACTGTTGACTTTTGAAGGTTCTTTGTATACTGTAGATACTAGTACTTTGTCAGATATGTGGTTTGCAAGTATTTTCTCACACTCTAGCTTGTCTTTCCATCATTTTCACACAGCAAAGTTTTAATTTTGATGAAGTCCAATTTATAATATTTTCCTTTATGTATCATGCTTTGCTGTCAAGTCTAAGAACTCGACACCTAGCCTAAAAACAGTTTTGCTTCTTCCTTTTTTTGGCTTCTATGTTTTTTTCTAAAAGTTTTATAGTTTTGTTTTACATTTAAGTCTATTTTGATTTAACTTTTGTATAGGCTATAAGGTTTAGACTGAAGGCTTTTTTTTTTTTTTTTTTTGCTGAGGAAGATTTACCCTGAGCTAACACCCATTGCCAATCTTCCTCTTTTCTTTTGTTTTTTCTTGAGGAAGTTTAGCCCTGAGCTAACATCTGTGCCAGTCTTCCTCTACTTTGTGTGCAGGTTGCCACCACAACATGGCTGATGAGAGGTGTAGGTTCATGCCTGAGATCTCAACCCGTGAACCCAGGCCACCAAAGCAGAGCATGCCAAACTTACCAAGAGGCCATGGGGCTGGCCCCTGAAGGCTTTTTTTATACCTATTTTTTTGTTGAGGTAACATTGGTTTAAAACATTACATAAATTTCAGATTTATGTAACGTTTTATGTATTTATGTATCTCATTATATTTTGACCTTTAAATAGACTACATCGTGTTCACCACCAAAAGTCTAGTTGCAACCCATTACAGTACAAATGTGCCCTTTTACCCTTTTCACCCTCCCCACAACTTCCCTTCTTTCTGGTAACCAACCAACCTATTCTCTGTATTTGTGTGTTTGTTGTTGTTGTTTTATCTTCCACATATTAGTGAAATCATATGGCATTTGGCTTTCTCTGTCTGACTTACTTTGCTTAGCATAATACCCTCAAGGTCCATCCATGTTGTTACAAATGCAATAATCCATCTTTCTTATAGCTAAGTAGTATTCCATTGCATGTATATATACCACATCTTCTTTGCCCATTCATCCTTCGATGGATGCTTAGGCTGTTTCCAAGTCTTGGCCATTGTGAATAATGCCTCAATGAACCAAAGGGTGCATATATCTTTTGAAATTAGTGTTTTCATATTCTTTGAACAAACACCCAGAAGTGGAAGAGCTGGATGATACGGTACTTTTATTTTTAATTTTTTGAGGAATCTCCGTACTTGTTTTGTAGTGGGTGCACCAGATTCCATTCTCACCAGCAGTGTACGAGTGTTCTCTTTTCTCCACATCCTCTCCAATATTTGTTATTTCTTGTCTTTTTAATAATAGACATTCTGAAAGGCAAGAGTTGATTTCTCATTGTGGTTTTGATTTGCATTTACCTAATAATTAGTGATGTTGAACATCTTTTCATGTGACTGTTGGCCATCAGTATATCTTCTTTGGAAAAATGTCTGTTCAGATCCTCTGCCATTTTTTAATCAGGTAGTTTGTATTTTTTTGTTGGTGAGTTGTATGAGTATTTTATATATTTTGGATATTAACCCCTTATCCGATATATGATTTGCAAATATCTTCTCCCAAGTGGTAGGTTGTCTTTTTGTTTTATTGATGGTTTCTGTTGCCATGCAGAAGTTTTTAGTTTATAGTCCTATTTGTTTATTTTTTATTTTGTTTCCCTTGCCTGAGGAGACATATTCAAAAAGATACCGCTAAGACTAATGTCAAAGAGCATACAACCTATGTTTTCTTCTAGGAGTTTTATGGCATCGGGTCTTACATTTAAGTCTTTAATCCATTTTGAGTTAATTTTTGTGTATGGTATAAGATAGTGGTCTATTTTTATTCTTTCACATGTGGCTGTCCAGTTTCCCTACCATCATTTATCCAAGAGACGTTCCTTTCTCCATTTCATGCTCTTGGCTCCTTTGTCAAAAATTAGCTGTCTATAAATGGATGGGTTTATATTTGGGCTTTCAATTTTGTTCCATTGATATGTGTGTCTGTTTTTCTGCCACTACCATGCTGTTTTAATTACTATAGCTTTGTAGTATACCTAGAAATAAGAGAGTGTGACGCTTCCAGCTTTGTGGTTTTTTTTTTCCTCAGGATTGCTTTGGCTATTTGAGGTCTTTTGTTGTTCCATTAAATTTTAGGATTCTTTTTGTGAAAAAATGTTGTTGGGACATTGGTGAGGATTGCATTGAGTCTGTAGAATGCTTTAGGTAATATGGACATTTTAACTATGTTAATTCTTCCAATCCATGAGCACAGAATGTCTTTCCATTTCTTCGTGTGTTCTTTGATTTCTTTCAACTATGTTTTATAGTTTTCAGTGTACAGGTCTTTTATCTCGTGGTTAAATTTACTCAAGTATTTTATTGTTTTTGTTATGATTGTAAATGGGGTTGCATTCTTGATTTCTCTTCCTGCTATTTTGTTGTTAGTGTATTGAAACACAACGAATTTTTGTATGTTGATTTTGTACCCTGCAACTTTACTGTATTCATTTATTATTTCCAGTAGTTTTTTTGGCAGATTCTTTAAGGTTTTCTCTATATAAAATCATGTTATCTGCAAATAGTGACAGTTTTACTTCTTCCCTTCCAATTTGGATAATTTTTATATATTTTGCTTACTGAATTGCTCTGGTTAGGACTTGCAATACTGTGTTGAATAACTGTGGTGAAAGTAAGCTCACTGTGGTGAAAGTGAGCATCCTTATCTTGTTCTTGTTCTTAGCCCTCTAACTTTCAATTTTTTCACCATTCAGTATGGTTTGCTGTGTGTTTGTCATATATGACATTTTTATGTTGAGGAACTTTCCTTCTGTATCTATTTTATTCAGCGTTTTTACCATAAGTGGAAGCGGAATCTTGTCAAATGCTTTCTCTGCATCTATTGAGATGATCATTTGATTTTTATTTCTCAACTTGTGAATGTGGTGTATCACATTGATTAATTTACAGATGTTGAGACATCCTTGCACCCCTGGATTAAATTCCACTTGATTGTAGTATGTGACCCTTTTAATGTATTGTTATACTTGATTTGCTAATATTTTGTTGAGGATTTTTGTATCTATGTTCATCAGCAATATTAGACTGTAATTTTATTTCTTTGAGTTGCCCTTGTCAGGTTTTGGTATCAGGGTAGTGTTGGCCTCATATAATGTGTTAGGAAGCATCTCTTCCTCTTCAATTTTTTGGAAGAGTTTGAAAAGAGTAGGTATTCAATTTTCTTTGAATGTTTGGTAGAATTCTCTAGAGAAGCCAACTGGTCCTGGACTTCTGTTTTTTTTGGGAGATTTTTGATTAGTGTTTCAGTGGCCTTACTAGTGATCAGTCTATTCAGATTTTCTAATTCCTGTTAATTCTGTTTTGGAAGGTTGTATAACTTCTCAGCATTTATCCATTCCTTCTAGGTCATCCAACTTGTTGGCATATAGCTTTTCATAGTGTTCTTTTATTACTCTTTGTATTTCTTTAGTATCCTATGTAGTTTCTCATTTTTAATTTTATTTATTTAAGCTTTGTCTCTGTTTTTCTTAGTGAGTCTAGCTAAAGGTTTGTCTTTTTTTTAATCTTTTCAAAGAACTAGTTCTTGGTTTCATTGATCTTTTCTATTCCTCTTTTAGTCTCTATTTTATTTATTTCTGTTCTAATTTTATTATTTCCTTCTATTATTTCCTTGTTTTGGGGCTTTGTTTGTTACTCCTTTTTCTGGTTCCTTTAGGTATAATGTTAGATTGTTTATTTGAGATTTTTCTTGTTTCTTAAAATAGCCCTGTCTTGCTATAAAATTCTCTCTTATTATGGCTTTTGCCATATCCCATAAATTTTGATATGTCATATTTTCATTGTCATTTATCTCCAGGTAATTTTAAATTTATCCTTTGATTTCTTTATTGACCCAATAGTTGTTCCATAGCTTTTCCTTTAATCTTCACATATTTGTGATTTTTCTGGTTTTCGTCTTGTAGTCGATTTCTAGTTTTACACCTCTGTGGTCAGAAAAGATGCTTGATATTACTTCAATCTTCTTAAATTTCCTGAAACTTGTTTTGTGGCATAATATGTAATCTATCCTGGAGAATGTCCCATGTGCTTGAAAAGATTGTGTATTCTGCAGTTTTTGGATGGAATGTTCTGTATATATCTATTAAGCCCATCTGGTCTAATGTTTCATTTAAGGCCAATGTTTCCTTATCTATCTTCCCTCTGAATTACCTAGACGTTGATGTAAGTGGGATATTAAAGTCCCATACCATTATTGTATTACTATCAATTTCTGCTTTTATGTCTGTTAATATTTGCTTTATGCAACTTCGGTTCTCCTATGTTGGGAGCATAGTTATTTACAAGTGTTATATCCTCTTGTTGGATTTTTCCATTTATCATTATGTCATGCCCTCTTTTGTGCCTTGTTACACTTTTTGTTTTAAAGTCTATTTTGTCTGATACAAGTATTCCTACCCCAGATTTCTTTTTGTTTTCATTTGCATGGAATATCTTTTTCCATCCCTTCACTTTCAGGTTGTGAGTCTCTTTACGTCTGAAGTGTGTCTTTTCTATGTAACATATATATGAGTCTTGTTTTTTATCCCTTCAGCCACCCTATGTCTGTGGATTGCAGCATTTAGTCCATTTATATTTAAAGCAACTATTGATAAGTATGTATTTGTTGCCATTTTGTTACTTGTTTCTGGATGATTTTGTAATTCTTCTCTGTTCCTTTCTTCTCTTATTATCTTCCCTTGTGATTTGATGACTTTCTTTAGTGTTATGTTTGGATTCCTTTCTCTTTATTTTTTGTGTATTTATTATAGGTTTTTGTTTGTGATTACTCTGAGGTTCATATATAATAAAGTGTATAAATAGCAATCTATATTAATTTGATGATCTGTTAAGTTTGACCTCATACTAAAAGGCCTACACTTTTACTCTGCCTCCCCAACATTTTGTTTTTGACCTCATATTTTACCTCTTTAATTCTACGTTTCCCTTAACCTCTTATTGGAGATATAGTCAATTTTAACACTTTTGTCTTTTGACCTTCATACTAGCTTTGTAGGTGTTTGATCCACTACCTTGACTCTATGTTTGCCTTTACCAGTGATATTTTTTCTTTTATAATTTTTTTAATTTCTATTTGTGGCCTTTTCTTTTTCACTTACAGAAGTCCCTTTAACATTTCTTGTAAGGCTGGCTTAGTAATGATAAACTCTTTTAGTTTTTCTTGTCTAAAAAACTCTTTATCTCTATTTCCAATCTGAATGCTAACCTTGCTGGCTAGAATATTCTTGTTTTTAGGTTTATTCCTTTTCATTTCAGCACTTTGAATATATTGTCCCACTCCCTTCTGGCCTGTAAGTTTTCTGCTAAAAAGTCAGTTGATAGCCTTATGGAGTTTCCTTTGTATGCAACTTGTTTTTTTTTTTTTTTTCCCCCAGATTTTAGGATTCTCTCTTTATCTTTAATTCTTGATATTTTAATTATAATGTGTCTTGCTGTTGGCTTCTTTGGGTTCATCTTGTTTTCCAATTTCTGTGCTTTGTGTACCTGGATGTCTGTTTCCTTCCCCTGGTCAGAGAGGTTTTCAGCTATTATTTCTTCAAATAAGTTCTCTGCCCCTTTGTCTTGCTTCTCTCTTTCTCGGGCACCTATAATGTGAATGTTAGTACTGTTGATATTGTCCCAGAGGTCTTTTAGACTCTCTTTGTTCCTTTTATTTATCTTTTCTTTTTTCTATTCAGCTTGGGTGATTTCCTCTACTCTGTTGTCCAGATAGCTGATCTATTTTTCTGTGTCATGTACTCTGATGTTTATTCCCTCTAGTGAATTTTTCATTTCTATTATTGTATTATTCAGCTCTGATTGGTTCTTTTTCATATTTTCTCATTGTTTGTTGAAGTTCTCGCTGTGTTCATCTAGTCTTCTCCCCAGTACAATGAGCATTCTTTTGACCATTTGTTTGTACTCTTTGTCAGTAGATTGTTTATCTCTGTTTCATTTAGTTATTTTTCTGAGGATTTGTCCCATTCTTTTATTTGGAATATAGTCCTTTGTCTCCTTATTTTGCCTACGTTTCTGTGCTTATTTCTATGTATTAGGTAGATCAGCTACATCTCCCAATCTTTGAAATGTGGCCTTATGTAGGAGTTGTCTTATGGGGCCCAGCAGCATGTTTCTGTCTCATCACTCATGCCAAATTCTTCATGGTGTCACCTGCATGGGCTATGTATGCCCTTCTGTTGTGATGGGACTGCTTTTGTTGTTGGCATGTGGGTAGGTTAGGCTGGCCCCCAGGACCAGCTGGTTGTGAGGCCCAGGCATGTGCAACTGCTATGGAACATTATTGGGTGGGGCAAGCCCCCAGTGTGGCTGGCTTGAGGTTTGGTAGTGCATAACTGCTGTGGTGTCCCTGGTAGGGAGTCAAGCCTCCAATCTGGCTGGTTGCTAGACCTGGGGGTGCACAACTTCTGCAGACCCCTGGTGTGGCTTGCTACATGGCCTGGTGATACTTGGCTGCCTCAGGTACACTGGTGGGCAGGCCACGCTTCTAGTGAGGCTGTCTGCATGGTGTGCGGCTGTTATTTTCTGGCTTTTAGGCAGGGCAGGCCCCTCGGCTGGGCTGGCTGTGTGAGCTAGGGACATGAAATGCTTAAGGTGTGCTGATGGGTGAGGCAGGCCACCAGCGCAGCAAAGCATTACCATTTTAGGCATGTTGGTGGGCAAGGCAGATCCCTTATGTGGCTGTTTGTGAGGCCCAGAAGCAAAATTCTTCTACAGATTTGCTGGTGATGGGGCCATTCACTGGGGAGGGCTACTTGTGCTGTCTGGTTGCACTCAATTGCCTCAGGTGCTCCAGTGGGCGGGGCAGGCCTCTGTGCTAACATGCTAGAGCAAGGATTTCAATGATGCCTGCCAGCATCTGTGCCAGCACGACTGAACTAGGTCACAATAATGGTTGCCACCAGTGTCTCAGTCACTGGGGGATGGGCCCAGCCACTTCCTGCCTCTCCAGGATGCAGTCTGAGATTAGCAAGTCTCTTTTACCAGTGGATGATGCACTTTTCTATCTGGTGTTTTTGTGCTGGTTTCTGGGTGGAGTGCATCTGTGCTTGGGCCCTTTAAGAGCAGGTTTTCCTTTCCCTGAAGTTCTATGGTTTTCCTGGGTGTATTCCCCATTGGTTTTCAAAGCCTGGTGTTCTGGGGTCTCATCTCTCTTCTGCTGGATCTAAGGGCTGGGGTGCCAAATGTGGAGCTCAGATTCCCAGCTTCTCCAGGAAAGGCTCCATATCTTTGAGATCACCCCTGATCATGAAGTGTTATGGCTAGTGTGTGGTTTTTTTCCTCAGCAGGACTGTATCTCTGCCTCTTCCACCCTTCTCTGTATTGTCCCTTGTTTGGGGAGGTTCTTTTCATCCAGTTTCCATATCTCTCTCAGAGGAAATTGTTCCACAAGTAGTTGTAGTTTTGTTGTGTTTGTAGGAGGAGATGAGCTCGGGAGCATCCTACACTGCCATCTTCCAAACTCTCTGAAGTTTCTTTCACTTTTTTCCCCCTGTGGATTTCCAATTGCACTAGGACCATTTGTTGAAATTGAATTTTTGGGGCTACTTTGTCAAAAATCAGTTGAGCATCAGTGTGGGAGTCTTTTTCTGGCTCTGCTATTATGTTCTGTTAATCTAAGATTCTATCCCACCACGAGTACCACATCTTTGCTCTGTTGAGTCTTCTAATCCAAGATGGTGGTACATCTCTCCATTTACTTAGGGCATGTTTGAATTCTTTCATCAGTATTTTTAAGTTTTCAGCAAATTAATTCTTAGTGCATGTTTGTTATGAGTATACTTAAGTATTTTACTATCTTTAGAGTATTTATAAATGATATTTTGTTTTTAATTTTGGTGTCTGCTTGTGCATTTTTAGTATTTATAAACGTGATTGATTTCTGTGCATTGATCTTGTATTCTATGACCTCACTTAATTTACATATAAGTCTAAGAGGATGCTTTTTCTTTTTAGTTTTTTTGGGTTTTCTACATAGACAATCATGTTTTGCCATCTGTAAATGCAGATAGTTTTATTTCTTTCTTTTGAATCTGTATGCATTGTATTTCCTTTCTGTTGCCTTATTCCAGTGGCTAGAACTTCCATAATATGTTGAATAGAAGTGGTGTGAGTGAGCATCCTTTCTTGGGTCCTTTTTAAGGAAAAAAGTATTCAGTCTTTTTACCATCAGGTATTATGTTAACTGCAGATTTTTTTGTAGATGTTCTTTTTCAAGTTAAGGGAACTCCCATCTATTCTTATTTTGTGAGGCTCTTTCATGACTGCATTTTGGATTTTGTCAAATGATTTTTCTATGCCAATTGATACATGATTTTTTTCTTTAGTTTTTTATATAGTAAATTATACTGATTGATTTTCGGATGTTGAACCAGCTTAACATATCTGGAAAAAACCCTACTTGTAAGCAGCCCATTAACGTCAACTTATTGTTGTTGTTAATCCATTCTGTCAATCTTTGTTTTTGATAGGTGCATTTAGACATTTATATTTAAGGTAATTATTGTTAAGTTAACATTTAAATCTGCCATTTTGTCATTTTTATTTGTTTCCTTTGGTTCTTATTCATCTAATTTTATTTTCTTACCTTTCTGTGGGTTACATAAACATTTTCAACAGTTTTAAAGATTCCGTCTTGACACATTTATGGTGTTTTTGACTATATCTCTTTGTATAGTTTTCTTAGTGGTTGCTCAAGATTTTGTAATATATGTGACTAACAGTCTATTTGCATAAACAACTTGCCCCTTCAAGTGAACTGTGAAAATCTCACTTCTATTTGGGTCCCTTTATGTTCTTCAGTTTATAATGACTTGTATATCAGAGGGTGGTATTTTGTTTCTTCTGTCATCAAATATGATTTATAATACTGAGTAGGAAAAATATAGTCTATTGTATGTACCCATATTTATGCTGCTTCTATTGTTCCTTCTTCCTTCCTGATGCTCCAGATTATTTCTTTTCATATTACTTTCTCTTTGAAGTAATTCATTCAGTAAAGATTACATTCAGCCAATCTTTAAGCGTAGGTCAGTTAGATACACATCATTTTTGTCTTTCTTTTCCTTATAATGTTTTTATTTTCCCTTCATTCCTGAAATATTATTTTATCAGACATAGATTTCACAATTGATGATTGTGGTTTAAGATGAGATACCTGCTGTCATTTGAATTGGTGGTTCCTTGTAGATAATGTTTCATTTCTCTACAGCTGCTTTACAGGTTTTTTTCTCTATTTTTAGTTTTCAAAAAGCTAATTATGATGTGTCTTGCCATGGATTTTTTTTTGGTGGAGGTATCCTCTTTGGGATTCACTCAGTTTCCTAGATCTGTAGATTTGTGTCTTTTGTCAAATTTAGAAACATCATATTTTTCATTTCAGGGTAGTACTCCACTCCATTCACTGAGTGATTGAAAAACTACTAGTTTTGAGCAGGGCCCAGAACAAAAGAAGGCTCTGAAACAGGTCCAGGCACTGTGCAAGCTGCTCTGAAACTTGAGCCATGAAATATAGCAGATCTGATGGTGCTTGAAGTGTCATTGGGAGATAGGGAAGTTGTTTGTAACATTTGGCAAGCCCTTATAGGTGAATAACACTAAAGACTCTGGAATATAGAGCAAATCCCTGCCATACTGTGTGAGTAACTACTCTTCTTTTGAAAAATGGCTTTTGGCTTGATGCTAGGTCTTAGAGACTGAACACTTAACTATGGGCCGCCAAGGTACCATGTGACCTGAGCTGCCCATCATGAGCTGGGCATTATCAGAGGAATCAAACCATAAAGTTGGGCATGCACAGAGGCCACAGGAAACTAATACAGTATTTCTTCAAATATTAGTTCAGCTCGACTCTTTTTCTCTTCTGATTATACAGTACTCTAATTATACAAATGTTGGGTTTTTTTTTTTGTCATTTCACTGAGATTTTGTTCATTTTCTTCCATGTATGTTCAGATTGGTAAATTCTTTCAATCTGTTATCTATTTCCCTGATTCTATCCTCTGTCATCTCCATGCTACTCTTGAGTCCATCCAGTAAATTTTTTATTTCAATTTTATTTTTCGTCTGCAGTTTTCATTTGGTTCTTTTTTACAACTTCTATTTCTTTGCTGAAATTTTCTATTAGTTTTATTTGCTTCAAAAGAATTTGGAATTGATTGTTGAAGCATTTTTATAGCAGCTGCTTTAAAGTAATCCTTGTCAAATAATTCCAACTTCTGATTCATCTTGTTATTGGCATCTGTTAATTGTCATTCCCATTCAAATTTTGGTTCTTGGTATGAGAGGAGTGTTCTGATTGTATTCTTTATCCCTGCTGGTTCTGCTTGAAGGATAGAAGTGTTTCTACAAGCCAGGCCACTGGGTGTCTTTCAGTGTGTGTGTGAAGGAGTGTGGTAGGAGTCCCTACAAGTATGCTCCATCTGCACTTTTGTCTTTGACTTGGGGGAGACAGAGAGTCTTAGGCTTATGAGAACAAGAGCCTTCTCAGACTGGGCTATTGCTGTAGCTGAGGCCCTCACTCACAAACTTCAATGTCTCAGGGTGAGGGATGAAATTTATGACTTGTGTGGACAAAGAGACTTCCTGATACAGGACACATGATGTAGCTGTTTCTCTCCTTCAGGCTCTGCCTGCCTCAGTCAGTATCTCCTGGCAGAAAAGGGGATTCTTGGGCCCAATGGGAAAGGAGAGGGCCTCCCAGGCCAGTTATGACTGGCAGGGTTCCCAGTGAAACCTCCTTGCCAGTGGAGGTATAGATTTATCTGATGTTGACAGAGGGACTCTAAATTGTTATGGGAAAGAAATGAGCCTACTTGGGCTGCCTTTTGTCACTAACTAGATAGTCATGAAATGGCAGATTAGGGTGGCCTCCCTCTGTTGGTTGGGAAGACAAAAGACACTCTGCCTCTGTGCTGTTCTTCTAGTCCTGGGGTCCCAAATTAGCTTCTTTCTCCTCACTGTCTTTCAGAGTTCTCTTTTGTTTGTCTCTTATGTCATTTTCAGGGTTTGTACTTGTGCTTAGCAGGTAGGAACAGTGAAAAAGGATGTAGTCTGTTTTGTCCAAACCAAAAGTTTCCATACATAGTTTTACATGTTGTATTTTCACTTTTGTTGAGTTCTATTAATTTTTTGTTTCATTTGAGACTTCCTATTTGACCTATGGATTATTTAAAATTATGTTGTTTAATTTACACATGTTTAGAGAATTTTCTCTTGTCTTTATGTTATTGATTTCCAGGTTGATTCTATTATTGTCATAAAACACACTTTATATAAAAATTCCAATTTTTTAAAAATAGATCAAGGTTTGCTTTATGGCCTGGGATATGGTTATCTTGGCAAATGTACATCATTTATTGAGTTTGAATCAGTTTTGCACTCCTGGGATGAATCCCACTGGGTCATGATATATTAATCCATTTTTATATATAATTGAATAAAATTTGCTAATTTTTTTTGAGAATTTTGCATCTTTTCTCATGAGGACTTAACACCTTCATCTACTTTTTAAATCAAAGTAATGCTGGCCTTATCTCTAGTCTAGAATCAGTTGTTTGTATTGGTATTATTTCATCCTTAAATGTTTGATAAAATGTCCTAGTGAAGTTATCTGGGCTAGATGGAAATTTGCTTGTTGGAAGGATATAAACTACAAATACAAGTATGGCATCATTCTGATTATTTATTTATTTTTTAGTAAGGCTTGATGGTTTGTTTCTTAATTTGTCCACTTCATTTAGATTCTCAATGGATGAACAAAATATTGCCTAAAATAATCTCTGACTTTCCTTTTAATGGGTGGAATTTTGCACTGATGATGCCCCTTTTTCATTTTTGAAATTCACATTCTGTGTCTTCTCATTGTTTATTGTTAGCTCAGGCTAGAGTTATTAATTTTATTGATCATCTCTGCTTTTATTGATGTTATATATTCTTTTACTATTTTCAATTTCATTTATTTCTGCTTTTATCATTATTATTTCCTTCTTCTAGCTTTGAGTTTCAGATCCTCTTCCTCTTTCACTTCGTCAGTCTAAATCTTAAATAATTTCAAACTACATTTTTTTTTTCAAATACAAGCTTTCAATGATATAAGTTTCCCTCCTTGAACTTTCTTACTGCATGCTAAATTTTGATGTAATATGTCCTAATTTTCTTTCAATTCAGTTTTAATGTCTCATTTATAGTTCTAAAGGTCCCTTAATACTTCCTTTTTGACCCATGTGTTATTTAGAGGTGTGTTGTTTTATTGTCAATATTTTGAGATTTTAATCTTTCTTAATTTGTACTTTTTGCTTTTTTGGCCTAGAATGTGGTATATTTCAATGAATGTTTTATGTCTGCTTACAAAGAATGCAATTTCTGCTATTTTTGGTGTAGTGTTTGTTTTACTTTGCTAGTCTTCCATAATAAAATACCACAGACTGTTTGACTTAACAACAGAAACTTATTTCTCACAGTTCTGTAGATGGGAAGTACAAGATCAAGGTGTTGTCAGGTTTAGTTCCAACTGAGGAGTCTCTCCTCAGCTTGCAGATGGTCTCTTTCTCCCTGTATCTTTATATGATCTTGCCTCTGTGTCTGTGTCCAAATTTCCTCTTCTTACAAGGACAGTAGTCATATTGGATTAGAGTCTCAACCTTATGACTTCTTTTACCTTAGTTACCTTTTTAAAGGCTCTTTCTCCTAATACGATCATATTGGGGGTTAGGGCTTCAACATATGAATTTGGAGGGACACAGTTAAGTCTACAACAGTATTCCATAAATATCAATCAAGGAAAGTAAACTGAAAATTTTTCAGGCCTCTCATATTCTTTCTGAATTTCCCTCTGAGTGTTCTCTCAATTACTGAGAGAGGAGTCTTTAAGTTTCCAACTTTAATAGTGGATTTGCCTGTATGTCTCCTTTATTTACATTAGATTTTGCTTCATGTATTTTGTTAGATGTACACACATTTTCAAAAAGTCTTCTTTATGGAACCATCCCTGATGGCTTAACAGTTTAAGTTTGGTGCACTCCACTTCAGTGGCCTGGGTTCAGTTCCCAGGTGTGGAACCACACCACTCCTCTGTCAGTTGCCATGCTGTGTGACAGTGGCTCACTTAGAACTAAAAAGACTTACAACTGGAATATACAATGTACTACTGGGATTTTGAGGAGGGGGAAAAAAAGAAGAAGGTTGGCAACAGATGTTAGTTCAAAGTGAATCTTTCACAGCAAAAAAAAAACAAAGGTCTTCTTATGAATTGATCCTTTCATCAATATTAAATGTCCCTCTTTCTTTCTAGTCTATTCTCTGAGTTCAAGTTGAATTGGCCTGATATTAATATAGCCTCTTCAGTTTATCTTTAGTGCTTTCACAATATAACTCTTTCAACCCTTTTACTTTCAACCTGTCTCTATGTTAATACTTGAAATATGTTTCATACAAGGAACATATCATTAGATCTTGCATTTTTTAAAAAGTCCAATATGACAATGTATGCCTTTTAATTGGAATGTGTAGTCAATTTACATTTCATGTATATATTGATATGATTAAATTGACTTCTATCTGGTGTAGTTTTTATATTGATCCTATATGTTTTTGTTCCATATTCCAATTTCTCTTTTATCAGGTGAATTAAGTATGCATCTTATATTTTAGTGGTCCTTTTCAGATGTAATCTCTAATACTATAGTCACTAGCCACATGGGGCTATATAAAATGATATTAACTAAAATTAAATAAAAATTTTAATTTCTCAGTCATGTTGGACAGGACTACTTCATTATAACAGAAATAGAACCTACTGTTATGATGAAAGTTCTATTGAACACAGTTACTCTAGAGGTTAAGATATGTATTTTAATTTATTCCACCCTTCTTTCAAAAAATAATAGATTATTTCTTGAACTAAGTAAAAGTTCCAGAAGAGTATAACTCAATTTATCCTTTGTTATGTTGGTCCCAGCATACTGATGGTAATGGTCTTGCTAGGAATGCCTGAGGCATTTACTTGGGCCCATATTAGCCCCATAGACATTTCCCCCATCAAAGTCATTGTAGTGGATGGGCCAGTCCTTGTGGTTCTTATTATGATCACAGGATGCACCTCAGAAGAAAACCAACAGGGAACTTTCAGGAACAAAATTTATTACTCATAAATTTGCTTTGCCACAGACCAAAGTTGTGTGTAGAGAGAGTGATTGTATGGACCTGGGACTCTATCATTTTTAGGGTCCTAGGGAAGGGTGTCTAGAATTACACAGGGTCACTCATTCTTGGCTAATTTGAAACATAAGAGAGGGAATTAGAGCATGGGAGAGTGGCAGCAGGGTCACTTGCTGAGGTTTTTGAAAGGTGAACGTCATAGATATGGATGAACTAGATCCTTACCTGGTTATTTTGCTATATCTGTGTCATACAGCTGGCAATATATTACTCAGCATGGACATCTTTTGAAATGGATGCCTGGGCAATCAAAAGCTTAAGATCAGGCATTTATACTATACCCCTACATGCCATCAACTCCACAATATGTTGTTATTGCCTTAAAAAGTGAAAAGGTCTTTTAAGAAAATTAAATAAATGTCTATGTATGTATGTATGTATGTGTATATGTATCTAAATTTATGTACACAATACAGGTGTTTGAAATGCTTTTTATATTTATGCAAACATAGTAGATGTTTAATAGTTCTTTTTGTCCCCTGAAAACATGGATTTTCATCTGATAACCCATATTTTCACTCTAAAGTACTTCTTTTAGTCTTTTTGGCAGTGTATATCTACTAACAACAAATTCTTTCAATCTCTGTCTGAGGATATCTTTATTTCACCTTCTCTTTTGAAATATGTTTCACTGGATGAAGAATTAAAGGTTAACTTTTTTTCATTAAGTACTTTTAAAAAGTCAATCAATTTATCTACTATTAATTCTGGTGAGATCTCAGTTATTACTTGTATTATTTTTCTCTTGCATTTAAAGTCCCTTTTCTTCCTCTAGTTTCTTTTAAATATTTTTTATTTCTTCTTGGTTTTCAGCAACTTGATCATTGGTGTTCTTTGTGTTTAACCTACATGAAGTTTGCTAAGATTCTTGGATCTATAGATTTATGTCTTTCAACAGTTTTGGAAATTTGTCAACCATTATCTGTTGAAATATTTCCTCTGCACCATTTTCTGTTTTTTTGTTCTTCTATAATTCTAATTACACATTTTGTATACCATTTGAAATTTTCCCACAGACCTGAGATATGATGCTCTGTTATATTTTTTGATATCTTTTTCTGTGTGTTTTTGTTTGAATATTTTCATTTGTCCTATTTCCTCATTGATCTTTTCCTTTGCTGTGTCCAGTCTGTTATTCATTCCATGTAATATTTTTTTGCATTTCTATTTGATTATGTTTTTATTATGTCCATGTGTCTTTCAATATTTGACAATTTTTCCACATCTTTTGATTTTTTATTATATGTTAGACATTTTCTATAAAACAATAGTGGTAAATTAAATATATCATATTTAGCTCAAGAAAGAAGCACTCCTTTTCTTTTTTTTTTTTTTTTTTTTGATGAGGAAGACTTGCCCTGAGCTAACATCCATTGCCAATCTTCCTCTTTTGTTTGCTTGAGGAAGATTCACCCTGAGCTAACATCTGTGCCAATCTCCCTCTATTTTGTATGTGGGCTGCTGCCCCAGCATGGCTGACTAGTGGTGTAGGTCTGTGCCCAGGATCCGAACCTGCAAACCTGGGCTGCCAGAGTAGAGTGTGAGGAACTTTAACCACTATGCCATGGGGCAGGCCCCTAGCACTCCCTTTCTTATATCATGCTGCTGAAGTGGAAACATATGTAATCTGATCTGTAGTTTGGCTAGGTCTGGAAATTGCTACAACTTCTATTTGATGCATTTCATGATGGCCTCAAAGATTTTGAAGGTAAGGTCAGGATATTGTCTTCAACAAAGACATGTGACTGAACAGTGTCAATATTTTCAAGATATTCTTGCACCTCACAGTTGAATCACCAACTTTTTGAACCATGAAATATCTCTCCCAGTTTTACAGCTCATTCTTCTTCTTTTTAATCACTTGGAGGTTCTCTTTGCTCTCAAATTCTGCCCTCAGGTTTAGGAGCTTTGGGGAAACTCTTTCAGCCCTGATACTTTGGCTCTGGTCTTCTGAAAGAGACCCCACTACCCTTTGGAAAAGCTCTAAATTTCCTAGGGAAATCTCTCTGCCCTCAACTCTGACCCTTTCTCAGACTTGGCAGCTAAAAACCAAGACTGTTAGGGTGATTTTCTCAGCTCCCCTGTCTTCCCCACCCACTTTTGTTTAAATAGGTAATTTGTCATGCTTGCTTCCAATGATCTGTGAATTGTAATGTGAAAGAGGTAGTGGGTGGGTAGAGACATGATGAGTAGTTTGGGGCTTCTTAGGATCTTAATCTGTCATGCTAGAGTTCACATGGCTGCTTACAGTTTATTTAAAATTTTATTGCTTTCTCCTTACTTTGTCCATGAAATTTTTTTCATAGACATAATCTTTCATAGAAAAATTTCACAAATGTGTGACATCTTTACATGAATAAGAGTAGTAGTAAGCACCTTCTCTCAATAAAAATCTTATTTTTCTCAACTTTGGTCTTGGGAGTTTCTTTGTGTCCTTAGCTATGTAACAGGACTTTTTTTTTTTTTTTTTTTGCGTGGAAGACCAGTCCTGAGCTAACATCCACTGCCAATCCTCCTCTTTTTGCTGAGGAAGACTGGCCCTGGGCTAACATCCCTGCCCATCTTCCTCCACTTTGTATGGGATGCTGCCACAGTGTGGCTGACGAGCAGTGCGTCGGAAGGTGTCCAGGATCCAAACCTGCAAACCCTGGGCTGCCAAGCGTGGACTAAACTGCTGTGCCACCGGGTAGCCCCCTGTAACAGGATTTTTGTTAAATCAATTTTATTACTTATCCTTAACTTGGTTGTTAGGGTGAGTAGATTGGTTTTTGCAAATTTCTACATCCAAAGAAGATGTGGGGTCATCATACTGTATGGAATTATTTGTTTATAAACCAATTGTCTCCCCAGTAGACTCTGAAATCTCAGCAATCAAACTCTATGGTTTTGTGTGTAGGGGGGGCTTGCCCTCAGCAAATAGCAGAGGCAAGGAATTGAGAAGGCAATTAAAAAATTCTTGACAAAAATGTGAAGGAATATGTAGGTGAACCCTACACTTAGATGAGCTCCTATAGAAGCCAAACACTATTGTCTTTAAGAGGCTTTGTTCCAACTTCATTAAAAATGCTTTGACAGAAGGAATGGCAGCATCATGGCAGCATTAGACATTCCTCGTTTTTGTCCCTCCTTTAACAACTAAAATTTGGTATCCATCCATAAACAAAAGTGCTTCTGTGAAAGTTGTGGGATCCAGCATCATATGCAAAGGGGCCCAGGAGAATCTCACCTACTTTTTCATCAAGTAATAGACAGACTGAACTCAGTACAGGTTGTGGAACTGACAGGAGCCTGTGAACTGGCTTCAGTCCCTCTCCATCACAGACTAGGAGCACCTGAATAATGCTGACTTGGCCAGGCATCCACAGACAAGAAAGCCTTTGTCTAAGCCCAGGTTCCTGATCAGAAGTTTCAGCACTCTCTTGGAGAAAAAAAAAAAAAAAACTGTTTGGGTACATTGAAGTGGGTAAGAATAACTTTGCCAGGATCACCCCTCACCCCAAGGTGACACATCTTAGAGCTAGAGCAGGTTGGCAATCTATACAGTAGAAGAAAGAGAGAGTGGTGAGCAAGTGCCCAACTTCCACAATTGTGTGTGATGATGCTAAAAAAGCCTATTTCTCTCCCACAGAACCCAGAGTATTAAAGCAGGACCTCCATAATTGAGGGTGGGGAGGAGAAGATTGGGAGAGAGGCAGATAAAATATTAGAGGGCATTAAAGACATGACGTTCCAGATGCCTGCCTTCTGGATGACACTAGGAAGCCCATTCACAAGCTTCTGGGAAAACCTCCCCCAAGAATACTACCAAATGGCCCATGGGCACCCCCAAACCTCAAGTGCCAAACACATACATCCCCTCAGTCTGCAGTCAGTTCCTGTGCATGCCCCTGAGGGCCAAGATAAGAATGAGCTCAGGGGAACAGGAAGACTGTGCAAAAAACAGGCCAGGGTCTGCAGGCAAGGGAAAAATCACAATCTTGAGCTGTGGCATCACCTTCAGGAAAACAAAAGAGAGGTTTCCAGCAGATGGCCTGGTGCATTGTGAGATTGAGAGAAGACATACAAGCTTAAAAATTCTGCCAAAAGAGGCGTAAAGAAGCTTGGAGCAGGTATACTCATACAAGACTGGAGAAAGACTCAGAACATAAAACAAGAACAATGAAAAATATGTCACACTCAGAGGCAGCTAGTAACAATTGAAGGAAGTAACTGATATGCAAATGCAAAAAAAGCAATGCAAAACCCCAAGGAACATGAAGAGTCAAGGAAACATGACATCACTAAAAGATAATAATAATTCTTCAGTAACTGTACTCAGTGACATGGAGATCTGTGATTTATCTAAAAAAGAATTCAATGAGCTACTGGAAAACACAGAAAGATAGTTCAATGAAATTAAGAAAACAATCCACAAACAAGAAATTTAACAAAGAGGGAGAAAAGTTATAAAAAAGAACCAAATAGAAATTCTAGAGCTGAAGAATTCAATGAGTGAAATGAAGAATGGCATAGAGAACACCAACATCAGAATAGATGCAATTGAAGATCAAATATGTCAGCTAGAGGATAAGAACACTGAAATATCCCATTCAGAGGAGAAAAAAGAATAAAAAAGAGTGAAGAAAGACTACACGATCTATAGGAGCAATATCAAAATGAATGGATAGCCACAAGGAGAAAAGAGGGAGAAGGGCACAGAAAGTTTATTTAACAAAATAATAGCAGACAGCTTCCCACACTTGAATGGGACATCCATATTCATGAAGGTGATAGATTACCTCAATAGTTCAACCCAAAATAATTTTTCCAGAGACATAGAAAAAACTATCCAAAATCAAAGAACAAGAAGGAATCCTAGAAGCAGCAAGAGAAAAAAAAGATTGTAATCAACAATGGAACACTCATTAGGCTATTGATGGGTTTCTTAGCAGAAATTCTACACACCACGAGAGAGTGGGGATAAATATATTCAAAGTGCTGAGAGAAAAAAAATGCCAACCAAAAATACTCTATACAGCACAGTTATCCTTCAGAAATTAAGACAAAAAAAGACTTTCTCTAGCTGAAATGAAAATATGCTAATTAATAACATGATAACATGTAAAAATATACAATACATGGGTAAAAGTAAAGATGTAGTCAGATTCAGAAAACTCTAATTCTGTAATATGGTGTCTTAACCTCTTAACTATGTATAAAGATTAAAGGAAACAGTATTAAAAATAACTATGGCTACTATAATCTATCAATGAATACATAATAAAGAGGTAAATTGTGACATTAAAACTCAAAAGGGGAAGTAAAAGGGTAGAGTTTTTGTATTTGATCAAAGTCAAATTGTTTCAGTGTAAAATAGACTGTTGCAACTATAAGATGTTTTACGTAAGACTGATGGTAACCATAAAGCAGATACCTATACTAGATTCACAAAAGATAAAGAGAAGGAATCAGAGCATGCCATGATGGAGAATCAACAATTCACAACGTAAGGAGAAAGACAGGAAAAAAAAGGAACAATAGAGCTACAAAACAGCAAGAAAGCAATTAAGATGATGGTGCTTTCAAGCCCTTAAATGTCAATAATTACTCTAAATGTGAATGCATTAAATTCTTTCATCAAAAGGCATAGAGTGGCTGGAGGAATGGAAAAAAAAAGAAGACCCAACTATATGGTGCTTATAAGAGACTCACTTCAGCTTTAAGGATACACATAAGCTCAAAGTGCAGGAATAGAAAAGTTATACTATGCAAATGCAAACAAAAAGAAAGTAAGGGCAGCTACACTTATATCAGGCAAAATAGATTTTAAGTTAAAAATGGTTTCAAGAGAAAAGAAGGTCATTATATAATAACAAAGGGGCCAACTCATGTAGAAGATGTCACAATTGTAAATATATACATAGCCAACATTAGAGCACCTAAATATATTAAGCAAATACTAAGAAATCTGAAAGGAGAAATAGACAACAATATAATAATAATGGGGACTTTAATACCCTACTTACACTAATGGATAGATTATCCAGACAGAAAATGAACAAAGAAAGAGTGAACATGCACCATACATTAGACCAAATGGACCTAACAGACATATATTGAATGGTCCATCTAACAGCAGCAGAATACAAATTCTTCTCACATGCACACAAAACATTTTCCAGGATAGATCATACAATAGAACACAAAAATAGTCTTAGCAAATGTAAGATTGAAATGATACCAATAACCACAATGATATGAAACTAGAACTGACAAGAGGAAAGCTGAAAAATTTACAAACATGTGGATACTAAGCAACACACTCCTGAACATCCAATAGGACAAAGAAGAAATAAAAAAAAATCTAGAAACAAGTGACACTGGAAACACAACACACCAAAATCTATGTTATGCTGCAAGCAGTATTTAGATAGATGTTTACAGCAATAAAGACATATTCTAAGGAAAAAGAAATATCTCAAATAAACAATGTAACTTTACACCTCAAGGAACTACCAAAAGAAGGACAAACGAAGCTCAAAGTTAGCAAAAGGAAGGAAATAACAAAGATCAGAGTGGAATTAAACAAAACAGAGACAAAAAAAGAAAAAAACAATAGAAAAGATCAACAAAACATAGCTGTTTTTTTAAAAGATGAGCAAAATTGACAAACCTTTAGTTAGACTAACCAAAAAGAAAGAAATATCAAATGAAATCAGTAATGAAAGAGGAGACATACCACAGAAATACATAGGATCATAAGAGACTACTAGAAATAATTATATGCCAACAATTTGGATATCCTATAAGAAATGGATAAATTCCTAGAAACATACAACTTACCAACACAGAATCGTGAAGAAATAGAAAATATTAACAGACCAATAATGACTAAGAAGTTTGACTCAGTAATCAAAAACCTCCCAACAACAACAAAAGAAGCCCATGACCAGATGGTTTTACTGGTAAATTCTACCTAATATTTAAAAAAGAATTAATGCCAATATTTCTCAAACTATTCCAAAAAACTGAAGAAGAGGGAATATTTCTAAACTGATTTTGGAAGGCCAGCATTACCCCGATACCAAAGCCAGGTAAGGATACTACAAGAAAAGAAAACTACAGACCAATATGATTGATGAATATAAATACAAAAAGTCTCAACAAAATATTAACAAACTAAATTCAATGGTATATTAAAAGGATCAGACATCATGATCAAGTGTGATTATCCCTGGGATACAAAGATAGTTCAACATATGCAAACCACTAAATATTATACACAACACTAGCAGAAGAAAAGGTAAAAATTATATGATCATCACAATAAATACAGAAAAAGCATTTGACAAAAGACACCATCCTGTCTTGATTAAAAAACACTCAGGAAATTGAGTACAGAAGGAGCATACTTCAACATAATAAAGGTTATATGCAACAAACCTGCAGCTAAAATCACACTCAATGGTGAAAGCATAAAAGCTTTTCCTCTAAGAGTAGGAGCAAGACAAGGGTGCTGACTCTTCCCACTCTTATTCAACCTAGTACTGAAAGTCTTAGCCAGAGCAATAATGAATAAAGTCATCCAAATCGGAAAGGAAGAAGTAAAAATGTCTGTTTTTTCATATGATCCTATATATATAAAATCCTAAAGGCTTAACCAAAAAATTGTTGAAACTATTCAAAGAATTCAGTAAAGTTCTGGGTAAAAAAAAATCAATGTACAGAAATCAGCTGCTTTTCTATACACTAACAATGAAATATAGGCAAAAAAATTAAAAAAGCAATCCCATTCACAAGAGCATCAAAAACAATAAAATATTTAGGAATAAATTTAACTTAATTTAAATTTAATTAATTAATTAATTAATTAATTTTAATTAATTTTAATTAATTTTATTTATTAATTTAAATTTAATAAATTTAAAGTGAAAGATCTGCACCATGAAAACTTCAAGACTTTGATGAAAGAAATTGAAGAAGACACAAACAGAAAGATATTCCATGCTCGTGGGTTAGAAAAATTAATATTAATAAAATGTTCATACTGCCCAAAGCCAGTTATAGAGTCAATGTAATCCCTATCAAAATTCCAATGGCATATTTTAAAGAAATAGAGAAAACAATCCTAAAATATATATGGAACCACAAAAAACCCCACATAGCAAAAGCAATCCTGAGAAAGAAGAACAAAGCTGGAGGCAACACACCTCCTGACTTCAAACTATACTGCAAAACTGTAGTAATCAAAACAGTATGGTACTGGCATAAAAATAGATACACAGACCAATGGAATAGAGTAGAGAGCCCAGAAATAAACTCCCGCATACATGGTCTACTAATATTTGACAAGGGAGCCAAAAATGCTCAATGGGGAAAGAATAGACTCCTCAGTAAATGAAGAAAAAACTGGATAACCACATGCGGAAAATTAAAATTGGACCCCTATCTTAAAACATTCCCAAAAATTAACTCAAGATAGAGTAAAGATTTAAACACAAGACCAGAAACCATAAAATTCCCAGAAGAAAACATAGGGACAAACTCCTTAACATTGCTCCTGGCAACAATTTTTTGGATATGACACCTAAAGCAAAAATCAACAAGTGTGACTACATCAAACTAAACATCTTCTGCACATCAAAAGAAACAGTCAACAAAATGAAAAGGCAAATTACAAATTAGGAAAAAGTATTTAGAAACCATATCTCATAACCATATTAACAAGGTTAATATCCAAAATATATAAAGAACTCATGCAAATCAACAACAACAACAAAAAAAACAGAAATCTGTCTAAAAATTGGGTGGAGGAACTGAATACACATTTTTCCCAAGATGTCATACAAATGGTACTGGCACATGAAAAGATGTTCAACAACACTAATCACCAGAGAAATGCAAATTGAAATCACAATGCAATGCCACCTCACACTTGTTAGAATAGCTATCGTCAAAATGACAAGAGACAAGTTTTGATAAGGTTGTGAAGAAAAGGGAACTCTTGTACACTGTTGGTGGGGATGTCAATTGGTTCAGCAACTATGGAAAACAGTATGTAGGTTCCTCAAAAAGTTAAAAAAAGACTATCATACGATCCAATAATCCTACTTCTGGCTATCCAAAAGAAATGGAAAAAAGATATTGAAAGGATGTCTGCACTCCCATGTTTAACATAGCATTATTTGCAGTAGCCAAAATATGGAAGAAACTTAAGTGTCTGTCAATGGGTAAATGGGTAAAGAAGATGTGGTATACATGTAGAATTAAATATTATTCAGCCATGAGAAAAAAGAAAATTCTGGGGCCAGCCTCATGGTGTAGTGAAGTTTTCATACTCTGCTTTGGCAGCCTGGGGTGCACGGGTTCGGATCCTGGGCATAGATCTACACACCACTTATCAAGCCATGCTTTGGCGGCATCCCACATACAAAGTAGAGGAAGATGGGCACAGATGTTAGCCCAGGGCCAATCTTCCTCAGCAAAAAGGGGAGAATTGGCAACAGATGTTAGCTCAGAGCTAATTTTCCCCACCAAAAAAAAAAAAAGAAAAGAAAGAAAGAAAATTCTGCCATATGTGATGACCTGGATGGATTTTGAGGACATTATGCTTAGTGAGATAAATCAGACCGAGAAAAACAAATACTGTATGATATCACTTAAATGTGGAATCTTAAAAAGCTGCACATATAGAAACAGAATAGAATGGTGGTTACCAGCAAGTGGAGAGTGGGGGAATTGGGGAAATGTTTGTCAAAGGGTACAAAATTGCAGTTAGAAAATAAGTTCTGAGGATTTAACGTATAGCATTGTGACTATAGTTAACAATACAGTATTATATACCTGAACGTTGCTAAGAGACTAGATCGTTAATATTCTCACCACAAAAAAGAAATGATAATGATCTGAATTCGTGGATGTGTTAGCTAACACTACAGTGGTAATAATATTGCAATATATAAGTATACAAATCAACATGTTGTACACCTTAAACTTACACAAGGTTATATGTCAATTATATCTTAATAAAAAAAGTATTTGTCAAATATCAAGTTCCTCTGAGAACATGCAAAATCACAAAATGTAGAATTTAAAGAGACAGGTCTGTACTAGTTTCATTGCTGGTATTCAGAAGTCTTCATCTTAAAGTAAGCAAACATTTTCTAAAATAAAGAATCTTCAAAAAATCACTTTCATTAATAACCTCCTCTATGCCTATTAATATTGCTACAAGCTTTTTTTCTTATGTAAGATAATATAATTTTTTCCTGTAACGTCCTCAAAGGAGAAGGAGAAAATTAACACCCCATAGACATGTAACTCCCCATTATATATGAAATAGATTTGAGAATCTTAAAATTAAATTAACATTCTGAATTTTAAAAAATTAAGAATTTGAGGCTATCTTGATAATTATGTGCCTTCTTAGATCTGAGAAATCACTGCTGTCAGATGACTTGAGTAATTCCAATTAGGCACATCAAGAAGAGATGATACTGGGATGTTTTTGTTTGTTTTTATTTTGTAAATTAAAAAAAAGGTTTCAATGAACCGGAGTCAGACTAAAAACTATATATTATTTATCTACATTCTTGCATCATCTATATGTAACACACAATTTCTTACCTGAAACAGATATTCAGGTCCAGGTCCAGCAAACATCAAAACCATTTTTTATTTATAATCTTTCCCATCACCACTTGGATCTGAACAAATTCCAAAATTACTTTCTCCATTGGCAATGATCCTCAGGTGTGGTAACTATAGAATTTCCTGATGAGGCCATAAATCAAAGATTTTTTTTTTGAGACACAAATATGCTCAGCTTTAGTTCTGATCCTAGTGATAAAAAAAGGCCTTTTTTGTGTGTGTGAGAAAATACTACTGAGCTCCAGGTGTCAGATTATCCTTAAACCCACTTCTTTATACCACTTAGCAACAAGATTCACTTGCCACCATCGAGTCCTATACATTACCTACATTTCAACCAATTACATTCAATAAGAGTGACAAAATGAATTCGCTGAGACCAAAATAAGCCAGCTGTCTACCCAAAGCGGTCTGGACTGAACAAGTCAGGGAGAGAGTCCAGAGCAAGCACATTAGGGAGAGATGACTGTTGCAACTGAGGATATCAAGAGCAGAAATAAACTACATGGAGGATCAGGACAAAGAGAAAACATGTCCAGAATAAAAGCCTTTAAAATATGTGGCAAGGATAATGCATTCCTCCCCCCCTTTTATTTTTGATAAAATTCAAACTCCTCAGTTTGACAGATACACCCGTTATTATGTGCTTTGTTCTTCAGTTTCAACTCATATCACAAATCCAGAAATTAATTCTGAACACACTGCCACACTCCATGGTTGAAGTCTGATGCTCCACTCGACCATCATATTCTGGACTTCCTAATTCTTATTCATCTTTTAAAACTCAGCTCAAATATTACCTATTCTAGGAAATCCTGCCTGGCTCCCTCATCTGGTTCTTTCTTCTTTACATCACCCTATGATCTTGTTTTTGTTCTAGCACTTATTATATGATATGTTAATAATCTGAATACTTGTATTAAAAAAAGCATATGGAGAGCTCACCTTTAATATAGCACCAGAGTCCCTTCTTCTCTCTAGCATTGTTGCTGAGGCCTCCTTGAATTCCCCAACTCTGATCCTAACTTTATCTAAGAAGTCAGTTTTCTCTTTGTTTCCTCACTAGTCTGAGACTCACTGGCATGCCTTTCTCACAGCTGCCCTCAGCCTCAATGAACTGTCAACTTTTAGGAGAAAGAAGAAAGTCTTGGGATCAAATTTAAAAAATGGCATAGAAATAGAAATCAAAGTTCAAAAGCATAAAATCAATAAATTGTCTAGTTTTTCAACTGTCAGAAACCAATTTTGAATTAACCTCTCAGAGGTACCAAGCCATAAGAAAGCCCTACTTGGTTAATCCATTCTCACAGCCATTTTCAGTGATCTATCCTTGTGGATCATATTTAAGCTTCCTTTTAAGGAGATTTTAAGATTAGATTGTATTCTTCCAGAGAGGATTTAAATATACAAAAAACAATGGGAATATGTATGAAGTGCCTAAAACCTGCTGCTATTCTTTATTTTAAGGCAGATGCAACTGAACTATTGAAGGCTTGGTTTACTAATGTAGATTGCTATATAATAAGAAATGCCATATTCTAAATTGAAATTTGAATCAGTGAAAACAATTTTTAGTATTTTTTTCTTAAACAAGAAGGTCCGAATTTCTTAGTCATCTTTTTGTTTGTGCAGAAAATGATGCATTAGCCCCTCGTGTATCTCTCAAGATGTGTTGTGAAAATGAACAAATAATTATACGGGTTTTTTCTTTACAAAGTAAAATTCACAACAGTATCATATCTTCTCCCTTGGCTATAGGAAAATAATAAAATATTTCGGTGAATGGGGATGCAGGCAATCAGATTTTGAAAAAATTGAAGCTGTCTCTCAAAAAAATCAGAAACCAGCAAACAGTAAAGTTAACAAGTTAGGAATTTTAACATATCTTACTAAATGTATTGATGGATTGCTTCTTTTCTTGGATCTCATCTGGGTACATACCAGATATATTGTGGACTTTCCTGCTAGTGTTTCTACTTCTCAGTGTTTGCTAATTCCAAAGCCAAGAGTTTGCTTCTAATTCTTTGCAGTGTGATATAAAACGGGTAGAAAACTGAAATGGGTACAGGGCCAAACATGGATTTCATCTTGTCTCTAAAAAGTTGAGGTTGAGTTGTACCAAGAAATAAGGTGTGTTGCAACTTCCCCAAATTATTATTTTTCATTTCATTTTTAAAAGACATTTCACAAAAAAACTGAATTTTGTCTTTAAATTTGATTCCTTTGTCTGCAAACTTGGAGTTATTACTGAATGATTATAGATTGAGAAATAAAGGATTCAAAGAAATAAAGACCAAATACTTGAGATAGAGAATTACCTGCTCTGTTAATAACATCAACCAAGTTAATAAAAATGATATAGGTTGTGAGGTTTCCCTTGTCACGTCAGTTAGCATGGGACTGCTGTGTGCTTAGCTGGTGGGAACTGACACAAATAAGTAGAAGGACGGCAATTTGGATAAACATCCAATTAAAAAAATAGTTTATGCTGAAATTATAAAAGTAGTATGTGTTTGTGTGCATGTGCGTATGTGTGAAGAAAGGAAGCAACTCAAGTAATTGTCAAATATTAAGATTCTTGTAACATTGAAAACCAACACTGTGAACTCAATTTCACTTCTAAAGGTTTTTCTTTTTTAAAAAATAATTTTTTTGCATGTTTACTTTATACTCAACCAGTTTCCGGAAATCACTAAAGGAAGTCAAGCATCTCCACTACATTGCTTTATATTTTCAGAAGTAATCTGCCATTCTTCAAATTCCAGTTCAAATGTCATTTGTTCTTCAATATTTTCTTGACATATACCATTCTCTTAGCAAATTTCATTGCTTCCACATTTATACTTCAAAAATATTTATCAACTAGTGACAATACTGCACTTAAAATATCATTAGAATTATCTGTTTACGTGTAAATCTCTTCTGCCTCTAAATTCACTGGGGCAGAAAGTCAAGTTTGTTCATTTCTTTATCCATTGCACCAAGCAGAGGGCCTGTTGTATAACTGACACTAAACAAAAATGGAAAGAAGATAAGAAAAGAAAGTAAGAAAGGACCTACAGAAGGAAGGTAGGAGAGAAGAAATTAGGAAAGATAAAGGGAAAATTAAATAGGGCTTAGATATTGATGTATTGCCATATTATCAGTTAAAAGCATTTGATTCATTTATTGACTAATATTTTAACTCTCTCCTCTGTACTAGAAATATACTAAGCAGAAAAGATGAAAAATTCTTATGACAAAGGACAAGAAAAAAGATTAAAATTATCTTAGGTTTTCATGGCATTCTTCTGTGAAATATATAAATAATTTCTTAAGAATGTAATTACCCAAAGCTTGTAGATACAGTTTCCCTAATGGTCAAAGAATAGTTACATAGCAATTGCCTAAGAAACTTGGTCTGCTAAGGCAGGATTTTCTAAATGTAATTTCTAAAAGGGCTTGTTCGTTATATTTTTTATTTACTCTTTCCTAAATTATATGGTTTATTGTCCTCAATTTGCACATGATGCAACTGAAGCTCATAAAGTATAGAGCATGTCTGATATCACAACTGATAGATATAAGAGCTGGGATTCCAGTTGAGGCCATCTGATTCCAGAATACTAATTCTTAACCCTTAGACTGCATAATAAGCACTGAAAATGTTCAGTATTAATTGCCACTTCTTATATGTAAAGGGATTTAAAAAGTAGAAAGATTGATTGATTCACCCAGTCTCACAACTAAAATGTGCCGGAACTAGTATTAACATCAATTCCAGGGTCTTTCTATGCTACCACGTTGTTTCCAACATGAAGGATGCCTGTAACACAGTTACTCCCTAAGAATCATGGTAAATTTGAAAGAGTCCACACTGGAAACATAGTCTCTTGAGCACATAGTTTTTTGCACAGGTAAGCTGTAAATGAAGCCTTTGTATAACAAACCATAAATGTAACTATATAGGAACTCTGGGCATAAAGGCATTATATTAGATGCTGATTCAGAGCCCATAAGCTTCCTGGGATTTCCTGAGAACCTTGACCCAGACCTGCAAGGTACTGTGACCAATATGGCACTGCAGCCGAGTCTTCAAATGGCCATTCCACGATTCTACCAAGCAGACTGCTTCAGGATAGTGGGCAACGTGGTAAGACCAGTGAATTCTGTGAGCATGGACTCATTGCTACACTTCAATTGCTTTGAAGTGAGTTCCTTGATCAGAAGCAATGCTGTGTGGAATACTATGCCAGTGGATAAAGCATTGTGTAAGTTTTGGTAGAAACACTGCACGTATGGAAGCAAATCTGTATCCAGAGTAAATGTCTATTCCAGTGAGGACAAAACTCTGTCCTTTCCATGAGGAAACAGTCCAATGTAATCAATCTGCCACCAGATAGCTGGCTGATCACTCTAGGGAATGGTGTCATATCAGGGGTTCGGTTGTTACTAATGACAGGTTGGGCACTCAGCAGTAGCTTGTAGCTAGATTGGCCTTGGTGAGTAAAAGTCTATGTTACTGAGCCCGTGCATAACCCCCATCTCTACCACCATGGTCACTTTTTTCATAAGCCCATTGGATGATAACAGAGATGACCTGAAAAAGAGGTTGACTGGTACCCACAGAATGAGGCATCTTACCCACTTGACTTAAAATCCTCTGCTGACGTCTCCCTTTGGTGAGCATTCACATGGGACACAAATATCTTCATGTTTTTCACCTATTCAGAGGTTTATCTATGCACTTCTTCCCCAAACCTTCTTGTCACCAATTTTCCAATCGTGTTCCTTTCAAGTCCCTGACCATCCAGCCAAACCATTGGCCACAGCCCATAAGTCAGTATATTATCACACATCTGGCCATTTTTAATTCTAAGCAAAGAGAACAATGAGGTGCACTGATCAAAGTTCTCACCACCAGGAGGATTTCCCTTCACTACTATCCTTCAGGAATGTCCCAGAAAGGGGCTGAAGTGCTGCAGCTGTCGACTCTCAGGTGGTGCCTACGTATTATGCAGAATTATCTGTAAACCAGGTCCAAGCTTTGTTTTTTGCTCTGGTCACCACCCCCCTCCGAAAAAAATCTGGCAGCTTTTTGGATCACTCAATAAATGGGCCAGAGTAGCACACTCAAATGAGGAATCTGTTGCCTCCAAAATTCAAAGAGGCCCACTAGGCATTGTGCATTGTTTTGGTTGTAGGAGGGGCCAGATGAAGGCAATTATCCTTCACCTTAAAAAGAATATCTTGACATGCTACACACCAATAGACCTCTGGAGATTTCGCTGAGGAAGAAGACCCTTGAATTTTTGTTAGATTCATCTTCCACCCTTGACATGCAAATATCTTTCCAATAAGTCTAAAGTAGTTGCTATCTCATACTCACTGGGCCCAATCAGCATAATGCCATCATAATGATAGCTTTTGAAAGAGAAAGGTGATCACAATCTCTGTGAACAAAATTATGACAAAAAGCTGGAGAGTTGATATATCCCTGAGGTAGGACACTGAAGGTGCATTGCTGGCTTTGCCAGCTGAAAGCAAACTGCTTTTGTTGGTTTTTATTAACAGGAATAGAGAATAAAAGCATTTACCAGATCAATAGCTGCATACCAGGCACCAGGGAATGTGTTAATTTGCTTAAGCAATGAAACCACATCTGGGACAGCAGCTGTAATTGGAGTAACCAGATAAATAAGCTTACAATAATCTACTGTCATTCTCCAAGATCTCTGTGTTTTCTGCACAGGCCAGTTAGATGAGTTGAATGATGATGTGATGGAAGTCACCACCCTTGCATCTTTCAAGTCCTTGATGGTGGCACTAATCTCTTCTATCTCTCCAGGAATGTGGTTGTTTTGTTTGTTTTCTGTTTTCTGAGAGGCAGTTCTAGTGGCCTTCACACTTTCCCATCATAATAGCTCTCACTCCACAAGTCAGGGAACAAATGTGAAGATTCTGCTAGCTGATGAGTATGTTGATTCCTAGTATGCATTTCAGAACTAGAGAATTAACCACAAGATGGGTTTGGGGACCCACTGGACCAACTGAGAGATGGCCCTGAGCTAAAATTCAACCTTCATAAACTCCTACTCTGACTGGTGGAGTGAGAGCTATTATGGTGGGAAAGACTATTTCTCATAGAACCAGGATTCATGGGTCCAGGAATCAAGGAGGGAAATGGAAGTGACACCACTCATTATTATTTCTCGTGACTCACTAGCGAAATTGTTGCCTCCTGTCTCCATGATGTCGTGCTCTGCTGGCCTAAGGATCTTATTTCCAAAAAAAGGAATGCTACCACCAGGAGACACAACAATGATTCCATTGAACTGGAAGTTAAGACTGCCACCCAGCCACTTTGGGCTCCTCATGCCTCTAGTTCAACAGGCAAAGAAGGGAGTTACAGTGTTGACTGGAATGATTGATCCTGACTACCAATGAGAAATTGGACTGCTTCTCCACAATGGGTAAGGAAGAGTATATCTGGAATACAGTTGATCCCTTAGGGTGCCTCTTTGTATAACTATGGCCTGTGATTAAATTAGATGTAAAATTATAATAACTCGATCAAGGCATGACTACTAATGACCCAGACCTTCCAAAAATGAAGTTTTTGGTCACCTTACCAGGTAAAGAGCCATTACTAGCTGAGGTACTTGCCAAGGGCAAAAGCAATACAGAATGGGTAGTGAAAAAAGATAGTTATAAATACTAGTTTCAACCATGTAATCAACCACAGAAATGAGGGCTGTGATTGTCATGAGTATTTCTTCCTTATTATATTATGAATATGTGTCTGTATATAAATCAGTGTTTTTTCTTTCCTCTCTCAAGTAATATAAGATGCATTGACTGTATAACATAGTATTTAAGTATTGTTAACTTTACATCATAGCAGTTAAATTATAGGATCTCAAGGAGAAAAGAGATTGTATTGGTCTGGAAATGTATAGAAATCATGAAAAAATCTTTGGGAATTCCTAAAGATGGATTATTCTTATCTTTTCCCAAGTCTAGTGTTCACATTCATCAACATTAATGAACCTGTTAGCGGGGAGGTAGGTGTTAGCATCATCTCCATGAACAAAGCACTTGCATTAGAAAAGATGGTAAGTATTGTGTAGAATAGTTAATGACAAAAGATTAACTTTTTTCCAATATTTCCGAAGGTGGACGATAGGAAACCCATTAAATGTCACCATACCAGCCATGTCACCCAAGGGCTTTGTGTCCTCTTCTGAGGAAAGAGTTAGTGAATTTTTGGTTGTATACAGGATATTTGTGTCATGTTAGGCAGATGTATGACCTTGTTATACTCTTTATTTGGAGATTAAGTGTGGTTTAAGAAGATGCATATGGGTATCAATTTGACAAGGGGTGGACATATGATGATTACTTTTATGTGTCGATTTGGCTGGATCATCGTGCCCAGATATGTGGTCAAACATTATTGGATATTTCTGCCAGAAGTTTTTGGATGAGATTAACATTTAATTAGGTGAACTTTACGTAAAGCAGATTGACCTCCATAATGTGGGTGGATCTTATCCAATTAGTTGAAGGCTTCAATAAAACAAAAGACTGACCTTCCACTAACAAGAAGGAATTCTGCCGCAGACAGCTTTCAGAGTTGAACTGAAACATTGGCTCTTTCCTAAGTCTTCAGCCTGATGGCCTTTGGACTTGAATTGCAGCAACAAGTTCTTCTCTGGGTCTCCATTCTGCCAGACCACCCTGCAGATTTTTAATTTGCCAGCCTCCATAACTGCATGAGCCAATTCTTTAAAATAAATATATTCTTATATATACATCCTATTGGTTCTGTTTCTCTGGAGAATTCCGACTACTACAGATGGAATCATGCCTATGTAGGATTATCTCAGAAAACCTCATAAAGAAGGCATCAGATACACTAATTTTGAAAAGTGACACGATATAAGGCTCTCTTCTGAGGAGATTCTTAATCAATATACTATTAATAGATTCAGAGTTTTTACTAAAAACATTTGCCTTTTTAGTTTGCTTACAACAGCAATAACAACAACAACAACAAACAAATCACTTTGGGTCATCATAATGGTATAGGTACATATCACATATTAGGCCCTTATTAAGTAAACTGTATATGCTTATTTCATCCATCTAGCTGCTATGGTGACATTTAATGGGTTTCCAATGGTCCACATTCAGAAATATTGGAAAAAGAAGTTACTCTTTTGTCATTAACTATTCTACATAATGCTTACCATCTTTTCTAATGCAAGTGCTCTGCTCATGGAGATGATGCTAACACCTACCTCCCCACTAATAGGTCCATTAATGTTGATGAATGTGAATACTATATGGGAAAAGATAAGAATAATCCATCTTTAGGAATTCCCAGAAGTTTTTTCATGATTTCTATACATCGCCAGACCAATACAATCTCTAGCCAAAATTAAATAATAATCTCTCTTTCCATATTTTCTTTTGGTCTAACAACTATTAATCTAATGGCAAAGAAAGTCAAAAGGAAAAAGAAACACAATACTTGGACTCTGGGGACCAGTTTCCATTTGTATTATAATTTTTATTTTAATATATAGCTTTTATAAATACTTTCATAGAAAATATTCTCTGATAGCATTATATTATTGATATTCATAGTAGAAATATTGTGGAAGTTAAAGACCATCAGAACTAGACTTAAATTTCAGCTCCTAAAGTTGCTGATTGTGTAAGCTTTGGTAATTTAGTTTTCCATGTTTAGCTCTATAATAGTGATTACACAAATAATTTCAGAGATTTGGGATTATCCAATAAGACAACATATGTGAAATACCCAATGGCAATTTTTTCATGACTGCCAAGAAGTAGATGCCAAGAATAGATTAGACATAAAAGAGACTTACTGGGGGAAGGAGAGGGGTAGCAGAAGCTGGTGAAAGCACACCTTGATGCATGTATGACACCTGTGTGAAAAGGAAAGGAAGAAGGATTGGGTACGAAGAATCTAGAACTGCAGTATGGTTCCAAGAGAGGTACAGTCAAGTCAATAGGGAGTCCTTGAGTCAAAGATTCCTACTGGATAAGTTTTGTGTTTCCTCAGAATGGATCTGCATTAATAACCACACTCTGCTCACTCCCTGCTTAGGAGTAGCCTGTGGAAAGTGTTGACACCATGTGAACATGGTAGTAGATCCAGAGGGGCAACCACTGGGGCTGTCAGTTAATTATGCTCCCCACAACTGGGCATCAAAATGGCTTATTTTCATAGCCACCACAACAGTCCAAATATTGGCACATGATCCTACCAAATACTCGTTTCTAGACCTTTCCACATTTGCTCCACATTTCAGAAAGTAAGTATCTTTCTTTCTCTTCCCCTTGCACACTCTGTCTCTTCCTATTCCTCTTCCCCTCTACCTCTCCTCATTTTAGTGACTATCTCTGATAGCTTCCAATTTTATAGTCTCTAGAGAGTAAACTTTTTGAGATTTATTTTGGAATTACTTTAATATTGCTGTTGTATATAATGATTGGAAAAATGGCAAAGAACTACAGAAATTTCTCAGGAGTTGAAAGTAAAATCATCGTTATTTTCCTGAGATGCTGCCACAATTCTGCAAATGTATTTTACCTCTTTGACCTTACCTACCTATTTGACCCTACAGCTTCGTGTCCTTCTCTCCACTAATGGACCTAACGTGACTGAGACAAGAGAGCAAACATTACTCATAACTTCAAATACCACAGAGCTGCTGAGCATCCAGGCATGCGGGTTTTGACTCATAAGGAAGCAATATAAAAGTTCTATCCTGTTAAAATCCAATAGATGGATCTTGATCACTTTCACAAATGGACGCTTTGCACATGTGATAGTGATATAATTTTTCCAAACAACTTGCCACTTTCACTCCAACTGTTCTTAAAGTTAAATTTATGCTATTATTTTTTTCATTATCCCTTGCTGACCCTACTACTTCATGCCTCCTCTCCACTCGTATACATAATTGACCATCCAGTTTGGGTTTGTCAGCTGAGATAAATTTAATACCTCTGCCAGGACATAATTTTTATTTATGTTTTCTTTATTCCCTATCTCCATGATGCCATAGTTTCAGTAAGAAATACTACCCTCTGTTCTTCCTGCACTCTCCTCTTACTTCCCACCTCACACACATTCTCCCTATCCCACTCAGGCTCCATTGAAGGAACGATTAGGAAGAGTCTTTTAAACTCTCTTTGGTAAGATCAATAAGATGTCCATAGGACACAACAGGGAGGCTGTGTGGCGCAGTAGTGAAGAGCATAGATTTTTCAGTCAGATAGAACACAGTATATATACTGGCTCTTTCTGTAATTTGATATGTAAACTTGGGGGAAGTCTTAACATATGTGAAACACTCTGGCAAAATGGTAAAATGGAGTACCTAACTTGGAGGTTTGTTGTGAGAATGAAATGGATATATAGGATACACATATACATAATATTAATAAAGAGTCAGAACCAGATATGTAATAAAATATTAATAGCGATATTACTATTAGTAATATTACTATTAATTATTACTAATAGTACTAATAGTAACTTTATTAATAGTAAATATCCTCAATGCTTGCTTATTCATTTATAATTTAAAATATACAAGAATTAATTGATAATTGACATTGATGATCTGGTTATTCTTAATAACTTTTCTGTCTTTGTATACCACTACATTCTTTTTATGTAGCTGTAAGTAGCTCCTTTGGAATCTATGTTAGAAAGAAACAACTATTTGCATTATGAGCTGTAGATAAGGAAGGTCTGTGTTAGATTGAGTAGAGAATACAAATCTGTGTGCCAAAGAACTTATTATAATGTAATTAGAGAGAAAATATGAAAAAAAAAATAAAACCATTAAAGCAGTACAAGACAGTAATGGTTGGCCCTTGACAAATAAATGTAATGTGATCAAAGGCTAGTGAATTTACTGTAAAAGGGGATGATCAGACAAGGCTTTATGAAGCTATGATGCATTTGAGCTGGCTTGTTAAATTTTCACGAATTTTGAAAGCTTGACCTTAAAAATAGTCATTACTAAAATTTAAATTATATATTTATAATTAAATTAAATTGTAAACAAAAATACTACTAAAGCTTATCATTTCCCAATTATTTTATGGCATTTTACCATTCTCTATACTTTTGAGGTTGTTTGCACTTATGTCTATGTGTGGATGTACTATATAATGTTGTGTTACTACATATTTCTTCCCAACTCAGTGATATCACCTTAGAAGCTAGAAATCAGCCAAGGTGGGAGTATTTACACTGTAGAAATTGGCAAATGCTATAAATCAGGGCTTGATTTATTGTTTTGTTGATTGTCTAGACTTAAATTGATGGTAGAGGTGTTAATAATGGGAAATAACAAGATTCTTGTGTCTAGTACTAAAACTGAAAGTGGTTTCAGTTTAACAAATAATATTGTTTAATGAGAAATAGGATAATAGTAGATCACATATCGGATTAATGATAATAAATTTGTTGGGAATAGAGTTAGTGGATTGGGATGCAGCTCTATTTGTCAATCCTGGTTGAATTGCCACCAGACGTTGGCTACAAATACAAGAGTTCAGCAAAAATCAACAAAAGCATTCTGTGAGAATCAATAGGCTGTATGGAATTTACAATAAACAATATCATAAGATTTATTCTTATTTGTATATTGTGTGCTACATATCCTCTATGTTAGTAATTTTTAAAACAAATATATGGACTTACGTGTACATTTTCCCCCCAGACCATCAGTTTTTTATCATATATCAGCACAACATTAACAGGAGGTTAAACAAAAATGAGCTTATTTGTAAGATTGACTTTTATCCCATTCTTCATTTCAGTCCCTAAGTGTGGATTCATTTTTCTCTCTCACTTAATCTGTTGCAAAGTATCTTAAAAGATTATCAGGATTTTATAGCATAAAGCAATTATAAAATATACAAATAACAGGTTTTCTAGTACTACCAACTGCTAATTTATTTTCATATGGCTATCAAATGAACCTAGCACTATTTTTTGAAAAGGACTGTTTGTGGAAAACTTACTCTAAATCAGATGCTTGGGTCATTTCTGAGCTCTTATTTTATTCCATTCTTCTTCTCTAGTGCCAATACCACACTGTGTAAGTATAGTACTATGACTTTATGATAGTTACAGCTACCTGGTAGAGAAAGACCTCTTGCACTGCTCTTTTAGGAAAGTGAATTGGTTAATCATGATAGTTTGCATTTCATATTCATTTGTGAATAAACTTGCCAAATTAGTTTTTTCACTGGAATTTTAATGACTCTATGAATTCATTCAGGAAGAAGTAACCTCTCTAGGCTAATGCATCTTCCAATTTATTTACATGGTACCTCACTCCATTTACGTATGTTTTTCTCAGTTGCTTTCAATAATTTTTTGGAAGTTTTAGTGTAGAGGTCTTGCATACTTTTATTAGATTTATTTTTCAATATTTGAAGTGTTTATGTCATTAGAATGGTACCAACATTTACATTTTATTTTTTATTTGTTTTTTGCTGGTATATATACTCTGTCCTTGGGGATCTTACTAATTCACTTAGTGATTCTATTAGTTCTAGTTAATTTTGAATTATCTATATACACAATCTTGCTATCTGCAAATAAATGGAAGATTTATTAAAGTATTTTCAGTCCTTATAACTCTTTTTTATTTCTTTCTTTCCTCATTGTGATATCTAGGACCAAAAACAATGGAGGGAGCTGAGACATGTGGCTGGCTTTGAATTTCAGCGGAAATTTTTCAGTACATCACCATTCAGTATGATATAGACTATATATTTTTTTCTTTTCTTTTTTTGGTTGAGGAAGATTCACCCCGAGTTAACAACTGCTGCCAATCTTGCTCTTTTTGTAAGTGAACCACCACCGCAGCATGGCCACTGAGAGATGAGTGGTGTAGGTCCACGCCCAGAAACCAAACCCAGGCTGCCAAAGCAGAGCCTGCCAAACTTAACCACTAGGCCACTGAGGCTGGCCCTAGACTATATTTTTTTTGTGGATATTTTTTGTTAGATTGAAAGAATTTCCTTCTGTTACTAGTATATTAAGAATTTTATTATGGATTTTTTTTAAACTTTATCAAATGTTCTTTCTGCATCTGTCAAGATGTGCTTATGTTTTTTCCCATATTCTCCTTTTAATGAAGTGAATTACCTTGACTGATTTTCAAATTCTAAACCAAGCTTGCATTATTGGAATATATTCTAAGTGGGCATGACATAGTACCTTTTTTTATATGTCACTGTGTTTGACTTGTAATATTTTATTCAGGAATTTTGCATGTATGCTAATAAGAGAAATTGTTCTGTCAGATCACCTTTCTTGTGATATTACTATTGGATTTTGGTATTAAAGTTATGCTGGCCTCATAAAAAGGTTTAGGAAGCACTTTCTCTATATTTACTGAAGGGTTTGCTAAAGATTAGTGTTACTTCTTCCTTAACTATTTAGAAAGTTACTAGTTACCTGGATCTATTGTGTGTATGTATGTTTGTATTGATATTTTGGGGAGATATTGTTTAAATGTGTCAATTAATCTCTCAAGTTATCTATATGTCTATGTATGTTTTGTAATTTTATTTACTAACTTCTTAATAGATAGAACTATTTTGATTTTCTTTTTCTTCTGTCAATTTTTGTAAGTAAAGTTGGAGGTTCTTTAAAATATTCTTTCTTTATGTATTTTTGTCTGTGGAATCTATAGCAGTATCCCTTTATGCATTTCTAATACTGATAATTGGTGTTTTTTATTTCATCTCAGTATTTATCAAAATTTTGCATGTGTCTCAAAGAATCAACTTTTGACTTTGTTGATGCATTTTTCTATTGTATGTGTGTGTCAGTGACTTCTGCACTTTGTAAAACATTTATATTTCTATACATTTTTAGCTTTGTTTTTTTGTTTGTTTCTACCTCATTAAGACAGTTGCCTAAATCATAGATTTCCAACTTTATTTCCAGCATTTATTTAAGACTATGAATCAACTTATAAAAACTGCTTCAGATTTATCACACAAGTTTTACAATATCATAATTTAACTATCATTGGTAGTTGTTTGACTTTGTTTGGCTTTTTGTTTTTTGCTACTACAAGCAATGCTACTATAAATATTTTTAAACATTTCCCTATAATTGTGCATGAATTTCATTAGGATATAGATCAAAGAGTAGAATTACACTTAGGATGTGTGCTCCTTCAGAGTTAGTGCCATTGTTTTTCTCAAAATGTCTTTACCTACTCACTTATCAAAAATGTATTACAATCCCTGTTGCTTCACCTCCTAAAAAATACTCGTCTTTATCGGGATATTTATTTTGTTTAAGTTTATTTATTTATTTATAGCCACCTAATGAGTGAATATAGTTCCTAGTTGTGGTTTTAATTTACATTACCTGATTATTCATGGGTATTTTCCTTTGTGTATTTGCTTGCTTCCTTTAGCCTTGTCTCCGTTGGACTGTTTGTCTTTTTAAAAATGATTTTCAGAAGGCCTTTAGTTATTATTGATAAATGCAAAGGTTGGGGATCTATATTTATTCTTGGAACTAGTCCTTTGCCAGATGTATTTCTTTCAATCATCTTCCCCCAAATGTACTCTCTTTCTGCTCACATATTTTGAAAACATAAATTCTTTACTGTAGTCAAATTTACTAAGAATATAATCTATATGTGTGGATATTTTATTTAAAAAAATTTTTTCCTTTCCAGAAGTCGTAAACATTTATTTCTGAAACTTTAAAAAAATTCACCTTTCACATTTGCAACTTCCCTGAAGTTTCCACTTATGAAATGGGAGCTCTGTTATGGGCATGACAACACAGAGAATACTGGCGTCCCAATCACACTTGCCTAGTTTGTAAGGCAGTGGTTCTGTGCCAAGAGAGGCAAGCTGTCCCCCTCTTCACTGAGAACGTAGCTTCTAAAGCAGAGCAGTAACCCAGAAGAAGCATGTCATTGTCCCTACCCCGGGTCCAAAGCTCTGGCTCAGAGGTTTTGCCTGGGGTGAAAAGCAGGCTGTAAATCAGATATTTCCTAATGCACTAAAAAACTATTAGAACTAATAAATGAATTCAGCATGGATGCAGAATACAAGACAAACATAAAAAAATCAGTATTATTTTATACACTGTCAATAAACAAACTGAAAAAATGACAAAATAATTCGGGCCGCCCGGTGGCGCAGCGGTTTAGTCCGCGCTTGGCAGCCCGTGGTTCGCGAGTTCGGATCCCGGGCGCCCGCCGACGCACTGCCTGTCAGCCACGCCGTGGCGGCGTCCCATGTAAAGTGGAGGAAGATGGGCACGATGTTAGCCCAGGGCCAGTCTTCCTCAGCAAAAAAAGGGGAGGATTGGCGACGGATGTTAGCTCAGGGCTGGTCTTCCCCACAAAAAAAAAAATAATAATAAAAAATAAAAATAGCACCAAAAAAGTAAAATACTTTGGAATTTTTTTTTTTTTTAAGGAAAAAGTGGGGCCAGCCTGGTGTCATAATGGTTAAGTTTGTAAGTTCCCCTTTGGCTGCCTGGAGTGCGCAGGTTTGGATCCCAGGCATGGACTTAGGCACCACTTATCAAGCCATGCTGTGGCAGCATCCCATATATAAAATGGAGGAAGATGGGCACAGATGTTATCTCAGGGCCAATCTTCCTCAGCAAAAAGAGGAGGATTGGCAGCACATGTTAGCTTAAGTCTAATCTTCCTCACAAAAAAAAAAAAGAAGGAAAAGGTTGTACTCTAAAAACTACAAAATATCCTTGAAATAAATTAAATAATATCTAAATAAATAGAAAAACATCCCACATTCATGGATCAGAAGAATGAATATTGGGTAGATGACAATATTTTCCAAATTGAACTACTGATTCAACATAATCCATATAAATCTCAACTGGCTTTTTGGCAGATAGTGACAAGCAGATCTTAAAATTCATATGATTCAAGGGACCCAGAATAGCCAAAATAGTCTTGCAAAGAAGAAAAAAATTGGAAGACTTACATTATTTCAAAACTTATTACAATGCAATCACAATGAAGACACTGTGATACTGGAATTCAATTGAATAGAATTGAAGCTCAGAAATAAACTCATGTGTATACTGTCAACTGATTTTTAACAAGGGTCAAGATCATTCAATGTGGAAAGAGAGTCCTTTTAACAAAAGGTGTTGAGACAACTGGATAGGCACATGCAAAAGAATGAAGCTGAACATTACCTCACACCACTTACTAAAATAACTCAAAATGGATCAAAGAATTATATATAATAAGTAAAACATTAGAAGTAAACTATGAGAAGATTTTTAAAATACTTTTTAAGTGGGCAAAGTATCTGAATAGACATTTCTCCAAGGTGGTATACAAATGACCAGTAAGCTTCTGAAAAGATGTTTAACATTATTTGTCATCATAAAAATGGGAATCAAAATCACGATGAGGTATCACATCACAGCCATCAGGATGGCTAGAATCAAAAAGTTTGGTAATAACAAGCATTAGTGATGATATGGGGAGATAGGAACTCTGATACACTGCTGGTTGGAACATAAAATGGTACAATCACTGTGGAAAACAGTCTGGCAGTTCTTCAAACACAGAGTTGTCATATGACCCAGGATTTCACTCCTAGGTATATACCATAAGAAATGAAAACACATGTCTATGCAAAAACTTGTACACAGATGATTATAGCAGCATTATTCAAAATAGTCAAAAGGGACATAATGATTAATTTTATTTGTCAAGTTGCAGACTGATTTTTGGAGGAGATCAACATTTAAATTTGTGAGCTCTGATCTGAATAGACAGATTGCCCTCAATAATATGAAGGACCTTATCAAATCAGTTGAAGGCCTGAATAGAACAAAAATCAGCTTCTCTTAGCAAAAGAGAATTCTCTGGAAGATAGTCTTTGGAATTTATTTGCACCATTGGCTCTCCAGGGTCTCTGTCCACCAGCCTTCAAACTGAGACTGAGCCACAGGCTCTGCTGATTGTCCAACCTACCTGCCCACACTGCAGATCTAGACTTACCAGACTCTGTAATCACATAAGCCAGTTGCTTATAATCAATCTCTTTCTTCAGACATACACACAAAAATATATATATATACAAACACATAAGTATGCATATATACATATACAAATGTGTGTGTGTATATATATATATATATATATACACACACACACATACATTCTATTAATTCTGTTTCTCTGAACAACCTTGGCTAATACAACAGTGAAATAAACCAAATGCCTATTAACTGATGAATGGATCAAAAATGTGACATATTCCTACAATGGAATATTATTTGGACATAAAAAGTAATGAAATACCGCAACGTAGATGAACAATGAAAACATAATGCTGAGTGAAAGGAGTCAGTCACAGAATACCACATATCATATGAATACATGCACACAGGGAAACCTGTATAGACAGAAAATAGATTAGTGGTTGTTTATGACTGGGATTGGGCATTGAGGGTAGTGAGATAATAGCTAATGGGTACAGGTTCATTTTTAAGGTGATGAAAATGTTCTAAAATTGATTGTGGTGATGGCTGCATACATCTGTGAATGTACTGAAAACCGTTGAGTTATACACTTTAAGTGGAGAGTTGTATGGTAGGTGAATTATATCTCAATAAAACTGTTTAAAAAATCAAATGCAAAAGTTATACTGTTATTGTGAAATATTATTAGCATTCTCTTTAAAGTCAGGAACAAGGCAAGATGTCACTATCATTGCTTCTGTTACCTATTAAATAAAACAATGTAAAAATAATAAACGTTAAAGAATTAAAAAGTTTGGGGATTATTTTCCTAATTTCCTTTCCAGATAGTTCACTGGTAGTGTATAGTAATGCAACTGATTTCTTTTATTCTTTGGTGAGGAAGATTAGCCCTGAGCTAACATCCGTTGTCAATCCTCCTCTTTTTCCTGAGGAAGATTGGCCCTGAGCTATGGCTGTGCCCATCTCCCTCCTTTTTATATGTGGGACGCCTGCCACAGCATGGCTTGATGAGCGGTGCATAGGTCGGCACTTGGAATCTGAACCTGCAAACCCTGGGCCACTTAAGCAGAGCGCATGAACTTAACCACTATACTACCGGGCCAGCCCCTGAAATACAAGTGATTTTTGTAAGTTGATTTTGTATCCTACAGCTTAACTGAATTTATTAGTTTTAACAAATTTTTCAATGGAATCTGTGGGATTTTTCTATATATAAAATCATGTCATCAGCAAACAAGGATGATTTCACTTTCTTTACCAATTCAGATCTTTTTTTCTTTTTCTTTTCTAATTGCTCTGACTAGGACTTCCAGTACCATGTTAAATAGAAGTAGTGAGAGTGAGCATTCTTGCCTTGTTCCTCATCTTAGAGGAAAAGTTTTCAGTTTTTCACCATTGAGTATGGTGCTAGCTGTGAGCTTTTCATACATGGACTTTATTATGTTGGGGTATTTTTCTTCTATTTCTAGTTTGCTGAAGAGTTTTTATCATGAAAGAGTTGAATTTTGACAAATGCTTTTTCTGCATTTATGAGACAATCATATAATTTTTATCCTTTATTCTGTTGATGTAGTGTATTACATTAATTGATTTTTGTATGTTGAATCATCATTGCATCCCAGGGATACATCCCAATTGGTCATGGTGTATGATCCTTGTAATATGCTGTTAGATTCAGTTTGATAGTATTTTGTTGAGGATTTTTGCATCTATATTCTTCAGGGGTATTGGCCTCTAGTTTTCTTTTCTTGTGGTATATTTTTCTGGTTTTGGTATCAGGGTAATTTTGCCTTATAAAATGGATTTGGAAGTGTTTCCTCCTCTTCAATTTTTTGCAAGAGTTTCAGAAAGATTGGCATTAATTCTTCTTTACTGTTTGGAGCATTCATCAATGATGTCAACTGGTCTTGGGCTTTTCTTTGTTGGGAGGTTTTGAGTACCGATTCACAATCTCATTTACAATAGTACCAAAAAGAATATATGCTAATGAATAAAGTTAATTAAGGACATGAAAAATTTATTTACCAAAAAACTACAAAACAATGATTAAAGAAATTTAATAGGACACAAACAAATGGAAGGACATTCCACCCTCATGGACTTAATATTGTTAAAATGTCTGTACTTCCTAAAGGGATCTACAGATTCAATGCAGTCTCTATGGAAATCTGAAATACATTTTTTATGGATATAGAAAAAAGTAATTCTAGAATTCATATGGAACCACAGAACACCGTGAACAGCCAAATCAATCCCGTGAAAGGACAGAGGTTTAGGCATCACATTTCCTGATTTCAGATTGGATGTGAAGCTACAGTAATCAAAGCAGTAGAGTACTGGCATAAAGACAGACATAGAGATCAGTGGAACAGAAGAGGGGCCCATAAATAAGTACACACATTTATTATGATCAATTGATTTTTGACAAGAGTGCCAAGAATACACGTTGGAGAAAAAAGAGTTTCTTAAACAAACAGTGTTGGGAAAACTGAATATCCACATGTAAAAATAATGAAATTGGACCTCTATCTTGCACCATGCAAAAAATCAATGCAAACCTGAAACTGTAAAAGTCCAAGAAGAAAACATAGGAGAAAAGCTTTATGACATTGGTCTTGGCAAGGATTTTATGGATATAACACCACAAGCACAGGCAACAAAGACAAAAATAAACAAGTGGGACTATATCAATCTAAAAAGCTTTTGCACCGCAAAGAAAACAACAAAATGAAACAGCAACTTATGGAATGGGAGAAAATATTTGCAAACCACATAACTGATAAGGTGTTAATATCCAAATATCCCAAATATGTAAGAAACTCATAAAACTCAATGATAAAAAATCTAATAATCCAATTAAAAGATGGACTAAGGACATGAATAGATAATTCTCCAAATAAGACATACGAATGATATATGAGAAAATGTTCATTGCTAATCATCTGTGAAATGCAAATTAAAACCGCAATGAATGAGACAACCTCACACCTGTCAGGATGGCTATTGTAAAAAAAATACAAATATTCACAAGGATGTGGAGAAATTGGAATCTTTGCACAATATTGGTGGGAATGTGAAATGGTACAGCTTCTATGGAAAATAGTAAGGAATATTTTCAAAAAATGAAAAATAAAACTACCATGTGATTCAGCAATCCCATTTCTGAATATATATCTAAAAGAATTGAAATCAGGATCCTGAGGAAATGTTAGGACTCCCATGTTCATTGCAGCACTATTCACAACAGCCAAGATATAGAAATAACCTTAATGTCCAGTTATAGGTCAAAGAATAAAGCAAGTGTGGTATATACATATGATGGAATATTATTCAGCCTTATTAAAAAATGAAGAAATTCTCCAATATGTGACAAGGATGGACTTTGAGGACATTATGCTAAGTGAAATAAGCCAGACACAGAAAGATAGGTGCTGTGTGTTCTACTTATGTGAGATACCTAAAATAGTCAAACTCATAAAATCAAAGACTAAAGTGGTGGTTACCAAGGACTGGGGAAGAGGGAAATTGGGAGTTACTAATCAACAGGCATGAAGTTTCAGGTAAGTTAAAAAAACAAAATAAAGTACATATGGAGCATTAGAAAAAAGTGTTGGCATATGCAAAATGATGGCATAAAGATATCCACAGACCTTTTCCCTGACTACACAAGCATAATGGTAAATGCCATAAAAAATAAAGTCTTTGACATTGTCCCAGTGGCACACAGCAAATGAGAAATAGTTATTCAAGAAAATTTATTAAAGCTAGGTAAGACCAGGCAGATTTTGTAGCATTTAAACTATAATGTACTCTTTCCCTAACCCCTCCCAGCTTAACCTGATAGAAACCCCATCCCACACAAGTACCAACAATAAAACAATGCTCCCGCTTTCTCCTGCTCCCAGGCAGAAGGTCACCAGCATTTCCCATTTCCTCCAGTTACACACGGCAGAGGCTAAATTCCAGGTCAGTGTGGCTGAGAAGTTGAGGTCTCCCTTCCTCCACCTAGACCTCATTCATAAAATAAAGGTTCTACCTCAGGTACAAGATTTTTAGACTACTTAGGCCTTGATTTCCCTTGCCCTAGCTTGTCTGAAGGGTGGAAGTCCCAGAGTAGGAGAGGCAGGTTGAAAACACACAGTGCTCTATGCAATAATCATGAGTGTCACTCCAAGAGAAGCAGGCTGATGTTCCTGTCCCCAGTTCCAGGACTGTAGCTGAGAGATTTTGCCCACAGGAGGTGGTATATAATAATTTCTATTATTTTATAATAAACTTAAGAACTTTAAAAGTATGTTGAAATTAAAAGATGCACTTATAAATAACCATTGAGGGAAAGAAGAAATCATGAGGAAAATTAGAAAATATTGGTGAGATTAATAAAAATGAAGGTATGACAGATAAAACTTATGAAATGAAGCAAAGACAGTGCTTACTGAGAAATTTAACCAATTATTAAAAAAGAAGAAAAATCTTGATAACGTAACCTTCTCCCTTAAGCCACTAAAAAGAAAGGATCAAACTAAACCTAAAGGACGTGGAAGATAGGAAATAATAAACATTAGAGTAGAAATTAGCTAAAAGAGAGACTGAAAAAAAATCAGCCGGATCAAAAGTTGGATTGTTAAAAGATCAACAAAATTAACAAAACTTTAGCTAAACTAAATAAAAAAAAATGAAGAAGACTCAAATTACAAAAATCAGAAATGAAAGAGGAGACATTACTACCAACTTTAGTAAATACATAGGATTTTAATAGGATACTATGTACAGATGATAATTTAAAAATTAGATATACTAGGTGAAATGGACAAATTCCTAGAAAGACAAAAACTACCAAAACTGACTCAAGAAGTAATAGAAAATCTAAATAGACTCATGAAAAATAAGAGATTAAATTATCAATAAAAATGAAATGCCCTGGCTCAGATGGTCTCCCTGGCACATTTTCCCCAACATTCAAAGACGAATTAACAGCAATTCTTAGCAAACTCTACCAAAAAATAGAAGGGAAAGAAACATTTTCTAACTTGCTATATAAGGCCAGAATTACTCTGACAGCAAAATTAGAAAAAGATAATATAGGAAAAGAAAACTACAAACCAAATCACTTATGAATATTGATGAACATCAATATTATGACTATTATGAACATCCACAGCAAAATACCAGCAAAACAAATTCAGTGACATATAAAAGGATTATAAACCACAACAAGTGGGATTTATCCCGGTAATGCAAGATTGGTTCAATATCTGAAAATAATGTAATATACCATACCAATAGAAAACGGATAAAACAACATGATAGTCTCAATAAAGAAAAACATTTGACAAAATCCAACATCCCCTAATGATAAATATTCAAAAACACTATCAATAGATCTTCCAAAACCTGATCAAGACAATTTAGGAAAAAAATAACACAGCTAACATCATAGTCAATGGTGAATGACTGAATACTTGCCCCCTATGATCAGGAAAAAGAAGCCCATATTCACTCACCACATACAGTCAACATTATACAGAAAATTCCAGCCAGAATAGGAAAGGAAAGGAAAATAAAGGCATCCATTTTGTAAAAAATAAGTAAAACTATCTCTATTTTCATATATATGACTTTGAATATAAAAAATCTTAAGGAATTCACTAAAACAACTATAGGAACTAATAAATGAGTTCACTAATGTTGGAGGATACAAGGTCAATATTACAAAAAGCAATTGTATTCTATACACTTGCAATGGCTAATTTTAAATGAAATTAGAAAACAATTCCATTTACAATATCTTTAAAACAGTTAGGAATAGATTTAAATAAAAAAGTGAAAACTTACATCCTAAAAACTAAAAAACTATTGTTGAAAGAAATTAAAGAAAACCTAAATGAAGGAAATGCCATCCCATGTTCATGGTTGGGAAGATTTATTGTTAAGATAACAATATTCGCAAAATAGATCTGCAGATTCAATACAACCATGTAAAAATCCCAGAATGATTTTTGACAGAAATGGATGGGCTGATTTTAAAATTCATATGGAAATTCTTGGAACCCAAGCAAAAACAATCTTGATAAATAACAATAAAATTGGAGTATTCACACTTCTGAATTTCAAAACTTACTACACAGCTACAATAAGCAAGTCAGTATCGTATTTGAATAATAATAGACATATAGATAATGTAATAGAATTAAGAGTCCACAAATAAACCTTCACATTTACGGTCAATTGATTTTTGATAAGAAAGCCAAAAAAAATTAAATGAGAAAGAATTAATAGTCTCTTCAATAAATGGTGCTGGGATAACTGGATATCCAGATCCCCAATAATGAAGTTGAATCCCTTCCTCACATCACATATGAAAAAAACAAATAACAACAAAAAACTCAAAGTGGACCAAAGATCTAAACATAAGAGCTAAAACTATAAAATTTTTAGAAGAAAACATAGGGGTAAATCTTCAGGAACTTGGACTAGGCAATCATTACTTAGATATAACACTAAAAGCACAAGCCTAAAAAGAAAATGTGGATAAATTAAACTCCATGAAAACGGAAAACTTTTGCGCTTCAAAAGATACCATCAATAAAGTAAAAACACAGAATAAGAAAAATTAGCTGCAAACCATATATCTTATGAGACACGAATTAAAATATAAAAAACACTCATAATTAAATAATAATACGAGAAATACCCCAATTCAAAAAAGGTCAAAATAACTGAAGAGAAATTTCTCCAAAGAATAAGCACAAATGTTTAATAAGCACATGAAATTTGTTCAACATCATTAATAATCAAATATTTGCAATCAAGCTATAAGGAGATACTACTTAATACCTACTAAGATGGCTGTAATTAAAAAGTTTTCTGTATATGTTGGTGAGGATATGTTGAATTCAAAACTTTCAGACATTGATGGTGGGAATGTAAAATGGTACAGCTATTTTGGAAACAGGTCATTCCTTAAAAGGCTAAAGAAAGAGTTGGCATATTACCCAGTAACGCCTCTATTGGTTATATATGCAAGTAGATGAAAACATATAGCTAAAAAACTTGTACACAAATTTTCAAAGCAGCATTATTCATGACAGCTCCAAAATGGAAACAGTTCAACAGTCACCTGATAAATACAGAAATGTGGTATAGTATACAATAGAATATTTTCCAGTAATAAATAGAAATGAAGTATTGATGCATGCTACAACATGAATGAACCTGGAAAACATTATAAGAATGAAAGAAGCCAGTTACAAAAGAACGTGTATTTTTATAATTACAGACAGTCCTCAACTTTTGATGGTTGGACTTGTGAGTTTTTGACTTTACAATGATGCAAAAGAAGTATGCATTTCATAAAAAACTTACCTCAAATTCTGAATTTTGATCTTTTCCCGGCCTGGTGACATGCAGGAGGATACTCTTGTGAAGCTGGGCAGTGAGCTGCAGCTCCCAGCCAGCCCCGCGATCACGAGGGTGAACAACTGACACACTTACAAGCATTCTGCACCCACACAACCATTTTGTTTTTCACGTCCGGTACAGTATTCAACAAATTACATGAAATTTCAACACTTATTTATAAACTAGGCTTTGTGTTAGATAATTTTGCTCAATTGTAGGTTATTGTAAGTGTTCCAAACACATTTAAGGTAGGCTAGGCTAAGCCACAATGTTCCATACCTTAGGGGTATTAAATGCATTTTTGACTTGTGATATGTTCAACTTACGATAGGTTTATCAAGATGTAGCTCCCTCATAAGCTAAGGAAGATCTGTACTTTTATGTGAAATGTCCAGGATATGAAAATCTATAGAGACATAAAATAGATTAGTCGTTGCCCAGGGTTGAAGGGGTTGGGGAAAAATAGAAGGGGTGATTGTTAGCGTGGTCAGCTTTTCTTTTTAGATTCATGAAAATGTTCTAAATTTAATTATGGTGATGGCTGATTGCACAACTCTCTGAATGTATTTAAAAACACTGAATTATGCACTTTAAGTAGATGAATTGTGTGGTGGTATGTAAAATATATCTCAATAAAGCTGTTACTAGAGAGAGAGAAAGATAGACATAAACATAAAGATGTGAGAGAGAAAGAGAGAAACTCTATCCTTTAATACAGAATGATAAGAAAAGACTGAACACTGCAGATGGGATTTAACCTCATCAATTTTTACAGCTCTTCCCTCTCCAGCCTTACGCTAGCTCCTCCTATTATAACAAACTATTTGAAGTTTCTTCTTCAAATGTCCTTCTCTCTTTGTTCCATGGTGATGATGATCATCTCTCAAAATCAAACTGCTTATAGGAAATAATTTCAGTGTGAGGGACATCCTCCCATGTTGCCCTCTTACCTTCTACTTTCTTCACACTTCTATTGTCCCCCATCTAATGTTTTATTGAACCCTGTTTCATTGTTTATCATACCACTTTTTCTAACACCGAGGAAAAGGAGAGTTACTTATCTTTTATTCTAAGGTCTATGTATTCATTTTTGTGTTTGTAGGATCTCACATACAATGAGTACTCAATAAGAGCTAAATGAGTGAATGAATGATCACCTTTATATACTTAATGACATCACTCTTGGTAACTTGAATTTCTCTGAATTGGGTTATTTTAAGGGATTTCTTCTGTATACATACATTAACATATATTAGCACTGTCTAGTAACTCTGGTGATTTCAGTTCCATTCAATATATTTGAATTCCAGTGATCAGTCACTAAAGGATGCAATGTTGTACCAGAATATGGACATTTTAAGACTTTATATATTGTCTTTTGAAACTCTCAAATTACTTGGGTGGTTTTAGTATCCTGAGCCCTCATAAAGCCTCTATCTTTGGATAGTGCCCTGAATTGACACTTCCTCTCTCAATAGACAGTCTAAAAGCAAATACAGTTTTAGTGAATTACATAAAACAGATGTCAATCTAAAAATTTGTTAATAATTACAAATTTTATAAAACAAATCTTACTTTAATTTTTAAAGGAAATTTATTTAGAATAATCCTATTTTGAATCTGCACTATATGGTAATGAAACATACTGTTTTTAAGTCTGTGATTTCTTTACAACAATTCAGCTACTTTGAAACCTTCAATGTTTTTCTGATGCCCGCTATCAGGAAAGAAAAGAAAAACTAAAAGAAAAAAAAACCCTTATTTAGGGAGTCTGTTGACCTATGGTAAACCTTGAGTCAATTCTGACTGTGTCTTTTACATCATTATCTCTTGTGATATAAAAAGAGAACTGATGCTCAGACCAATGACCTTAAGACCTTCCAGTATTTTCAGTTGTCAAATAAGACATAATATTTAACAAGTATCTCTTCTAATTACAAGGGAGAAATGTCATCAGGTATGTTAATAATATTTCAAGTGAATGAGGGGAATAAAAATTTCTTAGATGATTAAATTTCAATTATGAAGAATATTTTCTGACGTAGAACTGTATTTCTGTTGAGCTCTTTAGATATTGCAGGGTTAATGACATTAAATGTATCTAATATTATATACATAACTTCCACATAATTGAAAATAATACAATATGGTAGTGTGGTAGGGGCGTTGAGTGATGCATTAGAAATGGTGGTCATTTTTATTACTCTTAAAGAACCGCTACTGCCTGCACAAAAGGGTCCACTGAAGCTGCTCTACGAGATGTCTTCAATAATTCTGCAGCAAATAATGAGCCCTGGTGGGTGGTTCAGAGACTTTATTCTGAATAATAAGTTACCCAGAGTAAAGATCACATAAAGGGTATGTCATACCATTTTATTATAAGATCAGAGAAAAAGACAGACTGGGATCTTGAGAAATTGCTAGCTTTGTATTTATGTGCCCAGTGAAAAGTGACAATAAGAAAAAGTGACAATAAGGAAAATAATTATAAATGTTCAATGATACAAAAGCTTCCATGAAGTGGGTAGTAAACAATTAAGAATTCACACTTTCAACTTCTGACATATTTTAGAATCTCTAAACTTATTTCCTGCTTCTTATTATGACATCAGATTTTCAAGATCCTGGAGAATAATTTTACTGCTTTTGCTGTGACAGCCACTATATCATCTATAATGGGAGCAAGCTTTAAAGAATAGATGGACAAGGTGATGTAAGAGAACACCAAGCTGACAGGTTGCCTCAAAATATCTCCCCACCCACTCTCCCATCTGGCATTATTTTGAATCTTAAAGTTTATTCAGTTTTCCAAATTTACAGAGATTTCATCAGAATTAAAACAAGTTAGTTTATGTCAACTCTTCAGTCTATTGTGTAGGTGCTCAATAAAATTTAACACATTAATACTCACTTCTTCTGAATGCTCTGTCTTAACAAATAATATATAAATTTGAAGAGAATTCTTGAAATTATTTAGTTCAGACGTATATTTCCTCTGTAATGGAAAATTTTTTATTTCTAAATCACTTAGTAGATTAAGATAGCTATTTTCATAGAGTAGATAGATAGATGATAGATTTGTGGCACTATAATATTTCAAAGTATTAATCCTCAGACTACCTCACTCATATAATCTCTTCCCATGTTCTCTTTTTACCATCCCAGAAAGTTGGACATGAGTTAGGAACTGATTTTGGAAGAAAGGGTCATAGTAGAACCAGAAAATAAATGAGAAATACTTCAACATAAGTTTTAAAAGCCTGGTCTTACTTAGACCATGACCAAAATTTGGATGCACAATTGAACAGAGACTTTTTTTAGCACCCTCTGACTCAATACAAGCTGACAGAAAAGGGATCCCGGAGAAAAAAGGAGCCGCACAGAGACTGCATGGAATACATGTGAAGATTCTGTCCACTGGGAGTGCCAGTGAGCTGTGCAGAGCTTGATCAGTATCTAGTTTCTTTTCTGGATGTTGTTGGATGAGGGCACTACGCAACAGCAGCCGGTTGATCTACTAGGAACCTTGCAGGAGGGAATGAGGTCCTGTTACCCAAGACTCATCCCCACTGAACCCGCCTCGTATTTAGTAGCCGAAGATAACTTAAGCTCTCTCATAATAGAGATCATGGTCTGAATACCTGGAAGTTCAAGTAATAAAAGAGAAGAAAGACTGTCTGCTCCATCTGACAAAAATGGGACTAAGCCAACTGCTGGAAAACTTAGCTATGGTAGTGATTCATTGATCAGTCCTACCGTGTGTTCAAATTAGTGGCATAGAGAGCTGAAGAACAAGGAGATCAGCTCTTGTTCAGATTCATAAGGAGCCTGATAATCTGAAATTTCAATTTTATCACCTCCTTTTTTTTTTTGAGGAAAATTGGCCCTGAGCTAACATTTGTTGCCAATCTTCCTTTTTTTCCCCAAAGCCCCAGTACACAGTTGTGTAGCATAGTTGTAGACTTGTAGCTCTTCTATGTGAGATGCTGCCTCAGCATGACTTGATGAGTGTGGTAGGTGCATGCCCAGGATCCAAACTGACAAACCCCCAGTTGCTGAAGTGGAACATACAAATTTAACTGCTATGCCACCGGGCAAGCTTCCCAATTTGATCGCTTCTTGAACAATGGAAAAATAATGGATGGGGACCATAAATCCAAGCTTCAGGTTCCTCTATTACTGTGTATTAACCATCTACTTTCAAAAAAAGGGATTGTCATCACTAAACTTCCACTTCTTACGTTACTTTTTTATAAATCATATGACTTCCTCACAAAATTAATAAAAAATAAGAAAATATTTTTTTAAATGTTGCTACGATGGGGGCCAGTCTGCTGGTGTAGTGGTTAAGTTTGTGCACTCTGCTTCAGTGGCCCGGGGTCCACAGGTTTGGATACTGGGCTCAGACCTACACACCACTCATCAAGCCATGCTCTGGTAACACGCCACATACAAAATAGAGGAAGATTGGCACAGATGTTAGCTCAGGGACAATCTTCCTCAAGCAAAAAGAGGAAAATTGGCAGCAGATGTGTTGGTTCAAGGCCCATCTTCCTCACCAAAAAAAAAAAAAAAAGTTACTAGGATCTCTGTTCTGGGTGCTCCAAAGATATGCTTCAGGAAGCATGTCCTGGAATGAGGAGGAGTCCAAGAGGATGGGGCTTGGAAAGATCCTCTCACCCTGCACTTGAGCACCTCTGCTTTCAGATCACTCATAGTGAGATTTCAAATAAGATTATATCTGAAAAAGTTTTAAATCCAACCAACTTTGAAAATCATAGAAATAATATATATGAAATTACTTTATTAGAGAACATCATACAAAGTGTAAGAAAATTGTTTTCTTTGGGTAGCTCTGTAAAATGGGAATGACAACAGTCCCACAAATTATCCTGAAGGAATTTTATGGACTGAATAAAATAATGTGTTCAAAAAAGGTTTTGAAAAGGTAGAAGCTCCATATGTATTTAAGGGCTTATTTATTGTGTTTTCTAGGCCCCCTATTGGTCACTAATTGCTGCAACTGGCTGGCTTGGGATTCCTTATGGTAACGCTGTCAAAGTGCTTAGAATTTTATTTTTATTTTAGTTACTGGCAGACACTAGATGCAGATTTCCTAAATTTCTAATCTTTATGCCACTTAATTTAATCGAAGTTCCATAGCTCAGTCTCTAAACATAGAAGAGCAATTAAAGTTGTGTGTGTGCGTGTGTGTGTGTTGTTCTTAAATTCCAAGCATGCATCGCCATGCTAACTGGAGTTATGAACTTTGAAGAAAAGCCCTTTGTAGATGCAAAGTATTATTTTTAATCCATCTGGAGCAGTTATCTCAGTTGATCAGATTAGGGGACTAATGAGTCCTAGATAGGTGTTTGCTCTTCTAGAGATTTGTTAGCCTGGAACACCTGTGTTTATAGACACTCTTATCTAGAACTGTATTCAACTGTCTCTAAATACTAATTAATGAGCCAGAACCCACTTAATGAGCCAGAAGTAGTGAGAGATTATGGTTTTCCAGATATAGTCAATTCCATTTGGCAAAGATTTTTAAAAAAAATACATGGCCATAAGTGCTTTTGTAGCATCAGCTCTTAATATAAAATAACAAATTAAAATATAAAGTTCTCATAACACTCTAATTGTGTTTGCAAAAAAAATGGGGGGAGAAGGGAGAGAGCTATCTTACTTAACTAACAGTCATTATATTTAAATGAGATAGTACTTACACTGTACAAATGCAAAGTATTCATATTACAATTTTTGATGCAGTTGTTGCTGCAAAATAGCCATTTTCTCATACACTGTTTGGACTATAAGGCCAGAATTCAAATATTTATTAAATTATTAAATACATTTATAGTTTAATACACATTTAATTCATTTTGAGTCTACTCATCAATATCCAATATTACATACCTATGATGCTAACCCAGGTATCCTTTTAAGGAGTTGGCTGTGCTACTCCAGTAACTGAATCCATTCTCCAAATGCAAATGCTCCAGCACTATGTACAACTTATCCCTCGGCTTTCATATAATTCATCATCAAACTGGGTTACCTTTGAGATACTTCTGGTGAAGCTATTAATAAATAACTCCAGAAAATCAGGTATGAACTGGGACTGACCTGGGCAAACCTAGGTGTGTGACTTACCTCATTACAGCAGAAGGTTCTGGAGTCCACTGTATTCCCCTAAGGCTCAAGCTTGTTTCAAACTCAGTGCTCTGACTAAGCAAGAGGGGCTCTTGTGGCTAGAGTTAGTAGTATAGAAACTGGAAACTAGCCTTGGAAATACAGGACTGAAGTACTGAGGCTGAGGAGTTACACTAGCAATTGTTAATCTTCCTGGGGAAGGTGGCCTAGTCATCAGTGTTATTCTCAGTGAAATGGCGACGGACCCAATCAATGTGTTCCCTTTGAGTTTAGGCTCTTTCTATTCTCAGTTACTTCATGAGTCTGAGGTAGACAATAAACTTCTTGTACTCCTGAATTCCAAAGTTCTAGTGACTCTCCTTAAAGCATTTTAGCAACAAAGTGACCAACAGGTCTCCCCAGTAAAAGAGAGGAAGTGGTTTGGAAAAGGTGCAACAATAGAGTTTTTAAAGCAGAACATTTGGTCCGTGGCAAGGTGACTAAATGTCTGTACAAGTAGAACTGACCTTAAGTTTGGGCCAAACCCAGCAGTAGCGCTTGGGTCCTCTCCTCTAGCTTCTGTCATCCTTGATAAAGAGTAGCCTTACCAATTTGAAGGATTGGTAAGAAATTTAGAGGATTGTTCTAATTTTGGATCAGTCATATCTCTCTCAGTCTCCACCAAGCCTGAGCTCTTAAAATTGTAATTCTTAGCAATCAATACTGGTTGCTATCATACATTACAACCCCGCTGGACATAAGGGTACAGGAGCACTGAAACAAAAGTGGTTTTAATACCATAACTTTACAGACCTAAAGATATCTCCTAGGCACTCATTTTAGGATAATACATAATACATATTCAGTTACTTATTCACTTAACACATACTAATTGAGTGCTCCATATGATGCAGGCTCCATTCTATACACTGGGATACAATGGTGACCAAAAAAGCAAGATGTTTGCCCTCGTGGTGCTCATAATTTGTAGTAGAATACGGACAAAGAAAAATGAGTGAATAAAAAAGTGAAAAGTAAAAGAATAAGTAAAAATGTTCCATTTTGCTCTCATTTGCTCTTCTACTCCTTTGGCTCTTCTCCGTAACTAAGAATTGAATGATGGAGAAGCCTAAATAAATGATTTCAGATAGTTTTCTAAGTCATGAAGAAAATGAAGTGTGTTTTGGGGAAAAGGTTACTTTAGGGAAGTCAGAAAACATGTTTATGAGGACATAGTATTTGAGATGAGACTTAAAATGTCTGACTATGTAAAAAGCTTGAGGGAAATATTCCAGCAGAGAAAACAGTGTGTCTGAAAGCAGTGTGGTGCAAATAAGCTTGTTTCGTTAATAGGCTAGAAGAAAAGGCCTGTGGGAGTGGACTAGTGATTGAGGCGGAATAGGGAATAGTGTGTGTGTGTATGTGTGTGTGTGTGTGTGTGTGTGTGTGTGTATGTGTATATATATATATATATATATATATATATATATATAAAATGAGATCAGAGAGGGAGGCAAGCACCAGAACTGTGGAGGTTTGGAGATCATGGTAAAGAGCTTATATTTTATTTGAAATGCTATTGGAAACTTTTGAAGGATTTTCAGCTTGAGAGACATGATCTGATTTATGTTTTTAATAAACTACCCTTTGCCATGTGAACAATGAATTCAGAAGATATTAGTGTGGGCCTATTGCAATAGTCCGGGCAAGTTAGGATATTAATATGGACTAAACTGGTGGTTATGAAGGTGGGAAGATGAGAGGAGTCAGAATATTTTGAGGTTACATTGGATTAGATGCTATGGAGGAGTGAATGCTGGAATCATGAATAAACCACAGGATTCTACCTTGAGCAATTGGATGGATGAAGATGTCATTTAAAGATGTAGGAATGAACATATTTGGTAATGAGTAAGGAAAATAAAAGTTTAATTTTGAAAATGTTAAAATTGAGATGTCTATGGCACATTCAAGGAGAAATTTCATGTAGGAGGCTCCCTATATTAATGGGAAGTACAAGGCAGAAAACAGGAATGGACTACTTAACCTAAACGTACTCTTTGTTTAGGGAGTCTTATATTAGTCTGTCCAAGATGCTTTTCTGAGCTAAATTTTCTCTAGCACTTCTTTTAATAAATAATTTAAAAACACATTTAACCTCTGGTGGGGCAGCCTATAGACATTCCGCTATACGTATTTTTTATGTCAGCGATGCATACAAATGTTAGCCTTCTCTCCAATTAGTTGTGGAAGAGTTAACCATAGTTAGCATAACGTACAAAAATCAAAAGCAGAGGTGAGTCCTAGGGTAGCAAAGGCATATAAACAGAATTAAGAGATGATTTTGAAGACTTTTCTGTTTGTCTGCCTGTTTGTATATGGTACCTCATATTCAGAGACTTGTATGAGAAGTGGAAGCTGAAGTGCCTACAAATGTTCCATTTTGCTCTCATTAACAGCTATCTTCTACTCCTTTGGCTTTTCTCTCTACATAAGAATTTTGTAATGGAGAAGCCTAAAAGCTTAGATATCAATGGAGACAGATTTAATGACAGGATGTCAATATTTCCCAACAAGAATGCACGTATTTGAAAGAAGTCAATTGTGGTAGCCAAGAAGCTATGCTGCTCAGTTCTCCCTCCAAGAAAACCTGCTGTGGGAGAGAGAGTTGACTGACAGCCTTCCAATGCTGCACCTTCAGACCTGCAGTGAGTCTCACACTGAGGCCATACATCTCTTGGGCCACTTCCAGTCAGTGACTGAGTATGGCAGGAGTACCAGAGCCAGACCATTTCTGGCTGAGGTAGGTCAGTGTATCAGGCAACGTTTGCACAGGGACCCACCATCAGTCAGGCCAAGACTCTCAGAACAGTACTACAGTTTGAAGCTCTCCTACTCAATCCTTCTTATGTCCATTTCTTTTCATAGATGTCAGCCCTGCATCTGATCTGAAGGTCCTATTCACCTTGTCCTGATCCCTCTCACTTTATTCTTCACAGACTTTCCTTCAATAAATCTCTAACTAATTTAGTCTCAACATCTGCTTCTTGTAAATCCTGAAATGACAAATCCCTAAAAGGGTGAACATCTCATACTTGTAATCAAGGAATATTTATTCATTTTGGGGATACTAAGATGTGACAGAATGTTTGGAAAAAATTAGCAAATACTTATTAAGCATTCACTTATATGTCATATATCGTTTTTCTCTGGTTGCTTCAAGGTTTTTCCCCATTTGGTTATCATGTGTCTGAGTGTGGTTGTCTTTGGTTTTATCCTATCTGGTTTTTTTTTTTTTTTTTCTGAGCCTCTTGCATCTGTGCATTTGTACCTTTTACCAAATTTGAGAAGTTTTAAGCCATTATTTATTCTAATATTTTTTCCACACGTCTCTCTTCCTTTCTCCTTTTTAGACTCTAACCCTCCCACCTATCCTCGAGGCTATTATTTTGCAATCTATTGCCTTTGTTATTCACATTGGATACTTTTTTTGTTGAATTTATATTCAAATTCATTGACTCATTTTTTCCATCATTTCCACTCTGCTATTAAACACATTTAGTGATTTTTTTTTAAATTTTACCTAATATTATAAAATTTTCATTTAGTTTGGTTTTATATTTTATATTTCTCTGCTGAGAACTTTTTTTAATTTTAAGAGTTTAGTTTTACCACATGGAAGTAACAACAATCCTAGGAACTTGAGATATTACTTATTATATAGTATATACACATAATATAATGTATCATATATTATGTCATATTATATTGTGTTATATAATATCACCTTAACATTAATTATATATTGTGTAACAGATAGATAGCTAGAGAAAGAGATAGAGAGAGAGATTGTTTTGAAGTACAAGAGTATATGTTATTATAATTGAAGTGGCATAAATTACAATAGAACATAACATCACAGTTGATAAGTCCAGTGGTGGTCTTCTAATAATAATGCATCTTTCAGACATAAGGTGCATAACTTTGGGTGTATAATTTCTTTGGAACTACAAGGCTACCATTATATTAGCTGTTGGTCATACTCTCTTTGATCGGACTAACCATATAATATGATGTGTTCTCTTCTAGCCAGAAAGTGAGGATATCAATAGTGCATCATATATTGATAATAGGGATAGGATTGGCTCAGAATAGATTTATCTTCTAGTGCTGTTGTCCTGGTTGGTATGATAAACAGACGTGGAAAGTAAAAAAGAGTTGATATGAAAGTAACATTCAATGGACATAGAAATATAGTCAAGAAGGTTCTCAGTATTTGTTGAATCAACTAAACCAAATTCCTCTTACTCTTAATTATCAGTGCCTAAACTATAATTAGAAGTTAAATCAATACCTCATTTCATCTAGGTTTCATTTCTTTAACTGTACATGTTTACCTGTTAAATCATATATGTGAACATGTTATATATTCAAGTTCATTGTACACTGATACATTTGTTGTTATTTTTCTACAGCAAGGTTTTCAGATTCAAATTTCTTCACGAAACAGATGTTTAAGGTAAATGACTAAAGCAGGTAGAGTAGATAAAAGAAGTGTGTATGAGACAAGAAAAAGAGCTAGAGACTGTGGTGAGTTAAAGGATGGATGCTCTATAAAAGACACACAAATAAAACTACTAAGGACAGAGGTCCAAGATCCTGGACCAGCAAGACCCTGAGCTCACCTCCTCCCATGGACACACTGAATCTACACCTAATATAGAGCAATTCTTTCTGAAGAAGAACTGAGGTCTGATTGAACAACTTCTGCACAACAAATGACAGAGGGACTCCATAGATAAGGGTAGGAGAGATGGAGACACAGTATCAATGGGAACCCCATCCCTGAGGTGGCAACCTGCAGCAGAGAGGGATATCCCAGAGAGGCCTGTGCACATGCTTGCCTGCCATGCAGCACAACAAACAATGGTTTAAAAGGCAGCTAGACTATACAGGAAGGAAATCCATTTTACTACTCCTAGAGGCCCTGCCAAATGGATGGGGAACTGCTGGAACTGTTCCTGCAGTCAGAGCTACCAGTGAGGGCCAATTTTTGTGTTCCCCCTTCATCTTTGTAGTGCAGAGGTACCATAGTCCAGACACTCTAGCTGCTCTGCCAAGGCCACCCCTGTGCAAACCAGGCCCCTGGCCTATACCAGCCCAGCCAGTCCTCCAAGGCACCCCAGACATGGTGAACCCTGGGACTCCCCTGACCTGTAACTGCCCCAGCTATTGCTGGCCTGTCAAGGTACCCCAGATGTGGCACATCCAGGATGTTCCTGGCCCAAGCCTGCTCAAGCCCCTGCCAGCTTGCCAAATCTTCCTGACACACAGAATCTACACAGGGGATGCTCCTACACAAGCATGCCTTTCTTTTAAGACAAAAAGAGCTGTTTCACCTAATTCATAGAAACAAACACACAAAGACAAACAAAAAGAATAGACAGAGAAATATGTTCCAAACAAAAGAATAAGACAAAATGTCAGATAAAAAAAATCCAATGAAACAGAGATAGGTAATTTACCTGATAAAGAGTTCAAAGTAATGGTCATAAAGATGCTCACAAAACTTGGGAGAAGAATGGAGGAATCCAGTGAGAAGTTCAACAAAAAGAAAATATAAGAAAGAACCAATCAGAGCTGAAGAATACAATAACTGACATGAAAAATACACTAGAGGGAATCAGCAAAAGATTAGATGATACAGAAGAATGGATCGGCAATCTGGAAGACAAAATACTGGAAATCACTCAACCAGAACAGCAAAAAGAAAAAAGAGTTTTCAAATATAAGGATAGTTTAAGGGACTTCAAGGACAACATCAAGTGTACTAATATTCACATTATATGTGTCCCAGCAGGAGAAGAGACAGAAAGGGACAGAAAAATTATTTGAGAAAATGATGGCTGAAAACTTCCATAACCTGGGGAAGCAAAGAGACATCGGGGACAGGAAGCACAGAGAGTACTAAACAAGATGAACCCAAAGAGATCCACAACAAGACAAGTTACAATTAAAATGGCAAAAGTTCAAGATAAAGAGAATCTTAAAAACATCAAGAGAAAAACAAGTCACATGAAAAGGAACCGCCATAAGACTGTTAGCTGATTTTTCAGCCAAAACTTTGTAGGCCAGAGGGAGTGGCATGATATATTTAAAGTGCCAAAAGGAAAAAACTTACAACCAAGAATATTCTACTTGCAAAGTTATCATTCAGATTTGAAAAAGAGATAAAGAGTTTCTCAGACAAGCAAAAACTAAAGGAGTTCATCACCACTGAACCATCCTAACAAGAAATGTTAACGGTCTTCATTAAGTGGAAAAGAAAAAGCCATAACTAGAGATAAAAAAATGTGAAAAAACATCTCAATGGTAAAGGCAAATATTTGCTAAAGGCACTAGACAGCCACTTAAAGAGCTAGTTTAAAGGGTGAAAGACAGGGGGCCGCCCGGTGGCGCAGCGGTTTAGTCCGCGCTCGGCAGCCCGGGGTTCGCAGGTTCGGATCCCGGGCGCCCGCCGACGCACTGCCTGTCAGCCATGCCGTGGCGGCGTCCCATATAAAGTGGAGGAAGATGGGCACGGATGTTAGCCCAGGGCCAGTCTTCCTCAGCAAAAAGGGGAGGATTGGCAACGGATGTTAGCTCAGGGCTGGTCTTCCCCACAAAAAAAAAAAATAAAAAAAAAAAAAATAAAAATAAAGGGTGAAAGACAAAAGTAGTAAAATCAATTATAACTACAATAAGTAGTTAAGGGATACACAAAAAAAAGCTGCATAGTATGACATTAAAAATGTATAACATAAAGTGGAGTAAAAATTAGTGCTTTTAGACTGTATTTGAACTTAAGCAATTGTCACCTGAAAATAGACTGCTATATATATGTATGTTGATATATATGAATGTCATGAGAACCACAAACCAAAAATCCACAATAGATACACACAAAATAAAGAGAAAGGAACCCCAAACAACAGTAAATAAAACCATCAAACCTCAGAGAAGAGACAAAGAAAAGCAGAAAGGAACAGAGAAGAACTATAAAAACAACCATAAAACAACTAACAAAATGGCAGTAAGCATGTACCTGTCAATAATTACTTTAAAAGTAAATAAACTAAGTGCCCCAATCAAAAGACATACGTGTGGCTGAATGGATAAAACAAAACCTAGACTCATCTATATGCTGTCTACAGGAGACTTACTTGAGATCTAAAGACACAAACAGACTGACAGTGAAGCGATGGAAAAAGATATTCCATAAAAATGCAAATAAAAGAAAGCTGAGGTAGTGATACTCATATCATACAAAATAGAATTTAAAACAAAGACTAACAATAGACAAAGAAGGCCATTATATAATGATAAAGGGGTTGATTTAAGAGGATACAACATTCTCAAATACCTATACATCCAACATAGGAGCACCTCAATATATAAAGTAAATACTAACAGACATTAAGGATGGAATTGACCATAATAAAATAATAGCGGACTTTAATACTACATTTACAACAATGGATAGATCATCCAGACAGAAGATCAACAAAGAGACGTTGGCCCTAAAGAACACATTAGACTAGATGGATTTAATAGATATATACACAACATTCCATCCAAAAACTGTACAATATACATTCTTTTCAAGTGCACATGGAATGTTTTCCAGGATAGATCATGTTAGGCCACAAAATAGTCTCAATAATTTGAAGAAGATTGAAATCACTTCAGGCATTTTTTCTGACAACAAAGTTATGAAACTAAAAATCAATTTCAAGAAGAAAACTGGAAAAACACAAACACGTGGAAACTAAAAAATATGCTACTAAACAACCAATGGGTCAATGAAGAAATCAAAGAGGAAATCAAAAAAATACCTTGAGGGGGCTGGCCTCGTGGCATAGTGGTTAAGTTTGTGCACTGGGCTTCCACAGCCCAGGGTTTGCAGGTTTGGATCCTGGGTGCAGACCTACACACTGCTCATCAAGCCATGCTGTGCTGGAATCCCACATACCAAAAAAAAATAGAGGAGGATGGGCACTGATGTTAGCTCAGGTTCAATCTTCCTCAGCAAAAAGAGAAGGATTGGCAACAGACGTTAGCTCAGGGACAGTCTTCCTCACACACACACACACAAAATACCTTGAGACAAATGAAAACGGAAACGCAACTTTCCAAAATCTATGGGATGCAGCAAATGTAGTTCTAAGAGGGAAATTCAGAGTAATACAGGCCTAACTCAAGAAACAAGAACAATCTCAAATAAACAATCTAACCTTACACCTAAATGATCCAGGAAAAGAACCACAAAGTGCAAAGTTAGTTGAAGGAAGGAGATAAGATCAGAGTGAAAATAAATGAAATAGCAAAATAATATAGAAAATATCAATGAAAATGAAAGCTAGTTCTTTGAAAAGATAAACAAAATTGATAACATTTTAGCCAGACTCATCAAGAAAAGAGAGGACCCAAATAAATAAAATCAGAAATGAAAGATGAGAAGTTACAACTCACACTACAGAAATACAAAGGATCGTGTGAGACTACTACAAGGAATTATACACCAACAAATTGGAAAACCTAAGAAAAAATAAATAAATTCCTAGAAACACACAATCTTTTAAGAATTTTCAATAAGAAATAGAAATTTTGAATAGACCAATTACAAGTGATGAAATTGAATTAATAATTTAAAAACTATCAACAAACAAAAGTCCCAGGATCAGTCCACTAGTGAATTCTACCAAATTCTTAAGAAAGAGTTAATATCTATCCTTCTCAATTTATTCAAAACAAAATGAAGAGGAAGGAATGCTTCCAAACTCATTTTATGAGGCCAGAATTACCCTGATACCAAAACCAGGCAAAGACATCACAAAAAAAGAAAATTAAATGCCAATATCTCTGATGAACATAGATGCAAAATCCTCAAAAAAATATTAGCAAACCAAATGCAACAATAGATTAAATGGATCATGCCCTATGACCAAGTGGGATTTATTCCAGGGATACAAGGATAGTTCAACATCTGCAAATCAATCATTGTGATACACCATATTAACAAAACAAAGGATAAACATCATATGATTATCTCAATAGATGAAGAAAAAGCATTTGACAAAATTTAACGTCCATTTATAATAAAAACTCTCAACAACATGGGTATAGAAAGAACTTACCTCATTGTAATGGCCACATATAACAAACTCACAGCTAACATCACATTTAATGGTGAAAAACTGAAAGTTGATCCTCTAAGATCAGCAATGAGACGTGGATGCCCTCTCTCACCACTATTATTCAACATAGTATCAGAAGTTCTAGACAGAGCAGTTAGGCAAGAAAAAGAAATAAAAGGCATCCAAAATTGGAAAGGAAGAAATAAAGCTGTCAGTATTTGCAGATAGCATGATGGTATATATAGAAAACCCTAAAGACTCCACCAAAAAACTATTACAACTAATAAATAAATTGGTAAAGTTCTAGGATAAAAAATTAATATAAAGAAATTGATTTCATTTCTATACACTAATAATTAGTTATCAGAATGAGAATTTAAGAAAACAATCTCATTCACAATTGCATCAAAAAGAACAAAATATTTAGCAATAAATTTCACCAAGGAGGTGAAATATCTCTACTCTGAAAACTATAATGCATTGTTGAAAGAAATTAAAGACAACATAAATGAATGGAAAGTAATACCATGTTCAGGAATTGGAAGAAATAACATTGTTGAAATATCTACACTACTCAAAGCAATCTACAGATTCAATGCAATCCCCATCAAAATACCAATGGCATTTTTCACAGAACTAGAACAAAGAATCCTAAAATTTGTATGGAACCAAAAAGACCCCAAATAGCCAAAGAAATCTTGAGAAAAAAATAGCAAAACTGGAGATATCATTCTGCCTGATTCCAAATGATACTACGAAGCTATAGCAATCAAAACAGTATGATACTGGCACAAAAACAAACAGATTAATGGAATAAAATAGAAAGCCCAGATAAACCCACACATGTATGGTCAATTAGTCTGTTACCAAGGAGGAAAGGATATACAACTGGGAAAAGACAGTCTCTTCAATAAATGGTATTGAGAAAACTGGACAGCTCCATGCAAAAGAATGAAACCTGGCCACTACCTTAAACCATATACAGAAGATAAATTGAAAATGGATTAAAAACTTGAATGTAAGACCTGAAACCATTAAAACTCTCAGAAGAACACATTGACATTGGTCTTAGCAACTTTTTTTTTGGTCCAGTCTTCTTAGGTAAGAGCAACAAAGCAAAAATAAACAAATGGATTACATTAAACTAAAAAGCTTTTACACAGCAAAGGAAACCACCAGCAAAACAAAAAGGCAACCTGATAAATGGGAGAAGATATTTGCAAATTGCTCATCTGATAATGGGTCAATATCCAAAATATACAATGAGCTTATACAACTTAATATTATAGAAACAAACAACCCAATTATAAAATGGGCCAAGGACTTGAATAGACATTTTTCTAAAGAAGACATACAGATGGCCAACAGGTACATGAAAAGATACTCAACATCACTGATCATCAGGGAAATGCAAATCGAAACCATAATGAGATACTACCTCATACCTGTCAGATGGCTGTTATCAAAAAGACAAAAAAATAAAAAATGTTGGCGAGGATGTGGAGAAAAAAGAACCCTTGTATACTGTTGGTGGAAATGTAAATTGGTGCAGCCACTGTGGAAAACAATACGGTGGTCCTCAAAAAAATTAAAAATAACCATATGATCGAGGAATTCTACTTCTGGGTGGGAGAAGAAAATGAAAACCTTAATTCAAAGAAATATATACACCTCTATCTTCTTTTCAGCTTTATTTACAATAGCCAAGATATGGAAGCAACTTAAGCATCCATCAATAGATGAATGGATCAAGAAGATATGGTATATATACACAATGGAATTTTACTCAGTCATAAAAAAAATGAAATCCTGCCATTTGCAACAACATGGATGGACCTAGAGGGTATTATGCTAAGTGGAATAAGTCAGAGAAAGATTGATTATATTCTTTATGATCCATATGAGTTAACATTTATGTGGAATCTAAAAAACAAAATAAACGAATCGACAAAACAAAACTGAAACAGACTCTCATAGATCAAGGAAAGACACTGATGTTTACTAGAGTGGGGAGTAGTTGGGGGCAGGAGAAATAGGTGAAGGGGATTAAGAGGTTCAAACTTTCAGTTATAAAATAAATGTCATGGGCATGTAATGTACAACATAGGTATTGTAGTCATAATATTATAATAACTTTATATGATGACAGATGGTTACTAGACTTATCATGGTGATCATTTTGTAACGTATATAAATATCACATCTCTATGATGTACACCTGAAACTAATAGGATATTGTATGTCAATTATGCTTCAATAAAACAAATAAATAAATGAAATTTAAAGTTAATAACGAGAAATAAAAATAAAAAGTATACCAACAAAATCATTCAGCCAAACAAAATACATCTGTGGACTCCAGGAGGTTTTTATGCCTCTCATTTGTTATCCCTGTTAGGCTGGTAATGTCATGTCAAAGATTGGCAATTTTTTTTCTCTCAAAAGGCAGATAATAAATATTTTAATATTTCTGGGCCATATGGTTTCTGTTGCAACCACTCAACTCTACTGTTGTAGTGCAAAAGAAGATGTAAAGAACATCTAAATAAGTGGGAGTAGATGTGTTCCAATGAAATTATATCTACAGAAACAGTGTTGCCCAGACTTGGCCTGTGAGCTACAACTTGCCACCCCTGTTATAAATGGAGCAGTAGACTAAAAGTTAGTGATTGGAGTTCCATTTCAAATTGTTTTTCATGCCTAGAGTTTTCCAATCACTTGTTACTTCAATCATGCAACAAGATTTATTTGTAAGTCATTTCTGCTCTGTTAGTTTGGACGTCTTTTAAGTATGCTCACACTGATCAAAAGGGAGAGCTAGTATTTTTTAAAATATTAATGGTCCAATGAATTCTTTCCAGGAAAATTATCTTTTACATTGTGGTTGGGTTGTGCAAAAAAATCCACAAAGCAAAATATTGGACTCAGTTCTGTTATCCGAGCATGATCAATAATGTGCCTATGCCTTCTGGGGCCTTCCATATTGAAATGTGAAGAATCAATATTAGACATGCAAATAGAGGAGCATGCAAGCAACAACACATCACTGGATTTGGTAAATAAACCTACTTTTATCAATGCTAAAAGGTTACTGATACTAACAGAGGGGGAAATTAGACACCACATACTTATGAGAATGGAACTAAAAGACAATTGTTTTAATGTAGAAACATAGATGTACCTTTAGTCATGAGGAAATTATTCCATTGTTTTGTACTTGGTTGTTCTTTCATATTTTTTGTTTGTTTTCAGTTTTGGTTTTAGATATTCCTATAGCATGTAGATGATCGGTCTTAGGAAAGACTTGTCTGTGAAACTTTTGAGTGTCTCATGAAGACATTCATTTGAACAAATGACTGTTAACTTTATGCCTAACCCTCCCTTTTATTCTCCCTGAAAAACAACATTTTGCATGAATTGGGATTAATTGCTCTTTGGTTGGTTTGAATTTATATTTTTCAAACTGAAGAAGGCATTATCCAGATTTCTAATATTTCCTCATTTGGTGAATGTCCAGGACTATTTATCTGAGAATGTAAAAAGTTCTGTTTTCTAACCTGGCAGGTTAGTTATTTAGTAAGTTAGTTATTTGACATTTTTATTGTCTGGGGAAGAAATTACCTTTTTAATGTATATCCCTTTTTTTGTCACACAGCAGCAATGTATTCTTCTTAGACAGAAAGTACTCTCTGTTTCAGCAATTTTTGAAGAAGTTTTCCTACTCATTTTAAATTATTAGTTGATCCAGGGAAAAGTTGAACTAATGTAAGGAAGGTCTTATTTTCATTGGCTTTAGTTACCACACTATGGAAAATACTGAAGGAAGGGTTGAGAGTGATTAGAAAGAGCAAATATCTTAAAAATGACATTTCATTCTATGAAAAGACCTTTAGCTTTTGTAGACCTAGATACTTAAATAATTGTGAAATTTAAATTTAAAATATATTCTACTTTTGGTCAATTCCTTATGAGTGTTTTTGAAATAACTGGGCTGTTATCTGTTTCTACCACATTCCTTCTCATTGGATAACACTTCATGCCCTAGCAAAGGAGTTTCATAAGCTATTACCTTCCTTTCTAGATTATTACATTGTTCACAGCAGTGAATAACACAGCTAGTGTTGTAATACTGTTTCTCTTACAACCTTTATGGGTTTGATTTTTCTAATACGTTTCTACAAAAAGTATATTATATGTATATTTAAGAACAATTAGCAAATGCTTAAATTCATGAGAAGATTAAAAATCAAAGATGGATAAATTTCTATCACTGTGGCTGAATATAGCCCTTTAATTTGTAGAAATTTCAAAATGAACTAAATTAAATGTCTTCAACTAAGCACTGTGCTAGTCCCTAGGGTGCATCTATTTTAATTATGTGTACTCTAGGTAATTGTTCTAAACTGAGTTCAGTGTTAACACTATGAAAACATTTGCTGTAGAGCTATTAATATGATCTTCCAGAAGATTTACTAGAATGCTCGATGGAATTTCTCAAAGATTATGTCAATTCTTTTATAAAAAATTAGAAACTTCTGTGAGAAATATACACTAATAGTTTAACCATGGCTATTCCTGTATGAATGACAGCAATGAGACAATTTTTCTCCTACTAATTTTACAATTTCATGGCAACAAATATATATTATTTTATAATCCAAAACAATGTGGTTTTACATACTCAATCACTATTGAAAGAATGATCCCACTGGTCTTCTGTTGCATTTTACTCCATTTCTTAATATTCTATAAAGATTCCTTAAGGGCTTGCAAATGAATTCCAAGACACCTACCTTGGGACTAGCTAGTCACTTCCCAACCTCTAAATGACCTTGACACAACTTCTCTCCAATAGAACATAACTCAATCAATTAATTTTCTCTGTATTTTTTATTGAGAGTATCACTTACCTAAATGATTATCTATTTTGATTCATCCATAATTTTTTCTCAAGAAATTTAATGAACATTAATTTTTTTTATAAATTCTTCTAATTATCAATTGATGATACAATGCAATTAGCAAGTCATTAATTCAGTAATTCCATGTTAATTTCTTTAATGATAATAAGTTCCAGGCACTATACTTTTTTTTCAGGATTTTACAATAAATTTCTCATGAAAATAGGATAGATGGAAAGAAGGAAGAAAGAAAGGAAGGAAGGAAGGAATAAAAGGAAAGTAGAAAGGAGAGAAAGAAGAAAAAAGAGTTGTTCTATTAAAACACAAAATACAATAGAGTAAATTTGAAGATCTAATTGGCTTTGTTAAATGATTCATGAATCAGGCAGCATCTCATCTGGCAAGCAGAGAGATATTCTGAGGGATTACACAATATGGAAGGCTTTTATAGAAAGGAGGGAGAGCCAGGAAAGGAAGTCATCAGCAAGGACAAATGAAAGTTTATTGGAGGAAAGTAAAAGTTCAGAAGACAATGGCTTCTCATTGGCTGAGTTGTGGTGCTTTCCATTGGCTGCTGGGCAAGAAGAAATTCTTCCTTCCTCCTTCTGAAACAGTAAAGTAGTTGCTTCCTGTTTAGGAGGGCAAGGTATATCTCTTCCTTTTGGGGTCAGTAACTGACATCTTCCTGTATGGGGTAATTGACAACAAGTGGTAGGATATGAGGGCTCCCTTTACAGGCCTCCCAAACTCCAATTTTAGTTGAGGTTTCCTTTATTAATTTTAACAATTTTCCCCTTTTGATCAAGATATTTCTGCAAAAGCATTGCTGATCAAGTGTCAAGCTTCCCAAATTCAGTAGCCTTTGTCCTTCTGTTCCAGGAAGGAACTTTTCTGGGTGTTGTGTCCCACGTCACAGGGAAAGTACATGGACCAGAAACCACGCGAGACACATTTGAGTAACAAAGAAGGGTAGTAGGGAGAACTCTCAGACATTTCTTATTCAAAGTCTATATTCAGTTGAGATTGTAGGTGTTGGAAATCAACTTTAAGCACTGAGTTAACATTGCCTTGTTAGGTACACCATTTTTACAAAGTCTCATTAAGCAATAGGTACAGAATTCAATAAGCATACAAAGCAAAATTTAGAATAACTTAACAAATCCTGTTTGTAAGATGGTTTTAAAGCAGGAGCCCAGACCTGAAGGTAACGAGGTAAATAAATCAAAAGACCACGGATCGTCAGGTGAAATTTGTGCTGCTAATGTGCTTATTCTCCAATTTTATGAATGCGTTTTGATTTCTCCAGAGGCATTTATCTATGTGCAACAGGATTTTTTGTTATTGCACAGATACATCCTTGCCCAGCAAGTAGATAATCAAGGGCTATACAATTATCTCAAACTATTTTAGCCAATGAGTCAAGCAGTCATCGCTGAGCTGAGACTGCTTTGGTTGTGGAATTGGCCATTGCTCCTAATGTTAGGGAGAGATTTCCAATTATTTGTTCATTGACCCTTACTCTTATCCACAGGAAGAAAGCTTTCCCTGTGGAGGCAAACCCAGAATCACATACACATCTTGGAAGTTCTCATTAAAGGCAGTTACGGAGGTTTGATGGGACAAACCAATGGTAGGCTTCAATTTTGTTATGGAAGAGAGAATAGAACAATGAATGCAGCAAGGGCATACTGTTCTTTTATTCTCCAGCTGCAAGGCAATGAGTTGCCCAGGCATAAAGGCCGTTACCCAAACCTCCACATATAAAGATCAAGTTAGGAGGTACACATAAGGCTCTCCACAAGTGAAGACATTCAGGGACGTATTCATTGGTATGGTATAGAGATGTTAGCATCATTCAACCAAGACTCAGATACCACATCATTCCATAGTAAAACACTACCTAAATATAGTGGCATTTGGAATTCCAGCAAAGTTAATTTAGGGAAAACTAAGGGGTCATTGCTGTCTTGGTTTCTCATGGTAAATCCAACAATTGGAGAGGTTTCCTCTTTTTGCAATAAATTGGGAAATTCAGACAAGGGCATTGTCTTTTCAAGAAAGAGAAAGAGAAAATAAAGTAAGAAACAACAGTGAGGAAAGGGTGTACAGGGCTAGTCTACTCACCTTGGGAACTCTCTCCTTCAGAGGTCATCTACTTCAGTTCCTGGAAATATTAAATTTGAGATCACTGGACAGTGTGCAGGTCTAGTCAGGGCTTGGTGTCTTCTTTAGGTGTCACACATGAATCCAAAAGTCCACTCCCTGGAGTTGGTGGCATAAGGGTTAGCCAACAGTACCTGATAAGAACAGTGATAATCCCAAGTAGTTTGCAAGGCATTTGTTAAAACTTATATAATTTTCCCAATAAACTGGGTGCCCAGGTGGGAAACATATTCTCTAACAGTTTCTCTGCCATGGTGAGGACATGAGCCTTGAGACAAGGAAAGGCTCCAACCCATCTAGAAAGTGCACATACAGTAACACAAATATATTGGTAACTCATGCAGGTGTTCAAGGGGTCTAATTGGGAGAGGTCTGAGGCCTCTGGGGGCAAAAATAACTTTTCCAGGATTATGGACCTGCAAGATCCAATATTGCTGGTAGACTGTTTTGCAATTTTATGAAAATCCCTCTTCCAATGTTGATTCATAATTGAGTCATCTTAAATGCACTATGGTGGATGAAGGAATGCAAAAACTGAAAAATGGGGTTTGCCATCTCTCTTGGGTTTCCCATGACCCCAAGCATTAATTTATTTTGCAACCATTGTTTACCCTTCTTAATTCCTCTGATTCAGTTGCAGACTGTTGCTGTGTTATAAGGACATCAGGAATGCAAAAGCCTGGTAATGAGGGGTCATTTTTTGCAGAAGCAGAATGGACTTCATCCACATGTGCTACAATCTTTAAAGATTCTGTTGCTGCTGAAAGTCAACTAGGGCATTTTCCTGATACTCAGATTCAGTCCATTTAGTGTAAGTCTCAATTTTGATGACAAACACCTAGTTCAGTCTTATGAATCAGTTTCTATGAATCTTCTTAAAGATGAAACATCTTTGCAAAGGCATTGGAGTAACTATAAATGAAAAATTACTTAAAAATGGTTCATTATAATGCAATTGACAAAGGAATTTATTTTTGAGACTTACAACATTTTAAGAAAATAACTAGACTCATGACTGATAACATTATATTAAGACATATCAGGATTTTAGGAATTTCACACAATTCCTAGAACACTTACATGCTTATACAGACACAACATACACAGAAGGATTCCAATCTTAGCCAGTCTTGACCATATATAAAATTTCTTATCCATGTTATTTTCAGGGGTTTTAATTACATATGTTAGAATTTTTAACCCCAGCTAAGAAGTAAGCAATTATAAACTCTGTTTTACATTAGCATTCTGTGGATTGGCAGATTTATAAATACTTTTTATAATTTTAATAGGTGCCTTTTTATAGGAAAATTCTCATCATGACATAAGACGTGTTTTCTAATAGACCCAATTTTACCTTTAGCTTCTCTGAAATAAGAAGCCTAGAGGTTTGTTTGGTGCACTCTGATTCAGTGACCTGGGTTTAGTTCCTGGGTGTGGACCTACAGCACTTGTCGGAGGCCATGCTATGGTGGCAACCCACATACAAAATAGAAGATTGACATAGATAGTAGCTCAGGGTGAATCTTCCTCAAGCAAAAATAGGAAGATTGGCAACAAATGTTAGCTCAGGGTGAATATTCCTCAGAAAAAAAAAAAAAAAGAATCTGTGGAAAAATTCCAATGGTTTGTATAAATGTAGTAGAAGTCTCAAAGGGATATGAGAGTTAAATTGGAGTACAAAAATATCTGAAGAAATAATAGCTAAACATTTCCCAAGTTTGATGAAAATTTGAAGACTTAGAGATCCAACAAGCTTAGTGAATACCAAGTAGAATTAATATGAAAAGAAACACATCAGGCATATTATAGTCAAATTGCTGGAAAATATATATAAAGAGAAAATCTTGAAAATAATCAAACTATAGTTTTTCCCTTAGGCTTCTTTAAAATTTTCTCTTTATCTTCAATTTCCTGAAGTTTGATTATGATATACCCAGGGATAATTTTTAAATATTTTTTCTTACTGCAGTTCTCTGAACTTCCTGTATTTGTGATTTCATATGTGTCATTAATTTTGGAATGTTCTTGGCCATTATTCCCTCAAATATTTTCTGTGTTTTGTTCTCTCTTTATTCCTCCTCTGGTATTCCAAATACATGCATGAAATTTTTCCACAATTTTTGGATGTTTTGATTTCTTTTCATTCTTTTATTCTCCTTGTGTTCAGTTTAGGAAGTTTCCAATGACATATCTTCAAGTTTATTGATTCTTTTCCTCTGCCATCTCCAGTCTACTGATAAGCATATCAAGATAATTTTCATTTAGATTAGTGCTTTTAATTTTTACCATTTCTCTTGATTATTTCTTAGAGGTTCTATGTCTCTGTCTACATCACCCTTTTGTTCTTGTATGTTGTTTACTTTTTACATTAGATCCCTTAATTTTTTCATCCTAGTTATTAAAAATTCCCTATCTGATAATTCCTTTTTTTAAAATTTTTTAAGGTTGCTAGGTCAGAATGTTTCATCTTTTTATTTTTTTGAGGAACATTGGCCCTGAGCTAACAATAGTTGTCAATCTTCCTCTTTTTCTTCTTTCTCCCCAAAGGCCCAGGACATAGTTGTATATCCTAGTTGTAGGTCCTTCTAGTTCTGCTATATGGGATGCTGCAGTATGTAGGTCCACATCCGGGATCCAAACTGGCGAACCCCAGGTTGCCTAAGTGGAACATGCGAACTTAACCACTAAGGCAACGGGCTGGCCCCCCATCTGATAATTCTAACATCTGTGTCATATCTGAGTCTAGTGTTGAGGCCTGCTTTGTCTCTACAGTCTGTGTTTTGCCTTGACTTGTAGCATGCCTGTAACATTTTGCTAGACATCAGCCAGACATGACGAACTTAGTAATAGGACCTGAGGTTAGGCTTTAGTGTGAGAATTTATGTCTCTGTTATTGCTTCCCCTTTGATTTTGGGTTTCTCTTTGTACTGCTCAGAAAGAGTAGTTCTTTGAGCTGTAATCCACTGTTGTTATACTGAAGCCCTGTTGATGTAGAGATAAGTAGTAGGGGGATGGGAAGTGTTTTATAATCTTCCAATTAAATCTGTTTTTTGTGGGCCAGTGTCTTTGGCTTCTGACTTCTCAAGTATTTCTTCCTGTACATCTTCTCCCATTGTCAGGTTTTGAGTTCTCACTCTGAAGATCTACACCAGCCTTCCTAAATATAGTATTCTATTCTCAGTCTCACATTGTAGTATAATTATCTCCATCTTACCTGGCTGCTACAAACAAAAGTAAACCATTTTTAGATATTTATGTCATCATTCAGTTTCTTAAATTATCCATGCAGTATTTCATTCACAATGTTATTTGATTAACAAAAACCAATGTCAAATAAAAAAACTAAAACAATTTAGTAGTCAGTTTGATGTCTTTTATTCAAGGGAAATCAATCAAGGGATTGAGGGAATACAGTGCCTCCTGAGCAGTGTTTCCAAGGGATTTGGGGCAAGAGGGAGTTTCATAGCACGTTAGAAGCATCAATGTGGAAACAGGGCATGATAGGCTGAGGTTGTATATCAGACCTTATTTAGAAAGATCAAGGAACAAAGAAATAAATACTGAGCCCAGAGTTGGCTTGGCATTTGTGAATTGGCTGACTATATAAACTATGTCTCTAGTCAAGTGGAGCATTTACAAGAACATAAAAGTTCAGTTTGCTGATGTGGCACTCCAGGCAGAAGGGCTCCATCTTGATCTTAGGAAAGTATTTCAACATCAGCAATGTAAAAAGAAAAAAACTAACACAAAAAATCAAAAGAAAATTGATAATGATGGACTATAGAGGCACCAAATATTGGACTTTTAAGAAATAGACTTTAAAATATCTGTTGATTAGTTTGTTCACTAAATTAGATGACAAGATAGATGATCTCATCAGGAAAGTGAATATTATATTAAAATTCAACTGCATATTTAAGGACCACAAAAACACAATAACTTCAAATAACATCTCAATTGATCATTTGGAGAGTAGACCAGACTATGCAAAAGAGAGGAGTAGTTAGCTAGCAGATAAGTCAGAATAACAATATTTAGATTAAAACAGGATAGAAACTTAAAAGAATAAAAACATGGAAGAAGAGCATGAGTTCAAGATATGGTAAAGAGATCTAATGTGTCTGTCACCTAGATGTGTAATCTGTCCAAAAACTCTTCAAACTTCAACTTTGTGAAAATAGTCAACTGTAGGTTCTTCTGGAACCATAATTTAAAGTCACACAAGTCAAAAATTTCCAAAATTGATGCAAGACATAAAGGCAATGAAAGAAGAAATTCTGTAGACACATTGTGGTAATCTTATTGAAAACTTAAATTTTAAAAAGGCTTTAAGATGATCAGAAAAAAAAAACATTGTTTTCAAAAAAGCACCAATAATACCAGCAGTTGACTTCTCAACAGAAACAATGAAAGACAGAGATAATGTAATTTAATTAGCATTTTTTCTAAATAATTCATGAGATAAAGAAAAAAACAAAATGAAAATAAAAATATTTATAACTGATTGATAATAAATACATAGTAAATCAAAATGTATCTGATGCACCTTAAGTCATGTTTAGAAAAATAGATGTGTAGTGTTAAATGTATATACTGGAAACAAGGAATTTACAAGATCAATAATCCAGGTATATATTATAGCAATGTAGAATATTAATATTAAGTTAACTTTTAAGATAGTGAAATGATGCTAATAATAAAGAGAAGAAATTAGTAAAATAGAAAACTAAACAGCATAACAAAAAGTTGCTTCTTTGGAAAAAAGACAAATAAAATTAATAAAACTTTAACATAATTGAACAAGAAAAATGTGATTAGGCACAAATATCCAATATAGGGAATGAAAAATAGAAATAAGTGCAGGCCCTATAGCTGTTGAAAAGATAAAAGAGTATTATGAACAATAGTAGGCAATGAAAATTTAAATGAAATGATTAATCTTTGTAAAATCAATTCAATGCTAATAACACAAAGAGATACAGAAAAGTTGAATAGTCATAACTATCAAAGAAATTGAACTCATAATTAATAAGCTTCAAAAAGGAATTCTAGGCCCAGCTGGCATCGATGATAAATTGACACAAAATTTTAAGTAGGAAATAAAGTTAAAATAGCAAAATTGCTTTCAGAGAATAGAGGAAAAAGTAACATCTAAATACTTTCCACTGTACTTTTAAAATCTATACAAAGGAGACAGACAATACAATAGAAAAAGAAGCAAATTCTTGTACATGGGTTTCCAAAAAGAACTAAATGGCCAGAAAACATAAGACAAGATGCTCATCTTCATTTGTCATCAGAGATATGAAAATGAAATCATCCTCATAAGCCAGTTCGTATGTACCAGACTAGCAAAAATAAGGAGACTAACAATAGCAAACTTTGGCAAAGATGTGGAGAAATTGGAATTCTTATGCAATGTTGAGAGTATAAATTTGTACAATCACTCTGGGAAATTATTTAATGGTACTTACTAAAGTAAACATATGCAAAGCACTTTTTCAGTTTCTCTTGTAAATATATAAATAACAGAAATACATGCATATGTGCCCCCTACCCCCAAAATGGACAAGTATGTATATAACAGCACCATTCATGAAAGACAAAATTTGAATGGTCACTAGCAAATGTATCATGTTATATTCATACATTAAAATACTATATAACAATAGTAATGAGTAAACTATTGCTACATTCAACAGCATGAACAAATCTCACAGAATGTTTAATGAAAGAAGTCAAACATGCCCCCACCTCCAAAAGTCAAACTTTATTCTTTCACTTATATAAAAGCCAAAAGTAGGAAAAACATATTTATGGTGATAGAAGTAAGAATACTGGTTATGTTTGTGAGATAGTAAGAGCCTGAAAAGGGCTTTTCTGATGTGGGCAATTTCTAATTTCTTTAAGAGGGGTCTGCTTATAAAGGAATATCAATTTGTGAAAATTGAAATAAGCAAAAGACGTGAGCAAAAGGTCATCTTTGAGAGAGTAATTTTACTCCAAATTTAAGTACAGATAGAAACTAACAATTCTTTCAGTACATACCTGGTATTAAATTAAATGTTTTACATGTATCCTTAAGAATTAGTTTTGAGAGGAAAGAGGGTTAAAGAAAACAAAGGATTGTCCAGAAAGATTAGGAGAAGGTTTGTTTCCTAGAATTGAAAAAAAAAACAAAATATATTTCAAGAAGTAGAGTGTAGTTGACTGTGTTGAATATTTGTGCGACTTTTTGAAAAACTCACACCAAGAAGAAGCTTTTAGATTTGGCAATTTTGGGGTTATGGTTTACTTTCCTAGATCAATTTAAGTAGAGTGGTAGACATAGAAACAAGTAGAACCTGTTAGATTTTAGACTCAAAGAATCTTGGAATCATAAACAACATCAGGTTAAGCCCTCCCATTCATTGTGAGCTGTCAGTGAGGCCAGCATGAAAGAATCTTGCTTGTGGACGTACTGAAATTAGTTGACATCACAGGCCATTCTGGTGAGATCATCAATTTTAATGCTAGTGGACTGAAAATGTCAACAAAAACACAAATATTTTTTTTCAAGCAACTGAGTTATATCCAGAACATATAGATAGGATAATCTAATGAAATTAATTAATTTAATTCATGGAAATTATTTCAAGCATATAATATAGAACACAATATTTAGTCTATGTCAAGAAACACAATTTTCATGTTGGCATATTTTATTAATGAACTATTAATGAATATGATTATTCTTTAATAAATATGATTAAAACCAAAATCTCTAGGTGGAGATTCCTTCAAACTATTTTTTTTTTTTTTGGTTTTGAACATGAGAATTTGGAGACTTAAATCTTGCTTTATATCTGATGTTTAATGTATTTAAATTTTATAAAATTATGGCTATTTGTTTACTTATTTAGTTATTGATATCCATGCAAAAAGTATACAGCAAACTTGGTAGAGCGTTTTCACAAAGTGAATACTTAATAAACAGTTTATGATGAGAGCAGAACAAAGATTGTATAATTCACATTTTCAGAATCAGATAGCTTTTCTCTCTTTCCAAGATAAAGACTACTTTCCTAAACCAATTTGTTGCAACACATTTATATTTCCTTGGGAGACACTGATAAGATTCCCAACTTGGTCACCACCACCTGTGCCCTGGATTAGATGCAGAAGTGTTTTTTTTTTTTTTTTTTGGTAAGGAAGGCTAGCGCTGAGCTAACATCCATTGCTAATCCTCCTCTTTTTTTTTTTGTTTTTTGCTGAGGAAGACCCATTTTCCTCTACTTTATGTGGGATGCTGCCACAGCATGGTTTGAAAAGCAGTGTGTCTGTCCTTGCCCAGGATCAGAACCTGCGAAACCCCGGGCCGATGAAGCAGAGAGCACAAACTTAACCACTACGCCACCAGGCTGGCCCCCAGAAGTTTTTCTTTTTTTACCCAAAAGACTTTCCAATTTTTATTCCATCCTTGTAAACTTGACTGTGGTTTCTTAAATAGAACACCATTAATAAAGCATCAGAAAATCAGGAAAAAAACATCAATGTATTTGGACTCACCCAGTCTGCAATTCAAACCAAATGTCACTTATTTATTCTTTCATTGTGATCTGCTTTGAAAACTATGCATCTAATTTTGTGTGCTCACTCTACTCTTCTGAGTTATAAATTATATCATTTAGTTTCTCTGGAAGATCCTGTGATTTATCAACGATGTCTGATGGGCTTAGAGAACCAATAAAGATTTGTATCATTTTTAAATTATGATGATTCTGGTAGCCAAAATGAATATAGATTTTTTTAAACTGAAGAGTATTACGTACTCCTCTGAAAATATGTGTAACTTGAGGGAATGTTCATGCATGAAACTTGAAAACATTAAGGTATGTGAAAGAAGCAAGACATAAAGACCACACATGATTGATCTTTAAATGATTCTCTTTAAATCAAATACCTTGGATATGCAAATCCATAGAGACAGAATGTATATTAGTGGTTACCAAAGACTAGAAGAAGGAGGGAGACTATTGATAAGGGTTTCTTTTGGGGATAGAAAAAATGTTCTGGAATTAGAATATTAGAATGTTGTGGAATTCACATCTCTGTGAATATATGAAAAAAATCATTGAATTTTACATTTAAATGAGTAAATTTTATGGTATGTATCTTCTTTCCATTCAAAAATTAATTTTTAATTAAAAATTTAAACAAAGCCATATGAACATGTCAATAAATGTAGAAAAGCATCCAACACAATCACCACCCATTCACGAAAAAACTCCAAGAAAACTAGCAATAAAGGGGGACTTCCTTAGTATAATAAAGAATATTTTTGAGAAAACATCAGCTAACCTCACAGTTAATGGTGAGAGATTGAATACTTTCTATATAAGATAGGGAAGAATGCAAAGATGTCTTCTCTCACCATTCACATTGAACATTTTGCTGGAAGTTTCCTAGCTAGTGCAATAGAAAAAGACAAACAAATTGAAGGTATAGAGATTGGAAAGGACGAAGTAAAACTCTGTTGATTTGCAAATGGTGTGAAATATATATCTGTAAGTTCCCCAAATATCTGTTTTTTTAAAAAAAACAAATCATTGAACTAATAAATGAATGCAGCAAAGTTTTAAGACACAAAATCAATATGCAAAAGTCAATTACTTTCTTAAATACCATCAATGAACAATTGGAATTTAAAAATTTTAAAAAATCAGTTAAAATAGTACCACAAAGAATAAAGACTTAGGTATAAATCTGATAAAATATGTACGGGATATATATGCAGAAAAAGATAAGACACCAATGAAAGAAATCAAAGAAGATCTAAAAAAATGGAGAGATATTTCATGTGCAAGGATTGGAGACAATTTTGTTAAAATGCCAATTCTTCCTGACTTTAACCAAAGATTCAACACAATCCTTATCAGAAACCTAGCAAGCTTTTTTGTAGATATTGACAAAATGATTCTAAAATTGATATGGAAAGCCACAGGACATAGAATAGTCAAAACAACTCTGAAATGGAATGTCAAAGTTATGGTACTCATATTACCTGATTTTACAACTTATTATAAAGTCGCCATAGTCAAGACTGCATGAGTATTGACACAAATACAGACACATTAATGAATGGAACAGAATAGAGGACCCAGAAATAGACTCACACAAATATAATCAATTGATTTTTGATAAAAGCACAAAAGCAATTCAATGGAAGAAACATAGTCTTTTCTAAAAATGGAGCTAGAACAAGTGGAATCCCAAAAAATTCTATAGAAAAACATAGAAGAAAATCTGTATGACTTTGGGCTTGCTGGTAAACCTTTAGTTACAACACTGAAAGCAAATCTATGAAAGAAAAATTTGATGTTAGCCTCTATTAAAATGAAATTTTTGTTAAAAAAAGATACTGTTAAGAGAAGGAAAAGACAACTCATTCACTGGGAGAAAATATTTGCAAATTGGATATCTGATAAAGGACTTATATCTAGAATATACACAGAACTCTTAAAACTCAACTGTTAGAAAACAACCTAATTAAAAAATGAGCAAAAGTGGGGGCTGCCTGGTGGCGCAGCGGTTTAGTCCGCGCTTGGCAGCCCAGGGTTCGCGAGTTCGGATCCCGGGAGGCCGCCGACGCACTGCCTGTCAGCCATACAGTGGCGGTGTCCCATATAAAGTGGAGGAAGATGGGCACAGATGTTAGCCCAGGGCCAGTCTTCCTCAGCAAAAAGGGGAGGATTGGCAACGGATGTTAGCTCAGGGCTGGTCTTCCCCACAAAAAAAAAAAAAAAAAAAAAAAAATGAGCAAAAGATCTAAAGAGACATCTCACTTAAGAAATATACAGGTGGCAAATAAGCATATAAAAAGATGCTCAGCATCATTTGTCATTAGGGAAATTAAAATTAAATTGGTAATGAGATACCATTTCACATCTGCAAGGGTGACCAAAAAACAAAACAAAAACCCAAACAAATAAAAAACAAGCCTGATAGCACTGGTGAGGATGCAGAAAAACAACAACTTTCCTTTATAGTGGTGGGAATAGAAAATAGAACAGCCATTTTTGAAAACACATTCACAGTGTTTTTATAAAGCTAAACGTCGTCTTACCAAGTAATCCAGCAATCATACTTGCAGATATTTATCCAAATGATTTCAAGCATGTTCACACAAAACTCTACACATGAACGTTTATAGCAGCTTGACTCATAATTGCCCCAAACTGACGACAACCAAGAAGTCCTTCAATAAGGGAATGGGTAAACAAACCAGAGTACTTCTACACAGTTGAATACTGTTCACAGCTAAAAAGCAGTGAGCTATCAATCATGCAAAAACATGAATGGGTCATAAATGCAAACTGTTACATTAAAGCAGCCAAGCAAAGAAGGCTATATATTGTATGAATCCATTATGTGATGTAATGGCAAAGGCAAAATTAAAGAAATGAAAAACAGATCAGTAGTTGCCAGGGATTTAGGGATGGTTAAATAGATGAAACACAGGGGCATTTTTAGGGTTGTGACAGAATTTCTAATACTATACTAGTAGATACATGACACTGCATTTGCCAAAATAAAGAGAACCCCCTAGAAAAAAGAGTGGACCACAATGTATTAAAAAATTTTTTAAATTCCGTACAAGATTGGAGAATCCTACAGTGGAATAAAGACTGTGACAAAATAATCTAACTCCATTACAAATGTGTGACATACTTTACTAAAGAGAGTGAGGGAAAGGGGGCTAACTTAAGTAACTTTGGAAAATGGAGACTGAACAAATAAGTAAACAAATGGTAGATGGTGGGAGCCAGGCACCTGTGTGTTGCAATGGAAGGTTAGTCATAGGCAAGCAAAGAAGACTACACTGAGCCATATACACTAGATGACAGTTGGAGACATCAGTATGAACTCATGTTTAACTTAGTATATGTATGTATATTCTATGATGTGATATGAAAATGATACTTCTGTGGTCTTCCTCCCAATAACTCATAATCCCAGTAATCATGAGAAAAATATCAGAGGAATCCCGATTAAAGGATGTTCTACATAATGCTTGATCAACACTCCTCAAACCTGTAAAGATCATCAAAAACAAGGAAGATCTGAGAAACTGACACAAGTTAGATGAACCTAAGGAATCCAATTATAGGAGCTTATGAACTGGATTCTGGAACAGAAAAAGAACATGAGGTCAAAAGTTAAGGAAGTCCAAAAAAATATGAGCTTTAGATAATAATATATCATTATTCATTCATTAGTTGTAACAATTGCAACAAAGTAATATTAACAAAGGGGAAACGGGGTGTGAGATATGTGGGAACTCTGCAGTATTCTTGCAATTTTTCTGTAAATCTAAAACTCTTCAAAAATAGAGCAATTTTAAAAATGCAACTGTTGGAGCCGGCCCGGTGGTGTAGTGGTTGAGTTTGCATAGCCCACTTTGGTGGCCCAGGGCTCACAGATTTGCATCCCAGGCGCAGACCTACACACCTCTCATCAAGCCATGCTGTGGTGGTGTCCTGCATACAAAATAGAGGAAGATGGGTGAGATGTTAGCTCAGAAGCAATCTTCCTTGGCAAAAAGAGCAAGATTGCCAATGGATGTTAGCTCATGGGCAATCTTCCTCACCAAAAAAAAAAAAAAAGCAACTATCAATCACTGGCTTTGTGATTCTAGGGCAGTTGCTTATCTTCTCAGTATCTCAGTTTTAATCTGAAAAATGGAGTTAATTTTGTAAAATTTATGAGATTGCAATGAAGAACAAGTAGGAAATATTTTTGAAAATGTTTTTAAAATTATACAGTGAAGGTGAATTTTATTGGTACACAAATAAAAGAAGGAATAGAGCATGCCCTACTAGGATACTTGACATTAGGAGCTCCTACATATTTTACTCAAAATGTGTTCATATGAGAATATTCGAAGTAGTATGTGTACATGTCCCCATGTGCACATGTTTCCATATGATTGATATATTTACAGAGGAGAAATTATATGCCCCCAAGTACATGGTAAATACAAAATATCTTCCAGTCTTATTATGGACAGATTTATTCAGAACAATAATGAGTGACATAATAACTAAATGCAGATGATATAAAAATAACAAACCTCTTAAGCTGTTTGACAACTCGTGAAGATATCCTGTTGCAAAATATATAAAGCAATTTGCCATTTGAAATCCTGTAACAATCGGATATGGTCAAATCTATCCTGAGTTTTACAGAAACCACAGAATGATTTAGCAATCCATAAATCCACATATGGCAGTACTCAAGCAGGTTTCATAAATGATTTGCAATGGAAAGAGGATTTTACTATAATTGTTCTCCATGGCCGTAAAATGCATTATAGAGAAAAAAAAATAATAAGGCTATGTCAAAGAAAAGTGTTTTCTTAGCAACTTTTCTAAAGGAGAGTGGAAAGGAAAAACTAAAATAAATATATTTTCTATATAAGCAGAGAATGGGGTCTTTCCAATCAGCTAAGATATATGCCTAAATTTTCTGAGGAAATGAGTGCAGCTTCTTATTGATTAAATGGCAAGATTAGTGGATTCTAAAGCTTTGGGGTATACAAGTATCTCTTGGGTTCCTTGTTAAAAATATTCCTCAGCCCCTATCTTCAGAGTTTCCAACTGACTAGGACTCCCTGGGCTCAGAAATCTGCATTTTTAGTGAAGTTCCCTCAGGAGATTTCCATGGTTCCTATTCTGATATTCAGTCATAAAAATATATGCACACACACACATATCAACAGACTATGCAGGAAAGCAAAGAAAGATCAACAAATTCACTTAGGCTAAGATTGGCTAAGACTTTTCAGTATTTATACAAATACAGATTCTGAATATCCCCAGACTTGTATCTGTCTTGATGATTAACAAATTATCAAGTCTATGATAAATAAATTGACATATAATAAAACCCCAAAAATGATAGAAAAGGCATTCTGAGAACTGCTTTCTATGAAGAATGAGGAAATTCAGTTGTTGACACCTTGCTGTATAAACTATGGTGGACGTGTGTTAGTTGGTCACCCTCCATTTATTCCTTCCTTTCCCCTCCTAGTTCAATTCAGAATTTGTTTGGTTTTTCCCTCTTCTCTTCATAGATTCCATGTGCTTTAGGGAAATCTGGTTCAACTCTAAGATCACACAGAAGGACCTAATTGGGACACATTCCTGGCTACACTTAGGAGTGGACATGGGATCAAAACCAGAGCACTCCAGGTAAATCATAATTCTCCAGCTTTAAATGTGTTTAGAACCACTCTCTTACTGGATATGAATGGGAGAACCTGTCACTTCAACTGTCAGGAGTTTGATATGACCAACATGACAGCTGGTGTTAGGCTGAAGCTAACGGAGCAGAGGCATACAGAAGAAAAAATAACAAAAGTAGACCCTTGAGGACATTGATGAACCATCAAAGTTACTTCTAAAGCTTATCTTATCTCTGAACTTTCCATCAATACTACATGATGCATCCACTTTTCTCCTGTTCAAGCCACTTTGAGTTTGATTTTCCTAACAGATCAAGTGAAGGAGCTTACTTTAAGAAATAGATAATCCTCCTTTAATAGTCTGGTTAACTAGCTAATTCTAGGAGCCTGGAGAGAAATAAAGCTGTGGTATATGAATGCATTAGTGATTCATATTTCACCTTTCTTTATATTCACTTCTGCAATGTGACTGAAGCTCCTCTTATCAAGAAGTGGGATCTATTTATCTGCGTGGATCTGAATTCTGTTACGTAACTTCCTTTAGCCAATGGGATATTGAAAGCTGTGACACTGTAGAGGCTTGAAAACATGCAAGGTTCTACTCTTGTTCCTCTGTGTCCACCATGAGACCATACTTGGCTAGCCTGCTGGAGGATGAGACATACAGAGCAGGGCCAAGTTACCTCATTTATCTTAACAGAAGCCATCCTAGATCATCCAACAGTCAGCTTACCTCCAAATATGTGAGAAAGCCCAGAGAAGAGCAGCAGAGCTGCCCAAATGAACTTCAGTTGAACTTAGATGCATAAAAGAGCCCAGGCAAGACCAACAACAGCCACCCATCAAACATGCAAACAATCAAACATCCAGACTTATGAACGAAAAGAAAGCTGCAGTCTTATAACCTAAACATTTACTTATGATTTATGCACCGAGTTTTGGGATAGTTGATGTGCAGGAACACTGTGACAATACATAACTAATGCATACATTGATAATAGAAAGGAGATGTTGCTGTAATGGAAACCTAAAATAAGCGGCATTAATTTGGGGACGAGGTGGTGAGGAAACACTTATAGTAGTTGAAGACTGGTGAGGAAACTGCTGTAGGAGCCTGGAAAAATAGTGACCCATGTTATGTGGTGGAGAAATATTTGGCAGGACTTTTTCCAATAAGACCTTAGAAGATAAAAAAAAAAAAAAAAAAAAAAAAACCAACTATAGACCCTTTAGATTTGATCAAGGGTATTTCCAAGCAGTATGCTGAAAATGCATCTTTTACTAGCTATGCATGAGATAAGGTACCACAAGAAAGAGATGAAATCAGAAAATAACGAACATTTTGCAAATTGGAATTAGATAAAATATATAGAGGCCAGAACTTGCTATGATGAAATATAAAATTTCCTCCTTTCCAGTGTCTTCAGCAGCAAGAGTCTCAAAGTATGATGTCTCCAGGGAGCACCAGCAAATTCAAGGGTGTGACCGTTAGACCCTTGTTAAGATCTCTGATGGAAGTAAGATGGTGCCTAGTGCTCTCTCAGTTGGAAGTGAGGGCTTCTAGGAATCTGAGGGCATTGTCTTACAGAAGCTTGTCATGCCTAAAATAGTAATGAATAAACCAAGGTAGAAGGACTTATACAGAAAAGAATTATTGATGTGGCTTTCTGACCCGTTAGTATGAAATAGACTTAAATACATAAGAAACACATAATGTTTCTGAGACGGTTTTACAGTGAGTGCCACCAGCCTGGAATAAAACAAGTTGAAAATATTCAAAATTTAAAAAGTCTCTGGAATGAGAGACTTTTTTCCTTCTGGAATGAAGTGGGATGAGAATGCCGTTCAAAGGACATATTTTCCAATTTCTTCCTCAGAGGTGCTCACAAAATGTAATGGACAAAGAAGAATGTTCTACTGGTAGAGCCAATAGACATGGCAAACAATGAGTGGTGAGCCACTCATAATGAACAAAACCGGGCCTGATCAAGAGAAGCAGATCTCAGAATGGGAGGATTTGGCTACATTTGCAGAGCAGGATTTCAGAATTGTGACCAATAACTTCCCTGTGCCTCCCTTTCTTCCTCTTTTGGGAAAGGGGGTGTTTATTGCAATGATCCTATCTCTGTTTGACTATTATTTTAGAACATATTTGAGTAGGTGTGTGTGTGTGTTATGGGGCATGGGTGCAGATAACTTGTCTTTTTGTTCATAGGTCTCCAAATCAAGAACACCATCTGGACCTTATGTGGATCCGAAGATCCTGGACTTAGAGCCTCATGACGTGACGGGATGAGACTTTGGAGTTCTGGGATAAGAGTGAGCATATGAGAGAGATGTGAATAAGCATGATCAGAAGACAGACTGTGGCACTATCAATTACACTAAAGGCTCTGATTCTTCACTCTTCTCTGTATCCATGTGTTTACAGTAGGACTTTGTAGGTTTTCCCTTCAAGAAGTAGTCTATGCCCCAGCCCCTTGTTTCTGAGTTTAGCCCTGTGCTTTGCCCTGGGCAATGAGACTTTAGCAGTTGTTACTAAGGAGAAAATTGCAAAAGCATTGAAATGTTTCTGCTTCTTGTTTGATCCTCGCTTTGCCATGAGATGATGTCTGGGCTAGCCTACTATGGGATGAGACACATGGACAGAGCCAAATTTTCCCACTTTTCCCAACACAGAAAAACTAGAATACCTAACAGCCAATTAACCTCCAGACATTAGAAAGAGCCCAGGTAAAATTTGCATAGATGTCTCACCATCTGCAGCTGACTCCAGAAAAAATGAAGAAGCCCTGCTGAGTCCAGCCGACCCACACGTGAACAAAATAAATGTTCACTTTTTTTTAAGCCTTGAATATGTGGGGTGGTTTGCTACACAGCATTATTGTGGTAATAGGTAACAGATATAAAAACCTTAAGAATTAGGTTGAAATTATATACTGTGAAGGTTTATGTGGAAATAATTTTCATGTTAAAATATGGGACCTGTGAATGTTATCTTACTTGAAAAAAGGGTCTTTGCAGTTCTAATTAAGGATACTGAGATAAGGAGACTGTTTTGGAATATCTGGGTGGGTCCTAAATGCCATCATAAATTTCATTACAAAAGAGAAGCAGAGGGAGGTTACAGACAGAGGAGGAGGCAATGTGAAGACAGAGGCAGATTCAAGTGATGCAGCCCCAAGCCAAGGAATAAATTCCAAGGCATGACAGTAGCTATGAGAAGCTGGAAGAGACAAGGAATAGATTTTGGATTTTCCCCCCAGACTGTGTGTCCAGGTAGGTGCTTTGTGAACACCTTGATTTTGAACTTCTGGCTTCTAGAACTATGAGAAAATACAATTCCGTTTTTGTAAACTACTAAATTTGTGGTAATTTTTTATAGCAACGACAGGAAACTAATATATCACTATTAAAACAGATATTTCATTGTAATTGGTTATTTGTATCTCTTCCTCATAATACACAAGATTTGAAGGCAAGGAGAGAATTCTCTCATTATTTCATCCTTAGTGTTTCAACAGACCCTATCTTTAAAAAGTACCAAAGGAAAATCTGTTCAAGTAATTAACTATTTTAACATAACAATTCCTACTACATTTTTCTGTAAATGTACTCTATTTTTTCTTGCTAAAATTTCTGACTATTTTCCCCAAAATTAGTACAGAGAGCTATATCAGAGAATAAGAAATCAGATGATGACATACGATCTTGATGTATATATTGTCGGTTATAAGTAGATCCTGAAGAATTTCTCTCATTTTCACTGAAGTCCTACTCTAATCTTTAAAAAGTGCTATTTTAGGTTGGATCAGTCAACAAAAATCACTAAAGAATTAGTATTGATTTATATATCCACTTGTATAACTTTGATTCAGCCAATATCCTCAAGAAATTGGAGACACACATATGAATGACATAGATTTATTGCCATCAAGGAGCATATAGTTTGGCAGAAGAAAAAAAAAATAGACAGCCAAAATAGGTTACATTTGTAATATTTTAAATGTTATTGTAAATGTAATCACAAGATGCCATGAAGATGAAGAGAGGGACCTTATTGTGATTGGAAGCCAGAAAATAGGCCTTAAAGATAACTTCCAAAATGATGTAAAATCCATTTTCAGTTTTGAAGGATTAGTAAGATTTGGACAGGTACTGGAGGATAAACTATGCAGAAGAGCATTCTAAGCAAAGCAACATAAGCAAAGCTTCAAAGATTAGAGAAAACATGGAACATTCTGAAAATGCAACTAGCCCATTAAGTATAAAGAGAATGAGATCAGTGAAGGAAGAATGAAAGGACTTTTTATACCATGGCTTTTTGTATAAAGTTTCTCACAAACTATCTGGTTTTTGGAGCTTTTTCAGGAAATTAGACCAGTGCTAGGAAATGTTTTAACTACATGGGCTATCATTCTGGATGAATCTTGTTCCTGGAGAATATGGTTCTAAATAATCATTGTTTACAGAGATAATTCTGTCTTCCTCTTATCTCTTAGTGTGAAAATATACCACTAAACACTGACGTCAATAAAAATTTTGTTGAGTTATGGATTACATAACTCATTAAGTAGTGCATCTCCTAGCAACTGCCAGTTACTAGAACCTCTTTCACATGAATTCATGGAAGAGATTAAAGAACGTGCTGGATGGAGCTGAGCCATTTTGGGGGCTAAATGATCAGATTTCTTGGAAAAAGCTATATCAAAATAAGTTATTGTTTCTGGAAATCACAGGTCACATAAGAAAAATCAAATGCAATGGTACAAGACCAGAAAAATGTACAAATGTATAAATATTAATAACTTCCTATTACTAATTTATTTTTTTGTCACGAACTGAGTTAAAGAAGAGTATGTTGAAAAAGTTGTTAAAAAACTAAATATAACTTAACATCTCACATGCCCATGTGTATGGCTATAGTGATTACATTAGGGGATGGGACTAGAAGGAGAAAGAAGAAACACATTATCCTGAAAATGTAGATATTTTTCAGTTTTTAAATGGGTGCATCACTTTTGCTCAATAAATAAAACCAAGCTAATACATATCAGAAATATGATGAGCAACATGGTGCCAAAAGCACTCACTGCCAGCACCAGCCTTTTGCCTCAGTGGGACAGACAATCAGACCTGTGGGATGAGAATCAATGCTTGAAAAGACATCTGAGTGCTGATCAGTCATTTTTGAAAAGGTACCAGAAAACCCTATGATTGAAAATGCATTATTTTCCATTGGATTACATAATGCTGTTTTTCTAGTCCCTCCTTTATATTATGTTTTCTAGGAGCCATGACATTTTTTAAGCCTTAAATCCTCATTCTGTTAAATAACGTGTCATGTATCCTGCAGCACAAGAGGCAGAGGACAGGTGTCTTAGTCCTTTTGGACTGCTATAACAACTGACCACAGACTGGCTAGCTTATAAACAACAGAAATTTATTTTTCACAGTTCTAGAAGCTGGAAAGTCCATGATCAAGGCACCAGCATGCTCACATATTCAGGTGAGGGCCTTCTTCCTTCTTCGTAGCTGGCACCTTCTTGCTATATCCTCATTTGGTGGAAGGAACCAGAACCTTTCTGGAGCCTCTTTTATAAGGCACTAATCCCATTAGCAATCCACCCTCATGACCTAATTACATGCCAAATGCCCTAATACCGTCATTTTGGGGGGTTAGGACTCAACATATGAATGTGGAGGGGGCACAAATATTTAGATAATAGCAACTGGGGAGCACAAAGATAAGATAATGGCACAAAGGAGAAGCTACAAATGGAAAATTATTGGAAACTTCTCAATTTTATAAAGGCTAGCTTTTTAAGAAACTCATGGGTTCAGCTGTTCTGTTCTAGCCAAATATGTAGAAGTATTATGAACTTTTACATAAAATAATTACAAAGCTACACATATTTTGGAATATTTTATCAGTACACTATACAGAAAATTATAAGAATTCCAATGAAAAATAAAAATGTTCGCTACTGCTGGATTGAAGTAGATTGGACTCCAAAGACACGTATCCTCAAATTAAAAAAAAAAAAATGCCGGACTTTTGTGTTCTAAAGCAGTGTGCTTTATAGAAAACTAGAGATACTGCACAATTCAATTTATGTCTCTGGAGACTTTCAAAGTCCTAGTAAATATTTTACTGACCATTTTATGTTTTTTAGTAAATGAAGTGCATAAAGCACCAGAGAAACCAGAAAAAAAATTGTTATTCTATTTCAATTTTATAACTCCTCTCACATTAGTGGTATATGAGTTTACCTATAATATGTAATGATACAGTACATCGATTCTAATAGGGTGTATTACAATATTCAGAATTCTCAAAGCACAGAGAAATAAAAATGCCTTCTCCTACACCTATAATTTTAAACTTCAAAACATAAACAGGATTATATACATAATAGAAATAAACCTTTTAAAATACTCATATCTGGTGCTTTGACAAGCAAGAAAACTTTTATATTGTCAGCGGTTTTGGAATGTGTAATTAAGTTTTGATATTAAAACTGAAACACTTGGATGCAACAGCTGAATCAACATGACTACAAAATAATTCAGGTAAAATACTATCCTGGAGCATGAACATAATTTCTTTGCATAAACCAAATAGCTAGCACAGAACTCAAACAACAGTAGATAACCATTTGTGAAATAGTTGTCTACTTTATCATAGTTCTTGAACAAAGCATTGAATAGTTATCAATATTAATATCTCAATAATAAGGTTCCTGACTACTGATATTATAATTTTCCATAAATATCTTCTACATAGTGCTGTGCAATAATAATATTGTTTCTAAAGGAAAATATAATCATGAAAAAGCCAGGGAGGAATAAGGGGAAAAAGAAAAAATAGTGTCCCATTGTGCAGAAAGAAAAAAGTCCAAGCAAAGAGAAAAAAAAAAAAAAAGTAGTGCTCTTAGCGCTGAAATTCACAGTCATGGGTAGGACTTTTGTTTATTGATTGGGTATAAAAACACAATACAAGAGCAACAAAGTTGAAGGGAAGTGACTTTCAATATTTCTTTCAACATTCATGTCTATCATATTCTCTGTTTTCTTTTTTGTTGATATCTCAGTCAGACTAGAAGTTCTTGTTTTAGATCCACAGATAGCGAAGACTTAACCATCAACTCCAACTGAATACATTGAGTCATGGCTAGATAATTAATTCTAAGGAATAAATACTGCACTCTAGTGCTTAAATGGTTTCATTTACCAAATTCCCTGCCTACATTTCAACTTTGGCAAGGGTCAGCTCTAAGACACACCTGTCTCCTGAATGGTTTCATTCATATTAATAATAGGCAAAGAAGGGAAATCGTACTAACTGCAGCTACTGGCTGTGGACTTTGGACAATTATTTAACTTTTCAGTTTATCTATACCTTGGTGATGTTTTCTTAAAATGGGGGAAATACCTACTTCAGAGGGTTTTGTGAGAATTAAATGAAAAAATGCATATAAAACACATTGCCCAGAGCCTTGGGAATGGTAAACAGATAATCAATGTCTTCTTTGAGTGAAAGTATTACCTTATGTTCTTATGTGGTAAAAAGACTGGACTCATCATTTCATGATAATCTAGTGTGTATAAGAGAATGTTGAGAGTAGCTAGGCATCCTTGGAACACAGTGAAGGTCAAGTGTATGGCCAGTTTGGTTGTGAGTGATGGTAACTGGCTTGTGGTATGAGGCTGGAGAAATACTTTGAAAACACATAAGAGAGACAGGAAAATGCTGTGGCTTTTGCAGCATGTAATCAGATGCTCATACAAACACTACCATGAGTACTGCAATACAAGCCTTGCAACAATACCATAGGGATTTCTTTTTAAACAATCTTCTCTTCATGGCTTAATGTGGTTGTCAAATGTCCCAGGATGGCTACATAAGATACTGAAAGTGACTTAAGCAAGAGTTGCCAAGATTTCTCAGTGCTATGACCCTCACAATTTAGACAATGGAAAAGCATCCAAGTGTTCTTCCTTCCCTGAAAAATAAAGCAACCGTTGGGACGTTGTCTTTTCTCCTCCTGGGATAGGAGAGTAGGGTACTTGATTTTTAATGTGTATTTTTTCATCCACATCATGAAGACTCTTTCCTATCTATATTTCTAACTTTAGATGTCTCTAGAGTGCTCTTCTAAATATGTCCTCAGTGATGCCAGAAGAGATCTGTGTCATTCTCACAGGCTAAGGAGTAGTAACTGGCTGTATGAGCAAATGAAGTTCAGAAACAATTAGGAGGATTGGTAAAATAGAACAAGAACCAGAGAGAAGACAGGAACCTTGGGTCCTGGCTGGTTCTGATGCTAATGTCATACATAATCTTAAGTGAATCCCTAAACTGTTCCATTCCTGGATTTGTTTTTCTTAGCTGTGAAGTAGACCACTGGAGTCTGACCACCCATCTATTGTTTTCATTCTACAAGGAGGAATGAGTCTACATTATTCTTCATTTATGAGCATGTTTTCCTCCAGTACATGACTCACTGTTTCTCAAAGTGCAGTCTGTGTAACATCTGGGGTTCTTGGTAGCACAGGCACTCTTGGAAACTCTAAATTTAATGAACAAGAAACTCTGCTTTTTGTGACACACACTGAGTTTTAGAACCACTGCTTTGTCAAATCAGGTAGTAGGGAATCTAAATCCTGCCCCTTACCCTTTTAACATTGCTAGCTCAGATAAACAGGTGGGCAAAGAAAAGAAATGAGCAGTGACAACTTGAACTACCCTTCCTCTAGCAACACAACAAAAACACACCAGAAGGCTCATATACCCAAAATGAATACACAGATTCCTCTCAGCCAGTCACAAAGATCTTAATTGATTTGTGTTCCTCTAGTCTTACCCCTAACCCATATCATCTAAACCTTATTTATTCTTAAAATATAATAATAATATTAATAACAATGGTAATTCATTCAACAGAAATGCTGATCAGGCTTTAAAGAGAGGTTTCATGAATTGCCCGTGGGACACTACTAATAGTTAGCAAAGCCTGGATTTGAACTCGGGTTTATCTCACCCCAACGTGTGGGCTGTTGACCACTACATGAGTCCCTCAGTCATTCAGTCATGTGATTATCTGTTGAACTTTCTCCCAGGGATGCAAATGGCCAAGAGTAAAATCTAAGTTACTGAGCTTAATTGATGAGAACCCTGCTTTCCTTTACAGATAGTGTGGGAGTATATGAAAGGCTTCCCTGAGAAAGCGAGGTTTGATTTGAGACATGAAGTATGGAAAGGTGCAAATGAGAGTGTGAAGTATTTGGGAATTATTTTCCATGCAAAGCTAACTGTATATGTGAAGGTTCTAAGGGGTGATGGCTTATCACATTGAAGGGACTAAAGGAAGAACAGTAGGGCTGGAGCATAAAAAATTATGATGCTACAGCATGAAATATTAGAGTGATGATAAGTGTAGAGAGGGATGGGTGGCTGTATGATATGGTAAAGATTTGGAATTTTGACTTAGGAGCAGTGGGACCCCAAGTTTGGCATTGCATTCACATTTTAAATCAAAATATGATTAGTCACATGAAATACTAAATAGTATGCTAACTTTATTATTATTATTATCATTTTAGGAATATAAGCCTTCTGTTGTTGTCCAGCACCTGTGACTGTTTCATGTCTCTATAAAGGAGACAGGAGGTTTGGAGCATTATTGGTACTTGTGAAGGAAAAGAGAAGTGGGAAGGCACACCTAGATGTGAGTGCATGTCTTAACACATGTGAATGTGCTACTTGAGCAACCGAGCCCACATCCGATATGCTTTCTACCACAGTCTGCTTCATCATCCCTTTAAAAAAATCTGGGACAGGGTCCAGCCCAGTGGCATAGTGGTTAAGTTTGCATGCTCCACTTAGCTGCCCAGGGTTTGTGAGTTTGGATCCTGGGTGCAGACCCACACACGGCTTGTCAGGCCATGCTGTGGCGACCCACATATAACATAGAGAAAGATTGGTATAGATGTTAGCTCAGGGACAATCTTCCTCACCAAAAAAAAAAAAAAAAAGAAAAGAAAAATATCTGGGACAATATGTAGCAAAACAAATAAATTATGTTCCATCTCTCAAAGAGAAAGTTCAAAGGTTGTTGATGCTGCCTAGACCAGGCTCTGGACAGGTGTCTCCAAAGAAATGGGCTTTCCTTTTCTACTTCTGTGGCTCCAGCCAGTTGGACACAAGAGGCCTCTGCTCTCCACATCTCAGGATGCCAGGTGGTAAACTTTACTTTAAAATAACATATTAAACACTTGCACTCAATAAGATATTTTACATATAATGGAATATATTTCTTCTTTCCCAGGTAGAAATGACCTTTATCATTAAGGACTTACTATTTTCCATTGTAAATATTCCTATGTGTCCATTTGGAACTCAGGAGGGAGGTTCCAGTTCTTCCTTAGGAAGCAGCAAGAATTGGAACATATATAGTAAAAGAGGCTGGAACACTGGCTTTATTATGTTATCAACACTAAACTGGGGATTACAACAGTCTCCTCCCTTATCCTGGTTATTGCCAAGGCACATAAATGAACTGAGATTTCTTTGAGTGTGATGCTAGGTCATGAATCCAACATGATGAGCATGTGTTTGAGTATTGGCCAAACAGCACTGCTGCAGGACACTATGTTGTGGGGGAAAAAAAAAAAAAAAGGATATTTTCTTCCCTGGTGTCAGGTGCAGGTTGTATTAATAGAAGCAATAGTAAGTTTGGTACAGCATAACTGAATCATAGAACACATAATGCATTTGTAAACAGTTCCAAGAACTTTTTGTGAATAATTTAAATCTTTGTCCTGTAGTCTTCAGTGCTTAATTATATACTTTGAGAGTGTGAGAGCAATTTATTTACATAGGACACCTTGTTCAAAATAACTAAAGAGATTTTAACTCTTCTTACTGTTAAAAAATTATTTTAAAAATCTATTTGCTGACTGAATTGTTATTTATTTGATAGTATTGTCTAATGCGGTTGGCCAAGTGAAGAATAATAAAATGTCTTCCTACATTTTAAAAGTCCCAGGGTATTTCTTTTGGCATATTTTAAAGTGAGAATTCTACATTCTTTTTCTGACAGTAAATCAACCAAACCAACCAATGCAACCAGCAGAGCAGTTAGATCTTTACTCATCTATCTGAAGGTGAGAGACCATTCTCATCAGAAATGAGGTACGCATGATGTAAACAAAGCTGCTTAACTTTTGAATTAAATAAAATTTATCTGTTTAGGAATCCTCTCCAGATCTCCAAGCCCAAACAAGGTAAAATTGGAAAAGCCCTCCTAGAAGCCTCTATTTTATACTGGAACATAATTTTATCCTGGTGTCTCTAACACAGCATTGCATATTTACTTCCTGTCTATCTCATCAATTTCACTGTAATGTCTTCTTTGGAATCCTAAGGCCACGGCCAGGTTTTGGTCAGTGTGTTGATGCTCTCATGACATTTCGTCCTGGACTTTACACTCCCTTGGTGGCTATCTCCAACATACTACCCATTGCTCTAAGAAAAATAAGGAAAAGAGAATGAGTCATTTAATCTGCCACCGGGACATTTTAAAATACAAATCTTATACCAGTACTCCATTTACAATCCATCAATAACCCTCCATACCTTTCAGGATCATGTTCAAAGTCCTTCCCATGGCCTGCAAAGACTTCCATGAACCAGTTTCCTGGCACCTCCACTTTCCCCAGTACACACACACACACATTATACTTTAGTCATTCCTATTGATTTGTGGTTGGAGAGCAGGCTCTGGCCTTTCACACCTCTGAATTCTGCACTTGTCACTTGATCTGCTTAGAATACCCTCCTTATCTTGGCTGTTTGGTGAAATTCTACTTATCCCTAAATCCCCAGTGCAAGCAGAAGGTGCTCTGTGATGCCTCTTTCTATGCTGTGCTATCTCCTATTAGTGAAGCCCATCACTTCCTTCTTTGCCTCACTCTGCATAGTTATCTTACAGAAAGTATTATAACATATGTCAATAATTTTTCTGCTCTGTCACTATGAGGGTCTATGCTCTGTGTTCACAAAGGTTACAGACATTGTCATTATACTTCTAAAGCCTCTACAATTGGCTCAATGTATATTTGTGGAAGGAAGAAAATAAGTGTGGGCAAGAACATGTATGTGCATTTATTCTCCTTTAGATATACTTGCATTTTAAATATCATATGCAACTGGTATACAAAGGCATGTATATTTGGATTTTTAGGATTTCAGTCAACAGATGAAGAAAATAATTTAAAAAAGAGTCTTCCAGTCACCACTAAATTCACAGCATGGCTGATCCAATTATCATCAACAGTGGATGAAGTAGAGTGTGTTAAATCTATATTCTAGAGAGAAGACCAAGGGTTTCTGGGAAAATGGTACCTGAAATTGTAGGGAAAGCAGCATAAGATGATTCTTATCTAAAATAATGTCTCAAAATCTCAGGGATGAACTCTACCTTCTTAGAAGCACGGAGACAGGATGAGCACAAGACTGGATCCACAGCACTGCTGGTGTGTAGTCTTGGTCCAGACTTGACACAAGGGGCTTTGGGTTCATCTTATGTGAAAAGCTGCAGGAAAATTGTTCATTCCAGAGCTGCCCAGCTTCACGTATCTGAGGGAGAGCATATAATAATGATAATGGTAATAACAGCAACTAACCCTAATTAAGTCCTTTCTACTTGAAGGGAACTTTGCAAATATTTACTTTTTAATTTCCACAACAATCTATGAGGTAATACTATTATTACATCCATTTTACCATAATAAAAATGGAAGCATAGAAAGATCAAGAAAATGATGTACCTTAATTCTCCGTGAGTCATATTTTAAAACTTAAAAAATTAATAATTTTGTTTAAACCTATCCAATTCTAACACTTTAGTCAAAGCAATTGAAATATTAATCCATCAGCAATATTGACCTCAAATGTAAGCTGAGTTATGGGAGGCAGCACCCTAGTCATTTAACTAGGCAGAGCCAAGTTCTAATTCCGTTTTTATCATTTACCTGATCTTTATAGTCATCCAATTTGATTAACTACGGTCACCCTCAACTGTCTCATCTTGAAAAATGAAATCAGTATGGAGCTCATATGCTTTTTGTCTGAATTAAGTATGATACCCTAAGTAAAGCTACAGGCACCTAGCAAATACTCCAAATGGAAGCTAGGAGATATTATAAGAGGTATGAGACTGTGAAGATCCTTCCACAAAAGATCAGGGCAAATAATGCTGAGTGTCCAGGAGGGAGGACATCCTGATACAGGGCTCCAGTAGTTTGAAATATTTCATTTCCTTAAAAAATTCTAGGGGCCAGCCCTGTGGCATAGTGGTTAAGTTCATGCACTCCACTTCGGCAGCCCAGGTTTAGCCGGTTCAGATACCCAGCGTGGATCTACTCACCTCTCATCAAGCCATGCTGTGGCAGCATCCCATATACAAAATAGAGGAAGGTGAGCACAGAGTTTAGCTCAGGGCTAGTCTTCCCCACCAAAAAGAGGAAGATTGGCAATGGATGTTAGCTCAAGGTCAATCTTCCTCACCAAAAAATAAAAAAATGCTAGTCTTGTTTTTATTGGCTGGTTATTATTTACAACACTTTAGGAAATAATAAATTACTTATCTGTCCAATAATAAAATCTGCCATTTAAAATTATTTAGCATAAGTTAAGCAAACTGATACACGTTTTAGAACCGTTTTATGCATCTCTGAGATGACCTTCCGCATCTCTGATTGCATGCATGCATGGGGTGTTAATTTCCTAGTTTGACTCTCAGCATCCAACCTTACTTCCCTTTGTTTATAGGAGCATGCCCTTTTGCCCATCATGTTCTAATGGTCCTCACAGGAGAAAGCTATAGTAGTGAATGCAACCTTTATTTCCTAAGAATAAAGCACAGTTGCATGATAGGATACATTGAACATAGCAACGTAAATTTAAGGAATGAAAGGGAACTCTCTTTTCCAGTTCTGTCATTAAAAGCAGTAACAGTAGAAGTAGAAAACTCTTTTATAACACTTATGTGCCAGGCACTGTTGTAAGAGTCTTATGTATGTTGACTTATGTAATTTTTACAATTAGTATTTGTGGTAGGTAGATACTATTATTACCCCCATTTTATACATAATGAAGCATAAGTGTGGACATGATTGTTGAGCTGCCCAAAGTCACATAGCTACTTGCAGAGCCAGGATTCAAATAAACCCATGCTTTTAACCACTATGCAAAAACTGCAGTACCACTATTATCTGATTTATACAAGTAAGTGAATGACCTAGAATAAAATCTTAGTCTCTAATACTGTTCTTCATTCAAAGGGTGCAGGCTGTGCTGCTATGCATAGGTGTACAGTCTGTGTACTACACAAAGGTACACTGTTATTCCAGTCACCAAGCCCTAAGATTTGGCAGGAAGATGTGTCTACCAAGAGGAAACACCACCTTTTTATAATATTCTCAAAGGCACCCTATAGGTTATAGTGTATCTGGAAACAGGGATTTATGGAGAGTAGCTCAAAGCCTTTGGATGGGCGTAGAATACTTTTCATTGCCAAAATTCAAGGACAATATAAAGAATGTCGGGAGAACACTAAAAAGACAAAACAGATTCTAATTTCCAGGTGATAACAATCTGTGCATCAATAATCATAATTGAAAGTAATAATTGTGGAGTTATTTATAAATATCACAAGTTTACAATAATATACAAAATTATAAATTTAATATGGTGTATATAAAAAAGTAACATATTATATTTATAAAAACAAATATTTAATATTAATGAATACGGGAGTGGTGATTTTTTTTTTCCTTTTAAGGGTGTGCATTTGTGTGTATGTGCAATTAGAAAGGAGTAAACGTAGAATGTTATAAGTGAGTCAATTCTTTGCAGTAAAGAGTCAGATCTACCAACACTAATGAGAACAGGAAATAAGCAGTTTGAAAAAGGGTATGGCAGATGATAATCATTGATGGTGATGTTCCAAGAAGGTCTTACAGTGATTTCCAAAGTGAATTAACCAATTATTTCTTAAATGAGAGTTGCCCAAGATTTGAACCCTCATCCCTTAGTAAATGACACATCTATGATATCATACTCTTCATACTGATTAGGCTTTTTAGAATTTCCAACTACACAAACAAATAAGTTAATATTTCACAATATACCATATCACCAATGGCAAGTTAAAATTACATTATGGTAAAAATCCCAAGCTTCAAAAAACTAAAATCTATATGGAATTTGTAACTAAAATTTACTTTATGTAACAAGTTAGACCTAATTATAAATGATCAATGGCTCAACCCTGAACCACATTTGACTGGGCACCAAGACCTCTGTTGATACAAGAATCAATCTATTCACATCCCCCAAATCCACAACCTGGCCTAATCTGACATTTCACTCTTTTTCATTTGATACTAAAAATATCATTGAAATGCTAAAAAGGTATAGAAATGAGCAACTGTTATGATTACAGCAACCTTGGAAGTAAAAAGAGTAGGAATAATGATGAAGTTAAAAATTAAAAAAAATAATTTAGGGGCTGGCCCCACGGTGTAGTGGTTAAGTTCAGTGTGCTCTGCCTCCACGACCCAGGTTTATGGGCTTGGATCCTGGTCTCGGACCTACACCACTCATCAGCCATGCTGTGGCAGTGACCCACATACAAAATAGAGGAAGATCAGCACAGATGTTAGCTCAGGACTAATCTTCCTCAAGTGAAAAAAAAAAAAGAGGAAAATTGGCAACAGATGTTAGCTCAGGGTGAAACTTCCTCAGGAAAAAAAAAATTTAAATCTTAGAAGTTAGCAAATTTTATAATTGGTTTAACTGTAAGCGCATTAATGAGGTTTCAACTATTCCAATATTTTTGTTTCTTTTGTCTATTTAAAGGTAGTAAAACATTTTACTTTTAATTAATCTGCTTAGAAAAATTTGATTGATATGTCTATAATAATCTTTAAGTTCAAGGACATTCAATATGCTTAATTTTGATTAATGAATTTTACAATAGGGAATAATATTTGGATTTTGACTATTTAATATATGAATAAATATCATACTGTTAACAGTTTAATGTATAAATGAATGTTAGCTGTTAAATAGATTTTTAAGGTAATTAAACCAAATGCATATAGTGTCACTGTTTCTTCACACATAAAAAACCCTCAGACATTAAAGAATCTGAACAATTTAAAAAAAATCTTTACTGGGCTGAGAAAGACAAGGAATGGCTTCCATGGAGTTAAGGTATGGATTTGATGTGAAGGCTGAATAAGGATCAAACAGAGGAGAGGAAGGAAGAAGGTATTATAGGCCAGGGCTTCGGGGATATAAAGTTAAAAGACCTGTCCCTTGAGGATATAAGCCTGAAATATATAGGTAGTGAAAAACTTGGGAATAAATATGGATAAATTAGTACAGGTGTGCAGCCTTGAATTAATAATCTGTTACTTTTTCTTTTTGTAAAATTTTGTTTTTGCTTTCTTTTTGGTAATTCAGTCCAGTGAATACATTGAAGGTGAAATTGGAGCTAAAATTTTTGAAAGGATGATTTTACATAATGCACAGAAATAGTTTGAATTGTGAGATATTGGAGACAGAGACCAAGTTGAAGGCTGATCCAACAATTGCCAAATGTGGTGTAGCATGCCTGAGCTTGAGTGGTAAAATGGGACCCCTAAGGAAGAGACAGATACAAATAGCATTGCAGCAGAAGCCTTAGCAAATCTCTACGTGTGGGGAGGGGATGGACAGACAAAAACTGCCCTTAAATTTGGAGCCTGGGAAATAGTTATCCAGAGGTCCATTCCTCTCCAAAGCAGAAAGTCTCCTACTATTATTCCTCGGAAAGATTTATCTTTGCAGCTTGGCGCTCACAATGGTACATATTTAAAGACACACAAACATATCACTGTCACTTCCATTGTGAGCCACCCTGGGAATTTCAGGTACCTATAATAAAGTCAATGGCCCAGTAAAATAAATGTCTCCCTTTAATCTTCAACTCCACACGGAGATGTTTATTATGTCAGAGAAAACATTTTTACTTTGAGTTCATGTTGTGGACAATCGTTTCCTAGGGTGCTTGAATGTGATGAACTATAACTCTGAAAACTGTGACATTTTAACAAGAAACAGCCCAGCAAATCTTTGCCTTAGAACAAATCTCCTACATGTAGAGCTTGGGTCTTAAAAACACAGTAGCTTTGGGAAGGTCCAGGGGCCTCAAAATATGGACTGAATTAGGAGGTAAAATAAATTTTAAAAACTTTTTATGTATTTTATTTTGTTAAGAACACTTAACATGATAACTACTCTCTTAACAAATTTTTGTTTGCAGTACATTATTGTTGACTATAAGCACAATGTACAGCAGATCTCTAGATCTTATTTACCCTGCTTAACTGAAAATTAGTGCCCAATGATTAGCAAATCCCTGTTTCTCCCTCCCCCCAGCTCCTGGAAACCACCATTCCACTCTCTGACTTTGTGAATTTGACTATTTTAAATATCTCATATAAGTGGGATCGTGCAGTATATGTTCTTCTGTAACTGGCTGATTTCACTTAGTATAATGTCAAAGTTCGTTCACGTTGTTGCATATTGCAGAATTTCTTTATTTTTTAAGGCTGAATAGTATTTCATTGTATACATACACCAGCAAATAAAAACCACAATGAGATATCACCTCACACCTGTCAGTATGACTATTATCGAAAAGATAAAAGACAAGTATTACGAGGTTGTGGAGAAATCAGAACACTTGCGCACTATTGGTAGGAATGCAAAATGGTGCAGCCACTATGGAAGACAGTATGGAGTTTCCTCAAAAAATGAAAAGTAGAGTTACTATAAGATCCAGCAATCCTATTTTTGAGGTAGAAAGAGATTGAAATCAGGATCTTGAAAAGATAATAGCCCTCCGATGTCCGTTGCAGTACTATTCACGATAGGCAAGATATGCAAGCGACCTAAACATCCCTCCGGAGACAAAATAAATTTCAAGTAAAAAGCGCTTGCCCTGATCTCATGTTGCGTAAGCTCAGATCAAAGATGGACAACTTTCTTTTTTTTTTTTTTAAATCTCATTCCACATTCCGTCCATAACTCTGTCTTTCAGCCAAATTCTATCGTCCTTTCAAACAGAAGTTACAAACTGTTGACTCTCAGGCTGGATCAGGATAACAAAGCATGCTCTGTTTTGAGTTCAAAGTGTTAAATATAAGGGTAATAATTTCAGAAAATAGTTACCAATATTTGAAAATCAGAGAATTTCATGTATAAATATAAATTTGTGACTTCCACTGAAAAAACTGAAGGTCTGGCAACATTTGACTTCTTTCCTGGAAACAGTGGCTGAACTTGAGTGGTGGCTGCCACCTGGAGATATGGCATAGATGAGGAGTCCAGCTCCAGGCCAGAATCCTGTCTGTGATTTTTCAAACCTGACTGTAGGCAATTACAAGGCTTTGCCAGGCAAGCTTCGGGAGGGGGAACTGCCCTCCCAACACCAGACTTGGTACACAAACAGTTCTTCGCAGTTTCACAGAGGAAGTTGCAGTCAAGGACTCAGGCTCCCCTACTTCCAGGCTGGCCACTCTTATATGCATATCTGCATTCCTAGCCCAGGCACCTCCATGTGGAACACTCCTTATGATGGTCTCAGCTGAGGCACTCTTCTCCACTTTGACATAATACCTTTCTCCTTTCTACTCCTGGCCCTTCCTCTCCATCCTACCCTCTGTCCCTGTGTTCATAAAGGAGGCAGGGGCCTTTTGCTTAGCGCTTTTCAGCAGTGAGATGATTCCCTCATCTGCGTTCATCCACCTGACCCTCGCTCTGTGCTGTTCCATGGGGAAAATTGAACACTGAAGAGCCTGCATGCCTTTTGGTTGCACTGCTGCGTAGGTGAGTAAAGGCTTGATTGACGCTTTTAGTTTGGCTCGTGGTTCTAATTGACTATCTCTGCATCCGATTGCTCAACAATGGACACCAGGTTTGGCTCAGTCTTAGACCACCCCCTCTTATCTTACATCTATCCTGATGCACCCACTTACTCCATAGGCCTGTTGTAAGACCTTTGAACTCTAATTCCTGCTTGCAAGGCATTCCTTCATTCCCACTTCATCTGAGAATCCTTGACAACACAGCCTCTGATAATCTCTTCTAAAATTCCATAGAGTATAGCTTAATTCATGTGTGGTCCATGCATGAATATAATCATCACATGGAAGCTTGAAAAAGGTGCAGTATCCCAGGCCCTACTCCAGACCTATCAAATAACAACCTGCGTTGTTTCAAGATCCCCAGTGGTTTGCATGCTCATTAAAATTTGAAAAACACTGGTATAGAACATCATTCTGTATTGTTTGATTTAGCATTTCATGTGTTGGTCTATTTCATATTTATATGGGATATCTTATCAACTAGACTTTAAGTATCTCAATGATAGAAATTAGGTCCTGGGATACTTTGGTATATTCTGCTAGATGAACTAATAAAGGTTGGTAGACACAGAAATTAAATATAAATCCTTTATCTAAAATAAACTTGCTCATTATTTGGCATTTGTCTCCCCCAAATCTGTACCACATTTGTGACCACAGATGAAGACACAAGATGGACAACTGAGGGCTGAGCATTGCAATAGCCCAAAATACATCTCATTTCTTCCCAACCTGCTCCCTTTTGGTATCTATTTGGCCATATTCCTATCTTGAGACATTTTGGTGACTTGAGACTTTAACCTTAAATATTGTACTTGCTGTTTTAAATTAATTTTCCTTGTTTTGACCCAAAGCAGTTGCAAACATTCCAACCTCTCCAACTCTTGTCTACCTCAGGTAAGCTCTCTTATTATTGTTCTACCAGAATTAAAACACTAGCATGGGCTCTTGGGCTGGCATTTAAGCCAGCCTAGATAGATTTTTTAATCTGCTCTTAGGCCTAAAAATAAGCTGACAAAATAAGCACAAATTAAACATTTATGGATCTCTTTTGTAATAATTGAACTAGTCCAGAGTTCAGCAAACTATGGCCCATGGAAGAGTAGCCTGTTTTTGTAAAGAAAATTTTATTGGAACACAGTCACACTCCTTCATTTACATATTGTCCAAGGCTGTTTATGCACTGCAATGGGAGAACTGAGTAGTTTTAACAGAGACAACGTGGCCCTCAAACCTTAAAACATTACCATTTGGCCCTTTAAGAAAAAGTTACCAACTCACGAACTAGTCACTTTTGTGAAAAAAAATCAACAACCAAGCAATACCTTTGGCACTTGGCAGACAAGACTGTTTGATTTATTTTTCCAGTTTTTCACATGCCTTGTGTACTTAACATCAATGAATGACACTAAGAAAGGGAAATACAGGAACTGACATTTAAGAGGAAGCAGAAGGTCACTTTGTGTTTCTTTAACCGTGATAGACAACCTATCATTCGTGTGACTACTGAATGTGTTTTGAGTCTGAGTTCTCAATTATTTTCCATGTGGCAAACAAATAACTTTTTTATGTATTACTCCATTTGTTTAGATTATATCTTTAGAAAAGATGTAGAATACATTAACCAGTTTATTCAGCTGGGATGTGCCAGGAGTATAATATATCCATAATACTATGCTAGGTACTATAGGAAATTAAATCAAAACTACAAATGTGAGATATCAGTCTTAAAAATGTTTACGATCCATAGAGGATTATGTGAGCAATTGGGCTGCAAAATCTGAATCTCCATTGATCCCCAGCTTGGTTAAGCTAACCTGGATGATGAATGTCCATTTTCTGTGTTCTTACTCAGTTAAAGGTTGTAACCTTGGTAGAAAATAGTGATTCCAGATAGTCTAGCTTCAGTCGACTATATGCAAATAGTTTAACTCCATGAATAGAACCTCAGCATGGTCTCCACGGAACAGTGCAGGACATGCATAAATTACAGAGAAGCTAGAAATGACAGTCTATAAATGTATGTTCCCTGCCAGGTAAAGAATGTGGTACCTAATCTCCAAAGATGCCTCCTCCCACTCTCAACAAACATGGCAGTGAGTGTTCATGCTCTTATGCAGTTATCCCTGAATATGGACTGTATATAGAACTCATGTTTTGACCAATGGAATGAGGCAGAAGTTACGTTGCATGACTTTAGAGTTAGGTCAGAAAATGCTTTGCAGTTTCCTCCTGGGTCTTCAGAGAATTCATTCCAGAAAAAACTAAATTCCATATAAAAAATCCTACTCGTGTGATACCATCATGCCATGATGGAGAGGCTCTGGAGGATGAGACATGATACAAAGAGAGAGAAAGAGAACGAGGAGCACTGAGCACTCACCATGTGAGTGATGAATCCCTTTAGGAAGTGGATCCTCCAGACCTAGCTGACACAAATGATCCCACATGGATCAGAGATGAACCACTTGGCAGAACCCTTCCTAAATTCCCAGACCATAAAATTGTGAGCAAAAATAAAAAGGCAATTTTAAACCAATAAGTTATGAGGAAGTTAGGGACACGTCAATATAAATCAGAAGTTGCAGAAGAACAGATATCAATTTTAGGCTGCTGTGATCAGGAAAGTATGAACTGAAAAGTAGGCTATGAAGTAGGCCTTTAATGATATTAAGTATGGTGGTGAGGAAGAGGCAATTGATATTAAATGGTGAACAATGTGTCAGAGAGCAAATTAGTAGGAAGCAGGGGAAACTTGTATAAGTGAGAGATCTTGGCTACAGCGGGCTTAAGCCTTTTAGATGGAGATGGATAATCCAATATAGTAAAGTGTTACTGATATAATGATGGCAATATGGCCAGAATAGGGTGAAACCCAGAGAAAAGAAGTGTTATATTGAAGGTGGGGTGTCATGACAGATTTCTTAAAGGAGATGTCATTTGAGCTAAACCAAATAGGACACAGATTCAGGGGTGTGAATGAAGAATCAAAGCTCATTAGGAGAAAAATGAGAGAACCAGCCTGGGTGGAAGATTTCATCCATGCTGGGAGTAATATGGAAAACAAGGCTCAGAAAAGCAGGAGAGTCAGAGATAGATAAAACCTTCCTGAGGCAGGGCTAGGAATCCAAAGAGTATCCTGGTCCCTCCAGGCCCTTTTAGACTGTGTTCACTTCTGCTGTCTGTTCACTAAGGGAAACGCCTGCAATGCTTTAAACACGACTTGAAATTTTTTAAATGAGCATTCTATCGGAAATCTACTCTAAGTACCAAAATATGTTTTCATAAAAACAAGGAAATTTTTCAATCAGTCAAGATTTTTCAAAAGTCATTTTTATTAGTCAACACTGACAGATTGATATAGAAGGAAAAAGAGCTAAAAGGCAGAATTGTAATCTGGGTGGACCCCATTGTCCACCCTGCAGTGTCCTTCCCAGAGAGCTCAGGATTAAACACATGGGGACAATTGAATGTTATAAGTACTTTCATTGTTCACAAGAGCAGAGGTGAAAATATTAGAGATAAATTGCCTGAAAGCAAAACCCTGAAATCCTTTTAGGGCTACTCTAGACCTAGGGATACTCTAGATCACTAAAATAGTGAGGGAAAACGATTCCTCCATTTTTCTAAGGAGACATTTAAAAGTACCATGAGCAAAGTGAAGCCAAACAGGCTTATATTTTAGAACTTGAATCGATTAAAAAAAGAGAGCTAAGAATACAGCAAATCCTTCTGTTACAACTGCAGCACTACTGTAATAACAGCATATTTTCTATGAAATAGAGTTTCTAGTTAGAAAGATTATCAACCTACCTGATGGTCAATCTCCATCTAATTTGTTCTTCTTGAAGTTGAAATTTTATGGTCTCACTGCTCATAAATACCTTTATGAAAACTGCCAAATACTTATCTTGGCATACAAGGCCCTACATGATCTGGCTTCTATCTACCATTCAATCGTCTTCTTGCCCTGACACACCTCTCTCTCCCTGTTGCTCTCTCTCTCTCTCACACACACATCATACATTCATTTTCACTTGAGTTCTGCTGGCCTTTTAAAAAATTTCTCAGATTTACCCTGCTTCCCTTTTGCTATAGGACATTTACTTAAGATAACTCCTTCCACAGAGAACACCTCCCACTTCCTTTCATCTAGTAAACATTCTGAATGTGCTAGCTCAATCTTCACTTCCTCTAAAATGCTTTACTCATATCCCTTAGACTAGAACAGATTTATTATATAATCTCATTGTATCACACCCTCTTCTTTATAGAACTTATTTCTATCATTTTCCATTTAGACACGTGATTATTTAAATAATGTCTTGGAGATCACTAGATTGTAAGCTCCATGAGGGCATGATCTTTTGTATTTTGTCTGGCACTCAAAATAAAATTATTGATTGAAAGAACTGAATGATTGACTCAACATCAATGGCCCTAGGACCAAACATAACCAGGGAACAAACAGCTGGGTTAACTATTTAACCTTGATGGTGGTTTCACATTTGTTGTGTTTGAGTCATGGACTCTAATCTTATTTACTTGACCCTAGGCCCTGGGCAAACCCTAAGGCAGAGATTATTGGTTTTTTGTTCTATATGATAAAGGAAGCTGAGGTAGGGCAGGGGAAAGCCATTTTTGCAAGGTCCCTCAGCAAAGAGTCAGGTAGATGTGGAAATAAAACTCACACCTTCCGAATCCCACCCAAGCTCCTTTCTTCAGTGCCTCTTTTGGAGCTTAGTTATCATTTTCTTACATTTACTTGATTGTCTCCAATATAAAAAACAACCCATAAAATATTTTTCTTAGAACTCCTGAAATGTGGTCATTAGGCATTAGAACAAAATGGTAAGGAGACCAAAATGGGGATCTAGGATAGGCACAAACAATATGTACTTTGGAATAAGGTTGAGGGTAACTCTTACTACTACCCTTTCCTGGCTGTTTGATGTTATGTAAATTAATTGATTTCTGTAGACTTGAGTTTTCTTCAATTATAAAATAGTGTCAATGTCTTGTATGGATTATGAAAAAAATTAAAGTGTTTATGAAATGCCAACGACTATTGTAGGTGCATAGCCGGTTCTTAATATAAGTTAGAGTTCTACCACTACCATTTAATGTCATGACCACCAGTTACTTTTCTTGGACCCCACAGTCAGAGATTCATGCTGAAGTTGAGCCAAGCATATCATAAGGATGAGCTGCACCAGTGGCATTTACACTTGGCATTGACAGAAGGATGAACTTGATGTGCTTCCTCAAACAACATTGAGTCAACTGGCTCTTATTTGTAAATGAAAGAGTCAGTTCAATATTATATATTTTCTATTGACTTTTGGATAAGAATTTGATTCAATTTTTTGAATTATTTGGACAATTATGAATCATGTTTCTAGATTAATTTACTTTGTTATCTAAGTAGTCAGAGAAAGAAGAGAAACTCCCCCAGTGAGCCTCAGCTGAAAGAAATTTGCACTTGTCTAAGTCTAAATGCCTTGAAGACATATGGAGGAAGTGCAGACAACTATCACAGAAAGGACAGGACACATTATTTATCAATCTGCACATAATGAGTTTATAATACAAGGTTTACTGGAGATAATATCAGAATATTTCCTAGGTCATTTGCCTGCGCTTATTTAGTTTAGAACCAATCCGAAGAGTCTGCATTTTCAGAAGTTCAAGGTTACTTCATTTTAGTAGAAACAAACAGATTTGCTTTTCCCTCAAGCAACTCAGTGTTACAAATAAATTTAACAAATATTTTCATTTTTATAACACAAACTGATATTGAGATATTAAACCTCAATAATTTATTTTCCTTTTTTATAAACATTTTAAGAGCCATTGGATGACCAAATTTGATTGTAAGTTTGCCTTAAAAGTCAGGAGCATAAAATTTTCATATACTGAAAGCACAGGTTATGATTGTGTCTTCCAAACTGAACAAATATATTCAGTCTCCGAGCCCTCCTTTATTCTCTGCCATCACTTGGAACTCTGCTTCCAATATGTCACTGACTGACTTCTTTTTTCTTTGGTGGCGCCTGTAGCATGGAAAGATATCAAAGAACCAGTGAGGATGTGAAATCAGGCAAGTAGCAGGAAAAGCGAGTCTGAGGATTGGTTAAAATAATAGCACATGTTAATCGAGGCCCTCTATTTGCATTTATTTCATAAACAACGGTGTATTTTAGAAGGTCATCCTGCTTACAACAATCTCATGAAATAAATGTGCCTCATATTTTACAGATGAAAAACATGAAACTTGGTCATTCTTGTGAATGAAAAGGCTGAGATTTAAACCTATTTGTGTATAATGGTCTAAATACCTTTTTTTCTGATAAAATGCTGATTAAAATATTAAATGAACTATAAACAATAAGTAAATATAAAAGGAGGCTTTACAGTCATTAAGTTCACACTTTAAGAAATCCACAAAGTGTAAGGTCTATAATTATAATAAATATAAATTAATTAAAATAACTGATATATTGCAAAAATACTGGTATTCAGGCAGATATTATCAAAGTAGACAGATGCGGACAGACGTACCACTTGTCAAGCCATGCTGTGGCAGCATCCCATATAAAGTAGAGGAAGACGGGCATGGATGTTAGCTCAGGGCCAGTCTTCCTTACAAAAAAGAAAAAAAAGAAATAGAAAACATAAAAGATCATATGAACATTAAAGACATACAATCAGTAGTATGTAGAAAATCTTTGCTAAATATTCAAGGAAGAGATAATTCCAATCTTACACATTCTTTTAAAAAATACTCCCTAACTCATTTTGTAAGCTAGTATAATCTTGCTACCCAAATCAGAAAAGGACAGTATGAGAAAGAAAAAATTATAATACAAGTTTACTCATGGGCATAAATGTAAAAGTTCTAAACAGCCAGCATCCAATTGTGAGTGACTAGAGACTGAGGAAAACTTCTTGCTTCATAGCAACCAAACCCAGACACAATACACTGTTAAGAAATAGTTGGACTCACTTAAGTTAGGATAGTTCTGCTGGGGTCATCCAAAACACAAACAAACAAGCAAACAAACAAATGGAAGCTTATCCTGCAGGCATAAGACAGTTGGGTTTTAGGGTAGCTGGTACCGAATCTTAGGTGTCTGACAGCCAGAGCAGGGATACCCAGGACCCAGATGGGAATGGCAGAAACCAAAGTTACAGAGCCTGTATTGTAAGGAGCTGATTTGGATAAGAAAGCAATAGGGAATTATTTTACCCTGGGGCTAGATTCTTGAGACATGCAATTGCAGAGATATTTATCCTTGGAACAATAATCAGTGAAAGAAAATAAGTCTGAGACTCCCAAACTCAGGCATGGGAGGCTGACTTGGCCAGAAGATGGATCTAGTTATCAACAGAATTTAGCCATTTTGCAGAAAAGTTTCACAAATCTAGGTACAAAGGACTTCCATAGGTTAAAATCAGATTTGATCTTACAAATAGTTTGGTATTACCTAGTTAAATGAATATGCATATTTCCTATGCCCAGCGGTTCACTACTTTGTATCCTTAAAGAAAGTCTTGCATTCATACATAGGGATGTATGCTTAGACATGTTCATAGCAGCATTGTTCATAACTTTATAAAAAGTTAGAGGTTATCCAAAGTGCCATCAACACTAGAATAAATAAATAATTTATGGTTCATATATAATACTATACAGCAGTGAAAAAAGAATTGACTACCCTACATGGGCCAATATAGACAAATCACAGGAGCATAATGTTGAGTGAAAGAACAAAACAATTTACAGAATAATATATATAATATGACTCCATTCAAAATAGGTAAATCTAAGTAGTATCATGGGGGATAACCAACGCAAAGCCTAAGATGGTGTTAGGGAGCAAGCAGGAAGATTTGAAACTTAGAAGTGCAGAAGAGACCTCAGAAGTTTAGATACAGTTCTTGTTCTTGAAGGTGATGAGCACATGAATTTTTACTTGTCATTGTGTTACTGGACACATACACAGGTTCTTTACCTGCCACATAAGAGGTGCCAAATAAAAACTGGAATGCCAGACTTGTGGTAAGGAAAGTGTTTTTATTTTGGGTGACCTCAGCTGGGAGACAAGAGTGAGCCCTCAAATTTGTCCCATCTCCCCAAAAGATGGGAGGCAAGAGGTTTTAAAGGTTGTGAGGAATGTGGCTGCTTGTAGGGAGGAGGAGCCTGTGACCTTGCTGGCTGACACTTTCCCACCAGCCTGCATCTGGCCTTGTGATGCTGCTTGCAGGGAGCAGGATGGGGAGATAAGGGAATCTGTAGGTGGGTGTCCTTGGTTGTCTGTCTCCCTGGTGGAGGGTGGATTCAGGTGCCAGGAAGCCAGGGCTTGGGGTCTGGGAAGCTTAGGCTTCTTGATATTCTCTGGATATCAGTTTCCATGTAATAAAACTTCAAAAGACCTATAACTAGCCAAAACTTCAATGTAAGCCCAGTGTGAGGCCACCTGGGCTTTTAACAATTTGTAACTTCTATGCCTTGTGAAGTTCAGGAATGCAAAGGTTTAAAAAACTGATATTTAGATATAAATGTAACTTAGAGAAGCAAGGGAAGGGGATGAGTGCTTTTGGTTTTAACCCCATATATGCTGGATTTAATGTGGGGGAACCTATATCAGGGCCAGCATCGATTCTTTTCTTCTTCACAGTATGCATGTATGTCATACGTGTGTGTCTATGCATTCTTTAGCATGTATGTATGCTATATTTATCATTTAAAAATATTTTAATGAAGAGTAGGTTTTGGCCAGACTGTGACAGCAGCACTTAAATGTCAGATAATCCATTTGGACAAGTTGCCATAAGCTCCTATTCTCCAGGACAAACGAAGCAAGAGGAGTGAAGCTGGACACGTGTACATGTGCATGCATGCCTTGTGTGGCTGACCAGACATGTGAACTGGAGAGTAACAACCTCTTTGAACGGAGAGGCCACTCCTCAGCTCCAACTGGATCAGGCCATAGGGAATATGGGCTGGTATTACTACCTTTTTCAGTACTCTAAAAGAGAAGCCAGAAATCTAAATTTTTATAGGAAATCTTTGACTTGTTAAAGGTTTCCATTTTCACAAAGCACACCTGAGATAACATCTGACCAGATCTGACCTGCAGATTGCAAATTTGCTACCTGTTATTTGATCTTTATCCTGCATGGAGTAATCCTAGGGGAATTCTTGGAATCTAAACTATGAATGGGATCAAATACCAAGATCATGAGAAGATTTAAGAAGAACAATACAGAAGCTGGGTTTCAAAATCTGATAAAAGTGTATAGGGTGGATCAGAACTGGAGTGAACAGGTGATCGATCACACAAGCTTAAGTAAGACATACTAGGAACTGAATGGGCTGGAAGTCATAGAAATACATTGAAAAATGTAGATATTAGCAAATTTGTGGGGCTGCAATTTAGCAGTACTGATGCATTGTGTTCCCAAGAGGAGGGCCTTTCAAGTCCTATGACTGACTGGTGGTGATATGAATGGGCTCTGGAAACATGAAAGGTGAAAAGGAAGATAGTGAATTCTATGTTCAAAATTCTAACTTTGGCCAGCCATCTATGTGCAGATTCCTTGCAGATGTTTGGAAATCTAAAATAGGAGAATATCTGAGAGAGGGAAGGATCTGAGGTTGATAGTGAGAGTTGAAATTAGGTGAGACTGAGGAGAGAAATCCTATGTACCAACCATGTTTTGTAAACTATGACTAAGTGAACTCCAATTGAATATATTTGTTATAATTTTAAAACAGAGCTTTGTAACCACAACACAGTTTTGTGTAACAGAAAGAACACAAGCTTCGGAGGTAGCTAGTTTGAATTTACTTTTGCTCCCACAATAACCAGCCATCATTTAGCCAGGCTACAAAAGTTTTGTAAGCTCTAAGCTTCACATAAATGGGGAGTGAAAAATGCTATCTCATGAGGGAGAAGTAAGAATTGATTGTAATGTTTTAGAAAACACTGGGCCAGTGACATTTTGGCAACTCAGTAAATGTCAATTTTCCTCCACTTTTCCTTGGGGCCGATTTTCTCTGTACGTTGCAGGCTGGATGTTGCAAGATGGGTTCTATAGAAGCATATGTTGAAAAGAAGTCAGGGTGCAAAATTGTTACTAGGAATCAATACCTGTCTAAAGAAAGGGGTGGAATCAGAATTGAGCAGAAGTCATGTTATGGTGTCAACCCAGAGGAGGCAGTCCTGGGGCAAGTATTTCATGTTTGGAGATATCCTATATTGATTCTGTTGACACAAAATAACCAGTAACCATTCTGTAGATAAGAGAGATAAGGTGAGTTTTACTTGAGCGAAGCTAAGGATTATAACCTGGGAAGGCAGTTTCCACAAAGGCAGTAAGCATTCTGGAGAAACAGGGTTTTCAGTACAGTTTTACACCTTTGTAGAACAAAGAACACATGTTAAACATACCCAGGATACATACTCATCAAAGTTTCAAAGAGGTATTCAATTGCAAATTATCAGGTTTACATGACCCTGATGGCCCAGAAAGGGAACTTATCTTCTGGAGTACTAATGTGGCATTACCAGTAGGGTGTCACCAATAGGGCATTACCGATATGGTGCTACAACACTGGCATCCTAGGAGAGGAAGTATGCATTCTTAAGAGAGTGCATTCTTTTACTTTGAGATAATGTTTAATGGATTCTTTACTTTAACAGTTAAAGCAGATGTACAATGCATATTTGATAGTTTTACCAGCAACAGTTGGATTGGTGTGGTGAGCTCCAGGTTTTTGGTCCACAGACACAAAAGAATTTGAGAGTGGACACACAGTGGAAGTTTGAACAGAGGAGGATTTATTAGTAAAGTGAAAGTTCACCCCAAGGGGAGGGGTGGGCAGGCTCTAGACGAGCATCTGCGTCATCTGCATCAAAGTTGTGGGAGTTGGTGTTTTTGAAGATTGGATCCCCGGGCAGGTGAGGGTCCTGGAACGCGGACTGATTGGGGCATTGTCTCCACCACCACGTCGGGAGGGGGAGATTTTTTCCTTACATAAGCATCTCTGGAACTCTCATGGCAATGATCCCCTGCAAGGGGGTCAAAACCCCAATGCAAATGAGGCTATAATGAGGCTAGGGGCTACTCTCAGTCAGGGTTGGGGGGAGTGTTGCACATCCGAAGAGCTGCTGCCCAGTAATGAGGATGCTGCACCTGGTGGAGTGGCCTTGCTCCCAGCTCATCTAGCTTGGGTGTTACAACACTGGCATCTTAGGAGGGGAAGTGTGAATTCTTAAGAGAGTGCATTCTTTTACTTTGAAATAATGTTTAGTGCATTGTTTAACAGTTAAAGCAGATGTAAAATGCCTGTTTGATAGGCCATAAGTCAGCCTTCTTTAGTTGAAGCCAAATCAGTTTTAAACCAAAATGGCTACCCCATATACCTCAATATGTGACAATGTCTTGTCAGTTCTAAATGACAGGACCTTGATATCCCACCTTGATCAGTCACTGGAGGCTGGCTGCCCTAGGAAGGATGTGACTGTGACTGAGGCAGCTCTCTGCAGCTGAGGGAGACCTTGAAGGAGGAAACAGCTAGAGGCTGCCTGCTGCTCACCCTGGATACAGCTGGGCAAAAGGTTTTCCTTGAATTGGGATGGGACAAGGAGTATCCATGTTTATGACACTGGATAAGGCTCTACTTTTCCCTGCTTGACTGTGAACTAATTGAGGGATGTCACTAGGTCTTCATTAAATTTACAATAATAGTAATAATAGTTGACTTTGTTAGTGCGAAGTGCACATCTAGGCCTGCACTAAACCTTTATAGACATTATTTCAGATGAAGAACCAAATCTTTATCTCAGATGAATTAATAAATGGATCACATACCTAGAAAGCAGTAGAACAGTGCTTCATACCCAGATAGTTGGGCTCAAGAGACATGTCTTACCTACATTGCTCTACTTCTTCCCCAGTGCCTGGCTGGTACAGTACCTGGCACAAATTTGATCCTCAAAGATTTCTGCTTAATTTAATTGAGCATGCATAGTTCACACATCCCCCTGGTATTTATGCATGGCTATTTGAGAAACTCATCTATACACAGCAAGTGATCTTCGTATAGGCAAAATTCTACAGTTCCCCATATCAAAATCTTGCAAAGGTAAATTCAGAACTAAAATACTCCAGAAAACCTGGGTTGCTTAGTGTTTCAAAATGGAACTCATTCACAACTGTCCCTTTTGATATTCTTGAGGGAAGAAGGAAGTAACCCACCCAAACATGCTCAGGAAATGATAAAATATCCACTTTAAAGAGAGGAACAGAAACTTCTAGCTATGGGATCTAAAGTCTCTAGACTTCAGCTACCTAAGTTAAATGTACACACTAACATGATTACCTATCTCATAGTGTTGTTGTGCAAGAGAAACAAGTCAATATCTACAAAGCACTTAAAACAGTGCACATGTGTTCAGTCAGGGCTGGACATTTTATCCCTATTATTATCATATACAGTACCTCTTCAGAATTTCTAAGAGTCAACCACTAAACTTATGTATATTATTTTATTCATCCTCATAATAATATAAACTTGATATTGTTTCTATAATTTTTCACATAAGAACAGTGAGGTGTGAAGCCGTTAAATAAATTTTCCAAGTAAATCCAGCTAGTCTAGTTATTAGAATTACTATAGCTATGTAAAATATTACCCCCAAACTTAATAATATCAAACACTTATTTATTATGCTCACAGATTCACACATTCTGTGGGTCAGGATTTGCACAGGGCAGAGTGGAGCTGGCCTCTCTGTGACCCACAGCGTCCAGAGCTGCACCTGAAGGCTCACTCACTTGCATGTCTGGCCGAGGATGCTGGCTGTTGGCTGGAGGCCTCAGTTCATCCCCACATGAGCTATTTGAGCTTCCTCACATCATAGTGGCTAGTTTCAAGGGCAAGGATGCCAAGGGAGATTGAGATAGAATCTGTATTGTCCTTTATGACCTAGCCCTGACATCACACAATGTCTCTTCTGCACATTCTCTTCAGCAACGTGGTTACAAAGCCCTATTCTGGTCGAGGGGAGAGGAAATGGACTCTGCCTCTTGGTGGGGAGTGGTATGTCTCTGGAAGAACACGTGGGAGCAGAAATAGTGTTTTAGACATTTTTAATTGAGATTTTTATTAAGAGAATTACAGATTCTCATGTAGTTGTAAAAAAAATAATACTGGATCTCATGCGCTCCTTACCCAGTTTCCTCCAGTGGTATCATCTGCAAAATAACAGCACAGTATCACAACCAGGATATTGGTATTGATGCAATACACCAATCTATTCGATTTCCTCAGTTTTACTTTATGGTGATGTTTTTGGAAAATACACTTTATCATACAAGTAGATGCTAAAGCTGGGCCAAACCCATGTCTGTCTGGCCCAAAAGCTGAACTCTTAATCACTGTGGGATAAAGTATCTGACCTCTGTATTTTTGCAAAGTCTAAAAAAAGGAAAGGTATGCTGGCAAGCTCAAATCCATCACTGCTTAGGGAATAGTTTATTTTTGTAGTTCCAATAATAGTTCCAAAAAGCTCCACTGATCCCTTACTCCCCCAAACATTGTTGTCTAAAACTATGTCTAATTGATAAATTAGCCTAATGAGGATAATAAAAATAGAGAAAATAAACAAGTACAACAGAAATATGATCATTTACTATATTCTTACCACATTCCAATTCTATAATAAATATTCAGTATTCACAATCTCTAATCTTTGTAGAAGCCAACAATGTTACATACTATTATTCATTCCCATTGTACAAGTAGGTAAATCAATATACAGAGAGTTTAAACAACAGGCATCAAGTTTTAATGCAGCTAGGTCACAACCTGTATTAGAGCCAGATTAATTGAAAATCAAATTCTCTAATCTGAATTTTTTTTTTTTATCTTTCTGTCCTTCTGGAAATAAACTGTCTAAGTAATAGAATGAAGAAAAATTGACTTAAAAAGAGCCTACTTCCCTATTTTCTGCCTAATATACATTTGGCCCATCTTGAGTCACCAGAGGTCAGAGTTACAAGTTGATTTTCATAGTTTTGTTAGGAGCTAGTGAGCTTTGCACACTAGGTGACTTTTCACAGCACTCCTCAGCCATGAAAGACGATCCATCCTTCAATGAAATTTGAAATCATAGTTAGATCTCTAGATGCGTGTATTGAACAATGGCAGATTAATTTCCCTCAAAGAATTTAAAATATCGTCAACAAACTTCACTAGTTAATTGGAATGATTGAGTACTGCCTCTGACCATCTTCAGGGATTTATAATTGGGTGAATTGTAAAGATCATGTGTATTTTGTTGAAAATATGTCAACTAGAGGAGGCTTAAGTAAAGTAATTTTCTGAAAATTATTATGACATTCCAGGAAGCTACAGTTCCTCCAAGTAAATAAAATTCTATCTTTGTAACTAACTTGACCTTTTTAAAAAAACTTTTTTAACCATTCATGTTACAGAGAAAAAGTTAAAATTGATCAATCAACAAGCATTTACTGAGAATTTGAAGAATGGTGCTACAAGAGAAGGGCACATCAGATATATAGTTCTGATTAACTTACATCAATAAAACCAGTACACACAAATAAAACAAGAAAACTAGTACATAAAAACGGATTATAATTCTTAAGTACTTCTACTAATATAGTATAGTAGTAACAGAGGAGGACTGATACTCAGAAAACTTACGTTTATTAGAAGCTCTTTCCCTTCCACCCTTAAAAGTTGACACGCTTTCAGGCATTGTTCTTTACTCTTTTTTCATTTTACACTCACCATCTCCTGTGAATGAAGTCAAATCAAATGATGCCAGCACTTCTATTGCTGGCTCTGATGAAACAGCAGGAGTGCCAGACTAACAAACTCTTAGACAAAGTTGGAATAGGATAGTTTATCCAGCTTTGTCAGTGAAGCAGTGAGCCAGTGACCCACACCATCAATCACCTCTATCCATCACACATCTCATCCACTCATCCATGACATGTGAATTGAGCTCTGCCCTAATGTGTTCCTAGGCAACTTCTGTAACCCTGTTGCTGTAGCTTCAAAAGACTGGTTCTACTTTCTTAGATATCCTTTATATACTTAAGAACACATTTAAAGAACATTCTTTAAATGAAGGAGTCTTCATTTTTGTGAAAATTCTATTTATGGTTTTAATTTTGTGTGTGGTTCTAGTTCACAAGCAGAATTTTCAACAACAACATGACAGTATTACTACTTTACCATTGATATGCTGGTGACTCAGAAATTTGTACCTCCAAATTATAGCTCTATTCTGATCTCCTTTTAAGACAATGCATCTAATTCCTCTCTGTGTCCTTCCTTTGGTGGCACACAGTAGGTGTCTGATAAAACAATGAATAAATGATTAGCCTTAGCTAACTATGTGACCTTGGACTAGTCCATCAACTCTTTAACCTGGATTGCCTCACCTGAAATATAATACAATTAGACTGGCTCATTCCTGTGAGTTCTTCCACATCTGACACCTAGTAATTCTAATTGCAAATAAATATCTAGTAGCTTTTATGTCAAATATTCATATGATATAATGCATTTCTTCATACTATAGGCATTATTCTATACCTTAGCTAATGATAGAGTAGTTAAGTCCTAAAATAATATAAAGGAATCAACTCTAAACATTTTAATAATTCTCAGTGAAATAATAACAAAAGGCATAAACTATTATCAGAGGCATTCTCTGAGATTCTTCTACTCAGCTAAGAACTTCAAGACTCTTCGGGGCTTGACGGTAATGTTTTCTATCACACTGAGGATAAAAATTGCTAACATCACATGTTGAGTTATTAGACCATTGTTGAGAAAACATGCCTCATATTAGAAATGAAAATAGATATGCTGCCACTTCACTCTCTTAGGAGTTTTATAAATGGATTTGAAAATGACTTTGTCATATTTAATAGGCTCTGTTCATTTACGAGAAAGAAAGAGTTCAGTTGCCCATAGACCTTTCTACTTTACTATCACTCAATGGCTTATGGTCAGTTTCCTTCTGCTTAATTAATTCATTCTATTATCATGGAAACAGATAAAGGAGTAGTTTTTTTTTTTTTTTTAAGTCATCATTGTAATGCCCACTATAAGGCATATTTTAATCACTTTATTTTCTTATTTATTATTCATATCCACTCCTGCAAACAATTGGAAAGTACTATTCTAATTCTTAAAGAGATCTCAAGAGAAATACCATCTAGTACAAGAAGCAGCATACACAAAAACAAATCTAAGGCAGTATATGTTTAATGTCACATGAGGGCAACTATCAATGAATCTTTTAGGACAGTTAATTGTCAAAAGGGAGCAAAATATGGACAGTAGCTCCTAGAACAGAGTACTAAAATAGTGGAGAGGATGTTTTCAAGCTATGCTTTTCCCTTCTTAAGCTAAATTGCAAGTAATAATCACTGTACATTGAGAATCTATAAAATATTGTAAGCATGCAAATCTATTAATTTTTTTACTATCTGTAAGATATAAAGCCAATCAGGTTAACTGCATTATCTCAGTTAATCATTAAAAACCTTTTTGAGTTTGAGAAACACTGTTACATTTGAACACTTCACCTTGCCAGTTGTGAGGTCCAGACCTAGCCCTGTGGTCCTGCTTAAAGACGATGACCATGATGTTTTCAGACTACACTTGGGGCAGCAAGGACAGAGTCACAGGGTCTTGGATTCAAAGCTGGAGCAGCCACTAATGGGCAGGGCTATGTGGTGGTTTAAGGCAGTAACTCTTGGGCTTTGACATGCCTGGGAATCACAGAGTGAACTTGCTGCATTTCTCTTTCTGGGCACCAATCCCCAGTGATGTTGCTTGTTCAGTAGGTTGGGTTGGGGATTATGAGTTTACATTTCTGTCAGGCTCCCAGATGATTCTAAGCTGCCAATAAGAGGATTCCACTTTAGGTAACCCTGGTTTAGTATGGGCTCTGAGGCCAGTCTAGTGAGATTTGAATCCCAACTCTAACATTAACTAGCTGTGCGACTGTGGGCCTCAGTTTTTTCATCCGTAAAATGGAATTAATGGTAATAATTACCACATAGTCTGTTATGAGGAGTCAATGGGTCAATACAGAGAAAGTGCTTACAAAAGTGCCTACTATGTCCTCCACAGGTGGTATTATTACCACCACCACTACCACCACTAACAACCACAAAAACACCACTGCCACCACCACCATAGGTCATTTACAACAGAGCTAAGTCATCAAAGAATGTCCTGAACTTAGGTGGACAGGCAGATAAGAAACTAAAAAAGAGAAGGACACAAAGCCAACTATAAGGTAAACTATCTCTGAAGAGCTTTGGTGTTTGCTCAAAATAGAATATCGAGGGCATGGATGCAAAATAGTGATAGAAAAGGAATAATGATAGAAAAGAAATCTTTATGTATCCTACATGCTAGTGATTCAACTTCAAAAAATAAGTATATCAGGTGTTCCCTGAAGGTAGGACTACATTTCTCTTATCTTCGAACTCCAACTCTCCATATAAGGCCTGGTATGGAATTAATGTTCATTTATTGACTAAATAAGCCCAAAAGCTCTAACTTTGGAAAGTCATTTTACCACTCAATTTGCACTTCCATTAAATAGGGGAAATGCTTCTTTAAAATGCACGTACACATACACAAATCTCTATGAGATATTGCTTTCTCCACATTATAGATAAAATTCCAGAGGCACAGAAATGTTAAGTAACTTGCCCTTCAACAAGTAAGGGGTAGGGCCGAAATTAAATTCCCATTTTCACTGTCTTCTGCCAAATTTGGCCTGAATGTGGGAGTAGAGAGAATTATATACTAATTTTTCTTTGTAATAATGGTGTTTGCACTAGGAGATAATACAATTTATATGGTATACATCAATGCCTTTTTTAAAGAATTTCTGAAACTATCCTCTCTATTCTCTCTGCCTAACTGAGCCATTATCCACGAAGAATCCTGCTGCAGAAATTGTTAAAAGAGTCATAAAGATTGAAAATTTAAGTAATTGTTAATTAAAAATTGTTGAATGAGTGGAGCATGTTCAAAGGCTGGCAGTAAATCTACACGTTTTTGGATACTTTAACAAAATAGAAACCTGAATCTTTTCTGGAGGTTCTAGATCTGTCTGAAGAATGGAGGAACGGCCTAAATAAATGATAGAATCCTATGAGTTCTTCTCATTCTAGCTTTCTCTGGAATGCTGTCATTCTTTATAGTCTATAACATAGTTACAGTTGTAGTTATAAATAAAGATTTATCTTTGTCCATATATTTCAGGAAAACTTCAGCTTTAGTATTCCTCAGATTAATATATGTTCATTGATTATTTTTGTCAAGTATTCACCATATCCTATATAAAATATAGGTCTTTCCTTTTTCCACATTATAAACCAAAAATATCCCCCATGAAGTATATTGAGTAATGGAGTCTAAACCTGTAAGTGACCTGAACAATCTCAGTCCCGTGTCATCATTTGAATGACACCACCATGTCTACTACCTGCAGCCTTGCGTGAGCTGCTCGTCACGCCTGTGGTCTCTCTGCATCATTGCTACAACTCACCTACTTTGGAAGACACTGCCCTTCCTTTGCAAACTACAAAACTGAGGTGCACAGAATTTAAATAAGGTGACATGTAATGTCCAGTGTTGGGCTGGACAAATAGTGTGTTCCTTCTCAGTCTCTAATTTCTCCAATATATCAAACAATAACTCATTAAAAGTCCATAAAGTTCACTTAATTCTTTCAGGCCAGTGAGTTCTTTAACACCAGAGGTACAATTAAAAGACTGCATTTCAGCTACTTACTGCAACTGAAAACAATTTATTTGTAAGATTGGGATGTAGATTTTTCATAACCCCCATTTTTAATTCATTCCCTAAAATAAGTACTTCAGACCCACAAGTTTCCTTTTTTGAGGCGTCTATACACTCCTTCCTGTCAAAGGGCTGCTTCTTTCTACTCTGTTCTCTAAGGGTTTGTTTGCCTTGATGACAGCTCATCTGAGTCACCTAAACCATTTATCTGTAACCCTCTCCTCTCATCATGTCATAAAGCAAGGACTGTCCTCTCTTTCAGTCTTTAAATTGTCTTGCATTTCAGTGTTCCAGACCTTTCAGAAATTATTACCTCAACCAAATGTAGCATGAACTAAGATTCCTCTGACCTCTGGGTCAAAGCTGAGCTTAGGGAAGTCTTTGATTATATATAGATAGCTTCTGAAGGTTTGCAACTGGGGTGGTTTGGGAGAAATTTACATGCAAAGACCAAAGAAAATTATTTAAATTCAAAAGGCTAATTTAGTGGTAGGACTGAAATTCTAGACTGTTGACTTTCAATTCAAGATTCTTTCCAGTCCCAGAGTTGGTGCTATGTATCTAAGGAATTAAATTTTACTTCCATTATCCAACTACATCAACTGTTGGTGCACTCTCATTACATCCAGAGGATACTTAATGAATGACTTTTTAATAAATGTGTGCAGGAATAAATGGTAATGAATGAATAACATGGAGAGCATGGAATGAGAGTATTAGTACTATGAAGCTGCCAATGGAGTGAGATGTGCACAGAGTCCCAGTCCTGTGATACCAACCATGTTCTTCACATCCCTGGAAGCATAAGATGTTGTCCTTATTTAGCAATGCAACCACTTTGAGTCCTACAAATGACCAGATATCTTAGAGTTAATCTGTGGACAATTCCAGAAAATACCTAAGATCTTTTTGCTTTTCTTTTATCTTATATAGAGAGATGAGCATAGATGTCAAAAATTATGTCTTTCCTTCATATTTATACATTTTGTCCTTTTACCTAAAAAAAAAAAATTGTGAAAATAAACAAAGACCAACTAAAGGATAATAAGCAAAGGTTATTTATACAGAGCTTGCTATAGCGAGGGAGTCAGCCACCATCACTTGTGTCTTGGCAGAGACTCAAAGGAAGGCAGAAGAGTGGGACAGATTTATAGCAGAAAAACAGCAAGATTCAGGTATTCTCTGATTGGAGGCTGTTGCCATGGGGAAGTGGTAAGAGAGCTCACTAAAAACAAGGCATTCTATGTGATTATGTGATTGGTTAGGAGTGCATATTGGACTATTTCTGGTTGGTCCTAAGTTGGAATTGTAGATAAAAATTATGGAATCTGTCAACTATTAATCAAGTTCTGGCCATTTTGAGCCAATCATTACAGGAGTAATTGTTTGACTTCCTGGATTGTTACTAGAAAGAGTACTCTGACTTCCCACAAATCTGACTTATAGATAGTAGGCTGGCATTTTCTGCTGGTTATTGTAGATAATGGCTTGGTTTCCTGGGCTGGTTGCTGCATGTTGTGGGTCAAAGTTCTATTTTTATACATGGTCTATCCATTATCTATTTGTATATTTAGTCTCTCAGAATGGAGTTATTGTATATTTCTAATCTTTTTGAATTTTCATTTTATTGATTTTAAAATTGGTCCCTAGAATGATGTTGGCATCATAAGATGCCCCTCCTGTTGAGACAGACTTTTTACAGCTAAAATGTGGCATCCATCCCTAAACAAAAGTGCTTTTGTGGGAGTTGTGGAATCCAGTACCACATACCAAGAGACCCAAAAGGACTCTCACCCATCTGTGCAGACAGACCTTAGTACAGGCTGTGGAACTAGCAGGAGCCTCTGAACCAGCTGCAGCCCCTCTTGGCCACAGTTGGGGAAAACCTGGAGAGCACCTACTTGCACAGACATCCATGGTCAAGAGAACCTTTGTTGAAATCCAAGTTTTCTGAGGAGAGATTCCAGAACTCCATTGGAGAAAAGAATAAGATACAAGTTTGGATGCATCAGAGAGGGTAATGGGAACTTTTCCAGCACTGCTCCCTCAAACACAACCTGGGGACTGAACTAGCAGGCAGCAACTTCCCCTGTGGGGGAAAGGGAGAGCCATGAGTGAGTCCCAGCTGTGCAGGATGCTGCTAAAGAATGTTTTTCTCCCACACCACCCAGAGTATTGAGATGAGACCTCCATGACTCATGGGAGAGAAGAGATTAGGGAAGAGGCTGATAAGAATATCAGAAGGCATTAAAGGGACATGGCTCCTGCCTATTGTGTTCGGGACTTCAGCAAGAAGCCCATCCATGAGCTGCTGGGAAAACCTCACCTGAAGATTTACCCACCTGGCCCACAGGCACACCCAACACCCTGAGGGACAAACCCACACCAACTCCCACCCTGTGATTGGCTCCTTGGGCATGGTCCCCAGGGCAGCAGCAAGAGCGAGCTCTGGTAGACAGGCAGTATGCTGAGAAAACAGGTCAAGGCCTACAGGCAGAGGAGAAACCATAAAACTGAGCTGTAGCCACATCATCAGGAAAACAAAAGAGAGGTTTCCAGCAGCTGGCCTGATGAATTGTAAAATCAAGAGAAGATATAGAAGCTTAATAATTATGCCATAAAAGGGAGCAAGAAGCATGGAGTAGGTGCATACATACAAGGTCAGAGAAAGTCCCAGATAAAAGCAGGACCAATGAAAGGTATATCCCATCTCAAGGCAGCTACTAAAGATTGAAAGAGGTGACTGATACTTCAAATGTGAAAACAGCAACACAAAACTACAAGGAACTATTGATCTGAAACAAATAGCTAGTTGTTTCTCTAGCAAAAATGAATTTGTTCAGGATCAGCAAAGAATTGCAATTTGGAGCCTGCAACAATGGCAAGCCACATTCAAGTATTGAGCAGCAAGAGGAGAAGAAACTCTTTTATAGAGAGGAGGAGGAAGTTGGGAGGGCTATTGTGAACAAAGAATCCCTTGGAGGAATTGAGAGTTTGAAGTGTTGTGGCTTTTCATTGGCTTAGTTGTGACAGTCTCTCACTGGCTGAATTTCTTGTCAGTCAAGAAGAGGAAGTCTTTCTTCTTCCTGTTCTGCTTATTATTCTTCTTATTCTTTCTTACTCCTATTCTGCTATTGACATAGGTTATGAGACCTTCCCTTTTTGACCTTCAGACTTCTTTTCATAAGGTTTCTGTTTATTAATTTTCATGTTTCCTTTTTTTTGGTCAAGATCTTTCTCTGAAAGCATCACTGATCAAGAGTCAGTTTTTTCCAATTTTAGCAACATTTTATCCCTCAATGCCAGTAAAGACCTTTCCTGGGTGTTGTGTCCCATGTCATAGGGAAAGTGCACAGATTGGAAACCTAGTGTGGCCACATTTGAATAACATGGAGGGGTAGAAGGGATAACTCTCAGGCACTTTTTATCTAAAGTCCATATGTTATCAAGATCACAGGTATTGGAGATCATCTGAAGTATTATGTCATCGTCAAAGATTTGGCAGACAGAATTTCAATAGGCTTGGTCTGGACATCATGGGAAAGCTGTCTTCTTAGATGTTGTCTGCTTCAATTTGGGGGAATTTTTACTTTCAGGTCACCAGATGATGTGCAGGTCCACTCAGGATTTGGCATTTTCTTTAGGTGTGTCATGTGACTTCAAGGGCCTATTCCCTGAAATTTGGCAACATGAGGTTTAGGTAGCAGTATCTGATAGGGGCCTTTCCAGTGAGGTTGAAGAGAGTCTTTTTGGAGGTGTCTTTTCCAATCCACAAAATCTCCAGGTTGCAAAATGTGATGCCTAAAGGTCTCTGTCTCCCAAGGGTGCACTGGGAAGATTGCTGTACCAAAACATGATTACTTTTCATAGAAGCAATTAGGCCTTTGCAATATTGTAGTATATCTCTTTTCATCAGCTGTGAGTCAAAAGAGGCAGGAGCCAAGTGCATTGGGTGTCTTGTGACTATCTTAAAGAGTGAGACTTTATGAGTTCCAAAGGGGTTAGATCTGAGATTTACAGGGACCAATGACAATGCTTTTGGCCAAGGTATTTGGAGGGTTTCTACAAATTTTGCTGATTCAGTCTTAATGACATTAGTGCATTTGACTAAACCAGAGGATTGAGTATGGTAAGCACAGTGGAAGTGTTAGAAAACCAGCCAAATAGTGCAGACTTGTAGAAGTACCTAACCAGTAAAATGAGCTCTTTGGTCACTATGAAGCTTGAAAGTAATTTCCCAGGTAGAGATAATCCTTTCCAGAAGAACTTTAACCACAAAAGAGGCAGTAGCCTGTCTGCAAGGGAAGACTTCAGTCCAGTGAGAAAACATACAAACCATGACTAAAACATACTTATATCCATGAGATAGGGGAATTAGTACAAAATACATTTGCCAAATCTCAGATGCTTTATTAAGCAGTTTAAAATGTCTAAGAGCAATATGAACAAGCTTCCATGGATTGTATTTTGGACAAGTGGGACAAGTGAGGTAGGCACTTTTTGCGACCTTGTTCATATTTCCCAAAAAATATTGATTAATGAATGCTGTCATTTTGTCAGGAAACCAATGGTTTAATGCATGTAGAGTGGTTAGGAGTGGGAATTTTAGAATCTCTGATAAGGTTGGGTTGTTCTTTGGTCAGACCAGACCTTTCTCTTTTTATCAGACCAACAATTATTGAATTTCCACTCTTGTTTGTCTTTTCTGAAGCTAATTCAGTTTTTCTAAGTTATCATTTGGAGAAATATCCCTTTGGACCATGACAAAGGTTTGGTGGTTGTTGGGTCCTTTAGGGGCTGTATTCCTTGCAGAAATATCAGCAAGGTGATTTGTTTAGCTTCCAAAGAATCAAGTTTAGAATGCCCTAGGATCTTAATAACAGCTAAACTGGCAGGTAAAAATATAGCATCTGGTAATTCCTGAACATAGGGGTTATTTTTAATTTTATTTCCACTGGAAGTAAGAAAGCCATGCTTCTTCCACAACATTCCAAAATCATGAGCTATTCCAAAGGCATATCTACTATCAGTATGAATATTGTCAGTTTTGCCCTTGGCTAAAGTACAAGCCTGTGTAAGAGCATATAATTCAGCCTGCTGGACTGATGTAGCCTTAGGCAAAGTTGCTGCCTCAATAATATCAAAAGAAGTTGCAATAGTATACCCAGCATAGTATTTGCAATTGTCACCCTTTGAATAAGAACCATCAGGAAACCATGAGAAATCAACATCACCCAAAAGAGTTTCCTGTATATCATCACAAGAGGTCAGGTGAAGATCTATCAGCATCAAGCAGTCATGAGAGAATCTGTTAGTAATGGAGGGGAGAAGAGTAGCTGGGTTGAGCTTATTGTAACATAAAGGAGTTATAAGAGGATCAGTTAAAAAGATTTCATAGGAGGTGAGGTTTCTGACTAAAATATGTTGAGTGTGATGAGAATTCAGGAGGACTTCTACTGCATGAGGTACAAAGATGGTTAAAGTGGATCTTACAATTTCCTCCATGCCAAAATTGCAGGGGCAATAATGCCTCTAAAGCAAGGAGGGTATACCCATGCCAGAGGATTCAGTTACTGGTTATAATACCCTATGGGTCAATGGTGGTCCCCATGTTTTTGGGTGAGTACCCCAATGGCATCCTCTTCCTTTTCATATACAAAAAGGGAAAAGGTAACCTGATAATCAGGATGTCCAAAGGCAGAGGTGTTTATCAAACTCTTTTTTAAGGTTTTGAAGGGTATAGCATCCACTTCCTCCTATAAAATTGGCTTGAGGTTGTTGTTTTTTAATAAAGCATATAAAAGTTTGGCCATAAGAGAGAAATTTAGAATCCAATTGTGGCAATAATCAACTAGCCCAAAAAACTTCACAGTTGATGCTTAGTTTGGGTTTTGGGAATCTTAGGACACCATGAAGGCTACCATGCCCTAAGTATCAAAAGTGTGTTTGGGCAAACTGCAGTTTTTCTTTGGCAATATTATGTCCTTTTTTTTTTTTCTTTTAAAATATTATTTTTATTGAGATATAATTGACATACAACATGGTATTAGTTTAAGGTGTACAACATAATAATTTGATATAATTATAAACTGCTAAATGATTACCACAATAAGTTTAGTTAACATCCATCACCACACATAGTTACAGATCTTTTTTTTTGTGATAAGAAATCTTAAGATTTACTCTCTTAGCAAGTTTCAAGTGTACAATATTATCAACTATAGTCACCATGCTGTACATTACATCCTCAGGACTCATCTTATAATTGGAAGTTTGGACCTTTTTATTTTATTATTATTTTTTTTCAGTTTTTATTGATGTTTTAATAGTTTATAACATTGTGAAGATTTAGTTGTATATTATTGTTTGTCAGTCACCATATGACTGCATCCCTTCCCCCCTTGTGCTCACCCCCCACCCCCCTTGCCCCTGGTAACCACCAAACAGTTCTCTCTGTCCATGTATTAATTTATATTCCACAAAAGTGTGAAGTTACATGGTGTTTGTCTTTCTCTCTCTGGTTTATTTCACTTAACATAATACCCTCTAGGTCCATCCATGTTGTTGCAAATGGGACAATTTTGTCTTTTTTATAGCTGAGTAGTATTCCATCGTATATATATATATACTGCAGCTTCTTTATCCAAACATCAGTTGAGGAGCACTTGGGTTGCTTCCACTTCTTGGCTATAGTGAATAATGCTGCAATGAACATAGGGGTGCATAAGCCTCTTTGGATGGTTGATTTCAGGTCAGTTGGGTAGATGCCCAATAGTGGGATAGCTGGATCATGAGGTATTTCTATTTTTAATTTTTGAGGAACCTCCATACTGTTTTCCATAAAGGTTGCACAGTTTGCATTCCCACCAGCAGTGAATTAGGGTTCCTCTTTATCCGCAACCTCTCCAACATTTGTTGTTTTCTGTCTTGGTGATTATAGACACTCTAACAGGTGTAAGGTCATATCTTAGTATAGTTTTGATTTTCATTTCCATGGTGATTAGTGATGTTGAACATCTTTTCATGTACCTGTTGGCCATCTGGATATCTTCCTTGGAAAAATGTCTGTTCATATCCTCTGCCCATTTTTTGATCAGGTTTTTTGTTGTTGTTGTTGTTCAGTTGTGTGAGTTCTTTGTATATTATGGAGATTAATCCCTTGTTAGATATATGATTTGTGAATGTTTTCTCCCAGCTGGTGGGTTGTCTATTCATTTTGATCCTGGTTTCATTTGCCTTGTAGAAGGTATGTAGTCTAATGAAGTCCCACTTGTTTATTTGTTTGTTTGTTTCCCTTGTCTGAGTAGACACGGAATCCAAAAGAATCCCTTTATGACTGATGTCAATTAGTGTACTGAGTATATTTTCTTTCAGGAGTTTTATAGTTTCAGGTCTCACTTTCAGGTCTTTAATCCATTCTCAGTTAATTTGTGTGTATGGCAATAGATGATGGTCTACTTCCATTTTTTGCATGTGGCTGTCCAATTTTCCCAGCACCATTTATTGAAGAGACTTTTCTTTCTCCATTGTATGTTCTTACCTCCTTTGTCAAAGATTAGCTGTCCATAGATGTGTGGCTTTATTTCTGGGCTTTCAATTCTGTTCCATTGATCTGTGTGTCTGTTTTTGTACCAGTACCATGCAATTTTGTTTACTATAGCTTTGTAGTATATTTTGGAGTCAGGGATTGTGATGCCACCAGCATTTTCTTTTTTCTCAGGATTGCTTTAGCTATACGGGGTCTTTTCTTGCCCCATACAATTTTAAGTATCTTTTGTTTTATTTCTGTGAAGAATGTCATTGGGATTCTAATTGGGATTACATTGAATCTGTAGATTGTTTTAGGTAGTATGGCCATTTTAACTATGTTTATTCTTCCAATCCATGTGCATGGAATAGTTTTTCCATTTCTTTATGTCATCATTGATTTCTCTCAATAGTGTCTTATAGTTTTCATTATATAGCTCTTTCCCCTCCTTGGTTAAATTTAATCCCAGATATTTTATTCTTTTTGTTGCCATTATAAATGGGATTGTCTTTTGAGTTCTCTTTCTGTTAGTTCATTATTACACTATAGAAATGTAACTGATTTTTGTAGGTTGATTTTAAATCCTGCCACTTTTCTGTAGTTTTGATTATTTCTAGTAGTTTTCCATTGGATTTTTTAGGGTTTTCTATATACAAGATAATGTCATCTGCAAATAGTGAGAGTTTCACTTCTTCATTGCCTATTTAGATTCCTTTTATTCCTTTTTCTAGCCTAATTGCTCTGCACAAAACCTCCAGTACTATGTTGAATAAGAGTGGTGAGAGTGCTCACCCTTGTCTTGTTCCTGTTCTCAAAGGAATGGCTTTCAGTTTTTCCCCATTGAGTAAGATATCAGCTGTGGGTTTGTCATATATGGCACTTATTATGTTGAGGTACTTTCCTTCTATACCCATTTTGTTGAGAGTTTTTATCATAAATGGATGTTGGATCTTGTCAAATGCCTTCTCTGCATTGATTGAGATGATCATGTGGTTTTTATTCTTTGTTTTATTAATGTGGTGTATCACGTTGATTGATTTGTGGATGTTGAACCATCCCTGTGTCCTTGGTGTTGATCTCACTTGGTCATGGTATATAATCTTTTTAATGTGTTGCTGTATTCAGTTTGCCTATATTTTGTTGATGATTTTTGCATCTATGTTCTTTAGTGATATTGGCCTGTAGTTTTCCTTCTTTGTATTGTCCCTGTCTGGCTTTGGTATCAGGGCGATGTTAGCCTCACAGAATGTGTTAAGGAGTATTCAATCTTCCTCTATTTTCTGGAATAGTTTGAGAAGGATATGCATTAAATCTTGTTTGAATGTTTGGTAAAATTCTCTGGAGAAGCCATTTGGTCCTGGACTTTTATTTTGGGGGAGATTTTTTGATTATCGTTTCGATCTCTTTACTTGTGATTGGTCTGTTCAGATTTTCTATTTCTTCTTGATTCAATTTTGGGAGGTTGTATGCATCTAAGAATTTATCCGTTTCCTCTAGGCTGTCCAATTTGTCGACATATAGTTTTTCATAGTATTCTCCTATAATCCTTTGTATTTCTGTGGTATTCATTGTAATTCCTCCTCTTTCATTTCTAATTTTGTTTATTTGAGTCTCCTCTCTTTTTTTCTTAGTGAGTCTGGCTAAGGGTTTTTCAATCTTATCTTCTCAAAGAACCAGTCCCTGTTTCGTTGATCCTTTCTACTGGTTTTTTTTTTTTTTTTGGTTTTTATTTTGTTTATTTCTGCTCTGATTTTTTTTTTAATTTTTTTTTTTTGGTGAGGAAGACCAGCCCTGAGCTAACATCCATTGCTAATCCTCCTCTTTTTGCTGAGGAAGACTGGCCCTGGGCTAACAGCCATGCCCATCCTCCTCCACTTTATATGGGACGCCGCCACGGCATGGCTGACAGGCAGTGCGTCGGCGGGCGCCCGGGATCCGAACCAGCGAACCCCGGGCTGCCAAGCGCGGACTAAACCGCTGCGCCACCGGGCTGGCCCCTGCTCTGATTTTTATTATTTCCCTGCTTCTGCTGATTCAGGGCTTTGTTTGTTCTTCTTTTTCTAATTCTGTTTCTAATCCCTTTCCCAGTTTTTTTCTTGTAGTTGATCATAGTTTCACAGCATTATGGTCAGAAAAGATGCTTGCTATGATTTCACTCTTCTTGAATTTATAAGGTTTGCCTTATTTCCTGATGTATATTTATCCTTGAGAATGCTCCATGCATGCTTGAGAAGAATGTGTAATCTTCTGTTTTTGGGTGGAGTGCTCTCTACATATCTATGAAATCCCTCTCATCTAGCTTTTTGTTTAAGTCCATTATTTCCTTATTGACTTTTTGTCTGGATGATCTATCCATTGATGTAAGTGTGGTGTTAAGATACCCTACTATTATTGTATTGTTGTCAATATCTCCTTTTAGGTTTTCAACAGTTGTTTTACGTACTTTAGTGCTGCTGTGTTGGGTGCATAGATATTTATAAGTGGTATGTCTTCTTAGTGAAGTGTCCCTCTTATCATTATATATTGTCCCTCTTTGTCTCTCATTACCTTTTTTATCTTGAAATCTACTTTGTCTAAGTATGGCAACTCCTGCTTTCTTTTGTTTGCCATTAGCTTGTAGTATTGTCTCCCATCCTTTTCCTCTGAGTCTGTGCTTGTCTTTAGAGCTGACATATGTTTCCTGGAGGTGGCATATTATTGGATCTTGGTTTTTAATCCATCCCACAATTCTGTGTCTTTTGATTGGAGAATTCAATCCCTTTACATTTACAGTGATTATTGATATATGAGAGTTTAATATTGCTATTTTATCACTCATTTTCTGCTTCTTTTTCATTTCCTTTGTTTCTTGTCCCATGTGTTTCAGACTGTTAATTCAGTTTGGTAGTTCTGTGTGATGATTCTCTTCCTCCATATTGTCAGTTCTATTGTTTAAAGATTCCAGATTTTCCTTTATCTCATCCATTGTATTTTTCATCTCCAAGATTTATGATTGGTTTTTCTTTATGGTTTCAATCTCTTTTGTGATGAAATTCCTGAATTCATTGAATTGTTTCTTTGAGTGTTCTTGTAATTCATTGAATTTTTTCAAGATAGCTATTTTGAATTCTCTGTCATTTAAATTATAGATTTCTGTGCCTTCAGGGTTGGTTTCTGGGTATGTGTCATTTTCCTCTTGGTCTGGAGATTTAAGATACTTTTGCATACAGCCTGAGTTTTTTGCCTTACTATTTCTCATGATGGGGATATCTGGTCACAGTTTTCACCTGCTGCCACTGGGTGGAGGCCATAAGTTGTGTGTTCTAAGCCACTGCAGTCCTCAGGGGGACTGTGCTGAAGTGCAGGGTGTGTGGAGGGAAGGGCTCTCTCTTTCACTTGCCTGTCCCGGGGGCTTCCTTCTTCCCTCACTATCTGCTCTCCTGGGGTGCTTGGATGTTGACTGCACACCCTGCTTCCCTGTGGGAATTGCTCAACATTGTGCATCTCTGAGAGCTCTTGGAGGGTGATTGTTTTCCTGCAGAGGGCTGCCCCTCCCCCCATCTGTGAGCCACACTAACTGGCATTGCTGATGAAATGAAGAGAGGGAGTAAATCTCCTTACCTCTCCCCACATCCACCAGGGCTTCCCGTGCCTCCACATACACATGTACAGCTGCCTGGATATCTTAGAAGTCTTTTGTGGTGTATGATTGTCATTTGTTGGTATGCAAATGATGTTTTTTGTTGTGTTTTATGGAGCTGAGATTCAAAGGAGAAAGCTCACTCTGCCATGATGCTGACATCACTCCTTAACTTTATGTCCCTTTAAGGTGAAAAGCTTTAGCAACTACGATGCTATCTTCCTGTGAGGAGGCTTGAGAAGGAGAGCAAAGAAGCAAATCATCCACATATTGAAACAAAGTAGAACACCTAGAGAACTTTATATCATCTGGATCACCCTTCAGGATTTTTGAAAAACAAGAAGGTCTTTCAGTAAAACACTGAGGCCTTATTGCTCAGGTGACTGTTTTCCTTCCCAAGTGAAGGCAAAACTGTACTGACTAGCTGCATCAACTAGAATGCTAAAGAACACACTGCATAAATCAGTTACAATAAAGAATTTACTTCTAGTGGGGATGGATTTCAGTAGTGTATGAGAATTAGAAACACCATGGTTTTGAGGGATAACAATGTTGTTTACTGCTCAGAGGTCCTGGAAAAATCCCCACCTTTGGCCCTTGGGTTTTCCCACCAGTGAAATAGGAGTATTACAGGGACTAATACAAGGGAAAATGAGGCTTTGAGCTATATAATCTTCTATTATGGGCTTTATATCTTGAAGGGCTTCTTTACTTATAGAGTATTGGTTAATCCTGGGGAAAGATTTTGAGGGATCTATTTGAATCTTGTTGGGAGGTGCACTGTGAATTTCAACAATATTGGCAAAGGATTTTGACCATAAGGAAGGTGGTAGCTGATTCAACAGAGAAAAATGATCACTGTTCCAAAATCAGTTCTAGTACCATCAGAGATGGAGCAAAAAGAAGATGTCAAAGTGTCATTTAATTCAACTGGTTGGCTGTTTTGATGGCTACTGTCAAATTCTAGAATTATTTCCCCCTTTCAGGAAAAAGAAATTCTGGCATAATACTTCTCTAAGAACTTTTGGCCTAATTGATCGATAGGGGCAGAGGGGCTATGGAGAAAAGTGTGTGTATCTCTCAAAGGGCCTAAATAAAAGGGACTAGATTCAGAGACAGAAACATTTTGAGGTTTACTAGAAATCCCCATTTGAACTGTTTTAGTATTCTAAGGCATGGGCTGCTTTATAGTAGTGGGATTGAGCACCAAGAGTGTGACTTTGGTCTCAGTTAGGACAGAAAGAGATACATTTCCAATTTTCAAAAATGTTTCTCCAAGCCAATTAAGATAGAGGATTGGAAATAGCCCCCATAATTCCTCAGAGCCTCATTATTGAGAATTTGGAGGACATTGGAAAGGCTAGTTAGTGGGCTGAAGGTAATTGAAGCACTTAAATTTGCAGCAATCTCTTTCAAATGCCCTGGCCCTTTGCAATAATATCTGAAACTAGGTTTTTGGATTTGTTTTGGGGGACTTTATTTGCTGGAGTTGAAGATTAATAATTTTAGTGGTCTTTCTTTTAGGCAACCCATCTAGAGTTGGTTTTCCAGATTAATTAAATATGGAGGGGACATCATTTCCCAATCCATCCTCATTCTTTTTACTAGAAAGGACAGGTCCCAGTTTGGTCTATTAATGAATATAGAGTTAAAAGCTATCCAGGTGGAATCAACATTTGGAGGAAGACCAGAATTTTCTTTAAAAACAACCTGAAGTTGATTAAAATAGTTACAAACAGGTTCATCAGATTTCTCGATGCAAGGCTGAATTTTGTTCTAATCAATAACCTTTGGAAAAGCCCTAGGAATTGCCTGATGAAGTCAACTACTGATTGTTTGAGCCTGGTCATACACGGGTCCATGGGTAGGCTGTAATCTTAAGGGACCTTTCAGAATTTTCCCAATTAGCAGTTTCCATCCATTGCTAGTGTTGGCCTTCAGTGACAAGCATATGAACTACCTGATATAAGTCAGAGAAACCAGATTGATAAGTTTGAATGACTATTTTAAATTCCTCAGCAAATCTGTGAAGATCTTTGACTACTTAGGAAAAATCTTTTGACTATGGCTCACAGTTTAACTTTAGGCCAGGGAATATAAGAAATTAAAAGTTTAACCTTTGGATCCTCAGAAGGCTTAATTTTAAATGAATAGGTTCTGATAGGTTCAGAGGAAGATGGAATGGAAAAAGGTTTAAAGAAAAGGCTAAGTTAGATGACAGCGTTAGTATGGGGGAACTGAGGATATAGAAGAGATGTAAGCTGTATAGAAGAGAAGGAGGAAGATGACACCAGAGGTGGGGCCTGAACATGAGGAGTCAAGGAAGAGGAACAAGATGGTGCCAGAAGAAAGGAACATGAGGCTTTGGAAGCCATTGTATCTTTCAATAATTGTTTGTTTACCTCCGCTAATCTTAAAATCTCATTTTGCAAAGAGATGATTTTAGATTCCTGGTAACATTTGGAGCATCAAAATACCAATCAAAATAGGCATTCCATTCAATTTTGGATACTTCAGAGCTACAGTTGTCCAGTCAATTTTAAGAAAAGTAAGTTTAGGGAGTTCAAAATTCTCTCACAATGGCCAATGATGTTCTAAATTACTTTTGGTTAAATTGGTCCATTTAGTTAGAAATGTGCATGAGGAGGTATCATGGCTTTTAAATATGAAATGGGTCGGGGTCCCTTTGAGGGGAGCACCCTCAAAGTATTTAGTTAACTGGGATTCCATTTCTTAGAGTTCTTTCTCTAGAGGAAAATAACAATTCTCAAACAATCTGTAGGCCAAATACCAGCCAGTTCCAGTAGGAACAGTTTGATTTCCCTAAGAGGCACCAAAGATTGATCAATGCAATTCCAATGGAATCGTCCAATTCCAAAGGTAACCAGACTGAAGGTTGATTACTGCAGTTCCAACGGAACAACCTGCTTCCAAGGGAGTCAGTCTGAAGGCTGGATTTCCACAGTTTTAGTTAGAACAGCCTGCTCCCAAAGGAGTTGGGCCAAAGTGCCAGCCCAGTTCCAAGTAATAAATGTCTAGTTTCAAAGGAATTAGACTGAAAGTTTAGCACTGTTCAGTAGAAACATTTCAACAAATCAAGCCAAAGTGCCAACCAAGTACTCACAGACAAATAAGTCCTTAACCAGAAAAAAGTAAAGCCTTAAAATAGAACTCAAATAAAGACTGCAGAACATCAAATGCAAAGAAGGCAGAGACTCAGATCCAGGAGAAATGATTTACCTTCAAACTCCAGGGCCAATGAGAAAAACATTGAGCTCAATGGGATCTGTTGTGAGTACCAGACCTGTTGTTCACCTGCTTCAGAGTTGGAGGGGGTCTACTTTGCATCCCCATATGGGTTCCCAAAATGTTGACATTAAACAAATAGGCAGCCAGTTATTTTTACAGCAAAAATGGATTCATTTGGGATCAGCAAAGAATTGCAATTCAGGGTCTACAATCATGGCAAGGCACATGCAAGTCTTGAGCAGCAAGGGGAGGAGAAACTCTTTCATAGAGGGGAGGAGGAAGTTTGGAGGACTATGGTAAGCAAAGAGTCCATTGTAGGAATTGAGAGTTTGAAGTATAGTGGTTTTTTGTTGGCTGAGTTGTGGCAGTCTCTCTTGAACTGAGCTTCTTGAAAAGTTGTGCTTCTTCCTGTTGGAATCTGCAATTAACATAGGGTATGAGAGCTCCCCCTTTGGGTCCCCAAATTCCATTTTAATGAAGTTTCTATTTATTAATTTCCACAGAACATGAAGAATCCAGGAAACATGTCATCACCAAAGTATAGCAATAATCCTCCAGTAACTGAACTCAAAGACAAAATTTTTTGATTTAACTGATAAAGAATTCAAAACAACTGTTTTGAGGAAGGTCAATGAGCTACAAGAAAACAGAGATAGACAATTCAATGAAATTAAGAAAATGATCTATGAACAAAATGAGAAATTTTTAAAAGAGATAGAAATTACATAAAAGAACCAAACAAATTCTGGAGCTGAAAAATTCAATGAAAACTACAAAAGAGAGCATCAATTTCAAAACTGACCAAACAGAAGAAAGAATCAATGAGTTAGAGGATAGAAACTTTGAAATAATCCAGTCAGAAGGGAACAAAGGAAAAAAATGAAAAGAGAAGAGAAAGCCTACATGACCTATAAGACAACATTAAAATAGATATATAAAATTTCAAATATATCAAAAAATATTTCAAAAAAAATGTATATATCAGATTCACTGGAGTTCCAGAAGGAGAAAAGAGGGAGATGGGATCAGAAAGTTTACCTAAAAAGGAATGTCTGAGAACTCCCCAAACTTGGGGAAAGAGTTGGACAGCCAAGTTGACAATGCTAATAGATCACCCCATTATTTCAATTAAAACAATCTTCTTCAAGATACATTATAAAGAAAGTGTCAAAAAATTAAAGACAAATAGACTATCCTAAAAGCAACCAAAAAAAGATTGCAACTTACAAGTGAACCCCCATTAAGTTATCAGCAAATTTCTCAGCATAAAACTTACAGGCCAAGACTGAGCAGGATGATATAATTGAAGTGCTGAAAGAAAATATATACATACATATATATATATATATATATATATATATATATATCAGCCAAGAGTACACTATCTGGCAAAGTTATTCTTCAAAAATTAAGGAAAAATAAATACTCTCCCAGATAAACAAAATTGAGGGAGTTCATCACCAGCAGACTTGCCTTATAAGAAATTTACAAAGTTTTTCAAGCCAAAATAAAAAGACAACCTATACGAAATTAATAAATTCCTAGAAACATACAACTTACTAAAACTGAATCATGAAGAAATAGACAATCTGAATTCAGTACAGTTATTGGATATAAAATCAACATATAGAAATCAGTTGTATTTCTATGCACTAACAATGAAATAACTGAAAAAGAAATAAAGAATGCAGTTCCATTCACAATAGCATCAAAAACAATAAAACACTTCAGAATATATTTAACCAAGGAAGTGAAAGTTCTGTAAAATGAAAACTATAAGGCTGTGATGAAAGAAATTGAATGTACAAACAAGTGGGAAGATATTCTATGCTCATGAACCAGAAGAATTAATAATGTTAAAATGTCCATACTACCCAAAGCAATCTACAGATTCTATGCATGCAATCCCTATCAAAATTCTTATGGCATTTTTTACAGAAAAAGAAAAAAGAAATCCTAAAATGTGTATGTAATCACAAAAGATCTTGAATAGCCAAAGCAATCGTGAGAAAAAAGAACAAAGCCAGAGTTATTACACTGTCTAATTTCAAAATATACTATAAACCTATACTTACTAAAACAATATGGTACTGGTATGAAAACAACACGCAGAACAATGGAACAGAATAGAGAGCCCAGAAATAAACCACCATATATATGATTGTATATTATTTGAGAAGGAAGCCAACAATACTAAATGGGGAAAGTATAGTCTCTTCAATAATTGGTTTTGAGTAAACTAGATAACAATGTGCAGAAGAATGAAATTGGACTCCTATCTTTTACCACTCACAAAAACTTCATTTAAAATGGATTAAAGGCAAACATAAGACCTGAAACAATGAAATTCCTAGAAGAAAATAAGGGAAAAATCTCCTTGATGTTGGCCTTGGCAATGAGTTTTTGCATGACACCAAAAACACAAGCAACAAAAGCAAAAAATCATTAAATGGGGCTGCATCAAACTAAAAGGCTTCTGCACAGCAAAGGAAATAATCAACAATATGAAAAGGCAACCTATGGAATGGAATAAATATTTGCAAGCCATATATCAGATAAGTAGTTAATATCCAAAATATATAAAGAACTCACACGACTCAATAACAAAAAAAAAAATCTGATTAAAAAATAGGCAGAAGATATCTTTCCAAAAAAGGTATCCATGTGGTCAACAGGTACATGGAAAACTGCTCAGCATCATTAATCAAATGCAAAATTCAAATCAAAAATCACCTCACACCTGTTGCAATGGCTATCATCAAGAAGACAAAAAGGAGCTATTGAGTAGGATTTGGAGAAAAGAGAACACTTATGCACTGTTGGTGGAAATGTAAATTAGTATAGCTACTTTGGAAAACAGTATGGAGGGTCCTCAAAAAATTAAAAATAGAACTAATGTATGATCCAGGAATCCTACTTCTGGGTACATATTCTAAGGAAATGAAAACAGGATATTGAAGATATATTTGCACTGCCATGTTTATTGCAGCATTATTCACAATAGCCAAGAGATGGAAACAACTTAAGTGTCTGTCAATGAATGAATGGATAAAGAAGATTTTATATATATATATATATACACACACACACATAAATATATACATTATGTAAGTATATATATACACACACATATATACATTTATATACATATACATATACAATGGAGTATTATTCAGCAGTAAAAAGGAGGAAATTCTTCCATTTGAAACAACATGAACGGACCATGAGAGAATTATGCTAAGCAAAAAAAATCTAAGACAGATACTGTATGATATCACTTAGATGCAGAATCTAAAAAAGCCTAACTTGCAGAAATGGAGAGTTAAATGGTGGTTACCAGCAAATGAGGGTGGGGGAGTTGGGACGATGTTGGTCAAAGGGTATAAATGTGCAGTTAGAAGATGAATAAATTCTAGAGCTCCAATGCACAGTATTTTGATTATAGTCAACAATATTATATTATGTATTTGATGTTCTACTCAGTGCAAATAATCCATAGCCAATCTATAAATCAAAATTGGAGTGAGTTTACTATGAGCCAAATTTGAGGACCATATAGCCCGGGGCCTTCCTTCCCCATGGAAGAAAGGGCACCAAAGAAGTGGGTTGTATAGAGTGGTTATATACCATCAAAGAGCACATATCACATACGATTGCAGTATCCTTCTTACAATAGTCACAAGATTGCCCTGTCGGTACAGTGATTGATGGGCAGAGCAGATAGCAGATCTGTTATCTCAAGTTGGGTGGTCACAGGATGACTACAGCAATCAAATCCTAGCCTAGGGCAAAATGTTTAAGCTTAAGGAAATGCCAGTGTGGGGGAAGTTGCATCCTTATGTTATGGGCATTTGTTCTTGTCTCTGGTACAGGGTAAATGCTCAAAACACATATACAATGCATGCTCAAAGGCCAGTCAGCCCCTTTTGGAAAAACAAGGTCAGGCCAAATTAGTTTGACACTAAATGGATTCCTCATATACCCCAATATATCCTATTGCTTGCCATTTTATTTATCAATCTATATGTAAATTATTTATATCTCTATCTCTCTATATCTGGCTACCTATCTTCTTACACATATACACATGCAGATACACACACTCACATTCATTTGTGAGAATTTGTCTAATGTCAGTCTCTTCACTGCACCGCAGTTTCCATGAGGAAGATTATCTTTGTTGTTCAAGAGAATCGTGGCACAAAACCCAACTAATCTGAAGTTACCCATTATTAGCTCCACCTTTCCTTTCCTAGATAGAATATTTTTGAATAAGGACCTGATACTTAGAGCATACAAATGAGCAGAAAGAATATTTAACCAAAAGAAATTATAGAGTAAATCTACTGAGGCTTGAATGTTCAATTACATTTTTCTCGGCATCTCTTTTCCTGGTGTCCCGTGTCTTCCTACCATCTAAGTCTACAATGATGCCCTCTGTCACAATCTGCTCACACAGGCCATTAGTGCAGGATTTCCTTCCTCACAGCATTTCCCACCTCTTTTCTCTGACATACTCAAAGCTTATTTATTCTTGGTCTGATTCCCTTAGGCCTTTGTTAAATGTTTGGATAATGCAAAGAGCTTAATTCATACTTTGACAATAATGGCTGATGGTGATAAGCAATTATTCCTCTTATTTAACATTTGAATCTTAACAATTATGTCAATGTTTTAACATCAAAGAAAACCCAGGGGTGACATTCAAAACATTAAACAATCAGTAGGGTAAAATAATTCACATATAAATCAACATATAGTTTTAAAATCTATTTAAAAATTCTCCCAGATTTTCCTATTAACAAACCAAATAATATAAATTATAGCTGTTAACCAAGTTTTATAGGTGATAGTGCCACTTATTCATTAAATCACTCTAATACTTTTTAAATCAGTGTTGATTTTTTATAAATTTTCATTTGATGTGGCTTTAACTTGTTAATAAACTCCCTATCTGAGCCGTGATTTGACAAAGAAATCCACAGCAAGTCATCCTAATAGCCTCTCTATTGTATTGATATTGGTGGAATGATCTTGCAGGTGGCCTTGGGTGGAAGAAAAACTAAATGGCAGCTCTCTGACTTCTCAGGTGTCAGCTCTCTCCACCTCTGCCTAAGCCTGTGCCCCCCTCTCACCACTTGCTGCTCTCCCTCAACCATCATTCAGGAGGGTACTTTCTGGGCATTAGTCTCATACTGGCTGTCACCCCTGGTGTACAGAAGTCAGAGGAAAAGTAAAATGGGATGCAGGGAGGATGAAAAGGGAGTGAGAGGTAGCCATGCCTCTATCATCCAATTAGATTTCCCTTGTAACTGGAGAGGTGGCAACTGGATGTAACAGAGGAGAGAAACAGAGAATCATATATGATTTCCAGCTCCTAGGTTTCTGCATATAGAGGACTCAATGGAACATTTCAAGTTGTTCACTTGCCTATATTTACATTCTATGGATTAGATATCTTAACATTGTCTCATTTATAATTATTCTAGGTAAAAAAAGGTCATCATATACTGACATTGGCATTGAAAGTTGAGGATATAATCAATCATTTCTATGGAAAAATTAAAACTAGTGTTTAAATCACCCCTGGGGATGGCTGAGCTCTGGAATTAGGCACAATATTAAATCAAGATTATCTTGAATCAAAATTTCATACTGAAAAGGCACTACTTGAAATGATAGCTATTAAGATGTGTTCATTTGTAGGGAATTATTATTTTTTGATTTATCCCACTTTTAATACATAAACTTAATAGTTTTTTGATCTTGGGGAAGCTACTTAGTCTACTTGTGTTTAATTTTCCTTATTTGTAAAATGAAGATGATAACAGAGCCTACCCCAATTTATTATTGTAAAGAAAAATAGAAAAGCAATGCCTGACCCATTGTAAGCAATCATTAATATTATTCATTTGGGTGGTCAAGTATAAATATATTAGTTGGGTTTTTCTAATCATCTGTTTTTTAATAGTAGTCACACACATTTTTTTGTTACAGTTTTTTTTCCCTTTATTCCACAATATGTGGAGTTGATATTGGTTTTAAATTTCTCAGACACACAAGCACAGCAGTATTTTTTTTTTTTCTGGAATGTATGCTTTTTTAAACTGAAATTTTTAGTGAGATAATTGTAGATTTCCATGCAGTTGTAATAAATAATACAGACAGATCTTATGTACCCTTTAATCAGCTTCCCCCAATGGTAACATCACACAAAATAACAATATCACAATGTACAATATTACAACCAGAATACTGATATTAATGAATCCATTCACCTTATTCAGATTTCCCAGTTTTACTTGTACTCATTGCACACACGTGTGTGCTTAGTTTTCTAGATTTTTATCACATCTGTAGATTCATCTACTGGCACAGCCAAGATATAAAACAGTTTTATCACCACAAGGATCCTCCACTTTGCTGTTTCATAACCATACCTTCCTCCTGCCCCCACCTGCCTGTTTCTTAACTCTAGGGACCACAAATCTGTTCTCTCTTTTTTTTTCAATTTTCTAAGAATAGAATCATATAATATGTACCCTTTTAGAATTGGCTTTAAAAAAAAGAGCTTAATTTCCTGGAGATTTATCAAAATTGACATGTATAGCAATAGTTTGTTCCTTTGTATTGCTAAGTAATATTCCATTGTATGGATGTACCACACTATTCATCCACTGAAAGACAACTGGGTTGTTTCCAGTTTTTGACTGTTATGGATAAAACTGCCATAAGCATTCAAGGTTATACGTGAATGTGAGTTTTTATATCTCTGGGATAAATGCCCTAGTGTGCAATTTCTGGATCATGTGATGATTCCATGTATAGTTTTAGGAGGAACTGCTATACAGTTTTCCAGAGTGGCTGTACCACTTTACATTCCTACCAGCATTGTATAAATAATCTAGTTTTTAAGCATCCTTGCCAGCATTTGGTGTTGTAAACACATTTTTTTCTTATTTTAGCCATTTTGATAGAGGCGTGCAGTGATAATTCATTCTGGTTTTAGTTTGCAGTTACCTGATGGCTAATTAAATGTCTTCTCATGTGCTTGTTTGACATTGGTATCTCCTCTTCAGTGAAATGTCTTTTTATATCTTTTGCCCACTTTCTAATTGGATTGCTTGTTTTATTACTGTTGAGTTTTGAGAGCTTTTAATGTATTCTAGATGCTAATTCTTTGCCATAAATGTGATTTGCAAATATTTTCTTCCAGTCCATAATTTTTTTTTGGCCTCTTCACATGAACTCTTACAAGACCAATGTTTTTTGTTTGTTGTTTATTTTTGATGAGGTCCAGTTTATCAATATTTCCTCTTATGGGCAATGCTTTTGGTATCAAATCTAAGAACTATTTGGCTAGCCCTGTGTTCTCAAAATTTCCTCCTGTTTTTTTCTAAAGGTTTTATAGTTTTATATTTTACACCTAAGTCCATGAGTCATTTGGGCTTTTGGTTGAGGTTCATTTCCTTTTTTTTTCCAATAGATTTCCAATTGCTCCATTTGTCAAATGGCTATTTTACATCTGTTAAATTGCTTTTTATCCTTTGTCAAATATCAGTCCAGCATGTGTACATAAGTCTATTTCTATACCCTCTATTCTGTTTAATTGATCTGTGTATCACTTCTTCCTCCAGTACCACCATATCCTAATTCTTGTAGCTATATAGTAAAACTTAATGTTAAGTAGAGTGATTCTTCAAACTTTATTCTTCCTTGTCAAGATTGTTTTAACTATTCTAGGATTTGTGCATTTTTATATAAATTTTAGAATAAATTTTCATATGTCCACAAAAATCCTTGCCAGGATTTTGATAAGAATGATTTTAATGTATGCATCAATTTGTACTGAACTTACATCTTTACTATGTTGAATCTTCTAGTCTATAGACCTAGTATGCTTCCTTTGATTAACATTTAGTTACATTCATCATACAAATTCTGTTTTTCTCTCAATTGAATACCTAAAAATTGCATTTTTAACAATTGTAAATGGTGTTATGTTTTTAATTTTGGTTGCTACACATTCAATGTTCGTATATAGAAAGCAGATGGATTATTTTGTGATTTTTGCATGTTGATACTATATCCTGTATCCCTATAGCTTGCTGAATTCATGTATTAGTTCTATAAATTTTTTGTAGATTGCTTGAGATTTCCTATGTAAATAATCATGTATGTCATCTGCAAATAGGGACAGTTGTATTTCTTGGTTTCCAATGCATATGCTTTCTAAATTTATTTTTCTTGTCTTAATGCAGTTGTTAGAACCTCCAGTACCATGTTGAACAAAAGTGCTCATCCTTTCCTTGTTCCTGAACATTACAGGGAAGTATTTATTCTTTTGCCCTTATATATGATAAGTGTAGCTTTTTTGTAGATGCTGCTTATAAACTTGAGGAATTTGCCTTCTATTGATAGTTGGCTGAGGTGTTTTTTTAATATTTATCATGAATGGGGTTGGATTTTTGCCAAATGCTTTTTTCTGCATCAATTAGTACATTCATATGTGTTTTCATTTTTAACCTGTTGACGTGGTGGATTATGTTGATTTTTAAATATTGAACCAGTCTTGCATATCTGCAATACACACCACTTGGTCATGGTATATAGTTGTTCTTATACACTGTTGAATTTGATTTGCTAATATCTTATTGAACATTTTTTTTTCTTGTCTGAATTCATAATAGTTATTCATAGTAGGTCTGTAGGTTTTTTTTTTTTTTTTTTTTTTGTACTATCTTTTTCTGGTTTTGGTATTTGGGCAACACTGGTATCATACAAAGAGATGGGATGCGTAACCAATTTGTATTTTCTGGAAGATATTGCGTAAATTGGTATTAATTCTTTTTAAAATATTTGGTAGAATTCTCTAATGAAGCCATTTGAGTTTGGAAATTTCTTTTAGAGGAAATTTTCAGTTATAAATTCAATTTCTTTAATGGTTATATGTTTACTCTGGTTATCCATTTCATCCTGGTTTACTTTGGTAATCTTTGGTTTTTGAAGAATTGATCCATTTTTTTCTAAGTTGTCAAATTTATAAGCATTAGATTATACGTGATATTCCCTTATTATACTTTTAATGAGTATAGGACCTCTTAGGATATCCTTTATTTTATTCCTGATATTTATGATTTTTGTTTTCTCTTTTTATTTTTGCTGTTCTTACTAAGTGCTCATCAGTTTGATTATTGTTTTTGCAAAGCCAATTTTTAATTTCATTGATTTTCTCTTTTTTTCCCCCCAGTATTAAATTTTATTTTTTTCTGCTCTTATCTGTATTATTTCCTTTTGTATCTTTGCTTTTGGTTTAGTTTGTTCTTTCTCTCTAGTTTCTTGAGGTGGAAAATCAGATTATTGATTTGAGACCTTTCCTCATATGTTGTATTTTCATTTAGTTCTAAGTATTCTTTTTTATATTTCCTCTCTGAGGTATGAATTACTTGGAGTGTGCTGTTTAATTTCCACACATTTAACAATTTTCCTATTGTCTTCTGTTATTGTTTCCAGTTTGATTGCATTATACTTAAAAAACATATTCTGAATAATTTCCTTTTTTTTTAATTTGATGAAGGTTGTTTTATGACCCAGGATATGGTGCATCTTAGTGAATATCTCATGAACATTTGAAATTATTGTGTATTCTTCTACTTTTGGCTGGAGTATTCTACACATGTCAATTACATCCTCTTCATTGATTGTGTTCAAATCTTCTGTAGCCTTGCTCATTTTCGGTCTAGTAGTTCCATTAGCTGCTGACAAGGATGGTGTTGAAGTTCTCAATTATATTTCAGGTTTGTCTATTTCTTCTGTCAGCTTCATCAGTTTTTGCATTATGCATTTGGAGGCTCCACCTTTCTGGTGTGTACATGTTTAAGTTTGTGATGTATTGTTGGTGGGTTGATCGTTTATCATGATGCAATGATCCTCTTTAGTAATTTTCTTTGCTACAAAATCTACTTTATTAGATGTTAATATAGCTCCTCCTGTTTTTAAATAGTTTTTAATAATATTTACATGGTATATCTTTTTTCATCTTTTTATTTTCAACCTACTTACATCATTGAATTTTAAGTTGCATCTTGTAAGCTGCACATAGTTGAGTCATGTTGTCTTATCCACACTGCTAATCTGCCAGTCTCTGTCTTATGATAGTTATATTTAGGATATTTATATTTAAAGTAATTATATGTTTGTTAGCACTTAAGTCTGCCATTTTAATATTTGATTTCTATTAGTTTTTTGTTGTTATCATTACAATGTTTTTCTTTTCTTGTCTTCCTATGGGTTACTTAAATATTTTTTTTTGTTCTTTTGTTTTTTTAGATTTCATTGATTTTTTATGGTGTTGTCCATGTACCTCTATGTTTAGCTTTTATAGTGGTCAATCTGGGTTTTAGAATATAAATATGTGACATTACAGTATTGGTATAAGTGTTTGACCACATTGTGGGAAGTATGGAAACTTCATTTCTATTTAAAACCCTTACTATCTCACTTTTAGTATCATTGTCTTAAGTATCAGATGGCGTTATAATTTTGTTTCACTCTTCAAACATTATACATAAAATTCATCAGGAACAGGATAGTGTATTATATTTACTCCTATTTTTGCTCTTTCTGTTGTTCTTTCTTCATTTTTTATGTTTCTTCTATCATTTATTTTTGGTATGAAGAATTTCTTTTAGCCAATCTTTAAGGATATGTCTGCTACAAACTTTTTATCTTTTAATTTTCCTTTGTCTAATAATGTTTCAATTTCACTTTCATTTCTGAAGCATATTTTCAATGGATGTAGAATTCATGAATGATAGCACTTTTCTGTTAGCACTTGAAAAATATTGTGTCAATTCCTTCTGGCCTCCTTGTTGAAGAAGAGAAATCCTTTGTTACTTGAATTGGTGTTCTTTTATTAATAATGTGCCATTTCTCTGTGCCATGACTGCTTTCAAAATTTTTTCTTTATATTTAGTATTCAAGAGTTTAATTATGATATGTATTGGCAGGGATTTTGTTGTGATTTTTTCTGTTTGGGGTTCATTCAGCATCTTGGATCTGTAAGTTTGTGTATTGTGAAATTTGGGAAACTTTTAGCTATTATTTATTCAAATAATCTTTCAATCACATACTCATTCTGTTCTACTTCTGGTACCCTGATGATATAAACGTTGGCTCTATCTTTTATTAACTGTATTTTCCCTTGGTTTTTTAGACTGCGTGAATTCTGTTGTTCTTTCCCAAGCTCACTGTGTCTATCCTCTGTTATATCCAATCTACTATTGAGCACATCCAGTGAGTTTTTATTTACAGTATTTTTCAGTTTTATAATTTCAATTTGCTTCTTGTCTATAAATTCTATTTCTTTATGATTTTTTTTATATTTTCTCACTTGTTTATATATAATTTGTAATTAATTGCTGAAACTAAAACTTTTACAACGGCTGCTTTCAATTCTTTTTCAGATAATTCAAACATCTGATTCATTTCAATCTTGGACTTAGTGACTTTTTCTCATTAAAGTTGTGATTTTCTTGTTTCTTGATATTGTGGATGATTTTCAATTGTATCCTGGACCTTTTAGCTATAACGACCTAACACATTTTTGAAGAAAAAAGTTTCTATCTTTTTAAGGAGATTTCATTTTCCTTAGAAGAATGATGTAATCCCACAGTGTGCATTTAATTGTGCCCAATGAGGTACAAAAAGAATAGATTTAAGAGTCGCTTTTGGTTCAGCAACACTTAGAATTTCTTTAGATTTTATTTGAAATTTTTATTATCACAATTTAAAAGTTCAAAATAATGATGCTTTAATATTGTTTCATTGCATGGAAAATGTTTCCAAAGTGCTTTTGTATTGTTTGATATTCATTTTCACAGATATTTTTTATAAGAATATCCATTGTATTACTGGTACTATTTATCCTTAGACACTTACTGTCTATCCTTATAATGAATTAACTAAAATATTTTAAAGCATCATTCCTCTAAACTGAGACTAAGGAAATGATGCATTGGGGATTGTTTTGGGGTTTCCATTGCAGGTTAAATAGATTGTTTAAGGTATTATAAAATACTTTGGAAGATCTTTTACAATAAGGTAGGCGGATTGCCCTAGAGCTGTACATAGAAATTACCAGTGAGATAAGCTAAGGCTTGCCATCTTTTCTAAGGTGGTCTACCCCAAAACTGATACACTTAGATTTGAATGAGGCATTTTGTAATTTATCAAGATCTTTAATTCTATTCTGTCACAAGCAATATGTCATAAAATTTGCTATTGGATTATATGAAGGCTTGAAAATAAGCATGAACAAATTGACAGTCCATAGATTTATTCCTCTCCCCAGAAACAATATAAATGTTACAAAACAAAATTTAAAAATAGCAATTTTTTTTTGCTTTTCTATGGCGTATTGTCATTTGTCATGGGTAGTATCCTTTCTTACATAACTTAAGTTTATAATCTTCAGTTTTATCCTAAGTGGCCAAGGAAAAACTTCTTAGATTCCATATTAATGATTTCTTTGGCAATCTTCCTTTAAACAGCCCAAGTTCTTGTTTTATTTTTCTTTAATATTGAAAAAGAAAAATAATTTATTTTCTTTACTATTTTATGTAAACAATTATTCAATGTTACATTTTTTTTGATATATATGTATGATTATGTGTATGTAGATATACATTATATATGTATATGTGTGTGTATATAGAGAGTCATCATCACTAAAATAGAACTGAGAAGAAATACGTATCAGTACTAAAATTAAGATAGATATGTGAAAGAAAAGAATGTCTTAATAACCAATATGTCGATAGTAGGAATAAGGCTGAACAAAACTTACTTGTTTTTTTTTTTTACCCCAGCTTTGAATCCAGCTATTTTTGTAACATTGGGAAAATCACACCGTTTCTCTAGATTTTAATTTTATGTTCTGTAATATATTGGCATAAACATTCACAATTCCACATGTCTAGAATTTCTGTTTATCTACTTATTGATGGGAATAATTAGCTCCCAATAAAAACTACTCACAACTGAGAGAATCACAGACTTCTGAAATTGTTTAGTTTTGGGAGTTCTCAAGAGGAGAATATTTTTTTATGAGGTGGCTTATAGGCCACTCAGTGGTAGCTGTCATTTTCTTCTTAGACTCCTTTAACAAGGTATTTTGAGAGTTCCTGCTGGTGATAACATTTGTAGTGAGGCCACAAAGTTCAAAGTTGTCAAGATGCTTCTATTGCTCCCTGGAACATGATGTCTAAAATTGCAGCTCCTATTTGGCTTGCTTTTCAGACCACCTTGCCTTCTCCATGATTTCTGTTATTTAAAATGATAAAAATATCATTCACTGTCATTTCTACTGTATTTAGACAAATAAACTGTTCTAACTTATGTTCTCTTTTTAATCTTATAGAGATGTAAGATAAATCTCTATTCTGTCTCATGAGTCTTGGGTTCAAAAACACATGTAGGAGATAAGCCAGCAGACAATCTGAGTCATAGATCTATACTGTATGCACAATGGTCCACCACACTTCCTCATCTGCTCTACCACACTCTACCCTTGAATCATGCTCTTGTAAGAAATGTGTATTTCTGAACTCTTCCTTCAGTTAGGGAGAAAGTCTTACAGGTGGCTCTGAAACTTCCTGCAGGTAAAACTGACTAGATAATCTTTCTAGTCTCCAGTATAATGATTTTGCAGGATAGTTTCCAAGTTGGGACTGTCTCCTTAGGTCTCCCTACCTACTGAACATAAAATGAAAGACCATATTCTTTTATGGGTAGTCATAGCAGGAGATGAAGCAGAGGAGATGGTGACTATGAGTAAAGTATTAACTACCACCAGAATTCATTAAGTGTATATCATTAGGTGTTCATGTGCCAGGCACTCACTCTCATTCAATCTCTCTCTCTCTCTCTTTCTGCATATAGATAGATAGATAAATAGATAGATATATAGACACAGAAAGATATCTATATCTCACAAATATATATATATATATATATATATATACCTGCCTCACAAATGCAAGAATTAAAATTAACATTGTATTAACACATGCATTAACATTGTGAATACATATATATATACAAAGTTTGTGAGATGGGACTATATCTCTCTCCTATAAGAAACAGGAACACTAAAGGTAAAGATATCTTCTTTTGACCACATGATGTCTTATGGACATGCATATTAATATAATCACAAAGACCAATAAATACCATGGAAATGGTCATGTCATTTGTGTTCTGAACTCTTGCAAGAACATTGCTTATAAACGTAAAGAGAACCCTAGTTGATGAATGAGGCCATGATCCTATCCTACCAAAAAATCTTATCACTGTTATTGTCACTCTAACCATCATCATTAAATCTAGTATATTTTTGACAGAAGAGGTTTTCTTAAATGGTTGAAAAAACTTAATAGAAGAATAATATTTCATGATACATGAAAATGAGATGGAATTCAAATTTGAATATCCATAAATAAAGTTTCATTGGAGTGCAGCTTCATCCATTGATTTACATATTGCCTGTGCCTGCTTACTTGCAACAATGGCAAAATTGATTAGTTGTGACAAATGATCTGGCCAACAAAAACAAAAACAAAAATTTACTATCTCCCTCTGTACAATGAAAGTTTACAAATCCCTTGAACTATACCATCTGACTTTCAAGGACACGAGCTAGTAGACCACAGAACTTGGTGATGAATGCCATATTCAAAGTAGGTCATATATGGGTCAGTAAATACGGAGTTAACTATCTTTATTTTTCATACAGATGTTTTTTCAAGAAGTAGACACTGCCATACGGTAGAGAATGCCTCAGCAATCTTTAATAATAGGCACAATATTTCTGCTCACAGAGAATTAATTAATGCACATATTTAGAAATCACTAGGCAAACTGTAATTAACTAACAAAGCAATGAAATATTTATAAGAAACAGACAGAAAACAATAAAGTAAGTACATTACAAAGTGAATATACTATACTAAACATTATTTAAAATCTTATCAAAATATATATTTAATTTTACAATCTACATGCTGGCTTGTTAGTTTTATTTAATTGCATCATTTATTATTTGGAGAGGGAGGGATTGTTTTCACTTTCTGAGTTAAACCTTTATGTAGAATTCAAAAATTGGGAAGCAATTTACATTTAGTATTTTATGGGGGGCATTACATTTAATGTACATTACAAATGAAAATAAATACTCACAGTCATAAATCTTGGGGGAGAAATAGAGCTTGATTAGTATTTACTATTCTTTACACAGCACCCTATGAATAGCAGTGGAGCACTGCAAAAAGACTGTGCCAGATTCCACTCTACTGTACGCAGGGTCAGTAGGAGTCAGAATCAGCCCAATGGCACTAACAACAGACATTAAATTCCCCTTACATAAAAATAAAATATGTAACATTGAAACATATACAAAATGTACCTGCCAATTAAAGACACTCTTTTTATTTTAAGCAAACACACAAGGATATAAATATTCAATTAATATTTCTCTCTCTAAAAAGATAGGATTGAATTTGCTTACAACTTCAATTCTGGAAGCTTTTTTTCCTTTAATCTCTGGATTATATTCTTTAAATAAATTATCAGATTGAACTTTTGAGGAAAAAACATATCAAAGTGAATGAATGGGTGACTCAAAAATGATAGTACTAGGAGACGATGTCAGCGCCATGGACAAGTAAGTTGTTCCCTTTGTCTCTGCCTCTAAGTTACAACCAAACAGACATCCATTGACCAACAGAGGATTCCACAGATCACAAGAGGATGCCTGAGAGATCCATGCAGCTACATATCTGAAAGTGGATAGAATGGACCCCTGGGAAGCAGTGCAACTAAAGGAGCAGCCCCCTCCCCTTCTCTGCTGGCAGTGACCCAAGATGTGGGTCCTCATGCAGCAGCCAGCCTGACTATGAGTGGAGGCATGGGCAGGCCAGCCTGCACGTGAATGTCTGTGGAACAGCAGCAGCCCAGCCTGCAAGGTTGCCCAATAAGCAATGGTGGCCTCACCCACTCTTCCAGGTGGCAGCAGCCCTACCCATGTGAACATGCCCTGCCAAGCAGCAGTGGCCCAACCAGGATGAATGTGGAGTGGCCCAATTGGCACAACCACAAGCAGGTGGGGTGGGAGAAGAAAAAACAGCACATGTCCCCCCAAGTGGTGGCAGATGGAATCTATGACAGAAGCATCAGGAACCACAGCAGAACCAGTAACCCAGCCACCAGTGGCAGCAAGCTCAACACCAGCTCCACCAGCAGTGGGGGCTGCATAAAATACCCCAGGTCCCCAGGCCCCTGCCAAAGACAGTGACACCTTTGAACCCAACATCCCTGGTAGCAGTGCAACCAGCACCCCAAGACAACCCAGGAACAGCAGCACAGTTGGTGCATGGGACAGCGGCATATGAACCCACAGAGAGGCAGTGGAGGAATGCAAGATCCAGGTGACCAGAACCAAAACAACCAAAGCTGTACCCAAATAAGAGAAGGTGATTACCACCACAAAAATGCTGCAGAGGATCACTCATAAAACACCATGAAGTACTACAGTAACATGGCAGTTCAGAAGGAAAATGACAACTCTCCAGAAATAAAACATGAAATCACAGAATATTACAATCTGACAGAAAATTCAAATAGCTATCCTAAAGAAACTCAACGAGTTACAAGAAAACTCATAAAGACAGTTCAGTGAGCTCAAGAATGAAATTAATGAATAGAAGGAATACTTCACCAAAGAGATGAAAGATTTAACAGAAACCCCAGAAATTCTGGATATGAAGAACACAATTAATGAGATAAAAAATAAAGTAGAAATTGTAAAAAAAAAAAAAAAAAAAAAAAGCAGACATTATGGAGGAGAGAATAATTGAGCCCAAAGATAGAAACTTAGAAATGCCTCAGGTGGAGGAGGAGAGAGAGAAATAACATTTAAAAGAAATGAAATTCTTTGAGAAATATCAGACTCAATTAGAAAAAAAAAAAACATAAGGATTATACATATCAGAGATGGTGAAGAGAGGGAGAAAGGAGCAGAGAGCTCATTCAAAGAAATAATAGCTGAGAACTTCCCAAACCTGGGGAAAGAACTTGACATACAAGTAAATGAAGCCATTAGAACTTCTAATTACATCAATGCACAAAGACGTTCTCGAAAGCATATAATATAAAAACTGTCAAAAGTCGGTGACAAAGAAAAAGTATTAAGGGCAGCAAGAGAGAACAACCAACAAAGGAACCCCCATCAGGCTTTCAGCAGATTTCTCACTGAAAATTTTTACAGGTTAGGAGAGAGTGGAATGATATAGTCAAAATATTGAAAGACAAAAACTATCAGCCCAGAATAGTCTATTCAATGAAAATATCCTTCAGAAATGATGGAGAAATAAAAGCTTACCCAGACAAACAAAAGTTGAGGGAGTTCATTGCCACTAGACCTGTCTTACAAGAAATCATGAAGGTCACCCTCCTACCTGAAATAAAAAAGGCAAAGGTTTACAAATATTTGAGGAAGGAGATAAAAAGACAAAATCAGAAAATTGCAGCTCTCTATCAGAATAGGTTGAAAACACTTAATTATAACATAAAAGATAAAGAGAGCATCAAAATAACCATAAACACATCAATTTGGTCACAAACTCACAACACAAAAAAGAATAACTAGTGAAAACAAAATATAGAAGGGGAAGAGGAAAGAGATGGAACTTGCTTAGGCTAATGGAGATAAAAGGCTATCAGAAAATGGACTATCTCAGCCATGAGATCTTTTATACAGGCATCATGGTAACCACAAAACAAAATATCAGAGCAGAGTCATGAATCATAAATAAAGAGAAAACTGAGAAAACCATTCAGAAAACCACCAAACTGAGATGGAAGTCAGAAATACATGGAAAAAGAAACAATGGGAATATAGAACAACTGGAAAACAAAAGATAAGGTGGCACTATTAAGCTCTCATATATCAATAATCATTCTAAATGTAAATGGATTAAATTCACCAATCAAAAGACACAGAGAGGCTGGATGGATTAAAAAACAAGATCCAACAATATGCTGCCTCCAGGAAACACATCTCAAATCTAAAGACAAGTATAGGCTCAGAGTGAATGGATGTAAGATGATACTTCAAACAAATGGAAAGCAAAGAAAGTGAGTGTAGACATACTTATATCAGACAAAAGACATCAAGATAAAGAAGATAACAAGAGACAAATATGGGCAATATGATGATAAAAGGGACATTCCACCAAGAAGACATAACATTTATTAATATATATGCACTTAGCACAGAAAGACCAAAGTATATAAATCAACTATTAACAGAAATTGACAGCAGCACAATAATAGTAGGGGACCTTAACATCCCACTTACACCAATAAATAAATCATGCAGACAGAAAGTCAACAAGGAAACACTGGCCTTAAATGAAACATTAGACCAGATGGACTTATATATATATATAAGTCCATATATATATAAAATATTTATATATATATATATATAAAACATTCCATCCAAAGCCAGCAGAATACACATTCTTCTCAAGTGCACATGGAACCTTCTCAAAGAAAGACCATGTGTTGGGAAACAAAGTAAGACTCAATACATTTGAGAAGATTGAAATCATATCAAGCATCTTTTCCAAGCACAATGCTATGAAACTAGAAATCAACTACAAGAAAAAAGCTGGGAAAGTCACAAATAAGTGGAAACTAAACACCATGCTACTAAATAACTATTGGATCAATGAAGAAATCAAAAACTACACAGAGACACATGAAAATGAAAACACAACATACCAAAACTTGTGGGATGCAGCAAAAGTTATACTAAGAGGGAAATTTATAGCAATACAGGCCTACCTCAACAAAAAAGAATATAAAATAAACAAGCATACCCTATCCATAAAAGAACTAGAAAAAGAAGAACAAAGCACAAAGTCAGTAGAAGGAAGTCAATAATAAAAATCAGAGCAGAAACAAAATGGGTACTAACAGAACAATGGAAAAGATGAATGAAAATAAGAGCTGGTTCTTTGAGAAGGTAAACAAAATTGACAAACCCTTCATCAGACTCACTAACAAAAAAATAGAGAAGATTCAAATAAATAAAATCTGAACTGAAAGAATAGAAATTACAATAGACACCACAAAAATACAAAGGATTATAAGATAAAACTTTGAAAAGCCATATGCTAGCAAACTGGATAACCTAGAAGAAATGGATAAATTATTAGAATCATACAACCTCCCAAAACTGAATCAAGAAGAAATAGAAAATCTGAATTGACCAAACATAGGCAAATAAATTGAAAGAGTAATCAAAAACTTTCCAAGAAACAAAATTCCAGGACCAGATGGCTTCCCCAGTGAATTCTAGCAAACATTCAAAGACAACTTAATATCTATCCTTCTCAAACTCTTCCAAAAAGTTGAAGAGGAGGGAAGCTTCCCAATTCATTCTACAAGGGCAACATTACCCTGATACCAAAACCTGACAAAGGCAACGAAAAAAAGGAAATTACAGGCCAGTATCATTGATAGATATAAAAATCCTCAACAAAATATTAACAAATTGAATACAACAATACATTAAAAAGATCATACATCACAATCAAATGGGATTTATCCCAGGGATGAAAGGATGGTTCAACATTCATGGATCAATCAATGTGATACACCACATTAAAAAATGAACAATAAAAATCACATGATCTTCTCAATAGATGCAGAGAAAGCATTTACAAGATCCAACATCTGTTTATGATAAAAACTCTCAATAAAATGGGTATGTAAGGAAATTATCTCAACATAATAAAAGCCATATGTGACAAACCCATAGCCAACATCATACTTAATGGAGAAAAACTGAAAACCATTCCTCTGAGAATAGGAACAAAGGTGCCCACTCCCACCACTCTTAATCAATCTAGTACTGGAAGTTTTAGCCAGAGCAATTAGGCAAGAAAAAAAAAAAAAGGGATACAAATTGGAAAGGAAGAAGTGAAAATCTCAGTCTTTGTGAATGACATGATTCTCTATGTAGAAAACCCTAAAGAATCCACCAAAAAACTACTAGACATATAGTAAACAGGAACATATATAGTAAAGTTACAGGATAAAAAATCCACATACAAAAATCAGTTGTGTTTCTATATACTAAAAATGAACTAGCAGAAAGTGAAGTCAAGAATACAATCTCATTTACGATTGCAACAAAAAGACTAAAATACCGTAGAATAAATTTAACCAAGAAGGTAAATGACTTATACTGTGAAAATTATAAGAGACTATTGAAAGAAATTGAAGAAAACATAAAAAAATGGAAAGATATGCCATGCTCATGAATTGGAAAGATAAATGTAGTTAAATTATCCATATTACCTGAAGCAATCTGTAGATTCAATGCAATCCCAATCAGAATCCCAATGGCATTCTTCATGGAAATAGAACCAAGTATCCTAATATTTATATGGAACAACAAATGGCCCTGAATAGCCAAAACAAACCTCAAAAAAAGAACAAAGTTGGATGTATCACACCCTCTGAATTCAAATTATACTATAAAGCTATAATAATCAAAACAGCATGACACTGGTAGAAAACCAGACATACACATCAATGGAACAGAATCAAGAGCCCAGAAATAAGCCCACACATCCATGGACAGCTAATTTTTGACAAAGGATCCAGGAACATACAATAGAGAAAGGAAGGTCTCTTCACTATGTTGTGTTGGGAAAACTGGACAGCCACATGCAAAAGAATGAAAGTAGATCATTATCTTATACCATACACAAAAATTAACTCAAAATGGATTAAAGGCCTGAATGTAAGACCTGAAACCATAAAACTCTTAGAAGAAAATATAGACAGTACACTTTGACATTGGTCTTTTTGGTATCTTTTCAAATACCATGTCTACTCAGGCATGGGAAACAAAAGAAAAAATAAACAATTGGGACTACATCAGATTAAAAAGCTTCTGCACAGCAAAGGAAACCATCAACAAAATGAAAAGTCAACCCATCAACTGGTAAATATTTGTAAGTCACATATCCAACAAGGGGTTAATTTCCAAAATATATACAGAACTTGTTACCGAACCTCTTAATCTCAAGTTCATGTGCCTGATGCACAGTAAGCCAAACACCAAGACATTGGTTCTTGGAGATGGAGAAAGTTTTAGTCAAATTGGCCAAGACAAGAAGGCAGGATCATGGGTTCTCTCAAATTGGCCTTGACAACAGAAGAAAGCAGGAGGTTTTATAGAGCTAAGGGGTGTAGCAGGAGGAGTTTCAGAGAAACAAAGAGGTAATCCACATTTCTTTCCCACTCAATAAGCCCCTGGGCAGTCTGACTCCTGGGTGTCATAGGCAGCAGAGGGCTGGTTATCTGGTAATCCTTGAAGGCATTCTCTTTCTTCTGTAAAACAAGCTTATAAATCCTTGTGACCCTTGAGTTACCACTCAGATTAAACTGGAAAACAGTAAATTGACAAGATTAACTTATTTTCATGACAAGGTCTAAAGGTAATCTTATTGAATATTTACACTAACCCTCAGGTACCCCGCTTCAAATTCATATAACTCAAAAACAACAACAAAAACCCCAAACAATCCAGTCAAAAAATGGACAGAAGATGTGAACAGACATTTTTCCAAAGAAGATATACAGATGGGCAACAGGCACATGAAAATATGTTCAACATCACTAATTATTAGGGAAATGCAAATCAAAACTACAATGAGAGATCACCTTACACCAGTCATAATGGCTGTAATTAACAACATGAGAAATAATAAGTGTTGGAGACAATATGGAGAAAAGGGAACCCTCATACACTGCTGGTGGGAATGCAAACTGGCACAGCCACTATGGAAAACAGTATGGAAATTTCTCAAAAATTTAAAAATGGAAATACCATATGATCCAGCTATCCCATTACTGGATATTTATCCAAAGAACATGAAATCAACATTTCAAAGACATTTATGCATCCCTATGTTCATCACAGCATTATTCCCAATAGCTAAGCTTTGGAAGCAACCCAAGTTCCAATCAATGGATGAATTGATAAAGAAGATGTGATATATATATACACACACACAATGGAATACTACTCAGCTATAAAAAGACAAAATCATGCCATATTCACAATGTGGATAGATCTTGAGGGTATTATGCTAAATGAAATAAACCAGACAGAGAAAGACAAATACTGTATGATTTCACTTGTATTTGGAAGATAAACAAACATAGATAAAGAGAACAGACTAGTGGTTACCAGAGGAGGAGGGTGTTGAGGGAGAGTGAAAAGGATAAAAGGGCATATATGTATGGTGATTGATAAAAACTAGACTATTGGTGGTGAATACAGTGCAATCTATACAGAAATTGAAATAATAATGCACACCTGAAATTGACACAATGTTGTAAGCCAGCATGACCTCAATAAAACAACAAAAAAGTAGTACTATTTTGCTTCAAAGTTAACATGTAGTTACAAAGCAAGAAGGTAACATTTCCAGTTTGATTTTTAAACCTAGTCTGCAAGCATTTTAATCATTTACCCAAAAAAGATTAATGCCATCATGCAGCTATCATGCAATTCATTGGGGAAAGGGTAAAGAAAGGAGGAGACAAAGATGCCACTGGAGAGGCTGAGACTGTGGGCTGCTAAGGCAGAGGAAACATGGAGCAGCATTGGGGAACCTGAGCATTCAGATAATTTGCAAGAAGCCTCCTTCTGTTAAAAGTGGTGTTTTTGATAATGTTTTTTTATTGTGGTAACATGTACATAACATTAAATTGACCATTTTAACCATTTTAAGTGTACAGTTTAGTGATATTAAGTACATTCACGTTGCTCAATCATCACTGTTCACACTGTGCAACCATCACAACCAATATCTATCTCCAGAACAATTTCCTCTTCCTACCCTGAAACTCTATACCCATTAAATGATAACTCCCCATTCTCTCCTACCCCTAGCCCCTGACAACCACCCTTGCACTTTTTATGTCTTTGAATTTGAATACTCAAGTCACCTCATATGAGTGGAATCATCAGTATTTGCTTTTTGTTTCTGGCTTATTTCACGAGCATAATGTCCTCAAGGTTCATCCAAGACATAGCATGTGTTAGAATTTCCTTTCTTTTTAAGACTGAATAATCCATTGTATGCATATACCACATTTTATTTATCTGTTCATCTATTGATGGACACTTGGGTTGCTTGTACATTTTGGCTAAGGTGAATAATGCTGCTATGAATGTGGGTGAACAAATATCTCTTCAAGTCTCTGCTTCCTGTTGCCTTGGTATATACCCAGAAGTGAAACTGCTGAATCATGTTGCAATTTTTTTTTTAATTTTGTTGAGGAATCACTATACTGTGATACATTTTTGACTGAGGAAATAAAAAGAGCTTCATTTAGAAATCACGGTATCTTGAGAATGGAATATCAAAGGCAGAGTCAAACTCATGACTTTAGGAAATCAGATTCTCTAAAATCCAGGAAAAATTTGAAAAGACATTGTCAGGTGCTCTTGTAGGAATCATTCAAGAAGCCAGGAGACTAAAATAATGATATGCTGGCTATATAATTTTTAATAATGCCATTAGAGAATGAAGTGAAAGGAAACAAATTTGTGGCAGAGGCAGCTCTCTGACACTGGGATTCATTATTATTTTACTGTGAATTTATTGAATAATATTTATCAATTTAGAGCAGCATCTCTATTGTCTTAACAATTAATATTAACAATTTTAAGTAATCATAGAGTTTATGTTTCTTAGTGTATTGGCGAAGTGGATGCTCAGTCCACTCTAATACTGTGTCCTGCTACTTCAGAGAAATGTTAACATACTAGTGTTCCATTCCAGATGACATGATTCTGAAAAGTCTCATAATCCATGTTTTAATTTAAGAATTGGGAAAGCTGAGAATACTTAGCACACAGAAGACCTGGAGGAAATCAACAGCTGCCTGCTTACCTATCCTGAAGGCTGTGTATGTAGAAGAACTTTGCTGTTCTGGAGGTCAACTTGTAGGGAATGGATCAAAGTGAACTAGAAGAAGATCTTGACTCAGGCAAAGGAAAGATTCTCCAACATCAAAACAACTTTGCTTCCCATCACTGGAAGTGTTCAAGCAGAACCAGGGACCCTTAATTCAGGAAATGTGTTCAAGTGCTCTATATTGTTTGACAAATTTGACAAAGTGATATTAAAGGACTACTTAATGCTTAATAATTTATTTATAAAGTGAATATATTTTGGGGCTTCTATACAGGGTTAGTGAATGCAATTTGTAAATTAAAAGGAATTATGTCAATGCACATCATTATTTAATTCAAATTATAAAATCAGTTTTCTATAATTCTACAATTTCATTTTTGTTAAAGTATGTTTTTGTCCTGTCCAGTTATTATAAATTCACAAGTTTTTGCTACCATTCTAAACAGGGCTTGCTAGATATTTTTACCCAATAATGTAGTCCCTGTAGCTTTATATAGTGTCTGACATTTATTACATAATTTCATTTTATCTGAGAAATTCCTGCTGTGGCAGCCACCTCTACACAGGGACCATTAGGAGGATTTGACCACATAAAAGCGTCCCATCGACCACCACAGAAAACCCTCCTCTTCTAATGCTGCATAATCATCCATCTTTTGAAATGTCCCCAAACTCTTCACTTGTCCTCCCCCAGCCAACCAAGGACTGGCAAACGTGCCTGAAAAACAGAAAGTCTCCTTCACTTACAAAATATCTCCTTAATAGGACACTTTCCAATCAGAGACTATCTCAGTTTTTTTTCCTCCTTTTATTCTATAAATCTTTCTCCTTCATAACACCATTAAGCCTCTGCTCAGAGAAGGTTTATGAATTACATGCTGCAAGTTTATGAATAAACAGCCTCTGTTAATTTTGCCTCAGACTTAGTTTTGTTGTTGACATCTCTTTCCTGAGGGTGTTAAGCTTCATTATTAAATGGAGTTGAAAAGTGAACAACAATTTCATAATATCTGTAAAGCCATCTTTTCCTAAAAATATCTTCCCTATAACTTCTGGCTACAGCCTGAAATATCAGGGACAAAACTTTTCTTTCTATAGTTGAGAAGTGAAGTGAGGGTGAGCTGGGGCAAGGATTTGGACTGAGTGCAGTGATGTGCTAGTAAATGTTTAGGAACTAGTTCTCCAAAACTAAATAAAATAAAAACAAGTCCTGATTCTCAGTGTTTGCACGTGGCTGATTTCAAGCCACCAATGTGGAGTTGGGAAGGAAAGTGCTCAATGCACTCTGGAAGCCCGGGGGGCCAGCTTTAGCACACCAGTGGCTGACTGTACCTCTTCTTGAACATCTTCTGTGTGAGACTTTCTAGTACCATTTCACTTCACCCCATTGAAACTTAGTCTTATTAATTTTAAAAATGAGGAAAATGCCAAATCACTGTTACTTATTTAAAGTTGCACAGCAAATAAGTGGCGTGTGGTATTAGCCTCTGCTCTTATTACATCATTTGCAAAACCTCACTTGGAAAAGAGGTCTAGTGTATGAGGGTTCCCTTTTCTCCACATCCTCCCCAACACTTATCATTTCTTGTCTTTTTAATAATAGCCATTCTGAGGGGCATGAGGCGATATCTTATTGTAGTTTTGATTTGCATTTCCCTAATAATTAGAGATGTTGAGCATCTTTTAATATGCCTGTTGGCCATCTGTATATCTTCTTGGAAAAATGTCTGTTCAGATCCTCTGCCCATTTTTTAAGTGGCTTTTGTTACATTTTGGTATTGAATTGTATGAGTTCTTTATATATTTTGGCTATTAACCACTTGTCAGATATATGATTTGCAAATATCTTCTCCCAATTGTTATATCGTCTTTTTGTTTTGTTGATGGTTTCATTTGTTGTGTAGAAGATTTTAGTTAGATGTAGTCCCATTTGTTTATTTCTTCCTTTGTTTCCCTTGCTTGGGTAGGAATGTAAACTGGTGCAGACACATAAAAAAAATTATAGAGATTCCTCACAAAATTAAGAATAGAACTACCATACAATCCAGCTATTCCACTTCTGGGTATTTATCCAAAGAATACAAAAACACTAATTTGAAAAGATATTTGTACCCCTATGTTCATTGCAGCATTATTCACAATAGCTAAGACTTGGAAACAACCTAAGTGTCCACTGATGGATGAATGGATAAAGAAGATGTAGTGTGTGTGTGTGTGTGTGTGTGTGTGTGTGTGTGTGTGTGTGTGTAATGGAATACTACTCAGCCATAAAAAGATGAAATATTGCCATTTGCAACAACATGGATGGACCTTGAGTATATTATGCCAAGCAAAATAAGTCAAATGGAGAAAGCCAAATACTGTGTGATTTCACTCATGTGTGGAAGATAAAATAACAACAACAAACAAACACATAGATATAGAGATTAGATTAGTGATTACTAGAGGGGAAGGAGGAAGTGGGAAAGGCTCAAGGAGTAAAAGGGCTGGTGTATGCAGTGATGGATGGTAATTAGTCTTTGGGTAGTGAATATGATGTAGTCTTCACAGAAATAGAATATAATGATGTACACCTGAAATTTATATAATATTATAAACCAATGTTACCTCAACAAAAAAATAAATGAAAAAAGGGGTCTAGTAATTGAAATGTATATTAGGCTGTAAAATCAATAAGCACCACATTTTTTCTAAAGGACTCATTTTTGCTGACTTTGGATGCAATACAGATTGCCTAAAAGAGGTGCATACACACAGCATGGGTCAGAATATGGAAGACACACTTCACTGCATCACAGTTTTATCAAGAGCTAGACCTAGCATTATAAACAACTCAACCAGGATAGTCCCTTTGCCAAATAAGCAGCCAGTCAAAAAATCCTTAGACATCAGAGCATTTGTACTCCCAGGTGCTCTTCTGGGTGCCATCATTTTACTTTCAGCAGAGGTGATCAGCTCACCCCCAACTCCATTCTCAGGTATGAAAAATTGTCCACAGTTATTTCTGCCTAAATGCAAACCTTGTTTGCTTGTGACCCAGTTTGCTTAGTTGTTGTGGTGGTGTAAAAGGAGGGGAAAAAGGGCTCCATTCCTACTGTTTCTTAATTGAAACCATCTGTTACTCTTTGCCTCCATTATAGAAGCTGTGATCTGGGGCCTGTGTCTGACATGGATATCTGGTCCTGTAATCTCTGAAACAGACGGCAATGTTCTGAGGGAAGGCAGAGTGCCTTGTCTGTAAGGGCATCGTTGCAAAGAACCCTCATTAGGGAGAAAATATTCCAAGAGTAACTCCTGTCCCAAAAGAATACAGAGCAATAAGAACATACGTATTTTTGTAGAAGGTAGGGTTTAGAATCTTACTTGGATAAAGTTTGACAGTGAAAAGAGTAGAGAGGACCTAATATGCACCAGTCATTTTACATATGCTGTCTCACAAAAACCCTAGAGAAAATATTATTAACTCCATTTTACAGACGATGAAACTGAGGTTCAGTGTGGACTGAGTTCCCAAGGCCCACAGCTAATACATGGTAGAGCTGAGACATTGAATAAAGATCCCTCTGGAATAAAGGGCCATGATGTTTCTAGCCACTACAGCAGCAGCTGGCAAACTGTGAGACGAAGTCAACCTGCCACCTGTTTTTGTACAGCATAAAAGCTAAAAATGTTCTTACATTTTTTAATAGTTGAAAAAAGTTTTCTGACACGTGATAATTATTTGAGGGTCAAGTGTCAGTGTCCCTGAAGAAAGTTTTGTTTGAACACGGTCATGATCATTCATTTATGTACCGTCCCTAGTTATTTTCACATTACAACAGCAGAACCGAGTAGTTGCAACAGAGATCATATGGCTTTCGAAGAGTAAACTATTTATTATCTAGCCTTTTACAGGAAAATGTTTGCAGACCCCTGCACTAGATCAGTCAGCTATGATTTGGCAAGTGTGGAGTGGGGTCTGAGTATTTCCATTCCTGACATGCTCGTGGGTGACGCCCTTGCGCTGGTCTTGGGCTCACCCTTTGAGAACCATTGTACTTAATGAATTAGAGATGGTGAGCACAATTTCTAATTTGCTAAAATGGTTTTGTTGATAAGAATGTTTAGCTAATGTTCAACCAGTGGATTTTGCAGCTAAAGGATAAACCCTCTTTATAACTCTCCCCCCTTTCTATCTTCTCTTTGATGTATTTAGCACTTATACTGCTGGACGACTCTTGTACAGTTGTTTATATTTTCATACATCTAGTTTTTCTCATCTCTATAATTTGAGTTCAGTGAGAGGAGAAATCAAATAGTTTGTGGCCATATGTCCATGTTAGGGACCAGTGCAAGGCTGCTCTCACACGGTCGGTGGAAGGCAGGGTAGCAGAATGGAAAGACCGTAGGTATAGGTGCTTTAAATCCTGAATCTTTCACTTGCTTTCTACCTAAATTTGGGCATGTTACTCACCAAGGGCTCCACTTTCTTCTGCTGTGGAATTAGCATCGTAACGTGTGCCTTATAATGTGGACCTTGTATTCAGGTCCTCTGAGTTTTACATCAGATCAAAAATGTAAAGCAAATTCAATGCTTGACAAGCCATAAACAACCTGGAAGCTCTTGAGGGATTCACTATATAACAGTTCAGTAAAAGCTCTCAGTCCTCTGCCACTTCCAGGAAGAACATGTGATGAGAGAAGGCTTTTCCTGTGCAGTGTCAACTGATTGAATTCCACACATCCCCTGATGGGAATATGGAACTCATGACAACTTAGCAATGTGTTGATACTCACTGTAATTCCACCTAGCCTCATCCTGGACCGGTGATTGAGGAAACCCAGGATGGCATCTGGATTGACAGTCTTACCAAGTCTGCATCCAAAGCAGAGTAGTAGCTGTTAGGAGAAACTTGGCCTGCAGCAACCCAAAGAAGAGTTAAGAATGCTAGAAAAGAAAAAGCAATGAGGTCCCACACAGCCAACATCTGTATTGTTTGCTGCAGTCTCTCAGAATAGTGCAGAGGTTAAGAACTCCACATGCAGAAACTGACCACCAGGGTTGACCTCCTGACTCCATCACGAGCCTGCGGCATGGCATTAGGTAAATTACTTAATTTCTCTATGCCTCAGTTTCATCATTTCTAAAAGTGAGGCAATCACTAAATTTACCCTATATGGTTGTTGGAAGGGTCAAATGAGTGATTTTACGTAAAGCCCTGACCTGGCCCAAGTACTAATTAGAGCAAACACTCATGGAACAATTGCCTGTTCCATGAGCTATGCTGAGTGCTTTACCTATATTCATTCATTCATGAAGAAAGACAGAATTTATGCATACTGTGAATTCAGTGATAATCTACACGTAGAAGGAAACCTGGAAGAGTTTGAACCAATAAGATCCATGTGGGATTGTTGTTAGTATGATTATGTGTTTGAGTGTGTGTACCTATATGTATTTCTTATTTTACTACTGTATTTTCTGACAAAATATTTTATAATCTGAAAGAACTGTACACAATTTTGTTTGTTCTCAGTTTTCATACAATCATCATGTCTTCATGTCTTTATTTTGCACCATTCTCTGGACTCCCCTACTATGCCACTCGAACCTTCTGCTCTTTCTGAAACTTACAACTCATCAGCAGTGAAGGGTACCAGGGTGCCAGAATATTCTGAATAAGACTTTTCCTAATTTTGCTCTATTCCATTTGAAAACTTACCACTCTACTGCCAAAAACATTTGAAAAAGAAAGAGACAGCATAGAAGTAGAAGGAGGAGGAGGAGAAAAAGGATCACTTAAGGTCTTTAACAGGAAAAACATCTTGATATGTTGACCTTCCCAGTTGAGATCTGAAGTATAACAGAGCTCACTAATACCTTCACCAAAAAGGTTATTAAAGGATAATGGATGGAGGAGGATTTTAAGAGTTATTTTATGATGCTACATAGAAAGCAAAATATTTTTGCCGTATTTATTCTAGAACAGGGTACCACACCAGGCATATTAACATCTAGGAATGTGTGTCCAATAGCTAGTTGTCTATTGCTATGACCAACAATAAGGTCCTTTAAAAACTACTCTCAAAGTTATAAAGAAGCAGCACTACAAAAGAGAAAATGGAATCCAGCCTGCCGGCATTGGCACCTCCTACTTTCTCTCACAGATCTGCTCCTCACTACTCAGTGCAGTTTTTCTGCAACTTTTCTCTTCCTTTCTTAATTGATGACCCCATGCCCATGTTCACCTTTTTTTTTTGAGGAATACTGGCTCTGAGCTAACATCTGTTGCCAATCCTCCTCTTTTTGCTGAGGAAGACTAGCCCTGAGCTAGCATCTGTGCCCATCTTCCTCTATTTTGCATATGGTACGCTGCCACACATGGCTTGATGAGCGGGTCGGGGGGTGGGAGGGCAGATGCACCCCGGGATTCGAACCTGCCGACCCGGGCCTCTGAAGCAGAGCACGCGAACTTAACCACTATGCCACTGGGCCGGCCCCCCACATTCACCTTTTGCTTAAGCCCTGCCCAGGTTCTGGTGAGCATCTCTCTGAGGACTCCACACGTCCTGCCCTTGGTCAGAGGGACTTTCCAACACAGTCTCCCTTTTTGTTTTTCATGCTAGTCTCCTTCTCAGATGGTGTTTTGGATCCTTTGGCAGAAACTAGTATTTAGAATGGATTATTGAGGACAATATTCTCAAACTTTGTCTGCAAAATGTTGGCTGAAAGGGGCTCCATTTGTTGACATGTGTGAGAGTCACAGTGGATTGGCGGTGGGCTTGCTTACATTTTCCCAAGCACGGGGTACAATATACAACTACTCTTTTCTTTTTTGGTCAAAACTCTTTCCTGCTTCCTCTCTATCATCGATTAACTAAACTTTACTGATGTTCTAAGATTTGGATGAGATATAACTTTATCCAGGAAGTTTCCCTTAATTTCCACCTCCAAGATGGATTCCTGTCTTCTGCCATCTACTGAATCCCAATCTCCTTTCTCTCATCATACTTCCATTGATGCATAATGATCTATTTCTGTGTTTATGAGATAGTAGAAGACAAGTACTGTTCACTGTTTTATTTTATTTGTTTCCTCCTTTAATCTCTATATCCCAGAACAAAATTTTATAGTACACTTGGATGGATGACAAAAGAATGAAGGGAAAAAAAATCAATGTTGAAATGATGTAATAAAGAAGTGAAGATAACTTTGCCTGTGCTCTTCTGCTTGTTCTCTCACACCAGGGACCTAAACAAGATCAGTCTGAGTGGGTTTTTTCATCTTTAGGCTTAGCAGATAGTAATTATACAGGAAAGGCTTTTGTAGGAGAAAGAACTATTTTAAAAAGCCAACAATGCATTATATTTGTGATCCACATTAAAAATAGATTAAACATTTACCTAAAACTCTATCCTGAAATGCTCAGGCTTCATCTTTACTCTGTGCATGAAAATGATTTATTAAGAGCTTACTGCTTAGAGCTGATTACCAGAAAGTAATGTCTTCTTCCTCATACCAGAAATACCCCACCAGCAAGCAGTTTCTGGGGAGAACAGAGACACTATCAGAAGCTCACGCAAAACTATAGTCGTACTATCATTGTATACTAAAATGATTGCTAATCGTTCCTTACTTATATGCTTTTCCATTAATGCTTTTATGATTTGAGTAATGCTAGATCAATATGATTCCACACATTTAGATATTTGAAACATACAAATATTAGTCTAAATGTATAAATATTTATCTTAAAATCGGGGAGCATATAAACAAAATACAACTCCTCAAAGTTGGTTGTGATTTTTTTTTATTACTCCCTCTTGATTCTAAGGTACCAAAGTTTCACTCTGAACCTCCAAAAGGCATTAGTATTAGCATTATTCATTCAACCATTATATAATAAAAGGTTATCATTTTCAAAATGCTATTTGGAATGGAAAAATAATACTTGCATATATCTTTATCATTAAGCTTTTATTTATTAAGTACACTCAGCTTTAGAAATTATTGCTGACAATGCAAAAAGTCCTGGGAGTTGTATGAAATTATGTAAATTAGTGTTTTCTTGCCCTTTGGGGGTGTTTGCTCCTAAGTATAGACTTGTTTTATCCAATTCTGGGAAGCAGCAGGGTTTAATGAAAGCACATTCTTGCTAGATGCTAAGAGTCCTTGTTATTCTATTTCCTTGGTGATCTTGAGCAAGGCATTTATTCAATCTATGTCTTACACTCTCAGCTGTAAAATGAGGACAGATGGATTTCTAAGGTGAATTATAGATGGTTTCTAAGGTTTTCTATAGCTCCAGCATTGAGTACATATATTTCATTGTGACAGACGTTATTGCTGGCTGATAGTTACACACACACACACACACACACACTCATGCAAACTTCTTCTTGGCTGCTTATAGAGTCTGTTTTCTACTAAAGGGGCTGAAAATATCAGACATGTATTATGACAGCCACCTCCTCCCCATCTAGAGAATAGTTGTGGGTTCTAGTCCTAGCCAGTGGGATCAGAAAAGTCTGCGGTTGGAAGTCTGAGAAGGCTTTTCCTTGCTAATAAAATGGAAGGAATGGGAAAAATGTCTCTCTTCTTTGTTAAATCTGTTTTGCCTCTATTTGCCACTTGGAGATTCTGCCGCCACGTGGTACCCTAAGGGAAACACTACCACCCAAAACTAAAAAGTAAAAAACATAAAGACTTTCAGTTTATGATGGTATTGCTGGGTAAACAAGCCATTTCTTGAGACACTGTACTCTGAAGTGTTTGATGAGACATAACAAATCTTTAACTTTCCAAGAGGTTTTTAGTTGGCTGTTTTGCCTATAGCACAGAACACCCTAAATAGCATATATATACCTCTTAGTTAATGAGACAGTCCCCTTTTTATTTGAGGGTATGACTTTGTATCAGTTCACCCCACATCTTTTCATGGTCTGAACCTTCACAAAAATGAGGTCTCTATTCAAATATTTATCTTTACTGACTTTCCTACATAAACTAGCCACTCTTCCATCACTCAGTCTTCCCTTATTCTTCTAAGCACTTACCAATTTCTGCAGTTGTTTACTCATGACATTTTTGATTTCTTGTTTATTGTCTTTATCCTTCTAAAATGTAAGCTTTATGAGGATAGGACCATCATTTCCCATGACTGTCCTGTTTATACAGCATCTACGACAGAGTCTGGAACAGAGTTGATATTTGATAAATATCTGTTGCATGAACTAATGATAGTCTTAAATTAAAGAGTACCAACAAAATATAAATGGTCTTATAACTGTTAATTAAAACTTTGACAAACCTTAAACTCATAAGAAAGCAAAGCAAACATAACCTACCTTCTATAATAAACATAATTTGTAAAAGATGAGTTATTTGGATACATATTTTATGTATACGTTCAATATATTTGTTTTCATGGAACGATCTTAAAACTTTATAATGTAGGAAAGAAACGATTTCTATCATGAAGAAAAAAATGAGCAAAGAAGAAATTGAAATAAAATAAGATTGACGGAGCCACTCATTTATTTAAAATTTTATTGGACACAAACAGGTACATATGTTGACATATATATTAAAAATTTCAAAGAAATTAAAAAAACTTATGTATGATTAAATGGGGGAATAAAATGGTACATTTTTACTTTCTACCTAATTCATTTCTGTAATTTTTTTCAGTGAACATATATAAATGTTGTAATCAGTAAAAGAGTTCAGGCATGATGCTAATTGCTAGGGACAAATCTCTGTCTACATGAAACTCAATGTCCACTTGGAGAAATGAGCATTTGAACAAATGAGTGCAAAACATGCTTTGGGGCTAAGATCAAAATCTGTACTAGTTACAAAATTATCTCCAAAATGCCTGTTTCCAGTTGGAGGAGGAGGATGTTCAAATCCATTCTTTACTCCAGACCTATTCTATACTTGATGTCAATCTTCCTCCACCATTTTCCTCCTACCCCCAACTGGCAGAAGATAGAAATCTCATTCATGGAACAATAGGGCATCCTCACTAACAGCTGCCTCGCTATGTTCCTATGCCCAGGCTCTCCTCTCATGAATGTGTCTGGGTGGGTACTTCTGTTCAGGGCCTACCCTGAATATCTGTTCCTCTACCAGACATTCCCACCTCAGCTTCCTACACAAAACCTTGTCAGGGCAGAGGATGACAAATCTCAAAATTTAAATTAAATGTGACAAGATTGGAGAGGAGGATGAGGACACATTAAGACAAAGAATTTAAACTTTAAGCCCCAACCTAACTTTTAGCAAAATTCTGCATCAAGATTATTGGGAAACCTGACAATTTTTAATAATATGGTTTTTAAATTTATATATCTGCAATTCATTAAGTAAAAAGCCCCCAAGAAGATAGAGTTAAAGGATAAAGATCGTGGGCAGAGTAGAATTAGGAAGTTTCAGATCTATAATCATAATAAACAAACTCTTGAATAAACCCCCAAGCAAAAACTCTTACACTCCACTGGAATTCAGAATGTGCAAATCCATTTGGGGTGAGAGCATGGGAAGCAAAGGAAGGGCAGACTCTACAAATCCAGTTTGTGATTTCTTGAGCAGAACAAGGAGAAGGGGCCAAATTATTCAGGGAGGTGAATACGCACATATGCAACACTGAGCACTCAGGAAAAAGAAAAAGATGTTTAAATAGGATAAGCAGAAACTCAAGAATCATGACTAGGGGAACAATGGATAGTAAACACTAAAAATTTCACCAAGCATCTTTCTAAGAAAATTTACTTAAAGAAAAATATGTCTAAGTTATGCATAATTTTTTCCAACCAACTCTTATGTACCATAAATCCAGTTAGATCCCTCCAAATTTAGGTTTCAGTATAAACCTCTTTCACCTATTGTTTGGTTTTGGATTCTTTTTGTATTTTTTTAAATTGCTGTTTTAGTTTATAAAGAAACCTTTTAGGTGTATACAGACATCTCTATGGTTAACATGGTCTTGTTTTCATGAGTGCTTGAACATTCACTGAATGGAGTGAGGACATGAAAACCATACTCAAACAAAACATGTTTCTCTCGCCTTCCCTCCTTCCCTCCTTCCTCCCTTCCTTCCTTTCTTCCTCCCTCCCTCCCTTCCTTCCTTCCCGCCTTCCTTCCTTCCTTTTTTCCCTCCTTCCTTTCATCATCTTTCTTCCTTTTTTCTTTCTCTTTCTTTCTATCTTCCTTCCTTTCTTTCTTTTTTCTATTTATAATTGACAGACAATATAGAACACCAAAAACATACCAGAAATTTAAATTGATGTTGGAAAGTTGAGTTACACTGACTGTAATGAATGAACTTTTTGAAGCTGTTGCTTCAACTGCTCCCAAAGCAATCTTCTGTTCCTCTCTAGTCGTGAGGTCCCTTTCTAGTATTAGAACAAGAAGGAATGTTAGAGTAGGTGGGTCAGTGTAGTTTCAGGTCAAGAATCTCTCTCAGACTTTGACAAAATTGACCACTGCATAGGGAAAATACCTTGTCAGGCATCTGGGTGAGACGTAGTGGTTGGGTTGTGAATGAAGTATGAACCAGCTTGCAATGATCCATACATGGATTACTGGTCTTCCTCCTATTTCTCCTTCTCCATGTCCCATAACTGCAACTCACACTGTAAATACAAATGGTTTGATTGCTTTCTGTATACTCCTGGAGGGAACACTTTCAGTGACCTTTCAGTGACCATTACCTCTCAGAAGTGCTTGGGATATTTTTAGATTCTGAGCAGTCATTTAAAATCAATTTTAAAGGGAGTAGTTGACAGGAGGACTAATCAAGTTTCAACAACAACAACAAAAATTCCACTAAAGGCAGAATAGAGTAATACTCAGGGGTCTAGAAAGAAGGAAACAGAAAATCCTACTTTTTTTGTTGAGATGATATATGTATTATATAAATATATATGTGCACTAGATATGTTTTGTAACATTTAGCTGGTGATAGTTGTCAAACTGTTACTGCAGCAAATAAACATGCACTCATTCAGTGGTCACATATAAACCATACATATGAATTTAAATCTATGGGCTCTTAGAAATGAAACTTAGAAAATGGCTGTAAATAAGATTTATCTGGTTTTCTGAATGTGATTTAATTTATCCTTTTTAACTTAAGCTTAGAATTTTTACTACACTAGTTTAAACATGAAACATTTTAAATTTAATTTACTGAATAAAATTGTTCATAAGATTACTTACATAAGAAAGTTTTGGATGATGTCAGCAAAAATGATGTTATAAAGGCCTCTTAAAACTTTATCAATCATAAAAGCAATTAGAAAATGTTACCAAACTGACCCCAAAAAAGAAAAAAGTAATAAATAGAAACTGTTTTTGAGGAAACCCAGAGGTTGGACTTTCTAGAGAAGGACTTTACCTCAGGTACAGTCATGCATCACTTGTACTTATACTAACCTAGATGGTATAGCCTACTACATGCCTAGGCTATCTGGTACTACTCTAATGGGACCACTGTCATATATGCAGTCCACCATTGACAGAAACATCATTATGTGGTGCGTGACTGTATTTCAAATAGGATAAAAAACCTAAAGGAAAGTATGTCTTACTAAATAGTAAACATCAACAAAGGTATCTATATCTGTCTGTATATCTATCTCTCATTTACTTATGTATCTATCTATCTATTTACCTACCAATCTCATCAATGTAATAGAGACTCTGGAGTTGAGAAGTATAATATCTGAAATTAAAAATATGTAAGTGGGGTTCAATATCAAATTTGAGCAGGCAGAAGAAGGAATCAGTGAACTTGAAGACAGGTCAACTGAAATTATCCAGTCTGAGCAAGAGAAAGAAAATAAGAATGAAGAAAAATGAAAGAGTCTCCACAGACCTGTGGTATACCATCAAATGTACCAAAATATACATAATGGGAGTCTCAGAAGGAGAGGACAGAAGCGATATTTGAAAAATTAGTGACTAGACACTTCCAATATTTAATTTAAAATATTATTCTAAATATCCAAGAAACTCAGCAAACTCCAACTAGGATAAACTTTAAGAGATCCATACCAAGACGTGTCAAAATCAAATTGTTTAAAGACAAAGACAAAAATAATTTAAACAGCAAGAGAGAGGTTGCTAATGGGTATGAATCTTCTTTTCTTTTTGCACTTTTTAATTCAAGATAAAAATTGAAATAAAATCCCATAATTCATTTAAACTTGAATTTTACAATACAGTGGTTTTTAGTATATTCACAATGTTGTACAACCATCACCACAATCTAATTTCAGACATTACTATTACATATACCTGTTAGAAGTCACTCCAAATCCCCCGCTGCCCCCCGCACATCCTCTGGCAATCACTAATCTGTTTCTGTCTCTATGGATTTGCCTATTTTGGACATTTCATACAAATGGGATTATACATTATGTGGCCTTTGTGCCTGGATTCTTTCACTTACCATGTTTTTAAGATTCATCCATGTTGTAGCATGCATCAACACTTCATTCTTTTATATGGCTGAATAATATTCCATTGTATAGTTGTACCACATTTAGTTTGTCTATTCTTCCCTTAATGGACATTTCCACTTTTCATCTATTATGAATAACACTGCTAACAACATTCAAATACAAGTTTGTGTGTAAAAATATGTTTTTGATTCTCCTGAGTATATGTTTAGAGTAGTGTTACAGGGACATATGTTAACTCTATGTTTAACTTGTTGAGGAATTACCAAACTGTTTTCCACAGTGGTTGCACCATTTTACACTCTCACCAACGGTGTAGGAGGCTTCCAGTTTCTCCAAATGCTTAAAAAGACCTTTCATTTTGTTTTTTAAAATAACCATCCTAGTGTGAGTGCAGTGATATCTCATTGTGGCTTTGATTTGCATTTCCCTCATCTCTAATGACATTGAACATCTTTTTATGTGCTTTACCATCATTTGTATGTCTCTTTTGGAGAAATGCCTATTCAAAAGATTTGCCCATTTTTTTATTGGGCTGTTTGTATTTTTATCACTGAGTTATAAGAATTCTTTATGTATTCTGGATATTAAATCCTTATAATATATATGATTTGCCAATATATACTCCCATTTGTAGAATGCCTTATTACTGTCTTGATAGTGTGCTTCTGTGCAGATTTTAAAAAATGTTGATGAAGTCCATTTAATTTTTTTTAATTGCTTATGCTTTGATATCATATTTAAAGAACCATTTCATAATCCAAGCACATAAATATTTATTCCTATGTTTCTTTTTAAGCATTTCATAATTTTAGTCTTAAGGTTAGGTCTTTGATACATTTTTAGTTCCTTTTTTTTTAAATATGCTATGAGGGATAGTGGTCCAAATTCATTCTTTGGCATGTAGGATTTTATTTTGGGATAATAAAAAAGTTCTGGAATTAGATAATAATGATGATTTTATAATCTTGTGAATATATTAAAAGCCACTGAAGTGTACACTTAAAAGGGTGAATTTATTATATATGAATATTATCTCAAAAATAAAGTGCTTATTTTCTTGTTTTTTAAAATTTGTATTTTCAAAAAGTATATATGTTATAGGAACTGTAAAATGGCTAAGGTCTTAGAATTTTTGGAGGACATTAATATAATGTTAATTTAAAATGAGAAGATAGAATAGATATTGATACACAAATGAAAATCCACAGCAATAATAATAAACATAAAAATTTGCACAGAGAAGAATGAATAGAGATGACAAAAGTGAAAAGTCCTAGAATTAATAAAACACAGATACGAAATGCAAATACTCGGCAAACTGAAATCAATAGAAAGGCAAAAAAGGTTGAAATGACAAGCACTGCACTTCAAAAGTTTAGGAGCAAGAATTAAATGCAGTAATAGAGTCAATACATTTTTGATTAAATTTTTTAAAGTTGAAGAAAAATACACATGATTTAAAAATAAAATTCTGTCAAGAATCTTTCCTTTGATAAGAGTAGTCCTCACTCCATTTGTGCCGACTGGCTCATTCTACTCCTGAGATGGCAGTGTTTAATTTTAGCTTTCTTTGCTAGTTACTATCATAATTCTATATAGTGTGCTAATACTTCTTCTTTTCTGAAATATTGAACTTAGAAATCATTTATTAAATATTTGCTATAAATAATGAAGGTTTTATCTCAAGAATATCTCTATTCAAACACAGTATATTATATTGGATAAGAATGCATTTTTAAGATCCAGACCACTCAGAATTGTATAAAAACCTGACACTTATTAACTGTTAAAACTTGATCAAGTTATAGAGATGTTATGAGGTTGAATGGACTAATAAATGTAATATATAGAGAACGGTACTAGCAAATAGTATGTAATATTATCTATTGTTATAATACTATCTATCAACATTATCATTCTAAATATGGCTATTTTACTATTTAGTAAAATTTATTCATTTATCCATTTGTCATTAAAGAAGTACATTTTGACATGAATTAGGGCAATAATCACACTGTAAATAAGAACATATTTGGAATTCAAAGATAAAAATAAAATATATTAAACTGTGGGATGAAACTAAAGCTATTATTAAAGAAAATTTTATAACCCTAAATAAATATACTATAAACAAAGTTTTAACAATGATGTAAATGCTTCTTTAAAGAAATTAGGAAAAGAAGAGCAAACAAAGAAAGTGGAAGGAAAGAAAGAATACAGAAAAAAAGAAATTAATTAAGTAAACACAAATGTAGAAAAAAAGATCAATGATATCAAACACTGATTTGAAAAGCCTTATAAAATTGATAAATTCCCATGAGGTTTGTTGAGAAAGAGAGAGGGAGAGAAAGAACACGCAAATTACTGATACTAAGAATGAAAAACAGACATCTCACTCAAGACCATATAAGTATTATTAATAGATAATAAAAAGCCTTTATGAATAATTCTTGTCAGTAAATTGGGAAATGTAGATAAAATGGATAAATTCTTAGGAAAATAAAACATTAAAACCGACTCTAGAAGAAATAAAATTTGAATAGTTTCAAATCTCTTAAAGAAAGTGAATTTTTAATTAAAATTTCTAGCGAGGTAAATTTAAACACAGATGCTTTCACTGGCAAATTTTTCAAGCATCGAGGATCAAATTAACACCCATAGTACACAATATTTTCCAGTGAATGGAAAAAAGGAGAATAATTATCATTTTATGAGGTCACTTTGGCATAGGTATCAAATATGGTTTAATAATACATATGAGAAAAATAAGATGTTAATTACTTTTCTAAATACAGATGCAAAAATCTTAAAATCTTATCAAACCAAAACAACAATGCATAAAAAGGATATCATGACAAAGTGAGGTTTATTCCAGCAATATAAGAAAGGTTTAACTTTCTCGAGTCAATCAACATAATTCACATTAACAAAATAAAGATTAATTCAGTAGACAACAATTTTAACAACCAGAAATATTCTTGAAACCATTCACTTTCTTAATCTAAAAAGGGATATTATACCTGTCTGGGTTAGATTAGAGACACTACAAATAATACGGCTATCAAGGAGGTAATATAGCGATTTGTAGATAAATAAGAAAGAAGCTGGGGGAGTTAAAATCTGAAGTTTTGTTATCAAGGATCAGAATTCTTATCAATTACAAAAACCCGAAGCACAGGAAGAAGGGAAGAAGCTGCTAATTGCAACAAAACCTGGGTTAGGAAGACTCAAAGTCTAGGACTGCCAATGGAGTACCTCCATGTGCCATCTTCCATATGACCTGACTTCCTCACAGTGTAGCAGCTTCAGAATAGTCATATTTCTTATTTCTTACACTGGGGCTTAGGGGTCCATGATGGAATGTTTCAGTGAACAAAGATGCTGCATTGCTTCTTCTGACCTAATCTGAGAAATCACATGGTATCACTTAAGCCATATTCTATTAGTTATAAGGAAATCACAAGCTCACTCAGATGAGAGGGAAATACATGGATCTCAATCCTGTATGGGAACAGTGTCGTGGTCATATTGTGAAAAGGGAGATACTGTGATCATCTTTGAAAAATACAATCTGTTAACAATTCTTTATCCTTTATTTTCTCCAATTCTTCATTCTGAAAGAATTTTTAGTTGAGTAGTGTAACTTTTGGATTAGTTCTTGATGATTTTTATTTGCTTTCTTCATGTTTGCCCTTTTCTTATCATTTTTATTCTACTTCTTTTAGAGATTTTATTTACCCTGCAATCCATTCCTATATTCAAATAGTTTATCTTGCTATCATACTTTTAATTTTCTGGAAGTCACTAACATACTTGAATTTTCCTTTTTCTTAACATCCTCTAATTTTTTGTGAGTGGGATATATTTTCTTGTTTTAAGGATACAATATCATAACATCTGTGAGCCTGATACATTTAGTTTTCAAAAATCATCTCAAGTCCATGCCTTTCCATTTTTGTGTATCTTTGTTTGTCTTTCTCTCACAAATGCCTGTTGATAATTTATCGACTGTTTATATTCAAACCTGAAGTTTGTTGCAAATTCTGTGTTCTTGGATTAGGATTTGCTGACAAGTAGGTCTCACTTTGGTTTACTTGGTCTGGTTGCTATCCTTTTATCTAGAACTGTCAATAAGTGTGGAAGTCTTTTCTCCTGGAATGTTAACTTTTCCAGGGAAGAATTGTCTGAAGTTTTTCTCCAAGGAGAATGAAGGGAGTAGAAAACACCAGGCTGAGACAATCTGGAAGCCAGACTGTGAATGCTGTTTTGCGTCATACTGGTCTATATGCAAACTCCAGTCCACTTGCCTGGTTTCTCTCACATCTCACTTCTGCCCTTCACTGTGCCTGGTATCCTTGAAGTCACAGCACATCCAGGTCACTATTTCTAGAAAATGTCTATTTGAAGTTCTGCTTTGGAGCTACTTTCTTGGCTTTGGGTGTTCTTTCAATGGGTACAGTAAAAGAGAGTCAAAAATTCTCATAGATAAACTTTCAAACTGCCTCCACCCAAGAATGTGTTCTGTGACTTATGCTTCAATTTTACCCTCCTCCTTATTGGTGCCAATGTATTATCTGAATCCTTGGGATTTTACAAGGCAAATCAGTTCACTTCTCATCACATCTCATCATTTCCATCATTATCAATAATTTGGAAGCCCTTTAGAACCTTTCCTCAAATATATCCCTTTCCTCTTAGAAACCTGAATTTTATGTCTGCTTTTCTTCACATTTTTATCATATATATATATGTATCTTGCATGATATTTAAATTTATGTAAATTATTGCAGTTATTCACCTATAACTTACATGTTTTTGCTCAAAGTGATGTTTGTGACCCTAGCAATTATTGATTTATTGTCTCTCAGTCCCACAATCACCCTTTTTGCTTGCTCTGTTCAAATGAATCTAGACTCTTTATATTTTTTCTTCCTAGTCAGCTGACACAGTTTCAGTAGAGGGTCCTAAAAAGACATTTCAGGAAGAAAGGGTTTTGCTTCCTGGTTCCAGGGTACTTCTCTAGGCAGGCTCCAGCAGTACACACAGATTTTCTGGAGCCTGGTTTCTGCAGCACCCACCTCCTGCAGTTCCTGGTAGTCAACAACAAGCCAACAGCTCTCCCTGGCAGCCTCCCTACAGGTGGCTTTGATGAGTCACTTCCTTGAGAATACCTTTACCTGGCTATTTGGAGGACACATTTCCACAGATCCCCAAAGGGCAGATTTCTGGGAAATTCTGCAGCAAGAGAGCATAGTGGTTTCCTTGCCATTCAGAGGCCATGGCCCTACTCTCTCCAACAAGGGCTGGATCTCAGCCCTGGAAGTTGTTTCTAACATGACAGCTCTACTAAGCTCTAGGAAAAGTGGCTGCTCTTTATTAGAGTTCTCTTTACTTCCTATTAGACGATACCTTATTACTCCAACCTCCTACTACAGTTAATAAATCTTTGTATTAAATTTTCTCTGTTCAAATTACTTTCTGATTCTCTTTCCTTCAACCTAGACTGATATTCTTTACGTGTATAGCTACAGTTCACTCTTTTTTACTACCTATGTCATTTTTTAAAAAATTTGCATTTCTCTGATCACTAATAATTTTGCACAACTGTCAATACATTTATTGGCATATTATGTTTCTCTGTACTAAACTTTTCATATGTAATATGATTTAATTCTCACAATAACCTTTGGAGGTAGATATTATACTCCCAATTTTATCTATGAGGAAACTGAAACTCTGCTGAATGCAGTGATTCCCTGAGCTAAGTAAGTTGCTTAAGGACAAGGAAGTAGTAGATCTAGAATTTACAACATCTTTAATTCCAAAATCACTGTCATGTCTACCACCTTATGCTAAGTTACCATGGACGTGTTTAGAAAGTTGAAGTTTACTGTTCTAATTTTACAAGGCAGTGCTTGATTTATTTAGAAAACAATTAGGGTTCGTTAACAACATAATAAACTTTTGTCCTGGCCAGCGGGAGCAGGAAGAGAAAGAAAATAATCTGTTTTCCTTTAAATAATCTAGGAAGGATAAAGGGGAAACATAAACCATTTAAAAACTAGCTTTCCTTTGAGTTTCTGAATTAAACGCTTTCTGAAAGTCATCACTAACCCCTAAATATAGTGGTTGCACTTAATATTGGGTTATCACATTTTTAGTCATCTTCAAAGATAATGAAGAATAATATATTTGAAAATCAGTCTGATGAAGAAAGAAAATATTTAAAATTCAAATTGAGATAAGACTTCATTAAGTAGGCAAAGTAGAAGTCCCATAGCTGGACTTGTTCATTTTTTGCTTTGCAAATGAAGATTTTTTTTAATTGAATGACAGAGAGATCAATGAGAGGAGGGAATTCAAAAACCAGAACCTCAAAGGAGTTAAATATAATATAATTACATGTCAAATCCATGAGCTAGACTTTCAGGACTGTCAATTTGAAGTCAGCCAAGGTTATTCAAATGGACAAGAGGAATATAATCTCCTGTCCCATATTCTGCCACTCGGTTTTACATCTAAGGAGATTTGTACAAGAGCCAGTCCCAAGGCCAATTTAAACATTTGTGAAGTTTTCCGTTGCAATTCCTCTTTCATCTAGTGTACCCTCTCTCCTTTGTGTCCTCTGCTCTTGGTTTCTGTTGTGTTCAATATTAACCTCTTGAAATTGGTGATGGGTAATAGTCGGTGTGGTTACTTCTTTTAGCAATTGAAAAATATTAGAGGCATAGGGGAAAATTTGTTGAAAAAAAAAGAAAAAAAGAATTTCAGACACTAGAACAAGGGACTATTTAAACAGGAGTTGCTTCTTGGTAGCTTTCAAATTACCAACATAGATTGCTGCTGATTTACTTTTATCAGAATTTATAAAACAATAGATGATCCGTTAGTAGATCGCAATACACTATGGGATGCGGCTCTCTAAAATCGGTTCTGATGAGGTCGAAAAGGTAATATTGTGAAACTGAATTAGAGTAAGATGACCACCACTTTGTTGTACAGAGTACACCTTACATTCACCAATAAGCTTATCACCAAACACATAAAGCTTAGTCTTTTTTTTTCTGAACAATTATGTTTTATATACACACAACCATTGGCCAAGTTGCTGAATAGGTTTCTTGATTGTTATATTGAAATATTTTTATTTACAAAAACAGAAGCATAAGTAAATCTTGCTATTACCTGTAAGTACAGTTCTGTAATACACAATCTTGTTTACCTGCACCTCATTTGACTAGTTGATGTTTAAATGTATATTTCTCCAATAACCTTTTTATATAAGACTACAATTTATTTTCTTCTCTCCTTTAATATATCTGTGGGACTTATGGAATCACTTGTGATTTGGGATTCTCTATCTGCTGTTTTCAAAGGCTTCTCCTGCATTTTTAAGATGTGGGTGCTATTTCATGCAAAGATAAGAAAAGAGAGCTAGAGCACCAGTGGTAAATTGGAAAGTGTTCATCTGGGCCACATGAAAGGATATCCTATGTTGCTGTTTGGAAATAACTGATGTCTCTGGTTTATTCCCTAGTTTGTGCCCTTACATTTGCTGTTCCCTACCTCATAGTCATGACTGCCCAACCGTTTTAATGTTAACTTTAGGATTTATCCGTATGTTACTTCTCATTTGTTGCCCAACTAAGTCTCCCGGATTCCAGCACTGCCAAATTCCCACCCTGTGGAGGCTGACTTGAGAGGGAGATGACCAACTAGAGAAACCTAGACCCTCTCACCATAGATATTATAGACTCAGAAAGATTTTTCGGCCAAACCTAAATGCTGAATATATTCTACACAATTTCACCTTCTTCCCCCAGTGATATCAAGACTGCAAGTCATCCTTCCTCATCAGGGTTTTGGCCCCCACACTGCTGGGAGAGTAGGACTATATGTAGCCTCCCTGCCACCTGTCCCTACGCATATACACTTGCAAATATTAGCATTTTCCTCCTTAGATATAACTCAGATTAACACTTTAGATTTAATGTGATAAGAGCCTATTTTGAGGAAAGCTTCTCTTAAGGAATGTGATTTAGTATTTCCCCAAAAGGGCATTTTTTCCCTAAGGAACTTATAAAAATATTGAGGTCTAGTACTATGGAGGTTTTCCAACAACTAAGAATCTCAATTTACAGTGATCTACAATCAAATTAGTTAAGAAACGATAGTGCACTTGACTGTAAACTAATGATTTCAGTGTTGGAGTCCCATTTTCACTGCTGTATCCATGGAGTCTAGAAGCGAGATTGATGTCTTGTAGGTGCTATTATGTAATATGATTGATGTCATATAAAGCGTTTCTTAGTGAATGCATGTAGAGGCAAAAAACGTTTTAAAAACACGATTTTCTTCTTTAATAAGACGAAAATAGGAAACTAATATAACTAGCAATATGGAGCTAGAAATACAAACTATGGAATTTGTGATACAGTAATTTCAAAAGAAATAAAATTTCAGGGAAAGCAAAGATTGATATAAACCAGGCAGCTAGGAAAATCTTCCTGAACCTTTGAGGAGAAAATGGATCAGTGGCTAATTTTTGATAATTGACTTAAAAATTACATTTTGGCAAGCATTTATTTTGCCTGTCAAATGACTATTTATCATTTTATCAAACCAAGACTCAAAAGAACGAAATTAAGAATAACCCTTTAAAGAAATAATGCTACCTGTGAACATTATTCATAATTTTAATATGAATAGCAACCAACATTTCAACTTGAAATCTACATCAGCTAGTGAAAATTTACTTGCACTAATTTGATCCTAATAAATTCTTCAATATGAAAACTATTAATAAGGCATCAAGTACAGGTGTATATTTAATCTCATTGAATTTACAAGGGAAATATTGAGAACGAATGAATATTCATCATCCCATTAGGATAAGTTAAGCCATAAGCTCAACACAAAACACAGGAAAGTAGAATATTTTAGTGAAGAAGGAAAAAATGTGTGGCCAATCTTATGGTCATGCCTCTTCATGCATTCACTCATTTCGTTTTACCATCACTTATTTACTTAATAGTTGACATTTTTATTCACTTCATAAGTGTATGCTAAGAAAGCACTGTATTCAGTTTGTGTTCTAAGAAGCTGGCATGCTGAGTGAAGGAAGATGGAATCTCCATCTTTTCTCTGTCTTATGTTGTACTTGCCTTTTCAGTATTCCTGGGATCATGGAATGATGATAGTGATATTCTTCAAGGACATTGTTTACCTAGTATTACTTACTCTGACCAGTAGAATCCTACCTTCTCTGGTCATAAGTGGTGAACCCAGTTATCTGTCTGTAATAAGATTAAGAGGAGTTATTTTACTCTGTACTTTTTAAAGGATATGTGATGGTTAATTTTATATGTCAACTTGATCGAGTCATAGAGTGCTCAGACATTTGGTCAAACATTATTCTGGATATGTCTGTGAAGGTGTGTTGGTTCACAAACTCAAGAGCTCCCTGCGTGAAATTTAAAACTGGCCCCTACACACGAAGGGCAAGGAGAGACCAAAGAAAGAGGCAGACCACTCACTTGGTAGGTGGTGGTTTTAATAAGCAAGAGAAATTACAAATGAGGCTTGTCTTGGGGGGCCACAAGGTGAGTAGATCTCTGCACCTGCCAGAATCTTTAAAGTTTATATAGAGTTCTTAAGGGGATTCAGTCATATATACAGTCCAGATCGTGTCAACAACACATTACTGTCTCAGAATTGCATCCTTGAAACAGCTCCAGCTATGGGTGGAACATACGTTCCAAGGACAGGGGAGGGGTAAGGAGCCTCCAATTGCCTGAGTCCAGCTCACAGTTCAACAGGTGGTCACACCCTCTGGATTACCATCTCCAACATTCCATACCTTGTGACTAGCTCTTATAATCTGACATCCTCCCTCTTTTCCAGTGTACCCTGAGTGGTCTGCAAGGGATTTCCCTAGCATGGAGGTGGCTCATTTGATGACTATCTGGCTTCATTGGAGGCAGCTGCCACAGCAACAATAGAAGCACATACGAGAGAAAACACAGACTAAGATAATGATTCACAAAATAAGCAACAATTTTTTTCTACCAAGAGCCCCACAATCCAAACCACTGATTTATTAATCCCTCTAGGCTTGGGGTCAGATCAGGGCATATACTTGTCTCCTCATGCGATTTGATAAAGATGATACATTAGCAGACTCATCAGGTATGAACACATAACATTCTGTTTGGAAAATGGCACAAGTACCTCCTTGCAAGGCAGTAATAATGTCCAAGCCTATCTTATTTTGGAGGACAGCTTTCTCATTAGAGACATTTCAGTGTTCAGTAAAGACGGGCTATGCTGGCTATCATTTAAGGCCTATTGAGTAACTTCAGTAAGGGCTTTTAGGTGTGCTATAATGTCCTCCAGGTTAATGGAAGGAACAAAGACAGTGGCTAAAAGATCATGCCAGAGGGAAACAGAACATGCCCATCTAGCCTTGAGGAAAGGGAGGTTGGCAGCTTTAGGAACTTGACCTAGTTGTGCGTACCATAAATGTTGGCTGAGGGAGGCAGCACTATCAGGCATGAGGAGATGAACTGGGGGTGGGATCGTCCAGACCAGGACCCTTATTTTTTCCTTTCTCTCAGTGGTGCATATTTTATTCCAGGTATAGTTTCAACAGGCCCTGTTTCAACATGTCCAGCTTGCAGCTGGATAATGGACCCCAGTGGAGATTGAGTAGTTCCCCTTCACCTAGAGGTGCAAAGCAACTTACTCATTCCAGTGGGACATCCTATTGCAAATTTTAGTAGATAATGTCTCTTGCAGACATAATGGAGCTTGGCATTCTCAGCAGCATAGCACATTGATCCACAGTCAGTGTCAGGGCAATGACTGTATCCCAAGATCTCCATACTTTCACAGTGTTGGGTGTCTCAGCAGGGGTCCCCAGTCTGCCATATGGGGCAACAGACCCTACTGGTTGATCATTCAAATGTATTAAAGCCTGGGACAGTACTTTAGTCCACGGTGGTATTATTTGTTAGTAATTTAAGCTGCTGTTTTAATATTTCATTCTTTCTTTCTACCAACCCTACTGCTTGTGGGTTATAAATGGAACTTCCATTTAATGTCATATTCTTTTGCCCAGTCTTGCACACCATGACCTTTAAAATGTGATGCCCAATCACTGTTTGTTCAACGAGGGTATCTATACGTGGTACTCAGCTTTTCTAATCCCCTAATGGTGGCAGCCTGGTTTGTGCAATGACAGAAGAAAGCTTGGGTTAGGACAGACACAGTATCCACATAAATGGAGTCATATTTAGAACCTTCACTCAGAAGGAGGGAGCCAATATAATCAATTTGCCAATCCTTCTTTGGTTGGGAACTCCAGTGGATGGCTCCAGATTCTTTTGACAGTTGCTTGGGGCATTGTTTTGAACACATAGGACATGATGTTACTGCATGAACCAAATCACTGTATTTCAAGGGTAATCTGGCATCCTTGGCAATATGCCATCCCATCTGGGGTTATGGTGGCTACTCTTTCTATGCACCCAATCTGCTGTATTTACTGAAGTGTCAGTTGCTAGGGCTCGTACCTGAGCTAGGGCATCAGCTTTCTGAATTGCTAGGGGGTGTCACTGCCTTATGAGCCAGGATGTGGAAGACAGTGAGGATTGCCTCAGGTAGGTTAACCTAAATGTCTTTCCAGTTATCCTGACCCCACAGGGGCTTATTCATAATCATCCACCTCTCTGCTTCCCATTGTCCGAGCCATAGGGTTAATCCCTTTAGAACAGCCCAACTGTCAGTGCAAAAGGTTAATTGTCAGGGCTCATGAATTATCACCAGTCAAATCCCTCTGAGTTCAGCTTATTGGCTGCTGTGATACATTCTGTTTTTGTTCAGATGTTGTCAGTGTTGGGCTGAACAGCAAGTCCATATGGATGGGTTGCCCCAGCTAGACCCACCTATATACCAGGTATCAGCAAGAAATTTCCCCCATTCCCTCTCTATAGGTAGCAGTGGCCATCACAGAAATAGGAGTGGGGACATTTGAAGGATCTACATATTCTACAGGGCCTGGTGCCACCTGCATTTCTAGAGACAGTGGGCTGGTGGACAGGGTACTCCTTTGCAGCAAATAGGCATGCCCCTTTGTCAAAGTGGGAGTTTGAGCCGTGGCAGAACTGGGTCAATGGAACATATATTCAACTCACCCCTTGGTAGAAAGGGAAGTTCTTACCATGATATTGCTGTTCCTTCCTGAGAGTCTAAACCTGGAGGTACTCCTCTAGGAGTACCTGTGTACACTGCTAGGAGCTGTTGCTCTGGTGGGATATATCAGGTTTCTGCCCCCTTCCAGAACTGGGACCAAAATCCTGGAAATACTCTCTCTTTCTGCTGTCTCTGCCACTGTGCCCAATCTGTACCTTCTGGAGTCACAGACACATCTAACTCAAATGGTAGTCCTGCTTGGGAGATGCCCAGAGCTTTAATCTGCTTCACTTGTATTTTTGCCTTCTCAAAGGCAGCTTGCTGCTTTGATCCCCTGACTCACATATGCCCTTTATTTACCAGAAAGTATAAGGGACAGAGGCACTGTGCCAAGTGGGGAATAAAAGTCCTCCAAGACCCAAAAATCCCTACAAATTCTTGCATCTCTTTCACATTCTTAGAGGTTGGATAGACTTGCATCTTATCGATCACAGCTTCTGGTACAATGCATATCTTACTTTACCAAATGACTGCCAAAATATTTACGGTAGTGCCTGGAACTTTTCTGTGGGTGCATCATTCATCCTCTCTCTCACAGGTGTTCCAGCAGAGTATGCAGAGTGTCCTGCCGCAAAAGCAAGTCTTCTCATGTTAACATTATATCAACAATATAATGGGCCAATTTCACTGAAGAGGGGAAGGAAAACAGGGGCAGTTCTCTGGTTACTATCTCATGACCTGTGGTGGAGCTGTGCAGATAGCCTAGGTAAAACACTTAAAAGGTCCATTGTTGTCCCTTCCATGTGAAGGCAAATTGATCATGTGATTCAGCTGCCAGGGGAATATTGAAAAAAGCATTTTCTGAGTGCATTACAGCCTGGTACATTCCTAGGACCATGGTCAAGCTATCTAAGATGGTGGCAATGTTGGGCACAGCCTCATGGATGGAGGACACTACATTGTTCAATTTTCAGTAGCCCCTGGTCATCCATGATGAGCCATCTGCCTTTTTTTATTGGCCATACTGGGCTGTTGAAAGACTATGGGCAGGGCAAACAATACCCACTTGGTGCAGTTCTTGGATAGTTTCTCATATTTTTTTACGCCCCCCCCCCAGGCAATTTATATTATTTGACAGTTACCACTCTTCTTGGGGGCAGTAAACTAACCAGTTCCTAGTTGGCATTTGCCCTCAACACTGGTTTGATTACTCTAATCCAGACATAGAATTCACTGATAGAGATTTGCAGAGTTTGACCTTGTAGGATTTCAATGTCCAATATGTTCTCTGGTATTGGAGAGAGAAAAACTTTGTATTCTCATGGGGAGAACAACTAATTTGCCAAAGGGACATTCCTGACCATAACTGTTTGCCCTCCATAACCAGAGATGGCACTGAGAGGCCCAGAAAACTCATGAGGGTTACCATGTATTAGAGTACATTTGGCTTCAGTATCAACCAGAGCCACCACCTTTTGTTTATTTCTAGGGAGCCAGTGAATAGTGAATTCAACATGAGGCCTCTGATTGCCTTCAGTTGCCATGATCTGGAGGCAATCTTGGCCTTCATCTTATACTCAGGGCATGAGAGGCATCTGCATTGAATAGAACTGTATTTTTGAGGCCTCTGCTGGAACACAAGGGGCCTAAGGGATGGTAGTGGAAGGTGGAGCATGTCTGAACTATTGTTCAGGTTTTAAGGCTTTCTACAGGCCAACCACACTGTGTTGAGTTACTGTTCTATCTTTTCAGGTAAGGTTTAGGCAGCAAGGAGGTCAAACCACATTTGCTTCTGTGTTAATTTTACCAGACCCTATACAGACAACTGGGCTTTTCTTTTGGCTTCTAGAGTTTCCCCTTTGTCTCAGGTCTTTCACACAGCCTGTATCTATTCCTCGAATTTGTCAGTTTTCCCTAGATCAGCAATGGATTGTCCAACATCATAAATGTCTTGTCCCAGGACTGGGCTCAGCATAGATAGCAGTATCCTATTCCACGTACTGAGGGTAGACTGGAGTATCTTGATTTTCATTTCTTCAGTGAAAGTGGCCTGATAAGGGCCTTCAAAGACAGGGCATAGATGGTCTTTCTCATTCCCAGCTCCATAAGGATTTGTTGTATCTCCTCTATAGATTTCTACACTCAGGGAGATCCCCTTTATTGGGCCAAGCCTCCCTGAAGGCTAGAATAATCCAATTTATAAGGGAGTGAGTGCCTTAAACCCCCCTAAGTGCCATGAAAGCACTGCTCGAGGGCAGGGTGTATGGTGATGTTCCTCATTTTCTTTGTCTCCTGTCTGGTCAGAGAAACGCCATTCTCCCTGCATCCCATAGCCACACTAACCATGCCTGGATACTTTCTCTGGCCTCTTGCTGGAACTTGGCAGTTATGTTAATAAGATCAGCATGTGTATATTCTCTCATCATAAAAACTTCCTGACTGGGGGCTGTCCCACTGGTGGGGGGCATTTTTGCTATGCTTTTGCTTTCCTTTGTATTAGGAGTAAGACAGCAGAGGACATTTTGTCCATTTCGTTGTCAATTATTATAACATTCTCCTCTTTTCTTCCTCACTTTCCCAAAGATTCCACCTCTTTCTCTAACCTCAGCTCTTCTTCCAATTTTCTAACTCAAGTTTCAGCCTCCAGTTGGGCATCAGTGGCCAGCTGAACTGCTGACACTAGAGGCCAATAGTCCACTGCAGCAGCCACTTGTTTACGTTCTTTGCCACCATGTGTTATGCACAATTCCTCTAACAAATGCATTAAACCAGCCAGCATTTTGGGGGTATTCATGTTGTGGTCCATAAGCCTCTAACACACAAGCCATTTCTCTCTTCATAGAGGTCAATGGCCAACTCAGGATTTCTCCTGTGGATACCTCTTTCCCAAGACCCATTTCTTCTGTCTTTTGGCTGGCTCATCCACTGTTGGTTCACAAACTCAGGAGGTCCCCAGGTGAAATTTGAAACTGGCCTCCATATATGAATGGCAAGAGAGACAAAAGAAAGAGGCAGACCACTCCAGCTTGATAGGTGGCAGGTTTAATAAGCAAGGGAACTTAAATACAAGCTTGTTATGAATGGCTGCAAGAAGAGTAGATCTCTGCACCTGCCCACTAGAATCTTAAACGTTTGTATAGAGGGTTCAGTCATGTATACAGTCCATCTGGTCTCAACACATTACTCTCTCAAGGTTGCATTCTTGAAAGTGTTCCAGCTGTGGGAACAGTGAGTGGAATGCAGAATCCAAGGACAGGAGAAGGAGTAAGAAGCCTCCAATTTCCTGGGTCCAGCTCACTGTTACATCCTCTCAATGACCTCCTTCAACATGGTGTTTATGCTTGAGATTAACATGTGAATCAGTAGACTTAGTAAAGCAGGTTGCCTTCCCTCATGTGCCTCATCCAGTCAATTGAAGACCTGAATAGAACAAAAAGGTTGAGTAAGAGAGAACTGCATGACTGGTTGAGCCGGGACCTTGGTCTTTACTGACCTTTGGACTCTGACTGAAACATTGGCTCCCCTTGGATCTCAAGCTTGCTGGTTTTGGACTGAAACTTACACCATTGGTTCACTTAGTTTTCAGGTCTTTGGACTCAGACTGAAACTACACTACCAGCTCTCCTTGGTCTCTATCTTGCCAGCTGAAGATATCGGGACTTCTCCGACTCTATAATCATGTGAATCAATTCCTTATGATAAATCTGTGTGTGTGTGTATCTTGCAATAAATTAATGAAATAGTAAAAACCCTTAGCCAGGGAAAATTTTTAATGTTAGCACATAAAGATTTGTATTCTATCTTCTATTGTTCCTCCTTTGTTTATCCAACACTATGTCTTCTGTTAAAAAAGAAAAAAAGGTGGAATTTTTAATCCTAGATTCTACTTATAGTCAAACATGCTAGATAGAGTTGGCCCAAGGAATTCTGGAGGTGGGGGAGGGCAAAGCTTATATACATTATGTGAGACCATTCTCTCTTCCTGCTTTCATGTAATATAACTGTCAATCCTAGTCTATGTCCTGTTTTCTCTGCAGATCTGGATGTAGAGAGAATATTTTCCTACTTTTGGGGAGACATGTTACTTTACAATTTGAGTCTGATGAGGAGATATATCCTTATTAGTAGAAACATGAATGTCATAAATCTTCCATGGTAAGACTACAATATTTTTATTCTAGAAATTGTTGTTTGGAGATGGTGCTATTTAATCACTTCACATCAGTATAATTTGGAATAAATTTAGTAGAGACCAATGGAAAATAAGATTATATAGCTAAGGCAGGGTAAGCTGACGAGGGGTCTCAAACTACAGTAGTTGCAGACACATGACAAACAGCAATAAAATACATTTTGCGGTTTTAATTGGAATAGTGCCATTATACAGGAAAAGCTTTGATTTGATAAAAATAAATAGTACAACACCAAAACTTCTTTGATACTAGGATGATACTTCAACCTGAAATATTGCAGCTAAAACATAATTGACAAAGCTACAAGGAGGTTACTGGTGAAAAATGGGAAGAGCTTTCAGGCTAAAATAGGTTATCTATTTTTGAGAATACTAAATATGTCTTGTTCTATTGTTTCAATATGTATATTCACGGAATGCACACATTTGAAGAGGGCATTCATGTTTAAAGAAATGCATAGAATAACACTTCCTATAATACGTATCATGGGATGTTAAAGGCATATGAGAAAAAAAAGAAATAATATCTGCAGCAACTACAAAATATTGTGTGGTCAATTTAGAAACTATGGCTTAAAAAATAAATAATTTTCTTAGTTAGATTTTGCAGAGCATATAATACACTACTGTTCATTGTGTATCTCCATAATAGAAATATTTATGTGGAATATCTAAAACATATTTGAACACAAAATCCTTTCTTCCTGGAACATCTTTTTCTGCTTGTGTCCTAAATAACTTCCATATGGAAAATAATAGCCGAACATCTCATCATTCCAACACATACTGATTTTCTTATATTTTTGTATTTGCAACTTGGAACTGAACTAGCAACAGAAGATTTTCTGAATTGTGCACAAAACTAAACTTTGAGCAACTTCAGATGAATTATATAGAATTCTCAGTAATTTTGTTATCATGTGATCAGGTATTCATACTGATCAATATGGATCATAAAAGGTGGATCAGAGTTTAATTCAGACTTATAAACCATAATAAATAGCTTTAACAGTAATCCTGGTTAAGGAATTCAGCAATAACTATTTTTATGTTAATTATCTCATGTTTATTGTGCTCATACCATGTGCCAGATGAACTAACATAATGAAAGATTATACAGCAGAAATAACAATGTATTATTTATAAATAAAGTATATGGACCAATCTTGGGGACATTACTATCCTTCTTTGAGCCTTTATTTAATACTCTGGTAAATGGAGTAATAACACCTGACCTTCCTGGCTGTGTAGTGAAATATCATATGTGAAGCACCTCAATCATGATTAGCATTGAATAGATGCTCAATGTAAATGATGATTATGAAAAAGAAGATGATGATAAATGATTGAAGATTAATCTGCCTCTATGCAGAATAGATTGGGGGAAGGGATATTGGGTGTAGAGAGAATGCTAGGAGATGGTATTTCAAGGATAATGAGAAGAGGAATACAGAAGAAATTTGAGAGATATCATGAAATAAATTATCCACATCTTTTAGTGATAAAATTTTATAGGCAATGGAGTTAAGCACTTAGCTCACCCCAAGATTTTCACACGAGGATGTGTGTTTTGGCAATACTCTTAGCAGTAATGGTGGGCTAAGTAGAGTTGGAGAGTTTAATGAGGTGGTGTTGAGTGGGACGAGAATTGATAATATCCATGTGCAAGATAAAGTGATAAATGCTGAACTGCTTATTTTTTATGGCAGTGTTCACCCACACCCTAAAAGATTTGTCAGCAGTACATACTCTAACAATGCAAAGATCTAATTCTTTATAGCCAGTTTTTCTCTCTTCCTTTGCAATTGGCATATTAATATGTCTTGGTGGTATATAGAGGAATAGGGAACTTCCTGTTGGCGTATTATGTCTACACCCTGAAGCCATTCAGATAAGGTTGCATTAGAAAAGTAAAGCTTGTTCAGGAATTCTATGGGAAAATAGTCATTCAATTTAAGGAGTAGAGTCTCCAAACGTTAGCCTTGCTGAACAAAGTGCACATGTCTGTAATCCAAATGAATATAACTACAAGAGAATTTTACGAGCTGCTAAACTCTCCTCACAAAAAAGCCTTCACAATAACAGCAGTGGTGATTTGTTCAAAAAGTTCAGGACTTAAAATGATCTGTATAACCTCTTGAGTCTGTAAAAAGGAGTTGTAAACATTGGCTTCCAATTCTGAACATTTTCAGTTGAAACATAATCGTGTACAGAGGGAAATTACAAGTGTAAAGTGAAGTCAAAAGAGGAAGAAACAAAATTTAATGCAGTGCCTTGCTTAATTGCTTTAAGTTGTTGTGGGGTTTTTTGCTTTTTTCATTTCTTTATATGTTTGGGGGTATGGTGTATTATTGGGAAGAACCCGAAATATTATTATTATTATTTTTTTAATCTTCAGAGGGATCCAGACACAAATTGAAGAAGAGCAGCAAAAATAATCTATGTGTTCGTTTATTCATTTTTATAGTTGAGTGTTTAAAATTGAACTGATTATGGTATTCAATAAAAAATAGAGTTAATATAATAAAAATAATAATATTGTGCAAAAGTATAAAACATTCGGCATTTATGCATTTATATATTCAGTGCACATAGGAGGAGTTTGATGAAAGCTCACTGAATGAGAATAACGGCTCATCTGACTATCATAAAATCTTGTAAATGGCTAGGACATAGTTAGAACAATTATTAGTAAGGCTCTCATTTTTCAGACAAGGAAACTGAGGCATAGATGATTAACTGTCTTCCTCAAAGTCACAGTTGAGACAATACAAATCAGATATATTCTATAAACGGAAAACCTATACTGATTTCCAACCTCCTTCTTAATTAATTGCTTAGGAAACCTATGTAAATCAATTTGAAAAAAGCAAAGCCTTTGCTCAGAGCATTTGTTGTTGTTTTCATCAACTGTAACTGCTACTTTCAGCTTTTTGTCATCGACTGATGCTTCTTATATCTCACGGCGGTGATTCCAAGGACACAGATGATATGCAGTTTCATGTGCCTGTGATGTTTATGGTTATTGATTTCCCACATCTAAGACTAACCTTTAATGGTTTAACACAACCTGGATAATTTGTTAGTGCTTGGTTTCAGATGGCCAAGTGGTCCAAGATGACATATAGGGAAAACTGCTAAGAAAATTGTCCTTATTCCTAAAAACAGAGACATAAGAAGGAGATGGGCCCTCTTTCCCCACTAGACTATTTTGTCTGCATGTTACACCTAGAAATTTGAAAGACACTGTGTGACCAAGAGAAAAATTAGCCTAAGGGCAACGAGCATCACAGTCAGTCTTTCTTATGAACTTCTCGTCGAGTGATATTGCTTTCTTATTGTACAAACCAGTTGAAATGCATTTCATTTATAGAGATGTTCAGTAATGCCAAGTGAGGCTCATTTGACTTTTGCTGCCATGAGATATATCTGTACAATCACATTAAAGTAAAATGAGAAAATTCAGTAAATCATCTGACATTTGGACATGTGGGAGCTTCTGTTTTCATCTAGAAGTATAATGCCATCTAGACACAACTTAACTGATGCAGAATGCATCCCAGATGCCTAGCAGGTGGGTTCCACTTCTTCTAGAATTATACTACATACTCACTGAACTAAATTGAATTTAATCTTATCCCATATTCTGATACTCAACTTACTTCTTTATTGTACATTTGGAAAAACATACATACATGACAATTAAAAAGAATGAGAAAAATATTGTCCAATAACACCAAAAAATCCTTTGAGAATTTTGTAAAATTTGAAAAAAACTAGTTTTACTATCGTTCAGATGTTATAACCATTAGAGACATTCTTCCTTGTTTAGAAGTTTGACACAATTTCTGTTTTGGCAGATGTTTCATTTGGTTTTTGTTCCAATCGTGTCAGAGCTTGATTTAACTAAAATCTGTTGCGATGTGTGACTGGCAGTCAAATAGCACTTCCCTAGCAATGGGGCTATATATTTGAGCTGTTACAACCACCCATTGCCATTGCTCTCTTAGAATCTGTTTTTGTGGTTACTCCCATGAGATCTTGCTTCATGAGCTGAAACATAGGCAGCAAAGGCATAAGGAAAGCTTAGCGAGGAATAATCTAAAAATGTATGTAAGTGTGAGATATCTGGAATATACTAAAATCTAGGCAGAGAGTTATTTTAAATAGGGAGACAGAAACAAGGGCCCTAGAACCAAAAAGAAAAGTGAATCCAGGGGGAAGAATTTGAGTTTGATAGTGAGAAGGGTATGTATGCATTTTGGATCTAAATAGATTTGGCTGGAAAACCTACCTCTCTCATTTTCTAGCTTTTGATTTTTGCCAATTTTATTTCACTATTCTGAGTCTCAGTTCTCTCATCTTTAAAACTGAGAAAACATCCATCTCAAAGAAAAAATGAAGTGAAGGGGAGATTTCCTGAACTGTCTGTGTTTACTCTTAAATGTAAGTCATTACCATTGTTATTGTTATTTGGAAAGTCTACACAAGTAGGCAGAAGCAAAATTTATGCCCAGAAATCTCTGAAAAGATAAAGAATTGCAATCAAGTGGAGTGTTTTGACCTCTGAGCCTAAGGAAATTGTTTGCTCTGAGCTCATTAGTGTCCCTTGTTATATATGGGTGTCAAAGACCTGTAGAAAGTAAGTAGTAAGGAATACTACTAATTTTCATTCCACCAAATTAGAGGAGCCATGAATATCTCATTTTTTTCTCTTAGTAATAGTGAATATTGTGTCAACCTACAAAAATCTGAAACCAGTTCAAGATGTAAAGCATTTATTTTGGATCAAAGGATTACAATTAGGGGAGAATAGATTTGGGTAGAAACCCAAGTAGTGTTCCAATTACAGAAGAGGAGCTCAGGGTTTTTATGGGAAAGAGGAAGAAAGATGAGCTAACTTGTATTAAAGAAGAGTTTATTGGTGCTAGTTGAGGTAAGGCTAGATCTGTAAATTGGCTTGAGATTCAATCATCAGGCAAAAGACAAGATTTGTACTTCATTGATTGGTTAGTGATTCAGTTATCAGTAAAGTCCAATTTCCTCAGTACTTACAAGCAGGATATTCTTGTCTTTACTGACTTTTTGGAATGTTAGTAGTTAGGTCTAGTTTGGAAGGTAAAGGGAAAAAGATGTGCAATGCAATTCTTCTGAAATGGCTGCTGCAGCTCTATTTTAATATGGTTCTACTCATGTCATCTTGTACACTTCCCACTTTTGATCAAAATCTTTTTCTGAAATCATCACTGATAAAACCCTAGAAAACATTGCTGATCAGTCATCAAAGCATCATTGGTCCCTCATTTCCAGGAAGTCTTATTCCTGATATGTAATGTTTCATGAAGGAGGAAATGTGGTTTCCTTAGGTGCCTTAGGCCACATTTGAGCAACAAGAGTGCCAGAGTAGAGGAAGTCTCTATTGTCAAATTCTTTTTGGGGTAAGCATCTGCAGTTCCATGAAGTTTCTCACATGAAGTTTCATAAGGCTTAGTAATCATTTCAAATTGCTAAGCAGCCATTATCTGAGAAGTGTTTTTATAACATCAAGCTATGCAGAAGAGACACAATTTTACAACAATGAGAATTTCTATAATCACAAGCAAAACACTAAGTCCAAATGGGAGAATATACCTGAACCAAGAAAAAAAATGCCTGAGGGCAGCTGGCTAAAGAGATAAAAGAAACATGGGACATTAGTGGGCATTGCATCTAACCATTTGGCCTATGCCCGGATTTTATCTAGTTTTGTCTCTACTTCACCAGAGGTGTTTACCCAAGTACAAGAGGCATTTATAATGGAACAAATGTCACACTGTTCAGTTAGGATACAACTGAGAGCAATTTTATTGTCTAATACAATTCACCTGAGGGAATTCATATATTTCTCTTGGGTGGCTATTGCCTTAGCACTAGATTCAGCAATGTCCCCTAAGGTTTTAGGTTAATTTCTGACCATATATTTATTTCCATGCAGTGCGTACCCAAGGAAATGCTATTTTTCCAAATCTGGCAGCCTTGTTGGAGTTAACACTGCCAGGCATTGAATATTATTGGCTATATGTGCAAGTGTGTTCACATTTTTGTCTGTGTTGTTGATTCAATGGGAAGGACCCATTGGGAGAAGGACCCAATTTGAGAACCATTGGGAGGTTTCAGATTTATTATGAATACTAGAAGGGACAGTTAAATGTCTTATAAACATTGATCTTCCATTGTCCAGCTGTCTAAGCATTCATGGATCATTGCCACAAACACAAAGATATAGATAGGTGGAGCACAAATGACACCACCAAACTTCTGATTGTTAAGGGAGGTATTAACTGGGAATTGGGAAAAAAATGTTGCAGCCAAGGATCTGCATTGGTAGCACCATTTTTACAAATTAGGAACTATTATCCACATCCTCAATTCTCATTTTGCTAGAAAACTGTGCACAAAGAAGTAGGGCTACTGGAATTATCCCCTGAGCACTTGGCTGGAGGACATTGGGTGAGCAACGAGTTTTAAGATGCTGATGGACCCACAATCATTTTACAGCATTTAGGAGAACCATTTTGATAATAGCGAGAGTTTAAAGTAGGTTAATGTTAAAAGGATTAGGAGCAGAGTTCAAGACAATATTCATGAGAGTACAGGTCTGGTCTGGGGTCTTAGGAAAGCTGTCCACATGAGATGTCATCTACTTCACTTCCTAGTAAGTTTTAAATTTTAAATCTTCAATCTTCAATTGATTTGGCAGTCCAGTTGAGTGCAGGAGCTTTCTTTAAATGGGAAACATGAATCCAAGAGTCAACATTTTTAAGTCTGGCCGTACATGGATTAATTAAGAGTACCTGGTATGGTTGTTTCCACCTTGGTTGTAAAAAGTCCTTTTGGAGGTGTCTTTTGCAATACGCATAGTCATCTGGTTGTAGATTGTAGTGTCTAGGTTTTTTGTCTCCTGAGAGTGTGATGTGAAAAAATTGTTCTACCAAGCTACGATTCTTACAAATGGCTTTAATTGTTTCTTTACAATAGGAGAGCATGTCTCCTTTAATTAATTGGACATCAAAGTCAAACAGAGCTAAATGCATAGGTCAACCTGTAATTATTTCAAAGGGTGAAAGCTCATATTTACCAGAGGGGACAGATCTTAAATTTACGAGGACCAAAGAAAGTGCTTTTGGCCAGATTAACTTTAAGGTTTCCATAAATTTTGTCAATTGTGTCTAAATAATGCCATTTGTTGTTTCCACCAACCTGGAGGATTGGGGATGATAAGCACAGTGGAAGTGTTGCAATATAGGCTATGTTTCACATACTTGTTTCATAATATGGCAGGTAAAATGCTTTCTTTGGTCACTATGTAATGCAGAAAGATTATACCAAGTAGGTATAATCTTTTCTAACATATATTAACAACAGCTGTAGCTGTTGGCAGGGGAATGCCTCCACCCAGTGGGAAAATGTACAAATAATTACCAAGACATGTCAAATTTTTAGGATTTTTAAATAATTTCTAGAATACTTATATACCTATGCAAATACAACATAAAGAAGGCTTAATGTCACTTCTTCTTTGACAATGCTTCCCATGTAATTCAACATATCAAATAAGCCTAATTTGTGTTTAACAATTTTTCTGGAATGTTCCAGGTCAAAAAGACTTCATTTAGAATCTTATTTTGGGAAGTTTGTTAAAATAAAAAAGAAAATTTTAAAACAATTGGTTAATTAGGATCATAGATCACTGTGAAACAATACTAAGTTATCCATTTAACCATGGTGACAATTATAGACTTTTAGGAAAATACAGAAAGTTAAATGGTTGTGAGAAAAATCTTAGCTCTTGTAATTAAAGACCTAATAAAAAATACCAAAAATTATTTTGATAAAACATAAAATCCCTACCTTTTAAGCAGACTACTCAAAGGTCAAGAAAAACCTGTCATAAACTCTTTAATAAGAGCAGACGAAAAGTTCCAGAAAACTTGTGCTTTTAACAGAGAGAAAATCAAACTCTAATTTTGTACCAGCTTACTTTTGATATTAAAACTCATTTGCTTGATTAAATTCGTTTCAATCTTAGCCAGCTTGGCTATGCATAAAATTCTTTTCTCAGGGTTCCTTTTCCAAAAACCCTCTACAACTTTTTTACTTTCAGATTTTGTCCTTTCCTCTTTCTCATTACCAGTTTCAGTTTAGGACATATTCACTTTCTTAACAAAACTATCTCCATTCCTTATACCTTTTTTTATTGAAAACATATATTTTCTCATAGCATAATTTTTTTATGTGGCATAAGACATGTTTACTAATAGACCTAAACATCTTTTAGCTTTTCTGTGATAAGAAGGCAAAGCAGATAAACCTATGTTTAACAATTCGTGTCTAATATTTTATTTTGCTTGGCAATGATCTAGATACTCAATAAATTTTTAGCCTTTAACTTAATTTAGCAAAGCTCTAATGTTTTAAGTTACCAAAAGATTTTGAAGTTATTTTTAAGTACATATACCATAACACAACTATTGTTAAAAAGTTCACCTAAAACCCTTTTTATTTTACTTACATCTGTTTAGTTTACTTGTTCCCAATAGTTATGTTTAGATTACCTACAAAAACTTTGTGAGACATTGGACCAAGTCAGCCATCTTTTTTTTTTTTTTTTGGTGGCAAATTTTATAACAGAGATTACATGAGTTCATTTGAATTTTAGTAAACTTAGGTAGAACAAAAGTTTTATATTTAATGCTGATAACTCTAAAGACACTACTATTTTAATTAAGCCAACAAACAAATTGGCTTTAATACCAATATTTCTGTAAATCATGGGATCCTGAAATTCATTTGGGTTAATTTCTATTATATTCTTGAGAGTATGCTCAATTTATAAACTACTTGTTTATTTTTAAGCCAATGAAATAGAGCTCTGTACAAATTAAGCTGGATAATACTGTCTAAATGTAGAAAAACATCACACATTTACAATGTACATATATATAGATACACATACACAAAGACCCCATAGCTATTGTTTAAAACTACTGCCATGAATCAGGTATGGTAATACAAAGCTTACTAGTTATGAAAGAATATTTGTATCCAAATTTTGTTTGGCAGTTGGAAAAAAAGTAACTTTACTCTCTCAGATGGCTAACATGTTTTACTATTTGTATAGAAGACTTTTTAAGATTTATGTTCACTCAAAACAAGTAATCTTTGGGCAAGAGAGTTTTTCTAGAAGCTTGTATTTTTTTTTTTTCAGTCTTAAGAATGTGGAAGGGTTCTAGATGAGAGTTTCCAGGAGGAGACCAGGTAAAACCTTTACATCACAAAGGCACAAGGAAGGAAGGCAAATGCCTCCAAGGAGGACTTTGATTTCTTAAGACCAGAATACTTACAAGCCTTTTGAGACAACTTGGGGAGGTTTTGGAATTGGTTAACAGAAATGGGTGGAAACTGAATTGCTTCTAGAGCTGCATTTCCAATTTTGCAAAGATTTGTAAGATGTAACTTAACTTACATCATAGATTGATCCACCCATCCAACTACATTTTCTTCAATTTGTTTCTTTCCCCCTGGGTACACAGTTTTATTAGCTTAGAGGGGAGAGCCTAAAAACAAATCCTATTGAGGCTCTGAATATCAGCTTCCAATGTGGCCAAATTTCTGATCATGTTACTAAATCCTTTCAAATATCTTGTCAGGTTTCAGCTGGGACAAATACTAAATATTTCTGACAGCATTAAATAGCTCCATTGAGTTTCAATTTTAATTTTCTCTTCACTGTTTGAGGGAATAATGCAGCAGTTTACCAGAAAAATCTCTCAAAGTGTCATTAACTCCAGAAGGGTCCCTTACTGGGGCCCTCCTTTGAAGATAGATATGAAGGTGACCATACAGCCATTAACTCAACAGATTTTGTTTATGATCTTAAGAGTATTTTCTTTTAGATACCTCTTACACAGTAGTTTTTTTCATGAGCTTTTTGCAATGAAACTTTCAATAGGCTATTTTGAAAATTTGAAGACTTCACTTATAAAAGTGCACTTAAATAATCTAATCTTAAAAAATTAGAATGTTCCTTATAATGGTTAATGTAATTTCCCTGAAGGCTGGCAGAAGTTTGGTAGGACCCTAGGTGAAAATGGAGTTCAACCTACATTACTGTCAACCATATCTGGCTACAAATGAGGAGTAAACCACATTTTTGTCCAACCATATTTTCGTGCACCAACCTGACGGTTACCAAGCCAAACCCTCAGGACACAAAACAAACTTAGAAAAATTTTTATGTTCTTTATAAATATTTATAGCTTCCAGGACCATAGTTTTAAAGTAGGTATACTGGAAGGTGGCATTCTTGACTCTTTAGAAATTAAAGATTATATTCAATTTGTCTGATCCACAGTTCCCAAGTCTAATGCATAAAAAGACAAGTTTTGGGAGTTCAAATGAGCCCCAAAGTGGCTGCTGTAATTTTAAATCTTTTGTTCTATGGGTCTATTGGGACAAAAATCTACAAAAGGAAGAACTGTAGTTCTTTATTTTTGTTTATTCATTTTATTGCAGTACCATTGGTTTATAACGTTATATAAATTTCAGGTGTACATCATTATATTTCAGTTTCTGTGTAGATTACATCATGTTCACCACACAAAGACTAATTACAACCTATCACCACACACATATGCCTAATTACCCCTTTCACCCTCCTACCTCCTTCCCCTCTGTCTCTACGTGATTGTTATTGTTTTTATCTTTTATTTATGAGTGAGATCATACATTATTTGACTTTCTCTGTCTGACTTATTTTGCTTACTGTGCTACCCTCAAGGTCCATCCATGTTTTCACAAATGGCCAGATTTCATAATTTTTTATGGCTGAGTAGTATTCCATTGTATATACACCACATCTTCTTTATACATTCATCCCTTGTGTTCTTAAACATAAATCTAGCTGAAGTTCCAGAGAGAGGAACTGCTCTAGAACTTTTAGAAGATAAAATTTACATGTTAACACACAGCCAGACTAAGAGACACCAGTTGTAAGCCTTAGGTTGTCACCTGTGCCTCTGACCTATTGGCTATAGCTGTTTGGACAAAGGACACAAAAGACAATTTGAGTACTCATCAAATAAGGAATAAACCCTTCCAAATGGTAACAACCATATGTTTCTCTGAGCCTGCTCAAACAGGGAAACGGTTCCAGATGGCAATAGCCATGAGCCAACTTTGAGACAATTATCTCTTGGTAAATCAACCCCAAATTGGGCTATTGCTCCCAAAATCCCAAAGAAAGGCAATGACCTCAACCAAAAGGAGGAAGGTTGGAGCCTAAGAAGACTTCTGGTCAGAGGAGATGGTGATTTGTGGAAGTGGGGAGCAGAACAGACTTGTGTAATACCATACTTGGTGCCAGGGGACGCTGGTACACGAGAGTGAGATCACTTTAGGTCTCACTTTCTCACACCATATGTTAACCTATAAAAATCGAAACCAGTTTAAGAGGGAAAGCATTTATTTGGGAATCAAATAATTGCCATTTTGAAAGCACAGATTAAGGTAGAAACCCAAATAGTGTCTGGATTAAAGGAGAGGGGCTCAGAGTTTTTATGGGAAAAAGGGAGGAGGGGTGAATTATATTAAAGAAGAGTTCTTTGGAATTAGATGAGGTAGTGTTAGCTTTGTTCCTCACATATTGGCTTGAGATTCAGTCATCAGGCAAAAGCCTAGATTTGTACTTCATTGATTGGTTAGTGATTCAGTCATCAACAAAGTTCAATTTCATCAGTCCTTACGAACAGGTAATTCTTGCCCTTACTGACGTCTTTGAATGTTGGTGGTTAGATCTAGTTTGAAGGATTAAAAAAACTAGACATGCGAGACAATTCCTCTGAAATGGCTTCTCTAGCACTATTTTAATATGACTCCACTCACATTATCTTTTACTGTTGTTATTAGGAATATAAATGAGGTCAAAATGAGTTAGTTACTGTGTGTTGCTAATTCTCTTCATAATTCACACCCATCAAATGTATCACCTTGCATCTCAAGGCAGTGATATTAGGAGATGTGAAACAGAAACCCTGTTCCAGAGTGTATATCAAGGGAAACTAAAGACAATAACTAGAACATGTATATAATCCAGTGACCAATAAATATATAGGCACTGAGACAATATTAAACAAGGCAGTGATCAAAGAGGAATATTAGCCAGGCATTACAGGTCGGACTAGGTAAATCTGGAGCTAGATATTAGAGGTGAGAGGAGAAGACAAACTAAAATTTTTTGAGTAACTGGTCTAAACCAGGTACCATACCCTTTAAAAATGCCCCTCCTTTAATCTATTTAATCTCTCAATAATCCCTGGAGGTACTACTGTCATCTCCATTTTACGTGAGAGCACTGCTGTAGTCACAGGCTGGTAAGTGGCAGAACTGGAATTAGCACTCTGCTTAATCAAAATTCATGAGCTGCACCTTCCCCATATAACTGTTAGTGCCTCCCACAGTGTAGGCTTTTGGGGTTTAGGTGGGGACAATTTCTGGAGCAAAGAGTAAAATAAACATTTTATGAGAAATTTAATTAAGGGACTACCCAAGAGTTGACCTGAATTGGACTGGCTGAAATGATTCCAGTAATGAGAAATTAGTTTAGAGTGGCAAAGAGATTAAGATAATGTATAGAAAACCACACTAAACAGATAATTGCTTGTCTAAAGTATATTTCTGTATGTTTTTGTAATAACAGTTCTTAATTTTACTGGGAAAGTATCAAATTCAAAGGAATTCAAAGCATGAACTTCTGATAACTGTAAGAAGACTCTTTTTATTAAGCCTGATCTAATAATCTGTAGCATAAGAGAGAATTCAATATGATGTCATTCCACTGTCTATCATCTTTTTGTGTTTCAGAAAAGATCATATTTTCATTGACTAGTTCAAGGTTGCCAATCCTTTACCATAACATGTGGCTTCCATTCCCTGATTAGATTGGCAAGTTATTTATATGTAAAAATTTTTTGTGAGTCAGTTAAAAGTTACTAGCAGTAACATCTATAATAAAATGTAATCATTTTCAGGTAATGAGAACTAGGGAAGAAAGAACGTAAGTTTAGTAATTTACATAATTTCTGCCTTACCCTTTATCTCTGATCTACTCTGAGATGTTCTGAGAAAAGGCAGCATGGATAGGAAATGGGAACTCTGTAGACGGTACTTTAAAAAGACCTATTATTTCCAATTTTCTTAATTTTAAAATAAAACTGAAATTTTAGAAAATCATCACATAATACTGTGTATTTATTTTTCATCTTTATAGCCTTTAGAATTTAAGAATCATAAAACATATGAGTGAAACTCATCACAAAAATCACATCAGCTTAAAGAATGCTGCTTCCCTTGTGGTCCTCTGAAAAGTTTTAAAAAAGTTTTGAGTGTTCTGAAGGTAGTATGGCCTGCAGGCTAAATACAACCAGCAAATGTGCTTTGTTTGGTCTGCAGAATTTTAACTGAGGTAATTAATCTATACAAACTTAAGGTTTATATAAAACTCTGGATAGATATCCAAATCACTATTCTAAGACCTTAAAACAAAATAGTTCAAATCCAGCTCCTTTTAATTTAAAGAGATAAAAAAATGAGGATGATTCTTTAAAATGAAATGAATTTGTCTAATTCTGCCTTAGTGCCAAAGGAGAGAAACACAAGAGGCTACAACCTTTGGATGTGTTTTGTTGAGTTGTTGAGTTCTGGGGTTAATATTATTACCAATGTTTGTAGCTTGATAAAACAAAAGGCAAGTTTTCCAGACTAGTAAACCAGAGTCCATGCTCAGCAGATGTGCACGCTTTTAGAGAAAGTGGCAAAGAAAACTGCCACCAACTTTAGCCTTCACCTCTTCAGTCCAGTTTGTCCTTAAACTCCCTAGAGTTTGAGCACCTTGTGTGAAGCTGAGAACTATCTCAGCAGCTCTGCACGTATGCTCATTTTTGTCATTAGTGTTTGTGGTAAGTATATTAATGGCCTCCAAAATGTCAATATCTTACACTATCTTAATCATGAAAATCTGTGAAAAAATTACTCTTCATGGCAAAGATGACTCAAAGATGAAGATGTAAGTAAGGTTGCTAACCTTTACTTGCTAAACTGATATTAAATTAGGGAGATTATCCTGAATTATCCAAGTGACTCCAATGTAATCACAATGATCTTTAAAAATGGAAGTGGGAGGCAGAAAAGAGAGGGATTCAGACAGATGGCAGCATGAGAAAGTCTCAGCATGAAATTAACGATGAACTTGGAGGAAGGGGGCCATCAGTCAAGGAATGTGAGTGGCCTCTAGAAATTGAAAAGAACATGGAAACAGTCTCCTGTGTAAAGGAACACTGCCTTGTACACCTTGATGTTAGCCTGGTAAGACCAGCCTCAGACTTCTGACTTAAAAAACTTCAAGATAAGTAATTTGTTTTATTTTAAGTCACTAAATTTGATAACTTGTTACAGCATCAGTGGGACTCTAATACAGATTTTTCTAACTGTAGTAGAGTGTTGCTGTTGCAGACACCTAAAAATGTGAGAAGGACTTCAAAACTTGGCAGTGGGGAGAGGCTGGAAAAATTTTGAGGAACATGATAGAAAAAGCTTAGGTTGATCTGAGCAGAAATATGAATGTTAAAGGCTCTGCTGATAAGGGCACAAAAAGATAAGAATGGTAGATAAAGCATATATTGTCTTATAGAATAACTAAATTGTGAGGAACAGATTATTGATATAAACATGTACCTTAAAGGCATTGCTGAATAAGACTCAAAAGAAAATGAAGAGCTTTTTGTTAGAAACTGGAGAAAAGCTGATTCTTGTTATACAGTAGGAGCAAACTTAGCAGAATTGTGTAAAACAGAACTTGTAAAAGGTGAAATTAGACATTCAACTGAGATTTCCAAGGAAAGTCTTGCAGCCTGGTTTCTTCTTGCTACTTATAGTAAAATATTATGGGAATGAGACAGATTGAGATAAGAACTATTAAATAAAATGAAACCAGAACCTGGTGATTTGGGAAATTCTCAGCGTATTCAGATAGCAAAAGACAGTAAATTTAGGAGATTTACTGTCAAGAAACCTGCTATAGAGAAAAAGCCAAAGATATTGCTAGACAACCTTTTGCTCATACTTCAAAAAATCAAAAAGCCATTCGGTTACACAAAAGTCTCTGAAGAAATTAAGCATATGGCTCATAGACCCTTTCAGCCATTAAGCAGAAGCCAAGAAACCTAGATGGAAGTATCTGTGGAGGACTGTTTTGTCTAATGGAGTGAATTCCAGAGAAAGACATGGAAAGCCCACATATTTCTAGAGAACTGTATAATAGCAGAAACATTGCCAATCGGGAGATTATCCTGCATTATATAGGTAGGCTCCATGTAATCATGACATTTTTTAAAGTGGTAGATCTGAAGTTACCGGCTTTAAAGATAGAGGAAGGACACATGAACCAAAACATGTGGACATGTGGTGGCCTCTAGAACCTGGAAAAGACAAAGAAATGTATTCTCTCCTAGAGCCTCCAGAAAGGAACAGAAACTTGTTACACCACAATACTAATCCAGTGAGACCCAACAGACTCTACCTACATGTCCCATTTACAAAATAGTTTCCACAAATTAGAAGAGGACAGAACATTTCCCAACTGAGTATATGATGCTGATATTATTCTGATACGCAAAGCAGACAAAGATAGTAAAGAAAAGAAAAGAAAAACTACAGACAAATATATCTCATAAATTTAGACACAAAAATCATCAACAAAATATCAGAAAATTCAATCCAACTATCTATAAAAACAATTATATAACATGACCAAGTGAGATTTATTCCAGGTATGCAAGGCTGGTTTGATATTTAAAAAAATCAATCAATCTTTACTTTAATATCAGTTTAGTAAGTAATCCACCATATCAACAGACTAAGGAGGAAATATCATGTGATCATATCAAAGAAGATGGCATACCCACATCAATTTTGTTAAAATCCGATATCCATTGCTGATTTAAAAAAAAAAAACTTTCACCAGGCCCAGTCCGTGGCTGAGTGGTTAAAGTTCCATGTGCTCTGTTTCAGTATCCCAGGTTTGCATGTTCAGAGCCCAGGTGCAGACCTACTCCACTCTCCAGCCATGCTGTGGAGGGGTTCCACATGCAAAAAAATAAAGGAGGATTGACATGAATGTTAGCTCAGAGCTAATCTTCTTCAGCAAAAAAAAAAAAAAACTATCACTAATCTAGTAATAGAAGGGAACTCCTTCATCTTGATAAAGAACATCTACTCCCCCCAAAATAACAACAAAAAAAAAAACCTCCAAAAATATATAGCCTGTACCATAGTTAAAGAAGAAAAACTAAATGCTTTTCTTATAGGATTGGGAGCAAATCAGAATGTCCAGTGTTACCAGTGCTATTGAAAAAAGTACTAGAAGTTTTAGCCAGTTCAATAAGACAAGAAAAAGAAATAAAAGCCATACACATTGGAAAGGAGAGAAATACAATTGTTCCTGTTGAAGATAACATGGTTGTATACATAGAAAATTCCAAGTGGTCTAACAAAAACAACAAAAAACCCTCCTAAAACTGATAAATGACACCAGCAAGTTCACTGGACACATGTTCAACACGGAAGAATCAATTGCATTTTTATACACTAACAGTGAACAGGTAGAAACCAAAATGAAAAATACAAACCATTCACAATCACTCCAAAGTAACTGAAATACTTAGATATATGCTGGCAAAAACATGTACAGAATCCATGTGTTGAAAATTACAAACGTGGATGAATGAAATCAACAGACATAAATAAACAGAAACATATAACTGGTGCATAGAATGGAACACTCAACATAATAAAGATGGCAATATGCCCCAAGCTGATTTATAGGATTAAGACAATTCCTATCAAAACCTGAGTAAGAATTTTTGTAGTAGACATAGACAAACATATTCTATCATTTAGATTGAAAGGTGAATAAAGAAAAATAAAATGGGAAGAATTGTTCCATTTGATATTAAGACTTATACCAGTAGAAATCAAGAAAATGTCTAATAGATGTAAGGATAGTCACATAGATCAACAAAATGGAATAGAGGACACAGTAGTTCTACACAAATATTCTCAAAATGGATTATCAATTTAAAGACAAACATAAAACTATATTTATTTTATAACTTTTTTAAATTAAGGAAATAGAAAGTCTTTGAGATATATGGCTAAGCAAAGCTTGACATCAAAACCATAACCCATAATACAAATAATTGAAAAATTACACCTCATCAAAATTAAAAACTTCTGCTCTGCATAAACCAGTGTGAAAAAGATAAAAAGACTATCTATAGACCAAGAAAATGTATTCATAAACCATATATCCTAAAAAGGATTAGTATATAGAATGTATAAAATCTCTCATAACTCAACAGGAAACAAACAAAACAGAAATCTAATTAGAAAATGGGCAGGCAAAGTTTGGAAGATGGTGGTGTAGGAAGATCCCTAGCTCACCTTCTCCCACAAATACAACAAATCTACAACTACGTGTGGAATAATTTCCTCTGAGAGATCTAGAAACTGGATGGAAAGAACTTCCACCACAACGGATAACACTGAGAGGGTGGAAGAGGCATAAATACAATCCTGCTGAGGGAAAAACCAAATCCTAGCCGTGGCTCCAGACAGTCGGAAGTGATCTCAAAGTTACAGGGCTTTTCCTGGAGGAGTGAGGAATTCAAGCTACACATTAGGCACACCAGCCCTTAGAGCCAGTACAGGAGAGATGAGAGTGCAAAACACATGGCTCTGAAAACCAATGGGTAATATGCCCAGGAAAACTATAGACTTCAAGGAAAGAAAAATCTGCTCTTAAAGGGCCCATGCACAGTCTCACTTGACCAGAAAACCAGCACAAAATCAAGAGATAGAAAAGTGCATAGTCCATTGGTAAAAGAGGCTCACTTACTAAGCTTGTAGCACATCCCAGAGAGGCAGGAGGTAGCTGGGCCCACCTCTCAGGGACTGAGACGCTGGCAGCAGCCATTTTTGTAACCTAGTTTATCTGTGTTGATGCTGATGCTAGAAATTTGAAATTCTCCCTCTAGCCTTTTAGTGTAGGGAGGCTTCCCCGCACAGTGAGGCAGCTGTGCACAGCCAGGCAGTACAGAGAGCCTGTGCCAAGTACCTGCCTCACCCACCAGTGAGGCCACAGCAGTCTTGGGCCACCAGCCCTCACAACCAGCCACACAAGGGAGCTGCTTTGCCCAATAACATGTCTGAAACAGCTGTGCACCAGTGTGCAAGAGGCCTGCTCCAACCACTAGGATGCCTGAAGCAGTTACGTGCTGCCTGGCCACACAGACAGCCTGTGCTGGGACCTGCCCTGCCCAGCAGGATGCCTGACAGTTGTGCACCACTGGACTGCACACCCAGCCATACTGGATCCTGCTCCATCCATCAGTGAGCCAACAGCAGTTGCAAACCACACAGCCAGCAGCACCAGGAGCCTGCCAAATATACCAGGAAGTCAGCAACACCCAGGCACCCCCAGGCTACACATTCAGCTACATCAGGGGCCTGTCCTGCCCACTAGTAAACCAGCAGCAGTTCCAGCTGTACTATCAGCACATCAGAAATCTGCCCTGAACACCAGTGAGCTACCAGCAGTCACACATTGCTATGCTTTGCAACCAGTCACACAAGTGGCCTGCATCACCTACCAGTGAACCAGTAGCAGTTGTGCACTGCTGGACCCTGCAACCAGCCACACCAGGGGATGACCCACACCAGGGGATGACCCAGCAAACTCACAGCAGTTGTATGCAAACAGGCCTTGTAGCCAGCTGCACCAAGGCCTACCTGAATAATAGCATGCCCACAGCAGCTGCACATTGTCAGGCCTCACAACCAGCTGGCCCAAGGGCAAGTCCCATTTACCTGTGTTCCCACAGAAACTGTGGCCCTGCCACAACAGAAGGGCACACAGATCCCACACAAGGACACACTTGGAGCATTTGGTGATGAAAGGGGAGCATGCTGCTGGGCCCCATAAGACATCAACATAAGGCCACTTTTCCAAGATTGAGAGATGTAGCTGATCCCCCTAATACCGTGAAATAAGCACAGAGAAGTAGGCAAAATGAGAAGACAGAGGAATATGTTCTAAATAAAGAATAAGACAAATCCTCAGAAAAAGAACTAAACAAAACAGAGAAAATCTACCAATAACGAGTACAAAGTAATGGTAATAAGGATGCTCACTAAATTTGAGAGAAAAATAGACTAACACAGTGAGAACTTCAACAAAGACTTAGAAAATCTAAAAAAATGTAAAAAGAGATGAAGAATACAATCACTGGAATAAAATATTCGCTAGAGGCAATCAAGAACAGAGTAGACAACACAAAAGAATGGGTCAGTGATCTAGACAATAGAGTAGAGGAAATCACCCAAGCTGAAAAGAAAAAGGAAAAAGAATTTTTAAAAAGGAGGTCAGTTTAAGGGACTTCTGGGACATCAAACATACTAACATTTGCATTTTATGTGTCTCAGAAGGAGAAGAGAGAGACAAAGGGACAGACAACTTATTTGAAGAAATAATAACTGAAAACTTCCCTAACCTGAGAAACAGACATCCAGGTACAAGATACACAGTAAGTGCCAAAGAAGATGAACCCAGTGAGTCCCACACCAAGACACATTATAATTAAAACAACAAGAATTAAAGGCAAAGAGAGAATCTTAAAAGCTGCAAGAAAAAAAGCAACAAGTTACATATGAGGGAACTCCCATAAGGCTATCACCTGACTTTTCAGCAGCAACTTTACAGGCTTGAAGGGAGAGGCATGATATATTGAAAGTGTTCAAAGGAAAAAAACCTACAACCAAGAATACTCTACCCAGCAAGGTTATCACTCAGAATGGAAGGAGAGATAAAGAGTTTTCCAGACAGGCAAAAACTAAAGGAATTCATCACCACTAACCCATGTTTACAAGAAATATTAAAAGGACTTCTTTAAAGGAAAAGGAAAGACCACAGATAAAAATAAGAAAATTACCAAAGAAAAAACAACACTGGTAAAGACAAATATAGTAAAGGTAGGTCATAAGGCATATGTCCTAAAACCATCTTTATCTACAATAAGAGATTAAGGTATACACAAAGGTAAAAGAGGTAAAATATGATAAAAACATAAAATGTGGGGGGGGGGGGATGAAAATATAGGGCATTTAGAATGTGGTCAAACTTAAGAGACCATCAACTTAATATAGATTGACATATATTTAGGTTGTTATATATGACCCTCATTGGAACCACAAACCAAAAACCTATCATAAATACCCAAAAAATAAAGAGAAACAAACCCAAACATAACACAAAAGAAAGTCATCAAGTCACAAAGGAAGAGAGCAAGGGAAGAAAAAAGAAACAAAGAACTACAAATACATCCAGAAAACAAGTAACAAAGTGTTAATAAGGACATACCTGTCAATAATTAATTTTAAATATAAATTAACTAAATGCTTCAATCAAAAAACATACAAGGACTGAATGTATTAAAAAAAAAAAACAAGACACATACTACCTACAATAGACACACTTTGGATTCATAAAGTGAATGTAAAGGAATGGGAAAACATATTCCATGAAAATGGAAATGAAAGGAAAGTTGGGGTAGCAATACTTATATCAGACAAATGGACTAAAACAAAAGCTGCAAAAAGAGACAAAAAGAGGCATTACATAATAGTAAAGGGAACAATCCAATAAGAAGATATAACACTTGTAAATATCTATGCACCCAACATAGGAGCACTTAAATACACAAAGCAAATATTAACAGACATAAAAAGAGAAATTGACAGTAACACAAAAATAGTAGAGGACTTTAACACAACACTTATATCAATGGATAAATCATAAATACAGAATATCAATAGGAAACATTGGCCCTTAATGACACATTAGACAAGATGGACTTAATTGATATATACAGAAAATCCCATCCAAAAAATGCAGACTACACATTTTTGTCAAAAGCACATGGAACATTCTCCAGGATAGATCACATGGTAGGCCACAAAACAAATCTCAATAAATTAAAAAAAAATTGAAATCACCTTTTTCGACCACAATAGTATGAAACTAGAAATGAACTACAAGAAGAAAACTGAAAAAGTCATAAATATGTGGAGATTAAACAAAATGCTACTGAAAAACTATTTTGTCAATGAAGAAATCAAAGAAGAAATAAAACAAAATGCCTGGAGGCAAATAAAAATGAAAATATGACATACTAAAAATCTATGAAATACACAAAAATGGTACTAAGAGGGAAGTTTATAGCAGTACAGGCCTACCTCAAGAAATAAGAAAAATATAAAATAAAAAGTTTAGCACTGCACCTAAAGTAACTAGAAAAAGGACAAACAAAGCCAGTAAAAGGAAATAATAAAATTAGAGCAAAAATAAATAAAATGGAGATTTAAAAGACAGTAGAAAAGATCAATGAAATTAAGAGCTGGTTCTTTGAAAAGATAAACAAAATTGACAAACTTTTAACTAGACTCACTAAGAAAAATGGGATAAACTCAAAATCAGAAATGAAAGAGGAGAAATTACAATGATACCACAGAAATCAAAGGATTATATAAGAGAATACTGTGAAAAGCTATATGCCAACAAATTGGAAAACCTAAAAGAAATGGATAAATTCTTAGAATCATACAACCTTCGAAAACTGAATCAAGAAGAAATAGAGAATCTAAATAGACTGATCACTACTAAGAAGATTAAAACAGTAATAAAAAAAACTCCCAAAACACAAAACCCAGGACCAGATGGCTTCCCTGCTGAATTCTATCAAACACTTGGAAAACTGGACAGTTACATGCAAAAAAAATGAAAGTAGGCAATTATCTTACACCATGCATAAAATTATCTCAAAATAGTTTAAGGACTTAAATGTAACATCTGAAACCATAAAATTCCTAGAAGAAAATATAGGCAGTATGCTCTTTTTTTTTCCTCCCCGAAGCCACAGTGCATGGTTGTATATGTAAGTCCTTCTAGTTGTTCTATGGGAGCAGACACCACAGCATGGCAACTGGTAGACGGATGGTGTGGTCCCACCACTGGGCAAGAAGCCGGGCCTGCCAAAATGGAGAGTGCTGAAGTTTAACCACTAGGCCATTAGGGTTGGCCCAGGCAATATGCTCTTTGACATCAGTCTTAGCAGTATCTTTTTGGAAGTGTCTCCTCAGGGGTGGAAAACACCAACAAAAATAAACAAATGGGACTATATCAAACTAAAACTCTTCTGCACAGCAAAGGAAGCCATCAACAAAACAAAAAGTTTGCTTATCAATTGAAAGAAGATATTTGAAAATCATAAAACTGATAAGGGGTTAACATTAAAATATATCAAGAACTCATACAACTCTAGAACAAAAAGCAAATTACCAGATTAAAAAATGGGCAGAGGATCTGAGCAGATATTTTTCCAAAGAAGATATAAGATGGCCAATAGGCACATGAAAAGATGTTCAACATCACTAATTATTAGGGAAGTGCAAATCAAAGCAACAATAAGATATCATCTCATGCCCCTCAGAAAGGCTATTATGAAAAAGACAAAAATAACAAATGTTGGAGAGGATATGGAGAAAAGGGAACCCTCATATTCTGCTTGTGGGAATGTAAATTGGTGCAGTCACTATGGAAAACAGTATGGAGCTTTCTCAAAAAATTAAAAATACAGGTACCATGTGATCCAACTATTCCACTTCTGGTTATTTATCCAAAGAACACAAAAACACTAATTTGAAATGATATATGCACCTCTATGTTCTTTGCAGCATTATTTATAATAGCTGAGACTTGGAAACAACCTAAGTACCAAGTACACATCAATGGATAAATGGATATAGATGTGGTCTATATGTATAATGGAATGCCACACAGTCATAAAGAAAAGATGAAATCTTCCCATTTGTGACAACATGGATGGACCCTGAAGGTATTATGCTAAGCAAAATAAGTCAGATGGAGAAAGACAAATACTTCATGGTTTCACTTATATGTAGAAGATAAAACAACACGATAGACAAACACATAGATACAGAGAACAGATTGATGGTTACCGGTGGGGAAGGAGGGTGGGGGGAGGGCAAAAGGGAGACATCTGTATGATGACAGATGGAAATTAGACTTTTGATGGCGAACATGGTATACTCTATGCATATCAAAATACAATGATGTACACTTGAAATTTACATAATGTTATAAACCAATGTTACATCAATAATATACATATATGAAATAAAGTAAAATATTCTACTACGACATTCTTTTTCCTATTTTATGATTGTGTGCTGGAGAAGCAACAGAAGCGCCATCTTCTGGAATAAATGGAATGAGAAATAATTATGGTGTTTTTAAAATTAGAGTCTTGAAGAAAAACAGATCATCTACATGTGCAGCAAAGTAAAAATCCTGCAAAGAAATCTTAATTGTTAATCATCACAGAAGAAATCAACATGGAATCAATTTCTGAGTTTGATGAGCAACTGCATAAGGGCAGCAAACCTCTCTTCCATCAGCAAGATTGTGCAACTCATGCCATTGTGGAATTTTCTAATGTATAACATACAGACAAGAATGACACACAATTAGAGGAAAAAATATATTCCATGAATTAACTGAAAAAAAATTGACCCATGAGATCCCATTATATTCAAACCACTTTGCTATGGAAAAGTGGGAGAAAATAAATTTGAAAAAGTATATATTCTTTCTGCCTGCCGTTGAAGATATGTATGACATAAAATAGAATAAGGAAACTCACGGAAGAAAATTACTGCCTCAGCTCACACAGAGTCACTAAATGGTAAAGCAGAGTTGTATCTGTGATAGGTTAGGCAGGGCACCAGTTATAAGGAGCCCTGAAACCATTCCTGTGAAATTAAGTTTATGAAGAACTAAGCGATCATTTCTGTGAGACTGCTACACATGGTTAAATGGAATACTTGGATTTGGGGATGGAAGAGGAGTGGGGCAAATGTTGTGAAGCTTCCCAAAGAGCATGGTTAGTGTGGTACGCAGAATTCTAACATGCTCATTCTAGATTCCTTGCTCCTGGTGTACACTCACCTTTTCCTAGTTATTCAGTCAAACACTAATCTAGGCACTGCTGGAAAGGAATTTTGCAGAGTTGATCTTAAGATACAGAGAGCATTGAGGTGAGCCTGACATAATCACATGAGCCCTTTAAAAGCAGAGTGTTCTTTGGTTGGTTGCAGAAGAGGAAATCAGAGATCTAAAGTGTCATTGCTGGCTTGAGGAGGAAGGGCCAAGAAATGTAGGTGGCCTCTAGACCTCAGAGTGTCTTCTGCTAATGGCCAGCAACGAAATGGGGACCTCATTCCTACAACTACAACGAAGTAAATTCTGCCAACAACAAGAATGCACTTGGAAGTGGATTTTTTCTCAGTCTCCAAACAAAAACTCAGCCTGGGGGTCACCTAGATTTCAGCCTATGACACACTGAGCTGAGAATATGGCTATGCCATGCTGAACCCATACAATTGTGAGGCAGTAAATGAGTGTTGTTTTGAACCACACACACACACAAAAAAAAAAGAAAGAAAGAAAAAGAAAATGGGCAAATGACATGAACAGACATTTCACTTAAGAGGATATACACATGGTGAATAAACACATGAAAAGATGTTCAACATCATTAGCCAAAAGGTAAATGAAAATTAAAATTCCAGTGAGTTATTAGCACACATCTATCCAAATGGCTAGAATGAAAAATAGTGACAATATTCCAGTGTCTGCTCTAACGGGTAAAGAATTTGGAAGTCATCACTTTCATCCTCACAACCAGAAAAAAGCTGAAGAAACTGAAAGTCAATGACTTTTCTTGGGTTCATCAGGGGAAACCACCACTCAAAAACTGGAAAGGTGTGGGGACACAGAGAATCCCAGCTTAATTTACCAGAAGCAGAAATTACTGGAGTTAGCAACTGATAGGAACACTTAAAGCATCGTTAATGAAATGCTGGAGGCTGATTGTTGACTAGCTTGAGAAAAACTCTTGGGGTTCTAGTTTTAGGGTGCCCTCCATATTTTCACAAGTTTTACCTTCAGGAATTTTACCAGGTTCTCATGTTGAAGATTGGAGAAAAATCCCTTTGTGATTTGAGCAGCAGGAGGAGAAATTAACCATTTTGAAACACATCCAAGAGAAAAGTAAACATTTTGAAAAATTCCCAAAGCATTCTGATTCTCGTAACCCAGGCTTTCTCTCAGTGAAATCTATCAGAGCCTTATCTGACCTGAGGGAAGTCCAATTAGTCAACTCCAATGCCCCTAGCCCCCCATCCCCACATAAGTGGACCAATAGAAGGCTAAAAATTCTTCTGAAGCTCACAGCCCCAAGGCTCTGGCCTAAAAGAATATGGTTTTAATCAAGAATGCTTTCTCTCCCCAATATCTAACCACACATCAATGCAACTCCAGAACAATGACAGTGGCTTAAAACTGAGAGATCTGTAAGAGACTGTTTATAAAGAGATTTTTTGGGGGAAATCTTATGACAAAGACAAGGACACTAGAGGAAATTATAGTCTGTGACACCTACAGCTACAGCCAACATTAAAAACAGCCCAGCTTCTAGCCAGTTTAAATAAAATCTCATATTAAAGGCCTATTTGCCTCCAATTCCTGTTACCTGATGCATCATATCTGGTTTTCAACAAAAAATTAGAAGGTATGCTAAAAGGCAAGAAAAAAACACAGTGTGAAAAGTCAAACAAGCATGAGAACTAGATTTAAATATAGTCAAGATTTTGTAAATAATAGGCCTAAATTTTAAAATAAGTATGACTAATATTCTAAAGATCTCTAACTAAAATTAAAAGTAGACAACATACAAGAACAAAACAGTAATATAAGAGGGAAATGGAAACTCTAAGAAAATATCAAGAGTAAATACTAGAAATCAAAAACACTTTAATAGAAATAAGGAATGATTTTGATGGATGGGCTCATCTGTACACTAGACACAGCCAAAAAAGAACCAGTGAGTTCAGAGATATGTCAGTCAAAAACTCACAAACTGAAATGCAAAGAGAAAAATGAATTTTAAAAACAGAATGTAATATCTAAGAACTTAGGGATGATAGCAAAAAGTGTCACATATAACATAACAATAAAACCAGAAGGAGAAGAAAGAGAGAAAGAAACAGAAGAAATAAAATTAACAATGAGTGAGAATTTCCAAAGTTAATTTTGAAAATTAAAATAGACACCAACCTGAAATCTAGGAAGCTCAGAGAACACCAACCAGGATAAGTACTAAAAAATAAATAGGCGTATCATATTTAAACTGCAGAAAATCAAAGACAAAGAGAAAATGTTGAAATAAGACAGAGCACCTTACCTATAGAGATATGAGGATAAAAATTATATCTGACTTTTCTATAGAAATCAGCTAAACAAGAAGAGAGTAGAGTGAAATATTTAAAGTGTGGAAAGAAAAAAAAATACCAACCCAGAATTTTATGTCTAACAAAATTATCCTTTAAATGTAAAAAAGAAATAAAAATATTCTGAGACAAATAAAAACTCAGGAAATTTGCCTGCCTTGCAAGAAATAAGAAATTTTTCGAAGAAAAGGAAAATGATGCAGCCCAGAAATTTGGATCCATGAATCTATCAAAGAGGTTAGAAAAGGAACAAATGAAGGTAAAATAAATTCTTTTATTTTTCTTTTCCTTAACTGATCTAATAGATAACTCTTTCTCAAAATAATATTAACAATGTACTGAGTGAGTATAGCTTGTGGATAAGGATAATGAATGGAAGCAATGTTATAAAGGATGAAGACAGGAATTTGGAATATCCTGTTATAAGGTATGTGAACTACTCTTGAAGTGGTATAGTGTTATTTAAAAGTGGAATTGTTTTATTTGAAATTGAAGTTGTCAGTTTTATGTGTTTATTGCAAACCCTAGCAGGCACTAAAAAAATTTCTGAAAGAGATACATTAATATACTGAGAGGAGAGAAAATAAAATAGTCAATTAAAACCATACAGGACAGAAAGAAAGGGGAAGATTTTTTAAAAAGCAACATAAAACATGTTCAAAAAATAGAAAACAGTTACAAATATGGTAGATATTAATTGACCTATCTCTTTAAATGTGAATACTCTAAATATGCCAGTTAAAAATCACAGACTATCACAGTGGATCAAAAATTTTTAAAAGCCAGGGGCCGCCTGGTGGTGCAGCGGTTTAGTCCACGCTTGGCAGCCCAGGGTTCGCAAGTTCAGAACCTGGGCGCCCACAGATGCACTGCCTGTCAGCCATGCCGTGGTGGCATCCCATATAAAGTGGAGGAAGATGGGCACAGATGTTAGCCCAGGGCCAGTCTTCCTCAGCAAAAAGGGGAGGATTGGCAATGGATGTTAGCTCAGGGCTAGTCTTCCCCACGAAAAAAAAAAAAAATTTTTAAAAGCCAAACCAAATCAAACAAATAAAACTAAGACCCAACTGTACTTTGTCTGCAAGAAATCCACTTTAGATATAAAGACACAAATAGATTGAAATAAAAGGATAGAAAAATATGTAGTATTCTAACACTAATCAAAAGCTGAAGTAGCTAAATTAATTTCAGAAAGCGGAACTCAGAGCAAAGAAAATTATCAGGGATACAGAGGGGCATTAAGTAATCCCAAAGGAGTCAATTCTCCAGGAAGACATATGATCCTTAACATGTGTGCACCAAACAACAGAGCATACAAATATGTAGGGCAAAAACTGATAATGCTGCAAGGAGAAATAGACAAATCTACTTTCAGAGTTGGAAACTTTAATACATGTCTATCAGTAATTGACATATTCAGCAAGCAGAAAACAGTAAACATATAGTAGTAGTGAACAGAACTATCAATCAATTAGATGTAATGAACATTTATAGAATACTTCATCCAACAACAGCCAAATAACACCTTCTTCATAAGCTCATATAAAATAGTCACCAAAATAGACCACATTCTGGTCCTTAAAAGGCATCTTAAGAAATTTTAAAAAACTGAAATCATATAAAGTATGCTTTCAGATCCCAGTGGAATTAAACTAGAAATCAGTGACAGAAATATACCTGGATATCTTAAATACTGGGAGATTAAGCAACGCTTCTAAATAAATAATACATGAGTCAAAGAAAAAGTCCCAAGGAAAAATTTTAAAACTATTTTAAACACATGAAAATGAAAACACAACTCAGCAGAATTTGTGAAATGTATTGAAAGTACTGCTTAGTGGGAAATTTGTAGTATTGAATGCATCAGTTAGAAAATGAAAAAGATTGAAACTCATTCAGTGGAAATAAGCTGCTACTTTAGAAAACTAGAGAAAGAAGAGCAAGCAGGAAAAAAAGGAATAAAAGTTATAGCAGTAATCAATAAAATTGAAAATATAAAGGCAATAGAGAAATCAATAAAACCAAAAACTATTGTTTTCTTTAAAAAAAGATCATTAAAAATGATAAAACTTCTAGCCAGACTAACCAAGGAAGAAAGAGACATAAATTACTAATACAGCTCTTGAAAGAGGGGTCATATTACTGATCCCATAGACCTTAAAAGGATAATAAAGAAATACTATTGACAACTCAAATTTGAGTTTAAAAATTGGAGCAATTCCTCAAATAACACAATCTAACAAAACTCACACATGGAGAGATCGATTACCTGAACAGACCTGACTCTTTTAAAGAATAAGATTAATAATTAATAACTTTCTAAAAGAGAAATTGCCAGGTCCAAATGGTTTCACCAGTAAAGTCTGCCAAATATTTAAATAAGAAACTATCAATTTTCTAGAATCTCTTTCAGAAAATAGAAGCAGAGGCAACACTTCCTAATTCATTTTATGAAGTCAGTAAATCTGGATGAAGACATTATAAGAAAGGAAAGCTATAAACCAGTATCTGTTACAAATATGGATGGAAAAATTCTCAACAAAACTATAAAAATTGAATCCAACCATGTATACAAATAATTATATACCACAACCAAGTGGGAATTATCCTAGTTTTGCAAGGTTGCTTCAACATTCGAAAATTAATTAATGTAATACATCACATTAGCAGGCTAAGGAAGAAAACTCATATGACCATATTAATAAATACAGAAAAATCATTTGAAAAAAGTCCGACACCCATTCGTGATAACAACTCTTAACAATTTAGGAATAGAGGGGAAGTTTCTCACTCTGATAAAGAACATGTGCAAAAAATCTGACTAACATCATACTTAGTGATGAGAAATTGGATGCTTTCCCCCTAGGATAGAGAATAAGGATGTCCCCTGTCACTATTCCTATTCAACATTTAGCAGAAATACTGGGTAATGCAATAAGATAAGAAAAGGAAATAAAAGGTATACAGATTGGAAAGGAAGAAATAAAACTGACTTTGTTTACAGATGACATGACCATCTGTGTAGAAAATTATGAAGAATGAACAAAAACCTCTTGGATGTAATAAGTGATGATAGTGACTTTGCAGGATACAAGGTTATAAAAATGTCAATTCCTTTTCTATATACAGGCATACCTTGTTTTATTGTACTTCACTTTATTGTTCTTCACAGATATTGTTTTTTACAAGACTCTTCCTAGCAAAAAGATTATGACTCACTGAATGCTCAGATGATGGTTAGCATTTTTTAGCAATAAAGTGTTTTTAATTAAGGCATGTGCATTGTTTTTTTAGACATAATGCTATTGCACACTTAGACTACAGTATAGTGTAAACATAACTTTTATATGCACTGGGAAACCAAAAAAATTTGTGACTCTCTTTATTACAATATTCATATTATTGTGGTGGTCTGAAACCAAACCTGCACTATCTTTGAGGTATGCCTGTACTAGCAATCAACAATTGGAATTTGACATTAAAAATATGACAACATTTCCATTAGGACCCCCAAAAAGGAAATACTTAGGTATAAATCTAACAAAATATGTACAAGATCTATATGAGGAAAATGACAAACTCTAAGGAAAGAAATCAAAGAAGATCTAAATAAACACAGACAGATGAACACGGACAGATATTCCATGTTCATTGAGAAGAAGAATCAACATTGTTAAGATATCAGTTCTTTCCAATTATTTCTATAAATATAATCCCAATCAAAATCCTATCAATCTATTTTGTATTTGCAAACAAAATGATCTTAAAATTTATGTGGAAAGGTGAAAAACACAGAATAGCCAACACAATACCAAAGAAGAGCAAAGGTAGAGGAATGATACTTCGTCTTCAAGACTTGCTATAAAGTTACAACAATCAAGATAGTGCTGTATTGTCAAATTTACAGACAAATAGGTCAATGGAACAGGATGGAGAGCCCAGAAATAGTCAAATACAGTGATAGAATTATAACCAACTGATTTTTGACAAAGGAGCAAAGGCAATTCAATGTGGAAAAGATAGAGTTTTTGATAAATGGTGCTAGAACAACTGGACATCCACATGAAAAATTTTAAAAAAAGAATCCATACATACACTTTACTCCTTTCACAAAATTTATTTGAAATGGATCATAGGCCTAAATGGAAAAGTGGAAAAAAATAAAACATCTAGAGGATAATATAGGTGATGTTCTAGGTGACCTTGAGTTTGGCCATGAGTTTTTAGACAATGCCAAAATTATCCCTGAAAGAAAAATGAGCAATTTGGACTTCACTGAATTTAAAATGTCTACTCTATGAAAGACACAGTTAAGCAAATGAAAATAGAAGCCACAGACTTCTAGAAAATATTAAGAAACAGCTTATCTGATAAAGAACTTCTATCCATATACAAATAAGCCTCAAAACTCCACGATAATGAAAAAAACCTTATTTTTTTCTTAAAATGGGCAAAAGATCTGAACAGATACTTCACAAATGAAGATATACAGATGACAAATAAGCATATGAAGAGATTCTCAGCATCATATGTAATTAAGGAATTGCAATTTAAAACAACGAGATACTACTACACACCTGTCAGAATGGCTACACTTCAAGAAAACTGACACCACCACAAACTGGTGAGGCTGTGTGGCAACAAGAACTCTCTTTCATTGCAGGTGGAGATAAAAAATCATATAGCCACTCCATAAAACAATTTGGCCGTTACTTAAATTACCAAATATGCAACTACGAAATGATCTATCAATTGAACTTTTTCATACATATCCCAGAGAAATTAAAATTTATGTACACAAAACCTCTGTATGAATGTTGGTAGCAGTTTGATTTTTAAGAGCCAAAACTTGGAAAAAGCCCAAATGTACTTCAATGAGTGAATTGTTGAACAAACTGTGATACATCCATGCTATGGCGTACTACTCAGCAGCAAAAGTAATGAACAATACACAATAATAACTTGGCTGAATTATGCTGAGTAAAAAAAAAAAAGAAAAATCAATCCTGAAAGATCATCTATGGTATGATTCCATTTATACATAATTCCTTAATTGACAAAAATATAAAAGGGATGAACAGATTATTATTTGCCAAGGATCAAAGATAAGGAGGGTAATGATGTGGCTATAAAAGGCTAATACCAGGGATCCTTGTGGTGATGGGATTGTTCAGTATCTTCACAGGAAATGTCAATAACCTCTTTATAATATAACACTATATTTTTGCAAGATGTTACAATTCAGGGAAACCAGGTAAAAGGTGCAGAGGTTTTCTCTAAATTATTTTCTTCAACTGCATGTGAATCTATAATGATCTCAAAATAAAAAGTATAATTAAAAAAAAACAGAGGGGAATGCAGTCCTCACATCGTGCTTTTTCTCAATCTCAGGTTAATATTGAGTGCAAGTTTCTTGACTGATTGTAGGCTGAAACAACAGTGAGTCATGTAGACCAGGGAACCCGGTACTGATACTCAACACCCAGAAGAGAAGAGGACAGCCAGCTTCTCCTGACAAAGGAGCAAAGGCAATTCACCTTCTCCTGGTCACTTGGAACAGAACAATGTAGAGATGAAGTTACGTGCATTACATTAGCAAGGCAAGTTTTTCCGTGGTTCCTCTATTAGATATATCAGACTGGCTATAGGATATGTTCAAACTAGCCCATCCCCAGTGCTCAATCTTTGAAACCCAAAGTGTCTGTTTATAAGGCTTTTGCCAAAATTCCAGAGAGAGACTATTTCTCAGATCAACAATAACAATAATAATTATAGTAATAGCTATAGCTAATATTTACTGAATGCTTGTGACGTGCCAGACATTATTCTCATTACTTTATAGGAACTATACCATTTAATTACCCACTAAGTCCATGAGCTGACTTAAATTTAAATCACATTTTTCAGTTGACCTGACTGATTTATAAAGAAAGCTAAGTGATTTTCCCTAGGATGAAACAGTTCTTAAGAGGTGGAAGCAGGGTCAAACTAAGCTAATACGACTCTGGAGACTGTTATCACAACATTCTGCTCTATTGCCTTACAGAGCAAAACTACATAGTTCATAAAATGTTCCCTGAAGAAACATATCCAGAGGAAAGAAAAAAAACAAAAAACAAAACATGTAACATTGGAGTGGGCATACCTAGAAGAAATAAAAAGCATTAAGAATATGGAAATTTTATATGGGTCTAGGACTTAGTTATGTAGGGATTCTGTAAAAGAAAATGCAAATCATCTGAAGATTTAGAGTCAACCCCTTCATATGTGTGGGGCTCTACATTAGAGGCAGGGTATCAAAGCCATTAGAGACTAAACTTTCTGGCACCAGTACACCTGGGATGGAAACCTGGCTCTGCCTAAGGTCCTTTTATTTAGGCTTACTATGCCTTGGTTGCTCTATCGGTAAAAGAGGTGTAAATGCAGCATATATCACTGGGTTATTGGAAGAAGGAAATACGATAACAAGTGAAAAACACTTAAATGGTTCTAAGAAAGATTAGCTATTTTAGCATGTGAAATATGCAGTGAAAATTAACTTTTCAAATGATAAAAAGTTTCTGGAAGAAAATGAAAGTGCTCCAAAGAGCCTAGACAATTCGATACCTTTGGTAAGGTAATTGGTATGTTTTTTTGTAGTGAGAAGAGACAGGACACAAAATCACATTTTTCCAGCTAGCTGGGCATTTATAGCCCCATAGTGGCCTCCAGCTAAGATAATTGCAGGAAATAATAAAGTATGTGTGTGTGTGTGTGTGTGTGTATTTATGTATGTATATGTATGTATAGTGCAGATCTCTCTCTATGTATGTGTGTATTGTGTATTTAAACAGGCAAATAGGTTGCTTCACACATGGAATAGCTAAAATAAAAATATTAGAATCTTAAAGATTCTAATATATAACATATATAACATTTTGGGTTTATACTAAAAATGTGTTTATACTAATAATATGTTTTGTTAATAATATGTTGTTCTTTATCTTCCTCAGAAACCAGTGTTTCTCCTCATACTACATTTTCTATTTGTTTATCTCTCTCTCTTTCTCTCATGCTTTGTCAAATGTCTAACAATTCTTAATTTTCTACTAATATTCAAGACTGAGATGATTGAAATCCTGACTGGGAGTTCTTTGCTCTTGTCAATTGATAAGATTCTTTTCAGGACGAGCCTAGAGGGAGCCAGACAGTAAGCTGACCCATTTTTCATGCAGGATGGGAGAACGTCAGCTCTCTGATTCTGACAACCACTAGTTGTCTCTGTTCACTTTAGCTTTTATAAAGTTATAAAGAATAAGCTTTTGTTCTATTGGCCTACGGGCTAACATCTGGGTATTGAGCTTTGTGGCTGGAGGTGTGTAAATGATGTGATGAGGTCTACTCTTTCATATAAAAGCATTAAATTACTATCTGTATTTTCTCACCATTTCTTACTTCCACATTTCATCCGTGTTTCTAGACTTCCCAGAGCCCAGAGCCTCCTGGGTGTTCTACAGGGCAGACAGACAATACAGCCATTGTAGATACACCTACAGGTGTATGAAGGCTGACTCTTCCTTTCTTCTGTGCCATTAGTCAAGCCTCTTACCTTTCTATTTTTCTCTTGCATACATTTATTGATTCTCTCTCCTATAGGGGGAAATTTCTGTTTCCATTTGTATTTTTATGTTTGAACATTTTATTGAGGTGTAATTTATATATAAAGAACTGCACATATTTAATATGTACAATTTGATGAGTTTGGACATGTGCAAAACACTTGTTATGCCATCACTGCAGTCAAAATGATAGACATATTCAACACCTCCCAAAGTTTCCTTGTGTCCCTTTGTTTGTTTTTTTGGCTTTTTCAAGTTTCATTTTTGTTTTGTGGTAAGGCATTTCATATAAGATCTATCCTCTTAACAAATTTTGAAGTGCACAATGCCATATTGTTAATTATAGGCACTATGTTAGACAGGAGATCTCTAGAAATTGTCTTACACAACTGAAATTTTATAGCAATTGAAAAACAGCCCCCTGTTTCCCTCATACCCCCAGACACTGGCAACCACTATTGTATTCTCAGTGTCCCTCAACAGGTGAATGGATAAATATGGTAAATCCATACAGTAGAATATTACTGAGCCTTAAAAAAGAAGGAAATATTGCCATTTGCAACACCATGGATGAATCTGGAAGACATTATGCTGAGTAAAATAAGCCAGTCACAAAGGGAAAAATACTGCACATTCCACATATGAGGATATGACTCACTGGTTGTTCAGGAGTGTGTGTTTAATTTTTATGTTTTTGTGGATTTTCTACCTTTCCTCTTGTTACTAATTTCCAGTTTCATATAGTTGTGATCATAAAGGATACTTGATATTCCTCCTGAATTTGTTGAGACTTGTTTCCTGGCCTAACATATAATCTATCCTAGAAAATGTTTCCTGTGCATTTGAGAAGAATGTGTATTCTGTTTCTAGGGATGGAATGTTCTGTATATGTCTTCTAATTCCATTTTGTCTATAGCATTATTCAAATTCACTGTTTCCTTGATGATTTTCTGTGTGGATGATCTATCCATTTGAGAGTGGATCATAAAATTCTCCAACTATTATTGTATTACTGGTTAACTCTGCTTTTAGTTGTGTCGGTATTTGCTTTAAATATTCAGGGTCTCTGATGTTGGCTGCATAAATATTGACAAATATTGTATCTTCGTGATAAATTGACTCCTTTACCATTAAACAGTGACCTGTTTATCTCTTTTGACCCTTTTATATATTAAAGGCTATTTTGTCTAAGGTGTGTATAGCTAACCCTGCTTTCTTTTGGCCATGATTTACTAGAGTTATACTTTTCTAGTCTCAGTCTATATGTGTCCTTAAAACTAAAGTGAGCCTCTTGTAGGCAACATGTTGTTGGATCTTGTCTCTTTATTTAGCCATTTTATGTCTTTTGATTGGAGAATTTAATCCATTTACATTTAAATTAATTATTGACAGGTAATGGCTTACTCTTAACATATTTGTTGTTTTCTTTTTTGTAGATCCTTTGTTCTTTGCTTTCTCTATTGCTGTCTTCCTCTGTAATTTAATGACTTTTTATAGTGGTATGCTTTGACCCCTTTATCATGATCTTTTGTATATCTACTAAAGATTTTTCCTTTTTGGTTAGCATGAGGCTTACATAAAATATTTTATATTTATAGCATCTTATTTTTAGTCTAGTGGTGATGACCTACATCAGCTGTTGTTTATTTGTGAAAGTCTTTATTTCTCCTTCAGTTCTCTTGTACAGCTTTGCCAGGTATAGTATTCTTGGTTGACAGTTTTTTTTTCTTTTATTATTTTAAATATATCATCATATGCTCTTCTTGCCTGACAATTTTCTTTTGAGAAATCTGCTTATAGTCTAATGGGAGTTCCCTTATATATATATTTTTTCCTTTGCTGTTTTCAAAATTCTCTCTTTGTCTTTGACTTTTGACAATTTAATTATAATGTGTCTTAGTGTAACCCTTTTCAATCTATTTGGGCTCCTTTGGGCCCAATGAATCTGGACATCCACTTCTCTTCCTAAGTGTGGTAAGTGCCGTCATTATTGCTTTAAATTGACTTTCTGTCCCTTTCTCTTTCTCTTTTCCTTCTATGATTCCCATAATGCATATGTTGCTTTTCTTACTGGTGTCCCATAAGTCCTATAGGCTTTCTTCATTCTTTTTCTTTTTTTTTTTCTTTTTCTTCTCTGATTAGAAAATTTTAAATAACCTATATTTCAGTTCACTGATTCATTCTTCTCCTTAGTTGAGTCTGTCATTGATGCTCTTGATTGATTTTTTTAGTTCAGCCATTGTATTCTTCATCTCTAAAATTTCTATTTGAGGTTTTTTTTTTGGTGGGGTGGTTTCTCTTTCTTTGCTGAACCTCTCATTTTGTTTATGCATTTTTACTAATTTCATTTAGTTATCTGTGTATTCTTGTTGTTCATTAAACTTGTTTAAAAGGATTATTCTGAATTCTCTGTCTGACAGATCATAGATCTCCATTTCTTTAGGGTCAGTTATTGTAGCTTTATTAGTTTCCTTTGGTAGTGTGATGTTTACCTGATTTATTATGATCCTGATTCCTTGCATCGATGTCTGTGCATTTGAGCAAGCAGTCTCCTCTTCCAGAATTTATAGGCTTACTTCATGAGGCATAGACCTTCACTAGTCAGCTCAGTTTGGAGTTATAAATGGGCCAGTGACCATGGACAAGTTAGTCTTGCTACTCTGGTCTCTATTTGGGTGAGACCACCCCACCTGTGCTCTGAGGTTATAGGGGGTGCATCTGGCTGTGCTCCATAAATGGATGGGCCTGCTGACTGGGCCCCAAATTCTAATGGTACTATCTGATCATCTGAGGCCCCTGGCTGTGCTCCTGAGTCAGATAGAGCCACTAGCTGGTTTCTGCAATCACCTCTGCTCAGGCAAGACTACAGGCTGTGTTCCATGGCAGTGTGGTACCACTAGTTGGACTCCATGATTGAACAGGACTATGGGCTGGGCTCTACAATTGTTCCTGTCCAGGTGGGATCCAGGCTGTGCTCCCCCAACCAGGTGATGCCACTGGCTGAACTTTGTGTTCAGGTATGGCCACAGGTAGAGCTATGCAGTCAGACAAGTTGGAGACTGTATTCTATAATCAGGTGATAATGTACACTGTTCCGTGAAGTTGGCTGCAGAATTGGGTTTATGATCAGATATGCCACTGGCTATGCTATGCCAGTGGGTGAGGTCACTGGCTGGGGTTTCTGGTTAGGAGGGGCCTCCAGCTGTATTCTGCAGTAGGTGGGACTATTGACTGTGCTCTGTGGACAGTCGGGGTCACAGTCCAGTCTTCCTCATCAGCTGGGGCACAAGCTATGCTCCATGTTTGGGTGACATCTCTGGCCAAAATCCCTGCCTGGGCAAGGTTACTGGCTATGTTCTGCAATTGGGCAAGGTCATAGACTGGTCTCTGCTGTGGGGTGGGGCTGTTGGCTGGGCATTTCAGCTGGGTGGTAACATAGGCTGGGTTCTGAGACTGTTCAGGGTCACTATCCAGGCTTCTGATTGTATGGTGCCATGGGTTATCCTTAACAGTTAGGCCTGAATGCTGGACTGGCTCTCTGCCCAAATGCAGTTGTAGGATGGTCTCTGTAGATGCTCAGGTTTTCTGGCCTGGCTTTTTGAATTGGTAGGGTTGGAAGCTACACTCAGCATTTTGGAGAAGCTGAAAATTTGCTTTCTTAACTGGGCAGTGTTGTAGAATAGGCTTCACAGCTGGCATAGCTTGTTGGCTTGGGACCCAAATCAGGCAGAACTGCTAACTGAGCTACCTGGACAAATGGGGACACCTGTTCTGCTCTGTAGATGGGCAGAAACACTGGCTGGGAACTCTGTTTTGGTGTCAGTGCAAGTGTGGCTGTAGGGTGGGATCCATGGATGCCCAATTTCTCTAGCTAGGCTTCCGGATCATGTGGGACTGAAGGCTCTACTTTGCAGTTGAACAGAACTTCAAATTTGCTTCACTGACCAGGCAGAGGTATAAAACAGGCTCCATGGCTGTTATGGCTTATTGACTGGGACCTGAATCAGGCAGCACTTTCCACCAAGCTTTATGGCCATCACAGGCCACTGACTTGACTGTAGATGGGCAGAACCACTAGCTGGGATCTCTCCTCAGAGACCACTGCAATTGCTGTTGTGAGATGAGTTATGCAGCCATCCTCGTTCTCTGACCAGGCTTCTTGTTTTGGCAGTACTGGAGGCTATACTCAGCATTTGAGTGGGGCTTCAAATTTGCTTCTTTCCCTGTGCATGGCTGTAGAATGGGCTCCATGGTGAGGACTGCTCACTGACTGGGGCTACAAATCAGGCAGAACTGCCCAGCAAGCTCTCTGGCCAGATGGGGCTACTGACTCAGCTCTGCAGATGGCAGAGCAACTAGCTGAAATCTCTGCTTGGCTGCTGCTGCAAGGAGGAATGTAGTTCACCAAGATCTAATCATTGGTTGTTGTAAGCTTCATTCTGTTTCTCCATCTCTATCTGATTCCCAGCAGTCAAGCCTCACAGGTTCTCCCAGTGATTCGTGTGAGGCATGACCACAGGGGACCTCTCAGGAAGTAAAATCCTTCAATCCTGGAGGACCTGGATGTCTATCTTGGGCTCTCTTTTTCCCATTGGAGAAACCATGGGCCCAGGGGGAACTTCTCAGTGTGGTGCTGTGCCAGACTAGGGGAGGGGCAATGTGTTCAAAGTGAAATGGCTCCTCTTATCATTCTAGTGTGTTCCTTCGTGGTCTCTATAATCCAGGGGGTTGCTTAAGCCTCACTCTCAGGTTGTGGGACTTTCTAAACGTTGTTTTGTTTATTAGTAGTTGTTAATTGGTATTCTTGGAAGGGGGACTGAAGTCAGGAATGACCTATGTCACCATCTTGATGACCTTTGGAGATCATCTCTTTTTCAAGGGGTCAGAAAGAACCCTTCATAACGTGTGGGTTAAGAATTGGGCTTTATTGAGAAAGGAGGAAACTTAGAAAGCCAGGTTAGCAAAACAGAAAATCATGTGATCCTCAAGTTTTATTGAAATATATTTTACATATCATACATTCAGACCATAAAATTCACCCATTTAAAGTGCACAAACCAATGGTTTTTAGTATATTCATATATATGTACAACCATCACTGCAGTCAATTTTCATCACCTCAAAGATATTTCATACCGTTTAGCTATCACCCCCAGTCCCCCACCTACCACAACCCTAAGCAGCCACTAATCTGCTTTCTGTCTCTATAAATTCCCCCATTCTGAATATTTAATATAAATGGAATTATATAATATTTGGTCTTTTGTGACTGGCTTCTTTCACTAAGCATGATGCTTCAAAGTTCATCTATATCGTGACATGTATCAGTACTTCATTCATTTTATTGGTGAATAGTATTCCACTGGATGGATATACCATATTTTGTTTATCCATTCATCAATTGATAAACATTTGAAATGTTTCTACCTTTTGAGTATGATGAACAATGTTAATGTAAAAGTTTATGTTGTCGTAAGTTTTCATTTCTATTGGGTATACACCTAGGGATGAGATTGCTTGAGTCTTATGGTAATTCTAGGTTTAATCATTTGAGGAGCAAGCAGACTGTTTTCCAAAATGGCAGCACCATTTGCCATTCCCATCAGCAGTGCATGAGGCCCCTGGTTTCCCTGTATCTTTGCCAGCACTTGTTATTGTTTTTGTTTTAATTTTAATTTTTTTTTTATATTTAGCTATCCTAGTGGGTGTTTTTATATGGTGTGTGTGGTAAGGGCAAACTTCATTCTTTTGTATGTGGCTATCTAGTTGTTTCAGCACCTTTTGTTGAAAAGACCTTTCTTTCCCCATTGAATAGTATTGGCACCTTCATTAAAAATTAATTGACCATGGATATATGGGTCTATTTTTGGATTCTTAATTCTATTCCATTTATCTATATGTCTACCTTTATGCCAATATCACACTGTCTTGATTATCATTGCTTTGTAGCATGTTTTGAAATTGGGAAGTGTGAATCCACCTACTTTGTTCTTTTTAAGATTATTGTGTCTATTCTGAGTCTTTTGCAATTCCATGTGAATTTTGGAATCAGCTTGGCCATTTCTACAAAGAAGTCAATGTAGATACTGGTAGAGATTGCATTGAATCTGCAGATTTGAGGAGTATTATTGTCTTAATAATACTAAGTCTTCTGATTAGTAAATGTGGGCTGTTTTTCTATTTAAGGTTTGGTAGCTTTCCGAGTATACATTTGCATTTCTTTAGTTAAATGAATTCCTGAGTATCTTATTCATTTTGATGATATGATAAATGGAATTATTTTATTAATTTCATTTTTGAATTGTTCATTGCAAGTATATTGGAAAACAACTAGTTTTTGTATACTGACCTTATAACTTGCAATTTTGTTTAATTCATTTACTACTTGTAATAGAGTTTTAGTGGATCTGTAGAATTTTCTATATACAAGATCATGCCATCTGCAAATAGAGATAGTTTGCTTCTTTGTTTCCAATTTGGATGCTTTTTATTTCTTTTTCTTTCCTGATTGTCATGGCTGTTCCCCACTCTCATATTCATCCATAGAGAGCTGAGTAGAATCCAGAGACACCCTCTGGACATGGTGTGGATTTCCTTTCAATGGAAGGACCTCTTCTCTCTAAGGCACTACCTTTTTAAAAAGTAAGCAGGGGGTTGACCTCATGGCCAGAGTGGTTAAGGTTCTGCATGTTCCACTTTGGTGGTCCAGGTTCATGGGTTCAGATTCTGGGCGTGGATCTGCTCCACTCATCAGTCATGCTGTGGAGGCATCCCACATACAAAGCAGAGGAAGATGGGCACAGATGTTAGCTCAGGGCTAATCTTCCTCAAGCAAAAAATAAGAAAAGAGGAAGATTGGAAGCAGATGTTAGCTCAAGGCCAATCTTCCTCACCCCTCCCCCAAAGAAGTAAGCAGAAGGATTATACACATTGTTTGGCTCTTATACTCTGCTTTAGAGCACTAGCAATATTCTACTATCTGAGACAAAGTATCTTAAAATCCATGGAGTTTTCAAGTATCCCCTGGAGGCTGAAGGAAGCTGGTCTTGGGGGAAAATACTTTACTCTGGGAAAGGGGAACATGACCCTGCTGATTTGTTGTCCATGACACCCGCAGTGAGGCCTTGGGTCTCTTCTGCTTATTGCACCAAACTATGAAGTGAATAACATAGGATATCCATTCATAAAACAAATAATATGTTTGTTTATTACTTATTACTGCATTGCATTCTTTTCTTGACGCAGTACTTAAGAATAATTTTTGTTTCGTAAGTTTATTTTTAAATTTATGTAAACTCCAGGAGATTTGAAATCTAACCTTTAAAAAATATTTTATCCAGAGAAAATCACTTTATTATTTTTACAGTTTTGCATTCTTAGGTATTCTGATTAGCCTTATCCCAATAATATTTTGAAGTTATAGAGGGGATCAGTAAACTTTCAAAGACATACAGACACATACACACACCTACCCATTTATATATTTATTTACATAAGTCAAAGATACAATATTTTGCAACACTTTTTCTTGCAAGTGATAACTCCAATTTATATTAACTCCTACATTCTGTTAATCTATTTATGGCTCTAAATGAAAAGTATCTTGGATTCTTTTACTAGGAAAAGTTTTACATAATAGGGATTGGTTTCTACCTACCTTCACCATTGTATGTGTCTCTCTCATCCATCAACCATCCACTCCAGAGGAAATACTCAGTTTTTTGATCTCTGAACACACTGTGATCATTCTGTCTTTATACCATGCCATTCCCTGACCTACAAGCTCTTCTCTCACTTTAAGATTTGACTAAGCTTCACCTTCTCTTTTCATTGTATTTCATATTCCATCTCATATATGGAACCTTCCTTTGGTTTATGGGCATCACTTCTTCTTTTGAATACCTATTGATTCAGTGGGATAAGATTCATGAAGAATTGTATTTGTTTAATCACACTATAATGCAATTGCTGCACATGACTCAAAACTGGATTAGCGTATGATTAAAAAATACTTCATGAATGTCAATTACACAGTAATGTAGTATTTGTTAAACTCCAAGCAAAAAATTTTGTGTGTATATATATATATGTAAAATATACATTTACATATATATGCATGTTTTATAGAATGATCTTTAAGTATCAAGTGTGCTTTTACTGTACATTATCAATAAGCTATATTTATACACACAATATATGTACACATATAAACATAAATGTGTATATTTGTTGGTATATATATATATATATATATATGTATATCCTATTCATAATGGACAATGAAAACACACTTGATACTTGTTAAAGGCCATGTTGTAAATGTTGCCTGTCCATGGAGCACAAGGGTTCATATAGAAATCCTTGTCCCCAGGGAAAGAGGATGAGGAAGAGATTCTATCTAGGCTCATCATCTTATCATAGCATCTCTAAGCCAACTTGGCTGATAATTCCTGGGAATCTATGCAAGACTTGGTCTATGTAATGTTGAATTCAGTTGATCAAAATACATTATGTGAAGTACCTTTGAGAGAGGCAAAAACCAAGAGTTAATGAGAACTGGAATTTCGTTGACTTTTGCAGCAGGAGACAGTGAAAGCCACACACAAACCCATTTATCATGGGCAAACTTAATGCCATCTTTAGAGGCTTTCTTTATCGAATCTTAATCTAATGGTTCGTAAGAGGTAATATGTGGAGCTTGGTGAAATGCAGTTTGCAGCCCCTTTTCTCAGGTTTGATATAAGAGCAATCTCCCAAAATGTCAGAGGTGGATAACTTAATGTTGACTCTAGTCCATAATTCTTCTACAACAAGGAATTCTGATTGACCCCTTTCAACTCAATGTCTTTCATAAATATAAAATCTAATTCAGAACTCAGATGCAATGCAGGAAGTAGAAGACACTTGGGAACAAGTTATGAAATTCTGACCAAAAAGGTTTAAAGCAGCAGAAAAGAACATACAGGTCAGAATTTGCATTTATGTTAACTGACGGACAGGGTTCAATATCATCAAATCACAAGATTTTACATCTGCCAGGCCTCCTATTTGTACATGTGGAGCAGAAATGTTAATTTTTATTATTAGTTTTGCTCTTAAATTCTTGGTAGCTTGAAATGTGAAAAGACTGGTACCTTTTTCAGAGAGAATTGTTTCTCAACATCATTTATTACCACAAGTTTCTTTCAGAAGGCATTTTTAGTACTTGATTAATTTGTTAATGTGAGTTGAGTTAGTTTATGACTTTGTGTTAATGTTTCCTAAATGGGCCTCATTGGTTAAGCAATAAAATTTGGAGAGAGATCGAAGCTGCTTGTTTTACTCTTATGACTTAATTCCAATAAAACTGGCAAAAGGATCTCAGTGATTTCACATAGGAGGGGATAAGGGCTGAGGGACTAGACAAGGTTAGATCAGATTTACTTTGTTAACAATTGGTACTTAATAGTATAGCTCTTAAAAATTTGAGATTCACCAATTTGAATAAAACCATGGGAAATAACTAAAAAGTCACGCTTATTTTGAATTGTCTAGTTTTTATTTGTCTGTTTGTTAGTCTTCCTACTCCTCCTCCTAGTCCTCCTCCTTTCCTCCCATTCTTCTCTTCTTCCTCTTTATCTTTCTTTTTGTGATTTGTTTTTGTTTTGTGCTTTAGAATAGTTTGAGCAAAATGGCAGACTAGGAAGCTCCAAGCTCTCGTACCCTCACAGATACATCTAAAAACAACCAGAAGCTGTCTGAACCAATTTTGTATATGCTCTAGAAAACAAAGGATTACAGCAACGAAGCAGAAGCCCAATGAAGAAATAGCCATTTAAAATGACAGAAAACCTTTGTCATTTTTATTCACCTTTTCCCTATCACCTCCCGGCAGAGCAGCAGTCTTGGTCTTGAGCAGTGGCAACCTGGTTCCTAGTTCTCTCCCTCAAACAGGAGGGAAAATAACAAATCTTATTTGCAAAATATTGTGGATATTTGTTCTAACCTGCCTGGGGGCTACCAGCAGGACTGAATCACTTGTCTCTCTTTTGCATTACTTGGAACAAAGACAGGAAAATCACTAGACACTTCTTGTGAAGGCTACAAGGAAACTACAATCCTACAGCTGGGAAAGAAAGCATGGGCAGACACATACAGCATATCACATGAGGACTGAATAAGAAGCTGAGTTAAGACTCATTGGGAAATCAGGATATTCAAAAGCAGCCATATATAATAGGGGAATTTATAAAGCCATGTGGATGCCCAAACAAGACAGATGCTGAGAAAAGTCCTGAGAAGACCTTAGAGTTTCACCTCAGGCTGCTCCATAAGCTCAGAGCAAGCTTAGCTAATCAGTGAAGAACTTCCCCAGCACAGAGCCAGACTGCAAAGACTGGGAAGTGAATGATTTCTATATTTGCTTGTTTGTCTGTTTCAGTTTCTGGAATTCAAGGAAATCTCTCTCAAATCATTAGTTGGACATGAGCTAAGGACCAGAGACTTCAGTGAACACACACACAGCAAGGAATACTTATTGTAAAGATAGTTTGAAAAGTCTCAAATACACTACTGCAGCTTCAACAATCAATTTAAAAACAGCAAACACTGGGAAAAAGGGAGAATCTGAGTTCCAGAAATACCACATTATAATAATCAAATACCTAGTTTTCAAAAAAAAAAAAAAGAAATTAGAAGGTATATAAATAAACAGGAATACATGACTAATTCAAAGGAATGATTTAAATTGACAAAAACTGTCTTTACTCGACAGTTACTTTAAAAATTGTTGTAAATATGCTCAAGGAACTAACAGGAAACACAAAGAACTAAACAACATCAACTAAACTGTATATGAACAAAACAAGAAAAAAACAAATGCATAAAAATAATTGTATATTAATGTTCATGGGTGCAAAATATATATAGATGTAATTTGTGACATCAGTAACATAAAGGGGAGGGAAAAGCTTATAGCTTTATAAGGAGTACAGTTAGTGCAACTGAAGTTAAAATGATATCAAATTAAGGTAGATTGTTATAACATTAGGATGTTATCAATAACCCCAGTGGTAATCACAGAGTAAATGTTGATAAAATATATATAAAAGGAAACAAAAAGGGAATCAAAACATGTCACTACAGAAAATCAACTAAACACAAAGGAAGGCAGTGACGTAGAAGATGAGGGACAAAAAAGTTGTAAGACATACAGAAAACAAATAACAAAATGGCAGAAGTAAGTCCTTCCTTGTAAGTAATGACTTTATATGTAGATGAATTAAGCTCTCCTATCAAAAAGCATACTTTGGAAGAATGTTTAGAAAAGAAAAAACACAGCACCCAATCATATACTGTCTGCTGTTTACAAGAAGCTCACTCATTTTAGATCTGGGAACACACACAGGTTGAAAATAAAAGAATAGAAAAAGATATTCCATGAAAATAGTAACCAAAGAGAGCTGGGGAGGCTATACCAATATTAGGAAAAACAGACTTTGAGTCAAAAATTAATACAAGATAAAATGATGGACAGTTTATATTGTTAAAGGGTTGATTCATCAAGAAAATCTAATGATTATAAACTTATATGCACCAACATCAGAGACCAAAAATATATGAAGCAAACATTAACAGAATTGAAGAGAGAAATAGGCAGTTTTACAATAAAAATTGGAGACTTCAACACAACTCCTTTAAACAATAAAACAATCAGACAGAAAATCAATAAAGAAATAGAGGACTTGAACAACACTATAAGCCAACTAGACCTAATGGACATACAGAACAATCCACCCAAGAACAGAGAAATACATTTTTCTCAAGGGCATGTGGAACATTCTCTAAGATATACAGTAATTTTAGGCTACAAAAATTGCCTTAATAAATTTAAAAAGATTGAAATCATACAAAGTATCTCTTCTGATCACAGTAAAATGAAACTGGAAATCAATGAAAGAAGGAAAATTAACAAACTGTGGAAATTAAACAACAAACTGTTAAGCAACTAATGTGTCAAAGAAGACATCATAAGCAAAATTAGAAAATGTACCACAAGAGAAAAAAAGAAAGAAAGAAACACAACATACTAAAACTTATGGGAGGCAGTGAAAGCAATGCTAAGAGGGAGATGTGGAGCTGTTAATGCTTACATTAAAAAAGAAATTTCTCAAGTTAATAACCTAACTTTAAACCTTAAAGAAGAAAATAGTAAAGGTTGGAGTAAAGATAAACAAAATAGATAATACAAAATCACTAGACAACTCAAGGTAACCAAAAGCTGGTTCTTTGAAAAGATCAACAGAATTAACAAACATTTGGCTGGATTGACTATGAAAAAAAAAAAGACTGAAACTGCTAAAATCAGTGGTGAATGTGGGGACTTTACTACCAATTTTGCAGACATGGAAAGCATTCTAATAAAAGATATAAAGATATAATAAGAGAATATTGGTACATCAATAACTTGGATTACCTAGATGAAATGGACAAATTCCTAGAAAAAATACAATCTACAAAAGCTGAATCTTGAAGAAATATAAAATCTAAATAGTTTTATAACTTAGTAGTAAGATCTAATCAGTATTCAAAAACTTCCCAAATAAGAAAACCCCAAAAGCAGATGGTTTCTCTGGGGAATTCTACCAAAAATTTAAAGAAGAATTAACACCAATACTCCTCAAACTTTTCTGGAAAATTGAAGAGGAAGGGAAACTTCCTAATTCATTCTGTGGCACCAGTATCTAAAGATACTGCAAAAAAAGAAAACTACAGACCAAGCTTCCTTATAAATATTGACGCAAAGATCCTCAACTGAATACTAGCAAATCAAATTCATCAGCATGTTAAAAGGGTTATACAACATGACCAATATATGGAAAACCCAGAACTAACATCATAATCAATGTGAAAAATTGAAATCTTTCCCATTAGATGAGAAAACAAGGATGCCAGTTTTTACCACCTCTATTCAACATGATATTAGAAATTCTAGAGAGCACAATAGGGGAGAAAATAATAAAAGGCATGCAAATTGGAAAGGAAGAAACAAAATTATCGCTGTTCACAGATGACATATATATAACAAGATCTAAATATTCCACATAGAAAAGAATGATTAGACCTAATAAACTAATTCAGCATAAGATATAAAATCAACACACAAATACTAGTAGCATTTCTATACACTAACAATGAACAATTTGAAAAAAAATTAAACAATTCATTTGCAATAGTATCAAAAAGAAGAAAATACCGAGGAATAAATTTAACCAAGGAGCTGAAAGACTTCTACACTGAAAACTACAAAATATTGCTGAAAGAAATTAAAGAAGCCAAATAAATGGAAAGTCATCCCATGTTCAGGGATTAGAAGACTTAACATTGTTAAGATGATAATATTATCCAAAGACATCTATAGGTCTAATGCACTCCTTATCAAAGTCCAATGATGTTTTTTCTTTAAGATATAGAAAAATCCATCCTAAAATTCGTATGGAATCTCACGGGACCCCAAACAGCAAAATAATCTTGAAAACGGAGAACAAAGGTGGAAGACTCACACTTCCTTATTTCAAAACTTATTACAAAGCTAAAATGATTAATTCAAAGTGTCAAAGATTTAAATGTCAGAGCTGAAATTATAAACACTCAGAAGAAAACATAGAAGGATATGTTCATGACACTGCATTTAGCTAGGATTTATTGAACATGACACTAGAAGGACAAGAAACTAAAGAAAAAATTGATAAATTTGATTTCATCAAAGTTAAAAACTTTTGCATGTCAAAGGACACTATCAGTAAATGAAAAGAAAACTCAGAGAATGGGAGCAAATATTTGCAAATCATACATCTGATAAGAGGTTAATATACAGAATATTTAAAGACCTCTTATCACTCAACAACAACAAAAAAAACCAATTTTTTTTTAAAAAATGGACGAGGGACTTGAATAGACATTTCTCTCAAGAAGAAATACAAATGTCCAATAAATACATTAAAAAGTGTTCAACGTCACAAGTCGTTATGGAAAATACAAAACAAAATCACAATGAGATATTACTTCACATCTATGAGGATGGTTCTTCTAATATCCAGAGAATAACAAGTATTGATGAAAATGTGGAATAATTAGAATCCTGGTGCATTATTGTCAGGAATGTAAAATGGTACAGCCATTGTGGAAAACAGTTTGGCAATTCCTCAAAAAAGTTAAACATAAAATTACTATATGAACCATCATTTCCATTTCTAGATATATGCTCAGAAGAATTGAAATCAGGACTCAGACAAATAATTGTACATCAACGTTCATATCAACGTTATTCACAATAGCCTAATGTTGGAAACAACCCAAAGTCCATCAACAGACTGAAAAAATAAAATGTGGTATATACATGTCCAATGTTCTATATATATATAATGAAATATCATTTAGCCTTAAAAAGGAAGAAAACTCGGACACATTGTACAACCTGATGGACCTTGAAAACATGCTGACTGAAATAAGCCAGACACAAAAGGACAAATACTGTAATATTTCACTTATATGAAGTACCTAGTGTAGGCAAATACGTAGAGACTCTAAGTATGACAGAGTCTGGGGTTTGGGGTAGACGAATGGGAAGTTATTGTTTAATGGATACAGAATTTCTTTGGGGGATGTGGAAAAAATTCTGGGTAATGGATAATGATAATGGTTACATAATATTGTGAAGCTACTTAATGCATTGTGCATCTAAAATGGTTAAAATGATAAAAGTTCTATTATGTATATTTTACTATCATAAAAATTTCAGCAGAACCAGTGCTTTATATTGCAAGTAAATAAGATTCCAATGATTAATGAAATCAAAAATATTTTGTATTTTTATTTAACAACTTTTATGTATAGTGTTTCATGTATGTCAAATACTCTTCAAAGTGCTTTATAAATTTTAATTCACTTAATTGTTATAACTCCTCCAATAGATAGATATTATTGTCATCCCCATTTTCCTGATGGAGAGAGTGTGATACAGAGTCTTCTGGTAACTTGTGCAACGCTGTGCAGTGAGGGAACAGCATATTCAGATTCCAAATGCCTGCTGTTTAACTCCAGAGTCATTATGCTATGAAGCAAGAATTTCTTTGTTATCTGACTCCAAAATTATCATACAAACATATTCTTTATCCAAGAAACCACTTTTTATATACAATTGAAAAATAATCATGGTTTTCCCAATACTCAGAATGACACGTTTGTTATTTTTCTTGTTCACAAACTCAATTTGAGCAAAACTATATCTTGTATCATTTTTCCAATGGGTTACAGATTAATATTTTTTTCTAGTATCAGGCTTATGATTTGCCTTTGGGATACAATTTATAAATTATTTTATACTTAGCATTTAATCCTTCTGAATGATGGTTTTGATCTCTTCATTTAATTTGTCTTTTTTTGTAATCCTGGATTTTTAAATAGTTTATTCAATTAAGCAATTCTTGAGTGTGTAACATATGATAAAAAATTATAATAGATAAAGAATTATACATGTACCCTGCCCTGAACTTTATCTGCTAAGAAAACAGATATAAAAAAATTACTTATAAGAAACTGGTGAAATAGAGTATGAGGAAAGAGACAAGTCTTACCATGCTATACAAAGAAAACTGTGAGATATTTACATACTGGAGTAAACTGTGGTAGGCAGAGGGTGGCAGAGATAAAACTAGAGAGGAAAGGAAGGCAGTAGACCAAGGAAGGTCTTGTATAATTTGCTACGCAGATATTGAAGGATTTTTGTCTGTTGTTTCTGACAACAATAGACAGTAATGACAGCTGATGTTTATTACTCCTTTCTGTGTGCCACAGTCTTCTAAGTGCTTTAACTGAGTAACTCATTGAACATCTCGTTCTGAGACGAGAAAATACAACAGTGCGGTTATTTAATTTGACTTAGTTCACAAAGTTAGTAAATGGTGGAGCAAAATTCAAACACAGAAGGTGAAGCTCCAAAGGCCCCACTTTACTGTACACAATATTGCTTGACATGATCAGATTATTATTAATTTTGTCATTATTCCAGTGGTCATGGAAGAAGATGGATTAATAGGATTAAGTCTCAAGTTATAAGGTCAAGTCAAAACTTACGGCATTACTCAAAGCAGGAAAAAATGAGAGGTTTAGCAAGAGATGTAGTCATAGGAATAAGGATAATATGTTTTGGAGGTAGAAAAAGAAAAACCAGTTATAGATCGAAGGTGAAAAACAAGAAAGAGAGAAAAGAGTTGAGGCCTAGGTTTCTACTTTAGGTGACTGAGCGCTCATTAGGACCCCAAGTGAGGTAAAGAACATGGAAGGCTGACGTATGGAATGCTCTTTTGACTCTGAATCACCAAAATTTTTTTATTAACAGTCCATCGATGTCCAGATAAGGGAAAATGAGGAAAATATACCTAATTTCAAATTCACAGCCCATCTCTAGTAATTGTTTATGACTTATGGTAGCAGTTTAAGGATAGTAATGTAACCCCTGGCCTGATGCTTTTTATACATCCTGTATTCTTTTAATTGAAATCTCCCCATCCATAATTTTATCCTGTTTCATATGTTAAACATCTTAATCTTTTAAGAGTAAGTGAAATTGGCAAAGGGCAAGGTTTTTTTTTACAGTTTGCTTGATATACAGTAAAATGCATAAGTATGCCTAGACTTTGATAATTTTGGTAAATACGTAACTCACAACCATTTCAAGATATACAACATTCTCATTATCCCAGAAGATTCCTTGTTTCCCTTCACAGTCCATCAGCCACTCCTCAAGCAGCTACTATTTAATAAAAATCACTATGAATGAGTTTGGTCTATTCTAGAACTTCATGTAATTAAACAGTATGTGCATTTTGGGGGGTCTGAGTTCTTTCACTCAGGATAAGGTTTTTCCTGAGTGAGTGTGTGTGTAAATTACACGTATTATCTGCTCCTTTTTTTTATTAAGTAGTATTCCATTGTTTGACTCTACCATAGTACATTTATCATTCCATCTGTTGATGGACAACTTTGACTATCATGAATAAAGCTGCTACAAACATTCTTGTACAAGGAGTTTTATGGGCATATGTTTGTTGTTTCTCATGATTAAATTCCTAGGAGTGAAATTGTTGCATCACAGCATAGATGTTTGTTTACATTTTTAAAAAATCAAGTAATTTTCCAAAATGATGGTGCCATTTCATGCTCCTACCAGCAATATCTGCGAGTTTCAGCTGCTGTATATTCTCACCAACATTTTCTGTTCTCAGTCATTGGCTTTTAGTTATTCTAATGGGTGTATTTTATCTCATTTTGACTTTAATTCGTATTTCCCTGATGACTAATTATACTCACTCAAGACCGTGAATATACTTTTTATCTTATAAATATTTTTGTTCAAATATTTTGCTGATTTTTGTCTTTCTACTATTGAGTTGTAAGAAAGCTTTATATATTCTTGATACAAGTTCTTCATTAGATATATGTATTGTGATGTATTCTGAACATTTTCTCCCCATCAGTGGCTTGCCTATATATTTTATAAATTATGATGAAGCCCAAGTCATCAATTTTTAATAATTACTACTTTTCATGTGCTCTTTAATAAATCTTTGCCTATCAAAATTTGCACAAGTTTATCTTTATCAGTGGAAATATTAATGTACTGTTAGAAGCATCATAATTTAGAGTCTATAGTTTAGTTGTATGATGTATCCTTAATTAATATATGTATATCATGTGAAGTAGGGAATCAAGGTTCTTTTTTGTTTTCCCAAACAGATACACAGTAGTTGCAGCACCTTTTGTTGAAAATACTTTCCTCTCCCTTTAAATTAAAAGTAAATTAGTTTTGGTGCTCTTGCTCAGTACCAAAATTTATATGTGGGTCTACTTCTGAATTCTCTTCTATTCCAATGATTTATTTGTTTTTCTTACCATCTATACCATATTGTTTCATATGGTAGTTTTATTTTATGTCTCAAAAGTCAGATAAAATAAGTCCCCCAAATTTGTTCTTTTTTGGAATGGTTTGGCTATTCTATGTCACTTGCATATCCATATCAACTTTAAAATCAACTCAACCATATACTCCAAAAAAGTTTTCCTTGATTATTTTTAAGCCATAAATTTATTCTTTTCAGATTTACATGTATGTAACATTGTATAAAATAGAGATGTACAATGTGATGATTTGATATATATATATATATTGCAAAATATTTATCACATTTGGATTAGTTAACCATCCTTCACCTACAAAATTACCATTTTGTTGTTGTTATGGTGAGAACATTTAAGATTTACTCTCACAGCAACTTTCAAGTATACGAAAGTGTTGTCACCATGCTATACATTAGATTCCCAGAAGTTTTTCATCTCATAACAGAAACTTTGTACCCTTTAACCAAAAAACTCCCATTTCCACTATCTTTGAGCCCTTGGTGACCACCACTATGAGTTTAACATTTTTAGATTTCACATATAAGTGAATAAGTGATAGCATGCAGTATTTGTCTTTCTCTACCTGACATTGCATTTAGCATACTGTTCTCAAGATTCATTCACGTTCTTGCAAATGGCAGGATTTCCATCTTTTTTATGACTGAATAATATTCCACTGTGTGTGTGTACATATCACATTTTCTTTATCCACTCATCTATTAATGGACACTTAGATTGTTTCTATGTCTTGGCTATTGTGAATAATGCTGCAATGAACATGGGGGTACAGATATATTTTCAAGATAGTAATTGTGTTTTCTTTGGATAAGTACCCAGAAGTGGAATTGTTGGATCACGTGGTAGTTGTATTTTTAATTTTTTTGAGGAAGCTTCATAATGTTTTCCATAGTGGTTGCACTAGTGTGCATTTACTTCAGCACTGCACAAGGGTTCCCTTTTCTCCATAACCTCACCAACACTTGTTAATTCTTGTCTTTTTTATGACAGCTATTCTATCAGGTATGAGATGATATATCATTGTGGTTTTGATTTGCTTTTCGCTGATGTTTAGTGTTATTGAGCACATTTTCATGTGCCTGTTGGCCATTTGTGTCTTTTTCAGAAAAATGCCTATTTGGATCCTCTGCCCATTTTTTAATCTGGTTGATTTTTGGTGTTGAGTTGTATGAGTTCTTTGTATATTTTGGATACTATTTTTTTTTATCAGATCTGTGACTTGCAAATATTTTCTCCCATTCCATATATTGCCTTTTCATTTTGTTGATGGTTTCTTTATCTGTACAGAAGCTTTTCAGTTTTATGTAGTCATATTTGTTGATTTTTTCATTTCATTGGGTATGTTTTGGTGTCAAATCAAAAAAATTAAAGCCAAAACTAACGTCTGGGAGCTTACCCCTCTATGTTTTCTTCTAGGAGTTTTATGGTTTCAGGTCTTATGTTCAAGTATTTAATCCATTTTTGAGTTAATTTCTCTGTACAGTGTAAGATGGTGGTCTCGTTCCATCTTTTTATTTCATGACTTTTCTAAACTATTTTCACAAATACTATATTCCTTGTCATGTATGGTCAGTGGGTCTCTGTTCTGTTATTCCTCAGTTGGTAGTGTCTTCACAGAGATTTCCTTAATTACTGAGCCCAATAAAAAAAGGAAAAAAATCTGTCTTTATATCTGATTGATGCTACTAGATAAGACACTTCAACCTGTGTGTGTATGTATTTGAGGGGTGGGGTATTGAAACAATGGCTAGTCCCTGTGCCAAGCTCTAAATCAAAATCAGTGATCAAAACACACAACCTCAATTTTTATACTACAAAGTCTCTGCTTTTCACCCTGACCAGCAATGCACACCAGGCTTATGGGCTACCATTCTCATGGCTGTCTGTGGTGGGACTAGGGAGTAGAAGATGGTGGCCACTGAAATTCACTGACATTTGCCAGCCTTTTTCTTCATCTGAGCAGTCACCTGGATGCTACAACTGTTCAAATAGACTCCAGAGTTCCAAATTAGTTTCTTCTGCCAGCTCAATCGTTGTTTTGGTGGAGGGGCCAATTCCTGGATCTTCCCTCTCTGCCGTCTTCAGTGGTATCCCTTCCATTTTCTGGGTTTTAAGGGAATATTATGGTAATCCCATGAAGTGAGTTGTGAAAAGCAGTTTTTGTCTCTGTTTTTCTGAAAGAGTTGGTGTAATATTGATATTATGTTATTGCTAAATATTTGGTAGAGCTCATCAATAAAGACACCTCACCTATGTGGTATGTGTGTTTGTTTATTAAGCTAATATCTGTTTCTTTAATGAGTTATGCATATTTTTCATTTCTTGTGTGTCAATTTTAAGTTGTGCCTTTCAATTAATTTGTCCATTTCATCTTTGCATAAAAGTGTTTATAATATCCATTATTTTTTATTTTTTAATGTCTCCATAATTTGTAGAAAGGCCTATCTTTCAGATTTTGAAGATTTGGGCTTTTTTGTGTTCCTTTTAATTAGATTCCTAGATTTTTTTAAAATTTTTGGTATCCTTTTGAAAAAACAAATCTTTGACTTGTCTAACTTTCATTTTTGTGTTGTTCTTAATTTGCTTCCTTTATTCTACTCACTTTGAGTTTATATATCTGTTTTTCAGATGTTTAATGTGGTAATATATGTCACTGACTCTAACACCTTTCTTCTTTACTACTATAGGCATTTTAAGCTATAAATTGTCCTCTAGTGTTTCATTTGTCTATGCCCATAGTCTACTATGAACACAAGTTTGCAAATATCTCTTTCAGCTGGAAAGGGTAGGAAACAGATTCTTCCCTTGGAGTCTTCAAAAGGAAAGCCACCCGTCAACACCTTGATTTTAGTCTTGAAGACTGATTTTGGACTTTTGACCTCCAGAACTGTAAGATAATAAATTTGTGCTATTTTAAACCACTAAGTTGTGGTAATTTGTTACAGCAGCAATAGGAAACAAATACACTCATCTTTATGCAAGCTGTCTTATGCCTATTAGAATTCCATAGACTTCAAAACCTACTAACTGTTAGGTTAATCTCAAAACTCCTATTTCCATACCCTCAATCCACCTTAAATTATGAATAGGCCAAGATCTAGGATTTGAAAGATTTAGTTGGAGAAGGAATGGGGTGAATGTTCTATAATTACATGGACTCTAATTTGACTCAGAGAAGTCACTTAGGAAGTCAGTTTCTCTATTTTTTTCTTAGCATTCTTGGCCACTCATATGGTTTAAATATTTTAAAAAAGGGGTTTGAGGGTTATCTCCTCACTTTTTTCACAAAGCATTTTCAAAGAAATAGAGGAACTAGATTGGAATCTGGAAGAAAGAAGCCTATGTTAGATAGTTTAGTCTCCAAGCCTTAAACAAAACTCATTCCTTAGTAGCTCTTTACTTTACATTTGAGTATTACTAAAATATGGGCTTCTTTCAGAACTGCAGCATGTCTAAAGAGAATCAGGTGAAATAGAATGGGCATGTGTTCTCAGTTGAAAGCAGTGAATTTACTCCCCCACATTGTTACATGTCGCCAAATTTGTATGATTCTAACCAATTAATTATTTACTTCTCTTCTTGTAAGGATGAGGAAATAGACAGGTAGAGAGAGAACCTAGAAGTATTTACTTGTATACCAATCCCTCACCTTTGATAATGAACTATAAATCCCATTTCGGGTGATGATAAAGAAGAAAACTCATCCATCTTAACAATAAAGACAGAGAATTATTTGTATTTGTAAACTGCAGGGAGACTAAGTGATAAAGTATAAATAGTCATGTAGATTTTTTCCAAGAATAATTTTAATGAAGTTTGGGGATCAGGAAATTCTTCCTATCATATCATGATACTATCAATACCACTAGCATAAACAATAATTTCAAAAATAGGGTATCTATTAAGGGTTTTACCCCGAAGATTGTGGTATAAAGGAAGAAAGAAGAAAATAAAACATACTGATCATATATCATTTAGAATTCTTTGGTATCCAATGTGTTTCAGCTTCTTGTTCAAGCAGCATTTTTTGTGTCATAAATTTAAAGGAATTTTTGAACAATCAAAACTTGAAAAAGGAAAAAATGAACCTTGGGCACAGAATTAAGTTGGCCCAGGCCCCAAATTTTCCCAGACCTACTTGTTCAGCCTTCATTGCAGCTTCTTTCTGCATTTTGGGTCTATTTTCTCACATTATAGACCTACCTCCTCAACAAGCCAAGTCTTGTTGCTCCCAGTTCAGATCTTTATCCCCAAGGTCTCCATCATTAGAGAGCCATTGACTCTCTCTGCTTGTGCTAAAAAGACTTAAAGAAGGACTTTGGTGGGCACATATTAGACTATTTGTCAAGCTTTGAATCAATAGTTTGGGGATGTCCTGTAAGAAAATGGGCATTAAATTATCAGAGAGGAGTCCAGAATGGTCCCTAGAAGAATAGGGAGTGCAATTCCCAGAAGCAGTGAGGTATCATATTCATATAAAATTTTTCTCAAAAGAAAATCTGCTCCAAATCATTTCAATTTTTGTGGAAAATATACAGGGAAGAAGGGCTTAGAAAAAGGACACTTCCCCAAAACATAAGAACTATAATGAATAATTAAAGTAAATATTTATGTAATAAATTATGGCTTATGAAGAAAAGGATAAAAATTAGAGGATTTCAGACTCTCAGAATGGAATACTTCCTCTTCCCCAGACACGTAATGCTCTTCTACCCTACTCTTCAAAGCTTGTGGAACTGGCTATTGCTTATATGTCCATTGGGCATTTATCGTACTACATTGCAATTATCTCTTTACTTTTCTGCTCTCCTCTAGACTGTGAGCTGCTTGCCCACTGATGGCAGGGGACACATCTGCATTATTAACAGCCATATCCCAAATACCTCCCCCAGTGCCTGGTAGAGTGTAATGCCCAATGCAATGCATGTTTATTATGTAATACCCTAATTAATCAACTGGCACAGTTATTATAATTTATTGATAAATTATTCCTTAGTATATTATATAATGTGTGGAATACAGTAGGTACATAATGATTTTGTTTTTGACATATAAAGCAAGAAGAGAAAAAAATACATGTAGACTAACATATTTATGTAACTTTTCTTGGAAAAAGTGGATTTTCATTTTAAGTAGTGAAGAATCCAACACATTTATTAAAAACACTGAGCCAGAGATCTGATAAATTGCACTTACTGCCTGAAAATGCTATACATGCTGGCCAGTGCACATCCCAGGCAAGCTTTGGGCTGACTTGACTATGTGAACTTTACACAAAAGTGTAAACTGGGAAGATTCTTGGTTTCCTCTCATGCCCAGTACTCTTGGGTCTGATCACAATGAAGGCATTGCAGGACTAACCAGTGTGAAGGTTGCATAAGGAGAACTCTGAAATACAGGCTGCTTATGTGACATTCTGCCTCAACTTTAATGTTGTTATAAGAGATTTTTAGTCCTCTGATCCTATTTTAACCTACAGCCTGTGTCTATTTGAGTCATCAAGTCAGTTGAATGGAGTTATGTAGTGGAAAGGTTTCAAATGAGAGTTTCACTCACATTTAAAAAGTCATATTCCTGTGACTTCCTCTGCTTAGCTTTGGGAAAAGAAAAAAAATCATATATCAATATCTAAGTGCTACAAAAAGCACACCATGCACTTTCTCCTTTAACTGGTTCATAAAACTGAATTTCTATCTACAGTACAGAAGTTAAATATGAACTCATTCTTTAAGGGCAGGAGGACTAATTTTCTGTTTAGTGTTCCATATGGCTAAATTTCCCATAAAAATCCTCATGTGATGAGGACTAAGGCAATTTCTTATGGCACAACCAAATAAAGGAAAACTTCAAGAAAAATGAGAAAATGCACGTTAGCTCAGATCAAGGGGTCAACTTGCTCAGGCACTTTTTAATAGCAGTAAGAACCAAATATGTGCTAAGTTTTTGAGGTGTAGAAAGCAAAAACAAAAGTCCGGACCTCACCAAATAATTAGGTGGATAACACCAGTGTGTGAAAGGGATATAATAGTATGCCATAAATAACTTTAACTTCCATAATTTTATCAAGGTAAGCTATATGGTTCAACTTTGGTTATATCTTCAGTAAATAGTATATATCCATATCTAAACAAATATGGCTCCCTCTCATTCATTTCAACTGCTCTTTATAGTCACTACTTGTTCCATATCAGGAACCTTCAGTAGCAATAAACCAGGGACCAGTAAATACTATTTCTTTAACACTTTCCAACATATAAATAAATAAAAATTAACTTTATATGCATTATCTCTTTAAGATCATATCATGGTTTATCCTAAATCATCCAATTATTATGCAACAAATCTAGGCTAGAAACAGAATTTTTTGTAGTTCATAGTAACAATGAGACCTGAGAGGTTGATACTAGGTCTGGGTTTTGGTAAAAATGTCATATGGCTTGTATCAAATTTTATCACTTTTTCTCTCCAGAGTAAGGCTTATTCACATAGCTAAAAGGCTACTGATGCTCCTTTGCATTGTCAGGGTGTTATTACTGAATAAATCTGTAGAATCAAGATTCTCTACATCAGGAGCATTTGGCCTCTCAATAATTGACTCTCCTTGAGTTGTACTAGGGAATTTTCCTTTATCTTGTTGAATATCGGGCTATTCGCATAAAATATTTCATTTCGATTCTTTAGAAAGTCACAAAAATATTTATTTTTTCATTCAGTATGATCTATAGAAAGACCAAAAAGAGGGAAAATAATTATGGAAGGGTAGCAGAATGTGCTACTCCAAAATACGCTTCTTTGGCATAAGGATTGTTTTAAGCTGATTATTTATGAGAACCTGCAGACATAGGAGATGCTCTGAAAACAGTAGAAAGTACTCTTTTGTGAGGGAAATTTACACTTACAAAGGAAATCTCCATTTTTAGGCTATCTCCCTCACTGTACCAGGAAGAGAAGGATGACTCAAAACCTCAAGAAACTCTTATCAATGGAGAAATCTGCATAACATCCTTACTCTTGTTCACTGTACTTTTCCTGGTAACTTCCCATAACGGCCTTCCCCATCCCCCAATGTTTTTCTTTGTCATTACCTGAAGATGGTATTTAAGGTGGTGGCTTGGACCATTTTGGAGAATTTCTCGACTTTTACTCCTGAGTGTCTCCCATGTGTATATGAGGTATATATGCTAATAAACTTGTTTGTTTTTCTCTTGTTAATCTGTCTTTTATTACAGGGAGTCTCAGCCAAGGACTCAGAAGGGTAGAGGGAAGATGACGTCCCCTTTCCTTCACTATCATATTTAAATGTCAAGAAAAATCTAGTCCCCTGAGAAGTTTATTATGGATTTTCTTTTGGAATTTATGAATCGTGTAACTCACTGGTTTCAATTTGGCTTTAACCTCTTAGATAACAGAGTTAAATTTATGATTCAGTTTGAAAAACTGTAAATTTCTTTACAGCCTGGATATCATTGTCTTTAAGTTCTAGTCCCAATTTCAAAAAAAGATTTGATATTCCATTTTATCATTGTTTCCTTGATATTTTCTTTTAAATGATGTTTTTCTGTTTCATGTTAGCTTACACAAAGCTTTTGAAAAACAATATGAATAATTCCTAAATAAGTTGTAAGAAGGTCAGTTACATTTTAATGATATTTGATATGGCAAAGTATAAGAATGTGAAGTTATCACAAGGACTTTGCCTTTTCTATCAAAACATAATTTAGAGAGTTTAGAAAACTAGATTTTTGAAAGAGAGAGTTTCTTGAAGTAAAAGGTCAGTACTGCTTAGTTACCACTATTTTGAAGATGAATATGATTTTAGAACCTGGTTCAATGACCCAATTATATTTTTCTTCTCTTTTTAACCCTCTGGGGTGTTTTCATGCTTGTTGGATTAGATATCTATAGAACAGTGCTTGACAAAATAAAAAAAAAATACATGTATAATAAATTCAACACAATTAGTTCCACTTCATTTCTGTTTTGAAATGAATGCAATATAGCACCATCATAGTAAAAAGTGACAGGGAAGGGAGAGGCTTGTTAAAAATATATCATCTTTACAGTTCTACATGCATTAAATATGTCAACCCTTTTCCAATTCTTTACTTTTTCAGCCTGAAACAGAAGGGGATTCAACAGAGGAGCATCTCTTGTGCCAGGGTTTGGCTGAGTTATTGCATTTCCTAATCCAAAAAGCAGATTTCATTATTTCATGCAAAGATAAACCTTATTAAATGTCTGTGCTATTTTTTCTTTTGAAAAGTGGGGGCATACTCTTTTCTAATATCACTTGGCAATCATTAAAACATATTATAACTTAAAAAAATATTTGCTGCAAACTCTTGCTAAGTTTGTTCAGAAGCAAAGTGCAGGCTTCACAATGTGAGAGACCACAAATCCAAATTCCAGAGCCGAGGTGGCATTTGGGCTGCATGTGCAGGGAAATGAAAAACCATCACATAGTCTCTGGGTTGAGAATAGGCTCAGCCCATTCTACTTGGGCTGATTTTAATAAGATTGCCCTCATTTATTGTCCAAAATTTCTTATCAGGGCATTGTGTCCCTGGCTACTTTGTCCCTTAAAGGCAACACACTCAGTCTATATCAAGCCCTCTTCCTCCTAACCATATTGTCCCACAAATATTATTATTTATGTGTAACTGGTTAAGAGCTTTGCACTACTCTATCATGGGGCATTTGGATTTTGACAAGAACAAATGATGAACTACCAGTAGGGTGACTTTCAAGCACACTCTATGGGTTATAAAAAAAATGTAAGGGGGTGGGAGATCCTAAAATCTTGCCACATGAAAAATTGCCTAATATTGATTCTGTCAGTTCTGACCACAAATCCAGGAATATGAAGAGAGGTATCCTCTGCCAATGGAGGTGTATTCATGGACTCTTTAAATTTGTATTTTCTAGGATTTCAGTAAATATTTCTAGAAATAAATTATGACCTATCTACACTACACTGAAAATTTTGTACCAATCCCTCTTTATATAATTAAAAACACTAGCTAACAAACTTAAGTACTGAATGTAATACATATATAAAAAGCAGCTTCACTTTTTTGGCTTTTCTTTAATTTCCTTCTAAATACCTTCTTTATATATCAATTTTGATATATTGACCATGTTCTAAATTCTGAAAAATTCTAATTGCTCACATATATGTACATATATATATTTATATATAACACATGCTCTATCTACAAACTGATGACACACACAAAAAAAGAATTTGTATTGCGTCAGACAGTCTAAAAATGTAAAAGCTAAGGAAAGTTCGAGGTATCATCTATTATAGGATTCTCATTTTAAAGATGTTCCTAAATGTTCAGTCATGGAGAGAAAAATAAACTTATCCACAGACATCTAGAATACTAAGAGCAAGACTTGCATTAGGTCCCAGGACTTCTCACCCTCCAATCATGGTAAGAGGTGAGAAATACATTTATTCATTGGCTTTATCCAATATAACATTCATTTTCTGTTCATGTATTCCTATTTATGTTTTTAACTTTTCCAAGATAAATTTCTCCTTTCCATGTCTTTGAAAACTCTGGGAGAGAGATCAAATGCTTTTGACTTCATTCATCATCAGACTGAATATCCAATAGTCCATACAAATGACAAGAGTTAATTCTCACACCTAACAAAGTCAGAGGGTGGGGAAACCTTCACAAATCTCAAAGTGTTTTCCTGACTATTTCTATTCTGATGCATATCTTGGATCCAAACTATTTCTTATGGGAATTATATAATTTTATTTTTTGAACTTTCCATTACAAAGAATGAACAGAGAATGAATACACATACACACACTCACATACACACTCATGCCAGTTTTGCACAAAACAAAACAAAATTGCCATGAGCCTAGGCTTAGGAAACTAATTGCATATAATGCTTTGAAGTATTCCAGAACAGTTGTCACTGGCAGACTTGGTGCTTAAATTTCTATCACTCTTATCTCTTACCGAATATTTAAAAGAATCCTTTAAATCCTAGTTCATCTGCAACTTAGTTTAAATTAATTCAAGAAAGTACACCCAGAAGAAAGGAGAGAGTGGTACATGGACAGGAAGTGGTGCATTTTTACAGTGAGGAGTTTTCATGAAGGGAGGAAATTCAGTTCCTCTCATTTCATACTGTAGCACAGAGTTGCTAATCTGAGGTCAACACGAGGACTAGCTCATTCCAACAACTAAACCCAGAAGGCTTTTATTTTTTAACTAGTTTACTTTCACAACCAGGGAGCTCCAGGTATTACAGAGTTGCCTAGGAGTTCATTTTTCCCTTTTTTATGTAAGTATGTAGTACTAAGGAGGCAAGTTTCTCTAACAAAATCATTTTAAGTTATATCAGCCCCTTTATTCCTGACCCAAGTGCATTTCTGTAGGTTGAGAGCTCAGGAATAGTGTGTCATCTTCCATCTGTGTTTGTAACTTCTTTCCCAATAATCCCAACTTTGTAGTGTGTAGTGCTGGTGGGGTATGTGTCCATGTCCCCGTAGCAAGATGGTTCATTTAACCAACATTTAGTGGCCAACTACCAAATGTCAGGCAGCATAGTAGGGTCTGGGGACATTGTGATTAGTCACAGACCTTTAAGGAGCACATCATTTGGTGCAAAGGCAATAAGTAAACAATTAAAATAAAATTTATCATTACCACATAACATTTTTGAACAGGGGCCATAGAGTCTGCGAGTGAAAGCAGCTTTTAACTGTTGCTGGGAGCAGCTTAGAGCAAAAGAAATGCTATCATGGCCAGAAGAAGGCCATCCAAGAAGAGAGAATAGCAGCCAAAAAGTCATGTGTTTAAATGTTCCAGAGATGCTCTCCGGAAAATTATGATTCATTGGAATAGGGAAAGAATGGCCCAGAAATTGTCAGGTATTACTATTTTAAGAACTATATCTGGTAATTTTCATGTTCTAGTGGTTTGGAAACAAGTCTTTCAAAAGGATCTAAAATTCTTACCTGTGTATGTCAATCTTCTATTTATTCCACTTACTGCTCATTAATCTTCCTTTTTCCTATTTTTCTATATCTAACGATGTCATATGACTCTGAGGGAAGGAATTTATCACCCTCTAGAAAACTATGGTTATGAAGTTATTAAGGAAGCACCAAATGTGACTCAGGGCTCTGGGGTTTCTTATGCAGCAGAAGGTGAAGTTAATTAGCAATATATAGAGAGAGATGAAAATTGAGTTGTCACAGTTGCAATGAAATCAACTACTGCTAAGCTGGGGAGATATGGTTACAAGCAAAAGTTAAAAAAAAGAAGCAGACATTCGAATTATACTTACTCTTGGGCAATAATCATAGTTGGATTCCCGGGTTTGGGGTTTTGTCCACTCATTTAACGATTGTTACCTTCAATTACCTACTTAACACAAAACAAGGGATAAAATTGCTAAATGGTCAATCCTACCAAAAGAAGAACAATGCTAATAGTAATAATAACAATCTTAGTATTTAATCATAATTATTACAACTAGCATGTTTTGGGAGTTTACTATGTGCAAAGCATTGTGCTAAGTATTTAACTTCATTATCTCATTCAATTCTCACCATAATTTAGTAAATTACCTCTGTTATTTTTCCTAGTCTATAGATTATGAAGCTAAAAATTTGAGAGGTTTAAAAAGAAAGTAGCACAGATACTCAAAACTCATAAATGATTCTAATGATCATTAACATTTTAATTCATGGCTTTAATGTTTATTCTGCTTGACCAGTTATATTTTATTTATTATTAGAAGATTGTTTCAAAATAAATGTTTTTAACACAGAAAAGGAAAGAGTAAAATGTTTTCTTCTGAATGTACCCTTAAACTGGATTAATTTGTACCCTGTATGTATTATGGAGTGATAGCAACAACATTAACATACTTTACAAACTGAAAATAGGTCCTTCTGTTGGGAAAGTAGACTTGCTCTAGTAGAGCTAAAAGTCATGAATTCTAGAGTGGATGCTATAAATTAGAAGTTTAGTTCACTACAGTTCATCAATGTTGGAGACCTGCACGATAAGGAACAAGAATCAATGACTCAGCCACTTGTATTGAAATTAGTTGATTAATGGCAGACTACATTAACGGATTTTTCTTTTTTACTCATTGTGAGCCTGTTAATTAAGAAAATTGCCTCTGCTCATTAGAAATTTGAAATAAATTCACTTTCCTTCTGAATATGTTGACCTAGCACAGGAATAATTTTATCTTTAGAGAAACATGCACATTTAGAATTGACTCTTCTTAATAAGATTGCAATAAGTAGTCTCAAGCAAGCCAACATCTTTAAGTTTTCAATCTCTAACATAAGAAACACCCTTGATTAAATGAAAAAGAAACCTACTTTATTTTTTCTGTAAAATTTATACAACTTACTTCCTTTTTCTATAATTGATTTTTTGTGTTCATTGAGGCCAAAAAGTTGTCCATATTTACACAATGAAAAAAGGGTAAGAACAGATTTAGACGTCTATATTTTTTATGCTAACATAAATTAAGATACTCTACCTTTTAAACCTTAATTATTTGTATTGTACAGTTAAAATATATGTCATATACATACAATACAATATCCTGGCATGTTTAACGTATATAGAGAGACACAAATATGTAGCACTCATTTTAAAAATTATCATGTTATAAAAAATTCAAACTACAAATTTATAGAATCATACAGTTGAAATTGTCTATTTCAATTCATGCTCTAAATCATACTTTTAGAACAGAAATCACTACTATTTCCTATTTTATTCAGAAACTTGGAATTCAGATGATCTTTATTTCCAATAAATTATTTGCTGTTGTTAATTTAACAAAGTGTTCATTCGATAAGCATTTATTGAAACCAGATACCAGACTCAGCGTTTGAGTTGAAACTTGAATGAGGTAGGCAGTTTTCAGTCTTATGAATTTAAGAATTAAACAGGTTAAACAAAAAACTAAATTAATAATCACAATGCAGTGTAAGAAGTTAAGTAAAAGGGAAAGTGCAATGTGCTACAGGAACTTGTTTAAGGAATATATAATCCAGCCATAGGCATTCAGAAAAAAAATTGTTGGCACAATTAAGCCGAGACTGAGTGATCAGTTAAGAGTTAGCTTGGTAAAGAGGTGGGTGAGAGTGTTTCAGACAAAAATAACACCATGTACAACTTCCTGCATGGGGAAGGAGTATGGCAAGTGCAAGAAAACAAGAAAATCTGAATATAGCTGGATCTTAGTGTACAAATAGGGGCATAAAAAAGCAAGACTAGGAAAGATAAGTGTACAAATCAGGTGGGACATTTTTTAACCATATTGTAGTCTAACCTTTATCCTATGACTATGGGGAACTAGTAAAATGATTTTTCCAGGGGGATGAAATAAGTTGATTCATGTTTTAATTTAGGCATAAGGAGAAAGCAGGAAACATGATAACATAATCACCAATTTCAAATATTTACCATGGGTTTCAAATTTCAAACTTGATTTAAAAAATTGAAACTCCAGTTTTAATAACTTCATCTACATGCAACATACTAGACTACAGGAATTACTATGTTTGGAGTCACAGTGATCTTGAATAGAATCACAGCGTTGACATCAGCTGGACAACCTAGATGAAGTGCAATATCTTTAATACGTAGCTTCCTTGCTTGTAAAAATAAATGTGATAGTGCCTGCCTCATAGATTCTTATTAGAATTAAATAAGATAATATATACATATAAAACATACTTGTATATAATTAATAGAATAAGTACAAGTAATAGCTGTTTCACAATCTTCTGGCCCTCCCTCTTTTAATTGAGACTTTTTGTCTAGTAGTAAAAGACAACATAATGTTTCCACAAAATTGGCTGAAAGTTATAACTAGAATTATCATCTCATCTTTTTCCTAAAAAAGGAAAAATCCATACTTAATCTAAATTATATACACAATTACCACAAATACCAATTATATACACAAATATACCAAAAGGTATATGTCCTGAGAGATCTCTTATGTGTTGTTAAACACTTCAACCTGGTGCCTAGAACAGTGCTTGACGCGTTATCACTCTAAATCTTCACCGAAATGTTTCCTGAAAATTCAGATATCTTCCTTAATAATCACCACCCAAAAACTGAATATTAAATACTAATAATTTATAAATATACATAGATTATTGGAGAAATATAGAACATAAAAACATAAAATATACAAATATGTGTGAATGTGTATATAGATAGCCTCATAGTAGCTTTAAGTTTGGGGATTAACAAATGATTAACAAATAACAGTCATATGACTACTCTACTTTCCAAAACCAATACATTAAGAAATATATTAATCCCATAGGATTATGAATAGATTGTTCATGGCCAAGTGGCTGTGTTTATACCAGTGATTTCTAAACATACAAATGTCTATAAATTAGATAATTAAAAATCCAAATAAATATTACATATTAATATTTATGTAAATAAAATGTTAAAATTGTTATGTAAGAATTCAGTTAATTTACAACTCATTTTTTGTGCGTGTGAAAAGAAAGTATTACTTCATTCAAAGTTAAAAGTAAAAAGTTGAAGAAAAAGTTTGTTGACCTTAGACAATAGGCAAATAGCCAGTTATTTCTCCTGCAAAAATGGGTTTATTCAAGATCAGCAAATAATTGCAATTCAGGGTTTGCAACCATAGCAAGCCATGTGCTAGTTCCCTAGCAGCAAAGGAGGAGAAACTCTTTTTTGAAGAAGAGGAAGTTGGGAGGGCTATTGTAAACAAAGAGTCCATTGGAGGAGACTGGGAGTTGGATGTGTAGTGGTTTTTCATTGAGTTGTGACAGTCTCTCATTGGCTGAGCTTCTTGCTGGTCGAAAAGAGGAAGTCTTTCTTCTTCTTGTTGGGCTCTGCTATTGACATAAGGCATGGGAACTCTCCCTTTTGGCTTCCTGAGTCCCATTTAATGAGGTTTCCTTTTATGAATTTGAGACGTTAAATATGAAATTCAGGAAACAGCGGGTATAAGCCAGGAAAACCAAGAACAGAAATTGTATGATGATATCCATGCAGCAAATACAAAAATCAATTCCCTTATTAAAAGGAAAGTCTGGGGGCCAGCCCCATGGCCAAGTGGTTAAAGTTCCATGCACTCTGCTTCAGCAGCCCAGCTTTGCAGGTTCAGATCCTGGGTGCAGACCTACACCACTCATCAAGCCATGCTGTGGTGGCAACCCACATACAAAATAGGGGAAGAACTATAATTTTCAATTATTCTGGAATAATTTTAAATGGAGAGGAATTTCTCCAAAATAGTTAAATATACTGTCCAAAAAAAAGTTATATGTTGCATAATAATATTGTAATTATCATCATATAACTGACAAAATATAGAGGTTGAAAGAAAATGACAATAAAATGTATTCAAAGAAACTAACTTCTAATTCACCATGATCTGGAGTTAAATAAAATGATACCAAGCTGATCAGGAAATAGGGGCTTAATATGAAAAATGGAGAATTTGAACAGGGTATTGGAATCTATATGAAAAGAATCAAATTTATATTCTATTAATTCAAACTAAGATAGCAGAATATAAAATCTCATTGAATGGTTTCGGCAACATGTTTGATGAAGTATAAGAAAGGATTAGTGTACTCTAAAACAGGAAAATAGAAAATACGTAAGCAGAGAAAGACAAACGTAGTATAACTGAAATATGGAAAAAAGTCAGAAGGTCTAACCTGTGTGTAGCTGGATTCCCAGATGAGAGAAGGCACACAGTGGAGCAGAAGTAATATTGGTAGAAATAATGGCAAAAGATTTTCATTGCTAATTAAAAACATTAGACCACTAGTTTGAAAAGCTCATCAACCAGAGCGTGGGATAAATACAAAGGAAATCTTACATAGACATGTAAGAATTTGCTGAAAAGGAAACAAAAATATATTTATTCATGTTAATAAATTAAAAATTATATGAAGTTTACAATATGTGTAGGGAAACACGTGAAACAAGATATAGAGCAGGTGGGGGCTTTAGGAATTTGCCTGGTGGTCAAAAAAACCTATCTATGGGGCCGCCCGGTGGCGCAGCGGTTCAGTCTGCGCTTCGCAGCCCGGGGTTTGCGAGTTCGGATCCCGGGCGCCGGCGGACGCATCTGCCTGTCAGCCATGCCGTGGTGGCGTCCCATACAAAGTGGAGGAAGATGGGCACGGATGTTAGCCCAGGGCCAGTCTTCCTCAGCAAAAAGAGGAGGATTGGCAACAAATGTTAGCTCAGGGCTGGTCTTCCTCACAAAAAACAAACAAACAAACAAAAAAAAACAAAAAGAAAAACCTATCTATGATTTTTTAGGCCTGACTGTGGGCAATTATGATGGCTTTACCTGGTAGGCCTCATGGGATTGTTATGCATGTGAACATCCAGTTGTTCCAGCACCATTTTCTGGACAGATTCTTCTTTCCTCATGGAATATGTTGGTGCCTTTGTCAAAAGTCAATCAACTATACTTATAAGGACTTATTTCTGGACACTCAATTCAATTCCATTGATCTACATACCTCTGCTTAGGACAGTACCACACTGTCTTGATTACTTTAGCTTTGAACTAAGAGTTGAAATCGAGAGGTGTGAGTCCTCCAACTTTGTTATTCTTTTACAGGATTGTTTTGCTATTCTAGGACCTTTGCATTTCCATATGATTTTTAGCATCAGGTTTCATTTTCTGAAAAAAAATTTCAAGTAGGATTTTGATAGAGATTGTGTTCAATCTGTTGATCAATTTGGGGAGTATAGCCATTTTAGCAATACTGAATTTGATTTGCGGACATTGGATGTCTTTCCACTTATAGTGACCTTTAATTTCTTTCAAAATGTTTTGTAGATTTTAGTGTATGAGTCTAGCACTCTTGTTAAACTTATTCCTAGGTATTTTATTCTGTTTGATACTATTATAAATGGATTTTTATTTCTATTTTTGGATTATACATTGCTAGTGTACAGAAAAGCAAATGATTTTTTAAAAATATCTTGTTTCTGGTGAACTTTCTCAATTTGTTTATTAGTCCTAATAGGTTTTTGTGGATTCTTTATGATTTTCCATGTACAAAACTATACTCTTTATGATTTTCCATGTACAGAAACTAAACTCTTTCTATCTTTCTGTAGATAGAAAGAGTTATGTTTCTTCTTTTCCAATCTGAATTCCTTTTAAAATTGCTTCTTCTTGTCTAATTTTCCTGGCTAGAACTTCTAGTACAATGTTGACTGGAAGTGGCAAGAGCAGGCATCCTTCTAATTTTTGGTATTAGTGGAAAAGCATTCAGGCTTTTATCATTAAGCATGTTAGCTGTGGGATTTTGATAGATGTCCTTTACCAAGTTGAGGAAGTTCCCTTCTATTTATAATGTGTTGTGTTTTTATCATGAAAAAGTTTTAGATTTTGTCACGTGCTTTTACTGCATCTATTGAGATAATCGTGGTTTTTGCACTTTATTCTACTGATTGATATATTACATTGACTCATTTTCAAATGTTAAACCAAACTTGCATTCATAGGATAAATCCCATCTAGTCATGGTACATAATCCACTTTATATATTGTAACGATCAAGTTGCTGGTATTTTTTTGAGAAATCTTATGTTTATTTTCTTAAGAGAAATTAGTCTGCAGTTTTCTTGTTTTGCCTTTGCCTGCTTTGGCATCAGAATAATTCTGGCTTCATAGAACAAGCTGAAAGAATCCCTTTTATTTTTAGAAGAGTTTGTGAAGAACTGGTATTAATTCTTCTTTAAACATTTGATAGAATTTACCAGTGAATCCCGGGTGTAAGCTCTTTGTTAGATAATTTAAAATAACTAATCAAATATTTAAATTGTTATTGATCTATTCAGATATTGCAGTTCTTCTTGAATCAATTCTGGTAGTTATTATCTTTATAGGATTTTTTTTCCCTTTTGTCTAGGTTATCGAATTTGTGGCTGGTAGTTCTTTGTAGTATTTCTTATGATCTTTTCTATTTTTCTAAGGTTAGTGGTGATGTTCCACTTTCGTTTTTCATTTTAGTAACTTGAGTCTTCTCCTCTCACTTTTTGTTTATTGGCCAATGTAATTTTAGATCAATTAAAATAATCTTTTCAAAGAACCAAGATTTTATTTGTTGGTTTTGTTATTGTTTTTCTTGCATTAATTTCCATTCTAATTTATTTTCTTTCTTAGTTTGCTCTTCCTTTTCTAGTTTCATCAAGTGAAAAGTTGGGAGACTTTATTTTCTTTTAAAATATAGTAATTTACATTACGAATCCCCTGTAAGCAGTGCTTAGTTATGTCTTATACATTTTAATTTTGTCTTTATTTTTTTCATCTTAATTATTTTCTAATTTTCATCAGTTCTTATTTTTAAATTTTCTGACTTTTCTCTATTATAAATTTCTAATGAATTTCATTGTTATTACTTGACATACTTTGCATGATTTCAATCACTTGAACTTTATGGAGGTTTGTTTTACATCCTAGCTTATGGTCTGTCCTGGTGAAAATGTCAAGTGTGCTTGAGAAGAATGTGAGTTTGTTGTTGTCGGGTGAAATGCTCTGCAGATTTCACTTCATCTAGTTGGTTTACTATATTGTTCAAACCTTCTAGTTCCTCATTGATCTTCTGGCTAGTTGTTCTATCCATTATTGAAGGTGGATTATTGGTCTGTAGCTATTATAGTTTATCTATTTCTCCTTTGAATTCTGCTTTTCTGGATGTATATTGGGGCTTTGTTGTCATGTACGTATATGTTTATATTTTCTTGATGGATTGACATTTTTATCATTATAAAATGTTCTTCTTTGTCTCTATTAACAATTTTTGTCTTAAAGTTTATGTTTTCTTATATCACTGTAGCTATCCTGGCTCTCTCTTAGTTCCTATATGCTTGGCATGTCTTTTTCTAACCTTTCAATTTTGAATTTTTTGTTTTCTCATCTAAAATATATAGTTGAATCATATTTTTGTTTTGCTTTGTTTTTAAATGCACTTTGCCTTCTGATTTTTAATCACATATTTTATCCTTTTATATTTTATGTAGTTATTAAAATGCAGAATTTATACCTGCCATTTTGATATGTATTTTCTGTGTACCTTGTATCTTTTTGTATTTCTCTATTAATGCTTTTTTCATGTTAAATAGATATTTCCTAGCACAACTTAAATCATTTTTTCTACTACTATATTTTTAAAATTATTTTCTTAGAGGTTGGCTTCCCAAATTTACAATTAGCATTTAAATTAAGGTATATAGTTCAGATTAGTCTTATTTTATTTCACTAGGATATAGAAACTTTGCTCCAATATAGCTACATGTCTTTGCTCCTACTTTGTGCTATTTTTCCAGGTAAATTGTACTTTTATAAATAACTCCAGTAAAAACAATTTACAATTATTGCTTTATGCAGCTATGTTTTAAATGAGCTAGGAGAAGAATAGTATTACAAAAATACATTTCTACTGCCATTTATATTTACCTGTGTAGTCACCTTTACTGCAACAATTATTCCTTTATATGGATTTGAGTTACCTCTCATGTCCTTTTCTCTCAGTCTGAATGACTGCCTTTAGTATTTATTATAGGGAATGTTTGATAGTGGCAATTCTCTTAATTTTTGTTTAAATGAGAATTTTTAATTTCTGCTTAATTTTTGAAGGATTGTTTTGCGGATATAAAGTTCTTGTTTTATAGTCTTTTTCTTTCAAATTGTCATCATGCTGCTTTCTGATCTCAATGCAGAAGTCATCTGTTAATATTATTGAAGATCCTTTGCATGTAGTGGGTCATTTTTCTCTTGCTACTTTCAAGAATGTCTCTTGTCTTTGGTTTTTGACAGTTTGACCGATGTGTCAGGGTGTAGATTCCCTTGACTTTATTCTACATAGAGTTCATTAAGCTTCTTGGGTAAGTAGATAACATTTTTTATCCAATTGGTAAATTTCCAACCATTATTTCTTCAAACATTTTTCTGCTCCTTTTACTCTCTCCTCTTCTTCTAAGACTCCCATAACGCTTTTGTTGTAACACTTAATGATGCTCCAAATTTCTCTGAGGTTCTGTTCATTTTCCTTTGTTCTCTTCTTTCAGTACCTCAGACTTGATCATCTCAATTAACCTATCTTCAGATCTGCTGATGCTTTCTTCTCTCTGCTATATTCTACTGCTGAGGATCCTTAGTAAAATTTTCCCTTCAATTTTTTATTTTCTGTCTTTTATAATACTCTGTATTTGGTGAGACATTGTTTTCATTATTTCCTTTAATTCTATTTTTTTTGTGTGTGTGTGAGGAAGACCAGCCCTGAGCTAACATCCATTGCTAATTCTCCTCTTTTTGCTGAGGAAGAATGGCCCTGGGCTAACATCCATGCCCATCTTCCTCTACTTTATATGGGATGCCGCCACGGCGTGGCTGACAAGCAGTGCGTCGGCTGGTGCCCAGGATCTGAACCCGCAAACCCCAGGCTGCCAAGTGCAAACTAAACTGCTGTGCCATTAGGCCGGCCCCTTCCTTTAATTCTTTATACTGGGTTTTCTTTACTTTTTTTCAATATTTTAATAATAGCTGATTTAAAGTCTTTGTATCGTAATTTAAACATCTGAGCTCCCTCAGGAACAATGTCTATCAATAGTTTTTTGCCTGCATTTGGCCAGAAGTTTCTGTTTATTTACATGTCTTGTAATTTTTGTTAAATCCTGGAATTTATAGATAATATAATCTGGCAGCTCTGGGAATCAGATTTTGCTGACCCCCAGAATTTGCTATTGCTGCTTATTAGGTTTTGGTTGTCATTGCTCTTGCTGTCTGGTTGTTGTTTAAGTTATTTCCTGGGCTAATTTTGTAATGTCTGCATTTTATGTAGTGTGCTGACATTGAAGTCTCAACTTGTTTAGCTTAGTGATCAGCCAATGATTGGACATAGATTTCCTCAAATTTTTGAACGAGTATTCTTCCACACTTTCCCAAGGAGCTCTGCATGTTCATTGAGCACATCTTTAACACTGAAGCAGTTTGTAATTCTGCCATAGCATTCACTTCTTTTTTTTTTTTTTTTTTTTTTTTTTGTGAGGGAGACCCTCCCTGAGCTAACATCTGTTGCCAATCCTCCCCTTTTTGCTGAGGAAGACTGGCCCTGAGCTAACATCCGTGCCCATCTTCCTCCACTTTACATGGGATGCCGCCACGGCATGGCTGACAGGCAGTGCGTCTGCGGGTGCCTGGGATCCGAACTAGCAAACCCCGGGCTGCCAAGCGCGGACTAAACTGCTGCACCACCGGGCGGCCCCCAGCATTCACTTCTTAACTGTGCATGGCCTCAACGTCAGCCAGAGTTGTGAAATTGGGCCCTCTTCGGTGTTTCTTCTGCATCCATACGGTTTTTCACATGCATGCAGCCTTCTAAAACCCCAGGAATGTATCACAACCTTTCTAAATTACTTATAAATATCTAATTATTCAGATCTTCATTTTAAGTTTTTAGCCAGGCTGTTGTTTGCATAAACTGGTAATTGTACCTTTGAATAACTGATGTTTACCAATCGTCATTAGTTATTTTCAATAAATACCCTGGGTTAGGACGTTTCTTACAAAGTAAATCCAGAGTCAAATCAAGTAACAACAATACTTCTGAGTGGGGCTTTTCTAGGGAGCAGTAAGACAGATTGAATAGTGACAATGCACCAGGGATTAAAATTTGAGTTGCTATAGACCCAGTCTTCCCCCTCAGATGGCTGCAAGCTTGCAGGTTTCTACAGCTGCCATAGTTGCAAGATCAATGAATTAAAGGATCCCATGGAAAGAGCAGGAGGCAGACAGGAGTAGATCAAGTGACAAAGTCACACTCTGCAGACTTTACCAAGATTCAACTGTTTTTCCTAAATAAATGCTCCTCAGAGTGTTCTAAGTCTTTGTTTAATTTCCAAAGCTTTTAGAAAATTGACCAAATCATTTGTTGATACTGATTCCAAAACCAAACAAAGATATTCAAAGGTAAGACAAATACAAATAAATATCCCTCAAGAGTGTAACACACAAAAATATGTAGTAAAATTAAATCTAGCAATATATGAAAAATATAAAACATTATGAAACAGTGACATTAATTCAGAACAACACAAAGATAGATTAACATCCAAAAATAATTTAAATTTGTTCATGTTATTAATAAAATAAAGAGGATAAAACATATGCTCATCTCATAAGATGAAGAAAAAATAATTTGACAAAGTTCAAGTTGTAAATTACCTAAACATCCTTCAGTAGTAGAATGGATATCTAAAACTGTGTTGTATTTGTACAATGGAGTTAACATAGCAATAAAAAGAAGTAACTATTAATAGGTACAACAACATATGAATCTCAAATACATAAACTTAGAAATAGAACACATAAACTTGGTGAATTTTTCATAATATGATTGGGGAAGAAATTAGTAGTATTTGAATTGTATTCAAAACAATATATTCATTAATTGATTATTTTTACAGTTAATAAAGTAAGAAACAAAAGATTTTGGTTATAGTGCTTAAAATTGGGAGAAGTTTTCACAGAAAATGTATTTTTAATATTTTATTTGACATCATTTTACATTACTAAGACTTATTTTTATGCATGTATCATTTCTATAATAATGAAAATAATTAATATGTGTGTATACAATCTGTGAATATTTATGTTTGTATAAAAAATAATAGGAAAATATCCATACCAAATTGTTAACAGTGCGTTCTTTTTTTTTTTTGTGAGGAAGACCAGCCCTGAGCTAACATCCGTTGCTAATCCTCCTCTTTTTGCTGAGGAAGACTGGCCCTGGGCTAACATCCGTGCCCATCTTCCTCTACTTTATATGGGATGCCGCCATGGCATGGCTGACAAGCAGTGCGTTGGCAGGTGCCCGGGATGCGAACCAGCAAACCCCGAGCTGCCAAGCACGAACTAAACCGCCTCGCCACCGGGCCGGCCCCAACAGTACATTCTTTTTTTTTTTTTTTTTGTGAGGAAGACCAGCCCTGAACTAACATCTGTTGCCAATCCTCCTCTTTTTGCTGAGGAAGACTGGCCCTGGGCTAACATCCGTGCCCATCTTCCTCCACTTTATATGGGACGCCGCCACGGCGTGGCTGACAGACAGTGCGTCAGCGGGCGACCGGGATCCGAACCAGCGAACCCCGGGCTGCCAAGCGCGGACTTAACTGCTGCGCCACCGGGCGGCCCCGCAACAGTGCATTCTTTAGATAAAAAATTTAACTGATGAGATGTTTGTGAAGTTAACAGTTTTATTTTATAAAATTCCGTGGTATTATTTCCAAGGTACATATTGCATTTATAATATAAAAATATATTTGTAATTGGATTTTGTTATATGTAATATTTTAAATAGCAAATTCAATTAATTAAATCAACAGTACGGTAAGAAAATGACCATGAAAATAAAAATTGAAAAATTAACTCATACTTTATGATTCAGTGGCTATTTTTGAAAGTAACTTTCTTTAGGAAAAAGAGGCATAAATTTGTGCTAATATTTCTATTTGCTTATCATTTTATTTTCCACTTTAATTTTCAAAACGCTTACAAGATTTGGATATTATTATCTACATTTTATAAATAAAAGGTTAATAAGAAAGATTTAATAATTTTCTAGCAATCACATTTAAAATTGCTGGTTGAACAAAGTTTGAAAACACGTAATTCTATTAAGTAAACCCATGATCTCGCCAATATGTCAACCTATCCTAGTTTATTTTTTTAAATATTCTTTTGCTGGGAAGAGATTTTTCCTGTGTCTACAAAGACACACAATCAAGAGCAGAATTAAACAGTATTCGGATATTTAAGACAAAAATAAACCATTGTTTAAAGTATTGTTTCTACTAAAATTTTACCATGGATTAAATGGGTAAGAAAGCATCTCAGTGTCTAAATCTAATATTGTTAAAAAAATTTTTGATTTTCCCAATGATTATAGAACAAAATCTAAAATCCTCATCCCAATATTTGATGTCCTTCAACATTAGCCCTGTCTTTCTATCTCTAATGTCGTGTGCCTTTTATTCTCTACTCTTGTCTGAAAGACTCCTCGTTGCTCAAAATCATGTCTGCATCTTGCTTTGGCATATGTTATTTACCAGATAGAAATTACCCCCTTTCTCCTTTTAAGTGTGTCAGATTCTTCCCATACTTAAAGCCCAAGTAACCAGAACAGCACTTATTATATTCAACACACTTATACTTACTTTTACTTGTTTAAATTTTTTCTCCTCAAAAAACCCATAAATTTCTTGAGAGCAGAGTCATTGGTTTTTTAATTCCATTCCCAATCTACGTTCCCAGTACCCAACCTAACACATAATCCCCAGTCTATAAGTATCTGTTGAATATAAAAATGGAATTTCCCACTCACTGCATGAAATCTTCAAGCTATAGTCATAGTCACCTCTCTCTTCAACATTATCCTATTTCTCGTAAGATCTGTTATCTCAGAGTTTAGTGCTTTGTCAAAGAAAGCTCAATCTAGCCTTCTGAAATCTTATGTACTTAAATCTTTTTGGTTAGATTATGGAGTTCTCTGGGGGAGTAAATCAATTTGCATCATAAAACAAATTGAAATGTAAACCATCTGCTGGAGGAAATATGTGGAAAAACAAATCTGAGCAAAAGCTAATTTTTAATGTATAAAGAGTCCATACAAATTGGTTTCTATAAATAGTATATAGAAAATACATTTCAAAGAATAGAAAGGGCAAATGCTTAAAAATCCAAATGATTAATTACTACAAATTAAAGAAACATAAAGGTGAATACACCCTGGATATAAGTTCTTTCTAAAAGTATGTAATTTTTTATTAATAAGGAAGTATTGATCAAAGTCAGTGTAAATGTGGCAAATTATAACAAAGATTTAAAATATTACATATTTTGCACCATTGTTTCCACATTTAAGATCACAACCTAAGTAAAAATTCTGAAATTTGTATGAAAATTTTTTAGAGTAATGCTTATTATAGCATGTTTTAAAGTTGTAAAAAGGTGGATACAAGGTAAATGTCTAAAAACAAGGAAATACATAATTAAATGATGACATTATCACAATGACAAATTATGCAGTTTTGTAAGATGAGAATGCTGAAGACTGTTTTATTGCCCTGAGTAAATGTTTATTCTAACTTTATGTTAAAAAAAGAAAGTGAACTGAATGTGCATATGGTGAAAGAAATTCTCTGGGTTATACAATTATTGATAATTTTCTTTTTTTTTTTCCCTTGGTGAAGAAGATTGGCCATGAGCTAAAATGTGTTGCCAATCCTCCTCTTTTTGCTTAAGGAAGATTGTCTCTGAGCTAACGTCTGTGCCAGTCTCCCTCTATTTTGTATGTGGGACACCACAACAGCATGGTGTGTGTAGGTCCACACCAGGGATCTGAACCATGAACCCTGGGCCACCAAAGCAGAGTGAGAGAACTTAACCACTACACCACCAGGCAGGCTCCAATAATTTTCATTTTTTATTTAAAATTTTCCCCATAAAAATAGAATTTGTTGCTTTAAATTATGCATACCTACACACCAGAAAAAAATGTATATTTTAGGACATTCTCATATGATCTCTGTCTCAGGTAGACAATACATTAGGCCACACACTCATGCATTCTTTTTATTTTTAGTGGCGACTATACCAGTAATGTTCTCATGATGGAATATGAATATATAATCTGGACATCATGTCCCAACACCATCAACCATCCCCATGACCAACTAATTTTACTCAATCTGATTTTGTATTCACCAATTTCTGATTATAATCTGTCTTCCAAAGTAGATACACTTACAGAAAGATTATCCATGGTTTATGACTTAGTTCTTTGATACATTGTCTCACATAAATGATTGCTAATTGGGGTTTATACATCATCACTTATGAACTAAATGAATGTGAAATGTCCCTGAAAAATAGATTTATTCTGGCAAGCTGACAAAAAAAGTTTTGAGTTTACAAAGCAGCCCCTGTAATTTGGTAAATTCACCAATGTAAGTGCTGTTTAAGAAGACTCTAAAGCCAGCCAGTTATTATTTTTGAGAACATCTTCCTCCATTCAAATTTCCAGATGTAGTGTAACAAGGTCATCAATTGTATAAGGCTCTGGAGATCTGATCTGGGTTTGAATCTGGACACTTTACCTACCATAGGCAAGTTACTTAACTTCTTTGTGGCTCAGTTTTTTTCTATGTAAAATGAAGGTAATAATTTTGCCTAAATCACAGTGTTTTGGAAAAAATAAAAGGCAATATGGGTAAGGTTCCTAGAATAAAAACTAATACACAAATGTAGAATAGATACAGGTTGTTCTTATTTTCGTTATTACTATATTCCCCCTCCCTCAAGTTATTTTTTTTTTTTTTGCTCCTTTTGGTAATATTTGTGTATATTTCAGTTTCTTCCACTAGCATTTACTTTTTTTCAGTGTAGAACTATGGCTTTTTTATTTCTCCATACTAGTTTCTTGATCCCTTACCTACCACAGTGATTTGCACATACAAGGCACTTGATGAATATCTGTAACACAATATACAAGTATCCAGTTCATTGACTAAATACTTAAATAATACATATAGCAAGCCCTTGATAAAGAATTGTGTAAAAACTAAATAGTCAGCAACGCTTATTTTATTAAATATAGCTTTAATACTGTGCAGCTTGTATTAAAGTCTTTTCAATTAAATTACTGTATGTTCATGAACATCTAGTATTGCTAGCATTATTAGATTTTTGTTTGCGTAATTGGTGAATTATATGTTTTCACCAAGAAATTTGCAAAATGGTGGTTATTTATGCATCTAATGATTATACAGGCAGTTTGTGTTAATTATAAAATCTCATGGATCAGAAACTGGCCAGATGAGAGCAATACATAGGTAAAGAGAGTAACTTAAAAAAAGGACCAGGTATTTAAGAGATATGGTGGGGAATATGGTACTTTTGAATGACTAGCTTATAGTCTGTCAAACAGATTTTTTGTTCTTGAACTTTACACATGGGCAATGTAACCTTAATGCCTGTTTATACAGATAACTCTAACCCACTGAAAGGTACCAAAACAATTTCTGGATCCCAAAAGGAATACCCAAAGTCATTAAATAGATTGCTTTGATTTTTAGCAGTTCAGAGTCTTGGATAAGTAGCAATCTAGGAAACATATTACTTTATTAAATACACTGTTTCATTAACTAGAAATTATTGATATACTAGTCATGTTGGTAACAGAGAGTTGACTAAGTACAATCTAATGGCTGCACAGAACAGCTGTGATTAGTGACTTACATTTTCAAATGCAGCAAAAGGGCGATCTACCCCCAGCAAGCAATTCAACTACATCAATAGAAGTGAAAGGGAAGTATAAATTGCCCTGAACAATTTGAACCACTGGAAAATAATATTACCACACAAAACATTCTAATTATCTCACTCAAGGGAAATGTATTTTAGAGCATAAGTGTGAGATGCTAACAGTATTTTTTTTAATGCCAATTATAGCAGACTATTTTTAGCCATTATATTTTATTATTTTCAATTCTTAGCTTTTCTTTCTCCTTTGGATTGAGAATTAATACTTTTACTTAAATAAATTTCTGTCATTTGCACCATAATCATGTTTTTCTGAACTATCCTCGTACTATATAACTTTTATTACTCAGCTTGATTGTTTAAAATTATTATGTTGCATTAACTCTTCCTGGGGTGACCTAGAAATAGCATAGAAAAGTAAGCTAATGCAGTACTTCCCAAACTGTGTTCCACATTACACTAGCTGTACTATATTAATAGCCATTCTAAAGAATAAAATATCCCACAATTAAGTAATTTTGAAAATCTGTAAGTTAAATGAAAGATACAAATTTGTTTACCACTTGTTCGCTCAGAGTATTGTATTTGCAATCCACTGGAAATGTATTAGGTGGAGTATACTTGTGTACTATGTAATATTTTCAATCATTTTGGCCATGGGATGATATATTTTGTAAAGATAGTTTACGTTGAAAGATATTTGGGGAAATGCTGAACTAGAGGGATTTTGATTTGGGGATAAAGCATATGTTGCTTCAATATTTCCTGGGATATAATGTCACAGAAGAAAATTCTTGGCTAAATCTTTGGAGTTTGGGGCTCTTGTTTTGGTTCTTCCCCCTCCTCCCTCCAACTGCTGTGACATTTTACATCCTTTCACCCCTACTTTTCTCCCTTTGGATTTCAGGCTTTAGACTCCAGCATCTGTTCCTCCTATTTTTTCCTCTCTGAAAAGAAACGTAAATTTATTCCATATGTCTAAATTGCCCTCACCATGGACCTCTGATGTTGCAATTACTTTAATAGAAAGAAATGGAAAGTGTGGAATTTAGAGTCAGCCAGGTCTGAGTTCAAGTTTTTGTGCTGCCAAGTCCTGGCTGTGTCTTCCACAATTCAGGGCCCAGCTTTTCCCTCTCGGAGACTGCCTGCTTCCACTGAGTTCCATCTAAGGAATGCCATGAATTAATCCTATAATCATCAGCAAGTAAGGAGGTGTTTAGGTCATGAATAAAGCAAGGCCATATATAAATAAAAACATAAATAATGATTTAAAATTATTTGATTGTAATATTACAAAAAATAACTCTTTCAAAATAATACTCATGGACGAATTAAAATTTTATTCAAGTTCCTTATTTATTTTAGGGATTTCTGTTTTGAATTACATACAAGTAAGTGCTCTATCACTTTTCAATTACAGAGACCACTACAAATCTAAATCTGGTTTTTCTGTGATCCTTTTCTCTAAATTGCACCATATTTCTACTTTCTTCAAGCCCTCTGCATTTCTTCCCCTCCTCCTGACCCCTTGGTTTGGGAGAAAACATCTCTGCTTATAATCTTGATATATCTTAATCTCTTTCACAAAAATTCTCCTAAACATGTATCACAAAATTGGAATCATCTAAATTCCCATAGGCCGTGGGGGTGAGAGTGAGTGCTGAGGCAATAAAAAAGAAGAAGAACTACTAGGATGAAAATAAGTATACACACACATTAGTTAATATTTGAAAGCTATATTTTGTCCCTAGTTTTGTTTGACTGGGCTAATGATTCATCAGAAACCCCTGCTTATATTTGTACCTGAGAGTCTATCTTCATGTATAAATGCCCTGAGATGATAAATACAGAATAATTAAGTTAAATGAATGTTTATGCTTCAAATGTCTCTGACATTGCAGGTAGATCTTAGCAGATGAAAAAATTCTATTTTAAGACTATCAAGAACTATGTGAGTTTCTAGAAGGCATGGACAAGTAAGTAGAAGTAGCATGATGTTTAACAATACCATAAAAAGCACTCTTGATGAAAGGTTTTAGAGTCAGAATGTTTGTATGATAATACAATCTCAGAATCAGAGGGACACTTTTAGGTAAGATAGTCCAATTCCCTCAGCTTTTAGAGAGCATTTTCTAACATCATGCAGTAAGTTAAGATGTCATCACTGAAACAAATTATATTAGTTAACATTGTGTTTCATTGTAAGTGTAGAAACCCAGCTACAGTGGCTTGATCAAATAAAAGATTATTAATTTTTATTATTTAGCAAATAACCTAAAAGTAGTCAGTCTTATACCATTCCGGAGTAGTTACTTGAAGATGTTATCCATGATCTGGGCTGTTTCTTTCTTCCTTCTTTCAGTGGCTTGGCATGTGACTTTCATCCTCGTGAAACTTGTGGAAATGTATACTCTTAATTTGGTTTCTCGCTTTCTCACACACAACTGAGTGATTTGCTGTAAAGAAGGGCAGTGGTATGAATATTAGATAGGTCTCTTAGTCACACCACTGTCATAGATTGCACACAGCATTTCTTCTCATCAGGCAACTCACTCCACAGCAAAACTAGCGCAGCAATGGGCCCGTGCTCATGGAATTCACTGGTCTTATCATGTTCTTCACCATCCTGAATCAGCTAATTTGATACAATAGTGGAATGGTCTTTTGAAGACTCAATTACAGCGCCAGCTAGGTGGCAATACTTTGCGGGGCTGGAGCAAAATTCCTCAGAAGGCTGTGCATGCTCTGAATCAGCGTCCAATATCTGATGCTGTTTCTTTCATGGCCAGGATTCACAGGTCTAGAAATGAGAATAACACCACTTACTATTTTGCCCAGCAATTTACTATCAAAATTTTGGCTTCCTGTTGTGGCTACTTTATACTCTGCTGGCCTGGAAGTCTTAGTTCCAAAAAGAAAGAAATGCTCCCAATAGGAAGCACAACAATGATTCCATTGAACTGGAAGTTAAGACTACCATCTGGTCACTTTGGACTCCTCATACCTCTAAAGCAACAGGAAAAGAAAGGAGTTACTGTGCCGACTAGGGTGATTGATCTTGACTACTAAGTGGAAATTGGACTCCTACTCTGCAGTGGAGTTATGGAAGAATATATCTAGAATACAGGAGATCTCTAAAGGCATGTCTTATTATTAGTATGCCTTATGATAAAGTTGCATGGAAAATTATAAGAATCCAATCCAGGCATGACTTCTAATGGTCCAGATTCTTCAGAAATGAATCATTCCCCCACCAGGTAAAGGACCACAACCAGCTCAGATGCTTGCTGAAGGCAAAATGAATACAGAATGGGTAGTAGAAGAAGGTAATTATAAATGCCAACTATGACCAGATGGCCAGTTACAAAAATGAAGACTATAATTGTCATGCGTATTCCTCCCTTATTTTGTTATAAATATCTGTCTATACATATATAAAGATATATGTATTTTTCCTTTCTTATTCTCTTATCATGTGAAATAAAATATGTTGACTTTATACCTTAGTAATTAAGCACTGTTAATTTTACATCACAGTATTTAAGTTATGGGATATCAGGGAGAAGAGTAAATATCAATCATGGACTTTACCTCCTCTTCTGGGGAGGGAGTTAGTAGGTTTCAGTTGTACACAGGCCTGTTGTATCATGTTAAGTGGAAATATTACCCTGTTGTTGACCTTATTTGGAGATTAAGTGTGGTTCAAGGAAATGTGCATGGGTGCCAAGCTGACAAAGAGTATATTCGTGACAGTTAATTTTATATGTCAACTTGACTGAATCAGAGTACCCAGATATTTAGCTAAACATTATTTCTGAGTGTGTCTAAGAGGGTGTTTCCACATGAGATTAGCATTTGAATTGGTGGACTCAGTAAAGCAGATCGCCTTCCCCAATGTGGGCAGACATTATCCAATCTTTTGAGGCCCTGAATGGAACAAAAGGCAAAGAAAGGGAGAATTCACCCCTCCTGCATGGTTGCTTGAGCTGGGACACAGGTATTCTCCTGCCTTCAGGCTGAGACTTACACTATAGGCTCCCCTGGTTCTCAGGCCTTTGGACTCAGATTGAGCGAAACCACTAGCTTTCCTGGGTCTCCTAGTTTGTAGATGGCAGATCATGGGACTTCTCAGCCTCCATAATTGTGTGAGCCAACATCTCATAATAAATCTATTTAATTATAAATTATAAATATGTATATAATTATCATTTTAATAAATTATAAATACATATATAATCTTCTATTGGTTCTGTTTCTCTGGAAAACTCTGACTAATACAAGAAGCAAATAGCATTGTCTGTTCTCAAGGTATATTGAATTTTTGTCAAGGACTGTTTTTTCAAACTCGGTGATTAATTAGTGCATTGAAGAAATTGCTCTGGTAGCCATGAAATGCCAGCATGAATACAATAAAGGGACTCTGGGAAATAATGTTTGTTTGTTAGCCTAATGCTAAGACACCTGTCCATAAGGAGCCAGGCAGAGAGACCTATGGCATGAAGGCAAAATGGGAGAGACCAATGAAGCTCATAAATAGAAACAGACCAAAGTCAATCCAAAGCATTCACGTATACAATAACGTGATTTTGTTGTTTATTTTGTTATTTTTGTTGATAGTTTTTAATGTTGGTGGTATTTTGTTTTGTTTTATTTTGTTCTTCCTATCACTGTTGTTTTTATAATGGAAGTATTTATCCTATTGACTACTTAGCCAGGTATAAAAAATGCTTTTAAGTGCTTATCTATCAAGACTTTCAAAAATATATTTGTTGAAACAATTGTAGCAATATGAAATATTACTAAGAGATGTTCTTTCTACTTTCTTGGCATCAGCATTTAATTTTTATCCTAACTTCTACCTACAACCTGATGCCTAAGTGGAAGAGGAAGAAAATGTCCCAGACTATGGGTCAGCTAACTACCGAATGCAGATCACCCACCATTTTTTCTTTTCTTGTAGATAAAGTTTTTTTGGAACATAGCCACATCCATTCATGGTATCTAGTGCCTATGGCTGATTTCCAGCTACCAGAGCAGAGTTAAGTAATTGCAATATGGCAGTATAACTTGTAAGACTAAAATATTTACTATCTGCCTTTTAAGAAAAGTTTGCAAGTATAGTCTCTTGACAGCTCTAAAAAATAAAGGTGCTACAAGCCTGAAGTAAGTTAAGAAAAAAATCCTGTTATAATTTGAGCTATTTTATGGAACAGCTTTTAAGGAAACAACTATCCTGTCAATCACCTCCCTTAGTGGGGGACAACATTTTACCCTATCAAAAATTGGGGTGCCATAAGAGATTCACACATATAGTGTGGGGGTTTCCTTGAAAAAAGACAAATAGGAAGGTTTCTTTCCAGGCATACACATGCTACTGATGCGTTGTGAGGAAATGATAGGAAGAGGACAGCAACAATTCTTCCCAGCCTCAGAAGACTGTAGAGAGGGGACCAACTGGGCCCCATGTTCCTCTTCAGTGTGGACATCTTCTAGCAGTCAACGAAGTCTAGGCTGTTAAAGAAGGAAGTCCTAAGTCCAAAAAGGTTTTCCTCACTGGAATAATTTTTAAACTGACAAAGAATTGTCAGTTAAGAATCAGTATTAGATATCATGAAGATACCCTTCTAGTCATAGGGAGATGCAACTAACAAGTTGGCGGCATTATTGAAATAATAAATAATTATTGAAAAAATAAATAAAACATTTAATGTTTAGAATTCACTGAGTTGAGGCTTCTCAATAAAACCTAATAGTTTGGGAAATGAAAGCATGAGTGGCATTGCAAGTGAAGGGTGCACATGGATGGTTGGGGGTTAGTATAGCCACCTGGAGTCTAGGATATGGGAGGGAAAGAAAAGATTTCAGGAAGGAAATATAATTAATCTGGAAAATGATTAGGATTTGAAACAGAGCAGTAAATTCTTAAAATGTGACTGGTAGAAGTAAATATATTTTGGATTTCAAAGATCATAAAGAGTTTCTCTCAGGGATTTTATAGAATAAATATGTAATAATAATAATATTAATAATAAGCCATTTTAAGCATATTCTAATCACTTTATCCTTCATTTCTTTAATCATCATCAATAACTCATGGAAAAATACCATTATTGCTCTCACTTCTCAGTTGACATGAGACTCTACGAGACTAAATGACAGATATGACATGCAGTAATGTTGAAAAATGAACCCTGCCAATCTGACCCCAAAGTTCATGCTTATAACCAATAGGATGTCCTGCATATCTAGGCCACTGGTGAGTGGAAAAGCTCAGACTTTGGCTCTTTCATTTGCAGTTTTGTCCTATCCCAAGACTGATATTAAATTGTTAGTATGTTAATTTGAAATTCTCTTTATGAGGTAAAAATTCAGCTACATTGACACCCATAAGTTATTCATAGAAAATAAAGCTTTTAAACACCTTATGGCTATCAATTCTTTTTATACTTTCATTCAAGTTCCATTAATGAATAACTCATAAATTTAGATCAAACACATAGGTAGATGAAAGAATGATAAGGTATAGACAGTTCAATTATGTTACAAGATGATCTGTTGTTTTGAATCATCATTCAACAATAAATATAGTCCACACACACATTCTTAAAACCACATTGGTTTTTTTTTTTTTTTGCAAAAATGTAAGTTGTATCCTTTATGTTTCCACTATTTAAAAATATTAAGTGGAATTTTTATTTTAAAAATCATATTTCTTCACAAAACTTGATCTGTCATTTCCTTGATTTAGTTCCCTAAAACAAAAGATGATGGGGCCAGCCTGGTGGTGTGGCAGTTGGGTTCCCATGCTCTTCTTCAGCAGCCCAGGGTTCACAGGCTCAGGTCCTGGGCACGGACAGATGAACTGCTTGTCAGCCATGCTGTCGCGGCGTCCCATATAAAGTAGAGGAAGGTGGGCATGGATGTTAGTCCAGGGCCAGTCTCCTCAGCAAAAAAGAGGAGGATTGGCAACAGGTGTTAGCTCAGGCCTGGTCTTCCTCACACACACAAGAAAACAAAACAGAAGATGATATATGAACAAGAGATTCTGGTCCACTGTGAAATTTGTTTATAATGAACATAATTTCAAATATATTTGAAATTCTGACTCTGTAAAGCTGCCAATGCATATTTTTTTATGTATTTGCAAAGAATATGGAAAGAAAATTCATAAGGAGAGTTTTTTGTAATTAAATATTAGCTTTCGGGTTGTGATTTCCTTATATTTTTAATTGTGAATTTTTTCACACTTCGCTAATATTACAACAAATGTATATTCAGCATCTAGGTTTAACAAACGTTAATATTTTACCACATTTAATTTAAAGCTTTTATATTTAAACATGGAAAATACAGATAAAAGCAAAGCATCTTTCCCAATCTCTTTCTAAACATTTCTCTCACCAGAAGTAAATAGCAAAGTTAATTAGTTGTATTACTCCCATTCATATTTAAATATATTCATTAAAATATAAACTATTTATAGTATAATTTAAGATTAAACTATATCATCATTTTAACATTATAATTACTAGAATCATATTGTACCTATTTTTAAACAAATTGCTTAATATTATCTTGTCAAGATTCACGTGGATGTGGTTTATTTAATTCAACCTCTGAATATTCTTTGATCATTTTGGAATTTATTAATTTAAAATGCATTTATTCCTTTTTTAATGGGCATTCCTGCTCGTCATGTTTTTATTATTATTTTTTCTTAATGAATAAACTTGACGTGTAACATTGTGTAGGTTTAGGGTGTACAGTGCGTTACTAGATACATTTATATATTGTAATATGATTGCCGATGTAGTGATATTTATTATGACACAATTATAGTATGATATTACTCTTTTTATTCATTATACTGTGCATTAGAGCTCTATGGCTCGTTTACCTCTTGTTACAAGTTTGTACCCTTAAACCCCGTTACTCTTATCCCACCCCATCCTCTAGTAATCACCATTTTATTCTGTTTTTTACAGGTTTAACTTTTTTAGATTCCACTTATAAGTGATACCATACAGTGCTAGTCTTTCTCTGACTTATCTTGCTTAATATAATGTGCTCAAGGTCCACCGTTGCTGTCACTAATGGAAGGATATCCTCCTTTCTCATGGATGAATAATATTCTATTGTGTATATGTACCACATCTTTTTTTCCATTCATCTGTTCATGGGCATTTGTCTTGTTTCCATATCTTGGCTATTGTGAATACTGCTGTGACAAACATGGGAGTGAGTGCATATTTCCTGTTGAAATCCTGTTTTCATTTCCTTTGCAGAGGTACCAAGAGATTGAACTGCTGGATTGTATAGCAGATCTATTTTCAATTTTTTGAGGAAACTCCATATTGTTTTCCACAGTGGTTGGAGCAATTTACATTTCCACCAACAATGTGTAAATATTCCCTTTTTACCACGTCCTTGCTAGCACCTGTTGTCTCTTGTCTTATGTATGACAGCCATTCAAACAGGTGTATGAACAAGGCTGGGACACTATTAAACACACCCCTATGTGAATGCTAATGTAATTGCTGAGCTCCAATTCTACACTTCTTCTATTTGATTAAAATGGTAAAACACAATTATTCTTTAAAATGGTTGTAATAGTTTACAATATCATCGTATATGAGTATTCTTCTATTGTCATATCTTTAATAATGTTTGGCATTATCAGAGATTTTTAATATTTTGAATTTATAGCTGAGAAATGGCATTTCCCTGATTTGTACTGCTGTAAACTTTTTGAATATTTATTGGAAATTCAGGGGGTTTTTTTAACTGAGTTTTCATGATTTTGCACATATTTTTCTATTGGGTTCCCTTTTTATTTTCTTTTTCTTATGACGTTTTATAACATATAAATATATTCTTTATATATGATATAGATACCAGTTTTTAAGAGTGTCACAAATATTTACTCCCAGCCTATGCCTTAAATTTCAGCTTGTTTGTCTTTAATACAGTCAAATGTACCTGTATTTTCCTTTTCATGTGTATAAAACAAATCTTTTTTACTTTTTCTGTTTGTTAAAAGGCAACTTCTCATCCCTTCTCACACATATATAATTCAACACCTTGCCATTCACGATATTCATTTAACATTCTTAGAGTTATGAATAAAGTTATCAAAGTTTCATATATATATATAAAAGAGTTAACACATTGTCTTTTTGAATAGAGACCTGAATCTATTCATATTCTGCAATTCTAATTAATAATAAAATTTTAATAACAGGACAAAAAGGTATGTACACCCTGGGGCAAATATCAGTTGTCAACATTATTATCCTTTGCCCTAATATAGTAGTAGTAGGAAATAGCCTGTATATTTTGTCAGATTCTCACATTATGACAACTGAAAATTAAAGCACCTTTAAATTAATTAAGTGAGCATAGGGAAACTTGTTGCTTCATTAACCTTTTTTATAGCCTACTGAAATCTCAAGATGTAATAAAGCCCTGGGCTAGTTGCTGAATAGATATTTCAAATTTGAAAAAAATTTACTTTTTCTTATCACTTACCACTCTGAATTACTGAGTATTCTGAGTTTCAGTTATTAAAAGCAATTCTGGTTTCTTCATTTACTAAAATGTTTAGAAATTCCCTTTAAAAGCAATTTTATTGGGTTATGACCTTCTAGCATTCTTTTAAAGCCATATTTATAACCATATTTACCTCTGAAAAGAAATTATTAAATACCAAATAAATTTAATATTCAGATGTCTTTCTAACTGGAGATTCTTTCTTCTCCATTTTTTAGGAAAACATTTAGAGAAAATTAAAAAAAATAGAACTCTTAGCTGTCTGTTGCCTGAATTTGATATTTTGCCAGATATGTATTTGATTATATTTAGTTAACATATTTATATATTATTTGCTGTCTCCTTTTCCATAGCTCAGAAATAACCACCATAATCTCTCTACCTCTTTAGGGGAATTTAGTACCCATGATTACCATTAATAATTTAAACTTAATAATGCTGTGTATATATATATATATATATATATATATATATATACATACATACACATATCCCTTAAAATGATAAAAATGGTATCATATCGTACATATCTTTTTGCAAATTTTTATTTTCCTTCAATATCATTGTTTTACAATTTATCCATTTTGAGCTATTTATATATGATTCACTCACTTTAGATGCTTTGTAATATTTTTGTCCCATGAATAAAAATCAGTACATGTCCCCAATGTCCTATTTTCAGCAAATTATTTCTATTTTTCTATGTTATGAAAATTACTTGTATGCATTAGATATTCTCTTGAGTAAACTCCTGAAGTGAATTTCTGGTTATATATATTAACACATGTACCTGTACACATTTATATTCCTACAGTGAGACATGTATTTATATCACTTCCCTGCATGCCTGCCAACACTTTATGTTATCAGAATTTGAGAAAAGACATAACTGTCTGTCTTATGGGTTTGAAATGGTAACCTAGGGTCTTGCTTTTTAAATAGCATTTCCATGATTGCTACTTGTTAAGCATATTTTTATATTTTTATTGAGTCCTGGATCTTAATACCTCTGGCACACCTGTGAGGTACCTGGTGGAAGCAAATACAATCTGATGTGGAGGATTACACTTTTACCCAGGATACACATCAATAAAGATGCTGTTACTAAGAATGAAATATAAATTCAAAAAACATGAAGAAATAACTTATTATGGGTGAAGTTCATAAGAAAGGAAGGAAAGAAGGAAGGAAGGAAGGAAGAAAAGAATAATTCATACACAAATTAAACATGAAATGCTGACTACAAAAACAAGTACATTTAAAATATTAAAAACAGAATTTAAAAAAATAAGAAAAATTAGCACAGTTAAAAATTCCCAGGCAAATTATCAGAGAACCAAATGGAATTTTTTTTTTTTTTTTGAGGAAGATTGTCCCTGAGCTAACATCTGTGCCAGTCTTCCTCTATTTTGTATGTGGGTTGCCACCACAGCATGGCCGTGAGGAATGGTGTAGGTCCGTGCCCAGAACTGAACCCACGCCAGTGAAGCTGAGTGTGCTGAATTTAACCACTAGGCCATAGGGCCAGTCCCCCAAATGGAAATTTTTAACAGCATTATTGAAATATAGTTTACACACCATATAATTAACCCATTTAGTGTGTGTAATTGAATGGTTTTTACTATATTCACAGACATGTTCACCCATCACCACAGTCAAATTTAGAACATTTTCATCACCTCAGAAAGGAATGCTGTACATTTCAGCTATCACCTTTCTTACCCCTGCAGCCCTCAGCAACCATTAAATTTCTTTCTGTCTCAATATAGACTCCCATATTTGGGCATTTTATATGAATGGAATTCTACAGCATGAGGCCATTGTGACTGGCTTCTTTCATTGAGCATAGCATCTCAGGATGTATACATGTTGCAGCATGCATCAGTATTTCATTGCTTTTTTATGGCTGAATAATTTTCTATTATATGGAAATACCACAATAATTTTATTCATCTATCTGTTAGGAGACATTTGGGTTATTTCCACCTTTTGACTGTAATGAATTATGCAGCTATAATCATTTACATACAAGTTTTTGTATGGACATACTTTTTTGGTGAGGAAGATTCACCGAGCTAACATCCATTGCCAGTCTTCCTCATTTTTTGCTTGTGGAAGGTTGGTCCTGAGCTAACATCTGTGTCAATCCTCCTCTGTTTTGCATGTGGGAGGTCTCCACAGCATGGCTGATGAGTGGAATAGGTCAACACCCAGGGTTTAAACCCACAAACCCAGGCCACCGTGGTGGAGCTCATGGAACTTGAACCACTCAGCCACAGGGCCAGCCCGCTGGACACACATTTTAGTTTTTTGGGGGAACATACCTAGGAATGGAATTGCTGAGGTAAATGATAATTCTATAGCCCTTTTTATTTCTTTAAGGTTAGTAATATTTCATTTTATTATTGATTCTAGTAATTTTAGTTGGCTTTCTTATCTTCATTAATTTATCTAAGGTTTTGTCAATTTGTTGATCTTTTCAAAGAACAAGTTTTTGGTTTCATTGGTGTTCTCTATTGTTTCTCTATTCTGTACATCATTATTTTCTGCTCTAATCTTTATTATGTCTTTCCTTCTGCTTTCTTTAGGTTTATTTTGCTCTTCTTTTTCCAGTGTCTTAATTGAGATCTTTCTTCTTTCTTTTTATTGATATTGACAGCTATTAATTTTCCTGTAAACACTACTATAGCTGTGTCCCATAAGGTTTGACATGTGGTGTCTTCATTTTCATTCATCCCAAAATATTTTTTGATTCTTCCTTTGAGTTCTTCCTTTGTCTATTGGTTACTTAGGAGTGTGTGGTTTAATTTTCACATTTGTGAGTTTCCCAATTATTTTCCTGCCATTTACTTCTAATTTAATTCAATTGTGGTCAGAGAACACACTTTTAATTATTTCTATCCTGTAAAATTTATTGAAGTTTATTCTATTCTGTAGCATATGGTCTATCCTGGAGAATATTCCATGTGTACTTGAAAAGAGTGCATATTTGTTGTTGTTGGGTGTAGTGTTACATGATGTCTGTTGAGTCTAGTTGGTTTATAGTATTGTTCAAATCTTCTATTTCCTTCTCGATCTTTCTAGTTTTTCTATCCATTATTGAAAGTGGGGATTGAAGTCTCCAACTATTATTATTAAATTGTCTATTTTCTCCTTTATTTCTGTCAGTTCTTGCTTCAAGTATTTTGGTGCTCTGTTATTAGATGCATATATGTTTATAATTGTTATGTCATCCTTATTAATTGGCCATTTTATCATTATAAAATGTCCCTCTTTATCTCTAATAACATTTTTGTTTTAAACATTTATATTAGTTTTCTAGGGCTGCCGTAAAAATATATGACAGACTGGATGGCTTGAACAGCAGAAATTTATTTTCTCACAGTTCTAGAGGCAAAATAAAGGTGTCAGCAGGTTTGGTTTCTTCTGAGACCTCTTTCCTGGGTTTGCAGATGGCTTCCTTCTATCTGTGTCCTCACATGGTCTTTTCTCTGTTGATGGGTATCCCTGGTTTCTCTCTGTATGTCCAATTTTCTCTTCTTATATCAGTCAGATTGGATTAGGGCCCACCCTAAAGGCCTCATTTTAGCTTAATTATCTCTTTAGATGCCTCATCTCCAAATACAGTCACAGTCTGAGATACTGGGTTTAGGGCTTCAACATATGAATTTTAGGGGAACATAATTCAACCCATAATAAGTCTATTTTGTCTGAATTTAGTATAGCCACTCCAGCTTTTTTGTATTTGCTGTTTGCATGGTATATCTTTTTCTATCCATGTATTTGTATCTTTGAATCTAAAGTGTGTCTCTCAGAGCACATAGTTGGATCATGTTTTTTTATCCAATCTGACAATTTCTGTCTTTTAGTGGGATAGGTTAATCCATTCATATTTGATATTATTATTGATACAGTTGGATTTACGTCTGCCATTCTACTCTATTTTCTACATGACTAACATTCCCCTATTCCCCCTTACTGCTTTCTTTTGCATTAAATAAATATTTTCTAATGTAGATTTTATTACTGACTTTTTCACTATCTTTTTTGAGATTTTTTTTTTTTAGTGGTGGTTGTAGGGTTTACCATATACATTCTAATTTATTAGAATAAGCACCAGATTTGTAATAGCTCAATCCAGTGATATATGGAAATATTACTGCTGTATAACTCCATTCCTTTCCTTCTTTTTTATGTATTATTATTATTATGCATATTACATTTATCAGTGTTTCCAGTTCAACATATACAGTGTATTTTTATCTGTCATTTCTTTAGCCCATGGAGCTTTGCTCCCATTCACCTCCTTTGTGCTCTCATTTGCAAAAATATCACACATATATTTCATTTCTATATGTTATAGGCCCAACAATAAATTATGTAGATATAATTTTAAAAAATAAGTTAAGAAATGATAAAAATGCTTAAATGCTTAAACTTACTACTTCATAACACTTACTGGTGGTCTTTTTTTTTTTTAATGTGGATTTGAATTATTGTCTGGGGCCTCTTGTTTTCAGACTATAGAACTTTCTTTAGCAGTATTTCTTGTAAGGCAGGTCTGTTAGCCACAAATTTTCTCAGTTGTTGTTGATCTGAGAAAGTTTTAATTTTATCTTTATTTGTAAAACATGGCTTTTCTGGATACAAGAATCTTAGTTGACAGTTTTTTCTTGAGTGCTATGAATACATTATCCCACACTTTTCTGGCATCCTCTATTTTTGCTGAGATTAGCTGTTTATCTTAGTGGAGCTCCCTTGCAAGAAAGGAGTTGTTTTTCTCTTGTTTCATTCAAGATCTTCTCCTGATCTTTGACCTTCAGCATTTTTACTATAATGGGTCTGTTATGAATCCCTTTGTGTTTATCCTACTTGGAATTCATTGATCTTCTGGATGTGTAGGTTATTGTTTTTCAAGAAATTTGGGGAGTGTTCAGCATTATTGATTTGAAGATTTTTTTCTTCTCCTTTCCCTCTCTTCCTTCTTTTCCTCTAATTATGCATATATTGGGACATATAATGGCACCCTACATTTGTCTGAGACTCTCTTCATTTTTCTTCATTCTTGTTTCTCTCTGTTCTTCAGCTAGTATAATCTCTATCAAAATATCTTTAATTTTATTTATTCTTTCTTCTGCTAGTTGAAATTTACTGTTGAGCCCCAATAGTAATTTTCTGTTATTGAACTTTTCAACTCATGGGAAGCACTTAACAGCAGACTGAACACAGTAAAGATGGAGTTAGTAAACTCAGATATATATCCAATACAAATTACCCAAACAGAGAGAGAAAAAGTTAAAACAAACAAATACAGTGTGTTGAATGGACACATTGATTGAAGTCTCAAAAAAGTGGAGAGAAAAGACTGGAGCAGAATCAATATTTGAAAAGACAATGGTCAAGAATTTTTAAAAATTGATGGAAGATATCTACCCACACATCCAAGAAACCCAGTGAAACAAAAGCAAGATAAAGATCAAACAAAATGAAACTCCAACACCCAATAAAAGAAAGAATAACCTCAAATATACAATCAAAAAAACAAAACATTTTACTAAAATTGCTGAAACCAAAACAATGAAAAAAATCTTTAAACCACCCAGAAAAAAATAATAACAAGTGGTCAATTCAATAGAAAGATACAATAATGCTAAGTATTTATCTAAAAACAACCTTAAATATGTGACATAAAAAGATGAACTGAAAAAATAAATAGACAAATCCACACTCATGGGTGGATGTTTTTGCATATATCTCCTTGTAGGTGATAGAACAAATAATCAAAAATCAGTATATGTGAATTGATTGACAATACAAACTAACATAGATTATTTGACTAATCAATGATGGCAGAAGTCATAAGAGTGGATACCTCAGGGTTATGAATTAGGAAAAGACACAAGGAAACTTCTGAGATCTACAAATGTTCTATAAGTTGTCTGGGTGGTTGATATGGATGTAAACATTTGATAACATCATTAAACTGACATTTAAGGATATTATACTTTATGCACTTTATATTTGTCTGCTATTCCTCATTTTAATAAAGAAGTAATATGTAACTAAGTAATAAAAATAGTTGACTCTAGAACAAGGAGTGAAATGGTAGAAAGAATGATAACCAAATCATTTGTATTTACTTGTAATTATATAGGTAAATATAAACAATGATTGAGTTAAAGATTTGGGGAGTGAACAAACAAGGTAGCAATAAAAGAATAAATTATATAAAAGAAGGGAAGGGATTATCAGATTTAAGGTATCCTAAACTACTTTTATTTGGTGGTTGTAGGTGGCTAAAAATATTAACTTCAAGCCTTCTAAAATCACATATGTCTGTTAAAAATTAAAGATAGATCTCCACTTTCAGGAATGACATACATGGTAATTCAAGTCAGCTCCACCAATGAGGACCCTAGAAAACTGACAGCATCTACAGGATTTACTTAAAGGTATCCTGAGCTACCAAGGCAGAAAAGAATTATGGGAGCTTGATTCAGGAGAATCAGTTAACCAGATGTGTGGGACTTATATTTAGGCCCCCTTTTAACCTTGAAGAACATATAGATTCCAGAAGAGATGTTGAGAAGGCATTTGACAACTCTTCATAGTAATTCGTGGGGTGGGGGGCATTGGAGTCCCATCCATCAAAAACGATGGAAAATGCGCTTTGTCCTAAAACCTCCGAAATAATAACCTTTAAATATGTGAGGATATTTAAAACAGCCTTTCTAAAGTTCTTGTTTGCTAATTCTGTCATCTCTGTCATTTCTAAGTCTGTTTCTATTGACTGATTTCTTTTCTGGTCATAGGTCAAAGTTTAGCTTCTTAGTATGTCTAGTAATATGTGACTGGATGATGGATATTGTTAATAATATGTTGCTTGATATTTTATTTTTTTAGGAGTGACAGACTTTCTTCTGGCAGGCAGTTATGTTCTTACAGAGCAGCTTGATCCTTTTGAGGTGTTTTCAAACTTTGTTAGGGCAGGTAGAGAGCAGTCCTTTCTGTAGGAATGGTTTAGCCCTGCAAACTGTGCTTGTTGACTCATGTGCAAAATGAGCATAAGATAGCAGCAGTGCCTACTTTACAGAGGTATTCTGATAATTAAATTATCTAATCTATGTAAATATCTTAGAATCATGCTTGGTGCATAGTATGATCCACTGTTACCTGTTATTGATACTATTGTTAATATTATCATATTTTTAAGTCAGTGAGGTCAAAAAAGCGGAAGGACTAAAGAAAATGCCATCAATACAATTAAAAGCAGCACAGAAGGAAAAAGAACTGTTAGAAAAGTTGGCTAAAAGGAAAGTACAAAGATACAATGTTTTATATAAATCCAAATATTTCAATATTCATAGAGCTAAATAGGATGCAGTAGGAAATGAAAAGAAAAATATTTTTCTAACTGGATTAAAAAATAAATTACAATGCATGCCACTACTAGGTAATTCTCTTAAGAACATAGAAATGAGAGTTGGCCAACTTAGTATCAGATGAAATAGACTTTAAGAAAATGCATTATCGGGGTAAAAAATGTTTACCTGTACCTGCCGTCTTGCTTAACACATAATGTACTCCGAACTTTTAGTGCTTTATTCGGGTATAAATCTCAAACATCTCTGTTCACCTGCCGATCATCTGGACCCACTGTTAGAGCTCAGTAAATGTTTCTTTATTTGAAATAGAGAAAAAACTTAGAAATAAGAGAGACACAAATGGTCTATGATAATTATATTCCTCAGTTTCTAAAATATTCAGAAATTTTCTAGATTAAATTTTTAATGCTAACATTGTTCTTGACAAGAATTTAACTAATGATTTACTATGACTATTTACCAATAGATGACATACATATTATAGATAAATAGGTTATATCTGATTCAGTATACAAAAACTATGATAATTTTCAATTCATAACCATGTCTGACTATATTTGTTATATCATTTATACCTCATATGTAGATAATTTTAATTGTTCAAATTTGTGTTAACCATTTAGTTTCTTCACATTAATCTTAAACTCAGGGATATATAATTACTTAAAATGGCAACGTCTTTTCTAGAGAAGTGCAAATGAAATCTTTAATTTGTTAATTTCCAAATAGCTGTTTGTACCTACAGCTGTTAAGTGTAGTTTGGCTACTCCTTACTCACAATATACAGAGATTAAGTCAGCCAACTTTCATGCCTAATGCTTTCCAATGATTAGATTTCTGACACAATGAATAAGCTACAAAAACAGAGAGAAAATTAAAAGTGAATTGAGTAAATTGAATATTTGAATCTATTAAAGTATCAGTGCAGAAGAGTTAATTTCTTTGAATTTGGGAGTAAAATGGGAAAAAATGAGATATAGAATGTCTCTCATTATAATCTTAAATTTTTTTTTAAATAGACACCTCAGCTACTTTTAGATTTTCAATTATAATTACCCTTTAGGTTTCATTTTGCAAAATACAGATTTAAAAGAAGAGTCTTCAATTATTTTTAGATAGACTGAGGTTTTGAAAGAGTCTATAAAGTCAGGTCAAAGTATGGCCTATGGATAACGGCATGACCAGGCTAATGCAAATCACGTATTTAAATTCTTAATAGCTTGTGTTGCAATGGTTCAATCCCTGTCTAGTCTCACTGTCTTTATAGAATTTGTATGTTATAGAAAGCCTGAAACATATAGTTAACTATGCAACAATTGGTTTAAAATGAAGTGTAGAGTGTCCAAATAGGCACATGTATTGTCAGCTGAGTCATCATTTTATTTCACTGATGAAATCTGAGTGACTTTTCCATATACCATCAGTCAGTCTCATGGATTTACTTGCTCAATAGGGGTAGATCTAAGTCTTGCTAAGCCTGAGCCTAAACCATTTTTAGGAGCTTTCTTTCAGAAAAAGAGATTCAGTTAGTTTTGTAAGTGGATACCTATTTAGAAATAAAAAAGAAATTACAAACATATACAATATTTAAAAGTTGGCAAATAAAAAAATAGAGTTGCCTTTGCAATGCACAGAAAGACAGCATAATTATTTTTTAATTAACCCCCTTAAACATCTCTATGCATGTTTTTCCTATACTTCCAGATTTTCACTCTTTGATTGTCATCTACATGACAAAGGTTTGATGATATAATTTTCTATAGCTGGAATAAAGATTTTATTCTCTTTTTTCTATCCTTTCTCTAGCATGTTTGATTTTTTAATAAATATTTCCTGCAGTGTGACAACTTATTGGAAATTTCATGAAAAATTCTCAGATTAAATTAAAACATCTATATGAGGAAAATCATAAAACTTTGAGGAATAAAACCAAAGAACTAAATAAATGGAGAGATATTCTGTGTTCATGGATAGGATAACTCAATACAGCCAAGATGTCAGTTCATTCCAACTTGATCTATAGATTCAATACAATCCTAAACAAAACCCCAGCAAGGTTTTTTGTGATCAATATCCACAAAACAACTTGCTGGGCCTCCAAAGTCTACGTGGAGAGGCAAAAGATCCAAAATAGTCAACACAATATTGAAGAAGAACAAAGTTTGAAGACTGACATTACCCAACTTCAAGAATTACTATAAAGCTGCAGTAATCAAGACTGTGTAGCGTTGGAAAAAGAATAGACAAGTAGATCAATGGAACAGAATAGAGAGCCCAGAAATAGATACACATAAATTTAGTCAACAAATCTTTGACAAAGGAACAAAAGCAACAAAATAGACGTTTTAGTCTTTGAAACAAACAGTGTTTGAATAACTGGACATCTACACACTAAAAATAAAAAACGAAGCTACACACAGACCTTACACCCTTCACCAAAATTAACGCAAAATAGATCAGAGACTTAAATGTAAAACACAAACTATAAAACTCCTAGAAGATAACATTGGAGAAAATCTAGATGACTGAGTTTGATGACGACTTTTTAGATACAACACCAAAGACATGATCTGTGAATGAGAGAAAGAATTGATAAGCTGAACTTCAGTAAAATTAAAAAAACAATTGCTTGGTGAAAGATAGTCAAGAGAATGAGAAGCCAAGAGACAGATTAAGAGAAAATATTTGCAAAAGACCTATCTGATAAAGGACTATCTAAAATATGCAAAGAATTCTTGAAAGTCAACAACAAGAAAACAAACAGCCAAATTTAAAAATGGGACAAAGACCTGAACAGACACCTCATCAAAGAAGATATACTGATGGCAAAGAAGCATATGAAAGATGCTCCAAATCATATATCCTCAGGGAAATGCAAATTAAAACAACAATGAGATACCAATACATACCTATTAGAATGGCCAAAATTCAGAAAACTGAAACAAAATGCTGATGAGTATGTGAAGCAACAGGAACTCTCATCCATTGCTATAGGAGTGCAAAATGGTACAGCCACCTTGGAAGATAGTTTGGCGATTTCTTACAAAACTAAACATACTCTTACAGTAAGGTCCAGCAATCACACCCCTTGATTTTACTAAAATGAGTTGAAAGCTTATGTTCACGCAAAAACCTGCACATAGGTTTTATAGCAGTTTTATTCATAATTGTCAAAACTTGGAGGCAAGCAAGATGCCTTTCAGTAGGTGAATAAATAAATGAACTTTGGTACATTTAGACAATGGAATACTATTCAGTGCTAAAAAAAAAATGAGCTACCAAGCCATGAAAAGACATGGAGGAAACTGAAATGCATGTTACTAAGAGGAATGAGCCAAGCTGAAAAGGCTATATACTGTATGATTCCAACTATATGACATTCTGGAAAAAAGCAAAACTATGAAGACAGTAAAAACATCAGTGGTTGCCAGGTTAAAGGAGGACAGAGGAATAAATGGGCAGAGCACAAAGGACTTGTATGTTAGTAAAACTACTCTGTATGATTCTATAATGGTTGATACATGTCATTATACATTTGTCCAAACCCGTGGAATGTACAACACCAAGAGTGATTCCTAGTGCAAACTATGGATTTTGAGTGATAATAATATGTCAATATAGATTCATCAATTGTAACAAATGCACCACTTTGATGGAGGATGTTGTTAATGAGAGAGGCTATGCATGTGTCGGGGCTGGGGCTATATGGGAAATCTCTGTACCTTCCCCTCAATTTTGCTGTGAACCTAAAAATGCTCTAAAAAAAAGAAAGAAAAAATTCTCACATTACTGTAAAACTTGAGAAGAAGTCTATCGAATTTCTTTTATTATGAGCTGTAAGATTCCAGGGTATTTTAATTACTTGTGAAATGGCTATTCTTATGTACTCTTTGAATTGAGGACTACACACTAAACACATTGCCAAGCTCCAAGGGTTCTTGATCCACCTTGATTGCTAATTCCCTCCCACATTCCTTCCTTTTCTGCATTTCCACTGGAGAAGGGGCCTTACTCAGGAATTTCATTATTTCTCCTGCTGTTTTCTTGGATAAAGGCTAGAGCTATTACAGTCCAACCTTCAAACCAAAATAAGAAGAGTTTACCTAACTCTTCAAGGAAGTTTTCCAAGGCTTCCCTAGAGCTTTTAAGTTTCAGTTCAAAATCTCTGAATTTAGCACACAAGTCTTTTCAGACATGGTCACAGTGTTCTGCTCCAGCCCAATAATTCTCATCACTTGATGAATAATAGAATTACCTGAAGAACTTCTTAAAACAAACTAGTGCCCCACCACATATACCTATTCCTTGGCATAAGAAATATTTTAAAGACCTCTATGTGGTTGCAAGTGTGCAGCTGCCATTTTAAATCTCTCTATAAACTGATCTTACACTCTTCTTCCCTGAGACTCTTCACTTTATCTATACCAGAGAGCTTGCAATTTCTGAACTAATATTGATATTTTGGGAGTTGAAAAATGTTTTTGCTGGTTGGCATGCATGCCCCTTCTCTGACTGGCTATTGTCTTAGAGATGCCTCTAGTTATGCCTGTTAGAAGGCATATGCTAGTCTCCCTGGCACATCACCACTTTAGTTCCTCAGAAGTCCCTTAGATATGGGGTTTTGATAAGTCTCTTGATGCCACTTGGTATTTACTCTGTGGTCAATCCTGTTGTTCACCTTTTCATCCCCAAATGGTAATCACTTGAGATTGTATCATTCAATGGCTTACTAACAATTTACATTTGTGTTTATATTGCTACAGTGATTTCTTATTTCTCCAGTATAACGTTAACAACAGAAGTCTTCAGTGTCATAATACAACATATACGTTTCAGTTTGTTCCTAGAATGCTTTTTCCTTTTTTAATTTTCTTGCCTACTCTTTGTTACCTTCAAAACACAGAAGCATCATCTCCTCTAAAACACTTTTGAAATGGGGTTACTGTACAGGTTCATAGAGATCTGTGGGAGTGTCTCCTTCATTAGAAGGGAACAGAGATCCTTGCATGGGCAAGGAAACTTGCTGTAAACATCCTAGAATCTCACATCATTTATTTCTAAAGACCAGGAGTCTAGGAAGGAGTGAAGTACTGAAGGTCTCTCAAGGCAATTTCTTCTGGTTTCTTCTCTACTACTGGGATATAACTTTTCTCTACACGTTTTATCTATTTATCATCCAAAATGATCCAGGAACCAGACTAAGACTGCACTATCTTTAGAGAACAGTCAGAAGTGCAGCTGGAGAGGACCATAGAGCACCAGGGAAAGATGGGGAAAGCTCATAAGATAATGAATACCTTTTATCACGTGTACAGGAAAGGAAAACTGCCTGGAATAGGATCAGATATGTTTGGGAACAATTGGATTTTAAAGTGTTAAATACATTTCTCACTATAGTAGTTCTCAAGTCTCTAATTTCACTAAGGACATTATGCATCTCTGACAAGAGCATATGATAACAGTTCTTGCTAAATATATTTAACTACTGAACTTTGCTTTTCATTTTGCATTAATATTCCAATACTTTTCCCTTCACTTACCTCCTACTAATCTCTCCTTTTATCTGCTGCCTTCCTTGTTTTTCATATGTCAGACATGATTCGGCCTCAGAATCTTTTTATAAGCTATTCTCTCTGCTTATAAGAGGATAATCCTCATAACTCTTCAAGCATTGACTCAAATATCACCTACTAAATAAGACTTACCCTGATTTAACTATATAAAATTCCCACTATCTTTATTCTCTCGAAACTCCAGATATCCTTTACCCTGCTCTATATGTTTTATTTTTTTTCTTGTACTTCTGGCACTTGTTGCATATTATAAAATCCAGGGTACTGTGTCTTTGTTTTGTTCTCTGATATCTAGCACAGTAGCCAGCATATAGTAGATGCTCAATTGAGAATTCCTGCATGAATTAGTTTATAGCCTATATACCTGGAAATATAAATTGAGGTTATGCTTTTTAAAAGGAATAAAAAATATAAGAATACAGAAATTAAGGATTGATTTTGAGATAGATGAGGAGACATAAACACAGTCTATCATTCTCTCAGGCTTAGCAAATTGCCTTGCACAGAAACAGCCATCATCATGATATAAATAAACCACTGTATCTGGAAAAGAAGGGTGAATAGAGTGCAGAAACTCCAATTTTGCTGATAGTTGATAAGAATTAGCTGATTGACAGACTTAGGTAGTGACATGTAAACCATGGCAAAATTCATCAGTCAAAGTCACCCTTTGTCAACTCATGAAGGTATTTTAGCTGACATGAAGGACATGATTTAGTGCCAAATATTTTTCATTTTTCTTCCTATTTGAAAAAACCTCCTCCTTACACCATCTGTCCATGGACAAACTTACTCAATAACTTATTTGATTTTGATTTGACCAGCCTCTCAGTATTTTGTATATCCTAAAGGTTAATGGTCTCTAAATGTCTGGAATAAGAATAACCTTTTCTATCATTGTACTCTGTGTCCTGATGAAAACCACTAAGAAAAAAGGCATGTATTTCTTTCTACATTTTCATATAAAAGTCTCACTGAACCTTTTTTCTTTAGTTTATGTGAGAAATGTTTTTTATATACTCTAACAGCATACCCTTCATAACAGATTTGCTCCTTTGCTATTTTAGAGAAAACTCACTTATATTATATTCTTCAATTTGAAATGGCAATATTCTATTTCATACATCTGAAACTAAAATTCAATGTACATGAACTACTTAGTCCTCATGAACGCTTAAATATGATGTAATTATTTATAAATGTAATGGCTCGCCTAGTAGATAATTACTAGTTCTTAAGGCAAATAAACCCTCTAATTTCATGGTTCTCAACCTGAAGCACTGCCCTCAAAGATAACTTTCTTTATACAAAGGCTATTATAGCTATTGTATTTGCTGATAGCGAGGTGTGGCAAGCAGAGATCAAAACTGAGCCCTCATTATTTCACCATCTCCTTAGGAATCCAGCCAGACATTTTGAGGGGTCAGTACTTATTTTCTTATCAAAATTTAAATCTATCTTTGATGTGGATTTGTCTATCCTGTTTGCATTGTGTCTCCTAGGAAAAACATCTGAAGGCTTACAGACTGTCCAATATAACAACATGAGACCTTGAATGAAATAGTCTCAGCCCAAAACACAGCTCTCTGGTAAAGGAGGTGCAACTATAGATATATAGCCACTTGTCCTTTAAGCTATTATATCACTGAAAATAGCTAGACTAATAGAATGATGGAATGTCATATTAAAAAATAGCCAAAAGCACTCACTTGGTCCACTCTCTGAAATTTGGGGTGCTGTCCTTTTAGATGTAATATTTGCACTGTACCAACAACTGATATATGGAACTGTGTCCAAAATAGTAAAAATACATGGGTCTAGCAATCAAAGGTACAAAATTTACATCATCCTCCCCACAATTCTTGCATAATTTATGCATACTGTACTGATAATTTAGGCTATACCAAATGGGAAGAACTTGTTTCAAGAAGAAGGTCTCTTCCATAGGGGGACACAGTAGGAGTTCCATCAAACCTGAAGCTATGGCTATCATGTAGCCACTTGAGCTATAATTTGCCAATAGACTAAAAAGCAAAGAAATGGTTTAAGATACGGATGGATTGACTATAAGTAACCTAAAAAGCTAAGGTTGCTACAAAATAGAAGCAGTAAAGATTAGATATAAAAACTCAAGGGATTAATCTCTTGAAATTCCTTGCCTAGTAATTACTATAAACAGACAAGTGCAGCAACCACAGACTGAAAAGGGTAAAGCAACCAATGACTTCCAATCCCTCAGGGATAATATCTGGGACACTATGTCAGGCAAGCAAACTAGATCTGTTGAAGTCCTGACTCAGTGTGAGGGAAATCTAGACCGAATGGTGGTGAAGGAAATGGTTAAAATCAATAACTGACTCCCACCTGTTTTATGAGAAGAAACTGTAGCTTGTTCTACTATCTCTCCTGTATTAGGTATTTTTGTAGACTTTTGTGGTTGATTGCCACCTTGAAGATTCTATAACAGATTGGGCTTTATGTGAGACAGAAGGGATCTGAATGATGTAACATACACACTACAGATAGGATGCCTATTGTGTCCCATATCATAATCTCTTCTCCACAATGTTACTGTTACAATTAACTATACATGAGTGTAACCAGAAAATGCATCACTTCAGTAATACCGCATCTCTCTTTCAGCTCGGGACTTATCTGATGTTGCCTAGTGGAAACCTGCTCATCCAATTTGACTCACAGACCAACACAGAAGTATATGTGTGGGAAATGCTACATAGAGCAGTGTTTGTACAATTGAAAACAGGAACCATCAAAAACTTCCATCCCTGGAGTTGACAATTCTAAGATTCCTTCCACACAGTTCCTAACACCTGAATCAATTCCCATTTACCCACAGCAAGGACCAGCTTGATAATGCAACCATTGTCTTACGTCTTTCCCAATTTAATGCCACCCAGTTCCCTGATTCTACTCCTTTGGATAACTTAAAAAATAAACCACTTCCATGTAAGACCTTGTCTCACACTCTGATAATTAGGATAACCAAGCTGGTGAACACAAATCAATTGAGCAAATAAAATGTCTTACTCAGATGGCAACATGTTTAGAAATCCTCTCAAGAAGATACTAAAAAAATAATGCATTAGGGCTGGCCCTGTTGCTGAGTGGTTAAAGTTCTGTGTACTCTGCTTCAGTGGCCTGGGTTCGTGGGTTCAGATGACGGGCATGGACCTACTCCACTCACCAGCCATTCTGTGGAGGCATCTCATGCACAAAAAACAGAAGAAGATTGGCACAGATGTTAGCTCAAGGCTAATCTTTGTCAAGATAAAAAAAAAAAAAAGAGGAGGATTGGCAATGGACATTAGCTTGGGTTGAATCTTCCTCACCAAAAAAAAGAAAGAAGAATGCATCATGTAAAAGAATAATACATCATGATCTGGGTATATCCCAGGATTAAAAACTAGCTTAATATTCAAAGATATAAATGTATGAATGAGTGAATTAATATTTAATATTTTATAAATTTAATTTACTCCACCTAAATTAAATAGGATTTCAGGAATGATTGGCACCAAGACTTCAAAGTGTTGACTTATATGTTGGTATTCTAATATTGATTTTAATAAGGTGATTTTTTAATCAGTCCAAATAAGATGGCTGAGCTTTGACTATATTCTAGTAAAATCAAGTTTAAACCATAATTGATGGCCACCCCGCTATAGACCCCATTGTGTACGTACCTCACGTCACTGGGGAAACAGACTGACTGACATCACATAACAAGTCCTTCCAGCTACTTTCTTGTTCAGTCTCTCTCTGTGATAGAACCTAACATGAGACAGAAATATGCACATTTTGGGCCCATTCACAATGTGAAGACTCTGTCAGCTGCTGAGTACATCTATCTCATTTATGCATTCAGGAATCAGGTAATAACACTGGACTAATTATGAAATGGATTCCATTACAGACAGCCAGGGGCTCCGTTATCGTCTAGCATCCATGAGATCTGGCTCCAATGATGAGAGTATTTGCATACCCTGGATTCAGTGTCAGCTCAGTCCCTGTATTCAATAGCTGTCAAACAATCTGAATATCCCATTTCCTCATATCAAGGTATTTTTGAAAATGGCAAGTCCCTTTGGAGAAGGATTGGGGGAATAGTTATAATATATATACAGTTTGACACTGAAGTCTCCTTCCTGAAAAGTACTTGAATTCTCCTTTAATCATTGCATTCTGAGAGCTGACTTAGGTCTGGAAATTGGGTGAGGAATCATGATTTTTCCATTATGGCAGCTGCCGGTAGATTTTGGCTCACCAGATTTTAATTGTCCTGGTTACAACCCAGTAATTTCAAGTAAAACAATACTCACACTACTCAATTTATCTCATCCCTAAAACATTATGATTTAGTACCAAGAATTCCAGAACTCTTCAGGTCAAGATACTGTGATTGCTCCTCCAGTATTGCTGTCTGCAATGGTACTTATGTCTTTCTTTTTTTATTTTATTTTTTTGATTGAGAGGCACTACTTAAGTTTGATTATTCTGAAATTCCCTAATCCCCTTTAATATCAGGAACTCCAGGTTTATTGAAACATATCATTGTCAACCCCAGCCTACAGAGGACAGCCACCACAGAGCTTCTTGAAGGTGCCAGAACCACCTCACAATGAATTCCTTATTGCCTTAATGAGTAAATCTTCTCTGGTCACTCCCAGGAAGCAATCAGGTGGTAGATTCTTTGGTTTATAAATCCGGTCTAGCAGCTCTCACTCCTTATGCCTTCTAATTCCTTTCTGAATACTCTGTAAAGTTAGTTTTGGCATTCCACTTAATTTACTGAGGTCAAACATCCAGAAGCCATCCTAGAGCATGTTATAACCAGTTTCAGATACCCTTGAAGTATGTTAAACCAAGCCATGAGGAAGTGTTCCCAATCAATGAAACTCTCCCTCTCTAGTCTAATGTTATGTCCTCTCTGGTTTAATAACCTCAAGGCCCACTTCCATCATGTTTGCTTAGTTCCTGCCACTGTGATTTCACCATGACTTATAATTCCTTGGATGTATACACTACTCGGAACAGTTTCCTGGACTCGGTTGGGATGTGTTGAGACTTAACCTATTGTGTGGAGTCAAAGAGAAAGACAAGGTGGATATTGATCAGTACAGGCATCATCTTTGGAGAATGATGCCTCAAGTTATACTTTGACATAATCAGTAAGTGAAGGGAGGCTACATTCAAATATTAGCCAGGTCAGTGGGTTCCACAACTTCCAGGAAGTATAAGAATCTCAGATGTATACATTCAAATGACAAATCCCAGACATAAGTTCCTATTCTTTCCCTTTTGTGTTTCTATATTTAGCATAGGAGGTCTATGGAAGTTGTACATTAGGAAACAGAATTTAAAAATACACAAAAAATAATAATACGTCATGACATGGGTTTACCTCAATATTAAATGACAAACCTTATATTCAAAATATATCAAGCAATTAAATTTACAGCATTAATAAAATAAATATAAAAAGTCATATGCTCCTTTTATTATACACAGAAAAACATGTAACAAACTTCAACAGCAAATCATTATAAAACAAACAAAAAATACCATTCTCAGCAACCTTTAATAAGAAGGGAACTTTCTCAATATTATAAAAGGCATCTTCAACTAATATCATACTCACTAGTAAAATGTTGAATGATCCTCTTCTTAGATCTGGAGTAAGGCAATAATGTCTGTTCCTGTCACTAGAGGATCTAGACAGTGCAGTGTGGTAAGAAAAGGAAATAAAGATCAGAAAGGGAAAACAAAATTGTCTTTATTTTCACACAGAATGATTTATTTAGAAATTTCTAAGAAATGTATAAAAATACTGCTAGAATTAATAAGTGGATTTAGCAAGGTTACAGTACATAAGTTCAACATAAAAATCAATTACATTTCTATATAATGGAAACACATATGTTTAAAGAGAAAAATTTATTCATAACAGAAACAATAATGCTTAGCAATGAAATATTTTACATACCTCTACAAAACACTGTGGAGTGTACTTAAGGAAGTTTTAAATAAATGGAAGGGTATTTTATGTTCATAAATTGGAAGACTCACTGTTGCTAAGATATCATTATCCTAAAATGCCATATATATTCAATGTTACCCAAGCATATTCCAGCAGGAATTTTTTCTTGTCAAAAATGACAAGCAAATTCAAAATGTATTTGGAAATTTAATGACCTGATAGAGTCAAACAATTTTGAAAAATAAAAACAAAGTCAACTGGCCTTTCCCATTAATACATAGAATAAACTATAGTAATCAAGAGAGCATAGTAATGACAAAAATATAGGCAATTAGAACTATGGGACAGAATAAGCAGTCCAGAAGTAGACTAACATGTATATTGTCAAATGATTTTTGACTAAAGTGGTAGAATAATTAAAAAGGAAAAGGATAGTCATTTTAAAAATGGGACTGGAAAAACTGGATATCTCTATGTGGCAAAGTAAACTTTGACTTCTACTTCATATTATTTACAAAATATAATTTGACATGATTATCAGACATAAACAAAAAAATGTCTTCTCGAAAATCTCAGAAAACATTTTCTTTACTTTGGAACAGCCAATAACTTCTCATTCAGGATACAAAAAGCACAAACCAATTACAATAAATTATAAGGCAGGCTTTATAATAAAAATTAAAAGCTCTTGTCACCAAAAGATGCTATAAAGCAACTAAAAAGGCAATCCACATATAAGAACACACATACACACACACACAGACTAGAATGTTTATAGTAGTTTTATAAATAGTAGATCAAAATTAGAAATACTCATCAAGAAGTGAAAGGATAAATAATGTGTGGTAAAGTTCTACAATGCAATACCATTGATCAATAAAAGAGAATAAACTTCTGATATATGCAGCAACATGGATAAATTTCAAAAAAACTTTGTATCGAGTAAGAGAAGTCAGAATAAGAGAAGTCAGACGAATACGAACTCTACATTTTCATTTTTATAAAGTTCAAGTTCAGGTAGACCTCAGCTATGGGGATAAAAATAAGAATAATGTTTTTCCTGAAGTGGGGGGATGGGATGAAACCTGCTGGAGTGAAGAAATGGTCTATAACTTGACTGAGGTTATGATTATGCAACTATGTTCTCCTGAGAAAAAGCTGTTTAGGTTTGGTTAAAATTCTCTGCATTTTACTGTATGCAAATCAAACCTCAGTTGAAAAATATATAATCTGAGATTTTAAGGAAAGAAAAATAATATAAAAGTGAAAAGAAAAATTTTAGGTAAAGTTTTACAACCAATCAATGAATGCAGAATGATTATCTGATATAATCAGATGTGCCAGAAACAAAATAATAGAAATGAAAGTTTAAAAAATGATACACAAGAGTGATGTCATGAAAGATGGCAAAGTATGAAGCTTCAGGAATCAGTCTCCCCACTGAAACAACTATTGAACTGGCAAGAACTGTGAGAATCAACTATTTAAAACTTTGGAGTCTAGCAGCCAGCCCGGTGGCATAGTGGTTAAGTTTGTGCACTCCGCTTCAGTGGCCCAGGGTTCACAGATTTGGATCCTGGGTGCTGACCGCACAGCTCCTCAAGCCATGCTGAAGCAGCGTCCCACATAGAGCAAGTAGAAGGATGCACAACTACGACATACAGCTATATACTGGGGATTTGGAGAGAAGAAAGAAAAAATAAATAAAACTTTGGAGTCTAGTTGAACAGTTGCAGCATCCAGGGAAGAGACTGATGAAGAAATAGGCAGGTCAATTTTGAGGCATTTTGACATTCCATATAGAAACTATGAGATAGCTCACATTTTTGGGACAGCTTCCTGGTGACAGGATGAATAATAAGAACCTTGTCTTCCAGAAATGCAGGTTGTATGCTTTGCTCTGCCTGACGGTTCACTGAGGGATCTGCCCAGAGGCCAGCCACTGTTTTAAGCCCATCAGGCTGAAGTGTCTTTGTTGGCATGAGGTCTGTTGAAAGAATTTAGAGACAAAATACATTTATTCATTTTTCTTTATTATTGGATATAGGGATTTTAAGAAATCTCTGTCAGGTCACTGGCTGAGTATGAAGAGAACAGAATAGAGACCTCAATGACCACAAGACAAAGATTATAGTCATGGAAAGTAGTTCAGGAAAGTCACTAAACAAATGGATGACTGCAGTCTTCAAAAATCAACAACAGGGGCCAGCCTGGTGGCGTAGTGGTTAAGTTTGCACAATCTGCATCAGCAGCCCAGGGTTCTCAGGTTTGGATCCTGGGCATGGACCTAGGCCTCACTTATCAAGCCATGCTGTGGCAGGTGTCCCACATGTAAAGTAGAGGAAGATGGGCACAGATGTTAGCCCAGGGCCAATCTTTCTCAGCAAAAAGAGGAGAACTGGCAAGAGATGTTAGCTCAGGGCTAATATTCCTCACCAAAAAACAAACAAACAAAAATTAACAACAGTAATCCACGACGAAATGGGAGAATCTAATTTCCAGAGTTACCACATTAAAATACTAAAAAGCTCCAGCTTCAACAATAATTATAAAGCATACAAAGAAACAGGAAAGTATGGCTCATTCACAAAAATAAAAGAAAGAAAGGAAAGAAAAAAAAAGAAAAATCAACAGAATCTACTCCTGAGGGAAGACAAACATTAAACTTACTAGAAAAAGACTTTAGCTGTCTTAAATATGCTCAAAAAGCTGAAGAACATAATTGAGAAAGAATTCAAGATATTCAGGAAGATAATGTTCAAACAAGTAAGGAATATTAATAAGATACATAAATTATAAAAAGGAATCTAACAGAAATTATGAAGCCTAAAAGAGTAATTGTGAAGCTGAAAAATTGACTACAGGTGTTCAATAAAGCTTTGTGCAGGAAGAAGAAAGAATCAATTACTTGAACATAAGGCAAATTGAAATTATCTAGTCTGAGGAGCAGAAATATAAGAGAATTAAGAAAAATGAACAGAACTTATGAGACTACTCCATAAAGCATACCAACATTTACATTCTGGAAGTCTTAGAAGAAAGAAAGAAAGAGAGAGAGAAAAAGACAGAAGGATCATTTGAAAGAATAATAGCCAAAAACTGCCCAAATTTGATGAAAGGCATGAATTTACACATCTAAGAAGCTCAACAAGTATGGAAAACCAAAGAGACCCACACCAAGACACATTATAAAGAACTGTCCAAAGACAAAGACAAAGTTAAATTCTTAAAAACAGCAAGAGAGAAATGACTTGTCCCATACAAAGTATCCTGAAAAAGACTGACAAGTGATTTCTCCTCTAAAACCACAGGCCAGAAAGCAGTGGGAGGAAATATTTAATGTGCTGAAAGAAAAAAAAAATAAGCCAAGAATTTAATATACAGCAAAACTATCCTTCAAAAATGAAAGGAAAATTAAGATATTCCCAGATAAACAACAGGTAAGGAAGTTCATTATTAGTAGATCTGCCATACAAGAAATGCTAAAGGAAGTCCCTCAGGCTGAAACAAAGGTAAACTATACACTAACGTGAAGCCATACAAAGAAATAAATATCTCTTAAAAAGGTAACTTCATAGGAAAATATAAAATCTAGTATTACTGTATTTTTTGTTTTTAGCTCCTCTTTTTGTTATCTAGATGACTTAAAATATAACTTTATAATCTTAATCTATGTTAATGGGCATAAAATATGTAAAGATGTAATTTATGATAATAAAAATTCACTGAGTAGAAGCAGAGTTAATTTATGCTACTGAGGCTAAGTTGGTATCAATTCAAACTAGATTGGTATAAATTTAGAATTGTAACTGTATCCCCATGGTAATGACTAAGAAGATAACAAAAATAAACACACAATGAATTTGAAGAAGGAATAAAAATTGTACACTAGAAAAAAATTAGCAAATACGAAAGAAGGCAGTTTGGAGGAATTGAGATACAAAACACATACAAGAAATATAGACAACAAATTCAAATGATAGAAATAAGTTACTCATTAGCAGTAATTACTTTTAATGTAAATGAATTACACTCTTCAATTAAAAGAGATTGGTAGAATGCACTAAAAATACATGATCCAAATACATGCTGCTTATAAGAGACGCACTTTAGTCCCAAGAATACAAATTGGTTAAAAATAAAAGGATGGAAAAATTATTGCATGAAAATAGTAAAAACTTATGAGATGCAATGAAAGCAGTGTTCAGAGGAAAATTTAAAGCTGTAAATACTTACATTAAAAAATAAGAAAGAGGGGCCAGCCCGGTGGCATAGTGGTTAAGCTCGTGCGCTCCACTGCGTGGCCCGGGGTTTGCAGGTTTGGATCCAAGACATGGAACTATACACCACTCATCAAGTCACGCTGTGGCAGGGGTCCCACATAAGGTAGAGGAAGATGGGCACAGATGTTAGCTTAGGGCCAGTCTTCCTTAGCAATAAGAGGGGGATTGGCAGCAGATGTTAGCTAAGGACTAATCTTCCTCACAAAAAATAAATAAATAAATAATAAAATAAAAATAAGAAAGATCTCAAACCTAACATTAAGCCTTAGGGAACTAGAAATGAAGAGCAAACTAAACACAAAGCCATCATAAGGATGGGAATAATAAAGGTTAAAATAGAGATAAATAAAATAAAAAATATAAAAGCATAGATAGAACCAACAAAAACAAAAGTTGTTTCTTTAAAAGGTGAACAAAATTGGCAAACCTTTAGCTAAACTAACAAAAAGAAAAGGTAGAAGATGCAAATAACTAAACTCAGAAGTAAAAATGAGGCATTATTACCAACCTTCCAGTAATTAAAAGAATTATGAGAACACTATGAACAATTGTATGCTAAAATCATTAGATAATCTGGATGAAATGGACAAATCTCAAGAAAAACACAAATTGCTGAAACTAAATCAAGAAGAAACAGAAATTCTTAATAGCCCTATAACAAGTAAAGAGTTTGAATTAATAATCAGAAAATAGTCACTAAGAAAAGTTCAGAGCAGGTGTCTTCACTGCTGAATTCTACCAGTCATTTAAAGAATTAATATCAATTCTACTCAAACTCTTCCAGTAAATAGAAGAGAACACTTCCTAACTTATTTTATGAGACCAGAATTACCCTGATATGAAAAACTGGCAAGAATGCCATAAGAAAACTACAGACCAATATATCTTTTAATATAGACACAAAAATCATCAACAGAATACTTAGAAACTGAATCCAACAGCACATTAAAGTATTATACACCACAACCAAGTGGTATTTATCCTAGGAATGCAAGAGTGGTTCAACAAAAGAAAATCAATCAATATAATATATCACATTAATAGAGAAAAGGATTTAAAAAATGATGATATCAATTGATGTTGAAGAAACATTTGACAAAACCCAATACCTTTTCATAACAAACACACTTAGAAATCTAGGAATAGAAGAAAAATTTATTACATGATAAATGACATTTATTAAAAACCCACAGCTACAGTCATTACTCAATTAGGAAAGATTGAAAGTTATCCCTTAAATCAGGATGTCTACTTTAACCATTGTTATTCAACATTTTGCTAGATGTCCTATGCAGGGAAATTAACCAAGAAAAATAAATTCAAAACATCCAAATTAGAAAGGAAGAAGTAAGACCATCTCTATTTGTACATGACACAATTCTATATATTAAACATTTCAAACATTCACGAAGAAAGTATTAGAGCTAATAAGAAAATTCAACAAAATTGTTAGGTACAAGACAAACATGGAAACATCAGTTGTGTTTCCATACATCAGCAATGAACTTTATGAACGGAAAATTAATTAAATGATGCCATTTTCAATAGTATCCAAAAGAATAAAATATCTAGGAATAAATTTAACCAAGAAAGTGAAAAACTTTCATACTGAAACTACAAAACATTGCTGAAATAAATTTAAAAAGACCTAATTAAATTTTTAAAATCCCATGTTCACAGATAACTTAACATTGTTAAGATGGCAATACCACAAAAGCAATCTACATATTCAATGCAATCTTTATAAAATTTTCGATGGTCTTTTTTGCAGAAATAAAAAAGACAATTCTCAAATTCATATGGAATTGCAAAGTGAACTAAATAGCCAAAATATTATTGAAAAAGAAAACAAAGTTGGAGAACTCATGTTTTCCAATTTCAAAACTTACCATAAAGCTACAGTAATCTAAACAGTGTTGTACTGGGCATATAGACATATAAAATAAAATAAAAAAATCCAGAAATAAACCCAAACGTTTATGGCCAATTGTTTGTTGACCAAGACCATTCAATGGGAGAAAGAATAGTCTTCTACAAGTGGTGCTGGAATAACCGGATAATGTGAAAAAAAATAAAGATGGACCTATACTTCACTCCATATGCAAAAATTAACTCAAAATGGAGAAGCAATTTAAATGTAACAGCCAAACTATAAAACTATTAGAAGAAAACATAGGAATACGTCTTCACAATCTCTTATTTGGCAATGGATATTTAGATTTGATATCAAAAGTTTTAGCAACAAAAGAAAAATAAAGACAAATTGGACTTCATCAAAATTTTTTAAAAATTGCTCATCAAAGGACATTACCAGTAAAATGGAAAGACAAACCAGGAAATAGGAGAAAAATATTTGCAAATATTATATCTAGTAAGATTTAATATCCAGAATGTATAAAGAATTCTTACAACTCAATGACAAAGCAAAAAATATATATATTGAAAAATGAGCAAAGGGCTTTAACAGACATTTGTCCAAAGATATACAAATGGACAACTAGCACAGGAAAATTGTTTGATATCATTAATCGTTAAGTAAATGCAAATGAAAATCAAAATGAGTTACCACTCTACATACACTAGGCTGTCTAAAATTAAAAAAAAAAAAGAAAAAGGAAACAACTAGTGTTGGGAAAAATTTAGAGAAATTGGAACCCTTGTATATTGCTGGAGGGAATGTTAAATAGTGCATCTTCTATGCAAAACAGTTTGGCAGTTTCACAAAAAGTTAAACATAGAATTATCATATGATCCAGCAGTTCCACTCCTGGGTATATATTCAAGAGAATTGAAAATGTATACACACGCAGAAATTTGTATGTGATTGTTTGTTTACAGCAGCCATATTCATAATGCCCAAAAGTTGGAAACAGTCCAAATGTCCATCAGTGGGTAAATGTATAAACAAAGTGTGGTATATACATATAATCAAATATTTTCAGCCCCAGAAAGAATGAGGTACTGATATGCTGCAACTTGGATAAAACTGGAAAATATTATGCCAATTCAAAAAAACAAGACACAAAATTTTACATATTGTATGATTCATTTTTTTACGAAATATCCAGAATAGGCAAATTCAAAGAGACAGAAAACAGGTTAGTGGCTGTCAGAGGATGGAGGAATGGAGGATTTGGGAAGATAAAAATGGAGTGCTCTTGTGGGTGATGAAAAAATCTTGAAACTAAGGAGAGTTAGTGGTTGTGCAACATTGTGAATGCAATAAATGCCACTGAATCACACACTTTAAAGTGGTTAACTTAACTGTATGTTATATGAATATCACCAAAATAAAAATGAATATACTTACACACAATATCATCAAAAATGCAAACACCAAGGAATAAATCAAACAAATGATATGTAAAGATGAATTTCCAGGAAACACACACACACACACACACACACACACACAACATTACTGAAATAAAATTAAAGAGAACTTAGAGATCATATACCAAATTCGTGAGTTGGAAGGTTGGTATTGTAAAAATGTCAATTTTCCCACAATTGGTCTATAAATTGAATATGGTCACAATCAAAATTCCAGTAGGTTATTAAGTTTGAAATTAAAAGGCAATTATCAAATTTATATGCAAATACAAACGTCCAAGTATAATCAAGGTAATCCTGAATAAGGAAATAAAAGCTAGATGACTTAGTAAGACATCAAGACCTATTTTGAAACAACAGTTAAAGCTATATAGATTAGTGTAAGAAGTACCAAATACACCGATGAAAAAGAATGTATTGCAGAAATGGACATACACATATAAGACTAATTGATTTATGAAACAAGTGACAAAGCTGTGCAACAGATACTTTTGTTCAGTAAAGGTTTAAATCAATTAAGTTTCCGTATGAAAAAAAATAAATTCCAGATGGATAATTGCGTTATAAGGCCTAAAATTAAAGCCCAATATTACATACTGCCTTGACATCTTGTGAAACAAAGAGGGCTTCAAATGGCCTAATCACAAGTTCCCCTCCCAACTCTGGTCCATTAGGAAAGATCCTTCGGCCAAAAAATCCTTCCTTATCAAAGGGACCAGGCACAGTTCCTGCTTATCCCTGACGAGCAGGTTTCATTTCTCTGCCAGCCCAGAAAATTTTTCAAACAAGCTAATGACATCCTACCATAGGAGTGAGAGGTCACCCCATCTTGTTGATACTACTAAGCCTCTCTCCCTCAGTCCTTGGTTGTTCACTCTGTTCCTGAATAAAATTCCCATGTGACACCATGTGGCATGTCCTCCTCTCTCATGCTGTGAGTATATGCAACTAGTAAACTTCTGTCAGTCTCACTGGTCCATTGTTAAGTGTCATGCATCTGGCCATCTCCATAACCCTCGGCAATAATCCCTCCCTGAGCAATGGAATGAATAGAAGGTGATGAAAACAATAGCAGATCTAAATGTGGATGATAATGTAGAGTACTTAACCATTCAAAATAACTCAAATCTCCATTAATATCAGAAAGGATAAAGAATATTTGATATATGCATCCAATGAAATAATATGAATCAAAAGAACAAATGAATTACATTATATGAAACTCACAAACAAAATATTAAGGCAAAAAAGCCAGACACAGGAGTTTGCATACAGTAACACGATTTCATTTATGTAAATTTCAAGAACAGAAAAATTAATTTGCATCACGATAATGGTTATTCTAGTGTGTGGGGTGGGGAATGTCTTGTTGGGAATTACTTCTAGATGCTCTAATTGCTGATTACATGGGCATTTTGATTATGAGAAAAATTCATCTGTACCCTTTTAGTGTACTTTTCTGTCTATATGATATATCTAATAAAACTTCACTTTTTCTTGAGATTATTTGAATATTGAAACTTTTAGCAAAATTTTTCAGAGTTAGTAGAATAAGGGCTGGCTTAAGGTAAAAAGTATAGAATAAATTAAATAGTGGATATTTTTAAAGTCTTCATTGAAACCTTATTTAAAATTAAATAAAATTATAGCTGAAGATATTTATTAATTCTCTATAAAATGCAAGCCCTTTCAGAGAGAGAGAAGGATTTTCTTATTTTTTAAATAATAAAATTAAGGCTTAGGGAATTGTCCCATATAAAATAAAGACATCATTTTATTCCAGGTCCATTCCACTCTTTCCACTGTATTAATATGGTTCCATTTACAAGTTCACTTAAACTATTTTTCATGATAGAAAGGAAAACAGTGAGCTTAATTGTCCACACACTGAATAATTCATTCTCTTATATTTCACTCAGCTTTATATAAATCAATTTGTGCTCCATGTTGTCATTAAATACAAAAATACTTGCCATATCAGAATTTGTCTTCTTTTGGAATATTTTTCAGTAAAAAATGTGCATACACATTTGTATAAATACAGAAACATTTCACAATTTAAATGATATGATTCAAGAGGAAATTATATCCATGTTGGAAATTAGCAGTTTCTTCTTAAGGATTTCTGGGCATAATTATTTCCAAGTTTTTATGACTAAAATAATATATATTTAGTTACAAGTATTTAGACCATAGTTGGCAGGGCTCATTAATTTAAATAGCTGTTTTGTGTGTATTGGTTTATTCCTTTTTAAAATATATAGAGCTTAGAATAAAATAGGCATGAAAAATATTATTTTCTTCCCCAAGGGCTTTCTTTTCTGTTACTGACAGCAATCACTTTCCCAAAATGAGAAATGAATTGAGGAATTGTGAAGGCAAATAGTCCATAAACAGGTTTAGCTTTAAGGATTGAATAATCATGATATATTTAACATTTGTAATATTTCCCTCTTTAGCAGGGGTTTGTGATTGCTGAGCGAGTCTGTAGTGATGTTTCATTATCACCAAAACTCTCTGCTTTTTCATTATCAATAATAATAAGAAGAAAAGTTGTCAAAAAACAATGACTATTATCCTTCTTCCAACTGCCAGGCCATCAAGTATTAAGATTTTTCTTCACTCCCTCTACTAACATGCATCAAACAATTCATTAACCTATATTGAACAATACACTGATACCACTAATTTTCATTGTCTTTCACAGTTTTTGGTGTCTCTTTCCTACCTACCCAGGTCAGATCTCATCACTCTCTTGCATACGCTCTCCCTCGACCCTTTGCTCTTCATAGTATATAATAATACACCAACCCTGGCTACATTTACCTCTCTGTCAGCTCTGCATCTGTACCATATAGCAGAATTTGGATTAAAAAATAACATGCAACTATGATGACCGTTCCGACTTTAATTCATGATCACTATCTTCAGAGTTCTGCCTGACATTGTGATTTCATTTCCTTTTTCCTTTCATACATTTTTAGATTACTCTTTCACATCTTCTCACTCAAATCTCCAGCATCTTCACTCTAAGTTGATTATGTTACTTCCTATTTTAACTGAGAAAGAGAAGTAATCAGAAACAAATGTCCACATAAACTCACCATTGCATAGACCCACCTTCTTGCACCTGTCACTACATATTTCTGAGAACTCTTAGCTACGCCTGTACTTGCTTAGTCTGAATTACCTCAATTTACTAGGGATAAAGTGCACATGCACTAAAATAGGCCAAACTCTCTATTTGTATATTGAATAGTAACCATTCTTATCTACTAGAAGACATTTTTCCCACAACTGTCCCCTCTTTCCTGCATTATCAGTATTTGTCTTTCTGCTAGTTCATCCCAACTGCTTCAAATGCATAACATCCTTCATAATAAAAACACTCTCTTTAGCTACATTTGATTTCAGACACTGCTTCCATTTGTAAGATAACATTTACAGCAAAATTTTCCCCAAAGTGCTTCAACTCCCTGTCTTTAATCCTTCTTCTCCCATTCTCCCTGGAAACTACTTCAATGAGTTTTTTTTTTTTTTTTTCCACCACCCAGTGGACAGAATCCTTTCCATGTCTCTGATAGATCTCCACATTGCTAAATCCAATAGTAAATTTTCAAATTCCATCATATTTAAACTTTCAGCAACACTTAGGGTAGTTGATCATTTGCTCCATTTTAAAATTTTTCTTTACTTAACTTCTAAAATACCCCCTATTCACATTATTGGCAATTTCTTTTCAGTCTTCATTTCTTTCTCCTTATCCAACTTTTAAATTATTGGCATGCCCCAGGTTTAATCCTTAGAATCTCTATTTTTATATACTTGTACTCAATCATTTAGTGATCTCATGCACTCTTGTGGTTGTAAATAATCAATCCTGATAGATTCTAAAGTTTTATCTCCAGCCAAGATCTCTACACAAAGCTCTACACTCATGTCCAGTTATTTATGTGACATTTAGACTTGAATTTCTAATAGACTTAACTGCATCTCAACCTGTCCACTGAAATCTCTGGTTATCCCACCTAAACTGCTCATTCCAATCTTAGTAAATGGTGATCCTATCCTTCCAGTTGCTCAGATCTATTCATAATAAATGGTCTAGGATATGCTGCAGTAACAGCCTCCAGAATTTCAGTGAGTTAAAACAACAATTTGTTTTTTTCCTTTTTCAGGCTACATCAACTCTAGGGTAGGAAGAGAGCTCAGCCCCACGTTGTTCTCACTCCAGAATCTAGGCTGATGAAGTAACCAATGTCTGTAACATTGCTAGTTTAGCAAGGAGATAAAGAGTATTTGGTAAATCATATATTGGCAGTTAGAGGTGCCACCAAAAAGTGTCATCTAATATTTCAGTGGCCAAAGAAAAATCATGTGGCCATATCCAAATATAAAGGGGAATGGAGTACATTTCTCTCATGTATCAAGAAAGGGAAAGGTATTCTATTGGTTCAAGGACAACCAGAAATATTTGGTGAAATGTATTAATGACTACATTGTCTGGCGTAAAATATTAGAGCTATCATTGACTCCTTTCTCTATCTTTCAAATCATAACCATAATTTGTTTCCAGTCTTCTGGCAAAATTCCTTGGCTCTACTTTCAAAATATATCTAGAATCTGTCCATATTATCTCCTCCACTGTCACTACCCTGGTTTAAGCCATCTCTCACCTCTATCACTTCAATAGTCTCATAATTGATCTTTATCCTTCTGCCTTTATTTGTCTACAACTTGTTCTTCACACTCAGTCTATTGATACTTTAAAATTCGTTTGATCACCTTATTCCTCTGCTCAAACTCTCTAATATCTTTTCACCTAATTCAGAGTGAAATACTTTTACTCTGGCCCACTAGATCTGTAAGATAAGGATCCCTGCTACTTTTCTGATTTCATTTTTACTTGCTTTCTTTTCCTTCATTCTGCTCCGGTGCATCAGCTCCTTGCCATAGCATGAATTCGGAAAGTGTGTTTCCTCCTCAGGACCTTTGCACTTGCTGTTCTCGCTTAAGATAATTTTCCTCCCTAGAATATCTGCGTGTGTCGTCATTGCCTCCCCTCCTGTAGGCAGTCTTTATTCAAATGCCACATTTTATTTTTTTTATTTATTTATTTATTTTTTTTGTGGGGAAGACCAGCCCTGAGCTAACATCTGTTCCAGTCCTCCCCTTTTTTGCTGAGGAAGACTGGCCCTGAGCTAACATCCGTGCCCGTCTTTCCTCTGTTCTATATGGGACGCCGCCACGGCATGGCCGACAAGCAGTGCGTCGGCGGGCGCCCGGGATCCGAACTCGCGAACCCCGGGCTGCCAAGCGCAGACTAAACCGCCGCGCCACCGGGCGGCCCCATCAAATGCCACATTTTAAATGAGACCTTCCCTGAAAACGTTTACAATACAACATTCCTGTCTTGCCATTCTTTATTTTCCATTACCACGTGACATATATTTACTTGTTTGTGTATTTCTTATCTCCACTCTTCAATGTATAAGTTTCACGAGGGAACAGTTTGTCTTATTCACTAATATATCCCTGGCTCCTAGGGTATTGTTTGTATAGAGCAGATACTCATAGTCTTAGAACCCACAAATGAGTGGAGAAATAGCTGCATATTTATGCACCAAGGTATTTAAACTTTGTATTCTAGATGTTATACTAGGAATGTGTGTGCAATAAAATGTAATACAATTTTTAATCTTAGCTTGCTTTCAAGTGACGAGACTGAGCGTGCAGAAGACAATTACAAAAAACTCTGATAGTTCAACCTATAGCTATGAAAGAACAGAAGGTATGTCTAATTCTTGGCAATGACATGTACTCAAAAGTAATGTGGGACCCTTCCAGGAGTCTATGCTTCCTCCACACTGTCTCTTCCACACTACTAGCTTGATGCAGAAAATAGTTGCATGGAACTTGGGTCCATGAATACTGAGACAGTAAAGTTGCATTTTGTCCAGGGATGTCAGTTTCTAACTATTTTGGGACAGGGAAATACTTTTTTTTAGTTGTAGTCATTATACTTCTCAAGTATGTGTCATATTATAGCCTAGTGTCAAGAAGCTACATTTTCTTCCTCAGAATTAGAGTTATTAAGGGAGCTTAGAAGAAAGGTCAAATTTGGAAAGGTAGGGTAGGGAATTACAAGCTCAGTTTTTTGACTTGCTGATTTTGAAGGCATTTGAGATACCAGAGAATATATATCTATAGAAGTGTCTGGAACACAGAAGATCTTTGATAGACATTTTTGACTATCATCAACTACACATAAGTTAAAACTAATAGTGGATAGTATAACCTAAGGGAGTGAGTAAATAGTTAGGATGAGGTTAGGGATTTAACTATAAGAAATGCTAACGTTTAAGGATCAATCAAAGTAACTGGAACCTGGAAAAGACTTGCCCACACATCACGTTTAATATTCCAATCAGGCCTGCAAGGAGAGTATCATAACCTCCATATTAGGGATAATGGAGCAGACATTCTGTCTTTCTAGACTCCAGAGACTACTTTATATTATGCAGAGAGTTGTTTGAATTTCCTAAGACATGAGTATCTGATAAGCAGTTTTGTGTCTCAGAATCTCACACATGTGCAAAAAGGTTTATTTAGAGTGAAGCCCATTTAATTAAATTCACTTTTGTAAACTGTTAAATATTCCAGTTAGACTTGGTATTTAGTTAAAAAGAAAAACTCTGCAATATACTTGTCAGCTGACTGTGATAGGTGGTACTTTATGCTCTATATTCCAAATATTAGTTCATCTCCATAGAGGCTAGCCTAAGCCCTTCATACATTGGTTAAGGTCCAACAATACAAACTATACTTTTTAAATTTACTCATTGTAATCCAACAATATATTATAATTCCATTGAATACAGTAACTTTGTCTATATTCATTGTAGTGTCCCAAGTGCACAGTTCTTACAATTCATTTGGATACATAAGATAAGTATTAAATAAATCAATGCATTAATAAAAGCATTCATTAATTTTACTTCTATCTGCATTAACCAACATTTAGCTACTATTTAGAGTAGAAACGTTTTTGCCCCATTGTAGTATCCGATTTACTCATTTTGAGTATTATCTGACGACTCTATTCTAAGTGTTCCTCACTCCTACGTGCCTGGAAAGTATTTGCTGTGTATGTGGATGGTAATACTTTTTGCAATTGATCTGTGTCAAAACTATTCTAGGTTCTGTTCTCTTCCTCTTTTCTTTTCCTTCATTTTAATTGGCATTTTACAAGAGGCACTTAAATATCCTGTAGCAATTTTAACTTTGCAAAGACAATTACTTCTATGTGAATCAAAGTTCTTTCTTCTTTTAAAGATACAGACCATTAATGCTTCTATTTTTGTAAAATGATGCAACAATACAAAACAAAGCTATAGTGAGTTATTCACAATTACACAACTCAAAAATAGAATGTTGCTTTTAGGATGCTGACATTGTATAGAGAGGACAATTGTAATTATATTTTACCCATTAGTCATCTTTTAGTGAAATTAGAAAGTGTTCTATACAGCTCACACTCTCACATTGAATTCAGTCAACTCACCACTTAACGGGTGAAAAACTGGTTATAATGGGAACCAATATATTACATTTCTTAGTTTTGTTGTTTCCTTTAAAAATAACACATATGTTTCCCCTAGATTAATTAATGAGAATGAGAAGTGATGTTGTGGTTTTCCAGTTTTGCTTTTAAGAACTATCACAGATGACTCTGATGAAGCTCAGTTCTTACTTGAAGTATACCTCTAGCCTCAAAGTGTAAACTTTTGCAATTTTTGTACTGCTTTAAGTTACGAAGGTTTAGTGGTAGAAGAAACTATATTAGTCAGGGGGTTCTAATATCCCTACCAAGTAGGTACCTATGCCAGCATTGTTGCTAGCCAAAGATGGACGTCTAGATTCAGTAGTAGAGACACAGACAAGAAATGTCAAGTGCAACTTTTGACAACAACTGCAGCCAAGTTGTCTGTATTAGTTTGCTAGGGCTGCCATAAGAGAGATAAGGGTTAACTTTTCATTATATCCTGCTTGATATATCCCTCACAAAGGAGTTGGTCTTGCACAAAAGTATATGAAAACCACTTATGACCTAGTACTTAAATCAACAATAAAGCTGAATTGAAAAGATAGGGCTGTAGCCATGTTAGTATCACATTATGCTGTCATTGCACCCCAGTCCCTGATCACAGCATGGAAAGCGCAGGTCTTTCCATAAGCGTACAGATTAGAAGCTTCATAGCCCAATGACTGTGGTTTCTCCCCTGCAGTCTGCCATGAAATCCTGCTAGAACTTTGGGCAGTGGGCAAGGGGACCAGTATACATGCCATTACTCTTTTATTTGTGAATTTTCCCCAGTGTATGCCAATCCCTTAGTTCTGATGAGTATGTCCCTCGGCAATGGTCTCAGCATTTTGCATGGCAAATACTTTAGTATTAATGTCAGGGATGCTAAGAAAATCTCTATATTCTTGTTGATGATGTTCAAAAGGAGCAGAGACGAAGGACAGAAACAGATAATTCACAAGTATACAGAATATAATAATAGACAAAAATGCAAATCAAATCAAAACTAAATTTTGTCCATCCAGATTTTCTAAAAAGACTTGCAGAAAATCACAATTCCCCAAAGTTTCTTAGACATAATTAAACTGTTACATATGTCAGCGGGGGACAGAGGACAAAATTGTTGACAATTTTCAGAAGGCGATTAGACAAAATTTAGCAAACACTATACATACATTCTCTTTTTTTACACAGTGTTCCATTTGAAGGAATATGTCAAGCTGAAAATGTCATTAAAGTATAATATTCACATAAGAGTCAATTTTTCTATGTTCTTTAAGACCGAATTATTGGAAACAAGCTAAAATTTTAGCAAGAGTGTTATAAGAAAACTGTGATAATTTCACTTAATAGAACAGCATGCATATATTAGAAATGTTATTCACAAAACTATGTGATAAATGAGCATTGCTTGAAACATAAGAGCATATGAAACCTCAGAACACTGCTGAAATATGCAGTAGGATATTAACTAGTAGAAACAGATCAGAAGGAACTGCTCTATTCTGATTTTGGGTGATATTATGGGTGAATTTGAAAACAAATTTTTCTTCAATTTATTTTGTATGTTAAATTTTATTTAACAGTCATTTATTTTGAAAAATATTTTTTAAAGAAAAACAGGTGCTTCCATTTATCCAACTTAAATGAATTCATATTGAAGGGGATGAGAAATTTTACCTTTGACCTCTTAGATTTTTTATGCTGGGCCTGATAATTAAACTGACATAAAAGAGAGTAACAGAGAAAAGCATAGAAATTTATATAAGTTTTACCTGACACAGGAGCCCTTGTAAGGAATGAAGACCCGCCAAAAATGATGAAACCTATAGGCTTTTTATAGAGGTTGAACAAAGAGAGCCAATTGTGGAAATGTGGGGAGGCTAAAGAAAGATAAGAATTACCTTAATTATCTCAGTCTCAACTTCTCATCCTTGATGATGAGAATCTTATTTTCCTTCTGGTATAAGAAGGACAGCTTTCACACAGGAATTTTCTCTCTTGCTTCAAGGAATAAAAAGAAGGGTCAGACCCAAGATCCACAGTGAAATTAAAAAATCTTATAGTTTGTAAACATTTTCTGTATGGTCATATGTCAGCAACCTTATTATTTTGTTTCAATAATATTCAAAGATGTATCTTATATTCTTCCTTCTTTAAAAAATATGTCCTCAGAGAGTATAGATTATACATGTAAGATCTGCTGTGAATAATTAGTTCTCTCAGTCGTAAGTCTAGCTCTTCTAAAATTCGGGAGGAGAAATTCTTAGAAGTCTACTACCTAGGAATCATATTAAACATTTATGGTCTAACTATTTCAGGAGCAAAGTAGAAATAGCCAAACCTGAAATCCCTACTGTCATTATGAGTGAGAAGATTTTTACACATCAGTGTAGTTGAGATGACCCATGGTAGGGTGGTTTCTTGATCCTCCACTGACCCTGCTTGGGAACACTGATGGCACACCAAGAGAGTACGTACTGGCTAGCCAATACAGAGGATAAGTAAAGCAGCAGAGCAATCTTAATCAAGATTTCCCTGGTCACTTATAATGGAAGAACATGCAGCTAGTTTAAGCCAAAAGAGAGTTGTATTATAGAGAGAAGGTTATCCCCTGGACTGTAAAAGCAGAGTGCAGCAAGGCCTCTGTGGAAAGCCACACCAGGAACCAGTTGCTGGCAGCAATCATGGTCACCATTTCCTCATCTCATTCTTGCTCCTTTCTCTCTTTCTGGGCAACGGGCAAGGGGACCAGTATACATGCCATATGTCAAAATATCTATCTTCTCTCTCACATCTCTCACTCTACTTCTGTCTGAGTGTCTGATTCATCCTTCAATTTCTGCATATTGAATTTCTGTTGTTGTTTCTGTTCACTTGCATCTCCAAACTTGAAGACATTTATATTATGGTAATATAAATTGTGCTAGTCATTCTTCATATGTGCTAGTCATTCTTAAAAAATCGAGATGAATAAATTTGCAATCACGTTTCCAGGAAGTAGAATCTTCTTGGCCCAGGTTGAATCTAATCAACTATTGATCACCTATTGCCAAAGGTATGTCCTGGTCCATTTCAGAGATGAAGGAAAACATTTCAGATAAAGGGGATTGTCATACTCAAGGCAGATATTCCAAAGAGGGTCTGCTCCAGTTAAAAGAGCCCAGAGATGACAAAAATAATGAGTGCTATAGAGGGGTCCCAATAACTCACTGTGGAATGTAAGGATGATGTTGATCATGTTATCACATCTCTCATTCCATTGAGAACCAGTACTAATTAGATTAATTTGAGAGCAAAGTGGAGGTTCCTTCCCTTTCTTTATTTTCTTTGTGTATTTTTCTTAACTTTGGGCATGTCCTTCTCAAATTTGCGGACATCACTGAAGAAGGCAGCCTCTAAATAGAAGAGAATGACTATTTATTCAAGAACATAAACAACATGGTTACTCACATTTGCTGGAAGCTCCAAAGCAGCTACCAAGATTTAGTAACTATTTGAGGATCTCAGGCAAGTAATCTTTCTATAAAATGAAGGAATATATGAGTCCTTATACCTAGTTACATCTGAGGGATAACTCATTAATCTGATTCAATGATGGAGTGTTGAAAACTATTGCCTTTCACTCAAGGCCATAAAGAATATTGAAATCTGTTAAACAATATGAACCAGTCATTTTGAAATATTATTTATATAAATTTTTTTGAGAAAGAAAGATGTCCTAAAAATATTCAAAAGAGTTGTAAAGCAGGATGCATGAAGAATAAAATTGGTGAAATAGAAGAGAAGGATAAGAAAAGCCAGTATGTGATAAACATAATGTGGTCTGTATACTTTCTTGAATAAAAGCACCATTGATTGAGACTGACTCCAAAATTCCAGAAGCTGCAAGAATTCTTGAGGGACAGTCTTATTTCAAGTACAAGAAATGGAAAATAAAGTAAATAAGACTAGTTGATCTTTTGGATAGCTTAGATCTATTATTCAATACTCATTAAATCAAAAAATGTCTGTGGTATATGATGGATGGAGGAGGGTGAGGTAGGATAAAATATAAAAGACTAACATTAAAAATATAGTTTGGTGAGGACTTGCAGATTTAGCAGCAACATGTGAAGAGCTTGGCAGTTGTCACTCCTGTGCTTCTAACAAGAAAAAGCTGGACAAACTGAAAATCAATCATTTTTCCTGGGTCTATAAGAGAAGTGAGGTTGCAAGGAAAACCACCAACTCAAAGAGAGAGCTGTTATTCAAGAATCTAAGGAAACAGGCACATCCAGTGGGAGGAAACAACTGAGATCTGCTTACTTGGAACAGAACCCCCTGGAAGCACTACCTAGTAGGAACATTTAAATTACAATTTTGAATGCCAAAAAAGTCCACAATGGACAAAATATAAAAATTTTAAGGACAAGATCTGACCCTGCACTTGGATGACTCTGTCTCATCCTAATAATGGCCCTGCTTCTAATAAAACTTTATTTACAAAAGTAAAAAAGAAAAAGTGCAATTTTGATGAACTGCTGGAAACTGGGTGTTAGCATGAGAGTGAGAAGATCTTTAGAGGCTGCAGTCTTAGGGAGAGCACTAAACTTTCATGGGCTTTACTTCCAGGAACATCACCTGGTTCTCATGATGAAGATCTGAAAAAGATGCTCTCATGGCTTTGTTAGGGGGACAGAATGAGTAATCATTATGAACTACACTCAGAGTCTTCTCCATAACTAAGGCCTACACTCTAGAGGAAAGATCTTGCAAGCTTCTCCTCAGCCAGGGGGAGAATATTCCTCCTACTCCATCTCCTTTTAGCCTTCAGTTTCATCTAAGGATGGGGAAATGTAGTAATAAGGGTCAGGGACTGATACTTAGTCAAATATTATAGAATGCTCCTCCTGCACAGCACCACACCTACAGGGATTCAGTATAATAAATATGATTGGTTTGCAGCCAGGGGAAGAAAAGCTTTAAGACTCATACTTTCTCTGAGAAGTACTTAGGAAAACCTAAAGTCAAGAGGTGAGACATAAACAAGGACACTAGAGAAATTTGAAGCCTCTCACACTTATGGCTACATAAAAAACTAAACATTTTTAATGGAAAACAATATACAAAACAGGTGGACAATGTAAGCAGAGAAATGGAAGCTCCAAGAAAGAATAAAAAATGCTAGAAATAGAAAACATAACAGAAATTTAAAAAATGCTTTTGATGGGCTGCTCGATAGTAAACTTGATGCAGCTGAGGAAAGAATCAATGAGCTTAAAGATAAGCAATAGAGATTTCCTAAACTGAAATGAAAAGAGAAAAGAATAAAAACAGAATATCAAATTTCAAAAGGTATAATAAATAAGCATTTGGAATAACAGAAGGAAAACAGACAGATGGATTAGAAGAAATATTTTGAGGGGCCAGTTGGGTGGCATAGTGGTTAAATTTGTACGCTCCACATTGGCATATCAGGGTTTGCAGGTTTGAATTCTGGGTGTGGACCTACACACTGCTCATCAAGCCATGCTGTGGTGGTGTCCAACATACAAAATAGAGGGAGATTGGCACAGATGTTCGCTCAGGGACAATCTTCCTCAAGCAAAAAGAGGAAGATTGGCAACAGATGTTAGCTCAGGGCCAAGCTTCCTCACCAGAAAAAAAAGGAAGAAATATTTTGAAGTAATAATGGCTGAGAATTTTCCAAAATCAATGATGGACACCAACTACAGATCCAGAAAGCTCAGAGAACACCAAGCAACAAAATTACAGAAAAAAAATAGAAAACTCTATATACATCTAGGCTTACTTTATTCAAAACACAGAAAAGAAAGTCCTGAAAGGCAAAAGAAAGTTAAAAATCTTACCAATAGAGGAACAAGGGTAAGAATTACAGGATACTTCTCTGCAGAAACCATGCATACAAGAAAAGAGTGGAGTGAAATATTTAAAGTGTTATAAGAAAAAAAAAACCAACCTGGAGTTTAACATATATCCTGGCGAGGTGAAGGAGAAATAAAGATTTTATCAGACAACCAAAACTGAGGGAATTTATCATTATCAGACAAGCTCTGAAAAAAATGTGAAAAGAAGTTCTTCAGGCAGAAGGGAAATAATAAAAGTCAGAAATTTGGATCTACAAAAATAAAGGAAAAGCATTAGAAAAGGAATATATTAAATCAAATTTAAGTATAAAGAATGATATATGTTAAAAGTAAAAAAATGGATAATGACAAACCGTGCTAACACTAATCAAAAGAAAACTGAGGTAGCTATATTAATTTCAGACAAAGTAGAAATTCATATCAAGAAAAATTGTTAGGGATAAAGATGGGTATGGCTTAATAATAAAGGGTCAATTCTCCAAAAAGATGTAGCAATCCTAAATGTGCATGCATCTAAAAAAAAAGTCAAAATACAAGAGTCGATAACTGATATAACTAATAGGAAAAATATGGGAAAATATCATAATTGGAGACTTCAACATGCTTCTTTGCGTAATTAATATAACAAGAAGGTAGAAAATCAGTAAGAACATAAATGGCACAAATAGCACTATTAATCAACTTAAAGAAATTGACATTTATAACTACAACATCCAAAAGCGTCCAACAATCATCCACCAACAGCAGAATAGATATTCTTCTGAAGCTCAAATAGAATATTCATAAAGATCACATTGTGAGCAATAAAACACACTTTACCAAATTAAAAGAATAGAAATACAAAGCATTTTTTCAGACCAAAGTGAAATTAACCTCTACATTAGTAACAGAAAGAAAATTCCCAAGTATCTGGAAAAGAAGCACTTAATTCTAAATAATCCTGGAGTCAAATAAGAAGTTTAAAAAGAAATTTTAAAAATATTTTGAACTTAATGAAAATAAAAATAAGACATCGAAATTTGTGAGATGCAGCTAAAGCAGTAACATGAGGGAAACATATAGCATTAAATGCATATGTTATAAAAGAAGCCATATAGATAATTGAAAACATAAAATTCTCCCTAGGTATCTAGAGAGAGAAAAAACATTGAAGTCTAAAGTAAATAGAAGAAAATAAATAATAAAAATTAGAGCAGAACTCCATGAAATTAAAAATAGGAAAATATAGAGAAATAATGAAAATCAAAGCTGGTTCTTTGAAAGTCATTAAAATTGGTAAAGCTTCATTAAGTTTAATCAAGAAAAAAGGAAAGAAGACACAAAATTATAAATGAAAATGGAATCATTACAACTCAGTCCATAAATATTAAAAGGATGATAGAAGAATACTACTAACAACAGATATTAATCTATGTCAATAACAACTATAAAACTATAGCAACAATAACATTAAATGTTAGTGAATTAAAATACACAGTTTATCAGATTGAATTACAAAAAAATAACATTGCACAACTCTATGCTGTTTACAGGAGATTTACTTTAGATTCAAAGATTCAGATAGATTGGAAGCAAAAAGATACATCATGAAAAGATAAATCATAAGAAAGCTGGAGTGGTTATACTAATGTTACACAAAGTAGACTTCAACACAAAAAATGTTAGTAGAGATAAAGACGGACATTTTATAATGTGAAAAGTGTCAATCCTACAGGGATCTATAACTATTACATACATATATATACTTAATAATAGTGTATCAATATACATGAAATGAAATTGACAGAAATGAAGAGACAGACAATCTAATAATAGTTAGAGATTTTAATACCTCGCCTTCAAAATGGATAGAATAAGTAGATCAAGAAGGAAATAAAAGACTTGAACAACACTGTAAACCAACCAAACCTAACAGATGTGTACAGAGCACTTCACCCAACAACAACAAATATATATTCCTCTCGAGTGCACATGAAACATTACTCAGGAAATACTATATGCTAGACCATAGATAAATCTCAATAAAGTTAAAAGAATAAAAATAATACAAGTATGTTCTCTGAATACAATAAAATAGAAGTAGAAATAAAAAGCAGGATAAAATTTGAGATAGTCACAAATATATGGAAATTAAATGACATTCTTAATAATAAATGAATCAAGGAAGAACTGAAAAAGAAAATCATAGAATATTGAGATTAATGAAAATAATGACACAATCTAACAAAACTTAAAAGGTATAGCCAGGGAAATTTATAGCTGCAAATGCCCATATTAAACAGAATAATGATCGCACATCAGTAACTTAACATTTTGCCTTAAGAAACTGGGCAAAGAAGAGCAAATTAACCCTAAACCAAGAAGAATTAAAGTAGTAATAAATATATAGGGACAAATAATAAAATAGAGAATAGAAAAACATAGAGAAAAATCAGTGTAATCAAAAGATGACTCTTGGAAAAGATCAACAAATTTGACAAACCTTTAGCTAGATTTGCCGGTAAAAAAGAGAGCAGACAAATTCTTATAATAGAAGTGAAAGAGAAGACATTACTACTGACCTAACAGAAATAAGAGGTTTATATAAGAATATTATGAATACTTGTATGTCAATAAACTAGTTAATCTAGATTAATTGACAATTTCTGTGGAAGACAAGGACTACTGAAACTGAATTAAGAAGTAATAGACTATCTGAATTTACCTGCAAATAAGATTAAATCAGTAATATGAAAACTATCCATACACAAAAAAACCCAGGCCCATATAAATTTAGTGCTCAAATTTACCAAATATTTAGAGAAGAATTAATACCATTTATTTTCAAATTCTAGAAAGAAAAGAAAACACTTCCCACCTCATTTTAAGAGCCTAGTATTAGCCTTATGCCAAAACTAAACAAACCCATAACAAGAAAAGTGCAGACCAATAATGCTTATGTTGTAAATGCAAAAAAAAAAAAAAAAAACCTCAAAAAAAAAATACTAGCAAACCTAATACAGCAACACATAAATAGAATCGTTTACCGTGACCAAGTGGAATTTATCCCATAAGTGCAAGGTTGGTTTGATCTCTGAAAATCAATTAATGTAATATATCATATGAAGAAATGTCCTTTCCCCATTGAATGATCTTGTCAGACTTGTTGAAAACTACTTGATCATATATGTGAGGGTTTATTTCTGGGTTCTCTATTCCATCCCATGGGTTATACGTATTTCCTTATGCTGGTATCACACTGTGTTAGTTACTCTAGCTTTGCAATAAATTTTGAAATCAGGAAGTGTGAGACCTCCAACTTTGTTTTGTTTTTTTTTTTTAAACTATTTTGGCTAGTCAGTGTCCCTTGAGATTCCATATGAATTTTAGAGTGAATTTTTCTATTTTTGCAAAAATTGTCATTGGGGTTTTGATCAGGATTGCACTGAATCTATAGCTTGCTTTGTGTAGTATTCACATATTAACAGTAGTAAGTCTTCCAAACTATCAACACAAAATATCTTTCCATTTATTTGTGTTTTAATTTCTTTCAATCCATCTGTTCTTGTTTACTTGGTGTTTCTATAAGCATTGGGGGCCTGGAACTTCCTAATCTGGCATCTTGCTGATGTTATGTCTCTAAAACTATATAACTATTAGGAGGAAGAAAACATAGGAATAAACTTTCATGACACTGAATTTAGCATAGACAGGACCAAAGCACAAGTGGCAAAAAAAAAAAAAAAATCAATCAATTAAATTTAATCAAAATTTGAAAAAACTATGTGCTTCAAAGGACACTCTATAAAGAAAATGAAACAACAAATAAAATCTGGCAAAAAAGCTTGCAAATCATATATCTGATAGGAGACTTGTATCCAAAATCCAAAACAAATTCGTGATTCAATTAAAAAAATGATAACTCAAGTAAAAATTGGCAAAGTTTCTGAACAGATATTTTGCAAGAAGGTATACAAATGGTCAATAAACAAATGAAAAGTTATTTTAAATCATTAATAATCAAGGAAGTGCAAATCAAAATGAAACAAGACACTACTTCACACCCACTAGGATGCCTAATATCACAAAGTAAGATAAAAACAAGTGTTGGCAGGAATAGGGAATAATTTGATCTCTCATACACAGCTGCTGGGAATATAAAATGGTGAAATTGTTTTGGAAAACATTTTGACATTTCCTTAAATGATTAAACATAGAGTAACTGTATACTCCAGCAATTCAGCTGCTTCATGTATACTCAAAGAATTGAAAACATATGTCTGCACAAATCCTTGTAAATGAATATATACAGCAGCATTAGCCATAATAGCTAAAGGGGGAAAAATCCAATGTCCATCAGCTGATAAACGGATAAATTTAAAAAGTGTTATAGCCATACAATTAAAGATTATGCAACCATAAGAAGGAATGAAGTATTGAAATATGCTACAACATGGATGAACTTTGAAAACTTTATGCCAACTGACAGAATCTAGTCCAAAAGGCCACATATTAGATGATACTATTCATATTAATGTCCAGAGAAAGAGAGAGATAAGTATTTATAAAAATGGATATATGCACAAGTTAGTATATACGTATGCATTTCCTTCCTCAGTCAGCTGTGAGGGACTAGAAGCAGATTCCCCAACATACACCACACACAGAGATCTTAATTTCTACCACAATTCTCTTTGGAAAAATGGCTAATTCTCTGACTGAGGAAGGAAATATACAAGTCTGGAGAGCAAGAAATTGAACAAGTGCTTTTAAAAAAAAATAGTGTTTTAACCAAGCCAAACAGAACAAAACAATGATGAGATATGTCAAAAAGATGCAGAAGCCACCAAAAGAGCTCCCATTGGCCAAATCTGGGCCAATTTCACCAAGAAAATAAATAACTCATAGTATAAAATAAATATCGCTGAATCTGGAATGACATAAATAAATATTGAATAAGTAAATGAAGTGGGTAAGAATACACAAATCTCCTCTGAAGAAGAATTCCAAATAATTTATATATATCTATAAATAAATAAATAAATAAATAAATATATATATATATATATTTATATATATATATATATATATATATATATATAAAGGGAAAACACAATTCTTCATTCCTTAAATGATTTAAAACCAAATGAATTGTTCTCTAAATATTTCTTTATGTGATATCCCATTTTTTCTCATTTTGGGTCATTGAATTGATCTTACTGATTTGTTACAGCTTTTTGTTCATTATGTTTATTATTTGGTTTATTCAACATCTTGGTGTACTTATTTTCTTGTATTTCTTATCAGGGTTGGTTTTTTTTTTTTGTATTTTTCTTTGTATAAAATGATTTTCAATGTTATTTTATTAAATCTATCAGTCTAAAGGTATTATAGATAGATGCTATTCCAGTTTTTGTTTTCAGTTTAAGTGACATGTATGAAGGCATTCAGTGATTTAGACATTCAGTACAAAACAAAAATTCAGTGCAGATTACCTGGCTTCTACTCTTCAATTCCTACCATTATAACATAAAGCTTCTTTATACTCTCTCTAAACTAGAAGTGTGTATAAGTTTTTGACAATTTAAAGTTTCTCATTTCCATTAGTCCTCTATTTCCTTCTAATTAACATTCTAAACACATAACATAGGATAACTATAGTGTTCAATATTTCTAATTTAATATAATCATATTTATATCTATTTTTCCTCTATTTATTTCTGAATGAAAAGATTTTTTTCTGCTGAATTTTTATTTCAGTATCCTATGTTAGATCAAACAAATATGTGTATTATAATTGTATTTCTTGTTATGCTCCTATTAAAATGTATGTATGTGGCTATCAAATGGTTCTTGAGATTCAGCCCTAACATCTGAATAATTCCTTTTAAATGAAAAAAAGAAACCAAATAATAAAACCAAAACATAAACCCCTTTTGACAACAGAAATACTTTACTTTTTTTTATCATCTCTAAAATTTCAAAGAAGTGGAAGAAATGTACATCCTTAAGTTTAGAAAATAGATCAAAATGTGTTCAGGTCATTGGAATGTGTGCGAGTTTAAGATAAGAATGAATAAACTGGTGAATTTAAAACTAGTGATAATATTCTTCAGGAAAATTAAATATGCAGTCAATCCTCACACAGAGAAAGAGAACTATGATTATAAAGTAATCCAATCATTTGAAAGCAGGGTTAAAATACATGCCACGTTTGGGGGTAAAAGTGCTTCTTAATTTTCCTTACTAAATTCATGAAAAAAATCTTAAATATATATGTCACAGGGACATCCAGTCCAGTCAAGATGGCATAGACTCATCTATTCCTGCTACTCCCCAACTCTAAAACCTGAATATAATTCAAGAGACAACCAAAGGAGAAATCTAAAAAGTGATAAGTAGGAGGCATACTGGTTAGGGACCCTCAGACTGAAGGAACAACACAGTGTGGGTGTGTCTTACAATCTCCACACCTAACAGAAAAAGGCACCTCAGATCTGGGGTTTGGTGACCTCCAAGAATACTGTATTTACACCACAGTGACAATATCTAGAAATAAGTGAGAGGTGCTCTCCTTCACTGACAGACATGAGTCTCCCTTCCCTCACCCAGGGAAACCACATAGTTGGAAAGAATGGGCAATAGGGATGTCACTATAATGAACACCCAGTCGAGGAGTCTCTGTCACTGCAGGCTTAAAACAGACAGCCATGTGGCTCCAAGAATGGAGATTACATCACAACAAGAAAACTACCCAGTAAGCTTTCCTTGGCACTTTGGACCATAGAATCCCTTCCCCCATTAGAGGACACCAGACAATGTCCCCTGAAGCAGCATCAGTAGAGACCAGTAGGAGCACCAGTAGCATGAAATAAACTAAGCATACAAAATTGCATGAAAATCGCTCTGGAAATTAACATGTTATAGGAAACACATCTGACAAAAATTTGCCATAACCTGTGTTTAAAACCTAGACAGAGTGATTGCATGCTAAAACAAAGAGTTTAACTAGGACCTGAGGTTTCCCAACATAGAGCCCAAATTCCCAATATAGAAAAAGTAATCAATCACTTATCATACAAAAAAGCCTAAAAAATCACAACATGAATGATAAAATACAATTACCTCACATGAAAATCAAGATGAATCAGATGTTTGAATCTTCTAATAAGAATGTGAAGCAACCCTCCTGAAAAATGATTCAACAGACAAATACATATTCTGTTGAAACAAATGAAAAACATTTTTAAAATCTCAGGAAAACATGCAAGTTATAAAAAAAGAACCAAATGGAAAGTATAGAATTGAAAAATAAAATAAAGGATATTGGAGAAAAAGCTTGCCAGATGTGCTCAATGGTAGAGTGGAGATAACAGAGGATAGAATCAGTGAACTTAAGAATGGATCAATAGAATTTACCCAATTTGAAAAACAGAAGGAAAATAGACTGAAAATAAAAATAAACAATGTTAGGGACCTGTGATACAATTACTAAATATTCAAAATTTATACCATTGGAGTCTCAGAAGAAGAAGAGGAATACAGTAGTATTAAAAAACTCTTTGAAGACGTATAGAGTAAAATTCACTAAATTTTGTGAAATATCCAAAACCACAGATTCAAGAAGCAGAGCAATGTCAAATACTCCCCCAAAACAAATCCATGCCAAGACATGTCAAAATTCTGAAAATAGTGTACAAAAAAGAAATCTTAAAAATAGTCAGAGATAAATGATGCATTACCTGTTGAGAAACAGCAATTCAATCAATGACATATTTCTCATCTGAAAACATGGAGGTCAGAAAGAATTGGCATAATATTTTTTCAGTGCGGAGAACAAAGAAATATCAACCACATATACTACATCTGGCAAAACTTTCCGTTCAGGGAGAAGAGGAAATAAAGACAGTACCAGATGAAGCATAACTAAAATAATTTCTCACTAACAGACAAGCCATTACAAAATTACTAAAATAAGTTCTTTGAAAAGAAAGAAAATATTTAAAAAATGTTGAAGCAACAGCAAAGAAAGAACAGAAAGCAGAAATATGGGTAACTATATTAAATAATCCTTATCCTAATGAGTTTTCCAAATCATACATGATCATTAAAACAAAATTTATAACACAATCTGATATTCAAGATAATGATGTTTAAAACTGTGAAGTGTAAATAAACCTAGAGGGAAGGAAGCTTTCCATACTACAGTCAAAGTGGACTGTGATGTTGCACATGTATACAGTATCACTGAGAGCAAACTTTAAGAAACTATAAAAGTGACACACTAATAAACATTATAAATAAGTCAAGACAAAATCCTAAAGAAAAATGTTCAAGTAACTCATAAAAAGATAAAAGAAACAAAGGAGAAAGAAACTAAGGAAATAACAGAAAACAAATTTAAAGGTGTCAGATATAATCCTTAGACTATCAATAATTACCTTGTATGTAAATGGTCTAAAAATGCCATTTAAAAGGAAGAGATTGGGGCAAGCCCCATGGCATGGTGGTTAGATTTGGCAAGTTCTGCTTCAGCAGCCTGGGTTCACTGGTTCAAATCCTGAGCACAGACCTACACCACTCGTCAACCATGCTGTGGCAGTGACCCACATGTAAAGTAGAGGAAGATTGGCACAGATATTAGTTCAAGGCCAATCTTCCTCAAGCAAAAAATGGGGAAGATTGGAAACAGATTTTAGCTCAGGGATAATCTTCCTCAGGAAAAAAAATTGAAAAAATTAAAAAACATAAAATAAAAGGAAGAGATTGGCAAAGTGAATAAAAAATAACCTCAAATATATGCTGTTTCCAAGAAACTCACTTGAAATTCAACAAAATAGTTAGACTGAAAGTAAAGGGATGAGGAAAGATAAATCATGCTAAATTTTTAAAAATGCTAGACCTTTTATATTAATATCAGATAAAGTAGAATTTACAGTAAGAAATTTTTATACACAAGAGTCATAACATATAGTAATAAAATATGACCCCATCTAGAAGATATAGTGACCCTAAATGTGTATGCTCCAAACAACATAGCCTCAAAATATAGAAGTGAATATAAAGAAAGACATGAAAGGAGAAATAGAAAAATCCACAGTTATAATTAGGAACATAACATTCCCTTAATGAAATTATTAACAGACAGAAATGATATAAAAGATCTGAACAATAAAATCAACCAATAGTATCTAATTGACATATATAGAACATTCCATCCAACAATAGAATAACACATGATTTCTAGTACACATGGAATGCTCACCAAGGTAGAACACATTTGGGGACATAATATAAACCTCAACATATTTAAAATAATTGAAATAATAAAGAGTAGTTACTCTGACCATAGTGAAATAAAACTAGAAATCAATAACAGAAAAACAATAAGAAAATCTATAAAGACTTCCAAATTAAATAATGTAATCATAAATAATCCATAGATCAAAGATTAAATGTAAAATGAAACAAAAAGTAATAATTAGTCTGAATAAAATAAAAATACAATGTGTTAATAGATGTGAGACACAGCTAAAGCAGTAAAAAGGGGGAAATTTATGGCCATGTATGCTTACATCAATTAAAGGAAGGGTCTTAAATCAATAATCTAAGTGCCTACATAGAGGAATGGAAACAAAATCAAGCAAAATAAGCTCAAAGCAAAGAGAAGAAAGAAATCAATGAAAACAAAAATAGAAGTCAATGAAATAAATAAAATTTAATAAATTAATATACCCCTAGTAAGACTGACAAGAATAAAAAGAAGACACAAATTACCAATATTAATAAAACAGGAAACCTCAGTGCAGATTATGCAGCCATTTAAAAAAGATAGTAAAGCTACAAGTAAATTTATTCTCATGAATTTGATAACTGAGAAGAAATATGCAAATTCTTCAAAAAACCCAAACCGCAAAATTTCAACCAAGATGAAGTAGTAAAATTAAATTCATAATTTAAAACTTCCAAAAAACAAATCTCGAGGCTGAGATGATTTTACTAGAGAATGTTACCAAACATTTAAAGTAGAATTAACACCAAATTTACACAATATATTTCAGGAAATAGAAGACAGAACACTTCTTAACATGTTTTATGTTACCATACTTATGCTGATAACAAAATCAGAAAAAGTTCCAAAAAAAGAAAAAAAAAAAGACAGACAAAAATTGTGTGAATTTAGATGCAAAAATAACATATTATTTTAAAAAAATGAATCCAATGATACACATAAAAATTGTAAAGCATAGCTGAGTGGGATTTCCTCTAAGTGTGCAAAGTTGGTTCAACATTTGAAAATCAATCAATATCATGTACATCAACAAGTTAAAAAAGAAAAATCATATGACTACACCAATTGATGCATGTGTTTGTCAAAACCCAACATTCATTCATGATAAAATTTCTCAGAAAAATAGGAATAGAGGGAAATTACAGCAACTTGGTAAGGTGCATACACACACAAAGCTATAGAGTGTATTACATTTAATAGTGAAAGACTGAATGTTAGCCTCATAAGATTACAAATGAGAGACCTTCACTCCAATCATATTCAATATAGTACTGAAATTTCTATCCATTGAAATAAGGCAAGAAAAATAAGCAAAAGACATACAGACTGGAACAGAAAAACTAAAAATATTTTTATTTGCAGAAAACATAATCATCTACATAGAAAATTCCAAGGAATACATAAAAAAATTATAGTGAGTTCAATAAGGTCACAGGATATAAGATCAACATGTAAAATTTAATTAAATTTCCATATACTAACAATGACCTTGCAGAAACCAAAATTAAAATGACAATAACGTCAAAGAAAATGAAATAGTTTAATATACATTTAAGAAAACATGTACAGGATCTGTTGGTAAAAACTAAAAATGCTGATGAAAAGTTCAGATAAGACAAACAAATGGAGAGACATGGACTGAAAGGTTCAATATAGTAAAGATTTCAGTTCTCCTTAAACTGATGTATAGGTTTAATCCAATTCCTACCAAAATTTAAGCAAAGATTTTTTTTGTTGTCATAGACAGGCTTATTCTGAAATTAACATAGAAAGGCACAGGCCTTAGAAGATTTAAAACTACCTTTAAAAAGAAAAGTAAAGTGGGAGGAATCACTGTCCCCAATATTAACACTTACTATATAGCTACAGTAACCAATAGAGTGTATTGTTTGTAGAGGTGTAAATACATAAATAAAAATTAACAAAATAGAGTACCCAGAAATAGACCCACACAAATATGCTTAAATGACTTTTTACAAGGTTGTGAAGGCAATTCAATGGAAGAAAGATAGCTTCTTCAACAAATAGTGCTGTAGTAATTGGACATCTGTGGGCGAAAAATAAATAAATAAATAAACCTCAACTTAAACCTTATAGTTTATAGAAAAATTAATTCAAATGGATCACAGTTAAATGTAATACATAAGCTTTTAGAAAAAATAGAAGATAATCCTTGATATCTAGGGCTAGGCAAAGAATTCTTAGACTTGAAACAAAAAACATCATTTATATAAGGAAAAATTGATAAACTGGATCTCATGAAAATTAAAACATTTTTCTCTGCAAAAGAGTGTTAAGAGTTGAAAATATAAGCTATACAGTGGGAAAAAAATATTTACAAACACATACCTGGCAATGGAATTGTCTGTAGAATACATAAAATAGTCTCAAAACTCAACAGTAAAAATTCAAAAAATCCAATTAAAAATTAGGTGAAAGACATGAAGATACATTTCACTGAATAGACTATACAGGTGGCAAATAAGCTCATGAAAAGATGTTCAACATTATTACCCATTAGGGAAATGCAAATTAAAATCACAATGAGGTATAACTATATACTCTTTAGAATGGCTAAAATAAAAAAGCAATGACAACACCAAAAAACTAGTGAAAGACTTGGAGAAACTGCATCACATATACAATGCTGGTGGAAATTTTAAATGACATAGTCACACTAGTTAATGGTTTTCCAGGTTCTTGTAAAACTAAACATGAAACTACAACACGTCCCCACAATTTTACTCTTGGGCATTTATCCCAGGGACATGAAAATGCATATTCACACAAAATTTATACTCGAATTTTTATATTTGTAATAGCCAAAAACTAGCTACAATTCAGATGTCTTTCAATGATAGAATGGTTAAACAAACTGTGGTACATTCTGTCCAGTAATTTTAAAAACAAATGAACTATTGATGCACACCACAATTCAAATGAATATCCAGAGAATCATGTTGAATGAAAAAAAGAGCCAATTTCAAAGGTTAGCTACTTTATCATTCCATTTATTTAATATTCTTGAATTGACAAAATTTTTTAAAAATGAAGAACACATGAGTGGTTCCCTGGGTTTAGAGATGGAAGTTGAGAGTGGGCATGGGAATAATTGGAGTGGGCATGGGGTAATGTTAGTTATGGCTATAAGTGGACAGCACAATGAATCCCTTTGGTATTCTGAAACTACTGATATTTGGTATTATGGAACTATTCTGCATATTGACATTATCATTATCAACATTATAGTTGTGAAACTGTACTATAGTTTTAAAAGATGTTACCATTAGAGGAAACTTAGTAATGGATTCCTGGAAGCTGTATGTGAATCTACAATTACCTCAAAAAATGTTTCCTTAAAAACACATCTATGTCTGTAAGGTAACATTGAATACAACTAGTACACTTACTAGACTTGGGTATGTTGGGTAGGACTGTCATAAGTCATTGTGCAATTGGGATGGTTTTTCCGGTTGATATTTGATAACTTTTTTTTAAATCCCCTCTCAAGGAACATTGAACCTGGGAAGGATTTAATTAGAATTGTAAACAAGCATATTCTGGTCATCAGAAAGTTAGATTACCCAGTGTAGATTAAAGAATAGATCTGCTTCATAAGAACTGCAATAGCAATTTGACCTAGTGTAAATAAATTTTCCAAAACACAAAGAACATAAAGGGATATCATGGGTTGTAAGCTTAATGTTATTTTAAAATGATTAAAAATCTTCTAAAAGGAAAAGTCCAAGTCCACATGGCTTCACTGGAGAATTCTGCCAAACATTTAAAAATGAATTAACACTATCATTTTCAACTCTCCCAGAAGATAGAAGAGGAGGGAGCACTTCCAAATTCCTTTTATAAAGCCAGCATTACCCTGATAATAAAATCAGGTAAGGATAACACAAAAAAATTACAATCCAATAACACTGATTGACATAAATGCAAATATCTGCAACAAAATGTCAGCAACCTAAATTCAGCAATATATTAAAAGGATCATACACCATGATTAAGTGGGTGTAAGGATCGTTCAACATCTGCAAAACAATCAATGTTATACACCACATTCTAAAATGAAGGATGAAAATCATATGACCATCTCAATAGATGCAGAGAAACCATTTGACAAATTCAATATCTATTCATGATGAAAACTCTCAAAAAAGTGGTTATAGAGGCTATGGATCTCAACATAACAAAAGCCATATATGACAAGTTTTTAGCTGACATCATACTTAATGGTGAAAAGCTGAAAGATTTTCCTCTAAGATCAAGAACAAGACAAGGATGCCCACTCTGACCCCTTTTATTCAACATAGTACTGGAAATCTAGCCAGAGCAATTCAGCAAGATAAAGAAAAAAAGCATCCAAATCAGAAAGGAAAGGGTAAATTTTTCTCCATTTGCAGATGACATGATATTATATATAGAAAATCCCAGAGACTACACCAAAAAATTGTTAGAACTAATTAACAAATTCAGTAAAATTGACTCTGTACAAAAATCAGTTCTCTTTCTACACTAATAATAAACTCTCAGAAAGAGAAACTAGGAAAACAATCTTAGAGGAGTGATGTCAGCATCATGGCAGAATGAGTTGTTCCCTTAGTCTCTCCCCTCTATGTTATAACTAAAAAGATGTTAATTAACCAACAGAGAATTCCCTATAAAGCGCAATAGGACATCTGAGAGATCCATACATGCATACATATGAAGATGGGGGGACCGGATCCCTGGGAAACAGTGGAATGAGGTGAGCAGATCCCTCCCCCTCCCTAGGAGGAGCTCTCTAGGTCATGGGTCCTCACACAGCAGCCAGTGCATGACTGTAAGAGGAAGCAGGGGGCAGCGAGGCCTGTGCGTGAACACTTCTGCTTTTGGAGTTGCAGTGGAGGTGCAGAAGCACCCACTGTGCCATGGCTGTCCCACCCAGGGGAATGCTCTCTACTGAGTGGCATGGTTCAGCAAATGCAAAAGAGACCCCACTAAACGCAGCAGCTCAGGTGAATTTCCAGCGAGGGCAAAGCCAGCCTGCATGCATAAAAGAAAGCACCCCTCCCCTCCCACCTAGTGCATCAGTTTAGCTGGTCCCCTGCCAAGGCAGTGGTCCCACACCATAGGGCCCATGGATGCATCTGTGACCTGTCTAGCAGCAGTGCCAGCAGACAAGTGCAGACGGGCCCTACTGGCACAACCTGCAGCAGATGTGATAGGTTCAGAATATACAGCTCCTCCCCAGAGGTGGCAGGTGGAATCTGTAACCTGATACTACTACAAATGCACTGGCAAAGGATCAGTTCATCAAACACCATGAAACATTAAAGTAACACTTCAGAGCAGAAGGAAAATGACAAGTTTTCAGAAACCACCCCTGAAATCACAGAAATTTACAATCAAAATGACAGAGAACTCAAAATAGTTGTAATAAAGAAACTCTATGAGTTACAAGAAGACTCAGAAAGACAGTTCAATGAGCTCAAGAATAAAATTAACAAGCAAAATGAATACTTCATGAAAGAGATTAAAACTATAAAAACAACCAAACAGAAATTCTAGAGATGAAGAACACAATAAATGAGATAAAAAACAACCTAGAATACTTAAATAATAGAGCTGACATTGCGCAGGACAGAATTAGTGGTTTAGAGAATAGAAATATAGAAATGCTTTAGGTTGAGGAGGAGAGAGAACTAAGACTTAAGAAAATGAAGAAATTCTTTAAGAAATGTCTGGCTCAATTAGGAAATGCAACATACGGATTTTAGGTATTCCAGAGGGAGAAGAGTGGATGAAAGGAACAGAGAGCTTGTTCAAAGACATAATAGCTGAGAAACTCCTAAACCTGGAGGAGGAACTGGACTTATAAGTACATGAAGCAAATAGAATTCCTATTACATAAGGGCAAAAAGACCTTCTCCAACACATATAGTAGAAAAACTAGCAAAAGTCAATGACAAAGAAAAAATATTAAGGGCAGCAAGGCAGAAGAAAATAACCTACAAAGGAACCGCTAACAGGCTTTCAGTGGATTTCTCAGGAGAAACCTTACAGGCTAACAGAGAGTGGAATGATATATTCAAAATACTGTAAGACAAAAACATTCATCCAAGAATACTCAGTGAAACTATCCTCCAGATATGATGGGAGAAATAAAAGCTTTCCCAGATAAATGAAAGCTGAGGGAGTTCATTGCCAGTAGACCTCCCTTACAAAAAATGTGGAAGGAAGCTGTAACACCTGAAACAAAAAGGCAAAGGTTTACAAAATTTTGAGCAATGAGATAGACAAAATCAGAAAATTGCAGCTCTCTATCAGAACAGGTTAGCAAACACTTAATTATAACATAAAAAATAAAGGGAAGGAAAGCATCAAAATTAACTATAAATACTTCAATTTAGTCACAAACTCACAACACAAAACAGAATAATTTGTGACAACAATAACACATAAGGGGAAGAGGAAAAGGGCAGAACTTGCTCAGGCTAATGCACATGAGAGGCCATCAGAAAATAGACTATCTCATCTTTAAGATTTTTTATACAGACCACATGGTAACCACTAAACAAATAATCAGAACAGAAACACAAATGATAAATAAAGAGAAAACTAAGAAAATCATCATGGAGAACTACCAATGTGAATTGGTAGCCTGAAATGCATGGGATAAGAAACAAGGGAAATGTAGAAGAACCAGAAAATGAACAATCAAATGGCAACCTTAAATCCTCATATGTCAATAATCACTCTAAATGTAAATGTATTGAATTCTCTAGTCAAAAGAAGCAGAGTGGTGCAATGGATTGAAAAACAAGACTCAACCATATGCTGCCTCAAGGAAACACATCTCAGCTCTAAAGACAAACACAGGCAAGCAAATGGCAAACAAAATAAAGCAGGTGTCGCCATATTTATATCAGACAAAGAAGACTTGAAGACAAAACAGATAATGATAGACAAAGAAGGGCAGTATATAATGATAAAAGGGACACTCCACCAAGAAGACATTACACTTATAAATATATAGTCACCCAACACAGGAACACCAAAGTACATAAAGCAACTAATAACAAACCTTAAAAGGAGATATTAACAACAACACAATAATAGTAGGTGACCTTAGCAGACCACTTATATCAATGGATAGATTATCCAGAGAGAAAGTCAACAAGGAAATACTGGATTAAAATGAAAAATTAGACCAATGGATTTAATAGATATATATACAGAACACTTCATCCAAAAACATTCTTCTCAAGTGCACATGCAGCATTCTCAGGGATAGACCATATGTTAGGCAACAAGGCAAACCTCAGTAAATTTAAGAAGATTAAATCATATCAAGCACCTTTTCTGACCATAATGCTATGAAACTATAATCAACTACAAGAAAAAAGCTGGGAACATTCAAATATGTGGAAACTAAACAACATGCTACTGAACAACCAATAAGTCATTGAAGAAATTAAAGGAGAAATTTAAAAATATCTGGAGACAAATGAGAATGAAAATACACCATACCAACTCATATGGGATGCAGCAAAAGCGGTCCTAAGAGGGAAATTCATAGCAATACAGGCCCACCTTAACAAACAAGAAAAATCTCAAATAAGCAATCTTAAACTACACTTCACAGAATTAGAAAAAGAAGAACAAAGCCCAAAGTCAACAGAAGGAGGAAATAATGAAAATTAAAGCAGACAAACATGAAATTAAAGCAAAAACAACAACATCAAAAACAGTAGAAAAGATGAATGAAACAAAGAGCTGGTTCTTTGAGAAGATATACAAAGTTGACAAACCCTTAGGCAGACTAAGAAAACACTAGAGAAGGCTCAAATAAAATTAGAAATGAAAGATGAGAAATTACAACAGACACCACAGGAATATAGAGGATTATAAGAGAATACTATGAAAAACTATATGCCAACAAATTGGATAACCTAGAAGAAATGGATAAATTCCTAGATTCACGTGACTATCCAAACCTGAATCAAGAAGAAATAGAGAATCTGAATAGACCAATCACAAGTAAAGGGATTGAAACTGTAATCAAAAATCTCCCCAAAAACAAAAGTCCAGGACCAGATGGCTCCTCTACCAAACTTTCAAAGAAGATTTAATACTTTTCCTTCTCAAACTATTCCAAAAAATTGAAGAAGACAGAAGGATTCCCATCTAATTCTATGAGGCCTGATACCATAACCAGGCAAGGACAACACAAAGAAGGAAAATTACAGGCCAATATTGCTGATGAACATAGATGCAAAAATCCTCAACCAAATATTGGCAAATTGAATACAGCAAAACATTAAAAGGATCATACACCATGATCAAGTGGGATTTATATGAGGGACACAGGGATGGTTCCAGATCTGCAAGTCAATCAATTTGATGCACTACATTAACAACATGAGGAATAAAAATCACATGTTCATCTCAATAGATGCAGAATAAGCATTTGACAAGATCCAGCATCCTTTTATGATAAAAACTCTCAATAAAATGAGTACATAAAAATGTACCTCAACATAATAAGGTCCATATATGATAAACCCACAGCCAACATCATACTTAATTGTGAAAAACTAAAAGCCATCCCTCTGAGAACAGGAACAAGACAATGGTGCCCACTCTCCCCACTCCTATTCAACATAGTACTGGAGGTTTGACCAGAAAAATTAGGAAAGAAAAAGAAATAAATGGTATCCAGTTTGGAAACAAAGAAGTGAATCTCTGTTTGTGGATGACACAACTCTGTCTATAGAAAACCCTAAAGAATCCATCAGAAAACTATTGGAAATAATCAACTACAGTAGAGTTGCAGGGTACAAAATCCACTTACAGAAATCAGTTGCATTTTTATACACTAACAATGACTTAGCAGAAAGAGAAGTCAGGAATACAATCCCATTTACAATTGCAACAAAAAGACTAAAATATCTCAGAATAAATTTAACCAAGAAGATGAAAGACTTATACACTGAAAACTACAAAACATTATTGAAAGAAATTGAAGATGACATAAAGTAATGGAAAGATATTACATGCTGCTGGATTAGAAGAATAAACATAGTTAAAATGTCCATATTACCTTAAGCAATCTGTAGATTCATTTTAATTCTAATCAGAATCCCAATGACATTCTTCATGGAAATAGAACAAAGAATCCTGGTGCCAGCCCTGTGGCATACTGGTTAAAGCTCCATGCGCTCCATATCGGCAGCATGGGTTCATGTGTTTGGATCCCAGGTGCAACCCTACACCACTCATCAAGCCATGCTGTGGTGGTGACCCACAGGCAAAGTGGAGGAAGACTGGCACAGATATTAGCTCAGGACCAATCTTCCTCAGAAAAGAAAAAAAGAGAATCCACAATTTATGTGGAACAACAAAAGATTCCAAATAGCCAAAGCAACCCTGAGAAAAAAGAACGAAGCAGGAGAAATCACAATCCCTGACTTGAAAATATACTACAGATCTATAGCAATCAAAAGGGCATGGTACTGATACAAAAACAGACACACATATCAAAGGAAGAGATTTGAAAGCCCAGAAACAAAAACACATCTATGGACAGCTTATTTTCAACAAAGGAGCCAAGAACATCCAATGGAGAAGGGAAAGTCTCTTCAATGAGTGCTGTTGGGAAAACCAGACAGTCTCATGCAAAAGAGTGAAAGTAGACGATTACCTTACACCATACACAAAAATTAACTCAAAATGGATTAAAGACTTGAATGTAAAACCTGAAACCATAAAACTCCTAGAATAAAATATTGGCAGTACACTCTTTGACATCTGTCTTAAGAGTATCTTTTCAAATACCATGTCTACACACACATGGAAACAAAAGAAAAAAATAAACAAATGGGACTACATCAGACTGAAAAGCTTCTGCAAGGTAAAGGAAACCATGAACAAAACAAAAAGACAATTCAACAACTGGGAGAAAGTATTTGCAAATCACATATCCAGCAAGGAGTTAATTTCCAAAATATATAAAGAACTCATACAACTCAACAACAACAACAACAAAAACCCCAATCAAAAGTGGGCAGAGGATATGGACAGACATTTTTCCAAAGAAGATATACAGTTGGTCAACAGGCACATGAAAGGATTCAACATCATTAATTATTAGGGAAATGCAAATGCAAACTACAATGAGATATCACCTTACAACTGTCAGAATGGCTATACTTACCAAGATAAAAAATAACAAATGTTGGAGAGGATGTGGAAAAAACGGAACCCTAATACACTGCTGGTGGGAATGCAAACTGCTGCAGCCACTGTGGAAAAAAGTATGGATATATCTCAAAAAATTAAAAATAGAAGTACCATAAGATCCAGCTATCCCATAACTGGGTATTTATCCAAAAACTTGAAATCAACAACTCAAAGAGATTTATGGAGCCCCATGTTCATTGCAACATTATTCACAATAGCCAAGATATGGAAGCAGCCCCAATTCCCTGCTACAGATGAGTGCATAAAGAAGTGGTATATACATATATACAATGGAATACTATTCAGCCATAAAAAGACAAAATCCTTCCACTTGCAACAACATGGACGGAGCTTGATGGTATGATGATGTTAAGCTAAATAAGCCAGACAAAGGCAAACACCACATGATCTCATTCATATGTGGTAGATAAACACATGGATAAAGAGAATAGATCAGTGGTTACCAGAGGGGAAGAGGATTGGGGGCGTAGCAAAAGGGGTAAAGGGGCACATGTATAGTGATGAGTAAAAATTAGACTATTGATGGTGAGTATGATGCCATCTACACAGAAACTGATAAACGGGAACATACACCTGAAATTACACAATGTTATAAATCATTATGACTGCAATAAAATAACTGAACCAAAAAAGAAAATAGGGAGAAAACAATCTTATTTACACTTGCACCAAAAAGCATAAAATACTTAGGAATAAATTTAACCAAGGATGTGAAAAATCTGCATAATGAAAACTGTAAGAAACTGAAGAAATAATTGAATAACAAAAATTAATGGAAAGACATAGTGTGCTAATGGATTGGAAGAATTAATACTGTTAAAAAGTCCCCACTACCCAAAAAATCTACAGATTCACAAGCAATCCCTATCAAAATTCCAATGTTTTTTTTTTCACAGAAATAGACCAAACAGTCCTAAAATTTGTGCAGAACCACAAAAGACCCCAAAAAGTCAAAGCAAGCTTGAGAAAGAACTAAGCTGGAAGCATATTTCCTGACTTAAAACTATATTAGAAAGCTATAGTAATCAAAACAATATGGCATTGGCATAAAAACAGATACATAGATCAATGGAATAGAATAGTAGAAAGCCCAGAAAAAAACCCACACATACATGGTCAATTAATTTATGACAAAAGAGCCAAGAATATACAATGGGGAAAAGATAGTCTCTTCAATAAATGGTGTTGGGGAAACTGGACAGCCACATGAAAAATAATAACACTGGATCCCGATCTTACACCACACACAAAAATCAACTCAAAATCTATTGAAGACCTGAAAGCATAAAACTCCTAGAAGAAAGCATAGGGATGAAACCCTTGACATTGGTCTTGGCAATGATATTTTGGATTTGACACCAAAAACAAAGGCAGTAAAAGCAAAACTGAAAAAATGGGACTACATCAAACTAAAAAGCTTCTGCGCAGTAAATGAAATGACTAATTCCTAGTAAATCATTAATTATAAGGGAAATGCAAATCAAAATCACAATGATATATCATCTTACATGTGTTAGAAGGCTGTCAATAAAAGATAAGTTTTTTGAGGATGTGGAGAAAAGGGAACCCTCTTGCACCATTGGAGGGCATGTAAATTGGTGCAGTCAAGTATGGAAAACAGTATGGAGGCTCCTTAAGAGATTAAAAATAGAACTACCATATGATCCAGAAATTTCACTTCTGGGTATATACTGAAGAAAACGACATCATCACCACAAGGCAAGAAAATCCTTCCATTTATAGCGACATAGTTGGACCCTGAGGGCATTATGTAAAGTGAAATATGTCAGACAGAGAAAGATAAATACTGTTATGATGTCACTTGTATGTGGAATCTGAGCAAACTAGACTCATAGAAACAGGGAACAGATTGGTAGTTGCCACAGGCGAGGGGCGAGGGTGGGGGAAATTGGTGATCATCAAAATGTACAAACTTCGTTATAAAGTAAATAAGCTCTGGAGATTTAATGTACAGCGTGGTGACTGAACTTAACAATACTGTATTGTATATTTGAAAATTGCTGAGAGTAAATCTTAAAATTTCTCATTAAAAGAAAAAGATTGTAACTCTGAAGTGATAGATGTTAAACTGATTGTGGTAATCATTTTACAATATACACACACGCGTGCGCGCGCACACACACACACACGTATCAAATTGTTACATTGTACACTGTAAATTAATACAATGTTATGTGTCAATTATATCTCAACAAACCTGGAAAAATACAATAATGACATTAAGAAACAAAATCAGACAAAGATTATCGCCAGAGATAAGGAAAATTTCCCTTTGAATCTGTTATTAGTTTTCTTTGTTATTAGATCTATACACATTAAGAATATTTATATGCTCCTAATTAATTATCCAAATGACTAAAGTGCTGTTTTGCTTCTCAGCCTGTCAGCTACTGATTTGACAGTTGTCTGGAAGGGAAAAGTAGCAAGAAATGTCTTGTTTACCATTCTAACCTACCCTCACTTCATTTGAATTCAGATCCACGAATCCTTACTATCTTGAAATTTCTCTGAGGGCTTCAATTATAAATGTTGTTAAAAATTGTCTTATATTTCATTCATTTCTTGGTACTATGATTGGTTTGAAACAGCCCAATCCGTTGTTGCCGGCAGTGGCACTCTTGTATAATATTTTTATATGATTCTTAAAACTCTATTACCTACATTTATCAAGTCACCATCCAGTCCATTTTGGAGCAACTCATACAATGAAGAATTATCTACTTTAGCTCCTAATTTTTGTCAAACCTGTCTACTTTTTTGTTATTCATATCTTTGTATCCCAACAGTCAGCATGTTGAGTTCACACAGTAGATGCTCAATATATGCTTGCTGAATTAATGTACAAACAAATAGCCATATTTTGGTCTTAAATATGTCTCTTCAGTTAATCTAGAAACATTAACTTTTCTCTGCAACAGTCTTTTTAATCACTATTTGAAGATAGATGGTATTTTCCCTAATCATTTCCCTAATTAATTTCTCTACAGGTGAAATGTCCCTAGTGCTTTCCATTGTGTCCCACAAAATAATTCTTGCACTTTCTACTGAATGAGTTCCAATTTTTCGTTTATTTCTTAATACACTTCAATGTCAATTGCCAGTCCAAATCTATCATACCCCACTCCCGTGTTACAATCTCAAACATCACATTTTTGAGATTCCCACATTACATTCAAATTTTAATAACTCTCTCTCTCAGTGTTATATTTTATTCTTGTTCTGATTATTCAACAATTCATCTCTGGGAAATTTTTACACTGTTAACTCTTTTCATGCCATTTACGACTAAGACATGATACCTGGAGAATTGGAGATCTGTCCAAAGCTGAGCTGTTTAATACTGTATCTAGTAGCCATAGGTGACTATTGAGCATTTGAAATGTGGCTAGTCTGAATCAAGATGTACTGGTAAGTGTAAAATATATACTGAATTTCAAAGAATTAGTTAAAAATTATAAACCAGCTCACTAATAATTTTTATATTGATCACATGTGAAAGTGATATCTTAGATATATTGAGTTAAACAAATATATTATTGAAATTAATTTTACCTACTACTACTTACTCTTTATGTCTATTGACAGGAGATTTAAAATTACATATGTGGCTTGTCTTTGTGGCTCACGTTTTATTTCTATTTGACAACACTGTCAACAGTGTTGCCACACAGCTGTTCAGTAACAGAGAACTCAAACTCAATTTCTCTGACTATAGATCCATGTTGACTAGATCTGTATATTGTGGCTTGAGGAGAAACCAGATTCCAGGCAATCAAGTGGCTTCAAAGTCTATCTTTACTGCAGAGGTCCTATAGTAGAATCACCATTTCTACCTTGAATAATTTCACTAATTGACTTTATGATGAAGGACAACAGCAGGCAATAATTGGAAATGTTCTCTTTGGGATTCTGGAGGTAGGATTTTAACTTATGTAGATTACACTGATTTCTATTTTGAACCTGTACTAAGAAATCCCCTTAAAACAGATTGAATGAAAGAATCAAGTCAGTGGCACACTCACTTTTAAAGCTTAATACAATGGTATGTGTTACATTAAAGTATAATTTGTCACTTCACGGAAAGTCACCCTGCAGCAAGGTTCTGATTATAATAGTCTTTCTTTAGATAATTTCCCAGGCACATTGCAACACACAAATGAAATAAAGGTATGATTTGTTCTCCTGTTTTGTTGGATTCAGTCTTGCAGCTGATAGAAGTTTATTTTTATCTTAACATTGGAGGTTGCCTGTAGGGCTGCTGAATAATTAAGGACCACTTTCCCTGTGGTTCCACAATAACAAAATACTGAGGCCTTTTTCTATCATTAGACAGTAACAGAAAACAGAGTTAAGGATGTTACTTAGAAAAATAGTAACTTTTTATTGAATGAAATTGGCAATTCTATTTGCACCTTTTTCCCTTAAATTTGCAAATTACTTGGTACTCCAGCATTAATGAACATAGGTGATGTTCATCTAACAGTTCAAGAGACCCTCCAAGTGAAACTCCTGTGGTAAATAATTTGCCAATTTACGTTAATCTAAGTATAGACACTTCATGTAGGGATCTTTGTTAAAAACTTCATACACTGTTCCAAGAGTTTAAGAAAAAAATTTTCTTTAGTTTAATTACTCCTGTTGTACCCCACTTTTAATTCTTTGTGGCCCACCTGAACTTTTTAGTCTGTGATAACTCATGGTCTGGAGTGTGATGTGTCAGTCACTTATCTGGAATCCTCTCAAGGAGGGATAGCTGGAAAAAAAGTCCTTGGTGTGCATGTAATGCAACTACACAAATCTGGTTAAATTGGTGCATCATCTCTGGGTTATCATTAGAAGAAAGACAAAGGACACGTGGGTTCAGGGTCATATGGGTTAACTAAATATTATCAAAGGGGCATACTTTTCAATATACATACAATAACATTTCTTTAATTCCTTACTATCTAGCTCTCTTTTCTTCATATTTCTCTTTTTGTAGTTCACCTCAGAAAACATTTTAACTAACTTGCTCCAATGCAGTGCTGATTAAATAATCATGTCTACCTCCAACTAATCCTGTTGTTCTCTTATAGAGTCATATCCATTTTCTTCATAGCAACTATGATTATTTTTAAATCATAAGTTTGTTTAGTTACCTAATTTCTGTCTCCCATTAGACTCTAAGTTCCAAAAATCATGGATCTTACCTATATTTTTCTTTGTTTTATCTTCAACATCTAGCACAGGGTCTATAATATAATGGTTGCACCATAGCTGTCTGATAATATTATTGAATCCAGAATAGAGACCCTGCTTCATCTAGAAACATGAGTGATGCCATAGCAGGATCAATAGGGATCTGGATAAGGTCTGGTTGGGCAATAGAAGGCTGGCAGACCAGGAGGTAGAATTGCAAAGGAAGAGCAAAGGACTGGATAAACTGAGGCATTTCTATAGTTGGATCACCCAGGAGCACTGCCAATAAATTATAATATATAAATCTATAACACCTCAATTTATAATATGTGTATAATTTATATTAATTTTTAACCCACTAAACATGCTCTATTTTCTGGACTAGTCCAGGTTATTCTTCTTTTCTTTTGGTCCATATTTTGCATATTGTATCCTTGAGTTTACTGTGCCATTCTATTAGGATCGTTTGCTTCTTTTTGTTAGGACCCTTATTACTATTTGCTGATTTTATATTTAAAATCGCATCCTCAAATGATTAAAGCTTAATGTAAGTATTAAGTCTTTATCATAACATTAAAAGAGATTTGTTTCCTCCAATGATGTATGCAACGTTCTAACTACTTTATTATTTATTTTTCTGAATTAACATTTGCATGCCACTTTATCTTATGGATCTTTTTTGATCTGTGATTTTTGCCTATATTGATGGCTCTATTCGTTTTGAGGTTTGAGGAGGAGGAGAATAGTACACAGAGAAAATTTTAAATGTCTTTTAATGGAAATACTCTCTTACACAATTCATGAATAAAGTCAAAGCTGAAAAGCAATAAAGTACATCCTCTATCCTCATTGTCTTTCCCCAACTAATCCCAATGAAACATACCCCAACACATACAATAGTAAACAACATTGCTCTTAATTATTTGTAGCCTTCAGGATGCAGAACAGTTAGGATACAAGCCCATGAAACAAGTTTTTTTTGGTCTTCATATTCCAGGAACAGGCAATCTGAATTAAAATGGAATCCTTCCTCAAAGTGTTGGATAAAAATGTAATTTTTGTGTGTGGCCAAACAACTAACAAAGAAAGAGAAATCTCTTAATGCCAAGAATAAAGTAAGTATAGGTACTCTATATAATTGCTTACATTTTTGTGAATGTGCATATTAACAAGGGAACATATTTAAATGTTTAATTTTGTAGCAATGTACTCAGGGATAGATGTTAATGTTTATACAGTGATTAGCAGGAAATGTTTAATAGCGTGGTTACAGGAGGCAATAAAATCATGGCGCTTTAAAGGGTTAAGGTGAAAGTACCCCTAGCGAAAGTAACTCTCCAAAAAAGCACCAAGGAAACTCCCCTGGATACCTTCCATTATCCCAAAGATCCACCCCTCTTCCTTCTTTACCCCACTGTGCCCCAGGTGACCTGTGGGAACCATATCAACTGGCTCACTTGCTGTCTGGATTTTGGTTGGAGTACACCAATGAGGAGTACAAGCAAGAAAATGAAGGAATGGAGGTGAGATGTGGATATTTATTTCCCTAGCTTCTTGTTTTCAGTTTTACCATATGTAAGTGATTCCCCGACCTAAGGTCAGGAGGCCATTCAATACGGTTTTATCAGCCTCAAGGTTTTAATGAATGGCTCTATCTTCTCACTCCTTCAACTTGTTGTCAGCCACTGAGCCTTCCTATTACCATCCCTGAGGTATTATAGTCTTTTGATTTTCCTACAGCTTGTCTGCATCTTCAAAAAATTCTTTATTAATTCTTTTCAAATATTCCAACATGAATGTACCATATATTCGCTTCCAGGACCTTGGCTGACATGGAAACTAAAAGAAATGTACCATTCGCTTTGTGTTTAATGGGGATGAATATCTTTTTATTTTTTTTCATGGTCAAGGAAACTATACAAGAAGCTTCAAGTTCAAATTTACCTTACTTATATACTACTGGAATCATAAAATTTAAATATTAACATAAAAATTGTTCCAGGCTAGGTACAGCAATGGCTCATTTGATGAAAACAAAATTTTAAAAATGCTATGAAGGACCTGTCCATAACTCAAGGACATGATTTTAGCGTCAGAAGTGGCAGGGATTCAAACTTCACTTAATATAAGCTCACATTCAAAACTGACAAAACATATGAGGAAATGATTCATCCTGAATGAGTCAAGAGCCATATCACAGGGGATGATTAGTATGTTAAAAACAGAAAACAATGCAATAGCCTGAAATAATCAATTAAACTAATGAGTTTACAATGAGTATACACAAGAAAAATACTATGAAAACTAGGGATATTTGAAAAAAATAATTTAATAAACTGTGTAGAATATTTTCTACACTGAATGTATATATATAAAATATATGTATCTATATAGAGAGAGAAGTTCAAAGATATCAAAGACAGAGTGAGATTTTCAACTTCAGTCTAAAATAAATTCTAAAAAAAAAAAGATAATATACCCTATTGCTAAATATTACAGGCAATATTTGATAAGATGATGACTGAGAATCTTTCAGGATTGATTAAAGAACTAAAACTGAAACTGAATACATTGTTTAAAAAATAATGTCAAAGAGGGTAAAAAAAAAGAATCTGAAAAAAGAGCAAAGATATATTTCCGCAAAAAGCACAATAAATAGGTTGCTCTTTCAACAGCTCCCATGTACTCTGTGAACAATGGGAAAATGTCTTTAAACTGCTGAGGAAAATATACCTAGCTACACTATCATTAGAGAATGAGAATAATCCTTTCGAAAAATAAAGCATGAGAGCTTATTACTCACAATATGCTATAAGATTTACTAAAAGTCCTGTGTGAGCTGGAAAAAAATTAAATGTAAAAAGATGACAAATGCAAGAAATAATCTGAGGAAGAAAGTGTTAAATAAGTGAGTTACTTTAAAATAAACTCTTTTTTCTTCCGCTGATCTCAAACATTTCATCTTCTCTGAAATATCTAGCTTATGAACATTCAACTTAGTGATTTTGTGCAATGACATTTGCTGCTCTTCTACAGTGAAAAAATGAATTTGTTTTGTTTTGATGATGAGGGGTAGATCTCCACTGAGAAGAAAAATAAATGTCATGCTATATGACATATATGTCATGTCATAGTGTAGGAATGTTAATCATTTAGCCATTTTGCAATTGTATTATATCTTAGTGCAAAAAAAAAAGTAAAGTAAGAAATGGGGAAGAGAGGAGCAGTCCACAGAAATGTTCCTCAAATGTTAATATGCATGCAAATAGTCTTGTTACAATCTAGACTTGATTATTTCTAGGTGGAGCTCAAAAGCCTGAATCTCCTTGAAGCTCCAGGGACTAATGATTCTTCATTGCCCTGACATGCTCTGAGTGGCAAGTGTATCCCTACCTTCTGGAGAGAGTAATATTTATTTGCAATCTCTACATATGACACAAAAAATTACTATAAATTGCTTCTTCACTAAATTGTGAACAGTTTTGTATTTCCGTGTTGGAGTATTACTTCCTTCTCAAATCTTACTTTATATTTACCTTTGATACTTCCTTCTTGAAAGGTTAGAAGGCCAGCCACCTCACCTGATAATTCAGATAAGCTATACATCATTAACTCATGCTTTTAAATTCCAGGAGTGTTTTTTTATCCACTATTTAAAGTAAAATCAAATTTTCGGTTCTCTCTCATGTAAGTAAACTACTTGCTTGACATTCAATGATCACACTAAATGATCTCACACAAATGTGGGGATATTTCACTAAACATCCTCATCTTCTCCTGCTTTATCTCTCTTTGTCTAGCTGTTAACTAACTACTGTAGTTCTCCATTCTCTAATTAAGTAATTAAACACATGTTTTGGATTTGTAATATGTAGAGTGCTTCTATCATTACAGGTAGAACAATAAGAATGTGGTTAATTGTATTTGTTTTCTGCAGTGGAAGAAAACAGAGACAGATGGGACTGAGCAATTTGTTCCTAAGTCTGAGACAGTGCATTGTGACAGATTTGTGATGAATGCCAAAACCATCACAGTTGACTGTCCTTATTGTAATATTTAATATTTGGATAATTGCTTTATTGATACTACAGGATGGAAATAGTGAGGTCTTTAAGGAGAAGTGTTCTGGATGTTCTGATTTGAGATTGCTTTGAAATGGCTAATACAACTTTATTCCTATAATTTTAACTTACATTTCTATACTAGTGAGAGGTGGATGGGATAAGAACACAAAATCTATTGAAGTGAAAGTCTAGGCTTGGGTTTCATTCGAAGGGAAATAAGGTGGAAAGATGCTTAATGATCCCAGAGCTTATAGATTGTACCTTGTTATCTCCTTCCATTCCTCCATCTTGCACCTACCTCGATCTCCTCTCACCTATACTGATGCCTGAAATTCTTTTGGGGATAGCGGTTACATGATTTTCCTTACACCTTGTGGAAAACAGTTGGAGTAATAATTCCACAAGGAAAAGAAGCTCAGTGATCTATTCACCTTAAGGAATAAATGAGTGATATTTTTCCTAAGATTATTTTTGATGCATAGAAGATGTGCTAAGTGTATTTAAACAGATGGAAGATTGGAAAAGTGAAAATTGGGTCAGACAATGAGATCAGACTCAGTTTGACTGGAGCCAGTAAACCCACAGTTTGACTAGAAATGGCGAATACTCTAAACTACTAATATATTTTGTTAATTAGTAAATCCAAAATTTTCAGGGTTCTTTTTGGATTTTTCTTGTTTTCCAAGTCCAAGATTTTGTCAATTTTAACCAATAAATTTCCTCAGTTGGAATACTTGAAAACTTCTCCTTGTAATTTTTGGCTTGTTGACTACTAGCAGAATACAAGCTCTTTAAAGTCAATGACCGCTTACTTTAGTTTTCCACTTACCATGTCTGGGATGAGGCCTTACATATATGAGGTATTCTAGGCAGTTACTAAATGCTTAGGTGGAATGAACATGAATCTTTTCTACTGTCACTTTCAGGTGCCTATTAGTGACTATTTATAACAGAAGAATAATTTTTTAAAAATACAAAATTTAGGACAAAAACAAATCTAGGTTAAAACTCTGGCTCTGCTAACCTCATGATATTGTGGTCTTGGGATAATTAATTCCTTTGAACCTCTGCTTTTTCATCTGTAAAATGGCAATAACTTCCATCAGAGATCCTTTTGAGTATTAAGACTTGTCAAAGTTAAACAAAGCCAGACATTAGTTAAAGCATTAAAAAATAATGTTCATTCAGTAACTACTAATGATAGAGGAAAGGAGTTAATTTCATTCTGATTTGCTCAGAGGTGATGGCATTTTAAAGAGAGAATGAAGGAACAGGGAGGGGGTGAGTGGTACTCAGTGGAGTCAGGGAAGTGAAGAGTTACAAAGGGTCAGTCAGTGTAAATGCAATTAGGTAAGCTGTGTCTGCTAGCTGGAAAACATGGAAGTTAGGATTCTATATCCCCACAGAGACTGGGAGACAGAGGACCTATCTCTCATCATGGTTACTTTTCAAAAGAATGGCATTCAGGTCCTCAAGACAGATACTCCTGAATTGTAGGAGATACATATTCACAATTGTAAGCCCTTTATAGTAAATACTTTAAAGAAGGGAGGGCAGGGGTCTATCATCCCAAATTGGCTAGAAGAAACATTAAATTCTCCTGGCAGTGTTGAACATTCTCAGGTAGATATTTGGGGAGGTGGGAGTGGGGCGTTCTGAGGTCATCCTAGGGATGCAGTTCCATTTCTAGAAGGCAAGCTAGAGTTTGGTCCTCTTTTATTGCAGATTTCTGCAGCTCTGAGTCAAAATGACTGTAAAATCCATAACATGATACCTGACACACCATAGGCAGTTAGCTCAATCTTTCAAAGTCCATTATGAAGAAGCACCTTAATCATTCAAAGAGCACGTGTAGTTTTAAGTTAATCAATATGTTATATAAAGATACAGTTCTTTAAAGTTGGAATGGATGAAAAATAGGTTTAGGATTAAGTAAAATATATATTCTCATGAGGAATACTTGGATAAGAATAATAACAATTTTAAACTTGCTTGCTTATGAATAGCTGTCAGGGTATAAACTCAAATGAGCTCTAAAAGGTACAAATTATCCAGCAATAATCAAGTCATAGAGTTTTTAAGTTATGACAGCTTTCAGAGATGCCACATGAAAGAAAACCAAGGCAGCAGTCTTCTTTTAAGGCACCTGGCCTGCAGAGTGATTCCACATGTGAACTCATACCTTGCATGACACCAAAGCACCGCTGGCATCAGCGAGGTCCAGAGTAAAGGAACAGACACCATTTCCAACTCAGACATCCTCACTCTGCCTCTATTTTCACCTCCATGTTCGTGCTTTGCTCAGTCATTCTGATGCCTCTTTTACTCGACTTTGACTTTTTACTTACCTGCTCTCCATTGGTCCTAACCTGATCTGAACACATGTCTGACTTGGGTGCTGGGAATTAGAATCAGTTCAGTTTCTCTGGTCAAAGCTGATGTGTCATTTCTGATCTTCATCCATGGCCAAGTTCAGTCCCAGATTTTATGTAAAACACTTTAGATGGACATCAGACCTGAATTTTCCTCATTTAAGAAATATAAAACTGGGGTTCCTTTAAATGCAGGGATTGTAATCTTCCTGAGCTCTTGCCCTAGATTATAGCCACCTCCAAAGTAGATGTCATCATTAATCATCACCTAAAATTTACCATCATCATCATCACCACCATCATCATCACCACTAAACTTGGTTGAGCACTGACTTAAGTGTCAGACACTGTGCAAAGATCTCTGTAGGGATTATTTCACTTAATTTTAACTGCAACACTATATGGTGAAGTTGATGGTAAAACTGAAGCTTAAAGAACACTCACTAAGTAAAGAACCTGGATTTAAACTAAGTCTTGTATAAAACCCAGTCTGGATTCTTAGAGCTGCTGCTTCATTGTATCTCAGTATAACTTGCAGTACACATCAAAGGCTAAATCTAGAACCGAAAAAAAAAAAACAGAGAACTTAGTTAGCATTTTTCAGAATACTAGTAAAGTGGCAATTTTCTTTTCTCTTCCACTGTCTTAATGTTATTTTGTGATTAGGTAAAAAATGCTGACAAGTAGTTGAAATTTTAGTAAGATCTTTTATGAAACAACCAGATTTAGTGACTGTCATAAACCCTTATATTGACGGCTGGCATTACCTGGAATCATTGTCTTCTGGGGAATAATTGGAAACTCTTTGGTTGCATCTGTCCAGCTGTGTATTCTTTGAGTGCTGCTTAATTTCCTTCTCTTTTTAATGAAAAAAGTAAAAAAATAGTAATTTTCTGTGGCTCATAAACAGTTGAAGAATTGCAAATAGAGATAGCTTGGATGTATAAACCTAAAATTTCATTTAAAGGAAACATTTAATAAAATTATTTAGTTGGTCTAATGTAGCTTATGATGCAGTGCCAAGGCATTTAAAAGTAAAAATCTTTTTGAGTTGTGAGATTACAAACAGCATCTGGAAATAATAAAATTCTGTGGTCTGCTTCCTTCTTTCTTATCTTTTAAAGCTTGGGAGGATATTCCCACACTTGCATGTTTTAAAATGGCTGTTCTTTTTCTTTCTCTCTTTTGTAAGAAGGCGATCTTATATATCAAGTATCAAAACTATAGAGAGATTTCCTTAAAAAAAAAAAAAGGAATTTCTAAATGTCAAGCCCAGGTTTTGTAGCCAAATAGAACTGAGATAGACTCTACCTTCTTTGTGCTGATCGCTTGTGGTATGACCTGGGACAAGTTACCTCCCTGCATACTCATTATGATGATTCGTAGATGGATACACGAGAGATAAATAGATAGCCATTATGCTTAATATAAATAATTTATATTATATATAGGCCTACGTGGATATATATTATATATCTGCATATATATAAAGATATATATCCTATACATAAATGTGAGTTGCACAAATGTAAAAGCCAGGGTCCATGTTACAAACCTCTCTCCTCTCTACATCAAAATCATCTCTTTCAATTAAACTTCCTTATTTTGAATAAATGAATTCATGTCAAGAAAAAAAAATAATTGCTATCAGTTTAATTCCCATTTCCTCCAGAAATACTGGCATTTTAAAAAATGACAGAAATAAAAACATTGATATTTAGGAATACCAGTGGGGAAGATATTTTGGGCAATTCCTGGTGAGCAAATGTCTATCTTGCCAATGCCAAAATGAAATTTATCTCACAAGTCCAGTTGCAGAAGGCGGTGATGAGGCCAGAGGTAATTGCAATAGCTATTGCTTTAGGCTCCTTAACAGTCAGGGCAGATGGACTGTGGGTTTGGATGGCAGGAATTGAGTGGAGATAAGTAAAAATGAAATATGCTGATATTTACCAAATATACAATCATGATATATCCTAAACAATTGTGCCCTAAACCTGGAAATATAATATTTGAGTTCATTTAAATCTTTTCTCTACCTGCATTGTTTAATAATAGGGTTCTTACACTCTTCTCTATAACATAACTCTTACTCTATAAAACAGTGTCTTGCACAATATTTGACTTTTTTGATACTCACAGCAGTTCCATGAAGATAATATTTTCAAATCCATTTGAATCATAATGGGAAAAATTTTAAAGGAATGAAAGAGAAAAGAGAAAAGGGGATAGAAAAGGAAAATAATATCTGTTAAGAGCCTACTCAGAGAGTATCCCAGCTGTGTTAAATCATTAGCTCATTTACTCTTCACAATAACTCCATGGAGTAGGATTAGTTCCCCATTTGCTTTTCATAAATGAAAAAAAATGAAGCTCAGAGTGTTTAGGCATCTTGTGCAATGTCACATGTGAAAGGCAGTGTATAATCATGCCGGGATTTGTATCCACCTGTAAGTGTCTTCAAAATTAACTAATATGTGGGGCTGCCCGGTGGCGCAGCAGTTTAGTCCACGCTTGGCAGCCCGGGGTTCGCAGGTTCGGATCCCAGGCGCCCGCCAACGCACTGCTTGTCAGCCACGCCGTGGCGACGTCCCATATAAAGTAGAGGAAGATGGGCACGGATGTTAGCCCAGGGCCAGCCTTCCTCAGCAAAAAAAAGGGGGAGGATTGGCAACAGATGTTAGCTCAGGACTGGTCTTCCTCACACACACACACAAAAATTAACTAATATATAATGTGTTAGACACCAGCACACGTCTGACTGCAATTTGTGATCTTGCCATGACATCAGATGTGTTTGCTGTATGATAGCCCCCCATGACCAGTCACCAAGCAAATGACCCTCTCTACAATGAATCTTCTAATGAACCTTGAGACCCTTTGCTTTGGAATTATCCTCTTTCCCAATTTGATCTCCTAGGGCTATGTGATATTATAAAGCAAGAAGAATTTCCTGGGATCTCTCTAAGTCTTGCTTCATCATCATCATCATCATCATTATTTTACAATTTAGATGGCATCTTATTCTTGCATTTCTGAACAGGAACAAAATGACTGACTTGAGTTATACTCTGGTCTCACCAATAAAGTCCCTAGATAATGAATTTTCTGAATTTTGAAGCTAAAGGAGCATGTTGCCTTCTGGGCACAGTTTAGTGAAATTAATGCCTGCTCTTTTGAAAAAGAGGGTATAACACATTTAAATATACTTATTCAATACTGTGATTTCAATAATTTGAATGACCACGTGGTAAAAACCTCTTTTTTGAAGCTAAGAGAAACATACAAAGAAAAGTATTAAGTTGACTCTAGTTCAGGCAGCTTGGGGATTGATTTTTAATGAAATATGTAAGACAAAAAGCAAGACACATTATATTTGGATTTGTTTCTTACTTCTCTATTCCAAAGACACCTTTCAATGCTTGTTCACAAGCAGCTGTCAGCATCTGTCTTCAAAGATGAAATAAGGAAAAGAAAATGACAATAGAGTGCATCTATCATATCTCTGGAGAAGAACATTTTTAATTTCCTTTAACTTACTCTACTTAATTTGACAGTTGGAAACTTTCGTCTCATTTGGTCCCCAGAACTCGGTGGTATGCATAGCTCAGTGAGCTTAATTTTATTACAGATGTTATCCAAATACTTTTTAATCATCCAAGATCATGATAAGCACCAGAGAAGCAATGTTATTTAACAGAGACACTTAACAGTGAATTAAACAGAGATGGTACTGACTAATAAAGTTGAGTTTCCTGCTGCAGTCTATTCTATTTACATGTTATTTTTGAGATGAGACTGCCATGGCTCAGATCTTGAGATTCAAGCCTTCTTTGATTATGCAGTAAAATGACATCAGTTGTAACTTTTATCACAATATGTGTGATAATTCCCATAGGGCCTGAGATCGAGTTCAATTTGGTGTTAGTATCACATGAAAGGAAATGGTAAGAAACAATGCTGGGGTGGAAATTTCTTTTCAAATTACAAAGAATCTCTAATTTCAGGCTAGAAAGTTGGCTTGTTTTGGAAAGGAGAGATCAAATTAAAAAGACTTTGATCAAATCATCAGTTTTTCAAATGTTCACATAGAAATCTGCCAACAAAGCCAGCTTGAATGGACCACTTTCTTAGTTGACAATGAAAGATACTCATGTTTGGAAAATGTGCACATTCCAGTACTCATTACCACCAATTAAAGTGTGACTGGAACACATATGTAAGCATGTAGAAAATAATTTAAAAGTGAAAAAATGTAATCTTTACAGGCATAACTAAGTCCAAAAATAAGGAAAACATAAAACTTCTGGACACTATCTTTGTTTAGCTATTATATAAAATTTACCATCTTAGTGAATATACAAATTGAACAAACTAAATATCAAAGAAAGACAACCAAACTTTTTTGTTGTTAAAATCACATTTGTTAAAACCATCGTATATGGCAAAAATGCATTTATTCATGCTTTCCTCTGTCAGTAAAAGGAAAACTCATCTCATGGTCTCATAACATTGTCATTTGACTAGACCTTGAATCAAAAGAGAAAAAAGAGTAGGCAAGCAGAGCTTATGAGTGAATGACTATGCATATACAGGATTTTGAATAAGACCTGCATTTCTGCAGCCACGAGTTCACTTCTGTTCCTGATGAATAAGCATAGTAGTTCCTTCACACTGTTTGCGTTCTTGTTGGCCCTCTCGTTAGTCGATATTAACCTGGAGATGGCTGAGGAACAAATCAGTAGACGAGGTGGGGACAAGGACAGCCTCATTTCTTGGACTTCCATCAAATAAACAGTTTCACCAAAACAACAACTACCAAAGTAAAGGATTCTACTATTTTTGGCATGGATAGGAAACAAATTATTTATGTTATTTTATAAAAAATTAAATAATTTATTTATTTTATTACCAGAAGCTCTTTAGTTTGAATAATCAGGCTGTTTTCATGGCCTCAAATGCAAACCTCAATTAGTATTTTTCACCCTATGTTAAGACTTGTTTTATACTTCACTATTTCCTCTCCTAGAGCGTAAACTACATGAAAGTAGAACTAGGACCATTATCCCTGTCAGTTCAAGTCAGAGAAAAGCCAGAGATGAGTCTCGGTGGTTGTTATGTATTTTGTTGTTGCTACTGTTGTTTTTATCATTTTTTTCCCCTCTAACTACAACTAGCATATAATCAGTGAAAGATGAGTTAGGGAAAAGAGCCAAAAAAAAAAAAAAAATCAGATAATCTCCCCAACCAGAAATAATCTCTGCTAATATTTTGGAATATTCTTTCTAGATATATATTTATCCCTTCTCATCTGTGATTTTATAGGCATAATTTCACAAATAATTTTACCAGCACCCACTTAAATTATTGATGGCAATCTTTCTCTTCTACAATATCACATCTTCATTTCTCAATGACATCCTTTCCAACAAATGTAAATAGGTAAAGCATCTCCAATCTTTAAAATGCCTATTTCAACAATTTCATAATCTACTGTTTCCCATTGATCCATTAACCATTTAAAACTAGCTAGCACCTACATAACCAAAATAATTTCAGTATTACCAACAACTACTATGCTACTAATCAAATGGATGTATACTTTAGTCCTTGTCTGATTTGCCTCATCTGTAAACACTCTCCTTGGTGTTATCACACTGTTTTATATTTCCTCTTAATGCTTTTGATACTGCAGAACTTCTGCTGGTAATCTTCTAAACTATTAAATGTTGACACTTATCCTGGTCCCTAATCCTATAGTTCCCCCCAAGGCAATCTCATCCACGCCATTAGCTTTCATTACCTCCCACGTATAAGGGACTCACAAACATATCAACAATCCAGATTTCTTCATAAAGTTCCAAATCTATATACCTTACTAATTCTCTACGTTTTTACTTAAATGTTTGAAAAGACCCTGAAAACTTTTAGTTTCAGTTCCCACATGTAAAGAGATTGGAAGTCTTCATTCCCATCCTTACAAGAAGACAAAGTTGAACGAACTAAAAATCAATAACTTTTTTGGAACCATGAGAGAACTAAAGTTTCAGGGCAAACTGCCACCCCAAAATCTGGAATGCTAGGCAAATCTAGAGATCACAAAGGAGACCTATTTATCTGGAGCAGAAGCTGCTGGTGCCACAAACCAATAGGAATACTTTGATGGCAAACCGTTGGAGGTTGCACTTGGACTAGCTTGAGAGCAAGAAGCTTCTGGAGTCTGCAGTCTTGGGTGACACCAACACTTTCAAGAATTTTACTTCCAGAAATCCCACCAGGTTATGACATTCTGGAAAAGACAAAATCATAGAGATGGTAAAAATGGTGGTTTCTAGGGTTTGTGGTGGAGGAGGGATGATTGAATAGTTGGAATACAGGGGATTTTGTGTAGTGGTGAAAGTACTATACATAATGCTGTAACGGTGGATCCATGACACTATGCACAGTTCAAAATCCATAGAACTTTACAGTGCAAAGAGTGAATCTTAATGTAAACAAATTAAAAACATATGTATCTAGGAAGTCAGAGGATTCCAGGTTGGAATGCAGAATGTGACAAAACATTTTAACAGTATGACAGATGTGTGAAACAATCTCACTGAAGGGGTGGTGGAAAAGGTGCTGACTTAAGTAACTTTGGAAATGAATGGAGTCTGTGAGCCTAAAGGCAAACAAAATTATACATAGCTCCCTTAATCTAGTCAATACAGTGTTTGTCATGAAGGTATGGGTTAATATTGTGATACCACTCTTCATGTATACTGGAATTGAACAATTCGGTAATTAGATGCTATATGGAGGGAGATAGGCTTCCCATTGTTGGAGGTGGAGCTTATAGATAAGCAAGGGGAGAAGGCTCGATGATATATATGGTAGTGGGTTAGGGTTAGAAATATCAGCATGAACCCATTTTCCATTAAGAAAGATGAATATATGCACAAATATTTATAGATATGGTTATATAGATGGGTTAGGATACACACACTGATTTCTTTGTTCTGTCAGGCAGGAGAGCCAGAAACAATGATGCCTTAGTAACAACAAGGATGCCTAGCGCCCAGATCTTGGTTTCTCATATCATTCTTCAGTGAAAATAAACAAGTTTCCTTGGGGAAATGGCTGATTCTAGGACTGAGCAGGAAATATATATCACGACCATGGAGGAGCATCTTGAATTGTCAGTAAGTAAAAAAGGCTCGAAAAAAAAGCCTATGTTGATGGGAGTATGTCAAAGTACATAAAAAACAACCAAGGCTAAAACTGGAACAATTGGGGTAATATAATAAATGCATTTTATTATATTATAATCCCAAATATAAAATAAATATCCATGAGTTCATACTGATATAAATAAATGATTGATAAATAAATGGGATAGAGGAGACATAAACCTGACACTTTAAGTATAGGATGAACGTAGTGACTTCCTTCCAAAAAATACATTATGGAAAAGGATTAAACTTAGGTGCCTAACAGTACCTGACAAACACTGCCTCAGCTGGGTGATGAAGGTCAGCATGAGCAGTCATAAATCATGTAGATAGTGTGTACCCTTGACCTGATGTGATGAAAATGGCACTTTGTCTCTGTGATCTTGCCAAAATTCACAGCCCAAGGTAAAACATGAGTAAAAACATCAGACAAATCCCATTCAGGCACATCCTACAAAATACCTGACAAGCAGTCCTTAAAACTGTCAAGGTCATCAAAAACAAGAAAAATCTGAGAAATTGTTATAGACAAGAGGAGCCTAAGGAGACATGACAACTAAATGTAAAGTGGAGTCCTGGATGGGATCTTGGAACAGAAAAAAAGGACATTAGGTAAAAACTAAGAAAATCTTAAAATCTAGACCTGAGTAAATAATGTACGAATATTTGTTTATTAATCAGAACTAATGTATCTTTACTATCATAAGCCATCGATAATAGGAGAAATTACACGTAGGGTATATTTGACCTCTCTATGCTATCTTTATAATTTTTCTATAGATCTAAAACTATTCTAAAATAAAAATTGTATTTTAAAAAGTCTACGAAATTTTTATGACAATATTGTGTTTTCCTTTGTCAAACCTAGAGTTGACTTTTCCTATACCCACTTCCCCAACCCCATTATGTCTGTCACCTTAATAGGCCGTATTGCATATGACATTTGTGGCTGCCTGTTTTTTTTAAATTAGCACTATATTGAAAACATTCCAATAAACATCCCTTTGCACACAAGTTTAACAATCAATGTGTATACACCATAATTACATAACCAATATTCTGCTGTTGGAAATTTGGTAGTGTTTTTTCAAGTTATCATTATCTTAAGTAAAAAAGTATATTTATAATTTTAAATAAATCTCTGTGCATATCTATGATTATTTCTTTATAATACATATCAAACCTATAATTACTAAGTCATGGAGCGTGCAAAGTTTAGACTTTTGTTTCACGTTTTCTAAATGCACCAGTCGCGTATGAAATTCAGTTTCCGGGACTTTCGATGAAATTCTGATACCATCTTTGCATTATGAGAGTACCTCACTTTATTTTTGTTTATATAATTATCAATGAGATTTAAAATGATGCAAATATATTTATTGGACATTTGCATTACTCTTTTATGGATGAATTGCTTATATCCTCTGCCATTTTCAGAGGTCTTCTTTTTCCTATTAGTTCTTAAGAGTTTTTTTGTTACATAACTCTTCTTTTTGTAATGAAAATACTTTCAAAAAAATGTTCTTGTGACACTAGTTTACTTCCAGACTGGCATGAATTGAGAAAAATAGGCTTTTTACATAATTAAGATGAATAAACTAAGACTAATTTTGTATTTGATAGGTGGTCAAAGTAACTGAGACATAGTTTATTGCTCTTGTTATTTTGTTGCTTTCATGAGTCATTTACCTTTCAGACCCAATTTCAACTGTCTCGTGTCAGCTGTTCCAACACTTAGCCCTCAGCCATAACAATCAGATCCTTCACTCAGAGGAAATGTCGTGTATGCTGAGCTGTCAGGATAAATTAAGAAATGCCAAACAAATATTATCATAAGAGTTGTTAAATGTACAGACATAATGTGTAACAATTTTTGTTTATTTTCATTATCAGAATAAGTTTTGTTAGAAAATATTCAACATTATGATAACTTTCTTGGAATTATTTTCTTAATTTGTATTTTTTATTTCTAAAAATGGATAAAAATATAGGAAAATAGCAAGATCTAAACAAACGCACCTACCACTAAACTACCTTTTAAGAGGCAGGTCATTACTGACATTTTTCCATAGCACATACTTTTTTGGAGGGCGGGGTTGATGTTGGCGAATCACAAAATTGTTAACAAAATTCAAATACGTTGCCAAACTGTGAGTGCAGATTTGCAAGCATTTCCTCGTTTTCTCCAGGGCATGTCTACCATTTTGAAAATATACTATTCTTACTTAAAGAGTACTTATTATGTTCCTTTAACAAATGAGAAACTTAAAATTTTATAAGATAAGTAAATGAGTGGAGTGGTTACTGGTCAGTAGTGAACCTATGAATGTTTCATTTTTGTTTACTGTTCATTAAATAAATAAACCAAGATAACATTATGTAGGGAATTTCATAGACATTTACATATCTTGGATTAGTAACAAGGAATAGTGAAAATTACTTACCATTTACTATCCTTTACTTGATGAAAACTTCACTATTTCCCAAGATGCTTGTAAGTATGTTTTCCTTTGTTGGAGATAATATGCATTAGAGCAAGCACATTTTCTTCTATCTTGCTCTTAATTTGAATTCTTAATGAATTTTTGATTCGAAGAGTTAGAAACCCTGATTATTACATTATGGTATAATAAAAAAGTGACGTGTTATTCTTATATAACACTTGATTCTAATTTTTCAAAATATAGAAGAAAATTCAATAAATACCATGTTTCAAAGCATAATGTAAGATTTAGGAATATTATTAATGCTTCTTCTAAAACTCTATTTTAAAATAAGTGAGTAAGAAAGAAGATACAATTCAGAACGAGAAAACAATTCTACTAATTCTTGTCATTGGCAATAGACAATTGCTTCACTTGTAAAAAGAGGATAATAACTTCCATTCCCAAAATAATTAGCTCAAAATTTCTGTGTGCATAATAAGAAATTGTAGAGATAAAAACACTTTGAAAAGCAAAAAGTGATATATTAAATTGGGGCACAGGACTAATAGATGAAAAATTCTTACTTTTGCACAATTTCTGTAGCATTGCATATATTATTGAAGTTTCTCTAAATAGAAAGTTGGGATAAAAATAGACATTTGGTCTGCTATATCGGAAATCCAAACATTAATTGTAATGAATATTTTTGAGAACCTATTGTGTGGCAACACTGTGACTCCTTACTCGGTGAGATATTGTAGGACAGCTCTTCTGGCCACACAAGATCATATCATCACATTGTTTAATACAATAATACTCAAACCATTATTTCAAATTATCACAAAAAATTACACAGAAAACTACACATAGGTGATAAATTGCTATTTAATTTCTCCTAATCATGAATAGCTGGTTCTCCTTGGCTCCAAGTTGCATGGGGTCTGCAGCCAGATCTTCATGTCCGCCACTGAGGCCAATGACGTCCTATCACCTACAAGTCATAACAGCCAACTTTTCTTAGCCTCATTTCTTTCCAACCTACATTTCTCTCTTTGGCAGTGTTATTGTTGTTATTTTCTTTCACTATAGCTGATGAAATAACCTTCCTTCCAAATAGGAATTTCTTCACTTTCACTGAAAAGGGACAAGCAAGAATTATCTGAGTTCTCTCTGGTACACTTTGGGCTTTGGAGTTGGACCAGGTGATGCAGAATCAAATACATTAGCCCTTGACTACTTGATATTCAGAAAAGTTATCTCAGTGGAACATACATGATCCCTGCCTCCCAGAACCTAATAACATAAAAGGGGAAGGAGAAGATGATACACTAGTAGATATACCCCAATGTAGATTTTAGCAACTATTAAAACAAGGACGCAAAGAGAAATGACAGAATGGCTAAGGCAAACATTATTTAAAGCTGAGAAAAGAAGTCTCTTGGGTGATTTCCGATTTGAACTAGAACATTGAATTCCAGTTCAAACAAGACTTAGATCAGTGGAAATATTAGGAAAAATAGCTACTTTTAATTTCAGCAATGAGGCTCTTTAAAAGCGGGATATGTACTCAATAAGTTAATAAAATTTCCTCTATATTAGCTAATTAAAGGTCAGACAAAATGGGACTGATTTCTAGGTTATCATTTGAGGATATTTTTTTCAGGCAGTGGAAACATGAGGGGCCTTTAGGCATGAGACTGTCCATTTGAAGACAGGTTTTAAGGAAGGTGACTTTTGTAACTTTATATAATACGGTCAGAAACTCTAAGAGATTGGAGGCAGGGAGATGTGCTGAACTAAAAGGCAGTGGAAATAGAATTAAAATGTCCCCTGTGACTTTTAAAACTCAGAAAGAGGGAGTGGAGACGATGTGTGTTATATGTATATCATCCCTCATTCTCCTGAATATACCCAGTCAAATAATAATACACATATAATAATGTTATACTTAAAAAAATCTTGCAACGAAAACCCAAATAATTAAACAAAACCAAATCTTATCCTCCCAAATTTAAATTTAGAGAGTTTAAGAGTATAAAGTAGAAAACTCTCACTTGCTGATCAGATGATAAAATTTATTTTTTATATTAGGAATATATAACTTTTCAACTGTGTAGAAACAGACGAAGTTTAGGATACAGAAGATTAGATGCAGAAGATTAGAGTTAATGGTACAGATTCAACTATTCAAAATATGAGTTGAAATAAGTTGTCAGAAAGTTACAATAAATAGCAAAGAATTACAATATTGGAAAGGTTGCCTGAACTTACTAATGAGGAATTTGAAACCCTAGAATACAGTTTAGGCCTTTTTACATCTGAATTAATTAACATACACACACGAATATCCACAGTATATGCATTTGGTTTTAATCTTTGGGACTGTTATGGCTTTCTCTTTGGGGTTTTATGCTGTGTTTCTATTATCTGATATGGTTAAAATGATGCCTTTATTTTTATCGAGTGTTTGTGTGCGTGCGTTACCAATGAAAAATTCTTTCTTATTTTGTCAGCATTTTAGTCTGGTATTCAGAGCAGACTTCCTGAGCAGATTTCTTAAAATATACATGCTATATGTAACCATTAATATGATAAAGAATTCATCATATCCTGGTATTCATAACCGTGTATTTCTCAGTTTGGTGCTAATATGGTGATCAATGGTGTATATTAGTGTACACACACCTATGCACCAATGTAAGTCTTGGATAAAACACCTGAATGCAATTACTAATCAACTGCACACATACACATACACACGCACACAAACACACATATGTAGTTATAATTAATAATTCTATGGTACTAATACTCCATGAGCAATCTTCACAATTTTTCTGCCCTTCACCCATAAACATGAGCATGCCAGACAGCATTGCCTATTACTGCCATTAGCTTTACCTTCTGGATAGGTTGGATACCTGTTTTTCTGAGCTCTGGATTTCCATAAAATTGAATATGATATCCAACATTAATTGATTCTGGATGGTACTTTTTTGTGTAATTATGTTTAAGAAGGGACTGCCAATACAATTTGCTCTCATTGTTATAGTACTGTCAAATAAAATAGGTTCAGGTGCAAATATGATAATTAATTTCTTCAATTATTTAACACTGTCACCCAAAGAAACATAGCCAATAAATAAGTAAATAAGAAAGAAGGCATAAGAACTATATGGTGCAAAATTTAGAAGTTTATAATACATCACATTTTTTAATGCTTTAAAGATCTCTACACTTAAAAGTTCATCTACATCGATATCTTTACATTTTACTTTCATAATTACTTAATATTTAAGGTAATTTCACTTTTCTTTATGAAGGGTATTGTTGTAGTCCCCATTTGACGTATGAAATGCATTAGAGTTTCAAAGCTGAAGTGATCGTTGATCAGTTAAAGTTTAGGCTAACACCCGTTTCTCTCTTCCCTCTGCCTAGGGTTCTTGGAAATGTAACCTGATGGCTGTCACATGAGCACTCAATTTGTTAATTCATTAAGCTCAAGAGTGAGCAAAATAAAGAAAATAGCTTTCTCTATGCTTTTGCCACAGTTAACGTAGGTTACATTTGGTGAAGATGTATTGATTAACTGCAATTCGGGATAAATTTCATCATGTTTGCCTTTATTTGGGTTTGAGATTACGAGGATATGATGATTCTTCTCTGTATTAATAACAGGTTTGTTAGAACTCTTGCTTTTGCCAGTTCTGTCGCGTCCTCAGGCTCTCTTGGTGCAGAGATCATCTATATTCATCAACTATGTTAGTCTGTAGTTTTCGTGTTTTTTTTTTAATATATTTTACTTTACGGTTTTGATAGCAAGATAATAGCATTATAAAATGAATTGTGAAGTGTTCTCTCCTCTTTTTTTTCTGGAAAATATTGTGTAAAATTGGGATTAATTCCTTAACCATTTCCTAGAATTCTACAGTGAAACCATCTGGACCTGTATATTTCTTTTTTGGATGCTTTTAATTTACTAATTCAATTTCTTCAATAATAATATAGATACTCAAATGATCTATTTTATATTGGGTTAGATATGGTATTTTGTGTCTTTTGAGGAATTAGTGCATTTCATTTTAGGTGTCAAATTATGTGTATAGAGTTAATATTATTCTCTTACTTTCATATGATGTCTGCAGGGTCTGTAGTTATATCTCCTGTTTCATTTCTGATATTCTTAATGCGTGTCTTCTATATTTTCTTTGTCAGCTTATGCTACAGGTTCATCTATTTTATTGATCCTTTCTAAGAACTAGCTGTTTGTTTCATTGATTTTCCCTATTATTTTGTTTTCATTTTTATTGATTTCTGCACTTATTTTTACTTTCTTAATTTTACTGCTTTTAGGTTTAGTTTGCTCTTCTTTTTCTATGTCCTTGTGATGGTACATGAGACTCTTGATTTTAGACTTTTCATCTTTTCTAGTTAGTGTTGTAAATTTCTCTTAACACTGCTTTACATGTTTTTCACAAATGTAGATACATGTATTTTCTTTTTCATTGAGTTCAATGTGTTTGTTTTATTTCCCTTGAGACTTCCTCTTTGATCTATGGATTATTTAGAAATGCGTTGTTTAGTTTGCAAGAGTCTGAAAATTTTTCTTTTTGTCATTGATTTCTAGTTCAATTCCACTGTGTTCATTAAAAACACATTATATGATTTGAATTATTTTTTGTTACTTGAGGTTGTTTTATGACTCAGGATATGGTCTATCTTGTTACATGTGTCACCAGGCTTGGACCCTAACCCGTTTCTCTTGCCCTACTTAAAAAAAAAAAAATCTATGTTAGATCTAACTCTCCTGTTTTCTTGCAAGGTTCAGGTGTTCTGTTATCTAACACCTTGGGGCCTTGAGCTTATGCGGTTCTCAGCTATGTTTCAGGAAGAAGTTCTAGACGACAACCACCATGGACCCAGCTGTGCTGAACGGGACCAGTTGGCCCAGACTGCAACCACGAGACTGGCATCAGCACAGATAGGCTGACAAGTGTACTGAAGTGACCTGTCTTCATTAACATTGTAAATTCCCCTCCTCTGGGAGGGGCAAAGCAGCCACTTTTAGGTCATAGGATGTATGTAGAAACATGATTTTAAATCGCACAAGTGCAAGCTTATGCCCATCTCTGCATGCGATGATGAAACTTCCCTTTTGAATATTCATCCTCTACGCCAAATCAAATTACCCACCTCCCCATGTGAAATTATTCCCTATGGTCTCCATTTTTCTTTGCTGCATGCCACAAATAAAAAGTAGACTTTGTGAAACAACAATTTCTGGTGCAGTTTGATTTAACTCTCAGGAAGGGACCCATGTTTGGTCCGGAAACATATGTTCTGTGGGTACTTGAAAAGAATATGTATTCTGGAGTTCTTGTGTGGAATATTTTATAAATATTGATGAGATTTTGGTGGATGGTCTGAGTTCTACACCCTAGCTGATTTTATCTCTAGTCGTGCATCTGTTGTTGAGAGAGGGGTACTGAAGGCTTCAACTATGATTATGGATTTCTGCTTTTTCTTTCTGTTGTCTATTTGTTTCACTTCTTTCAGTTTTTGCTTCACATATTTTGGAGCTCTGCTGGGTGGTGCATACACTATTAGGATTGCTGTGTCTTCTTGGAGAATTGACCCCTTATCATTATATAGTGTCCTTCTCTGTCCCTCATAATTTTCTTTGCTCTGAAGTCTACTTTATTTGATACTAATATAGCTGCCCTGCTTTCCTTTAATTAATATTTTATTGATATATATTTTTCCATCATTTTACTTTCAACTTACTCATATTGTTATACTTTGTTAGTTATTTGTAGACAGTATGTATTTGGATCAGTTTTTTTAATCCATTCTGCCAATCTTTGTCTTTTAATTGGTGTATTTACATAAATTAAATTTACATTTAATTTAACATTTACATTTAATGTAATATTGATATGGTTTAAATCTGCCATTTTATTTTTTCATATATAGTATTTATAACATGTATTATGTACAATTTATATGTTAACTTTATGTATGTACACATACATATATATAAATATTAGTTATTGGTGTTATTATCTATCAGATCAAGTAAACTATAGAAAGCTTACCTTTTCTTTGCCCTCCTCCATATATGACACAATTGTCTTAAATATTTCCTCTATATACATTTAGATCCAAAGGAGAGAGTGTTATAATTTTTGCTTCTACCATCAAATATGATTTTGAAAAGTGAAAAGAAGAAAAACCTATCTTGTTTACCCATATTTCTGCTTTTTCTATTGTTCTTTCTCCCTTTTTCATGCTCTAAAGTTCCTTCTTTTATTATTCCCTTTCTGTTTGAAGAACTTTCTTTAACCAATCTTTAAGGACGGGTCTGCTACAGACAAATCCTTGTAGTTTTTTTTCTTTTCTTTTCTTAGAATTCTTAAATTTACCCTTCATTTCTGAAGTGTATTTTCACTGGATAGAGTTTATGTTGACAGTACTTTTCTTTCAGAACTTATATATTGTGCCACTTCCTTTTAGATTCCATGGTGTCTGATGAGAAATCCTCTGTATTCTCATTGTTTTTGCCTATGTGTAAAGTGTCATTCTTTGGCTGCTTTCAGGGTTTTGTGTTTTTGGGGTTTTTTTTTTGTGATCTAGAAAAAAATTGCCAATCCTCCTCTTTTTGCTGAGGAAGATTGGCCCTGGGCTAAGATCTGTGCCCATCTTCCTCCACGTTATATATGGGATGCCTGCCATAGCATGGCTTGGTCTGTGGTCCAAAGCTGATAACTCCAGGCCACCGAAGCAGAGTGTGTGAACTTAACCACTACATCACCGGGCCATCCCCTTCAGGGTTTTTTTTTTTTTTTTTTTTTTTTTGTCTGTTGTAGTCAGAAGTTTAATTATGATGTGTCTTGGTATGGATTTGTTTAAGTTTTCTATTTAAGGTTTACTCAGCTTCTTGAATTCTACATTCATGTGTGTTATGGTTAGGTTTATGTGTCAATTTGAGTGGGCTAAGGGAGGCTCAGATAGCTGGTAAAACATTATTTCTGGGTACATGTGTGAGAGTGTTTTCAGAAGAGATTAACATTTGAATCAGTAGACTGGGTAAAGAACATTTGCCCTCCCCAATGAGGGTGGGCATCATCCAACCCATAGAGGATCCAAATAGAACAAAAAAGATGAAGGAAGGGCAAATTCTTGATTCTTTTTGAGCTAGGCCATCTATCTTCTTCTGCCCTTGGATATCAGAGTTCCTGGTTCTCAAGCCTTCAGACTCCAGGATTTACACCAGTGGCCCTCTGGCTATAAGGCCTTCAACCCCAGACTGGGAGTTACACCATTGTCTACCCTAGATCTCAGGCCATTGGACCTAGACTGAATTATATCATTGGCTCTCATAGTTACCCTGTTTTCAGAGAGTAGATTGTGGGACTTCTCAGTCTCCATAACCATGTAAGCCAATTCTTATAATAAATCTATTTTTATATGTCTATGTCTATGTCTATATCTATATCTATATCTATATCTATATATCTATATCATCAAGTTATGGAAAAAACCTAAGTGCCCATAAACAATAAATGGATAAAGAAGATGTGAGATACACACACACACACACACACACACACACACACATAATGGAATATTATTCAGCCATGAGAAAGAAAGACATCCCGCTGTTTGCAACAACATGGACGGAACTTTAACACATTGTGCTAAGTGAAATAAGCCAGACAGAGAAAGAAAAATTCTGCATGGTATCACTTATATGTAGAATCTAAATAAAAAGTCAAACTCATAGAAACAGAGACTAGAAAAGGGACTGAAAGGGGTAGGGGAAATAGAGTGAGTTAAATTCTTTTTAGTAAAAAGTGCAAACTTTCAGGTATAAGATGAATACAGTCTGAGAATCTAATGAATAACATGATGACTGTAGTTAATAACACTGTATTGTGTAATTTTTAATTTGTTAATAGAGGAGAATATGTATATTCTCACACACATAAAGATGTACATCGGAGGTGATAGATGTGCTAATTAACTAGATAGGAGGAATCCTTTCACAAGGTATATATACCATATCATCATGATGTATACTTTAAATACCTTACAATTTTATTTGTCAATTATACCTCAATAAAGCTGAAAAAGTTTAAACAATAAAAATTAAATACAAATAATAAAGAGTTTTGGTGGCAACCTCCCAAAAAACTGCAGTTGACGATATAGATATCTGCTAAGTGTTGAGCATGTTAGTGCTGGGATACACCTCTTGTTATATTTTCAAAGTATACAGTCACTTTTGTACAAATTTGGGTTTATGTGTGTGTTTAAAAATATATAACAAAAATTTACCATTTTAACCGTGTTTAAATGTACAATTTAGTAGCATTAACATTCACAATGTTGTGCAACCATCATCACTCTTTCCAAAACCTTTCTTCACCTTAGGCATTAATACTGTACCCAATAAACAATTACTCTCCATTCCACCACCTCCTGGTACCTCTAATTTACTTTTTGTTTCTATGAATTTACTATTCTAGATATTCGTAAGAGTGATATAATACAATATTTGTTGTTTTATCCCTGGCTTATTTCAGTTAGCATAATATTTTCAAGGTTCATCCATGTTGTAGCATGTATCAGAATTTCATTCCTTTTTGTCACTGAATAAATTTAAATTATTTCCACCTTTGACTTTTGTGAATAAAGCTACAATAACATTGGTGTAAAAATATTCCTTTAAGTTCCTATTTTCAATTTCTTTTGGGTATATACTTAGGAGTGGAGTTGTTGTGTCATATGGTAATTCTATGTTATACAGTAAATTTATAAAAGGTTTTTAAAAATTTTTAAATTTAAATAAATTTGCAAACTTAAAAGAGTTCTTGGAAATCCTCTAGTTTGTTCCCTCCTTAAGAATTCATCAAAAAATGGTTCAATTAGTTTTTGTGTAGGTCTTGATTATTATCACTTGCTCATCTGCCTGGATTAACCTCAGGATATCGACCTTAATTGGTAACTCTTGTGTATATCTCTTGATCAAGTATGAAAAAGTAGATAGATTAAGATTAATCACAACATCAATCTAAATAACATTACCTAGAGTTGCAAACAATCTTTTGAGTAAAAACTCAGCAACTAATAATTAGTCAGGCAATAATAATAAACACTAGACAGAAACCAGTAATATATAAACTAATGACAGCCAAAAATCTCTCTAGTTCTCTTCTTTAAAATTCTCTTTGTTTTATCTATATGATTAAAGGAAAGGCTTCATTCAGCAGACTCTTGTGGTTAGTAAAAATGTCTTTAGCTAATTCAAGGAAGGAGGGCATACTGAGGGTCAGATACCACTTTTTATATACTGCACCAAAAAGGTGATAAACATATTCACTTGTCAGTGATACGCTGATAGTATTGGACAATTCACTATTTGAATCTATTTTCCTCATTTATAAATGTTGCAGATCCAGTGAGGTGCTGACAGATGTTCGGGCATCAAATGTAAGACTCAGGGACAAGCAAAATGAGCAGACAGGAAAGTGAACAATTTCCATGAGATAGTTCTAGTCGAAGTTAATTTACTTCATAAATGTGAAGTTAATTCACTTCATACATGTGAAGTTAATTCACATACATCAGAAAACAAAACTGTAAGAATATCTCAAGAACATGAATAACAAAATTAACCTAACTGGATTTTTTAGAGAACTATGTATTCAGCGATGGCAGAACACACATTTCTTTTCAGTGCCCCCAAAATATTTACCAAAATTTTCCATATGCTGGCTCACAGAACAAGTCTCAACAAATTACAAATATGAAATAATTCATGGTATATTTTTCACCACTGATGAAATAATCAAGTAATCAAGAAAAATAACTGGAAATTCTTAAATATTTTAAAATTAAACTTTACATTTTAAACAACTAATTAGTCAAAGAAGAAATCACAAATTAAATAATATTTTGTACTGGATGTTAGTAATATATATGGCATAAAATTAGTGAGATGCCACTGAGGCCTTGATGACAGGAAATGTGATAGCCTCAAATTTATATATGAATAGAGAACACAGAAATAACGATGATCAATAATTTTATCTCAAGGACTTAGGGAATGAATAGCCAATTAAATCAAAATAAACAAGACAGAAACTCTAAAATGGACAATGAAAGTTAAGAATAGAGGATGAAAATATAATTGAGATGTTAGAAAAAGTTGAGTTGTTTATTTAATAAATTAATAGAATTGATATACTATATGAAGAGAGATCAATTAAATAAAAATAAAAGAAATGAGAAGAAAAGGCACAAATAACCAATACTATGAACGTAACAGTATATCCTATTACAGTTCCTACATACAATAAAGAGAAAATTAGAATATATAATGTACAAATTTGTGCCAAGAATTTAAAAATTTAAGTCAATGTTTATCAAAAGACATTTACAAGAGTGACAAGAAAAAAATCCTATTAAACCAATAAATAAGTAGAAAATCTGAATGGTATTAAATTTACTAAAGCAATTGAAACTGCAAGTAAAAACTTGTATATAGAAATCTTAAGACATCTAATATTGTACATACAAAGATGTATAAAACTAATGGGAGAAAAAAGTCTAGAAACAGATCCACATGAATATAGTTACTTGATTTGTGACAAGATTCTACTGCAGGAAAGTGGGCAAATATTTGATTTTTTAGAAAATAGTACTGCAACTAAGAGACATTTAGTAGGCAGAGAAAAAAAATCCCTACCTGACACCATACGCAAACATTCTTTCCAGGTGGATTGAAGATCTAAATGTGCGTGAAAGGTAGGAAAAGAAAACTCTTAGATATAAACAGGAGAATATCCTCATGACCATATGTTAACAAAGTTTTCTTAAAAGGACACTAACCATAAGGGAAAAAGAATGTAGATGTTAACTTTATTAAAAATCAAGAACATATGATCATTATAAAAGTATCATTAAGATTGTGAAAAACAAAGTTATAGGCTGGCAAGCTACAGATTGTTGAACTATATATATTTGCATGTGTATTGAAAATAAATATATCCATGATAAATATACCTGCCAAATATTTTGTATATAGAATAAATAAATAACTTCAATGATCAAAAAAATCAATCAACTAAAAATGAGTAAAAGTTGCAAACAGCTACTTCAAAAAGAGAAAATCAAAATAAGTAAATGCGTGAAAATGTGCTCAGTCTTCTTAGTCATCAGGAAGATGCAAAGGAAAATTTTTCTGAGGTATTACTGGCACAACTGCCAAAGTGTCCAAAATGAAAAGACAAAAAGATACCGAGTTGGAGCAAGCAGAACTCTCATGCACCCCTGGTGGAAGAGCATACTTGTCACACTCTTCTGGAGAATTATTTGGCAGGATACCATGTGACCCAGCAATTCCACTGTATCTGTACCCCAACAGAAATGGGTGCACGTAGGCATCAAAAGACATGTGCTAGAATAACAGCAGCACTATTCATAATACTCCAAAACTTGGGACTACCTAAATATTCATAAACAATAAAGCGAATAAATAAATTATTGTGTAATTATACAACTGTTACTACACAGCAAAGAGAATGAAATAAATTATTGCTACAAAAAACGTGAATGAATCTCACAAACATGGTGTTGAGCAAAAGAACCTAGAAATAAAAGATTGCATACTGTATGACTCCATTTATATGAAACTCAAAAAAGGCAAAATTAATCTCTAGGAATAAAAACCAAACTAGTACGTAGTTAACTTTAACAGGAGTGATGACTGGGGGAAGGAGCTCATGACGCTGCTGTTCTATTTACAGATCCATGAGCTCTTTGGCTCACACATTTCTTTGAGTTTCTTGAAAATGTTTTTCTATTGTTTTCTTGCTTTCTATGATGCTCTTGCAAAATCTGCCTCTACCATTTTTTCTTTCACTCATTTGTAACGTGTTCTTTTTGTGTGGGGTCCTAGATATTTTTAAAAAATATCTTTAAAGTCTATTAGTTCTACTAAGACGTATTATAGAGTTGACCAGTCCATTTTCCCAGGTAAATTGTGGACACCTTGGATGTGCAGAACTTCTCCCTCCTATTTTGAGAGTTTATTTTTATACCATATTTTTAAATAATGGTTCTACATATATGTTATTTTACTATTCTTCTCTAAGTACTTTTCTTTTTGTGTGTGTGTGGATCTATGTTCTCTATCTTTACATTCCCTTCAATCTTTATTACTCCCTCTATATTTTTGTTTTTAAATCTTTAGATGTTCTCATTTATCTTCTAATCTCGACTTATACTATCAAACCTATTCTTTCTTTAGCGCCTTGTAATTGAAACTTCATATCAGATGATTTAGTTCTTTCCCTCATTTTTCTTAGTTTCATCAACTTTTTTTTACATTTTCCTTCTATTTGTTCATTTCTATTTTGAGTTTTTGAATTTCTAAATTGAAATAATCTTTAATATTTCATTTTGCTATTTAATGGCATTTCATTTCTGTTTTAATATGTTTTTGTCTGTTTTGTGGTTGATATTTAGGGGTAGTATTTTCAGCAGTGAAAACTTTGGTCCTTATTTTCCTTTTTCCTCCTTAGTATGAGCTATTTCTGGATTTTGTCTGTCTTTTTCTATTTGTTTTCATAGGTGTTGGGGATTTTCTGGTCTTGCAACATCCTGTGTACTTATGGGAACTGGTAAAAATATGACTTGACATTATTTTCTTAGACAAAATCCATCCTCTTGTGTTGGAACTGTGAAATTCAGTTTATTTACTGAATTACCTTTATTTTTCTAGAGAGATGAGGGGCTTTGTGATTTTTTTTTCATAAATGAGGGCTCATATTTATTTATTTATTTTGATAGATCCTTTAATTTCTACCTCTCGCTTTCTTCTTTCCCTTTCCTGCCAAGCCTGTAGACATAACTTTCTCCTTTAGTTTGCACCTCTTTCCCCCTGAAGCTCTGCCTTCCAAGAGGACCTCCGCCATTGCTCACACTTTCTAAGTCTCAGTAGATGGTGATCCATTAGGTCTCAGAGTTGTTTTCAATTATTCTTCCACACAGAGCAGACCCTCTCTGTGTATGAAGTTATCAGAATCAGGGCCACCTTCCCACCCCACGGCATGTTCCTTTTTCAGAGCAAACCTGTCTCAACGTTCCTCTGGAAGTGTTCCACACTTAGCTCTAGTAATTTCAGATTTTTATTTACCCATTCACAAGTGAATTAAACTTTGTAACCTTCTGTGTCTCCTAGCTTTGCTCTAGGCATGGGTTATGTACAGTTTTACTTTCTGTCCTCTATGATATGTTTGGCTTGTACAGAATTTGTTTGGAGATTTGAATTTAGGTAGGTGACCTGGAGTGAGGGCTATTAACACCTCTCTAGTGTCATGATGTCTCGTTACCTCAAAGTGGTCTGGGCTGTTCCTCTTGTGCTGACCATGTCAGTTTGGGTAAGGAATGGAGAATTCGCTCAGGTATCAAAGAAACCTTTTAATCTTGGTGTGTGATACATGTGCTGATTGGCCACCTACTATCTCCTTCCTCTTACTGTACAGTTCATATCCATTACAAAGTCTTATACTTAAACACTCAGTCTGTGGTCTTATTTTCCACAGCACTATTCAGCTTATTGATATTTGCATTTCTTCTGGGAATTAGCTATTTAAGAGCAGCATTTTTCTAAATTGGGGCATCTGAGGTTTTTTATTGATTAGTTAGAAATAACTGCTTAGTAAATTTCTCTTGTATTTGTTGCACATATTTGTGTAACTTAGTGTATATAATTAAATTAAGGTCCAACGTTCTGATGAATCAAGTATTAAAAGTGAGGCAATTATATATATATATCTTATATATATATATAAATAAATTACATGCATGTTATTAAGACTTTTTTAGATAGTATGACAAATCTTTAAATATAAAGATATCATGTAATCTTTAAAAAAATACTGTAGAGTATCCTAGTGCATAATTGCCCATACTATTCTGATGAGGAAACTAAAGCTGGATTTTTAATAAGTATTTGATCATGATACCAATTATGTTAATGATGAATAGTATTCATTCTTTCTTTATAATATTCCATACACCTGTTAGGTATTGTGTAAACAAGATGTTACTATTCATGAAAAGCCAATTCAGAACTTACTAATTTCTATATTTTATACTTTTTTTTTTTTGGTGAGGAAGATTGGCCCTGAACTAACATCTGTTGCCAATCTTCCTCTTTTTGCTTGAGGAAGACTGTCCCTGAACTAACATTCGTGCCAATATTCTTCTACCTTGTATATGAGACATCACAGCAGCATGGCTTGATGAGCAGTGTGTAGGTCCATGCCCGGGATCTGAACCCACAAACTCTGGTCTGCTGAAGTGGAGTGCATGAACTTAACCACTATGACACTGGGCTGAACCCCATGTTTTATACTTTGAAACTCAATGAGATTAAGGAATTTACCAGAACTGCCCAGCTAGTAAGTGGCAGAGTTAGAATTTGAGCACAAGTCTCCTAGCATCAAAAGATTTTGGTCTAAACAGATGCATTATATTCTCCTGACTAATGGAAAAAGAAGCTTTAGAGTTTAAAAATGCCTCTAATGTGAAATGAGGCTTATCTTAATTTACTAGAAGTAAAATGTATTTGTTTTTCTTTTATTGCTATCTTCTGTAAACCCATCCTTTGCACTTTTAAATGGACCTCTTGTTACCTGTGAACTGTTCTTCCAAAGCCAAAAACAAATTAAAACTCCCTTCAAATCTTAATTGCCTCAGAAGTTTAATCTATACAATAAGGCCAATAACCCTGACACACTTCACAGGATTGCAGAAAGAGAATGCAAATAAAAACATGCATACAAACACAAAGTAAAGCTCTTGTGAATAAAATACAGCGATATAAATGCAATACCACAATAATAATTATAATTGCTTTTGAACAGTGGAACTTCAGAAGGGAGGTATTGGTAAATACCTCTCCTCTTTGTGAATTCACATTCAAAATAGAATAGACAATTGTGTTTTCCCTGGTCGGATGTCAACAGTCATTCAGAAGGGTGGGGAGCTAGTTATTTATTACAGCACACATGTTTGAAGAAAACCAACAGAAATGTCCCTAAACCCTCAGACCTTACTTAGATGACTTCATATATCTACTGTTGCTCTTCTCTTTGCTGCCCTAACTCTAAGATAATATCCAAAGTCATTCTTTTGAATAAACAAAGTTCACCAAGACCTAGAGTCACTTGTCTTCTTCACTCAACTGCTCACATTCACTCAGGCTCCAGACCAGATGTTCTTACCCTCCCCAGGCTACTTGTTGTGCTTTCCCTTCTCTGGGCTTTCCTTTGCCTTTCTTCCACCTAGACTCCTTTTTCCATCATTTCCTTTCTCATAACATTTCAATGATACTGCCATGAAGTCTTTGATGATATATCCCTTTATTAGGAATATATTCTTTTTCCTAATGTGAAGCACTCTTTGTCTCTATTAGAACCATCACCAAAGTGTATCTTCTATTATAGTTAATCACTCGAATCACTTCTTCCTCCTAACAACCTGAGGGGAGAGTGCTGCTCTCTTGCTTTTGTGTTTCATAGCATTGCTCAGGACAGTGGTGTGAATGCAGATGCCCAACATATGTTTAATAATTGAAAGTAACCCACGACTATCTTAGGAAGATGGAGGAGGGAATTTGCCTTTTCTTTAAATGTGAGTGACTTGAGATAGAATTTTCCCCAGGCCTTTAAACAGTGACAGAAAGAAAAGTGAAGATTTTCATTCTTGATTTTGAAAGAAAAATGTCAGGCACACATACACAAACACACAGAGTAAGGTCAGTCTTATTGATGTAAGTACTAGTATATAGGTAAATATCTAATAATACTTTAATGGATTAAATTGAATAAGCACTAGTGCCTGTATATTCTCACAATTAGACTAAGAAAATTAACAAAGTATATGTAACTCTACAAAAACACATAGAAATGCTTGCTAACTTATTTTAAAAATTTACTTCATAGCTGAGTTTAAAAGAATGAAAAGAGATCTCCAGGTATCAGACAAAAGGAAACTTGAAGGCAGCACAATCAGCTTCCAAACTAATGTAGAGAAAGGCTAGGGATTAATTGGAAATGTTTATTTCCCTAATGAATGTTTACACAAGGAGAGGAAATTTGGCATTAGATACATGCAAAGTGGGGATTTGAAACTGAAATACCAGCAAAAAGCTGAAGGCAGAAAGAGCTGTCCTCTGAGGGACAGAAAGCTGAACAGGACCCACGAGGAAGTTTTCCCTGACTCAGGTAATGGATAGTAAAAGAAATCTCCCTAAGGAAGTGTAATGTCCAAGTGGATGAAATCAAACTTTGCATTACTCACCTGCTTTGGACTCCCCAAGATGAGATATTATTCTAAAAACAGCACCCAGACGCAATTCCCCAGGACACCCAACAGAGACTCTGCACATCCATACTTCAGAAACAATTTTACAGCCAAAGAATAGAGGCACTGATGAAGAAACCACTAAGGGTTGACCTGGTGGTATAGCGGTTAAGTTCCTGCATTCCCCTCCAGTGGCCCATGGTTCGCCAGTTCCGATCCTCAGCGCAGACCTACTCACTGTCCCTCAACCCATGCTGAGGTGACATCCCAAGTAGAAGAACTAGAAGGACCTACAACTAGGATATACATGTATTGGGGCTTTAGGGAGGAAAAAAAAGAGGAATATTGGCAACAGATGTTAGCTCAGGGCCAACCTTCCTCAAAAAAAAAAAAAACCCAAAACACTGTTTTCTATAAAAAAGAAGAGACCACAAGTAAATATGACTTTATACCCACATACGGAAATTACAGATTAGATAACTAGATGGTTGAGCAATCCATCAGTAATGAGAATCATAAAACACACCAAACTTGAAGGTGAACACTACCAAAATTAAAAAATAGTACATTTAAAACATAAAGCATTATAAAATAAACATGCTTGATATAAGAAAATAGAGAAATAAAGGAATATAAAACATCATGAAATGGCAGAGTATCGTGGAATAGTTGTATTTGCAAAGGAAGACAACAGAAGCTGAGAAAAAACAATCACTGAACTTTTAAAAATCAATGAGATTGAGAAATTTTGGTGAAGGATATACCCATATCTCTGTACAGTTTTTTTTGCAGCTTCTTGTGAGTTTTAAGTTTAAAATAAAAAGTTATAAAAATATCAATGAGATTCATGAATGATGTAGCAGCAAAATTTGATAAAATTGCACACAAAGCAAGAAAGAAACCAGTCTCACTTATCACTGTAGATGCAGATATCTTAAAACATTAACAGATGGAATCCAGTAGCACTCTGGATCCCCCATGGGATCTCTGCAGTAAATAGATGGCACACACAGAGAGTTAGCTTGACTAGAACTTAATAAATGGACTATTTACAGAGGTCTGGAGAGTGGTAAAAATACCAATAAAGTATGTTTAGCACCCAGGACCAAATGATAGTAGGAGGCTATTAAGAGCCCTAAATCTTATTGGAAACTTATAAGACAAGTAGCTATGATGGAAAAGCTGCCCAGCAGGAATTATAGGAATTGAGAAATGTGGCCACAGATTTGCAGAGAAGGAGCTGGATGAGTAATGCCATCCTCTGATTTCCTGTGGGTGTGGAAGCTAGAAGACAAGAAGCTCAGAATAAATAGACAGCAGTCAGTCTTCCAGGGCACAAAGCAGAAAGAGAAAGGATCTGTAAGCATAAATGGGAAATAAACAATATAGTCCATCTTTTTTGTCCTGCAGAACCGATCTTGTTCTTTCTTTAGATGTAAAAACACAACTTCAAAACATAAGAAACAAATCCCATCAGAATACATAAATTACTGTATCATGTCAGGATGATGTTAATCCCATCATACATATAAGGTAGCAGAAAACTTGGGGAGAAGGAAATATTTAAGTAACACAAACATAACCACTGCAGTCCCTGCTTGTGTAGATGACCACGAAACCCAACTGACCATTACAGCTGACTTCTCTCTCTCCGGCCAGTCCAAGTGTACAAGTCCTTAGAAGTTGTAGTTTTTGGTGGGGGATAGGGGTTGGCAGAATTGACCTTCATTACTTTTTTACCTTTATTACTGGATATGATAGCACTCAAAGGTGGTCCCATAAATCCTTCAGAATATGCACATATTCCTTTTTGTACCCACTATGTAGCACCCATCCAGTTTTTCCATGACAATCATGAACAATTGCCATGTCAAATTTTCCCTTCTCTCCCTCTTAATTCAGTGGCATCAAGAACCCCAAATGGTCAGATCTCATTCTCAAAATTCAATTTACTGAAACTATGAGTGTGTTCAAGGGTGGCAGTTTTCCTTATAGTCATCAGGGCCTTTGAATTCATCAAGCCTGTGATTGAGGCCAAAGGAAGCAAAAAGTTTCTAACTTGTATCAGATGTAATAATGAGAGGTAGAGCCTCCACCTACACTCCCTGGTATTCCAGCTACGGGGAAACATTACCAGATATGGGATGCTGGTTTATGATTTATATTGTACTTGGAAGAAAGCTCCTCACCATCTCAGGGTGTTGTCTTGCAATTGGCTTCCTTTTCACTGATCTGTTCATGGCAAGGAAATACCAGAGAATTCCATAGGGTTGAGCCCATTGATAAGCCTCCTTATCAGTAAAAGGAATATCTTAGTAAGAGGTGATCATGTGTGGAATTCCATGACAATTCATGAGGCAGAATGTTGGTACTGGCAGACGTCCTTTGTGGTGAAAACATAATCAGTTTCAAAATAAATTTATATTTCCCTAAAGGGAAATCAATGTCTTCTCCATAAATAAAGGAACCAAAATTATAAACTTTCTATCAAGTAACTTGTATGTCTCCCTAGTAGAATGGTACCAATCAGTGGCTCAGTGTTGGCATTCATAATTGGGAGTTTAGACACTCAGCAGTGGTGTCTACAAGACCAACTCCAGTTCAGGGAATTTCAAGTTGTTGAGTGCATGCAAGACTTCATTTCAGATGCCTTGGCCAATTTTTCCATCAACCCTGTTAGCAAGCACCAGGGTGTTTCATTATGGTTAACAATACTGGATTATATACCTGGAATTTGGTAAAAGAGTAGATCTTAAATGTCTTCACCAAAAAAAGAAATGGTAATTATGTGATGTGTTGGAGGTGTTAGCTAATGCTATAGTGGGGATTATTTTGCAATGTGCAAGTGTATCAAATCAACATGTTGTACACCATAAGCTTAGATGATGTTATATGTCAATTATATCTCAATAAACCTGGAAAAATAAATTAAAGAGAGAAAGAAAGAGGAGAGTGATGTCAGTATCTTGATGGAGTGAGCTTTTCCCTTAGTCTCTCCCCCCTTAAGATACAACCAAAAAGACATTCAATAACCAACAGAGGATACCCACACAGCACAATAGGACATCTGAGAGATCCATGAAGCCATATGTCTGATGGTGGGGTACTGGATCCCCAGAAAGCAGTGGAAGGTGATTGGATCTCCTCCCCCTCCACAGTGGCAGTGATCTAGGTTGTGGGTTCACATGCAGTAGCCAGCATGCAACTCTAAAAGATGAGATGGGGGAACAGGCTTGCCTCCACACAAACACTTTGGCTTTTGAAGTACATCCCAGCCTGAAGGAATGCTCCCCATCAAGACTGCTCAGCCATCACATGGGCACCCCACCAAGCTCAGCAGCCCAGGTGGGCCACCAGCGAGGGCAGAGCAGGCTCACATGTATGAAAGAAACAGTCCCTCCCCTCCTGTCCCATCTGGCACACCAGCTTGCTGGTTGGTGAGGGCAGTGGATCCACACCAGAAGACCTGAGCCTGTGTGTGACACCTGCCAAGCAGTGGCAGCCAGCGGGCAGACGAGTCCTATCAGCAACTTCCAGCAGGTGGGCACAACTTCCAATGGATGTGGTGGGTTCAGAAAACACAGCTCATGCCTGCCCTGGTGGTGGCAGGAGGAATCTGTGATCAGATACTACAACTATGTGCTGGCAAAGGTCCACTTTATAAAACACCATGAAGAAATACATTATCAGACCAGAAGGAAAATGAAAAGTGTCTAGAAATGAATTCTGAAGTCACAGAAATTTACAGTCTAAATGACAGAGAATTCAAAATAGTTATCACAAAGACACTCAATGAGTTACAAGAAAACTCAGAAAGACAGTTCAACAAACCCAGGAATAAAATTAATGAGCAGAAGGAATTCTTCACAAAAGAAATGGAAACTCTAAAAAAAAAAAAAACCAAGCAGAAATGTTGGAGATGAAGAACACAAGGAATCAGATAAAAAACAATTTAGAAACATTAAAAAACAAAGCCAACATTATGGAGGACAGGATTAGTAATATAGAGGACAGAAATATAGAAATGCTTCTGGTGGAGGAGGAGTGAGAACTAAGACTTAAAAAAATTGAAGAAATCCTCTGAGAAATATCTGACTCAATTAGGAAATGCAACAAAAAGATTATAGATATTCCAGAGGAAGAAGAGGGAGAGAAAGGAGCAGAAAGTTTGTTCAAAGAAATAATAACTGAGAACTGCCCAAACCCAGGGAAGGAACTGGAATTACAAGTAAATGAAGCCAACAGAACTCCTAATTACATCAATGCAAAAAAGACCTTCTACAAGGCATATATTAGTAAAAGTGGCAAAAGTCAATGTTAACAGAAAATATGAAGGGCAGCAAGGCAGAAGAGAATAATCTACAAAGGAATCTCTATCAGGCTTTCAGCAGACTCTCAGCAGAAACTTTATAGTCTAGGAGGGAGTAGAATGATATATTCAAAATAGTGAAAGACTGGGGGCCGGCCCTGAGGCTGAACAGTTAACGTTCTGCATGCTCTGCTTCAGCAGCCCAGGTTCACAGGTTCGTATCCCTGGTGAAGACCTACTTCACTCATCAGCCATACTGTGGAGGCATCCCACATACAGAATAGAGGAAGACTGGCACAGATATTGCCTCAGGGCTAATCTTTTTCAAGAGAAAAAAGAGGAAGATTGTCAATGGATATTAGCTCAGGGGGAATCTTCCCCATAAAAACAAAAAATACTGAAAGACAAAAACTTTCAGCCAAGAATACCCTATCCAGCCAAAATATCCTTCAGATACAATGGAGAAATAAAAACTTGACCAGAAAACAAAAGCTGAGAGAGTTCATTGCCACAAGACCCCCCTGTGGGAAATGATCAAGAATACCCTCGTACCTGAAACAAAAAGGAGAAAGTTTACAAAGCCTTGAACAAGGAGATAAATGGACAAAATCAGAAAATTGCAGCTCTATTACAACTGGTTAGCAAACACTCAATTATAACATTAAAGTTAAAGGGAAGGAAAGTATCAAAAATAAATATGAACACCTCATTTTAATCACAAACTCACAACACAAAATGGAATAATTTGTGAGAACAATAACTTAGACAGGGAAGAGGAATGGGATGGAACCTGTTTAGGCTAGGGGAGATAAGAGGCTATCAGAAAATGGACTATCTCATTTACAAAATCTTTAATACAAACCTCATGGTAACCACTAAATGAAAAATCAGAATAGAGACCCAAATGATAACTAAAGAGAAAACCATCATAGAAAAACATCGAACTGAAATGGCAGTCTGAAATACACAGGAAGAGAAACAAGAGAAATATAGTACAGCCAGAAAACAACAAATAAAACGGCAGCATTAAGCCCTCATATTTCAATAATCACTCTAAATGTAAATGGATTGAATTCTACATCCAAAAGATACAGAGTTGCTGGATGGATTAAAAAACAAGACCCAACAATATGATGCCTCCAGGAAACACATCTCAGCTCCACAGACAAACACAGGCTCAGAGTGAAGGGATGGAAGATGATACTCCAAGCAAATGGCAAATAAAAGAAAGCAGGTATTGACATACTTATATCAGACAAAGTAGACTTCAAGATAAAAAAGGCAATGAGAGGGGGGCCGCCCGGTGGCGCAGCGGTTTAGTTCGCGCTTGGCAGCCCGGGGTTTGCGGGTTTGGATCCCGGGCGCCCGCCTACGTGCTGCTTGTCAGCCACGCCGTGGAGGTGTCCCACATAGGGTGGAGGAGGGTGGGCGCAGATGTTGGCCCGGGGCCAGTCTTCCTCAGCAAAAAGAGGAGGATTGGCAACGGATGTTAGCTCAGGGCTGGTCTTCCTGACAAAAAAAAAATAAAATATTAAAAAAAAAAAAAAGGCAATGAGAGACAAAGATGGGCACTATATAATAATAAAAGGTATGTTCTACCAAGAGGATATAACACTTATGAATATATATGTACCTAACACAGGAGCACCAAAGTACATAAAGCAACAATTAACAGACCTAAAGGGAGAAATTAACAGCAACACAATAATAGTAAGGGACCTCAACACTGTACTTACATCAATAGATAGATCATCCATACAGAAAGTCAACAGGGAAATAGTGGAATTAAACAAGAAACTAGACCAGTTGCACTTAATAGATAAACATAGACCATTGCATCCAAAAACAGCAGAATACACATTCTTCTCAAGTGCACATGCAACATTCTCAGAGACAGACCATATGTTCGGAAACAAGGCAAGTTTCAATAAACTTAAGATTGAAATCATATCAAGCATCTTTTCTGACCATAACTGAAATCAACTACAAGAAAAAACTGAGAAATTCACAAATATGTGGAGACTAAACAACTTCTTACTGAGCAATAATTAGATCAAGAAGAAATCAAAGGAGTAATCAAAAAATATCTGGAGACAAATGGAAAAGAAAATGCATCATACCAACTCTTATGGGATGCAGCAAAAGCAGTTATAAGAGGGAAATTCATAGCAATACAGGCCCACCTCAACAAAACAGAAAAATCTCAAATAAGTAAGCTTTAACTCTAGATATAGAGAATTACAAAAAGAAGAACAAATGAAGCCCAAAGTCAGTAGAGGGAGAGAAATAATAAAAATTAGAGCAGAAATAAGTGAAACAGAAACAAACAAACAAAAAATAGTAGAAAGGGTCAGTGAAACTGAGAACTGGTTCTTTGAGAGGATAATCAAAATTGAAAAACTCTTAGCCATACTCACAAAGAAAAAAAAGAAAGAAGGCTCAAATATATAAAATTAGAAATGAAAGAGGAGAAATTACAACAGATAGCACAGAAATACAAAGGATTATAAAAGAATACTATGAAAAACTATATGCCAACAAATTGGATAACCTAGAAGAAATGGACACATTCTTCCACTCATACAACCTCCAAAACTGAATCAAGAAGAAATAGAGAATCTGAATAGACCAATCATAAGTAGAGAGATTGAAAAAGCAATTAAAAATCTCCCAAAAAATAAAAGTCCAGGACCAGATGGCTTCTCTGGAGAATTCTACCAAATGTTCAAAAAAGATTTAATACCTATCCTTCTCCAACTATTCCAAAAAATCGAGAAAGACAGAACACTTCCTAATACATTCGATGAGACCAACATCACCCTGATCCCAAAGCCAGACAAGGACAATGCAAAGAAGGAAAATTACAGGCCAATATCTCTGATGAACATAGATGCAGAAATCCTCAACAGAATATTGGCAAACTGAATATGGCAATACATCAAAAAGATCATACACCATGATCAAGTGGGATTTATTCCAGGGACACAGGGATGGTTCAACATCTGCAAATCAATCAATGTGATACAGCACATTAATAACATGAAGAATCAAAACCACATGATCATCTCAGTAGTCACAGAGAAAGCATTTGACAAGATCCAACATCCATTTATGATAAAAAAAACTCTCAATAAAATGGGTATAGAAGAAAACTACCTCAACATAATCAAGACTATATATGCCAAACCCACAGCCAACATCATACTTAATGGTGAAAAACTGAAAATCATCTTGCTGAGAACAGAAACAAGACAAGTGTGCCTACTCTCAACACTCTTATTCAACATAGTACTGGAGGTTCTGGCCAGAGCAATCAGTCAAGAAAAAGAAATAAAAGTTATCCAAATTGGAAAGTAAGGAGTGAAACTCTCACTCTTTGAGGATGAGATATGATTCTACATATAGAAAACCCTAAAGAATCCATCAGAAAACTATTGGAAATACTCAACAACTGCAGAAAAGTAGCAGGGCACAAAATCAACTTACAAAATCAGTTTCATTTCTATACTCTAATAACAAACTAGCAGAAAGAGAAGTCAAGAATAGAATCACATTCACAATCAAAACAAAAAGAATAAAATATCTAGGAATAAATTTAACTAAGGAAGTGAAAGATGTATACACTGAAAACTGTAAGACATTTTTGAAAGAAATTGAAAATGACATAAAGAAATGGAAAGATATTCCATGCACATGGATTGGAAGAATAATCATACTTATAATGTCCACATTATCTAAAGCAATCACAATCAGAATCCCACCGTTTTACTTCTTCATAGAAGTAAAACAAAGAATCCTAAAATTTATATGGAACAACAAAAGATCCTGAACAGATAAAGCAATCCTGATAAAAAAGAACAAGCTGGAGGTATCACAATCCTTGACTTCAAAATATGCTCCAAAGCTATAGTAATCAAAACAGCATGGTACTGGCATAAAAACAGACACACAGATCAGTGGAACAGAATTGAAGGCCCAGAAATAAAATAGTACACGTCTATGAACAGCTAATCTTCAAAAAAGGAGCCAAGAACATAAATGGAGAAAGGAACGTCTCTTCAATACATGGTTCTGGGAAAACTGGACAGCCACATGCAAAAGAATGAAAGTAAATCATTATCTTACACCATACAGAAAAACTAACTCAAAGTGGATTAAAGATTTGAATGTAAGATCTGAAACCATAAAACTCCTAGAAGAAAATATAGGCCATAGACTCTTTGACATCTGTCTTAGCAGCATCTTTCAAATACCATGTCTACTCAGGTATGGAAAACAAAAGAAAAAATAAACAAATGGGACTACATTAGCTAAAAAGCTTCTGCAAAGCAAAGCAAACCATGAACAAAATGAAAAGACAACCCACCAACTAGAAGAAAATATTTGCAAATCATGTAACTGACAAGGGGTTAATCTCCAAAATATATTAAAAATTTCATAGAACTCAACAACAAAAAAACAAAAGAAGCCAATCAAGAAATGGGCAAAGTATATGAACAGACATTTTTCCAAAGAAAATATACAGATGGCCAACAGGCATGTGAAAAGATGTTCAACATCACTAATCATTAGGAAAATGCAAATAAAAACTACAATGAGGGACCAGCCCAGTGGTGGTGTGGTTAAGTTCTTACTCTCTGCTTTGGCGGCCCAGAGTTCACAGGTTCAGACCCCGGGGGTGGACCTATGTACTGCTTATCAAGCCATGCTGTGGCAGTCGTCCCAAATATAAAGTAGAGGAAGAAGGGCATGGATGTTAGCCCAGGACCAATCTTCCTCAGCAAAAGAGGAGGGTTGGCAACAGATATTAGCTCAGGGCTAATCTTCCTCACCAAAAACCAACCAAACAAACAAAAAACTACAATAAGATATTACCTTATACCTCCTAGAATGGCTATAATTACCAAGGCAAAAAATAACAAATGTTAAGAGGATGTGGAGAAAAGGGAACTCTCATAGCCTGCTAGTGGGAATGCAAACTGGTTCAGTCACTATGTAGAAACATTATGGAGATTTCTCAAAAAATTAAAAATAGAAATATCATACAATCCAGTTATCCCACCACTGAGTATTTATCCAAAGAACTTGAAATCAACTATTTGAAGAGACATGCACCTCTATGTTCATGGCAACATTATTCACAATAGCCAAGATGTGGAAGCAACCCAAGTACCCACTAACTGAGGAATGGATAAAGAAGATATGGTATATGTAAACAATGGAATACTATTCAGCCATAAAATGGACAAAATCATCCCATTTGCAACACATGGATGAACCTCAAGGGTATTATGTTAAGCAAAGTAAGCCAGACACAGAAAGATAAACACTATTTGATTTCATTTACATGTGGAAGATAAACAAACACATGGACAAAGAGATCAGATTAGTAGTTACCAGAGGGGAAGGAGGTTGTGGTTGGGTGAAAGGGGTAAGGGGGCACACATATATGGTGATGGATAAAAATTAGTCTATAGAATGCAGTCTGTACAGAAACTGATAAATAATAATGTATACCTGAAATTTCACAATGTTATAAACCATTATAACCTCAATAAGTTAAGCTTTTTTAAAAAAGAAAGAATGAGTGATTAATGTTCACAAGATGGATCATCTTTTCCAATTGATTATTGAGACCCTCTGCTACAGTGGATGCCCTCTGTTGGACATTTCTATGGAGGCATGCATATTTTTATAAGCTACGTTCATTCTAAATAGTCTCTCCACACACTAGTCCCTCAGATCTCCTTGTCAGCTATTTTACAATTTTGACTTTTCTGAGTCGCTACACAACTATGGATAAGGGTAGGTCCATTTACCCAGACCATATTTCCTTCCATGGAAAGTAGACAAACAAATGTATTGCCTGAAGTTCTGTTCACTAGCTGGACATTCTTTCATTACTATCTTTGAGGGCCATCCATGAGGAGAGCTGTAGAGTGCAGAGGATATGCACTTCTAGCTGCTGATATATAGGCAGAACCTCTGTAAACGAAGCTCACAGATTTTTAAATTTTCTGTTAACTAGTGTATTAGTCAGATTTTTCTGTAATAAAACTGTACCACAGATAAACCAAGAATCCCCTAAACTTGCTTAACAAATATATTCCTCACTCATGAAATGAGTGGTCTGACTGGGGTGGTGGAGATGGTTACCTAGGCGTGTTCACTTAGTGAAAATTCATTGTTATTTATAATTATGATGTGTACAGATCTCTGAATGAAAGTTAAATTTCAAAAGAATAGTTCTGCTTTGAATGTCATGAATAAGCATAACAAACAAAAGAAACAGAAAAAAAAAGTTGACTTAGCTCCAAAAGCATATGTTCATTGTGTTACACTCGTGAAAAAAATATCAGAAAAGGCATTAATTGGAAATGGATTTCCCACAAATCTGACAATTATTTCATTGTATTAGTGTCTAGGTAGATTAATGCAAAAACTTCAAAGGAAGGGGAATATAGTCAAATAGGTGATTTCTCAGTGAAACAGTAAAACAAAACAAGAGATTTTTTTCATCGTGCTGTCTCAAATGATTATACACACTGCTCTGCATGGTGGTGCCAGGTCGGGGCACAGGGGCACTAATCTCAGCCTAGGGTCTGCTCACCATTACATGCCCTGGTGTGGATCTGATTCTGCCCACTAGGGGGAAAGGGATCCTTTTTCTAATTCATGCTAAATATCTTATATTCTAGCAGAATCCGTGATCTTTACTCTCCATTCTGTGAGTCTAGTAAAAGACTTTGTAAAATGAACTGTTCCTTTTTCATCAGCAAGAATGGAAACTTTTGAATGACAAAATTAAAGTGTGGGGAGATTTTACAGCTGATTCATCTGTGGTTTGGAAATGTTGTCTTTACCTCTTTGTAAACTGTTCTGATGCCCCAGGGAAGCAGCAGCCGCGTGGAACAAGAGGAATTGAACAGGGTTCCACAATCAGTGGCCACAGCATAGATTGATCAGGAACTGGAGAAACTGTCAAAGATGTGAAATATATACTTTCATTGAATCATTAGTCTTTAGGAGGTTAAACTTCAAAGTAGGACCCTTTTCATGGTTCTGGGGAAATCCTACACATTTGTGTTATTCTTTTTCTGATAAATAATATATTTATTTCCATAAAGTGAAGTTGGAATGTTGAAAGAAGTTGAAAGACTTCTATAGAAGTTGAAAATGACTATAAAAAGCTGTCGATGTGGGGATATATGGAAAAAATAAGGAAGGAGTTCCATTTCTTTTGACTAGTTAATTTGTTGGAAAAGTAAGCATTTTGTAATAATGTTATGTTCTTATGTTCTGGATTTCCTTATTTTTTGTCTCCTCATGGAATGTCAGTGCTGATCAGGCACTGAGGAAAGGAAAGGGATTTGTATTTTCATTTGAGAAAAATATAAAAGGCACCATGGGGCTCACTAAAGACTGTAGGGATAAACTGAATCAGATGAAGTGAAGAATCAGGATGACAGTACTGTAAAGATACCACCTGTGTGACAGGCCAGAAAGCCACAGAGAAAGTTAAGCTTAAGTCAAAGAGCCAGGGGTATGCATAGGATAAGAATGACCTAAAAGCATATCAGAACAAAGAAAATGATTTATAGACCAATGGGGTTGGCAAAACCAAGTATATGAATTTAGATTTAACTTATCATTAGTTCGTAGTCAGCTACTTCTCTCTCAAAATTTGTTCTCTTGAACATTGGCTATCAGGTCAGATGATTCACAGTTTAACCCTCTTAACTCTGAGTCAGGGCAATTTTACCAATTGGTTATACTTTAGAAATGTCTAGATTCTTAAGAGGTAACTGGAAAAAGTAAACCACAATATTTCATAAGGACCAGCCAATAAATATAAGTAAATAAAGAACTATCAAATTTAAAAGATTGCATCCATGTGTATGACAACTAATAAAATGTCAGCTACGGAGGTATGGGCTCACCCTGGATTTACCAGACAAAGGGACTAGGTTAAGAAAGAGAGCATTTCTGGGAATAAGGGAGAATGCACACTTTTGGAACTGATTCAAGTAAATTGCCCCGGGACTAACTCATGGTTCAGCTGAAGGAGATGAAGAGGCTTGGAAGGTGAAAGTAGAATTCTTCCCAAAATTTGACTATAGACCTTCCTTTATTGCATTATTGAGCAGAAATACATCAGGTGATTCAGTCTAATCTTCCTTTTTACGTACATAGAACTGGGGAGTTTGCATGATGAGGCATTCTCCAATGGGCCATATTCCACTTAGATTCCCAACCCCTCATATAACACTCAGTTTACAACTTTTCCTTAAAACGAAAAGTTATCCATCTGAGGTCAACATCCCTGCAAGTTTGGGTAGTATTATTTGCATTTTACAGATGAGAATACTGGGCCTGGATAGTTTAAAAAGTTCCTCAAGGTAATATAGAACATGTATGACAGCACACTGATGTAAAATAAAGCTTGTCTCCTTCAAAATACCATTCACTTTTTTAAAATGATGTCATACAGCCCTTTCTTGATTGGAGTATCTTCAATGGTATGTGGTCTCACTCCCACACACATACACACATTTGGTGATAGCCTACCTTCCAAATTGCTCTTGTGTTAAGGTAATACTAGAGTTGGCATTTCTTGTACACATACCAGCTGGCAGTTAAAGGAGGAAGTCTAGCAACATGCTGGGTGATAAATGATAACAATTTTAGGTTTAAAAATTCTCCAGACATGGCAATGGCAGTCTGTATGAATGAAAAGGTTTCTATTTGCTTCTTCATTCTCCCCCTCTTCCTGGTGATAATCTTTTCTAGCCTGGGTCAAAATCTATTTATCTGAACGCTGCCCCATTTTGATTAGCTCTGCCCTTGTGAGAGTTCATTATCAGTTAATCACAGGGTTGGTTACTGGCCCTTGGCCACTCATTCTTTACTTGCTGTGCAGAAAGACAAAGCAAAAAGAAAAGGGAAAATTCAATGAGCATCTCCAGTTCTTTTATTAATATTAACTCTGGGAGGTAATAGGAAAAGTCAAATTCATGCATCTGCTAATTGGTCCAGGCAGAGGGTCCACATTTCTTACTTGAGGACACTTGGTTATGCAGAGTTCATATTTCAGCAGGACTATAATCAATATATCACCTATATTAGCCTCATGTCAACACACAAGTGTTCATTATTAATCAGATTCTGAAGGGTTCACTGAATATTGCACTTTGAAATGTGTATCTGGTTCCTGAAAGCAATTTCCAACCTGTCTTCTGGGAACTAGGACATACTTAAAAGGATTTAAGAGTAGAAATCTTTTGCTTAAGAAAATCCATTTCAACAATTCCCACATTAAGGAAATGGGAAATGTTTCTTTACCAATTTCACTGCATTTGCTGGGGGGAATCATCCAGTAAAACACAGGCAATTTTACTCTAATTATTATAGCAGTAGCTGTATAAGTGGGCACTTTGTCCTCTCCCACCCTCTTGCAATTATGACACTGCACAACCCATCATGGCCATTGTTTATTATGTCCACATTCCAAGAACAGTAACAGTAGCCAATGCTGACTGAGCACTTAGTGGGTGTCAGACTTTTGCCAAGAACTTTAAAATGCTTTAAGTTACTTAGTCTTCACAACACAGGAGATAGCTGCAATCACTATGTGTAATAGATAGTCATGAGAATTTGGAGAGGTTGACGGTTCTGTCCAAATCCACATAATTTATTAATTTGGGTCATGTTTGACCCAAGGCTTGGATTTTAATCCAATATGTCTCACTCCAAAATCCATACCCTTAATCCCTAAGTTATATTACCAAGAGGATAATACTAATAGCTAACATTTTTGTGTGTCAAGTACTGTCACAAGTGTTTTACATATATTAGCTCATAATTTTAACAACTTAGAAACATGAGTTCCAACAACAACAAAAATGCACAGATCAAAGATTTATTCAAATTGTCAGTGAAGGAGTGAGTAAAAATGATAGAGCTAGTTCCAAGGGCAGTTGAGGGGAATTGCAGCACACACACAAAAAAGAATGTTAGAATAATAAAATTGGTTAATTCCATATAAGGCAATAAAAATATAATCTTGAGTTAAATATAAACATAAACAGAAAAGAAATTTGTAAATTAACATGCAACTTCACAATGTTGAACTCTAATCAAATAGTAAAGTTTAAAATCAGACAGAAGTACATTCTCCTAGAGAAACAAATAATCTTTTATTGGGCCCGCTAAATAGTACTATGATCTAATATTTAAAGGGTATGTCTCTATCCATCACCACCTTATTTCCAAATCTGGGATGATTTTCCTTAAGAATTTTCAGAAGTCATGATGATGGGATGCATTTCTGTTACTTACAAAGTTCTCCAAAACGTGTATGCTTCTGGTAAATTGAAAGACTGCAGAATTTAGATGGAACCTGGGTTAAACTGTTAAGTAAATCAAGTTGATATCTGACCATGTGATTTATTTTTCTCATATTAATTCACTAATATGACAATTAAAATTCCACAGATTTCTTTTTTTTTAATTTTAGTATGCAAGTTTATAGGAAATTTTTTTCTTTATTCACTGAGGAATAGTCGCCCAGAGCTAACATCTGTTGCCAATCTTCCTCTTTCTTTGCTTGAGGAAGATTATCCCTGAGCTAATATCTCTGCCAATCTTCCCCTCCTTTGTGGATTGCCACCACAGCATGGCTGAATAGTGGTGTAGGTCTGTGCCTGGGATTTGAACCTGTGAACCTGGGCTGCTGAAGTGGAGCACCCTAAACTTAACTACTAAGCCATGAGGCTGGCCCCAGGAAACTTCTTTGATAAGCAAATATTCATTAGAGTATTAGAATAATCATTCATTCTTTTAAATTGTGAATAATAGTGGTTTAGATGTTGGAGGCTAAAAATGAACTAATTTTAATGCACTAATAATATCTTAGATAAAACTTGAAAACCAGTAGAAGTAATACTTATGTGTTACTTTTCAATATATTTGTCTCCTCTATCAAACATGTAAAATAATGAGCAGAGATGTCATAACACCTGAAATACAAAGGAAACCATGTATATAGTCCCTAGGGTAAATCTGCCACCACGATAATGAACTACAAAACTTATGTGGTTCATTGACCAGGAATTGTCCAGTCTTCACTAACAGGCACAAAGATTTGGTCATGTTAATATAGCAAGATGAGATCAGTTTAACAATGCAAGATTCAAAGAAGGTCATACGTAACTAGGCTTATAAGGGACCATGATTGAAGGTCTGACTGACAGTTTTCTCACTCCATTAGAAATACTGTCGTTTGGGAATTCAAATTCTACCATTGGCTCGTATTTTCTCTCTCCATGTGGAGAAGGAGAATTGAGAAATCACACTACAGTTCAAAAGTGCTGGGTAACAAAGACTTCAGAACAAAAGCTAATGGCTACGTGTTTAAAATATCTGCCTGCTTCAGGGTGTGAAGGCCTGATGCCTCCACTCACTCTGGGACCGCCTCTACTGGACACTCCTTGGAGCTGGACACTCCTTGGAGCAGCACCTGCCAACTTGGCTATTAAAGATTGACTTGCCCTTTGATGGCCTGTTACTTTTCGAAATGGTTTTCTTTTAGCTAAATAGCTAACTATGACCATAAATTAAAGTCCACTCTTAATCTGAGGAAGCCAGCTTCTCTTTCGCATGTGTGTAGCCATTAGAGCTTAACTCTTAAGGGCAAATATGAGAGGCTTTGAGGAGTGTTCTCCACTTACAGCTCTTAAATTCCATTTCATTGATAAAGAAATTGACAGCAAGAAGAGATGGAATGATTCATCTAAAGTGATGAAGTGTGTAGTAGAATCCAGTTTGCCTAGAAAAAATTTTTTTTAAACCACTGTTCCCACACTGTCCCATAGCAACCCACTGGTAGCATGTAATTTTCAACTGTTAAGCACATAAAATGAATATATTTTTGAGCTCAATTTTTAACCTGCCTGTCAACTTATAGCAATAATACAGACCATTACAGATAAAAATTGGTAGGAAGGCAGAGGAGCCAAGCTAATAGCATTGGCAATAACCTATATGTCAAAGGTCGATCAAGGTGTTATAATGGAACTCTACCAGTGATTCTAATGGAAGTAGTTACTGTTACTTCTCCATTCTTCCTGACCAAGGCCTGCAATGTGTTAGAATAGGTTTGTCATTGATAAAATACAAAATATTGAGAAGACCCTCATTATTCCGCCCTCTGTGAATTTCTCCTGGCCTCCCTTTTCCTCATACTCCATCTCACACTTAGAACCACATCCATTTTTCCAAACTCATAATGCTGTTTACAGTTCCACACCTGTCCACACTACCAGGTCTGATTGGCATGCCTTTCTCCACCTTGTCCACTTGGAAAACGTTTTCTAATTTTTTGAGATATAGAGCTCAAGTGTCTCCTTTCCTATGAACCCTTTCCTAACTCATGCCCAAGAAGATTTATTCATATTCTACTGTGTGTCATACTGTAACCTTACAGACTTCTATTATGTTACTTCTATACCTCACTATGCTTCTCTCTCCCTCTCTCTAATATAAACAAAATTAGTAAGGACACATATTAAGGACACAGATTAATATCTGTTTCCCAAGCAAACACAAAATAGATCCACAATAAACTGTTGATAAAACAATAGAAATCTGAAAGACAGAATTCTAAACATCGCTTCAACTTTTCTTCTTGGTGCTCCCTGCATTATCTCCCAGGGCGTTATGTTAGGCTTTTTCTTTTCTTTTTTTTTTTTTTGTCTATTGTCCTTATATTTCTGTACAGATGATAGAGCTCTTTGCTCTCAATGGGCACACATTCAAATCCTATAATTGATATATTAAAAGTAATGGCACATTGCATTTCTTTCTCTGTTTGTTTCAAGAATACATGTTACAGAATATCTTTTGTGACTTTGCTGATTCAGATAATAGCCCCTGAGGGAAATAGATGGGATACTGATCATTAGCAGTTCTAATTGTGCCGTACTGTGCATCGGTATCTTAGATTAGGTCAATTTCATTTCTGCATTTTATTTTCATTATGAACTGTGCTGAAAATAATGCATTTCAAAGTGTTAAGTAAATCATCTATGACTTGGAAATTGGACTATAGGTGATCAACACGGGCACAGGAGCATCAAAGAATTATCGTTTACAGGAATGTACTTTGTTTAAATCACTTTTTACTTTTTATTAGAGGTCCCAGACAGTGAAGTTGCATGTTAATTTGTCATCTTTTTTCTAGTAGAAATGCACATGCCAGGCACAGAAGGTAATCCTGAGGGATGAGCTTTATTGCCCTATAGGATGTGTAACCAAATTATCTTATCTTATTCTCTCATTCTTTATTAAATTGTCTATAAATACTCAGCTCCTTAACTGTTTTTTAACCCATCTTTCCCTTTTTACTATTTACATCATTAATTAAAGTGTTGAATAACATCTTTGACAAGTGTTTATTTTGTATTTGTAGAAGAGTCTTGTGTTTTTTTTTCTACTTTTGAAATTCTACTTAAAAACCCCTCATTTTGTCTGGGACCTATTAGTCAGAAGGACCCAAGGGCAAAGTGTTCAGAATGGTGTCCTCATTCATTTATCTTCTTTTAGGATATTGCAGTGTATTGCAGCTTTTATGTGCCTGGTTAAATTAGTTTACAAATTACAGAGTCTAATTTCAACTAAAATAGCTCTGTCAAAATAGACATGTAACTTCAAAAGATACCTGCAAGGAAACTGTAAATTAAAGATAATTTTAATAACACAAGATAAGCCAACAATAAAAATTGGCAGAGCTGACACTTGAAACATAGACATTTTAAAAAATGAGGATCTAGTCATATATAGCAAAAAGTCAGCAAAAGTATTTGATATTATAAAATCTACTCGAAATATAGATACAAACCTATAACCATCATTATTAACAAGAACCTTGCCTAAATGGTTATTGTGTAAATTATTCCTTTGTGAGAGGTATTTTTCATATATGACAATCATTAAAAACAATGTCAAAATAATCAGCTCCTTGATATGCTATATCAAAAATGTTAAACCAATATTTTAAAAATAATTAAGCATATAAAATCATATATATGTACATATGTGTGTGTCACATATATACATGAAGTAATCATATATATATATATGAGATCAATGTATATACACACATTCAAGCTAAAATAATTTTTGAACCAAAAGACATTAATCACTTTAAAACATTTAATTTCAGCTTTATTTCATCATTTTAAAATTTAGCTTGTGCATGTTTTGTAAGATATATTGCATATTAGTGTAATACTACAGGCATACAATATATAAATAAATAGGCATCCACTGGGTTATTCTAAAGCTGTGTCTGTTGGTTTGCTTTACTGACACTTTTGGTGTGCTTCTGAAAATTTGTAGACAATTTCTCTGGGGAAATGGTGTCTATTCTCAAAATAGGCCAAGACCACTAGGATTGAAATCCAGCATGGACTGGGCATTAGATGAAGAGCTATAAAAGACTCAGAAGACAACACCATGGTCCTCACAGGGGAGGTTGATGGACAGAAAATGACAGCATTGGAGCCAAAGCACCTGCCAGCTGTTTCTAGGCTTCCTCACATTTGTCTTATTTCCATCTGTCACACACCTCACCTTGTGGTCCACATAGCTACCAGAGCAGATTGTGCCTGTCATTTTCTTCCTAAAACTCTACATTCACACACTGTATCTCCTGCAGGATAAAAAGAAAAAAAAAAAATCCAAACTCTTGAGGATGCCATACACATTTTGTTTTGTTTTAATTTTAGTTTTGGTTCTCCTTACCTTTATGACATTTTTTTCTTACTGTGCCCCTGATGTTTTTCTACAACTGATAAGCAGACTATGGTTCTCCCACACAAAATGCCATTTCATGCTTCCAGGCCTGACTATTTTCATATGCTGTTTCTCTGTTAAAGATATTTCTCTATTCCTGTTCAGTCTGCCAACTTCCAATTTACCTTTCAAAACTTGGTTTCAACATTCCTCCATTAAACGTGCCATTGTGTATGTGCATGTATTCCAAAAACATTTTCCAAAGTAAGTCTGGAGACTAGTGGGGAGGCTTATGTTGAAGACAAACTTTTGGGAATCATAGGGAGAGTAGTTTAACTTGAGAATGTGTAGACTGAGAAGGGTTAAGACCAATGTGTTTTAACATTTAGGAAGAAACAGAAAGAAAAACCATCAGGAGAAAATAAGAGGGATTTCTCAGAGACATGGAAAATCCAGGAGAAGGTAAAGGAAGAGACTCTTTCAAGAAGGAGGGATGACGCAGCACTAGCAAAGCACCAGAGAGGTTCAGGAAATGAAGACAATTCTCAAAATATTTTGAAGATGAAATTTATTGGTGACCTTAGTGAAAGCAACATCTGTACTACAGAGGGCTAATAAGGAAAGGTGAAGATGCAGAAACTAAGTTGTAGACTAATTTTCAACTTCCTGAGTAAGAAAGGAATCAAATAGAACAAAGAATGAAGTCAAGGGGCTGATAAGTGCTTTGCTGCTGTTGTTGTATTAAAGGTATGAAAGAACTGAGAATTTTCTGAATTAAGGGAAAAAATCACATATGTAAAGAAAGAGATGGATATAGAAGAGACTGTAGATGGAAAAAGAAGAGACTACACACATGAAGAAAGGAAGAGGCACTAAAGAATGAGGAGAACATAAAAAAAAGCTTTTCTACCGGGACAAAAAGAAAAGAAGGATAGAAAGGCTAAGAGAAACTGGAAGGTATTCTGTCATCAAAACTTTGATTTTCTCAAAAAGCTTTGTCTGATTTCCGCACTTACTCGTAAGTATTCCTATTCACTTCCTTTCTCTCATCTCTTCATGCATATACTTTTCTTCTAGTGCACTCTAATTCTTGATTAATGCATCTTCACACACAGCCCCTCCTTCAATTAGCAATGAATTACCTGAGGTATTCCCCTGTGTCATATTTGTCCCTACATGTTAAGCACCATGCTCAGTGCCTGTCACATTTTAGATTCTTCATTTGAGCTTTCCTTTAGAAATGATAAATTGTACGGTATATAACATATATTGCAATACATGACATATGTTCTCAATGCTGTTGAAATTCTGAAAAATCAGATTTTTGCAGCTAGGCATTTCAGCAACTGAGTCAGTGGTTAAATTCTATCTATCTATCCATCTATTTATCTATCTATCTATCTATCTATCATCTATCACCTACCTACCTACCTATCTATCCATCCATCCATCTATTCATTAATTTGTAGATGAAGGAATTGAGATATCTAGGTCCCTGGGCACCTGAGAAGTATTTTCAAGACAGCTCATCTGACTTATGTGTAAAGTCAAATTCCCTGTCAGGTATGGAACCACGTTGGGACCCAGGGCAGGCTACCCCAAAATATTTCACAATAGCAAATTGATTATTTTGAATTAAAGTTACTTGAGAAGCAGAAGGGGTATTCCAACCCTCCTGTCTCTGTTCCCCTTGAAAGCGGGAAATAAATCTCCCATGTGAAAGGTGTTCTCCCTGCATCCTTATCACCAGAGTTAGGGAATTTAGGGCCAAGAAGCACATATAAACAAACCCCGTTACTTTTACTAATTTACCATCTCAAGCCTAAACTCGGCTTAAATTCCCCTCTTATTACATACTCCAAACCTAAGTTTCTTTGTCTTATCATTCTTCACAAATATATTGTTTCTTTGTGTAAAAAGATATAAAAGCAGCCTGCTTTGCTCATCTAGAAGAGCATGATTTTTATGACCTCCAATACATACATATTAAATTGGATCTTTCTCCTGTTAATCCGGCCTTGTGTCAATTTTATTATTAGTCCAGCCATAAGAACATAAGAAGGGTACAAGGAGGAATTTCCCCCTCCTCAACAACCTCAAAACTTGACTTGGTTAGTACACACTCCAGTCAGCTAAACTAACTGGACAGTCCTTAGATAATCAAAAGTCAATGCCCATTGACTTAAAAGAAAAACTTTCCTAATTCAAAAGACAGTGTAATGAGAAAGGGTGAATGAATAAAATATTTGGTTGAAATGGGAGCTCTCTGGTCTGTGAGAATGAATATCATTACCTGGAAGTCAAAATCATTAAAATATGGTTAAGGACATTGGCGAGAAAATAAAAGAAATAATTTAAAAATAGCTTCCAAAATAAAACCACTTTCCCTCAGGCATAGCTATTTAAAGGAAACTGAAACAATGCTTGGTTCAAAGATTTCCATGCACATCATGCATGACAAACCAAGAATACAAAATAATGTACATAAAAGCCAATGTATTCATAAATGGTCATAAAGGATTTCATGTTTTTCTTTCTGTAAAATTAAGGAAAGCAGTCCAGAATGCAACATCAATTATACCTAAATAGTCTTATTTTAATCATTACTATTGTTGGAATATAATTATAGATTAGAAACTCATTCCAGATAGAGGAGACCTATATTAATCAAAATAACTCAATAGTATTTTCCTAATAAAGACAATGGTGAATGTATATTTTTGTTCAACAGGACAACTATTGGAGTGAAATATAAAAAGAGCTCGTTATTATGAATCTGCATGAAAATTGTCTTCAAATTTACTGCTGGCTATCTCTTGCAATTTACAGAGAAGCTGAAAACTCTGTTCTACTAGTCTCTGCAGAGCTAGTCATGGGAAACAAACCAGGCCCCTCAGGACCATTCACAAGCTTTTTAAAAGATCTAGTTAGAGCAAAATATGTGCAATTTTCCTCTCAAATATAAAATTGTGAAATCAGAAGATCTGATTGCATTGTTTTTGTTAGGTATCCAGTTAATACAATAACATGCACAAATGCCAAGAGTACAGCATTTGAGTTTTTACAAGTATACACAGTACAGAGAGCAATAAAGGGAGCATTTCTGGCAGCCCAGACATTCCCTCATAACTGCTACGAGTTAATATTTCCAAAGCTTCCAAAAAACTCTTTCTAACTTCTAACGGCATAGGTAAAGCTTGTCTTTTCTTAAACATTATGTAAATAAATCACGTATATGTCCTCTTTTGTGTTTGACTTGTTTGCCCAGTGTCACGTCTGTAAGATCCATATTTATTTTTCTGTTCTACTGTTAATGGGGATTTGTGTTGTTTCCAGATCTTATGTTAAGTCATGAATATTGTTTCCATATGCATTTTGTTCACATGTTTTTAGGGTATATATACTCATTTTTGTAGATATGCACTCATATATTTTGGGGAGAAATGATGGATCATAAAATAACTTATGTTCAGCTTTACTAGGTAAGGTATATAATGCCCACTAGGACCTTGATTTACACAATCCCTTAGATTATAGATCTGATACTTTGTGATCACAGATTAATACGTAATTTATTTTTTCTTTTATTGTTTTTGCATTTCAATTTTATTTACATATATTTATAAAACACAAAACATATGCATTCAAAATGTTTCTAGGCATTCGACATGCATCTACTTTTAAAACTTTTAAGTGGGAGGGGATTTTCTTAATTTGCAATCACATAGAAACTCAGAGAACCAGATCATATTTTGGCAGGGCATTTCATCAGTGACCCACATAAAATAGAGCTGAAATAATTTTACTTGAAGCCCTCATTTTCGACCTTTTCAAAGAATGATTTGGCTTTTAATCAGAAATCTGTGTTTCATTTTGAACAAGGAACACATCATCCCAACTCAGCTATTTCCATACAAATGAACTACTTTCCATATCATAAGATTAATAATGAACAGACTTGCATTCCTACAGACAAACGGAGTTCATTTAGAAGGCCACTCTGATCTTGCTGACTATGAAATATGTCCAGTGTGTTTGAAAGTTCTACTCCCTCCTTTCTCTCGAGGGATTAAGGAGTAAACACTTGTTGACTGTGACTAACCTCCGTTGAGTCAACCACTCTTGAATTTAGCAAGAGATAGGTTGAAATAAACTCTATAGGCCAATCTCTATGCTACTGTAAATGGGAAAAATAGACAGCAGTTTAGAACAAGCTCAACATAAATGGAGAGGGACAATAAAAGAAAGATGATGTCCTTGCTAAGTTTATATATATATGAAATAGGTTAGAAATACTTGGGTTAGAAATGGGTTAGAAATAGTGGGTTAGAAATAGTTCTCCCATTAATTAGTTATGTACATTTAGATGAATAAGAATTTCTCTAAGCCTCAAGTTTTCTTATTTAAAAATGATGTTCATATATTTTCTATGCAGGACTGTAGGTTTCAAATGTGATGAACTAAGTATTCCATAAACAGAATATATTTTTGTCATAACTATGTTATTATTATGATGAAGATTTATTTTATGCCCTTCAAAGAATTTTCCTATTCATTATTTTATTTTAACATCAATGATACTTGGAGGATGAATAGAAAATTCATTATTAACCCCATGTGCAGAGAGGAAGTTCTGCCCTGACATTTTATGATTGCATAAGAGAAACAGGACAAAGGTCAATCACTCCTTCCTCCTAGTTTGGTTCTTTTTCTCACTCCATGTTTCTTTATTCTAACACATTGGTTCATAAGTGAATCATGCTTTCATCGCATTGGGTGTGCTTTTGTGTACTTCAAAAATTCCCTTGTCTCCCATGTCAGTAAACGTAAATCCCATATAAAAGGAGCTCCCTTCAGCCAGACTCTTACTTCTATTCCATTGCTGCTCAGCCACTGGCTAATTTTTTTTTCTGCTGCATATATTAGCATCATCTTTCTTTCTTACCCCTTTGATTAGAAAACACATTTTGGACTAGATGAGCTCACGCAGAATACTCACATTTCTTGGTCTACTACTTCCCTGCCACTAAAAGGATGATCAGAAGGAAGGAAGGAAAGAGAAAAACATGAAAAGAAAAAAATTAGCTAATTTTCCCATTAGCTCTATTTACCAAAGCTGTGTGTCAGAGACCCAACATTTAATGCAGTTCCTTTCTCAGTTTGGAGGACCCATGGTTCCCAGTGTAGTTAGTTCATAAATCTGCAAGCATGGTCCCATCTTTTCATCCTGCCCACTCAGCTTGCTGACATGGTTTTCAGGTTTGCGTTCTCATGGTTGTGTGATGGCTGCTACTCTTCCAGGCATCACAGCCTCATAAAACCATGTCCAGGGGCAAGATAATGAAAAGAATGTGTCTCCCTCAACTGGCTTTTAAGAGGGAAGGAAATGTTTCCAGGGGACTGCACTTTTTGTCTTATTGGCTAGGACTTCACTTCAAGCCCATCCCAAATCCTTTCACTATCACAGAAGGTAGAATGATCATGGTTGTCTTACATTAATCCAAATTTACTTCCTGGTCTGTACATGGGTACAGCCTCACCTGAAGCATATGCCTTTTCCCCCTAACACATGAAAATAATTAAGGTTCTCTGTCAAAGGAAGAAGGGGAAACACCTATCGCCCAGGGAGCCAAGTGTGTCTGCCATGGTCTTTTCATGTCTGTAGTGGGATATGTCATAGAAGTGATAAGTTGACCCCAAATTTCCCATTTATCTAATTTCTATTCTCATTCTTTCTTCATCGTAAGTTGCTGAGAGTAATCTTTGTAAAGTGCCTTGTCTTGTGCTTGCTGGAAAGTGTGTTTTAGATATTGTTTCTGCATCTATATAGCAGAAGGATCTTGGACAATTTATTTACTCTCTATGATTTTCTGTGTCAGCTCCACAGCAGGTACTTAATGCATGCCAGCTATGAACTTCTGTTATTTGTAGCAATATTTCTCTTCTCTCTCCTCTCTCCACCTCTACCCCAATACACAGTGTTGCACATTTCCCATTTTGGTGAGGGCCTCTTGGGGCACTAGCTCCAATTAGCAGCTTTTCACAGTGCTTCAAGTACTTATTTTTTTTTCTTGGTCTTATTATTAAATTATAAGTCTATTACAATTGGTGTTTTTGAAATTCATCTGCCAGATAATCTATTATAATACTTTGCAAGTTTATATTGTCTCCCAGCAGAGATGCTAAAGAGAAATGAGTTTTGATTGTCATGTAAATTCAGTTTCAACTGAGGAAAAACTGAGTAGAAAGGTTTTTAGCCTCTGAATTAGCTACTGAGAAAGCTTTGACGTCATCTTCCCCAGAGATCTTTCATAAAAGGCTAAGTGTGCCTGTGACAATTTAGAAATGTTTAACTGTCTGGAGAGGATAGAGGAGATAACTCCTAAGTTGTATACCCAATTATATCCAGGTTGCCCCAAGCCTCTAAATCTTCTACAAAGCACACAGACTGACCAGCTTGTGAGAGTGGCCAAAATCTGGGGCCCTTGGGGACATAAGTGGTAACATCAGGATATCCTCCCCAACTTCTGAACAATGATTAAGCATGTAAAGCTGCATAAAGGGGGCTGTGCTGCCCAATAGTCCTCTAGGAAAGAAACTCATCCAGGAGGCCTACTTCACTGAGAGAATGTAAGAACTATGTGCCCCCAAAATGCCGTCTGTTATGATGTGCAAGTAATAAGAGGAAGTTGTATCTTTTCAATCATGGAAGTGTTATTTGCAAGGCAATATGTCAAGGGTTGGTGAGTTTTGGATTCAAATCATAATACTTTGAGGAAATCCCTTTAACTCTCTGAGACTCATTTTTCTCATCCATGAAAGGCAATAACATCTGAAAGAAGTACTGCAAACGTTAAATTCTGTAAATGCGTGAAACAACCTGCGATGCTGTCAATGCTCTATTAAAGTTACTTCTTTTAGTTTTTCTATTTCATGTCCCAGTAATGCTGGTAATAGACTAGAAAGTCATAGAGCAGGATCACTAGAAAATAGAGCTCGAGGCATGTCCTTCATGCTGCGGCTCTCAGGGCACCACAATCTCAGGGTAGCAAGAGGAGGAGCAATGAAGCAGGGAGGGAGAAAAAGCAAAAAAAGTGTGTGCACAGTCTCCAGAAAACACAAACCATTGCTTGACTCCATGACACATCCTCCAGACAGGCCCCGTGAAGCCACTGTGACTAGAAACAGTCCTTTAAAGAAAGGAAGAGATGGGGGTATATTTGCTGTCTCCTCCCCACCTCCTATATTTCATCTGACAATGTCCGTTCCTAAGTGTTTGATTCCCCACTCTTTTAGGTTGGATTATCCAGTCCCTCCAGATAGCTTCTAGAAAGTCAGATCCCAAGGCCATGGTTTTATCTGAGCCTCCTGCCTTATCTGATTTCAGAAGTAGAGAGAAGCCAGAGCCTCCCTATTTCTACAATTGCTGAGGTTCCTGCCTCAATGGGGTTGATGGGGAATATACTAAAGTGTAGCTTTGGGGAATTTCCTTGGAGGAAATTAGGAAGATTTGCTTGAGAGAGCCTGTGGAATGTCTTCAGATTGCTTCCATCTAGACATATGAAAGTGGTCACCAGCTGAGGATGAGAATGGGGAAGTTTGCTAGATGTCTGCAGAAGAAGGGGACAGTGTGAAATCATCATCTAGAAGACAGGAGGAGTGAATTGACTGATGTGTAGCACGACTGCAGTATCAGGAGAGCGGCTGAGGCTTTCCCTGAACCTGCAGCTGAGTCTCAGGGAAACAAGGAATCTGGGCAAGTGTATAGACTAGATTCCTATACAGAACTTTTTTTTTCTATCACATGCATCAATTTTTTAGTTCATGTGAGGAAATATTGATTGATCACTAATGTGTATTAATCGATATTAGGAGAAGTACAATATGAGAAAGGTACAATATGAGAAATATACAAATGATTCATTTTCTACTCAAATACCTAAAGATCTAGCTTTGGGGATGAAAGTAAAAAGATTAAAAATTCAAAGCATAATATTAGTAGAAATTTACTAATCCAGATAGCAAGTATCCTAAGACCTCAGCAGGAGAGAACATTGTGATCTAGAGTGATCAGGAAAAGGTTGTACTTGACCTGGCCCGGGGACAATAGCTAAGATTTAATAAGCAGTGATGAAGGAGATGGGGCCACAGAGGCAAGGACAATGCCATAGACAAAAGTGGGGCGTGAGGTGGAACACTACATATTTCTGGCTTCTTATAAACAGATATGGCTGATGAGATGAACTCTTGTAATTAAACTGTGGGAAATAATTTAGAAAAATAGGAAGGGGTTAGATATCAGGACATTTTGAATGACAGAGTCAGCAATTGGGCCATTTTCTTATTGATCCTGCAGCACAGGACAATAATTTAATAAGATAATATTAAATCACTAATATTTCTTGAGTACTTATATTATGCTGATGCTATTCTTAATATTTCATATGTTTTAACTTATTGGCGTATTTCAGCAACACCTACTCCCAAACAAGGTGCCACGGTTTAAAAGATCTCAAGATTTTCTGATAAACCTACCTGTGGGGATAGGTGGGGATATAGAGAGTACATCTTTCCAAAGACACATAGGTAAATCAAGAAAAGCAAGGTTGGGGAGAACAGGCACCCTTCCTCACTGGACACACTTCAAAACACAGCCAGAAAATCAGTTCCCTTTAGGTGGTTCCTAACCTGATGGCACTATCTGCAACAGTAAAGCAGTCTTCTTATTTCCTGTGCTTCTCATTCTGACTTCACTAGCTCTGATTTGATATTGAAATTGATTTTCTCTTCCCAGAAGATGTTCCCTTGGTAGTTGTCATCTCTGGTGCATTATATGTAGAAGAGAATTTTTGATCTCTAAATATTGGAGTGCTCATTGGCGTAAAGAGTTTCTAACCAGAGAGGGATTAATATGATTGTTACAGCTATTCTTTTTACTAATACGACACAAAAAAGATCATCTGTTAATTGAAGTAAGTTTTATTTCTCTTTTAAAAAATATGAAATGCTCAGTATTTCAAAGTTTGGAATAATTTTCCCATCCACCCAGAAATGCCTGTGTTTAATTAATTGAAAACAAATATGATAATAGCATCAAATTGTCTTAAGTTAATCTGCTTCTGATTTATATCCAGTTGTTGAGGTTGGGTGCATGGAATATCAAATATCTAGAAGAAGAATATTATCCAAGAGGAAGTGCACTTGATGAGAGGTCTAGAATCCTGTGCTCTTGACCACATCTACCTTTGGAATTAGGAGAGACCATTTCCATCTCTGAAGATCTCTTTCCTTAGCTGCAAATGAAGCTAGCAGCGAGTACTTGCCCACTACAAATATTTGCTGTCAGAATAAAAGAGAAGAGATGAAAAGCCCTTGAAAGAAATCAAGTGAATGATAACAGATATGCTGTTATCAATGATAACAGATATTCTCCTACACTAAACCTTTAAGTTGTCTGATATTCATCAATAATCAGCATGAATTTACATGTACAATTTCTTGAACTGAAGCAAATACAGACATGTCCCTCAGTTAGTTATGTGATTTTAAGCTCTGTTAAATAATTTGATTCATTTCTAAAAGCTGTCACTAAAAAATCTAGAATTATCTTTTATCACAGGTTACAAAGATAACCAAAGGCAGGCAGTGAATCTACGCTATATTGGAATCTGACCTATTCAACCAAAAAGTAGAGTTGGAATTTGATAACTTTAAATTTGCAAGTGATGTCTTTCTTTATATATTAATTAAAGCTTGGAGATAATTTGTAATATCTTCTAACATTCTTATAAATATTTTTTTTTATAAAAAGAAGGGTGCTTTTAGACAAGTCCAAATTTAAAAAGCAGAAAAAAAATATATGGTCACATAGGAAGAAGAAACAGAGGCAGTCAAGAGAAAACTCAGATATGCCCCAGTAAATCATCTACCCACCAGCTTGTGTCTGTGATTTGCTTATTCCCCTTTAATTCTTTATAATTCTATGTAAAACCAAGAGCTTCACTTTTACTGAGGTAAAATTCACATAATATAAAATTAATCATTTAAAATGAACAATTCACTGATATTGACTACATTCATAGCATTGTGCAAATACTACGTCTCTCTAGTTCGAATTATTTTCACCACCCAAAATAAAACTTTGCACCTATTAAGCAGTTACTCCTCATTGCTCACTCTTCTCAGCTGCTGGCAACAACCTAACTGGCTTTTGTCTCTATCGATTTACCTATTCTGGATATTTTATATAAATGGAATCATGCAATATATGATGACATTTGGTATCTGATTTCTTTCACTTACCATACTGTTTTTTGAGGTTCATCCACATTGTAACATATATATATCAGTAATTCATTCTTTTTTATGATTCAATAGTAGATCATTTTTGTGTATTAGTATCTTAGGTCAGCCATAAAAAAATAGGACAAACTGTATAGCTTAAAACAGCAAAATTTATTCTTTCACAGTTCTGGAGGACAGAGGTCAAGGTATGAGCAGGGCCATACTTCCTCTGAAGACTCTAGGGAGGAATCCTTCCTTGCCTTTTTCTAGTTTCTGATGGTCACTGGCAATCCTTAGCATTCTTTGACTTTAGCTGTATCACTACAATTTCTGCCTCTGCCATCACATGGCCTTCACTGTACATCTTCTCTGTGTCTCTGTGCCTTCATACGGCCCTCTTATAAGGACACAAGTCATTGGATTTAGAGCCCACCCTAATACAGTATGACTTCATCCTCACTTAACTAATTACATTTTCAAAGACTCTATTTCCAAATAAGTTCACATTCTTAGGTACCTGGGGTTAGGACATCTTTTCTTAGATTTCCGAGTGTTGGATTTTGTTAAATACCTTCCTGCGTCAATTGAGGTGATCATGTGTTTGTTTTCCCACCCTTCATTCTATTGATGTGGTGTGTTTCATTGATTGATTTTCTTACATTGAACCTGCCCACTTGCCGTTCTCTGGAGCCTAATTTTCTCCCCTAATCCTCTCTTCATGTCCTAGTCTAGATTCAATGGTTTTCCATGTCCCCTTAACACACTTCGTGTATCATTATGAATTCATTTACCACATTGACATAATTAACTCTTCACTCTTTTGTCTCTGCCTCTGTGCTGTGAAGTAAGAATTCACAGAGACCACATTGGCTCCATCTTGTATTCCCAACGCCTGGCAGTGTCCAGAACATAGTAAGTGCTGATAAATAAATGTTGAATGTCTGAGTGGAGATGCTGAACAGAAATGTGTAACAGTAAATCTCTGTTTTCAGAGACTTAGCTCAACTTTAAGTTCCAAATTTAGGAGCCTCTACTCATATCAAACATTCCTTTATGACCCTTACACCTCTCATCTTAATACCTCTAAGACCTTTCGGACTAAAACACTTAATTTCAACTTATAAGTGTAAGTAGATGCTATGTTCTTCTCATTCCTCTTCCCAACACATGATTTTTAACAATAAACTTATCTTTGGAGCTTTAAATGTTAAAATACACACTGACAGGAAAGTAGACAAAGGATATAATTTCTTAGATTTCTTAGAGAGATTGAATAGTTTTCTTTCTAACTTGATTGATTAAATGTGTAAACATAGCTCAACAGTAGGGGATTGTTTAACCATGGGAACTATGAAAAAAGAGTCATATATATGAACACAGACAAAACCTATCCAATGAGCTCCTAGAATTATAGTCCCCTTGGAAAGGTCAGCCTTATTAGTAAATAGATTCTGTAGATTATTTTATTTGTATATCAGTAAACATTCTGTTTTCATTATAATTGATTTTATTCTAATTCCATGGTCAACATCAATCTTCTGATTATTATTTGGTTGTGTATCTTCAAAGTCATGTAAAATAATACTTTTGTCATTGTAAATTAATGTATTGGCATTCTGATTTTATATATTAATTACAGAACCAAAGAATACTATTGTATAACAAAGAGAGATGGATCTGCTATTAGTGAACAAGCAAAATCAGATTTCTTAGGCTACATAAATGAGGAAAGACACTGGACTGTACAAACATAACAAGATAATGCCTCACTTGGGATGCTTCATGGGAGATAGACAGAACACTCACCCAACACTATTTTGCCATGCATTATATGAAATATATATATATATATATATATATATAGCATTCAGATGGTACAACTATTAAATAATGTAATGCTCAGAGGTTCTGTAATCAAAAAGAATGAATCCAAACTCAGACCCACACTATCTATTTGAACTTAACCATTTACTTAATTTTTCTGAACCTCCCTCTATCCATATGGAAAATGGACATAGTAATGCTCAAATCCTAGGGCTATTATAAGGAATAGGTGAAATGCCTCCTGTAAGTTCTCAACAGAGGGACTGACACTTGGTTGGTCTTCATTAAACATCAGCTATCTTTCCTTTTGCTTTCCAAGTTGAGCTTGGTAGCAAGAACTTACCAGGGTGATAATGCACAGCTTTGAACAGATTTCAGAATGCTCATTTGTGTTAGCAAAGGGGCCCATCTTTATTCTACATGACAGATGTCATCTTTTCACTCCTAATATTTATTTTCCCCCAGATATGGTGGGAACACTTCTTTTCTTTATGGTTTTACCAAAAGCAAACATTGCTGTCTCAATCACTATCCCAATAATAAGGGGATACATATTATCCCTCACAACAGGACAAATATCTGACCAGTGGAAATGGGATCCTGGGTTGTTGCTTTCACAAAATCTTGGTGTTTCATCTAGTCATTGTCATTCTTACTATAGTAGTCAGAAGTGCAGTTCATGGCCATGCAAGCATAGCCAAGATGGAAACTCAGAGTTTGTGTTTTCCAGTTGAGAATACAGAATTCATCAAAGCTCTCTTCCTTGTTTATATTTGTTGTACTTCTGATATACAACTCAAAATGGCCTTTAATCACCTATTCATTGGCTAATTTAAATATTAGCATCTCTTATAGTTGAAGGAGAAAAGAGTAACATCACCTCTTGGCTAGACTTCAGGTATGCAGAAAACTTCGATATCAATTGTTTCCATTGAATCTTTAGCTTATAAACAGACATAGTAGTAGGTAGATAAGAATCACCTCCCTTTTATTTATTTGTTTTCTTATTTATTTATTTATAAGACCTAAGAATAAACCATGATTTGAAATATTTTTATTTACTGGATCCTTGTTAGAGTTCAAGTTTCAGATTGCAGTTTCATAAAGACAGACCTCAATCTTGTGTGTCCAGGAGTGCATGGTATGTGTCATTGGATGCACAAATACTAAGCATTTGAAATCAGGCCCTGTTAGTTTGATGCAAGGCACATCTTTCTCAGTAAGTTTTTTGCCTGTTAGTAAAGATTAGTTATTATGACTACTTGACTTCTGCCAACAGGAGAAAAGTAAGTATCCTTGATTGATATGGTGGTCATCTTTTGTTTCATGTGCTGTCCCTGTATTTTTTGTGTGTGTAAAACATCTACCTTCTTTTGACAATTGCCTTTCCCACTATTTCAAACATTGAGTCTTGGAAAAGCTACCAGCTTTGTATATCTTGGCCCCCTGTCAAAGTTGATTAATCAAGGAAGGTAGAGTCGTCACCTCACCCCAGACCACTCAAGTATTTTTCAAAATGGAGCTCAGAAAAGAGCCACTCATATTAGTAAAGGAAGATGTGAGTTATCATTCGTGTTTTTTTTCTCACCTTCTGGAGGACACTAGACTTTAAATTATTTTCAATGAGAAACAATTAAGCCTGCACCAGACAAAAACACACATAGCTCAAAAATTGTTAGATTTTGATTTCTGCCTTGAGTTATGCCAAAGTGCAACTATATTCTTGATCTTCCCTAGTTTGGGTTGTTCAGTTCTTACTTGAAGATAGTATCAATGAAGATCTAAGCAGGAAAAACATACTTCTTTCAAGTTGATAATTTGAGGAAATTTTAATCAAGAGACTATTTACAAAGATGAGAGAAGGGAAAGCACAGGGCAGGGGCAATGAGTGGAGAGCCATTGTCACTCCTAGGCCTGAAGGAGCAAGGGGATGGAAAGATGACCAGAAAGCAGAGAGAAAACTCTATAGAGAAAGTTTTATGACAGCAACTACAACCTTTGGTAAAGGAAAGTAGCCAAAACCAGGTGACGCAAGAAGGAGTACCCTGACCTCACTCTCCTCATCTTTGTAATCTCCTACCAGGGCCAAAACAGGAGGCAAAAAGCAAGAGGTCCTATTGATATAATTCATATGGGCCCACCTCCTGAAGACAGCAAGTAGAAAAAGACAGGAATGGATCAAAAGGGGCAAATGTAAGATGTCCAGTGCAGAGCCAATGGGCTGGTAAATTTTCCTTTTGCCTATACTAGTTCAAGCAGGGTTTCTATCATTTGCACCTAGAACAGTCCTGACTAATGCACTTGAAATTCTCCCTTCTAGTTTTCATCAAGTGCCTGCTTTGCCCACTTCAATCATCCCTAACAAAAGACTTATGCAAAAAAGGTGATGATGAAAGAGATAAGATTAGCAGCTGATATATGGGCCAGTCAATTAACCCATGAGACCCACTCTACTTTTTCCAGAAAATAGGCAGTAAGGACAGTAGGACTTAAAACACTGTCTAAGCCAGTAAGACACCTGCTCATTTATGTTCACTCAAGCCTGACAGCAATTAAATCTCTCCAAACTAGTTTTCTCCCTCGACAGGTCTCCGTACCTAAATCACAAATGTTTTATTTGACTCTATCACAGCAAATCAACCCACTGCTCCACCATATGAATTTCTAGTGGAAGTCAATCATGCAGCTTCTCTACTCTGAGCTTGATTATACACTTCCATATGATTGTCAGAGAGTCTTGCTCTCAGCCCATTCCATTCCTCATCAGTCTTGTAGCCAGGCATAGTGAGAAAGTGAAGTTATCCAGTATAATTTTTTTAATGGGCTAAATAAAAAATTTGGCCCAAGAACTTCTGAAATTCAACCAAAGCCAAAATAGAGTGAAAACAGGATCTGTCGTCAGAGGAAACCCTTCCCATCTGTTCCTGCTGTTTATTCCCTGGAGTACCCCCACTCCCTGCTTCTTTGCTTTTTTGTCATTGCTGAGAAAGAATGAGAATGAGCAGGTAGGTGGAGGAAAACTATCTCCTAAAAACAGCTGGTGCTGGCAGGCATTCAGAACTATCTAGCCATGCTGTTGAGCATAGCCACTTCCTGAACTCGGCCTCATTTCTTAAATAGACGTGGTAGATGCAAATACCTGCCATTGAACATGGTCAAAAATGAGTAATAGAAAATCAGAACAACATTCATTACTGAACCCATACCAGGCTTGTGGAGAAATATGGAAAGAAAGAGAGAATTGAGGGAATAGGTTTTCTATTCTTTCCTTCCTTTTTTTGGCATATTCCTTATGTTTAAGCACTGTTTTATGCTTCAAAAAACATGCTTTAGGTAGACCTTGAGAACACACAAATAAAGCATATATTCTTTACTTCTGGTGAAGGTTACTTGCACCTAGCCCAAACCAAATCAGAGCAGGGCCAAGAAAAGGCTTTGAGGATTGTAGATTTCCAAGATGCATTTGTGGATCATTCTGAAACATTTGCAGAAAGTCCACAAATGAGGTCTCACTAGAAAGTAATGAGCATTCACTATGTGTCAGATACTTCTCTAATCACTCTATATTTCCTTCTTACAACACCCTATGATTTAGCTACTTATTCTCATTACCTCAGTTTACAGAGAGGGAAACTAAGGCACAGAGAGACTGAATAATATGCTCTGCATCACACAGCTAGTAGCAAACAGAGCAATAATTCAAACTTGGCCAGACTCGGTCCAGAATACATGCAAAATTTTTATAGAAATTATAGTCACTGCTGTTTTTCGTGAAGGAGAAGTTAACTCAGTGCCAGACACTTTAATAATCATATTCTATTAAAAGTGCTTTGTAATGGTAAGGAAAGTCATCAATTATGGCCATTGTGTATTTCAAAGATATATAAGAAACTGATATTCTGTTTTATTTCATAAAAGCAAAGTTATAGAAAGAGATTTGGTTCCTAGATAGTTATTCCATGACTTATTCCACAGTATGGTTTAAATATAATACTAATATAGTTTTTAAATTATATGTATTTTAGAGTTTCAAGGGATCTCATAGTTATTTCTATGAGTCGATCACAGTCTTAAGAGTAAAGTAGCATGTCAGAGATTAATGCCCAAGTTTACTTTTTCTGTGAAGTCTTGGCCTGACTGCAACCTAAAATTTAGAACTCCCTCAGCCTGGTTCAATTGATGAGGCATGATTTTCATTTTTATACATAAAAAGCAGAGACTTCATTGGTTGAATTGTATGTCCAAGATCACAATGTCAAGATCAGAATCATAATTCACACCCAAGTCTGTCTGACTATAAATTCTGCGTTCTAAAGGCTATATACAGAAAACAGGACTGTGAAGCTTCAAAGTCCACTAATCCAGAAATCTCCCTGAAATCACAATGGCATCCAATTATTCCTTTCAAAACTAGGGAAGGTTTTGAAAAGTCTATTGTGAAAGATCCAGTTTAGTTTAGGTCATTGATGGACAGCAGGTATTTATCGAGCTCACGAGTATGAAGGTTTCTTCAACACAGTAGTCAGTTACACTAGATGGAACCAACCTCTCTCCCCCCTTGTCACTGGGCACACAATTGAGGTGTCCACCTCAAATCTGGATGACCAGAGAAGATTTCATCTTGTGGTAAAGCTCCAGCAGTATTTTGAAGTAATATTTGGCTCTTCAAGGTGCCCAGGAATCAAACAACATGCATAAAAATCAGTCTCGCACAGTGTCTGCTTCATCATTGAGTATCTCAGGCACTTGTGAAAAATGCTTATCTCAGAATTAGTGTTCAATAAACATTTCTGGGTGAAGGTGTAAAGTACATACATCCCTAAATAGATCTTCCTCTCATCTGGAAGCACTATATATATATAGTACTTCTGCCATGATACTTTGTACCAACTAAAAAAAAAAGAAATGCTATAGATAGCTGAATGTACTTTAAAAAAAAGTTAAATTGAAGGGTAGGCACATGGTAGCACACTATGAAGGGGTTAGGTAAAGTAATCAGGAAGTTCCTTCATTCACCTGTTCATTCTGCAAGCATTTAGTGCAAGTCTATAGTAGGCCAGTAGAGCATATCAGGATGAATCTATTTTGAAGTCTTAGCCCCAAAGACATCTGATAGATGGCGGATCCTTCTGTATGGAATGGTCTTCCCCAATTGCTCTGGGGTTTTCAAAGGCACACCAGCCACACTCTGGATGGGGCAATTCTTGGATGTATATAGGACAGTCCAATGCATTTAGCAACTCTGCCTTGGGCTTAGCAAATGGCAGTAGCATCTCCCACTCGTTGGGGCAACCATAATGTACCCTTCAATTTTCAAATGCTTCCTTAGGGAGGCTGAAATACTTCTGTTTGAGAATCACATTGACAAAAATAAAAGGTATACCTTTGCTTAATGTAAAGACTAGCGCAGCAGATATCCAAGGGAAGCAGAGAGAGTGGAGAGGTATATCAATCAACACACCACTGCTTCTGCTGCTACTGCTGCTCCCACTAAAAGCCACTTCATGCCAAAGTCAGAATACATAGGAGACTTTGCACTTTCAAGGACTACATGATATTTAGCTCATCTGAAGCCTAGGTTTGGAGGGCAACAGGGGCCAGGGGAGTAAGGGTAGGTGAGGAGGTGAAATTGGCAGTCAGAATTTGACAATGGCAGATGGTGCTACTCAGGGCCGATGCTGTCTCTCTCTCTCTCTACGTATATATATGCACATATATATATATACACACACACACATATATACATATACATACATCTCAACACATATGTGTGTATACATGTGTATTTGTAGGTATTATTTTGCATGATTGTGGCAAGTACCATTTGTATACTTAACAGATGTTGTATATGTGTAGTGAAGGACAGAGCAAGAGAAGACACACATTTCTCTCCAAAGGTCACAATTTCTCTATAAATGTAAAGTTTGCAGAGCCTGTGTTGTAACCTTCCCTTGTCCCAGAACGTGCATGGCTCAGGGTCATAGAAGGTATTAATAACGGTGCTCTGAATTGAATACGTTGGTGTGTTTTATTAGGGGTAGTTAGGATATTCTAAATTCAGAACACTTTGTTTGCAATTCAGCCCCAGCTGGTGCTGTAACCGAGGCTCAACCCATGATGGTATCTGCACAAGTTGTCGTCCACTTTGTCTGTGATCCAGGGGTCATCAGCTCATCGATGCAATAAATACCTTTTATTTATTAGGTAAATATAGGACAAGCATCAAATTTGAAGGCAGTTGAAGAGACAGTACCCATATACCTTACCTTTTTAAAAATTATTAGCTTCTGTAACAGAGAAATAAATTGTTTTCTGTTCAGTAATAATAATTTTCAAAATTAGATCTGTCGGTTAACTAAGTGTGAAAATATGTGAGTGTTTAGAGTCCTCGTAATGCGGCCCATGGAGAGGCCGCCTGCCAGCCTGCCAGCCGTCCCCTGACATGGGAAGTGCAACAGAAATTCAGTGGCACTAGCTCTATAAAATTTAATTTTCCTTTTTTTTCCCTGAATGCTCAAATTAGCTTATGGAGGAAAGCGTCATTTATTTACATTTATTCAGGGTATTATTTGTAGAAAAATGAGGGTGTATTCAGAGGAAAGCTTTGGAACAATATTACTCTTTTACATTTCACAGATGTAATTTAACATGTTTATATATACATAACAGTGTGTGAATTTCTAGGAAGCATTTTTAATTAGATAGTTATTTCTAAGCACTCATTTATAAATCAATAAATTTGAAATATATTTTTGTATCTTAGTTTATGGAATATTCTCTGATTTCCCTTCACTTCTTAATAGTCATTTCAAATATAACCTAACGGTTGGAGGATTCTAGCCCATCTCAGATTGTGTCTCATCCTTGGGGCCTAATATTATATCCTCTGGTCAGGAATACACACTCATGTCTACTCTTCCAAGTCAATTCTTTTTTTCTTCCTCATTTGGCAATATTTTATTCTGCTTGTGAAATGTGTCTCCTGACTACATAGCAGAAGCCTTGACAGTAAAGATTGTCCTATATATTAACATTTTAAAATACATACTGATCCTCTGCTATGAAAGATTTAAGGAAAAGCATGTCTATTAACACAGCTGGCTTTTTTTTTTTTTTTTTTTTTGTGAGGAAGACCAGCCCTGAGCTAACATCCATTGCCAATCCTCCTCTTTTTTGCTGAGGAAGACTGGCCCTGGGCTAACATCCGTGCCCATCTTCCTCCACTTTATATGGGACGCCGCCACGGCGTGGCTGACAAGCAGTGCGTCGGCAGGCGCCCGGGATCCGAACCGGTGAACCCCGGGCTGCCAAGCACGGACTAAACTGCTGTTACAATGTTTTATGATTTTCCGATAAATTAAATTATTAAGATAATCTGAGCTCTGTTTATTTAAATTAATTTTCTTCAGCAAAAGTATTGGTTTAACAATGACGATCGATAAAAATAATATCACATTTGCTTCTGTTTTTAGGTTTATAATATTCAACCTTAGAGAGTTCATTAATATCATCAATTAGTGAGGCATCAATTTGAATAAATAAATAAGCACCTATAAATGTTGAAAATTTACTCTGATGAGCTTTTTCATCATTTTCTCCCATTAATACAATATTTTCTGAAACTCACCTTTTAGATGCAGCATGCTGTTATATTTGTCATTTGGACCAGTATGGAGAGGGGTTAGAATTGATACTTAGTAGCTCTGGGTTTTATTAATGTCTTTGTTGTTAAGACCTATAATAGACACGTAAGTAATAACTGGAATATGTATCTTGTTAGAATAAACAATGGAGTTTTGTAATCATCACACTAAATTAACTGATTCATTTCAGCACTCATTTTTTTCAAATAGACCTTGGATGATAAAATCAGATTAAACTTTAACTGGGAACAGATGACTTTTAGGCCCTTGATTGCTACAAATTGGTATGGATACATCTTCGCAATGTAGTGAATAGTCATTTTAAAATTTCCCCAAATTATAATTTTCAAGGTACAAAATATCCACTTGTCAGGTCTAGCACAGCTTTAAGTATATCTGGTTGAATCTTATTATACCCACAATGGAGTTGTTGATAATCAAAATAAAGCATGCTTCTGTCTAAATCCTTACTTCCATCCTGTGAAAGAAAATTGACATTCACCAAACACACCACTTCCATGTAAGCAATATACAAGATCCCTGCCCATTATCATCTGTGATACCTAGCAGCTAGGATTTTGTCAAGTCATTTTAAAGAAATGTAAGTGGATAAGGAGGAAGGATATGGAATTAATAACTTTATGATAATGTTTGTTTTATTATAAATTTACATCTTAAGACATTTTAATTTTTTTTTAATCTTTGCACTTTTTTCTGTGGACAATTTTTAGATTTATCAGCCCAGGAAAAAGATATGACCATTTTTAATGTCTGGCATTCATCATGCTTCCTGTCTAGTTCAGTTTCTTTAGCTGCCTAATTCACTCGGAGGAGCAGTCTCTATAGCTAATCAATCATTCATCTATCTATGTATTTCTTGGGTGGCTGTCATCTAAGCACCTCAGAAATCAAATAGAGGGATATGTCTGGAAAACAAAATAGAGAGATAAATTCCTCTTTCTCTTTGGAGATCTAGCAATTCTTAAAGAGGAAGACCTTCTAAAATATTGAAACAGGTGATGGTCAAGACTGTCCCTCTGTGTGTGCATGGGGTGAGTGACTGTGTTAGGGGCTGAAGGAGGGTGAAATGGCAATTTGACTAAATATCTATGCACAGTTAATTTGTAACAACGTTTATCTTTATCGTATCTTTAATTGCACTTTAAAGGTCTTTTAATTGTCAGAGATTTTACCTGCATTAAGTTTTTTTTTTTAATCAGGGAAAGTGAATTGTTTGATCTAAGATACTTTATTTCTATACATTATGATAAAACATCAAGTAGAGTGATCAAGGTTCATGATGGTTATAATTGGGGGGGGGTTGTAGATATGAATAGGAGGACTAGAATGTCCACACTATTTTATTTAAGAGAATTATCTCTTTGTGAAAGAATAGAATACATTTAAGAAGAAAAAAGTACAATGGTTAGTTGTCTTTCTGATACATTATGACAGTGGAATTTCCTGTTATTTATCAATTATACCTCAATAAAGTCAGAACTTTAAAAAAATGTAAGGAATGATTTGGGAAAAGACAATGGTTTTAGTTCATTGTCCTCTTCTGGTCTTTCTGCTTATTAGTTGGGTAACTTTAAATTCAGGAAACATCTCTAATCCTCACTTTTTAATGAAGGAATTAAATTTAATGATTTTTTAGTGTCTTTTCAAACATTGCAATTTAAGGATTTTATAAATGCTACTCAAGAGAAGTCTGAATGAGAGCATTTGTATGTGTGAAGTGTGGTGTGGAAGGGAAGTGAAACTCACATTAGATCTCTAACACTTATTAATATGTTTGTTTGCATTTGTTTGAAGATAAATTCTGACGATCTAAAATGAATGGTCCTGTGTAATTGAGTAAGAGGCAAGGAAATTGTCATAGGAAGAGGAGCTCAGAATTTCTTTTAACCTGGGTCCTGCCTATAGTGGACACGCCTATTGTGGGATCCTTGCATGTTCTGGCCCTGGGCTTCCCAAAGGTAGTGGGTTTGGGAAGGTGTTGAGAAGAAGCAATAAGACTAAGGAAGATTTCCCCAATTTACCAATAATTTGGGGGCAGGGCAAAGAAGAAGAATCTGATATTCTGATGTATCTGAAGTGTTAAGATATTTAAGAGCGCCATGGAAGAATAAGTCTCAAAAAATATTTGGAAAGCCAATCTCATAATTAAGAAGAGGATATGAATATAGATATAAACTCTTATTTAAGTATTCATGAATTTCCCGCAGAACAACTAGACTCATGGCTGCTGACTTCTTGTTTTCTAGCACTCTTCAAAATATTTAAGATAGAAAGCAAGCATTCTCGACAAAAGGTTAGATTATGTTGTCTAACAGAAAATATTGTGTGTGTTGTCCATTAATAACGTATTTTCTGCTGAAAGGAAGTATTGAGGCCTCACCAATTTCAAAATTAGTGAACAATTGTCTTATATTAGTCTTGGTTCTCTAGAGAAAAAGAAATTCAAAATCCAGAAGTCCAAAATCTACAGAGCAGGTTGGCAGGCTGGCAGGCTGTAGACCCAGGAGAGGCAATATTGTAGTTCGAGTCCAAAGGCTGTCTGCTGGCAGAATTCTTTCTTGCTCTGGAGAAGTCAGTCTTTTGTTCTTTTCATGCCTTAAACTGATTGAATGAGGTCCACCCACATTGGGGAGGGCAATCTGCTTTATTCAAAGTCCTCTGACCTAAATCTTAATCTCATTCTAAAACACTCTGACAGAAACATCCAGAATAATCTTTGACCACATATTTGGGTACCAGCCAGGTTGACACATAAAATTAACCATCACAAGCCCTGACTGCTGCCAGTTCCAGAGATGACACTAGTGTCTTTAGCACACAGAGGGCCCCAAGTTTGGAGGCAGTTAGAAAATTCCCTGCATAGAACAGTAGAAGCTCCAAGGAGAGAGACTGAGCAACATTACCCGTTGTCTTAGGTAGAGATATCCAGAAGCAGATTCTGAGAAGAGGATCCTTGTGCAAGGGATCTATTGAGGAAAGTTTTGAGGGAGAAACATTTAAGAGAGTGGGAAAGCAGGACAGGGAAGGGAAAGAAGTCAAGCCAGGGTGGGTGCCACAGAGGTAGCTTCAGCTATATCATGTGTGACCTGACATGAAACATGGTTGCTGAGCTTTCTCTTTTGCTGCTGAGCAGTCAGTCATTGGCTAAGGGCTGCTCTCAGGGGACATTCACTCTTAGTTACTTCCAGATCTCTGTATACATTGACAATGAGGCCTCCTGAGCCAAAGGCTTCCTCCAAAGAAGAGTTGCAGGTGTGGGGCCTTTGGAAGTGTTGAAATAAATTTCTAGGCCCAAGATGGAGCTGCTCCTGCAGAGGGTACCACATCAGTGATCTGAAGTTTAGATAACTTTCATGTCCCTGTAAATGCTCTGCTTGACCAGAAATGCAGTGTATCCAGTCAGCCAATCCCCAAACACCAAGCCAGTCCTAGGCTCCATACTTATTTCTTTGTTCCTCATTCATTTTCTATTTTTCTCTTCCTTATTCCTTATTTTTCCTCTATAAATGCTTGCCACTTTGTTCCCTGCCTTGCAGTTCTCCGAGTGGAGACTGTCTACTTCATGAAGTGTTAAAGTTTGTTTATACCACCTAAATTGTCTTCTTTAATCATTTTAATGGAGACAAAAGCATTCTTAAACTACAGGGAACACAGACATGTTTCTGTGGGATTCCAGGGCCCTGACTATATTAGTGACAGTGACCTCTCCACCCTTTTGCCCCCGACCCCAATCTTGATAAAGAAATGAAATCAATAGGATAAACTGGAGTATATGAGGAAGCCATGTGGTGTAAAACTAATTCAGCCTGACCCTGTTTTTTTTCCCAAAAGGGCCTGATGTGGCCTGTTGAGCGTGAATTGTTCATCTGCTTTAAATATTTACTATGTCCCAAAGACAAGAATAATGCCACTAAAGATAGGGCTGTAACTGTCCCCATATTGGCATTTCTTTAAGTATAACCACCTCTCCCTAAACTAAGGATTAATTACTGACCTGCTGTGCTCACTTTGTGACCACTCACCTTGTGACTATCAACTTGCTGTGCCAGCTAAGCATCTTGTGACATTTGTAAAGGAGACATTTCTATCATATATGATGTATGCTCTTTGTTCCAAGATTGTATATAACCACTCTGTACACGCCACTTCTTTGGTGCCCTACCTTCCTTGGGGAAGCAAGGCCCCAGGCTAGTCCTCAGATCTGGCTCCTAATAAACTCATCCCAATTTTGATTTATACATTAAGTATGGATTATTTGCACTGACAATCTCCATTTTCAAGATGTATCTTTTTATTGATGTAGACAGGTGATGTTTTCTAAACATTATGTAAAATTCTAAGTAAAAGTCATTTTAACTCCTACTCCTAAAGCTCTACCCCATAACTACATTTCCCCTCACCCAAACCTACACCTCCGAGAAATTCAGCATCCACCACTGCCCACTACCATGGTCAGCTTTTCAAGTGTTTTTGCTATGATCAGTTGAATTTGCCAAGAATAATTCAACACAGGATGATTTTTCTGGTTGTTGAATCATGACTTCTGATCTGTAAGACTTTGCTGATTTTGGAATGAGGGAACAAGGCAATTCTTTACTGGGTACCATTAGCCTTTATGTTTCTCTTTCCCTGTGACTTTTCTTCTGCTTTTTATTTGGTTATTTTCCAATTCCTCCTTTTCTCATTTGATCTATCAAAGAAATTTCTACCTTTTGGGGCTTCTAAACACCAGCTCTCTCTACAAAGCAAACCAGGAGAAGAGCCAAGCAAGGAGGTGAGGGTGTGAATCTAGTGTGTACACTCCTGTGCGTGCTGTGGATTTGTGTGTGAGCCCTTGTGCAAGAGATTGGGAGGCATTCAGTAAAATCAGATAACCAAAAATGATGGCTGGCACTGCCACGCAACCATCAGAAAACTTGAACACTTCCAAGATATATTAATTAATAAAATGATGATGATGACATTTGTATGATATTTGTCTGTACTTTCAAATTGCTTTTATTTGATTACTAACTCGCCTCTCAACTCATGCTATGGAATGGCTAAAGAAGCTATTATTATTCATTCATGACACATAAGAAGACTGAGTAGGAAGAAATTTAAATAAATTGCCTGGGGACCCTTAGAGAGTTAATACTGGAGCCAGAACTAATCTTGTCCCCAAACAGCTACCTCTAAATACACCCTGCACTTCTTCTTTTCTTACTTTTTCACACATTTTTTTGTTTCTGATTTTATTTCTTCCCAGATCTTTACAAGATAATTTATAGTGCCTCATTCAGAGTCTGAAGATAAATCTTGGTAATGTGTGCTTACAATGGCCAAATTGGCTTAAAATAAATTAGATTAAAAACAAATCTCTAGCCCATGAGCATATGATAATTTTCAGACCAGAGCTGATTTTGAAGTAACCCCTAGGAAATGGAGATTTATAAGGGTACCTGTGACAGCATCTTCATTAGAGAAGTGCTGGAGGGGATTGGAAAACTATTTTACAACCCGACATGCATTTTCTGCCTCCAAGATGTACTCATGGCTGCCGAGCAATTCATTTACTGTGGTAGATAATAATTAAAGTATTTTAAATGTGTGGTGCTCAACCCATATGCAAGCACATCTGTGAAGAAGCCTCTTTATGGCTACCTTCTGTTTATTCTTGATAAGTCTTTTGTTGTGCCAAAAGAATGAGTTATCATACTGCCCATTTGACCCACATTGTGTATGTTATCTACTATCATTAGTATGCCCAGATAATTGGGGCCCATTGCTAGTTTGTCACATTTAGCTAGTAAGGACAGAAATTGCAGGCATTATATGACACTATCCGTGAAAGAACCTACATATGTGAGTGATATTTTGCCCTATAACATATCTTCCTGTTCTGGATTAAATCAAATGTAACTGGGATTTATCACAAGATGAGGCACTAGTGCTGGTATTTTTAAAACTTCTCAAATAAAATGCCCTCAATAGTTTCTACTTGGCAAAAAGGTTTAATATAAACCTGGTAGTATCTAATGATGTAGGCAATTAACCACTAGTTTGTCAAGTTTTTATATTCACATATCCAAAAATCAACGTATTCAGAAATATGAAATTTTGGGGTGCTATTCTTCTTTCAGTAATGAAATACTGGTTTCCTCACTCTGAAAGGACAAAGAAAAAAAAGGCCCTGCTATTATGTCAAGAAAACAAGCTTTAGACATTGAAACTTTTGATTTGGAGAGTTTCTAATATTCAGGCTCATTGCTCCTTGCATTCCACTCCTGCCTTCTGGGTTCAGTTTACATCTGATCAAAATACATCCTTTAGTAATTCTTTCAGGAAGGGTCTCTGTGTGCTAAACTTGCAGTCTTTTTCAGAATACACCTTTATTTAGATTTGCTCTTGGATTATATTTTAATCAAATGTAGAATTTAGGGTTGACAGTTTCCCTGAGCATTTTCAAGGTATCATTTCAGTCTATTATGGTTCCTATTGATGCTGAAGAGCAGCCTGATTTCTACGTAGTTTATATTTTATCTCTGACAGTTTTATTTATTTTATTTTAAATTTTAATATATTGTATTTTTAGAGCAGTTGTAGGTTTACCGAAAAATTGAGAAGAAAGTACACCTCAACCTGTATATTATCCCCCAACCCCACAATTTTCATTATTGATATATTGCATTAGTATTGTGCATTTATTATAATTGATCAACTAATACTGATATATTATTATTAACTGAGGTCCATAGTTTATATTAGACTTCACTCTTTGTGTGGTACAGTTCAATGGGTTTTGACAAATGCATAATTTTATGTATCCACCATTACAGTATCATACAAAATAGTTTCATTCCCCTAAAAATTCCCTGTGCTCCACCTGTTCATCCCTTTCTCCTTCCCACCCAAACCTCCAGCAATCATTGGTATTTTTACTGTCTCTCCAGTTTCTCCTTTTGCAGAATTCCAAATAGTTGGAATCATGCAGGACATTGCCTTTATAGACTGGCTTCTTTCACAAAGCAATATGCATTTAAAGTTGCTTCATTGCACATGGGATATTCTCAAAGATAGACCATATGTTGGGAAACAAGGCAACCCTCAATAAATTTAAGAAGACTGAACACATATCAAGCATCTTTTTTGACCACAGTGTTAGAAAACTAGAAATCAACTACAAGGAAAAAGCTGGGAAAGGCACAAATATGTGGAGACTAAACAACATGCTACTGAACAACCTTTGGGTCCAAAAATCTGAAGAAGACAGAATACTTCCTAACTCATTCTATGAGGCCAACATTACCCTAATATCAAAACCATACAAGGACTGCACAAAGAAGAAAAATTACAGGCCAATATCATTGATGAACATAGATGCAAAAATCCTCAACAAAATTTTGGCAGACTGAATGCAGCAATACATTAAAAGGATCATACACCATGATCAACCAGGACTTATACCAGGGATGCAGGGATGGTTCAACATCTGCAAATCAATTGATGTGATACACCATATTAACAAAATGGGGGGAACAACTGTATAATCATCTCAGTAGATGCAAAGAAAGCATTTAACAAGATGCAACATCCATTTATGACCAAAACTCTCAATAAAATGGGTATAAAAGGAAAGTGCCTCAACACAATAAAGGGCATATATGACAAACCCACAGCCAACATCATACTCAATGAGGAAAAACTGAAAGCCATCTCTCCTAGAATAGGAACAAGACAAGGGTGTCCACTCTCAACACTCCTATTCAGCATAGTACTGGAGGTTCTGACCAGAGCAATTAGGCAAGAAAAAGAAATAAAAGGAATCCAAATTGGAAAGGAAGAAGTGAAACTCTCACTGTTTGCCATTGACATTATTCTCTATATAGGAAACCCTAAAGAATTTGTTAGAAAACTATTAGCAATAATCAACAACTACAGCAAAGTTACATGGTAAAAAAACTCTTAACAAAAATCAATTGTGTTTCTATATAATAATAATGAACTAGCAGAAAGAGAGGTCAAGATTAAAATCTTATTTACAATTGCAACAAAAAGAATAAAATATTTAGGAATAAATTTAACCAAAGAGATGAAAGACCTATGCACTGAAAACTATAAGACATGATTGGAAGGAATCAAAGAAGATGTAAGGAAATGGAAAGATATTCAGTCTTCATGGAATGGAGGAAGAAACATAGTTAAAATGTCCATATTACCTAAAGCATCTACAAATTCGGTGCAATCCCAATGACATTCTTCACAGAAATAGAACAAATAATCCTAAAATTTATATGGAACAACAAAAGAACTCAAATAGCCAAAGCAACCTGAGAAAAAAGAACAAAGTGAGAGGCATCAGAATCCCTGACTTCAAAATACACTGCAAAGCTATAGTAATAAAATCAGCATGGTACTGGCACAAAAACAGACACACAGATCCATGGAACAGAACTGAAAACTCAGAAATAAAATCAGACATCTGTGGTCAGCTAACATTCATCAAAGGATCCAAGAACATACAATGGAGAAAGAAGTCTCTTCAATAAGTGGTGTTGAGAAAACTGCACAGCTACATGCAAAAGAATGAAAGTAGATCATTATCTTGCACCATACACAAAAATTAATTCAAAATGGATTAAAGATTTGAATGTAAGACCTGAAACCATAAAACTCTTAGAAGAAAATATAGCCAGTACACTCTGACATTGGTCTTAGCAGCATCTTTTCAAATACCGTGTCTACTCATGGAAGGGAAACAAACAAAAAAATTAACAAATGGGACTACATCAGGCTAAAAAGCTTCTGCAAAGCAAAGGAAATCATGAACAAAATGAAAAGACAACCCACCCACTGGAAGACAATATTTACAAACCATATATCCAACAAGGGGTTAATTTCCAAAATATATAAAGAACTCACACAACTCAACAACAATAAAAAAACAAGACTTGATCAAAAAATGGGCAGAAGATATAAACAGACACTTTTCCAAGGAAGATATACAGCTGGCCAACAGGCACATGAAAATATATTCAACATCACTAATTATTAGGGAAATGCAAATCAAAACTACAATGAGATATCACCTTACACCAGTCAGAATGGCTATAATTACCAAGACAAAAAATTACAAATGTTGAAGAGGATGTGGAGAAAACAGAACCTTTATACACTGCTGGTAGGAATGCAAACTGGTGCAGCCACTATGGAAAACAATATGGAGATTTCTCAAAACATTAAAAATAAAAATACCATACAATCCAACTATCCCACTACTGGGTACTTATCCAAAGAGATGAAATCAACAGTTCAGAAAGATTTAGGCACCCCTATTTTCATCACAGCATTGTTCACAATAGCAGGATGTGGAAACAATCCAAGTGGCCTTCAATGGATGAATGGATAAAGAAGATGAGATATATATATACAATGGACTACTACTCAGCCACAAAAATGCAGTTTATACAGAAACTGATAAATAATTATGTACACCTGAAATTACACAATGTTGTAAACCATTATGGCCTCAATATAATAATTGGAAAAAATAGTTCCTCCATGTCTTTGCATGGCTTTATAGTTCATTTCTTTGTGTCACTGAATAGTATTCCATAATATGGAATAGTTTATTTATCCATTCACCTTTTTTGCTGAAGAATATTTGCCCTGAGGTAACATCCACTGCCAATCATCCCTTTTTTTTTGGTATGTGAGCCACCAGCACAGCATGGCCACTGACAGACGAGTGGTGTAGGTCTGCACCCGAGAACCAAACCCCAGCCACTGAAGTGGAGCACGCCAAATTTAACCACCAGGTTACTGGGTCTGACCCTATCCATTCAACTATTGAAAAGTGTCTTGATATCTTCCAATTCTTGACAATTACTAATAAAGATGCTATAAATATTCATGTGCAGATTTTGTGTGGACATATATTTTCAGCTCGTTGTGAACAATACTTGAGTATGATTGTTTGAGCTTATGCTGTATTACTTTGCTAGGGCTGCTTAACAAAATACAACAAACTGGGTAGCTTAGAACAATAGAAATATATTATCACACAATTCTGAGAACTCCAAGTCTGAAATTGGGGTGCTGGCAGGGACATGCTCTAAAACCTGTAGGGGATGGATCTTTTGTTACCTCTGCTGAATTTCTGGTAATTTAATGGCAATCTTTTGTGTTTCTTGGCTTGTAAATTCATCACTCCAATTCTCCATGTCCCTCTTCTATATGTATGTTCTGTCTCTGGGTCCAAATTTTCCCTTTTTATGAAGACATTAGTCTCAGTGGAATATGTCCCAACCTGATGATTATTTATTACCTCTCTAAAGACCTATTTCATAATAAGGCCACATTCTGAGTTACTGGGAGTTAGGATTTCAACACATCTTTGTGAAGAGAGCACAATTCAACACAAAACATATATTTAGACTATGTTTAGATTTGTATAAAACTACCTGCACCCATTTTGCAGTCCCACCAGCAATGATGAGAGTTCCTGTAGCTCCACATCTTCTCAAGCATTTGGTCTTTTCAGTGTTTTGGATTTAGCCATCCTAATGGGAGTGTAGTAGTATCACATTGTGTTATAATTTGCAACTCTCTAATGGCATACGAAATCTGGTCACTTTTCATGTGTTTACTTAAACAATCTATCTATCGTTGGTGAGATATCTGTTTCAATTTTTTACCCACTTTTTAATTGGGTTGTTTGTTTTTTATTGTTGAATTTTAAGAGTTTATAGCACTTTGGGATATAAATCCTTTATCAGATGTGTATTTTGCACAAACTTTTACTATGTCTATGGCTTGTCTTTTCATTCCATTACCAGTGACATTTGCAGAGCAGAAGATGTTAATTATAATGAAATCCAACTTACTATTACTTTTTTCTTTCATATATAATGTTTTTGGTGTTATATCTAAAAATCATTGCTAAACCCAAGTTCATCCAAATCCTCCCATACATTACTTTCAAGAATTTTCATAGTTTTGCACTTTACTTTTAGGTCTGTGACCCATTTTGAATAAATTTTTGTGGAATATATAAGGTTAGTGTTTAGATTAATTTTTTGTATGCAGGTGTCCAGTTCTATCATTGTTAAAATCTATCATTTTTCCATTCAAATGCCTATGTTCCTTTGTCAAAGATCCATTGAGTATTTTTGTGTGGATCTACTTCTGAGCTCTTCATTCTATTCTATTCATCTATTTGTTGATTCTTTTACTAGTAACACACTGTCTTAATTACAGTGGCTTTATAGTAAGTATTTAGATTATGTCCTCTAGTGTTGCTTTTCTCCTTTGATATCGTATTGGTTATTCAGAGTTTTTGCATTTCTATGTAAAGTTTACAATTGGTTTGTCAATATTCACAAAATAACTTCCTGGGATTTTGATTGGGATTGTGTTGAATCTATAGTTCAAGTTGGGAAGAATGACAACTAAACAATTTTGGGTCTCCCTATCCTTGAACATGGACTCTATCTCCATTTATTTAGTTCCTCTTTGATTTCTTTCATTAGAGTTTTGCAGTTTTCATTATATAGATTGTGTACATATTTTGCTAGATTTATACTTAACCATTTCATTTTTGGGTGCTAATGTAAATGCTGTTCTGTTTTTAATTTTAAATTCCAGTTGTAAATTGCTAGCATATAGGAGAGCAATTCACTTTTGTATATTAACCTTTTATCCTTTTAACCTTACTGTAATTGGTATTAGTTCTAGGAGTTTTTGTTGTTGCTGATGATTCTTTGAGATTTTCTACATAGAAAATCTGTGAACAAAGGCCAGTTTATTTCTTCCTTCCAAACCTGTATAAATTGTATTTTCTTTCCCTGTCTTATTACATTAGGCCAGAAGGTGATCAATCTTGGTAAGCATGAAGGAATGTGTATTCACTGTTGTTGGATGAAGTATTCCATGAATATCAATTAGATTCAATTGACTCAGGATGCCATTCAGTTCAATTATGTTTTTACTCATCTTCTCCCTGCTGCCTGTTGGATCTGCCTATTAGGGATAGAAGAGTGTGAAGTCTCCAACCATATAGTAGATTTGTTTATTTCATCTTGAAGTTCTATCAATTTTTTCCACATATATTTTGACATTGTTATTCGGCACACACACATTAAGGATGCACATCTTCAGGGAAAATTGACCCCATTGTCACTAGGTAATGCTGCTCTTTATCCCTGATGATTTTTTTTGCTCAGAAGTCAGCTTTGCCTGAAATTAATATAGCAATTCAACTTTAATTAGTGTTAGGATTATATATCTTTCTCCATCCCTTTGTTTTTAATTTTATGTATCTTTATCTTTTAAAGTGAATTTCTTGTAAAAAATATAGTTGATTCTTTTTTTATATCTACTCTAACCATTCCTGTCTTTTAATTCATGTATTTAGACCAGCCACATTAAAGTGATTATTGATAGAGTTGAATTACTGTTTATCAGGTTTGTAACTATTTTTGGTTTGTTGTCCTTGTTCTTTAATTCTTTTTGTTTGTTTTCTGCTATCCAAAGTTTTAATTGGTTATTTTATATAATTCAATATTTTCCCCTTTACTACCATATAAATGACTATTTTTTTTAAAGATTTATTTAGGGGGTTGGCCTAGTTTTTACAATAAACATTTATGACTAATCTAAAGTCAGTTTCAAATAACACTATACTGCTTCACAGGTAGTGCACATACTCTGTAACATGGTACTCTCAATTCCTCCCTCTTATCCTTTACAACACTGCTGTCAATCACTTCATTTACCCACAAGCTATAATCACCAAATAGATTATTGTTATTATTATTTGAACAAACTTAATCTTCAGACCATAAAATGAATAAGAAAAATAAAAGATTTTATTTTACCTTTGTGTATTCCTTCTCTCATGCTCCTCCTTTCTTTATATATATGCAAAATTTTGACCTATATCATATTCCTTTTCTGAGAAGAACTTATTTTAATACTTCTTGCAAGAAAGGTCTAATGGCAACAAATTCCTTCAATTTTTGTTTGTTTTTGAGGATATCTTTATTTTTATCTCACTGTTGAGGATAATTTGCTGGATACAAAATTCTAGGTTGGTGTTTTGCTCCTTTTTATGTTTCAACATTTTAAATATTATACTTCACTTTATCTCAGCTTGCACATTTTTAATTGAATAAATTTGACATGTAACCTTGTGTAAGTTTAAGATGCACAGCGTGTCACTTTGATACATTTATATATTGTGATATGATTGCTGATGCACCAATATTTATCACATTAAATAATTATAATACAATATTATGGCCTAGATTTATTATACTGCTCATTCAATCTCTATGGCTTATTCAATACTTGTTACAAGTTTGTACCCTTAAACACCAATAATTTTATCTACCCCAATCCATCCACTGGTAACCACCATTTTACTCTCTGTTTTTTACAAGTTTAACTTTTTTAGATTCCACATATAAGTGGTAGCATACAGCAGTTGTCTTTGTCTGACTTATCTCACTAAGTGTAGTGTGCTCAAGGTCCATCCATGTTGTCACAAGTGGCAGGATATCTTCCTATCTTATGGCTGAATAATATTTCATTGTGTATATGTAGCACATTTTTTTTAATCCATTCATCCATTAATGAGCATGGGTTGTTTCCTTATCTTGGCTATTGTGAGTAATGCTGCAATAAATATGGGAGTGCATATATCTTGTCAAACTCGTTTTCATTTCCTTTGAGTATATACCCAGAAGTGGAATTGCTGGATCATATGATAGATCTATTTTTAACTTTTTGAGGAACCTCCACACTGGTTTCCATAGTGGTTGGACCAATTTAAACTCCTACCAACAATGTATAAGGGTTCCCTTTTCAAAACATCCTCACCATCATCTGTTGTCTCTTGTCTTCTTGATGATAGCCATTTTAACGGGTGTGAGGTGACATCTCATTGTGGATTTGATTTGCATTTTCCTGATGATTAGTGATGTTAAGCAATTTTTCATGTCCCTATTGGCTGCTTTGATGTCTTCTTTGGAAAAATGTCTATTTAATTTTTCTACCCATTTTTTAATTGGATTGTTTGGTTTTTGTTATTAAGTTAACCGAGTTCTCTACATTTTTGGATATTAATCTCTTATTTGATATATAGTTTGAGAAATTTTTTTCCCATTTTGTAGGTTGTCTTTTCATTTTGTTAATTGTTTGTTTTGCTGTTCAGAAGCTTTTGAGTTTGATGTAGTCCCATTTGTCGATTTATGCTTTTGTTATTTGTGTTTTTGATTTCATGTTCAAGAAATCATTGCCAAGACCAATATCAATGAGTTTCTTCTCCACATTTTTTTCTAGATGTTTTATGGTATCAGCTTTTATTTTTAAGTCTTTGATCCATTTCAAGTTAATATTTGTGAGTGGTGTGAGATAGAGGCCAAATTTCATTATTGTGCATGTGTTTCTCCAGTTTTCCCACACTATTTGTTTATGAGACTATCCTTTCCCCTGTTGGGTGTTCTTGGCTCTCTTGTCAAATATCACTTGATTTTAGATGGATTTAATTCTGAGCTCTCTATTCTGTTCTGTTGGTAAATGTGTCTATTTTTGTGCCAGTACTATACCGTTTTTATTACTATAGCTTTGTAGTATAGTTTGAAATCTGGAAGCGTGATATCTCTGAGTTTGTTCTTTTTTTCTCAGGATTGCTTTGGCTATTCAGGGCCTTTGTGGTGCCACAGAAACTTTAGGTTTGTTTCTTCTATTTCTTTGAAGAATGCCTTTGATATTTTGATGGGGATTGCATTGATTTTGTAGATGTGGATGGTTAGTACGACTATTTTAATAGCAGCAATTCTTCCAACCCATGAGCATGATATATCTTTTCACTTGTTTGTCTCTTCTTCTTTTTCTTTGAGCAAAGTCTTGTAGTTTTCATTGTGCAGATCTTTCGCTTCCTTGGTTAAATGTATTCCTAAGTATTTTATTGTTTTGATGTTATTGTGAAAGGGATAGTTTTCTTTACTTGTTTTTCAGATGCATCTTCATTGCAGAGGAATGCAAATGATTTCTGTATGTGGATTTTGTATCCTGTCACTTTTCTGAAATTGTTGGTTAATTCCCACAGTTTTTTGACTGACTCTGGGATTTTTTTGTATATAATTCATATCAGCAGCAAATAATGACAATTTTACTCTTCCTTTCTGATTTGGATGACTTTTACTTCTTTGTCTTGTCTAATTTCTCTAGCTAGGGTTTCCAGTACTATATTGAATAGGAGTTTTGAGAGTGGGCACCTTCTCTTGTTCCTGATCTTAGAAGAAACACTCAATTTTTCTTTATTGGGTGTAATGTTAGCTGTGGACTTGTCATATATATGGCCTTTATTATGTTGAGGTGTACTCCTTCTATATCTAATCTGTTAACTGCTTTTATCATTAAAAGATGTTGTATTTTGTCAAATGCTTTTTTGGCATCTAGTAAGATGATCATGTCATTTTTATTTTTCATTTCATTGATGTGATGTATTATATTTATTGATTTCCATATGTTGAACCATCAACATCCCAGGGATAAATCCCACGTGGTCACGTTGAATAATTCTTATAATGTATTCTTGAATTTAGTTTGCAATATTTTGTTGAGAATTTTTGTATCTATAGTCATCAGGGATATTGATATATAGTTTTCTTTTCTTGTGATATCCTTGTCTGGCTATATCTGGCTATATCAAGGTAATGCTGGCTTCACAGAATGAGTTTGAAAGTGTTCCCTCCTCCTTGATATTTTAGAAGAGTTTGAAGACAATTGGTATTAATTTTTCTTTAATGTTTTGTAGAATTCCCCAGTGAAGCCATCTGGTTCTGGGGTTTTCTCTGTTGGGAGTTTTTTGATTACTGATTCAATCTTTTTGCTCTTTATTGGTCTGTTCAGATTTTCTATTTCTTCCTGATTCAGTCTTAGTAGGTTGTGTTTCTCTAGAAATTTATCCACTTCTTCTAGATTATGTAAATTGTTGGCATATAATTGTTTATAGTAGTCTCTTATGATTCTATGTATTTCTGAGGTATCAGTTGTAATTTCTCCTCTTTCATTTCTAATTTTGTTTATTTGAGCCTTCTGTGTTTTTTTTTTTTTAATGTAGCTAAAGCCTTGCCAATTTTGTTTCCTTTTCAAAGAATCAGCTCTTAGTTTTCTTGATTCCTTCTATTGTTTTTCTGGTCTCTATTTCATTTGTTTCTACTCTGATCTTTGTTATTTCCTTCTTTGTGATATCTTTGAGATTTATTTGTTTTTTTTCTAGTTTCTTGAGGTATAAAGTTGGGCTATTTATTTGGAACTTTCTAACTTTGTAATGCACTCACTATCTAGTGGTTAAGATTTACTGTTCTCACCACTGCGGCCTGGGTTTGTTTGCCAGTGAGGGAACCACACCACCCATCTGTCAGTTGTCATACTGTGGCAGCTGTGTGTTGCTGTGATGCTGAAAGCTATGCCACCAGTATTTTACATACCAGGAGGGTCTCCCATGGTGGACAAGTTTCAATGGAGCTTCCAGACTAAGGAAGACTAGGAAGAAGGACCTGGCCACCCACTTCTAATAAAAATTGGCCATGAAAACCCTATGAATAGCAGTGGAGCACTATCTGACATAGCACTGGTAGGTGAGAGGATAGTGCAAAAAAACAGGCAGGATTCTTCTCTGCTATCCACAGGTTTGCTAGGCGTTGGAATTGACTCAACAGCATCAACAACAATTTCTTAATATATACATTTATGGCTACAAACTTTCATTTCAGAACTTTTTTGCTACATCCCACAATATTTGATATGATGTATTTCCATTTTCATTTGTTTCTAGATGTTATTTTTAATTTCCCCATTGATTTCTTTTCTGATCCAATGGTTGTTTAGAAGTGTGTTTGGTTTCCATATATTTGTGGATCTCACTTTCCTGTTATCTATTTCTAGTTTCATGCCATTATGACCAGAAAATATAGTTGGCATGATTTCAATCTTCTTAAATTTGCTGAGAATTGTTTTGTGACCTATCACATGATCTATCCTGAAAAATGTTCCATGTGCACTTGAGAAGAATGCTGTAGGTTAGAACGTTCTGCATATGTCTGTTAAGTTCATTTGCTCTAAAGTGTAGTTCAATAACAATAATATTTCCTTGTTGATTTTCTGTCTGGATAATGTATTGATTGCTGATAGAAGGGTATTGAAGTACCCTACTATTATTCTACTGTTATCTATTTCTCCCTGAAGATCTGTTAGTATATGCTTAATGCATTGTGGTGGTTGGGTGTTGGGAGCATATATATTTACTATTGCTATATTTTCTTGACATATTGATGCCTTTATCATTATGTATTGACCTTCTTTGTCTCTAGTTAGATTTTTGCCTCAAAGACTATTTTCTCTGACATAAGTACGGCTACACCAGCCTTCTTTCAGTTTCCACTTGCTTGGATATCATCTTCCATCCCTTCACTTTGAGCCTATATATGTCTTTGGAGTTGAAATGTGCCTCCTGGAGGCAGCATATAGTTGGGTCTTGCTTTTTTTTTTTTTTTTTTAATCCATCTAGCCACTCTGTGCCTTTTGATTGGTAAGGTCAATACATTTACATTTAGGGTGATTATTGATATGTAAAAACTTGCTACTGTTATTTTATCTTTTGCCTTCTGGTTATTTTGTCTTTCCATTGTTTCTTTTTCCTTCTGTTTCTATCTACCTTTGTAAGTTGGTTGTTTTTCATGGTGATTTTCTCAGTCTCCCCCTTTTTTATGTTTCCTGTCTCTATTGTAGATTTTTGCTTTGTGGTCACCATCAGGTTTACATCAAACATCTCATAGATAAAATAGTCTTTTTCTGTTGATAGCAATTTATCTTCATTCATCTATAAAGGTTCCAGCCTTTAACTCTTCACCTCTTATATATATATATATGGGATGCCACCACAGCATGGTTTGATGAGTAGTGTGTAGTTCCATGCCCAGGATCTGAACCTGTAAATCCTGGGCATACAAACTTAACCCCAGGTCGGCCCCAAGTCTTTTATATTTTTGAAGTCATAAATTACCTCTTTTTATGCTGTGATTTTTTTAAACCAAGTTGTAGTAGCTATAGTTATTTTTAACTTTTATGCTATAATTAAGAGTTTAATATATTATTTTTAAAAAGAGTTATAGTTTTCTAATTCCATTTATCACCTTAACCAGAGTTTTGTGTGTCTTTGTTTTATCTTGAAGTGTTCCTTTCAACACTTCTTGTAAGGCAGATCTATTGGTGGTGAACTCCCTCAGCTTTTGTTTGTCTGAGAAAGTCTTTATTTCTCCTTCATATCTAAAGGATAACTTTGCTGGGTAGAGTATTTTTGGCTGGCAGATTTTTATATTTCAGCATTTTGAATATGTCTTTCTACTTCCTCCTGGCCTGCAGAGTTTCAGCTGAGAAATCTGCTGATAGACTAATTAGGGTCCTTTTTAAATTACTGTCTTTTTTTCCCTTACTTCCTTTAAAATTCTTTCTTTATTATTGATTTTTGATGGTTTTAATATAATATGTCTTGGAGAAGGTCTTTTGTGTCAAGATAATAATGTGTTCTATTAGCTTTGTGGGCTTGAATATTCAGTTTCTTCCCCATGTTTGGGAATTTCCCAGCTATTATTTCTTTAAATACACTTTCTGCTCCTTTCTCCCTCTCTTTTCCTTCTGGTATATGCATTAATCTTATGTTGGCTCACCTAATGAAGTCTGGTACTTCTCTAGGGTTTCTTCACTTTTTAAAAAATCTTAGTTATCTTTCCTTTTCCACATGAAATCACTTCTATATCCCTGTCATCAAGCTCACTTATTTTCTCTTTCATCTGATGTTCTCTGTTTCCACTGCTTTTTAATGCATTCTTCATCTCATTTATTGAGTTATTTAGCTCCAAATTTTCTGTTTGATTATTTTTTAGAATTTTAATCTCTTTGGTAAAGTACTCCTTCTGTTTGTTAATTTTATTTCTGACATTGTATTGCTTTTCTAAGTTTTCTTGTAGCTCGTTGAATTTCTTCATAAGAGCTATTTTGAATTCTTTATCAGTTAGGTCACAATGTTCTGTGTCTTTGGGTTTGGTTGCTACAAAATTGTCATTTTCTTTTTTGTGATACCATATTACTGAGATTTTTTTCATAGTGCTTAATGAAAAGTGCCTCTTCTGCTACATTTGAACTAGTTTGACTTACCATTAAAGTTGGGAGTACAGCTTAAAAAACCGTGGCAGAGGAAAAATAAAAAGGGTGGTGACAGGGTGGGGGGAGGTGTGTACTTAGCATGTGGGCTTTGTGCTTACAGCCAAATAGGGGGATTTTGAATGTGGGCTGCCCTGATGTCTGTGGCTGGTCCTCTTTCCAGAATACAGGGAAGACAACAGAAAACACTTTCCTTCAGTTCTCTTTCTCTGCCTTTTTCTCTTTCCTTTTCCTCCCCACAGTCACTGCAGTCTCTCAGAGAGAGCAATGGCTCCCAACAGCTGCAGCACACATGGCCAGGCAGATCTTCACTGACTGCCTTCAACTTCCACCTCCTTTGCCAGAAAAGTTGTGCTGGCCCACTGCTGCCTTTGCCACCGCCATCTCTGCCACCACCATTATCTCTACCGCTGCCCTTCCACCACCACTCGTCTCACTCTGCAGCCTCCTCTGCGGTCCAACCCACCCACTTTCTGGTGCACAGATGGAGGGATCTCTTGGGTGTCCAGATGTGCTGTGCAGAGCCACTCTTTTTCACTTATGAATGTCCAATTAGTTGTAAATCAAAGGAGAGAGAAAAGAATGACTCATGCTGCGATGATGCTGATATCACTCTATTTACATAGTTTTTAAAGAAGAGTCTGAAGTAATTCTTATTTTTGTTTCTAGGTAAGGTGTTCTAGGTAAGATGTTTTAACTTCTCTGGCTTCTTTCTAAGTTTTTTTCTTTGTCTTTGATTTTCCACAGTTTGAATATTTTATGCCCAGGTATAGATATTTATTGATTGATTTATTTGTTTGTTTGTTTGGTATTTGTCCTGCTTGTGTTCTCTGAGCTTCCTGGATATGGTTTGGTGTCTGTCATTGATTTAGAAAATTTTCAGCCATTTTTCTTTCAAATATTTCTTCTCCTCCTTTCTCTTCTTCTTGAATCACCATTATGTGTCTGTTATACATTTTGTAATTCTCCCACCATTCTTGAATATTCTTTTCCTATTTCTTTCATTGTTCTTTACATTTATTTTTCAGTTTGAGAAATTTTTATTGATATATCTTCAAGCTCCCTAATTCTTCCCTTGTTCTCACCCAACGTACTGGTAACCCCTCAAAGACATTATTTATTTCTGTTAAAATGTTTTTTTATTTCTAGAACTTTCTTAGAGTTTTCACTACCCATATACTTGCATTACTCACCTATTCTTGCATGTTTTCCACTTTTTCTATGAGAGCCTATAGCATGTTAATCAGAATTACTTTAAATTCCTCATCTGATAATTCCGAAACCCCTGACATATCTGAGTTTGATGCTTACTCTTTTTCTTCAATTTTTTTTTGCAAAAAGCAAAGTAGTTTTTGCATTTTGTATGCCTTGTAATCTTTTACTGAAAGTTTGAAATAATATATCAAGTAAAAGAAAGTGAGATAAGTCAATTTTTAGTATGAGATTTTATACTTGTCTCGCTAGGAGCCTGGTAGTTGTTCCTTGTTTGCTGTAGGTGTTGTGTCAGAGGCTAAAATTTGCTTTAATGTCCCTTTTTTTGACTCCTCTGTTGTGTTTAGGCATCCCTAGAGACTCCCTTAAATAAGGTCTGAGGCTTGCAATTCTTTTAGCTGCCATCTCTTGTTATTATACTGGAGCCCTGCTGATGTAGTGGTAAGATATGGGGGAAGGAGAAGTATTTTTGAGTCCTATGATTAGGTATAAATCTTTTTCTGGAACTGGGTCCATGGGTATGATTTTCAAAAGTTCTTCTTAGATTTCCCCTCCTCCCCTCCTTAGGTGAGACAGGAAAGCAAGAAGGTGCTGGAGTTGGGTACATCTGTTCTCCCAGGTCAGTCAGGCTCTGGTAAAATAATTTCCTTTGAAGGCAAAACTTTGTTAAGAAAAACAGTGTTCTGAGTGTATTTCAAATTATTTCTTCTCCTGCTGCTGGAAGCAGGAAGCGATCTTTCCCTGAATTTTACCCTGAGAACCCAGTAATGCTGCTGGAGGTGAAACTCACTGTAATGTGGGTCCTCTTAAAGGTGGGCCCCCAGCAGTTTCTATCGCTCAAACCAGTCCATGCTCAATCTCCAGGAGTTAGTACTTTAAGTGTTCCCACCATGCTCCAGCAGCAGGTTCTGCTCCCAGTAAGCTGGGATTCTCTGTTCTACATGTCTATCTCTCCAGATTTGGGGGTGGTGATTTGCCCTGGGACTTCAATTCTCTGACAGATATAAGAGTTATCGGTTTCAATTTCTTTCAACTTTTTTCTCATTTTGAGTATGGGAGTGATGCCTTCTAAGCTCATTGCAAGTCTGACTAGAAAGCAGAATCTGACAGTTTTATTTTAATATTTTATCTTTATCTATGACACTTTGCAGTTTCAGTGAGATGTGTTTAGGTGTGCATTTGATTTTATTTATTCTGCCTGGGATATGTTGTACATCTTTACTCTAAATATTCATCTCTTTCTTAAATTCTGTATTATCACTAGCCTTTAAGTCTTTATGTATTGAATTTGTTTTATTTTATTCTCCTTATCCTCTCCTCTGAACCTCTGCTGTATTGGCCCTGTTGCTTCCATCCATCATGTCTCTTTACCTTTTTTCTCTTAACTGACATATCTTTAACTATCTGCAACAATTCTTTTGAATCAATTAGTCAATTCTTTAATTCTCTCTTCAGCTGAATGTAATCAGTTTTTATCTCATTTAAAGTAAATTTTATATGCCCAATTGTTAAGTTTTAATTTTGTAATTGCTCTAGTTGGTTTATTTTCAATTCAACTTTTCTTTTTCATAATATCCTATTCCTTCATTATGGATGATACTTTTTTCCTTTACCTATTTAATTATTTAAGCAATAAATTTGTAGCCCCCTTCATATGATTTCATTACTTCTCATTCTCAGTGCATTAATTCTGTTGTTTTTTTATGCCCACTAACTCTTCCAAATATAATTCCGTTTCCATTTATGATTTTCTTTTTATTGTGAACTTACTTCACTAGAGTTTGATCATTCTTTAGATTCTTGCAAAGCCTAGAAAATGAACAACTTATTTTAAAGCAGTTTCAAGTTTATTCCAACTCAAGCCTTCAGAGATTGTAAAGATCCAGGATCAGTTTTCATTTAATTTGGAGGCTTAGGTATTCAAGCATAATGAAATAATTCTAAATTTGGATTAAAAACTTTAATGAAGAAATTCTTCGGGTTTCAGGTTCTCATTGGTGACATTTTATTTTTCTGTGCAAAGCTCTAGAAAAGTGTCAAGATTTATCACCATTTCCCTAGCTTTGAGTGGAGAATTTTCTATTCTATGAGAACCGAGTATCTTTTGAGGCTCTAGATTCCGAGAGGGCACCTGAGATACAGCTCACTCATGTCAGGTGGTCCAGTCTCCCGTCCCAGCATTTGGACCCTGGTCTCCTCCTCAACATGTAGTCTGACAACATCTTGAGCCTGGGAAGCATCAGATGGCATTTAATTCTGCAGCTGTTACTTCTTTCTTATTCTCTAGTACAGAAAGATTTTTCCTGCCTATCTTTCAAATTCAGCAACGTAATAATTTTTGCCATTTTAATGTATTCAGCATTTCGGTGTGGTGGCGTTGGGAGACCATCTGTGTGTACTCAGTCTGCCATGTGGCCCAAAGTCGTGACTCCTTTTTACATATTATTGTGATTTGCCTATGCTTCCAAAGAGTCACTTATTTTAATTCTACAAGGTTTTATTCTCAGGACAGCATTATGGTAAAGTGGAAAGAGCATGGCCTCTGGAATAAAGCCCCCTGGCTTGAATTCTCACTTATGATTTTGTGACTGTAGGGAAACTGTTTAAACTTTTTGGATTTTATTTAAAATGACAAAGTAGAATACCACTTTTCCTTTTATCTCTAATCATCTAATAGAAACAAGAAAAGGGAAAAACAGATTCCTAGCATCGATAAAACTGAGACAGAAGTACCCATAAGACAATATGCAGGACCAGTTACGTAATTTCTGGGGCCCAGGGCAAAATGAAAATGTGAGACTCATTGAAAACTATTGCAAGTTTCAAGACAGTTGTGGCATACCATTAAAGCAAGCACCAGGCCCCTTTAAGCTCGGGGCCCTGTGCTCTTGCACAGGCACCTTGCCCATAAAACAAGCATTGATAAGGTGTGTGGAAGAGTTTGTAAATGTAGTGTTCTAACAGGGTGCGGGAAGGCTCTGCAAGAGGACCCTGCAGCTACAGATCCCAGGTAAGGTCTATACAACAGAGGTTTCCAAAGTGACACTTCTGAGTGGGATAAACATTAGCAAATTCACAGGGAAATTCTTCCAGTGAGTATCCTGTGGTAAAAAGCATAGCGACTTCAGGCTTAGACTGCCTAGGTTTTCATCCCAGCGACATCCCTACTGGTAGTATGAACTTGGACACATTACATAACCACTCTGTGCCTTAGTTTCCTCATCTGTAAAACAAGGAAAATAACAGAGCCTATGATGCTGGCGATTAGATGAGAGGTCTTGGAAAAGTGTATGGCACATAGTGAGTGATATATATAAGGGTTAGCTATTGCTTTTTTTTTCTGAACAGATCATTGTAACACCATTTAAATTATTGGAGAATACAGAAAGAACAGGAAATCCTCCAAAAATTTTAGTGGAAATCTGGAAAAATGTAAATAGGATATCACCCATTTTACCAAGATACATTCCAAATAGATAAAATGTTTATAGGTAAAAAATAAGTCATAAAAATACTAGGTAGAAACATTTGAATTATTATTTTTTTGAATAAACTTGGCATGTACAGCCCTGATCACAGAGTGGTTAAAGTTCAGCGCGCTCTGCTTCGGTGGTCTGGGTTCACTTCCCAGGCACAGAACCACACCACTCGTCTTTCAGTAGCCATGCTGTGGTGGTGGCTCACATAGAAGAACTAGAATGACTTACAACTAGGATACACAACTATGTACTGGGGCTTTGGGTGGGAAAAAAAGAAATAAATAAATAAACCTGGCATGTAAAAAGTCTTTCCCATTATACCATAAAACCTACATAAAGGCGACAAAATTTACTATAAAATAGAACGTGGTTTTTGCATGACAAAATCACCACTAAGTAAAAAAGAGTAAAAGAAGATGAATTTAAAACTGGCAATATTTTGCTAACGGCAAAATTTATGTAATAAATGTAATGCTTCCTCAAATAAACAAGCACTTCTTTTTTTCTTATGAAGACTGTCCACTATGCTTCTATGGCATGAGCTCCACATCAATTCCCTTTACTGTAAACTGTTCATATTCTTTTGCACATTTTCTGTTAAATTAAACTTATGACAAAATACCATTTTTGCCTATCACTTAGTCAAAGATAAAAACATTGCATAATACAACATGGCAAGAGTGAAAAGAAATACGAAATCATATACTTTGCTTGAATATGTAAATTTATATTGAGAATGATTTGGAAACATCTATCAAAATTTAAAATACACTGCTTGATCTAGCATTTTAGCTGTAGCTTCTACATACATATTCATAAAATTTGCAATGGTTTATGAACAAATATATCTTTTCAGCAATTTCTGTTATAACTAAAGATAAAAATTCCTTAAATTTCCATCAGTATGTGGATGATTAGGTAAATTATATTAGGTCTACATATCATGGAACACCAAGTAGTCATTAAAAAGGTTTTGGCATTTATCTTAGCTAATGTGGAATCCACAAAGTCATCCCACTACAGTAAAGGAAATGATAAGGATGTACTCATCTTCATTACTACTTAATATTTTCTTGAAAGTATTAGACAATGCAATTAAACCAGAGAAAACAGTTAGTCACATTAAAATGTGGAAAGGAGAAACACAATAATTTCTATTTGCAAATGATATTGATGATGAAACAAATTCAGTTGGATAGCAGAACATAAAATTAACTAACAAAAATCAATAGCATTCAAATATACAATCAGTAAAAGGACATAATAAAACATTAAATCCCATTTAAAATAGCTACATAAAAATATGGTACTCTGGAATAAATTGAATGAGAAGTTTTCTAAACTTATATGAGGAAAACTTTAAAATATTCCTTACTTAAAGGCACAAAAGGAGACTTGAACCCATGGAAGCACATCATTTATTCTTGGATATGAGAAATGAACATGATAGAGATGCTGTTTCTCCCTAAATGAAAATATATTTTTTAAAATGAGGGCTTTTTTGTTTGTTTCTGGACACAAGTTGATCTACTGTTCATTTGGAGGAATCAGCTTTGAAAAATAGCTAGAAAACTCCTGAACATAGGACAGACCTGCCTCACTAGTGAATAAAGGTATTAAAGAGCCTCTACCATTAAAACACTGTGGTAGTGGCATATGGAGAGAGTGACTGGTGAAACAGAATAGAAAATCTAAAATTAGAAGAAAAAACATTATGAATTTCTTACATGACAAATTTCACATTTCACAACACTGGAGTAAAGATAGACTTTTAGTAAATGATGTTAGAATATTTGGATAGCCATTTAGAAAAAGGTAAAATAGGACCCATAGTTCATATCATACATCATAATGAAGTCCAAATACATGAGATATAAATGTAAAAAAAGGAAATGATACAACACAAGTAATAGAAGAAAAGATATATGATTCCTTTATTATTTGAGTATTTAAAAGCATCTTTATTTGTGATCCAAAATTCAAAAGCAAGAAAAGTAAAGATTGATAAATTTAAGTATATTTGTTTTTTTCCTGAGGAGACTTGCCCTGAGCTAACATCCATTGCCAATCCTCCTCCTTTCTTTGCTAGAGTAAGATTAGCCCTGAGCTAACATCTGTGCTAATCTTCCCCCATTTTTTTTTGTATGTGGGACACCTCCACAGCATGGCTGGTGAGTGGAGCAGGTCTGTTCCCCAGATTCGTACCCATGAACCTGGGCTGCCAAAGCAGAGTGTGTGGAATTTTAACCACTTGGCCAAGGGGCTATGCCCCTTAAGTAGATTTTTAATGCATTAGATAAAGAAAACACACAAGCAAAATCAAAAACCAAAGAAAAATCAGAAATTAGCATTTGCTACAGTTATATTACAGATAAAAGACTAACATTTTAATAAATAATAAATTATTGACCACCAGAGAAAAAGCCCAAACATCTAATAGAAAAATGGACAAAATGGTGGAAGAGATTGCTCCTTAAAAAAAAGATAACCAGTGAACTTTAAACAATGAAAAATTTCTCAACTTTACTGATAATAAAAGAACTATAAACTACAATTAGATTCCCTTCTTGCCTATCAAAACCCTGACCACACACTCTTTTAGGAAGTCTGTGCAGAGTCAAACACCCTTCCACACTGCTGGTGGGAGTACAAAGTGATACAATATACTTGAGAGGAATTTGGCAAAATCTAACAATACTCACCTACAAAGGACTCTTTGGCCCAGCATCTCCACTTCTTGAAATTTGCCATAAATATATACCCATAAAAATACAGAAAAAATATCCAAAATTTGTTAACAAACTAAATGGCTATATAGAGGAGATTGGTTGAATAAACTATCGTGCATTCATATAATGAGTACTATGCTGATGTAAAAGAAAAAAAAGGGAATATCTTTATAGTGGAAATGGAGTGATTTTCAGAGTATGTGACATGAAAATAAATGTGTAAAGAAAATATTATATATAATTTGCAATGTTTTGTGAAATAAAGAATGGGGATATTCTTTTTATCTGCATACTAAGATACTAAAAAAGATACTTAAAACATATATATATCTATTTAGTAAAATATTTATATACAGTCACATTTCTCTTAATCACAGGGATATGTTCTGAAAAATGCATCATTAGGTAATTTCATTGTTGTACAAACATCATAGAAGATACTTACACAAGCTTAGGTGGTATAGCCTATGACATACCTAGGCTATAGGATACTAATATTATGGAATCAGCATCATATATGCAGTCTGTTGTTAACCTAAACATCATTATGTGGTGCATGACTGTGTATTTATTACCATATATAAAAATTTTGTACATATATCTTCAGTAAAAGATACTAAAGATATATATGTGTGTGTAACTAAGGTATACATATGTATGTGTATGTCTGTATGTATATGTATAAATCCTCAAAAGAAAAAACACTAGAAGGATAAATGAGAAATGAATGAAATATAAAATTGGTTGTCTACAATGGGGAGTGTAATAGAAGACATAAGAAGTATCTCTGAGAATGCTTTTTGGATAATTTTTACTTTTAAACCGTAGTGATGATTTACATATTCAAAACATAAAATTAAATCAAGAAAGATTGGTTAATAATCTAAATTGAACACAAATACAATTAATGATTCTAACTGTATCAAATTAATACAATAACCTCTTACAAAAAATAATTAACCCAAGTAATTTGAACACAATTATCTGACTCTTTTCTAAGTGAATATAAAGTTCCCACTTCAAACCACTCGAAATCTTGAGTAAGTTTCTTGTAGGTTATTTAGTAAGTTTCTTGTAGGTTATGGTATTAGTGTAAATATTCTTATAATTTTTATATTTGTTGTAGAATAGATCAAATAGGTAAACACATTGCCATTGTTGGGAATATGATTCTTATTGTGGAAGATGAGAGATACAAATATCTAATTTGGGAAGGAAAGGGTGAATCCATGTGTGTTGGATTGAGATTGGAGGTGTCAGTATAAACTCATTATTTCTTTTTGTTATACACATTTGGTATAGAGACTCTTCTCTTTTAAAAATGAAATTTCTGATTAAGTTTTGGTGCAGTGAATATATCAGTTCAAGTACGAGTGCAAGGAAGGAAATGCTCCCCAAATGATGAGAACATGTCAAAAGGACACAAGTTAGCTGAGGACAATTTTAGCATCAAAAATAATATTGATAATAATTGATTATTATTATTGTGACTGATAGATTGAATAAAAACACTATCCATAAACCCTCAATGATAAAGGAAGAAAAGAAGGAAAAGAGATAAAGATAATTTTAAACAAAAAAAAACAAAACCCAAGAAACATAAATAGTTATTAGAGAATAGAGTATTCACTCAGTCTAAACACAGTGACTCACAGGTCTACTTATTAAACATATTGTTAAACACAGAGGAAAGCTTTATAAGGGAGGAATCTGGCTATAGCACCTTAACCACATGATCAAATTTAACAGTATCACTAATGAGGTGCACTAACTCCATGTGAGGCATTAAGAGGATCACAGAATTGCCTATGAAATAGTGTTACCAAAAAGACTTAACCTAAATCTAACATAAAATCACCAAACAAGTCCAAAATGTGATGCATTCTGCAAAACAATTGGCCTTCACTCTTCAAAACCATCAATATCAGTGAAGTACACCCTGTCTCACCATAAAAGCAGAGAAACTCTTCTGGATTAAGGGAGACTCAAAAGACGTGACAACAAAAAACAATGTGGGAACATTGGATTTTGGACTTACAATAAATTAGCTATAAAGGACAGCACTGGAAAATCAGAGATTTTTGAATATAGATTTTATACATATATAATATTTTGCCTAAATATTGATAAATTAGTGTCATGATGGTGCTATTGGAGATATTACATAGGAGAATATCCTTATTTATAGTAGATATATAACAGTGTGTTTCATTTGTAAGCATTCTGATGTCTGCAACTTACTTCTAATGGTTCTGAAAAAAATGAATGAATGAATGAACTGTGTGTATGTTTGTGAGAGAGAGAAAGAGACAGAGAATATGAGCAAATGTTAATTGATTAGTTTTTGAGAATATTTTATATTTTTCAAATAGTAAAAGTTGGGAAAACAATTGATTTAAAATATGTATCATATAATAAAACTAAAAAATGTATGGTTTGCTCTGATTTTCAAAGAATCAGATTTTAATTTCATTGATTTTCTCTATTTTTCTTTCAATTTCATTAATTTCTGTCCTTATTTTAATATTTTCTTTTCCTATGTTCTTTGTATTTAGTTTTCTTTTCCAGGTTTTTTAAAGTAGGAGCTTAGGTTATTGATTAAACACCCTTCTTTTTTAAGTTAAGCATTTAATGCTATAAATTTTCCTTTAACCACTGCTTTTGTTATATTCCATATTTTTGATATATAGAGTTTTCATTTTCATTCAGTTTAAAATGTTTTATAATTTCACTTGTGACTTCCTTTTTAACCCTCAGCGATTTAGAAATAAATTTCCAAACATTTTGGGATTTAGCAGGTATCATTTTTATTGATTTTTACATTAATCTCATTATGGTCTGAGGAAAGAATCTGTGTAGTTTCTAGTACTTTAAATTAATTAGTGTTTGTTTTATGGCCCAGAATATGATTTGTCTTGGTGAATGTCCCACGTGCATTTGAAAAGAATTTTTGTTTTATTGTTGCTGTCATGTTATATAAATGTCAATTTAGTTCAGTTGGGTGATAGTGTTGATTAGATCTTCTATACCCTCCCTCATTTTCTGTCTACTTGTTCCATTAACTATGGAAAGAGGTGTCAAAGTTTCCAAATATAATTTTGGAATTCTTTATTTCTTATTTCAGTTCTATCAGTTTTTCCTTCATTTATTTTGAAGCTCTGTATTAGGTGCTTATATATTTAGGAATGATGATGCTTATTGGACAATTGATTCTTTCATCATTGCGTAATGTCTCTTGTTATCCTCGGTAGTAGTCACTGTTCTAAAGCTCACTGTGTCTCATGTTAATATAGCCATTCTAGCTTTCTTTTGATTATTGTTTGCATGGTATATATTTTTACATTTTTTCACTTGCAGCCTATTATTCTTTTAGCCTTCGTATTATAACTGAGTTTCATTTGTACAGTATGTAGCTGAATCCTTTTTGTTCTTTGTCAAATAGGATAATATCTGTCTTTAGACTGCTCTTTAAATCATTTACATTTAATACAATTATTTGTAACTGTATTTAGACCCACCATTTTATTATTCATTTTCTATTTGTGCTCTCTGCTTTTTGTTCCTCTGTTCCCTCTTTCAGATTATATAAATAAGTTTTAGCATTCCCTTTCAATTTATATACCAGCTTTTTGGCCATGTTTCTTTATATTATTGTTTTAGGGGTTGTGCTAGGGATTACAATATGTATATGCCTAGCCTTTTACAGCCTACTTGGTTTAATACTTTAGTACTTACATTGAATTTATATATCTTAAAAACCTCTAAGACTTTTTACCAGCACCACTCTCTTTTATTTTATAGTTGTCATATATATTACATCTATATACAATAGCAACCCTACTGACAGTGTGGTCATTTTTGTTTTTAATGTTAATGTATATATTTTAGGAACCTAGGAAACAATGGTCTTTTATATTTATGCAAATATTTACTACCCAAGTCATGAAGCTCCCTCCTTGGGTCTCACCATTGGAAATGCCAGAAAAGGAAAGATAGAAAACAAATGTGGATATTCCTGCCTTCTTTGAACAGGTAGTCTCCTTTTCCTGATTCCTGTGGCTAGGAAGATGGGATTTCAATTGGAAATTTAGCTGACAGCATAACCACTGCTACATAGCCTCATGACTTGAGTCTTTTCTCAAGGTAAAGCTGCAAGAGAGACAAAAAAATGAGAACCTCACCCACATATAGTTGGTTCTATAAGTTTTGACACTTCTCTACAGTTTACTTTCAAGAGTCCTCAGGTAGTTGATTTTTTGCATCTTGTCCAGAGTTTTAGCAGGAGAGGCTGAAGAGGGCATACTTGGCTAAAAGGAACATAATTCTGTATTTTTCCTGTGGTGATAAGGAGAGTGGTGAGAAAATGAAATACTGAAATTGAGTGCATTATGTATTGGATTCCATACAAGACTTTGGATTTATCCAGTGAACTAAATACACAAGCTTTATGTAAACTTAATGTAAAATATGAGATTTAAATTGAAATGTGTTCTGTGAGGAAAATGGGCATCTTTTGTGAACTGATATTATTAGGAACCAGACAAAGTGAATGTTATGTAAATCGATAGAAAATGTTTCTATTTGAACTTTCTGAGTAAATTGCACTACTATAATATTTAGCACTTATTTAGGTATTTTTTAAAGATATCTTTACTTAAAAATACATATGATAAGTGAAAAGACATGTTTCAAATGGACTTTTCACGATTTGATAGCAACTGATTCTGGTCCTTCAACATTTCATTAATTTGTTTTTTTTTTAATCATGCAAGAAATACATACAGTGTAATTCCAGACAGATCAGGGTTTGAAGGAAAGAGGTACAATGTACATAAATGCTCATCATTTATACGAAGTTATTTGACCTCTCTAAACCTTGTTTTCATTATCTCTAAAAATAAGATGAGAATTTTACCTCTATGCTAGATTTATTCAGCAGGTTATATAAGATATATACAAAGCACATAGCCATGTTTCTAGAGCATGATGCTCAATAAATGGTAATATATGTCATTATTATATTCTGGGTATAACGTCAGATGCTAGGGAAATGAACCACAATAAAGCCATAGTACCAAGTCTCAAGGAACTGAGTGAGAAAATAGTCTAGTGGGAAAATGGTATGTAAGCAGATTATAATCAGATTATTGAATTATAACACAATGATTGTAAAAACATTAATATGATAACACATGCAACTAACAGGAAAGGTAGAAAAGAAAGGCAACTTCCTATGTATGTCATCTTATGTCATTATATAAAGTTTTTCTTAAATAGGTAAAAGAAGAATGAGACCTCACCATTGTTGTGGTAAGGAACAATCTCCAAGATACATTGTTTATGAAGTTATAGAGATGCAAATGACTGTGCAGTGATTATGCTGCCAATTGAGACAAATGGAATACATACTCATGCACACATATATGATTATTTCTGGAACCTTAGGTAAAAAAATATAAACAATGTTTACCCTTGAGAAAAGACACTGAGTTACCAGGGTACAGGAATAAAAGGAAGATTTACTTTTCAGTGTAAATCTTTTAAAATATTTTCCATCATTTATATGTACTCGTTATTTGTAATTTTAATAACATATTTAGAGATTGAAAGTATAATATGGGAAAATGTTATTAACAGAGTCTTTTGATGTAAAATATGATACAGAGTAGTCATTCAATAAAGGCTAAATTGTTTTTTTAAGCCACATAATCAACTGTTACCATCGTTTAGTTAACAAACTTCTTCTAAAGATAATCAGTCAATCAATCTTTCTGTTTATTACCGTCACCCTTCCAAAATTGTTGGTGCATTTCCAAAGCTTCCTTAAGTGTTTCAGAAATATTCATTGCCCTACATAATAAGCCAAATATATTTATCAAATGTCCTCCAACTTTCCAACATTTCTAACATTCTTTCAATTTTTCCCACAGTTCTCTAAGTTCAGAAAGACATTCTGTGCTTCCTTTACAGCTACCCTACACTTGAATGAAGTGGGGATTTCCAAGACTCGTGAGGCCACGGCCTCTACAACAGTTAACCTCGCACAGAGCACACACTTGTCTCCATCCGGGTTATCTGGACTCAGACTGAGATCATTCCTGTCATCCTGCTGCTATAAGAAATATGTATTTGGTCTCTTGCTCTTTTCTGACACTTTAGTTTGGTTTCTTCCACATTACAACTTGGCATTTTCTCACAGATATATATGTATATATATATTAAACTTTTATGTATATATGTATATATATATTAAACTTTTTTAAACTTCAACTGAAAGCTCATTGGGGCTTCCCATGTCACTTACTATTTTAAGATAAGTTGTTAAACAATAGGAAATGTGTGGCAATCACAGCGAGTTTCCTATTAAATACCCATTTTTTCTTTGTACTTAGGAGAGACCCCATTCTAATTGAGGTGATATTACACTCTGCTAAAAATACATTTTCATCCAGCCCATCCGGTTGCTAGGTATGGCAATGTTACACAGTTTTGAACAGGACCATCCCTCGTTTTGTTCAGGGTTCCAGGCAAATATTTTTTCTGGGATCTCCAACTATATAAATAATTTGATTAAAAGTATATTACAAAGAATTCTGCTTCTGGTGGTATACATTAGAAGTAGTTTTCCTTATTCCTCGTGGTAAGTGCAACTGAAAATCCTGGATATTATGTATAAAGCAAACATATAAGAACTCTAAATGGTGAAGAAAAGTAGACAGCCTGGCTAGGGACATTGGTAACTGAGGAATAGCACCATGGTGAGTTTCCTGGGTTTTCTTTTTGTCTCACATATCTCAGACTAAATATGAAGAAGCCATCAACCCAAAGATATCAATGGGCACAGATTTAAAAAAAAAAAATCAAGAAAATCCTGCCTTCTTAGCCAAAGGACCAGGAAAGGAGCAGCAGGATGGAAACGTTGGGAAATAACCACTCTACTCCAGCCAAACACCACAGAAAAAAAACAAGACCCTACTCTCAACTCCACCAACTCCAAAACTGTACTCTTGCCAGGGTGCAACAAGTCACCCCAAATTCATAGTCAGGAGGGGTGTGATTATGACCGTAAACAGGTAGCATGAGGGAGACATTTGTGGTGATGGAATAGTTTGGTATCTTGACATAGTGTGGTGGTGGTTACATAAATATATACATGTAATAAAATGATAGAATTAACTATATACAATATACCAAAGTCAAATTTCTGGATTTGATATTGTGCCATAATTATGTAAGATGTAACCCTGGGGGGAAATTAGGTGAAGGCTAAATGAGACCTCTCTGTACTGTCTTTACAATGTTCTATAAATCGCTTATTATTTCAAAATAAAAAATTATATGGATACATATGCATATAATATATATATATATATTAGATTTAATGGGCCCATGTAAATTATATTAACTTATCAATTAAGATGTAATACAGTGTGTAAAGAGATGTGGTCCAATCAGTGCATGTGAAGATTCTTCATGGTGTCCACACCCCTGCCTGAGGTACGGTAATACATGGTATCTACTTTTCTTATACACACTCATTGCAGCACCCCTGTCCTTTCCTTCTAAGCTTTCTCCTGTGCTCCTATTTTTTTGTATAGGAGTCTGCATGGGAACTTAATATATAGTCTCTGCCTCTAAAATGCTCTGCTTTCAATGCTAACTCCACCTGGTTCCATTCTTGAGGTGTTTTGCTTCCCTATATGAGGGGAAAGTTTTTTTTGTTGTTGTTGTTCACTGCCATATAGCCTGGATCTGGAATATAGTAAGAGATCAAAACAAAATTTTCACTGACTGGATGAATAAATATGCATCAACTCATCTAGGGATTAGACAGACATTTTTGATAGCCGCCAACAAAGTGTAAGATGGTCTATATTGGGTCTCTGTGGAGGTTATCCATGTGTTAAAGAAAAATCGAGGTGAATGACTTCATTACCATCTTGGTCTTTTTACTAAGTAATTCAGAATGATTAACTGAGTCATTGTACATTCACTTGATTCCTATAGTCAATATTTATAGGACAACTAATAATGTTTAATCAAACAGCATCATTTTTTGAGCATTAATATTCACAAAAAAAGATGGTGAGATAAATTTCTAATCCTGGAATTTGGGAGGAAAAAGTGAGAATGATACATAAGGAGTATATATATATATATATGTATATATATATATATATATATATGCATGTATATAGTTAAAGTAGGAATTGGAGAAGTGGGAAAGAAGGGAAAAAGACAAACTGAAAGACAAGAGGCAGAAAAGTGGGCACACGGTACAATATCTACCCTCATCTTGGTTTTCTATAATAACCATGGCATAATGTAATGCTTTCACATAACAACACAGGAGATCCATCCTGTAGTGCGTGATTCAGTATAACAAAAATGAAATACAGGCAATTAGTTCAATGATTTTCAGGAGAAAGTGATTGCTCTGCATTGGGCCACATTGTGATATGCCTGTTGGTGGGACAAAAAGAAATGGGGAAGAAAAAATGAATAATAAATGAAGTTAATTAAAAATACATGTCATATTCAGACAAACTGATTTAAATCATCCAGATTGTAGAAAAACAATTTTAAACATGGAAAAATTTATGGAATTTTATATTTAACCCACTCTGAGAAATCTAACAGAAGATGGCCTTTCCAATCAAAACAAGGCCAAGGGAAATGTTAGTTTTACAAAAGGTTTTAGCATAAAATTAAGCATAAGTCTATAAAATTAGGTTTTCTAAATACAAATAAATGCCAGAAAACAAAACAAAACAAAATTGAATTTAATCACAATGATGAAGAAACTCAATCTTCAATTGGAAAATAAGAGGCAAATGACTACCTGTGTATGTAAAACTGATAATATAACTACAGAAAGGAAAAAAAATTAATTCAACAAATTTTTTTCCTGATTTTATAAACATGTAATTTAAAATAACTTTAGATTTATGGAAAACTTGCAAAGATGGAACTAACTGTCCCCCACGTCCCCTAATGTTATTTCACATAATGATGGTATATTTATAAAAACTATGAAATTAACATTGACACAATACTATTAATGAGTTTATTCAAATTTCACAGGTTTTTCTGCTAATGTTGTTTTTCTGTCAGGATCCAATTCATGACACCCACGGCACTGAGTCTTAATGACTCTATAGGCAACACTAATGTGTGACAGTTTGTTGGTCTTTCTCTGTCTTTCATGACCTTGTCAGTTTTGAAAAGTACCAGTCAAGCTACTTTTTACAATATCCCCGAATTTGGGTTTGTCTGAGGTGTTGTTATGAGTCATCCAAGAGTATGGATTTTTGAGGAAGAACACCACAAGTGTGAAGTGCCCTTCTCATTGTATCAAGTAGAATATATTACATCAGTGTGAATTACTGCTGGTAATTGTAACACTGATCACTTGGTTAAGGTGGTGTGTGCCAAGTATCTCTCCCAAAAAATTGCTATTTTTCTCTTGCCAGAAGTGACTTCTTAGAAGTAAGATCCTAAGTCCATTCTGCTCTCAAGAGGAGGGAATTAAACTCCACCTCCTGGAGGCAAGGTTACCAAACAATTTATGGACGTATGTTAAAACCAACACATTAATTAATAAATAATTTGAGGGAGTATTTTGATTCTATTAAAATAACCTTTTTCTTCACAAGATTTCCAGCACTGATTACAGCACTCATCAATGCATTTTGCCTGCAGCAGTTATTACAGTGATGTTTTAATGGTGACTTTCTGTATCTCTCGTTCTTTCTATGTTTATTAATTGGACTTTTTTCTGTATGTGTCCCTTCTCCCCATTTATTTATTTATTTATGCTACCATTTATTTATATCAGTATGAACTCACTGATACTTATTTTTTATTTTGATTATAATTCATTATAGTACTGTCATTGTTTATATTGTTACTCAGATTGTTACCATTTTGGCCATTGAGAGTTCTTTCAGCTTGGCTCCTGTGTCCTTTTCCCATGCTCCTCTTTTTTTCTCTTACTTTGTGGAACTACAAGATGCATCAGTTTCATATTTTCCTTGCTCTATCACTAGAGTCAGCCATTTCTCCAATAAGTCTGGTTCCTTTTATCAGTGAATGGTGTTTAGAAACCAAATCTGTGTCCTGGGTTTTGCTCATTATTACTGTGGCATCCCTGTTTCTAGGTCATCTGAGTTGAGAAAGCTAGGAAATATATGTATGTATAATCACCCATGTAGACACTCATCTACTTATATCTTCCTATTTGTATTATGATAAAATCAACTGGAATGCATACTGATGTCTAACAAATTCAATACCACAGTGCTTATTCTAGTCTCCTCCCCCCATGTTTACTTAAAGTTTCCTTCTAGGTAGCAAGAAACCTGGCTCCTATTTTCTGTAACTTATTTGCTTATTTGTTCAATTCTAGTATACATGCAAAACATTTTCAAAATTGCTAACCCATATCCCTATGAGAAACAGTTACCAACTAAGCAGAGAGTTCATGCACAGTTATTTTTATTGTTAGCCTTACAGAATACAGTCAAAACACACTTTTCCAAAGTTATTAGGTCATCTCCTTTTTACTTATCTCCTTTGGTGCAGATACACCATAGATTTGCAAAAGAGTTGATTCATTTGTTACAGTTCACATTTCATCCTGATATTCCACAACATCCTGGTTGATTTTTTAAAATTTGCATATGGTAAAGTTCACCCTTTGTGACATACAGTTTATAGATTTGAAAAATTCACAGAGTCATATATCCACCACCGTGGTATCATAAAAATGGTTTAATCTCATTAAAATTTCCTTATATGACCTCTTCTTTGTCAGTCTCTTCCCAGTGCTCCAACCCTTGGTGACAGCCGGTCTTTGTTTCCATTGCTTATGGTTTTACCTTTCAAGAATACCAGATGAAAGAAATCACACAATAAATAGCCTTTGGGTCTTGCTCTTTCACTTATCAAAATGCAATTTACAATCCATCCATACTGAGAATAAAAATAACGTGTTCCTTTTTGTTGCTGAGTAGTGTTCCATTGTATGGGTGTACCACAGATTGCTCATACATTTCAGCTGTTGAAAGACATCTAGGTTGTTTCCAGTTTTTGGTCACTGTGAATAAAGCTGCTATAAATATTTCCATATAGGTTTTTGTGTGCACATAGTTTTAAGTCAACTTGCATAAAAATCTAGAGGTGGTATTGCTGGGTCCTACAGTAAGAATATATATAACTTTATAAGTAATTGTCAAATTATTTTCTAAAATGACAGTGACATTTTTCACTGGAACGAGCAATGAATGAGAGTTTATACTGCTCTGCATCCTTGCCAGCATTTGATATCGTCAGTGGTTTTTCTGCTGTTTGTTTTCTTTTCTTTTGTTTTTGCCATTTTAGTGGGTGTCTATGGCATCTTATTGTGGTTTAAACTTGCATTTCCCTAGTGACAAATGATGCTGAGAATCATCTAACATACTTATTTTCCACACAAATATCATTGTTGGTGAAGTGTTTGTTCAGATATTCTTCCCTTTCTTATTGGGTTGTGTACTTTCTTATTGTTAGGATTTAAGGGATTTTTTAATTTAATATTCTGGATATGCCTTTTATAAGATGTATAATTTGAAAATAATTTCTTACAGTCTGTGGCTTGTCTATTCAATTGTAACAATTTCTTTTAAAGAGTAAAAACTCCTGAGTTTGATAAATTCAGCTTATCATTTTTTTCTCTTATGGATAATGCTTTTAGTGTAATAACACTACCAAATTAAAGGTCATCAGACTCTCTCATAATTTCTTGTAGAATTTTTATAGTTGTATGTTTTGCATTTATGTCTATGATCAGTTATGAGTGAAGTTTTGTATAAGGTGTGAGATATAAGCCAAGGGTGTTTATTTATTTGTTTTATTTATATTTACTCACTTATTTCATATAGATGTCTAATTATTCTAGTACCAGTTGTAGAAAATAGTATCTCTTCTTTGTTATATTGTTTTTGCACCTTTGTCATAAATCTGTTAACTATATTTGTGGGGGTTGATTTCTGGGCTCTTCATTCTGTTCCATTTGATCTATGGATCTATCTTTTCACCAAAACCATAGTCTTGATTATGGTAGCTTTATGTATAAGACCTGTGGAAGGATAGTGTGGGTCTCAAATATTTGTTTTTCTTTACAGAATTATTTGGCTATTCTAGTTTCTTTGCCTTTCCATATATATTTTAGAACTAGTTGAAATTTACAAACATTTTGTGGAAACTTGAACAGAAGTTTATTAATCTTCCAGATCAAATTAGGGATAACTGATATCTTAATAATATCATGTCTTCCATTCCATCAATATGGTACATTTCTCCATTTTTAAAAATTTTCTTTGAGTTCTTTTCAAAATGGTATGAATTGTTATTATCTGTTTCTTACAAGTTCAATAGAATAGATAAATGGATACATATGGACTTGAGCATGTTTTAAACTACAAATTCAATATAATTTTAATAATTATAGAACAGTTCAGGTTACCTGTTTCTTCTTGAGTAAATTTTCTTATCTTGTGTATTTTAGGGATTTGGTCTGTTTCATTGAATTTATGGGCATAGAGTTATTTGTAGTAGTCACTTCTTATCCTTTGAATGCCTGTAGGGTCAGTAGTGCTATCTTTTCTTTCCTTCCTGATATTTGAAATTTATGTCTTTACCTTTTTTTGGTCAGTCTTGGTAGAAGTTCATATACTGTATTGATTATTTCAAAAAACCAGCTTTTTGTTACATTGATTTTATCTTTTGTTTTGTTTCAAATTTCATTTATTTTTGCTCTTGTCTTCATTTTTGTTTTCTTTTTCTGAGTTTAATTTGCTCTTCTTTCTCTTGTTTCTTAAGGCGAAAGCTTAGGTTACTTAATTTAAATTATTTTCCTCTTTTTAATATAGTAATTTAATGCCATTATTTTTCTCTAATCACTATTTAACCTAAAGCTCAAGAAGTTTGATGTGTTGTATCTTCATTTTCATTAAGTTCAAACTAATTTTTATTTCCCTTGAGACATTCTCCTTGGCCAATGAGTTATTTTGAAGTGTGTAACTTAATTTCCAACTATTTGGGGATTTTCCAAATATGTTTCTGTTATAATTTCCATTTTAATTTTGTTATGGACTGAACATTAATTTATATGATTTAATTTGTTTCAAATTCAATAAGATTTGTTTTATGGCTCACAGTATAGACTATTTGGGTGAATGTTCCTGTACACTTAAGAAGATTGTATATTCTTCTGCTATTTGTGGAGTCTTCTATACATGCCAATTTTGTCAAATTTGCTAATGATTTTGTTGAGGTCTCTATAACTTACTGTATTTATCCATACTTGTTCTATCAGTTACAGAGGGAAGAGTATAAAAATCTCCAACTATAAATGTGCACGTGTCTATATCACCTTTCAGACCTATTATATGTCTCATATATGAAGCTCTGTTGTTAGGTGTATAGACCAATTTAGTGTTGTCATATATTCTTGGAAAATTGAGCCCTTTATCAATGTGTTCATTTCTTTCCATTGTATGGACCCATGTTTCTGGCTTATATCATATTCCTTCTCACTGTAGAACTTTTAGCATTCTTTGTAGAGTAGTCTGTTGGCAGTGGATTTCTTTCTTTTTTGTCTTAGAAAATCATTATTTTTCCTTCATTTTTGAAAGCTATTTCCTTTGGATATATAATTATAGATTAGCACTATTTTTTCTTTCAGCCTTTAATTTTTTTTTTTTTTAATTTTCTTCCTGGTAGCGTGGATTACGACTATAAGCCACTTGTAATTCTTCTTCCTTTCTGCTGTAGATAATGGGCCAACTCCCATTACCTTTCAAGAATTTTTCATTGTTTTTTTAGCAGTTTGAATGTGATAACATGCCAATGCAACTTTTTTAAATGTTTATCTTGTTTGGTGTTCTATTAGCTTTTTGCATTTGTGGTTTGGAATCTGTCATTAATTTTGGAAAAAATTTGGCCACAATTTCTTTAAATATTTCCCCTGCTCCATTTTCTTTTCTCCTTTGGGGATTCTAAGTACATGTATTTTAGAATGGTTTATATTGTCCCATAGCTCTTATATGTTGCTTTTTACCTATTTTATGTTTACTTTTCAGATTGGGTAATTTCTACAGACCTATCCTTTAAGTTCAAGGTTCTTTTCTCAGCTGTATTGAGTCCACTGATGACCCTGTCAAAAGACCATCACATTACAGGTTTTTTAAAATATTCTTTCTTTTACTTTCTCTCTCTCTCTTATAAATTTATGTTTTAATATGCTTCTGATGATTGTGTTATTTTTTCATACTCTGTTTTTTCTTGTTGTTTTCTTCCCCTTTGTTTCTTATTTGTTTTCTCATTGAAAACTGGACATGTTGTATAGGACATTAGATACCATTATGACTGAAGATGAGCAGGGCTTTATTTCTCCCAGGCCTTTAAAGATAATTTTTGTTAACCTAATCAGTAGTTGAGCTGAGCATGAAGTTTGATGTTGATAACCTTACCCTGAGTGCACCACAACTTCATATTTTGCTTGTGTTACTTATGACACCTTGTGTTTAGTGTGTGGACTAATTTGTCAGAACATTATTATCAAAGTTTTCTTCCCTCTTGACTTTGAGCATCTCTGCACTGCTTTGGATTTTTGTTTTGTATTGCTTCTCAAATAGAATATACTTCTTGCTACTTTTCAAGCTGCATTCGCTGTAAATTTTTCTTGTTGTTCCCCTTATTCTTTGTCAACATAGTGGTGTGGCACAGAGAAACAGTCTTTGATATTTTGATCAAGTCTTGGAATGAATGAAGCAGTCACTGTGAAACTTTGGGGTTGTGGCCTTCAAGTGTGTTCCTGCCCCTCCTTCAGCTGGAAAGCTGGTCATAGCATATACTCCTGCCTCTCCCCATGAGTAGAGCTTTTTATTTTTCTCTTCCAATTCACCTCCCTTTAGCTGCACTGGATTTCCACCAGATCCCAAAGTTACAGTTACTTTTAAATTTCCTTTTCTTCTGCAGAGTCAGGCTTTTCTTTCATACATAAAAGAGAGAAGATTGATCTGGGCTGAAATCCACTCCCAGCCATCATCATAAGAGACTCTTTCTCAAATTTTTCAGCAATCTTCCCTGTAAGGGAAGACCTTCAAGAGGGTCAGATCGCTCCAAGGTCCCCATGCTAGCCAACAATTGGCCCTCAGCAATTCATTAAAAAATTCTAGCTTAATCTTCTTACTAGTTTACATGGTTCTGGCAGCATCTGCCCAAGCAAGTGAATCTTCAGTCCTATATCTCCCTGCAGGTTCTTGTCTCTCCCTATATTTCATGTTACTTATTCACCCTTCACCCTCAGTTATCTGAAGGATTCCAGAAAGAGAATTGATTTGCATTTTGTCCAGCATTTTTCTTATTGTAAGGATGAGAGCAATGCTTTTGCTTACTGTCTCTACATCTGAGATGAAAACCTCCTCTCAACTGAATTTTTAAAATACAAAGGATTTCAGATCCTTAGTGGGATACACTCTATTGGCAAACATTACTAAAAAGAGATCTTACACTTTAACTAAGTTTATATTCAGGAGCAATACTGGTATTGTAATTCTGAAATTATTTTATGAACATTGTAATATGAAATAAATAAGCAATTATATTAATGTTAATAAGAACCCAGGTTTCCTCTGTAAGAGAAAATTAATACAGATACTTTTAAAAAGTAAGAAAGGAGGGACCAGCCTGGTGGCGTAGTGGTTAAGTTCACACACTCCACTTCAGCAGCCTGGGGTTCACAGGTTTGGATCCCAGGCAGGGAACTATGCACTGCTTATGAAGCCATGCTGTGGCAGGTGTCCCACATAGAAAGTAGAGGAAGATGGATATGGATATTAGCCCAGGGCCAGTCTTCCTGAGCTAAAAGAGGAGGATTGACAACAGATGTTAGCTCAGGGCTAATCTTCCCCATTAATAATAATAAAAAAAAAAGTAAGAAAGGAAAAACCCTTTCAATCTTAAATCTGAATTGGAAATGTCAACATGAACTCAAATATTTGTAAGTATAAATACACATTTTTTTCTAATTTTATACAATGAAACATCGTAAAACAATCTTCTAACACAGGTATTTATTCTAAATACCATTCTCTTCTAAAAGCTAAAGAACCATCATAAAAGTAGCTTATTCTGCATCTGAGGTAGTAAAATACAATATCAGCTTGAAGCACCTTGTTTTGCCAGAAAGCAAGGAGGTGCTCAAAGACTATTGAGGTCGTGTCTAAAAGGAAAATATTCTGTAACTAGACAACTATCATTTTGTGACCACTAAAATAATACTTAGGCAAGAATCATCATGTAATCAAAATCATTTGCTGAAAATAGAGAATAATACAAACATTGTCTAAAAATAGCACCTCATACGTTGCTTATTGTACTTATAAAGGGACAATATACCTTTAAAATGGAGATATCTGGTGTTTACCAGCTTAATCAATTTATCAAATGTTGGCATCTCCAATTTTGGGACAATCTGAAATTATATGCCTCCTGATACAATGCAAAGAGTGTATTCTGTATTATCTCTATGGTATTGTTGTCAAAAAATGTTTAATGTGAAATTGACCATGAGTAAATAATCTGGGAAATTCAGAATATGGTTGATTACAGAAAATAATGGACTTTGATACCTCAAAAACATCAATATTACAAGAAGCAGGAAGAATCTTCTAGGTTTAAAGAGATTAAGGAGACTAATCAAATAATTTTTAAACCTTTATTGGATCCTGAATTAGAAAAAAAAAAAGACAATAAAAGCCACTTTCAGAGTAATTGCGGAGATTTGAATGTGGACTTCATATTTGATAACAACAGAATTTAATTGAAATGTTAGAGGTGTGATGATGTTATTGTGGTTATGTAGGAAGTTATTCTTAGAAGGCAAATGCTGAAGTATGAAAGGTGGAATGTAATGTCTACAACATACAAAATAAGACTACAGACACACATATGCATATGTGCATGTAAATTATTTATGTGTGTGGGGAGAAAACTAAATGTGGTAAAAGTTTACAATTGGTGAATCTAGGTTAAGGATAAATGGGTATTCATTGTCCTATTCTTTAGAATTTCTATATTAATAAAAATTTCCAAAACAGTTTGGGAGATAAAAATCTTAAAAATGTACATCAATGGAAATAAATGACAAGATAATTGTGATTAAATGGTGAATAGGTGATAAGAACATATCAATTTTTTCACAAAGAAAGTGACGATAGAACCCCCAAATTAGATGAAAACTGGCATAATTATTTATATATGTCCTATGTGTTTGGGTGTATCTATTTTTGTATTTTTATTATCAAAATAATAAATGCACATCTTCACAAAACAAACATTTAGCATGTCTTCTGATGAAGAGTCACATTCTCTATCCCAGTCTCTCCTCACTTTATTTTCATTCTCCAAAAGCAATTTTTCTTACTTATCTCTGTTTTACTATTTTCTCCTGCTGTTTCTACAGTGATCCCCTATCATGTGAATTTTTATATTTCTGTTTAATGCTCTAGGTAAATGCATAAATCAGATGCTATTTAAAAATATCCTTAATCCCTTGTACACTACAACAGTTATCAGTACAAAGTTATCAGCAAGACTTTTAAAATATGATTATTTTTCTTTGCAGTGATATATAACCAGAAGACTCAATGTTAGAAGATGCCAGGAGTTAATGTGCAAGAAAAACAATACAAAAGCTGTCTGACTAGTACAAAATTAACCCATAACTTACAGTGAGTGCACTGCTAGTGACTTCTCAAAGTAGGTGCTCAACAAAAATATTTACTGATTCATTGGTAAAAAGTGCAGGACAAATTTAAGGTATTTGTAGAATTAATAATCATATTATTAACTTTTTAAATATTTTTATCAATGACTGCTTTAATCTTTAACCAATTTCCTCTCCTTCTCCCTCTTTTGTTCAAACTCCTTCAGCTAAATGTTCATAGGCTCTCTACTCAAGAATTCAAGTTGACTTTGGTTTCTGAGCCTAGCTCCAATGAAAGTTTTATCAGTAATGTCATTTCTCTCTGCATTCATTAAGAATTTAATCTCCGTCTTACTAATTGCCAGGTATTGTGCTAGGGCAGTAATTCTCAATGTGTGCTTACTGAGATGATCTCAAAAATTGTCAGAAATGTAAATTCCATGGCCCCATCCCACACCTACTGATTTAGAAACTCTGGAGGTCTGGCCCAGTAACATAGACTTTCATAAGCCATTCATGTGACTCTTTCATACAATAAAATTTTAGCAGTAGAATGCTGGGGTTATATATATATATCTCCTTGTATGTGTGTGTGTGCCTGTGTGTGTTTATGTGTGTGTAAAGTAGCTCTTGTTTTTTGCGGTTCATAGTAAAGGGCAGGAAAACAAATGCAAAATAAAAATAAAATATTCCCAGACCCAGAGCCATGACACATGTAATAGAATATATAAAACTGTTATAACATATGTTATTACACATTGTAAAATCCAGGCATATGGATTATAAGATAGTTATATATTAACTAAAAATTAAATAAATTTTTTAAAATATTTCCTAAATAAATGTAACAAGACAGAAATAGTCCATTCTAACCAGAAGAAAAGATTTCTTCATGGAAAAGATGATACTTATGAGCCAAATCGTGACCTGGAATTAGCCACCTCAGGAATCTAGTGCCCCACGCAATTTTTGAATATGCTCCCAATTAGTCAAGTATTGACTCGAGGTATCAGGAATGGCCTCCTTCCTAGGATGCAAAATAAAGTTATGAAAACCTTTCTAGTTATCTTGGTTTCCTCTGGAACAAAGCCTTATCCTGACCTCAGTGGGTGATGGTGAGGCCCTGGACTCGTGTTTCTCTTGTGCCTACCTTATTCCTTTTGTGGGTTCCCACCTGGGTCTTATCACATACAGAAAATAGTGGCCAATGTGGACTACCCAAGATTTTCTCATCATTCATTTTCTCAGTGCTGCACCATCCAACAACTTGAATTCCTCTAAATGTCTTAAACTTTAATATAGAATTGAAAGGGATGACTCTGCACACGCGCCCCATCCTTCCCAAAATATACCTGAGATTTAAATACTAGTAAATGTTAAACTAAGAGTGGAATCTAGAACTGTGACTTTCCAAAGTACGTGCTCCTTCTCTACGTTTTTTGTAACTTCTGATGCCTTTTTAGTCATCACCTTTTAATATCTGTTCCTATCTCTATTGCTCTGTCCTCTATATAATATATAATGTGATTTTAAATACTTATTACAGTACATCTAATACATTGTAAATATAAATGTGTATAAATAAATATCAGTATATATTTAGAAGCATATACTTCAAGTGAATCCACACGTGTATTAGTCAGGGCTCTCCAGAGAAACACAACCTACTATGCATATAAAGAGATTTAGTATAAGGAATTGACTCACATGATTATGGAGGCTGAGAAGTCTCAAGATTTGCAGTCACCGAATTGGAGAACCAGGAAGCTGATAGTGTAAGTCTTAGTCTGAAAGTCGGCTGGCTGGAGATGCAACAAGAGAAGAACCAGTGTTTCGGTTCCAGTCCGAAGGCAGAAAAGAACTGATTTCCCGGTTCAAGGCAATCAGGCAGGAGTTCCCTCTTACACCTCTTTCCTCCTAATCAGGTCTTCAGTTGATTGGACGAGGCTCACTCACTTTCGATGGGGCAATCTCCTTTACTCAGTCTATTGATTCAAATATTAATCTCATCCAGAAACACCCTCACAAATGCATTCAGAATAATTTTTGACCAAATGTCTGGGCACTCTGTGGCCCAATCAAGTTGATGTATAAAATTAAGCATCACAACACATAATCAAATACAATTCAACTATGTAGTTGAAAATTCACCAAGAATATCATTACGTTTATTCAAATAAATTTTTATAAGCAGATATTACCATTTGAACTAAAAATCTGCATCCATGGTAGAGAAGAAAATCCTCTACCTTCTGTTGGTGTTCCAGGCTATCTAGGATACTTATTTTACATTATTGCAACTTGAAAAAGTAGTCTGAGAGTGGGTCAGTGGAAAATCAGAAAGCATCTTAATGATAAATTCATTAAAAGAGTGGGCTAATCGTTGTCTTACAGGTCCTCCATCCACCCCAAATAACCAGTTTTACAACTGTAATGAGTTTGTGCATTTGCTGAACTTCATTTTTTTATCAAGAAGAAAAATATTCCATCTTCAGGTGTTTCTCTCAGTGTTGGTTCTTTTAGCGCTCTATTTTAATTATCCATAAATAAACAAAAATATATCTTTATATCAAAGTAAAAACAAAATGAAGTCTCTTTTAAACTAACATGTGAGACAACTCCAGCAACGATTTACATTCATTTTGGAAATACTTTGCCACATATGGATCTGTCCAATGGGATTTTTTTTATTCCCTAAAACTACCAACTTTACTGCTAAACTACTGAGACTATGGTTTTTCTCTGAGCCCAAACCTTGTATTCTTTACCTTTTTTGCAAAACGCTCAGTGGCTTCAAAGAGGAGATGCGAGGAATAAAGGCTAATTCTTGGAAATGGGGGCAGAGGTGATTTTTCAGCATTTAACAATACAAAGAAGGAGAAAAAAAGATGATCATAGCTAACTTTAAGTAGCAACTGATTGCAGGAGCTAGATGCTTTCAGGCATTACCTCATACTATTCCCCTCTCTCTAGCACAGGTAAGAGAAAAGAGATGTATTGCTGTCATTTTATTCTCTGCCATATTTAACAGAGACATTCATCTGAGACAAGTAGAACTTTATTAGGTAAAGATAAGTAGAAATATGAATCATCTACTCTGTTTTTGTGGAAAACCTCTTTTTATGCTTACTCTGAATTAATGCAACAATCAGTTTCTTCTGAGTACTGTTAAAATAATGTTAGAGTCACAAATTTACTTATGGACCTTATCTTCCAAAAAGTTCTAAGTAATGAAACCGAGGACTAGTGAGGAGAATATAAAGAGGAAGTGATTTCTCTCTTCTTGCACAGGGGAAATGTTCAATAAATATTTGGTATTATCATTGCTATTATTAATGTTTGTTATTGTTTTCCCTCTCATACCCCTTTGGAGACCTGTGGGCCACATCATTGCCACCACTAAACACACTGGCAAAACAATAACAACAGTATAAACCCATCCTCACAGTTACACCAGGAGAAATCCAACTTGAAAGATTCCACATTGACCCACTCACAAGAAGATTAATCCATAATACTGCACCTAAAGAGAAGTAGAATGGTATTCTCATCCCCCGCCCCCCGACCATAGGAATACAAGACTAAGTAAACAAAAAAGGTAAAAAATTTTGTTTCATACTGCCAAGAGGTATCTGTATGATGTAATGGAATAAGCAAAGATTTTAAGTTCAGAAAGACCTGGGTTTGAATCTCAGCTTCCTGTTTTACTAGATCTGTGATCTGAGTTTAATATACTTACCTATAAAATGGAGCCACTGAGAGCCTACATCATAAAAATGTTTCCTGTCTCAATTCATGTCTCAAGGGCTTAAAATCAATAACTGTGTGTTTGAGTCCAGGCTCTGCTAAAAATTTTCTCAATTTCCTTATAATTAAAATCATGGGATTGGGCTGGAAAATCCTTCTCCATGGTACCTTATGGCACTAAGAAATTATGTTATACAGAGATTCCTGAAGTTTCTAGTTATATGATAGTCCTTAGTTGGCCCTTGGGAATTTCCACTATCTTGACACCAAACTTGTTTTTTCTTAATTTCCCCAGTCATGTGATTTTGCTTTTGTTTAATATTGTTGTAGGCTGCCAGAGCTCTGTAGGCTTAAACTTGGCTCTTATGAATCCTCATCCCATGTGTTAAAGAGCCACATTAAGGATTCTGCTATATGCTGGCTATATTTATTCCAACTATATGTTTAAGAACTGGGGAATAAATGCGATGGGTTTGCAGACCCATTCTGATACAGTCTCAGTTCAAAACTCCATTAATCTTGAGTGGTGAGCCATGGTGTCCTTACAGTTTCTCGAGGTTGTTAGCTTTGAAAGGGAAGATGGGCAAATTTTGAAAAGAAAAACTAGTATCAGCCTTTCTCTTATAGTACTGAGCATGTAGCGATCACTATTTTAAAGCAAGCTGGCAACACCTTGTTAAATTTCTGAAATTAGTTGTTTTTATAATCATTAAATTGTATTTGAGTTTAAGCAAACAAAAAAGTAACTGAAGACCCGAAGAAACAGATTGTGCATTTAAACTCCCAGGTAAACGATAAACAGTACTCCATCTGGGCATTTAGTCAAGGATTTCACAATTTACCATGAGAAAAACCAACATAATTCCCTCAAAAACCCAACACATGCTGTGCTCAGGCCATTTTACTTCCTGTTTCATGATTGCTGATGTTGCAACATAAGAAGGTAGCATGGAACATAATGTATGTCTCATCTCCAGCCTCCACTTCCCATACCCCAGGCCTCTCAAAGACCTCATCCAAGGTCTCTGCCACTGGATATTGAGGATAGCTCAATCTAACACTTATCCTATTTTCAATAATGTAGTCCTTGGTTGTGTGAGAAACACAAACTAGGAAGGCAGTCCTAGCATTACCTGCCTTACATGGCATACAAGAGTGGATTGTCATTCTCAGCTTGTCAGGATGAGGAAGTGTGATGAGTTAAAATCTGTCATGTTTAAGTTAATCTAAATGTGTTTAAGAGGAGAAGGGACTGGGAAATGGAGGTGTGGGTGATCAACCATCAGTCATAAAGTGCTGGCAGCTTCTAGAAGTTGGAAAAGGCAAGGACTAGATTCTCATTTGGTGCCTCTAGAAGTAGATTCTCATCTAGTGCCTCCAGAAGGAACAAGCCCTACTGACACTTTCACTATAGCTAGTGAGACTTATTCTGGACTTCTGACCTCCAGAACTATAAGATAATAAGACTGTATTGTTTTAAGACATTCAGGTGAAGAACAATAAAATAGATAAGACAAAGATCAAAAAACCAGATTTAAATGGAGCCACAAAAATTATAGCTATAAACTGCATAATCTGTTTTAACAAAAACTTACTTTAGATGGACTGAAAAGAGAGAATAGTGTCCTCTGAGGGTTTCATTAAGAGTTCTGTAAGACACAGCAAATATCTAATATTATGTTTGTGTGTGTGTTTACATCCATGAAAATTAGTGTGTAATTACAGGAATTTCAGAAAAAAGTGGAACTGCTAGAGAAGAAAAAGTATGTATAATTGAAGAGGCAACAATTGCCTTGAGCTAAAGAGAGACATGGGTCTGTGGTTATAAGAAAAACATTGAGTTCAAGGTGGGATTGATGACAAAAGACATACACTTAGACATCCCCAGATAATAATCCTGAACTCTAAGGAAAAAGCAAAAATTTTACTATTTTCCAGGTAGAAAGATCTAATTCTTTATAAATAAAAAGAAATTGAGCTGACAAGACTTCTCATGTTAACACTGGAAATCAGACATTGTTGGGATAATTTCTGTGGACTACAAAGGGAATCTAGGGGTAACACTATAATCCTCTCTCTAGTCAAGATATTATTTATTTGTCAAGATAAAAGAAAATATTTGTAGTTACCAATAATTTAGAGACTTTAACATCCAAATAACTCCACTGAGGAAAATACTTAAGAAAGGACTCAAATACAAACCACATATGATTCACAAAGGTATATAAAAGATATGTTTGGAGATTGAAGAGCAAAGCAAAAGTCCTCTACTGATCTCATGTTTAGTGCATCTATAGAAGGAATGGGGAGGTTAAACCTTCTCAACGTCTCATGTACTTGGGAGGAAGGCTTAAGGAGGAAAAGAGCAGAGTACGGTAGGAAAAATAGTTTGTCTCTTGATTCCATTATTCAGATATATAAGTTTGATAAGATGCATTAGAAAGAGAAGGTAGTTAACTTTAGAAACATAGCAAAACTCCCAATTTAACAAGGGAAAAAAATGGAATAAATGGTTATAAAATCAAACCAATGACAGCAAGGATAGCTACAAAGAAGAAATGATGAAATAAATACAATGGTAAAGGTAAAATAAAATAAAGAATAAAATCAAACCTATCAGGCAGTTCCACTAAATAAGAATGGACTATATTCTCCAATTAAAAGACAAATACTATCAAATTGGTTCAATGAACAAAATTCATCTATATGTTGTTTATTAAAAATATGAGAAAAAATGTTAAATAAAGGTTTAAAATGAAGGAACTTCTAAAGAGACACCAGACAGATATATGTGTACAAGATAAGAACAGGATTGACAAAAGAAACAACAGAAAAAATAAAATTAAAGATTAAAAGCACTGAACAAGAAAGAGATATATTATGCTATAACATTAACAGTGGTATACTCAGAAAAGTTTATACAGACAACAAACCATGCACATTTATTTGATCAGAGTTCTTAGATTCAGAGAGCATCCACTACAGACCAAATTAGCAAATGGGGATTTGTTAAAGGTTATTTGGTAATTTTCATAATCTCTAGAAGGCCAGAGAGTCCAGGTTAGATGTTACACAGGAAAATCAATCAGGAGAAACACCCAACCACAAGATCAGACCTATCCGACACTTACCAGAAACTAGTCAGCTGCCACTACCAACAGTTTCACTTTTGTTGATGAAAACCAAACTCGAGGATCTAAGTTACAGTTGCTGTAGAAGAAATAAATGCATGTGTCAGTGAACATGCCAGAAAATCTCAATGTTCAAAGTGTGAATATCAGCTTATCTTCCTTGACCTTTATGGCAAATATCTTATGAAAGGTAACTTCTAAAGCAGCAAAGCAATAAAAAACAATGAGAAAAATAAACATTCAAAAAGGAAAAGAAAAGAAAACAAAATTGAAAAAGTACCATAAATAGAAAGCAACAATCACAAAATTGACATAGAAATAAATCCAAATAATTCAAATCCAGTATTTATAATATGTGACCTAAATACTCCAGCTAAGAAGACAAATCTCTAAGAGAAGATAAAATATCCATCCATATGCTGCTTATAAGAGACAGATCTAAATTCTAATGATAATGAAAGATTGGAAGTAGGAGATAGAAAACTATGTCAGTAAAATTCTAGCCAAAGGAAAGGGTAGCCACAATGAACATCTCTGAGATACCACTTCAGATCACCTCAGCCTCACTTTTCCTGGGTGCCATGGCCATGTGTTCTTCACTAACCTCTGCCCATGATGACCACTTCTACTGGTCTCACAAAATATACATCTCACAGAGGCTCAAATGACATCTCCTTACCTCATACCTGTACGATAGATCACTTAATTTTCTTCCCCAAGGCATCCCTGTTAAAGTATGAGACACTGCACACCTTGCTCAGTGAATATCTAGAGTGTGAAAAAGGATATTCTCCATAGAATGAACCTTCAACAAGAGAAAGGAATTGGTTCTTCCCACTGACAGACTTCTGAGATATGGGTGTTTATATGGTTTTCAGGAACAGGATTCTGCATGGTTGAGCACCAATCTTGCTGATGGCCAGTGATAACCATTTTCACTGCCATTCTTCCCCTACCACAGTTCACTTTTCCTTTATGTTTTTGTTTCCTCCTCTAAAATTGCCCTCCTTAATAAAGTAGCAGTACATAAGCTTTTGCCTCCCACCTTCAAGAACCTCAGGAACTGAGGCTAAGATAGTAACATACCTGATTCAAAATGTCATGATTGAACTTGCAGCTATGGAGGCATAAAATGTTCGCCAAACCCTTTCCATAAAACCAAATACAAATTTTGGCAAAATTGTCAAAATCAATCATTTAAGAATCAATTCTTAAGAAAACTGGCCAAAGGCAGGGAACAAATAAATATGTTGAAATAACTAAATTAAACTGCATTTGAAAATTTAAATAAATATATAATGATAATTAAGCACAAAAATGGGAGATCTCAAGAAAGAACTTGTAAAAAAGAACCAAATGGAATTTCTAGAGTTGAAGAGCACAATAGAAAAAAAATGAAAAAAATAACTAGATGCTTTCCTTTAAGGTCAGCAAGAGAGCAAGGATGTGTGCTTTCACCACGGCTATTCAACATTATACTGGAGGCTGGAGACAGTGCATTTGGGAATAAGAGGAGTAGATAACATCCAGATTGGAAAGAATTAAGATGTCTTTATTCACAGGCAACATGATCTTGCATGAAGATTCCAAAGAATATATTTTTTTAAGAGTAAAAATTATAACACTACTAGAACTAGTAAGTGAGTTTATTAAAGTCATAGGATACAAGATAAATATCAGTTGCATTTCTATAAATTATCAATGAACAATTCAGAAATAAAATTAAGAAAATAATTCCATTAAATGCAATTGACAAGAATAAAACAGTTTAAAAAATTAACAAAAGATGTGCTAACCTGTACACTGAAAACTACAAAACTTCGTTGAAAGAAATTAAACAACTAAATAAACAGAGAGATACACTTTGTTAATGAATTGAAAGACTCAGCATTGTGAAAATAGCTATTCTTCCAAAATTTGTTTATAAATTCAATATAAACCTTGTAAAAATTATAGCAGGCTTTTTCATAGAAAGTGACAAACTGATTCTAAATTTTAAACAAAAATGCAGAGGAACTAGATTCTCCAAAACAATTTTGAAAGTGAAGAAAATAGTTGGAGGACATTAAATGCTTGATATCAAAGTTGAGAGTAAAGCTACTGTAAACATGACAGTTTTGTGTTTGTGTAAGAACAGACATAATTCAATAGAATAAAATCGAGGGCCCAGAAATAATCCCTCACATTCAGGATCAATTGATTTTCAATGAAGTTTCCAAAGTAATGAAATATGAGAAATGATAGTATTTTTAACCCACTGTGCTGGAAAAATGAGATATTCATATGTAAAAGAAAGAATAAATAAAATTATATCTTGACCTAATACCATATACAAATAATAGCTAAAAATATACTATAGAGCCACTAGTAAGAACTAAAATTCTAAACCTACTCAAGGAAAACATGGGAGAAATTATTTTTGACCTGGGCTTGGGTGAAGATTTCTTAGCTATGACTCTAAAGCATGACACATAAAAAAAAGAGTAAAGTTTGATAAATTAGACTTCATCAAAATTAAAATAGTTTTCTATTCAAAAAGTACCACTAAAATGTAAAAACAAACTACAGACTGGAGGGAAATATTTGTAACACATACTGTAGATGAAGGACTTTTTCACAAAAAATATATAGAACTCTTACAAGTCACTATTAAGCAGTATAGTAACCCCCCCAAAATGGACAAATATTTGAAAATACAGGTCACCAAAGAAGACACACAAAGGTTTAACAAACATATAAAGAGGTTTAACATCACTAATCAATAGAAAAATGGAAATTAAAATAAAAATGAAATATCACTACCCTCCCAGTAGAATGGCCATATCAAAAGAATGATAATACCAAATATCGGCATGTATTGTGACCTTGAGGAGGCAAAGATGTCTTAAAGAGAATGCAAAAAGTACAAGCCTTATCAAACAAGAAAAAAATGTAGTAAATTGGACTTTACCAAAATTAAAAACTTTAGTTTATTAGAATATACTGGTAAGAAAATAAATAGGCAGGTCTCATCCTGGGAAAACTTTGTAGACAACTCCTACAACTGAAAAATGAAAAGACAACCCAATAAAAATGGGAAGTTTGAATAGATATTTTAACCTCAAAAAAGCAAATTTTCTAAAATAACAAGAAATATTAGTCTACATTCCATTAGTTACCATAAATTAACACCAGATCTACTAAAATGTCTAAAATCAAAGAGAGTGAAAATGGTTGGGAGGACGTGGACTAACTGGAGGTTAGTCACTGGTGGTAGCACAAAGTGGTGAAAGTATTTTGGAAGAATTCTTGTTTATTTCTTTAAAAGGTAAACATCATCCACTCTTGATCTAGTGATTTCACTCTTAGGTATTTATTCAAGACAAATGACACCTGTTCCCACAAAATAGCTTATACAAGTAGCTTTATTGCTAAGAACTACAACAATAGCAATCATCCCTCTGAAAACAGCCCAGATGTCTATCAACAAAAGAATGAAGGAATAAATTTTAGTACATTTATGCAGTAGGATATTATTAAACAATGAATAAGAATGATACACCAAGCAAAATTATGAATTCCAAGATAATTTTCTGAGTGAAAAAAAGCCAAAGAAAAGTGTATATATTATGGTTACATTTAGGTCAAATTCTAGAATAGGAAAATCTAGCCTATGATAATAGAGACCAGATCAGTGGTCTCTTCCAGGTGGAATGAGGTTAAATGGCAAACTGCCCAAGGGAACTTTCTGGAGTAACAGAAATTTCTGTGTCTTGAGATGGGTATCATTTGACTGTACACATTTATCAAAATTGATTGAACAGTATAGTTAATACCTGCTCATTTTACTCTATAGGTTATATCTAATGGAGAGAATGAAAGAAATAGCAAGGAGAACATGAGAATAAAATGTATATTATTATAATCTCTGAAGAATATAGATAAAAAGTCCTATAAAACAAACAAACAGAAAAGATCTAGCAAGGTATTAAAAGATAATACAGTATGCTCAGGTTGAGTTTATTTCAGCAATGGAGGACACAAACTTTATTTAAGTTAAAAAATCAATTCAAAAACCTCACCATAATCATAGATTAATAGAAAACTACCTTAATTATTTCAATAAGTACCCAAAATACTATGTAACATAAGTAAACATTCATTATTTTTTTTAAAAAAAAGCATTCAGCAAACAGGAATGGAAAGACACTTCTTCAGTATGAAAAAAAGCATTTTTTAAAATATTAGTAAAATCAAAAAATATTTTCTTGATACTGGGAATAAGAGAAGAATGTTCATTATCACTAGTGTATGCAGAATGTCCCTCCAAATATCTCCATTTCTTAATTTCCTGAACCTTTGAATATTTTACCTTATATGGCCGAGGAACTTTGCAAAGTTGATTAAATTTAAGGACCTTGAGATGGGGAGATTATTCTGGATTACATGGGTACACCCAAACTAAGCACATGAGTCCTTAAATCTAGAAGAGGAAGGCAAAGAAATGAGCCAGGAGATGCAACATGAGGACTGGACCCACCCTTGCTTGCTATAAAGATGGAGGAAGGAAGCCATTAGCCAAGGAATGCAAAAGTCTGTAGAACCTAGGAACAGCTCTCATTTTACAGCCTGTAAGGAAATAGGAACATCAGTTCTACAACCACAAGAAACTAAATTCTGTCAATAGCCCAAATGAGCAAAGATATGGATTCTCCCCTAGAGATCCCAGAAAGGAAAACAGTCTGTACTGGACTTCTGACGTACAGAAGTGTAAGATAATAAATTTATGCTGTTTTAAGCCATTGAATTGGTGGTAATCTGTCACAGTAGAAATACAAAACTAATGTAATAACTAATTTTATTCACTTTCATTGACAAGTTATATGATCATGTATAAAGAAACTCCAAATGAATTCAAAGATAAATTAGTATGAGAACTTAATATTTTGCAAGATTCAAAATCAATATCAGCAATTACTCATCTCTAACATGTAAAGAGCTTACAAGACATCTCGTACAACCTCACAGCCAAAAAAAAAAAGAAGAAGAAGAAGAAAGAAAGAAGAGAAAAGGAATAAAATAAAACCTATATGACTTATCCACCATTCAGAGAAAAAGTCTACACATTATTTGAGTCCCAGAAGAAGAAGAGAGGGAGAAAGGACCAGAAATCTTATCTGAAAAATAATGGCTGAGAACTTCCCAAATATGGTGAGAGATTTGGTTACCCTAGTTCATAAAGCTCATAGGTCCCCAAATAAATTCAACTCAAAGATCTTCTCCAAGAAACAATATAATAAAAATGTAAAAGATCAAAGACAAAGAGAGAATGTTGGAAACAGTAAGAGGAAAGAACCTTGTCTCTTACAAGAGCTATCAATGGGTTTCTCAGCAGAAACCCTATAGTCCAGGAGAGAGAGAGATGATATATTCAACGTGCTGAAAGAAAAAAACCACCAACCAGGAATACTTTATCTGGCAACGTTGTTCTTCAGATATAAAGGATGCCTAAAGACTTTCCCAGACAAACAAAAGCTGAGGGAATTCATCATCACCAGAACTACCTTACGAGAAATACTGCAAGGAATTCTTCAAGCTGAAGTGAGAGGATGCTAATCAGTAACATGAACACATGAAAATATAAAATGTACAGGTAAAGGTAAGTAGTCAAATTCGGAATACTCTAACACTGTAATATGGTGGTGTGTTAATCACATAACTCTAGTACAACAGTTAAGTGACAGAAATATTAAAAATAGTTATAGCTACAATAATTTGTTAATGAATACACAATATAAAATATGGAAATTGTGATATCAAAATCATAAAATGCGAGGGGAAATAAAATGGTAGATGTGGTGTATGCAATTGAAGTTAAGTTGTTATCAACTTAAAATAGACTATTATATTTATAAGATGTTTTATGTAAGACTCAGGATAACCATAAAACAAAAACCTACTATAGATACACACAGGATAAAGACAAGTGAATCAAAGATTACCAATATGAAAAATCATCAATTCTCAAAGAGAGACAGCAAAAGAGGAAGAAAGAACAAAGGAACTAGAGGACAAGCAAAAAACAATTTATAAGATGAAATCAGTAAGTCTTTACCTACTGATAATTACTTTAAATGAAACAAATTAAATTCTCCAATCAAAAGGCATAGAGTAGTTGAATGGATTAAAAAAATAAGGCTCAACTATAGCTGCCTAAAAGAGACCCCCTTCAGCTTTAAGAACAAACATAGATTCAAAGTGAAAGGAAGAAAAAAGATATTCCATGTAAACAGAAAAAAAAGAGAGCAGGGGTAGCTATACTTAAATCAGAAAAAAACAAATTCAACTCAAAAACTGTAACAAGAGGCAAAGAAGGTGATTACATAATGATAAAAGGGGTAAACTCATCAAGAGGATACAACAATTATAAATAAACATGCACCCAATATCAGAGCACCCAAATATAGTAAGCAAATATTAACATTTGAAGGGAGAAATAGAAAAAAATACAATAATAGTAAGAGATTTCAATAATCCACTTTCAATAATAGACTATCCAGAAAAAAAAATAATAAGGAAACACTGGATTTGAACTATACTTTAGACCAAATAGATGTGACAGATATATACAAAACATTCCATCCAACAGCAGCAGAATACACATCTTTTTCAAGCACACATGGAATATTCTCCAGGATAGATCATATGTTAGGTCACAAAACAAGTCTGAGCACATTTAAAAAGACTGAAATCATATCAATTATCTTTTTGGACCAAAACTGTATGAAACTACAGATCAATGACAGGAGGAAAACTGGAAAATTCACAAACATGTAGAAATTAAACAGATACTACTGAACAACCAATGAATAAAGAAGAAAACAAAAGAGAAATAAAAAATATCTTGAAACAAATGAAAATGAAAACACATCATAACCAAACTAATAGGTTGCAACAAAAAGAGTTCTGAGTGGAAAGTATATAGTGATAAATGCCTACATTAACAAAACAGAAAGATCTCAAATAAACAATCTAAAATTAAATCTCAAGGAACTAGAAAAAGAAGAACAAACTAAGCCGAAAGTTAGCATAAGGAATAGGATAATAAAGATCAGAGCAGAAATATACAAAATAGAGAATAAGAGATCAATAGAAAACTAAGAGTTGGTTTTTTGAAAAGATAAAATAGACAAATCTTTAGCTAGACATACCAAGAAAAAAAGAGAGACTCCAAAAATTATAAATGAAAGAGAATACACCAGATATACAAAGTTCATAAGAGACCACTATGAACCGTTATATGACACAAATTTGGACAATTTGGAAGAAATGGAAAAATTCCTAAAATACACAACCTACAAAGACTGAATCATGAAGAAATAGGAAATCTGAGCAGATCAATAACAAGTAAGAAGACTGAATCAGCAATCAAGAATCTCCCAAAGAAAAGCACAGAACACGATGGCTTCATGGACAAATTCTACCGAACATTTAAAGAAGAATTAACACCAGTTCTTCCTCCAAAAAATTGAAGAGGAAGGAACATTCCAAAATTCCTTTTACAATGTCAGCATTACTCTGATACAAAAGCCAGATAAGTACACTACAAGAAAAGAAAACTAAGAACAATACCCCTATTAAATATATAATGTAAAAATTTTCAACAAAATCTAGCAAACTGATTTCAACAGTACATTAAAAGGGTCATACACCATGACTGAGTAGAGTTTATACCTGAGATGCAAGGATGGTTTAACAGATAAAAAAATTAATAAAAGTGATGCACCACATTGATAGAATGATGGATAATAACCATATGATTGCATCAACAGAATCAGAAAAAATGTTGACAAAACTCAACACCCCTTTGTGATAAAAGCTGTCCACAAATTGGGTATAGAAAAAACACACTTCAACATAATAAAAGCTATGACAAACCCAGGACTACCATCACACTCAACAGAGAAACACTGACAGCTTTTCCTCTAAAATCAAGCACAAGATAAGAATGCCCACTCTCACAACTCCTATTTTACATAATACCGGAAGTCCTATCCTGAGCACTTAGGCAAGAATAAGGAATAAAATGCATCTAAATGAGAAAGGAAGAAGGAAAATTGTCTGTTTGTAGATGGCATGATCTTATATAGAAAAAACCCTAAAAACTCCACTAAAAAGCTGTAGAATGAATAAATAAATTCAGTAAAGTTGCAGGACACAAATCAACATTCAAAAATCAGTTGTGTTTCTACACACTAACAATGAACTATCTGAAGAAGAAACAAAGAAAACAAAATTTACAATGGCATCAAAAAACAATAAAATACTTAAGAAAATAAAAGATCTATGCACTAAAAACTGTAACACACTGGTGAAAGAAATTGAAGAAGACACAAATAAATGAGAGTGTCCCATGTTCATAGATCAGAATAGTTAATATAGTTAAAATGTCCATATTAGCCAACTTTGCAGGACATTTGGTCCATGCCAAAAGGTCCTTAACATTTGGTCCTGTCCAAAATGTTCATAGCATATTTGGTCCCTGCCAAATGGTTTTGGACAGAACCAAATATCAAGGACCTTTTGGCATTGGCCCAAAGTCTCCATGGACATTTTGGATAGAAGCAAATATGATAAAATATCAAAGACCTTTTGGTGTGGGCCAAATGTCTCATAGAAATTGTAGACAGGGCCAATGGTCCTGCAAATATCAAGGACCTTTGGACATGAACCAAATGACTTATGAATCAAACGTTTTATCTACCAAATATCTTATGGACATTTTGGGTGGGACCAAATGTCTGTTAATCCACCCAAAATAACCTATAGATTCAATGCAATTTTTATCAAAATTCCAATGGGAAATTTCACAGAAATAGAAAACACAATCCTTATATTCATATGGACCACAAAAGATCCTGCATAGTCAAAGTGATCTTGCGAAAGAAGAAAGTTGGAGGCATCACATGTCCTGATTTCAGCTATATTACAAAGCTATCATAATCAAAACAATGTGGTACTGGCATAGCAATAGACATATAACTCAGTGGAATAGAACTGAGAGCCCAGAAATAAACCCATTCATATATGGTCAACTAATATTTGACAAGAGACTCAAAAATACTCAATGGAGAAAGGATAGTCTTTTTAATTACTTGTGTTGGGAAAACTGTATATTTGCTTGCAAAAGAAGGAAATTGGACCCCTATCTTACACTATTCACAAAGATTAACTCAAAATAGAGTAAGGATTTAAATGTAAGACCTGAGGCATAAAACTCCTAGAAGAAAACATAGGGAAAAAACTCCTTGACATCATTCTTGGCAGTGACTTTTTTTTGGATTTGATACCAAAAGCCCCAGCAGCAAAAGCAAAAAATAAACAAGTGGCACTACAGCAAACTGAAAAGCTTCTGCATGGTAACAGAAATAATCAATAGAGTGAAAAGCCAATCTACAGAATTGGAGAAAATGTTTGCAAATCATGGGTCTAATAAGTGGTAATATCCAAAATATATAAGGAGCTCACACAACTTGATAGCAAACAAAATTAAACAAAACAAAAAACAAGTATTCAATTGAAAAATGGGCAGAGGAATTAAATAAACATTTTTCCAAAGAAGACATACAAAGGAGTCAACAAGTACATGAAAACATGCTTGGCATCACTAATCATCAGGGGAATGCAAATCAAAACCACAATGAAATATCACTTAATGTCTGTTAGAATGGCTATCATCAAAAAGACAAGAGACAACAAGTGCTGGTGAGAATGTAAAGAAAAGGGAAACCTGTGTACTGTTGGTGAGATTGTAAGTTGGTACAGCCATTATGGAAAACAGTATGGAGTTCCTCAAAAAGTTAAAAAATAGAACTACCATATGATCCAGTCATCCGATTTATTCTGGGAGTATACCCGAAGGAAGTGAAAGCACTGTGCCAAAGAGAGAGCTGCACCAGCATGTCCATAGCAGCATTATCTACAATAACCAGGACATGCAAACAACCTAAATGTCCACAGATGGATAAATAGATAAAGAAGTTGTGGTATATACATATATATATATATGTTATATATATATACATATATATATATATATACACACACACACACACACATATACACAGTGGAATATTATTCAGCTATAAAAAAGAAGGAAATTCTGTCATATATGATAACATAGATGAATTTTGAGGTCATTATGCTAAGTGATATGTCAGATAGAGAAAGACAAATACTATATGGTCTCACTTATGTGAGGAAATTTAAAAAGCCAAGCCAAACTCATAGAAACCGAGAGCAGATTGGTGGTTGGCTGGGCCTGGAGTGTGCAAGAAAGGATGGAATGTTGGTCAAAAGGTAAAAGTTACAGTTTTAAGAGGAATAAGTTCTGGGGATCTAACGTACAGCATGGTGACTATAATCAATATTAGTGCACTGTTTAATTGAAAGTACTAAGACAGTAGATCTTAAATGTTCTCACCATAACAAAAACGCCAAGGAAAAGGTAATTATATGAGGTGAAGGACGTGTTAACTAAACTTATGATGGTAACCATTTTGCAATACAGATGGGTATCAAATCATGACATTCTATACCTTAAACTTAGGCAATGTTATATGTCAATTATATCTGAGTTAAAAAACCACATGTAAAAAATGAATATATTCCTTACTTTTGAAATATTTGAATACTTTATAGATACCATTTTGTTTATGATTTCTAGTTAACTCTGTTTTGGTCCAAAATGTAATCTGTATGGTATCAAATTTTTTAAGTTTATTCAAGATTATTTTAAGACTTGATATGGTCTATGATGGTGAATATACTATTTGCACCTGAAAAGAATATGCATTCCACTGTTGGTGAAGTATTTTATAAATGTCAACTAAGTCATGCTGCTCAATAAAATTTTTCAAGTGTTCTTATATCCTTAATGATTATCAATCTACTTGTTTTAGCAATTATTTAATAGGAATTGTCAAAGTCTTCAACTATATTTATGAATTTGTCTTTCTCTTATTTCAGTGTTAGTTTCTGCTTTAATTATTTTGAAGCTCTGCTTATGGAGCATGCATATTGACTTCTTATGTCTTCTGGGAGATTTTGCTAGTTTATCATTATGTAACATTTCTGTTTCTTTCATGTAATATTTCTTGTTCTAAATTCTACTTTGTCTAGTATCAAGATAGTCCTTCCACCTTTCTTTTGACTATATTTTGCATGGTATATTCTTTTCCATCTCTTTATTTAACTGTCTATAGCTTTTTATTTTAAGTGAGATTCTTGTAGAGAACATATCACTGGGTTTTGATGGTTTTAATTCAATCTGAAACTTTTTGTTTTAATTAGGATATACGTAAATTATATTTAATTTAATTATTGGTTTGTTGGTATTCAAATGTATGAACTTGCTAAATGTTTTCTATTGACCCATATGTTCTTTATTTCTTTTTGCTATCATCCTGCTTCTTTTTTTTTGTTTTGTTTTAATTGCATCTATTTATGTGTTTGATCAACCCCCATGTTAGGATTACTAATTATATTTCCTTTTATGTTTATATATAGCTTTTCTTTCATTAGTTTTGAAAAATTCTTAGCCATTACTACTTCAAATTTTTCTTTTTCCTTTTTTTCTCTTCTACCTCTAGGAATTCAATCAAAGGTATATTAGACCGTTTGATATTATCCCACAGCACTTGGATTTTTTTTCACTTCTTTTTATGTATGTGCTTAATGTTGAATAATAAGCATGGCTTATCTTCATGTTTGCTGATTCTTTCCACAACTGTCCTATCTGTTCACTGACAAAATTCCCCATCTAGTCATGCATTTTTCAATCTTTCCATTAGATTCTTTAACATATTTACCATAGATTTTTTTTTGTGTGTGTGTGGGGAAGACCAGCCCTGAGCTAACATCTGTTGCCAATCCTCCCCTTTTTGCTGAGGAAGACTGGCCCTGGGCTAACATCTGTGCCCATCTTCCTCCACTTTTATATGGGACGCCACCAAGGCATGGCTGACAGGCAGTGCGTCGGCGGGCGCCCGGGATCCGAACTCGCAAACCCCATGCTGCCAAGCGCGGACTAAACCGCTGCGCCACCGGGTGGCCCCTAGCATAGATATTTTAAAGCTCTTATCTGATAGTTCTAAAATTTAGATGGCATCTGGGTCTGATTTGTTTATTCTTCACTTTTTTCTTGTCATTTTTATTGAATTCTGGACTTTGTGTTTAGAAGAAGAGTACAGACTGCAGTAAATGGTTTTACACATGGAAATAGTCATGCATCTTCCTTCTGTGCGGGGTATTGAATCTCTCTAATCGGTATTTTAGCTGGTTTTGAGATTTGTTGTTGCTATAGTCAGATTCAGGGCACCACAAACTTCAAACATCTCCAGATGTAGGCTGCTGGTATATAGTGCTTAGGGGGGACCAGGACTTCCATAATATTTTTTTTGAGAATCCTAGTACCACCCTCAGCTTTCATCTGCCCTTGTATGCCTGCACCACAGGCACTGCCTTCGCACTGTAGCCTCTGTACCAGCACTAGTCTGCCTGTGCTTATTGCTTTGTGTCCAGGTGAACATGGGACATATTCTTGCTTAGTTCCACAGGTCTAGTCTCAGTATCAGGCCTTGCGAGCCTACCCTTCAGGAGTGAGAATTTCTCAGTGTTTCTCTCTCTTTATTGCAGTGAAAGTTGGCCTTGTATTTGGGAAGGGGAGAGATTTTGAAGGGAAAGAATTTCCTGTCCCTGGCCCAGCAGTAGTTGGTAGTTGACTTTTAATTTGTGTCATGCAGAATTATGTGCTCTACTGGGTTTCTCATCCTTGTTTCCAGTGGCAGAGAGATATTGTTTTCCTTCTTTCTTCCTTCAGTAGTATATCTTTTATTGGGCCTTGGGGGCAGGAAGATTTCCTGTCCCTTACCCACCAGCTTAAGTCTTTTGCTTAATATAAGAGAAGGGCATGGGGGGGCCGCCCGGTGGCGCAGCGGTTTCGTCCGCGCTTGGCAGCCCGGGGTTCGCGAGTTCGGATCCCGGGCGCCCGCCCGACGCACTGCCTGTCAGCCATGCCGTGGCGGTGTCCCATATAAAGTGGAGGAAGATGGGCACAGATGTTAGCCCAGGGCCAGTCTTCCTCAGCAAAAAAAGAGGAGGATTGGCAACAGATGTTAGCTCAGGGCTGGTCTTCCTCACAAAAAAAAAAAAAAAAAGAGAAGGGCATGGGGAATGGGTAGGATTTTAGTTCTGTGAATCATTAAAGAGGACTCACTAGTCTTCTGTCCTGCCTCCAAATGTTCTCTTGAATACCCAGTGGAGATCTACAGAAAACAGCTCATGCATGAGTACAGACACTATTTGGGTTTGGAGTTCTCAGTTATTCTAAATTGTCATGCTACTCCACACTCGACCTACAAGAAATCATTAAAATTGTAGCTGTTTTATTCCTACCTGCTTTTACAGTGGCCAACACTTTCACTTGTGCTCTGCCATCAGGGAAACAATTTGGTGTCCCATCTTTCCTTGTAGAGATTCATCACTATTTGGGATTCAGTTCAGTTGGTTACCTTGCAGACTCAACTTTCTTATTGGCTTAAGAAAAATTGTGATTTTTCTCATGGGTAGAGTAGGAGCAATATTCTCTTGTGCCTTTCTACATTGTAAGCAGAAGTGGAACTCTGTATTGAAGTATTTTAATGCAAATTTCAGACAACAAAACAGGTAAACTTTTAATTTCTAAAACATCTATGATTTTATTTATTTTTGAATTTCCTTTTTAGATTGGTTACTGCCTTTTGCAATCAGTGACATTAGAGGACAAGCACGACTGGCATTTTTCTAAATTAAAGGAATTGGGCATCTTAAATCCCACTCATACCCTTGAAATTGCTTTCAAGTAGTCATCAGGTCTGTAATTTGCAAAGAGAATAAGAAATATTTTAAAGATAACTCTGAGTATCCTCATTGTCATGTAAGTTCTTTAAGTCATATAACAGAATATTCTTCTGATGTAAATTTCTATTTTTTTATTGTGGTAAAAGTACATAGAATTAGATTTAATTTCATAACAAATTTTTAAGTGTATAGTACAGTATTGTTAATTATAGGTACAATGTTGTAAAGTAGATAGCTAGAACTTTTTTATGTTGCATGACTGAAACCATATCCACTGAACAGAAATCTCTACTTTCCTTCATCCCTGGAAAACCCTGGGAAACCCTTCAGCCCTGTAGAACCACCTTTCTACTTTCTGTCTTTATGAGTTTGACTACTTTAGATACCTTATATAATTGAATCATGCAATATTTGTCCTTCTGTGACTGGCTTATTTCATTTAGCTTAATGTCCTCACCTTGGAGGAACTTTGAGGGCATTATTTTTAACTTTTGATCCCAACCCCTGATTCTAGCAATCCCAAACTATCTATCTATCTTACCTTAGAATAAATTGGCTTGCTGAGACTAAGTATTGCTTACAGCATTAGAAGTTAAATAAAATCCCAAAGGAAAGTACAATCTTGTCTCTTCAATCAAGCCTTTGTTTTTTTTTTTAAAGCAAATCTTTGTATTTCATCTTGTATCAAATAATCTTACAGGATAGTGAACAATGCCACAATAGGAAAATGAGCATAGCCAAAAATAGTTCTTAAATATCTCAACAGGGTTAAAACCAGAGTAGAACTTGTAGGCAATTGCAACAATAGTTAAATTGATGGCCAAAAATAAAATTAAGTCAGTCAGTGGAGGACAGAATACAGAAAGAGAAAAATCCAAACTTTTAATTATTGAAATTGAAAGCAGGAAAATGCATCATAACTGGAAGTAATTATAGTTAAAATTCATTGGTCCGACATCATCACCTGATTCACATTATTGTTTCTTCCAAATAAGCAAGTATACCAGATATTGGTATGATGCGATATAACATGAACAAGATTTGGAGTCATCAACCACGATTTAAATCCTATATTCAGTTGTTACATGACTTTGGATCAATTATTTACTCCCAGAATCTTGGTTTTTCTCATTTGTAAAATGGGTGCTAACACCTAATTCCTAGGGTGTGAGGATTAAAGAAACCAATATATATAGAACACCCAGCACAGTTCCGATCCCATACAAAAGTGTTAACTTTGTCTACTACTAAAAGCTTTCAAAGGGCCTCTGCTGTACTTGGTCTGCCCGCCTGCTTTTTTAAGTAGGAGGCACCTGGCACAGGTTTACCTTCGGATGACTCAAGGCCATCAGATAACCTCTTCCTTCCTTGAAATCCTCTATCAATTACTGTCAATGTGATTCAAGTGGCAATTAATCACTTACTACCTATGACATCTCCTCTCTTGTTGTCTTGCACTGCTCATCGGCAGCTTGATTTTCAAATTAACTTTCGATGACTTTCTCTACCTGTTAATTTGTAAGCGCCTTGAAAGCTGAGATTGTAAAGATTTTGTCTTTCCAACAAAGTTTTAGCAAATACAGGAAATTGAAAAGCGTTTTTTGCTAAGTTTTTGAAAACAAATCTATATCCAATAAGACACTCAAGGGGTTGACATTTATACAGAATGGTGTGTCCCTGCACTGAATAGCCCCATTCAACTATACTTTCATAATTTTTAAAATTTTTGTCATTGTGCATTCTTTAACATGTCTGCCTCAAGTAATTTCTGTCTACCCCGCTTTAGGATTTCTAAATTATTCTCTACTATAACAAATCAGCTTACACATCAGTAAAATTAATTTGTTACAACTTGAAGCTAATAAATTCTGTCTGATGACCTAAAGAGTCTGCTAACCACATAAGTGCATTTGCTTTGTGAAAATCATTTTTCTCAGTAGCACACGAGCCTTATACTATAGATCCCTTTTCTGGATAAGAATTACATCATTATTTTTCAAAATGTAGTTTTGGTGACTTGTTTTGAATTATTTGGAAGGATTGTTAAAAAATACAGATTCCACAGCCATACTTAAATATTCTGATTAATGGTATAATGTAGTCATAATACAGTTGTAACTGCCAACTAAAAAACCACAGAAAATTAAAGTTTGAAAACTGTTATGGTTTTAACAGTGTTTATGGCATAATAGTAGGTTATGCCAACCTACGTTCCCTTGTCCACCCCTCATATATTTCATGCCTTTTCTTGATTGCGATTTTTGTTGAGACCTTCCTTACATGAAAGATAACATGTTGATTGAGTTTTGATTAGTGAGATCAAAGGAAAGTTCAAAAAAAAAAAAAAGAGAGGACACATATATTACAACAGATGACGTTCCTGCTACTTCTCTTTATGGGACAAAATTCATTTATGTAGTTTTAATTTTAAAAATTTATTTTATTTGTATATTTATACTGATTTTTTTCATTCATTCTACATGTATTTATTGATTTCTTTTTCAGGCCCTGTATCATGGTCTCTCCATAGTTTTCCTCACTTCTTTCTGTCTTAAATACATCAGCTTAGCATACATGATTGTGTGCACACACACGCACACACACAGAGCCCACAGACTTTGAAGTCTTTACTATATACACATTTTAAGCTAACATTTTTATACATTTCTGCAATTCCATTCAAGTCTCACAAGAATTCTCATTTCAGTTGGGAATTCCATATGGAAACTGAGATAAGTGAAATGAAGTAAGTTACCCAATGTCACAGTGTTGGATTTATCAGAACAAAAATTTAAGCTCAGGATTATCTTTGTCCAAAGCCATGTTATTAACTTTTAACTCTTCAGAGAAACGTTAGGGACTTCTAAAATTTCTCCTTCACATAGTAGGAGCATCTCCTACATAATAATTTATATTATGCATGGTATGAATTACTAGAAAAAAATTGATGTGTGCTAACAAAGAACTATAACACTGTCTAGTTTCTGATAGGTATATTCCTGTATTTTGGAAGGAATAAGAACTAAATTCTTAAAAACTAAACAAGTTGCTAAAATATTTTTATATATAAAGATAAGATGTAGCATTAAATAAATGGATGTTTATATTTAATGCATGCTCCAATCATTGATCTTGTACTTTCTTGCCACTTCTCATGAAAATACTTTATGTGTATTAATGATGGTGATGATATTAACCTGGCACCTCCAATCTGAATGATGGATCTAGTTTTGATTCTTGTCAAGTCTTGACAAGTGGTTACAAGTTTTCTTGTTTCTCTAACTTTTTCTTAGAGGAACAATCCCCTTTGAAGTTGATGTATAGGCAATACAGGTTAAGTAGATGAAGCAAAAAAGCAATTTACTTAGAGGGATTCTAAGTCATATGTCTTGACAGTAAATTCTCAGAGGATGGAGACTTTCTGATTTTACAAAGAATAGTGCACAAAATAGATATTCCTAAATATTTTTCAAAATGGACAAATGTAAGGAGACTAACATACTCGTAGATTTGAATTTTAAAATATTTCCTATATGTATCTCATGTGCTAGGTTGGTTGATTACATGCCACATGTCCATCTCCCCATACAAATTTAAACTATTGCCAAAGTAATCTTAATCAAAATAGAAACTTGACTTAATAAACCTGGAAAGAAATTAGTACTTCTACTTATTAGTACTACTCCTTATTAAGTTTTCTTTAAGACAAAATTTTCAGATTTTCGTTTGGCCACATACAATCCCCCAAAGGTAGAGAGATAAATTCTTTGTATATTTGTGTGAAAGATAGAAACCAAGTCAGCGAAGTTAAACAGCATATCCCAAACAGAAGTTAGCCTTAGGAAGGGATAAAAATATGACCAGACACGGTTTTGCAGCATCTCATCACCTGGTAAAATGCCCGTTGACTCTATACATTGATATCCATATGTGTTCTTTGCCCTCTTTTGGTTAAATGAAAAAAGCCAAAAACAAGTCAACTATTATTTTCTTTTTGCTCTGTTTTGTTTTGTTTGTGGTAAAAGTGTCCCTCTTTTAAATTGTTATGAGACTAGATGATAGTTTTGTGGAAAAACAACTCTTTCAAGACAGTGGAGAACTGAAACTTTGGATTATTGTGTCTAGTGTAAGTACAATCTCTGTTTTTCTGTGTGTGGGTTTATTCGTGCATACATGTTATTATTTTCATTATTAATTCCTTGGACCTCAACTATGAGGGTCCACATTAGATACTGTGGGGACCAGAATTGGCCACATCAAGCACTGAAGGAGGCTTTGACCTTCCCCACCCCCACTAACTGTCTAAAGGGATTTGGGATGGAAGGCCTGTCCCCGGGACAGGCCATCACCATGGATAACTCTGGGTATCGATAGACTGGCAGGGCCTTTGCTGGGCTCATTCTTGTCAAAGTTCTGTTTACCAGACATTTGCATTTGTAAGGGAAATCTCTATTTGTAAAGGTATCTCTCTCTCTCTTTCCCAGGAAGAAGGGGAGATGACATTATCTCTAGGGATCTTTCAGTGGGGGAAGGTGAAAACTTAAATCTGCATACTCTTGTTTTACTGTGCTTTTCTTGTAATCCCTCATGACTGACACCCCCAACCTCCCCCCAAATTCTTGTTTGTCTATATACGAGGAGAACCTCCACCACTCTGGGAGAGATACTAAGTTTCCCCAGATCTCTCCCATGTATACATGTTATAAAGCTTTGTTTGATTTTCTGCTGCTATTTGGCCTCATGTCAATTTAATTTGTAGCCCAGCCAGAAAAGACCCAGAGTGGGTAGAGAATGCTCTTTCTCTCCATCAATATTGATGCTGCGTATGGCCCCAAATCGGAGTTAGACTCTCCTATAGCATGGCAGGTATTTTTTTCCTCATGGGAAATTCTCGAATCTTTCTTCTGCTTAAACACAGTACTTACACACTTAATGTCTGTCTACTGAAAATAAAGGACAAGAACTTATTCTTACAAATAAGGTGCCTGCCATCTGGAATCTAACATTCTAGAAGAGAGCAGAGAATGCCATATCTGAGTGCTTAATTGTTTCCCTACTATTTCACTGAGAGCTGAGAAGTTCAGAGAATCCATGAATCACGCAATTTTCTGGCATAAATGGGCTTTTGAGATCATCTAAACTCAGCTTTCCCTAATAATTGTGGTTCCAATACCCTTCTCACTGTAATGTATCCTATTTGTAAAATCTCATGGATTTAACAATATTATTGTTATTGCATGCTAAGGAAATGATTGGACAAGTTTTTAAAACTCTACTTTTTTTTGTCTGTAAAATGGGGATAACATAATACTTATCTCATGATATTGTTAAGTGGATTCAAAAGAGATCATCAGAAAACAACTGTGATGGCACCTTGATGTTGAACTTCCAGCCTCCAGAACTGTAAGAAATGAATTCCTGTTGTTTAAGCCACAGAATGAAATTCTCTGGTATTCCATCATAACAGCCTGAGGTGACTGATGCAGTCCCCAAGAAGAGGTTGTAAGTGATTCCAGGCACAGCTCTTTAGAATGGCGAAACGACAGCCCAGGCAGAGACCGAACATGAACCTTGTCTCTTCTTGCAAGGACAGGGGTAAATTTTGCCTCTGGCAGAAGATTTGACATTCTGTATCATGTTGTGAATGGTTCCAGCAGCAGATTGTAAAGCCTCTCCAGGATATTAACACTCTAAAACAGACATCCTAGTCTGCTAATCCTGTCAGCTCAGTTGGAGGATAGGCTAGTGGTTTGTTGGCTGACAAAGTCTCAATGTTGCCAGAAGCCCGGTCAATATTAGGATTAAGATTGGGAGGTCAGCTCCTTACCAGGGTACCTGCAAATTTAAATGTCTTTTTTTTTTTTTTTTTTCAGTGCACCCATTTCTGTAACTGGAAAATAGATTCACTTGTTAGTAGAAAGCTATCTTGGTTCAGTCCTGTGTTCATACCATCTTTTTGTTTTGGAAGCCTATAGAGTTGCTATGAGCCAAGTTTTATCCTGAATCTGCCAAGTGGTCAAGAAATAATGAGGCCTTCAACAGGAAATGCAGATAATATAAAATTGAAAAGACTGGGCCAGAGTTTTTCCAGGGAAGTTTTGAGCAGGGCAGTTACACTGCATTCTAGCATGAAAAAAGCATGGTACCATGTAGGAATCCAGACAAAGAAGAGGGCAGGTAGTAGAAAGGAAAGCAGTTATTAAAGAGGGTTATCTGAAAGGCAATTTAACTTAGAATGATACAGTTTATATAGCAAAGATAACCAATGTAGTCATTGCCTTGACCTCCTTGTCTAAGGTATGACAAAAATTCAACCAGATACAAAAATGAATTTTAATATGGCATATCAGAATGTATACTTCAGACTCACTTAGTCTTAAAAACTTTCTCCTGATCAAATAAGGACTTATGGGGACCTAAAGCCCTACCTGTCACCTGTATCTTACAGTGTGGAAAAAATTGTTTTCTCCGATTGTCATGAATCTAGATAGAATTGTTCTTTAAGAGGTTATAGTTGCTCAACTCCCACCTCACAGTTTTAATAATATCAGACAAATTATAGCTAGAACATGATAGAGAACTCTCTTGACAGCAGGCAAAGAAACTATGAAAAGAATGCATTTATTTATCCAATTTTCAGTGTGTTCAAAGGTAACTACAAGAGACAAGATTTTTTTTGCTAGAATAGTGGCAAGTGAAGGCAGTAGAGTAGTCAATGGGAGTTAGTTGAGAGGCAGAGTTTGTGATGAAGAATAAAGTATTGATTTTAATCCATAGAAGTAGGTATTTAAGAATCAATAACTGTGACTGCTTAAGGGAGTAGGGCTTGAGGAAGCACAGTGGGAGCTCTGAAAATGCCATGATTTAGCCACAAGTAAACCAAATCTAATTAACTGGATAATCATCACCTGAAAAATTTAACAGTTTCAGCTGTCACAAAAATGGCAGCATCAATGGCTGGGCTACCAGAAAAATGAAGGAGAAACCATGATCGAGGGAAAAATCATCGTTTCTTGTGTTAAATCAGTGGTAATAACTAGAGAAGAGAATTCTTGGGAAGAGAGTGTATCAAATGGATTAAAAAGATTATGATGCCAAACAACAAACCCAAACTACAAAATATAAGAAAACACCTGTGATCTGAAATAATAGATGATTACATCCTAAGACATAACTATCTGTTACACCCCAGGGCTAGTGCAACGGCATATATGTTCTGCCCAGGGGGTGATGCAGACTGTAACATCTGTGTAGAGGGCTTTTGTGTCCTCTACACAATGCACAAGCTCTCAGGATTGTGGTCAGATATAAACATATATTTTTGTTTAAATGAACCATTCTCAATCACCAATGTGAATGAAATATGTTCTCTACCCAGGCCTTATTTTTTAAATATGACTTGTCCTTTTTGCTCATACCCTAGAAAAATAATCATAGCTAATTTCTTCCTGAAATTTCTAGGAGTATTATAAGCATGACTTCTAGATATAATACAGATATTTCATATAAACTAACTTAATGGTTTCCAGTAAGACAAATATTTAGGAGTGCTTTAATGACTGTTCACTTCTGCTGATGCCACAGGAGTCTTTATGTCATGATCTCACTCATAGTTCAAAGCCCTATTCCAGTCCTGAGCCCTTTATGAAGCATTTTGTTGCTGTTAAAGCCTGCAATTCTTTTATTTCTTTTCCAAAATCTCACTGCCCTTAGAATAAATTTTACATATTTGAAAACTTGCTTTTTCACTGCCAGAATGACCATGTGAAGAGTTCAGTAGACCCTCTCCCCAGTGAAACAACCATTTAATTAGTAAAAATTACATTAAAAATTCAAAATATCTGGAATTTTTCCTAATAGCACATAGAAAAATGAAATTTTTATTCAAGAAAATCTACTAAATATTGATGAGAATAGCAAGAATCTTTTGTGTATGTGCATGTGTGTGTGTGTGTGTGTGTGTGTGTTGTTTGAGCCATGATCTCCTCCTATATCCACCCCCATACCCTATTCAATATGAAGGAAACTCTACTCTAGATATCTGTGGCCAAGACAATGGGCACCTTCTTCTCCCAGCACCCCGTCTGAGGCTATGGTTTTACCTCAGGAGGCATAAGCAGCCATAATCTCTCATCCTCCTCCCCAGCAATATATCGCAGAAGTTCTATTCCAGGCAGGTATGGCCAAGAGGATTCAGGTTTCCTCCCTCATCAAACCCCCAGTCCTAAGGCAGAAGCTGTACTCCAGACACAGCAGGTTGAGAATACTAGGCATTTGTTGCCTTTGCTCCAGCTTGCTACCATCTCCACGCAAGACTTACACATAGAGTAGGTGTGTCCATCTAGGAAAAGCAGGTCACTGTCCCCATCCCCAGGTCCAGTGCAATAGCATAGATGTTCTGCCCCAGGGGTGAGGCCAACTGTAAGAACAGAGATTTCTGCAGCTCTCCCTAGGGGCACTGACTTTATCTGAAACAGAGCATATGAAGTTTGTGCCTAAGGAATGTCTTGGTGGTAAATAAATAAGAGGATGCTAATAGCTCCATAATAGTAGTAGCAACAAGCAAAACAGTAGACTGGCTTGAAGTTTAGCAGAGAGAATTAGAGAAAGAGACAACTAAGAAATCCCTCTTGAAATTAGAGCAACCTTCAAAGATGGCAACACGCTGCTCAGGCAAAGTAGTCCACTTTAATTGGATCAGGTTATGTACCACTTTGTGTCCCCAGGGTGTTAAGCGCAATAGAACAATTAGCAATTAGTGGAGGGGAACAGCTGGGTATGATGCCAAACGAGGCAGACGAGCTAAAAACTTAAGTTTAACAGGAAGTTCAGGAAGAGACAATCATAGAGGTTGACTAAGACCACAGTCATTCCTGATGGTGAAAGAGACTGTACAGATGCCCAAGTAGTGCCCTCTGGCGAGTGGCATCAGAACCTACACACTGTGGGGCAAATAGACTTCACTGAACTAGTCCAACCAAGTTATTAAGCAAATAAACAACATCAACAGGCCCTTGGAGGTGGGAGTGGGGGTGGGGATTGGGATGTGGTGTACAGAGTAGCTACAATCGGTTATCTAAAATGTCCAATTTTCAATAAAAAGTAAAGAGATGTGCAAAGAACAGGAAAGCGTGACCCATATACAGGAAAAAATGCATGCAATAGAAACCTGCCTTGAGGGTGTCCAAATGTAGGAAAGATGACATCTTAGTGAAGATGTCAAAGTAGCTTTCATAACTGTATTCAAAGGATTAAAGGAAGTCATATTTGAGGAATTAAATGAAGGTGATAACAGTGTCTTATAGGGAGAATAATAACAAAGAGATATGAATTACAGAAGGAGTCAAATGGAAAGTCTGGAGTCAAAAAGTACAATAATCAAAATGGAAAAAACACTAGACAAAGAGAACATCTTGAAAACAGAAAGAGAAAACCCTCTCATCGTGTACTTTGGAATCTCAGTAAGACTAACAGCAGACATCTTATCATAACTATATCCTTCTTTTCCATATTAAAATGTGGATAAGTAATTTTAATAATAAATCACTTGCTTGAAATTATAAGATAATGCCACAGAGAGTTATACTTCTAGATGATAGGGAGTGCACAATTGCTTGATAACAACCCCTCATACTGTGTTTCATGTTTACAAAATGATACACATATAATCTCAGTGTAAAAGCCATGTTTTTTGATTTATAAGAGGTTTTATTCTTGAATTCATGTAGAAAATAGAAGATGGTACCAAAGTATTTTTGCAGGATAGCATACATTAAGTGCTAAGAACCATATGTATTGGTATAGATGCTATTACTTGACTTAACTTGTGGCAGACCTTACATGCAAGACAGTCTCCTGGCTACCAAGATCCTACTGAAATAACAGAAAAATAATTTAAAATTCATAAATTCATGTATGTGAAATTTAATGAGAAGGTAGTTTTTTATTAGACGAGAGATTTCAACAAAGTTGTGAAGCAAAAGCCCCAGCTTGATAATGTGTTGGACTATATCTGAGGAGGTCACTGATCCATTCTACTGAAATTGAAATAGGTGCTAGGGGTTTTGAAATCCCAGATTAAATACATCCACCTTCTGGCAATTCCAAGCTCTCAGCACACTCATCCACTATGGAAAGCTAGTCAGTCTATAAGCTCTATAAATTCTGTCATATCCACAACTCCTAGGCATAGGATTCCTATTCTTTCTTTGTGAAATGTAAGTGAACATGCAAGGTTCAACATATATTTTAAGGAAATCATTAAAGAGAAAATGCTAAGATAAAAGAACACAAAACTTGTACCAGAGGTTAGAGAGCAAATTGAGGGAACATAAGAGCTTAAAATACATGACCATGCAAGGGAGTTTTAGGGAGGTGAAACTATTTGTAGCCATCTGACATTATGCGTTTGTCAGTATGCATCAACCTATATAGCACAAAGAGTGAAATCTCTGTCAAAATATTAGCTGAACACATGCTAAAGAAACAGAGACTTCAGTGAGCACACATAATAAAGAATAGTCTTTGCAAAAATAGTTAGAAGAAAAAGAAGAACGAATGGGACAGAATATGAAAGAAAAGGAAAGAGACTCAATGATCGGGAATGATTCCAGCACATGAATTTAGAGAGGAGGAGATAACAGAAAAGACACAGAGGAACTAATATGCAGTAAGGATAATTCCTATGTGGTTAAACCAACTCATATGTAGTAATAATAATTTATATGTGGCTATAAATAAGTTTTTCTCAACTGTAAAGAGATATGACCCTTCAGATTGAAAGGGTTGAATACCAATAAGGGTAATTTTTTTAATTATCCAGAATTAGACATATCCTTATGAAATTTAACACAATAAGATAGCGTCCTAAAAGCTTCTAGGATGAGAGAGGAGTGTGAATTATTTTGCTATCAGATGTTTTATCAGTAACATTGGAAGCTGAAGTTTATACGAAAATCTCTAAATAATTGCTAAAGTTCATGAGTAAAAAATAAAGACATAAAGATAGTATTTAGAGTAGTTAAGAGTTTTTGTCTCCACTCTCTACGAGCTACCAGCAGAAAAGGGCCTATGAAATTCTGAGGAAAAATAATTTTGAAGATGTACTTCATCTTAAGCATTACTAAAACATGTATTCAAAATGTTACCATTGCAAAGAATCAATACATTTCTGGTTCGCACGTACTTTCTGAGGAGGATACTTGAAGAGATGCTTCAACTAACCAAGATAGCTATCACAGAGGTAAAACCTATGGGTTATAATACCAGAGTTTAGAGGAGAAATCTCACCATGGTCACTGTCAATAATCCTGGCTAGTATTTTTTGATCTGAATTAGAATACAAATTCAGAGGCCTCCATTAAACATGTTTTTCAGGATAAAAAAGGTAAGAATTCAAAAAAAGTGGATAACTTAAGCAAGATTTTACAATACCCATGATATGGTGAAAAAGGAAAAAACAATAAAAGAGAAAGTTTAAAAAAAATCTCATCAAGAAACTAGCAAATAAACAAAAGAAAGGCACAAGAATGTTGTTGCTCAAATAAAGTAAACCAAACTATTACATTTTGAATCCTCCATGGAGTAAAGGGACAGTCCAGAATACTTACAATTGTCTCCACTGATTATTGCAAGGGCTTTGCACTGGAATTGCAAAAAAGGAAATGCAATCCTAGGAAGCTACCTGGCTTTATTGTGAATATTGTCTATGTAAAACTAACCACAAATCACCATTCCGCGATTTTCATGTCACAAGCAAAACAAAAAAAAAAAGTGTAGAAAATTTAATTATGATTACAGAGCATAGTATAAATAATGTTATCCCTATAACATAAAAATGCAGAAGACAAAAGTCAACAGGTAGAAGTGGAGAATGAGAGGGCTTTAGATAGGTCAGGATGTTAATACGTCAATTCATAAAGGAAGAAGTTAAGAGATCTTATAAAATTGATAAATAGGAAATATAGGCTTAAGTATTTATGTGTGCAATCTGGCTGTGTGTGTGTGTGTAATGTAATGAAAGTAGCCAAAAGAAGAAGAAAAGGTAGAGATATAGCAATAAATTTGGAAACTGAGAAAAAAGAGATGACATTTTTAGCAAGTTGTATTTTCAACTTTCATAAGAAAATATATAGGTAATTGCTAAAATTCATGAACAAAAAAACAGACATAAAAGAAATTATTTGCAATTAATTAGTGCCTGCCTCCATTGCCCATGAACCCCTGGAAGGATGCCAGGCTCTGCAAGGACACTTTGCTGAGCCCCAATTGAAATGCTCCATTTGAATATATCCTCCCTTTTAATGACCAAGGACAATCATGCCAAAGCAAGCTCACTCCCTAAAGGGAGGGGGCCCTCGACACCCTGGTGGAAGAAATATCCTTGGCACTAATAGGTAATAGGAAATAGAGAAAAATCAGCCCCTGCTGTGTTTGTGTCCTGGAACCAGTACAAATGCTTCTCAAAGGTAATCCTCTTACTTTGCCAGTACAGAAATTTCAACTTACCTGTCTTTGAAAAGAAAATGGAGAATAAGGGTTTAGAATTTTGGATAGCAGTTTGACAGTGATTTTATGTTTGCTGAATGTAATAAGTAAATGTTTGTAACTTTTATGTTCTTAATTTTAATTTTCTAGTGCTATATTATAGAAAAGTATCAGTCTATACTGTATCGAGGGAAAAAGATCTTTTCCTTCACCGTAGGCAGCTTGAAAAGCACTGCTTTGCAGCATTTAGCCACCATCTGTCTTTGGCTTACTCCAAGTTCAAGTCACTAGTGTGTAGCACAAAGGTTGCTGAATAATTGTGACTCGAGTAATATATTGAGTGAATGAATGAAGGAAGAAAGCCTCAAGCATGAAAAAATTAATAAGTATTTATTGAGTGTTCAAAAATAAAAATTGGATGCCTCTGGGGAGAGGTCTGGGAGAGTAGATGGATGAAAAAGGGGACTGCCTTTCATTATACTCCATTATATTGCTTAATTTTTACCACTAAAATGTTAGCAAGAATAAGTATTTTAAATGAAGAAGACTACTCTTTAGAGATGAAAACCAGTTTGAGGTGGGACTGCAGGGGTAAGAAGACATGGATTAGAGGGGAGGTATTAGGGAAGGTTAGAGTGAATGCATCTGAAGGAATGGTAATTGTAATACAATTTAGACATTACCATAAAAATTAACTGAAAATCATAATTTATATTTTAGACAGTTTTGTTCTCTTCCCATACAATAGAAAGTGGTGCTCAGTAAGATACCAGGCGTTTGTGTGTGTGTGTGTGTGTGTGTATACTTTATATATAGGTATATAGTATATATATGCATATATATCTTTTGTCCTAGGCACAGTATCTTACAATAGTATAACCATGGGATAACCAAGAGAATTTCATAATATCTATGAGCATCTCAAGGGCAGGCACTGTGCCTTTTTCCTTTCATTATACTCTATGACGAATTATATTTCAGAAATGGGAACTTTCTTCAAAGATCAGTTGTGGACAAACTCAGGAAAGGAGATAACAGGAGTTTCCCCTTCTCTCTGTGTTAACATGAGGCACTCCAACATCAGCTGCAATGATTTTGCATTCGTGAGAACAGACAGATTGCTCCTTCTCTAAACGATATAATATAAAGGAAGGCTACTTAATGGGCACCTTATTTGATCAGAATCCTTCACAAAAAAGATTGAATGAAACAATACAGAGCATTCATTTGTTGTCCGGTGTTGTTGCTAACCTTGCCATTTTGGCCAATATGTGCCATACACCTACTATGTGTATCGCTCAAATGAAAAACAAACGAACAATGAAAGCACCTGTTTTTAAACCTATTTTTAACCATGACTAACAAGATGATAATCATTAGAAGAAGCAGTAACAACCATAAGGGTACAAGAAGAAGCCAATTATCTTGCAATGAGGGATTACAAACCATTGTAAATAGACCTTAGAAAATGTAAATGAGAGGATGTTGAACATGGGACTCTTCAGGCTCATTCCAACTGGTAAAATGGTAATTTTACCCTCTTCTTTTTATGACACTCAGGAAAAAATTGCTTCCACTTTAAGAATTATTGTATTATACATATATGCGACATGAAAAAATGTTAATTCTTCTGGGAGATTTTCCCTTAGACCTTCAATTCGATTTTGAAATAGATGAAGTGAATGGCAGTATTTCATTATCAACCCCCCCCCCAGGAAGGTATTTTGGTTTGTCTAGTAAATTGTGGATGTCATGTTGATTTTCTTTTTATTACTCCACTAAAGGATGATATTGCCTCCTTGTGAAAATTGGGAAGGGAGAGAAACAAACTACGAAATATCTTTCTTTAATCTTCTCTTTTTTTAGTGTCAAGAGACAAGGAAGAACTAATATATTCACACTGTGGTTTTAGCTATGTTACTTACCCTAACTCCTGACATTTCAAAATACCTACATACTAAACAACTAAATAATAAGATAAAATTTTAGTAATTCCTATTGAACTTTAGAAACTATCTTTTACTGTATTTGATCATTCCCATAATCCATAAATTATATTGTACAAAGTTTTTATTTATCATTGAAGGACTGGAGAGATCAAGCAACTTGCTCAAGACCACCCAAATCAATAAAGAGTGGAAATATTGATTTTTGGAAACTGCTTTCTGTCCCCAAGGCCTAGCCTCTTCACAACAGAAACCAGGATATACCCTCAAAAGTTCAACCTTCCTGAAAACATCATTCATAGAAAAGTTGTGCTTTCATATCACAGAATTATTTGCTGTAGACATTTTTGCTTGCTGTAGTGAGTTTTCATGTTTATGTGTTGGCAGTATTTCTGTCATTTATATTTTTAAAGGGTTATGTGTCACTCTCGCCCCCACTCTGAAGGAGTATAATGTTTCAAGTCCCTGGGCTTTCTTCAACCACTTTTTCTCTCCCCAAGATCTCCAGCTGGACTTTAAGTCAATGCCTCTCACTCTCCTACTCACAGATTCAGTCCAGTCCTACTTCCTTACACGATACTTGACTGAAACAGGGAATTACCAACAATCTCAACTCTACCTTCCAGATGGTTAAGAATTAACACTTACATTACATTTTGGATACCATGTCAAAGTCAAGGCCGCTAGCACCTTGACATTTTAGAATCTCAAACATGATCAAGAGTACACATCTTTTTCTCTAAGATCATTGTCAGTAGTTCTCAGAGGGTGGTACCCAGACCAAGAGTATCAGCTTTAGCTGGTAACTTGTTAGAAACAAAATTTCTTGGATCTGTCACCAAACTTCAGAAACTCTAGAGGTGGGGCTCAGCGACCAGTGTTTTAACAAGGCTCAAGGTAATTTTGATGCACAATCCAGTTTGAAAACTAATTTCCTCTTTTATTCTGGGTTGGCTCAATCTGTGGGACTGGGTTTAAACTCTCATCCCTACTTACAGTTTTCTCTGGAACCAACTAAGCAGCCTGTGGTAAATACAAAATCCAAGACTCCGAATCCAGATGAACATAATTTCAAAGTCCCTTGAATATTGCTCTATTGTCTCTTATTTCCCACTATGAGTTCTGAATGTTTAGATTCAAAATACATAAGTATAAACATACCCAAACAGTAAGCTTTAGATTTGCAATCATTTTATAATGATGGCCAGTTTATAGTTCTACTCTAAAAGATAGCCATTTAAAAAACAAAAAGGCAAAAAGAGTGTATCATTATGAAAACAGTTTGTATGGGAATACAAATGTCTGTTTCTAAATGAGCATGACTGAATGTGTTTGTGTGTAATTCCTCACCTTTAATGTATTTCTTCTTGTTTATAAGTATGGCTGCTGGTAGTTTTAGAGTAGATGGAGAGAAAGTTCTCCTAAAGTTATCTGTCCATCACTGTACCATGGAAAACAATCTGGGCATTTGATACAAAGAATGTTCACCAAAGGTGAATTAAATTCTGTAATTTTCTCTGGTATTCATGGACTTCTATTTCCTTGGTAGAACTATAAATTGTAAAAATGGCCTTGATCCTGGATAAACAAACATCTAAAATATTTATAATTTAACATGTGCTTGCTGCCTGTTCATTGGAATGAAATGATACAAGCACAAATGGAGATAGGTGAGCTAGAAAGGAACCTAATATCTGGCCTATTGATTGAATATAAGACAAAGGATGGGATCCACTCATTTTCTAAATTAGAAAAAATAAGATTGTAAATGAAATTGTAGTAAGCATTATTCACATTACATTTGAGGAAGAACTAAAATCACATCATCATTTTGTTGAGAAATTAGAGAACATGCCAGAGCGAATTAGATATTATCTAGTTATGCCCTTCATTTTACAAATAAGGAAACTGAGACCTAGGAAGAGGGGTAAATTGTTCTCTTGATTGCACAGCAAGGGAGTGGAGGAGTCGCCTGCCTTTTAGTCTTGACCTTTCTAGGCTGTCTTATTTTTAGGAGTATACCCCGTATTAATATCCTAGGACTATCATGAACATTCACCACAAAACTGGTGGCTTAAAATACGGAAATTTATTCTCTCATGGTTCTGAAGTCTAGAAACCTGAAATCAACCTATTGGTACCCCTCAGAGCTCTAGGGAAGAATCGTTCCTTGCCTCTTCCAGCTTCTGGTGACTCCTTGGCTTGTGACAACATAACTCTTAATCTCTGTCTCTGTCTTCACATTGCATTCACCTTTGTGTCTGTCTTATACTTTTCTGCCTTTTATAAGACTCTCATCATTGGATTTAGGGCCTATCCAGATAATCCAGGATGATCTCATCTCAAGATTCATAACTTAATTACATCTGTAAAGATCCTTTTCCCAAATAAGTTCACGTTCACCATTCTTTGGGGTTAGGACTTCCACACATCATTTGGGGAGCCATCATTCAATCCACTGTATGCCCTTTTGTGTTGGGAGAAATATAAGCTGGACACATAAGGTAATGGAGAAGTTACAGATATATGACCTTAACCTTTGATTTTTGAATTGTGCACTTCCCTTTTATAGTCAAGAAGACTAAAGAATACATTCCTCAAGGCGAAGTATGCAATTAAATACAACTTCCTCTATTTGATTCTACTTCAATATAGCACCAATTTTTCTGGGGCTTTTGAGGTATGTTTTACTAATTGTAATTGCATTAGATTGTCAGTTCAATTTTTCCCAGAAGGTGTAGAGAAACTATTAGAAATAGGATCAATTCTAAAAATGGATTAATATGTCTGGTTATTCATTCATTCCTTCACTCATTCATGCAGCATACATTTACCAAATACTTATCTGTTAGCCAAAATATTAGGCATTTGGTGTTCAAAGATGAAAAGACACGGTCTCTGACTTTGTGGAATACAAATAGGAAGACTATTTTGTGGACAATAATTATGATAAAATAGGACTTGGTAGTAAGGAGGAAGCTACAAGGTGCAGCAGTAAAATAGATTGAAGAAGCCCTTAAATCTGTGTGGGAGGTCTAGGAAAAAAATCACTGGAAAGGTAGTATTTAGCTGGTTATGGCTTTATGAAGAAACTGATATTTATGAAAAAGCAAAGAAGCGTTAGCGGTCCAGGCACAGGAAAGAGCACATGCCAAGGCCAACAGGCATGAGAGCCATGCCCAGGACCTCCAGACAGTGCAGTGTTTCTCAAGCAGAAAATATGAGAGGGTTTACGGTGGCAAACTAGAGAAGAGTTAGCAGGAGCCAGACTAAAGTTAAATTGCATTCTCATAGAATAATTTTGATAATACTCATTTCTGAAATGGTTGATTACAATTTGATCCTAAACTGGAAGCTACAGATGCAGACTTATTTTTTATGGCATGATAAGTATTTTTTAAAGATTATTTTATTGAGGAATGTACTGCCTAGTTTAGCTACAGTTTTACCATATCCTGCTATTTTTATACCCTGAAAATTTATATGTTTTCCTTACCTGCCTGGTCTTTAAAGGCATTTGAGTTTGCAAACCTGAAAAGACAAATGTATGAATTAATGGCGTCCTCCTTATATCCCTGGTAGTTAACATAGTACTATATTAATTTCAAAATCACATCACTATGACTTCTCCGATGGACTGATAGAGACTGAAAACTCCCTGTCATGATCAAAACTAGAAAACTAGTATATATGAAATAATGGATTTCAGACATGGGTTTACAGGCAGTGCAGCACAACGTACTTTAACATAAAGGAATCAAATGAGGGAAGCCCTAGAATTACACCAGTTTACTGACTGGAGAGGGTTTCCAAGCAATAGCATAGGGAGAGGGGCCAAAACAGACATTGATGGTGTGGGTTTGGGCTTCTGGAGACCACTCTGGCCAGAATTTGCTGGAGAAAACAGCAAAGAAGAGAGGGATGCACAGAGAAAGAGCTGCAGGTGTTGGCAGAGGGTTCTGCTGTTGTCTGTGGCTGAGTGATGGCCTGTGAACCTGCAAGAAGAAACTGACCAAGGTTGCAGAAAGAACTGCTGTAATACATTAGGTGGAACAATCCTCAGAGAACACTGGACTGGGAAAAATTTGTGTTCCAAGTAGCCAGAGTTGAAAGATCATAATTCATTTTTTTAGAATATTAGCATCTTGACTCTAGCAATGTACAAAAAGGATAATACATCATGATTAACTAGGATTTATTTTAAGAACTTGAGATTAGTTGAACATTTAAAAGTCAATTAATCATATGATCATCTCAAAAGATGCAGAAAAAGCATTTGATGAAATGCAAAACCAATGAGTTAAAAACATTCACAAACTAGAAATAGATGTAAGTATCCTCGATCTGAAAAGAATATCCAAGGAAGCTCTATAACTGACATACTTTAAGGTAAAAGACTGAATATTTTCTCCTAAGATTGAGAACAAAGGAAAGATGTTCATTTTCACCATTGTAGAAGAAGTTCACTCAAATGCAATAAGAGAAGGAAAAACTGAGAGACATATAGATTGGAAAGCAAGAGGTATTTCATTTTTTCAGATCACATGATCAGGTAAGCAGAAAATCCTATAGAATCTACAAAAAGATATTTAAAATATTTAGTGAATTTAGCAATGTTGCAATATGCAAGTTTATTATAAAAGATTGCATTTCTATATACTAACAATAAACAATTGAAAAATAAAATTTAAATTTAAAACAATAGCACTTACAAAAACATCAAATTCATAAAGGAAAATTTAGAGACATAGTTAACAAAATGTGTGAGATTTCTGCATGAACAATCACAAATCATTGCTAAGAGGCATTAACGAAGACCTGAATAAATGAAGAGAGATATCATATTCATAGATTACAAACTTCAACATTAGTAAGATATTCACTATCATCTGCAAAATTTCAATCGAAATCCCAGCAGGAGTGCTTGCAGAAAATTACAAATTAATTCTTAAATTTATATGGAAATGCAAGACACCTTGTTTTACCAAAATAATCTTGGCAGGAAAAGAAAGAACAAATTTGGAAGAATTATACAACCTGATTTTTATACTCAACATAAAGCTACAGTAATCAATACAATACAGTATTGTTTTAAAGGCAGATAAATAAGTAGATCATTGGAACACAATGGAGGATCTAGAAATGATACCACACCTATATGGTAAATTGTTTTTCATCCAGTTATGTGATGATAACATTTTAAAGAAATGGCTTTCAGCTCCTTGAGAAAGACACTTGAGTGGTAGGAGATACATATACATCTGAAAGGGTCAGAGGAAGAATTCACAATTGTAATTTTAGTAAATGCTCTAAGAAAGGCAGATCAGGGGGTTATCATCAGGTGTTGGCTAGAACAAACAATAAATTCTTCCGGCATCTTTGAACTTTCTCAGGCAGGTATTTTAATGGGAGACTGAGGCCATCCTACTGTCACCACCTTACACTGTAGAAGCCATGCTGGAGTTTGGTCATCTCTTAGTGCAGAGGCTTGGATGGAGTCATTAGGTGCCAATAGTTCTGCAGTTCTCAACCCCAAACTAGAAACAACCTAAATATCCAGCAACAGGGGAATAGACACATAAACTCCCCAGCAATAAAAAGGAACCAAGTGTTATCACACATGACAACATGAATATATCTCAAAATCATAATGCTTTGCAAAATAAGTTAGACACTAGAGTACATCCTATATGTTTCTATTCACATGAAGTTCTAGAACAGGTGAAATCAATGTGTGATTTGAAAAAATCAGATAAGTAGTTCCTCTGTGGACGAGAAAGGGGTGCTTCTCTAGGTCTGTCTCTCCAGGTCTTCCACTGTAATACTTCTCACATTCATCTATGAGTGTCTATTAACTAGCCTTCCCTGTCTTACGGGAAAGGCTAGTTAACAGCTTTGTCTTACCTTCCAGTTTCAGGGAATTTTGTGTCTTACTTACATTCCAGTCTCTGGGAATTTTCTCAAGCACTGGAGACGGTTGTTGACAAATTACTTTTTATGGGACCAAACTGAAACCCTGGTCTCCTTGAGTTTGATGGCAGTGTTTCCAGTGAATAATCTCCAGTTTACCTATCTTTCTTCCCTTAGCTAATAGGGAAGAGGGCTTGAGAAGTCATTGTACTCGGAATATATTTTTGTTTCTCCATTAACGTCCCTTACCATTTGGAATCATCTCAGATGACCATAGAAAATTTTAATTAAAAATAGAAAAATACCTCTTAGAAAACTACTCTGAATGTTTCCACAGGATGATATGTTAGGTGCTATCACAGTAAGGAAATGAAAAAAGGAAACAAAAGGATCCTGCTTTACATTCTCATTTGCAATTTATTTAGAGAGAAGTGCTGATTTGTCACCTTCTTTCAAGAGATGCAAAAAAGATGAATGCTCATTAGGTAAGAAGATATATAGAAAGGCTAGAAATAGCTATTTAAAGAACCTATGATGAGAAAATATGACAGGACAGTGCACATATGAATAGAAACATAAAACACACCATTTGTTTCATAATTTTAACAGTCTGGTCAAGGCGAAGTTTTCCAGGCCATTGGTTAGGCAAATGTTATCATTTTACTCCTTTCCTTCTTTATACCTGTCTGAAGATTTAGATCAAGAACACACAACTATTAAACATCAGGATTGCAGCTAAAAATGGTATGAAAAGTAGACAGTGTGACTAATGAAAAATCATAAACGTACACTTGTTTGTGAGGAATGCATCAAAACCCATTCAATTTACTATTATCCTTTGGGGTTATTTCTTTTCAGTTTTTTTTTTTCCTTTCTAGATGCTATTTCTATACAATATAAGTAAGTGAAAAAATATAAAAATGCATAATATGTTGATCTAATCTGTGCCTTTCTTTATAATCACTCTGAATCGACACTTTGAGTTATCCTCCCCAGTTGGTATTATATAAGCAAATGGAATTGTTTGCTTTCTGAACTCTAAATTCAAAATCATTAAGAATACCAGCTCTTGGGTTTTCTTTGACCCAGGTCTCCCTTGCTGGGTTGGATCACTTTCTGATGATTGGCAGGCAGACACAGAACACAGCTGTGGGTACCCTCCTTTCTCTCTTGTTTTGTATTAGCTTTGGGTTGGATCCTCTGAACTGGATAGGGAAGCTCTTGATCTCATATATCTCTCAATGCTTTGCCTTGGTTGGAATTCAAGAAGCCTGCAGAGCTTCTTAGAGGAGAATGTACGTGTTCCTGGAGTGCTTCAAAATGTCAATTCAAAAGGCCTAAATCAGCAACAACAACAACAACAAAAATGTGTCACTTTCTACTGAAATGAGAAACCCGGCTAAAGCCCCAAACATGCTGAAGGCATGTTCCCCCAGATGGTCCACTGACTCCTTACATAGGTAGGAGCTCCTTAAAAATAAGAAGTCAGAAGGGAACTAGGGCTGCTGGTGGAATCCAAGAAACAGCCATAGGGAAAGATGTCAGAGTTCAGTTATGAACTAGATAGTTTCATCTGTGCTTTCTCTCTGATAGACAAATATACCAGATATTTAAAGTAATGTAATCTAACATAAAATATAGTATAATTTTGGCAGTCAACAGTATTATAACTATTCTAATGTGTTACAAACTTTTATTAGTTAAAACCATTAGAAACCGTTAATAGAAGAGCTAGTTGCACAGGCCTGCATTTAATAGCAGAAAAAAAAGTCATGAAATACTTAGATGATATCAATCAAAACATAGTGCAAAATGAATATCCTTAGGTCCATGAGAGTATGTGTAAGGAGAAGAGCTACCAAGTATAACTGAATATGGTCGCAACGGTGATCTGCAATCTAGGGAGAGGGCTGGCACTTCCATGAGTGCATCCTCCTTCACCTCCTATTTCTGTACTATACTCCTATCTAGTTCTTTTGACTGTTCTTACAGGTTGTTTGTACTTTGCATAGCACTGGTGTGCAGGAATTTCAGTTATCAGAGTTTAGTTAAATAACATCAGTTCCCAAAATGCAGTTCAAATTCCAGTTATCACGGCATATTAACAGTGAGTAACTTCATGAAGTACAAACTTTGCTGCTACCTTTTCAGCCCACAAATCACTGTGTAAATAACAAATGCAGATCACAATCAATGACCAATCACGTCACATCTCTCAAAGTCTGTGGTGATTGGTTGCTATGTATCCATCATTCAGTTCATGCACAGGCAACAAAGTATGTCATTGCATTCCTTCCTTGTCTCTCAGTGATAACTTCATATGACACTTTATAAAAATAAATAATTGAAAGAGGAAATTGATCAATAAAGATGCAAGTGCAGCTAAAGAAAAAAAAACAAAATATGGTAATACTAGAAGTGAAATTCAAATGAAACATATAATCCATTACAGAAGAAATAGCTGACCATGGAATGTTGACACTGCTGCCATTTGAGAGACTCTAGAGATTCACCTAGAGGAGTTTATTGAAGGTGTATTTATCAACATTAATGAAAATGTTTGCAATGAAAAGGAGGAAGATGTCTCAAAGAAAGTGACAATGCCAAAAAACTTCACATTGAAGGAACTCTCAGAAGTATTTCACAAAATTAAAGGACAAAAGATAAATGCTAGGATCTGATCCAAATATAGGAAGAACAGAACAGTTTGCACAGGCGTAGAAAAGGTGTATGCTCCATATCCTAGGATATATGACTAAAAAAAGGTAAGTACTATTTATGAAGATTTTATAAAGAAATAGAACACTTTAATTCGGAATGTTTCTAGTATTTTAAATTAACATACTAAATAAATATTAGTTTCACTATTTTTAAAAATTCCCTTATACATTTTTAACCAACAATAAAAGAGTTTATAAGGTTTTGACAAAGCATTTTTAAAGGTCACAGAACAATTATAAATTTCCCCATTGAGTATTAAGATCACTTTGCATGGTGTCAGTTTGCAGGGTAACTTGTATTGTCTCATACCACCATGCAGAAGGGGCTCCCTGAACTTACAGTTCATGCCAATATATGTGAGCTTTCTTTCTTTTGTTTTTTTTGTGAGGAAGACCAGCCCTGAGCTAACATCTGTTGCCAAAACTCCTCTTTTTGCTGAGGCATACTGGTCCTGGGCTAACATCTGTGCCCATCTTGCTCTACTTTGTATGGGATGCTGCCACAGCATGGCTTGACAAGTGGTGGGTCTGTCGGCACCTGGGATCAGAACCTGCGAACCCGGGGCCACCAAAGCAGAGTGCGTGAACTTAACCGCTCCGCCACCAGCCGGCCCCGTGAGCTTTCTTTCTTTCTTGGCTACCCAACAAATGGCTTCTCCTCCTCAAAATCATCTTAAGGAAGCTTTCTCTAACTTCTAGATAGTGCTAAATTCTTCTTAAATTGTGGTATTTTGACATATTCTCCGAATCTCTATGAGAGTACCCAATTTTATATTTTTATAGGTATTTCTTCTCAAGGCTATGAATTCCAGAAATGTTCATCTATGTATCATTAATACATAGCAAGTTATCTGGAATATGGTCTCTTATGTAATGTTTATAAAAATGAATGAATTTGCCATTTTCTTTTTATTGCACAATACCAAAAATCACAGATCTGATCTTAACAATTTTGTGTATTCATAATTAACCTCACTACCCACAATGTGTTCTTAAGGCCCAAAGTTGCATTAAACGCATAGCAAACTTGGAATTTAGAAATGAAGCTAGCACATTACTGTTTCCAAAGGACATTATATCAATCCTTACTTTTGGTAAGGTGAAGGTCTTTGGTAACCTTGGGGGGAACAATTTTGATGGAGTTGTGGGGATGAAAGTCTGCTTGGAGTATATGAGGGAAAAAACAAGAAATTTTCTTGTTTGGACATTGCAGATAGAATATATTTATCTACAATCACAGTATCCCAAAACATCAGTAATGTCAGTAAAGAAATATTTTAAAAGACATAACCCATATGAAGAAAATAAGAACTGGAGGGAAAACAACAGTTCTGAAACAGCAGTTTATCTGAAAAGCAGACGAACATGTGGTAAAAGATTTAATAGATGCATATGATTGGAACTTTAAGGGATAGCTGAGAAATAACTTGAGTTATGGTCATACTCTTTTGAAAAGGCGGCAATGGTCTGTGTCACTTATTGCTGGAAGCAGGATAAAGAGATGGACAAAAAATGGGGCAAGTTGATGAAAGTTTCTTTAATATAGTCAGATTCATCCAGACACCCATCCACTTTTTTTTTTTTTTTTGGCTGGGAAAAATTCGCACTGAGCTAACATCTGTTGCCAATCTTCTTCTCTCTTTTTAACCTCCCCAAAGCCCCAGTATATAGTTTTATATTCTAGCTGTAAGTAAATCCTTCTAGTTTTTCTGTGTGAGCCACCACCACAGCATGGCTACTGATAGACGAGCAGTGTGGTTCCATGCCAGGGAGCCGGTCCTGGGCTGCCAAAGCAGAGCATGCCAAACTTTGACCACTGGGCCATCAGGGCTGGCTCAGAAGGTCCATTCTTTAGGACAGTGTCCAGGCATGTAACTTCATGTGTGGTTGAGGGTAGTAGAGCCATATTGAACATAGGACGATTAAATACACATATATGTAATACATGCTAAAACCTGCAATACTCTACTTAGCTTCAAGACTGTGATGATCATGACTTCACTTTCCAAAAGCAAACTGTAAAAGTTTCTTCTGATGACTCTAACCAGCCCAGATCTACATGGTAATACTAAACTTGTACCAGTTTTAGTTATCTCAATTTTGCACATAAATAACTTGGTAGATACAGATTTCCCTCAACTTACAGCAGGACTATGCCCTGATAAATCCATGGTAAGTTGAAAATATTGTAAGTCAAAAATGTATTTAAGTAGACCTAACACATTGAGCATCATAGCTTAGCCTAACCTACCTTAAACGTGCTCAAAACACTCACATTATCTTCTAGTTGGGCGAAGTCATCTACTACAAAGCCCATTTTATAATAATATATTTAATATCTCATTTAATTTATTGAATACTGTACTAAAAGTGAGAAACAGAAGGTTGTATGGGTACAGAATGGTTGTAAGTGCATTGGTTGTTTATCCTCGTGATCACGTGGCTTGACTGGGAGATGGCTGACTGCCACTACCTAGCATTATGAAAGAGTATTATACCGCATATCACTAGCCCAGGAAAAAATAAAAATTCAAAATTCTAAGTACAATTTCGACCACATGTATATTGCTTTTATACCACTGTATAGTCGAAAAATCTTAAGTTGAATCATTGTAAGTTGGGGACCGTCTGTATATAATGAATACCCCTAATGTGAAAAAGGAAATAAAATAATACAACTTTCACTATCTCAAGGGAAGAAGACCTTTAAAAACCCCACCATTAATATTTTCAAACAGATAAGGAAAAGATATGATAACTATAAAAAAATGAACTGCTTGATAAGAAATTTAAATGTCTAAAGAACAGAAAAATACTTTTTAGAAATTAAAAATATGGTGGAATAAATTAAAAACATATTTGGGAGAATAGGAAAATAAAGTTAGTGTTCTCTGAAAGCAAGAGCAAAATTTTTTTTTAAAGATTGAAAATAGGAGAGAAGATGAGGTAAAATAAAAAAATATATATACAATGAGCAAACAAATAAACACACATTTAAAGAAAATATTATACTAACTATGCAGGAAATCAAAATTCAGTATAATAGGAGTTCTAGAAAGAAAGTTCAGAGATAAAAAGCAGATTTAACTATCAACAAAATATTCAAGATTATTCAGAATTGAAAAATATGTTTCTGGATTAAAAAATGTACAAAGTATTCAGTATGATTGGTTCACAGATCCACACCAGTGGATATCACTCAGAAAGTTCATAATACTAGATAACAAAAAGAAATCTATTAATCTTTTGAGAGAAGAACAAAACCAAATGCTAAGTAACACTTATATCAGGAATCTTAACAGGAATGGGATTGTTTGCAATCATGTCAAAACATTGGAATCCAGAGACTCTACCTTCAGTTGAAAGGAGAAAATCAAGTCAGCAAGATGGTGGACTAAGAAGCTCTAGGCTCTCATTTTCCCATGGAAACACTAAACAAACAGCTATAAATTGATTAAAATAATTTTATAGGAGCTCTGAAAACCAGTCAAAGATGTACAACAACCAAGTGAATGCCCAATCAAGAAAAAGCCCCATTTAAATGGTAGGAAATTTTTGACATCTTCACTTATCCCTGCTCCACACACTCCATACTGTGGCATTGTGGTCATAAGAAAGTGATGCAATTCTTAGTTATATCCCTCAAGACAGAAGGAGCTCAGTGCCACTCGTTTGAAACATTCTGGCCCTTTTGTGGGCTGCCCAAGAGAATTGTTTCTGTCTTGCCTAATTTCGAGCTCAACTGGGGACTGGAGGTAAGATTTGATCTCAGTCTGGAAGCCTCAGAAGCAATGATGTGTACTGCAGTATGTGAAAACTACACAGGGCCTACAAAACCACAGATCTAAGGACATGAGGATAGCATAGATGAGAGTCTTTGGGAAATTAAAACATTTAAAAACAGTTGAGGGAAATAAACATGCACACATAGGCACACACAGGCCCAGACAGACACATGTCTAGAAAAGACCTGAGAAGAGCTTAAAACTTCACCCTGGGGTGATCTCAAGGCTCTGAGGCTCACTAATGCCTGAAGGTTTTCCCCACCAGGCTGCAAACACTGGAGGAGGTAGCTGTTTTTCCAAATGCCAAATTTTCAATAAAAGAACACAAAACATACAAAGAAATGAGGAAACATGGCCCATTCAAAGAACAAAATAAATCTCCAGAAACTAACCCTGAAGAAATGCAGGCATTGGGCTTACTGGGAAAAGACCTTAAAATAACTGTGTCAAAGAGCTAAAGGAAAACATGAACAAATAGCTAAAGGAAATCAGGAAAACAATACATGAACAAAATGAGAATGTGAACAAAGAGATAGAATTTATTTAAAAAAATGGAAATTCTGGAACTGAAATGTACAATAACCAAATTGAAAAATACACTATAGTGATTCAACATCAGATGTTAACAAGCAGAAGAAAGAATAAGCAAACTTGAAGACAGATTCAATGCTATCTCTATAAAAACCCAATGATTTTTTTTCAGAAATAGAAAAAAATCTATCCTAAATTTCATTAAGGATTTCAAGGGAACTTGGATAGCTAAAACAACCTACAAAAGGAACAAATGGATGTCTACACTTTCTGATTTCAAATGTTAGTAAGAAGCTATGGTAATGAAAATAATGTGATACTGGCATAAAGACAGATATACAGACCAATGGAATAGGATAGAGAGCTTAGAAACAAACCCTCACATATATGGCCAAATGATTTTCAACAAGGGTGCCAAGGCCATTCAATGGGGAAAGGACAGTCTTTTCACCAAATTACTGGTAATACCCAATAGCCACATGTAAAAAAAAAAAAAAAAAATGTAGTCAGACTCTTATTTTAAACAATTTATAAAATTTAACTGAAAATAGATCATGATCTAAATATAAGAACTAAAACTATAAAGTTCTTAGAAGAAAATATAAGGAAAAATCTTCATTATATTGGATTTGGCAATGATTTCTTGGAAATGACACCAAAAGCACAGGCAACAAAAGAAAAATAAACTAGTTTGACATCAAAATTAAAAAATTTGTGCATAAAAGGACACTATCAACACAGTGAAATGGCAACCCAAGGAATGGGAGAAACTATTTGCAAATCTGATAAGGGATTAATATCTAGAATATATAAGTAACTCCTACATCTCATCAAGAAAAAAAAAAAAAAAAGCTCAATTAAAAATGGGCAAAGGGGCCAGCCTAAGTGGCATAGTGGTTAAGTTCGCGTGCTCCACTTCGGCAGCCCGGGGTTCAGATCCTGGCTGAGGACTGACATACTACTCATCAAGCCATGCTGGGGCAGTGTCCCACATAAAGCAGCTAGAGGGATGCACAACTATGACATATGACTATCTACTGGGGCTTTGGGGAGAAAAAAAGCAAAAATAAAAAGGAGGAAGATTGGCAACAGATATAAGCTCAGGGCCACTTTTCCTCAAAAGGAAGAAAAATGGGCAAAGGGCTTCCATGAACATTTCTCCAAAGATGTACAAATAGACAGTAAGCATGTGAAAAGATGTTCAAAGTCACTAATCATTAGGAAAATGTATATCAAAACCACAACGAGATGCCGGTTGACACCCATTAGCATGGTGATTAAAAAACAACACACAAACAAATAAAAACAGAAATAAGTTTTAGGGAGGATAAAGAAAAAATGGACCCCTTGTGCATTGCTGGTGGGAATGTCAAATGGTAGAAACGGAATGTCAAATGGTAGCCACTGTGGAAAACGGCATGGCAATTTCTCAAAAATTTAAACATGGAATTTTTATATGATTCAGCAACTCTACTTTTGGATATAGATCCAAAAGAACTGAAAGAAGGGAGTTGGCAGATATCTGTACATCCATGTTCATGACACATAATTCACAATAGCCAAAAGATAGAAGCAACCTAAATATCCATCGATAGTCGAATGGAAGAACAAAACTCTGACACACACTGCAACATGGATGAACCTTGAAGACATTCTCCTAAGTGAAATAAGCCAGTCAGAAAGGATAAATATTGCCTGATTCCACTTATAAGAAGTACTTAGAGTACTGAGGTTCATACAGTCAGAGAGTAGAATGGTGGTTAAGGGGGCCTGGGGAAGGGGAAACAGGGAGTTAGTGTTTAATGGGTACAGAGGTAATCAAGTGTTGGGTTCCAATAAACATAAGTTTAACATGCAAGACCTAAAAAAAGAAAACCTTCTCCAATGCCTTTTCTTAAATAAAGTTATTGGAAAATTACTATACAAGAATGTTTTAAAAGGAGTAAACCAAGGCAATGGGAGACACAAGACACTGGAAGCTAGAGATCCAACACAGGCAGCAGGGAGAAGAAATCTGTAGGACGACGGTGAAGGCACATTTCAGCAAGACTGGCGTGGACAAGGAGCAAAAGACACCCTATAGAGTTGAAGAAGGTCAGAAGTTGTGGGACACGCTTCCTCAGGAAGATAACGTGAATAGAATATCCGCAGCATTTGAAAGGCTTGTGAGGGATTCTGATATTTGGCAAGAAAATCATGCTGAATTCATGAATGTAGAAAGCTAAATGACAAAACATAAAAATAATCCCACCACCATACAAGTGAAATAAAGCAAATGTAATCATAGTTTAATACAGAGCTCAGTGGTAAATAGAATATAATAGACACGAAATATTAAACTTGGAGTGTTTACTTTTCTACCCAAAATAGCAACATAACCCCTAGTGGGTATGGGGATGAATATGAACTACATGTATAATGAGGCAGAAGGGAAAATATAGCTTTCCATATTGGGAAGAAAACTGATCAATAAAACACAAATCAACAACAGCAACATCAGTGTGTTATTTAGAGATACAGAGATAAATATGATGGTAACTAGAGGGAAGACAGAGAATGTTGGACTAGTACATGCAGCAGGGTGGACATGGTGGTGGGAGCTTGTGAAATTTCTCCTGTTGGGCTTCTGTTTCTCAGAGAAATAGCAACTGATTCTTCAGCTGAGAAGGAGGATTGAGGAAGAAGGTGTTGGTGAATGAAAGACAGAGGAGAGAGTTTGAAATAATCATCTAGGGAAGTAGGAGAGGGATGGCATAGGGTAACAATAATAAAACATTCATATGCTTACTTTTGGTTTTTAAAATCCTCTTTTTATAGTATAACTGAGTGTGTCAGTTAACTGATATAAAGTAAAATGATTTACATTTAACCTCTTTACCATAATGTCAAACTACCAAAAATGTTTCTATTCCCTCTTGCTCAGACTGTTTGGTTGAAACTCAATTTTACATGTAAAATATTTAACAAAAAAACTGTACATAAATGGTTGTATAACTGCAGTTCATATTTAAAGATGTGAATTTGAAGTTGATAGTTCTGTGAAGACCAAGGAGCCTAGTCAGCCCCAAGCACAGACAAACCCAAGGCATCCTTCACATCTGCCATGGTAGGGAAGATTTCCTATAGGCTTGGTGATATTTCCAAATGGGTTTCTGACTATTTCACCTTTCTACCTCGTGAATCTTGTCTGCTTCTAATTTCTGCAATTCCAGATTCTTGCACAAAATTTAGCATGTAAATTTATGTCATCTACTTTCGTTCCCTTACTTTGTTTTCACAATAAATTTGTGAAATTTATAAAGGCAAAGATTAGTCTTTATAAGACATTTCTCTTTTTCTTTGATGAGGAAGATTCACCCTGAGCTAACATCTGTGCCAATCTCCCTCTATTTTGTATGTGGGTTGCCACCATGGTATGGCTGACAAGTGACGTAAGTCCGCACCAGGGATCCGAACCCACGAACCTGGGCCACCAAAGCAGAGTGCAATGAACTCAACCACTAGGCCACGAGACAGCCCCAAGACATTTCTCTTTTAGTTTCCAAATTACTAAGGACACATTTCTCATTAAACCAAGAACTGACTAACAAACAGGATCATGTTGACCTCTCCTCTCCTTATAAAAGTGTTTGTTTATAAACTGTTGTTGCTAAGAGTAGAAAAAAATCAGTTATAGGGGGAAAACTTAGTTACAGGGGAAAAAAAATCCCCTTTTAAAATCACTCACCAGAAAACTCCTATTTAGCTATTCACAGCAGGAAACTCAGTAAAAATTATTTAAAGCACATTAATTCAAATCAGCACAGCCTACCTCTGTGAGAAAGTTGTTGCATAAAGGGAACAGTTCTTCTAATTAAATCTAAAAACTCTACAGCTGTGAAACTATAAATTTTTATCTATGCTAGCGTAGCTGTAAAAGTGATTCTAAATTAAAATATTAACTTTTCCCCCCTACACACAATAAAAGACTTAAAACCTCCATAAAATGAATCAGATTGTCTTGGCCTTTCTAAGTGGATGCCCTGACTTGGGCAGACTTTTCCTACTTTAGAATAAAGTGTTTACTATTTGCAATAATGCCTCGTTCTTACTTTTTTCACAACTGTTTTCATAGCATGACTCAACTACAAAGAAACTCACCATTTGGGGGTTTTTTTCTTTCTTACTTTTTTTTTTTTTAATCAGTTCTGAATCTGCCAGTTGCAACAAACAACAACATCTGGTCTGTTACCGGGTGAATAGTTAAATCTCCTCTCTCCAGGATAGGAAAATCTGTTTTTAGATCCTAAAGTATGGCATTCACACATGTTCAGATATCCATGTCCAAAACTTGGCTGCTAAATCTCTACTGAAAAGAGAGAAAAATGCCCCCGTCAAAGGAATGGTTTCCAGAAAGTCATCAGTGAGAGTGGTAAATTGCTAATTTTGAACCCTTGAAAACTAGAAGATAATTAGCAGTTACCATTTGCTCAGCTGATTCTGTTCTTATACGTTTCAGTTTGCTTGACACATTTTGTCATTTTTGTAAAGCTTCCTCTTATACCCACAAATCAGGGTATATTTGGAGAGCAACCGAAGATATTTGCAGGCTTTAGTGTGCCTTGTCAAAATAATCCCACCTGTGTAACATCTAGCATTTTTTTACCTTAGCTGGTTCTAGGGCTTGGATTATCTGTACAGCAAATTGGAAATTCTACAGGTAGTGTCCCAAGACAGTGTGTGTGTAGGTGTTGGGGGTGGGGTCATGTGTATGTGCACTCATGCTCTACTGTCTCCTGGAAACGATTCCCAGCAACGCACATCCTCACTTTGAGTTGATCAATTTATGAGGATCAGGGAGACATTCCATACATACTTTTGAATTCACTGTAGTTTGAAAACAGAGGTACGGCAATCTAAAAATGTTTTCTAGAGCCTGTTTGAACTTTCCCTTTCCTGTGACACGAGGATTAGGAGACAAATAATGTATGTGAATGTTTGCTTGTTTTTCTATTAATGATAACAATATTAACTATTTCATCTTTACAACCACTTATTATCACACCTTTATCAAGTTCTGGTCCTACAGTAATTTAACTCCAGTATGACATCTCTAATTAAGCTCATCTCGAAGTGGTCATTACTCCTTTACTCCTTTTCTCTAGAGTCATAGAAAACGCAAGTTTCACTCTAAGTATTGCATATTTTTTACCAATGGTCATATGTCATTGATATTTCCATAGTGTGAAATTTTCCATTCTAAGGTACATTTTTCACATTTATACATTTTTAAGTCTGTGATACCCATTACTGTCAATGAGTACATTTACTGAATCATTTATCTTCCACTAAAATGTTGCTAAATTATTGACGAGCTTTATAACTGATAACACTTTAGAATCAAGACTATTCAGTACATCGTTCGTTTCTGTTTGATATGTCCTACTCCATCGTGTTGATGGCAGGAGTAATAGTGAATTAGGAAGGGTACAGATTTTGAAATCAGAGATGACTTTGGTTGAATTCAGGTTGTGTCCTTGGATACTTTCCTTAAATTCATATGTAAACTATGAATACTAGTTAACTAATGGAGAACATTGTTTTGAGCATTGAACAGCGTCACGTGCAGGCACAAAGATTCCTCTTTTCTTTTCTGAGAGGACAAATTTATCAGTTCCTAAAGGCCTGGAACTTGTTTAATATTTGTCTTATGTTCATTATTGTAGGTGCCCGACATTGGCATTATTAGCTATAATATAAGCCAAATTATTCGAGGGTTGCTTAAGCCTCAAACACATCTGAAAATACCACAGAGAACAATGGAGGCAGAGTGATTGGCCTCTGAGAAATTAAATAAGGTCTAATCAATCCATATGCTGGCACTAGCCTACTTTACCAGTAGAAGAGGTCCTAATACTTAGTCTTAAGATACAATACTAGCAACATTGCTGCCTTTGTATTATATATTTCTAGTCCACTGTGTGGTGAGTATTTGGGTACTGTACAGGAGAGGATATAACTGAGATAGGTAAAGGTGATAGTTACCACTCATCAAGAGAGGAAGCAAACATTTTGTTCTATATTTCTATCCAGCTGTAGAATATATAAGAAACTACTATCTGGAGCCCCTAAATATTGGGATAAGCAATCTTATATAGCTTAGTTACCCCTAAAGTTATCCCAGCATGACAATTCAGGTCAAGAGTAGGAGTTACAGCGATCTCTGCCTTATCAAGAAAAGATTATGTGAGGTTTCCTATACTCATTCAAGAAGCAGGAATTTGTGAAGTATGTCTGAGAAAGACTTCTATCCAAAGTGGTTAAAATAAATTTTGTGTCTGTCAAGTTTCAGCCATCTGTAAAATTCTTTTATGTGGAACATCTCAGTCTTTGGTAAGGCCATATGAACAAGGTACTATTTTGCTTACCTGATGAAGAAAAATGAGTTTATTCCTTTAGAAAGTTACTCTGACCATATGGGCCTGAACAATGGATGAGAAAAGCTTTTAATATAACAGAATGACTCTGACTGTTGAAATCCTGGGCTTTGAACTTCAACTATATAGCATTGGCTAAATTCCTTAATATTTCATAGGTTTTGTCTGTATATTTGGATTAATAATACTTAATTTATAAGGTATTTTATATGAGGATAAATGATTGAAACATATAAAGCACTTAACACAGAAGGTTGCACATTTTAAAATCTCATTAAATGGTGATTGTGGTAGTAGTATCAGTGACTATTAATCATCATTATTGTTTTTACTCCAATCATCCTCATCACAATGCAATTTCCAGTAAACATACCTTTATAATAACCAGTAAAAATTTAAGTAGATCTAATTTATTTGCCCCAAATGTCCCTGGTTTCTTATCATATTGTCCTGTCACCATAAGAAAACTAAAGAAAGTAGAATAGAAATTTGAGGTCTGATTGTGTTGAAGTGGAGAAACAAATTATACCAAGCTTCATAAAGGGCATTGCTTTCTGAATGCTAAATTTTCTTATAGGTCTAATATGTGTCAAATGCCTACAGGAGTAAGGACATTAACTACCAGACTCAGTAAACAAACTTTTTTTTTCCCCTAATTCTGGATCAGATCTTGGAGGTGCGCAAGAAACTCAAGTTTGTTTTACTGTTGTTTTATTACATGTTATTGTTAGGAATGATGCATATTGAACTAAAATAACTAACTAGCCCTGAAATTTAGTTACATCCACACCAACTTTCTTGGGATCCAGGATAGTTATAAAGTGTGGAAACCTGCCTAAATGCCTAAACTTTTTGATATAGAATGGTATAAAGGAATGTGCACAGGCATTTGAATCAGGCCTTTTTTCTTTTTTTTTTTAAGTGAAGTTTCTTCAACCTAGTGTTCCATGGTAACCAGTCTCCATACTCGTCTCTAGTGGTCCTCAGCTCCTTGTATGCATGCTCCAGTTGATCAGTGGATGACGGGGTATGATTTTCAAGGCTAGATCATTATAGGCATTGCAGCTCCACAATGCACTCTTGGATCACTCATTCTGGGGGAAGTTGGCTACTATGCCATGAACACACTCAAGCAACCCTGTGGAGAGGCCTATGTGGTAAGAAACTGAGGCCTCCTGCCAACAGCTGCATCACTTGGCAGGCATGTGAGTTACCCATCGTAGAAGTAGATACTCCAGCCCCAGTCAGACCTCAGATGGCTGAAGCCCCACGGGACATCTGTCTGTAACTTCATGAGACAGCCCCATGCCATAACTGTCTAGTCAAGAGACTCCTGAGTTTTTGAACCAAAGAAAGTGTAAGAGATAATAAACTACTGTTGTTTAAAGTCACTACTTTTCTGAGTAATTTGTTAAACATTATAAAACTAATACAAACTCTGGGAACTTTGGCGAGTGTTTTTGTTTTTTTGTTTTTGTTTTTGTTTTAGTTCAATGTCCTTATTTGCAAAATGAGCAAGATAATACCTAGCTTACAACTTTTGTTTTATTTTGTTTTGTTTCTGGTCAAGATTAAATATCTCAGTGTATCTACAGGATCTGGTACATGACAATAAGTACTCAATAAATACAGATTGTTCTCACTTCTCCTCATTTAAGGGGAATGCATTGTTTTTCCTAAACACCTTGTACTTGTAAGAAGAGATAGTGAATGTTTGGTTCATGTTCACAGAGAGTAGGATAAATATACGTATAGTGTAGGTGTTTGAGGTGCTATAGCAGAATGAGATTCTAAAACAGCCTGGAATGTCAGATGATTCCCCAGGGCAATGGAAAACCATTTGTCCAAAGATCAAGCACTAGTTGCAAACTAGGAGGGAAGCAGTGTCAACCTTCATATCATATTTTTGTATGTTTGAAGACACAGAGAAAACAAAGAACAGAAAAATATTCCAGGAAAACCAAGAGTGTTCAGGAAGTAGAATGAAAAGTGAACATGTGCAATAATGTGTCCAGTATAAAATATAAAGCTATTTATCTTAATATTAATAAAGAGACACCCTAAGGTAAACAATCAAGGTAAAGATATTGACTGAGCTTCAGAGATCTGGATATTTTGCTCTAATATTCCTCACAATCCTTTGCCATCATGCTTATTGCTTCTCATTTGCTCGATGACTGCCATTCCACCAGCTGTTCTGTTTCATGCTAGTTAGAATGAGGAAGTGGGGAGGGTCAAAGAATACAAAGAAGACCACTCCAGGAATTACCACCTATACCAAACTTCCAGCTATGTTACATTGACCAGAATTGTATTACATGGTTACCATAGATGCATTGGCCATTGAAGAAATGGGTCCTTTAGCTCAATACAAATGTGTACCTATTAGAGTTTTGCTAGTAAGGAAGAAGTGGAAGTACGTATCATATTAGGCAACCAGCAATGTCTACCACACTTATTAAGTGTAGCAGAAGTATGTATAATCAATTCTTATTATCTGTGGTAGTCATGTTCTATAAAGTCACCACATTGAATTAATGAAAACTGAATTATTGCTCCTAGGGGAATTATAGATTTAAGTTCCTGTGAGCCTCTGGCCACAACATTTTCATCAACTGATCAACACAACCTTGTTTTATATCTATTTCTTGTTAAAGGTACCTTATTTAATATGTATTGTGATTAATTAATATTGAACCCACTACCAACAGTACTACAGCTCATGCCTAAATGAAGCTTATCTAACACATGTATTTTTTCCATAAGGTACATAAAAACCTTCTTGTGCTTACCAACATTAGATAGCACTTCAGCATTAGATTTGTGGGCCATAAGCAGTGAAATCACCAATAAAAAGCATAAAAATATGGCACTAAATATACTGAGAAAAGAATATTTGTTAATATAGGAGAATTGAAATAAGAAGGCAGAATGTTACCTTGCTTGACCTCAGCTGGAAACAGTTCCACAAGCAACTCAAATTTTTGCTGCTCTGCGCATATCTGGGTACGCCACAAAAACACCGTTAAGTATTGATTTTGGGTTACAAATAAATTTTAGTGAGCAAGTGAATTCAAAAATATGGAATAGGTGAATAATGAAGATCAACTCTATTTATTTGATGCTGCTTATATGGGAGAAGAAGGAGGGAATCTGAGAGGAACAACTACCAGCTTAAAAGTACTTAGTAGAGCTAAGCACTAAATACCCACTTTCTAATGCTAGAGATGTAGAAGCATGCTCCACAGAAGAGGAAAGCCACAAAAATTGCATGGGTATGCTATTGCTCTATGACCCCTCTCATTTCATATTTGATGAAGATGAAAAAAATAATGCTGGTTCACATAAGGGTTTCAGATAATTTTGAAATAAATATGTTATATAATGTCTTTTGGCTTTCAGATGATCCCGTGCTATCTTACTTTTTATAATTTCATTCATTGAAGCTAGACATGAGAGGAAAGATATTCTGTCAGAAATCAGATTAATGCATGGTCTGTCCAAACATTCTCCAAAGTATCTATCAGTGTCACTTCTCTGACTGTTACTGAAAAAGTGAATGCAGATTTCAGTCCTGATTAAGGAGACAAATATCAGTTCTTGCTTTATTTGTGCAGCTAGAACATTGGACTGGAAGTAAAGAGATACTCAAATTCATGAGGTGTGTTTGCACTGGGTGGATGTTTAGCATAATGACCCCTAAATCTCATTCCAACACCAAAGCTTGGCAACGTTTTCTTGGGGATCTATCACACACCCAGTCCTTGTTTAAGTGCTGTGTACAGTACAGTATAGTCATGTGTGGCATAATGTTTTGGTCAACAATGGACCACATATAAAATGGTAATCCCGCAAGATTAGTACCATATAGCCTAGGCATGTAGTGGGCTATACCATCCAGGTTTGTGTAGGTACACTCTATGATGTTTGCACAATGACAAAACCACCTAATGACACATTTCTCAGAATGTATCCTTGTTGTTAAGTGACGCATGACTGTAGGTCTATAATACAATAGCTATCCCTTGCACTAAAAGAAGTTAATTATTTTGAGAGAGTAGAAATGATTTACAAACAAAAAAGAATCAGAGTACAATCAAACAGGATTTACAATGACATGCTAAGTTGTATGTGGAATGAAACTGATGGGAAAGTCTTTATGAAGAATGTGAACCTTGATTTTTGACCTTAAAAAGAAGCAGAGAGTATTATTGGCCTAAAAATAATTATAATTCATTCTTTTATTCAAAAAATATATGCTGCATGCACACTATATGCCAATCACTCCTTGAGGCACTGGGGATGCAGTGTGAACAAAATAAAACTCATGGATAAAATTAAAAATACAATATATCGAATAACTAATGTATTCACAGTCACTATGAGATATTTTGTATGTTGACCATTAATTCTTACCATAATATTACAGATAAAATACTGTACTAAATGAGTAGAAAGAAAGTTACACATAGTAAATAAATGGCTACAGACTAGTAAGTGATGGTGAAGACATGACTGTAAATTGTACTTGGGGAGCTTTGTCATAATTTTTCTTGCTAACTAGATGGAGACCTGAAATCTAATGCTAACTGAAATTAACTATGGGATACAACTAAGTGTATCTTGGTTGATTCTTAAGATCCTTGGAAGTCAGAGGGGTAATGGGAGGGAATACATAGGACGAAGTTTTCCAAAGGGAGAGTTAAAGGTGAAAACAAATGTGTTGGCTGATATGAGGGAAAGTATAATTATTTGGTGCTACATAAAACTGTCATTGATTCAGCCTTAGGAGGGCACATGTTTTACTTCTTTCTTTATTGGCAAATTCTGTCTCAACAAGCCTGAAAATGGGTTAGTGAGAGAGCAAGAGCAGTGATGAGGGTATAAAGTTGGTTTCAATATATATCTGATATTTAAATGACTCATAAGTAAAATTAGCTGCTTAGGAAATTGCAAGCCAAGACAGTCTGACCAAAAGGTAAGATTCAGGGTAAACTACAAAAGGCCTTCTTTATCTTCAGAGATTTTCTCATCTTACTTTAAACTCTTCCTTCAAGTGTTTCATAAGTTTAGGATTTAAAAAATGTTTTATTCCTCAAATTTGGGTAAAGTTTATGGGGTAAAGTTGATATATTTTCTATTTAAATATAAATTGAAACTTATTGGTTATAAGTATGAGGGTGAGCTCATTTGGAAAATAATCATTCTGAATCTCTTGTTGGAATTTAAATAGCAAATTGCACCTGGGATTAGAGGGTGCACTGCTACTGTCACCAGGTGGCAAGACAGACAATGAAGCAAAGATCAGCAACTTCTTAAGGGAATATTAACAAAGAAAATAGATCTTAGATTTTCAAGATAGAAAGAAGATATTCTTTTGTCCATATTATATAGTAAATATTTGATGATATATTCACATTCCCTCATCCACTAGTAGCTTTTAATATAAAAGTAACATATCTTTAATGAAATGGAGACAGCTTATCAAGGCATTTACAGGCTTACCTTGGAAGTGGGCATAGGTAATAATAACAAAAATAAGCCAGATCTGAGGGAACTGCAATAAAAACATTTTAATCAATGTTGTGCACTGAATTGTGTCTCCCTGGCCAAAATTCATATGTTGAAACTCTGTCCCCCAATTTGACTGCATTTGGAGATAGGGCCTTTAAAGAGGTGATTAAGGTTAAATGAGGTCATAAGGGTGGGATCCTAATCCAATATGAATGGTGTCCATATGGAAAGAGACACCAGGGATGCACAGAGGAAAGGACACGTGAGGAGACAGTTAGAAGGTGGCCATCTTCAAGCCAAGGAAAGAGCCCTCACAAGAGATCAGACCTGCTAACACCTTGATCTTGGACTTCTAGCCTCCAGAACTGTGAGAAAATAAATTTCCGTTATTTAAGCCACCAATCTATGGTACTTTGTTATGGCACCTCTAGCAGACTAATACAATTATATATGGCTTGTTTCTGATGGTACAGATAAGTAGAGATACAACTTCTGGTAGAAAATATTTAAGTTTATTGGATAATATGTAACCAAAACATTTTTAAAGTATAATTGAGATGGGAACAGTAGAAGACCAGAAACTACAAGACAAAGCACTATTTTGCCTGTCTGGGCCTTGGTTCTTTATGGAGAATTAAAGAAAAAACCTCTTCCCTGAGAATATTTTTATTACAAGCTGGCACTTACAGATATGTAGATGTGTGGAATTACGCTATATATGTTACCCAAAATATCTTTCAGACCTGGTTTGGTTAAGCTCTGGCATGCAAGAGAAACAAACTTAAATCCTGTCTGAAGGAATTCTTTTTAAACACACACTTGATTCCAAGGAACAAGAGCAAAGAATTAAATATCACTCAACACTGGAGAATAAAAACTATTACAAGTATGGGTTAACAAAAATAATCATCTACAAATTCAGATCCACAAAGATTACAGGTTGGAATTATATCATACATAACATTAAACAAAATGATTAAGTAAACAATTAATGATAGTTTAAATGTGACAAAGGAATAAGAAATAGCAAAAATTTGTATTCTGACTTGAAAAAAGAGAACTTCTAGAAATGAAAAAAAGAAAAATACCTAAGAAATATCTAAACCTGATCAAATACACTGATTTTTAAGTGTTAGAACTTCAATAAATTCCAATTTCTGAAGAACACATTAAAGACAAAAAACTATAATGAAAGCAACCAGAAAAACAAAGGGAAATTAGGGCTCATGATTAGCTTGGTAAAAAACACCAGCAGCAGCTGTGGAACACAGAAGAGAGTGAAACAATCTCTTAATTCAATACAGAGAAATATGTTAATTTAGAATTCTATAGGCAGTGAAAATATACATAATACTAAATGTGAAAAAAAACACATTTCAGACAAATCAAAATCTGAGTTAGACACTACCTTAGCTGCAATAAGCATAGTCTAAAGGATTGATCTCATTGTGAAAGGAATGTTTTTATTGGAATATCTTTAGTGCAAGAAGGAATGCAAGCTAAAGAGAGTTTCGAATATGTGTTTAAACACAATAAACAAAAGAAAATACGAAATTATTAAATAACTTATGTTAGAAAAGAAATGATAGAGTCAATATACATAATATCATACAATATAGGACAGGAGTAATTGGATTTAAAATACTTTAAGAACTTTCTATTCTTCAGGAAAAAAAATAAAGGTGGTGATTAATTTTAGAATTTGATGAACCACATACAATTGCTAAAATGAAAGGTTCATAATTTACAACTTATTGGAATAAAAATGGAATCATGAAAATATACAATGAAAAGGAAGAAAGGAAAGCATATTGTTAATGTAAGTCAGAGATTGTGAATTTCTATCCCAACATATTAGTAAGCATATTAAATTAAGAAAAATAAAAATTTGTGTGACAATTAAAAAGGCGCATCAAGCCAAATGCTGATTACAGTGACATATACAAAAGATCCACAAAAATTGAGTAAAATATGAGAAATTATATGCTATAAAGGTATTAACCACTTAGAGTACAACCACAGAAGTTTATCAATAAAAATCAAAAAAATTAAGAAGCCCAAACATCACTAAAAGATAAAAAAGATCATCACTTTATAATGATAAAAGGAAGTTATTGTGATTCTAAATTTTTGTGCACTTAGTAATATAACCTCAAATATAAAACAAAAGTAGACAGAAGTAGATATATGTACAATCAGAGCTAAAGACTGTAACAAACTTGTTAGTAAACAATAAAATATTTTTACAAGACAATTAACATATTTGATCTAACAGATGAATATTGTATATTACACTGTCACCACAAATGAAGAACATAAAACATTTTCAAGAAAACATGTAAAATTGATGACAATTAACATCTTTCCAATTCATATGGAAATTCCGTACAAATTTAAAGCATTTTTATCAAAGAAAATATATTCTTAGATTCCTATACATTCAATTAAGCAACTGATAAAAGGATAATTAAAGGTAAATTAAATTTTCTCTGTATGTTTGGAAAGTTCAAAAAACACTTGAATATAACCTATTATGGATATCTGAAATTTCTTAGAATGGAATAATATTGAAAATACACTTTTTAACCTTAAGGATTTTGCCATCTCGGAATTTATACTGGGATAAAATAAAGACTGAAAATCAATGCAATGAAAATTGAAATATTTTTTAAAAATGAGAAAAAGACACATCAGGTACAGGAAAGTAAAAAACAAACAGAAAATAAAGAAATAGAAAACAAGCATTAAATACATTCAGGAAAATCAAAGCTGGTTCTTGAAAAAGGCTGACATTAAACTCTTGCAAAATTGTTCAAGAAAAAAAGAGAAATTTAGATAAACAATATTGGAAATTTAAAAACAGCAATGTTAAGAAAGAGAGGGTATAAATATTATAACAAACTGTGCAAAAAACTAAAAAGAAATGAAGAAATTTATAGAAAAATATCAAGAACCAAAATGATTCAAGAATATATCAAAATTTTACATTATTCTATTGATAAAATTATTTTCATAAAAATATAGCAGGAACAAATAGTTTTATAGGAAAGTTCTACAAAACATTCAAGGAGGAAATATCAATTTTAACCAAACTATTTTTTTTTTTTTTTTTTTTTGGTGAGGAAGACCAGTCCTGAGCTAACATCCGTTGCCAATCCTCCTCTTTTTGCTGAGGAAGACTGGCCCTGGGCTAACATCCGTGCCCATCTTCCTCCACTTTATATGGGACGCCGCCACAGCATGGCTGACAGGCAGTGCGTCGGCAGGTGCCCGGGATCCGAACCAGCGAACCCCAGGCTGCCAAGCGCGGACTAAACCGCTGCGCCACTAGGCGGCCCCTTAACCAAACTATTTTTAATTGTGGTAAACTATGCATAACAACATTTACCATCTTCACCATATTTAAGATATGGTGTGAAGTACATTCACATTGTTGTGCAACCTGTCTCCAGAAATCTTTTCCTCTTGTAAAAATGAAACTCCATGCTGATCAAACAACATCTCCCCATTCTCCCCTTTCCCCAGACCCTGACAACCATCATTCTTTCTGTCTCTGAATTTGACTATTCTAGGTACCTCATAAAAGTGAAATCACATAGTATTCATCTTTTTGCATATGGCTTATTTCACTTAGCATAGTGTTCTCAAGCTTCGACCATGAAGCATGTGTCAGATTTCCTTCCTTTTTAAGGGTGAATAATATTCCACGGTATGTATATTTAGTACCACATTTTGGTTATCCATTTGTCCATCCATTGATGCCTGAGTTGCTTCCACCTTTTGTCTATTGTAAATAGTGCTGCTTTTAACATGAGTGTAAAAATATCTCTTTGAGACCCTCTTTCAATTCTTTTCTGTATATACCCTTCAATGGAATTGCTGGATGATATAGTTATTCTATTTTTAATTTTTGAGGAATCACCATACTGTTTTCATAGTGGCTGCACTGTTGCACATTTCTACCAGCAATGCATAAAGGTCCAATTTCTCCATGTTATTATAAACATTTGTTATTTTCTGGGTTTTTCAATTGTTTGTTTGATGGTAGCCACCCTAATGGGAATGAGGTAATATCCCACTGTAGCTTTGATTTGTAATATCATATATATGATTTGCAAATATTTTCTCTCATTCTATAGGTTGCCTTTTCACTCTATTGATTGTGTCCTTTGATGTATTCTAACTATTTCTGAAGAATGAGGAAATGGGGAAATTCTTTCCAATTCATGTAATGAGGATAGTATAAGGATAATATCACTTTTGTTCAAAAATTAGATGGGAACAACATAAGAAAAAAACTGCATAAGAAAAAAAGTATAAGCACTATATATACACACACATACAAGTTGAATCCAGCATATATTAAAATATAAGAAATTGTGATCAGTATGCTTTTTTTCAGGATGCAATGCTTCTGTGGATACTAAAATATATTGTCACATCATATAACAGAAAAAAATGGAAAACTTATGTAATCATATGAATTGGTGCAGAAAGTAACATTAGAGAAAATTTTATAATCGTTCATGATGAAAATAAAACACAACAAATGCCTGCATCAATAAACATAAAGGACTTTTTTTAACTTGATAAAATTTACTACTCCTAAACGCCTATACCAACCATTATTCTCTATGGTAAAATATTAAAATTATTCTTATCAAAGTAAATAATAAGCAATGATGCCTGCTAGCAACATGTCCATCCATCTTATACTAGAGGTACTAGCCTGTACAATAAGAGAGGGAAAAAATCTATAAGAATGGGGAGATAAATGACTTAAAGATGTCATTGTTTTCTGATGATAAGATTGTTTATGTAAAAAGTCAAAAGAATATATAAACAGAAAGTTAAAATAATGGCAAATTTTACCTAAGTTAAAAGCTATAAGATTAGTATATAAAAGTTAACTGCATTCATATATGCCAGTAACAAATGTGCAGGAAAAGCAATTTAAATAAAATATATAATTTATAGACACTTGGGTTGCTTCCACATCTTGGCTATTGTGAATAATGCTGAGATGAACATAGGTGTGCATATATCTTTCTGAATTGTTGGTTTCATGTTCTTTGGATGAATGCCCAGTAGTGGGATAGCTGGATCATATGGTATTTCTATTTTTAATTTTTTGAGAAAGCTCCATACCGTTTTCCATAGTGGTTACACCACTTTGCAGTTCCACCAGCAGTATATGAGGGCTCCCTTTTCTCCACACTTGTTATATCTTGTCTTGTTAATTATAGCCATTTCAACACACGTCAAGTGATAGCTCATTGTAGTTTTGGTTTGCATTTCCCTAATAATTAGTGATGTTGAACATCTTTCATGTGCCTATTGATATCTGTATATCTTCTCTGGAAAAATGTCAGTTCATATCCTCCTCCTATCAATGGATGAATGGAAAAAGAAAATGTGGTATATATATATACACACATATATATATAAACACATATACATATATATATATACATATATATATGTATATATATATATATATATATATATATAATGGACTACTACTCATCCATAAAAATAAGACAAAATTGTTCCATTTGCAACAACATGGATGGACCCTGAGGGTATTATGGTGAACGAGATAAGTCAGACAGAGAAAGACATATACTGTATGAATTTCACTCATATGTGGAAGAGAAACAAACACATAGATAAGGAGAATAGACTAGTGCTTACCCACAGAGAAGGAGGCAGGGGAGGGCAAAAGTGGTATAGGGGCACATATGTTTGATGACGGATAGAAATTGGATTATTGGTGGTGAACACAATGCAGTCTATACAGAAACTGAAATGTAGTGAGGTACACCTGAAATTTACACAATGTTGTAAACTAATATGATCCCAATAAAATAAATTTTAAAAATAAATATATAATTTATAGTAAAAAAATTGATGTAGGAAAATTTAACAAAATGTGTGCAAAAATTTCATTAAAAATTATAAAAATTCTAAAAGATATTGAAGAAGTAAAGAAATAGAGAGACATACGATGGGTAGGAATGGGGAGAATAAATATCACTAATGATGCTAAGACACTTCCAATTTATTTAACAATTCAAAGAAAATCTAAACAATATCTCAAGAGTTTTTAAGTAAACTTGACATTATTTTAAATATTTTTTCTTTTTTGTAACTTTAGATATAATTGAAATACAATAAACTGCATATATTTAAAGTGTACAAATTGATGTTTTGACAAATGTGTATAACCATGAATCAATCACCACAGTTAAAATAGCCTGCATTTCAACTGCCTCTAAAATTTCTTCATGCCTCTTTGTAATCATCACTCCCTTCCATATGCAGGAAACCATTGATGTACGCTGTGTCACTATAAATTACTGTACTAATTTTAGACATTTTTATAAACTGTATCGCTCAACAAATATTCTTCATTTGTCTGGCTTCTTTCACTAAAGTATAATTATTTTGAGATCCATCCGTGTTGTTGCAGGTATCACTAGGTTTTTCCTTTATATCACTTACTAATAATCTATTGTATACACATAACACAACGTGTTTATCCTTTCACATGTTGATGGAAATTTGAGTTGTTTCCAGTTTGGGGCTATTTATAAACAAAGCTGCTATGAACATTCATGTGCAAGTATTTGTGTGTAAATGTTTTTATTTATTTTGGCCATCCATCTGGGGGTGGAATTGCTGGTCATATGGTCTTATGGTGGGTACATAATTAACTTTTTAAGAAACTGCCAAATTGTTTTCTCAAATGATTATAAAAATTTAAATTCTCACCAGCAGCCACGAGAATTCCAGTTGCTTCACATCCTTGCCAACATGTCTTATGGTCACTTTACTCTTTAATTTTAGCCATTCTAAGGTGTGCATAGTGATATCTCATAATTTCGATTTTCATTTTCTAATTACTAATGTTTCATGCCTTTATTAGCCATTTGTATATTTCTTGTTAATCGTCTACCAAATATTTTGTCATTTAAAAAATATATTAGGTTGTTCATCTCTTATTGTTTCTAAGAGTTATTTATATCTCCTGGATACAAGTTCTTTTTCTGACATATGTGTTGTCAATATTTTCTCCCAATATCTAGCTGGAATTTTTGTTTTTACAATAGTGTTTTTTAAAAAGAAAAATTTCTAATTTTGATGAAGTATAATTTATCAACTAAAAGAAAAATTAAAAGTTTCAACTTAAGTCAATTAATTCCAAAATCTTATTGGTTTAACACAGCAAAAGTTTATTTCTTACTCACATTACATGATTAGTTTGGACTGGCTGAGGAATTTGCTCACTGCAGTTACTCAAAGATCCAGACTGAAGGAGTTTCACCTTGACATATTTAACCATTATCCCTTCAGCAGGGGTAAGGGAGGATTGCAGATCATTTACTTGCTCTTTGAACTTTCTCTATGAAGTAACACAAGTCGTTTCTATGTGTGGTTCATTGCTCATAGCAAGTTACATGCCATACTTAATTTTAAACAATCTGGACAACTTTGATATATGTGTATTGCATAGTATGGAGGTCACAGTGTTATTTCATACCTGAAATAACACATGAGAAAAAGGTATCATTGATCTCCATTTACAGGACTATATGTTGTTCCTTAGACCTTTCAACAACATGGACTTGACCTCTGGCTATAACTATTTGGAACATTGCCCTTCACTCTGGAATAAGAGCTCTCTCTATCATACACACACACGTACATAATATATATTATATAAATCAATAAGAAAAAGACAAATAGCACAACAGAAAAAATGGGTAAGAGAAAAGATGGTATTTAACAAAAGAGGAAATTTAAATGGCCTATAAACAAGTAAGAACACAGTCATCCTTTTTAGTAATTCATATCAAAACTGCAATGTGATACCATTCACACTTAACAGATGGACAAAAATTTAAAACACAGAATTATATGAGAGGTTTCCAAAGGTATAGAGCAATGGGAATGGTGGCAGAGTAAGCTGGTACTACCATTTTGAATAAGTGCTTAAACTAGGTCACAGCAACTTTATCCTTAAGTACATAAGCTAGAAAAACTCTTGCACGTATGAACCCTGAGACATACAGAGGAACATGTACAGCAACTATGTTCACTATGGTGCAGTGTGGAAACTACTCAAACCTACATCCACAGAATAATAGCTAAATAAATTATACTTTCACACAATTGAATACAGTGTTGCAGTGAAAAAGAATGACTTTAGCAACTAGTATCTACATGAATACATTTATAAAATGTAATTGTGAGTAGAAAATGTACTTTGAAATAAGATATATACAGTGTGATTCCATTAATAAGAAAATTTTTTAAAAACAAATGAAACTAAATAATATGTCATTTAGGAATATGTAACAAAAAATCCGTTTCTTAAAAGCAAGAATGCACAAAATTCAGGGTAGTGGTTACATACACAGTGGATGTTAGAATAAAGGCACGAGGAGGCTGGAGACTTAAATACACTGATAGATAACATGCTATTCTTTAACCTGGGTAGTGTTTACATAGATTACATGTTTTATTATATATTAGTTGTATATTCAGGTTATGTACACTTTTTGTACATGTGAAACAGTTAACAATGATTTTAAACAAAGAAATGTAAAATAAACACACTTGTACCTTAAATCTTCCAACAATATAGATGATTCCTGGGTTGTAAATATTTGAATCTTCGTCCTTCACTCTGACAGAAGAGCAGACGTGGTCCAGGGGGAAGAACACTGCACTGGAAATCAGGAGAGGAGCTCTGGAGAGGTCAGAGCCGCTGAGGCAAATTTCTATTACTTCAAGCAAATGGTTTAACTTCTATGGCTTTCCTTATTTGCAAAATGAAGGAAAACAAATAAGGTGATTTTTAAGGACATTCCTGCTATAATGTCACATGACTGAGCATGTTTTCCTAAAGGAAATGGAGTTTTTTGAGAATCACAGAAAAGGCATACACCTCCCCTATTCCATTTGCTAAAGCTTGCATACTTTGGAGATCACAATATTATTTCACATATGAAACAACATAAGTGAAGAAGGTATTATTGATCCCCATATTGAGGTAAATGTTGGCTTAAACATAATTATAAAGTCAGGAAGTGTCATAGCTGGGCCTCCAATTCAGATTATTCACCCACTGCCCTCTTAATTTTTTTTTTTTTTTTGGTGAGGAAAATTAGCCCTAGGCTTACATCCATGCCCGTCTTCCTCTACTGAATGTGGGACACCTGCCACAGCATGACTTGATAAGGGGTGAGTAGGTCCATGCCTGGGATCCTAACCTGAGAACCCGGGGCCACAGAAGTGGAGTGCTAACTTAACCACTATGCCACTGGGCCACCACCACTCTTAAATTTTTTGACAATGCAATAGTGTTGTAGTTCTTTATTCATACACCCCAAAGAAGAAACACTAGAGTTTCAGAAGGAAAATTACCAATAGCTGGAAGGAATGTTTCATAAGTAGAAGGAAAAGACATTATGACTTAACTAGATGGCTGGGGGAAAAGGGATGGGCAGCAAAAGAGATTAATCAAAAGCTTATTATGTTTGAGGCATTATGCTAAGCATTGACTAATGTTATCTCACTTAATCTACATAACAGTTTTAAGGGTGGTTATTTTTATCACTTATATTCTATGATGGAGGAACTGAGGATTTGAAAGGTGATTTCCCTTGAGCTTGGGACTGACAGCATAACAAAAATCTAGCCTAATTCAGACACTACACTTGGTTAACTCACAGAACTAATTTTAACCACCTCATCCTTGAAACTGAATTTATAAAAAATTCCAAAATGATTTAGATGAATGGATGGCAAACCATAGAGTATGATTACGTGTAAAAAGACTATATGAGTTGTTAATCCTTGAGGATAAATCTGTCCTCAATAATCGCTCTTCAGTAAACCATTATGAGAAGAGTCTGCGATGTCTGTTCTGCTTAGCCAGCTGCAGTGGACTTGGGCTCAGAATGCCAGTAAACTCATGGAACTCCACAGACTTCATCCAGCCCCACTGATGCGAAGAACAGCACAGCGTAGTGAGCATTCCTCAGCTGGCAGTCATAGGTCATAAGAGATGAAGCTGAGTGTTTGTGTGCAAATCACTTCACGCTGGAGAAGTCATCAGTTACAGGGGCCCTGCAGTGTTCATATGCCGGTCATACCACACCCATTCCCTGGTGAAGCTACATCTCATTAATTACCAGTTCCTCATCAACTACCACTATAAGTTACTTAATAAACAATCTTGAAGATGAGATACAGGACTCAATATTTACATGGTGTTCATTTTAGTCTACCACATAGTTCAACAGATTCCTTGATTTATTGGCTTGTAGGGGGATTACCCTTTTAAATTTTCACACTTCCCTGAGGCTGGGGGAAAGCCATATACCAGTATTAATCCTTTTTTGTTTCTCCACCATCTTAGGCAGGAGGAAGGATTGTTCAGCTTCAATAACACAGTTTTATTGTCCATTTTCTAACAGCTGACTCAGATAATAGAACATTTATCCTCTTCATAATTACCCATTGAAATCAATATTGCTTTCTTTGCAAGTCTTTCACTTCTTCCTCAAATCCTCTGACTATTCTAAATATGTCTTTTCATTCAAGCATTTATTTGTCATCACACTTTTGTTAAATAGATTTTAGTCACCTACTCTTATAATTTAGAGATGAATCATCACCCATGACTTCAAGGGGCTTGCAGAAGTAAGCGGAGATAGAATTACTGTAGGAGAGCCATACCTTATCTAGAATTGAGGATAAGGTATAGTCAAGAAGACTGTGGAGAGAAATGGTATTTCTTTTACGTTTTTGATTTGTAAAGATACAGCAAGAGCAGTTTAAGCAACAGTACAATGAATTCAATATTCTCAAGTGAATCAAAGTCTTCAATAGTGGTTGAAATCTAGGATCCCTATTTTCCCCTCAGAAGGAAAGGAAAATACTCTTGTTCCTCCATCATGACCAGGATTGGTTCATCACTAGACTACAAAAGTCTGCGAAGTTGCCTGGTAATACTGACATACTGGCTTTCTGGGCCTAAGATCTAAAATCTCTCTTCTTTCTACCTTCACCATTTGATCCTCATAGGGACACAATGGTAGTTCAATAAAGTTTCTTTTTTTTTGACTTTGATACTTTAAATATCAGAATATTTCAAAATTAGTTCAAGTTAGAAGATGAGTAGTAAACTTAAAATTGTACTCCAAATTATCTTATCAGAATGAATAAGAACTCATTCAAGCTGAATCAAAAATAGCTGAGGAAATACATATCAACACATTGTTTCAGATTTCGTATTATTTACTCGGCAGCTCAATATCAGTCATCTTGTGTAGTGGGGTGTGGAGAAGCAGCACATTTGTTATTCAAGATGATCTGATAGCTTTGAATATTTCCAGGATTATGAGTTGTAAAAACATTTCTTTGTTTTTATGGAAAGTAATAAAATGCTATGTGGCTTGGGAAAATAATGGGAGAAATACACATTGCCAATATTTTTTAGTTTGAAATTAGAATTTTAAAGCAAAATATATGCTATAAACCTTTGAACTCTCCAATTTTTGCTAAGTAGGACAGGCATTTTACATCATATGAATTGGATAATAACTTAAAGAAATTCAGGTTGCCAAGTGGAATTTGGATGTAACTTGAAAAAAAAAAAGAGTAGTATTATACTTCCAATTAGAAATACAAATTATGGTTAAGAAGTATCCTGCTTAGTGGAGGTCCTTTAAGGGGCCTGGTGCTACCCCTCTCTAAAAACATGTCAATAGAAAGGGCAAAAGAAATATCCAATGCCCATATTTTCTGACTTTCCCTACATTGATTAATTTGATTCATATTTCTTAACATTTCCTGAGTATCAACTTTCCCTAAAATTTTATTTTTGTGGCATTGATTGAATATTTCTGCTCAGCCTGGAAAATTCTAACGTACTTTTCATGTAGCAAAGCTGAGAGTTAGGAATTGTGTGAAGGTTTTATGCTCGGGCTGTGTATTAGTAGGAAGGACACATATCTACGCATCACTAAGCATTTTATAATTTAAGGACAAAAGTCTTTATAGGAAGCAAAGTAGCCACTCAGGAGCAGAAAATTTGCAGCACATCCCATTAGATCTCCCACTGACCTCTAGAGGCCCAAACAGGGGCATGTAGATGCTGGTAATATTGTCCATGCTGGGATGAGGAAACTACATTTTTTTATACAGCATTCACTTGTTATGCTCTCTGCTCATATCACTTTTCCAAGATAATTCATACTAATAATTAATGCTTCTCCTTTACACAGAACTTTTCTTGTTACTGTTAAACTCAGCATCATTAGGGTCACATTCATATGAGAGTCGGGGCCTGTGGAAAGGCAAAGTGCCTTCTTCTAGATGTTCCTAAATACTGTCCAGTTTTCAATGTTCCAGAGAGCAGTATCCTGGGGATCACAGATGGTTACAAAGGATTTGTCAAATGGTTACTCATCATGTAAATCTCACTTCAGGTTACTTTACACAGAGACAGTGTTTCCTGACTCCCTACTATAGTCATGTTTCTCTTGCAGTGTCCCTCATAGCACATTTCCTTCCATAATTATCTTGGTCTAAGGTCTTCATTTGCAAAGAATAGAAACCTATTCAATACAGTTTAAGCTAAACAGGAAAACTGATTGGATGGCTACAGAGTTATCACAAAGAAATCAAGAGCAGAATAATTAATGGAGTGTATAAGAGATGAGAGGGAAGAAAAGAAAAGCTTGAAGGAGTGAAGGATTCTTCTCTGTCTCATTCTCTCAGTCTTCCTCTCCTGATCCAGGTCAAAAGATGTATCTCTGGTTTTCTGGGTTTCTACGTGCATCTACACCTCCTCCCCTTTTTCCTTCATGGAAGATCAGATATCTCCATACCTAGTCCAACATGGCTGCCTTAACCACGGGGTTCCACAGCCACAGAGTTTAATTATCTAGTCTATACTTTGTGCAGTCTTGTATACCAAACTCCCAGGAAAAATAAGGTAATTGTCCCAGGCTGGTTGGATGTACAGTCATCTGTAACAGCAGTGCAGGGGGTCGCATGTTCTATGTGGGTGTCACAGTTCCTGTGGTCCACTGAGTAGGGTCGGTGGTAATGGTCTCTTTTTCAACTGAGGAACAGCAGCATGCAGGGTACAGAGGGAGTGGTGTCTTGACCAACATTTCTGAAACAATAGCATTATCACATTCTATTTCATTGCCATTTATATGTCTTTCTCACAAACCTGTGAGTTCTGTAAAGTTAGAAATGATGTATTTCATATTTCAAATAGGATTTCTTCTCATCTGAACATTTTCTTTCAGACCTGCAGCCATTAAGCTAGCTCCTTAAGTAGTTTGGGATTAACTTCAAAACTTTTTGTCTTTTATCCTTTACATAAATTCTTACATTGAGCCTTGCTGTATTGTCTTCACAACTGTATTTGTTATTCATTTTTTTCATATTTCTCAATTCATTTCGTAGAACTAATCCTAATCATCTTGTGTTTGCATACTTTCAACAGTCTTTCTGCTCTAATCCATGCTTTGTTACCAGTGGAAGAAAAGCAATTTAAACATTGTATTTGACAAGGTAATTTAAGCAAAATGGCCATAGATTCAGACAAGGCCAAGAGATGGGGACTTGGAGAAGTTCAGTAAATCACTGAGCACCAGAGCACCATACTGGCTGACATGGATTCAAGCACATTTGGTGTGACTTTAGAGGAGCCTGCGGAAAGAGCTCGGGAATTTTGGCCAGATGGGCATGACTTTTAATATCACCACCTCCATTCATTTTCCCACATTGAATAAGTTACTTAACATCTCTTAATAACAGGTGTTTCTGTAAAGTTAATATTTTAATACTTGTCTTCTAAGATTGTTTTGAAGATTAATACTAATGTTACATTTTGCCTGGCACTGGGAGATGTTTAATGAATAATTTTATTACTTATTTCAGTTACATGGAATGGCATTCTGGTCCTTATTGAACTAATAATCAGTATCTTTAATTTTGCAGTGTATCATAAACTTGAAAACACTTTTACAATTCTGTGCATGAAGCAAAAAAGATGATTAGCAGACATTTGGTGCTGTCCAGGAGGACTAAATGTCCTGCAAACAGAAAGATATTTAAGTCCATTTTCCTAATAAATCAAGTTTCACTGTTGATAAGGGTCACTCATCATCTACATGGGTATGTATAGGTGGATATATATATTATGTTTTTCTCCCAACTACACTGAAATTCTCTCAATGGGAGAAGAATCTTTATTTGTTTATAATCAAAAATGTACATCAATAATAGATTAAGCTATAGGACATAGTGCTTAAAAGCATGAATTTTCAGCCCTGCAAAACCTCCTTTATGATCAAGGGCACATTTAATTAACTTCTCCAGACTTCATTTTTCTTATCAGTAAAAAGGGGATAATAACACCAATTTCCTTGGTTTGATGTAAAAATAAATAATGTATAATATATCTTTTTAAAATATCTTTTTATTTATTTATTTTTTTTTTTATTATTATTTTTTTTTTTTTTGTGGGGAAGACCAGTCCTGAGCTAACATCCGTCGCCAATCCTCCCCTTTTTGCTGAGGAAGGCTGGCCCTGGGCTAACATCTGTGCCCATCTTCCTCCACTTTATATGGGACGCCGCCACAGCATGGCTGGCAGGCAGTGCGTCGGCGGGCGCCCGGGATCCGAACTCGCGAACCCCGGGCTGCCAAGCGCGAACTAAACCGCTGCGCCACCAGGCAGCCCCTAAATAATGTATAATATTAAGAATACATAGCATACTTAGCATATAGGAAACATAAAGCAAATAGGAGCTGTGGTGTAAATGAGCAAGAAATAGTTGTGTGATGTCAAATGAATGTCAAACCATTCCCAATTTAATTAAACCTAGACTCAAATGTTCTACCTTGGAAATTAATTTTTATTTTTTTGGTATTCCTTTGGAAATTTCAACATGAAACAAAAAAGAGACTGTTGAGTTAATCTTCTATCAGAACTATAGCATAGGAAAAATGTTATCTCATTTAATTACCCGAATGTTCTTAGAGATACATAAACTGATATAAGATCTTTATAGCTACATTGCATCATTGCATGGAAGTTTATTATAGATGGAAAAGAGAAAGAATTCGGTACTAAATGAAATCCTGTATAAATCCCATAATTCCCTCAGTTTTATAGTTGAACTTTGAGAATCAAAGAGGGAATTAGAATTGTTTTCCTGAATTTCATATGATTATTGTCATCACGATGCCTATTGTCCGTCTGTTTTATGATATTAAAATTACTTTGATGATAGGGGATTTGTATGGAGCCAAACTAGAATTTATCTTAATATTAGCTATGCTTAACAGGTTTACTTCTAAAATGTATGTTTTACATAAAATTGCAGGGGAAATTCTTAACCTGATTCAGAAATCAGGCTATCTTCAAATAAATTAAAATAAGTTCACAGCAATCATTTGTACATGACTTATAAACAAACCCCATTTTGATAATTTCCCATAACTATATATTCATGAAACTAAGTAGAGCAAGGCCATGCTTTTAATATTTCCTTAAAATAGTCTGTATTAGGGGCCAGCCTGATGGCATAGTGGTTAAGTTCACATGCTCCGCTTCAGAGGCCCAGGGTTCACAAGTTCAGATCCTGGGCAGGGACTGACACACTGCTTGTCAAGCCATGCTCTGGTGGCGTCCCATATAAAGTAGAGGAAGATGGGCACAGATGTTAGCCCAGGGCCAATCTTCCTCACCAAAATGAGGAGGATTGGCAATGAATGTTAACTCAAGGCTGATCTTCCTCATACACACACACACACACACATCTATGTTAAACAATATAAAATATAAGAAGATGCCATTCAAACGCATCACATATTCACAAGACCACTCTAAAGTTCCTTGATTTGACAAACTTTAGTTTAATCAATAACAAACAAATCTCACTTTCCATCTGACTTTTTGCTTAGCTAAGGTATGGTGAGTTATTTTTTAATTGAAGTAAAATCCATATACCATAAAATTAACCATTTTATAGTGTACAATTCAGTGGCATCAAGTACATTCACAGTGTTGTACCACCAATATCTAATTCTAGACCCAAAATGTTTTCATCACCCAAAATAAAACTCAGTAAGCCTAAGGCAATTACTTCCCATTCTACCCTCTTCCCAGCCCCTGGCAACAACCAATATGCTTTCCATCTCCATGGATTTGCCTATTCTGGATAATCCATGTAACTGGCATTATACAATATGTGACATTTTGTGTCTGACTTTTTTCAATTAGCATAATGACTAGTTCATCCATGTTGCATGTATCAGTACTTATTCATTTTTGTGACTGAATAATATCCCATCATACATACATAACCACAATTTGTTTATCCATTTATCCTTTGATGGGCATTTAGGTAATTTCCACCTTTGGTTCTTGAGAATAACTGCTAGGGCTATTGTGTACAGGTATTTGTTTGAGTACCTGTATTGTTTCCTTTTGTGGGGGGTGTATATCTGGAAGTGGAACTGCTGGGTCAGATGGTAATTCTATGTTTAACCTTTTGTAATTAGACTTTATTTTTTATAGCAGTTATAAGTTCACAGCAAAATTGAGTACAAAGCAGAGAGTTTCCGCGTACTCACCACCCCCAGACAAGCACAGCCTCCCCCACTATGAACATCCCACACCAAGGTGGTACTTTTGTACAATTGAAAAACCTACATTAACACGTGATCATCACCCCAAGTCCATAGTGTACATTAAGTTTCAGTCTTGGTGTTGTACATCTATGGGTTTTCATAAATGTATATGACATGTATCCACGATCATAGTATCATTTAGAATAGTTTCACTGCCCTAAAAATCCTCTGGGCTCTGCCTATTCATCTCTCCTTCCATCCTTTATTTAACTTTTTGAGAAATCACCAAACTATTTTCCACAGTGTTTGAACCATTTTACATTTCCCTCAGTGCACAAGGGCTCCAATTTCTCCACATCCACAACAACACTTGCTGTTTTCTGATTGTTTATAGCCATCATAGAGAATGTGAAATGGTATCTCATTTTCCTAATGCCTGAGGATATTGAACTTCTTTTCACGTGCTTGTTGAGCATTTGTATATATTTGGAGGATGGAGGGTGGGAATGTTTATTGGAGTCCTTTGCAAATTTTTTGTTGAGTTTTTTGTCTTTTTTGTTTTTGAGTTGTACAAGTTATTTATGTATTCTGGATACCCGAACCTCACAATATATATGACTTGCAAATATTTTCTCCACATCTGTGAGAGGTCTTTTCAATTTCTGGATAGTGTCCTTTGATGCACAAAATTTTTAGTTTTGATGAAGTCCAATTTATCTATGTTTTCTTCTGTTGCTTGTGCTTTTGGTGTCCCATCTGAGAATCATCCAAGATTATGAAGACTTACCCATATGGATTCTTCTAACAGTTTTATAATTTTAGCTCTTCTATTTAGGTCCTTGATTGATTTTGAGATAGTTTTTTATATGATGTGAAGTAGGGATCCAACTTCATTCTTTTGTATGTACTTATCCAGTTGTCCCAACACCGTTAGTTGAAGGGACTATTCTTTCCCCATTGAATGGGCTTGGCATTCTTGTCAAAAATAAATTCACCATAAATATATAGGCAGTTTCTCTTTCAATATAGTTTTGACTATCCAGATTATCTTGCAATTCGATAAGAATTGAGAAACAGTTTTTCTATTTCTGCAAAAAAAGCAATTGTAATTTTGATGGGGTTGAATTGAATCTGTAGATTCCTTTGGAAGAATTGCCATCTTAACAATATTATGTCTTCCAACCCATGAACTTGGAATATCTTTCTATTTATTTAGTTCATCTTTAATTTATGTCAGCAATATTTTGTAGTTTCCAATGTGCATGTCTTTAATATTCTTGGTTAATGTTATTCCTTGGTATTTTATTCATATGAATGTTATTGCTAATTGAATCATTTTCTTATTTTCTTTTTTGGATTGTTTATTGCTAGCGTATAAAAGCACAACTGGTTTGCATGTGCTGATCTTGTACCTTGCAGCATTGCTGAATTAGTTTATTAGCTCTATTAATTGTGTGTGTGTGTGTGTAGTCCTTAAGATTTTTCTCCATGTAGGATCATGTCATCTGCAAATAGTCATAGTTTTACTTTTTCTTTTACAATTTGGATGGCTTTAACTTGTTTTTCTTGCCTAATTACTCAGGCTAGACCTTCTAATAAAATGTTGAATAACAGTGTTGAAAACAGGTATATTTGCCTTGTTCTTGATCTTCGGAGAAAACCTTTTAGTCTTTCACCATTGAGTAAGGAATATGTTGTTATCTGTGGGTTTTTCATAAATGCCCTTTATCATATTTAGGAAGTTCCTTTCCATTCCTAGTTTTATGAGTGTTTCTATTATAAAAGAGTGTTGACTTGTCAAATGCTTTCTCAAAATCAAATGACATAATCATATGGGTTTTTTTCCCACTTTGTTCTGGTAATGTGGTATATTACTTTTGATACTTTTTCTTATGTTGAAACAACCTTGCATTCCTGGGATAAATCCCATTTGATCATAATCTTTTTAGTATGTATAATTTACTATATATAATTTGTTATATATATAATTATACTATATATTATACTATATATATAATTAGACTATACTATATATAATTATACTGTGTATAATTTTTACTATATATATAATACTTTTAGTAGGCTGTTATATTTGTTATGCTAATATTTTGTTTAGGATTTTTACATCTATATAAACAAGGGATATGAGTCTGTAGTTTTATTTTCTTGTGATGTCTTTGGCTTTGGCATTGGGTAATGCTAGACTTGTAGAATGAGTTAGAAAGTATTCCCTCATCTTGTACCTTTTGGAAGATTTTGAGAAAGATTAGTATTTATTCTTTAAATACTTGTTAGGATTCACCAGTGAAGCCATCTGATTCTGGATTTTTCTTTGTTGGGAAGCTTTTTATGCCTGATTCACTCTCTCTACTTGTGGGTCTATTCATATTTTCTATTTCTTCTTGAGTCAGTTTTTGTAATTTGTGTGTTCTAGGAATTTGCCTATTTCATCTAGGTTTTCTCATTGGTTTGCATACAATTGTTTATAGTATTCTCTTAAAATCCTTTTTATTTCTATAAGGTTGGTAATAATGTCCTCACTTTCATGTCTGATTTTGGTGATTTGAGTTTTCTCTCTCTTCTTTCTTAGTCAGTCTATCTAAACCTTTATCAATTTTGTTGATCTTTTCTGAGAAACAACTTTTTGTTTTGTTGATTCCCTCTATTGTTTTTCTAATTCATTTATCTCCACTCTAATCTCTATTATTCCCTTCCTTCTAGTTTTGGTTTAGTTTGCTGTTCTTTTTCTATTTCCTTACAGGGCAGTTAGATTACCGATTTGAGATTTTTCTTCTTTTTTAATGTCATTATAAATTTCTCTTAGAGCACTGCTTTTAACACATCTCATGAATTTTGGTAAGTTTTGTTTTCATTTACCTTTATGTGAAAGAATTTTTTAATGTCATTGTGATTTTTTCTTTGTTCCATTGGTTGTTTAAGACTGTGTTAATTTCCACATATTCATGAATTTTCCAGTTTCTACTGTTATTCATTTCTTCCTTCATTCCATTGTGGTTGGAAAAGAGAGTTTTATGATTTAAATCTTTTAAAATTTATTGGTACTTGTTTTATAGTCTAACATATCATATATCCTGGGGAATGCTTGATGTGGTCTTAAGAATGTGTGTTCTGATGTTGGGTGTGTGTTGTATATAAGTCTATGTGGTCTACTTTATTAATACTGTTGTTTCAGTTTATTTCCTTAGTCATCCTCTGTGTGATTGCTGTATCCATTATTGAAAGTGAGATATTGAAGTCTCAGTCTTTTATTTTAGATCTGTCTATTTCTCTCTTCATTTTGTCATGTTTGTTTCATATACTTTGTGGCTCTGATGTTTGGTATGTATATGTTTACAATTGTTATGTCATCTTAATGAATTGACTCTTTCATCAAGGTATAAAGTCATTTTTTGTCTCTTGTATCACTTTTTTACTTAACATCTATTTTGTCTGATATTGGTATAGTGAACCCAGCTCCCTTTTGTTTCCTATTTGTATAGAATATCTTTTCTAATTCTTCATTTTCAATCTATTTGTGTCTTTGGATTTAAGTCGGTGTCTGTTAGACAGCATATAATTCGATCATATTACTTTCTCCATTGTATCATTCTCTTTTAAACAATAAGTTTAATCCATTTACACTTAATGTGATTACTGATAAAGAAGCACTTACTTGTGTCATTTTTCTCTTTGTTTTCAATAAATTTTGCATCCTTTCACCCCAAAACCTCCAATACTGCATTGTTTTGTGTTGCAAAGATTTTTTCAGCATATATTTTATTCCATTTTCATTTCCCTTTGTGTATATATATACACACAGACACACACACACACATATATATATATATAGTGTACATATGCAATGTATGTAAAAATATGTAGATACTGTATGTATATAAAATATATATATCTATTTTAGTTGCTTTCTTACTAGTTACCCCAATGACTGAAATTAGCATCTCACATTTGTAAAAATCTATGATTGAATCGGTACCAATTTAGCTTCAATAGCATACAAAAACTCTAGTTATATAAAGTTCTAATCCTCCTTATGCTGTTATTGTCACAAATTACATCTTTATACATTGTGTGCTTGCTAACATAGATTTATAATTATTGTTTGCTGCATTTATCCTTTAAACCTATAGCAAATAAAAATAATAATTACAAATAAAAAGTACTATAGTGCTGATGTTTACATTAACTTATGTAATTACTGTTACTGGAGTTCTTTATTTCTTCATATGCCTTTGAGCATTTCATGTAGGGCAGGTAGTCTAGGAATGGACTTATTCAGATATTGTTTTTAAATCTGGGAATGTCTTAGTTTATTCTTCATTCTTGATGCATAGTCTTTTGGATATAGAATTCTTGATTAGATTAGTTTTTCCTTTCAGCACTCTAAATAGATCATTCTGGCCTCCATGGTTTCTAATGAGAAATTGGCTTTTATTTATATTAAAGTTCTCTTGTATATGATGTGTCACTTCTCTCTTGCTGCAACATTCTTCCTTTGTCTTCATCTTTCTACAGTTTGGTTACAATATGGCTTGGTATGGATTTATTTAATTTATCATATTTGGCATTCATTAGCTTCTTGGATACATAGATTTATGTGTTTCCTTAAATTTAAGAAGTTTCCTGCCACTATTTCTTGATGTAATTTTTTCTGGCCTTTCTAGTGTATCTTCTTCTTGGATTTCTATGTGTATATTTGTACATATTATGCATTTTATTGAACAGACTCTGTTCATTCTTCCTCACTATTTTTTGTTGCTGGTCCTTCAAATTCATTAATTCCTTCTTCTGCCTGATCAAAACTGTTGTTGATATCATCTAGCGATGTTTTCATTTCAGCTACTGTACTTTTCATTTCCAAAATTTCTATTTGGTTTCCTTTTATAACTTCTATATTTTATTGATATTCTCTAGTTGTTCATACATCATTCTCCTGGTTTCTTTAGTTATTTGTTCATAGTTTCAATTAGCAATTTGGGCACATTATTTTTTACTGTGGTAAAATATACAGAACATAAAATTTACAATTTTTAAATGTTCAGCTCAGTGGCATTAACTACATTTACATTGTTGTGCAACCAATACCACCATCCATCTCCAGAACTATTTTGTGTTCCCAAACTGAAACTCTGAACCCATTAAACAATAAATTCCTACTCCCTTCGCCAAGCCCCTGAAGCCCATCATTCTACTTTCTATCTCTATGAATTTGACTACTCTAGGTACTTCATTTAAGTAGAACCATACAATATTTGTCCTTTTGTGACTGGCTTATTCACTTTGCATAACATTGTCAAGGGATCATCCATGTTGTAGTTATGTGTCAGAATTGTCTCCCTTTTAAAGGCTGAATAATATTCCTTTGTATATATAGCTACATTTGCTTATCCATTCATATATCAATGGACATTTGGGATTTTTCCACATTTAGTTATTGTGAGTAATGCTGGTATAAACATAAGTGTACAGATATATGTTTGAGTTTCTGCTTTCAAATCTTTTAGGTATATACCTTGAAGTAACATTGATGGATGTTATGGTATTTTATGTTTAATTTTTGGAGGAACTTCCATACTGTTTTCCACAGAAGATACACTATTTTATATTCTCACCAGTAATGCACAAAGTTTTTAATTTCCCTATGGCCTTATCAACATTTGTCATTTTAAGGTTTTTCTTTTTTTTCCAATAAAAGCCAACCTTATGGGTGTAAAGTGATGTCTCATTGCTGTTTCGATTTGCATTTGCCGGTTGAGTATGTTGAGTATGAGATGTTGACCATGATTTCATGAGCTTATTGGCCATTCATATATTGCCTTTGGAGACATGTCTGTTCAGGTCCTTTGCACATTTTTCAATTGGGTTGTTTATTTTTTCTTGTTGTTGAATCATAGGAGTTCTTTATATTCTTGATATTAATCCCTCATCAGATATATGAATTCCAAGTATTTTATCCCATTTCTTAGATTTCCATTTCTCTATGTTGATAGTGTCCTTTTATGCACAAAAGTTTTTAATTTTGATGAAGTCTACTTATCTATTTTCTTCTTTTGTTGTCTGTGCTTTTGTTTATATATCCAAGAAATCATTGCCAAATCCAATTTCATAAGGACTTTTTCCCCTTTGTTTTCTTTAAAAGACTTATAGTTTTAGCTCTTATATTTAGATTTTTTTTTCTTGCCTAACCACTATTGCTAGAACTTCTAATACTACATTGATTAGAAATGGTGAAAGCAAGTATTCTTGTCTTATTCCTGATCTTTGGGGAAGAGTTTTCAGTTTTTCAACACTGAGTATAAAACTGTTATCTATGAGTTTTTCATATATGGCCTTTATTATGCTGAAGAAAATTCCTTCTAATCCTAGTTTTTTCAGTGTTTTTATGAAGAAAATGAGTTAATTTTTGCTTTGTCTGCATCAGCTGAGACTTTTTTTTCTCTTCATTCTATTAATGTGGTGTATTACTTTGATTGATTTTCATATGTTGAAGCATCCTTGCATTCTAAGAATAAATATCTTTGTCATGGTATATAATCCTTTTATTATGCTGCTAAATTTAGTTTGCTAGTATTTTCTTGATGATTTTTGCATCTATATTCATAAGGTATATTGATATGTAGTTTTCTTTTCTTGTAGTTTCTTTGGTTTTAGTATCAGAGTAATGCTGGACTCATGTTTGAATAGTGCATTCCTTTTTAATGATTCTTCTGGAAAAATCAATAGGCATATTTATCTTAACAAAACCTACTTAGAATTAATATTATACTAATTCAGCTAATCTATAGTATATTTTGATTTACTCCAGCCTCTTCTTTCTATTAATATTGTGCATAATACACATACATTATGATCCCCAAAATACAGTACTAATATTTTTGCTTTAAACAGCGATACAGTCATATCTTTAAAAAAATTAAGAGATGAAAAGAAACTATGTGTATGCAACTATGACGTGAAGAGGGGAGGGAGAGTGAAAGAGAGGGAGAGAAAAGAAGATACTTTTATATTTATTATATATTTATCATTTATGTTATTTTTTATTCCATCCAATAGATCTGAGCTTACCATCTGTTAACTGTTTATTCTGAAAAATTATTTATCTTGAAGAATATTTTTCAGCATTTCTGGTAATTCTTGTGTGCTAATGATACATTCTCTCAGTTTTTCTTTAGTTGAAATATTATGGTTTCACATTCAAATCTAGTTTAGTTTTGCTGCATATAGAATTCTCGGTTGACTACTTTACTTTTTCTTTCATCACTTTGAAGACATCATTTCAATATCTTATGGCCCTTATCATTTCTGATGAGTAGTTAACCATCACTTGTATCATTTTTCTCCTGGATGTAATGGTTGGGTTTCCTTGGGCTACTTTCAAGATACTCTCTTACTCTTTGGATTTGAGCAATTTGACATGAATATGCCTAGATGAGGTTTATTTTCTTTTTGTTTTCATCCTATTTTCCTGTTTGAAGTGCATTGATCTTCTTGCATCTTCAAGTTGTTGTCTTTCATCAATGTAGGGCAGTTTTAGAGTATTATTTCTTCAAATACATCTTTTTTTCTACTTTGTTCTATGACTCTTATTCTTCGAAGACTCAAACAACTTATGTGATCTAATATTATATTGTCCTGAAGTACTTTGAGGCTTTTTTTGTCATTGATCTTTTTTCTCCCTATGTTTCATATTGGATGATTTATTTTGATTTATCTTAATAATAGTGGCTCTCTTTTCAACATCTCCAATATTCTGTTAAATCTACTCAATATAGTTTTATTTCTTTTCTTTAGCTTTTCATCTTGGAAATTCCCAGTTTATTTTTTCAAAAATATAAATCTCTAGTTCTCTGCTGAGATTCCTGACCTATTCATTAATTAAATATATATCTTTCTTTAAAGTTTGAAGTGTCTTTACAATAGCTGCTTTCTAGTTGTTGTCTGCTAATTACCAATTTGGGTCTTTCATGGGGCTGGTTTCTATTTCCTTTTTTAAAAACTTATTCTTGAGAATGGGTCATAGTTCTGTTTCTTTGCCCATTCTGTAATTTTTAGTGGCATATTGTATATGTTTTAGAAATTCTATATTCTGTTATCTTTCTCTAACAAGTAATGTTGTTGCTGTTGTTGTTCTGCAAGGTAATTACTTTGACCTGGTTCAAATTACAAACTCTGTCTTGCCTGCAGTGGCCATCAGCTGAAATCTTTCCTTAATTCTTTCACTCTCCAGATGCTTCGTTTTTCTGAGCTCTGTGGGGTCATCCCACTATGTGCATGATTTAGCAATCAGTAAAGGATTAAGGTCGATTTTATAAGTGGAATTTGGGGCTCAACCCTTCTGTGGCTCATTTTCTTCTTGGATATGCCCCTGACTTTCTCACTGCTCTGAAAGCTTTAAACTCTGTCCTCTGATACTTCAAACCAATATGGCAGTGGCTTCCCCTAGCCTGTGTTCTCAAGCAAAAGTCACAAAGTTAGAAATCTCACCTGCCTAATTTCTTCTTTCAAGAGTATATTCCCTTCCATTTTCTGCCTGTTTATGGTTAATCTCCAGTTTCATCAAATAGAGCTTTAAAAAGTTTTGACCAGATTTTGTAGTTATTATGTGTGGGAAAAAACTTACTCAACATTTACCATTCAACTGAGTTTTAATTTTAATTACACTTTTAGTTTATTTCTAGTAGTTATAGTGGTTATTTCTCCAATCAACTTCTCAATTCTTTATAGTTTCTTGTTACACATACACTCAAGCTCAAAATGTTTTTATTATGCATATTTAATAGATCGATATCTGAAGTACTTATGGTTCTATTTTGGTTTTCATTTGTTTGTGCTGATTCTTTCTCATAGTGTCTTACTTCACTGTGTGAATAATTACTTTTAAAAGCATGTTACCTATTTTCTATTATACTGTTTTTGTGACATGGGTTGAAGTTAGTTTGATCCAGAGAATTTCTGTATTTCCTTCTTCTCAGTGTCTAGGGGGCACTACTAATTTAGGTTACTCTAAATTAAATTCTCAGCTTGGGGGCTGGCCTGGTGGCGCAGTGGTTTAGTTTGCATTCTGGCAGCCCGGGGTTCGTGGGTTTGGATCCTGGGCGCCCACCGACACACTGCTTGTCAGCCATGCTGTGGCATCATCCCACATAAAGTAGAGGAAGATGGGCACAGATGTTAGCCCAGGGCCAGTCTTCCTCAGCAAAAAAGAGGAGGATTGGCAATGGATATTAGCTCAGGGCTGGTCTTCCTCACCAGAAAATAAATAAATAAATAAATAAATTCTCAGCTTGGAAGTTTTTGAGCCATTAAAACTATAAACAAACCTGATAGCTGACATTTCAAAATTTCAGTCACATTCTAACTCCCATTCTTTGTCAAAATACTACATTTTTCATGCATATACTTTCATCTGGGAATATGTTTAGTTCATTATTTCAGTGAGGCATAACTCTTAGATATCCACATTTTATGTAAGAGGATTTCCCATTAGACACTCTACCTTGTGTAAGACCTAGACTTTGTCATCTATTCTGTTTCCCTAAGAGTCTGTGAAAATCAAAGCTCCAGTCCACCTGGTGACTATATGCTTTGAAATGAAAGCCAACTGTTGACTTCAGTTTGCCATTCTGGATTTCTGTCTTCACTTGGTCCTTTTTCTGAAAGTTCCTTATTTAATCACCAAATTCCCTGTACTTCTAAGATTTTTGAAAACAGCTTTATCTAGAGTACTTTTAAGTTACTTTTAGGAGGAGTTCCCATAACTTTCTGGAAAAAAAGACATTAGAAACTAAAATTACATTTTTTTCCTTAATCCACACAAGAATCTTATATCATTAGACAATGATATGAGTTATTAACATTTCCCTTTTCGAATCAAGTAAACTTAAACTCATAGAATTTAAATAACACCATTTAAACCCACTTAGTAAGGGAACTATAATTGGAATTAAAGTCTGTCTGATACAAAAGCCCATGTTCTTTCCAACACCGATCTAGGTTTAAATATTGGTTTACTAAGTGACTTGCCGTGTAACTTGTGAACTTCTTCACCTATAGAATTGAGACAATGAAACTATCATGCAAGGTTGTTTAATGCTTAAATGAAGTAACATATGCTTGCATATATGGGATAATATATATGAATCATTTACCAGACAATCTGACACCGAATAATTACTATAGATAGTAGCTACAAAAGTGTGTGTTATACATGTACATTTATATGTATATATATTTGTAATTTACCTCATAATTGTGCTATTGGTTGCTAAATAAGTGTTTGTTGAATTAATGCATGAAAATATAAATGATGAGTCAATTAACCTACAAAATTGTTTACAGTAGTAGCCACCTGTAGTTAAACATAGCAGCCACCATTCTGCCTTCACTAGTCCCATGTTTGTCAGGCATTTGGAAAGTCTATTCTGACCCAGAACACAGTTCAGAATGTTTGTTTTCCTAAGGGCAGTTAAAACCATTTTCCCAACATTTGCGTTGTACTTAGAAAGAGTCGTGGTCGAGTGGTCTGAGCAATCAAAAACTGATGTTGAAAGTCTGATCTTGACATTGGCTCCCAGTGCTGCTGCAAGCAAGTCACTTAACCTTGGGTTTCAAGTTTTTCATCTGTAAAATTGGGATAAAAACACTTACCTGCCCCTCAGGAAAATGTGAAGATTTCTGAAAGTAAATGTGTTAGGAAGTGCTTCGAATGTGAATATAATACCTGAAATAGCAAAAATGAATCCCTTTCTTTTCCTTTCTATTCCCACTGGTACTCCATTCCTCAGAGAATGAAGTTTTGTAGAACTTGAGGTGTTCAAAAGCCAAAAAACAGGCCTCTCAGGGAAATTTCACTGCTAATTAAATGTGAAACTGGCTGGTTCCTTGTGGTTCATTGTCAGTTAAGCAGAAAGTGAAGGTAGCATTTTTGATGGAGACTACCCCCTTTATACTGGGATTCCTAGGATCAGCCTATCTAATAATAATTTTACCAAAATTTTTAGAATTTTCCCCTAAGAACCAGTTTGACCTGGGAAAATATCAGGACATTTTGGAAGTCAAGTAACTACCACAAGAATAAGTCTGCTAAAACCGAAGTTTATCTCTGGAATCTTCTGTGAGAAAAAAACTAAAATAAAACATGGGGTTTCTACAGCTCAATCTGCTTAGGGCCATTTTTCACTCCTTATCACAAGCCCTGAGGACACAGCCTTCTTCCCACATGTTTATATGCTTGCACCAACTACTCTGTCTTGTCTGACCCTCAACCAAATGGAAACCCAGGAAACTTCTGGGTGAGCAAGCAATTAGAATTATTAGACAGAAGTGGGGACATGCACAAAATAACCAGAAAGAGATCTGGAAATCATGACTAGAGGAAAACTCTGTGTATATGGAAGAAGTTGCAGCTTGGGGAAGTTTCCTGAACTGAGGAGGTAGCTACATAAATCAGGATGGACAAAGAGAGAAGTGACACAATTTGTGTACACTCTAGAACTTGGAGCTTTGGTGCCACCCTATATGCAGAAAGTAGACACTGTATCAGTTATTCTGAGCTATCTCCATGCCCTAGAGTCAGTAAAGATTCAGAATCTCCCTGTTTTCTATGTATTTTCCTTAGATAAGATGGTAAACAATCACATGAGCAACAACAGGAGGGAGCATGGGGAAGAGGCTTCAGATATTCACAAATATTTTCTCCTCATTGTCCTAACTCCTTGCTGAGAATATGATTTGAAGGAAAGAGTTCATCAGAACACGCAGACCACTACATCCTTGTGACACAGCCTCTAAATGTAATCAATAATCATCATGCAATAAAGATGGGGCAGTCCTTATCCTCTGGTTACACTTTGCATCTCTTGGGACTTTATAATCTGGGTGACAACTGTCCTTCTCAGTCTCTGACTCTGCCTTAGATACTGGAACTATTCTGAGCTACTCCGAACAGCTTTCTTGTGAACACCTTAGCACTAAGTAGAAAGCCAGTAGAAGCCCAATTAATGTAAGTTTTTATTTTAGTTCAAGTAATTGGTTTCTCCTCCTATTTAATATCTGTCCTTTCACTTTTACTATTTAGGTAAACATAATTTTTGACATAAAAATGTCATCAGGTGTTGTAAAGACATTCCAGGAATGAAGGTGAATGATGGATGTAATTATATAATGCTTCAAATGACAAGTATTAACTAGAGCTAGAAATGGCTGCAATGTATGCTTTATGTTTGATAGTTTTTATTATCTCAAGCATGTTGCAAATGCACATATATTAGTAGCTATCCTTTATTGAATAATGCTGTTTATTTGTGTGTGTGTGTGTTGTTAGATCCTGATATGAAGGGACACATAAAAACACAATTATAAAGCAGGACCACAGCCATCATAGTAATCAAGTCTACAGTTGGGAGTCTTTCCCACTCTACTCTTGGAGTTACTACCAAGGCCCCCCAAATCCACAAAATTCCTTTAACCTGAGTAAAGAAAATAGCTTCAAGCAGTAACAATGTTTACAAGTGATTATTCAAAAAATGCACACTAATCACAGTTCAGAAGGATCAACTACAAAAATAATTTTAAAAAAACAACAAGGAGGGGAGTGGTCCTGCTTATTAAAAATAAAGATTCAACAAAAAAGTGAAGAACAAAATACTGTGGGTGGGAGCTCTGCCTCTTCTGTCCTGGGTAACACAGAAGGGTGAGTAATTGGAGAAGAGAACATTAATTGTGGAAATTTCTATTCTTAGTTTACATGTGATAATATTTCCTCACAGTAAAAGATAAGAGGAAAAAAAAACATACTGATGGTAAGGTCTTCAAATCCTGGGTCTTCATGATAATATGTTTGATTGTAAGTGAATAAATTGGCATCCTGCTTTTCTATATCTAGGTGAAATTTGTTGACACATATTTTCTCTTGAGAGTTGGATCCATTTCCCACATTCTGACACAATATGAGCCAACACAGTGTTGAGGAAGATCTTAGATATTGGGAAAATCACAGTGAATGCTTCCTAAGAGATACCTAGTTTGAAGGGCTGCCTCTCTGGTTTCATGAAGGTGATATTAACGTCTTGTCTTGTGACTGAGAAATAATGGGGTTTCTTTTTTTACAGCATGTATTTGATATGTTTGAGGACAAGCTCTGTTACATTTTATCACCTTGCTGCCTATTATGAGAGTGGGTTAGAGTGGATTAAGGGTACATGTGGGTGGACACCATTTGAGGGATACAGTGGAGACACAGACAAGTCCTTTCACTCAACGGTCTAATATATGACTGCAAAAAAATATATAAACAATATGCTAATCTAATAAAACAGAAGGAAATAAAATCAATAATAACATTATAGTTATCATGAGATAGGAAGAGGAAAGGAAGAACTATTCCTTGCTAAGGGAAGAAATGAGAAATTGTGTATTGCCAAGGAGGTTGACACTTAGAGACCATGTCATTTCCCACAGGAAATAGAAATTTAAGGCTATGAAACTTTTATGAATTACAAAATAAAATTCCCCTTTGATGTTACTGGAGCAAGATGCCCAAGTTTCCAGTGCTCGGGCTGTGTGGCCCCCGATGCTTATGTTCCCTTGCTGCCAATGCTCCATGGTCACCTCTTCATTTCCTATAGGAAAGATCAGCCTGAGTTCCAGTATTGAGTTTGGCTGGGCATTGGTTTGTTTTACATAAGCTTTCTCTCTTTATAGTCTTACAATAATCTTGTGAGGTCATTATTATAATCATTTTAGATATAAGGACCCTGAGGTCAGAGGGCTAGAGGAATTTGTCCAAGGTTACACAGTTAATAAGTGATAAAACTGGGATTGGTACCAAGGTCAGTTTTCTCCAAGGCACAACACTTCTTCAATCATGCACATTTGTTCTGAATTGCAAGTCACCATCTGGCTTATCAGCAAGAGTAGAGGTTTGCACAAATACAACTGGAGTTTAAACATTATTTATTCATTTGCCATTGAAGGCTATGTTGATGACTTAGGCTCGATGAGAAAAAGCATTGCAATGACAACAATTAAGGGAACTGACATAAAAAACGAAGAAATACTTCCTTTCCGTATGTTTCTACACATTTATTCCTCATTCTAATATTACTTGCAAAATTATTTTATAGATGCTTGTTTATAAGGAAATTTGCAACTTGACTGTTCCATGTTCCATTTTATTACAAAGGACCCAGCCAAGTAATTTCATTCTAATTTCAATGTAAATTCCAAGTGTGTAGTACAACTTATGATTTTAAAAATATTTATATATTTGATTTTCCTTTGATTGCTACCTTGTAATACTCAATGTTTCTACTGCAGTAAAATAACATAATTGTGTTGTAAAGTTACCTTCCTATGTTAAAACAGTTTTTTTACAGTTTACTATATAAAGTGGATCATTTCAGATATATGTCTTTAATATCTGTTTAATGTGGAAAAAAATCTCATCCAGTTTGGTTGGTTTATAAATGTCTTTTTGAAAATAGATATTTTCATAAAAACTTAGAATTAAAATGTATTTTGGGGGATAGACTAACCCAGTCAATCTGAAGTGCTAAGGCATTCAGTGTATCTTAGAACCAGACTCTTTGGTTGTTGGAGTTATTGTAGTATCCCACATCAGCTCCGGAGCTCAGAGAAATAGACGGCTTGCTGAAGGTAGCTCGAGTCAGGAACAAGAGCAAATGTGACCAAGAAGGTGTCTGGGAGCTTGTGCAGTCTTTAATTTTGCCCTCACTCCAGCCTTGAAATGGCTGTTGTATCTTCAAAAATGACAAATACTATTAAAAAAAAAAACTAGCAATAATTATCATACACAAAATAAGGAACATTGAAGATACATTTAATTCAGAAATAGGAGATAACTTAGTAATCACTGAATCAATCAATTGGCTAAGGATGGTGGTAAATGCATTATGACCGCCGTGGGGATTTTCTATTTCACACAGTTTCACAGGTTGCTTCTGTCTAGCTCAGGCTTTGTCTCTTCTGCGTGTGAATAGGACTAGTTTCAAAATTCATCTTCCCTGAATCTTATGTGATCACCAATAGTTATTTTGGGGATTGTTAGCTGGACCTACAAAAACCCTGTCAGCCTCCATAGCTCTGAGCTGATTTTTCCTGATGACACTTACCCAGGCAGTGAATGGGTTCAATTCATGTCTGCAGCCACTTTATAATGGCCACAAAAACGTGAACACTGAAAACCTAACACTGGATTGCCAGTTACTCTCAGCTCATATTCTGTCACTTGAGAAAGGTTGTAGACATACCTTTTTCAGTTTTGACCATTGATTTGGTGAGCATACTCCTCTTGTCTCTAGAAATTCTATATGTTCCTGCATTACCTCTGGAAAATCCACTATATTTTTAGTTTCAACAAAAAGGGAGACAGAGGTTGCATCCATATAATCAAACTGATAAAAGGTGACTATAAGGTTGAATTATGTAAAATAAATTCTTCTGTTTGTGGTGTTTCATTTTTTAAAATTCTTTAAATTATGTTCAGCAAATATATAAAGAGAATTAGATTGTTCCTTAACTCTACCAGATCTTGGGGCAAGAAGAAGATGGAGATAGTTGAAAGTATTTAGAAAAGGGAATAGTAAATAAATAATAATAACTGAATACTAAAATCTATCAAGAGCTTTGTATAAGTTATATACAATCCTCAGAATCGCTTCCTTAAAGTATTACTTTCATTTTACAGTAAAGGAAACTGAGGCTCAGAGGGATGAGTTAATTTCCTCAACTCCTCCAAAATATTGATAGATCCAGTATTTATAGTCTGGTCCGTTGATGCCAGAAAGCATATTTGTTACATTTGATAGTGTGGCCTCCCCAAGTTTGAGTAAAATCATGCAGAATTACCATTTATCTCTAAAATTAACTGATCCTTTTGATTATATTGATCAATTCTTGAGCATTTATCTAGAAGTCTATTTGGAGAGGGAGCTAAACGATGTTTGCAACTTGGCCTACATGACAAGGGGTCAGCTGCCTTTTGTTTGTACTTCCAAAGTTGTTTGGTGACCAAGACAATTATTGTACTGGGCACCAAACAGAAAAGTGACTCACACTTGGTATTTGGTAGAACTGTGCACAAAAACTAAGTGGGGAGAAGGAAAGCTATTTCATGCTATACTATTTCTGGGCCACTTAATAAGAAGAGTTAGCAAATTTATTACAAGATTTTTACTATTGAAATAACACTAAACAAATTAGTAACAAGTAAAGTATCAAAGCAGTCATATGTTTTAATAAATTTTCTAGACAGCAATTATAAAAATTCTGGTAAGAATTTTGGACTAATGGAGAATAGTTGTTATTGAATAATACAAAATTATAATTATCTCAAAACTTGTAAATAAGTTTTCTTAATAACTGCAAAGAAGCAGTCCTTGTTCAATGGCAGCAAGCCTGTCACAGTGTAGTAATGAGACTTTGGGAGCAGAAGGGGGAGGGTTAAATCCCAGATCTACAGCCTACTAGCTTTGTGGCATCAAGTTACTTAGAAATCTCTTTGAGAATTTGTGTAATCTTCTGAAAAACTGAGATTAATAGCACTTGTAACACAAAAGTATTGTAAATAAAACAAGAAATTTGAAATCATCTAGCAGAGTGCATGTCCTATTGTAAACTCTTAATAAACGGTAATTCTCTACTCTATATAACTAACCCAGGTCTATGTTGTTGGTAAACATTCTGGATATATGTACTTAGCCAATCTCCTTATGTTACCTCCAAAAGGGGTCTTCTACCTGCTACAAAGATAAGCCAACATTCAAGAGGCAAGTTTGTAGGAGAGAAAGGGATTTTTTTTTATTACAGCTTGCTAGCAAGAGGGAAGATGATGGACTAATGTCCCAAAGAACCATCTTAAAACCACAAAATTTTGAAGCAGTTATATCAAACAAATGGGCTGAAAAGGGGAGTCTCAGAATGTTGACCATCTGGTGTAGTAGACCTTGAGACACAAGACCATCTCTTTCTCCTGTCACCAGCGATGGATACCAACATAGGGCTCTTTCCCGGAAGTTGTTACATTCCTGAGAAAACTTAAAGAACAAAATTATTGCCTTATTGCAATAGGAAGGTTTATGTATAAGCCAAGGCTACAAAAATAGCAAAGCATGCATATTTCTCATAGGCATGTGCTTACTTATCTAGGCTATGTGCAAAATAAAACATTACTGACAAGAAACAGGGGTGCTGTCTAGTGAGTCAGGGACATTTACAGTTCCAACATGGCTTCTTTCTACAAGACGGCTTCCCTTGTGCTAACCTATGTTAACAATTGGCTATATTTTATCTTGGTTACTTATGCGGTGCTAACATTTACAGTGATTTTGATACACAATTAATCTAGAGCAACAAAGGAATTTTCTGTAACCTTTACAAATGTTACTCTTCATAAGGAAAATACCTAGTTGACAGACTTTGCATTGGCCCTTTACAAATAAGTTCTCTATCATGTTTCTTTTCTGTCATAAACCAAATTTCTTCAACTCTTGTCATCTCTCTCCATAATAAGTGATCTAATAACCTAAAGAAAATCTACTGAAATCCTAAACTACCAGCTAAAAGACCAGACTTTTCTCACTGAAAGAACTATGCATGTTTGAATTACATTTGCCTTCCCCTGGCTGGTTCAAAATATCTGCAGAGTTTACAGACGGATAATGTGTCATTTAACCATTTTCTTATTCATGCAAAGACACTTGAAACTGATGGTAGGCTCTATGATTTTGATTATAATGAATTTATTCCTATAAACTTATTCTCTTTTATTTTTTGCCATTGGAGAAATTTTTAAAACCTACTCAAGTACTTCTGATCTTAGCCTGGAAAATAAATATTAGCATTCAATCAGATTTTGTTAATCTGAATTTTAATCTGAATTTAAATGCAAAACCCTCATGTCCCCCAGCATACCACAGAAACAGTTGCTTGTAAGAAAAAATAATTTGAAACAAAGATTAGCTCATTGTAACTGCAGGGAAGAAGGCCACCAGACAAATGTTATATTTTGGTCAAATTTTCTTTAAGCAGTAGGAATTTCTTGACAACAAAGAAGAGTTCATGGAAAACAAATGTTGATTACATTGCCCACTCTTTTTCTTTCTTGGTAAGAAACAATCAGAGTGACATAGAAATGAGTTACCTATAGCTGATATGCTAGAGATTAACCAAGCATTTCAGAATACAATATACTCTGGGGAGTATTTGCTTCTAGTTATGTATTAGAATGAATGCTTCTGACAAATTATGCCATTTAAACATGGAATGTCTATCTTATCAGCTAGGTTGATTCTGAAAAACTATGACAGAGAGAAGTTTATGTTCAGTCTCCCCAGGTTTCCCATCCTACCTTCCCGATGTTTCTCTTCTCTGGTTGCTTCCTTGATCTACTCAATGAAAAAAAGAGCCACTCTCAAATGAATGGATCTGATACTATTATGCTTTTACTTTAATGAGGTCTTCATGTGTTTTATGGTGTATGTTTGCATGTATTTATTATTCTTATTTACGATCAGAATATAAACGAGGTAGTTTTTAAATATATATGCAATATATTATATACTATATATAAATATATATAATTATGCATATTATATAAATATACACACTCACACATACACACTATTGGGGAGGAAAAATTTTTATTGTACTCTTCTGGGTCCTTTGCCTGGTCTAATAATTAAATTGACATAAGACAGATTAATAGGAGAAAAAGAAACACAAGTTTAATGACAAGTATATATGGGAGAGACCCAGGAAAAAAGAGTAAAATCTCCAAAATGTCTGTAGCCATCACCTTAAATACCATCTTCAGCTAAAGACAAAAGATGTTGGGGGTGGGGAGTCAGTAAGGGGAGGTCGCCAGGAAAAGCACAGTAAAACAGGATAAGATTTAAGTTGTTGCCCTCTCCACTGATAAGAGTTTCTAGAGATTGAGTCACCCCCCTCTTCCTGGTACAGCCAGGGAGACACCCTCACAAATGGAAATTTCCCCTATACATGTAAATGTTTCTTACAATGGGTAACTTCTGCCTGGTTTGCAGAGTATCTCCCATGTCTGCTGTTTCTTAAAAAATACCAGCCTAAAATAATTCTTATGCCAGAGACATATTTTGGGGTGGCAAATTCTGCTCCCCTACAATGCACAACAAAATTAAGTTGAAATAAAAGAAGAAAGATATAAAAATAGAAAGGAAAACAATAGAAGAATATTAGAATGGGATAAGGAAAGATCTAGACAACTGCACATCCTCAATGAGTCAAAAACTTGATCTTTCCAACAGCCAAAGCAAATGGTAAAAATATTTGTCACAATATCTAGTATGAAAAATATTTGAAAAATTTGATTACTTGAAATCTGACTCTGATAAGTTATGGAAAGTTCTTGAGCAGTCTTAATGTCATTAAAATAAGTGCAATATTCAATTTCCTTTAGCTGTTTCTTCACTACTCACTCAATTCAGGCTAAGAGAATAAAATAAAAACAATCTGTACAAATATATCACAAACTTGTTAGATAATGACAAAATATGCTTATTATAACTTCAGATTCCTGGGTTCTGTATCAGACCTATGAAATCAAGTCTGGAATCTCATTTTGGTTTTAAATAACTTTATTGCAATTAATGGGTCTATTTTTTCTTTGTAAATTCTATGGGACTGAATTATATTTGGATGCAAATCAAACCCCGTTCTAATTTTGACTCCACTATTTACTACCTGGTTGGCCTTAGACCATTTATTTAACCTCTCTTAGATTTCTTTATAAACATAGATAATGCCATGAAACTCATAAAGTTTTTGAAAGGTTGAAATGGCATGCAGAAGATGCCACTTGGGTACATAGTAAATACTCTATAAATTTTAGCTGGTATTCTCATGTCTCTTTGTTTAAGGAGAGTTTTGTTTCCTGTTAAAGGAATGTTTGGTATTGGTAGAGATCCCTGCATAATCAGACCGCTCTTTTGGCCCTCAAATCAAACCATGTTAATAAGTGGATTGTTTGCCTATGGAGGCAGCAATAACAGGTTCTGGATTATGGGGCCTTGTCATTATTTAAAATATGTTGTCATTGTCATTCACAATTTTCAGACATCCTTTCCAAATACTTGGTGCAAGGTACACAATTATTGCTAGTGTCTGCTTAAGTCAGGTCCTATTTCAAATGAAAAGATCAAATCCTTTGGGTTTTAATCCATTTGCTTTCTTTCTTTATAATAATGAATGAGGTTTAAGTCCTCTTCTAGGGGTTTACACAGATGGTATCATTTAGTTATTAATACAACCTCATGATATGGATATTATTTTCTATATCATTTTTCATATGAAGGAACTAAGGTGCAGGGAGTTTGAGACATTCACCCAAGGTCATAGAGCTTGTGGTTACTGAGCTGTAACTGTTAAATCTGATTGTGTGACTCTGACTCACCCTTCTTTCCATGAGGGCATACACCTTGTGACTGTGCTTCTGATAGTAACATGAATTTACTTCTTCACAGAAATTCAGCTGCATGGTATTCTATGAACTTGATGGCCAGCTCTCTGATATATCAGCATTCCTAAAGTATTTTTATTTCCCCAGCTTTATTGAGGTATAATTGACAAATTAAATTTTTCACATATTTAAGGGGTGCAACGCGATGATTTGATTTACCTGTACATTGTGCAATCGCCACAATCAAGCTAATTAACACATCTGTCATCTCAACTAGTTATCTTTTTCATGTGTGTGTAGTGAGAACACAAGATCTACTCTCTTAGCAAATTTAAAGCATACAATACAGTATTGTTAACTATAGTCAGAATACTGGACATTAGATGCCCAGAATTTATTTATCTTAAAACTGAAAGTTTATGCCCTTTGACTATCATCTCCCCATTTCCCCCACCTCCAGCCCCTAGCTACCACCATTCTACTCTGCTTTTGTGAGCTTGGTTTTTTTAGATTCCACATTTAAGTGACATCATACAGTATCTTTCTTTGCCTGACTTATTTTACTTAGAATAATGCTCTCAAGGTCCATCCATGCTGTCCCAAATGACAGGATTTCCTTCTTTTTTATGGTTGAATAACATTCCTCTGGTTATGTATACCTCATTTTTCAGCAAATCATTTGTCAATGGACACAAGTTGTTTCCATATCTTAACTATTGTGAATAATGCTGGAGTGACCATAGGGGTGCAGATATCTCATCAAGATAACAATTTCACTTCCTTTTGATGTATACCCAGAAGCAGGATTGCTGGATCATATGGCAGTTCTGTTTTTAATTTTTTGAGGAACTTCCATACTACTTTCCTTAACAGCATACAAGGGTTCCTTTTTCTCCACACTTTTCCATCACTTGTTATTTCTTGTCTTTTTGATAACAGTCATCCTAACAGGTCTAAGGTGCTATCTCATTGTGGGTTTGATTTGCATTTCCCTGATGATTAGTGAAGTTGAGCACCTTTTTAAATATCTGTTGACCATTAGTATATCTTCTTTGGAAATATGTCTATTCAGGTCCATAGTGCATTTTTTAATTGGATTATTTGGGTTTTTTGCTATTGAGTTGTATGAGTTCATTGTACATTTTGGATATTAATCTCTTATTAGATACAAGGTGTGCAAATATTTTCTCCCATACTGTAGGTTGCCTTTTCATTGTGCTGGTGGTCTTGTTTGCCATGAAGAAGTTTTTAGTTTGATGTAGTCCTACTTATTTATTTTTCCCTTTGTTGCCTGTGCTTTTGGTGTCATATCCAAAAAATCATTGCCAAGATTAATGTCAAGAAGGTTTCCCTGTATGTTTCTTTCTTTCTTTTTTCTTTTTTTACTGAGGTAACAGTGTTTTATAACATTATATAAATTTCCAGTGTATATCATTATATTTCAACTTCTGTATAGACTACATTGTGTTCACCACCAAAAGTCTAATTGCCATCCATCACCACACAAACGTGCCATTTCACCCCTTTCCCTCCCCCTCCGCCCCTTCCCCTCTGGTAATCACCAATCTATTCTTAATATCTATGTGTTTGTTTGTTATTGATGTCAAAATTGCATTTTAGATACTGTACACATATTAACCTGTGTTTATAGTTATTTTTATGCTTTTGTTTTCTAAAACTTGTAAAAGAATTGGAAGTAGAGTTACAAACCAAAACAAGTACTTAATTTTATACTTGTACATGTACTTACTTGTACCAGAAAAATTTATATTTTTTATGGCTTTGAGTTACAGTCGTGAGTCCTTTTGTTTTCACTTCAAGGACTCCCTTTAGCATGTGCTGTAGGGAAGTCTGATGGTAATGAACTTCCTCAGCTTTTGTTTAGTTGGGAATATTGTAATTTTTCCCTTATTTTTGAAGGATAGTTTACCAGATGTAATATTTGCTGTCGACAGGTATTCTTTTCTCAGTACTTTAAATATACCATCCCACTGTCTTCCAGTATGCATTTCTCAGTTTCTGTTGAAAAATACACTGACAATCTTATTGAGGATTTCTTTTATGTGATGAGTCACTTTTCCCCTGCTGCTTTCAAAATTCTCTCTGTCTTTGACTTTCAACAGTTTGACTATAATGTGTATTGGTGTGGATCTCTTTGGGTTTACCTAAGTTGGAGTTGTTACACTTCTTGGATTTGTATATCCATGTATTTCCTCAAATTCAGGAAGTTTTCAGACATTATTTCTTCTAATAAGCTGAACCTTTCTTTCTTCTCTTTCTGAGACTCCCACAATGCATATATTTGTTGGTTTTAAACATCCCATAAATCCTTTAAGTTCTGTTCACTTTCCACTATTCCTTTTTCTTTTTTCTTCTCAAGCTTGATTTCAAATGATTTGTCTTCAAATTTGTTAATTATTTCTTCTGCCTATTCAGTTATGCTATTGAACTTCTCTAGATAATTTGTCAGTTCAATTACTGTATTTTTTTAGCTCCAAATACTTTTTTGGTTCTTTTTTTATAATTTCTACCTTTGCTGATATTGTTATTTTGTTAATATGTCATTTTTCCTGATCTTCTTTAGTTCTTTGTGTTTTCCTTGATTTTCAGTGTATTGGAGACAGCTGTTTTAAATATTTGTTTACTAAATATGAATGGGCCATATTCCCCATTTCTTTCTATGCCTTGTCATCATTTCTTGGAAATAGAACATTTGAAAAACAACTCAGATTATTATAAGTAAATAAGAAATTATTTAATTAATTATTATAAGTAAATAAGTAAAAAATAAGAATCAGTATATTTTAAGAAATTTCTATAGAGAAATATTGTCTATTTAACTTTCTAAGGTCCTATTCAAAAGGAAGATACTACCATCTTCCTATCCTGCTTTAGAATATGAAGCCAGGTGAATGTGAACAGGAAGATATATATATTTTTTTAATTGAGGTATAATTGACATATAACATTATATTAGTTTCAGGCATACAACACAATGATTCCCTATTTGTATATGTTGCAAAAATGATCACCACTATAAGTCTAGATAATATCCATCACCATACATAGTTACAAATTTTTTTTTCTCATGATGAGAACTTTTAAGATCTAATCTCTTAGTAATTTTCAAATATGCAATATGGTAGTATTAACTATAGTCATCATGCTGTACATTACATCCCCATGACTTATTTATTTTATAACTGGAAATTTGCTTTTTTCCCCATCATATATACAGTCATGTGCCACATCCTGTTCTTTCAGTCAATGACAGACTACATACACAATGGTGGGTCCCATAAGATCAGCACCATATATCCTAGGTGTGTAGTGTAGTAGGCTATACAATCTAGGTTTGTGTAAGTACACTCTATGAGGCTCACACAATTATGAAATCTCCTACTGATGTTTTTCTCTGAACATATCCCCATAATTAAGCAATGCATGACTGTATGGCTACTTTTAAATATCTTAATTTCCCAAAGAATCTCATCCCAGCTTCTTCTTGGAAGGCTGAGGTGTTCTATTGTATTTTTCTGCCCATAGTCTCTTGCCTCCAGCAAGAGTTACAGCCCCCCTACAGTTTTCACACGAGATACCCATCACTATCTTCCATGGTTTCTACCAGCTATGCCATTCATCCCTGTCTGACTTCCAAGTCAAGTGAGACAGAAGCTAGTCCTCTAGGCAGCCCGCAGATAAGCTAGAGCACTGAAAACAAATTCCAGTCTGCCTCTTTCATCCTAAAGGAAGGAAGGAATAATTGAGCCACTTCCTCTTGGCTATACTATACTGCCCCAGAAAGGAAGTGGGGCAAGGTCAATAAAATCACCAAAATTCTTCTACCATTTTTAATGTGGATTTTCTTGATTGTATATTTGCTTTATTGCTGTAGCTGTAAACTTATTTTAGTCTTTCTATAGTTTATTTAATGATTCTGTGAAGGAATAAGGGGCTGAAGCTTCCTAGTCTGCCATCTTTCAAAGTGAGGCTTTTAAAACACACGTTAGATCATCTAACTCTTCTGCTAAAAATCCTTCAAAGGCTTCCTATTGTCCTTAAAATAATATCAAAATTTCTGATTAAGAGCTACCATCTCCTACATGACATTGATACTGCTTAGAGTTTTGAACTCATAATATATGATCATCCACCTTTTGCACAGCCTCCAGTCATATAGGTCCTATTTCTGCTTCTTGAACAAGCCCAGCTCCTCTCCCAACAGGATGGTTGCTCTTGCCTTTCTCTCTGCCAAGAACACTTTCTCCAAGACATTGAAGGACCACCTCCTCATCTTTTTGTTTTCAATTCAAATGACATATCTTCATAAAGTCTTTCCTGACCACCACACTTAAGGTAGCTGTCACTTTTTTATTTCCTTCAACTAGCTTATCTGTTTATCCACTTGTCTGTTTGTGTGTCTCTTCTACCAGAATATTAATGCAATAGCAGAAAGAACAGCAGCACTGAGGAGTGGTTGTGGCTTCCTCTGATCTCAAGGGTGCTCATCTAAATTTCAATTCTACTGGAAATTGACATAATAGTAGATAGACAGACATCTAATTTGCATGGATGAGATTTGGGGTTGTTATATTCTGGAATAAAGAAGTCAGGGATGTTCTTTTAATCCTAGTTGGTGAATCTAGGTATAAAGGCTTCATAGATTTTTTTTTTATATATCAATTTCTATTTAAAATTAAGTAGTACCTTAATTTTATTTGTATATATATTATTTTCTTTTTTCTTTTTTTTTTTTGTGAGGAAGACCAGCCCTGAGCTAACATCCGTTGCTAATCCTCCTCTTTTTGCTGAGGAAGACTGGCCCTGGGCTAACATCCGTGCCCATCTTCCTCCACTTTATATGGGACGCCGCCACGGCATGGCTGACAGGCAGTGCGTCGGCAGGCGCCTGGGATCCGAACCTGCAAACCCCGGGCTGCCAAGCGCGGATGAAACCGCTGCGCCACCGGGCGGCCCCTATATTATTTTCTATTAAAGTAACATTGGTTTATAACAATATGAATTTCAGGTGTACATCATTATATTTCAGTTTCTGTGTGGCTGTGTCATGTTCATCACCCAAAGACTACCTACCATCCATCACTGTACACATGTGCCCTATCACCCCTTTCACCTGCCTCCCACCCCACATCCCCTCTGGTAATCACCAATGTAATCTCTGTATCTATGTGTTTGTTTGTTGTTATTGTTGTTTTATCTTCTACATATGAGTATAATCATACTGTATTTGGCTTTCTCCATCTGACTTTTTTTGCTTAGCATAATACCCTCAAGATTAACCCATCTTGTCACAAATGGCAATATTTCATCATTTTTATGGCTGACTAGTATTCCATGATATATATATATATACCACATCTTCTTTATCTATTCATCCATTGATTGTCACTTAGGTTATTTCCAGGTCTTGGCTATTGTGAATAATGCTGCAGTGAACATAGCGATACATAAATCTTTTCAAATTAGTGTTTTCATGTTTTTTGGATAAATACATAGAAGTGGAATGGCTGGATCATATGGGAGTTCTATTTTTAATTTTTTGAAGAATCTCCCTTTTATTTTCCATAGTGGCTGCATGAGTTTACATTCCCACCAGCAGTGTATGAGGGTTCCCTTTGCCCCACATCCTCTCCAACACTTGTTATTTCTTGTCTTTTTAATATTAGCCATTCTGATGGGTATGAGGTGTTATCTCATTGTGGTTTTGATTTGTGTTTCCCTAGTGATTAGGGACGTTGAACATCTTTTCAAGTGCCTGTTGGCCACCTGTATGTCTTCTTTGAAAAAAATGTCTGTTCAGATCCTCTGCCCATTTTTTTTTTATCAGTTTGTTTGTTTTTTTCCATTATTGAGTTGTATGCATTCTTTAGATATTTTGGATATTAATCCCTTATCAGATATATGATTTGGAAATATCTTTTCCCAGTTGATAGGCTTTCTTTTCATTTTGTTGATGGTTTCTTTTGCCACCCAGAAGCTTTTCAGTTTGATGTAGTACCATTTGTTTATGTTGTTTGTTTGTTTCCCTTTCCTGAAGAGACATATTCAAAGAGATACTGCTAAGACCAATATCAAAGAGTACACTGCCTGTGTTTTCTTCTAGGGGTTTTATGGTTTCACATCTTACATTCAAGTCTTTACTTCACTTTGAGTTAATTTTTGTGTATGAAGTAAGATATTGGTGTACTTTCATTTTTTTTTTTTTTTTTTTTTTTTTTTTTGCATATGGCTGTCCAGTTTTCCCAACACCATTTATTGAAGATATTTTCCTCCCCTTATTGTAGGCTCCTGGTTCCTTTGCCAAAAATTAGCTTCCTAAAATGTGTGGGTTTATTTCTGGGTTCTCAATTCTCTTCCATTGATCTGTGTCCCTGCTTTTTCTGCTAGTACCATGCTGTTTTGATTACTACAGCTGTATAGTATAGTTTGAAATCAGGAAATGTGATGCCCTCAACTTTGTTCTTTTTTCTCAGGATAGCCTTGGCCATTTGAGGTCTTTTGTTTTTCCATTTAAGTTTTAGGCTTCTTTGTACTATTTCCATGAAAAAATGTCATTGGAACTTTGATAGGGATTGCATTGAATCTGTAGATTGCTTTAGGTAGTATGGACATTTTAACTGAGTTAATTCTTCCAATCCATGAGCCCAGAATATTTTTCCATTCTTTTGTGTCTTCTTTGATTTCTTTCAACAGTATTTTATAGTTTTCAGTGTACAAGTCTTTCACCTCCTTTGTTAAATTTATTCCTAGATATTTTATTCTTTTTCTTGGGATTGTATTCTTTATTTTTCTTTCTGCCACTTTGTTAGTGTACAAAAACACAACTGACTTAAGTTTACTGATTTTGTGCCCTACAAGTTTACTGTGTTGGTTTATTATCTCTAATAGTTTTTTGGTGGATTCTTTAGGGTTTTCTATATACAAAATCATGTGATCTGCAAAAAGTGACAGTTTTACTTTTTATTTTTTCAATTTGGATCCCTTTTTATTTTCTTTTCCTTGCTTAATTGCTAGGGCTTCCAATACTGTATTCAGTAAGAGTGGGGAAAGTGGGCATCCTTGTCTTGTTGTTGTTCTTAGAGAAACAGCTTTCACTTTTTTTACCATTAAGTGTGTTAGCTGTGGGTTTGTTATATATAGGCTTTATTATGTTGAGGTGCTTTATTTTTATACCCATTTTATTCAGAGTTTTTATCATAGTTGGATGCTGTATCTTGTTGAATGCTTTCTCTGCAACCAGTAAGATGATCATGTGGTTTTTCTTCATTTTGTTAATGTGATGTGCCACACTGATTGATTTGTAGATGTTGAACCATCCTTGCATCTCTGGAATAAATCCTACTTGGTTCGGTGTATGATCCTTTTACTGCATTGTTTTATTCAATGTGCTAATATTTTGTTGAGGATTTTTGCATCTAAATTCATCGGGGATATTGGCCTGTAATGCTCTTTTTTGTGTTGTCCTTGTCTGATTTTGGTATCAGGGTAATATTGGCCAATAAAATGAGTTAGAAAGCATGCCCTCCTCTTCAACCTTTGGAAAAGTTTTAGAAGTATAGTTATTAAATCTTTGAATCTTTGGTAGAATTCATTGGAAAAGCTGTTTGGTCCTGGACTTTTGTTTTTTGGGAGGTTTGATTACTGTTTTGATCTTCTTTGTAGTGATTGGTCTATTTGGATTCTCTATTTTTTCTTGATTTAGTTTGGAAGGATGTATAATTCTAAGAATTTATCCATTTCTTCTAGATTATCCAATTTGCTGATGTATACCTTTCATAGTATTCTCTTATATTCCTTTGTATTTCTGTGGTATGTGTTCTGGGTTCTCCTCTTTCATTTCTGATTTTATTTATTTGGACTTTCTCTCTTTTTTTCTTGGTGAGCCTAGCCAAAGGGTTCTCAATTTTGTTTACCTTTTTGAAGAACCAGCTCTTAGTTTCATTGATTTTTTTCTATTATTTTTCCTTTAAGTCTTTATTTCATTTATTTCTGCTCTGAGTTTTACAAATTCCTTCCTTCTACTAAATTTGGACTTTGCTCTTCCTTTTCTAGTTCCTTTAGGGGCAATGTTACATTGTTTATTTGAGATTTTTTTTGTTTTTTAAGATAAGCCTGTATTGCTATAAACTTCCCTCTAAGTACTGCTTTCGCTCTATCACATAGATTTTGATAAGTTGTGTTTTCATTTTTGGTTGTCTCCAGTTATTTTTTGATTTCTTCTTTGATATCTTCATCAATCCAATAATTGTTCGGTAGCATTTTATTTAATCTTCACATATTTGTGATTTTTCCAGTTTTCTTCTTGGATTTCATTTCTAGTTTCATACCATGTGGTTGGGGTTTATTGATATTTTGTCAATCTTCTTAAATTTCTTGAGATTTGTTTTGTGGTAAATATGTGATTTATCCTTGAGACTGTTCCATGTACATTCAAAAAGAATGTATATTCTGTGGTTTTTGAATGGAATGTTCTGCATATATCTACTAAGTCCATCTGGTCTAATGTGACATTTAAGGTCAATGTTTCCTTATTGATCTTCTGTCTGAATGATCAATCCATTGATATAAGTGGAGTGTTAAAGTCCCTTACTATTATGTGTTACTGTCACTTTCTCCCTTTATGTCATGTTAATATTTTCTTTATGTATTTGCTTTATGCAACTTCAGTGCTCCTATGTTGGGTGCATAGATATTTATAAGTGTTATATTCTCTTTTTGTATTGTTCCCTTTATTATTATGTAATGCCTTTCTTTAACTCTTGTTACAGTTTTTGTGTTAAAGTCTATTTTTTCTGATGTAAGTATTGCTACTCCTGCTTCCTTTTCCTTGTTATTTGCATGGAATAACTTTTTTCTTCCCTTCATTTTCATTATGTTAGTGTCTTTAGATCTGAAATGTGTCTCTTTTATGTAGAATATATATGGGTCTTGTTTTTTTTATCTATTCAGCCACCCTATGTCTTTCAATTGGAACATTTAGTGCATTTATGTTTAAAGTAATTATTGATAGGTGTGCACTGGTTGCCATTTTGCTACTTTTTTTCTGGATGTTCTTGTATTTCTTCTCTATTCTTTTCTTTTTCTCTTGTTCTCTTCCCTTGTGATTTGATAACTATTTTTAGCATTATATTTGGATTTCTTTTTCTTTATTTTTTCTGTATTTGTTATAGGTTTTGGTTTGTGGTTACAGTGAATTTCATATATAATAACCTCTGTGTATAGCAATCTATATTAGGTAGATAGTCTCTTAAGTTTGACCTAATGCTAAAAGCCTTATATTTTCGCTCCCCCACAATTTATATTTTGACATAGTTTAACTTTTTAAATTTTGTGTATCACTTAACTTATTATTGTAGATATAGATTTTAGTACTTTTGACTTTAGACCTTCTTACTAGCTTTACAGGGGGTTGATCTATGCTTTACTATATATTTGTCTTTAACAGTGATATTTTTTCTTTGATAATTTTCTTATTTCTTTTTGTGACTTTTTCTTTTCCACTTAAAGAAGTCCCTTTAACATTTCTGGTAAAGCCAGTTTCATGGTGGTGAACTCCTTTAGTTTTTGCTTGTCTGGAAAACTCTTTATCTTTCCTTCCATTCTGAATGATAACATTGTTGAGTAGAGTATTCTTGCTTGTGGGTTATTTTTCTTTCAGAACTTTGAACATATTGTGCAACTCCTTTCTAGCCTGTAGGATTTCTGGTGAAAAGTCATCTGGTAACCGGATGAGGTTTCCCTTGTACTTAACTTGTTGCTTCTCTTGTAGTTTTTAAGATTCTCTCTTTAATTCTTGACATTTTAGTTATAAAGTGACTGAATGTGGGCCTCTTTGGGTTCATTTTGTTTCATTCTCTGTGCTTCCTGTACCTGGATGTCAGTTTCCTTCCTTAGGTTAGAGAAGTTTTCAGCTATGACTTTTTCAGATAAGTTCTCTGCCCCTTTGTCTCTGTCTTCTCCTTCTGGGACACTTATGATGTGAATGTTAGTACACCTGAAGTTGTCCCAGAGATCCCTTAGATTGTTCTCAAAATTTTTAATTCTCTTTTCTTTTCTCTGTTCAGTTTGGGTGATTTCCTCTACTCTGTCACACAGATTGCTGATTTGTTCTTCTGTGTCATCTACTCTGCTGTTGATTCCCTCTAGTAAATTTTTCATTTGAATTATTATATTCTTCAGCTCTGATTGGTTCTATTTTACATTTTCTAATTATTTGTTGAAGTTCTCACTGTGTTCATCTATTCTTATCCCAATATCAGTGAGCATCTTTATGACCATTAGTTTGTACTCTATCAGGTGGATTGTTCATCTCTGTTACATTTAGTCATTTTTCTGAGGATTTGTCCTCTTCTTTTATTTGGAACATATTCCTTTGTTTCCTCATTTTGTCTACTTCTCTGTTCTTATTTCTATGTATTAGGTGGATCAGCTACATCTCCAAATCTTGGAAATGTGGCCTTATATTGGAGATAACTTATGGGGTCCACCAGCATGCCCCCCTCTCCACGCCAAAAGCTCCAAAGGTGTGCTCTGTGTGGGTTGCATGTGCCCTTCTGTTCTGGTGGGGCTGCTATTTCTGCAGGCATATGGGTAGGCTTAGCTGACCCCCAGGCTGGCTGGTTGTGGGGCTCAACTGCATGCAGCTGCTATGGATGTGTTATTGTGTGGTGCAAGGTCCCATCATGGCTGGCTGTGAGGGCTGGTAGCTCACAACTACTGCAGGTTTGCTGGTGAGTGGGTCAGGCTCTCGGTGTGGCTGATTGTGAGGTCCAGTGGTGCATGACTGCTGCTATCTCACTGGTGGGTGAGGCAGGTCGCTGGTGTGGCTAATTGCTAGGACCAGGAATGTGCAAGTGTGTCAGGACCCTGGTGTCATTAGCTGCACAGTCTGGTGGTTCACAGCTGCCTCAGGCATGCTGGTATGTGACAGAGGCCCTGGTGTGACAGGCTGCATGGCCTGTGGTTATTGCTTGCTCACTCTTGGATAGGGCAGGTCTCTGACATGGGCTGACTAACAGCCTGGTGATGTACAACTGCCTCTGGCTGACTGGTGGACAGGGCAGGCCCCCAGTGAAGAAGCACACAACCCTTTCAGGCATGTTGGAGGGCAGGGCAGATCCCCTCTGTGGCTAGTTGTGAGGCCCAGTGTCAGAAGTCAGTTGCAGGCTTGCTGATGGGCAGGGCTTGTCCCTGGGGTGGGACAATTTGTCCCTAGGGCTGCACTCAATTGCTTTGGGTGCTCTAGTGGGTGGGGCAGGCCTTTGTGCTAACAGGCTCGAGGAAGAATTCCAAAATGGCGCCTACCAGCATCTTTGTCAGCATAGCTAAACTAGGTCACAAAAATGACTGCCACTGGTGTCTCAGTGCCTGGTGAGGGGGCTCCCCAACCACTTCCTGCCAGTCTGTGATGTGCTCTGAGCTTAGTAAATGAGTCCCTTTTACCAGTGGATTGTGCACTTTTCTATCTGGTGTTTTTGTGCTGACTTCCAGTTTGAGTGAGTCTGCAGGGGCTCTTTAAGAAAAGGTTTTCCTTTCCCTGAAGTTCTATAGTTTTCTTGGGTGTTTCCTCCATTGGATTTCAGTGCCAGATGTTTTGGGGGCTTGTCTATCTTATGCTAGATCTAAGGCCTGGGACGCCTAATGTGAAGCTCAAATCCCCGGCTCCCCCAGGGAAAGCTCCTTACCTTTCAGATCTCTCCTGACCATGAAGTGCAGTGTTTGGGGTGTGCTTTTTTTCCTCAGCAGGACTCTATCTCTGCCTCTTCCACTCCTTTGTGTTGTCCCTTGTTGTACAGCTTCTTTTCATCCAGTTTCCAGATCTCTCTCAGAGGAAATTGTTCCACAGATAGCTGCAGGGTTTTTGTGTCTGTGGATGGAGGTGAACTCAGGATCCTCCTATGCCACTGTCTTCCCTCCTTATGTTTTCTTCTAGGAATTTTATGGGTTTAGGTCTTACATTTAAGTTATTAACCATTTTTGAGTTAATTTTCTCCCTAAAGTCTTTTCTGAAGAATTGTGCTAATATATACTTCTTGGAAAACACACATACACAGAGGAGCAAATATTTCTTTGGTCAAATATGTTTGGAGAACACTTAGTGAGGCACTTTGAGCTGATGAGACTTTAAATTCATATTTTAAAATTTTTGCATAGTTCTCTTTACCACAAAACTTTGAGCCTTTGATTTATTAGTGTATAAGATATAGTCACTTTTTGCTCTCTGCCTCAAATCTTGATCCCTTCAATCCCTATCTCTACACGTCTGCCAGAGACATTTTATTAAAGCACAAGTCCTCAGATCTCAGCATTGAGGCCCTCTGAGTCTCCACAGTGGCCCTGGAATAAAGCCCATGCCCCTCGGCCTGGCATAAAGTGTCCTCAGGATCTTCATGTGGCTGACCTCCCTGGCCTTCTGACACATTCACTACTTTATGAAAAGTTTATTAAATGTGTTTTTTGTTTTTGTTTTTTGGTTCTGAGCCCTTTCTTGGGCTGGTCCATCTATCTAAGTGGCTTTCTATCTCTTCTTCACCTGACTGCCTTAATTCAGGTGCTGTATCCTCCAGGAAAACCCTTAGCTAACTCATTTTAGGTACTTGTCCTCCTTGCATCCTGTACCATCACCTCTCATAATAGTTAATATATCATGTAAAAATGTATGTCCTCCTGTTTTTTTCCAATAATTTGAAAGGACTTTTTTATCCCAGGGTAAGGCATATGACCTAGAGTATGGAATGCATGCTATAAAGATTTATTAAACTGAGCCCCGCACCATCTCTCTGTCTTTGGGTCATGTGTTTCTTTCTCTCTCTCTCTCACATCGCTTTCTCATGCTATCACTGTGAACACAGGCACAAAGTCATGTAAACAAGATCATTGCTGTTATCCAACCAAACCTGGAAGCACTGACATGGAATGACATTTTTCTCTACATCCTATATTTTTTATTAGCGATCTTTACACTTTATGCCCCAATAACAGTATATAGTCACAACTAGCTGTCTCTGCACCCCTAAGACATCAATCTTGTCAAATATAATTGAATCAAAGCACAAGCAGTTATAAATGGAGTGTAGTTGGACAAATGAAAAGAAATAAAAAAGAAAAGAGAAAAGAGACACGTATCCAACCGATACTTTCATTCTAAGCTACTCCTTTGTGAGAATACTACATGGTTTCCTAAAAATTTCTCTTCATTGTTTCCATACTCTTTACTAGCCATAATTTTGCTCTTTATTCAGAAACATTTATCTGTCTCCAACACTGATTCTGATTCTGCTCAAGTTGAGTACTTCTCAGGTTAGGAGCTGAACATGCTATTCTGTGATATAAAATTGTCTACATACCCATTGGAGGCTAGCCTTGGATGGCAGCTTGGGATTTATGACAGTGCTGATGGAAGTCAGAAAACACACTACAACATGCAGTTCAAGTTGTGGCCCCACAGCTAGACTCTATTTCACTTGGATTTTTTGCAGTTTGTAAAATCTCCAAATATTATTCCTGAAGATTACCCAGTTCTCTATACTCTGTGTGGTATGCAATGAATCTCAAGCCACTTGGTTAACCAAGGACTGCCCTCTGGAATGATTAGTGCCAGATTTTATCTGCATTATGCAATCTATGGAAAGTCTTCCTGATCAAAGCCTCTCTCAACACTAGCTTGCCTTAATTTCTGAGATTGATTTCACTGTAACATTCCTCCTTCTCAGGGTAGTGGTTACCCATGGAGTAGGGGACCAGAGGGAAGCATGATGGGGGCTCCCAGGACACTGGTAATGTTCTTTTTCTTGATCTGGACATTGTTTATGGTAGTGGTGCTGATGGTATTAATTTTTAGCACCTCATCAAGATCTGCACTTATTTTTCTGTATGTAGGGTATGCTTCAATAAAAAGATATTTCCTAAGAACCACGTACACTTTAAGCAGGTTAAGGCATTTTTGTCTAGGAATGGTAATATTTCATCACATAGTTTAGTGGAAAGAGAGTGGGCTTTGGGTCTGACAGATCCCAATGAGAGTTCCAAGTCTGCTCTTTACTCTCTGTGTGTTCTTCCCTCCTTTTCTGTTTCCCTGCTTGCTAAATGGGAATTATACCGCCTACTTAATAAGGTGATTGAGAGAATTGAATTGAATAAATAATAGAAAAGCACTTAGTATGAAAAGAAACCAGTGTATGGTGGCCACTGTTATTAATAGCAGCAATACAGTAGCTGAATTAGAAGTGGATAAAGAAAGATGAGAGGCTTTCCTGGTGCGGCTGAGGTGTGGTTGCAGCATCAATATCAAACATTGTTAAGAGGAAGGAAGGCAGGAAACACAAGTGAAATGTATGCCACTGTGTACAGGAAGAAGCAGTGAAATGCACGCAAACACCAAAAGACAAAGTCCCCACCAAGACTGGCCTTGTGTGGAGGAGGTCTCAGTGCTTGCCTCCTCATAGCCTGATTGTCCCTGAGAAGAGCCTGTCAACCCCCAGCCTGAGGGCATGTTTTCATTTTCCCTTTAGTGTGTTCCTTTTCAATTAGAACAAAGACTCCGGAAGGGAGAGTATTTTTGTCTAACAGAGGAACCCTGAGCCTCTAGAGCCATGCCCATAACAGAGCAAGGGGGATTAAAGACGCTACCAGTTCATGATGAGTTTATCAGATTGTATTCTGCTGTATCTCAGTGGCCTGGGATAGTATGGCAGCCATGCATTTGTGAATACCAGCCATGCATTCTTGGGCATATTGGACTCTGATTTATATTTGATTTGAAACAGGGAAGCCAATGCCCCTAGATTTAGGATGCCTCTTGGCGTGGTGGAGAACCGGATTTGAGTCCTCACACTTTCACCTATCAATTTGGAGTGATTACTTAACTTCTGTGAACCATACTTTTCTCACCTATAAATTGGGGAGAAGAAAATTGACATCTCAGAGCAAGTGGGGATCGATGGCACATTATTTATAAAACAGTATCTGATAGGTAGTACGGTAAAGGGTATTTTAAGACAATATTTGACTGGGTGGAATTTTCTGTCAATATGCAGAAAGGAGAACTTTCCTCAGAAGATATTATAACAGTTTATTCACAAGGAGGCTTTAAGAATAAAGTCCAAGCAGAACAAATTAGTGGACTTCTCCTTTTCCTAGGAGATAAAAAGTAGCTGTGGATGTGAAGAAAGTAAAGCATTTGTCACTGAAAGGAGGAGAAAACAGATATATTCTAGTTACATTAGAACAAGTTTTGATTAAGAAGATTGAAGGACTGAAAAGTTTAAAATACTCTTTATGGATATTTAAAATAAAGCAAGAGTAAATTCTAAAACAAGTGTGAGAAAGTCCAATAGTTTTTCACCTTTTTCCCATGATGACTACATCAATCCTTAAAAATACAAGCCAAGTAGTCGAGTATCATATTCTTACAAAATGTTTGTATGTATGTCTATTCATAGGGGAAAAGCTGGAAGTGTTGAAGGTTTAAGAGCTTAGAGAACAAAATATAGATGGATGGATATCAAATCTTAGAATGACGAAAGTCTTCAAAGAAAGTGGTTAAATCAAGAGGGGAAATAACAGTTCCACAATCTTTTAGATAATAAGTGAATAAATAAATATAGCAAGGAGGAAATGAAGAGTGTTCACAAATAAATATAATAAATATTTAAACAAAATATTTACTATATAAAAAGTCATATGAATCCATGAGAAAAAAATATTAAGAATCCAATAAGATAAATGGGCAAAAGTCCTAAAGTGTTCATTTTAAATGAGGAAATATGAATTCTCAATAATATATGGAATGATATTTAACCTCTCTAGTAATCCAAATAAATTTAACTTAAAACCACCATGAGACATATTTTCCCTTCTTTCAAAAAATTTAAACTAGTGAATCATTCAGGACTGACAAGATGATGGGAAAGATATTCCCTCACACACTTCTGTGAGTACGTTAGAACTTTTCAGAAAGCATGTTTGCAATTACTTTTGAAATGTTCACATGTAGTTCAAATGACAGAGTAGTTCTGCTCTGAACATTAAATAAATAACCTGGAATACAAAAAATGTAACTTGAAATGATATTAATTCTAGTGCTAATTATAGTAGGGAAAACATAGAAAAAAATTTGGAGAGGTGAGGAAAATTATAAGTTAGTCATAGGATAGAATATTATGCAATCTTTGATGATGATTGAATATTATTCATAGCAACATTAGAAAAGGCTTTATTTATAAAATAAAAAGTAGCACAAAAATTACCCATATAGTATGACCTATAATATATAAGAAAAAATATTTAAAAGGTAAGTATACATGTGTTTATAGGTATATACTTTTATGTATTTAAACTTATATTACTTTAATAATTGAAGATAAAAATAACTCCAAACAATAAGTTAGGTAGCAATTATGCAATTCTTTTTGTTGAAGCCATAATTTTTTTCAAGGTTAATCCACAGAGTAGTCATGCAGATGTAGTGGAACTATTTGCAAAAAAAGATTTTAGAGAGGTTTTCAATCTCCAAATGTATTTTTGCCTATTTGGGAAGAAGTTATTAAGTAAATCGAAAGAGGGAAGCAGTTGATTACGCAAGAGACCCCATTCTCACTCAAGCCAGCCAATCAACCCGTCTTCACACAATAGCCTGGCTCCGCCTGCCTCCAGTCTGATCTGCTGCTATTCTGTGTCTTTGGGTTGTCCTCGATTTTAACTCAAGGCTTATCCTTCCTACTTGCTCTCCTCTCTGCTGACTCCTTTGAAGAAGAATCTTCAACTGCTCCTGCCCAAAGTCCTCCACCTTTATTCCTCTATTCCTCCCTGTAACTTTACAGGTCATCACATTTTGTTTCATTTTTCCATATATTTTCTATTCAAGCAAAGAAATAGCATGTACTATGTACTACACTACGTGACTTTATTTATGTATGCGTATATGTATGTATGTATGATGTGTTCATTTTTATTTTTTCTTGTGAAATATAAAACACATAAGAAAATAGCACAAAATAAAAGTACATAAAATGTTTTGTTATTGAATGAATAGCCGTGTAGTCACCACTCACATTTAGCCACATGGAAGCATCACTCCAGAGGCCACCTTCACAGTCCTCCTTGCCATTAGCCTTCGCTCACCCGAAAAAATTGACTATACTCTAACTTTTATTGAAATTACTTCTGGTTTTTCTTCATAATTTTGCTAACTAAACATGCATCCATAATGCTACATTTTTGTTCTCCCTGTGGTTGTAGAATTTATCACACTATAAAAGGAAAGCCTCATTATATATTTATTTGTGTCAGATTCCTTTTATCAGCATGTTTCTGAGATCCACCTGTGTTACTGTATATACCTGTAATGTAGTCGTGTTAATGGCTATACACTGTTTCATTGTATAAATATATCACAAACTAGCCATTCTACTGTGGTCAGACATTTGAATTGCTCTTTTCTTAGGATACTGTTAAAATGCAACCATATATATGTTAGTACAGGTATTTTGAGACACATGTGCATATTTTCCTTTTGATAATGTAGAAGCGAAACTGCTCTGTCAGAGCATATGCATATTTTTAATGTCAGTAGATAATGTAAAAAAGCTTCCTCAATTAGTTGTTCTGCTTTACACTCCCATCTAGAATAATGAACATTCTGTAATTTTCTTATCATTTAATGTTGATTTTTTTGTTGTTTTATTTGTCTGCCACTCTGTCAATGATATGGTTGTAAGTTATTGTGGTTTTAAAATATGCCTCCCTGATTACTAAGGAGCATGAGCATCTTTTGTATTTTAACTACCCACTTGGATGTCCTGTTTGTGCAATTGCCCTTTTTTGGGGCGGGGGGTGAGGAAGATTAGCCCCGAGCTAACATCTATTGCCAATCCTCCTCTTTTTGCTGAGGAAGATTGGTCCTGAGCTAGCATCTGTGCCCATCTTCCTCTATTTTATGTGGGATCCCTGCCACAGCATGGCTTGATAAACAGCGCATATGTCCATACCCAGGATCTGAACCTGCAAACCCTGGGCCGCGGAAGCAGAGCATGCAAACTTAATCACTACACCACTGGGCCAGCCCCATGTTATTTCCCTTTTATCCTTTTTACTTCAGTAAGTTCCACAGTAATGCCTCTTCTTTCATTTCTGATTCTAGTAATTTGAGTCTCTTTTCTTTTTTCTCAGTCAGTTTCGATAAAACTTTGTCAAATTTAGTGATCTTTTCAAAGGACCAGATTTAGTTTCATTGATTCTCGTTATTATATTTCTTTTCTCCATTTCATTATTTTCTGCTCTAATCTTTATTTCCTTTCTTCTGTTAGCTTCAAGTTTAGTTTACTCTTCTTTTTCTAGTTCCTTAAGGTGTACAGTTTTGTTATTTTAGATCTTTCATCTTTCTTAATATACCATTTACAGCTATAATTTTCACTCTGAGCACTGTTTTTGCTGCATTCTATGTTTTAGTATCCTGTGTCTTCATTTTTCACTTATCTCAAAATATTTTCTAATTTCCCTTTTGATTTCTTCTTACAGCTATTGATTATTTGGGAATGTTATTTTATTTTCAAATATTTGTGAGTATCCTAAATTTCTTTCTGTTGTTAGTTTCCCATTTAATTTCACTGTGGTCAGAGAACATACTGCATATTATTTCTACCCATTTAAATGTATTGAGGTTTGTTCTATGAACTAGCATATGCTCTATACTGGAAAATGTTCCATATGTACTTGAGAAGAATATATTTTTCTGCTGTTGTTAGGTGGAGAGTTCTATTGATGTCTGTTATGTATAATTGGTTTATAGTGCTTTTTATTTCTTATATGTTCTTGTTGATATTCTGCCTCATTGTTCTATTCGTTATTAAAAGTAGAACATTGAAGTCTCTGACTATTATTATTGAATTGTCTATTTCTTCCTTCATTTCTGTAAGTTTCTGCTTAATGCACTTCAGTGCTCTGTTACTAGGTGGGTATATGCTTATAATTGTTATATCTTCCTAATGTATTGATCCCTTAATCTTTATAAAATGACTGTTTTATCTCTAGTAATATTTTTGTTTTAGAGTCTATTTTGTCTAATATTAGCATAACTCCTCCTAGTTTCTTGTGGTTGCTGTCTAAGTGATATATCTTTTTACTTTCAATCTAGTTGAATCTAAAGTGTGTTTCACATAGACAGCATATAGTTGGGTCATATTTTTTATTCAGTCTTGCAATCTTTGCCTTTTTATTGGATTGCTTAATCTATTTACTTTTAATGTTATTATTGATACAGTTGGATTTACCTTTGCCAGTTTACCTTTTGTTTTCTATGTATCTTCTGTCTTTTTTGTTCTTCTATTCTTACTTTTCTTCTTCCATTGGCATTAAGAGAATGTACTCTAATGTAACATTTGAATTTCTTTAATAATTTTTAAATATATTTTTTATTATTTCCTTGCTGGTGTTATAGGGTTTACTATATACCTCCTAATGTATCAGAATCATCATCATATTCATACTAACTTAATTCTAGAGAGATATAGAAATGTTACTGCTATAAAGCTCTACTTCTTTCTCCCTCTCTTTGTGGTGTTATTGTTATATATATATTAAATCTATAAATATATTAACTGAAAAATGCATTGGTATAATTATTACTTTGATAAGTTTATGTATTTTAAAGAAGCTGATGTAAAAAAGGAAAGTAAATATTTATTTATTTATAGCTTCTATAATATTAACCTTCTTACTTATCATTTCTGGTTCTCTCCATTTGTCCTTGTGGGGTTTGCATTACCATCTGGAGTCATCCTACTAGCCCAATATAGTTTTGCTCTCACCCACTTCCGATGTTCTGTTATTAGCAAATATATTACATGTCAATATGTTAAATACCCAATAATATATTGTATACATGTTATTTTATACAATTTCCTTTTAAGTTAGTTAACATAAGAAAGAAGAAAAATATGCAATTATCCTGTCATTTATAATTACACAATTATTTTTAAAGTTGCTCTTTTTTGTGTGTGTGGATTCAAATTACCATCTGGGATCACTTGATCTCAGTCTAAAGACCTTTCTTTAGTATTTTTTGCAAGGCAGATCTGCTAGCAACAAATTCTCTCACTGTTTACTTATCTAGGAATGTCTTTATTTCCCTTTCCTTCCCAAAAGACAGCTTGGCTACATATAGGGTTCTTGGTTGACAGGTTTTTTTTTTCTTTGAGCACCTTAAATAGGTTATCTCACTGACTTGTGGCCTCCACTGTTTCTTCTTCTAAGTCAAATGCTAATTTTTTTCGCATTCCTTTATGTTGCATCAATTTATACTTCTGCAAGCAGTGCAAAGTGTTGATGTGCACCCTTTCTGTAGAATACTGGCTCCCCCAAAATATGTCAGGAATTACCTTGATTAGATAAAGATAAGTTTACCACAATAAGGTATAGCAAGCAGTACCTTGACAGAGTCTTAGTTGCAATGAGAATGGGAAGGCAAAGTTGAAAAGTTCATAAGGTTTTTGAATCTGATTTAAGGCAGGTCTTTCACTGTGGGGATTGAATACCATTGTGTCATGAACATGATGAACTCAGCAAAGTGAGGCTACTGAGGCAACTGGAGCAATGCCTTGGGGAGTAAACTGTGGTTTCATGCTATCTACAGAACAGTTGAACAATTTATATTTACTTAAAGAGGTGGGGTTTTTTTGGTTGTTCTTGGTAGGGAGTTTTTGGTAGGGAGAGTTTCAGAAGGAAATAACAGTTATTTGCAACTTTTTTCTCCTTCTGAAATAGTGGTTATTTTGATGAAGACAGTAAGCTGTGTGGGTGTCAGCATGATTGATTTTTGGTTGTTCTTCTTATGTTGAATATTAGGTATTGTCAAACTTTAATTTGTGCCAGTTAAATGAGTGTAAAATGGTATCTCTTTGTGGACTTGATCTATTTTCTCTGATCACTAATGATGTTAAATATATCTTTATATGTTTAATGACTTTGTTTCCTCTTCTGAGTAATTTGTATCTATACCTTTTACACATTTTTCTCCTCTTGTTGTTTGTGCTTTTCTTATTGACATACATGGGTCGTTTATACATTCTTGATGTGTATTTTTTCCTGGTTGTGTATAGAAAATGATTTCTTCAATTTGAAACTTGTCTTTTTTACTTCTCTTGATGAATCAGGGTCATCATTATGAACAGCAATAATATACTGCAGTCTACATTTTTTCAGTAGTAGAGTCTAGTTTTCAAATTTATTTTTAACAAATCTTACTATACTGTAGTGTTAGATGTATTTCCAGCTTTGTGAAGTGGTTATAGACATTTGAACCAACACTTCTTGTTTTTCATCCTTTCTCTTATTCCTAAGAAATTAATATTACTTCTCACCGAGAGCTGCCCTTAATGAAGTTTTAAATCTAATGTTTTTCTTTTATATACAATGCCTACATCACCATTTACTGTATTTTATTTCATGATTTTATAGAGCTTTGGCAAATGCTTTATGGATAAAATAGTTCTGTGATTTTTCTGACCCCTCCCCATGGCAATTTTAATTCAAAGCATAACCTATTAAATTTATTGAGAAATATGTTCAACTTAGTTGTACTTATATTTCTCAAGATTATTTAACTGAGACACCTTATTCATTTTAATCTTAATATATCCCTGATTGTCAAAGGAAATCTTGTTTCAACTTAGCTTTGCTCTGAAAGGCTACAAGTGCTAAAAATATGAGAGATCATCAAGCTAGTAGAACTTAAATGAAATATACATAAAACTATTTAAAACTTTCAAACATTTCCAAGTATACTATCTCATCTAATTGATCATGCAGATTGTGTACAATAAAAAGATTTAGCGTCAACTGGCTTAGGCTATTAATTATAAAGATGAAGGCCTGAAACATCTCCCAACTTGCTTGGAAGATATGAATAAATACTTCCCAGATAGCTTAGAAAAATTATAAATTGTGATTAGAATATAAACTGACAGAACATGATCATAGATGAACTTATTTTAAAAATAACCTCATTGCATGGTACATTATTGGTCACAGGAAGCATCTTTAGCATTTTTATGGCTGACATTTATTTATGACTTTTATGAAAGCATCATTGCTGAATCCATATGGTAGTAAATAAACTAGACTTGACATGAAATGTTAATAGAATGCAGAAGACATAATGGAAAATTGCTACCATGATACATTTCCATATCAGTTTGCACTTCTAATAAGATTATTATCCATCCAAATTATGGCTCTCTACACTTAATAACATCTTTGGATTTTACAGACATGTATGTTTACAACTTTTACATTGCTTAAGAAAGTCAAAACTGTTTTAAAATGTGGATAAATAGAACATTCTCCCCAAAATATACTAGTGTTAGTCAAATAAATAAGGTTAAAAGGTATTTTATAAGTTAAGTGCAGTCAAGCCTGTTGCAAAACTACATGGATGTTGTAGTCAAAAGCATATTAAGGAATTTTTAATTAATTGACATTCTGTTTGAAAGAGAATCCAATCCCTACAGTATATAGGACCCCTCATAATATGCCCTTCAGTCCTCTCTAGCATTTTCTGCACTTCACCACCACATGTGCACTTTATGGAACTACTTGTGCTTGACCAATTCTATTATACTTTCTCAACTTCCCCTCCTGCCACGAAATATCCCTTAGCTTAGAACATACTCCTGATTAATTAATTTCGATTAGTTATTCAACAGTCAGCTAATTTAATCAAAATGCCTGCAAACCAATCTCTGACCATCCATTCTTACCACCATGTTGTGACTTTTTCTATGGTCTCATTGTTCCCTGTGCTCTCTACTGACTTCTATCTCAGAATATACCACTTTGTGTTGTAATTCTTTACATCTTCCTTTCTTCTTGTGAGACTCTAGTCTGAGTTTAGATAATACATCATCTCTGTATTTCAAGTACATAGTACAATGTCTAGCACTGGGTAGAATCCATTGCATTTACAAAAGAAAGGAAGGAGGAAAGAAAAGAAAGGAGAAAAGGAAGTAGTTATGGTTAGAGAAGGCAAAAGAGAGAAAGAAAGATAAAAGGAAGAGACAGATAAGATTAAAATATCTAATCTCTATCAAATTCCCCCAATGACTTCCTGTCTCACTGAGAATAATAGTTTAAGTGATTCCACTGGTCTAGAAGGGGCTACATAAGATGGCTCCTTTAGTTTCTCACTTTACTTCTTAAGACTCTCTCCTCCTTTTGTCACCATTTCTGCCACACTCTTTTGCAGTTCATCAAACTCCATGCTGCTACCTTAGTGCTCTTGTACTTGCTGCACCTCACATGCTCTTTCTTCAATTGTTCACATGGTCTGCTAGCTCACATCATTCAAAGTTTTGCTCAAATTTCACCTTTAAATCCCACACCCCAACATAGCCCACCTGCCTTATGTGCTTTTCTTTTATCATTTGATTTATCACCGTGAAATATAGTATATATTTTATCTATTTTGTATATTTTCTGCCTCCTACCCCTGGAGGGTAAACTCCATAGAGGTAGGGTTCTTTCTCTGACTTTGTCCCACACTCTATCCCCAGTGCCTGGAAGAATGTGATTAATAGCAAAAGGACGGCAGAAAGTGGCTCACTCAATTAACAAACAGATTGATCATGAAACCCTCCCATGCAGCACCTGAAGAAATGTTAACTGTATTCTTAAGAGAGAAGTATGACTTAGACTACAGGTTGGCAACTTCTGCCTGCCACCTGTTTCTGTAAATAATTGGAACACAGCCGCACCTTTTCATATCTATATAGTTTATGGCTGCTTTTGTGCTACAATGGAAGATTTGAGTAGTTGTGACAGAAACTGTATGGCCTAGAAAGCCTAAAATATTTACCATCTGGTCTTTTACGAAAAAGGTTTGCCAATGTCTGGCTTACAATGCCCATTAAAATTTGCCTGATATAGAGGTCTTTGTGGTTGCAAACCTATGTTGTTTAATGCCATCTAATTCCCAATGGTAGCTCAATGAAAATTTTGATTTATATGTGATCATTGAACTTTATCGGAATGATTTTTAAGTTTTATTACGGTTGGACTTCAGATATCTAAAAACCTGTTTGATGCACTTAGAGCTGCTCATTGAAAATCCAGAATGTGAAAATGGAAATGGAAGTCATTGATAGAAAAGTCAAGATCTAAATATTGGAAGAAAACAATGTGTGGCAATATCTAACCTCCTGTGACCTTCAGTCTGAAGGAGATATTGTGTCGAAACTAGATAGATAGATAGATAGATAGATAGATAGATAGATAGATAGATAGATAGATAGCTGGAGAGATAGAGGGATATAGAGATAGAGAAAGAGATAGATAGGAATTCGCTGTCTGCGATCAGATTGCTAAAATAAAGATAGGACGGGTGAAGAGAAAAATAATTTTCTGCCACCCAGAAGGAGATTGTGGTATACCCTTGAGATGGTCAGGCAGAGAACTCCTACAAGCAGTAGCAGAAAGAGAAGCTGTGCCCAGGGTCCCAGGGCAGAAGGAACAGAGAGAGCACCAGTGGCAGACCAACAAGCAGGCTCTAAACACCAAGTAAAGAAAGAGGGGACTGTGAGCCATGGACACTGAGAAAACAGCAGCCAGAGTAGCAGAAGGGCAGAAACACCAGTGTTGGTGCAGTGATGTGGGGAAACTCTCGCCCTTGGGACTCCCAGAGAGACACCAGATAGGCTAAGGGCTTAACTCTGCACTAAGCAAGGGGATGGGGATGTTGTTGTAGTTGCCTTGGGCTATACTGTTGCTCAGCCTGCTTTATTTTTCCTCATATCTATAATGTGCTTTGCTTGGATGAATAAATTTATAGTTTGTCAAACACAAACAAAACCTTTAAAATATTTAAATAGATAAGTAGTTAGTAAGCAAAACTTTTGTTAGATATAGGAAACATTCACATGACATGTTAAGTGTAAGATATTTAGTGAGGAAGTAGACCATATGGGTCAGACATGGACAGAGATGGGAGGACTGAGAGATATTTATGAAGTAAGTATCCATGATATATAAGTATATAAAAGAAATTAAAAATTTAGGTAACACTCAACACACATGGGTCTTTAATTTTTATGAGGTGTTAATTCAGTCACACATCAGTGACACACATTCTGGCCTCATATGTCCTCTGCCCAGGAAACACAAATAAATCCCATGGCTGTTCATCCAGCTAATTGTCAACCTACAGCTGTGCCTAGCTACTTGTTCCTGTGTGTCTCCAATGGATGAAGTGTGTTATTGGCCCAAGGAACTTTTGGTCTGTGGGTGTCATTGTTTGAACCTCAATTCTAACCTTGTTTTTCCACCACTAGCAAGAAGGCAGATGTGGCAGTCAGAGAGTCAGGACATTTGAATACTGCATGCCCCAGCATTCAGGTAGTGAGGACCTCCTGTCTCACTTGCACCCTATTTTAAGTGTCTTGACTTTTGCCATCTCTTTCCCCTTGCTTCTCACTCTATGTTTTGAATTAAGCTGTGTAATTTAAATGAGCTGTTGTGACTTGAGCATTTTAATCTGGTCTGTGAGACATGCTGCCCAGTGCCCACTAGGACAGCTTGCTTGCTGTTGTGCTTGGAGACCACCAGACAATTTCCCACACAATAGTATCACTAATCACCTTCCATATTACATATTTATTTGTTTAGTTCCAAGGCCTATACAAGTTCATGCAGAGTGGAAGGTACTCCAGAAGTATTCATAGAATGAAAGAATAAAACTTTTAAAGTGCCCTGACCTAGGAGGCACCCCTGCTGTGACACTCAGAATATTGTACAACATACAGTTAAACATTTAACAGAAATTTCAAGAACCAACAAACCAGAGACTCTCATGTTCATCCTTATATTCTCCAAAGTGTAAGAAATAATTTTTAGATCATGCAATTCAACTCAATAGTTATAATAGTAAAAGAAAAAGGTTACATAGCACCTACTATATAAGGTGCAATTCTAAATGCTTTATATATAATGAATACTTAAATCATGACAGTTACCCGACAATGGAGATGCTGTGATTAGCTCGTTTTTTCAGATAAGGAAACTGAAGCCCAGGGAGGTTATGTAACTTTTCCAAGGTTATGAGGGACAGGATTTAAATCTTAAAATCCTGCCTGTCGTTTTTAAAGAAGGATCAGGGAGATTAAAGAATTCACTTGCGGTCATGAGGTTTGGAAATGACAGAACTGATACTAGAAGATAAACATTCTGACATCCAATCAAACTTTCTCTCACCAAAACTCCACTAACACTAAGCATTTTTTAATAAACTCAAGGATATGCAAATATTATATAACAATACAACATTAATAATATATTATAATAAAGAATTATAATTTTGGGGCTGGCCCAGTGGCGCAGCGGTTTAGTCCGCGCTTGGCAGCCCGAGGTTCGCTGGTTCGGATCCCGGGCGCCCGCCGACGCACCGCTTGGCAGCCACGCTGTGGCGGCATCCCATATAAAGTAGAGGAAGATGGGCACGGATGTTAGCCCAGGGCCAGTCTTCCTCAGCAAAAAGAGGAGGATTAGCTACGGAAGTTAGCTCAGGGCTGGTCTTCCTCACAAAAAAAAAAAAAAAAAAAGAATTATAATTTTATATACCATACTATAAAATAAAACAAGTATTATAAATAAATAATTAAATAACTTTTATAAAATAATTATTAATGAACTTTCAGAAATATTTCCTCTAACTGGGGACATTTTTATTTTGTAGAGAATCTTCTTATAAATGGCCTTATATTTTAAATTTTGGTTTCCACATCTTCATCACTAGTCTATAAAAACATAATTGATTTTTGGTTTGTCTTATATTTTGTGACCTTGCTGAACTGACTTATAAGTTCTAAGAGTTTTTCGGTTTTGTGGATACCATATGATTTTCCACATAGACATTCTTGTCATCTACCAAAACAGACAGTTTCATTTCTTTGTTTCTGATCTAGATGCATTTTATTTCCATTTCATACCTCACTGCAATGGCTAGATTCTCCAGAGCTTTGTTGGTGAGAGTGGACCTTGTCTTCTCCCTAATCTCAAGGGAAAAAGATTCGCTGTTTTACAGTTAAGAATAATTTTAGCTAAAGGTTTTCTTTTTTTTTTTAAGACACTCTTTACCAATTTGAAGAAGCTTTCTTTATTTCAATTTTTCTGAGAGGTTTTATCATGAATGGATGCTACATTTTACCAAAGGCTTTTTCTGCATTAACTGAGAGGATCATGTGATTTTTCTTTTTTAGTATGTTAACATGTCAAATTTATTTAATTGATGTTTGAATAGTGAATCAGTTCTGCTTGCATCCCTGGAATAAACCCACTTATTCATAGTATATAAATATATATTTTATATTGCTGAATTTTATTTGTTAATATCTGTTGAGGATATTTGTATCTGTCATGAAGGATGATAGATTCATGAGGATGAATTCATGAAGGATGTTAGCCTCTATTTTCTTTTCATGTACTATATTTATATGCTTTTTATGTAATAGTAATTCAAAAAATAAATTTAAAAAATTTTCATATTCTTCTACTTTTTGGAAGAGATTGTGAAGAATTGGTATTAATTATTCTTTAAACATTTTGGAGAATATTCCAGTTAAACCATTTGAACCTAGAGATTGTTTTTTTGGAATTTTTAAATAATGAATTTTTCACTTAACAGGTAGAGTGTTGTTATTAAAATTATCATTTAATATTTAGTGAGTTATTGGTAGTTTCTATTTTTCACGAATTGGTCTATTTTGTTTAAGTTGTCAAATTTATGTGTGTTGAACTGTTCACACTAGTCCCATATTATCCTTTGGAAGTCTGCAAGACTTAGAATTTTATTCCTCATGTCAGTAATTTTTGTTTTCTCTCTTTTTTGCTAGAGGTTTGTCAATCATATTAATGCTAAAAAAAAAGGTTTTTTTCATTGGTTTTTCTGTATTGTTTTCCTGTTTCCAGTTGCACACATTTATGTTCTTATCTTTATTTTAGAGTTTTTCTCTTTTCTGATGTACACATTTAACGCTATAAATTTCCCTCTCAACACTACTTTAGCTGCATCTCATAAATGTTATGCTTTATTTTTATTTTATTTCTCTTGAGACTTCCTCTTAGACTCATGATGGAGTATTTAGAGGTATGTTTTTTCATTTCCAGGTGTTTGGAGAATTTTCTGTTATCTTTATATTATTGATTTTTAGTTTGATTCCATTGTGGTTGTAGAACACACTCCATATGATTTCAATTCTTTCAGGTGAAATTGTTATTTAATTGTTGAGATTGATCTTATGACTCAAGTTATGGTTTATCTTTGTATATGTTCCATGGGCATTTGGAAAAATATATTCTGCTGTTGTCGGGGTGGAATATCTGTAAATCAATTAGGTGGTTGATAATGTTGTTGAGTTCTTCTATACCCTTGCTGATTTTCAGTCCAGGTATAGTATTCATTATTGACTGAGGGGTGGTGAAGTTTTCACTTATAATCATGTGTCTATTTCTATTTTCCTTATATCAGTTTTTTCTTTACAGATTTTGCAGCTGTGTTGTTACATACACATTTAGGATAGCTCTATCTTCTCAATAGACTGACACTTTTATTGTTATAAAATGTCTGTCTGTCTCTGGTAATTTTCTGTGTTCTCAAGTTTATGTTATCTGATATTAATATAGTCACTCCTGCTTTCTTTTGATTAACATTTTAATGATGTAACATTTTCTATCTTTTTATTTGCTTTCAACCTATCTATATTGTTATATTTGAAATGAGCTTCTTTTAGACTATCTCTATTTTGGTTTATGTTTTATAATCCATTCCTCTAATCTCTATATTTTAATTGGTGTATTTAGATAATTTATATTTCAGGGTATAAGTCTGCCATTTTATTTACTGTTTTCTCTTTTCTCTCTGTGTTGTTTTTTATGTTGTTATTGTTTTTCTGTTCCTTTTTTCCTGTTTTCCTGTGGGTTACTGGAATATGTTTTAAAATTCTGTTTAGATTATTCAATAGAGATTTTGAATCCATTTCTTTGTACAGAATTTTTAATAGTACATTTTGTTTCCATTATATATATTCATAACTTACCACAGTCTACTTCTATCATCATTTAAAAGTTTGAACTACAGAATTCTTACCACCTTTATGTCCCATTATTCACTCATCTTCTTCATTTATGTTGTAATTTTTTTAAATATTTCATCTGCATTAATTTTGAATCACATCAGATAGATAGTGTTAAAATTTTTGCTTCTATGGTTTAATGTAACTCAGAAAACTCAAAAAGAGTGGGGGAAACTGATTATATTTACCCGTATTTTTCCCTTACTGTGTTTTTTTTTCCTTTCCTGATGTTCCAAAGTTCCCTTTTTATCATGTCCTTTCTGGTTAGAGAAAGGATAATTTCTTCAGCTTTTCTTTTAGAGTAGTTCTGCTAGAAATAAATTCCCTTAATTTTTCCCCACCTAAAATCTCTTGTTTTTTTTTCTTTGTTTGTTTTATTTTTCCCTGAAGGATATTTTCACTGAATATAGGATTCTGGAACTTCCAGTTTCTCACTAGGCCTTTCCTGACACCTCTCTGGATGGGCGAGATAGAATTTCCTCATTACTGCTCCCCGCATGGCATCCATTGACTCAAGGAGTTGGGGGAGGATACTTGTTACTGCCTCGTTGGGGTCAAAATCCTGTCTTCCTACTCATCAGGGGAGTTTGGACCCCTCATCAGCCTGGCAAGGATGGAAATCTAGGCTCTCCACTCAGCATTGCTGATGGGGGTAGAGTAGAACTTAGTTTCTTCTGTAGCATTTGGTTGAGGTAGAGTGGTTGTTATCTAAACACTTCATGTCTTGCTAGGCTACAATTCTCTGGTCTTTTGTCTAGCGACAGCAGGATTTTGTTGAGGCATTTATTGCCTTCACCCATTGATATTATTGGGTTGTCAGATTCTTTCACCCCAAGTCTGGGATATATGGGGCAAAAAAGAAAACCCAGGGATCTCACCACTGTGTCATTTCTTGGGTTCCTAGGCAGTCTACCACCTCCTCTCCACCTTTCAGACTCTTCTCATGTTTTCTTTTGTTGTTGTTTTTTGTTTGTTTTTATATGATGTCCTTGGATTCTAGCTGTTCTTAGCAGGAAGGATAGAGAAATTATGTCTACTCATCTTCCTGGGAGAAGAAATTCCTAACAACTTATTCTATAAACATCTCTTCATATGAAAATAAGCTTGCAATATTTTCTATAAAAACGATGTAAAGTTAATTTAGGCTTTCCTTTTGCATGGTTGATTTGATTTTTTTTAAATTATCATTACTGATAGTTTATTAAAGTTTCCTGCAGCTTCACCACCCATTTTTGGTAATGTCATATTTGATCTAGCTCTGTAGTTTCTTGCTGAGAAACACTTCTTGCCAAGTGCCAGGTCCTCAGTGAACTCCAGGGCTTTGATCTTACTTGGCTGGCACCAGAGGGCATCTGCCACAGCAGTAAGTCAGCAGAGTGAACTAAGTCGCATTCTCGCCAGTAACACCTGACCCCCATCACTGGGTCATCATAGTGCTCTATGACAACATTTAGTTTAGAGTCGTCCCCTTCGGGACAAAGACAGGTTTCAGACCCAGCATTGTCCATAGGCTTGTGATCATTAAAGGCTATGGGATGTAGCCAGGCTGGGGCAGCAATCTAGGCCTCTGGGGCACAAGTGAGTCTTACAAAGGGCCATTGTAAGTGAGGAATCACAAAGCCCAGGCTTTCTGAGCTTCAAAATTAAATCCAAATGAGCAGCAAATAAAGTTGAAATTTGCTTCTCTGAATCTCACTAATTCAATTTTTTGGCAATTTAACTTATGTTGAGGTAAAATTTCTTCATTCTTTTGAAAAAGTGATATGGTTTAACAAACTTTAGACACTATTGTAAGGTACTGAATTAATGCAAAGAAAAATAAAAACTATATCCAAATGTTTTAAGCATTATTTGCAGATGAATGTGGCCAATTATATAATCAAATCTTTTATTTATAATAATTTTTATAATTTCATTGTGCTTTTACATATGCCATGGTATTTGAACCTTTAAAAAGTAATATGTGAGAAGCGTAATAAATATTACCAGATGCATTTTTATCTTGAACCTCTCAGTCCCATCCCTGACGCCTTCCACCAGCGACCTACTCACATTCGTTGACATCCAGCTCTTAAAAGGAGCCCTGAACAACATCATTGTCAACATCCCTAACACATTGTACTAGCTGTTTTGCATGTTTTTCTCATTTTATATTTTCAATATCTCTCTAAGGAAGTCACTATTATTATCCTCACATTGCAGAAGAGGAATTATGCTTAGGAAGGTTGATTAATTTGTTCAATATCACATAGCTGATAAGTGACCAAGCTAAGAGTCATTCAGACTGTTAGATTCCAGAATGTATGCCCTAGAGACGCGTCCAAATCTCTTTACTCTTCAATGTGCTCTCATCCCAGCACCCTGATCCCAAATTCCTGGGTCTGTAACCAACTTCCTTCCAGTTTCTGCCGCCATTAACGTTGTCACTTGGTATCTTCTCTGTGAACCCTACCTCCTAATAGTTTCCAGCACTTCCACATTTCACACGGAGACATGGAGGAGGAATCTGATGGATTGAAACCAAAACACATGAAGGTTATGACCTGTCCAAGGTGACAGTAAATCCCTCTCAGAGTGCTTTTCTGTCCACTCTGCTTTTCCACTATTCATGCTGACTTCTGAAGTTTTCTTCCTTACACTGGGTCAAGTGGACTGCATAATTGCAAAAAAAATTCGGAATTGGAATTACCCTAGTGTTTGAAAATTATGAAACAGTATTTTTTTAAGACTACTCCAGAACTCAAACTCCTCACATGTTTAGATTGACCTTTTCATCTCATAAATTACCTGGCAAAATAGTGAAATTGCCTGGTACTACAATCATGACTGGGGAGAGGGTAGGTGTAGAATGATTCCAAGTACAAAGCATTTTCCCATTGTTTTCTGAGTTAAAGAATTTCCTGCACGATCACAAAGGTGAGTTACTCTGAAGCTTTTGAACTCCCTGTTCACAAAGATTTCTTATACTTCTTTGAAAGGAGATATTTATTGGTAGATTTCTGTATTTCATAAGCAGTACCTTCAAAAGATTCTTATATCATTTTTCAAAGTGGGAGTGACAGCAACGAGAGATGGTTTGTCCATCTGAGTAGTAACACACTTGGATTACAGATTCATAGTGAGGACTATCAGTTTGCACTCTCTTCATGGCTTAAGTTGGCTCAGAGTGTGGTCAATGAGGGGGTCACTCAGTTACCAGAATCATTTCTTGGATGGTATGTTGTTGGAAAAACTTTCAGGAAAGCTTACTTCATGATTCTCTCCTTGCTTCAAGCATCTAACTGCAATCCAGCATTGTCAGGCTCCTCTAACAGAGCTGGATTCTATCTAAGGATGATTCTTTTGGATTAGGGATTCCAAGTTATGTTTGGTGGATCTATATTAAATCATGTTTAATATTTATTTCTATTTTTAAAATATCCATATATTTTTGAAAGTTTTTATATCAAGGAATTAAGTTACAGCATAGCAAAAACTTTTTAACGTTCATGGAGATGCCCATATGATTTGTTTTTCTCTTTTGTCCAACTTCTGTGGTAAAACACGATAATAGAGTGCCAAAAATGGAAACAATCCTCTGTCAAAAGGCATATGATTCTCAAAATATGCCACCAGATTATGTTTACTAATACTTTCTTTAGTGTATTTTCATTAAGTAAAAATATGGAGAGTTTTCTCTTTTGTACATGTTTTGGAATTGATATCATTCTAGCTTTATAAAGTACATTGAAGAGATTTCCTTCTTTTTCACACTGTTGAAAAGTTTAACAGGCTTTAGAGTCATCTGTTTCCAAACATTTGAAAGAATACCTCTGTGAATCTTCTGAGTATGGTGTTTTTTGGGGAGGTTGAACTTTAAAAACTTCCTCTATTTCATCCAAAGTAATCAGTCCACTTAATATATCTTTTTATTAGTTTTGCAAATCTTTTCCTATAAAATTGTATTATTCCATTTAATCCGGTGTTTTCAATTTTAATTTATTTTATTAGAATAAAACAAAATAATATTTTTAACTCACTTAATTTCTGCATGTTTTTGATGACATCTTATGTTTTTAATTTGTGTACTTGATTTTACTTCTTTACTTACTACTTCTTGTCTTCCTTGACCTCTCGTACACCTGTTTGGGGATCTTCTTTGACAAAGTTAACTGCTTCAGGACACTTCCTTATTTCACAGAAATTTCCTAAATATCATGTTTTATTGAGTTATTAACAATCAGTTCACAGTGAGTGTTAAATATTTTTTCACAAAAATCTCTTAGATGTATTAAACATGAACTTATGTTTCTTTTCCCCATTCTCCTTTTTGGGTTGGGTGATTATTTAGAGGAAAAGGGAGCATTAGTGACTTTTTTCCATTGTATTAAACAATGAATCCAAGACTGAAACAAGTTAAAGGCATAATGAAGACCTTTACTAAACACTCTGACTTGTGTTACTAGTGATGCCTGCTATGGTGTGTATAGTATGCATTTTTCTTTTCTTATTTGCCATGCAGAACTTTACATACTCTGAGAACTGAAACCATCTACCCCTACAGTCAGCCTGGACACTAAGAATGTTAACCACATCTTATTGTCTATAGTAATATGACTTTGTGTCATTAGCATGATTTTATGTCTCCTGTCTAGGTAAATGGTTTTAATCGTTCACTACAGAAACTTTCCAAAAGACCCACCAACTCTTCAATGGAAAATATCAATGGATAGTTTGCGTCCTAAGATTCCTTATATTCCTCATCTCAGATCCTTCCCTTGAGGTTTCTACCAGTTCTGAGATATTATGTCCTGATCTTTACCCAATCCTAATCAAGACCCCTCCACCCTCCCCACATACACAGCTAAAGTTTTGCAAGGTGATGTTCTCCATTACTGAGGTAAGCAATATACTCAGTGTGGTCTTATCAATAGGTTGTGTTGATAACACTTGGGGAGTCAGCTTTTGAACATTCCATTGTCCATTACTTTCTCAGTGCTCTTGCTTTGCCTGGTCTCAGGATTATAACACCAACCATATTCATAATCTGTGCGTATATAGCACATTTCTTCTAAGTAACCTTCATTAAATTACTAGACAGTTGTTTAGGACAGTAGAAATTTTGATACATCAGGCAAAATCTAATAGCAGAGCATGCTACAAAATTCCTCACCAATATTCTGCAAAACTATCAGGTCATAAAAATAAGGAAAGTCTGAGAAACTGCCACAGCCAAGAGTAACCTAAAGAAAAATGTCAACTAAATATCAAGTACTATCCTGGATATGATTCTGAAACAGTAAAAGCACATTAGATAAAAATTAAGAAAAATTGAATAATCTACATAAACCATGAAATTTAGTTAATTGTAATGTATCAATATTGGCTCATTAATCATAACAAATGTTTCATACCAATGTAAGATGTTAATAACAGGCGAAACTGAGTGTGGTGTAGGTGTGAAATCTCTGTACGATCTTTTCACTTATCCTGTAATTCTAAAAGTGTTTTAAAAAATAAAATCTACTTAAAGTAAAAAAATAAAAGTTCCATTCTTGACCACTTTCTTCTCAATCCAGGTGTCTTTTCTTTGAGAATAAACATTATTGTTTCATCTTAATAGCCTCTTTCTTTTCTCCTCTCCTGATAACAAAACTAATTGCTAAAACAACAAACATGAACCTCGTATGTTCATACAGGTGGCATGAACCCATCTGGAATTTCTTCCCTCCAGCTTCCTTACCTCCATATATCAAAGTCCACTTCAAGTTTTGTTTTCCTTCATGAAACTTTTGTTAATTCCTGAGGTCATGATTAACTCTTTTCTCTTTGTATTCAAGTAGCTATAATTTGCATTACTACAACAAGCAGAGAAAATTACTAGGAACAGAAAAGTTGTGTTGTTACCTGAAAGATGGGCAAGAAGGATAGAGTTTAAGTGACATAGTTGAAAGAGCCTGGGTTTTGAAGTTGAATAATGGTTATAACAGTGTTTTCTTCTGCAACATAATTAACATCCCTGAGCCTCAGTTTCTCCTTTCTGTAACTGGTAATAATAATAGCTTCAGAATTATTGTAATAATTAGTCGAATGAGGTAATAGTTTCTATGGATGATTAACTCCAGCATGAGGTGGGTGGCAAATTGTCCAATGGGGAAAAAGAATTATTCATTTACTAAATGTGAAAGTATATTGATATTCATTGCAAATGAAAGATGAAAAGGACACAATTTCTGTCCTCAACTAGTAATTGGTTGAGAAAGGCAGTTAAACATTATTTCTAGTCAATAGTTTAAGAGCTATGTTAGCATAAAGAAAAAAATGTTCTGCGAGTATAGAAAAAATAAATATATCACTCCAAATTTTGAGGCTTAAGATTTTCTGAATAAGGTGACACCTGCACTGAACAAAAGTTCTAAGGGTTCATTAAGCGGAAGACTGGGCTCATTAAAGACAAAAAGAACAAGATAAGCCAATAAATAGAATCATGAAACAGCATAGAACATTTGGAACATTTATGTAGTTCACCGTTGTCAGACCATAAACTGTAAATAGGTGAGCGGCAGGAGGAGACATTTCAGAGGAAAGCAGGTAATGGAAGACCTTGTAGCTCATGCTGAAGTGCTTGAACTTATCTTGCATAGACCACTGAGACCTAATACAGAATCTTAAGGAAAAGAACATGAGAAGGAATATTTTCACGAGAGTGAATTCAGAGAAGAATTATGAAGAGACATACAAAATATTTTGGATGTCATATTGAAATAAAGGGAGTATTTTTTTCTCTAAATAAATCAATTATTACTTGATTACTAGATGATGTCATAAGTGGAAACTATTTAATCTGGGTCATAGTGGACACTTTTGAGGATTAATTGTCATTTCTTTGCAGTTAACAAATTGAAATTGAATTAAAGAGAACAAGTCTCAGGCTAAGTATGCCAGATTCATTAAAAATGGCAAATATTTATTGAATGGTCTCCTTGTATCACCATATTAATAAGTACAATAACTCTGATTGCTTCTAGTTCTGCTCCATGTGACGACTTGCCCTGTAAACCTGAATACACAGTAATATTTTAGGTAAGAGAAATTCAGAGAGACAAAAACTCCCATACCCATCATAATTCAAAAAAATGTTTGGGTTGTGGTAAACATTTTTCTTGTGAGTGGGAACTCTGGGCAAAATAATTGCAAACTGGTAAACATTTTGTGGGTGAACTGAACTTTTTCTGGCAAGCAATGAATGGATTTTCATTTGTTTTTGTTGTTCTTGTTTTGGAGAGATGGGGAGGAGGATTATGGAAACACAAAAGAAGGAAACTAATATTTATTTCCCAGTTATCAGGTGTCCGGTGCATTAAGTCATGGTTATTACCTTCATGTTAAGAGAAGAAAATGACATTTTTCAAAGTTGGACAAATTGCCAATATCATTAGGATATTAGAATTTGACTTAAAATCCAGGTATTTCTGACTCCCAGCATTTGACCTGCTGGGTCATTGGAATGAACTTAAACTAGAACTGTGTGATGTAAAAGGTCTGACTCAGAGGTAGGTAGATAATTCTCCTCTATGGCCCAAATGTGGACTTAGTGAAGAGGAAAGTAAATTTTATTTCATATTACAGTCAGTTTTCTCTTAACAAATCCATAGAGTAAATATTAGCACATTGGGTAAATTAGATAAATCATATTCCTCATACCTTCCCCAAAATTCCTTTGGCCAGCATTCATTTGGCACAGAGACCTTATTTTAACCTACATTATTCAGATATGATACACATTTGCTTTGGCAAAGTTTGCCCAGGTTTAATTTTCATGTTACAAAATTTCATGAGGATAAATTCATCAAGTATAAATTACCTGTCAGTGTGATTTTATGACTCCCATTATCCCTTTATCTGGGAAGCTCACTGAATTTTGCATGAAGCAAAATTCAAACTCAACTAAGAATGTGCAGAAAGTATTCCTAGATTTTATTTTCCCAAAAGGAGATGTAGACTTTGTCTACACAAAATCAGGTTTAACTAAAAAGAAGTTTTGGTAATTAACATTTTAAAAAAGTGGTTCAATTAAAATAAATAAGTTTTACTAAAGGATCTTTAGACAAAATTGATTGTATATAATAAATTTCTAAAAATGTACTTTTCTGGTCTAATGTCTAAGACAGGACAGTCATGGTAATAGAGGAAAATGGGGACATGCCATGTACCAGTTTCTCTTACTGTGAATTCTATACATTTGACTTTCTAAAGAAGCTTTTTATTTTATAATAGCTTTAGATTTATAGTATAGTTACAAAGGGCAGTAAAGAGTGTTCCCTGTGTACACCTCATGTAGTTTCCCTTATTATTAATGTATAACTGTGGCATGTGTGTCACAACTAAGGACTGATATTGGTCAATACTTTGTGATTGACCAAATTTCATTCTTTATTTAGATTTCCTTAATTTTTACATTCTGTTCTAGGATCTCATCCAGGATGCCAGGCTTAGGCTCCTCTAAAATATTCCTCAATTTGGGTCGGCTTGCTATTTCTCTCATTGATGAACTGGGGTTATGGGTTTGGGGACCAAGGCCACAGAGGTCAAGTGTCACTTTTCAACATGTCATATCAAAAGTGCATGCTGTTAAGATGACGCTTCACTGGCTTGAGGGAGTGTTAGTCAGCTTTCTCCACTGTAAAGTTCTCTTCACCCTCCTCCCTTTCCATACTGTCCTCTTTGGAAAGAAGTCGCTGAGCACAACCCTCACATAAAGGAAGAGGAATTATAGTCTAGTCCTTGAGAGGGGAATTTACATAAGTTATTTGCAAAAAGATAAGCACTGAGCTTCCCCAGGCCTGAATAGATGTGGAGATACCGCTGCGTGATGTGACGGAAGTGAAGTCAGAAGAAACTAAACATTCAACATAAGGTATATAAAGTTGGGAGCTTTATGTACATATTATTCTCTTACATATTTTTAGGTAAGGAGAATAAAATTAGACTACTTCATTAAGTTTAAGATAACAAAGAAGTAAAGTGGTAATTTTAACTCAACCTTGTTTCATTCCAAATCTGTAATTTTTCCACCACCTTTCAAGAAAAGAACACTGAGAAAGTTTCTCTTTCTTTTAAGTAAGTTACTTGATTTGGTTTGTGTCCAAAGTTGCTACTTCCCTGGCACTCACTTGGTTCTCCAGTTGGCTCTGGGGTGTCATGGGACACCCAGAGCCAATGCAGGATCCCACGCTGCACGCAGGTGCACTGCTCTCCTTGGCAGGCAGCACACACACTCAGCTGCTGCGTTATGGAAGTAAGGGATGCAGAGCCCTTCGCGCAGCCAGACTGTGCCCCTGTGCCTCAGGGCGGTCATTTCCTCTGTGCAAGTCTCGGAGCAAACCTACTGATTGTAGAAACAGACCTCCAGGAACAAAAATGAGTAACAGGCTTAGAAATATTGGCGTGTTTCCCATCATACCTGTAAACCCTTTATCAGCACTAGCAGCAGACGCTGGCCACCTGGATTTTGATGTGTCTCAGGAAGGCAACAGACAGGGGCCAGAAAAGGATGGATTGCGTAGGCAGTAAGAGTAGGAGAGAAGTGTTTCTTAAAACAAGCATGGTTATTTTAGGGAAGTTTGTGACCTGAGTGCATGGAGAATATAGTAAATGAGAGAAAATTACAGAGGGGAGAATTCAGTTTAGAACAAAACCAAGAGATTATACTGAATGGTAAAAGAACTGAAAAAATATGTGGAGTGAGTTTCTGGAGTTTTTCCGCTAAATATTACAACTATGGAAGCCAATCAAATATTTTAGAGTAGGAGAATTATATTCACACATGTCTAAAACAGAAGAAAATATTTAGATAACCTCAAGAGGTTCAATAAGCTGATGTATCATGATTTTGGAAACAAAAATACAAAATAAAATAAATGGCAATATTATTGTGCGCTATATAGAGTTTTTAAGTTAATGCAGACAGTATTTGGTGTCAAGTAGCTTTGTATTCAGAATTAGAAAAGATTCTTTATAAACTAATAGGGGCATGGCATCTTTATGTTTTCATTTGCACTACCATTTAGGAAAAGTAATTTAAAAATGTAACAAAAAATTAATCACAAAACGCCTGATGCCTCTCATTACGTCATATTACTATGAAGCTTGCTTTGTGACTTTTTTTCACGGCCTCTTGTAAGCGACTAGAACTTTGCATTTCCTTCTGCTTTGCACAGCACCAGTATAGTGAGCATATTCTATATAACAAACAAGCAAAAATATTTGCGTCAAGTTTTCTGTAAATGTATGAGACTTCCCTCATTCTGTATAAAATTAGGCAAGGCAGATGATGAAGATGGCGGCATTAGAATTGAGCAGGTCTGGTGTGTGGCAGGTCTGCATCGCCCTTCATCAATTATCTTACTTTGGGAAATTCATTTAACTTTGTTATATTATTATCCTCATCTGTAAGTGGAACTAAATGTATCTATTTGGATGAATTAATTAAAAGATTAGACATGTATATATGTGTGTATCACAATGCCTTACACATAATAGACGGCAAACAAAAGGATACTTACTGTTATCACTTTTTAGAATGCAGCTTTGCCCAGCCTATGGTCATGTGTGAAGATCCCCACACCATTTTCTTTCATATTATCAGTTGTATTTTAATTTAGTTAAGAATTTTAAATCAATTTTTAACTTGTTTTTACATAATTTTACATCAATAGCATGAAAAGAAAAGCAGTGTCACTTGATTTGCTAGTTATAATTCTCCTATATATTCATTAATTATAAAAAAGTTATGAGTAATTGAATATACTTGTGATTATCAGACGTAAATAAACAAACAAAACTTTATCGTTGGAGCTTTTGGGGGAAAGTCCACTCTAGGAACCGCCACTCTTTTCCCACATACTACCATCACATGGCTTCAGGTTACAGCAGAATTTGGCTAAAATTTTCATTTGTTTTACTTACAGCACAGACAATCCCAGAACCTTCAACATGTTGCAGAGTAGGATGAGCATGATCTTTGCAATAAAGAAATCTGAGTCTGAATTTCTTGTTAATTCTCTTACATCTGTGTGAACTTGGATAAATTACTTACCTTTATTTAGATTCAGATTCTATATGAAGAACAATGAAAAATGAAAATCATGAATTCTAGGAAAAATAAAAATTGAACAAAGCAATACAGCAATCCTATACTACTTATCAAGAAAGAATATTTATCAATATCAATGAATAATATAAACAATGACCAATTTATTAAAAAACTGTGATGAAGCATGTTCTGGAATATGTAGGTGAGGAAGTGCTAAAATTTATAGGAAAGAAAAAAAGGAATGGAATTGGAGGATAAGCTGAGGATGAGCACAGGAAATGAATTGAATCATAAGCTTTTTATTAAAAATGCATTTTAAACTATGTATTTGAATAATGCTGTTAAAAATAAAAACTTATTTCCCGATAGGATTTAGAGGTAATGATTTAATAGGTGTGTTTATTATACAAGCTTATTGTCTAACTCCAGTCTTGCCCTCTAGCCTTGAGCCTCTTATGTGGCCTGTCTGGTCACCTTTGTACTTAATGCCTGATCCTTAGGTAGGGCTTAGAAAAAGATAGAAAGATGGATAGATCAAAGACAAAAAGATACGTAGTCACTGAAGCCCTTTCCAGATGTAAGATAATTTGATTGTGATCACAATGCAGACAGTCCCTGAGGATGGTTTGACTTTCAATTTTTCGACTTTACAATGATGTGAAAGCGATACATATTCAGTAGAAATTGTACTTCAAGTTTTGAATTTTGATAATTTCCCAGGCTAGCAATATGTGGACGATCCTCTCTCCTGATGCTGGGCAGGGACGATCCCAGTCAGCCACATGGTCACGAGGGTAAACAACCAATACACTCACAACCATTCTATACCCAGACAACCATTCTTCTTTTCACCTTCAGTAGAGTATTCAATAAATCACATGAGATATTCAACACTTTATTATAAAATACATTTTCTCTTAGATGCTTTTGCCCAACAGTAGGCTATTGTAAGTGTTCTGAGCGCATTTAAGGTAGGCTAGGCTAAGCTATGATGTTCGGTAGGTTGGGTGTATTAAATACATTTTTGGTGTATGATATTTTCAACTTACTATGGGTTTTTCAAGATATAACCCCATTGTTAATCAAGGAAGATCTGTATTATGAAATTATTAACTACCTTCTGGTTAACAATAAAATGTGAGTCACCTTTGAGCAAAACAGTCATCTAAGACAAGAGAACTTAGGAAATGATCATATTGAGCTATAACGGTCGAGCAAGCTAAGCTATCCACCGAAATCTGTCCTCCACTTCCATTATACAGTCCTATACCACATAAGGAGGTTTCCATCAAAAATGGACTGCGTATACAAGGGTGGTCCCATAAGATTAGTACTATATAGCCTAAGTGTGTAGTAAGCTATACCATGTAGGTTTGTGTAAGTACATTCCATGCTATTTGCACAACAAAAGTACCAAACGATGTATTTCTCAGAACATATCCCTATGGTTAAGCGATACATGACTACAGTTGAGTTGTACCTGAAAAGTGATAATCCAGCCACTGCATTGTGCAGCTTTCCCATTCCATAAGGTGCAGCTATGTGACTCAGTTCTGGCAATGACGGGTGAGTGAAGTGAAGTGTCCACTTCCAGGGATAATTAAATTTCCCCTGTGATTCCTCTATGCTTCAACCTGAAACAACTTCTCTAGGGCCCATACATAATATACACTAGTAGTATGCGTATAGCAAAGCTATGTCAATAAATACGGTTAAAGCAAGATGTTATTAGATAAATAAAAACCTTTTTTTCTAAGATTCCCTGTTTCTGAAGCATGTCATAGAGGAAATTCCTTGAGAAAGGATGTTTTGCTGGTAAATTGTTTTTTGTTTTCTTTTAAATTTGTGTGTGTGTGTAGGAAAATGTGTTTAATTTATTTAATTCTTAAATGCTTTGTCTAGTTGGTTAATCAATTTTGGTTTGAGAATTATTTTTTCTCAATACATTGAAAGAATTTATTATTTTTGTGTCTTGTGGCTTCCATTTTTGCTGATAGGAAGGATGCTATCAATCTAAATTCTGTACCTTAGTCTATAATCTGTGCTTTCTCTTTGCCTGATTTAAAATTGTATTGTCTCTTTTTTTTTACTCACCACAATGTACTTAGGTGTTAGTTTCTTTTTATTTTTTCTGTATCAATATTTTATAATATCTAGATCTAAGAATTATTTTTTTCATCTTTAAATCTGGAACATTTTCAGGCATTATTTTCTTTCAATTTTCCTCACCTTCTTTTTCTAGTATTTCTTTTCTCTGGATTAGTTTCATCTCAAACTTTCTATTTTTAGCTATAATAGCTTTTAGTCTCCTCTTTTATTTTTTTCTTCTCTTTCTTTGTTTACATTCCAGATAATTTCTTTAGATGTCCCTTCTTTCTCAAAATCTTATTTTGTCTAAACTACTGTTTTACCCACCCAATAGTAATTGTAAAAACTAAAATAGTGTAATTTTTAATTTTTAATATCTTCCTTTTTTGTGTTAAGCTAGTATCTTATTCCTGGCTGATATTTACAACTTTCTCTTTTACTTTTCTAAACATTTGAACATATGCATCATTCATATCTGTATTACTTTGAGCTTTTGTTTCTACTGACTCTCATTCAAAGTCATATTTTTCTTTTGCGTTTCATACGTTTGGATTGCATACTCAATTTCAAACAGCAGAGCTTTATAGGAATAATGTAAGAATGCTCAGCAGCAGAAATTATTTACACTTACTCTGTCAGGAGTTCTAAGATGGTCCCCATTTCCGAGCATTTTGAATTAATTTGTCGAGTTGAGATTAGATTGACTTCAAACTTCAGACCCATATGAGATCAGACCTAAGTGAAGGAATCCTCAGAGGGCATGTTTTCTCACCCAGAGGATAGCTGGCAACCCAAAGTTTTTCTTCTAGTCCTACCCTTCACTGAGGGTATAGACTTTGGAGGGTCTTGGCTTTATTCTCTTTCCTTATATGTCTTTAGCCCTCTCTTTTTCAACCTTTCACATATTTTAAATTTTAAAATAATGTATACATTACTTTAAGACAAAATATGTTTTTAAAATAGATAAAATTTTAGAGTGACAGGCCTTTTTATTTTTCTTCTCCACACGAGTTCCTTCAAACTCAATAGGTCTAAATTACTGCGATTAGCAAATGCCTAAAGCACAGCCATAGCTGTGGTGTCAACATGTCAGTATGATTTTCTAGTCTTTCTTAATTTTTGGTGCCTAGGAATTTACCTTAATGTTCTATGAAACTCAGTCATATTTATAAAATTATCCTTGCTATATTATACCCACGATTTCTATCAGGGATTTTTTTTTAAGTCAAGAGAGATTTTTTAAGGTAAATTCTACAGGCCAAGCAATGAAAGTTTCTCAGCACATTCTCCCCTTACAGATTGGAGGGAGAGAGGGAAACATTGGTAATGCAGGCAAGTGTGAAAGTATGTATTTACAGAAGGACATTTTTGAGTGGTGAAGAGCCAGTGGAGTCCAGTGCACAAATGGAAGTTTGGCCTTAGATAAGCACAAAGATAGTATATCCATTGTAGCAGGAAGAATATGTGGGTGTGGGAGGGGTGTGTGTGTATAGATAGTGAGATGATGACATATACTTATCTGATGGCTTCTATTTTCCCAGGGAACTAATAGTGAAGCAAGAGCTGAGACTGTCTAAGGGGAAGGTGTATTTAAGTTCTGAGAAGGAAACAGAAGTGTATAAAATATTTATCTCAGGCCATTGCAAACAGAAAGAACTAGGAAAATATTGAGACATCATCAGGCAGTGCTGAAAGCACACTTGAAATTTGTTATCATAAACTAAAGTTAGTCATAAAATATAACAATATTATATATATATATATATATATATATATATATATATATATATATATATATAAAATAACCCCATTTAATCATTCAATGAAATTTGTGTAAAAGTGGTTTAGTCAATGTGTTGCCTTTATTGTATGTGACAAATGGAGAAAGAGTCAAGGGAGTTGAGAATCTCTGTAAAGAAGCAATTTTAGTGTCAGACTATTAAATTTAAGTTGAGTGAGAAGGGAAATGATAACACAAAAGAGATGGTGGTAGTGAAAAAGCATTGGATCATCCACTGAATGTCCTAACGTAGTGGAAAATTTGTTGGAGCTAAGATAAAATCATAAGTTATATTTAAACATAGGATATGATATTTAGAGAGCAAGATAATGGAAATCAGAGGTGGAAAAGTAGACTTAAGGAGGTCGAAGACCTGACAGGTAAAAGTATTAGATAGAATTACATGGATGTTGTAGTCATAAAAAATGATGTTGATGTTAGTTATAGATAAGAATACAGAAAGTGAGATGCTGAAATCTTTTGTGAATAAAGGAAAATCACTGAAATATCTGTAGCATACTGCAAAATGGAATAATATTCATTCACTGGTGGTAGTCTGATGACACATCAGAAGAATTAGCCCTTGAAGTGAATGAAAGAAATTTCTAGAAGGAGAAATGAAACTTGACAGTTGGTCACTGTGGAAACAAAGGTAATGTATCCAAAGTGCATTTCATATGGCAAACTTAAAGTAAACATTAGTAAATTTTCCATTTAGATCTTACCTCTACAATTTACAACGTCAGTCCCTACACATATTCCTCATATACATCATCACTCTTATTTGGGTGGCTTTGAAAACCCAATGTATATTCTTCATAAACAAAATCAGGGCTCAAACAAAATATATGTTTTGGCCCCAAGATAAGAGTAGATACCACAATATAGTCTGTTCCGTTAAACATGGATTTTGTTTAAATCAAGCATTTGTTCCATACCTCAGGAGAGCATGTTAAGTACCTTTCAAATTCTCAGAACTTCTGGGCTCTGAGCCTGGGCAGGATCTTCCCTAGGGAATCCACCAGATTTCATTACCAGCTGTGTCTCAGTACTGAAACTACTGCTCTTAGATGGATGTGAGGTTTTGGAGCCTCTTTCCCAACCTACCCCTTTAGAAGGCTGAAATTTATTTCTGGCTCCTTTCAGTTGTGAAAAGAAATCAGCACTTGGGGGCAAAAAACTGAGAACACAGAAAGAAAACACCTTTAGTATCACAGGGAACAAATTACACTATGTGCATCCAAAATTCAAGATTGAGCCTTAAGTGTTAAGATTTGGATCACTGGAGAGTTAAAAACTGATATTAATGATGATGCAATTGGGTTTGAAACAAATCTGGTGGTACACAAAATGTGCAATGTTTTTAAAATATTTCTACTTAGAAATTCAGGTCATGAAAGCAATAATACTTAAACAAAATACTTAATCAAAAACAATATTTGACTATAACAGTTTCCAACTTCCCACAGCAGCCAAGATAGCATCCCGATGCAGTCACCTTGCTGTTGAGAAATCCCAATTGCTCACACCTGTTGTCCCCTCCCAAACCCATTTAACCAGCCTGAAAAATCAAATCTACATTAAAATCACAAGACATGAAGTTCATCTTCATATTGGTATGAGGTAACTTTCCACAGGTGAGAAACTCCAGTTTTATTTAAGAAGTCATTGTCAAAAGAGGAGGTACCTCTTGGTTCTCATTGCAGTTGCCTCCATTGGCATAATTCTAATATAGCATAGTGTTGTTTTTTTCATGGTCACCCATTGTATTGTGTCTGTCATACTTGCAAGAGTGAGACTCCTTTCCTATAGGTCTTCCACTATAAAGAATTATGTAGCTTCAAGAGGTTGCTATGTAAAACAGTATTTTCAAGGGCAAGCAGAAACTCCAGATAGGTGAGGGGGCTGGGGCAGAAAAAGACCAAAGAAAGGAGAGAGACACATGTCAGGACCCCATGTAAAGTAGCCACAGCTCTAACTGAGGCACTGCTTGAGAGTTTTGAGGAAACGCTTGCATCATCATGGAATTCCCAGTGCCAATGTGATCAGAGAAAAATAAGCTTGAGTTACTTTTTTGTAATATATCTAGCTTTTCCTGTCCCTCATTTGATTCTGGCAAAACATGAATAAGGTAGTTTTTATTATTCCCATTTTCTGGGTGAAGAAACTGAGTCTCAAGTAGGAAAAGGCAACTCAAGTTTTACAGTAGCTGAGTTTTTATATCTATATATCTATATCTATACATATCTCTATATCTCTATATATGTCTAGATTTATATATAAATCAATCTAATAATAAGCCATCATCACGGCATCAATTAATTCTTCAAGGAAAAATATAAAATAAACCCACAACTACTACCACCACTTCCACTACCACCACAACAAAAAATCCTTATTTATCTACTTACTGAATATTGAATTGCAAATATATTGAGTGGGAGTAGGGAGTACAGAGGCTTGGAGGGACTTTTACCCCTCACTTAAAGATATAACCAAAAGTATAAATATCTTGCTGTCAAGAAGACTTGAAAGATGTCTTATCCAAACAAAGAAGATGTACATAGAGAGGATCAAACTGGGCCAGGTTCAGAAATGCTCTGCAATAAAATTGAGGAAAGTAAGGAATGGAGGTCCAGAGAGCAACCAAAGAGTTGCCAGAAGAGATCCTTCAGAGAGAGAGAGTCCCTACTGGGGGAGGATATTAAAGGCTTTTGGCGCTTGGACACTGCCTAGAAAAGTAAGCTCTTTTGATGTTTCTAGATTCATACTTTGTCTATAGACCCACAAACTGTGGAAAGAGACCAGGGGTGCATCAAGAAAGTGAAGGGCAATTGCTATGTCTCACTTGATAAACCAGAATATATTGCAGGGGCAATTTCCCCTCTTTCCCAAGTTAAGGAATAATACTAGTCTTCAATTTATTATCTGTCTGTCATTAATCAAACTACTTATTATGTCTCAATTGAATTACCTTATCTATAAAATGGAGGTAATGATTATCACACATATTCATACTTTGGTAAAATATGTGTGATGCTCCCAATACAATGTCTATGACTTAAGAATATTCAAAACTTGGTAATGATGATTGATGAAGGTAATGACAACAGTGATGATGAGGAGGAGGAGGAAGAGGAGAAGGGTGATAGATAACACAGTATAAGCCAGGGGGTTGGTAGCAATGATGAAAAGACCCATGCTCATGGTACTGCAACAATAATAAACTTAATATCAATTGACTTGTCAGCAATTATAGGTATTGGGGGTAAAGGATGGTGATGAGGTGATTGTTGTTGATATAGTATTTTAAATTATTCAAACAAATCTATCAGAGGCAGAAAGCACTTTCTATTTTTTCCTTTCAAGATAACTTTTCTAGGTACTTATAAGAGTCCACTTTATAAATCTTGGTCTCTCATAAGCTTCTCTACTATGTAGCTGTATCACAAGAAGTGGATAGTCTAAGGCTTTCACAACAGTGGAAGCCTAAGGAACTCTGGGAAGTGAGTAGTAAACATGATACATTTGATAAGGCCAAGTAGCTGCCCTTGGGAAATGTCCCTGAAAAGTGTTGTCTAGATTTACAGTCAATCCATTAATGAACTAGTTATTTAAGCAGTTTTGAATAAAGCACTATTTCTCATAATCAAGCACTGATTTTTTAATCTCGACTGAAAAGAAGTTCTAAAAGATTATTCTCTACTACATATGCTTATAGCTCAACAATATAAAAATATTTCTTGAATGCCTACCAGAGCTAGCACTAAAGACGAAATTAGAATTATCAATATTTATATGTATACACATACTCATACATATACACATACATATAAACATAAAGAAAGATATAAGATTGAGGATAGATAGCCAGATAGAAATTAAACTCACATACAGTTGTTATTCCCAAAGATTCTTATGATTAATGTGGAAGTCAGACATGTATATTATTTAGGGGCTATTATAATTAAATTATAATGGGACATGAGCAAAATGGTGGATATGGAGTCCCATATCTCACTCCCCAAAGAGACACTGACTTATACAATATATAGCTCAAAAGGACTTTATGAAAACTCCAGAAACCATTTGAGAAGTCACAGTAGCTCAGACAAGCACAAAGCCCAGAACAGCTGCATTGAAATGGGTAAGAAAAGTTGATGCATTTCACCCATAACAACCCTTACCCCAGGCCAGCATAGCTTGGCACAATCAAGAGAAGATGCCCAACTTGCAGCTTCTCCATTGGAGGAAAAGAGAAGAGGGGACTGTATTTCCAATTTTTGCTTTTTCGGGGGCTGCCTGTTGAACTGGTTTCTGTGTCTCCTGACTCAGACTGCTGATGGGGAACCAGCATAATTTGGATGGCTGGGGACCATTGAGAACAAAGGGAAGCTCAGGGGCTAGTAAACTAGAGAATCAGCACTACCACAGACAGACACCAGAGGGAGAAAAATATTACAAACTCCTAAAAGAGAAACCAGCAACCCTATATAATTGGAGAATTACATGCACATGCTCAAAGAAGACAAATCTGCAGAAAAGATTTGAAACGGCCCCAGAATCTCTAGCTGGGCTTATCAGTGAAGGTGTTCCCCTCTATGAAGCTAGTTGATAAAGACTGGGAGAGATGGCTATTTTTTCAAGTAACCAAATGCCAGAAAAAAATAATAAGACAAATGAAGAAACAGGAAAACACAGCCCAATCAAGAAAAAAAAATACATTTCTAGAAGCCAACCCTAAAACATACACATATGAATTACCTTACAAAGAATTCAAAATAATCACTTTAAAGGAGCTCAATAAGCTCAAGAAAATACAGATAGACAACTAAACAAAACAAGGAAAATGATGTATGGACAAAAATAGAATATAAACAAAGAGATAGAAACTATAGAAAATAACTGAACAGAAATTCTGGAGCTGAAGAATACAGTTGAATTAAAAAGTTCACTAAAGGGGTACAACAGCGACTTGGTCAAGCAGAAGAAAGAATTAATGAACTGAAAGACAGTTCATTTTAAATTATTGAATCAGAGAAGCAAAAAGAAGAAAGAATAAAGAAAAGTGAAGAAAGCCTAAGAGACTTATGGGATACCATCAAGGGACCATTATACATATTATGTAGATCCCAGAAGGAAAAAAGAGAGAGAAAAGGCTAGAGAGTTTATGTGAAGAAATAATGGCCCCAAACTTCCAAAATATGAGGAAGAAAATGGAGATCCAACTTTAAGAAGCTCAAATAACTCTAACAAGGATAAATCCAAAGAGGTCTGTACTGAGACACATTATAATCAAACTGATAAATGCCAAAGACAAAGAGAAGAGAAAAGCAATTGGTCATGTATAAAGGAATACCCATAACATCATCAGTGGATTTGTCACGAGAAATGTTATAGTCCAGAAGATAGTAGGATGACATACTCAAAGTGCTGAAAGAAAGAAAAAAATAAAAACCCTGCTAACCAAAGATATTATGTCTAGAAAAAACTCCTTCCAAAATTATGAAATAATGAACTTTCTTAGATTAAACAAACAAACGAAAAAAAAAAAGCAGAGGAAGCTCATCACTACTAGATCTGATTTATAAGATATGCTAAAGGTAGCCCTTCAAGTTAAACTGAACGAACACTAGACAGCAACACAAAAATACATGAAAATATAAAGGTTTCTGGTAAAGGTAAATATATAGACAGAGAAGTCTGTAATACTGTAATGGTGGCATGTAAATCACTTTTTAATTCATGCTTAGAATTAAAAAGATAAAAGCATTAAAATAACTACAAGTATAAAACTATGTTAATACAATATATAAAAGAGGTAATTTGTGACATAAAATGGAGGGAGAGGAGACAAAAAGGAGTAGAGTTTTTATAGGCAATTGAAATAAAGTTATCAATTTAAGGCAGATTGCTACAACTATAAGATAGTTTATGAATCTTCAGGTAACCACAGAGAAAATACTTATTGAGGAAACATAAATGAAAGTAAGAAAGGAATCAAAACCTGTCACTACAATAAAATCAGTGAAACCCAAAGGAAAGCTGAAAGAGGAAAAGAAGGACAAAAAATACAAAACATACAGAAAACAATGAACAAAATGGCAACAATCATTCCTTTTCTAACAGTAATTACCTTAAATAAATGGATTAGAGTCCCCAATCAAAAGACACAGAATGGCTGAATGGATTAAAAAAACAAGATCCAATGATATACTGTGTACAGGAGATTCACTTTAGATGTAAGGACACAAATAGGCTAAAAGTGAAAGGAGAGAAAAAGATAATCCATGCAAATAGTAACCAAAAAAGAGCAGGGTGGCCATATTTATATTAAAAATAAATAAATAAACTTTGTCAAAAACTGTCACAAGAGACAAAGAAGAACATTAAATAATGGCAAAGGGGTCAATTCACCAGGAAGATATAATAATTATAATTATATATGCACCTAACATCAGAGCACCCAAATATGAAGCAAATATTGACAGAATCGAAGGTAAAAAGACAGTAATACAATAATGGTGTAGGATTTCAATACCCTGCATTCAATAACTGATATAGCAACTAGACAGGAGATCAATAAGGAAACAGATGATTTGAGCAACAGTATAGACCAATTGGACCTAACAGACATATACAAAACACTTTGCTTAACAGCAGCAGAATATACATTCTTCTCAAGAGCACATGGACATTCCATGGGCTAAATCATCTATTAGACCACAAAACAAGTCTTAACAACTTTGAGATGATAGAAATTATACCAAAAATCTTCAATAACCATAATGGAAAAAAACTAGAAATCAATAGCACAAGGAAAACTGGAAATTCACAAATACATGGAAATTAAATAACACACTCCTAAACAACAAATAGGTCAAAAAATAAATCAAAAAGAATCTTGAGATAAATGAAAATGAAAACAAAACAACCCAAAATGTCTAGCATGCAGCAAAAGCTGTACTAAGAGGGAAATATATAGCAGAAATGCCTACATTAAAAGAGAAGAAAAGTTTCAAATCAACAACCTAACTTTAAACATCAAGGAACTAGAAGAAGAACAAACTAAACTCAAAGTTGCAGAAGCAAAAATAATAAATATTAGAGCATAAATAAATGAAATAGAGAATAAAAACAATAGAAAAATATCAATGAAACTAAAAGTTGTTTTTTCAAAAATTTGTCGACAAAATTGACAAATCCTTAGCTACACTAACAAAAAATGAAAAGACTCAAATAACAATAATCAGAAATGAAAGAGGAGACTTTACAACTGATGATACAGAAGTTAAAAGCATCTTAAGAGACTACTATGAATGATTATATGCCAACAAATTAGATAACCTAGAAGAAATGGATACATTCTTACAAACATACAATCTACTAACTGAGTCACGAAGAAACAAAAAGTTTAAATAGACCTATTACTGGTAAGGAGACCGAATCAGTAATCAAAAACTTCCAAACAAAGGAAAACTCAGGGTTTGCTGGCTTCACTAGTCAGTTCTACAAACACTTATAAAAGAATTAACACCAATCCTTCTCAAACTTGGCCAAAAAATTGAAGAGGATGGAACACTTTCAAAGTCATTTAATGAAGCTAGTATAGCCTTGATACCAAAATCAGATTAAACTACAAAAAAAAGAAAGCAAAACTACAGACCAATATCACTGATGAATATTGATGCAAAAAACCTCAGCAAAACACTAGCAAACCAAATTTAACTACACATTAAAAAAAGATGACACACCATAACCAAATGAGATTTATTTCTTGAATGCAAGGATGGTTCCACATACAAAAGCCAATCAATGTAATAACACCACAGTACAGAACAAAGGAGAAAACCCATATGACCGTCTTAACTGATGCAGAAAAAATATATAATTTAACACACTTTCATAATGAAAACACTCAACAAAGTAGGAATAGAAGGACGTTACCTCAAAATGATAAAGTCCATATGTGAAAGACCCACAGCTAACATCATACTTAACAGTGAAAAACTGATAGCTTTTCATCTAAGATCATGAACAAGGCACAGATACCCACTCTTACCACCTCTATTCAATATAGTACTAGAAGTTCTAGCCAGAGAATTTAGACAAGAAAAAGAAATAAAGGGCATCCCGATAGGAAAGGAAGTAGTAAAATTATCTCTGTTTGCAAATGACATGACCTTACATGTAGCAAACCCTAAATGGTCCACAATAAAACTGTTAGAATAAACAAATTCAGCAAAGTTGCAAGATACAAAACCAGCATGCAAAAGTCAGTTGTATTTCTATACATTAACAATGAAGAATCCAAAAAGTAAATTAAGAAAACAATTCCATATACAATGACATAAAACATAATACAATATTTAGGAATAAACTGAACTAAGTTGGCAAAAGACTTTTACTTTGGAAACTACAAAATACTGCTGAAAAACAATTGAAGAAGAAACAAATAAATAGAAAGATATCCTGAGTTCATGGAATGGAAGACTTAGTATTGGTGAAATGCTCATACTAAAGTGACATACAGTTTCAATGCAATCCCTATCAAAATCCTAATGGCATTTTCTTTTCAGAAATAGAAAAAAACATGCTAAAATTTATATGAAATCTCAAAGGATTGCAAATAGCAAAAGAAAATCTTGAAAAAGAAAAACAGAGGCCTCATTCTTTCTGATTTCAAAACTTCTTACAAAGATGGAGTAATCAAAACAGTATGGTAGTGTCATGAAGACAGATGTATTATTGACTGATGGAACAGAAGAGAAAACCCTTAAATCAACCATTGTGTTTATAGTCAAATGATCTTTGACGTGGGTGCCAAGAATACACAATTAACAAAGAATGGTTTCTTCAAATAATGGTGTTGGGAACACTGGATATCCACATGCAAATGAACGAAGTTGGATGCTTACCTTACATCATATACAAAAACTAATTCAAAATAAGGTAAAGACTTAGACTGAAACTATAAAAATCCCAGAGGAAAACGGGAAATGCTTCATGACATGGATTTAGCACTGATTTCTTGGGTATAGCATCAAAGCAGAGGAAACAAAAGTGAAAATAGATAAATAGGACTATATCAAACTTAAAAACTTGTATGCAGCAAAGGAAATAATCAACAGAGTGAAAAAGCAACCTCTGGAATGGGAAAATATTTGCAAACTCTCTATCTGATAGGGGGTTAATATCCAGAATACATAAAAAACTCCTACAATTCTACAATAAAAATAAACAAGTAACTCTATTTAAAAATGAGCAAAGGGGGCCACTCCAGTGGCTGGTGGTTGGGTTCGCGCACTCTGCTTCAGCAGCCCATGGTTCACAGGTTCGGATCTTGGGCAAGGACCTATGCACTGCTCATCAGGTTATGCTGTGGCAGCATCCCATATATAAAACAGAGGAAGATGGGCACAGATGTTAGCTCATGGCCAATCTCTCTCACACACAAAAAAAGAAAATGAGGAAAGGACTTGAACAGACATTTCTCCAAAGAAGATATACAAATGGCCAACAAACATGAAAATATGTTCAGAATCATTTATTATCAGGGAAATGCAAATCAAAACCACAATGAGATATCACCTCACATCCTTTAGGATGACTACTATCAGAAAAACAGAAAATAATAAATATTGGTGAGGATGTGGAGAAATTAGAACCCTTGTGCCCTGTTGGTGAGAATGTAAAATGGTGTAGATGTTATGGAAAACAATATGGAGTTTCCACCAAAAAATTAAGAATAGAATTACCATGTAACCCAGCAATCTTGCTTCTGGGTTTATATCCAAAAGAATTGAAACAGGATCCCAAAGAGATATTTGCAAACCCATATTAACTGCAGCATTATTTACAGTAGCCAAGAGGTAGAAGCAACCTAAATGTCCATTGATGGATACATGGGTGAACAAAATGTGGTATATACATGCAATATAATGCTATTCTCCCTCAAAAAAGATGGAAATGCTGTCATATGCTACAACATGGCTAGAGCTCAAGGACATTATTCTAAGTAAAATAAGCCAGTCAGAAAACAAATACTGTAAGATTCCACTTGTATGAGGTATCTGAAATAGTCACACTCAGAAACAGAACATAGAATGCTGGTTGCCAGGGGCTATGAGGAGGGGGAAAAAGGTAGTAGATGTTCAACGAATATAGAGTTTCAGTTTTGTAAGATGAATAATTTCCAGAGATCTGTTGCACAGCAATGTGCATATATTATGTACACTTAAAAATGATTAAGATGGCAAATTTTATGTTATGTGTTTTTTAACACAATTAAAAAAACTATAACATATTTAATCATAAAATTTTGTGAGGATCACCGAGGTGGTAGAAATAAAACCAAAGAAGTATGATATAATGGAAACCAAAAGCAGAGAGTGTATGTCAAATATGATGTAAATCCCAACAGTATTGAAGGCTTCGGAAAGGTCAAGGAAGAAAGGGGAAGGAAAGTATCTGTGGGATTTAGCAGCACAGAGGTCACTGATCTCTTAGCAAGAATAGTTTCAGTGGAACAAAGATGATTTCAAATGGTGGCAAGAGTGAGGATTTGACCACACAATTTATCAGTCAATCATGAATACTTTTGAGAATGAGGAGACGCTAAAATTATTAACAATTAAATATTTTGAAGACATTTATTTAGTATGCCACACATTGATTTTATCGTACTCATGGATCAATAAAACTCATCATTTGGCTATTTCAGCCCTGAGAATAAAGATATGGATGCAGGTTTTGTGGAAACTAGAATTTACAGTCTTTGGGAAGGGAAATGGTTGTTTAGAGCTTAGATCCCACTCATTCTTAGGCACTTCAGACTTAAAGGCCTTTTGAAGAGTTAAGATGAATGACTTTCCCCCATCCTTCCAGGCTGCAATCAGGTTTGCCTGAATCTTAAAAGCTTGAAAACTATGCCCTTATATGGAGCTGGGCTGGAACTATAGGAAGAGTGATTAGAAATTTGAGGCAAATTGGAGAGTCAGGACAGGGAGATGAGAGGTGGAAGAAATAGCCCACCGGAGCAGTTGGACAAATTTATGTCCTCTTTTGTGTCCAGGAGCAACAGAAGGGACAAGCTCAAAGGCCCCGATAACCATGAGGTAGTTTTTCCAGATGGTGCATGCCTCATGCAGTCTCTTCTCCAGGTTACAGGTCTATGGACTGGCTCCAGCAAGGACCAGGAAGTGGTAAAATGTGCAGCAACCCAGAGAGTAGGAGGTGTGGCCAGTTGGATTGGGATGGAATTCCTTAGTTGTTCCCCTTCCCTCCCCCAGCTAAGTAGTGGTCAGTGCACTTGGCCTTTCCTCTGAAAGCCTGGACTCACTCTGCCCTTCCAGATTAAACCTCATATTAAAGTGTGGTCTGTCCATTGTACATGTCCTCACCTGTACATGACCATGACAGAGGTTAGAAATGTGAAGTGGAGTTTTACCAAATCTATCCTAGTTTATGTTAATGCAAAAACTAAGGATCATTAGTTTAAAAAAAAAAAAAAACTCTAGGAATGAGTGTTAAACCAGATGGACAGATGACTAGACAACAGGCCTGAAAGGGTATGATTCCCTGTAAACCAGGATGAATGTCACCCTAGCACAAAACATGAGGAAATGAAGATAGCACATACAAGAATTTAAGAGCTTGATGTTAAGAGGAAGTACAAACACATAAGATGTTGAAGTAGGAGTTGAAGACGGATATTTTAAGATAGGAATGAATTGACCATGTTAATACCTGATAGAAAGGAGCCAATTGAGAAATATAGGATTTCCCTCAAAAAAAGGATACAAAGGCTTCTCACAATAATTGACTTATGTGAGGCAATTCCAATCTAAATCACAATGGCATTTCTCTGAAGTGTGGCAAAATATTCTCAAAGTAAAGAGGAAATATAAATAGATAAAAATAGCAAAGAAAATGTTAAGTGAAGAAAATTTTAGGAGACTAGCACTATATCATATAGAAACTTATAAAAACACAATTTGACTATTCTTGTAGATTCCTAACACTATTCCTTTATCCTTGATCACATGCTCCTGCAGCCAGCTTATGGACATTCTTTTTTTTATATCACAAAAGAACACGTTGCTAATGGATAAATAAATGCCATAGATAACCCTTGCTGCAGAAATTCAGAGAAATGAGATGTCACTTCAAGTTAAATTGGTCAGAATCGGCTGTTTGAAAAAGTAGAAATTAAGCTAGGTCTTCCATGGTCCAAGATTTTTAAATAAGAATCAAATAATGATGTCTCCCACATAAGAAATAAAGGAGAAAATATTTCATCATAAGATCTGAATTAACCAAACTTAAATACAAAATTGAATTTCATAGACTAAGTTCCTATAAGTAATTTATTTTTTCATGCCTTTAAAAAATTTTCCCAGAGGATATACTGTATGTGAAATAGGATACGAGCTACCGAATTTCATACGAAGGAGAGAAAAATGGAAAAAATGACAATGGAAGTAGTCCACAGAAAAATTGAAAGGTCCTAGATTTAGTACAGTAAAGCCAGATCTCTTTCATATGAAAAAGTAGGGGAAAGATTGGTAAATCCAAGCTTGTCATCTCCAAACTTCCAGAAGATAAGGAATTTAAGTCACTGCCAAGAGCAAACTGCTTTGAGATTGGGGTACATTTACAGAATACACTGGAAACAACAACATATCAGATGACTTTGCAAGTGTGAATAATTTTTTTTTCATAATCATAGAATCTGTTTTTCCACACACTACACTTCCTCTAGTGGACATACATCGTATATCTTCTTAATGGGAATATTCTTCCTGTATCTATGATTATGTCCCTCTCGTCCCCCAGTCGTAGAAGCCATACTTCTCCTCCCACCAAAGTCTTTTCCCTTAGGTCTTAGACACGTGGACTAGCCTGCAGCACTCATCTACACCTGTATCAGAATTTATTTGGAAGAAAGCAATACGAGGAAATATGTATCACATACTTGGAATTCATCTTTTGGCAGGGGTGGTAGTGGCTGAAGGTGAACGGTTTTGGGGGGACAGCAGTTGGAGGGCTTCTGGGGCAAATGCCAGCACTGTCAAGGGGAATTATTGTGCCAAGAGGCGGCATAGGCAGAGCCTTTGACACAGGAGTGCCATGGTGGTGACTGGGGGTTGTTCCTGACTGTGAAGATTCAGAGCTTGACCATCTGGCCCTCGTGAGGATTCTGAAATCTATCTACTATCTCTTAATAAATTTTCCTTTTGCTTAAACTTGTCAGAGTAGATTTTGTTTCTTGCAGCTACAATACCTAACATATGTTCTAAAAGGGAACTATAATTGGCCCATGATCAATTACCTTTGTAAAAACTAGAGAAAAATCAAAGATTCTATAATGCTTATCTACAAGACTGAAAATTTAAGAATCCTAATGTCACAACTCAAAAAGACAGGAATATTGGCTCCTTACTAAATACTGGAAATGCTGCAAATTATCCCCAGGAAGAAGAATTTGAGCTGTTGGATGATTTCAAGAGCTAAATGTTTAAAAAAGAGAGGGGAGGGTAGTTTGGAGTTATGCAACCCTGGATTTGAATTCCAATTTTAACATTTAAGAGAAGCAAACTTGTGGATTTGGGGGCAAGTTACTTATCTCCAGGGCCTCAATTTCCATCTCTATAAAAGGAGATAACAGCACCTTAGAGATGTTGTAAGGATCAGTGGATACTTATATGTCTAGTACAGTGCTGCACTCAAAATAAACCCCTAGTAAGTGGTACACATTATAAACTCATAGGTGAAGATGCATCATAATCTAAGGGAAACTTCTGACAGTCAGAGCTCGTGAGCATAGATTGGTTTTTTTGGATAATGGTGAACTTTTATTCATCGGAAGTATTTAAAAATAGCCAAAGCAATCATTTGAAAAAGATTTTATAGATGGGATTGGAACATCAGATGGAGATTGGCCCAGATGGCATCAAACTCTCTTATAACACTTGGACTTTATGTTTAATTCCAAGACATAAATAAAACTTAAGACATTTGGTTCATTCTAATCAGGTGTTTCCTATGAGAACAAAGCACAGATTTTACCTATATGGATAATAGAGCAGAAAAATGGCACGTCCTTTTTTTTCTGGATTTCTTCACCAGCAAATATTACCACTAATGTGCTCCCTGAAATGTTGGCAGCTAGAAAAGTCAGAGCTTAAAGAAGCCACAGCTACACATCTTATGAGAGATAGTCTGGCATGACCTCATCTTCTTCAAGGTTACAGCCTTCCTGCTAATGCTACAACTCGATGAAACCTGATCTTTATAAAACAAAGCTATATAGTTCCCCTAAATCCCACATATGCCATTCACAAGGTTGACATGTTGTAGAAAAGATAAATCTATCCTGGGAGATTGTTATATCTTTGATAGAAGAGAACTCAAAATGCAAACATATTTTTTGTTGTGTTAAGGGAGTTGATAATGACAGAGGTAAAGTATCATGGACATATGTGTGCTAATCATGGTACAGTGGAAAGAAGCACAGAATTTATGATCAAAAAACCTAAGTTTAATTCCTGTCTGTTAAAAGTTAATTTTCCAAAAAAGAAAAAAAGGTAAAACCATGACTCTCATACATGTATGAAAACGAACATGTTAAAATTTTTATTTTACTCACTAATGAGAAAATTGGTAAGGTGTTACAACAGTTCAAAGGAGAATCCAAAGAAAAGAGAAGTTTACAGATAAGGAACATTAAAATGAATGTGCAAACGGGAGGCAAACCTGGCACCTTCCACAGAGAAGAGGGAAGTGAATTGAACTTCCATGGGATAGAATTTGCATGTCTATAAGAATTATTTGCATGTCTATCCATTATCTACAATACAGCATTATAAGAAACTGCCTATAGTCAGATAACCTGGAAATAGTGCTCTAGACACTGCATAGTTTTCCATTGAAGGGCAAAATTTTCCCTCCACTTCCTGGGTCCTGGTTAGCTGTTAAGATTCTTAACATTTTCCACAACATCTGATGAACTTCGGCTTTCATTTCATTAATAAAACTCCACCTTAAAGAGCTATTAAGAGAATCTAAGGGGACAATGTGTAGAACACACCCAGCACATGGCTTAGCGCTTCCCCTTCAAAAACTATTAATGGTTCCATTGTAAGCCCCTCAACATTGTCAAATTTCCAGTTTTTGACAAACTCAGATAAGATAAATGAGAATGAACATTAATGTTTAGAATATATTAAGAACTACTGATACATGCAACAACATGTTCACAACATGAGTCACAAAAGCATTATGCTGAGTGAAAGAAGCCAAACACAAAGCCAGTCCATTTATATGAGATTCTACAAAAGGCAAATCAATGGTGAGAAAAACAGATAAGTAGTTGTCAGGGGCCAGAGTGTGGGGAGAAGAATTTTATGCAAATGGCAGTAGAATATTTTGGGACTTATAGAAATGCTCTATATCATATTTGTGGTGATGCACTTTTGTTAAAATTCTACTGTGAATTGGTGAATTTTGTTGTATGTAAATTAGACCTAAACAAAGTTGATTTTTTTTTAAAGTACACGTGATTTGGACTTGTCTTCTTGAGCCATGTGCAAACACATCTTCTAAGAGTGCTTTTCTCATTTCATCTGCATATAGCTAAGTTTATAGCAAAATCTTGTTTTGGGGGGGTGATCGGTTTACCACCAAATGCCCTATCAATTTCATTAAACTAGATGTGATCATGGACAACTTCAGAGGCCTTGATTTCTCCAAATAGTAAAACTGAAAAAGTGGAATTCCGTTATCACTTTGGACACTAACCTTCTACTGTCAATGAACATATTGAGGACAAATCTCACTAAATATATCTAATATTCTCCTTAATAAAGGTGGCTACTTTGTCAGTAAAGAAAAGATATATCCAAGTGGGTGAGTTCCTTTTGAATAAATGCTTGTTGTGTGCATGTGTGTGTTTGGTTGTTACTTTTGATATTTTTTAATTTTATGGTTTTTTCAGATCATTAATATTTTTATGGATGTCATCAAAAGGAATAAAATAGAGCTTCTGTAATGAGTCTAAAAACAAGGGAGTAACCCCCACTTGATGTGACAAAATTGCATTCAAATTGAAAGGCTCTTCTTCCAGGGCTTCTCTTTTCTTTTGAGAGACAGGCATTCACCTAGTTGGTTATTAGCAGCAACTGTCTTTGGCTGGATCCCAGGTGCAGAAAACAGATGATGACTCGTTCTGACAATATTTCCACTTCCTTGGTAAAGATCACTTATGAAGTAACTTTAATCATGTATGAGTACGTTTCATTTGCTGTTTGCTTCAATAGTTTGTCTCTACTGGGTTTGACAGCTTTCCGACATTCTGCAAACAGCTGCAATAATAGCCTTGACAATGTCATTTACAAATGAGGCACATGCAGTATGAACAAAGTGACTGATACACTCTAAGTAATATGATAATGGAATGGCAAGTTGTCTGGAAAACAAGATCTAAACGAGATTGTATCACCCTGCAGGAGGGGTGAATTCCTAGACAGAGGAAAAAATTACTAAAATGCATCACTTTTAATGATGTAAACACCATTTTCACCAAGTTTTCTGAAATGGTCGCTCTTGATAACACAGAGGTACTTCACCTTTTCCTATTACTGCTGAAGCCCATCCTCACTGCTGACTACAAATCTTCCACATTACATTGTTTCTCTAACCAGATTTTGAGCTTCCTGAAACCAAGCCTTTCTCTTATATCTCTTTTTATTTCCAGTGTCTAGCAGAGTGTTTTATACAAATCATATGGTCATTACATCTTTGATCACATTGCTACCATCTAGTCTTTCTTTAGATCAGTAAGCCTTTAAAATTTTTATATATATATGAATTTCTTAAAACGGGTACATATAGGTATATATACATATATAAATGTGTGTATGTGAGTGTATATATAGCTTTGAAACATAAATGCATTATGTTATGGTTTCGAAGCCTGAGATTTGATGTGCATAATCTCTTTTCTTAACATAGTGAATTTGAAAGAAGATGCATAAATTATTTGAAATCATCTGGTCTGAAGGATTGATCATCGCCATTGAGATAGGCCACATAGGTGGAAAACTTTAAAGCTTTGGCATTCCTTTATCAAGCATTTAAAAAAAAAAACTTTATTTTTTTAGAGCAGTTTTAGGTTCACAGCAAAACTGAGAGGAAGTTCTAGAAATTACCCACATACCTCCTGCTCCCAGATAAACACAGCCTCCCCCATTATCAACATCCTGAACCAGAGTGGTAGATTTCTTACAATTGATGATCCTACATTGACACACCATTATCACCCAAAGTCCATAGTCCACGTTAGGGATCAGTCTCAGTGTTGCACCTTCTATGGATTTTGAAAAATGTATAATGGTATGTATTCACCGTTATAGTATCATACAGAATAATTTCACTTCCTAAAAATCCTCTGGGCTTTGCCTATTCATCCTTCCCTCACCACCAACTCTGGCAAGCACTGATCCTTTGACTGTCTCCGTAGTTTTGTCTTTTCCAGAATCATAGTTGGAATCATACAGTATGTAGCCTTTTCAGATTGGCTTCTTTTAATTAGTAATATGAATTAAGTTTCCTCCACGTCTTTTCATGGCGCGATAGATCATTTCTTTGAGTAGTGAGTAATATTCCATTGTCTGGATGTACCAGCTTATCCATTCACCTACTGAAGGATGTCTTGGGTGCTTCCCAGTTTTGGCAATCATGAATAAAGCTTCAATTAGCATCTATGTGCAGGGTTTTGTATGGTCATAAATTTTCAATTCCCTTGGGTAAATACCAAGGAATGAAATTGCTGGATCATGTGTTAAGCACCATGCATTTTTAGTATTGTCACAGCCATGTTATTTTCCCTTATGTTTTTATGTTTTCCATTTCATGTGATGAATTTAAATACTCAAGTGTGTTAAATTCAGTGTTTGATAAAATGAGATTAATTAACAAAATCAGTTTTACCTTATTCTGAAAATACATTCCAGTATCTGTTTTACATAGTAATATTGATCCCTTTGACTCTCTTATCCCAGAGAACTACATCTATAAAGAATCTCCTTGGAAAGATTTATTACAAGAGTATATAGAATAAATGAAGATAGAAAACAATATCAAAAAAGCACATGATTTAATAAAAGATGTGATATGTCAATATATAAAACATTTAAACACATTAAAGACTACCACATTGTGCTACTCTTAGTAACTTCATAAAACACTCTGGAGTACAATATTTTGTACTGAAGATTCTTCTGATTTCATCTTAATATTCTACCATTATGTATTTCCATTGTTCTGAATTATTTCTTTATTAATAACACCATTTGTTGAGCGCTTACTCTGTACCAGGTAGTGATCCAAGAGTTCTAATATGCTACTTTATTGAATGCTCACAACTCTATGAGGTGAGTACATTATCTCCATTTTACAGAAGAGAAAATGAGGCATTGGACATTAAATAACTTGCCCAATGCCATACATTTATTAAGCACTGGACCTGGGAATTGAACGCAGATCAGTTGTATCCATTGCCCTCAACTTTACCCTCTACATGACATATAATCTCATTGCCTTGTAAGTACATTTTAGATGCTGCCCAAGTGATGTTTAAATGAGATGGCGTGAAAATAAAAAATAAATATGTGTGCTAATTACAAAAGTGTGGAAAACATCTAAAACACAATAGTCAGTGAAAAACAAAATGTCCTAAATGCTGTACACACTGTATCTATATGAGAACAATATGAATGGGAATTAAAACTAGATTATGCGCAAAAAGAAAAACTGTTCTCTTAGAATTGGGAAAAAAGGGCCTTTTTATTTTTTCTAATTGATCTTTAAGCTGTTTTATCATCTGTTCAATAAAAAGTAACATTGGATCTTTCAGACCTAATCAGTAGGAATTTTTGACAAGAAAATTCACTGATGCTTTTGAAATTCTAAAGAGATGTCTTCTGACTTTCACGTAAGTAAGAAAAGGTATTCTCACATGCCTTAGGAGTGTATTTTTTTCACTTTTATAAATTCTATTTTTTCAATTTTCCAAACCTTTAAAATAAGATCAATTATTAGGATCAAGGACAGGGGTGGGTCTACCTTGCTCATTGTGCCATTCCCAATGCTACAGAACCCAGCACATAGTAGAATTTTAATAAACAATTATAGAGTTTTTTCTTAATTACAGAGAAAGTGAAATCTTTTTTCCAAGTAATACTCTCCTGACATTGAAGTGAAATATCCAAGAATATTGGATAGGATGGATTTAGAAATATCACATAGAATGTTCATTGTAGGAGAGCTGACTCTAGAATCCAGGTTGCATGATCTCAGATCTGGCTCAGTGCAGTGGGGAGAGCAGACTCTCTGGAGTCAACCACGTCCCTCCTCATCCCTCTCAGCCTCGAGGCCCCAACTACTAAATGAGACAAATGTCTTCCTAGCTCACTAGCAGTAGTGAATGGAAGGATGTAGGAATAGTCCTTAGCAGAGTACCTGATATGAGGCAGCCCTGCAACAATTCCTCTTTCTCTTTCAATACTGTGTGGTCCTGATCTCTATACAACCTCATTAGAGCTAGAGATTTTCACCAGTTAAGTAGGGAAATGAAAGTGAAGTGATGACTAAGGAGGAGAGAAAACACAGCTAATGAACATTGTGCCCCACTAGCAGTGCAAAAGAAAGGAGGCTTTCTAAGCACAGCCCTTGACTTCCAGCAAAAAGTGCTCTGTCCATTGCAACAGGGTGCCCTTCTCTAGTCACAGATTTGAATGAATTTCTTTTCTTTACAAATGTGCCAACTGCCTTAGGCAAGTTTCTTCACTTAAGCAGGACCTTAATCTACAGAGCCTGCCGATAATAATAATGCCATCATTCATGGGAATGTTGGGCTATTCACTAAATAACTCTGAAGTGCCTTGAAAATATTAAGCACAGCACAAATGTTATGAAATATTAATTACAGTGACACTGGTTGTAATTGGAGTCAGCTTTTAAAGCTAGAAGGAAAAGATCATGATTATAAACCATCATTATCTACTAAGTTCTTTTATTTGCTCCATTGTCAGAATCTGTGGTGAGGTCTGTAATAAGATTACAGGATAATAAAAGTTAAAAATGAAAGACTCAGAAAAGTTGAAGGAATAAATTTTCCTGCCTATGAGCCATAGATGAAAAACTATGGATTGACGGGGGAGATATAGAGATGTGGTCTCAAGCTCAGGCCCTCTTCACCCAGTCATTCATTTACATTTATTTAAGAAACAGCAGCTACCTCTCAGGCACTATGTTACCTGCTGGGCACACAATAATAAACAAGGTGGACCCAAGTCACAGAGCTTTTATGATTAGACAGAGTTGTTACCTCTGACCAACTGCCTCACCGGTCTTCAGTTTCTCTGTATGTCTAATGGAGAAAATTTTCTTTTCTCTGCCCATTTCACAGAGATGGTATTGGATAAATAGAGATAACAAGTATAATAAATACTTACCAAATGAACAAAAAATAAATTACCATTGTAGGGAAAAGCTGATATTTGCAATTAGCTATTTGCCATGGCACAAATGCACTGGCATGGACATTTGGGACTTGGTAGAATTCTTCCTTTGCCAGGGGACCTAGTCCAGAAGGCTAATAAATATGAATTGTGATAGTCTCTCTCTCTTCTACTCTTTGTTTTGAAAGGGTCATACTTTTATTCTTCTGTCTCCAAAAATAAAACTTGAACCAGGTCCAGGACTCAAAATAAATTAGGAAACAGACCAGAACTTCAAATACACAAAAAACAAGCAAACCAGTTAGTTAACTGGGTTCAGCAGCAAAGGAAGGGACCCATTCATGTCTGGTCAAATAATGTATACACGTATTTTTTCCTTTCCATTTGGGTTTCAAAAAATCATGATCTTACGATGAGGCAAATGTGAAAGAAGAAAAAAAAGCTCAGAAAAGCTAAATTTATTACTTATAAAACTATAATGAAATATTAAGGAAACATTTGGAATATATAAATCAATGAGTTTATTATTAAGAACAATAATCACACTATTCCTCAACTTCAGCCTTGGAGTCTCTGCAAGGAAAGTCAGCATTCTTGAGGATACCACGTGTAACAGTCTGATAGCATTAAACTGGGGAAAATGTTTTACAATTTCTACTCCACTGTCTATTTTTAACTCTCTGAAATCAAATATAGTATTACAGATAATATATCCTTCTTATGTCACAAGCAAAATTTTGAGGCCCTAAAGTAAACTGTGTACTCGACATACTTCCCATTCTACCCTAAGACTACCTCTGTGTTGATACTAAGTCCTGCCAGAAATGTTTCAATTCAAAATAGCTATTTATACATGCAACACATACATATAAGTAACTAACAGGGCAACAGTGATAATCCCACATTAGCCTCCAATTAGATTTACATTTCAATTTTAGGAGCAAATGGCAGGCAGTTGGAAATTGCAATCCACACAAATAGAAATGTGAAGGATACCACATAAAACCATAATTACATGACTTAAGATATATCTTTTCCCTGCATTTAGGGAAATTATGGGATGCTGCAGGTGATTATCAGTTTATGATATAAACCTACAATCTGTCTCTGTTTTCTCATTCTCCAGGCAGCATGGAATTTAGGCAAAGTAAAGGGTAGCAGAAGAACTGCTGAGTTGTCAAAACAGCAAAGTAGTAGATATTCAAAGTCTACAAAATTAAAAAAGTATGAAACATTCATTTGATTATTGCCTCCGTCTAGCCTAGTTAGCAAAAATGCAATAAAATGTACCTGAAGGTATTTAAAACAATTAAAGCAATGTACATTACATTTAACTTTTTTTGAAAACAAATCAGCAGGCAAACACATACACATACACACACAGAGTTTATCCACTAAAAGCCATGGTAATGCGTGTGCATCATACTGTATGCACATCTTGGTATTATCAACAGGCCAGGATTATAAGAAAATAGACAAATATTTATTCCAGAAATTTGATTCTAATTTTTCATTTCTATGTGTTGAGAGATAACAAAGTAAAAAATTAGCAAGAAATTTCACCACTAAAACTTATACTTTTGAGAGATTCAGAGATTGGTCTTTCACTATAAGTGTATCTCAACTACATGCTGAGCATGAATTTGTGACTTGTTAATAGTTGAGAACTGGGCCTTTTGGAGTGAAGCATACGAGAGGGTTTCAATTATCCAACAACTACTAAATGTGTTTTATCTGTCAGCTCCTTTGCCAAGTGTTTTAAATATATCACCTCATTTTTTTCTCTTAGAATATGCTAGTTGTTTCTGCAATTTCAGGTTGAAATGGAATCAATAATATAACTCCTTATCATGTAAATGAAAGAACATTTATTAGATTTATCAGAATAGTGGATGGACTGTGGGGGAACAAAGTAGCCAAATAACATAGTGTTTTATAGCATAGAACTATATAGCAATATAACTTAGCATTCTAAAGTATACACTTTGAAGTCAGGTAGACCTGAGTTCAAATGTTGTCACTGACTCATGAGACCTTGGATGAGTTACTTATACCCTTCATGCCTCACTATCCTCTTTAATGAAATAGATATAAGTACCTAGCTAATAGAGATGTAGTGATAGTTAAGTGAGGCAATAACAGAATTCGACACATAAGGGCTAGAAAATATTAGTTATTACTGAAATAAAGGATATCATTATAGTTGAAATATTATATGCTCACAATGCTAAGTGTACTAATTGGAGACTTGAAATCTGCAAACACTCATTATCTGCCATAGTTAAGGGTTCATCTCATCTGTCCCCTGGAATAAACATATACAGAGGAATCAGGTCTCTGGCCGAAGCTGGTTGAATGATAGGTAGACTTTAGCTTCTTAAACCTGGCAACTTCTTGTGAATGACTTTTAATGTCCTAGTTTATAGGAGACACGGTGCCATTTAAGATTAGTCCCTTTTACACAGCCATTGGTGAATTTGTCTTTGCTCCTCCAATTTCTAAGAAGTAGTCAATTCAGTTACTGACTGGACAAGAAAAACCAAGAGTAATTTGAAATCGTTCCTGCCTGACTTTGACATTGAAAAGTATCCAAAAAGGAACTGGATAAAGAAGAAAAACTGAGCAGAAACAGGTATCCATCTGAAAGCCTTACCAAAATTTCCAGAAATTGCAGAAAATATGATGTGAAAACAGAATGTCATAAAATCTATGGAAAACAAGACTGCATCCAATCTGACATAAAAAAAAAAAATGTAGGGGTATGAGAAATCACTAAAAATATAGGATAGCCAGAGGAAGACTGCTATGAAAGGTGTGATTTGGTCAACAGGGGCGTCAAGCTCAGAGATAAAAGATACCCTGGCGGAAGGAGCTCTGGGGCAATTATTCTGGCATTTGATGTTGATGGACATTATTTTTCATACACTAGGATGGTTTCTAAATGATATCTTGGCCTCTCTTTGTGCTGGCAGTGAACATTAGAGGTGTTTACCCTCAGGCTGGAATAGTGAGTGTAGGTATTTGGGAGAGAGTGGCCCTTCAGTGTTCCAGGAAATGAGGGAAAACAATCAGCACAATGAAAAATGCTCACGTCTAGAAGATTCAGTAATGGTGCATGCCTATTGGCAGCACATACATTTTCTTCCATGAAGTCCATAGAAGTTACCCTTGATACACAGAAAATGTGTGCAGAGATAGGCTAACAAAGTCTCCAACAGAAAGATGAACATACAAACAAAAAATCACCGAATATTAACAAAGGGGCAATTAAGAAAAGCCAATAAGAGCCAGCTCTGATGGCCCAGTGGTTAAAGTGCAGCACGCTCCACTTCAGCAGCCTAGGGTTGGTTCCCAGGCATAGAACCACACCACTCATCTGTCAGTAACCATGCTGTGGTGGTGGCTCACATAGAAGATCTAGAAGGACTTACAACTAGAATATACAACTATGTACTGGGGCTTTGGCTAGGAGAAAAATAAAAGAGAGAGAGGAAGATTGGCAACAGATGTTAGCTCAGGGTGAATCTTTCCCAACCAAAAAAATAAATAAATAAAAGCCACACAAATTTAAAAAAGAAAAGTCAATGAAAAGATGAACCAAGTCGCCAAAAAAAAAGAACAGACAAATGAGTAAATGGTTGTTATTAAGAAACAGAAGACATCACAATGTAAATCAAGATCTCCAGAGTTATAAGGTAAGATATTATATCCCAGAAATAAAAACAGATTGTTTCGAAAAAAATCAAAACTCTTGAAAATGAAAATTATTACCCTTGACAAAAAAGAGAAGAATGGACACAACTGAAAAGTAGTAAGGAAAGAGATTGGCTCAAGGACTTTTCACAGGAGTGGTACAAAAGATTATAGAAGTAAAATATGAAAAATATGCAAAGAGATAAAAATTCGGCACATACGGCATAAGAATGGTGTATTTTTAGAGGAGACTAGGATATGAGAACAAATATGTCTCAGTATTTTAGTGGTTTAATGAAACAGAAGGTTATTTCTTGCTTAAATATTCCAAGACATGTGGTATTCTGGTTGGTAGTAGGTGGAGGGTCCCCCACATATTCCTTCTGAGGTCCAGGTTAGCAGTGGTTCTGCCATATGCAAGATCTTCTTAGGCATTACCAGCAGCCCGGGGCTGGGGGGAAAGGTCATCACCAAAGAGAACATGTGTGTACTATGTATGGCTGATATCCATTATAAAACGGGCACACATCTTTACCCTTCACATTCCACTGAGAACTTACACCCACCGCCACACATCACTGGAAGGAAGATTAGGGAATGAATTTGACCTGCTACAGGTCTCTGTCACAGAGTAGAAAAAAATAAGATTAAAAAGAATAATATTGCCCATCATTTAAAAAAATAATAAAAAAGCTTCATACTGAAAATGTCTATACAGTATAAAACATATTGAATAAAAATTAGAAGATACATATTTAAGTGAAACTTCAACATATTGAGATATTTTACATTAAAAATAATGAAACATTGTCCACAGATTTCTGCAGGAAAATACTTTGAAGGTAGAATGCTATACCAATGCAAAATTGGGTTCCTATGGGAGAACAAACTAACAGCATTTGGTAAGGCAAGAACTTAGAAACATTATTGTTTATATACATTGTATGAATTAGTTACTGAGAATTGTAGGCTAGAAAAATGAAAAAAAATCAGGATAAAAGGATAAAAGAAACTGGAAAACAAGTTTAACAAAGTAAAAAGAATATTATGGTACTAAAAAGAAAATATGAAATTGTACCTTTATATGGGATTTGGTGAAGATGAAGATATAACTGATTCAGAGGGAAAGCTTTTTATAAGAGAATTGCACATAAAGGGTATATATTTAATACTAAACATGGAATTCTCTGTTAGTGTAAAGTGGAATATAAATTCTGTTAGATAACAAAAGTGAAAGGGTAAATTAGGTTTTCAGAAGAGAAAGGATGGTCAAGAAGATAAGAGAGCTATAGTACTTACACATTAAATGAGAAAAAAGAGGACTCACTATCATTCAGAATGAGGGTCTCTCGATGCAGGGGATGGACTGATGGAACCAAGTCAGAAAGCTCATCTGTCTTGATGTCCAGATAAATCTGCTATAGGGGAAATAAAGCCATGGAATTCTGTAGTATTGTAGGATGAGAAACTGAAGCAATTCTAAAGTACAGATGAAATTTTCTTTTATTTAAAGTAAGCGAAGGACATTTAAAAATAAGACATGAATGGAATTTAGAGCAGTAGCTGGCATATGATTAACAGTAAACAGTAAATGTTAGATATCTTTTTTTAAGGAAGAGATTCTTTTTAAATTTATTTTTAATTGAGATATAATTGACATATAACATTGTATTAGTTTTAGGTGTAAAACATAATGATTTGATATATGTATGCATTGGAAAATGATTACCATGATAAGTTTAGTTAACCTTCATCACCATACATAGCTACAATTTCTTTTCTTGTGATGAGAACATCTAGGATCTACTCTCTCCGCAAGTTTCAAGTATGTAATACAGTAATACCATGAAGTAAATTACATCCCCAGGACTTATTGATCTTATAACTGGAAGTTTCTACCTTTTTACCACTTCCACTCACTTTGGTGACCCCTACCCCCCACCTCTGGCAACCACCAATCTGTTCTCTGCATCTATGACTTTGATTTTTTTTTATTCCACATAGAAGTGATATAATACAGTACTTGTATTTCTCTGTCTCTGTTTCAGTTAGCATAATGTCCTCAAAGTCCATCCATGTTGTCTCAATGGCAAGATTTCCTTCTTTTGTTAATGGCTTAATAATATTCAATTGTAGGTATATATCACACTTTCTTTATCCATTCATCCATTGATAGACACTTAGGTTGCTTCCATATCTTGGCTATTGTAAACAATACTGCAATGAACATGGGGGTGCATATATCTTTTCAAGTCAATGTTTTCCTTTTCTTTGAATACCCAGAAATGTAATTGCTGAATCATATGGTAGTTCTATTTTTACTTTTTTGAGATTTCTCCATGCTGTTTTCCATAGTGGCTGCACCAACTTACATTCTCACCAACGGTGGACAAGTGTTCCCTTTTCTCCACATCCTCATCAACACTTGTTATTTCTTGTCTTTTTGAAAATACCCCTTCCAACAGGTGTGAGGTAATATCTCATTGCAGATTTGATTTGCATTTCTCTAATGATTCATGACGTTAAGCACCTTTTCATGCATCTGTTGGCCATTTGTGTATCTTCTTTGGAAAAACGCCTATTCCGATTCTCTGCCCATTTTTAAACCAGATTTTTTTTTTCTATTGAGTCTTATGAGGTCTTTATATATTTTAGATATTAATTCCGTATTAAATATATGATTTGCAAATATTTTTATCCATTTAATAGGTAGCTGTTTCATTTTGTTGATGGTTTCCTTTCACATACAGAAGCTTTTTAGTTTGATGTAGTCCCATTTGATTATTTTTGCTTTTTTGCCTTTGCTTTTAGTGTCAAATCCGAAAACTCTGCCAAAACCGATGTCAAGGAATTTACCACGTTTTCTTCTAGGAGTTTTATGGTTTCAAATCTTACATTCAAGTCTTTAATCCAATTTGAGTTATTTTTTGCATATGGTATAAGATAGACGTGCACTTTTGTTCTTTTGCGTGTAGCTGTCCAGTTTCCCAACACCATGTATTGAAGAGGCTATTCTTTCCCCATTGTATTTACTTGGCTCCTTTGTTGCAAATTAATTGATCATGTATGCATGGGTCTATTTCTGGGCTCTCTATTCTATTCCATTGATCTATGTGTCTGTTTTTATGCTAGTATTATACTGTTTTAATTACTATAGTTTGTAGTACAGTTTGAAATGAGGAATTGTGATGTCTCCAGCTTTGTTCTTTCTCAAAATTGCTTAGGCTATTTGGGAACTTGTATGGTTCCATACAAATTTTAGGATTGTTTGTTCTATTTCTATGAAAAATGCCACTGGAATTTTGATAAGGATTGCATTGAACTTATAGATTACTTTGGCTAGTATGGACATTTTAACAATATTAGTTATTCCAATTCATGAACACAGAATACCTTTCCATTTATTTGTGTCTTCGATTTTTTTCATCAATTTCTTACAATTTTCAGTGTACAGGTCTTTCACATCCTTGGTTAAATTTATTCCTAGCTATTTTATTCTTTTTGAAGCAATTGTAAATTTAATTTATTTTTAAATTTCTCTTTCTGATAGTTCACTATTAGTATATAGAAATGCAACAGATATTTTATATTGATTTTGTATTGTGCAACCTAACTGAATTCATTCATTAGTTCCAACTGTTTTTTTGGTGGAGTCTTTAGGGTTTTCTATATATAACATGATGTCATCTGCAAATAGAGACAGTTTAACTTCTTCCTTTCTGATTTAGATGCCTTTATTTCTTTTTCTCACCTAATTGCTCTGGCTAGGACTTCCAGTACTATGATAAAAGTGCCAAGAGTGGGCATCTTTGTGTTGTTCCTGATCTTAAAGGAAAAGCTTTAGTTTTTCACATTTGAGTATGATGTTAGCTGTGAGCTTGTCATATGTGGCCTTTATTATGTTGAGATATCTTCCCTCTATATCCACTTTGTTGAGAGTTTTTTCACCATGGGAAGATGTTGAAATTTGTTAATGTGGTATACCATATTTATTGATTTGCATATGTTGAACTATCCTTGCATCTCAGGAATAAATCCCACTTGATCATGGTGTATGACTCTTTACATGTTGTTGAATTTGGTTTGCTAATATTTTTTGAGGATGTTTGCATTTATATTTATCAGGGATATTGACCTGCAATTTTCTTTTTTTTTTGTTATGTCCTTGTTTGGCTTTAGTATTAGGGTAATGCTGGCCTTATAGAATGAGTTTGGGTGTTCCCTCATCTTCTATTTTTGTAAAAGTTTGAGGACTGGTATTAATTCTTCTTTAAATATATAGTAGAATTCACCAGTGAAACCATTTAGTCCTGGGCTTTTCTTTGTAGGGAGGTTTTGAATACTAATTCAATCCCCTTACTCATAATTGTTCTGTTCATATTTTCTGTTTATTTATGATTTAGTCTTGGTATTGGTAGGTTGGTATTGGTATTGGTATATTCTTGGTATTGGTATAGTCTTGGTAGGTTGTATGTTTAGAGGAATTTATCTATTTCATGTAGGTTGTCCAGTTTGTTGGCATTTAATTGTTCATAGAACTTTCTTATGATCCTTAGCATTTCTGTTTTATCAGTTGTAGTGTCTCCTCTTTTATTTCTGATTTTATTTATTTGCATTTTCTCTCTTTCTTAGTCTAGCTAAAGGTTTTTACAATAGCAAAAAACATATAATCTGACAAACATTGGGCAAAGGATCTGCATAGACATAATTTCAAAGACATATAAATGGTCAATAGGTATATGAAAAGATGCTCAATATCTCTAACCATCAGGGAAATGCAAATCAAAATCACAATTAGATATCACCTCACACCTGTTAGGAACACTATTATCAAAAAAACAAGAGATAACAAGTGATGATGAGGATGTGGAAAAAAGGGAACTTTGTACATTGTTGGTGGGAATGTAAACGTATGCAGCCACTATAGAAACATATAGTGGTTTCTCAAAGAATCAAAAATAGAACTACCATATGATCTAGCAATCCCATTTCTGAGTATGTATGCAAAGGAAATGAATCACTATCTCAAAGAGATATCTGTACTCTCATATTTTTGCAGTATTACTTACAATAGCCAAGATATGGAAACAATCTAAGTGTCGACATACGAATGGATAAAGATCATGTTGCACATATGCAATTGAGTATTATTCAGCCAAATGGCAAATTTTGTCATTTGCCACAACATAGATGAACCTGAAGGGCATTATGCTAAGTATAATAATCTGGACAGAGAAAGACAAATACCACATGGTGTCACTTGCCTGTGGAATCTAAAAAAAAAGTTGAACTCATAGAAACAGAGAATAGAAAAGTGGTTGCTGGGGGCTGGGTGGTAGGAAAAACAGGGAGAGTTTGGTAAAAGTATCCAAATTTCCAATTATGAGATGAATAAGTTCTGGGGATCTAATATACAGCATGGTGACTATAGTGGCTGATAGTATATTGTATAATTGAAATTTGCTAAGAGAATAGCTCTTAAGCATTCTCACCAAAAAAGAAAAAATTAGCTATGTGAGTTGTTAGATGTGTTAATTAATTTGATGTTAAAAATCCTTTTAAAATGTATATGTATATCAAATCATCACATTGTACACTTTAAATATATTTCAATTTTATTTGTTAATTATACTTCAATAAAGCTGGAAAAAAATAAAAGTGGCAAATTGCCAAGAATTCTAAAAACACTGATATCTAATAATCCATGTGGTAGTATTTGTCTTATGTAACATAAATCTCTCCATTCTTCAAAGACTTCTCTGAAGTCTGCTATGCACAAAAGTTATCTGGGACTTTACTTTGTGATAGTAAAGAATGCATAGCTCAACCAATATAGGGCAAAAGAGGAACAGCCCATGCAAAATGGTGGAACTATTTAAAAATTTACTAATTCAGTGAAAATAATATATTTAAAACATTAGCAACTATTAGAAAGCAAACATCCTAGAAACAGATGAAAAATATTGCAAAGAAAAGAATTATAGACTATATATAATTATATAGAAGTTTGAGCCTATCTTCTCTAGACATTAAGGGCAAGCTGATCAGAGCTGTCCCTTGATTTACATCAGTTAGGAATCTAGCACGCATTCTCATTGTGCACATTGTTAGGCTGCATTGCAAATGGGAGTCACTTAGCTAATGAGGAAGTGTCATTGAGACTACTAAGTGTCTGCAACTCAACTAACAATTTTCTTGAATTTAGGAAATTATTAAGTTCTCACTCACTTCCCTCAAAAATGTCAAGTTCCTGTTATATAGCAAATAATGAATCAGAAACTGGGTTCATGCTTTGCCTTCATATAGTCCAGGTAGTGAGAGTAAAATGGAACAAGGGTTACTAGATTATTAGAATCCTTAATTTAGTCACTTCTTTAAAATCAAGACATTAGTCATAAAGTTGGAAAATTAAGTCACATTTCTCTTTATTTTTGCCCTAGTACTCTTATCATTTTCTCCAAGCAGTAAATTAGGGGAAGAAAGATTATTCTGCTGAAAAAAGATGATTAGGAAGAATGTTAAAATAAGTGCCTGAAGGAGCATTTTATAGATCATGGAACATTTAACCAAGAGGTAGAGACTTCAGTTCTGACCTTTACTCACATGCCCTTTGGCATTTTGTCTCTGTGCCTCAACCTCCTCTTCTATAAAATTAAAAGAATAAGACATGTCCAGTCTTCATGGTGACAGTAAAGCTCTCATAAAATTTTATGTGACAAAGTGTGTTTTTTAAGTAAAATGTACAACTGCAAATAACATAAAAAATCAGCTTTAAATTCTACTTTTTCAATTCAATGAAGAAATTTAAATCTTTACATTTCTTCCTCCCAGTGAAAAGTGGATTGTGGATAAAGAATTTAAAGTGACAGCATCCTATCATTACCTTTTCATGTAGAAATTATCATTCTCTTTCCATTAAAAGGAACGTGTCTGTCATATCTTAAAGAGAATCGTCCCAACATTTATTGGCACCCAGAATTTGATACTTTTCTTTTCATTTGAGATATAATGGCAAGTGTCAACCTTACATTTCTCTCAATATCAAATGACTGGTGAAAAAAAATTCATTACTATCACTCAATGCTTTTTACAAATCTTTCAATATTAATTTAAAAATATGTGTACCAAAAAGGAAAAGAAAAAATTATGACAAGAAGCCAAATGGAATTCCAAGGTCACAAAAGAAAAAGAAAAAGACCTTTTCCTGACCCTCACATTTTTGAATGGAAATAAAGTAACCATAAAGCTACATGAGAACAATTCTCCCAAAGTCAAGAGAAGCTCCGAGAAGCAATGCTTTTTCTCATTGGCTGATATTGGCAACTAGAGTGATGGAATTCTACTGGGGAATTGGGGCCTTGATAATCCTGTCACCAGGTAACCACTTGATTTCATTCAGGAAGGTAAAATTTGTACGCCTTGGGAGACACTCCTAACAAATGTTCTGTATTTAGGGATTTCCAAATAAGCATAAATATTTTCTGAATGAATCAAAGAAACAGTGTTTGGGAAAGCTTCCAGAACCAAGTAGACTTAGCCAGCTTTGTTTCTCCATTTTTAGAAAACATTACATTGGCACTTTTGCAGAATCAAAGTCTTGAAAGCACTGTTCCCCTTTCTCAAATTACATTGATCTTCTGATCCCTTTTGGCACTTCTTCCACCGTCCAATGATTTTGATCTAAAATCACCAATAGCTTCTAATTACCTACTCAAAAACTTACTTCTGAATTTCCACTTTAGTCCATTTTCCTCTGCTATTTTACAATCAGGCTGCTTTCTCTTTCCTGCTTTCCACATTCCAATAGTTTTTTTTTTTTTTCCAGATTCTCCTCTCATGTTCTGACCATTGCTTTTTAATCTCTTTTATGTTTGTAATTTCCTTGAAAATGTAACTTTTCTAGAACCCCTCCTGGGTTTCCTCTTCTGTGAATCAGTTATCATGTTACTTCAGTTATCACATATAACACCTTTGATTTTACTCTCTCCTAAGAGTCACTGCCATATTTTCTATTGACTGCCGGCAGAGCCAGTTTCACGGCATGCAATCTGCGCAGTCACACTGGGCCCCCTGTACAGAAGAAATCCATGCTTGGTTTAATGTTCTGTTCTCACTGTCTTGAAAGTTCTAGTCGTTCTTAAACAAGGGTCCTACTTTTTCATTTTCTACTAGGCCTCATAACTTATGTAGCCAGTCCTACCTACTGGTCATTTCCTCAGTATGTTTCTCAGACACCTCTGTGTCCCTAAATACTTATCATTTGAGTACCATTATATCTTCCACTTTTCAATATTCAAGTAATATCATCAACATACAACTAGCTAAAAACTAGAAGTCATTAATGACTTCTTCCCTCACAAAGCAAAGAATTGGTCAAAATTTTTATAAATTTTATTGCCTTAGAATTTTCTAAATCTAATTTTTTCTGTCTCTCTTCATGACTAATTTAGGCCTTTGTCCTCTATTTCCTAGAAGATTGTGACACCATTATTATTGCCAAAGTGCTGGACCTAAAAGCCATATAGGATCATGTCACTTCTAACCTTAAAAATAAGCAAAGGCTGGGCCAGCTTGTGGCCAAATGGTTAAAATTCTGGGCACTCTGCTTCGGCAGCCCAGGTTTGTGGGTTTGGATCCCAGGCGTGGACCTACTCCACTCATCAGCCATGCTGTGGTGGCATCCCTCATACAAAGTAGAGGAAGATTGGCACAGATGTTAGCTCAGGGCTAATCTTCCTCAAGCTAAAAAAAAAAAAAAAGAGGGAGATTGGCAACTGATATTAGCTCAGAGCGAATCTTCCTCGCCAAAAAAAAAAAAAGAAGAAGAAGAAAAAAAGCAATGGCTCCATACTGACATTGTCCAAATATGTTAATACGAGCCACTTAGGTAACTTATGATCCTTTCTCTGCATATACCTCTCCTTGTTCCATTTCTGCTACTGTTAATAGTGCAACAGAATTCCAGGTACACTTACTTAATTATTCACTCCCCCAAAAGCATGCTCTTAACATATCCCTGTGATTTCTCCAATGATGATTTCTCTGCCTGAAAAATCTTTAGTCAGCTTCTTCTTCAATGAGATTCCTATGAATTCATCAAAAGTTAATTTAAACGCCATCTCTGTTATGAAGCATTTCTCTTCTCCAAGACATATATATCTACCCCTTCTCAGGGTTCACCTAGTACTTTGTATATATTTCAGTTATAGAATTTATCACTTGAGCTGTTGAAGGAGTGTCCATTATTTTTTATTGTTTTGTTTGCTTTACTAAAGATCTCAGCATAATGTGGGCAATAAATGTTTTATAAATATTATTTTATTAATATCAGCTAAAAAAACTAATCTATAATATTTTATATTATAAATTTATTTATATATTTATTCTAGAATTAAATATATAATTGAATAATTTAAATATAATTTTATAATTTTTTATTTTTTTAATTTTTTTGTGTGAGGAAGACCAGCCCTGAGCTAACATCGTGCCCATCTTCCTCTACTTTCTATGGGACGCCGCCACAGCATGGCTGACAAGCAGTGCATCGGCAAGCACCCAGGATTTGAACACACGAACCCCGGGCTGCCAAGTGTGAACTAAAGTGCTGCGCCACCAGGAGGCCCCCAGAATTTTATTTTTTAAAATAAAATAAGTTATACTCATTATAAGTCAACAAATATGATGTTCTTTTACACTGGTTTTTATTACAAAACGATATATAATATGTGATATTTTAGAAACTTGAAAACATTTTTGTATACAAAAAGTGCAAGAAAAGCTATATTGAGTAACTAACAGTAATAAAACTCCACGTCTTTTCATTTTATAAATTTTTAAATATATTCCCTTCCATTTATAGATCAAGTTTTATATAATGTTCACATAAAAATCTGTGAAGAAAATGGGTCAAATCAATACTACCTGATTATAGTGAGTAGGAGCAGCAGTAGGGAATTTAACAGCCTTTTTTTTTTGATACTATATTATTTTCTCCCTTGTAAATGGACTTTATTTTTTAGTTTCAGCTTCATAGCAAAAAAAGTATAGCAGAACTAGAGAGTTCCCATATAACCCCTGCCCTCACTCACACACAGCCTCCCAAACTATCAACACTCAGCTGCAAAGTGGTACATTTGTTACAATTGATGACCTACATTGATACATAATTATCATCCAAAGTCCATAGTTTACATTAGGATTCACTCTTGGTTCTGTATGTTCTGTCAGTTTTGACAAACGTACAATGACAAATATTCACTATTATAATATTATACAGAATAGTTTCACTGGCCTAAAAATCCTCTGTGCTCTGTAATGGTTTATTTTTGGTAATACAGCAAATTATTGGAAGAACAAAATTTTGTCATACAAATAGGTACACCTTACACAACACCCCCTATATGCTCAGAACTTCATCAAGCCATTTACACACATTTATTTTAGTTCTCAAAACCACTTTGCAATACGTGTATATCAGTTATAGTTTTTTATGTTAAACAGAAGGAGATTCTGACTCAATCAACAAAATAATCCATTAATTGGAAGACTACTAGTTTATGGACTCCTAGAGAGACTTAAACTATCAAGCCTTGGGGAAGGGAGGAAGCAGAGCAGCTCCAGGAATCTCAGCAACAGGAGCTCATTTGGCTGGGTCACTATAACGCTGCTATTGCATTGCTCAGCAACAATGACTTAATATTTGCACCCTTTCTCACAACATTTCATGTTCCTGGGATGATGATGAAGAAGGAGGAGAGAAGAAGAAGAAGGAGAAGGAGAAAAGGTATGGTTATCTCATATGAGTCCTGGACTAATCAATTCTAAAAAGAGACAACAGGGGGAATTGTCAACTAATGGGGCCATGCCAGCGAGGGGCCTGCCCATGTATTCAGAACTTTTCACAGGGAAAGGGAAAGCAAACTCTTCAGCCAGCCAGGCACATTTCATCTTGGCTGCCCAGACATATACATCTTCTAACCCCTCCACTGACCATGCACACATCCTTCTTTCCATATATCCAGTGATATCATCCAACTAAAAAAAGATTAACTATCATCATCACACAAGCTCTTACTGCTCTTTCTCATGGGGGAGAATGCAAAGTCATATCTTTACCCAGGACTGATAATATAAGCCAGCATTCCCCAAATCCAAGTGCTGTCGAAAATGTCTCATTTCTAAAGTCACACTGATGTCCTATCTCAATACTCTTCAACTTATATTCTTTAAAAATTTTTTTGAAATATTGAATAGTGCATATCCTATAAGTGCGTGGCTTGATGAATTTCGATCAACTAAACATGCCTGTCTAACTAGTACCTGGAGCTCAAGAAATAGAACACTATCAGCTTGCCAGAAGACTCTCAGATTCTCTTCCAGTTATTATTCTCCAAGGGTAATCACTATTCTGACCAATAACAATATGTAGTAGTTTAATCAGCTTTTGTAGTTTACAAAAATGTGGACTTTTTATGTGGACTTATAGTTTATACCTATATTAGTTTGCTAGGCCTGCCGTAACAAACCACCCCCACACACTGGATAGCTTCAAAGACAGAAATTTATTTTCTCCCTATTCTGGAGGCCAGAAGTCTGAGATCAAGCTGTTAGCAGTTAGCTTCTTCTGAAGCTTCACCTCGTGGCTTGTGGATGGCCATGTTCTCCCTGTGTCTTCACATGGTCTTCCTTCTATATGTGTCTGTGTCCTAATTTCCTCTTCTACCAAAATCATCAGTCATATTGGATTATGACCCACACTAATGACTTCATTTTAACTCAATTACCTCTTTAAAGGCCCTATCTCCAAATACAGTCACTTTATGAGGCCCTAGAGATTAGGACTTAAACACGAATTTTGGGAGGGGATACATTTCAGCCCATAACAATACCCCTTTTTTTTGTTCTGGCTTGTTTTGCTGCTCACCGTTATGTTTGTGTGATGCATCCAATTTGTTCCATGCAACTGTAGATGCTGTATTCTCAGTTGTATGCATTCTGTGGTGGGAACATACCACAATTCATTTACGGTACTGTTGATAGGAATTTACATAGTTGCTAGTATGGGGCTATTACATAGTGGTATTATAAACATTCTTATACAAGTATTTAGTGAACATATGGATGCATTCCCGTTGGATATATACCTAGGAATGGAACTGTTGGGTAATAGTATATGGAGATGTTCTGCTTTACTAAAGACCACAAACAGTGTTGCACACATTTGTTTTCCTAAAAGCAAGTTATGAGAGCTCTGGCTGTTCCACATTCTAAAAAATACTTGTTATTGTGTGCCTTTTAAATCTTAGTTTTTCTGAGGAGTGTGAATACGGATAGCATTGTAATCTGATTTTAAATTTTCCTGATGAAAAATGAAGTCGAACAATTTTTTACATGTTTATTGGCCAATGGGATAAGCTCTTTTGTAAAGTTTTGGTTTAATTTTTTTGTTCATTTTTCTATGGGTTGTCTGTTACCTTTAAAAAAATGTCTATATAGGAGCTCTTTATATATATGGAGAATAGATTTTTTTACTTTGAGATAATTTTAGACTCACCTTCAGTTTTAAGAAATAATGCAGAGATACCCAAATTCCCCCAATGTGAATATCTTGCAAAACTACAGTACAGTACCACGTGCAGGATACCGACACTGATACATTGAAGATAGGATGCACTTCCATCTGCACAATTATGCCTCATGTTGCCTTTTGTAGCCACACCCACTTCCATGCAGTTCCCCTCCTCCTCCTTAGCCTCTAACAACCATCAGTCTGTTCCCCATTTCTACAATTTTGACATTTCTCAAATGTTATATTAATGAAATCATGCTATATATGTACTTTTGGGGTGGGTGTTTTTCACCCAGCATAATTCTCTGGCGATTCATTCGAGTTTTTGCATCTATCAATAGTTTGTTCTCTATTATTGTTGAATATTACCCATGTTATATGCAAACCGCAGGTTATTTAACCATGAAAGGACACTTGAATGGTTTCCAGGTATAATCTGCTATATATTTTTTTAATAACATAGGTTTTTGTTTATCTGGGATAAATGCCCAGGTGTGCAATTGCTGGGTTGTATGGTAGTTTGATGTTTAGATTTTTCTTAGAAACTGTCAAACTGTTTTCCAGGCTAGCCATAGTATTTTTCATTCCCACGAGCAATGTATGAGTGATCCAGTTTAGCTATATCCTCACTAGCTTTTGGTATTGTCACTATTTTTTATATTAGCCTTTTGGATGGGTGGGTACTATTATCTTGTGGTAGTTTTCATTTGTATTTCCCTCATGGCTAATGATGTTGAACAATTTCTCATGTGCCTATTTGCTATTTGTATATTTCTTTTGGTGAAATGTCCCCTGTATCTTTTTCCTGTTTTCTAATTGGATTTTTTATTTTGACACTGTCGAGTTTTGAGAGTTCATTATATATTCTAAATACTAATCCTTTGTTGGATATGTGGTTTGCCAATATTTTCTCCCAGTCTATAGCTTTTCTTTTCATCCTCCTAATAGAATCTGTCACAGAGCAAATGCTTTTATGTTTTTTTATTTTTTAATGACATCTATATTCTCAATATTTCCTTTAATGGATCATTCTTTTTGTTGATTGTCTCCTATGTTTTTTTTCTAAAATTTTTATAGATTTACATTTTACATTTAAATCCATGATCCAATTTGAGGTAATTTTGGATAAGCTGTGAGACTTAGGTCAAGAATTTTCTATTTGTTTGTTTAGGAATGTCTAATTGTACCAGCCATTTTGTTGAAAAGGATATCCTTCCTCAATTGAATTGCTTTTGCTACATCTTCAAAAATCATTTGACATATTTGTGTGGGTGTATTTCTAGGTTCTCTTAACCCTTCTATTGATCTATGCATCTGTTTCTCTACCAGTACCACAATACAGTCATGCACCACATAACGACATTTCAGTCAGTGATGGACTGCATATACAGTGGTGGTCCTATAGATTAGTACCATATAACCTAGGTGTGTAGTAGGTTATACCATCTACTTTTGTGTAAGTAGACTCTATGATGCCCACACATTGACAAAATCCCCTAATGACACATTTCTTAGAATATATCCTCGTCATTAAGTGATACATGACTGTATCTTGATTACTATAATTATTACTATGTAGTAAGTTTTAAAATATGTAGATGGTCTCCCATTTTATTATTTTAAAAAATCATTACAGCTATTTTGACTTTAAATGTGAACTTTAAAATAATCTTGTCTATATCTACAAAATTCTTGCATTTTCATAAGAATTGAGTTAAACCTATGTATCACTTTAGGGAGAATTTTTACTGTTGAGTTGTCCAATCTGTAAATACTGTCTGTTTCTTCATTTATTAATTTTTATTTCATCAGTGTTTTGTAGTTTTCAGCATACAAGTCCTGCTCATGTTTTGTTAGATTTACACCTAAGTATTTTTTAAGTGGTTGTTCAGTTTGCACATGTCCACTGCTAGTATATGGAAAAACAATTTTATTTTTGTATATTTATTTTGTATCCTACAACCTAGAGAACTCATGCATTAATTCCAGGAGTTTTTTTTTTTTCTTTTGTAAATTCTGTGGGATTTTCTACATAGGCAATGATATCATCTGGAAATAGTTTTATTTCTTCTTTTCCAATATGCATGCCTTTTATTTCCTTTTCTTATCTTATTGCACTGTCAAGAACTTGAAGCATTGTGTTGTATTAGAATGGTGAGAATGGAAATCCTTCTCTTGTTTCCTGTCTCAGAGGTAAAGCATTCAGTCTTTCACCTTACAGTATAATGTTATCAGAAGTTTTATTTTAGAAACTCTATCAAGTTGAGGAAGTTTCCACTATGCCTTTGTTTTTGTTCTGAAAGTTTTTATCATGAATTTGTGTTGAATTTTCTACATTGATTCATGTGATCATATAATTTTTATCATGAATTGGTGTTGAATTTTCTATATTGATTCATATGATCATATGATTTTTTTCTTTTGTAGCCTGTTAATATAGTGGATTACATTGAGTTTTAAAAGTGGAATTATCTGGTCCAGAAATTTCTTGTTTGAGAGTGTCTTAATTATGGTTTCAATTTCCTTAACAGTTATACAGCTACTCAAATTATCTATTTCATATTGGGTGAGTTGTGGTCATTTATGCTTCAGGATGAACTGGTCAATTTCATCTAAGTTATCTAATTTATGTTGTATAATCACTCTTGATATTGCCTTATTATCTGTTTAATGTATGCAAGGCCTTTGGTAATATTCTCTGTTTCATCCCCCATATTAGTAATTTCTGTTCTCTCACTCTCTCTCTCTCACTGCTTTGCCAGAAATTTGTCTATTTCATTGATCTTTTCAAAGAAACAGCTGTTTGTTTCATTGGTTTTCTCTATTTTGTTTTCAATTTCATTGATTTCTACTGTTATCTTTATTTCCTTCCTTCTGTTTGCTTTTGGTTTATTATGCTCTGCTCTTTCCACAATCTTGAAGTGAAGTTTAGACTGAGTTAAGACTTTTTCTCTTCCCTGAAGTGTGCATTTAGTGCTATAAATTTCTTTCATGGCACTACTTTACCTCATCTCCTGCAAATTTTGAATATGTTGCATTTTCACATTCATTCAGTTTAATGTATTTTTAAAATTTTTCCTTGAGACTTTCTATTAGACCCATGGAGTATTTAAAAGCGTCTTCTTTAGTTTCCAGGTATGTTGAGATTTCCTGCTTTCTTTAAGCTATTGATTTCTAGTTTGATTCTATTGAGGTTAAATAATACACTCTGTATGACTTCAATTTGTTACAGTTTGTTTTATGACTCAGGATATGATTTATTTTGTGATGTGTTGCATAAATACTTAAAGAGACTGTGCATTCTTCTGTTGTGGTGTAAAGTGGCTTCTAAATGTCAGTTTGATTCTGCTGCCTGAAGGTATTGTTGGCTTCTTCTTTATCCTTGTTGGTTTTCTGTCTAGTTGCATTATCAGTTGTAGAGAGGGGCATGTGTTGAATTCTTCAAATATAACGGTGTATATCTCTTTTTCTCCATTCAGTTCTATCAGTTTTCACTTCACATAGTTTGTAGCTTCATTGTTTGGTACATAAATGTTTAGTATTACTATGTCTTCTTGGTGAATTGACCATTTACTCAAATAATGCCCATCTCTGTCTCAGGTAAACTTCTTTGCTCTGAAGTCTGCTCTGCCTGATATTAATATAGTGACTCTTGCTCTCTTTAGATTAACATTTGCATGATGTAACTTTCTGCATCCTTTTACTTTCAACCTGTGTATATCATTATATTTGATGTGATATCTTGTAGAGAACATGTATTTGGATCATGTATTTTTAAACTGGCAATCTGTTTTTTAATTGGCAAATTTATGCATTTGCATTTAATCTAATTATTGAGATGTAAGGAATCTTAAATATGCCATTTTCTTTTCTTTTTGTTCCCTTTCTTATGCAGTTCTCTGCTTACTTTTTCTTCCCTTACTGTGGATTACTTAAACACTTTTTAGAATTCCATTTTTATTTATTAATAGCGTTTTGGAGTATATCTCTTTGCATATCTTTTTTGGTGGTTGATCCAGGTATTACATAACAGGGACATAACTTATCACAGTCTATTGGTGTCATCTTTCTACCAGTTCAACTGAAATGTAGAAACTTTATCACTTTTTACATCCCTTTATCCTACTTCCCTCATTTATAGTATAACTATATTAACTATTTCACCTACATTCCTTAGAACTACCTCATAGATTGCTATAATCTTTGCTTCCATAGGCAAAAATAATTTAGAAAACACAGCAGGACAGAGAATGTATACTGTATTTACTCATATATTTCTTTACAGTGTTCTTTCTTCCTTCTTAACCATTGCTATGTCTTCCTTTATCCTTTCTTTTCTGTTTAGAGGACTTCTATTAGTCATTCTCTTAGCGTAGTTATGCTGGTAACATTATTTCCTAGTTTTCCTTTATTTGATTTCCCCTTTGTTCCTGAAGGATATTTTCAATGGATATAGAATTCTGAATTGACAGTTCTTTTCTCTCAGAAGTTGAGAAATGTTCTGCCACAAATAGGCCTTCTGGCCTCCATAGTTGTTAATGAAAAATCCACTGTCATTTGAATTGTTTTTTGCTTACAGGCTAGATGTTTCACCGTTTTCAAGATTTTTCTGTCTTTGTTTTTGTAAGACAGTTTCTGTCTTGGTTTTCTATCTTTTTTGTGGTTTGTTCAGCTACTTGAATATATGGTTTATATCTTTTTCCAAATTTTACAAGTTTTCATTCATATTTTTTGAATAATGTTTTAGCTCCACACTCTTTCCCCTCTCATTGTAGAACTCGAAAAACATGAATGTTAGATCTCTTTTTATATGCCCACAGGTCCTTGAGTTTTCTTTTTTTAGTCTGTTTTCTCTTTGTTATTCAGACTGGATAATTTCTTTTCAAATTCTTTAAGTTCATTGGTTCTTTCCTCAGTCTCCTTCATTTTGCTTTTGAGCCCATCAATTAAATTTTTATTTCAGTTATTGGATTTTTCAGTTCTAAAATTTGCATTTTGTTCATTTTTGTATCATCTATTTCTTTGCTGAGACTTTGTCTTTATTTTATAATGCTTCTTTTTTTTCATTTGTTTCTAGTGTTTTTGTAACAGTTTATTGAAGTATTTTTGTGATGGCTCCTTGAAAATCTTTATTTGATAATTCTAATATCTTTGTCATCTTAATATTGCCACCCATTGATTGCCTTTTTTCATTCAGTTCCACATCTTCCTGATTCTTGATATGATGAGTGATTTTCAATTAAAACCAGAATATTTTGACACTATGTTATGAAACTCTGCATCTTATTTAAACTTTCTGTTTTAATGGGTTTCCTCTGACACAGCTTCCAGCAGATGGAGGGGAGGAGACCCTTAATTCTTGTCAGATTTGTGTGGAAGTCCAGTTTCCCCACTCAGTCACCATTGTCACTCCAGGAACGATGCTCCTCCCTTTAAGAGTTAGTGTGTATTTCTCTACACAATTGGTCAGGGATGGGATTGTGGTTTACTATTTCCAACAGAATGCAGAACTCACTTATTTGTGTGAGTTTTGAGCCTTGGCCTCAAGAAAATCAGCTGAACTTGGCCAAGACTAAAAGAACTGCCCAAATGAGTCAAGCTCAAATTGCTAATCGACAGAATGATATGCTAAATAAATGCTTATGTATGAGCCACTAATGTTAGGAATGGTTTGATACACAGCAAAATCTACTCAATTTAGTGATGTCAGTGAAAATAGTGGAATAGAGAATCACGAGGACCTGTCCTTCCATTCAACCCCAGAGTATGAGCAAAAAGTGTCAGAATAAACTTTGTCAGAACTCTGGAAAACAATAAAGGTCTACAGCAACCAAGTGAATGCTGAATCTGGAAAGGGTGACTGAAATACAATAAGAGAGATTTGAGGTATTTTAACTTAGGTCCACCTCCTCCCAAACATGATGGCAGTCAAGAAAACAGTAGTCTATGTTGACAGTGTGGGTGCCTGGTTCCAGAGGAAGCAAAGAGGGCTTTATTCACTAGCAATTGTGTTTGTCTGTTTTGATCTGTCTGGAAGTTTTTGAAGGATCAACATAAGGTAATTCCCTTTGTTTTACATAACATTGGAACTCTATCGGGAAAGAAGAAAGGCAAAGCCTAGGACATTCCTAGAAAATATTGATAGGCAAATGAAAATCCCACTTCCAGCAGGGGCAAAAGACTACAGTTGGGGAAAACAACAGGCATGCCAAAATCCTGGGAGAAAAAGCTGGGAAGTGAGCTACTTTAAAGAATAAGGGAGCTTTGAAAAACTCCCACATATAATGGGGAATCTGGAAAGCCACACACATGCCCATAGCATGATGCATGCTCAGAAATACTTGAGAAGATCATAAACTTTTACTTGTAGCTGAACTTTACTTTCCATGCACATAGGAAGAAAATGCTAAGGAAGAGTTTTAAAAGTTCTTTTTAAGTGTTAGTGGAGCACCTCAACACAGAGCCAATCTTCAAAGACTAAGAGAACATTTATTTTTATTTTTTTGGCTCCACATATTTAAGAAATTCTGTGTCCAACCATTAACTGACCCCAGTTAGAGGAATAGAGATTTCAGAGATCACTACAGCAAGCAATACCAAACCCTAAGATGTGGAAGAATCTGATTACAAGTGTTATCATTGTAGGGGAGGAAGAAAAATCCTCTACCCTCTGGTTCCTTCTGGCTGGGGTACAAATTAAATTGACCTGAGATAGAATAACAGGAGAAAATCAAGCAAAGCTTTATAATATGTATACATGGGAGAGACCTAGGAAAACTGAGAAACTCACCAAAATGACAGAGGATCTCATCTTAAATGCCATCTTCAGCTAAAGCCAAAGAGGATGTTTGGAGTGGGGGGAGTCAGTTATGGGAGATTACCAGAAAAGCACAGTAAACAAGAGTAAGGTTATTATGCAGATTTAAGTCCTCACCTTCCACATTGACAAGAATTTCTAGAGACAAAGTTATCCCCCCTTCTTCCTGATACAGAGAGGGAGATACCTTTACAAATGGAGATTTCCCTTACAAATGTAAATGTCTCTTACTAAGGATAACTTTTACTTTTACTTGGTTTTCAGAGCTTTTCCTATGTCAGCAGTTTTTAAAATTAACCAGCCAAAAATAATCCTCATGCCAGAGATACATTTTGGGGTGGCCAATTCTGATCCCCCATACCATATCATGATATTCAAAATGTCTAGTTTTCAAAAAAGAATGAAGCCTAGAAGAACAATAATGCATGATCCATTCATGAGTAACAAAAGAAATTAACAGAAACTGTACTTGAGCAAGACCAGACATTTGATTTACTAGACAAAGACTTTACATCAACTCTCTTAAATAGATTCAAATAACTAAAGGACAATATAAGCAAACAACTAAAGTAAACCGGGAGAATAGTGCCTTGACAAATACAGAATATCATTAAAGAGACAGAAATTATAAAGAAAGAACCAAACAGAAATTCTGGTGAAGAAAAGTACATTAACTGGGATGAAAAATTTACTAGAGAATTTCAACATGAGACTTGAGGATGCAGAAGAAATATTCAGTGAACTTGAAAACAGGTCAATTAAAATTATCCAGTCTGAGGAAAAGAAAGAAAAAAGACTTAAGAAAAATGAAGAGGCCTGTGAGATACCATTAAGTATACCCATATAAGCTTAATGGGAGTCCCAGAAAGCGACATAAGAGATAAAAAGACAGAAGAAAGATTAGAAAAAATAATGACTGTAACTACCCAAATTTGATGAAAAACATGAATCAATGTATCCAAGATATGGTGACTATATTCACGTGAGACAAAACAAACTTTAAGTCAAATATTGTTCAAGAGGCGAAGAAGGACATTCATATATTGAGAAAAAAATCAATTCAATCAAAAGATACAATTATAAAACGTATGCATACATAACCAAAGAGACCCAAAATATATGAAGCAAAAATGACATAAATGAAGAGAGAAATAGATAGTTCTATAATAATAATTGTAGATTTCAAGACCTAATTTTCAGTAATGGATAGAGCAACCAGATAGAAAATTAATAAGAAAATAAAGGACTCCAGCAACACTGTGAATCAAGTAGACCTAATAAATTATGTATATAACTTTATATATATATTTATTTATATGTCCTACCTATAAAAAGCAGAATACACATTCTTCTCAAGTGCACACAGTACTTTTTTGAGGATACAACATATGTTAAGCCACGAAGAAAATCTCAAGGATTTTTAAAAGATTGAAATTATACAAAGTACCGTTTGTGACTACAACAGAATGAATCTGGAAATCAATAACCAAAGGAAAAGAGAAAAATTCCAATAGGCCAAAATAATCAATAGGTCAAAAACAAATCTCAAGGCAAATTAGAAAATATTTTGAGATGAATAAAAATAGAACACAATATACCAATATTTATGGGATGCATTGAGGGCAATGCTCAGAGGGAAATTTATAGCTGGAAAGGCCTACATTAAGGAAAGATCTTAAATCAATAATAACTTTACACCCAAAGGAGCTATAAAAGAAGAATAAACTAAATCCAAAGCTAGTAGAAGGAAAGAAATACTAAAGAATAGAGCAGAGACAAACAAAATAGAGAGGAGAAAATCAATAAAACAAAATGTTGGTTTTTTTTAAAGACCAATAAAATTTGCAAATCTTTATGTTAGATGATTAAGAAGAGAAAGAGAAGACTCAAACTGCTAAAGTCAGAAATGAGTGTGGAAACATTACTACAGACCTTACAGAATTAAAAAAGGATTATAAGAGAATATTATGAACAATTTTATGCCAACAAATTAGATAATCTAGATGAAATGGAGATTCCTAGAAACACGCAAATTACAAAAAGTGACTCAGAAAGGAATCGAAAATATTAACAGACCTATGACAAGTAAAGAAATCAAATTAATAATAAAAAACCTCCCAACAAAGCCTAGGAGCAGATGGATTCACAGGTGAATTCTACCAAACACTTAATGAGTTAACAACAATCCTCCCAAATTCTTCAACAAAATAGAAGAGGGTGGAATACTTGCTAACTCATTTTATGAAATCAATCCATGATCCAATTAAAAATGCAAAGTTCTTCAATAGATTTTTCTCCAAAGAAGATATACAAATGGTCAATAGGCACATAAAATAATGCTGAACAGCACTAGCCATTAGGGAAATGCAAATAAAAACCACAATGTGATATCACCTTATACCTACTGGAACATCTATAACAAAAAAAAAGGTAGACAATAACAAGTGTTGGTGAGGATGTGAAGAAACTGGAACCATCATACTTTGCTGGGGGAAATATAATGTGGTACAGGCACTTTAGAAAGCAGTTTGGCAGTTTTCTATAAAGTAAAACATAAATTTACCATACAATCCAGCAATTTCATTCCTAGACATACATATCTAAAGGAGCTAAACATAAGTATTCAAACGAATAATTGTATGTAAATGTTCATAGCAGCACCATCCACAATGCTGAAAAGTTGGCAACAGATAAATGAAGAAACAAAATGTAGGATGTCCATACAATGGAATATTATTTGTCCATAAAAAGGAATGATGTACTGATACATGCTGTAATCTGTATGAATCTCAAAAACATTCTGCTCAGTGAAAGAAGCCAGACACAAAAGATCACATGTTTATGATGCCAGTCATCAGAAATATCCAGAATAGTCAATTAAGAGATAGAAAGCAGATTAATGATTCTACCGGCTGGTGGAAGGGGAAACGGGCAGTTGTTGCTTAATGGGTATAAGATTTCTCTTTGGCATGATGAAAATGTTTTGGAATTGACAAAGCTGTTAATGCACTAAATGCCACTGAGTTTTACATTTTAAAATGGTTAACTTTTTGTTATATCAAGTTTACCTCAAAAAAACCCCCACTAATTGATTCAATTTTGGCTTTAGATTATTTGAAATTTCTATGTACTAGCTAGGCCCTGGCTAGGAATACTCATTAATGTTTACTGGACTGATAATTAAATGTTAATTTTAATTGATTGTTGCACACCTGAAGTAATCCCACTTGATCATGATGTTCTATCCATTTTATACATGAATGGATTTCATTTGCTAATATTGGCTTAGGGTTGGTCATTATACTGAGAGACATATTAAAGTGTTCAACGAAGACAACTGTGGATTTTTCTATTTCTCCTTTTCGTTCTTTCAACTTTTGCTACATATATATATTATGATAAACATATAGAACAAATATATATGTGTATATGTTATGTCTATATATGATAGATAAAGCTATATTCACATATATTACACACAGGTGTAATTTTTATAGTATGAAATATACATATCTTAAGTATAGAGTTGAATCAGTTTTGACAAATGTATAAGCCCTTAAAACTTTGTTAGTATGTCTGCAAAGCTGCTCTGTCTTTTTGTCCTTAGACATTGCCTCAGCTGCTATTCAGGTGCAACTAAGCTTTATTTTTAAGAAGTCAATGCTCGGCCTATAAACACTGCCATAGTGCTGAATGTTTTTGACACTGGACAAAGGATGACAAAGAAAGCACACTTCTCCAATGCATGTTATAAACCTTGGTTCCCCAGGGACCCCCTTTTTACTTGCTTCTCTGAATGTCATAAGAAGACTGAAATAACCCTGTGACAGGTTCAACTTCTGGGTTGAGTTGTATAATTTATTGAGTCTAGTGATAGAAGCATTCCTCCCTTGGGTTAATAAAACATCTATCTAAACAGAGCACAGATGTATAGGGACTGGGAAAAATCACTTTGAGAATATATCAATAGATATAGTAGAGAGATATCTTTCCCCTGGCCCTCATTTCCATTACTTTCTTCATGAACCTATTTGTGCTATATGTAGGTTGCTAAACCAGAGCTAGTGTGCAGTCAGAAGACAAAATCTTCTAAAACAGTGAGAACTCTTAGTTTGCTTTTTATTTAGCACTATAGCCAGGAATTCAACAATTTCAATTTTCCAGAAGACTAACATATGATGATAATGATAAAAAAAATCAAGTGCTAACTATATGCCAAGCAGAATTCTAAGAACTTTACGTATGTTAATTTATTTAATCTCCACAAGAACTCTCTCTATATAGTATCATAGTCATATCCTTTTGCAGATGAGGAAAAGAAAGCACAGAGAAGTGAAACATATTGTCCAGGGTACACATCGTATAAGAATTAGGTTAGTTTAAAAGGCTGAGTAAAGAGTTGAGAGCTTATAAGGTAAAGATTTGAACTCAAGTAATCTATCTCCACAAAGCAGACCCTTAATCACTACTCTTTTCTCCTTTCCTATTTTCTAATAATATTACGGACTTCCAGGGCCATTAGTCCATTGTCTTCCTTAAATGTGATGTGGAATCCTTTGTTCAAAACAATGTTGTGTAAGATACGAGACAGGATGTGTTGGGGCAAATTCTTTACACAATTTTTCACTTTGATGGCGGTGTCATATAAGTCAAACTCAACTTTATAGTTTGATGCATAACATATAGGGTGACCATATACTTATTACCTAGTCAAAACACTTTTGAGAGTAAAGGGGAAATGATGAGTAAATATGCTGAGACATTGAGTTTAAACCATGTCTGTACTGGCCAAATTGAGATATATGGTTATCCTAATCAGATAACATCTGATTCATGATAGGTGCTTCACATGACAAAGTTATCTTGGGCCCAAAATGGCAACTCCTCATACATAAGTCAATATCAAGCTGTCAATATCAATCTCTGTGTTTCTCACAGAACAGTTTTATTTAGGAGGAACTTGTCTTGCTTCAAAACCACAGGGAGTCTTCTTTGAATCTTCTATCAGGCTTGTGGTGGTCATCACAGATCACCTCCATAAGATCTGCCAGAGTCCACGGGCTAAGTATTCTGTATCCCTGATCACCCTGGAGAATCTTCTCTTGCTCTGGACTGCACTCAGTAATGGTAGCTCTTTGAGTCATCCTTCGAAAGATTTAGTGTGAGACGCATAACTGTCACAAATGCTACCTCCAAAATAGAAAATGAACCATCAGGCATTTTAAAGGTAGGATTCATCTTCTTTTGGAGAAAATTTAACAACAAGCTCTAGACTACTGAACCTCTAGAAATTCTCCTGTAGAAGTTAGATAAGGCAAATACTATGATTTCAATTTTAGTGCTAGGAAAAATAACATGGGAAAAAGCTAAATGCTTTGTTCCTTGTCAAGAAATTCAGGAAATAAAGATTCATCCTCTCACACAGTATAACAGATTCAACTTATTTTGCACTCACTATATACCAGATAAAACACCAACAACTTACATGCATTTGTTCTAATAATAACTATGTAAATAAGATGTATTTATATATGTATACTTTAAATATACTTGTACACTTCACTTGCATACTTCAAAAAATGAAGAAATGGGCATCTGATACATTAAACAATTTTTCACTATGTTAGAGAGTTGTAAAATCAGGAATCTTACCTGGCACTATATAAACCTGATGTTTCTACTCTTTCAATACTATTGCTTTAAGTAGCTGTGTGACTACTATGATTTTTTTGTTGTTTCTACAATATTTAGATACCATTTTGGAAGAGATTGTTTAGGGTAGAACAATCATTTGACTTTAAGCCACAAGTTCTAATTCATCAGTTTAGGGAAAAAAGCCTAATCAAAGTAGCCAATAAAAGACTTTTAACTCAGGCATTGTATCTTAATTTGATAAAATATAAATATCTATGAGTCCATATTGATGTAAAAATTAATAAAATAAATAAATACATGAGAGAGAAGAGATAACTTTTCCTTACAGTATAATCCAATGAATAAACGTAGAAGAAAAGTGGAAAATGGAGAATCACCATTAGGTAAACACTAAAGTAAAAATTAGAGAAGACTACTTATTGATGGCTGCTAAAATTAAAGAGGAAAATTTGTGAAAACACAGGATTTGCAAAGTCCTGAAGTAGCTCCCTTCAGATACTTATTAACTACAAAGGGAGAGAGAAATAACTTGACAACGGACAAATCGGGCATACGCCAATTTAAAGAAGTGATCGTCGTAAACTTTACTAGTAATAATATATACTGACATTATTAATCCCTTTGATATGATGCACTGAAAAGGATATAGTATTCTTGTCAAAAATGCATGAACTCATTCAAATCAGTACTATTCAAAAGTGTCAGAATCATGACAGACAAGGAAAAACTGAAGAATTGTTACGTACTAGAAAAGGCAAAGTAGAAGCAACCACTAAATGCAATGTGGGATCCTGGATATGACCCAGAAGAGAAAAAAATATTTGAATAATTGGTAAAAATAGCAGAAAATTTTGTTAGTTATTATTATTGTGTTAATGTTAATTTTTTGCTCTTGATAATTGTACTATTGTTATGTGAGATGTTAACATTAGTGGGAGCAGGTGACATTTTATAAAAAAATATGAGAATTATTTGTACTAAATCTCCAACTATTCTGTAAGTTTAAAATTAGTTTAAAAAAATTTTAAAAATTGTTAACTCATCAAAACAAATTGCTGAGGACATATAGAGCTGTTTCATCTTGCCCAGTTTGGAGAATCACATTTGTAATATGCCCACCTTATGCTGGGTATTTGCTGGTCATCTAGCATCCATTTTCTCATTTAATTCTCCAACTGACTGTACATAATGAGCACCACTATTCCCCAATTTTAAAGATGAGTTTGAGAGAGTTTACATGACTAGTAAATAACAAAGTTTGAGTTTTACCTTATATAATTTTGTTTCCAAAAATGTGTTCTTTTTACTGTACCATTTTGCCTCATGATCACCAATGCTTATAGACAAACTGCATCAGATTCAAATGTTAATGTCTAAAAATGTTTTGAAAGTGCATAGTAAATAAATACATTTTAGAATAATAATCATCATACTTGGAGCTTAACTTTACTACTTGAAACAATGGATCTACACTTTGTCTACACAAGGTGTTTGTTTAAATGAAGATTCTGTCCCCATCCTGGAACTGTTAGATCAGAAATTATTCTCAGATGGAGTCTGGGAATTTTTACTTATCCTAAGCATCGTGGGAGAAAAGTATCTACACTAAAAGTTGAGAACTACTGCTCTAATTGCTTGCTGTATGGATACGTTGTCTCTTGAACAAAATTTGTTTCCTCTATGAAACCTAGTTCTGTATCTCTGTATGCACCGCTGTGCCACATTTCACAATGCCTAATAACATGGGAAGTTTTGCAATGTCTCATGGTCCCATGGACACTCTTCTGCCCATTTCAATTCACCCGACATTGTACTGAACTTCCAGAACTGTTGATGAACACTTCACTACAGAACCTACATCTCGCCTTCTGCTTATAGCTAATCCTTACCCCTGAAACTTTATCTTAAAACATTTGGGGTGCCGCCTTTGACTTCCCTTCTTTATTTTTTCTGGTCATTTTGAGTAAATACCTCACTAGATTCAGCCTTTTCCATGGAACCCTATCACAGTACAAGTCTCAAGTCCATTATCTTGTGATGTCTACATGGCTAGCCTTAAATGGGAACTAGATATTAATTTCATGTGTCCTATGTCATCCTGAACTGACTAGAACAGTGCAGATACTCAGCTTAATGAATGGAATTCTAACAGAATATTATAGTTCACAATTTTCATTGTGGCAGTGGAAGATTAACAGAAAGGAAAACATTTTTTAAGCTGTTATATTATGTTGAGCTCTATGCTAGAAAAACATAGAGATGATGATGATAAATTATAGATAATTCTACCCTTAATAATGATCAGTTAACTCTTCACATATCTCACTATGGAACCAGTAAGTCTAGGATAATATTTTGTACTGGATGTTATTTTTAATGGCAACTCAAGCTTGAATCATCTGAATAGTAAATAAATACAAGATAGTCTATCACAGCTGTCTAAATTTGTTTTAAATAGCTAACAACATAAACCCAATGAATTGCATTTCTTTCTTTACCTGGTTTAAAAAGACAGGGAATGTTTTTACATCACTGAGGGACTGAGAAGAGGAAGGTTTGGAGTCCTGTGTGTGTGTTTTAGGAAACAGAAAAAATGCAAAGTGGGAGATTAAATCAAGGTTGCATTGGGGGGAAATTCAAAGTCACCCAGGGCTTCACTTTTTCTTGAGGATCTGCCTCTCTTTCATTCTTACTTTTATTCATAGTCTTAGTCCCTTCACACTCCCTTTCTTTCTCTCCTAAGTAAAACTTATTTTCAGAAAAAAATAAATCTGGGGAAACATATTTACATTAACTCTTATATTGCTGTCTCATCTGATGAAAGATTGCATGGTGTCCCTGAACTCTGGATGTCTCCAGCAAAAGCTGAGACTCCTTGGGAACGTAGGGTGTCATGGAGAATATAGTTTCCTTTGGTACTAACTTATAAAATATTCTTTAATTTATTTTATGAGGAAGAGTTTACATACAATAAAATTTATACAATTTAAATGTACAGTTCAACAGCTTTGGAAAAATATACACATCAGTGTAATCACCATCACACTTAAAACAGAACATTTAAAAAAACCTTTGATAACAGTATTATGCCTATCACTATCACGAGTAAATACTGTAAAATACAGGCCTTCAGCCCAGATCAAAATAATAATACAAGTTTTTTTTCTCCAATTGTGACATTTTGGAGTCACTTTGCTTTGTGTTCCAACCTTCAAAACTAACTTTATTATATTCCATATCCCATGACACATAGTAGGTATCTTGTCAAGAGACGTATACAGGCCAATGTAACCTTTACTCCCCTTTTGACTTTAAAGACGTCATATCTTCTTCTAGTGAATTCTTAGGGTCTTATGACACATGGGAAATACCCATGAACATTAAAATCTTTCCAGCAAGATCTAAAGTAAACTTAAAATCAAGAACCAAAAATTGTATGTGGTCCTCTCCAACACCCTGTGTCCTCCGCACCTCCCATATCCAGAATAAATGTATCAGACAACATTAAAATTGCATAAATTACAAATATCAATTAGAGGAAACAGAAAAATAAATGTCCTTTTATAAAGAAGAATACAACTTAAAACCTACTGCCTTTTGCATTTGTGAAAAATAAATGAGTTAATATATGAGAAGCATGCTGAACAGAAGTAAATTTGTTCAGCTCACCAACTGAGGTAAAGGAGAAGCTGGAATAGGGTCCAGCATCTTCACCAGAAGCCCAGTACTCGTCCCATTACACTAAGCCATTTCTGAATATGTGTGAAAATCATGTTTCTAGACTTCTTGAAAATGAGAATACACATAATTGATTTATTTTGTTGACATGAAGCACTTCTTTTGTAATATGTACTAATATTTCATTCTGTCAAGAACCGTAATGGGTCTGAGATTTTACTCTACTTGCAAACTAACAAGTTAGCCTGCCACAGATTTATGGATGCTGGCAGAAAACGTGAGTTCTGAGTCAGAGTCAAAGGACAGTTTATTATTCACAGAAATAACAGTAGCCATAATAGCATCATTTTTGCTCAGTTTTCCCAAGCCCTAGTTCCCACAGGGTGACACAAAGAGGGCCAGAGGATGATTGGTTGCATATGCAAAGTATTGTCACAGGAGAGAAACCACAGATTTGGGGAACCCATATATCTTATAATGGATTGTAAGCACACCTGCACAAAATTTGCCATGGAGGGAAACATTAAATTTATTAGACTGGAATGTAAAGAAGCCCTCCCTCTGCTCTGGAGGAAGACACAATCTCTATCTTCCAAGGCTGTATGAATTATGAATATCCTTGAAAAGATAGTCTTTAAAAAAGGCCTCAGTGCCTCCATTCACCAGATGTGCAGAAACATGGTAGACCCATCTAGAATTATTTCCCAACATGGCCTACCAGAGGACAAACTAGACTGTCAAAGTAACCACTTTTCTTCAACTACACAGCATTTGAGAAATATAAAACAAGCTTGTTTATTTAAAACACATATAAATATATGTGTGTATATGATACATATATATCTTAGATGTATATATGATTATGTATGTATGATATAAATATCTTATCTATTAGATATATATATCATATATATAAAGGGAGTGTTACATAAGATATATATACATATGTCATTTATACATATACATCATATATACATATAAAAAGGGAATGATTAGATTTGAAAATATGCTGGTGATTTTTAAACTCCCTTCTGTCTTCTATGTGCATCTGTTCTTAGTATCATCAAATGAAAATTATATCAATTATATTTTATTAAATTATTTCCAAAAGCCCACAAACTCAAATTAATAAGAGCATTTTTGTGTGTTGTGAAAACAAAATCCATTTTAACAAAATGTCACATGCCTAGCAGTCTAAAAATACGTTAAAATAAAAATGATCATATGAAGTGCCTGTTTTTGTTAAGATTAAATTTTAAAATAACATAATGCAAGCCCAATTAGCTAATGAGTATGAGCTAAATGAAGGAAAAATGGTTTAATTGTCATTTTTAAAACCATGGAAATGAGTGATGTATGCACAAGTGTCATATTTACTCCTATATAATTGGATTGAACATTGGATCATCTAATGGACAGGACTGTTAACTGTCAAGAATTACAGTATTTGTGTGTAATCATTCAAGAAAATGGGAGCTATAAACTTTCTCTTTGTCTCCCACTGCAATTTTTTTAAACAGAGCAACAGAAGTGAAAATTTCATGCTCATAATTATTGTTTATATTCTATTTCTATTAAGAGAATCAAGTATCAAGAATATCTAATATCTAAACACCTACTCAGTGGCAAACAATTTACATGCTTCTGTCTGTAATCCTTAACATATATTCCCTGGGGTAGGGATTTTTATTCCTATTTTACAGATCGGCAAATGAGGTTTGGGTGTCATGTTAAGAAACATGGAATTAGAATCTATGATTATCTAACATCAGCATGTAGCCTTTCTCCTCAATCAAATTGGCCTTATTCTTTTTTAATTTCCAGCACACATCTAGGTAATATATAAAATCTGAAAAATTTAGGAGAAGATATTAATTTAGCTGAGTGTGGTATTGGTGAAGAATAACAGCAACAACACAGACACACACTAACTTTGTTTCATAGACACTAACTAACCTGCATGAAACAAAGAATAGTTAAGAACATAAGGAAGGTGTTTTAGCACAAAATGAATTGAAGCCAAGGCCGGATTGGTATATAAGCGCTACATATACCAAAGAGATTTAAGCTGGATTTGATCCTGAAATATGAGTCTATTAGTTTTCTGTTTCTGCCATAACAAATTACCACAAAGTTAGAGAGCTAAAGAACATGAATTTATCATCTTACAGTTCTACAGGTCAGAAATCTGAGACAGTCTCACTTGGCTGAAATCAAGGTGTCAAAGGGCCCTGTTTCTTTCTGTTGGCTCTTGGTAGGATCTATTTTCTTGTCTTTTCCACATTCTAGAGGCAACCCACATTCCTTAGCTCACGGGCCCCTTCTTCTACCTTTAAAGCCAACAATGGCAGATTGAATCTTTCTCTCATTCCATCACTCTGACCTACTCATCTGCTTTCCTTTTTCACTGTGATTTAGATTTGGTCCACCCAAAATATCCAGAACAATCTCCCTATCTCAACTTTAATCACATCTGCAAAACCCCCTTTGCTTTGAAATGCAACATATTCACAGGTTCCAGATATTAGGACATGAATATATTTGGAGGACATTATTCTGCCTACCGTGATGAGTAAGGTCTAAACGTGTAGAAGGAATACACCAAAGAAAGACAGAGATTGTCAGAGTGAATGAAAAAACAAGACCCAACTGTATGTTGTCTTCAAGAAACACACTTAAAAAAAAAAAGACTCAGATATATAAAAAGTAAAGGGAAAGAAGGAGATTTACTGTGCTAACACTAAACAAAAGAAAACTAAAATGGTGATATCAACTTCAAAGAAAGCAGACTTTAGTATGAGGAAAATTATCAGGGACGAAGAACCATCACTTTTCCATGAAAACATAACAAACTTAAACATGTAGGTACCTAATAGAGCATCAAAATACATGAGGCAAAAACCGACAGAACTGTGAGGAGCAATAGACAATTCCACTAGGACAGCTGGAGGCTTTAATACACTCTGCCAGTATTTGATAGTTCAAGCAGGCAGAAAATCACTACGGACAGAGTTGACCTGAACAATACTCTCAATCCACTTGGTCTAATTGATATTTGTAGAATATTCCCTTCAATAACCTCAGAAGACACATTCTTCTCAAGCTCACAAGAAATATTCCCGAGGTAGATGGCATTCTAGGCTATAAAATACACCTTACAAAATTTTTAAAAATAAAAATAATTAAAATATGTGATCAGACCACAATGGAATGAACCTAGAAACCAATAACAGAAAGATAGCTGAAAAATCCCCAATATTTGGTGATTAAATATACACTTCTAAACAACATATAAGTTGAAGAAGTCTCAAGAAAAAAAATTTTAAAATATTTTAAACTAAATGAAAGTTTAAATGCAACTTATCAAAATGTCTAAAATGCAGCAAAGTAATACTCAGATCGAAATTTATAGCACTAAATGTGTATATTAGAAAAGAGGAAAGATCTTATATTACAATAATACAAACTTTCACCTAAGAAAATAGAGAAAGAAGAGCACTTTAAGCTTAAAGCAAGTAGAAGAAAAAAATAACAAAAATTGGAGCAGAAATGAATGATACTCAAAACAGGAAAATAACAGAGAGAATCAATGAACTAAAACCTAGCTCTTTGAAAAGATCAATGAAACTGATAATTCTCTAGCCAGGCTGAACAATGGCCAAGTGTTTACATTTGCCCATAAGTTACCCTTTATATTGGCTTGGCCAGTCTTTAGGCAGACTTCTTTCCTCCCCACAGGCCCCTGAACTTTGGCTTGTCCCCAAGTCTGAGCAAGCAGTAAAACGACAGAACAGCCCTGCTTAACAGTTCATCCTGAGCATGGGCTGACCACAGTGAGAAACAGAAACATTTCTTGGCAGACCGCCTTAATTATGCTGTCTGTTCGTTCCCATTCAATTTCCCCTCAAAAGTTCCTGCTAGTCATACTTACCCCTTCCTATAAAAGGAAAGCTTTTTTCCTGTTAGATTTTGAGAGGCTTGTAGGTCCTGTGTCTGGAGTGTTCTCCTTATTGCAATAGTCTTTTCAGTACAGGCTTTCCTTAACTAAGTTTAGATTTGTTTTTATTTGGTGCCAAGAAAACAGAGAGAAGACACCAATTACCGAAATCAGAAATGAAAGAGGGGTGATCACAACTGATCTCATGTACATTAAATTAAAAATAAAAGGGAATAAAAGAATACTATGAACTATGAATGTCCATACATTTGATAACAGATGAAATGGACCAATTCCTTGGAAGATACAAACTACCAAAACTCACACAAGGAGAAATAGATAATCTGAATAGGCCTATGTCTATAAAGAAATTAAATCAAGAATTTATAACCTCCTAAATAAATGGAAAGGAAGAAGGAAGTTTTCAGGTATGGGACAAGCATAAACAAAGATCCTGAGATGGAAATTAACAGAGTGTGAATAGGAAAGACGCAAAGTGCTGTCTGATTAAAGCAGAGGGGAGAAATGGGGAGAAATATTAATACTTAAGGAAGGTCTCTATTTGCTAACAGATGCCAGTAAGCTATTTCCTCCCCATTGAGCTCTGGAATTATAGGCCAGGGGTCTCTCCAGTGGGTATTTTGCACTTGCATATGAGGAGTTATCCAGTAGAACCAGCTTCAGTTAATTGCCAGGTTCTTGGCAATCGGACAAGAGAAAGAGAGAAGAAAATAATTCGTTCACAAACTGTGACATCTGAGCTTCAATGGGATACCATGAATTGGCCAAAACACAACCAGTCAGCACTCGCAAAGAAGAGTCCATTGAATGGCTTTGGCACTTTAATATAGGATTCATAACAAAGGGGCATTGTGAAACTGATATGATTCAGAGCTGATTCTGAGAGTTCAAACTGTGGGCGTGGTGATGTGTCTAGAGCGTGATTGCAATCATTAATATCTTTGCTTCAAATTAGTTATAATCCCAAATTAGTGCCATGTAATTTCCCTATTGTTTTATTTTGTTGTTGTTGATCTTTTGGGTTAATGAATTCTGTGGCAAATTTTTCTCAATAGAAAAGTACAAGTCAATATTCTGAGTTCCCTTAGAACTAAAAGTGTGCGCGTGTGTTGTGTGTATTGTTAGGGTTGAAGGGGTGTTAGGGGTGTTATTCATCAAAAAAAAAAAGAACTCTGCCAAGTGGCTTCTCAGATTCATGGATTGGAGTGAAGTCAACACAGAGATGGATAAATTATCAGAGTAGGGATTTAAAGAGGTTAACATGACCTCAACATGCTCAATTTTAAGAAATTCTAGGACTTTGAGAATGCAGCTAATGTGTTAGGCAGAATTCCATGGATTGACTTCTCTCCCTCCAAGATTCCCATTCTCTGGTTATTCAAACACTGATTTAGATATTGCTCTGAAGGAACTTTGCACTTGTAATTTAAGATTCAAATCAGTAGACCTTAAAATTTGGAGACTATTCAAGTGAGCCTGATCTAATTACACCACCCTTTTAAAAGGTAGAAGGCAGAGTAGAAGAGGAAGTCAGAGAGATTTGAAGTACAAGAAGTACTCAAAGTGCTATTGCTGATTTAAAGATGGAGAGAGAAATGAAGACACCCTTTAGGAGCAGAGACTAATCCCCAGCAGCCAGCTAGGAAATGGGGATCTCAGTTGTACAACCACAAAGAAAGGTGTTTTGTCAAGAAGCTGCTTGAGCTTGGAAATGGATTCTTCCTCCAGTTCTCCAGAGAAGTGCTCAGCTTGGTTAACACCATAATTCCAGCTTTGTGATGACAGCAGAGACAAGCTGAGCTCACCTGGATTTCTGACCTACAGAAACGGATCATAGGTGTTGTTTTAAGCTGCTAAATTTGTAGTAATTTGTTATACAGCAATAGAAAACCAATACAATTTCTTCCTCATGTTCATGCATAATTCTAGATAATCTGTATGTATTCAAGTAACTATCATATAGTAGGTGCTCCCTAGATAGAAGCTAAAATAATTATTGTTACATTCTAGAGATATTCAGAAAATCTACTTTCATGTTTCTTTTAATTGATTGAACTCTAAAAAAGGTGTTTTCTGTTGTGTAAAAGGTGTGACTTCATTCTAATTTAACAGAAACTTTTTTGGGTAATGAGTCACTCAGCTACTCTGAAAGAGCCCCTGCCTGCCCCCTGCCCCCACTGCCCAGTCTTAAACCCTCTTGGTCTGACCATGTCTCTATTTTTAAACTTTTTTTTTTTCTTTTTTAAGACTGCTAAGAATTTACATCTCTTAGAAACTGTCAAATTTTAAGAAATTCACCTGGACCCAAATTGCAAGGGAAGGGGTACGTCATTCAGGCTTTTGCAATTGGGACAATGTTCCAGAGAGTGAGTGTCTTCCAGACATGATGAGTGAAAAGGGCTTCAAAGGGGAGAGAAACAGAAAGGGCCAAGTGCCACCTTTGAATTTATTGGGCTTTAGTGTGGCCGGCATTGCAATCTTCAGGAAACTCACATCTTGTTCTAGGAATGGTTGACTCAAAGAAGGAATTTAAAGGGAAAGAGTTTCTTGGTACCAGCAAGTAAAGGATCAGTGTAAGTTCAGAGAAAATTTTAGTTTGCCACAAAAATAAAGTTACATCATTCCATTTAGGGGTTTTATGACTTGCCAGAAAAAGAAAAATCTAAATTATAGTTGAAAAGCCACCTTGAGTTTGTGTAAAGTACAACTTCTAGTCATATCACAGAGGCAAAGAGACTCCAGCAGGAAATACTGCTACTCCAAATATCCCCTGTCTCTGGTCCGGGGAAGGAAACTGAACTTCCCCAGACCAGAACCCATTTAGGCTGGGTCCCTAAAAGATACAGAGCTGGAGATGCTTAGTCAAATAAGCATTCTATATTTCTAAATTTTTATGCAATATCTTAGTGTGGTAAGAATTGCTGGTCCATAAACCAAATTCAAAGTCTCTTTAACTTCTCTCCCTAAAAGCCTAGAGCCAGTGTATATATTCCTCCTTACCCACTTTTCCTTGGCCATGTCCCGGGTCATCTCATTACTCCCAACCCAAAGCTGTTCAGAAGCATATGACATCTTCGACCTGGCAATATCCAGAGGAAAAGAAAGAAAAAAAAGGGACCCAATCCTCCTCTTCACCATTAAAATTTCCCCCAAGTAGTACTAACTTCACATCTAAATTTATGAATTATTCTGGTCTTCAGGACAAAATCATGTAAGATACTTGGCACAGAATAGGAATGCAATACAATTTTGTTGAATGAATATATTTTCCTACCTCTTAACTACTCTTTTCATGTCTACCTGGTGCAGGCCCAGCTTAAGTCCAATATGCACTCACTGATGAGACTCAGTTGCATCTGGAAACGTCTTGCAAACCAGCCCTTCACTCCTCTCATTAGATATAAGCAGCACGAAGATGATATCTTTGTCTGCTCAATGCTGCTCAATGCGGTGTTCCTGGTGCCTAGATATTGTCTGTCTTAAAGTAGTGTTCAATAAATTACTTGTTTGATAAGTGAACTGACATGGTAGACCTACAAAAATTGGTTTTCATGAAGGACTGGGCAACTCCCATGCACCATAAAATAGACAAGGTTATTCTGTGATAATAAACTACCTCAGAAACTAGTGACCTACAACAAGAAAGGTATATCTTTAAGCTCCGTGCCCATTGTGGGTCAACCTAGGGGCACTATGTCTCCTCACTCCAGCCAGGATAACAGAGAAGCCACATTCTGATATCATCAGTCAGCATGGCAAAGAGAAAGAGAGCTCTGGAGATCTTGCATTCTTGGGCTATCAGTTAAGTGCTCCTGCTCAGAAGTGGCATACATCAATTCTGCTCATAAATCCTTGGCCGGAACTAGTCATATAGTCACATACTCAACTATAAGAAGCCAGGAAGTTTAGTTAGTGCCGTGTGCTGGACATATTTGGTGAACAGCATTCATGATTATCTTTCCCCCTATTAGGAGCAAGAAATCAGGCACAGTTAGCTTGATGTAGGAACAAAATCTAATCACAGGACTGATGAATCTAATCATAGCATATTTTCTGACTCTCAGATTGGTATCTCAGCTCTATCTCTGTTGAGCTCACTTCTAGACCTAGGCCTATGATGATAACAGCAGGGAATGAAAATAAACATTAATGAACCCTTTACGAAAAATGTCTAAGTCATAAATAGCTCCTATTTCATGCTTCTCTTTCAAAATGTCTCCCAAGTTAGGAAAGGCAATCATCTCTATTCCCAAAGGAGTCCATCATATTCTTGTCATCTCTAGGGCTCAGTGGACATAATTTTATTTTTTCATCCTGTATTCTTTTTCTTAAAGAGGGTAGACAAATTTTTATGAACTTCAGGGCCCACAAAACATATATCTGCCCTTGCCAATGGCATCTTGCCCTACCAAGAATGTGTGCAATTTTGGTATGGTAACTTAGTCATTCCCAGTGGTAAGGAACTGCTCTGCCAAATTAATCTCAACCAAATTCAGCAAGTTTGTAGGACCAACCCATTTCATCGTCGGTTTTTCTTCTCAGAACACACATACATAGTTTAATGTCTAGTAAGACATTTCTGGCTGGAAATTTTATTCCAGAAGTACAATAATGGTGAGTATATGTGAACTGGTTACTAAAGGCATAGACTACAGTGTGACTTTGTACCACTGAAAATTGGAATGTATCGACTGTTAGTTTTCATTCAGTGAGTATTTATGCATCTCTAAGAGAGAAATATAATTGGAATTTGTAGCAATTTAATTAAATTCAGTGAAAAAAATGATCATGTTTGTTAGCAGCTAAGCATTGCAATTATAGGGAATATATATAAAATCCGCAAAATATGTTTAAAACAAAGTCAGATATGATGTCTCCTAAAAGCTATTAACATAGTGCTTTGTTTCTCAAAGAGGGGAAAAGTGATATCTGACTGGAGACATCTGGAAAGATTTTCTGCAGAAGGTGATTTCAGAGACCTCTGGAGGGTGGAAACGATGTTCAGACACTCTGCAGGAATAATTGAAATAAAATGTCATTCTGTTCAGGATATTGGTGAGGTGGGAAGCGTTTTCTATCTACTAAGTTTGGTGAAATGTGTAATCCACATATAGGTAGTGGCAACGTCATCAACCTGAATATTACATTAATCAGAAGCCCAGCCCCCTTCCCACAACTACTTTACCACATGTGTTTGTTTCTAATTGAATTTCTTGTCTAATTCACACTCACAGCCATCTCCTTTGTATTTGACATTCACACTCACTTGATATCTCCTTTGTATGAAATGCTGATTTGGCTGTGGTAGAGATACATTAGCTGTGGTTCTAATGCTAAGCAATTTAGATTTTATTTTTTTAATCTCCTTCATACATACTCACTTACTTGATTTCCATGTCTCCCCATGAATTTCATATTAGTGGAAATATCTTTTCCATCAACTGACAAAGGAGGATATAGCAATTTCCCCAAACATTGGCTGCAGGTAGACCAGCAACTGGATGTCCAGTTTGCTTCCTAACTGATAGTTAGGCCATTTATTTAACTTCTCTCAGGCTCAGTTTGTTTAATCTCTAAAACAGGACAATAACGCTATATAGCGTAAGCTTGTTGGGAACATTAACTGAAATAATGTATGTAAAGCACTTAGCACAATTACTGATATATATATAAAATTTTAGTAAATGAAAGATCAACATCACTGCCCTGACCAACATAAAGTATTTCTGAGGAATGGATTTTACTTTGCATTTCATTCTGTTTGTGAATCCTTGCAATTATCTGATCTTTTAACACATTGGTATAAGATAACCAGTGAAAAGGAAAACGAACTATCTTGAACATAAGCTCTTCACGAACTATTTCTTTTTCCTCCAAATTGGTCTAAAGATGTGTTTCCAAGGCCAACTGGAATGCAGGCTTAGTGGTTCAGCAGCTGCTGCTGGATTCTCCTACAATGTGGATTTTGATTGGTATTTCCTGGCCTAGGCCTCATTATAGGAACATTTTCTGACAGACTAATAGTAGCTATGAGAAGACATATTATGGCCAGTATCAGGATTAATGGAGAACTGACGATGCTCTTAGCCTGGGTTCTCTTTTGTCACCTTGTCACGCTAAAGCAGAGAACAGTCTGTAATAACTTCAAATACAATGAAGGTCCAAACACAAAATTATTTGACGCTATCATCCAAATGAAAGTCTGAACTCCATTTAGTTTCGTTGATCACATTTCCAATACCCAAAAGCATGTGCTGAATCTTTTCTGAAGTCACCATCATTATCATTGATTGTGTGTTGCATATTTACTATTGTGTAGCAAATGAAATAGAAAACTAACAAATACTGAGTACCTACAGTGTGCATGAATCACAGAAAGAGGTATTTTCATACACTTTGTATCAACTGATCCTCCCAACAATTTTTCAAGGTGACTTTTATTGGTTCCATTTCAGAGACGAAAAAATTAAGACTTTTGAAAAGGAAGAGACTTGCCTACAGTCACACATGAGTGCAAGGACATGATCCTGGCCCTGGGAGAAATTCTTGCCTGGAGGCTTTAAGAAATGTTACAGGAGTCTTTGATAAGGAAGAACAGACTCAATCTCAAGAAGGCCAATCATCAAGGTACACTGTCTACAATCACAGAACACCTGGGGGCCTACCAATCCTTAGCACTCCAACATACACCCCAACATCCACTCCACGCTTGGAAGAGGCTTGCCTGGACCAGGAGGAAAGGGCAGGCTAATATCTATCATTCTTAGGCAGTGTGATGCTCTGCTCTCCATCTTATTCTCCAAAGGCCTCCACGTGGTGCCACTTACAGAACTTTCCATTTCCCTCTCTCCTTTGTGTTCGTTGTTCAGTGAGTGGTATTGACTTACTAGACTGCAATTCTAACATTTTTTTAAAGACTTCCTGCTTAAAAGTGTAAAATCTATCCCTCTCACTCTATTACTTACAAAATGAAGTGCATGCTGCCTGTCTAGCATCCAACCTCAACTGCTTCCGATCACTCTTTGATCCCACTGTTCACCATGGTGACATGAATGCTATTTAACTTTCCACTCATCCCAGGCCTTTTCTGGAGTCTAGACTGTTCCTGCTGGCCCTCTGCTTGGGAGACCCTTCCTTTGTCATCCAGCCATTGCCTCTGCGAGTTCCTTATCTAACACTTGGATTGGACATCATGTACTCCAGCAAGTTCTTCTCTAACACAAGCTGGCAATATTGAGTGCTCTCCTTTTGTGCCTATAGAATACTCTGGACTTATCTTCATCACAGAAATGCTGAAATCAAGTTACAATGATCTGTTTGTTTGTCTCTCTCCCTTACTATATTCTGAATTCCTTGATGATAGGAATTATATGTATTTATCATTGTAGCCCTTATCCCTAGCACAATGTAAGGGATTACATGCTGCTAGCTATGTTTTAGCTCAGTGTTCATGAAATGATTGAGTTTTACATAGATGGATGTGATTTATTTTAATTGTTATGTTTTCCTTGTATTTATTTGGAAAACATCTTTAACTCATGTCTTATCACAGTAGTGATGGGAAATTTCCTTTTTAACAAATGTATTAAATTAATTTGGAAAAAAATTCAAGCGAAAAACACGTTAAGTAAAAATTAGTGCAAGTGCCAAAAATTGTGAAGATTGTACAGGAATGGCCAAAATTTGGGAGGCCCTGTCTTAACTCAGCTTTCTAAAGAAGAAATCTTGGTAGGGCCCATGAGGGATGGGACACATTTTGGAGCAAAGAGTCCTTTGGAAGTCTATAACATCCTATTTCAAGAGATCACCCTTGCTCAGAAACAACCTGCTTCCAAGAAAGAGGTAGGGCAGCTGTCTGGAGGGTTACAACGAAGGAAGATTAGATTTAAGCTTGGGCCCCTTCTGTTGAAAGTGAAAATTATGGCACTGACAGGGCATGTTCACCTGGTCACCTGAGTCATGAATCAGCACATCACTGAGCTGTATCCGTTTTAGACCCTCTGTGGAAGCAAGGCCTTGGAGATTTCGGATGACATGCACAGGCCACATTGCAACTGTTCCCTTCTCTCATGTCAGATGAGGTCATTATATTCAGGGAAGTGTAAAATCTCAGAACAAAAGTAAACTAATGTTATGTTTTATTTTTTCATGAAGACCATCTGAGGTTTGGAAGTCACTCAAAGGCACAAAAGTCTTCAGGAGAAAAATCAAAGTCAAACTTGAGACTAACGAAGTTTCCAATCATGTGCTCTTATGCCTTCCATGCACTGAAGTCTACATCCTACATCCATGACCATCAAATGAAAGATCAGGGCATGTCACCTGGTGTGCTGCAGCAATTCCATAGGAGTAGGCTCAAGTATAATGAGCGATGACCTCCCTCATGGAAACTCAGAAGAGCACACACAACAGATCACTAAAGAAAAAAGGGTGTGGAGCAGATAGTTGTGGAGACTGTATGGCCACGAGTGATAAAGACAGGACAATTTGCTCCTGCCAAAGGGCTCGACGTAGTGCAAAAAACCCAGAACTCTCCTGTCAGGGCTTTGAGGACTTCAGGTGCTGTCAAATTTTATTTACAAATGTGAAAAGCATTTCAGAAAAGAGAGCCCCTTGCTCCTGGGGAATTCTTTTCAATCCCTTCAAACCCACCTCCCAGAGGCTTCCTTACCAGCCCACAAAATCCAGATGAGATCTGTACATGAAACATGCACCACCAGGCTTACTTCTCCCTGCCTGTAAGACCTCTGATTTAAGAGCTAAATCTACTCTGTAGAATTACTAGTGTCACAGAAATTGGTATGATTTGATCACTGACATCATAATTATCCTATGTTTACTTAATGACCAATTCTAAAGAACTTTCTAACTCTTGATGCCTGGTACAAAAGTGGCAATTAAGGGAAGACCCCATTTCCATGGTCAATCTTAGGTCATTGTTTTGAATAGTTCCCAAACAGAGATTCTTTAGAGGAAGTTCTTCCCTGAAGTTAGATGTCACTTTTTTGTCTCCCTCCCACCGACAAACGTCCTGCTGAGTGTTCCAAACTGTTCAGCACCCATCTCTGGGCTACAGTTCTCTCTGTAATCCAACCAAAATGCCATCAATTATCTTGCCTCAACCAGACCCTGGAAAAAAAGGAACACCCTGGCTCCCTGGAGTCTGTTCTTGCCTTCAGGATAAAGTTGCTTAGCAAAACCATTCGTGCTATGACTCCTACTACCTTTTCAGTGTCATTTTTTGCTGCTGCCTAACCATAGACCTATTTCCTAAATAGCATCTGGCAATCCTCATATTTCCTCTTCCAGTTAGAATTTTCTATTCACCCTCTTCCTCCATCCACATTCACCTGGGTAAGGTGCACTTGGTCTTGGAGGTTCAGTTCTGAACTTAATCTCTGGGAAGGCTTTCTGATGCCTCCCACTACTATTACCAAGTTGGAGATAAAATTGACCACAAAATTTATAATTTACTACAGTATATTGTAATTATCTGTGGATTTCGCTTTCTCTTCCATTAATGAGTGAACAGTTTGAGGGAAGCAAGGATATAATCCCAACAAGTAGGTATTTGCAGTACCTGCCAAAATGGTTGAGTCTCAGTAAACAACTGATAAATGGAAAAACACATCTAAACATTCATGGCTAGTAATGGTGACCAAGAGATTTCTCTTAGACATAGTTTGACTGTGTATAAGCTGTGAGCCTAGATTTGTGAAAATAGTACCGAGGTACCAAATGAGTTATTTATCATAGAATATCTGTCTCAATCACTTCATTCTTATTTTATCGTAGCTAGAATTCATGGTCTGATTCTCTGACTCTAGAATAAATATACTAACATATTCCTAAGCACATTGCAAATAAACCTTAATGTAAGGCAAACATCCAGAAATTTCCCTTGGTTGACCCCTAGTTGGCAGACCCACTCAGAGGAGCAACCTGACCTGGCATAGAAACTAAGGGGGCCATCACATTGTTTCTGTAGGGAAAGAAAGTGATGCAAATAGAATTTCAATTTGCCTTTTCCTCCTTAAAAAGCGATTCTTTCTCTCCCTTTGTAATTGGAGGTAACTTATTCTTTCCAGAGGGGCTGAAGTCATCTTTTTTTCTTACCTTTGTAAGTTATTCTGTTCTGGGCAGTGTTGAGCATGGTCCATCAGGACCCTTATATTTTATGACCTCTCCGTCTGGCAGAAGAGATTCTAATTACCCCCCTGTGAGGCTTCTGTGCTGCCTGTTTGTCCGACTGTGCTCTCAGCTGCCTAGATTATCAGCTTTCCATGAGGACCCTGCTTTGGTGCTCAGGGGTTGCTTGCCAATGGGAAAGCTCTTCCCCATGCTGTAGACTACAGCTGTCTGCGGAGGCCTGACAATTCAAACAGGCCCTTTTTTTTGTATGCTGTTTTTCTGTCAGTTTCAAACAGCTTTAAAAATATCAAATTTGCCAGGCATGCAATGCAGTTAGAATGAATCACTGATCAGAAAGAGACATTTTAATGGGATTTTCACTAAAATGCCCAAAGTGATCTTTGCAGTAACAGCCCAGATGAGCCAAATTGTTTAATTCTGTCTTGGCAAATCAATACCTTTATATGAAGTTTTTAAAAGTCATCAGGATATAAAATGTATATTTAGTCTAACTTGTTCACTCTGTCAGTAACTATCACACTTAGCAATGATTGAACACATATCATAACCAGGTGTCTTGAATCATCACAATAGTACAAACTGGCGTATATAATCATCTTGATTTTTTTTTTAAATTCACTGCTGTAACTCTAGCCCTGGGAATGGTGTCTGGCATACATGCCACACCCTGAATAAATTTTAGTTGAATTAATTATTTATTTAATTTAATAGATTAAAAAAATTGAAGTTCATTATCTCACTGCTAATTTCTATCGGGAATGTTGCTGTTTGGCCTCTAGATCTCAACAGCTACCAATGCACACACACACACACACACATGCACACACGCTGTAAAATTAAAGGCCAGTCTCAAAAATAAAGTCAGATCAGAGCAGAGAAACAGACCCAGCATCTCCATTGATGTTGATTCTATTTTACACATCCATTAATACAGTTTGAGATGGAACATATATAACCATATAGTTCATCATATTCCAAACTGACCAATAAAAATACTCCAATTTGTGTTCCCCAAACTTGCTATTAAACCAAAATTCTCCATCTTCTGTTTTTTTTAAATTTTTTGCAATTTAAAAGATACAGATGAGCACCTAGGAAAGCACCTATGTTTTTCTCTCATTCTTCTCACAACATGTTAGCAACACACTCTGTATTTCTACAATTAATTCTTTTGAACTAAAATACACATCTTTATATTGATCCCTGCTAAATTTCAAGTGTTTACTTGTCCCCATATTTCTAGCCTGGCATGACATTTTGCATATACTATCCAATATATAAGACATTTATCTGCCTCTGTGTTGCATGTGAATTTGGTAAACATGCATTGCATGCCTTCACTCAGGTCATGTGTTAGATATTATAGAACAAGACAGAGCCGTGGGGCATATCACTCTACCACTCTTTCCCATCAGAAAGTGAACGATCCTTGAATATGTCTGTTTTGATATCTATAACTCCATGTATTTGCATTATCAACCAGCTAATGTTTCTCCATCGCATCCCCAAGACTATTTAGAGTCATCATTGGAAAACAAAGGACATTGTTTAAAAACAGAATTTTGTTCAAGGCCTTCTTATGTATTCCATTATTTTCATGCCCCCTGAACTGTAGGCCTGGGTTAGTGCTATGTATTCTGCATGTAGAAACCATGTGTCTTCAGAAAAGTTTTGTTTTAACCTGTACAAGCTTCAGTTTCATTATCCATCAAATAAGAGTAGTAATTCTCATCAATATGAAGGTAATGCGTGTATGTTAAGAGCCTAGAATAGAGTCCAGGTCGTAGTAACACTGAATACATATCAATCTCATTTTCTTGCCCTTTCCTTTGCTCCCATCGATCCCATGGACCCTACAAACTCTCAGTAATGCTTTGTCTGTAGGACCATCAGTTGATCCAGACATCATAATCATAGGCATTCACAGTTGAACCAAACTACAATAGGCATTGCCTTTTGTCAAACTGACTCATTATATGTTTTTTAATTGTTTAATTTTTAATTTACATAGAGTAAAATTAACTCTTTATGGTAGATAGCTCAATGAGTTTTAATAAACACATGGAGTCGTATTCACCACCACATGCAAGATATACAAGAATTCCATCACCTTAAATAATTTCCTCATGGTACCCTTTGTGGTCAGATACTCTCCAGCCCCAAATCCTGGCAACCACTGATCTATTCTCTAGTCCTATAATTTGGTCTTTTCTAGAATAGAAAATGTTTTATGAACATAAGTTTTCATTTATCCTGGGTAAATTATTAGAAAGGGGACGCTCGGTCATATGGTCAAGGTATGTTTAACTAAGTACAAAACTGCCAAATTATTTGTCCCATTGCAATCTCACCAATAGTATATGAGACTTCCAGTTGCTCTGCATGCTGTGCAATATTGTGCAATGTCAGATCTATGTATGTACATATGAGCATAATTTTAACCTTTCTAATAGATGTCTAGTGCAGTCGTTTTGTAGTATTAATTTGCATTTGACTAATAATATTGAGCATCTTTTCATGTTCTCATTTGCAATGCATATATATTCTTTGATAAAATATCTATTGAAGTTTTTTGCCCATTTTTAATTGAATTTTTCTTTTACTGTTGGGTTTTAAAAAGTTCTTTATATATTCTGCATACAAGTCCTTTATCAATTATGATTTGCAAATATTTTCTCCCAGTCTGTAGCTTGTCTTTTTATTTTCTGAACACTGTTGTTCACATAACAAAAGATTTAAATTTTGGCAAATTCAAATTTATTATTTTTAAAAAGTTATATGAATCATGATTTGGAGTGATATAGAATAACTCTTTGCCTAACTCAAGACACAGATATTTTATCATTTTCTTTTTCTAGAAGTTTTATAGTTTTACAGTTTGTCCGTATGTGTGTAATACATTTTGAGTTAATTCTACATAAGACATGAGAAATAGGTTGAAGTTCCTTTTTTGCTTTGCAATTATACGTCTAAGTTTTCCAGCACCATTTATTAAAAAGACTCATTTTTTCATTGAATTGTTTTTGCACCTTTGTCAAAAATCAATAGACCATATTAATGTGGATATATTTCTGGACTCTTTATTCTGTTCCATTGGTCTTTGTGTCTATTCTTTCACAAATCCCATAATGTCTTGATTACTATAGCTTTATAATATGATTTAAAATGAGGTAGTGTGAGTCTTCCAACTTCATTTTTCAATATAAATTTTTCCTTCTGGCATAAATTTTGAAACCAGATTCTTTAAAGCTACAAGAAATCCTGCTAGGATTTTGATTGGGATTGCACTGAATCTACAGATTTTACCAGCTATACTGACCCATGAAATTTTTTATGGAGCTATCTGTCCCTGGCCCTGGTAATTCATGTATGATCCAACCAAAATACTCTATAATATGCCAACCTAAATCTACATAAACCCTAACTGACCCAAACACATATTCAATAGTAATTTGCTCAAGTTACAAAATTCAGCAAGTAGCTCTGATTAAGGCTCAGTTTAATGCATTCAGTGATGGGCTCTGCTGTCTGCGATATTGGGACATCACTCCAGACAGCTGTAGCTTTGACAGTTAGATTTGCTAATGCTTTGAAGTAGCCCCAGCTCTTCTCTTTGGGTCCACAATAAATTGATCTCCATCTCTGATTAGATAAAACATGTAAGGGCGGTGGGAATATGTCTTGGCCCAAGAGTAAAATGTAACAAGCCCCTTAGAGGGGAACAATTCAAGCAACCACCTTTAATAAAACAAACCATAAGATGCAAGCCAAGACAATTATAATAGAAGACTAATGTCTCCATTATTTTAAATTTTTTTGGTGAGGAAGACCAGCCCTGAGCTAACATCCATTCCCAATCCTCCTCTTTTTGCTGAGGAAGATTGTCCCTGGGCTAACATCCGTGCCCATATTCCTCTACTTTATATGTGGGACGCCTGCCACAGTATGGCTTGATAAGTGGTGCATAGGTCCGCACCCAGGATCTGGGCCTGAGAATCCCAGGAGGTGGGAGCAGAGCATGTGAACTTAACCACTACGCCACTGGACCATCCTCATGTCTCCATTATTTTTTAACCCAGGCTAACAGAGCCCTACACAACAGACAATTAAATCAGCCAATCGTGTACTGCTACAGCTGTGGTCCTGGGCCTCACTTAATATTCCTTTCTGAAATGGCTATATTTTTCCTCTCAGGCCCTCCTGAGGTGAAGTGCACTGAAGATTTGTGTTCTTCTCACTGCTCATTACTCACTTTAGAAAGAAGCCTCTTCAAATTTGACTTAAGGAAGAGTCGTTGTCTTTAATATTGTATGAAACAACAAAGAGATGGTGGAAAATAGAGATATTTACCTTTGAGAGCTGCGGTGTAAGTGGTGAGGCGGAGGGAGACCCAGGGAAAGGCGAGGGACAGGGCTGCTGAGAGGCTTCAGGGAATCGCATGGGTTTGTGGCTGCGATGATGTGCCCTGTGTCTTTAAATGAAACTTACAGATCCAGAAATTAAATCCAGAAAAAAATAAATTTACTAGTAGACCCAGATGAATAAAACTGTTCCTAATAGACTAAACACATTCTATTTACAATGATAGAGACGTTGCTTTTCCAACCAAGATATTTTGTGTGTGGGCCCTTTCTGCAGGGAATCCTCTTCCTGATAGCAATTTTCTCACCAGTATTTCAGTCATGAGAAATTTGCTTCTTTGGTGTAAAATGTGACAAGAAGGAGGTAAATAGTCTTGAAAGATATATGCATAAGCTGGTGATTATTGACTTACTAGACCATCCTGCTTTCATGTTTTTTCTGTCCTGCCTATTGCTAGACACACATGATTAAATATTGCTTCTTAAGCTCTTCTATTACATTTACATTCTATTGACAACACTTCCCCTTTCTGGTGGCTTATACTGAGATAATATCTAAACTCTAATGATAGAATTATGTAACTTTCAGACATCGCCTCGCAGCCGTTAGGCAGTTGCTTCTCCTGGCTTTCCGTCCCAGAGTTTCCAGACTGCCACCAGAGACACCTTTGCCCAAATACTCAATCGTCCATTTATGGCTCCTGAATATCTTGGGTGCCCAGCAAAAATCCAGCCTCATTCCTTGGGCAATTGGCAAGAGCACACACACTATGGTATATTAAGTCATTCATTTGTTCATTTAGTCTATATTTAATGAGCACTATGTATCAGAAACTAGGTGGTAGAAGATGAATAAAAAGCATGCCTAATTTAAAGGTTTTCCCCTATCAGATCCCAAACCTCAAGGGTCTGAATTCCTCTTGGCCTATAGTTTCCTCTAGGTATGACCTAGCTCAAACACTGTTCTTCTGTCCATTCAACAACAGGAGTTTAGAAGCTAAATTTCTAACATCCATCTTTGGTACATTTTCCTTCAACCTCTGTACATTAAACATAGAGAGGAATTAAATTTTTTCTGAGAATTTGGTCTTTAGATGTTGGACATTCCCCTTGAGGATAGTTTGCACTTTTTCCATTTATTTCCTTTGTATATATCACATTTAACTGCCCATGTAACCTCAAATGTCATTGTGTAGCTAAGAAGTCTATTAACCTATTTTGGATAAATTTCTTGCCAAGGGGGGGTATTTGGAAGCAAGATCAAGAAGGTAAGTTAGTTCCTGGTCTTGGAGAACACTCAACACAGGTAATGACCCCCAAGTGATTAGCAGACATTTGGTCCTGTCCAAAACATCCATAGGACATTTGGTCTACAAGACATTTGGTCTACGCCAAAAGGTCCTTGGCACTTAGTCCTGTCCAAAGTCCATCAGACATTTGCTCCATGACAAAAGGTCCCTGATATCTGGTCATATCTGGTCCTGTCCAAAATGTCAATGAAGACATTGGATCGACACCAGAAGATTCTTGATACTTGGATCTGTCGAAAACCATTTGGCATGGATCAGATATGCTCATCGATGTTTTGGACAGGACCAAATGTCCTGCAAGTCCCAAAATTTATTTATTAGGCAATAAAGAACTTCTAGAAGTTTATTTAAACGTATAACCATAATGAAGCATATAACAAGATTAATCTGATGAAAGTGTATAGTTTTAGTTTTCATATAAGAATGACTACATTCAGGGAAATTGAAAGTTAACAGAATATTCCAAAAGTAAGAGAATGATTATTTAAAATAGGATACTTTCAATCATGGAAACAAAAAATTAGTAAAAACATATATATATATATATATATATATATATATATATATATATATATATATTAAGACAAACACAAAGTATTCCCTGACTGAATAAATAATTAATTCAGTCAATCATGCATTAGCCACCTCTCCCTCATTTCATCTCCTGAAGGAGTTAAAGTTGACTGACTGTGGAGGATAAAGGAGACCAAGGAGCAAAGGATGATTCTAAATGGGTGACCGAGACAATGACACCTCAGTGGATGTGATTTTCTCATCTTTGCCCTCACTAGAAAAATGATGATACTGAGGCACAGGGAAAGAATAAGTGACTTTCTATTCTTTATGTGATAACTATAGAACTCAGATAATTAAACTTAACTTGAAATGCCAAGTCATTTCTACCTCAAGATACTGCCAGAACAAATATACAAGAGCCAGAGAGAGTGAAGGAAATAATCTTTAAGATACTTTTTGATAAACAGACACACTCTAGCTTTTTGATTATGAGAAGAATAAAGATGAAAATTAATGGCATGGGAAAAAATAATACATTTAAATAATTAAAACAGTTAACATCTAGCCCTGGAATTGGCCCATTCTGATTAATCATGTAAAATCCATTCACAATGAATTCTAGTTAATGCCTAACTTCTCACACTATAGTTACTGTGTTAAAATGGCAATTAAGTGACTAATTTAATTTCTAAAATTGCTATTACATTTTATCTTGTGTGGCCTGAGTTTAAATTATTAATATACTTGCAATTTGTTTTTCAAACTTTTCTTTTTATGAACAAATGTGCTCTGGTATTTGTAAAGGCTAATGAACTTAGTGTTTTAGATGTTTTATGAGTTTATTTCATAATATTTTGAACTCTTGATATCCCATGTCCTATTTCGCTAGGCACATTTTATCTTTCTCTGTAGATTTGCAAGGACAATCAAAGTATGTACTGAATATGAATGTTCAATGTGTAAAGGATCGTTGATTGTCCAGGAAGCCTTTTATTTCTTTTCTATCCTTACAGTTACTTTTTCTCCCAAAATAATATTTCCTAAAATGCTAATTTATCCATGTGTGACCCAATAGAGTCTTAATGCCTCAAGAATAATGGCTCAGCTCAGTTTTTAGTGGCTCATGGAAAGCCCTTTTAGATGACAGTGAGAGGAAGTTTGTAAAGCCGAGGCTGTGAAGAGGAGGAATGAAAAGGCCAGGGCCAGGACCTATTGCTCTCCAGTGACAAATAAAAAGAAAATAGACAAAACTAAAACCAGAACCCAGAAGAACCTCTCCCATATGGTACTGACGTCAGAATTTAGCGCAGCAAAGAGCACATTGAGGATTAGTGCTACACCCACAGAGTCCAATGGAAAAAATTTTAACATCGCCAGAAGCTATCTCCACATGACATTAAACATCTGTTTAAAAATTAAAGTAATCTTTTAAATGGATATTTCCAACTAACTTCAGAGTTAACAAAATGCAAGACAAAATGAGGTTTGCTTTATTTTTCTATTTTTCTCAATTTTGTTAAGGCAAACACACACACACACAAGCACACAAGCACATACACTGCTTTTTCTGTTCTATATTTTTCTAACTTTTCATTCCCCATAAGCAAACACTTCTGTGCTCAATATACCAATCACACGTTGATAAATAAATACTTGAAGTATATGATTAGACATATATGTAAGCACACATATGTGTACACACATACCCACACACACACACACACACACACACACACACACACACACACACACACTGAGAAAGACTTGGTTATTTTGCTTGAGTTTTAGGAACAGTTAGAAAGATCCCTTTCCAGATGGTAATGAAAAATGAAATCAAGGCAGAAGTGGTTTATTTAAACTAATCTATGAAACAAATTTTAAACTGCTTCACAGTGGACTTCCAGAGAAGCAAGGTAGTGTAGCTAATAAGTTATCAATGGGAATTATGAAAAAATGACCTGTAGCAGTAAAAATTACATGGAAGACTCTAATCCACCCCTCAGAAACTGTGTAAGTAAGTAAATGTCATGTTTGACAAAGTGGTTCATGTTGAGAAACACCATCTGTGAGGAATATTAGAGACTAGGAGATGTCATGCTTGATAAAGCTGGTAATGCCATTGCCCATCAGAAGAGCTGGCTAATATTTCAAAAGTTCAGGGAAGAGAGAGTCAAGAGAAAAAAATGATGCATTTGAAGAAAACACCTGAGACCATTGCTAATGAAAACAAGCACATGAGAATCATTCTGTACGGAAATATTTCCCATCCAAGCAAGTTATTTGTACTTCATATTTCTGTTCTGCTTCCAGCTAATATCTTAATTTGCCCTCTGATACTCATTGAATATTGTTTCCATGCACGTACTAATGTACAACAGCCTTGGAGATTAAAAACATAGGAAGCTAGCAAACCTTATCTTTCCATTCTGGACACACTGCTACTATTCAATTCGATAAATATGTTTTGAGGGTTTCCTGTGGCAGGCTCCGTGCTGGGCACTACAGGGACATGCCTGCCCTTGGGAGCTCGAAATCTAATGCAGATGCACATGGAAAACAATATCTTGTGACAACTCAGTGCCATAAATTTCCACAATAAGCATATACAGAGAGCAGTGTCTATGCAGGAGGGTATGGCACTCAATATGCTAGCAAGACTTCGCAAAAGCTGTGTTGTGAAGAATGAATGATAGTTCATCAAGTAGCAAGAGTCAAGATAGACATATGAATCGTGCATAAACTTTCATAAGGGTACTTTCATATCTATATTTCTCTGAAACTCCAGACAAGTTCCACTAACAGTCTTCATCAATCCATTGTACCCTTTTAGTTATTCGCAAAACAAACATGTTAATAGTCAGTTGTCTCCACTTAATTACAAATTCCATGTTGGTAGTGACAATTGGTTTGTTCACTATTTTATCTGCAGTAATTAGAACAAATTCACTAAGTTCAAAATCAGTTAATTTACAGACTGTTCTAGAAGACCCTTGGTTATTTTTCCCTGCACAGGTCTCCTGATACCCACTCTATAATTAATGATACTTTCTTTACTCAAAAAAAAAAAAAAAAAAGATGAAAAAGACAAACTACCTCTTAAGAAAGTAGGACAAAGATGTGTCTGTTTCTTTCTTTGGAAGATGAATTTCTCCTATTGCAATTCTTGAAACATGTAACACTTGCAGAGTTTCTGTAAAAAAAAAAAAAAAAAAGACTTGCTTCAGTGTATGTTTGCTTCCTGTTTATTGCAGCTGTGAGGATGGCTGGGAATCTGTCCTTTCAATTTACCTCAAATGGCTTAATGTAGCTTTGAGTAGAATTCAACAAAGCTAACTATTTCTGCCCAATGACAGGTTAGAAAATGTGTTGAGATGACCTCTTTCTTTTGAAGCATTTTCTCCACTGTGAAAGTCAAACATCTTGTCTTTATTTCTTCCTAAAACTGGGAGTCGAGAACTGCTCAGACTTTTTGGAAACAAAACAAAAACCCTCACAAAGCAAATGGCTCAAACATGTCAGTCGATGGCTGAATTTAGTGTAAGTATTATCTGATTGCAGTTTGATATCATTTGGTAAAAGGCAAAGGGCAATAGATAAGTACCTAAACTCTGGCTGAAATCTTCTTGTCATAAAGTTCCTCTTCACTTCTTATTGTAAAAGAATAAAAATTAAATTTGGCCAGGATTTTGGCCAGCACTTAGAACTTTGAGTAAGTACATAGGGATTAGTAAATAAAGACAGTATAGTAACAGTAATCAATACTATGTTCTGGATTCCTTCTATGTACCGGACAATATGCTGGCCTTCAAGGAACAGCACTTACCCCTGCGGCGCTCCATTCAGTTATGTGAGAAATTGTAAGTACTATGCTGGGTTGAAAAGTGTTTACAAGGTCAAAAAAACAGGTAGGGTCTTTAGATAATCTATACAAAATGTAGTGAGATACACGGCTAGTGGGACAAATACAATCATAATAACCCAATCTTGGTATATATAGCTGTCTTGAAAAGAATTTTCTGGAATTAGGAAGAAATAAAATCATGACCTACCTATGCTACAATAATGGATGACTTAAATAAAACAAAATGTGAGCATCTACTATAATTCAGTATAAGACTAATTTTACCTTTTTGAAGGTAAACATGCTGACAATATTAGACTTCATCTTTTATAAGTTATTTAAGAGATATAGTCTCTAAGTATCTTGATGATATGTGTATACATGTCTATTAGAAATAGGATGCAGCCATATATTCAGTGAACTGGAGAGAAAGAAAAAATTAGAAACTTTGCATTATCGTCATTTTTGTATTAGAGCAAAATGTTTTAGGTTCAGATAATCCTGTGTTTGGACTGCAGCAAATCCCCTTGCTAGTTGGGTAAGACAATGAGAAATCAGATGTAAAAACCTACTTTACAAACTTCTTGTGAATATTAGAATAGTGCCCTGTACACGATAGATGGTCAATAAAATTTGCAATGGATTAGCCTCCATAAAATAGGATTCCCATCCCCTTCTCTTCACTTTTTATTATGACTTCTCTCCTTTTTATTGCTTCTGTTCTTTACTACTCCTTTCCCATTTCTGAAGGCTGGTATAAAGCATCGCGTGGTTAGATCGTGGTGATCTTAAGTAGTGCTGTTGGGCAGTGTTTGATGTTTTAGCTAGGAAGCAGTCAGCAAGAGGAGTGGAGGGATCTATTTTTGGTTCAGAATTGAATACACAAGGGACTGGTCCAGCTAAAAGAGGCTTAAAGTACCTCCTGTTTGCCACATCTCACAGAGCTTATTGATCTATTGAGAGATGCAGCTCAGTAAGAGAACACAGACGTAGACAACTGTGGTGGAAGACAGATAGAGGCATACAGCCAAAGTCCCATGTAGTTATTCCCATTAACCCAAAACAGGAAGTTAACATCGTGCAAAGCATACTGAAAAAAATAAGTACCCAGTAAAAAATCAATTAAGGCTCATTGTTCTGAGACTTCATGTAAGAAAAACTAAAACCTTTTAGTTATAAATAATAAAGGCTAAGAAAAAAGAAATGGACATGTAAAATGGCCAAAGTATGTAAGCAATGCATCTTTAAAAATTGTGTTAACATGAATCTATTCCATGTGGGAATGTCACACATTAAATGTTTTCTCTGGGTCCAGTCTTGTGCTTCAGACATTTCTCTTCCTTCTAATCACTGCCTAAAGTTAGTTCTGTCTGTTCTGTGGCTTATTTTCTCAGAAATCTATTAGCTTTCAAGGATAGTCTGATGAACTCTATCAATGTAAGGCACTCTTTTCTCTATGTATAAGCACTATCTAATTATTATATAACTAGCTTTTGGGAGACTATCTTTAAGAAAACCTTAAAATATGAAAAAAACAAATATTTTATTTTATTTTGGGGGTATTTCAAACACAAAAATTTTAAAGTACAATACAAGGAACATTTTGTTCCCACCTGAACCATTTGTGAGTAAGTTGGCAGCATGCTGCCTCATCACCACCAAATGTTTTCATGTGGATTTCTTACAAACGAAGGCATTCTTCATAGTACATTTATTTGAGGGATTTTGTTTGTTTGTTTTTTGAGGTAGGTCTGTATCACTATGAACTTCACTCTTAGAACTTCTGTTGCTGCATCCCATAGATTTTGGAAATTTGTGTTTCCATTTTCATTGTCTCAACGTATTTTTTTAACATTTCCTCTTTGATTTTTTCATTGATTCATTGGTTTTTTAGTAGTATGTTGTTTATTCTCCAAGTGTTTGTGTTTTTTCCAGTTTTCTTCTTGTAATTGATTACTGGTTTCATACCATTGTGGTTGGGAAAGAAGCAGGATATGATTTCAAGTATTTACAAATGTTATATCCTCTTCTTGAATTGACCCCTTTATCCTTATGCAATTCCCTTCCTTGTCTTTTGTTACAGTCTTTGTTTTAAAGAATATTTTGTCTGATGAGTGTTGCTATATCAGATTTCTTTTCATTTCCATTTGCATGGGGTATCTTTTCCATCCCCTCACTTTTAGTCTGTGCGTGCCTTTAGCTCTGAAGTGAGTCTCTTGTAGGCAGCATATAGATGGGTCTTGCTTTTTTTTTTTTTTAACCCATTCAGCCACCCTCTGTCTTTTAATTGGAGCATTTAGTCCATTTATACTTAAAGTAGGTATTGGTAGGGACATAGTTATTGCCACTTTGTTTATTGTTTTCTGGTTGTTGTGGTGGTTTTTTTTTTTTTTTTTTTTTTTTTGGTGAGGAAGATCAGGCCTGAGCTGACATCTGTGCCAATCTTCCTCTATTTTCTATGTGGGGTGCCACCACAGCATGGCTTGATGAGTGGGGTTACATCCGCACCCAGAATCCAAACCCACAAACCCCAGGGCATTGAAGCAGAGCACATGAACTTAACCACTAGACCACTGGGTCAGCCCCTTCTGATTGTTTTAGTAGTTCTTCTTTCTTTCTTTCTTTTTGTCTCTTCCTTTGTGGTTTGAATGTTTTCTTTAGCGCTATGTTTGGGTTCCTTTTTCTTTATTTTTTTTGTGCGTCTATTGTAGGTTTTTGGTTTGTGGTTACCATGAGGTTCATATATATGGACCTATGTATATAGCAGTCTATTTCAAGCTGATAGTCACTTAAGTTCAAATGCATTTTCAAAGCACTACATTTTTACTTCCCCCCATATTTTATATTTTGATGTCGTATTTTACACGTTTTTATTTTGCTATCCCTTAACTACTTATTGTAGTTATAGTTGATTTTACTACTTTTGTCTTTTAACCTTCATACTAGTTTTTTAAGTGGCTGATCTGCTGCCTTTGTTATATGTTTGCCTTTGCTAGGGAAGTTTTTTCTTTCATATAATTCCTAATTTTTAGTGATGGACTTTTCTTTTTCACTTAAAGACCCTGTAACATTACTTGTAAGGCCAGTTCAGTGGTGATGAAGTCCTTTAGTTTTTGCTTGTCTGGGAAACTCTTTCTCTCTCTTTCAATTCTGAATGATAACCTGCTGGGTAGAGTATTCTTGGTTGTAAGTTTTTTCCTTTCAGCACTTTTAATGTATCCTGCCACTCCCTTCTGGGCTTCAAAGTTTCTGCTGAAAAATCAGCTGACAGTCTTATCAGGTTTTCCTTTTATGTGACTAGATGTTTTTCTCCTTCTGCCTTTAAGATTCTCTCTTTAACTTTTGCCATTTTAATTATGTCTTGGTGGAGATCTCTATGGGCTCATCTTGTTTGGGACTCTCTGTGCTTCCTGGACCTGAACGTCTGTTTCTTTCCCCAGGTTAGGCATGTTTTCAGCCATTATTTCTTCAAATAAATTTTCTGCATCTTTGTCTCTCTTTTCTCCTTCTGGGACATCTATAATGCAAAGTTAGTATTCTTGATGTTGTTCCAGAGGTCCCTTAAATTATCCTCATTTTTTAAAATTCTTTTTTCTTTTGCTGCTCTGATTGGGTGATTTTCACTATTCTGTCTTCCAAGTTGTTGATCTGCTCTTGTGTATTATCTAATCTGCTATTGGTTTCTTCTAGTGTATTTTTTTTTCATTTCAGTTATTGCATTCCTCAGCTCTGATTGGTTCCTTCTTATGCTTTCTAATTCCTTGTTGAAGTTCTCTCTGTTTTCCTCCATTCTTCTCCTGAGTTTAGTGAGCATCTTTATGACCATTACTTTGAATTCTTTATCAGGTAAATTACTTATCTCTGTTTCATTAGGGTTTTTTCCTGGAGTTGTATCTTGTTCTTTTGTTTGGAACATATTCCGCTGTCTCTTTATTTTTGTTTGACTTTCTGTGTTTGTTTCTATCAATTAGGCAAAACAGCTAGCTCCCCTAGTCTTGAAGGAGTGGCCTTGGGTAGGAGCATCGCATGTGTAGACTGTGTGTGGTGGATGACTTTGGCAGGCTGGCTGGAGCTGAAGTGGGTGTGGTCAGGGGGCCCAGGGTGCACGGTGACAGGGCCACCTTGGTGGGATAGCTGAAGCTGATGTGGGTCAGCGTCCCTGGGTATGCTGGGGAGTCCTTGGCAGGATGGCTAGAGCACCTGAACTGTGCTCCTGCTGATACTATCAAGATGGAGGGGAAATGCAAAACATGGCACTTGCCTGTGCCTCCAATCCCAGAGAGCATTCCAGCAGCTCCTCACCCATTTGTCAAATGTTCTAGGGGTAGTAAAAGGAGTTCCTTCACTTATAGTCTAGCTGTTCTTTAAATTGCCTTTTTTTCGCTGTGCCCCAGGGCAGGCAAGACTGCATGCACGCCCCTCAGTGATACCCCTCCCCAGTGCATGTCACACGTTGGGGGTGGATTTCCCACCAATAACATGTCTTCATATCTCCTACTGGTCTCTATGTGGTACTTTTATTGTTTGTTACACAGAAGCTGTTCATTCAGCCCTGAGTTCTTCTTTAGGAGGAATTGCTGTATATGTAGGTATAGATTCGGTGTGTCCATGGGAGGTGGTGAGTTCAGGGTCTTCCTATGCTGCCATCTTGGACCCTCTGAGAGAGCCCAAACATTTTAAATACCATTTTATCATCTTCGAGCTTCCATCCTTTCTTCTTTCCTCTGAGAAGTTGGTTGCCATTTCATTGTTGCTTTTTAAAAGATGAGATGTTCTTTTTCCCTGGATGCTTTTAAGATTTTCACTTTCTCATTGGCTTTCTTCAGTTTTATTACAATACACCTATTTATTGTTTCTCCATGTGTTTATTGCATTTGGTTTAGTAGATCTTCCTGATCTCTTTCCTCAACTTTTGAAAATTCTTGGCCATTATCTCTTCAAATATTTCTTTCTATTTTAATCTTTCTTTCTCATTCCTCTCTTTTTTAGAATTAAATTACATGCCTTTAAGATTTTTTTCACCCTTTTCCATATATGTTTTCCATTTTTCTCTTAGTGTTTCAGTGTTGATACTTTCCTGCAAATCTTTTACTTACTAATCCTCTATTCCATAGTGTCCAGTCTGCTGTTATACCCATCTAGTACAGTCTTAAAGTACAGCTTTATTCAATCCTAGGATTTCCATCTGTTACCTTTGTATAGATTGTAATTCATTGTTTAAAATGTCAATCATTTCATCTATTTTCTTATCATATTAATTATGGTAATTTTAAAGTTATTCATGATAACTCCAATATCTAGATCACCTATGAATCTGTTTCTATTGTTTGTATTTCCATTTAGTTCTGTTATTGATGTGGCTGTTTCCTTTGTCTGTTTGTTTCTTTAGTGAATGCTAGACATTTGAACTAAAAAAATGTAGGTGTTCCAGTACCTCCTTAGCTTCTGGCAGGTAGTTTCAGCACAGGAATATCATATGAATCTAATTGGGGCTTGAGTTAAGTAGACATAGCTTATCAGTCTTTATATGGGCTGAGCTATTTCTTGTTCCTCCTTAGTCCTGGACTTTATACCAGGTCTCCTCTTTCTTGGTTGGCCCAGATCTCCAGTTTTCATCTCCCTAGCATTGTGAAACTGCCAAAAGCCCTACCCACCTCCTCAGTCTCTTAGCCTTTGCTTTCTGTATGGGTTCTCTATATCCTGTCTTATGCTACTTCTGAAGCAGTGTAAAATATTATGCTTATTTCACAATAGAAATATCTTCCATTCTTTCTTTATGGAAGCTTTACTCCTCAAGTTCTGGCTATCTTGATAGTTCCTCTATGCCTTCAAATAAAATATATATTTTTGGTATTTTATTTAGATTTCGTAATTGTTCTCAGCAGATAACCATTATTTTATAAATTAATTTGTCTTAGCCAGAACACATAGTCTACATGAGTATTTTTGTACCTAGCTGCATGCTAATTTCATGAAAATGATTCACTAGAAATCATTTATTTTGTTTTTAATTTTTCAATTGTCCACATTGCTGCACTTGTTTCTAATACTGTCTTAGTTGATTTGAGATTTGGAGATTCAGTTTTTAGACAGATGTGGGTAGCATCAATACAGGACTGTTTCTTTATGTATTGCTTTTATAAGAAACATAATGCTCCTTCAGAATCAAGGTATAGTTTTTGGATACCTGGACCTAAAGGGTCTAAAATGTTCTAAATTTACCATCTTTCCCTAACTTAATACTTCAGCATATATACTTGCATATCTGTATTTGTTACTTTTAGAATCAATTCTCCTATGATTCATATTTCAGTCTTTAAAGCTTACTATTTTAGGATTTTTGATGTATAGAGTTGGAAAAGTGTAAGAATCCAAAGATTTAGAATGCCATACTGTTGTAGAGAAGTCCAAGACTTGCAGAGATACCTGAATCTCAGATTATTTATCTGAAGTCCTAAAAATCATGGAATATCAAAGTGGAAGTTAAACTGCAGGATTACCACATACCTTATCTCTATCTTCTATTTTGTCTTTCTAACAGTGAGAGAAGAAGAAACAAGTACAGGTTTTGTGAAAGTCTGAAATGGGATAGGTAAAACATGTTTCAAATTTCTGCTATGTGCTTTACTTCAATTGGTTAATAGCTTGACAAGGTTGGTATGTCAAAATCTGGGCCTCACTTTTATCCAGAGGCCGTTGGAAGAGATAGAATCAAGAAAAGATCTCCACAAAAGACACTGACCACATTCCAAGACATATAAATGATGATGAGTCTATACCTTGGGGTGGGACTTCCCAGGTCTTAGAGAAGGGTTTTATTGATCAGAACAACCACAGCATGGTGCTATTTTCATTGAACCAGAAGGTTTTTTTTTTTTCATTTTTCTTTCATGAGACCATTTGTGTGACTACTGATTTCTTCAAAATAAATTGAAAAATCTGGCGTAAAGTCAGTTTTCCCTATGGATTGTCCCTTCAAGTAACTCTCTCCCACTCCAAACACTAGCATAATAAATATATCAAATAAAACTAAAACTAGTTTTGTTAGTCTTTTCTTATGTTATAGATATTTTTCTCTATCCCTTAACTAGAGCTTCCAGAATAATATTAAATAATATTGACATAATCACACTCCTTGCCATGTCCCTAAATGTGATGGGAACTTCTCGGCTTTTTTGCTTTCAATTACAAGATGAACTATCGGTTCAAGACAGACAATCTTTATTTTATTAAGAACATATCCTTATGATACTAGCATTCAGCTTTTACCAGAAATAGTTGTTGCAGTTTTTCTTGTGCCTGCATATTGTCTAAAATGTGAGCATACATTTTTCTGTCCACATAATGATCTAATTACAAAAACAGACTTCCTAATATTAAATTTACCTGAAAACTCTGTTTTGACAAAGTAAATTATAAGTTTAATATAGTACTGGATTATATGTGTGGAAATTTATGTAAGATTATTACATCTATACTTGTGTGTGCTCAGTCTATAGTTCTCTTTTGAAAAAATAATTTTGAGAAATAAATTATAAAACTTTCCACAATTTTCTCTTCTCTTGAAAAACTTTTGTAGAATGTGTCAACACTAAAAGTCTAAAAGAATTCATCAAAGAATAATCAGGAACTGATGTTTTTATTTTACTTCTTCGAATTTTTTGAAAACTTGTAGTACAAGGTTATTTACATATTTAGGTTTTCTACATCTTATGATAATTTTCTCTATTTATTTTGTAACCGAATATATCTTAGGACTTAGCAGTCTGAAGCCCCTGATAAAGTCTGTGTAATTCTCTGTAGGTTCAAATCCTGCTTCTATCATACATTTAACTTTGGCATTGGACATATTAGTTAGCTCCTTTAAGCCTCAGTTCCTTTACCTTTAAAGTGAGAAGAAATGATACAATTATATCATACGGCTGTTTGGGGATTAAATGATATAATGAATGTAAAGCACTTAGCAATGCCTGGTACCTGGTAAACACTGAAAAACTGTTACCAGTTATTGTTACATCAAGGGTTTATCCCTGAGCCATCATAATCAACAGCACCACTGCTCCTATAGGAAGGCCTGAGTCCATACTCTTTGTTGACAACCCCCAAACAAATATCCACATCAATGTCTGTGTCTCTGCCGTTGGCATTCATTAAAAAAATTTTACTGAGGGCATTCTATGCATGAGGTACAATTCTAGGCACTGTGGATATGAAAGTGATAAATTAGACCACTCCCAAAAAAAACTTGTTTTCATGAACGTATTAGTCTAGTAAACTTCCCTCTGTTCTACTACTATCTTTTTATCTTTTATCTGCTGATGCCATGCTCCTTTCTAATGCATGCTTCCTGTATTTTTTTATAAGAATTGTATTAATTTTCAGAGCAAGCCACATTTTTCACTGATTCTTCGGTGGCTTCCTTGAATGCCAGGTCAAGCTTTAATTCTTGAAGGTTTGAAGGAAAGACTTGAAGGACTTGATCTGAGATGTGGTATGATCAGAGCCATGGTTTAGGATTTTCTGTTTGACACCAGGGAACATACAGAATGGTGCAGTGAGGGAGAATAAACGCATCCTGACTCATGAGCTGGCAAGATGGTATGAAAGTGGAGGGGAGGACAGAGAAAGGGAAGATTTGTAGATGTAGACCAGGCAAGTATTGACAAAATATTTATGCCATGATAGGGGAAGGGAAAACAAAATTAGAAAAGGTGGCTCTATGAATTTTGATCTAAATAATTGAGAATATTAGAAGTGCTATTCATATGAATTAAAGATATAAAAGAGATGACTAATTTTGGATAGTGAGCTTACTTTTTTATATGTGCTGTCTTTTAAGTGTTAAAATATCACCCAGAGAAAAAAATGAACTGTCAATTACTTGTTCATGGCTTTATTGCCAATGCCTAAAATTGTGCCTGCAATATGGTAAGTGTGAACTGACTGAATGACAGTGTTAAAATAACTTAAGAAAGCAAATATAAATCAAAATGCTGTTTGCCTCCCCAAATTCATATAATTGTCATCTAAAGTGATTTTCAAAATGATTTGGCAAACAAATCTTAAATTCAGTTAACAAGTAAGTACTTCAAATATTTGTGATTTGATTTTGATTGTGAGTGATTTGAATAAGACACTCTGTCAGAGAAGAAACACTGTTTAAAAGAAAGGCTAAGGAAATATGTGCAGTATTTAAACCAAAATTAATATCTATAATACATGAATGCTCTTATGAATTACAAATTTAAATATAAATAATACAATGGGAAAAGATCAAAATATCTCAACACACAATTTATGGTAGAAGAAATACAAATAACCAACAAGTATAGTAAAAAGATGACCAACATTATTAGTAATACCATTTTTGTCTAATATAGTAGAACAAGTAAAATATTTATAATAGTGTTAAGTAGGTACAGGAAAACAGGAATTCTCAAAAATAGTATTACTGGTATTTAAAGAATATTACCGTAAATTTTAGGAAAGCAATTTCTCATTATCTATCTAAGTTTAAAATGGCTATGCCATTAAACTCCAAAATCCCATTTCTAATAATCTGTTCTTTGAAATATTGTAAGGTAAGCATTTAAGAATGTTGATTACAGTGCTATTGTTTGTAATACGAAATAAATCAGAAAGAAACTTAAAATCCATCAATATATAATGAGTTATAAGTTGGGGTACAATCATACAATATAATACAATGAGAATGATAAATTAAAAAATAGGTGGCTCTTGACACATTGACATAAATCATCTCTAAGATCCATTACATCAATAATACGAATTGCTAAGTGCTACAAGCAGAATGATCTCATTTGTATAAATATGTGCATGCATGTATATCGGGTCTGAAGGTGTGTTTGTGCAGGTGTGTCAAGACATTTGTGTGTATACCTACAGAAAAATAACAAAAAAGATATTCAAGGACTTGGGAACAGTGGCTACTTTAAGAAAATGGAGCAAAAGACTGGGAAAAGGGAAAAAAGAGGGTACGGTTTATGCTCTTTATGTCTGTACTTACATATTCTTTGTAGAAATATATGTGTTACTTTTGGGAAAAAATAAAGGCCTTAAAAGCAAACAAATGAAATAGGTAGTTATTTGAAAGGAGATGACTATAAAACCTCTGAGATTAGGAGACATAAGTTAGTAGAGAGGTAAGATTTTTGTTTCTGTTATTATTTTTCTGGTAAATATATCATAGGTTGTTATAATGAATGCATTTATACACACTAATGAACAAAATTTCATGTTCCAACAATTTCTGAATAATTCCTTATTAATATACAATTCATCAAAATTATGGGAGTTTTAGTTATTCCTTTTCTATCTTATTGGGAATAATCATGGCTTCTTTAGATAGTCTATAGTTGCTCTTAGAAGCCTCAGTGATTAAAAATGGAAATTAGAAAGGCAGGCTAGTGCAACTAACTAGAAATTAGGAGAATAGTTTAGGTTTAACCACTAACTAATGTGGACTGTGGCTTGTTTTAACCATGAAACGTGTAGAGAGACTGACTATATGGTATACATTTTTTAGAATTACAGACTTAACTAGTTCTAGAATCTTGTCCAACTATAACCTATAACCTTCTGGAATTCTGTGTCAATGGTTCCCTCAAAATGCAAGCCCAAACCTAGCTTCTCCAGTCTCAACAGATCATTGTCTTTGTGTGAGTTTCTCCAGACAGACCCTGAAAAAGGATTTAGGTAGCAGTAGCATATTTGGGAATTAATCTCAGGAACTATCAGTAAAGAAGTGGGGTCTTGAGACACAGAATAGAAGCAAGCCAAGAAGAGTATGGTGTGTAATGAAGCCAGTTACTGCTGTGGGTATTGGAACTCAGTCCTACCAGGGACAACTGTAGAAAGCTCTGGTGTTTATGTATCAAATCCCTTCTCATTGGTTGAGGGCTGTGACTGGCATAATTAATGCTTTGGCATGTCTGTTTGCCCTGCGCAAAGACTGAGCATGCCCCCACAGACAGAAAAATGCCCCAAAGAAGAGACTCAGATATTTCCGCTTAAGCAGCCTTCAGCACATGGAGATATGTGCTCGGGGAACAGGGTCAAGGCAATGAAGCATCTGCTATATTTCACCAATTGCACGTTCATTCTGTCAGGTCACTTATTTTTCAAGGGGTAGTCAGTCACAAATACTTAACAAAAAATGTCCTAGGACAGGAGTTTCAGTGGGGCCCAATGATGGTGCAATTTTTCCCAAAGCTATAATTGATTATCATCCTTTTCACCCTCTACCACTCATTCTATATTCCCATCACCCTGGACTACTATTTCTACTGGCCAATGTTGCTTGTGCAAGTGGAGCAACCCAGACCTTTGTTCCTGAGTATTTGATCCAAACTCTATCTGTATCAAACTCTATCTCTTCGGTAATAAGTGTCACATCTTTTCCAGCGTAGTGACTTCTTCCTTTGCCCACTAATCCCACAGCACCAAAAACCCAAACTAAAGCAGCCATGGCTTTAAGTATTAGGACACAGACATAATTCATTTACCACCAGTAGCTTGTTGGTTTTTTAAGAGCCAGAAGCTTATTGATGCTGCTGACAGGATGAACATTCAGCTTCCGTAGGAGCTGTGTTCCCTTTGGTGAAAGGGCACTCGTCCAGCTGGACTCATGCATATTCTCTGGGCACCATGGCTACTTTGTTCTTGGGTCCATTGTGAATCACTGGCCTTGCTTCTGTTCTCAGGGTGAGCAAAGACAGATGATTCACCTTCAATGTACAAGTTGCCTTATTCACTTTGTTGTTTTGTGCCTCCTTTTGATACATGATCTTTAGTGGGCATTGATACGAGTTTCAAAGATTCTTATACTTTATGCCCATAGGCTCGTAGAACTTGCTATCTCTGAAATTCTAAACTTACTGCTTCCACGCTCCTATCCAAAAAGCCAAGACATTTGCCATTGCCCTAGAATCTATGTATATTCTTATTTCAGGCCACTTTTCTTTCCATACTAACCTAGTGAGGTGTCAGCAAACTATGGCCACTGGTATAGTCACTGGTAAATATTCATTTGAACACAGCTGAGCCCACATGTTTACATATTGTCTGTGGCTGCTTTTGTATATTCAAGGGCATTGTTGAGTAGTTACAAAAGAGACCAAATGGCCCACAAACCTAAAATATTTTCTATCTGACTCTTTAAGAAAAAGATTGTTGACCGTGGACCTAGTGCATTGCTAGAATTTCTTCATGTGGAGAGAACTTCCCCTCACTACTGTGTTTCAGGGCCAACCCTGATTGGAACTGTAATCTTCAACAGTGTATTTTTAGCTGACGTCAACATATCTCGCTAACTCATCCATGAACCAGGCATCAGTTTTTTCTTACTCTGTTAGCTAGTTTAGGCAGCCCTCAATAAGTCCACCTGTGTGAGCTGAAGAAGTGGTGTCAGTGCATTTGAGGTAGATGACAGAGGGTCTGAGCTAACTGCTTGTGCAACTTATTTGTGCCCTCCGTATAAATTATGTTTTTTATTTTCTGTATCTTATGATATTTTAACATTTAGGGGATGACCTGGAGAGAGACTGCTCCTCCCAAGGCTAGCAATTCCCAAAGATAACAACTTGCCTGCAAGTACACTTTTCATATACAAATCAACCAATCTCAAGTCCATATTTCCCAACCACCTCCTTATCTAACTCTTATACACCAAGCCAACATTTCCTCTGCCATAAATCACTTAAGGCCAGGTACCAGACAACTAGAGATCACTCCTATCGTCCCAATCCAGCCAGAATTATTCAAAGTAGCCAATCCTAAACTGTTTACTCTGCCCTACTTTGTGTGTTCCATGGAAACCCGAATAAAGGCTCTGGCCTAGGCTTTTGCCTCACTCTTGCTTCTGCCTCTGACCAAAACCTTGTGCTTTCCCTCTGTGCTCCTGCATGGTGTGACATGGCCCTTTTCTTGAGAAATGTAAGTAATAAATCTTCCTTCAACAACATTGGCCTCTCGATGTCGTCACTCAGTCACCTCCATAAATTAAAATCCTATGGGTCCAAGTGAAACTCCCTCTGGATCACTTAAGTTCATTCCTGAAAGTCCAATCTCCAACTTATGATGGATTTACTGCTATTTCCACTCAAACTTCTTAAGCTTCTACTAAATATATTGAACTTCTATTCCCATGTTCAATACGTGTTATATTCAGAATTCAAAGGGATCTAGCAAGTGAGCTGCCTCTCTTTCTTAGTGTTAAAGAGTACAATGTACAAAATCTTGTCCTTTAACTTGCACAGGGTGTCTTGGCACTCAGTCCACCAGACACCTAAAATGTCTACTCATGTGACAGTCCTTAAAACTTTGTAGGATTTATATCCTAGTCTTTGGCACACACAGTTCTTACCAGAGTACTTGCCACTTCTATCTCACCATTCCCAATTAGCATAATGTCATCAAAATTGTGGACCAGTGTGATATTGTGAGGAATGTCCAGATGATCAGGGTCACTTCAAACTATATTGTGACGAAGAAACATAACCTTGGGGTAAGAATGTGATCTCGTAATGCTTTCTATCCCAGGTGAAGGTGAATTGCTTCTGATCCTTCTTCTTGACGGATATGTTAAACACTCTTACCAAATAAAACCAGATAAATAGCTACATATCAAATTGTAGAGAATGTGTTAACTTTTCCTAGGAAAGACAGCACATCTGGCACAGCTGCTTTAGTAGGGACTACCACTTAGTTAAGTGTATAATCATCCATCATCATCTATCATGGCCCGTCTGTGTTTTGCAGGCACTAAGCTGGAAGCTTAAATGTGGATATGACAAGGGCAACAACCTTTGCACTATTTAGCCTTTGAAGATGGCACTAGTCTGCCATCTGACTCATGCTTTGATTTACCATCTTAGCTGTGGGTTTGAGTATTCCTTTTCCCCGGTGTACAATTATTCTGGCACATGGCCATAGATTCCTTGAGTAAAACTGGGGGAGATTTCTATCTGAGGTGCTTGCTGTAGCCTTGAATTCATGGGCTCTGGGTCTGAGAACTCTCTCAGATAGGGAAACTCAGCAACAGCCATATTTTTCCTTTGTAATAGGTGATATCAGTAGTCTCTCCCTCTGCTTTTGATCTGTTGGTTATATAAGTCAAGCAATTCCACCAATGGTTGTTCTTTGAATCCCTAGTAATGGCTAGGTCCCTGTGAGTCAGGATATCTTGATTAATATTCTATCTTTTTGGCACATTGCATTGCTTAGTTTCACCTGATCCCTAACAGTTTAGTGCCACCAACTGACCTCTGCTATTCTAGAATTCTATCAGTCCCAATGACATGAGAGAGCCCATTTCCATAGCAGAATTTGTTGCCATCCACCTATGCCTACAGAGGCCTACACTGAGCTTCTCAACAATGCCAGTACTCTCCTCGCTAGCACATTCTTTCCATGCTAGTGAAAGGAGAATCTATGGGCCTGACTAGGGAACATGGTCAGCTGGTGGAGTCTTTCTTGTTATGTAATAGATTGATTTTTACATGCTCAGTTCTTTGAGCCTTTTTGTCCTCATCAATATACTTCTAAGACGGTTATGTCACCTCCACTTCATTTTCAATATACCACCATTTTCTTTAGGCTTTAATGATCCATTCCAGCAGTGTACTGGGACTTGCTCTAGCTAACTTTGCCAGAATGTTCAACCCCAAGTTACAGAAGAATGCCCGCATATCATTCAAATCTCCATTATCGATCCTTATAATCTCTCCAACACCGGAGTTCAGCAAACTCCAGAATAATTCCTAAGCTGTCCTCCTAGTTCTGCCTATCTGTATTAGCCAGTTCCTTTAGTACTTTAGTAAATAATGTCTTTCTTCCTGTAGTAGGGACAGGACTTCCAGACTGAGACATATTGAAACTTGACCTCAGTTTTTGCTCAATAAACAGTAAAAGGAGAAAAGTCTTGATGAGGGCAAGAATAATGTTGTGAGGAATCCATCACAGGCAAGTACTTTGCGTGATCTCCAGGCAAGAGAAGGCTGCTAATCTCTAGCAAGGAGGAGGAAGCCATTTCTGCCTTCTCAGAGGATTCAGGGGAACCTGGATGCTTTTGGTCCTCAAGCACATCCACCATATGTCCCATCCCTGACCTCAGGATTCAATACCTTTCCTATCTGGGCCCTGACTCCAACATAAGAGACTTCTGGGATTGTGCATTTAGCTACCTTTGTAACTCTGCAACTATCATATCCTGGACCTGATTTTCAGCACAATCTACCATCCAATGGCCAAAAATGATTTCCTTTAAACTCTGACTTTCATTCTGGAGTTGAGTTGAGAGTTGGCTGACCTGAGCCTGTGATTGTATTCTTCCAGAGTTTCAATGACATTAACAGTAGTCAATGAAACCAGCTTCTCATAACTACCATTGACTTCCTACCTCTCAAGTGTTAGAGCTATTGCCTGGGCCAGTGTACCCACTTCTACCTCTACCCCAATTCACCATAGGCAAAAGTCTTAGAAATTTTGATGGTGTAACGTGTCAGGAGTTGTCAACATTCATCTTACCACCAGCAATTAAGTCACCTTTGCCATTTGGGTAGCAGGTGATCCAAAGTCAGAAGGCATTTCTAAGATTTGCTTTCTAGAAATACTTGTATCACCAAAAGTCTTGGCTTACGCTCTCACTAAAGGAGTCCCTGAGTTAAGGATTCTAGTGTAATTAGTTTATTTGGAAGGTGATTCCAGAAAACACTACTAAAGTAGTGGGTATTTGAGATAGGGAAGAGACGGAAACCAATAGAAAGCCAGGGACTGGAGCAAAGTGAACAAAAGGGAGAGTATTACGAGATGAGGTCAGAGAGACAATGGGGCCAGATTTTATATAGCCTTTTAGGTCATTATAAAAACTTTGGATGTTATTTTAGGTAAGATTGGGAGGCATTGTAGAGTTTTGATCAGAGAAATAACTGATGTAATTTAATTTATGTTTCAATAGGAATACTTTGGCTATGGTGGTAAATTGCACACTGAGGGCACAAAGGGGGCAAGGACAAAAGCAGGAAGATGAGCCAAGAGATTTTAACAAGAAGTCAGATGAGACAGGATGATGGCTTGGACATGAGTGGTAGCAGTACAAGAGGTGAGAAGCAGTCATATTCTGGGCATGTTGATGCAAACACCAACATGATTTGTTAACAATTTGATGTAGGATTTGAGAGAAAGATGGGAGACAAGAATAGCTCCAAGGGTTTTAGCCAGAATAGCTCAGTTCATCATTAATTGAAATAGCAAAAACTGGAAGGAGTTGGGCTTATTAGTGATACCAGTGAAGATGTTGAGGATGCTGTTGGATTTATAAGCACAAAGATAAGAGTAGTGGTGTGGTATAGAGAAATACATTTAAGTCAAGTCAAAATCAAAGAACAGAATGTTGGGGAGCAAATAGGTCTAAAGTCTGAGCTCTTGGCCTTCCCAACTTGACATGTCAAAGAGTTGAGGAAGAAGAAACAAAAGAGAGAGAGGATAAATAGAGATATAGGTGGAAAATGAGGAGAGTGTGGAGCTTAATTTTTCACCAATATATGTGTCAGAAGAGATTATGTACCAGACCATTTTTAAATTGGGTTATTTGTTTTTTGCTATTGAGTTGTATGAGTTGCTTGTATGTTTTGGATATTAATCCTTTATTGAATATGTGGTTTGCAATATAATCTTGTTTATATGTTGCTAGAGTCATTTTGGTAGTATTTTGCTGAAGATTTTTTGTATTTATATTCATAAAAGATGGTGGGCTATAATTTTTTTTTCTTGTAATGTCTTTTTTTGTTTTTGGTGTCAGGGTATTACTGGCTTCATAGAATCAGCCGCAAAATGTTCCTTTCTCCTGTATTTTTTGAAAGGATTTGCAAAAGATGGGTATTAATTCTTCTTTAAATGTTTGGTAGAATTGACCGTTGAAGCATCTGAGCCTGTACTATTTTTATTGAAAGTTCCTTGATTACTAATTCCATCTCTTTACTTGTTATAAGTCTATTTGGACTTTTATTTTTTCTTGAGTCGATTTCAGTAGTTTGTGCCTTTGCAGGAATTTATCTATATTCTCTAGTTTGTTGGCATATAATTATTTATAGTATTCCCGTATAATCCTTTTTAAAATTTCTGCAATATCAGTAGTAATGCCACCTCTGTAATTTCTGATTTTAGTAACTAAATCTTCTTTCTTTTTTTCTCAGGCATTCTAGTCAAGCGTTTGTCAATTTTGTTGATCTTTTCAAAGAGCCAATTGTGGTTTTGTTGATATTTCCATTGTTTTCCTATTCTCTATTTCTTTTATGTTCACTCTAATCTTTATTGTTTCCTTTCTTCTGCTTTCTTTGGGTTTACTTTGCTTTCTTTTTCTAGTTTGTTAAGGCAAAGAAGTTCTGTTATCAATTTGAGATCTTTTTTTAATGTAGCCATTTCCAGTTATGAATAGTCAGATTATGACATTTCTTTATGAATGTTGCTTTTAGAGAGCTCCAAATCCATTCTGTCTCCTCTAGTGCATGCTTGGTTGCTGGTTTCCAGTGTGATTGCGGGCATATTGGTTTTGAAAGCTACCATGAGGGTGAGGGAAAGATGATGAGAAAAGGGCACATAAAATGCTACAGAGCATTCTGTTGTTACTGAGATTCAGCTATTTTCCTTGAATAAAGGTTCCTTGGACTTTTTCAAGCCTTTGGCTAATTTACAGAGTTCCAAAATGAATTAATTTTGACAATTTTTGCTAGTGTTCTCATTGGTTTTAAGGAGAAAGAGATTTTTAGAGGTCCTTACTCCACCATTCCCAATGACCTCCCTCAGCGCTTTTATTATTAACTAGAATTTGAATATGACTGTTCTAAATCCTAAGGCATTCCCACATATTAGCATTCAAGAGAGAACACAATGAAAAGTCAATACAATTATTAATTTGTAAGTAATTTGAGAATAATCTACCCAAACTTCTTCCAAGTCTGTCTCTCTGACTTTCGCACTTCTTAACCACAGAAATATTCTGTGTTATGCAGACACAACATAATGAAATGTTATGCAGAAGTTTAACAAACATAAAACAGTTCAAAACAAAGCTGCCTTTTTTTCAAAGCAGGGGTGAGACACCCTGTGGATTTCTGCCTGCTCTTGTTTCTGCTTGTGCGAGACGCTGAGGAAACTCCACACAAAACCTGGACTTCCAATAAATACAGTTTGAAAAGTAAAGTAGCAGTTGAATAAGGTAGGTCTATAGAGGGGTGAGGAGGCAAGGTATTGTAGAAGAGCAAAATTTGCCAGCTCAAAATGTGTCTCTTTGGCATGAGGATTAATTTAGGTTGATTATTTATTTATTTTTATTTATTTATTCTTTTGGTGAGGAAGATTCACGCTGAGCTAACATCTCTTGCCAATCTTCCTGTTTTGGGGTTTTTTTTTTTCCTTAAGGAAAATTAGCCCTGAGCTAACATGTGTGCCAATCTTCCTTTATTTTTTGTACATGGGTCGCCACCTCAGCATGGCTAACAATTGGTGTAGGTCCAACCGTGATCCAAACCCATGAACCAAAGCGAAGCATGCAGAATTTAATCACCATGCCATGGGGCCAGTGCCAGCCTGATTATTTTTAAGAAACACAAAACTCAAAAATTTTTTCTTGTCACCTCCCCTTTAACTGACTAAAATAATTTAGATTAAGGTCCTATTCCTGGAATAGAGCTATCACCAGAGATATCTACAAAAAATATGGGCCAAGTGTGGTGAGGTATGACCTAGAGATCAGAGCCTGCTCTGTGTCCCATTGTCTCCACATGGCACATCAAACATTTTTTACCAAATATTTGCTTTTCCATCTCCATGTGAATTGCCTTCCTCCCCTTTGAAGTCCCAAACCACTACCCCTTCTCCTTAGCTCAAGATGACATATAAGCCTCAACTGCTTGATTTGTCCTTGAGTCCCCAATATTCTTGTGGAATCCCAGTACACACAAAATTAAATTGGATTTTCTCCTGTTAATCCAGAACATGGCAATTTAATTCTTAGACCAGCCAGATGAACCCAGAAAGTTAGAGGAAAACTTCTTCCTCCCTGGCAGAGGCTTCCCTGGTATCCACAGGGGGAGATGTAGGTCCTGTGATTTCTAGCCCAGTTCTCTCATAGATCTTATGATTCAATGTTCTAAAGCAATGCACTCTCAAGGTGGAACTACTCATTAGTTGTCTTTTTAGTTGAAGAATATTATAGGTGACAAGGATGTTTCTCATTGTTCAACCTGGCTTGAACAAATATTATGTGACCTACTATCATTCTTACATAAATATATCTATTACATTTATAACTAATACTGTACAAAAGTATCCACTACAAGCTAGATAAAAAATACAAAATCTTCTTATATTTTCAAGACCACTAAACTGTAAATGAACCACCATTGTAAATTTACCTTGGGGAAATGACTTTTATTTAGCCTTCATGTTGCTTTGTTTTCCTGTCAGTATACTAAAGAGTAACTGAAAAAGCAGCAATGTTTAATAGCATCCTAGCACAGAACAATGGAAAACATATTTGCCTGCACACAGAGAGATGAGTTAGGTGACTTGTCACAAAGCTAAAGAGAAATAAATTAATTGGTCTTATTGAAGTCTTTGTTGTTGTTTTTTTCCATATCCGAAATGCCAAGTGAGTCTGACATATGTGTCAGTCTCTTCATTTTGTAGGAAACAGCACTTGCCTTTTTAATCTGCCAGAAATAAGCTTTGCTATGTTCACTGATGCCAATCAAAGTTGTTTTTATTTATTTTTAAAACATTCAATGGAAAAGTAATTCACAATTCTCTTTCATTTGCCGGATCTTCTAATATCTGTATTTTTAAATTTGGAGGTTATATCTGCAAGAAAAGAAACTGTCATTCAAAGGGAATGTGTTTTAAAAGTTACAGTGGTCAGAGAGAACTTGCAAACGCTACACACCGCTTCCTCTCTACTCTTGTAAATACGTGAAGTCATGCTATAAGCACAAGGCTCTAAGGTAGGGATCAGCAAACCACGGCCCACAGACCAAATCCAGCTTGCTTTTGTATGGTCTACAAGTGCAAAATAGTTTCCATATGTTTAAAAGGTTGGAGAAAAAATGAAGAATATTTGGTGACACATGAAAATTACATACAATTCTAATTTAAGTCTCCATAAATAAAGTGTCATTGGAACACAACCGGGCTCATTTGTTAACATCTTATCTATGGCAGATTTCCTGCCACAATGGCCAAATTGAGTAGTTACTAAGGCTATGATATTTACTATCTGGCCCTTTAGAGAAACTGTTTGCCAAACTCTATCCTAAGGTTCCAAATCTAGTAGGACCTCAGGCTGCTTTCTCTTTGACTTTTTTATTCTGTCACTTTCCTTTGCACTCACCCATATATCTTCTTGCCTTGATTTCTGTCTATAACATATTCATCAGACCTGTAATAAATTAAGTTAAATTAAGCAGATAAAGCATGGGGTGAAGAGAGGACACTCAAGATGAGTGTCTGTTCTTACATCATTCCCTTTCTCTTTTCCTTTGTGTCTAATACAGCACCAGAGGACTCAAAATACACTGTGTAACTCACTTTAGCTTGAGTCTCCAGATATTTCTAGCTACCGGTCTTCCTCCTTTTCTTTCTATCTTAAAAGCATTAAAGATCCATTTCAACAAGTAATAAAATCTGTCAATTCCTTCACTCCTCCAGGCTACCATTGATTATATGTTATCTGATCCTTTCTTCCTGGAGAAACAGTTGTGTCATTTGCACTCTGATAAGACTCAGTCACAAACACATGTTTCTTCAAGGCATTCTCTTTTCCCTGGGCACAGATACTCTCAGATCGCAGGGGCCTAAGACCTAGAATATAAAATAGAAACTAGTAGGGAAAAAAAACTATGCTTCTGATAGACAGGGAAAAAACAATTGGCTTGTGTTTTCTACCTTAAAACTTCCAGAGATCATAATTTTAATCAAGATTTAGCATTTTTTGTTTGTTTTTTTCTTCCCATGCCAAGCATCTGAAAATTCGTAGAAAATTCTACTAACCCATTTTTGTGGACAATATAAATGGATTTCCATTTTATATTGACATGGTGTATCTTTCAAAAATTGAGTTTAATAAAAGTTTTTTAAAACACACATTTTCTTTTTAAGATATAGGTTTTTCTGGGGCTGGCTGGGTGGCACAGCAGTTAAGCTCATGAGCTCCACTTTGGCAGCCTGGGATTTGCAGGTATGGATCCCGGGCATGGACAGACGCACTGCTTGTCAGCCATGCTGTGGCGGCGTCCCATATAAAGTGGAGGAAAATGGGCACGAATGTTAGCCCAGGGCCAGTCTTCCTCAGCAAAAGAAAGAGGAGGTTTGGCAATGGATGTTAGCTCAGGGCTAATCTTCCTCACAGAAAAAAAGATATAAGTTTTTCCAGGTATGTTTTTCTATCTATATGTGTTTCTGCAAGAGGGGACTATTTCCAAAAATAAAAGAAAATGTGCCCTAATTCTGTTACAGTACATTTTCAATTGCAGTCCAGGCTGTATCCGTAAGACCAAAGACTAATTAACAATACATGGCTTTGATTATAACCCTATTTCGCCTTTAAAGGGATGTTAATTTTGAAAATCCCTGCAGATTGATATGGAGCACAGATGTGCACAGCAGTAAATGCACAATATGCAGGCATGTATCTTATCTTCCAAAGTAGCAGTTGAAAATGGCACTCAACCTAATTAGCTTTCAAAAATGATTTAAAGGGGCAGGAATTGAGAGAAGAGTCAGAGCCAGACAATATGTTGCTAGGTTTTGAAATAGAAACATGTCTTTAGTAGAGAGTCTTAAAAAAGATTTATATGTGGGAATGGGAATGACAAAACATTACTCAGGGTCAATCTCTACCATGATTCCATCAGTCTGTCTTCTTAAGACTCTACAGTTAGCTTGACAGGGTTTTCCTCTTGAACCATGAAACCCTATTTGCACAGGGGTGTATTCTACCCGCTTCCCTGTTCTTGACCTCCACATGTTTTGTTCCAGTTCTTTTAGGGCCTCTAGTTTTTGTGCCTTGTAATTTATGTCATGGATCTTAACTTGTAACTCCAACTTCTCTTCTTAATTTTGATCTTCACTTAAAGTTCTGCACACGGTTTCCTTGTTTTGAGTTGGACTTTTGAAAAAGTTCCCAGGAGTCATAGCTCTATCTCAGAAATGACTGAATGATAATGACAAAGTTAGTGATAGTCTGCATTTTCAGCACCATTTCCTCAAGTCATCCTGGGTTTTTTGTTGTTTTGTTTTTTAACATCAGGGCTTTCTGGAAAGGCTGGTTTGAGAAAATATCTGAAGTTATCTCCAAAAGAACAACTCTCTAAAATTTTAAGAGAATCAGTACAAACAAAGAAGTATTGAGAAGTGTTGAAGAAAAGTCAATGAACTGCTATCTCTTAACACACCTACATTTGGTAAAAATATTTTCTATATCGTTTGTGCATAGATACACAAAGACCAATGTTACTTAAATATATATTTATAAAAAGTAAATTGTATAATCTATACTCCTAAGACATTCTAGCATGCAGTAATTCATTTCTTCAAGAACTACTGATTTAGAATACTATAAACTTTGATAAACACATTTACTTTTACTTTTTAATATATAGAGAAAATAGAGACTATTTTTATCATAAATAATCTAAGTGAATTGAAAAGGGTTCTTTAGATATAATTAAATTTTCTCTGTTCACATTATTTAACTTTCCTTTCAGAGTATTACTTTATATATTTAGGTGAAATACAGAGCCCCTTCTCTGAACTTGAGAAATCACTGGCTTTGGATGGCAGCATAGGTTTGAATTCTGGTCCCAGTCTTTACTAGCTGTGGCTAGTAAAGCTGTGGCCATGGACAATTTACCTAACCTAGTTCCATTTCCACACATGTACTATGTGGATGATAATACTGCAAAAGTCTATAGTATGGGTTACAGTGAGAGCGTGTCAGTTAAGCACATCATCAAGTAGACTTAGTAAAAAGTCACTGCCCTTCCTCTACCTTTCCCTTGAAAAAGTTCATTATTCCATCATTCCTTTTGTGTTAGTCCTGATACTTGAATCTTCTCTAAGTTCCCTCCTAGTTCTTCTCATATATACCCTTTCTGGCTTCTACTTTTTGCTATGCAAACTACCTCTAAATCTGTATTTCAGGATGACTTGTATTTTGTAATGAGACACAGTGATTTCCACTACCAACAAGTAGTGTCATTCTTTCCATCTTGCTATTCTTTTTACCTTCTGCAAAAGATTGTCCTCAACTAAGAATAATCATGCTCACCATTAGAGAGCACAATGCTGAGGTGATTTCTATGTTCTGAAGTTTCTATCAGAGGCATTTACTTTACCAAAATTGTATTTTCCAGTTGTGAAAAAATATATTCCCATATTTCTCTTAAATCGAACTTCTGTCTTCTATAGAACTTAAGACAAATATAAAGTTTTATGCAAAAAAAATCTTTATATTATTCGAAACTATGATTAATTATTGAATTAATTTTGTAAGCAAGCAGAGATTTTCTTTTCTCACCACTCAGATTCACTTGACCTTATTATTTAGTGATACTCTCATCAGTCTGATACACATTGTTTATGTGTGTGTGTGTGTGTGTGTGAGAGAGAGAAAGAGAGAGAGAGAGAGAGAGAGAGGGAGGTTTATTTAATACAGAAAAATTTTTATAATAATTGCTTTTCATAATTGCAGCCACTATCAAATAACCTCTCTGAATTGGTCTGGAAATATTTGAATGTGTAGATATATATTTTTATATTTCTTCATCCTTCTTCCTGATAGGAAGATGCTGAGTGCTTTGCCTTTCAGTTGGTGGCTTGGGAATCTCTACATTGGAATTTCAACCAGGAACCCAGAGTTAAATTGGCTGCTACTCAGGGAAAGAAGCCAAAAAAGTAGTTTGTTTCCATCTGGGTAAGCAGAACTTTAGCCTATCATTTCTGAAAGCAGAAATATATTAATTACCAAAAAAAGATCTCTGCAAACTTCTAGAGGGAAGTAGTGAGGAAATTTCTAAAGCAAAGTGGCGATAGTCTGTTAAACTTTGCAGCCTTCCATAAGGCAAAGGTGATGCTGTGCCATGCAAAGCCTATTGTCACACTGGTCAGCATTTACAGTTCTTTTCAGAGACTCCTCAAGCCTGGAAGAAGTGATGAATCAAAGCCATGTTTACTCTTGTTATTTAAAATAGGTGGCAGCACTTTGTTTTCGTAATGAGAAATCTGAGGTTCGCCACGTATATTAACTTGGATCAAACAGAGAGTTTTACTTAGTTTCATCTTAAATAAAAGCAATGTTGGTTTCTCAAATGAAGGGATCAGGTAGTGAATCTATGACCTCACAACTATGTTCCCACTTTACTTAAGAATTATCAAAGATAAGGGCAATGAACTGAATGCTTGTGTCTCCCCAAGATTCATGTGTTGAACTCCCAATGTGATGACATTAGGGGGTGGGGCTTTTACATTAGTGCCCTTGTTAAAAAGACCCCAGAGAACTCCTTTGCTCTGTTTCTACCATGTGAATATACAAGGAGAGGAGGGCAGTCTGCAACCCAGAAGAGGGCTCTCACCAGAACTCCACCATGCTGGCACCTGATCTTACACTTCCAGCCTCTAGAACTGTGAGAAATCAATGTCTGTGGTTTATAACCCACTGAGTCTATGGTACTTTCCTACAGCAGCTCAAACTGACTAAGACTGTAAGTATTACTTTAAAAGAAAATATTCTGACTTGACTGTATACATTTGAGGGTTACATGTCTTATCTTTTACCCCGGGATTCAGGTAGAGAAAACATTCTTGTTGGAAGACACAAATTAAGTCTGGTGTACATGTGTGTGCTTTTTCTTCATAATCTGAGCTTAACTTCCATCATCTTGGCTTTACCAATTGTACTTTTCTGTCCAGGATACCCCTTAGCTGCATCATATCTTCTTTGTATGACATTTGTTCCCTTCATCAAATCATAGACTCCTTGAATATTAGGACAAAGGGCCTAGATATTCTATCCTTAAACCTTCAGGAAATATGACAATGAAATAAGATAATTGATGTTTTTTATCTTCTTGGAGATTATTTCAAGAAAAGAGCAATCTGACAACTCCCTGCATTCTCTAGTTTCTCCATTCTATTTCATAATGTATCTGTAATAGTATACCCATCTGGCAATATTTATACTTTTAATTGGTTGGACAGTCTCATATCCCTTCAGTAATTCATTCATGTATTCATTTTACCATGTCTGTGGCAGGCACTGAGGCTGCAGTTGTAAACAAGATAGTTATGGTCTTAGACCCTTTGCTGTGCTCAGTCTTTACTGTACCCTGTTCCCTTGATCTACATATCCTATCTGTTCCAGCTTTTTTCTGGTTATGACCTCTTGCTTATGCTCACCATAGCCCTTATACCTGAATCTTTGGTCTCCCATCATTCCAAGGACTGACTTGGCTTCCACCTTGGATAGCATCTACACTGACTGCAAACTGATATAGACCATCTCAACTCAACTCGTTGCTCAGGTCTTCCATGCCTTGAAGCCTCTTTCAACAGAAGCAAAATTTCCAGGCCTCACAATGGAATCAAAGAGGAGGTTTGTTGTGGAGTTGAGGACTTGGGCTATTATTCGTGCAAGTGCTCAGGACTGGGGTCTACTGGCAGGCTGTTCTTGTTTTTGCTGCAAGGCTCAGTCCCTGGAGTCTCCATGAAACAGAATCACACAGTGTCTGCAGATGACCCCCTACTTTGTTGTCAAACCTCAGAAAAGATTGAGCAACAGGATATTGGTGCCCCTGTATAGAATCTCAAGGATAATGATTATCCTTTTTGCTTTTCTTCAGCATTATTATTTCAGTTAGTTTGCAACTATTACTCATTTCCAAATGCTTTATTTGGTGAGACTCAGTGTGGATGTTTAAAAAATTGGACAGGGCAGCAAAAACAAAAATTAAAATGATGACCCCTTTATTGAATAAGTCATACTTTCCAGGAAATAGGCTGGCACATTAATGTTGAAGAATTCTGAAAGTAGTACCAGTGAGAATCCTCTCTTATCATCATCACCACCACCTCCACTACACACACACACACACACACACACACACACACACACACTCTGAATCTCAATTCAGCAAATATTAAAAATAACATCTAGCAATACAACATCCATATAGCAATTATTATACATCAATCACTGTCCTAAGTAATAATTTATTGAAATTTCACTACATTCTTATGAGGTAAATACTGTCCTTTTCACAAATGAAGAAGCCGAGACACTGCAACTTTAAGTTATTTGTCCCCATTTCCATAGAAAGTAAATGCTGGATCTGGATTTAAACTTAGGGAGTCTAACTTCAGAGCCTATTGTCAAAATTTCTCTCATTACTGCTTCTCGTGTGATTATTAAGAGAATAGGAGGCATTAACTCCTGCATTCATGTCATTCTAAACAAACATATATAGAATATCAATTCTGGCCATTCACTCTGCTAGTTGCTAAAGATTTAAATAAAATAAGAGACTCTTTCTGTCTTTAAGTTATCTATAGTCTGATGGGTAATAAATATATATGTCAATAGACATTTGCATTACAATAAAGGCTATGATAGATCACAAAAAACTACATAGTGACAGTGGTGACTAATCCCACGACCACAATATAATGGATTTTATGACAGAAAGGAAGACATTTAAGGGATGCAGCAAACTTATGAGATGCATCAAAAGCAGTTCTAAGAGGGAAGTTCATAGCAATAAATACCTACCTCAGGAAACAAGAAAAGCCTCAAATAAACAACATAACTTTACACCTCAAGGAACTAGAGAAAGAAGAACAAATGAAGCTCAGAGTCAGTAGAAGGAAGGAAAGAACAAAGAAGAGAAATAATTGAAATAGAGACTAAAAAGACAACAGAAAAGATCAACAAAACTAAGAGCTGGATCTTTGAGACGATAAACAAAATTGGCAACCTTAGCTAGACTCACCAAGAAAAATGAGAGAGGACTCAGTAAATAAAATAAGAAATGAAAAAGGAGATGTTACAACCGATACCACAGAAATACAAAGAGTTCTAAGAGACTACTATGAATAATATACACCAACACAACCTAGAAGAAATGAATAAATTCCTAGAAACATACAATCTACCAAGACTGTATCATGATGAAATAGAAAATCTGAACAGACTGGTACTAGTAACAAGATTAAATCAGTAATGAAAAAACTCCCAACAAGCAAAACCTCAGGATCAGACAACTTCACTGGTGAATTCTACCAAACATTCAAAGAAGAATTAATACCAATCCTTCTCAATTTCTTCTAAATAATTGAAGAGGAGGAACTCTTCCAAACTCATTTTATGAGGCCAGTATTACCCTGATACCAAAAACAGACAAGAATGCCACAAGAAAAGAAAATTACCAGCCAATATCCCTGATGAACATAGATGTAAAAATTCTCAATAAAATATTAGCAAACTGAATTCAACAATACATTAAAAGGATCATACACCATGATCAAGTGGGATTTATTCCAGGGATGAAAGGGTGGTTCAGCATCCACAAATCAATCAATATGGTATACCACATTAACAAAATGAATGATAAAAATCACATGATCATCTTAATTAATGCAGAAAAATCATTTGACAAAATTCAACATCATTTGAAATAAAAACTTTTAACAAAGTGTATATACAGGGAATGTACCTCAACATAATAAAGACCATATATGACAAGCCCACAGCTAACATACTCAATGGTGAAAAGCTGAAAGCTTTTCTTCTAAGATCAGGAACAAAACAAGGATGCTAACTCTCACCACTTTTATTCAACATAGTATTGGAAGTCTTGGCCATAGCAGTTAGGCAAGAAAAAGAAATAAAAGGCATCCAAATTGGGAAGGAAGAGTAAAACCGTCACTATTTGAAGATGACATAATATCATATATAGAAAACTCTGAAGACACCATCAGAAAACTGTTAGAATTAATAAACAAATTCAGTAAAGTTGCAGGATACAAAATCAATACACAGAAATATGTTGTATGTATACACTAATAACAAAATATCAGAAAGAGAAATTAATAAAAGAATTTCATTTATAAATTGCATCAAAAAGAATAATGCATCTAGGAATAAATTTAAACAAGGAGGTGAAAGATCTATATATTGAAAAATGCAGGACATTAGTGAAAGAAATTAAAGAAGACACAAATAAATGGGAATATTTTCCATATTCATGAATTGGAAGAATAAATATTGTTAAAATGTCCATACTACCCAAAGCAATCTATAGATTCAATGCAATCCTTAACAAAATTCCAATGGCATTTTTCACAGAAATAGAACAAACAATCCTAAAATTTGTATAGAACCACAAAAGACCCCAAATAACCAAAGCAATCTTAAGAAAGAAGAACAAAGCTGGAGGTATCAGCCTCCCTGATTTCAAACTATACTATAAAGATATAATGATTTAAATTGTATGATATTGGCATACAACAGACACATAGATCAATGGAACAGAATAGAGAGCCCAGAAATAAACCCATGCATATATGGTCAATTAATTTACAACAAAGGAGCCAAGAATATACAACGGGGAAAGAACAGTCTCTTCAATAAACAGTATTGGGAAAGCTGGACAGCAAAAGAATAAAACTGGACTCTTATCTTACACCACTCACAAAAATTAATGGATTAAAGATTTGGACTAAGAACTGAAAACGTAAAACTCCTAGAAGAAAACGTAAATGGTAAGCCCCTTGACATAGATCTTGGTGATGATTTTTTGAATCTGACACCAAAAGCGAAAACAAGAAAAGCAAAAATAAACAAGTGAAACTACATCAAACTAAAAAGCTTTTACACAGCAAAGGAAACAATAAACAAAATGAAAAGTCTACCTACTACATGGAAGAAAATATTTGCAAATCATATGTCTGATAAGGGGCTAATATTTAAAATATATAAAGAACTCATGCAACTCAATAGCAAAAAAATAAACAATCTGATTAAAAAATGGGTAGAAGATCTGAATAGATATTTTTCCAAAGGAAGATATACAGATGGCCAACAGGTACATGAAAAGATGCTCTACATTATTAATTATCAGGGAAATGCAAATCAAAACCACAATGAAATATCACCTCATGCCTGTTACAATGGCTATTCTCAAAAAGATAAGAAATAAAAGTGTTGATAAGGATGTGGAGAAAAGGGAATCCTTTGCACTGTTGGTGAGAATGTCAATTGATGCAGCCATCATGGGAAACAGTGTGGAGATTCCCCAAAAAGTTAAAAATAGAACTACTGTATGATCTAGCAATTCAATTTCTGGGTGTTTATCCAAATAAAACAAAAACGCTAACTTGAAAAGATATACGCACTCCATGTTTATTGCACCCTTATTTATAATAGCCAAGATATGGAAATAACCTAAGTGTCTATCAGTGGATGAATGGAAATAGAAATAATGGTATATATATATATATATATATATACACACACAATAGAATATTATTCAGCCATAAAAAAGAATGAAATCTTGTTATTTACAGCAACATGGGTAGACCTTAAGGTCATTATGCAAAGTGAAATAAATCAGAAAAAGACAGATACCATATGATCTCTCTTATAGGTCAAATCTAAAAAGTAAGTAAATAATTTAAAAAAGAATGAACCTCATAGATACAAAGAACAGATTGGTGGTTGCCAGAGGTAGAAGCGGGAGTGGGAGAAATGAGTGAAATTTTGTTTGTTTTTTTTAGCTTAGATAAATTGATGTATTTAAAGAAAAGGACATTTAAGGTATCACCTATCTTCCAGAAAGTTACCAAGGTGGAGTGGAAAGACTGTGAGGTTTATATTAGGTAGAACCATATGAAACTGTAAATAGGGATACAGGGCAAGGGTGATGAACTCAAAGCCTTCAAGAATAAATCACAAGATAAAAAGGAAGACAATGACAGATTATAAAAAACTTGGTGACATATCAATCAAATGCAACGGATCAACTTCATTTGGGTTCTGATTTGAACTAATCAAGAGTGATAGTGTAGTGGGCTCAAAAACTTTTGGATATTGGTGATTTCATTTAGTTCATCTTAATATTTATACAAAAGATGCCTGTAAATTTTGCAAAGTCTTTGCCTGCCTGAGCTTCAATTTTATTATCTTTAGGGAAAACAATAGTGTCTTATTATTTTCACCATGAATTTTACACTTCACTGGACTAGGTCAAACTGAGAGAAATAAATTTTAATGCAAGATCCACAATGGTGGTATATGCAATAAGTTTTGTAGGAGTTTAAATAGAGCATAAGTCCTCTGAGTTGTATAGATGGTTTCTTACTAGGAAATAATTTGAAAAGAATGTGATTAGGTGAACAGGAACACAAAGAGAACTGTTTCATTTACTTCTCCATTCTCCATATTAATATCATCTTAAATGGTAAACACTATTGGCACTTATCATTAATCACGCATTGCTCAATGAGGAATTTATACATCATGCGTGGATTGGGAGGTTTGCAATCGGAGAAGTAAAACAACTTTATCAAGCACTTCAGTCAGAAAATTAATGACAGGGTTTTCTTTTGAATTTTAAAATATTTATTATTTCATATGTTTGAGGACTGAGATTTTTAAAACCTAGTTTACATTATGGGCTCTTAAAAATTTAGGTGCAGACCTTAGCCAAGCCATTTTACAGCAGTAGGCCTCGCTTTCTTTCCAAAAGTGACACAGTTAGAACTGTGGTCTCTAAGGTCTCCATCAAACTCTCAGACACCCCCACTACTGAAATAGCCTCCCATAGATCTCCTTGCTTTCACTCTTGTCTCCCTACATCTACGCTCTTCAGAGCAGCCAGAACCATCCCTTTAAAACATAAATCAGATCATGTCACACCACAACTGAGAATTCTCCAACAGTTTACCATTTCTCTTAACAATAAACTCAAATTCCTGATGGCCAGAATAAAGCATCACAAGATCTGGCCTCTACCACCTCAGTGGTGGTTGTTATTAAGGTATAGTTAGAGAAATAAGTAGAAATCTAGATGTTGAGTAACTGGATCCTTTCTTCATGATAAGGTATGCGTGAAAGATAACATCTTAAAGTGTGTTCCCTCAGAAGAGATTTTCAAGCTTTAACTTGGAAATAAGGTCAAAATTTAATAATGTCAAAATATTATAATGCTATAAGGAAGTTCGGTCATCCGAAAACAAGAAGGGGAGGTCTTTGTACACTTTCACACCTTCCTGATTAACTAAGAGAGAGTAACTAAAGCTCACTCTCCTCTGTGCTTGAGGACATTTTAGTGCCCCCTCAAATTTGCTTTGTCTGAGACCTTTTGGGATCAGAAGGAATGAAGCTCTAATTTTCAGATATGGGACATTCTTGCAGATATTAGGAAATATGTCCTTGGCCAAAGTGGTCTTCTCAGTAAAACTCTGCTCTCCTTATTGAGGCAGTGGGATGCCATGCCTATGTGTAAGATGAATTTAAGTCCTGCCAGTGACTTCAATACAAGAAAATGCTTGGTGATGCATATAGGGGAAAGGGCAAGGGTGATGAACTCAGAATTTTCATGAAAAAAATTGTAAGATAAAAAAGGGGAAAATGATACATTATAAGAGACTTTGGTGACATCAATCAAATGCTATTTGTCAACTTTATGTGGGTTCTGCTTTGAACTAGTCAAATTAAGAACAATAGTGTCATGGGGAGTGGAGACAGAGAGAAGGAGTGAGAAAGAGAATAGTGGAAATTTGAATACTTGCTTGATATTTGATTCTGTTAACTAGTTTTCTTTTTGCATGTGGTATAATAATGGTTTTGCAGGTGTGATTTTTGTGTGTGTGTGTGTGTGTGAGGAAAACCAGCCCTGAGCTACATCCTTTGCCAATCCTCCTCTTTTTTGCTGAGGAAGACTGGCCCCAGGCTAACATCCGTGCCCATCTTCCTCTACTTTATATGGGACAGTGCCACAGCATGGCTGACAAGCAGTGCCTCAGCCAGTGCCTGGGATCCAAACCCACAAACCCTGGGCTACCAAAGCTCAAACTAAACCGCTCCACCACCGGGCCGGCCCCAGGTGTGATTTTTAAGGTAAACGTCTCCTACCTTTTGATAAATATGAGTTGTTTACAGATGTGATTATATGTTATCTGGAATTAGGTTCAGAATAGTCTATTGGAGACAGAGTGGGGATATAAACAAAACAGAAATGATCATATATTAAGAATTGTGAATCCAGGTAATAAACACATGGAGTTTCATTGTGCCATTTTATTCCACTTTAGTTTGTGTTTAAACTTCCATAATTTAAAGAAGAAAGACTATATAAGGGGCTATTCATACAAAGAAACATGTAGCACAGAAGGGGATAGTGAGGCCTATGAAAATTAAACTGTGCAAGAGCCTGATTTCAATTGACTCAAACTGAAATTGGCTTCAAATGTTGTGTGGCTGAACAATATGTGATGATGGGTTGGATCATGCTGATGCCCACATGTTCTTCATCTTTGGAATATAGAAAAAAAATTTTTGAAAGCTCACTAGAAACAAAAAGAGATGTTACTCTGAGACTTGTTCAGAAGTGCCTTGAGCAAAAGATAGGAGGATAACCAAGATGGGAGATTGAGAGGAGCTGGGGTAGTATATAAAACAGTGAGGAAGAGCATGTGTGCAGCCATGTCAGCAATCACAGAGAATGATAAAGGAAGTGAGAAGCAAGGTAGATGGAGGATGAGGTAGAATCAGCCAGGTAACTAATTCCAAAAACCCTGGGCATCCCTGGAGCCTAGAACTTCCTACGTTGGCTGGGTCAATCCATAGCCACCATGCAGTTCGGACAGATGGCCCTAATTAGTTAGCTTCAATAAGATGGCTTCCTCTCTTAGGAATGAATGGTTGATTTCATATCCCAACCTTGCATCTGTGAAACCAAGTGCCACTCTGGAAATGTTGATTATCTGCATTGCTAATCAGATGTACGATTTGTGGATGAAGCCTAGGGGTTCATTGGCAGATGGACAACTTCAATACACAGTTCCTTTGAGGGAGAAGGAGAAAATAAAATTTGATGAGGAGCTGCCTTGGGATCCAATTTTTGATGGTTTATTGATCTTATTTGTGGTTCATTAAAAGTCACTTTTCTTTTGGTCCATCAGATGATGCAATTAAAAGGCAGGATTTTGGAGGTCACTGAGCACCTTCTTGACAATAACTTTTTGGGCAGCTGGAAAAAACTGTCATACTGATATAAGGTATGAAATATAGAATCCAAAACTTGTGACAGGAGATGAAAAGAATCTAATAGCTATTGAGTCAGGTTTAAACAATCCAGGAGCATTTAATTTTGGAAAGAGTTTTGGAAAGATTAGAAATTTTACAATGTGCATTCTCCTGAATAAACTAATCTAAAATAAATTCTAATATTAAAATTAACTTGTCACTTGTTGCCCATAGAAAAGGAAGCTCCAACTTTCTCTCACTCATATCTTCTCCAAGCAAGTAAGTATATACAAAAATAATGCTGAGATTGAGGTATTAAGATAAAAGATTTCTTCTGAGAAATGAAAGTATGATCAGAAAAAATATCTTTCTCCAGAGAGAAACCTCAGGATGAGTGATACCAAATAAAGATGGAAGAGTTTCAGAATGAAAATACACAAAGGAAAATCTATCAAAAGATAACAGACCTATATCTACCAGACAGATAAGAGAACATCTGGATTGATTTTTTTTCTTAGACAGTGTCCTGTTGAATCTGTGAATATAAATGTTTGTCAATCATGAAAAACAGGTTTTTCACGTGCTAAACTCTGGTGAAATCATTCCTCTTCTCTTTTCATTTATTGCAGCTGGGGACCTGGTCTGCATTATTAAAGTGTTGGGAGAGATGATGGAGTGAAAAATGTTGGCAACAGGACTGAGGTATTATCCAGCTGTTTACTGCGAAGTGACTCAGTACCGGAGAGAGAAGTCATTGGAGAGAATGATGGGCTCTGTCTGCTTGTGCCGATAGAGCCTGAACCTCATAAGTACACTTTCCAAAGCCCACCCAGCACCAGCACCGAAGGAAGGAGGTGAGCTAGCTCGGCTCCTTCTTCCGTGCTGGGCTCACAGAGGCTACATTTTAATACGCTGATCATTCTTGTTGCTTCGCCCATAACAGTCCCATTTTATGCCTGTCATCGTAGCATAATTTTAAAAAGTGCTTCCTTTCTCAATCTCAAAATGTCCCAGTTTGGTTAAAACAACTGTCCTGTCATCCTAATTTTGGGGGGCCTTCTTTTCTCCTTTAAGATTATATTTGATATTCATTAGAAAAATTTTAAAAAATGAATAGAAGGGCATTCAAGAAGTTTACAGTGGGATTTTTTGCAAGAAAACTTTTTAGATAAGTAGGTCCTGTTAATATCACTCACAAAATCGCATATGGCTAAACATAAAACATTTGATCAAAAATTTGTGTGTGAGTAAATAAGATATATATATAAATGTATATACCTAGATATGATATATACACGTATATATAAACACACATACATTACATATTATGTAACATATAATATTGTCACACATTATATTTTGTATTTCATATCTACATATCTATATATAAACACGTTTGTACACATACACACACCCCACATATACGTATATACCCTAAAAGTGATAAGTGGTTAATTTTAACCAAACTGCTATATGTGTGAATATTCAATTAAAAAATAAGTTATGTTTTTGAATAATGAAGAAAATATTTCAGATAGTAGTTAGACTATAAGTGACCTATCTTCTTCAGAGACAAGCATATAAAACTCTTTTTACACAACACGCAGAGAAGAAAGCATTTTCTGAATAAATTAAGGTAGAAACTGTATGTGTATTCATGAGATTATAAGGGAATTACAATTCTAGTCTTTTCTCAGTTTTGCAGAGTTAAAAAAAAAGTGAGGGAAGAGATGGCTAGTAGAATAGCAAAAATGTTAATAAAGAATCTAGGTAAAGATTAAATTTGGAGGATCTGCAAAAAAATTGAGAATTTGCTGAAATTAGTATTTCAATAATATTCCAAAGACACTACCAGTTCAATGTGAATTATGAGTGATATGAAACAACAGCAAAATCCATGTGTAAAACAGATCTAGGTATCTGTTCTCTAGTGTGGTGAAAACCATTGGAGTGATAGTTGTACTATCAGTAATACGTGTGATTATGTGTGTACACATATCTAAATATGAGTATAAGTGCATACACATACATGCATTGTGTACAAGGGGTTTTGTGTGTGGCAATACAGATTATAATTTATCTGCACTGCTATTTAATGCTCAGAATGCATTTTGACTAAATCTGTGGTGTTTCTTCATGATCTTCTATCTGATTAATATAGAGGAACATTAATTTAGTCTGATCTGATTTAATATTTTAAATAATCCATTTAAAGACATTAGGTACTTTTTGTAGATTCTTGCTCAGTCTCTTATAATCTGCACCTTCTCCTTTGCTTGTACTCAGTGTGGCATCTGACTATTTGGAGGAAGGAGAGCTCCATGACTGTGGTAAGGAGTGACAGAGTCCTTGAATTCTTTCAGTATCTTTGGGGTCCTTACTACTTTGGGCTGAGATGGGACTCATCTGGCTTTCTATTTTCCCCAGTTTTATTGAGAAATAATTGACATACATCAGTTCACATACATCAGCATAAGTTTAAGGTGCACAGCACAATGGTTTTATATACATATGTTGTGAAAAGTTTACCACACTAGGTTCTGCTAACATTTGTCATCTCACAGAGATAAAATAAAAAGAAAAGAAAAAAGAGAAAAAACTTTCTCCTTGTCATAAGAACTATCTTAACAACTTTTCTATATAGCATACAACAGTATTAAATATAGTCATCACGTTATACATTACATCCTTAGTACTTATTTATCTTATAACTGGAAGTTTATACTTTTTGACTACCTTCTTCCAATCCCCCCTCTTCTCACCCTTCACCTCTGGTAACCACAAGTCTGATCTTTTTTGCTCACTATTTTTTTTTTTAAGATTCCACATATAAGTGAAATTATACAGTATTTGTCTTTTGCTGTCTGATTTATTTCACTTAGAATAATACCTTCAAGTTTCATCCATGTTGTCACAAATGGTAGGATTTACTCATTTTTTATGGCTGAATAATATTTCATTTTATATATATATATATATATATACACACACACACACACACACACCCCACAACTTCTTTATCCATTCAGCTATTGATGGACACTTGTGTTGTTTCCATGTCTTGGCTGTTGAAAATAATGCTGCTATGAACCTGGGATTGCAGATACCTTTTTAAGTTAAGTGTTTTTGTTTCCGTTGAATGTATTCCCAGAGTAGAATTGCTGGATCATCTGGTAGTTCTATTTTAATTTTTTGAGGATCCTCCATAATGTTTTCCATAGTAGCTGTACAAATTTACAACCCCACCAACAGTGCGTGAGGGTTCCCTTTTCTCAGCATCCATGCCAGCATTTGTTGTCTCTTGTCTTTTTGATGATGGCCATTCTAACAGGCATGAGGTGATATCTTGTTGTAGTTTTAATTTGCATTTCCCTAATGATTAGTGATGTTGAGTATCTTTTCATGTACCTATTGGCCTTTTGTATAACTTCTTTGGAGAAATACCTATTCAGATCCTTTTTAATTGGGTTATTTGTTTTCTTGCTATTGAGTTGTATGAGTTCTTTATATATTTTGGATATTAACCCCTTATCAGATGTATGGTTTGTAAATATTTTTTCCCATTTGGTAGGTTTTCTTTTTAATTTGTTGATGATTTCTTTTGTTGTACAGAATTTATAGTTTGGTGTAATTCTACATTTGTTTTTTATTTTGTTGCTTGTGCTTTAGGAGTCACATCCAAAAAAGTAATACTGAGACCCGTGTCAAGAAGCTTTATTCCTACATTTTCTTCTATGAGTTTCACGGTTTGGGGTCTTACATTTAAGTCTTTAATCCATGTTGAGTTAATTTTTCTGAGTGGTGTTAAGACAGGGGTCCAGTTTGATTCTTTTGGATGTGAATATCCAATTATCTCAGCACCATTTATTGAAGAGACTGTCTTTTCTCCATTGAGTATTCTGGCTCCCTTGTCAAATATTAGTGGACATATATGCTTGGGTTTATTTCTGGGCTCTCAATTTTATTCCATTCGTCTGTTTGTCTGTTTTTATGCCAGTACCATACTGTTTTGATGACTATAGCTTTACAGTATAGCTTGAAATCAGGGAGTGTGATGGTTCCCACTTTGTCTTTTCTCAGGATTTCTTTGACTATTTGGATGCCTTTGTGGTTCCATGTAAATTTTAGGAGTTTTTTTCTACTTCTCTAAAAAAATGCCATTGAAATCTTAATAGGAATTGCATTAAATCTATAGAGGGCTTTTGGTAGTATTGACATTTTAACAATATTAATTCTTCCAATCCATGAACATTGGATACCTTTCCATTTATTTCTATCTTTTTCAATTTCTTTCATCAATATCTTATAGTTTTCAGAGTAGAGATCTTTCACCATCTTGATTAATTTTATTCCTAAGTATTTTATTGTTCTTGATGCTATTGTAAATGGGATCAATTTCCTTTTCAAAAAATTTGTTGCTAGTGTATATAAATGCTTCTGATTTTTGTATGTTAATTTGTATCCTGCAACATACTATATTCATTGATTAGACCTAACAGTTTTTGCTTGAGTTTTTAGGATTTTTTTTAGTGAGGAAGATAAACCCTGAGCTAACATTTGTTGCCAATCCTCCTCTTTTTTCTGCTGAGGAAGATTGGCCCTGCGCTAACATCTGTGCCCATCTTCCTCTACTTTATATATTAGATGCCTGCCACAGCTTGGCTTGATAAGCAGTGCGTAGGTCCAAGCCCAGGACCCAAACCTGTGTACCCCAGGCTGCTGAAGTGGAGCACATGAACTTAACCACTATGCCACTGGACTCGCCCCAGGTTTTTTTATATATAAAATAATGTTATTTGCAGATAGAGACAGTTTTACTTCTTCCTTTCCAATTCTGATAACTTTTATTTCTTTTTTCTTTTCTTTTTTTTTTTTTTTTTGCTTGATTGCTCTAGCTAGGACTTCCAGTACTGTGTTGAATAGGAGTGATGAGAGAGAGCACCTTGTCTTGTTCCTGATCTTAGAGGAAAAACTTTCAACTTTTCACCACTGAGCACAATGTTAGCTGTGGGCTTGTCATGTATGTACTTAATTAATTTGAGATATGTTTCTTCTATGTGTAATTTGTTAAGAGTTTTTGTCATGAAAGGATGTTGAATTTTGTCAGATGCTTTTCTGTATCTATTGAGATGATCATATGATTCTCTTCTTTGTTCTATTAATGTGATGTATCACATTGATTGATTTGCATATGTTGAACCATCCTTGCATCCCAGAGATAAATCCCACATGATTATGGTGAATGATCATTTTCATGTGTTACAGAATTCAATTTTATAGTATTTTACTGAGAATTTTTGCATCTATATTGATTAGGGATTTTGCCCTAATCAATATAGTGGATTTTTGCCACTAGAAAAGTAGTGTCCTTAGCTGGTTTTGGTATCAAGATAATGCTGACTCCATAAAATGAGTTTGGGAGTGTTTCCTGTTTGATTCTTTTGGAAGAGCTTGAGAATGATTGATGTTAATTCTTCTTTAAATGTTTAATAAAAACACCAGTGAAGTCATCTGGTCCAGGGCCTTTCTTCATTGTGATATTTTTAGTTATCAACTCAAGTTCCTTACTAGTAATTCTTCTATTCAGATTTTCTATTTGTTCCCAATTCAGTCTTGGTCAGTTGTATGTTTCTAAGAATTTTTTTCATTTTTTCTAGGTTATCCAGTTTGTTGACATACACTTGTTCATAGTAGCCTCTTATGATCCTTTGTATTTTTGTAGTATCAGTTGTAACATCTCCTTTTTCATTTAAAATTTTGTTGATTTGTGTCCTTTTTCCTTGATTATCTAGCTAAAGGTTTGTCAATTTTATTTCTCTTTTCAAAGAACCAACTGTTAATTGGTTAATCTCTTCTATTCTTTATTTCATTTATTTCTTCTCTAATCTTTATTATTTCCTTTCTTCTGCCAACTTTGGACTCAGTTTGTTCTTCTTTTTCTGGTTCCTTAAGGCATAGAGTTAGACTGTCTATTTGGGATCTTTCTTGCTTCTTAATTAGGCATTTCTTGCTATGAACTTCCTTCCTAGAACTGCTTTTGCTGCATTCCATAAGTTCTGGTATGATTTGCTTCCATTTTTGTTTGTCTTAAGAAACTTTTTATTTCCCCTTTAATTTCTTCTTTGATGTATTGGTCATTCAGAAGGGTGTTGTTTAATTTCTGTGTGTTCATTATTTGCCAGTTTCCCTTGTTATTGATTTCTAGTTTTGTATCGTTGTGGTCAGAGAAGATACTTGGTATGAGTTCAGTCTTCTCGAATTTGTTCAGACTTGTTTTACGGCCTAACATATTATTCATCCTAGAACATGTTTCATGTGTGCTTGAGAAGAATATGTGTTCTGCTGTTGTTGGGAAAAATGTTCTGTATATGTCTGTTAGGTCCATTTGGTCTATAGTATTGTTCAAATCTGCAGTTTCCTTATTGATTTTCTGTCTGGGTGATCTATTTAAGGTTGAGAGTGAGGTATTAATTGTATTACTATTATAGCTATTACTGTATTACTGTTTATTTTGCCTTTAAGCTTTGTTAGTTTTTGCCTTATATGTTTAGGTTGTCTAATGTTGGGTGCATAAATATTTACAATTGTTATATTTTCTTCATGGATTGACCACTTTATCATTATGTTCTGACCTTCTTTGTCTCTTTTTACCATGTTTACTTAAAGTCTATTTTGTCTGAAATAAGTGTAACTACCCCTGGTTTGTGTTTTTCTCTTTTTTTGGTTACTGTTTGCTTGAAATGTCTTTTTCATCTCTTCATTCTCAGTCTATGTGTGTCTTTAAGGCTAAAGTGAGTCTCTTATAGGATGTATGTCGTTGGATCTTGTTTTTTAATCTATTTAGCCATTCTATGTCTCTTTATTGGAGAATTTATTTTGTTAACATTTAAGGTAATTATTAATAGGTAACACCTTGCTATTGCCATTTTGTTGATTGTTTTCTGGTTGTTTTGTAGATCCTTGTTCCTTGTTTCTTATCCTGCTGTCTTTTTTTGTGTTTTGATATCTTTTGTTATCAGTATTTTTTAACTTCTGTACCATATTCTTTTCTGTAATTGCTATAGGTTTTTCCCTTGTGGTTACCATGAGACTTACATAAAATATCTTACAATTATAACACTATTTTATGCTGATAGTAACTTAACTTCAATAGAATTCCTACATTTTACACTTTTTACTTCTCCTTCTAACATTTTAGGTTATAACTATTACAATTCACATATTTTTATATAGTCTAACTAATAACAGATTATTGGGGTTATGGCTGTTTTTACTATGTTATATTTTTTAACTTTTAAACTAGTATTTTAAGTGAATTGTGCACCACCATTACCAAATTACAGAATGTAACTTGACTTTACATTTACCATTACCAGTAATCTTTTCATTACCTTTTTATGTTTTTATGATATTCATTGGTATCCCTTTACTTCCACTCAAAGAACTCCCTTTAGCAGTTGTTGAAAGGCAGGTTGAGTGGTAACGAACTCCTTCACCTTTTGTTTGTTCGAGAAAGCCTTCATCGTTCCTTCATTTCCTAAGGTCAGCTTTGCCAGCAATAGTATTCTTTTATTTTTTCTAGTTTTATTGAGAAATAATTGACATATATCACTGTGTAAGTTTAGGGCATACAGCATGATGGTTTGATTTACATATATTGTGAAGTGATTACCTTACCACAATAGGTTCAGCTAACATCCATCTTCCATATAGATACAATTTAAAAAAAGGAAAAAAAATTGTTGTGATGAGAACTCTTAGGATCTACTCTCTTAACAACTTTCCCATGTCATGCAGGAGTGTAAGCTATAGTCATTAGTGGCATTTCTTACAGAGGTAGAAAAAATACTCCTAAACCACAAAAGACCCCTAATAACCAAAGAAATCCTCAGAAAGAAGAACAAAGCATAAAGCATCACACTTCCTGATTTCAAGCTATACTATGAAGCTATAGTCATCAAAACAGTATGGTACTGACATGAAAACAGACAAATAGACCAATGGAATAGAATCAAGAGCCCAGAAATAAGCCCAAGCATATATAATCAGCTAATACTTGACAAAGGAACCAAGTATACTCAATGGAAAAAAGACAGTCTCTTCAATAAATCGTGCTGGGATAATTGGATATTCACGTGCAAAAGAATGAAACTGAACCCCTATCTACACCATTCAGAAAAATTAACTCAAAATGGATTAAAAACTTAAATGTAAGACCTAAAACCATGAAATTCCTAGAAGAAAACAGGAATAAAGCTTATTGAGATGGACCTTGGTAATAATGTTTTGGATATGGCACCTAAAACTCAAGCAAGCGAATAAAAAATAAATGAAAGTACATCATACTAAAAAGCTTCTGCACAACAAAAGTAATCATCAACAAATTTAAAAGAAACTACAGAATGTGGAAAACTATTAGCATACCATATATCTGATAAGGGGTTAATATATACAAAGTATATATATTATGTAATATATATAAAGAACTTGTACAACTCAATAGCAAGAAAACAAATAACCCAATTAAAAATCAGGCAAAAGGCCTGAAAAGACATTTCTCCAGAGAAGATACATGAAAGGCCAATAGGTACATGAACAGATGCTCAACATCACTAGTCATTAGGAAAACGCAAATTAAAACTATGAGATATCACCTCAGGCCTGTTAGAATGGTCATCATTGAAAAGACAAGACATAAATGCTGGCGTGGATGTGGAGAGAAGGGAACCCTTGTGCACTATTAGTATTCTTGGTTGACAGTTCTTTTCTTTCAATATTTGGAACAGTTCTTCCCATTTTCTCCTGGCCTGAAATGTCACTGATAGTCTGTTGGGGGTTCCCTTGTATATAACTTCTCTCTTTTCTCTTGCTGCCTTTAAAATTCTTTTTTGTCTTTGGATTTTGACAATTTAATTATAATATGTCTCAGTGTAGGCTTATTTGGGTTCAACCTATTTAGGATCCTTTGGGCCTCATAGATATGGATGTCCATTTCTCTCCTCTGGTTTGGGAAGTTTTCAGCCATTAATGCTTTAAATATACTCTCTGTTCCTTTGTCTTTCTCTTCTCTTTCTGGAATTTCCATAATGCAAATATCATTTTTTTCATTGTGTCCCATAAGCCTCATAGGATTACTTCACTCTTTTTCATCTGACTGGATAATTTCTAATATCCTTTCCTCCACATTGCTGTCTTTATTCTGCATGATCAAGTCTGCCTTTGAAACTCTATTAAATTCTCCATTCAGTTATTGCATTTTCAACTCGAGGATTTCTGCTTTTTTTTCTGATGGTTTCTATTGCTTTGTCAAACTTCTCACCTTGTACATGCATTGTTTTCCTAATTTTGTTTCATTGTCTTTCTGCGTGTTCTCGTAGTTCACTAAAACTCTTTAAGAGGACTATCCTGAATAGTTTGACAGTTCAGAAATATCCCTTTCTTTAGGATCAGTTATTAGAGCCTTATTAGTTTCTTTTGGTGGTATCATCTTTACCTGTTTTTTTGTGTGATCCTTGATTCCTTACCTTGGTATCTGTACATTTGAGTAATCAGGTTTCTCTTCCAGACTTTACAAGTTTGCTTTGGCAGAGACAAATTTTCAGCAGTCAGCTCAGTTTGGGTTTCTGCTGGTAATGTCCTTGGGCAGACAGGGCTTGCTATTGTGGTCTATTTTGGGGTGAGGCAATGGTTTGAGCTTTGAGGTTGGGGATGTGGGGTGTGCCACTGTCTGAGAACAGTTGGATAGGACTTCTGGCTTGGTTCCTTATCCAAGTGAGGCTGTAGAATGGAGTCCACAGTTTCCTGGATTTTCTGGTTAGCCTTCCTAGATGGTTGGGACTGGATAGTATATTCGGTAGTAGATGGGGCTATGAATTAGTTTCCCTCCCCTGGCAGGGCAGCAGGACAGGACTCAGGGCCTATACAGCTCATTGTTTGGGAACTCAAATCAGGCAAAAGTGTGCACTAAATTCCCTGCTCAGGTGAGGCCACCAATTTTGTTCTGCAGATGAGGAAAGCCACAGGCTGCCCTCTTTGTCCAAATGGCATTGTAAGCTGGGCTGCTGGATGGACTATTCAGCTTCCCATGTGCTCTGGTTAGCTCCCCTGGTTGGGCAGCCTGGAAGCCGTATTCAGTAATGAGTAGGGCTACAAATTAGTTTTCCTGCCTCAGCACAGTGGGAGAAGCAGCTCTAAAGCTGGTAAAGCTCTTTGTTTGTTGTCTTAACTCAAGCTGACCCATGCTCCAAGTTCCCTGGCTAAACAGGCCCACTGATTTTGCTCTGCAAACTACTGGCTCTGCCTGCTCTTCTCTCAGCTCAAGTGTTGCTGAGCCACACAACTTCCAGGTGTTCTCACCAGCCCATCTGGTTAGATGAGGCTGGGAACCATAGTGGGTAGGACTGTGTCTCAGCTCCATTGTGTGAGGAGGAAGGGGTTTGCTCCAAACAACTCTCAATTTCCCTAACAGGCTCTCCAGTTGGGAGAGATTGGAGGCTACCCTCAGCCTTGCCTATGAATTAATCCCCCTGCCTGTGCATATCAGGGGAACTCTCCAGGCCCAGGACTAGCTTTGCTCTGGGGGAAATCAGCTCTGCCTGCTGCCTCAGCTTGAGTGTTGCTGGGCTACACAGCTTTCATGTGTTCCCACTAGCCCCTCTGGTCAAATGTGGCCAAGAGACACTCTCCACAGAGGGTGAAGCTGTGACTCATCTCCTTACCTGAGTGTGGTCAAACCAGGTTCTAAGGATGGAAAAACTCCTTATTTGAGGATCTGAATCAGGCAGACCTTCACCACACCAAGTTCCCTGGTGAGAATGCAGCACTGACTTGATTCTGCTGATGAGTGAAGCTGCTGGTTGAGATTACTACCTGGGCACTGCTGGTATAAACTTGGTCTCCCAAGATTCATGTGCTGGTTGTTGCAAGCCCCTTTCTCCTTCTCTGTGACAGATTCCCAGTTGTTGAACCCCACAGATTCCTCTGCAGCCCCCAAGATCAGAGAAGGGGCTCCCACAAAGTAACCCACTATGCTGGGGGTCTGATTGTCCCCCCGGGTTGTCTTTTCCTCATGGAAGAACTGGAGGCTCAGGGGAGACCTCACTGCCCTGTGGTGCTCTTCTGGTCTGGGGGAGGGGCAATATGGTCAGTGTGTAGCCAATTCTCTTCTTCTAATGGAGTCTGCCTTGGTCTCTGTGGTGCAATGGGGTGCTTCAGCCTTACCCTCATGTTCTAGGATTCTCTCAGTGATGTCTTGTTCTTAAATAGGTGTTAGTTGTTCTTGTGAGGGAGGGCAAAGTCAGGAACAACCTGTGTCACCATCTTGGTGATGTCACTCCCCTGGAATTCTTTTGGTTATGGTGTGCCTGGTCCCATTATTTGACATTCTGCCTAAAACATTCATGACCCTTTTTGTTTTGGCTTAGCCATGGCCGGGTGCCTCTCTCTGCAGAAATACCCCAAACCTCTTGCTCACTCTATATTAACCCTCTAACTCTCTGTTTATCTCCCTTTGTTCCCCTGGCCCAGATGGTTAGCCCCTCTTTGATGCTGGGTGTCATCACCTTTGCCACGTGCTGTCCATGTGAGCCAATGAAATTTATTCCTGTAGAGACAAAATAATTTTTTTTTTATTACTGGCAGATGAGTTGTCATTTTAGGAATGTTCTTGTTGGCAACACTAGAATTAGTGGAAATAACTTCATCTATTTAAGATGCAAAATAAATTACGCATATCAGTTGCCTAAGAGTAGACTATTTATAAAAAAGAAATTATTGCTTTTCAGTCCTAAGATTTTGTTCTTTTTCCCTCAAGATACATGCACTCTCAGCTAACAAGCATTTTTTATTCACCTCATTCCAATAGTTTGCACTGTAGGGGTCTGATATAATTAAAAGAGCACTGAACTTCACTTTGGACTTATTGCTATAGTAACCTTGAGCAATTAATTTAGCCTTGGCTAATTGGTCTTGGTCTGTTAATTTGTAAAATGGGCATAATGTCTGCTTCAGTACATGGCTGTGAACATCAAATGCACAAAAGACTTGGCACATGATAAATAGTCAGTACATCTTATTTCACTTTCTTATTTACTAAAACCTTATGAATATATATTCCAATACATGCCTTGTAGATAACATTTTTTAATTAAATTAAGCTTTAAAATGGGAGAAAAATCCTACCATCATGTCAACAATTTAATATGTCCCTTTCCACACTTTGTCCATATAAACACACTTTTAGAGATATAATCAGAGTACACATATTTTGCATTTTCTATTTTTTATTTAACATTAAAATATAATTATTTTAACATTGTTATAATCTTTATAATGTCAACTAAATGACCTCTTATTTTAAAGAATCATTATTAATATTCCCCTGAGATTTAACTTTTAGGTTAGGTTATTTCTAAATTTTGTCATACCAAATGATTTTTGTAATAATAAAAAAATTCCATTTTGAGTCTGTAACATGCACACACACACACACACACACACATACATAAAATACTTTCTCTTCCAAGTACCTATAATACACACAAGCACCCTGTACTGAAAGATTTATGGAGTGGGGTATCTCTGCACAGGAATCTATGGGTCCTTGACATTTTTGTCCTCTACATATATGTCATCTAAAGTCCCTTATTGCTTTTATTTTTCAATGCTTATTTATGATGCTAACCAAAGTTGTAACAATAGCAGTAAACAACAACTAATTCCAAACTTTACCACTGCCTGAAATCTAGCTGATCACCAGAACTTCTGCCTTATTAGCAATTGTTCAAACCAACTTATTGGCAGTTGTCCTCTAGCCAATTGGACGAGGGCTGGAAGTTAAAGGGGGAGGGAATAAGTGATGGTGCTATGTCTAAATAGCAGCCCTTAGTTCTGCAGAGAAACAAAGCTGAACTGTAGAAAGAAACTGATGAAGTTATCAAATGGTGGCATAGAGCCATATGCCACCTCACTAGCTGGGCACCAGCTCACTGTACCCTTCCCTGGGTAAGCACGCTGGGGTTCACCTGCAAGGCCTCAGACATTTGTGCACCAGTGAGAAGAGACTGGGGTTGTCCAATGGCCACCCAGGCAGCTGGGCCTTGCCTGTAGCTAACACGTTTAGCATTTGTAGTTAAGCAAGTGTCCTTTGGGTTACATATAATTAATCTCCTTCTAAGTGTCAAGAATGGGGTGGTTGCATGTATTTTTAGGCAAGAATATAAAGAGGATAATTATCCCTAGTCCAGTAAAGAGCAGATATAATTACAAAAGTCATATTGTAAGCCTGACCCACCAAGAGAGGCCCATTTACAGTGGCCAGACAGGAATGACAATGGGTATAAAATGGGCTCAAACTTTAATCCAGTGATAGTCATTATTTTGAGCTGTGCAATACTATTGCTCTTCAAATATGCTGCTCCTGAGTGATCAAAAGATGGCTGATTGGGGCCAGCCTGGTGGCTTAGTGGTTTAGTTCACGTGCTCCACTTAGGTGGCCTGGGAGTAACTGGTTCAGATCCTGGGCACAGACTCATGCACCGCTTGTCAAGCCATGCTGTGGTGGAGTCCCACATAAAGTAGAGGAAGATGGGCACAGATGTTAGCCCAGGGCCAATCTTCCTCAGCACAAAGAGGAGGATTGGCAGTGGATGCTAGCTCAGGGCTAATCTTCCTCACACACACACACAAAAAGATGGCTGATGTTTTGTAAAATTATCTTACTAACAGGCTAACTACTTCACTGACAAATTGGCAGAGAGTCTAATCTTAAAAATGGAATTTAAAAAATGCTCACTTCATGAAAACCATGTATTAATTTTCTATGGCATTTTAGTTTTGCACCTGTCTTCCACTAGTGTGGTAGGGTGAGTATAATTCTGGCCTTGGACTCACACAGACATGAGCTCCAATTCTGGCTTCATTATCTACTCATTGTGCAGCCCACAACAGATTACTTATTCTCACTAAACATCCATTTCTCTATTTGTAAATGAAGCTAATAATGGGTCACTGAGTTGTGAAAATTAAAAAAGAAATGCTTGTAAATCTCTTATCCTAGTGTCTTGTACACAAAAAGTTGTAAGTTAATATTAAGTTTTCTTCCTAATAATATTGCCTTTGTTATTTTCCACACTAAACACCTGGCTCCTAGTAATCACATTTAACCAATTACCAGTGCTATTTATTCAGGCTTTATTTCATGTTTGGCCTTTGACAGAGTTCCTGCTCCATCTGTGTATACAACCAGTTTTTGATTCCTTCAAAGTAATTCCAGTGGGTAGTGGAGAATGGTCCAAGGAGGGGTCAACTATGGATGAAAGAAAGTTGGCCAGGAATGGGAGATCATTGTAACTGGCAAAACAGATATGTGGATTTATTATATTATTCTCTCTACTTTTTTAATGCTTTTGAAATTTCTCATAACATAGAGTAAAAAAAGGAGAAAGAATGCCTTTGTCACGGGTGGTTTAAGTGTGAACCAACTTTCATGGTTCTTTGTAAACGAGAGGAGAGATTTCTGGTGAAGGGTTCCCTGACTCATTGTGGCCTGAGATTTTAGTGTTGTTATTAATTAGAATAATAATATCTCAACTGATTGATTGGTGAATTAACAATCATATGCCTGGGTAAGTATCTAGCTCTGACTTTTTAAGTTGGCTGCCCGGAACTTGATGGAAAGCAGATGCCACCCTTGTTCTGTTCAGGGCCCGAGACATGCGTGGCTCCACCTCAGGCAGATTGGCATGCCTCTTCTCAGCTTGTTCCTGATTTAGGCTCCTCCTGACGTCTTGGCTTATCTCCTGTCCCTATACCCTCCCCCATCCCTCCAATCTGATGCTTGGAGCATTCCCATGGTAAGAATTCTTAGTGCAAATCTCAGTATAGGTCAGAGTCTCCTGACTCATCCTATATATTCTAATCCACTTGGTCAGGTTCGGCTCTGGTTTGGATTCAACAGTAGGTGTCTGGCATGTGTTCCTTGTAACACCCACCTCTTTAGTCATTGATTGTGTTGTAGGTGGTCTTTGAACTTATTTGGAAAGTACTCCACTTTGCTTTGGCTTCCTTGCTACCAAAGAAGGATATTTTGTATAAGATGGTCTCTACCTCAGATAGCAACTTCTGTCCTCAGAACACCACAGCTCACCTTGTTCTCCCTTGACTGACTAAATGAGCCCAAACATGTGACAGCTTGTCAGAGACTTACTTGGCACAGAGGCTGGCATAGATTTCTCCTGTCATTCTTTAGCTCATTCGTAAGAGTTTCCTGAAGATATTTGAAATAATAATATGAAAGAATATGAGGTCCAGGATTAAGTTCCATTCATTCATTCATTTGCTAATTCAACAACAACAAAATTTAGCATCTACTACATGCCAGTTACTCTTCTAGACACTTGGGATCATCAAGGGAAAAAAATAGAAAAGACTGTGATCTTTACACTCATTGGTCTTATATTTTACTGGGAAGAGAAATAAACATAATAAGTAAGTAAAGCATAGAGTCTCTTTGAAAATGTTAAGTGATAGAAAATTGTAAACCAAAACTGGACATGCTGGGTGATGGCAGGCTGCAGGATTGAATCTGCAGTATGGAATCTGGTGGTCAGGGAAATCTCAGTGAGAAAGCATTATTTGAATAAAGACTTGAAGGAGGTGAGAATGAGATTTAAGGATATTAGGTGGACGAGTGATCCAGGGAGAGGAAACAGCCAGTGCAAAGGCAGTCAGGTGAAGGAGGGAGGGGATGTGGTTGTTTGAATGGTAAGGAGGCCTGTGTGGCTACAGCACAATGAATAAGAGGGAGAGGAATGGGAGAGGAAGAGAGGCCAGCAGGCAGATGACACAAAGCAATTAAAGGACATGGTTTTTCCTGCTTGAAGAAGGGGACCACTGTGGGCTTTGGAGAATAGGAATGGAACAACCTGACTTAGGTCTTGTCATTTTTTATTTTAATTTTTTTTGTGTGAGGAAGATTAACCCTGAGCTAACATCCATTGCCAACCCTCCTCTTTTTGCTGAGGAAGACTGGCCCTGGGCTAACATCCATGCCTATCTTCCTCTACTTTATATGGGGTGCTGCCACAGCATGGCTTGACAAGTGGTACGTCAGTCCACGCCCAGTATCCAAATGTGTGAACTCTGGGCTGCTGAAGTGGAGCACGTGAACCTAACCACTATGCCACCGGGCTGGCCCCAGGTTTTGTTATTTTTCATTCTTCATTCTTTTCTTTTTATTTGTCAACCTTTAATTAACACATAACATTGTGTAAGTTTAAGGTGTACATGTTGATTAAATATACTTATATATTGCAAAATGATTACATTATAGCATTAGCTAACACCCTCATCATGTCATATAATTACCATTTCTTTTTTGTTTCGAGAACATTTAAAATTTACTCTCTTAGCAACTTTCAAGTATACAATACAGCATTCTTAACTATAATCACCATACAGTACATTAGATCCCAGAACTTATTCATCTTATAACTGGAAGTTTATACCCTTTGACAAACATTTCCCCATTTTCCTTGTCCCCCATTCCATGGTAACCACCACTCTACTCTCTTTTTCTATGAGTTCATATTTTTTTTTAGATTCCAAATATAAATGACATTATACAGTATATTTCTCCTCTGTCTGACTTATTTCACTTAACATAATGCCCTCAAGTTATATCCATATTCTCAATAATGGCAAGATTTCCTTATTTCTCATAGCTGAATAGTATTCCATCATATATATATATATATTCCATAATGGAATAGTACATGTATAAGATATATACCACATCTTCTTTATCCATTCACCTGTTGATAGACACTTAGGTGGTTTCCATATCTTGGCAGTTGTGAATAATGATGCAATGAACATAAGAGGGCAGGTGTCTGTTCAAGATCCTGTTTTCATTTCCTTTGGATATACCCAGCAGTAAGATTCCTGGATAATATGGTATTTCTATTTTTAATGTTTGGAGGAAACTCCATACTGTTTTCCTACAAACAGTGTGCAAGCATTGCCTTTTCTCCACATCCTTGTGAGCACTTGTTATTTCTTGTCTTTTTGATAATAGCCATTCTAATGGGCATGAGGTGGTATCTTATTGTGGTTTTGATTTGTATTTCCCTGAAGATTAGTGATGTTGAGCACACTTTCTTGTAACTATTTTCATGTGCCATTTGTATGCCTTCTTTGGAAAAATGTCTATTCAGGGACTTGGCCCGTTTTTTAATCAGACTGTTTATTTTTTTCCTATTGAGTTTTATGACTTCTTTATATATCTTGGATATTAACCCCTTATCAGATATATGATTTGCAAATATTTTCTCCCATTCAATAGAATGTTTTTTCATTTTGTTGATTGTTTCTTTTGCTGTGCAGAAGCTTTCTGGTTTGATGTAGTTCCGCTTATTTATATTTGCTTTTGTTGCTGTACTGTCAGTGTTGTATTCAAAAAATTGTTGCTAAGATGAACACCAAGGGTTTCCTTCTAGGAATTTTATGGATTCAGGTCTTCTGTTTAAGTCTTTAATCCACTTCAGTTAATTTTTCAAAATGGTGTAAGATAGGGGACAATTTGATTCTTCCACATAAGGTTATCTAGTTTTCACAGCAACATTTATGAGGAAACTATCCTTTCCCCACTGGTATTCTTGGCTCCCTTGTCAAATATTAGTTGAGCATGGTGCATAAGTTTATATAGGGACTCTCAGTTATGTTTCACTGGTCTATGTGTCCACTTTTATGCCAGTACCATACTGTTCTGATTACTATAGCTTTGTAGTACAGTTTGAAATCTGAAAGTGTGATTCTTCCAGCTTTGTGCTTCCTTTCAGGATTGTTTGGCTAATCAAGGTCTTCTGTGGTTCCATACAAATTTTAGGACTATTTTTTCTGTTTCTGTGAAAAATTCCAGTGGAATTTTGATAGAGAGTTCATTGAATCTGTAGATGGCTTTGGGTAGTATAAACATTTTAACAATATTAATTCTTCAAATCCATGATCACAGGACATCTTTCCATTTGTTTATATCTTCTTCAGCTTATTTCCAAAAAGTCTTATAGTTTTTAGTTTATGAACCTTTCACCTCCTTGGTTAAAATTGTTCCTAAATATTTTATTGTTTTTGATATTGTAAATAGAATTTTTTTCTGTTTCAGATGTTTCATTATAGTGTGTGGAAACGCTGCTGATTCTGTATATTGACTGTATAGCCTGCAACTTCAATTCACTGATTAGTTCTAATAATTCTCGGCTGACGTCTTTAGGATTTTCTATATGTAACATGATATCATCTGCAAACCAAGACAATTTTACTTCTTCCTTTCTCATTTGGATGCCTTTTATTTCTTTTCCTTACCTAATCACTTTGTCTAGGACTTCCAGTACTATGCTGAATAGAAGTGGTGAGAGTGGGCACCCTTGTCTTGTTCTTGATCTTAGAGGAAAAGATTTCAACCTTTCACCATTGAGTGTGATGTTAGCTGTGGGCTTTTCACATATGGCATTTATTATGCTGAGTTCTGTATTCTTTCTATACTCAATCTGTTGAGAGTTTTTAGAATGCTATATATTGCTTTCTGCATCTATTGAGATGATCATATGATTTTTATCCTTCATTTTCTTAAGGTAGTGTATCACATTAATTGATTTGCATATGTTCAACTATCCTTACAGTCCTGGAATAAATCCCATTTGATCACGGTGTTTGATCCTTTTAATGTATTGTTGAATTGGGTTTGCTAATAGTTTGTTGAAGAATTTTGCATCTATGTTCATCAAGGATATTGGCCTGTAATTTTAATTTCTTTTGGTGCCCTTATCTGACATTGGTACCAGGGTAATATTGGCCTCATAAAATGAGTTTGGGAGTCTACCCACCTCTTCAATTTTGGGGGAGAGTTTGAGAAGGATTAGTCTTAATTCTTCTTTAAATGTTTGGTAGAATTTACCAGTGAAACCATCTGGTCCTGGACTTTTCTGCACTGGGAGATTTTTCATTACTGATTCTATCTCCTTACTAGCAACTGGTCTGTTCAAATTTTCTAACTATTCATGATTCACTCTTGAAAGAGTGTTTCTAGGAATTTATCCATTTCTTCTAGGTTATCCAATTTGTTGCTGTATAATATCTCTCATAGAATGGAACTCACATAAGGGTATCAGCAGATTTCTCAGCAGAGAGTGCAGGCCAGGAGAGAATAGAATGATACATTAAAGTGCTGAAAGAAAGAAACTGCCAATCAAGAATACTTTACCCAGCACAGTCATCCTTCAGAGTAAAGGTGAGATAAAAACTTTAACAAACGAAAGCTGAAAGAATTCCTTACTGCTATACATACGTTACAAGAAATGCTGAAAGGGCTTCTTCAAACTGGAACAAAATGATGCTAATTAATAACATGAAAACATATGAAAATATACATCACACTGGTTAATGTAAGCATATAGTCAGATTCAAAATACTCTAATACTATAGTATGGTGGTATGTTAATTACTTAACACTAGGATAAAGGTAAAAGGACAAAATTATAAAAATGGCTATTGCTACAATAATTTGTTAATATATGCACAATAAAAAGATGTAAATGGTAACATCAAGAATGTAAAAAGGTGAGTAAAAAGGTAGAGTTTTGCATGTGATTGAAGTTAAAATGTTAGTGTAAAATAGACACTTATATCTATAGGATGTTTTACGTAAGCCTCATGGTAACCACAAAGCAAAATCCTACAGTAGATTTAAAACAGATGAAAAGAAAGGAATCAAGAAAACCACTACAGAAAATCATCAATTCATAAAGGAAGGCAGCGGAGAGGAAGAAAGGAATAAAGTAAATACAAAAATCCAGAAAACAGTTAATAAGATGGCATTAGTAAGTTCTCACTTATCAATAACTCTAAATGTAAATGATTAGAATTCTCCAATAAAAAGACACAGAGCGGTTGAATGGATTAAAAAAAAGACCCTACTATATGCGGACTCCAAGAGACTCACTTATGCTTAAAGCACAACATAGGATTAAAGTGTAGAGATGGAAAAAAATATTCCATGCAAATAGAACCCAAAAGAGAGTGGGAATGGCTATACTTAGACAAAATAGACTTCAAGTCAAAAATGGTAATAGGAGACAAGGAAGGTCATTATATAATGATAAAGGCATCAATCCATCAAGAAGATATAATAATCACAAATATGTATGTACCCAACATCAGACTACCTAAACATATTAAGCAAATACTAATAGATCTGAAGAGAAAAATAGACAACAATACATTAGTAGAAGGAAAGTTCAATACCACACTTTCAACAATGGATAGATCATCCAGAAAGAAAATCTACAAGGAAATGTTGGACTTGAACAATACTTTAGACCAAAAGGACCTAAGAGATGTATGCAGAATACTCCATAAACAGCAGCAGAATGCACATTCTTTTCAAGAGCACACAGACCATTTTCTAGGATAGATCATATGCTAGGTCACAACAAAAGTCTTAACAAATTTAAGAATTCTGGAATCATACCAAGTCTCTCTTCCAATCACAATGGTATGAAAGCAGAAATCAATAACAGGAGGTAAAAAGACAGTTTACTTATATGGAAATTCACAAGAGACTTGATAAACCAATGGGTCAAAGAAGAAATTAAAAGGGAAACCAAAAAATATCTTGAAACAAACAAAAATGGAAACACAACATATCAAAACCTATGGGATCTTGCAAAAACAGTTCTAAGAGGGAAGTTTATAGTGATAAATGCCTACATTAAGAAAAAAGAAAGATTGCAAATAAACAATCTAAACTTACAACTCAAGGAACTAGAAAAAGAAGAACACATGAAGACAAAAATGACTAGAAGAAAGAGAAACAAAAGATCAGAGCAGAAACAAATGAAATAGAGACCAGGTAAACAATAGAAAAGATTAACAAAATTAAGAGCTATTTTTCACAAAATTGACAAAACTTTGCCTAAACTAACTAAGAAAAAAGAGGGAAGACTCAAATAAATAAAATCAGAAATGAAAGAGGAGACTTTACAAGTGATACCACAGAAATACAAAGGATTAGAAGAGACTATTATGAACAATTATACAGCAACAAATTGGATAACCTAGTAGAAATGGATAAATTCCTAGAAACACTCTTTCAAGAGTGAATCATGTATAGTTAGAAAATTTGGACAGACCAGATACTAGTAAGGAGATTGAATCGGTAATCAAAAACCTCCCAATGCAGAAAAGCCCAGGACCAGATGGTTTCACTGGTAAATTCTACCAAATATTTAAAGAAGAATTAAGACTAATCCTTCTCAAACTCTCCCCCAAAATTGAAGAGGTGGGTAGACTCTCAAACTCATTTTATGAGGCCAATATTACCCTGGTACCAATGTCAGATAAGGGCACCAAAAGAAATTAAAATTACAGGCCAATATCCTTGATGAACATAGATGCAAAATTCTTCAACAAACTATTAGCAAACCCAATTCAACAATACATTAAAAGGATCAAACACCGTGATCAAATGGGATTTATTCCAGGACTGTAAGGATAGTTGAACATATGCAAATCAATTAATGTGATACACTACCTTAAGAAAATGAAGGATAAAAATCATATGATCATCTCAATAGATGCAGAAAGCAATATATAGCATTCTTTCATGACAAAAACTCTCAACAGATTGAGTATAGAAAGAATACAGAACTCAGCATAATAAATGCCATATGTGAAAAGCCCACAGCTAACATCACACTCAATGGTGAAAGGTTGAAATCTTTTCCTCTAAGATCAAGAACAAGACAAGGGTGCCCACTCTCATCACTTCTATTCAGCATAGTACTGGAAGTCCTAGACAAAGTGATTAGGTAAGGAAAAGAAATAAAAGGCATCCAAATGAGAAAGGAAGAAGTAAAATTGTCTTGGTTTGCAGATGATATCATGTTACATGTAGAAAATCCTAAAGACGTCAGCCGAGAACTATTAGAACTAATCAGTGAATTGAAGTTGCAGGCTATACAGTCAATATACAGAATCAGAAGCAGTTCTCTACACTAAAATGAAGCAGTCACCATTTTTGGACTTTATGGGCTGACTTTGATAAGAGAAAACTTTCATCTGTCATGGGGGCAGGCTGGAGAGTGCTGTGACCCCAGGTCTAATGGTGCAGGATGCCAAGTGTGGAGGCATGTGACAGCATGGATTCCAACAGAGTGTGATGTCTCTTTGGCTCAGACAGCTGGGGTCCACAGCATTGACAACAATGTGCCCTTGGTGAGCACTATGGGGGTTCCAATGTAGCTTCAAGAGATGTTGGGGTCCTCACTGGTGCCTCCAGTTCCAGTGGCTTAGGACCAGGGCAGGCATTAGTGGTGGCTGGAGTCAGTGGTGTGCACACATTCAGCTGCAGAAGCTTATGTAGTTCCAGGGACTAGTTGCAGATACACACGTAGTGGTGGGTCCAGGCCAGGCATCAAGGGCTGGGGCCCACTACTGTCTCACCGACAGCCTCAGGGGCCCTGAATGTTGGTGTACTCTCCTGTGGCTGCACAGTCTCCTCCCAGGCATGCGTACTGCAGTGGAGGCTGGTGACAGGACATGCCAGGACCATGCAGGTACACAGCTGAAGAGGCTAGCTGCAGGTAAACATGGTGGTATAGGCCATTGACAGAAGATAGGGCTGATCCAAGCCCACAAGGAGTCCTGAAGTCGTCCTGGTATTAGCATGATGTCTTATGGCTGCACAGTCCACCCAAGGCATATGAACTGCAGTGCAGGCTGGTGACAGGTGTCAGGCTAGCAGCATGCAAGTGCATAGCTGGAGGGGCTAGCTCAGAATATGTACACAGTGGTTAAGGTCAGCCGTGGGAGTCTATGCTGGCATCTTGCACTTGCACAGCTGCAGAGGCCTGGGCTGATTGCTGATGTGGTTTTCAGGCTACAGTTGGGAGTAGTGTGGGGGTTGGGAGTGGGAGGACTCAGGCAGCTGGCTTCAGTGAACTTGAATATCTGTGGGGCAAATGCTGGTGAAATCCATGGTGGCTCTGCTGGCGTTACTTTCTTCAGGATCTAAATCTGCTCGTTTTGTTTGCAGAGCAGGTGAACTGCAATCACTTCTACTGAGTGACTGCTATTGGTAGTCACTGCTTTTCTTCCTTGTCCCTAGCTGTCTCTATACATCACAGCTTTGCTAGTCTGGAGAGATGAAACCAAAGTGGGACCTTCATGCAGTGCCCTGAAAGTCTGGGAAGCTGGTCGCTCACCCTGCTTTTCCATTTTGGTGATGTTCCTGACATAGGTTTTAAAATTACCATTGTGGTTGCCTGCATAATTAGAAAGTTAAAAATAAATGATACAAAGTTGTTCATGAGTTAAGGCATTGGTGACTTAATGCACTGCATTGGATTGCCTCTGCATGGTAATAAAAAAAAGCGGATCAACTTTTAGTTTATTTTTTAATTGTTTTAAACTAGCTACAGGCAAGGCATCCCCTAATGCCTGTACTCACTTCCACCACCCTACCCTTGGTATACCGGTGGTTACAGGGGCTGTGACAGCAACCTCTACATGCTAGTGACTAGTGGAGGCACAAAAAGACAGTGGAAAATTTAAAAGCTCTTACACTGTATTATAGATTAAGTAAAGGCTAGTGTCAAAATATTTTCCAACAAATCCTTGGCTCAGAATTTAGTATAGATCTTGGCAGATGGAACTGGTCATTTTTATTAAAACAGACAATTTTCTGGTCCCATGTAGATAAAGTCTAAGCTAGTTTATTTCACATAAGTCTTAGTTTTTGAATAGATATATGAATGGTGTCAGGGAAAATAGTACAATATGCTGGATACATAGTGAGTGTGCAATAAATATTTCTTTAATTGAACTGGATTTTAGCCAAAAGCATACATCATATCCATCAACAGGAAAACAAACCACCACATTGCTTGGAGCATATGGAAAGTTGCCCTGGCAACATGCATCTATTTAGTGGTCACATCGATCCTACATCATGTTGATTTCCTACAGAGTTAATTTCTCACTTCTTCAGATTGTAATGTCAGCACAGTTGCACATCTTTCTGTTTCTTACCCTAAAACATCATCACAGTCTATGCCCCAATAGCTAAAATGCATGAAACCTATGACTAAATTAAAACTCTATATTCACTTTGACAATTGAAAAAGGGTTAATAAGTTGTAAACTGCATGTGCAGTATGATTTGAGTAAGATTGTTTTATTTTATATCACTATAAAGTAAAAGCACACCAGTGATAAAGTTTCATATTTTAGGTTTTGAGGGTAGGAAGTATAACTAGACTGGATTAAGAAGGTTATATCAGAGATTATAGGACTAGGTTGAAAAAGATTTGAAGATTAACAACTTTTAGGAATCCAAGGGAACATGCAGCCCCTCTTCTAATCCAGTCTACCTGAATGTGAGTGTAGGACTGCCAACAGCAAGCTGGATGATCTCAGGAAAATCACAACTTTTCTGGGCATCAATTTCAACTGCCAATGAAACACAAACCTCAAGATTGTTTTGCAAATGGAATGTGATACTTTGCTTAAATCAGGGTAGATACTAACTGGAACACACTAGAAAACAAGGACTGTTCAAACATGATAATATGACCATAGTGGCTGGTAAATAGTCACTGCCCCAAGCCCTCCTAGTGCATACCCCCACTGTGTGGTCATCCACCTCTCTCTTAGGACCCTTCCTATCTAATCAGTGTGCATACTCAATAGTTGTTCAACATTTTGATTATCACCTCTTTACAGCAATGCCATGTACATAGTACATACACAGTGAATGATGGCCCATAGATTGATAATCCATGTGAATATTATTAGTAGCTAGACATGATATACAGTTATTAAATATTGTTTTATATTCACAAATGTATAATCATTTTGAGGTTGTTTTCCCTTAAAAATAGATTATGATTAATATCATTTCTATTCAAACACACAGGATGTGCTAATGAAAAAGTACAAGAGCACAAGTCACTCTAGCCAAAACACAGAATTTCAGCCATATGCCAGATTTGAAAAGTGCGATGGAGCTGCCAAAATAGCCTTTAAGAAGCCAGATGTCACTGCTGGGGAAATACTTTTCACTCCCGCTCATTTACTTCTTACATTACTAATTAGCCTTAGCCCACACAAAACTAAAATTATTCACTGAGAAAAGATGCCTTGACTTTTTCAGTTATATATAAATTTCAGACTTCTTGCTGTCACTTTTGTTGGTACATCCTCTGCTTCCTGTGCTTTCTTCCTCTCTGCCGCCCTCCCTTCCTTCACTCAGTGTTCACGTATGGAGTTAACCAAATCTCCCTGTCATTTGTATGTCAGTAGTCATCTCAAATTTAGCAAGTCCAAAACCCAACTTCTGACCCTAACCCCACCCCAAGCTGTTCCCTCTCTCAGTGAATAACTTTGTCACTCTTGGTTTTCAGAGATAATAAATCCTTTGAAGCATCCTTGCTTTCTTTCTTCATCAACACGTCCAAACAATTTACCCTGCAAAGTATTCTAGAAACTGAAAACTTCCTTTACCATTATCTGTTGTCAGGATTACTGCAAGACGCTCTTAAGTGGGTTCACGGATACTTCCCTCATGCTCCACTATCTACTCTCAAAACATCAGACTTTGAAGATTTACATGCATCCATGTCATTCCTCTTCCCATACTCCTCATTTGGCTTCTTGTCTCACTGAGAGGAGGACCCAAATCCTCTACCACGGTCAACGAGGCTCTCTGCTAGGGCTCCCACTAGCTTCCTCCCTCTCTACAATGATCTCCTTGTTCTTCCTAAAAGTAGCCAAGTACAATCCTTGGCACTTTCTATTTGTTTCTGTATTGGATATTCTTTCCCCAGATAGTATCACTTCCCTCTGGTATCCACTCAAATGTCACCTTAAAGATAAGGCCTTTCTTCTTCACCCTGTGTAAAAGAGCAAGCCTCCATACAGTACATGTGTTGCCTGCCTATGCTTTATCTTTTCCTCAATACTCATCACCACCTGAAATATTATATGTGTACTTAATGATTTTTTAGATTTCCGTCTCTCCAACAGAGTAGAAGCCCTAGGAAAGTAAGCAATTGTTTCTTTTGTTCATTGCTCTATTCCCAGTGCTGAGAACAAAGCCTGTCACATAGTAATCAATAAATAAATACTATTAAAAGGTTAGGTCAAGTGCCTCCCACACAGTAAGCACCTTATTTGGCAGGAGGGATGCAGAGATTTTAGAAAATGACCTTTCTTTCAGACTTCTCATAGGTCTCTCTCCCTAGGTCTGGGCTGAGAAGAGAGGGGATCATGCCCTCACCACATGTCCTGCTATATATGGGTTAGTCTTCTCAAAATCAATTTACCTACACATGTACTCCCTCAAGTAAGTGGTGCTGAAACTAGATATGGTTCTATCCCAAAGGTGACTGAGTTCTTTGGATAATTTTGAAGTGTGAAAATGGGAAAATAATTAAATCTGTCCCTTCTTACAAATTCGTTCAGAAAAACTGATTAATTCTAAATCAGGTCAATAATAGTCACTAGCTAATTAGAAGAATCATTGAGAAGATCGAAATAAGTCAAAACTGAATATTTATGCAGGATATATTTATTTACAAAGTAGGTTAAAAGTGAAAAAGGAATTCGAATTTTGAATGCTAGCTCTGGATATGCTTCTTCACGAGGTTCCTTTCTGCAGCCACTGACACTGATTGTGGGGAATCTCAACTCAAAATACTAGGAGAATGTTTGTGTGTTAACGGGTTGTACACAACCAGAAAGAACTTGGCCAAAATGTACATGTAGAAGAGGCTGCACCAATTAATTCACTGTCCAGTATTTGAATCTATATCAGTCATTCAATCAAGAAGTATGTCTTAATACCCTCATGTGATGACAAACCAATATTTTTAACTAGAATGTTCAGTTTTTCCCTAAACAATAACACCAAATAGGCAATGTCTGAAATGAGCTTATGCAACATAAACATTATTAATTTGCAAAAGAAATTCTCTTTGCCATTTTTTTCTAAGTGAGCATTTATAAAATTGCTGTTTTACATTGCCAATGAATTCTGCAAATCAAAATAAAATTACTTGAAATGCTAATGTTATTCTGTATTCCTGATTAAGTCAACCAGATTAATTTTTGTACTTATTTGCAATTTACAGCAAAATCTGTATTCATTTTTGCCACTCAGTCCACTTGGTACAGTTGCTAAACATTCCTATCAATATTGCAGACAAGACGGAGTACCTGATTAATCCAAATACCTAAACATAGTTTGCCTGATCTTAGCTAATTTATCTTGTATTGACAAAAATCAAAAGTACTTAAGAAATAAGCATACAAAATGTTACTCACCATCTTGTAAATGTCAGCCTTATTGGGAGGCAATATTATGTATGGAATGCTTGCTTGATTTAAATTTCCCAGCATAATTGAAAATATGTTTTAATAAATCTTACATATCAAAAATAATCTGGTTACAGCAGGACAAGAAAAATTAGACTCATTTGATAACATTCTCATTTAGATACTTAGCACTCTGCTTGTACTCAATGATTATATCAAGTAAATCCTCCAAATCGGCAGTAAAAATGTAATTGCCTGAGAAATAATACAATAAAAAACTGAAGAACAGATATATGGAGTCTACATTATAATTCTAGAACAAGTCAATAATAAAAGAATTGATAGTGTTTTGCTCTTGGTATTTTAAAGTTATCGTTTGAAGCCGTTCGTGTTGCAGCTATGTAAATTCACAGCTTGGTATCAAAAAATGCAATGTTAGAGAATTCATTCCTTTCTGTCTCTTAAAAGCACAGAGTAAAATTGTAAAATAAAATCCTTTATTATAGATTAATTAAAGAAGACAACCTCCCTGGGAAAACTTAGATTCAATACAATTCCCTATATTTTCTCTAACTCTACCCATGTATCTGTTCCTCGATCATTGCTTCTCATGATGAGAGAGATTTAATTCTTGTTAACACCTTGAAAGTAGATTTCATCCTCAGCTTTGGCTGCCTGGTTGATTTAACTTTCTAACTGGAGCTTGGATCAACGCACATCCCTGAGAATCTTTCATCAGAGCCTCCCAGAGAGAATCACACTTCCTTCTTGGCTCCATAAATGACAATTGTTAAAATACCAATTACACTATCTTTTTAAATAAGGTGACATGTTCCTTCAGTTGACAGTGAGTTCTTTGAAAGTGTGGATCAAGTGCTCATCATCACTGAAAGCACAGAACCTCAGACAGTTCCTAATGCTTAGAGGTGATTTAATACATGCTTGTTGGATTTGATGAAATAGAATTGAATTGAGCTTACAAAGCAGGAAACTTGTTTTAATATGCTCTAGAAAATTCCTTAATTTCTATTTATTCATCCCAACAGCAGTGTGCCAGAGATTGTGGGTTTATGACAGTGAATGGACATCTTGCAGAATTGAGTGACAGAGTAACAAAATACAAGGAAAACCTCTGTCAATAAGAACCGCTGTTGTTCACTCATATATCCATTCACAAAGTATTTACCAGATACCTAACACATGGAGGACACTTAGCTTATTTCTGGCAATACAAAGACATCCCTTCCCTCAAAGTTCTTCAAACCTAGTAGGATGTTGCAGTTATGTTATAGTATGCAGTCCATACAGGAAGACTGGATTCCTTCTACTGAGCAGTTGTTTTCCTGGCACTTCGTTTCTTACTCTAGTAGAAGGTCATGCCAGGAAGTTAAGTTAATGGAGACAACACATTAATAGGGACCTTCAACACTAAACATAAACATGTAGACTGGATGTGGATGCTGGCAATTCCCAGTAAAACTCATGCTTTCAATTACCATTGTCTTGCCTCACAAATGTGGTTTCTCCCACATAAGCCAGATTAGCATATGTAGTCTCTTCTGTCCTGGATCAGAGCCTCCTGGATCAGTCCTCTGGTCACCAGGACCCGGGTGCCAGACAGTCCCATCTCAACACGAAGCTCTCTCTGGCGCGCTAGTTGGCCCTTACAGAAGGGGGAAGGACAGCGCCCTCAGGTTGGCCCATCCCTCTCTCCAATGACTCCTTACTCTCCCATGGGACACATGGCCTCTGATGCCCTGAGACTTGGAGCAGGCATCACGGTCACTATTTGGAAGCAGTTTTGCTACAGAGGTCTTCAGTGTGTTACTGTACACTCACAACTTCTGTCCTCTCTTTCTACATCCATGTGTTGGATCACTTGCTTTTCTCTTTACTAAGCAACAATTATTGACAGAAAAGTGAGCAGAACAAGATGTGACCTCTGCTTTTATAAAGTTTATAGTCCCTGAACAGGGAGTGCATTTTAGGTCTATCTGCCTTTGTTCATGCTGTTTTCTCTCTTCCCCTTATGGTTATCAAAAGGCTACACATGAATGCCCACTACTCTTTAAAGTGTTTGGGTGTTTGACACTATGCCCACCTCCCAAACACACACACACAGACATCCTCCTAATACAGTAAGTATTCTCTTTTTCTTTCAAAACTCTGCTTGCTGTAATGTTGATCACATTTTCTTTCTTTCTTTCTTTACCATCTACAAGAGGTAACACAGTATCTAGATCATAGCAATTCTTCAATGAGCACCTGATGAGTGATTTATAAACAAATAAACAAATGAACAAATGATGAACCCAAGTTTGCAATCACACACTTATATGGGAGCAATTAATTTTTTTTAGTAACATGATTGTTTGTGATAGATTCCTGTTTTCAAATGTTGACTGTCTCTGCCTGTCTGACAATTTTACTTCCCCAGCCCCTTGACATCAGACTAAGTCATATGATTTGCTTTGGTCAATAAAATGGAGTTACCCACTGTTGAGCAGGAATGTTAATAAGAGTGCGTGGTTCCATCACCTCTTTTTCCCCTGGTCTCTGAGACCAGTGTGTCCCTGATGGAGGCTTTGTCTTCAGTCTGACTCTAGATAGGGGACATGGATCAGTATCCCAGCTACATTCACAGATGATATATAGAGAGGACAAGAAGTGAACCTTTGCTATTTAAGCCATTGAGATTTGGGGGTTGTTTTTTACCACAGGACAATTAAGTCTAAGCTAAATGATTAATAGACTATGGTCTTGTGTATTTGATGCAGGAATTATCCAGGTCTCCTAACAGTCTGACAGCCTGAAATCATTTAAAGGAAGAACATACCGTCATCCCCTGAGAACAAACTGAGCACATACATCAGTCACTCTTACATTTATAATTCTTACACCACATCAAGGTAGAAGCTATCATAATTTATAGATGAGAAAGCAGGCAAGATTAATAGTAGCAATTACATTTGTTGAGCTTTTACTGTGTTCCTGCTTTATATAATGTTTTAATTTTTACAATTACTATAGGGGCGGCAACTTACATAAATGTAGAGGTCCTATTCCTTGGCTTTTCATTCTGTATGTGTTTGTGAGGGGTGTGTGTGTGTGTGTGTGTGTGTGTGTGCAGGCAGGGTAAGGGTAAGTGACTGTGGGGGAAGCATACAACCATGGCTGCTTGTACCCATAGCACCTATGGTTTTGGAGAGTAGCTCAAATTCCTATTCTGTAAGAGACTTTCTTATTTGTAAAACAGGTAATAATGTCTCCTACATCATAATACAATTGTGAAAATAGATACGAAATACCACATATGAAAACCTTTTGAAGACAGAATTTCTTCTATATATGTTAGATTCCCCTGTTATTAACAGGGGAGAAGGAACATCCTATTTCTGATTTTTCCTAATGAGTCAGCAGAGTATAAATGGAAGACAGAAAACATTTTTACACACACATGTCCCTGTTGGAGTAAAGAGAAAAGTAAATATAATTTAAATTTAAAACTAGTTCCAAGTGCCCATAATTTCCAATATCAAATAGATAGGAAAAGATGATTCATGAACTCTTTTTTTATTAAATGAAAAAAGGGAAATCAGAAAGCAAATAAAAATGTAGGAAATGAAGAAAGCAAATAAAAATGAAGGAAATCTCTCTTGGAATTACCGATGTGCAGAATTGGAAAGTATCTTAGAGATTCATAGACCAATATCATCATTTTACAGTGTGGAAAATTGAGGCAAAAAGAGAGGAAAGTGTCTTACCTAAGATCATTCTAGTAATTGGTTCACCTAAGATAGTTTAACAAATTGCAGGACATCAGAATTTGGTTGAGCTGAAATTTTGCCCTCAAATAAAATAGTGTTAAAGTAAATTTCATTTTTCTGTCCCTGATTGTAATGCAGGTAGTGGTTAGAAATTATCTGAGTTCTGTGCTACTTAAAATCTACACCTTACTGCTCATATCTTTTATTTATTTTAACACTTGTCTGGTTACATTCTAATTTATTCCATCATTTAGGGAACTGAATTCTGATAAGCAAATGGTATCATACCAGGAGGCAAAAGGAATCCTTAGGAGAATAATGCCCTTGTGTTTACTTTTTATAAGCCTTTCTTTCAAATCTTGATTACATTAGATTAACGACCTAACTTTAGAGTTTAGAGGACAAAGTCATTATATTCCAACACAGCTAATAGGCCACCTAAACAGAAGCTAAAGTTTTAATGAGCATTAAGCAGGTTCCTCTGAGTTAGGATGTATGAAAAGGATTCATGAGTGTTTTAAGTGACCAACGTTTGCATTGATTAAAGTAAGGCATTGGGTGCCTGATTCCTTCTGAATTTTATAAAGCACTTCAAGCATCAAAGAGAAACATTGACTCCAGCTAAAAAAGAACACTACTATTTGCAAAAGTCCAAATATTGTTAATAGATGTCTCTTTAAGATAATAATTTAATACCAATAATAATAGGTGGGATAAGTGGGCATTTATTAACACTTTAGTGTAAATTCAGCTGCTCTGTTAAAATATTAACAAAACTTCAAGAGTTGGCTCTTTAAAGGGAACTAACTAAGCACAGGCCTTTCAGGCAAGGCAAGTCTGGATTAGACACCATAGTGGAGGCTCCCACAAGGAAAATAGCAAATGCCAGGACGTAGGAAAGAAACACAAAGGAGAAGTTGGGAGGGGGCTGAAGAAAAACTTCAATTTGCCTAATTCTTGTCTGCATAAGGAGAGTTAAGCTGTAAGTTAACCAAAAAATATTCAAGTATGCATTCTACAGTTTTGCCTTCAAAGTAAGAAATAGCCAAAGAAAGAAATTCCTAAGTCCTATCATTTCGAGAACTAAGAAAATGCCCCAAATAATCTAAAAAAAGGGGGGAATCTGGGACTATTTAGGAGCTTGCTTTATTGGACATGGGTCACTCATTCTTTTACAAATACTTATTGATATTACTCTAAAATTACTCTGTTAAAACACAAAACACCCATGGTCATACTCTCAAGAACCTCCAATATAAAATGATAGTGAGTCAAGTACTTGATGAAAGCCATAAGGGATGCTTTGTGAGTTCAGAGGAGAAAGAGAAACTTCCATATGGATAAATCAGGAATACTTCATGACCACAAAGAAGGTATCAAAGAGGCACTATGGTGTATTTTTTAAGAATGCAGTTTCTAGAATCAGTCTCTGTAGGTCGGACACTGGCTCTGTAACTTACTAGTTGTTCACTCTTGGGCAAGTTGGATTAGTTAACACCTGAAAAGCCCTCAGAATAGTGCTGACAATTTTTCTATTTCATTGGGGTAAGCTTCCTGCAGTCTGAGATGGTGATGTCGGTTATAGAAAAAGGGATAGGAATGATCGGTGGGGGCAATCTGCGTGAAAATGCCCTGAGCAGAGCCACAAAATAGAACTGAGCAGAAGAAACTGAGAAGCAAGGCAAGGCTGGGATCTCTGAACCCCTATTGCACTGATCTGCTTCTCTTTCATCAGATCACTGCTTTCTTTACATCACACCACTTTATGGACATATCATGGCCCCTACATGACTGGCACCTGGGAAGAGGTGGTTAAATTCTTGTTGAATGCAAGGATGGGTACATGTCAAATAACACAATAAAACCCTCAGGCATGGCTTTGCACAACCTCCAAAGCTGAGGCCTGGACTTTCTATTAAGCTGCGTGTCCTACTTTTCTTCCATATTCATCTTCAACTTTAATCCTCTGCACTATTTCATTCTCCCTACTTGTTGTTCTCCTATGCCATAGTCAGTTCCTTTCTTTGCCTTCTTCCAAGTCTAATATTATGTATGAATACTCTCTTTTTCTTACTAGATTATGAACTTAGGTGAAATCCATTTTCCCCAGCATTCTCTCACAACCACATTTCATGATCGCCTTCCCTCAGTCACATCTCTCCAGGATGAATTTCTATGTGACATGAGCATGTACAGACTGATCTATATCATTTTTTCTAACTCACGTGATCCATGTACCCGTGATTGGCCTTCTTGAAGGGTTATGTGTGGATTTCCTTTCAAGGGCTCTCCTGTACAGATACTAGGACAGCTCGGTTCTGTTAAAGAGAACCACAGACCCAAAATGGCATCACTTGTGCTAAAGCCCACAATACAAACCTAGATTTAATATCTGACCTAATTGCAGTTTCAATCTCCCCCAGAAATATAACCTTAATTAGCCAGTCTAGAATTACCTGGGCAGTATTAATAAGGGAATTTGGTGATCTGTCAATGAGCCCTCCCAGTATCCCAGAGGAAGAAGAGGCAATTTGCATGATAAAACCCTTGCCATTCCCTTCTCTCTAAAGAGAAGATGTCCTGACCCAAAATAACCCTTTCTTTTCTTTTACTAAGTACTTCCTTGCCCCACCTTCCTATAAAAACCTTCCATTTTTTATAACTCCTCAGAGTATCTCTTTGTTTGCTAGATGAGATGCTGTCCAATTCATGAGTCACTTAATAAAGCCAGTTAGATCTTCAAATTTACATGGTCGAATTTTGTCTTTAACAGTTCAAAGAGATAAATGTGAAATATCTAGTTATCTGTTTCCTCAGTAATCCTTATGGATACTACGTAGACAGGCCAATAGTAACATTTTAGGATCTAATTTCAAATTACAGTAGCAGCTCAATATATAAGAACTGTAAGACTAAACGGAAGTTTACTTGTCCTCAACGTTGATTCAAAGGAGATCTATACCGTTGAGCATATACCACAGTCAGAGCCTTCAAGAGGACAGATTTGAATTCAAACCCCATAGTTCCTGCCCCAAAAATTACGACCAGAGGAGTTCACTGTATTGTGCCAGGGGCCAGGAAGACCCAGGAGAAAGTGGGTTATCTTTCTGAGTGCCAAAGAGTTGGGGAAAACTATTATTTCTTTTATTAAAATCAAGAGATTTGTTATAGTGTATAATGCAAAATGTATATAATTTTAAAAATTTAACCTGAAGCAAAGTCTTTAGATTCCAGCAGCTATTTCAGGCAACTAGGCCATGTGCTGTGGAGTAATTTGTTCCTCTTCAATAAGGAAAAAAAAAAGAGTTGAGAGGAACCCCATGGAGACATCTCTATCACACAGAGGATGCACTGAGTCTCCAGTTGGACAACTTCCCTTTGTGAAACTGGTACCATCAGGAGTTGCCTTGAGGCTGTCTGAAAGAAAATTTCTTTCCCTAAAGAGACTAACTGAGGGAGCACATTCAAGACAGAAATCCACTGTGTCCTGCCTTGCCATTGTAATTAGTCAAACTGTTTTGTTTAATTAGAGTAAAACGTGTGTGGAATGTTATAATTACTTGTTAGTGAGAAAAACATTTGCTTTAATTAGATATTCATTAGAAATTTAAAAATCACTTAATATTAGCAATTAAAGCTGGAATTGTACTTTGAGATTGAATATTCCATGTCAGAAAACTAAACAGCCCGACACACACTGGTTCTGAATTTAGCTTAACTGACTACAGTTCTGGGGGGTGCAGAAGGAGAGAGAAAGTAGCAGAGTTATTGGAAAACTTGTGGTGGGGTCACCAAGATCTAGAACAGCCGATCCTCTTGGTAGTCACCGATGCAGAGGGCTGGGCAGACCTCCGGTGAACCATTTGTTTAGAGCAGAGCTTAGAGGAAGGAGGACAGGGAGGAAGAGAGAGAGAGGAGAGGAAAAAAGCAACAGGAATTCATCCAACAAAAGACTGGGCCCTTTCAATGTGCAAAACAGCCTGTGTTCACACAGAGAGCAGACTTAAGAGGAAATCCAGTGTTAGTGAAAAACAACAGCAAAAAACATGGCAGTTAAAGCTTGAAAAAAACTGTGGTACAATACTATAAATCGCATTAAGCAAAATATGACAAATTGTCACAAAAATGAGAGAGACTATGAGGCTTAAGACTATTCAAAAGGGCAGCAGTCCCTCAGGCAGGAATTAATCAGGCAACTTTGTCAAATGGGTGAGGTGTTTTTTTGTTTATTTATTTGACTGAGAGAAGGGAAGCACACTGAGTTCCTAAGTAAAAATACAGGGTCATAGATATAATACGTTTTTAAAGCATGTGTTTTGGTTTGCATTAAGAAGGCAATTATTTGAAATTTTGGTCAGACGGCTTCTTGCCACATTGTTTGGAAAAGATTATTTCATTTTTGTTTCAAATGCCATTGAAGATATTTTCCTAGATCAAATAAAACAGTAGCAAAGTGTAAAGGAAAATACAATTGTATTTTGTTTTGGGCTGACTCAAATCACCAATTAAGGACTTCAACTTCACTATTCATTATTTTTCCCCTTCTTTTCCATAAAAGCTTCCAAAATTGTATGTTTCAATCACTGTAATAAAGTTAGCATATTTTGGTTTTCTTTTAAAGCTATTCCAAGCTTCAGTGACAATTCCCACTCAACAAATACTATGTGTTTTTTCACTTTAGACAGATGTCACATCTTTCATATACAGGAAACTATTGTTCTATTTTCTAATTCCTCCCTCTCCATGTCATAAATCTTGGCAAAGGAAGACTGTGTCTACATGTACAACTAATTTGATTGTTTTGACCGAACTGAGGGGCTATTACCTGCTTGCTGATAACTTAGTCAAATAACTAGCTGTCAAAACGATCATGCTGGCTAGGTGTTAAAGCACAGCGAGAGTGACTGAGAGAGGCTGCATTTTACTGCTGGATAAGGACGCCAAAGATGGAACCGTGGGTTCCATATAAAAGCTAGTCCTTCCCTGGAGGTACCAGCTTAAGCACCACTTATTCCATGATACAATTCCCTCATTGATTAAACGAGCATATTAGTTTCTATAATTTGCCTTGGTTTTGGAAAATTACTTTGCCCACACACTCACTTGTTTACTCATTTAATTAACACTTTTTCATCACCCTCCATATTTCAGATTCTGTGCCTTGTTCAAAGCACTCACAATTCAGTGGGAAGAGAGACTGCCTTCTTCTTCTCAGCTTCCATCACAGTTGATACTTCCTCTGCTCATCCCATAAATGCCTGGAACTCTCAGGATGCCCTCCTCAGTCTTCCTCATTATTATTTTAAAGTTCATAGAACTATAGAAACTGAAAGAAATTTGACAACTATTAATTATATTCTTGATAAAACATCAACTATAATATGACAGAAATTGATGATTATGGACTTAAACTTGATTGTGTGTGTGCATGTGTGTGGGGGATCCACACACATCCCAAATCTAGCTTAACAGGAGGACAGACCCTGATGACATTAACACTTTTTAAAATCAGGAACAAGGTATGGATGTACACTCTCTCCTAACTTCTACAATTACTAACATTTAACTGGAGGCATTAGCCAATGTATCAGAGAAGCAAAAGACATTAGAGAGTTAAAAGTGATAAGAAGAGGTTAAACACACACACACTATTTGTGGGTGATATGATTGTACAGCAGGAAAACCCTAGAGAGTCTACAAGAAAAAAAGGACAACAACTTAAAACAGTAAATTAATTCAATGAGATACCAAGATATAGAGTTAATATTCAAAGGTCAATAGCCCTCATATATACAGACAATTAATAAGATATAATGGAAAAGAAGACTTCAGTTTTAATAGCAGAAAAAAACAAGCCTAGGAATAAATAAATATAACAAGAAATGTGCAAAAAACAACTATATGCAGAAACCTAAAAAAAAAAAAGCTCCTTAACGAAAGAAAAGTAGACTTGATGAATAGAATTATATACTATGTTTTTAATAGAATGACTCAGTCTCATTAAGATGTCAACTCTCTCTAAGTTATTGACATTAAGTCAGTGAAAATATCGAGATTTATTTCCAGAATTAGATAAGCCGAATCTAAATCTTGTATAAAACATGAACAAGTAAATATGGCCATAACACTAAAAGTAAAAAGGCAATAAGGAGATATAGCCTTAAGAGATATTAAATATACTATAAAGATGCGATAATTTTACAATGTAGTACTGGCAAATGAATAGAAAATCAAAACAAAGACATGGGATACAAAGTCCAGAAATAGACCCAAATATTTACAGAAATTTTATATATAATATATGAGATATCTCAAGCCAAAAAAGAATACTTTTGGCTACATATAAACAAACAATCTTATGTATGGTCCCCAAAACACATATAAAGACAAATGACAAGCTGGGAAAACATTTTTATTTTATTCAGAGCAACATTTTTACGATAGCAAAAATCAGAAATCATCCAAGTGATTAATCAGGGCTGGTTAGATTCAGCTGTATCCACACAGTGGAATCCTAAGCAGTTGGACATTAATGAACCTGTACAGGTAGATCTCCAGAATATATTATTAACTGAACAAAGGAAGGGTAAGAAGAATGTGCATATTTGCTACCTTTTGAGTAAGAAGAATAGTATACACATGTCCATTTATATTTGCATAAGAAATTGCAAGACTGTACTATGCTCTTACTGCTGGGATTTGCACCTGCTAACACTGTCTAGAAGAGTCTTTACTCCTTTGTCGCCAGATCATTCCTACTCATCATTCAGTTGTCTCTTACTATGTATGTTTCTCTAGAAAATTTTATAATCTCTGTGGCCCAATAATTTGTAGGAACTCTTCGGATGTGCTCATCTCTACTCAAGCTTAGTTTACCTTTATCAAAGAATACTACAATTGTCTGTTTATTTGATTATCCCCTAAGTACCTTGAATAAGTGACTATAGTTTGGTCCTTGTTGTATTTCTTCCACTTACCAAAGTGCATGAACAAAAGATTGAATAAATTCAATTAAAGAATCGCCAGACTGTTAGTGATACAATATAAACTAAGTGTGATCATAGGAAAAGCCACATCTTCATTCTGGTGGGAGGCAGAGAAGGAATCCAGGAAGGGTTTGCTTCAAGATATCTTTTCCCTTTACCTCCTATCTCATTCTTTCCTACTGATTAACTATACACGTGCTCTTTCTTATCTTCTTTAAAGAGAACTAGTCTTATTAAAGAGATAGGAATTGAGAGGACATTTGGGAAAAGTATTTTAAGTCTGTCATAAACTTTTGCATATAAAAATGGGTCTTTGCCTCTTGCTGAATAATAAAACATGTCTACTTGTTTAAGGTGAGAAAGTAGTGATCATTGATCAGGCACATGCTGTGTTCCAGGTACTTTGCCATAAGTTGTCTCTCTAAATAAGAAGGCAGTATGCCATAGTGAAAAGAGAAAGGGTTTTCTAGTCAGAATGGTAAGCTGGTTGACAAGTGAAGAATATGTACCTTTTCATTCTTAAGCAGACATTACCATTCTGGTTTATTTCAGAGGAAATAATTGTTGCTGCTCCTTCACTTGATTTGTGTACAACTTATGAGTATTTCCTGTTGCTGCAAAATCTCAGTAGCCACAAGATGAGAAAAATAGTGTTATTTACTGGGAAGGAAAAACAATTTTATCTTTAATATTATCTCATTTTCTTCTTTTGACTTGTAAGAGATGCAGGGAAGTTTTGAAGGCCTCAGACATGGTGATTCAAGACAAGGCATCATTCAGAAATTTGTAGAACTGAATCCTCAGAAAAATGATCAGATCAATGTTCCCAGGTTAGCAGTAGTGACATAAATGGGCACCTTAGTGTGCGATCATGTCTAATCCTGTCCCATTTTAATGAAAACAAATAAATAAAATAAAAACCGTTCCTTTTACACCATATCCCATTAAGATACCAGTGTTCATGCCCTTGGTTAAATGCTCTCACACAAAGTTTGTTGTAGCAGTACCCCACTATATTTTCAGGTTTTTAAAATTGTTTTCAAAATGTCTTTTATCCAATTGTTTATGGTTGCTTTCAGCAGGAGGTTTGCTTTTAATAACATAGCCTGGCATTTGCAGAAATGAAGATACCTGTGCTAGTGTGGTTGGAACACTGTGCTACTCATGACTATCAGATTCATTTCTTCCTTCATTCCAGGGAAAAAGTTCTCATTTTATGTTCTTGAATACAGCTTTGTTCCGTTTATTGAGATCTTTAATTCAGGGGCACTAATTTTAGACACTAATTATAGGCTTTGTCCTCCATATCACTTATGGACTCCCTAAATGTTTTAATCTCACTGATTTTGCTTGTTTAAAAGTTAACATCGGGGTCGCCCGGTGGCGCAGCGGTTAAGTTCGTGCTTGGCAGCCCGGGGTTCACGGGTTCAGATCCCGGTCGCCTGCCGACGCACTGCCTGTCAGCCCTGCTGTGGCGGCGTCCCTAGTAGAGGAAGCTGGGCACAGATGTTAGCCCAGGGCCGGTCTTCCTCAGCAAAAAGAGGAGGATCGGCAGTGGATGTTAGCTCAGGGCTGGTCTTCCTCACACACACACAAAAAAGTTAACATCTACTTCTCAACCAGGTCTATTCTATTGGAGTAATGATATTGTTTGGATCCTCAATATGCTTCCTTAGGCTTCTATTTTCTCTTCTTCGTTCTCTTGTTTGTCATTTCACTTTTGAGTTCTGTTCTATTCACCCATGTCCTTACCAAATTCTTTTAGATTAGAGTTTCCTACCACCGGCACTACTGATGTTTGGTCAGGGTAATTCTTGTGGGTGAGAGGCTGTCTTGTGCATTACATGATGCTATCAGCATCTCTGGCCTATAGCTACTAGATGCCAGGAGCCACCTTCCTTCCAACTGTAGCAATCAAAAATGTCTCAGGACATTGATAAGTGTTCTGTGCAGCCAAAACCACTTTGAAAAAATTATTTCTTATTACTGTCTTGGCTCTTCATCTATCTTTTCCATCCTGTGGGACTTTTTTCCCTTCTTCTGTTGTTTTGTTTTTCATACACTCCATGTGTTGTTCTTGCTATTCATTTGATTTTGTGAAGTTGCTCACATTTAATCTGCCTTGAGTCCATTCACACTTCATTTCTTACCAATGAGCTAAAACTTGAGAAGTCTGAAGACTGTAGATATTGATGGAAGATGGCATAGCAGAAAGATAAGGGGCTGGATTAGGACTAAAATTCGCTTCCACAAATAGCAGTGAAAAGGATGAAATTGATGTGAGGCATGTGGGAAAGATCCAGCCTGGATGCAATTCAGCAGGGACTTTTCCTGGAAAAGCCACCTGGGAATTGAGAGAAAGGTCAATGGGGCCACCTCAGAATGGGCTGGGCAGTGGTTGGGGAGCAGAATCATTGTGTGGTCCTCTAGGAAAAGTCCTCATTCATATCTCAGGATTCACAACTGGAATTTTTCAGTGTGGAATCACTGAGAAAGTCACAGAAGTGCCTGGTGAGAGCAAAGCCAGTTCCAGACAACCACATAGCTAAGAGTACCAGGAACTATTGTGTCAGAACCAGCCACAAAGACTGTGTTCTTCTCTTTAGTCCCTTCTCACCTCCCTAAGGAGTCAAATAGGAACTGCATACAAGGTGACAGGCACAGGAAGTAAAAGTAGAGTTTAACTCCAGGTCAGTGTCAAATATGGGCCCACAAAGAAACCCATAATAACTTTCCACAAATCTCCATACATGCATTTCCAAGTCTCTCCTCTGATATGCGGCCATGGCATTCCTCTATGACTTCTTCCTAAGGAGATACAGGAATAATAAAAAACGTAAGGATACTCCTAAAATTTCAAGAAAATATGTGGAGCCTTGTCCACTGCACACTGGAGTTACTCAGTTGCACATCTGTCTCCCCAAGGCGAAGGTAAGCCTTGTGAGGGCAGGACCAGCATCGTATTCATCTTTAAATTTCAGCACCTACTGATGGTTTGGCACATGGTAAACACTAACTTCATGCTGAATTAAATTTCTTTAAAGTAACTTCTCTGCCTAAACTGAGTTATGCACTCTCTGTCTCTTCCTTGCATACATGCTGAATGTGTTCAGCACTTTGAAAGAAAGGAAACACAACATTTGAATGATCTGAAACCCCTACAGCACCACCACCAATTTTACCAAAAGGCAAAAAGGAAGAATGAGATCCAGGACACATGAGTAGCCAGCAAGAGCTTCCCTGGCCTGTATCTAAGACATTTGGTTTCTTTGAAGGAAGCATCAAATTTTATCTTACGTTAAGTCTTGCTCCAAATCGAAGAGAAATTCCAGTTTCAAAAATGAGTTGGGTTGGAGTTCAATCCCCAAAGAGTAAAGGAAAAAGAAGATAGAAATTCTTTGAAGCACTCTATGTCAGATGATTTTTCGTCTCAGATTTCTCAATTCATTTCTCATAGCACAATTTCAAAGAAGGAAATAGGGATTTGTCTAGCTTCCCCTTCCTCTTGAATTATCTGGGAATTACCCTTTTCAATCTCTACTCTGGGCCTTGAAATCATCAGGGTTCCGAAGCTGCTACAAGTCATTCACTCTGTTATCTCCTGGCAAAAATAAAAGAGCTCAGGTGTCCGGCAGTTGTTATCCATTCTGACTGCTGAGGCTGCACAGCTGTAGGAAAAGAGAGCCTGCTCTCTGATAGAGACAAATAAATGGTTTCACCCGAGAGGCCTCTTGCATAGATTTCGGAGAGTACTATCAATAGGGGAGTGATTTGCAAAGGTCAGTAAAGTACTTCCTGCCCTCAGTTCTCTCTGCTGCCAGTCTTGCAGGGGGCATTCTTGGGGGAGAGCCCAGGCTGGGTGAGCGGGAGAGCCATGTTCTTTTGTTGGGCTCTGCCCTTCACTAGCTGTGTAACCTCAGGCAAATTCCTTAAACCTTGAATGCCTGTTTCTTCAACTGTAAAGTGGAAGCAATTTATACCTATTTCAAATGGGTTGTAAAAACTAAATCAGGCAGTATTTGTGAGAACCCGCCTCAGAGAAGCATTCCATCAGTCCAGAGTGTCTCCCTTTGACAATATACCTAGGCCTTCATGAGTGATAATTTGCTTAGGTCACCATCAATACAGTTTTTAGACTCTTCATTTACAATTCAAATTTTTCTAGATGGAAGAGCACATGAGGTCAGGGGCATCCATATGTTTGCAGTTGTATCTCATATTCACAAATCTGTATGTGGAGAAACCTTTTACTAGTACCTGGTGAATTCAGAGAGTCTGTATTTTCATGTACGGTATACCATTCAAATGACGAATGTGAGTCAAGGGCATCTGATTTCATTATAAGAAGTATTCTTCTTTTATCAATGGGTAAAGGGGGTCAAAAGGTACACAATTCCAGTTATAACATAAATATGTCATGAGATGTAATGTACAGCATGGTGGCTATAGTTAATAATAATGTATTGCATATTTGAAACTTGCTAAGAGAGTAAATCTCATCACAAGACAGAAAAATTTTGTAATTCTCTATGGCGATAGATGTTAACTAGACTAACTGTGGTGACCATTTCACAATGGCTACAAATATCAAATCATTATGTTGAACACTTGAAACTAATGTTATGTTATATGTCAATTATATCTCAATTAAAAAAAAATCCTTTATAGTGCACTTTAATGGAATCTAAGCTCTTTATCCTGGCCTTCAAGCCTATACCTGGCTCCAGCTGACCCTGCCCACCATCCTATTCTGTCACACTTTACAACATAGGAACTTTGAATTTGTGGTGCTCTATTTCTAAAATGCTTTTTCTCCAGATCTTCACATAACTCCCTTTTTCTCAGCACTTAATCCCCATTCCAAACACCCACTCTTTGATGACACATTTTCAAACTGTCCAACACAAATTAACCCGGTCACTTGATCAGGGTTTATTTGTATCACGGCACTTGTGACTACCTGATATTTTCTTGCTATTTTATTTATTTGTTTATAGTCTACAGTTTCTTCCACTTTTATAAAAACAGGCACACTATAAGTAACAAGGTGCATAGTAAGTTTTCAAAAAAAGATATTTTATCATCATTTTGAAATTTCCATGAATTTATAAAATCATAAGACCTATGGAAATATGTTTGTTAACTTACAGTTTGGGGATGCCATATTTTTGAAGTATGATTATGGTAAAATGATAACAAAAATAACAGGCCTACTGGGCCAGCTGCAGCGGCCTTGTGGCTAAGATTGGCATGCTCTCCTTCAGTGGCCCAGGTTCAGTTCCTGGGCACAGACCTACACTACTCATCTGTCAGTGGCCATGCTATGATGGTGGTTCATGTACAAAATAGAGGAATATTGGCCACAGATGTTAGCTCAGGGTGAATCTTCCTCAGCAAAAAATAAATAAAATAAAAGAAAAGGTCTGCTAATTTTAAAACAGTAAAATCAGCTCTTTCCAAGTCTCTTCATAGATGTGGTACAATAACGATAATGAGAAAGAAAAGCAGAAAGTCACTTTTTGATGAAACTCGAAAGCATGAGATGTGTAATGTAATGGAGGACAAAATGAAACGTGCTGTCATGGCTACCCAAGTGGAACAAAGTCTGAGGGACACACGTTTACAATGCCAACAGACATGTGAGGAACCACACTTACAAGATTATTCTGAGAAAATGGGAATGAAAGTGAAAGCTTCCACAGAAACTGTTTGGCACCAGGAACAAGCACCGGAGGAGGGAACATAGGAGGCAGTGACCAACCAAGCTATACTTCTAAGAGGCAACCTTTGGGTAAAGCGTGCTGTGGGGATTGAGAAACACAGCAAATTATGAAGAGACCTAGAGCTGCTCAGCTCAGTTAACCAAGGGCTCCCTCGGTTGTGGATGACAATCTGTCCACCTGGACCTCGGCCTTGGATTTCAGATGTACCTCCTGCAAGTGGGTCCCGAATATCTCACCCAATACAAGATGAATAATAATAATAAAAACAAGCACTGGATCTATAAAAAGATATTACAATTTACACACACATATATACACTTGCCAGAAGAAAATGCTGCCATGGAGTAGATGAAAACTGTTGCCATTACTATGAAATAAAAGGAAAAAAAAATAATGAAGTAATCTCCTAGAAAAAGCAAGAACTCAAAGCAGACAAGCATTTAAGGAGAAAAATTGTGAAACAAAGGAGAGACACAAGCAGCAAAACTAAAGAAAACTAAAAAAGTGAAGTGAAAAAATAAAACCAATACAAAAATAAAGATAATTTTGGAAGTAGTATATACGGGGAGAATGACTATTACAGAAAAACAAAGGCTGCTAATGGAACACAGGATTAAGAAAAATAAGCAAAAGGATAAATGAGTTAAAATGAACTAAAATGATACCATGATATGGAACTGAAATGATAATAATAGCTACAGAAGACAGATTTGTATAATAGTCATTTCTGAGAAAAAAATAGTCGTTTCTGAAGAGGACAAAAGAAACAAAAATAAGTGAAGGTATAATTTGATATTTTCCCAGATATAAAAGAAAACTTGCTGTTAAATATTAAGGAGTACTTTGAGTCCTGGGGAAGAACTGATATATAACAATTAACTCTGAAACATACCCTAATAAAATTACTGAGTAGTAAATTAAATAAAGACTCTTTTAAGCTAGCATTTCTATTGGTAGAAAACAGTAGAGCAATGTCTAAATTCATAAATGAACAAAAATGTTCCCAAAATTTTATACCAGGCATAAAAGGGTTTAAGAATGAAGGCAGTAGACACACATTGTTTCTAATTTCCAAGAACAGAATAAAGATTTCCAATGAGGCCTTTTGAAGGAAACTACGACAGAATGACCTTGAACCAAACAAGAGACGGATGGAGAAACCATAGTGAAGGGTGAGTGCTGAGCATTGATTCCATTGAACTATAGAAAAAAGACTGAGACCAAGATGACACTACGACTTCAATACAAAATTTGAACATTATAAACCCCAGTGTTATAGAAATTATATAACTAACAGGAGTTAGATGAGAGAGAGAAGGTGTGAGGTAGTTTAAGTAAGAGATTTCCTCGTATTTTATAGACAGGGCCAATAAAAGTACTTGAAAGAGAACAAGGTTTTGTTTTTTGGGTTTTTTTTTTAGTGAGGAAGATTGGCCATGAGCTAACATCTGGTACCAATCTTCCTCTTTTTGCTGAGGAAGACTGGCCCTGAGCTAACACGTGTGTGCATCTTTCTCTATTTTGTATATGGGACACCACCACGGCATGGCTTGATGAGCAGTGCCAGGGATTCGAACCCGTGAACCCCAGGCCACCGAAGTGGAGAGTGCGAACTTAACTACTACACCACCGGGACAGCACCACTGAAGGAGACCAAATATTTGAGAATATTTAAAGACATAAACCTAAACACACATACAAACACACACACACACACACACACACACACTATAATCATCTAAAATTTGGAGATGAAAATAGTGAGTGGTAGAAGTAGACAAAGTGGAAATATTTTTTCTATTATCTATGGAAAGGAAATATTGGAAAATGTTTTTAAAAAGAGAGACAAATGCAATACATATAATATTGTTACAAAGGTAGCAACTAGTTAAAAAACATAAGAAGAAACAAATACATATAACCTTAGCAAAGCAACCACAGACAGTGTAGTGGAAGATAAAACAAAACAAAATAAATGCTCTAAAATCAGAAACAATGGCATTAAATACTGTAATGGTATCAAAATCAAAACCATCTGCCAACCAATAAAGAAAAACAGCTAATAATGTCAATTAAAAGTGAAAAAGAAAAGATTGGATCACAAAATCAAAATTCAAATACTCTTTAAATAATGTAAGACAAAGTGACTAAGAAACATTGAAAACAAAATGACTGGAAAAGTTTCTTTGCAAAGTCAAATAAAAGGAAGAAAACAAGGGCCATTATCTCGACATCAAAAAGTGATTTCAGGACAAAAAGCATTAAATGAGACAAAGAAATACAGCATATAAAGTTACAGAGGGTAATCTAAAGTGAATAATAAGTAATGTTTTTATATTAGTGACACAATAACATAAAATCAACCCGAATGAGTAACGCAACAAGGCACTCAAGCAGAAATAGAAAAACTTTTTGTAGAAAACTTCAGTTCATCTTTCACAGCACATGAGTGGTTTGGTGTAAAACAACAAAACATAAAACCAAATAAAATGAATTAATTAAGCACTTAAAATACTTCTAAATAAATTAACTGACAATGCACAGATAACTATATACATGTCAACCTCTATGACTAAAATCAGAGAATATATATTCTCTTCATGAACCTATGGAACATTTGCAAACAGAAAAGGTCTGTAAATAAATAAGTAAAAAAAATACAGAAACCAGTCTCCGATCACATTGCAGTGAAACACAAATCTAAAAAAATAAAAATAAAAATTATTTTTGACCTGGAAATTAAACAAACTAACCAATCAACAAACGAAACTCTTTTGTAAACAACTTTTTGTCAAAGAGAAAATCACAATTGAAAATACAAAAAATGTACAAATCAATGATCATGAAATAATATGCATCAACATCAATGGGACATAAAGAGTATTCAAAGGAGCAATCTTAGTCCTGAATACTTAGTAAGTAGGAAAGAATGTAAATAATGAACTAGTATCCACACCCAAAATTATCAGAATAAGGAAAATAAAAATTTACAAACTATAATGAAGGAGGTAATAAAGATAAATAATAAATTAATGAAAGAGAAAAGACAAAAATAAAAGGAAAAATAAATAAGGAAAATCCTTGAAAAATGAACCGTTACTTACTCTAACTAAAGTTAAAGGAAAAAGCAAAAACAAAGAAAAAAAACCCAAATTGACATGAAAGTAATATGGCACAGAAGAAAATATAGGATTCACAAGATATCCAACTCTATGACAATAAATTAAAAAGGATCAAATGTGTGCTCATTATGGAATATGTAAACTACCAAAACTTACTATAGAAGGGACAGGGAATCTAGAGATAGAAAACAAAAGTCAATTAAAAACGATTAAGATATAGTTAAAGTTGTTAAAAGATGCCTCCATCAAAGAACTAAATAAGACAAACAAAAAACAGGCCAGAGCGTTTCACGGGGGATTTTCACTAAATCTTTAAGGAACCATAAAAATAACAACCAGACAAAAGCCCCTGATTTATTTATACTCTTCCAATGGCATAGAAAGATAGAAAAGATCCAAATAATTTATGTAAAGTTAGCAAAATATTCCTACCAAAACTCAACTAAGATGACATCAAAAGGAAAGCTAAAATCAATTTCTTATTTAAATATTAATCTAAAAAATTCTTAAACAAAATAGTTTCAAACTCTGGCGGCTCAGTCAAAAATAGATCCAAGAGGGTCTGATTCCGTGAAAGCAGGAGAGTTCATATTTCAAAATATGCCAGCCTAATTCATTTGATTTATAGATCAAAAGTGGAAATGGTCTTCAAAAATCTTGCAAAAGTTTTTGATAAAAGTCAGCATCAGTTCTTGACAAAATGCCTTAATAACACCGTATATTATTGACACATATTTATTGAGCTGTTACTATATGCCAGGCACCATTCCAAGTGCTTTGTGTGTGCTAACTCTATCTTTATGAACACAGTTTTACAAAGGAATTAACAGCTGGATATCTCCTGAATATGGCCATAGAAATTCATCATTACAGAGAGTTTACCATGAGCCAGGCACTGTTCTAAGTGCTTTATATACATTATTTCTTTTAATCCTCATAACACCCCCTGAGGTAGCTATTACTATCCCCTCTTTATACACATATGCACATGAGTGTATAAACACACAAAATATCAACTCAAAACCTCCCTCAGGGTTTAATGGAGAGGCATTAAAAGCCTTCCCATTAGAGGCAAGAAGAAGATATGAGTTTCCATTAGCACCAATATTATTTCACTGGGTTCTGCCATGGTAAGTAAATACTATTACACAAGAAAGAAATAATATGTACAAAAATAAGACAAACAATGGCAAAATTATTTGCAGATGTCTAACTTTATATGTGAAACACCTGTCAAATTCGATTGAAAAAACTAATTTAAATGATCAAAAAACTCAGGACAATTGCTATAAATTTAATATATAGAAAAACATACTTTCTTACCAACTGGCTATAAGAAACAATTGAAAAAAAGACCACATTTACGTCAGGATTAATAGTGAGGAAGAAGTGGGGGGAACTAGACAAAACTATCTACCAGATGTATATTGAAGCAAGGTCTATATTGAAAATGATAACGACAGCCATAAACACACAAATACAAAGACTTCAACAAATAGGAAACCTTACTATATTTAAAGAAATAACCATTTTAATTATCTGTTAACATTTAATGCTAACTCAATAAAATTACCAACGTGCTTTTGAAGTAAAGCTTTGTTTTCAATATCCTTATAAAATCCTCATAAGAACGGCTTGAAAATTCTAAAAAATAAAAGTAATGAGGGAAGATTAACCCTAGCTGAACATAACATGATATAAACATAATATAAACCTTAAAAAAAGAAAAGAGTGTGATTCTTGCCTGAAGAGACAATAAATGAAAGATACTGGAAAGTTGACGAGAAAGCTAAAATATTGCTATCAGCATCCAGGTGGCAAAGGGCAGTTCAGTTACCCTCTCTGCACCTTACTTCCTTGTTTGGAGAAGAAAGTTAATAACAGTAACCACAAGGTCACTCTGAACAAACATTGCATGCAGGGAAGGCAAATCTTTATCCAGAGTAAGTGTCTATTATAGTAAGAACAAAGTGCTGCCCTTTCTATTAGAGAAGTGGCCCAATCTAATCAAACTACTATCAGGTAGCTGACTGATTACCCTGGGGAATGGTGCGATGTCACGGACTTAGTGTTGGTTTCTGCTGCTGGCAGATTGGGCACTCAATTGTGGCCATGGGCAGGTTGGCCTTGATAAGTAAAACTCTTTGTACCTAAGCCCAATCCATAACCTCTATCCCTGCTACCATGGCTACTTTATTTGTGTGCCCATTGGGTGATGACAAGAGTGGCTAAGGAAAAAGGTTGACTGGTATCCACAGAATGAGTCATCCTATCCACCTGATTATTGAAATCCCCCTTTGCCGAGGACACCCTTTGGTAAGCATTCACATGGGTCACAAACATCTTTATATTATTTCTCATTTAGAGAGGTTTATTCACATCTCTTACCCAGATTTCCTTGTCATCAATTTTCCAATCATGTTCCTTCCAAGGTCTTGACCATCCAGCCATTGGCTACAGCCCAAGAATTGGTATATAATGGTATGTCTGCCCTTCCAAGATAAATGAATAACCAGGTGCACCAAGTGCACCGCCTGAAGTTCTGCCCCCTAGAAGGATTTCCCTTTATCATCGTCCTTCAGGGATGTCTCGGACAAGTGCTACAGTGCTGCAGCTGTCCACTTCTAGGTGGTGCCTGCATAGTACACAGAGCCATCTATAAATAATGCCCAAGTATTTTCTTACTCTGTCAACTGATTTTAGGGAACTCCAAGAGGCCACAGGTACAAGCTGGGAGATAGAAGGTAATGTAACAGAAGTGGGAACCATGGGCATTTGGGCCACTTCTTCACATAAATTACTTGTACCTTCAGGGCCTGCTTTGGCCCATTTACATATATACCACTTCCACTTGATGAGGGAGTGGCGATGCAGTTGTGCATTACCAACTTTATGGCTCAGTGAGTCAGATAACCTCCAGGTCATGATGGGCAGTTCAGGTCCCATGGTAACTTGGTGGCTCATAATCAAGCATTCAGTGTCTACTAAGGCTCAGTAGGAAGCCAAGGGCTGTTTCAGAAAACAAGGGTTGTTTTCTGTTCTCTCAAAAGGAGAGTAGTTATCCACAGAAGATGATAGGGCTTTGCTCCAAAATCCTAAGGGCCTTTACTGTGAATCACCTTTTAGGGGCTGCTAAAGTTTCCAAACAGCATCCCTATCTGCCACTGACACTTCAAGCACCATTGGATCTGCTGCATCGTATGGCTACTTGGCAGAGCAGTTTGTACAGAAACTTGGCCCTGTGGCAGAACTTTCCCTTGTTTTAGAATCTAATCAAAACTAGCAGCTTTTCAGGTACTTGGTAAACAAGCCAGAATAACACTCCCAAATGAGGAATATGTTGCCTTCAAAATCCAAAGAGGTCCACTGGGTATTGTGCCACCTTTTCCGTTGTAAGTAGACCCAGCTGCAAAAATTTGCCCTTCACCTTAGAAGGGATATCTCAACATGCCCATATCACTTGGCCTATAGAAATTTTACTGAGGTAGAAGGCCCCTGAATTTTTGTCAGATTTATTTCCCACTTCTGACATGGAAATGCATTACCAATAAGTCTAGAATAGTTGCTACTTCTTTCTCACTAGGTCCAACCAGCACAACATTAATATAATGGACCAGTATGACATCTTGTAGAAGGGAAGACAGTCAAGATCCCTGAGAACTAAATTATAACATAGGGCTGAAAAATTGATATACCCCTGATGTAGGAGAGTGAAGGTGTATTGCTGGTCTTGCCAGCTGAAAGCAAACTTCTGATGATCTTTTCTAACAGGTATGGAGAAAAAGACATTTTCTAGATCAATAGCTGCATAGCAGGTACCAAGGGATGTGTCAATTTGCTCAAGCAATGAAACCGCATCTGGTACAGTAACTGCAGTTGGAGTCAGCACCTGGTTTAGTTTATGATAATCCACTCTCATTCTCCAAAATCCATCTGTCTTCTGCACAGGCCGAAGTAGATGAGTTGAACAGGTATATTGTGGGAATCACCACTACCACATCCTTCGAGTACTTGATGGTTGCACTAATCTGCAATCCCTCTGTGAATAAGGTATTGCTTTTGGTTCACTATTTTCCTATGTAGAGGCTGTTCTAATGGCTTCACTTGATCTTTCCCACCATAATAGTCCCCACTCAACAGGTCAGTGGGGACCAATGTGGAGATTTTGCCAATTGCTGAGTATGTTTATTCCAAGTAAGCATTCCAGAACTGGAGAAATAAGCACAGGATGGGTTCAGGAACTCACTGGATCTGCTGTGAAATGGACCTGAGCTGAAACTCCACTGATCACCTGACTTCCACAAGCACCTACTCTGACTGGTGGGCTACAGTGATGTTTTGGATCTCCTGGAATTAGTGTCAGTTCACAGTCAGTATTCAGTAATCTCTGAGAGGTCTGATTATTTCCTTATCCCAGTGCAGAGTCACCATGGTAAAATGACACATTTCTCTTTGGGAAAGATTGAGAGAAAGACTTAAGAGTATAAATTTTTGACAGGGTACAGAGTCCTTCCTCAAGGGGACTCCACCTTCCCTTTATGCAAGGGATTTTGGGTCTGTAAACTGGATTAAGTTTGAGGGTTGATGTGAGGGGCCGTGAATCTCTATTTTTATGATTTAAATTGGACTTTTGTTCACTTGACCTGGGACTCTTGCACTTACACAGATCAAGTAAGAATTTGGTAGGCTTCCCATCTATTTCACTTCTAGGAACACCATGAACAACTAGTTAACATAATAGGCCTTTGAGAGTCAGACTATTTTGATTACTGCTTTGACTCTGCCATCCATTAAAGTAACTACGACCGTCTTGCCTTTGGCAGTTGATGCTGCCACTTGGTCCCTGCCACCCAGGATCCAATTATCTTCATTGCATTAAGTTCTCCATTGTATTCATAGGCAGCAGATCCCATTGTAATTTCATGCCTACAGAAAAGAGCAAACACAGAGCTCTTCACAGATGCTGGGGCTCGCCTCACAAACTTATTCCTCACAATATTGGCGAAAATTATGTCTTTTGGACCCTCCCAGGTGGGTGAGCAGGTCTTACCTGATAAATCCACTCTAACATTGCAGTTTCTCCAACCCTTTGAAACTCTCCCATTATAGTATACCAAGGCAGGTCTAGCATTTCAAGTTCATTTTCTGTGGACTACCTTTGCTCCATGTTTCAACAACCAATCAAACTGTTAGAACCCTTTTTAACTTCCAAAGCTGCAACATTAAATCCTGATTCTCTGCTTCGTGGGCCCCATACCAATAAATTCAGCCTGATACAACTTTATGTTCCCTCCACCATTATCCCACACCCTTGGCTTCCATTCCCACACATATTCCCCACATTTCTGTCTCTATAAACTGGAAAAATTAAGTAGTTCTTTTGGAGTATAGCACACCTCCGCATGGGTCACACTTTCTACCTCACCTTTCAGGGCCTGCTGGGACTTGAGTCTAGTTATATGTCTAGAAGCAAAAAGGGTGGTGGGAATAAGTCCTGAGGAGAATTAATAGTAGGTACTATCTCAGGGGAGGCCATTACAGTTTTCTCAGCAAAGCAGAGTTAATCTCCTCAGACAGGGATGGGACAGCTTCTTCTATTGGCAAAGAAGACTCATCGGAATTTAGGAGTTCAACGTCCCGGTTTTCATTAGAGTCCTCCCATACATCCCCAATCCAACTTCCAGGATCCCATTCCTCCCCAATCAGTGCCCTCACTTTAAAAGTAGATATTCAAAGAGGTTAGGAATTCAATTTACATTGTAATTTACCTACTCACAGGATGAGTATCTGGTTTCGGTTTTTCAGCAATATCAGCTTTGTGGCTGTAGTAGATAAGGGTCTCTTTCAGGGCAGACAGAAGCTTTCAAGTCATTTATATGGCACTTCAGCTGGAAATTAGAATCCTTGAACTCATCTTTTTTCCCCCCATTTTGTCTGGTGATATAGGAGCGATCAGCCAATTTCATTATACTCATTAGTTTGACAAAAATGTTCAAAGGTATCATATACTCATATATATGGTCACACAGAACATTGCCTCTTATAAGTATTTGATTATGAATATCCAATGGTGATATCTTGCTTGTCTCTATTGCCACATTACCACATGGGCTATCAGTGCTCTTTTTACTACCAGATAAAGAGTGATTAGTACCTTTAAATTTAATCAGATTAGAAAACCAATTCCAGAAACACCAGAACCAATTTAGAAAATTCATCCTTAAGATTATGTTCCTCTAGAACCACTCTCTGTGCCAAAATCTGTAGTAGTCAAGGTTTCCCAGAGAAACAGAACAAATAGGATATGTGTATATAAGACACATATATGTGTATAGATATATAGATATAGATATGGACATAGATATCATATATATAGATAGATATCATATGTATATCTATATCTATGTTGAGAGACAGAGAAATACTTCTTGTAAGGAATTGGCTCACATGCTGTGGAGGTTGGCAAATCCAAAATCTGCAGGGTAGACTGGCAAGCTGGAGACCCAGGGAAGGGTTGCAGTTTGAGTTCAAAGGCAGTCTGCTGGCAGAATTCCCTCTTCTTCAGGGGAGATCAGTCTTTTTTGAAGACCTTCAACTGACAGGATGAGGTCCACTCACATTATGAAGGACAATTTGCTTTACTCAAATTCCACTTATTTAAATGTTAATTCCTCCAAAAAAATATCTTCACCAAAACATCTAGAAAAGTGTTTGACCAAATATCTGGGTACCATGACCCGGCCAACTTGACATATAAAGTTAACCATCACATGCATCAAAATAAGTACCTGAGTAATTTTAAGCAAGTGAGTTTTCTCATTGTAACATGGAAATAATGTTTATGTAAGTGTTGTTTTGAGATTTAAATTATATAATATACACAAAGTACAATTCTAAGCTTATAGTTCAAATTTAATAAATTGGCAGTTAGCCACAATTGTGATCTTTTTTCATATGTCTATTTCAAGCTAATTTTATTCAAATGATAAATAAAATTTTATCTCCTGCTTTTGTTGCTTATTATTATGTTGTAAAATTTTTTAGATATTGTTACATAGAATTAATAACTATAATTTTATGGATATATGATACTCCATCTAGTGGATTTACCATAATTTGCTTATCTTTAGTTTAGCATTTAATTTGTATCCAATTTTTCACTGCTATAAACTATGTAATGAATTTTGAATGAGAATCTGCACTGCTTTTTTATTTGTATTTACTTTTTATACACATTTACATCCTCTCAGACACACACATATTTTGGTCTAATGTTTTTATTTTTGAATGCAGATTTTAACTTTAAATATAAAGCCTGAATTCAAGATATGCTGTGGACTTTTACTCAATTTCACGTCTTTCTAATTTAACAGGCAAGACATTTATTTTCTTGGAAACTGGTGTGGATTTATGCATGCCTCCTCTACAAGAAAATGGTTAAATGACCTTTCCAATAATCTTTGCTTTGAGGAAAAAGAAAATGTTTTACAGGTACCTTGAGAGAATTTCAGAATTTCACCCAGCACTTCCTAGTTTTTAAATATAACCTCTGAGAGCAGAGAAGTATTTTTGGATACTTGGCACACGTTAGTGTTCAGAGAGGGGTTAACACATGAATGTGTGATAGATTATACTAACATATCAGGGTTACTTGGTAAAGTGAACTGTAACTTGGTAAAAATCTCACCTACTCCATATTTGCCTTTATCCTCTGCCTTAGAGCTTGAAATGCCCACACAAGTCAATTAACCCCCATTTTAAGGATCTTGGGGATCATCTTTTCCAAGGAGTAAGGGTGTAAATTAGAATCCTTTAGGGACTGGTTTTAATATGTGCATGTTGGTTTCTACACCACCACCTTCGATGTTCTGTCATAACTTGAGGATTAGAGGATGGGAGAATGCGGGTATAGTATACTGAAAAAAGCGTCCACAGATGATATTGACTACTGTGTGCCCAACTCTGCTTCCGTACTCACTGAGACCATAGATCCTGCCAAATCCTGATATTGCACCATAAGAACAATTGGCCTGCTGCTCTGTGATTTGAGTTAGAAATAGAGCTGGAAGGGGAATGCTGGTCATTTGACTCCCATTCTGATATTCTTTTCATTCCACTCTTGTTAAAGGAATTATCTTCAATTCACCATTTGAAATTGAAAATAAATTGTATCAGTTGCAGTCATTAAAATGTTAATAAGGACTAGTTTTCTATATTTCCCAAGATAGACTAACAGTCTACAAAATTAGAAAGAGGATGGAGGAAAAGGGAAAGATCTGAAGTGAGGGTGCTTCAGGTACTCAAATATACTACATACTATGGGAGAACAATGAGCTTTGGAAATAGTCTTGGAGATCAAACCCCAACATCACTGCTTACTAGCTGTGAGAAATTGAATAAGTCACTTAACCTTGCTCTTTCTTTGTTTACTTATTGGGGATAACAATACCCATCTCTTAGAGTTGTTGAGAGACTTAAATGATATAATTTATGGAAAGAACTTCTCACTTAGCAAGAGTGGAAATGATGGTAGTCAAAATAGCAGTGGTTGTAGCTCAATAATTCCTAATTTCTGTCCTTATATTCCTTAACTTGTTAGTAGGATAGAGGAGAGGTAGCTATTGTTCAGTGCTACTAGCAGAAGGAATTTAAAAAGTTTATTTTGAAGTTGACAGAAGAAACTGTTGCATGCTTCATATTTCATGAGGTGTTTTTCCCTACGACCTTTTCAAATTGTTGGAGAAAATGACCCTGCAGAGAGAGAGTGAGAGAGAGAGTCAGCTTTCAGAGCTAAAGTTTATCCTGCTTGACTCCAGGACACTCTGGAGTAGAGATGTCATTATCTTGTGTGAACTTGCACAAGCAATTTCTTATCTTTTTACCTTCTTCTCCAACTGTAAAGTGAGGTGGTGGGACAGAATTGCACAAAGGTCCCTTTTCCTTTATCATTATATGTGTCTTTAAGATTATGGTGTCACCAAGTATGGGCCCTTGCCATAACCACAGTTGATCTGATGATTTTTACTCTTATGAGGCCTGTCTAATTGGCAACCAATAGATAATGTGCAGCATAAACAGTGGGAAGACGGAGGTAAGGCAAGTTTCTTGCTGACAATGGTGATCACACCTTTCCCTTCCCCACATCCCAGGTAATAAACACAGCTGGACCACCCTGTGCTCTTCTGCATTTATGGAGCCTGAAAAGTATGCACATCAACAGGCACACAATGAAAGTTCAGGAGTATTCGGATTCCCATTGAATTCTCTGTGAAACTGCAAATTTATATCTTGGTATCACTGCTGTAGGAAAGAAATAATGAAAGGCTAACTGCTCCTCCTCCTCCACCGGCCCCCTTTCTTAAAAGTATATCAATCCATGGAGATAAGAGGTTTTTCCTCACCTCCCCCAACCTGGTGAACAACCAAAGAAAACTAATTACAAATAATTGTTTAGATATCTGCTGTCCAATAAGGTAGCCACTAGCCACACATAACTCTTTATATTTAAATGAGATAGTGATAGTAAAGGAGAATTACATGTAGCAAAGTGTGTCCTAGGAGTGTTGGCACCCTATACTTCCTCCTGTATAGCATCCCAGGAGGATGGTAACGGTGGGACCTCTGATGGAGTGTGTGTATGGGGAAAACCAGAGGGGTGGGTGCAAAGAGTTTGGCCTGGAGGGCCCTCAAACATTACTGCACATGTTGCCTGTGACAAATTCTATTAAACTGTACCCAAGAGGAGATATACTTATTTCCCAAAATTACTTGACCATGGCCCTATTTGAAATAGGAGCATCTCTCATGACTTGTAGACCACATTTTTCTGTAAAATGTTGCTCTACAGAACATAAAATTTTGTGTCTCCAGATATCCTTGTCCTCACTGGATTTAAATCTGGATTATATCCATAATAGGTCAAAAAGACCTATTAAAAAGATCTCCCTCTATAAAGAGTAGGGACTAAGACACACTTTCTCAACTTCTTGTGGGGTAGGAGGAAAAAGAAGGAAGTTACAGTCAGGGCACAAACCAACCAAGGACTTGAGTTTTACCCCCATAAACAACAGTTGTATTATTTTTAATCTATAACGATTTTATTTTTTGTTCATCATAAGCCTGATGAGAGTCTACATATGGAAGAAGAATGTTAGACTCTCCGAAAAATGCCCCTCCTTTTCTTTCACATCAGCACTCATTCTGCCCCAGGTTAACATTTTCCTTGTGATTGGTGAGGATTGACACCTGAGAGAAATCACTGCTCACCTCAAGGCTGGTCAAGTTAATGTTTAGCGTTAAACTTCGCAGTTTTATGTTTTATTGGACAAATCTTCAAAAAGAGAGAGGAAAATTTACAATTTACGATCTTAACTTAGAGCACTTAATGGAACACCAATATTTACTCCAAGAAATACAGTTTGTTTACTGCTTCTATTTCTCTTTTCAAAGGCTTTGCGGCCTGCTGATACATGCTATGGGCATTTTTTACCATGTTCTCCAGAAGTATTTTCTAGCACAATCTTCCAATATTCCACTACAACAGCTGCAGTTCTACGAAGACTTATTACATCAAAGATTAACTATTAGTGTGGCATACCATTTGGGCATTAGTTTATTATTACTGCTGTAACAAATGACTACAAATATACTGGCTTAAAACAACACAAATATATTCCCTCTCAGTTCTGGATGTCGGAAATCCTAAAATCAAGGTGTCAGCAGGGTTGCGTTCCATCTGGAGGCTCTAGGGAAAATCTGTTTCCTTACCTTTTCCAGCTTCCAGAAGTTGCCCACATTTCTTAGCTTGTGGACCCTTCTTCATCTTCAAAGCCAGCAGCGTGGCATCTTCAAATTTCTCTCTGACTCTTGTATCTCTGCTCCTGTCACCATATCTTTTCTCAGACTCTGACTCTGCCTCCCTCCTATAAGAACTTTTGTGACTACATTGGTCCCACCCAGATAAACCAGGATTTTCTCTCCATCTCAAGTTTCTTTACTTAATCCCGTCTGCCAAGTCCCTTTTGACATGTAAGATAACACATTCACAGATGGAGTGGCCATTATTTAGCCAACCACAGCCACCTTGACTCTGAATCTCAGGTTTTGTTTCTTCATTCCTACTAGTCTTCCTGAGGGAATTCTTACTAGGTTAGTAGCTGATTAACATTCCTTTGATTGGGTCTGTGAAGCAACACTCAATTAAATATCTTTTAAACTTGTTTCAGCCATGGAACTAGAAGCTTTTCAGAATATCTTTAAAAAATATATGGTGACTTGAGAATTGAGACTCAACTGAATAACATTAATGGAAACAATGACAAAGGGTGGCACATTTTTAAAGTCCCCCAAACCATTCTCCATTGATTTTAGAACCTGGCTATGCCTCAATTTGAACCATTTATTAAAAATCTTCGTTTGGATTCCCAATATATCAGAGGTCAAAACAAAGTTGGCCTGCCCTTTGAATTGCAAAATGGAGGCATGCTCTCATGCATATAATAATTTGGATCATTTTTTGAGCTTGTAGGACAGAAATTTCACAAGCACTAGATGAGGATGGGAGTTCCACAGAATGAGGGAGAGGGTAAACAAGGACAAGTTCTGGGAACAGAGGATGGATTTCACAGCTTTGCCTAAGGCCATCCCTGGAGGACATTTGATTCAAGAGACCAAAGTGATATAGCGGAAAAAAGCAAGATGACCTGGAAAAAGGCAAGCTTTCTCCATACTCATGAGAGAAATACTCAGCCACTTCCAGTGTTGGTGGCTTACACTACAAAACAATAAATAAAAAATACAAACAGAGAAGTCAGCCACATGCCCCCCACCTGTCTTTCACCACTCACCTAAGGGATGGAGGCATGTTTAAACCTGGTTATCTAGATCCTAATAGGAACTCTAACTCGGAAGCTGGCATGTGGCTACAGTGAAAAACAAAGAAGACCTGGGTACCGGGACAGTTCTGCCACCAAAACACTATATGATGCCAGACAGCACAGTTCACTCCTTGAAAGACAAATGATGTAGTGGAAATAACATGGGACTTGATATTTGCAGAGTTCATTTTGATTCTATAAAATACCACCACTTCTGAGAAAGTCACTAAGGCTCTTTCAGTTTCTCTTCCTTTACCTATAAATAACAGGGTTGATGTGAGAAATGAAGGAAATAATGCATGCAAATTGCCAATAAGAAGTAAGAACTAAACATTAGTTTTCTTCTCAATTGCTTGTGAAGCACAATATCCTGAATTTTTAGGAATTTCACAGTCATTTCTTTCCTCCTGCCATCACTCTTAATGAATGGTGTGTCATCAGTGGTGTGTCCCTATTAATACAACAGTAACTATAGAAGGTCTCAGGTTTAACAGGGACTAAATGGAGAGGAGCTAATCCTGCAGCTCAGCTGCTTTAATCACGATGAATATGGCTCGTTCTCTCCAGGGCCTCTCAGCTATTGATATAATTCCATAGCCCCTGCCTCCCACTGCCGCTCCATAATTTCCTCTTTTTGGTGAAGCAAGGTGCCCAAGGGCACCTTGAAGATGAGTGAGTTATGGGGGTGCCCCTTGGCTCACACTCCCAGCATCCCCCGTCCTGGTGTAGGCTGCCAGTAATTACTTGGTTGCACACCGATTGACTTCAAAGTTCAAACATGCCTTATATCTCCCTGCTCTAACGGGAAGTTTATATAATCTACTCTCTCTACTGAATTTTATGTGCCTTCTGTGTGTTTCTCCAGTCACACCTGTTGTGGCTTATGACTTATCCATCCAGTGCCCTTTCAAATATAATTATGCATAATGGCTGAGACTAAATATAAAATAAATATATATTTAGTGGTTCTTTGTATGCACAGTTAAACTGCCCTCATTAAGTCACATTACTCAGGGTCAGATTCTATTCTGTGATAGAGACAAGGGAACAATTTAAGCAAGGGAATTGCTAAGCATTCTTGTCTGAAGACAGGAAAACTATTGGCTGCACCTGTGCCTGGAATACGAGCCAGATCCTGCCTCTGCTCCTGTAACGCTTTCTTGCCCAGATATTCAGGGACGCACTGAACAACTTCTCAGGAACAGGAGTACCAAAGACATCAACTACAAATGATTTCAATGGACACACTCTGTCACAGCCTCTCCCTCTCTCCAGCCCTTTGCAAGTTTATTTCCTAATTCCACCATTGCTCACACCTCCGCTGTTACCACCCCAATAGGAGCCACCACAATCCCCCCAAAGACTGTTGAGTCACATTTGCCCTGGGCTTTGTGGCTCCAACTGTCCACTCTTAGCCTTGCGGTCAGATAAAACATGTCAGATCACGTCACTCTTCAACCCCAAACCCTCTCAGGAGTTCCAGTCTTCCAGAATAGAAGCCTGAGTGCTTCATATTGCCCACTATACCCCCTCAGCCCAGCCCCCCACTTCAGGCCACAAGACCCTCCCTGATCCTTCTCTTCTGGCTTATTCCTCTCCTCATTCCTGGGTCCCCTCTCAGCTCCTCACTCACACAGGGCCTGCTCCCCCAGCAACCTGCTGAGTCACTCTCTCACCTGCTTTATGACTTCTCCCAGATGTCACCTCTCATCCAGGCCTTTCCTATCAACCCTATTTGGAATTAAACTCAGAGCATTCCTTTTCCAATGTTTTGCTTTATTATTTTTTTCAGAGTATTTAACATGATTTAACATATTTTTCTCCTATATATATATATATATATATCTTTTCTAAGTTTTGAGTTTTCCTATGCAAAGGACAGTTCACGAGGACAGAGGTATTTGCTAATTTTGTTGCTGTTCTATTCCTAGCAAAGTGCCTGGAACAGAATAGACACTACGTATTTCTTGAAAGGATGCACCTGTAGGAGTTATCTTCAAATTTTAAAAAAGACTTTGTGTAAACAGTTCTTCAGAAGATATCTTAAATGAAAGCTGAAGATACAAACAGGTAAGAACTTCTGGTAAACGTATGATATTGTGGTTAAAGTGTTATCATCATAGTATTAGCTGATGGTATATGGCACTTACTATATGCCAGGCTTTGTTCTAAGAACTTTACATATATTTACACAATTTATCTTTACAACAACCCAATGATAGAGTTACTATTATTTCCCCCATTATGCACATGTAGAAACTGAGGTACAGAAAGGTTAGGATACTTACCCAATATCACACAGCTAATAAAATGAGAGAAATGGATTTTGTCTGCTCATTCCCACCTTCACTGGTCCTGTAAGTCTCAGGCCTCACGAGTGACACCTGAGAAACTCACAGAAGCGCTGGAGTTCCCAGGGACTCAGTTTGACAACCACCCATCTGCAGGCTGGAGGTACAGACTGTGAGCTGTACTGTGACTGTATGATCTGGCCAGATCAGTCTTCTGACACTAGTACGTCCGTGCATTTATAAGTGTCATTTCTTTTTTTGAGTTGTCATGTCATCCTCAACAGCCTGGTAAACTGCTGGTTGTTTTTCGTGTGTCTCATTATTACAAGGCTTTACTCTGAAACTCCAGAGTTAATTTGTCCCTTAATAAACTGTACACATTTATTAATGCTGTTTCACATTGATTTACTATTACTTCTTTATGAATTCTAACTCCCCTAACAGACCATGAGCTCCTCGAACATGAAGACTGTGTCTCTGTTGCCTCTGCATCCCCACAACCAAGCATCACGACAGGAGACCTGGGAGACTTTTAGCAAACTCTCATTGATGTGTAGTGAACTTACCTGTCGAAGGTCACAAACCTGGAGAAGAGAAAAGACGGAATTAGAACCCGCTCTACTATATTATAAGACAGTGATCATCCCATAAAATGACTTTGCTTCTCTCTACTTCTTCACTTTAGATACTCAACACATCATTAACATCCATTATCTATCCTCTTCCTTGTAGTGTCTCTATGGCAACTCCAAAAACAAACTGGACATTCAAAATTCCCCTCAGCTGGAGTATTGAAACCGCAACTCACCACCTGGTTACAGGTACCAGTGAGAATGTTTTTCTCTGCTAGTAATAGAGTGCTTAGCTCTAAGAGACTTAAGCAATAAGGAGATTGTTATCCATTATAACAAAAAGTCTAGAGGAAGTAGAGCTGCAGGGTTTATTCATGGGTCAAGATGACCAAAGCAGTTTCCAGGCCTCCCCCATAGAAACACAACATTCAGTTAAAAAGAAGAGGAGAATTTTCTTTAATTCATCTGTTTTTCTTAAGGCAATGAAAAGTACACAAATCCTGACCTAGGTAAAAAAAAAGATTATATTTGAAAGGAGAGGGGGTCTATTACCATAGGGGAAACAATCACACCATGAGATCTGCAAGCATCCGAAACATCAGGCAGAAAAGGGCTGTTTTTTATAGAATGGAGTAAACAAGGTGTAAACAGCTGAGAATTGGGTGTGGGAGGTGGGATGAGGTAGGGTGGTATGATAGGACTGTAGATCAGAGAATGTTCTACCTGAGGCTAGCCTGTTTTCAGGAGGGGCAATGAAAGAGTGTTGTATGCAAGCTCAGGCTGAGGGTGGGCCAGAGTTCCAGGACCTGGGGAAGGAGAGAAGCTAAAGTAAAATATGGCCAAGTCAAGGAGGTAAATACTGTGTCCAAATTGGTCAGTGGGTACAAACAGTTCAGCTAATCATTTATGACACAAAGAATGGGAATTTGGAGAGCCTGTGTCTGGCCTTGTCATAGGCAGGCAAGGGGGCATCATGTGTCATCTTAGTCACATGGGAAGGGTGGGTCAGCTGTTTTGCAGAATATAAAGGTGAGGGGTTCTTTAACCATCACTATTTTCCAGGATCATAGGGTGATTAAAGTTCAACACTGACAGAGAGAACTTTTATCCCCAGAAGATCAGTGAGTAGACTACCGCTTAGTCCACTGGATAAGACTGGGTTGCAGGCCAGGCTTTAGCTGCAAGGAAGGATGTGAAAAAATATTAGGCATTTTCAGTGGTTACAACAGGACACAGATTTTTCCAGATGGGAAAGAGTAGAAGAGAGTGGGGAATGGCCCACCCCATTACCAAATGTGCCCTCCATCTATTTCTTCACCAAAAACAGCTTTCCAGTATAGGTTGGGGCAGGGAGAGCAATACACACGCCCTCCCACCTCTAGGGACTGACTGACAAGATCTAAACTGAGGGTGTTGCTACATCTTTGTCTTGTTCACTGCACACCTACAGCACTTGTGGCATAGAGCCACAAAACGCACCCAATAAGTATTTAAATTGTGTTATGTACAGATAAAGTATATTGCTGAAAATTTATTAAAAACCTAAGATTAATTCAATCATATGATTAATAAAAGGTAACTAATTGATTACTTTCAATATATCTATTACTAAATTCTCAATATTTACATTTTCTTCTCAGGGTCTGGATGTGTTAGGTAATGACTACACGTGAAAATGAATCTTCTTACAATTACGTAACTCAGGTCAAGTTCAAATGATAAGAATTATTTTTTTTAGTGCCCCTAAAAGCCAACAAGTATTTCTACCAAATTTTTCATTGTTGTTTTTTTAATGAACAAGGGTAAGTAGATATTACCCTTCTAAGTGTGTGCATATGAGATCCTTAAGCAACAACGATGCTCAAGAGACTGAAGTTTGGAGCTTAGCTGACTCTAGGAGAAGTAGTGAGAAAAGCTAGGCCCCTCCAAAGTAATACTATAATTGCCTGAGAAAAGAATACTCTCCGGTCAAGTTCATTATAGCATTATCTGGGGCAGTAGGGAACCGACCTAGGTGTCCATCACCAAGGGAGTATATAAGTAGAGAGATGTGCAAAACTAACCAAATAAAGTCTATAACACAATGCCACTTATGTAACTAAACATGCATCCAACATAATGCTTTTTTTTTTTCTTTTGCTGAGGAAGATTCACCCTGAGCTAACATCTCTTGCCAATCTTCCTCTTTTTGCTTGAGGAAGATTCACCTTGAGCTAACATCTGTGCCAATCTTCCTCTGTTTTGTATGTGGGTTCCCACTACAGCATGGCCACCAATGAGTGGTAGGTCCACACCAGGGAACCGAACCCAGGATGCCAAAGTGGAGCACACCAAACTTACCCCCTAGGCCACGGAGCTGGCTCCCCAACATAACACATTTTACATGAGAATATACAAGTTTATTAGAATATTTCCCTATGGTGAGGAAATGGAGGAAAAAGGAAACAACCAAGCAAAGGCCTTGCATGGACCAAGTGTCTTGTGAACTAAGGAACACAACCACTGTCTACTCCTGATCAAAAAGATTTCTCTTCTCCGAGTGAAGGTAAGTATTAAGTCAATGAAATCTATAAGAGGAAGAAAGGTAAAGGTCCAGGAAAAAAAATTCTACTAAATTTTAAAGAGGGCTATCAGCAATGAAAATTTCTTTATAATAATTTTCGTCACTCCCCAGTGTGCATGGAATAAAACACAAGACCACTTATCTGGAGTTTGAATGTTTCCTTTTGGTTGATCCCAGGCTACTTTTCTGGCCAAATCTCTCACTTTCTCTACCTGTTACTCCTGTGTGTGGGCCAAATGGAACTAAGTGTCACCTCCCATTCATTTACTCATCCACAAACATTATTTGAGGACCTACTATGTGTCAGGTAACAGACAGTCATCTCTGCCCTCATGGAGCTGACATTCTAGTGATGGAAGGTAGAAAATAAACAAAAAATGTCATAAATAAGTAAAATATATGGTGCTCTAGAAGGTTCTATGTATGCTCAACCAGAAGAAAAATGAGGAGCAGGGCTAGAAAAATCAGGACTGGCAGGGGACAGATGAATGAATTAGATAGTGTCACCTTATTGAGAAGATGCAATTCGAGTAAAGGCTTCAGAGGTAAGGGGGTCACCAAGCATGTTTTGGAGAAGAAAGTTCCAGGTTGAGAAAGATCTCAGTCTAAGTTTGAAGTGTGCCTGATATATGTGAGGTACAGCAAGGCCAGTGTGGAATAGCAGAGGAGGCAAAGAGAGAGGATGGGAAAGGAAGTCAGACAGGTAATGCCAGCCAGACCAGACGGGACCTGTGCACTTGGCTTCTACTCTGAGTAAATGGAGAGCAGAGGAGGAGGTGGTACATGGAATACATGAGATGACTTTCATTTTAAAGGCCCAATCTGGCTGCCGTGTGAGAACAAACTGTAGAAGAGGTGAGATTAGAAGCAGAAGGTTTGTTAAAAGGCTACTGCAGTAATCTGAGAGTCAATGGTGATGGGTGGCAGCAGTAGAGGTAGTTTGGAGTGGTTAGTTTCTGAAGATACTTTGAGTTAGAGCCAACTGGTCTCCCTGATAGATTGGGCATGGGCTGTAAGAAAAAGAAAAAAGTCAAAGGTGACTCCAAGGTTTTGGGTCTGAGAATTAGAACATGCAGCTACTGGAATAGGAGAGGCTGCAGGAGGAGCAGTTTTGGACGCATTTCGATTTTGAAGTTCACAAGACGTCCACGTAAGGGAGTGTCCTTGTCCCCAGTGTTCATACTCTTCTATCTAGAATTCTCTGTATTCCACCTTTTTCATTTTTTCCCCAATCATCTATCCACCAAAGCCTCACTCAAAAAATATTTCTCCTGTAAGCCAACCTTTATACTCACCACTTTTATAGGAAAAAAATACTTGTTTCTTTATTTAAATGAGAGTAATTTTCATTCATTCATCCATTCATTCTTACCCAGTTCACATCCATTTAATAATGATTGAGCATCTCTTGGCCACCACAAACTTTTTTAAGAAGCTGCAGATATAGTGAGAAAGAAGACCAGCAATATCACTGCTTTTGTGGAAATTTCATTCTAGTTGGAAGAAAGAGAAGAAAGTCAAGAAATAATTGGAAAGGGAATTTCAGATAGAGCCAAGTGTTGTAAAGAGCATGACAATGTGAAACAGAGTGCCTTGGAATGAAGGGACACCTTAGTAACATAGCTTAAAAAAGGCTTTCTGAGGAAGTGAGAGTGGAGGTGAGACAGGAGAGTTCAGAAGGTGTCAGACACACAAAGGGGGGGAAATTTGGGTGTGGGAGCTGTCCATGCAGAGTGAAAAGCAACTGCAGAATCAGTGGAGTGTGGCAGGGTTTGCCATGTGTACAGTAGAGCATACAGGGCAGTGAGGCAGAAGTTTAATCCATGAGGACAGAGAGTAAGGTCAGAGAGCTGCCATGGGACCAGATTGCACAGTGCCTTGTTAATCATGGGAAGGAGTTTGGATTTTGTTCCTGAAAGTGGAGGAAAGCCATCTCATCTTTCAGTCTTGAACCTTCCTGAATACAGGGCACATGAAAGATTCTGAATACAGAGAGTATCTTATTTCTAATGTTGAGGAGATGTTGTCATTAATAATAACAGCAATCACTTGTTATATATTCTAGGTCAGCACCTTTCATTTACCCTAGCAATACCATCCAGAAATCTTCACAAAACTCTAAAAGTCACTATCACCTCATCTTACCAATACATGAAAATGAGACTCAAATCGGTAGATGACTCACTGAGCTTCTGGTGAGGGCAGAACTCCAGCTTGGGTCAGCCTCATGCTGGAGTGACACAGCTAATAATAACAGGGTCATTCCTGACCCCAGGTCTGCTCCCCCACAGACCAGCACTGCTTCCTCTGCACCAAGATCCCACATCAATGTGCAGTTTTCAGTGTAATTAGGCATATAATGAATACTTACGTTGAGCAAGATAATGCTATTTTCTAAAGAGAATAATGAATATATGGAATAAGTTGTTGAACAAAGAGAATCTACTGGGGCATGAGAAATTAAAGTGTTGCCAGAGGGTCAAAATTAATTTTGGAAACATTGGTGGAACAGAGAATTTTACAAAGAGAAAATTGAGAAAATAAAAACTGCATGAGCTTAGTGAATAAAAAGGGCAAAACATCTATCCAAAGGTCTTTTGCCTTTGCTGGAATTCATTAACTTTTATTTGGGCTTCAAATCTTTGAAAAAGTTCTGCCTAAAGGAATTCCTTAATTTGGACTTAATGTGGCCTGTGGAGGCAAAGTGAGGTTTGGAGGGGCTCGGAGGCTGAGCAGATGCTGGGAAGAGTCCAAGACCACCCAGGGATGTCCAGAATCGATGCGCCACTCGGGGCAGAGCAGAAAGGAAGGGCTTTTTGATGTTGGACAGTGTGATAATGACTGCCTGGGAGCCAAAATCAATCTTTCTTATAAAGGCAGATGCCCTCAGAGAACACAGCACCTAGAGAGTTTAATACTTCTCTTGTCTGTCTTTGTCTCCTGGCAAATGACAAAGGTCTCACCACTACGAGTGTTTGTTAACTGCATAATCAGGATTCAGAGTTTTCAGGTCTTCAAGGATTATTTTCACTTCTCACCACCAGTTGAAAACTTTCAATATTTTTTCATAAACAGACACATAGTCTTTAAATTAATCAGAAAAGTGAAACAGAAGCAAAATCTCTATAACCCCCACATACAAGCACATTATTTTGTAATGCATTGCGTTTCCTTTACTATTTCACTATCTACGTATAGTTCATTGACCTATGTACACACTCTTGTTGCTTCTTTCTATTTTTTTTTAATTTGTAGAAATACTCATTACCTACACTGTAACAGGATTGTATAGTATAATATAGTGGTTAAAAGTACCTTCTCTGAAGCCAGGGTGCTTGACATTGAAGGATGATTCCACTATCTCCTAGCGACATAACCCTGGGCAAACAAAGATAATAATAGATTCCTGATAGTAAGTACTTAATGAATAACCACTCTCACAATAATAGTCATTATTATTGTGATTATTTACAAAATATATTCACATAAATTATCTTATATTTAAGGGTTCTGATACAAGAAAAGGCAACTTCCTGTTAAAGCTTTATAAAAAATCATTATCAGAATTTGAACACATTTTTTTCCACATGATGTAGAAAGTGGTGCCAGTAATCACCATCCTGTGCATGCCAACCCCAGAGCTTCCTACTGAAAACACCTGCAATTCTTAAGTTTTTTGTCTTTCTCTAGTCTCTAGAATGTGTACATCATGCACTAAATGAGCCATAAGTGTTGTAGAGTTGTTACCTCTGAAAGCAGACCTTAACCAATGACAGAGTTGGGGGACAAATAAGTACACCAGCTTCCAGGTCCCTTGGGTGAAACAACTCTGAAGTGTACTTTGTGTAGTCCCCAAGAAATCTCCAATAGGAGTGACCCCAGTTTCCCATAGTGACAACCTGTTTATTAACCATTTTTTAGTGGCTTCCTTCCTCATCTGTCTCACTTCTCTGCTCCTTTTCCTGTGCTTCCTGTGATCACTTCTCAAAAAAACAACTTGGACAAATCCATGTCTCAGGGTCTACTTCTGGGGAAATCCAATCTAAGATACACATTTTCAAAGGTCAACATATTTTTTTCTATTTTATCATACTCTTTAGAAATACAAATTATAATAACCATGCAATATTCAATTGAGGGAGATATCATAATTTAATTTACTAGTCCCCCCCTGTTGGGAATTATTTTATTTCCCAATTTGAATGTTAAAATATTGCCAGAATGAATGAGTATCTTTGTGTAAAGAAGCCTAAAATAATCAAGCATAATTTCCACAGTTAGCTTCTCAAATAAGGAATTACTGGCTCAAAAAATATAAGCTCTTAAATATCTCTTGAGTATATATTTTAAAACTGATTTCCAGCAACTGACTTTAAGGATTCACTATTCACTATTGCCATTAGCAAGGTACAATTCTCTAATTCTTTAAATCATTGTTTTCATAAAGTGTTCATTTTACTTAACCTGTGCTCATTTCAAAGAATAAATTTATTTCCCATTATCAATTTCAATTTGGGTGGCAGAATAGCCTGGTGGTTAAGAGCCCTCACCTGGGAGCCAATTAGTTCCATCCTAGGGCTGCCTCTTAGTTTAGTTTACCACCCATTTAGTTTAACATGTGACTCTTCCTACAAAGGCTTATTGAAAAGTTACCAGTCACGTTCTTCCAGAATGTTACTATTCCCTCTTCTGTACTACCATAGCATATGTCCATGCTTCTGGGAATCATTTATAACACACAGCCTGCTAGATAGGATAATAATCATTCCTATTCATATATTCCAGTTTCCTTGTATACTCAATGACTAAAATAGAGTGGGCACTGAATATGTATTTAAGAAAATGAGGATATCCAGACCAATCTTGGTCAGGAATGAATATAATCATACCAGTATCACTAAAAACAAAGAATTCACTGATCACCTAAGATGTACCAAACATTTTACATGAAAGTCATTCAGTTCTGATAATGATCTCACAAGCTAGGGATTTCCAACTCTAGTTATGAGTGTAACAGGTTTAATAGTGTCTCCCCAAAATACATGTCCACTAAGAACCTCAGAAAGTGACCTTATTTGAAAATAGGGTCTTTGCAGATGTAACTAGTTAAGTATCTCAAGATGAAGTCATCCTAGATTGTGGGTGGCCCCTACACCCAATGAATGGAATCCTTTTAAGAAATGGAGTGGACACAGATGGAGAGACACAAGGAAGAAGGCAACGTGAAGATGGAGGCAGAGATTGGACTTATGTTGCCACAAGCCAAGGAATGTCAGGAGCCATCAGATGCTGGGAAGGGACAAGGAAGAATTCTCCCCTAGAGCTTTTAGAGGGAGTTTGGCCCTGCCATGTCTTGATTTTAGACTTCTAGCTTCCAAAACTGTGAGAGAATAAATTCCTATTATTTTAAGCCACCAAATTTGTGGCAAATTTTTACGGCAACTCTGGGAACTAGTACAATAAGTGAAGAAACCAATGCTCTGAACATGTCAATCTACTTCTCTGAACTTCAATTTTCATGTTGGTATGTGGAGGAGCTTGGGTTTTCCTGTGTTTCCAGGACAAACACCACATCTTGTGCAAAGCTTCCCAGGTTATCAGAGATGAACAGCAGAAGTCCTTCAGCACATGCAAAGAATGGGGTAGACATTGATCAAATGATAAGTTTAAAGTACAGTCCAAATTAGTCTGATTTTAACACATTTCCTTCATTTTAGAAAGTTTACATTAAATCTTTCCAGCCCCACCACCTTTTACAGTTTCACTGTTATGACAAACAATACAGTGAGTTGGCCTTGCAACTCTTGTTTTCATGACCTAATAAAAGTACTACCACATTTATCAGCCAACCAGTCATCTATATCTGCTTATGGATCCAACTTGATAACAGCAGCGCATGCTTTGATAACATTAATACCTCCAACCTCTCTCCATCAGAAATGTCAAATAAACAGAACCTGTTTTCCACAGCCTCAGTCACAAAATGATAGGACATTCTTTTTCCTATCATTGAGAAAGATTTTGCTAAATATGTAAAGGATTATTAATTTAAAGGCATTTGAATTTTCCTTAAAATGATTTCTTCCATTTCCAGCAGTAGAAGGACTACCTTGTTGTTTGGGAAAGTACAGAGAAATTTAAGGTGGAACCTATCCATTTGTCATCATGAAGGAAAGGTGGGATTTTGTACAATTTGACTTTTCAAATGTTACATTCTACAGAATTGTCATGGTATTTTAATCATTGTCCATATATTGTATTTTGTCCTGATCACAGACCCCATGTTTCAATTTCCCAGAATTTTCCAGAGGTTACTAAATTATCTTATTCAATCATTTTACCTTTCTTTCTTCTTCCAATAAAGTAGAAAGTAGTCAGGAAGGAAAGTCAAAGAGATGCCCTGGGCTTCCATATGTGAGTCCTCTAACATGACTCAAGATTAGAAGACGTTTGAAGATGAAAAGAGAAGCAAACTTGAATACTATGAGAAAAACACTATTACATTGTGTGATATTTGAGTAAAATCATTATTTTAAGGCTAATTCACCACTTCTTTATTACCTGGAAGGTAGGAAGAACTCATTTAGACTATAGGATCTGCTAGTGAATGAGCAATATTGGATAAGTCATTAGGCTTCCCTGGCCTCCCTTTCCATATCCAAAAATTTAAGACGAATAAATACTCCATGAAGTTATAGTGAGTTTTTGTTGTGAAATTACAACTAAAAATACCTAGTACCATAACTAAATATTTTAGGAACACAATAAATAATAATAAAACTCACAATCTCATAGGGCCACAACTCATGAGTTCTGCAAAATCAAATAATAATAAAATAGTAGAGTTGGGTTTTAGTTTCTACTATCAGAAAATCTTGGATCTCAGTCACCAAAACAGCCCCTATTGAGTGAGGGCTGCCTAGAGTGCCCAATTGGCTAGGACTGAGAATAATTACTAGGGAAGATTAATTACTAGCTATTATTTATCACACATCGACTGTGAACCAGGTACTGTGCTGAGTTCTGTGCTAGGATCTCTTTTTTTGAGACGTCTAAGTAGAATTTCCTCTGCTGAACTCAGAATTGTCCTTACCTTCAAGAAAGACCTGGAATCTAACCCAGAAACCAAATTTCTCCTTACTGTGAGGACTCATGGGCTTTCCCATAGCCTCTTCAGGATTATCCAGATGAACCTCAGTTTTCAACTTCTGTGTAATTTATACTCTTAAGTTGGGGCCCTGATATTTAACTTTTATGTAGACATAGAATAGGGCAGTGATATTGATCTTATCTCACTATGGGACTGTTCCCAGTTCCCACTATGGCTGTGTTCTCAGAAATTCATCTGTGGACACTTGAAACAGTAAAGAAAGAATGGTCTAGCTTCTAAGCCAGGGAAAGGGAGTGTTACTACCCCAACCAAAACCATTCTTTATGGAGTGCCCAAGACCCTGACAGTGATATCCAGTGGTTTTCTTTCTAACCTTATGAGAACCTCATGCCAGACATCAACACTGCTAGTATGTACTCTCTTCTTGAAGCACTTTCTTCTTTTGTCTTTCATTCACAACCACACACCTACGTGTTTTTTGGTATCTCACCAGCTCTCCTTCCCTAGAGGCTCCTATTTTGCAGAATGTCTATGGACTGTGTTCCTCAGAATTCAGTCCTGTTTTATTTATTTTTTGTTCTTTCCATATACTCTCCCTAAGTGATCAAAAACATTCCATTAAATATAATCAACAAATGGAAGATTCTCATCACAGTATCATGGTGAAATAATGTTGAGCTCTTGTATCATCTATGCTGCTTCTATGAGACATTCCCTCTTAGATATCTCAGGAGCATCTCAAAATTTACATGACAATTTTACGCAGAAATAATTTTTTAAAAAATTTTATGGAAGTCTTCAAACATACAAAAAGCTAGAGAGAGATGAGCTCATCACTTAGCTTCTGTAATTATCTATAGAAATGAAGTCTTCCTCAAATGTACTCCTCCAACTCAGTTTTCACCACTGTAGCAGTAAGCCTAACCAAAAGCACTATTTCTTAAGAAAAAAATTATTCAGTATTCTTAACTAATTCCTTGTCTTCATTCTTCACATCCAAATTATTACTCAGTATCTTGATCATAATTCCTAAACACGTCTTGATAACAAGAACTTTGCTCTATATCCAATGTCACCATCATAGTCTAGAATCTAGACCACCATTTGTCCCCCTCCAGGTCTATCAAAATAATCTCTCCTTTTCCACATATGCAGTATTTCAGGACTCTCTCCAATAAAAAATGCCATTAACTGCTAGGCAGCCTTCAGTAATTATCTTTGTTATAAGGAATAAAATAGAAACCACTGACAATGGCCTGCCAGGCTTCTTATGTTCCAGTCTTGACTCACTCTATGCCCAGCTTGTGTCTTTCCCCATCTTGTTCACCACACTTCAGGCTTACAGGTTTTCTTTCAGTTCTGAAAAAGTTCAAACTCTTTCCTGCATTATACTTTGACATATGATCATTTGCTCTAACTTGAATACTCTTTCTTCAACTCTTGACTAAGTTCTGTTTATCATTAAACTGTGAAATTAATTAATTTAATTAATTAATTAATTAATATTTTCTTCATTTGAAAGATCCACACTATCTAAAGTGGCTGTCCTAATCTTCCACAAAGACCTATAACCTAACCTAAGAATCTCATTTTTCCTTACCATAAGGATCCATGAGCTTTTTTCACAGGCCCTTTGGGTATACCCATATGAATCTCAATTATTATCTGTATTAATTACCAGTTTCTTTCCTGTTGGTATCATTTATAATTAGTGTGATAACTTTTTTTTATCTTTTTAAATACTAGATAATATAAGTGCTGTGAAGACAGAATTGATGTCTCTCCTACTCCCTATTGTAGCTCCAAAGCCTAACATTGATTTGGCCTGTACTTTCACTGTCTAAAGAAATGAAAGGGATGGTGGAGGAAGAAGTCTGTTGGAGTGGGTTTAGTGTGGCTAGTGTGAAGATAAACCACTTGTGAGACTATTTCTGTGAATTTGAAGAAAAAATACAGGAGTAGTCAAATAAGAATGAGGGAAAAAGTATTGTTTGTTTCTTTTTCCTTTTTCTCATTTTATTTATTTTTTTATTGTGGTAACATGGTTTATATCATTGTATAAATTTCAAGTGTACATCATTATACTTCTATTTCTGCATAGATTACATCATGTTCACCACTCAAATACTAATTACAATCCATCACCACACACATGTGCCTAATCATCCCTTTCACTCGCCTCCCTCCCTTCTTCCCCTCTGGTAACCACCAATCCAATCTCTGTCTCTATGTCTTTATTTGTTGTTGTTTTTATCTTCTACTTATGAGTGAGTTTATATGGTTTTTGACCTTCTCCCTCTGACTTATTTCTCTTAGCATAATACCCTCAATGTCCATCCATGTTGTCACAAATGGCTGGATTTCATCATGTCTTATGGCTGAGTAGTATTCCATTCTGTATATATACCATATATTCTTTATCCATTCATCCCTTGATGGGCAATTAGGTTGCTTCCAAGTGTTGGCTATTGTGAGCAATGCTGCGATGAACACAGGGGTGCATGTATCTTTACATATTGAAGTTTTCATGTTCTTTGGGTAAATATCCAGCAGTGGAATAGCTGGATTGTACGGTAGTTCTATTCTTAATTTTTTGAGGAATCTCCATACCATTTTCCACAGTGGCTGCACCAGTTTGTACTCCCATCAGCAGTGTATGAGAGTTACGTTCTCTCCACATCCTCTCCAACATTTGTTGTTTCCTGTTTTGTTAATTATAGCCATTCTGACGGGAGTGAGGTGATAATTCATTGTAGTTTTGATTTGCATTTCCCTGATGGTTAAGATGTTGAACATTTTTTCATGTGCCTGTTGGCCATCTGTGTATCTTCTTTGGAGAAATGTCTGTTCAGATCTTTTGCTCATTTTTTAATTGGGTTGTTAGCTTTTCTTGTTGAGATATATGAGCTCTTTATATATTTTGGAGATTAACCCTTTATCAGGTAAATGGTTTGCAAATATCTTCTTTTGATTGTTAGGTTGTCTTTTCATTTTGTTGATGGTTTTCTTTGCTGTGCCGAAGCTTTTTAGTTTGATGTAGAATGTACCAGAGCATGTGTGTGTGCTAATGGAAATGATTCAACAGAAAGATGGATGCTTATGGTTCAGGAGAAACAGCATAGCCAAATAGAGCGAGAAGGAATGAGACACAGGCTCTAGATCGGGGGAACTGACCTTTGATAGGGGAAGAGGCAATTCTTTCTCTGTATAAGTATTAAGAAAGTAAAGCCAAGTAGAAGTGAGACTATGGTCGATAATAGGAAAATAAGATAGGTTGTCTTTATCAATTTCTTTTTTTCTCAGTGTCATTTGAGCAATATCATACTTGAGAGTGGATATAAAAGGAATGGTATGGCATTCTCCGGAAGATAGATGTTATACAATGTTTATTCCTGGGAGTGAAAAACGATCCTTCTAGAAAAACACAGAAGAGACTGTGATAATATTGAGTGCCCATTTTGACTTGTACTACAGTTTTAAAGTGAAGCTACCAAGAATGGTTGTGAGGTTTTCTCCAGCAGTACAGCACCCAGCTGAGAGTTTCTCCCTACATTTGGACTGTGACCGGCATTGTATTGTCATCAGAAATATCTTTAATTTAATTATTGCAATGAATGAAGAGTGTAAGTATTTTAATGTACTGAGTCAATTAATAATATGAGTTGGTCCCTATTATTATGCCTGTTTTGCTGATGTAGAAACTAAAGTTTAGAGATCTTAAGTGACTTACCCAAGCTCTACTGCTTGAAGTGGGATAGTCAAGATTGCAGCCTCACAGTGGCTCTGATCCCATTATTTTATCAACCACATATAAAAGTCAGAAACACAAAGGTTAGAACTCAAGGGAAAGGAGGTAGAAGACTCAACTGAAAGACCAAGTCTCTAAGGGAAGGGAGGTGTGTGTCCCAAAAGCACTCCAGTAAAGAGAGACTTCGAGAGCACTTAGTGGGTTCCTTCCCAGCCTAACTTACTCCCAATGCTCAGAGCCCAGAGAGTCCCTGACAATGTGATATGTTTGTATTTATATTTTCTATACAAATGGAAAATGAACCACTTACGGTTCACTCTCCATGGTGGCCCCATGTGGGTGTGGTGTCTGTCTCTCCTGGTCAGCCCTCTCACCAGCAAGTTCCATCTCCTCCAACAACTTTCTCTCCTTGACAATCTGCCTCCTTCATTTTCTCTTTATTTAAACCAGGCATAAATCAAGGTCCTTCACTTTTATGTAACCAATTAAAAAAAAGAACTAAATGCTTCTCAGAAATTAGATCCAAGTGCACAATTTGAAAGTGACATATTTACATTATGTCAGAAGTGAAAAAAGGCAGGTTTCTCCTCTCCAAACATATCTGTTCTCATAAACACATTCTAAAGAGTATATGTTGATTAAAACTACACCTTTAGCTCATTTTTGTTGTTGTTGTTAATAGGCTTGATTTCAGCATTGACTGTTAAAAGGAAAACAAATTGTTTTTCTTATTTGAGGACTTTGAAGACAATTCTTTCAAACATAATTTTACCTTGATATGGTAAAAGCTTTGTTAAATAGAAATTTAGGGCTATTAACAACAGACTTTGAATTGATCTTACTTTAATTAGAAGGAGAATATGGTCTTGGGTCTACTACTGCCTAGCTGTAGGTCCTTAAGTATTTTGTTAAAATGTGCTCTGAAATTACATCAGTTCACTTACATGTTACCCGAGTTTAACAATATCCACTATATTCTAGATTCAAACTCAGAACAAAAAGATCCCAAAGTGTGGCATAACATGAAGAAGTTTAGATGGCTTTTGGTTGTGGACTTTAATCCCATCTCTGTCACTTTTTTCGTTATATGGCTATGGGTCATTAATTTGTCCTATCTGACACTCAGTTTCTTCCTCTGTAAACTGAGGGCAAACAGCACTTATTTTGCCTGGTTGTTTTAATGGATAAATAAGGCAATATATGTGAAAAGACATACCAAATGACCAGAATACAATGAAGATACTCAGTTGTTATTAATTGTCCTTCTCTTCCTTATCATAGCTCTTTATAGTCCTATATGAGGGTTGATTAAAACAATAAGTACTGCAAATATTTGATAATTTAAAATAGTATTATAAGTATAAAGTTTATTAATGAAGAATGTGGTAAGTTCTTTGACTGAGTTGTAAGGTACATTTGCATAAAGTAACATAGCTGCAGTAATTGCCCTAAGCTCATGAGAGTGTGGAATGAGAATAATATAAAGTTTGTATAGTCAAGTCCTGACATTTTAAAGCTGAGAAAATGAGACACAAAATGTTAAATATAACCGGACCAAGCAGGTTGTGCTATAGCATTGCAAATATGACATACTTGCTAAAGAAATGCCTTGCAAATCATTTGTAAATAAATCTTTGATTTTATAAAGAAAGGGTTAAGAATTCCTAAAATAACATAATTCCCAAATACAGAATAAGAGGGAAAGACTAGACCAAGCCCACACTTGCAGTTACTTTGCCAGTGAGAATAAAACAACACACAGGTGGTTGAATGAGTTGTTCAGACAGCCAGACTTCTCCAGGTGCACCATCAAGTAGCTCACCTGATCATCAGTGGGTTCCAAAAGGGATTGAACCTAGCTGGGGAACATTCAGAAGGCTACTTCAGATTCTGTCTGAACTACCAAATTGATCTGTACTAACATGGACTTAGCATGGAGTAGAAGAGAGAGGGAATTTGGGACTTAGGGATCCTCCCTGACGTCTTTCTTATGCTGTATGTTATATGTGCTTAGGGCCCACCCTACCAGTCACAGACAAGTGCAGCAAAACTGTATTCTTAGTTACTCTTGCCCAAATTAGACAAGTGAGATTAGTTATTTTCTATATATTTCTTCACAATCCTCATACCTATTCACATCTATTCTTCATACTTCCTATCTTCTCTAGATTTTTGTGTAGTCACAACATTCACTGCATTGGTACTGTGTGCTAGATATACCACTGGGTACTGGCCAACTGGGGATACAGTCATTGATGAATATGGCAGAGCATCACTTTTAAGGAACTTAGTCTAGCATACTGTAATGTGATGATAAGGATATGGATATGTGTGTGTGTGTGCGTGCATGTGTATATATATCATATATATATATGAAATAAAGGAAAACCACCTGTTATGAGTTGAATTGTATCCCCCAAAATTCATATGTTGAAGTCCTAACCCCAATTAACACAAAATATGGCCTTATTTGGAAATGTGATTATTGTAGATGTAATTAGTTAAGATGAGGTCATACTGAGGTAGGATAAGCCCCTAATTCAATATGACTGATGTCTTTATAAAAAGGGGAAATTTGAACACAGACATGCACACAGGGAGAAAGCCATGTGAAGGTGAAGATAGAGATCCAGGTGATGTGCCTTCAACCCAAGGAACACCAAAGATTACCAACAAACCACCAGAAAGTTAGGAGAGAAGTCTGGAACAGATCCTTCCCTAGGACCATAAAAGGGAGCATGGAGATGTCAACATCTTCATCTCAGACTTCTAGACTCCATAACTATGAGACAATAACTTCTATTGCTTAAGCCACCCAACTTACAGCAGCCCTATCAAACTAATACACTCAAATGAAAAGAAGTAAAGGCTGTTTATTCAGATTACATGTGTGCGTGTGTGTATATATATATATATATACACACACACACACATATATATATACAAGAATAATTTCAAATATCATGTAACTAAAAGATGCTCATTTTCTGGAAATAGGGGTCAAACTAACAAATTCATATATCATGAGATAAGCAAATACTTTGCAATGGGAAAGAGAAATAGATGATTTCTAAAGGACTCTTAGGACCAAAACATTAATATTTGATAAAATATAAATACCAAATATTTACTCTTGAAGTAAGTTCAAAATGACAGCAACAATCAAATATCAGAACTTGCAACACATTATTATATGCTTAGTATTTCTCTGTTGAATTAATCGGAGCTAAATAATAATAAGTTTGGTGTTTACTGTGTGTCAGGTACTATACTAAATAATTTATATGCATTAACTCATTTAATTCTCAAAATATTCTTATGAGATAGCTACTAATATTAACCTAGTTTTATAGATATGGTACTGAGTCTTTGAGAGTCTAAATAATGTTCTAAGATCAAACCAGCTAATACATGACGGATCAGTCTAGGACTCACATCCATTTAGTTTATACCCTTAAGAATTGCTTTGCAGGGCTGGCCCAGTGGCACAGTTGTTTAGGTTGCACTTTGGGAGCCCCCAGTTCACTGGTTTGGATCCCAGGCGCCAGCCTATGCACCACTCAGCCATGCTGTGGCGACGTCCCATATAATGTAGAGGAAGATGGGCACAGATCTTAGCCCAGAGCCAGTCTTCCTCAGCAAAAAAAAGGAGGATTGGAAATGGATGTTAGCTCAGGGCTGGTCTTCCTCACAAAGAAAAAGAAAAAAAAAAGAATTACTTTGCATTATCTGTATATATTGTTACTATTTGAAAATTTATGAAATGCACATCTCCTTAAGAAATTCTCCATTTTCCACATGAGGGCTGGAGCTCCAGCCAAGTTGTTGAGTTGGCCCTGACTCCTTTGCAGAGCCCTTCAGAGCAGCATACTGCAGCCTCTGCCCCACTTCCTCAAGCCTTAGGCCTCAGTCATTATACCTTGTGACATAACATAAAGCACTATGTCTATGGAGCTACCAGAGGTGGGTTTCAATACTAGTTCCACAACCTGTAGCTATGTTATTTAATGATATAGAAACAATTTCTCTACCTGTAAAATGAAAAAAAAATTACTTCAAGTAGTTTTATATATTAAATGAGAAAATGTATCTAAAACATTCATCCAGCATGTAGCAGAAGTGCTTTAAAGATTATAAAGTCTTCCATATTTAATGTAACATGGCATTTGAAGAGAGCTTTCTGAGCAGGGGACTCTAATTAATAGCTCTCCAGTGACCATATGCTGGGAAGTAACTGCGTAATGTGCACATCACCAGGGAAAAAGGTGAGCCCTCCCACGGGATTCCAGCAGGGTCGATGCCTAGGTGAGGGACTGTAGACCAATGCTGAGAAAGGTTGAGTGCTTGCCAGAAACAAAAATAGTCAGCTATTGTCATTATAATAATAAAATTATAATTGCCAATAATATGCATTGAAGTTTGCATATTTCTTATACTGTGTTTCTGAAGTTCCATATACTGTGCCAATGCAATTTAACAATGCTTTTCTAATTCAATCTTTACAACAAACTTCTCTAAGCTAAATCAATGTTATTGATGAGTAAAATGAAACTCTGAATCTGCCAAGATCACAAAGTGAGCAAGTGGCTGACTTATGATTCCAATTCAGGATTTCTGCCCTCATGTTCTATACTGGATATCTTAGGGGGTTGTTGGGTCCCAAACCAGGAAGCTAAATTATTTCATGAAATATGAGGAGCAACTTTAGGACTAAAGTGATACAAAATCAAGACTAAGAACCAAGTAAATGTGGAAAAGAACAAGGCTCAGAGCAAAGATTATACCCACAAGTTGATCTAAAAATCCCGTAGTGCTTGGAATTCTGGAGAGAGAGCAGAGTAGGAGACAGCAGGGATCTGTCTTCTCACCTAGACAACTGCTACTTTGTTGAATTCATTTTATTAGTTCTGACAGGATTTTTGTGGAATCTTTAACGTTTTCTACAGAAAGGATCGTATCATCTGCAGAGACAATTTTACTCTTTCTTTTCTAATATGGATGTCTTTTATTTCTTTTCTACCCTAATTGCTCACCAAGGGCTTTTGTTGACTAGGAGTGGTGAAAGCAGGCAGACTTGCTTTGTTCCCGACCTTAGAGGAAAAGCTTTCAGTCTTTCATCATTGCGTATGATGTTCACTGTGGGTTTTTCATATGAGGCTTTTATTATGTTGAAATAATTTGCTTCTATTACTAGATTTTGGAGAGTTTTTAGCATGAGAGAGTATTGAATTTTGTCAAATGTTTTTCTTCATCAATTGAGATGATCATATTTTTTTTCTTCATTCTGTTAATGTGGTGTATTACGTTGATCAATTTTCGTATGTTGAAACATCCTCGTATTCCAGGAATAAATCCCTCTTTGTCATGGTGTAAAATCCTTTTAATATGCTGCTGAATTTGATTTGCTAGAAATTTGTTGAAGATTTTTTGCATCAATGTTCATAAGGGTTGTTGGTTTGTAGTTTTCTTCTCTTGTAGTGTCTTTGTCTGATTTCAGTATAAATGCAGGCCTCAAAGAATGAGTTAGGAAATGTTTCCTTTTCTTCAAATTTTTGCAAAAGTTTGAGAAGGATTGGTATGAGTTCTTCATTAAATATTTGGTTAAATCATCAGTGAAGTCATTGGGACCAGAGTTTTTCTTTGTCAGGAGATTTTAGATTACCAATTTAATCTCCTTATCAATTATAAGACTATTCAGATTTTTGATTGCTTCATAATCTAGTCTCACTGGGTTTTGTGTTTCTATGAATTTGTCCATTTTATATCTTATCCAATTTGTTGGTGTACAACTGTTCATAGTACCTTCTTACAATCCTTTTCATTTTTGGAGAACTGGTAGTAATGTCCCTACTGTCATTTCTGACAATAGTAATTTAAATCTTCTTTATTTCTGAATCCATCTATCTAAAGGTGTGTTAATTTTGTTGATCTTTTTGAAGAAACAACTTTTGGTTTTACATAATTTCTCTATATTGTTTTTCTATTCTTTATTTTATTTATATCTCCTATATTTTTTATTACTTTCTTTCTTTTGCTAGCTTTGTGTTTAGTTGTTCTTCTTTTTCTAGTTTCTTAAGTTGTAAAGTTAGGTTGTAATTTGAGACCTCTTTTGTTTTTTAATGTAAGCCTTTATAGCTATAAGTATGTCCCTTAGCACAGCTTTCATTGGGTCTCATAAGTTTTGGTATGTTGTGTTTCATTTGCATTCATCTCTAAGTATTTTCTATTTTCCCTTGTAATCTTTTTTTATTAACTATTTTTTTAAGAGTGTGTTTCTTAATTTCCATAAGTATGTGAATTTTCCAGTTTTCTTTCTGTTATTGATTTCTAACTTTATACTCTTGAAGTGGAAAAGACATTTTGTATGATATCTATCTTTTAAATATATTGAAACAATTTGGACCCTGACATATGGTCTATCCTGGAAAATGTCCCATCTGCAACTGAGAAAAATGTGTATGCTCTTGTTGTTGGATAAAGTATTCTGTATATGTCTGTTACATCTAGTTGGTTTATTGTGTTGTTTAGTCCTTTATTTACTTAGTTATCTTCTGTCTGGTTGCTCCATCCATTACTGAGAGTGGGGCATTGAAGTCTCCAACTATTATTGTAGAACTGTCTATTTTTCCCTTCAGTTGTGTCAGGTTTTGCTTCATATATTTTGATGGTCTGTCATTAGATGTATAATGTTTATAACTTCTATCTTTTTTCTATAGGGAACCTTTTATTAATATATAATTCTTCTTTATCTCTTATAACCTTTTTTGATTTAACAAGGCAAGGCTGCCTGCTTTCACCACTTCTATTCAATGTAGTACTAAAAGCTCTAGCCAGAGCAATTAGGGAAGAAAAAGAAATAAAGGACATCTAAATCAGAAAAGAAAATGTAAAATTATCTCTGTTTGCAGATGATATGATCCTTTCTGTAGAAAACCTTAAAGATTCCACACAAAACACGTTAGAACTAATAAAATGAATTCAACAAAGTAGCAAGATACAAAGTCAATACATGAAAAGCAGTTGCATTTGTATACAAAAACAATGAACAGTATGAAAAGAAAATTGCAAAAATAATTCCATTTACAATAGCATCAAAAAGAATAAAATACTTAGGAATTAACTTAACCAAGGTGGTGAAAGATTTGTAAAATAAAAACTTCAAAACATTGCTGAAAGAAATGAAAGAAGACATAAATAAATGAAAACGTATCCCATGTTCATAGATTGGAAGACAGTATTGCTGAAATGCCTATACAATCCAAAGTGATGTACAGATTCAATGCAATCTCTATCAAAATCCCAATGATGTGTTTGCAGAAATACAAAAACCCATTCTGAAACTAATGTGGAAGCTCAAGGGACCCTGAATAGCCAAGACAATCTTGAAAAAGAACAAACCTACAGGACTCACACTTTCTGATTTCAAAACTTACTATAAAACTACAGCAATCAAAACAATGTGATACTGGCAAAAGACAGACATATAGACCAATGGAATAGAATAGAATGCCCAGACATAAACCTTTAATATATGGTCAAATGATTTTTGATAAGGGAGCCAAGATCAGTCAATAGGGAAAAGGCAGTCTTTTCAACAAATGGTCCTGGGAAAACTGGATAGCCACATGCAAAAGAATGAAATTGGACCCTTACCTAACACCATACACAGAAATTGATTCAAAGTGGATGAAAGACCTACATGTAAGACAGAAAACCATGAAAGTCAGAAGAAAACACTGGACAAAAACTTCATGACATTGGATTTGGCAGTGATTTCTTGGATTTGACACCAAAGGCACAGGTAACAAGATAAAAATTAAATGAATTGGACTTGCTGAAAATTTAAAAAATTTGTTCATCAAAAACGCTATCAATAGAATAAAAAGTAACCCACAAGAATGGGAGAAAATATTTTAAAATATATATCTCATATATATATTTATGTATATATATATGTATATGTATATACAGTCATGCATTGCTTAATGACAGGTATACGTTCTTAGAAATGCATCATTAGGCAATTTTGTCGTTGTGCGGACAACATAGAGTATACTTAAACAAACATAAATTGTATAACCGAGTACACACCTAGGCTATATCTGGTACTAATCTTATGGGACCACCTTCATATATGCAGTCTATCATTGACATAAACACTACTGTGTGGTGCATGACTGTATGTGGTGCATATAGGTATGTATATGTATTTATATATATGGATATACGTACAGAATATATAGAGAACTCCTAAAACTCAACAAGAAAAAAACAAACAACCTGAATGAAAAATGGGCAAAGGGCTTGTATAGATATTTTTCTAGAGAATTTATACAAATATCCAATAAGCACATGGAAAGATGCTCAGTATCACTATTCATTATTGAAATGCCAGTCAAAGCTACAAAGAGATACTACCTCACACCCGTTAGGATGGATACTATAAAAAAAAGAAAGAAAACAACAAATGTCAGTTAGAATTTGGGGAAATTAAAACCTTTGGACACTGTTGGTGGGAATGTAAAATGGTACTGCCATTGTGGAAAACAGTAGGGTAATTCTTCAAAAAATTAAAAATAAAATTATCATATGATTCAGCAATTCCACTTCCAGGTATATACCCCAAAGAATTGGAAGCAAGTTCTCAAAAAGATATTTGTACACCCATGTTCATAGCAGCATTATTCACAATAGCTAAAACATGGAAGCAACTCAAGTGACTGTAAATTGATGAATGGATAAGCAAAAAATGGCATATGCATACAATGAAATATTATTCAGCTTTTAAAAGGAAGGAAATTCTGCAATATGCTACAATGTGGATGAAGCTTGAGAATGTTACATTAAGTGTAATAAGCCAGCCACAAAACAACAAGTATTGTATGATTCCACATATGTGAGAAACTCAGAGGAGTCAAAATCATAGAGACAGAAAGTAGAATGGTGGTTGTCAGGGTGAGACAGGGGAGGATAGGGAGTTATTGTCTAATGGGTATAGGGCTTCACTTTTGCAAGGTGAAAAGATTTGTGGAGCTGGATGGTGATGATGGTTTTACATTATGAATGTATTTAATATCACTGAACTATACTAAAAAACGCAAAATTGTAATCTTTATATTATGTGTATTTTACTACAACAAAAAGAATTGAAAATAAAATTCTGTAGTAATCAAATCTCAGTTTTGTTTGCTCTTAGTGTTGTGTGTATATATGAATAGGCTTAGTAGAGCTCAGGGTCAGGGTCACCCAGACACATATTAATGGGCTGGTCATCTGGGCATCTGCTGGAGGTATCAATCTACAAGGGGACTAACATATCAGTGGAATAAATAGGAAATATGGTGCCAGTTAACATGGGTTTCTGCACATAATTCAAACAAATGGTAAATTATAAATTGTTTTATTTGCCATTGAGTAGACATAATAAATCCCTTACTTTGAATATTCACATGGAGTAGTAAGAAGCTATTTGTCATTTGTCATAACCTATTGCCTTCAGAGGAGGGAGAACTCTAGCAACCAGATCATCTTTCCTTTAGTGAGTGAAACAAAATCCTCAAAAACAAAAGCATTTTCCACTCTTGAAAAAAACGTTAAGTAATAGATGCAGAAATAAAAAGAAGCAGGGGCAAAGTGAACTGGCTCTAACAGAGGAACTGAGAAGCCTGTGGAAAGGAGTGAAGAGAAAGGGAAGTCAGAAAAGTAGTCAAGAGCCAGGAAACCTGAGCACAAGGAAAGAGAAAACAGAGACTTAGAAAACTGTGATGCAAAGAGGAAGGGATATCGTTACTTCAAAGCTCAGTGCTGGGCCATGGGAACTCATCTTCTCTATCTCACTCACAGAACCTTCAGTAAGCTCTGCATTTCTCCCTAATACTCCTAGAATGTGTAGTTTTGTTTTGGGGGGCCTGAAAAAGTTGAAGAGAAGACATCTTACACATGAGTAATAAACATAAGTGAAGACATATTCAATTTAGATTAATTGAAAATCTAGTTTTTCTCTGTTTCCAATTTAACATAACATTGGATTGAAGAGGAGGGGAGATTATGACCCTGCCAAGGGCATTCTAGTGTTCTATTTGGTCTCAGGTAGATACAACCTCGTTCACTTACCACAGGCCTATTCAAAAAACTTCACTGTCAGTCTTTTCAAGGTACTAATTAAGAGATATTGACTAAGCCAGGACAGTATGGGCCCCCACTGCAATACAGCGTGATGGTTTACCTCATAAGAATGGAGTTCTTCCAGTTTACACAGAATTTTGTTGGTTCTGAGTTTTCCTGGAAGATAATTAATTAAACTGGGAATTGGACAGCAAATATTGGAAGATAGAATCTAAAGAGAGATATGGCTGGGATTTGCAGAAAATGACACAACCTTGTTGAAATACCTTGGTTGGCCTCCCCCATGGTAACCCTACAGAAAGCAAACCCTGGGGAACATGCTATATTCTGTTCTTTGAATGTTATTTTTCTCAGCATGAGGAAGACCAATAACTCTTTCTGAAACAGGAAACAAGATCCTGAAGAAGGTATGGAGCTCTTTTTAAAAATAAGTTTATTGTAAAGGAGCCCCTATTGGAAATCTATGTAGGAGAAAGTCACAGTACTTATGCCCCAATGTGCCAGCATGCAGAAACTACACATTATACAATGGTCATAAAGGAGAAAAACAGATGATGACAAGTTTGGTGTGAACAAAGGAGCTACTGTTCCTGCTGATAATAATAATAGCTACTGTAATAGGATGTAGAGTGAATTTTTCCATTTGCTCTGTAACTGTCAATTAAGGCCTGTGTTCAAAAGACAGCCACCAACGAATGAGGTAAGATATAGACCCTAAGCCTTAAAAAGATAGAATGTAAGTATTTCTGGAACAATCACCACTGGATAATTTGTCAGCCCAGGATATATAAGGGGTGACTGAGGAGGGACAGAGGAAAAACAGAGTCATTTTTTAAAAGCACCTTCAGTCCTTTAGGGAATGAATCATCATGGTACAAGAGAACTTACTCTCTCCTTGCTCTGTGATCCCCCTCACCGCCACATCCCTAAAGTGAAGAGATGGTGGGCAGTGGAGCTCTAAGCAAATTACCCTCAGAGGTTGGGTACGTCTCCAAGAAAGAGAGATCGGTACTTCACTCACCAGCTGAGGTTCACAGCACTACAAATCCGCAGGGCTGACCTAATGTTTCCTGAGAACACTGCATTGTGAGAGAGTTCTTGAGGAGCTTGATGCATGTGTCCTTGGGAATGTAAACAAAGAAGACTGCCTGGTTCGTGCCAGGACAGATGGTATCTGAACATGGGAGGTTTATAAGAGTAGCCCTAACCAGTAGGAAAAAGTGCGTTGCTCCCCATCCCAGATCTCCAAAGCCCCCAGAAGACATAGAAGGAAGAGGACCTCAGTAGCCCCAGTAGCTTCTTGTGAAGAGAAGACGTTGGAGGTATAGATTCTTGATAGGGTAGCTAATGAAGGGACACATATGCCCCACTAAAAGTGGTCTTCAATTGGGACTACATCAAACTGAAAAGCTTCTGCACAGCAAAGGAAATCATCAACAAAATGAAAAGGCAACTTACTGAATGGGAGAATATATTTGCAAATCATATATCTGATAAGGTGTTAATATCCAGAATATATAAAGAATTCATACAACTCTATAGAAAAAAAATCCAATTAAAAATGGGCAAAATATCTGAATAGACATTTTTCTAAAGAAGGTACAAGATGGCCAACAGATATATGAAAAAATGCTCAAAATTACTAAGCATCAGGGAAATGCAAATCAAAACGGCAATGAGATATTACCTTGAAGGCTATTATCAAAAAAGACGAGAAATAACAAGTGTTGGTAAGGATGTGGAGAAAGGGAACCCTTATGCACTGTTGGTGGGAATGTAAATTGGTGAGCCACAATGTAAAACAGTAGAGAGGTTCCCCCCAAAATTAAAAATAGAACTACTATATGATCATGTAATTCCACTTCTGAGTATTTATCTGAAAAAAACAAAAATACTAACTCAAAAGATATATGTATCCCCATGTTCATTGCAGCATTATTTGCAATAACCAAGACATAGAAACAAAGTGTCCATCAGGGGATGAATGGATAAAGAAAATGAGGTATATACATACCATGGAATATTATTCAGCCATAAAAAAGAATCAAATCTTGCCATTTGTGACAACGTGAATGGACCTTGAGGGCATTATGTTAAGTGAAATGTCAGACAGACAAAGACAAATACTGTGTGATCTCACATATATATGGAATCTAAAAAAAAAAAAAAAGTAAACAAGCTCATAGATTCAGAGAACAGATTGGTGGTTGCTAGAGGTGGGGATGGGGGTGGGCGAAATGAGTGAAGGAAGTCAAAAGGTATAAACTGCCAATTATAAAATAAATAAGTCATGGGGACAGATTGTACAGCATGGAAACTATAGTTAATAATATGGTATTGCACATTTGAAAGTTGCTAATAGAGTAAATCTTAAAAGTTCACAAGAAAAAAAACTGTAACTATGTATGGTGATGTATGTTAATTAGACTTATTGAGGTGATCATTTTTGCATATACAAAAGGTGCACTGTTATGCTGTACACCTGAAACTAATATAATGTTGTATGTTAATTACACCTCAAAAAAAAAATGTTCTTCAGTAAGAGACAGGCCAGGAAAATCTGGATACCTGTCCAAGAACTATACACTCCATACACATCCCACCATGTCTACACATGTCCCACACATCAGGGCAGGCCAGGAGCAGTTCTGCATCATGTCAGCACCCCCTAATTACATATGAACACTACAGTCTCATCATACCTCTTCACTTGAGGTCCAGAAGAGGGATGACAGGGAGAAGTGAGAGAACAAGCCATGCCCAATCTCCCCGAGCCTTTGCTCCCTCTGTTACAGCCAATGATGAAGGAAACAAAAGCTTTAAATTTGGTATGAGATTGGATTTATAAACTATCTTGGCCTGAGTTTAATAATCATGAATGGACAGAAAGTTATGGAATTTGATAATTTCATCCTCAGATGGAAAAATGATCTTCTACTCAGCAAGCTGAAAAGAGTGAAAACAGATGAAAAGAAATCTTTACATGTTAAACTATATTTTCTGAGAAACTCCATGTTCTAGGTGCTCCAAATATCCCCCAAACTCTAAGAAATGACACATTAGATCCATTTTGCACGTAAAGAACCTGAGGAGGAGAGCAGCTTGTCCAAAGTGACACGGCACATAACTTAGACTCAAGCTTGGGTCTGACCCACTCAAATCCTGTGCTCTTTTCCACACATAACACTGCTTTCTCTGATTTCCTTGACCCAAATCACATCAATTTCTTTAAGATAAAGTAATATTAACATATACATTTCTAGCCAAGTGGAAAAGATTTTATATTCCATTTGATATATTTGAAATGTGTCTCCTTCAGTACTCCTCACTTCTACCAGTCATCCACACCAAATGCTGACAAAGGAAATCGTGTCAACCCGTTTGCTAAATGTTTTGTATGTTATCACATTTACCCCATGAGGTAAGGATCTGTAATAGTTAACTGTATGTGTCAATTTTGCTAAATGATGGTGCCGAGTGGTTTGGTCAAATACTACTCTAGATGTTGTGTGAAGGTATTTGTGGGTGTGATTAACATTTACAATCAGTTGACTTTAATAAAGCAGATTACTCTCAATGATGTGAGTAGGCTTCATCCAACCAGTTGGAAGCCTTAAGAGCAAAGACTGAGGTTTCTCAAAGAAGTAATCCTGCGTCAAGACCATAACATAGAAAACTGGCCTGAATTTCCAGCCTGCTGGTCTGCCCTATGAACTTCAGACTCAAGACTACAACATCAGCGCTTACCTGAATTTCCAGCCTGACAACTTGCCCTGTGGATTTCAGACTTGTCAGCCTTCACAGTCTTGTAAGCCAATACTTTAAAATCTCTCTCTGTCTCTGTCTCTCTCCCTCTTTAGGGAACCTTGACTGATACGGTATCCTTATTTTCATTTAGAGATTAAGTTTATAAAATTTATTTTCCCTAAGAGCCAAATGATGAGTCCAGTAGTTGAAGCTGGATTTTTCTCTTTGATATCTCTTTCATAGGATGCCAACTAATGCCTCAAATCATATTTATCTCAGAGATAAAACACTTATTTTCTTACTTGCTCATATCTTCCCCAAAATACTCCACTAAACATTGTTCCTCAGAAGCCAAACAATACTCTGCCATGTATCAAAGGGAGGAAACTCATGGGCACATGTGCTTTCTCTCCTATAGCCATCTGAAGTGCCAAAGTTGTGTATCTGGATAAAGAGCTCCAATGATGGGAGGTCCATTGACAGCATCCCCAGAGAAGCCAATCCAGCTGCTTCTGCCCAGCCTTCACTGTTGAAACAAAATGAGCCCTTCAAAACTTCAAGCTCCAAGCTCCGAGCACCAAACCAGTTATGCTCAGCAATACTTATTTCAGTCAGGGCCTTAGAATCTTTCTCTGTTTAACCTATTTTCTTACTATAGACTTATTTCCTTCCTTCTCTTCTGTTTTTCACCTAGACCAGCCTGGTCTCTGTTTTTTAGTTCCCAGATACTTCCTCTATTCGATGGTTTGAATTCTGGGACTTTACCTTGAGTAGTACAATCTGAGACAACCCAGAGCAAAAGCTTTGGGTGGCATAAAGTTCTGTTAAGAAAGTCTGATTCAATATTTCATTTACGTTTCTTTGTTATAGCAGATTTCCACCCATTGTACCAGGTGGCCCTCATAATGACCCTGAGCACTGGGAAGATCAGTGACATCACCTGCATTTGACAAATAAGAACAATGAGATCTAAAAAAGTTTAATATTTTTTCCTATCGATGTAAGTAGACACAATCTAAACTAGGGCCCAGGTCTTTTCAGACCTCATCAGATAAACTTACTTCCACGAATTGGCTCTACCTCTTCATCTTGATGAGAAATATGTCACTCAATTTGGGATTTTATTTACAACCTCTGAAAAAGAGGCTGAAACTGACTTTTGATTTGGTGTACTTAGTAAGACAGGGTTACATGCTGTCTTATAACTGAGTGCTTTTCTGATCATTTATTCTGTGTTTGAAAACTATAGACACAAAGAGAAATTGTAGCTAGTACCTACAATATAGCTAAAACCATTACTAATTACATATTTCAGAAAACATCAACCAAATGTGCAGTTGTCAAAATACAGATTCTTCCTAGAAAATATTGTCCTCTCACTGTTGAAATGGATCATGGACAGGAACAAGAAGAATATACTGGAACACTAGGATCTATTTTTCAGATTATTTCAAAGAGAAAAACTTAATTATCATAAAAGTAGGTGCTGATAAGCTCACTTACTGAATGGAAAATCTAAAAGTGTTTTGCTATTATTGATACTTCTTTAATGAGCAACTACTGTAGGCCAGGGATTATTCTAGAAGTGCTATACACATAATATGAACTGGTTTTACAAAAACCTTTTGTGCATTTTACAGAGGGGGAAACAGAAATTCAGAGAGGTCAGATAAAGTGCCACAGAGACTCATTTCTAGAGCTGCGGTTTCATTTAGGGCTGAAAATCTCCAAAACCTACGCCATTTACATTCTTCCTGCCTGTAAATGATAGATGTTCTCATGAACTGAAATTACTTTTATGCTTTTGAATATATCTTCATTCCTTCCACTTCCTTTATTGCTCCATGATGACAAGAATATCAGAAAAGAGGGACATTTATATTTTACTTCTAAAGTATGAGCCCCAGGGATGTTATTCCAGGCTTTATAGAAAAAGTAGATCATGCTGTGTGTCATTATTCACAAGGGGAATGACCGAGAGCATTCAATTATGGTGAGGATGCTAACGTCGATGGTAACAATGGCAATGCTTGTGCAAATGACTGATACAATGCCACCCTTTCCTGGGTAAAAATTATTAGAGGCATCAGATGCAACATTTCAGGGAGAGTCTTGATTCTTTTGTGTCTCATTTACACAGGCTGCCCAGAACTCATCAACTGCCCTGCTGGCAGAAGAACCGCCGGGAGCTCCACTCCTTACTCTGTGAAAACAAAAGGTATTTCTTTTTTCTTGACCCTTTTATGAGGTGGAAACCTGGAGGGTACATATAAATTACAAGGATGGGAAAGAGATTTGAGAGAAGATTCTGCAGGAAGTGTAAGGATTTGAAGTTTGAGATGTAGTTGAGATACAAACTGATGCTGAAGTGTAGGAAGGGCAACTGCAGAATATGAAATAAAAAATAACTAAACAAGTATAGGGAAGAAAGGTCAATAGCAACATATCTTCCATGTTCTTATCAGAGTAGGAAAGAAAGCTTACATCCAATATACTGTCCTTACGTTCCAAGAAAATGATATGTTTTCTCTGTAAACTTGTTTTGTTTGGGGCATACCAGAAGAGAGAAAATGAAAATACTTTGAATAACACCTGTTACAATTGATAATGTAATGAAGACTCGTACATGAAACTGCACCTCATAATATATAAGTATTCATGTTATGTTGTGTTGTAGTGTGCATGTGCTTTATGGTTATATATATGTATTCATATTATGTTCTGTTCTATTGTAGTGTGCATATTCTTTAATTCCACTGAATGAAAGGACCCAGCAGATTGCTCTAGGGGCTGTTTCTGCCCTGACACAGACAGACACCACCAAGTCCCTGGTCCTAGCCTGGTCAAGCACCAAACTCCATTTTTTGTAGTTTCAACTCCAGCCCTTCCACTTGAATGTCTCTGACTCTATTTCTTGATAGCATTTTTATCTTTATCTCCTGATCCTAGAACTTGAAATTTGATACCATTTAGGGGCTCTGAGGACTACTCACTTTCCTCTTCTTTCTACTGGGGCTCTCCTCACTTCTTGGGTTATACTAATTGGGGCTAAATAGTGTCTTGCCCCAAATCTCAAAATCCAAAGACAATGGAGTTTATTTTTCCTTGTATTCCACTTGTTCTAGATATTGACAAAACTTTAGCTAGCTGGCTGGCTATAAAGGACGTGTTAAAAAGCTAAAATCACAGGCTGCATTATATATTCCAGCTCATTTTAAAATAGTGTGGCATAATGGAAATAAAAAAGGCTTTGGGGATCAGAGATATCTAGGTTCAAATTTAACTTCTATCAGTCTAGGAAAACTTTCACTTCTACATTACAGAAGTGATCATTTGAAAGTCATTTTTAAAGCTTGTTGCAAATGGAAAATCACAAAGGAAAAGATAAACAGATTTGACCATGTAAAATTTGGAGAGAAAGAAAAGTTCTATAGAAATAGTAAAAAAAAAAAGTGAAGGGCAAATGGGAAATTTGGAACTAATATTTGCAGCAAATGACATTTGAAGGGTTGTTATATTTAATATATGAGGAGCACTTGAAGATTAATAAGAAAACCACTAATGTGCTAATAGATAAATAAATTGACAAAGCATGGTAGCACAATCATAAGGAAAGCAATTCAAATGACCGATAAGTATTTGAAAAGTTCTCCAAAATAATAAAAGGAAAAAATTAAACATAGTAATGGGATCCCATTTCCAACTAAAATATCCAAAGACTTTTTTTGTGTGTGAGGAAGACCAGCCCTGAGCTAACATCCGTTGCTAATCCTCCTCTTTTTGCTGAGGAAGACAGGCCCTGGGCTAACATCCGTGCTTATCTTCCTCTACTTTATATGGGACGCCACCACAGCATGGCTGATAAGCAGTGCGTCGGCAGACGCCCGGGATCCGAACCGGCGGACCCTGGGCTGCCATGCATGAACTAAACCACTGCGCCACTGGGCCGGTCCCCAAAGATTTTTTTTTAGTGAGTACTTTTTGGTAGTGCTATGAGTAGACAGACAATTATTTTCTTTGCATGGCTAGATCCCAAGTGTCATTCAGGCCTTTAAAATTCACTTCCTCTGAGAGTTTTCTGAGCATCTCACCAAAGTTTTTATTCTCTGTCCCACAAATTGCTTTATTTTCTTCATAGAACTTATCACTATCTAGTATTATCTCATTTTTGCTATTAGTTATAGTTGTCTTCTCACTGGAATATAAGAAACCTGAGAATGAGACCCTACCTGTCTTTTTGTCCTCCAACATCTACATAGAGTTCTCATTACATTATGTGACTCAATAAACATACAATGATTGAAAGGCTCGAAGGAGTGCATATTTTGCACTTACAGATCACAGTTCTGAGATATATATTAAAACCTTTCAAAATAGTCTTCCTCTTGACTCAGCAATCCCACTTCTACAGATTTATCCCCAGAAAATATTCAGAAATACGTGTTAAGATTTACGTGCAATGATAGTCATCTCAATGTTATTTATAATAGCAAAAAAATGAGAAAATAAAATAAATGTCCAAAAATACAGAAATGGGTAAATAAATTATGGTGTATATCTAGTATATGAAAGTATGCAATCATCAAAAGTCATGCTTTTGAAAATTATTTTATCACCTAAAAAACTTTTAAAAACTGAAATAAAACAGTACATGAAATTTTATATACAGAATAATCCCAATTTTTCTAATGCATGTATAAAAATAAAGATACCCTATATGTGTCATAATTCACTGGCCTTTGAGATCATAATTTTTTATGACAATTAAGTGCTCTAAGTGTCTAAGTGCTCATCTACTGTTACTGAAAGAATCCTTGTATTTTACCATGTTAATTTCCCCAGTCATCCCTGGGTTGTCTAGAAAATGGTTCCGTGTCTCATAAACCTATCCCATCTCACTTGCTGTCTCAAACACCTACTTCATTTCTTCTGAGGCATCAGCCTTGCAAGGCTCAAGTGTTTTCCTTTATACCAGTGTAAGCTAAACATGGAATGAGCCCTTGCCTTTGGATAGCCCAGTAGTCAGCTTCATATATTTACTGAGAAGGTACAAACTGCCTTTGATTGAGTTATCTGTAAACAGACTCTGAGACAGAGAATTGGTGTAGAAAATTTATTGGGAAGTGTTCTTGTGAGATAAACCTGTAGGAAAGTAATGAAGACAAGATTGGGCAGAGGGCTGATCTATTAATATGCTTATAATGGGGGTCTTTAATTCCCCATATCAGCTAGTCATTGGCTGTGAACCACACCCTGGGAGGAGGCATATTCTTGCATGGAGAAATTCTCTGTAGTGGAAGGTAACATCCAGTGAGAGTCTGTGAGCCTTCAGAAGCAATATTTTCAGTAGCAGTGGTATGGGTGTGTTGGAGCTGAAGAGGGATCCTGGCCACCCAGGATCCCAGTGTATTAGTCTTCACGGGCTGCTGTAACAGAATACCATAGACTGTGTGGCTAAAACAATAGAAATGTATTTTCTCACAGTTCTGGAGGTCAGAAGTCCAAGATCAAGGTTCTGGTCATTCCGTTTCTAGTGAGAGCTCTCATTCTAGGTGCAGATGGCCTCTTTCTACCTGTGTGTTTACATGGCCTTTCCTTGGTTCTTGCACTGGAGGAGAGAAAAGCAAGATCTCTGTTGTCTCCTCTTATAAGGACTCTAATTCTCTCAGGTTAGCTCCCCACCCTGATGTCCTCATTTGACTTTAGTTACTTCCTTAGGGACCACATCTCTAAACACAGCCATACTGGGGGTTAGCGCTTCAACATATGAATTTCGGGGGTACATAATATTGGATCCATAACATTTGTATTCTCACTACACACTGACAGCCTTAGCACCCTTCTCGAGGCTCCATTTCTGCTGCACTCCCTGGTTTACTCATACCAGTTGACATTTCTTTCTTTCTTCCTCCCAAACTGAGAGGCATCTTTATGTCTCTACAACTCATAGTTTAGGCAAAATTGAACCCTGGCTCTTGAGAAAAGATGGTGGTTATTCTTAAATCAATTCCTGGGTGCCCTTTTTCTACCAGGAAAACTACAACTACAGAATCTTTTAAAATAATGTATTGGTTAGCAAGTGCCACAATAATGCTATGTAACAAACAACTCCAAAACACAGTGGTTTAAAGCAAGAAACATGAGTCTTTGAGTTGGCTGAGACTCTCAGAGAATTAGATGAAGATAATTTATTGGGGGCATGCTCTTAAGAGATATACTTGTAGAAAAACAAGGAAGGCAAGACTGAGCAGAGAGAGAAGCTGATCTAGGCTGGATCTGTTGGGCTTGGTTCCAAGCTGCAGACTGAATCCAGGTTTGTTGCATGTATCTCTCTTCCTCTTTGGAACAGCAAGCTAGGTTGGGGCATGTCTTCTTCATAGAGATGACAAAGATGAAAGAGACGTAGCTGTGGTATGGGACAAAAATAATAAAAATAGTAAATTTTTACCACCTGAATTTTGTTTTCTCCTAGACTTTTTTCTATTGTTCCTGGACCGCTTCCTATATGTGTTTATGACCTTAATTCTTCTAACAGACAGCCTGGTTCAGCTCCTGCAGTTGGTCTCCAATGAAGCATTTTCTTCTGATTCATGTTTACCTACCTCTTAAGTTTCAGCTTAATCTTCATTTTCTCCCCCTAACCCTTAGAGATGTATCATACCTCCCTGTGAGGCCAACAATGCACTGAAAACCACAGCTGTGGTCATATGTCCAGCATGTGTAGGTTTTCAGTGGTAGAGGACCATCCAAATCCCTAGTCCATCATCTTACTCAAAGGCAAATCTCCCTTTTTTTTATCCTTTTACCTTACAGATTTCTATTAGAGATGACACTGGGGCAAGCAAGTTGTAATGAACCACATTTCTTGGAATTTCAGAGACAGAAATAGCAGCAGATGGGACTGCCCTATTGACTTGCATGTGAGGTGTACAGAAACCCAGCAAAACATAACACCAGGCTCTAGGGGATGGCCCTAGGGGATTATTGCAGTGTGGTGTGCCGGCAACCCAGCCTCAGTCTGCACTGTCAGCTTAGTGTGCACACCAGCAGCTCCCCAGGTGCCTTCTGACTGTAGCTGTATGACAGATAGACTGCCTGATCTGCCACCTGAGCAATCTGTTGGGACTCATGGAAACAAATGCTCAGCACGGCAGGTGTTCATGGAGCTCTGTGGGGGACCAGTCCCACTCTGAAGCCCTTCTGCTGAATCCTGTTTTATCTCTGTCATTTACATGTATTGTAAATATCTAGTATTGTTATTTAAATTTGTCATTTTAATCTGTTTACTCTTTTATTTTATTTTACTCTGTTCCTATATCCTAGTGTACATATCAAATTTTCTTCTACTGCTTTGAAAATTGTATCTTATTTTCATTTTCCTGTTGGCTTTGCTAATTAATTAAATCCACACTTTATTTTTCCTTTCATAATTTTATTGATTTCTGTGTTGTTTATATCTTCCCCATCCCTATAATGTTACCACCTTCTTGACTTCTCCAGCCACCCTCATTGCCATGTGGTCTTCAGCCACAGTTTTTGCTTAGATTATTATGGCCATTCATTTTTTTACGTTTACTGAGGTGTAAATGCCATGCTATAAGCTGTCCTTATTTAAAGTGTATCATTTGATGTTTTAACATGTATATATATATATATATATATATATATATATATATATATACTTGGAAACAAGTTTCACTTTAAAAATATATACAATAAATTTAATAAATTATTTACCACCTCAATTTTGTTTTCTCCTGTATGTAGTTTTCCTCTTGTTCCTGGACTGCTTCCCCTATAAGAGCTTTCAAAATAAATTATTTTGTGATAAACTTTCTCGTGTATATGACCTTAACTATTTCACTTTAAAATAATAATTAGCATTATCTGAATTCCAGATTTGAAGTCTTCATCTTATCTCTTTGAAAGTATTACTTTGTTGTCTTTTTGCATTCAGTAATTCTTTTCAGGACTCTGAGGTTAACTCAATCTGAATTGTATTCCTTATAGATAAACTGCTTCCCTTCATAGGACATATTAGAATTGTTCATTAGTATTTAATCTTTCAAAATTTAAATATAATGTATCAAGTATGAGTCTTAGTTCTTGCCTGTTGGTGCTCTATAATCTCTGTCAAATGAGGGTCTATATTTTTAAACAATTCTAAAATTCTCAGTGATTATGTTTTTTAAATACTTCCTTCCCTCCATTTATTTTTTCTCATCACTTGAACATCCTATTTTACAGATGTTGACACTTTTAATTCTATTCTCCTTATGTCAGTGTTTCTGTCTCTTTCCATCTCTTTATTCCTTCCTGGTGCCTTCAGGAGAGTTCTGTAAAGTGACATTCAAGCTCACTATTCACTCCTTGGATTTATCCATTTGGTTCTTCTATCCATCCACTGAGTTTATTACTTCAACTACCGTGTTTCCATACCTAGTGGCACAGTTACCCAATTTCTTTTACATCCCATGTGTTGTGGTTTTAGTGAGGGGGAAGATGACTGGTTAGAGGAGGTGTCCTGGTCTTTCGAGCTCCTGGGTCTCCAAATCTCGAGAGGCTGTATCAGGATGTAATGTAGATCACAAACTCCTGAGCCTGATGCCATGAATGAATGAAACTTTAGGGTGCCTTATGGAAGGAGTGAAGGCATGCTGTATGTGGAAATGACACAAAAATTTTGATCAAGTGTGTAGACAATAGTAAATTAAATCAGTCCCTCAATTCTTTACCTCTTCCTTTAAAAGAATTATATTCGAGCCTTGATATGACTTCATGGTGAACAGATTTTTCTTCTTCATCCCTTGACTTGCTTTCGCAGTGGAATGTTAGTGGGCATGACATAATCAAAGTGTTATATATAGGTGCACATTTGGGTTGTCCCTTGCACTTCAATGATTTTTTAACACCATGACCAGGAAAGCTGTAACTCCAAAGAGAATGTGGACAGATGTAAAGCAGATCTGAAGTCAAGCAAGATTGGGGGTCAATTCTGGTTGACCCAGAGACACACAAGCAATAAAAATAAAAATTGTCATGGCAAGCAGTGAGTTAAGAAGCTATTTGAAGCAGCAATATTAGGTGACAGCTGACAAATCCACATAGTATGCACAAATGGTTATTTCTCAAGACTGCAAGCCCATGATTAATGTGGATAATATTTTCCCTTATTTTTAAGGACATTTATTTTGTTTGTTTTATATTATTATGCTGTTCTTCATATCCCTTAGGGTACTTTCTAGAGCCTTCACTAGAAGGACTGTACTTTTTCAAGAGCTGCTGCCCTTGGTTAAACTTATTCACCTCCCGGGGCTGCAGGAGGAGGCATTACTCAAAGATACGCAGTAAGTGGCACCTATTTGGAGTCACTCCCTTGGCCTTTCAAGCTTGACCCTGTCCTGATAGTGTCCTCCTGCCTCTGATTAAAAAAAAAAAGCTGGTCTATATACGAGTTGCTCCAGGCAAAATGTACAAGCGGGTTAATGTTGATCTGCTCAAAGAATGGGTCAAAAATCAAATTTAGAAAGTTCTCTAGAGTCCTATTTCCCTAGAGAATTTTCTTCTCTAGGCTGCCCACATGTGCTGGGACACAGCTGCACCTGATATTTTTCTCAGGGAAAACACCTTTCTCTATTAACTTTCTCTTTGTGCCTGACAAGTTTATAACCAAAGTACAAAATATGTTTTCAATTCTGATTCTTTGTACAGTAATCTTTATGTAGTGAGGGCTTAATTTGAAAGCCATAAATTGTTCCCAAACATCCTGAAATATCAATAATGACTGAATAGTTACAAAACTTACAGAAGTACAAATATTACCTCTAACTAGTTCCCTTTTCATTTCCTATACTTCAACTGATGTGTAGGGTAAACCTAAGAGTTCAATTTGTTTCCAGGAAAATTAACTTTTCCATTTATTCATCTAAATGCCTTTTACACATTTCCTGAATTATTTCCAATGAAGTTTCCTAGTATTGTCTTCATGTTGACTCCAAATAAACACCATCAACTTCTTCTCTTGCAAAGATGATACATATTGAGTTTTATTGTATAATCAACAGAACACATTCATCTGGTCATAAATTTGGAATCTGAAGAGAGGTGAAATAAATATATCCAATCACAGGATTTGATTTTCTTCAAAAACTACCCAAGGGGAACAAATACAATGAAAAATAAGTGAAAAAAAATGCTACTCAAAGAGAGAAAAGTATTCTAAAGTAATTGTAATAAATATTCTCAGAGAGAGTAGAGAGAACATGATATCCAACCAAAAACTGGTTTTGGGGGCCGGCCCAGTGGCATAGTCTTTAAGTTCGGCAAGTTCTGCTTTGGCAGCCTGGGGTTTGAAGGTTCGAATCTTGTGTGCAGACCAACACACCACTCATCAATCCATGCTGTGGTGGTGTCCCACATACAAAATGGAGGAAGATGGGCACAGATGTTAGCTAAGAGCCAATCTTCATTAGCAAAAAGAGGGGGATTGGTAACAGATGTTAGCTCAGGGCCAATCTTCCTCACCAAAAATAAAACAAAAATGTTTTTTATACCATAAAAAAATAAAGAATTCAGAAATTTAAAAATGTGAAATTGATTTTTTTAAAGGCACCATGATGTACTAGGTAACCGAATTAACACAACTTAATTAGTCTGCTGAAAGATGGAGCAGATGGCTTCTCTCTTCCTTGTTCATGGAGATTGAGGATTATGAAGAAAAGAAGCACAATGACCCAAAAGTTCCCAAATATATCTCATAGTAATTCCAGACCAAGAGAAAAGACAGAGTAAAGGAGGAAAAATAAAAAAGAAATAATGACAAAATATGCCCAGGGCAGAATAAAGATATTAACAAAATTCAAGGAAGTATCAATGATAAATTGAATATGTAGTCATAATGTGATAAAATTTTAGAACTGAAAAGGTAAAGAAAAATTATTTTCCAATTGTAGAAAAGAAGAAATGGAAAAAAGAAAATGCTATTTAAAATAAACTAGTATAAGATTGGTGCCTAATTGTTGATTAATAACACTAAATACTGAGCATTTATTTCAAAGAATTATGAGAATTTATAGAAATTATAAGCAGCAAAAAAGGACAAAAAATATTTTCAGGCATACCCAGATTCAAAAATATTGCCAATACAGAGGCTTTTTCTAAAAAAAATTCAAATTTAGTGATATATTTAAGAAAAAGAAAGTTGTAAAATAAAGAGTTGTGAAAAATAATATCACTAAATAATAGTAATAAGTCAAAGAACTGTTGACCAAAAATACACAAAAATAAAAATTAACAGCTACTTGAAATTAAAAATTACAGTTGATCTCTATGTTGCAGATGGTGGGAAAGAGGTAGTAGGAAACATTCCAAGGGGTTGCTTTGTTGTAGGTAGTCTTTAGATATTGTTTCACTAAAAGGTGAGAAAAATGCTTGCTTAAAAATATAAGTTAATTGTGATAGTAGAAGATAAATGTAATATATAATTTTAAAATAATTGCAAGATTCTCCACATGACATGTCATCAGGGAAATACAAATTAAAACAATGATTAGATAACACTACACACCTATTAGAATGACCAAAATCCAAAGTATCGACAACACCAAATTCTGGTGAGGATGTGGAGCAACAGAAACTCTCATAAATTGTCAGTGGGAATGCAAAATGGTACTGCCTCTTTGGATAACAGTTAGGCAATTTCTTACGAAACTGAACATACTTTCAGTATACAATACAGCAATTAAACTCCTTGGTATTTACCCCCCAAATTTGAAAACTTATGTCCACACAAAAACTTGTACTCAGAATTTTATAGCAGCTTTCTTCACAATTGTCAAAACTTGGAAGCAACCAAGATGTCCTTCAGTAGGTGAATGGATAAGTAAGCCGTGGTACACCTGGACAATGGGATATTATTCAGTGCTGAAAAGAGCTACCAAGCTATGAAAAGACATGGAGAAACCTTAAATGCTTGTTAATAAGTGAAAGAAGCCAATCTGAGAAGGCTACACACTATATGATTCCAATGATATGACATTCTGGAAAAGGCAAGACTATGGAGACAATAAAAATATCAGTGGCTGACAGGAGTGGTGGGTAGAGATAAATAGGCAGAACACAGAGGATTTTAGGTCAGTAAAAATACTCTGTATGATATTATAATGATGGATACATGTCATTATATATTTGTCTAATTCCATAGAATGAACAATATAAAGAGTGAATACTAATGTAAACTATGGACTTAGGATGAATATGATTGTCAGTGTAGGTTTATCCTCGGTGCAAAATATATTATTCTGGTGAGGGATGTTGATAATAGGGGAGGCTATGCACGTCTTACAGCAGGAGGTACATGGGAAACCTCTGTACCTTCCACCCAATTCTGTTATAAACCTAAAACTGCTCTAAAAAAGCCTTTCAAAAAATGAAATTGCAAGAAAAATTGTAAAATAAAACATAATGTTATCACTCCAATAAATGTTAGGGAATGAGAAAAAGACACCAAAGGAAAAATAGCAAAATATGAATATTAAAGCCTATCACACACATATTATACAGTAAGGTGCCTGGAATAAATCCAGACATGCTATAATCACGATAAAGGTGGCTAGATTAAAACCCTTGTCCTCCAATCTCTAATATCGAAACTGCCAGATTTTGTAATAGAAAACAGAATCAGGAATATGTTGTTTACAAGACAAATCCAAAACAAAATAGCTCAACAAGTTTGAAAACATCTGTTTGTGTTTTCATTCTATTTATTTCAACTTTCATTGAATGTTTGATTCAAACATTCTGTTTGTGTTTGTGAATAGCACACCCTATAGAATTTATAATTTTAAATACCACTTATAATTAAGAAATACTAGTTGGAAAAGTAAGAAAATTATATAACCTAAATATTTCCTCAAGACCCTAGAAAAATGGCAATAAGCCAAATTAGGTAGAATAAAAAAATAAATTAAATAATTGAAATAATAAAAACTGAAATGGGGGAGCCAGCTGAGTGGTGTAGTGGTTAAGTTCATGTGCTCTGCTTCAGAGCTCAGAGTTCAGATCCCAGGCATGTTCAGATCCCAGGCATGGACCTACACTCTGCTAATCAAGCCATGCTGTGGAGGCATCCCATATACAAAATAGAGGAAGATTGGCACAGATGTTAGCTCAGGGCAAATCTTCCTCACACACATACACACAAATGAAATGATAGATAAAATACTGATAAACAAATTCAAAATTTAATTCCTTAAGACGACTACCTAGTGGAGGTAGTAGAAAGATGGTGGAGTAGAGTCCAGTACCTGGAATCAATCTCCCCACCTAAACAACAATTGCACTGGTAGAATCTGTCTGATGTAACTATTTTGGAATTCTGGAGTCTACTAGACTTGCAACTTCCAGCAGAAGGCTTAGATGGTAAATTGTGGTTAATTTTGGCCAATTTCATATCTTAGCTCTATAGTAGCTGTTCATCCTGCATCTCCCAGGTCCATGCAGGAAGCTGTGCATGTGTTCCAGAAGCAGATTGCGCAGAGCTTGTGGGAACCAGTCTGGCAAAAAGACCCCTGTCCTACAAATATTGGTGATCTATGCTCTAATTGCTGATCACTACTTAATGATTAGAGAGGTGCAGACACAGAGATGAGCAGCCATTGTTGCAACTCTCACTGCTATTGTTGCAAGCCCCTCCCTCTCTGGTTGAAGCAACTTTCAGAGGATTTAAACAGCTAGTCCCTTTCCTCCTTTCATTTTTCTCTTTTTCTTCTTTTGGGAACCAGACATTTAAGGACTAGGGCATTCAAAAGCAACCACACACACAGTCACGTGCCACATAATGACATTTCAGTCAACAATAGACTGCATATACAATGGTTGTCCCATAAGATTATAATGAAGCTAAAAATTTTCTATGACCTAATGATGTCATAGACATCATAATGTCATAGCGCAATGCATTACTCATATGTTTGTGGTGATGCTGATGTAAACAAAGCTACTGCACTACCAGTCCTACAAAAGTATAGCACATACAATTATGTACTGTACATAATGCTTGATAATTCTAATAAATGACTATGTTACTGGCTGATACTGTACTATGTTTTTTATTATTTCACAGTGTACTCTTTCCACTTATGAAAAAAGTTTACTGTAAAACAGTACGCTGTATTATGCCAGCAGCAGCCTCATACATCTCACATTTACTGTGTTTCTTGATTGTGTCATTTTCTCTTGTGCTTGATTTAATCTCATGTTGTTTTGTTCATTATGGTCCTCAAGCTACAAAATTCACTGCTAATGTTGCCAGTAAGAGGCCATGTTGAGTGACTGACTTGGAAACAAAATTAAAAGTAAGGACTGAAAAGGTGAAAAATCAGTGGTGCTTACTGCTCTCCAGTCAGGCACGTCCCATTCCACCATAGCTACGATCTTGAAAAACAAAAACAAAATGACAGAAGCTGTTAAATGATCTGCTTCACTGAAGACAATGAGACCAACAAAAAAATCAAGAAAGGCCTATATCAGGCATGGATAAACTTCTAATAACTTGGATTGAAGCCCAAACACAGAAGTGTATTCCTCTCAGCACCATGTCAATCACAGCCAAAGCAAAAATTTTGTTTGCAATGTTGAAAGAAAAGGCTGGACTCCACTACAATGTTGAATTTACTGCTAGCTCTGGTGGTTTAAATGATTCAAGAATCTTTATTCATTGAATAATGTGGAAATGAGTGGTGAGTCTGCAAGTGCTGATGCGAAGCCAGCTGAAGAACTTTTGGAAACTCTAGATAAGCTGATTATGGAGGAAAATTACTTGTCAGAGCAAATATTCAGTATGGATGAAACCTCTCTATACTGGAAATGGTTGCCTGAAAGGACTTTCACCCATAAGGAGGCCAAGTCAACGTCAGTTTTCAAGACTTTAAGGACAGGATAACAGTCTTGCTTGGAGGAATGTTGCAGGCTACAAATTGAAACCTCTTGTGATCTAGCACAGTGAGAACCCCAGGGTCTTCAAGCATATCAATAAGCACATACTACCAGTGTACCCCAGGAGCAATAAGAAGATATGGATGACTCAGCTCCTCTTCCAAGATGCCCTCCTAAATTGCTATGCCAGCAAAATGGAGAAGTTGTTTGGAGAATAACATAATTGCAAGATTTTTCTTACTGTTGATAATGTTCCTGGACATCTTCCTTTAATTGGTGATCTTTATCCCAATATCAAAGCACTGTTTCTCCCCCCAAACAGCACCACTTTGATCCAAACAATGTATCAAGGAGTCATAGAAGCTTATAAGGCCTGCTAGCTGTGGTGGACCTTTGCCCAGGCTATTGCTGCAACTGAGGAAGACATTGAGAAGACACTGATGCAATTCTGGAAGGATTACAACATCCATGACTGAATCAAGAGCTTTGCTTGGGCTTGAGGTGATGTCACCAAGGAGTGTATGGATAGCATCAGGAAGAAGACACTCAAGAAATTCATCCATGACCTCAAAAGATTTGCCAAGGATGGAAACGTTGCAAAAATCAACAAGGCTGTGGTTGAGACAGTAATGTAAGGTTAATTTATTAGTATGTGACTGAGGCTAATGTATGTTCTTGTGTCTTAGTTTTTAACAAAAAAGTTTAAAAAGTAAAAAAAGACCCAACATTGTAAAAATAGAAAAAAGCTTATAGAATAAGGATATAATGAAAGAAAATATTTTGTACAACTGCACAATGTGTTTGTGCTTTAAGCTATGTTATTACAAGAGAGTCAAAAAGTTTAAAAAAGTTAAAAGTGTATAAATTAAAAATGTTAGAGTAAGCTAACGTTAATTTACTAGTAAAGAAAGAAAAGGTTCTCTTTTATAAATTCAGTGTAACCTAAGTATATAGTGTTTATAAAGTCTGCAGTAGTGTAGAGTAATGTCCTAGGCCTTCACATTCACTCACACCCACTCACTGACTCACCCAGAGCAGCTTCCAGGCCTGTAATCTTCATTCATGGTAAGTGCCCTATACAGGTGTACCATTTTTTATCTTTTATATTGTAGTTTTACTGTACTTTTCTATTTTTAGATACAAAAATACTTACCATTATGTTACAATTGCCTACAGTATTCAGTACAGCAACATGCTGTACAGGTTTATAGCCTAGGAACAATAGGCTATACCATATAGCCTAGGTGTGTAGTAAGCTATACCATCTAGGTTTGTGTAAGTATATTCTATGATGTTCACATAATAATAAAATCACTTAATCCATTTCTCAGAATGTATCCCTATCAGTAAGCAATGCATGGCTGTATAGGGGAAATTAGAAGGACATTATGCATGACTGGGGAAAGATGCAGTTCACAAAAACCTGAGAACATCTTAAGTTTACATCTTCAGCAGATCCCTAGCACAGAGACACCCTGCAAAAACAGCAATGGCAACAAAAGTACTAGCAAACCTTGGGGAAGGTAGAGAATCAGCTCTACAGAATTACCACCTTATAAGATTAAAATGTTCAGTTTTCAACTAAAATCACAAGACAAACAAAGAAACAGGAATGTATGGCCCATTCAGGAGAAAAGAAAAAGAAAAAGAAATCAATAGAAACTGTCCTTACGAAAGACCAGATGATAGATATACTATACAAAGACTTTAAAACAACCCTCTTAAAGATGCTTAAAGAACTAAGAGAAGATACGGACAAAGCCAAGGAAAAGATGTATGACTGAAATGGAAATATCAACAAAGAGATAGAAAACATAAAAAGGAACCAAAAAAAACTTTGGAACCGAAAAGTAGAATAACTGAAACAAAAAATCCACTAGAGAGATCAAAAGAAGATTTGAACAGGCAGAAGAAAAAAAAATCAATGATCTTGAAGACAGAACAATTGTAATTATTAAGTCTGAGAAACAGAAAGAAAAAAGATTGAAGAAAAGTGAACAGAGCCTAAGGGATCAGTGGGGCACCAATAAAAAAAACAGATGCATTGTGGGAGTCCCAAAAGAAAAGAGGGCAGAGCTTATTTAAAGAAATATCACCCCAAACTGCCCAAATTTGTTGAAAAATATGAATATGAATATTCAAGAAGTTCAAAGAGCTCTAAGCTGGTTAAACCTGGAGAACCACATAGAGGCACATTACAATCAAACTATTCAAAGACAAAGGCAAAGAGAAAATCTGGAAAGCAGCAAGAGAGAAGTAACTTGTTACATTTAAGGGGTTCCCAATAACATTATCAAATTTCTCATCAGAAACTTTAGAGGCCAGAAGTCAGTGGATTGATACATTCAAAGTGCTGAAGAAAGAAAACTGTCAAGTAAGAATCCTTCATCTAAAAAACTGTTCTTCAAAAATGAGGAAGAGGAGCCAGCCTGTTGGCATAATGGCTAAGTTTTCACACTTCACTTTGGTGGCCCGGGGTTCATGGGTTTGGATCCTGGGTGCAGATCTACACACTGTTCATCAAGCCATGCTGTGGCAGCATCCCACATATAAAAAATAGAGGAAGATTGGCCACAGATGTTAGCTCAGGGACAATCTTCCTCACCAGAAAAAAAAAAAAAGGAAAAAAGATAGAGAGAAATTAAGACATTCCCAGATAAACAAAAGCTAGGGGAATTCATGACCACTAGATTCTCTCCACAAGAAATTCTAAACAAAGAACACTAGACAGTAACTCAAAGCTGTTTGAAGAAATACAGGTCTCTGGTAAATGTAAACACACTGACAATTATAAAAGGTAGTTTTGTTGTAATTTTAGCTTATAATTCTACTCTTAGTTTTCTACATGATTTAAGATACTAATGCATAAAAAATTACTAGTCTGATTTTGACACACAATGTATAAAGATGTAATTTTTGAGTTTAATAACTGAAATGGGTTGGGATTGAGGTATATAATAGCAGAGTTTCTTTTTTTTTTTACTGTTATTAACATTAAGCTATAAATTAAAATTAGAACATTATAACATTAAGATGTTAAATGTAAACCCCATGGTAACCTCAAAAACAAAAATATCAAATAAGCACAAATAAGAGTAATGGAGGAAATGAAAGATAAAAATACCTTTAAGCTTTATAGGAAACAAATAGCAAAATGACAGAAGTCCCTCCTTATTACTAGTTACTCTAAATATAAATGGATTAAAGTCCCAGTCGTAAGCAGAGACCATAAGGATAGATTCAAAAAAATAAAAACTTGATCCAAGTATGTGCTGTCTCTAAGAGATTTCCTTTAGATCCATAGATACAAATAGATATTTGATTTCTACTTTCTACAAACAGAAGGCAAAAGGATAGAAAAAACTATTCCATGCAAATAGTAACCAAAAGAGAGCAGGGGTGGCTATTCTGATATCAGACAAAACAGACTTTAAACTAAAAGTTTACAAGATACAAAGAACATTATATATTAATAAAAGTTTTAATACAGCAATTTATTAGTGCCATTGAGTCAGTTATGACTCCTAACAACCCTCCTTAAAGCAGAGCAGAACCCTGCCCAGTTTTTTGCCGTGCTCTGCTACTATTCATAGGGTTTTCATGGACAACTTTTTCAGAAGTAAGTGGCCAGGTCCTTCTTTCTAGTCTGTCCAGTCTGGAAGCTCTGCTGAAACCTGTCCATCATAGGTGACCCTGATCATTTTTTAAATAGTGGTGGCAGAGCTTTAGCATCACAGCAACACATAACCACCACAGTATGACAACCAACAAATGGGTGGTATTGTTCCTTGACTGAGAAATGAACCTGGGCTGTGGTGGTGAGAGCACCACATCTTAACCACTAGACCACCAGGGCTGGCTAATACAGCAATAAGATATAACAAATGCAAAGGATTACACACCTAATAATAGACCATCAAAATGTATGGAGTAAAACTGAAGACAGAAATAAGCAGTTCTATAATAATAGTCAGAGACTTCAATACCTGACTCTCAATAATGGGTATAATAAGCAGACAGTAAGTAAAAAGTAGGTAAATAGAAGACCTAAGGGACAAAATAAAATAATTAGATCTAACAGAAATAAAAGGAACATTCTACACAATGACAACAGAACACACATTATTCTCAAGTGCACATGGTACATTCTCCAGTGTATACCATAGGTTAGGCTACTAATTAAGTCTGCATAGATTTTAATAGATATATATCATATACAATATCTGCTCTGACCACCATGGGATAAAGTTAGAAGAAGGAAAACTGAAAAATTTGCAAATTTGTGGAAATTAAATGATATATACTTAAACATCCAAAGGGTCAAATACAAAACCAAAAGGAAAATTAGAAAATACTTAGACACAAATAAAAATGAAAGTACAATATACAATATCTATGGGACACAGCAAAAGCAGTGCTAAGAATGAAATTTATAGCTGTAACAACATATTTAAAAAGAAAAAAGATCTCAAATCCACAATTTAACTTTACAAGTTAAGGAAATAGAAAAAGAAGAACAAACTAAATCTAAAGCTAGCAGAAAGAAGAAAATAATAAAGATTAGAGCAGAGATAAATAAAATAAATAATAGTAAACAATAAAAAAATCAACAAAGCCAAAAGTTGGTTCTTGGAAAAGATTAGCAAAATTGATCAACCTTTAGCTAGATTGACTAAGAAAATAAAAGACTCAGATTACTAAAATCGGAAATGAGAGTGGGAACATTACAACAGAGCCTACAAAAATAAAAAGGATCATAAGACAGTGTTATGAATAATTTTCTGCCAAAAAATTTAATAAGCTAGATGAAATGGACTAATTCTTAGATACATAATATCTACTCAGACTGAGTCATGAACAAATAAAAAATCTGAATAGACCCATAACTAGCAAGGAGATTGAACCAATAATCAAAAATCTCCTGAAAAAGAAAAGTCCTGGACCCAATGGCTTTATTTCTGAATTCTGTCAAACATTTAAAAAAGACCTAATAGCAATCCCTTTCAAAATATTCCAAAAAATTGAAGAGGCGAGAACACTTCCAAACTCAGTCTATGAGGTCAATATTACCTTGACACTAAAGCCAGACAAAGACTTTACACAAATAGAAAAATATGAACCAATATCTCTGATACCTGTTCATACAAAAGTCCTCCACAAAATATTGCAAACCAAAGTCAACAGCACAGTGATAGGCTCATGGATCCTGACCAAGTAGAATTTATTCTTGGAAGTCAAGGATGGTTCAATAGATGAAAATCAATCAATATAATACACCACATTAACAGAATAAGGAAGAAAAACCACATGATCATCTCAATTGATGCAGAAAAAGCATTTGACAAAATTTAACACGCTTCATGAAAAAACACTCAAAAAATACAAATAGAAGGAACTACTTCAACACAATAGAAGTCATATATGAAAAACCCACAATGAACATCACACTCAATGGCAAAAGATTGAAAGCTTTCCTCCAATTTCAGGAACAAAACAAGGATGCCTGATTTCACCACTTCTATTCAGAATGGTATTGGAAGTTCTAGCCAAGTAAATTAGACAAGAAAAAGAAATGAAAATCAACCAAATTGGAAAAGGAGAATTAAAATAATCTTTATTTGCAAATTATATGAGCTTATATGTAGAAACCCCTAAAATTCCACACACACACAAAAGTCTGTTAGGTTTAATAGAGGCATATAACACACTAACGTGGCACAAATCAAAAGCTAAAATCAACTGTGTTTCTATACACTAACAATAAACAATCCAAAAAGTAAATTAAGAAAACAATTCCATTTGCAATCGCACTGAAAAGAATAAAATACTAAGGAATAAACTTAGCCATGGAGGTGAAAGATTTGTACACTGAAAACTACAAAACATTGCTGAGGAAATTAAAGAAAACCCAAGTAAATGGGGACATATCTCATGTTCATGGATTGGAAGACAGTATTGTTAAAATGCCCACACAGTCCAAAGCAATTACAGATTCAATGTAATCCCTATCAAAACCCCAATGACATTTTTTATTGTTTTTTTTCCCCAAGAAAAGAAAAAAATCCCAAAATTTATATGGAATCTCAATGGACCTCAAACAGCCAATCTTGAAAAAGAAAAACAATGCTGGAGGTGTCACATTTTCTGATTTTAAAACATCTTACAAAACTACAGTAATAAAAACAACTTGGTACTATTTTAAAGACATAGATATAGACCAATGGAACTGAACAGAGAGCCCAGAAATAAATCCTTGTGTATATGATCAAATGGTCTTCAACAAGAGTGCCAAGGCTACACAACGGGGAAAGGATAGTCTCTTCAACAAATGGTGCTGGGAAAACTGGATATCCACATACAAAAGAGTGAAATTGATCCCTTACCTTACACCATATACAAAAATTAACTCAAAGTGGATTAATGACCTAAAAAATAAGATCTAAAACTACAAAACTCTTAGAAGAAAACACAGGGCCAAAGCTTCATGACATTGAATTTGACAATTATTCCTTGGATATGACACCAAAGGAATAGGCAAGAAAAGAAAAAATAGGCAAATTAGACTTCATCAAAATAAAAAACTGTTGGGGGCCAGCCTGGTGGCGCAGCGGTTTAGTCCGCGCTTGGCAGCCCGGGGTTCGCAGGTTCGGATCCCGGGTGCCCGCGGACGCACTGCCTGTCAGCCATGCCGGGGCGGCGTCCCATATAAAGTAGAGGAAGATGGGTACGTATGTTAGCCCAGGGCCAGTCTTCCTCAGCAAAAAGAGGAGGATTGGTGACAGATGTTAGCTAAGGGCCGGTCTTCCTCACAAAAAAAATAAAAAATAAAAAAATAAAAAACTGTTGTACATCAAAGGACACTATCAATAGACTAAAAAGGCAACCCACAGAATGGGAGAAAATATTTGTAAACCACACATCTGATGAGGGATTAAAATCAAGAATATATAGAGAACTCTTACAATTTAGCAACAAAATAAACAATCCAATTTAAAAAATGGCAAAGGGTTTGAATAGACATTTTTCCAAAGAAGATATACAAAAGTCAATAAGCTCAAGAAAAGATGCTTAACATCACTAAAGATTAGGAAAATGCAAATCAAAACCACAATGAGATACCACTTCACATGCATTAGGATAGCAATTACAAAAAAAGGAAAAAACAAGTCCTGGAAAGGATGTGAAGAAATCAGAACCCTTGTGCATTGCTGGTGGGAATGTGAAATCATACAGCTGCTGTGGAAAATAGTATGGCAGTTACCCGAATGAATTATGAATAGAATTTTCATATGATCCAACAATTCCACTGCTGTGTATATACCCAAAATAATTAAAAGCAGGGACTCAAACAAATATTTGTACACCAATTTTCATGGCAGCATTATTCACAGTAGCCAAAGCTGGAAAAAACCAGTGTCCCATGGATGAATGAATTTTTAAAAATGTGAGATATATATATATATATATCACACATATGTGTGTGTCTGTATGTATATGATGAAACATTATTTGGCCATAAAAGGAAGGAAATTCTGACATATGTTACAGCATGGATAAACCTTGAAGGCAGTGTGCTAAGTGAAATAAGCTGGACACAGAAGAACAAATATTGCATGATTCCACTTATATGAGATACCTTAGTCAAATCCATAGAGACAGAAAGTAGAATAATGACTGCCAAGGGCTGGGAGGAGGGAGAATGAGGAGTTATTGTATTATGGATTACAGAGTTTCAATTTGAGATGATGAAAATGTTCTAGAGATGAATAGTGGTGATGGGGATTCAACACTGTGGATATACTTAATGCCAGTGAAACTATACACATAAAAATGGTAAATTTTATGTTATGTAAATATATTTTGCCACAATAAAAATATTTAAGAAGAAAATGAAATAAAATGCTCACTAGAAAGAGTGGTAGGGGAGGAAAGACTTTTGTGACTGGAGAGAGGGTAATAGTTTAAAAATATAATGATAGTCTGACTTCAAGACAGGATTTCTTGACACTCTTAGGAAACCCTAGAAGACCTCTCAGATATTCACAGGGAAATTTCAGCAGATATTCTCCTTACTATCCAGAGATAGGTGCAAGACTCTGCTAGGATGTGTGCTATTTATTGACTGATATAGCAAATACACCTTGGAATTTAGCTACAAAAGCAATAATGTAAGGAAGTGTGTATTTGTGCTCTAAGGAGACACATTTTGCTTTAATAATATTTTCTCATACCCTGCAGGATGAAACACAATCTCTTTGGCATGGTATGAAGATCCTCTACTTGAACTTTATTTACCACTTCTTCAACTCCTATCACCCCACTCTATGTACTTTGTGTTCCACAATGCCAAACCACATGCTGTTTTCATATACACCATACTATTTGTGTTTCATCCACATGACAAAACCTCTGAGCCATTGTATATGCTCTTACCTCTGTCTAGAATCTTCTTTTCAAACCCTGCATTTATGGTAATATAGAGTTAATAACAATCCATTCAGTAATGCCTTTAGTGAATGATTTCAGAAGTGTTGATCTTAGCTCCTTCACCCCTCTGCACAACTGATTTACTGTCTCCATTTCATTCTGTAGAAGTTCTCACTTTACATACCTATCACCACTACTGCGCTTTAGTAGATCAGTCTTCATTATTTATTCATTGTTTGTATCACTAGTGCTCTACTGAATTTTATTTCAATAATTTTATATTTCATTATTGAGATGGATTGATAAAATTCCAGTAAAAAACACCAAGCTTAAAGAAATATTGGTGACTAGTTGATTGATCTATTCATGTATTATTTTAAACTGAGCCTCTACAAATAGCTAAGTAAAGGTACCATGATGCTGCGAGTGGGGCAATGTACAAAGGTGAGCAAGGCAAGCTCTTAACTCTAAGGTACCATCTTGATCTAGTGGAAAGAGAGCTTTCATACAGGAGTTTTCTGGACATGAATTTCTATTCCAACTCTGTAGTAAGCCAACTGTGACGTTGGTAAAATTCTTTACTCTTTTTCCTTTTGTTTTTCTCTTGTACAAAATTGGGAAATCTATTTCTTTAACTCTCAGGATCATCATAAGGGTAAAAAGATTAGAATTTCATAAATCATTTATCAGCTCAAAGCATTATGAAAATGTAATGAATTATGGAAAACAGCATAGGCAGTAATTTACTTAGAGTCTTTGAATCCTGTCTCTTCTTATGAGCCTTATGCAGGTTTTTAAACTACTTTCAGCTTTGGTTTCATCTACAAAATGAGAACAATAACTATCTCAAGAAAGTTATTGTAAGCACAACTCTAATGTATGTTAAGCCCCTGGCACATGGTTAAACCATCAAAAACATTAGTTATGATGTTAAGTGGTCTTATTTCAGGGCACTCAGTTTATATGTTTTTTCAATCCTTTTTTCTTTAGTATATAGTGCAGTTCTTGATATGGTAGTTGGGAGTGGTAGTGGATCAATAAATATTCCTTAAACTTAAAAGATTCTGCCACTTAGTAACCAATACATTATGGAAATTTTACACTTATTTATTTTTTCTCCAAAATGAAAAATGTTTAAATCATATGAGTTTAATCTCTTTACATTTCTGCTTTATTTTTACTAATTTTCCATAATATAATATATTCTTCTCCATTTACTATGCTTTTACTTTGCTTATTTTTTGTAACATCTTTTCTATCTTCTATTGGACCAATTGAATTGAATATATTCCTGTTTGCTCAGCTGGTTCAGAAATTAAGTGCTCTAGGTATATGTTTTTAATGCTTACCCTTTATTTTTAAGTAGCTGTCTATACCTATATTAGTAAAATTTAAAACTAGTTTTATCTTGCTTCAAAATCTTGTAATTTTGAAGACAATATTTCAATGTCTTCTATTTTTCCTGATAAAATATCAGTCATGTTCTCCATCCTTTTATGTATGATATTTTCTCTTGTGAACCTTTAAGAGCTATTTCATTGCTTGGGAGTTCTACATGAACATTGGGTCGCCTAGGTATGCAATTACCTTCTTTTATGCTTTCAGAACCCAGTGTATTCCTTACATATGAGTCTACAATTTTAGAAAATACAAAGGCATTTTGTTTTCAAATATTGTTTTCTCATTATTGACAGGAGTTTATCCTCCTAAAATTCCTATTTTATGCATGATATATCTTCAGAATGTATCCTCACAGTCTCTTAAGTTCTCACCTATATTTTTTATGTTTATATTTCCTCTGTGTTCATTCTGGATGATTTCCTCAGATCGCTCTTAAAATCTAATTCCCTCTGAGCTACTTAATCCATCTGTTAAAGTATTTTTTGATGGATCATATTTTTAATTTCTATAATTTTATTTGTGGGCTTTTTTCTGGCTGACTTTTTTTCCCACCCTGTTTTTTCTTGACTTATAATTTATTCTCCTTCCAGTGTATTATTTAGCATTTTAAACATGTTTATTTTAAAGTTGCCTTAAGACACTTTTATTATCTTCAGTTATAAGGTATAACTCTTTTGATCTTGTCTTTTGAAAAAGCCGTTGCAGTGTTTTGTGTTCCCCTTGGATTTGTCATTTTTTTCCTATGAGCTCCCCATGGAGTGAGGTTCTCCCATGTGCCTGTCTGTGTAATGCACCTAGAGAGTACATTTGCATTGTTTCCAAGATGTTTCACCCTTCTGGTTTCACAGCTGCAAAACAGTTTTTATCTACTTTTAGAAGGAAGAGTTGAGATTAAAGAAGCAATTATGAACAAAGAAATGTAGAAGTTAATTCTCTTTTAATATCTTTATATCATGCTAATAGTGTAAATTTGGAGCTTACAGGTGTGGGATATGCAGGCCTGGACTTCCGATATTTTGTGTGAGATGCATTTTCCAGCCGTCTTCCCTGGGAGTTAGAGTATTCTTAGGACCTCCTAGTGCTTCTGGGTAGTTTGTTTCCAGAGTTTGTTTCACTGATGAGGCAGTACTTTATGACTCCTAATTTTATGAAAGTAACTCAGTTCTAGCTCCCCAAACATATGGAATCTACAGTCAGATTTCCCCTCTCCAAATGGGTGTTAAAGCCAGTATCAGGTTCAGTTTCCCTTAGTTTCATCTCCCATTCACCATTTTGACTTTTAGGTTTTTTTCTCCCACCCTCCCCTCTCCCAGGGGAATTCCTTTTCTATTTAACCTAACATCAGTATTGGTGGTACAGATGAAGATGGTGTATTGATCACTTTACCACGCTAAACAAAGGGGCCCCTCATTTCAGTAATAGTAAGTGCAAATAAAATGTGGTCAGTCATATGATTCCAAAGAAAGGAAACATTTTTTGGTACATTAATAACATGACAGTGCTGATTTCCTCTTTATGCTAATTCAGGAAGAGGAACCTGCACCCAGGGTTTTGAATGGAACTTTATAAATATTATCTTTGATAATTCCATCAGTGGACTCACTTCAATTTTGGCCTATCATTTTGATTTGGATTGTGAAGTACTAACATTTACATTTTAATAGGAAATTAGGTCTCAAAGGAAAATAATTACTTCTACAAATTAACCCAGGAGTCTTGGAGCAATTAATTGGATTCAATTCTTAATCAGAATACCTTTTTAAGTTATTCTTTAAAAGATGAGAGAATGTATGGTTTAGTCTCAAGTTGCCTATATTTCTGAAAAGGTCATTAAGTTTCTTTCAGTATAAATAAAGAGTTATATTAAAATTTTCAGTGGGAATTCCTGTCACTCAAAAATCTTTGGAAATTGCTTTCCTGTCTTATAGCATTTTGTGTTTCAGAGAAATTTGAAACTGGGTATAGTTTTGTTCTTTTGAAAGACATTAGGGTCTTTAAGAGAAATGCGTTTATTTTTCTCTGTCTGTCTACATGTATCCATATCTATCATCTATACAGACCTCCTAAATTTTAAATAGCTCTGTTTTAACTGCAAATGGCTTCTTCTTGTGTAAAATGTTCATGCTGTTTCCTGCTGGGCCATAAAGAAAATCTACCATCTTTTGTATTTGTATACTTATATTCTGGCTACTTTGTTGAAATCAATTGTTAATTTTAACAATTTATGAAGATTCTCCTGGATTAGGCTAAATAGATATTCATATCTGCAAATAGTGAGATTTTCAATATCTTCTCCACATCATCATTTTATTCCTAATTAAATGGGATACTTCCCTTGGTAAATTTTTAAAAGCGATGCTTGATAAATAACCCTTTCAACTGAGGATGTTATATTTTTCTATTCATACTTTTTTCTTAAAAAACTAGGGTTTTATTACTGGCTTTTAAATTTTAATGATGTTAATAATATTTGGATATGTCTTGATATAATCATATAATTTCTTCATTATAACCTTTTAATTTAGCAAATTAATCTCACAATTATATTTTGTGCTACTCATTCATTTTTTGTGTGTAGAATATGTTACTCTCTTGTTCTTTTTTTGTATAAAATGTTAGTCTTATAAAATGAGCTAGAAAATACATTCAAAAAACCAAATATGTTTAGCTTCTTTTTCTTTTAACTGATCAGGCAGCAAAAGCTTGTCCATTTGTTAGTCCTTTTAAATTATTTTTTTTTTCAAATTGTGGTAAAATATACATAACATAAAATTTACCATGTTGAACATTTTTAAGTACATGGTTCAGTAGCATTAAGCAAATACATATTGTTGTGCAACCATGACTATCATCCTTCCACGGAAATTTTTTCATCTTGCAAACCTGAAACTCTCTACCCATTAAACAATAGTTTCCTGTTCCTCCCTCCCGCTCAGCCCCAGCAACCACCATTCTACTTTTGCCTCTATGAATTTGACTATTCTAAATGCTTCATATTAATGGAATCATACAGTATTTGCTCTTTGGGACTGACTTATTTCACTTAACATAATGTCTTCAGGTTCATCCATGTTGTAGCATTTGTCAGAATTTTATTCCTTTTTTAAGGCTGAGCAATATGCTATTGTATGTATAGACCACATTTTGTTTATCCATTTATTTGTTGATGGACACTTAGATTGCTTTCACATTTTGGCTATTGTCAATAATGCTATTCTGACATGGGTATACAAATATCTCTTTGTATCCCTACTTTAAATTCTTTTGAGTATATAACCAGAAGTGAAGTTGCTGGATCATATGGTAGTTCTACTTATAATTTTTTGAGGAACTGCGTATTATTTTTTATAATGGCTGCACTATTTTACATTCACACCATCAATGCACTAGGATTCCATATTCTCCACACTCTCATTAAGAGTTGTTATTTTATATTTTTGATTTTTGGGGTTTTTTTTTGACAATAACCGTCCTAATGCATGTAAAGAAATACTTCATTTTGGTGGTGATTTGCATTTCCCTAATGATTAGTGATGTGGAGCATCTTTTCATGAGCTTGTTGACCATTTGTATATCTTCTTTGCAGAAAAGTCTATTCATGTCCTTTGCCTGTTTTTGAATCAGGCTGTTTGGTTTTTGTTGTTGAGTTTTAGGAGTTTTCTATATCTTCTAGATATTAATCCCTTACCAGAATAGTTGTGGATTAGAGAATTTTCTTTTTTGATGTTAGCATTTAGAAGTATAAATTTCCTTCTCAACACTGCTTTCACTGTATCCTATATTTTTTGGCATATCATTTTTTTTTTGTTTTTATTTGTATCAAGGTATTTTTTGATTTCCCTTTGATATCTTCTTTTTATCAATGGTTGTTTAAGAGTGTGTTGTTTAATTTCCACATACTTTAAATTTTTTAAATTTTCCTTCTGATGTTAAATTTAGTTTCATTCCACTGTAATTGGAAAAAAGATACTTTTCATGATTTCAGTCTTTTAAAATGTATTAAGACTAGTTTTGTGGTTCAACATATGGTCTATCCTGAAGAATGTTCCATGTGCACTAGAGATATATGTGTATTCTGCTGTTGTTGGGTAGAGTGTTCTGTGTGTCTGTTAGGTCCAATTGGTTTATAGTTTTTTTCAGGTCTTCTATTTCCTTATTGATTTTCTGTCTGGTTATTCTACCCATTACTGACAGGAGGGTACTGAAATCTCCAACTATTATTGTAGAACTATTCCCCTCTTCAATTCTGTCAATGTTTGCTTCACATATTTTGAAACTCTCATGTTTGGGGCATATAAGTTTATAATTGTTATATCTTCTGGTGGATTGACTGTTTTACCATTATATAATATCTTTCTTTGTCTTCTGAAACAATTTTTGACTTAAAGTTTGTCTGATAATTAGTTTGCCACCCGAACTCTCTTTTGGTTATTAATTGTAAGTAATATATTTTTCCATCCTGTCACTTGTAACCTGTGTGTCCTCAGATATGTAATACATTTCTTTTTAAATAGCATATAGTAGCATCATGGTTTTTTTTTTTTAATCCTTTTTGTCAATCTATGCCTTTTAATAGAGGGGTTTAATCCATTTGTACTTAAAGTAATTACTAAAATGGAAGAGCTTACTTTTACCTTTTTGCAATTTTTTAAATATATCTTATAGCTTTTTAGTCTCTCATTTCCTCCATTCTTGCCTTCTTTTTTGTTTATTTGACTTAGATTGACATAGATTTATAATTATCTTAATGAATTCTTCAGTTAAATCATGTAGAAAATAAAAAGTGGAGTTACAAGTCAAAGTTACAATGATACTGTCTTTTGTATTTGCCAACATATTTCCCTTTACCAGGGATCTTTATATTTTTCTAGAACTATGAGTTACTTTCCACAATCCCTTCATTTCAACTTGAGAGACTTCCTTTAGAATTTCTTGTTTGGTAGATACAGTGTAATAGCTTTTGTCTATCTGGGAATTTCTTAATTTCACCTCATTTTTGAAGGGCAGTTTCTTGAATATAAGATTATTGGTTGACAGTTTACTTGTTTTTTTCTTTCAGCCCTTTAAACGTATATTTGCACTGCTTTCTGGCCTCTAAGTGTTCTGCTGAGAAATTGATTATCCTGTTAAGGACTCCCTGTTCATGACATGCTTCTTTTCTCTTTCTGCTTTCAATATTCTCTCTTTGACCTTCAACTGTTTGATTATAATGTGTCTCAGTGTGGTTTTCTTTGAGTTTATGATTCTTGGAGATAGTGAGGATTTTTGGATTTGTAGATCCATGTTTTTCCTCAAATTTGGTAAGTTTTTGGTCATTTCTTCAAAGAAGATCTCTGTCTCTTTCTCTCTCTTCTCCTTCTGGAACTCCCAAAATAAAGTATATTGTCCTACTTGAGGTGTTGTATAGTCCATAAGGCTCTGTTCACTTTTCTTCATTCTTTTTTCTTTCTTCTCCTTAGATTCAATGACATCATTTGTCCTGTATTCAAGTTTACTAATTCTTTCTTTTGCCTGTTAAGTCTGCTGCTGACCCGTTGAGTGGATTTTTCAATTCAGTTATTGTAATTTTTAGATCTAAGATTATTTCTTTTTTGTTATTTCTATCTTTGCTGATATTCTCATTTTGTTTATATATCATTGTTCTGAATTCTTTTAATTCTTTGTCCATGTTTTCTTTTTGCTCTTTGAGTACATTTAAGACAATTGTTCTAAAATCTTTGTCCAATGACTCCACTGTCTTTCTTCATGAATGTTTTTTATTGATTGATTTTTTTTTCCTTTTAATGGGCTACATTTTTCTATTTCTTTGTATTCCATGTGATTTTTTGGTTGAAAACTGGGCATTTAAAAAAATAGCCACTCTCCCAGTCTTTACAGACTGGCTATGTGCTGGGTAGTCTTTCAGTGATTACCTGGGCTTACTCAATGAGAAAACTTAAGATCATCTCAGCTTTTTTCTAAGCATCATTTTGCCTGGGCCTGCATGTGACTTTCTCAATTTTCCCATACACACTTCTGCATTAGAATGTTGTAATTTCCCAAGTAGTGTCACCCCAGCTTCTTCTTGGGAACTTATATAGTAAATTTTATGCCTCCACTCATACTCTCTTGCCCCAGACACTTGCATGTTTGTAGCTCCCTGAGTTTTTACAAGCAGTATCCACTACTTATACTACTTTTTCCAGACTGAGACTCAAGTTACACCATTTTGCCCTCACTGAGCTCTTAGGTGAAACAGACCAGTTTTTCAGGTAGCCTTAGAAAGATTAAAACACTGTACATAAGTCCTCCTCTGCTCCCTCTCTTTCAAGGTAGGGAATAAGGAACTGGGCTGCCACCTCCTCCAGAGTAAGAGTAAGGCATGCTGGGAAGGGAGTGGGACAAGGGCATATAATAACATCATGAAATTTCCCATTGTTTGTATATGGCTTATTCTTGATTGGTTATTTGCTTGGTTACTGTAGAGTTTTGACACTTTTTCCAGAGCACCTATAAATTTATTTTAGCTAGTCTCTAGTCTTTTTTTTAATGTTTACATGGGACATGAGGACTTTAAGCTTCCCAACCCATCATTTTCCTGATATGATTCCTTCCCTTTTTTATTTTTCATCTGAGTTATTTTTAGGTGAGGACTATCTGGGTAAAGACTAAAGGGTGAAAATAATTTATCTGAAGACGTTTTGTTTCCAAACTTATATTAAATCATCAGAAATATAACATCAGCAGAAATCACAGTGAAATAACATGAAAATGGTGTAGACTTGGCCCCTTTCCATGTTTCACTAGTCATGGAAGTGGAAAGCCTAGTGAGTGAATAGCTAGGGGAGCAGGATCCTGGTTAATGTTGAACTGAGATTAGTAACAAAATATGAGGCAAAAACCACCAAGACAAGAAAGCTAAATTATTTTCAAAGCCCAAGTCATGGCCCAAAAATAAAAATAAAAACATGAAAAGCAGCAAAGCAAAGTGAGAGTTGCAGATGAAAAGGTTAAAATAAGCAGCAATGTGAGACAGCAAGAGAGTTTGGCAGTGAAACCAAGTCAGCAGCAAGAAGTGGACTGAAAAAGGTGGCTCAACATGAATACCAGTAAAGATAAGACATTCTGAATCACTTATCTCATACAGAATGAATGCATGACAGGCCATGACTGGAGAAATGAAAGCTTAAATGAGCTACACAAAATAGGCTGAACTAGATGAAGTAGAGAAAGAAAGCATAAATTGTGGAGCTTGTTTTGTAGAACAGCTGAAAGAATCTTATTTACTAGAAAAGTAACATGCTATTTTACATTTTTCTAGCTTTTTGCAGAGCTAAGTTTTAAAAGGATCCTCCCATTGTGTAGGATGTATATTCTGCACATTATACCACATCTATGCAACCCCCAACTTTTTGTTATGATATGTGATGGATTGTGTTGCATCGACTTGCTTATGCTGATGCCAATTCCATGTGTTTCTGAGTTAGAACTGGTCTAAAGAGAAACTTGAAAGACATTTGGAAGATGGATGTGAAGGTCCTTCTCATTAGGCTAAGTGACAGATAGATGCAGAGTTGCTAGAGGAGTTTAGCTTGTCCTCTCTATCTGATAGAGCTAACAATGCATTCAGACTTTTTTCCAGACTGTCAGCCCAGTTGACCAATAACAAACCCAGGCCCATCACTAGATACTTGCCAGCCAACCTACGGAAGAAATAACCATGCAGAGGGAACAAATTTCTCCACACTTTTCATTGGCTCCTTTTTCATGGTCCAACTCTGGAAGCTACACATACCTAGTGTCCCAGTTTCCCTTTAGGGTCTGGCTTTTTCACCCATGCCAGTTCATCAGAAGGGCTTGTTAGCAACATTTTACTGATACTCAAATTTCCCTTCCAGATCCTTACCTCACTAGCTTCACTCACAACTGTGTAAGGTCTTATTCCTACAATGAAAATGTTATTTCATAATACAGTGGTTCTGTCTCTTTGATTCAATTTGACATATTTGTTACTTCTTAACAATAGCCTATAATTCTTCACTGACATGGAAGAAAAGAGAATTGAAAATAACTTAATTTCCCAAATAAACAGTGATTACGGATTGAGAAAATTTTGAGTGAAATGGGCTTCCATTACAAACAAGGACCTTTTTACTCTCTCTCACTACCCTTATCCTGACTCTCCTTGACCATATTTCTCATACATCATAGACACTCACCTTTAGAATTTGTCTTTGTATATTCAAAACAGATACGAAAAATTAAAGTTAGTCTCAGCAGAAAGCTCAACAGTGGTGCTTGTATGTTATATATGGGATATACTTTATTTTCCTCATGCTCCAAAGTACATAGTCCTGCCAGATTCCCAAATAGGGGCTTACAAATAAATGTTCCTATTTGAGTGATTGTGACTGAGAAGAATGAGGGCTTATTATCCTGGCACCACTCAAACTTGACAGTGAGGACAGCTGACTCATTTAAAATGAAAATTAAGAAACGCTATAGTTTTTGACCTTCAATGCACTGTATACTAAGAACCTTAGAAAAACTACAAAGTAGTTTTCTGTAACATAAATGTTTATACAATATATACACTTCATTCTGAGTATTATTCAATAACACCTCAATTAAAAGAACCAAACTCAATAAATAGCACAGTCTAAAAAATGTTCAACAAATTCTGCCTCTAGAACCTGGTAGTAGCAATAGTAATAGTAGTAGCAGCAGCAATAGTAACAGGCAAATTTTACCACTTACAATGTAGAGCACTGTTCTAATTGTTTTATTCATATCAATTCATTTATCCTTCAAACAACCCTATGAGTTGTATACTCTATTACTCCATTTGATACATGAAGAACCAGGTACAAGATATTCAGAAAATTGTCCATGGACACACAGCTGGCAAGTGGCAGACCTTAATTAATTCCCTTGCTTTTAATCACTACACTAGAGCACTTCTCAGTTCAGTTGAAGATATATAACCAAAGATGTTTGTTGCTCTCTCATTGGTACTAACAAAAAAAGGAAATATTAATGGTGTAACATTAGGACATGCTCAAGCAAATTTTAAAATATTTATATGGTTGAATATTATGAAACTTCTAAAATACTTCTATGAATAGTTTGTAATTTTGTGGACAATGCTTATGATATAGTGTTAAGTAAAATTTATATATGCAGAATGATATCACCCTGATAAAATGGATAGAAAAATTATGAATGGAAAGATATTAAAACAGAGCACTCATGGCTTGTTTGCTATGCATTTTATATCTTATAAGTTTCTCCAATGACAATGTGTTATTTTTATAAAAATAAAAATTATTATAAAAGTCTAAAGATTTGAAGAGAATGACAGATCAGAAGGTGTCAGAATAGGAAGTCTCAGATGTTCCCCCACAGAGACACTGGCTTAATGATAATATATGATCCAAAATACCTTTTTGACAACTCTAGAAAACAGTTAAGAATTTGCAATACTCTTGGCAAGCAGAAAGCCAAGAACAGCTCCATTGAAATGGGTATGAAAATCTATTGCATTTTACCCATAATAGCCATTCCTTCAAGCTAGCACAGTTGAGTGCAATCAGGAGCCTAACTCACATCTTTTTTCTCTTAGGAGGGAAAGAGAAGAATGGAACACACGTCCAATGTTCCAGCTTTTCTGGGACTGCCTGAGGAACTTGTTTCCATTGCACCTGATTCAGTGCATTATGGGAAACTGGCATATTTTGGATGCCTAAGGTCACTGGGAACAAAGGAGAGCTTTGTGGCTTATTGTGGGACCAGAGAACTGACAGAAACATGAGAGGGAGCAAGGTATTATGAGCTTTTGAAAATGAAACCAGCAAACCTCTCTAATTGGGAAATCACATGCACAAGAGAAGATATATTCCAAGAAAAGGTTGGAGAGGCCCCCATAATCTCTAGCCAGGCTGATTGGTGAAGGTCTTCCCCACATGAAGCTAGACTGTAAAGACTGGGAGAAGTGGCTGTTTTTTGAAATGCTCAAATTTTTGCAAAATAAACAAGGTGTATAAAGAAATAAGGAAACATAGCCCAATAAAAGGAACAAAATAAGTCTACAAAAACCAAACCTAAAGAAACAAAAATCTATGAATTACCTGACAAAAATTTCAAATAATCACCTTAAAGAAGCTCAGTGAACTACAAGAGAATATAGATATACAACTACACAAAATCAGGAAACCATGGATGACAAAAATGAGAGTATCAACAAAGAGATAGAAACTAGGAAAGGAATCAAATAGAAATTCTGAAGCTGAAGAATAAAATACAGCCATGCACTGTACAATGACATTTCAGTCAACAACAGACCACATATATAATTGTGGTCCCATAAGATTAGTACCTTATAGCCTAGGTGTGTAGTAGGCTATACTATCTAGGTTTGTGTAAGTACACTCTGATGTTAGCACAATGACAAAATTGCCCCCCCCACCAAGAGGAAGAAAAAAGAGAGAAAGGGGAAGAGAACTTATTTAAAGAAATAAAAACTACCATTCACTAATACTATATCCAACAAATGTATCCTTCAATAATGAAGGAGAAATAAAAACACTCCCACATAAACAAAAGCTGAGGGACTTTATCATCCCTAGACCCACCTTACAAGAAATGTTAAAAGAAGTTCTTCAAGTTGAAATGAAAGAATGTTAGGCAGCAACATGAAAGCATGTGAAAATATCAAGCTCTCTGGCAAAGGTAAGTATGTAGATAATTACATATTCCTGTAATACTGCAATTGTGGTGCATAAATCACTTTTAAATTTTGATATAGAATTTAGAAGATAAAACATTAAAAAACAACTATAAAATGATATTAATGGAAACAAAAAATACAATATGTATTTTGTGATATTGATAACATAAAGTAAGAAGGAATGTAAAAAATAGAGTTCTTGTATGTAATTGAAGTGAAGTTGTTATCAGTTTAAAATGGACTGTTATAACTATCAGATTTTTCAAGTAATCTCTGTGGTGAGCACAGAAAAGATATTGACAGAAGATCCATAAAAGAAAATGAGAAACGAATCAAAGCATATCACTTCAAAACAACATTGAAACTCAAAGGAAGCAGCAAGAGAGGAAAAGAACAAAATAATTATAAGACATACAGAAAACAAATATCAAAACAGCCATATTAAGTCCTTCCTTATCAGTAATTACTTTGTCTTAGTCTGTTGGACCACTAAAACAAAATATCAGTCTGGGTAACTTTAAACAACAGAAATTTATTTCTCACAGTTATGGAAGCTGAGAAGTCCAAGATGATAGGGCCAGCAGATTTGGTGAGGTGGCTGGTGAGGGCTCACTTCCTGGTTCATAAATGACACTTTTTCACTGAGTCCTCATATGGTGGAAAGGGCTAGGAATCTCTCTGGAATCTCTTTTTATAAGGCACTAATCCAACCCATGAAGATTTCACCCTCATGACTTAAGCATCTCTCAGAGGCCCCACCTGCTAATATCATTGTATTTGGGGGGTTAGGATTTCAACATATATATTTTGAAGGGCATCTTCAGACCATAGCATATTTTAAATGTAAATGGACTAAAATTCCCAGTCAAAAGATATAGAATGGCAGAATGTATTTTAAAAATAAGGTCCAACTATATGCTGTCTACAAGAGATTCACTTTTGATGTAAGGATGCACACTGGCTGAAAGTGAAAGAATGGAAAAAGGTATTTCATGCAAATTATAACCAAAAGAGAGCAAAAATGACTGCTCTTACATCAAATTAAATAGATTTTGGGTCAAAAACTGTCATGAGACAAAGAAGGACAGTATATAGTGACAAACAGTTAATTCATCAGGAAAATGTAATGATTACTAATATACATGCACCCAACATTAGAGAATTCAAATAAATGAAGCAAACATTGGTGGATTTGTATGGATAAATAGTCAGTAACACAATAATAGTAGGAGATTTCAATGCTTAACTTTCAATAATGGATAGAACAACCAGAAAGAAGACCAAGAAACAGAGTACTTGCATAATTGGCCCTAAGAGACATATACATAGCACTCTACTTAACAACAGCAGAATAGACATTGTCGAGTACACATGAAACATCCTCCAGGATAGACTCATGATAGGCCAAAAAAAAGGTCTTAATGGATGTATGAGGACTGAAATCATACCAAATATCTTCTGACCACAATAGAATGAAACTAGATATCAATAACAGAAGGCAATTGGAAAATTCACAAACATGTAGAAATTAAACAACTCACTCTTAAATAAAAAGATGAGTGAAAGAAGGAATCCCAAAGAAAATTAGAAAATATCTTAAGACTAATGAAAATAAAGACATAATACACCAAAACTTATAACATGCATGAAAAACAACACTAAAAAAGAAATTTACAGTGGTAAATGCCTACGTTTAAAGAAAGGAAGATCTTAAATAAAGTAACACTACATCTCAAGGAACCAGAAAAAAGAGGAACAAACAACTCAAAGTTAGCAGAAGGAAGAAAATAATAAAGATTAGAGCAGATGTCAATGAAATAAAGTACAGAAAAACAATAGAAAAAAATAAGCAAAACTGAGTTGATAGTTTGAAAAGGTCAACAAAATTAACAAATCCTTCAAAATTGCTCTGATGGAGATGTACAATGAGATTAATGTTGTTTTCATGCCTGCTAAGACAACATTCATTCTGCAGCCCATGGATCAAGGAGCAATTTTGAATTTCAAGTCTTATTATTTAAGAAATATATTTCATAAGACTATAGCCTAGACAGCTATAGATTCCTCTCATGGATCTGGGCAAAGTAAACTGAAACCTCCTGGAAAGTATTCACCATTCTAGATGCTATTACGAACATTTGTGATTCATCAGAAGAGGTCAAAATATCAACATTAACAGGAGGTTGGAATAAATTTATTCCAGCCCCCATGAATAACTTTCAGGTGTTCAATATTTCAGTGGAGGAGGTAACTGCAGATGTGATAGAAAAAGCAAGAGAAACTAGAATTAGAAGTGGATCTTGAAGATATGACTGAATTGCTGCAATCTCATAGTAAAATTTTAATGGATAAGGAGTTGCTTCTAAAGGATAAGGAAAGAAAATGGTTTCTTCAGATGGAATCTACTCCTGGTGAAGATGCTGTGAAAAATTGTTGAAATGATGACAAAGAATTTAGAATATTACGTAAACTTAGTTGATAAAGCAGTGTCAGGGTTTGAGGGGATTGACTCCAATTTTGAAAGAAATCCTACCGTGAGTAAAATGCTATCAAATGGCACTGCATGCTACAGAGAATTCATTTGTGAAAGGAAGATTCAATTGATGTGGCAAACATTATTGTTGTCTTATTTTAAGAAATTTTCACAGCCACCCTAACCTTCAGCAACCACCATCCTGATTAGTCAGCAGCCATCAACACTGAGGTAAGACCCTCCACCAGCAAAAACATTATGACTTGCAGAAGGCTCAGATGATGGTTAGCATTTTTTAGCAATAAAGTATTTTTAATTAAGGTATATACCTTGTTTTAGACATAATGCTACTGCACACTTAATAGACTCCAGAATAGGGTAAATATAACTTTTATATGCACTGTGAAACCAAAAAATTTGTGTGACTAGCTTTATTGCAATATTCACTTTATTGCTGTGGTCTGAAACTGAACCTGCAACATCCCCAAGATATTTCTGTACTCTGTCTACAATGCAATCTACACATTCAATACAATCCCTATCAAAATCTCAATGTCATTTTTTGCAGAAATAGAAAAAATAAGCTTAAAATTCGTATGAAATCTCAAAGGACTCTAAATAGCCAAAACAGCCTTGAGAAAGAAATACATAGCTGGAGGCCTCACACTTTCTGATTTCAGAACACAGTACAAACCCACAGTAATCAAAACAGTATGGTGTTGGCATAAAGACAGACAGATAGACCAATGGAACAGAATAAAAATATCTTAAATAATCCCTCACCTATATCATCATATGATCTTTGACAAGACTGCCAAGGCTACACAAAGAGGAAAGAACAGTCTTTTCAACACACGATGCTGGGAAAACTGGATATCCACATACAAAAACTGAAGTGTGACCTTTACCTTACACCATGCGCAAAAATTAACTCAAAATGAGTTAAATACCTAAACATAAGAAATGAATCTATAAATAAAACTCCTAGAAGAAAACATAGAGTAAAAGCTCCATGATATTGGATTTAGCAATGATTTCTTGAATATGACACCAACAGCACAGGGAACAAAAGGAAAAATAAACAAAGGAGACTACAGGGGCGGGCACTGAGGCATAGTGGTTAAGTTCAGCATGTTCCACTTTAGCGGCCTGGGTTCGTGGGTTCAGATCCCAGGTGCAGACCTACATCACTAGTCAGCCATGCTGTGGTGGTGACCCACATGTGAAGCAGAGGAAGATTGGCATGGTTGTTAGCTCAGGGCTAATCTCCCTCAAGCAAAAAATCGAGGAGTATTGGCAACAGATGTTAGCTCAGGGATACTCTTCCTCAGCAAAATAAAAAAAGAGAGAGAGAGAGAGAGAGACTACATCACTTAAAAAAAGTTCTGCACAGTAAAGGAAACAATTAACAGAGTGGAAAGTTAGCCTATGGAATGGGAGAAAATATTTGCAAACCAGATATCTGATAAGTGATTAATATTTAGAATATATAAAGAACTCCTATAACTCAACAACAACAAAAAAATTACCTGACTAAAACAATAGGCAAAGGATTTAAATAGACATTTCTGCAAATGAGATATACAAATGGCCAACAGCCATATACAAAGATGCTCAATATCACTAATCATCAGGGAAATGCAAAGTAAAACCACAATGCAATATCACCTCACACCTGTTAGGATGGCCACTATCAAAAAACAAAAACAAAACAGAAAATAGCAAGTATTAGCAAGGATGTGGAGAAATTGGAACACTTGTGCACTTCTGGTAGGAATGGAAAACAGTGTAGCTGCTATGGAAAACTATATGGAGATTTCTCAAAATATTAAAAATTGAATTACCATGTGATGCAACAATCCCACTTCTGGATATATATCCAAAACTATTGAAAACAGGATCCCAGAGAGATATTTGCACACCCATGTTCACTTCACCCTTATGCACAATAACTAAGATGTGGAAGCAACCTAAATATCCATCAACAGGTGAATGGATAAATAAAATGTGGTATATACATATAATGGAATATTATTTAGCCTTTAAAAAGAAGGTAATCCTGTCATATGCTACAACATGGTTGAATCTTGAAGACATTATACTCAGTGAAATGAGCCCGTCACAAAAAGGCAAGTACGGCATAATTCCACTTATATGAGTATCTAAATTAATCAAACTCTTAGAAACAGAAAGTAGAATGGTGGTTGTCAGGGGCTAGGGTTTGTAAGAGTTATTTAATGGGTATAGCATCTCAATTTTGCAAGATGAAAAAGTTCTAGAGATCTGTTACTCGACAATGTGCCTATAGTTAGCACTACTGGACTTTACACTTAAAAATGGTTAAGGATGATAAATTTTATGCTGTGTTTTTCACACAATACTACTTTAAAAATACAGAGTCAAAAAACATCTTGGCCTTTGATGTGGCAGGGGCACAGAGTGTGAAGGAGGAGGAGTGGAGTGGAAGCCTGGGAGGTAGATAGGGCAGGCTCCACAGAGCTTCCTGGAGGAACTTACAGAATCCATCCTGATCCTGTGAGCACTGAGGAGTAACCATTTCAAGTAGGTAGGAGCCAGTCACTCCTTCAGAGGAAAAATGTGGTGCAAACCCTCTGTACCTAAGAGCCCAGGTCCCTGAGAACAATGCCTCTGTGCTGAAAGTGCAGAGTGGAGGGAGAGGGAGGCAGGCACACAGAGTGTGGGCAATGGCCTTCTTCAGAGCCCAGTGAAGCAGACAATGGGCAAAATGATATATCTCTATGAGCCAGAAGGGCCCTGACTTCAAAGAAGGGTGTACATCTCCCTGGTCAGTTGCCCCGCCGAGGCTGCCACTGGGTCTTGTAAAAAAATAAACGTCTAAAGATTTAAGGAAAAATTATTTATAATCCTTAGAAATCCAGAAGGTTGATCTTTGTTCTGTTGTTATCGCTGCTGTCTTTTCCCTTTGAGGATAAAAGTACATTTAATAAAGAAGTAAAAGACATTTTCCCCCCAAATACCACTTTGCATCTTTATCTTATTATTATTTTAGATTAAGAATAATGAAAAATTTCTTTTTGTGTCTTATCCTCTTAAAGAAATACATTTGTATTGCTAAAGAATTCTTACAAAAAGTTAACAAGTAAAGGACCGTTTTAATATCTAGTAAATATAATCCTACTGTTATGACCTACAATATTGCTAAAAATATGTTTCTTTAAAGTAGCCCGTAACAAACATTCAGATCCAGAATGCATCTCTGCTCTGTTCCCACTGGGTCCACTACGGTCCCCTTAGTGTCCAGGGGGTGGGGGAGCAGGCAGGAGTGCCTGAAGTCTCATTATCATTTGACTCCTTTTCACCTTCCTTTCTTAACCCTCTGCATGCCCCTAGGGTCTGAGATGCATCTGGAAGATCTATTTTAAAAAGTCAAGATAAAGGGGTAAATGCTTTACATTTTACATTAAAGGCTGTAACAGTCCAAGTCCAGCTGACTGCATGGAGAACCAAGAAGAGCTTAGCTTTATTTGAAGCAAATATGAAACTGATCATTCAAATGACACACTTCCAACTTATACATGTTTTTGAGAGTATTCTTTGCCTTTCCCATCATTTTCTAGTGCTTTAGAGAAAGAGCACTTTGGTTGATAATATGAATTTCCTTCCCAGGCATCAAAATTTTTTTCTTGCAATTGCTGGAAATGAATGACTGTTAGGTTCCCAGATTTCAGAAAATGTTGAAACATAAAAGTGAAGGATCAATTAGTAAGTCATTATTGAAAAGCAGCACTGTGATAGGGACGCTGCAGGGTGTTCTGTGAAATGAAGAAGACAGGTTACTCATGTCCTATCCTCACATAAAGTCACAGTCTCAGAAAGACAAAGTGCACAGAGGAAGGGTGCATCCAAAGGAATCTTTGAATCTCTCCTATCTCTTCCCCATGCTTCTATTTTTTGCATGTATAAGACGGCATTATTTGTTTATTTTGAAAGTTTGCCTCCTCAATTAGAATACTATAAATTCCTTGAAAATGGAAATTAATGTTTTTATTCTTTCAAAATTTGCACCCTGGACACTGTATTAAAAAGTAGAAGTTTCATGAAAACAGAGTAGAGGAGGGCCTCGAGGAGTGGGTCAAATTAGGTAAATGAGAGAGACAGGATCTCAGGGATGAGGGAAGGGTTTGATTAATGCTTAGAGCTGGGACTGAGTATGGGAACTGAGATATCTTCTACAGAAGGTGTGTATTGAATAACATCTAGATAAATAGAATGGGATCAAACCAAGGAGGGCCTCCCAAATTTTGGCAAAATAAACTTTGTCTAGTATGGTTCTTTTAGCAATTCATAATGGGATAAAGCATTGAGGTTCCTCTTTCAGCCCTTTTTTATTTTTCATTTTTTCTAAATCCAAGGCACCATATGTTAAGGACAGGACTTTTGGTTTGTTTGATATGTGTTGAACCAAAAGAGAAAATAATATGATTAATTATTAAATGTACCATATCAGACAATTTTGGAATTTCTCATGATCATCTTCACTAACTGCCCACTCCATCACTCTACAATTGAGGACAAAGAAGTATTCAGTGGAGAAGATCCTGATTCTTTGACAGTATTTGATAGGATCAGATAAAATGCCTTTCCTAGGAATTAGACATTGGGACTAAGAGGAAGTTATTCTGTCTCACAATGGAAATAATAACACATGCTCAAGAATTTTTACAGGCCAAACTCTACCTCACAAACCAAAGAATCAGAGGTAGGCAGGATGAGACAAATGGAATGAAGCAGATTTGTAGAGCAAAGCAAAGATGAGTGAAGTCAAAAGCAACTGCTTGGTATCCAATACTTGCTTCAAGTTCATTACTGATGCCTCTACAATCTTTGCTTTTGGCTATCTGAGATGATTCTATATTCAATGGCATGTTCTTTTTTTTTATTTTGCTAGTTCAGGTTGTATTGTATTATTTGCAATTAAACAGTCATGCATTAGTTGTAAAAATTATGTGGTATGGTTTCCACCTCAGACACATGAATATCAAGAAACATGATATGGGACCTAAGGTTTTCAAATACACAGAATTTTGACCAAATTATATTTGAACTGGAAAATGAAATATGCTATTTCACAATATGCCAAGAGTAAAGGGGAAATAAACCATCACTTTTACATTTGCTTATTTGGTATAGAAGAATTTGTAATGGGCTATGGACCAGTAATATTACATGGCTTTTTTCCTCCAAATATTCTGTTTCTTTCCAATTGGTAAGACTATATGAGTAAGTACTCTCAGTTTATAACATGCCCATGGACATGTGCCTACCAGGATTTGGAGATTAGGTTAAGGCCAACCCCTTTTTGGAAGTAATAATGCTGCCACAATTTAATAATAAGCAGCTTTGAGGCACAAAGTGTCAAATAAAACATTGATTCTCATATAGTAAGCCATAAAGGCAAGCCTCATAATTAATGTTCAACTGTACAGCACAATAGCTAGTGTTAGCTGAGTAAAGACTGATTATAAAAATGGAAACTCACATTGAGACCAATGTGGGGGAAAAATAAGAAAGAATAATGTTTGAAATATTAAGTGACCATTAGTTTTGTGAGTGTGTGTATTGTGGGTGTGTGTATAGATAGACGTAAAATACATCAATGGTAGTGCTTTCAGAGTTTGCTGATAGATTGTGTGAGGGGTGCCTAGTAGACATCTAAGTTTATATGTTGAGTAGTTGTTGAGTTGGGAATTAAGTGGAGAGATTCTCACTGCAGATGTAAATTGGAGTTATCAGAATAGAGGTTATATTCACAACCTAGAAACTGGATAAGATTTCCAAATGGAATGAAGATAGGAGAAGAGTTCAAATGTTAAGACTTGGTGTACTTCAGATTTTGGAGATAGAGAAAGTGACAAATAAAAACTTAAATTCTAATAAAATTTAATAAAAATTATGATTAGGAGCTCATGGGTACATTTTCCCTTCTTTCCAAAGTCTCACGTTTGTGAAAATGATATTTCCTTTTTAAATTGCTAAAGCTCTTGACTTTGTTGGAATTTTGATAGAGAAGGATGCTGACACTAGGATTCAGTGTCACTCAATGACCACGTTATCCTAAACATTACACGGATGTTGTTTAAGATGTATAACAGCCTCCTAATTTTCTCTAACCTTGCTGACTCTAATTTCCTTTCCATAAGGTTAACAGAATAATTTTTCTAAAATAAAACTATTTATGTGCTTAAAATGCATTAGTGACCCCCTCTTGACCTTAGGAGAAGGTTTAATTCCTCATCATGTCACACAAGGCTCTCCATCCTTTCCCTTCCACCCACCTCCCTGGCAATATCTTCACCACTTCCCTGCTGATACTCTGAACTACTTAATATTTTCTCTGAAGTTTCATTCTTGTTTACAACATCATACATGGTGTTATCTCAATCTAGAAAACTCTTCCTCCTGTCTGTCTTGACATTTCTGACATTTCATTCAGGGAGCCCAGTCTGGGTTAGGTGGAGATTTAGTATTTCTTTCTTTTTTTTTTTTTTTGTGGGGAAGACCAGCCCTGAGCTAACATCTGTTGCCAATCCTCCCCTTTTTGCTGAGGAAGACTGGCCCTGAGCTAACATCCGTGCCCATCTTCCTCCACTTTATATGGGACGCCGCCACGGAATGGCTGACAGGCAGTGAGTCAGCGGGCGCCCGGGATCCGAACTCGCGAACCCCGGGCTGCCAAGCGCGAACTTAACTGCTGCGCCACCGGGCGGCCCCGAGATTTAGTATTTCTTAATACTCCTCCTGACATCTTTTTCTACTCTGTATTGCAATTACCAAGGTAATGAGGAAGAAAATGTATCCAGGAAGAGTCTTCTCAACTCTTTGTCCCCCAGGGGACATTTGGCAATGTCTGGAGACATATTTGGTGCTACTGGCATTGAATGGGTAATGGCCAGGATGCTGTTCAGCATCCTACAATGCACAACACAGCCCCTACAACAAAGAATTATGGAGCTCAAACTGTCAATAGTGCCAAGGTTGAGAAATTCTGCACTAGAATGAAGAGAGAATCACATGAGAAAAGCAAAAAGCAGTCCAGAAAAAAAAAACAACCCCACGGAGGTTGGGGGTGTGGTGGGGGCTGCCAGTGGCAGGGAGGACCCAGTGCCTGCGGGTAGGGAAAGGAAGAAGGAGGAAGGGGGAGAAGTGTGACAATGAGAGGCCTGAGTGGGTGAGAATACAGGGAGAGTTACATAGGGGAAGGGAAGTGGTGTTTAAAGAAGACATTTAGAGAAGATTTCTTGGTGAGGTACTGTGGGACTCGCCCATGCTGACTCTTTAAAGAAATATATTGTAGAGTTCTACATTGCATTTCAACACTTCTTGAGACATACTGCTGTTCCATTTAATTCCATGGCAAGCAGGGAATGGACCACGAAGCATGGGGGCAACTCTATTTGAGTTCAAGTTAGTTGACTGCCTATTATTTCAGGACATTGTGATCTCCTAAGGAGTGGGCCATGTCTTACTGCCTTTGAAATCCCAGCACCTACGCCAGTGGACAGCATGGATTAAGAACACACTCAATGCTTCATACTCTGGGGCCAGCCCAGGTGATATTTTAAAATAGTCATTGTCATTCTCCTGTCTTTCTCTGCACTGACGCCTTCCCTGTTTTTGGCCTCAGGTTCTGCTGTGCCCTTCCAGACCATGCCTCATGCCACGCTCCCCGCCTATTCCTTCCCCTCTCATCTGCTACCCTACTAGAACATACCCACAGTAGGACTCTGTACCCCTCACCACCTCACCACTCCATAAACATAAAAGGGAAGTGGTTATAATGTTTTAGAAATACCTGATCCACTCGTTCATTCTAAATTTAGTGTCATAATATGTTTCTTCTATAATTTTTTAAATTTTATTTCAAAGGAAAGGACTTTGCAGATTCCAATGACTGAGAACAAATGAATGAACTACCAATGTCAAGATATCAGGCATTGCTGAAATACACAAGGAAAATAATTTGATAGAAGGGAGACATTTCAAATATATCCTTCAAATTAATTCTTATTGAGGACTTCCTACAAAGCTGCCTGCAAGACTAAGTTGTTAAAGGCAGTACCTTATAATACAATATTGTCATGTGCTCTGGACATAACCCTGATACTGTGTGTGTGTTTCTGTGAGTGTGTGTACACGTGCATACACACATGTCGTGAGTGGGAGGCTGATTCCTTTGTGTTATAGTCTACATAGTGTATATATATATATATATATATATATATATATATATATATATATATATACAGACATATACACATGCATGTATTCTCTAACAGCTTGCTTCTAAATTGATGTTCCATGTGGGTTGTGGATTCAATTAAAACAGTCCAGGCTTTTGAGTTCCAATGCTGAATATGCCATTTGCTAGCTGAGATCTAGGAAATATATTTTGTCTGTCTTAATTTTACCTTCCTCAACTCTAAAATGGGATTAAGTCCATACACTTTATGCAGTTTTTGAAAGGATTATGTGCTTCAAGCCATCATGCAGTGCCAGGCAAGTACACCCAACAAAATCCATTGCCTTTTTGGTGAGTGTGATTAGGTAGAAATAGGGCAAGAAATAATTATTATCTTATTTCCCTGTGCTTGGAATTATAATTATTTGCATTGGCCCCTTTAGAGTCTCTCCTCATCTGTACTTTTCAAGATTGTCATTACTTAAAATACCTGCTTTGGCCTCTTTAAGGTTCTTATTAGTAGATCTGGAGTAGTTTCCATACATCTGATCTTTTTAAGATTCCCAAGAATTATTTCTTTTTATGGACACGCCTGACTGATTTAAGGTAATTTCCTGTTACTTATCATTTATTTTCTTAGTACACATTTTAAATAACAATGTTAAACCTTGCCTCTTCCTCCTTTACAGAGACCTCCTTTACAGACCTTTACAGCCCCCCTCCCCCCAGTTATTTACCCACATAATGCTCTTGACCTTCAAGTTTCAGTGTAATGATCCTCTTTCCCCAGAAAGCCTTCCCTGAACAATGCAATTGAATTAGACTCTCCCACTTTTTGCCCCTATTGCCCTCACATTCAGTTGAGATCCTCATTTAATGCTGGCTTTCCTGAGGATAAAAACTATATCCACATGTATATGTCTACATCTGGATGGATGATAGACAGACCATTGAGAGAGAGTTGATAGAGAGATATATGATAGAAAGATAGATAATAGATAGATAGATAATCCCTAATTCACCAAGGCTAAATACAGGACTTGATACAGAATACTCAGTGAATATCTGATATAAGAAAATGATGACTCAATAAAAAAAAAAACTTTCATTGGCTTCATTAAAGTGCAGGTGTCCTCTGGAGCAGTCAGTATTAATAGGACGAGCTTGCTCTTATTTTCTACTAGAGCTAAATTTAAAATTCTCCAGCTGACATTTCAGCATATTTGGCTGACCCTTGTCAAGTGGTCATTATGCAGGATTACAGACCACAGACATAAAGTGGAAATGCAAAGCAAAGTGGAAAGAAACCAACTCTCACTATTTAACTTTCAAGAAACCCTTTTTGCAACCCAAAAGAATTAAAACAATAATTAGCACGATAGGACAATGCTCACTTATCTCCAGATAAAATTTCTGACACCCTCAAAAATCTAGATAAAATTAATCTGGGCTGAGAGGAGCGGCCCTCACAGAGCCCATGCACTGAATTGTGAAGATAGATTTCCACTCAGCTCCCATCCAGTGTATGGACTTTAAAATTGCACCACAACATTTGTTCTTTATTTGTGTGCACTGTCATTCTGGTGCCAGAGACACTTTTTTTAAAAAAATCACTGTAACAATTGTATTGAAGTTTTAAATTTTTTATCTCATTTATAATAAAAAGTAAATAATCAGATATCATATTTCCTATAATTTTTGTCTGATATTCAATGTGATCAAAAGAAAGATGCCCTGTCTGTTATTGGACAATGTAGATTGTTATAAACTTTCTGAAGGACCATTTGAAAACGTCTCTCAAAGTCTCAAAATGTCCATTTTCCTGTGCATAGCGATATACAGGAATGTTTATATAAACAATGGTAAACTCATGAAAATTAAATAACTAACAAAATAATTATTGAATAAACTATGGGAGTTTACTGTCATTAGAAGGATCATTTTTAGCAAATAAAATCATTTGCTGACACATTGGTTACATGCAGACAAAATATCTATGGCACATGTTTTCAAAAAGGAGTGGATTTTTTATTGATAACCCATGTTCAATGTTAACACCTACTTGTCATAAAACAATAATGATAATAATTCTATATGATGATTTTGTAATTATTGTTTAGCCAAATAGCAGAGCATGATATCCAGACTCCTGATCTGGTACAAAACCCTCTCTAGGGCACCAATGACACCCATACGTCTGTGTTCAGTGACATGACTAATGAAACAGCCCATGATTTTTATCTTCATTATTTGAAAGAAAAACAATTAAACTGTGACATGTCAATGAATTAAAGATGGTCAGAAAAGTTATTCTTTCCAGAATTTTCAGAAAAATTCAAGACTGGGTTGAAACAAAGGAAAGGCATGTTTATAAAAGTGTATGTGGATGGGAAGAAGATTCTATAATTTTATCCTAAGGCACTCATTAAACTAATCCCACTTACACTACAACCATGTTATGGTAACTGGTGAAAAAGTATTATTTAGTTACCTTCTTTGATAAAATCAAGTAATAATAATATTGAAATAAAAGTGAAATTGAGCTAAAAAAACTATTGTATATCTTTTAAAAATTCATATAAGGAAAAAAGATATTTCATTCTCTTCCTGAATTATAACTTTGAGAGATATATTAAAGTAGCTACAAAATGTACAATCAAGAAATATGACCTTCATCTTCTTCCCCCTCACAAGCTATAATCAATAATGCACTTGATTTTTGAAAATTCAGGCAAAAATGGACAACTTGAAATTCTAACAATCTCTTGACCTGTGCTGGCTCTTTCTGCTTTTTCATGAGCGATGATGTAACTCACTCTTTCCACTAATGTGTTCAGAGCTCTTGGCCATCCTCTTTGCTATTCATTTATTCAATCTAGAGTAATCTGTGCTTAATAGAGTGCTGGAGCATGTCAAAATGAACAATTAAATATGATTGTTGTCATTGACAACCAGCAGTTATTGCTAAAAATGTCTCAGGCAGAAATGTGAGCATTAAGGTGTTTATTTTAAATAAAGGAGAAATTTAAATGAAGTAACTGTTCCACATAATGACAATTAAATGCTACCATTGAAATAATGCATTTCTCCTTCAGACTAGTAGAAATATTAGCTGAGTTTCTCTCTTTTTCTTTCCTTACTTGCTGGCACAGGGAATTAATTCTTTACCTGGTCAGGCTTTTGACTGAGGGTATGATCTGTAATTATCTGGCTTTCTGCTAGGGCAAGAAGGAGAAGGGGTGGAGGTGGGGGTAGATCATTTCTGAACAGGACAAGAGGAGGACAGGCCCTTGAAATAGACTATAGGGGACAAACAACCTCTAGGTAAGCATGGAGAGAAAAACAATAGTTTGAATAATGAGAAAATAAAATGAAATTTTGTCAGAATTTCCATGTGAAAAAAATATTTCTGTAAATGTCCCCCTTTTGTACTTCATAAACCTGAAATTCATTGGATATTTATCAGTTCTCACATGCAACACCTTCTGTGGGTGTGCATGAGAGTGTGTGTGTTTGTGTGTGTGCAAGCACACAAGCATGGGAAAGACAAACAAGAGGGAATGTGGAAAGCAGCTGATATAAATCAATACCTTTCCTCTGGTGAAATCATTTAAGCTACTGAAAAGTATAGTTATGCTTTTTCTAACCCTTACAATAGGATTGCTAATCAAATTTCCCAATATGGAGATAGGAATGTTTCAAGATCAAAATTTCTCTTCTTTAACTATTGCACTGAACTCCTGAGAGCAATATCCAGAAGGAATTCTCATGGGATGGATATAAACATCTCACTGTGCCAAAAAGGGAAAAAGGAATTGGCCACATGGAGGGCTGGTAAGTTTTCTCTGATACTGCATAGACGGCCACCCCGAGGGGCAGCCACCACCTGGGCTGGTCACAGATGTGCCTTGAAGACCAAAAAGTGAAACAGAGAGAACAATATAGAGGAAGAAAAGGGGGAGAGAAAGTCTCTCCTCGTCCCCACTCTCACTAATTCTTGACAAGATGGGATGTTACACTAATGGGATAAATGCCAAATCTCTTACTGAGTCATATATAAAGTCACACTCTAGTAAAATTTAACTGAGAATTTTATATTTTATCTGGTAACTTTACTCTCAGAGCAACCCCACTCTTTTCTATTGCTTGTTTATCTTTCTCTCTCTTTCTCTTTCTCTCTCTCTCTCTCACACACACACAGAGACATACACACACATACACGTTACATTCTCTCTCTCCTCGATGATAAAAGTTATTTCAACTATGCCAGTTTGGCAGTGGGCTCATCGTATTTAGAAATATTGGACAGTGGGTGGGAGAAGGCCCAGCAGTATTTGGGTTCCCAAGTGCTTTAGGTCAGTTTACCGGAGATCAGAATGTGTAGTTCCTGTGTCTGTCCTCTGTAGATGTCTCACCTGGAAAGGGAGTGCTGATGGTTTGGGACAGGATTCTGGAGTGTCTGATTTCCCTGCTGTAACACCATCTCACAGTAGCCCACACTCTACCCTTGTTCTCACACTTGTCATTTCTCTTCAGAAGCCCCTTTTAGCCTGTTCTGACCAACACAAAGAGGCATAAACACTCGTGGATGATGCTTTCCTGGATCTCTCTCTCATGAGAGAGCCTCCCAGAGCCTCCCAGAAATCGACTCTGCTAAAGGCACATAAGGGTTAAGGAAAATCCTTGCTGTATTCCATTGTTGGTTGTTAAAGTGCCTGAACAAACTTTTATTTCCTTAATCCGTGCTAGATCTTTTATATAGGACTTTTTCTAGGTAATTCTTCAACTTCCTTGCATTTCAGCCTGCCTGAATGCACCACCTGCTGAATTACCAACCACCTGTTAGTAATAGTTAGCAACTGATAAATAAACTAGAATTTTAGTTTATTGGTTGCACACTATTTCTTTTAGACTTTAAGCCTCACCCTAACCCATCAAATCCTTGGAATGAATCCTGGAAATTGGTCAACAGGTCTATTTTCCTACTTCTGTACTATCTCACAGGTTTTATCCTTCCATCCTGAAGGTAAAGATGAAGATATTTTTAACCTATCTTCATAGAACAAAGTACTAGCATATTCTATCCCATACACGCACACACAATCTATTATTCAGTTAATTTATATTTATCACATCTTTTTTGAGGATCAGATCAATAACTAGAACTATACACAGTCATCCAGTTGTATTGGCCTCCTGGTTCCTGTCAACGGTATTTATTAATGATTGGTGGTAAGTGAATAATTGATAGATGGCAAAGTATATAAGTATAGGCAATTATCATTTGACCCAAGACTGATTACTCCACAGTTAGGATTTTTACAGACATTTTTTACATGCTCTCATTCCAAGGCATATTTTTATGATTATTTTGAGCATAGTATAGTAATTTACATATGGAAACCCTCCCAATAAATATTTTCAATTGTTGTTTACTATCAATAAACTTAAACTCAATCAAACTATTGATTGATTATTTTTCTTTAAAAATTTCTTCTCTCTCATGCATTCCATGGAATATAGCTAAGTGGCAAGGGAAAGCCTTTTAAAAGTAAAACAATAAATTAAGTCTCTGAAAAAATGGACCAGGAAAACTAAAAAAATGAAACAAGATAAAATAGACCAAGTGGTCGAAATGAAATTGAGACAGAGTGCATAAGAGAGAGGGAGAACTGTATTTTGACACGAGCTTAGCATTAATCTTGGAGAAAGCTGGCCATTTTCAGAATAGAGTAAAATAATTCAATAAAGTTAGGTTGGGGGAGCAGAGGGAAGTTGTGTACAACAAAGAAGTTAAACTAATATTTCTTTAAAAAATACATTTTCAAAGTTCTCAGGATACATCACATGCATGTTAATTAATAAGTGCCAAACATATCCCAAAAGCAAAAAGAGACAGTTATCTCTTCTGGATACCAGAACTCCCATCTCATAGTATGAAACAAAACTGTGTGCTTTCTGCACTGTCAGCTGTCTTTCATAAAACATTGCCCTGGCTTGAAAGGTTCAGTAAGGAATATGATGACTAAGGAGATCAAGATCCCTGAACAAGACACAGAAACCACAGCGGAGAGAAGGTGGTAAGCTACCTACATGATAAGAAGCTCTTCCTAAGGGAAGAACATGTGTGTGTATGTAGACTCATATCTCCAGTGTAGAAGGGAGTTGCTCACTCTAGAAATTGCTTTGGCGGTAGCCTTTAAGTTAGAACATTCCAGTGCATGTCTGCCTTTTAGTGACAGAGAGTTTGCTTGTCTCTTATACAACTACAGGATATACATAATTGTAGGCAGGAGCAGGAAGTGAAATATACTTAATTTTTATTAGATACACAAAGTGTTTGTGACATGTCAGTATCCCAGAATTAAACATGGCATGTTCAGTTGAGATTTTTCAAAGAAACTTCTTTTTTTTTTTTTTTTTATTGATGTCTTAGTTTATAACACTGTGGGGTTTTAGTTGTACATTTTTGTCCGTCACCTTGTGGATGTAACCCTTCACCCCTTGTGCCCCCCCCACCCCCCTTCCCCTTGGTAACCACCAATCAGTTCTCTGTCCGTGTGATCACTTATATTCCATATATGAGTGAGTTCATGCAGTGTCTGTCCTTCTCTCTCTGGCTTATTTCACTTAACATAATACCCTCTAGGTCCTTCCATGTTGTTGCAAATGGGACAATTGTGTCTTTTCTTATGGCTGAGTAGTATTCCATTGTATGTATATACCACATCTTCTTTAACCAATCTTCAGTTGAGGGACACTTGGGTTGCTTCCACTTCTTGGCTATAGTGAATAATGCTGCAATGAACATAGGGGTGCATACGCCTCTTGTGATGGTTGATTTCATGTCCATTGGGTAGATGCCCAAGAGTGGTATTGCTGGATCATACGGTATTTCTATTTTTAATTTTTTGAGGACTATCCATACTGTTTTCCATAGAGGCTGCACCAGTTTGCATTCCCACCAGCAGTGAATGAGGGTCCCCGTTTCTCCACAACCTCTCCAGCATTTGTTGTTATTTGTCTTTGTGATTATAGCCATTCTAACTGGTGTAAGGTGATATCTCAGTGTAGTTTTGATTTGCATTTCCCTGATGATTAGTGATGTTGAACATCTTTTCATGTGTCTATTGGCCATCTGTATCTCTTCCTTGGAAAAATGTCTGTTCATATCCTCTGCCCATTTTTTGATCGGGTTGTTTGTTTTTTTGTTGCTCAGTTGTATGAGATCTTTGTATATTACTGAGATTAATCCCTTGTCAGACAAACGATTTGCGAATATTTTCTCCCAGCTGGTGGGTTGTTTATTCATTTTGATCCTGGTTTCATTTGCCTTGTAGAAGCTCTTTAGTCTGATGAGGTCCCACTTGTTTATTTTTTCTTTTGTTTCCCTTGTCTGGGTAGACATGGAATCTGAAAGGATCCCTTTATGTCCAATCGCAATTAGTGTACTGCCTATATTTTCTTCCAGGAGTTTTATAGTTTCAGGTCTCACTTTCAGGTCTTTGATCCATTTTGAATTGATTTTTGTATATGGCGATAGGAGATGGTCTACTTTCATTCTTTTGCATGTTGCTGTCCAATTTTCCCAGCACCATTTATTGAAGAGACTTCCCTCTCTCCATTGTATGTTCTTTGCTCCTTTGTCGAAGATTAGCTGTCCATAGGTGTGTGGTTTTATTTCTGGGCTTTCAATTCTGTTCCATTGATCTGTGTGTCTATTCTTGTACCAGTACCATGCTGTTTTGATTACTGTAGCTTTATAGTATATTTTGAAATCAGGGATTGTGATGCCTCCAGCTTTGTTCTTTTTTTTCAGAATTGCTGTAGCTATTCGGGCTCTTTTGTTGCCCCATACGAATTTCAGTAGTTTTTGTTCTATTACCGTGAAGAATGACATTGGGATTCTGATTGGGATTGCATTGAATCTGTAGATTGCTTTAGGTAGAATGGACATTTTAACTATATTTATTCTTCCAATCCATGTGCATGGAATATTTTTCCATTTCTTTATGTCCTCCTCGATTTCTTTCAATAGTGTCTTATAGTTTTCATTGTATAGGTCTTTGACCTCCTTGGTTAAATTTATTCCCAGATATTTTATTCTCTTTGTTGCAATTGTAAATGGGATTGTCTTTTTGAGTTCTCTTTCTGTTTTTTCATCGTTAGTGTATAGAAATGCAATTGATTTTTGTAAGTTGATTTTATACCCTGCCACTTGACTGTAGTTGTTGATTGTTTCTAGTAGCTTTCCGATGGAATTTTTGGGGTTTTCTATGTATAGGATCATGTCGTCTGCAAATAGTGAGAGTTTCACTTCTTCATTGCCTATTTGGAGTCCTTTTATTCCTTTTTCTTGCCTAATTGCTCTGGCCAGAACTTCCAGTACTATGTTGAATAAGAGCGGTGAGAGTGGGCACCCTTGTCTTGTTCCTGTCCTCAAAGGAATGGCTTTCAGTTTTTCCCCGTTGAGTAGGATGTTTGCTGTAGGTTTGTCATATATGGCCCTTATTATGTTGAGGTACTTTCCTTCTATACCCATTTTGTTGAGAGTTTTTGTCATAAATGGATGCTGGATCTTGTCGAATGCCTTCTCTGCATCGATTGAGATGATCATGTGGTTTTTATTCTTCATTTTGTTAATGTGGTGTATCACGTTGATTGATTTGCGGATGTTGAACCATCCCTGTGTCCCTGGTATAAATCCCACTTGATCGTGGTGTATGATCTTTTTGATGTATTGCTGTATTGGGTTTGCCAATATTTTGTTGAGGATTTTTGCGTCTATGTTCATCAGCGATATTGGCCTGTAGTTTTCCTTCTTTGTATTGTCCTTGTCTGGCTTTGGTATCAGCATGATGTCGGCCTCATAGAATGTGTTGGGAAGTATTCCATCTTCCTCTATTTTTTGGAATAGTTTGAGAAGGATAGGTGCTAAATCTTCTTTGAACATTTGATAAAATTCTCCAGGGAAGCCATCTGGTCCTGGGCTTTTATTTTTTGGGAGGTTTTTGATGACTGTTTCAATCTCTTTACTTGTGATTGGTCTGTTCAGATTCTCTATTTCTTCTTGATTCAGTTTTGGGAGGTTGTACGCGTCCAAGAATTTGTCCATTTCCTCTAGGTTGTCCAATTTGTTGGCGTAAAGTTTTTCATAGTATTCCCTAATAATCCCTTGTATTTCTGTGGTGTCTGTTGTAATTTCTCCTCTTTCATTTCTAATTTTATTTATTTGAGTCTTCTCCCTTTTTTTCTTAGTGAGTCTGGCTAAGGGTTTGTCAATTTTATTTATCTTCTCAAAGAACCGGCTCTTTGTTTCATTGATCCTTTCTACTGTTTTTTTGGTTTCAATTTCATTTATTTCTGCTCTGATTTTTATTATTTCCCTCCTTCTGCTGATTCGGGGCTTTGTCTGTTCTTCTTTTTCCAACTCTGTTAGGTGCAATTTAAGGTTATTTATTTGGGATTTTTCTTGTTTGTTAAGGTGAGCTTGTATTGCTATGAATTTCCCTCTCAGGACTGCTTTTGCTGCATCCCATATGAGTTGGTATGGTGTATTTTCCTTTTCATTTGTCTCCAGATAGCTTTTGATTTCTCCTTTAATTTCATCAATGACCCATTGGTTGTTCAGTAGCATGTTGTTTAGTCTCCACATCTTTGTCCCTTTCCTAGTTTTTTCCTTGCAGTTGATTTCTAGTTTCACAGCATTATGATCAGAAAAGATGCTTGTAATGATTTCAATCTTCTTAAATTTATAGAGGTTTGCCTTGTTTCCTAATATATGGTCTATCCTTGAGAATGTTCCATGTGCACTTGAGAAGAATGTGTACTCTGCTTTTTTTGGGTGGAGTGCTCTGTATATATCTATTAAATCCATTGCGTCTAGTTTTTCATTTAAGTCCATTATTTCCTTATTGACTTTTTGTCTGGATGATCTATCTATTGATGTAAGGGGCGTATTAAGATCCCCTACTATTATTGTGTTATTGTTAATATCTCCTTTAAGGTTTTTTAGCAGTTGTTTTATGTACTTTGGTGCTCCTGTGTTGGGTGCATAGATATTTATAAGTGTTATGTCTTCTTGGTGAAGTATCCCTTTTATCATTATATATTGCCCTTCTTTGTCTCTCATTACCTTTTTTATCTTGAAGTCTACTTTGTCTGATATAAGTATGGCTACTCCTGCTTTCTTTTGTTTGCCATTAGCTTGGAGTATTGTTTTCCATCCTTTTATTTTGAGTCTGTGTTTGTCTTTAGAGCTGAGATGTGTTTCCTGGAGGCAGCAGATTGTTGGATCTTGGTTTTTAATCCATCCTGCCACTCTGTGTCTTTTGATTGGAGAATTCAATCCATTCACATTTAGAGTGATTATTGATATATGAGGGTTTAATGTTGCTATTTTATTGTTCATCTTCTGGTTCTTTTGCATTTCCTTCGTTTCTTGTCCCTTGTGTTTCGGACTGCAAATTCAATTTGGTATTTCTGCATGCTCATTCTCTTGGTTTTCTCTTTATTTGTCATGTGTGGTTCTCTTCTGGTTGTTTGTTTAGTGGTTACCGTGCGGTTTATATAAGCGATCTCCTGGATAAGAAAGTACATTTTCAGATGCCTCCTTTTTCCTGAGGCTGGGTCAGTTCAATCCCTTACCTCTTCCCCTCCTTATTTGTTATCTCTTTATTCCAGTTTGTGTCATGAATGTGTGCTTCCAGTGATGAGCTTGAATTAGTTTTTGATGTTATCCAACTGTAGTTTGTTCTGGTTTAGTCTCCTTGCTTTTCTCCTTGCTGAAATCTTTGTATCCCCTTTCTCATTTGTTTTTTTCAGGCCTAAGGGCCTTCTTGAACATTTCTTGTAGTGGGGGTCTTGTGGTGACGAACTCTCTTAGCTTTTGTTTATCAGGGAGAGTTATTATTTCTCCATCGTATTTGAAGGATATTTTTGCTGGATAAAGTATTCTCGGCTGAAGGTTTTTGTCTTTCATGATTTTGAATATATCATTCCAGTCTCTCCTAGCCTGTAGAGTTTCTGTCGAGAAATCAGCTGAGAGCCTGATGGGGTTTCCTTTGTATGTTATTTTGTTTTTTTGTTTAGCTGCCTTCAATATTATTTCCTTGTCACGGGTATTCTTCAAGTTTGCTACTATGTGGAGAGATGATTTTTTATTCCTGTTTATATATTTAGGTGATCTATTGATTTCATTCACTGTTATTTCCCTCTCGTTCCCTAGGTTGGGGAAGTTCTCAGCTATTATTTCTTTAAACAAACTCTCTGCTCCTTTTTCTCTTTCTTCTCCTTCTGGAATACCTATTATCCTTATGTTGCTTTTCCTCATTGAGTCTGATATTTCTCGAAGAATTTCTTCATTTCTTTTTAGTCTTAGCTCTCTCTCCTCCTCTATCAGGAGCATTTCTGCGTGGCTATCCTCAATAGTGCTAATTCGTTCCTCCATATTGTCAGTTCTGCTCTTTAAAGACTCCATTTTTTCCACTATCTCGTTGATTTTGTTTTTCATCTCTAATAATTCTGATTGGTTTTTCTTTAGGGTTTCAATCTCTTTTGTGACATAATCCCTGAATTCGTTGATTTGTTTCTGTGTGTTCTCTTGTATTTCGTTGAGCTTGTTTATGATAGCTATTTTGAATTCTCTCTCGTTCAGGTTATCAAATTCTGTGCCTTCAGGGTTGGTTTCTGGGTGTTTGTCATTTTCCTTTTGGTCTGTAGCCCTGACATATTTTCGCAAGGATCCGACGGGGACGGCTTTATTTTTACCCGTCATGATTAAAGTTAGTCCTGCAGTTTCCCCCTGCTGCCACTAGATGGAGATCGCGAGCGGTTTGCTCTGAGGCGGCTGCAGTCCCCGGAGGGATTATGCTGAAACGCCGGGTGTGTGGGGGGAGGGGTCCTCTCTTTCTCCTGCTTGACCCGGGGGTTTCCTTTCTGGCTCTCTTAGGGTGTTTGCTACACCCCCTAAACAGTCTGTCGTCGCTTCCCCGTGGCAATCTCGCGACAGTCTGTGAGAGCACCTGGATGGCGCTAGTTTTCCCCGCTGTGAGCCGCCCCTCCCCCCTCTGACCGCGAACCGCGCTGTTTTTGCCAATGGATTGGGGAGGGGGAGTACAACCTCCTACCTCTCCTCCTGTTCTCCTGGGCTTCCCGCGCCTCCACCGTCCGATGTATGGCAGCAGGGGTTTCTCAGAAGTCCTTCGTAGTGTTTGATTGAGCTCTGTTGGAATGTGAATGATGTTTTCGTTGTGTCGTAGGGGGCAGAGATTCAAAGAGGGAATCTCACTCCGCCATGATGCTGACGTCACTCCCTCAAAGAAACTTCTTAATGAAGTAACTACCAAAATGTGGGCAGGGTTACGAAACTCACAAGAAATACATAGACACCTAGGAATTAGCAATAGTAGGAAGCCTTTTCCACACCTAGGCCTGATGGAACAAGGGAGGACATAGTGTTATTGAAGCTTGGTTAAAAGCTGGGCATGGAACAGGGTCTGCCCTCATTGCTATATTCCTAGTGCGGCTGACATCTCCAGGCCTGAGCTGAATCAGGGAGGGAGTGGAAGGAATAAGCGCCCTGATCTTTGTATTTCCCACCCTCTAATCTCTTCCCCATGCTTTCCATCAGCCTAGTAGAACTAAAGCCAAAGAGCAAGGGATCCCAGTCGATACCCTGTTGGTGACCAACTTCCAGAAGACACAGAATAGCAGAGAGTAAGTTGGAAAACGGAAATGGAGAGTAAACGTTGAGAATCCAGCACTACAGGGATTGATGTCTTTATCTAATTAAATATTATAAAGAAAACATAAATCACACTTAAGGCAGCATTTTCCTGCTGAAAGCCAAGTTGAGACCTGAACTCAAGTTCCAAGTATGCCCTTGGTTTGTTGAGAGGCCTCAAAATAGTCCCTGAAACACTCTGTGTCTCAATCCATAATAATATTTTCACTTACCTTTTTTTCAATGAAAGGATCTGTTGGAATATATGTGACAAGGCTTGTAATATGTCATGCTTCATCAGGCAGGACATGGGGTAAATCCAGGACTTCCTAATGATCCGTAGCATATGAGGTGAATCTCATAGTGATGAGAAACTACAGTGTAAACTTTGGTGTATTTTGGGCCTATGAATTTAAACTTGAACATACTTTAGGAAATTTAAGAAAAGACTCAGCAGAGGTGAAGTTGTTGAATTATGAAGCTTTTAGTTTGGAGCTGAGGAAGTTGGGCTCTGTTTTCAACATACCCATTAATGGTGCCTTTTGAAATTCTTTAGATTTCCAAATAGTGTTTCAAAAGGTAATTTGGGTTGAAGTTACAAGTAGGCAAACACAGCAGAGTGTTCCCTTTCACATAGTTTTCTATTCATCTACAAATGCCTTTGGTCTGAAATTTGCCTTTGGAAAATGCATGCAATTTTCTTTGATAAACTGAAAATTCCAGTCTCATGCTGCTCTTTTGGGGGAAACCATGAGGCTCCTACAAGCACGGGTAAACAGAGTTGCAACTTGTCAAGAGTACTAACATTTGAAAAATTAGAATTACTGTAATTGGATATATCTATTTTTAAGAGCACCTGTGAAAATAATCTCCTAACACTATTTAATTCAAAAGGTTTTAATGTCTCAGCTCTGGTGCTCCAGGTCTACCATGCAGGGCCAAATATATATCCAAGTCAGGGGATAGAGAACTCTTGGAGAAAAGCTGAGGAGAATAAACAGCAGCCTACACCTGGGAGTGGTGGAGGGTGATTCATGGTAAGGGAGGCCACATGGAGCCTAAATAGGATCTTGACTCCCCCCCAAATAGTGCAGAAATAAGACATGATGCACACGGCTACATGTGAACATTTTTCCTTTCCATCTCTCTGTTTGTTCCGTGTTTCTTTCATTTGGAACTCCCCCTTAAAAACTTATAGGGCTTGAATATGTTAAATTATTACATATTACAAATATTTTCGCCTGGTCCCTTGAAATATTTTTCCTGATTGTTATCTGTATAGTTTTCTTCTATAAGTAGTTTTCTTCTATAAGTAGTACTGAAATAAAATATAGCACATCCAAAAATAAAAATAAAAGGCTGACTAAGACATAAACTTTTAAGAGACACTTACTTGATTGTATTAAATCCGGCCACCAAAATCGTCGCAGGTATGAGACCTCTGGCTAAAGAAGGTTGAATAAAGCCATTTCTGTTTCACTTCTCGTCTTACAAAACTTGCTAAAATCTACAAAAACAACCACAAAAAATGAAGAAGAAAGGTTCAGCTTAACCACAGATGGACATGTTCCCAACTCCGAATTCCATGCTTTGAAGATTATTTGCCAAATACAGTGATACTGGGGACAAAATAAGGTAAAATGCTGAAAGACTGCCTAACTCAGACCACAGGCAGGATTCAGATCTCCCTAAAAGGGGGAACATTGCTGTTTGAATAGCCTTGCAACAGTGCAAAGAGGAACGAGGTATGCAAGGGAAGGTGGGGGTGTCTGCACACAGACCTCATTTAAAAATAGGTGAAGGAGGAAACACTCCCATGTGTCATTTTATGTCTTCAGCCTACCTTCTGGCTGAGAAAGTGTTGGAAACAGGAGAAATGAAAGAAAGAGCAGAAATCATAAGATCTCAACACAGAGAATTTGTGACTTAAAGAAGGTTACTAGAAGCCACACTGGTCCACTGGTCACACCTAAAGAGACATGTTTCCAGGACAGAGGACAACAGTCCTCCCTATTCCAACCTTCAGACATATCTCTAGCTAACTTCTACCCGTCTGCTTCCCTGCCTCCATGTCTATCTCATGCTTATCAAATGTTAACAGTGATTAATTCTCCTTCATTGGATTGGGCTTCCCTTTTGCTTTTTAAGTTCTTCCTTCTATTTTCTGTATTGCCTAAGTTTCAAATTCAAGTAAATCATTTTTTAAATAAAATTTCAGCAATCCAAATTTTTATAAAACAAAAGTCATTAATTAGTGACTTGAAGAAGACAGATGATGATGATGATTGAAATCATACTCTACCATAATTTCATAATTTTTAATTCTACTGAATACATATGTATATACATATATTATATGTATGTATATGATCTGTATGTGTGTATATATACAGATATAGAGAGAGAGAAAGTGAGAGAGAGAGGCTTCTCCTCCCTGGTGGTGTGTTGGCCCGTGGTGCTGAAGGAATGGTTTATGTCTTCATGCTGTCTGGATTCTCCTCATGCTCACCCAAAGATGTCTACATTTGGATTCAGAGTTCTGACTAGCAATCACAGAGCTTTCTTAGTTCGTGGCATGCTGTCTTTTGCTTTTTCTATGAGGAAGACTCCAACCTGAAAGTGAGTCTCCCATTTATTAGTTTAAACATATATTCCCTCATGCACATTAACCACCTCCCATCAGAAGTAAGAGACTTTACTATCGTCATTTACCATCATCTCAAGCCCAATACTGAGGAAATAACATCATCATTCCTAGCATTGCTTTGCCTGTGTCACAACTGGCCTTCATTTTCTCTTAATCTATAGAATTGTAGAATGTTTGAGTCTAAAGGAAAGGGAGGAGGGGAATGGGTTACCATTCATGTGGCACACCATGTTCGAGGACTTCACATTTCTCATTTCACTTAGTGCTAAAAACAGTCTTTCTGAGATAGACATCACTGCCCACATTTCATGGCTGGGACAATTAAGGCTAAAATGGCTTAAATAACTTGCATAAGAAGACTGAGCTCATCAGCAGTGAGCCTGGTATGACCACAGGCTCCAAAGAATTACTGCGTTCACAGCTCTGCTACTCCAGCTGAGAATATCTCCCCCAGTGCTCCATCTATGTATCAGGAAGCCGAGGCGCAGAGTGGATACAGGTCTTACACAAGTTCACACAGCCAATTAGGGCTGACACTAAACCAAATCTCCTGAATCGTGTCTCAGGACTTTTCCACCACCAAGCTGCCTCTTCCCCACTGCAGGAATAGCTAAGGCCGAGCCCTGTGCTGGCCCCACCAAAGCACAAGAGCTCTTACTGAGATGTGAAGCTCCCCTGGCTCCTCTGCTCTGTCTTTTTAATCCTGGGTCACCCTTGTTCCTGTCTATCTGCAAGGTTCCTGAGCACAGTGGTCATGCACAGTTACCAGGTTCTCTTTGAAGAGCTCACTAACACAGCTTGTGATGAGAAAAACACCTTTTGAGAAAAATAACTTGTTTTCCTTAGTTGCTACCTAGGCATTTTACAGTATGACAACGCTGTTCACACCCAGAGTCTGGACAGTTAGATAAGGACTTCAGTTTAGGATGCCCGTCATAAGTTCCTGTTTTACTTTTCCCATGGCACCTTTTAAAATAAGCACTTAGAGTTAAGCCCACAAAAAGTTAGTGACCTCTGCCCCAACTACCTTATAAGTAATAAGTGCTTGCTACCTTGCTATCTATCTCCTGCTCACTGGTGACCTGGGACAGACTGACCTTCTCCTGGCTCGTTGCACCCCCTCACTTCTGGGATCACCACTTCCCTTGCGACTCTACTTTCTTAGTGTGGGTGTATTCAAACTGCATCTTCATCAAAAGGACCTCCTCATGAGTTTCACTTCCCCAAAGTGGGAGCTTGGATGCTGAGGGAGCTACCTGCCGCCCGCATGTGGGTGGCTTGTGCCTCCTCATTCAACAGGCCATAATCTTCATATTCTTTCTTTGTGTGTGTGAGGAAGACCAGCCCTGAGCTAACATCTGTTGTCAGTCCTCTTCTTTTTTTGCTGAGGAAGACAGGCCCTGGGCTAACATACATGCCCATCTTCCTCTACTTTGTATGGGACGCCACCACAGCATGGCTGACAAGCAGTGCGTCGGCTGGCGCCTGGGATCCGAACCCGTGAACACCAGGCTGCCACAGCGCCACCAGGCGAGCTCCTAATATGCATATTCTTAATTCAGTATACCAGCTCTGGCTCTCAACATACAGCCCAACAATTGGAGATAAGTAAAAATTGGCACTCCTCATAACCTAGCTACCAGGAAATTATAATATCAAGTCCTAGACCAAATTCTTCCACACATACAAACATTAACAAGCAAGCGTGCAACCTCAATGAAATTCCACCATTCTTTTTTGAGGCTCTGAAAATGCCTTGTGTGGGAGATTCTTTGAAAACAAATGGTACAATATTGTAATTGTGTATTTCAGCAAATCATCTCTTGGAATACTATGACCAATACTTTACCAAACCAGCAGCAAGGCACAAGCTCATTTACTAACCAAATCTTCCCTGTTATCTCTAAGGGTCTATGGTGAAGTAAACACTAGATTTTAATGCCCTGTTCCTTAAAGAGCAGGGATTGTTGTCAAAATATTTCACCTTATCCACATTTGGTATTTGAAGAATACCAAAATATGCTTCAATGGAAGCACATTTCTAACACCCGCTATTTCTAATTAACAACCTTTCTAATATCAACCAATCTTTTTAGTTAATTAGCAGCGTGTCTGACATTATTTGGTGAGAAAGGAAGCAGAGTACTTGGAGTGGCCGCCCCTGGAGTGTGGGCTTTTGGATTAAAAGCTAGCAGATCTCCCTGGCATGTGTAGGGCAACAGACTAAGCCTGGAATGTAATGGAAACAAACTAATATCCACATTTATATCACATGGCCTAGGATGAAGCAGTTTAAAATAAATTACTGCTTACAGACTTCCTGACTCACCACTTCTCTTGGCTGGTGATCACTGAACTGCTTCTTGTCTGTCTTATTCCTACCCTAACCTGCAATACAGGTGTCTTTCCAGGACCCTGACCTCAACACTGCATGCTCTCACCCTATGCCAGCCCAGTCACTCTGGGCCTGAGGCTACAGTTCTGGAGAATTTCTGGACCTTCCTGGCCCTGCTTTCTCCCAGCCTCTGTTGCTCACTTCCAACTATGGCACACACTATGCATCCTAAGAGTCTGTGTTTTTCTGTCTGGTCAGGACAATGAAGCACCAAACTTCAGCCAGGTCTCCACCTTAGCAGACGTGAAACCACCTTCTGGAGGGGGATTTAGAGGACAAGATGGTTCATCTCTCTTCATTATCTGGGTTTCAGTGGGAGTCCACCTCTCTGACATTATCATCATTTTTATACCTGACATCACCACCTCCCTCCCTCCTTTTTGTAACAGTGGACATTGGAATACTAGATGCTCCTGTCTAGTTGTCACTCTTGACTATAAAACAGAATTCTCAAGATGTAGGATGAAAGATATAAGGTGTCTGTAAGACTGGGTGAAAATCTGCATCAAATGACAGCTACTCAATTTTCATGAAAAAAAAAAGTTAGTTTAAATACCAGTAAATAAAGACAAAGCACTTTTTAGGACTGTTAAGCTTCTGAGGTTGAGCTGAGGGATCAACCAGACAGGCCAGACAGTGAATGGGGAGCAGGGTGGGAACTGGAACAGCTCTTTCTGATGGGGCAGCCCCAGCCCAGCTGAGGGGCTCACCATTGCCTCACCAGAGTGAAGCCTGGTTTGCCAGACTTGCCAGTTTTTCAAGAGAAGCACATAATCTTGTTTTTTTAATATGAAATCTCAATATTTTAAAACGTTTTTGAGTGATTTTAATTTAAAGAAATGTTGTGCAAACAAAATATTCCTATTGGTCTGCATCCCTTGGTGTAGCTGGAACATTGGGCTTCTTAGAGAATCTTAGGTCAGTAACAAAGGTTGAGGCATCCTCAGTGTGAGGGCAGATCTATGAGCCACTCTATTCAGGCAATAAAATGTTTCTCTAAGATGTAGGATTAAAACTGTTTTATATAAAATACTTAAAAAAAATTAGCCAACATCTTCTAAAATGCTACTTTATGGAAGACAAAATAGAAGGGTCCTTATCTAATTATATCCTCACAGCAACCCAAGAGACAGATCTTATTATTTCCATTTTACAGATAAAGAAACTGAGAAAATCTGAGGGGTAAGTAGCTTTTGCAACATCACACAAATATGCTGTACTAGCATTTGAACAAAAGTTATATTTGAGGCTCTGCCCTTAACCCAAGATCTGACTCAGTAACTCAAAGTTAAGTAACACTTGCTACCGATATTTTCTCAATCAATAATTACTGCCATGTGCCAGCACCTCCCCTTTTCACTCTTATTCCAGAGAGATCATTAGACATTCCTGTTCTGGCTGTCCTGGAAGGGAGAAACATAGTGATAAAGTCAGGCTCCCAATTGTCTGAGCTAGATCTATGTACGAAAAGTTGGGAGAGGTCATTTCCATTTTGTCCCTTTTATTGGAACTTTTTTTTCAAAATAAACAGAATAAATGGTGTCTGATTTACTTACTAACTTTACTGTGAACATATGAAAACACCAAAGTATTCCTCCAAAAGTGGAAGAATTCCCAGTGGTGCTGTCATTTGAACAAATTCAAGAATCTTTGTCTCAAAGTAGCGATGAAATGACTGATGCTCCTGTTACATGGCTAGAAACAACTCTGAAAAGACAGAGGAAAAATGCAGTGCTAAAATCAGAGGGCCAAATTATCAATGGTGAGATTTCAGTCGTCTCTGGGGAACATGGGGGACATGCTTTAGGTAGGCAACTCCTTTCCTGGACACTTCAAATCATTCTACTAGGGGTGGGGGCTTTTCTTCTTGCATCCAGTCATGAAGTTATTCCACCTAGTGAAGAAGAAGTAGAGGGAATCTAAGAGGACATCTGAGCACATAGCGGGGACTGCAATGTTTTCAAAGAGAACTGAGCACATCGTGTGATTTTGTAAAAAGAGAATTTGATTTATGGGTCAGAGGAACTGACTCTAGTTCTCTCATCAACTAATATGTGACCTTTTGCAAGAACTCAGTTTTCTCTCTGTTCATTGAGAGGAATGGATAAAACAATATATATATAAAATAATAACAGTTACATTGGTTGAAATAACTATAAGTACAATTCACCTGCCACTTTGCATGCATTATCTAGTTAATCTTAACGGTAACCATGAGAAATTATGTCTCATTCTCCCTATTTTATACTGGCCCAGAATCACACAACAAATGCTAACTACAAATCCCATAATCTTTCCACTCAGCTGGCCATTAAAGTTTATTCCAACTCTTTGTAGGATTCTATTTCCTCCCCCATCTACCCAAGGCTCATTTTATTTCCACTGAAAGAAAATTTTCCCCCTGAGAGTCATTATGATGTTATGAAAAGATAAATAATAATTTAATAAAGTAGTACAGATCTACAATACCAGGAACTATATATAAACAAATATATATATGTATATATATATGTATTTTTCTTATAACTAGTGCATCTTTGTTTAGCCAAGGGCTAAGAACAGAGTAGGTGCCCCCCAATTTTTTTATTCAGTTTTGATTGTCTGAGGCAACACAAATGACGCCTTGGTCCACTCAGTGGCAAACACACACAAGTACTTTTCACCCGTTCTTCTCGCTCAATTGCACTTCCCCCTGGCCTGTTTCCAGCCTCACCTTGCTCCTTCCCACAGTTTTTCTAGAATCTTTTGGGTGCCTGTGAGCCCAGGGCATAGGCAGCTGCATGCAAGAAGAGGGCATCACATCACACGGGCTGTACAGGTGCACCTTCCTGGAGCTTTTAGCACGGACTAAAATACCTGTGGCAAAATGTTCCAAATGGAAATAAATCCCCCAAATAATCAATAAACAAGTGTTGGTATTAATAACGTCATGTGATGAAAAGGCAATTTGTGGTCCACCGTTTGAGTCTCTCTCATAGCTCATTTATTCTGTAGAAGTCACAGTGTTTCTAAAATATGCTTCCATTTAAAGTAATTAAGCACACACACACACACATACACACACACACACACAGCCACCTTAGGAATAATGAGACTTAAACGTAATGTACTTTTTTTTCCTGATGATTTCAGCAGCCGTTACTCATACAAATTTACATAACATCTGGGAGACAGCCTTGGAATGTCTACTTTGCTCTTCATTTATTCATTAGAAAATGAGAGCACAGGGCCGGCCCGATGGCGCAGCGGTTTAGTTCATGCTTGGCAGCCCGGGGTTCGCGGGTTCGGATCCTGGGCGCCCGGCAACGCCCTGCTTGTCAGCCATGCCTTAGCAGTGTCCCATATAAAGTAGAGGAAGATGAGCACGGGTGTTAGCTCAGTGCTGGTCTTCCACACACACAAAAAAGAAAGAAAATGAGAGCAGAGATAGATACAGAGATGGAGGGCAGGGCAGGCAGAGGCTACACTTCGTGGAGTCGTAGAATACATGCGAAGATTAATAACTGGATGAAGCCGCTCTCTCCAATCCACATGCCCCCCCCACACACATGCCTCACACCCTCCTCTCCAGCCACACTGCTCCCGGCACACTGAACACTCTTGACTTCCTGAGCCGGCCTGTGCTTGCAGCAGGAAGACCGCACTGCCACAGCTTCACTCTGCAGTGCACGAGGGGTCCTGGTCCCTTACTCCCCACCGTGCTCCTTCTCTTGAGTGACTCCTACTCTTTCAGGACTCTATTAAAGTAATCTGCTCCAGCCTGTGTCTCCTCACCTCTCAGCCAGATAGAGTGCATCTTTTCCAGGGATTCATAGGCACTAGCTGACCCTTCGAGCAGTCACCATACTGTGCGTACTTACCTGTCTGAGTTTTCCATCATACTGTGAGCAACTTGACGGCAGTGACTGTGACTGTGTCTTATTCTTTTCTGCTTCTTTTCACCTTGAGACCTAGTTATGGCTGTCTAGCACACGGTGCAAGCTCAAAGTAATCCACGGCATTAGGAAAAGTTTCACTCCTCTTGTCTTCACTCTCGTTTTACCCAGGTGAGCTGCTCACCTCCAGCCCTCAGGGACAGGCTCATTACTGGTCTCTGCCCCCAAGGAAATGCAATGTAAAACAAAATGCAGGAGAGAGTCATTTTACAGAAGGAATTGGTTTGAAGAGAGTAAGGAGAGATCACACAGGGGCTATTTCTGCTATCCATCCTGGGAGAACACACATTACATCAAAACATGGGGACAGAATAGGGAAGAAATGTATGGTAGACTGGAGACAGCAGCAGAGCAAGTTTGGAGTGTGGCAAAATGACATTATGGACAGAACTTAAGCTGTGAACCTGTGTCCTAAGAAGGAGTCTGAAGAAAGTCTTTACCATCCATGAAGATTTTCCTCCTGGTTATTTCAAGCTAAGAAGGTTTACAAGAGCCTACATAATGTTTTTTCCTACATGAATCAGATAAATTACTCCCTGACTCCAAGCCCAGGACAGGTAGGAGTTGACAGTACAAGGTTAATGTTAAGACTATAAGGCAGAGTTTTGGGTGCACAAACTCTACCACTCCCTCCTTCTTTTTACAGTTTCATGGGGAGGAATCTGTGTTTGCATGGACACTATGTTTTTGTGCATAGACACAAGCACAAAAGCCAAATGGAAATTGAAACAAACAAACAAAAAAAAACCCACTCTCCCTTTGTAGCTGGCTCAGAGCATGACTACTACATTGTGACAACTCTGGGCAGATCTTTCCCCAGCAGTTCTCACAGCTTAGGTTTAGAAAACTATGTAAGGCTTCCTTTTTTCTTTCCTGCAAATCTACAAGAGCTAGATGTATGGAACCCTTTCCCAGACAAGTGGCCCATGGACAGGCTAGTCAGACACCTTGTTCCAGCATGTGGAGAGGCTAGAGGAGAAAGTGCACATTTAGCTAGGCTCTCTGCAGACAAGCTTCACCAATTTGTTTTTCTCATGGAGCCAAAGAGCACAAGGAGGAAAACACAGAAGGCAAGAAGTGAACGTGAAGGTCAGCCTTTGCTGTGTGCTCCTCATACAAGGTACATCTGCAGACCAGTAAAATGTTGCCCCAGTATCTCAGGCTCTGCTCATTCAGATTAGGAATTCTAACTTTCTTTGAGTGAGATGGTTAAAAGAGTAAATAACAGAGTAGAGAGAGAGTTTCTTCACGTTTCTTTCCCTGAGGACTCAGGAAGAAATGTAAAAGAAAAGACGTTCCTTTGCAAGAACTTGAGAGTATCTTTTGGTCAAGTGTGTAACTTTTCCAAAACTTATTGTCCTGAAATGTAAAATGAGGAAAATAAAAACAATATCCTTACAGAGTGGTTGAGAAGATTAAATGAGATAATCTACTGAACAATTGTAATATGAACTCAATAAACGGTAGTTTTGTGGCAATGTACAGCTATACTTAAAGTTAGTGCCTCTAACCAGCATTACCCTTCTCTCTGACTACTGAACAAAGATATTTTGTGAACACTATTTTTGAATCTGGCCTCTTGGTTCTCTGATTTCTACAAGTGTCCACACCTGAGACTTGTGTTTGCACTTTTTACAGTACTGTTCTCTGTGCCATAGAAACTGTACAGGCTCTGTCCTAATGTGCCCCATAATTCAGGAGTACTAGGGTGGGGGAAATTAGTATAGAAAATAAATTAACTTTCAAGGTGTATTACCAATCCTTATTGACAGCAGTAGCTTGGGTGAAAAAAATAAGATGAAAGAAAAAATATAAAAACTTTGGGATTGTAAACTGTGTAGTTAGAGGCACAAAGTTACAGGGCTAGAGAATACACACAGTATAAATGGACATCAAGAAACTGGAGCAAAGAACCATAAGATCTGGGTAATGTGGCAATAGCCCATACCTCCTGAAAAAGATAAAGACAACGCAATCAGGTGATTATGATAGGAATTTTCTCTGCAAAATAAAAGAGATGATCGTCTCACTGTGTTCTGTAAGGGGCTGGTTAAATTGGGAACACCATGGCCTGTCCTGCAAAGACCATGGCTAACCAACAGAGTGATCTGAAAGAGCCATCACAAGGGCCTGGAACAAATGGCAGGAAACTGCACTACACGAGGACTCAGAACGACTTAGCCTAGCAGAGGATTGTCTGAGGGACCCTGGGTGACTTCAAATGTGAAGCTGCTATATAGACAAGAGGTCATACTTCTTTCCTGTTTCTCCAAGGGGCAGAGTTGGAATCAATTGATAGATCCATAGAGAACATGTGAGCGTCACCATGAAAGATAGACATATAGCCATGTGGGAGGTATAGCCCTCTATAACTTAGTCATTGAAGATGTGTTCTCTAAGACATAGTAAAACATCTGAAAATGGCTCTAATAGAAAGGAGGGAGCTTGAGTGAAAAGAACAGGCACACCCAAAAGAGGAACCCATCTTTAGACCCCATATTAAAAAAAAATGTAGGAAAAGGAAAAGTTCATTTATTACCTCAGATATATTAAGAATCTGATATGTACAAAACACATATTTCGTTTCAATACTGTGGGAGATACAGTAGATAAATTAGTCAGAATGCAGTGCTCATGAAATTTACAACCCAGTAGAAGAAAATCATGCTCATAAATAATGATGTTATTAGGTAGAAAGTGACATAAATGTGGTACACATAAAGTCCTCTTAGAATTAGACTTTAAATAAGAAAGAATGGATAAATCATCCTGTGTTTTCCTTATAATGAAAAACGAAAAAAAATTAAGGGATTTGAAATTAATTGCTTCTCATTTGCAAGAAAATAAATGTAGGCCAAAGCACTTTGAATCAGAGACATGAGAAAAAAACTTTAGAAAAACATTTTTTGTTTCATCTCTCTCACGTTATAAACCTTATTGAATCGCAAGTTTGGGTTGAACACTCAAGAATACACTTTTCAAGTTACTCCAAATACCTCCCCATGAAAGGTCATTTTTATTTTGCTTAAGTAAGACAAACATTGAATAAACACTAGAAAAATTAAAATAAAAAAATAATTCATAAAGAACCTGTAATTCCCATTGTTTATGCTAAATATACATTTTGCAATGTATATAAATATAAATAAATATGAATTTACATATATATATATACACGTGACTGAATAATAAACAATGAGTAATTTTAAACATTCTTTTTGTGGCATGATTTACACATGTACGAAAATACCTTTCCTCACTAATGAAAATGCTTTCTGACATCATTCTCAATGGCTCATTCCTTTGCTGGATGCATTATAATGCATTTTCAAAAGACTCAATTATTGAACACAATTTGTTTCCAATTTACTACTACAAATAATGTCACAATGAACATATCAATAAATATGCATATTTCAAATTATTTTATTATAAATTTTCTTCTACTTGTGTACTAAAGTATAGACAAATGCCTATTTCTGAATACTTTTGGAAACACTGAGTATGTCTATTATGTTTTCTTTATGTATGTAACATGAAAAAAGTAGTATCTCTAGTATGATTTACATTTCTTTATTTTCAAATAATATTCAGTGGTTTTATGTATTTGTAAACCATAAATCATATAAACATTTTTAAATCATATGTTTATGATATATTCTTTGTTCGTTTCCAACATGATATTTTATTTTCTTATTTACTGATAAGAGCGTGTTTACATATATTTCTCAGCATTGATTTTTAACATTTTTAAACATTTTTTTGTTATTCAAACTCATTTAAGTTTTATTCAATTAAAACTATTCTATTTTGGTTTTGTGTTTTTAAAAGTCCTCTCCAACCACCCAAATTATAGATATATTGTTAAAATATTTTATAATTTCATAATTTACATTTAAATATTTAGGACATATGGCATTTATTTCAGAAATCTGTAAGGTAGAGTGCCCTATGTAATTTTTTTAAAACGATTAACTGATTATCATAAATTATTGATTTCATTCTTTTTGTGCTAAATTGAGATTCTTCACTGAACACCTCTAATGCCAGGCACTGAGAATATAATAATGAAGAAAAAAATGAACAAAATTATTTTTCTCACAGAGCTTACATTGCAGTAAGAAAGACAAGAATTAAACAAATTCTCACTAAAATGTTCATAGATAACCATGGAGAACAGCCTTGGTTTGAAGACTGGGTAAAGATTAAATAGAATAAATCTTGCATGGGGATGTGGGCAGAAAAATAATTTTAAAGAAGAAATAATACCCTGTTTAATCCTGAGGTGGGCCGAATATGCCCATTCAAGAAGCTAGAAGGAACCCTCGTCTGGCTGAGGCACAGGAGGCAAGAAGCCACCTGTGTTCTATGTACGTGGATCCATTCCACACAAGACAGAGCTAAACCCCTGCCCTTTAGAAAGAAAGATATCAGCTATTCTAACAGGTTGTTTTTTCAGATAGATTTGAAAATAATTTCTAACCTTCAGGGAAATATCTTGATTGAGATTTCTTTTAATTGAAATATGAAACTGTGGAGGAATTTTTTTTTTTTTTTAGTATTTAATGGAGTGATTATTTTTAATTGAATGGATTGAAAAGTGTTTGTCTTAGATTTGACACACACTTTCTTTATTGTGTCTATATGTGCATGTGTGTGAGCAGAGGAGTATGTTGTTGTTTTTTTCATGTGACTTAGTTTGCCAGGATTATTATGAAGACTTCTTAGCAGTTAGTTTTCAAACAGGAATCTCTGACTCTAAGTTGATTAGCTTTGTGCTCGGGTGATACATATTTGGTCATTTCAGTGTGACAGCTGGCAAAATTATCCTGACTTATCAAGAAGTGAGCTTATCTGAGATTCAGAGACTCCTTTAACAGGCAGCTGAACCATTGGTTGGGAAACAATAGTGCTGTTGACCAATTTGTTTGGATGAAGCTCACCTGAAAGAATATCAAGTATTACCTATGACCAATTAGGCTTCAGGCATGACTTTTCTATGGAGAAAGGGGCTGGCTTGCCTATCTTGAATGATAGCTATGAACACAAGAAATTAGAACACTAAACATTTTTAATAAATGGAAGATCAAAATAAAAATTAGGAAGATCTTAAATTCACCTTGCCCTAACCCCTTGGCACTGGATATTTGGTGAGTCCAAAATTTATGTCACAGCAGTGCTATAACAAAATACTTTGGCTGTTGGGAAATCCACAATTCAGTCTTTTTCATGACTTCTATATGTTTATTTTTCCTCTTTCTGAGTGGGAAGGTGTACCTTTTCATCTTAGTTTTTTTCAGAAGGCTGCTAAGAAAGTTGTTAGCACACTCTGCTAATGATCCTTAGACATAAGCAGAGTCCAAGGAAGTCAGTAAGTCATATTTCAGGCAACATTTCCAGTCTACCAGTCATCACGCCAATGGGTTCATTTGTCATATAGCAATTTTTATGTTGCATTGTTTTTCCCGTTGGTGTTGTACACCTACTCCCAAGTGTGTCTGTTGAGAGCTGCCCGAGAAGGTGTCAATTCCTTAGCATATGGGCACATCAACAGGGAAGCTTCCCACTCTTCCAAGTGAACAGTCCTCAGGCACGAAGACGCAGATACTGGAATTTCGCAGAGCACCCTGAAGGGCTGGAGGGCTATGGAGGTGAGGGCACTACCTGTGTCTGCTACAGCCAAGACCAATTTTCCTACCTTAATGAAAAATCACTATAAGTGTTTCACATGTTCTTTGAAACTTGTCTTTACTACAAATACTATACCTGGAATTTTGTTGTCTTGTTATTTTGTTATCTTGTTATTTTCCACTCATATTATTCATTGTTAAAACTGTTTCCACCATTTTAATGACTACATAGTTTTTTTCTGGATTGCTTTACTATAACTTATTTAGCCCAGTGCTTGTCCACTAGTGCATCACAGCAAAACAGTGTGCTCGGGACCCTTCACAGATGAGCTGCCAAAGGGTGGTCAATTTTTGTTATAAGTGTGTGTGTGTTTTTTTTTTTTCAGTGAGGAAGATTAGCCCTGAGCTAACATCTGTGCCCATCCTCCTCCACCCCACATGCGGAATGCCTGCCACAGCATGCAGTATGACCTGACAAGCGGTGTGCAGGTCCACGCCTGGGATCAGAACCCACAAACCCCAGGCCGCCAAAGCAGAGCACGCAAACTTAACCACTATGCAACCTGTCTGACCCCATGAGTATGTATTTTTATAATGACTAAGGATCATACTTTACAGTAATGTCTGCCAGATGGAAGGTGGAGATGAACACAAGAAACTGATAAAACAACATCAATTGGGTAGTAAAGAAAGATCACATATTTATTAAAGAACTTGAAGATTTTGTCAAAAGACTACAGAAGAAATGCACATCCAGGAGTAAATTCTTCTGCCCAAGGAGGAACTGAGATTAAAAACAGACCAAATGAAAAGCATAAGAAACATAGAATTAACCAATTCTTTCAAAATCCCAGTGTTCTAAAGAGCAAAGAAACTCAAATATGTTGAGCACTGTTAACTAAGACATCTTGTTGCCAGGAATTTTCCTCTTTTGCTTTGTCCTCGGCTTTAGAGTTAAAGGTATAACTTCCAGTTTATGGTACACAATTCTCATCAGTTCGTGAAAGACCTCATTTTCTTTTGTTTTCTTTGCACTGTTCCTGATCCCCAGTCCCGTTCTACTCTCTCACACAGGCACCCACTGTAATGTATTTGTTACATGTCCTTGGATATATGAAAACACAGTGGTCTTTTTTATTATATGTTTAGCTTCCTGAACGGTATTGTGCTATGGAGATAGGTTATATGTATGTGTGTATAATGCTGTAGCTTTGAGTCTTCTTCATGCTGTTATATGTATACCTCATTCTTTGCTCCTAAATGCTTGTTACAGTGAAATGTATCCATCTTATTTTATTTATTTGGAGATGAACACATAAGACGACTTACAACCAATAGCCACAACAAACAATGCTGAAAAGAATTAGTTCCACACATGTTCTTTTATGAACTTCTTTGGAACTTATACGTAGGAATGGGGTTCCTGGGTAATCGGGTATATACCTATACAATGCACCTACCACCAGTTCTCTCCAGATGAACCATACCAGCTTATATCCACACTGCCCACATCCACACACACCACCATCCACACCATTTGGTATTGGCGAAACCTCATTTTCTAAAAACGTATATTCTAATATTAGTAAAATGATATTTTATTATTGCTGAAGTTGAATACCTTTTCATATACTAAACAAACAAATATTTTTGTTTGTTTCCTAGGTTTCCCTGTGTTCTTCCTGTTGATTTGTAGAAGTTCTTCTATATTCAAGATATTAGTTCCTAATTGGTTCAGTTGTTGCAAATATCTCCTTGTGTTTTTGCTAATATTGTCTATATTTTTCTACTTTAATGAATTTCTGAATTTGTATGTAGTGAAATCCATTAACTCTTTTTTCCTTACAGTTTTTGGTTTGGGGATCTGAGAAACCATTTCTTATCTCCACTCTTACTCCAGACCCCAGTGATAGTCTCCTACATTTTCTTCCTTCAGCTTCATAGTGTTTAAGATTTGTAAACACTCTGGATTTCACATTTACATATTGAATGAGAGGGATCCAACTCCACTCTTCTCCATTTAGTGAGCTTTTATCCTTACCATTTCCCCTACTATTTTGTCATACCATTTCTATTATATATCACATGTGCTTTAAATACATGGTTATGTTTCTGAACTTTTTATCTGAATCTCTCAGTCAATATTGAATCAGTAGTATATTGGCCACACACACTCCTGATGGCTTTTTACAAATCTTATATATATTGGAGTAAAGATTACTCTAGCTTCATAAAATGAGCTGGGAAAGTTTCATTCTTTTTTCCTATTTCCTGGAAATTTTTTTTTTGCTGCGGAAGATTTGCCCTGAGCTAACATCTGTGCCAATCTTCCTCTATTTGTTTGTGGGTCGCAGCTGCAGCATGGCCACCAACAAGTGGTGTAGGTCCATGCCAGGGAACCAGCAGAGTGTGCTGAACTTAACCACTAGGCCATGGGGCTGGACCCTGGAAAAACTTTTGTAAGTTTAATAAATAGCTATTCCTTGAAAGTTTGTAAAACTTATTGGTTAATCTTTTGCTGACCATTTCAATTGCTTTAACACTTACTGAATGGCTCATGCTCTCTATTTCATTGACAATTTTTGACATTTCCTGTTTTTATGGAAATTTACCATCTAAGTTTTCAAATATATTAGCATATGACAACTCAACATTTTTAACACTTTTCAAAATCTCTTTGGTGTCATATAATTGTCTGAAAAAGAATTTTGAAGTGATTCCTTTATTACTGATTTTCAATTTTTTTGCCTTCTAGCTAAAGAGTTCAGTCTACATGATTTTATATTTTTGAAGCTTCATTTGTGGCCTATATATGGTAATTTTTGTGAGTATTATGGACTCAAAATATTTATTTTTGGTAGTATCCATGTATATGTATAGTATATTAATTGGTTTATGTGTATTTTCTATAAATTTATTATAATTTGATTGCTTGACTTGTTAGTTTCTGAAAGATGTATGTTAAATTATCCAGCTATGATTATTAGTTTATCTACTCATTCTCTAACTTTTCCAGTTGTTGTTTCATAATTTCAAGTGTATAAACAGGCTCATGTGTATTTATGACTCTTATATCTTCTTGATCTGGTCTTTATTATGTCCTCTTATGATGTTTTTACACTTTGTTTCTGTCTTTACCGATATAAAATTTTAAATATTCTCCAGAATGAATATATTGAAAATAACAATCATCATCTTTCAGCCACTGTTGCTCTTGAAATATCTGATATAAATTTGATTCCTACCTCCAGAAACTTTTTGGAATCCCCCTTTGTCATTTGATCAGCCTAAATTTTACTATAATGTCAAGGATGTTTGTTTTTTCTTATTTACCCTGTGGTCTCTACGCATCCCTTCAATATGAAGTCATCATCTGTCATTAATTATGAGAGGTCATTCAGCATAATTTATTCAAGTACTTACTTTTTCCTCCATTTCTTTTATTTTGTCTTCTGGACCTATTATTTTTTTTAAATCAATTTTCCCATAACTTTCTACTTATTAGCTTATCTTTTATATTTATTTCTGATGCCTTCTGGGAAAGGGGTCTCCAAATCATTACTTTTTCTTTGTGAAGTTTGTTATTACCCATATATCAATTCTCTTATTTCAACTATTATAATATTTTTACTCAGTATTTTACTTTGATTATTTTTATGTAACTATTGTGCTCTCCTTTTTTCTCATTAATGATATACTTTCTCTATCTTTGAGTATCACTTTAAATTCTCATTCTTGGTGGGTCATCAGATAGAGGTTTTTTAATTTATTGTCCTTCTTTTCAAGCTTTGTGTTCCTCAGGTGTCTCATTACTTTTTCCTGTGATTTCGTAATCTCTTGAGACTTTCAACTGCTTTAGCAGTTGGTGTATTCCTGAGGAGAAGAAGCAAAACCCTAGGTTTCCACATATGCCATACCCAGAGTCTGGGACAGGCCTGGGAAGGGGGAGTGTGTCTGTATTGGGAAAAGGACACATCCCAAGGTGCAGATCCACGACCTCTTGGTCACATCCCCCTTCAGCAGCCCTGCTTGTCCCTCTTCCCTGGTTTGTGCTTTTTTGTGTAATCATCTAGTCCTTGGAGTTATGTGCTATGCAAGTGGGCAAGGGATTTCTCATGCACCAGCTCTCCAACCTAAACTTATTGAGATTCACTTTCCACCTGACATTCTTGAAGGCTGCCCTCTCCATCCCTGAACAACATGTGAGTAATGCTGCTGTTCCGACCAATCATGTTGGGTTAAGGGATGGGCAACTGTCTATTCTGGCAAATGTTGGGGGAGAAAATGTTAGAATGAAAAAGATAACTCAGCATTCTCTGATCATTCATCAGGATCTCTTTGCTTAAAGCTGTTACTTTTCCCTCAATGGAACTCAAACACTTTCTGTCTCTGTAGTATTTTCTCACAGATTTTGTATTAGTTTCTGTTATCTCTTTTTTCCTTTCTTCCTTTTTCATCATACATCTCAACTTTTGAGGTAGTATGCCATATTGTCTGGAAGCAGAACTCAGGAAAAATATTTTCATCCCCATTTTACATATGAGGAAACTTAAGTTTAGAGTTTAAATAATTTGTCCTACATTACTGAGCCAGTAAGCAACAGAGAAAGAGCAAGTACTGTTAGATATGACAGCAAATATCACGGTCTTTCCCTGACGTTTTTATCATATAAGATGTAATATACAGGAATCATTTCTAAGAATATCACTTGCTCAGTCAATAAAAAAAAAACATCTTGTTTTTACCAAGTCTGGAGCTGGAAAATCAATTCAAATTTTCCCAGCAAAATCAAATACATAGAAGATATTTTCATTCCCAGAGGTTCATTTCCACTTGATGGAGATGAGAAAAGGCTGTTGAATAAGTGTAAAGATAACTTTGAGTCCCATTTACAAAGAGAACTCATGCAGAAATTGTGTACATAAACCCCATAAGTGGACACTGAGCTGTTTACAGTTTAGAACCTCTCCAGTGACACGCACAGAGCAAATGGAAATCAGTCATTGCTCTCCACCACTAACAGAATATTAGCTTTCTTTTCAGGTAAGTGCTTTTCAATGAAATGCCCTGAACAACAGCCCTTGAAACAATGCAAAACATTTAATTTTCAATCACCACATAGTTGCTTGTTATGGCAGTAGACACGCTAGGTCCCAGTACTAAAATATAAGCTAGTCAAATGGAAAATACCACCTGGGTTTTCATGTCCCTGAATCATTTATGGCAATGTTGGAAAAAACTTCCTGGGGTATTTGCTAATTTTTGTGAGGCTTCTGTCTTTTTATTCATAAGCATTTTAATTTGGGGACAAAAAATACTTATTTGAAGGAAAGGGGAATTATTTTGACTAAGTCCGGTGAATCAGGTGGCAGTAAGCTTTCTCTTTGTAAGGGACTATAATAGGTCTTTGGATGCCAAAACAGAGACTCTTCATTGGTCTGTAGAACAATTAGTCTGCTGTAAGCCCACAGCCCCGTCACTTCTCCATCCTGGATACTTCATTCTCTATGACCAAGACTCTACAGCTTTAGCCAAGTCATATCACCAATCTAATAGAACAGAGTCAAAAGTAGAGCTTCTAGCTGAATACAGGATCCAAAGCAGAGATAACCAATCTATTTACTTTCTTATTTGGGTGAAAAACTGCTATAAAAAGAAGAGGAGGAATATGCTACATCGAGCATCCTGTGTGCTAAATGTTTTGCCAGTTGCTTTACATTTGTAACTCAACCAGATTGCTACAATTCTAGGACGTTGTTATCAGAAATTAGCTTCCCCCCTCAAAGTGTTCCCACCTTTGCTCTGAGGGAACAGTCTCACAGCGCTCAGGAAAAAGGGCCTCCAATACTCCCACTCCAGCCTATCTGTGCTGCCGCCATAGCACTGGCTCTCTAGGTGATGAATCTAGCAATGCTCCACCAGACAGAATTTTTCTCCAATGAGGAGCACAGTGTTACAGCTACTCTGGAAGTTAGAGATGGGACATCATTTTTCTCTTGTCACATTTTACTCTAAGCATAGGTATGGCTTTTACCTGCTTCCCTATGGATAACTGACATCAGGTAATAACTATGAGAATTGTCAGAACTATCAAGAATCATCCTCTCAGAGACTAACTCATTCTACTCTTAAGAGTCAGACCTGCCCATGGTGTCTCACCGGGAACCCCTCTGCCTCACTCTAGGCTGCTTCCACAGTTCAGAGACACCTTCTCCCCAAGACCTCTATATTTCAGAACTCCAGCCTGGCAAGTGGATGAGAAATTAAAATAAAATAAGAGGAATCCACCGTTTATTCAATATTTATATACCATATTAGGCAGGACTCCATAGAGAGGTAATTTAATCTTTTTAACATCTGAAGAACGGATATTATTATTCCCGTTTGAACAGATGAGAAACTGTAGCTCAAGGAAGCTAACAGCTTGCCCAGGGTCACACAAGATTCAAGTCTGGCTGACTCCACAGCCAATGCCTTCAAGGATATCACCCTCCTTTCTTACAAATTATAGAGATCACAGGGTACTGCTGAGAAGGGAAACTTGCAAATATATCTTTTGTAAGTCATTTATATAAAAATAGAACATCTTTCATGAGGTTATTTTCCTTTTATGACATGTTGGTTTGGATTCCCATTACCTAGTGAAAGAATATGTCTAAAAATACTTTGGAAAGTTTATAACTCTATTAAAAGGCAAGGTATTATTATTATTAATTTTCAAGGTTTAACGGTCTTTGCATAAAGAATATTTTTATTTACACAATGATCTCAAATCTATGTTGTTAGTGGAAGAAAATAATATGGATTTTCTGATTACTTTGCACATATTATGAGGAGAGCTATGAACTATGCACACTCCAGAGCTGATTGCTTTGAGGTCCTTTATGCAAAATATTCAATGACTATGTACATGATTTATACAGTGTTAAGTCTGTAGAAACCTCTTGCTGTTGATAAAATAGAGAAGCAACCTGGCTTTGTTCCAAGAATATTACATATTCATCTATATTGTGAATATATAGTGAGTTACTGCTTGTGAATGCATGTACAAAACTTTACAAGTTAGGTATTATTATTATTATTGCTAATAAAATTATTCTAGTGATCTAAGCGGGAACACAGCTAACATAATACTAGCTACCATTTATTGATGATGTTTTATGTGCTAGTAGGCATATTAGATGTTCTGTCTGCATTGTCTCAATGTATTTCTCTCAGTAACTCTAAGAGATTGGATACTGAGGCTTAAAGAAGTTAAGCAATGTACTCAGAGTCACACACCTAGAAGTTGTGTAGAGCAGAGAATTTGAATCCAGGCCTATCCACATCTGAAATCCCTTACGTTTGGCAGACAGCTTCAGAGTCCCTCTTGTGTCTGGGGACCAATAATGCTCACTCTGCTCACAACTTTGACATTTCTGATTTTTGACCCTTTTGGCATCCCATTGTTACCTCAGGGGAAACTATGTGAAGCCTCCTCTCCTAGACTATAGGTGTTATTTCCTTTCCTCCACATCTCCTTCCCCTGAACCTCAGCAGTAATCCAATGAGTGCAAACCCGTACCTAGAGTTACCCAAGGTCAGTGAAAGGTACAGAATAATTTGGCATGTTAAACTGAAATCACTTTCTTAGAGATTATCTAGTCTCACGGACGATTTTCTAGGACAGCCTGGCCAACAGCACTGTCACCGAAACGGAGTGAAATTGTAAGTTATATGTTGGCCTATAGGTTTTCAGAGCCAGAAGGGACCTTAAGAAATTGTTTTACAATTTGTTTTTAGAAGTGGGGACATGAGTTCTGCTGAGGTGAATGGATGGCCCCAAGTAATTCAGCACAGAGGCAGAGCTGGGAATAGATCCTTCAGACTTTCAGACTTGTATTCTTTATTCTGTTAAATATTCATATTTTTACATATTGAAAAAATCAGGAAAGTACAAGGAGAATATAACACACATGTATCTACCATCCAAAATGCCCCCAATCCCCTGTCCTAAGTTATATTTCCCACCCCAGACACAGCTGCTATCATGAATGTAGGTGTGTATTTAGTACATTTTATGTTTTTACTATGTGTGCATATGTCAATAAACTACATGAAGTGACTTGTGAGTCTAATTTACAGAAATGGCATCATGCAGTGCGTTATGTTGCATACCATGAATTATTCACTCAAAACTGTACTTTAGCAACTTGTGTTTATATGTACTGACACATTTTTATCTATTTTAACTGCTCTGTACTACCACATCATATAAATATATCACAGTCTATTTAGTCACTTCCTGACTGATGAAAATTTGTTGTTGTCCCCCCTTGTTTGTTAGCTATCTCAAACCATGCTGGTCCTGTACCTATGTATCCCAAAACATAACATTTTGTTTGCTTCTTTCTGTAATTTATAAAAATGTTATAATTTGGTAAACAGTCTTCTGTTTCTTCCTTATGTTTCTAAGAGTACGCCATGCTGATTCACAAAGCTATATTTTACTCCTTTCTACTCCTGTATAGTATTCCATTACGTTAATATACACAGATTATTTATCTGTTATTATTGATCAACATTCAAGCTGTTTCCCGCTTTTTGCTATTATGAACACTGGAGCTAAAAACATTCTTATTCATATACCTGGCTGCATGCCTGAGTAAGTTTCTCTGGGCATGGGACTGATGTGATGCATGAAATGTTTGTGCTCAACTTTGGAAGACTGATGAATGAAAATGTATGAGTTTCTCTACACGCTCAACAACATATTATTTTTTCTTGTGTTAAATGAAAATAAGAAGAATTATAAAAATAATAAAATTCCCATTTGTCAGGATTCTTAAATTCTGCCCATTTAATGGGTGCAAAAATTCTCCTCATTGTGGGCTTAGTTTGCATTACCTGGCTTATTAAAGAGACTGTGCAGCTATATCTGTATTGTTTACTGTTCATGCTTCCCTGGAATGCCTGTGCATATCTTTTGTCCAGATTTCTTCTTATGGCAGTTATCATAAATTTTATATACATATTTGTCTCTAACTTTTTCTAATAATGTCTAAATTCATTAAATATCTTGATTCTTCTCCTAAATGTGATGGGAAACATAGCAGATTTTAAATATCATTATAATCTCTTCATTCTTTTCTCACAAAATCTTCTCTTTTATTTTTGCCTAGCATTTTAGTTCAAACATTTTGTTCCTCTAAATAACTATGTTTATTTTGATTGGGGTTTTTTTTCACCACTTTTAGTAAATTTTACCACATTCTTTGCTTATCTTTGTTTCTTGTATTCCACTTCTTGTCTTTGGAGTCACTTGTATTCCCAATGAAGTACTTGTCTTTGGTAGTATTTTCAGTAAGTTTTAGAATTTACTGGTAAATTCTCTTCATTTGTGAATATTTGAAAATATCTTTAATTCTGCTTGACCAATGACTGGGCATCCACTGGTAGTGATAGTTTGCATCCACTATCAGTTGATATGTTAATACTTCCATGCAGTGTATCCCAGGCAATGTTAAGTCAGCATGCCCAGCCATCACAACACTAGAGCCTCATGCTGCCACGCCAAGGGTCCCTTGGGGAGATCAAAGAGTCCTGAGGGAGCAGTTGGCAAATCAGAAAGGGCAGTGGTAAAGATAATCCGAGACTCAGGCTGGAGCAGTTCACCAAGTGGTTAGGAAGTACTTTAATATCTGACAACTGGTACTGCCACGTCAGCATAAACTAAAGGAATGCTTCTCGTGCAACTTCTGTTGATCTAGTTCTTTCCCATTGGTGAGAAATATGTTTTTATCCTTAATGTTCTTTTTATCTTTGATGTTCATCAGTTTTTCTATGAGGTGCCTAAGTGAGTGACTTCTTTTTTAATCTTCTTTAGTACTTACAGTGTATTTTCCATCTGCACATACTTGTCTTTCAATTCTAGAAAATTCTCAGTCACTATCATTTTGAATATTTCCTCTCTACTATTTCATCCTTTCCTTCTGGAACATATGTCAGGTGTATGTTGGTTCTTCTAAATAGATACCCCATGCCCCTTAACTTCTCTTTCATAGTTGTCATGTTTTTATCATCTGTGATGTATTCTAGTAAATGTTCACTACTATTGTCCACCTCCCCAATTTGCTCTTTCTCCCCAGCCAAAAGTTTATTTCATCTACTGATTTTTTTCCTAATTCCAATAACATTTTTTATTGTCAGAATTTCCAATTAGATCTTTTTCTATCTATTTTGATTCCTTATTTATATTTGTAGATATTATTTCTTCCTTACTATTTGAAGATTTCATAAATATCTACTTTAAAATCATTTTAAAATTGCTCTATCGTTTTCAGTTATCGTCTTGATTATGTAGCTAGTGACTCTCTTTCTCCATGTTAAAATTTTAATTAGCACAAAAGAGCAGGTGCCAACGTTAAAAAAATGTAAAGAATAAATATCCATAAATTAGCTCTCATCTAAGAACTGAGGAAAGATAGCCATGATTTGATTTTAAGATGGAATGCACAGTTCTGTTCCACATAATCCATCTGTATGTACACATACCTACCCCTGTCTTCCAAGTGGAGAGTGAGAGCATCATGAAGTTACCACCATCTCTCACCTGCACCAGCACAGTAGCCTCTTCCCCATGGTCTATTCTCCACACAGCCAGATTGACTTTTACAACTTAAGTAAGATCATATCACCCCCTTTCCCAAACCAATGACTTCTCATCAATAACAATAAAAATCAAATAGCTTACAGCACTTTTTATCTATACTCAGAGTTTTAGAAATTTTAATGTGCACGTTGAATCACCAGAGAATCTTGTTGAAATGCAGATTCTGACTCACCAGGTCTGAGGTGAGGCCTGAAATTCTGCACTTCTTATAAGCTTCCAGGTGATACTGATGCTGCCAATCTCACTGGGTTGCAGGTTCCTACATAATCTAACCTTACCCTCCCTCTCCTACCTCATTTCACACTACTCACCTCTTACTCATTTGGTCCCATCTGCATTGGCCTCCTTGCTATCTTTAAAAAGGCCAAAATTGTTGCCATCTTGGACTCTTGCACAAGTATTGGGATCAATTTCTGCTCTACTCCCTTACTTCTTTTAGGTGTATGCTCTGAAATTGCCTCCTCAGAGAGGCTTTCTCTGAATATCTCACCTCGTACTCCCCACTCTACACTTACAACATTCTTTTATGTATTTTGCTTTTTCTTCACAGCACTTACCATTAATTTAAAGAATATACGAAATACATAAATAAGTATATATAAGTTATAGATATAATTTAAGTTAATAAGTGCTATGAAGAGGAGCAAGATATATATATGTGTGTGTGTGTGTGTATAAATATATATATATTTCTTTAGTCATGTATTTGTTTGCCTTTTTAAAATATGTATTCCATTAGACCTTCTAATCTTCTACTCCTGTTATTCACTAAAAACTAAACTCTCTGAAGTTCCAGAACTTGATTGTCTCACTCAGTACATTGTCTCTTATGAATGGAATTGTACTTAGCAAATACAATGTGGACAATAACCATTTGATGAATAAAAGAGTAAATACAAGTACTTTGTGATCTTACTTGCATAGTAAGCTCCTAGTTTCAACATGGGGAAACTTCAGAGGCAGTGCTGACTTCCACTCTAATTTCAAGGGCAGTGCTTCCCTTGACTTAGAAGGTGTGCTAAGCAGAATTCTAAAATAGTCCCCAAAATTCCTGGCCCCTTCACACCTTCACACCTTCACACACACCTTCTCCCAATTATTCAGTCAAACACTAATCTAGGTGCTGCAGTGAGGGATTTTGCAGATGTGATTAAGATCCCAAATCAGTTGACTTTAAGATAGAGAGATTATCTTCCAGTGGATTTAACACAGTCCAGTGAGTCCTTAATGTAAACAGGCTCTTCGAGAGAGAAATTTGAAGCACAAGAGGAATCCAGAGTGAGAAAGATTCTCTGTTGCTGGCTTTGAAGAGGGAGAGGGCCACATGGCAAGAGGTGGTTCATATACACAGTAAAGATTGAGAAGCATTGATCTATAAAATATATGTGGGATTAGAATTAAGGGATGAGAGATGTCCTAGAAGTCTGGTCTTTTTGTGGTAACTGAAAGAAAAAAATACCAGGATAGCCATTAAGTCTGGCGGAAGGAGGGAATTTTAAGATATGAGGGAGACTGGCTTTAACTACACCTGTAATTCTTTACTTTAAAAAGTAAAAAATATATAAAAGAAGGGCTGCATAAGAAAATTTGGAAAAAAAATATAACATTCACTAATTCTAAGTGGTAGCTACATGTCTTGCATATTTCATTATTTTAAAATTAAAGTACCTCAACATAATAGAGGTCATATATGACAAACCCACAGCTAATATCATACTCAATGGGAAAAACTGAAAGCTATCCCTCTAAGAACAGAAACCAGAAAAGCATGCCCACTTTTGCCACTTTTATTTAACATAGTATTGGAAGCCCTAGCTAGAGTAATGAGGCAAGAAAAAGAAATAAAAGGCATCCAAATTGGAAAGGAAGAAGCAAAACTGTCACTATTTACAGATGCCACAATTTTATATACAGAAAATCCTAAAGAATCCACCAAAAAGCTGCTAGAAATAATAAATGAATACTGTAAAGTTGCAGGATATAAAATCAACAAACAAAAATCAGTTGTGTTTCTATACACTAATAATGAAATAGCAGAAGAGAAATTAAGAATAAAATCCCATTTACAATTGCAACAAAAAGAATAAAACACTCAAGAATAAATTTAGCCAGAGAGGTGAAGGACCTGTACACTGAAAACTATAAAACATTGCTAAAAGAAATCGAAGAAGACACAAAGAAATGGAAAGACTGCCCATGCTCTTGGATTAGAAGAATTGACATAGTTAAAATGTTCATACTTCCTAAAGCAATCTACAGAATCAACACAATCACTATTAAAGCCCCAATGACATTTTTTCACAGATATAGAACAAAGAATCCTAAAATTTATGTGGAACAATAAAAAACCCTGAATAGCCAAAAGAATCCTGAGAAAAAAGCAAATCTGGAAGCATCATAATCCCTGCTTTCAAAATATACTATAAATCCATAGTAATCAAAACAGCATGGTACTGGCACAAAACTAGACACACAGATCAATGGAACAGAATCAAGAGCCCAGAAATAAGCCCACACATCTATGGACAGCTAATTTTCAATAAGGGAGCTAAGAACATACAATGGAGAAGGGAAAGGCTCTTCAATAAATGGTGTTGGGAATACTGGACAGCCACATGCAAAAGAATGAAAGACCATTATCTTATACCATACACAGAAATTAACTCAAAATGGATTAAAGACTTGAATGTAAGACCTGAAACCATAAAATTTCTGGAAGAAAACATAGGCAGTATGATCTTTGACATTGGTCTTAGCAGCATCTTTTCAAACACCATGTCTTACCAGGGAAGAGAAACAAAAGAAAAAAATAAACAAATGGGACTACATCAAACTAAAAAGAATCTGCAAAGCAAAGGAAACCATCAACAAAACAAAAAGACAACCTACTAATTGGGAGAAGATATTTTCAAACCATATCTGATAAAGGGTTAATATCCAAAATATATGAACACATATATCTCAACTACAAAGAAACAAATGATCCTATCAAAAAATAGGCAAAAGATCTGAAAAGATATTTTTCCAGAGAAGATATACAGATGGCCAACAGGCACATGAAAAGATATAATAATCACTAATTATTAGGGAAAGGCAAATCAAAACTACAATGAGACATCACCTCATGCGCATCAGATTGGCTATTATTAAAAAGACAAGAAATAACAAGTGTTGGAGAGGATGTGGAGAAAAGGGAACCCTTGTACACTGCTGGTTGGAAGGTAAATTGGTGCAGCCACTATGGAAAATGGTATGGAGAATCCTCAAAAAATTCAAAACAGAACTACCATATAATCCAGCTATTCCACTTCTGGGTATTTAGCCAAAAAACATGAACACATAAATGTATAAAGATATGTGTACCCCTATGTTCATTGCAGCATTATTCACATTAGCCAAGACTTGGAAATGTCCTAAATGCCCATCAATGGGTGAATGGATAAAGAAGATGTGGTGTATATACACAATGGAATACTACTCAGCTATTAAAAAAAAAAGATGAAATATTGCCATTTGTGACAACATGATTGACCTTGATGGTATTATGCTAAGTGAAATAAGTCAGATGGGGAAAGCCAATTATCACACGATTTCATCCATAAGTAGAAGACAAAAACAACAACAACAAATAAACATATAGATACAAATATTAGATTGATGATTACCAGAGGGAAGGGGGGGAGGGAGGAGGGCAAAAGGAGTGATAGGGCACATGTGTGTGGTGATAGATGGTAATTAGTCTTTGGGTGGTGAACATGACATAGCCTACACAGAAATGAAATATAGTGATGGACACCTGAAATTTATATAATGTTATAAACCAAGATTACCTCAATAAAAAGCAAGTTAAGAAAATATATATACAAAAAAATAAAATTGAAGTACAACTTAATTTTAAATAAAAATTGATATATACAAAAAAACCTGTGAGAGCCAGCCCGATGGTGTAGTGGTTAAGTTCATGTGCTCCACTTCAGTGGCCCAGGGTTCATGGGTTCAGATCCTGTGTGTAGGTGTAGATCTACACACCGCTTATCAAGCCATGCTGTGGCAATGGCATTCCATATACAAAATAGAGGAAGATTGGCATACATGTTAGCTCACGGATAATCTTCCTCAAGCAAAAAGAGGAAGATTGGCAACAGTTGTTAGCTCAGGGCCAATCTTCCTCACCAAAAAAATAAAATGAAATAAAATCTATGAAGACTGTGTACCTAGCTTCACCAACTAGGATAAGAAGAACCCCCCTGACGTCTCTATCCCACAATATAACAACCCAAAATTCATCTATGCAAATTAGTTGTCTATCTACTATTATGTTAATTTCCAGTAGAATCAAAATTTAGATGAGTATCCTTGAGATCAGAGGAAGCCACAACCACTCCTCAGTACTGCTGTTCTTGCTACTATTGAGCTAATATTCTGGTAGAAGAGACACACAAACAGACCATTGAATAAATAGATAAGCTAGTTGAAGGAAGTAATAAAGTGACAGCTACCTTAATTGTGGTGGTCAAGAAAGACTTTATGAAGATATAGGATTTGATCTGAAAACAAAAAGATGAGAGGGTGGTCCTTCAACGTTCGGGAGAAAATATTCTTGGCAGAGAGCAAGGCAAGTGCAACCACCCTGATGAGAAGCAGAAAGAAGACCTATATTGCTGGAGGCTGTGCAAAAGGTAGATGATCACATATTATGAGTGCAAAACTCTAAGCAGTATCAAATCATGTAGGAGATGGCAGCTCTTAATCAGACATTTTGATATTATTTTAAGGATAACAGGAAGTCTTTGAAGGATTTTTAGCAGAAACATTAAATGTGTAATTCGTGTTTTAAAAGCTTCACTTTGAAAGATGGCAGACTAGGAAGACTCAGGCCCCTTTTCCTCCACAGAGGAAATAAACTATAGAAAGACTAAAATAAGTTTATGCCCATCAAATACCTAGAGAAAAAAAGTCAATATACAATCAAGAAAAATCCACATTAAAAATGGTAGAAAATTTTGGGTGATTTTATTTACCTGGCCCCATCCCCTTTCTGGGGCAGTACCCTATGACCAAGAGGAAGTGGCTCAATTCTTCATTCCTTCATTTAGGATGAAAGGAGCAGACCAGAATTTGTTTGCAATGCTCTAGCCTATCTGTGGGCTGCGTAGGGGACTAGTTTCTGTCTCACCTGACTTAGAAGTAAGACAGGGATGAGTTGCATAGCTGGCAGAAGCCATGGAAGGCAGTGATGGGTATAATGGTGTCTGAAAACTGTAGGGGGACTGTAACTCTACGGAAACATGGAGGCAAGAGACTATGGGCAGAGAAATACAATAGAATACCAAAGGCTTCCAAGAGGAAGCTGGAGTGAGATTCTTTGGAAAATTAAGATATTTAAAAGTAGCCATACTGTCATGCATTGCTTAATGATGGGGCTATGTTCTGAGAAATGTGTCATTAGGAGATTTCATAATTGTGTGAGCATTATAGAGTGTACCTACACAAATCTAGATGTATAGCCTTCTACACAACTAGGTTATATGGTACTAATCTTATGAGATCCACTGTCATATATGCAGTCTGTCATTGAAACATCATTATGTGGCACATGACTGTATATATGGTGGGAAAAAAAGCAAATTTCCAGTTATAAAATAACAAGTCATGGGTATGCAATATACAGGATGGTGCTATAGTTCATACTATATTGCATATTTGAAAGTTGCTAAGAGATTAGATCTTAAAGTTCTCACAAGAAAAAAAATTTTGTAACTATGTATGATGATGGATATTTACTGGACTTATTGTGGTGATCATTTTATGATAAAGACAAATATCAGTTTAAAGTAGATTGTTTTAACTATAGGATATTTTATGTAATCACAATGGTAATGAAAAAGAAGTTATCTATAGAATATACACCAAATTAAATGAGAAAGGAGTCAAAAAGAAGTGTCACTATAAAAATATCAACTCAACACAAAAGACAGACAGTTGGGGAGGAAATCAGAAACAAAAAAGCTAAAAGGCAACAGAAGACAATTAACAAAAATGACAATAGCAAGTCCTTTCATATTAGCAGTTACTTTAAATGTAAATGGACTAAGCTTCTCAATCAAAAGCCATAGAATGGCAGAATGGATTTAAATAAATAAATAAAACCAGGATCCAACAATATCCTGTGTACGAGTGACTCATTTTACATCTGAAGACACAAATATATTGAAACTGAAAGAATGGAAATAGATATTCATTGCAGATACTAACAAAAAGAAAGCAGGAGAAACTTTAATAATATCAGCCAAAATAGATGTAAAGCTGTTACTAGATGTAACAAACTGTTACTAGACAATGACATTCTAAAATGATAAAAGGGTCTATTTACCAGAAATATATAACAATTATAGATACTTTCTATCAAACATTAGAGATCCAAAATCATCATCAGAAGCAAACTTTCACAGAATTGAAGAGAGAAATAAACAGCTCTACAATAATAGTAGTCAGTCTACCAAAGCCAGATTTCAAAACTCCACTTTCAACAACAGATGGAAGAAAGAGATAAATCAATAAGGAAACAGAGAACATAAACAACATTATAAACCGGTTGGACCTAAGAGAAAGAAACAGGCATTTTTCTCAAGGGACCATGGATCATTTGCTAGGATAGATCATATATTTGGCCACAAAACAAGTCTTATTAAATTTTAAAGATGAAATCATACAAAGTATCTTTTCTGATCATAGTGGAAGGAAACTAGAAGTCAATAGCAGAAGGAAAAATGGAAAATTAAAAAATATGCAAAAATTAACCAAAACACTCTTAAATAACTAGTAGGTCAAAGAAGAAATCAAAAAGAAAATTAGAAAATACCTTGAGACAAATGAAAACAAAAACACATTTCTAAACTTATTAGATGCAGTGAAAGCAGTGCAAAGAGGGAAATTTATAGCTATAAACTCTCACATTAAAAAAGGAGAAAGGTTTCAAGTCAATTACCTCATTTTACACCTTACAGAACTAAAAACAAGAAGAACAAACTAAACCCAAAACTAGCAGAAGGAAGAAAATCATAAATACTAGAGATAAAAGAAATAGAAACATAAAAATGATAGAGAAAAATCCATAAAGCATAGAGTAGATTTTGTGAAAAGACAACACAAAATGACAAACCATTAGCTATATTGGTAAGGAAAAAAGAGAGAAGACCAAATAAATAAATCATAAATAAAAAAGGAAGGGACATAACAACCATTTTTACAGAAATGAAAAGGATTATAAGAGAACACTATGAACAGTCATACCTTAACCAACTGGATAACTAGATGAAATGGACAAATTCCTAGAAATATAAAACTTACCAATACTGAATCATGAATAAATAGAAAAGCTGAACATACACGTTACTACTAAGGCTATTAAATCAGTAATCAAGCCTTCTAAAAAGACAAAGCTCAGGACCAGATGGCTTCACACATGAATTCTACCAAACATTTACATAAAAATTAACATGAATCCTCCTAAACTCTTCCAAAAACTTTAAGAGGGAACACTTCCAAACTCTTTCTATGAGACCAGCGTTATCCTGACCCCAAAGCCAAAGACACTATGTGGAAAGAAAAATATCTTTGATGAATATTGATGCAATCATCCTTAACAAAATACTATCAAACCAAATTTAGTAGCATATTAAAATGATCATACACTGTGACCAAGTGGAATTTATTCCTGGAATACAAGATTGTTCAACATATGAAAACTGATCAATGTAATATACCACATTAACAGAATGAAGGGAGAAAAAAAACACAATATGATCTCAATTGGTGTAGAGAAAGCATTTAACAAAATTTAACACCTTTTACGATAAAAACATCCAAGAAACTACAAATAGAATAAAACTATCTCAGCATAATAAAGGCTATATGTAAAAAAAACCTCAATGAACATCATACTCAATGGTGAAAGGCTGAAAGCTTTTCCTTTAAGATTAGGAACCAGACAGGATGCTCACTTTTGTCACTTTGTTACCACACAAAGGGCATGATCTGCTCACCGCAAGACAAAAGCCAATTGTCAAGAGGCAAGACAGTGGCAGAGAAAGGGCATTTTATTACAGCTTGCTAGCAAGAGGGAAGATGGCCGACTAATGTCAAAAAGAACCATCTTAAGAGAGCACAAAATCTTACAGCAGTTATATAGGCTGGTGAGTTATAGGGGAGGGGGTTAGGAATGGTGACCCTCTGGTGTTACAGACTGGGAGTCGCCACACCAGATCTTTATGTTTTCATTGATGATGGCTACCCGCATAGACTTTCTGTTCAGGAGTCATCACATTCCTAAGGAACTCAAAAGAACAAAGTTATCATCTTATAGCAGCTGGGAGGTACCTGCAGAAGCAGGGGTCATAAAGTCTACAGAGCAGTTAGATTTCCTGGAGGGTGCATATCCAGCTGGGTTAGTTAGTCAGAGGTCATTCAAAGTTACAATAGGGTTTCTTTTCTACAATATGGCTTCCCTTATGTCAACCTTGTCTTGAGCCAGTATCAACTTCTATTCAACATAGTATTAGAAATTCTAGCCAGAGAAATTAGGCAGGAAGAAAAAATAAAAGTTATTCAAATTGGAAGGGAAGAATTAAAATTATCTGATTGTAGATTATGTGATCTTATATGTAAAAAACCCTAAAGATTCCACAAAAACTGTTAAATCTGATAAACTGATACAGCAAATTAACAGGATGCAAAATCAACATACAAAAATCAGTTGTGTTTCCATACACTAACAACAAACAATCCAGAAAGGAAATTAACAAAACAATTGGTTTTGCAATAGCATCAAAAAGAATAAAATACTTAGGAATAAACTTAACCAAGGAGAAAAAAGACCTGGACACTGAAGATTACAATATGATGCTAAAGAAATTAAAGAGGACACAAATAGGTGGAAAGACCTCTTGTGTTCATGGATTGAAAGACTTTATGTGAATGCTACCCAAAATGATCTACAAATTTAATGCAATCCCCATCAAAATCAAAATGGCATTATTTGAAGAAATAAAACAATCTATCCTTAAATTCATATAGACATCAAATAGCCAAAACAGTCTTGATAAAAAGAACAAAGTTGGTCTCACAGTTCTTGATTTCAAAACTTATTCACAGCCACAGTAATCAATATGGTATTGTACTGACATAAAGACAGACATATTGACCAACGGAATAGAATAGAGCACCCAGAAATAAATCCTCACATTTATAGTCAAATAATTTTCAATAAGGGTGCCAAGACCAATCAATGAGGATAGGACAGTGTTTTCAACAAATGGTGCTGGGAAAACTGGATATCCACATGTAGAAGAACGAAGTTGGACCCTTACCTTATATCATATGCAAAAGTTACCGCAAAATGGATCAAAGAGATAAATGTAAGAAATAAAACTCTTAGAAGAGAACATAGGGGAAAAGCTTCATGAAATTGGATTTGGCAATGACTTATTGGCTATAAGACCAAAAGTATGGGCAATAAAAGAAAAATAGATAAATTGGACAACATCAAAATTAAAAACTTCTTTACATCAAAAGACATAATCAGAGTGAAAAAGCAACCACAGCATGGTAGAAAATATTTGCAAGTCATATATTTCACAATGGATTAATATCCAGCACATATAAAGAGCCCCTAAAACTCAACAACAAAACTACAAGCAATAAAAAAATGGGAAAATGATTTGAATGGACATTTCTCTAAAGATGATATACAGATGGCCAATAAGAACATGGAAAGATGCTTGACATCACTAATCTTTAGGGAAATACAAATGCAAACCATAACAAAATACCATCTCACATCCATTAGGATGAATAATATTGAAACAAACAAAAAATAACAAGGGTGGGCCAAGATGAGAAGAAATTGGAATTCTAGTGAACTGTTGGTGAGAAAGGTAAAATGACATGGCCACTATGAAAAACAGTATGGCATTTCCTGAAAAAATTAAAAATAGAATTATATGATCTAGCAATTATGCTTCTAGGTATATATCCAGAAGAATTGAAAGCAGGTTCCCAGAGAGATACTTGCACATCTTTGTACACAGTAGCATTATTTGCAATAGCTAAAAGATAGAAGCAACCTAAATGTCCATGGACGAATAAACAGATAAACAAAATGTGGTATATACTTAAAATGGAATATTATTTGGCCTTAAAAAGGAAGAAAATTCTGACCCATGGTACAATATGAATGAACACTGAAGATATTATGCTAAGTGAAATAAACCAGTCACAAAAACACAAATACTGTATGATTCACTTATATGAAGTGCCTAGAGTAGTCAAATTCATAGAGACAGAAAGTAGAATGTTTGTTGCCAGGGTCTGGGAGAATTGGTAAACTGCAAGTTGGTGTTTAATGACATAGAGTTTCAGTTTGGGATGATGAAAAAATTCTAGAGATGGATAGTGGCGATGGTTATAGAACAATATGAACGTACATAAAGCCACAGAACTGACCATTAAAAATGGTGAAAATGATAATTTTGTTATGTAGAGTTTACCACAATTTAAAAAGATGAAAAACCACACCTCATTTTGGGTGAGGAGTACTATTTAGCTAAATAATAGATTGGGAAAAGATAAAAGCAAAAGTATACATATTAGTTATTAGTACAAGCCTTGTGTGATGGACATAGAGATGCACTGCCTAGGTGGTACATCTAAAACAATATTGCTGCAGGGGGTAGAGGATGGAGGCAGGTGGAGGAATGACATAAATTAGTAGCACCTTAAGGCTCTCTAAAGGTTACAGGATTGGTGTTCTCAACAAACACTGTATTATTTCCACGAATTTGATGAATACATTCTTTTCTATTCTTATCAGAAAAGAGGTTCAGAAACAATTTACATTGACAAGAAATGAACATCAGTTAACATTTCAAGTTTTTTCAGAGGGCTGTGTTAACTACCTCAACTTCTGTCATAATGTAATCCAAAGAGATCTGGATCATCTATACATCCCACTCAACATCACATGATCCACAACATCAATGACATCATGTTAATTGGCATGAATAAGCAAGAAATAGCTAGCACTTCAGATACCTAGTACAACATGTACTTCTGAATACAGATGATAAATCCTACAGATTCAAAGGCCTTTCATATTAGCAAAATTTTTAGGGGTCCATAGGTCAGGGACATGCTGACACATCTTATCCAGCATAAAAGACAAATTACTGCATTGTCCACTTAACACTATGGAGAAGGACTGATAATACCTGTCTTAGTATGCGATACCTCTTTAAAAAAAAAAAAAAACCCATAGACTGAATGGCTTAAATAACAGAAATTTATTTCTCACAGTTCTAGAAGCTGGAAGTTTGAGATCAGGGTGCCAGCATGATTGGTTTCTGGTGAAGGTTCTCCCTCTGGGTTGCAGATGGCCACTTTCTTGCTGTGTGCTCACATAACCTCTTCTTTGTGTCTGTAAGCAGGGAAAGAGAAAAAGAGAGAGCTCTCTTCTTATAAGGGCACCCTGAGGACCCGACCCTCATGACCTCATCTAACCCGAATTACCTCCCAAGGCCCCATCTCCAAATACCATCACAATGAAGGTTACGGTTTCAACAAGAATTTGAGGCGGGGTGGGTCACAAACATTCAGTCCATAACAATGCCTAATAAGCCTTTCCAGGGTCTGGAGAAAGTATTTTCCACACCTGAGAACACGCCTCTGGCCTAGAACCAGGTCACACAAAAAGCTGGCAGATCTGAGTGTAGCCCAGAACAGGAAAGGACTCTACAGCAGTCCAGAGTAGGCGCAAGCAGTCCTGCTACTTGATCCTTAAAATGCAGCTGACTATACTATCTCAGGTACAAGTAGTGGAAAATGATGCTGCATAGACTTTCTGTTATACCCCAATGAAGAATCACAATTCAAGCCTCTGGTCTTCTGGAAAAAGTTCCTATCATAGTCAGTAGAGAATTATACACTTTCTGAAAAATACTCATCTTATGCTCTTGGGCCCTTGTATACACAGGGCATCTAGCCATAGAACAGCAAATGATCATGAATCTGGAACTGGTTGTGAGCTGGTTTCTGTTTAGACTGAGTCCCAAAATGGAGCAGGTCTAGCATAGCACATGATATGTGATAAATATAATACATCAATAGTGAAGCATAAATAAGACAAGAGGGCACAAACAAGCTACATGAGCAAGGGTCTCAGAATTCCATGTCATTCACCACTGTTGCACCAGGACTGACCTCCTTCAGCTCACACATATGGCCTTGTGAGACAACACTTACAACCAAATAACAGAGGAGGAAAGCACCCAGCTTAGTTTATGGATGCTTTGATTACATATGTGAGTGCAAGATAAAAATAGACTGCAATTGCATTACAACCTCATTCAGGGATAACCTTAATATAGAGTAAGGTAAAGGAAAATCCTCCCAGTGGGCAGAGCTTTGAGCACTATAACTGGTCATATATCATGTGTGGAAAGAGAAATAGCCTGAGGTTAGAATATACGTGAATTCATGAGCAGTGCCCAATGGACTGGTCAACCAGAGAAAGATTGGAAGACTGGGGACAAAGACGTCTGAGGAGGAAACATACAGATTGGGCACAAAGTATGAAGATGTTAGTATCACATGTTAATGCTCAACAGAGAACATCTACCATAGAAAAGGCACTAGACCACTAACTAATGAAATGTCTCATCCAGTGGACATCAGCCAGCCTCTATCATTGGGTACCCAGTGCTGGCATGATGGCAACAGGAGCAAAACATCTGTTCTGGCAGAGGTGGAGGTTATGCAAGGGTCCATCTGCATGGACGCCTTCTAACCCTGCCTAATGTAGCTTCCTTCTACCTTGTTGTCAAGGATAATTTCTTCTTACAATTATTGGAATATCCATTTCCTACTGATTAATTCCACCCTCATCCAGAGAAAAGTGACTCGGCCCTGTGAACCATTACAAAATAGACCAGTATATAAATTTACATTGTGTTTCTCTGAATAAGGCATGTTACAAGTGGATGTCATTGAAAATGTCATTGAGATGCAGAATATGAGAATCCTTTTTTTAGGGAAAGCATAACTGAAGAGTTAGAAATTTAAGTAGATTGTTCAAGAACTTGCAGGTGTATTTTTTAAAGTGACATTTGGATTTTATTGTTCAAAATCTGTGCCCTGGCTCTGAGTAAGAGCATGGCCAACAAACATGTGTTAAAGCACTTCTGAGACCATAATTATCACTGTTTTCAAAACATCCAAATCTTGACAAAGTCTCTTCAGAGCTCTTTCACTTCAGGCAAAAGAAGTAATCAATTTTTTGACATAAACAAATGACCAACACTCAGTAAGAACTTCTGACTTCCCAAAGTGGAAGAAATTAATGATCAGCTAGTTCCCACTCTTATTTTTCCTAATTTAAATTGATAATCCCCTCAGCTACTTAAAAATCACGCTTCCAGTTGTCAAAGCAGTTAGGTTTTCCTTTTTCATTTTTAAAAACCTTGGGTGTTCAAATGATTGCTATCTGAATGACCATGGAATATTTTAATATCATGACACTAAGAATAGAGAAGGTAATTATATTTGAGATTGTCTACATGTATTAGGAGTTCATTTGAATCAGACCATTCAGTAAAACAATGAGTATCCTTTCTCAATGTCTTCATATGTTAATATTTCTCCAGTTCTGCATGAAAATTTTCCTTTCATGGTACACTGTCAAAAGAAGACTCTTCCTCAGATGTGCATCTATAGTGACTGTACTTTAGGAGAATAACTTCCAATTCAATAAGTGAACTTTCCCTTCACAGCCACAGCCATGACATAAAGTAAGTAGTGGTTATGAAGCTTATTAGACTAAATGGGATTCCCTAGTAAAAAGGAAACTGGTTTCAATATAGGCTTCCTGAAATTCACAGACAGAACAAAACCCATAATTGGTTTTCAATTTCCACCTGCCAACTGGAAACCATTGAATGACTCACAAGTGCTTATCCAAAGCTATGATAATTCAGAGTCCTCATCACCCCTCTCCTCTCCCTGTCTTCTCACATCCGGATAGCTGTCACATCTCTCCATACTGTGCCACTTTAATTTTTAAATTCTCTTGGCCACAAGGCCTTGTCTTGATTTCCAGCCTCAATTCTGCTTGTTGTCATAGACAGTCTGCTTCAGCAGGACAAGATGATTTTAGTGACTCAAATGTCCCTGATCTCTCATGTCACTGTTTCTTTTCATGGAGTGGTCCACAGTTCCCTTCCACTCTTCACATACCTCATCTTTCAAGAACCTTCCAGAATGTGAGATCTTCCCCAATACCCACAAATAGATCCTTTCTTCTGTACTACTGTAGCAATTTGCACTTATTATTAGAGGACTCATCAAATTTCATTGAGACAGAATAAAACTTTCATGTGTGAAAGCAGCTAGAATAGAGTACAATACCTAGCACCTTCTCAATAAATGCTTTTTTAATAAAGAAATAAATGAAAAAAGAATGATTGTCACAGCTCTCCTCTTCCTGTCTCCTCCCCTCCTTCAACTCACCTGCTGAAACAAGATAGATGAACATTAAACAGAAATTATTCATGGTATCTATCTAGGGTCTTGTATTTTTGTTCCAGCGATATGTAACTTTCCTTACCCAGGGTTCAGAATTGATCTTTCATATGATCTCTCCAAATCACTTTCCCGACACTCACAGCTGCCTAATCTCCCAATTTATCTCACCAATAAAAAAATCTTTCCATAGCATTTTCATTTTGTTAAATATTAAATAATTAAATTATCAATTGTAATTGATAATTACACCACCAAGATCAACATCTTAAATTTTATAATATTTGCTTCAGATTTTAAAATTAAAAAATTGACTTTTAGAGATAATGTAAATTCCAATTTAGTGCCGCACCCTGTGTCATTCTTCTCCTTACTTCTCTCCCATTTCTGAGCCCTGGTCAGAAGCAACCTCTGTCATGAATCCAACCCATTTTTATGGTTTTACACATACACATACACATACACACACAAAACCATTTCTGAAAATGATACATAGCATTGGTTTAACAAATTAGCATTTTGAGTGTGTAGGTTTTTTTAATTTATATAAATATGATCACTGTGGAAATATCATGCTGCATTCAAAATATGCTCTGATATCTATCCCTATGTAACCATTGAAAGAACTTTTTCCTATTATCTGATATATAGACTACTATATTTAACATTGTGCTTAATTATATTTAATTTGTCTTTTTGAAGAATATTTAGGCTATATGTATATTTTTTCTGTTTACAAGTATGGCTGTAATTAACATTCTAGTGCACCTGTGCCAGAGTTTATAATTAAAGAATATATATATACACAGGCGCCCATAAATATTCTTTAAATATACAGATTCTTTATATATTATATTTTTTCTTTACTGGGTCATTTTCTATTTTAATATATATTAAAATTTTCTCTTCAAACATTATACTAATCTACATTTCCATTCAAAATTCTAAACATTATTACATACATTCTAAATTTATTTTCTTAATTGATCATATTTTCTGTAACTTCCCTTATGATATCTTTTTGTTGTTGTTATAAAAGGCTGATTTTTTTTTTCCTGAGGAAGATTGGCCCTGAGCTAACATCTGTGCCCATCTTCCTCTATTTTATATGTGGGACGCTGCCACAGCATGGCTTGATAAGCAGTGTGTAGGTCTGTGCCTGGGTTCTGAACCTGCGAACTCCAGGCCACTGAAGTGGAGCCCACAAACTCAATCACTACACCACCGGACTGGCCCCAAGGCTGATTTTTAATAAAGTCAGATTACACTATATTTTTTCTTTGATTAGGGATTTTTTTTTTTACTTTCTTCTTGAAGGATATATTCCTCATCCTGATGTCATAAATATATTTTCCTTTATTCCTTCCAACAATTTTGATGTCCCTCTTGCATGTTTTGATTTTAAGCATCTTTAGTTTTTTGCTTATAGTATGGGTTGGGTAAATATTTTTATTTGGAATTATAATATCACATATCATGTACCATATATGTAGGAGCAGATCTTTAAATCCTTGAATTCTCATTAAAACACATATACTTTATATAAATTTTAATAAACACTTTTATTGACATATAATGTGTTTCAAAAGATACATAATATTCAGTGTACAGTCTGATAAATTTTTACCACCACTCCGATCAAGAAATGTAGAATATGTAGCAGTACAGAAGTTTTTCTCAAACCCTCTCTAAATGATTACTCTCAAAGGTAAACACTTGTTAACTTATAACACTAAGTATACCTATAATCATAATTCATAATTCAACTATTAAAAAGAACATTCTGAGACTGCAAAAACTTAAACCAAAAATAATAGTTATGTGCTGTTTAGATTACATATATCAAAAATAATAAATCATTTGTATGAAAGATTATTTTAAAAAAGATAAAACAGGTGTATCCTAATCAAAATGAAATTGATTTAATAATGTTAATATAAGAAATCAAAATTAAGAAAACAAGCAGATAAATTATTAGAACCATTGATTAGTGTTTTTTATTTCATTTAAAATTTGTACAAATGGTATCATGTAGTATTATTCATTTCTGTCTGGCTTCTTTTGTTCATGCTTTTGGATAGAAGAGAAGTTTGTATATTTTCATTGCTTTATAGTATTGTATTGTATGAATATACTGAAATGTATTTATCCATCCTAGTGTTGATAAATATTTGGGTTGTTTCCACTTTGGTCTCACATAAACATTGCAACCATAAGCATTTTTGTATATGTCTTCTCATGAATATGGGCATGGCTTTCTTTTGGGGCTATGCTTGGCAATGGAACTGCTGGGTCATACAGGATGCAAGTGTTCAGTGGATACTGTAAAACAGATTTCCAAGGGACTGTACCAATTTAGACTCTCACCAGAACTATATGAGAATTTTAGTATTAAAGAGTTATCATTGTTTTGCTTTTGTTCTCAATTATAGTCAGTCATTCTGATATGTAGGTAATAGCATCAGATTGCAGTCTAATTTTCATTTCTGTCATAACTAATCATGTAAAACACATTTTCATGTTTACTAGCAATTTTGATGGACTTTTGTAAAGTGACTATTAAGTCTTTTCCTTGATTTTAAACTTGTGTTGTTTGCCTTTTTCTTAGTTATTACTAGAAATTCAGAAATTTCTCTGCAGTGGTTTGATTCTTGTACCCTTAACAGTGTGTTCTGATGAGCAGAAAGTCCTAATTTTAGTGTAATCCAATCTACCAATTATTTTCTTTATGGTTAGGGTTTTTTATGTCCATTTAAGAAAACTTTGCTTACTCCAATTTATAAAAATATTCTCAATATAATCTTCTATAAGCTTTGTTGTTTTACCATTCATATTAGATCTACCAATCATATTATATCTACAATCCACCTCAAACTGATTTCAAGGTATGGTGTGAAATAAAGGTTAGGATTCATTTTTTATATATAGATATTTAGTTGATACAACATTATTTATTAGACAAACCCATTCTTTTTCCTTCATTTTTTTATTTGTGGTTTTTTACATTAATACCACACTGTCTTCCTTATTGTAGTATTATAACAGATCTTGACACTTAAGTGTAAGTTATCTAACTTCTTCTTCTTCAAGATTAATTTGGCTATCCTTGGTCTCCAACACTTCCATACACATTTTAGAATCAATGTGAAATTTTTCACTAAAAAAAATTCAGCTTAGATTTCAGTTGCAATTGTAATAAATCAATAGGTTGATTTATGGAGCACAAACAATTTTATTTCATTGGGTCTTTAATCCCTTAACATGAAATGTCATTTCTTTTATTTAGATCTTCTGTATTTTCTCTCAGTACTGTTTTGTAGTGCTCTGTGTCAATGTGTTGCAAATCTTTTCTAGATTTATGTCTGGAGTTATTTTATGATGATATCCCTTTTGAAATTTTATCTTCTAATTTCTTGTGGCAATATATGTATAAAAATGATTTCTCTTTATTGACTATGAATCCAGTGATCTCACTAAATTCACTCAGTAATTCTAATAATTTATCTGTATATTCTTTTGGATTTTCTATATACACAATCATGTTGTGAATGTGTGCTAAATTGATATGAACTTTGTGCAATTATTGAGATGACCAAATGAATTTCCTCATTTATTTTGCTAATATAGTAAATTACATTGCTTGATTTTCAAATGTTAAATCAACTTTGTATTCCTGGAATAAAACTAATTTATTTATGATGTATTATCTTATTAATATATCTCTGGATTTAAACTGCTAATATTGTGCCCAGGGTTTTTTGCGTCTATGTTCATGACAAACATTGCCTAGTAATTTTCCTTTCTTGTAATATCTTGACAGGTTTTGGTTTCAAGGTTATTCTGGCCTCACAAAAAGAACTGAATAATTCTCCTGTTAATTATGAATTCAATTTCTTTAACAGAAATAAGACTATTCAGAGTTTCTATTTCGTCTTGGGTGTATTTTGTTAAATTGTGTTTTCCTAGGCTTTTGTTCATCTCATCTATTTTTTTCAAAGTGATTCACGTAGAGTTGTTTATGATATCCTCTTTTTAACTTTTCATGTATGTGAGTTCTGATGTGGGTTATTTGTGCATTATACATCGGGGTTTTTTGGTTAGTTTTGCCAATAGTTTATCAAATTCATTAGTTTTTTCAAAGGATCAACCCTTTGTTGATTTTCTCAATTGTGCATTTACTTTGTTTTCTAGTAATTTTCTACCTTCTAGTTTCTTTACAATTAATTTGAAGCTCTTTTACTAACATTTTTAATATGGTTCCTCTCCCCTGCTTTATTTTAAAAGAAATATAACTACTGTTCCTATTTTCTTTTTATAGTCATTATTTTTCAGCTCTATCAACATGTGTGGTAGGCAGAATAAAGGTTTCCCCAAAGATGTCTACATCCTAATCCCTGGAATCTGTGAATATGTTACCTTATATGGCAAAAAAGGATTTTGAAAATGTGATTAAGTTATAGAATTTGAAATGGGGAGATTATCTTGGATTATCTGTGTGGACCCAAAGTAATCAAGAGGGTCCTTACAAGGGAAAGAGGAGGAAAAATAGTCAGACAAGGAGCTGTGACAATGGAAGCAGAGGTTGGAAAGAATAGAAATTTAAAGATGCTACCTTGCTGGCTCTGAAGATGGAGAATGGAGCCATGATCCAACAAATGCACATAGCCTTTAGAAGACAGAAAAGGGATGAAGTGGATTCTCCCCTAAGGTATCCCAAATATACTAGCCCTGCTGGCACCTTAATTTTAGCCTAGCAAAAGTGATTTTGGACTTCTCAACTCCAGATTGTAAAATAATCAGTTTGTGTTTTTTTTAAGACACTGAATTTGTGGACCTTTGTTACAGCAGCAATGGGAAACTAATACCACATATTTGAACAAATTTTTGTGTTACAGTTTCATTTGAACCTCACTTTTTCCACCCAGATGCATTGTTTTCCTCCTCAGCTACATCCTTCAGTAGTTTCTTCCAGGTGAGTAGATGGGCAATAAGCATTTATAGTCTTTATGTTTCTTAAATGCCTTTCCTTCCCTTTGACACTCACCGCAGGTATAATGGCACAACTAGTGTAAGCCTTCTAAGTTGGTACTTTAAAGATAATAGTTTATTAACCTTGTTTATTTCCAGTGATGAAAAGTCTATTGTCAATCTAATTGCTATTACTTTCTGGAAAATCTACCTTCTTCCCCCCTCTGGTAGATATTTAAAATTACTTCCTACTTATCCTTGACATTAGTGGAGATTTCCCCTTCTCTTTTTTAAGGCAAGTCTATGAATTTTATTTAACACAAAAATACATTTTTATCTTTTTTTTTTTTTTTTTTTTGCTGAGGAAGATTAGCCCTGAGCTAACATCTGTGCCAGTCCTCCTCTATTTTGTATATGGACACCACCACAGCATGGCTGGTGTGTGGAGTAGGTCAGTGCCCAGGATCCAAACACATAAACCTGGGCCCCTGAAGTAGAGCACGTGGAACTTTAACCAGTCGGCCATGGGGGGGCCCTGCCTTCTCTTTTGTTTGGAGGTGATAGGGAAGGCTTTCTTTATTCTTTCTCAGTCATATGGACCTAGAAGAGCTTTAGAGAGATTTAAATGAGAAATGAAATAAGTGCATTAGGACTTCTTAAAATATGGCACTTCTAATTAAAACACATCTATTAATTTTAACACATTTGTGCATTCTTAGGTAACTGATAATTACCTCATTTGTATTGTTTCAAAAAATTTGTAGTATGTCCTAATCTGTCCTGATTTTATTTTCCCTCTTTATCACTTTTCCTAAAACCCCTGAATACCTTAATATTCAGATAAAATACATATTAATGCTTCAGTTTAACAATTCTAACACATTTCTTTAAATTATATAGACAGACAGAGGATTCCTAACTTATTTTGTGCTGCAATTCATTATTAAGGAGAAGACAATGTTGTGTTATCTATTAAGGAGGAAAGTGGAGAAGGTGGACGAAAGTAAAAAAAAATATTGATTGTATACGGTATTTAAAATTTCTGAACTTTTCTGTAAAATATAGATAGTATATTTATCTTTACAAGATCATTTTGATACTTAAGTAAAATAGTTAAGTAAAAATAATTCCCTGCAATTTGCAGAACTTCCACACACACAGGCCTGAACACACGTTAGCTCTCCCTTTCTTGTGAAAAAGCATTTTTTAAATAAAATGAATGTTTTCTACATGTCATAGTACTAAAGGAATAATTTTGCTTTAAAATTATAAGTTTTGTATTTTTCCTTGTTGAAGAGTGACTAGTTGTATAGCATCAATTTATGTAGATAGCTTATGAGATTAGTTCAAATATGTCTTAGGTCAAAATGACAGGAACCGCTTACTATGGCAAATGCAATCACATAGGAACAGGAGAAAGTATTGATCATAAGAACTTCTTCAAAGCTGGGCTGCTTCCTCGGGCCCCAAAATGCTCTCACTCAGCAGGACTCTGAACTCTGAAATGTTTCCCCTTCTCCTTGCCAGTGCCATCGCCAAAATCTTCATTCCTGCAGTTGCCTGACATCAGTAGTTGCCACAGAGGAAACAATCTGTACTGACAAAAAAAAAATAAAAATAAAAAAACAAACCCTGGCCTATGGGGTTATAGCCCTGCAGTTAAAATCCTAGTGTCACAACCAACCAGTAAATTCACAACCTGTCTAAATGTCAGTTTCTCCCTTGAAAAAGTGAAAATGGCAAACATAACTGCCTCTTGCAATAATTATGAGAAATGAATGAAATAACATGTGTGAAAATGGGCCATATGTGAGACGTGGCTTGTAGATACAGCCTGCAGACCCTCAACTAAGAATAAAATGTGTAGAGAACTGAGCACTAAATCTGAAGCTTAGTCCAAATCCAGTACATGCACTGAATGTTATTATTTATAACTTATAGAACACTATATAGTAGTTCACTGTTATAACAATGTTCTCAGTAAACATAAATACCTAACATGCTTTACAAGAATTTTTTGCACTTTATAAGCTTCAAGTTTGATAGAATGTTTTGGCTATACATAATGCATCGTTACTGGCAACTTACAGAAACTGTGAAAGCCACACAGGAAATGCAGATAGTGGAGGGGGGTGGTGTGACTAAAGCCTTAGAATGTCACTCAAATAATGTAGGAGAGAAATCATCTATTTTTGCTTCCATTAGACTAATCCTTACACCAGCACTCACATACAGCCCACTTAGCAAATTTATTTTAATTCAAGCCTTAATGACATTCAGTGCAACATTCTACAGAAATTAACAGCTCACCCGACAAGCAGCAGCCGGCAGTTTATGTAGCACTAATATGCAGCTAAGTAGTTTGGGCTACTCAGACATCTGGCCCAAGTGAAACAGCTGGAAAAGCACAGCTATTAACCTTTTGTTTACAGTGAGAGGTATTTCTACAGATGCCAAAACATTATGGTAGACTCTGAAATACCTGATAATGGCTCAGACAACTTTTCTATTGCAGGTTACGATGTTATGCTTTCCTTTCTTCTTCATCGGGAAGGAGAATCCTGTCTAGTTTTTCCTATTTGACCCAAGTCATTTTCTGTACACTCTGCTTATCAAATTCAGGCAGAGGAAGGCTTTACAGGCAAAAACATTATACCATACCTAAAATCAAAGAAGCACTGTCTTTATCATTAAGAACATTTGAAGAAAGGGAAATTAAGTCAACATGTTAGAGAAAGTGTAGGCCCCAGAGTAAATATTTGGTGAGAACTAGCCAGATATATGTTAGCTATTTTTTTTATTTTTATTTTTTATTGTTCCCTGAAACTTTGTTTATAGAAGAAGAAAGTGAAGGATGGAGACCTTGTGTAAATTGTCCAGAATCACACAATTAGAACATGGCTATTCTGAGATTAGAACCCAAGCAACCCCTAGGACTTTCCATACAATTCTCTAAATATATCAGATTGTAATTTTTTCCATAATTTTTTTCAAATGTGATTAAATTTTAAAATTCTCCATATGAACTCTATATAGTAGTATTTTTGCCTGAAATGCCAAAGTCCAGATATTTCCGGATATTGGTGTGTCTTGGTGATTATCTGCTTCAGAGAAAGATGCAGATAGATGGTGGCATCTACCTCAGCATCTTAGGTAAAGAGGCTCATATGTGTATTGGCCCTGTTCAAATAAATTTTAAAAGGCCAGTAGCAATAGCAATGCAAATTGGGATGGGAAAACATCAGAGCAAGATGAACTTGGACGAGTAGACAAAGGTTAGAACATCTGGAGACTTAAAGATGATGACAATTTTTACCAAGTATAAAGGAAATCCATTATAGTATTTTAAATAGACAGGTGGTTGGTGACATGACTCAATTAGCATTTTGAAAACTTTCTATGGCTGTGGCACAGAGAAAGGATTCCTGGAGGAAGAACGGGCAGGAGATGATGGTATGCTGGACTAAGGTGATGGCTTGAGGAGACAAATCAATAGATTAGAGAATGGATTAGATTTAGAGGGTAGAGAAGTAGAAGTATCAAAGGGAACGCTTAGGTTTCTGGCTTGCACAGCAAGATGGGTGGTAGTGTTATCCATTAGCCAGGGAACACTGGGCTTGTATGAAGGAAAGCCCTTGAATTCTCTTTGGGACTTGGAATACATTTGAGACACCCAACTAGGGATGTCAAGCAGTCAACTGAATATGAGTGTGTTACATAGCAAAGCATCCTGGGATGGAGACATAAACTTGTCAATAATTCTTGTTTGAAGCCTCATGCATGATTAAGATTGTGTAGGTAAAGAAAACCAAAAGAGAGGAAAGACTAGGGTGAAGATGAGTTAATTCATTACATGCCATGCCAGATAGCAACGCTCAGCTTCCAAAAGCACCAGTTCCTTGGACTATGTTGTGAATGGACCCTTTGGAATTGTTCCATGTGACAGCCTTGGATGGAGATTTGAGGATCTAATGACTAAGGGAGAAGAAGTAAAGTACTCGTGCCTATAAAGAGAAATAAGAGGAAAATATGGACCATACATGGCAGTGAAGATAAGAGAAGAAATATTACAGGAAGAGCAACATGAAAAGTTACAACTGCTGCTGAGACATCAAGTAAGATGATGATAAGAAAGAAGGTCACTGAACTTGGCAACATAAAGTCATCAGAATCCTTAGCAAGAATTATTTCAGTGGAGTTACAGAGGTGAAAGTCAGATTACAGTAGACTAAGCAGTGAGTAGAAGTCTAACCTGTTGCTCTCAAATCTCATAGCACTCTGAATTTTCTAATAAGACTTATCTCACTACATCAAACCTATATCCATCTCAGTCTTTCATATTAGTGTGAGTTCACTGATATTAGGACCATGTCTGGTTCATCGTTGCTTTCTACTCTTGTCATAGAAGTCAGACCGGCCTTCCTAAATCATAAATCATGTCACCTCTCTACTCTGCCTAAAACCCTCCAGTGGTTCTGAACAGAGTAAATGGTAGAGTCCTTCATATGACCCTCAAGACCCTCTATCAGCCGTTTCCTTGACCTCTCCGGTTTCATCTTCCACTACCCTCCTCCTCACACCATTCATTAAATGGTCGTGGCTGCCTTACTCTTCCACAAAGTGTGGAGCATGTTTCCTTCTCGCTTATTCTTCTTCTACCTTGTGCTCTTCTCATATACACTCTCATGTCTAATTTCTAGGCTTGTTCCTGGTCTTTATTCAAATATCACCTTTTCTGAGAGTCCTTCCCTAACAGCCAGTTTGAAATGTGACCCCCCACCATCCCAAAATCGTGACTACAGAACTACACAACTTTAAGGTAGACAACGCAGACACTGAAATTGTTAAAGATTGTTTTTACCTTGGTTCAGCCATAGGCTTAATTGGAGACTGCAGCCAAGAAATCAAGAGAAGACTGAGACTCAGAAGGGCAGTAATGAAAGGATTATGAAAGATCATCAAGTGTAAGGAAGTGTCATTAGAGACTAAGGCCAAGATTATCCACACCATTGTATTCCCAATTACTATGTATGGATGTGAAAACTGGACAGCGAAGAAAGCTGACAGGAAAAAATGGATTCATTTGAAATATGGTCTTCGGGGAGAGCTCTACCGATACCCTGACTGCCAGAAAGATGAACAAGTGATTCCTAGAGCAAATTAAGTTTGAACCATTGCTGGAGGCAAAAATAATAAAACTGGGTCTCTCTTACTTTGGGCACATCATGAGAAGTCAGGATTCTTTGGAAAAGACAATAATGGTGGGACAAGTAGAAGGCAGCAGGAAAAGAGGAAGGCCAAATATGACATGGATTGACTCCATATAGGAAGCCATAGGCATGAGTATACAGAAGCTGAGTAGAGCTGGTGAGGACAAAACATTGTGGATGTCAGTCATTCATGGGGTCACCAGGACTCTGAGCTGACTTGACATCATGTGACAACAGTAAACCCTCCCATCACAGTAGTCTCTATCCTCATTCCCTTTTTTATATTTTTTTCTCTTTAGTACTTAATACTTTCAAGCATGTTATATATTTAACTTATTTATCCTACCTATTTTATGTCTTTTCCATTAGAATATAAGTTTCATGAGGGAGGAATTTGGTGTGTGTGCATTTTACAGCTGTTTCCCAGCTCTAAAACAATATCCTGGGCAGAAAAGCACTCAGTAATTATTTGTTGAATGAAAGAAAATTTCCAGTGCCTAATACAGTGCTCTCAACATCATAGACAGAAGACAAATTAATGAATGAATAGACTTTTGTATTGTGATCAAATTACATTGTCAATTACTAAGATTGTATTGAATAAAAGAATACAACTTTTTTTTTTAATCGGTCTGTGTCTTGTCAGTATTTTTTGATATTTATCTGTAACTCATCAAAATTGCAGTACAGTCATTATGGTCAAATTTTTTGAAGCAATCCAAAACTGTAGGGTTTCATTGGCCATCCATATTAATCTTGAAATTAGATTGATGTAATACTATGCTTTCATTTGAATTTAATGCCTCTCCTGGAGCCTCAGAGTAAAAAGAAAAAAAATGGTTTTATTTATTTTCCTAATAATAACCTTAAAAGACATGGATTGTACAAGTCTAAAATTGTTTAGTTTTTAATTTCATTCTAAGCATGAGCTTGGCTTCACTAAGTAGAAAGGAAAGATAATGCTATACTCTTGACTTGACTAAGGGGGTAAATTAAAAAATTGGGTGGAAATGTTTCATGAAATCTTTATGTCCTCTACTCATGTTTATTTCAAATTGAGTCACTTATTGCTCCAAGATTTCAACTTAACATGGTTTCATATCATCTTTCTCTCTAAAGAAAATAAAGATATGGTTTTTGAGCCATATCTCAGTTGGCTTCATAAATTTGTGAGCAGACATCAAGTATAAGTATGTGAAAATTGTCATAATGATGGAGATTAGTCTGTTCAGGGCAGAGGCAAGATCTTGACACGTGACTTCTAAGCAGAATAAACAATTTTCTCTGAGAAGCTTGGTGAATGTTTTTAAGAAATATACTTCACTGCTGATACTGTCTCAAGAACAGCTAGCTGTGGTTTTGGAAAAAACATTGAATAGTGACAGGTATGAGGCAAAGTAGCCACTGCTCCCCAGAGGCCCAAATGCTAGAAAATTTGTATCCAGAGTGTGTGCCATGGCCAAAGATCACAGTGCACATTTCATGGCAAAAGCAGGAAAGAAAAATAGTAAATTTATTCCTCTGGGACATATTTCTACTTCTTTGCCTTTTATGTTTTCTGAACTAAGGTAACCTAACTCTTAATTCATTAGCACTCATGATAAATCCCTTTCCAAAGCATTAAGAGGAAGGAAGCAGGAATTGTACTCTCATCTCCAAAACTGGAGAAATAGAGCAATGGGATTCTTTATCCTCTATCATAACAGAGACAATATCATAAAAATCACCTTCTATAGATCATTTTGAAAGGAAACAGCTGTATGGCCAACTTGGAAATCTCCACAGTGCAGCCACTGCACTCACCTTTGCCAGCACAAATCTGTGATGTATCAGTTTGCTTAGGCTGAATCCAGATCTCAAAGTCCCAGTGTATTTAAAAATCTTCTTTTCAGTGAAAAGTTTGAGGGAAGAGAGGTGTTATGGTGCTGGCATTAAGGATTTTCTTAGTTTAGGGCCCATTTAGTTCTATACTTATATGACTTAGGTGTATTTATCCATAAGAAGTCTTTTCCCTGATGAAAGGTATTTATCAGAGGCCTTCTGTTTCCAGCCTAACTAGAACAGCTCAGTAGTGGGGAGTACAGGCTGTAGAGTCTGAGGAATCTTGTGAGGCTCATTTGACAAATTACTGTGCACTTTGGGCAAATTACTTGAATTCGCTGTGCTTCAGCATACTCCATGTAAAATGGAAGAAAATAATAATTTCTGCTTCATAAGGTGGTTGTGGCCAGTATTTGAGTGACTAAAAATTTCCTGGTTCAACTGATATTTGACAAGGGAGCCAAGAATACTCACTAGTCTCAATAGGGAAGGATAATCTCTTCAATAAATGGTGTTAGGAAAACTGTATAACTATATGTGGAAGAATACAATTGAAGTGCTATCTTGTACCACTCACAAAAACTGACTCAAAATAGATTAAAGACTTAAAGATGAGATATAAGACCATAAAATTCCTGGAAGAAAACACAGGAAGAAAGTTCCTTAACATTTGTTTTAGCAACAATTTTTTGGATATGACACCAAAAACACAAGCAAGAAAAACAAAAAATAATGAACGGGGCTACATCAAACTAAAAAGCTTCTGTACAACAAAAGAAAAAAAATCAACAAAATGAAAAGGCAACTTACGGAATGGGAGAAAATATTTGCAAATCATCTATCTGATAAGGAGTTAATATCCAAAATATATAAAGAATTCATACCACTCAATATCAAAAAAAAAAGCAACACAATTAAAAAATAGGCAGAACAGCCGAATAGATGTTTTTCCAAAGAAGACATATAAGTGGCCAACAGGTACACAAAAAGGTGCTCCATGTCACTAATCCTCAGGGAAATGCAAATCAAACCCACAATGAGATATCCCCTCACACCTGATAGAATGGCTATCATGAAGGAAATGAGAGATAACAAGTGTTGGTAAGGATGTAGAGAAAAGGGAACCCTAGAGCACTGTTGGTGAGAAGGTAAATTGGTGCAGCCACCAAGGAAAACAGCATGGAGGTTCCTCAAAAAATTAACAATAGAACTACCATACAATTCAGCAACTTCACTTCTGAATATATATCCAAAGGAAATAAAATCAGTATCTTGAAGAGATATCTGCACTCCTATGTTCATTGCAGCATTATTCACAATAGCCAAGATATGGAAACAACCTAAGTGTCTGTCAACAGATGAATGGATAAAGAAGATTTTGTTTATATATACAATGGAATATTATTCAGCCATGAGAAAGAAGGAAATTCTGCCATTTGTGAAAACGTGGACAGAACTTGAGGGAATTATGCTAGGTGAAATAAGTCAGATAAATGAAATAAGTCAGACAGAGAAAAACAAATACTACATGATATCACTTATGTGTGGAATCTATAAAAGTCAAACATAGAAACAGAGTAGAGTGGTGATTACCAGAGGCTGGGGCATGGTGGAAATGGGGAGATATTGGTCAAAGGGTACAAACTTTCAGTTATAAAGTTAATAAATTTGTGGTATCCAGTGTACAGCATGATTATTATAGCTAATAATACCATATTGTACTTGAAAGTCACTAAGAAAGTAGATCATAAGTGTTCTCACCACAAAAAAAGAAATGATAATTGTATGAAGAGATAGAGGTGTTAGCTAATGCTGTGGTGGTAGTCATTTTGCAATATATAAGTGTATCAAATGAGCACATTGTACACCTTAAATTTAGATAATGTTAAATGTCAATCATGTTCCAGTAAAGTTAGAAAACACAAATAAATAATGCCTTGCACAGAGTTAGAGCTCAGTTTACGTGAGCATTCTCAACCTCAGCCTCCAAACTACAATATTATGGAATTATCCCATGCAGATTATCATATATGTCACATGATAATCCAGTAATAAATTGAACTCTAGAACTGACTTTAAAAATTTTGAATCCTAGTGCCTAGTGTTAGCAACAGCATTAGATTATTTGAAAAAAGTATAGATGCTAGACAGTAACAACTCCAAATTAGTTTTCACTTTGCTAAAGTTTTTTTATATCTTTTGTGAACCCAATTTTGAAAAAATGTTAAATCCATAAAGTTCCTTTCTTGCATCACTAGAGATATCTTTTTAATCATTTAAAAATTCATGTGTAGCATCTCCTCTTACAATATGTTATGCTATCACACTGTGAAATGTGAATTTAAGGCATCAGGTAATTTGTAATTCAGCTTTAGGCTCCCATTGAGTGAGAAGAGGTTTGGAAATGAACTATCTGTAATCAGGCCATCCAGAATCACAAGGTAAAAAGTAGCTTGTTGACGTTTTTGGATTTTTACTCTGAACTACATTACATCCCTACTACTTACAGAAATGAACATAGGATTAAGAAAGATGTCTATTTTTGCATACACAATATTCTCCTGACCTTTACAATGTCACTTCAGCATTGTATTTAAACACTTAGAATAGTCAAAGACCAAATTCTCAAAAATATATAAATATTCACTCATTTATCTACTTATTAGGTAGCTACTGTATACTGTATGCAAAGATGTTAAAAACTGAATACGACAGTAATATGAGAACACCATCCACCTTAAGAGGGAATTACAGGCTAATGGGAACTTACAGTCAATTTAAAATAAAATGGAGGTGACAACAGGATCACGGCAGAATGAGTTGCTCCCTTGGTCTCTCTCTAAATTGCAACCAGTAGGACATCCATAGACCAACAGAGGATCATCTGCACAGCAAACCAGAATGGCTGAGAGATCCCTACATCTCTGCATCTGAAGATGGATGAACTGGACTGTATGGAGGCAGTGGAACCAGAGGAGGAGCAGTGGCAATTCCCAAGACTGGAGGCTCCAGGAACTATGATGACGCCCATGACCAGAGGCTTCAGGAACTGTGGCAATGCCTGCTAACAGAGATCCCAGGAACCAAAGTGGTGCACATGACTAAAGGCTCCAGGAACCACCATAGTGCCTGTTACTGGAGGCTCCAGGAACTGTGGCAGCACCCGTGTCTCAGCTTCAACCCCTCCACCCATCAGTGGCAGTGGTGTCCATGATCTGGGGTCCCAGGAATTGTGATGGTGCCCAACAACAGAGTCTCAAGGAATTACAGCAGGGCCCATAAATGGAGGCTCCAACAACCATGGCAGAGTTCGTGACTCAGCCACCCCCCTCCCCCAGCAGTGGCAGTGCCACACTTAACCTGGGGCTCCAGGAACCCCAGTGCCCAATACGAGAGGCATCATGAACTATGGCATGGCAATGCCTGCAACTGAAGTCTCCAGGAACTGCAGCAGTGCTCATGACCCAGCCTCTTCCCCTCCCCCAGCAGGGGCAATGGTGCCCACAACCTGAGGCTCCAGAAACCATAGCAGTGCTCATGATCAGGTACCCTTCCACACGTGGTGTTGGCAGTGAAGCCTATGACCCTGGCTCACCTGCCAGTGGTGGTGACACCAGCAAACCCAGCACCCCTGGCAGGAGCAGTGCTAGCACCCCAGAAAACCTGGGAGCAGCAGTAGAGGCAGCACTCATGGTTGTGGTCCCCTGTCTGTGGCAGTGCTCAAGGCCATGAGATTCCAGTAGCAGTGACAGCAGAGCTCACAACCCTGGCCCACCCAGCTGCAGTGCCACCTGCAACCCCAGCCCTCCAACCCAGCAGCAGTGCCAGCAGACCAAACAACCCCAGATGTGGCAGAGATGACTATGACCCTGGCTCCAGCCTTACTTTTACCTCTTCTCCTACCACAGTGGGGGAGCCCACAACCCAGGTGACCCCAGAGGCAGCAGAGGTGTTCACCAGCCCAGTGACCCTGGTGGTGACACCCATGACCACAGTGACACCAGAGGCTGCAAGGCACCAGTGACCTTGGAGGCACAAGCAGCACAAGTAGGACACTGAAGACACCTCTGACAAAGGCAGTGGAGGGTGGAAAGCACTGGCTTTCAAATACAACCAGAAGCAGCTCAGAATCTAAGTAAACAAATCCTTGACTAAATAAGAAAAGTGTTTGCTACTACAAAAGTGCTGGCAGACACACAGTTCATCAGGCACCATGAAAAATTATGGTAAAGCAGTATCACAAAAAGAAAATGATGTCTCCAAAAACCAAGATTGAAGTCACAGAAGACTATGATCTAACTGATACAGAATTCAAAATAGCTGTCATGAAGAAACTCAATGAACTACAAGAAAACAGAAAGACAGTTCAACAAACTCGGAATAAAATTAATGAACAGAAGGAGCATTTTGCCAAAAAGATTGAAACTCTAAAAAAGAACCAAACAGAAATTCTGGAGCTGAAGAACTCAATAAATGAGATAAAGAATAAAGTACAAAGCTTTGGAAATAGAGTAGATCATATGGAATATAAAATGAGAAAACTCAAAGATAGAAATTTAGAAATGATTCAGGTGGAAGAGGAGAGAGAACTAAGACTTTAAAAAAATGAAGAAATTCTATGAGAACTATCTGACTCAATTGGAAAAAGCAACATAAAGATAGTGAGTATCCCAGAAGGAGCAGAGAGTGTATTTAAAGAAATAATAGCTGAGAACTTCCCAACCCTGGATATACGAGTACATGAAGCTAATAGAACTCCTGATTATCTCAATACAAAAAAGACCTTCTTCAAAATATATTATAATAGCCAAAGTCAAGGACAAAAAAAGAATATTAAAGGCAGCTAGGGAGAAAAACACAATATCCTACAAGAGAACCCCCATTAGGCTGCCAGCAGATTCCTCAGTAGAAATTCTACAGGCCAGGAGAGAGTCAAATGATATATTCAAAATATTGAAAGACAAAAACTGTCAGCCAAGAATAATATATCCAGCAAACTTATCTTCAAATATGAAGAGGACATAAAGTCTTTCCTGGAAAACAAGCTGAGGGAGTTCATCACCACTAGACCTCCTTACAAGAAACGTTGAAAAGAGCTCTCCTACCTTAAACAAAAGGATAAAGGTACAAAGCTTTAAGCAAGGTGGTAAATAGACAGACAGAATCTGAAAATTGCAAGTCCATGTCATAATAAGTTAGTAAACACTTAATTATAACATAAAGGTTAAAAGGAAAGAAAGCAGTAAAAATAACTATAACCACTTCAATTTGGTAACAAACTCACCACACTAAAAGGGGTAATTTGTGACAACAAAAACAGAAGGGGAAGAGGAAAAGGACGGAACCTGCATAGGCTAATGGAGATAAGATGCTCTCAGCAGAAAGAGGATGATCTCATCTATGAGATCTTTTCTGCAAACCTCATGGTAACCACAGAACAAAAATAAATAAATAAATAAGAACAGAGTCACAAAACATAAAAAAAGAGAAAACTGAGAAACACATCGCAGAAAAATGCCCAACTGAAATGGCAGACAGAAATACAAGGAAAAGGAAACAATGGAAATATAGAAAAACCAGAAAACAAGAGATAAAATGGCAGTATTAAGTCCTCATATGTCAATAATCATACTAAATATAAATGGATTGAATCCACCAATCAAAATACACAGAGTGACTGTATGGATTAAAATACTAGACCCCAAAGTATGCCATCTCCAGAAGAAATATCTCAATTCTAAAGACAAACATAGTCTCAAAGTGAAAATTTGGAAGACACTACTGTAAGCAGATGGCAACCAAAAGAAAGTGCACATAGCCATATTTATATAAGACAAAATAGACTTCAAACCAAGAAAGACAACAAGAGAGAAAGATGGCTATTATATACTGATAATGAGGACAATTCATCAAAAAGACATCACATTTATTAATATATATGCACCTAACATAGGAGTACCAAAGTACATAAAGCAACTATTAACAGACCTAAAGGGAGAAATTGACAGCAACACAATAACAGTAGAGGACTTTAATGCCCCACTGCCATTAATGGATAGATCATCTAGATAGAAAGTCAACAAGAAAACATTGGGCTTAAAGGAAACACTAGAACAGATGGACTTAATCGATAATATAGAACATTCCATCCAAAAGCAGCAAAATACACATTCTTCTCAGGTGCATGTGAAGCATTCTCAAAAATAGGCCATATGCTGGGAAACAAGTCTCAGTCACTTTAAGAAGACTGAAATCAAATCAAGCACCTTTTTCAACCACAGTGATATAAAACTTAATTAACTCCAAGAAGAAAGCTGGAAAGGTCATGAATATGTGGAGACTAAACAACATGCTGCTGAACAGCTATTGGATAAACAAAGAAATCAAAGGGCAAATCAAAAAATACCTGGAGACAAGTGAAAATGAAAACACATCATACCAAAATCTATGGGATGCAGCAAAAGTGGTACTAAGAGGGAAATTTACAGCAATACAGACCTACTTTAAGAAACAAGTCTCAAATGAACAATCTAACACTACACCTAAAGCACCTAGAAAAAGAAAAAGAAACAAAACCCAAGTCAGTAGAAGAAAGAAAATACGAAATATCAGAGTGGAAATAAATGAAATAGAGACTAAAATAACAGTAGAAAAGATCAATAAAACTAAGAGTTTGTTCTTTGAAAAGATAAACAAAATTGACAAACCTTTAGCTAGACTACGAAAAAAAAAAGAGAAAAAGCTCAAATATAGAAAATCAGAAATAAAAGAGGAGAAATTACAATGGATTCCACAGAAATACAAGGGATTATAACAGAATACTATGATAAAGCTAAATGCCAACAAATTGAATAACCTAGAAGAAATGGAAAAATTCTTAGTACCATACAACCTCCCAAAACTGAATCCAGAAAAAATAGAGCATCTGAGCAGACTGATCACAAGTAAGGAGATTGAAACAGTAATCAAAAACCTCCCAAAAAACAAAAGTCCAGGACCAGACAGCTTCTCTGGTGAATTCCACCAGAGAAACATTCAAACAGAGAATGTTGGAAAACATTCAAGAAAGATTTAATACTGATCCTTCTCAAACTTTTCCAAAAAATTCAAGCAGGGATGTTTCCTAACTCATTTTACAAGGCCAACATAACCTTGACACCAAAACTAGACAAAGACAACACAAAAAAAAGGAATTAGAGGTCAACATCACTGATGAATATAGATGCAAAAATCCTCAATAAAATATCAGCAAATCGAATACAACAATACACTAAAAGGATCTTACACCACAATCAAGCCAGATTTGTTCCAGGCATGCAAGGATAGTTCAACATCCACAAATTGATGTAATACATCATATTAACAAAATGAAGAAGAAAATCTACATGATCATCTCAATAGATGGAGAGAACACATTTGACAAGATTCAACATCGATTTATGATAAAAACTCTCAACAACATGGCTACACAAGGAATGTATCTCAACATAATAAAGGCCATATATGACAAACCCACAGCTCCCATCATACTCAGTGCGAAAAACTGAAATCTATCCCTCTAAGAACAGGAACAAGAGAAGGATGCCCACTACTGCCACTCTTATTTAAGGTAGAATTAGGATTCCTAGCCAGAGCACTTACACAAGAAAAAGAAGTAAAATGTGTCCAAATTGGGAAAGCAGTAAAACTGCCACTATTTGCAGATGACATAATTTTATATAGAGAAAACCCTAAAGAATCCAACAACCAACTATTAGAAACAATAAACAAATACTGTAAAGTTGCAGGGTATAAAATCAATATATAGAAATCAGTTGTATTTCTATACAATAATAACAAACTAGCAGAAAGAGAAATCAAGGATACAATCCCATTTACAATTCCCACAAAAAAGAATAAAATACCTAGGAATAAATTTAACCAAGGAGGCAAAAGACCTGTACACTGAAAACTACAAGACATTGTTGAAAGAAATCAAAGACACAAAGAAATGGAAAGATATTTTTCGCTTCTGGATTGAAAAAATTAGCATAGTTAAAATATCCATATTACGTAAAACAATTTACAGATTCAATGCAATTCCTATCAAAATTCCAATGACAATATTCACTGCAAAAGAACAAAGAATCCTAAAATTCATATGGAACAGTAAAAGACCCCAAATAGCCAAAGCAATCCTGAGAAAAAAGAACAAAGCTGGAGGTATCACACTCTGACTTCAAAATATACTACAAAGCTATAGTAATCAAAACAGCATGGTACTGGCACAAAAACAGGCACACAAATCAATGGAACAAAATTGAAAGACCAGAAAAAAATCCACACATTTATGGACAGCTAATTTTTGACAAAGGAGCCAAGAACATACCATAGAGAAAGTATAGGCTCTTCAATAAGTGATGTTGGGAAAACTGGACAGCCACATGCAAAAGAATGAAAGTAGACCACTATCTTGCACTATATTTACAAAAATTAACTTAAAATGAATTAAAGACTTGAATGTAAGCCCTGAAACCATAAAACTCCTAGAAGAAAACATGCATTATGCTCTTTGACATCAGTCTTAACAGTATCTTTTTTAATATTTTGCCTCAGGCAAGAGAAACAAAAGGAAAAATAAACAAATGGTACTAAATCAAACTAAAAACCTTCTATATGGCAAAGGAAACCATCCACAAAACAAAAATACAACCATCAATCAGGTGAAGATATTTGCAAATCATATATCTGATAAGGGGTTAATATCCAAAATATATAAAGAACTTATATGACTCAACAACAAAAAACCAAACAATCTGATCAAAAAATGGACAGAGGATATGAACAGACACTTATCCAAAGAAGATATACAGATGGCCATCAGGCACATGAAAACATGTTCAACATCACTCATTATTAGGGAAATGCAAATCAAAACCACAATGAGAAATCACCTCATGCCCTTCAGAATGGCTATTACTAAAAAGACAAGAAACAAGTGTTGGAGAGGATGCAAAGAAAAGTATACCTTTGAATGCTGCTGGTGGGAACATAAAGTGGTGCAGCCACTATGGAAAACAGTATGGAGATTTCTCAAAAAATTCAAAATAGAACTACCAGATAATCCAGCTATTTCACTTCTGGATATTTATCCAAAGAACACAAAAACACTAATTTGAAAAGATATGCACCCCTATGTTCATGGCATTATTCACAACAGCCAATACTTTGAAATGATCTAAGCACCCATCAACTGATAAATGGATAAAGAAGATGTGGTATATATATACACACAATGGATACAACTCAGCCAAAATAAAAGGACAAAATCTTGCCATTTGCGACAACGTGGATGGACCTTGAGGGTACTATGCTGGGAGAAGTAAGCCAGACAAAAAAAGACAAATACTGTGTGATTTCACTAGTATGTAGAAGATAATCAAACAAACCCAGAGATACAGAGAACAGATTGGTGGTTACCAGAAGGGAAGTGGGATGGGAGAAGGGCAAAAGGAGTAAAGGAGCACATTTGTATGGTGACAGATGGTAACTAGACTTTTGGTGGTGAACATGGTGTAGTCTATAAAGAAGTCAAAATATAATGATGTACACCTGAAACTTTTAATATTATAAGTCAATGTTACCTCAATAAAAAAATTTTAAAAAGAAATTGAATTGTGTTCATGTTATAATCTTCTAGCCTTAAAGTGATTACTTATTCAAATTATGCCTACATGTTTCCTTTAGTGAATGGAAATGTAAATAAAACTGAATTCTTACTGTGATGTACAAGTTGTACTGAATTAAACATGCCACATTTGTGTATATAAGATACATATGCCTGCATCTTCACTCACAAATGGTTAACAAAACCAAAAAGGTTTCTGTGTGTCATTCCACTGAGTATTAGAATTGTAATAAGTGCAGTTTGATCACCTGTCCTTCTTGCTGTTGTACTGTTATTGCAATGGAGGAGATATCTATGTCATATTTAGAAACTGCCTGTCCCTTTTACCACTCACTTAAAAATTACAAAGCTGATTTCCCCAGCCTCATCTTCACCAATGGCTCTCAAAGAGGGATTCTCAAACTAGCAGCACTGGCATCACCTGAGAACTTGTTAGAAAGAGAAATTTGAGACCCCAATCCAGACCCACTGAGTCAGAACCTCTGTGTGTGGGGTCCAGTGATCTGAGTTCCAACAAGCTTTTAAGGTGATTCTGAAGCATACTCAAGTTTGAGAACCATAATTTCAATCTGAAGTCACTCCCCTTGGATTGATTCCAAGGCTGTCATTCACATCTCCTAGAGTTGCACAGTCCCACATGGTAGTTGGTAGTCAGTATGGCTATGGAGCACTTGAAATGTGGCTAGTCCAAATTGAGATGTGCTGTAAGGGCGAAAACAGACCTAATTTCAAAGACTTTATGAAAAAAATGTAAAATACTTCAATAATACTGTTTTGACTAATCAACTTTATCTTTTAGAGCAATTTTAGGTTCACAGCAAAATTAAGAGGAAGGTACAGAGATTTCCCATATACCCCCTGCTCCCACACATGCATAGACCCCACCCCGACAATTATCAACATCCCACACCAGAGTGGTACATTTGTTACAATCGATATTGACACGTATTTATCACCCAAAGTCCATAGTTTACATCATGATTAACTTTTGGTGTTGTACATTCTATGGATTTGAACAAATGTAAAATGACATTTATCACCATGATCGTGTCATACAGAGTAGTTTCACTGACCTAAAAATTCTCTGTGCTCTGCCTATTCATCCTTCTTCCTCCCTACACCAGGCAACCTAATCTTTTTGCTGTCTCCACAGTTTTGCCTTTTCCAGAATGTCATAGAGTTGGAATCACACAGTATGTAGCCTTTTCAAATTGGCTTCTTTCACTTAGTGACATGCATTTAAGGTTCCTCCATGTCTTTTCATGGCTTGTAAGCTCACTTCTTTTTAGTGCTAAATAAAATTCCATTGTCTGGATTACCACAGTGTATCTATCCATTCACCTACTGAAGTATATCTTGGTTGCTTCCAAGTTTCGTCAACTGAATATAAAGCTGCTATAAATGTCTGTGTGCAGATTTTTGTGGGGACAAAGTTTTCAATCCATTTGGGTAAATACCAAGGAATATGATTGCTGCATCATATGGTAGGAGTATGTTTAGTTTTGTAAGAAACTTTCAGGGGCCAGCCCAGTGGCATAGCTGTTAAGTTCAAGCATTCTGCCATGGTGGCCCGGGGCTCACTGGTTTGGATCCTGGGCGTGGACCTACTCACTGCTCATCAAGCCTTGCTGAGGTGGCATCTGAGATAGAAGAGCTACAACTCTACACCTGTGATACACAACTATGTACTGGGGCTTTGGGGAGAAAAAAGAAAAAAGAGGAAGATTAGCCACAGATGTTAGTCAAGGCCAATCTTCCTAATAAAAAAAAAAAAAGAAACTGCCAAAAAGTCTTCCACAGTAGCTGCACCACTTTGCATATCCACCAGCAATGAATGAGAGTTCCTGTTGCTTCACATTCTTGCTAGCATTTGGTGTCATCAGTGTTCTGGATTTTGGCCATTCTAATAGGTGGGTAGTGGTATCTCATTACTGTTTTAATTTGCAATTCCCTGATGACATATAATGCAGAACAACTTTTCATATGCTTACTTGCTACCTGTATATCCTCTTTGATTGAGGTGCCTATTCAGGTCTATGGCCTGTTTTTAATTAGGTTGTTCATTTTCTTGTTGTTGAGTTTTAAGAGTTCTTTGTTTATTTTGGATAACCATCCTTTATTAGGTGTTTCTTTCACAAATATTTTCTCCCAGTCTATGGCTTGTCTTCTCATTCTCTTGATCAGTAATATTTTTTAATATTGATTACATATTTAAATGATTATGTTTTTGATATATTGGATTAAATAAGATATATTATCAAAATTAGTTTTACTTTTTTTATCTTTTCCTTTTTTTTAACGTGGCTACTAGAAAATTTAAAAGTTCATATGTGGCTTACATATTTTGTTCACATTATATTTGTGTTGGACAGAGCTGTCCTGGATTCTTACATTCCTCTTTTGAAAAATCTCCCACTTCTTTATGAGGTATGGTGCCGAAAGCAATAGTGTCAGGAGTTCTGAGATAAATATCATAGTGATGAATTAAAATGAACTGTGAAATCTATTGGAAAGAATTTACTGAAAAATGATCATTATGTACTACTATAGACAACAAAATTACCATGAAAAAGGAAACATTTGCCCCAAGTCAGTTCTACTAGCAAAAATAAATATCATTGCTTATTTGATATTGATTATCTATTATGATTATGACCTCATACCAGGAACTGGATGTCAAACATTACCTTCATTTCAAAACTCACACATTTATACTCCTTCTTAAAATAGCTGCTTGGCCTGTACATATCAGACATGCCTGCTCACCTACTCCCTCAGATCCTGGCCCTCTTGCTTTGCCTTAGCAGCATCAGCAATCAACAATTTCTCTCTATGGATTGGTGCTTCTGCTAGGAGCCTGCCTATGGCAGTCCAGGAGCTCTGGGTCCTCCTACCACTTGTAGACTTGAATGAAGAACCATGGGTAGTGTATTGGATCTGGTTTCCCAGACAGCAGCCAGTGTAGCCAGGTGACTTCAGTCCAGAATTACAGGGAGAGAGAGAGGGAGTACCCCTTGGATAGATTTTGATTAATGGGAAACAAAATAGTGAGTATGCATAGATACATCCCTCTACCCTTCCTTCTCTCCTACAGCACAGCCATCTGGAGAGGTCCTACACATGCCCTTCCCTAGTTCATTATAAAGCAAAAGCCAGTGCAGTAACCACTCCCCTGGCACAGTGTCCCTGGCTCACATGCCTGCTCCTGCAAACATTTTATTCCAAACATAGTGTGTGAACAGCAGGTGGGACACAGAAAGGAGGGAAGCAGCAAGAGGTTGGTGTACAGTGAAAAAGTGGCTTGGGTCATGGATTGGAGGCCTCATTACATGGGATGATGTGTGGAGTTGGGACAGCAAAAATAGATTTCTTCAGTTAAAGGAATGTGTTTATTTCAAATTAAAGGTTGTTTTTTTTTTCCATGAAAAGTAAGGGAGATTGACTTTCCAAGAGTTATTTCTGAAATTCAGTTAATTTTCTCCTGGTTGAACTAGAATAACTTCCGTAAGTACCAACTGACCCATTTTTTAACTGTTTATTTTGAGGCAAAATAAAGATCCTCCAATAGAAAGCTTCTCTGACTTATTCTTAGGTTGTCTCCTGCTAGTTGTGAAGGTGACAGGAAAGCTAGCTCATTAGTGTCTGCAGATGCTTGTGTGGGAAGACTTAGCATCCTATTTTACTTTGCTGTTTGACATTTTTCTCTCTAATGTGTAATCTACTTAAGGAAGCTAATCCTCATCTCATCCTGCTCAGTAGGAAGTGAATAAATTGCTAATTATCTCATTGTGAATCCACAAGTACTGTAAAATTTGGTTTGGGTGTTTTGTATATGACATGAATGAACTAACATCCATTCCTTAGTATGGTGATCTAAAGGTAGAATGTCTACTGATACCTGCCTTACATTTTCACCAGGCATAAAAATTCAAAATACAGATGAAATTTCCTTCAAATGTTTATAAGCAGCTGGGAAACAGTACTGCCACATTTGGAAGCAAAGCTAAAGAAGTCTTCTGAGAAAAGAGCCTCAGAAAAGCTGGGGAAGAATGTGATATACCAACATGAAGGGCTTTTTTCTAACAGAAAAGTTACAAACTGCCAGTCCCTTTGGCTGAATTCAGCTCACAGACAGGTTTTCTTCAGCTTATTCAGTGCTCGTATAAGGTGAATTTGTTGCCAACATTTGAAAATTGGCAGACTGTACCTACAAATACAATCTATATTTCTGAATTCATTTGAAAAAAGAGGTCAATGTAGCAAACTGGTCCCACATTCCATGTGGCTTCTGTTGGATGGAGCACAAGAGCATGCTCTCCCCAGTTCACCTCTGTCCCCACCTAACCTGCTTCACTCATTCATTTTATCTGCTTGCCACCTGAAGCCATTGATGTTCGTGTTCTCAGTTAAAAATCTCTCTATGTTTAAATTTCATCTGACCTGACAATCAGGTCTTTAACATTGGAATGTTCTAGGACAGTGGTCTCAAACTAGACCACACACTAGAGTCACCTACAGTTCTTTAAACACTGTTATGCTTAGGCCATACCCCATAGGAACTAAATGAAATTTTTGGTGGGGGAGGATGTAATATTGAGGCATAAGTGTGTTTCAAAGTTCTCCAAGTTATTCCAATATGCAGCTAAGTTTGAAACCATGGTACCTGAGAACTTCTCCAACTCCTGAAGAATTCTTCCACAGAATTCAAATAAGCGGGTAACACCTTACCAGGAGTAATAAGATATCAGATGTACACAAAAAGAAGAAGAAAAGAGAAGTTTATTAGGTCAGGAATTGGCAATGCTAGTTGCTCATTAGAATAACATAAGAAGCTTTGGGATAAAAAAGGCTGTCCTGGCCCTATTACCTGGTATTCTGATTTGAGTGATCTGGTTTGGTACTTATTCATCAGTATTTTTTTAAAGTTGCCTAGTTATTTTAAGAAAAAGCTGAGCTTGAAGACCACTGGTTTGGAGCACTTACTGCACCTTAGAGTAGGAGTTATTTAATCATCTTATAACTATGATCGAACAAGCAACCTGGATATTGGTGAACAAGCCTGCATTTTTAATGGATCTCCTTTTCTTACTGTGTGCAGACCTGACCTTCAGCTTTCTTTAGCCTTTTAATTCCCATGAAAATTTGTCACATCTCCAAAATTAAAGAGTGAATTTTTAATTGGCAGAGTCTACCGTATCATTTAATTTTCAACATACATTTTAAATGTCTACCAGCTGCTTGTTTCTATCTTGCTTCTCACTCTTTCTCAAGAACCTGGCATGGAACCTGGCACCCAGTAGACTCCCACAAAAGTTTACTGAATTTTGAATACGGCTAAAAAGTATTCATAAATTCTAATGTCTGCTTAGAGGTGTTCTCTTTTCTCCTTTCTCATTTATAAACCAAATACCACAACATGTTCATCTTTTCTTAAAATCATTTCCTAAAAGTTTAAAATTTGGACTTAGAAAGTTATTAATTAATTTAAACTCTTTTTAGGATACCTGCATTAATTATTCAACAATCAGTATCCATTTCATCTGTTTAGAATTTCTTCTTTTTGTCTTTATTTCTGAATTTCTGGTTCTCATTGGAGAGGTCAGAGCTAGGGGAAGAAAGGCATTTTCTTCCCCACCATATCACCAGAAAACCTGAGGCAGCATGGCCATATGAGGAATAAAAATGCTGTCTACTGTCCAGGGAAACAAAAGTTATAATCAGGAAAACAGGAAACAAACAGACTATACATAATTCAAGGGAGGAACAAACATAGAAGCAGGAGAATATGAACAATATAAAGACCAAGATGAAGACAAAATCTCACACAAGGAATAGAATCAGAAGGAATGTTCAGAACACAGATGAAGAGTACTGAGTCCCTGGTGACTGACCTGGAAACTTTCATAAGCCATAAAGGCATAGACAGTATTTATTGTCAATCATTATCCAAGACTGGACTTCCCCTCCATAAACTTCCCTCAAATTAAACTTCATCAGCTCCTATTGAGACTGTATCCTTTGGAAATGATATTCTAACTCATGTGTGTGAGTTTGGTCTCAGACCAATGAGAGCAACACTTCTCAAGTATCCTCCAGAGTGCTACACACGGGCAGCTACAAAGAGTTGTTCTTCTCCAGCTCGTTTGTGGATGGGCATCTGTGACAGATGGTATTTTCTAAAGATGGCCCCAGAACACCTTCCATTCCACATGTTCTTCTTAAACCCTGCCACTCCCTTATTAAAAAATGGAGCTGATTTCCCCTCCCCTTGAGTCTGGGCAGATGTGTGACTTGTTTTTCACTAACAGAATGTGATGGAAGTGACTCCAATTTTTGAGGCAAGAAAATAAAAGATCACACATCTTCCACTTTCTTCCCTAAGACAGTTGGCTGTGGACCCCTGAGACGCCATGTAAGAAGTACAACTACCAGAGGCCATCATGTTGTGTGGAAGCCCAAACTAATGAACTCAGAAAGAACTCCTAGAAAAGACTATATAAAGAAGAAAAACTCATGACCAGCCTTGCTGTTCCAGCACACTGCTGTCTCAGCTGTAGCCATTCTCTGACTGCAACTGATTGAGAGACCCTTAGCCAGAATTATCCAGCCATGTCTTTCTGAATTATTTTCCAAAAGAATTATGAGTTATAGTAATAAAATAACAGTTGTTTTAAGTCACTAATTATGGAGTGATTTTTTTAATTTAGCAATAGTAAGTAGAACACACTTTTATTCCACTGCTCATTCCTTGGGTATGGAAGTTCCTACTTAAACAGTGGTGTGCTGGTAAATGTCTAACAACCAGCTCTTGGGTTAAAGAGGGACAGGAAACCCTGAGTTGTAGTACTTGCTGATTATCTTGATGTAATTTCAAGCTACCATTGTGATATCACTGAAAGTAGAACTGGAAAGAGTTACACAGTAGAACACCATTGCAGTTTTTCCACCACATAGACACAATGGGTATAAATAGCCTCAAGAACATAAAGAGTAGTAAATTACAGAAAATAATTAAGAAATGGTGAATTTTAAGTTTGTGTTTGTTTTTAATATAATATATATAATTTTAACCGTATGCAATTTAATATTTAACAATAGCCGTGTCCAAAAACCAGCCTACAAAATTCCTGAGATGTTAAGTATGGGCTCCAGCACAGCCTGAGCTTGCCTTTTTCTATCACTCTGTGTGTTTCTCCGCCCTGCCATAAGCACCAGAGATCAGTGGAACCCTTTCAAATGACAGATAAGGTCTCTTTTGCACATAGTGTGGCTTGCACTCAGCGTCCAATCCATTCACTCTCCCAGTTTGTCTCACTGACTTCCATTGTTTCACTGACCTTCGACAATCTAATTATCCATAATCATCAAAATCAAAATCTGCATCCCAAATCAATTTACTAAGATTTATTATTAGTATTCCCCACAAATAACTCTGATTCAATTTATGAAAAATGGAACTTATCTTTCCCATCACCCTTCCCTTCTTCTATCTCCTTTATCTTGTTTAATAACATGATGAAACACCTGGTCCCTGAATATCATGGAATTCCACCCTCTTTCCACATCCAGTCATCAAGAAATCCTGTTACTCCACTACCCTCAGGTTTCTCAACTTTGTTTACTTCTCTCCACTTCAGGTGTGACAGCCATAGTCCAGGTATGGATTCTTTCTTGATGGGTTATGTCAAGAGCTCCCAATCAGCCTCCCACCTCTGGTCCTCTACATATCATTTCTTCAGTCTGACCTCAGGCTTATTTCCAACCATGCTGTGTTTCTCTAGGCTGTTTCCATTCTTCCAAGGCTGTGAGGGACAGTTGCACCTACCCCAGCACACCTTATCCATGATTTCATTATCCAATGAAGACAAACAGAGGAGCCTCCCTGGGGCATATACAGGATTTATACACACACCTTCAAATATACAATGTCTTAATTCAGGTTACATAGTTGGTCTAACAAACAGCCTGAATTTTCCTGTTGACCCATACCTACTCTACTTGTGGAATCCCACTACAGTCCAGGTAATTTAAATTGTTCATAGGTCATTTTGGTGATATTTCTTCATTGTATTTATATTCTCTAGCTAACCCACCAATGGAAATTGAAATCTATCTGAAAGATATTTGCTATTGTCTGAAGATTAGTCATAATTTTTCTTCCTGATTACACCATGAGATAGAGCTATAGAAATAGAATTAGGGGCACCCATTTTAAAGTCTCAAGAAAAGATTCCCTAGGAAGTTGTGTCACTTTGATCAACCTTAATTTATAACAATAGAATGATCTGGGTCTGATTTCTGTGGACATCAAATTAAAAAGAAAATCAGTTAGTTCACTCACACTCCACCTCTGAGCTGTATCATTTCATTTAAGTGACAGTAGCTGCATAAGCAGAAATATACTGGATTTTTTTATTAACCCTAATTCATATACTCAGTATTTTAATCTTAATCCTAAAGTACTTAAGTTCAGCAAAAGTTTCTAAAATGAATAAAATTCATTGGATCATAAAAGAAGAAAAATCAAATGATCTGAAATACATTTTATATGAGACTTTCATTTTTCAATAAAGCTTCAGAAAACATGCCTATATTCTACAGGATGGAATATATTACAGTCACACTGGAGATTTTAAATAACTTCAGATGGTCACAATGGATTAATTAGATTTTTATAACTGAAGGGAAATATTTTACATCTAAATGTGCTGAATTATGTTTTCCAGGGATATTTTTCCACAATCCCATATAGTGGGCAACAACAGGGGAAAAAAAGCTTTAGAAAACAATCTGTCTAAGAAAGGATAATAGATTTTACTGAAAGACCTTCATGTTCTTAATTCCCATATAGAGAGTTTTTCAATTCTTTAAAATCTGGCTCAATATAGACAGCAACTCACAAGAGTTGTTTTCCTCTTCTTGGTGCCTGCCTACTGAATGCTATTTTGTACTTGTCAACCACGTCCAAGTGTTGTCAGCCTCCCATTTGTCAAAGGCACAAGTGCCACTTGCAAGGCTTTACTGCTTCACCTTAAAAAGAAAAGATGGCATTTCCACACAACTGTCATAGGACTTCTTGTTACACTACTTTGTTTTGAAGTTTCCAGTACAGAATGGGATGGATCCTGACTTCAGGTAGAAAATGAATTGTGATAAAATACAGAGTATTACTTAGATTTTAGTGGCATGCCACTTTACCAAGAGCATTTATTTATTCATTCACTACCCTTCCATGTCTTCCTGAAATATTTATTTTAATAGTGGTTGAAATTTGTTGAGCACTTATTGTATGCCAGGCCCAGTGCTCAGCATTTCATGTATTATCTCATGTTTCTTCCCCTACCACCATATGAGGCATGGGTACTATTATTGTGCCCATTTTGCAGAGGAAGAAACTGGGGTTAAAGTAATTTTCATGTGGCCAAGATTTCCTTCTCTCTACTTCCCACTATCAGCATTTAGAAAGGAATGTGCAGTCCTAAAATTAACAGAGAAGGTGATTTCCAACTTCTTGTATTAATACGGTTGCAGATTCAGCAAATAAAATTATAGCATGCCCATTTAGATTTAAATGGTTTAAGTATACCTCATGTAATATTAGGGACATATTTACTTTAAAAATATTCACTGTTAATTTAAAATTCAATATAAAATAGGCATTCTGTATTTATCTGGAAACACTATTTATAAAGCTAGGTCAGAGGGTGGTATCAAGATGGTGGCATATGTGGACTCTGAACTCACCTCCTCCCATGGACACAAGAAGTTTACAACTACTCTTGGAAGAATTATCCCTGAGAGAGAACTTAAAACTGGAAAAAAAAAAAAAAAAAAAACCCTGCAACAAAGGACAGTCCTGACTGAGGTGGAAGTTAGAAATTCCTTTCTGAAGAAAAAAGAAAGCCACCTTCACAAGCCACAGTGCTTCCTGGCCAGCTGGGAGCAATCCTAAGGTACAGAGCCTTCCCTGGAGGAGTAGGGGGCCTGAGTGGGGCAGTGTTACCACTACAGGCATCTTTTGAACTCAGCACCATCAAGACAAGTGTCATAACATCTGGCTTTGCTGGCTACTAACAACAGGGAATACCCCCAGAAAACCTGTCAGACATAAGGGGAAAAAATTCTGGCTCTTAAAGGGCCATGCACAAATTCACCATTTCAGAAAGCAACCTAAAATCACCAGAAAGAAAGGTGCACAGTTCTGTGGTGAAAAGAGACTCAACTGATAAGCTCTGGGTGAGAAGTGAGACCTCTCCAGGAACTTAGACTTTGGTGGCAGACATTACTGTGACCTAGTACAGACATGCTGATGCAGATGCTGCCAGACATCATTGGAGTTCTTCCCCTGGCCTGTTAGCCCAGGGTCTGTCCCACCGACTAGAGCACTGATTTAATCCAACTCAACCAGAGCAGGCGCTCACCCTAGGGACTTGCCCCACCCAAGAGCAAGCTCTTGGGCAACTCGTGGGCCTGCATAGGCTGGGAGCCTGGATCCTCTGCAGTTGGGTGAGTGGGTCTGCCTCTGCAGGGCAGGCTATGTGCAAGGAGTGGGTGGAGTGTGTGGAGCCTCTGCAGTGGGGTGATTGGGTCTACTGCAGGGGTCAGGGCACACACACGGGGAAGAACTCTGTTGATGGTGTGGGTGGCCCTGTGGGCAGTAGAACTTGTCAGCCGCAGATTTCTTCTTCTCAAACAGCCATATGGGGGATCAGTCCCACCTTCCAAAGCTTGAAACAATTGGGTGCTCCCCGGCCTGGGGCCAGCCCCACTTAGCTGCAATCCTGAGAGAGCTGACAGGAGCCTTATAGGCCAGAGTCCTACAGCAATTGTAAGCCCCTGAGCCTAGCAACCAGTCACACTTGGGGCCTACTCACTTAGCAGAAAAACTGAAACAGGAATGTGCTATTAGACCTTGCAGCCAATGGTTCTGGGCCCCTCCCCCACACCTGATAAAGTGACAGAAGTGTCCATAGCAGCAACATGCAGCTAAGGATTACAACCAGCTGGCCAGAGGGACAGCCTACCCTCCCTGGGCACTTGTAGCAAAAGCAATCCTGCCACAATAGAAGGCCACATGTAGCCCACACAGGGGTCACTCCTGGAACATTTGCAACTGGTGATGAGAGGGAAGTATGCTACTGGGCCTCATGAGACATCACTTACATAAGGCCACCTCTCTAAGATCAGGAGATGTAGCTGGCCCACCCAATCATAGACATAAGCACAGAGAAAGAAGCAAAATGAGGAGGCAAAGGAATATGTTCCAAGTAAGGGAACAGGACAAAACCCCAGAAAAAGAACTAAGTGAAACAGAAATAAACAATCTACCTGACAAAGATTCAAACAAAAAGTCATAAGGATGCTCACTGATCTTGGGAGAAGACTGAATGAGCTCAGTGAGAAATAAATGAAGAATTGGAAAATGCAAAAAAAAAAAAAAACCCTCAGAAATTAAGAATACAATACTGGAAATGAAAAATTCACTAACGGACTCAATAGCAGAGTAGATGATACAGAAGAATGGATCAGCCAGCTGGACAAAAGACTAGAGGAAATCACCCAAGCTGAACGGATAAAAGAAAAAGGAATTAAAAAGAACAATAACAGTCTAAGGTACCTCTGGGACAACAAGAAGTGCACTAACATTTGTATTATAGGTGTCCTAGAAGGAGAAGAGAAAGACAAGGGGGCAGAGAATCTATATGAAGAAATAATAGCTGAAAACTTTCCTAACCTAAAGAAGGAAACAGACATCCAGGTACAGGAACCACAAAGAGCACCAAACAAGATGAACCCAAAGAGGCCCACACCAAGACACATCATAATTAAAATGTCAAGAATTAAAAATAAAGAGAGAGAATCCTAAAAGCTGCAAGAGAAAGGCAACAAGTTACACACAAAGGAAACCCCATAAAGCTATCAGCCGACTTCTTAGCAGAAACCTTATAGGCTAGAAGGGAATGACACAATATATTTAAATTGCTGAATGGAAAAAACCTACAGCCAAGAATACTCTATCCAGCAAGGTTATCATTCAGAATGGAAGGAGAGATAGAGTTTCCAAGACAACCAAAAATTAAAAGAGTTTATCACCAAGAAAGCAGTCTTACAAGAAATGTTAAAGGGACTTATTTAAGTGGGAAAGAGAGGACTACAAATAGGAATAAGAAAATTATAAAAAAAAAAAAAAAGAGCTATAAAATCAGGTAAAGGCAAAAATACAGTAAAGGTAGTAGACCAACTACATATGAAGGTAATATGAAGGTCAAAAGACAAAAGTACTGAAATTACCTATTTCCATGATAAGAGGGTAACAGATACACACACACAAATAAAGAGATTAGATATGCTATCACAAACAAGAGATGTGGGAGGAGGGGAATAAAAGAGTAGAGCTTTTAGAAAGAGGTCAAACTAAAGAGACCATCAACTTAATATAGATTGTTATACACGTAGGGTATTATATATGAACCTCATGGTAATCACAAACCAGAAAACCCATAATAAATACACAAAAAATTAAGAGAAAGGAACCTGAACATAACACTAAAGAAAGCCATCAAACCACAAGGGCAGAGAGCAAGAGAAGAAGAAAAGAACAGAGAACTACTAAAACACCCAGAAAAAATGTAACAAAATGGCAATAAGTATACTCTTATTAATAGCTACTTAAAATGTCAATGGACTAAATGCTCCAATCAAAATGCATAGGGTGGCTGATGAGTTAAAAAAACAAGACCCATATTTATGCTGCATACAAGAGACACACTTCAGACCTAAAAACACTCAAAATCTGAAAGTGAGGGGATGGAAAAAGATACTCCATGCAAATGAAAATGAAATGAAAGCTGGGGTAGCAATACTTATATCAGACCAAATAGATTGTAAAACAAAAACTGTAACAAGAGACAGGGGCACTATATAATGATAAAGGGAACAATCCAACAAGAGGATATAACACTTATAAATATCTATGCACCCAACATAGTAGCACCTAAATATATAAAGCAATCATTAACAGACACAAAAGGAGAAATAGACAGTAACACAATAATAGTAGGGGACTTTAACACTCCACTTTCACCAATGGATGGATCATCCAAACAGAAGATCAATAAGGAAACATTGGCCTTAAACAACACACTAGACCAGATGGACTTAGCAGGTATTTATAGAACATTCCACCCCAAAAACGAAGAATACACATTCTTTTCAAATGCACATGGAACATTCTCCAGGACTGATGACATATTAGGCCACAAAACAAGTCTCAGTAAATTTAATAAGATTGAAATAATACCAAGCATCTTTTCTGACCACAACAATATGAAACTAGAAATCAACCACAGGAAGAAAATCAGAAAAGCCACAAACAGGTGGACAGTAAACAAAATGTTATTGAACAATGATTGGGTCAATGAAGAAATCAAAGGAGAAATAAAAAAATACCTGGAGACAAATGAAAATACAACATGCCAAACTTTATGATACAGCAAAAGTGGTTCTAAGAGGGAAGTTTATAGCAATACAGGCCTACCTCAACAAACAAGAAAAATCTCAAATAATCCAACAGTGCACCTAAAGAACTGGAAAAGGAAAGATAAACAAAGCCCAAAATCAGTAGAAGGAAGGAAATAATAAAAATCTGAGCAGAAATAAATGAAATAGAGACTTAAAAAAAAGAAAAAATCAACAAAACTAAGAGCTGGTTCTTCAAAAAGATAAATAAAATTGACAAACCTTTAGCTAGAATCACCAAGAAAAAAAAAAGAGCAAAGGTTCAAATAAATAAAATCAGAACTGAAAGAGGAGAAATTACAATGGACAACTCAGAAATACAAAAGATTATAAGAAAATACTGTGAAAAGCTACATGCCAACAAATTGGATAATTTGGAAGAAATGAATAAATTCTTGGAATCACACAACCTTCCAAAACTGAATCAAGAAGAAATAGACAATTTGAATAGACTAATCAACATTAAGGAGATCAAAACAGTAATCAAAAATCTCCCAAAAAATAAAAGTCCAGGACCAGATGCCTTCCCTGGTGAATTCTACCAAACATTCAAAGAAGACTTAATATCTATCCTTCTCAAACTCTTCCAAAAAGTTGAAGAGAAGGGGAAGCTTGCTAACTCTATGAAGCCAACATTACCCTGATACCAAAAGTAGACAAGACAACACAACAAAAGAAAATTACAGGCCAATACTACTGATGAACATCGATGCAAAAATCCTCAACAAAATACTAGCAAATTGAATACAACAATACATTAAAAAGATCGTATACCGTGGTCAAGTGGGATTTATTCCAGGCATGCAGGGACGGTTCGACATCCATAAACCAATCAATGTGAACAAAATGAAGAATAAAAATCACATGATCATCTCAATAGATGCAGAGAAAGCATTTGACAAGATACAGCATCCATTTATGATAAAAACTCTGAGCTAAAATGGGTAAAGAGGGGCCGGCATGGTGGTATAGCAGTTTAGTTCACACTTTAGCAGCCCAAGTGTTCACAGGATCAGATCCCAGGTGGCCGCTGACACACTGCTTGTCAGCCATGCTGTGGTGGCGTCCCATATAAAGTAGAGGAAGATGGGTACAGATATTAGCCCAGGGCCAGTCTTCCTCAGCGAAAAGAGGAGGATTAGCAATGGATACCAGCTCAGGGCTGGTCTTCCTCACACACACACACAAAAATGGGTAAAGAAGGAAAGAACCTCAATGTAATAAAGTCCATATATGACACACCCACAACTAATATAATTTTCAATGGAGAAAAACTGAAAGCTACCCCTCTAAGAACAGGAACCAAACAAGGATGCCCACTTTCACCACTCTTATTTAACATAGTATTGGAAGTCCATTCCAGAGCAATCAGGCAAGAAAAAGAAATAAAAGGCATCAAATTGGAAAGGGAGAAGTAAAAGTGTCACTATTGGCAGATGATATGATTTTATATATAGGAAACCCTGAAGAATCCACCAAAGTACTTTTAGAAATAATAAATGAATATGGTAAAGTTGCAGGATACAAACTCAACATACAACAATCTGTTGCATTTCTATACACGAACAACAAAGTAGCTGAAAGAGAAATAAAGAATATAATCCCATTTACAACTGCAACAAAAAGAATAAAATACTTAGGAGTAAACTTAACCAAATAGGTGAAAGATCTGAAAACTATAAAACATTGTTGAAAGAAGTAGAGAGCACAAAGAAATGGAAAGATATTCCCTGCTCTTGGATTGGAAGAATTAACATAGTTAAAATGTCCATACTTCCTAAAGCAATCTATAGTTTCAATGCAATCCCTACCAAAGTCCCAACAGCACTTTTCACAGAAATAGAACAAAAAGCCCTAAAATTTACATGGAACAACAAAAGACCCCAAATAGCCAAAGGAATCCTGAGAAAAAAGAACAAAGCTGGAGTTATCACATTCCCTGATTTCAAAATATACTACAAAGCTATAGTAACCAAAACACATGGTACTGGCACAAAAACAGACACACAGATCAATGGACCAGAATTGAAAGCCCAGAAATAAACCCACACATCTATGCACAGCTAATTTTTGACAAGGGAACCAAGAACATACAATGGAGAAAGGAAAGTCCCTTCAATAAACGGTGTTGGGAAAACTGGACAGCCACATGCAATAGAATGAAAGTAGACCATTAGCTTCCACCATACCCAAAAATTAACTCAAAATGGATTAAAGACTTGAATATAAGACCTGAAACCATGAAACTTCTAGAAGAGAAAATAAGCAGTATGCTCTTCAACATTGGTTTTAGCAGCATAATTTCAAGTACCATGTCTGACAGGGCAAGAGAAACAATAGGAAAAATAAGCAAATGGGACTAGATCAAACTAAAAAGCTTCTGCACAGCAAAATAAACCATCAACAAAATGAAAAGACAACCTAACAATTGGGAGAAGATATTTGCAAACCATATATCTGATAAGGGGTTAATATCTAAAATTTATAAAGAACTCATACATCTCAATGATAAAAATACTAACAACCCAATTAAAAATGAGCAAAAGATCTGAACAGACATTTCTCCAAAGATATACAGATGGCTAACAGGCACAAGAAAAGATGTTCAACATCATTAACTGTCAGGGAAATGCAAATCAAAACTACAATGAGATATCACCTCACTCCTGTCAGAATGGGTATAATTAACAAGACAGGAAGTAATAAGTGTTGGAGGGATGTGGAGAGAAGGGAGCTCTCAGACATTGCTGGTGGGAATGCAAACCAGTGCAGCCACTATGGAAAACAATGTGGAGAGTCCTCAAAAAATTAAGAATAGAACTACCATGCAATCCAGCCATTCCACTGCTGGGAATTTATCCAAAGAACATGAAAACCCAAATGGGTAAAGAAGCACGCACCCATGTGTTCATTGCAGCATTATTCACAATAGCCAAGACTTGGAAGCAACCTAAGTGCCCATTAAGCAATGAATGGATAAAGAAGATGTGGTATATATACACAATGAAATACTACTCTGCCATAAGAAACCATGAAATCCAGCCATTTGTGACAACATGGAAGGACCTTGAGGATATTATGTTAAGCGAAATAAGTCAGGAGAAAGTCAAATACTATATGATCTCACTTTTAAGTAGAAGACAAAAAACAAATACAAACAATCACATAAAGACGGAGATTGGATTAGTGGTTACCAGAGGGTAAGGGGGGGAAGGAGAAGGGCAAAAGGGGTGATTAGGTGCATGTGTGTGATGAATGATTGTAAGTAGTCTTTGTATGGTGAACATGATGTAGTCTACACGGAAATAGAAATATAATGATGTACACCTGAAATTTATGCAATCTTACAAACTAATGTTACCACAATAAAAACATAAAAATAAAATTTAAAAGCTAGTTCAGCCATCTAAAATGGAATCTTGCTAATATCTTCCCTAGGCAAGGTTTATCCAAACTCCTGCAGGTCCAAAGCCTTTTGTCATACTCTAATCTCAGCTTGGATCCCAGTCAACATGTGTGATGTGTAGAATGACTCATGTGTCCCCATTGGACCTCACCTGTAGTGTCACGCAGGTCTCCAGCTAACTGGAACCATTCTGTCTCAGGGGGAGAGAACTTTGCTTCTAGGTCTCTCTTTCCATTGTGTTTTGTGTCTGCTGTGTTGTGTGCAGTTTGGCTTCCTGGCCTAGCTGGCACTCCAGTTGTCCTTTGAGGACTCTGTGCTCCTTCTGGCCTGATTGCTGGTGGACTCTGCTCGCATCAAGCCTGTCCCAGAGTTTTGCATTTCACCCTTGGGCTCTGTGAGACAACATTTTCATCCTTTCCCTAACAGACTTAGGAAAAGGGTATCTTTTCCATGCTGCACATGAAGTCTGGACACTGAAAAGGCTAAAGTGAAGAACTCATGGGACCACAATGAAGGGCCACAACAGATTCAGTGTCATCAAAATAGAAGTACAGAACACAGTGGGGACAAATGGGAAAAGTACTGGGAAGGATGGACTTAGGTGCAGGTGGATAAATTTTGGGTGAGTGTTTATGACAGTGATAGATGAAAACAGCATCAATTACTGCCCTCCAGTTGGTCTATCTCTGCATACAAATATCTTGAAAAACTCCAGGATAAATTCTTGTTGGTGGTAGGGCCAGGAGAATGGCCAGGCAAGCAAAGCACCTAAGACCCAACAGTTTAGAAGACCCTTGCTCTTAGGGGTCGATCTTGCACTTGAACAACCTGAGATAAACCACCTCCTTAAATGTCATGCCCTAGGCACCTCACTTGTCTCACCCAGGTTTCAGCCCTGGTGGTTGGACTTTCTTCTGCCTCACCAATATGTTGATTTTCTAAGATTCCCCCTGAATCTTAGCCATGCAGATGAGCAAGCATGGAAACTTATTTGATGCCATTTCTGGAAAGAGCTTTAGGTTAATTCAAAGAGCAACACCTCATTTATCAATCAGTAAAATGCAGTTGCATGAACTTACAGTTCCTAAATGTCAAGACTGATCCCCTACTTATTCTTTCTAGTTAAAAGTAAGTCAGATATTGGGGCCGGCCCAGCGGTGTAGCAGTTAAGTTCGCGCTCTCTGCTTCAGCGGTCCAGGGTTCACAGGTTCAGATCCTGGGCGTGGACAGACGCACCACTTGTCAAGCCATGCTGTGGCAGCAACCTGTATAAAGTAGAGGAAGATGGACACAGATGTTAGCCCAGGGCCAGTCTTCCTCACCAAAAAAACAAGAGGATTGGCCATGGATGTTAGCTCAGGGCTAGTCTTCCTCACACATACACACACACAAAAAGTAAGTCAGATATAATATATCCCCTGTTTTTTGGTTGTTGGGGTTTTATTGCTGAGGAAGATTTGCTGTGAGCTAATATCTGTGGCCAACCTTCCTCTATTTTGTATGTGAGCCACCATCACAGCATGACCACTGAGGAATGGTGTAGATCTGCACCCAGGAACTGAACCCAGGCCACTGGGGCAGGCCTATAATACATCCCATTTTGAAATCACAGTGTACGGGAGTATGGACTAGAAAGAGCAGTGACCTGGACTCCAGTGCCAGCTCTGTCACCTGCTGTGTGACCCTGCATGGATGGTTTCATCTCTTTGAGACAATTTCTTCACATGTGAAATGGTTTAAAACCTACTAAAAAGAGTTATAGTAAAGACTTTTAAAAGTAATGATTTATATTTGACTGAGACCTAGTAAGTTTTTTTTCTTTGTGGGGAAGACCAGCCCTGAGCTAACATCTGTTGCCAATCCTCCCCTTTTTGCTGAGGAAGACTGGCCCTGGGCTAACATCTGTGCCCATCTTCTTCCACTTTTATATGGGACGCCACCACGGCATGGCTGACAAGCAGTGCGTCAGCAGGCGCTCGGGATCCGAACTCGCGAACCCGGGGCTGCCAAGCGCAAACTAAACCGCTGTGCCACCGGGTGGCCCCGAGACCTAGTAAGTTTTTAAAAGATACTGGTTCTCTTACCTCCTCTGTCTTTGCAATAATTTCTTGCATTTGAGGTTAATTGAATTTAATTTCTTATATGAATAAGAGACACAAAGCTCTTTCTCAAAGACCATCTGTATTTGTGAAGGAGAAGGAGCACTAAACTTGAAGCCAGGAATCTTTGGCTTGAGTCTTAAATCGAACAAGTACTATCTCAGGTGGAATCATTTAACCGCTCTGAACTTGCCTCATCGGTCTGTGTAAAAATATGCATGTAGGAAACTCTTTTCCTTACAAATATTTCATTAATTATCCTGTATTCAAGGCTGCTAAACAAACTATTCAGATCTCATTATAGTAACATTTGTAAAATGACAGTTACATTTGTCACGGGAATTTTTGAGCATCTTTATTTTTGAAATAGATTGTTCACCAAGACAATTTGTGATCATTAGCAAGAGAACCCAAGCTGAGACTAAGGTCAATCTTGAACAGACAATCATCAAGGTGGATTTAGACTCTAAAAAGTATAATAAATGGCTGTTTTTAGGGCTGGAATGGTTTGTCATTCAACAATAGTTTACTGATACATTGTCCTTTAAATTCCGGTCCATTTACTGATTCTCAGCAGATTTCCTTAATTTTCCTGGTCTAAAGGCATGTCTCCTTCCAAATGTCTATGGCATGAAGCATTGCCACCACCAATTGACAATTAACGCCTTGGAGCACATTCATATATTTTTATATCCCTAAGCTGGTGGTAATTGCCTTGTTAAAGAGAATCTAGTACATCTTTAAACCCATGGTTTCTAATCCATTACCTTACACAGCTCAGAGAATATATAAATATATATTCCTTTGATGAATACACCTTTTTGTTCAAACCCCATCTGAATTTTTTTTTAAGTGGCATTATATTTGTTCTACAGCACAAGCTCTCAACAATTCTGATTTAATTAAATTTGAGTGAGGCCTGGGCATTGGTATCTCTTAAAAGTTTCCCAGGAGATTATAAAGTATATCCAGGATTAAAAATTGCTGCTTTCAGCTTGGCTTTGAATGGATTAAGTCTTCAGGAGACTTTTTTAAAAGTGTTTATTCTGCCATGTCCACTTACTCCAGGTAGAAATCATCAACTGCCCCTTGCTAATCTGCTCAGGTTTTTGGCTTGTTGATAGCCTCTTGCCCCAGCTGTGTCCCTTGTCTCATTTCTATTCCCAAACAGAGCTCTATGAACCCCTTGGTTCTCTTTGTGTTTTAAATACAAACAAATCCTTTAAAACCAAATTGATTCAGCAGAGGGGAAAAAAATAGCACCAAGTGGAATGTTGGTATTTTTATAACTTCTAAGTGAACAATCCATTTAAAATGATTAATTCCATTACACCACAATTTACATCTAGTGCTAGCTAATAAAATAAATTAGTTTCAACATTGATTCAACTCTCTTCCCTTTCTCGCACGCTCTCATTAGCTTCATCCTGAATGTTTTGCTACAACAATTTTTCTGCCATACTGGCTGCACCGTTACTGGACTGTTCTGATTGATTACTAGGAAGTCAGATGTAAGAAAGAAGAATGGGCAGGGAGTTAGTTACCACAATCAGTTTACTACAATCAAGGCAGAAAAAAATCATCAACAAGATATTTATTGTCTTGTCTACTTATTTTTTAGAGGAAAGGGCGTATTTCTGACCCCATGTATGTTAAAAGGTCCTGTTAGACAAGTAGATTCTAAAATGGTTTTCAGGAATGTGGCACAGAGGACTTGATTTATTACATTAAATAATAATGTTACATATGTTGCAATACATTTCTGTATTTATAGTGCTTTCTCATCTTGAACCTTCATGGAAATTCTAGGAAACCAGAAATATAGACATCTTTAGCCACACTCTATTAATGAAGAAACTGCAAGAGGGCTTATGCAAGTCATCTGAGAATCTTTAGTTGGTGAGTTGGGACCAGACTTCCTTCTCCCCATTATCCTTCACAGGCAAGAATCAGAAGCCAAAAATGGCAGATATGGAGAATTTGATAGTATGTAAGTTGTGTGGTAGAGAGAGATGATTCCATGTAGAAAAGAGCTATGTCATCTGTACTCTAAAATATTAGAATGGAAAATTTGACTCTATATGTTTCACTAAATAGGTCACAGTATCAGGTATGCCAATATGTAAGGTACATGTTGCCTGACACCTCAAGGAATATTATTGAATAAATAGCCATTTTCTTTCATGAAGACACCATTTAAATTCCACTGTCCTCAGATGCAGCACATCATATTAAACCACCGTGTCTATAAAATTAGGCAACAAGTGCTCTAGTAAAGGTCTGAGAGACTGTGGCATAGCATGGATACATTTTGATGGTCAGGTGAGGAGTAGATTCAAGTCTTTTTAAAAAGAGAGCAGAGCCAGAGGGACATTGAAACAAGGATCCTTAGAGTTGGTATTCAGAGAAGCAAGATGGAAAGAGGCCATGCACCAGCTAGTACCTCAGGCACTTCAAGGAGAGATGTGGGGGTCAGTGTTTCTGTTCCACTATTTTGCAGAGGGTTATATCTCATTAGAATGGAATAGTGTAGAAAATATTGACTTTGCAATCAGAAATGCAAAATCCCTTTCGTCATTATATTAGCTTAGTGATACTGAAAAGTTGTTTAATATTTCTGAGACTTGGTGTCATTTCAGGAAAACACATAAACTGAATAAATTAACCCATAGTTTTTAAAATTTCCGTAGAATATAATGAGTGCTCAAAAATGTTTGTCCCATTTCCCCTCTCTTCATCTCTTCCCCTTAGCAACAGTTACGATCCCAAAATCCTCTAAGTTTTAAAACATTTATCTTTGTGGAGTGGTTAAAAGTTCAGAATATGAAATCATATACAAGGCAACAACTCTTGTCTTTATCACTTAAAACTGTAATCTCAGGCAAGCAATTTAATCACACAATACTTCAGGAATTTCTGAATTCCTCATTTATAAAATAGTACCTACTTCATAGGGTTGAAGTAAGGAGTAAATGAGGAAATTAGGGAAGGTCTCGGTGCATGGCTTATAGCAAGTGCTCAGTAAACTCTCCCCAGGCCCTGCATTATTTTATAGTCTTGCAGCATCTGTCCACCTTCGCTCCACCTCCCTCCCAGGCCTCTCCTTGGCAGTGTGCTAGTCACCACCCGGGGGCTACCTAGGTTTGGCTACCCAGGTCTCCTGAGGCAGAGTGCCTTCGTCTGTGTGTGCCAGCATCTGTCCCCCTCCAATTGTCCCTGGGTGGACACATTGGCCTCCTACTGACTGAAACACAGCCATGTCCTCCCACTGAGCATCTTCTCTACAGGCAAGCCCATCCAGGTGCTTTTAGGCTTCTTGGGTAATTCCAGGTGAAGGCCACCCTCACAGCAGTTTGCAAGATGAAGTTGCAGACTTCACCTTTCTCTGGTTTGCATATGTCAAATGAACTGGATAATTTCAGCTCCAGTAGTATTGCAATGACCATATTTCAAAGTGAAAATAATTAGATTTGAAATATAATATTGATTTTTTCTCTTTTGTGCATATTCTCAAATGGAATATCTGTTACTTAAATATTGATGATCTATCTATCCAGAATCAGCATATAAAACCTGTTCAAAGTCAGATAATGTATTAGATCTGTCTTATTTTAAAGTACAGATGATGAAAAGAAAAAGACATGTTTATTCAATTTTTTTAGGCTAAACCAATTTTGATGAGTCTAGCAAAATTGCAGATAGCAGGTGTAATTGCTAACATAAGGAGTCAACTCCTTGGTTACAATGGTTTTCTTAATCTTCTCAGACCTGCATTTTGATCTGGTTTCAAGCACACTTCAGCATAATAGATGTTTATTAATTTTCAATACTCATTCACAGTATCCTAAAATCTTAGAAAAGTCCTATCTTGCATCAATTTAAAGAGTACTTGATCTTTGAGCTCTTTCCTGGATCCCTGGTAGAACTGGGGTTTAGGGACTGAATTAGAGGAGAGAACAGAGGATTCGTGGCCTGATTCACATCTCTGCTCTTTCCTTGTTAGCTCTTTGAACTTGGGTACATGGCCGACCCTTCCTGAGCTACAGATCCGTCCAAGAGCTGGCTCTGAAGTTTGGCTGTCACATCAGGTGGGACCTAGCCCTCACAAGTGGCCCTCAGAAAATACAAGAGAGAAAACAATAATATATGTTTGTTTGGGGGTGGGGGAGAGATTCTTGATCCTCAACCTCTTAGTATTCAGCAGTAGTCCAAAAGAAAGGATAATTTGTCACTAAATAATACTACATAAATTAATTAGTTTCCTTTCCATTCAGCTGGAATTATAGGTAATAAAAATGTTCACACTGGTTTTTTCATTAAAACCAAAAGTTCAGGACTGGTAGTCATATGTGCTTTTGATAAATAAAGTTAATTTTTATGTTTGAAAGCTGTCATTATACTTAAATCTTGAAAGTCCTAGAGCAGATATAATAAAAAGGAACCTTGGTGCTAAAATGTAAACTACTCACCCAAACCTAAGGCTTGAACATTTAGAATTTGTGGCCACAAAATGCTACCTAATAATTTAAGTTTTTATCTCAATTACTTCTCATTCTTCTTTTCAATAGAGGAAAAACAAGTGGTTTTTAGGAGAGTTACCTCTACCCACCTCATAATGACAATGCCACCAAATGCTATTTTCTTCCTTCTATTTCAAAGCTCTCAGGCACAAATTATCTCACTGAATTCTCATGGTACAGTTGAGGGTTCATAGACAGGAATTGAGACAGATGTAGAAATGGAGACCCAGGAAGGCTAAGAGAATTTCATGAGATCAGAGAATTAGTAAGTGACTGGCTTTGGGCTAGAACTAAGGTCTTGATTTGCCAAAGGCAGCTCCAGTTGACACATGTGGACCCAGCATAATTATGAAATAACCCCCCTCATCTCCAAAGGGAATTGGGCTGATTCCATGTCCACCCTAGCTGGATAACACATCCCAGAGTCCCAGTCCCATGGCTGTTCCCCTGCACCCAGCTTGGTTTAGATATATCTGTTCCTTCGGGAAATTATCATCTCGTCTCAGCCAGGACCACTTTTGCTGCTGCAGAGCAGAGAGGAGACAACTCCTTGGTGTCATCACTGCCACCTCTGTACTTACAAAGCTTCTGTTTCCTGGTCAGCTTCCTCCAAGGCAATGGCTCCTTTTCAAATTACTCTTAAGGGTATTAATTTCTTAGACATCATGCTGAAAGATGTCCTGAAGTTTGTTATATTTTTTCTGTCAGTATTTCTCCCCAAAGATACAGATTTAGGAAAGTTTAAATCTTTACTGTAATTATATAAAAAGATCAAAGACTCACATTAATTTCTACTCCCTGGACAGTTTAATAGTTCACCTGAATTCCATTGTTTTATTTCATTATTAATAAACATCAAACTTTTTATCAAGTACTCAAAGAATTTCATTTTATTTTTGTAATTACTTTAAAATTTGAATTTAATCATTTGTTCCTTGTGAGCACAACATATCATGCTTATCGGTCCAGGCTGAAGGTTGCAAGTTGCATATGAGATCAGTCTGGGTCTTATTAGCATCAGGCTTGTCAAGTGACATAGCAAATAGCTGACAATGTGAAATGGACCCCAGCAAGCCAGTCTTCAGCTCGGTTAGCAAAATGAAGTACCACTAAATACAAACGTCTTAATGTAGTGCGCTCTTCCAGGTTTTTGCATTTGTTTAAGTCTCCTAACATCTTTGAAATACAAACAGGCCAGGTGTTACCAAAAGTCTTAAGATAGAAATCAGGATCTAGCTCTCTGGTCAACCTGATCAGCAAGTTCAGCCAAAGACCACATAAAAAGAGAGCCTAGGAATGCCCACAGTGCATAGGTGTGGATGTACAGCTGCCCTGTGCAACATAGGTTCTTTCACTCTTTTTCTTTTTCTTCTTCTGTTGCTTTTTCCTGTCTATCACCATTCTTCCTGAAGCTCTTCTGTTTGTCCATTGAGGCTTTCCAGCATTTCTTCTAGTTGGAATATCTTCCCACTTCATGTTACCTCTAAGCCCTAGCCAGCTTCTCCTTCTGTGCAGGCCATACGGGTGACCTCCAACTATGGCAGGGGATCCCCGAGAGGACCCAGCCACCTAGAAGTGAGGGACCCACCTGTGCCACACAGTTTCTGGTCTTGTGGAGCACACGGACAGAGGCCTGCCCTGAGGCACTGGGAATGTCAGAGGAACAGACAAGATATAGGTTCTGGCCTCACAAAGCTTCCAGCCTACTTGGGTAAGCAAGCATTAGGAAAATAAGTTTAAATGTGATGATTCACCCATTCTCATGAAATGACAAAGCAGGGCAGCCAACAATCTGTTAAGTTGGTGAGATCTGCCTCTTTGAGGAGATGACAGTTAAGCTGAGGAATAAATAGGAATGGGAGTTGGTCAAGAAAAACTCATCAGAAAAAACTGTGACCACTCCTGGAGAAGTAATTTTAACAGTAAGATGCACTGGCTCTTTCTCAGTCAAGTCTTTCGCATATCAGCACTGTCTTATTTCAACACATGATTTGTTGTCATCCAGCCTCATTTCAGGGATTCTGATTCCAAACCTGGTCCTATGTCATAGATCCTCTAAGTACCAGCTCATCCCTAAGAAATGACCCACAGTTCCAGTGTTTCTCTGGATTCTACTTTTGTCCAGAGAAATGAGGTAAAAGTGATTTAAAAGGCAAATACCACTTAAGTGTGAGCTGTGAATATGCCCTTACAGCCAGAGATCAGAAAAGCATCAGGCGGCATGTGATGATAGGGCAAATCAAGAAGGCGCAGCCCCGGGCTCTCCCAGCCAGGCTCTACTTGCAGCAAGACCCTGTGGCCTGAGGAAGACTGGTCGTGGGCTCCAAATTGACCTGCACCATCAGTATCAATGGCTGTCAGGGGTCGTCAGCCAGGATGGAGTGTGAGCATTACAGCAAAAAGCTCAGGAATGCAAGATTCAGAGAAGGTCCCAAATAGGAGGCATGCATATGAGCAGAAAGGCTTGTGTGAGAGGCAAAGAGTGAGGTGCAAAGGGACCAGGATTTGGGGGTCAGTGACCTGGAATTAACCCCAGGCATCACTCCCTCACTGAGACACTTAGAGGCAGTGCAGGTAAGGCAATCAACACCCAGCTTGGCACTTGGTAGTGTGCAGTAAGTGATAGATCTTTTTTATCATCAACAGTTGTTAAAAGGCCAGACTGAGTTTAAGAGCCATTCAGGCAGGGATGCGTAAACAGTAGGAAGCACAAGGAACACACAACAGATGCAGTCTTGAGCAGGCAGGGCAGCAGGCTGGGAAGATGGAAAAGCACCACTTATCAGGGCTCTTCTTCTCTCCCAGAAAAGTTCTTAGAGGCACAATGGAAAAGGACGCATGCATGGCAGGACCCCATGGACCCAGACGCAAGCCAAAGCAGCAGCACAGACAGGTGAGATCCCCCTGACACCGCATCCATGAATCCTGCAGGTCCAGCACCCAGGATTCTGCAGCCACCGCCGTGCTCATAGCTGGTGACTTACCCTCCGCTTCCGGACACCAGCTGGTCTGGGGAGACAAGGCAGTAATTAGAATAATTAGGACAAATCATCACAGTGTATTCATGAATCACCAGCCTCCCCTTGAGCACTATGGTGGGTTTAACAAAGAATGCACTCCCAGAAATGCCACAGACAATAAACATTCTTGAACTTCTGTGGTGCTGTTCATGTCCAGGGGACAGTTAGTTCATTAAGAGAGAAGCAACTTTCCCTGTACCAGATTTGGCTGATGTGGTCAGTTTGGACACTTTAACTGATTTTTTGAAGATAAGATCCTGGAGGTTAGGCAGTGTGAAGGCGTGAAGGCAGTACAAATACAATTACTGCAGTTGAACCACACACAAATGTCCTATTCCTCGAAAGAAAGAAAGAAAAAGAAAAAAGACCACAGTGTTCATTTTCCTTCACTCTGGTTCCTGAACTACAGGCAAGATTCCGATGTTTTCGCAGACATAACATTCTGATGTGTGGCCATATTCCATTCCCCAGAAGGCAGTGGTGCGGAGCACTGAGAATATGGAACTCATACCTACAATAGAGACACTGTGCATGGTATGTTCTAGAATTTTTTTCTATGTAATACTCACAATAACTATATAAAGTAGATATTAGCTCCAGATTACCTAAGCAAAAACTGAAAGTCAGATTGATTATGTACCTTGCCCAAGGTTACACAGACAGGAAATCATGGACAGGACTCAGGTCAAGGGGGTCTAACATCACAGCCTACACTCTTTCCAACATGAGCCCATGTGTCCCTATTTCTAGCTCCATCTTGTTAGGAATCGACAGTCCATTGCACCTCTGCTGTGGGACATTTGCCTGAAAATTAAAGCCTGAATAGCTATGAACTAAGGCATGAGATAAAACATTCAAGACTGCATTTGGAAAATTGTGTAAAATCTCCACCTGTGTCAGAGTGTACCTCAAATTCTGCTCCTCCTGCCCTCAGAATTCTGGAAAGTCAAGACACTTTGAGTTGCTGATGTTCAATCCAGAAAATTAATTCTGAAGAAACAAATGAGAAATCTCTATTTTTTTTTCTAGTTGTGTACACTGTCATCAGTTATGTCCAAGACCAACATCTATAAATATCAATAATGTTGGAAGACCAGTGTGGAAGAAAGAGCCTCCAGAAAGGCTCAGCTCAGTGAGGTCGTTGCTGTGGACCTTCCAGTGCTAGCAAGTAACAGGCACTTGCAAGGTGGTGATAAAGCCATCTAGGAGGAATTAAAGACTTTGACACAGATGACATTCCTCATGAGGCCAAGCTCATGTTCTGTGAGCTAGCCAACACAGGTGTGTGAAAAACAAGTTAAAAAAAAAGTAACTTCAAGTTCTTAATGACTTTGGGGAAATGGCATAATTACCCATCACACTGTTTCCCCTCAAATTCCAATGATTTTGAGATCAGATGATGACGCCCATGTGTTCTTCTAATCTTTCATGTAAGAAGAACTAGCATTATACAAGTTTTCTTGTATAACAAAGTTATAAGGTAGACTCTATTTATTCCCATTATGAAGAAAAACAGAAAGAAAAATAGAGTCTTGCAGAGATTAAGCAATGCTAAGAAGGACACAGTCAAAAGCTGTTAGAATTGGGATTCACAATTGGCTTTAATGACAGAATCTCAGGCAACTGAAAATGACTGGGTGTACATTTGTGCATATGTACGTGTGTGTACATGTATATATAAAAGTATATACTCTGAAGAGTAGAATGATTTCAGTACTTTTTATATCACATTACATTAGTGTCTAGATTTATGATGTCATATCCCAGCTACCATCTTGAAATGTGACTTTTTAAAATACAATAATTGATAGTGTAATTTTAAAACTGCAAGGGGGCCTAGAGATCATATTAGCCAGATTATTCTTTACTTTATAAAGACGTACTCAAAGCCCCCACTGCAGTGCTGAATTACACATGACCCACAGTGAGCTAGTGGCTGAGCCAAGACTTTCATCAAATGAGCTGCGTTCCAAGCTCAGTGTTTATCCTTCCTTTAATACACCGCCCCATAGATGGGTAAGCATTAACACACACACACACACACACACACACCAGTGACAAAAGCTATTTTTCACCCCAGATTACATTTCCTTTTACCGAAATCTCCACTGATTCTTCTCCTGGAACGCCCAGGTATTCACTCTATTAGCATCCTCACTGGGGAAAAAGAAAAGATGATTAGAAACAGAAAGTGGAGGAAAAGCCAGGAAAACTCCCACTCCTGCCTGCTGCTTTGAATGCCTACACGATTTCCTCCACTTTCTTTACTTATTCCCCTGTGCTCCTTGTTAAGAAAACCATTCCTCACTTAGCCTATTGTAGGCACTAACGAATCCTTGCCGCAGGAGCTCCCTGCAGGCGCACCTCGCGCTTGAGATGCGGGCAGTCTCCCTGCGAGGGAGGGAAGGAGGCAACCACGTGGAAAGGGGACGGAGGCTCCCCAGCTTTTCTTCTGTCCTCAGAAGGAAAAAAGAAGTCAGGGAGGAATTCAGTGACAATTCAACCAAACACCAAGGTAGTCACAAAATAATAGCCGCCACAAGAAGATGGGATGAATAGGGATTCATCACGCGGAGGCCCCCAGCGCTGCCTGCCCCGCCGCGCGCGCTCTGCACAGCCTCTTTGAGGGCTCGCGCTTTGTGTTCAGCGCTGGAGCCAGCCCGGCACTCCGGAGAATTAGAGAAATTAAATGTATCGCCCACGGGCCCCACGCTTAGTCTCCTCAGACCCTTGCTTTGTTCTGCTTTAGGCATTTGTCAAGTTTGTGCTTAGGTTCCCTCTAGGGGCGCAATTGCAGCGGGAGAAGCACCGCCCCGCTGATGAAGTTCTGTTAAAGGTGCTGGTTGACTTTGCCTGGGGCTGCGGGCTCAGCCTTCCTAAGTCAGGAAAAGCTGGATCGCCTCACAGGCGCGCGGTGTCCCTCTCAGGCCTGGAGGGTCTCTTACCCCAGTTACAGGCGGCCGATCGTAGCAGGCGCACAGAGAAGACCTCAGCCTGGGTCTTCCTTGGCCACTAGGAGCACAGGCATCCTTGGCTAAATTACTTCTTCTCCTTGGAGCTCAGTTTCCTCCTGTGTTAAATGAATTTTGGGTCGAAGCAAGTATTTTTAAATATGAAACCCATCTCCGAAGAAAACTTTATAACAAAGCACTACACGTGGAACAAATGCAAGCTAATCTGGTTGAAGCAGCTCAAAGACAGGCTGGGTGCAAGACAGAGGAATTAGTGCAAGAGCTCTGAAAAGCCCTTATAATCCTGTCAGAAATGACGAAGTTGTTTAGAGAATGTGAGATATTCTCATTTTATATTATACTGAACCTAATATTTGGAAAACAACCGTTTCAAATATAACTCTTGATTACTGAAGCTGCCAATCAAAAAATAAGGCATTCTCTGACCACCTCATGTAAAATACTCAGCCATCACCCTCTATACACTTAACTCTGACATATTTTTCTTCATAATACTTACCATTAACTGACGTTTTATTGTGAATTTATTTGCTTATGTGTATATTGTATGTTTCTCTCATTGGATATACTCTCCATGGGGACCAGGATCCTGTCTGTTTTGTTTAGTCATCTAGCATTTAGACTAATGCCTGGCACATAATAAATATTTATTGAATATGTGTCTGGATTTCCCAGAATTTCCTTGGAATTCTCCGTTAGCCCTAACTTATATATATGTGTAGTCAGCGTAAAGTCTGAGCAGTGAAATGTGCATTCATTTGCCTCTCTAAAGGGTCATTGTCTTTGAGGGAAAAAAAAAAGTGAGACTTCTAATTTCCAAAGAATGTCAATTCTACACATTTGGTTGTACTAAAAAGTCATCATCCTCTTCCCAAAAATTTTAAAAACACAAGGGGGATCTCACTGTGTAATCCAGGAGAAGGGCTGACGAAGGCAGAGCAGCAGCAGTTGGTTGGCAGGCTGCCCATTGGCCCTGGGGTGGACATGACCAGGGAGCACAAAGCTTCCCCAGGTGAACTGAGCCCAGGGAGGATGGAGCTCTATAATCAGCAGCAAAGACCAGGCAGCCATGGGCTTCAGCCTCCTAAGAGCTTTGATTGCATCCAAATAGAGTCTGACAATTTGGAAAACTGAATTGCTGGATTATTAACACAATTGTTCAAAAAGATCTGGGTGCTTTTGGCAGATTTCTACCCCCTCCCAGCGGTGATGCTGGCCTTTGCCTGTGGAGGGGCATTGTGCAGCAGAAGGAGGCTAGGCTGGCCTTACAGTGTATTAAATCCCAGTGCAGTTGTTCTGGGTATCCTGCAAATTACTAAGCCTCGTCTGTAAAACAAGGCTAGGCATAACTCCCTGGTAGGAGTTCGGATAATTGGAAGTAATATTAACAAGGCATCCAGACCATTATTATTTTCTACCAACTATTACTATTACTATAGCTGATGTCTAATTAGGAGATATGATTTATATATTAATTTTAACCAACATAAATAGGCATCCACATGATCACAATACAACGTAATTCAAGGATGAATTGTAAAACTTGTAAAAATTGAATATAGACATCATTACCCACAACATACAAGGTAAGTGAAAAAATATTTTCTCTCTCTATTCTTTTTCCTTTTTTCCCTCTTCCTTTTGCTTCACTTTTCGAATTGACAGAAAAAGTCCTTTCCCATTTTTCTCATAATTCAATTCACAAATATTTATGATAGTCTCAATACATGATCAATGACGTTAACACATTCCAAATTTGTCTAAATGTGTTTTAAATATCGAAAATATGCCCAAGTGAAAAGTTTTCACTCTTAATTTCAGGTGGTAGCTGAATCACAAGTTATAACACAATCCTTTGATAGTATTTTCACTTTCTCTGTAGAAGGCAATATGCTTAATGGCTAAAATCTTGGGTTATGTAGAAAACCGGAACTGTCACTTACAAGCTGTGTGAATTTGGGCAAGTTAATAATCTTTCAAAATTTAGTATAACTGTAAAACGTTTCCAATAGCCCCCTCTTGGAGATGCTATAAAAATGAAATTAAATAATGCATGTAAACCAGTTAATATAGAGCTTGACATATTATAAGCCTTCAAAGAATGTTTATTACTGTTATCATTATTATTTTATTATTATTTCATTTTTATCATTAAATACTGCAAAGTAAATGTTGAATAAATGGTCATATCTTTTAAAAATCTGGCAGAAAGCAAGATTTTTTTTTTTGTACTGAAGGTAAATAATGTGGACTTTTGATTCATGCCATTTGGCAAAACACTGTTAGTTCCGAACATTATTAAATTTCTCAAAGTTGACCTTTAAAGAATTAAAACAGAATGATGTTTACATAGTAATAAATATCTGAGTGTAAAGGAAAACATTAATGATGTATATGGATTTTCCCTAGCATATGAGTTCAGTTTCCTGGAGATAATTATGTACTTTTTTAGTGTACAAAGACTTAGATATTTTAATTTCTTAGATCTAGTCATATAACAAGTATCATCATGAAGATATATCCACCCAAAATACAAATTAGTCAAAACTATGATTTTTATCAATCCAAAACATTTATAATTACTTAAAGAAAGATCCTACAAAGTTTGAGTTGAGAGCTGAAAATCCTTCAGGGCCTAGACATTCTTTTTTTTTTTTTTTTTTTCTGTGGGGAAGACCAGCCCTGAGCTAACATCCGTCGCCAATCCTCCCCTTTTTGCTGAGGAAGACTGGCCCTGGGCTAACATCAATGCCCATCTTCCTCCACTTTATATGGGATGCCGCCACAACATGGCTGACAAGCAGTGCGTCGGTGGGCGCCTGGGATCCGAACTCGCGAACCCCAGGCTGCCAAGCACGGACTAAACCGCTGCGCCACCGGGCGGCCCCCTAGGGGCTAGACATTCTTATGATTGTCTTAGAATCACAGAGGTTGGAGCTCTTACCCAGGAGGAATATAACATAAGGGTTAAGAATGTGCACTATGGAAGCCAATGGACTTGACTTCAGGCCCAGCTCAGCCATTGATGAACTCTCTCTGCACAATTTACCTAACGTCATTAAGCTTCAGTTGCCTTAACCATAAAATAAAGCTACCACCACAAACCTCACAGGGCTGTTAGGGACATTAAATGAAAAAATGGATATAAAATTGTTGGCACAATAGCAGATCTAAGACTAGAACCCCAATCTCTTTCCTGTAAGATGACACTTGTTCAAAACGCGATAAGATGAGCATCAGAGGCAGTGTGGTACAGTATTTTTCCAGAAAAATAATACATGTGTTGAAATATTAAAGTTGAAAGATATTCAACAAAAGCTGAATAGAAGATAAATGTTGATACTAAATATCACAGACATTCTAGCATGCATATGAAAAATAGTCCATTTCTCTTACAAGATCATGATCCTTTTGGTGGATTTGGTTGTTTTGTTGGTGGCAGTGGGGCGGTTGTTTGTTTTTATTTCGGATTTTTGTTGTTGGTGTTCTATTTTGTTCTATAACGAGTATATATCTGAAACAGTAAGATTTAAGATTTCACTTATTTTGCTTTGCATTTTAGGCTCTGCTGAGGAGCCTTGAAACAAATTATAGTCACAGTGCCGGAAAATATGATCGTAGTTGCAAAAGCAAATATCCAGATGCACCGGCAGCACTGGCTCCGTCTAGGAGCTCAAAGCCACACATTTCCTGCAAGTCTGCTTTCTGGCTTTTGTCTCTGTCCTGTTGGCATCATCGTCCCAGGACTCCACTGGAGAGAACATCAGCCACAATCCCTAATGCTGAGTTGAATCTCAATCTATTCTGCTGCTTTCCTGAGTTGCCAAAGGCCAATTCTCATTTGGAAGGGGAATTACCCATCCCTGGAAAATTCCTAAATCCTCTGGACCTTTTCTATCCTCATACCCCAAAAAGGATTTGGCATTCCATTTTGCTTATTCTCAGGAAAAGCCTTAAGTTTATTTTCTTGAGATCACTTTCCTCAATACAAATGCCTCTCATCTTAGGGAAAGTGACTAGTAATGACCCCTCTCTCATCCCAGGAAGCAAGTGCCTCACCAACCCTGGCATATTCTTCTGGCCCAAATAAGATAAACGGAATACTCAATAGTTTTTTTCTCAACATCAGGGCGTTTTCACCGAAAAGTATCCCTTGGGGGTTTTTCACTGAAAAGTATCCATTATGGGTTGTGGGCAGAACAAGCCAGGGTGGGTATGGCACTGCCAACTGGTCCCTTGGGTACCCCAAAGTCCAAAGCTAAAATGAGCTGATGAGATTTTCACATATTGAGGTGTATGGTGTAACTATGTGGGTTCAAAACTGATTCGGCTTGAACTAAAAAGCCTGTCTTATGGCCTATCAGACATACATTGTGCATCTGCTTAACCATTAAAGAATGCACTCTCTTAAGATAAGAATGCATACTTCCCCTCCTATGCCCTATTGGTTAGGCCCTATTGGTAAGGCCCTATTGGTAACACCCGGATTAGTCCCTTTCCTGACCTCGTGGTCATATTGACTTGCTAATTTGCAGCTAAATACCTCTTTGAAATTTTAATGAAAATGTATCCTGGGTGTGTTTAATGTATTTCCTTGTTCTAAAAAGATGTAAGACTGTACTGAACACCATGCTTCTCCGGAATGCTTTCTAAGACCTTCCCAGGTTATAATACTCACTCTGGCTCAAGTAAACTCTATTTATCTTATCTATAGAATGCTTATTGGTTATTTTGTGTCAACAGAGCCTACACCTTCTGCTGTCATCTTCTAAATCTCTGCTACATAACTTCCTTGGCTAATTTTTGGACAGTGAAGGAACATTTCCCAAAAAGAAGCAACATGTTTTAGAGACTGCACTCTAAAGCCACATGTAGGGGAGATCACAAAACACACACAGTAAATTTATCTGACTGTACCAGGGCACATCTTGCTAATAAACCCAATTTGCATGGCTAATGAAAATACCTCTCAGTTCCAAGCAGTTTTCCCACACATGTACATAATTACAATAACTCCCTAATGTGGCCTTTTCAAGACTAGGGGATATTTCAAAGACAAATATCCCTGTGTCCCCTAGGCAACCATCAAAAGACAGAGCTTCAACAAACATGGGATGCAGTCCTATTAAACACCTCATCCATTTTATTTTATCTCAAAACCAGTAGTCTGAAAAAAATCTTGCTGTCCTGTAACTGCTTACTGATACTAGATAAAGTTGAAATTCATTCAGCAATGGCTATCAAGCATTTATTAAGAATTGTAATGTACTGTTTTTTATCCAGAGAGAGAAAAAATACATATATGGCAAAGGTTCTGGCCTTAAAGGGCTCACAGTCTATAAGAACAAATAGGAGAGGAACACAAATATGGCAATTCAGAGTAGAAAACAATTGCAACAGCAGAGACTAAAACTCTAAGAATGTTCAGAAAAGAAAGAAGTTGCCTTGTTTGGAAAATCAGAAAATCTTCAAGAACAGGGGCATTTGAATTGGGTTTTGAAGCACTGAATAGATTTACAGGCATCTTGATAGAAAAGATGGATGAATCTTCCAGGTGAAAAATCTAACATGATCAAAGTTATGAAAATTGGAAAGCATATAAAATGAACAGGGTATACTAAATTAGCTTGGCAGTTACTAGTAAAAATTAAAAAAAAAATACAGAAGTAAAAAACATTAATGTCTTATTTGAAAGCTCAAACACCATTCAGTTGCCTTGTACAGAAATAATTTCATTTTATCCTCACCAGTGCCTACTAAAGAAAGGCAGATATTAATATCCCTAGTTTTCTGAGGAGGCAACTGAGAACAGAAGTCAGGTGACTTGTTTAAAATCATAAGTTATAGGCTTGCCCTGACAAGTCAATGATTTAATTTATCTGAAGTATTTAGCAGAGTGCCTGATATTTAGTCAGTGCTCAAAAGGTGGTAGCAATGGTTAGGGTTAGTAATAGCTAACTGCAGAAATCAGAAATTAAAAATACTTCTAGAGGCTGGGCTCCTCCCATCAATGTATGCTATTTCTAATCAGATAAATACATATGTGATTCAACTGTTAAATCCCATGGCCTAATTGAAGTACTTCATCAATTTAAAGCTTCCAAATAAAATTAGTCTTAAGAGATGCATTACAAACTGAAAAAGTAGTTAAAATTAGTATTGACAGTGAATTTCTCTTTAATAAAGACGCCAACCCTACCTAGATGAAGACACAGGCAGGTAAATAATATTAGAATGAAGTCAAGAGCTACCTTCAAAGAGGATGGTTTCCTGGAAGGTCTGGGGATGGGTGGAGTGGATGTGGGACTGGTGCCACAGGTTCTGGTTTGGCCCCCACATGCTATGTTTGGTGGGTGATTCCCTGCAAACAGCTGTCAGTTTCACCAGCCATTTCCAGAGGGACAGCTGGTTGATTTCCCTTTTAGCTTTGGCATTCTCAAATCCCAGCTATCACACATTATTGCCTTCTGAGTTTATATCCAGAATTTGTGATTTGGGAACACATTTTATATTAGCTGAATGGTACATAGTACTTGCAATCAATCACAATTTTGTGAGTGATATTTACTTATTTTTGTTTTGTGGTCAGGGGCATCTATATACATACATGTATATATGTATAACACTATATATAGAGGTGGCACTGATCAAATAAAGAGCAGGATTCTTATCTTAAGTGAGTTCTTCCAGGCTTGAATTCTCAATGATCAGCAAAAGTATGCAAATTGCTCCTCAGTTTTCCCTGAATAAGGATTAAATTAGTAGATATTGTAAATAACACCTCACAGAGCAAAACCAGGCTGAACAAATAGCTACATTTGGAAATAGAGACAAGAGATGATGAAATGAAATGCAGCATGAAAAAACACTCAGAACAGCCGAGAAGGACATAAAACAGCAAATCAGCAATGTTTACAATGCATTAAGGGAAATGAAAGGAAATCATGAGACCATTTGTGTATATTGGCCTAAAGAATAGAGATGGTTGAGTTCTTCCAGGCCTGCTCCTATAGTATTTAGCATCATGCAGTATAAAGATGCAGGAGCAGGATTAAAGAGACATCGATGCTGGCTTATGAACTGTCCCTGACTACTCTCCTGGCATCAGTTTCTTCATCTAGAGAATAGAAACATTACACCCACCTTTTGGGTTCCTATGGAAGTGTTACCTATGTAAGGATACTTTGTAATTGTGTTATGAATTTTGGTCATTAAAATCGTCACCTTATTTTATATAGAAAGGCACATGATGCAATGTTATTATTGTACAATATAATACTCATGTTTCATATAAATAAGTGAAACTCAATGAAGTTATGACTATATATAACAATTATAATTTAATGATTGCTTAATGAATGCCAGGCACTATGTTCCTTTGTTCTTTATTTGATCTTTACAATGACTCTATGGGGTAAATCACCTTATTTCTATTCTACATATAAAAAACTGAGACTTAAAGAAGCAAAGTAATTTTCCCAAAATCAAATAGCTTGTAAAAGGTGAAGATGGGATTTAAATCCAAGTACACTTATTGTAAGGCTTATATTATCAACTACTATGTTTCAATGCAGTAACATCATAATTAAGTGTTTTACTACATGCAAGAAACTCTACTACTCTACAAGAGCTGAGTGTGTTGGGAGCGAGGGGACATACAAGTCAGACAGAATTGCACTGTGCACGTGTTTAATGTTATACAAAGAGAATCTCATTGACTAAGCAAGGGTCCCAAGCCCAAAGCTTGGGGACACCTGGCAACCATAGAGAGCAAGTTGAAGCCGAGAGCCTGACAGCAAGTTAAAACCAAAGTCCTTAGAACACCAGCGATCAAAATCAGAGAAACCAGGTTCAGTCATCACAGACAAAGAACATATACAATCTATAAATTTAGAGGGAAAATATCCTGTCAGAAATCACAATAATAAAATAATTATAACGAAACCACTACAGGGTCTAGTGAAAAGTGGGACAACATAAGTGAAGAAATAGGGAATTTCAGAAGACAGATGAAAACAATGTGAAAGGACAGATGAAAACATTAGAACTGAAAAATGTAATAAATGAAGAATTCATTTGATGGACTCAACAGCAGACTTTACAGAGCAGAGGAAAAGATCAATGAACTTGAAAACACATCCATAAGAACTATCAAAACTGAAACACAAAGATAAAAATGAGTAAAATAAAATAGCGCAATAATAATAGTGAAAAGAATGAAATAAAATAACACAACATCAGAGATCTGAGATATAATATCAAACTTCTAACAAATGTGTAATTACAGTCTCAGAGCTAGAATGAGAAGAGAATGAGGCAGAAGAAATATTTGAAGAGATAACCAAGAACTTTCTGAATCAGACATGAGCAAAATGATGGACTAGGCCTCTCACCTCTTCTCTCTCCACAGAAACATTGAAGAACAAGAAGAATTTGTCATAACTCTGAAAACAGTCAAAAGTTTAAAGTATCCAAATAAACACTGAATCAAGAAAAAGGCACTTAAAAATGGTAGGCAAGATATGTGGCAATTTTATTCGCCCTTGCCCCACCAACACCCTCTGCCCCTAGTGCAAGAGTGGTCTTGGTCTTGAATCAGTGGTAGACTGAATTCTCAGTATGGCACCTTTCTATGGTTCTGAAAGGAAAAGAGAAGATGGCATTTGCAAATATGATTTATGTCAGTTCTAACCTGTCTGGGCCTACCTGAAAGACTAATGCAAAGTGTTCATCTCTGTTTCACCTAACTCAGAACTCAGGCTGGAAAAGCAGTGAGCATTAGTCAAAAATACCAGAAACCAAACAACCCTCAGACACTGTGGCAAAAGATTACAGTCAAAGTATAAAACAGGCTGCAAAAAGTCCAGAGCAAAAGCAGGGGAGAGTTTCTTTAGGAAATTAAGATATTCAGAAGTAACCCTGTGTGCCAGGAAATTTAGAAAGCCACAGGTATGCCCAGGGCAAGATGCGTGCTCAGTAAAGGGTTAAGAAGACTAAGCTTTCACCCTGGGCTGATGCCTAGAGTCAGTACAAACCTGGCAGAGTGTTTGAGGAGGGCCACCAGCACAGAGCCAATCTTCAAAGACTTAGAGAACTGGGTTTCTCTCTGGTTTTTTGTTTTGTTTATTTTTCTACTTTGCTTTTTCGTTTTTTCTTCTTTTAAAATCAGTGAAATAAAAAATAGTTTTTTTGAAAAGATAAAAAAGTTGGTAAATCTTACAAAGAAAAAAAGAGAGAAGACACAAATAACTAAAATCAGAAATAAAAGTAGGGACATTACTATCAACCTTATAGAAATAAAAAGAATTATAAAGTAATACTATGAACAAATGTACACCAACAAATTTGATAACATTGATGAAATATTGACAAATTCTTATAAACATACAAATTAGGTAAATTGACTTAAGACAAAGTAGAAAATCTCAACAGACCTATAACAAGTAAAGAGATTTAATCAGTAAGAAAAAACCCTCCCAACTAAGAAAGTCTAGGAGCAAATGGCTTCTCTATTAAATTCTACCAAACATTTAAAGAACAATTAACAACAATCCTTCCCTAATTCATCAAAAAGTAGAAGATAAGCAAACTTTCTCCCTAATATGAGGAATCTGACAAAGATTCACACTTTCACCACTACTATTTCATATGGTACTGGGAGTTCTAGCCAGAGCAATTAAGCAAGGGAAAAAAAGTAAAAGACATTCAAATTGGAAAGAAAGAAGTGAAATTATCTTTATTCACAGATACTATAATTCCATATACAGTATATAGAAAATCCCCAAAAATCCACAAGAAAACTATTAGAGCTAATAAATGAGTTCAGCAAAGTTGCATGGTACAAGATCAACTCACAAAATTCAGTGGTTTCCATATATTTACAATTAGCACTCTGAAATAAAGAAATTAGAAAGCAATTCCATTCATAATAGCATCAAAAAATAAAATACCTAGGAATCAATTTAACCAGGGAGATGAAAGACTTGTACATTGAAAACTAAAAAATATTGCTGAAAGAAATTAAGTATGACCTAAACAAATGGGAAAACATCCCATGTTCATAAGTAGGAAGATTTAATATTGTTATCATATCAATACTACCCAAAGTGTCTACAAATTCAATGTATTCTCTATAAAAATTCCAAAAACCATTTTGAAGAAAAGGAAAAGTCAGCCCTTAAATTTATGTGCAAGGGCAATTGCAAGGGGCCCTGAAAAGCTAAAACAATCTTGAAAAAGAACAAAGTTTGAGGATTCGCACTTCCCAATCTCAAAACTTACGACATGGCTACAGTGTGGTACTGGTATAAAAGCAGACATATAGACCTATAATATAGAATTGATATTCCAGAAATAAACCCATGCATCTATGACCAATTAATTTTTTGACAAAGATGCCAAGTTTATTCAACAAGAAGAGTGTCTTCAATAAACAGTGCTAGGACTACAGGTTGCCACATTAAAAAAAAAAATGTAGTAGGATCCCTACCTCACAGCATGTACAAAATTAACTAAAACTGGATTAATGAGCTAACTGTAAGAGCTAAAACTATAAAACTCCTAGAAGGAAATATAGGACTAAATCTTCATAACCTTGGATTGGCAAGGGATTCTTAGATATGACATCAAAGTATGAGCAACAAAAGAAAATATTGATAACTTGGACTTCATCGAGATTAATTTTTTTGTGTGTGCATCAAAGGACATTATAAAGAAAATGAAAAGACAAGCTTTGGGAGCTGAATAGAATAGGAGAAGATATTCAAAATTATATATCTGATGAAGGTTTAATGTCCAGAATATACAAAGAACTCCCAATCAACAACAAAAAGACAACCAAACCAATTAAAAAATGGGAACAAAACTTGAACAGATATTTCTCCAAAGAAGATATACAAATGGCTTATAAGCACATGAAAAGATGCTGAGCATCATTAATCACTTAGAAAATGCCAATCAAAACCACAATGAGATACGAATTCAGACCTACTAGGATGACTATAATTTAAAAAAAAAAAAAGTGTCAGTAAAGATGTAGAGAAATTGGAATCCTTGTGCATTGCTGGTGAGAATGTAAAATGGTCCAGCCACTGTGGAAAAAAGTTCAATGGTTCCTCAAAAAGTAAATGTAGAATTATCATATGATCCAGCAATTCCACTCTAAGGTAAATACCCTAATGAATTAAAAACAAGGACTCAGATACTATATGCCATTATTCATTGCAGCACCATTCATAATAGCAAAAAGGGGGAAGCAACCACAGTGTCAATCAACAAAAGAATGGATAAACAAAATGTGCTATATATTTATATATACATAATGAAATATTCAGCTATTAAAAAGTAATGAAGTTTTGATACATGCTAGAACACAGATGAACCTTGAAAACATGCTAAGTGAAAGAGCCAGACACAAAAGGACAAATACTGTATGATTCCGCTTATGTGAAACATTGAGAATAGTCAAATTCATAATGGCAGAAAGTAGATTAAAGGTGACCAGGGGCTGTGCACTAGGGGAAATGGGGAGTTATTACTTAATGGTTACAGAGTTCCTGTTTATGGGGGTGAATAGTTTTGGAAACAGATGGTGATATCATTGCACAACATTGTGAATGTAATTAAAGGCAGTGAATTGTACACTTAAAATGGTTAAAATGGCCAATTTCAGTTTATATATATTTACCACAATTAAAAAAGTACCATCCATGTTAATAAAAAAATGAAATGTAAACTAGGGTTGCTCAGCACCCACTTCCTTTTTCCTTTGGAAGCCAGATGCCTGCAGGAAGTGGTTCTCCATGATGAGACTCACCAGGTGGTGCCCACACCTGAGGTGGGTCCTAGCAATCTCTCCACATATCTTCCCAGGTGCCACTGCCTGGTATGGGTGGAGAGGAGGAGGACTGCTAAATTCTTGTTCAGCTAGCAGACCCATTTCCTTTCATGGGATGCTACATCCTCTACCTTCATCTTTATGAAGAAGAAAGAGGTGATATTGTAGCTCCCCTCTCTCCCCAAAAACAAGAAATTTCCAAAATTTATGAAAGATGTTAATCTAAAAATACAAGAAGCTCTGTGAACTCTAAGTAGGATTAATAGAAATAAACCCCAATCTAGTCACATCTTAGTATAATTACTGATAACCAGGATAAAGAGCAAATATTAAATGTAAACAGGGGGGAAAGGATACAATTTATACAGGAGAACATATGTAAGATTACAGGTGACTTGCCACAGTAAACAATGGAGGCCAGAAGATAACATAGCAATATCTTAAAAGTGCTGAGCGAGAGGGAAAAAAGTCTAGAATTCTACCTCCAACATGAATATTCCTCAGAATGAAAGTGAAATGAAGATATGTTCATAAATATAGAGGTGAGAGATTTTTACCTTCAGAAGACTTGCTCCACAGGAAATGTTTAAAAAAAATCTTCACATTGGAGAGAAATGATACTTAAACCTTCAGGGTAGAATAAAAAGCACCAATGAAGAAAACATCTATGTAAACATAAAAAAATACCCGGGGGCCGCCCGGTGGCGCAGCGGTTTAGTTCGCGCTTGGCAGACTGGGGTTCGCGGGTTCGGATCCCGGGCGCCCGCCGACGAACTGCCTGTCAGCCATGCCATGGCGGCATCCCATATAAAGTGGAGGAAGATGAGCACGGATGTTAGCCCAGGGCCAGTCTTCCTCAGCAAAAAGGGGAGGATCGGCGATGGATGTTAGCTCAGGGCTGGTCTTCCCCACAAAAAAAAAAAAAATACCCATGGAGTGGTTGTTAGGTTAGGCGCACTCCACTTCACCAGCCCTGATTCATGGGTTTGGATCCCAGGTGCAGACCTACACCACTTGTCAGCTATGCTGAGGTGGTGACCCCCATACAAAACAGAGGAAGATTGGCACAGATGTTAGCTCAGGGTGAATCTTCCTCACATAAATAAATACTTTTAATGACTCTAATGACAGAGAGAGAGATTTTAAAGATTGATAACTGTATAAGCAAAAATAATAACAATGTATTATGGATTGTGTAATATTTCTAGAAGTAAAATAGAAATAACCATAGAACAAAGAGCTGACAGAAGGATAAATGGATTAATCACTTGCAAGATTTTCACACTACATATGAATTAGTGTGATTTTGAAGCAGTGTTATATGAAGGCAAACTATGATAATATAGTATAATTTAAAGATGTATGCTGTAATCTCTAGAGCAACTATGAAAACACAACACAAAAAGCTAAACCTAAAAGTCACTATAAGGTATGAAATTGAGTACTAAAAAGAATCAACACAAAATAATGCAAGAAAAGGGAACAGATTAACATGAAAAATTTGGGTAAATAAATATAAAACAAGCATGAAGATATACTTAATCCAATCTTGTTAATAATTATCATAAATGCAAATGTACTGGACTCTCTGAAGACCACGATGGAGTGGCAGAGACTAATTTCCTTCTCAATGGAAGAAAACTCACAAATGTTAGACAAAAACATATGAAACAGCAATATTCAAGACACTGGACATCAGGCAACAGTAGATGGTAATCCATGACAGACAGAAAACAGAAGAAATGAGTCTTAAGATTTTTCCCAGTTTACCATCATGAGGAAATTTTTAGGTCACGCTACAATGAGGGAAAAGCCAGGCAGAGCTCAGCTGCTTCCCTGAGTTGTGGAGAAAGAACAGAGTGACAGAAAATCAAGATGCTTAGAGTTTACAAGACACAATACTTGAGAGGAGAAAGTGCCACAGAAAGAGAGGTCTCTACAGGTCTGCAGAAAGTCTCTCTTGAGAATTCAGCTGAGTATTGATCAACACATGCATGTGAGAAACCACACAAGGCAGGAGAAAGCATAAAATGCAACAGTGCCAGGCACCCACACCTGGCCAGAAAAAAATGCCTGTTCCCACCAATCAAACTAGAAAATCTCATAATTCAGGGAGCATAGAGAAAAGTATTCAAAGATTCTTGCCATAATGGTGTCCCTAAAGTTGGTAACTACATGGCTAAATAAAAAATATTTTCGAAAAAACAAATTGTTTTTTATCAAAAATAATAATAATGTGTGTGGGTTTATAAGATAAAGTAAATATTTTAAAGTAAAATATATGACATCTACAGCACAAAGGTTAAGAAGAGGCAGATGACAGTCTAATATTATCAGATTCTTATACTACACCTGAAGTAATATGGTATCATTTGAAGGCGGATTAGGTAAATTAAAAAGTAAATTCCAAAACATCACTAAAATCACAAACAAACAAAGAGTTACAACTAATAAGCCAACTAAAGAGATAAAATGAAATCATAAAAATACTCAGTGAATCCAAAAGAAGACAAAAAAAGAGGAAATTGTGAATGAAGAGTTGATGGGACAAAGAAAACACATAACAAGATGATAGTTTTAAATTTAACCAAATAAGTAATCACAATGCCCCAGTCAAAAGGCAGAGATGGTCAGATTGAATGAAAATGCAAAACTCAAACATATGCTACTGTTATGGGTTAAATTGTATCTCCCCCAAGGAGATATTAAAAGTCCTAACCCCCAGTACCTGTGAATGTGATTGTATTTGAAAATGTAATTAGTTAAATTTTTAAGATGAGGTCATACTGGACTAGGGTGAATCCAATGACCATGTCCTTATAAGAAAGCCATGAAGACATGGAGACACAGACACACAGAGGAAAGATGATCATGTAAGGATGAAGGCAGAAATTGGAATGATGCAGCTCCGGACCAAGAAATAACAAGAATTGCTGACAAACACAAGAAGCCAGGAAGAGGCAAGGAAAGACTCTTCTCTAGAGCTTTCAGAGGGAGCACAGCCTTCCTAAATCTTGATTTTGGATTTTTAACCTCCAGAACTGTGAGAGAATGGATTTTGGTTGTCTTAAGCTATTCAGTTTTTAGTAATTTGTTATGGCCGCCCTACGGAACTAATACAGATTTTGGTACCAGGAAGTGGCGTGTTGCTGTAATAAATACCTACAAATGTGGCAGTGGCCTTGAAATTAGGAATGGGCAGAGGCTGGAAGAATTTTTAGGTGCATGATAGAAAAAGGTAGAATACCTTGAAGATATTGTTAGTAGAAATATATATATATATATATATATATATATATATATATATATATATATACACACACAGACAACCCACAAGGGTTTTGAAAATGTTATAGCACCAAACACACTGTCAGCTTGGACTAAATGGGACAGAGATGGGACAAAATGAGGGAAAGCTATAAGACTTCTGTGATTCAACAGACAGGAAATAGGCTGACAGTGCTAATTGATTGTGAACTGTGTTGTCCTTCAAGCAAAGGTATTGATTAATTCCAAGGATGGCTCAGAGTCTGGCAAGGCTGATGGGGCTTCTATGGGCCCAGATGCCGGGGCTGACAGTCCTCTGTGGGCACAGAGGACAAAGCATCAGGACACAGAGGATTATTCTCAGGCATTTAAACCTAATGGAATTTCCCTTGCTGGTTTTCACACTTGCTTAGGGCCTGTGACCCTTTTATTCTTTCCAATTTCCACCTTTTGAAAAGGAAGTGTCTATCCTATAGCTGTTCTACCATTGTATTTTGGAAGGAGATAACAGGCTCTCTAGTTTCATAGGTCCAGAGATAGTAAGGAATTTTGCCCCAGGATATACCATACCCAGAGTCTCACCATGATTTTGTTTAGATGATTTAGAAAACAAGATTTGGGACTTTTAAAATTGATGATATTTAGATGGATTTTGGACTTGAATTGATGCTGGAATGGGTTAAGACTTTGGAAGATGATAGGATGAGGTGAGTTAATTTTGCACATGGGAAGGACATGAATTTTGGGGGGCCCGGAAGTACACTGTTTGGGGCTGAATAGTATCTCCTTAAAAGATATGTTGATGTCTTAATGTTACCCCAGTATCTGTGAATGTGACTTTATTTAGAAATAGGGTCTGTACAGATGTAATTAGTAAAGATAAGATTCCTGGATTAGGATAGGCTCTAAATCCAATTGCTGGTGTCCTTATAAAAAGGCCATTTGAAGACACAAAAACACAGACATAGAGAGGGAAGACAGGCATGTGAAGACGGAGGCAGAAGTTGGAGTGATACAAGCCAAGGAATGACAAGGATTGACAGCAATGACAAGAAGCTAGGAGGAGGCAAGGAAAGATTCTTCTCTAAAGCCTTCAGAGTGAGCATGACCTTACTAATACTTTGATCTCAGACTTAATCTCCAGAATTGAGAGGGAATGAATTTCTGTTTTAAGTAACCCAGGTTTGGTAATAATTCTAGGAGCCCAGGAAACTAATACAGCTGCCTACAAGACATCCACTTTAATTACAAATACATAAATATGTATAAAAGGAAAATAACAGTAAAAAACATATGTCATGATAACAATAGCCAAAAGATACTGGAGTGGCAATACTGATAGAAAAAGTAGATTTCAAAGCAAAAGAATAAAAGTCATTTCATTCAGATCAACATGATAGTTTATAATGTTTGTGCACTAAGTAACAAAATACATGAAGTAAAAACTGATAGAAGTACATGGAGAAATAAAAACACTGACAATTATTGTAAGAGATTTCAATGTACTTCTTTCAGTAATAGATAGAAGTAGGCAGATAATTAATAAGGGTATAGAAGATGTGAAAACACTATCAAACAACTATCAAATAACATATACAGAATATTCCACCCAACAACTGTGGACTACATATTATTTTCAAATGTACATGGAAAATTTTCCAAGTTGGAACATAGTCTGATCCATAAGACGGTTCTCAACAAACTTAAAAGAATTTGATTTGCGAAAATTGGTTGTCTGACAAAATTATAAATAAATTGGGATCAAAAAACAGAAAAAAAAATCTCTAGAAAATCTCCAAATAATTGGAAATTAAATAATGAATTTCTAAATAAATATTAACATGGTAAATAGAAAGTATTTTTAACTAAATGAAAATGAAACAAAACACATCAGAAATTCTGGGATGCTGCTAATGCAGTAGTCAAGGAGAAACTTACAGCACTAAATCTCTATATTAGAGAAGAAGAACGGTCTCAAAATTATGTCCTCAGTATCAACCATAAGAAACCATAAAAAAGAGCAAACTAAATCCACAGTAAGTAAAAGAAAGAAAATAATAAATATCAGAACAGACAAATAAAGTTTAAAACAGAAAAATAATGGAGAAACTCAAAGAAATTGAAAGTTGGTTATTTAAGAAGAGTAATGAAATTGATAAAATTTTAGCCAGACTGATCAGGAAAGAAAGAGAGAAGACACAAATTACTAATAACAGGAAGAAGAGAAGTGACATTACCTCAAATTCTAAAGATGTTAAAAGAATAATAAGAAAATAGAGTGATCATATTTATGCTAATATACTCTACAACTTAGATGAAACAGACAAATTCCTTGGAAGACACAAATTACCGAATCATACTCAAGAAGAAACAGATAATTTTAATAGTAATAAATTTATTAAAGAAATTGTACTTGTGTAAAGAATACTCCAGACCCAAATGGTTTCACTGAGAAATTCTAACAAATATCTGAGGAGAAATAATACCAAATCTGTACAATCTCTTCAGTAAATTGAAGAGTAAGGGAATATCTGCCAACTCATAATGCCAATGAGCCAGCATTACCCTGCTACCAAAACCAGAAATAGAAATCACAAGAAAAAAGAACCATGGACCAATATCCTTCATTAATATAGATACCAAGATTTTAAACAAAATTTTAGCAAATGATATCCCACAATGTATAAAAAGGATAAAACATGATGACCAAGTGGGTTTATTCCAGGAACACAAAGTTGGTTTAACATTTGAAAATCAGACAACTTATTTCACCATCCTAATAAACTACGAAAACTAAAAGCATTTCAATGGCTGGAAAAAAAGAATTGACAATTCTAATAGCCATTCATGCTAAAACCTCTCAGCAAACTAGGACTAGAGGGAGCTTCTTAATCTGATAAAAGGCACCTAAGAAAAACGTGTAGTTAATATCAACCTTTATGGTAAAAGACTGAACGCTTTCTCTCTAAGATCAGGAACAAGTCAGAGATTTCTGCTCTCACCATTTCTATTTAACATTGTACTGAAGGTCTAGTCAGTGCAATAAGGCATGAATAAAAGACATCATGATTGGAGAGGAAGAAATAAAATCTTAATCACTGATGACATAACCTTCACAGAAAATCTAACATAATCTACAAAAAAGCTATTAGAATTAATAAGTAAGTTTAACAAAGTTTTAGTTTTATAAGTAAAAAGCATACAAAATAAAATTATATATATATATATATATATATATATATATATATATATATATATATGTACTAGCAGCAAATAATAGCAAATTGAAATTTTTAAAAATACCATTTACCGTTCAAAATACATCCCATACTTACGGCTAGATCTGACAAAATATACGAAATAACTGTATACTGGAAACTGCAAAGCAGTGGTGGGAGAAAATTAAGGAGACCTAAATAAATACAGAGATATACCATTTTTATAAATTGAAAGTACACAACATTGTTAGGATGTCAGTTCTCCTCAAATTAATCTACAAATTCAACACTGTCCCAATAAAAATCACAGAAGCTTTTATTGTAGAAATTGCCAACCTAATTACTAAATTTATTTGGAAAAGCAAAGGAACTATAATAGCTAAAACAAGTTTGGAAAAAAAAAAAAAAACAGAACCAGGCTTGAGAATGAATTCTACCTGATTTCAAGACTTATAATAACCAAGACAGTATGTATTGGTGCATGTGTAGACAAATAGATCAATGAAACAGAGTAGAGATGGCAGAAATTGACTCACACGTATAGCATAACTGATTTTCAACAAAGATGCAAAGCCTATTCAGTGGAGACAGAATAGTCTTTTCAAAGATGATGTGGAGTAATTAGATATCCATATGCAAAATCAAACAAAAACACAAATAAAACTCTAATCTATTCTTTGTACCATATACAAAATGAACTCAAACTGAGTCATAGGTCTAAATGTAAAACTAAAAACCCACTAGAAGAAAACATGAGGAAAAATATCTGTGGCCTTTAGTTAGGCAAAAAATTTTTAGATACTATACCAAAAGCTCAATTATAAAAAAACATATTGGTAGATTGGAATTCATCATATCAAAAACCACTCTTTGAAAGCTGCTGTTGAGATAATGAAAGGACAACCTAAATACTGGTAGACATATTAACCATATATGTGATAAAGGACTTATTTCCAGAATTACCAGGAAACAACAAACCTAATTTTAAAAAGGCAAAAGATTTTAATGGACCTTCTGGTCATCAAAAGCCACTAAGATAATTAATAGGCATTCACACACTCAGAAAATAGTTCAGAATACATATATCTGACGAAGCACTAACGTCTGGAATATACAAAGAACTCCTATTTATGCACAATAAAATGATGAACATCCCAATAAAAATAGCCAGAAATACTTGAACACCTTACAAAAGAAGATATATGCATAGACAGTAAGCACATGAAAAGATGCCAAATATCATTAATCATCAGAGAAATGCAAATTATAACCCCAGTGAGACACCATTTCATATCCACTGGAATGCCACCCTCCTCCCCAATAAAGAGGCTACCTACCAAGCCACATATTGATGAGAATGTGGAGCAACCAGAACTCTGTTACCCTGATGGTGAAAATGTAAAAAGGTACAACCACTTTGGAAAACAGTTTGGCAGTTGTTCATAGAGTCAAACATATACCTATCCTATGAGTCAGCATTTCCACTCCTAGGTATTTTCTCAAGAGAAATGAAAACATATGTCCACAAAGAATTCTACAAAATTTATAGCAGCTTTATTCATAACAGCTCAATCTGGAAATGACCAAATGTTCATCAATAGGACAATGAGTAAACACATTGTGCCGTTGTATATTCATTCAATGGAAAACTACTTAGTAATAAAAAAGTTGCTAAATAGTGCTACATACAAAAACATGAATGTACAAAATGCAGATATAATGCCGAATGGAAAGAGTTAGACTCATAAGAGCTCATATTTTATAATCCTATTTAAATGAACTACTGGATCACACAAAACTAACCTACAGTAGAGGGAGTTGCCTGGGCAGGGATTGACTGGACAGAGACAAAAGGGCATGTTTCGGGCTGGTGGAAAATATTCTAGATATTGTTTTAGGTGGTGGTAACACAGATGTATGCTATTGCAAAAACTCGTTAATCTGAACACTAAATAACCATTCATTTTACGATATGTAAATTATACCTCAACAAAAACTAAAAAAAAAAGGAGAGATGCAGTTAAGAATTAGCTAGTTTAATAGCAATGTCAATAAGTGCAATTATTTCTTATCTCCAACTGGTAAAAAATAAAACTGAGAACTGCTTTGAGCTGCAGTATGATATGAGCAAGAATTAAACCTTATTTCTGTAAACCACTGATATTTTGGAATTTTTTGTTGCTGAAACATAACCAAGCAAAAGGTGATTAATAAACAGGTCTCCTTACTTATTCTAGGACAAATTGCCTTCCTATTTCTGCCATTTTTTAAATCTTGCCATCTTCAAATGCTTAAAGTATGAAATTAATCAATTACCTATAACATCTTTTTTTTTTAAACTTTGTTGTATATTGTTTTATTCTTTCTAGTGAGACTGTAAAATTATACATGGAGAAGGCCAAGTGACAGAGAGTGTGGAAATTGATATTGGAAGCTGGAAATATGGTAATCAATGGCTTATGCATGTTTTAAAACAATAACTTTTGAGGGCAACCATGACTGCAGATGGCAATTATTTTGCTCTTTGAGGGGTTTGGGGAGAACCAATCTCTTTGTTTTCTGGATTACTGAAGTCTTCCTACAATCTCAAGCCTTCTCCTAACATTCTTCACTCCTCAGGAAAATGTTAAGCGTTGAGATCGGAAGAAGGGAAGGGATTAGAAACTAACATATATTGACTACACATTATGGACTTGGCATTTTGCAAGATGCTTTGCATACATTATGTCATTTAGTCTTCATTAATCTTCATTTAAGCCCACAAATTAAGTATTATCATTCCTATTTTAAAGATGAAGAAACTGGGACGCATGAATTAAATAACTTGCCTATTTTTCAACACACTGTAAGAGCTCAAACCCAGGTGAGTTTGATGCTGAAGCGAGGGTTCTACCATGTTGTCTGTCTTTATTTCTCCCAGAACTATTGCTGAGGGCTCTTCTCCCTGAGTGATAGCAGCCTTCTGACCTCCAAACCATAGTCCAAAGAACAGGAAGAAAACGTGTAATTTGATTTGTGGTAAAGACAACACATCAGATTTGTTTAATTGCTTCTTCATTATTTAGCTCTCAGAAACACCATCAATTAATCACCTGAGAGTTAATCATACTAAATTTCATCCATTAAAAACAGAAGCTATTAGTCAGAGAGCCAAAAGCAAAGACAGTGCATATGAAAAGCAATCATCATCTTGGATGTAGGCCAACATTTACCCAGATGCCTGTTGGCTAATGACATAGAACAAGAACACATTGGAGGGAGGTGACTAAGAGGAGTCAGAAATTTTGTTTCTTTTCCAAAGAAAACAAAGAGTAAAAAGGAGAAATGGTACTTTAGTGAAGTTTAAAAAAATGTTCTTTTGGAATTTCTATTCACCTCTGAGTTTGCCCTGGCCCACTAAAGGTTGAAAATGAATCGAATGTGCCCTGCAAGCTATAAACAGATGCATTATCTTGAAGAGGAAACTGTGGGGGATGAATGTGAAAAAAAGTGCAAACAACCGGAATTCTTCAAATAGACAACACAATTTTCCTTTTATTCAGTGACATTATAGCAACAATTGTTATATTTCTATAAATATAATTATTTACAAATAAAATTGTAAATAACCATAGAAGACTTAGATTGATCTTTTTAAACATTTTATCCAACACTATATGATGTAGTACATCATTCAAACCTCTCCTTTCCCCTTCCTTCAAAAACCTAATTGATTTTGAATGAGTTAACAGTGCTTCTTCAGAATAGTGTTAAGTATGTTGAGATAACCCTGAAATGCAATCCTCTACACACATTAGCAAACACCATTCTTGGTGATTTTACATTACCTAGCAGTAGTCTGTGTGGTGTGGTATGAGGGGCTACAGAACACCCTTCACCTACAGAAAACCTTTTCCACAATACGTCCCCAAACCATGAGCTTCCACCACTCAAGTAACAGGTTTAAGGTACGTGTCATTTTCCTAACTGGTAATCAGGAGAGTATACTTTAGAGCTGAGTTTCTCAAAGTCTGATACTGGGAACCACTGATGCTGAATTTTGGAGAGTAGAACCCAGGGATTTGAATGTATAAAATCATAGCAAGCTTCACAGATGATTCATAGATACACTAGTGTCTAAGAATAACTACTTATACCTTCAATGACATTATCAACCATATTCAGCTTAGTTTGTGTGATTTTGGGGGGAATATTTTCTCAAAAATGCTCTGAGTGATGTGATCCAACAATATTAGATGGAGCCCATTGAAGTGAGAAAACTGTGAATCATTTTCACCAATATTCCAACTTTTCCTGGTTATTCCCATGCTGTATATCTAGAATGATGTTCTAACTTGGCCTTATACACAGTTATATAGTAAAAGAAAATGGAAATTTGGGAAGAAAAATATTTATTGAGCTTTTATACAATGTGCCAAAAATTTATACATTATCTTAATTAATCTTATCAACAAGTGTGTATGTGTTCTTTTCCTGTTGTCTAAACGGAGATTCTGAAGATCAACCATGTTACATATTTTGCCTAAATTTACAAAGGTCTTTAATTCAGTCATTTTTGTTTTTAAAACTGTTTTTGTCATTACTAAATCCTCATGTCTTTTCTTGTATACCTTCACATTATTTTACAAAGGTATAAGCTTTGCTCCCAAGAAGATATTGAGAGTATTCAGAATATCTAAAATTGGTAATGTCTTCAGACATACCCATTGAAATTCCATATCTGCTTTGCAGGGTTGCCATTTGAAATTGTGGGCTGAGTCTGTGAGTGTGGTGATACCCTGCCAAACTAGGACTCACTAAGAGAGGAGAAGTTGGTAAATGTGATGAGGACTGGCCTTGTCACTCAGCACAAGTCCCAAAGCTACCTGTTCTTGGGAGGTAGACAGCACAGAAAGTCAGTGTTTTCTCCATTATTCAGAGCTCACCATTTTTATCTAAAAAAATAAATTAGAATGTCAGATCCCTCTTATCCCACACTGGTACTATGTTTTCTAAGAGTTTCTATGTTATTTTTCTCTGAAGGACACTGGTCTCCACTCTTACAGATTTCTATTAGAGAATAGACTATACAGCATCTTTCTGATTTCAGGGACAAGGTGCTGAACAACCAATAGTTCTCAAAGCTACCGTTAATGTCATTCTCATACCAGGCAACCAACAGACCTTACTGTATAAACAATCTTTTGAAGATTATTGAATCCCCAAAGCACAGGTCAGAGGCTCGACACTAATAAGTACTTGCTCTATTTGTGCTGTTTTTCATTCATTCAATAGATATTTATTAAGAACCTTGATTTCAGGAGTTATGGTGGCACTGGGGGAACAAGGATAAATAGGCAAGACTGGGGTTGAGGGGAGAATGTGGACACTATGTAGCCAGGTCATAATTAAAAGAATCAACTGGGACACCTGTGAAACGGGAAATGCACATTCCCAGACCCACTTCATCTGACCCTTCCTTGTATCCACCTGAATGTGGCAACCAAGTTAGTTCTTGTATCAGGCAGGGCTGGACAACAGGACAGTCTTGAAGGTTAACTGGGACTTTTCCAAGTGGAAAGAGGGGGATAAAAAACAGCTGTAGACCACTGCCCCTTAACTAGCCAATTGCTCAGAAATATTCTCCACCTGTTTTCCTTCCTGGCATTCCAATTCATGAAATGTCCATCCCTAAGATAATAAATGAAAAGTGGTTCTAGCCTGGCAATTATGACAACACTGACAATCACCACATGCTCCTCGCCAGCCCAGCCAGCTCAGTTTCTGGCTTCATTCAGAACTCTGCATGCTGCCTTGTCTTCAAGTGAGATATGTCTTCAAGTGAGATACGTCTTCCATGAGACCTACTAGATGTGCTAACGCTGATTCCCTATGAGACAGATGAGAGAGACCAGCTCAGAAAGGAATAGCAAAGAAGCAGATGATGCAGTTTTTATCCCAGGGCTCAATTCCTGCTAGCTGGACCAGCTGGGAGTCACATATAAGGAAAAAGAGATTTTAGCTACATTTATGGCATTCAACAAAGATGAAAAACAAAATTAAGTATGTATTTATGTTAAGCCATTTTAAAGAAAGATTCAGGTAAAGTTCTGAAGAAAGGCAAGTTGTGTTAAGAGAGAAGGGGACAAAGATGGGGCAGAGGAGAGAGAGAGAAAGAAAGGGAAGCATCCTGCCCAGTGAGGGTAGCCAAAACAAAGCCTTTTTTCCTGCCATACAAAGTGAAATAACCTGTAAATAAGTGCAAGTGTTTGAAATGTTAACTCAAGGATAATAATTATGTTGTAAACCAATTCTTTCCTGCACCTACAAAGTAAAGCCAGTTTCCTTAACAGACACATTTCCATCTTTGAGATGCACTTGTGTTCAGAAGTTAGGCAAAGGCAATCTCTTAGAGGTGGAATTCCATTTTTGACTGCAGGCATGTAATCAATAACTTCGCCAAGCATTCAGAAAACAAATTCACAAGAATGTCTTTCTCTCCTTTTTTTCCCCTAGACCAAGCACTTCTTTCTCTCAGGTGATGAATTCCTGCTTTCAGCTACATAAAGACAACATTATAAGTTTTACAAGTATTTCAGCTCTGATTCTCTTAAGTCCTGCTTCAGTCTCCTGGTCAGCTAACAGACCCAATCCATCACTGTTCAAATTGTTTTGTGTTTCAAATCTCCAATTCTTTAGCCCTTACAAGAAAGATTAGAATAAGTATCAGAAATGAGAGAGAAGCAATAAAAATGAGCATTCCACTTTGATCTGTCCATTTCAAATATTTTGTGGTGCAAACAGAGAACAGTAGAGGAAGAAGTGGGTCATCTTCAAAGCAGCATTCTAAATAGTGTATGACAGCCAATTACTGAATCTAGCTGGGACTCACACACATTTTACTTCAAATGAGGACGAAAAGGAAGCAGTATTCCTATCCATAGATAACTTTTTTGATGAGAATATTTAAGCATCAAAACTGGAAGAATAATGGGATTACACAAATCTTTGTACATGCCTTTACTGAAACCATTTGGTCTAGGTGTTATTAAATATTCAAATTGTGCCAATATATTTTAAACCACATAACTTTAAAAAATAAAATCTAAAAATCTCTGGTTGGATGTATTAAATATTTGAAAATTACCTGGGTGAATATCAGCATGAGATCATTTACATTGAAGCAGAGATAAAATAATGAAATAATAGCTTCACCAAAAATCTACTTTGGAAGATCTTTTCTAAAGAATATAATTGATAATCACCTTGCAGTAGAAGCTAAAACCCTTAAAACAATAGCCTAGAGAATACAAATGGTGGATAAGTAGTACAACATGAGAAAATGAGAGGAAGAGAAAGAGAACAGAAGAAGAGGTATGAAGGAAAAGGGAGAGAACAGAGCCCAGAACATGTAGTGAAGCTGTGGATAAATGTCAGGTAAAAAGTCCTCACAGTGCCATGGCCAAAGGACTTCAAAGAACAGGATCTATCAACCACTTAGAAGGGTTTTGGTGTCTTCCATGTGAACACCACCTCTTCCACCCTCTTCTCTTGCAAATGCCCGTGAGTGAGGACTTTTTGCCAACATTAAAGAAAAGGCTAAATTTTACATCTAGGTTTTCCAGACAAAGCTCAGGCATCACAAGGAGAAAAAAATCAATTAATGAATTAAAATTAGCAGAAGCCAGATTCTGATATAAAGTTTACCATAAAAACACATTTCCCCCCTCACTCCACTGCCCACACATACTTCTGTTGCTATTAAAAACAATCATATAAGAAAAAAACATGGGAAAATATAATTGAATATCAAATGATAAAATATTTTAATATTGCTCTGAAGGGCTGATAGGCTCCAGAAGTCATCTGGGTTACACTGTCTTAGATCTGACCCAGGCAGATGTAATTTTAACTCTTTCTTTCCTCTTGACTTAGTTAAGGGCACTGGTTCCAGACATCCAAAGCCCCTTGCCTAGACACCTACCAAAGCCTTGTAAAGTAAGAAGAAGCGTTTAGAATGGGTAAAATCTTGTCTGGCAAGATTGTCTTGTCTGGCAAGATGTTTAACTCTTGATCGAAGACTGAAATGATTTCCTGAATGAGATGACATATGTGGACCCTAATATACCACACGCAATCTTGACCATGACTTCAAGAGAAGTATTGGTAAAGACTGGTAAGGATACAGATACATGTGTCTATAAATACAGACATTGATAGAAAATTAACTTCCTCGGGTGGTCATTCATTCCATATTTATTGAGTTATATACACCAAACACTGAATCAGGTTTATGAAGTTACACATTTCAAAAAAACTTTATTTTAAATGGATGACAATCTGGAGATAAGGTAGTATTAGTGTCACCTTCATTTTATAAATAAATCTTTATCTGTTCAAAATTGGAGTGGTAAAACTGAAACTCAAATCTATATCTCTCTGACCACAAAATCTATCATCTTTTTCATTATCCCATACTTTCCATTTTTCATACACACAATAGCCTGTACAGCATATTCAATCTTTTTGATAATCAGATTTGTTTCTCAAGTCAATTTGTGATGCATATCTGCAATCTATATATCTACATTAGTCCATAAAATGATTCTGGGCAGAAAAAGACAACTGATGCTTTGATGTTTTAAGAGGCAGCATAATAAGTGAAAAAAATGTTGTCTTTAGAGTTAGCCAGACCTGGATTTGTGTTCACATTCTGCTGCTTCATAACTGAGTGCTCCCGTTGGCTGTGTCACTGGACTTCTCTGAGCCCTAGTTTCCTCTTATGTAAATGGGGCTTAAAATGCTTACTCTTCATTGGGGATAGACATTTACATGGATATATCATAATTTGCTACCAACATTTTGATGGAGCTGTTTTCATGGGAGATATTTTAATTCAGCCTAAATAAACAAAGCCAATAAAAACATCTAATACAAAACATAAAGGTTTTTTACCTTTGAGGAGTATTCAATTCTGTCCGTTAGCATGACTCGATAGCGCCTTTAACTTCCACTGGCTCCCTAGACAGTAAACTTTGCTTTTTGCCTGCACCACCCAAGATGCGCAGTTCTTCCTTCTCTGCACCCACTCTCCTGCCTGGATTTAATACCTTGTTTGTCTAAACCTGCAGTGTCAGCCAAATGCCTTCTGCTACCCTCGACTCTCAGAGTCTCACTCTTCCCGTTCTCCCATAGGATGTAATTTGAGAGCCAACCCTGACTATGTCATCTGGTACTTGAAGCTGAATTACAGCTGCTTGGACTTTATTTCTCACAAATAAACATTACCAAAGGATTGAAATTCAGAAGTTTGTCCCATTTTTCTAATGCATTTCCAAAAATAAACTCCTATTCTTTAATAAATAGTCAAAAACTCTAGCTCGTTGATACTTCTATGCATTAAAAAAAATCAGGTTGGAAATGAAATACTCTTGTTCGTTTGTCATTCAGTTGGCCAATTTTCCCCCAGGAGTAGTCATTCTATATTCCCATGTTTTACTACTTACTACTTATTGGATGAAAAAAGTTTTAACTAACAAGTAAATTTCTTGTGCTGTATCTAATCGTCAGTTAATACTTTCTCTCCAATGAACCATATTAGAAATGTAATTTTATTTATCGTGGCATTTAGATATTCCTGATTACTTCAATGTCTGACATAAAATTTTTTTAGTCTAACATAGCATCAAACATCTGGATGAAAGCCTAACATTTAAGTAATTTAGCTCCACATTTTCAATTATCCTCATGTTTGACGTCTGATGGAGCAAACATCCAGATGTGTCACTAAAGATTTCACATTTTAACCAGATGTTTTAGTGTCTACTAGACATTTTTCAAATGAAAAAACAAAGATTTCTTGTTTACTTTTCTTAATAAACAACATTTTTCCAGCCATTTAGCTTCTAGTTTCTCTATTCTATACTCAACAGAAAATCCAATGTTCTTGGTTTTAAAAAAAGACAAAAACTTTGTCCTCTTTTCACTGTATCTTTTCCAACCATAACAATGAGTTTTACCAACTGATGTAATAGGAAAATCCCCTGTTGTGTGTTGCAAAGAAACTGACTTGGAAAGATGGCTGCTACATAAAACTTTAACCTATTTCATTTCAGAATACATTTCTTCACAATGCTGAGGATTCAAATCAAATATTTATTGGAATTCTACTCAGTTCAAGGCTCTGTGGCAAAAATGGAGGAACTTCTAGATTTATGTGGCACATTTTCTCTCCATCACTGAATTTAAAAGACATCCATACATTTAATTGACAATCCAAGATTGTCTTAAGAACATGATCCTTTGGTTGCAAAAACCAAAACCAATTCAGATTGACCACAAAATAAGGATTTATTGGAAAGACTTACTGAAATGTCAAGAAAACACAGAGCCAGAAACTTCAGCTGTGACTTGTGAGAACTGGAAACTTTCTGTCTCCGTGTCCTTTCAGATGCCGCGTCTCTCTCTCTCTGGAGGTACAGGATTCCTCTCGACTTGTGCGTCTCTTGTTGCATCTGCTCCAATCTCAATTTTTCAGAATGACTCTTCCTAAGTCTCTAAACTACCCTCCCATAACCTACTTATATTGGAGTAGGTTATATTGGAGTGGATTTATATCGCAAGCTTTCATTCATTTTTCTGTCAGCTGTATCCATTTATTTCTATATGATATTGCAATCCAATGAGTAGATTCCATTCACTTTCTCAAGAAAGACTATCTGAAAGGCTCAGTGCATGCTATGGGTTAATTCCACTCTCTGTCAGGTTACCATCCTGGGGAAATTGGTTTTATGTGGTACAAATGTAGTAGGTCTCCAAGAACATGTGAGGTAGAAGAAATTTCTAAGAAAGAGACATGATTGGATAGTGAATAATAGATAGGGTTTCTCCCCTCCCCCTCCTCAGGCTAATTTGATCCAGAATGACAAACTTAAAAGCAACCAAATAGCCCAAACTCCCCTTTAACAAACAGGAAACAGGACCTGCAAGAGGAAATAACTACAAATCAACTTTATTACTGCTTTTGCTTAATATGTATTACTTAAAGATTAAATAAAATGTCAAATATATTAAATATAATACATTAAAGATTGGGAATATGATTATATCACTCTATTCACATAACTTAGTTTTCTGACTTTTTCAATATTTGATTTTGGAAAGATAATTGTTAATTTATCCAATGCAAAGAGCTAGTCCACACAATAAATCAAACATCCAACTCTGACTAAGATCTAATATTCTCTAAATTCTGTACTATTTTCAGACATAATCAGTGCCTCAGGTCAAGATAAAGAAAATATTAGCCCATGAGAGGTCTCACTTCTGTCCTGCTACTATGTACCTTTGAGCAAGACTTCTGTAAGTTTTAGTTGGCTCATCCATCAGAATTAATGTTTAATGGCTTATTTCAGCTGCATTGAAATGCCTCCCATCAAATCAGCTCCTTCAAAATAGTGATGACAAAATATGATATACCCATTGTGTGTATTCAATAATATATTTGAAAGTGTGTCTCAAATGATTCCATGACATATAAACACCCTAGGCCAGTCACTTAGTAGACAATATCTATTGAAGAGTAGTCATCATTAGCCCCATCGGAACAACAGGAAACTGAGACTCGGAGAGGTCCAGTAATATGTCCCAAAAAAACACTCAGCTATGAAGTGACAAAATATGAACTTGAATCCAAATTTGGCCAACTCCAAAGATTGCAATTTTTTACCTGCCATGCTGTCTTTTAAAATATCTTAAGCATGTCTTACCTGCCTTATTCCATACTGAAATAAGAGTTATTCTGGTATCACATATGAGACAAAAGCATCATCTACTTGCTAGACTGTGAGTGAAAATTATCCTAGAGAATCAACCAAAACAATGTGTTTATAAATGTTGATTAGATTTCTTTCTACTGATTTATATGTGAAATCTCCTTTGTGCCAAAGGAACCACATTTTATCTCCATTAAATGGTTTTTTTTTATTTATAAGATTTTAACTAAAAGAGCAGAGCAAAATAATTTCAGGCATAAAATAAAGTTCTCTTCAGTTGGCCAAACTGAAAAAGTAATAATCAAGGTATATAGTAAGAGTCGCTACGTCTAATCATTTGATTTGGAGTTTCGGCCACAAATGAATGATTAGATGATGAATTGCTGTATGAGTCCTGATTCATTCCTAAAAAATAACTATTTAGAAAGAAAAAGAGATATAAAAGCCACTTACATTAAAATAATCAGAGGGTGGCCATTTCTGATCTGAGAAATTATAAATAGCATTGCCAAACAAAAGTTGAAGAGAAAGAACCTTGAAGGCTGAAGACAATATGCTTTTCTTATGGTTTTCTTTTAATTTACTTGTGACAAGACTAAATGTCCTTGTTCTGCATTCTACTAATGTTGTTGGAAAACTGGTGTTGATTCCTTATGTTTACGTGTTTACAATCTATATGGAAAGCTTCTCAACATAACCAAAAGTGGGTAAGAAGTAGTAAGCAATCTTTTCGTTGTGAGTGTTGAGACTATAACCTTTTCTCAACAATGTCTATGAGAGGATTTAGTACATATAAATGCATAGAAATATCATTCATGACCAGTTAACTTCTAACAAGCCTGAACAGACCTGGTAGATATGCCTTGCTGAATAGAACTAAATGATGCTTAACTAAAGGCAGCCTGAGACTCAGAAAACCTGTATGATGATTGAAGAAAAGTAAGGTTTTATGCTGGAAATCAGTGCCAAGGGTGAAGGAAGACCAAGGCCTGAATTTTCAGAATGAATAAAGATTTAGGAAGTTGGGAGCACTGCAGTATAAGGAGGAGGTATGAGGCACTGAGACGAACAGTTCAGAACAAAGAGTGTAAATGGAAAGATAGGAGTACAGTTTTCCTTTAACATCAGACCAAGTGTGTGACACTTGTGGGATGGGAATAGCTTTTAGAAATACTACAGGAAAAGACAAACTGTGAGAAGTCAACATTTATTTACCAAACATGCACATTACAAATGTTGAGAAAGAGCTAAAATTCCACTCCGTTGCTCAAACGTGTCCTTGAAACTGTCAGTTATGAGGAGTCAGCATTTTCTGATCACTATTAGTAGCCCCTGGCTCTTAGTGCTTTTCAGCAGTTTTGCAAAGTTAGTGTTGTTTTTCCCGTTTCTGAAATAGGAAACTAGGCTCAGAATATAGCTTAATGAAGAAATTCAAATTATTGGGCTATAAGCATGAAATGTTTTTATTTGTCCCAATATATACCACCAATTGTTTTATTTCACTCTTCTGCCATCACTGGATAAACAAAATTTTACCCTGAGTTCATAAAGTTAAGACTTTTTCAATTATTAGAATTTTTGCTTCTTAAGGCTCACTGTTGTTCACTTACAAATTTCAATCTCATTTCCCGTTCAAATTTCCCAGACATGACTGCCTTGGCTCTAGCAGCTTGGTGTGCAGGGGAGGAGGATCTGCTTTTCCATGTCTCCCCTCCTCCTCCTCATACTCCATCACCCGAGTGTGGGACAGAGGCATGAAGAGAGGACAGCTAGATCCTTACTTCATGGATTGTGGGGCTGGCAAACTACTCTCCCTTTCTGCAGTAACATTGACTGTCTCTTGGGTGCCTGAGCTTGTATTTATCATCCTTTCTGTGCACAGTACAATCGCAAGGAAGATTCAGTTTGGGCTCAACCTCTCCTTGTGCACACCTCAGCCTCTTATTGCTAGTTTCATGCATTAAACGATGCCATGGACATCAGCAAAACAGCTCAAGTCTCATAGCATATAAGGACGTTTTCATAGCACATGAGGACCACATCAAACCATGGGAACTCAGGTTGCCCACCTCAACTCTCACACCTTGCCTCCCAGCCCACCTTTTCTCCTCACTCAGGATCAGGCACTCTGATGGTCTGGTGGTTCAGAATATTCCAGTGAGGGACTAACCAGAATCATGAACTTGTCATATTTCCACTCCAGGACACTAATTCCCAGAATCACTGGAAAGAAGGGACACAAAAGGAGAAACAACATTGAAAAATTAAATACTTCTTTTTTAAAAAATGGTTGCTTACAAATGACTGTTCAAAGCATATTTTAATATGTGAAAAATAGTAATTTACATATTAAATATCACATTGAAGTATATGAGATCAGTGTGGGCTGGAGGCAGGGTCATTGATTGTAGGAAGAGGGATTTATGTTGACCCTTGAAAGATAGGGTGGTATATAATAGTGAGAAAAAGGGAAAAGGGAATTGGTGAACAGGGTTTGGATATAGTGGGGAAGATACTAGAGGGGTAAGTGCTTACTGTGAATTTACTGGGGGAAAAAGAAGACAACTGTAGCCAGAGAATCTCTTGAAAATTATTTTTAAGTCCTAGTCCTTATTAAAAACAGACTGGAGGGGCCGCCCGGTGGCACAGTGGTTAAGTTCGTGCTTGGCAGCCCGGGGTTTGCAGGTTCGGATCCCGGGCGCCTGCCAAGGCACTGCTTGTCAGCCTTGCCGTGGCGGCGTCCCATATAAAGTAGAGGAAGATGGGCACGGATGTTAGCCCAGGGCCAGTCTTTCTTGGCAAAAAGAGGAGGATCGGCGGTGGATGTTAGCTCAGGGCTGGTTTTCCTCGCAAAAAAAAAAAAAAAAAACTTAAAAAACAGACTGGAAAGATTAAATAGTACATTTCAGGAAGTTGTTCCCATTGATGCCCATTAAAGACTTCCAAACTGTCAGGCATTTAAGTACAGCATTTGACCTGATCAAGGACAATTGTCAGCTATTACTTCTGAAGAGTTAATTAAAAAATAAAACTGAACTATTTGCACATTCATATTTTAATGACACGCTATTGGTTAGAATTAACTTTATAATGTAGTTGCCGTGAATTATTTATTTCTAGGATCCTTTTTCCATGACTTTTAAAATCAAAGTACAACAAAAGTCAATGTGAACATAATTTCAGCTGATTTGATACAGTGGTTTGGTTTAAGTAGAACATATAAAAACCTAAATGGTAATTTTATTCTGGTATTTGCACTGTTTTGATAAAGGATTCCCAGCATCGAAGATCAGGGGAAGAGAGGTCACTATCACCATCATTGAGAACCAGATTTCCTAAATGTCATGGCTGACAATATTCCCCATCTCAATTATTGGCCACAAACCTTTCCAGTCTCAAGCCAAAAACTTTGGAATCACCTTTGACTTCTTTCTTTCTTTCATACCCCACATCTGATTTGTCTGCAAATCCTATCAGATGTATCTTCAAAATATATCCAGTATCTTATCGCCATGGACCAAGATATCATCACTCCATGTAGGGATTATTGTGGTAAACTTTCAATTCACCCCCTTGCTTCCACCTTTGTCTTCTACCATTCTTCCTCAATACAGCTGTCAGAGTTATACTTCTACCTCTTCAATCAAATCACATCTTTCTTCTGCTCAAAATCTGCCAATGGCTTTCCATATCACTCAGAGTGAAGATTGAGACCTTCACAAGTTTCTATGTTATCTGCTCCAGCTCCCCACCACATTCTTCCCTGCCCCAGTGTATCCTGGACTTTATCTTCTCTAGCTCTTCAGCTCAGACACTGTTCCAGCAGCACTGACCTCTCCAACAAATTCTCACCTCGGGTATTATGCACCAGCTGTTCCCTCTGTCTGGAATACTCTCCACCCAAGTATTTACTCAGCTTACTTCCTCAAAATGTCTGCTCAGATACCATCTATTAGGTAAGGCTTTCCCTGACCAGTGTATCAAAATGGCATGCTCCCTCCCCTGACACTCCTCATCATCCTTACCCTGGGTGGTAGGTTGCATTGTTGTCTCTAGTTCTTTACTCCCCCCCTTAGCAGAATAATACATCTATGCCTTGGCCATGTGATGTTGCAATGCCACCCACTGTGGACTGAGTACATCCCTCACATCCCCAATGATCGTGGGCTTGCCCGTGTGGTTTGATTTGGCCAATAGACTGTGGGCCCAGGCCAGAGTATAGCAGTACCTTGCTGAGGCCTTAAGAAGTAACAAGAATTTCCTTTCGTCCTGTTTTGTTTGTATCATTCTCCACAAGGAGAACATCCTCTGGGAGACAACAATAGAAGGAGGATGAGACACTGTTGGGGCATATCTGAACCTGGAAATCAACCAGAAGAGACTCATTACAGCCAACTACAGGCATGAGAGCAGAGAAATCAATGTTGGTTATTGTAAGCCACTGAAATTTGAGGATACTGTGAGGCCTTATCATAGCACCAAGAGCTGACTATTTACTCTGGTTTATTTTTTCCAAAACAATCCATGACATGCTATAAATAGTTGCCTCTTTTTTTCTTTCTCCATTATTGGCTTATTGCTTTATTGACGACATTTATAACAGCACCTAGGACATAATAGGCACTAAATGAATATTTGCTAAAGGAATGAATGATTAAATGGATGGATGTAGAACAAGAATAAACCCTTTTGAAGAACACTAAGGGAACTTCAACAAGCCTACCACTTTGAGACTGAAAACAACCATTGCACATGTGAGATTTTTTACTACCAAATAATATGGACAGTAGGCATCCTAACAGTTCTCTGAACTTTCTCCCATCCTGATGGCCACCCATCCAGAGGAAGTGCAATAACCCTGCCTCAAGGACACTACAGTCTGGAGAATGAATCCCTGGCACCATTTTTTTCTTCCTATTACTAACCACTGTGCCCAAATGACAGTCCCACGCAGTCTTCGAAATGGGTGAGAGTGCAGTGAGGCTCTGGGGTGGAGTGGGGGTGAGGTTAGTGTGGGGTCAGATAAGACAAGGATTGGGATATGATGCAAGCAAACAAACAAAAAAGAGGTGGTATGTTTTTAGTAACACAGTTTAAACATGGGGACACTTACCACTCAAATTATATATTATTATTATTCTCTTATATTTATCACAATACAGGAACATTGGATACCATTACTCTGTTATGCAGATGAAGACTCTGATGGTCAGAGACGTTAAGTAAACTGGCCAAGGCAATACAGCTAGTAGATTGCAGAGTCTGAATTCAAGCCCAGCTCTGCTTGATACCTTATTTTATGATCATTTTACTAATGCATGCTGCAACTCTGCTGGCATCCTTCAGGACGCCCTGCATTCTGTGTCTGTCTGGCTTTCTCCACTGAATATGCCTGTGATGTCTATGTCCTATGCTTTCTTGTTCAGGACTCTCTGAACCTCAACTCTGATTACTCAGCTAATATCCAGCTGGATTATCCCCAGAGCATCTGTGGAGAGGGAGGAATTTAAGTTATCCCTGCTATTTCTTGATGTCTGTGTACCATCTTCTTTCAGATTGGATACCCTAGCTTCTTGTGGAACACATAAGCCCCACCAGATGCTTTTAGCCCTGTATTCACTCTCAGATTATTTTACTGGCACACTCTGTTATTTCCCTGATTTACCAAGGAAACCTGGATCCATTTTTGCCAAACCTTGTCATGTGTCGTGCACACTTAGTATCTTTGCTTGGTTTCTTTGATGTATTTCATTTAGGGAAATGCCTTTTTACCAAGATCCCTATGATTGGGGTGACAGAACATTTACCAAAAAAATGCTATGGGCGAAGGTACACCAAGGAGTGGGAGTAATTGGCCCCAAATGCAGGCAATAGGGTGTGCATTGTCTGTAGAGAATTTAAAAAACAATAATAATGCTAACAAAGTCAGCCTGCTTTTTCTTATCACCATGCTTCATCAATTATAAACAATGTCAAAGATAAACTATTCCTTCTTGAAAAAATCTTTTCTTGGTCTAAATTCCAAACATTTGTTGCAGTTACTGTTGAGTTTCAGTATTACATATATATGTGTCAAGTGAGCAAATTTTTACTACTTACCTTTTGTATTCTATTTAAGAGTTAATTTAAGCACTCCCAGTTGTACAGTCAGCCCCTGACACACACAGACTCAGCTGCACGGGTTTGTTTTGAGAGTAAGTTCCGAAGGGTCTGGACACATTTGAGATCACTGTGAGCACATTTCACTCAGGGTGCAGTTCATGTCCCCAACACCTGCAGTGCCGCATACTCTTGTGTTTAAACAGTAGAGTCAGAATAAAATAGATAGCCCAGGAACTGTAAAGAGGAAGAAACAGAACTTAAGTGACTTTCATTCCGTCATTACTCGTGACGATTTAAAATTTTTATTTCTGTTCAAAATGTAAAACAGTAAAGCAGAATGCAAAGTGTAATATTTTTATTTGGTAAGTAGAAACTTTAATCCTGCATGCAGTATTTTCCTTGCATATTATCTTTACATGTACTCTTTTTTTATTTAGTTGTTTTAAAACTAAATGATGAATCAAAAAATTACCTTTACTGGTAACTAAATGATTATTACTAAAAATCATGTTGTTGTGTAGAAGATAAAGGTTGTTAAAAATGACACTCTGCAGGTGTCAGATATGTCAGATACATCCCTGGCTAAGAGTGCAATCTTTACCAAGACAGGTTTTCTCATATATTTACCTGGCCTGGTCTGTGCTTCTCCTCTTCTGTACCACCGGTTGTCTCTGGCTTATTTATTCCATATCCTTTCCACCACAAAGAGCCAAACCTTGTTCAGTGTGAAAACAATTTCTCATCTAGATGTTCTGAACAAGCAGGGGGAAAAGAACCCAAGCTGTGTTCATAGATCCAACGAGTACCATTGTTATGGCAAGTTGGAAGATAAAAGGCAAAAAGCCCAAAGAGATTGTTGGACTAAATGCCTGTTAGTGATTACAGTTATTTCATCCATAACATCTTTACAAATGTTAATTAAGCCATAACATTCCAGTGAAGGGAGTAGAAATAATTATTATCTGTTTCATGCAGCAGTTAAGTGATTCTTTAAGGTCACAGACATGGTCCTGTCTCTTCCATATTCATCATCAAAGTCCCTTTGGTAGCAGGAGTGGTGGACAGAATGTGATGTGAGGGCCATACACTAAGGCCAAAACCAAGATGCAAAACCAGACTCTGCTCCTACTTGCTCAGTGCATCTAAGTTTTTATTTAAGTTTTCTGATATCAATAATTTTAATATTTAAAATAGGAATAGCTGCTTAATTCTTAGACTGCTTGAAGAGATTAATTGTAAAAGATAAAATGCCCATCATGAGATATACAAACCCAGCAAATATTGTTTACTTTAAAAGTGCCTTAAAAACTTCCTCTTTGGAGGCTTTTTTCTCATATGGATACATCTGAAGATAAGAATGGAAGGAAATAAGGTTTTTAATCCATACTTGAAAATTTATGAGGTTACCAAATATGTTGCCTTTTCTCTTCATTAACTTAGCCTGGCATATTTCTTCTGTGTTTGTTCAGTGAGAACAGACACATACCTAGGAAATTGTTCACCAAGGACTGAATTGATTTGTGAGAACTACATTCATGCACACAAAAAAAAGAGAAAAACAAGCCTACATTGCCATGTTTACATCAATCCATCTCCATAGGGTGGCAGAATTTTATGATGGCACACAAAGATTTAGACAGATATGCTCATGATTCATTTATTTGGAAATTAATTAACTGTGACTCCAAATGCAAGTCTCAATATATTGTTCCAGGCTAGAAAGGATGCTGCTATTAGCATTTAAACAGGCTCTGTTCTCCATACAACATCCTAAACCAGCAATGCTCAACCTAGACTTACCTGTTGGAAATATTTGCGAGGCTTATGAAAATATTGAGAGCTGAGTCAAATCTCAGGCCTACATAAGTTAGAATCTCTATGCCTTGAATCCAAAAACTACATCTATATTTCCTAAAATGACACAGGTTTTAGTACTCTTTTCCTAATCAGAGAAATATGGATGATAATGAGTTACACCACACACTCTTGTTCCAATTTTAACTGCATATATGTCTTAGTTCACTTTAAACATAATTTGAGGCAACTTTAAAGAAAAAAATGGAAAACGGAAAACATGCAAAAGTGGAATAAAATGTCAAAGACAGGGAGAAAATTCAAACAAATATTCAGGTTAAGGTTAAATGAAAAAAAATTTTCAGAGTTTCCTGGAAGCTAAAGCAAAAAGTTCAATAAAAAATTTCCCTGAACTGAATTAAATGAATATTATCTACGTTAGAATCATGGCAGGATTCATATGTGTGTATGTGTGACTGAAAGGCTAATTCTAAGATTAAATGGAAAGGTAAAGACTCAAGAATATCCAAGATACTCCTAAAAAACAAGTCAGGAGGATTTGCTCGCTTGGATATCAAGAATTATGACAGTGTAGTTTTGGAACAAAATACAGTGCCCTAAAAATGGGCCCAGGAATTTATGTTCATTTGGTTTGTTTACGAATGTGGCAGTATGGAAGAGTGGGGGAAAATTCAAATGTGAAGCAATACAGCTACTAGAAATAAGGCATCATATAGGAGACTATTTTCATAACCTTGAGATAGAGAGATATTTTTTAAACAGAAAATAAATAGAATATAATCATCTTAAATCTTGATCAACTGGACCATATTAAAATTATGAATTTCTTGTCACCAAAAGAAACTATTTAAAGATGAAAAGCCAAGGGAAAAGTAGAATACAATATTTGACATACATAACTAAGAAATAACTTGTACACTCAAAGGCTAGAAATAAAAGGACAATATAGATGAAAAGTAGACAAGAAATTTGAATACAGACTTTAGAAAAGAGAATGTCCAAATGGCCAATGAACATATGAAAAAATGATCAATCTCATTAATCATCAGGAAAATGCAAATTTAAACTATACACCCACAAAGTGACTAAAGTTTAAAAGTCTCATAAGATCAAATGTTGCCAAGGATGCAGAACAAAGGGAAATCTAACACATTGATAGTAGAAATGCAAATTGATAAATCACTTTGGAAAACTATTTGCATTGTCTCATAACATTGAGGGTATATGTACTGAAACCCAATCATTCCTCTCCTAAACATACTCCTACAGAGACATGCACATGTGTGATGCGTGAGAAGTGTACATGAATGTTCATGGCAGCATTACTTGAAGTATAAGAAATTAGTAACAATCTATATCAACACCAGAATGGATAAAATATTGCAGTATAACCATGTAATGAAGGGATTGATGAAATTTTTCTGTCAAGTGTTAGATACTAAATATTTTCAGCTTTCTGAACCATCTGATCTCTGTTGCAAGAGTCAATTCTGCCATTTTAGTACAAAAGCAGCCGTAAATAATATGTAAATGAAAAGCATGACTTTGTTCCAGTAAAACTTTATTTACAAAAGCAAGCAGTGGGCTGGATTTGACTCACAGGTCATAGTTTGACCTCATATATTTTTATAGCAGTGGAAGCAAATTATAGCTACATATAAAAACAGAAAGGGCATGAAAGTAGCTTTTGAGTGCTGGCAGTGTTTTGTCACCTGATTTGAGTGATCTTTATTCTGCTGTTTATATGATAACCTCTTGCTAATTTGTATACTTATTGTATGCACTCCTATATTTGTATTATACTTAACACCTTTAAACTTTGCACAAATTCTTGCTTTAAATTCCCTTCCTCCTTTTCTGTTCTGAGCACATAACTTTGATAGGTAGTCTTTTATTTTTCTAGTAAAAAAAACTTAGCTACTTTTTAAATGCACATCAGTAAATGACTTGAAGCCTCAAATTTGCATTCTGCATTTCTGATCTTGAAATAGGTAAAGGAAACTGAAAATTTCTCTTTCTATCATAACAGGGAGAAAAAAATCTTCCCATGAATGAAAAAGAGTAGACCTAGACTCAGTGCCTAAAGAGGGGCTAGAACAGAGCTCTCATCCATGAAAAAGTGGAGGAAAAAAGTAATTACCACATCGGGGCTGCTTCTTGTTAACCTACTCAACTAAGATGGGGAGTGATAACAGAGAAAACCTGATAATCAGGACCTTGCCAAAACACCCCAAGGATCAGTGGGTGAATTATGATAGCACTGAGGATAGAAGCCCAAAGTGGCACTCTAAAACCTGATTTTGGAATGTGTCTGGAAGCATTAAACCACTAGACAGAGAGAAAGGGGAACACAAAGGGAGCAAGAGAGAAAAGAATTGCTTCTCATAGGGAACAAAAAACCTGAGATTCCAGTCATCTGGATAAAATTAGGCTAGGTAAGGCAGCCAATCAATTCAAAAGGTCAGGAAATTAATTTAACTGACAAAAAAATTTCAAGAAAAGTAATTGTACATTTAAAAATCCTCAAAAGTTAGAAAAATCAATAATATTATTTTAAAAAACAATAAACTTAAAAACAAAAATGACCTATTTGATTCAACACAAGGAAAAATAAAAGAGTACCATCCATTCACCAAGTATTTATTAAGCATCTACTATCAGGCATTGTTCTATGTGCTAGAAATACAACCACGAATAAAACAGAGAAGTCTACTACTACTGACTTGTAGTGAAAGAGAAAGTCAAGAGTGAAGAGAGGAAAAGAAGGAAGGAAATTAAGAGCAAACATTTCACATAGTAGGAAGAACTATAAAGACAAATAAAGCAAAAAAAGGAGATGAGAGATGATGGGGGAGGGGGACATTAAATAAGGGGATAAGAAAAGATCTCTCTGAGACAGTGACATGAGAAATGACCTGAATAAAGGAAAAAAGTCATCTAAATAGAAATCTGGAAAAGAAAAACATGACCAAAACCAAAATCCTCAAAGGATGATGTAAAATCTAGAGTATATATGTACTGATTTAGAGTACAGTGCAAAACACTATATAGAAAGCTAAAAAGATGAAAAATATGAAAAGGAAGCTAAAAAATAGGACAGATTAAGGAACTCTGACATATGACTAATAAGAATTCCAGAAGCAGATAATGAAGGGAATGACAGAAAATCAGTATTCAAAATGGGCTTTTTACTGAGAGTTTTCTGAAATTTACAAGAATCATGAGGCTCAGTCAGGAAGGAAAAACTGAGTATTAAAGAAAATAAATCTAAAATAAACATATAGTAATAAAACTGCAGATTATCAAAGATACCAAGAAACCTACAAAAAAAAGACAAAAAAACTTTAATGTTCCAAAGAGAAAAGATAGATTACCTACCAGTGAATGACGATTGTAATGTATTATCATCAAGACAAACATATGTCGTTATTATCAACAATAAATACCAGAAGAAAATGCAACAAGTGAATCAAAGTGCTTAGAGAGAATAACTGTCAACCTAGAATTCTCTATCAAGGAGAACAATCATTCAAATGTAAGGCCAAAAAGAAAACATTTTCAGATATAAAATATTAAGCAAGTTTACACCTACATATCTTTTACCAGAAGAATGAGTATCAAATGAAAATTAGGAATAAGCAAATTTAATCTAGAGGATTGGATTGGTAAGAGAGAGGGAAAGAAAAACTCTACTAAAAATAACACTTCTGAACAAAACAGGGAATTAAAAACATAAGTAAGGAAAATAGCTATATAAATGACCAAATAGATTTTTTAAATAATCAAATAGAGTTTATAGAAATTTAAAATATCACCTGTGATATCAAATGCCTAGTGGATATCTTAAACAGCAGATTATATGTAATTGAACAGAGAACTTGTTAATTGTAAAAAGATCCGTATAAATTCCCAAAACAAAGAATTGAGAGAAAAGAGTGAAGGTAAAACTGAGATAAATGGAAGATAAAGTGAAAAAGTCTAATATATATTTACTCAGATCACCAGAGGAGAACACAGAGAGAAAGAGAACATAGGAATTTAGAGAGAAAGGGACCACTGTAATTATATAATAACTAAGAATTTTTGAGAAATTATGAACAAAATGGCTCTTAAGATTCAGGAAATCTAACATATTGTAAATAGTATAAAGAAAGAAAAATTTACATCCAAAAACTTTTCAATGAAACTGCAGAACACCAAAGACCAACTAATTTTTTTTAAAAGCCAGAAATATAAGAAAAAATAATTACAAAAATAGTGGGCCTACCAATATCAACAAAGAATATCGGGAAACAATGGAAGAAATGTCATCAAAGTGATAGGAGAAAATAACTTACCTTAGAATGGTACTACTAGTGTAACAACCTCTCATTGTTACATTATTGTTAATAAATAATGACTTACTCAGAAAAAAGTAAAACCAAGCCCCCCCCAAAACCCTACAAATAAATAAAGTACAAACAAGGATTTAACCACCAATAGGTAATCGCTGTGTCTGCTGCAGACTGAATTGTGTCCCCACAAAATTCGTATACTGAAGCCATAATCCCTAAGGTAACTGTAATGCCCCATTTCACGTATGAGGACTTCAAAGATGTAACTCGCCCAAAGCAACGTGACTGGTCAATGAGAAGGCCTGTCAGCAGAGAAATCTCTGAATCCCAAGTCTGCAGTATTAACCCCTACACTACACTTAGAATGAAAACAAAGGCAAACACAGAAAATTAGGAAGAACATATTAAAACACAAGGAAAGGTGGCAGAGAGTATTTCAAATTAATCAGTAACCACAATAAATAAAAATAGAATAAGATAATCAGTTAAACATGACTGTCAGAGGCTGACCTAAGCAAGATGGTGGACAGGAATTTCCCCCACAAAAATATGAACAAAAAATGCTAGAGATTGTCTAAAATAACTTTATAGGAGCTCTGGAACATGGCCAAAGGTCTATAGCAGCCAAACAAATGCCCAATCAAGAAAAAGCCACACATAACGGTAAGAAATTCCATGGTCTTTTTACTCAACCTTGCCCCATGGGCAACAAAGCATGTCATAGCAGTGTCTGAAGGAAGCAGCAACCCAGTTCCCAGTTCACTCTCTTAACCAGAGGGAACACAGCGGATCTTATTTGTAATGTTCTAACCTCTCTAGGTGCTGCCTGAGGGGCTGGTCTCTGTTTCACGTGACTCAAAGCTAAGACAAGGACAAGTGGCATAGCTCAGATCTCAGGCTGGGAAAAGCTATAAAAAGCAGCAGTGAGCATTGCTTGTGAAAGCTACCAGGGATTATAGACTTACAGACCCTAGCATAAAAGTTTACAGGTGGAGACATACAATAGATCATCTGAGGACCCACTAAAAAGTTGGAATAAAACTCTTTAGAAAATTAAAACATTTAAAAGCAGTTGTGTATGTAAAGATATTGAAAAAATTACATACATAGGTCCAGGTAAAACACGCCAGAATATGCCCTGATAATTAGTGAAGGTCTTCCCCAGCACAGAGTCAGTCTGTAGACTGGAAAAGGTGATTTTTCTTTCAAATGTTCAATTTTCAACAACAATAAAAATTTTAAGGCATATAAAGAAATAGGAAAATATGGCCCATTAATATGAAAAAAATAAAGTGGCAAAACCATCCATGAAGAAATACAGGCATCAGACACACTAGAAGAAGTTAAAACAAATTTGTTAAATATATTCTAAGAGTTAAATGAAAAAACAGACAAATAAGGAAATCATGAAAAAGATGAGAATATCGACAGAGATAAAATTATTTTTGGAGCTAAAAAATACAGTAACTGAATTGAAATATTCACTAGAGGAGTTCACCAGAAGACTCAAAAGGACAGAAAAAAGAATCTGCAAACTTAAAGGACATTTGAAATTATTAAATCTGAGGAGCAAAAAGAAAAAAAATTGATTGAAGAAAATTTAACAGAGCCTAAGGAACTTTGGTGCACTAGTGTACCCTAATGAACTCTATGGGGAACCATCTAGTGGATGGAATGTATGCAATATGGGAGTATTAGGTGAAAAAGAGAGAAAAGGGGTAGAAAGATTATTTGAAGAACTAATAAGTGAAAACTTCCCAAATTTGATTCAATATATGAACCTACAAATCCAAGAAGTTCAACCCACCCAAGTAGGATAAATCTAAGGAGAACCAAACAGAAGCACATCATAACGAAATTGTTAAAATAGAGAATCATGAAAACAGCAAAAGAAAAGTGACTCATCACATACAAAGGATCCTTAATAAAATTATAAATAGATTTCAGGGCAGAAATTTTGCAGGCCAGTGGGATGATATATTAAACTGATAATTCTATGTGTGACAAAACTGTCCTTCAAAAATGAGGAAGAAGTTAAGACATTCCCAGATAAAGGATCAAGAGCTGAAGGAGATTATTGCCAATGGACCATCCCCACAGAAATGCTAAAGGGAATCCATCAGGTTGAAACGAAAATATGCTAGACAGTAACTCAAAGCCATATGAAGATATAAAGATCTCTTGTAAAAGTCAGCATATGGGCAGACATAAAAACTAGTATTATTGTAATTTTGGTTGGTAACTCCACTTTTTATTTTCTACAGTATTTAGAAGACAAATGCACAAAATTATTATAAATATATGTTAATGGGTATACAATATCTAAAGATGTAACTTGTGACATCAATAACTTAACATGGTGGAGTAGGAATGGTGCTGCATAAGAGTGCAGTTTTGGTATGAGAATGAATTTAAGTTGGTATCAATATAAAATAAATTGTTTTAACTTTAAGATGTTATATGCAACCCCATGGTAATCAAAAAGAAAATATTACTGGAATATTTGCAAAAGGAAATAAAAAAGAATCCAAACAAGAAACTACAAAAAAATCAATGGAAGGCAGCAATGGAGGAAATACTAGATAGAGAAACATTAGGGCATACAGAAAACAACAAAATGTGAAAAGTAACTCCTGCTCTATAAATATTATTTCAAATTTATATGCATTAAACTCACTGATCAAAGGACATAGATTAGGAGAATGGGTAATAAAATATGATTCAACCATATTCTGTGTACTATAGAATCACTTTAGATCTAAGTACATGCATATTTTGAAAGTGAAAGAATAGAAAAAGATGTTCCATGCAAATAGTAACCAACAGAGAGCAAAGGTAGATATACTAATAGACTTTAAGTAAAAAACTGCTACCAGAGATAAAGAAGGACATTATGTATTAATAAAGTGATCAATTTACCAAGAAAATTTAATAGTTATAAACGTATATGTACCAAATATCAGTGATCCAAAATATTTAAAGCAAACATTGACATAACTGAAGGGAAAAATAGCACTACAATAAGAGTAGGAGACTTCAACACTCCAATTTCAATAATGTATAGAACAACCAGGCAGAAGATCAATAATGAAATAGAGAACTTTAATAACATTATAGACCAATTGTAACTAACAGACATACATAGAACTCTCAACCCAACAACAACAAATGCATATTTTTCTCAAGTACACATGAAACATTCCCCAGGATAGAGAATATGATAGGCCACAAAAAGTCTTAATAAATTTGAAAAGATTGAAATCATACAAACTATCTTTTCTAATTATAGTAGATTGAAACTAGAAAATCAATAGCTAAAGGAAAATTCAAAAATTCACAAATATGTGGAAATTAAACAACATAATTTTAACAAGCAAATCAAAGAAGAAATTAGAATAAAGGTTAGAAAATATCTCCAGAAAAATTAAAAACACTATATATCAAAATTAATGGAATGCAGTGAAACCAGTGCTAAGAAGGAAATTTATAACTGTAAACATGTTCATTAAAAGAGAAAAAAGATCTCAAATCAGCAACATAACTTTAAACCTTAAGAACTAGAAAAATAAGAACAAATTAAACCCAAAGCCAGCAGAGGGAAGGAAATAATAAAGATTATTCTTTATTTTAATAAACATTAAAGCAGAGATAAATAACATAGAGAATAGAAAAACAATAGAAAAGTCAACAAAACCAATAGTTGGCTCTTCAAAAAGATCAACAAAACTGACAAATCTTTATCTAGATAGACTAAGAGAAAAGAGAGAAGAATCAAATAACTAAAATCACACTAAATCATTACTACCAATTTCACAGATATGAAAAGGATTATAAGAGTACTGTGGACATTTGCACACCAAAAAATTGGATAACCTAGAGGAAATGGACAAATTCCTAGAAATACATGGCCTACTAAGACTGAATCATGAAGAAATAGAAAATCTGAATAGACCTATAACTAGAAAGTAGATTGAATTCAGAATCAAAAATCTCTCAATAAAGAAAAGCCCTGGACTAGATAGCCTCAGTGGTAAATTCTACCAAATACTTAGTGAAGAATTAATACCAATCCTTCTCAAACTTCCAAAAACACTGAAGAAGAAGGAACATTTCCTAATTGATTCAATGAGGACAAAATTATCCTGATACTAAAACCAGACCAAAACACTACAAGGAACAAAAGCTAAAGACCAATATTCCTGTTGAATGCAGTCATGGGCTGCATAGTGACATTTCCATCAATGATGGACAGCATATATGATGGTGGTCCCATAAGATTAGTATTATATAGTCGAGGTATGTAGTAGGTTATACCATCTAGGTTTGTGTAAGTATACCCTAGGATGTTTGCACAACAACAAAATCACCTAATAAGGCATTTCTCAGAACACATGTCCATCATTAAGTGATGCATGACTATTGATGCAAAAATCCCCAAAAAAATACTACCAAACCAAATGCATCAGCATATAAAAGGAAAATACACCATGATCCAGGGGAATTTATTCCTGAAATGTAAGGATGGTTCAAAATGTGAAAATCAATCAATGTAATACACCACATTAACAGATGAAAGAATAAAAACATGATCATCACAACTGATTCAGAAAAAAAACATTTGACAAAATTCAACACCTTACATGATAACAACACTCAACAAACTCAGAATAGAAGAAAATGCTTCAACATAATAAAGGCCATATATGAAAAACCCACAACATCATACTGAATGAATGAAACTGTTCCTGTATGATCAGAAATGAGACAAGGATGCTCGCTTTTGCTACTTTTATTCAATATAGTACTGGATGTGCTAGCCAGAGAAAGTAGGCAAGAAAAAGAAGTAAAAGGCATCCAATTTGGAAAGGAAGAAATAAAATTATCTCATATTTGCATGGAAGAAGTAAAATTATCTCTGATCAAAGATGACATGATCTTATTACATAGAAAACCCTAAAATTCAACACAAGCACACATACAAATTATCAGAACTAATGAATGACTAATTGCAATTCCAGACGCTAAAACAATCCAAACAGGAAACTAAGAAAACAATTCCATATACGATATCATCAGAAAGAATAAAATACTTGGATATAAACCTAATTACAGACATGAAAGCTTGTAGAATGAAAACTACAAAACATTGCTGAAAGAAATTTAAAAGATCTAAATAAATAGAAAGACATATTGTCTTCATGGATTGCAGACAATATAGTTAAGATGTTAATACTACCCAAAGAGGTCTACAGATTTAATGTAATCCCTATCAAAATCCCAATGATGTCTTTTGCAAAAAAAGAAAAATCTATTAAAAATTCATATGTAATCTCAAGGGACTCTCTCTGAATAGGCAAAATGATCTTGAAAAAGAAGAAAGGAGCTGAGTGACTCCTACCCATCAGGTGACTGCAAAAATATCCACATTAATATGGGTAGAAAAGGCTGAAACATACTCTCCTCACACATGCCACAGCACCATTAAATCAAGAGGGAACCCCCAACTCCCAGCTTCTTTCTGATGAGCAAAGGGTTTAGAGTGAACATCTAGTGCCCCAACTTTTAATATTCCCACCCAAGGGGTGGGCCCCCAAAACACCCATCTCTGAAACTCAACAGGCTCATATTCATGAGACTCACAGGACTACAGCAAACAAAGAAACAGTTTCTAATGGGTGCAAGAGCACTAATCACAGCTATAACCCAGGGCTCAGAGCAGAGGGAGTGAACAAAAATGCCTATCTTCCAGGCATTCCCTGGAAGGTGTTTGCACACTTCATAAGCTGCTTGTCAATGTCCAGCTTCTAATTAGCATGCATCTAGGTGCTTACTGCGATCATCCCTGAATCTCAAAAGAGCTGGTAGGCACTTTTCCCTCCTTTTTCCTCCAGCTCACTCCAACAATAAAACTAAGTCACCAGCATCTGCCTGGAAGGAGTTTGTCTACTTATGTAGTATCCCAACTTTTAAGGTTGCTATTCTGAGGGATGGGCCCCCAAATCATCTACCTCTGACAGCCAACAGCAATTGCATTCACAAAATTCACAGGATAATAGCAAACAAAGAAGGAGTTTCCAATGGGTGCAGGAATATTCTTTATGGCTATACACCTGTGCTCAGCACAGACCGAGCAAACAAAAATGCCCATCTCCCCGTTTCTTCCTGAAAGAGGTTTAAATGCATATTTTCACCACTGCTGCTTGCAGGTCCAGCTTCTAATCAGTCTGCATCTAGATGCTGACTGCAATCCTCCTCATTTGGAGATGTGAACTGTGACATCAAAAACATAAAATGTGAATGGAGGTGTAAAAATGTAGAACTTTTGTATGCATTCTAAGTTATTATCAGCTTAAAATAGACTGTTATAACTATAAGATGTTTTATGTAACATCAGAGTAACTACAAGGCAAAAAGCTATAGTAATACACAAAAGATAAAGAGAAAAGAATCAAAGCATATGGCTATAAAAAAAAGCATTGAATCACAGGAAGAGAGGAGGAAAAGAACAAAGGAGCTACGAACCAGCCAGAAAACAATTAACAAAATGACAATAGTAAGTCTGTAACTATCAATACTTTAAATGTAAATGGACTAAATTCTCCAATAAAAAGGCATAGAGTGTCTGAAAAAGAAAAAAAAAAAAAGACCCAACTATATGCTGCCCATAAGAGACTTTAAGGATATACATAGACTCAAAGTGAAGGGATGGAAAAAGATATTCCATGCAAGAGGAAATTGAAAGACAGCAGGGGTAGCTATACTTATATCAGACAAAATAGAGTGTAACAAGCCAAAAATGGCAACAAGAGACAAAGAAGTTCACTGTATAACAATAAAGGGGTCAAGAGGATATAACAATTGTAAGTATTTATGCACCCAACATCAGAGCATCTAAATATGTAAAGCAAATGTTAACAAATCTGAAGGGAGAAATAGACAGCAATACAATAATAATAGGGGATACTCTACATTGAACAATGGATAAATCATTCAGACAGAAAAATCAATATGAAAATATTAGACTTAAACTACATGTTAGACCAGATGGACCTAACAGACATATACAGACATTCCATCCAACAGCGGCAGAATACACAACTTTTCAAGCATACATCTTTTCCCATCACCATGGTGTGAAACTAAAGATCAATTACAAGCAGAAAACTGTAAAACTCAGAAATATGTGGAAACTAAACAACATCCTCCTGAACAGCCGGGAGGTAAAAGAAAAAAATCAAAAAATATCTTGAGACAAATGAAAATGGAAACATGGCATACCAAAACTTATGGGATGCAGCAAAAGAAGTTTGAAGAGAAAAGTTCATAGTCATAAATGCCTACACTGAGAAAGAAAGATCTCAAACAAAGTTAATAGCCTAACTTTTCTCCTCAAGAAATTAGACAAAGAAGAACAAACTAAGCCCAAAGTTAATAGAAGGAAGGGAATAACAAATATCAGAGTGGAAATAAATAAAGTAGAAACTAAAAAGGCAACATAAAAGATAAATGAAAGGAAGAACTGGATTTTTTGAAAACATAAAATTCACAAACCTGTAGCTAGACAAATTAAGAAAAACGAAGACTCAAATAAATAAAATCAGAAATGAAAGAGGAGACATTACAACTGATAACACAGACATATTAAGGATCAGGAGAGATTATCATGAACAATTATACACCAACAAATTAGATAACCTAGAAGAAGACGGTGAATTCTAAGAAACATACAACCTGCCAAGACTGACTCATGAAGAAATAGACAATCTGAACAGGACAATTTATAGTAAGGAGATTGAATCAGTAATCAGAAATCTCCCAACAAAGGAAGGTCTAGGGCCATACAGTTTCACTGGTGGATTGTATCAAATATTTTAAGAAAAATTAATACCAGTCCTTCTAAAACTCTTCCACAAAATGGAAGAGGAGGAAATACTTCCAAACTCATTTTATGAGGCCAGCATCATCCTGATATTGAAGCCAGGCAAGGACACTGTAAGTAAAGAAAATTTCAGGCTAATATCCCTGATGAACATAGATGCAAAAGTCCTCAATGAAATATTAGCAAACTGAATTCAACAGTACATTAAAAGGATCATACACCACGATCAAGTGGAATTTATACATGGATGCAAGAATGCTTCAACATAAGCAAATCAATAAATGTGATACACTACACTAGCAACATGAAGAATAAGAATCATGTGATCATCTGAATAGAAACAGAAAAAGCACTTGACAAAATTCAGCATCCTTTCATAATAAAAACTCTCAACAGATTGGGCATAGAAGGAACATACCTCAACATAATAAAGCCCATGAATGACAGGTCCACAGCTAACATCTTCCTCAAAGGTGAAATCCTCAAAGCTTTTTCTCTAAGATCGGGAACAAGACAAGGATGCTCACTTGTGCCACTTTTATTTAACATACTATTGAAAGTCCTAGCTAGAGTAATTAGTCAAGAAAAAGAAATAAAATACATTCAAATTGGAAAGGAAGAAGTTAAATTGCCTCTGTTCATGGATGACATAATCTTATATATAGAAAACTCTAGAGATGCCATCAAAAAACTGTTAGAATTACTCAACAAATTCAGTAAAGTTTCAGGATACAAAATTAGTTGCCTTTCTGTACAGTAACAACAGATTAATTGAAAGAGAGAAATTAAGAAAATCCCATTTACTCTAGCATCAAAAAGAAGAAAATACAAATAAATCAAACCAAGATGATGAAAGACGTATATACCGAAAACTATAAAACATTGATTAAAGAAACTAAAGAATATACAAATAAATAGATATTCCATATTCATAAGTTGGAAGAATTAACATTATAAAAATGTCCTTACCATCCCAAAAGGCAACCCTTGTTGGTAGAAAGGTAAACTGGTACAGCCACTATGGAAAACAGTATGGAGGGTCCTCAAAAAATTAAAAATAGAGGGCCAGCCTGATGGTGTAGTGGTTAAGTTCTCACGCTCCGCTTCAGTAGCCCAGGGTTTCCCGGGTTCAGATCCCAGGCATGGACAGATGCATCGCTTGTCAAGCCATGCTGTGGTAGTGTCCCATATAAAGTAGAGGAAGATGGGCATGGATGTTAGCCCAGGGCCAGTCTTCCTCAGCAAAAAGAGGAGGATTGGTAGGGGATATTAGCTCAGGGCTAGTCTTCCTCCCCCCAAAAATTAAAAATAGAACTACCATGCGATCCAGCAATCTCACATCTGGGAATATATCCAAAAGAAAAAATATTACTGGCTCAAAAAGATATCTACACTTCCATGTTCATTGCAGCATTATTCACAATAGCCAAGGAATGGAAAGTGTTTGTCGATGGATGAATGCATAAATAAAATGTGGTATGTATGTATACAGCTGAATATTATTCAGCCTTAAAGAGAAAGAAGAAAATCCAGCCATTTGTGACAATATGGATGCACCTAGAGGACATTATGCTAATGAAATAAGCCACACAGAAAAAGATAAATACTGCATGGTAACACTTATATGTGAAATCTAAAAAAAAAATAGTCAAACTCATAGAAACAGACAGTAGAATGGTGGTTTCTAGGGGCTGGAGTGTGGGGGAGATAGGGAAAAGCTGGTAAAAGGATACAAACTTTCATTTATAACGTGAATGAGGTCTGAAGATCTAATGTGTAACACGGTGACTCTAGTTGATAATACTGTATTGTATAATTTAAATTTGCTAAGAGAGTAGAACTTAAGTGTTCTCACCAAAAGAAATTAATTAATTAATTTGTGAGATGAGGGATGTGTTAATTAACTTGATGCAGAAGTTCTTTCACAATATATGTGTATATCAAATCATCATATTGACATTTTAAGTATATCACAATTTTATTTGTCAATTATACCTCAGTAAAGCTGAAAAAAATAAAAACATTCATGCATCAAAAGATATTATCAAGAGAGTGAAAAAAACAACCCACAGAATTGTACAAAATATTTGCAAATCATATACCTCATAAAGGATTAATATGCAGAATATGTAAAGAACTCCTACAATTCAACAATGGCGAAAAAACAAACAACCCATAAACAATGGGCAATGGATGCGAATAGACATTTCTCTAAAAATAATATACAGCTGACTAATAAGTATATGGAAAGAAGCTCAACATCACTAATCGTTAGTGATATGAAAAGTAAAACCACAATGAGATAGCACTGACACACATTAGGATGGCTATTACCAAAAAATGTTATCAAGGAGGTGAAGAAATGGGAAACTTTATGCGTTTCTGATTGGAAACCTTATGTAGCTGCTATGCAAAACAGCATGGTTGTTCCTCAAAAAATGAAATACAGAATTATCTTATGACCCAGCAATTCCACTTCTAGTATACACCCAAAATAATTGAAAAAAAGGACTTGAACTGATATTTGTTTATCACTTTTCATTGCAGCAGTATTCACAATAGCCAAAAGGCAGGAAGAACCCCAATGTCCATTGATGAATGAACGGGTAAACAAAATGTGGTATAGACATAAAATGGAAAATTATTCAGCCTTAAAAAGTAATGAAATTCTGACACATGCTATAGAATGGATGAACCTTAAAGATATTATGCTAAATGAAATAAGCTACACACAAAAGGAAAATATTGTATGATTTCATTTATATGAGATATCTGGTATAGTCAAATTCATAGAGACAGAAAATAGAATGGTGGTTGCCAGGGGTCGGGGGATGAGGAATTGGGAATTATTGGATAATGAGTACAGAGTTTCAGTTTGGGAAGATAAAAAAGTTTCAGAGATGGATGGTGGTGACAGTTGCACAGCAATGTGAATGTACTTAATGCCACTAAACTGTACACTTAAAGGTGGTTAAAATAATAAATTTTGTGATGTCTATTTTACCACAATAAAAAAGTGACTGTCAGGATTTTTTTTAACCACCTGTGTTTATTCAAAAGAGAGTTAGTTATAATATGAGAACACATAAATGTTGAGAGCAAAATGATAAAATCTTGTCCACTTGGTTATAAACTACAGACTGGCAAGTTGATCACTAAGATAATTTTCTTTCCCTACTAGACAAACAGCTGCACTTCATTTCACAGACTGCCTTGCAGTTAGGTTAGAACATGATTGAGTTCTGACAAATGAAAAGTGGGCAGATGTGCCATATGGCTACAACCCACGCTGGCCTATAAAATATAGTCAATTACAATCCTCTTTCTCTTTTGAAGACAGATGACGTCAAAGACTTAAGAATCCTCTCCACTTTGAGCACTTGCAGTGTTATGGAATGCCAACAAAGAATCTCTTAATCTATGGCTCTAGGGACAAAGGTCAGATAACAGAAAACTGGTAGTGTGTGGGTTGTTACTTCTAGGGCTGACAATCAATTAGAAGAAAACAAGAATAAACTGGTTTGGAAGCAAAAATGAAATGTAGAAAGGGTGCAAAAAGTGAGGGTTAAATGGAGTCAGAAAAGCTTTTTCCGGACCTAAGTGAAAGGAAATAACATTGAAAAAGCCTGTGAGCTATAAAGGCGCAAAGATTCAGCCCTACAGAAAAGATCTGATTATGAGTGCGTCCTTCCCGTCCAAGCCTGATGGCCTCAGGTGGTTGCCATTAAATTGAGAGATAAGTAAGAGAAAGTATAAATGAGAATTTTGTCTAGAAAAAGTTATAATGTAGTTACTGAAACATGGAAGCAAATAGATTAGACATCTACTAAGTTTTTTGTCTCAGTTTTTTTTTAGAGCTATGGTGCATACATTTTATTGTTTATTAAAACAAACTTGGCAACTTGTCAAAAATACATTTTCTTTGTCCTTGTTCCAACAGAGTCTAACTTGCTAAGTCTGAAGCGTGCCTCCAGCATCCACTATTCTATACTTTCTCATTTGAAATAATCTCAGACTTACAGTAAAAAAGTGCAGAGAATTCCATATGCACTTCACCCAGATGTTAATATTTTACTATCACTTTCACTTTATTATTCTCTGTCTTCGACTCTTTCTCTCGATTCTTTTTCCAGATTATTCAAAAAATAAATTGAAAACAAGATGCTCCTTTACTCCTGAAGATTTGGATGTATATTTCCTAGCAACAAGGGTATTATGTTATATAACCAGTTACTATCAAATTCAGGAAACTGATATCTACAAAATATTAGAATCTAATTTATTATCCTTATTCAAATTCTGTCACTTGGCCTACAAAAATTTTTCACAGAAAAGAAAAATCTGATCCAGGATTCAGTTGCATTTAACTGTGTATCTTTATTCTTCTTTAATCTGGATCCATTTCTCAGTCTATTGTCCACGGCCTTCATATTTTAAGAGGTCAGGCCACTTATTTTGTAGAAAATGTCCCAATTTCTGTTTGTGTAATATTTCCTGATGTTTACATATAGTTTATGTATTTTTGGTAAAAATAACATAAAAGTGACGCTTTGTCCTTCATAGTACATCATATCAGGAGGCATATCTTATCTTCTGCACCATTACTTGTGATGTTACCTTTGATTACTTTGGTTAAGCTTGTGTCTGCCATATTTCTTCACTGTAAATTTAATGTTTTTTCCTTTGTAATTTGTAAATCTATTATGGAAAAATAATTTGAGATATGTAAATTATTCTGCTTCTCATTAAACTTTCATCCACTAGTTTTAACATCCCTTGATGATTCTTGCTGTGAATAGTTACTGCTATGGTGCTTCTCAAATGATGATTTCCTAATTTCATCATCAATTCTACACTTAGTTTGCATTATATTCTAAGGAAAAATCTTTCCATTCTCCCCCATCTATTTATATATGTGTTTATTTATATCCATATGCACTCAGGCATCCTTATTTGATTCTATGATTTATAATCCATTAATAACATATTTATTTCAATGTTTGAATTGGACCAGATTTGGTAAGCATTCCTTCAGGAATGCTCCTATGTCCTTTAGACATGTCCCACTATTCTTTGAGTACAATCCTATTTTCTGGTGCAACAAGATGTTCCAGGCTTATCCTGTACTTTTCTTGCCCCGGTGGTGGCTAAAATCCATTTTTAGTGACCCACAGGGCCCCAAGGGTTAGGAATTGTGATAATCTACATATTGGAGGAGGGCCACCTGTAGAGAGACATAGAGGATAACCTGGGGATTGCTGGGCTCAAGGAGATGGGCTTTATCTGGGGAGAAGAAGAAACCAGTTATGTGTCAAGCTTCTGTGAGGAGATTTGGTTCTTTTTAGTGAAGAATGGTATTTAGAAACAAGATCTAGTGTCTAGGTGTGCTGTTGTTACCAGAGCAGCATTACTTCTGGACAACACACTGAGGCTTCTGATATCCTAGAGTCTTGGGCTTTTGCCAAATTGACAGATGAAAATTTTATATTGTTGGTGTGCGTTTTGCCTTTTCTAATTGTTAGTGAGGGTGAATACCTTTTTACGTGTTTAAGAGAAGTTTTCCAACTTTTGTGAATTGTCCTCATTATTCTGCTTATTTCTCAATCAGATTTTATTTGTCTATTTTCCTTCTTTAATGAAGAAAGTTTTCTTTTACTTATTTATAGCCATATGTATCAATCTTTCTTTTACTATCAATGGATTTTTAATCATAGTTGGAAAACTACACTCAATTTCCAAGTGAAATCACTCATTTTTTTTCAAGGGCTTGTATGGCTTATGAAAATTTAATTTCTCTTTCTCTCTCTCTTTTTTATTTTAGTTCCCTGATCTGTTTACTCAAAATATAACCAGCTGTCCCAGCACCATTTTTTAGTATGTTCATCTTGGCCACAATGTTTTGAGACATCAAGTTTTATTATAGATTAAAATTTCATGTATATGAGCTTTCGATTCTATTCTACTGGTCTGTTTATCTAGTCATGAGCCTGTGCCATACTGATTTAATTAGTAAAGCTTTATAGTATGTTTTATAGTATGTCTGATAAGCTAATTCCTCCTTGTAGCTTTCTTTTTTAGTATTTTCCTGCTCCTTTGCATGTTTGCTTTCCATATGAATTTTATTATCAACATTTATAGCTCTATAAACAAATACGTTAGAATTTTTACTGGGATTACATGACATGTCCCATCTACCTTAGGAAAAATTAACATTTTTATGATATTGAGTCATCCTATCCAAGAACTTTCCACTAGTTCATATTTACTTGTCTTTCAGGAATGTTTTGCATTTTTTTTGCTTATCAGTTTTGCCCACTTCTTATAAGTTTATTCCTAAATATTTTATATTCCTTGTTGCTATTGAAAGTGTAGTTTTGTCCAACATATCTTCCAACTAGTTACTCTTTGTGTATAGGAAAGTTATTGATTTCTATGTATCAATTTTATATCCTCCTACCTTACTAAAAACTTTTATCTTTTTTAGTTATTATTATCATTGGTTCTAAAGGGTTTGCCAGATATAGTATTATAGTATATATAGGCTTCAAGATGTAGGGGATTTGCCTATTTTTTAATTGATTTGCAGGAGTTATTTATATTTTAGTTTCTTATATGTGTACAGTTTAGATATGTCTTCCTTTCCCTTTTTATTTTTTATAATGTAGTGTTTTAATAAGCAGGGATTTTTAATTATAATGTAATCAAAGTTATCAATCATTTTATTCATGGTTAATATTTTTTTGTTTAAGAAAATTTCCCCACCATGAGTTTGCCAAGATATTTTCCATATTTACTTTTAAAAGTTTAAACCTTAGACTTTCACATGTCTATTTTCTGTATGACATAATGTAGATATTTGCTTCCTTTTTTTCTCCTGTATTGGAAACAATTGTCCTCGCTCCATTTATCAACTAGTCCATCTATTTCCCAGTGATCTGCAATGCCACCTTCCTAGTGTATTGAATTTCTATACATGCATCTGTATCTAGATTCACCTTAATTTCTCAATTGACTATCCTTTCACCAATTCTTTACCACGACTTCATAATATCCTTTGCCATTTGGTTGTATATGTTCTCTTTAGTTTTTCACTTGGCCATCCTGCAAGTGTCATCAAAACTGTCTATGACCAAATGTTTAAGGCCAGTGGTTTTTAAAGTGTGTTACTAGGACCAGCAGCTTCAATATCATCTGGAAAACTTGTTAGGAATACAAATTTTCAGGCCTCATCACAGATCTAACAAATTAGAAACTCTGCAGTGGACTCAGAAAGCTGTGATGTAACAAATCCTACAGGTGATTCTGATGGATGCTCAATTATGAAAACCACCGACTTAAGCTCGTCCATCCTGATCACCAAGTCTTGAATCCCTGACTCCTGATCACATAAGGTGATTCACAACCTGTGAATGCTGAGCTGGCAGAAGAGAGCTGGAGTCAACACAACTACGGTTGTGTCCTGACCACCAATCAAGCCAGGAGAGGAACCAGTACTTTCCTAATCATGAGGTACATTTCCTGAGCTCACAAACTGGGATTTTTCTATTGGAGTCTGAAGTCTGAAGTGCATTGCCCCAGAGTGTGGTGGGCACAAGGGGAACTACACACCTGATACCGTTAAATCTTTGTGAGTGTTTTCATAAAAATCACGGCTTCAGCACAGCCAGTGTGTGTCTGGCTTAGTCATTTGCTTTAGTTTACAAGACATTCCTTTATTTCTTGTTCACTTTATTTTTGTATATTTCCTTTACATAAATTATCTGTTTCTTTTGTGTACTCTATGGAAATTGATTTTTATTAATTTCCTTGCTAACCTCATTTGTTAGTTCTAATTCTTTGACTATAGAGTTTTTGAGTTTTTTTCAAATAGTTAATCATATCATCAGTAAGTAATAAAAATTTTATTTTTCTTTCATATTCGTTATACATTTCAATCACTTTTTCTTCTTTTATAGCACAGGCTAAGGCACTGAAGATAAATACCTCTAATGTGTTTCACTAAAAACAATAATATATGCTACAGGTTTTAGACAAATATGCTTTATGAGGTTAAGGAAGTACTTTTATATTTCTAAGTTATTAAGATGTCATGAATAATCTTAACTCTCATCAGATCATTTTCCTGCATCTTAAATATTTCTATTTGAATTTGTAATGATGGAAAATAACTTCCAGAGATTTTCTAACACTGATCCACCCTCACATTCCTGAGATAAAGGCAAATTTCTCATCATATGTTGTTGTTTATAAACACAACAGGATTTGTTTGGTTAACATTTTGATTATGATATTTTTCCTAAGTTTAAAAGTGAGATTGTCTCGTCTTTTCTTTCTCACGTTGCCCTTGTTTGTTTCTCTTTTCAAAGTTGTATTATCTGCCTAGAATGAGTTGGAGTGTTTTACCTATTTTCTTGATATCAGAAAGACTGTTTACGTGATTGAAATCGTGTTCTCCAAAGTTCACTATGGCTCAGTTGTCAAATCATGAGAGCCTACTGTTTAACTTGTGTAAAGATTTTAAACCAGTGATTTATTTTCTTGATTAATTTAATCACTTTTTATAATCTTTTACTCATCAGCTCATTTAGTGACCCTATTTTTAATATCTTAAAATATTTACTGCATAGATATTTCATATTGCAACTTTGATGATTCCAGTACCTGGTGTCTTGGGAATCAAAATCTGCAGATTGTTGCTTCTTCTCACTCCCACTCCTGGCTTGTTTTCCTTGTTTGGTAAAAATTGATTGTGAGCCTATACATGGTTGATCATTTTTTTTTCTGTTGCAGCTCTACCCAGCATAAGTGTGCAGTAGTTAAGTTTTTCTTTTTTCCTTTTCCAGTTTTATTGAGAAATAATTGGCATGCATCACTGTATAAATTTAAGGTGTACAGCATGATGGTTTGATTACATGTATTGTGAAATGATTAGCAGAATAAGTTCAGCTGACATCTATCTTCTACTCATATAGATACAATAAAAAGAAAAAAGAAAAGGAATGTTTTCCTTGTGATGAGAACTCTTAGGATTTACTCTCTTAACAACTTTCCTATCTATCATACAGCAGTGTTAGCTCTAGTTGTCATGCTGTACATTACATTCCTAGTATTTATTTATCTTATACCTGGAAGTTTGTACGTTTTGACCACCTTCCTCCAATTCCCCTTTCCCCCTCCCCTTGCCTCTGGTAATCACAAATCTGATCTCTTTTTCTATGAGTTTGGTTTTCTTCCCTCCCAAATATAAGTGAGATCATGCAGTATTTGTCTTTCTCTGCCTGACTTATTTCACTTAGCATAAATGCCCTCAAAGTCTATCCATGTTGTTTCAAATGGTAAGATTTCCTTGCTTTTTTATGGCTAAATAATATTACACACAACTTATTTATCCATTCATCCATCAGTGGACACTTAGGTTGTTTCCATGTCTTGGCTATTATCAATAATGCTGTTATGAACATGGGAGTGCAGATTTTCAAGTTAGTGTTTTCATTTCCTTTGGATATATTCCCAGAAGTGGAATTGCTGGTCATATGGTTGTTGTATTTTTTTTTTTTTGAGGAGAAGGAGGATTGGCCCTGAGCTAACATCTGTTGCCAATCTTCCTCTTTTTCTTTTTTATCCCCAAAGCCCCAGTATATAATTGTGTATCATAGTTGTAGAGTTGTAGCTCTTCTATGTGGGATGCCACCACAGCATGGACTGATGAGCGGTGAGATTCAAACCTGTGAACCTGGGGCTGCTGAAATGGAACACGCAAACTTTACGCCACCAGACCAGCCCCGGTTGTTGTATTTTTAATTTTTTGAGGAAACTCTATACTGTTTTCCACAGTGATTGTACCAATATACAATCCTATATACGATTAATCTTAATCCTCAAATTCCTTAGAGCCTAAACTATGGATGCCATCACCCAGATAGGAAGTTAATTTGTTTCTGCTAGGATCTGGATTTGGTAGGCAGGAGAGGAGGACCAGTTAGTTCCCTTTAAGGGTCCCGGCTAAAATGCTCAGTGGACATTTTACTTCTCCACATTATTTGAGAGCCTGACTCTTATGTCTTGATTCCTGTAATGGTGTCATTATTTGCCCTCAGCACAGCCTCAGCTTTAGAATTAATTTACTGCTCACTGCTCCCCACTTAGTTTCAGTTCAAGCATTTGTTAAAGTAATAATTGGCAATATCTCTTCCTGAGGCCAGCAATGTACTTTAAAAGTATGTTTTATCAAGGATCCTGTTGTTTTCTTAACAGGAGAGCTCTTCAAAGTATCTAGGTAGGCAAACTAATGGAAGTGGAAGTTCTTTTTAATTTTTCAATTAAAAAAATTGCCGTGAATATAGACTTTAATCTCCAAAGGGCATTTATGCTAATTGGACATCATGAGTAGCAGTATTCAAATAGGTATGTAAATACATTTGTTATTACTTATAGTAAGACATATATTGTGCATAAAATATTCATTATTAGCATCACCAGTTACTCTCTAATTTGTGTTTCCAGTTTGACCTCTCCAGTGAGCATGAGATTAACACATCGATGACCTAGTCAGTATTTTCACTTGGGTTTCTAGTAAACATATCAATTTGAATGTAGCCAAAGAGAACACTAGCTATCCCTGCTTTACATCAACCTCCTCTTCTTTGTCATCTCAGTTGATGGCAAAAGCATTCACCTAGATCTCCTCCAAGGAGAAACCTTCAGCTCCTGATGCTTCTTTTTCTGTAACCCCTCGTTCCTATCCATAGACCTAATCATTCATTCTGTAGGCTAATCACTTTATCTCTAGTTATAATGAGTGTTTTGACTTGTTCAATGACTCTCCATTTCTGAGGCTAAAAAGTTAATCTTAGTCACCAATATCTCTCATCTGGACTGTAGCAGTAGACTATAAATGAACTTTATTTCTTGGCCAGGTATTAAGGAAACCCATGTGATTGTTTCTGAAGATGGGCTTGGAGGTTGGGAGTCTTGTTTGCTTGTTATTCATCCAGACATCTTGGAAACCAACAGTGGCAGATGAGTTTTTGTACTTTGACAGAAAGATGTGGCACATTGCTTCAAAATAATAAAAGGGTGGGGGAAATTTCCCAGGAGGAGACTAAAGCTATCTGGAAATAATGGCGACTCTGAAATTGAAGTAAGATGAAAAATGGGAATGAAAAGTTTTAGCTATTCCTTAAGGAATTTGTCTTTAATTGCACAGTTTGCCTTGTCTAGGTCCCAAACATATGTATATTCTATCACTGTTTAAGTTTGTCAAAGTTCTTCAAGAACAGAATGGAAGAATGTGCCCAGCAGAGGTTCAATAAATCCTGAAAGACTATTAATGACTTTAAACTGGTCTGTAACCAGGACACCGTTTAGAGTACATTGAAGATAAATTCTGGAAAAAAATACATTACCTCTCCCACTTGGATGTGCCTGATCATGATAGGATAATATTACTGAAGGCCATGGATGCCAAATGACAGTAACACAAATGGCTTAAGGGAGAGTGTAGTAGCTTTGGATTCAAGAGGCTCTGGTTCACATCTTGATTCTGCCATTGATTAGCTTTATTGGCTTGATGAACTTATGCAACTTCTTTGAGTTTCAGCTATATCATCTGTAAAATAAAAACAATAGTAATTTTAATATGGAACTGCCAACTTTTTGTGATTAATAAATGAAAAAGTAAGTAAAAGCACCTTCCACTTTATCTGACATTATTAGCATCTCTTAAATGTGGGTTCTTTTCTCCTGTTTCTCTGAATGCGGTTTGTCTTTATGTGCACATGTGTGTATATGTGTGTCTGTATATGAATCTGAGGGTTGGTCTTTTTTATTTAGAAGGTGGGGAGAAGGACTCTGTACCACAGGAAGGTATAATTTTGTTGTTGTTTAGAAATACAAACTGCACTAGTTTTATCTTTCAAACTTTATGCTTCCTGACCTTTGTATTTTAATTTCTTCCAGGCTGTATGCATGATAATTAGAATCCTAAATGTTCTGAATAGTTTTCTAATGGCAAAGAAGGAAAAATGTCTTAGCAGTTAAAAAAAAATGTTTCTAAGTTTAATACCTAGCAAGTCCCACCTTCTTTTTAAATTTCTGAGATTTATGGCACAAATGACATTAGCTTGAAAAGTAGAAGGGTCTCCTCACATGGGCTCTTATCAAGGAGTTTGACCTTGACACTGAACTCGCCCTGATTAAATGCCTGCTCTGAATAATGAGTCTTCCAAGAACCAAGCCTCCTGAAAAATGGAACACTAATATCGAACCATTCCTTTCTTCCTGTGCGGACCCCCCTGAATCTCAAGGTGACTTTTCAGAGCAGCATAATTCATTGTTACTAAACAATTACTAGAAAGATGTGGCTCCAAAGCCATTGCCAGGTCTCAGGGTAGCCAGGAAGAGCTGATTGTTCTCAGTGCTCTGGCAGCCAAGCGGTTCTGCCTCATTCCCCCTGTGGCTCCTTGCTCTGGGCAAGAAATGCTTTTCTGGGTGTTCTCAACTCTTAGTTATTCCTCAAAGGAGCTCAGTGGCCCCTGAGTCCCAGGATGATCTGAAAGAGACCAAAGACTCATCCTATTCTATTGGACTTTCAAACCTACATAAAACATCTAATGTTTTTATCAGGAGCTGACTCAAATGTGAGAGAGAATAAAAAGAAAATGTAAATGTGTGGAGTGAATAAAAAGCTATCTTAACCACCAGACCTAATATATTCATTCATTTAATGAGCACCTGCTATGTGACCTGTGTTATGCTAGAAACTGAAATAACAGAGGTAAAATCAAACATATTCCGTCCTCATGACACTCAGTCAAATTGGGCAGTGACGGGGGGACTAGCTACCTATTTTGTAGTTTTTAATATTTGACTAAATGTGGTGTGTATTTCACTAGGACTCAATTTCTAGCTCACAGTGACCAGGTTCAGCCAATCAAACACACCTCCCTGGGACTCACTTCATTGGCTGTGACCCAGAAAAACAGGAACAATGAAGGCAATAGCTTTGGGAGCCCAGAAGCAGAGATCATTGTTTTCAGTGGCAACACCGAGTCTCCAGGGCTGGGAGCTACAACATCGTTTGCTCGGTGGTAGCAGTGGCAATGTCCCCCCATGCTGGTTCTGTAGTGTTTTTATTGGCGGCAGTTCTTTTCCTGCCTTATATCTAAGCCTGGTTCTCTAGCATTTTCTACAGTTTTATGAACTACCTAATATCCTTTCAATAACTCGTTTGCAGCTTAAACTGCAGTCAATTTCTGTTACTGCTTTCTTTTCTTTTATTTCTTTCTATTAAGAACCCTGTCTGATGAAAAGACTATGTGTGTGTGTGTGTGTGTGTGTGTAGGTATACAACTCCCCATAAAATATTAAAATTATAAAAATACTAAAATGATGAGGATCTACTAGAATATAAACTTCATGAAAGCAAGACATTATGGGTTGATTTCTCTGTTGTATCAGGTATTCAGTAAATATTTGTAGAATGAGTGAATGAATGAATGAATGAATGAATCTTTGTTGTTTGACTATCTGGATGCATATAGCTTATGTTAACCTTTTCAGCAATTGATAGATTTGGACCCAAGGAAAAATTTCACATAAACTGTGTATTCATATATTTTAAATAATTTTGTGGCTGTCTGCTTTAGAATCACCCAGAAATATGCAAGTACCTGACATTACTACGGCTGACTTGCAGAATCATGCTGATACCTCATAACACCTGAGGGAAATGCTAATATCCTCTACTGAGCCCACCCCAATCTTCTATAGAATATTCTTCCTCTCTGTGTGGGGCAAATACAAACCTCAAGGCAAAATCTTATAGAAGTCCCCCACATTTCTGAGATACAATGGTTTAGATTTAACTGTTGATAAATAAAATGGCAAGCAATAGGATATATTGGAGTATATGAGGAAGCCATTTTGTGTAAAACTAATTCGACCTGACCTTGTTTTTCCAAAAGGGCCTGGCTGGCCTTTGAACATGCATTGTATATCTGCTTTGAGCATTTACCCTGTCCCAGAGACAAGAACAAATGCCCTTAAGATAAGGATGCAACTTCCCCCACATTGACATTTCCTTAAGCATAAACATTTCTCCATAGGCTAGGATTTTATTGCTGTGCTCATCCTGTGACCACCCAACTCGAGACAGCAGATCTGACACCTGCTGTGCCCATCAATCACTGTGCCCATCAATCACTGTGCTGACAGGACAATCTTGTGACTATTGTAAAAAGGATATTGCAATCATATGTGATATATGCTCTTTGATGGTATGTAATGACTCTGTACACCCCCCTTCTTTGGTGCTCTTCCTTCCTTGGGGAAGGAAGGCCCCAGGCTATATGGTCCTCAAATTTGGCTTATAATAAACTCACCCCAATTTTGATTTATAGATTGGCTATTGATTATTTGCATCAACACTGACAATTTTCAAGGGAGAAAGGAACAGATTTCTGCTAAATAATTTGTCATCTCTTTAACACTGACTTTCGTTCCATGTTCCCTTACTCATGAAATAGGGAGGTGCAGGAACACACAGGCTTGTGCATCAATTCCATTGCTTTTGTTTTGCACACATTATGTTAAGAAAGGGAGGTGAAGAGAAGCTGAGTTATGGCTGTGCAGCCTGCTTGCTCACAGCATCATCTGCTACTCTTCTGCCCGCACATCCAAGAAGCAGATATTCAGTGAGACTTGCTTATGTCCCACTAGTAAGAGGGCATCTACCAACTTGCTTCCCAGTCAGCCAGCATCAGTTAATGAGGACTTGATGCCATTTCTGAGTAATAACAGTAGAAAAAGATGGCAAGTCTGCACTTTCAAGAAAAATCCATAGTTTTCTTTAAAAAAAAAGCTAGCCTAAATTTCAGTTAAAGTAACAATTAATAGTAGTACAACTGAAGATGTCTCATTTCTCTGACAATCAAACCCATTGTATGGACATGATGGCTGAGATCTATCTTTCCCTCTGATTGCTGACTACATGGGCACTGAGAAATGTGCTTTTATTTATTTATTTTTGCCTAAATTTGAATACATTTGAGGGAAGGCTCTTCAGTAGTGGAGAAACTCATTCTGCAGAAACATTTATTCTCAAAAGGGTAATTTAAAACACACACACACACACATACACACTGACATTCATTTCTTCTTGTAATTATATTTTTAGATGATTGCTTGTGTATTTTCTCACTTGAAAATGGAAATGAAAAGATTGATGACTTGAGTTGATTTAATTTGCCCAGGGAGAGGAAATCCCACCCTGGTTCTGTGATAGGGAGCTTGTTATCTGTTTCATTGCTCGGTCTATAAAACTGCAGGATGCTGGGATCACCTCTTTTAGACCATGGTTTATTTGGGTTTTAAAACACCCCCTATATAGAAATTTAAATCACTGGAAGGTATTGCCCTGGCTAGGTCATGCACTCTCTCTTTCATTGTGCTTTAACTAAATGTGAACAGAAGACAAACAAACTTAAATCTTCTTGGCACAAGAAAGAGTTGAGATACCATTGAGCTCAATATTGTTTTCAACATTATTAAAACCGAAAGAAACCGAGACTCAAAAAAGGAAGCAAATTGCCCCAAAGTCACACTGTTCAGTAGCCATAAAGCCCGGCTGGCTTCTGGTTCTCTGCCTGGTCCTGGGCTCTTTCCAGATTTATTAACTGGTGGCTTTTTATCATGATCTTTGTGAAGAAAATAGATGCCCAGTAGGAAAAGGAGATGACGAGCTATGGGACAGGAGAGAATTCTCTAGGGATATTTTCAGAAAAACATTCTATGTGGTCTCATCAAAGGAACTAAGACTACATACTTCATACATTTATACAATTTTGAATTACATCTACCTCTCACTTGATATGCAGTGGGAGTGTCACACCAGCAGAATCTTCCTTTTAATGGTGGCTATGTCACATAATCATTACCCTGAGGAACTCAAGGTAGGTTTCAGAGGCATTTAACTATTTCTTCAAATTGTTTTCTTTTGTTCTGTTAAGAGATGCAATCACCAACCACCCTGAACCACACCAAGCCCCACTGCAAGAGCAGCGCCTGTGCAGATGAGCCCAAGAGATGCCAACTAAGCCTGTGCAAGCAAATACCCATATCTCCCTTTTGAATATTCATTCACCATGTGAAATAAAAGGCCCCTGCTTCCCTTTGTTTGGGGACAGCCACGACTTTGGAAATGATTCCGTGTGGCCTCCTATTTGCTGCAAATATACCCTTCTTTGTGTGACAACTACTTCTGGTGGACAGTTTGATTTTCACTTGCCGGGATACGAACCCACTTTGGTTCAGTAACAGCTACACACATGACCTCCTCTTCTACCAAATGGGGCTCCTAAGTTTTTTTAGGTGTGTCTATTGATTTGTGCTGTAAATATGTACCCCTGCCTGCTGTTCCCAATGTCTAGATTCCTTTCCCATAATTCCTCTTCCCTATCTGCCTATTCATCTTTCCAGGCTAAAATCAGTTGATGCCTTTTCAGTGGGGTTCTACGTAGTCCTCCCTGTCCCTCTAAATACCCAGATTCTACTTAGTAATCAAGTTACAGAACACCTGTCTTACTTTAGCAAGCCTCAAAGCCTCTAGCATTTATTTAGCAAACATTGAATGCCAACTCAGCTTCTCAAACTGTGGTGGTCACTCACTGAACATTCAGCAATGTTGCATTAATGAATAAATAAATGAATGGTGTATGTAAATCCATCCAGGAGCGTCCACTGGAGAGCAAATCCTACATCTTTAGCTTCTTTCTGTACTGCTGTATTTGATGTTCCATGTCCTGTTCCTGCAGCATCTTAAACATCAGGTTTGTCCTATGCCATAGAGTCAACACTACATAACAATTGGCCTCGAAAACCTTCAGATCATTTGCAGTCTCCAAATTGAACTATACAGCCCAACTTATTTTATATTCATCTTCCTACACATTTTCAATCTCTAAGTTTGAATGCTGTTCCTTCCTTCCTTCCAATATTTATGGACTTTCTTCCCTATTCAGACCTAATACTTAATCTTCCTTTTCCAAATCTGAGCAGAGCCTTTCCTCCTGGACCTCATTGTGCCTTTGGCTTCTTCACATCTCCTCCAGGCTCCTATCTCCTCACATGCAACACATGTTTAAAGGAGCCCAACTTCTTCCCAGAAAAACTATGGTTCTTCTGACTTTCGAATATTTGTCCATCTCTTATACAAGTGATGACAATTTTTCTTAACCAAAGTCAGTACAACGCTGTGTATCTAAATCACACTTTCCTCCATAATTGAGGCCATCATTCCTTTGGCCGTTGCTGATGCCTCCTCTGTTGCAGTCACTGTGCTACTTCCTTGGGGAAACAAAGATGAATGAGACATAGTTGCTGCCTTGAAGGGCTTCACAGTATAAAGTGGATGATGTGCATGTAGAGAGATAACTACAACAGCATGAAGAGCACGTAACCACGGAAACCACCAGGGCTGTCAAAGCGTGGACCTGGCCACCAATCTCAAAGTGTAGTGGTGTCAGAGAAGGTTTTCTCCAACAGGTCACTCTTGAAGTGAATCTTAAAAACAATAGAAGTAATAAGTTGTAGAAAGTGTGAGAGGGTAAAATGTGCCTGATACGTCTTTGGATCTTCACAAGCATCAACACAAATGTCCAAAAAAATTTGAACACTGAATGAATGAAGGATGAATCTATATATGCTCCTAATCTTCCATTTTTATAATATCAATTCAAACATGAATTTATGCTTCACAGTTATACTTCTGTAATAGTCTTTCTGCTTTCAGTATCTCTTCCTATCCCTCTCCACCATCCATTCTCTGGGTTTACATCTGATCAATCTCACCAAGGCATAATGTTTTTTGTGCGGAGCCCCAGGGCCCATTCTGTACGCTCCAAACTCCACAACCAAACATTCCAGGCACCCCTACTAAGACCCCAATCTACTTCTCCAAACATTGTTCTTCTGCACAAACCATCTACAATAATTAATTTAGTCTACATCTTTCCCCCAAGATGCATTGTGCAGTTCTTCAGAGGGTACAAAGCTCCTTTAAGAAGTCATAAAGCAGAGGAACAGATCAGTAAGAAAAAGCAACAGTGGGTTCCAGGAAAGATTTTCAGGAATGCAAGGGCCAGGATGTGACTGGAAGAAGTAAGAGAGGAACTAGAAATGCCAGCAAAAACTGTTCTGTTTACTCAAATTACATGGAGTCCTTGGGTTTGCAAAACTGATCAAGGACAAGTTTTTGCAAAATTTTCAGCACTTTTCCCTTCTTAACTTTTGCAAAATGCTGCAAAAAAGACATTTTTCCTTTTTATATTTGTACCTGTACTCCCTGCATCTGAAAGAGCAAAGGCAGCATGAAAACACAACTATAATAGAGGAACAATATGTCAACTATCTTCAACCACGCCAGGAATCATTGGAATTGAAAGCAAGGGCTTCAAGTGTTATTGGCTTTGATGGTTCACTCTCTCTTAGCATCTGCTTTCTTGCTTTGCTCCTAACAACTTCTCCATGGTGTGTTCTGCACCTTCACTTCTGTGAACACTGGCATCTGAGAGTCTTAATTTTTCTGCTAGTTGCATCAACTCATTTGAAAATGTGGAACTTCACCTTTATTAATTCCCTCCTTTTCTGTTGTTCCATAATTGAATTACAGCATGGTCTGTAATCTGTCTCTTCATTCTCTGGCTTTCAGCGTGGTGCAGTCATATTAAAATTGTTGGGTAGGTGCTGGTCATATATTCTGTAGATCAGCGAACTCAATAAAGGCTTAGTACATGCACGTGCGTGCACACACACACACACACACACACACACACACACACACACACACAAAGCAAGCTTTTTTCCAGAGAGGATTTTATAGCTGTTAGGGAGATAATCAAGGAAGCAGCAGATCCCAAATATTCACATACCCTGGGTCCCTATTGCACTCAATATTTACCAGTTTGAAAATATTCAGTTCACTGTATTATACCAATATCTTTACTTTTCACATCCTCCTCCTGTTGACTGTGAGCTCCTGGAAGGTAGGGAATTAAACTTTCGTTTCTCTAGCCTAATACCAGCCAAGTTGTGGTGTGTCACAAATGCTTCATAACTCTGGGCTGAATGCTGACTGAGTCAGGAGCTCTTGTTTGGGATTGAGAACTAGATATGATTTCATACTAAAAATTTCTCTAAAGCAGAGACTCCAAGCTCTTATTTTATAATAATCCTTTCTCCACATTCTTTACAGTGTCTCTAAATTATTTTAAGGTATTTTGAGAAATTCTCAAATAAAAGGTTCTCAAATTAGCAAGAGAAAAAAAAGACTTAGGATTCATATCATTTCATTTAGGAAAACATGTGCTTTTGCAGAAGTGAATACCCAGAGCAAACACCAGAATGTGTGCACATGACCTTGCTGGTTCATAGTAAGTGTCACACACAGACATGTGCCTGGTCTTGCATGAGTACCTCTGGCTCCCTGCGATCAGGAACACTAGCATTTCACATGTCTAGCTGAGCTTAAGAGTGTGGGCATGGATGATAGGAAAACTCATTTGGTAGTAGATTCATTTCCTGGCCAGAAAGATATTAAAAATACACTCAAGCTCATTAGTAATTAGGAAAACATAAATCTTAATAAAATGAGATGCCATTTTTACTTGTCAGACTCACAATTGAAAAAAAGAAGAAAACACCCAGAGCTGGTAAGGATGAGAGGACGTGGGCGTTTTCATGTTCTGTTGGCGGGAATGCATTTTTGGAAGGCAATTTATGCACATCCTCTAACCAGTAACTACTCCAAGGAATGTTTCCCACAGAACTTCTCATGCAAATGCATAGAAATGTATCTACAAAAATATCTATTGTAGGACAGTTACACATAGCTAAAAAATAAATACAGACAATTCTGGATGTATGTCAATAAAACACTGTTTAAATAATTCATGGTATATCCATGTGAAGAATACTATGCAACCGATAAAAAGAATGAAAAGGCCTCCATGTATATTAATTTGTCTGCATGTATTATTAAGCAAAATTCAAGTGACAGGACAATATGTATAAAATGATATGTCTCTGTATATGTGTGCACATTTATATTTCTCCATATATTTCTGGAAGGGTACACACTCAATTTTTTATAATTGTTAATTGTAAGTATTATTGCAATATAGGTTTGAAGTAGAGGGAGACAATGTAGGCTGTTTAATATATTTCTTTATGTGCTTAAAACCAATAAAAAACATGGAGGAAATGTTTCTAGAGATTTCTTATTATATATGCATATCTATATTGCTTTCTGAATGATAAAATGAACCAATCCACTAATTGGTTAAAAATTACAGGTGCTTTAATTTTTTAAAAAGCATTCAAATAATAATATGCTTAGGGCTTTGGAAAATTATATCTACTCTTCTCAGTCCAAGTGTGGTTTAAAGCAATATGCCAGCACCTCCCATCTTCCAGAAGAGAGAGCCTTGGGAACAGCATGGCCTCTGTTCCCAGTCTTTCTATTTCTGAAGCTGTAATTTAGGCTCAGCTGTACCTCTAGGGGCAGAAGGAAATCAGTCCCATTCAAAATTCCCCCCATGGGCTTATTAGCTGGCTCCAGAGGCCATAACATACAGATATATACATCTCTTTGTCTCTTGCAGTCTTGGCAACTATCACTGATGATGCAAGCTATAAATCTTTAGATTATGCATGATTCCTCCAAACAAATCATATTTAGTTTAATGTAAAGTTCTGATGATTATAATCTCAAATGATAATTCTATAAATTCAACCAAGAATCAGACAGACAGTGTGTACAAAAAACCAGAGATTAGAGACAAAAAACCTACATCTAGGGACCTACTTCATACATATTATGTGCATTCCTTATCCCAACTGGAGAAATTAGGTGTCTGTTCCCATTTTATAGAGAGGAAAGTTGAGGCTGAAAAGGATCAAGTGGCTGTCCAAAAGTCACACGGTCCATAAAGACCAGGATTGGAATCTGGGTTTGTCTGTCTCCAAAATCTCCCCTGGGAAATGTTGCCTTCCTAAGCATTATGATTAGTGAAGAAGGTTAGTGAACTTGTCTTTTCACTCTCCAGGCATTTCTTTTGGAACCAACAGTTTTAATTTCAATCATCTGTTGGGTTCCTAATTGGGTGGCTCTCCATCTGTCCCAATTGTATTAGGCTAGGCTGATTCTCACATTGATGTCACCTGATAACCCCTAGAGTTTCCAACTTTGGTTATGGAATCCCAAATATCAGACACTATTGTTGTGGGGAAAATGCCAATTAATGAGAACACAACTAATCACAACCTCAGCTAACAAAAGTATTTGCTAAAAACCAATGTAGAAGCAGACAAAAAGATTATCCTAATGTGGAAACTCATCTGCACATGTGCACATCTTTCAGAGGTGGACACAAGCCCATGAAATCCCCTGTACATTCTTGAGTTTCCTAAAATCCAGGCCAGAGAGCTACCTCTGGCAGATGGGGCTGCACCATGGTTTGAGCACTGGAAACAACTCAGGTTGGATTTTGAAAACCTAGCTTGGAACCCAATCCTCTTATTTCTTCTTGGTGTTATAATGGCCAAATGACTTAGACTCCTTGAGTCTCAGGTGCTCACCTGTAAAATGGGGGTGATGATTAATTCCACCACAAAGAGTTTACAGAGAATTGGACATGTTTACCGTAAAATCTTTATACAATATATTCATTCAGAAATGAATTCATGAAATCATTCACAAACACTTCTGACTGCTTCCTAGGCACCTGACATATGCCTGAGGAGCTTCTTTCCTGGATTACTATCTGGGGACATGGGGTTGGGGGGGTGGGAGCAAGCAAGAGGGGAACAAGCAGCCGCTAATATGTTTGGCCTATAATACCTGATCGTTATATAATGGCTATGATGGCTTCCTTCAAATCACATAAAATCCTTAGTGAGACAAATAAAGATCTAATCAAAATGGCTGTGTTTCATTTATCCACGAGTCAGGGGCAGGCAGCAATGGGAGCTTGATTTAAACATTTTAACAAGATTTTCAAAGAGGAATTATTTTTAAAGTGGTTTGGTTTAAAGCTTTAATCAAGAAATTCAGCTAACCAAGGCCCTCCTTCATATTCACCAAGATGTTACCAGAATTTTTATGATTTTGGTTAAAAGACAATTGAAAAAAATCAACCCCAATGACATAAAGCCACTTTTCTTAAGTGAAAATTAGATCCAATCTCCATCCTACACAAAATACATGCTATGTTTGCAATATTCTTTTATCTTTGGTGGGTTTATATAAAAAGTAAACAAGCTATTTTACAATCCATATTTAGTGATGTGCTTATACAATTAGAGACTTTTATGAATCATCTTCATTATGCATTTAAACAGTTCATAAAAGTTATGAGTCCAATGTATTTACCCCTTTTTGTTATTGTAAACCTTTAACTACAAATGCAGTGAAAACAAAGGAACCAAAATGTGCGTATTCTAGAGGCTTCACTCCAGCCCCTGCTTCAATTATGCTTGAATTAACAGAAATGAATTTGCAGCGTTTTACTTCTTGGTGTAATGGAGCTCAAGTATTTCATAAAGTGTAACCATACAGCAAATTCTGAGCTCATTTTAGAATAATTAGCACATTGATGTTACTTGCGTAGTTAAAAGGAAATGTTAAAATTTTCCCATTGTAAGCACTTTTTGAAGACTTACTCTGTTCTCTAAAGTGAGCAATCTTTCACTCAGAAGAAAGCTGGAAGCTCCATCTTCCCTGCATTTCATCTTCTTCCTCTTATACTTCGGTTAAAATATTAGTGCTTATCCAGACAAGTCTTAATTACAGGCCTGGAGCAAGTGAAAGAGCCTCTGTAGATTAAGCAGGTAATTTTTTTAAATGATGCATTTACTTCAAGTTACTCCCGCTTAGTCCTTTGAATAATTAAGGCTGAACTAAGGAAGACCTAAAATCCATACATTAAAATGTCTTCATTTAACATTCTCACCAAAATTTGACATTCTCATATCTCTTTCCCCCACCCCTTCCATAAAAGGAAAGTCGCCCTCTTGGGAGAAGGAAGGAACTAACACCGAGTTTCTACTGTATGTCAGGCACACTACTGTGTGAGGTGCATTACGTCCCTCGTTCTTTGAATGTTCACACAATTCTATGAGGTCAGCAGTGAGCATAGTCATTCCTGGTTTGCAAACGAGGATAGTAAGGTTCAAGAATGTTAAGTAAGCTTCCCAACGTCACACAGCCTGACCAGGACAAGGGGAAGATTTAATTCAAATTGGTCAAGGTCTGGACTCTTGTCTTGCTACATTCTGTCCCAGTCCAAGGTGACTGACAAGTTAAGGTGACAGAAGCTATTCAAACAAGTTCAACAAAAATCTCAACATGAAATTCATTTACTTTTATTTAATTTACTGAAACTGTACATTGTGCAGAAGGTTGTCAGGAAAGCTAACAGAGCTGCAAACTCCTGACTCTAGGAAATACAAGCATGAGGTGGTGGAGGACCTTACTGCAAGAAAACAGGGGTGGCCAAGGGGAACCTGGCAAAGGCCCAGGAGTTGCTCTACATTATTGCTGAGATCTGACAAAGAGATTTGCACTATAAATTATTTTGACCTCCTAGAGATAGCTTTTCAGACAGGATTTTGATATATGAAACTGTAGCAAACAAAAGAAAAAATGAATAAGAAATCATGTGATTTTTTTAAAAAATATCCATTGGCAAGCATTTACTCAATGACTACAATATGACAAAAATTATGCTGGGCCTTGGGAATAAAACTTTGAAATCACTGGATGGATCTTGTTCTTACATAGCTAGAGTAAGCATGAGAGAGAGACAAGGAGAGGAGATACTTTACAATCTAGTGAGACATATGTAAGCAGGCATCTAGTGAGATTAGATGTTAAGACCAGAAACTTTGTTTTGTTCATTGATGTAACCCAACCACCTAGTACTTGCACAAAATAGGTGCTTAATAAATACTTATTGAACAAAAGAGAGCCAGGGAGGGGGCCAGCCCAGTGGCGTAGCAGTTAAGTTTGTGGGCTCCGCTTCGGTGGCCCGGGTTCTCAGGTTCAGATCCCCAGTACGGACAGATGCACCGCTTGTCAAGCCATGCTATGGCAGGCGTCCCACATATAAACTAGAGGAAGATGGGAGCAGATGTTAGCCCAGGGCCTGTCCTCCTCAGTAAAAATGAGGAATATTGGCAACAGATGTTACCTCAGGGCTAGTCTTCCTCGCACACACAAAAAAAGAGAGCCAGGGAGCATCTAGGTGGGACATCGCATGCAGATTTGCTGGTGGGTGAGTGTGGAGGGGTGCGAAGGTTTCTGAGAGGGAATGATTTATATCTGAAGAAAAAACAGAAAGAGAAGTAGGAGTTAGTCTGGTGGTGAGAGATGGCTTGGAGAACGGTGTGTGCAAAGGTCAGCAAGAGATAGTGAGTCTGGGCATCTCCTTTTCTGGGAAAGAAAATACTTCCACAGTTTTGGTGCGTAGGCCACAGGAGCCAAGTGCTCAGGCTGAACAGGAAGGCAAAGAGTGCAGTGAATGCTTTTAGCAAGGAGTGTGAGGAGTTGGAATCCCTCTGGATTAGATTTCTGGAGCTCTAGTGCTGAGACAATTCTATTGGATTAAAGCAACACTTTTCAAAGTACTGTCCAAGGATTCTTTCCATAAGCAAATTTAGAAAATGCTGGGATAAAGAAAGTTAACTTTTTTTAATTTGTTATATGATAATACATTTTATAAATCCCTCAGATGGAAATATTGCATGTATTGTTTTTAAGCTTATTTGACCACAGAAGTAACTTAGGAAATCAGTTTGGGAAACATTGGACCAAAGACATTGCACAAGATCAACTACAAAGCTCAAATCTTGCCCACTCCTTGGTCAGTTCTGGAATTTGCTAGGTGGCTGTGGAGCTGACTAAGTGTCTGCTGTGGTTGGGATGAGCTCTGGACACACACGCCCATGAATCATAGGTCTTTTCATTACACTCTGCCATGTGGCAAATCTCCGTACCTGGGTTTGAGCTACAGATTTTTACTTATTCACTCCCACAGGTTTCAGATTCTTCCTGGGAATCCTACTCCATATTGCTGGAACCCCATCTCTGTACCTAATTTAACAACACATCCTCTCAAATGACTGCAACTTGCTTCCATACACTCTTAGAACGTACTTATCGCCAAAGCTTCCCACGCCTGGCTTACACAGAATATTGCTCCATAGTGCATACTCTTGTTGTGCTGAGTCTTCTATAGAATTGAAGCTCCTTATATATCAAATGGTGGTGATTTACTACCCAACTTACCACCCACTTTTAAATAATACTGTTTACAAAACTACTTATCATCCATCCACCTTGGAATCTGGCCCTTCAGTGAGGTCAGAAACCTCAGTTCTGGTCTTCCTGGTCTGTGCATAATCTTTTCCACCTCCAACCCCCACCATGTTGTCAAAAGCTATCCTGCTTTGAAGCTAAAACACCCTGAACAACAGAAGAGAGAAAATAGGCACAAGTAGTCACTACCATTAGAAACAAACAAATGTAATTTCTTTTAAAAATGCAACTTATTTTACAAATTACTGTAACATTTGTTTTTATGCATTTGTTGGCTCCTATTTATTTCTGCTTCTTTCAGATTATGCAGCTAGGTGGCTGATTTCCACGAACCCCATTGTTTTCAAATTCAAATTGCCTTTTCTTTAGAGAAGTGTCACTTTCCTTGGTTCTTCCACAGTAGCTGACTTTGCTCTCTTCAGTCACAGATGATCTTTATCTCTTATCTTCCCAAGTGAAAGCTCTTTATACTCCTTATTCATCAGATTTCTTTAAGCAGGTTTTAGATAAGCTTCAAGGCCACATTTTGGGGATCTGATAAAAATGTCCTCAAGGGTTGCTGTTTTTTGTTAAATTCCTCTTAAGTGTCTTATAAATATTGAGATTACTGCTAGGGTGTTGGTTTCTTTAGCTGAATTTAATTTAAAATTCACAGACACACATCCATAGGTACACACATTTGCATAGTTCCTCATTATAATTCTCATGCTTGGTCAAGTCTATTTGTTTTGTTTTTGTTTTTCAAGATTGTCTAGGCCAAAATTGTCAACAATGGTTTGTAGAATATTTTAACTACAAATTCAAAAACCGTCAGCTTGAGGAATATTGCAATGGTGTTCTAGCCAGAAAACAAATGAATTCCTCAAATCTAAGCTAAAATCACCCACAAATTCCTCCAAAACTTTGGAAAAAAGTTATCAAAATAAATAATAGCCAAATTTTCACTAAAATATTAATATCTTCTCAAATCTATGAAGAACTCTGATAAAATGCTAAATTGATATAGCTCATAGTCAAGGCCTAAGAAGGGCAAGCAATTCTGTTTGTGTGTCTAGAGAGAGCCAGTCAATGCTAAGAAGGATGTTGAACACACTTACAACCAAGCCACAGGAACCAGGAAGAGAAAGAGAAAGGGAGGTGACAATTCTAAGAAAGGCTGTATTCAACTTATTAATTCTTCCATGTAAAGTTAAAAAGAGCCAGGAAGCCAAGGTACTAGGTACCAAGACTATTTGGATAGATATTGCATTGATGGTTTAGGTTATCAAATGTGGCTACAACTAGTGTTAGTAACACAGAAAATTGATCTGTGGATAAGAGGAAGTCTGTTCATGATCTTAATCAAAGGTGATCAGTTTTTTCAAATGTATTTTATGCATCAATTAAGGTGATCACCTGGGTTTTTTTCCTTCATTCCATTAATTTGATGTGTTACACTGATTCATTTTCCTGTATTGAACCACCTTTGTATTCCTGGGATAAATCCTACTTGGTCATGATATAATCCTTTTAATATGCTGCTAGACTCAGTTTGCTAGTATTTTGGTAAGAACTTTTGCATCTATTTGCTTAAGGGGCATTGGACTGTAATTTCTTCTTGTAATGTATTTGTCTGGCTTTATTGTCAGAATTATGCTGACCTCAAAGAATGAGTTAGGAAATTATTGCCCCTATTCTATTTATAGAAGAGTTTTAGAGGATCAGTCTTAATTCTTCCTTAAATGTTTGATAGAATGGTTCTGGACTTTTCTTTGTTGAGAGGATTTTGATTACTGATTCAATCTCTTTACTTTGAATTGATGTTTGTATATGGTGTGAGAAAGGGATCCAATTTCATTCTTTTGCATCGGACTATCCAGTTGTCTCGAACCAATTATTGAAGAGGCTTTTATTTTCTCACTGAATTTTTTTGGCAGTCTTGTTGAAAAACTTTTGACTATGAATGTAAAAATTTATTCCTGGATGCTGAATTCTACAATATTTATCTATAAACCCTTTCTTATGCTATTCTTTCTTGAGTATTTTTTCTCAGTGTTTTCTCTGGGAGTTACAATTAACATGTTAATTTATAGCAATTTAGTTCAGATTAATTAAGACAATTTCAATATTATACAAAAAGTTTGCTCTTATATAGCTCCATTCTCTTCTCCTTCTTTATTCTATTATTGTCATATAAGTTCTACCATCAACACAAATGTAGAAATATTGCTTTATACAGTTGTTTTTAAAATCAGATAGGAGGGGAAGATGAGTTACAAACATAAAAACACATCAATACCGTCTTTCTCATTTACCTGTGTACTCAACTAAACTGGTGTTATTTATTTCTTTATGTGGATTCAAGTTACTGATTAGTGTTCTTTCATTTCAGCTTGAAGGACTCCCTTTAATATTTCTTTTAGAATACATTTTTTAGCAGCATTTTATCTCAATTTTTGTTTATCTGAGAATGTTTTAATTTATCTTTAACTTTTTGAAGGATAGTTTTGTTGGAAATAGAACTCTCAGTTGAGACAGGGAAGTGAACGGGAAGTTGGAGGCTTCAATTAAGCTTCTAGGCTAAGCCATATGCTTCAGCCCAGTCTTTTGCCAGAAAGCTGCACAGCAATTACTATTCCATATTCTCATTATGCTATTGTTCCTTCTGTTTGCAACTATCTCTGGAATCCAGAGGGGAGGGAGGTCGATGGCCCAGGTAAGATTTGAGAATTCTTGGGTACCTCATCATAAGACCATTAGGATAGTACCAAAATCCTGTCCTGAACTGCTCACACTTTCCAGTTGGAAGCCATAGTTATGTTACTACAGCAAGCTGCCATACATCATACAGGATGGAATTTAATTTTTCAGTAAATCAACTATAGTGAATGCAAGCATGTCATTACGTAAATCTTCAGCTTTAGAGGCAATGTGGCCACCAAACCTTGAGCATATCCAGATGTACAAGTCAGCAGCATTCAGTGCACACTATAACAGGCACAGCTAGTAAACTCAACAGCTAAAACATATCTCCAAAGTCTATCAAGTAAGAACTAAATCTGTTAATCTTACATATAAATAAAATAATCAAGCTCATATTAGTGTAAGACTACAGAGTGTGTGTGGATAATTGTGTGTGGTTGATTTGTATAAATTGGGACTAGAAGAACTAGAAGATTCAGTAAACATTGGCTTAATAATGAGAATGCCTATACAATATTTCTAATTTCACCATTTTGACCTCTATAGCAATAATATTCAGTGAGGTAATGTATTAAACAACTGTTTTGACTTTTCTCTCTGTCAATGAATTGACAACTCCATAAGGAGGAAAAATTACTCAGCAAAATTATCTTCTTTAATTTATGAAATAATACTATGAAATGGGTATTATAATCCTCTCTCTTTGAGGTTCGGATCATTTAGGGGATTTGTCTAAATTGCACATTTGGTAAGAGTCCAGGAATCACAGCCCTATTGTCTTATTCTTTCTGGAAAAGCATACTGCTCCCTATAACTCTCAGTGAGTGTTCTCTAAAGAACTACCCTTAAATCCTCACCCTCACATGCCTTCAGAAGACAGGCCCACTTGCTCTCTCCCTGAGGGGAAGAAGCAGGAAAGATATAGATAATCTGACTGGGGAGAGCCCGACTTGCCCTGGGTCCTGGTGAGGATGCACAAGATTTCTGTGCATGAGACAAGTTGCACTTTGTCTTCTTTCATTTGTTTCATGAATGAGTGGAACTGCTATGGTCCTTCTGAGCTTCCAGCCTATGCTTAGGCTAGCCAGTGATCTGTGCTTTCTGAACAGCTTCTTCCACTGCCTCTTTTTGGGCCTATTCTTTCGAGGGGGAGGGACTAGAAACAGGCAATATGGACCTCAGGACCTTGATTTTATCTCAATAAAGCTGATATTGCTACTCTTTTTTTGGCCATCAGGTTTTTTTGTGTGAATAAAACTGGCTCTGAGCTAACATTCATTGCCAATCCTCTTCTTTTTGCTGAGGAAGATTAACTCTGAGCTAACATCTGTTCCCATCTTCCTCTATTTTGTACATGGGACACCGCCACAGCATGGCTTGATGAGCAGTGCATAGGTCTGCACCCAGGATCTGAACCTGTGAACCCCAGGCCACTGAAGCAGAGTGTGCAAACTTAACCACTATGCCACCAGGACGGCCCCCGGCCATCAGGTTTTTTGAAGGTATCTTCTCATATTTTGAACTTTGGAGGAAAGGAAAGATAAGTATTAGGATCCTAAACTCCAACACATCAGAGGCCAATCCTAAGGCCTCAAAATGTTTAGTGACTGAAGACCATCTGTAACTTTAAAATTATGGTTGCAAATTTGCCAATATTTATAAAGAACAACGAAATGTTTACATTTCTGGAATCCCAGATTTTCCTTCAATTACTTATAACCAGTGTATTAAATGCACTAAGAACAATGTCTGGCACATAATAGACACAAAATATGGATGTGTAAAATAAATGAAGGAGGACACAATTTGAAAAGCAGACCAAGATTTATGCACAAAAATATTTATTAGAGCATTATGTACTGAGACAAAAACCATTGGAAATAAATGTTTTAAAAACAGAGCATTAGTAGATCTTATGATTAATATCTATCTATATGACAAAATATGCAGCCAAAGGTTTACATTTATTAAAATACAATGATATTAGAAAATGGAATTGATAAAATACAACCAAACAAAATTGGATTTTAGTCCCCTGTATATTAAGAGTGTCTATGGAAAAAAATGTAAACATATTGGAGAAGATTCTGAGAAGATGGAAATTTGAATTCACGTCTCTTAGTGCCCCTTCCCAAATCCCTCTCTGGACTAGCACAGTTCTCAAAGGGAACTGACTGTCAGTAGACAGAGCTGCAGCAGATGGCCAGATAGGGTGTTCACTGCAATGGGCTGCCTGAGAAGGGGAAGGACCAAAACCCAGCAGAGCTTCTTCCCACTCAGTCAGTAATTGCCCTTGAATGGTGCTGCATTCACACGGGGGGCACTTTTTCTTGTTGACACCAAGTGGCTGTGTGTGGCAGAGCCTGATCCTAGCTTTCCTGAGATTGACTGGAGAGACTGCAGTTGTAGGTCTTCATTTTCCATACCACCTAGTGAGAGCTGATGAATTAGTGATAGAAGAGAAGGTTTGCTTGGACTATGTGGCTCAAACACAATTCAACTTCCTTATCTGATAGGCAAGGGCTTAACTGGTTGGAAAAGTAATGATATGATATATCAAGCAGGAATGTGATCAGAATCAACTAGTTGTGATATAGTTTGCTTCAGATAACCATTAGCAGTATCTACTTTTCACCTCTGTCTAGGGTAAAACTGGGGAAATGAAGCACTGCTTCTTGATGCCTGAATGGATTCTGGCCTCTGATTAGTGAACCTCCAATGCCTAAATGGCTCCAGGCATATTTCTGCAATTCACATTTTTTAGTCTCTTTAGCATGTTAAATCATACCAATTAGTCCACTCAAAAGACCCCTACATCTTGTTCATTGGTCAGTTCAAGCAATCAGTGGGACTGTGACCCAAGAATCTTTATCAACCCTTCCAGGAGATTTGAGAGGAAAGACTTCCTCTAATGTCAGTTGCATTCTTGCAGAATATCACAGGTGTGCGTGGGACCCGTATGTAGCAAGTATTCATGGGTCAAGGCCATGTAACAAATTCCTACCCTTTCTTTTGGCATCAGGAAAAGCAAATAGCAGCAAATAAGAACAATGAATAGACTTTACAGGGTGCTATGACTTGAGTAGTTGCACCAATCAAAGAGGGAAAAGCCAAGGATGGCAGAGAACATGGTATCCTTTTCGGGTGGAAAAGGTGATGTTACCTGCCAGGCTCTGAAGAACGATCTGGAGCCCAGCTAGCTGGGAATTTAACAAGCACATGCAAATATCTGTCCAATATGGCACGCAAAAGGCACAACCATTTTAGTGAGACTTGGGGAAATATCTCATAAATTTTAAGAAGTACATACCTTACAATCCAGTAATACCACTATGAGTTAGCTACCTTAGAGAAATTCTCAAATATTTGCGCAAGGAGACATGTAACACGTTATTTCCAGAACTGTTTGTAATAGAAATAGTTGAATAGAAAATTAAAATGTCTACCAGTAGTGGAAACATAGTTAAGTTGTTGTTATTCTTTCATACCATCAGTACAAACTAATAAAGTAACAAGTATAGATAAATGAATTAGATCTACATGTGTCAACACTGATATATCATAAACATGACATTGTGTGAAAAGTTGTAAAAGAGCATATTGTATGATATCAGTTATGAATATTTTAAAACCACATAAAATACTGCTAGACATTCTTTATAGATAAAATATATGTTGTAAAGAATAACACAGCTAGAGAAGGCCTCACAGCAACCTCAGTAAAATGGTTACTTCTGGGAGGAAGGACAGGAATGGAAAGAGGAGGGACTTCAATCGTACCTGAAACTTTTAGACCTGTAAATGAAAAAAAACATGAAACAAATACAGCAAAATGTTAGCATTTTATAAATCAGAGTGGAGAACTTTTTATTATTATTTTTATATTACTGTCTTCTTTTATACATGATTGAAAGATTCAAAATGAAAACAAATTTAAATGTCATAGAAGTTAGTCCATGGCATAGTTGTCCTCAGTGGCTTATCACTGGCCTCTGTGTCAAAGCCACACACAAGACACTTGCTTCTGAAGATTTTTCCCCCAAATGTAGAGGGATTCAATCTCTCCATTGCTCAACTTCTTGGAAGGCAGTGTGTTATCGTGGAAGTTATGTGGAAATAACAGTCAGACTTTGTGGTACTAATGCTTTGGATTGTTTTTAATTATGAGAAAACAAATGTTGCACAAGACATAGGGTCTGTCTCCTAATGGGTATTAGTTAATTCCTTACCTTTCCCAACACATACTTTCTAGATAGGCCAAGCAGATCGTGGTTGAGAATAAACTGCCCATACCTTTTTTTCAGGCTGTGGTGCCCCTATTTGGAATGCTTTCCTGTATTTTTCTGTGCTGTGAAAGTTTAAGTGCTATGTAATGTTAACTAGCCTTTAAATAATTCAAATCCTTTCCATTTCTGCCTTTTTTTCAATTGTTACCTACAGCACTCATTTCAGCATTTAATCCTTCACTTTCCCATTATAGCTGTATAAGTATCCCATGCCCTGCCTCATTATGTGGCCCTGGAAAAGTCAATATACCTCACTAACCCTCAGTTTCTTGGTCCTTAAATTGAGGTGTTATAAAAGATTATTCAGTTCCTAAGGGATTTTTGGCACTAATGTTTTACAGTTTTAGGATTCTATGTATAATTTGTCTTCTGAAATAGAAAGGAGTATTATAATGTTACTCTCACATCCTGTGGAACTGTGGGTTATCTAGGGTGGCAGGTGGGAAAGAGGAGAGAGAGGACCCATACAATCCCCCAGAAATCTGTCAAAATTTCTTTGACAGAGAAGAGTGTTTTCAGTTTAAATAAGCCTATTTTATATTGTAATGTAAATATATTTGGAGACAACTGGAAAATATATTAAGATGCTCTTATTGTCTGAAGAGCAAATATCATAAACACATGCAAGATATTGAAAAAATAGAAAAGATGAATGAGAAATTATTCTAGGCAAGACCAATTGTTAATGAGGGGCACGACATGTCTGTTAACTCTGGGTGATGGCTTTTGTACATTACAGGTCAATTTTGGAATGCTGCTGTATGTTATAAATGTAAATAAGATTTCTGTTTTTAAGTGTAACTAAGTTAAAAGCAAACTGTTTCTTGTTTACTGGTCTCAGTAGCTATATTGGGTTTGAACTCAAGGAGGTTATTTTTGTTATTGCTTCCATTTTTTAAACTTTCTTCTTGAAATCTCTACCCTAGAAGTAAGGATTTTATCAAATTATGAACATTTTAATCTGCCTTTGGACATTATTAAATTGAATCAGGTGTTAAATGGAAGATCCTGGTTATAAAACTTTAAAAAATGTTTGCTTCTTAGGGTTCAGACATAAGCAAACATTTCAGATAGCCAAGCCAAGAACAGTGCCAATCATTTCTCCAAAAGGTAGATTAGACATCCTCATTAATACTCCTCATATTTATGTTTTGGAAGAAGTGGGAATAAATAAAGTTTGTGGCAAAAATGAACATTTTACAAAGTTCATAATAAGATACAGTGAATACAGATTTTTGCCAAATGTCAAAGGTCTGGCTTTTTAAAACTGGCTGAACCTTGAGGCCAAGACTGATTATCACCATCATAGAATTAATTCCTGAGATCAAGAATAAATCTGGAATAGGCAGCTTCAAACTCCTGTCCCTCCACAAAAACAACAAAAAGTAAGCAGTAAGAGACAAGGTCAGGATTGACTTTGTCAGAACTCTGGAAAACAGTCAAAAGTTTGCAGCAACCAAGTGAATGATGAATCAAGAAAAAGGCAACTAAAAAAAGGTAGGAAAGCTTTGAGGTGTTTTCACTTGCCCCTGGCCCCCCTCCTCAGCTTAATAGTGGTCTTGAAGATGGCACCCTGCATTCCCGGTGTGGGCTCTTGGTCCTTGATTCCAGACAGAGCTGAGCAAACAGTATTTCCAAATTATTGTGTTTGTCTGTTTTGATCATTTGGGGCCTAAAGTCTGGGGGGTAAATCTGCAAACAGTTTATTTGGGAAATTAGCTCATGCAAAAATATCTGTATATATTGCTAAATTTAGAAAGTCACGTTCAAAATAAGGATACAAAAACAATAGAATGAATCAATGAAACCAAAAGTTTTTTTGAAAACCAAGTTTCTTTAAAAAGATCAATAGAATTAACTAAACATTACCTAGATTGACCAAGAAAAAAATAGAGAAGACAGAAATATCTAAAGGTGAAAGTGGGGACATTACGACCAACCTTACAGAAATTAAAAGGCTTATGAAGGAATACTATGAATAGTTCCAGGCCAACAAATTAGGTACCATAGATCAAATGGATAAATTCCCTGAAACACATAAATACCTATACTGACTCAAGAATAAATAGAAAATCTGAATAGACCTATAATAAGCAAAGAGATTAAATCAATAATCAAAAACCTCCCAATGAAGAAAAGCCCTGAACCAGATGGTTCCACTGGTGAATTTAACAAATATTTAAAGAATAATTGAAACCAATACTTCTTAAACTTTCAAAAATTGGAAGAGGCAGGAACATTTCCTAAATCATTCCGTAAGGCCAGAATTACCCTGTTGTCAAAGCCAGATAAAGACATCATAAGAAAAGAAATTGCAGAACAATACCTCTTATGAATGTAGATGCAAAAAACCTCAACAAAATACTAGCAAGCTGAATTCAGCAGCATATTGCAAGGAGTGTATACTAAAAACAAATGAGATTTATTCTTGGAATGCAAGGGTGGTTCATTGTATGAAATCAATCAATACAGTGCACATTGATTATACAATAAATGGAATGAATTAATGAAATGAAGGGGAAAAAACACAGGATGATCTCAATTGATGTAGGAAGGGCATTTGACAAAATCCAACATTTATTCATAATAAATACACTCTGCAAACCTGAAACAGAAGGAAATTTTCTCAACTTAATAAAGGCCATGTGTCAAAAAACCTAAGCTGACATCATACTTAATGGTGAAAACTGAAAGATTTCCCCTGAAGATCAGGAACAAGACAAGGATGCCTGTTTTTGCCATTTCTAGTCAACATAGTACTGAAAGTTCAACCCAGAGCACCTAGGCAACAAAAAGTAATAAAAGTCATCCAAACTGTAAGGGAAGAAGTAAAATTATCTCTGCAGAAGACATGATCATTTATATATAGAATACTCTAAGGATTCTACAGAAAAAACATTATAACTAATAAATTCAGCAAAGTTGCAGAATACAAAATCAACATGCAAAAATTAGTTACTTAAAAAGCAACTAACAATGAACAATCTGAAAAAGAAAATAAGAAAACAACTTAACTTACAATAGCATCAAAAAGAATAAAATATCTGGGAATAAACTTAACCATATAGGTGAAAGACTTGTACACATGAAAACTAAAAGCATTGTAGAAAAAATTAAAGACATAAATAAATGGAAAGACATATTTATGGATTGGAAGACAATATTTTTAAGATGGCAGTATTACTCAAAGTGATCTACAGGTTCAATGTAATCTCTATCAAAATCCTAACAGTGGTTTTTTTGTTTGTTTGTTTGTTTAAAGTAGAAAAATCTACTCTAAAGTTCATATGGAATAACAAGGGACCTCAAATAGCCAAAATCTTGAAAAAGAAAGTTATATAACTTACATTTCCTGATTTCAAACTTACTACACAACTACAGTAATCAAAACAGTGTGGTACTGACATGAGGACAGACATATAGAACAATGGTGCAGAATAGAGAGCCCAGAAATAAAATTTTGCATATATTGTCAAATGATTTTTGATGAATGCTGTTATAGGTCAAATTGTGTCCCCCCAAAATTCAAAAGCTGAAGTCCTAACCCCCAGTACCTTAGATTGTAAGTGCATTGGGAGATACAGTCTTTAAAAGGTAATTAAATTAAAATGAAGTCATTAGGGTGGGTCATAATTTTCTATGACTGGTGTCCTTATGAGAAGTAGTAATTTGGACACAGACAGGTACAGAAGGAAGACCGTGTGCAGATACAGGGAAAAGATGGCTATTTAAATGCCACAGAGAGAGGCCTCAGAAGAAACCAACCCTGCCAATACCTAGATCTCAGACTTCTGGCGTATAGACCTATGAAAAAATAAATTTTTGTTGTCTAAGCCATCCAATATGTGGTACTTTGTTATGGCAGCCCTAGCAAACTGATACAAGTGTCAGAACCATTCTCTGGGGGAAAAGAGGGGTCAATAGGGAATTATTGTTTAAAGGTGCAGAGTTCAAGACTGACATTTTGAAAAAGTTCGGGAGACGGTGGTGACTATTGCATGACAATATGAATGTATTTAATACCACAGAATTGTACACTAGATGTGGTTAAAATTGTAAATTTTGTTATGTATATTTTGCCATAATTTAATAAAGAATAAAATACCTAGGAATTAATTTAACCAAGGGGCACAAGACTTGCACACTAAAAATTGTAAAACATTGCTGAAACAAATTATAGATGACCTAAAAGAATTGCATGACATCCTTTACTCATAAATTGGAAGACTTAACATTGTTAAGATGTCAAAGTGATCTACAAACTTACTATAATCCCTTTCAAAATTCCAATGGCCTTTTTTGCACAAATGGAAAATCCAATCCTCAAATTCATATGGAATTGAATTGAGTCCTATATAGCCAACAACCTTGAAAAAGAAGACCAAAATCAGAGGACTCACACTTGCCAATTTCAAAACTTTCTACAAAGCTATAGTAATCAAAATAGTGTGGCACTGGCACACATAGTCATATATAAATCAAAGAAATAGAATTGAGAGTCCAGAAATGAACTCATACATCTATGATCAATTGATTTTTGACAGGGTGCTAAGATCTTTTTATGGGAAAGAAAAGTCTCTACAACAAATGGTGGGAAAAACAGAAATCTGTATGGAAAAAAAATGAAGTTAGACACAACCTTATACCATATACAAAAATAACCTCAGAATGAATCAATAACCTGAATATAATAGCTAAAACAGTAAAACTCTTAGAAGAAAATATAGGGGTAAATCTTCATGACATTTGATTTGGCAATGGAGTCTTAGAAATGATACGAGAAGCACAGGCAACAAAAGAATACATAGCTAAATTAGACTTCATCCAAATTAAAAACTTTTATGCATCAAAAGACATCATCAGGGGGCCAGCCTGGTGGCACAGTGGTTAACTTCACACATTCTTCTTTGGTGGCCTGGGGTTCACCAGTTCCAATCCTGGGCCTAGTCACCACTCATCAAGCCATGCTGAGGTGGCATCCCATATAGGAGAACTAGAAGGACCTACAACGGAGATATACAACTATATACTGGGGACTTTAGGGATTAAAAAAAGGGAAAAAAAGACAAGGTGAAAAGAAAACCTACAGAATAGGAGAAAATTATTTACAAATCATAATTCTGATAAAGTTCTAGCATCCAGAATATGTAAAGAAATCTTACTAGTCTACAATAAAAAGACATAATCCAATTTAAAAATGGGGAGATGACTTGAATAAACATTTGCCCAAAGATATGCAAATGACCAAAAGCACATGAAAAAAGTGCTCAATATCATTAATCACTAGGGAAATACAAATCAAAACAGCAATGAAATACCACTTCACACACACCAGGATGACTAAAATCAAAACACCAGAAAATAAAAAATATTGGAAAAGATGTGGAGAAACAGAAACTTCATATATTACTGGTGGTACTTTAAAATGGTTTTGCCACTGTGAAAAACAGTTTGGCAATTTATCAAAAAGTTACACATCCAGTTACCTTATGGCCACACAATTACATTCTTACATGCCCAAAAGAATTGAAAACAGCCACTCAAATAAGTACAGATACACACATGCTTACAGCAGCACTATTCCTAATCACCAAAAGATGGAAACAGCCTAAATTACCATCAACAGATGAATGCATAAACAAATTGTGGTATATACATACACTGGAATATTATTTAGCCATAAAAATAAATGAAGCATTAATGCATGCTACAAAGTGGGTGAACTTCAAAAACGTTATACTAAATGAAAGAAGCCAGATGCAAAAGGCCATATATTGTATGAGTCCATTTTTCTGAAATATCAAGAATATTTAAATCCATAGAGACACAAGACAAAGAGATTGATAATTGCTAGGTGCAGAAGGGAGCAGGGAATGGGAAAAACTATAATGGGTAGTGGGTTCTACTTTGGCTTCATGCAAATGTGTTGGAACTACATATAGGTGGTGACTGTAGAACATTTTGTGAGCGAACTCAATACCATTGAATTGTATACTTTAAAATGGTTCATGTTATGTGAATTTTGCCTCAATAAATTATATTTGAAAAAAGAGTAATCCAGAACTTTCTAAAAAGTATTATTAAAATATTTTATAACAAATTTTAATGATATTTTAATCTTTTCTAAATATCTGTTAATTCAAAACGAACATAATATTCTCTCTAAAATATTTAGGTAATGTACTCTTTATTAATATTTACAGTACAACCAATTTATGTTGCTATTCATTTAATTATCTAAGAGTTCTCCATTGGTTTTTAGTTTTTACTTATTTTCCATTGTTATTTTTAATTATGGTAGGAATACATGAAATCTACCTTCTTAAAATTTTAAGTGCACAATACTGTATCGTTGAGGCACGACATTGTACAACAGATCTTAGAACTTATTCATCTCGTATAACTAAAACTTTATACCTGAATTAAAACTTTCTATTTCCCCCTACCACCAGGCCCTGGTAACCACCATTCTACTCTCTGTGGCTACAAATTTGACTATTTTGGATATATTTTTAGATACATCATATAAGTGGAATAATGAAGTATTTCTTCTTCTGTGACTGGCTTATTTAACTTAGCATAATTCCCTCAAGGTATGTCCATGTTCTCACTAGCGGCAAGATTTTCTTCCTTCTCATGGCTAAATAATATTCCATTGTATATGTAGATATATATGTGTGTGTGTGTATATATATACACACACACACATATACACCACATCTTCTTTATCTATTTATCCACTAGTGAACACTTAGGTTGTTTCCATATCTTGACTACTGTGAATAATGCTGCAATAAACATGGGAGTGCATATATTTCTTTGAGATCCCAATTTCAATTCTTTTGTAGGTGTATATATCAAGAAGTGGAATTGCTGGATCATATGGTAGTTCTATTTTTAATTTTTTGAGGAATCTTCATACTGTTTCCAATAGTGATTGCACCATTTTACAGTCCTACCAACTTTACGCAAGAGTTCCAATTTCTCCATACCCTCACCAACACTTCTTATCATTTTTTATTAATAGCCACTCTAACAGGTGTGAGGTGATATCTCATTTTGGTTTTGATTTGTGTTTCCCTGATGATTAGTGATGTTGAGCATCTTTTCATGTACCTGTTGGCCATTTCTATGTGTTCTTTGGAGAAATGTCTATTCAATTCCTTTGCCCATTTTTTAATTGTATTATTTGTTTTCTTGCTACTGAGTTGTAGGAGTTCCTTATATATTTTGGATATTAACCTCTTACCACATATATGGTTTGCAAATATTTTCTCCCACTCTATAGGTTGCCTTTTCACTGAGTTTGTTGTTTGCTGTACAAAAGCTTTTTTTTAAAGGATGGAGTTTTTTGTTTTTTGTTTTTTTTTGAGGGAGATTAGCCCTGCACTAACATGTGTTGCCAATCTTCCTCCTTTTTCCTTTTTTTTTCCCAAAGCCCCAGCACATAGTTGTGTATCATAATTGTAGAGTTGTAGCTTTTCTATGTGGGAAGCCACCTCAGCATGGCTTGATGAGCAGTGAGTAGGGCCACGCCCAGGATCCCAACCGGCAAACCCCATGCAGCTGAAGCAGAATGAGCAAACTTAATTGCTACACCACCGGGCTGGCCCCACAGAAGCTTTTTAGTTTGACATAATCCCACTTATCTAATTTTGCTTTTGTTGCCTGTGCAACAAAATCTGGTGTCATGCCCAATAAATCATTGCCTGAAACAGTGCCATGATCTCCTACGTTTTCTTCTAGGAGTTTTACAGTTTTGTCTTATGTTAAAATATCATTTTAACATAACATCATTTGTTGAAGAGACTTCCCCATTGTGTATTCTTAGCACTCTTGTCAAAGATCAGTTGACCGTAAATGTGTAGGTTTATTTCTGGGCTCTCTATTCTATCGATCTATATGTTTATTTTCCCAGTTCTGTACTCTTAATTACTGTAGGTTTGTATATATTTTGAAATCAGGAAGTGTGATGCTTCCAGCTTTGTTCTTCTTTTTCAAGATTGCTTTGTCTATTCAGGGACTTTTGTGATTCTATATGAATTTTAGATGGATTTTTCTCTTTCTGTAAAAAATGTTACTGAGATTTTGATAGGGATTACTCTCAATCCGTAGATCACTTTAGGTAGTGTGGACATTTTAACATTATTAAGTCTTCCAATCTATGAACACACGGTGTCTTTTTCATTATTTGTGTCTTCTCTAATTTCTTTCATCAATGGTTTGTATTTTCAGTATACAAGTCTTTCATCTCCTTGGTCGAATTTATTCTTAAGTATTTTATTCTTTTCAATGCTATTATAAATGAGATTGTTTTCTTGATTTCCTTTTTGTGGCTAGTTTATCATTACTGTATAGAAACATAACTGAATTTTGTATATTGATCTTGTGTTCTGCAACTTTACTGAATCCATTTATTAGTCCACAGTTTCTTGTGGAGTCATTAACGTTTTCTGTATATAAGATCATGTCATCTGCAAACAATGATAATTTTACTTCTTCCTTTCTGATTTGGGTGACTTTTATTTCTTTTTCTTGTCTAATTGCTCTGGCTAAGAATTCTAATACTATATTTAATAGAAGTGGTGAGAGTAGTCATCCTGCCTCATTCCTGATCCTAGAGGAAAAGTTCTCAGTTTTTCACAATTGAGTATGATGCTAGCCGTGGGTTTTTCATATATGGCCTTTATTATGTTAAGATACATTCCTTCTATACATAGTTTGCTGAGAGTTCTTATCATGAAATAGTGCTGAATTTTGTCAAATGCCTTTTCTGCCTCAATTGAAAAGATCATGAGACTTGTATCTTTCTTTCTGTTAATGTGATATATCATATTAATTGACTTGCATATGTTGAGTTATCCTTCCATCCCAGGGATAAATTCACACAGTAATAGTGTATGATCCTTTTAATGTGCTGTTGAATTTAGTTTGCTGGTATTTTATTGAAGATTTTTGAATTTATGTTCATCAGGGATATTGGCCTGTAGTTCTGTTTGTTTCTATGGTCTTGTCTAGCTTGGGCATCTGGGTAATGTTGGTCTCATAAAATGAGTTTGGAAGTGTTTCCTCTTTTTTCGATTTTTTGGTAGAGTTTAAGGAGGATTAGTGTTAATTCTTCTTGAACAACACTATAGAATAAGGGACCTGCAGACTTAACAGAGCATTCCACCCAATAGCAACAGAATACACATGTTTCTCAAGAGCACATGGTACATTTTTCAAGATAGATGACATTTTGGTTCACAAAACAAGTCTTAATAAATTTAAGAAGATTAAAATAATATCAAGTATCTTTTCCAACCATGATGGAATGAAACTAGAAATCAATAACAGAAGGAAAACTGGAAAATTCACAAGTTATAAAAATTAACTAACTCCTGAACAACCAATGGGTTAAAGAAGAAATTAGAGGGAAATTAGAAAGTATCTTGAGACAAATGAAAATGAAAACACAGCATATCAAAATTTATGGGATGTAATGAAAGTAATACGAAGATGGAAGCTTATAGCAATAAATGCCTACATTAAAAAAGAATAAAAATCTCAAATAAATAATTTTATACCTCAAGAAATTAGAGGAAAAAAGAACAAACTAAGCCCAAAGTTAGCAGAAGAATGGAAATAATAAAGATTCAAGCAAAAACAAATAAAGCATAGACTAGAAAAAGAATAGAAAAAAATGTCAATGAAACTGAGTTGACTTTTTGAAAAGGTAAACAAATTGACAAACCCTTGGCTACAGTAACCAAGAAAAAAAGAGAGAAGACAAATAAAATTAGAAATGAAAGAGGAGACATTATAAATGATGCCATAGAAGTAAAAAGGATCATAAGAGACAACTATGAACAATTTATATCAACAAATTGGATAATCTAGAAAAATGGATAAATTTCTAGAAACATACAGCCTAACAAGAATGAATCAAGAAGAAATATAAAATCTGAACAGACCAACAATGAATAAGGATATTGAATCAGTAATCAAAAACTTCCCAACAAAGAAAACCCCAGGACCAAATGGCCTCACTGATGAATTCTTTATTGGTTTCTAACATAAAATGTACAGGCTTCACAATCTATTTTAATTATTTTTGCAACTTTTTACACTTGCAATAGTACTATGCATTTACACTTCAACCAAGTGAAAAAATTTCTATATACAAAGTATGCAGAAAAACGTTCAAATAACAGATAGACGTCTTCCTATATCTGAAAAAGAATATTTAGGCATTAGCAAATCCAAGTGGTATGTGTTATTCATAGGACTAATGACTTTATTGTATTTAGACTGATGGTGATCTGTCTGATCACAGAATCATCAAGATTCATCAAAGTAGTCTTCATTCAGCCTTTTGAGGTCCAAAGTAGAATCCAAATACCTGATTTTGGTCAAATATCAAGGCCAATGCCAAGGTTCAGTGCATTCCTACTTTGCATTTCTTTATATACATTGCAAAGGATAGTGAAGAAATTCTTGTGTTTTGTATATGTTAAAGCTGAGCCAAGCTCTCTTGACTTAAAAATGATTTGAGTAAAAAATGTTTATATATTACATTTTGTAAATAGATTTTTTTTGTTGTTTATTTAGTTGGTTGGTTAGTTTGTTTTTTTAAAAAGTATTTTCCCTACACATGAAGCTGGACAATACTGGACTAAATAGTATCAGTAATCCACAGACTAAGAAAATTTTTTTATGGAATAAGAGAGAATTTTTTTTAAATTTAAATCACAACATTGGAGAACTTATAAACTTTATGGACTAACTATGTTCCAAAAGATTGCTTGCATTATAAACTTTAAAAGAAATTTCAGTTAAGTGCCAAATTGGTAATATAGCCAAAGAGATCAGCAACATTTTTTAAATATACACTCATCATTCTCTTTTGCTTTTAGTTTTAATGACTGCACTTATAACAGAAATTGTGCTAAACTCCATGCAGAGGAAGAATTGATGCTTTCTGTAGCCTAATATACTACTTTCTAAAAAGCTGTGTTTTTTTTTTCTTTAAAGTTCTGTCAAATGTCCTAGAGTGAATGAGTTGAGTTGGAAATTAATGACAAGTGCATGTTCTGACTCTGTGGCAGCCATGCTTTAGCAAGGTGGTCAGGATTTCCAAAAGAAAAAAAAGGAAAAGAAAAGAAAAATGCCAACAAAACACTTTAAACACACACTCACAGGTGCACTTCAGTTTTAAAGTCTCCCCCATCATTCTCTACCCTGCTGTAACAACAAAAACTCTGCCCACTAATCCACAAGAGTCCTTCACCTTTTCTGTGACAGCTGTCAGTCAATGACACCAAAGACAAGTATATTAAAGATAGAAACTTTTTCTGCATAGATTTGATAACCAATCACAAAGTTCCTCTATTACAGCATCATTAGTGGTCAATGTGAAATAAGCTATTTGGGGCAACCATTAAACTATCATTTGCTCCAAACTTCCCAAAGTTATATTTTACAGCTGTCTTCAGCATATAAAAACACAGTTTTTAAAGCTTTGAATACATTGAACATAAAAACCTTGGGGAAAAATACCAATACCTTTTCTCATTATGATATACTTCAACCATTTATAGCCAAAATATATCTATGGACATTGAGAATGGGTACTAAAACATCTCTTCATCTTTTCAGATGGATGAGACTCTCAAGGACAAAACTATTTAAAATGACTTGAAGGAAAGTATCAAATCTCATCTACTCTGTCTGCAGAAGTTATTTTCCGGACATTGGAGCTAAAAATTTCTGCTAAAAGCATGAATGAAACTCTCTTCTCAGCTATATTAATAGGTGATATCTATTAAGAACTTAGCATGTGTCAGACATAGGCACCTGCCATCAACCATCGATCCTCAAAATCTCTAAGTGTCTTACATGTGTTATCTCACTTAATTCTCACAGCATGACTGTGATGGAAAAACTAGTGTTACTATTTTTATGTAAGGACATGAGACACAGGTTAGGGAACAGGATTTGAACCAAGATAACCTGACTCCAGGGCTCTCTGAGCTTAATTAACCAACGCTCGGTCTTTGGCAGAAGAACTCCAAGGGGAGCTTTTTGAAAGATTGGATTCCATTGTCCCACATTCTTCCACATGCATTTTTGAGGCCATTATTTTCACTCATGATGACTCTAAACAGCACCCCAGACTTGAACAGGAAATTAATCTTTGTTTAGCTAACTCATTAAACCTCCTTCTCTCTCTCTCTCCCTCTCTGTCTCTCTCCTTTCTGTCATAGAATCTCCCCCTACCTTCAACAACTTCTCTGACCATCACTCCTTTTACTCTGGCTGACATTCACCCCACCCACTTTAGGCTTACTGGACATCTTGCTCTTCCTCAACACACCAGTCCCACTCTTACCCTAGGGCTTTCATACTGGCTGTTTGCTGTGTTTGAAATGTTCCTCCCTTGATATCCCCATAAATATCTCCTTGACCTCCTTCAAGTCTTTGCTCAAATGTTACCTTCTCAATAAAGCCAATGCTGACCTCCCTCTTTAAGATCGCAACCCCACCCCTACCCAACCCTTCTATCTCTCTTAACTTTTACTATTTTGTCCATAATACTTATCACCTTAGGATACGTTATACATTTAATTATTTATTTTGTCTGTGTATATTATGTGTCTGAACCTGCTAGAACATAAACTCCTTTTCGGGTTTTTTTAATCTGTGGCATTCATTGACACATCCCAATTATGGTCGGTGCTCAGCACATACCTGATGTTCAATAAATATTTGTTAAATGAATACATAATTTTAGGGTAGAATGTTTTTATGAAGTCAGACAAGATTCATTCTTGTCTTTCTATTGTCATTACATGAGCCAAGAGAGGCCTCATGTCTCCTTCGATCAAAATTAATTTATTCTGTAAATATATTTATTCTATAAATGTCATTGTTTTTGAATAAAGAAAATTTTGAATTCAGTTGATATTAAGGGAAAGGATGAATTAATTTTAGTAAAAGGAAATATGAATATAAGAGGTTGAGAAACACTGCTGTAAGTTACCTGGCATAATTCTGGCCATGTAGCAAGTGTTCAATAAATTCTGGTTGAATGAGTGCTCATTAAGTACCGTGGGGAGCAGAGGAGATTAGAGGCCACATGTTGAATAGTAATCACTGACAAAAATTCACATTAAATTCCATGTAGGAATATTGTGTTTATTGGAGCAAGTCATAAATAAAATAAGCTAAGGCTTCAAAATGAGTAATGACGACCATTTGGGATCCAGACATGCTGACACAGAACTCCAACATACTAGTAGATTTGTAGAAGCTGTTAATAAAGTTGATGTTATTTGAAGGTTTGCTAAGAAATATGAAATTATTGAAAGGTTAGAAAGCCACATTTTTCTGGATAATCTGAAGTCACCATTTTCTAGCCCAAATTCACTCTCTCTAGTCTTTTATCTCACCACTCTCACCCTTATATTTTACCTTTCAGGTATTTATACTAAATACTCAAATGCAGCTTGCTCCCTCAGACCTGTGCCTTAATCCTTGTAGGACATTCTGCTTTACTTGGATAACTTCCTAGGCAACATCTCCTGTGACCCTGAGCTCCAAGTTTACTTGTTCTTCTCTGCTTTCCGCGACCCCTCACCTGATCTGGGTTTGCTGTCTCTCCACTTTGTTCCCACAGCACCCTGTCCTATCATTTATCACAAGAAACCATAATTGTTTGTTTACCTATATGTCTAAGCACCACTAGACTTATGAATTCTCCAGACATGCCTTGTGAATTTTATCTCTGGGCCATTAAAGCAGAGCATAGGCCCAGACACATGGTCTGTGCTCTATAAATGGACCTCGACTTTTTTTCCATCTGCAAATACATCATAAGTGCCTTGAGGACTGGACTGTGTCTCTGGCACCTTTGTAGCTACCATAGTACTTTACACACGGTCTGGCACACGTTACGTGCTCAAAAAATTGTCTAGTCATTATTAGTAGTTGACGAATGTAAGATAGCATTTATGAGGATCACATTCCATAGAGCTATCAAGAATTAATATTTAACATTAAAATATTAATTAGTATTTTGAGACTTCTTGGAAAATTATTACTGGTTGTTTAAGATCTGAGCCTAGTATCTCTTCTTCCAGGAAGCCTTCAGAGACTCAGCTTCATTTTGTTCCCTCGATTTATTGCTCATCTACCCTCTCCAGCATTCTACTGCATGCCATTAAAACTGGTCTCAGTTTTGGATATTGATTCATTGTTAACTGGACTCCTCTCTCTCACTTGATAATATAAACAATTTCTAAACTCTTAAAAGTCTCTCTTCTATTGGCTTCCTTGACATCATTCTAACTTGGTTCTGCCCCTATATATCTCTGGTTATTCCTTTCCAGGTTTCTGCTCAGGTTTCTCTCTCTTCCTCTCAACCATATCTTCATTCAGTCCATTCTTTCATTAACAGGAAAAATATTCATTGATCCCTACTACCTGACAGACATTAAGCCCTATTGGAACAACATTTCTCTGGGTTCTATCCTTTTAATGGTTAAATAAGTATGTATTTACTCTATAGAAGGACCCAACTTTGTGCCCTGTCCTCTCTTCTCTGGTCATGATTCTCCCCTGGAAAACATGTCAACTCATGTAATTTTAAAAAATCACTTATACATGGAAGACACTTGAATTCATATCTCCAGCCTTGATCACATTCTTAAGCTTTGACTCTACATCTCAAAAATTTTTTTTTTTTAATTTTCCCATTAAGATGATCTTCTGTCATACCAAACTGTCGTTAGAAGCTGACCTGATGCCAGGACTGAATAGCCTCAAGATCTGCTTAAACAAATTCTGGCCTCAATGTTTCTTAGCATAGAATCTCAGGAAGAAGGCTTTACAATGAAAAACAAGATTACCCTTTTTTTTTTATATTTCTTAATCACAACTTGTCATTCATACCCAAAGAGTTCACATACTCAGATAAACATAAATACATACACACACACTGTAAGTCACTAAAGATTAGTAAGTTGACCCAATGCCCCAATGTGTTTGGAAGAGAAGCCAAAGAGAGTTTCACTTTAATATTGATGAAGTTTTTATTGGTGTTCGACACCACCCCATGGGTGCTGTGTCCATCCCTCTTATATAAGAGGACACTTTGGGTTGCAGCAAAACGTTTTTTGTTTTGTTTTGTAGATTTGAAGACTTTCAGACTTTGTTATCTTTGCATGCTAGCATGGAAATTTCATCTTCCACTCACTCCTTAATTGAGCTCATTTTTATTTATGGCTTTAAACACTGTATTTGTAACTCTAGCTTCAATCTCTCTTCTGAGCATCAGCTTCATATTTCTATCTGCCTATGCAATGTCTTATCTAAGCATCTAAAATACATTTCAAATTTAAATATCTAAAAACAGAATTCTTTGTTTCCCACCTCCTCTCTCAACATGAGTCTTCTCCAGCCTTCCTCATCTCGATGCATATCATCAATATTCACCCAATTGTTGTCAAAAGCCCAGGAGACACTCTCGAGTTCTCTCTTTTTTTTTCACATCTCATTTTTTAATCCATCAACACATTCTGTTGACTCTATCCTCAAATCACTTTCCAGCACTTCCTCCATTATCACTCTAGTCCCAACCCCTAGTCCCAATCAATTCACTTTCCAGCACTTCCTCCGTTATCACCCTAGTCCCAACCACTGTCATCTCTCATCTCAACCATTGAGAATGCCTCCTAAATTGTTCTTCGGAGTGCACTCTTGACTTCCTATTATCTCTTCTCTACCCTGAAGCCAATGTGATACTTTGAAAATATAAATCAATTTATGTAGCCCTCCTCACCATTCTACTCCAATCTCAAACCATAGCCTTTGGACAAAACCCAGTCTCTCTCTAGCCTCATCACTGCCCCTGGCTCAGTCAACAGCATCTGCACTGATCTTCTTGTTGTTACTCAGATATGCCACATTCATCCTGTCTAAGAGCTTGTAAGCAAAAAGACACTTGAATTCATTGCTCTTCTTTCTGTCTAGAGTATTCTTCCCCACATGCATGGTAATGTATGTCTATTCCCTAATGCCACCCCTTCGGAATTTGTCACTGACCACCCTATCAAAAACAGCATGATCTTTTTCTCTTCTCTTACTTTACTATTTTCTAACGTTGAATTGATGCATTTACTTGTCTTTCTCATCCACTAGAATATACACTTTATGAAGTATTTTCCTTATCACCCATATCTAAAGCAATGCTTGTTGGAGAGTAATAGGTCAAATATTTGTTGAATGAATGTACAAGGGAATAATGCAACTCTCCATCACTCAACGTGGAGAAGCCAGAGGAAGTATATGCCAGGTGGGCAAGACCAGGCTGACAATGAGAAACTAGAGCTACACAAGGCAGAAACATATAGAGCCAGAGGTCAATGACATTTTTCCATAGAATCAAAATTGAGGGAACTTCTTCATGTCCTATGTGCAAACACTGGAAACTACCAGAATATTTATGAAGACAAAAAAACAAAAATAAAGGGTCCAAGAGGATTTATGCAGATACTCATTATTTTGTCCTCTGTGGTATATTTTGGAATCAGTCCTAGATCAAGGTACAAATTTAGATCAAACCAAAATCCCTTGTCACTTGATACCCTAAGACATGTTGGTGAGTTAGTTCCTGCTGTCTGAGGAAGGAGTCCTACCAGCTCCAGAGAATTGTCCTTGAGTTAGATTTTCTACTGAAATATTTGGCATGTTCTTTTCATGCACTATTTTTTTCTCATTCAACTAATTCATTCCAATTTCTTTCCTCATTCATTTGTTAACATAAAATCATGTCTAATACAGTATTATAATAGCACTCAGTATTGCAATTATAGTTTGTTTCTATCAGCTCAATAAACATCTCTAGGCTGAGGAGATCCCAGGCAATGCTGGTCACAGGTCTCTTTGAGGATTGGCTGCTTTAAATGTCTGAACAGTCATGTGTATTCATGTATGTGACTATTTCATTCCTTTCTTAGGTGCCTGTATTAGTTTCCTAGGACTTCCACAACAAGTTACCACAAATTTGGTGGCTTAAAGCAATAAAAGCTTATTCTCTCATGACTGGAATGATATATTCAAAATCATGAAAGACAAAAACCTCCAGCCAAGAGTACATTATCTGGTGAAAATATCCTTCAAATGTGATGGAGAAATAATAACTCTCCCTGATAAACAAAAGCTAAGGGAGTTCATTGCCACAAGAACCCCAATATAAGTAATGCTCGAGAAGGCTCTTAGTCCTGAAAAAAAAAAAAGAGAGAAAAGGAATACAAAGTTTTGAGCAAGGAGGAAAACAAGGAGAATAAACCAGAAAAACTACAGTTGGAAAACATCAAAAATGAATTTAAGCTCATCACTGTAAACACACACTCATGACACCAGATGGAATAGGTAGTGACAACAAGAAATAAGGAGGGGAAGAGGAAAGGGATCAAATTGACTTAGTCTGAGGAAACAAGAGGCATCTGAAAATGTGCTATCTTATCCAGGAGACATTTTATATAAACCTCACAGTAACCACTAAAGAAATAACCAGAAGAGAAACACAGATGACAAATAAAGAGAAAACTAAGAGAATCATCATGCAGAACTGCCAAACTGAATTGGCAGCCCGAAACACATGGGACAAGAAATGAATGAAATGCAAAAGAACCAGAAAACAAACAATAAAATAGTAACATTAAACCCTCATATATCAATAATCACTCTAAATGTAAATGGAATTAATTCTCTGGTCAAAAGACACAGAATGGCAGGATGGATTAAAAACCAAGATCCAACAATCTGCTGCCTCCAGAAAACACATCTCAGCTCTAAAGACAAACACAGACTCAAAATAAAAGGATGGAAAATGATGCTCCAAGCTAATGGCAAACAAAAGAAAGCAGGAGTTGCCATACTTATATCAGACAAAGTAGACTTCAAGATAAAAAAGGTAATGAGAGACAAAGAGGGGCAATATATAATGATAAAAGGGACACTTCACCAAGAAGACATATCACTTATAAATATCTATGCACCCAACACAGGAGCACCAAAGTACATAAAACAACTGCTAAAAAACCTAAAAGGAGATATTAACAATAACACAATAATAGTAGGGGATCTTAACACCCCCTTACCTCAATGGGTAGATCATCCAGACAAAAAGTCAATAAGGAAATAACGGACTTAAAAGAAAAACTAGACACGATGGACTTAATAGGTATATACAGAGCACTCATTCTTCTCAAAAATAGCAGATTACACATTCTTCTCAAGCATGCATGGAACATTCTCAAGGATAGACCATATATTAGGATAAAAGGCAAGCCTCTATAAATTTAAGAAGATTGAAATCATTACAAGCATCTTTTCTGATCATAATGCTATGAAACTAGAAATCAACTGCAAGGAAAAAACTGGGAAAGGGACAAAGATGTGGAGACTAAACAACATGCTACTGAATAACCAATGGATTGTTGATGAAGTTAAAGGAGAAATCAAAAGCTATCCAGAGACAAATGAAAAGGAAAATACACCATACCAACTCATATGGGATGCAGCAAAAGTGGTCCTGAGAGGGGAATTAATAGCAATACAAGCCCACCTTAACAAACAAGAAAAATCCCAAATAAATAACCTTAAACTGCACCTAAAAGAATTAGAAAAAGAAGAACAGACAAAGCCCTGAATCAGCAGAAGGAGGGAACAATAAAAATTAGACCAGAAATAAATGAAATTGAAACCAAAAAAACAGCAGAAAGGATCAATGAAACAAAGAGCTAGTTCTTTGAGAAGACAAACAAAATTTACAAATCCTTTGCCAGACTCACTAAGACAAAAAGGGAGAAGACCGAAATGAAAGAGAAGAAATTACAACAGATACCACAGAAATACAAGGGATCATTAGAGAATGTTATGAAAAACTTTATGCCAACAAATTGGAAAACCTAGAGGAAATGGACAAATTCTTGGATGCATGCAACCTCCCGAAGGTGAATCAAGAAGAAATAGAGAATCTGAATAGACCAATCACACTAAAGAGATTGAAACAGCAATCAAAAACCTCCCCCAAAATAAAAGCCCAGGACCAGATGGCTTCCCTGGAGAATTTTACTAAACATGCAAAGAAGATTTAACACCTATTCTTCTCAAATTTTTCCAAAAAATAGAGGAAGATGGAACACTTCCTAACACATTCTACAAGGCCAACATCACCCTGATAACAAGGCCAGACACGGACAATACAAAGAAGGAAAACTACAGGCCACTATCGCTGATGAACATAGATGCAAAAATCCTCAACAAAATATTGGCAAACCCAATACAGCAATACATCAAAAAGATCATACACCACGATCAAGTGGGATTTATACCAGGGACACATGGATGGTTCAACATCTACAAATCAATCACCATGATACACCACATTAACAAAATGAAGAATAAAATCCACATGATCATCTCAATCGATGCAGAGAAATATTTGACAAGATCCAACATCCATTTATGATTAAAACTCTCAACAAAATGGGTATAGAAGGAAAGTACCTCAACATAATAAGCGAAACATATGACAAACTTACAGCTAACATTCTACTCAATGGGGAAAAACTGAAAGCCATTCCTTTGAGGACAGGAACAAGACAAGGGTGCCCACTCTCACTGCTCTTATTCAACATAGTACTGGAAGTTTTGGCCAGAGCAATTAGGCAAGAAAAAGGAATAAAAGGACTCCAAATAGGCAATGAAGAAGTGAAACTCTCACTATTTGCAGATGACATGATCTTATACATAGAATCAAAAAAAATCCATTGGAAAACTACTAGAAATAATCAACAACTACAGCAAAGTGGCAGGGTATAAAATCAACTTACAAAAATCAGTTGCGTTTCTATACACTAATGATGAACTAACAGAAAGAGAACTCAAAAAGACAATCCCATTTACAATTGCAACAAAAAAGACTAAAATATCTGGGAATAAATTTAGCCGAGGAGGTGAAAGACCTATACAATGACAACTGTAAGTCACTATCAAAAGAAATCGATGAAGACATAAGGAAATGGAAAAATATTCCATGCACATAGATTGGAAGAATAAACATAGTTAAAATGTCCATACTACCTAAAGCAGTCTACAGATACAATGCAATCCCAATCAGAATCCCAATGTCATTCTTCACAGAAATAGAACAAAAATACTGAAATTTGTATGGGGCAACAAAAGACCCCTAATAGTTCAAGCAATCCCGAAAAAAAAGAACAAAGCTGGAGCCATCACAATCTCTGATTTCAAAATATACTACAGAGCTATCGTAATCAAAACAGCACAGTACTGGTACAAAAATAGATACACAGATCAATGGAACAGAATTGAAAGCCCAGAAATAAAACCACACACCTATGGACAGCTAATCTTTGACAAAGGAGTGAAGAACATAAAATGGAGAAAGGGAAGTCTCTTCAGTAAATGGTGCTGGGAAAATTGGACAGCCACATGCAAAAGAATGAAAGTAGACCATCTTCTATCACCGTACAGAAAAATCAACTCAAAATGGATTAAGGATCTGAAAATGAGACCTGAAACTATAAAACTCCTGGAAGAAAATATAGGCAGTACACTAATTGACATTGATCATAAAGGGATCCTTTCAGATTCCATGTCTACTTGGACAAGGGAAACAAAAGAAAAAAATTAATGAGTGGGACTTCATCAGACTACAGAGCTTCTACAAGGCAAATGAAACCAGGATCAAAATGAATAGACAACCCACCAGCTGGGAGAAAATATTCACAAATCATTTATCTGACAGGGGATTAATCTCCATAATATATAAAGAACTCACACAACTTAGCAACAAAAAAACAAACAACCCAATCAAAAAATGGGCAGAGGCTATGAACAGACATATTTCCAAGGAAGATATATAGATGGCCCATAGACACGTGAAAAGATGTTCAACATCACTAATCATCAGGGAAATGAAAATCAAAACTACGCTAAGATATCACCTTATACCCATTAGAATGGCTATAATCACCAAGACAAAAAACAACAAATGTTGGAGAGGTTGTGGAGAAAAAGGAATGACCCAGCAATCCCACTCTTGGGTGTCAACCCAACGGACATGAAATCAACCATCACAAGAGGCTTCTGCACCCCTATGTTCATTGCAGCATTATTCACTATACCCAAGAAGTGGAAGCAACCCAAGTGTCCCTCGACTGATGAGTGGATAAAGAAGATGTGGTATATATATACAATGGAATACTACTCAGCCGTAAGTAAAGAGAGAATTGTCCCATTTGCAACAACATGGATGGACCTAGAGGCTATTATGTTAAGTAAAATAAGCCAGAGAAAGAAGGTCAGACACTGCATGATTTCACTCATATGTGGAATGCAAATGAACACACGGACGGAGAGAACTGGTTGGTGGTTACCAGGGGGAAGAGGGGTGGGGCTGGGCACAAGGGGTGAAGGGATGCATCCACATGGTGATGGACAAAAAATAATGTACAGCTAAAACCCCACAATGTTATAAACTATTAAGATATCAATAAAAGTGAAAATTTTAAAAAAACTTTATTCTCACAATTCTGGAGGGTAGATTGTGAAATCAAGGTGTTTGGTTGGTTTCTTCTGGAAACTGTAAGGGAGAATCTGTTCCATGATTCTCCTAGCTTCTGGGGGATGCTAGCAATCCTTGGGCTTCCCTGAATTGTAGCTACATGCCTCCATTCTCTGCCTTTGTCTTCATATGGTCTTCTCTGTGTGTCTGTGTCTGTTTTCTTCTCTTCTCTTATAAGGACCTTTCACTGAATTTAGAACAGACACTAATACAAGATGACCTAAACTCAAGATCCTTAATTTAATTACATCTGCAAAGTCATTTTTTTCCCCAAATAAGGTAGCATTTACAGGTTCTATGGTTAGGACATAGACATATCATTTGGGGAGGGGAGATTACCATTTAACCCACTATAGCACCCTGATGCCCAAAGACAAAGTCCACACTTCTCATGACTTCAGGTAGCTGTCCCAGACTCATTCTCTGATGTCAACAATGTCCACAACTGGATTTATGGGAGGCTCCACCACCTGTCCATCCAACACTGCCTGCTACACCACTGCAAATTGACCAAGTGACCTTTCCCAAGGAGATTAGCATTTGAACTGATGGTCCCCCTCTCCCTAAGAGAACAGTAGCACAACACCTTTTTGTTTCTATCACTGAATAAATCCAAGACTTGTTCTTCCATCTAATATTCTGTAAGTTCCCTAATCAGAGTCAAGATTCAGTTCCTATCAAACTTCCCATAACATTTCTTCAGGAATTTAAACTCTGAGAAGAGTAAAATCTCCAGGTTATATATGCAACTACTTCACTGAATATTCTATTTACCTTCTTTCTACAAACCTGAAGTCAAACTTCCCTGCAGCCCTCTCAAGAAGTGATCATTTTCTTATTTTGTTGGGCCTGGGGTCAATGTCCTCCTTGATATCTGTTGCAAGTTCCAGAAAATTGCTTCTTCCTCCTCCTTAAACCTCCTAGTTTTGTAATGCATATACTCGCAAATTATACCATCCACTATTTTTCTTTGTTGCAATTTTCTGTCTTTCTGACCAATCTTTCTCATTTTTGAAAGATATTAGCACCAGAAGTAACTCTTGGTTTATTCACTACTACTCCTGTCTTCATTCTTGATCACTCAAAATCCATCTAATACTCTGGCTTCTCAGTATCTTGTCCTCTTCTTCTCTAATCATCTTGTCGTACACCCCACTTCCTTCCTCTAACTGTTTTCATCTCCCATGCCATTTTTCAGACTTTGTCCTTACCAGTAAATAAAACACCACTAAAAGTTCCAATCAAGCATCTCATCTTCTGGGTCTTACTATGCCACCTCACTACTTTTCACTCTCCCACTCCAACAACTCTTCAAGGAGGACTGTGATTCCATTAACACTTCCACCTTTTACCCTCCATCTTCCTTCAGTCTCACTTCCTTTCTTATTCAGTTCAGAGTTTTTGGTCTGTTATTATTATCTTCACTCTCTGCACATGCCATTCTCTCCCTTGCCTGTTATTCCTTCTGTCATAATCATCTGCAAAACTCCAACTCTATTTTAAATCCAACTTTTGCTTTTCTTTCCTACATCCATGCAGATGATTGAGGCTGGAGAAAATCAGAGTACATGCCATCTGGACTGACTTTAAATTTGTGATCTAAACTCTACCCAGGAAACCTATTATGTTTTTTAAACCAACTCACTCTCCCACTCTCGAAAACAACTATTTCTCACCTCTTCTTCGCTCCTTTAAATACCAAATGCTTTCCTCCATCTTTATTTTCAGCCAGTGCCTTGTTTCTCATACTTCTGGGAAAATAGATGCAATTAGAGAACATCTTCAATCCATGCCAACAAATCTACTAACCCCATCTGTACTCATATCCCACCATTCTTCTATTACAGCAGAGGAATTCCTCAGACACTGGTCTAAGCAGATCCCTCTACTTGTGACCTGGATCCCACTTATTCTTATCTCTGAAGTGCTTTGCTCCTACAATTTTCCCTGTTTCCTTTTATGCCATCAACTATTCTTTCCCTACTGGATCATTCTCATCAACTTGAAATTATGCCTGATAAATGCCAAACAAAAAATAAAAAAGAATTTCTCTCAATCCTATATCCCCTTCATCAGCTACCATATCATTTCCTTCCCCTTTTTGGCAAAATTCCCAGCAAGTATTGTTTATACTAACTGTTTCCACTTTCTCACCCTCAATCTCTCTTGAACTCAGTCCAGTTGTGCCTTTATTCCCATCATTACCTTTGTCAAGGGTGTTAATCAGTGGTCAATGCCCAGTCCTGATCTTACCTAATTAACTCTTTATAGCATTTGACACAGTTGATCCCTCCCTTTATTTGGAAACAATTTCTGCACTTGGCTTCTGAAATCACTCCTGCTTTTACTTCTACCTCCCTGAAAGTTTCATTTGTTAAATTCTCTTCTTTCTGACCACTAAATTTTGGAGTTCCTCAGGGCTCAAGTCTTCAGACACCTCTAACTTACAATCATTCCCTATGTGAATTCACCTTCGTGCTTGAAAAAACATTCATATAAACGGATGACCCCAAAGTGTTTATTTCAGCTCTTATCTCACCCGTGCTCTCCAAAGTCATCCACTCAACTATCTATTTGAATCTCTGATTGGAGGCCTAATATGCACCTCAAATTTCATACATGCAAAATTTAATTCTTCATTTATCTCTCAAATCTGTTGCTCCCCAAGTGTCCCTCAACTTCATAAATGGCACTAACATCCATCCAGTTGCTTAAAGAATTTTAGAAACAGTCTTAATTTTCTCTTTTCCCCTCACTCTCTCTGATGCAGAGCATGCTACTTCAAAGTACATCCAAATCCTGACTACTTCTCACCAATGCCACCACTACCGTCTTGACTCAGGTAACTATCACCATTTATCTGCTCCACTGTAATAAGTTCCTAAATGCTTCCATTTCTACTCTGTTCATTGCTGCCTATCATGCATGCTACAGCCAGGGAAACCTTAAGCATATATAAGGTGAATCATGTAACACTGCTTAAGCTCACTCCAAGTAAAGTCCAAATCCCCTACTATGGCCCCAAAGTTTTACATAATCTGGCAGCTTCCTCTCCAACCTCATCTTGTGATGCTCCCACTACCTCACTGCTCTCTATCCAAACTTGCCTGTTGTCTGTTCTTCAAACACACCAAATATGGCTTGGGGTGTCTCAGGGCCTTTGGACCTGCTATCTCATCTGCTGGCATGCTCTTCCCACAGAAAATGACATGCTCATTCCTTGTCACTCCAGCCTCTTTTCAAATACAATCTGCTCAAAGGGGCTTCCCTTACAACCCCTTTCATACAACTCTTCTCTCCCCAATCCCTTTCTAACCCCATTCTTTGTTTTATTTTGTGTCATAGCACTTATCATCCATTGACCTTGTATTATATATTTTTAAGAATAATTGGATTTACAAAAAAATTGCAAAGATGGTACAGAGAGTCTCTATACTCTCCACACTCAGTTTCCCCTATTATTAATATCTTACATTACTATGATACATTTGTCACAATTAATAAAACAGTATTGGTGCATTATTATTAACTAAAGATCATGCTTATTCAGATTTTCTTAGTTTTTGCTTAATCGTCCAGGGTCCCATCTTGGATATCACATCACACTTATCTGTCATGTCTCCTTTCCTCTTGGCTGTGATAGTTTCTCAAACATTGCTTGCTTTTGATGACTTTTAAAGCTTTCAGAAGTGTGGGTAATGTACTTTGTAAAATGTATCTCTATTGGAATTTGTCTGACAATTTTCTCTTGATTAGACTGGGGTTACATGTTTTGGGGAAAAGACAACAGAGGTAAAGTGCCATTTTCATCCCATCATATCAAAGGTATATGCTATCAACATGACTTATCACTGTTGGTGTTGACTGTGACCACCTGGCTGAGGGAGTGTTTGTCAGGTTTCTTCACTGTACAGTGATTCTCTCCACACTTCTTTCTATATTTTACTCTATAAAAGGAAATCACTATGTGCAGTCCACACTAAAGAGTGGGAAGTTATGCCTCATCTCCTTGAGGGCAGAGTAGGTATTTTAGTTATATTTGTTAGTAGGTTTGTCTTCGCCCTCCCTTATCCAATATATGCTCAAGTTGGGAAGCTGATTCCCATTGCTTAGTTTGCAGTATAGTTCCTAACATGCACAGATTCTCACTAAGCATTAACCAGTTGAATGAATTAATCTCCCACCACATATACCTATTCACATGTCTGAGACTCTACACAGGCATTTTCCTCCACCCAAAAATCTCTTCTTCCCTTTCTCCATATTTGTTGGTAAATTGTCACTCACTCTTAAAACTCAGTTGTTTACATCTGCCTAAATTCAAAGACAAATTCACATATACACTGCATTCTACTTAACATATTATTGTGCATATTATTCAACATTGCAATTAATTCTTCACATGTCTACCTGCTGACATTCCTGGTGAACTCCCTGAGGCTCATTTACCTTTGTGTAATCCTAATGCTTAGCACTGAACCTAAAATATTGTAAGATATTTCTCAGCATTTGCTGATTGAAGGAAATTAAACTGGATAAATAGCTTGAGCCTTACTTTCGCACAGTTGATTTTTTTCTAGCCAATTCCAGGCACCTGATCTGAGTCATCTGCTCACAATGAATCCAAATCCTTCCTTTGGATTGTAGCACCCTCATATGGAGTGGCTCTGTCTCTTCCTGGAGTCTACATCAGAGCTTTGTTGTGTCATCATCAAGAAGACCGTCACCCCTTTCATGCCAGAAATCCTAGGAGGATGGACTCATGAGTCCCACTGAGACCAGGACAGAATGGAGACTGAAAGAAAGGGCAGAGGAGTAGCTGGAAGCCCAAACAAGCAAGTCAAACAATCTATCCAGCATTTTAGCCATAATTGGGGCAGGTAACATGAAGGAATCTGAAAAAATATAGGGAATATTTTTCTATCCCACCTTCCTTAGTTATGCAGGCTGCATTTCTCTGAGCTCAGCCTGTGTGATTTTATTGTGCATGGGCCTCAGCCTTCTTGTCGGTGGTCTGTGACACTAGATGCTAGATGAGAATGAAGGGCAAAAGAAGCTCCCACAAAAGGACTGTTAATCAGAAATCATGCATGACCCCGGTTCATTCCTCCCTACAGCACAGATGCAAGAGATTCGGTAACATTCCAGGTATCCAGAGTAACATGAATATCACTGCTTTCATGAATTACAAAATATAATTTTTTGTATTTGCTTTTCCATTTTAACAATTTTTCTGATTATAAAAGTAAACATACTCATTCTAGAAAATATGGAAACATAGAACAGTGTAGAGAAATAAACATTTACCCACTTTGAAAGAATGAGTTAATATTTTAATGTACATCCTTCTCTTCAAGTATTTACAAGCACATTTAAAACAGTTTAAATACATTTATATGTACAATTCCATTCCTTGCTTTTTCAGGTAACATTATAAAATAACAATTTTGCATCTTAAAAAAAATCTCATGGACAAAATTTCAAATGACCGTGAGGCATCTCATCACGTGGACATCCCATGATTTTTCAAGTATTCCCCTATCTGGGGAGGTTCCAATTTCTTGTCATGACAAATCATGTTGTAATTACATCTTTGCCCCAAGATTGTCCCAACAATGGAGAATTAAGCACAAAAGCCTGAGTGAACACAAAAAGGGGGTGACATCACCAGGTGGACAGCCTAGGATGTTTCCCCAAAGAGGAGATAAGTTAGTTGAGTCTTAATATGAATTGGCTAAGTGAAAAGTGGGAGGAAGGGTATTCTAAATAGGAGGAATAACATCTGAGGAAATACAGAGGCTTAACAATTCTGATGATTTGGAGTTTACCACTTTACAAAGCTGTTTTTCTATTCTTAAATAATTCTAATTGTTAGAGGGCTCCCTTTTTTATGTTGAGCAAATACTTTTCTCAATATAACTTTCATGACTCATTCTGCCTTCCATAGCAACACAGAATATGTCTATTCCTCTCACAATATATCAAACTTAAAAAAAAACCACAAGTCGCTTCTCAGTTTATTCTTAGATCCAGATCATTGTTAGACTGAAGAGAAACTTCAAAGTTCATCTATTCCAATCTTCTCATCTTGTAAATCAAGAAAATTAGGTCCACAACAGGACAGTCACCAGCCCCCCACGGCATACATTTTTAGTGGCAGAGCTGAGCTGGGTGGATAAATTGTATTTCCAACTCTCAAGCCACTTTTTTTTCCAGCATGCTGCTTTCTCTTCTCCATGATGAATCTTTCCATTTCCTCCAAGCATTCCTTGTTCAGGACTCTCTTCTTGCCCCATCTGGATCCTGGTAATTTCTCCCAATTAGCCCCACTAGTGTTTCAGTTCACCTAAGTTCATTTATACAAGAAATTGAATCCCCAGCATTTTTCATAACACATCTCAGTGGACTTTCACAGACTCCTGATCCAGAGTTGTTATTCTCTCTTCACAGATGAGAAAACTGGGACTCTGAGAGGGGCAGGACCTTACACGACATTACAAAGATGGTAAGCAGTGAAAATACAATACAGTTTTGAATTTGTCTACAATTCTTCTAATTCAAATTACATTCATCCTATTTTGTTTTTGTTTTGTTTAAGAATCCTCTAATTGTTGTACAACTTATAATAGAACAACAACTAGAATTCAGGTCTCCTGAATTCAGTATTTTTTTCTCCTTTCTTAACCACATTATAACACCACATATAAGTAATCAATCAAAAGTGGGATTTAGATAATTGTACATGGTCAGGTTACAGCAATTATTTAAATTCTTCCATCAGCCACTAGCATGAGCACGACACTCTAGATACTTGTATCTTAACACTGAAAAGTCTATGGTTTTAGCCTGTATTTAATTCCTCAGAGAATCCTTTGTTTTGCTGATGCTTTGTTGAACCAGATAAAAGATAGCATGGGCCTTCTCCTAATGCCAGGTTTCCAAATACTCTCAATGGTGAGAGCACAAAGGGTTAAGCAGCAGAGTTGTTTAGTCACTGGATAAATACTAGGTTTGTTTGACTTTTAAATTAGAGAGTTTTTTCAGCCTTCAAAATAAGAGCATCGTGAGATGTTTGGTAAAATGGTAATGTATTACTGATTATTGTAATTTAAAAGAAAGCCACAGGCTGTAATTAAATGTCCTCTGCTTAACATGTTCTCCTGTTGACTTGCTCCTTGAAAATAAACAAGAAAAAAAAAAGTGGATAGGAGTTTGCAGACCTTCCCAAAGACCATTGGCACAGGACTCATGGAATCATTGCCAACACTGCCCATTTGGGAAGCTTCAAAATGTATGTGCCCTTCTTCCTCCCACTCACAGAGACAATGAAAGATTGAATTCATCTTTGAAAAACTTTCTAGAGTCACAGAAGAAAAGACACTGATGTTTTGCAAATATAATGTGGGTGAAATATGTATTATGTACGTAACCATTTAGCAGAAAGTAAAAACATTATCACAATTTGTTTCTAATCAAAATAAAGTGTTAAAATAGACTCTACTTAACAATGAATCTCACTCTTTTTGGCTCTTCAGTTTTAAGCAGTTTGACAGAGTGGGAAAACAGGAGCCAGGATGAAGACACTGGAATTGTGATAATGAAATAAATGCTGATACAGGCACACTGTAAGATTGGGGTACAGGTCACACATCAATTTGCCTCAAGTTTTTTCAGGTTAGTAAGAGATTTGTTCACTCATTGCTTCACTCAAGAACTTTTTATTCAGTCTCTCCTCAATGTCAGTCCCTTCTCTATCCCTGAAGATAGTGAACAAGGCAGTTTCAATCCTACCTGCAAGTGTCTAACATTCTAGAAGATGGAAGATGGAGAAGAAATGAGAATTCAAACAATTAAACAAGCTATCTTCAAACAGTGTTGACTACCATGAAGTCCATACAAGCTGATAGGACAGAAGGTAATTTATGAAGCAATTCACATAAATAGCTGTGATAAGGAAGAAAGGATTGATGCTAGTTTATTTCTAGATGAGGCGATCTGAGGCAATTTGATGGAAAAAGTAGCCTTTTAGCTATCCTTTGAATAATGAGTTTTTTATATAGAAACAGAGGCAATATCATATCAGATGGAAGAAATGGCAAAAGCAGCACTGGCTACACAGTGGGAACTGTTCCATTTTGTAGGGCATGGGCATCTGTGCCTCTTATTGCAAATCTGTAAAAGGGAGAGTCTGGTGGTTTTGTCTACCTCAGAGATGTCATAGAAGTGAAATGACATTCCTTTCCATGATCTTACAGATTTAGAACAGCCCACCTCTCTTCTCTTGTCTTATATGGTCATAACAATAATCTCTTAACTAACTGGTCTCCCTGCTTTCAGCTTCCTGAAAGTTCTTTCTAAAACATTGCTTGTCAAATTATTTTTCCCACAGCCCTCTGTAAGAAAAACTTACTTTCTGACCCAGTACACACATTTCATAAAGTAATACTTACTCACATTATTTGCAATGCATTATAAGGTTTTCTTTTCCATTCTACTCGATTCTATTTTATTAAGTAAACATATTGGTCTGGAACATCTAATTTAATTTCATGATCCTAATGGATTTGAAACCACTGTGTGTAACTTCCTGCTCTAGAGCAGATATGCCCATAGGACTTCCCTGTTTAGTCTTCAGTGACTTACTATTGTTTTTAGGATAAAGTCCAAACTTCTAAGCAGTACTCAAAATCTTGATGATCTGACCCTTGTCTTCCTCCTCCAGATCACCTCTAACTAGTTCCAGCCTCATTACGTGTTCTCCCACCATCTTGAATTACTTGCATTTTCCCAATCCAGCCACCTGGTGGCTCCGAACACGTTGCTCCTTCTCTCCTTTTTCAACTCCAATCCACCTCCACTACCACCCCACAGATGATGGTTTCTGAGCCCCCTGGTTTATTCATACTCACATTTCAAGCCTGAGGTCATATGAAATTCCTGCAAAAAAAAATCTTCTTCCATATCTGCTAGTCTGGGCTTGGTTTCCAGCCCATATACCCTTCCATATTTCTCTGTGTACTTTTAGGGAAGGCTTATTATTATTGTATTATAAATTTGTTTATTTTTCTGTAAATATTTTTAGCTGAAGCAGGGCCTGAATTTTTAATTTCTGTATCCTTAATTCCTTAAGCCCAATAGGCATTCAATAAATGTTTGATTATTGAATAAAAAAATATAGTTACATTAATGGTCAAAAAAACATAAGAAACTCTTCACAAGGCACCAATAGATATCCAGATATCTATTGATATCCAGATAGTTCTTCCCAGTTAGTGGTGAATCATCTAGAGATTTTGTTTTCCCTTGTGTTTTCTCTGCTTCCCGAGAGCCGACATTGTTAGGCACATGAGTGAAGAATTTGCCAATCAACGTGTTTTAGCTGAGGACGTTCCTTGATTCTATGGTTAGGTAACAAGGTTCTGGAAGCCCTTTTCTCCTAACACTCTCAGAGATTGGAGAATCCACGTTGCCATCTACGGTGTTAAGTAGTGGAGAAGGTTAACTTGAATGTCCTTGTTTTAAAATATCGAAATGGGTTCATATGTCAATGACAATTACCAGGAGAATATAGTTTTCAAGTCCTTTATACAGCTAAGAGTCAAGCTTATTCTTGCACATTCAGTAAGTGATAGGAGGCATCCTGTAGGATAATAAAATGGGTAGTTCTGAGACAAGGAAGGTTGTGTAACAGTAGGGCATGTGAGTTTATCGAATTTCAGTATCCAGGAAATACAGATGCTGAATGTTCCTAACCATGGATAAAAATCACAAAGAGTTTATAAAAAAATACAAGTCACTGCTTTCTCAGGAAATAAGACTAGGCAAAGTAGCACCTTTATTTTCAGCACCTTTATTAGTATGCACGATCACCCATACTAATATGCTAATTCATAGCTAATATGCTAATTGTTGCTTTCTTTAATTATAAACTGAGTGGGAATTCTGTTAGTGACTTTCCTTGGTGAAGAGATGGATCAAATGGTGGTGAGACACATTCTAAATTCTTTACTCACAAACTGTGGAAAGCAGAGGAATTTCACTCTTTGTGCTTTGAGTGGGAGCATTAAAAATAAACGCATACAATGAAACGATACCACTCTTGTCTCTTCAGGAGAAAAAGAAATAAAATTCTTGGGACGAGAATGACTACAAACTGGGTTTCATTTTTTACTTGTCAAAGCTGACAAGAACAACAGTAACATCACTCCTCTGTCAGCAGTAGCTCAGCCTCAGTGAGATAATGCCCTTTGACACTGGGACACTTGCCCTCCTGGCAGCAAATGACTGAGTGGAGCCTCAGCAACCATGAAAGGGAAAGGAGGAGTGAGCATGAAGAAGGAAGAAAAATTGGGGGAAAAGTGTTATATTTTCTCGTGCCACCTCTCTTAGTCTCTGTTCTCTTTTTAAAGAAACAAAAACAAAAATCACCCCAATATGTGTGACTTCACAATTCTGGGTTATTCCTCCCACAAAGAAATCATTTTTGAACCTCTTTAGATTATTAAAAAGTTATAGCAGCAATAGGAGAGTAAAAATATCATTAGCTTTAAATTTATAGATCCATACCAAATATGTTTCCACACACCAAATGTAGGGTAAGTGTTAGTGGATTTATATATTCCTGCTGCCTCTTTTTCCATGAAGAGGAATCCACTTCTCCAACATCAGCAAGACCACACTTAGAGATCTGGTTGTATTTCTCTTTAGCAACTAGGACAACTCAGGCAATCAGGAGTGGTTTTTATGAGCATAGTAGATTGTGGTGGACAGTACAAGGTGTTGTGCTCTAACCCCCCGTTCAGACACTCGCAGCCAATGATGGATTGATGTAGGAGAATAAAGCCCTGGCCATCTTGGCCCAACTCTGTGAGCCATTTGAGCTACCAAGCTCCATGTGAGATCAGCCAAGGCTGTCACTGGGCCTGAATTATGGCTAACTTCTCTTCTGTCCACTCTCCTTCCTTTCCCCTCCTTTTCACAGGGGTTGATCTCAAAGGCCTTTCCAGAGAACCCAACTTGCAACACGGAAGTGCAACAAATGTTTGTTGGATGTTTATACTATGACAAAATGATGACTGAATAGATTTTCTCAGTTGAATATAAATGTACTTTCTAGTAGGTGAGAGAGTGTTAAGACTTCTTACCAATTAACCCGTTGACAGTAGTGGGAGTTTGAATTGTATGTCTAGATCTTTTCATATAGTTTGATGCTACAGAATCAAATAGAAGCCATTCAATTAGGACTCAGGATAATGCTACGATTAATCTCATGGGAGTCAGACAGTCTAGATGCAGTTCTCATGTCTTACCCTTTATGTGACCTTCAGTGAGTTAATCAACTTCTTTAAGACCAGATGTGCTCATTAATGAAACAGAGATATTAATAATACTATCTTATACATAGGGTCCTTGTGAAGACTTAAAAGCACATAAAAACAGATGAAGTGCTTACCACAGTGCACAGCTTAGCCTGAACATTCAATGCACGTTCTCTCTTAAACCCACTCAGTTATGCAGAGTAAAACCCAAAGTCCTCAATGCCTATCTAAGCCTTAAATGGCCTGGCCTTTCGTTGCTTCTCCAACCTCATCCCTTTTACCACCCTCCTCTCACTTGCTGTTTCTACTACACTGGACTCCTTGATGCTTTTAAACATACTAGTAAGGTTATCCCTTATGACTTTAGCATTGGTTGTTCCTTCATCTGAAATGACTGTCCCCCACACCTTTTCTAGGTCTTTGCTCAAATACTGCCTTCTCAATTAGTCTTGCCTTCACAATCCTATTTGAAATTGCAACCTGGTCCCCATGTCCCACCTCAGCAATCCTGATATCTTTACCCAGCTCTACAGTTTCTTTTCCTCATTGCACATACCACTTTCTAATGAATTTTTTATATTTTATATATGCATATAGTTATATGTATAAATTATTATTTTTGTTTTTGTTCATCTATGAAGGCAGGAGTCTTTGTCTGTTTTATATATTGTCTCATTCCAACTACCTAAAAGAGAGCCAAGTACATAATAAGTGGTTAATAATTGTTTGTTAAATAAAAGCCTAGTAATTAGGACCATAAAAAAAGTATGTCCACTATATATTGTACCTATTATTACAAATTAGGGGTGGTTCAAGCAGGTGAGTTTACCAAAACATGCATTACATGTATATGCAATACAAAACATGTATTGCCTGGTGCCTTTGTAACAGGCACTATGCTAGCTGGAGAGAATACAGAAAGAAGAAGGCATGGTTGCTGCACTTAAGAAGCTCAGTGTGGAGCATGCCAGGCTATATCACCAAAGAAATTTTCTCTGTTGCCCTCAGCTGTCCATCCAGTCTAAGAATGGCATTTAGTTGAAGAAAATTGCTTCGTCCAAGGCCATGTCCACTTCCTAGGGGCAGCCTGCATCCAACGACTGTCCAAGGAGGGGCAATAAAGCCCAGGCCTCCTTGATCCAACTCAGGTCAGCTCTGAAGGACCATCCCAGTTTCAGAGCTCCTGATGAAATAGAGTGAGGACATCGTTGTGGCTGCAGCATAGCCCAACTTCTTCCTCTACTCAGTCCTGCTTCCTTTACTCCTCCCATGGTGTAATTGCTAAGACCTTTCCCAATCAACTTTCTGCATGCAGAATCTGCCCCATTTTGGGTCCCAAGAAACCCAAACTACAACACTCATACTGGATTCACTTTTCTATGCTGTGTAGCAAATCACCACAAATGTAACAGCTTGAAACAAGACAAATTGATGACCTTACAGTTTCTGCAGGTCAGGAGTCTGGCATGTTTCAGCTTGGTCCTCCACTCAGGATCTTCCAAGCCTGATATCAAGATGCTGGCCTGCCACATCCTCACTGGAGGCTTTACTAGGGAGCAGATCTGTTACAAACTTTCTCAAGTTGTTGCCAGAATTCATTTCACTGTGGTTGTAGGACTAAGGTCCCATTGTCTTGCTAGCTGTCAGTCAGGGACTGCTCTCAGCTCCTACTCTGAGGTCCTTGCCCCATGGCCTTCTCCATAGGCCCTCTCACACTCTCAACTTTGGAATCTCTGACTTTAGAAAGGTCTCAGTTCCTTTTAAGGACTCCCTTGATGAACTCAGGCCCACTCAGGTAATTTTCTTCTTAATAAACTCAGAGTTAACTTATTGGTAATCTAATCATTGGAGCAGCATCCTTCATATTCCCAGATCTCACCCACATTCAAGGGGAGAAGATTATGAACTAGGGTGTGGAAATTTTGGTAGCTATCTGAGAATTCTATCTACCACACATATTCTAGTGGAAGAGAGAGAATGCAAATATAGTGCGATCTTTGCTCTATTTGAGGAAAATTCATAGCACAGAAGTAGCAGAGATTAACTGAGAGTTGAGCAGCTTCCTCTGTAAGAAAAGATGGTATTTGATTAAGGAAGTTAAGGTAAGAGAGGTTTCCTAGGCACAAGAGATGGCATGAACCAAAGCCTAGAGACAGATCAGAGCATGATGTGCCCAGAACACTACAAAAAATTTAGAATTCATAGAACATCTTCTGTGTCCATGGTCTGGAGCTGTGTGTCATAAAATATACCAGAAAATGTAAGGCCTCAAGAGGCTTCAAATTTAAATGCCAGATAATTCCTGAAAAAAAAATGATCAAACCTATAATCAACAAATGTGGCCCAACCAGTATAAATTCACAGAAGGGAACTAATTACCTGGGGAATCTCAGAGGTCAGAGAAAACTTTGTTCTTTGAACCTTAAATATAGAGAAGATTTGTATAATGGTGGGTTGTAGAAGGGGGGCGATCTGCATTTCAGGTTGAAGAAATAACATGAGGAAATTTAGGTGATGAAAGGATGAAAGGCAGTTGTTAGGAGGAGTGGGGAATTAAATCAGCTGCAGCCTAATTATAAATGAAGATTCATACTGAGAAGAAAAGGATAACAGAATTTTTGTGAAGCTTGGACCCTATCCTGGAAGACTTTAACTTCAGGCAAAGGAGCTGATATTTGATGGAAGACTTTATAGGGAGCTACTGTAAATTCTTGAAAAGGGAAATTATAGAATAAAAACTACATTTGCAATGATGAGTCTGGTGGTGATATGATAGGTCATTCAGCAACTCTATTGGTTTTAATGGTCATCTAATTTCATGTGTTTTTAAAATTTTTACACTACTTTGGTATGCTGGAGGCTCCCTTCCTAGCTATATATCAGTGCCATATTGTTTGTGATTTATTGCTATTATTATATTCCTTCTGTCATTTCAGTGGGATTTTTGGATGAAAGAGAGGTAAACACATATGTTTCATCAGTCTTCTTGAGCCATAAACTCTATAATTTTTACACAGTTAAGGTTATTCTCTGTATGTATTTTTTAACATTTCACATTTTAATTTAAGCATTTCCTGTGCTATTTTAAAAAATCTCCACAAATATGATTTTGATGGTTGTATGCTGTTTTGTAATACAGTTGTACTACAATTTACCAAGCTTATCATGGAATATTTAAGTTTTTTCATCTATCTATCCATCTATCTATCTGTTAATTTACTTATTTGCTTTTATATATAAAACTGCAACTCATGGGTAAACATTGAAGAATAAAACTATCACAGAAACTCTTCCCATTATAAAGTAAATTTTAGAAAAAGACCGACAGTAAAAATTAACTAGGAAAAGGTCTACAACATTATTTTTGAAACTTAGAAATTTTATCAACAAAGAAAGAGACACAGGTGAGAGTGGGGCTTACTACAGATCTTGGTACCACCTCCACTTCTGGAAGATCACTGTGGAAAGAGAAACATTTGACAAAGTCTCAGAAATCTGACTAATATCTCCAGTTTGGAGAGAACTAGATGGAAGGCATAAGACAATATCTCAGACAAAATTTGAAAATTTTTTTCTTAACATTGTAAAATCCTCCTAAGCATATCATCAAAAGTGGGGGAAATGGCAGTTATATATATTTTTTTAATTTTCCAGAGCCCAATGCTGGACTGAGGGAACCAAGCAAAGCGCAGGTTGTACCCTCACTACACATACACACACGTACAAACATGCATTCCCACTTGTACACAGATGCATACACAGACGTGCACATGCAGCCCTAGGTAAAGTGAATCATGATACAGACACTTAGCAAAATTTACATGAACAGAGCCCAGATTCTCCAACAAATGTGGATATAACTGCAGCTCCATTCTCCCTACCCTAGCAACACTCCGACCACCCAATGCATTTACAATCCAAAGTGTATAGGATAAAATGTGAATTATAGCTCAGATTGAAAGAAAAATGGGTTGCATTATCAGAGCTCCTTGAAGTAAACTGCTCAGATGAAGAATTAATGAAATTTTAAAAATAGTTATGCAAAATACAGAAAAAAAAATAATTCAAAAAAGAGAAGAAAAGGGAGGCAGCCTGTGGTTAAGTCTGGCACACTCTGCCTTGGCGGCCCAGGGTTTGCAGGTTCAGATCCTGGACACAGACCTACACCACTCATCCAGCCAAGGTGTGGCAATGACCCACATATGAAAATAAAGAAAGATTTCCACGGACGTAAGCTCAGGGCTAATCTTCCTCAAGCAAAATAAAAGGAGGATCAGCAACAGATATTAGCTCAGGGCCAATCTTCCTCACCCCCCCCCAAAAAAAATAGAGAGAAGAAAAGGAACATAGGATACAAAAATAAATGACAAAGCTAATCTAGATAAAGAATAATGTAATGAATTAAAGAAAATGTCCAATTAGGACTTTAAGCGATAAACGAATTTTATGGAAATAATTAAATGGAATAAGATCTAAAATGTGAAACAAAGAATAATAATGTCTACTATGGCCTTGTATTATTGAATAATGCCTACTATTCTATTTTCCTCATTACCCACAATAAATTGTTAATAAGCCAACAACAAAAAAACCCAACACATGTGGAGCCAGGCCAGTGGTATAGCGGTTAAGTTCACACACTCTGGTTCTGGTGGCCTGGGGTTCGCAGATTCGGATTCCGGGCGCAGACTGACACACCATTTGTCAAGCCATGCTGTGGCGGCGTCCCATACAAAGTGGAGCAAGATGGGCACAGATGTTATCCCAGGGTCAATCTTCCTCAGCAAAAAGAGGAGGGTTGGCCATGGATGTTAGCTCAGGGTTAATCTTCCTCTCTCTCTCTCTCTCTCACACACACACACACACACACACACAATGTGTATAAACAGTACATAACATAAGCAAAAGAGAGAAGAAATGCTTTTTTCAAAATATTTCATAAAATCAAAATTTTGGACATATATACTACTGATTAAACTGTGTCCTGCAATTATTACTAAACAGAACATTTTCTTAGCTTAAAATGTCTGCATTTAGTTAATAGTGACTTTTGGGCTTTCCATGAGTAAAATAGTATTTTCTTTCTAAAGGATCCTTTCTGTGGCTTCTCTACAGCAAAAAAAAAAAAAAAAAAGCAAAGTAGAAGCTTCTATTTCCATAAAAATGAAACTGCTTGTGGTTACAAATGACTTTCCAAACTCTGTTTACTAAGGTTTCATGACACCTAGAGCCAAATTTCATCAGTGGCTCCTCTTTACAGCTCTATCATATATTTTAAGACCAACATTATGAAATAGATGTTAATATCCCATACTACCCTTGATGAAATTGACATGAAAAAAGGCTAAGCAACTTGCTCAAGGTTAAATAGCAAAAAAGGACAAACCTAAGACCTGAAATTAGGTCTGTCTGACTCTTGAGTCCATGTTCTTTCTAATCAATGAAGTCAACTTGATTTATCTTTCTCTCCTAGTCTTCAGATGATACACAGACAGTTTCAGGGTAACATTCCTATCGGTGATGACTGCTCACAGGCAGGTCACAGCTGTCCTAATGGGGTTATGTGTAATGGTCAGCCCAACGAATAGGGAAATGAACAAGTGCCAAAATCATGTAAAGCATGATTACAAAGACATCAAAAAGATTCACATATTTATTCCTAGAATTCTCCCTTTAATTCTGCTGGGTTTGCCATCCCTTGTTCTCTTTTCATAAGAGGAGAGGTCCTGATAAATAAATTAATAGATCTACTATTTGCCAAGGTCCACTCTGCTCTAGCTTCACATTCAATGACACAGATTCTGGAGCCAGACTGCCTGGCTTAAATCCACTGGACACAGCCTTAAAGAAGGTCTTGGATTAGACAGCAGTATAGGGTTTTAAAGTACACCTCCCTGTTTTCCCTTAAATATATTTATTTTTTGGCTTAGTATATAAAACTTCTTTTGATGGCCTTAAAGTCCTGGAGTTTCAGTTCAGGGATTTTAAAAGACTGAACTGTGTATTATAGTGGAAAAAAATAATGGGGGTTTGAAATAAAATAGGCCTGGATTGGTACCTGGAATATCTTATCATTTGCTATGAATTTGAGTTTCTTCACTTATAAAAAAGGAATAATACTACATTACAGGTGTGCCATAATAATTAAATTACTTAATACAGCTCTAAATGTTAGTTTGCCCCTTCCTTGTTCCCAAATTTCATGGCAGAATTCCCACAAGAGCTCTAGAGTTGCTAGCAAATGGCCCAATAAGAGCTAGTGTTTTCTCATTACTCATTCTACCTTTCAGAATTGACTGATTTTTTTTTTTCTATTTCTAACCTATGCATTAGGTAAACCAACAGTATCTTTCCCTTTGTCTGCCACAAAAGCGTACATATTTTAGGACAAGTTACAAGGAGCAAGGTCATCCTAATATATTTAGTCCAAAAGCCTGTTCTAAGCTGTGCACTTGCCCCAACTGGAATTTCTAGTATGCCTAAAGGGCAGTGGGGCAAGCCATTAGAAACCTATTCGCAGGAGAAAAGAAGACTCCTGGAAAAGAATTCAGCCAGTGGGAAGTGAGAGTTTGGATATACAGACTTGACTATAGATCTGGGTCAGTGGGGAAACTTAACATACAATGTGTTGTCTGTTAACAAGATTGATCTTTGTCCCAGCTTCTACAGAGCTCTACCAGAGGACTATAGTGAGAGGAACGTGATGAACTTATGTGGAAACTGAAAAGGTCTTTTGTCCTAAAACTTTGTAAAAAGCTCTGAGAATGCATAGTCATGTTGTGCCTAAAAAAGGTGATGCCCTAAGTGAAGTTGATAACTTTTTCCAACAGATGGGGGATTTTGCAGCACGTGGCCATACAGAATAGGACCAGAAAACCGAGTCATAGATTGATGACAGAGGACACCAGACATTCAAGTATCAATGCATGGGCTGGAGGAAGGATGCAGTGGAAGACATCAGGGTGGCAGCCAAAACAAAAGAGGGAAAATATGAGGGATATATGGTTGCGAGAACAATACTTACAAACACACACGTGATATCTCTTGGAGATGCCTGCAACCAAAGGAGCTTGAGATGCTACAGCATGAATGAAGGTAGAGACCAAGTTCTGTCTTGTTACCATTTTGCTTTACCCTATTTATCCCCAGGTGAAGGCAGCCTAGGGTATATGCATTTCAATAAGTTTACTGCTCTCCATTTTCTTTGTGTGTGGCCTCACCCTTTGAAACTAAATAGACTCTTTAAAAACATTGGAGGAAATTATTTCACCTGCAGCAGGGCTTCAGTTGGCTTGGAGCATGGGACATGGTTGGTCTTCTGAGAAGACCCTTTATTTAGTCTCTTCCTTTATGAAAGATATTTCAAAACACCTTTAATTTGGTTCCACTTTGGGAGATATGAAATGTGACCTCAACACAAACATTGTGCTAGATTTCCCATTCTTGAAACTAGATGGCAACTGTGAGGATCCATACCTACTCAACCCAACCACACCCTCTGGGAAAAAGTTCCACATAGACAACATCTCCTTCCTTGGAGCAAGATGTAGAAAACAATCATCTGTTTTCATTCCTAAACTAGAGAGACATAGAGGGAAAATGGGCCAATCTATTATTGCAAAAGATAACTAAATATTCATCCATCCATTTTGATTTAATGCCTACTCTGTCTCTCTCATACATAATCCTTATGGGACCTGGAATTGCATCTCACCATGACACCTTCTCTGAACCATTCCAGCCCAAATTGGCCTGGCTCTCATAGAAACACTAATAGCCTTTCATTTTTCCAACTGTGGCCCTGATTACATTCATCATCTATTAATTTGTGTCCAAAATTGTTCTCCTTATTTGACTGTAAACTCTTCAGTATTGAGGACTGTACCATACTTGTGCCTCAAAGTCCCTTGCTCAAGAATAAATGGTGATTCATCATTAATCAAATTAGTGAGTGGGCTTCAGCCTTAGTGTAAATGTAGAAATATGCAAACTCCTAATTATAGACTCTGAACAAAGGCCTTAGAGGACCCACGTATGAGCCAGCTGCTCTTCCACAGTTCTAACCACTTACTTAGAGCGGCTGACCTCTTCAAATTCTAACTTGTATCACACTATGTGCAAAACTTTTTAATTATTGCTCTGAATTCTTTTGTGTTCCACTTAGCATTCAACAATGGGACTTGGAATATGAAATGCCCCTGCCAGCTTCTCTCAAATTTTCTTCAGCTTTCAGTATTCACTACCACAGAGAACCCAGAGCTATTCCCATTAACATGTCAACAACATCAAACAAAGAGCATCCTAAGTAGACACTTAGGGGAGATTTCTAGTGAAGGGAAAATTGCCGTAACGTCGGTAAGTGAGTGAGCTGCCACCGTGGAAGGGAGGAAATTATGGGTGAGAGGATATGCCTGACTAAACGCAATATCCATTAAGGTGCATTACAATTAAAGAGTATTCCTTAAAGAGCTCCACTTGAAAATGAGCCCCTGGGGGGACTGAGCCGAGCATCCCATCTTGTCCTGGATAGGTATAAAGGACCACTCCTGGATGAGGATGAAAAGGGAGGAGAAGCCACCTTACTTTGAAACCAAGTGAGGCTTTTCCTCTCTCTCCTTTTCTTTAGGGCCCCTTTCTCCCACTCTGCCTACTTCAGTCAAGTACAATCATTTCCAGTATTCAACTCAACCCCCTCACATGGGGAGAAGGTACATTTTCTCACTTTTGTTCGCTTCACCTGAATAGGGTTTAATTCCAAACCATCCTACTTATGTGTTGATTTCTATTCCCATCTAGCTTCTGGGCCCAAACCTGTGTTTTTGAAGGAAAATTAGTGGGAGGAGGAGGGTAGTGCTTGTTGATCACCTACTATGTGACTGATATTAAGCTAAATGCTTTACATACAATCACATTTAATTCCAGCAAAAAACATGTGCCTCCTCCAGAGGAAGTAAAGCTGTTGACTTTAGGCCTCATGTTTTTATACCACTTCTTCCCAAATATATCTGTAGTAGTCATTTTTATAAGCTAGTTATTTTTTCTGCAGGACCTTCCTCATCCTCTCACCAATTATCAGAGCCTTGCAAGTTCTCCTGTACCCTCCCAGCTTTTGACGCCACTTCAGGTCTTGGTGTTGTCTTATTGTTCCTATCTGAAGCATAACATCACCATTCTTCACTTTCTTTCCAATAACCATCAATTAGATTTTCAATCAACAAAAATATATTGAACTACTGCTAGGTCTTATTACATTAGGTGCTGGGAATATTAGGAATAATTAGATTTGGTTCCTACCACCCAGGAGGCAACAGAGACATGTAATCAGGTAAAAGATGATACAATAGAGTAAGTACAATGAAAGAAGCAAAGACAGATGTATGTTTTATGGGCCCAGAAGTTAAACAATTTGGCATGTACTCTCTAAGAAAAATACAAAATTCTAAATATGAAATTAACTTTGAATATTTAATGATAAAAAAACTAATGCAAGTTATTTTTAAAAGTGAATAAAAAGCATGAAATCTAGAAGAATAATATATTGTTTTTATTAACTAACTGGCATATCTCTATAGTACTTTTTCTCTACATTTTCAGCTGCAAATTCTTTCATGGCCTTTTGGTATGACATCAGTTTTGGAACATTGTTATCTATAAAGAGAATAGAAAGATAATTCAATATTTCTTCTAGCAAATTGATCCAAGTTATGTTTTCTTATTTTCTGATAGTTTAGAAAAGTTTCTTTTTGCTGCACAAATTGTTGTTGGTAATACCATGTAAATATTTAGGATTGCTTTCGAGTTTAGGGAAAAATAGATCAAGCTTATTTGTTATATGAACTATGAGATTTGCAAGAATTTCCCCAGACCAGCTTCCAGCTGCCCACCTGTCAAACCTTATTTCCACTTAGCTGCACACATACTTCTCTTCAGACACTAAATGACACGTTCATTTTGTGACTTACCTTAGGTCCCATGCCTTTTTGTCGTGATGCCAATTGATTTGGCATGGTGAACAGTTGAACTACTGCTAGAAGCCGTTTCTATGCTACATGCTAGAGTGAGAGTTGAACAACTACAAATATACCAAACTAAATGTGTTTCTGACTCAACTTCCCCTTAGATGAATCCTAAAAATGCCCATGCCACTGCAACACCACTCAACAAGTGGGGAAGAATGACAGGAGAAGTCAATGAGAAGAGTCTTAAGACTATGATTAAAACACCTGATTTATGTTCATTTAAAAAAGTGTTCACTGTCTGCAGTGCAGTGCTCTTGGCTTGGTGGGGCTACTACTTCTCTACTCCCAGCAGGGCCCTCCAAGGGCACCAGGGCAGCTTATATTGGGATAAGGGCGGGCACCCACCCCAGACACAGGTGGGCAACTGCTTTGGTTGCCCCACTACTGCAGGAGAAGGAGGATGCTCTTAAATTCAGGCTGTGGGGAAGTTAAAGCTGAGACCCAGCTCGAAGTACCTCTGCTGTTTGTCTCACCCTTTGCCTCTTCTTCCCAACCAGTTGTTCTGCAGGCTGTAATTTCTTGTTTGATCTCTTGGGAAGTTTTCAAAGCATACACTCCTGGCTTGTGTGTCCAACAAAATGGAAAACACAGAGTCCCCCAGCTACCTTCCACAGTCTTGCTATGTTTCTTTCTCACTATTGTAGCATTTTCTAATATTGTTCCTTGATTTGTGACTCCAGTCTGGCTTCCTCTGAGGATTACCACTGCTTTGGCTTGTTTTCCCCGTTTGAGTTTTAATTCTTGTTGTATTGGGAAGAATTTATCTAAAGAGCAGTTTCTAGAACCAGTTTGGAGAGCTGAAGTTTTTTCAGATTCTGTTCTTTCATAACTTGAACACGAAATTGAGAAATTTCTGCTTTTCATTCTCCCTAGCCAAGTACTTTTGTGGATTGTATTCTAGGTTTACCCTCCTCCTGCCCCAGACACCCTGCTCCATTGTGTACAAGTGACTATTTCATGTTGGAAATTCAAATTCAGTACAATAATGAAAAAAAGACTTTAGGAAAGTGGAACAAAACAAAAGAGAATAAGAAGATCATTCCAAAATCAATGAAAGCAATAACAAAAAGTTGGAAACTTAAAGGTTCAGTTCATAGGCCACATCTTTGTTGCTTTGCTGACCCTTCATTCTTAAACTTTCCTCTCTCTCCCCCCACCTCAGGCCTCTCTCCTGAATATCATTCTCAGATTAAACAGGTGATGCTATGAGGCATGTTATAACACTGCCAACATTTCAGCCAATGCAGTCACTGAAATGAAGGAAGGAATTCTCACTCTTAGTCCTACCAGGTGTTGAGAGAGGAAGTCGCTGCATCGGTTCAGATCAAGAAGACAGGACTAAGACCAACCACAATGAAAAATGCTCTGGGCTATATCTGCTAGTGATGCACTCTCAGTCACTGGAAATGATCAAGCAGTGTCTGGGTACTACATGTCAGGAGTACTATGGAGGGAAGTTCTGTGGGTGGAAGTCTGAACTAGATTATAGGCAAGGTCTACTTTAATGAAAAAAGACTCATTTTGAGATGTTTTGAAATCAAAGATATGAAATAAACTCAAATAAAATGTTCTAATTTGCTGAATTACAACTAAACCTTAATATGTATGTTTCATTCAACTGTGAAAAAAATTGACGTTAAACACACACATAAACTAAATAGTAAATTGGGATTGGAGCCAAACTTCATCTTCTCTTAAGTGATTCAATTCAATAACATAACCGAATTATATACAAATCTTAACATTCACTAGACTAATCTGAATTAAACCAATATCCTCAGCTGGACCCTCATTTTACTGTAAAAAATGATACTAAGACCTATGTGACATTGTTGTGTTGCTTATTAAGTGAGGTAAAGTATGAGAAGATTCTGACAAAAGGCCAGGTACAAGGGAAGAGCACAATTACAATTCCTTCCCCTCTCCTCCCCCTTTCTTGATTGATTTCTTGGGATATGAGGTCTTTGGGTATGACCTCAGTCAATGAGTAGGGTATTTCTGTAATTTAGTTTGTCCATCTAGTCTACATTGGAAAGATACTTCCCCTATTCACAGGTAAAGTTTCCTCAGAGATTTAAACTCTTCAGGTATAAAATATATCCCAAAAATTCTAGATATTATTTGATAGAAATGCCCTCCTCTTTCTACATATATTCAGAATTTGTGAGCATATTTGACTGGCTTTCACATAGCTCACAAAGTTGGAAGCCTGCTGAGACCATGTTGAGAGAGAGAGAGAGTGTTGTTTGGGCAGAAATTAGTAAGTTTTAAAACATAAACAGTTGGACAAGGGGGAAAAATAAATCTCTGTACAGCACAAGCCCAAAACAACCACAAAAGGGAAGTCTAGACAACATATCTTCCCAGTCCTATCTGCCCTTTAACTCACCCGTAGTATCTGTCCTCCAACCTCAGCTCAGTGCAGTGCCTGCAATGGCTGCCAGGGGTCTCCTACACTGAGAGAGAAGTGTATTCCTTCAGCTCAGACATTGATGGAACTCCAGATGACTGATGTTTCAGAGGATAGAGGACGTCTTAGTTGTTACCTGATCCACTCAGCATAGTTGCCAAGGCTACTCAGCAGCATGGGGTAGTAGTTAGAGTAATAGTTCATATGTGCCAGACACAGTGCTCAGCTCCTTGCATGCATTATATCATTTCAGTCATACTTGGCCCCATTGTTGTCCTGTTTACAGATGAGCTCCCTGAAGCTCAGATACCTCAGGGGATTTGCCTGAATATAGCCATAAATGGCAGCACCAGATCTCAAATTCAGGTCACCATGGCTCAAAACTTCTGCTCTATACTGTTAGACCATGTTCTCTATGGGAAAATTAATACAGTACAGTCATTCAGCCTCAGCATTGAAAGTCCCTTTTATAATTCTATCATGTTGATTTACTTCCAGTTAACTTTTCCCCCACTGGAACTCACATTATTTGTGCATGTCACAAACCATCCTAAAATCGCATTTGGAAGGCTATTGTCTCAGTTGACTGAGTCTCCCCTAAGAAAGGACAATCTCAGGGTCTCTCTTCAACAAAGCAACAGGACTTGGCCAATTTGCTTGGATGCAGCTGACTACCAGAAGCTGTTTCTTTTTATCCTTTCACATTCTTCTTTCAAATACTCTATGCAAAATTATTGTATAAGAAAATGATTGGAATAGCAGCAGAGGTAATCTTGAAAGGTGTCTTGGAATTAAGTTTCAGTGAATAATTATAATGATAATATTAACTAAGCAAACACTTATTGAATGCTTAATAAATGGAAATTAATCATGGGTAAACATTATTTTCATTGGAATATGATGTCATTTTACTAAACATACTGTTTTTAGCAAATGGTTCATTAAATGGAAAATAATGTAAAGTTCAGGGTTTTCATGACTTCATTTCCCGCTTCCCACTCATACCCCTGTTTTGTCAACTACAAATTTCTCCTACCTCAAATGTTCACGGGTACATTAGTAATCATATAATCCAAGGGTCGGGAGCCACAAAATCTGGGCTGTATCTTGACTCTACTATTCACTTAGACTTTCAAACTATTGAATCCACTTAACTTCTCTGTGCCGTAGTTACTCTTTTGCACAATGGAGATATATTTCCCGTCCTAACTCATCCAGGGTTATTATGAGGATCAGCTGAAATGAAAGCAACTTTACAATTTAAAGGAATTATACTGATATGAGATGTTGTTCTTAAGCAAAATAAATGAGCAAAGACAAAGGACATGGTCATATATTTCTAACCTCTGCTCTCCAGCTATATGTAATGATTATCAATAATTAATTCTACCAGTCCAGAATTGTTATATCCTTTACTTCAGTATAATAGAGTGTAGAACAATAATAAGGTCATCTTTTGTTTGTTCTTGTAAATAAATGGAATTCATGGTTCCAGTTGATTATTTCCAGTGAGTGCTCCATTAAATGTCTACAAGCCCACAAATCCACTCAATTCAAGCAATGTGACAGATTTAGAGCTTTAAAAACAATCTCATTTGGGCAATTAGAAACTATATGGAAGGTTAAATGAAACATCAAGCCTTGACCATTTCTTTCCTACCAGTAGGACTATCGGTTATTTAAATGGATTTAATTGTCAAATACAGGTGGGAATCTATTTGACACCTGTCAAATACAGGTGTCACTACTGTGCCTTCGAGAAGGTGCTACAGAAACAATGATGAGCAAAAATTGCTCCTGACCTCATGGGGCTTATGATCTAGCAGACAACATAGACGTTAATCATGTACTCTTACACTTTAAGGCAAAAATTACAATAGAAAATTTGCTACAGTCGGAGGTGCATAGTATTATGAGAAAGACTATGTAAGTGGAAGATTTGGCTTAGGTGGGAAGATCAAGGAGTCCATCTCTGAAGAAGTGACAACTGATTCAAGCTCTAAAGAAAGGGTTAGGGTTAACTAGGTGTAGAAGGGGGAAGAAAACATCATACACACACCTCAGGTAACAGGTCAGGGAGGTGGGGCCAGAAAATTTCCAGGATTTGAAAATCAGTATATCTGGAATAAGGAGATTAAGAGAGAAAAACTAATATGAGATGAGGCTGGAGACAGAGCAGGAGACCAGATTATGCAGAGCTTTGTGGTGATATTAGGAATGCGGACTTTATCCTAAACATGATAGAAAGTCATTGAGGTCAGTAAAGGGTTATAATCTGAGGGATGGCATGATCAGATTCACATTTTTAAAAGCACATATCTGGCAGTCTGACTGCTGAATTGGAGGAGAACAACTGTGTGTACGGAAGACCAATTTGGAGACTACCATAGCTGTCTGATCCTAAGATGATGGTACTTTGGAGTAGGGGGTTGTACCAGTTAAGATAGGTTTATGCTAAAATAACAAACAACCACCAAATTTCAAGGATGTGAAAAAACCAAACAAAGGTTTATCTGTCATTTCTTCAGTGTCTGTCATGGCCCAGGTGACTGCCCAGGGCACTGTCCTCCAGGCACAGTATTTCAGGCTGCTTTGACCTCATGGCAACTACAAGTGTTTCCACGAATCCTAGGCAGAAGAGAGAGACTGGACAATTGTACGCTGACTTTTAAGTACTTCATCAAGGAAGTGACCATGTAACACCTGCTCACATTTGATTAGAAAAATATAAGTCACCTGTGCCATGCCTTACTTCAAGTGGATAGGGAATGTACCGTGCTGGGAGGAACAAGCTAGCAGCTGGTCTGTAGCCCTTCCTCTAGTCCAATTTGGGTTCGATTTCTCAATTGGGTGTGATTTTGCCCCCAAGGGGACATTTTGCAATGTCTGGAAACAGTTTTATTTCTTACAACTAGGTGGTTGCTACTGGCTTCTAGTGGGTAGAGACCAGAGATGCTGCTAAACATCTGACAATGCACAGAACAGCCCCCCCACAGCAAAGAATTATCTAGCCAAAATGTCAATACTACTGAGGTTGAAAAATCCTGCTCTAGCTTCATGGATAACTGAAAATGTGACACATGGTTATATCTTCCTTGCACTTCTAACTCAAGGAATGTATAGAAGTATATGGTACCCTGCTGAGCTTGCTAAGTACTAAACCAAGCATCTGTATCTAAGATTGTTCAGTGAGCGACCCATACTTGATGAGATGCAGCTGCACTGGGTTATGGGAGCTAGTCACCTATTCCTGACAGAGCTATGTGCTTGGCAAGGTATTAAATGTTAAAGATGCCACAGTTGATGGTTTCTCTGAGATAAAAGCGTCCACACCCTCTCAGCATCTTTTCTCAGGAAATACTCATGCCAAGTGTAGAACAATATTGAGAAAGTGGAAACTGCCTGGAACTTATGATCCCTATGCTGTTGCATTACATGCTGCATTTTTCTTATATATTTTAATGCTATGTAAATTTTGTGCAGGGTGAATTTTGTGAGTGTGGTAACCAATCCAGGCCCAAGACCAGTGCTCCCTATTAGAGACGGCACATTGCAAGAGAACTCCAGCTCTAAGTAAGTAGCAATAATGTCTACCTCAAGTGTTTGGATTTGAGATGGAACAAATGAGAAGTTTTTAGAGACATTTAGGAAATGATGCAAATACTGTTGTTCTTTCCCAACATCTGTTTTGCGCCATCTTCTTTGCCAGCAAAGACTGGATTTTGTACCTGCCCCTCTCTGTGCTTCAGGGTACGCTGGTTCCACTTCCCTTGCCAGTAATTGATTTAGGCATGGGCATGTAATATAATTCAGGCAAATGATATGTAAGGGAGAAGCCACTGGGAGACTTCTGGGGAAATGTTTCTGCATTCTTAAAAAGAGATACTTAAGAAGAGACGGCCTTTTGTTCCACTGGGCATTGCTGAATTTATATGTGAAACTGAGATGTGCTTCAGCAATCTTGCAACTATAATAGAAATAGTCTGAGAACAAGGCAGATGTGCTAATGATAGCAGAGAAAAGTGAAGAAAAACATTGGTTCTTGATGAATCACCTCTGACTTAACCAACCCTGGAGCTCTCTTATATTAGGGCTTTTCACTTTTTAAAAAAGTCTTTAATTGTAAGTAAATTTAAATTAACATGTTTTCTATTAGGTGTAGCTAAAGCATCCTAAGTGATATAGAGTTTAAAATCTATGGGAATATAATGGAATGGGTATGAGGAATAAAGAACAGAATACTTAGATTTCTGGGTTGGTGATGGGGGATATGGTGGCTTTAGTAGACACATGAACACTGGAAGAATACAAGGTTTAATTAGGAACATTGTAAATTTACTTTTGGATATTTTGAGTTTTAGGTACCTTGAATAATATAAGAGGTAATTTCAAGTGGGCAGTTGGATATACATGTCTATAGTTCAGAGAAGAGATCCAGAGTGGAGATAATCCATTTTCAAGTTATCTGGGCAAAGGTGATGATTTGTGGGTATGGATGGGCTAGCCTAGAGAAAATGCACAGGGACAATAGCCTATGACCAAGCTTTCAAAACTTCAACTTTTAATATTAATGTCCACATAGAGAAGGATGAGCCCGTGAATGTGGTTAAGAGGAGTAATCAAAGACGCAGAATAAAACCGGGAGCATATTGTGTCACAAAAGTCCAGAGAAGAGAGAGTTTCAAGAAAGGGGGAGAGGTTGACAATGTCAAACATTATAAAAAAATTAAAAAAAAAATAAGAATCAAACATTTCTTTTTGATTTAAAAATATTGAAAATGAGAATTAGATTTTAAAAACTGTCATGTTTGTACAACATAAAATTTTTTTACATGTATTGTCCCTTTCGAGTCTCCTGTCAACTGTTAGAAATGGAAGAATAGTTATTGGTAAATGAGTTTTGCACAGGGACAACGAAGCTTAGATATGCTAAGTGATTTTACCCATGTAACAATGGAATAGCCAGACTGGAATTCAAATTCACAGCTGACTAAATCCTGGTCCAAGTCTTCTTCCATACTGCCCCAAAATTCTACTACAACTGATTATCTTGCCAGCAACGGTGAACTAATTGAGTCCCCTAGCAGGAAAAAAGAGAGAGACAGACATACAGACAGACAAAGTAGATATATACTGAGCACATATTAGCTCAAGTACTCTAGGACCTGCATTACACGAAGAACAGGTGTCCCTGAGACTTCTTTCAACCATACATCTGCCACATATTCAGCCAGATAGGGAGAGAGCCAGCAGGTGACAGTATAAGGCTTCCAGAGAGTTGAGGATAGGGGCAGATGGAATGAAATGTGTCCACCATATGTGGTGGGAGGAGGGAATTTTAGTGTTTAGTGAACCACATTATCCCCCTTGGAGACATGGGTTACATATGTTCAAAACAACTACGTAAAATAGGTATTGATGAATGTATCAGTTTGCTAGGGCTGCCATAACAAAGTACCACAAACTAGGTGGCTTAAACAGCAGAAAGATATTGTCTCACAGTTCTGGAGGCTGGAAGTCTGAGATCAAGGTGTCAGTAGTGTTGGTTCCTTCCAAAGGCTGTGGGAGAGAATCTGTTCCATGCTTCTCTCCCAGCTTCGGGTAGTTTTCTGGCAATCTTTGGCATTCCTTGGTGTGTAGAAACATCACTCTGATTTCTGTCTTCATCTTCTCATGACATTCTCCCTGTGTGTCTATGTGTCCAAATTTTCCCTTTTTATAAAGACACCGTTTTATTGGATTAATGTCTGACCTAATGACTTCACCTTAACTAATTATGTCTGCAATAAATGTCTTCCCAAATAAAGCCACATTCTGAGGTACTGGGAGTTAGGACTTCAGCATATTATTTTTTGGAGGACATAATGCAATCCATACTGATAAACTTCTTTTGATAATGAGTAAAACTGAAGAGTATGGTTGGTTGATGATATAAATGTCAACATATATACATATATGTGTATACATAGGCTGACACAACACATGTGTGCATGCACCTGTGTGTGTGTACATGTGTGAGACCTCAAGACTCCTAGGTCCCAGTAACACAGAAATACATGGTTTATCATTCACATTGAAAACAGAAGCCAGAGCAGCATCTTGCATCTCCACGCTCTGATCCCCACACAGTGACATAATGAGGGCAGGATGTTAAGCTGCATATACATATACCTCAGGAAAAGAACAGCAAAGGGAGACTCTGAGCTGTGATGGTTCTGCTTGCACATCTGTCCATCCTACTCTCTGGAGAAAGGTCACTGATTTCCAGAAATGTAAGTAATTCTTCTGTAGAGGAGAAGGGAAAGGCACCTCTAGGCTTCTTACCCTGGAATAGAAACAACTGTTTCGAGAGAGGGGAAGAGGGCTTTATCTTTACTACCCTGGGGCTTTTCAGGCAAAGTCTCTACATCTCTCTGGGGGGATACATTATGTCTAGCTTCCAAGGCTATTTACTATTCAAACATGCCTTTTGCTCAGAAGGGCTGGACAGTACAGGAACATGGGCCATCCAATGAAAATTGTCTCCCGACAGTTCACCATAGGGGCTCAATTGTGAAGTTGATGAAACTAATAACTAGGATAATGTTTCTATTGAATTTATACGTATCTTTTTAAGGATTTCACATGTTGCATTTGAGTAGCTTATTTACATATCTGTCTCCTTATTAGATTATAAACTTATGGAGATCCTAGACCAGGGATTCTATTTTAATATTGCCAATGATAAGTAGAGTACTTGGTAACTTACAAGTATTCATTAAATTATTGTTTAATTAATATACAAAGTAGAACGTTTCACCTCTTTTGCCCTGTAACTTATGTGTATATGTCACCCTTTGATCTTTCTAACTGGGAAGGTTAAAATGTAACAGGTTATCCGTGTTTTTTCTTTTTTCAATGGCTTTATCGTTGCACTAATTCAAATATCCTTAAGACTTTTTAGTCATCCGAGTTTCTTTCTTTTTTTACTTTTCTTCCTATGTCAGCTCTGTCTTTTTATCTTATTTTTATTCCTCTTTAATCTCCTAGGCAAAACATTCACGTTATTAATACAAATGTTCCAGGTGCTTAAAATTAAGTTAAGTGAATAATTTTGGATTGAAGAAAATGGTATTTTTCAAAATCCAATTAACCTGCTCATTTAGATGGCTCTAGCACAAAAAGAGATATGTTTCTTTTCCAAATTAAAAAGAATTAAAATTTTATTTTAACTCTACTACAAGTTTTAAATAACACCCTGAGTCAATCTCATTTTTGTCCATGTTTTGGCCATTTTTAAAGTATTTGTGAGTTATCACCTTCCTAATATTTCATGTATATGGAGGTCTATATGGAAGTGACTGTCCCTTGGCAAAGTAAGCCGTTGTTGGACACAGCTGCTTGGGCTGCATCACCAACCCATTAACCAGATGACGGCCTCCCTCTGCTGATTTTCCTTGTACCATCATGGTGTGCTGCATGAATATACAAGGAATGGAAGACCAGACTTTATTCCTGCAAGTGCAACTCCAAAGTGCTAAGGTGCTTACTTATTTAAAAAATATCTTCTCTTTATATATTTCAGATTTTGAACTTGGAGACTTTAAAAGATCTAAATATTGCTTATTTTAAAGGACTATAATGGCACTCTGTAACAAATCTAAGAACAAACATAGAGCCACTGAGAACTACTGTAGAATGTCTTACAAGATAATTTTTTTTAAAATGAAAAATAAAAGTGAAAGTGAAGAAGGTTTGCAAGAGATAACATGCTTACGGACCTTTTGCCAATGCCTCAAACTCAAGGAGCATATCAAAAGGAAGAAATAAACTAAAAGAATATATTATTTGGGGGTTCAATTTAATAAGCTTTTAAACATACAGTTATTCACTTGGTTTGATCAAAAACATTGCATTAGTTCATGCATAAGACAGATCTTTATTCTCTAACTGTAGGGCTGGAGAAATACAGAGTAGATCCTGTCCAGTATAAAGTTAATAATTTTAGCTCTGGTTCTAAGGCAGGGCTATAGAGTAGATCTGAGTTCAACTGTCATGTCTTACTTGGAGAGGGACCATGGAATATTGTACTTAGCACCTCTAAGAGTCAGACATGCTTTAATCAAATGGGAATAATGGTTCCTACCTTTCAGACATATTATGTATTTACAGATAATTCATGTAAGTGCTTGGCATAGCGCCTAGCCCATTGTAGCTGTGTATGTTTGGTAGCTGCTGCTAGTGGATCTGGATGGGAAGTACATGAGAACTTAGTACCAATTCTATCACCTTTGTCTTCTGCATAAATTCATCACGATGAACCTGGTCTTTCTCATGCACAGATTGAGTAGCAGCAGAAGTAGTGGTATTTTGCTCACTGTAGGATCGCCCTCTTCTGTTCCAAACTCCTCCTTGCTTAGTGAAGTCTCAGTTTAAAAGAAAGACTGAAACATTCATTCTATAGATATAAGCATGCCGCCCCCCCCAGGAAAACAATAAGACACTGAGACACAGAAAGGAGGAGAGTTTGAAATTGGGGGATAGGAGACAGAGGTTATCAGGCAGAGAACCTGTCAAGTAACTTTATATGGCCCACTCCATCAGTTTACTGGTCTTGAGAATTAATAGAACATGTTTCTGCACCTGGAGATTATGTAAAATGCTTCTGCAAGAAGCAATCAACAGAAGGAAAAAAATTAATCTCTTTTTTAAAGAGCATTAAAGCTCTCCTGGAATTTTATGCATTCTAAACCAGGAATTTTTCAGAACTAGATTTTTTTTTCGAGGTCACATTGGTTTATGACATGTAAATTTCAGGTGTACATCATTATATTTCAACTTCTTTATAGACTCCATTGTGTTCACCGCCAAAAGTCTAGTTGCCATCTATCACCATAAACTTGTGAAGAACTAGAATTTTTCGACAAACTAAACTAAAATAAAATAGATTAGAAGTTATTAGAGTTCAGTGCATGCAGTAAACCTGTATTGTTTTATGTATTATATATACACATACACCCTTATGTGTATATGTATATCTATACACATATATGTATGACTGAACCATGATCTAAAATATATTCATTCTCTGGATGTGTTTATCAAAAAGTTTGAAAGCCACTCTTCTAAAAGGCCTACATTTACACACAGCAGAAGTTTTTGAATAATTTGAAATTAATTTTGTTGTTGTTTTTGCTAGTTTTGTTTCCAAGGACATGGAACTTTGGGCCTTGGAGCTACTTTGGAACATGATCCTAAAATGCTGAATAAATTTGTAACAGATAATTAACTTTTCAAAAAAATTCACATTTTTCCATTGGGCATGTTGGTTCCTTCAGCAAGAATGATTGGCTCCTTCCGAGGGCACCATCCTTCTGTTTCTTCAGTGACACACAGCACTTAGCCAGGGTTTACCCACAAAAGAGCCACGTCGACTGGAGTAACTGACTGCTTGACTGAGAACGCACAGCCGGAACTCTCTGCAGTTGCACTATTTTACTTCAAGGCACTCTGGAATTATGTGGAACACACTTGGAAATATTTTCATTTCTTTTCATCTCACCCTTGTTCAGAGGTGGATTTTCTGTGCAGCTAATAAGCTTAATCTTCAGGGCCCCTCACTTGATTAGGTTCTTTCAAGTCCTTGAACCTAATTTTGATTTTATGATTTTTGTATTATTTTTGTTAGAAGGGGTGCCAAATTTGAACAAGCTTCAGGTCTTACAAAAGCTACATCCATCTCTTCATTAATCACAGGCTAATTATAGTATTAAATTTAAAAAGCTTGCCTTATACTTATTTGAAAGCCCCAAAATTTATAGTGTTAGGAGTGGCATGGATATATAGTGAAGAGAAGACTCTTTGGAAATAGATCAACCTTGTAGATCTTGAGCAAGTCATTGACTTCTTCGAAAATCTATTTCCTTAACAGTAAAATTGAAATAATAACTCATGGAGTATTTTTAAGGGTTAAAAGTAACCTCCCACAAACATGATACTGACTAAATGTTAACATTTGCCTCCCAACCTCAGGGTAAAAATAGCTCCACTGTAGAACTGAGTTGACTCACTGCTCCTCAACCTTCTGCCAAAGGTCCCATCACAGTAAAAGGGAGAACTAAGTGAGAAGAAAGAGAGAGAGAGAAGGAAAACAAAAAACAAGAAAACAAAAGAACTTGAATCACATTTTCCCTCTAAATTCCTGGCCATGAAGCTCCTAATCCAGTGCCCTGTTTCTCTGCTAATATGAAGGCATCATAAGAGAATTTTGATAATTCTCTGATATACAGATATGTAAAACCATATAGCGCCTGAAATTAGAATTTCGTTGGCTGTGTCCATTTGCGCCAACAGATCTGACCATTTTAACCAATCCAGAAAGGAAAGCAGACAGTTTACAACACCATATACAAAATGGATGCTCAGCACCATGAGGTTAAAACAACCACGAGTGACTGAAGTTCACTCTCATTACATATATGTTTTGCCATCATATCAACCTCAAAGTCCATCTTTCTATTACCAACATAAAAAAGACCTCCTTAAAAATCACTGGAGGGGGCCAGCCAGGTGGCATAGTGACTAAGTTTGTGCACTCTCCTTTGGCGGCTGCCCGGGTTTCACAGGTTCGGATCCCGGGTGCAGACAATGTAATGCTTGACAAACCTCTCTGTGGCGGTGTCCCATATAAAGTAGAGGAAGATGGGCACGGATGTTAGCCCAGGGCCAATCTTCCTCACCAAAAAGAGGAGGATTGGCAACGGATATTAGCTCAGGGCTAGACTTCCTCACACACACACCCCCAAAATTGGAGCATCTTTTCCTGCAAAATTGGTTTCAGAACATTGAGAAAATGGAAAGTGACAAGAAAATGAATATTATTATGATAGATTCTGTAGGGCAGGCTTTGTTCTCTCTCATACCTCCAAATTCATTCCAAAAAGCATGAAATGCTATCAGTTAAGGAAGGCAAGTTAAAGATGGCCACATTATAACTGATGAGGGGCTGCTAAATGTTTAGATAGTGCTCATCAATTTCCCATCACTGGCAGTCATCTTCCGTGAGAGCCATTTCATAAATTCTCCAGCACACTGCAGCCTGAAGAAATCTGCTCCTGGACAGCATTACAGATTGCCAGCTGTGAAGAGCCTGCCCCACCCTTTGTCACAGCTCAGAGAGTTTGCATGACAAAAGAATAATTGAATTGGTAATGCAACTGTACATGACATAGATCACCATTTTGCAACAGGAATGTTTAAGTCATGAATAATGAAGTGATTTCCTCCAGAGTAATTTATGGAACAGGTACATAAGCAAAGCAAGCTCCAGTGGTGTACAAATGCACTGCACCTCTGACCCGGGAGAGCTCAGTCAGGTCTCTTAGTCCATTTAAATCCCATTCTTTGTGACTTCCACTTAGGGTGGGTAGCAGGGTGATGGGTGTGAGAAGGGGGGAATCATTTTTTATTTATTATGTTTTATTTTTTTCATGCTCTATGGCATCTGGCCCCAGGAATAAGGGAGAGGTATGCTAAACCAGCTTAATATTGAACATCAAGCAGCTGCCAAGGAATCATAACTTCTGATCATTTCTGACCTCTATTGAATTCGAGTCATTACTTCTGGTCACATTGCTGAATGTGAACCACTCAACAGTGAATGGTGCCAACAAGTTAGCTGCCGAGAACCTGATCTGTGGAAAAATAGACTCCACTCCACCTTCAGATAACAAAAAGATCATGTTTTCTCATTTACAAAATGGATATCTCTAGACTATAACAAAGATTTCATTTAAAGAATACGAATTCTTACTTGTTAACGAATAAAAGTTCCTGAGAAATTGCCCATTACTTCTACATCAATAGAGAAGCCACCTTGGAAGGGTATAACAACAATAGAGAAGAAAAGGGGTGGGCATGAGAGAACTGGCATTGTCTTAGGAAGAAGAGAGAATGATTAGGGACAGACAAGAAGATCTAGGAGAAAGTTCATTGGATTCTCTTGCCAACTAGGCAGTAATTGTATCAATGGTCAGGGAAAACACAAGTGGATTAAATAAAAGAAGCATGATCATTACCATAAATAGCTGTTGCTTACTCATTTCTCACTGTGTATCAGGTACTGTGCTAAGCATTTTGGGTACATTTTCTTATTTAGTCTTACCAATAACTCCCTTGGGTTGTCATATTTTTGTCCCTATTTTATAGATAAGGAACTAGAAGACCAGTAAAGTTAATTAACTTGATAAAAGTCAACCAATGGCTGAGCAAACCCAGCTTGATTGTATTCCAAAGGATCAAAACATTATTTTTATCCAGCCAAATGAAAATCAAGTGAAATAAGCTAGGGAGAAAATCGTTTATTCTTTTAGGAAGCCTAAATGGAGACCCTTCTCATACCACGCACTATGCCAGTCACCAGCAGTACAAAAAGAACAAAATACAGTCCCTGCATGCAAATTGTTCACAGCCTAGTGAGGGAAGCAAAATCAGAAACAAATAATCATAGGTATGCTTTAATTTTGGTGCACCATGGATGGTGTATCCACCTAGGTTCTTTAGGTACAAGCAAAAGAATTTGACTCTGGGTAACTGATGCAGAAAATGATTTAACTAGAAAAACTCAGTGTTGTATCAGTTGGAGTACTAGATACAGCACTAGATATACCACTAGATACTGCAAGAACAACCTCCTTAAATCACAGTATCTGAACCTAACAAAGGTTTGATTATGGCTTATGTCATAGTCTGATAGAGGTGGGGTATCTGCCAGTGACCCAAGGATTGTTGCTTCCATCTTGTAGTTTTGCCACAAAATGTCTTCAAAGAAAGGGAAGGATACAGGAGGCACATTGGTTCTTAACTGCTTGGCCCAAAAGCTAAACATGTCACTTCTTCTTAGAGTCCATTGGCCAAAACAAGTCATATGGCCCCATAATAACTGTAAAGAATAATGGGAAATGTAGGGGAGCATGTGGAATATTTGGTAAGCACTAACTCTCCCTGGTTTATAGAACTGATGGGAAGGCTAGAGCAGCAGACCTGGAACACTCTAGAGCACTTGCCTATCTCATCAGGAAATTGCTGCTGGAGTGAATGAGCTCAATAGTTTGTCTTCCTTTACACCCCTCCACTCAAAAGAGTCCACTTTTTGCCTAGAGGAAGAGAGAACATCTGGATCTACAGGCCACCATGACTGCTTGGGGAGTGAGAGTTAATCCCAAAAGGAAAACAAGGAGGAATGGGAATTATGAGATGAAAAAGGATTGTTAAGTGAACAGAGAAAGAGGGGGAAATACTCAAGGCAAAGAAAGCAGAAAAGAAATGTATGTCTGGTACAGGAAGTTTCCAGAAATTGTTGGCAACACCAGAGTAGTGAGTCCATGGGACGTAAGGGAGAACTCTGGAGATACTGGGCAATGGTAGGTCATAGGAATGTCATTTGATCACTTAACTCAGTCAGCTAGTAAGAAAACATATGCAAACTGGTGTAAAGGAGAGACCCCAGGTCAGTGGACAGCCCTCTGCACAACCAGAGCCAGTGTTCCCACAATCTAAGAATTGGAGAGAAATCGTAAAGAGAGTAACACCTCTACCCACTCTACCAAAACACACTTACACATTCACACACGTGCACACACACACTCATGTGACACGCACATTCACACACACACTTGTATATGGCCACATGCACACATTCATACACACTTCCAAATGTTCATACAAGTACATATTCACACACTGACACACTCATATATGCCCCCACACACACATTAACACACTCACACATGCCCCATACACAAATGCTTGCATGGAGAGGTAAAAAAATAGGCATAAGCATCTCCAAGTTTGTCACTACATTCAAGATTTGATATAGACAGTTGCGGACACTTGGGAAAGATTTAAATGGAGATGCAGATGATAGACCAAGTAAACTCAAAGTGAAACAACTCTGGAGTCAGCATTTAATGACATAAAGGGGGTAGGGAAAAGCCCTAGACTAGAAATTAGCTACCTGGATTATTCTTCTATTACTACGTAGTGGTATGACCTCTAATGAGTTGATGGAATTTTTCTAGATTCAGTTTTCTCATTGTTATCAGTATGAAAACAGTATTATCTTTTTCTTGTTGTGGGTTCCAAATGAAAGTGATTTAAAAATAATGTGCATTCCATAGAAGTTCACATCTCAAGTGCAACACTCATCCATTTGTGCTGAAACCTAAAATAAATTTGAACACAGACTCTGATGGACATGGTTCTGAGGATGGGCTGTGGGATATAAGGGGCAGCCAAGAGGTTGAGAAAACAGAGAGTTCCTGTGTCCACCTCCGAGCTGCACTGGGTTACTACCTACCAGTGCCTGATCACAGAAGGTGCCAGTAATTGTCATTATGTACTCAAATTGATCAGTAATAATGCATTGAAACTAGAGCAAATCAATTTGTAAGCATTTAGTTTTTGAAATGAAATTTTAAAATGAAATAATGGCCCTCACTAATGGCAAAGGCATAGTTAATTCAAACTAGTTTCAACCAGACGTGGTACACGAGAAAAGATAAAAACAAATAGGACTGTTTAGCCCAAGGAAAATAATACAAAGTGTCAGTTACATAATTATCATTAGGTAAAGGACCTATCTGTATGCTGAGGGAAGAACAAGAAAAAATAAAAACATAGATTTGCTTTACTTTAAGTTAGATACAAGGAGGAAGTTTAAACAATTGCTAATCAGAACAAATACTAAGAAGAAAGAAGGTATCAAGTGAAAAATACTGTGGACTAGGGAAAGGAGGTTATATTCTTGTCTCACTAGGGGAAAGTATCTTTGGATAAGTCATTTGATTGTTTTTGGTCTCTCAACCCTGAATAATTACATTTAAGTGCTATATAAATAGCATATTTCTTCTCAAAACCTATTCTTCATCCTGCATTTCTAATTTTCATTAATTGTACATCATCCCCTTAGCTGGAATCAGACCTCAGAGCCATCTTTACCTCTCATGTCTTCCTCAATGACCACCTCGATGATCCTCAATGGCCAGCTCTCTTTCTTGATTCCTCTTCTACATTCCTGCATTCCACCTCTACTTGGGGTCCTTATAACCTCTTATCTGGGCTGTGGCCAATGTCTTGGGACTGGTCTCCCTGCCTTGTGTGGCTCTGCAGTTCAGTCTTCCCAGATCACTGCTTACTGGAAGCTTCTCCTCCTAGTACAGAGCTGTGGTTATGTTAACTTACATGAGAGGAGCTTTCCCTGGCTTTACCAAACAAAGCATTGCCTTTTTTACTGCTAACTTTAGGGCTATTTGAAAATTTATTCCAAGATAACTTTCTAATAGTGTATTTCAATTCAACTTCTTTTCTTCACATTCTTTATGATCCAACCAAATTGATTTATTGATACTCCAAATACTCCTTTTATATATCCATTTCTGGAAAAGATGGAGTAACAACAATCATATTTAGCCTTCTGCAGAAATACTTAAAGCACTGGACACAATATGTGAAACATTGGTTTTGGAGACACTGGATGTCAGGCAACAAAGGATTGTGATTTCTGAGAGCTGGGAAACAAATGAAGTGTGCCAACACATGTTCTAATTTACTGCCTGGAGAGGATTTCAAGATCACAATACAGGGATCAGGAACCCAGCTTCAGCCTGGAAGTGTCCGTGAATTGAGATGGAGTTGGGAAGCTGGGGAAGCCACAGCAGCTAGAGTACCAGAGAGCTGCACTCAAAGAATTTTCTGGAAATGTGTAGAGGGTCCCACTCAAGTATTCAGCTGTATACTGACCAGGACATATGAGTGGAAAAACTACTGAGGCCAAGGAATTAGAGTAAACAATACCTGGAGCTCACCCAGGGGTAGGAATAATTCCTTTTCCCACCAGCCGGAGTAGACAACCTCATAATTCAAGGGCAGTGTGTAAAGTACTCAGAAAGATTTTCCCTCAGTTGTGGAAAAATTATTTCTAGACTAAACACTGTTCTTATCCTGCCAAATAAAGCTTAAAGGTAAGATGTGAAAGGATAAAACTGTTTCCAACTGATATAACTGCATCCCAAGAGAGCTTAGGAATATTTATGGAAATACAAATATTCATCACCAAACAAGGTAAAATTTACAACATCTGGCATTTAATTAAAAAATCACCAGGCATGCACAGAATTAGGAAAAATGATCCACAGTTATGAGAAGAACCAATCATTCAAAACTAACCTAGAAGTGAAACAGATGATAGAATTAGTAGACAAGGACAATAAAAGTTATTATAACTATGTTGCATATTCTCAAGGAACTAGAGGAAATATTAAATATGTTATGGAAAGACAGGAAGAAAAGTTCAAAATTGAACTTCTAGAGGTGAAAACTACAACATCTGACATTAAAAGTATACTGGATGGGATCAACAGCAGATAAGACATGGCAAAATAAAAGATTAGTAAACTTGAAGATGTGGCAATAGAAACTAACCAAAAATGAAACACAGACCAAAAGAAAAAAAAGACTGGAAGATGGAGATAGAGCATCAGTGAATTGTGGAGCAACATCAAGCGCCTAATATAAGTGGAGTGTCCAAAGAGGAGAGAGAGGAGAACAGAAAAAAAAATATTGGGAGAAATAATGGCTGAAAATTTCCCAAATTTAATGAAAACTATAAGCCCATAGATCCAATAAACTCAATAAACCCCAAGCAAAAGAAACAGAAAGAAAACTACACTAAGGCATATCATAAGCAATTTGCTGAAAAACAGTGATAAAGAGAAAAATCTTAAAATCAAAGGAAATTGTACATTATGTACAAGGAACCAATATAAGAATGACTCCTCACCCCTCTTCTTCTAAGAACTCTGATGCTTTAACCTCCAGTCCTGTCCCTGCCAAATGGCCCTTCCCTATTCCCCCTCAGGCCCTAAAAGATGGAGAGTGAAATTACCATCTCTTTGAGGGGTTGAAATGAAGTCCAAATCAGTTTTCAAAGCACGGTTCATGATTTAAAGGGATATGATGATGATTTCAAGATGGTGGGCATGTCTTCTTTGTCAACATAGGTGCTTCCTTTCCTAGTGGTCTCCTCTCTCAGGGCCATATTTCAATCAGTAGATGTCTCACGAGTGCCTGTTGTGCAAGGGATTCATCTAGGGCTTATTACAATTTGCGGCTTAACCTGAGGCAAGACTGAAATGAGAGGACAACAGACTGGGCACCAGATCTCAGCTTTACACGTGGTTCCACCACTCTCTTACAACTCACTTCCTGCCCATACAGTTAATGAGCAAAATGGAGCCACGTAGAATCTGAAGTCTTCCTGGCTGTAAACACTTAAATATACTGACTTTTTCCTATTGCTTTGCTTTTAGTTTATCAGAGGCTTATAAGTATTAACTAAATGTACATGAAAGAATAGTGGCAATAATTTTTAAATCTTTGTCCAAAAATTGCTTAGCATCTACATATGTAAAATATGATTCTGAATACTGGAATGCACAGAGGGATAGAGCAATGGCCTTCTCTTCAAGGACTCAGAATTTGGAGAAAGTGGTTTGCCAATGTATACAAGGAAATCAGTAAGTGCTGGAACCTTGGGAAAATTTGGAAATAACTGAAATCAAAGGTAATTTTGGACTTTAATCAAAAGAGACATATGTTTTGCAAAAAAAAAAAAAAAAAATGGTTTATATTTAGAAAGACTATCCGAGCGGCAGTGAGTCTAAGCAAAAAAATAAAAGATTATCCAAACATGAGCCCCTGACTTAAAGTCATGGATTCAAGACACAATAAGAAAACAAAAGTCCAACATACAATGTTTGTCAAACCAGAAGATATGATCATCTAAAAAGATGGTAAATTAAGAAAGTCTAAGAGTTTCACATCCTTCAGCACTGTTACTACATAACATTAAAAATCTAAAACTTTAGCTGGGGTTTAACCTCCAAAGAAACCAAAATGCATATAAGATAGTGATGGGCATGCCCTTAAATGCCATCATAGAACAGCCGCTGAGAATCTAAAGGCTCAAAATTGGAGTGCTATGATTCATCCTCTTATGCCTGCTACTCATGCTCCAGTGCCTAATTCCTTTGCCAGGTACAGCAGGCCACAACCATCATTAACTGAGCATCTATTATGCACAAGGTACTGGGGATACAAAGGTGAAATAACTCTATTTTCCAGAAGCTCAGAGTCTAAAAGAATGACATGCAAGTATTATAATCCAGTGAGATAAAAGCCATGACAGAAATAAGGGCAGGCCCACAATCTGTCTGAAACATTTAGACCAGATTTGTTTTGGAATCTAGAAATTTTCAACTTTAAGAAAAGTTAACCCAGTGCTCATTTGACATATAATGTATCATCCCTTTGTCTAAAGCAGCACTCAATAAGCAAACACATTGATACTTCTTCAGGGGATCTATGAATATTCACACTACCTGTGCTAGAGACTATAAATAGCTTCACACCTGTTCAGATTATATTTGCTCCCAAATGAGTTCAGATCAGCTCAGGTTTCACCATCAAATCAGTTAAGAGTTTTGGGGATTTTAGAAGTGAGGATAGAAGAATGAGCACCTGAATTACAAAGTAAGTGGGAGGGACTAATTAACCCTGCTTAGGAATACTGAAGATTTTGCCTTCTGGAAACTCTTCTTGGATTTGTACCTTCATCTGCTCTTCTGCATTGTAAATTCAAGACTCTGAATTTCTTAACGTCCATTCTTCATCTACCTTTCTCAGCATATGGAATGGTCTGGAACATACTGGGTGCTTAATAATTTCTTAATTAACAAATCTGACCCCACACATGGCACAGTACCAGAAATAAATGCTTGTGAAAAACAGTTATTATATTAAGTGAAAAAGCTAGAACTAATTTTACATTTTATAGTATGTTTAAAACAACTTACAAATGCAGAGAAATATTCTGGGGAAAAGTACACACAAATCTAACTGTGTAGTGGAACTATAACAATTTTTCTACTTTTTTGGATAATTTTACCTCAATCTCTTTAATAAGCATGCATTTTAAAATAAAGTTGAAAAAATGCAAAGGTCCTACTGAAGTTTGAAATGATTTAACTTTTGTATATCTCTGTCATGATTTTCTTAAGATTTATCTGGTGCTAGTAATTTGTTTTTAGGAATTTTATATTTTCAATAAAGTGATTAACAGTTTCTGAAGCCCTATGCAAAATTCCTAGTTTCAACATTAACAAGTTCCTTACATTGTACTTCTGGCAAAAGGGACCATGTTTCCCATATGTGTTGTACAAGACAGTGATTAATGCTGTTTCTGGTAAGACTGAAATGTGGGACAACATCCAAATCTTCTCACCCCACCTATTCCATAGAGTGAAAGGGGAGAGAAGACCCCCTGCTTCCTTATTGTGGTTGTTGCCAGCCTTGAATTTGGTGTAAAGCAAATGCACATCTTAACACAGGTGTACGATTTATCCCAGCCACAAGTTTTAAACCCTGGTCTTTTCACATAAAGGTTTTATATGATGATTTTTTTGTTTTGTTTTTTTTATTGTGGTAAAATACACATAACATAAAATTTACCATCCTAACCATTTTTAAATATACAATTCACTAGTAGTAAATACATTCACATTGCTATGAAACCATCACCATCATCCATCACCAGAACTATGTTCATCCTGCACAATTGAAACACTGTATCGATTAAAAAATAATTCCCCATATTTGTATTATTTTTTTAATTTGTATTATGGTACAGTACACATAACATAAAATTTACAATCTTAACCATTTTTAAGTGTACAGTTCAGTGGTATGAAGTACATTCATGTTATTGTGCAAACATCACCACCATCCATCTCCAGAACTTTCTTCATCTTGCAAAACAGAAATTTTATACCCAATAAACAATCACTCCTCATTCTCCCCGCTTCTCAGCCACTGGAAACCACCATTCTACTTTCTGTCTCTATGAATTTGACTTGTCTAAGTACTTCATATAAGTGGAATCATACAGTATTTGTCTTTTTGTGATTGGCTTATTTCACTTACCATAATATCCTCAAAGTTCATCCAGTTGTAGCACGTGTCAGAATTTATGCTCTTTTCAAGGCTAATACTCCATTGTACATATATACCACACTTTGCTTGTTCATTTATCTATTGATGAATACTTTCATTGTTTCCAGCATTGGGCTATTGTAAAGAATGCTGCCACAAACATGGGTGTACAAGTATCTCTTCGATCCTGCTTTCTTTTGTGTATATATCCAGCAGTCGAATTTCTGGATTATATATGGTAATTCCATTTTTAATTTTTGAAAAATCATCCTATTGTTTTCTACAGTGACTGCACTATTTTATATTCCCACCAAGAGTGTACAAGCTTTCCAATTTCTCCACACCCTCACCAGCACATTGCTTTCTGTTTTTTATTTTTTTATAGTAGGCATCCAAATGGGTGTAAGATGGTATCTCATTGTGATTTTGATTTGCATTTCAATAATGGTTAGTGACGTTGAACATCTTTTCATATGCTTATTGGTCATTTGTATATCTTCTTTGGAGAACTGGCTATTTCTTTGCCCATTTTTAAATTGGTTTGTTTGTTTTTGATTGTTAAGTTTTAGGAGTTTTGTATATATTCTGGATATTAATTCCTTATCAGATATATGATTTGCAAATATTTTCTCCTGCTCTCTGGGTTACCATCTTACTCTGTTGATAGTTTCTTTTGATGCACAAAAGTTTGTGTTTGTTTGTTTGTTTTTTAATTTTCAAGTCTAATTTGTCTATTTTTCTCTTTTGTTGCCTATGCCTTTAGTGTCATATCCAAGAAATCACTGCCAAATCCAATCTCTTGAATATTTTGCCTTGTGTTTTCTTCTAGGTATTTTATAGTCTTAGCTCTTATGTTTAGGTATTTGATCCATTTTGAGCTAATTTTTGTATATGGTATTAGGTAAGGATTCAATTTCATTCTTGAATATCTAATTTTCCCACCACCATTGTTGAAAAGTTTATCTTTTCATCCATTGAATGGTCTGCTCTTTTGTAAAAAAAAAAAGAAAATCATTTGACCGTATATGTGAGGATTTATTTCTGGGCTCTCTATTCTATTCCATTGTTCTGTATGTCTGTCTTTATGTCAGTACCACATTGCTGTGTTTACCAAAGATTTGTAGTTACTTTTGGAATCAGGAAGTGTAAACCTTCCAACTTTGTTATTCTTTTTCAGTATTATTTTGAGTATTCATGATCCCTTAAGATTCCATAAGAATTTTGGAATGGATTATTTTATTTCTGAAAAAAGCTTTTTTGGGATTTTGAAAAAGATTGCATTGAGTCTGTAGATCACTTTGGGTAGTATTAACATTTTAATGACAATCAGTTTTCCAATCTATGAACACAGGATATCCTTTCATTTATTGATGCCTTTAATTTCTTTTAGCAATGTTTTGTAGTTTTTGTTGTACTTTCACACTACTTGGTATTTCACCTACTTGGTTAAGTTAATTACTAGGTATTTTATTCTTTGTAATGCTATTATAAATGAGGTTGTTTTCTTAATTTCCTATTCAGATGGTTCATTGTTAGTGTATAGAAATGCAACTAATTTTTACATGTAGATTTTGTATCCTGCTACTTTGCTGGATTATTTTATTTGTTCTATCAGTTATTTTGTAGAATCTTTAGAGTTTTCTACATATAAGATTATATCATCTGTGAGCAGAGATCATTTTACATCTTCCTTTCCAATTTGGATGCCTTTAATTTCCTTTTCTTGCCTAATTGTTCTGGAGAAGGCTTCCAGTACCGTTAAATAAAAGTGGATATCCTTGTCTTGTTCCTGATCTTAGAGGAAAAGCTTTCAGTCTTTCACATTGAGTATAATTTTCACAGTGGGTTTTTCTTATATGGCATTTATTATATTGAGGTGGATTCCTTCTATTCCTAGTTTGCTGAGTGTTTTTATCATGAAAGGGCATTGAATGTTGTCAAATGCTTCTTCTGCATCAGTTGAGGTCATCACGTGTTTTTTTTCTCTTCATTGTGTTAATGTGGTATATTGCATTGATTGATTTTCACATATTGAATAATCCTTGCATTCCAGAAATAAATTCCTCTTGGTCATGGTGTATAAGTCTTTTAATAAACTCCTGAATTTGGTTTTGTAGTATTTTTTTGAGAATTTTTGCATCAATGTTCATAAGAGTTATTAGTCTATAGTTTTCTTTTCTTGCAGTATCTTTGTCTAGTTTTGGTATCAGGCCAATGGTTACCTCATTGACTGATTTAGGAAGTATTCTCTTTAAATTTATTTTCAAAAAGTTTGAGAAGAATTGATATTAGTTCATCCTTAAATATTTGATAGAATCCACCAGTGAAGGCATGAGGTCCAGGGCATTTCTTTGTCAGAAGATTTTTTATTACTGATTCAATCTCCTTAGTAGTTACAGATACATTCAGATTTTCTATTACTTTATGATTAAGTTTTGGTAGGTTTTGTGTTTCTATGAATTTGTCCATTTTATCTAGGTTATCCAATTTCTTTGTGTATCATTGTTCATGGTATTCTCTTTTGGTTCTTTGTATTTCTGTAGAATCAGTAATAATGTGTCCACTTTCACTTCTGATTTTAGCAATTTGATTCTTCTCTCTTTTTCTTTGTCAATCTAGCTATAGATTCGTCAATTTTGTTAATTTTTGAAGAACCAATTTTTGCTTTTATTGAATTTATTTATTGTTTTTCTATTCTTTATTTTATTTATCTCTGCTCTAGTCTTTATTATTTCTTTCCTTCTGATAGCTTTGGATTTAGTTGGTTCATCTTTTTCTAGTTCTTCAAATTGTCGTGTTAGGTTATTGATTTAAGATCTTTTTGTGTGTGTGTGAGGAAGAGCAGCCCTGAGCTAACATCCGTCACCAATCCTCCTCTTTTTGCTGATGAAGACTGGCCCTGGGCTAACATCTGTGCCCATCTTCCTCTACTTTATATGGGATGCTGCCATGGCATGGCTGATGAGCAGTGCATCGGCGGGTGCCCAGGATCCTAACCTGCAAACCCCAGGCTGCCAAGTGAGGACTAAACTGCTGTGCCACTGCATGGCCCCGATTTAAGATCTTTTTTAATGTAATTATTTATAGCTATTAATTTTCTTTTTAGCACTGCTTTCACTGCATCCCATAAGTTTTGGTATGTTGTGGTTTTGTTTTCCTTCACCTCTAAGTATTTTTTAATTTCCCTTGTGATTTTTTTCTTTGATCTATTGGTTGTTTAAGAGTGTGTTCTTTAATTTCCACATGTATGCGAATTTTCTAGTTTTCCTTCTGTTATTGATTTCTAACTTCATCCTATTGTAGTCATGGAAGATGACTTTGCACGATATCTATCTTTTTAACTCTGTTGAAACTTAATTTGTGGCCTAATATATGTTCTATGCTGAAGAATCTCCCATGTAAACTTGAGAATGTGTATTCTCTTGTTGTACAGAGTGTTCTGTATATGTCTGTTATATCTAGTTGGTTTATTGTGTTGTCCAAGTCCTTATTCCTTTATTTATCCTCTGTCTGGTTGTTCTGTCCATTATTGACAGTTGGGTTTTGAAATCTCCAGCTATTATTGAAGAACATTTCTCCCTTCTGTCAATTTTTGCTTCGTATACATGGATGGTCTGTTATTAGGTGAGTAAATGTAATTGTTATATCTTCTTGCTGTATTGAATTCTTTACTAATAAATAAGTCCTTCTTTGTCTCTTGTAATCTTTTTTTAATTTTAAGTCTACTTATCTGATATTAGTATAGCTACCACTGCTGTCTTTTTGTTATAATTTGTGTGAAATTATCTTTACCCATCCTTTCACTTTCAACCTATTTGTATGCTTAAATCCAAAGGAGAATCTCTTGTACATAGTATATAGTTGGATCATGGGTTTTTGAAATCAATTCTGACAATCTCTGAGTTTTTATTGGAGAGTTTAATCCATTTACATTTAAAGTAATTACTGGTAGAGAAACGTCTGTCATTTTGCTATTTTTTTCCTATACAATTTATAACTTTTTGTCCTTCATTTCTTGCATTACTGTCTCCTTTTGTGTTTAGTTGATTTATTGTAGTGAAACATATTAATTCCCTTCTTATTTCTTCTTATGTATATTCTATAGTTATTTTCTTTGTGGTTATTATGGGGATTACATTTAACATTGTAAAATCATAAGACTCTAATTAAATTTAATGAGCTTAACTTTAATAACATATAAAACCTTTGCTCCTATAGAGCTCCATCCCTGGTTTTGTTGGTATCACAGAATTACATCTTTATACATTATGTGCCCAAAAATATAGAATAATAATTACATTTTTTATGCATTATTTCTTAAATCATGTAGAAAACAAATTGTGGATTTACAAACCAAAGTTACAATGATACTAGCTTTTATTATTGCCCATGCATTTACCTTTACTCTGTTATTATTCTATATTTTGGGGCACATGATGTATAAAGATGTAATTCTGTGATACCAACAAAACCAGGGATGGAGCTCTATAGGAGCAAAGGTTTTATATGTTATTAAAGTTAAGCTCACAAAGTTACAATGATACTAGCTTTTATTATTGCCCATGCATTTACCTTTACTGAGATCTTTATTTTTTCATATAGCTTCAAGTTACTGTCTGGTATCCTTTCATTTCAACCTGTAGGACTAAGCATATCTTGTAGGGCAGGTCTAGTGGTAACAAACTCCTTCAGCTTTTGTTTACCTGGGAATGTCCCTCATTTTTGAGGGACAGTTTTGCTGGATATAAGACTGTTGGTTGACAGTTTTTTCTTTTAGCACTTTGAATATATCACCCCTCTGCTTTCTGGCCTCCAAAATTCTGATGAGAAATCTGATAATCTTATTGAGGATCCATTGTAAATGACAAATCCCTTCACTTTCACTACTTTCAAGATTCCCTCTTTGTCTTTTGTTTTTGATAATTTGATTATAATGTGCCTCAATGTGGTTCTCTTTGAATTCATCCTACTTGGAGTTTGGTGAGCTTTATGTTTATGTCTTTCATCAAATTTTGGAAGTTTTCTTCCATTATTTATTAAAATAATTTGTCTGCCCCTTTCTTTCTCTTCTCCTTGTGGGATTCCCACCATGTGTATGGTGATCCATTTGATTATGTCCCACTGGTTCTTTAGGGCCTGTTCACTTTTGTTCAGTCTTTTTTTATCTATTTCTCTAGACTTGATCATTTCAATTGTCCCATCTTCAAGTTCACTATTTCCTTCTTCTGCCTGCTCAAGTCTGCTTTTGCAGATTTCTAGTGAAATTTTCATTCTAGTGAAATTTTTGTTACAGTTATTGTAATTTTCATTTCCAGAATTTCTTTTTTTTCTTTTTTATGCTTTCTACCTTTTTATTGATATTTTCTTTCATTCATATGTCATTTTCTTGACTTTCTCCATGTCTTCCTTCAGTTCTTTGAATATCTTCAAGCTAGTTGTTTTACAGTCTGGTACATCTAGCATATGGTCTTTCTCAGGGACAGTTTCTGTTGATTTACATTTTTTCTTTTGAAAGGACTGGAGAGCCTGTTTCTTTGTATGTCTTGTGACTTTTTGTTGTTGTTATTGAAAACTGGACATTTGAATCTAATAATGTGGTAACTTTGGAATTGAGATTTTCCCCTTTCCCCAGGGTTTGCTGGGTTTTTTTTTTTAATTTTATTTTGTTTTGCTTTGGATTCTTGAAAGATATCTCTATGCTGGGGATCAGCCTAATGTATAAACTTAATGTCTTCTAAGATTTTTTTCTAACACTGAATCTTTCCATGGACATGCATGGTGATTTTCTAAATTCCTCCATATATGCAGTTGCTTTTGAATGTCATAGTCTTTAAATGTCTATCTCCTAAAAGGGACACATTCCCAAGATGCTGCTCAAAAAAATACAATTCACAGAGCACAGGCAAAACTTATCATCAGGTAAATTTGAGAAACTCAAATGATTCACCTAACAGTGATAGTGAACCATACACTACAGTTCTCCAGGGAAAAGCACAGATTTTTTAAAAAATGTGAATAGTAGGAAGGGAAAGTGATGTTCAGTATATATCAAAGACAATTTCCACTTTTCACTTTAATGAAATCACAAACAACACAATTTGATCGTTGACCAAAAATCATAAAGAAGCATTTCAAACAAAAAAGGAATGCAAATATCTAAAAATAAATTAAAGTTTCTGCCCATGTCAATAGTTTAAAATACTGATTATGAAAACTTCCAAATCATTCTTCACCGATAAAGAGTAATAATGTGATGGGATCCAATGTTTCAAGATTTCTGGAAATAGGAGCTCTCCTCTACTTTTCCTGAGAGTACAATTGATAAAATCTTTGTGGGACTGTAAATCAAACTACAAAATATTTATAATGTTTGACCAAGAAATTCCACCCCTAACTTCCTCTGAATTCTCACCAGCTTTTGGTGTCAGGTTTTCTGTTTTTTTTTTTTTAAGGCTTTCAGCCAGGTGTGTAATGGTGTCTCACTGTAGTTTTAATTTGCATTTCTCTAATGCCTAATAATGTTGAACATCTTTTTTTTGTGCTTATTTACCATCTGTATATCCTCTTTGGTGAAATGTCAGTTTATGCCTTTTGCCCATTTTCTAACTGGATTGTTTGTTCTTTTTTTCAAAGTTTCAAATCTCAGTGGTAAATCTATATCAATAATTACACTATTGATATAGTTTTTTGGGGAGTATGTAGTTTGCAAATATTTTCTTCCACTAGGTAGCTTGTCTTTTCATCCTCTTAACAAGGTTCTTCACAGAACAATTGTTTTAACTTGATCAAGTCCAGTTTATCAATATTTTTCACTTATGGATTATGTTTCTGGTGTCAAGCCTCAAAATGTTTATCTAGCCCTAGATCCCAAAAATTTTCTCCTATTTTTTAAAAGGTTTTATAGTTTTATACTTAAGTTTTTGATACATTTTGAGTTAACTTTTGAAAACATGTGAGTCTTAGGTTGTGGTTTACTTTTTTTGTTGATTGATGTCCATTTGCCCCACCACCAATTGTGGAAGTGGCTATCTTTTCTCCACTGAATACATTTTACACTTTGTCAAAAATAAGTTGGTCATATTTTTGTGGGTCTCTTTCTGGGTTGTCAATTCTATTCCCTTGCCTTATTGTACTGCCTAGAACTTCTAAAACTATGCTGAATAAGGATGGTGAGTCTTCATGCCTTCTTTGTGATGTTAGGGGGAAAGCATTCAGTCTTTCACCATTAAGTATAATGTTAGCGATAGGTTTGTTTGTGTTTTTAAATATTCTTTACCAAGTTGAGGTCCCTGATTTCTATCATTTTGAGTGTTTTTGTCATCAATGGGTATTGACTTTTGTCAAATGCTTTTTCTGTATTGATATATTCATGTGACTTTTTTTCTTCTTTAACCTGTTAATATGATGGATTACATTGATCAATTTTCAAATACTAAACCAGCCTTGCATGTCTGGACTAGATCTCATTTGGTTGTGGTATATAATTCTTTTTATATACTGTGGAAATCTCTTTGTTAATATTTTGTTAAGGAGTTTCACATCTACATTATTGAGGGGTTTGTTTAGTAGAGTTTTTTGTGGCTGGCATTGTTCTATCATTGTCTAGTTTTGGTATTAGGATAATTCTAGTTTAATAAAATGAATCTTTTATTTTCTAGAAGAGAATTTTTGTGGAAATGGCATTAATTCTTCCTCAAGCATTTGGTAGAATTCTCCAGTGAAACTATTTGGGCCTGCAGATTTATTTTTCAGAAAGTAATGTTTAATTTTATCAAATATAATTTTTGTCTGTATGAATTGATCATGATTTCTCTACATTGATTAATATACTATATTTGAGTAAAAAATGTAAAAATACAAGTGAGATCTATGTCTATATCTATACCTATATCTAATCTATGGAGAGATAGAGAAAGAAGAGAGAGAGAGAGAGAGACTCTCTTAAATGTGAAAGTGATTATATTGATGGCCTCAGGTAAGAGGAATTAGGAGATTAAAGAACAGGGCTAGAAAGAGCCTTTCATTGTACACTCTTTGTAAATTTTAAACCATGTGGATTTACCACCTATTTAAAAAATAAATACATTAAAAGTAAAATGTAAATAGTCCTGGAGCCAGCCCCATGGCTGAGTGGTTAAAGTTCCAGGTGCTCTGCTTCAACAGTCTGGGTTCACAGGTTTGGATCCCAGGTGCTGACCTACTCCACTCATCAGCCATGCTATGGAGGCTCCCCACATACAAAAAAATAGAAGAAGATTGGCACAGATGTTAGCTCAGGGCTAATCTTCCTCAAGCAAAAAAAGAGGAAGATTGGCAATGGATGTTAGCTCAGGGTGAATTTTCCTCAACAAAAGAAAACAAAATTTAAGTGCTAGCAAATAAATTTGATGGGTGAAACTTCACAAGATCTTAATTTTTCTGGTAAAGGTATAAAAAGCATTTGGGGGACAAGGGAATTTGAATAAGGAATGTGTATTACATGGTATTATGAAATTATCAGTAATTTTCTCAAATACAATTGTAGTCTTTAAGCAAAATTTCTTATTTCCAATATATGAATTACTTAGGAGTGAAGGGTGATAAAGTATGCAACTTCTCAAAGTTAATTAAATAAAGAAGTTTATTATTAACATATAGTTTTATTGTTATAAAACTTTCTATAATATATGTACATTTTGAAATTTTTAAGTTTACTATATGGGTTTTTTTTTTTTTGGATTAACTTTATCACTTAAAAAGAAAATATACTATCTCCTTTTAGATTATAGATTTTTATCCATATTTGTAAGATCTGCCTTAATTAGATCTTCAGTATTCTTACCTATTTTCTTGTCCAACTGCTCTGTTATAGTTTGTGAGAGATGAATCAAAAGCTTCTACTTTATAATGTTTTTCTCTTGATTTATCTTTGTATCACTATAACGTTTGCTTAAAAATTGATAACATTATGCTGTTGGTGCACGAATAATTAATGCTATGATATCTTTTTTGTGAACTGGGTCCCATAATATAGTAATATGTTTTTTGTTGCCTTGTTTAATTCTACCTTGCCTAAAATTTTATGATTGCAATTTACTTTGAAAAAATTTTGACATTTTTATTTTTAAATTTTACTAGGATATTTTTGCTCATCTTTATGTTTTCAACGTTCCTGAAGCATTTTTTAATTTCTTCTATACAGGAAAGAATTGAGTTTTACAATGTGATGCAGTTTGAAAATTTTTATCTTTTAGTATGGAAATTTAGTCCATTTAATTTATTGCTATGAGAGACTTGATAGACCTTTGTTCTATCATCACGTTTTATATTTTACTTTCTGCTATTACAGGTATAATGTATATTTCAAAATCTGGTTTCTTTTCCTTTTTTGGTGGGGGGAACATATATTTCTTCTGATAATTAGGAAGGTTTGTATTTTTGCTGTAGTGATTATTTTCACAACTGCAACTTCATATGATATTCTTGTGGTAGAATATTAATTTTTCCTCCTTGTATCCATATTCTTGTGTGCCTCTCTTCCACACTGACTTTGGGTCTGGCCTGTGACTTAGGCCCCAGGACATCAGCAAGCACGAAGCAATCAGAGGGTTGAAAAACACTTGTGCATTGGTGCACACCCTCTTCTATTACGTAAATCTGATGTGTTAGGAAGCCTGAGGTAGCTTAATGGGGGATAAGACCATATGAAATAGCTAATTATAGACACATTTGAGTCCCCATTTAAGACCAACAGGTAAACTACCCAGCTAATCCCAGTTCAAATGGCTGATACACAGATTTGTTCATAAATTAAAAAACCATTTTTTTGACACATTAAATTTTGGGGTGGATTTCTATGCAGCAATGGATAAATGACACAATATATAAGCCTGTATTTCTTTGGGCAGTATTTATTAATTCCCTAACAGGAGATATAATAAAATTAGTATAGATCTTTTTTCTTTCTCTCTCCCTTCTCCTCACCACTAAAAGCTAATTATTTTAGTTTTCTTAGTGTTTACTTTTACCATCAAATGTACTTAAACCTCTGTTACTATTCTTATGTGCCTGAATCTTCATTTAAGTCTTCCTTTCTGCTTTTTGAACCAAGTAAGATCCAGAGGAGCTCCTGCCACCTAACTCTGTCAGTTTTCGAGATCAATAGCACTGGTAGATACAATATATAATGAGGATAGACTAGTCCTGTCCCCTGTGCCTCTACCCATGTGTACCTCTACTTAATCATCAATAATTTTTATTTCATTATTTTTCAGTCTTTTTTGTGGTTTGAGATTTTAGCTCTCTTATAACTTATGAAAATAGAGTTTGAATTTCTGTTTGTCAACTTCCATGTAGCTTTTGGATGTGTTATTAATTATATTTTTTGAAAGTTTTAAATTTTCTATTAAGTTTTGAAAAAGTAGGACTGGATAACTACTGAAGAAATTGGGTAGAAAAATAAAATTGTTACAATATCAAGTCTGAAAAAAAATTTTTTTTAATTTCAAAACTAAAGAAAAAGGTATACTTACTTTACATAGTATTTTTCTTTAGGTTTTTTCCTGTATATTTTGATGGTATGTGGTTCCTTATAGTTGGTAAGGTTAATTTAATTCTTTCTGCTTACTTTGCTGCACATGCTTTTATATTTCTCCCACATTATACAAGTATTTTTCTACCAGAATTGTCTAAAGTTTCCTTGTCTTTGAGCAGGTCCCACCAGTCTTGCTGGCATCACTTTTATTTCTTCTAATGGCAATCCAAAAGCTGTTACTATTTATCTATGTTTCAGAGTTACCACTAACTTGACCTTGCTTTTCACCTTTATGTAGCAAACAAAACCATGCTTTCTCTTCCTCACTTCCCAAAGAGTCATGACAGTAAAGAAGGACTGTTCAATGTACTGGGGTTGAAATGTCAGCACCCTTACAACTAAAAGTGCTGGCTCCTGTAAACAAAAAAGCAATTTTCAAGTCATTAGTTACTCTTGTTCGTGGTTCTGTTGAATGGTATTTGTACCCAGATACAATCTGAAAGTCCTCTGTGAAACTGACACAAGTAGGAAGTGTAAACACTTTTACCTACAGAGTGTAGTTAAGTTCACAGAAGACTAGTGTTGACAACACAGTGTAGACAGCATTTAATTAATCAGGGCTGATTCATACTTGCTATGCAGCTTCAGATTTAGTCTGAATTTGATCTTTCCATCTGTGTTCTATGCATAAAGCAATCATTTGGCCTCTGTGGTGAGCAGAATTCCTCCTCACCACAATGGATCGTTGTCTATTAAATGCTTACTAGTTTCTATTCAGAATAAGACCATAATCTTTTAAATAAGAGAATTTTGTTTTCACTTTCACTAAACACTATTTTTCTGGTCCTGATGCTTTTTCAGTGGACACAGAAAAGCACTATTCTTGGCTCTGATACACAGTCCTGAGAAAACAGACATAATCCATGCCCTCAAGGACTATGAGGTCTCCAAGAAAGCTAACCACTGAACATGTGGCTACATGTGTACCATTGTACACACGTGTAACAATTAAATGTGTAAATAATAATGTTATAAAAGAAAACATATGTCATGTTAGATCACAACTTTTAAATTGAGCTAAATTACCTGTATTTCCCAACTCAACCCAATATTCTTCTATTTTTTCTTCCCCGTTTTTCCCACCTCTAATTTTGTCTCATGATTTTGTCCCTCAGTCTTCTCCATTTGATTGATCACTGGTTTGGCTTTGTGTTCTTGATTCAAAGTGTGTTCCTTATGAGAAAAAAGGAAAGAAAAAACTCACAAAAACTTTGACAGAATTGTTGTAATAAAAAAATGTTCTGCAAATCCTTTTACTATTAGCTTAACTAATGCTACTTGCATCTTCAACTTAATATAAAATTTGAAAATCAAACAGACTTTGATTTGCTGAAACAAAAGTCATTGAATTCATTTCTATGTTACATTTATTTTTATAGTTTACTTAAAGAACTGACTTTAAATATCAGCAACAAGGAGAATAAATTTTTCAAAGTAAACCAACAATGAGAATAAGAAACAGCAACATTTTTATGGTTGGTATAACAGTCTCTACTATTATATGACTAGCATATTAACTTTTTCTGTCTGCAAATTTCAGTTCACTCTTATGTTGAAACTCTGATGATCTCTGCCCTTGTCAGATGTTCTTCAGGTTCATAAAATGATCTCCTACTTTTATTTATTTATTTTTAAAATGTTCACTATAGAGAACAAGAATAATTCTTACCATTAGATGCTATTATATGTTAGAGAAGGATGGTCTTACAAGTAAATGCTGTAGATATTCTCTTATATTGTGAGATTTAGGAGCCACATTTATCCCATAATAAAAACTACATATTTCTAGCTTGGTTTTGTGCCTAAAATTTCACACCATTATATTTTTCTCTCTAACTGAGTAAATAAGTCCCTTTAAAAGTATCATCTTCCATGGAGTGATAAGGAATCAAATTCTTATCATCCATTTTGTTAATTACAGGAAAGGGTGTATATGATATGAAAGATTGAAGTTTATCAGAAGAATAAAGAAAGACTTCCACTTTGGATTTAGATGGCAAATTATATATTTGAGCCCACACTACAGTATTTAGTTCAGACATCTCCTTGCTCTCCAGCCCCCATTTTAGCAAGATGACAACAAGCCTAGACAGCTGATGGTCTGGAGAGAACAAACCTGAACTTGGGACAAAACAGTCATTAAGTATTGATGTAGATCAAACATGAAAGAAAGACAAAAAGAGACCTATCTATAACACAAGAGGCAAGTACAATGTGGCAGTTTGAGGAGGGATTTAAAACAACCATTTTTAGTATTTTAGAAATAAAAAAGAGGCATTTGCAAACATAAAATAAGAACAAGCTGTGTAAATAAGAAACAATTGGAGATACTGGACATGAAAAATAATGTTTTCAAAAGAGCTCATGAGTACCAATGGGTTGCCTCTCCAGCATCACTATCCCCATTTCCCAGTGACGCATGATTTCCACTGAGGCCTGTGTGGTTCTCAAACAGTATACAACCCTGATTAACTAATCAATACATGTTGTCTCCCTGGTCACAGTGATTGATTTGTGTGCTGGCATGTAACCTAAGGTGGTCAAAAAATAATGACTGTCAGGATTCCTTTGGGGACTTCTGGGACACAGATACTTCTAGATTTCTCTGGGTGATGTGCTGTAAGGCCTAAAACCATTTCTTCTACCATGATAGAATTTAGTCTGAGCATAAGTCTACCTATAAAAAACAGAGCTGAGCCCACTTCAAATTGCAGCTGAAGACTGTCATATTTTGGTTACATAAGTCATTAAATTCCTTTCCATCCATAAGATGAAATTGAGTTTCTTTTACATACAAATGAAGTGCTCAAACTGATAGCAATGGGTTGAATTATAGAATAGATGGATTCAGAAAGCAAATTAGTGAGCTGAAAAATAAGATTAAGGGGGTCTCTCCAAAAGCAGCATAAGGAGATAAAGAATGAAAAGTGTAAAAGATAAGCTAAGAAAAATGTAAAAGCAAAAGTGCCAATCTGTCTAAAGGGGATAGGAAGTAGAAACAAAGAAATAATCACTAATTTTTTAATCAATACATGAGGTTTTTTTTGTTTGTTTTTGTTTTTTTGTGAGGAAGACCAGTGCTGAGCTAACATCCGTCGCCAATCCTCCTCTTTTTGCTGAGGAAGACTGGCCCTGGGCTAACATCCGCGCCCATCTTCCTCTACTTTATATGGGATGCCGCCACGGCATGGCTGATGAGCAGTGCGTCGGCAGGCGCCTGGGATCCGAACTTGCGAACCCCGGGCTGCCAAGCGCGGACTAAACCGCTGCGCCACCGGGCGTGTGTTTTAAATGATACTAGATTTGGTTGAAAGGATTTGTAGAGGGCCAAGCTTTTCCCCTACAAAGTCATACAAGGACCCAGAAAGTGCATGAGACAGAGATTTTGTCTGATAAAACTTTGAGAAGTGTTACATAATGTATTAAATGATCCATGAGAAAACAAGAATAATGAGAATTAAAGGTAGGCAAAGAAATTACCATATTTAATTGAACCAGAGATGACATTAAGTGATGCACCATTATTTTATGTGCCACCCTGAAAGAAAAAGATTAAACTATAACAACATGCTTTTCTACCACATTGATATTCAGATGAATGCTAATTTAATTAAAGCAAATATTGTTTTTTAAAATGTGTCTTGGAACTAATGAAATACAATTGTAGATTTATTTTTGATAGTGAAAAAAATGCATCAGGAATATCTGTAACAATCTGAGATTAAAACTTCAGACAAAGTCAACATGATGTTTTGGAGAGGTTAAAGAGAGGTCAGTGACAAAGCATGATAAAACTATTGCTTTTCCCACTAGGAAGGAACATAGGTACTGATCATCTTTATTAATTGGGAGAAATGTGTACACATATAGGCTTTAAAAATTAGGTGTTACTATGAAAAAATAGAATGCTTAACTTGTAAATCAGCAGTAGAAAAAGAAAAAATTATCTATGCAACAATTATTAGAAACAGAAATAAAACAAAACAAAGAGAAAGCATGAAAATGAAAAAATATGAAGAAAAATGGCAAAATAAGTTCACCTTCATCCGTCATTATGATATATACAAATGGATTTACTCACTTATTAAAAGACATACATTAATAATTTTTAGTAAAATAGAATAATAATATATATTTTAAAGTATGAATTAAAAAGGTCACAAGAAAGTTGAAAACAAAGGGATGGGAAAACAGAGAGCTAAGGAATGTTAAAAAAATGCAAGCTGATCATTTTAACCTGACAAAACAGCATTCAAATAAAAAGGAAAGTGTAACAAAAAGGAACAGTGCACACTGATTAAAGGAAAAATCTATACCAAGGGGACACAATGACCATAATCATATATTATATATTTATATAGCCTTGAACTATGTAATATATATTGCAAAGTAATAGAAAAAATATATATTCTGTAAATGTACTTGGAATTCACATGCACACACACACCTCAAAACACATCATTCTCAAAATTATCCTAGATCGTAGAGTAATTGAGTAGCATGTTTAACAAGTATAACTTAACTGATATATTTGCAATTTTTGTACCATTCCTTAGGACTCTATATTGCTCTCAAAATTGTGTTGAATAGTGAAATAAGGCATACAGGAAGTCTTAATACATTTCAACATACAAACTATTTTCTCTGACCACAATCCAAAAAGTTTGAAAATCAGTATCAAATAGATAACCAAAAACATTCTCAAGTTTAGAAAATTTAAAGTCATGCTTCCATTTAACAAATGGGTTAAAGGTGAAATTATGAGGAAATTCTGAAGTACTTACTGTAAATAGCAGTTAAATTTCAAAATATTAAAATATTTACTTAGAGGAAAAATGATAACTTTAAATGTGTTTACCAGAAAAAAAGAAATATCAAAATTGAATGACCTATGTATTTGCCTCAAGTATTTAAATGAATCATAAACATGAACTTAAAGAAACAAAAAAGGGAATAAAAAAAGATATCACAAATCCACAAAGTAGAGAACAAAACAATAAGAATGATTAGAAACATAGATAAGCTTCTGAAAAGACAGATCAGAAAACACAACAAATAGGGGCCAGCCTGGTGACGTGGCTTTTGAGTTTGCGTGCTCCACTTTGGCAGCCTGGGGTTTGCTGGTTTGGATCCTGGGCACCACTCATCAAGCCATGCTGAGGTGGCGTCCCACATAGAGCAACTAAAAGGATGTACAACTATGGCATACAACTATCTACTGGGGCTTTGGGGAGAAAAAAGGAGGAAGATTGGCAACAGATGTTAGCTCAGGGCTAATCTTCCTCAAAAAAAAAAAAGGGAGGGAAAGAAAGAACAATTTTAAAAAATACACACAACAAGTAAATATTAACAACAGAGAGGAAGAAGTTACCGAAACAAGAAGGGGGAGGGAACTAATCAAAAATATAGAAGAGATTCAAAAATAATAGAGAATATTTTGGAAAAGAATAAACCACAAACCAAAACTCTATTTAACATAGATAAATACATAGGATCAAAAACACACTAACAATATTGGCACAAAGGATGAAAAATTAAATAGAAAAATAATTATTAAGAACATGAAATTGTCAACAATCTCCCACCTCCCCAAATTCCCTGGTCTTACAGGTGGATTTTCCCATGTTTTCAAGGACAAAGTCATACAAATGAGTTGTTCCCAAAACCAGAAAAAGGTGGGAAATTCCCATTTTTAAATGAAATTCATATAACACTGACACAGTCATAAAATGAAATTTGAAGAGGTAGAAAAATGTGGACTCATTTTCTTTTTAACCATAGAGGCAAAAATCTTAAATAATATATTAGTTGATGCAACTGAAGAGTATATTAAGCAAAATATAATTTTATACCTATGTAGGAATGCAAAAACCAAAGAAATAATTATGTGACTATCATTTTTTCTCACCAAATTAACAGATTTAAGAAGAAAAACACAAAATCACAGCATAGAAGGCAAAAGGCTTTTGATAAAGTTAATATATATTCACAAACTTAAAATATCTATAGACAAGTAGGAATAGAAGAGGATTTACTTAATCTGACAAATGGCATTTACAGAAACCTCACAGCAAACATCATGCTTAATACAGAAACTAAGAAACATTTCATTTAAAATAATTAATAAGACAAGAACGTCTGCAATAGGAGAACATAATTACTAAGATTGGAAGAAAAGAGATAAAGTTACTGTATGTGCAGTTGATATGATCTCTTCTAAGAAAGCAAAACTGACAAGATGTTAAAGCTAATAAAAAAAGTTCAGCCAAAATGCTAAGTAACAAAACAACATATAAAATTCAAAAATGTTTCTCAACACCCATGATTTTTTTAAAAAGGAAAAGTGTAATAGAATACCATATATAATACCAACAATAAAATAAATAATGAAGTATTTAGGAATCAGCCTAACAACAAGAAAAAAGAGGATAAAAATCTATGAAGAAAATTTTTTAAATCTATTAACATAAATGAAAAACTGAATAACTAGAGAGATTATACCACTTGTATATGAGAATGCTTAATGTTATAAAGATATCAACTGTATTCTAACAATCTATAAATTTAATGCTCTTCCAATACAAATCTCAGTGGGATATATTGTGGATTTGAAAACTTAATTTTGGTTTGTGTATATATATATATACACACATATGTATATATGTAATAACTGAACACACAAAAATAAAAAATAAGTTCTTTAGACTGACTCTACCAAATAATCAGACATATTTTCAGGCTGTGATAATTTTAAAAATACATTTTTGGCACAGAAATGAAAGAAAGACAAAAGTAACCAAACTGAAACAAATATATGTGTGTATGCAAACTTTTATTATGATAAGTGTTGCATCAAAAATTAATGAGGAGGACAGCTGCTTCTGTGTCCTATGCTGTAGGTAGCAGAAATCTCTTTTTTTAGTGCAACTAAAACAAAAACAAAATAAATAAACAATAAAATGGAAGACAAATCTATCTATATCAATAATAACATTAAAAGTAAATGGATTAAAAAATCCAATCAAAAGGCAGATATTGGTAGAATGGATAAATATTAAAAATAATAAACCATGATCCAACTATATACTGTCTACAGGAGACACACTTTAGAGTCAAAGACACAACTAGATTGAAAGCAAAATGATGAAAAATATATATAATGCAAACAGCAAATACAAGAAAGCTGGAAGGGCTATAATAAGTTCAGAAAAAATAAACTTTAAAGCAAAAACATGTTAAAGAGAGAAAGAGGGACTTTTATAGAGATAAAAGGGTCAATCCATCAAGAATATAAAACAGTTACAAATATAACATGTAAACAATTATAAACATATAAACTAACAACAGAGCCCCAATATACCTGAAGCAAAAGCTGACAGAAACAAGAAACAGATCATTCAAAAATAATAGTTAGAGACTTTAAAACCACATCTTCAATAATGAATAGAACAACTAGGCAGAAGATAAAAAATAAAATAGAGTAATTTAATAACAATACAAACCAACTTTACTTAACAGATATCTATAAAACCCTCCAATTAATAATAGCAGAGAATGCATTCTGCTTAAGTGCACATGGAGCATTCTCCAGGAAGACTATATGTTAGCCTATAAAACAACCTCAATAAATTTAAAAGTATAAAATTATACAAAATATATCTTCTTAGTACAATGGAATAAAATAAGAAATCAATAACAGAAGGAAATTTGAGAAACTAACAAGTATATGGAAATTGAACAGCACACCCCAAGTAACCAATGGATCAAAGAAGAAAGTTAATGGAAAATTAGAAAATATGTTGAGATGGATGGTTAAAAAAAAAATCACAACATCCCAAGATTTATGTGATGCAGCCAAAGCAGTACTAACAGGGAAATTGATAGTTCTAAATGTCTATATTAAAAAATAAGAGTGGAAGTGACATCAGCAACATGGCGGGATGAGCTGTTTCCTTTGTCCCTCCCCCTTTTGAACTACAAATAAATGGACATTCACTGACTAATGGAGGAAACCCACACATCACAACAGGACCTCTGAAAGACACATGCAGCTATGCATCTGAAGGTGGATGACTGGCCCTCTGGGAAGTGGTGGAAATAGGTGAGCACTCCCTACCCTTCCCCCAGCAGCCCTGTGAATGCACAAGATCACTTTCCAGCCTGGAGAGAGTGCCCTGAGAGTGGAAACATGCCCCAGGGCAGCTATAGGAAGAGGCAGTGGCCCTTAGCCTGCTGATGATCACTTTCCTGGTGGGGGGAGCCCACTGTGCCCCTGCAGCCCCAATGAGTGGCCCTGGCTCAGGCTCCATGAGGAGCCCTGCCCACAAAGCACAGCAGCCTAGGGGGGACTGCAGGCAGAGACTGCAGCACATCTTCACACCAAAACCACACTCCAGGCCCACATGAGAGCCCATAGTACCACTGAGCCCTGAAAGAGGGACTGCACCCTGGGGCAACTGTAGGAAGAGGCAGCAGTGACCCATAACCAACTCATGATTGCTCCCAGTGGTGGGGGAGCCCACCACAGCCCTGCATCCCCAAGGACTGGCCCTAGCTCAGTCCCCAGGAGGAAGCCCCACCCACCAAGTACAGTCCACACAAGTGCCTGAATGCTCTTCAGGCCAATGCAAACACCTGTAGTACCCCCACAACTTTCAGCAGACAGGGTGGGATCAGAAACTCTGCTCCTGCTCCCCCTAGCTATAGCAGGTGGAATCTGCAACCTATACTACCAGAAATGCCCCAACAAAAGATTAGTTCATCAAACACCATGAGAAACTGCAGCAACAATTCAGACCAGAAGGAAAGTGACAATTCCCCAGGAACCAACATTGAAGGCACAGAAATTTACAATCTAAATGGCAGAGAATTCAAAATAGCTGTCATAAAGAAACTCAACAAGATACAAGAGCACACAGAAAAACAGTTCAATGAGCTCAGGAGTAAAATGAACCTCTTCACCCAAGAGATTGAAATTATAAAAACATCAAGCAGAAATTATGGATATGAAAAACACAATTAATGAAATAAAAATAATCTAGAATCCTTAAAGAATAGAGCTGATGTTATGGAGGAAAGAATTAGTGATTTAGAGGATAAAAATACAGTAATGCTACAGGTGGAGCAGAAGACAGAACTAAGATTTTTAAAAAATGAAGGAATTCTTCAATAAATATCTGACTCAATTAGGAAAAGCAACATAAGGATTATAGGTATTCCAGAGGGAGAAGAGGGGGAGAAAGGAGCAGATGGCTTGATCAAAGAAATAATAGCTGAGAACTTCCCAAACCTGGGGAAGGAATTGGATTTACAAATATGCGAAGCTCATAGAATGCCTAATTACATCAATGCAAAAAGACCTTCTCCAAGGCATATAATAGTAAACCTGGCAAAAGTCACTGATAAAGAAAAAAATATTAAGGGCACTAAGGCAGAAGAAAATAACCCCACAAAAGAAATCCTACCAGACTTTCAGCAGATTTCTAAGTAGTAACCCTACAGGTTAGGGGAGAATGGAATGCTCTATTCAAAATACTGAAAGACAAAAACTTTCAGCCAAGAGTACTCTATCCAGTGAAACTTTCCTTCAGATACAATGAAGTAAAAGCTTTACCAGATGTACAAAAATTGAAGGAGTTCATCACCACTAGACCTCCCCTATAAGAAATAATTAAAGATGCCCTCACACCATGAAAAAAAGGCAAAGGCTTACAAAGCTTTGAGCAAGGAGATAAATAGACAAAATCAGATAACTGCAGCTCTCTATCAAAACAGGGAAGCAAATACTCAATTATAACTTAAAGATAAAGGGAAGGAAATCTTCAAAAGTATTATAAACACATCAACTTAGTCACAAACTCACAACATTGAAAAGAGAATAAATTGTAACAACAGTAACTCAGAAGAGGAAGAGGAAAGGGACAGAACCTGCTTAGGTTAATGGAGATGAGGCTATAAGAAAATGGACTATTTCATCTATGAGATCTTTTATACAAACCTCATGGTAACCACAGAAAAAAAAGTCAGAGCAGAGCTACAATTCACATGAGGCTAGAAAACCTCCTCAGAAAACCACCAAAATGAAACAGCAGTCAGAAATACAAAGTAAGAGAAACAATGGAAACAACCAGAAAATGAGAGATAAAATGGCAGTATTAAACTCTCATATATCAATAATCACTCTAAATGTAAATGGATTGAATTCTCCAATTTAGCTGGATGAATTAAAAAAACAAGATCCAACAATATGCTGCCTCCAGGTAACACATCTCAGATCTAAAGACAAATATAGGCTCACAGTGAAGGGATGGAAGATGATACTCCAAGCCAATGGCAAACAAAAAAAAGCAGGTGTTGCCATACTTATAACAGACAAAGCAGACTTCATGTTGAAAAAGACAATGAGAGACAAAGAGGGGCACTATATAATGATAAAGGGGACATTCCACCAAGAGGACATAACACTTATTAATATATATGCACACAGTACAGGGGCACCAAAGTTCATAAAGAGACTATTAACATACCTAAAGGGAGAAATTAACAGCAACACAATAATAGTAGGGGACCTCAACACCCCACTTACTTCAGTGGACAGATCATCCAGACAAAATGTCAACAAGGAAATAGTAGATTTAAATGAAATACTTGATCAGATGGACTTAATAGATATATACAGAGCGTTCTATACAAAAGCAGCAGAATACACATTCTTCTTAAGTGCACATGGATCATTCTCAAAGATTGACCATATGTTGGGGAACAAGGCAAGCCTGAATAAATTTAAGAGGATAGAAATAATTTCAAGCATCTTTTCCGACTACAGTGCTATGAAACTAGAAATCAACTACAAGAAAAAAAACTGGGAAAGTCAGAAGTATGTGGAGACTAAACAACATTCTACTGAACAACCATTAGATCAATGAAGAAATCAAATGGGAAATTAAAAATTAAAAAATATGGGGACAAATGAAAATACAACATACCAACTCTTATGGGATGCAGTAAAAGTGGTCATAAGAGGGAAATTCATGGAAATACAGGCCCACCTCAACAGACAAGAAAAATCTCAAATAAGTAACCTTAAACTGCACTGAACAGAACCAGAAAAAGAAGAACAAACAAAACCCAAAGTCAGCAGAAGGAGGGAAATAATAAAAATCAGAGCAGAAATAGAGACTAAAGAAACAGTAGAAAGGATTAATGAAACTAAGAGCTGGTTCTTTGAGAAGATAAAAACAAATGACAAACCCTTAGTCAGACTCACCAAGAACAAAAGAGAGAAGTCTCAAATAAATAAAATTAGAAAGGAAAGGGGAGAAATTACAACAGATACTGCAGAAATATGAAGGATTATAAGAGAATACTATGAAAAACTATATGGTTATCTAAATTAGATAAGGTAGAAGAAATGGATAAATTCTTAGATTTATACAACCTCCAAAAACTGAATCAAAAAGAGATAGAGAATCTGAATAGACCAATCACAATTAAAGTGATTGAAACAGTAATCAAAAACCTCCCAAAAAACAAAAGTCCAGGACCAGTTGGCTTCTCTGGAGAATTTTACCAAACATTCAAAGAAAATTTAATACCTATCCTTCTCAAACTATTCCAAAAAAGTGAAGAAGATGGAACACAACCTAACTCATTCTATAGGCCAAAACTACCCTGATACCAACACCAGGGAAGGACAACACAAAGAAGGAAAACTACAGGCCAAAATCACTAATGAACATAGATGCAAAAATCCTCAACAAGATATTGGCAAACCAAATACAGCAATACATTAAAAAGATCATACATCATGATCAAGTGGGATTTATTCCAGGGGTACAGGGATGGTTCATCAGCAAATCAATTAATGTGATACACCACATTAACAAATGAGGAATAAGAATCACATGATCACCTCAATAGATGCGGAGAAACATTTGACAAGATCCAACATCCATTTATGATAAAAACTCTCAATGAAATGGGTATAGGAAGAAAGTACCTCAATATAATAAAGGCAATATATGACAAACCCACAGCCAACATCATACTTAATGGTGAAAAACTGAAAGCCACCCCTCTGAGAACACGAACAAGACAAAGATGACCACTCTCACCATTCTTATTCAACATAGCACTGGAGGTTTTGGCCAGAGCAATTAGGCAAGAAAAAGAAATAAAAGGAATCCAAATTGGAAAGGAAGAAGTGAAACTGTTTGCAGATGACATGCTTCTATATATAGAAAACCCTAAAGAATCCATAAGAAAACATTTAGAAATAATCAACTACAGCAAAGTTGCAGGGTACAAAATCAACTTACAAAAAACAGTTGCATTTCTATACACTAACAATGAAGTAACAGAAAGAGAAATCAACACTACAACTCCATTTACAATCACAACAAAAAGAATAACGTATCTAGGAATAAACTTAACCAAAGAGGTAAAAGACCTATACAAGCAAAACTATAAGTCATTACTGAAGGAAATTAAAGACATAAAGAAATGCAAAGATGTTCCATGCTCATGTGTCAGAAGAATCAACATAATAAAATTCCCATACTACATAAGGCAATCTACAGATTCAATGCAATCCCAATCAGAATTCCAAGGACATTCTTCACAGAAATAGAACAAAGAATCCTAAAATGTATATGGAACAACAAAAGACCCTGAATAGCCAAAGCAATCCCAAGAAAAAAGAACAAAGATGGAGGCATCACAATCCCTGACTTCAAAATATACTGCAAAACTATAGTAATCAAAACAGCATGGTACTGGCACAAAAAGAGACACACAGATCAATGGAACAGAATTGAAAGCCTGGAAATAAAACCAAGTGTTAATCTTCAACAAAAGAGCCAAGAACATACAATGGAGAAAGTTAAGTTTCTTCAATAAATGGTGTTGGAAAACTGGACAGCCACATGCAAAAGAATGAAAGTAGACCATTATCTTGCACCATACACAAAAATTAACTCAAAATGGATTAAAGATTTGAATGTCAGGCCTGAAACCACAAAACTCCTGGAAGAAAATATAAGCAGTCACTACATGACATTGGTCTCAGCAGCATCTTTTCAAATAACATGTCTACTTGGGCTAGGGAAACAAAAGAAAAAGTTAACAAAGGGGACTACTTCAGACTCAAAAGCTTCTGCAAAGCAAAAACCATGAACAAAATGAAAAGGCAACCCACCAACTGGGAGAAGATATTTGCAAATCATTTCTCCAACAAGGGGTTGATCGCCAAAATATATAAAGAATTCACACAACTCAACAACAAAAAAAACAAACAGCTCAAACAAAAACTGGGCAGAGGATATGAACAGACATTTTTCCAAAGAAGATATACAGATGGTCAACAGGCACATGAAAAGATGTTCAACTTCACTAATCATCAGGGAAATGTAATGAGATATCACCTTACACCAGTCAGACTGGTTATAGTTACCAAGACAAAAAACAGCAAATGTTGGAGAGCATATTGAGAAAAGGGAACCCTCATGCACTGCTGGTGGGAATGCAAATTGGTGCAGCCACTATGGAAAACAGTATGGAGATTTTTCAAAAAATTAAAAATAGAAACACCACAAAATCCAGCTCTCCCACTATTGGATATTTATCCAAAGAACTTGAAATCAATGATCCAAAGAGATCTGTGCAACCCTATGTTCATTGCAGCATTATTCACAATAGCCAAGACATGGAAGCAACACAAGTGCCCTTCTATGGATGAATGGATAAAGAAGATATGGTATATATACAGTGGAATACGACTCAGCCATAAAAAAAAGACAAAAAATCATCCATTTGGAACAACATGGATGGACCTTGAGGATATGATGTTCAGCAAAATAAGCCAGACAGAGAAAGAGAAATACTGCGTGATTTCACTGTTATGTGGGAGATAACAAATACTTGGATAAAGAGAACAGATTAGTGGTTACCAGAGGGAAGGGCAGTGGGGGGTGGGTGAAAAAGATAAAGGGACACTTATGTATGGTGAGGGACAATAATTAGACTACTAGGGGGAGCATGATAAAGTCTATCCAGAAACTAATAAACAATAATGCACACCCGAAATTACACAGTGTTGTAAACCATTATGATCTCAATAAAATTACTGGAAAAGAAAAAACAATAAGAAAGACCACAGTCAATAATCTAAACTTCCACCTTAAGAAAGAGAAAAATAGAAAAGAAAATGAAACATAAAGCAAACCAAAAAAAGGAAAAGAATAAAAATTAGCAGAAATTAATAAAATACAGAATAGAAAAGAAGAAGGAAAGTAATACAGACTAAAGCTAGTTCTTTGAAAAGATCATTGAAAAAATTTTAGCTAAATTGATCAAGAAAAATAGTACAAAGACTCACTATTAGAATCAGAAATAAAAGATGGATGTTATTAATAACCTTGCAGAGATGAAACGGATTATAAAGAAATGCTATGTTCAATCTTATGCCTATGAATTGGATAACTTAGACGAAATTGATAAATTCCTAGAAAGAGAAATCCTACTGAAACTAATTTAAGAAAAAATAGCCAATCTGAATAGATAACTAAAAAGACTGAATTAGTAATCAAAAGGATATCCACAAAGACAATCCTAGGTACAGGTAGATTCACTGAGGATTTCCACCAAACATTTAAAGAATAATTAACACCAATTCTTCACAAACTTTTCTAAAAAATAGAAAGGAAGGTACCACTTCTCAACTCATTCTATGAAGCCAGTATTGTCCTGATACCAAAACCACACAAAGAAATCATGAGAAAAGAAAACTACAAACCAATATGTCTTATGAAATACAGACCACAGAAATCTTCAACAAGATCCAGCACACCAAATGTGGAAACATATAAAAAATAATTACGTGCCCTCACCAAGTACAATTTATCATAGGAATGCAAGTATAGTTTAACATGCAGAAATCATGTCAACAGAATAAAAATCAAAAAGCATATGATCATCTCAATAAATGCAGAAAACACATTGACAAAACGTAACACACTTTTATGATAAAAACACTAAACAAACTTGGAACAGAAGGGAACTTTCTCAATCTGATAAAAAAGCCTTCTATAAGAAACCCACAGTTAATACCCTATTTTGTGGTGAAAATCTTGATGCTTTCCCCATAAGATCAGGAACAAGACAATGATGTGTGTTCTTGCCACCTCAGTTCAACATTGTACTAGAGGTTCTAACCAGGTCAGTTAGGCAAGAAAAAGAATTAAAAGACATACAGATTGAAAAAGAAGTTGTAAAACTATCTCTATTCACAGATCACATGACAATGTAGGCAGACAATCATAAAGAATCCACCAAAAACTATTAGAACTAATAAATTCATCAATGTTGAAGGATACAAGATCAATATACACAAATCAACACTATTTCTATAACTTGTAATGAAAAAAATCCAAAAATGATAATAACAAAGTTATTCCATTTCCAATAGCACCAAAAACAATAAAAACTTAGGAATAAATTTAAGAAAAGAAGTGCAAGATATGTACACTGAAAACTACAAATATAGTTAGAAGAATTTTTAAAAGATCTCAATAAATGGGAAAACATCTCACACTCATGGATTGGAAGACATATTGTTAAGATGGCAATAATTCCCAATTTATCTACAGATTAAATACAATCCCTATCAGAATCCTAGCTGTCTTCTTTGTAGAAATTAACAAGCACATTCTAAAATTCATATGGAATTGCAAGGTATCTACAATTGCCAAAACAAGCTTGAAAAAGAAGTAAAACATCATAACAGCAAAATAGTCAGGGAAGGGAAAATAAAGGTAACTATCAGAAGATTCTTTGATTGTTTAGGAAGTGGAAAAGGTACTAAATGAAAAGAGACTTAAGTCAAAGATATATATTGTAATCTTTGCAGTGAATACTAAAAATTATAAGAATTATATTAGCTAGAATTATAGAATTATAAAGCTAATTGAGGTGATAATATGAAATAATAATTTAAAAAGCATTTGTTTCATCCAAAAAAAGGTAAAAACACAAAGGAACAAAAAAATAAAGTCACAAAATACAGATAGGACAAGTAAAAGACAATTATTAAGATGAAAGACTTACCCCAAATTTATAAGTAATTACATCAAAGGTAAAGGGCTTAAACATTGCAAATGAAAGAATAAGATTGCCAGGCTGGAATAACTAAAAAATACCCAACTCTATACTGTTTACAAGAGACCCACTTAAAATATTAAGACAGAATTATATTAAAAGTAAAAGGATAGAAAAACAGTAAGTTTACACTGCTGGTAAGAAAGTAAAATGGTACTATCACTTTAGAAAACAGTTTAGCACTTTCTTAAAAGGTTAACCATTCACCTACCATATTAAGAATACATTTCACTCCTAGATAGTTACCCAAGAGAAATGAAAGCTTAGGTCAACACAAATTTTACACAAATGTTTACAGGAGATTTTTGATAATAAAATATTGGAAACAACATAAATGTACATAATCAGATGAATGGATAAACAAATTGTGGTATATCAATAGAATGGAATACTATACCTCAATGAAAAGAAGTGAACTATTGATACACACATTGACATTAATAAATTGAAAGGTAATTAGCCATGTGAAAAAGACATAAAAATCATACATACTCTACCTGCAGGTTGTATGATCCATACATACTGTATGATTCTGTTTATATAAATTTATATAATATTCTAAAAAATGTGAAAAAAAAATCTATGGAGACAGAAAGCAGATAAGTGGTTGCCTGGGAATGGGGTGTCCGAGTGAGGGCAGGGAGATCCTAGAGGGAGGGATTACAAAGAGGCTTGGGAAAACTTTTGAGTGTGATAGATATATTAATTATCTTGATTGTGGTGATAGTTTCATGGGTGTATACATATCACCCACTTCAGTAAGTCAACATTTATCAAAATGCATAATTTAATTATGTGCAGTTTATTGATGTCAATTACTCTTCAATACTGCTGTTAAAAATGTTTGATTAAGGGGCCGCCCGGTGGCACAGAGATTTAGTCCACGCTTGGCAGCCCGGGGTTCGCGGGTTCGGATCCCTGGCGCCTGCAGACGCACTGCTTGTCAGCCATGCGGTGGCGGCGTCCCATATAAAGTAGAGGAGGATGGGCACAGATGTTAGCCCAGGGCCAGTCTTCCTCAGCAAAAAGAGGAGGATTGGTGATGGACGTTAGCTCAGGGCTGGCCTTCCTCACACACACACACACACAAAATTTTAAAAAAAGAAACAAACAGTTAAAGGATAGATAACACGCAAAAAAGATATTTGTCATGCTTCCTACTGACAAATCATAAAGAATATGTGTCAGGTGAGGACACGTGTATATATGTATATCTTATAAATTGTTTAGGGAGAAAAAAGAAAGCAACTATATTTTTAAAATTTGAGCAAGGGAGATGAACAGCCAATTCAATAATGGTGAAACCTAAATGGCTACTAAGAATATGAAAAAAAGTTTCACCTCACTAATTAAGAGAAAAAAACATTTGAAAGTAATAATAAGCAACCACTGTACAAGAAAACAGATTGGTAAAAATGTTTACAAGGAAAATAATTTTAAATGCTGATGATGCTTGAGAGACCCTTGCCTACAACTAATGAGAGTGAAAATTGGTGCAGCCATTTTGTAGATAAATCTAGAAGTATTTATTTAAATTGAGAAAAAGATTATCTTATAGATGTTCCACTCCTGGATATATACCCTTGTAAAACCTCTCATTTGATACATAGGGAGATATTTATGCAGATATTTATCACAGCCTGATGTGTAATGACAATGAGTGGAACACAACTTAAATGAGAATGAAGGAATGATATTTTTAAACTATCATAGACAAGTAGTGGAATATAATACAATAATCTAAGGAAAGAACTAGATGTAAATATATTAACATGGATGGATCTCGAAACATTATAAGTAAAAAAAAAATCAGAATTACAATATGTACTCCTTAAATAGATTATTAAAAATACTCCCCTGAAAATAAAACCAATACTATATATATAGTTCGTAGATGTAGAAATGCAAATAGTTGTATAGAAATGGAATGGAAGGAAGGACCCATATTAAATACCAATAGTAGATTCCAAAGAAGAGGAATAAAATCTAGAGGTGGGTAGAACTGGGAATAAGGGGTGCAGAAAATAGAAGAGACTATAGACCTACATCAATAATGGTGATGATTTGGTACATAATGATGAATATGGTACATAAAATCAATCTACCGTGAACCTGAGATCCAAAATTAATAAGTTAATTTGCTGAAAACATTATGACATATATTTTCTTCCTTACTTCCTTCCCTCCCTCCCCCCTTTCTCCCTTCCTTCCTTCCTTTCACTCAGAGTGAAGTGTTAGTTCTGTTACACTGTTACTATGTCAAGGATACAGTGGGCGTGAAGATGGTACATAAATCAACATGAGACATAACAAGGCAATCAAAAGATTTCAATTTACTTAAAGGAGAACATTTTTTAGAAGTAATTCTCAAACTTATTTAGGTGGCAGAGCACTGGACAGTCATACCACTTCCTATAGAACATTATGAAATATTAATATATTGAATTCCATCACAAAATTTGGAAAATGTTTTTAGAAGAAAATATGAAAACTAACCTAGAAACAGCTACTTGAATATTTGATATTTTCTTGATTTTTTTCATTACTATGTTGTACCAGACACTCATTTGTTTATAAACTTGAGTGGGTACAAATGTATTACAAGAAACTTAAAATTTAGAAAGTATCCTTTTATTTGATTATGTTCTCTAAATGGGGAAAAGGACATCTTTACTCCTTGTAAGCAGAGGCATCTCTCTATTCAGCTTCTAGACACCTGTGATCTATGGATACACAATTGTGAACCAGTTCTTTAAATATTTACTGAGTTTCCAGTCCAAATCCAAATTCATGAAGCACAGTACATTCCTCAGAGGAGAAAATCTTCTATTTGAATCGGATTAAATAACGTTTGGAAAGGAATTGGTTCTTGTCTAAGTTCACACAAATTTTCTACAGACATAAGTCCTAAGAGGAACTTACATTTTATTTTGGAGAGGAAAAAAAAAGGGGGGTGGCCAGACCTAGGGACCAGGGGAATGGCGGAGGGGAGGCTGATGCATTTGTGCCTTAAAGAAAATGCTGTCCTCTTCTCCAGCACCCTAGATGTTCCTTCCCTCCATCATTCCTTCACTTGGTTAAACACTCCTGATTTTTCAAACATTTTTCTCATACTTCACGTTATTTGTTGCCCAACCCTTGACAAGAGAATGAGACAACACTATTACAAATGGTGTAGTACATCTGACAGATTACATAAGGTCAAAGGGATAGAATCATTGGCTGAGTCTAAGTACGCAGAAGCCTATCTGACATCTTTTTCACTCTAAAACATCATGCCAGTTCTGCTTGCTTTGTCCTGAAATAGAAATGGCATGGTCCCAAATTTTAGTAGCTTTATGCTTTTAAGCTGTTTCAATCTGTGCTGTTTAGGTGATAGTTGAGTCTAAGGTGCCTTTGAGATATCCAAGAGATGTCAAGGAGGTAGTCAATGGAAGAGAGGTTTGGTATATGAGGCACGTGTTATATGTATTATGACTGAACTCATAGGTGCTATTGATGTGGCAGAGAAAGACAGACACAGAGAGCGGTGGGTGGGGAGAAGAAGAAGGAAGACGAGGTGTTGTTTTTAGGATGTGCAATATTTAATGGCCAGGAAGAGAGGCATAAGAGAAGATGGTGAAATAGGAGGAGCCAGGGCAGAGTCCAAGGGAACAGAGTACCAAGATGAATGATGTGGTCTTGTTGATAGCAACAACTGCTGATAACGTGTCAAGATTGATGAAGACTAAAAATTGTCCACAAGTTTTAGTGACATGGGAGTCAGTGTTGACCTACTGATTAGGATTTCACAAGAGAGATGAGAGTGAGGAGAGAATAGAGGATAAAGAAAGAGATAACAAATATAGAAGGTTGGTGGAGAAGGGAAAGAAAAAGATTATTAGCCTCGTGTTTAGAGAGAGAAGAGAATTTGAAACGGAAGTCATTTCAGGATTTTTTTAAATTTGGTTTTTGTGTTTTTCTTTTTAAAATGTTTTTTAAAGTCAATGCAAAGTGCCACCTTCAGGAAATGTTTATTGTATGAGAGAGGTGTGAACTATTCCATAATTTAGAATTCATGAAAAAAGGGAGAAGTGATAGAATCCAAAATAAAGGGGAAGCTAGTAGCTTTAGTTAGGAGGATTACAGATTATGTCTAGAAGTGCCTTTTAACAGTTTCTGCCAATTTAATACATACATTTTCAGACTATTTCCAATTGTCATCATATGTCCACCACGATATACGACTTGTCAGTTTTATAGATGATGAAACCAAAGCCAAGAGAGTCTAATTAACCAACCCAGGTGGTACACAGGGGGAAAGTAAAAGAACCAAAATGTGTTTCCAGCTGAGAGCCCAACATAATTTCTCTAGACAAGAATTTGGAAATGTTTTCCTGTAAAGGATCGGATAGTAAATGTTTTAGGCTTATGGGTCATTTCATCCTGTCACAACTACTCAACTCTGCTACTGTAGACATACATACACAAATAAACATGGCTGATGTTCTAGTTAAACTTCAATTATGGACACTGATGTGAAATTCACATAATTTTTATATGTCATGAAATATTCTTCTTTTGATTTTTTTTCAATCTAAAAATATTAAAACCATTCATAGCTCCTGGGCCTTATGAAAATAGACAGTGAGTCAGAGTGACCCATGGGCCATAGTTTGCTGACCCCTGCCCTGGACCATGCTGTCATCCCCCAGCTATTCTGTCTTTCATGGTGGTGAATATGTATTCTGCCTCTCTTCAAATTGTTCGCTTCCTGCTTTAGCCAAATCCCTTTGATCTTTCTAGATTCTAATCCCCTACACATTTTAGCAGTCATATTTGTATTCATCCTCTACATATATTAGTACTAACATTTTTGGCATTCTAAATCAAGCTGCCCCCCCCCCCCACTCTCTATTCTTGAATCTGTGTCCCTCTTTTCTCAGGTCCTTCTCACATCTTTGCTTCTCTGAGCACATTCCACAAATCCTCAGAAGGTCCATTTTACCTCTTACCAAGATGGCTTCCAGCTGGGCAAAAGTGTTGTCTGCTCATATGCTATTCACATGTTTTGGTCCTGCTCAGTAAGCTACTTATTAAGATAACTTTCCTTTGTGCATACCTAGTTCCAAAGTTCAAAGAAGGAGGAAATATGTAATTATACCATGCCTGCCCTATCTCAACAAGTCTTCTGATTTTAGGAGTTCATTTTTCATGTTGCAGGCCAGAGGGGAAGGTGTGCCCCCTGGTACCAAGGCTTTGATAGCTCTCTACAGTCGAGGATATTCCTGGGGGCTATGTTTCATCTCAAGTGTATGACTGAATTAATCCCCAGGTTATACCACAACTCTCCCTTTGACACTGGGTATAAATATTACAAGACATACATTAAAAATAACTTTCCCTTTAGGCTAGGATATTTCTGACAACTGACTTGATTCTGGATTTGCTTTCATCCAGAAGGAACTGTATTCTAGGGAAGCCTTTTGTTCAGGACTTAAGTGGTAAATATATGTCCCTATCTCCTGAGCTCCTGCCCTGAATTGGGTCTGTCTCTGAATAAATTCTTAATTATCTTTCTACTGAGCTGCAGGCTCATTAATAATCCACTAGTTTATGCAACCACTTAATTCCCTAAGGCTTTGATTTCTTGAAAACGCACCCTGAATACCTTAAGTATAATGCCTGTAAAAGTAGATCAGGCCAGGATATGAAAAAAGAGCCATGGAATCAACTTTAATCCATCTGCATAAAGAACTTGTAAATGTATCATATTTCAGATGAACAAGTGGGCTATGGTATTCCAAAAATTCAAAAATAATTTTATTTCTATGTCATATACAAATTTTGAGGAACTGGTATTTTTCATACATTAAGACTGATAGAGGAAATACAAAAAGAGAAAGATGGAGGACTGAGTGGAGATAGGAGACTGAACAATAACTGTTGTTTTGTTCATAAATCCCATGTGACAATTGTGAAAACTATGGACTCTTTACATATTTTTAAATTGACATCTGAAAATTTTTGTCATAATTCTAATAATTACCAAAGATGTGTTTTCCAGTGTATTACACATTTTATAATGCTTTAAATATATTTTGATCAATGTCTGCAGATTTAGTTAGGAAAAGTGTAACTTCATTTTTTAAATAAATATATAAACTTTTTTATATACATCCCCTCCATGAACTTCTCACTGCTGAGTTTTAATTCTAACATGTTAACTACCTAGCTGTGGGATGCTGCCTTGCCTGGGTGCTTCCTCGCTGAAACAAAACCCTCCTCCTCCTGGGGAGGGAAACAGTCCGGAGTTTTCCTTTTGTTAAGTGCCCAGGAGATGTTTATACCCTGGATTACAGCACTTTAGTAAGTCCCAGAGATAGTAAGTCCCAGAGCGCTAAGAGAGATGCTTGCCTTTTTTTTGCCCTCTGGAAAGTAGAAAACAATTAAGAAAGGAGAATGGAGAAAGAACTGGTGAATGGATTCTCCAGCAGAATAATGTTAGAGAAGAGTAAGCATGGACACTGAGAATCCAGAAATTGATTTTCTTATAACCATCCATGCCCCTTGGAAAATATTCCTATGCCCACAGGGATATGTGTATCCAGTTTAAAGACCACTGATCATAAATTTCTAAGGAAGACTGGAAGAAATAACAAAAAAGGCAAGACGAGTGACAAGATGCCAACTGCCAGAGAAAATTCCAGCACCATGGTGATGTGCAGGTCACCCTATGTAGTATGCATGGCAGACAGAATTTACAGTGGGGTGTGAAGCTTCTCCTAAGAAGGAGCAAAGACGCCTCACCAAGCAACCTGGGGAATGAGGCTGGAACCAGCAGAGGACAGGCCCTGTAGAGGGAGAAGTGAGAGAATGCTCCTGGGTGATTTCCAGATACGGCACTCCCAGCGGGCCCCAGAAAACCTGGAATCTAAACCTAAAAGAAAGGGTACCTCAACATGGTTGGGATGATCTGTTTTGCCCAGAGATTCTCAGTCTTTTTATGTGACTTAAGTTATGCTTGAAACATGTTTTACTGCATTTTGCCAAAGTCCTTATTGTAGGATTGCTTGTATTCCAGATAAACTCAGGAGTCCAGAAATTGAACAGGCTACCTGTTAAAATATTAAAAAGTCACTCAGATGGCAATGTCACAACTACAAACCATCTGGTTGTCTCTTGGGGTGAGGACTCCTCTTCTCTTCTGCACTCCCACAACTGATTGTGGATATCTAAGGGCAGTTCTCAAACAGAGTATATTGTAGTTCCTTGTGCACCGTCTACTAATCCAACTAGAGCTCCTTGGGAAAAGGGAATGAATGTATTTTGCTTTTCTCTGTATCTTCCATAGAATCCACCTGAATAAGGAACAAGAACTTCTGCTTATATGGTCCAAGCAAACAAAGCCCAGTAGCCCTGCCAACCGCTCCAACTTCTGTCTGTGCCATCTCCCTTGTGGTCACTAAGTCTCAGACACTATGACTTTTGTTCTGACTTGAGCTCTGTTCAGACTCATTCCTGTCTCGGGGCCTTTGCAATTGTTACTCCCTCTGCCTGGAATGTTGGTCCCTTGTTCCTCAGAAGCCCAACTCTTTTACCTCCTTCACAGCTAAGCTCAAATACTACTTCCCAAATAATCATCCCCAGCCACACTAGCTAATGGAGCCATGCCTCAGCCCATCACCCCCTTCATCTCACCCCGTTTGTGTCTCTTATTTACTTATTGCCCTCTACCTCCTCCACACACACACAAACACACACACACACACACACACACACACACTTACACTAGAATGTGAGCTCAGCCAGAAGGGTCCTTGTTGGTCCATTGTCACTATTTTAGCCTCAGTGCAGTGCCTGGAACAAAGTAGATGAACAGTCAATATTATTGAGTGATTAAACAAATTATCAAAAACTGGACAATTTAAGAATGATGGTTAGAATAAAAATATGAACAAACAAAAGAATAAAGTCTTTGTGCCCCAGTTTCATTTCTTGTTTCAAAAATAGAGAAAACCATTTGATGGATTTCACCAGTTTTTCCACTACAGTCCTTTTTGTGTCCAGAATCAAATCCAGCATACCACACTGCATTTGGCCAACATAGTATTTTAAATCACAACCTTACTGTTAATAAGGATAAGGTTAATTATAGCTATAAATATAAATTCTGAAAAGATAGATGTCATAGCACAATGAATAGTAATCACCTACTGAATTTTGTTTTTAATAAAAGGGTGCTGAACTATACTAAACCTATTTCCTAGTAAAACGTGGATGGAAAATTATATTTTGGTTATTCAATTAAATTTTCTTATTGACTTTCATTATAATTCCAGAATACTTTACCCTCCTTGCTGAATGATCTTCAATAGACAGTGGTTCCCAACATTTCTCTTTAATTTCCCTCTTCTCATATCCTTGAGCAGTTAATGATCTGTAAACATACTCTTACTTACATTAAGATGTTGATGTGGCTTCCTCCTTTTGTAATATTATCTTAATCTATCACCTTCAGCAATCAGACAGCTGGTTATCAGGTGTCTACGAATGTGTTCACAGAGGAGATGTGTCCATCTTATTTTCACATGGAGCTAATCATGCTTGATAAAATCATCTCACCCCTGGAAGTTAAACTCATTCTCCATGACTTGGGGAAGTCACCGAGCCTTTCACAGCTCAACCCACAGAAAGGGAGAAGAGGGAACTCCATGAAAACAACAATCCGAGTTAAATATATTTCACCAAGTGTAATAACTTTCATTCCTTCACTCTCTTTCCTTCTTTTCCTCTCTTTTTTTTTCAATGGAAGAAATAGAACACAGTAAATTAAATTTAAGTGCCCTTCATTGTCCTCCCATCTCCTCTCTCCCACCATCTGCCCCCAGAAACAACTATTTTGAGTTCTGGTTTTTGGTATTCTTATAGTCCCTAATATTGATACTTTTATGTAATGCATGATTAAGTCTTAAAAATTAAGGAACATTATACACACACACACACACATTTGTCAATTGGCTCAAGTGACAGAGTTAACCCAGATGAAAGAACATGTGTTTGTAGGCTGCCAACGAGGTTTGTGTCTTTACTCAACAACCTTGTTTGAAGCCCACTCACGCGACCCTCCAGCCTCATTTCCCTGGAGATGCACACCTAGCAAAGAGTTGGTGCTAAGTAAGTCGTGGCTTCAATTATCCAAGTGTCCTCCTCAACTTGCCTGCAGAAACATCCCATGAACAGTCACGATGGTAGTTTTACTTTGGTCTGCTTTCCAGAGAAAAGCTTGGTTTGCTCTCAGTCTAGGTCTGTATCCCTGCCTTGGGTACTAGTAGAGGCTGATGAGTGGGAAGCGATTTTATAAACACAGGGAAAAGAATAAATAAACCTGTCAGGAGAAAAGAGTACAATCTATTAAAGGTTTTGATCATACTATTTGTCATAGAGAAATAACAGATGCATTAGTGCACACAGCACTTATAATTCAGAGATCATCGTTACACCAAATGACAAATGATGTTACCATAATTTACCATTTGTCTTTTTTCACATAGTTAAAAAACCATAATTACTAGAAATCATGACAACTTGCCAATTAAACAGACTCGTTCACCTGCGGATGAACCATACATCTTTACATTTTGAAAATTAAGTTGGGGTGTGTGGGGAGGATGAGAACCAAACCGTGTAGCACAGTGATTTATTAGCCCAAACAGGTATATGTTAAAAGTAAGACAAACTCCACCTCTTTTCCAGAGCATCTAAGCCATTATTTCCAGTTATAAAAATCAAAAATCTTTCAGTTTTTTTAAGATTTTCAGCCTTCACTACAATCTCACTTGTAAGGTTAATCCAATCTTGTCTTTCATTCACTTCTGAGTGCCAGTGGACAAGCAATCTAATGTAAGTAAAAGGAATGGATTAATCTTATACTATACAAAGGAAAAATCCAATTGTAAATGTGTATAAAACCACAAGGCACACCATTTTGGAAATAGGAAATGAGATAGAGCATCTCCTAATGGAAAAATGGGGTAGAGAGGGAGGAAAGGCTCTAGGATATGAAAACAGACAACCAATTTGGGGCATGAGGGGAACCAGGAGAAGGGTTTGTCAGGGCCCCGATGGGCTTGACATCCATCCCTGATGAGGAGAACAAAGGTAATAGCAAGCTCGATGGTGATTCTGAGCCAGGTGACTTGGGGACCCAAGAGGATGAGGGGAGTCCTCGTAACAGGTGGAGTTCATTGTTGCTCCCGTGTTCATAAAGATTTATGGAGCCTGTAATATATGTCAATCACTGGAAATAGACGCTTCCATTTGCCTGTAGACAGGCGACCCCTTTATTTGGAAGAAACCACCTCCTTGGTTACACAATGTAAAATGAAGAGCCATTCCTTTTCCTCCCTCTGAAGAAAAATAGGTGAAGTAATCATAATGCAGATATTCTAGATTAGTTTAGTAAGATAAATTCTGATGTGCATTAATTCTGAGCCGTAGTGGAGAGTGTGGTTAAATGCACAGGTTGTGGAAACAGGCAGAGATCGCATTCCAGTTCCCTCACATCCTAGCTGCCGTCATTGGGCAATTCACTTAAATTGGCCATTTTCTCATCTTAAAATGAAGCTAATAACAGTACTTAATTCATGGGGCTATTGTGAAGCTTCATGAGTTGAGACATGAAAATGTTTAGCACAGTCTCTACCCACGATAGATGCTTAGTAAATGTTAGATGTTTGCTGCTGGATTGGAAGAGATAGTGCTTTCCCCTCTTTGTGTTTAGACAGCAGAACACTAAAACTGGTGCTGAGTTCCTTGGAGATGGATCTGATCTGCAGAAACCATTGCAAGTGAGGAGTTAGCAAAAATGTGGCCTTGCTGTGTGTTGGAATATGAGATATGCCAGCCAGAAGTATGAAAAGGGCTAATTAATTTTAAAATGGACAAAAACTGAAAAGCAGAGTCTCCATTTGCAAACAAAATTGTTTTACAACCAAAGCATTAACAAAGAAAAATCCAAATACTCCAAACTCATCTTCGTATTTTGTGATGTAGAACCATCATTGACAGCAAAAGTATCAACTTCTTTGACACTGATGAAACTAGAAATGATAATTTAAGCAGGGAGCACTAGCATATAGGCTGTAGAATTCCCATTTGTACTAGCTATACTTCTCTTTATAGAGCTGTTTGAACTTCTCTTGAGAAAAGATGCAATGCAGACTCACTTTGAAATTTGGGCTCCTTGGCCAAGACACGCACATTTGTTTCTTTTTAATTTGTTCAAATGTGTTATCAACACAACCAGAATCCCTGTGCAGTTGGTACTGGACTAGTTAATTAGCAAGCATAAATAAACATGTGAGAGAAAATAAATTTTCTGTTTAGAATGTATTTTGCCATTTTTTGGCAAATATTCAGAGACAGCTTTTACGTTTCTAAACAAGGAGGAAGTGATATGTGACTTGGATAGACATTTGATCCTAATCTACTATATTTCACGGAGTCTTACTTACTGTGATGAGAAAATACTCTCTTGACAGAACCTTAGTAGTGTCCCATAAGGAGGAGGTTGGAGGATAGTTAGAGTTTTGGGGTCTGGGCTCAAGTGATATAAGGCAGATATTTCAAAGCAAGGAATCAATTGTTTTTAGATCTGGTTCATGAGATAATAGCTTAGAACTGGTTGCATAATGAGGTGGCCTCTTGAAGTGAGTCTGAGGAATACATTATTTTGGATAGGCGAGCTAATGAGCAAACCAGTTGCCTGGGAAAACTGGTTTGCAGAAATCCTGAAGCAACAGTGAAGTTATTCACTGGTTTACACCCTTATTTTTTTAAGCAAGAATTTCCTGGAACAAATAGTCAAATTATGTGGACACGGGAGGCCTCAACTTCCTTCCTGAGAGTGAAGCTCTGTGGACACAGGTAGACCCCTTCTTTCTGATACTAAGTCAAATACTCTTTCCCTTGCAGCACACTCTGCCTTCTTCAACCCTATAGTTCCCTGGGAAGCTGTTGTTTCCTCCTGGAATCCTCCATTTTTAACATACCTTTCCAGGGGACATGCACAGCCAGGGTATGAATCCCTGAACCGAGGAAAAGTAATGAATAATAATTCAATGTTTCTCAAGCTGGTTAAAGACATAGAAGACCTAAACACCCTTCTGTTTTTTCCAGGACACCAGGAAGAATGTCAGAATGCAAAACTCGCATTCAAAATAATATATGGAATCTGGGACTACATTTTACTAGCAATAAGAGGTAGCCAGTAAAAGAGATTTAAATACAACTCATGGAAGAAATTTTTTTAATTAAGAAATTCAGGGGCCGCCCAGTGGCGCAGCGGTTTAGTCCGCGCTTGGCAGCCCGGGGTTCGCAAGTTCGGATCCCGGGCGCCTGCCGACGCACTGCCTGTCAGCCATGCCGTGGCGGCGTCCCGTATAAAGTGGAGGAAGATGGGCACGGATGTTAGCCCAGGGCCAGTCTTCCTCAGCAAAAAGGGGAGGATTGGCAACGGATGTTAGCTCAGGGCTGGTCTTCCCCACAAAAAAAAAAAAAAAAAAGAAATAAAGAAATTCCCATTAACTTTTTTACATTGAAAATTGAGAGGAAAAAAAAAATGCTGTCTGTATCTGACTGTAGCATTGGACCACCGGGCTTGTTCAAACGCAGAGGATGAGAACCACTGGGCTAGAAATAAACACAGCTGGCAAACTCAGTCTGTGTGGCTGCCTAATTAGCAGCTGTAGGAGATAACATTTGCATTCTAACAGGAAGTATTTTGCCAGAACCTGAAGGAGATACAGGAAGAGAGAATTAGCGGGTCTTTGATAGGGAAATGATATTTTTATTGGGATATTCTGAGATGCCCCCCCTTGTCCTCGTGGGTGGGTAGACATCCTTTTTGCCTTCATTATGCTGATCTCTATTATAATTGGCATTTGTATTGCACTTCCAATTCTAGCAGGATAGGCCAGGTTAAGCCTCAATAACAAGCAGCTCCCAAATCTCTGTGGCTTACCACATTAAAAATGCATTTCTCCCTCACACTAATGCCCAGTACAGATTGACCACCAGCTCCAGTCACTGGGGGTGGTGGTGGGGGCAGAGACTATGGTAGTTCCATTTTAGCACATGCTTCTAGGATAGTGGTAGAAGGGTTGTGGAGAATCATACACTGGCTCTCAAGCTTCCATCCAGAAGTAACACAGTCCACTTGCATTCAAATGTCATTTGCTAAAATTAATCACATGGGCACACATAACACCAAAAGGAGAAGAAAGCTCAATTCTATCATTTGCCCAGAAAGAAGAAAACAAGAATACAGTATTTACCAGCTGTCCCAATACTAACCACAACCTCCAGTCATTAACTTAGGTTGGAGAAATAGACATTCATACAGTCAAATCTCAGCTGCTACAACTGGTAGGCAATCTAAAAAGTAGTGTGACAGACAATGAACCCCCAGAGAAGCTGTTTGCTTTATCTTTCTGATGGTTTGGGTTGAGTTAACTTAAAGGCGCCAAAGCAGGAAAGATATTAGCATACTGATCTGTCCCCTCCTTTAATCAACGCTCAATTCCTCCCTCCACTGTGAAATGTCCTGTGACTATTTCAGGCTGCATTGTTCTCTGCTTTCTTCACTTATAGCCCAGTCCACTGCCATATCACCAATGCTTAGCACATGGTCACTCTTTGATAACTGTATTAAATGAATGAATGCTTGTTGCATCAACATGCCAGAGTTGAGCATTTTAATTCCTTGTTCAGTTAATAAATATAACTCTCATTTTCTCAATTAGATGATAAGTCTCTCAGAGGCTTAAAACAGTTCTCTGTGGAGCTCCACAAAGTGCCTAGGCCAAGAGTGGGCACACAGTAAAAGAACCATAAGTCTTTGACAGTTTGTTGGTTGACTGAAACAACAACAAAACAAACAAACACACTATGGATGTGAGCTGACCTCCTCTTGGTCCTTCAAAGAATAAATGCTGTTTCCATCAAGAGCACATTGCTTATTTCTTGCACTCAGCCTTGCCACACAGAGTGAATTGAAAGACTGTTGAATAGAAATGACATTTGGCTGGTCCCATTTGAGGACAGTCATTAATATTGCTAACAGGTCCATGTGTTAGACTTGGCCCAACAAGGGCACAAGATGCATCCTCCCAGGCAACCAGGGGGCCCTTCTGATGGCTCCTTCAGTCCAGGCACACTGCATCTGCTTCCATTCAGACAGCCTGGCTGCTTGGCTCAAGACAGAGCATCCATAGCAAAAACTAACACTCTCTCAGCGCAGTTCCACTTCATGAAAAATGAACATAGCTGGGGGGCTGAATCCTACCGCCAGATCTGGCCAACAGATGGTACACTTCTGATGACAGGGGACAGCCAATTGAAAGATAATCTAGACTTGCTTCTGTGATCCCAGTTAACTAAATTCAACTAGGGTTTGTACATAGTTGTGTGCGTACCTTGTGTCTAGCCCTGTGGTCAGGAAAATGAGAGATCAGAGATCCAGAGGAATAAGTAAGGTGCTCTTTGGCAAAGACATGACAATAGAATTGGACAGTGTATAATCAGAGCAGGAAATAAATTCCCCTCTGGGGTCAAGAGTTAAGCATTTTGTAAGCTTTCTGCTAAGGGATTCACAGACATCACCTCTTTTAATACTTGGAGCCATCATATGCATACATACTAGTAGCTCCATTTTCCAGATGATGAAACCAAAACTGAGAGGTTACATGGCTTTCCCAAGGTCAGATAGTTGATAGGGTTAAGATTTAAACCTCTGATTCTGAAGACCATGTTGTTAGCGTCTTCAATAGATGTTGAGGGCTCTTGAATTCAGAAAAGGCAGGCTTAGAGTATGACTAATAATAAACATTTACATAGTGCTCATGGGTAATCTGACACCTTTCTAAACTTTTTCCTAACAATAACTCATCTAAACTTCTTAGCAACTCCATAAATTAAAATCTAATATGTTTTCACTTTACAAATAAGGAAACAAGTACACAGAGAGTTTAAGTAATTAGCCCAAAGTCCCACAACTAAGTGGAGGAGTGGGGATTTGAACACAGAGGAGGATAGTCCGGGTTTTTTCCCCACTACACTGCATTAAATAGTACTGGTAATGTTCACTTCTTTTTTCTCCCAAAATGTGGCCAGGCCTTTGTTTGAGTGGATTATTAATTACTTTTATCTGTCTTGGCTCAAAGCAGAATTTCCCAAACTACTGACATCTCTTTCTGGCCTTTGTTTCAATACCTAGAAAGCTATTTTTACAGCTGATCCCCTCAGGCTGAGGACACAGGTGTGCATACTGTAGTGCTAGGACACACCATGGTCCCCAAGGAAAGGTGGAGACACCAACCTTCCCCTGCTGGAAGCCTAGGGCTTTAAAGCTTAGGTGTGGTCTAAGCTGATAGACAGTTAGATAGATGATGATAGATAGATAGATAGATAGATAGATAGATAGATAGATAGATAGATAGATAGACAGATAGATAGATAGATGATAGATAGATAGATAGAGATAATTTTTAAACTTCTGCCCAAACTACGAAGCCAGTGTGGGAGTGGGGGAAAATTCCACAGGTGAAAGGGTCAATTACTCTGCCCCTAATTCAGCACCCAGGAAAGATGGGTAGCTATCTTTCTGACAGCCAGACTGCATGGAGAAGGACTAGGCATTAGGAGAAAAGGCTCCTAGCCTCATTAATAATCTCTTTGTACAAGTTTGACACAAAAGTAACAGTGCTGTCAACTTCAAGGAATCATGTAGATTTGGACAAGTAATATATTCCTGCTGACCATTGTGGGTAGAAGACCAAGGTCTGAACCAAAAGTTCTGGAATGTGGCAGGCCCTAAGAGTTCTGAAATGATTCTCAAGAGGGTAAGGGTCCACCAAAACAAAAAGACGTTACATTTCTTATCTACTTTGACAAACAGGGGCTTGCAGTTAGATTTAATTTGATACGGAACAAATAAAGTAATGAAAGATTCTTGGACCTAAGTAAATTAAAACCCTTTCAGTGTGTATATATTTTAAATATTTGGTACAGTGTTAGCTTGAGTATCTGGAAAATGCTTCCCATCTCTTTTCTCCAATTCACACACATATGCACAAACTGAAAGAAAAGAACAGAGAGGAAGAAAAATAGCAAAGCTAAAAAGATTTTTGGTGGCAGATGTAAGAATGAATACTAACTGGTTTTCCAAATAATGAACGTTTAGTTCAGTGGGAGTCTGTTGTGTATCTAATTTTTCCATTAAGATTTTCATAGACAGAGACCTGATAATCACTTTTGCAGAGACTACTGACGAGGTGTACTTGCTTGGTTGAAGGGGAGGAAAATGAATATGTGCATTTAAAATGTTTATGATTACATTTTTAGTGAAGGGAGGAGGATGACTGTAGTTTCATGACTGTTTTAATGCAATTGGTTCCACTTAGAGGAGATGACATGTTGAAATGTGATGAGTAAAGGTGTGCAGAATGCTTCCCCAGTAATTGGATTCAAGCAACAATAACACTGGGCATTGTCAAATTCTTTACAGCTTTTTTCAAAAGGTCTCCTTCTTTATTTTGGGGAAAAAATGCACTTATTATGGAATGTCATGACCTTACCCAACAATAAAAAGGGAAATTAAAAATTATTTCACCTAAGTGCATCTGCATTTGAATCAAGCATATGCTAAAGTTTATGCAACTTCTAACTGCACAATTTCATCTCCTCACTTCCTCATGTTATAAAAGCACAGGATTTTAGAGCTAAATGGTGTATTTTAGGAGTAATTTTAGTGTAACATTCTCATTTTAGAGATGAGGTAATAAAGGCCTAGAGAAGTAAAGTAACTTACCTATGGATGTACAATAAATTGATGGCAGAAATAGTTCCAAGCTTAGAACTGATTCTGCTTCTTGTATAGTCAGAGAGGAAAGGGTCTTAGAAGTAGGAGAGAATAAACGGAGGTCAAGTGAAGAAAGGGTGCTCTGGTTTAAATGCTTGTGCCCCCCAAAATTTATATGTTGAAATCCTAACCCCCAAAGGTGCTGGTATTTGGGTGGAGTCTTTGGGAGGTGATTAAGTCGTGAGGGTGGAGCCCTCATGAATGGGATTAGTGCCATTATGAAAAGAGACCCCACAGAGCTCCCTAGCCCCTTCTGCCCTGTTAGGATAAATGAGAAGTCTACGACCTGGAAGAAAGCCCTCACCTGACCATGCGAGCACCCTGATCTTGGAATTCCAGCCTCCAGAACTACAAGCAATACATTTCCGTTGTTCATAAGCCACACAGTCTGTGGTATTTTGTTATAGCAGCCAGGACAGACTAAGACAGAGGGCTTCAGGGACCAATCATTCTGAGAAAATACCAAAAAGAGCTGAAGGAGAATGATAGCTGATAAAAGGTCACTGGCTGTAATAAGTAGATCATTGATGATCTTTTTAGTCAAGACTGTTATGGTCACGAGGGACAGAAAACTATCTAAAACTATCTTGAGCTAAAGGAAAAATTTATATCCTCATGGAACCAAGAGACTTGATTTTAGAGACAATTTCAAGTACACCTAGACTCACATGCCCAAATGATCATCAGTGTTTTCACTGGAGTTCCGTTTCTTAGCTCTCTGTGTTGGCTCATTCTCTCCTATATGTGGATGTGACTCATAAATGTGGATCACAGCCTGGTAGATTGCTTCCCCTAGCAACAGGCCTTGATGCTAGGCTGGAGTGGATGCCATGGGAATCTCCCAGAAGCCCTGTCTGGGACTGAAACCCTCATTCCTCTACTGCCAGGAGTTTTAGCAACCAATAACTTTCCACTGACTCCCTTTCTGGAGCTTTTCCTCAACTGCAGAGAGCTGCCTGCACACAAGTTTTGTCCCTTTCTTGAGTTTAGCCCACATCCAATGACTAGTCGATGCAGAGGTATAAATGCCCAGCCTTCTTGTCCAAGCTCAGACAACTGTGAAGGGACAACCCAGCTTCATACCTCAGATAGGATTTACTGATGACCTGCATCACTCTGCCCATGTTAACTCTGCCCAGTCCTGCTTCCTTTATTTCCCCACAGGTGTTGATTCTGAAAGCTCTCATCCCAATAAAACTGCTGCTTACAAATCCCCATCTCAGAATCTGTTTCCCAGGGAACTCAACTATGATACCTGGCACCAGGAGTGGCCCAAAAGAGAAGACTCTGAAATAAGATTTTGGAGCTAAGCTAGATCATCTGTAAGCTGGCAGGCAAGGAGGACCCCAAAACTGGTGGTGGGTGGAGCATGGATGGTCCCTAGCATGTAAGAGCAGCGTAATTGTTAAAACATTCCCCAGTGATAAACTGGGATGGTATGCCAGGAAAAAAGAAAGCACTGATATGTGCAATGTATCAGATGATTGAGATATATTTGAGAATTAGTCATTATAAGAACTATGGAACTGGATAGACATTGCTGTTGGCCATGAATGCTTTGAAGATAGAAATGAAATGAAAGGCTGAGGGGATTAATCTCCAACCATAGATTAAGGCCAGAGGATCTCTTTAGCAGCATGTAAAGAGACTCTCATTCCTGCAATGGGAGAGAAGAAAAAGCTGACCAAGATTTAATTATTATAGTAGCAGAGCGCAAGAGGATGTTGAATTTTTAACCTTAACAAGTCTGCTGACAAATTCAGGGCTTTTATTAGAGAGAAATGGACTCTGGGACAACCAAAAGCTTCCAAATTCTAGTAGAGCCTCCTATCAGTCAGGGTTCCATCAGAAAAGCAGACCAGTAGGATATACATACATACATCGTTGTGTACATGTATATATAAGAGACACATATATACATACATCTGTATATACATATGTGTGTGTGCTCATGTACAAGATTTATTGCAAGGAATTGATTTATGCAGTTGTGGAAGCTGGCTAAGCAAGTCTGAAATCTGTCTGTTGGGCAAGCCGTCAGAAGGGGCGGGCTGGAAACTCTCAGGCAGGAACTGAAGCTGCAGTCCCCAAGTGGAAATTCTTCTTCCTCAGGGAAATATCAACTTTGCTCCTAAGGCCTTTTAACTGATTTCAATCAGACCCACCCAGATTATATAGGATAATCTCCTTAAAGTCAACTGCTTGTAGATGTTACACGCATCTACAAAATAACTTCATAGCAACACCTAGATTCATGTTTGATTGAATAACTGGGGACTATATCCTGGCAGAGTTGACACATAAAACTTCCTCACAGGTCTAGAGCAGGAAAGGACTCTACAGCACCTGTAGGCTATGTTCATCACATCTATTATCTCACAGTTTTTATGAAGGAATCAGAGCACAATTTATATGGAGCCTCTGCTTAGGGTTGCACAAGGCTGCAATCAAGGAGTTATCAATGGCGGGAAAAGATATCATATGGAGTTTATGGTGTGGCTCAATAGAAGAATCACATTATAGATTATGTCCATAGGACCTTATATACTTTTAAAAAACAGCTCCTGACATGCTACTGGACTCTGTTAGAGATGGAACCCCTAACCATGGAAAAGTGACTATACTGCCAGAACCCATCATAAGATAGAATCTGTCATATTCACCAAGAAATAAAGTTAGGAGGACCCAGCAGATTCAATCTTAAGATAGAAGTGGTACGCCCAGGATCAGGCATAAGCAGGACCAGAGGCACAGGCAAGTTTCTTGAATATGTGTCCTAGACTCCCATGTTACCCATCACTATTCCATTAGTTCCTCTCTCCCTCTTCTCATATTTACAGCCATATTGGGTGGGGTTGGGAGAGATTTTGAATACCAGCTAGGGAGAAGGAAAATGACTGAGCTTGATTCACTGATGTAATAGGGCGGCTTGATATATTGATAGAAGTCAAAAATGAACTGTGTCTAAACTACAGCCCCACTCAGGAGTGGACCTAAAGGCAGAAGTGAAGAGAAACCCTCAGAACTCTGTAATAGTTATGTATTGCTGCATAACAATATTACCACAATCTTAGGTGCTTTAAACAATGCAGATTTATTACCTCACAGTTTCTATGGAAGAATCAGCGTACAATTTACTGAAGGCCTATACTTATGGTCTCACAAGGCTGTGAGCAAGGTGTTGGCTATGGTTGCAGTCTCTTCTGAGGCTCAGCTGGGAAGGATCCATTTCCAAGCTGACATGGTGTTGGTGGCACTCATTTCCTTGTGGCATACTGGACTGACTGCCTCATTTCTTGGTGACTATCAACCACAGGCTGCCTTCAGCTCCTTGCTACATGTTCTTTTCTATAAGCAGCCCACACCATGGAAGCTTGTTTCTTCAAAGTCAGCAAAAGGTAGAGAGGGTTCTAGTAAAATGATCATTATAATCTTATGTAACATAACCACATGTATTTAATCACATAAATCTCATCACCTTTGTATTATTCTATTGGTTAGAAGCAAGTCATAGGGTCAAGTCTTCTACAGGTTTGAATAATATCCCCCCAAACTTCATGTCTTTCTCAGAATCTCAGAATGTGATCTCATTTGAAAATAGGGTTATTGAAGATGTAATTAGTTAAGTTAAGGTCATACTGGAGTAGGATAGATCCTTATTTTAATATTAATAGTGTTTCTAAAAGAGGAGGAGAAGAAATACAGAGACACAGACTCATAGGGCGAATGTAAGGTGACAATGGAGACAGAGATTGGAGTGATGTGTTTATAAGCCAAGGAATGTGAATGACTGCCAGAAACATCAGAAACTAAAAGCTGTAGAATAGATTGTCCCCTAGAGTCTTTAGAGAGAACATGGCCCTGCTAACACCTTAATTTCAGACTTCTAGCCTCCAGAACTGTGAGAAAATAAATTTCTGTTGTTTTAAGCCACACAGTTTGTGGCCCTATGTTACAGAAGCCCTTGGAAAAGAATACAATCCCTCACATAAGGGGAAGGCATTATGCAAGGGCATGAATTCTAGGAGTTGCAAAGCTAAGAGTTGAAGACCATGAAAGACTGTCTACTACATTCCATCTTCTGACCCCCAGTGATGCACATCCCTCCAACATGCAAAATACATTCACTTCCTGCTGATGTCTCCAAGAGTCTTATTCTATTTCAGCATCTGCTCAAATCCTAGAATCTCATCATCTATATTAGATAGAGATGTGGATGAGGTACCTTCATTGTAATTACTCTTAATTTGTCTATCTGTAAAACTAAAGAGGCAGGTTATCTGCTCCCTCTCCACACACGTACCCCAAAAGTGTACGGGAAATGAAAGGTACAACAGAATCATTGGTTCATAGCAATTCGGAAATTCACCTGGGAAAATGTTGCAGTTCCTATATTAGGTTTCAAGATCTGGGGATAATTTTCTTTGGTCTTTGGCTCTGCCCTCTGGGCCCTGTTCCCCTTCAGTCATCTTTCTGTTTTTTTAAGGAAAAGCAGTACATGTGTGCTGCTGAGTAATTTTTTATCAATCTGCTTCCTGCCAGTAGAATTTTGAGAAATGGACAGTCTCCTTTCATTTTGTATTCTCTTTGTCTCTATCAGTCCTAACTGGCAATTTTTTTAACTGAAATAATTTTCTCAAGTACTTTGTGGATCTTCTGTGAATTTCGTTGGACTTTAGTCCATTAGATAAAAACTACACACACAGATCTTTTGCAGATAAGCCCTTCTTTTCCTTGGGCTTCTGCTAATATTTATTAACTTAATTTATTAACTCAAACTTTATTAATTCATTAACTCAAACTTATTAGACACTCTTAAACTTGCTAGGAGACCTATGACTTGCTTGAGAGGTATATAGGTGCAAGGAACACCCTTAACCTCTTGAAAAGGCCCTTTCTGTGAATGAATACTACACTGGCTCTTCAATATTTCTAACAAAAGATTTTAACAAAAGGTTGTATAGTAACACTGTTGGCTTATGTAGAGCAGAGCTTATCTCCTGTGTCATGTGCTCAGAAGTCATTTTCAATTTTAGCATCTTTACCATTTAGGGAGGCTGAGAAGTGACTCAATGTTAGAAAATATTCAGACTACTCCTGGGCATTGGTAAACTATTTGGATGATTATTCAAGGACTTAAAGGTGAAAGATGGAAGATCAAGGGCAAGGAGGTCTGGGCTACAGTCATTAAATGGACACATGAAATTGAAAAATTGAAGATGTTTGTGCTACATGTTAACACTCACTAGAAAGCATCCACAATGGAGGAAGCACAAAACCATAGGATAGGCTGACTCACTTGTTGACATCAGCCAGCCACTGTCATTTAATACCCCACTGCTAACTCAATGAGATCACGAATGATATAGCCTTAGTGGGAGAGATAGAGAGTGTGCATGAGTCCAACAGCATGGGTCTCCACTCAACAAGTGATTTAGCTACAGTTTCTGCCAAATATTCAAAATGCCAACAACAAAGATTGACATTGAGCCCATGCTATAGAATCATCTCTCCAGGAAACCAATCAGCAACTTGGTAGCAAGTTGACTACATTGGACCCCTTCCACTTTAAAAGGTACAACAATTAATCTTGACTAGACTTGACATATTCTGAGTATGGGTTTGCCTTACCTGACCACAGGATCTTAGCTGGCACCCCTGTCTAAGGGCTTATCCATTGTTTTATCCACAACAGAGGACCTCACTTAATACTGCATCAGACAAGCAGACATATTTTACTAAATGTGGGTACATGACCATGGGATCCACTTGTTCTTCCACAAACCACCCTACCAAGAAGTTGCCAGCCTGATAGAGCAACTGAAAAGCCTGTTAAAGGTGCAGCTGATGTGCCAGCTAGGAGAGGCTATCAAATGAGAAGGGGCACCATATACAGTACACAATCCTGTATATATATATACAGGGTATACATCCTAAAGCAATAACCATTATATGCTGCTGCATTACCATTAGATAAAACACATGGGATTTCAAATCAAGGAGTGGAAGTTAGAGGGACTAGTTTCCCATCATCCTCAGTTGCTGACTTGGTAAGCCTGTGTCTCCTATTCCCACAACTCTGGGCTCTGTGGTTTATAGGTTATTGTTCCTAGATGGGGAAAAATTCTACCAGAGGACATAGCTTGAGGCCTGTTAAACTTCAAGTGGCAGCTTCTTCTTGGTCACCTCTGACTTTTCTTGCCAAGAGATCAGCAGAGAAGTAGAGGAGTCAACATCCTGGTAGGATAAATGATCCTGATCATCAGAAGGTTGTTACATAATGAAGGCAGGGAATTCCCCCAGGTGATCCAGTTGGGATCTCTTGGTAGCCCCTTCCCTGATTTTGATAGTATATAGAAAAGCACAGTAGCAGAGGTCCAAGAAAAGTATGGTGGCCAGGGGCTCAGGAATGTAGGTCTGGTCACTTCACCAAGTAAAACACTTAGACCAACACAGCTGACAACTAAGGGTGAGGAGAAACTTTAATGAGTGGTATAAGAGAGACAAATATTTACATTACTTAGACCAGCTGCAGTGGCAGAGGTTCATCCCAATAACCTCACTCTTGCAATGGGGAATCTGAGTAATGCAACATGATATCAACTTCAGTTTGAACCTGCACGCTCATAATAAATTGCAGTGGTAGCTCCTTCAGGATTCATGGGGACTCTTCCAGAGAAAAATTAATAATATTTTTTGTTTTAGAGAATTGAAGAGAGTGTGGCTATGGGTCTGCGATAGTTGACTACAAAGACCAACTGAATTAGCCCCTTATAATCTCGCAACCACAAATTCACAAATTCATTGTGGTTGCTAATGCTTTCTCCTACTTTTGGTAATACAATACTGTACTTCAGTTGAAAACCTCCTCTTGAACTTCACTTGCTCTGTGGTGGTTCTCAATTATTTTTTCCTGAACCTAACTCTGCCACCTAATTCTAGCTACAGGGACACAATCCCCCAGGCCTGATCAATCATGCTATCACTTTCCCTTGGACCATATGGTTCATTTTGGTGGTATGTGATCTAGGTAGGGCCAATCAATGATACCCTTAGGGATTCATATATAAACACTGAAAAAGAATCACTCTTTTTCCCCAGCATTGCTCAACTTGGAGCGTGTGTCAGTGACCATTATTATACATATAGCCTATATATACTGTATATAGCCTATTTTCTCTCTCTCTCTCACTCTTGCTCTCATTCTCACTCTCTCTCTTTCCATCCCTGTGTCTCTATTATCCTTGGATCTGGCTTTTAGTGCCACCCTTTGACTTCCTGTTTATTTAGACAAATAAATTCTCTGTTAGCTTAAGTTAGCTTAATTGATTGCTTACAAATTGTGGAGGCAGAGAGAGAATGCATTAACAGTTTGGAAATAAAATTGACACATACAGAACTCAGAGAAATGACAACTGGGGGATCCCAGGGCACTCCAGTACCTACTCTCCTCCATTTTTTCCCTGATGTGTAATAATTCCCACCATTAAAGAGCCATGAGAAACAGACAGGTGGTACAAAGCAAATTAGTTTTGCCTTACCTATCCAACTATTTCTTTCAAAGTACTCCTTGTCAGAAACCACAATGAAAGTCTTTAAATCTAATGCTAGGCCTCTAGAGCTATTTCACAGGTTGAGTCTCCCAGAAAATAGCCTTTGAAGGGGAGATTTGTGTGTGAGAAATTTATTGAAGACAGCTTTCAGGTTCAAAAAATGTTGGAGAAGTAAAGGAAGCATAGTAAGCAGAGGGAGAAACTGAAATGCAATGTAGTCACAGCAAAGATTTCAACCAATCCCCTAGAGAATCTTAGTCTTGGATCATCCTTTAGAATTGTCCCAAAATGAGCAAGAAAGCCAAGCATTTGTGCTCCACATCGATCATTAGACGTGAGCTTCCCCTGAGAAGCGACATGGCCTTGGCCAAGGTGGGTTTTTCAGCTAAGGGCAAGTCCCAGATAAGGAGTTCACTGGGACCCGTGAGCCATAAATACTCCCAGGAGCTGAAGGAATGATGTGGTATCTGAAGTTACAGTTAATTCAAGCTTTTTTAATATACTGGCATAAAATTTTTTAAATCACCTAATATTTTAGTCTCTATTTTGTCATAAACCCTCTCTCCCTTTCCATTCATTACGTTATTTTTACTTTTAAACATTTTCTAGATCAAAAATGTCAGAGGTATGTCTAGTTTGTTAGTATTTCAAAGTAACAGTGTTTGAATTTTTTAATTTTCTCTGTATTTCTTTAATTTCTACTCAATGAATAGACATTCTCATCTTTATTATACCATTCCCTTTACTTTTGTTAAGTTTATTTACTTTTCCTTTTTCTAACTTCTAAAAGGGACAAATAGTTCATTAATTAGTATAGTTTATATATTTTATATAAGACAATATTTTCTCATATAAATATTTAAGATGATAAATTTATTTATTAGCACTGCCCTTACAATGTATTTTGGTACATGAAGTTCTAATGATGACTAAAAACTCTTTGTAAATTAGCTTTGTGGATAATTTCTATACCCTGGTGTGGTAATTTAAAACATGTCCCCAAATTCTTTGACAGTCTTCTTTCAACAAGTGGGGCCTATGCCCCCTCTCCTAGAATCTGGGATGCTTATGACTGCTTCAAAATACAGAGTAAGGTGAAAATGATGTTATGTGTATTCCATGACTAGGTCGTAAAAGGTCATATAGCTTCCCATTGATTCTCTTGGGGAATCACTCTGGGGAAAGCCAGCCACTATGTAAGAAATCCAAGTACTTTGAGACCACCTTAATAGAGAGGTCACTTGACATTCTATTTGAAAGAAACAGCTAAATTCCCAGCTGATAGACAGAAAAACTACCAGCCATGTGAGTACCACATCTTGAACATACAGCCTAGTCAAGACTTCTGGTAAAAATCTTCCTAGCTGATACCTGACTGCAATTGCCTAGAATAATCAAGTGAGACTTGCTCTGCTAGGCTTTGCCAAATTCCTGACCCACAAAATTATAAACAAAATAAAATAGTTGTGAGTAGCTTCCAGTTGAAAGCCTGGGCTGGGATCATCTCATTGGCAGAGCCTGAGCTGCAAGGGGGTCTAGGAAGACAGAGGCTTGTAGGAACAGAGACACTGAGTTAAGCAGGTATGATGATAAGATTTAAAATTCCTGAAGTTCCTATCCAAGATGATGACATAGGAAGCTCCTGAACTTATCTCTTCCCATGGACATGCCAAATCTATAGCTACATACAGAGCAATTCCCTCTGAAAGAAATCCATTAAACTACCTGAGCAATTCTTGCACATTGGGCAACTGAGAAAATACCTACATCAAAATGGGTCTTGGCACACCCTCAAACACTGGGAGTCACTAAGAACAAAGAAGGCAACTTGAACAATTACAAAGGTTTGAGAAACAACAAAGAGCTTGGGGCTGGCTGAACTATAAGGCTCATCTTGTACACAAGAGAACTCCATCAAGATTGGGAGAGGCAGCTATTCTACATATGCACAGAAACCAACATAGAGAGGTAAAGGAAATGAAGAAATAGAGGAGTATATTTCAAAGAAAAGAACAAGATAAAACTCCAGAAACAGAATGAATGAAATGGAGATAAGTGGTTTACCTGATAGAGTTTAAAATAATGGTCATAAAGATGCTCACCAATGTCAGGAAAATGGAATTTCAACAAAAAGAGAAAAAGTATAATAAATACTAAAAAGAAATCATAGAGTAGAAGGATACACTAATGGAACTGAAAAATTCAATAGAGGGGTTCAACAGCAGACTTGATCAAGCAGAAGAAAAGATCAGCAAACCCAAGACAAGGCAGTGGAAATCATCCAATCAGGAGAGAAGAAAGAAAGAAGGAGAGGGAAAGAAGGAAGGAAGGAAAGAGAAGGAAGGAAGGAAGGGAGGAAATGGAAGGAAGGAATGAAGGAAAGGGAAGGGAAGGGGGGAAGGAAGGAAGGAAGGAGAGAAGGAAGGAGAAAGAGTGAAGATAGCTTGAGGGACTAATGGAACACCATTAAGCAGACCGACATATGCCTTATAGGGGTCCCAAAAGAAAAAGAGCCAGAAAGTTTATTCAAAGACATTATCACTATTAATTGTCCCTATCCTGGGAAAAGAAACAAGCATCCAGATGTAGGAAGACCAGAGAATTCCAATTAAGTTGAATTGAAAGAGACCCACACCAAGACAGGTTACAACCACACATCGCTTAACAGTGATATGTTCTAAGAAATGCACCATTAGGCAATTTCGTCATTGTGTAAACATCATAGCGGGTACTTACACACACCTAGATGGGATAACCTACTACACACCTAGGCTATATTCTACTAATTTTATGGGACCACCATCATATTCATGAGCTGTCATTGATCAAACTTCATTATGTGGTGCATGACTGTGTAATTAAATTGTCAAAAGTTAAAGACAAGGAGAAAATCTTAAAAGCAGTAAGAGAAAAACAACTTATTACATACAAGGGAACCTCTAAAAGATTATCAGCAGATTTTCAGCAGAAGCTTTGCAGGCCAGAAAGAAGAAGCATAATATATTCAAAGTACTGAAAAAAACACTACCAATCAAGAATACTCTACCTGGCAAAGTTGTCCTTCAGAATTGAAGGAGAGCTAAAGAGTTTTCCAGATAAACAAAGGCTGAAGGAGTTCATCACCACTAGTCTGCCCTTACAAGAAACATTAAAGGGACTCCTTCAAGCCGAAGTGAAAAGATGCTAATTAGTAAAGGAAAACATATGAAAGTGTAAATTTAACTGGTAAAGATAAATACATACTTAAATTCAGAATACTCTAATTTTGTAAGTGTAGTGGATATGATAATCACATAAATTATTTAATCACATAAATCTAGCATGAAGTTTAAAAAACAAAAGTATTAAAAATAACTATAACTACAATAATTTGTTAATGGATACACAAGGTAAAGAGATGTAAACTGTGACATCAAAAACATAAAATGAGGGGGAAGTGTAGAAATGTAAAGCTTTAGTATGCACTTGAAGTTAAGTTGTTATCAGCTTTAAACTGTTATAAATATAAGATATTTTATGTAAGTCTCGTGGTAACCACAAAGCACAAACTTATAGTAGATGCACAAAAGATAAAGAAGAAGGAATCTAAGCATACCACTACAGAAGATCATCAAATAACAAAGGAAGAGAGCAAGAGAAGAAAGTAATAAAGGAATTACAAAACATCCAGGAAACAACAAAATGGCAGTGGTAAGTCCATACCTAAAAATAACTACTTCAAATGTAAATGCACTAAATTCTCTAATCAAAAGACATAGAGTGGCTAAATGATTAAAAAGAAAACACTCAACTATATGTTGCTTACAAGAGATTCACTTCAGCTTTAAGGACACACACACAGAAAGCAAAGGGATGGAAAAAGATATTCCATGCAAATGGAAAACAAAAGAAAACAGGGATAGCTACACTTATATCAAAAACAATAGAAGGACGTCAGCATCATGGTGGAGTGAGATTACCTCTTTGAATCTCTGCCCCCTATGACACAACGAAAACATCATTCACATTCCAACAGAGCTCAATCAAACACTACGAAGGACTTCTAAGAAACTCCTGCTGCCATACATCGGACAGTGAAGGCGCAGGAAGCCCAAAAGAACAGGAGGAGAGGTAAGAAGTTGTACTCCCCCTCCCCAATCGATCGGCAAAGATAGCGTGGTTCGCAAACAGAGCGGGGAGGGGTGGCCCACAGCGGGGAAAACTATCGCCATCCAGGTGCTCTCACAGACTGTCATGAGATCCCCACTGGAAAGTGACGATGGACTGTTTAGGGGGTGTAGCAAACACCCTAAGAGAGCCAGAAAGGAAACCCCCAGGTCAAGCAGGAGAAAGAGAGGACCCCTCCCCCCACACACCTGGTGTTTCAGCATAATCCCTCCGGGGGCTGCAGCTGCCTCAGAGCAACCTGCTCACGATCTACATCCAGTGGCAGCAGGGGGAAACTGCAGGACCAATTTTATCATGAGGGGAAAAATTAAAGCCGTCCCCGTTGGATCCTTGCAACAATTTGTCAGGGCTACAGACCAAAAGGAAAATGACAAACACCCAAAAACCAACCCTGAAGGCACAGAATTTGATAACCTGAATGAGAGAGAATTCAAAATAGCTATCATAAACAAACTCAATGAAATACAAGAGAACACACAGAAACAAATCAACGAATTCAGGGATTTTGTCACAAAAGAGATTGAAACCATAAAGAAAAACCAATCAGAATTATTGGAGATGAAAAACAAAATCAACGAGATAGTGGAAAAAATGGAGTCTTTAAAGAGCAGAACTGACAATATGGAGGAACGAATTAGCACTATTGAGGATAGCCATGCAGAAATGCTCCTGATAGAGGAGGAGAGAGAGCTAAGACTAAAAAGAAATGAAGAAATTCTTCGAGAAATATCAGACTCAATGAGGAAAAGCAACATAAGGATAATAGGTATTCCAGAAGGAGAAGAAAGAGAAAAAGGAGCAGAGAGTTTGTTCAAAGAAATAATAGCTGAGAACTTCCCCAACCTAGGGAACGAGAGGGAAATAACAGTGAATGAAATCAATAGATCACCTAAATATATAAACAGGAATAAAAAATCATCTCGCCACATAGTAGCAAACTTGAAGAATACCCGTGACAAGGAAATAATATTGAAGGCAGCTAAACAAAAAAACAAAATAACATACAAAGGAAACCCCATCAGGCTCTCAGCTGATTTCTCGACAGAAACTCTACAGGCTAGGAGAGACTGGAATGATACATTCAAAATCATGAAAGACAAAAACCTTCAGCTGAGAATACTTTATCCAGCAAAAATATCCTTCAAATACGATGGAGAAACAATAACTCTCCCTGATAAACAAAAGCTAAGAGAGTTCGTCACCACAAGACCCCCACTACAAGAAATGCTCAAGAAGGCCCTTAGGCCTGAAAAAAAACAAATGAGAAAGGGGATACAAAGATTTCAGCAAGGAGAAAAGCAAGGAGACTAAACCAAAACAAAATACAGTTGGAAAACATCAAAAATTAATTCAAGCTCATCACTGGAAACACACATTCATGACACAATCTGGAATAAAGAGATAACAAATAAGGAGGGGAAGAGGTAAGGGATTGAATCGACCCAGCCTCAGGAAAAAGGAGGCATCCGAAAATGTACTTTCTTATCCAGGAGATCGCTTATATAAACCTCACGGTAACCACTAAACAAACAACCAGAAGAGAACCACACATGACAAATAAAGAGAAAACCAAGAGAATGAGCATGCAGAAATACCAAATTGAATTTGCAGTCTGAAACACAAAGGACAAGAAATGAAGGAAATGCAAAAGAACCAGAAGATGAACAATAAAATAGCAACATTAAACCCTCATGTATCAATAATCACTCTAAATGTAGATGCATTGAATTCTCCAATCAAAAGACACAGAGTGGCAGGATGGATTAAAAACCAAGATCCAACAATCTGCTGCCTCCAGGAAACACATCTCAGCTCTAAAGACAAACACAGACTCAAAATAAAAGGATGGAAAACGATACTCCAAGCTAATGGCAAACAAAAGAAAGCAGGAGTAGCCATACTTATATCAGACAAAGTAGACTTCAAGATAAAAAAGGTAATGAGAGACAAAGAAGGGCAATATATAATGATAAAAGGGACACTTCGCCAAGAAGACATAACACTTATAAATATCTATGCACCCAACATAGGAGCACCAAAGTACATAAAATAACTGCTAAAAAACCTTAAAGGAGATATTAACAATAACACAATAATAGTAGGGGATCTTAACACCCCCCTTACATCAATAGATAGATCATCCAGACAAAAATTCAATAAGGAAATAATGGACTTAAATGAAAAACTAGACGCAATGGACTTAATAGATATATACAGAGCACTCCACCCCAAAAAAGCAGAGTACACATTCTTCTCAAGTGCACATGGAACATTCTCAAGGATACACCATATATTAGGAAACAAGGCAAACCTCTATAAATTTAAGAAGATTGAAATCATTACAAGCATCTTTTCTGATCATAATGCTGTGAAACTAGAAATCAACTGCAAGGAAAAAACTAGGAAAGGGACAAAGATGTGGAGACTAAACAACATGCTACTGAACAACCAATGGGTCATTGATGAAATTAAAGGAGAAATCAAAAGCTATCTGGAGACAAATGAAAAGGAAAATACACCATACAAACTCATATGGGATGCAGCAAAAGCGGTCCTGAGAGGGAAATTCATAGCAATACAAGCTCACCTTAACAAACAAGAAAAATCCCAAATAAATAACCTTAAATTGTACCTAACAGAATTGGAAAAAGAAGAACAGACAAAGCCCCAAATCAGCAGAAGGAGGGAAATAATAAAAATCAGAGCAGAAATAAATGAAATTGAAACCAAAAAAACAGTAGAAAGGATCAATGAAACAAAGAGCTGGTTCTTTGAGAAGATAAATAAAATTGACAAACCCTTATCCAGACTCACTAAGAAAAAAAGGGAGAAGACTCAAATAAATAAAATTAGAAATGAAAGAGGAGAAGTTACAACAGACACCACAGAAATACAAGGGATTATTAGAGAATACTATGAAAAACTTTATGCCAACAAATAGGACAACCTAAAGGAAATGGACAAATTCTTGGAAGCGTACAACCTCCCAAAACTGAATCAAGAAGAAATAGAGAATCTGAACAGACCAATCACAAGTAAAGAGATTGAAACAGTAATCAAAAACCTCCCAAAAAAATAAAAGCCCAGGACCAGATGGCTTCCCTGGAGAATTTTATCAAACGTTCAAAGAAGATTTAGCACCTATCCTTCTCAAACTATTCCAAAAAATAGAGGAAGATGGAACACTTCCCAACACATTCTATGAGGCTGACATCATCCTGATACCAAAGCCAGACGAGGACAATACAATGAAGGAAAACTACAGGCCAATATCACTGATGAACATAGATGCAAAAATCCTCAACAAAATATTGGCAAACCGAATACAGCAATACATCAAAAAGATCATACACCACAATCAAGTGGGATTTATACCAGGGACACAGGGATGGTTCAACATCCGCAAATCAATCAACGTGATACACCACATTATCAAAATGAAGAATAAGAACCACATGATCATCTCAATCAATGCAGAGAAGGCATTCGACAAGATCCAGCATCCATTTATGATAAAAACTCTCAACAAAATGGGTATAGAAGGAAAGTACCTCAACATAATGAGGGCCATATATGACATACATACAGCAAACATCCTACTCAACGGGGAAAAACTGAAAGCCATTCCTTTGAGGACAGGAACAAGACAAGGGTGCCCACTCTCACCGCTCTTATTCAACATAGTACTGGAAGTTCTGGCCATAGCAATTAGGCAAGAAAAAGGAATAAAAGGACTCTAAATAGGCAATGAAGAAGTGAAACTCTCACTATTTGCAGATGACATGATCTTATACATAGAAAACCCAAAAAATTCCATTGGAAAACTACTAGAAACAATCAACAACTACAGTAAAGTGGCAGGGTATAAAATCAACTTACAAAAATCAATTGCATTTCTATACACTAACGATGAAACAACAGAAAGAGAACTCAAAAAGACAATCCCATTTACAATTGCAACAAAGAGAATAAAATATCTGGGAATCAATTTAACTAAGGAGGTTAAAGATCTATACAATGAAAACTATAAGACACTATTGAAAGAAATTGAGGAGGACATAAAGAAATGGAAAAATATTCCATGCACATGGATTGGAAGAATAAGTATAGTTAAAATGTCCATTCTACCTAAAGCAATCTACAGATTCAATGCAATCCTAATCAGAATCCCAATGTCATTCTTCACAGTAATAGAACAAAAACTACTGAAATGCATATGGGGCAACAGTAGACCCTGAATAGCTAAAGCAATTCTGAAAAAAAAGAACAAAGCTGGAGGCATCACAATCCCTGATTTCAAAATATACTATAAAGCTACAGTAATCAAAACAGCACGGTACTGTTACAAGAATAGACACACAGATCAATGGAACAGAATTGAAAGCCCAGAAATAAAACCACACACCTATGGACAGCTAATCTTTGACAAAGGAGCAAAGAACATACAATGGAGAGAGGGAAGTCTCTTCAATAAATGGTGCTGGGAAAATTGGACAGCAACATGCAAAAGAATGAAAGTAGACCATCTCCTATCACCATATACAAAAATCAATTCAAAATGGATCAAAGACCTGAAACTATAAAACTCCTGGAAGAAAATATAGGCAGTACACTAATTGCGATTGGACATAAAGGGATCCTTTCAGATTCCATGTCTACCCAGACAAGGGAAACAAAAGAAAAAATAAACAAGTGGGACCTCATCAGACTAAAGAGCTTCTACAAGGCAAATGAAACCAGGATCAAAATGAATAAACAACCCACCAGCTGGGAGAAAATATTTGCAAATCGTTTGTCCGACAAGGGATTAATCTCAGTAATATATAAAGATCTCATACAACTGAGCAACAAAAAAAACAAACAATCTGATCAAAAAAATGGGCAGAAGATATGAACAGACATTTTTCCAAGGAAGAGATACAGATGGCCAATAGACACATGAAAAGATGTTCAACATCACTAATCATCAGGGAAATGCAAATCAAAACTACACTAAGATATCACCTTACACCCGTTAGAATGGCTATAATCACAAAGACAAATAACAACAAATGCTGGAGAGGTTGTGGAGAAACGGGGACCCTCATTCACTGCTGATGGGAATGCAAACTGGTGCAGCCTCTATGGAAAACAGTATGGAGAGTCCTCAAAAAATTAAAAATAGAAATACCGTATGATCCAGCAATCCCACTCTTGGGCATCTACCCAATGGACATGAAATCAACCATCACAAGAGGCATATGCACCCCTATGTTCATTGCAGCATTATTCACTATAACCAAGAAGTGGAAGCAACCCAAGTGTCCTTCGACTGATGATTGGTTAAAGAAGATGTGGTATATACATACAATGGAATACTACTCAGCCATAAGAAAAGACACAATTGTCCCATTTGCAACAACATGGAAGGACCTAGAGGGTATTATGTTAAGTGAAAAGCCAGAGAGGACAGACACTGCATGAACTCACTCATATATGGAATATAAGTGAACACACGGACAGAGAGAACTGATTGGTGGTTACCAAGGAGAAGGGGGGTGGGGGGGCACAAGGGGTGAAGGGTTACATCCACAAGGTGACGGACAAACAAAAATGTACAACTAAAACCCCACAGTGTTATAAACTATTAAGACATCAATAAAAAAAATGGTAAAAAAAAACAATAGATTTTAGGCCAAAGACTGTAATAAGAGGAAAAGAAGGACATTATATAATGATAAAGGAGTCAATCAAACAAAAGTATATAACATTTGTAAATATTTGTGCACCCAACAAAGGAGCACCTAAATATGTAAAGCAAATATTAAGAGAACTGAAGGAGTTGGGGCCGCCCGGTGGCGCAGCGGTTTAGTCCGTGCTTGGCAGCCCGGGGTTCGCGGGTTCGGATTCTGGGCGCCCGCCGACGCACTGCTTGTCAGTCATGCCGTGGCGGCGTCCCATATAAAGTAGAGGAAGATGGGCACGGATGTTAGCCCAGGGCCAGTCTTCCTCAGCAAAAAGGGGAGGAGTGGCAACAGATGTTAGCTCAGGGCTGGTCTTCCCCACAAAAAAAAAAAGAGAACTGAAGGAGAAATATACAGCAATACCATAATAGTAGGGGTCTTCAATACCCCACTTTCAACAAAGGATAGATAGTCCAAAAATCAAACAGGAAACATTGGACTTAAATGACACGTTAGACCAGACAGACTTAACAGACACTTACAGAATATTCCATCCAACAGCAGCAGAATACGCATTCTTCTCAAGTGCACATGGAACATTCTCTAGGATAGTTCATATCTTAGACCACAAAACAAGTCTTAAAAAATTTAAGATTGAAATAATATCAAGCATCTTTTCCAACCACAATGGAAATCAGTTACAAGAAGAAAACTGGAAAATTCACAAATATTTGGAGATTCAACAATATGCTTCTGAACAAACAATGGGTCAAAGAAGAAATCAAAAGAGAAATAAAAATATCTTGAAACAAATGAAAATGGAAATATAGTGTACCAAAACTTATGGGATGCACCAAAAGCAGTTCTAGGAGGAAAGTTCATAGTGATAATCATCTACATTAAGAAAAGAGAAGGATCTCAGGAAAACAGCCTACCTTTACACCTCAAGGAACTAGAAAAAGAAAAACAAACTAAGCCCCAAGTTAGTAGAAGGAAGGAAATAATGATCAAATTGGAAATAAATGAAGTAGAGACTAAAAAGACAATTGAAAAGATCGATGAAACTAACAGCTGCTTTTTTGAAAAGATAAACCAAAAGGACAAATCTTTAGCTAGACTAACCAAAAAAAAAAAAGGGAGAAAACTTAAAGAAATAAAATTAGAAATGAACAAGGAGATCTGATACTACAGAAATACAAAGGATCATAAGAGACTAACTACTATGAACACTCTTCACCAACAAATTGGGCAACCTACAGGAAATGCATAAATTCCTAGAATTATACAGGCTACCAAGACTGAATCATAAAGAAGTAGAAAATCAAAACAGACCAATTACCAGTAAGAAGATTGACTCAGTAATCAAAAACCTCTTAACAAAGGAAAGTCAAGGACCAGATGGCTTGCAGGTGAATCCTGCCAACCATGTAAAGAAGAATTAATGCTATTCCTTCTCAAACTCTCCCAAAAAATCAAAGAGGAGGGAACAGTTCCAAACTCATTTTACCAGGCCAGCAGTAACAAAGTCAGGCAAGGATGCTACAAGAAAATAAAATTACAAGCCAATATCCATGATGAACATAGATGCAAAACTCTTCAACAAAATATTAGAAAACTAAATTTAATAATACATTCAAAAGATCACACACCATGATCAAATGGGATTTATTCCAGGGATGGCAGAATGGTTCAACATATGCAAATCAATCAATGTGATACACCACATTAAGAAAATGAAGGATAAAAATCGTGTAACCACCTCACTAGAGACAGAAAAAGCATTTGACAAAATTCAACATCCATTTGTGATAAAAACTATCAATGAACTGGGTGTAGAGGAAACATACCTCAACATAATAAAGGTCACATATGAAGAGCCCACAGCTAACATCATACTCAATGGCAAAAAGATGAAAGCTTTTCCTCTAAGAACAGAAACAAGACAAGGATGCCCACTCTCACCATTTTATTCAACATAGCACTGGAACACTTAGCCAGGGCAATTGGGCAAGAAAAAGAAATAAAAAGCATCCAAAATGAAAAGGAAGAAGTAAAACTGTCTTTATTTTCTGATGACATGATATTATATATAGAAAACCCCAAAGACACTACCAAAAAACTCTTAGAACTAATAAATGAATTCAGTAAAGTTGCAGGATACAAAATCAATGCACAGATATCAATTGAGTTTCTACACACTATCAATGAACCATCAGAAAGAGAATTTAAGAAAACAATCTCATTTACAATTTTATCCAAAAAAAAAAAACTAAAAATAAATTTAACCAAGGAGGTGAAGATTTGTACACTGAAAACTACAAGACATTGATTGAAAGAAATTGAAGAAGACACAAATAAATGGAAAGCTATTCCATACTCATGGAGTGGAAGAATTAACATTATTAAAATGTCCATATTACCCAAAGCAATCTATAGATTCAGTGCAATCCCTATCAAAATTCCAATGGCATTTTTCACAGAAATAGAACAAACTATTCTAAAATTTATATGGAGCCAAAAAACACCCTGAATAACCAAAGCAATCTTGAGAAAGAAAAACAAAGCTGGAGTCATCACACTTCCTGATTTCAAACTATATTACAAACTATAATATTCAAAACTGTGGTACTGACATTAAAACACACACAGAGATCAATGAAACGGAAGAGAAAGCCCAGAAATAAACTCGCATACGTAGTCGATTAATTTGGGACAAAGTAGTCAAGAATATACAGTGGAGAAAGGACAGTCTCTTCGATGTATGGTGTTAGGAAGTCTGGACAGCACATACGAAAGAATAAAATAGACTCCTATCTTACACAAATGTCAACTGAAAATGGATTAAAGACTTGAACATAAGACTTGAAACCATAAAACTCCTAGAAGAAAACATAGTGGGTAAGCTCCTTCACATCAGTCTTGGCGATGATTTTTTGGATTTGACAACAAAAGCAAAGGCAACATAAAAAAAATAAATCTGTGTGATCACATCAAATTAAAAAATTTCCGCACAGCAAAGGAAATCATCAACAAAATGAAAGGCAACCTACTGAATTGGAGAAAATATTTGCAAATGGTTACATGATTTTTATACTTCATTTTCTTAATGTGGTGTATCACATTGATTGATTTGCATATGTTGAACCATTCTGCCATCCCTGGAATAAATCCCACTTGATCGTGGTGTGTGATCTTTTGAATGTATTTGAATGTATATCTGATAGGAGGTTAATATCCAAAATATATAAAGAACTCACACAACTTACTAGCAAAAAAATCAATCTGATTAAAAAACAGGCAGAAGAATTGAATAAACGTTGTTTCAAAGAAGATGCTCAAACAGCCAACAGGTACATGAAAATGTGTTCAACATCACTAATCATCAGAGAAATGCAAATCAAACTACAATGAGATATCAGCTCATACCTGTTAGAATGCCTATCATCAAAAAGACAAGAGATAAATGCTGGCAAGGATATGGAGAAAGGGAACACTTGTGCACTGTTGGTGGGGGTGTAAATTGGTACAGCCACTGTGGGAAACAGGTTCCTTAAAAAACTAAAAAATGAATTACCATATGATCCAGCAATCCTACTTCTGCATATATATCCAAAGGAAGTGAAAACAGGATCTTGAAGAGATATCTGCACCCCCATGTTAATTGCAGCATTATTCACAATAGCCAAGATATGGAAACAACATATGTGTCCATCAATGGTTGAACAGATAAAGATGTGGTATATACATATGATGGAATACTTTTCAGCCATGATAAAGAAGAAAATCCTGCCATTTGTGACAACACAGATGGAATTGAGGGCATTATGCTAAGTGAAATAAGCTGGACAGAAAAAGAAAAATACTGCATGATATCATTTATATGTGGAATCTAAAAATTTTAAAAAGTCCAACTCATAGAAACATAGAGTAGAAAAGTGGTTACCAGAGGCATGGGGGTTGGTAACCAACCAAAGGGAGAGGTTGGTTAAAGGGTACAAACTTTCAGCTATAAGATGAATAAGGTCTGAGGATCTAATGTAAAACATGGTGACTATAGTTGATAACACTGTATTGTATAATTGAAATTTGCTAAGAGAGTAGAACTTAAACATTCTCAGAAAAAAGAATAACGTATGTGGTGATGGGTGTATTATTTAGCTAGATTGGGGGAATCCTTTCACAATGTGTGTATAGATCAAATCACCGCAATGTATAGTTTAAATATCCTACAATTTTATTTGTCAATTATACCTCAATAAAGCTGAAATTAAAAATAATTAAATAAAATGGTGGTTGTATACAACTAAGTTTTGTGGTAATTTGTTACCCAAGAATAGGAGAGGAACAGAATTTATTACAGAAATGAGGTTATGGTATTATTAAAGCCTAACACTGTAGTGTTGGCTTTAGGGTTGAGTGTTGAGCAAAAGCTGGAAGGGCCTTGAGGAGATTTTTGGTGGAAACATGACACTCAAGGAGGTTGTTGGTGGAGGCTTACGGGAAAATGGTATTGAAAGCTCAGTAGCCTCTTGATCCTGCATTACCATGCTGGAGAGGCTCTGGGAGTCTGGGTGACAGCATCCACTGAACTCCTCAACAACAGCCAGCATCAACTTCTAAATATATGTGTGAGCCATCGTGGAAAGCTCAAGAATGCCATCTGATGCAACTTACATACAGGAAAGTTTTTGAATTTGAACTTTTCTTTTGTCAATCAGCCATTTTCCTATTTAGATATCTTATCTTAGTTTTTTACAGTAGAGAGCCAACATCTGAAAAAATGATAATTTTTCTATTGTGTGAATGAGTAAAGTTATAATACCTTAGTGCAATGGTAAATGATACATAAGGATTTGTTACTATTAACCTTTATCAAGTGCATGCTATGTCCAGACTCTGTGCTGCAAGCTTTAATACCTTGCCATACATCATATTTACAACCTCTCTGTGAAGTGTGCACTATTTTCCCAGTACTTCAGGGGGGAATCTGTGGCTCCAAAGGATTAGGCAACTCAAGTGTAAACGGCAGAGCAAGGTTTTGAACTCAAGACTCTCTGACTTCCTGGTTGATGTTTTCCCCCAATGATGTGAGTGGTATGCCTCCTATTCCACACCTAGTACTTTTCAAAAGCAAAGAGAAATATCATACACAGCTCCTGCCCTCATGGGTCTTAAAACTCCGGGAACAGTCAGAGCTGCCAGCAAAGTACTCAGTTTGCTGGATCACTGGAGAGGAGCGAGAGGAGCAGCCACAAGGCCCTTGGCTCAATCGAAAGTGCTAAATTTTGAACGTTAAGGAAAGCAGCTGCCTCATATTTCCCTGAAGAGCAGTGAGCTGTCAGGTGCTGAGATTGCATCAGACAAAAGGCCCAGGTTATCTCCCTACAGGGATCTGATATTTGACCTCAGTTTGCTTTATTCTGAAATTGTAACGAAAGGCTGCGATGAGGAGAGCCAAAGAAATGTCTGGCATGGAAGGTTGGTTCCACTGAATAAATTGCAGTGATTAAGGAATGAACATATTTGGAGACCTCTAAAATAACTTTTACATTTTAATGGTACTTTATTTCAAACAAGCTCTCTCTTCGACCTTGACCTTATTTATGACATTCAGTTCCATATTTTCAACTGTTTCCTTAAGGCCCAATAGGTAAGAAGAATAATATTTTCTAAAACTGAAATCCAAGTAAAATGAAGTCATCAAGTTTACCTTCCCACCTAGACCTTATTGCCATTGATATTGTCATTCATCTTATTGTGCATGCTTAACACTTTGAAATCACTCTTGACCCTCTCTTTAAAACAATAAGGCTAGGTTCTATTGAATTTTCCTTATTTCTTCTTCCTCCTTTTTTTAACTACAGCTGTCTCTTTAGTTCACACCCACATAAGCACACACTCAGATTATGACAACTTTCTAATGAAACTCCTTCCTTTCACTTCAAATCCCTCCTACTCAGTATCCAAAAATAAATCATTCAAAAATACTCTTTAGTAGGAAAGGGAAAAATAGTAACATCACCAGATACGTCATGTGGATACCATGACCCCATCATATAATGTGACCAGAAGGTCCTGTACCCCAGTCTAATCATGAGAAAAATACCAGACACACCCAGACTGGGAGAAATTCTGCAGGATACTTGGTCAGCACTCCTTAATACTGTCAAGGTTGTGAAAAGCAAGTAAAGATTGAGAAACTGTCACAGATCAGAGGAAACTCAAGATGTATGACAATTAAATACATGGTGGTATCCTGGGCTTGATCCTGGAATAGCAGAGGACATTAACAAAAAAGCTAGTGAAATCCAAATAAAGTCTGGAGGTTAGTTAGGAGTAATGTACCAATGTTGATTTCTTAGTTTTGACAAATGTACCACGTAATCAATGATGATGGGGAAAACTAGATGAGGGATATAGAGAAATTCTCTGTACTATCTTTATAATTTTTTTGTAAATCTAAACTCATTCCAAAATAAAAAGTTTATTTAAAAATGTCCTTTGCACAAAACGTTTCAACAGAGCCCCACTGTTTATTAAGTCCATGTGCACGATCCTGCTGTTCACCACGAGCTACTGCCTCCTTCAGTCTTCTCTGGTAGCCAGAATAATGTCCCCTCCCCAGAGGTGTCCATGCCCTAATCTCTGAACCTGTGACTATATTACCTTATATGGCAAAAGTTACATTTGTGTGATTAAGGTTATGGACCTTGAGATAAGGAGATTATTCTGATTTATTTGGATGGGCCCAATCTAATCATATGAGCCCTTAAAAGCAGAAAACTTTCTCAGGCCGAAAGCAGAAGAGTTGTGGCAGAAGGAGAAATCAGAGCAATTCCAAGCATGGGAAGGATCTGATGCACTGTTGCTGGCTCTAAAATGCAGGGCCTCACACACAAGGACCAGAAGAGGCCTCTAGAAGCTAAAGGTAGCCCCCAGCTGATAGCCAGCAAGGAAAACAGGAACTCAGTCCTACGGCTGCGAGGGACTGGATTCTGCCAACAACTTGAGTGAGCCTGGAAAGCAATTTCTCCTCAGAGCCTCTCTGTAAGAGCCCATGCCAACCAACAACTTGATTTCAGCTGGGTGAAACCCGGAGCATAGAAACCAGCCAAGCCAACCTGGACTTCTGACCTATAGAATTGTGAGATAATAAGTGGGTGTTGTTTTAAGATGCTAAATTTGTGGTAATTTGTTACAGTAGCAATTCAGAAAAGTTATTTCATCCTTCTACTCTTGTACACCAACTTTCTGCTTCCCTCAAGTATGCCAAATATGTCAAATACTTTCCACAAAAATACATGGTCATTTTCTTTTGTCTATTCTAATTCCATTCCTCTTGCCCAAATTGTCTTTTCATAAACTCAAATGATGAAGTACATTCTCTCCTTTTGATCTAATGCAAGCTTTTCCATTTTGTTTTTACTTTCTACCTCTCATTTGGTACACAGAATATGTTGCCTTGTATAATGATGTGTGATTATATCTCCAGTCACTTAGTGTGGCATTTGAGACTATCCATGATCCTACCTGCCCATCTGCTTTCCAGACTTCTCATGCATCATTCTCTGACACATACCCTAAGTTTCAATCAATGCTTGGTAAATATTTGTTGTGTGTAAAAGATCAGTGTCCTAAGCATAGTTATTAAATATCATGATGATGGTGGTGGTGGTGGTAGTGGAGGTGGTGGAGAAGGAGGAGGAGGAATAAGAGGAGGAAGAAGAAAAGAATAGTGTCAGATTCTGAGATAAGAGAATAAAGGAAAATATGTTGGAGCGTGGTAGACATTCCTCTAAAATAGTGGTTTTCCCAACTTAGTCAATTTGCCTCCCAGGAGATATTGGCAATGTCTTGAAACATTTTAATTGCCATGGGAAAGTACGGGAAATTGCAACTGGCATCCAGTGAATAGAGGCCAGGGATGCTACTAAACATCCTATGATGCAGAGGATAGCCTTCAAAACAAAAACGTATTCTCCCCAAAATGGCAACAGTGTCAAGACTGAGAAACCCTGTTCTAAAACCATATTGCCCAGCTATGCGTAAGGCATAAGATTCCTGCTGTATTTTGGAATAGAAGCAAAAACTTGTACAATTGAATAATCCATAGCTCAGTCCTTAGGAATGCTGTAATCACACATGAACAATAGCATTTATTCTATATTTATGTGGATGTTTCTGCCATGTCTGGGTATGTTATCTGTCAATATTTGAAATTAAAATATTTTCTTAAGCAATAAATTAGCATAAGACATCTTTTTTAAACCAGCTAACCCTAAAGATGAGATTATGTCCACAGATGCTAAGCAAAAAACAAGTTCTCAGCACAGACATTATCTAATTAACAGCTAACACTGACATCTACTTAGCACTCCACTGCGCTACCTGCATCTTTAAAGGCCAGCCCTCATTTACACAAATGCTCACATTCAGTCCCCATAATACTTATCTTGTCAAGCTATGAAAAATTGCTGAAAAGTTATTTTGCATATCTTTGGGCATTTGAGCCTAAGAGAAAGCATTCAAGCCCAGGGAAGGGTCCATTTGCCAGACACCACTTCAACAGAGGGAAGGTAAATTTTGCCAAATACTGTGTTTCTTCCAAAATTTTCTAAATAAATAATTTCTCCTGAACCTTCCCAGACTTCGATGTACCACTTTTCAAGCTGTTCTAAAGCTAAGACATCTAAACAAGAGAAATTTGGTTAGGGGAATAAAAACATGTAGCTTTCAAGATCAGAAGCTGGTGAACTACTTTCACATCAGAAGTTCAATTTAATCTAAAAGGAAAACAAATCCATCAATGTCCATTGAACTTGCTCACAAACCTGAGAGGAATTCAGTTTCCTCCAGTTGAATCTGTGTGTTAGATGTTATTTGGGTCTCTCTGTTCCTGAAATGCTCACTTTAAGTTGTACCACATAATTGAATTTTGCATTCTTTTTCTTAGTCTGCATATATCTACATTTTTCAAATGCTCCTTAGATCTTTAACTGCAGGTGAAATTTCTTTAAAATGGGAGAGTGATTTTTTCTTAATACAGTGACATTCAGTAATATCAGAGAATCAGGCCAGTGTTCTCGAGTGGACTGTAACAAGTTTATCTACTTCTGATTTAGTGGCCTTTCCCCTCCATTATGGGCTGCCGGAACCTCTGCTGTGGTGGAGTCCCTTGTCAATGCTCAGCCATGTTTAGGGGATAATAGTCTGACAGAAACACATTTCAGGAAGAAGTAATTTTAGTGATGCTTCACACAAAGACCAACTTTAATAGGCAAGCTAATTTCCACTAAAGATATAAGGCTACTTAAGAACACAGCTTGGAAACTTCCATTTGATGAAGGAATCTAGGCAAACCCTCAGATGAGCACCAAATATTTGATTGTCTCTTACTCCAGTGGGAGGAAGTAACTTCCATTTGTCAAAACACTTGCACTTCCTAGATACAGTACACTGATGGGCACTTTTAACTCCGTTTTGCAGATGAAGAAACTGAGGTTCAGAGAGTTTAAGTAACTTCACCAAGGTCACACAGATAGTAGAAGGAGGAGTTAGCACTTGAACTTGGGCGTGCCATGCTCTAAAGCCCGTGATTTATTTCCTTCAACATGCTGCATGATAACCACTGACGGTGCCAGCCCCAATACTTAAACCAACAACAGCACTCAGACCAGCCTCAAGAAAGGTGGAGAGACAATAGCCTGATTCCTAAGTACAAGCAATCCAGGGGTATGAAGCGTGTTGTTTTTGTTTGCTTGTTCGTCTGTTGCTTTTGTGATTATATTCCTCAGTGGGGAATAGAGACGTGCCGTGGGACAGGGCTCTGCCAATAGCCAAGCCTGCACCAAGCCTTGGCTTTTGTCCAGCCTATGGCCAGAGTAGCCTTGTGTGGGTGACCTAACCTCCCAAACCTCACTTTCTTCATTCACCTACTGATGATAACTCTGGCAATGCATTGTGTTTGAAAGCGTTAAATGAAATAACGTCCTGAGTGCTCCTTGGACACTGCCAAGAGTATAGAAGGTGCTCTTAAATGTCACCTCAGTTTTGCACTGAGAACCATATCGCTTCCCTCTCTATATAATAGACTAAGACTGAGAGCTTAGTCAGACCCTTATGAGTCCAGAAACACAGAAGAATCAATTACCACGTCTGACAAAGCCTTCTTAAGAAGCAAACTCACCCAATTCTCAATAGGTAATCTTATTTTAACTCTATGCCTCCTTTATCCTTTCAGGAATTAGTAGGAATTTAAAAACACAAATGAGAAATTAAAACAAACAAACGCGCTGTAATTTGAGATTAGGCAGAATGGTAGCAAGGGAGCCAAAGTGGGAGGAGGCATCATTCCACTTTGTGAGGCAGCTGTGGCTCATCTTTCCCTCTATTAAAAGCCAGACCCTGTGGCTTTCCTGCAGGATTAATAGAACCTCAGTGAATCCCTGATGGATCTGACTTTTAGAATGCTTCAGCAGACTCGGTGCCTCAAACACATAGTGCTCATCTCCTGTCCCTGCTGACATGTTTATTTCAGATGGCAGCCAAGCGCATGGAGGGCCTGGCTAAGAATTTTGGGGACTCTGTGTCCTCAACTCTCCTCCCATGAGTTTTCTCAGAGTTCTAGAATGTTTGTCAAAACATCTCCTTATTTTCTGACCAGTAACTTGTACCATGTCTTCTGAAATAACTGAGCCCATACTGTGGTAAGTAGCCTGTATGTGACTCTAATGATCCTCACCTCCTAGAATCAATGTCCTAATCTACTCCCCTTCCTTTGATTGTGAGCTAGACTGACTGACTTGCTTCTAATTAATAAAATACGGCAGAAAATGTCATAGTCGAGATTAGGTTACAAAAAGACTGTGACTTTGTCTAGGAACACCTCTCTCACTCTCTCTTGCTGGCTCTGATAAAGGCCAGTGACCATGTGGGAGCTTCCCAGTGGAGAGGTCCACATGGGAAGAACTGAGGGAGGCTTCTGGCCAACAGTCATCGAGGAACTGAGGCCGTCAGTCCAACAGCACACAAGGAACTGAATCCTTCCAACAACCACATGAGTGAGCTTGGAAGCTGATTCTCCCCAAGTCAAGCCCTCTGATGAGACCATACCACCCACTGACTTGCAACCTCGATTGCAACCTTGTGAGGGACCTTGGGTCAGAGGCACCTAGATCAGCCATGCCCCGATTCCTAACCAACAGAAACTATGGGATAATAAATACTTGCTATTTCAAGCCATTAAGTTTTGGGTCCACTTATTATACAGAAATAGAGAACTAGTAAATAACTCTCAGCAAACACTCCTAAGAGTCTGATTAGACAAAAGAAGAGAACTCCAAATAGAATAGGCCTCCCCAAACAGCCATGAAGACACTCCTGCCCCTCTGGGTCTAGAACGGCACCCACCTCATCTAATAGTTATTTTTCACCTGTTCACTTTAATTTGATAGACATTGGTTTGATCTATTTCTTTTCTTCAAACTCTAGATTAAAGGTCGCCCTCCCCCCCCACCTGACACACATGTGCATAATGTGACTATTCTTCCTCATCAGTAAAACTGCATATGATGGAAGGTTTCAGCAAATACAATCCACTATCGTCCATATAGACCATGACTCAGGGTTAAGTCAAATTCTTGAACACAGAATTCAAGACCCTTGGTCATCTAAGCCTTGCCTGTTTTCCAGACTCAGGCTTCAGTCATACTGAACCACTCATAGTTCCTGAATGTTCCAGGCCATGTCATGCTTCTTTGTGGGAGCAGTTTCTTCTGCTTTGAATGTCTTCCTTTCCACCAAACTCACCCACCTGGTAAACTTCCTTAAAGACTCAATTGAGGCATTATTTCTTCCTCAGAGTCTTTGCTAATCTACATCACTGTTGTCATTCCATCCTTGAGCAATCACTACACCTAAACCTGTCTTTCTTATTTCACAAATCACTGCCTCCTTCACTGAAATATGAAATCTTTTATGGTAGGGACCATATATTGTTCATGTTAGCATTCCCAACATATAACACAGTCTCCATTATATAGTAGAGGCAAAATAAATGTTCTCATGCATAAATAGGTATGATCTGATTCTCCTAACTATATACTACAATCTATTTGAGGCCATGGACCACCTCTCATGTTCATATTCTTTTCATCATATCACACCATGCTACATACTGAGAGAGATTTCAAGAAATATTTTTGACTACTTTGAAACTCAAAGAACAATATTGATTCATTAAAGGTTTATTGGTTGCAAATTTGAACTCTTTATTTGAAATCTTTCTGCTATAGGACAAATGAGTCATCCTTCCCAGTTCTACTATTCACTTGAATTCTTGGTAATCTGCAGATTTTATAAAGTGTATTATTTTCTAATTTAATTGTCTTCAGTCATCTCAAATTGTTTCTTATTTTTTTCTTTCATTGAAATCAATAAAAATCCAGATGTACTTGGTTTATAGCTAAGACTCTGAGTATTGACAGTGAACATGAAAACTCTTTGGATGAGAGAATTTATGGGGCCACAGTTTTAACACTTCTTTGTATGACACATCATAAGGAAGCCTGTAGTTTGTCAGCAGAGAATCCCCAGGGAAGCAGAGCAAAGAAGGCTTTGTGTACTGTGATTTTCACTTCTAAATCCCAGACAGAGCCATCCCAAATCTTGCCTGCTGCTTCATGTACTCGTTGCACTCACTGGTAATCACTGATCTACTTAGCTGTCTCTTTCTCCTAGAGATTGGTGGTTTTCAAAGTGGTCTTCAGACCAGTAGCATCTCATCATCTGAGAATTTGCTAAAAATTCAGATTATTGAGCCCTACCTCAGATAGAGTGAATCAACAACTCTGGGGCTGAGGCCAGCAAGCTGCGTTTTACCATGCTCTCCAGGTGATTCTGATGTGCCCTAAAGTCTGAGAATCACTGGTATAGAGCACAAATTCTTTGAGAACGGTGCTCATGGATTATTTTAACCTGATATTTCTTGTGTCCAGCATTTGACCTAAAGTAAGCACTCAGTAAATGTTTGTGAAAGAATGACTGGACAAATATTTTACTTTTGAGCCTTCTGAGTTGTTCTATGGTGCTCTTCTGGGTCATTCTGGGAAGATGAAATTATGAGCTGTCAGGATTCATATAACAAAAAACATACCCAGAAAAGGCTGATGATTGACAAATTCATGCTACTCACCTCTCAAGTCTCACTTCAACTCATACCTGCTTTGCAGACCTTTCTAACTCTACCAGGCAAGCTTAGGTCCCTTGCTCTATGATCTCCCTGTGTGTATCCATTTATTATTATTTAAGTGACCATATCCCAACTGAATATTGAATTTTTGTATCCTCAATACCTAACACATTGCCTAGAACAGAGCTAATGCAGAACAAATATTTATTCATTAACAAGTATTTATGGCATGCCTAAGTTTACATTGAATTAAACTGGTGTTGAAATTATTAGCAAAGCTATTCGTGTCACAGTTGGTCCCTAGGATGAGCTAGGTCTTGGAAAATATTATCTCTTACATTGTTCCCAAACATGTCAGCACAGAGTCCAGGAGCCAAGTTTTCTCTGGTACCTTCCTTTTCCCTTAACAACATTTTTTCTCTCCCTACTCACTCCTGACCAGGATATGTCTTTGGTTCTATTTCTTTCAAGATCTTGTTCAAATCTGTCATCAAATATGTTGCCTGTCAACTAATGTGATAGCTGATAAGTTTTAGCTTTTCCTGACATGTTAACCTTTAAAAATCAAAAATTTTAAGACCAAAAGATCCTCAAGAGAGCAATGAATAAAATCAACATTTCTTTCTTTCATTAACAAATATTTACTGAGTACCTAGTGTCAAGAACTATTTTAGGTGCTTAGAATATATTACTGATCAAACATATAAAGACCCCTCCACCCTTAAGGAGTTTAGGCGAGGGAAGGGAGGAAATGGGAAGGCAGAGACAATGAACAAACACATGAACCAGAATAAGTAAAATAGTATATTAGAAGGCGATAGGTGCCATGGGAAAAACAGAGCAGAACGAATGGGATAACAATGCAGAAATAATGGGCTAGTGGATTTTCAGGTCAGAGCTGAGGATTGTGCCCAGAGGGTTCTCAAAACCCATTATTTACCTTCTCTATGTTCACCTCCTTTATTATTTCACTAAGTCTCAAGGCTTCAAATATAATTTATATGCAAATAACTCCAAAATGTATACTTCCAGTCTAGAGCTCCTCCATGTACTCCATGTATACATCCAACTGCTTCTCAGCATCTCTGTTTGGATAACTAATTGGCATTTCCAACTCAATTTGTCCAAAGTCCCGTCTGTTCCACTCCCCACCCGCTTTCCCCATGCATAAACCATGTCCTCCCACAGTCTTTTCCTGTCTCAGCTGATGGCAACTCCATTCTTCCAGTTGCACAGGCCAAAACACTTGGGGTCTTCCTTACCTCCTCTCTTCCCCTAATACCCCCTCATCTGATCTAACAGCAATCCTGTCACCTATACCTTTAAAAATTCATCCAAAATCCAATCCTTATCACCACCCTGTGATGCAAGCCCACATCCATTCTCACTTGGATTATCACAATTATCTCCTGAGAATATTTGACTTTTATTCTCAGCACAGTCTGTTCATGACACAGCAACCAAAGTGGTGCAATTACTCCTAAGTCAGACCTTGGTCCTCCTCTGATCAAATCTCTCTGTTGTTGGCTCCCCATCTCACTCCTCATAAAATCCAAGCACTTTATTGTGGTCTGTAGTGTCCTTCAGGATCTGGCCCCTACCGTCTCTCTAACTTCATCACTTTCCACTTTCCACCTCACTCATCTTTCTCCAAATACTAAATCCTCTTTTGTAATCCTGAAACAGTCCAGGCCCGATCCCACCTCAATGACTTTGCACTTTCTGCTCCCTCTGTCAGGTATATTCCCCACCCCCCACTATCCAAACACCTCATTCCTTCAACTATTCCTGGTCTTAACTTGACATAAGTCTCCTGGACACCTGGCATAAACTGTAACTCTCACCTCCCAACACTCTCTGCCTTAATTTCTCCATAGAACTTATTGTCATCTGACACACTACACATTTTACTTATTAATTTATTGCCTATGATGCCATTTCCAGAATGTAAGCTACATGGGGGCAGAGGCTTTGTCTGAATTCTTCACTGCTGTACCATCATTACCTAGAAGAGTTCCTGGGACATAATGGGCACTCCATTCACATTTGTTGCTCAATCATTTATCCTGGAATCAATACTACTTTAGGAAATTTACATACTTCATATCATTTAATCCTCAGGACAACCCTGTGAAGTAGATCTATTTTACTCATGAGAAAACTTAGGTTCAGAGAAATTGAGTGACTTGTCCAAGACCATGTATCTCCTACCAGTTAGATCTAGAATTTGGATTCATATTCCAAATCCCCACGGCCTTGTAATAACCGTGTTTTCTAGTTTCTGTATTTGACGTTTTGACATCTGGGGACTTGAAGACTCTCAAGGAACTGCCCCTCCTAGGGCTAGCTAATACCTAGAGACAGCAAACAACTCACCTGTGAGCATGCTTTTCACATGCAAACCAACCAATCCAGAGCCCACACCACAACCACATCCTTTACTGAGTTCTCACACCCCAGACCACTATCCACCTGCCCCTAATCACCCCAGGACCAGGTACCAGACAACTTGGAATAGCCCCTATACACCAGAGCCCACTGAAATTACCCACACTAGCCGGTCCTAAGCCTATTTATCTTGCCTCACCTGTTCCTTCCCATGGAAACTAAAATAAAGGTTCTTGCCCACATTTTCCTCCCACTGAAAAGAAAGAGACTATATCTCTAAACCCCATCCTGGAAATAGAGTTTATATGGGGATGCCTACGAGGCTCATTGTTAGGGACATTGGGGAGCCAAATGTGAAAAAGGGTGGGAAACCCTTCACGATATAGACATGAAAAACGAGTATATACTTTAGAAAGTCACGGACATATGGGGGAAGGGGAAAGGAAATAGCATTTATGAAGCCCCTTGTGCATGTCTCCATATATTGTACTAGAAGTTTTCTGTTAATTAATCTCTATAAAACCCCTGAGAAGCAGATATTGTTATTGTCATCTTACAGAAACTGAAACTAAGAATCAAAGAATTTAGGTAATATGCTCAAGTTCATAAAGATAGGCAGATTCTACTTGGTATCTATCTGGTTTCAACATCTATGCTTTCCCTTTCACCCCATTGAGGCCTAAGAGCTATGGCTGAGCAAGAGTCTAGCTGGTATTAGCAGAGTAAATCTAAGTTTTGCTCTCCTGATTTTCTTTGTTTCTTAAAATGACCTCTTATCCATTCTTTTACCTCTGAGTTTACTGGGGTTCTCTTATCCTCAAAAAATAAGAAATTTGTCTCCCTGCATCTCAGTCATTTCTGACTAAACATCTTATCATTACCTTTCTCTTCATTAGCAGACCTAAGCTCATCCACTACACTGTTTAATTGACAGACCCGGTTAGGCTGGAAACTGTTTTAAAGGAAAGTTTCTTTTGACAAATTACATTTAAAAAGTGAGTGAATGGGGCCACCCGCTGGCACAGCGGTTTAGTCCGCGCTTGGCAGCCCAGGGTTCGCAGGTTCGGATCCCGGGCGCCCGCCGACGCACTGCCTGTCAGCCATGCCAAGGTGGCGTCCCATATAAAGTGGAGGAAGATGGGCACGGATGTTAGCCCAGGGCCAGTCTTCCTCAGCAAAAAGAGGAGGATTGGCAACGGATGTTAGCTCAGGGCTGGTCTTCCTCACAAAAAAAAAAAAAAAAAAGTGAGTGATTGACTCCTTGAGTGGAGATGTTACCACCACCGTCTTCCCTGACTTGGATAAAGCTAAGTGGCTTAATGTAAAAGTACTTCCTTTGGTCAGCCTTCTTATTGTCAGCCTTCAAAACTGCTTTCATCTGAAGTCATCTCCCTGTCCTGTTTCATGATGTAAATTTATTTAGCAGGTGAATGGGCCTTCTAGAGTCAGGCAAATTGATAGGGACATATCAACACATATCAATACAATAAGGCTCAAAGTATAAGAAAACAGGAAGGATTTGGACTTTCAGGATATAAAAACAATCTAAATATCTCCATATATTAGCCATTTGATCAATTTGATGTTGTTTTCTAGGTATAGCTGCATCTTAGTGGAGACATGACCATAGGCAAGGTTGCCACTATTTAGCCTCACTTTCATCTCATGTGTGACCTTGGGCAAGTTTTTTATCTTCTCTGTGATTTTTTACTACAAATTTCCCATAGAATTGTTATTATGATAAAAAGAGTTAATGCATGTAAAGCCCTTGGACCTGCACTGGAGATTAGACAGACAGATCGATGATAGGTAGATCGGTAGGTAGGTAGATAGATAGAAAGATAGATGATAGATAGATAGATTAGATAGATAATATAACATATATAACAATATATACTGTGTTTTGTAAATTGAGATATAATTCACATAGCATAAAATTCATCATTTTAAAATGTACAGTGCAGTGTATACCCACAATGTTGTACAACCATCATCATGATCTACTTCCAGAATATTTTCATCATCCTAAAAAGAAATCCTGCACTGTTACCAATCTCTCCCAATTTCCCTCACTCCTCATCTTCTGGTAACCGATAATCTCCTTTCTGTTACTATGGATTTGCCTATCTGGACATTTCATTTAATATATTCACACAATATACAAACTTTTGTGTCTGGCTTCTTTCACTTAGAATAAAGTTTTTAAGGTCCATCCATGTTGCACCATTAATCAGTATTTCATTCTTGTTTATGACTGAATAATAGTCTAATGTATATACATCACATTGTTTACCCATTCATCAGTTGATGGATATTTGGGCTGTTTCTACTTTTTGGCTATTCTTTCCCTATTAAATGGTCTTGATACCCTTGTTGAAAAGTCACTGACCATAGGTATATGGGTTAATTTCTGGACTTTCAATACTGTTACATTGATCTGTATATCTATTCTTCTGCCATTACCACACTCTCTTAACTACTGCAGCTTTATAGTAAGTTTTGAAATCAGGAAATGTAAGTCCTCCAACTTTGTTCTTCTTTTTCAAAATTACGTCTATTCAGAGTCCCTTGCATTTCCATATAAATTTTAGGACCAGCTTGTCCATTTCTGCAGACAAGGTGGAAAGAATTCTGATAGGAATTGTGTCTATAGATTAATTGGGGGAATATTGTCATTTTTTTATGTATTTCATAAGTATAGGATGCCTTTCCATTTGTTTAGGTCCTTAATTTCACAATTTTTTAGTAGTTTTCAGTGTACAGTAGTTTTGCACTTCTTTGCTTAAATTTTTTCCTAACTATTGTATGTCTTTTGATGCTATTGTAAATGGAATTATTCTCCTATTCCATTTGCAGGTTATTCACTGCTAGTGTAGAGGACTACAACTCATTTTTGTATATTGATCTTGTATCCTACAGCTTTGTTGAACTCATTTATTAGCTCTAGTAGTTATGTGTTTATGTGTTCTTTAGAGTTTCTATGTATAAAATCATGTCATCTGAAATGGAGAGTTTTAATTCCTCCTTTCTGATATGAATATATTTTATTTATTTTTCTTGCCTAATTGCAATGGGTGGAACCTCCAGCAAAATGTTAGACAGAAGTGGTGAGAGTGGAAATCCTTGTCTTAGTCCTGATCTTATGGAGAATGCTTTCATTCTTTGATGATGTATGATGTTAGCTGTGGGTTTTTCATAGATGCCCTTTATCAGGTTGAAGAAGTTTCCTTTTATTTCTATTTTGTGGGGTGTTTAAATCATTAAGTGGTATTGGATTTTGCCAAATGTGCTTTTTCTGCTTCAGTTGAGATGGTCGTATAGTTTTTGTCCTTGTATGTTTTATTGTGTTGATTGATTCACGTATGTTGAACAAACTGCATTCCTCGGAAAACTCCCCTTTGGACATAGTGTATAATGCTTTTAATATGCTGATAGATATAGTTCCTACTATTTGTTGAGGATCCTTGCATCTCTGCTTATAAGAGAGATTAGTCTATAGTTTGCATTTCTTGTGATGTCTTTGTCTGACTTTAGTATTAGGATAATACTGGCCTCATAGAATGAATTAGGAAATATTTCCTCTTGTTTAGTTTGGAAGAGTTTGAAGAGGATTAGTGTCAGTTCTTCTCTAAATGTTTGGAAGAATTTACCAGTAAAACCATTTGTGTCCTGACTTTCTTTGTTGAAAGTTTTCTGACTAATAATTCAGCCTCTTTATTTGCTACAGGTTTATTTAGATTCTCTATTTTTTTTAGTCACTTTTGGTAGTTTGTTCCTAGGAATTTGTCTATTTCATCTACATTATCTAATTTGCTGGCATACACTTGGTTATAGCATTTCCTTATAATCCCTTTTATTTCTGTAAGGTTATTATTAATGTCCTTCTTTGTCCCTAGTAACAGTTTTTGCTTTGAAGTCTAGTTTGTTTAATATCGTGATAGCTGCCCCAGTTCTCTTTTGGTTATTATTTGCATAGTATATCTTCACCCATTCTTTACTTTCAACCTTATTATGTCTTTGAAACTAAAGTGAACCTCTTCAAGACAGCATATAGTTGGATCATGTTTTTTATTCCTTCTTTCAGTCTCTACCTTTTAATTGGAGAGTTTACTCCATTTACATTAATATAATTATTGGTAAGGAAGGACTTACTTCTGCCCTTTTGCCACTTGTTTTCTATTGCTTATGTCCTTTTTGTTTCTCAATTCCTCCATTACTGTCGTCTTTTGTGTTAAGTTTAATTTTTATGGAAATATATTTAACATATAACACTGTGTAAATTTAAGGTGTATATAAATTATATATTGATAAAAAGATCAATCCATCAAGATATAACAATTATAAACACAAATACACCTAACAATAGCACTCAAAAATATATGAAGAAAAACTGACAGAATTGAAAGGAGAAATAGACAATTCAATAATAATAGTTGGAGATTTTAATACCCTACTTTCAATAATGGACAGTACAACCATCCATGACTGTCTATCCATGATACATATGTAAGTAATATCACACAGTATTTGTCTTCCTCTGTCTGACTTCTCTCTCTTAGCATAACATGCTCAAGTTCCATCCATGTTGTTACAAATGGCAGGATGCCCTCCTTTCTCATGGCTGAATAATATTCTGTTGCATTTATATACCACATCTTTATCCATTTATCTGTTGATGGGCACTTTGGTTGTTTCCCTATCTTGGCTATTGTGAATAATGCTTCAATAAACATGGGAGTGCCTATATCTCTTCAATATCTTATTTTCATTTTCTCTGGGTACATACCCAGAAGTGGAATGACTGGATCATAATGATGATAGGTATATTTTCAATTTTTTGAGGAACGTTTATATTGTTTTTCATAGTGATTGAACCAATTTACATTTCCACCAACAGTGCACAAGGCTTCCCTTTTCTTCACATCTTTTCCAGCCCTTTTCTTCGCTTGTCTTCTTGATGAAAGCCATTCTAACAGGTGTGAGGTGATATCTCAATGTGGTTTAGATTTGCATTTCCCTGATGGTAATGATGTTGAGCACATTTTCACGTATTTATTGGCCATTGGGTTATCTTCTTTGGAAAAATGTCTACTTAGTTCCTCTGCCCATTTTTTAATCAGATTGTTTGGGGGTTTTGCTATTGAATTGTATGAGTTCTTTAAATTTATTGGATATTAACCCCTTATTCAATATATATGGTTTGCATTCAATTTTCAATTTAAATTCACTAGTGTGCCATTTTAATTATCTTGTCATTTCTTTTACTATATACTCTTTAGTTATTTTCTTGGTGGTTGCCTGGGGATTACAACTGACATCTTAATTTATAATAGTCTATTTCAGATTAATACCAATTTAATTTCAATAGTATACAAAACTTTTCTTCTATATGGCTCCATTTCCCTCACCCATTTATGGTGTTATTGTTTTAAATTGTATCATTTTACACTGTGTGCCCATCAACACAAATTTATAATTATTGCTTTATGCAACTATATTTTAAGTCATATACAAAAAAAAAGAGTTACAAACAAAGAATACATGCATACTGTCTTTTATATTTACCCATTAGCTAACTTTACTAATGTTCTTTATTTATTCATATGGATGTGAGTTACTGTCTAGTATTCTTTCATTTCAGCCTGAAGGGCTCTCTATACAATTTCTTGTATGGACTATCTACTAGCTACATATTCCCTCAGTTTTTGTTTATTTGAGAATGTCTGAATTCTCCTTCCTTTTTGAATGATAGTTTTACCAGAGAATTCTTTGTTGGTAGACTTTTTTTCCTTTCAGCTCCTTGAATATGTCATCATAATGCCTTCTGGTCCTTACACTTTCTGATGAGAAATGAGCTGTTAATGTTATTGAGGATCCCTAGTATGTGATGAGACACTTCTCTCTTGCTTATTTCAAGATTCTATTTTGTTTTTGTCTCTTGGCAGTTTGATTATGTTGTGTCTAGATATGGAGCTCTTTGACTTTATCCTGTATAGATTAATGTTTAGGAAGTTTTGGTCATTATTTCTTGACATTCTTTCTACTTCTTTTTCTCTCCTCTCTTTTTCTCTCCACAGTTGGTGCATTTGATGATGTCCCATAGGTCCCATAGGTCTCTGAGGTTCTGTTTATTTTTTTTCATTTTTGACTTTTTGTTCCTCAGTCTGGATAATCTCAACTGATGCATCTTCAAGTTCACCAATTCTTTCTTCTACCTGCTTGCAAGTGCTGTTGGACCACTATAGTCAATTTTTAATTTTTCATTTTAGTTATTGTATTTTTAAACTCTGTAACCTATTTTTAAAGTAATTTCTATATCTTTATTGATATTCTTGATTTGGCAGGGCATTGTTTTTATATATTTCTTTAGTTCTTTAAAGATGGTTCCTTTTAATTCTTTGAATATATTTAAAATAGCTGATTTAAAGTCTTTATCTAGAAAGTCCCATGTCAGGGTTTCCTCAGGAATAGTTTTTATTGACATTTTTTTCCTGTTTATTGTCCATACTTTCTTGTTTCTTTGCATGTCTCATAATTTTTTGTTGAAAACTGTGGGTATTTTGAATATTATAATGTGGCAGCTCTGGAAATCAGATCACACTCCTCCCCCTGGGTTTGTTGTTGTTACTGCTTATTGTATTTGTAGTTGTTTGTTTAGTGGGTCTTTTCTGAATTAATCTATAAAGTCTATATTCCTTTTTAGGTGTGCCATTGAAGTCTCTGGTCCATTACGTTAGTGGTCAGCTAATGAGTGACCAGAGATTTCCTCAAATACCTGAAACCAAAAACCCCCAGTCTTTCTCAGGAGGGTTCTGTGTACATGTTGGGAGACTCCTTTAACACTCAGCCAGGGAGTTACAACTAAGCTTTATCCTGCATTTCCTATCCGCACAGAGACTCAAGATCAGTGAGAGGTGAGAATGTAGGGCCTTCTCAGGACTTCCCTGAGCATGTGTACAGCCCTACACATGCACATGGCCTTCTAGAGTCCCAGGAATATATCAGAGCTTTTCAAAGTCCTTTTGGCCATCTCATTCCCTAGCTTTTTCCCACAAGCTTTTTGGTTAGTCTGATGTTTGTCCCGACTTTTATCTATTGCCTCAGGCAGCAGCCACTAAGACATTTGCCTTTAAATGTTTTCAGCAAACACTCCCTAGGTAGCAGCTTTAGCACTGGGCAAGTTCTGAGTCAGATGAAATAAAGACAAGCCATTCAAGCCAGTTTTTCAGGGAGCCACTAGCCAGTTCAGATTGCTGCAAGCCTGTGGTTGCTTTCCAGAGACAAAAAGAAAAAAAGGAAGTCTATTCTGAGAGATTTTACTAGCTTTTTTATTGCTTTTATGGAAGGATTTTTGTCAAGACTTTTGTCCAGTTTTGTATTCAATTTTCTCTCATCTTCTTGTTGATTTGTAAGAGGTTTTTATATATTCTGAATGGAGTCCATTATTACATGGTTATCTGTATTGCTAATACTTTTTTATTGTATTGCTAATACAATTTCAAAGTTCCTTCCTCTGCCATTTTCACCGACATCACCCCACTATGCGAATTTTATGTCCTTGTTATTATCATTATTTTCCCTTTCCCCTATAGAATTGGGTCTCTCGGGTGAGAAGACTTGAGGTGAGATGCATTAGCTTATTCATTACTATTTCAAAGCATAAAACATAAGGCTAATGTGAACATGTGGTAGTCTTCCAATTGGCCCACACTCAGCCCTTCATTTCTCAGATCGTGTGACATAAATCTTGGGTCACACAATTTTCCAACTAAATAAATGAACAGTCTCAATTGGGACTCTGATTTTTTTTATGAGTTGGCTGATAGAATTTCTTCTTAATTGAAGAAATTTTAGTGGTCCTGTGGCCTTTGACTCATTCTTCACGTACTTCACTCAGAGCAGTTGGGCTGTATAGTTTATCCAGATAAACCACATAATCACAACTTTCAGTAAGGAGTGATCCCTAACTAGAGTCACTCATTTGGAACACTAGAACTGTTTTTAACAAATATTTTTATTGAAGTACAATATGCATATAGAAAAGTATACAGATGAGTGTACAGGCTAAACAACTTATGCAAAGTGAACACCCAGACCAAGAAAAGAACGCTAATAAATATCTCAAAGAGTACTTGGTGCCCTGGTAACCATCTTTACTCTCCATGCAAAGGTACCCACTTACCTGACTTCTAACAGTACACATTAGTTTTGTCTATTTTTGAACTTATATAAGTGAACTAATATAATATTTGCTCTTTTCTGTTTGGTTTATTTTGTGCAAAACAATGTTTGGGAGACTACTTCCTCTTGGATATATATTCAGTGGTGGAATTGCTTGGTCCTAGTGAATACACATCTTTAGCCAGTTTTTCAAAGTGCTTTGTTTTACTTTTACTCTCCCACCAGCAATATTTGAAAACTCCAGTTGTCCTAACACGTCGTATCATCAGTCTTTTTTTTGTAGCCATTCTGGTGAGTATACAGTTGCATTCCACTGTTATTTTAATTTGCGTTTCCCTGATTCTCAATGAGGTTGAGCATCTTTTCATCTTTGTATTGACCATTTGGATATCCTCTTTTCTGAAGAGTTTTTTCAAGATTTTTATCCAGTTTTATATTCAATTTTCTATCATTTTCTTGTTGATTCATAAGAGATTTTTATGTATTCTGAATGGAGTGCATTGTTATATGGTTATATGCATTGCTAATACTTTTCCCACTGTGAAGGTTGCTTTTTTCACTCTTTTAATGATATCTTTGATGCAAAGAAGTTCTTAACATTAATATAGTGAATTTCTATATATATTCCTTTATTGTGAGCATATTAGCAAACTATTTAAGAAAGCTTTGTTGACCTTATTGTCATAAAGATAATGTATTTTAGAAATTTTATTTTACCTTTTAAATAGAGATCTACAATCAGTCTATTGCTTTTGTGTAAAATATAAGTAGGAGTGAATGTTCCTTTTTTTTGAAACATATGCATCTCCAGCCGATCCAGCACCTCTTCTTAACAATTTCAACATTTCTCCACTATTCTGTATTGCTACTTTATCATAAAAAACAATGTGTATATATGTGTGGGTTTGTTTCTAGATGCTCTATTCTGTTGAGTTCATGTACTATCTACCCTTTCACTAATACTACACTGTTTTAATTATAGTAGATTTATAATGAGATGATATTTGATGGTAACTTTGTTCTTCAAACTGTTTTGGATATTTTTGGTTAGGTATATTCCCATATAAATAGAATTAGCTTGTCAATTTCCACCAAAACAACTGCTGGAATTTTTATTTGGATTGTTTTGAATTTATAGATCAAACGAAGGAAAATTGACATCTTTAACTACTTCATCTCCTGCACTCCGTGGACATTTGGTAGACATTTTTATTTATTTATTTCAATTAATTAATTTTTTTGCTGAGGAAACTTAGCCCTGAGCTAACATCTGTTGCCAATCCTCTTTTTGCTGAAGAAGATTGGCCCTGAGCTAACATCTGTGCCCATCTTCCTCCACTTTTTATGTGGGGTGCCTGCCACAGCATGGCTTGATAAGCAGTGCTTAAGTCCGCACCAGGGATCTGAACCTGTGAACTCCAGGCCACCAAAGTGGAGCGCATGAACTTTGACCACTACACCACAGGGCTGGCCCCAGATATTTTTAATTTATCTCAATAATATCTCGTAGCTTGCTGGCATATAACTTTTGCACATTTTTAGTTAGATTTATTAGTAGGAAGTGGATGTTGTTTGAAGAAATTGTGAATGTCATTCTTTTTTTTAAATTTCAGTCTCTGCTTATTGGTGATATATAACGTATAAAAGGATTTGGGGAGTGTTTTCATTTTTCAGTTCTCTGGAGGAGTTTGTTTGAGGTTATTTTTATTACAAAAATTAGAAAAATTTTCCTGGTAAAGTCATCTGGGCTAAAAATTATGGATTAAATTACTTATGGATTTTGGAACTTTCAGGTTTTCTACTTGTTCTTGTTTCAGTTTTTATACATTGTGATTTCAAGGAATTTGTCCATTTCAACTAAATTTTAAAAATCTATTCATAACCATTAATTTATTTTCCATATTCTTTAATTATGTGAGCAAGATATTGGTAATTTGTGCCCTCTCAATTTTCTTCTTGAATAGTCTTTATGAGCACTGTACCAGTTGTATTAATCTTGTCACAATACCACTGTCAGTTTTTATGTATTCCTTATTATATGTTTCCTTTTTAAGTTAATTTCTTACCTTTAATATTTCCTTCTTTCTAATTTCTTTGATTTAAATTTTCTGGTGTTTTTTTTGTTTACTATCTTGACATCTATACTTAGATTGTGAATTTTCAGACTTTTAGTTTCTCTAATATGTGATTTAAGTCTATAAATTTCTTTAAGCACAACTTTTGCTACATTCCACATCTCAAAATTCATTTTAGTTTCCATTGTAATTTCTTCTTTGATCTATGACTTATTTATAAGTCTTTTTGGTTAATTTGCATAACTTCAGGAATATTTTTAGAGTATTTTTCTTTTTGTTAGTTCCTAATTTAGTTCTGCTACTGTCAGAGAACATATTCAGTAAGATTTCAATTCTTTGAAATTGCTTTATCCTCCAACATATGTTCAATTTTGGATAATGTCCTATGCACATATGAAAAAAATGTGCATTCCACAGTTTTTCAAATTGTCTATATGTTCAAGTTGTCTACTAATTCTACCAGGTAATGAGAGAAGTTGTTAAAATGTTCCACCATGGTTGTAGATTTGTCCATTTCTCTTTTTAAGTCTATTATTGATTTATATGTTCTGAAACCAGGTGTATTCAGTTTAGAATTTGTATATGTTCCTGGTAAACTGACAGTTTCATCATCATGGAATACCCTTCTTTATCTCTACTAGTACTTTATTTCATAAAGTCTACTTTTTCTAACATTGATATGGTTACACTAACATTCTTTTCGTTATTGTTTGGTGGATATATCTCTTCTTCATCCTTTTACTTTTGACCTTTCAATATTTTTATATCTAAGTTTTTTTAATTTATTCTAACAATCTTTGTCTTTTAATTATAATATTTAGTCTGTTTATATTTAATGAAATTTCTGATATGTCTGTGCTTTTTACACAATTTTACTATTCCTTTCTATTTATCCCACTTGTTCTATATTTGATTTTCTTTTGTTACTTATCCTCTTTCAGACTACTTAATGATTTTTATTATTTAATTTTCCCTTTTTTATTTATCTGACATAAATTCCTTAACCTATTTTTTGAGTTGTTAACCTACAGAGTTTACATGTATCCTTGACTAAATAAAACCTAATTAAAATTAGTATTTTTACTTCTTCCAGGAAAATTCAAGACCTTAAAACACTTAAACCAAAATATTTTAACTCCAAATATTTCCCTCACTTCTCTCCTTTGGTGTTATGATTGCATATATTTCAATTATTTGTATTTGTATAACCTCATAATAAATTTTACTTTTTGTTTTATGCAGTCAATGTTCATTTAGATTAATTCATATATTTACCCTTGCCATTTCTCTTCATTTCTTCTTAAATTTCTTGTTTCTCTCTGGTATCATTTTTCTTTTGCCTGAAGAATTCCTTTTAACATTCCAGTAGATTTGCTGATGCCAAATTATCTCAGATATTATTTCTTTAAAAGAATTGTGATTTTACTTTTATTAAGGTAGATCACTTTTTGATGTATATTGAATTCTAATTTGTCAATTATTATCTTTAATTATTTTGAAGCTATCATTACATGCTTTTACTATTTTTTTTTTTTTTCTGAGAAACACTTTTCATTCTTACTATTGCTTCTTCAAGGGTAATGTGTCATTTTCTCTGGCCACTTCCAAGATTTTCTCTGTTCTTTAATTTCAATATTAATGTTTTTCTTATTTGAAGTTTAGAAATTCTTTAATCTGTGGTTTGGCATTTTGCTTTAACTTTAGAAAATTCTCAGCTGTTCATCTCTTCAATTATTACTTCATTTCCCCTCTTCTTTTTCTCCTTCTGAAATGCCAGTTACACATATGTTTCTTACGTATCTTATACTCCTTTCTGTCTTTTTCTCCTTCCAAATCTCTGTGCTTTATATTTACATTGTATATTTTCTATTTACTGATCTTCTTTCTCATTAGCTGTGACTAATCTTCTGTTAATCCACTCATTCATTTCTTAATGTCTTAAATTGAAGATTTTCCTTTTTTTTAATAGTTTCCAGTTCTCTGCAGAAATATTTAGCCCTGTCTTTTGTTCTCAAACACATTAAGTTATTCTCTCTCTAACATCTCTTTATTTTTAGTTAGTTTATCTTCCCTTATGACATGCCTGATAATTATTTTCAGTACATTTTTCTGAAGGATGAGGAGTCACTTTTAACAGCTCCACAATACCATTCTCTTATATAAAACATAACAATACTTCCTTAAGATACACAAATATTGTTTAGTAATTCTTGAGAGACAGGCTGACATTTTCTATGAAAGACTATAAATATAATTTGAGTCTCTAGATGAAGTTATAATTCCTGAAAGATAATATTTTTAGGCCTCTTGGAGGCTGTTAGTTAGGGAATGATCTCCTTAATCCAATTAAAGATTGAGATGATTTAAGGTTAGGTTTCAGTGTTTGTGGAAGTTGGTCTATTTTGTTGTTGTTTACTTTAAGTCTTGGTTATATCTCTTCCAAGATCCCAGCCTAAAGCCTGGAGTGTTTACCTGAGGTTCTCCACCTTAGAAGGTCTTGAATTCCAATTTTTGGCATCTGAGACCTAGGATTTGCTGAAGGTTCTGCTGACATTCTCACTTTATTAGCCTTTGATGGCTGGGTCAGGGCATCCAAGTCAAAGGGAACAGTATGAGCAAAATCACAGTGGCAATAAAAGCATGGAGTACTGTGTATGGCAGGAATACAAAGGAGGAGGCAGAAGATACTGAAAGAAATTTACGCAAATTGAGTTTCAAAGGGACTTGAATGCCACAATAAGCAATCAGGATTTTACATCATAGGATGAAATCCAAGGCCCTGACTAAAGTGGATCCCTCTGGCCACTATTTCTAACTCTTCCTATGGGCTGGTTCCCTAATTCTTTGGCCAACTTCTCTTCCCCTTCCTTATAAAGGTCTTAATTGCTTGAGTGAGGGAAGAACATAGTTTTTAAGACAAGTTCCTCTGGGGTTTTGTCAAGTTGGGAGGCAAGTTCCCATATCCGAAGACTTTTTCTACACAAATTCCCAGAAAGAATGAGACTGATACCCAAGGAGAAAGACAAAGAAGAATCAGAATTTTCTTTTTAAAGATTAAGATGTGAAATCCATGAATCTTTTCATAATCCCACTTTTTCCTGTGATCGGTTGGATTTTCAAACACATCTACATGTAAAAGGCAATCATTATTCAATAATATTGAAATGAAGAGAAGCTACACACCATATTCTGAACAGTAGAATTTTTTTTTTGTCTCCACAGCTTAGTCATTTTTCAGTCACTAATTCTACAGGGTTGGAGATTTTCACTTTATCCTGCAGATATTTACGTTTGTTTTTTATATTGATTGGGTTAAAATCCCCAAAAAGTCATTTCAGCCTACTGCCAATTTTCAAAATTTAGACAGATATAAATACATTTTAATTGTTTCTGAGAACATTCACTTGAGTAAAAGACATATTTTTAAATTCTCCAAATACTGTACTTAGGTGAACCGAGATATTTCTTTCATTGACAATAAATTACTTTGTTCCCTACAAAATTACAAACATATTTCCTATTCAGGCTCTCCTTTAAACGGTTTTTTGAAGACTCTTTCCTGGGTGATGTAGAAGGAATTGGGACTCAAAAGTGGCAAGCTATTTTCCCTGGGGCAAAGTTATAATTGTGTCCTTTATGCTTCTATTCCATAGCTTCTAGTGACAAGGATTTTGTATCTAGCAAGATTTCTCCTCCCCCAGACCTCTTCAAGATTGAGACATTGAGTTTCTGTAAATGCTAATCACTTCTATGCCTGTCTTTTTTATTATAACAGTCAGCAAATCTTCTCTAAGAATGATTAATCCAGGAGCTATAAACTGAGTGAAATGGGCAGGGAGACTGAGGTCAAAAGACCAGTGACAAGTCTATTGTGATTATTCTGAACTAGGGGCAGCCCAGATTGGAGGATATGGATTAGAGCAAACTGGATGAATCCAAGACATTCTGAGGAAGAAGAGACAGAACTTGGTACATTTTCTCTCTCAAAAATTGATGCAGTGTACTTAGATGTAAACTGTATAGTCTTCTGTATTAGACAGACATAGTATGAATTCTGATCGCTCATCTCTGCATCCTTAGTGATTTGCACTAGCCTAGCACAGAGTAGGATGCTCAATAAATATTTGAATAATTAAATTATAAGTCAATTAAAGGGATAAGTGAGTGATCACATCACCACAATTCTTTAGTTAGCTATTTCTAGTTTTATATTTAAATTAAAATATTTACACAAAATCTTAAAACTCTGTCCTTTAGAAAAGCTAGTCAAAGGAGTTTGCAAATCCTTTCAAAAATTAACATAGTCTTGAATGAAAGCCTCTGCATTGATCACTGCAGAAACATCTCAGGATTCTCCCAGCTCCCAAGACACTTTCACAGGATCCAGAAATTGCTCAGTTCAGTAAACCCTTTTCCCCTTCTTTTGATAATGCCAATTGCCTCCTTTACTAAGTCCTTGTTCCATGAAGAATGAAATAACAATGCAATAGCCCCTTGATTCTAAAAATTCTTTCAGTGACTTTTAGAACAAATTTCTTGACAGTAGTCAGTATTTCCTGACAAACATTGATTCTTCAGTGATGATGCAATGAGGCAAAAAATGTGTTCTGGGAAAGACAATTTTGGAAATCCTGAGTTAAGCAATCATAAAGTCTTTGTCTTTCCCCACCCATCTCCAAGACCAGTTAACATTCTAATGCGCAGTGGGAACTACAGCATTGCCCTCTGCCTATTTACTTTGATAAGAGCATTCTACTGGACAATGCTCCATAGAACACCCTTGGGGAAACACTGCTCTAAGGATTTCATGCATAATTATCTCTCAGAGCTCAATAAATGTTTGCTAAATAAACACTTTATATGCCACAATAACTTGTGAGCTATGCAAAGACAAGCTAGAGTCATTCACTTATTTAATAGGGGTTAATTGCTGACTAAACGACTTATTTACTGAGTCACTGCTGACCATCCAATGAAAAGCCAGGCAGCTGTACTTTGGGAAGGCCAGCAGTGAGGTGTGTGAGAAGCTGAAATTTCTAAGGCACCTGGGGCAATTTTCTCTGTCTAAGTGAAACGGTCACTGCTGTAAGTCTGCCTTGCTTCCTTCTGTAACCATTGAACTGTGGTGTCAAAATCACTTTTTCATACTGTGAATTATTCCCTGAAGCAAGTGGAATATTCCACTTAAAGGAAAATTGCAAGAGGAAAATGTATTTGTATCCTTCTTCCCCAGCTTGCTGCCTGACTGCTGAAGAACCACACACACCTGAGAGGATGTTCACCCTTAGCTACTCAGGGAAATGTCCCACCTCAGAGTGGAGAATTCATTGCAGCATAGGGAATCCAAAGGTGAGACTAGTGGGGTGGACTATCAACTCAGCGACACTCAAGATGCAGAAACCTCTTTGTGCCTCCTGGCCCCTGGCCCCCTCCATGGTCATTCAGAAGAATTCCAAAGCAAGAAGCTCTGTGGAGCCATTTAGCTACAAACACAGACTGTGGAAGGGGAGGATGAAGAGAGAGCCTCACACAGAATTAAATTTCTGCCCATTTTGTTCTTTCCACTGAGATCCCTACTGTGTGTCCTTGCAGACTCCAGTTTTTCTTTGCTTTACATGGGAAGTACTGCTCTCTGAAGACAGAATGTTTGGGGCAGAAGGGAAGAGTGACCCCTAGGTGAGAAAAGGATGAAGAACTAAGAGGCTAGAGGCACTGAAGACAAGCTTCTCTGCTTGTTTTGCCAGGATCCCAGAGGGCTAATATTGTTTTTCCTTGTTGAAGTGCTGGAAATTCTTACTGCTTCTGCTTCTAGTTGTCCCCTTATATTTTGCTTTAGGTGGAAAAGCAATGGAATATTTTTTAATGGAATAATTCTTGAGATATTTATACTTTTTCAATACAACATAATGGCATCCAATAATAAAAACAAGGACAAAGTTCTAATGATAGAGCCATAGAATTTTCGTGTTGACACTAACCTTCCAGTGTCATTCTGAGACAGAGAAACTTGAATGTTCAAGATAGGAAAAGTTTGGGCAACATCTAATAACTTTTTTTGCTTGCATTGGCTAAGAGGAAATATTCTTTGGACACCCAATGGTATTTCTCCCCACAGCTCTCCCATCAATGCATAGGACTAGATGACTTCACTTCACTTGGGATACTTTCTGACAGAACACTCTAGAATGTAGTAGCATACTCATTCTCCTTACTCACATAATAATAGTAGCTAGCAATCATGTTTCGGAGTGTTGTGCTAAATGCTTTACATGTATAGTCTCACTTAGTCTTTATAATCACAAATACTCTAAGAAAGACATATTATTACTCTAATCTATAGGTGAAAAGATTAAGGATTTACAGATCTTTGTTGATGTTAACATTTAAGGATGCAACTGCAACAATATACTTTCTCTTTCCCAAGGCTAAGTTATGAAGTGTCTATATCTGGTCTTGCTCTTACTTAAACTCAAATATTTCTCTTCCTAACCTCAAATTGACTCTTTTCCTAATTATAAAAAAACTTAGAATCTTAGAATTATACACATATAATTATTTTAAAAAGCTGGCATCTATCTTAGCAGCCATGATTCAGGTAGAAATTCCTCATTTTTACATGAGGATTTCAGGTCCAGAAATATTAAGACCCTCATCCAGAATCACAACCAGTCCTCACATCTTTAGACTTGCATATGGAGTTCTTTATTTTACAGTACTTGACCATAATTCCTTTTCACTGCATAACCTCTAAAATATTTCTTATAAATGTCATCCCCATGCTACTGGCATCCTCCAGCAATAACAAGGGAAGCTCATGCCTTAGAGTCACAAGAGTCAATCAGTATAGAGAGCCCCTGCTCTTTGCCTAAGCCTCGGGAACATGCAGCCCTGAATTAAATCAATATTTCATTCCATTACCTTCAATGGTATTCTCATTGCCCTTCCTAGAATAATTTAATCTCACCCTTCTCAAATTAAATACCTGAAAGGTTTACCTGATAAACGGCTCCTATTTGGCTGCAGGAGTTCTTCCTTCAGGAACATGGGCATGTATCTTCTATTAGTGGAGACCATTAGCTTCAATAGAATGCCCCCTCTCTGACATCTACTGTAGTAGTAATATTCTCAGCTCCACAATGCAACTCATTTCCATGGTTCTGGATAAATAAGAGCAGCACATCTGCAATATGTTTTGACAAGGCATTTAAATAAAGTGTGTTGATGAAAGAGAGAAGAACATTAGAGACTTATAGAATTGGCTCATCTATAGAAATATTTGTTATTAATGTTGCCTATATTTGTGGTAAAATATTATACTAAGGGTGACAATGAGACAATCCAAATATCATATATAAAAAAAGTCGGAAGACTATACTCATTAGAAATTCAAATACAAATGACATCAACATTCATGATAATATTAGCTGACATTTGTTGACTGCTAAGCATTATTCTAACTACTTTGTCAGCCTTACCTAATCTAATCTTAATGAAGTGAGTAACTTGCCTGACATTCCATGGTTAGTTAGTAGTGGAGCTAGATTCAAGCCCAGAAAACACAGAGCCTGTGCTCTGAACCTATAACACACACCCTGCAGAGCCCAACTCAAGGAGGAACACTCTGCCACATGTTCAATCACATTTCCCCAGCTCGGGGAGACTGGCCAGGCTCTGCTGTGCATGGAAGATTAACATAGACATTTTAAAATGTATAGAATATGTTCATGGTTTCTCTCAGATTATAGATGCACTTACACACATGCAAATACACTGAGACCTCAGGAAATTCTAAGCAGGATCAGTGATTTCTTCTTGTTTCAGATAATCAGTGAATCAGTCAAAGAATATTTGCAAAGTATCTACTATGTCCTGCAATAAGTTGCTAGCTCTCTCAAGGGATCATGGTTCTTGCCTGTTTATTTGAATTGATTAGTGTATCATATCACTTATGGGATATGAAACAACAATATAAATGTGCAAAATGTTACAGCTGCTACAGTGACATGTACATAGTAGGTTTCTGATGTTGGAGGCTGCAGGTGCTAACCACTTGCCCATACTCTCCTGAAGCATTTGATGAACTGAAAACAGGTAAAAGAGCCAATTGAGATCTAAGTTCAGCATAAACTGTCTTAAAAGGTTGGCTGATGTCCTGTAACTCCCAACATATAGGGTTCTCCAGTAATGTTGGATTGGGAAATGGGGTTTGGATCTGAAACCAAAGTGAGGTTTTTAGCTACCTTGCCCCCAAGTCCAGTCTTTGGGCACTATCCTCAGAAAAAGTTCTATCTGCACAATGGATTAGTGAGTGCACTGATTCATGGGGTCTCAGTCCCCACCACACACCAGGCACCAGCAGAGTGGGGAGTACAATGGAAGGAGCTGAGTCTCCCAGTCCACTCTAGGAGACAGGGGCTGGCCCTGCCACCTCTGTGCTTTTTTGCCCAGTGAGCTGGATTTACTCACCAAACTGATATGCAGGCGGCAAAAGAAAGAGGATGGCCATGTTTCCTGCTTTTGAGACAATTTCTTTTTTTTTAATTGAAGTATAATTGACATATAACATTATATTAGTTTCAGGTGTACAACATAATGATCCCAATTTGTATACATCACAAAATGATCACTACAATAAGACTAGTTAACGTCTGTCACCACACATAGTTACAAAATATTTTTTCTTGTCGTGAGGACTTTTAAGATTTAGTCTCTTACCAACTTTCAAATATACAATATAGTATTATTAACTTAAGTCACCATGCTATACATTATATCCGCATGACTCATTTATTTTATAACTGGAAGTTTGTACCTTTTCACCCCCTTCACCCATTTCACCCACCCCCACCCTGCTTGCCTCTGGCAGCCATCAGTTGTCTGATTTTATGAGCTCAATTTTTTGTTTTGTTTTGTTCATTTGTTTGTTTTGTTTTTTAGATTCCACATATAAGTGATATCATACAGTATTTCTCTGTCTGACTTATTTCACTTCACATAATGCCCTAAAGGTCCATCCATGTTGTCACAATTGGCAAGATTCCATCCTCTTTTATGGCTGAATAGTATTCCATTGTGTATGTATACCACCTCTTCTTTATCTACTCATCCATAAATTTCTTATGTTGAATGTGGACCATCAAATCAGTCTCTCACCACCTTCTTCAGTCAGAAAAGGAAACCCTTACACACCCCAAGTGGGGAAAGAGATTGGAGAAAGACCTCTAATCTAGAGAAACAGAATGCTTGGAAGGGAAGATGGCCCCACAAGCCTCTAATTGTGATGCAGAGTCATAGGGCTGCAGTGGGGAAAGGAAGAGCAGGGCAGACATGGCCAGCTCTCACAGGGTAGAGGCCCAAGACAAGTCCAACAGAGAATCTGTTGAGTGGAATCATAGAAGATATTGTAAGATAAGAAGACATTCATTGACCAGGCAAATGAGACAGGAAAGATTATTCTAGAAAAAGCACAGGATGAGAGGAGGTTCATGAGACAAGGGGTGTCTAGGCTATAGCCAATGTTCACAATGGTTCTTACCCAGGAGGGTGGTAGGTAGAGGAGGGGAAGAATAACAGGTGGCAGAGGCCAACTAGAGCCAGAAGCATCAGTGAAAGAGCCTGCACCCCATCCTGTGAAACAGCTGTGTTCACTGAGAGCCACAGAGGTTTCCTGGGAAGTACCTCAGGGCCACAGTGCAGTGGGAGTCCAGGACCCAGCAGGTAGACAGCCATCAGAGCCCTCCCTGCTTTCAGCCAGAGCAGTTCCTTTTTATTGGAATTAAAAATAAAGTTTCATGGGGGAAACTGTTCTGAAGATTTAAAAAAGAAAGAAACCAGAAACCACTACTGCATGGGCCAAAGATCAGAGCTCTGTGTATAACTGCTGATTTTATAGGCATGTTTTGTGGTCTTAAATAGAGCATCTGCTCCTTGCAGGCAGGAATTACATTTACACTTTTTGATATGAAGGACTTGGCACAGTTCACCATATATAATTCTTGTCAAAACAGTTCCTTTCCAACATCTCGGTGCCCTTCCTAGGATTACTCAGTGACAACTCTCAGTCTCAACAACCTCTTTTACTACTTCCTCCTTTTCTTCTCTCATATAGACTTCAGTTTCCCCTCTTTTTCATCACTTAAAAATTCCCTTGTCTCAGTCACTTCCCTCTTAGAGAAATATGCACGCATTACGATGTCACTGCACCAGTAGCGGCTCACGCCCCGCCCCGGGGTCTCTAAACAAATGTTTGCGCTGCTCTGATGAGATGAATATCAAGGAGCGATGGGGAGACTAGAGGCAGGAGTTCTGAGAAATCAAGAGAAAGAAAAAACAGCTGGAAATGGAGTAAGAAAGCACATAAAATAAAACCATAATACTGTTGCAAGTGAGATAAAGGTCAATGGATTTCAAAATGTCAAATGACAAAAGGATAATTTCCCTTCCAGGTTTCAGTTAGCACAGTTTAGTTGCTGCCAAGTTTTAAATGTTTCTGACTTCATGAAAAATTTTAGTCTCATATTAGCAGTTTATTATCAATTTATTCAAGTTTATATTCATAGCCTCATAAATGTCAATCAGCACCTTAAGTGATGTGAAAATTTTTGGTAGATAGATTATATCTTGGGTATAATGATTGTGCTTTGACTCAAATATATAGGTGCTCAAAGCTCTAGTGAGGGGCAGTGAGGAGGCAGCGTTGCTGGGAGGTGAGGGTGGCAGGTGGATACTCAATTCTTCAATATTCCCTGCTAACTGCTACTTTCTGGATAATGAAAATGTCCAAATCACAAATGATGGTGATACTCTGGATATTTAACAGACTTTTATTGAGTTTCTGTATGTGGCAGGCATTGTACTAGATATATATACATATATACTGAGAGTACATAATGTTTTTTGTTGTTTTTTCTTTTTAAAATGAGACATGTACGGCTTTATTTAATAATCTGTAAAAGTCATACTCTGGCAGAGTGACACATTCCTTATCTCGGAAGATATTTTTATGCAGTGCATTCATATGTGCGTACTTATATTTTACAATATTATTGATATTTGAATTTGCCATATTATGAATTGTATACATTAACATTATATATTATATATAATTCCACATGAGCTCATGAAGCCTCATGTACAAAGGTTTGCAAACATTAATGAAAATATGTGATATATTAAAACAATTTCAGAGCAAGTCCTTCCAATAGCAAAATTTAAATAATCAAGATTTGTGTAATTCAGTCCTTTCTTTCCCTGGAAATGTAGTTATAGCAATTCAGCTACCCATATAATGCTTCTCACAATTTGAATGTGAAAAACTTTAAGGCAAATTGTTAGAATTATAATGGACTTCAACCTAAGCTTCAGAGGAGAAAAAATTTTTCTTGTTTAGATTGAACTTCCCTCAGGAAAAGAAAAACAGATCCACAATAATGTTTCAACTCAAGATTAATGGGACTAATAATAACAAAAACAACAACAATTATAATATAACCAATTAGCCAATTTGGGACAAAGGAGTATAAAACATTGAGTTTTTAAGTGTCCTGGGCCCTGTAGGATACAGGAAAGGGATGAAGTATAAACAATAATAGGACAACAACGATTTTACTGTGGATCAGAATTGAATTAAGTATTCTCATATATTAGCTCATTTGATGCTCACAGAAGCCCTATGAGATAGTGTGGAAATTTTTTTAAATAAATAAATAAACAAAACAAGACAAAAAGACATGGTGTGGAGTCTATCTGCAAAGTTCCCTGAGAGCTCTCTGAATTGCCCAGAAATAAGTTAGATGGAACCAGAATCATTGCCCTCATCCAAGAAGGAGAGGCTGCATTTTTCTACAGGTGCTCCCTGGGTCTCCAAGTACTGAGCAGGTGGCATTTCCCATCACTCTCCTAAACAGTTGGCATCTAAGCTGTTATTACATTGTAATTACATACAACACCAGGTGAACTCACAGAACATCATGTCACCCACTGTTAAGGTTATTCTCATGCTCGTTGCATTAAAGGGAGAGCAACAGACCATAGGGTGCCTTCGCTGGAACACAGCCACAGTGGGTCCAGTAAGCCCCAGCTCCAGCATTCATCTCTGCAGAAAGCCAGAAGACCTAGGTAACTAAGTGCCTCTTCTTGATGACACTTCACTTGTAAATTTCCCTAGAATGACCTGTTCCTTGTATCTACACTATGTGGCATTAGGGGTTGGTGAAATTAAGTAACTTGAAAAATCAACAAGAAGTGTGAGAGCTACATTACAAATCTTGGTTTATCTAATTCCAAAATAATTCTGATGAGTAAGATTAACATATCCAAAGTCATGCTCTTACTAAGTTGTGCTGCTAGATATTCAACCAGGTTTGTCAATTCAGAAGCCAGTATTTGTCGTCACAGTGCAATCTTTCTCAAAGAATGAACTCAAGACCATCTTCACCATAATGACCATGGATGCTTGTTACTGTATCAGTTTTAGAGGACCTGATTCAGATTTACAGAATCATTACTTCTGGTGATAATGACCTCAAATCTGCAATTCTTAATAGGCTCCCCAGGTGGTCCCAATACACTCAAAAAAGTTTAAGATGCATTGTTTTATAGAAATTATCCTGAACTTGTCACGAGAGCCTATGTGTGTATGGGGCTTCTAGGGTATATGGGGCTTCTAGGGCTGTGCAAGGCAAAGGCCAGACCACCCATCTTGTCTGAGCTGAGTAGGTCATGAAGAGAGTTGATCTGTCAGAGAGTCCTCTGTGAAGCCTAACGTTCTGGCATCAGTAGTGGAAAAAAGAAAAGAGGAAGGTTTTATATCACAGAAGCTTTTCAGACCCTATGGGAAGATCCACCTGCAACTCTTAAAATAAGTGATTTCTGATACATGAATTGAAGAAACAGCCTTGACTTTGACCAAGAAAGGTCCAGGGGGCCGCCCGGTGGCGCAGCGGTTTAGTCCGCGCTTGGCAGCCCGGGGTTTGCGAGTTCGGATCCCGGGCGCCCGCGGACGCACTGCCTGTCAGCCACGCCGTGGCGGCGTCCCATATAAAGTAGAGGAAGATGGGCACGGATGTTAGCCCGGGGCCGGTCTTCCTCAGCAAAAAGAGGAGGATTAGCAACTGATGTTAGCTCAGGGCTGGTCTTCCTCACACACACAAAAAAAGAAAGGTCCGGGGAAGCGTGTATGACCTCCTGGGAGGGCGACAAAAATACTGAGGGCTATTCTGTGCCACTATCAGGTGGATAGGGAGAAGTTCCAGTAAAAGCTTTAAGGGCAAGAGCTGTAATTTTCTTCTTCCTTCCCTGAGAAAGTAAACAAAGTTGTTAACCTGCTCCTACAATCCAGGGAGAGCCAGTGACGAACTGACAAAAACCTGGCCCAGACGTGCACTGAGGCAAGACACGGTAGATGCGCCACAGTCACGATGTGTGGGAACCTTTACCAGCCCGAGGACGGTGCTCCTGTTCGTCTCATATTTTATTCACCTGCTCCTTCCTCTCGAGTCTCACCAGAGAGAACTCGGGCTTCGCTTCAAAAGAAGCTTGAACAGAAGCATGTGACTGAGAAATATTTCACCTAATTCCCCGGTGTTAAGCATGTCAAAAATCAAACCTTCCCACACGCTGTTATAAGTCACTCTGCCTAAAACAATAGGAAATATGCTATTCGAATGCAACACCAATTGCTATGAATTCCAAACGACCAAGTGAAAGTCACATGCAAGCCTTGGAGGGAGATATAATTTCATGGTACTTTTTGAGGACCTATAAATTTTGAAAAAATAAGTGGGGCATATCTAACATGATGGAAAACCAGATAAAAGATGATTAGACACTAGAAAAGAGTCAAATAAAAAATACATTTTACTCATTCTGTACAGTGCCTGGCACATAGAAGATGTTCGGTAGTTTTTCTAATGAATCCGTGAATAAATTCCAAGATCCCTACAGTTATTACTGCAGGTCCTCACTATAGTTAGCCCCCACCTTTGACATCATAAGAAAATACAAAATCAGTGAAGGCCCATTGAGTCATGCCTTTATCATTGGGCTGGACAAAAGCTTCCACATATACTGGCTAAACATATTCAAGCTTTGGTGATTAGCCAATTTACTTGCATATTAGTTTTTTATTTTTAATCCATTGTTCTAAAGAAAGAATATGACATTTTCTCCCTGGTGAGTCACTAATTCAGAGTGAGAATGAAAATGGGAGTGGCTGTGTGTAGGACTGTGTTTGGGGTAATGAAATTTCAGTAAACAGATTAGCGAGATTTCTCCTAGGATAGCTATCAAAAGCCATGCAATATCTAGGTCAAGAACAAGATGCACTCTAAATAGGGAGCTTGTAGAAACTTAAATGAGGTCTCAGCATCAGTAAGAAATTTTGTGTTCCACTATAATTATGTTATCAAAGTGAAAGATGGCTTAGTGAGAAATGGCCATAAAAATGAATTGCTAGAATTATGTACTTAAGAAAGAAGATATATATGGATTTCTTTGTTTACTGACAGTAGGAAGAACATTGAATTTCTATTTTGCAACCTTTAAAGTCTTTGAATTGCAAAGGATCTTTCTCTTAATACCATCTTTGCCGGCATTCATCAGGAGATATCCCAAGCATTTCCTTGACCTGGTCATTTTATGCCTCTGCTTTTATTTCAACTTCCAATTTATTAACTCGTCCCAAACAAGATTTTATGACTATGTTTTTGGGGTTCCTTTTTCCTCATTTAATCTCTTTTTAGAGATGGCAAATAGTATTCATATGCCAGAAACCAACGGATGTTGGTTAACGTGTACATGCATACACACGCACGCCTATTTTCTAAACCATGCTAATATTGTCATCTCGGGTGATAAAGAAACAAATAAATAAATAGGCTCCAATTTTTTAAGATAATTTAGTAAAATCTATGGAAGAAAAAAATCTATCTTGGTTTTGTCTATAACCTGGCTCCAGAAATTCTGGCCTTTCCCATCTTTTCCAATTAACATTAAGAATGTGTTTCCTTATATTTTTTCTGGAACAATAAGTAGTAAAGTTCTCCCAATTCTCCCTCCAAAATCATGAACTGTTACTTGGTTAATATTTGAAAACTTCTACATAAAATACATTTGTGTAATGTTTATAAAATAGCACAGCCCTAAAGTGGTTTTCGAGTGCACCCAAACCTTATCATGGCCCTCAATGTTACCATCCTTCCTCTTGGACAGTATCATCTGGCCATTGTGGGTTCCTTTCTGGTCCTTAAACATAGGAAAATTTTATCTTCTCTGGGTCCCTGACTTGAATGTTCTTCCCTCAGATCGCTGCAACTTTTTCTGCAGTATAGCTTTCTAAGTGTGAAATTGCAATATCAAAGGACTTTAAATATTCATAGATACATTCAAATTGCTTTCAACAAATTCTGTCAAGAACTGTGATGAGTCTGATATTTTACCCTACTAGCAAGTCAGCCTACCACAGTTTCATAAATGCTGGCAGAAGACATGAGACTCCTAAATCAGAGACACAGGACTTTGCTGCTCATGCCACAACAGGGCAATGCAGAGTGACCCAAGTGAATTCTACACATGCAATGGAACCCTGAGTTTAGGAAACTCCAATTTTTTAAAGGGTCCATAGCAAACCCGCTCAACCTTTGAGCCAGAAGAAAACATCATCTTCATTACCCTGGGCAGTAAACAAATCTGTCCTCCTCTCCAGGGGTAGACACACTGTATTTTCCAAGAGGGTTTGCTCTACAAACATTCTTGAAAAAGTTGTCTGAAACAGAAGCTGTCAGTTCCTCTGTTCACAAAACTTACAGAAATGCAAGAGGCCCATCGAGAATTGTCTTCCACAGTGTTGCATCAACGTACACTTTTACTAACAGCAGAATCCAGTATTGGAAGTAAGGATGATTAAAACTAAGTGTAAGAGGAGTTGACCAGCACTTTACTCAAGAGGAAATTTGGGAGTCTGAGTGGTGGATTTAGTCAAAGTACTCAATCAATTTGAATCCTTCACAGGAAATGGAGTACAGAAAATGCTTGCAAGAGTTTTATACCATAGAAATGGCATACCTCTCATCTTCCCATACCGCATTGATCAGAATTCAGTCACAGGGCTTCCATTAACTGCAAGGGAGGCTAGGAAATGTAGGTTAACCAGGTTCTCAGGAGTAACAGGAAACAGAATTTGTTGAACATAAGGCTCCTCAGGGAGTCTATGTGATTAAAGCCCTGTATGATCCCCCCATACTCCTTCCTTACTAGGTTTTGCATATCTGGGCAAATCTCTCCTCATTTCCACCACCAGAAGACCTCTTCTTCAATGACACATTAGTAAGGGGTAAGGATATGTGTACTACCAATAGAGGAACAATAAGACAGAATAAAGAAATTTCTCAGGTAATAAAAGATATACAGTGACTTCACTCAAAAATGTGAATTTTTTCAGTCAACCAATCTTAAGGGTTTCCTGAACTTGAAAATATTGGTTGGAAATTACTTTTAATACCAAAAAGAAATAGAAGATATTGCAAGACAGGGGCATTGTCTACAAGGCACTTCACCTTTAGCCCTTCCCGCTAAAGACTTCTAAAGAAAATAGAAGTGGGGCTCCAAGGCTCAGTTTTGAACTCCTTTTTTATTAAGAAGTGCATATCTACAGAGATTTTTTTAATTGCCTTGCCACCTCAGTGTCTTCTCTGTAAAGAAAGAGATTTCTCCCCCTGCTTATTTACCTGTTAGAGATCTTTTCTTCCATCATCAGGTTCTAAACTCTCTGCCATCTTCCTGGGAGGTCACAGCAATTTCTTAATTATGTTTAATACTTTAATCATTTTCAAAGTGCTTCTGTAAATGTACTGTCTTAGTCAGCTTGAGCTGCTATAAAAAAGTACCATAGACTGGGTGGTTTAAATGACAGACATTTATTTCTCACTTTATGGAGGCTGGAAGTCCAAGATCAGGGTGCCAGCATAGTCATGTTCCATTGAGGGCCCTCCCTGGCTCGCAGGTGGCTGCCTTCTTGCTGTATCCTCACATGGTGAAAAGAAAGAGCTCTGGTGTCTCTTCCTCTTCTTATGAGGACACTAATTCCATCATGGGGGCTCTAACCTCATGGCCTCATCTAAACCTTATTACCTCCAAAGTCCCCATTTCCTACTACCATCATGGTGGGGTTAAGGCTTCAACATATCAATTTAGGGGGGACACAAACATTCAGTTCATAACATATTAATGCTTTGATGTAACAGGCTGATAGCATGAATATGGCATATGAGTTGGTTTGAAAATAACTAGTCATGTCTCAAATTGCTTCCAGTATGCTGTTTTACATGATTCCTTCACTTCTTTCTATGTGTCGTAGACCTGGGGTTGAGTGAGTAACAGAGGAAATGCAGGATACTGACCTAAGTGGGCAGCAATTTTCTGTGATAACCAAGTCTGGTACTCTGGGAGAGTTGAATTCTCTTGCATAGCACTCATGACCTCTCCCGTGTGGTCAAGGGAATGTTACATGGAGTTCTATTATGAGCAAGACCTCAGGACGAAGAATCCAGGATAACTGATCTGAACTCAATTCCCCAGGACCTCTGGGTAGCAGCTATGTGACTCCGGATAACCTGTAATTTCTCTTGGTGTCTTTTTTCCTCTTCTATTAAAAAAAGATTCATTAGTTTAAATAAACCTTAAGGTCCCTTCAAACTAAGATCCAGTGACACAATAAATATGATCCATATTTTATTGTTAATGAGTATCTTTTATAGAAGCAAAATCACCCACCACCTAGAAAGAGGAAAAATAAATCTTAAAACATATCAAGTAATCCAAGATAATCCTTTTTCAATTTGTAGTTGCTCCAGATACCCTTTTCAAAACGATTTGCTTTTCACTGGTGCTCTATCCCCAGCCATCACCCACATCTACCAACCAAGTATGATCCTGTAAGAAAGAAAGGAGTATAGAGGTTCACCCCAAGCAACCCACAGAGCTCTTCCCTCCATGGGTGCTGGAGTTGGGCAGAACAGGCGTTCAGATACCCACTCAGTTATCACAAACCAAAATTTTAATCTGTCTAAAACATTTCTTCCTCATTTATATTTTGGGGCTGATAGAATCTAATGGGGAAGTCAGCATCAATGAAATAGTCATGCTAATAGTTGCAGAATTATAGCTGTGATAAATATTAAGAACCATTTTAACACTGAGCCCTGACTTAGACTGGTAAGGCCAGGAAAGCTTTGGAAGTAATTTCAGAGCTGAGATAAGAAGGTGAAGAAGACAATGTGCCAAGCTAAAGGAACATACATTTAAAGGCCCCAGAAAGCATGAAATGCTCCAAGGGAACAAAAGAAAATGTAGCAAGCAAAAAGAAGTAAAGTGAAGGATGAGGATGGTTCAAATCAGGCAGGGTGACCATACAATTATCATCCAAACCAAGACACATTTGGGTATAAATAGGGACAATTTTAATAATTATTCCAGGACAACAGGCATAAATCAGTACTGTCCCTAGAAAACAAGAGAATTGGAGAGAGAGACGCCTATTAGGAAATTATTGATACAAAATGTTAGAAGAGCCGGAAATATTACAACTGAATGCCAGAAGGTTTTGGTGGGGAGGGAGCAGTAGGTAAAAGTAAACTTCTCCTTCCTCTTTGGCAGGAAACCTGCCTTTCCTTCTAGCAGGGAATAGATGAATCATTTTTATGGTCCAACCCAATTTACATGTGAGCTTTTTCATTAAGGAAGCAAAATAGACATTAAACATTACCGTTGGTGTGCCAGTGAAGATGTCCAATCAATATTTCTGTGTGTGTAGATTTTACTCTAAGAAATATTTGTCCAGGAAATGTAATTAACAGGCCCCCCTACAGGTTTCAGATGTTTATAATATCCCTCTAATTTTCAAAAAATTGCAACTTCCTTTAACATAGGAATCAACAGTCATTCACACCCAGAGTTAATGCTAATTTCAGAGGCAAAGACAGCTTCAAGGTTAATGCATCCAATCTGTTTTGCTCATCTGTTTCTACCTAAATCTTAGCTACAGCTTGAGAGTTGAAAAGGAAAAGAGGATAAAACAGAGAGAGAAGGAAGAAGGGAGGGGGCGGTGGGAGGGAAGAAGGAGGTATTCATCCATATACATCAATTTGTTTGCCTTCGTGTTTCTGTGAGAAAAGGTAAGCTAGGAACAAAATCAAGTGAACTCAAACTGAATGCTTTGTGCTTGGCTTCTAGAAGGAAATCAGAAGGTTCCCATGGGGTTGAGTTGCATAAACTTGAGTTGGCATCTTTTCTGGAGTCAGACTCCAAATTGTGAAAAGGAAATTTTAAATAGGCTTGAGAAAAATAACTGAGCATGTTAGTAAGACTGGTAAGTGGAAGTAACAACTAGGAATGCACTTATTTCAGAACAATTTTTATGATGAAATATTGAGCTTCTGTTACAATAAATCTCTCTCTCCCCTCTCTCTCTTTTTCTCTCTCCCCTACTCCCCACCACCCTGCACCCTTCCCCTTCTCTTTCACAGTCATCCACAGACAGGGTTAGCCCTCAACCCAAGGGTGAGAATAGAAATATCTGCTTTGACCCCTTTCATCTTCCCTTTCTGGTCACACCTCTCAGGGCTGTTTGGCTGCCCTTGGCAAGGCCTAGGCATGTCTGAGGCCATTGGGGCAAACCTGAAGTTTAATATGTTCTCTTTCCTGCATCATCAAAGTGGTCATTTCTTTAATAGCCTAATACCATTTACCAGATAATAAACTTATTGAGAAAATATATTCTACTAAGATATGAGTAATGATGTTATATGCTACCCTATCCTATCCACTGTTTATCAGAAGAATGTACATTTTTTAAAAAGCTGTAGGGAAAAGTAAAGCAAAGGAGTAAATCTCAAATTTCGAATATGGAATATCAGACACTGTGGAATTGAGTGGAAAATTATGTATAAATATGTATGTTTATATATGTACAGCATACACAAAGAGTATAGATTCCATGAGCTAACATGATATAGAAAATACTAATTTGTTGAGTGTCTACTGCTCCAGGACCAACCTGGACCAGCCACCAAGTAAATGGTAGTGAGTAAAGCAGAAGTTCTCTTCACTCTAGTAAGTGTACAGTTTCTCAAAAGTAAGACCTATTACATAAGCAAATAAATGAGTGCTTTTTCTTTTTATAAATGAAACAAGCAGAATTCTGAAGAGTAAAATAAGGGTAATGTAGGGAACTTACTTAGGCAGAGTGGTAAGGAATGGCTTCTCTGAGGCAATAGTAACGTGAGTAAGAGTCACCAAGCCAAACTTGAAGTCATCCCACTGTTTATGTGTTGGCATGGTTCCTTCTAATCACTAATCCATGCATGTGTATCTGTGTGTGTGTTACAGTTTAGGGTATCTTTTCATTTTCTGCTTTTTTTTTCCCCTCCAATCAGCATGTCAAGAGCAATTTCCCATATTGTATTTTTTCATAAATATTTTTAGAGGTTGTTTGGTATTTTCTCATAGAGCTCTCCTTAATCTACCAAACCATTTAGAACATCTGTTTCTATTGTTCCACTACTAGGAATAACACTTTGGAGAATATCTTAGTAGGTAAACATTTGTATTTCAGATTAGTCCCTAGGATAGATTCCTAGAGTTGGAATTACTGGATAAAGAGTATGGCCATTCACTATCTGGAACAAAATGCTATTAGTGTAGGTGAGTAATTATCTTATGATACTCTTAACAAAATTGTTATGATTTTTAAATTTTTTTAATTAAAAAAGCTAACATGAAAGTTTGCGTTTTGATTTGCACTGGTTTGACGTCTTTGAGTATTGACTAACCCGGATTCCAACTGAAATACCTTGGCAGCAGATGTTTCTTGAGGGACTGACCTAAGGAAATGGACAGCAGTTATACACAGTGGCCACAGCTCACCCCCATAGGCCAGATCCTTAGAACCCCAGTCCTCCCAAGCCTGTTCCACCAGCTTCAAGAGCCAAACAAAGGTCTCCTCCAGGGTGAGATTCTGGACTGCCCAAATCTGTCCTGCCACATCTGGGGAACTTCAAAAAGCTTGATTCTCCACTTGCCTTTGAGAGACATTTCTTGGACTCTGATATGTTTCAGAGGGGGGAGGGACAGGAGGCAACATGGATGGTCATGAATGGGGACTCTCTCTTGCACCTCCAGCTCTCACAAGTTTATCAGCTCTTACTCTCTCCTCCCTCAGGGAAAGCACCTTCCACATTTAGTCCTTGCCTGAGAAGTACATTTAGAGGCATTACCAACCAGAAGCCCATAGAAGACCTGCCTATGGCATCCTCATAGAAGAACATCAGTTCCCTGACCTCCAGACCTACTGAATCAGAATGTTTTAGCATCTGGAATCTTGAAATCTATACTTCAAAATGTTCCTCAGTTGAGGCTGATGTGTATACCTGCCTAAAAACCATCGAGTTAAGAGTGCCCAGTTTACTCCTTAAGGCTTGGGGATTTTCACCCAAGAGTCAGCTCTCTGTCCAGTCTCTAAGCATCAATCAGCTCTTGAAACCCTATGTCAACAGATCCCCAGAAGACCCAATCCACCATCATTCTACACAATGCTGAACTGACAAATGTACCTAGTTTAGGATCTCAGGAAATCCCCCTTTCTATATATGAACAAAGGAAGGTGAGGGGGGAGCAATTACCCAGGGAAAGCTAGGCAGTAGGGTCCAAAACTCTTCTTATCCCAATTACCTGAATAATTAATATAAAGTCAAACTAGGATATGATTTCATTGTCCTAAATTGAAAATGTATATTATGAAAGTTAATCCAATTCATGTGTTGTAAGAACACAATCAAACCAACATAACCCCAAAAGACACGATGGATACCACAGACGTAACTTCATTTTGCAAAATCATTTAGGCGTTACCTTCGGTCGGTGCTGGGTATCAGTAGGAAATTTCACATTGACTAGAGGGGTGTCTTTGTTCATGTCCAGTCTTTTAGCCCTAAGCATCTTTGCTGTAGACATCTTTGCTGCAAACATTTTTGCCACATAACTAAGGCAATTTTGTCACTAAAGGTAAAATAATGAAAATTAAAAGAGGAACATTAAAAAGAATGTAATGAAACATAAAAAATGAATAACAAAATTAAAAAGACTATTGCCTACAAAATATTTGAATGTGTTTGAAATGTGTGTAGATTCATGGCAATACTGCATAAATAACTGATTTTATTTTGTGGGTTGTACCTAAGCACTTGTCTTCAAAGTCTTTCATTCATGTCATTATTATACATTTCTTTTTCCCTTATTGATTTGTCTCCTCGTTCAGCATCCATCACACTTTTGCTTTTTCACTAAAATGTCTTCCTTCATTAAGAAAGAGATCAGTTTCCAAATACTAGGATGTGTATTTGTAGCTGAGCTTTGTATTGCATTGTCAACGCCTTCTACACTGTTTGTTCTTGACATATCGTCACATGTCCATTGACAGACGTTCCAAAACCCAATGGGAAATGTGGGTTCAACTCTGCGCCACTGTATAGACCATTATATGGAGATAAGATTTAGATAGTATAAAAATGGGAGTTCTGCATCAGTGGAGAAACGAAAACAAACTGTCAACCAGTTGAAATCAAACTGTCAATTGGTTATTTTATCTTTTACGGTCACATTGCTTTACAGCCAATTAGTTGTATGGCGAAAACGTTTGAGGTAAAAATGCTTGTGGCAAAGATGGTTACAGCAAAAGTACCTAGAATTGTCTTTGCTGCCTTGTTGACATGCCAAGGAACCATTTTTAAATCTTGCTAAAAAACTCATCAGATGTTGAACGGCATTCTCGAGACACCAAGTTAAGTGGAAAATCAATACCTGAGCCCTAAACAAAAATGAGGCTAGTATTAACAATTAATATGTAAGATATTAAAAAAACTATTTTGTTTCCAGTTTCCCAGTTAATACCTGTTACCAAATCAGACATATGTCTTCACTTTATTTTGAGCAGTGTTACTTGTTCAGAAGGAGAACCTCACTGTGGTGGTTGGTAACTCAGTCTTCCAGCTGTGTGTGACCTGTTGTGGTTGGGCACTCAGAACAAAGTCCGGAGGCCTCATGCAGCATGTAGCCATCCTTGTCCGGCCGCACCTCCCACCACTATCCTTATTTTCCACCTTCCCTACACACACACTTGGCATCTCCCATGTGAAACAATCTGAATTTTATTTAGGAACTTGTGTGTTTTCCTTTTCTTCCTTTACATTTTTTCTACCTAGGATTTGAAGCAAGCCAGGGTATACACTAAATCTGCAGGGTCTTCCCTAACCACTCAGCCATAAGTTGTCCTCCCCTCATTGAAACTCTCTATTACTTACTAAACATGCCCTGATTTACCCTGTATCATACAGGGTAAATGTCTCATCGTTAAAAAGACTTTCAGAAATCTAAGGCTTAAATCTATCTTGATTATAAATTCTTATTTTTGCACTGCATCTTTACCGTGCTTCTTAATCTCCTCCAGAATCTGAGCAAATGGAATTGAATTCTGTGTACACAGTAGGTGTCAATATATGAAAAGACAATAAGCACAATATTAATAATAATGAAATAATAGCAATTACCATTTTATTGTGCATCTATTAAGTGCCAGACACTTTTCTAGGTACGTTGAATATGTCATTCCATTTAATAATCACAAAATCCTCTTTAAATATTATCTCCACATTCTCCAGGTGAGGAGCATCTGTATAAGTAACAGATAGCTTTTACACAGATAGCTTTTACACAGCAGACACTCTCAGCTCGGAGGGGTGCTATGCTATGGAAGCTTTCTGGATCTGAAGCAGACTGAGAAAGTACAGATGCACATATCCCATTTTCTTTCCCTTGTCTACCATTCCTCGATGACTCATCCTTTCTTCTTCCTCTCCATGTTCATAAATTTATTTATGGCCAATTGAAATTTACTACATGCAAGGGTCTGAGATTAAATAGATGAAGAAGGCAACAAAGATGTGATTAGCTCCCTCAAGGAGCCCACATTTGGTTGTATAAGTGTCTTTTTAGACATGTAATGATAATAAAATACAGTACAGAAATATAAATATCTGATATTTGCTCTTCCTTATTTCACAAGTTTTTTGTAAGAAGCACACAGGAAAATAAGCGTGAAGCATGAAGAAAGAGCTGTATGAATTCAAGCTGTTGCTGAAATCCGCTAACATGCATATTCTGGTGACGCCCTGGAAATCAACCAGACCTAGGCAAGAAAAAAAGGCTGACTCTCATGTGAAGGGCCATCCCTGACAGTCTCTTCTCCCAGCATCTGCCACTGGGAAGACATTCACCTGATCCTTAAGAGAGCCTTAGGACATGCTTGCTTTTGTATGGCCTCTGACTCCACTGCTTTCCACTGCACCCTGCTTGACGAAATCTTATAATATTCAGCTCAGTTCCTCCAGGGACCTTCACTGCTCTTAGCCCCTTCTCCACTTGGAGTGTTGCTATTCTATTCTCATCACAATGGCCTGGTGACATCAGTCATTCAGGAAATGTTTGTTGAGTAAATAGATGATGAATATATATATTTGCTTTTTTGTAGGGAAGACCAGCCCTGAGCTAACATCTGTTGCCAATCCTCCCCTTTTTGCTGAGGAAGACTGGCCCTGGGCTAACATCCGTGCCCATCTTCCTCCACTTTATATGGGACGCCACCACGGCATGGCTGACAGGCAGTGCGTCGACAGGCGCCCGGGATCCGAACTCGGGAACCCCGGGCTGCCAAGCAGCGGACTAAAACGCTGCGCCACCGGACGGCCCCTAAATAGATGAATATTTTAAGCATGTGTTTTCATTCTAATGTTTTGGCATCTGGAGCCTTACAGACCCTGAGGAGACTGCCCTTCCCAGGGCTAGACAATTCCTAGAGAGAGTAAATAACTAATCTGTAAGCACACCTTTCATATGCAAACTAACCTATCCAGAGCCCACACCCCAATCACCTCATTTATTCAGTTCTCACACTCTGGGCCACTATCTACCTGCCTGCCCTTATCACTCCAAGTCTAGGTATCACACAACTAGAGACAGCTCCACACCCGTTCAGAGGCTGCTGAAGTTATTCAAACTAGCCCACCCCAAGCCTGCTTACCCTGCCTCACCTATTCCTTCCTGCAGGAACCACAATAAAGCCTCCTGCCCATGTTTTTCCCTCACTCCTTCTGCCTCCTGACTGACCCTGGTGCTTCTCTGTGTGGCCCTATGTGGTCTGACATGACCTCTCCTCTTGGGGACTATGAGTATCAAACTATCTTTTCAATGGCAATCATCTTCTTATCTGTTGGCCTCACTAAACCCGGATAATAAAAACAACCTACATTTTTTAAAAACCTACATAAAAAAAATCATGAATGCGTGAATGGATGAATGCTGAGGACTTACTGGGCCTATCAAACATACCTGCACTCCAGTAGTTGTCTATTCTTGGTTCATATCAGTTCTGCAACATTTTTTGAACAAGACACTGTGCTTGATACAAGGAGTCAAGAGATGAATTAAACCTGATTCTTGCCCTCAAGTGGCTGACAGTCCAGGGGAGGAATTCACACACCAAGGAGTAAGGATTCTGATACAGGCCAATGTTGGTTTGTAAGCTGCCCGCCCCCCCCCCCCCCCACAGGGAGGGCAAGCTAAGACCAAAGGAAGAGGCAGACCACTCTGGATTGGTAGGTGGCAGGTTTAATAAACAAGGGAACTCATGAGGTTTGTCTTGGGTGGCCACAAGATGAGTAGATCTCCGCATCCACCTGCCAAAATCTTAAAGTTCATATAAAGGCCTTAACTGGGTTCAGTCACGTATTCAGTCCAGATGGTCTCAATTAACACCTTACTCTATTCAAGGCTATGTCCTTGTAACAGCTCCCACTGTGGAAACAGTAGGCAGAGCATGCATTCCAAGGACAAGGGAGGGAGTGAGGAGCCTCTGATTGCCCAGGTCCAGCTCAGGTCAGCCAGCAGTTACATCCTCTTGATGCGACCAATAGCCAACACCCTGGACTCAAAATTCTCCACTGAAGCAAAATGTCTTTGAGATACCATAGAGGAAACGTATGACAGGAGCCAAGTCTGCATGTGGAGCAAGGGTTGCAAGGCAAGAGGAGAGGAACAGAAGCAAGAAGGCAGACTTTTCAGTGAAAAGCTAATATCCAGGCTTATTCTATAAATCTTCCTACCTTTGTTATGCTCCTGGTTGGTGTGCTGGGAAAAAATTAAAATCTTCACTAAATATTGATTTTGGTGAAGATTTCTCTCTTCTTTCTAGTAGAACTGCATTTCATTCATTCCTTCATTTATTCATTCAATTGGTTAATTTCAACAGAGCATGTACAAGGTTTAATGTTAAGCTAGAAAGCATGACTTTGCTCTTCTTCAGGAGGTAAACATGGAAGAAAATGAAATTTGATGACGAGACATGTTCAAGAAGTAGAGGAGGAAAAAGGAAAGAACAAATCAACACTGATAAAGACAATGAAGTTTTCTAAGAGGAGATCATGCCTAAGAAGGTTCTTGAAGGATAGTAAAAGTTTGCCAGGTAAAGTTTGCACAGAAAGGTTTTGTGGAGAGAAATTTGCATACCCAGATGCTGCGGGTATGCTGGCCACCAGTGGGATTCAGTGGAACACTCGTATCCCAGCATTTTCATCATTTCCACTCGTAAGACAGGGTGCTTTCTCTGTCTTTGTTTGGATAAGTACTATTAAAAGTGTTGTAGGGCAAACATTCATATTTATGCTGTATTTAACTTTTCATTAATAATAAATTCAGGTGAAGTAGCATTGTTATTAATATTGATCAACCTTCCAATTGAAAGCACAGATGTCAGGGATTTTTTTTAAATGGGTTCAGTTATATTTAATAGTGCTGTTGATGAGAGAAAACCTAATGAAAACCAACAGATGGTCTATTTAATATCGCTCCTGGCTTTGAAACATGTGCCAAATGTGATACACACAAGGACTTGACAGGGCTGTTACTGGAAGCCTTTAATTACAACTATTTGCACTCCTGGGCCAGCTGAAATTGCTAAAATAATACTGCAACTCTAACACTGGTCAAGCCAGAATTTAAACAATACCCGTTTTGTGATATTGTTTGTGGCATTGTATTTTTAAGTGACCTCTATAGACAGTTTTCCTGACAGGTTTTGGGGTTGGTTTTTTTTTTTTTTGGCTTGTTTTGTTTTTGTCAAGGAACGGAAGCCAGCAGCCAAGATGAGCTCAGATGGTCCCCTTTCCACATACCAACATATTTGGTCTGGAATGTGAACATCGTCTCCAAGGTCAAGAAGAGGTATGGATCCCTTTATTATTAAGATTAACTCAATTACAGAGACAGCTCAGCTGAGGTAAACTGCCAAAGAAATGACTAATTAATAATAATAGTGACACTAGCAACTACCCCTGTTATGAACTTTGCTAGGCACTTGACAAATATTACCACTGCTTCTCACAACAACCAGAAAAGTAGAGATGAAGACACTGAAGCTTAGAAGGGTTCACTATCAGGCTCAATACCACACAGCTTATAAGTGGTGACCCAAGCAGGTAAATTAACCAGTATAAGAGCAAGATAGACTAGTCAATTAAGGCAGGATAGCATGTCATATGAAGAAGAAGGAGAAGAAGGAGGAGGAGGAGGAAGAAGTGGAGGAGAGGGGAGAAAGGAGGAAAAGAAGAAGAAACAGAAGAGGAGAAGAGGGAGAGGGGACAGGAGAGGAGGAAGAAGAAAAGAAAGTGGAAGAGGAAGAGGAATAAGAATACAAAGAAGAAGAAGTTCAACCAGAATGTACACAAAAGAAGATAATCCTCTATTTAAATTGCTTTAGAAAGAAGAAAGCAGGAAATGCTCAGGTACCTGATCTCTTCACCTGCCCTCCTCACTGGGCTATCTCCACCCTATGGCTGCCTGCTAGAGTCTGGGGAAGAGAGTGCTGGTCCATGACGTCTCATTCAGGAGACATGGCAAAGAAAGAGCCTAGAACACTACAGACATATGAATGGCTTGAAAAATGGTTCACATTTCAGGTGAAGATGCCTCAGCTGTCCAGAAGGTCAGATGGCCACCCACTGGTTCATGGGGAGCCCCTTAGAATGGAGACACCTGCAGATGACACCAACAGTACAGAAAGGATGATATTATTGGGATTAGAGCACATGGGATCAAACAGGCCTCTCTATGAGCCTCATGAGAAATAATGCAGGTTACAAATCCGACCATCTCTAAAGCACTCTAGAAAATAGTCCTCCCTCACCTGGCCTGCTCTGATAGTCTCCTCATCTGAAATGGGCAACAAATCAATATTAACTGGGAGGATAGAAAATAGTCTATTTTTTGTTAAGTCTATAGAGTATTTAAAAAGAAAAATATATGTTATTTTCTGCACAGCATAAAACAGTGGTAAATGTCAGAAGGAAATGATAAAGTCTGCATTTTTTACACCTAATAAACCAAGAAATCCTCAACAAAAATATAATCAAAAGTAGTTTACCACTTGGAAATTTAAAAATATCCTTCTAAAAAAACCCGGCTCAAAGGAGAAATTTAAGGTGAAATTCTATGAAATTCTGTGAACAAATGAATTGTTCATTCATTTATCTGTGCTCGAAAAAAGTGCACCTGAACAAGGGCAAGGCAGGAATTAAAATTTGTAAAGAAGAGATTGTTTTATATCCCAACATATGGGATAAATAGTACTCAGAGGACACTTTGTATTCCTAAAAATATATATTATTAGTAGGATTGCTATTAATAAAGAGGAGGGGGAGGAGGAAAAAATAAAGAAGAAAATACAGAAAGTTTTATAGCTGAGTTCTATCTAACTTTCTAAACATCATCATCATCATCACCACCATTACCATTAACATTTTCTTTTAATTATTTTAACTATCTCAGAATATAGACAAAGATATCAAAACTTGACAAAGATAGCATGGAAAACTATAGCAAATTTCTCTTATAAGGATAGATGCAGAAATTTCTAATAAATTATAATCACAAAAAATATAGCACCATATTTTAAAGTGTCACATTTAACTAAGAAAGTGTATTCTATGACTACTGATGCAACATTAAGCAAATCTATCAATATAACTTATTATAGCAACAAATTAATGTGCTAAAATAGTATTTAATAAAACTCAGAAGCCACTCATAATGAAAACTCTTAGCAACATAGAAATAGAAATTCTTCAAACATGGTGAAGTCTAATTAACAATATCCAACAAGAAACAGCAATAATGATGAAATATGAAAGTCATCATGATTAAAAAGAGAAACAGTAGCTATTGCAACAGTCACTAAATAAAAATATCGTTATGTAATGGTTTGCCTAGAAAACACAAAAGACTTGTAAAAAAGTATTTGAAATAATAAAACAATTTGTCAGGTGGCTGAATACAAGTTCAACAGATAGATTTTAATGCTAACAATTCCATGTTAGAAATAAGCATGCAAAGATGAAAATCCCATTAACAAAAGTTGTAAAACCCACAAAATATAGATTAAATTTAACTTAAAATTATGGGGCCTATACAAAGAGAACTATAAACTTTTGTGAAAAGACATAAACTAAAACATAAGTAAATAGAAAGACATAGTATGTTCCTGGGTTGGAAGACTTTTAATATCATAAAAATGCCAATTGTATACAAACAAATACAATAGCAATCAGGGTCCCAATTTTTTTAATTGGAAAATTTTCTTGAAGTTTATATGGAAAAATAAATTATGAGAACTTCTTAGAAAAATTTGAAAGCTAACAGTGACAGATAATTTGCCTTTTAAGGTCTTAAATCTACACAAAGGTATTATAATAGTGGTATTGACAAAGGAGTAGATGTATCAGAAAACAAAACAAATAGTACCAATACAAAACCAAACATGTAATTGGAAATTAATATATGGTAAATGTGATATTTTAATTAATACAGAAATTGTGATTTTTTAATAGGGACATTGAAACAATTGCCTATTGATCAGCTAGAATAAACTTTTTTTATAAATGGTCAAATAGTAAATATTTTCAGCTTTGCAGTCCATGCAGTCTCTTTCACAAGTACTCTGCCATTGTAGGAAGAAAAGAGCCATAGACAATATATAAATAAATGGGCCTGGCTGTGCTCCAATAAAACTTTATTTAGAAGAGTGGGCAGTGGGCCAGATTTGGCTTTTGAGCTGCAGTTTACCAACCCCCGAACTAAAAGAAATTTAAGTTAATTTCCTATCTCACAAAAATAAAGATAGCTTGAAAATCTAATGTAAAATACGAAAACAAAAATATTAACCCTAATGTTATTAAAAGGAGAAAAATTTTATCATCTCAGAGTAAAGAGATCTTCTTGAATAGGAGAGGAAACCCAGAGAATAGAAAGGAAATAACTTACGTATTTGCTGCATTATATAAAAGTTGCATGTAAGAAACCATAAACAAAGTCAAAAGACAAATTACAGCCTAAGGGAAGATATTTGCAAGAGCATATCACAGGAAAAGGATAAATATGTCTAATGTATAAAAAGTTCTTGGAAATTGATAAGTAAAATGAAAATGATCCAACTGACATACCTGTAAAGGATAAAAGCAGGTAATTCTCAAAGGAAGAAATTCCAAATACCCATAATCTTAAGAAGGCGTGCTCCTCATAAGTGAGGTCATGTCGCTCCTCTGCTCAAACCTGGCAATGGCTCCCATTTCATTCAGAGTGGAAGAGGCCTTACAATGCCTTCTGGATCCCCTTATCTCTTGAACTTTTCCCCTATGGATCTCCATCTTGCTCCTTCCACTTGAGCCACAGCCCCTGCTTTACTGTCCCGCAGAAACACAGGCACACTCCTAAACAGGGCTTTTGCACCAATGCATCCTCTACCTTGAATGCTTTTCTTCAAGGTTCCTGTATTCTCTCACTTCCTTCACACGGCTCCAATGTCTTCTCAAGAGAGCCCTTCTGGCTGCTTTACATAAAATTGAATACCTCCCCCTACACACACACACACACACACACACACACACACACACACACACACACACACACACTTATACACTCCTATTGCCCCTTACTTCATTCTACTTTTTCTTATTATCTTTTAATTTTATCTTCCTATACGATTTATGTTTGTTCATTTATTTTCTAAATCATCTGTCTTCTCACCAAGAATACAAGCTCTATAAAAGCAGGAATGCTTGTCCGTTTGATCACTGATGTATTCAAATTACCTAGATCAGAGTCTGGCATATACAATGGTATGCTAGCAAGTGTTTAACAAATGGTGGGGGAGTGAATGGTACTTGTTGATTATAAGGTTTAAAATCTCCCAGCTTGGCAGATTTCAAGCAATGGAACTAACAATGTCACTTAACATGGAGCTGGAGAGAGTTTTTCCTCATCAGCTGTCATGAGCCCATACCTGCCTGCACCAGCACACATGGGGGCATAGTAGGTCCTCAGTAAAGATCTGTTGAATGAACAAATGCTAAACCTCACTAGTAAGTGTGGGAATGCAAATTAAAACAAGACAAATTTTCACAAATCAAATTGGCAAAAAGTATTGGAGACTGAAAATTTCAGAACTAATAACTTGGTAATCTCACTTTTAGGAATTCTAGAGAGATAAAAATATCAGCACCCAAAGGAGGTATGCATCCAAATATGTTTATTGCAGCACTGTTTGTAATGGCAAAAAAACTGAAAATAAACTAAATACCACATGAATAGAGAAATTGTGGATAGATTATGGTGTATCATTTTATTTATAATGAGTTATATCTTTAAATATTAACCCAGAAATCTGTCTATGACATGTTTTAAGTGAAAAATGTAAGTTGCAGAGCAATGAATATGACATAATTTTGTTGAAAAATATTAAGAACATAATTTTAAACGTTTATTTTATTTGAAACATCACAAAAATATTTAAGACATTTAATTTAGGATTCAATTTGAAACAAATCTATATAAATCTTCATATTCTTTTCCTTCTATGCCCTAAAAAAATTAGAAAGCCTTTTATAATAGTCTTCTACAATACTCCTAGTAAAATAGTTTCATACCCATTGAGAATTTTATCTGTAAAGTCTCTTCTTCAGCAAAAGATCTCGTTGAATTACCTTCAAATGATGCTTTAAGCATCCTGTTTCTTACCATGTTATTCTTAGCTTCCTTTTCACTACATCACTTGTAGGCTCAGGCTTACAGTATCAAAAAGCTGCCAACAAAATGGACCTTGGCTTGAGACACTCAGTGCAAATTTCACAATATTGCCCAAATATATAATTCAAAACAATATTTCCAAATGGAATTGGAAAGAGGAGATAGATATAAATATAGATATATAGATATGGTAATTAATAATAACACAGCTATCATTTTTGAGATCCCAAATCTATGGGTAAACAAGTTGATGCAAAGGCCAAAACTTAATGAGTTTGGTGAGTCTGAGAATCAGGAGATCAATGCGCCTGTAATTTGGTGGTTGAGGATTGAGTGATATAAGAAAAAGGGAGAACTCATATATATAGACCACATTAGGGAGAATGGATTCTCTTCCAACGGCAATGGAAAGCCACAGATAGGATTTATGTAAAGGAGTAAAATGCCATGACTTATGCCTTTAAAAGATCATTTTGGTTGCCGTGTGGAGAATCAGTTTTAGGGGAGCAAAATAGAGACAGAGAGCCCCATTAGGAATTAGTTGCAGTAGTGCGCCAGGAGATGATAATGGTTTGGATTAGGGTGGAGGTGGACATGGATTAGGGTGGAGGTGGACATGGATAGTAAATAGATGTCAGATAGACCATAGAGTATTTAACAGTATTTAGTGATGGATTCAGTGTGGTGGTAAGAAAAATAGAGGAATCAAGGATGACTCTCACATTTTACCATATCATTCCCAATGCCTTTGGGTACACTGATATTCAGAAGGCTGGCAGAGAAAAAGAATCCAGCAGCAGAGACTACCTTCAATAAGCTATGAATAGAGAAAGTCCAAAGCATATAAAGAAAAGTGGAAGAATTTAGGGACACAAGAGACAAGAGAACAGTGTCTTGAGAAGGGGCTGGTTAACTATGTTAAATGCTCCTTAGAGGTCATATAAGATGAGGCCAAAAATTGGCCATTGGATTTGGCCAGAAGGAAGTTGAGGATACTCTTGACCCAGCAGTTAGAGTAAAGTAGTGAGGATATAGACAACTGAAATAGAGAAGAGAAGATGGAAGTAAGGAAAGAGAGCAGTGAGTGTATTAACTCTCTTGGAAAGATTTGTTGAAAAGGAAAACAAATGAAGCAATAGACAAAGGTAGATATTGGATCACTGAAGGGTTCACAATGAGATCCTACTGGTACTTATTTTTACATTAATGGTAGTGACCCAAAGAGAAGAAATGAATAATGCAGGAGAGAGAAGGAAATCTGTGGGAGCAGAGTCCTTGATTGTGGAAGAACTGAGCTCGGCTACAGGTGGAGGTGTTGGCCCTCTTGGTCCAAGTCACAACAGGAGACAGCACAGAGTGTGAGAACAGAAGCAAGCACCTTAGGAGATGGAGCAGAGGAGAGACCAGCACTTCCCAATTAGAATTTTTCCTTTCCCACTGAAGTCTCAAGTTGAGATTAGAAGTGGGACAGCAAAGGGAAGTGTTGAGAAATCATTTTGGAAAGAGGAAGTTCAAATTCTTGTAATAGGAAAATGTGCCTATCTGAGATGGAAGCAATTTGACAGTTTGACCATTAATGGAAGCCTGATTACCCAGCTCCCATGTCTGTTTTTCTGCAGGCGTATTCAGTGCTCCAGGCACTGGATGAAGGAGGTCTATTATCTCCACTTTACAGGTGAGGGATCCAAGTCTCACAGATGTGAGTAACTTATTAAGTCCATCCAGTGCCTAGGTGATGAAGCCAGGATTAAATGCAAGTATGCTGACTTCAAAGTTCTTTTTTTTTTTTTTTTTTTTTATTTATTTTTTATTTTTTTGCGTGTGTGAGGAAGACCAGCCCTGAGCTAACATCTGTTGCTAATCTTCCTCTTTTTGCTGAGGAAGACTGGCCCTGGGCTAACATCGTGCCCATCTTCCTCTACTTTATATGGGACGCCGCCACGGCGTGGCTGACAAGCAGTGCGTCGGCGGACGCCCGGGATCTGAACCGGCGAACCCCGGGCTGCCAAGCGCGGACGAAACCGCTGCGCCACCGGGCCGGCCCCAGACTTCAAAGTTCTTTTGATAAAAATAATGATAATATATCTGCTACCTGTTTTCCACCAAAGTACTTAGGAAAGTGTAGGGATGGTAAAGGAGAGCGTTTTTAAGGATAATTCCAACGTCATAACAAACACGCTTCGGCAGAAATGAGGGGGAAAGATATGAAAGCAACCAGTGATACTTTTGGAAAGCAATTATCCCATTACATATTGACGACTCTGAAATCCTTGTTCAAAGTTTAATATTTAATAGACTTTCTTATCTTAATTTCTTGGTAGAAACAAGATAAGTTGATGATCTACAAAATGTCCTAAAAGAAAGACACATGTTATAATAAGCTTGGCAATATTTATTGAAAATAAATTTCTATGCATCAATTAATAAAGCCAGCAATGATCATGGCCTTGGGTAACAAAAATACTCAGAGCCTAGCAGCAGAACAGTGTTAAAGGAAACAAATGTCCAGTAGGAATTGTCTTTATAAGTTTATTACCTTATAAATCAACTCAAGCAAATCAAATTGGCAATTAACACACCAAACGTCTAGATGTGGTTCTTGGAAAAGGAATGCAAGAAAATAGCAGATTTTTTTCTTAATTGAACAACATAAAGGAAAACAGAAATAGTGGATTATGTTGGCCAATTAATGCCAAACATATCTAACTGCTTTCTGAATAAGATTGCAGGATAAGTAGATGGAACAAGGGCAAAGAATGTGCACATTTGTGTGTGATGGTGCATATGTGTGGACGTATATATTACACATAACTGTGTATAATCATACATATATATATATTTGAAACACGATTTAGAATTATGAAAACTCACAAAAGATTTTATTAAAATCAATTTGGTGGGCACACAGACTAATTTAAACATTTTTAAAAGACCACTAAGATGAGGCACTGTAACTCAGGGAAAACCACAGAGATAATTTGATCAGTATGATATGGGGTTTTTACTAATAATCTAAAAAAGTGTGGATAAACACTCATTTTTAACTTGAAATATGAAATAGGGATTTTCTTAGAATCAGAAACTTAACACTCAAAGAATTTAAACAAGTTTAAAACAGCAGACAAGCAATATCCAATAAAGTCAAACCTATAAAAATAATAGATATATAAATGCATAAACTGATAAATGTTCTGAGTCAATTGTCTTGATGATTCTGTCTGCTTGTTATATAAACAATCTCAGAAATAATGTGTCTATAGCATTTAAATCTATAGTAATAATAATAATGATAACAACACCATTTATCAAGTTTCTACACTGTGACGGATGCTATCTGGCTCCTTATAACACCCTAACTTGTGTAATAAAAACAATTGTATTATCCCCATTTTACAGGTAAGGAAACAGAAGCTCAGAGAACTTGAGCTTAAGCTGTTTGCTGGAGTCAGAAATCTAGAAAGTGGTGAGATGAGATTAAACTCTCCCCAAACTCTTAATTATCCCCACCATCCCTGTCTGGCACCCCTGAGTCTGTCATGCCAAAGGCAGATGGCAAGGAAGCTGATTCAGTCATCCCTGGTCATCCCTGACATTGCCCCAGAGCCCCAGGCCTTGGCTACTACCTTCTCCTTGACAGTCCCATCATCATAGACACAAAGCCGCCATGATCTCCATCCTCATTTATAGAGTCTAGAACTGCTTAAGAGAAGAGTGAAAGTCTAAAACAGAGCCCCAGATGGCTTTGTACCTCCACCTCCCCTGCCCCACACTCCAGGCACACAGCTCACATACTGAGGATCTGACCCCCACACTCGCTCCTATCAGCTTCCCTGTGTCCTGGAGGCTCCATTTTAATCTAGGTTGTATCTGTGTGTATATATGCATAAGTGTGTACTTTTGTGCTTGTGTGTGCCTATGTGTACTTGTGTATGCATATGCATGCGTGTGTATTATGCATATGTACTTGTGTGTATGTATGTGTACTTGTATTCATATGTTTGTGTTTGTGTGAGTCTGTGTGCAAGTGTACTGGGAGATGGGGTTGGGGGCATGAGAGACAGTGTTGATCAGTTGGAAAGGCCCTGGGTTTTTACATTTAGAAGGGCCCCAGTTTGAATCTTAGCTCCACGATTTACTACTAACCTCCTGGACTGCTTCTGGATCCTTACTGCAGTGGTTCTCAACCGGGGATACTTTTGGCCTAAGGGGGCGCTTTGCAATGAATATCAGGAGACCGCTTTGCTTGCCATAACTGGGAGAGGTACTACTGACATTCAGTGGGTAGAGGCCAGCAATGCTACAATACACACAACAAGAACAACAACAGAGAAGTATCCCCCCAAGACGTCGATAGTGGCAAGGTTGGGAAACTCTACTCTCTTTGACCCTGAAAAAATGAAGGCATTCTGCAAGGGTCTTTACTTTCATCCCACTCTCTGGTGGCCACTCCTTGTAATTTCAGGGCTTCAGCTGCCTCCTACCAGATTAAGTCTCATAAAGCACAGCTTTGGCCAAATCATATCCATTCTGAGAAACTTGTGTGAAACCTAAACACTTCAGCTTGATATTCAAGGTCTTCACGATTTTTCTGCAGTGGCCTTTTCCTATCTTATTTCCTATTCCTTCTCTTCCTACATGCTATGCCCAGAACATTGAAAAAACTCACTGTTCCGCTTATCCAAACCATACTTTCCAACCTCTATGCTTTTGCTCCTACTGGCCTCCCACCAAGAATCTTCTTCCTTTTTATTAAACGTCAAAATCATCACATTCTTCAAAGTCCAATACAAGTGTTACCCCTCTGCACATCCTAACCTGATCCCTCACTTAGAAGAAATGCTTCCATCACCAGCACCCCTGCTGCACTTCATATGAGCCTTTATTTTCTCCCTTGTCTTAGAGTTGTCCCCTCCATGCCCCATTGGACTCGTGACTCTTGACTGAAAGATTCAAGAATGCTCTCATTTTCTACATGGTAGGCAGTGATAAATTATTGTTGAACAAAGGAATAAAGAAGTTATTTAAAGTACAATGATTTTTAGAATCAAACAAAAGGGGTATCAATATATTTTTTAACTTTCCAGCACAAAGAAAGTGCTCAATATTCATTGAATGTATGTGCAAATTAATTAATCAATTGACTGAATTGATTGATTGCTAAGAATACCCACTACAACCCGTTTGGTAATTTAGTCAAGTCACAATGCATATCAACTTCACTTCAGATAATTCCGTATTAATTCTTTCAGTTTATGAGTGTAAAAAGCACTGGTTGACTATGTGTTGGGAAAGGCCACGTGCTATCTGACACCTGCTCGTGTCATGAGTAGAGGACTAGCCCTTAGAAAGCATCCAGTACACATTTTCTACACTGTTAAATTTCTTTGAATTCACAAGTAAACCTGGCCTATGTAATTCTTACAGGGTTCAGTAGGAAAGCCTCTATCACCTCTGAAACAGGTGAACGTCCATTTGCACTCAAGTCCATTTTACTTGAGTGATGGCTTTAATTCAGGGACGGAGCATGTACGGCCTTGCTTTATACCTGCTGTGGGTAATGTTCAGGACCCTGAGAAGAGAACACTGTCTTTCACCTCCTCAGCCTGTAATTCTCTATCCTAAGCTTTCAGTGGAGTGCCTTCTGAGAATGGTAATGAAATTTCTAATGGCAATAAAATTCATCCTAACAAGTCATTTCAATCAAACAGGGTCAAATCTGGAAAGAAATACTGAATGGACCCTTGACGCCTAAACTCAACCTTTTAGGGTACACCGCACATGCTTTAGGCAGGCACATCTTCATCCTGTCCTCTACTGTTCAAACTTCAACACCCTTATCTCTTAATGACCCAGGCTCCAAAATGACCCATATCATCACACTGCTAAAACTCAAAATCTTACCAAGCCACAATTTTCTTCTAAGCTTGGGAGAGTAGCAGAAGGATGGGAAACCATCCCACTAAAATATGAATGACTGATAGTCTTGGAATCCACCCCAGATGTCGCCTTGTTTAAAGAAAACTCTATAAAAATTTGTGTTTATTTTGATTTCAATAAGAAGGTGTCCTTACAAAGATATTTTGGAAAGGGGGTTCTCAGCATTCCATCAAGCCCTGGTGCTACAACCTACCACACTAATTTCATACATCTCAAAATGATTTGTTTACTCAATGTATCAATAGACCTCCCTCCCGTGTTTTCTTCCCATTCCTGCCAAAGTTAACATCTTAAATGCAGATCTGTCTGTGTCATCCCACTATTTTAAATCCGTGAATAACTCATTATTGCCTATCTGAGAAAAGTTCAAGCTTTTCAGCATAAAGTAGAAGGTTCTTCCCAATGTTGCCCCCATTTCTGCACCCCCCTAAATCTGTTCTGCTGTCTAGCTTCTATATACTAACCAAATTCTCACCTCTAGGACTTTGCAGAAGTTGTGAACTCTGCCCACCATGTGTCCCACCCAGCCCCTTCTGAAACAGCCACTCTCACCCATCCTTAAGTCTCAGCCTACTCATGCCTCCTGTGCCAGAACTGACAGTCACCGCTGATGTCCTTCCTCTGGGCTCTGCTCTTCCTCTTTCAAATCTCCCATCCCACCTGGGCTGCAAGTTCTTTGAGTTCCAGGTGAGTCTTACAATATCTCTCCATGTCTGTCGAGCACAAGTGTTTGTTGCATGAATAAGTATTTGTTTAGTAAGTGAATGACTGCTGTTGACCAATCTATCCGTTGATAAACATGGGTTTTTAAAAATGAATGAACCAGCTCAAACTGGAATTAGACCCAATTTTGAAAATCAGAAACTTAGGAACAAGAAAAAATGCAAATAGCACATCATATATCTAAAAAGAACCTAAAGTAATCCAGAACTATATATGGTTCAGGCTCCTGGTTTGTATATAAATGATACATGTTTCCTATATGATGTAGCCTCGTAGTTAATGCCCAAGGATTTGGAAATACCTGGTTCAAGTCCCAACTCTGAATTTATATAAGTGCATAAGACAATGAAGACCTACTTTACATATTTTAAAGAATCTTAGACCAGCTACTGAGGGTGAGTTTGGGATATAGGTTATGTGGAAGGTGAGAGAGAGGAAAGGTTTGGGGTAAAGAGAGACAGAAAAGCAAATTCCAGAGAAAAACACCATTATAGAATGAGCATGCCATGATTAAAGGCGGCTGGAACTCCTGGATGCTCTTGTAAAATCATTAAATTCTAATTAATATTGGATTAGCTTTGCCGTGGTGTGATACACCCCAAAGTGTTTCTTCTCAGATCAGAAGTGCCCAGTAGTCCCCTCCTGCTGGTCTCACAGATGCTTGTCAACTATGTCTTGGTTTATGTTTGAGATGTGAAATCACAGAGCTTCCAAGCCACAGACAACAAGTGTTAAAAACTCATTACCTGAATGCTGCCTGAGAAATAAACAAAGTAGCTGGATTCTTCCATGCTCTGGCATTCAGGGGTGGGCTAATGATTCTCCACTCTCCTTGGGAAGACAAATGCTGTGATGAAGGATTGTGTTGACAGCTGGACACGGGCTACCTGTTTTTCTGCTTGTGAATGCTCTAGGAAGCATTTTTAAGCCAAATAGTAATTGTTTTGCAGGTTAACGTTTACCAAGCACTTTTTTCATGAATTATCCTATTTGGTCCTTACAACAACTTGGAAAGTTAAGTACTACAATAACCTTAAAGATGAGGACTTTGAGATTCAAGAAAGTTGATGTGGAACCATGGTTCAAGCCTAGATACAATTCCAAGATCTGGGTTCTCGTGTTTCAACACAAGCCAACCTCCTGAGGACAGGTAGGGGAGGCAGAACTGACTCTTCCTTTGCCCCAGTCCCCATTTGCCAAAAGCAACCAGAAGATCAATTACATTTCTTTAACTTTCCAATTAATTATCCAATATCGGCCCACACAGCAATCTCCTTTTATTATTGCCGGCATGCCTTTCCAGCTTATCCCAGCCCTTCCCTATTGTAGGGACAAACCACTCTTGGTAGCCCATCTTCCTCATTCTATTCCACTTCCAGCCACCCTCTAAGTCCAGTCAGTATTCTCCAGGCTCCTTCTAGCGCCTTTTACTGGGCTTTGTGAGGCCCTGGCTCTGTTGTGAATGATCTGTTCATTATTCTCAGACTTTGCCTCACACCATGCATTCTTTTCATAGTCCCTACCCTTTGAGATGAGATTCAGGTACCTTGTGTTCCCATGGCACACAGGAATGACTCCTATAACATCTTATTTTTATTTCTTATTTCCTAATTTTCCTCCACCTCTAGACTATAAAGTTCTCGAGACTCAAGACTGTTTTCTGTGCTCTATTGCTTTCTGTGTTCTATTGAACACCCAGTACTTGGAAAAACGCCTTGCACAAAGTAAATATTCAGTAATGTTTGTTGAACAAACGAATGAATGAATGGATTAATCTGACTAGCAGATTCTACACTGATTAATTGAATAATCCTTACTGCCCATTTTACATGCCTATTTTCAATATTATAGAAAAATATCACAAATCATGTCTATCTGAGTCTTTCACAAAATTGCACTATCTGGTATTTTGGAGTTTTGTTTTAATTTCCTGTCACCTATCTCACTGTGACTTTTCAAACCTTTTCCACTTTCCCTGTCCCAACCACGCTTCTCCTGTCCTATTCAATCTCAGGAAATGACTGAATCGTCTACCTTACTAATGCTGAGTATACTCATTTGAGCTTTCTCCTCCCCATCTTAATCTCTCTTGGAATCTGACCCTTGTTCACTCCCTTGGAGAGTCCAATATTTCTTTATAAAGTTTTCCTCTTTCCACCCCTCACTCCATCCCTGTGCCTCTCACCCAGGCCACTGTTCTGTCAGTCTTTCCTCTTGACCTCACATGGTGCCTGTATTTTCCTATGTAATCCTCCATGTCCGTACCCATGTTTTACTCAAAGAGGCACCTCTGTTTCTCCTTGTGACTAATCCTTCTGCTCCCAAGCCTCTCCATCTCCTCTGCCAACTTCCCCATCATTGTTCCACTTTTCCCTTTGGGTCCCCGTGGGTTCATTTCCATCAATCACAAATATGCTTCTTCAGCCCTGCTTTCCCCGTAATTTCACTTTCCCTGGCTCTTTCTCATTACTGTTTTCACTGTTTGAAAGTCTAACCTCTATTGAGAAAGATGTCCTTTTTCCTTCTAGCCTCCAATTCCCATTCCTTTCCTCCTCATTAGGATATTCTTAGTCAGGTTCTCTTCTCTATACCTTCCTTAAATTCCAAACTTTTCCAGCTACCTCCAAGAGTAACACTTTACACCTTCCAAATCCCACTCATTCCTCAAGGACTTTTTCCTCTTATATTCTCCCCATCCATAACTCCACTGAAACTTCTTCCCAAAATATGGCATAATGGAAGATGTGCAAGTCTAGGATATCGGGACTTCTCACAGGCCCTATCGGGGCTTGCTGTCCTAGGTCGGTCCAACCTGCAACTCATCCTAAACTCTACTGCCAGTTCAGTCTTTCTCATGTACATCTCTCATTGCATTATTGTCTGTTTAAAAACTATGATCATTCCCTGAAGCCCACCAAATTAAGTTAACGTTTCCTAACTTGAATCTCAAGATCCCCCAACTACCCTTCCTTATAAGGAAAAAAATGTATTAGTTTTATGTGATGAACCAACCTCATTTATAAATAAATATTTATTTTCATAAAGAAGAGTCAACATGGATTTTCAACTTCATGTCAAGGATCTCTCATAATATGCTCAATACCAATTTCTACAAAGACTGAAGCTAAGACATGCTGTGAGAGTATCTCTAGTACCTGCGCAGATGTGGGATATATTTAGACATGCACAAACCTACTCACAGCGGAAATGCCCACCTTTGTTAGTGCATCTTTCTCATCGCTAAGTGGTACAAATGTCTCTCAGTGGGAGATGCCATCTTGCTGCCACTACTTAGCAGGCTGCCCCTCCTGTGGAGAAAGCAACTCGGAGAACAAAGTTCAACACCTGGATACAGAAAAAAGAAAAAAAAAGAAGCTAATTATTTTAAGCATCTTTTCTCTACCTTGTTTTTCCTTTATTAATGCTGGAGGCTTGTCATTGTTGGTTTGCTAATCTCTGGGTTAATGGTAAATGCAAATATCAAGGTCTAATTCCACATCAACTAGTCTACTCAAAATTTCAAGTATGCCGACAGTTTACTCTACTTATTCAATTACAAAAAGTTTAAAAAAATATTTTTGTGCAGTACAGTGATATAGTTTGAAAAAGTGATGCTTTTAAATAAGAAGATATAAAAAGTTTTGAAGAAAATTAATGTCTGTTATTCTCCAAAAGAATACTGATATACTATACAGTGATGTTCAACATCAATGAAACATCTAGAAAATCAAAAATTACAGTGTATTTTTCAACCATCACTGTAAAATTGTTGTGCACAATTTCCAGTAATTTTTTTAAAGAGAAGGTTGGCGTTCTTTGCCTCATCCTTTTGCCTGCTGACAGGAATGCAGATGGAATGAGTGGAGTTCAAGTACTCGAAACATTCTAAGAAGTTTTTAGTATCTCAAAGACTATTTCAAATGATCCTCAAAGTATTAAATACCTAAAAACTTCAGGTACAAATAAATTTATTGATTTAACATTGACTAAATGCTCAGTGCTATGTTGAACGAACCAAAGACAAATGGGGATGAGATCTTTAAAAAGGAACCCTTGCAGAAACCAGAGATGACTCTCACTTGCTGACAGGACCAAGCACGTGATCAAAATTCTAATTCCCCGAGCAAAACCAATTGACCACAATCTCTCTTACGTTGTGCCCTTTTTACATCAGTGTATATTTTGTCCACTCAGATTTTAGTTAGTAAACACGACATGTACTTGTTTTATGTTCTTTAGAGAATATTTTAAATGATTTCCAGGTCTCCAAGTACCAAAGCAATTTTATATAAAAAAATAAACTTCCATGGGAAAAAATAGTTTATCATTTGAAATTGTAGTAAACAAATGATATAGTAAACGATGGCTTTGTTCCCAGGCTAGCCCACTAAAGCAAAGAAACTAGAAAATTCTGCATTTGTACAAAAAAGGACGAAAAGTGTCTGTTGCTGAGCCTTTAACTGCTCTACATGTTAAAGGACTTCTGAATTTATTAGCTTAGGTTTGTCTGTGATAAAAAAATCTAATGTAACAGTAATAAGCAAGAAGTTTTTTTTTTTTTTTTCTCTCCCTCTCTCCAGAGGTAAAGCAGATGGATGGAGTAGATTTATAAAATCCTGAAGGGCATGCACTCCTTCCATTTTGTTACTCTGTCTTCCTCAGAGTGTGCCTTTTACCTCATAGTCCAAGACGATTGCTTGAGTTCCAGCCATTGGTTCTGCATTCTTCCCATCTGAAATGATACGGAAAAGAACTGTTTGTATCTCTTTGCCAGAAAGTAGTCACATTTCCACACTTAGCAGCAAAGCAAAGATGGGAAACTTAGTCTTTGCTGTAGACAGCCAGATGCCCAGGTTTTTAAAAAATGGGGCCTCTATTACTATGAAGGGGACAACAGGTATATGGGCAACTAGTAGTCCCTCACAGTTTCTATTAAAAGTTAAGCTTCACTTTTTACAGCATTTCCATGCCAATTCTATAGTTTCATCTTCTTTCTGAGGAGACCAATGAGGACATCAAGGTCCCTAGGTCACCCTCCCTGTGGCAGGGGTGGAGGGCGGCAGTCAGGACAGCTTGGGTGTGGAAGGAGCATGATCTTTCAGTGAATGAGGATAAAGACAGGCAGGGGGCAACCAGCAATTCACACATGTGTTCACCTCACTCCACATCGAATGTTTATGCCTATGTTAGGACGAAGATTAAATAGTCTTGTGAACTAGGAACTGTGTGTGAAAAGAACATTTGTATACCAACTTTTAGATTACTCATTTTTAATTGCACGAATATACTCCAATACTATTTCTGTCTTTCTTTGTCTTTGTGTCCTCCTTTTTCATATTTTCTACATGTGAAAAAAGACTAACAAAATAAGCAGTCATGTCTAAATCTGATATTTTATAATAAAAACATACACACACACACACACAAGTTGTACTTTGGAAGTCAGAAAAAAACTTTAGATGAACATTATTAACATGACTCGTTAATGGTTGACTGAATTGAACCATCAAGTCACTGGTACCGAGTGGATTGTGTCCCCTCCAAAATTCATATGTTAACTCCTAATGTGATTATATTTGGACCAAGGCCCTTTAAAGAAGTAATTAAGGCTAGATAAGGTCATAAGTGTGGGGCCCTGATACAATAGAATACCCTTGGAAGAAAAGAAGAGTCACCAGGGTTGAGTGTACAGAGAAAAGACCGTGTGAGGAGGACACAGCAGGAAGGCGGCTGTCTGCAAGCCAAGGGGAGAGGCCTCAGAGGACTCCGACCCTGCTGGCAGCTTGATCCAGGATTGTGAGAAAATATATTCCCATTGTTTAAGCCACCCAGTCTGTGGTATTTGTTATGGCAGCCCTAACAAACTATTAGTCACTTTTAACTCTAAGATTGTTTTATTATGAACATAGAATGTCTTTATGTATAAAGATCAAAATATATTAATGTGAATTTAAAACCAATATTGTACAAATAATAAGGGTATTCAAAAAATTTCTAGAAAGCAATCATCAGCTCCCAGAATTTAAACAAAAGTGACTACTTCCAAAGGGTTTTAATAGCTTATAAAGTGTTTTCATACAAAGTATTTTATCTTATCGACTAAAGAAATAGAAAATTTTGTAAGTCACGGGGTTAACCCCAAGTCCCATGACTTTTATCAAAGCACATAGATCTCCTCCCTTTTCTTCATAAAAGAAGAAAAGAAAAAACACATCTTCCAAGTAAGTTATATTGAAAATGGGAGTGTAGTGATGAGAACTTACCAAAAGAGTCATGTAAAGGTAGTTGTTGATTCTCACCCAGTTGACCACCACCCCTGTAGTAATTACTGCCTGCAAGGCACTCTATCAGCATTGTTGGAGAAATGCAAATGTCCAAATCTTGATTTCTGACCTCTGGAAGATTATAATCAGTTAGGGAAATAAGATAGAAACAAGAAGTCTAAAATAAGAAAGAGAGATGTATATAATGATAGAAAATATGTCACAAACGTGTGTTATCTAAAAAGCTGAATGAAAAATACTGTGGAGGAAACGAGAGTTTCAAAGACTTTTTGCTGTGATATCTAGAAGATCAGATGAAATCTGAATTTGTAGAAACACATAGCCTGTGGTTGCATGGAGGAGGGCTGACAGGAAGGTTGTTACTCCAAGTGGATGGGAAATTACTAACCTAACCAAAGACCTCCCTAAAGTTGTTTGAAATACCTTCCTGGGCCCCGATGATTGTGGCTTTATTTTTGCCATGTCCTTATCACATGTATTAATCAAAATATTTGTTATTCAACTGTCTTTAGATAGCTTATCAACCTGGGTATCCGGGCCTTGTCCGATTACCTAAATTTATCTCATGGGATGGAGACGGTTCCAATATGCCAACATTGAGACTCCCTTAAGATAGCGTCAGAGGGGTGAAAGTCACCCACTTGGAGCAAAAAAGATATCTAAGATAACAAGAAGACATTTATCAAAGTTGTAGCCATCTCTTGCTAGTTCTTGTTTGTGATACATGACCCATATTTGGTTCTTGGACTAACTTCACTCTGAATCCAGGAATCTGAATGTTTTTTCCAACATTTGGCCAACAATTTGGTCCCCAATGTGGCTCACCCATCAATTATGATTTCTGCATTCTCAGCTGAGCGTGCATTACTGACCCCACTGCCACCACGCAAGGCTGCATTTCTAGCTTTGGACTAAGCTGTTCACCTGACTATATACTCTCATCATTGATCCTACATAGTTCAAACCACACTTGTGCTAATTCTTGTCAGGCACAATATAGATCCATTCTTTCTGTTGACTTCTGTTGCTAAACTATTGCAATACTCTATATCCAGCTAAAACAAAAAACTTAGACCAGTAAAACATCATCTCTAAAGGCCATTAGATGACAGGAAGGGCATTAGAACTCCTCATGTTTCCTCAAATCCTAATGCCTCCTCGGGCTGGATTCCAGAGTGCATGCTAATTTGCAGAGTGAAAAAAGGTGATCCATTTATTGACAATGAAGCTGAGGATTAGATTATAGTAATGAACTCTTCAGAAATAATTATTTAACTTTAGTTCAAATTTATCAGTCACCAGGGAATAGTTGGCTCCCGATTACCATCTCAAAACTGCTTAGAAGGAGTTTCTAAATCTCATGGAATAGAATTCATTCATTTTCCTAGTTTTATCATCATTCCATTATTGGATGATCTTAACAAAATCTCATAATTAATTACATTCTCACAAATACAGCCCATACAAGTTCACTCTTCAGGGACAACTTCTTTACCTAGAGAAAGGGTTTCAACTGTCGTAATAACCTAGTTATTGTAGTATTTGACTGATATGGGAAGAAGGCAAATTATTCTAATAGGAATTTCCTGAGACTTGAGGTTTGGCTGCATAATGGTACAGGAGTCTTCCAAGTTTGAGTATTGGCAGTGACAGAATGCTATTTCTTTAAGGCTGCAAAAATGTTTCAAAATAAATTGTGATGATTGACATGTTCTTGGGTTTGCAAAGTTTCTTAATATCTCTTTCTACTTCTTCAAGCTTATGTTTCCTCCTATTTTCAGCCTCTTTTTATATCAATTAAATTATTTTTTCTCTCTCCCAAAAAAGATTTAAAATCTTTCCAAGTGATACAAAATTATCTATGCAGTGTATTCATCGCCATGTGAAAACAGAAGAAACTGGTTAGGGGAAAGAAACGCTAAAGAAAATAAACCAAAGTGTTTATGGTGAGTTATGTGTGAGTTTTTATTCTTCCTATTTTTTCAAATTGTCTACAATTAGTAAGAATCACTTTTGTGATTATAATAATAATATGATGATAATAATAAACTCAATAACATAGTGGAAAGAACATGAGGTCAGGAGTCAATGAATCTGATTTAAAGTCTTGTCATGAGACCAGGGACAAGTCTCATCTTCTCTGTTAGGCACTGTTGTGTTACCTTTTTACCAAGTTCTTTATAGAATACCTTCCTCCCAAAGCCACTGTGGGAATTAAATAAAATAACCTCTATAAAGTGCCTCACATGATACATATTACCACTACATACATACTACATATGTACACACTACTTTCCCGTATAGTAAAATCTTTACCGTAATGGGAGAAGGAGGCTCACTGAAAACTAAGGTAAGACACCCTTCTGAGTCAAAAATATCATGTCTTTGTCTCTGCATAAACATGCAGTCAGAAAGTTGGATACCAAACCAGAAATGTCTTTCACGTTGATTGCATCAGCCCCAGGTAACCAATAATGACTATCACAGAGCTTGTGACTGTGAGGCCAGTGGCAGACAGGTGTGCATGTTAACTGGCTTTGAGTCATGAGCAATGTTCCAGCTTTTTCTATCTGGATCCAGGATAGTGAGATTCTTCAATGACATGTCTTGTTTCGCAAACACTTGGTGAAACTAAAATGCCTAAAGACTAGCAAAGGATATGTTTATAGTAGATAGCTGCCATAAAACTAATTAACTGAAAAGTCCAAAATTCTCTTGCTCTCAGAATTGCTGTGATCTGACTTGGGAAATCATCTCCCCGATTCTGTAAAGGGAGGATGGGGAGCTTTCTTTGATGGTATCCATGTGCTATAATGATTCCTCTCAGGAAACCTGGGATAATTAGGACAAAATTGTTTTATTCTCTTGAGAGAGGCCAGTAAAAATGATTGTAAGAGATTTAGTCATTTAAGGAAATATGCAAGCTCCATTATGAGCCTCGGGGATATGATTTCTGGTGAATAAAGTAGTTTGTATAAGAACTTGCAAAAAGCCCCAGAAATTCATTTATTTAACAAACACTTTCTAAGTCCCTACAACATGCCAAGATCTGGAGGTACAATACAAAATGAATGCTGCCCCAAGAGTCAACCCCTAACAAATCCTGTTTATTTTACACACACAGAACACCTTTGTTTTTCATTCCCATTGCCATTTTGTTGGTCTAAACCTCATCTTCTCTCATTTGGATGGATGACAGTAGCCTCTGTCTGGGCTTTTTGCAACTGTTTCCCATGCCTAATCGATCATCCTCTCCCCAGAATCCATGCCCTCCAGAAGAACATCCTGGCTTTGCCTCTGGTTTTGTCCTGCAGTCTCATCTCTTGCTATCCCTACTCCTGCAATTCTAGTGAAACTGAACTACAGGCATTAAGGGGACATGTTGTTCTGTGCTGTTCACACTTTATCTGCTCAAGCTTTTGGTCTCCTTAGTGTTTTCTTGGCCAACTCTTTGCTTGGATAATTCTTTCTCATAACCCAAAACTCACTGTGATAGTCATGCCTTTTAATTTTCTCTATTCCTGACCTGTTGACTTCCAGGGACTTGCTGACCCTGAAGAGACTGCTCCTTCAAAGACTAGCCAATTCCTAGACACAGTCAACAGCTCATCTGATAGCACGCTTTTAATATGCAAACCAGCCAATCCAGAGCCCACACCAGCACCACATTCTTTATCAGGCTCTCACAGGGTTCTCATGTTCCAGGCCACTATCTCACTGCCCTAATCATTCTGGGCAGGGTAATAGGCAACTAGGGATGCCCCTATGCCCCAGAGCCTGATGAAATTATTCAAACTAGCCAATCCTAAACCTACTTACTCTGTGTTGCTAGTTTCTGCCCATGGAAACCACAAGAAAGACTCTTTGTCATGTCTTCCCCTTGCTCCCTCTGCCTCTTGATAGGCCCTGGTGCTTCCCCAGGTGGCCCCTGCATGGCATGGTGCTCCTGCTCCTCCTGGGAACTGTGAGTAATAAACCATCTTTTCAATGGTGATTGTCTCCTTATCTGTTGGCCTCACCTAACCTGAATGATAATAAACATATGTTTTAAAACACTCACCTCCATAGTCATCTCCTATGGGAAGCCTGCCCAAACCTCTTCTCTCTCTCAGGCTCAATATGATACAGTAGATCTCATCTATGCTTCCATTGGCCCCATACATACCACCTTCAGACCTCTTACCGCATAGCATGGTAAGAACTATACGTCTGGCCAGAACTACACGTTGTACACATACTTACTGCTGAACTTAAAATAACACCCACACCTATGATATAGCAAACTCTCCATTTATTTTTCTTGAATTGAACTGAACTAGAAAATGATCCCTGCCCTCAAAAACATCAATCTGAAGAAAGATATAGAGCAGCAACCGGAGCATTCCAATGCAGCATGGTAAATACAAAGATAGCAGTAAACACAGTGCACTGTGGGAACTCAAAGGATGTGCATGGGACCCTTGACTTGATGTATGACAGCTTAAAAGGTTTCATCTTGGTTTGCTTTTCGGCTTTAAAAGCCAAGGCATTCCTGCTTTCAACAGAGCTTGTGCATTATTCCACAGTAAATTTAAAAAGTACTAGGAGAATGAAAAGTAATCAAATCCAAAAGTAATCAAAAGCCTCAAATTCAGTTAATTTTGAGCTCTGGAATATTGGGAGAGACAACCTGGCATATTTACAAAAGAGGAAAAAAGTATTACATCAATTAAATTAGCTGTCTTGGATTCCACCTTCTTAGTGAGCTTTCATCATGCCCTGTCCCCATTCCCTCTGCTCCTACCTTCGTCATGGCTCATGTTGGCCACTTACCTTCCTGGGGAAGGAAGGACCAAGCAGTGATTAAATGTCTTGAGTTAAAGTCCTAACTTGGCCTTCACTCTCCCACCTTGAATAAATTATTTAACTTCCCCAAATATTTGTCTCTCTTTAACAAACTAGCATCAACACTAATTCAGGATTATAGTAAAGATTAAATTGGTCAATCCGTGTAATATATCTCGCACATAATAAGAGCTCCATGTTAGTCATTACTATTCTTGCAAGATCTTTCTCACTAGTCTCCTCATCTCCGAGTGCAAACACACCATCAAATCTTTCCTCTCCATGAGCACCTTTCTAACTAGTAATTCTGACCATGTTTCAATCCTACCTTTAATTCTTTTCCCAGAACTTAGAAAATGAAGTCTAAACTCTTTAATATGACATTAGAGACTCCCACGATCACCCCTTCTCTGGCTAAGCTGAGCTTCTACTAGTAGCTACTGAATGCACCAGGCCTGTCCAAAGCTCCACCTTTGTGCCCTGGCTCAGCTGTTACCTTCACCTGGAATGACCTCACTGCCACTGTACCTCTCCTCCCAGTGAGAGTTGACAACTTCTCTACCTATCTCTGTGATAGCACCCTTGACACTTACCTGTATTCATTTATGTACATATGTGCCATCTTCCAGCAAGCTGTGAGCTTCCTGAGATCAAAGAATATGTCTTACTCATCTTCACATTGCCCAGGCCTGAAATGGAGCCTGAAATACAGCACTGGCTCACTAGATTCTTGTAGAAATAGTGAATGAATCAGATGACTAAAATCAGTTAAAATACCAAAATTCACTTCCTCCTTAATCTATGAGCTCCTTTTGGAAATTTAGCAAAAATAGTCAGTTTGCATCATCATCAGGCCTGGGCCTACATAAAGAAGAAGACATGTCCACCTGTAACACTGAGAGAGCATGATTCACTGTGTTCCAGGTACAAGAGTCAGGGCTTTACCTTCCAAAGTCTCCCCTCTCCAACCCCCATTGCTATATACAGGCAGAAGGCATAGACAATTGGACCCACCAAATCTTGGGACTAGACTGGTCTTTCTACATTATGTAAATGCAAAAAAAAAAACAAACAAACAAAACCTGAGCTAACTGGCCTGCATGTTCAGGCCCTATTTGCCTATTTGATTAAATATTTGGCAGACATTACTGAGAGAAAGCTGCTCTACTGCCCCTTCCATCTTACTTCGACACTTTCTGTCGCAGAGTCTTATCAAAGTTTGACATATCAATTTTAGGGATATATTCAAAGGCTGTGATTTAATAATTTACCCTCTTCTCCAAATACAAAGTCATTATGTCTTGAAAGCATGTTATATTGCATTGTAATTTTCCATAAAATTGCAAATGATGGTAAGCCATGACACCAATTCTGGTCAGAGCCAATACAAAAGTCTGGATGGAGCCATGGAGTGCTTCAAACAAGTAACCCTAAACCAGGGAGGAAATACTTGGCTTAATGGGATTGTCATCAGTTATATTTTAATGCTGAGTTGCTTCTAATAGCATGTGTGCAATGGAATTTTCCATTCTCATTACAATATTATTATTATTTATTTAGATAAGGCTCTAACTGATATCGTTGGCACACAAATTTACTTTTTCAATGCCCTTTAGGCCTCTTAGATAAAGTACTTACTGAGATGACCTTTCCAATAAAACCCTTCACTAAAAGTAACTCAACATAATCTCATTAACATTGATTTTTCTGGGGGGAAAAAAAACTTGAAAGAAATGCTAAAAGTCATAGGTGCAATTTCTGAATAAATTATTAAGTTGATTACATGGATTGTCATCCAAATTTCTTATGCAACAACAAACTAACTCTGAATATTTAAAACAGTACAGGAACTTTGATGGAGGCTTATGGAGTTTAATGATTCTGATGGCTTGATTGAGTTCAGAGAGATGCTAAGAAACCTATTTCCCTCAAAATTGTTGATGCCCTTTGTGGTTGCTAAATATTTCTAGAACACAGGCTTTTTATCACAGAACTTCTTGGTTTGTTTGTTTGTTTGTTTTAGTCACAGAATATAATCCACGTCATGTACAGTAGTCTCCCTTATTCACAGTTTCGCTTTCCATGGTTTCAGTTACCACAGTCAATTGCTGTCCAAAAATATTAAATGGAAAATTCCAGAAATAAACAATTCATAAGTTTTAAATTGGCACTGTTCTGAGTAGCCTGATGAAATCTCACGCCATCCTGCTCTGTCCCACCTGGGACATGAATCATGCCCTTATCAGCGTATCCAAGCTGTATATACTACCTGTCCATTAGTCACTTAGTAGCCATCCGTGTTTTCAGAACGACTGTTGACAGTCACAGTATCACAGTGCTGATGTTCAAGTAACCCTTATTTTACTTAATAATGGCCACACAGTGCAAGAGTAGCGTGTTGCTGGCAATTCGGATATGCCAAAGAGAAGCTGGAAAGTGCTTCCTTTAAGTGAAAAGGTGCAAGTTCTTGACAATAAAGAAAGAAAAAAATCATATGCTGAGGTTGCTAAGGTCTATGGTAACTTTTATTACAGTATATTGTTATGATTGTTCTATTTTATTATTATTGTTGTTGCCAATCTCTTATTGTTCCTAATTTATAAGTTAAACTTTATCATAGATATGCATGTATAGGAAAAAATATAGTATATATAGAGTTCAGTACTATCCATGGTTTCAGGCATCCACTGGGGGTCTTGGAACACATCCTCCACAGATAAGGGAGGACTGCTGTAATGACTGACCAAGCCCTGTACCCCATTGCAATGTTTTACCTTAAGTCTTAGCCACTTGACTCAACTCCAGACTCCGAGAAGGATTCTGCCCTTTCTTCAGGAAGAAATTAATGTATCTGTGTTTAATTCAGGACATTCAGAACCAAGGCAACCTGGTGATTAGTTTTATTCTGAGCCTGTGTACTATTTCTTTTTTTTCTAGCTTTATTGCGGCAGAACTGACATATAACATTGTGTGAGTTTAAGGTATACAACGTGTTGATTTGATATATTTACATATTGCAAAATAATTACCACCGTAGTATTAGCTATCATCTCCATCACATCACATAATTACTGTTTCTTTTTTGTGGTGAAAACATTTAAGATCTACTCTCTTAGCAACTTTTAAGTATTTAATACAGTATTATTAACCATAATTACCATGCTGTACATCAGATCCCCAGAACTTATTCATCGTATAACTGGAAAGTTTGTATCCTTTGACCAACACCTCCCCATTTCCTCCACCACCACCCAGCCCCTGGTAACCACCACTCTACTTTCTGTTCCTATGAGTTTAGCTTTTTTAGCTTTTTTATAACACATATAAGTGTTATCATACAGTATTTGTCTTTCTCTGTCTGACATTTCACTTAGCATGATGCTCTCGAGGCCCATCCATGTTGTTGCCAATGGCGGGATTTCCTTCTTTCTCACGGCTGAATAACTCTATTATATATGTACATATATATATATATACACACATATGTGTGTGTGTGTGTGTGTGTGTAACACATCTTCTTTGTCTACTCATCTGTTGACAGACACTTAGGTTGTTTCCATATCTTGACTGTTGTGAATAATGCTGCAATGAACATGGGGGTGCAGATATCTCTTTGAGATCCTGTTTTCATTTCCTTAGGATGTATACACAAAAGTGAGATTGCTGGATCATATAACAGTTCTATTTTTAATTTTTTGAGGAACCTCCATAATGGCTTTCTTTTATAATGGTTTTCTTTTATAATGGCTTCACCAATTTACATTCCCACCAACAGTGCACAAGGGTTCCCTTTTCTTAACATCTTCACCAACACTTCACAAGTGTTGCCTTTTTGATGATAGCCATTCTAACAAGTGTGAGATGATATCTCATTGTGGCTTTGAATTCCATTTCCCTGATGACTAGTGATGAGCCAAGCACCTTTTCATGTACTTGTTGCCCATTTATATATCTTCTTTGGAAAAAAAGTCTATTTAGTTCCTCTGCCCATTTTGTGTGTGTGTGTGTATGTGTGTGTGAGGAAGATTAGCCCTGAGCTAATCTGTTGCCAATTCTCCTCTTTTTGTTGAGGAAGATTGGCCCTGAGACAACATCCATGCCCATCTCCCTCTACTTTATATGTGGGATGCCTGCCACAGCATGGCTTGATAAGTGGTGCACAGGTCCACGCCTGGGATCTAAACCAGCAAACCCTGAGCAGCCTAAGCAGAGCATGCAAACCTTTCCACCACACCACCGGGCCTGCCCCACTCTGGCCAATTTTTTAATTAAATTGTTTGGTTTTTTTGCTATTGAGTTGTATGAGTTCCTTGTATCTTTTGGATATTAATCTCTGATTGGCTATATAATTTGCAAATATCTTCACCCATTTCATAGGTTGTCTTTTCATTTCATTGATTGTTTCTTTTGCTGTGCAGAAGTATTTTAGTTTGATGTAGCCCACTTACTAATTTTTGCTTTTGTTGATTGTACTTTTGGTATCATATCCAAAAGAATCTTTGTCAAGACTAATGTCAAGGAGATTTTGTCTTATGTTTTCTTCTAGGAGTTTTATGGTTTCAGTTCTTATGTTTAAGTCTTTAATCAATTTTGAGTTATTTTTTTGTGGGTGGTGTTTGATAGGAGTCTAATTTCATTCTTCTGCATGTATTTATCCAGCTTTCCCAACACCACTTATTGAAGAGACTTTTCTTTCCCCATTGAGTATTCTTGGCTCCCTTGTCAAATGTTAGTTGACCATAAATGCAATGGTTTATTTCCGGACTCTCAATTCTGTTCTATTGATCTATATGTCTACTTTTATGCCAGTACCATACTGTTTTGATTACTACAGTTTTGTAGTATAGTTTGAAATCAGGAAGTGTGATACCTCCAGCTTTGTTCCTCTTTCTCAGGATTGCTTTGGCTATTCAGGGTCTTTTGTGATTTCACACAAATTTTAGAATGTTTTTTTTTTCTATTTCTGTGAAGAATACAATTGGAATTTTTAAAGGAATTGCATTGAATCTGTTCATGGCATTGGGTAGTATGATCTTTAACAATATTAATTCTTCCAAGCCATGAACATAGGATAGCTTTCCATATGTTTGTGTCTTCTTCAATTTCTGTCATCAAAGTCTTATAGTTCTCAGTGTACAGATCTTTCATCTTAGTTAAATTTATTCTCAACTATTTTATTGTTTTTTATGCTAAACAAAAACAATATTCATTGCATTTTTTTGTTGTTTTCTTTATTTCTTTTTCATATATTTCATTGTTAGTGTATAGAGACACAACTGATTTCCATATATTGATTTTGTATCCTGCAACTTAATTGAATTTGTCGATCAGTTCTAACAGTTTTTTGGTGGAATCTTTAGGGTTTTCTGTACATAAGATCATATCATCTGCAAACAAAGACAATTTACTTCTTCCTTTCTGATCTGAGTGACTTTTATTTCTTTTCTATTTTGTTTTTTTTTTTCCTTATTGTTTTGGCTAGCACTTCCAGTACTATATTGAATGGGAGTAATGAGAGCAGGCACCCTTGTCTCGCTCCTGATCTTAGAAGAAAAGCTTTGAATCTTCACCACTGAGTAGGGCATTAGCTGTTAGCTGTGGGCTTGTCATATATGTCCTTTATTATGTTAAGATACATTTCTTCTATATCCAATTTGTTGAACATTTTTATCATGAAAGAATGTTGTATTTTGTCAAATGCTTTTCTGTATCTATTGATGAGATCATATGATTTTAATCTTTCATTCTATAAATGTGCTGTATTGCATTTATTGATTTGTGTATATTTAACCATCCTTGCATTCTGAGGGTAAATCCCACTTGATTGTGGTGTATAATTCCCTTAATGTGCTGTCCAATTTGGTTTGCTAATATTTTGCTGAGAATTTTTGCATCTATATTCATCAGGAATATTGATTGGCCTGTGGTTTTCTCTTCTCCTAGTGTCCTTATCTAGCTTTGTTATCAGGGTAATGCTGGCCTTGCAAAATGAGTTTGAGTGTATTCCCTCCTCTTCAACTTTTTGGAAAAGTTTGAGAAGGATTGATGTTAATTCTTCAAATGTTTAGTAGAATTTGCCAGTGAGGCTATCTGGTACTGGACAAGACTATGTGCCCCATGGGCTGCTACAAGATTAGCCCATACACAGGGGCATATGTTATTATCCTCTGCCTATAGATGGAGAAACTGAGGCTTAGAGAGTTTAAATAACCTACCAAAGGAAATGAAGAAATTGAAAGAGCTGTTAATATGTTCTCAAATAGAATTTTTAAAAGCAGTGTTATTCCTATCACACCTAGCAGTATGGTGTTTTTAACTCCAAGGACCCTATCTAATTAACAGTCCTACAAGGACTACTTCCCCAGCACCTCTTCTAGTAAGAGTAATTCACTTTATCTTCTCTAGCTGTACCCTAACACTAGAATTAATCCTGAACTCCAATGAAAATATTTTTATTACTTAGAATGCAATGTGACTAGTGATCACTGGACTTGTCCAATGCAGTGGCCCTCTTATTATTTGCAACCAGCTCTTCCCTGACTTGCGTAGGTGTGTGTGTTTCCTGCTCCTGAGCTACCTTTCAATACATTCCACAAGCCTGGGGGACTCCATCCCACCCAGGGGTTACCCATCATCTCTTTTTGTTGTCTCTGAATGTTGGGCTCTGTGCCCTCAGTTTTATCTTAATCTAACACCAGCAGCTAGGTCTCATACTGCATTAGGGTACCCAACAACAGACAGACCCCACTCAAGCAGAGCAATAGTTCATGTATTTAAATGATGTGAATGAGGTTAAAGGAAGCCAACAAGGAATAGGGAAGCACCTCAGGGCCAGCAACATAAGGCAATCACTCTACCGTTTAGGCTGAAAGTTGCAAGGAAAGGGAAAAGATTCTAGACCCTGGTCAGGGTGATAGCTATACTGTAACCATAGCTGTAGGTATAGGAGAGGATCATGGGACAGAATCTCTGGGCTTTGGGAAAAGAACACAGTCACTGCCACCTCAGCCCAGCAGGAAAGGAGCAAAGGGGATGAACACTCCAATCTCTCTCTATTTCCACCTTCCCATCTTCTGGTTGTGGAAGTCATGGGGCAAAGGAGCTTGTCTAGGGTAGCCCGTAGAAGTCATTTTTCTGGGACAGAAAACAGGGTGAAGAGAAGGGTAGAGATTGGATCTGGAAGGGGAGAAGGAAGTATCTGTCACACCTCCATGTACCTGCTCTTTCCCTCAGGATGTGCCTACTTTACATTCTAGATTTCTCCCCTCTGAACTAGTCTGTTCCATGGTTTCCTAGAATTCTTTTCAGATAGGCTTACCACAGATAGTAGATATTTACTATTTTGGGCCTTTTCACATTCTTTTCCTCTTCTTTAGGTAATCATATTCCCAAAATTCTTTTGGAGAGACATTGCACCCCAATTCCTATTTCATGTGGTGTGTAGCTTGTTTAAACACCTACTGGCACATGTTTCATCCATTTTCAGGCATAAGGATCAGGCTAACCCAAAAGAAAATATTTCATTTTTAGGCAAGTCGAGTAGGTAAAAAACAGATTAGTTGACATATGAAATTCTGGCCAGTTTTGAACTTTAGCTCTCAAGAGCTGAGTCACCAACTGTTTCTTAATCATAAGGCTGATATAATTAGCACACTGTGTTGCAGGATTTTATAAGTCTATTTCCCTTCTAAGACTGTGAGTACTTTGAAGGCAGAAAATGCACTGTTCTTTTCTATATCCCTAGTATGTAGCACAACCTCTGACACTAAGTCAACATTGTGGAATAAATGGAGGAGCCGAATGAAGACACGAGAGGATAAACACCCTGATAGAGCTCTATCCAGACTGTGAGTGATCCTCATAGGGATTTTGTTGCCACATTTCAGCCTGTGTGTCTATCTGGTATTAACAGTCAGAGGAAGAGTAATGGAGAAAAGAATAAAGGATAGGTGAAGATAAAGAGAGAGACTCTGGGAAATGAGTTTTAGCCTTGTACAGATATAAAAATGACTAAAAACCAGATATCTTGGTAAAAATGAAAATTTTCTCACATTTTAATCACTGCACAAAACTACAAAATTGGCAATAGGGAATGCACAAGATTAAGCAACTTAAAAAGTTAAATAATGAAGAGTCATATTTCTGATAAGAGAATATGAAAACCCACCAAAACCTGGACCACTTCTACTGTTTTCTAAGATACACCCCTGAGTCCACCCAGGTGGTCATTTCCATACCCCTTCTGTTCTCCTCTTTCTTCTCAAAGCCTTGAATGTTCTCCCCACCTTCCTTGTATTATATCCTTCAAAGACAGGTTCAAATTATAGTCCCTCTGAGAAATTCCCTCTTACCTACTGTGACTCATATTAGTTTAGAGCTCAGCAGAGAAAAGGAAGGAGTCTCTAAGAACAGTTGTCTAAGGGATCACCATGGTTAAAAGAGATAAGATGGCAGAGTTCAATTGCTCCACAGCAGATTTACTTTAATCTATGTGTTTGGGCTTCAATGAAAGATTACTCAATATTTCCCTGCTTTGTTACATTAATGTTTCAACTGCATAACATTTTCCATCCTTAAAACTATAAAGTTGAATTTTTTTGAAAACAGAAACAATGATTTATAATTCACTTTTATTCTCCCACCCCGAGCTCTCATTATAGCGTCTAGCAAGCCCAGGGTTAGACATATAATAGGTATGTAATAATTTTGCTCAATCAAAATAATGTTATATGAACAGCTGTCACTTTGTATCATGAAATCTCTCTCAAATGATAGGAATATATTTCAATTAATTTCATTTCTCTTATGAACCTACCATCCATAATTGTATTCACAATATGTATATTCTGAGTTCACATCAAAATTGCTGGCTAAGCAAAAATACCTGCCACTTTGCCCACTTCAAATCCCTAAAAATGATAAATAATATTATAAAATAATAAATCCACAACATTATAGAATATAAGATATAGGAAAGACGGATAGACAGAGAAAAATATAGCTGAAAGTATATGCAAAAGGAAATTGCTGAAAAAGTATGAGTGGTGGGTATTAGGATAGCCTAGGTCATTATGCCAAAGCAAACAACTCCAAAAATGCAGTTACTTAACATACAAGTCAGTTCTCCCTTATGCCACATGCCCCCAGTGGTTGGTGGGAGCTCTGTTACACATAGTCACTCAAGAACCTAGGCTGAGGGAGGTGCCACTATCTTTTAGAACATCGTCTGTAATATGAATCCTCCTCAGTTGCTGTAACAGGGAGAGAGAAAGACTGGCAAATTGCACATTGACTTTTTACTGACTCAGCCTGGGAGGGAGATATATCACCTCCCAATCACTCATTGACCAGAAGTAGCCATATGGCTCTCTAACAAAGGTGACTGAGAAATACAGAAGAGTAAATGAAATAGTTGCTGAATATTACTGTCTCTGCCACTTAGTGTAAAAATCTTTCTTTAGAGTCTTCTAGATGATACCATGTGGCTTGATTTCAGAAACATGGTAGATCCTAGCATATAAGAAGCCACTAGAGAAAGAAGAACCAAGGAGACAAGAATTGCTAACAAGGGACCCTACCTTAATTTTACATATATTACCTAAAGTATTTCTTTTCAGTCAGTTTCCTTTCCTGTTTTAGCTAGTACATCTCCTCTCTCTTAATAACAGAAATATTGGAGTTTAACTTTTTCCTTGCAGTCAAGGAGGAGTCAGTCCCATCTGAGAATGAGAATAAATCCTTGGTAGAAATTCTTTAAAGGCCCAGTGAATAGAATATGAAAAAAATATTTCTAAAATCCTTCTAGATGTATTCGTCCAGCCATCCAGTCAAAAAGCATTATGGATTGCCTCCTCTGTACCAGAAAATATGCTAGGTGCTCTGTCTCTGGATGCACAATGTCAAATAAAACCTGGTCCCTGCCCAGAGCAGAGGCAACAGATAAACACATGAAGCCTAGTATCCAGGACATTATCACAGAATCTTCCAGAGCTAATGATGAAAGAAAAGAACTGGTTCTGCAGGTGGATATGACAGTAAGGGCTAGAAGGACTTCAAAGTGCAAGTGACATTGAAAGAAACTTAAAAGGTCCAGTTTGGGTGTAATTCCAAGCATTAGGAAAATGTTCTATTGTTTTCTTCAATCTTTCCTCATCATAATTGACTTTGTTTTGAATTCATCCTCCCATTTACTTGCTTGATAGAAGTGACAGGAACCCATAGGGATGCCACCTTTTCCTGCTTCCAAATCATTTGGTTTTGCCTTTTCCAGCTGTTGTGCTGAATTTAAGTCTGCATAGGCACAGGCAGCTGAGGCAGTGAAAGCCTATTCATTTGACTGCTTCTTTCCCACTTGATGGTTGAGTCAGCTTTTAAAATAATGCTTCCCTTATTTGTTATTCTCCTTCTTTAGCACCACTGCCAGCTGTACTTTCCACTTCACATGAATTTTGGTCTATTCCAATTTTCCACTTCTCTGACTCTAATCCCACAGTTACAAATGGAATCCCAGTCTACACTAATATCTCTTACTTGCTGGCACTGAAGAGATCAATATTTCAAAATGCCATATGTTTTATAGATCAGTTACTGCATACATACAAATAAGTGATATTTGAACCATTACAGTACTTGTAAGTTACATAAACCAGTGACCAAAAAAGACACGCCATACCTTGTGGCTAAATTTCCAAAGGTCGTCTTGATGGCTGACCATTGAGCCAATTGTTCACATGTCTTTTGCCATATCTGAGAGTTTCAGACATGACAGAGATTGAAGAAGAAAAGGATGACCAAAAATGCCAACAGCATATTGGGTAATTTAATGCTGGACATACTCATTGGCAATCAGACATCCCCAGGGACTGGCGTGAGGCTTTACCCAATGGCAGCACTCAGTTCCCGAGAGTCTTTCTCCATATCCATTCCTTTCCCCATTCATTCAACAAATACTCACTGAGCACCCATATTTCACGGCCTGAACTATCCTGCAAAGATAAAAGGGCAAATGAATCACTTCCCAAGAGACTCTTGGTCCACCAGAGGAGGAAAATATGTACATAGGCAATGAAGTACAACAATAACAATGATAGAAACACATAGTGCCTTGGGAGTGTAGGGAAACCCCAGCCTAAAGGAGCTCAAGAGGGTTTCAGGAGGAAACAATGCCTGAGATGGGTGTTGAGGGATGAATAGGAGTCAGCTAGGTCAAAAATTTCAAATGCATGTCTTAGAAAGAAGGGCACATGTAGGAAACTGCAAGTAGTTCAGTATGACCAGAGCAATTCTTGACAATGGGCATGTGATAAATGTAAACAAAAAATAAGAAATTATCTGTGCTTCAAAAATATTAGAGTTCTTTGGGTCAGTTGAGGACAGGAACTAGCACTTGTGGATGGCCCATTGTTTGCATGTATGCATTTGGTACCTTTATATATTTTATTTAATTTTATCCTTACAATAGGCCTCAAGGTGCATTTAATTAAGTCCCTCTCTGTTTTGCAGATGAGAAAACTAGAACAAAGAAGTTAAATATTTTGCCCTGGATCTTCATGTATTAAATTATAAAATTAGGCTACAAGTCATGGGCTCCAAAGTTTACAAAATAGATCAAAATTCCAACTGTATGATGAATGGAACCAGACCAAGGGGTATACATTCTGAGATATAAAAATTTGAAGGAAGAAAAAAATCAGTGTTCATAGAGTAAATATGGAAGCCTCATGTGGTAGGGAAAATGTGAACCTGAAATATAGGATAGAAATTCACCAGGGAGAGAAGGAACACATCTTTACAGGCAGAAAATAAATAGTTGCTTAAGAAGTTAAGCTGTTAGTTTACAATTTGAGTTAGTTCTCTTGATGTGCACTGCCCTTGTCAAAGGACTTTGGAGGGTTGGACAAATACTGATTGAGTGCCTATGAGGTATTAAATCCTACGCCTGTACTTTACAAGCCTTCTCTCATTTAACCCCCATAACACACCAATAAGCCTCCCTATTTTTTTCATCCATGAAATGGAAGTGAATCCAGATTAAAACATAAAAACATGCCAGGTGCATACATAACACAGTGCATGACATAGAGCAGACTGTTGGCTCATCACCTTCATCTTACAGGTAAAGAGAGTGAGCTTGAGGGAGATTGTGTACCTACCTTCAAGCACACAGCTAGAGGAGGTGGAGAGGGGATGTTAACCCTAGGTATGTCTGCTCCTTACCTTAACTGTCTTTCAGTTAAGTCATACAAACTCCTTTGGTGAGGGTTAAGCTGAGGCAGAACTGGTTAATAGCAAATATTGGTACTCAATGAGGCAAGAATACTCTGTTCATAGCTAAAACTATATGGTTTGATTTTCCTCCTGCCCCAGCCTATAATATATCTTCATTTCAGGAACCTGGAGCCTTCTGGAATCCTCCCCAATGCTGATTGCTTAAAAGTAGATAGATAGATAGATAGATAGATAGATAGATAGATAGATAGATAGATAGATAGATAGATAGATAGATACATAGACAGATGATAGAGATAGATATTACACATTTCTACTTTAGCGTAATTTTACTGCCACGTATGACCTCTTCCAGGTTCTTTGTACTTTAAACCTTTTCTGTAATTTGTATAATTAACAAGTGTACACTTTTATGTAATTTCATCAACCACCGAGCAGGTGAGGTGTCAGAAGTACCCTGAAGTCATCACAAGCAAATTGTATCCTTTGATTTAGCAAAAACCAAACCCTATGCAAGTATCAAAAGAATATAAAATCACCGGGCTCCACAGAGGCGCCAAAGTAATAAAACGAGCCAGTTTCAAGGCAAGAAGAATGACCCCCATTAAGAAGAGTTTTAAAAATTAGGTATGATAATATGGCTTCAGTCTGTAGGAGCAGTAGTCAAATGAAAATATATTTAAAGAGTGGTTCTGGCCCCTGTGGTATGCGTACCCTGGGAGAGCCATCAATTCTTTAATAACTTTGCTGTATTTCTTCACCACATTATTGAAAATTGTTTAATGAGCAGTTTCCCTCAGAGAAGATATCAGATTCTCAGAAGCAGTTGCCGTGAGAGATACCCTTTAAGGGCTGATGAAATTATGTTTATTCTTTTGCATTTCTTCCTAGAGCAGTCGAAATGGTGGTGCTTTTATCTTTTATCCTTTTAGAAATATGTTTTCTGCTTATAAAAATAACACATTTTCATGGTAGAAAATTTGAAAATTAAACAGTATAAGGCACAATAGAGATCAATGTGATTCCACCATCCAAACGCAGAAGGTAACTAAATATTTGAGTTTTATTACTTTCTAAACTCTAATTGCTGCACTATTTTTATATGAATAAGATCAAATAAATGCATGTTAATTATACTTGTACACTACTTCAATTATGTATCCCACTTTGTTTTTTAAATTATTATTGTCCCATGTTAATCCTAATCTTTTTGTAACCCAGGTAACAGCTGACTGGGTATTTCAACATCCTCCAGTCTGCAGGGATCTTTTCCATTAATATCTAACACTTGCTTCCATTCTTAACTCTTGAGTCTTTAGGCAGATACTCTCTTTTTAGCCCACTTTGTGCCATGCTGGTACCACCTTTCTTCCTTCAACATAATCCATGGTTACATATGTTGACCCAATGTCAGAGAGTCAAGGAGCAACTTGCCCGCCCACCACTTACTAGCTGTGTGATTCTGGAGACATTATATTGACAATGGTGGTTACGATAACATTTCTCCAGACAATACTAACACAAGATTCTTGAGTCTATTGGACTTTATTGACCATTTGAAGATAGGAGAGGGTCATTACAACATAAGCCAAGAAAAAATTAAAATTCAATGTCAGACATTACTCTTCCTAGAAATTTTTTTAAAATGTCTCCCAAAGAGATTTCTTACTGGCTGTCTTTTCAAATAAGAGTACAGCTTTGATTTTAATAATTTCAGAAAGTTCTTCTGATTTTCCTTCATCATTTGTCTCTATCTCATTTTTATTGACCATTTCATTTTCTTTTTGAGGGGATTATTTCCTTATGCTTCTTGATCCATCCAGGTATTGGGATTTTAGAATATTTCTTACTGATTTACAGGTGCTATTTTTATGTCTTATTTTAAATTATATGTTATGTTATATTCTTTCTAGTTAATAAGATGTTTTTAGTATTCCATTTTGATTCCTCCATTGATACTTTAGCTATAATCTCTTTGCAATATTTTTTACTAGTAACACTAGAAATTAAAATGTGCATCTTAAGCATAAGACAACCCACACAGCCTTAATATTTTACTATTTTATGTAAAATATAGAAATCTTTTAATATTATAGTTCAATTCACCACCACCATCCTTTGTGCTATAATTATCATGTATATTATACCCATAAACATTACAAACCCCATACTACAACGTTATAATTACTGCTTTAAATAGTCATATTTTAGTGTACAGCCAGAACCCCACAGTGTTATAAACTAAGACATCAATAAAAATGAAAATTAAAAAAGTCATATTTTTTTGAGAAATTAAGAAAAGAAAAAAACTCCTAGTCTTTTATATTTACTTAGATATTTATTCTTTCCAGTGATTTCATTTTCTCACCTAAATTCAAATTACTACTTGGTATAATTTTTCTTCACCCAGAAGAACAGAACTTCTTTTGGCGCTCCTTATAGACTAGATCTGCTGACAACAGATTTCTTGAGTTTTTGTTTCTCTGAAAAGCTTTTCATTTCATCTTTGTTTTTGAAGGATGGTTTTGCTAAATATAGAACTCTCCATTGACAGTGTTTGTCTTTTAGCACTTTTAAGCACTCCATTTACTGCTGTCCTCCGTTGTTTCTGATGATAAGTTGACCACCATTTGTATCATCATTCCCTGTGTGTAATGTAGCAGTTTTCTGAAACTGCTTTGGATTTCAGCCATTTGGCTATGATATTCCTGGAGTTTTTTTCTTTGTATTTATCTTGCTTAGGTTTCATTAAACATAAATTGACCTGTAAGTTGATGTCTTTCACCTAATTTGAAAAATTTTCAACCATTTTTTTTAAATTTTGTCTCTCCTCTCCTTCTGAGACTCAGATATACATATACTACATTGCTTGGTAATCTCACAGATCTCTAAGGCTCTGTTTATGTTTCTTCCCTTTTTTTCCTTTTCATATTTTATGGTTGACAATTTCTTCTGATTTGTCAAGTTCACTAGTTTCTTCTGCTGTTAAATCCTTCCAGGAAAATCTTCATTCCAGTTGCTGCATTTTTCAGCTTTACAATTTCCATGTAGTAGTCTTTCTTTGTAGTTTCTATTTCTCTGCTAAGATCATCCAGCTGTTTATTTATTATATGTATAAGTTCCTTAAGTTCTTGCACATACCTGTAATGCCAACTTTACCAATCTTTTTTTTTGATCACTGCAGCATCTGGGTCATCTCAGGACCAGTTTCTATTGACTATTTTTTTCTTGAATGTAAATAACCTTTTCCTGGTTCTTAGCATATAAAGTGATTTTTTTATTGACTCTGAATATTATCAATGATACATTTTTAAAGACTCTGGATTATTTTATATTCTTCTGAGTAATAACATTTGGTTAGAAGATAGTTGATTTGGCTGAATTCAAAATCCAAACTCTGTTTTCCCTATGGTGTGTTTCCCCTGTGGACTAAAATGTCCACTTAGTTCTTTAAATTTCCAGCTGCTCTATTTTTTTACAGGCCTTCTCCCTTACCCCACCTCCACCCTGAGTCTCCCCCTTGCAGACATAGTTTAGCAGTCAGCCAAGGATTTGGGTGCATTTTATATGCAGATCAGGGTGTTCACACTCTGTGGCTCTCTCCCTTCCAGGAACTCTCCCATGACTTTGTCACTGTTCTGTGTGAACTCTATCCTCTGACACTTCATGCAAGTGAGGCAGCTTTCTGCAGCTGGAGCTGCATGCAAATCGAGCATGGGGCAGCAGAGGGTACCTTCAGGCCTTATGCTGCCAACTCATAAACCTCACTCCTATTTCTCCATGTTTGCTCTCTAAGGCCGTCAAATAGTTGTGTTTTTCAAACTTTTTAAAATATTTTCTAAGTATTATCTATAGGAGGGTTAGTCTAATCAAGCTAGTCTGTGATTATAGAAATCAGATTTTTTATGTAACTGAGTTATTTCTTCTTCCATCCCCTCTATGCTTGAGTTCCACTGAAGAGTTACTTTCCCATATATGGAAGAACTATTCTTTGCTCAGGAGTGTATGGGGTTTTCTCTCTCTGGTAGTTTCCAAACAAATTCTGGAATATGACTCTAATAATAATAGCTACAATTTACTGACTCTAACCCACTCTTACCCTCCAAAATGGCAGAAAGTAACAAGAACTTTTCTTCCTATCCACCAATCAGCAAGGAGTATGGGAAACTTGCGAAAAAGAATGTTTCTCTCTTTTCCTTCTATGCTGCCCTCTTCATAGCCAAGTGTTGCAACAGTTCAATCATCACTTCCATTTTACTTCCCCAGATGGGCACTTCTTCCCTTCCTGAGAAGAGCCGATTGTGTAGGACCTGTTCTTGCTATTGAACCCAGAGACTACTCCTGAATATCTAGAGCTTCCGTGGTCTTCATCAGTGCTCAGCCACTATTTTCTATTTGAAAAAGAAAAATTATCATTTCTGGATTGGAAAATTTTTGAGAACATAAACAATTCACCAGTGTATCTGCTCCTAAAGTCATCTCTTTTAAAATTCTGGTCAGTTCTACTCCAATCCAAAATTGAAACTTTTCATGCAGGAAATATTTTGGGAGGGAAGGAGTAAATAAGAGTTGAAAATTAGACTTGATGAATGTGGGAGAATTAGAACATAAGACACTAGAATATATAAATACATATTCAATACATTGAACGCAGGTAATAATATTTGAATTCTTAAGAAGTATCTGGCCCATAGTAGGTATTCAATAATTAGTTATTGAATTAATGATTATTTATTTAAGCTAATAAATGACAGAGTGTCTTTGTTCAAGCTATCTGCTTGTGGTTCACTTTAAAGATGGTTTTATTTAACTTCTTTGGGAAGAGAGACTAAAAGTTTGCATCATGACCTCTGAGATTGGCTACAACTCTAGAAAAAAATTCTATGATGTGTTTCTAGGTTGAAATGGGCTTGACAAGCCCCTTTCAGGCACACTATAATAAGTCTTTGTACATATCTATTCCAACATTTCATACTATTTTGTAATAATTTACAAAGTTGTCACCTCCTTTAGACTGTGAGTTCCTGGAGGATGATGGCAGCGCTATTCTCATTTCAGAAGACCCCAGCAGTAATTATTGTTTGCCATACATAGTAGAAACTCAGAAAATGATAAATGGGTACATGTGAGACTTTTTGTTGCTAAATGAATGGTTCGCTTAGGATGTTAATTATCAGTAAAACCTTTCTTCAATGACATATTAATATGCCAAATTAAACTGCTATTGGGTTTATACAGTTTCGGCATTAATTTATTGGCTGCCTCCTAAGGGACAGGCATGAAATAGGCCCAGAAGATGCAAAAATAAGAGCACTTGCAGAGGAATAACGGGCCTCTGTTGCATATTTGCACATTAAGCAAAACATAGCTTAGGAAGCAAGGCTTTCAGACACTGGAATCTAGTTATGTGATTTTTTAAGATTAACATGATAGTTACAAAAATTTGATCCAAAAAAACTCCCATTTCTACTTAAAGCAAACAATTATGGGTAAGATACATCACCAGGCAATGCTCTTAGGCTTAGACTTCCCGAAAAGGACTATTTTCAATATCTACTTTCAATTCACAAGCCAATACTATACCAAGAATTGTTATATACCACATTCTGTCATATTCAATTATGCCAGAGCCATTTCCAAAATAAAAGTCGTAACATAACATCTCAGTTTTACCATAAGATGAGCCAGATGGACCAAAGCACACATAGTTACCCCTTAGAAAAGAATTTGGTGTCTCCTCTCTTTTCTTGGATTTGGTAAAAGGAAAATGGATTTATATAATGAACAAAGATTGCCCAAGACAACTTTCAGACTATTGAATTGCATAAAGAAATAACTAGTCGCTATGGTTGATAACCCCTTCTTCTTTAGAAAGGGGAAGAAGTAACACCAATTTAGTGAACTCAAGGAAATAGACAATACATTCAATGTTGGAGCACCTCGCCAAAACAAAGTTAGGAAGCAAATGTTAGAACTGGAAACTCTAAAGAAGGGAAAATTGGGCTATACTTATGTTTTCTAGAATCAAAATGCAAAATAACACAGCAACATTGACTACATCATCACCATTGCCCTTGTTTCTTCTACCCCAGGTGTAGGTCCACTGTTTTCATCTGAATGATTTTAACCTTTTAGTCAGTTCCTTGTCAGCAATCTCATCTTTCTTCTGTGTGTTCTCCAAAGGTAAGTCAGCCTGATAGTTAACTCTCCTTACACATTCCTCCTTTGTAAGCTCTTTAAAAATAACATTAATAACAAGAGTAACGACAACTGCATTTTGTGTGTACTGTTGGGATGTTTTAATGGCCACATTTAAAAGTCCGTATCTCCTGTTTCACTATACTGGCAGCCCTTGCAGCACAGATGTGTTTTTTCTGTCAACTACATAAACAATATCACACAAAATGTCTAGCAGTGACTGGATTAATTAAGGGCCACCAAGTTCCAAGGCAATTTAAGTGAAAATCTTAGCACTGCCTTGAAATCCAAGGCACTTGCTCACATTTAACAAGCGGTGCAGTGAGGGAAATGTGATGAAATTTGGCACCACAAGGGATGGAACAGAAACTTTTTTTCACCCAAATGATCACTGGCTGCAGTAAAACCAGAAAACTCTTTTACTTTTTTTTTGAGATAAAGTAATGGGAGATTGGTTGTATTTCAGCCTAATGCTAATTTTCTGACCCAAAATGATCAAATCACTTTTCAGCACTAGTGAAATTGTTCAGTGGAATTTCATTATGCTGGGAAATGAAATTAATGTGCAGTCCAAAAATAAAATTAACTTTCTGTAAACATAGGGATTGGTCAAATCTAAAGGATGGTCTTAAAAAAAGATAAAATTACAATAACCCAAGACATTTTTTAAATGCAACAATATAATTAATCTGATCATTTTTTTCTTTTTAAAAATGTTTTTTCACACAAATTTGGATCAAATAAACACAATTATATTTTATTATTTTTTTTACATTTACTTTACATCCCAAATGGGAAGACTCTGTGTTTATTCTTTCACTAACCCATGAGCCAGCCCCAAATATTCAAATACCACACACTCATCTCCTATAAAGATCAGCTAAAAACACCAGTTTGTACTCAAAGTAATTTCTCAGGAAATTCTTATCTGTCAGCCTGTTTGAACTAAGATTCTGTTTCGCCTACTCCAAAATCTGGAATTAGTGGCTTCAGTCTTGACCTGGCCCCTCTAGATATGATGTTGACCCCTTCTCTCCTGATACTTAGCCAATCCTTTTCTTTTAAGCAGATTTGCCCCCACATTCTTTGGCTTTTACCTGTTGCTTCAAGAAAGTATTCCCATCACGGTCATCATTGAGCCTTGTGTTGCTATAATAAATGTAACTGTCGATTCTCCATCCTCAATTCACATTTGATGCAGTTATCACTCCCTGCTCTTCAATAGTCTTCATTTATTTGACTTCCAGGGCATCGCCTTCTCTGAATTTTCCTCCAATCACACTGGCCATTACTTCTGCATCTTCTTTACTGTATCCACCTCATTTTCTTGACTCAGTCTTGGACATCTTCTCTCTTCTAAATATACTCACTTCCTTCATGATCTTATGGCATTAAAGTTCATCCATAGGATGATGTTTCACAGATAATGACTCTTCTCCCTGGGCATTTTGCCTGAACTCCTGTCTCCAACTGTCTGCTTAACATCTCCACTCAATTGTCTAATAAGCATCTTAAATATAGTGCGCCCCAAACAAAGCTCTTCCCAATCTTCTCCATCTCAGTGTTGGTAATTCTATCATTCCTGTTGCTCAGGCCATGCTGTCTGTGAGTTCTCTCTTACTCTCATGCTCCACATCAAATCTGTCAGCATGCCCATGCTGCCATGAAAATACATCCACAATCAAAGACTTCTCATTACCTCCACTGCTACCAACCTGCAACAAGCCAGCATCATCCCTGACGTGGATATTGAAATGCCTTCTAATTTGTCTTCTTGCTTCTCTCCTTGCCATATATACTGTGCCTACTTCCCAATCTTTTGGTCTATTCTTGGCACTACAATTGGACTAGCCCAGTTAAAATATAAATTACATCATGGCACTCTTTCTTACCCCCTTCTATAGCTTCCTATGCCATTTCAAGTGAAATCTCAAATTACTACAGTGGCCTGCACAGTCCTGCACAGTCCTACACAGTCTCCATCCCCACTCCACTTATCCCATATAACTCCCCACTCAAACCCTCACTGGTCCACACTGGCTGGCTTGCTGCTCTTCAAGTCTGTGTGTCCCACTCCCTCAGTGCCCTTGCACTTGCTGTTTTCTCTCTTGGACACTCCTCCCTGCTGATTTCCACTCCACGTTGCTCCGTTTCTCACCCCCTCTATGTCTTACCCAAACATCACCTTTTCCATAAGTCTTTCCTTCACCACTCTTTCAAAATGGGAATCTCTCCAGCACTCCTTTTCATGCTTTGCTCAGTTCTCTCCATAGCACGTCTCACATATTATATACTTTCACTTTTTTAGTTCTTAATTCTTGGCTTCCTTCCATCATAATGCAAACTCAGTGAAGCAGAGTTTTTGTCTGTGTTTTCACTGTTGGGTCCCCCCCAAAATAGAACAGTACCTGGTACATAGTGGTGCTTAATAAATATTTTTTGAGCATGAAGGAAGAGAACCACCCTATCTATGGCCTCAGATATATAAACTTGCTGTCCCCTAATCCATCAGAACTATTTAATGCAAGTTAACATTTATAAGCATCGACTGTTTGAGTGAGTAAAACAAAAACCCTCATACTAAAGAAGGGAGTTAGGTAGTTAACCAAGAAGATAACTGGTAATAAGAATAATAATAAGGGTAGAAGTTTCCATAATATGTGTTAGTAACTGTATTAGGTTATTTACATATATTTTACTTGCATCTGATAATTCTGTTACAGTATCAAAGGAGAGTCAAAGGAGGGCCTCAGAACCAGGCAGTGTGAATGCCTACCCACATACAGCATGATGTGGAGAGAAGGAAAATGCCTATTGACTAAAACACTCAAATCAAAACATGGGTTTAGATTTCTGGAACAGCAACCAAAATTGGTGCTTCTGTACAGCAAAGAAAACCATCAACAAGATGAAAAGGCAATCTATGGAATACAAGAAAATATTTGCAAATCATGTATCTGATAAGGGGTTAATATCCAAAATATATAAAGAACTCATACAACTCAATAGCAAAAAACCAAACAATCTGATTAAAAATGGGCAGAAGCTCTGAATAGATATTTTACCAAAGAAGACATACAGATGGCCAATAGGAAGATGAAAAGGTGCTCCATATCACTAATCATCATGGAACTGCAAATCAAAACTACAATGTGATATCACCTCACATGTATTAGAATGCCTATTACCAAAAAGACAAGAAAATGGGGTCAACCCTGTGGCCTAGCAGTTCAGTTCAGTGTGCTCCTCTTTGGCAGCCGAGGTTCAGTTTCCAGGTGCGGACCTACACCACTTGTCAGCAGCCATGTTGTGGTAGTGACCCACCTACAAAAAATAGAGGAAGGTTGGCCACAGATGTGAGCTCAGGGTGAATCTTCCTCAGCAAAAAAAAAAAGACAAGAAATAACAAGTGTTGAAGATGTGGAGAAAAGGGAACCCTCATGCACTGTTGGTGAGAATGTAAATTGGTGTAGCCACTATGGAAAATGGTATGGAGGTTCCGCAAAAAATTAAAAATAGAACTACCATAGGATCCAGCAATTCCACTTCTGAGTATTTATCCAAAGGAAATGAAAACACTCACTCAAAAAGATGTCTTCACCCCTATGTTCATTGCAGCATTATTTACAATAGCCAAGATATGGAAGCAACCTAACTGTCCATTGATGGATGAAAGGATAGAGAAAATGTAGTATATACATAATGGAATATTAGTCAGCCAATAAAAAAGAAGGAAATCTTGCCATTTACAACAACGTGGGACCTCAAGGGCATTATGCTAAGTGAAATAAGTCAGGCAGAGAAGGACAAATACCGCATGGTCTCACTTATATGTGGAATCTGAACAAACTCATAGATACAGAGAATAGATTAGTTATTGCCAAAGATAGGGGGTGGAGAGGTGGGCAAAATAGTGAAGGTGGTCAAAAGATACAAACTTCTCGTTATAAAAGAAATAAGTCCTGTCACAGTAATATACAGCATGGTGAATATAATTAATAATACTGTATTGTATATTTGAAAATTGCTAAGAGACTAAATCTTAAAAGTTCTCATCACAAGGAAAAAAGTTGTAACCATGTGTGGTGATGGATGTTAACTTGACTTATTGTGATGATTATTTTGCAATATATGCATATATCGAATATATGTTGTACTCCTGAAACTAATTGTCAATTACATCTCAATTTTGAAAAAGAAAAGAAAAATATATACACACATATATACAGAAAAACAAATGGTGGCCAAAGCTGGACATGATGATAGCGGCAGCAGAGTAGAGCAAGTTAGTGTGCAGGCTCTGGGGGTCGGTTACCTGCATTCTGTTTCCTCCTCTGCCACTAGCTGTGTAAACTTGGGCAAATCTCTTAACCTCTCTGGGCCTCCATTTCTGCATTTGTAACAGGAAGATAACAGTACTCACTATCTGTTATGGGGAGGCATAATTAAATAAGTTAATATGTAAAAAAATACACAAATAACTCCTGACATGTAGTGAGCGCTTGATCACTATCAACTATTATTCTTTATAGGAAGCTGCTCTTCAATTGAAATGTTATTTAAGTTCTGCATGTTTTCTACTGTATTCTAGAAAATGCTTCATCTGCTCATTCACTGAACATATGTGGAGCACTGGCTGCTTGCCATGCAAAACTGTTCCTGCCCGCAAGGAGCTGACAGTTCAGAGGGAGAGACAGACATAATAGATGGTTGCAGGGCAGCGTGATGAGTGCAGACTAGAGAAAGGGAGAGGATGCATGGTCTGAAGTTATCAGCAGGGATCCCAGGAGGTGGCACCTGGAATGAGTCTTGAAGGAAGTGCAGGTATTCTGCGAGGGGCTTAGGGGGTGGGGCTAGATGGTAAAGGCTTTCCAGCCAGAGAAGCAGAGTGAACAAAGACAAATGGGGGGAGGGGAGGGAGGGGGGCCAGCTCCCTGGCACAGTGGTTTAGTTAGCGCTTTGGCAGCCCAGGGTTCGTGGGTTCGGATCCCCGGCGCCAGCCGGCGGCTAACGCACTGCCTGTCAGCCATGCCGTGGCGGCGTCCCATATAAAGTGGAGGAAGATGGGCACGGATGTTAGCCCAGGGCCAGTCTTCCTCAGCCAAAAGAGGAGGATTGGCAACGGATGTTAGCTCAGGCCTGGTCTTCCTCACAGAAAAAAAAAAAAGACAAATGAGGGAAGAGCCTGAGTTTGACAACTTAAAACAATGTATACAACAAAATATTAAACTATGAATTACAACATAAATGTTAAGCCTAGTGAACACAGAGTTAAACCCAGGAACCTAACACCCGGGGAATAAAAAAGAGAATGCAGATATATGTGCCAGAAGGTCCACCAGGACTTTACTTCTGAGTTTCCTGACAATAGAAATAAAAATGGTAACAGAATCGTTTGAGTGGTTTTTCAATGCCCACGAAGACAAACCATGACAGTTCCTAAGAGAAGCAAATTTTACCTAGCACTTAGCTCTGAAAGAAATTTCTCACATGGAATTTCCTAAGGGGAACCCAAGCAATGTTGTAGGAGGTGATAATACCCATATCTCAATAGGAAATATCTCAATAGGAAATGCCTCAGAAAGCAGTTTTTTCTGTCACCTCAGTGAAAATTTAGTGTATAATACCAACTCACAACTAAGTGAAAGTCATTTTATTGAGAAAAACAGAGTGCTCTTTACTGTGTTTCTTTCCCATCTCCCTGGACTCCCAGCCCAAAGCTAGCTCAGGAGAATAACTGGCTCAGAGTGTGAGAACTCCCCTAAGCCCCCCATCACATAGGACCTTTCAGTTCCTGCCCCTTTCCCTCAGGCCTGTCAGGTGACCAGCTCATTAGTTTGGTTAGTTAAGCTCATTAACCAATGGGCACTTACTAAATATTATGTCAATGTTTGTGATATTTATTTGCAACTGGAAGAACTTTTGATATTTGCTTTTATTTGGCTTATTAGTTAGTGAAAAATGGAGACCTGATTTAAGCTACCAGAGAGAGAGCATGCGATTATCCTAATGATTTGTGGACTGAACAAGAACTGGACAGCCAGGAGTGAGGCACTGCCCCTCTCCTCCAGTTCTCTCTCTCTTCTTTTCCACATCTCAGCTTCTCTGCATATCTACTCCTCCTCCTCCATCTTTCCCGATTTCCTCTCCATATATTCAATACCTTGTCTATTTCCTCAACCTGCATGTGCAGTTTGCTGGTCAGGGACCCAACAGAGCCTCCTGACATCCTGCTAATGGGCACGGTCTCAGTGTTTCTTGATTCAAAGCAACAAGAAAATCTGAGAGAGACCCAGTTTACCTACTTGAGCCTGGCCTCATGGGTTGTTTATTTCTGGTGTCCTGCTTTTGCCCACCGCTGGTCCAACCATGACCAGTGCGGGTGAGAAATAGGGAAATGTGCTGCAAAGCCTGTCTCTCTATCCCCAAGGTGATATTCTTTTAAATAAATGTTGGAGGAGAGGCATTGATCCACATCCTAAAGCCTTCTCCCATAAGAGGGGCCAGTGCAAGACCCTGTGACCTGGGAGTTGGGGAAGAGTGAATCTGATGACAGAGGGATCTTTCAGAGCCATTCAGATCTTACTGTGAATTAGATTGCTGTCAATTTTATCTATGCACAGAGCATATTCTTTAAGGGAAATGATTGAGCTTACCCTATCGATGCCTATTTATTAATCTTTTTGGTAATAAAATATTTTTTAATCCACCCTGTCATATCTTGGAACTATTGTGCTGATGTGGGGAAATAGACCATATTTAAATAACTGGATTGCTTTTTCATTTGACTCTTTGTTCAAACTAATCTTCTTTTTGTTTTCAAATAATTATAAATCATAGCAGAAACATTTCATTAAAAAAATGTAATATAAGAAGAAACCAGTTTTAATTTGTAAAAAATATAGTATATTAAATATATTTGTCCCAATTATATCTACTATCAGTGCGTGGCTATCACTGCAAATCTTTCTGTGTTCAACTTACTTTAGAAAAACGGAAAAATAAATTGATGGCTTAGGAAACAGAGCTTCCCAGCCCAAAACTATAGAGAAAAATCAATTTTTGTTTTGATCAGAAAAGAGGTCAAAGAACTCGTACCTCATCAGTTCAGTCCAACTTATGCAACTGCTTCACTCTGCCTCTCAAAGTCATTCTTCCAGAGTTTTAACCAAAAGTTATCTTATTAAGTCCACTGCTGAATGCAGCAATAGCAGTTTCCATTCAAGTATAGACATCTGAGGCTGCCAAACAAACCCATTATTCTAGAGGATGACAATGACCACACTGTTTCAACACTGAATAAGTACATTTGTCTACAAGGGTATTACTGGCCCAAACATCCTCTTCAAACTACCTGCAAGACTGAAGACCCTCCTTTGAAACTACCAGCAGGAAAGAAAAAAATGGAGCCAGAGGATCACTCAGTAAAAACACAACCCATTCTTAAACTGCGTTCAAGGAATTTCATTTCTATTCAAAGCACTGTTTGATGGAGGAATAAAATCTGAAAACTCAGAGGAGTTGAGGAGGAGAGAGAACTAGAATTTTCAGCTTGAGCCAAACTACAGATGGATCTAATGAGCAAGGCCAGCCTTTTTGTAAAGTGTTTGCCTCTTGTTCTCTCAACACATCTACCACCAACCAACCTCTTGTTTCTGCAAATTGTTCATTCCCCCATTTCTCTCTCATCAGAGACTTACCCTCCTTGGTTTCAGGTTAAGATGTCATGTCAATCGTCTATATCTTGATCACGGTTAATTTTAATCAATGTGCTCCCTGCATGAGAGATTTTCATTCTATGTTTTATACTTAATTACACAAAGAAAGATGCCATTAGCTTTCCAAGAAATTTCCAACATTAGCATTGCATTTGAATGGAAAAAAATGTGATGGGCATCTGAAAAATTACATGATATGATGATGCCATTTATTTATGATGGCAGGTGCTATCTGGCATTCCACACAAATGATCTCTTAAATCCCACAACAACCCTGCAGGTTAGATCCTCCTACCTTCCTCCATATAGCGGAGGAATCTGACACTTAGAAAAGATTGAAGGAACTTTCCAAGAGTCAAATCCAGGAGTAGTAGATCCAGGATTTGAACCTTGGTCCATCTGACTCCCTAGCCCATGCTCATCCACCATTTAATGGTTACAATAGCCTTCCAGCTGCTCTTCTCCCACCTTTGATCCCTTAATCCATCTTCCACACTGTTATACGAAAATACTAAGTTTCATATCTGACCACTTGAAACTCCATTTCTTAAAATCCACGAATTCCCAGTGATTTGTGTGTTTGTTAACATGGCTTACAAGGCCATGCATAAATTAGCTCTCTTTTGCTCCATCATTTCCTGCCAGATATAACAAGCCAGGCCCTTACTCTCTTATAGTTGTTGCCCCTAGGTACTAAGATAATTAAATTAAAATAGATACCTACTGCTTAGCAGGATTTTAAGAGATATTATTGACCGCATGGCCTCTCATATGCCAAAAGAGTAGAGTAATAATCCCAACCAAGCCTGATTATATGCTTCACTATTTACGTATCTTTACAAGAAACATCTTAACAATTCCAAAACACTTCCCAATCCAGCAATGTGAACACTTCCGTTGGTATGCCATGGGAGGAAGTGGTGCTATACCAGGGAAGACTCCAGCCCTTTGTGCTAAGACGTTGCTGAGCCCATCTTTCCTGGTGGCATTGTCTCATCCTTTAATATTCCAAACAGGAAACAATTGTACTCCAAGAAGTTCCATGCCCAACCTTAAAAATCCTAAATATAAACAGTCCAGATATGAGGAAGTGTACATTCTTCACCTTCCTCATATATAGGCGTGTTCAGGTCTGGGGTTAGTTCGTTAAAAGCTTGGTTTAATTAGCAAGCAGAAAAAAAGCAAAGAATAGCTACAATGTAGATGTCTGGCCTTTTAAAGCCATACTCTAGCTTGCAGATATTCCCCTGCAGGAAATAGTAGAGGGAACAAAGTTTTCTACCCCCTCAAATTCCACTACAATAGTTAACTTCCATATGAATATTATTTTTAAAAAACCTCCTTCAAGTTGTTTATATTTGTTCATCTTGAACTATATGGAGCTCCCCACAAACTGCCTAGTTTCTACATGCCTTTCATATATCCATGCCTTTGCTGGTGCTGTTTTCTCTCTCGGGAATGCCTTTCTTATCTTCTTCATCCTTGAAGACTATACTCAAGCATCATCTCATTACAGAAGCTTTTTCTGAAACTCAGAATGGGCCAATGATTAATTCTCTATATTCCTAATTAACTTAAGCTTTCCCATGTATTAATAATATGGGTTTTTTTTTTTTTTTTGAAATAATGTGTTTATGTGTCCATCTCCCTCACAGATGACAAGCTCTGCAGATGAAGACATGACTAGTTGAGCTGGGTTGTGGAGTAAGACAACCTGGGACAGAATATTAGTTTCACTACTTATTAGTTTGTGACATTTAACCTCTGCATGTCTTGGACACCTTGTCTTTAAATGAAAATAATAATTTTACCTACTATTCTCTAAGGAGAATGCAGTGGAGCTTTGATGAAATAATGTAAATAAACTCCTAAAACAGCATCTAGAACATAATAATATATGCTGAAAAAGTGTTAGGTATGTTCAAGGAGAAACTGAAACTCTTGATGTGATCTTCTGTCTATCCCAGCTCAGCAGTAGCTCACTGCAATCTGACATAGCTAGATCATGTGCATGATATTTGTTCACAAAAATGTGAGGATGAGGGGCCGGCCCTGTGTCGTAGTGGTTAAGTCCTGCCCTCTCGGCTTTAGCAGCCCAGGTTCACGGGTTCGGATCTCAGGCACAGATGTACACCACTCGTCAAGCCATGTTATGGTGGCGACCCACATACAAAATAGAGGAAGATGGGCACAGATGTTAGCTCAGGGACAATCTTCCTCAAGCCAAAAAAGAGAAAGATTGGCAACAGATGTTAGCTCAGAGTGAATCTTCCTCACCAAAAAAAAAAAAATATATATATATATATATATATACGAGGATGAACAGAGCAGTATAGAAATTTTAGCACAATCTTGCATATAAATAGAGAAGCAAATTTGGAATGTCTACCAGCAACATCTAGCTGGCTAACAATAGATATGACAAAATGGTCTATATCAATCTTTGCTAAATGCTGCTCCACATACTGGCGTCAAAAAAGATGACATTTTCATTGATCTGCATCAACTTGGAAAACCGAGGTAAATTAAGTTAATTTTTCAGAAGGCTAAATTTATTTAAAGAGCCATTACTTATTCCAAGACTATCGTCTTATTATATTTTGATGTGGAAATATCCTTTCTTTTATGAAACGATGGTGACAGTTGGGTCTGTTAGTTCTATTTGTGGCTTTGCTTGATTGAACTCGAACAGTCTTCCTTGATAATGTAAGTTAGCATTCCTAGTTTTGTCTCATCCTCCTCCCTGGATTTCCTGAAATTATTCTGTTTTATGAAAACCCACGAATTCAGACAGAATAGATTACCCCTGGAAGGGTTTTCCTGGAGTCATAGGTCTTCTCCATCATATGGGCTCGGGAAGCTGATTTGTTATCTCAGAGAGTCATATTAACCAAGTCCCAGGGATAAGGGTATAATCATAATAACAACAGCTAAACTGTACTAAGTGCTTACTATATATAAGTTACTGTGCTAAGCATGTCACGTGAAATAGTACATTTTGTCCTCACTATTATCTTACGAGACAGTTTGCCCATTGTTACACAGCTAGTTAGTGATGGAACCATAATTCAAACTTAGTCTGTCCTCCCCTGAAATCTATGCTTTAACCACCACATTATGTCACTTAAGTATACATTTCCAAGATTGTCATTTTTGGTGACTCCCATGAGAAATATAATTACCCTTTAGACAAGTTTCCTTAGGCATATGTGCTCTCCACATTTTCTATTTGGAGCTAATCTACATAGAAGATGGTGAAATCATAGGTTCTGTAGTGAGCATGGAATTTGATATTTTGTATCTAATATTTGGATATTCTGGATTACAGAGTATCCAAGATCTAAAGTACCTTGAAGTACTCCTATTTTGTTATAAGGTTAGCAGGGCCAGAAGATTTAAACATTCAGAATTCTTCTGCACTGGAGTACTTACAGGAGGAACTGCTGAGATTTGTCTTCTAATGCTAAATTTTTTCCCTTCTCATATGTTAATGCCATAAACTGAAAAATATCCCTTTGGTCTGAGAGTGGGTACTTTTAAGGTGACTTTTACCATGTTACCCTAATCCACTACCAGAGGAGGAGGAAATGCAGCATAGTGGTACCCATTCCAGGCCCTGAAAGCAGCCTGCTCCACTCCTGTCCCCTCCTGTGACCATGGGCATGTTTCTTGGTATCTCCAAACCATAGTTGACACATGTTCTAAAATGGGCATGAGAGCATCTACTTCATGGGATTGGTAGAATAATCAAAGGAAACACATATGGAATGATTGTCGGATACTGGGGGAGCACTCAGTAAATGCCACCTCTTGATGCCATTGCTGTTGTATCATTGTTTTTACACACATTATATTGTAACTCTCAAAAGAAAATCTTGTACCCTTTCTTGCCAGTGCTTGAAGGCCACTATTGTCTCTCTGGGCTCAAGGATCCACCCTCTGAGGCGTCTTTCCTTTTTCATGGAGGGTAGCGCATGTTTACAACTGAGTTGTTGATCAGCCTCTGTTTTCTGCCTATAGAACTGAGGGAGTCTGACAGTCTTATATTATCTTCTCTCTGTCCTTTTGTGCCTAAACTGACAGTTTCTGCTGGTATAACATTTTTAAGGACACTGTGGGTCTCTTGTGTATTCTGTGGATTTACTCCCATAAACTAGAGGCTCCCACACTAAGGATAATCTCATCTCTATCCCCGGCTTCTGCTGAGATGACTGAGTTACACACTTAATCTCTTCAGAGTCCTTGGTGTGGTTTGAATACTCTGGCCTGTTGATCTTTTCCAGGTGCTAGCAAAAGGTTGTCCTGCCATACCCTTGGCTAACTCTCCAAATTTTAGTGTCCTTTGCAATCTAGATAGGTTGAGAATTTCCCAAATCACCAAGTCCTTGTTGCCTTTTTGCTTAATAGGTCTCTTTTCAATTTCTCTCTCTCTTCTCATATTTTATTAGAAGCAACAAGAAGAGATCAGGCCACACCTTCAGCACTTGCTTGAAACTCTCCCCAGCTACATATCCAGTTCACCACTTACTAGTTCTGCCTTTCACAGAACTGTAAGATAAAATTCTACTAGGTTTTCTGCCACCATGTAACAAGGATCCCCTTTCAACCATTTTCCAAAAACACATTCCTCATTTCCTTTGGGGACCTCACCAACAGCACTCGGGATCCATATTTCTACCAACAGTCTGTCTATGATGATTTAGGTATTCTGTAGGACTAAATAGGTTTTCTCCACCGTGCTTCTCACTTCCCTCTGAGATGTCACCTGCAGAGCCTTTAACATCTAAATTCCTACTAACAATCTCTTCAAGGCAATCTAGGCTTTTTCTACTATACCTCTCAAATTTCTCCAGACTCTGCCCACCATCCAATTCCAAAACCATTTCCACATTTTCAGTTGTTATAGCAGCATGCCATTTCCAGCTACCAAAATCCATATTATTTTCATATTGTTGCTCTCACACATTACCAAAAACATATTGGCCTAAAGTAACACCAGTTTATTGTCTTAAAATCCTGGAGATCTAAAGTTCAAAATGGGTCTTACTAGGCTAAATTCAAGATGTTGACGGAGCAGTATTCCTTCTCGAGGCTTGAAGGAAGAATCTATTCCGAGCCTTTTTCTGTTTCTTGAATTGCTCATATTCCTCAGTCCATGACTGCATCACTCTGTCCTCTGCTTTTATTATCACAGCTTCTCTGGCTCTGTCCTTCCTGCCTCCCTCTTAAAACCCTAGTGATTACATTGGGTCCACCTAGGTAATCCAGGATAATCTTCCCACTTCAAGGCCCTTAGCTTAATCACATTGCAAAGCACCATTTGCCATGTAAGGTAGCATACACACAGGTTCTAGGGGTTAAAATGCAGATACATTTAAGTGACCATTATGCTGCCTACCACGAGTTGTAGGAGTTCTTTATATGTTCTGGATACTAGAACCTGATCAGATGTATGATTTGCAAATATTTTCTCCCATTCTGTTGGTTGTCTTTTGACTTTATAGTGTCCTTTCATGCACAAACCTTTTAAATTTTGATGAAGTCCAACTTATTTTTTTTCCTTCAGTTTCTGTGCCTTTGGTGTCATATCTACAAGAGTTTTATAAGAGATAATACTATAAAAAAGATATGACACATATATATGATATATAAAAAAGATATATCACATTTAGGTTTTTCATCCATTCTGAGTTAATTTTTGTATACGGTGTGAGGCAGCCGTCCAATATTACTCCAGTGTCCCAGCATCATTCACTAGAAAGACTATTTTTTCCCATTGAATTCTTTTAGTACCCTTGTCAAAATCAATTGACCATAACTGAAAGGATTTATTTCTGGACTCTCAATTTTATTTCATTGATCCATATGACTATTTTTATGCCAGTACAACACAGTCTCGATTACTGTAGCTTTGCAGCAAGTTTTGAAATCAAGAAATGTGATCCCTCCAAGGTGTTCTTTTACAAAATTGTTTTTGCTATTCTGGATTCCTTACATTTCAACACAAATCTTAGGATAAGCTTATCAATTTCTGCAAAAAGCCAGCCAGGATCTTGACAAGGATTGCATTGAACCTGTAAATTAATTTGGGGGAGTATTTCATCTTAACTATATTAAGTATTTCAATCAATGAACATAGGATGTTTTTCCATTTACTTAAGAACTCTTTAATTTCTTCCAACAACATTTTCTCTTATCAGTGTACAAGTTTTGAACTCTCTTTGATAAATTTTATTTCATTCCTATGTATTTTATTCTTTTTGATAATACTACAAGTGCAATTGGTTCGTTTTCATATTGTTCATTTCTACTATATAGAAATACAATTGACTTTTGAATATTGATTCTGTATCCTGCAACCTTGCTGGACTTATTTATTAGATCTAATGGGATTTTTTTGTTATTTTTGCTGTTGTTGTTTCCTTAGGATTTTCTACCTGCAAGATCATATCATTTGCAAATAGTGATAGTTTTACTTCTTGATTTCCACTCTGGAGGACACTTCTTTCTTTTTTCTTGCCTAAGTTCCTGGGCTAGAACCTCTACTATAATACTGAATTGAAGCAGCAAGAGTGGACATCCTTGACTTGTTCCTGATCTTATGGGGAAAACTTTCAGTCTCTCGCTAATGAGCGTGATGTTAGCTGTGAGTGTTTCATAGATGCTCTTTATCATGTTGACAAAGTTTCCTTCTATTCCTAGTTTGTTTAGCATTTTTATCATGAAAGGGTATTCAATTTTGTCAAATGCCTTTCTGCATCAGTTAAGATTATCATGTGGCTTTGTCCTTTATTCTCTTAACATGGTGATTTTCATTGATTGATTTTTAAACCAAACTTGCATTCCCGCAAAAATTTTCCACATAATTATGATTTATAATCCTTTACATATGCTGCTGGATATAGTTCACTATTATTTTGTTCAGGATTTTGTGTCTATATTCATAAGGGATGTTGGCCTGCATTACTCTTTTCCTGTGATGTCTTTGTCTGTTTTGCTATCGGGGTAATAATGGTCTTATAAAATGAGTTGGAAAGTGTGCCCTCCATGTACCTTTTTTTGAAAGAGTATGTGAAGCATAGATGCTCTTTCTTCTTTAAATATTTTGTAGAATTCACCAGGGAAGCCATTGTGCCCTGTACTTTTCTTTGTGGAAAGTTTATTGGTACTAATTCAACCACTTTACTTAGTATACGTTTATTTAGGTTTCCTATATCTTCTTGAGTCAATTTTGATAGTTGGTGTCTTTCTAGGAATTTATCCATTTCATCTAGTTTTTCTAATTTGTTGACCTACAACTTTTCATAGCATTTCCTTATCCTTTTTTGTTTCTATAAATTCTGTAATAATATCCACTTTTTCATTCCAATTTTAGTAATTTGAGTCTTTTTTTCCCTTAGGTCAGTCTAGCTAAAAGTTTGTCAATTTTGTTTATCTTTTCAAAGAACCAGCTTTTTGTTTGTTGATTTTTCTGTACTGTTTTGCTTGTTATTTAAAAGTGTGCTTAATTTCCACATATATGTGAATTTACTAATTTCCTTATGTTATTGATTTCTAATATCATTCTATGATGTTTGGAGAGCGTACTTTGTATGCTGTCAATCCTTCTAAATGTATTGAGATTTGTTTTGTGGCCTAAAATATGGTCTATCCTACATAATGCTCCATGTGCACTTAAGAAGAATGGGCATTCCGCTATCGTTGGGTGGAGTGTTCTATAGATGTGTGTTATGTCCAGTTGGTTTATAGGTTGTTCAAGTCTTCTATTTCTTTGTTGATCTAACTGTTCTATCCATTATTGAAAGTGGGGTATTGTAGTCCCTAACTATTATTGTTGAATTGTCTATTTCTCTCTTCAATTCTGTCAGTTTTTGCTTCACACATTTTGAAACTCTTTTGTTAAGTGCCTATAAGTTTATAATTGCTATATGTTCTCGATGGATTGACTGATTTCTCCACATCAACACACTTTAAATGCTAGAGGGTCCTAAGACTCTTTATTCAACTATCTTCTTTATCTTCACACTGTCTCTGGGTGAATATATCCGGTTTCATGGCTTTAAATAACATCTATATGCTGATGGCTTCCAGACTTATGTAAAGCCCCAATCTCCCCACAGAATTCCAGACTCTGAGATTAAGCTGTCCATTCTCCATCTTATAGAGATGTCACACAAAGCAGGCTTAAAATAGAACTTATGATTCACTCACCACCCAACTCATTCCTCCCTGTGTTCTTTCCCATCTCAGAAAATGTCACCATCATCCAATGATATTCTCGAGCTTTAATTATATTGGTCCCTCTCTTTTCCTCTCACACTTTAGGCAATTCATCCACAACTTCTAATTCTAAAACACCCTAAATCTATACACTCCCCATCTTCTCTATTGCCACCACTCTATCTAAGTCACCATCACCTCCATTACTGTTTCCACTCCTGAAATTACCTCCTAACTCATCTCACTGCTTCTACACTGGCTCCCTCCCAATCAATTTCCATGTAGAAATAATTTCTATCATTAATCAGATCATGTCATTCCCTTGCTTATAATTTCCCAATTTCTTCTCATTGCTTTGCAATTAGGATAAAATTCAACACCCTAACCAGGGCTTACAGGCCCTCTCATGATTCAAACCTTATCTTTTTCTCTGAGCTAATCTCCTAGTACTCTCCCCTTACCATACTTCTTTTCCTCAAATATGCCGATTTCTTTCTCATCTTAGGTATTGTATTTGCTATTTCCTTTGTCTTTGCTTGTCTACCTCTGTGTCATCACTTAGTCTCAGTTTTAGTGTTGTCCTTAAGAAATGCCTTTCCTGATCACCTTGTCTAAATTAACCACTCCCCCCACACACCAATACTATTTACCACAGCTTTGTGTTCTACTTTCTTCATAGCACATCATATTTTTATTTCATTCGTGGTGTTTAATTACCATGTGAGATAATCTGCCCATTTATTGGTTAATTTTTTTTTTGTCTGTCACCTTTCCACACCCCAAATATTGCAAGTTTCATGAGAGCATAGATTTTCTGTTTTGTTCCACTTGCATCCCTGAGGCCAAAACCAGCACATAGCAGGTGTGCAAATGATATTTGTTACATAAATGGATGACTAAATCTAGGTAGCAGGAATAAGTGGATTATTTATTTGGGAGTCAGTATCAGGATAAGTGTATCCCAACCATATTCAGTCTGTGTTTCTTTGCTCAAAATTCCAGAAGTTGTGAGCCGCATGCTCACTTCTACAGCTAGGGTTCGAATCATCACAGCAGAACCATGAGGACTGAGAATGGGAGAGAAGTGGATTGATGAAACAGATTCAGGATGTTCCACCAGACAAGGGGCAGGCAACAGCAACAGATGTCCACTATAAACACAAAACAAGACTGTAGTCACACTGCAAGTAAAGTTTATAAAGACTAAGTATCTATGTGCAGCAACCAAAATTTACAAAAATAAAATCATGAAGTTTAAACATAATGGAATAAACATCGAAAATTACTTTTAAAAAAATTAATGCAATTTTAGTACTGATGTCACAATTTAAAATAATGAAAGAAGAACTAAACACTAATGGAGAAAAGTTAACAAAGGAAGCTGGAAAAAAAGATAGGTATTAACATACTGGAAAATTGACAGGGATAATGTAATCATTTCTGATATGTTTTCCACTTCTCTGAAGATGCTGCAGCTATTAAAAGACCCCGGGTTATGATCTATTATTACATTAGGCATATAAATCCTGTAAGCCCACAGGCCCTGAGAAAATAAAGACGAGGCCCAAAGGAATTTAAACTAAAAATCACAAGAACATTGCTGAATGCAATTGAGCAAAGTTCCTTGACTTCCAGCCTTCCTTCATGCATAGCATTCAATAAGAACACACTTGAAGGTCCAAGGCATTAGGCACAGATGAAAGACACAATCCCTACACTCAAGTAACTCATAGATAAATGAAGAATAAAAATAGCATGATGGATACAATGACAAAGGTAAAAATCTGGGAGTCGTGAAAGCATAGACCAAAAGCCCCTTGCTTATTAAGGTATCAACAGTATTCAGGAAAGGCTTTCTTAGAAAGGTAATGCCTATGCTGAATCTTAAAGGATGAATAGGAATTGTCAAGACAATAAGCCCTCTTAGGGTTTAGAGAAAAACAATATCTCCATGCATTGAGTAGGAAGGCTCCCCAAAAGAGACAAAGATTGAATTTGACTTGAAGAGTGAGTAGGATGTGCAGAGGCAGATGTGTTCATTTCCTGGGGCTGCCATAAGAAATTACCACAACTGGGTGGCTTAAAACAGAAACGTATTCTCTCACAGTTCTGGAGGCTAAGTCCAAAATCACAGTGTCAGCAGTGCCATGCTCCCTCCAAAGACTCTAGTGAAGATTCCTTCCTTGCTTCTTCTACCTGCAGGTGATTGCCATCAATCCTTGGCATTCCTTGGTTTCTGACAGCAAAATTCCAATTTCTGCCTCCGTCTTCATATGGCCTTCTCCTCTCTGTGTATCTCTGTGTCTGAATCTCTCTTATAAAGATACCAGTCACTGGATTTAAGGCCCACTTTAATCCAGTATGACATCAGCTTAACTAATCACATCTGCAAAGACACTATTTCCTCACATTCTGAGGTTCCAAGTGACGTAAATCTGGGGAGAATCATATTCCATCTATATGTCAGATAATATTGAACTATAACTCTCAATGCATGGACTACCAAAACTACTTTTGCAAGATTTGGCAATCATAGGTATGTATTCAAAATATTTAATAAGTGGTACAGTGATAACATTAATATGGAAATCTATATATTTATTATGAAAATAAATAAAGGAAACCTCACTTAAGGTGGAGTCAAGAAGCTCTGAAGGAAGAGCTCTCATGCATGTACCACTCACTTCAGCCTACATAGCCAGCAGGAATAAGGAAGATAAGAATTATTTTGGCAAGGGAAGACATTTTCACACAGGAATTTCGTCTCCTGCTTTTAGTAAAAGGAAGGAAGATCCCTCCCTGCCCCAGCAATAACCACTGCTGCCGTCAATAAGAAATGCCACAACCTCAAACCATGGTCTTCTCCAATGAGCTTTTGTTCAAAACAACCCTCCCCAGTTTCCTCCTAAGATGTAGTAAAAGCTGACAGTCCCTTTGCCTCTTCGGACTTGCTTCTGGTTAGCCATAGTTTGCTTGTCCTGAATTGTAATTCCTCTGCCATTCCCAAATAAACTCAACTTTGCTTTTATAATTTGTTAGTTATTTTATTTAAAGTTGATATTATTTGGAGGAGGTAATCCAGAAGATGTGACCATCGGTTGACCCACAAGCTGGACCCAGGCAATCAGAGGCTTCTAGCTCTCTCCTGTATCGGAATGTACACTCTGCCTACTGTTCCCACAGTTGGAGCTGTTCCAAGGACATAGCTTTTGAAGAGTAAGGTGTTGTTGAAACCATCTGGATGATATATGGACTGAACCCAGTTAAGGCCTCTATAGAAACTTTTAAGAATCTGGTGGGCAGGTGTGGAGATCTATTCATCTTGCAGTCACCCAGGACAAGCCTGTATGTACGTTCTCTTGCTTATTAAACCTACCACCTACCAATCTAGAGTGGTCTGCCTCTTTCTTTGGTCTCTCCCTGCCCTCCGTGCAAAGCAACCAGTTTCAGATTTCATCTGGGAAGCTCCTGAGGTTGCGAACTAACAGTTGGTAAGCCAGCGAGGAGACTAAAGAAATGGGCCTTGGGAAAGAGGCATCACAGGAGAAATGCTGAGTTGACCATCTACCTTTATGTGAGGAGGAGGGGCCCATATGTTAGATGCTTGTGGACCACCCCATTAGTATGGGATTTCCCTAAAAACACCAGCTGGTCTAATGCATAGCACACTGTGGCAAATAGGGGAAAAGAATGGCTGCTGCAGTGGGTTGGCCTCTACTGTGGGCAGCGAGGCTGGCCACCGATGCCCAACTGGAGGCTGAAGCTTGAGACAGAAATATGGAAGAAGACCTGTGGTTAGAGAAGGACGTGAGTGTCCACTACTCTGCTAGCTTTGGAGCTAACAGACAAGGTGGGAGAGCAAGATAATTAATTAGAAAACTTAGCATGCCATTTGCAAAGCTGGAAGGTGCAAGCTGCTGCAGATTAAGGCCCAAGTGCTTGTGACAAAGCCTGATTGGGACACTAAGAGGCAGAATCTCTGGGAAAGTGATAAGAGTGAAGAGGAGGATGTTATGATGATTGACAGTGAGAAGGATGAAACACCCCATGCTGTCCTACCCCTAGTACAAAGGAAAACAAAAACACAGAAACGATAACGCCAGCCAGCAGGGCAGCCCCCAATTCAGGAAACATTCCTGATAAGAGAATACATACTCACTGAGCTTTTGATATAGCTGCCAAGTTCCAGCACAAGGCCAGGGAAAGTATCCAAGTATGGTTAGTGTGGCTATGGGATACCGGGGCCATGGCATTTCTCTGACAGGGAGAAGCCAGAGAAAATGAGCAACATCACCACACTCACTGTCCTCTGGCAGCACTTGCATGGCCCTCGAGGGATTCAGGGTACTCACTCCTTTATAGAATGGATTATCCTATTCTGCAGGGAGGTTTGGCCCAATGAGGGCGTCCTCCTTGGGCATGTGGGAACCTCTATAGAGGTGGTTCAACAAATCCTTAGGGAGTTAGAAATGAGATAGCTATGCCCCTGTCTTTGAAGGCCCTAATGGGCGACATTCCTTGTAGGAATAAAACTAAGATACTCCAGTCCATCCCCAGCACCTGGTATGGGACAATGATAACCATGCTGAGCCCCATTGTGGGACAAGATATTTATAATGTGGAGCAATCCATTGCTGATCTGGGGGAAACTGACAAATCTGAGAACAGGCACCAGCTGTGGGAAAGACCCGAGAAAGACGTCGGTAGGCCAAAACGCTATCTCAATCAGCTGTAAAAGGTCTGATAAAAATAACCTGGAAACAAATGTGGTTTGACCTCATTGCTGCGGGGACCCCACCTGTACAGATAAACTGACAGCCCAACACTGAGTCGGTCAGCCTGTGGAGAGCCTTAAAGACCTGTCCCACCTGCCCCTACCATCCCTGATGACCCACCTGCTCCCACAGAGGCCTCAAGGATACAGTCCTACTTGGAGTGAGTGCCTCCCACGCCCCAAGTATAGGATGCAGGCGAAGATTGCCTCCAGGTGAGGGCCATTGGAGGTGACCAGAGGCCTCATGTTGAGCTCACTATTCATGGTCCTCCAGAAATAAACAAAAGTGATGGCTCTGGTTGATACTAGAGTTGAATATACTCTAATACATGGTAACCCTCAGAAGTTTCCTGGCCCCCTCAGCACCACTGATGGTGATGGAGGGAAAACAGTTATGGTCAGGAAGGTCCTTTTGACACTGCAAATTGAGCACCCCTCCCCCAAGAATATGAGGTTTTCATCTCTCCAATACCAGAAAACGCATTGGACATTAACATTCTACAAAGTTAAACTCTGCAAACCTCTATCTGTGAATTCCACCTCTGGGTTAGAGCAGTCAAACCAGTGCTGAGGGGAAACACCAACTGGGAGCCAGTAAATCTACCTGTCCTGTGAAGAATGGTAACTGTCAAACAATATAATATGCCTGGGAGGGCATATGGACATAGGAGAAACTATTCAAGAACTGCACCACATGGATATTGTATGCTATGTGTAAGTGCATTCAACAGCTCAGTGTGGCTGGTAAAAAAGCCAGGCAGCTCTTCGTGGATGACCATAGACTACTGAGAATTGAACAAGGTAATGCCTCCCATCCATGTGGCTGTGCCCAACATTGCCACCATCTTAGATACCTTGGCCACAGTCCTAGGAGTGTACCCTGCTGTAATGGACTTAGCAAATGCCTTTTTCAATGTACTTCTGGCCACTGAGTCAAAAAATCAATTTGCCTTCACATGGGAGAAGCAACAATGGACCTTTCAAGTGCTTCCCCAAGGCTACCTGCACAGCCCGCCATATGTCATGGGATGAGAGCCAAAGACCTGTCCCTGGTCTCCTTCCCCACATCAATGAAGTGGGCTCATTACATTGATGATGTAATGTTAACATATGAAGACTTGTCTCTTCTGCAGGACACCATGAAGACTTCGCTGGAACATCTTTGAGGGAGAGGATGGGAAGTAAAGCCACAGAAAATTCAAGGCCCAAGCACTGCCATAAAGTTTTGGGGAGTCGTTTGGTCAGGTAAGATGTGCATTGTACCAGAAGCTGTGATTGATAAGGTGCAAGCCTATTTAATCCCTAAGAACACGAAAGAAGTGAAGCCTTTGTAGGGTTTTGGGATTTTGGAGGACTTTTACTCCCTACCTAGTGTCTCCATCCCTTATGCCACCTGATAGAGAAAGGACATGTGTGGGACTGGGAATCAGAGCTGCAAGCTGCCTTTGAGAAGACAAAAATACTAGTGAAGCAGATTAAAGCTCTGGGCATCGCCCAAGCAGGGCTACCATTTGAGTTAGATGTGTCTGTGACTCCAGAAGATATGGATTGGGCACTGTGGCAGAGATAACAGATGGAGAGAGTGCCCCTTTGGTCCCAGCTCTGGACCTGATATATACCCCCATAGAGCAATAGCCACTAGCAGTGTACACAGTGCTCCTCCAGGTAGAGCCTCTTGTGAAGGAACAGCAATATCATGGTAAGAACTCCCCTTCCTATCAAGGTGTGGACTGAGAATATGTTCCATTAACCCACCTCTGCCATGGCTCACATTCTCACTTTCACTAAGAGGCAGGATTATTTAGAGCAGGGAGCACCCTGCCGGCCAGCACACTCTCTCTAAAAATGCGGGTGCTACTAGGCCCTGTAGAGTGTGTAGATCCTCCAAATGCCCCCAACCCTATTCCTGTGGTGGCCCCTGCAGCCTTTAGAGACAGTAGGGAAAATTCCCACTGATGCCTGGCATACGGATGGATCTAGTCAAGGCAATCCGTCCACATGGACTGCAGTCACTATTCAGCCCAATACCGACACGATCTGTATGGAAACAGGGACAAACCACAGTCAGCCTGCGGGCTGAAGTCAGAGAGAGTTGGCTGGTGATCACTCATGAGCCCTCACTATTAACCCTTTGCACTGACAACTGGGCTGTTCTAAAGGAATTCACCCTATGGCTTGATCAAGCAGAGGGGTGAATGATCATGAATAAGCCCCCGTGAGGTCAGGATATGTGGAAAGACGTTTGGGTTCAACTTCAAGAGCCTGAGGCAGTCCTCACAGTTTTCCACATCCTGGCTTATAAGGCAGTGACACACCCTCACAATCAGGAAGCTGATACCCTAGCTCAGGTACAAGCCCTAGCAACTGACCCTTCAGTAGAAACAGCAGATTGGTTGCATAGAGTAGCACCAGGGTGGAATGGCACACTGCCAATGATGCTGGATTGCCCTTGAAATACAGTGACTTGGTTAATGCAGTAACTATGTCCTGTGTGTTCTAAACAACACCCAAGGCAATTGCCAGTGGAGTCTGGAACCATCTACTGGAGTTCCCAACCAGTGAGGGATTGGCAAATTGATTATATTGGCCCCTTCTCTTCAAGCGAGTGTTCTAAATATGCCTTGGTTTATGTGGGTACTGCATCTGGCTTAACCTAAGCTTTCTCCTGTCATTGTGTCAACAAGGCTGCCACCATTAGGGAATTAAAGAAGCTAAGCACCGTGTATGGATGCCCTCATCAACTAGACAGTGATCAAGGGTCACATTTCAAAGGTCATGATGTACAAGACTGGGCAAAACAACATGACATTGAATGAAGGTTCCATCTCCCTTATAACCCACAAGGAGCAGAGTTGGTAAAAAGGAAAAATGGACCATTAAAGCAGCAGATTAAATTACTAAAATCATCTTGGTAAAACCATCTTAGCTAGGTGGACTAAAGTACAGTCCCACGCTTTAAAAATTTGAATAATCAACTAGTAGGGCCTGTTCCCCCATATGCCAGACTGGGGGCCCCTGCCAAGACACTCAATGCTGTAAAGGTATGGAAGTCACAGGAAACAGCCATTGCCCCAAGACTCACTGTGGATCAGTGTGCTATGCTGCTGAGAACCTAGCCTCATCATGCCTGGTAAAGGCATCATCTACTGGAACTTGCAATGAGATATCCTACTGGGATGAGTGAGTTACTTCACACCCCTGGGTGATGGGTAGCTACTCAATCTCCACTGGGATCCATTGTCCTGCTGCAAGCTAGACCCTCTGAAACACACTATGTCTGGAATGGAACGTGCACCGTTGTAAAAGAAGAGATAATGGGGGTCCTAGTCTGGCATAACCTGCCCCCAGTCCATCTCCTCATGCCTGAGGGTACTGCCTCCCCCAGCCAACATGTATGTTACACACAACCAGGTCAGGTTCCTAAAGCTGCCAACCTCCCTCTCCTCAAGGCCCAGTGGGCATGTTTTTTCTTTGCTGGTACTATCATTTGGCCACTGTCTTTGTTCCCTCCGTTGGCCTGGAGGACATTATAGCACACATAAGATCCCTTACTAAACTCACCCAACAAGCCTTAAGTGATATCTGGCAAAGCCTGTCTTTACTGAACACTGAAATGTCTCTAATGAGAAAAGCTGTCCTCCAAAAGAGGATGGCCTTGGACATTATTACTGCCTCTCAAGGAGGCACCTGTGCCATTATTCAAACAGAAGGTTGTATGTTCATACCTGATGAGTCTGCTAATGTATCATCTTTATTAAATCTCATTAGACACAAGTGAATGGCCTGATCCGACCTCCAGTCTAGGGAACTTAATAAATCGATGGTTCAGATCGTGGGGCTCTTAGTGGAAAAAATTGTTACTTATTTTGGAAATTGCCTTAATCTGTGTTTTCTGTTGCATGTGCCTGTATTGCTGCTATGGCATCTGCCTCCAATGCAGCCAGATAGCTGCCAAACGAGCCACCTCCATGCTGGTGAAACCCCTTGCTGACCACTCAGGGCACACTGTGGAAGATGGGGCCTGTAAGATTTAAGAGCCGATCACAAGAGGTGGAATGTTGAAGGAGGTAATCCAAAGAACGTGACCGCCGCTTGGCCTACGAGCTGGACCTGGGCAATCGGAAGCTCATCACCCCCTCCCCTGTCCTTGGAATGTATGCTCTGCCTACTGTTCCCACAGTGGGAGCTGTTTAAAGGACATAGCCTTGAGAGAGTAAGCCTTGAGTAAGTCTTGTTGAGACCATCTGGACGATATATGGACTAAACCCAGTTAAGGCCTCTCTATAAACTTTTAAGATTCTGGCAAGCAGGTGCAGAGTTCTACTTGTCTTGTGGCCGCCCAAGGCAAGCCTGTGTATAAGTTCTCTTGCTTATTAAACCTGCCACCTACCAATCTGGAATGGTCTGCCACTGCTCTCTCCCTGCCCTCCATGTACAGGGGCTGGTATCAGATTACACTCAGGAAGCTCCTGAGGTTGCAAACCAACACCTAAATAAGCTAAGCTATAACACTAATTATGAATTTTTACATTTCTGAAATCATTCTAAAAATTCCAAAGTGATTGTTGGTGTAACCTTTTGTGACATGCCTGATGCTAGTTGTCTGAGCCATGGGAAACCACATCAAACTATTCTAGTGACTTTTCCATTGAAACAATAGTTATTAGGTTACTTGTAGTCATAAGAAGTCAAGATTTCCTCCTAAAATTGACAATATTTATTCTACTGTTTAATCCTCTCAGTTTCTGCCAATAATACCAACAGAAATTGGGCAAAAGCAATAGCCCAATTTAGCAAGAAAGCTAAATTTTAGAATAAAAAGTGTCTTAGAATTTTTATATTTTCAATATCTTTACTATTGACTAAGTTATAAAAATCATTTATTGGAGTGTCATAGATAAGTCAAACTGTATCTTCCTGACCAGAAAGTGGTGGAGTTGTTTGGTAATCAAGAGCACAGAGTCTATGGTCAGCTACCTGGGCTCAAATTCTGACTCTATGATTAAATAACTTTTCTCTACCTCAGTTTCTTCACCTGTAAAGGGGATAATGATGATAATAATAATACTCTACTAAATTGATTATATATTTAGGAAGTATATGCCTGTCATAGAGCAAGTGCTATGTTAAGTGTTAACTCTCATTTTATTAATAAACCTAATGTCTAATAAACCTAAATTGGTGTTTAGAAGTTTTAATGATTTCCTCTTACTAAATGGAGATGAACTTCAACAGGATTACTTAAAAGAGGGGCCCAAAGTCTTGGCATCGCCTCATCCCAAACCACCCCACAGGCATAGCCCTTCTTTGTGTCCTATCCCCGGAGTGTCCTCCTCCCCGTGCTGGTAGATTACACGATACATAGTTGATGTCTGCACTGGCCTCCAAGACTGCCTACTTGCTTGTTTCTTGGTCTATCCTTGGCTCTCTCAGAGCCAAAGTCTTTGTCTTGGTACTAAAGTCTTTGTACCAAAAACGGTCATGCAGAGGGAATTTGGGAAAATAATAGGCAGTGAGTATTATCCACAGATGCAAGTAGCCAGGTGGACAGCAGGCACTTAGCATGGGGTGCCACTGATGTCACCAAGAGTGCCTGAAGCCACTCTAGTCAGGGGCCCCATTGGGTTGGCTGGCAAACATCAGGCCAGCAGATGCCAGGACTATTCCCTGGTGATGCCCATCTATGGCTCCATTAATCTGGACAGGAACGTGGGCAGGGTTTGGAGCAGCACATCAGGATCCCTGACCAGCCAATGATGATGCCCAAGAAGTGGGGGTTTCTGGAAGCTAAATGACATCGTCAGTGAACAATCAGAATAGCCACTAGTCTTAGTGCTGGAGGAGGGTCTTGATGGCCCACTGCTGTGCTGTCAGCAACCTTTAGTTACTACATTATGGGGAGGACTAAGAAGTCCAAAGGAGGAACTGGAGTGGCTCTGGACAGAGTTCGAGAGTTCTCACATCCTCTGATATATCAAAGTCCATTTTGAATATCCAAGAGAGGTCTATGGTATGTGGTGCTTTAAATATATTTGACCACAGAACTTTTCCTCTTTTAAGGCATCTCTTGGAAATTCACTTTGTTAAACACTAGAATAGCAAAAAGATCACAGGTTTTGGAGACATTTGGGCCTTGATCTCACTCCCAGTTTCATCACATACAAGCTATATGACCTCAGACACATCACTTACCCTCTCTAACCCTCATTTTCATTCCATTTGTAAAAGGAGCATAAGATCCACCTTTTACAAGTTATTATATCATAATACCTGGAGAAAAAGTAAAATTTCAGAGACTGTGGCAGAGGAAGTCTTATTGTTCCCCAATTTGCTCACCTTCCCTCCTGGGTCTATACTTTGCGGGCTCCCTTGCACTTGTGTGAGGCCACATCACTAGTTCTGGGTAGTGGAAGGTGGTGGCCAGTGAGAAACTCCACTTCCAAGTCTAGCCCATAAAATCCTCCTATGAGCAACATAATCTCTGTCTCCACCCACTGACTGAATGGAATGAATTCTGAGAGGGAAGGACAGAACCTTAAGGAAGAAGGAGCTTGCGTTCCTGATTCACTTGTTGAATGGGAACCTCTAAGAAGAGCCAGGAGTGCCCATTCCAGGCAATGCATGAGCAAGAAACAAACATGTATTGTGTTTGTGTGATATTCTGAAAGGCTTTGTGATGGTCCTGTGGTATGGATGATATTCCTATGGTATGAATGGAAAGTCCAGAGCACAGTTCCTGGTAAATATAATGGCTGGTAGATGCTGGAGTTGCTGTTATGAAATGATAATAATGAAGATTAATGTTGCAGAAATATTTTCAGAAAGGAACAATTCTTGGGATTTAGGTATAATATCAAGGAAGTAAAATTCCCAGGTGCACTGATGTCTTCCAGTGATTTTTTTCTGACCTATGTTGTGTGACTGTAAAGTATTAATTCACTATATTAGTTTGCTAGAACTTCCATAACAAAGTACCACAGACAGATGGTTTAAACACCAGAAGTTTATTTTCTCACAGTTCTGGAGGCTGGAAGTCCAAGATCAAGGTGTTGGCAGAGTTGGTTCCTTCTGAGGCCTCTCTCCTTGGCTTGTAGATGACTGTCTTCTCCTTGTGTCTTCACATGGTCTACACTCTGTGTGTCTGTGTCTAAATCTCCTTTTCTTATAAGGACACCAGTCATGCTTGATTACGGCCCACCCTAATGACTTTATTTTAACTTAATTACCTCTTTAAAGGCCCTATCTCCAAATACAGTTACATGCTGAGGTGCTGGGGTTTAGGGCTTCAGCGTATGAAATTTAGGGGGATACAACTCAGTCCACAACAATCACCAACCTTCAAGTCTCTCTTCCAAAGAGTTTAAGAAAAGAAAACTTGTCCAGATAATAGTCTTATACTCTTGCTGGAGTGTTGATCACAAAAAAGTTAACATCTCTACTTAAACTTACTCTACAAATGTCAATTTTACTCTCTCTACATGGAGATAATGCTTTATTGTAGGACAAAGGGAAAATAGCTGTAGCAATATAATTAGTTTTCCTCTCAGTTATTCAACTAAAATGCATGTGATGTATTCATTTAAATATGAAAGGAAGAGAATTTCAGACAGAATTCCTACTGAGTAGAAAATAAAGCTAACTTTCACTTACTACTAAAGTATCCTTTAATTATTGTGTTACATCCCACGTGGATATATGGTAGGCACTTGTTCAAAGGAGGAACAGTATCTCTGGGGTTCACACAGCCTTTAAATAGCATATCTGGGAAGGGATTTTTTAAATGTATTTTTCAGGTCCAAAAATGTTGGAAAGCCAGAAATCAGAATTAAAAGAACACTAAAATTTTGCACTGCTTTCAGAAATGGTTGCATTCTAGAAAAATCTAGTAGAGTTTTCTATGAATAGAATTTATTCTGAAGACATCAGAAGGAATCATATTGAATGTAAAGCTATGGTATGGACTGTTATAGCATGCACACTCCTCTGGGGTTTAGCCTCCCGACGCTGTTCAAGCAGAGACAGCTTCACTCATGTAACCACAGAGTGGAGAGGACTCACCAGAAAGTAAAACCTTGAACTCATTGCTACCTCATCACTTGAAAAATCTCTTTTGGAAAAAAGACACACTTTGGGAGGATTGCCTCAGGGACTTGTGGCCTTTTTGTTCCTCTCCTCTAGATACTCTCCAAGTAATCCTTAGATTAAGCCAAACAAGCAAAATTCCTTCTCACTTGGACTATATCCTTTCTCTCCCACCCTGTAGAGTTCAAGAGAAGTTATGGCCTCACACTGAAGCATCAAAAAGGAACTAGGCAGTTCTGGAACATGCCCTGAAGAGAAGCTCTACAGTTTGGACCAACAATAACACTCTGTTTACATTTATTGAGAGAGTATTATTTGCTCAGCACAGTTCTGACTTCACAGTATATAGGATTATTACATTTTAGAAGGGCAGGTTCAACATGTCTTGTTCACTGCTGTTTCTCCAGTGCATATCACAAGGCCTCAATAAATACCTCATTCACTCTTCAAAACAACCCTGTAGATTATTATCTTTATCTTAGAGAAGAGGAAAATAAGGCCCAGAGAGGCTGAGACTTGCCTGGGTTTCACATCTAGTAAGAGGCAGAGTAGGGACCAAGCCCAGGTCTAGTGTCACCCATAGTCACAAGCAAGAAAGTGGGATTCCTGCCCCAGACCTACTCCCACAGGGGCTCCATGCTTTGTAGTGCCACCTTTCTCAAGTATTTCTAAGTCCCCTATGTCTCCTGGGGCTGGCTGGGGCAGGCAGTGTCATCTGGGGTACCCTTAGCCTGGACTTGGACCCGCATGAGCGCTGGTCCCACCTTTCCTTTTTGGGGTGCTCCTGACATTATGCTGCCCACATGTGGCCAACCGGATGTCACAGGGATCTCCAAAACTCTTGCCTGTGGGGATGCTCCAGAGTCCCATGGCTGAGCTCCCATTCAAGTGAATCCCAAACTCCCAGTGCAGTAAAATCGTGCTCTCCCACGTCAGTCATAAGCCTTGCAGGATGATGGATAGACATTCTTTGCATAAATGGGACTGCTCTTCTCACTCTCCCCACAGATCCCTCACCATGCTCCCCTGCTACGGGCAAGTTTGTGGAAGGCACCTAGACAGACATCACATTCTGGCAATCTGGTCACTACAGCCTGAAGAGTTCAAAGGAAGATGTAGCTGGAAGATGTGCTATTCTATATTTATGAACAGTAAATTTTACATGACCAGAAACAAATTGCAATTTACATTTTCGTGCATATTCTGAGTGGGATTTGTATTTGACGTCATTGTTAACAAACAGTTGTGGAGAGCTGTTAACAGAGCTGTGGAGACCATCCCAGATGGTCCAGCAGATGATCCAGTGTCAGGAGTGTTGATGTCACCAGCAGTGAATAAGTGGTCTGAGGTACTGCAAAGATGAGATCTACATTAACACATTATAAAACAGTTTCCCCAAAACCATAGTATTGTTAGTAATGGTAGAAAATGTGGAATTGTGCAGAAATAGTGTATTTGACAATAAAGAAGACAAAGTGACAGTTCCTGGACCCACACGGGATGAGGTGGTACCCAGACACCTAAAAAATCTTCACATGCACTGATTGGGCAATAAACAAATATCTAAGTACTTATTTTCTACCTATTTCTCAAAATCATCAGTGGATCACTATACTTCACATAGATCCATGAACTTTGTAATACATTTTTGATAGTCACATTTTTATTGAACTTTTTTGATTTTGAAAACTTAAGAGTTCATGCAGAAGTGGGGAGGGGTGAAGATTCCCAGGATGAAGAGTGCACTACGTATAACAGAGTTTTCACACAAATCTGTGATTCTTGTACATGTGGTAGTACAGTGTGTTTTTTAAATGAATATACTTTATTTTTTAAAACCGTGTTAGGTTCGGAGCAAAACTGAACAGAAAATACAGAGTTCCCACATACCCTCTCCGCACACCCAGTCTCTCCCACCATCACCGTTCGACACCAGTGGGACAGGTTTATTGCGATTGATGAACCAGCATTGATAGATCACTATCACCCAAAGTCAGCAGTTTACATTAGGGTGCACTCTTTATGTTGTACATTCTATGGGTTTTGACAAATAGATATAATGACATGTATCCACCCTTATAGTATCATACAGAATAGTTTCACTGCCCTGACAATGTGCTTTTTAAAAGTAAACTTTTACCTTGGAATACTTTTACATCTACAGAAAAGTTACACAGATACTCTTCACCCCACTTCCCCTAATGTTAACATCTTATGTGGCCATGGTACACTTGCAAAAACTTGGAATTGACATTGATACAATACTATTAACTAACCTACAGACTTTATTTGGATTTCACAAGTTTTCTACTATCATTCTTTTTTGTTCCAGGGTCCTATCCAGGATCTCACATGGCATTTTGTCATCATGTCTCCTCAGTTGCCTCTTATCTGTGACAGTTTCTCAGTCTTTCCTTGTTTTTCATGACTTTGATGCTTTTAAAGAGGACTGGGCAGGTATTTTGTAGAATGTTCCTCAATTTTGGTTTGCCTGACTTTTTTCTATTGGTTAGACTAGGGTGTAATACCATTTTAAATCAAATTGTTTATATACCAGAATCCACAAAAAACATCTGCCCACGGCCCGGTACAAACTAGGCACAGCTCTCCTCAGAACTATCACATTCAAATCCAATGATCTTAACAAACACTGTTCAATATAGCTTTCCAACCTCATTTCCACCCCCAGTTCCAAGTAGACAGCTGTCCGTTGCCCTTAATCATGATGAGATGTCCTTTTCTATGATTGTCTTCACATACACTGCCTCTCCCACCTGAAATGCCCATTTTCCTCCTCTCTACTGAGTCCATGAACCACTCATGCTTAAACACAAGTTAATGCCTCACCCTTCATGAAGCTTACCTGAAGCTTCCTCCAGCCCACCTTTGGTTTGCATCTGGCTCGTAGCAGAGCCTTTCTTGTTATGGCTGTTTTAGTTTTCGGAATCTCCGGTGCTTTCACAGGTATATTGTTACCTATAACTCTTTGTTTTCCCAGTCAGAGTACAAACAACCTGTGGACAGGAATGTTGTAGTATGTTTATTGATTCTCCACATTGCTTAGCTCAGTGCTGTCTATCTAACAAGTCTTCGGTGTTGTTGGAAAATGACTTCATAGTTGGAAAATGACTATAGGAAGAAGAGGTCTTATTTTATCATTAAGAAAACTATATTTAAGTCACGTAAGATTTTTTTTTCAAAGAGACTAATCCTGAATAAATTTTAATTATACTACATTGACTTCCTCTAGGGATTTTTTTATTTTGCAGAAGTAAAGGGGTAAAATGTCATTTAAATGTTCACAAAGAAGAGTGATTTTCATTCATTCAATAAGCATGGATTGAGTACTTACCATGAATTAGATGCTATCATGAGCACAAATGGGATAAAGGAAAAACAGGCCTTATTCTCAAAATGCTTATAGTCTACTTGGAGGAGAAGAAATCAGAAAACTAACGGCACTGGGAAAACAAAATGAGGGACAGGAAAGGAGGAAAGGAGGGAGGGAAGAAAAACATGACTGGTATTCATTAGAATTTTATTGTTTGGGGTTAAAATACAATTACCTAACTTGTTTTGTTCTTTACCCCCCATAGTGGCCACATGCTCTGAAAGCCATGAATGTACAGGACACATCGCTTACCTTTTTCTTTTTGAAATAATGATCAGTCCACATATAGACTAAGAGAATTGAATGGGACTCAAACATAAGGTAGCTGTGCCTGGAAAATTTATGCATGTCTATTTCTCTTTTATCTGGAACAGTTTATAAGGTCATCTCTTTCACAATGGAATATGCACAAAATTAAACATAAACAGCTCATCAAAATTAGACAGTTAATTACAATACACTGATTATAATTACTCTTTGAGCCAAGCCTGCGGGCATGACACTTGGTGTTATCAGGTATACAGCAGTGACAAAAGGCGGGGGTCGGTCCCCACTGGTCTACTTGTCACAAGTACAAGCTCATTAGGTGCTTTTTTTTAACCAGAGCTCGTGTGCTGTGGTTATGGTCAGGCAGTCATATCCAGCCTAGAGTTAGAAATGAAGTCGCGATTGAAGAACCAAAGCATTTTCTTCTATTAAAATGCAAAGACCCTTGGATGATGAGGTATGTGAAACCTAACCTGCCACTAGCATCTTGGGGTACACTTGTTTACACATATTCTCAAATATGAAAAGACATTGAATTGAACAGTGACGAAAAGAGAAAAGAAGTGTATAAAGGCAAGACAACCGCTGACTGACCACCCTCTTCTGCTCTTTTCATTTGCCTTCCGAACCTGACTCTAAATTAGAAGATAAGAAGAATTGGCTCCAAAAAATGTAACTTTTCAAACACTTGGCCTTCTCAACCTCAAACAGAAGTTTAAAGTGATATGATTGATGTATTTTATTTATGTCTTTGGGTAAGACTGTCAAGACAGCATAATTGCTGTTTCTTTTTTTTAAGGATCCGAAGAACGCATTTGAGTGAAGTGATGAACTTTTTGCTACATCTTGATCGAGTGTCCTCCAAAGTAAAAAGAAGATCAAGTAAAAAGCTATCCTTAATTAAAATGAATGAATAGAATTGATTTAATAAAATTATAATACTGTTTAATGACTGTGGGAGATTGTGTTCAGGGCAGAAAACTGACATTTTGCCTTAATCAATGCACATTTTATTAAAATCAATGTGGTCTATTATGTAAGGCCTATTGAAGGGAACTTTAATAAAGTTCAATCTATAAAAAGTAATCAACTCTAATTCAATTGAAATTTATCCTCATGGTAGTAACAATGTTCATTCAACACATATTTATTGAGTGCTTACTATGTACTAGGCACTTAGAAAGTATTTATCAAAAGTCACTTTTCCTTCTCTTAAGATATGGAGTATGGAGCAACTAGCTTAAAAGTTTGCATTAGATTCAAGTGCACCTAAATGTATAGGATTTCACCAGCACTTTAAAGAACTACTCCTGTTACATTTTAAATAAAACTTCACCTTAAAAAATTTTATGAATGCTAATGGCCTTCCCAATTCTAATAAATGACATGAGTTGTTAGTGGAAATCAGAATGGTCTCAATTTCAAGTTCAAAGGGAATTTTTGGTACTGAAAAAAAAAGTGGCTACTTATATTTCACAGTGTGCATAGCTTTGTTACTCCTGGGTTTTCCTCTCTTACTATAAAAATTAGTTTTCTAGCCATGTCTATTTTTCATTTTAACTTCCAAAAAGCTAAGATGCTCAACTCCAGGAACCAGGTGGGGTGTTACAGCTTGCTATTAGTCTCAAGTCTCCATCTGGATCTTGACTGTCCATTAAAACTTCTATTTCCCTGATCCTGATTCTTGATTCTTATTGATATTGAATTTCATTCTATCACATCTGCTTTTAATGTAAGATGCTTCAAAACCATTAAGAACAAAGTGATTGAATAAAGTAAAATATAACTTTTTTAAAAAATATTTTTAACCATTTGATGGCTAAAACAGTATCTTAGTCATTTTTTCCCTGCAGTACTTTGCTTAACTTGTTACATAGCAGATACTCACTAAATTCTTCTTATCTTAAATTCAGCAAATAACTTTATTCATTGATTCAACAAGTATACTGAGCACCTGCTATGTCCCAGGAACGCTGCTAAATGCTAAGGTTACAGATGGAAGTTAGACAGGAGTTGTCAGAGTAGGCTAATTGCTGTAACGAACAGAGCCCAGATCTCAGAAGCCTAAAACAACCAAAGCTCATTACTCACTCACGGCACAGTCCTGAGCTGGGGAGGGGGCTCTCTGTTTCATTAAAGAGGCTTCACTATTTTCCATGTGTAGTCCCCAAGGTGGCCTTGAGTATTAAAATCCAGTTGAAAGGTGAGGATGAGAGAAATTGTGGAGGCTCCTGTGAGAGGGGGTTGGAGGACCAGCCCTGAATGACCAGCAACTTCCACCCACATTTTGGGGCCAGAATTCAATCCCAAGTTCCATGTAGTTTCAGCAAGTACACATTTGTTGAAAAGGGCCAGGAAATGTCTTCCTGGACGACCAGGAGAATAAGGAAATGGGCTCGGTGAGCATCAAGCATTATATCCCTCGTGGTCCACCTTTCTGGCTGCCATGGAGCACACTCACCCCCTCCCCCAGGACACAACACAAAGACCCATGTGGCTGCTCATGGTCCAGTTGAGACCACCTGCCCACCACAGACACATGCACACTCAGTAAGGAAAATAACAATAAGAATTCGCAATCTGAACTTGATGGGTGGAGAATGCACAGGAGTCACTGGCCCAGTTATGAGATCCAGCTGATGCAGGAGGTGAGGGAAGCTCCTTGATTAGGCTTTGATTCTGTTTTCCAGGAAGAATGTCTCTGTTCACTTTCCACCATTCTCCTTGCCATATCTGAAGAGAGTTTGGGGAGATATATCTTCCTTGAGAACTTCACAGCTTTCCCAGCCTTCTTGTTACAGCAAATTCAGTGCCCTGAAGATCACACAGGCACAGGGTTTTTTAATTGAGGGAAAGAGAATTGTTTTGTTTTGTTTTTTGTATTTTCCAGGATTTCAGTTTTGTTGGCAATAAATCTTCAAAAATGCATTTAGATTCCGATCTACTTCATTCCAGTTGACCCATGTAGCTGTAACTACACCCAAAATTCTTTCTGAGGTAGTCTCAACTCTGTCTTTTTTTTTTTTTTTTTTTTGCACTTTTGATTATTTTGGGGTTTTTTTTGAGGTATAATTGACATACAACATTATATTAGTTTCAGGTGTACAATATAATGATTTAATACTTGCATATACTGCAAAATGATCACCACAATAAGTCTAGTTGACATTTGTCACCATACATAGTTATAATCTTGTGATGAAGATGTTTAAGATCTATTCTCTTAGCAACTTTCAAACATACGACACAGTATTATTAACTATAGTCACCATGTTGTACGTTACATCACCAGGACTTATGTATTTTACAAGTGGAAGTTTATATCTTTTGACTCCTTTCACCCATTTCACCCACCCCTCAGCCCCCATCTCTGGCAACCACCAATCTGTTCTCTATATCTACAAGCTTGTTTGTTTTGTTTGTTTGTTTAGATTCCACGTATAAGTGAGATCTCAACCCTGTCTGTCTTAGTCTGCTTGGGATGCTATAACAAATATCATAGACTGGGTGGCTTAAACAACAAACATTTATTTCCCATAGTTCTGGTGGCTGGGAAATGTAAGATCAAGTTGCCAGTTAATTTGGTTTCCGGTGAGAGCCCGCTTCCCAGTTTGCAGATGGATGCTTCCTTGCTGTGGCCTCACATGACAGAGAAAGAAAGCTCATGTCTCTTCTTGTAAGTACACAAATCCCATCATGAGGGCTCCACCTTTATGACCTAATTACCTCCCTGTTGAGAATTTAGCTAAACTACTCCGTGGGCATGCTGCATCAGCATCCATTTTGTTTGGCCAAGTGGCCCACCAGGGACTTTACACTGACACTAGCCTCTCACGAAAACACATGCCCTAGATAGCAGCCTGCAGAGTCACAAGCAGATGTAAGTTCCTGATATGATGTCCTCAACAGCCCTTGTGATCAACAGTCTCCCTTGCTTCCCAGGGCCTTCTCCTTGTGCACCCCTTAGATAAGACCCCCATGGGGATTACTAGAACCCCATTCTTTTGGTTTGAATTGACCAATCCAGCCTTGGCTCAGGAACCACAAACCCACCCACAGACCCTCCTAAAGGCATGTGCCCCAGGTCGTCTCTCTCTCGCTGTCTGCACTCTGCCTTAACCTTACTCTGTAGCCCCTTGAGGCATTCCAGTTACTTCTTACAGACCCTGTGAGTAATAAACATCTTTATTTAAATTCTCTTGGGGTCTGTCATTGAACCACAGCTCCAGCACCCCATGCTCAATGTAACAAGTGTTAATTTGACAAATTTATGACACCCCCAAAGACTCAAACTCCAAATACCATCAGGCTAGGGATTAGGGCTTCAACATATGAATTTTGGAGGACATAAACATTCAGTCCATAGCACAGTCTTACTTCTAAACTTCATGACCTCAAAGCCCATGTGCTTGAGTGATGTAGGGGGAGCTGAGAGTAGGCTGTGGTCAGTTTCCCTGATGGGATCAGGGAAGACTTCTCAGAAGAGGTAAGGTTTGAGATTAATCTTTAAAGGTTCCCAGTGTTCACCAAGTAGATGGAATGGGATGCAGAAAAAACAATAGATGGCTATGTGTCACAACCAGCAGGTTAGGAGAATCCCAGGTGTTTTGGCAAATCCAAAGCAGAGTATCCTGGGGGACAGTTTCAAAGACTAAGACTGGAAAGACCATTATGTTCTAGATCATAAAGGGTCCTACTGGCTTTGCTTGGAAGTTTGGCCTATAAGCAATGGGGAGTCTGTAAATGACTTTAAGCAAGGGAGTGATAGAATCAAAGTTGTGCTTTGGAGAAATCTCTATCTTCAGGCCGGAAGAACAACCACTCAGTGATAATTACCATAGTCCAGGCAAAAGACAGTGAGAACCTGGACAGAGCAGAGGCTGTGGAATGGAGAGGATAGTCTGGACACTGGAACTGTTAAGACGGAGATGCAGGGATTTCAGACCAGGAGTGGAGGTCCTCACTGGGCTTAGTGATTTGTTAGATTCCATGCTCTCTCCAACCCTGCAAACAAATGGTCATCTCCACTATGCCTGTTGGAATGGAGAAATGGGAACAACCTTCAGTTGGCTAGATCTTCCACAGGGATTTGTCCATGAATCTTGAGTGAAAACCCAAGATTCTAGCCTAGCACGCAAGCAGACTCCTGACCCTATAGAGAGAATCCAGGGAAAAGAGAAAACCAAAATAAAATTGCAGACTCCACCAGTGCAAATGGTATAGAAAGCTGAAGCCTACATCATCTCTGGTTAGGACACCATTCACCTGCCATTGATCGCTAGAATGAGAGAAAGCAAGATAATGGGAGAAGATACATATGGTTTTACATGCAAACAAACAGCGATCATTTTCTAGCTTACTAGAGAGTCTACTTATTAACTTATTGTTAAAAATTTTCCAGAAGATGTTATTTAATCATAATCAGCTTCTTACTTTGCTTGACCCAAATACAAATTCAAACACAAGTGTTTATTCCCTTGTGACTGTTTCTGCACCTTGTAGTATTTGGAGTATGCATAATTAGAGGGTGGAAATAGACATAGTTTGTGAATCGTCTTTGCCGGGGTTTGTCTCACTGGTTTGCTTATGCTCTACAGATGAAAATATATTCTTTGAAAAAGTAGACTATCATCTTCAACCTGGTCCGTGTAGTCATTACTAAGTACAAGTGAGATTCTGAGTTATTGTAGCTTTACTCAGGACAACATCATCAGGGTAAGTAGAGGCAAAACTAGAGAGCGAGCATTGTACGACAGAAAGAGCACAGGTTTCCCAGTCTAGACACAAATTGTGGGTCTACCAGTTCCCAGCTGTGTGGCCTTGGACACGATGATTAACCTCTCCAAGCCTTTGTATATAAAACATGGCAGCGAAGATTCGCAAAGTGCTCGGGAAGGGGTGGTGGTCCAGGGTAAGATGTAGGTGCCTGTTTGCTACATCTGGTAAAGTATAAAGCCAGGGATGCTGATAAGACCCTGTTATCTGAGTGGCTCAGTAAACTCTCAAATAGCCCCACTGACCTAACTTCCAGCATAGTACCCTTCTTAGAGTAGGTGGTATGGGGGGGCTCAAAATACTGTGCCTCCTCAATTCTAAGACATATATTTCTGTTCACATTTTAATGTATCTGAAATCTGTGTACATCTTATACCTGACTTACAATCGATTAAACATTATAGCTCCTCACCTTACGCGCACCCCGGAATGCTCTCATAGAATTGATGGAGCAGTTTCCAATCTACAGCATTTTGGAAAGAAGTAAATAAGATATTTATTATGCAAGGCAAGACAAGCCACTCCTTATCTGTTTTCAGTGCATTTTAAAATCCAGGGCATCTCAAGCTCACACAGTTTCTACATCTTTTTTAGCTGGTGGGCATGATCTGAGCGCCCAAATGAAGCCAAATGTGGATCTAACATTTAGCTCATGGGTTTCACAAATTCCCCTGTGCCATTGCTCAAATGGTGCCTTTTCCTGAGATGCCTTTCCCGTCTTTTCTCTGACAAGCTCCTGCTAATGTTTGAAGTTTCACCTGAGCCTCATCTCTTCTCTGAAACTTTCTGATACAGACACACTTACCCACAGTGGGAATGACAACTCTCCCCTCTTTGCCCCACAAGCTGTTACTTCTGGAATGCTCCTGGTATTTCATGGCATTTGCCTGTTTGTAGGTGAGTTTACTTTATCTCCAGTCCCTCACCCCCTAGACCACACAATGTGTCTCATTCCTTCCCAGCCACGAGCATTTACTTAGAACATAGTAGATTTTGAAGAAGTCCTGGTTGAACAAATTAATAAACATGCTTTGTACTAGTCTTTGCTTGTAAGGAACTCTAGGAAGAAACTGAACTTTCACAGTACTGTAAAGGTAATTTTAACTTAAAAATCCAAGTTGGGAGAGGAGTCCCTTGACGGTAAATATTTAAAAGCTGGAGACCTTCTAAAATGCATATCGCAATCCGGTGGCTGAAGGCTAAGGTGTTATTCTGCTTTCTCTTGTAAGCTTGCTGGCTGTGTGGTTTATCTGGATTTCCCTATTAACCTGCATGTCCCTCATATACCAGGCCTATGTCCAATCTCTGCAGAGTCCCCCTGTTCTTCCTGTATGAATCAAACTGGGGATGCTCATCTTGTTGTCAAATTCTCCTGACAGATAGATTTGTTACAACAAATGAAAACACTAAATAAGCAGCCCCCATCTATTTTTTATGGCTGATATTCATTCCCAGCAAACAGCAAATGTTATTCCAGGATGAAAGCACCTATAATTCCTGAAGTTTTCATTTTGTTGTAAATCATAGTGAATATTTCCACTGTGCGACATTTTTTCTTAATGCAAAGCAAAGGATAAAATACATGTGTTTTAAAAATTCCTTACAAAGTGTTGCAACGAAAGTTTGTTCCAGAAACAATTGCAGTGAATATGGCCATTGGAAATATCATAGAAGGGTTAAAAAATATCACCAAAAACATTTAATTTAATTATACTTACAAATAAATATATACACATATATAGACAGATGCAATCAAGAGTTCAAAGACAAGGCGCTTAATTACAGATGCCTCAGCTCCTGTCAATATCAAACCTTCACTCTTCACCAGTCTCCAAGGTCATCACTACAACTGGCAGCATTCCTGAACCTAAAATGTTATAGCAGCAGCTATAAGAGGCTCCCAAACTCAGCTGCCCTTAAAACCCTCCTCCCCTCCCTTGGGAAACTTGACCAGAAAAGCCAGGGTGAATGGAAAAGAATTCCAGGAGACTGATAATAACAGAGAAAGCTAATGGTTGTTAAGTACCCCATATGCATTATCTCCCTTAACCTTCATGACTGCATTTAGGGACAGGTACTCTGATTAGTACCATTTTATAAATGAAGGAATTGAGACTTAGAAAGATTAAGTAACTTTTCAAAGTCATACAGCTGGTAAGTGACAGAGGACTTTAAAACAGTTGACTTTCAATTGGATTTGAAGAACAATATGAAGAAGCTGAAATGCCATATTTGATTTTTTCTTCTTCATCTTTGAACTTGAATTAAGAAGAGAGAAGAGTAATGGTCACGCATGTAAGCAAATTATCTCCCTACTAGAGTCATTCTTTCAGCATTTTGAGAAGTCCAACACAGTTCTTTCTACTTGCTCATAATGTGCCTAAAAATCAGGCTATTACTTCCTTAATGTTTCCAGACTGTCTCAATCGCTACAATACAGTATCTATGTTCCCCTGAGCTGGATGTGACTAGAAATTTGCCACATCCAATTTCTTTAAACCTCTCCCTACTCCACAGATTCCTAAAAAGGAAATAATAAGAGGATTAAAAATTCAAAATGTCATGTTTGTGAATATCACATAAATTACACATTACCTTCACCAGAGAAGGTACAATTTCTTAAGCACTGTCTACTGTGTTCCAGTAACACGTGCAAGGGTGTCTGTATGCACTATCTCATTTCATGTTTACAAAATCCCTATATGTAAAAAAAGTTTTAAAACCAAAGGTTAAATAAAGTGTCCAACGTCATAGAGGGATTGAGAGGCAGAACCAAAATTTCAACACAGGTCTGACCGCCTGTACAAGACACCCTCACTTTGTGATCCTCAAATGAGACTAATGCAAAATATTTAACAAAAGACTCAGAATTGGACTCTTTAGCACTTCCTCTCCATTTGCTTTCTGCTTTTTTTTTTTTTTTACTTGCACAAAAGCATCTTCTGATTTTTTTTCTGAGAAGTGCTGAATAAACAGTTTTGGTGATGTGGTATTGCAACTTGTCAGAATCCAATTATTAAACTGATATTTAGGTATTTATTGCTGTCATAAGAACTCAGCACAAAGGCTTTGAAAAATTGCTCTGACTCATGGTTCACATCTGAGACTTTATCAAATGCACATTTTTTAATATAATGTGGGTGCCAAGAGGTTACAGGCACATTGCATTCATATTCAATAACACTCTATAATCTTGAAAATAAAATACTGGGTTACTTTTAGGGAAAATTCCTTCCTGCTTATATTTCTCATTCTAAAACCATAAGTCATCTATGAGAGGAATGTGGCAGAGTAGTAGTGGTAGTAGTAGTAGAGAGAGTAAAAAGCTTTGAGAAAATGGAAAAATAGTCAGTCGAACATCAAAATAAGGATTAACACTCTATTACATTTCACGCAAATGCAGGACATCATTTGAGTTCAGCATAGTTGATTCCAATGAAGCTTCATCTGAGTATACCTCTAATTACTCGAACACCTGCTGAGAAGATTTTGAATAACACCATAATGCTCGAGATCATTTCTCTTTTCATTTGTCAACAAAAAATAGGTAGAACCCAGAACCTTCACATTTTAGGAACATTTACAGGGAGCCAAAACTGTTGTCATAATAATTCAGATAAATTATGTATCTCCAAACAATAAATTCACCTGTAGCTATGAGAGATTTCTCAGGTAAGTCTTAAAGACAGTAACTACAATGTTCCTCTGCATGTCCATTATTTCCTTCTTCCTATCCATGACAACAACTACTGCCAATTCCTAGGATCTTCATCAAGGAAAGAAGAGAAGTAAATCAACACACCTCCCTGCCATTGACCAAGGACTCTGTTCTTTTCAGAGATCCCACTCAAACCCTGCAGGAACCTCATACTGGAAGAGAATATGCTCTGGTCAACTCAGAATTTTAGAAAAAGAAACAATGACTCTAAAATGACTACAGACTCCAGGACTCTGAACCCCACACCAGAGCTGGCTGTCTCTCATCCATCTTCTTCTGGCAACTCTAAAGAGAGCTCTAAAGTGAGACCACTAAAAAATAAAGTCACTTAATGAGATAGCTCATTATTTCAACATCCCCACAAACACCCAACAGCTGGTATATTTCTGAACAAAGGAATAGAGAAAATTGGGGCATCAAGTAGAGGTTGTCAACAATAAAAGCACCCTGGTGAAGAAAGGTTACAGTCAATTGTATAGATTGAGGAGGTTGGGAAAAAGAAAAGCACTAACACACGGCATGCCTGCAACATACCTAGGATTGAGCTACAAGCATTCCACAGGGCAGGGTCACAACCTCAGCCCTATTGCCATTTGGAGGGATAACTTTTTGCTTTGAGATCAGCTCTGGGCACTGTAGAATGTTTAGTAGCTTCCCTGACCTCTACCTACTAGATACCAGTACCACTACCCAGACACCTAGTTTTAACAATCAATGTTTTCAGACATTGCCAAATATCCCCTGGGGCAAAACTGGCCCCTGTTGAAAAACCACAGCCATAGGATATACCAATTCATCTCAACCCTGCCCACGAGGAAGGTATTCTCATGCTTGTTTTACCAGGGAGGATATAATTGAGACAGTGAACACTTACACGGAGCTTATTGTGGGCCAAGCATCCTTAAAAGTATTTGATATACAAACTCATCTATCTCTCATATAAACTCCATGGGTTAATATATAACACAACAGCTATTATTATTCTCATTTTACAGGTGAGGAAGCTGAGGCACAGAGCAGGTAAGGGATCTGCCTGAGGTCACATTTCTAGTAAGTAACAGAGTCAAGACTCACGCCTGAACAGTCTGCATTCCTCTGCAGGGAGGGTAGCTGGCCCCCTTGGCTTGCCCAGCTTGGTCCCACTGCAAGAGGAGATCAGGAATTCCACTCCAAGGCCATTCTCCTTCCACCACATAAAGCTGCCTTCTGTAGGATGACACTATACTCACAAACATGACTCTGACATACCTGGATTTCCAATGAGAAACAAGAGCAAGTTCCAGTTTGTAAACCAAATCTGACTCATGCTCTCCATGCTCCCATAGAGAGCCCACCAGGCTTAAGAAAGCACTCAGGAGTTCCAGGGAATGATAGGCGCTGTCTCCCCAAAGAAACACTTTCTAACCATCCTTCCCATGAACACAAACTCATCCCTGTTTGCTTACCCACCTCAAAGAACATGTCCTTCCATAGACTATTTGTCTACAAGCATAATAAACTTTTGCAACTGTGTCTATGATGGCTAATTTTATCTGTCAACTTGACTGAGCTAAGGGATGCTCAGATTAGCTGATAAAATACTATTTCTGGGTATATCTCTGAGGGTGTTTCAGGAAGACATTAGCATTTGAGTCAGTAGACTGAGTAAAGAAGATTGCCCTCACCAATGCAAGTGGGCATCATCTAATCATTGAGGGCTTGAATAGAACAAAAAGGCAGAGAAAGGGGGAATTTGCCCTCTTTGCCTGAGCTGGTACATCCATCTTATTCTGCCCTCACACATCGGTGCTCCTGGTTCTTAGGCCTTTGGACTTAGATCAAGAGTTACATCATCAGCCCCCTGATTCTCAGGCTGTCACACTCAGACTGAATTATACTATCGGCTTTCCTTGTTCTCCAGCTTGTAGATGGCATATGGTGGGACTTCTGCCCTCCATAATCACGTGAGATATATATTTATGTATACACACACACGTGGAGATTTATTATAGGAATAATATATTATACATGTTAATATGATACTAATATTAATAAAATAATTATTGTATTTTATATCATATGTATATCTCCTCTTGGTTCTGTTTCTCTGGAGAACCCAGACTAATACAGTGTCCTAACTGCTTCTTTGTACAACACAGAAGCAGAAATGTTGGCTGAATTACTCAATTATGAATTAATAATTAACAAATAGGCAAGAAAGCATACTTGCTAGATATACAGGCTCTTGCATAAGAAAAACCCAAGGTCAAATCCTGGCTTCACTATTCACCTGCTCTGTAATTCAAGAGTTCCCAAGTCATCAAGTTAGATGGAGCTAACAAGCACTGCTTCTTAGGGGTTCATGTTAGACAATATATGAAAGCCCCTGTTGAGAGCCTGGGTGGTCAAGCACTTTGTGATTTAAATCAGGGCGTGGATGGATGAGGGTTTAGTTAGTGAGTGAGGACAGGACAGGATGAGCGATAAAGGTGAATCCACTGTGCTGTTGATTAGCAGGTTGCAGACCAATTGCAGCATCTTTTCTCTTCCCTGAAATGAGGCAGCCTATTGATTCCTTGAAAAATCAAGATCTCATTTCAGGGAACATGACTTGCTTTCTTTTGCTAACAAAGAAGCAATGCTAAGAAATAAAAATACCTATGCATCCCTCTAGAGCATCGATGCAAATGGGTTGAGGCAGTAAAAGTGACTGTACCACGATTCCATTTTTACAATAACCCTTCTCCCAGGGGCATCGATGTTAATACACTCACACTTTCCAGGAGGGTGAATTGCTAAATCTCCAAAGCCCCCAGGGACAGCTTAACTGCAAAGCCAACGTCTCCAGGATCACACAGTGATGCATAGCTCTCCCGGGTAGGAATCCTAATGGTTGCAACTCCACAGCTCAGCAGCAGGCAGAGGCACCTGGAGGGATAGTTGGGAAGGAAAGACACTTGGGAATGCATATATAGGACTCCCTAGTTTCACCAGCCATTTAGGCAACCTGAGCCACTCCCTCGAACTGCCTAACTCATAACTTCCATTCTCATCATGTCTTCCCTACCTTCCACAAACACTTAGCCCTGCTGGCATTCTGACAGAGAGAAAAGCCGAGAGGAGGGCCAGGGAAGATTCTGCAATTTGTATGGCAGGCACTTGCAAGAAGGTGCTCAGCTGGCACCTGTCCCATCTTCTCCAGCAGCCCCAAAGCTCCACTTTCTGCCCAGTCTCCCCATTGGTGCCTTGTTTGTCCCCTCTCCAGCCACACATGGCAAGTGATTGCTTCTCCTAAATCCCTTCCTCCTTCTTCTCCAGAAAATTGCCACTGCGGAGCAAAGATATCTTAATTGTTTAGTTTGAAATGAGAAGCTTATTCTTTTCTAAGAACCAGAACACTAAACCGATTTTTCCCAAAATGTAAGTCTAAAGAGTACCTCTATAACACTAAACAGAGTGATACTAACAAATAGCACGTTCAAAGATAAAGCGTAGATGGTAAATGTCTCTGGATTTTGTTATGCTTTTCTCTTTCTTTAACTGCTTTCAATCACAGCTAACTTTAATCTCTTTAGATTCACTCATCTTGGAATAGAATTATCTTTTCTAATTCCTTAACCGTCTTTTCTTAGAGTCAAAACATCCCAGGACATCAAGATGTTATTCCACTTTGCCATCAGAAATCCCTACAGAGGTGCCTGCTATGGGTCTTTCAGGAATAATTCCAATAACATAGCCTGTTGTTGAAGTCATTTACTAAAGGTTTTCGTGCCCTCTGTTAAAACTTCCAGCTTACATAAAGAAAAAGGAGACAAAATCTACCCTATGATGAAGTACCTAACAACCCAGGAAGAGGAGAAATGACTTCCAATCAGAAAGACATTTTCTACTTAACTCCCTAAATTGCATAAAACAATCTAAAGCTCAGTGCGTATTTTCAGTGGCTGCTGATGCCTAGATGGATGAGACGCAATGGCACTTCTTACAGCAAGTGTTTGAGGGTGAGAGCAACCAGCTTCTCTTGGCCTGCAGGTACCCTTTAAGACTCTAACAAACCAGAATCTTTGAAAAGCAACTTCAAACAGGGGTTTAATTTGTTTCTCTTTGGTTAGGCCGAGATTTAAAATGTCTCCATCACATTTTCCCGGAGATGTTTGCCTTTTAAATGAGGATGCCTGATTTGGCAATCCAAAGCAGTAAATTTCTCATTTAATATATTATAAATACATGTTTTACAAATAAAATATTATATATGTTAATATAATATTAATATTAATAATATAATTAATTTTTATATATCTCCTATATGGTTCTGCTAGAGCTGAATCTTGGAGTATGAGTAATTGATGTCTAGGTAAATGGAGACAGGGGGAGGGGTAAAGGAAGGGATAGAAATTCCAGAGAAAATAGTGTGAACCAAGGCAGAGAGTGAATAAGCAGCCTGGTGTGTTTGGAATGGCCAGAAGATAATAAATGGTCACTTATCCCAAACCAGAGATGGGAGCTTGTTGAAAAAATGCTCAAGGCTTTCTTAACTTCTTCTGGGGGCAGATGGGTGCCAAGCCAAAGCTCACACCGCTTCTGGGAAAGAAGTTCCAATTCTTTATAAAACACAAGAAAAATCAAGCCCACATGCTTCTGTGAATAGAATATTAACTGGAGTCGTGGAAGAAGCATTTTGGAGCTTGAGGGTCAGAAATGATGCAGGGTTCAGTCCAGCCTACACTACCAAAGCCCAAAAGCAGATGACAGGTCATTGCATCTTCTGAAAGGCACAATTTCAGGGCTTCCATGCAGGTCACTTTGATGGCCAGCCCTTAATATACCTTCAGACATCCTTCAGTGATGGGCCTGTTTGTCTTCTCAGCCTTGCTCACTGCGGGGAACTAAATATGCCCTTAATATTTATCTGTGCTGTGAAAACTGCTTCTACATGCATCCCTTTGAGGGAAATAGCCAAGATCAATGCAGGACTGACATATACTAAATGAAGAAACAAACAGAAATATTTATTTCTCTGTCCACAGGCCACGGTGCCTCCTGAGGGTGAGAACAAATTGGCAGCAACAGTACAGTTCTCCAAGCGAGCAGCGACTGTCTCTGTGAAGACCAGGGCTGTAAGGATTTTTTTTCCTTCTTCATATAAGACAGATCTATGCAAAAATATGACATAAGAAAAACTGTTTGTATTTTAAATGCAGTTTCTTCATGACTGTTCTGGGAGCAGATGTCTCAAACCTTATTTTATTGGGGGTTAATAAGTAGTACCATTGAGTACCGGTGCTTTAAGTACTTTTTCCCATTAAATTCACTCCTCCAATTGAAGTGCCACTATTGACATTTCCTACATTATGAAACAAGCAAGGTGGAGGGGCTACCTTGCCTGAGGGCTTCAGGAGCAGTGGTTCTGTTTGGACTTAAGCAAAGACTCGTCTGGTTCCAAACACTATGCTGTTTCTTCCATGAACATGAGTCTCCATGAGTTTTGGACATGACTGAATACATAAACATGTAACATGTAAACATGAATACTGTATGTCTTAGGTGGGTTTTCCCAGAAGCAAGTCCTGAGACAAGAATCATGAACAAATTATTTATTAAGGAGAAACTAGTGGAGAAAGACAAACAGAAATGAGGAAGCCAAGTACATGTGTGATATCAGACTGTTGACCTAAACCAAATAAACAGCTGGTTATTTCACCAGCAAAATGGATTTATTTGGGAACAGCAAAAAAAATGCAATTTGGGACACATGGTCTTGGGCAAACCACAGGCAAGTCTGGAGAAACAAAGGAGAAGAATGTTCTTTTGTGAAGTTGGGAGGGGCTGTTGTAAAGGAGGAGTCCATTGGAGGAGACTGGGATTTGGACACACAGTGGCTTTTCATTGGCTGAGTTATGGCAGTCTCTCATTGGCTGAGCTGTTGCTGGGCAAGGAGGAATTTCTTCCTTCCTTCTGCTGGGGTAGTAAAGTAATATCACTTCCTGTCGGAAATGCAAGGTACTATCTCTTCTTGTTGGGGTCTGTAGTGTGTGATGTGTGGCACGTGCGTGAGAGTTCTCATTCTGGCCTCCTGACTCCATTTTAAAAGAGGTTTCTGTTGATTGATTTTCACAAGACAAACAGCATCCTACAGAAGCGGCTTCAGCTGATTCTTGCACCTGTCGGTCACCAGGAAAGACTGTCCTGGGGTGATGCAGACTCTCAGGCACTCTAGCTCTCTGTAGGAATCACTCCATTGGCCCAAAGACAGCGCTTGAAATAAGGCAAGAACTCATCAAATTTGAGGAAGAATTGCATAGAAACATTAAATGGATCTCAGAGGATGCATGCAGAGCACCAACAAGGTCCACTACAATATTTCAAAGCAAATGCTCACAATCAAAATTATGAGCATGGGTTCATTTTCTCCTACAGCACCAGTACCAGCTTCTCCCCAGCTAACCTGCAAACAGGGTTTCGGATCTGCAGCCTCTCCTCTCTGCCCCTCCCTCCCCTAGCCACTGCATCAGTTCTGACCAAGGCAGCATTGGGCCCTAGACTTGGTGCCACCAGCTGCTGGAGTGTGGAATTGGGGATATTTACCTAAGCTTGCTGCTCAGGGTGCCTGGAGTATATCCCCTGGATACCACTGTACCCTCCAAGCCTCAGCTTATTTATTGCTGTAACATCCAGTCTTCATAGTACTTTGACAGGTCTGGAATCTTTGTTTGGTTCTTGTTATTTCCCCTCTCTGAGACACGTAACCTAACTCCTATGTGCCATGATGCAGAGCTGCATGGTACAAGGTTATCACGGTTGCAAAGACATTGGTTTGCAACCTGCCTCTGCCACATACTAGCTCTGGATCTTGGGCAAGTGACCTAACTCTTCTGAGTTTCTTCACGTGTTAAATGGAGAACAAGAAGACTAGCTCAGGAATTCTTGTGAGGGCTTAATGAGGTAATATATAAACCAACTACTCAATAAAGGGGAGCTGCTGCTTTAATTGGTATTGTTATTTTAATATTATCTCTCTTGGAACCATGACTTCCTGGGATATCAATGGCAGCCCACATTGAGTTCGAATTCATAATTCTCTTTGGTAAACGGAGACTATTGGCCACTCTATCAGAAGGCTAGCCCTAAAATCATAGGAGCTCACCAGAGTTCTCCTTCTGTACTTTTCTTGGACCACTGAGATTTTAATTTTCAAGGAAACAGAACCTATGCAAGTTATGACAATGTCAATCTTGGCCTCAGCAGCAATAATCCATTTAGGCCAAACCCTATATAACTCTAGCTGAGGCTTGTATCACACAGAGAGGTGCGATATGTAATGATACCTGGTGAGCTAGATTCCTCATGCATAAAGTGGACTTGTAGCTTGCAGGTTGGTGACAGGTAGAGTAGCAATGAACCAATTAAAAGCAACCGCAGAACCCAGCAAGGTTCTTGAGAGAATTAAGCCCGAATGCCCTAAGGCACCCATTGTATAGGATGAATTAACTTCTGCCCTACGCGTTTAGGGTGGAACTACTTATATACAATCCTTGGAAGAATCAAGAAAATAGTCACTCAAATCATTTTCTGTGCTCTGTAGTTCATATGAGGATCCCTGGTTCAGAAAGGCTAATCTAACCTAATACTTCAATAATAGACATGCAAACTGAAGTTAGAGAGGAGACGTGCAAACTGAAGTAGACTTGCTCAATCTATGGCATATGGCAAAGCTTAGACAGGAAATTTCTTTGCTAGATAGTCCTTAGTGTTATTATATAATTTCATCTCTAAGAACCATCTTAAAATAAATTCTTTTAACCTCTCCCCCTCTTCTGTCTCCCTCTTTCCCTCCTCCTCCCCCTTTCTATCTCTCCTCCCCACTTCTCCCTGTCCCTTCCTCCCTATCTCTTTAGCAATGAATTGAGAAAGAGAATATCCTTCAATGAGATCTGATGCAGAACCATCACATACCAACACAAAAAGTAATCATGTTAAGTAACCTATATGATATTCATTCAACAGTTAAGAATGAAGAAGCTTGGGAGTTAGCCACATTGGAGCACCTCATTTAATGATGTCAGTGGTTCCTTTACTCTGATCCCATAGCGCCTTGTGCTGACACTCTCCTAGAGTTTATCCCACTGGATCTTGATTGTCTGCTTTTGTATTTATCTTCCCACTGAATCATGATGGCAGGGAAGTAAGTTTACTCCTTTCTAATCTCCATCTCCCAGCACTATCTGGCACATAAAAGGCATTGATAGAGAATGAATGAATGAATGAACTAATGAAAGCCATTTCAGAGATTGGAGCACGGTGTGTTCAGATAGTTGATCCACCATGGGGGATATGTACTGCCAAAGTGACTCAATTTTTCAATTCTTTACAATACTTTGACATTGGGAAATATGGCAACAGATGTTTATTAACTCAGTCAGAACCATAGGCATTTTATTTTGACATAAAAACAATTTTTTTATTTATGTCTACAGGTAATTCTTTCTTTTGAGGAAGATTGGCCCTGAGCTAACATCTGTTGCCAATCTTCCTCTTTTTCTTTTTTGCCCCCAAAGCCCCAGTACATAGTTGTATAACCTAGTTGCAGGTCCTTCTAGTTCTTCTATGTGGGATGCTGCCTCAGCATGGCTTGATGAGCGGTGAGTATGTCCACACCCGGGATCTGAGCCGGCGAACCCCAGGCCACCAAAGTGGAATGCATGAACTTAACCACTACTCCACGGGGCCAACCCCTAAAAATAATTTTTAAGTGAAATTTTACACTATCCAAATTAGCATCCAAAACAATGTAACACATAGAAGAAAGCTTAATTTTGTCATCTAGAAAAACGTTAATGGGTGAACCCCATGGGATTGTATTGAAAGAAGACTCAAGTTGTAATAATTTATATGATAAATAAATCCTGTGGGTCGATGATTGCAAACTCAATTGCCTGTAAGTCTCACTCAGATAATTTAAATCGATCAGTTAGTTTGAGTGTGGATTTTGACAAGCTGAAGACTGACTTCGTGCCCTGTCTAGATGTGGTAGTTGTGACTCAGCCCTAGCCTATTATTGGGCCAGTTTTTCAAAAGAAACCAGAAATGTGAATATACATGTGAAATCTCCCATTTTTAAAGGTAAGCCAACATTGCGTACACTAAACAAAATTTGCCTGTTGCCTGGATTTAGCTGAGGGCTTAGAGTCTAAATGACTATATGGGTGAAAAACTGAAAATTTGAGAGGTGTGCAGCATCTACACATTGACCAAAGTGAGTCAACTAGAAGATTCCTGGTTCTAAATTTTTCTTATTCTTTGTTACACCTCCAGGCACTTAATCTAAAGTTTCTGCAAACAATAGGTATTTTAGACACAGATTTTACCTGCTGGAAGATTACAGTTTGGAACAAAGCAGGTTATAAATAAATAAGCCACATAGAAAGCAAAATTGACTACTCCTATTTTTTGTGCCCAAATTGTACATGTTCTTCTATCGCAACCCCAGCAACTCTTTGTTGTTGGCTCTTGGCATTTATGAGCTTAACTTTTGCAATTTCAGTTATATGTTATCAGACCCAAAGGTCAATGATATACAGAAAATTGTCTTTTTGCTGAGGTATAAATGTGAAATACAAATGTGCGATCAGCATAACTAGTGAGACAGCGTAGTCCACAGCCCAGCAGTTCCTCTCAACACACACTCATCTTTTTTTGTTCTCTAATTATTACACATAATGTATTTTATAAAGAGTTGAAAATATTCTTTAAAAAAACGCTGCCACCAGCTCTCAATACATACAGACATAAAAGCCAACTTTTAGGGCTGATAAAAAAATGAGAGAAGAAAGTGAGGTCTTCACTTTAAGTCAGACTCTCAGCAGCACGTCGAAGTTGAACATTAGCTCCTTGAAACAATGCCTTCACTTGGCCTTAGGAGCCTGCTTTGTCTTGGTGCTCCTTGTATCTTACTATTCACTCCTTCTCAGCCCCCCTTCCAAGTTCCTTCTTATCTTCCTATCATCTAAATTTTGCAATGGCCTAGAGCTCAGTCCTCACTCCTCTCCTCTCTATACACTTGCCCCCCAGGGGATCTCAACCCCACCTAGGGCTGCAAATAACACCCATACCCTGGGGACTCTCAAATCCTGATCTCCAGTCCAGACTTTTCCCCCACTCCCACCCAAACTCCAGACTAACACATTCAGTGCCCACGCATCATATCCACTTGTTTCCTATTCTAAAATACAAGTCTAAACCCACTCTTCATTTCTCCTCAGCCCCTACCCCAAACACGCTCTTCCCTTTGTCTTCCCCATCTCAATAAACATCCACTCCTGGCTGCCAGTCACTCAGGACAAAAGCCTAGAGTTATCCTTGTTTCTTTTATTTCTCATACCACATCACAATCCAACATCAAATCCTGTTGGCTCTACCTTTGATGTATATCTAGAATCTGCCCTTCTCACCATCTCCATTCTAGTCCAAAGCACCAACATCTTCCACCAAAACCATTTCCACAGCCCATTACCCACTTTCCCTGCTTCACCCTTGCCACCTTCCAGGTTTTTCTCAGCATAGCAGGTAGAATGATATGTGTCATGTGAATGGTAAAATGAAAGTGTAAGGGAGGAAAAACTTCACTTTTATTCCCTTCTACCCTCCTAGGTTCTCCAGCTAGGTCCCTGCAATCTAGACTGACAAAAGGCAGATTAACAAGAGAAAAACACAAATTATTAATGCACGCATCGCACATACACATGGGCTTCCTAAGTGATGAGTAACTCAAAGGAATGGTAAGAACTTGGGCTTATATAGAATCTTAACAAAAGAACAATAAATTTTGTAGAGAAGTGACAAGACAAAGGAAAGAGACTGAGCTTCTAGGGCAGCACATTGTGAGAAGGTAGGTTTATGGGGTAAACAAATGGAAGATAAGGGTTGTCTTAGTAAGATTTGCTACGTAGATTCCTCTGGTGCTCTGGGCTGGTAAGTGTCTGGTGTTGTCTCCCGTGATTAAGAACTGCCTTGATCTTCCTGGTAGAGAAGGGGAGGGCAGGAAGTTCTTCTCGTGTCTGCTTTTTCCCAATTGTCTTCAGCTCAAAAGAGTCCTTATGCCAGAGTGGCATATTTTGGGGTGACATACTCTGAACCCCTTCAAAAGCCAGATCATACCTCTCTTCTGTGCAAAACTCACCCCAAGTTGCCCACTTCTTTCCTTATACAGGGTGGCCATAAAGTTTGGAAACTCTTGTACTGTAACATTAAATTAAACAACATTATTGTATATTCATCTGTTTCCAGGCTTCTTAGCCACTCTGTAATATCCAAAATCCTTACCAGGTCCTGTACAACCGTCCATCCATACATGAGAGGCCTCTCTTCCTCTCTTCCTTGTCACTCACTTCCCCGTCCTTTTCCACAGCCAAGCTGGCTTCCCAGCTGCCCCTTGAACATGCCCAGCTCACTCCTGCCTCAGGCCCTCTGCACTTGCAGATATCTGATATCTATATGGCTCACTCCTTCTCTGCTCAAATGTCACCATATCAAAGAGGGCTTCCCTGACCACCCCCTCTCTCTATCCCCTTAACTGACTTTATTCTTCACTGCCTTTATCACTACTGACATAAATGTAATTTTCCTGAGAGTTCCTGACACTTAGTACATGCTCAATAAATATTTGTTGAATTAATTAATAGCTTAATTAATTAATGACTCTAAGCATTATAAGGAACCCAAATGAGATTAATGTTTCAGTTTTAATTTATTGCATGTTATGGGCGGTGATAATAGGCTATGGAATAGATCTCAAAAGCTTCAATATGGCTTCTCTTGCGAACGTCAGAGATCCTTCCACAGGGATCTTTGGAGCTCCCTGAGGACAGCAGCTGTGCCATAATCATCTTTATACCCCAGGGCTAGCAAAATGACTTGCACATAATAAATGCCTGAGAAAATATTATTGAATGATTAAGTAAAAGATGATCAACTAATATTCTGATCAACTGAAAACAAGCAAAAGGAACTTAAGAAATGATTACACATCCCACTTGACACTGTTTGCAAAAGAAGAAAGAAAAAACTTCTAAATTGAAAAATCTTCCTAAGATACATAGTTATGTTACTGATGTTGAACTTAGAATTCAAAAGTGGCCTCTTTGTGTTTCCCTAAATAGGCAATTTGAATGCGTGCCCATTTAGCCACTCTTCACAGGGAGAGGCAAACGAAGAAAGTAGTAAGAGAGAAGCAAATGGAGTTTTATATTCTGAGTCTGGAGAGATGATTCCAGGTGCTCACATTTCCTACTGACATGTGATAATGAGATATTAAATGACAAGACGGAGAAATGGCTCTGGGCTGTGCCCAGGTGTGCTCATCTTCTTCCAGGCACACATGTTTCTCTTTCAAGATGCAGGTAAATGTTTCGTAATTTGAAAACTGAAATTCATAACTGTGCTTTCTCTGACTTCAGCCTCCCAAATTGTGTGGCCAAAACAGACTGCAGAAAGGGGACAGCCAAGAGTGCTTAAAATGTATATGATCACACAGGTCCATCCACTTGTTTTCCTGCTGTTGCCATCAGCAGAATGGAGACCTGTGGGTAAATGGAAATTACTGCCCATGGCGCAAGCCCCTCAAGCAGATGTAATTGTGTGTTTCCTTGCAGATCCCATGGCCACAGTTCTACCAACTCAGTTTGCTCCTTTCCCACCCACGCCCCCTGCCTTCCTTCTATCAGGTGATTAATTGTGGATTTTAAAAAGGACACCCAGCTTGGAGTTCAGAACAGCTGAGTGAAATGGAAAATGTTTGTTTGGTATTAATGGGGAGGAAAACGCAATCAGCACGCATTTTATTTCTTGAACATAGCACTCACTTCTCTCTAAACTTAGTTCTTGATGTTGTGATGAATGTTCCCACCGTGTGCACACCTCCACAGGGTACAGGAAAGGCACCCCTCCTCCTTCACGTCCTACAGTGTTCTACAGCAAAGAGGATGTGATGGAATATTCATATGGAATTGGAGCAGGCTATACAAGGCACCAGGTAATGAGCAGAGCCCACACTCAGCCCGCCCAGGTTTGTAATCACCTTCTCCCTTGTGTCCAGGGAAAGCCTCTGTGCTTTTTCTTTCTTCCTGCTTTTCCCTGTCCAGGGTCATGGTGGTATCTGGTATTTTTTAGGTTTATGTAACCCTATGTACTATAATTAGGGATGAGATCCTTCACCTTTCCTAGATTTTCTCAGTGCTGTTTATGGAACTTCAGTACACATCTTATTTTGATATAAGGATGCTGCATGTTGGGACAGACATATGTAGATTTAAGTGGCACCAAGATATCCAAAGTGCAAAGATCTAGCTGGGAACTGTGACCAGGTTCTTTAGTAGGTTCCACATACCTTAACTTTACAAGTCTTCATGAAAAAATGAATGGGCACCAGATGGGAGCCTTGAAGGAAGCATTGAAATATCTCTCAGGTAGTTTTGACAATGGCCCTTTTTATAGTGGAATGTGGCTTATTATAAGAGTAGATGTGTCTGAAAGTGTCTGACAAATGATACTGAGTGGGAGATAATGGCTTTAAAACTCTTTGAATGTTTGTTCCTTCAGCTAGACTTGAACCAACACATTTCTTGGTCCCATGATGCTGGGGAAGGTTCTGAAAGCCATCGAAATCCTTGTCTTCCTGTGTTTCCTGGCTGATTCCAGGAGGCCATGACTGATGGCTAGTGAGCAGGGGGAAAACGATCTCAATAAAAGTACCAGGAAAATTACTAAAATATATAGCACAGTAAAAGAGTATTTTCATGCTTAACAGCCATCTGAAGTTTCAAATTGCTATCCAAAAAATATGCAGATCATGGGGCCTCATTTTGATTGTTATTCTATCCACCATAATCCACGTTCTTTCTCTCTTTTGCAGAGCAGTTTCCTCTACTCTGTCCTATAGTTTCCTTCCTGCCCCAAGAACATCCCTGATCATGTTCATGCTGTAACATTCATGCTCACATTATTGTAATCAGTTGAATTCCATCCCATCCTACCTATCTAATATGTTCTCTACTTTAAGGTTCAAATAAAGTACGATCTACTTACAACATCCTTGATTTAGTTATTTTATTTTATCTTGCACATGCTTTTATAGGTTTTATGAAATGCCAGGACTGTTGTAAGTGGCTACAAGTACCAACTCTATGAAGTTATCATTGACGACGCTGCCCTCTGTTCTGAAGCCCCATAGCACCCAGTTTGCTGTACTTGGCTCGCTGAGCTTCAGTGTTCTCTTATGTAAGATGGTGGTGGGAATACCGGACTTCAACGTTGGGGCGAGGGTTGGAGCCAATGCGCCTGCAGGAATGGGCTCATACGGGTACCCGTGAATGAGGAATTATTGCTATTATCTAAGAGAGCAGCTCTAAAAATAGTTTAGCCCTGGAAAAGAAGCATTGTGATTTAATCCTTTTGTTCTTATTCTTGAGGTGCTTTGGTGGGATTGTTTTCTGTTGTTATTGTTGTCACTGCTTCTTCACTTATTCATTCAACAAACACTCATTTAAATAAATTCTCACTATATTCTAAATAGATATTTTTTAATCTATGGTATTTTATGTAATACTAACAAAATAGATGTTCCTAGAACAGAGAAATCTATTACTACAGAATAAAATCTCTGGAGAAAGAACCACATTTCAAAGGGCAATTGGCTGGAGTTAGCTAATGCAAGAGCATCTATGCTCCCTGTGTGTCTGTGGGTGAGGGGTGCTCTGAGTACTTGGCCTGGATAGTGCTGATCCCAAATGTCGCCTCTCAATCCACCCACCACCACTGGGAAGTAGATTATCCTTTGGCAGGAAATGAGGCCACTGGTTCGGGCCATGGGACCAGGCTGAGAGCACATATTAGCCAGTCTCTAAGACTGTTATCGTGGCACCATTGCCCAAAAAGCAGGTCTTTCTGCACCTGACATCAATGCCCTGTGCCCACGTAAATATGAGCAGGGGGACAAGCTGAGGATACACCCTGTGCCCGCCCACTGTAGCCACCCTGCAGCCTCAGGCTCTCCCAAAGACTTAGTACTGGACCATGTGCAGAGCTATTCATCTCAGGCACTGGGGATAATGAAGAGGAGGAGGAGGGAACTAGGGAGCAAGGAAGGAAACTAGGGTTCTCCCCAGGGGGTGCACCTGACTCCTAGGCCCACTGCACTTCTCCAGGCTTCTTGGGCCCTCCTGCACTCCCAACCCTCTGCCCTCTTCTCTGTATTCTGGGATGCCCTCTGCCCTGACCCTCCCTTCTCTCACTGTCCAAGACACTTGTGTGCAGGAATCTTCTCTTCCCTTTAAGGTTCCCAGCAAGGATGGAGAGGAAGGGAGGAATACGTATATTACAATTCTTATATCAGTTATCCAACACTACACCTTAGAGAAGATTAAGGATCGGGCTCAATCCTCCCATGAAGGATTAGTAAGAACATTGTGAATGAGGGGGAGGGTCTGGAGAAGGGCCCAGCCTTTCCTAGGACAGTGGTGGCTGAAGACGCTCGCTTCCCATGTCCCTAGCCTAGGAGAGCAGCAGGTGCAACAAGAGCAGCTAGCTGCTTGGTGAATCACCTTGGCACCTCCTGGAGGGTTTTTTAAAAATCATTTTCATTTTAAAAGCACAGGGATAGACACATGATTTTCAGGTATTCAAATGGGCACACAGAAACATGTTTGGTTCCAGCTGCTGTGCCAGCTGAGCTCAGGGAAACATCGACTCACTTCCAATCTATGATTTTCTGTTGATCCTGACAGAGGCAACCCCCTGGGGGCTGGAGAGGAAATACTGTATTTACTCACATAATTCCCCTCTTCTTACAAAGGTGTCTGACTGCCTCTAGAAGGGAAATAGAAGGAAATGCCAGAGCGAGCACCCTCTCCACTGTTCTTCCAGCCCAGAGCACAAGAGAGAGAAAGGAGGGAATGAATGGATATTGCTCAGACATAAGCTATTAATTAAATATAACTGTTGACCACCTAAGTGTTGAGCATCCATGGTGATTACAATAGTTAATCAGCTGCAAAGGGCAGTAACTGCTATGAAATGCGACTGGGTGACACCTGGTGACCCCTGACATTTCTCCTGAAACAGCGGAATGAGGGAGTCTCAGGAATCCTGGCTCCTTTACCTCTTGCCTGCCAAAAAGCACTAGGACTTTTAGAGTTTGTTTTTATTTGTACAGCATTTCAAACTCTCCAGCTAAGTGGAAATTTAAAAGGCTTAGAGTCCTGTGATCCTGGATTTCAGCTTTATATTGTAATGCACCAACCCCTTATTCTGAAACTTGGTTAAAACAGGGTCAGAATCGAGCATTTATCCTGCCTTTTGGATATGAACCATATTTCAGGGTAAATAAATAATTGATGAAGGAAAAATTCTTATTCTAGAAGAATGCTAATGAGAGAATTATAGAAATCACCATTTTACAACACCTAATAAAGTAATCAGCCTGGACAATGATCACCAATGGCTTCAGAACCATAACTGAAAGGTTCATGGGGAGTTTTACAAAGTGTGGCTGAGATTGACAACACCTGAACCCCATTAACAGCCATAACATCTATAGAAAGGAGACACCGGTCATTACGTGTTTCCTGAAGCGATGCAACAGGAAGCACACTGTACCACCTATGAAGAAAACACTTTGCCAGAAGAAAGCACATTAATCTCAACCTAATGACGCCAGTAGATTGACCTGCCAGCTTATTGAAAATATGGGGGATAGAGGAACATATTAAACAAAATCAAGTGAAAGCAATCAGCCCAATTCAGAATGTAGGAAATTCTACAGAAGAAACAACCAAATGTCTTCAACAAGTAGTTGGTATGAAAAAAGGGGAGGACGGGGAAATTGTCAAAGGTGAAAAGAGCCTTAATAGGTATATTAAACAAATGCAGTGTCTGGACCTATTCAAAATCTTAGTTGTTAAATAAAAGCAAATCCAAAAAGGTATCTTGAGACAATAAGCAGAAAGTGAGCGTGAGTTGTGTATTAGATGACATTAAGCAATTATTAAGGAGTATTGTTAATTTTCTTTGTAACAATAATAATACTGTGTTTGTGTATTTTTAAGTTCATATCTATTACAGACACAAACTGAAATGTACACATATGAAGTCATATGACATCTTGGATGTGCTCAAAATACCCCTCGGCCAAAGAAAAAGGAAATGGGGTGATGGATGAAAGAAGAATGGCAAGATATTGATAATTGATGAAGATGGGTGCTAGGTACAAAATTAGTGCACATTTGAAAATCTTCATAATAAAAGGTGTCAAAAAACCAAGAAACGCAAAAATAAAACCATCAGATCAGTAAAGTAGTATTTAGTAAAAGTTTATTGTGTATATAAGAACAGTTCACAAACTGGGAGCTTTCAAATTCAGAACTGATGTGAAGCTCAGGGGCACGACATTACAGGATGGCTTATAAAGTGAAATGTTGTTTAACCTTGACAGTGATTGGTTATGACAATGGGGGTTTCCTGACAGCAGGGGCTTGGTTAAAAGTGATTATCTCATACCATTTTAGGAGATGACTTGAGTTTCTTTTATGATTATCAGAGGTATTTACAAGAAATAACCTAAGTTAAGTTTCAAATCTGTTCATGCAATAGGTTAGATTTAGTTTTGTTCACATGGCTTAAATAGTTTTGTCTTCTCAGGGCATTTTCAAGTTTGGTCTCCATTTGGTATTTTACTTTAACAGAGGTGAAAAAAAATACCTTTGCAAATTAATTATTAGCTGTGTAATATTGGACCAGTTCTAAATTTTCTGAGTTCTGATTGTCTCATCAATGAAACAAGGATAATAATATTTTTCCTTTCATGATTGCTTTGGATTAATGATTGTAATAGGCCTACATAATGCCAGGCTCCTGGTAAGTACTTAATAATGCAAAAATCTCTTGTAGATACCATAGAAGACCCAAAGAAAATCCTTAATATCTTGACACTAGTCATTTTAAGAGGGCAGACTTCATCTCAGCAAGTCTTCTGACAGTCTTCCTTTTGAATCCAGGCTTAAGCATGTCCTTCCTTTGTGAATGTTCCTTGAGGACATGGATTCTGTCTCATTCATGTCTACTTTCCTGGTGTATAACACAGTGCCGGCCTGTGTTATACCAACACCAAGAGTGTTTGTTGGCTAACTGACTAAATGAAGGAATGAATGAATGAGTGAATGATGCCTGATGATCTAGGACATTTAAAGCATGGTCAATGTGCAAGTGAATAAAAAGATAAAATATAGACTGTTAGAGCTGTGGAGAAAAGAAAGGGAGAGTTGATGAGAAGGATGAATATAATCTCTGGATTAAAATGGATGGTGGAGAAAAAGAGTACAACTGTAAGCCTTTCATCAGGAGCCAGGGGAAGAGTGGCAAGATGCATGGGAGACGAGGGCAGAGGAAGTCAGGTCAAGAGAGTTTGGAAAAGTACAAAGAGAGAGAGAGCACAAATGCAATCCTGCTCAAAGAAAGTGAAACACCTCTGCAACATTCTCGAGACCACCAGAGCATTCACTCAGGTTGAGACTACAAATTGCAGATAGAGATGTAGTTAGATCTTTGTTCAAGACTGAAAAGTTCCTCTTACAAGTTTATTCTGTCTAAAAGTTTTGCAAAAGTTAGTTTTAGATATTCACTCCTTCTACAACAAGAACCACATCTTTAAGTACAGACAGTGATAAACTATATCTAAGTGAGGCCTTAAAATGTAAGGGAAGAGCTTAGTAGAAAGGCGTAGAGGTTAGATTTGGGGAGAGACTATTTAGGATCAGTCAGAAATGTGGAAAGATGGGTGAAATGTGAGAAGACCCATTAAATACATCACTTAGGCTTTTGAAGAGCTAGAACCAACACAACAGGAACTGTTAATGCAACAGCTCAGGAAAAGAATTTCATTTTGCTCCAAGCCAAAAATGAATACTTCAAGTTGAGTTCCATTAAAGAAAATGGCAGTGTAATAGGAAATGTGTTATAGACACTGTATCTCATTATAGAGATGAGAAAACCTTTTTTGAAAGCAATATCAAGATCAGAAATGAAGTGACAAGAAATTAAAGGAATTGGAACGTGATCTATGGTATGTTGCAATTTTTAAAACACTATTTTAAGGCTCCTGTTGATAATACAGTCAAGTTTAAGGCAATCAGTTCATCGTAAATAACAGGGAAATAATTTGTAACCCAGTATGTGACCCCATGCCTCAAGAAGTATGCTGGTGTATAGATAGGAATGAATGAGGCTATTTTTCTTTGTATATCATGTCAAAAATGGTGTTGATAAATGTGGATGCAATTTTGAACTGTCTGATGCTTTCAGAATTTGGAAACCTTTTAAGAGATCTGATTAATTTAACATGTCAAACCTAATGGTGAATGAGTTCAATTTCTCCAAAGAACAATTAGTCAAGAGAATAAATTAACATGAGACATTGTCAAGTGCAAGATCGTGCTCATTTCCAAAGATAAAACATTTTACTGCTGTTGTTGAACTTGCTTCTTTGTTCTGTGAAGGGTTTCTGTGACATAATTCCTTCACTGACCCAAGAGCTTAGAAGAAGCTGCCATCGTTTCTCACCTGGAGCACTGCAAAAGCCTCCTAATTTGTCCCTCTTTAGCCACATTCACCCATCTCCCATCTGCTCTTCATACACTATCCATATGATATTTCAAAACCACAAAACACTTTTGAAAACCTTTCAATAGCATCCCATTGCACTTGGGATAGACAAATACAATTCATATGTTTCACAAAGCTGGGGTCTCTGAGTACCCCTCAGACTCCCCTTCATACCACTTTCCCATATTCTCTGGCCTTCTTTCATTTCTTGTCATGTGCCATGTTATGCCTATCTCTGAGTCTTCTCACATGCTGTTCCCTCTTCCTGAAACACTCTTTTCCGTCCCTAGCTTCTCACATAGTTAACTCCTTCCCACCCTTCAGATCTCAAGTCAAATCTGAGCCTCACTTCCTCAGGAAGACCTTCTTGACTTCCCCGATTAGGCCATCTCCCTCTCTAGTGTGTTCTCATTGCCTCCTGGGCTCAGTCCCCCCGTCCTCATGATTATCCTTCAAGCCATTGCATTCCTGCTTCCAAAGCCATCACTCTACCAAAATTACTCTTTCACCACCACGATTCTCCATGTTGTCAAATGCAATGACTCCTTCTCTGCCACTTGACATCTCAGTAGCGTTTGACACAATTGAAATCTTCCTTTTTCTTAAAACACTCATTCCTGCTGGTATTCTAAGGACATCACAACCATCCAGTCTTCCTTCTTTCACATTAGCTACCAGCTCCACCATTAGTTTTTGTCTTCTCTTCCTCAGCTAGATCTCTTGATTTTGGAGCACATTGAGCTAAAAACTAGGTTTTCTGTTCTTCTCTATCTGCATTCTCCCCCTATGTGATCTCAGCCAGTCACAGAGCTTTACATACCACCAGCATGCCAATGGCACTCACATTTATGCATCTAGGCTCAGACATTCACCAGGAGCTTCACTTCCCAAATTTATCTCAGTCAAAACAAAATTCTTCATTACCACCCTTTCATCCACGCAATAACACACATAAGCCTACTCCCAATCTCAACAAATAATTTCACCATCCATTCAGCCGCTCAAGCCAGTACCTAAAAGTCATCCTTGATTCATCTCTCCTTCCTTCCCAAATTCCTAACATACGATCAGTCATAATGCACTATTCGTTCTCTCTTGAAAACATGTCCCATATCTAATCATTTCTCTCTAACTCCAAGGCAACCACATGGGTCAAAGTCACCATGAGATCTCTTGAACTACTTTAAGTTTCCTCACTGGTCTCTGATTTCTCTTGTCTCTTACAATCTATTCTCCATAGCTGTCAAGTGGTTTTTCAGTAAGGCAGATCAGGTGATTCTCATGGTTCAATTTCTCATTTAGAATAAAACCCAAACTCCTCAACAGAACCCACAGGGCCCTACACACCTGCCCCTCTGGCTTCATCTTCTATGTCTTCACAAAGCTCCAGGCACAGCAGTTGTGAGGAAAACCTGCACTAAACGCTACCAGGAAGATAGGGAGAAAAATGGGGAGCATAAGAGAAAACTAAAACTAAATCCAAATCTTCCTAGATAGAAACTTAATAGATACAACTAAAACTGAAAAATCAAGAAGTCTGTTATTTAGAAATATGAAGCTAAAGCTAAACAAAATAATAGCTAAAACTGAATAATAATCAGCTAAAAACTATTGAACTAAATAATCAGCTAAAAACTATTGAATATTATTGGCTATGGGAGCCAGAATAGGGATGATAATGGTGAGGATTAATACAGAGATTAATGTAGGGAAACTTCTGTTTTTTGTCATAAATCTCCTAGTACTATTTGACTTTTGAAGAACATACACCTATTACCTTGAAAAAAATGTACTGGGGAAAGGCAGTGAGACCTTTTGGAGAGACAGACAAAACCAGGAGAAGAAGCCAGAAGACTTGGGGATGGTTTACAATTTCCAAACAAAAAAGACAGTAGAGCCAGGAACATTATTGGTATTTGACTGAGGTAAGTTAAATTTGAGTTAAAGGATAAGCTGTGCATGCACCACTCTTAGTTGTCCAAGCAACTAGGCTCCCTACTAATGATAAAGATTTTATAATGTGAAAATGCACATGTGAATTAAGTACCTAGTAATCAGGGGCAAAGCAACACACATCATAAACAGGCTGTACTTTAGTAGAAGGTCCAGGGAGGGGTCTAGGACAGGACTGTTCCAAGTCAAAGGATGCAATAACAAAGAGAAGAATTAAGGAGCTGAATTGAGTCTGCTCTCCTAGAATTTCCTGGGTACCACAGACATATTGCATCTCCCTCTAATTTTGGTAAGGCCAGCAAACATAATAAAGTAAATACTTAGTGGCTCCATACTGCCTCATCTATGTGACTATAGCTATCACTCCCTTCAAGAAAGCCCTTGGGGAAGTAGGGTAAGTAAATCTAAACTCATTCCACACTGTCACACTTGCTCTTGCCAGATCCTGTCATTTATTAGTTGATGAACAAATATTTTTTGAATGAATGAATGGATGGATGAATAAGTTAGTGAATGAAGGAAGGAAGGTTTCTTTCAAAAAAATATGGCACAGCCAGGACACACCTCCTCGACTCGGGTTTAAAGTCTATCAAAAAAGATTGCTTTCCCCAGGCTGGGTACGCTCCCTAAGTCCTCGAGTCCACATCGAGGGTGGGGTTCATCTGGGCTTTTTGCCACTGAAACTCAACAGAGCCTGTCAAATTTGGGGGAGCTGGAATTCTCCCTGTGGAAGATCAAAACTTAAGCTGCCTAGGCCACTTCTGTAAATACGTAAATATATAAGTATATACAGTTCTGTCGGGGCATTTATGCATTCTTAAACACAAGCAGCCATCGTGCTGCCCCTGGGTGTAGCAGGTGTTCACCTATGGCATAATTAGAGGGGCACAAAATGGCCCTCCAGCTCAAAAATGCCTCCCTTCCCAACCAGCCATAAATCTGAAATATCTCTATATTTATTACCCACAATTAATATTATTTCCAGAAAATCCCTACTAAAATTCAAACACATTATGTAAGAAGGTAACAGAGCATCAATCCAACAAGGGGTGAGTGTGGTATGTGAGAAAGGGCATCTCATTAGCGTGAAATCCATAGATCCACCACTAACTTGTTGAATGATCTTATAAAAGTTAATTTCACGGAGCCTCTGTTCTTAAAGTGCAAGATATACAGTAAAATCCCAACTTCATAGCATTGTTACAAGAATAATAGAACATTTGGTGAACTGTAAACCAAAATGTAAAGGGTAGTCTTGTTAAATACAGTTCCCATGAACATCTTGGGCTATCTGGGTTATAAGATAAGCTAGCAGACATCAGAGTCTTAAGATAATGGAACACAAACAGAAAATTTTATTCAATAACAGGGAGGATTGAAATGCTGGGAAAAAGAGCAAAGAAAATTAAATTATGAAGATACTTCATCCATTTTTCTCACTCAGTGGCCCTTATACGCAAGACACACCCCCCACAATGATCTGATTCTTGCTGGCTCTCCAGCCTCATTACCTCCACTTGAATCCTCACAGGCCACACCACTGTTTTTCAAACTGTGGATAATGACCCATTAGTAAATTATCATCAATTTAATGTCATGACCAGCATTTTAAAAAATGAAATAGAATAGAATTGAAGAGACAAGGAAAGAAAACATCAAAGTGCATTGTACATAGCAAGGGTAAATATTATTTTGTAATATGTAATCTCTGGGCCTGGACAGAAGCTCTTCTCTCCAGTGGAATGTCCTTTTGCCCATCCTGGTCCATATGGGGGTCCCTTCTCTATCACACACAGCCAAAATTTAGTTACCTATTCTAGGTCTCCGAGTTCCCCCCCCAAACATTCCCTTTTGTTCTCCCTAGGTCAAAAAATGGCACTCTGTATGTATCTTGGTCTTATCTCGTTGAATTTAGAGTCAATCAATTGTATTGTATTTTGTTTACAATTAATTGAACACTGTTCGTCTGCCTACTAAATTCTTGGCCTCTGGAAGGCAGAAACTCTATAAACCTCTCATCTCTTTACTCCAAGAACATGTTGTACTGTAGGTGTGTTTGAAATGTTTGCTGAACCAACACATAAAAGATAAGCTGGAACATAGCAAAGCCATCTTTCCTATTGAAAAGTGCTTCCTATGCTGCCACCCAACTCTCAGAAGTGGGATTTGTTCAGTCATCATGTAAGACAGGACAAAAAGCAGCCACATAGATGAATTCCTCTGCCACTGATGAAACTAGAGTTGCTCACGAATGATTATCTCCAGAGTATAGACATCAAATTGATATGAGAACATCTTCAAATCTCAAATAAATGTACAGATGCTTAAGAGAAAAAGAAAGATAGCCAACCAGACCAATATCCTTGACTCGAAAAGTCAGCGAAGGTTGTCCCTTCAAAAGGTAATAATAGGTTTTCTCTCAGACATGGAAACTTTCAAATCAATATATATTATATCAAAGCCTTGCTTTTGGAGTTTGTTTGTTTGTTTGTTTTTAATAAAACATCAAAAGAGGAAAGGAAAGTATTGTTTCAGCCCTCTGAATCCCTGGAGAGATACAAGCCCTTACACACTGCTGACATGGCCACAGGAAAGAACCATCAACAGAAATTAAATCTGATTGCTGTTTCCACATCAGAGTGGGCGTTCAGGCTGGTTTCTCTGGGGATAGTAGCTGTCACATAGGCGCCAGCTGCTCCGGGCTGGCACACCCACGAAATAAGAGGCAACATGGAGAGGGAATCAATCACAGCCATTAAAACCCATCCCTCATTTCATCACAGGAAAGTCTTATTCAAATGGCCCATATTTACCCCATAAGTACCCCAACATTAACACAAAAGCTAGAAAAAACTTCTTAGAATTATTCAATTCAAGAGTCAGCACCTGCTCTGGCTCAGCTCTCCTCAAACTTGAATGGGCTTTGAATCTCCTGGGTATCTTCCTAAAATGCACATCTTCTTCAGTACATTTGGGATTCTGCATTTCTCACAAGCTTCCAAGTTGCTCCAGTACTTCTGGTCTCTGGAGTCGGATGCCCAGTCTTTGACTCATTCTTTCCTACACAGGAAAATAGCAAGTAACCAAGGAGTAAGGAAAACACAGGATTTGACTCTTTGCTGATACAAGGGTCTGTCACCAATAGGCCTCTTTTAAAATGAAAATAGCCTGAGAGCAGCTCTTTTTTGAAAAGAGGGAAGGAGAGTAGACCTAAATATGGGTCCTACTGTATGACAGTCACTGTGCAAAGTGCTGTTTCATCTAACATAACAACACTAGCTGTGATTCTTATTTTATCAAACAACAAACTAAGAGTCAGATATTAACTTTTCCAAAGTCCCCTGGGCAATACCTAGCCAGAGTAGGATTTGAATCCAGTTTTTTCTGACCCCAGGCTTTCCTTTATTTCTGCTTATCTGGTTATTAGTTAATAATATTTTCATTTCAATTCAGTTCAACAGATATATACAGAGAGAGAGGGATCAATTGTGTGTGTGTGTGTATGTGTACAAAGAACAAAGAAGAGGGATACACAGACAAAGAAGACAAGTCCAAGCCCTCTGAGAGCTTGCAGTCCAGCAGAAAGAAAGGTGCATAAAGAAGGCACCCTGATATATGTGCTAAGCACTGTGATGGAGGCACTAGCTGAGAGGCACTCTTAGATCAGGAGTGCCCTTCTTGAAAGAGTTGACACCTCAGCTGGTTTTGAAGGGTGAAGAGTTTATTTGCTAAAAGAAGTGGATACATTGCCGGGTGGAGGAGAGAACTGGAGAAAAGTCATAGAACTATGCATAGATAGCATGTCATTTAAGGAGAATTTTTGGTTAATAATCAGGGCAGATTCCTCCTACCAGATCCAAAGATAATAAATTATTATCTTTTTAAAGGTTCATAGCTTTAAGAGATAGACACATGAGTTAGATGGGCTTATTGACAAAAATCCCTTCATTTGTCTATTCAGAACATAACATAAAAGAAAAATCATGTTTTACCCATAATAATTTCTCAGGCTCCAGCTGATAAAGCCGACAAAAAAATTCATCCCCGCTTAAGCTCCGTGGGTTTAACCTAGTCACTGCCTCTGTTCCTATGCCTGAGATGATTGACAGTGATGACAGCCAATGATATCTTTAGTTTTCTTATTTCAGGCCCTGAGAGGCGGACTTCCTCTGCTCTCTATCAGAGCTGTTACAGAGCAGCAGGAGCACAGGGTGCTGATGACATCACACATGATAAAAGTCTCGGAGAATATCAAGCTCACGGCTATAACTTAAATAACATAAATAAATAAGCAGTTCCCAGGCACAGGTGACTGAATCATGTGACGAAAGTGCACCAAATGACAAATGGTCAGAAAGTGTTACTGCCCCCTGTCCTCTGGCACGTTTGAGCAGAGGAATGACGCCCCGTGCGGCTGCCCGGCAGTGACGCCTTGAGCACGAGGCCCCTGAGCCTTCGGCTCCAGAGCCTTCTTCTAGCTGTCACGTTCCGGGCCAAGACAAGAGAGCCCCTCCCACTACTCACTAGCCCGGGGGACCTTCTCTCTGACAAGTTAAATTCTATGAGGCCCGACTTTCCCAAAGTCTTGAAGACGTCAGTCAAGTCTAAATTACTCTTGGTCATAATGCAAATGGTCAGCCCCACTAGCCATGCATCGTCTTGCCTTGCTCTTATTTACGTAATGGGATAGTCTGGGATATTGGGTTATCCTTATGGAAATTAAAATAAAATTGGATCCCTTAACTAAGCTATAAACAATAAGCAATCACAGGCAGATGAAAGACTTAAATATGAAAAAAATCAAAACTTGAAAATAGTTAGTAGAAAACAGTGAAAAATATTTTATGACCTCATGTAGGGGAAAGATTTCTTAATAAGACATGACAAGGGCAAACCTTAAAGAAAGTAATTAATAAATTCAACCACATACTAATTTTAAAACGTCATTCAAAGAAACCATTTGAGGAGTGCAAAAATAATCTATTAGAAAATGAGATGAAAATATTTGGAATGCACATAACCCCCAAAATATTACTATCTAAGATATATAAGACAATCCACAGTTCAGTAACAAAAAAACAAAGACAAAGATATTCACAGTAAGGCTGCTTCTAATTACAAAAATCTGGAAACAGTCTGAATGCAGACCAAGAGGAAAATGGATAAGTAAACTGAGGTCTGTTCAGACATTTTAATACTAAACAACAATTTGAAGGAATGAACTAGAACTATACTTATAAACTTGAGTGAATATCATAAATATAAGGCTGAGTTTTTTAAAAAACCACAGTTGCAAAGGATGTATACATTATAATACTGTCCATATAATATTAAAAAGGGGAAGCAATGCCACCCATGTAGTAAATGTAAAGACATTCATGGGAATAATAAAATACCAAATGCAAAATCCTGATTCCCTCTGGTTGAAAAGAAGGCTCTGATTGAGGAAGGGAACACCAGAGACTTCAAATGTTTTGATGCTAGTTTGTTCCTTAAACAAGATTTATGCACATAAATACTTATTTTATTATTCTGTGTACCCTTTAATATGTTGAAAAAATTTCATGATAAATATATTTTTAAAAAAGGAATTAAAAAGTGAGCTGGAAGTTTGATCTGACAAATAGTTCAAGAAAAACACCAGAAAAAGATAAGATATAAAGTTAAGAGAGAGTTGCAATCCACATAACCTAATAATCCTCTTATATCAATTCCCAAAGTAGAAACTAGAGGGGAGACATATACATAAATCAATAATAGAAGAAACTTACATAAGAAAAATAATTGAATTGACATAGACCCCCCATTGACAGCATTAAATGCAGACAGACAGTAAAATAATTTCTTCAGGACTCTGAGGGAAAATATTTTTGATCAAGAATTCGCTCTTCAATCTATTATTCAAGAATTAGGGCAAAATAAAATAAAAATATGTTTAGAATTGGAGGAGATAATAAGATAACTCTTCACAGATCAACCTAGAAGATCTACTAAAGGATGTGCTCTGACAAACAAAAACAAAAGTGCATCCCAGAGTGAACTGTAGAATTAAATTTAAAAAAATAAGGATTAAAACAATACTATTTCTAACAAGGGACAAAAATGAAAAGAAATACTAATAATATAATTAAAACCCTACATTATAGCAAGAAGGGCAGTGGGATGAGGGAAAAGGAAAGGAAATAAAAACAAGATATGATTCTTGCTTATTCAAAGCAAGGATATATTTTCTGATTAATTCAAGAAATTAATTTGCAATAAATATATATGTATTAATATTTAGCATATCTCTTAATTTAAGAGAAACCACCAAAAGAACAGACATACTTTGAATCTATTTTGGATCAATGCTTCAAAGCCGTTAGAAGTAATTCACTAAAGGCAAGAATGGGGAAAAAAGAAATAAAACACATGAAATAGAAACCACCAAAAGACAGAATAAGTCCAAATGTTTTTTAAATTCACCATGAACATGAATTTAAACAAAAAGAAACTCAGATGGAAAAATCAGTTGTGTTTCTAAACACTTGCAATGAACAATCTGAAAAGGAAATTAGGAAAGTAATTCCATTTACGATAGCATCTAAAAGAATAAAATACCTAGGAATAAATTTAAGGAACTGAAAGACTTGTACACTGAAAATGATAAAACATTACTGGAAGAAATTAAAGAAAATCTAAATTAATGTAAACACATCCCATGTCCATGGGTAGGAAGACAATATTGTTAAGAAGTTGATTCTACCCAAAGCAATCTACCTATTCAACACAATTTGTATTACAATTTCAACATTCTTTTTTCAGAAATGGAAAAAGCAATCCTTAAATTCATATGGAATTGGAAGGGGTCCCAAATAGACAAAACAATCTCGAAAAAGAACAAAGCTGGAGGACTCATACTTCCCGAATTCAAACTTACTACAAAGCTACAGCAATCAAAACAGACAGACATATAAACCAATGGAACAACTGAGAGTCCAGAAATAAACCCATACATCTGTGGCCAATTGATTTTTGACAAGCACATCAAGTCCATGGCATTGGGGAAAGAATCGTCTCCTTGACAAATGGTGCTGAGACAATTGGATTACCACATGCAAAAGAATAAAATTGGACCTGTACATCACAACATATATTAAAATTAACTCAAAATGGATAAACAACATAAGAGCTAAAACCATAAAATTGTTAGAAGGGAACATAGGGGTCAATTTTCATGAGCTTGGATTTGGCAGTGGAATCTTAGTCACAACACCAAAAGCACTAGCAAAAAGGAAAAAAAATAGATTAAATTGAACTTCATCAAAATTAAAAACTTTTGCACATTAAAGGACATTATCAAAGAAGTGAAAAGACAACCTGCAGAATGGGAGAAAATATCTGCAAATCATATGTCTGATAAACATTTGATATGCAGAATATATAAAGAACTACAGCTCAACAAGAAAAAGGCAAACAACCCAATTTTTAAATGGGCAAAGACTTAAGTAGACATTTCTCCAAAGATAAAAAAAATGGACAATAATACATGAAAAGATGCTGAACATCACTAATCATTGGGGAAATGCAAATCAAAACCACAAGAAGATACCACTTCACACCTACCAGGATGCTATAATAAAACAAAAAATAATAAATAAACAGAAAATAAGTGTTGGCAAGGATGTGGAAAAGATGAAACATTGTACATTACTGGAAAGAATGTAAAATGGTGCAGCCACTATGGAAAACAGTTTGGCAGTTCCTCAAAAAGCTAAATGTAGTATTACCATATGACCCAGCAATTCTACTCCTAGGTGGAATTGAAAAGAGAATTCCAAAAGCAATTCTACTCCTAGGTAGAATTTTAAAAGAATTCCCTATAAAGTAGAAAAAGATGGGTACGGACGTTAGCCCAGGACCAATCTTCCTCAGCAAAAAAAGAGGAGGATTGGCAAGAGATGTTAGCTCAGGACTAATCTTCCTCACAAAAAAAAAAAAAGAGAGAGAGAGAGAATTCCAAAAGAATTGAAAACAGGGACTCAAACAGATACTTGTATGCTAGTGTCCAGTGCAGGACTATTCAAACAGCCAAAAAGTGGAAGCCCCCCAAATGTCCATCAACTGATGAATGGATACACAATGTGTTATATCCACACAATGGACTATTATTCAGCCACAAAAAAGGAGTGAAGTTCTGACACATGTTACAACATGGATGAACCTCAAAAACATTCCAAGTGAAGTAAGACACAAAAGGACATGTATTGTGTGATTCCACTTATATGGAATAGGCAAATTCAGACAGGCAGAAAGTAGATTAGAGACTACCAGGGTCAGGGGGAGGGAAGAATGAGGAGTTATTGCTTAATGGTTACAGCTTCTGTTCAGAGTGATGAAAAAGTTTTGGAAATAGATAATGGTGATGGTTATACAACATTATGAATATAATTAATATCACAGAGTTGTACAGTAAGAAGATAGTTAAACTGGCAAATTTGTTGTTACATATATTTTACCACACTAAAGAGAATAATTAATTTTAAAAATATTTTTAAAGTAAACTCAAATTGAATAACAAAAGACAATTATATGTTGCTTAAAAGAGATACACCTGTAACAAAAACATCACAAGAAAAATGAAAAAAGATGGAAAAATATATGTAATGCAAATGCTAATAAAAGAAATAAGAAAGTAGTGTTATAATACTAACAATAAATGTTAACAGAATTCAATTTGGAAAACATTAAGAGAGACAAAGGAAAGTATTTCATGTTGGAAAAAGAAACACTCCAGTCTACAAAGAAAATAGGGAATAACATTAATTTATGTTCCAAGTCACATAGGTTAGAAATATATAAAGCAACATCTGTTGGGAATATAAGAGAAACTGATGTGGAAATAGATTTAAACATACCTTTCTTAGAGATCAGTTAGTAAAAAAGAGGAAAAAGAAGATGATGTTTGAATAATATAAATTTTTAAGCATGATCTAATATCTGTCTATACATAGAAATTTCTCTTAACAGATGAACACTTTCTCTTCAAACATACATGCAACATTGACAACATCGATCATGTGTTAGATCACAAAGGAAATTTCACCAAATTCTAAAAAGTAAAAATCAAAGAGGCTACCTTCCCTGAACACAAATGCCATCAAAGCAGACAGGAGCAACAAAAGGCTATCCAAAAGAAAATCCACGTGCCCGGATATTAGAGCATACTCCTAATTAATTTTTGGTGAAAGAAGAAATCAAAGTTAAAATTATAATTTCAACAGAAGCATTAATGATAATTTATATATAAACTGAGGGATCTAGCCAAAGCAGTAATAAAAGAAAATATATAAAAGGCCTTTATTGGAAAACAAGAAAAATGAAAAATAACCAGTTTTCTTTTCTAAAAGCTAGAAAAATACACTCAATAAACAGGATAAGAAAGGATTGATAAAGATTAAAACAGAAATTAATGAAAAATAAAGTCTTCAACTACAGCTGATTAGTAAAATTAAAAAGATTTTTTGGAAAATCATTGAAATAGACAAAAATTAAAGGACCAATCAAGAGAAAAATAGACATTAGAATGAACACTATGAGAAAGCAGTTTTTACATACAGAGGAAGAGAAAAAGGTTAAAGTGATAAGAGGAGAGAATGTACAGACTTTCAATAAGATCTGAAAACCTAGAAGAAAATGTGTCAAGGAAAATTTAAATTATCAAAATTGACTCAATAAAAAGTAGAAAGCAAAATAGTCCAATAACCAAAATTGTAATTGATAAGATAGGAATAGGAACAGATTGTTTTTCTGAGGAGTTCTAACAAACCTTTAAGAGATGATTCATGATTTCTTCCAGAGCACAGGAAAAGAGGGAAAGCCCAGCTCATTTTATCCATCAAATATAATTATGATATGAAACTAGACAAAAAACAAATGGACAGTAGAAAACTGCTAGCAAACTGAATACAGCAGAGTAAAAGAAAAAAAAACAGTAACTACAAAACAACCTCGTGCTCATAAGGTTTATCTCAGGAATGTGATCATGCTTGTTGTCAAAGTGTTTCTAGGCTGATACACTAAACTACAGGAAATTGCATTATATTTGAGACGAAGTAGGGATAAAAATCATGTTATCGGTTCAATAGATTCTGAAAAAGCATCTGATAAAATTCAAGCCTCATTCTTGTTTTTTAAAAAGAGACAGCTATCTAGGTTTAAATGAAAACTTCCTTAACTTGAAAGTTTTATCTCTCAAAAACCTATAGTCAACTTTATACTCGATGTGAAAACTAAAAGCAGCCACTATCAGTAATAGGATTCAACACTGTACCTTCAACTTCGGTGCTAGCCAATGCCCTAAGGACAGAAATAGTACTCTTGTCATTCTTGGTATGCAATATGATTTTCTAGCTGGGAAATTCAGGAGAATCACTTGATCTATTATTAAAATTAATTGGGTTCAACAAGGCAGTTAGAATCAACATCAACTTATAAAAATCAACAAACTCTCGTATGTAAAATCTGACCTCAAATTTTAGGTGAAAGCAAATATGAAACATACAAAAGTTGTCTGTAACGCACAATTATCCTATCCATTTATCCATTTGCTATTGACTTTCATAAGGGTTCATTTATGTGACTATTTTATTTCCTTTGTTCAGTGTATATTTGCTTCTAGACTATAGAGTGGCACTTGTTTCTATCTGTCTGAGCAGGAAGGAATAAACCTAAGGAGCTGCAAGTATGCTCAGCAAACCCAGAAAAAGTAGGAATTCAGAAAAAGAGCAGCTGGGACTTGTCAGCAGGGTCATTCTCACAAAATAAGGCAGAATGTGGCTCAAACAGTTCATCATTTCAGTGATCGCATATAATAACCAAATGGAGAGGTGATTCAACAGTGCTTTCTGAAATGTTAATTTAACATTAAAATGTCAATTTTCCTAATGAAGAGAACAAACCAGGCAGAAACCATCCATCTTCAGCTAGGAGATGAAAATTCTAGCTGGCTCAACCAGTTGCCACAAAAGAATAGTAAGGAATACACAAGTTTTAGTAATGTTAATAGACCAGGTTAATCCATTATCACACTGGAATGACAGGTTACATAAAAATGGCCAAATGAGATCTAAAAGCACATAATTTGGGAGAGAAACACAGGTTGCAGAAAAGAAAGGAAAAGGAAGAGGAAGCGAGGGAGGGGAGAAAAAAATCAATGTGCAAAGAGTGCACCTAAAACATCTTTGTTGCTGTAAGAAGAACTGTTTGTCTTTAAAAATGAAGCTGCAGCAGTTTATGAGTGACTCCGGTTAGATTCTCCTTCAGGAAAACAGCCACGTCTGGTGCTCTCACTGCAAATCAGTTTGTTGATAACTCAGATCCTATAACCTCAGCCAGTTGGAAGTCACTCTTTTTCTTTTAGACCTGGAAAGAGCACAGTAACTATGGAAGGATTGATTTTGTCCCAAAGGTTGTTAGGAGCGATATTAAATAATAACATAAAAATGAATATAACTAAGTCATATAGCTCTTCGTCAGGCCAACAAATCACTTACAAAATGTGTTCTTGGTGGCTTTCCGAGGTGCACTAACTTTTTTTGAGCCCTTCCATCACTCTGATATTTCTGGAACCAGGACAGGTACTAGATCTTGCCCCACTGTAGATGTCATAAACCCATCACAGTGGAGAACTCATGCTTGTTTTGACTCCCTATTCTCCATGAGACAACTTCCAAAAGACGATAGTGAATACAGTTAATCTAACTAAGCTTAATGTCAAGCAGCGCTCACCTGGGATCTCTGGCCAAATATCATACACACTGGATTATCCCAGACATGATAATTTTTAGGTCTCACCTGCCCAATTACCTTCTCAATAAAGGACAATTTACTATTATTGTTATTATTATTCTTGATTTTTAACAATTAGAAACAATGCACAGATAGTTGAGTTATGGACAAAAAGAACTGTGTGCCCCTCTCCCTGACCACAGCAGTTGACAAAGGGACTCCCAAATACAGTCCATCCCACCATGCCCTCCTCCTCGCATTTAGGATCCAGTGTCCGCAGTTTCAGCCACACGAGTTCTGCTGTTTCATTCTTCTAGGCCATGTGTGCAGACTAGAGAATGCTCTCTCTGCCTGAAATTCCATTGGTTGCCTCTCTTTCTTTTATCCAGACTTAGCTCAGGCAGGCACCACCATCATAGAAATCTCTGAGGGCTCCTCGAGGCTCCGAGAACACCTGCCACCACGCCATTCTCCTACCTCCCACACTGGATTGGCACTACCTCACCCACATAAGGACGTGGTAACCAAGAGACTCTTGAAGGCCCAGGCTGGGTAGTATCTGTCTTTAATTCACATCATCCCTGATTTACAAGAAGCACTCAGTGGTTATTTATTGTGCTGAATTTAGGTGCAAAATGAACAGAAGTCTAAAAAGGAATGGACTGCTCTGTCCGTGTTACTACAGCCTACTCTAAAGTTCACCAAAACTTAGTTAGCTGCTGGAGATGTCCCCCGACTAATTCAAGCATGGATGAAGCAAAAAGACTAGCAGACTTGAAACACCAACCCGAATACCAGACGTGTAGAAGATGCTTAATTGTCTTGATCAGTCACTTGTCTTCTTGCTCTTGTAAAGGGAAACTGTCCTCCATGCATCACAGCATGTTCCAGATTATTGCTGAGTTCACTCCCCACTTCTCCTGCCCTGTGGTTCTTCCCTGTCTGCCTGAATTCCCTGGCTCGAGTCATCTCAGATTAACTACTTCCAAATCCTCATTTCTGACCATGCATTCTGATTCTCCTGTCTGACCTACTCGTTTCTTCTCCATGTTCAGTTCTTGGCTCTGTCCCATCTTCTGATTTCAGCATGAGGTCCCAGCCCTACAGGTGGGTTTTCTGCAGAGTAACCCCTACCTCCTCAAAAGAGAGAAATTTTACTGCACAACCAGAAGAATAGTTGTGGTGAAGAAGACTCAATGCGGTCAGCACTACTTTCCCTCAAAGTGAGAGGTGAAAAGTTGTAGCAGACTTGATGACTGAGGTGAGAGATGGGGCTATGTACGAGACAGAAAGAATAGTAAATGCTTGAAAACAAACCCCAGTTTCAGAGGCACCAGCTGCTGTTGCACATCACTGTGAAACACTATCCAGCTCAAGAAATCCCAGTGGAGGTATGAATGTCAAACTGTACAACCCCTGCAGAATTTGACAATATCTAACAAATATTTGCATGTATTCTTCCCACTTACCCTGAATATACATTTCAACCAATACAAACAATTTTGCACTATGATATTTGTTGCAGCATTTTTTGACTTTTCAAAATGTTAATTTGGAAATTACCTAAGAGTCCAATATAGGCAGCCTAGTGGAATGAACTGTGTTACTTACACATGATAGAGTACTAGGCAACTGTGAAAAAAGACTGAAGAAGATTTCTGTGGCCTAATATGGAGTGATTTCCAGAAGATATGGTAAAGTTTTTTTAAAAAAGCAAAGTGAAAAAGACCATATGTATATGCTACCTTTGGGTAAAAATAAATAAATAAAGAGAAATAAGAAAGCATGCTTATATCTTCTTATCTTCAGCAATAGAAACATGGGAAGGATAAATTAAAAATCAATGATGTGAGTTACCTACAAGGGGTTCATAGGAATGAGGTAGCAGGGGTAGGGGAGTGACCTTTTCTGAGTATACTTTCTTGTATTATTTTTACTTTTAGGAGCTTGCTAATGATCTACATATTCAAAAAATAAAATTAAATCATTAAGGATGTAATGAGGGAACCTAAAACTGAAACAAAGAAACCATGTTGTATTTCAAATGAATACTATAACTGCACTGAAGAGGGAAAAAAGGAGAGAGAATTTATCCAAGTAACTTATAAACATGATATGTGACCATAAACTCTCAGTCTTGGGTGAGATGGAAAAGGAGAACTACAAACATATACTAAATTCTTTTTAGTAGATTTGTTTTTTTGTAAGGTATGGGCAAAGCATTTCTGAAATAATTTTAGATTTTCTATAGAATTGAGCAAATTAGAACATGTGTTGATGTAGTTGGGAAGAAGAGATATGCAAATATGGAATGGCTGGAGGGAGTAAGAAGGAAACCTTTGGGGACAGTTTGGATTTAAAGGTTTTGGTATGAATTCATGATTTCTAAAATATGTATATGTATGAGTGTGTGTATGTTTGTATGCTTAGATGCGCATGCATGTATGTATATGCGTGTGTGTTTGCATGTGTGTATGTAGACGACGTATAGCTAGCTTGGCCCTTTGAAAGCAAAGCTCCCCCCAATAGCAATGAGTATACCTAGCCCCCAGGTATTGGTCTTGAATCTAGAGATCACCAAAGAGGAACAGGTGCACATCATGTGCCTCCAGATTTGATACCCTGAGAAGGACACCACATCAATTTTGCAGTATTCTGGCTGAGAATGCATGACCAGATTCTAATTATAAGGAAACACAGGCAAATCTAAAAGGAGGAGCATCCTGTTTAAAAGAAAAGAGAGAGCAATGTTCTTCAGAAATGCCCACATCGGAAAAGATAAAGAACGGCTGGAGAAATGTCCCAGATATGAAGACCAAATGCACTACGTGATCCTGGCTGGTTCCTGTAATTCACGGATGAAAAGTGCCATAAAAAAAGATTGGGTGAACTGACAAAATGCGAATATGGAGGGTAGATTAGATAAAAGCATTGCGTCAGTGTTAAATGTGTTAACATGGATAACTTCGTTGTGTTTATGTACAAGAATGTCCATATTCTTAGGAAATACTTAATAAAATGCTTGGGAGTACAGGGCCATGGAATGCAACTTATTTTCTAATGGTTCAGGGAAAAAGTACATACGTTTGCACTATACATTTAGAGGGGGAGAGAGAAGGCACACAAACAACAAGAGATGATCTGGGTAAAGGGTAGATGGGATTCTTTGTACTATTCTTATTCTTGCCACTTTTCTAAAATTTGACATTATTTCCAAATAAGTCAAAAGAAAAACAGAAAGAGGAATCTATGAGAATATCTTTTTTGGGTCACAGACCCTATTCTTTAATAAATACTCTAAGAATAATAATGGCTAATGCTACCACTGACTGTGTACCTACTATGTGTACCTACTAGGAATTTTCCACGTTTGCTTTCATATTCATAGCAACCACATAATGCAGGCTCCTATTTTCTGCACTATTTTTTTATTACTTTTGTGTGATCTTCCAATGTCTAGAACAACTACAGTTATTTGTAGCTTCACGTTGAAAACTTGACTCTAATCACAGATATGTAGATGTGCTCCCAACCTATTAAAAAAAGAGAAGTATTGCAACCCATTAGCTGATTCTCAACGATAAGCTCCAATAGATAACTTTATAGTGAGGCTATTATTTTTCCTTTCTGCTGTCCCCGACTTTTGAAGCCTATATCAGGCCTTGTTTTTTTCAAATCTTTCATTTTAACTGTACACATAGAAAATTCAGAGATAACCACATTTTCTATTCATGGCTTTCTATCTCTTATCTCTAGAAAATTATCAGAAACGGTATCAGTAGTACCTGGCATTCAATCATTCTATTACACAAAAATATTTCCTTTCAAAAATCAGAAGTTGCATCATACCTCTTTCTAACGAATTGCAAATGAAGCTGGTCATTTAAAAATCTCAGCGTGAAAGGCACATGGATAAATGTACCGTCAGAAAAAAAGAGAAAGATGGATCCAGGAAAAAAACAAATATATTGTATCATCTGGTTTCCCGCTTCTATACAGGACTGCAAGTTAATACAAATCTTTAAAAACCTCTAAAATAGCCCATTTCTTACTACCATAGTTATCTTTTAGTCAGGCTCTAAGTGTTATCAGTGAAAAAACAATTAACTTAGCTCTAAGGAATACCTCCTTGGTTTAGGAGATTAAGTCAATTTCCTCCACTTTAATATAGCTTTTAAATAACTGATTATGTGATCTATTATTTATGTAGCTGATAGTATAATTCATTATTTGACCACATAATTATCACTCAATGATCAGTGATAACTATAGAAATGAAATCTCTGGTTTCAAAGACAATTTATTATATTAGCAATAAGGATAATGAGTTTAATTCTCTGACCCCATGAGACAGAAAACTTCAGATAAAATATATTGTGAAATAACAAACATTAGCATTCTGTCTATTGTGAGCTTTGCAGCCATCTTCCTGGACGAGAATAAGAGAATCAGAATTTTAGAGCTGAGAGGAAAAAGATCACCTCAACCTTTTGCTTTGCAGATGAGGATGATACCCTAAGTCCTTCAAAGTGTGGTGTCAGAGTTGTCCCTCTTTGGGGACTATAGTTAACCACCAACCCCTCTGCTTCTTATACTAAGAGTTATAGCCCTCCATGGAGAACACTTACAAGCTGTCCATCATACAAAATCTTCAAGAAATTATGTTTTTCCTTATGCATTATATGTTTTATTCTAGTATGTTTTATGGGCTGAAAAAAATGCTAGTGCAGACTCACTATTTTAACTTTAATTAAATGCACTAATAGTCTGCAACCCACAATTTGTTCTAAGCCAGTGACAATATCCAGTTCAGGTCTTACCTCTTCCAAGGGGATTTTCCTAAACACATACTTTTCCTTCCTAATACTTGTTACTCAATGCATTTGGTTGAAAAAATGAATGACAAGTGAATGAATGCCTTGGGAAAAACTACCGAAGAGAGTCCAATCATCCTGCACAATCGTCTTCCTAATCCAAAAATTCAGGAATTTCCAGGTTTATGATTTGCCCCCTCTAAGCCTGTCACTGTGCAGAGACACTCACTAGGGACACTACTGTGGACAAGTGGCTATGGTCCCCCACTAGAGGTCCCCCCAGGGTCCCCATGGCCACCCCACGGGAGGCTGCAGACCTTTCTGGATGAAGCCCATGAGCATAAACTCTGTCCATCCTCCTGAGCAAATGTTCCACAGGTTGATAGAAGATGATTGGACCATCCCCAAGAGAAAGGAACCAAAGCCTTTAGAAGGGCATGCTGGTCTAAACTGCATCTCCTTTACAGGCCTGGATGTCCCTCTGTTCTCTCCACTGGCTCATCTATTTCGTACCTCTGTGCTTTCTGACAGGCTCTTCTTGCTGTCTGGACTAGTTTGCTCTTTATTTGTAACTAAATCATCATTGTTTCAAGACTCAACTTAAATTTCACCCTCTCTGTGAAACCTTCCCCAATTCCTCTGAGAAATTATTTCTTCTATTTTCTCCCATAGTGATTGACACCTGCAGGCTGCATTATTATATTTGCTGTGGTCTGTCATTTGACCAAACTTTAAGTCTTTACATGGAGGATGGAGATGGTATCTTATCTCCCCCTCCTCTTTCTGAAAACATCAGACATAACCCTGTTGCAGTATTACACACTGTTCAAGAGACTTGTCTCATAAAGGATGGTCAGTGCTCTGCCCAGAGAGCAACGTGTTGAAGCCCGTGATGCTATACTCTCCTTTTTCCTCAGTCACCACAGAGAGCCTAACGCTTGTCCCTGAGACTCATCCCCTCAACACCTGATGCACCCCCTAAACTGACCCAAACTCCCATCTTTCCTCAATTCTCTAAACCTGATGACAGACCATGAGTTCCAGAGGGCAGGGTCCTCTCTATCCTCACTCTCTCTTTAAACATTTCATACACCTCCTTCTAACTGGAAGCTGTCTCTTCCTGATGACTGTTTCTCCCACAACTCTGTCAATTGACAGCTGTGTTTCTCTCACACCCATGGGACAAGTACCCTCTTGCTCCTCATAGCTGTTTCCACACCGTGTTCTCCCCTTCTCTCTAAGACTCCTGACTCCTCTGAAGCCCATTCTACCAGACTACAAGCCACCATTCCTCTTCCTTGTTGCAGTCATCTACTCTCCTCCCGGTCACGTCCCCTCATTCGCTGAAGATTCTATCCCCTGGACCACTGCCTTTCCACCATTACTCCTGTCATGATGCTTGTTGATTTCAAAACCCTGGAACAATCCATCCAATACTCTGGCCTCTCAGTTCCTCTACATTATCACTGCCAATGAATATGTCTTCTATCCCTTATCAGTCACCCATCTCCAGTGATTGTGAAGCCAGAGTGACAATGTATTAGCAAGTCATGAAATCTATTTTTTGATTACATAAAACAGAATAAAACGGCATGGAAAATATCAGAGTGCATTTTCTGTAGTAACAGTAAGAATTATATCAATACTTTGTTTCAATTATAAACATGTGTACTGTGTAGAGATATAAAATATGTCTTTCTTATGTTGAGTCACGTACAAAAAGTTTGGAAAACACTGCTCTAAACATTACCGATAATTGCACCCCATCCTATGTTTCTTTTTCAGGATCTCACACTCTAACCATCACCTTCTGTCTTCTTGCTCACTCTCTCCGGTATCCCAGCTCCGACAATTCTTCAGCCACAGCAACTTTCCAATCCATTAACTCTACCCCTTCCCCTCTCTCTTTCTGATCTCAGTACTCACTTCCCTCCTTCCCTGGCTGGGAGTCTTGCTCAGCCATCACAGCTGCTCCCTAGATGCTGAGATCCTCAAGGACAGAAATCCTATCCTAATTATTAACTTTATATCCCTGGCACCAACACTGTGCCTGGCACAAAATAGTGTGTTCAGAACATCTTTGTTAAATTAACAAGCCTGTTAAATTAATGAGAAAGAGTCCTGCTGAGCAGGCTGATAAAAGCCTCTATCATTTGTGTTTAATTTTGTTTATCACTGGACCAACATGCCAGTTAATCTCCTCCATCATTACTCCTGTAATTTCTGCTTTGCAGAGTTTTATTCCCATGATTTAATTCAATAAAGTCAAGATGGCAGAGAGAAATACCCTCAATATTCCACTATGCTATGAGGAAAATTTCAGTGAGCAATTTCAGCCAGAACTCTTCCATCAAACACCTAGAAGAGAGAAAGAAAACCCTCAATGTCTGTCGAAAGATTAATAAGTTTTTATATACAGTTCAAAGCTGTCAGGTACAGTTCATTAGAATAATAAATCTATTAAATCTTGGAAGAATTAACATCTCATTATCTCATCCTTGTTATAAGAATGAAGGTTTTATTATCTCAATGACTTAAATAATTCTTATCATGTAATGCATTCTCTCCACCCCATCCCCCACAGTTTAGGCTTTGATAATAATTTTTTTTTAAGTTGGACATTATTCCTTAAGAAGATCATTAGAATGTCAATCCCGGCTATGAAAGACTGATGGAAGCCTGCATTTTAAATGGTTCTTCACAATTGATTCTTTTGTGGTTTTACACGTTCTTTCCTAAATATCTCTCTATCGCATTTAGCATTTAAGTGTTTAAAGCTCAAACCAAGATGCAGAATACAGCAGTGAAAAAGAGCACTTGATTAGGAGTCCAAAAGCCCTGGCTTGAGGTGTGGGTCTCTCTCCATCACTGACTCATTAGGGGAGGCTGGTCAGTCCCCCCTTAGAATGTTCCTCTTCCTCATTCAAAGCTGAGTGCCAGCAGCTCTTCTCTGTGAGCCTTCCCCGATCCCACCAGGACTGCAGACCCTTCTACATGCTCTCACTGAACTTTAAAATCCTCTCTGCCCTTGTATGTATCACATTTTCCTCCAATCCTTTTTTTTTTTTTTTTTTTGCACTTGTTTTAGTGTCTGGCACATAATAGATTCTCAATAAATACTTGTTGAATGAATAAAAATAAATGTGTCTCTCCAAATTGACTCAGGTACAAAGTAAGTATTTAATACATGTATTGATTTCCTTGAAGGATTTTGGATAGAATTTTTGTTTTTATTCCAACTGAGAAATCTAGAGCTCAGAGTGGATCCAAAACTCATTCTAGGCCATAGAGCTAATAAGTCCTAGATAACTTGATTTGACCATGGGCCTGCCTGGCTCCAAGCTTTCAAACATTCCACTACATCAGCCACCTCCTGTGTGAGCCCTGGGCATCTCCTCAGCATTACCAGAGACTGCACAGTCGTTATGGACCCATTGGAACGCCTCCAGGGACACCAGCTGTGCAGATGGGTCAAAATAGTCACTGAACTTGCTGCCACACATCTTTGGCAGAACAACTGGCTACCAAGTGCAAATCCTTCCCTAGGGCAACTCAGAATGACCTCAGAAAAAGGAGAGGATACTCTCTTCCCTTAGGAAATACTCACAGCTAAATAAAGAGCCACAGAAAGAAAGAAGAAAGACGTGGTAATGCATGGTCCCAGTAACATCATCATGCCACAGTTCTCTCCCAAAGGCATCAAGAAGAGAACCATTAATGGCCTTTCTAATGATTTCTCTGGATCGCAGAGATAGGCTGCTCAATCAATGTTACTGAAACCAGCACGGCCATTACACGTTTATTAAAAAGATAACATCATTTCATTTTACCTTGTCAGGTAATTTTACATCTAACACAAAGAGGGTGTCTATGCAATAACAAACAGCTGGAGAGGAGAAGAATGGCCATGTCACTCCGCTGTCTAACATCCTCATGATGAAGCCAATCCCCAAAATAGATCGCAGACTCAGCTCGAAAAGCTGCTGGTGTGCCCAACTGAATGATTTTCTTTGTTTGCTTCATTTTGTACAGACTTGATGACAACAAAACTTTGTTTATTAAAACAGGCAGTGGGTCTGTAACCATAATTTTCCAACTTCTGTTATATTGTATGTAGAATAAATATATATATACTATATTATCCTATAATAATCTTTTTCTAAATCATGAAGTACATCTATATTTGCTAATAGGTTAAGAAAATCTAGGTCAGAACAATTAATCTATCCAGAACAATGTGTGTATCCTCAAAAAGAAGATATATAAAATACACATGCGTGTGTTTGTGGGTGCTCATGCAAGGAACTTTTCTGAAAGTGCTCACAAGACCCCACTCCAAGGGGTCACTTGTGAATGGGACTAGAATCTAGCCCCTTTCTAGAGTAGTCTAGAATGTAGACTAGTAATGTAGAGTAGTCTAGTAATGTAGTCTCTCTCTAGGAAAGAGGCTACATTTTCATTGTGCATACGCAGGAATTATTTTCACGTATAATTATTCTAAGCCTTAGAGTGAAGTCCAACCAATTTGACCATATATATAGGTTTATCTATCCAGTATTAAATTTCCTAAAAATGGTCATTTTTTTCCTATGAAAATGGTAACAAAACAGCAATCTCTAAGATAACAGCATTTTTGTATGTGTGTGCAAACTTGTCCATCATGTAACAGGGAACAAAAACACTTTGAAAATGAGTTGCTAAAAGCTCTTTGTTTCATGAACTTATTTTCTCCTTTATTTATAACAGCAAGTTAAAATTGCATTATATCTAAGAAAACCAGTAACATTTTTTTTCTATTACTGTTTGGTATTCCATGGGGAGGTGTGAAAATAAAGTAAAAAGAGAGGAGAATAAAATAGAAAAGAGTATAAAGTGTCCATTAATGGCTATTTTTTAGTCAACTGCAAATACACATTACATATTTTGTGGGTTATAGTCTTCAGTTTCAAAGTCATCAAGATAAATCCCATTACGGAAAAAAATAAACATATCTCTTTCATCATTAACATACAATAAACTTCAATTATATATTTCAGCAATCACTACATAATGGAAAATCCTTGCAATCTAAGTAGAATCCTTCAGCATCAGCTGAACATGTATGTCAACTGAGGAAGGGGTCTGGGCAGAGGGCAGGTGCTTAAAACAGACTTCAATTTTTAAGGTGCATGAGCTAACGTGAAAAATGAAAGAATTAGAACATAAAAATAGTTTGGGGGCAAGTATTTTCCTGGTGAATGGTTAGCAGAAGGCTTAATGGAAAATGCAGGGATCTAAAATACACCTACAGCAGGGATAAAAGCAATGCAAAGGTCAATGTCAGGGACACACAGAGCATGTCTGGGTGGCAGTAGTGGGTAGAACTGAGAATTCACAGTAACAAACAAGCCACGTGTGCATCTTTCCCATGATGTGAAATGTCCCTTTTCTTAAATATTTTTGCTGTCATAGCATTCTCAAGTTTCTCAGGGATTTACTGTAAATTTTAGATGACTAAAGCATGGGAACAGAGCCAATTATTTTTAAAAATTAAAGATGTTAGCGGAGTTGCCATTTATTCTATAGGTTGTCCCATTTTTTATTTATCTCATAGGCTCTTTTTGTCATAAAACGCTTGTGGTACTCCAAGGTATTATAGCTCTTCAGTAGGTTCTGTGGGAGGAAATTAAATATATAGTTATAAACTACTGAGATTTATTTGAAGATATCCACAAAATATCTCCCCCAGTGAGTACTAATCTTGTCATCTTTAAATTTAATGAGAACACATCCTGTTTGAACTCTCAAGGGGGCACAGACTCATATGCATGAGCGACTGAGGATTCTGGCAGAATTATGGAAGTCAAGATACCAGCAAGATATTGATCGTCTTTGGCCTTATTGTTCCCCATCTGTTCTCTGCATTAAGAGCCCATCTTGGACCTCAGCCTTGGCTCATTGAAGTGTCCCCTTTGGTATGAAGCCAATTTAATTTTGGGGGTAACAAAGGTTTTATAGTTCTAAACAATAAGTTTCTAGATCCTTGATCATTGCCAAACTAATCTTTATATTTATGACCTGATAAAGCATCCAAAATATCTTTTGTAGCGTTAAGGACATTGGATATGGGGGGGAAAATCTCAATTATCCTTTGACGTTTAAAGTTGTCCATCTCTTTCACTGACCAGTTATCTCCTAAAATACCCCCAAGACACAAAGATGGTCCCACATTATCAGGGGACCTTTAGACTCTTTTAACTTTATTATTGCCCAAATCTCTCTAACTCAAACTACGAAAACTTAAAAGAATAAGCGTATGTTGAGCACTTCCTAGCTCTACATGCCCTGCGTAGATTGTATTTAATCCTAATTGCAGTCTTAGAAATATGCACCATGATTCTCTTCATTTCTCAGATGAAGAACTGCGGTGCAGAGAGGTGAGCTGCATCCTCACAGCCAGTTAGCAGCAGACATGGGATGTGAAGCCAGGAAGCTGGGCTCCAGCGCTCCACAGCCTCTCTCCTAACCATACGTAAGAGCTCTCAGAATTACAAAATATCTCCAAATACATGTGAATGGAATCTGATTAAGCTTTGCCTTATAAAGTTACTTGTTGTAGCAAAAGGTAAGGATTATTTAAACCATCAAATCGATTGCACATAAATGGTGTCACATAGGTATCTTATGCAGTTTTAAACTCTTCCCTGCAATTTAGTTGATACTCTGCATTTACTAAACAAATACTTTCTTAATTATAATAACTGAAACTTATTTATTATCTGTGTCCCATGCTTTTCTACATTATCTCTAACCTCAGGGATTACCAAGCACCTTCAACAGATAAGGAAACTGCAGCTCAGGGGGTTAATGACCTGCCTCCCCTCCAGAGTCATCGAGGCTTTCAGCCCGCCCTGGCCAGCTTCAAAGCCTGTGTTCATTTGACTGCCCACACAGCCCTCTCTTTGAAAACAAAATATTTCCCCTGACCAATTTGTCACTCTCCACTACAGAACTCTCATATCATGGGAGTATAACATGTTCCTTTTAAGATATAAAATAGACCTCTGGTCACTATCATCTAAAAAAAAATGAAAGGATAATTATATGTACATTACCACTCAGCTACACATTCTTAAAAGAAGAGGTCAATGTTGATTTCCAGGCTGACTTTGCTGCTGTCCCATCTGTGGTGCCTGTGAGTCCTACCAAGGCAGCCGGGACCGGCAAGGATTCAGGCCAAAGTGGATTGGGTCACTGAAAATTTCCCTGTAGCAACTTTAACAGAAACCATCTTCTGGTATTTTCCTAGGTTGGAATAACCCTGAGCCATTTTCAGACAATATCCTTCTATCCTGATGGAGTTGATCAACGCGTTTACAGAAATAAGAGATTGTTTTGCTATTGCATGGCAAAAGGAATTCCTGTTTCCAATGCCTAAAAACTCACTAGGTATTAGCAACTATTGTACAATTCTCCTGACTTAAATGATCGATTGTTACTCGGACAGGTTCCACTTGGACTCATTTTGACCAAAAACTGCAAGAGTTCACAGGCCACAAGGACACTTTCTGCTCCTTGCTTTGAGTCTTTGTCCAGCCTCAGCCAAGTTCTCTATAAATTCTTGTTCATTACTCACAACAGAATTTTTCATTTGACACATGAACAGTTTAATGTATTAGGCATGGGATAGTATGACATGTTTCATTTTTACGTGGAAACTACTCAGTTTGAATCAAATTCTACGTTGAGTTGCTCTGCCTGAGTACGCTCAAATGAGGTGAAACATTCAACTTTTCCCACCGATAAGTATTCATGCAGTTGGGAAGAACTATGGACAGAGGGTAAATTATGGTTTATAATGAGATCAATCAATCCACATATTATACCCAAGGCTATGGAATCATGAGACCTTTGTATGTGGTGATAGTTTCATATATGCATGGAGGGTTGGTATTGAGTCTGCCTCCTTAATTCCAGGGATGGACCCTACCATATTATCTAAAGCAAAGTAATTTTTGTAAGTGTTCTCTCCTATAGAAATTTACCTTTCCTCATTACTGTTTATGCTGGGAATGAGGCAATAAGGTTTAAGAACCAGATCAACCACCATCTATGGGCCTTTCCTGCGCAATTAAATATGAAACTATGGGCTTGGATCTGGTGACATCCTAAAATTCCTTTCTGCCTAAGGACTGTTGTGTTTTATGATACAGCTACTCATTTGACAAGGAGAAAGTATGTCCCAAACTTGGAGAAAGGAAAAGATGAAGACAAAGGGGAAGAGAAAAGAAGGAAGGGTGAAACCAGGGGAGAGAGGGAAAGAGAGAGGTGGGACAGGTGGCGGAGAAAACCAGGGACTGTCACTTAAATGTAATAAAAGTGTCCATTTCAGGTTCATTACTGAAAATATTTTAACATTTCTTCTCTATTCACTTTCAATGCATTAATACTTGTTTTCTAGGAGTTAACTAAAAAATAAATTTGATTAGAGATCCAGTTAAAGTAAAAGAAAATAAAGCCTAGTTAGTTACTAGGAAGTTTAGTTTTGATTTGGGCAGTTTGCATACCTTAGTCCCAACTTTACTTTTTGCTTAACTTTTTGCTAATTTGAAGTACCTGGTGTGATCATGCTCGCTCACATACACGCACACGTACTATCACACATTACCTGGATGAAGCCTTTGTACACAACAGCAAGTATTTTGTGATTGATTGTCATCTGTTCTGAAAAGGAAATTCCCAGAGGCCTTTGGTTGCACTTCCTATATTCTCTTAGAGAAGATTTAAGAACCAGACCACTTATGCAACCACCAGAAGATTCCACTATTTCAGATACAGTTAAACATTATTGTGCAAAGGTTTTATGGCCATATACCATTAGCAAGCCTGTGGAGATGCTGTCTAACATATAAAAAGTTGATGGTACTACATAATAAATGGCATACCATTATCACTTTCTTTGGTGTTTCTTGTAGTGGAATAAACCATGATGAATCCTTTAAGTCCTCATGCACAAATTCACAGCATTTCCATTGTGATTTACCAAGAAATAATGTACAACATTTTTTCAATTCTGCCACCTTGCAGAGATGAGCCAGAGGAGATACATTTTAATGGGATAATAGTTTTTTGGTCTATCCTGCGAGCACAGTCATTATTGTATTTCACCCTTCACATGAAGTCTCCCTTCTTCCACGCGTTCCCCATGACATTTACATTTTATTGGTTTGATCCCCTTCTAACTCCCCTGACCTAAAGAAAACATTCTTCAATTCTATGTTCCTTCTAGGTATTGAGCCATCTTGCACTCCAACCATCAACACATATTAATCTCCTACTCTGAAAATTGCTGATTATAGGGGTTTAGCATTTTCAAAGAAGAAAGAGTTGCTTGATTCAAGAAACTTACTGAATACAGTTGAAGGTGAGGGCTTGTGCTGATTGAGGACCTACTATGCACTGTGGTGCCAGGAAGATAATGGGAACTCAATCGTATCCACTCCCTTCTGCTCTGCATTATGCACTTAATCCTCACAAAAACTATAATATATGTAGATATCATCATCATCATCCTTTATTAGAGGAAGAAATGGAGATTAGAGCCAATAAATAAATTGTCATGATAAAACAGCTAGTGAGAACCAGAGCTGGAATTTGAACCCAGTTGTGTCTAACACACAAGCCCATACACTACACCACAGTGTCTCATGAATGGGTTAGAGAAAAGAATTTATAATACGCACTTAAAATGCATCATACATAAATAATTAGAGGATTAAGGCAGAGTACAATTAATTGACAAATATGTTTGTGAGGAGTAAGAAATCATTGTAATGAGCTAGCCTGGGAAAACCAATTGAGTATGAAAATATAGAGAGAAATTTATTACATTTAAGTTTTGTTGGCCATTTTCAGGTCAGCATTATTTTGTATACTCTTTTGTATACTCTTTCAGAAGTGCTCAACTTTTTCAGAATATGAAACAAAACTTGCAAGAATTTGTGTCTGAAATAAAGAAAACAAATGAAAATTCAAATGTAACACCCCTGTCTTATCTTACAAGGCACAAAGAATTTTAAGGTTAGAAATTTGAGACTTTTGTCCCAAAATCTTTGTTTAAGCCAAGAAAATTGAAGCCCAGAAAGTAAAACATTTTTGCCCATCCTTAGCTGAAGATAAAATAGAGAGAAGAAGCCAGGTCTGAATCCCAGACCAACTTTTCCACTTACATTATAATTTCCCTAGTTCCATAACTAACTTGCTAATCAAATTAGTAAACCGCTTCAGAAACCAAAATGACAATATATCCAGGGCCACCGCAGGTGAATTAACCTTCGATTGAATCACTCATCTTCAGCAAGAAATAGAGTTGCTGCTCTGATGCAGCCATGTCTTACCTTTGTAATTTCTATTCCGTTCTCCTCAGTTGGGCACGTTGAGACTTTGGTTCATGCTTCCCCCAGGGATGGTATAATGACCCTGGACAGATACAGCCAGTCCATTTCAACAACAGATGCTTATTAAGAGTCCAAACTGTGTCAGACTCAATCTTGGGTTCTAAGAAATAAGCATTACCTAATGAGGTAAGAGGTGTAAAAACACCTAATGAGATGATTTCAATACTTTTCTTCTATTAATTCAGTAAGTATTTACTGAGCCAAGCACTGTGCTAAACCCTGAGCAAAAGCATAGTTCCTGCAGCCTACTGATCAAATCACTATAAAATAAGTATAAAATTTTAGCTGAGACAAGTGATAGGAAAGAGACGTGCACAGTGTCACAAAAGTAAGCCATGGAAGGAGTCAACCAAAGTCAGGGGGATCAAGGAAGGTGCCCCCTATTTAGAAAAAAGTGTGTGTGTGTGTATGTGTGCACGAAAGCTAGTGTACTGTAAAGTAAACTAAAAATTTAAAGTTGATGAGAACACTGTCAGGAGAAAAAAATGAGGGAAGGAAGATTAGGGGAAAAAATCAGGGGGGAGGAAAACATCAGAGAAAGCCCAAGTTTGCGCACATCACACCTGCCCTGAGCCATGACTCGGGGTGATGGTGAGTCCCCCAAGATGCACTGTCTCCATGGAGATACAGTCATAACTCTCACCAATGTTTATCTTTGCTTAATTTTCTAAAAACTTACTTAAATCCTTGGAATCATTTGCTATAGGAGTAAGTTATATACCCTGTAAAACCACAATACTGAGACTTCAACAATTCAGAAATGATATTTGCAAAATTTCCTCGAAACAAAATGCTCTAAATCATTTCTGCCCTTGAAAATATACAGGGTCTTTCTCTTAAATAAAAGGAATCTAATAGTAACTTTTTTGAACCTAGGAGTCCCAGAATAATAGAACCTAGCCTTAGCACCACAAGAAAGGCTGGAAGGACAAGCACTGTGCCAGCTTCCACTAATCACAGTTCTGCCCCAGGGCCAGCTGTCCAGCTCGGTCATATCCTGCAGACAATAGGAGCTCTGAGGATGTTACTGTGAGGATGGAGGAGAAGAGAACAAGCTTCTATCCACTCATTCATTCAGCAGATATTTACTAGTTGTCCACCATGTGTGAGACAATGACCAGAAAAAGGTTATTACTTGAAAGTAAAAAAAAAAAAAACTTTCAACTCTAAAAATATTCTCTACTTCACTCTTGTACTAAATCAGACTAACCATTTCTTCCCTCTCCTACCCAGAGATTCATCCTCCCCCACACCCATATGCACATTATTCTTAATTAGTGAGATTGCCCTTTATTCTTTATTGCTGAGAAGTGTGAAAATAAATAAAGGTCACACAACCGAGAACAAACAGCCTGTTTAGTCAGTACTTACTATAGCAAGAGAGTCAGTCACCACCACTTGAGTTTGGCAGAGACTCAAAGGCAGGCAGGGCAGTAGGAAAGCTTTACAGTGAAAAAAGGGAAGGCATCAGATATGCCCTGATTGGAGGATGTTGGTGTGGAGAAGTAGAGGTGGGCCAACTAGAAGTGAGGCATCTTATGTAATTGGTTTGGGGAGCATATTTAGCTTTCTCTGTTTGGTCCTGAACTGGAAACAGGTCAGAGGTGAGGGCAAAAATTAGGGAAGCTGTCAGTCACTGACCAAGTCCTGACCATTCTGGGACAATTGCTGCAGATGTTGTGGTTTGGTTTCCTGGACTGGTTGCTACTGATGTAGGTCAGAGTTCTACTGTCATATATGGTCTGGCCATTGTCTGTTTATATAGTCAGCCTCTCAGTCCCTCCTTTTGGTCAATCTCTCACTTGTGAGAGGTTAACCAATTCAGAGAAGACTAGAGATCCAGATCATCACCATTCATGGATTGTACAGTTGTTTCCATAGTCAACTATATTGTGAGATTTTCTTGACCCTTTTGTTATGGTATCATCATGGTGATCATCTGATAAGAGAACATCTTCTTAGAAGCATTCAAGACTCTGGATAGAATGCAACAGACCACATCATGACAAGAACAAGAACAATTGATTGTCCCTGTAAAATGCTTCAGAACTAGGAATCCCAACTGTCCAACCCAGGCCAAGAACAAATCCCGTATAGCCCATGAGGATGAACCTTAGAGAGCCAAGTAGCTTTTTCCTTAAGGTAATGAATAGCCTGCTCCACCCTGTCTATTTCATTGACCCAAGTACAGCAAGCAGTATTAGCAATGGCACAGACTCCACCACAGCTAGCCAAAAAAATATATAATATGATTGCACATTACTCCTCATACTAATGAGTTGAGACTAATCTGTATTCCATCTAGGGCAGAGGTGGTATCTTTAATGACCTCTGCAAGAGTTAGTGCCCATTGGGAACACTGTTTTGATTATTTACAGAAACAATGAGTCAGTAATTCCTCCAGGAAGAGTGACTGAATAATCAAATGTGGCTTTGTATTGGAGCTTACATTTGAGTCAAAATTTCCAGCCTTGGCAACTTATAGAAATAGGGCCTCTGTGTACAGACAAGTCTCAGAATACTATTTCTTAAGTTCATGAGGTATAAATTAGACCCAGATAGGACCAGGCATCCTGGCCATGAAGGAAGTAGCATCCAGTAGGGGCACGTGGAGATCAGGAAAAAAGGAGTTGTTCATGACCTAAGATAGGAACCAAGGCCTTACATTAGCTGGGTTACATTTAGATCTCTATGAGTCTCTGTCAGGTAGTATTTGGCTCATCACCCTACAAAGACTGTTGAATTCAAATTTCGAGTTACCTAGGGTCTGGTCAATAGATTGTAATAAATAGTTCTCTTTCTGGGAAAGAGGGACACTAGCAAAGTCACAGGTTGACTTGTTTAGGGTCAATTGTCCATGTAAGTACAAGTGGAAGTGAATATGAATATTGGCTATGAATGTCTATGGTGTCATTTGATGAAGCCCAGAGGTTTTTATATCACGGGAGGCTAATGATAGATGCCATATCCAGCAGTCAGTAAGATTGAGGGCAATGGCTACTGTTTGGGATAATCTAAGAATGGTGTTAGAATGAGTAGCTTTGAAACTAACAGTCACAGTCAAGAGGGAAAAAGAAGGCTACTATGGGTCAACAACAAGAGATAGTTAGAGAAAATAAGAGGAAGAATGGTTATAAGCAAGCAGACGAAACACAAAACAGGAATTAGACAAAGGTCTTGGTTCAAATTCTTGGGCGAAGTTTTCTACTCTCTGAAGTCACATACTTGTTCCGAATGTCTTGGGTCAACTGTCTACTTCCAAAGATTAGTTCCTTCTATAGGATCTCTAAGAATCTGTAGTTTGAGGTTCCCTACTGGAGAAGCCTTCCGATTATGTAGAATTCTGAATTGCTTCTTTAGTTGTGAAATGTGAACCCACAGATTATCTCCCTGGAGTTGCACTGCTGTATTTGCCATTAACAGAACGTGATATGATCCCTTCCAACCTGATTCAAGAATAGTTTTTCTCTGATGTCTCTTCCAATATATGAAATCTCATGGTTGAAGATCGTGAAGAAGCTGTTCAGAAAGATATTAAGGGAAGACAGGTTAAGCTGTTTATGATAGCCTGGGTATAGTACATGAGTTCCTTGCAATATTTTCCTATCTCTGCATGCAGCATGGCAGAGTCTAGTATTGGAAGTAAAATCTTAAGTGCGTGGACCTTCTAGTTACCAGTTAATAGGGGGATAGCCAGTACGTCCTAGAGGGAGTAAACTTTATGGCCATAAAGGCTATTTCAGAGTAGCTTTGGCCAAGAAAGCTCCAGGTTCCTGAAAGTTTTGCTAATTTTAATTTAAGGATATCATTGGTTCTTTTGATCATTTCAGAAGATCATGCATGGTAAGAGCAGTGTAGTGTTTGAGTAACAGGTAATGCCTTACAGAATTTTTCTATAATGTTTTTATAAGTATATGCTTTGACCACTTGATATAAAAGTCAGTATGCCCAGGTTTGAAACACAAAATCAAACAGCTGTTTCATTACTGTAAGGGCTATAGCTTTTGACAAGGAAATGCTTCGACCCATCCTGAAAATAGATGTACAATAACTAAAATATATTCAAATCCATGGAGGCTGGAAGTTGGATAAAATCCATCTGAAAATATTCAAAGGGCCCTTGAGGCTTTGGTTTCTAGCCATGTCTCACCTTTACAGTTTTTCCAGGATTATGTTCTTGACAGATGTCATGTGACCTCAAAATAACCTAAGGGTAAGGCAGTCTTTTGAAAGTTTCCCCACAAATGTTGATTTAAGACAGTAACCAACTTGTCTATACCACAATGAGTAGCTTCATGGAGAAATTTAGCTAATATTTATTTGAAATAATCTGGTACCACCAAGTGGCCATCTTGGTAACACCAGAGATTATCTGAGTGAAGGGTGCAAAATCAGGAGCTAATCATTGATATTTCACAATGACCTCTTTAAACCCTTTGAGGATTTAGTTAAGATAATAACCTTGGTTAAGGGTGCTTGTTTGAAATATGATCTGAGCATTTCCTTTAGCTTCCATATTATCTCTCTTTTCACAGGCTTCAATCTTTATAATAGCCACTCCTATAGAAAGTAGGAGTGCATCTAAAACTTCCCTAACTTGTTGTCCAATTTGTTAGGGGTTCCAGCAGAGGCAAGAAACCTCCTTTGTTTCCAAAGCACCCCAAAGTCATGTACTACTCCAAAAGTAGACCTGACATCTGTATATACGTTTGCTCTCTGTTCTTCAACTATTTGACAAGTTCTAGTAAGTGCAATACGTTTTGCCATCTGGGTTGATTTTACCTCAGGTAGAGGACTATATTCTAAAGGACAGATTCAACTGATGAGAGTATATTCTGCTTGATACCCTCCAGTTTCAGCTTTGAGGAATGATCCACCAACAAATAACATTAGGTCGGAGTTCTCAATGGAGTCTCTAATAAATCTGAGTGAGGTACAAAATGTCCCCTAACTGAAGTGAGACAATCATGAGACTCCCCTTCTTGTAGGGACAGGAGATGGGCAGGATTTAGGGTGCTGCAGCAGTGAATAGTAATATGAATCATAAGGGAAAGTTAGATCTTTTAAGTCTTAAAGACGTGGGAAAAACAGGAGAAGGCTTTATTGAACCTCTGGGGCATGATTGTCCAGGTATATTGTTGTCCTCCCCAAGTGAAGGCAAAAAGGTATTGACTGTCATGGTCTAGAGGCACACTGAAAAAGAAAGAGCAAAGATATGGTACAGTGCATCAAGTGGCTTCAGATAGAATTGATGACTTTATTGGCATTTGAGTTAGGCACTACTGCAGAGTGAGGGATAGCAATTTTGTTGGTGGCCTTGATGTCTTGAAGAAATCGATATCCTTGTCCATTTGGTTTCTTTCCTGGCAGGACCAGAGTGCTATAAGGGCTAGAACAGAGTATGAGAGGGCTTGGGATAGAAGGCTTTCAACTATAGGTTTGAGTCCTTCCTTTGCTTCTGGCTTCAAGGAATATTGGGGAAACTTGTGCAACTGTTTAATGGATCTATCTGAACGTTAGTATCTGCTCCAATTATTTTTCCTAATTCATTGGAATTCTGAAGCCCATAGAATATCAGTTATGGTGTCAAGATCTTTACTTGGGGTAACATCAAACATGATGGGTAGGGGCCGGCTCAGTGGCACTGCGGTTTAGTTCACGCTTGGCAGCCCAGGGTTCGCCAGTTCGGATCCCGGCACCCGCCGACGCACTGCTTGTCAGCCATGCTGTGGCGGCGTCCCATATAAAGTAGAGGAAGATGGGCATGGATGTTAGCCCAGGGCCAGTGTTCCTCAGCAAAAAGAGGAAGATTAGCAACGGATGTTAGCTCAGGGCTGGTCTTCCTCATACACACACACAAAAAAACATGATGGGGAAAGCAAAGGTATATCCAGAGCAGAAACCACCCAATTATAAGTAGAGGAGTCCTCTGGAACCTCAAGAAACAGTGCCTCTGGTGTGCATATCATATATCAATTCCATTTGCAAAATAAGTCTCTCCCTATTAAATTTTCAGGAGTGGTATCACAGAGCAGGAAGAAATGTTTTTCAGTCAAAGGCCCAAGCGTTACCAATAAAATCTGGGAGGCAGGGAAAAGCTGTGAGTTATTTGAAATATCTACCATCTGTGTTATGGTATGCTTAATTCATGGAAGAGTTGTGGCAAAGGTGGCAGGGTTTAATGTAGAAAGAGTAGCAACTATATCCACCAGGAATCAATGAGGTCGACCACCTATATTAATAGTTAATTCACCTTGCATATTTAAGGGTAAGGCAGGAGATTGGGTGCTTTTTCCTTCCTTGGAGCACCCTCACTGATCTGAATTGAAGGATTTTTCTTTGTCTTGTTTTTACATTGCAACGTGAGGCAATCTTTTTTCCAGTTCACCTTCTATTTACAATATCTGTAAGCGTCCTTGTCAGAGGTGATCAGTTGAGAAGTGGGCCACCTAGCTATTTGATCTGCAGGGCATACATTTATTTTAGGTCCTATTTCATTTTTATTTCTAAAGCCCTTTCAAATTGTTCTCCCAGGTGTTATAGTTCAAATAAAGGAGCTATTTTCCATTCTAATTTCTGGTTTTGAATAAGGTCTCCAATTTCAGATTTAATTTCATTGACAAAATGAAATTAAATGGCCACCATTACATTGGTGCCTTCTTTAACTCCTCAATGTTGTTGGAAATGTTTTCTTGTCTACTCTGAAAATTTCATATAGTTTCATGTTTTCTCTGTTTCTCATGATTGAAGAATTCTAGCAATGTTTTAGATATGACTTTAGGAGACTTAACTTTTCTAGACGTTTTTTTCAACCTTCAAGTTTATTATAGAAAGAGTCACCCTATAGATCCTTTGCCAAGTCAGTCTAATTGACTTTTTCCAGCCAGGATTTTAGCAGTTGAGGTCTGTGCAACATGTGTACAAGTTGATATAGGTCAGGTAACCCTGGGTCATATGCACCCAAAATAATTCTGAGTTATTCTATGAATAGTTTCTGGTCTTGACTGTGTTTAGGGAATTCCTTAATTCAGTTCAGGTTCAGGGTTCAAATTCTATAGTTGCCTGAATAGCTGGCTCACGGGAGGGGTGGCTCTTTGAGGCAACTGGCATTTTGGAGTCCTAGGAGAGTCATTAGCCAAAAAGTAGGGGTCTGGACAAGGGGAAGAGCAGGGAAGAGTTGACAAGGATAAGGAAGGAGAGAGATCAAGAGGATAAGGGGAAAGAAGGAAGGTTGGATATAAGGAAGCAACTGAGAACAAGATGGAGGAGGATTACCAGGGAAATGAGTCTAGTTTCTTGTTGCCTAAGTTAGTCAAATTGCTCATTAGCTTTGGCCAAATACTCTTTTCGTGAAGCAATTTTTGAATCAGAATTTCATTTGGGGGCTCTGCACACCAATCAAAAAATTCTTCCCATTGAGCCTGAGAAATCATATTCCCTCTCTTTCCTAAGGTACCTCTCAAATGAACAATTTTGTTCCAGTCAAATATTCCCCAGAGTAGCCACTGAAAGCCCAACTCACTCTGGGTGAAGTTATGCCATTTAGAGATGGGCACTAGAATTAGGACTGTAACAAGAGTGCATATAAAAAGCAGGAGATTTTCTTGGAGGAGGAGAGGATTTAGACTTAGACAACCCCATCAAGCTGGCCATGGTCAGTAGAAATATGAGGCTTGTGCACTTGAGGTCTCGGGGTCCCAACCCGATGGTTGTCCTCCTCCAAATGCAGACCAGACAATCTGTGCCCCCAGCAGGCAAAAAAAAACAGAAAGAACACTCTCTCCAGATCAAAGCCCAAGCACTCAGGACAAAAAATTGAGATGGAGGGAGAACCTCATCCAGTTTCATTAGTCACAGCAAAGTTTGTCCAAGTGGCTGCTGATTCAGTGAGAACTGCAAACTCACCCATCTGTGAGGATGGCTCAAACCCATGGGGATTATAGAGTCTATGCCAGTGTCTTCCCCTGTGATTCTCCTTCTTATGACAAACTGTTTGTAGATAGCACAACACAACAGAAACACAGAAGAGAGCAAAGCGGGATAAAAAGGAATGGCGTGATTTCCCCAAGGATGCCAATCAAATGGAAACCAATAATTAAACCCAGGTATCCAACTGGGAAGAAGGCTGAGGAGTTCATTGCAGAGATCAGAGTTCAGACCTGGTGCAGACTCACCACCTCAGCATCAATTCAACAAGCCATGAGCAGAAGACACAAGCAGCCTCATGCATGCCACACCTGGTTGAAGGCCTGAGCTCTTGCTGGCCTCTGAATTGCCTTTGGGGTCCTTATCCCCTTTTCTTGAAGGATAACAGTGTTTGCAGCTGAATAGCACTATTCTCCTGCCTGTAGAATCCCAGAAGTCCGGCAGCCTTTCTTCATTTTGTCCCGTCTCTGTCTCCTTCAGTCCAAGCTGGCAGCATTTCTGCTGAGATGATCCATTGAACCCACAAGCCACACACCTAATCTCTTCAGCAAATAGTCATCCAGCCACATCCTTGGCCCTGTTTCCAAGGGGCCAATCTGGGCAGGCTCGGAATCTTCTAAATCATCAAGCACCAAGAAGAAACCAGGCTGCACCTTCAACACTTTGCTTAGAAATCTCCATAGCTAAATATGCAAGTCCACTGCTCACAATTTCCACTTTCCTAAAACCAGAAGAACACAATTCAGTCAAGTCCCCTGCGACTTTGTAACAAGGATCTCTTTTCCTCCAGTTTCCGATGACATGTTCCTCATTTCCACCTGAGATCTCATCAGAAGAACCGTTAACAATCATATTTCTACCAACAATCTCCTAAAAGCAATCTAGGCTTTTTCTATTAAGCACCTAAAAATTTCATTACCAAATTCCAAAGCCACTTTCATATTTTTAGATATTTATTACAGCTATTAAAATTCAATATTTAATACAGCTACTAATTACAGATATGATTTTAGGTATTTATTACATTTCCTGATACCAAAATCTGTATTCATTTGCTAGGGTTGCCATAACAAACTCTCACAGACTGGGTGGCTAAAACAACAGAAATCTATTGTCTCACAGTTCTGGAGGCTGAAGGCTAGTTCTGAAGTCCAAGATCAAAGTGTCAGCAGGGTTGGTTTCTTCTGAGGGCTGTGAGGGAGGATCTGCTCCCTGCCTCCCTCCCAGCTTCTGGTGATTTGCTGGCAATCTCTGACATTCCTTGGCTTATAAAAGCAGCACCGGACCTGTGTATTCATCCTCACATGGCATTCTCCCCATGTGTGTCTCTATCCTAATTTCTCCTGTCTACAAGGACACCAGCCATATTGGATCAGGAATCCACCCTACTCCAAGACGACTTCATTTTAACTCATTACATCTGCAATGACCCCACTTCCAAGTAAGGTCACATTCTGAGGTCCTAGGGGTTAGGGCTTCAACAGATGGATTTGGGGGACACAATTCAAATTTAAACTGTGTTTTCATATGTGTTTTGTACTTTTTAAATATATTTCTCTTTCCTTAGAAATGAATAATTTCTTAAGTCATTAATAGAACCTAAGTACATGAAAGAAAATTTCTACTTTAATAAGTATCATTATTTTCTAATTCAAGTTTAGTATTGAATTAACGTGCAAAGAAAAACCCACAGATCTCATAATCTTTGAGAGCTGAACCCAAATTTATCTCTGTGATTCCAAGAAGTGCTTGAAATCAATATAACTAGCTGGAAAGTTTATGTTTATAGTTACAAAATGGTTATATTTGAGTCCAATGATATTCAGAATAGAAGTGGGTAGGTGTCTGGACAATTCAGACAGGCAATACGTTTCAGAGGAAATGAGCAATAATACAGAAGAGCTGGGTGATGGACACAGCTTCATTGATTGGCCCGAGACTACTCAGCAAAACTGAAGGCAAACGCAGGTCTTCTCATTTTTCAACCCACTGTGCTTCTACCATATAACGCTCTCTGTCTTTACTCATCTGAAATGGAATTCACCCAAAGTACAACCTCATCAGCATACAGTGAGGGAAAGTCTGTGTCCTTGGTCTTCTCACCTGCTCACAGGGGTGATCTTTGAAAAGTAAAGGCATCTCTGGAAAAAAGGATATGGTATTATACAGAGATCTGAACAGAGGTCCCTCTGTCATGTGAATGAAACTTACATCTGAATAGACTTTTCCTCATTCACAAAGACTGCCGTTCCTAATTTTAACTGAAAGATAGGCTTCTTGAAAGTGTGAATTAAAATAATCTCTTGTCCTTTATCTTCTTTCAAATAAAATGCATAGTTTTCATAAGATATTTGCATAGTATTTTGTAGTTTAATTTACATATGCATCTATAGTTATATTTACATTTCAAAGTACTTTACATCCCTGTGAAGTTCAGCAGGATTTCTTTCTCTCCATTTGATGAGTGAAAACTTGAGACAGAGAAATGAAATTCAATTTACCCAACTTCATAATGGTCTAATTGGGACTAGCGAGCACTATAGCTAGCTATAGGGGTACTAGTTAATAGCAAATTAATTAAAGACCAATTTCAGAAAGTCAGCCAGGTTGGTTTTGGGACCAGGCAGTCATTATGCTTCCACACAGCTCCTTACACGACTTCCTGAGTTCTTAGTTGCCTCTTGGCTTTCATGTACCTGTGAAGAAACAAAATTGCTTGTTGTCAGGCAAAGCATATTCCACAAAACACTCTTCACCTAAATTTTCAAAAAGCAACAGCTGCCTTCTTAGGAAATGCTATTGTTATTTCTGTAATTAATGCAAGGTGGCCAGCTGGCCTCCACGCGAAGCACTTTATTTTACTCTACCTGGAAAGCCACTTAAATCAAGGAGCAGAGAATTTCCAAGGGATTCTCCATAAACTGAAGAATGAAAAGAATTAAGGGTATGCATTGCACAACCTGTGCAGACATAAGGCAGCCTGGGGAGCTAGATGGCAATTTCTAATGTAGATGTTTGCAAAAGTAAGAATAACAATGAGAAAAGAATAATAGGTGACATTTATTGAGGACTTACTCTGCCAGGCACTGATCCGAAGGCCTTTCATGTAATACACATTTGATCCTCACAACCGTCCTGTTCCATGGGTACTCGTATCATCAGCCTTCTGCAGATGAGAACCGCTGGGCGAGGAGTAACTCACCCAAAAGTCATGGATCCGCTGTGCAGCAACGTCCACACTCAGACCCAGGCAGTCTTACTTAAAACCATAGGCTAAAAGCAGCTTTTTGTGCAAATGCATTTATAGATGTCAGAGGAAAAATAAAAGTTTTGATTGCTGAAGATCAAGATAGAATGATAGATTACTATATGGGTGTTAAGAGGTACATTTAGGAAGCCTCTGGAGAAACATTGAAATGTGTTTAGTGAGTAAAACATGAGGACAAAATGATACGGACATCTTATGTTTAAAAAATATGTCTATGGATAAATGGAGATAAAGGCAGCAATACACCATTAAATAAGCGTAGATTATGATTTAAAATCGTGGTGGGACATCATGTTCTTTAACCAAAAGACTGCAGAGAGAATATTTTGTTGGCTAGGAAAAGAATAGAAAGCTATTGCAGATGTTTGATTCTAGGTCTCGGGAAGAGTTGAGGATGGCAATTTGATGTTATTATTACAACCACTACTATGCAGGTTAAGATTTAATTAAAAGGTTTTTCAGGAGAAAGTCCTATGAAGAAGCATGTCCAGACTTCCGAAAATCTGAATCTTTGGAAAGAACTTTGTTTAGAAAGCAGTATGACCTCCAGAATAAGAGATATGTGTGAAATATATTTATTCCTCAGTGTTCATGCATGGATTACGTTCAGCGGTGTTTAAAAATAGCTGGAAAGTTGAACTAAGCCAGGTACCAATTGCAACTGTGTGCATTATTTATTTAAGACATATTATAAATCTTATTTACAATATGAATACAGTGAATACTTAATCATAGAACTGCAATTATTTTATAAAAAAAGAAGTTCGAGGAATAGGAAAAAAATGCCAATGTGCTTTCTGTGGAAACATGTAACGGTGGGAAAAGGTGGTTTAATTCTCATTTTTCTCACTTACCCATGTTCAGATTGTGTCTGTTAAGTCAAATACTGTTAAATAATCATCACCAACCTCCTTGCTTATAAACTCAAACCTATTCCATGCTGGAAATATTGCCTGCAATTGAGTCTGGAATAATCTGGTGATTGCTGCAAAGTCCAACTTAAAAGTACTTATTATCTAAGGAAAGAGAGAAAACCGTCTTCGTCATACTTGGGAGATGGAGACTAAGGAAAGCTGCCTGGCCTATAGCAGCTATTCCCTACCAAAAACAAACAAGCAAACAAAAAACCCAGAAGTGACAAAGTATCAGCTTGGTTTGAGTAAAATTTTGGAGGAAAGTTGTGAACAGGCAGAGATTTGCATCCAAGTTGGCAAAGAGGTCCACGTGCGGCCCCTGAAGGCTCAAGTTCAGAATTCACAGGAACTGTGCCGAGAGCTCTGAGCTCACGTAGTCCATGAAATTGAAGATTAGAGTTGTATTTACCTAAATGTTCAAGAGGCAAAGCAGCCCCAAGTGACATCTCAGCAACTGTGGGGCACTGGCCTAGGATCTTAAAGCTCTGAAACTAGCCCCCAATGCAATGCAATGTAGATGAAATGATTACCCTGGAGCTGAGCTAAAATGCACCCTCATCGTCACTGCCAAACCAGCAGACATACAGCTCAGGGAAGAAAGGTGACCATTCCTGCATGGGACTTATCGATACTTGGATCAGAGGACAGCAGTGACATAACCTTCAGATCAACATGAAAATGTGAGGGAGTGATGTCCAGGTCAAGGCAGATAGAGAGAGCAATACAGGAATTCCCCCCTCATCTGCAGTTTCAGTTGCCCAAGATGAACCGCAGTCTGAAAATAATAAATGGAAAATTCACTACGTCGCAATGCCTAGTCATTCTCCTCACTTCATCTCATCACGTAGGCGTTGTATCATCTCACGTCATTACAGGAAGAAGGGTGAGGACAGTACAATACCATATTTTGAGAGAGAGACCACGTTCACATAACTTTTATTATAGTATATTGCTATAATTGTTCTATTATTAGTTATTGCTGTTAATATCTTATTGTGCCTAATTTGTAAATTAAACTTTATCATGGGTACATATGTATAGGAAAAAACATAGTGTATGTAAGATTCGGTACTGCCCACAGTTTCAGGCATCCACTGGGGGTCTTCTCCTGCAGATAGGAGAGGACCACTGTAAACACAGAGCATCCACCGATATCCTGGCCAGGGCAATGGAGAACAAGAAATAAACTTATCAACTAGCCAACCAGAGGAAACCCTGGAAATTGGTGATTAATGAAGCTTCTAGTGACATTCAATCCTAAAGAGGAAAGGAGAACCCTGACCACCCAGCTTGAGATAATGGAGAAGGGCCTTTCTCTTGCTTCACCTGCTGGGACAGACTTCTTCAGAGCCTGGTCTCCTGCTAAGGGGTAATTATCAAGCAAGCCTGGAATCCCTGGTCACAGATAGACGGATGCTAGCCTAGATAAGACATCTGTGGGAGGTAGTGCCAGACTGAAGAGGAGGATTCTGAGCTGCAGTTAGAATGTGCCACTGAAATGTTCCAAGGGAGGCAGGCCTCAGATGTGAGAAGCAATGGTGATTAATAAAAAAATTACATGGTCCAGAATTAGAAATTATACAAAGTCAAAAATCATAAATCTCTGTCTCCAGGGCAGGAAATCCAACTGCACTCAAACAGGCATGCAGGAATGTGGATGGTGATGTGATCCACATGGCAGGGTTCTGAACTTGCACCAACAGGGAAAAGAAAAGACCTCAAGGTGTAAAACCTCCCCAGACTTGTGCAGTAGGCTATATACCAACCCCTCATGATTGCAGTTTGGAAGATCAGCTCCAACCGGAGTGAGCTGGTAAGGAAATGATGACAGGGAGACACAGCAAGAGAAACCTAGCCTACACAAAAAGGCTGATACTTTCTGCCCCAACTTCTTTTGAGTTTAGGAAAATAGAAGACTGCTATCTTCAAGAAACCTGCTACCATTAGGAAACAAACCTCACAGGGATCTGGAAGTTAAATTCAGTTTCCCAGAGCCGGATCTTATTCAGGAGACTAAACTCCCAGCCAGGCAGGCTCCACAGTGAGGTCGTTATTATGTTCCTCAGCTCTGGTCAGAGGGATCTTCAGAACAACCCAGAGACTTTGGAGGGACACTACACCTATTCTGTTCCAGGTGCAAGTGTGGTCTCCCGTGGAACCATCAGAGCCCAGGTACTTGTGAAACACGTTCAAGGAAATACAAAATGGTGCCTCAGGCTTGTGAAGCGGAACTGAACTCCACTTGCTCCACCTTCAACACTTGACGGACACCTTGGAGCAAAATGCACTAAAGAAAGAGTTCTATGTGGGGCCTCCAGAAACTGAGGTTGGAGAATGAAGAAGAGCCAGTTACTATGGGTGCCCCTCACAATCCTAGTTCCCAAAGGAAAGGGTCGAAGACTTGTGGGCAAACTCTGGCTCTGATGGCAGAAGTAGTTGTAGAAGATCCAGCCTAGGAGTTCACATTTGGAGAGAGGTTCTGACTAGAGTGGTGGCCACAGCAATGAAAAGAAACAGTCCCACACCCCACCAACTCCAAACCCTCATGCAGTTCTGTCTGCACCCATGACAGCCACACACCCTCAGGCTGCCTGACAACTTCTGCTGATCACGAGTGTCCCATCCTGGCTAAGAAGCCCCATGTCGAAGGGACAAGATATGACCCAGGCTGTGAGTTGTGACAATTGTATATATTCATGTAACCATCACCCTGATCAGCATACAGAACATTTCCAAAACCTCAGGAAGTTCCCTCCTGTCAAGCCCCAACCCCAAACCAAACAACCACAGCTCTGACTTCTATCACTGCAGATTAGTTTTGTCTGTTCTTCAAGTTCATATACACTCTTTCTAGCGGGGCTTCTTTTGCTTGACACAATGTTTCTGAGATTTGATCCACAAGGCATTCATTAGTCAGTGTCCTGAAAGGAAGACTCCATTTGGGAAACGTTAGGAGAGTTTAATCAAGTAGCTACAAAGCTTTGGGCAGAGAATAGGGAATGCACCAACACCCTGGGGTGAGTAACAACAGGAGCCAGCACCTGAAGGGGAGAGGGAGGGAGTGGTCACCCGACCCAGAAGAGAGAAGATGGCCACATCACATGGGGTGAACTTCAGTTAGGGATGCAGCCAGCCTGGGCAACCATGCAGGAAAGAAGCTGGGAATAAACACCCCATCTCCTCCACTCCTCCTGATGCACACCATTGACCTAGCACAACTGTAAGTCAGAGGGTGGGAGAGCCTGCAGGTTTCCTGCTAGGAGTCCAGTCCAATGGGATAGAGAGGTATAGAAGGGATTTGGAGGAAAACAGAAGGTATTTAGGACATGGCAGTACTTTCAGGAAAAGAGTATAGATAAAGGCTTAGAGATATGCTAGAGCATAGTTTGTAGGAGGAGCAGGAAGAATATGGTCTGACTGCAGGGGGAACACAGTTAAGGAAGTTCTGGAAAATTAGCTTCTTTACCCCTTCTTTCCTCCCTTCTCTTCTTTTCCTTCCTTCCTTTGTTTCTTTCTTCTTCTCTCCCTCCCTCCCTCGGGTCTTCCCCCCCTCCTTTCCTTTCTTCCTTTCTTTGAAAATGACTACACCTACTATGGACAATGCTTGTGTGTTTACTACAATATGCCAGATACTCTTTAGGAGCTTTATATACTTATGTCATTAATATTCCCCAAACACCTATTGTAGAAGAATAATCATTCCCATTCTCCAAATAAAAAGTTTTGAAAAGTTTACCTGTGAGGCTACAAGGTAAATAAGTCACAGTTCAACAGGATTAACAACCCAGGGGTACAAACAGCCATAATACCCAATGGTCTGAAAGAAATAACACCCAAGGAACACACACTAGAGTGACCAGGGAGGGCTGTGGGAGATTGGGGCCTTCCAGCTGAACTTGAAAGAGGGGGTACTCCCCCATGCAGAGGGCAGAGGGCATGTGAGCAGCAGCAGCAAAGGCAGAGGGAGAGAGGTGAGCTGTGAGTTTGGAGAATAGAGACCATCTACTTTGAAGTGATAAGTTATATAAGATAATAAGTTCTACAGCTCTGCTGTTCAACATAGTGCCTAGAGTTAACAATGCTGTATCGTACATTTAAAAACTTGTTAAGAAGGTAGGTCATTTAAATGTTCTTACAATTAAAAAAGGGGGGGAGTAAGAGACTAAAACAAAAGTAGTGAATAGTGAAATTCTGAGTTTCTTTCCAGAGACAATAAGAAAACAGTGAAAATTTTGATCAAGGGATTTACAGAATCACTATGGTTCTTCAGGAAAATTTGTCTTGTGTCAGTGGGCAAAACAGATGACTCACAACACAGACAGTTGGGAAGTTATTGTGATAATCTAAAAGAGAGGTTCTGACCAGAGTGGTGGCCACAGCAATGAAAACAGACAGTCCTGAGATGGATTGCGAGGAAAAAAATCAATAGGACTTGGCAACTGGGTAGAGAGGGTCCTAGAAGAACAATGAGTAGTGAGAAAATAACCAGAGAATTTAAGCTGGGTGTGAGCACTGGACAGAGGGAAGAGCTTAGCAGAGGGGAGAAGTCGAGGGCAGAGCTAGAACCAAGGGAAGGAAAGAGACCAATTTGGTTTGGACAAACCACGAAGAGGGAGCGGGAGGGAGACAGATGGAGAGCTCATCCTCAAGCGCTGGGAGTGCAAGAGATTGCTAAGAGAGAGGAATACCGACGAGAGGAGAGGGCCAAGGGTGAAATCCTGAGGTCCCTCTACACTCAGCTCTTCAGCCACCGCAGTGCAAAGATCCAAGGACTTAGCAATGGTCAAATTACTGACTGGCTGCAGTTTTTTGGCCAGAGGACATTTCAGAAGTACAATAATATTCCTTAAGCCACAGACAGTGGGGCACTTTCCATAAGTCAGAAGTTGCCATCAGCACTTTATTTCTAGAAGGTTCTTTTTTTTGTTTAAATCGAATCGTCAAGAATTGTGCTTCTGGGAAATGCTATACCAAACACTTATTAAATATGCAGCCGTGCTGTTTGTTTTTGCGTTTTTCTTAAGGGTAACAATTAACCTTTAAAAAGTCTGACCTTTCCAAAAAGGTAGACCTGTTGGTGGGAGTTCTCTGAGCTGTTGGGTAAATGTTTCAGAGAAGCATTTGCTTCACAGGAAACACGGACTTCAAGCTGCAATGGTTTCCTTATGCGGTAACTCTTTGAAATGAGTCACCTAGTTGATATTTTTAATTTGTAAATTGGAGCCATCAAGTGGAGTCATGGGGGTCAGCCTCTGACATAGCAAGAACACCGCCTCCCAGAGGAACGATGCTAACCCTTCAACCAGGTCACTTCCTATCACTGGCCAGGGGCATGTGTGCCATGGCAACACTGACGGAGCTTATCCTGACGCTTACTCTCAATCACTAACTCAAGGGCCAGCCCTGTTCCAACCCAGATCAGCAGGAAACCAGCCCAGTAGCCTGCTAGGGCCCCTCCTCTCCTGCCACCAGCCTCTCCCATGTTTAATTCATGCAATTCACCATTGAAGGGATCTTTCTACTTGGAAATCTCACCACATCATTCCCTGATTAAAACCCCCAATGTTCCCACGTTTATCCAGGACACAATGAAGGCCCTGTGATCTGGCCGCTACTCACTTCTCTAGCTGCACCTGCCTCTCTCAAACCCGCCTCTCCTTCACACATACAAACACACACTGTTATGCTAAACCAAGCTCCCCATGGCTCCCCAGACACCACTACACTTGGGCAATTCACAAGCCCCACTCCCAAAGACCCTCCAATTCCTCCTGGGCTAATGCCTGCTTTTCCTTTGCACTCACCCAGATGTCCCCTCTGGAGGGCCTGTTCTGACCCATTTCCATGGAGTTAGGTGACTTTACACACCACAGCGTTGTACCGATGCCTGCTTCATAACAGTGACTCTGCTCTGTCCTATTCATCACGTAAACTGGTCCCAGCTCCCACAGAACCACACACAGAGGAGACCCTTAAGGAAAGTCTATGCAATCGATTACAAGAATAAGTGAATGATAAAGCATTCTTCTCCAAGGTTTATACCTGAAAAGGACACAGGCACACTTTTCCCAGACATTTCTGGAAAATGAAAATACTTACAGTATCTGTAATATTCCAACAAACAAAAATGGTACACGCAAAGGGTTTAACTGAAGCAAGCCAGAGGGAAGGATGATTTACAGAGATGTGGGCAGCATGAAGGGAACAGAGGAAGCAGAAGCACCCAGGCCTGTGGGGGCAAAGGGAGAGAAGAGAGTCCTTGAGCCCAGGGAACACTTGGCAGATGCTGTCTCTCCACTGATGGTTCTCAAACTGTGACACCCACATCAACAGCATCAGCAGCACCTGGAAACTAGTTAGACAGGCAATTCCTCAGTGCTCATGGCAGATCTACAGAATCAGAAAGTCTAGGGTGGGGTCTGCTATCTGTGTTTGAACAGCCTTCCAAGTGAATCTGATACACACTGAAGCTTGACAACCACTGCTCCAGACTCTAGAACAGCAGTTGGCAAACTGTGGCCAGTGAGCCAACCTGGCCTGGTGCCTGTTTTGTTATAGCTCATGAGCTAAGAATGATTTTACATTTTCAAATGGTTACATTTAAAATGGTTATATAAGAACCCAAGTAATATCCTTAATTTTGTCTCTTGGGTCACAAAGCTTAAAATATTTACCATCTGGCCCTTTACAGAAAGAGTTTGCCAACCCTGCTCTAGAGGAACACAGTTAGGGAACAGGACTAAAGCCAGCCTGCCCTCCATCCCCTGGCCCAGTGCCTCCACAGCCAAACGCATGGGAGCCAGAGAGGGAGGGAAGAGTCCACAAGCTGAGCCCCCAGCACACAGGGCAGGGCAGAGGGAGATGGAGACTCTACGTGGGGGAGGCACGAGGGGGTGGCAACCAGAGAACAGCCAGCACACAGCACACTTACTGTTTTCAGGCTTCATGAAGACCGCCATCTTCTCTTACAACAATATGAATCCTCTGAGAGGCAGGAAAGCCATGGGAGGGACAAAGGCTTGTCACAATGCAGGGGCAGGAGGAGCAGAGAGGAGGGAAAGGGCCATGTACCAATGTGGTTAAGACTACAGGCTTTGAAGCACAAGAGGCCAGAGTTTTATTCCGCCTCTTCCACTTACAAGCTGAGCAACCTTAGACAAGCTACTTAACTTCTCTGCACCTCAGATGACTCATCCGTGAAACAGAAGAAAAGAAGAGTATCCACCTGACAGCAGTGTGTTGCAGATGGTGTGAAACACTGCATGCGAAGTATTTACCATCAGGGCTGTATGACCATAGCACACGTGAAAAGATGTCACTCAGCTGGCCTTGACCAAGCTCATCTCTACATCAGGCTACATGCTAGCTGGTAGCAAAAGAAAGATGGGTAAGACAGAGGCCCCATCCTCAGGGAACTCAGAGTCCAGTGGGGAAGAGAGAAGGACAGACGACAAGGACCCGGCAAGGAGAAAACAGCCAACTTCCCTGGAGCAGATGGGGCTTCCAGAAGAACGGTCATTCCAACTCAGCCTTGAGGGCAGCTAGTGGGGAAGGACGTACTGGGGAGATGCAACAGCATGCAAGGCACCTTTGCAAGGCGTTTCCAGGAAATTGCAAGCAGCTCTGCAAGACTACATGCTAGGGGGTTGGAGGATGAGGCCGAGGAGATAAGCAGGCACAGATTACAGGGGACCTTACGTGCCATGCTAAGGAGTTTACGTCTAATAAATTGCGAGCCATTCCTAGAGGGAGTAGTAAAATCACTGAGCAACCCTCAATACAGAGCGTGAGGAAAGGAACGAGAGTCAGTGTTGGTGCCAGCAACAATTATACATCCAGATTACAGCACACCAGTGCCCCAGACACTGTGGGGAATACAGGTGATCGGACATCCTGGGGACACAGATGAACACATCTTGGTTAACTGATGAGCACCTGGTGCCCGGAGAGGGGGTGGAAGCAGAGGTCTGTGGTCAGAAGTGGGGCTGCGTGGGCAGCAGAGGGATGCTGCCAGTGGTCAGTAAATCTCTCCCAAGAGGTATGTTGGACAAAACTCCCCTCCTCTCACCAGCCCAGCCACACAAGAAAACAGACGACGAGAATTCATCACCTCGGAAGCCAGCAAAGATAATCTTCTCTTATCAGTTAATGAGAACGCTCTTCAGGAACTGGGCATAAAAGTGAATCTATTACAAACACCGATCCCAGACGTGAGGGGACATGCAGCAGCATCACAAACTCCCATGTTTTTAAAAAAAAAAAAAAAAAAGAAACCGTACTCCATAAATTCCAGACACAATTAGAAATTCAAAGGTAACAAAGTCATAGCTGGAGAAGGAAGGAAAAAAATATTGGTTCTAGAAAGATGGTTAGCATGAGGAAATATTAATATTGATTTCTCCTTTCACAGCAGCAAGGATAACCAGGCTGGACTGGTGACTCAATTAACACACTGGATTTCAACCTGAGCGCCAAAAGCAAAGTTGGATGTGCTGAACATGTTAAAATTCTGCTCAAATCAATTTAAAATAATTTCCCCTTTTCTTGTTTTGTGATGAGTTTATTAACAGACTCAATGAAAGAATTATTCAATCCCTACAACCCATCTGCAAGGGAGTAGGCTACAAGCCCAGTGCCCCAGGTCCACTAATGGGAGAACAGGAGCATGGAGGGGGTCCCAGCAAGGGAGACAGAGATGAGAAAATGTGCACCTGGTTGCCCACTCCCTCCACACATCCCGTGATGCCCCCGGGTAACAGCAAAGCTGGGACGTGAGTGGTTTCATTGACGGCAAAATAGTCTTCGTTTGGGCATCAGTGTGGATCAGCGTGGTCCATGATAAGCAGGAATACACCCAGAAGACAAGAACTAAATTTCACACTTTGTGACAGCCAGTGTGTCACCACATTCAGACTTGAAAGAAATTATGAAAGAAGGGAGGTGGATACAAGGATATAAAAGGAAGAGCAAGCATTAGGGATCTTCTTTCTCCAACCCAAATCCAACTCAAAACAGTAGCCAAGTCCATGAATTCTCCTCTTAAGTAGCTACTTTGTTATCTCTGCCACCTCTTTTCTGGTGCAGGCCTCCACGCCATCTCCCCCAGATCATCTGGAAAGGCTCCTTATCCATCAGCCTGGACAAGTCCTGTGCCACCTCATCCATCCTCCTTGGAAGATTGTCACCGGAATGGCATGTCTAAAGCAAAGCAAAGTAAGAGCTCTTGCTTAACATTCACCAGTGGCCCCCACGGCAAACACAGCCTCGTCTGCTGCCATCCTAATCTGCCCCCAGCCTGCCCACTGGGTCCTCTTGTGATCCTGGTGGACTTTAGTCCCCAGAGCACATGCATGCGGGCTTCTCTCTCCTCCACACCCAGGCTCTTGTTCACTTGGCCTGCAGTGCCCTCCTCCTGCTCATGCACCTGGCAAAGTCCTGTCCGTCTGCATTAGTCAGGGAAGCCTAGCTGCTGTAACAAACAGCCCCAGCCTCAGGGCCTCAACACCATGAAGGTTTGTGTGCTCCCTTCACCACTCAGTGCAGGTTGGCTGGGGGGGTCATTCAGGGATAAGGGGTTTGACATCTCAGGGCCTCAGAGTACTCCACTGCATCTTCTGCAGCCAGCTGGCAGGTAAAGGAAGAGACACCTGGAGGATTGGAGGGAGGGTGTATGGGCCAAGCCCGAGAGGAGGGGAGGCTGGTATACATCATTTCTGCCTGCATCCCATTAGCTGGGAAGTGGACTGTATCTGTGTGCCTTGTGGGAAAAAGGAACTATTCAGAACAATTAGCCTGTGTCTGCGGCAACATCTTTTCAGGGCCAGGCAGCACGTGATCTCCTTCTGAAGCCTCTACTGCCCGCCCGCCCCACCCAGCTGCACTAGGGGATCTTTCTTCTCTGTTACAGCCACCAGACGCTAGGAGTACTGAAACGCTGGCTAAGTCTTCACCTATGTACCCCCACACCCCGACCACCAAAATGAGCCATAGTGTGTGTTTGGAAAATACTTATTTGTCTTTAAAATACTGGAGCAAAGTGAGAGGAAACAGGACAGAGTTATGCATATGGGGATGGGGAAAGGAGAGAAAGAAGTGAACTTTTTCTTGTAGCCGCCTCCAACATGGGTAGGTGCTTGATAAATAGGTGTCCAAATGAGTGAATGAATACAAGGAATGAATGAGCAAAGTGAAGGAAAAAGAGAGCGTTTGCATTACTTAAGGAACAATAACATTTTATCCAGTTCATTGGTGTGTCAGCCACTGTGCTCAACTCCTTTTATCTGTTATTGTTTTTAGTGCTTGACCATAATCCCATGAGGTAGGTGCTGTTAATACTGCTGAGAGGGAGCTGAGATTCAGAGAGGATGTTCCAGATCACTCCCCCAGACACTGATGCAATCAGGATTTGAACACAAGCCTCCCACACCTGAGGGTAGACAGGATGACAGAGGACGTGAGTCAGAAAGAGGATATTTCTCTAAAACTGGGTACATGTCAGGGCAGGCAGCCAGGGGTCAGTCAGAATGCCCCAGAGCCTGGCAGCAGAACAGATGGGTCACACTGCATTCTCTGTGATTCCGAGAGAAGGCCCTTCTTCCAGGTGCCCATGAACCTGGCCCCATTCTCTCACTGGAACCAGGCGGGATGGTGGTAAACAGATGTATGGTAGCACATCTTCCTCCCATGCAGAGCAAAGCACCTCAGCCATCCTGCCCAAATCCTGCAGGCGGGGATCCATCTGTGAGCAATGCTCCACGCATCCTGCCCAAATCCTGCAGGCGGGGATCCATCCGTGAGCAATGCTCCACGCATCCTGCCCAAATCCTGCAGGCGGGGATCCATCCGTGAGCAATGCTCCACGCATCCTGGGAAAGCACATGAGAAATGTTGGTATTCAGAGCTGTGTTTCAAGTTGAAATTAGAAACACTTACATATTAATTCATATTCTCACCATTTTTGTTATTACTTTTGAGCACTCAAATTATTTGTGCCCTGATTTTATGAGGGCCCTAATCTTAAGCTCCGAGGGCCTTAAAATTGTCATTCAGACTAAATTAATAGCAGTTTTACTGGCTCATTATTTTTGACATCTGGTTGGAAGTGCAAAGCAATAACTATTAGGTAATAATCGTAGTAGGCTCTGATTAGAAACTAATAACGTTAGCAATAAACTTTAAACGTGGTTGCCATGAAGCTTGATCCAAAGAAGAGGACACTGGGCCGCTCCACGTGGAGAGAGGCTGGGCAGAGGTGGAACCCACCTCCCCAAGCCCACAACGTCGGACCACCTGGCGTCTGTAACTGATGTCGGCAACGACGGGAGCTGATTCCGTAACAGGAAAGAAAAATGACAGTAGACAAAAATGGCACAGCTTGAATGGAAATATAGCCAAAGAAATACTCTGTATCTCCCACATTTCCAAATAATTCACAAAGATTTCTAATATTTTTCTCTTAACATTTCCTCTCCTTCTTCAACAAATGCACACAAAGCTGCTCCTGCGTCATAATTACCGATATTTATTGAGCACTGACTGCGGGCCAGGCCCTCTTCTAAGCACTCCACACGCATCATTGTGTGCGATCCCCACAAAAATCTTACAGGGCTGATGCTCTTATTATTCCCATTCACTGACGGGAATCTGGGACACAGAGAGGGAGAGTCACGGGTCCCAGGTCACACTCAGTAGGGCGCCTCCCAGCAGTCCTGCCCACACCCCTTAACCACTATACTCACTGCTGTGTTGGCTGTCAGTTTTCAACAGGTGTTTGCTGAGCACCTACAGTTTGCCAGGCACTCTTCCATGAGCCATGGGGGAGGGAGACAGCAAGACAAAGAAATGCACGCAGATGCCAATCCACTGCCTGGATGATTGCAATAGCTTCCAAACTTTGGACCCTCCTCCTTCTGGCTTCTCCCTACAAAGCAGTGGGGGATCCTGTGAAAATGTAACTCAAGTTACGTCACTCTTGGGCTGGGAACCCTCCTCTAACTTCCAGTCCCACTCATAATAAAAGGCAAATCAGCAGAATGATTCACGTCCTTCCAGAGCTCCCTACCCTGTTGCCTCTTTTCCCACTGCCCTGTCAGTCCAAGCCAGCCCCGTAGGCAGACCTGCACCTCATACCTCAGGGCCTTTGCACTTGCCATTCCCTCCACCTAGAACACTCTTCCTGCAGTGCTTCTCCCATGATCTCTGTTTCCTGGCTCTTATCTCCTTCAGATCTTGCTCAAATGTCACCTTACAGTGAGGCTGTCTCTGAACACCCCTTTTAAAATTGTATACTCCTTCCCCAGTGTACATCCATTCCCTTTCTTGTTTTTTTTTCCTCCATGGCACGTTCCACCATCTAGCAAATGATATGTGTCAGTTAGCTGGCTGGCTGGTAAGTTTTTGGTTAGTTAAATTGTCTATATTCTTCCCATTAAAATATGTTCCATGAAAACAGCAGAGTGTGTCTGTTTTGTCTATTGCTGTATTCCCGGTGCCTGGAATGATGTCTGAAACATAGTAGGCACACAGTTCACATCTGTTGAATGAATAATCGCACCCCACCCTCAGGGATTTTACCTGTTTAGAAAAGCAAGCTATACTCTCCTCAGCCTCTGCCCAGAAAACAACCGACCTTACAGATACCACACATAAGCCAACACTACAGGGCACGTCCCAAGCAGTCTAGGGAGCAGCGCCTGGAGAGGGTGCAAACTGGAAGTCATGTGAGTCAACAGCGGCATAAGATCTTCCAAGTGGCAGGATGGAGAAAGTCTCTTGGGAGGAAATACAGAGCTGAGCATAGAAGAAAGAGCTCACACCTGGTTAAACCCCAGCATTGCTACTTATTACCTCTGGGCTTGTTCCCTTGAGCCCTTGAGCAGGTTATTCAGCCTCTCTGAGCCTCAGTTTCCTCGTCTGCAAAACAATGATATTGTCCACTAGGTAAAGTTGCTGTGGAGATGAAATGGAATAATGCCTGCAAACAGCCTAACTCCACCCTCACAGAGAGTGCTAAACAGTGTGAATTCTACTTTCCCTTCCTCTTAAAATGTTAGAGGAGTTGGAAAAGGTGAGAAGGGGTGGGTGGGCTCTTTGCAACGATATCCACATGCACAGAAATATCCTCAAATGACAGCCAACACTTCGGGCAGACCCAGTTGGCCTTGAAAGATGACAGAAATTCAAATATGGGAGTTGAATTTGTTTCCTGAAAGAAAACATCTCCCCAAGAGTTTGGCTGATCTCCTCCATCTGCAATGAGAACCCCACAAATCCAGACAAGCTGAATGCCAGCAGGAGGTGTTAAGCCACAATCTCAAGTGTCATCTGTAGCATCGTTTTGGCCTCATGGGATACCAACGTTTTCCCCAAGAGTGTCATAGCTGAGTGTGTTATGTCACCAGCCACATCAAAGTTCCTCTAGGGTGGAGATGGGGTCCCGTCCCTCTTGTGTATAACTAACAACTTCCATGCATACAGCTTTTACACAGACATCAGCTCAAAAACAACCCTATGAGGCGGGCATGAGGAACAGGGGTCAGGATTAAGCTCCCGCTTTACAGATAAAGAAACTGAGGCTTAGAGTAATTCAGTGTCTCATCCATTCCCCCAGGTCTACCAGGTGGCTGATTCAGGATGAGTACCTAATCGCTCTGACTTAGATCTAATGCCTGTTTCACTACGTAACGTAACATCTGTATATCTCAGCACTCAATTGTCCTAGATGTGAACCAAACTGAACTGATGTGCAGAAAAATTGCCTGATAGTTCTATTGCTGTCCATTGAAATGCACTGGATGCTGGGAACTGTCTTAGTTACGTTGCTTACACTATTTGCTCTAAACTTCAACACAACCCTGTGGGTATTACTGCCCACCCCTATAATCCCTTTTAAAGATAGGAAAATAGAGACCACGAGAGGTTAAGTAATTATATCAGGATCACACAGCTAGAAAGTGATAGAAGTGAGACACAAAGTGACCCCACAAGCAGACTGGCCACTGTGCAGGGACACCACTTGATGCTCTGCAGCAAAGGACCAACTGGGGAAATGAGGGACCCCTCCTCTGTAGTCTCTGAAGGAGGAAAGGGAGCTCAATGCCATGACCACTGGATCCCTTTCCCTGAAAGTAGGTGGTGTAAACTACTGAACTGGATTTGAATGTCAGTTCCACAAGGTAAAAGATCTTGGTCAACTTACCCAATCTTTCTAAACTTTGGTTTCCTAATCCATTAAATGCGGCTACTGCTACATACCACATAAGATTATTGGGAGAATTCAGGGAAATAATCAATGCAAACCATTAAGCACTGGGGTGCGGAAGGTGCTCGATCCCCTTTCTCTCTTCCGACTTAAAAGAAAGGATAACACTGCACTTTGTGCAAGAAGAATGAGGGATGAGAGGAGGTTATATTGAGCAGGAGTCTCTGGAGATGGCCTGAGGAGAAGCGGGCTGGGAACTCTGAGAGAAAAACCAAGGAGGATGGCAGGACAGGGGAGGCAGCCAGCAGAGGAGGCCTGGAGATGTGATTTGTCTCCATCATCCCCCAGCAGCAGGGCCCAAGATTCTGAAGTTTCCAAACTTCCCTTTTGGCAACTTTCATTACGGTCTGTCCATACTCAGGCAAGAGACGCACACAGGGCCCAGCTTGTCCCGACCCGTCTCCCCACAGAAACCAGCCAGGCGTCCCTGCCACGTCACAGTCTGGAAGCTATGGCCTTGAACCCGCTGTCCCCTGCAAACTGACCTCCCTCCTGATGGCTCTGCCTCCAGCCTCTTACGTTATTCCTCTTCACCAAACTGCACCTCTATTTCGGTTTGAGGCAGCTTTGTTCAATAGCTGGGGGGGGGAGTGCAGATAGACAGAGGCAGGTGGGGCAGTGAGGGGGCCATTGCTGTCTTCTGCAAGGCAGCATCATCACCTGTGGATGTGAAGGACAAGAGCCGGCAGGGGCTTGAGCTGTCCCGCTGGCTTTCAAGGCTGCTTTGCTCTGTCATCACCATATCCCACCCCCCACCCCCCACCACCATTTAGCAGACAGCCGCCTGCCTGTCCGTGTGTGGGAAGGCACATCCCTCTCCCGAAACCTGGCATCAGTCCAGCTCACTAGTCCCCGGGCTAACGTACATGGCTGATGTACACAGCTAATTATGAGCGTTTCTGGTCCTATTTCCCTCCCTCAAAGCTGCCACATTTAGTGTGGCTTATTAAGTACCAGCTATGTTGACAGTCCCCAGGTCCCTTTAGGGCCAAATTGGAGCCTCCAACGGGCCGTTACATGCAGACATGAGATGAAAATCAGCGGCCCTGCCAGGATCGTGGATCCACTCTTCAGCAAGACTCTGACACCTTTTGCATTGCAGTTTGTGAAAGCAACAGCTTTTTGCAAAACCTTGACAAATGAAGACAAACGGACTGAAAACAAATCCTCTATGAGGGTTTATAGTCTATAGTTGGTCCTACCAAGTAGTGTTGCTCCCTCCCCTCCTCCACGCCACCCTGACACTCAACCCTTCCCTAGCACTGCAGCACAGGGAGCCTGGGCCACAGGACAGAGGGGGGATGGAAGTGGAAATAGAACAAGGCTGTCACAATCAGAAAGCCCTGGGCTGAAATTCTGACTTCATTTACAACAAATACTCATCTGTCTCTCTCTGGGTCTTAGTATTCTAGCTGTAAAATGGGGGACAACATCATCCCAGACTGTGGTTGTGGGGATCAAAGCCCAGAATTTGGGGGGAAAGGCCTAGCACGGAGCCTGGCACTAAGTAAGCACATAATAAGTTACCTTTCTCCCAGAGCCACAAAAAGGGCTGTTGAGAAAAACGTTGAAAGAGATGAAGCAGTAGATGTCCACTCAGCTGTAGATCAATGGACGTCACAAATCCTGTTAGCAAAGGGCCCAACTCTGAGACAATGGTGGTCAGTTGGTTTCCTGGCAGTGAAATCTTAGCTCTAGCAGTCTGTTAATTTATCTTGGTGGGAATCCTGGGAATCCTCCCATCAATATATATCTCCCCATCTAATCTATCAAGGTGCTAAAATTCCTCCACAAGAGTTTCACTATAGAGTCACAGCAGAGCTCTCTGGGGAAAGAGACCAAAGAACTACAATTCTAAGGCACTGATGCAGTAGCTTCACCCCCATTTCCCAACCTGTCATGACTCCGCATTGCCCTCAGGATAGAGGGCAAAACTCCTTGATAGAGATTTTGGTGCTCTTTAAAATCTAACCCCAGTATACGTTTCCAGACTCAGCTCTCCCAACCTTCACGACACTATTACAACCATTATACCACTTGTCTCGCAGTCATTCTCCAAACCTGCCATGCCCTCCCACAGCTCCTGGCTTATACTGAGACACCCCTCTCCTGCTTGTCGAACCCAAGCATAGGTCCCAGGCCAAACCCTCAGAATCCCTGCAGGCAGGGCACACCTCTGGCCGGGGCCAAGGAAAGGAGGGAAGGGAGAAGGAGACGGTCATTTCCTGAACACCATGTCCCAAGCACTGTGTGGATGAATCACAAAGATGTGCTGATGTCATGTTAATCTTCAGAACAACGTTCTGAACTGTGTGTTACCTCAATTATGTAGGAGAGAGAACTGAGATGTAAAGACGTTCAAGTAACTTCTTGCCCAAAGTCACATTGTTAGAAAGTGTTAACAGGGAGATCTGACCCCAAAGCCAGGGCACTTACCTTCCCATTACATCACACTGCCTCCCCTCACTGGGTTGAGCATTTCAAATGCCTGCGATGGATAATCACAGTTTATGGTCTCATGGCCACCTCTGGCTCTGGGCTCTGGCTTCTGAACTCACTTCCTCGTGTCTGCCCAGTGTCCACCCAGGTGAGTAACTCAGCTCATCCTTGCTTCTCCCTCCCTTGACCTCTAGTGCCAACCAGTCCCAAGGGCATTAGACTTTACTCAAGTCATCGAGCTCATGGGAGGGGTTAGCTGGGAACCTTCCTTGCCAAGAGTGTCTGCCTGTGGTTTGTAGGTTAGAGCAGAAAGGAGGGAAAGTGGCTGCTGGTGAAAACAGAAGTCACCATGGCTCAACTACATGGCAATGCATGGCAAGGAAGTGGGAAAACAGAACAGGAACATTTCAGGATCACTGAATGCCCCTCTCTGGCCAGTCATCCTAAGCCTCCTTCACGAGTCCTCCTTCTCTACTTGCCCACTGTTCTGTCCTGCCCCTTCTGGCCTCTCCACTCCAAGTCTGCTCCATGCTTCTTACTCTCTTTGCACAGGGCTCCAGGCTCCTACTGATGGCTCCCACAGTTATATCTCCTTCACTCCAGACCTGTAATTCCCAGTGCTACTCGATATCTTCTCCCAAATATGCCAGAGGCACCTAAAACTCAACAACTCCAAAATCAAGCTTGATAATCCTTCCTTCTCTTCAACAAAACACTTCTTCCTAATTCCCTTCTCTTATACGGCAACATCCACTGAGTCATTCAAATCATAAATCTAGGAGTCATCCTTGACCCCTCCACCTCCTTCCTCACCCATATCCAATCAGTCACTGAGTTTTGCAGATTAATATGCCTGTTTTCAATAATCTCCCCTCTATTCCAGAAGCACTGCTGTAACTCAGGACTTAACTCTCAATTGGTCTCTCTGCCTCCTGTTTCACCACCTCCATTTATGAGTCTCAGTGATGTTAGGGTCATCTTTCTGAAATGCAAATCTGATTTTGGACTCTCCTACCCAAATCCATCAGCATCTCTCCACAGCTTTCAGAATACGGCTCAAACTCCTTAGATCCACACACGATACCCTCAAGGAGCTGACCACACCTGCCTGTGGAGCCTTGTTTCCTATGACTCCCTTGTCAAACAGTATGATTCACAGTTCCCCAGTCCCCAAGCTGCTTCATACTTTGTGTCTTTGCACACATCACTCTCTCTGCCTCGGATGCCTCTCTCACCCTGCCCCTGCCCTTCATTTGGCCAACTCCTACTCATTCTTCAAACCCAGTTTAAGGATGACCTCCTCTGGAAAGCCTTGAATGGTGCCAGTATGATTTAGAAGGCTCACCCTTATTTCCATAACTGTAGGTTCACTTTTGCCATAGGACACATTACACCTTCCTGTCATCTGCTTTCACACTTCAAAAAAAACAAGGGTTCCATTTGGTTTGTCTTTGTATTCCTTCTGAATATCACAGTTCCTGGCACAGGGCCAATTAATACATGTTTGCTGAATGGATGAAAGAGTGAGTGAATGAATTAATAAATGAATGAATCCTGGGAGCATCTAAAAACTCCACTAAGGTCAACATTTCTGAAAGAAATGTACAGACAGCAAAATTGCTATTTTTTTAAATATGTACTCACAGCTGCCAAAACTCCCAGGCAATTCCCCCTTCTCCATTAAGCAGGTTAAATTGGGCCTCTGGCCACACTGGCCCTTGCAGGATGGAGAAGAGGAGTCTTTCTAAATGCATGTCCTCTCTTGGTTTTCTTTGCTGCAAAAACAATTCAATGCATCGGGGGAGAAGCGACTTGAGAGCACCTCATGCAGGAAGGTGGCTTCCCTCATCTAGAGTCATGAGAAAAGATACTTCTCAGATTTGGAGGTATAGAATCCCCTTATGATTTTCCTAAAAGACTTCTTAGAGTCACCCCCAGACTTTCTGATTCAGTGGGGAGGGGCCCAGAAAACCCATTTGTATCGAGCAAACGGCATCACCAGTGGTTCTGACACAGGTGCTCTGTGAATCACACTTTTTAAACACTGCTTTAGGTATTTAGAAAACAGTCCTACCCATTCCTAAGGCAAACGTAATTTGCTGTGATTTCAAGGCCCACTCTGGGATGCAGTGCTCGGAAAACCGACTGTATTTGATATTCTGTTCAGGACTAATGGGAGCAATCACTTCTCCTCTGCTTGGAGAGCCCATTAGGACAGCGGCTGAGATCGGTATTTAGAAGACCAAGATGCATTTGGAATCTCATTTACGACTCCTCCCTGTAGGGATACTCACAACAATTCCACTGCAGAGAGGGAGCGGGCGTGTGCCTGCCACGTGGACTCACTGAGCCTCTCATCTTCCGCAAACACAGACATCCTTGGGTCTCCTAGTTCACCATTTGGGTAAAAGTTAACCCAATCTTGAGTAAAGTAAAATCTAGAAATCTCTGGAGCTTAGCTTTCCTCCAACTTCTATGGGTTTTCTGTTTGTTTGCTTCTTCATCTGTCTGGTTTATTTGTTTGTTTTTAGTGATGATGTGTGAACAGATACAGAGTTGAGCCCCAGCCCCTCCCCAGCTCAGAATCCAGGAGGCTCTTCCCCAGGCAGCCCCAGGCTGCCGAGTCCAGTTCTTTTACTTGCAAGCATTCAAACTCCTTCAGAATCCCCAGTCCAAAGAATATGTGCATCCAAAAATCAAATTAATAGAGTAAATTATTTGCAGCGATAATAACACACAGTAGACACTCCCCACTGTGCTTAACTAAAGATTTCCAACCATGACAACCCATGGATGCTGGTGCTTAACTCTGAAGTCAAAAGAAATGACAGGAGGGGAAACTGAGCCAGGAGGAAAGAGCTAACATAAAGCACATGTGTTTTCTATTTTATTCTACAGTGAGAGGAATCTTTACTCATCTACCTTTTAAATCATGGCAAAATTATTCCTTTCTGGAGTTTAGGCCTCTTTGTCTACTTTCAACAAGAAAACAGGCTTTGTTTTGGTTTGCTTTTTTTTTTAGGGTTTATAGTTCTACTAGGACAAACAGATTAGCATAAATGAGATTATTGAACCATCATATAGTCAGAGCTTTCTGAGAAAATCAATTGTATTCCCAATAATAGCAATATTCAAAATCTTTATATTTCCACTTGAGGCTCCAACACAGGTCTTTCACCAGATCTCTGAATGACTGTTTCTATGGCAAAGCAACCACACTGGCAATTGCTGTAAGTAATAGTACCAAAACAGTGTGTGAGATCTTCCTACGTGCCAGGCTCTATTTGAGGGTATCACTTATATGACCACTCAGTCCTTACCCCAACCCTACAAATTTTACAAATGCAGAATCGGAGGCCAGAGCAGCCACTGAATTTGCCCCAGTTCACAGAGCTAGTAAGCAGCAGGATTGGGAGTCCAACCCAGAAGGTGGCACCTCAGCCCTGTTCAAAGCCCCAACTCTCCACCGCCTCTGGGGGACTGAAGGTCATGCCTATGCTGGAGGGTTCATAATACCATCATCCCTAGACTTTCACAGAGAGGAGCAAGTTTAAGATATGGGTTGTAGGCCCAGCTTTTTACCAAATCTCACAGTGGACTGTATCCTAAGAGAGGCATTTTGATAGTTTCCCTATACACAAAGATAATAGTAGGAGTCCCACCTCCTCCAGAATGTTGAAATGGAATTAAAAGAGCAGAAAAGTGTGATCTACAAATTGAAATCTAGCTCTTAATAAGTCACTATCTTCACCACCTCAAATCCTCTTGAAAGTATACCTTTTTTCCCAATTAACCAATTAATTGGTTAATTTAATGGAAATGGGGAGGGAAAGAGGGAGAGAAAGAAGGGAAAGAGGAAAGAAGAAGAAATTAAGATAAAAACAAAACCCTACAATGAAGAAATGACAGAACTGAGATTGGAACCAAATCCCTCATACTCCAAAACCCAATTTGAGAAGAAATTATATTATATGCCTTCTAATTTAGATTTTTTGGTAGTTTTTGAAAACTCTTTTCTTTGAACATTTCAGAAGAAATCTCACCTTTGGAATGTGTTACTCACATCATGGGCATATCAGAGGAACATGGGGGATAGTAACAATCATCTCACAAAAGATATGCTCAACATAGCAGAGGGATTGTGGTTAGTTAGATAATGTTGCTCCGTGAAGACTTGCCTGATAAAGATGCACACGAAGTGAAAAGAGGTGGCGTTCTCCATTTAAGAGCCTTCCTCATTCCCCGCCCTACCTCAGGTTTGCTGTTTCTGCAGGGAGAATAAGGCCACCCCTCCAGAGAAAACGGCTGCCGGGAGGCCACCCATGGCTCTCATGAGGCCATGCATTATTATTATTGGTGTCCCTTTTGTCTTCATCATTTTCATTATTTATTAGTGGCCCTGATCTTATAGTGAGTCAAGTTCTCTCTGGAAGTAATCTGTTCCCCCAGATGTCTGAGTGAATAAAAACTTCCTCCTCTTTGAGTAACTGTGGGGTTTTTTGGCCAATATGCATACCACTCTGTTACAGTTGCCATTTCATGAAAAGATTAAACCTAACTGTTTCACCTGCAGAAGGAGGAGGGTCAGAAAGATGGCGGCTGCCTCTTCTCTTACCCCTCGATAAAGCTTCCAACACGTGAAAGAGACAGTCGAAGTGAACTAGGAGAAACGCCGAGCAAGTAAATGAAAGCCCTGCCTAGGAAGAAACAATCATTCATTTCCTCAGGAACAGCCCGCCCCCACCACAATAAAGTGCAGAAATTGTAGGTTCAAATGTCCACTGGGGCCAGGCAGATGACAAAAACTAGTGACTCAGACCAGTGAAGACCTGGGGACACTGCAGGTAGCAGGGACATTGGTATGCCATCTCTAACCGCAGTCTGAGTGTTGCCAAACTCTCAGACTTTTCAAAAAAATCAAGAAATTGAGATTTTGATATTAAATATCCCAACTTTCAAATTTGGCAACTATTTTAAATTAATAAACTGTGTGGGCCAGGAAATCCCATTTTCTGGTCAGATACGTGGTAGGACCTCGCATGAGCATCTGCTGAACTGAAGGGGCATTCAGTCCATCAGTGACTCATAGTGATTTGTGGCATGGACCGGAATCAAATGCATAACAGTATTTGAGTGCTCTTGATATTTAAAACCCTCAACTTAATGAAATTATCTTAGAAATCTCAAATGCATGCAGCTACTGGAAAAAGAATGATACTCTTCCTCCCTCTCTGCAGGGTGGTGGTGGTGATGGGGGTGGGGGCGTGACAGTTAACTTCTCCGAGCCTCACTTTCTTCGACTGTAGAACAACAGGACAATATTTACAGAAGAGTGGCAGGGGTTAAAAAGTGATACAAAAAACTCGGGCAGAGTAGAAGCCTTGTGGTAGATACTCCATAAATCTTAGTTCCCAGCTTCAGCCAAACAGCTATGTGACCTTGGGCATGTCCCTTCACTTTTCTGGACTTCAAAGGCACAAATGTTGGGTGCCTCTGTGGCTTCTCAGGACATCACCATTCCGGGAGCCCCTGGTGGTGGCACTGCCCTGCTGACATCTTGCTCTCTCTGTAATTACTAGGATGGCATTACTAACCCTGTTACCTCAGAACTGAGATCTGACAAAGGAGTCATTAGTAATTTAACTGTGTTTAAAAAGAAAATATGAAAGATCTCCAGATCTCCACAATGCTATCTAAAGGACGAGAGGTTGTCATTTAAGTTTTGACATAATTATAACATTTAAGGTTAAAATGTGCACCGCTCTATAATCCTTCCTGAATAATTGCAGTGTTCCTAGCCAAACTGGAAGCTGATAATTGACTTGTCTGGAGGTTGCTAGGGAAGCACTAACTGTACAGGATGAGTGTGGGAAATTAAACAATAGGACACGGAAGAGACAGTCATCTCTCTCAGCGAATAGCCCAGTTAACTACGGCAGAGAGGCCGGGGAGCAGAATCCAGCTCCCCACTCGGGTGGGGCACAGGGCACAGGGACGAACACACCTGCAGCTGTGCCTGGGTAAGGACTCCGCTCATCACGCCTCCTCCCATACATTATGCTATTGTTATACTCGATCATCATTGTGTCTCCCCAGATACCAGTCAGTTTTTGCTGCAAAACAACACAAAATCTCAGTGGTGTAACATAATTATTTCTCACTCATGTGCACGTGGGTCTGCTGGTGTGACCAGGCCACAGGTTCAGTCCACTTCACATGTCTCTCAACCTCCTGGGACCAGCAGGCTTCCTGGGGCACAGTCCCTTCATGGTGATGTCAGAGAGCGTGAGGACAGGCAGAAACACACAGGCTCTCTTAAGGCTTGGTGAACATGGATTCTTCTACCCACATTCTACATGCCAGAGCAGGTCACATGGCCAAACCCAACATCCTCCCACTTTGGGCAGGGGAGTGAATATTTGCTGAGCAATAGCCTAGTCTACCACACCCCTTAAGACTTGTGAACCTTTCCGAACAGGGACCATTCTTATTCCCTCCCCAGTACATTGTCCAGCATAGCTCTAGAAAACTTGACTCTCATTCATCCATTAAAATCCAGTCCAATGGTACCTAGTGGTGAAGCTCTCAAGGCAAAAGCAGTGATGAAATGGAAATCCAGGTAGGCAAATTAGCATCAGGGAAGTCTGTTAGAAATGAATAGAGCCCTGGCTCTTTTACTCTTTCCTGGGACGTGGGGTGTAAAAGGAGGGCAGTGCCAAGTCTAAAAGTCCTGGGGCCACAGGCCAGTGATTAAACTGGGCAAAGAAAAACAATGACAATTGCCAGGGCCAAAGTGGTGACAGGACTTGAGAACAGGCAGAACCTCAGTCATCACAGCCACGACGGCAGGCAGGAACAGAACCCCATGAGGGGCCAGGATTCCAGAGCAGTGATGTGCTACCTCTTCAGCTCAGATCTCCTCCTAGTGCCCAGGGCTCGGCAGCATGATGGGGTGGAAAGGCCCTGGGCTTCGTCACTGGAGACATCTGGAACCATTCATCACATCTAGTGACACTGTAGCTTCAGGTAAACTTTCTAATCTCTGAACCTTGATTTCTTCACCTGTAAAATGGGAATAATAGTTTTATAGCTTGAAAATAATCTGAAAGAAGTGCCCATTGTCTATAATCTTGAGGAAGGATATTAATGGACCCAAATTTAAACAAAACACTGTGCAAAAGTGTGAAGCAGGGTATCACCCAGGGAACTGGGAATGGAGGAAGGTGAAAACTTACAGTGGATGTGACGTTTCAGGAAAGAAAGGGGTGAGGACAGGAATATTTATTTAGTGCATGTCATGTTCTTATCTCTATGACAAAATACTATATCATGTGATGTAAATTTGGAAGGAAAGGGTCAACAGCTGGTTATGGTTTTTCTTCTAGCCTCAGGAGGGCCCAAGATTTGATCTTTGGTTAAACCTTTCTTGTAGCACTAACTTAATGAATTTGTAGAGGTATAACAGATCCAAGATATATACTATGAACACATCGAGTGCCCACACCTCATTATTGAGGTTATTTATTGAGTGACCTGCAATTGATGAGTGATTGGTAACTGATGAGTTACAGGTGCACTGAGAATGAGCACTGGTCAGTTACCCCTGAGCAAGGTGTGGCAAGGTGTAAAAGCCACGGTCCCCAGAACTGATTACTCTCTGTGCCCACAGCTTTGTCTTGTGACCATGAAGGTATCGAGCACATAGTGATTTGGAGAGAGTTGGAAGGTTGAGGACCCCCAAGACCTCTGTTGTGCTGTTGACATACGTGCTGTGCTATTGCCCATCTCATATCCTTTCTTAAAGTTAAACTTGATGCTGGTGTCTCATGAGTTCCACACTCAATGTGAACCTCAGACTATTGTTGCTAGTCAGGCAGAGTGGGCAGTGCAATCCTAAACCAGCTCTCAAAAACGGAAAATCACTTGCTGAAGATTACACAGTCGGTTGTAGATATTCTTGATTGCACTTACCTCTATCTTCCTCTCCAACAGAATTCTTCCAGGCTGGGTGCTGCAGGGGGAAGGTAGATCCAGCCCGGCTCAATTGTGTGCCAATCATGGCGGTCTCCTTCCCTTACTGATGATGGCTGATAGGTAGGCAGTGGATCAGTTGGCCAGTGAGACATGAAAGGAGGTCATTAGGGGCTCTTGGGAAATATGCAGTCCTTTCTCTTTTAATAGGGAGACTTTGGAAGAGATACTGTCTTTCTGCCCCTGGGAATCACTGTCTAACTGATACCTGGAAAACAGTGACCATCTTATGAGCAAGAGGGAGCCATCTTGAGGCAAAGATGGCACACTGAGGATGGCGGAATGGAGAAACCCCTTAATGTCAGCATTGAGCTTCTAATTATCTAAGTTTCTTGTTATATGCAATAATAGATTTCCTTATCATTCCAACAAATTTGAGTCACTGTCTTCTCTTACAGCCGAGCGCACCCTAACGCATGGGGTCAGTAAGTGCTGGAGCTGAGGAGATAATGGCTTCCCCAAGCCCCAGGAGGGTACCTGGAAGAGACACTGACCATACAGGATCAGTAATGTTAGTTTGTCATCCTGGGATAATCTGGTCTGGGAGATGGAGTTGAGCCAGGCACCAGGGACAGAAAGTTCCTGAGGGTCAGCACCGAGGATTCCCAGTGGGAGAGCAGAGACCAGAGGAGAGGCAGCCATCAATACAAGTAAGAGTTCTCAGTTCCACCAAGTCAGGCACCTCTGGTGCCACTAATTGGTACTGACCCAATAGCCTAGCACCAGTTTTGAAAAGTCTTAAGTGAATATATGCAGTTCATTTGGGGGAAAATACTGGCATAATATTAGGGCCTATATATCTGGGGATGTTGGACAGGGAAATTCAAAATGTACAGGCTGTAAAAATTCTAGCCACTGGGGACTTTGGAGCCCCTCAAATCACACCCAGGAGGTAACTGCCAAATCACTCTGCACTGCAGGCCAGCTCTGCGCAGGGAAAAATATTTTTCCATATCTTAGATGAGGTCCTGGCCGTATAATTGACTTACACTCCAAATGCAATAATGCAGCATTTGATAGAATTGAAAAGTATCTACTGGTAGTGGAGGTGCTTTTCCACAGGAACATTGGCCAGTATCATCGGGAATAATGGCCGAGTCACAGGTCGATGAGTTGAGTCAGTTGTTTCTGACACTTGCGTATTTGATTTCTATGCCTCCTCAATTCTTAGATGCATAATCCACGTTACCAAACACAGAGAGGGACTCCTGACTCCTCTCCTTTTGGAGACTGTGCTAATTTGAGACACTCTCCCCAGGCACTCGGCACTGGCATGGGCTATGGAGAATGCTGATGATGTATTTCTAAGGAAAGCCCCACAAAGGGGGGCAGTCGCCCAACTGTCTGAGATTTTTGCAGGGCAACAGGCCTGTCAGCAGCCTCAAGGATGGACGGGCTGACCTGTAAAGGTCCCATCCGTCAGCAGTCACTGATTGATGAGAAAGGGGTGAGCTTGGAGAGAGGAGTTTGAAAAGCTTCATTTCAAATGTGACTCTGAGGCAGGGAACTGCTCTATAACCACAAGTTGCTGGAGGGATTTTTTTTTTTTTTTGGTCTTTCTTTTGTATCTTGGTTTTTTATGCACATCAATAGACATGCAGACAAGGTCAAGGAACTTCCTCAGACACTCTTCTACCTGTCTCTATTACACTTCAGTCAGCAGAGGTATCTTTCCAGGGCAGCAATCAAATTAAATAACCTAAGTAGCCATGAATCTCTTCTATAACTTGCACCACTTCTAACTGTCCGCAGCTCTCCTTGTAATGGCTACAGAATAAATCCTTCTCTTTAAGATGGAGAAGCTAGGATCTCCACTTTACCAAAGTGGCGCTTTACTCCTGATGTTTACATTTTTTGAAAGGCTTCCTCCCTCCTTGCACCCAGGCAGAGCATTGAACGTTTGCCTAGAAAGCACTGTGTCACCTTGCAGAGGCAAAGGAAAGGAGTTCTGTGTGCAAATGTTGCCAATCTCAAGTGATGCCCTCTCCATAGGCTGCAACCACAGGATCTTGGCTTGGTCCTAAAAGTCAGACTTGTAGTCTGGTATATTCAGGGGAAAAATAAGGGAACTAGAATTTACTGCATACCTGCCATGAACCAGGCACATTTGGTATATGCTTTTGCAGGTAATTTTCAAGAGGGAGTTAACTTTCAAGAGAAGTTAAATAACTTGCACAAGATAACTAATACATAGAATTCTTAGGTTACAACCGCATCAAGAACTTTCTGTAAATTATCTCATTGAATTCACATATAAACCCTAATCAAGAATTACTCCACTCATTCCCATTCCCGTCTCACAAATGAGGACTTGAGAGATTAAGTGACTTGCCCAGATAGGTGGAAGGGCTAGACTCAAACATAGAAGTCTGATGATAGGGCCACAGGTTCCTTTTGGGTCCCTACACAACCAGGTAAGGGAAGAGCCCAGTTCCCAACTGTGTATGTCTGACCCTGCAGTCACATTCTTTCCACTGTACCACATTCACCTCAGAATGAAGATAATGCAATTGTCTGGATGTTGAGATATATCAAACTCTGCCATGCAAATTCCAGGTACCAGATCTCAAAGGATCGAATGAACATGCAAAGCACACGGAGCTTTCCACACCCATCACTCCACGCCTCTATGCTAGTACTTCTCTTCCCGCACCACTGGCAGCCCCATTGCCCACTCAGACAGGGAGAGTGCTGGAGTTGGAAGGGACCAGAAAGAGGGCATGACTCATGTGGCCTCACACAGCAGGCCACTAGCCACACCATTATTGCAAGCCTTAGTCTTAGTCTAGAGGAGGGCATGGCTCTTTCGTTCTGGCTGGAAGTCAGAATCACCTGTACAGATTGTTTAAAATACAGACCCCAAGGCCTCATCCCAGCCCCCCCAGTCAGACTCTCCAATGTGGGCCACAGGCATCTGTACTTTTAAAAAATCTCCCCAGGGCTTTGGGTGATTTTTTTTATACTTTTGCATTATTTGAATCTTGCACAATGAAAATGAAATCAATTACTCCTCTGTAATAAAATAAACAAATAAAAGTGTCATCTGTGTGTGTGTGTGTGTGTGTGTGTGTGTGTGTGTGTGTGTGTGGTCCCCAAGCTTTCCAGGCTCTGGATATGTGACCAGATTCGAGACCTCCTGGTACCGTTCCATCTATTTCTGGACGTTACTGCTCAAAACTCTTACCCACTGCTTCTGTTAACCCTTTCAATGAAAATCAAAGAAATAACATCCACTCTGACAAAGGAGACCAAAGAGAGAGAAAAATACCTACAATAAAAGTGAATTAAGGTGGGGTCTAAAGTGCAGGAAAGGGTATATACAGGCTTTGAGGTCAGAGAGCCCTGGTTTGAATCCTCACTCTGGCATTGACTGCTAGCTCAGTTTTCTTAGACAAGTAGTTTAATTGCTCTGAGCTCCACTTTCCCATCGATACAATGAAGATCATCATTTCTGTCTTGCAGGACCATGGTGAGTATCAAACACAATAGTGCATGTAGCACATCTAATGCATACTCGATGCCAACAAATGGTAGCTGTTATTATCTTTAATTTCATTGTTACCAAAACTCATATTTTATTAGCATTAATAACCTTTCACTTCCAAGAAATGAATGGGAAGAAAGAAAAGAAGTTTCAGGAGCATTTAAGTGACCAAAAAGCAGCAATTCACAAAGTATTCGGGTACAGAAAGCACTGCAGGTCGCTGCAGACACTTTCCAAGCTCTTCTGCAGCTGTTTGATCCATCTTGCTTTACGCCAAGAGTTTGCAAGACAAGGTTCCCTGTTCCTTCCATAGCTGGTATGAGGCCAAGTACACGGCAGCACTCAGTAACACAATTTTATCTCCTCTCTCTTTTTAGAGCTGCCTTGGGACAATAAAATCAACCACTACCCAGGTAATTTTTGTGGAAGAAAAGCAGCATCAAAGTTGAAAGGTGTGGGGCCGGCCCGGTGGCGCAGCGGTTTAGTCCGCGCTTGGCAGCCCGGGATTCTCCGGTTCGGATCCCGGGCGCCCGCCGACGCATTGCCTGTCAGTCATGCCGTGGCGGCATCCCATATAAAGTAGAGGAAGATGGGCACGGATGTTAGCCCAGGGCCAGTCTTCCTCAGCAAAAAGAGGAGGATCAGCAGTGGATGTTAGCTCAGGGCTGGTCTTCCTCACACACAAAAAAAATTAAAAAAAAATAAAATAAAAAAAGTTGAAAGGTGCTTGTTTAACTTTCCAAAGAAAGAGGCATTGTGATCTTTTCACATTCTGTGGCATGTGTAGAATCAGACGGTATCAAATGGAGAATGTAATGTCATCAGAGAAAGGAAAAGAGAATCAGTCGGAAGGTTCCATCTCCTCCGAGTGGATTAACAGTGGGAATTTGGCTGTTAAAGTCATCTCGTCATATCATGACAAAAGGAGGACATCAGGGAGCTCCTACTGGAGACAGATTCAGAGGAAATCACTCTGATGGATGACAGTGGACTCCAGGAGCACCTGTGGAAAGGAAGCGCTAAATAGCAGGAGGAGGAAATAATAAGGAAGGAATCACAAGACAAAGTGCAGCATGAAAAAGCATCCTTTCGTAAAAAAAAGTAGAGCTTCTGTAAAAATGACATCAAACAAATGGTTACAAAATGGAAAGCCACAGTCTTGGAGCAGACTTGCCATGGAGCAGTCCCAACGGCCCCACAGATCCTGCCCTTCATCTGCAGCTCATCCTATAAGACAGAGTGGTACTCCGGCAGCCTCGGCACTCCTCCAGGTTTTGCTGGGGGGCACGGAGATTCAGTCAAGTTAGGTGCTTTGCTCAGCTTCCCCCAGTAGGAAGGAGAGAAGCCAAGTATCGCTCCTGTCCTCTTCTGTTTGTTCAGATTAGCTTAGGCCCCAGGAGGGAGTTCATCTGAAAACAAAAATTCTCAACTTTCAGTGCAGGTCACCAGCACGGGTGGCCTCTTTGAATAAGGGGCTGAGGAAAGAATGTTCAGCTAGGTGAATGCTAACAGCCCACAGGAAGAAAGATTTGATATCAGGGACAAGGTCAGGGAGTGGGAAGAAGGATCCCAACTAGAGGAGAGAGAAAGCCCAGCTGCACTGATTTTATTGAGAGAGGGAATTGGGGTGGGGCATGCTGCCATGTCATTTTTAATGACCTCATGTCACCTCTTATTGCCCAGGTCCAAGGTAGCCCAGGTCCAGAAAAAGCTGTGAGAGAATCACAGGAACCCAGGACCCAGCCAGGAGGAAGGAGAGAGATATTGAGAAGCCGAAAGTCCAGCCCTTCACGGCTCTCAAAGGAAAGTACTTTTATGCTTAATTGTCTTTCCAGGCTGCTGAGACCCCAACACCTTGAAGCAAGTATTGACGTGCAAGTGAGTCAACAGTGGCCATGGGTAATCGTATTCTTTCCACTGACGTCCCTATTTTGTTTCCAGAGGAAAGAAGAGGAGGGGACTGCTCGCTCTCTTTTGATCTTGAACTTGCTTTAATAACAAGGATAATTTTTGAGGTATCTCTGGTATTTTGGATATCCTGCTCTTTTATTTTTTGTGGGTTTTATTTTCTATCGTCTTGTCCCCAGGAGGAGGGGAAGGTAAATGCCACCTCAGGAAGAAGGTTACAACAGGGAAAGTCCCTGTGAGACAAAAAGGAGGAGTAGGACATGGTCCTTTAGGACCTGAAAGAGGGGGACAGAAAGGGAAAGAGGGGAACTCTCTCCTCTATTCCTTTCCTCTCTCTCCTCTACTTATGTGACCACACTTGAAACAGAATCGCAGACCAATTTTGAGAGAATCCAAGAAAAAATGAAGCTTGTTTTGTGCTTCCCCAGACACAGATGGAAAACTTTCAAGAGCCCTTAGAGAATCACCACATCCAACATGGCACCACTCTGGCCATAGGTAGGAAATGCCACAGTGACAAAGCAAGTCAGAAGAAGGCAAAAGTCATCCTCAGTTCTCCCCAGAGCCAAAGTCGGGGTAGCAGAAATTCCTCAGTGTCGTGCAGGCCTAGAGAAGGTCACCAATGGTATTTGGGACACAGATAGACCGTGACTGACAGGGTTAGGAGGGACCCACTGAGACACATACCCCACCTACAAGCTGTGGAGTGGACCACCCATGGGGGAGGGGAGGCCCGCAGGTCTCCAGCTCAAGGAGGCTACAAAGTGGTGGCCAACCCCATGCCTGAAGACCACGACAGTGCTGCTAACAGTCAGAAGCTAGACTGCCCACAGCAGAGGCCAGCTGTGGGAGGACACCAGCAACGGGAGCCAGCACAGAACCAGCAGAGCTTCACCAGCCATGGGTCGTCAGGGGGTGAAAGCACAGCCCTCCAAAAACCCAGACATAGCCGTCCCCACCCAGTGGGTAGCAGCACCAGAACCCAGTTTTAGACAAGACCAGCCACACTGAAGACCTGTGAAGGACACAGTGGCAACAAGCAGATCTGAGCCCTCATACATAGTTGACACTTAATAAATAATACCCGATTTCAACTGACTCTGTATCAGTTACAGAGCTTAACAGAGGCCTCGACTGTATAAACAGTGTAGACGCTTACTTAAATGCCCACAACAACTAATGCATGCTCGGCACTAACTATGTGCATGTTAAAAACGTTAGGAAGACACATTCTTTTTTTTTTTTAGGATCTACAAAATGATGTTTTATTTTTTTTATTACGGTAACACTGGTTTATAACATTATATACATTTCAGGTGTACATCATTATACTTCTGTTTCTGCATAGATTACATCATGTTCGCCACCCAAAGACTACTTACAATCCATCACCACACACGTGTGCCTAATCACCCCTTTTGCCCTCCTCCCTCCCCGCTTCCCCTCTGGTAACCACCAATCCAGTCTCTGTCTCTCTGTGTTTGTTGTTCTTTTTATCTTCTACTTATGAGTGAGATCATACAGTTTTTGACCTTCTCCCTCTGACTTATTTCACTTAGCATATTACCCTCAAGGTCCATCCATGTTGTCACAAATGACTGGATTTCATGGTTTCTTATGGCTGAGGAGTATTCCATTGCGTACATATACCACATCTTCCCTGTCCATGCATCCCTTGATGGGCACCTAGGTTGCTTCCAAGTCTTGGCTATTGTGAATAATGCTGCCATGAACATAGGGGTGCATATATCTTTATGCATTTGCATTTTCATGTTTTTTGAATAAATACTCAGCAGTGGAATAGCTGGATCGTATGGTAGTTATATTCTTAATTTTTTGAGGAATCTCCATACTGTTTTCCATAGTGGCTGCACCAGTTTGCACTCCCACCAGCAGTGTATGAGAGTCCCCTTCTCTCCACACCCTCTCCAACACTTGTTGTTTCCTGTCTTGTTAATTATAGTCATTCTGATGGGAGTGAGGTGATATCTCATTGTAGTTTTGATTTGCATTTCCCTGATAGTTAATGATGTTGAACATCTTTTCAAGTACCTGTTGGCCATCTGTATATCTTCTTTGGAGAAATGTCTGTTCAGGTCTGTTGCCCATTTTTTAATTGGGTTGTTAGTGTTTTTGTTGTTGAGATGTGTAAGTTCTTTATATATTTTGGAGATTAACCCCTTATCAGATATATGGTTTACAAATATCTTCTCCCAATTGTTAGGTTGTCTTTTCGTTTTGTTGATGGTTTTCTTTGCTGTGCAGAAATTTTTAGTTTAATATAATCTCATTTGTTTCTTTTTTCTGTTGTTTCCCTTGCCCAGTCATACGCGGTACTTGAAAATATGTTGCTAAGAGTAATGTCAAAGAGCGTACTGCCTATGTTTTCTTCTAGAAGTTTCATGGTTTCAGGTCTTACATTCAAGTCTTTAATCCATTTTGAGTTACTTTTTGTGTATGGTAGAATATAATGGTCTACTTTCATTCTTTTGCATGTGGCTGTCCAGTTTTCCCAATACCATTTATTGAAGAGATTTTCCTTTCTCCATTGTATGTTCTTGGCTCCCTTGTCAAAGATTAGCTGTCCATAGATGTGTGGGTTCATTTCTGGGCTCTCTTTCCGTTCCATTGATCTATGTGTCTGTTTTTGTGCCAGTACCATTCTGTTTTGGTTACTATAGTTTTGTAGTATATTTTGAAATCAGGGAGTGTGATACCTCCAGCTTTGTTCTTTTCTCTCAGGATTCCTTTGGCTATTCTTTTGTTATTCCATATAAATTTTAGGATTCTTTGTTCTATTTCTGTGAAAAATGTTGTTGGGACTTTGATAGGGATTACATTGAAACTATACATTGCTTTAGGAAGTATGGACATTTTAACTATGTTAATTCTTCCAATCCAAGATCATGGAATATCTTTCCATTTCTTTGTGCTCTCTATTTCTTTCAACAATGTTCTACAGTTTTCAGTGTACAGATCTTTCACCTCTTTGGTTAAGTTTTTTCCTAGGTATTTTATTCTTTTTGTTGCAATTGTAAATAGGATTGTATTCTTAATTTCTCTTTCCACTACTTCACTGTTAGTGTATAGAAATGCAACTGACTTTTGTATGTTGATCTTGTATCCTGCAACTTTACCATGTTCATTTATTATTTCTAAAAGCTTTTTGGTGGATTCTTTAGGGTTTTCTATGCATAAAATCATGACATCTGCAAATAGTGACAGTTTCACTTCTTCCTTTCCAATTTGGCTCCCTTTTGTTTCTTTTTCTTGCCTGATTGCTCTGGCTAAGACTTCCAATACTATGTTAAATAGGAGCGGTGAAAGTGGGCATCCTTGTCTGGTTCCTGTTTTTAGAAGGATAGCTTTCAGTTTTTCACCACTCAGAATGATATTAGCTGTAGGTTTGTCATATATGGGCTTTATTATGTTGAGGTACTTTCCTTCTAAGCACTTTTTACTCAGAGTTTTTATCATAAATGTATATTGTGTTGTGCCAAATGCTTTCTCTGCATCTATTGAGATGATTATGTGATTTCTATTCTTCATTTTATTAATGTGGTGTATCACATTGATTGATTTGCGAATGCTGATCCATCCCTGGAATAAATCCCACTTGATCATGGTGTACAATCTTTTTAATGTATTGTTGTATTCGATTTGCTAGTACATTGTTGAGGATTTTTGCATTGATGCTCATCAGTGATATTGGCCTGTGATTTTCTTTTTTTGTGTTTTCCTTCTCTAGTTTTGGTATCAGGGTAATGTTGGCTTCATAGAATGAGTTAAGAAGCTTCCCCTCCTCTTCAAGTTTTTGGAAGAGTTTGAGGAAGGATGGGTATTAAGTCTTCTTTGAATGTTTGGTAGAATTCACCAGGGAAGCCATCTGGTCCTGGACTTTTATTTTTTGGGAGGTTTTTGATTATTCCTTTGATCTTCTTACTGATGATTGGTCTATTCAAATTCTCTATTTCTTGATTCAGTTTTAGAAGGTTGTATGATTCTAAGAATTTATCCATTTCTTCTAGATTATCCAATTTGTTGGTGTACAGCTTTTCATAATATTCTCATAATCTTTTGTATTTCTGAGCTGTCTGTTGTAATTTTTCCTCTTTTCTTTCTGATTTTATGTATTTGGGCCTTCTTTCTTTTTCCTTGGTGAGTCTAGCTAAAAGTTTGTCAATTTTGTTTGGGTTTTCAAAGAATCCGCTCTTGGTTTCACTGATTTTTTTTCTATTGTTTTTTAGTCTCTATTTCATTTATTTCTGATCTGATTTCATTATTTTCCTCCTTCTACTGATTTGGGGCTTTGTTTGTTCTTCTTTTTCCAGTTCCGTTAGGTGCATTGTTAGATTGTTTATTTGAGATTTTCCTTGTCTGTTGAGGTAGGCCCGTATTGCTATAAACTTCCCTCTTAGAACCAATTTTGCTGTATCCTATAAATTTTGGCATGTTGTATTTTCATCATCATTTGTCTCCAGGTATTTCTTTATTTCTCCTTTGATTTCTTCCTTGACCCAATCATTGTTCAGTAGCATTTTGTTTAATTTCCACACATTTGTGGCTTTTCTGATTTTCTTCCTCTAGTTGATTTCTAGTTTCACACCACTGTAGTCAGAAAAGATGCTTGGTATAATTTCAATCATCTTAAATTTATTGAGATTTGTTTTGTGGCCTAATACGTGATCAGTCCTGGAGAATGTTCCACATGCATTTGAAAAGAATGCATATTCTTTGGCTTTTGGATGGAATGTTCTGTATATATCTACTAAGTCCATCTAGCCTAGTGTGTCATTTAAGGCCAATGTTTCCTTATTGATCTTCTGTTTGGATGATCTATCCATTGCTGTAAGTGGAGTGTTAAAGTCCCCTACTATTATTGTGTTACTATCTATTTCTCCTTTTATGTCTGTTAATAATTGCTTTATATACTTAGGTGTCCCCATGTTGGGTGCATAGATATTTACAAGTGTTATATCCTCTTGTTGGATTGTTCTCTTGATCATTACGTAGTGCCTTTCTTTTTCTCTTGTTACAGTTTTTGCTTTAAAGTCATTTTGTCTGATATAAGTATTGCTACCCCAGCTTTCTTTTCATTGCCATTTGCATGGAGTATCTTTTTCCATCCCTTCACTTTCAGTTTGTGAGTGTCTTTAGGTCTGAAGTGTGTCTTTTGTATGCAGTATATATATGGGTCTTGTTTTTTTATCCAATCAGCCACCCTATGCCTTTTGATTGGAGCATTTAGTCCATTGACATTTAAAGTAGCTATTGATAAGTACGTATTTATTGCAATTTTGTTACTTTTTTTCTTGGTGTTTTAGTAGTTCTCTGTTCCTTTCTTCTTCTCTTGCTTTCTTCCTTTGTGGTTTGATAGCTTTCTTTAGTACTATGTTTGGGTGCCTTTCTCTTAGTTTTTGTGCACATTTATTATAGGTTTCTGGTTTGTGATTACCATGAGGTTCATATATAATAATCTACATATATATAGCAATCTATATTAAGTTGATTGTCTCTTGAGTTTGACGTCTTTCTAAAAGCTCTACTCTTTAACTCTCCTCTTCCCACATTTTATGTTTTTGATATCATATCTAACCTCTTTTTTGTGCATTTGTATCCATTACCCTCTTATCATGGAACTAGATAAATTTTTCCTATTTGTGGTCTTCTTTTTCCCCCTTAAGTAAGTCCTTTTAGCATCTCTTATAGGACTGGTTTCTTAGTGATAAACTCCATTAATTTTTGCTTGTCTGGGAAACTCTTTATCTCTCCTTCTATTCTGAAAGATAGCCTTGCTGGGTAGAGTATTCTTGGCTGTAGGTTTTTTCCTTTTAGCACTTTACATCTATCATGCCACTTCCTTCTAGCCTATAAGGTTTCTGCTGAGAAGTCAGCTGATAGCCTTATGGGGTTTCCTTTGTATGTAACTTGGTGCCTTTCTCTTGCAGCTTTTAGGATTCTGTCTTTATCTTTAATTCTGGACATTTTAATTAGGATATGTCTTGGTGTGGGCCTCTTTGGGTTTATCTTTTTTGATGCTTTCTGTGCTTCCTCTACCTGGATGTCTGTTTCCTTCCTTAGGTTAGAAAAGTTTTCAGCTATTATTTCTTCAAATAGATTCTCCACCCCTGTCTCTCTCTTCTCTTTCTTGCACATCTATGACATGGAAGTTAGTGAACTCGATGTTATCTCAGAGGTCCCTTACTGTCCTCACTCTTTTTAATTCTTTTTTCTTTTAGCTGTTCAGCTTGGGTGATTTCCTCTAGTCTTTTGTCCACCTTGCTGATCACTTCTTCTGTATCATCTACTCTGGTTTTGAGTCCCTCTAGTGAATTTTTCATTTCTGGTATTGTATTCTTCATATCTGATTGGTTCTTTTTTATATTTTCCAATTCTTTGTTGACGTTCACATTGAGTTCGTCCATTCTTCTCCCACAATCAGTGAGCATCCTTATGACTTTTTGTTTGAAGTCTTTATCAGGTAGATTGCTCATTTCTGTTTCATTTAGTTCTTTTTCTGGGATTTTGTCCTGGGGAATGTATTCCTTTGCCTCCAAATTTTGCCCTTTTCTCTGTGCTTATGTCTATGTATTAGGTAGGTCAGCTATGTCTCTTGATCTTGGAGAGGTGGCCTTATGTAAGAGATGCCTTATGAGGCTCAGCAGTGTGCTTCCCTCTCATCACCAGTTCCAAATGTCCCAGGAGTGACCCCTGTGTGGACTACATGTGTCCTTCTGTTGTGGCAGAGTTGCTCTTAAAGCAGGTGCCTGGCGAGGCTAGGCTGTCCCCCTGGCCAGCTGGTTGTAATGCTCAGTTGTGTGTGGCTGCTATGTACCCTTCAGTCACTTTATCGGGTGTGGGGAGCCCTCAGCACAGTTAGCTGCAAGGTCTAATAGCACATTCCTGTTGCAATTTTTCTGTTAAGTGAGTATGCCCCCAGCGTGGCTGGTTGTTAGGCTCAGGGACTTACAATTGCTGTAGGCCTCCAGCCTACGAGGCTCTTGTCAGCTCTCTCAGGATTGCAGTTGGGTGGGGCTGTGCCCAGGCAGGAGAACACCCAATTGCTTCAGGCTGGAGGGTGGGGTTGGTCCCCTATGTGGCTGTTTGAGAAGCACAAGTCTTCTGCAGCTAATAAGCCTGACCACCCACAGGACCACACACCCCATCAACACAGTCCTGCCCTGTGTATGCACCCCAACTCCCCAAAGCAGACCCAGTCACCCCACTGCAGAGGTCCCGCACACTCCACCCACTCTTCATGCATGCCCTGCCCCACAGAGGTGGACCCACTTGCCCAGCTGTAGAGGATCCAGGGATCCAGCCTATGCAGGCCCACAAGTTGCCCAAGGCTTGCTGTTGGGTGGGGACCAGTCCCTAGGGAGGGCTGCCTGCCCTGGCTGAGCTGGATTAAATTGGCGCTCTAGAGTTTGGGGAAGACCCTGGGTCAGCAGGCCAGGGAAAGGACTCCAATTGTGTCTGTCAGTGTCTGTGTCAGCATGCTGGTACGAGGTCACTATAATGGCAGTCACCAAAGTCTCAGTCACTGGAGAGGCCTCACTTCTCACCAAGATGCACCCAGAGCCTATGAGATGAGTCTCTTTTCACCAAAGGACTGTGCACCTTCCTTTCTGGTGATTTTTAGGTTGCTTTCCAAAATGGGTGAATTTGTGCATGGGACATTTAAGAACCAGCTTTTTTGCACTTATGTCCAATGGCTTTTCTGGGGGTATTACCCATTGTTGTTAGTAGCCAGCAACACCAGATATTATGACATTCATCTCGGTTGTGCTGGAACCAAAAGATGCTTGTACTGGTAACATTCCCCCACTCAGATCTCCCACTTCTCCAGAGAAGGCTTCGTACCTTAGGATTGCTCCCAGGCAGCTGTAAAGCACTGTGGCTTACGAAGGTGGCTTTTTTTCTCTCTAGAAAGGAATTTCTGCCTCTTCCACCTCAGTCAGGACTGTCTCTTGTTGTGGGGGTTCTTTTTATCCAGTCTTCAGTTCTCTCTCTGGAATAATTGTTTCAAGAATGGCTGTAAATTTGTTGTGTCTGGGGGAGGAGGTGAGTTCAGAGTCCACTTACACCACCATCTTGACATCAACCCTTGGAAGACATATTCTTGAAAAGTCTAAATAATTATTGGTTAGAGAAAGGCCAGTTCCAAATCTTGAATGAGATTTTGAAGGTCTAAGACCTTTGAAGAACTAAATTGAACACTGGTCTTTCCTTTATGAGGACAGGTATTAGCTGTTTTGTTTGTGTTTCTCTCATAAGGGGAGAAATAGTAGGGCAGGGGGTGGGGGCAGCACTTACTGAGCAAGCCCAGTCCTCCTTGTGCAGCAACCTTGCAAGGAAGGCAGTATTATTCCCAGGACAACAAGTGGCCTTTTAAAACCTACCCAAGGACACACAACTAATAAGTGTGAAAGCCAACATTTGAACCCAGGTTCTTTCCTCTACACACTGCCCACAATTGTGTATTAGAGGTTGCTAGCATTCAAAGATCCCACTCACAGACCGACAGGTTCTCATTTATTCACTCTGACACGTGGCCCTTCACTGCAGAGGATTCTGAAAATCAAGAGCTTCTTCCTAAGAGGAGAGAGCATGATAACATAAAGACTATTCAACCACAAGCATGGAGTCCAGAAGACAGCAATTTTATGTCTAAAATTGGGTTGTAGTATATATTACTTGAAAACTATAGAACAAAATTAACTAACCCCTCCCCATCTTTTGTCAAGGTAGCATTGGGTCAAGTGAAGTGGTTTAAGATTTTTTTTTTTTAATCTGAATGGACTTGGCATAACTGACCCTAATTATTCCCAAATAGTGTGCTCTGAAGGAGAAAGCAAATGTCACTTAGCTTTGTGGGAAGGGTTTTCTGCTTTCCCTGAGTCCCAAGGAAGATTTATCAGGCACAGAATGACACAGCAGAACAGTGGGTTCCTCAACCCAACTTCAACTCTATCCACCCTTATGAGTTATTGTTCTGCCCCCCAAAGTCCCTCCAAGCCCCCAAGGGGAGAGAGAAGTGAATGAAAAGGGAAAGCAAAGTGCTGGGGTGTGGAAGGTCCCCCACTTCAGCCACATCCAGGACAGCATGATCCCATCCTCCTGAGACTGGTCACTTGTTGGTTACAGGATCACGAGCTGTCCAGAGAGCCATCTATGGGTCCTGCCAGGTGGTCTTCTCAGTGCTGTGAGATGGGGGGCTTCATTCTGTTCTGTAGACCTGGCAGAATTCATCTAAAAGGGTGCTCATAAGTTATCTCACTCTCTCCCATCTCTAGCTAGGACAGCCTAACCTTGGAGGAACAAAATAAGTGTATTCTCTATATCAGCTTAAAAATATCCTCATAAACTACTTTTCAGGAAAGTGGTAACAATGAGTCTGAACAAATCATTGGCATAACCACTGTATTAGGTGACTTCAGAAAAATAACTTTAATATCATTTCTAATAGTCTTGCACAAGTTGGGAGAAGAGCCTAGAAGCACCTCCACTGTGTTCATTCCAGGGCAGGGGAGGCAGCAGGGCCTGGGCTTCCTCGCTTCCCTGCGATGCAGTTCAGGGCTGTCCTGTGGCGCATCCGCAGACAGCATCACTGCGGTTCCTGCAGCACCTGCAGAGCACAGAGATTTCTGCCTCAAGATCTTATAAACATAATAGATGGCTTCATAAACCTAACTCCAAAGTGTGGCATTCATAGAACCTAATTCTTCAAGGATATGCCAATAACCATTTGAAAAGAGAAAATTTTAGGGAGCAACTTTTTTTGTTGACAGGATATCATCCCACCTGTAGGTTCGATCTGCATTTGTGTACCAGGGGCCCCTTCTCCATCCGGGGCAAAGTCTCAGAGAACCCTTAGAGAAAAATCTTACAGCAAAGCATCCTGTGCTATTTTTAGGGGTAGATCATTTTAGGAATGACAAATCTTTGAGGTTGCGTTGCAGCAAAATTCTCAATCCAGAGTCTATATGGGGCAGAGCTGGATATAGAGGGGCAAATGCTCTGCCTCCCAGACCTATTTACTGAGTATCTCTTGAGGGGTGAATGTGAGCCTCTCGATCAGGAACGGCAGGGACAGCTTACTCATCTCCATCGCCAGCCCTTAGCAAGGTGCCTGACCTACAGCAGATACAAGAAAAAGGTAAATGAATGAATGAATGGATATACAGCCTAAACTTTGGTTTCCCCGTCTATGAAATGGGGGGTAGGGGCCGGCCCAGTGGCATAGCGGTTAAGTTCGCTCACTCCACTTCGGCGGTGTGAGGCTCATGGGCTCAGATCTACACAGACCTACATACCGCTCATCAAGCCATGCTGTGGCGGCATCCCATATAAAAATTGAGGAAGATCGGCACAGATGTTAGCTTAGGACTAATCTTCCTCAGCAAAAAGAGGAAGACTGGCAATGAATGTTAGCTCAGGGCCAATCTTCCTCACCAAAAAAAAAAAATGGGGGGTAATAATTATAAAAATACAGCTCCTGTGAGCCTCATAGGATGACTATAAGCATCAGGAAATAGGATAAGCCTCCATTCATTATTGTGTCTTCTGTGCAGCCTCTTCAGATCTACTCCTTCCTTACCCCCCACCCTGCTTTTGAACTCAGTGTTCTGCACTATGACTTACTCATTGAGGGGTCTGTATTTGCTTCTCAACTCAATGGTCTTGGAGGGCAGGACTGGCGATCTTTATCTCCGTGTCCTCATGCCCGGTACAGATGCTCAGGGGTGTTGCTGAATGAGTCCTGAAGAGAGCACCCACAAGAACATATCTCTGAGCCCTGGTCCTGGTGGTCACATGCTGCTGGGCCCCTTGGACACTTGGGCATCAGTGGAAACTGACTTGCTTTTGGGCAACAGTGGTAAGACATGAAGTTAGATGTCTTCATTAGGAAATGTCAGATGTGTGCAGGAGGCAGTGTGGAACAGGGACTGCTGGGCCCAAGCAGCATGAGGAACAAGGCCTGAGAGTTGCAGGGGCAGTTGCTGTGCTCCAAAGATGAAGCTGGCTGTGCTGGGCAGAGGGCCGAAGGGCTCGGGCTGTTAGCATCCCAACTTCTCATCATTAATGCCTATTTCCTCAGCTGCTAAACAGATCTGAGCTCCCTGGTGGTTAGCGGAGGAGTTTGTCAAGATAAGAAATCCACTCGGAAACATTTTACATCTTCTACACAAGTGGCTCATTCACAATGTAACTGTGCCGGAAGCAGAGGCTTTCAAGCACTCCCCAGGCATCGCGTGGCGGTTTAAACCCGGATCTTGACAATACTTGCCAAGCTCTTTGCATTTCCTTGATTTTCATGAAAGGAAGATGGGAACAGGATACCCTGGGACCTTCATCAAAGCAAGGGATACTTGAATATATCGCTCATCTTCAGCAGCAAAAGATATTTCCAGTCTCATGTTATCTTTCTCAAAGGAATAAAGCTTTCTTGTTTTAAAGACATGTGATCCGCATGAACAAATAAAGCCATCTTCTACGTGAGGGTTGGCTAATCCACGGCACTTACAGCATGGGCTCTCCCTTCTGCATCCATGATGGACGTTGCTTACCAATGACTGTATACCAAGACTCAGCCTCAGAATCCTTCTCAACACCATGCTTCAGGCAGTCATTCCAATCAAATGATATTCATAATTGACACATAATTAAGCTATTCTACATGCTTCATGAGGTAGCCTCCTTGGCTTAATCTCCTGCTGCTCCCCATATGCATTTGATACTTTTTCCTGCCCCTTCTTCTGGTAACAGAACCCTAAATTACTTCGAGGAACCATCCACCTTCCACACTTCCAGTTTAAGTGGTTCGGGCACAATAATTCCACCTCTGTCTCTGGAGATGGACACATGAGCTAGGCCTGGCAAAGCAGAACATTGAATCCCCCCAGCCACAGAGATTAGACTAGGGATGCTGATGGGTTCTACCCTGGTCCAAAAAGACTCGATCTCAGGACTTAAACCATAACTGCCAGGAAAAGGGAACTTATTTTACTTCTGGACCTGAGCTCATGTAACTGTAATCCTGCAGCCACAGGGAGAAAACCTGCCTAAGGGTAATACCACATCAGAGATTGTCAGATGTGTGAGAGAGGGCATTTGAGTCCCCATGAGTCATGACATCTTTTGATTCTCTGTCTTCTGATGTTTTTAAACCTAGATCTACCTCTATACTTTTTAGTTATATGAAGCAACAAAATCCATTTTTAAAAAACAAATCAAGGGGCCAGTCCAGTGGCATAGTGGTTAAGTTTGCACTCTGCTTCGGCGGCCTGGGGTTCACAGGTTCAGATCCCGGGCGCAGACCTACACACCACTCATGTGTAGCAGGCATCCCATATAAAGTAGAGGAAGACGAGCATGGATGTTAGCCCAGGGCCAATCTTCCTTACCAAATAAATAAATAAGCAACTCAAACTAGCTTGAGTTGAGTTTCTGTCACTTGTAACTGAAGCAGTCCCAATTGATACAATCATGTACTTCAACAGGATGCTTTCCTTATCTGGTGATGGACTCTAGTAGGAGTAACACAATACAAAACTGGCAGGACCTACCCTAGATGAGGTAAGTCAAGGCACATTTGTGAGCATCCAGGACCATGTGCTCCCCACATCCAGAAAGTTGGAGCCCAGCTCACACATGTTGCCCTCAGAGGAAGTAGTCATAGACGGACAGTTACAAAGAAGAGACTCAGCAGATGGAGGCCATTCACCAGCAGGACCTCAGAACAATCCAGTGTGGCAGTTTCAGGGCTCAACCAAGACTTCAGGGACTAGCAGGCCTGGCGCCGTAGCTTTGATTTGCCAATTCGACTGCCACAGACACAAGTTTGAAAAGCAAGCCCAGGACCTGATGACTGTGTGCAGCATAGATCTGAACCACTCGCCCCAGCCCACTGCTTGAACCACACTTCACTCTCCTCCTGAAGTCCCTGGCTCAGCCCTTCCTTGCATCTTTCATTTTCTGCCCTACTTCAACCTTCAGTGTCATCTTCCTGCCCACCATTGTGGCTCCCCCATATCCACAGTTCAGACTCTCCCTCCAGCTCTAGGATTTGGCCCTGATGTGGGATCCCTTTCTTTGATGAAAAGCTCCTACAGAGCTTACCTAGTTCCTTGAAAAGGATCTTGACACAAGTCCGCTATTTTCTGATTCATTCTGTAGTCTTTGGTTTCTACATATGAAGGCAGACTGGAGTTTCCTTGGGCTTCAGGGCTCCTTACAGATATATTTGAGTTTGCTTCTGACAGCTGAATCAGAATCTTTGTTCCCTATTATTATAAAAGCCATAAAAAATGCCAACATCATCCCTGCTGGTGCAATATTGAGGGTTAAAATATTAATCAGAAATAATCATGAATGCATTATTCATAATTCAGACATTCTGGGTATGGATGCCAAGAAAGCACACATTTAAAATGTTAATTCCCTATTCTTTTCCAGAGAGCTCACATTTCAGCCATCATACCAAAGGGGACATTTGGGCTCGTTTCTCGGCATGTGCCAAAAGAAACAAAAGAGTGCAATTTAGCTCCCACTGTTAATAGCAGATGCCCCCTTCTGGATGCTTTATCAAAACCTCATAACAAACACATGTCGCACTCGCTCTGTGGCTCTATCGCTCTTCTGGCTTTCACTGGAACACAGGTCACGCCCAAGAGAAGACACACCAGGGAGAGAAAGACCAGTGTTTCTATAAACAGAAACAAGTAAAGCAAATCCCATACAGAACTGTTTCCTTCAACAGTTTTCAAGGGATCTTTGGAAACTTATTAATTTTTAGGAACTGGTTTCCACAGGGTATAAGCCATTTATAAGGGATCAACTACATCATTTTTCTCTCGTTGGAAATTGCCTTTTCAAGTAAGAATAATTATGAAACTATTTCCAGTGATGATAGGACTTTTGCCCAATTCAAGGTATTTTTTTAGCTCCTTTCTAAACTGCCAAATAGCTAGTTCACAGAAATCCTCCTTCTTTCCTCTGTCACTACTTCACCTTCTCACAAGCCTGCAAGTGTGCGGCTCGCCGGGTCCTTTGAGCTGGATATTGTCTGTCGGTGCTTGTCACTCTCTCCACTGTCCTAAGTTCCCCCATATGGCACAACGGCAGAAGGTTAGAAAACATACTTCTAAGACTCTTCTGTCAGCTTTGTTCCTTTTTCAAATCTTCCAATGTGAAGCACTCCTGAAAGACTTAGAAGGCAGAAAGAAGCAGAAGCTATCATTGCTTCAGCAGCAGGCAGGCACAAGGCCTTGGCAGACAGCAAGCATGAGGCTTTGCAACAGCTTCTAGAACCTTTCCTACTAGTCATGCCCTTTGGTGATGAGCAGCTGAGATTATTAACAGCTATTTCTTGTGCCCATCTACCCGGAATCTGCTGAGTTCTGCCTATGGTTAGTCTGGAGGCAATGCAAGGTTGTGGGGATGGAACTTGAGGATGTCCATGTTCCCTTATAAGTGAAATGCCTAGGTGAGGACATTACAGAATGTCCACATGAGGGAAGACTGACCTCTCCAGAGGGGAGAGGAGAGGACTCTTCTGCTGATAAGGAAGGCTCGACACAGAGTCGAGGTTTGAAATATTAGCTTCATCAGAATTCATACAAACGTCCCCATTCCAATTCTCAGGTCCTGCTCCTTCTCAATCAGTACTCTAACTTTTACATAAGAAGAGTGGTTAGGCTCTAACATCAACCTGAGTTATAATCCTACAACCTGCAGCATCAAACCATGCCTGGAAGGATAGATGGTGAGCGACACAGATCTACATTGATTCATGAGCAGTAACCAATGGTTTGGCTACCCGGGTAAAGGCTTGAAAAGAGTTGGATCAGAAAAATGGTGGCAAGGAGTTCTGAGTAAGAAGTAGGGAGACGAATCTGTCAGAATGAGCACAGAGTGTGGAGATACCTGTATTCCATACAACTCTTTACCAAAGGGCACCTTCTGCGAAGGTTGGTCTCAGTAATCAGGCAGAGATGATAACCCATTCTAGACAAGTCAGCCTCTTTCCTCAGCTATCTCAGTGCTTGGTCAATGGACTACAGGACAAAGTCCCTGCTTGTGGCCAGGACAACGATTGAAGTTTTGCATCAGTTCAACAATACAGATCTCTGCTGGCTACTACGATTGCCAAATGCCCCACCTGCCAAAATCAGAGATGAAAACCATGTTCACAATATGGCATCATTCCCTGGAGAAGCAGCCAGACACCTGGTGGCAGTTAGATTATATTGGACCCCTTCTAAGGAAGGGTCAGCAATTTGTCCTCATTAGGTAGACTTACCCTGGATTTGGATTTGCCTGATGCTTCTGCTGGACTATCATCCCTGAACCTATAGTATGCCTCTGTCATTACCATAATATTGCCTCTGTATAATATTGCTTTTTGCAAAGAAATTTATTTCAGCAGAATGAGTAAGGCAATGGACTTGTGCCCTTGGCATCCACTGTTCTTATCACTTTCCCCATTATGCAGAAACAGCTAACCTTCTAGAAAATTGCAGTGACCTGTTAAAAACTCAGTTATGGCACTAGCTCAGAGACACCACCGTGCAGACTTGGAAAGCAATCCTATAACATGCAGCATATGCTGTGAACCAGCAACCAATAAAGGACTCTCTCACAGTCACAATGTAAAGACGGGAGATTCAAGCAATGAAAACGGGAGCGGCCACCTCACCGCTACTCCTATAACCAACTTGCAAAATTTTCCTTCACATCTCCACAACTTTGGAGTCTGCTGGCTTAGAGGTTTTTGTTCCCAAAGCAGATATGCTTTCACTGGAGGGACACAGCAATCGTTCATTGAACTTTAGCTTGAAACGGCTTCCTGGCCGTTCTGAGCTCTTCCTTCCACTAAACCAACAGGAGAAAAAGAGAGTTACTATGCCAACTTAATGATATCTCCTGATTATCAAGGAGAAATAGAGCTGCTGTTAAACACTGGGGGCAGAGAAGAATATCTCAAGAATCCAGAGTATTCCCTGGGGAACCACCTGGTGACTCTATGCCCAATGGAAAAAGTTATCAAAAAACCACAACCCAATGCAGTCAGTACAACCAAGGGTACAAACTCTTCAAGAGTAAAGATTCAAGTCATCCCACCAGGTAAAGAACTATGACCAGCTAAAGTGTGGGATAAAGGAAGGGCAAAGAGGGCAGAGGAAATTTGGAATGGATAGTGGAAAAAGTAAATGACAAATGAATGCCAAAGATGGCCTGATAACCAATTGCATAAATAGGGGCTACAACAGGTATGTATATCCCTTGATTATTATTTCTATAGTAGTATGTATTAACCAGCTTCCTTTCCCACCTACTATTTCCTTATTATTCTATATAATACATGTTGTGATGTTTATTTAACCTTATAATTTTGCCTTAAATGATAAAATATTAAAGGAGAATTGTGACTGATTGATAGAGAATGGCTATGAGCATCCCTCAGAGCCAGGTCCTGTGACTGCTATGACTTTGTTTCTCCTATTTCATGGAGAGAGTGAGAGCACCTCTGTTATAAGAGAGATAGTTGTGTTGCTACTAGGTAGAAGCACGGTATATCTGTTGTTATTGTTCTTTGGGAGTTTAAACATGAGTTGAGGTGTGTTTATGGAGGAGGACACAAAGAGGTGTCCTGTGCTAGATGGCAGCAGTGGCACTCAGCACTGGCCCTGTCCTCTTAACCTCTACCCTGTGGTGCAAGGGCTGGATGTCTGAGAACCACATTTCCCAAACTCTCTTCAAATATGGTTCCCATTAAGACTGCCAAGGAGAGGCACCCTCACGAGACTGGGAAGGCAAAATAGTAAGGGAGGGCAGGCAAGTGGGCTTTGATTATTGGCAGACGTGAGGTTTTGTCATCGGCTCCCAAGTGACCCTGAGCACAGGATATGACTTCCTTATCTCTGGCATTTAGTGAAAACTTAAAAAATACTTTTTTGACTAGATGGATATTCATCTAATCAAACAAATAACTAGATGGATATATAAAAGAAGGGACAGATGATGGATGGGTGAGTGGGTGGGTGGATAGATGAATGAATGGAAGGATGGGTGGATGACAGGAAGTTGAGGCAGAGAACATATGTCATATATTCAAGGAATTTAATGTCTGGTGGAAAATTTGAATAAAAATAGGCATAGAAGGATCAATTTATGGTTTTGGTTTTGTTTTAAAGATAAATGAGAGAGCATCTAAAGTTAAAAGAACATTTAAAGTTAAAAGAGAAATCTCCAGAGAGAAAAAATTAAAATTTGCTAGAGAGGATAGTGATCAATATTAATGTAAATTCTCAGACCAGATGGGAAAATGTGGGCTCCACGGTGAAGGGCATCTTTAGAAAGGAAAGCTCTGAGCCTTCCTCCAAGGAGAATGGAGAAGGATGGGATTTGGGGAGATCTGCCAATATATATTGGAATATTGGGAGATTTATATATCAACACTATATATCATCACTATTTTAGATACATTTTCTGTGTTGACATGAAGCCTAGAGAAACACATTTGGGCTTTATAGAAGAAAGAACATTTTAGCCACTAGAGACAATTAACCGTGAAAGTGTGAATCTCTGTCCACTGGAAGCATTTGCGGAGCAGGTAGGTGGCGAGATCTGGAAAATACTATAAAAGGGATTTGGGGCCTGGCTGGGAAGTGGACAAGAAGAATTCTAAGATCCTGTCTGAGTCCAACTTCCACGGTTGCTTTCTACCCTCCTGGGATCAGTTTGATATTTACAAGTGGCCGGGACACAGAGGCTTACCTGCAGAAAGACTCTCGGTATGATGACAGCTAGTAGAGGAACTATTTTTGGACGAGGGGCCCATCTCACACTCCTCAATTCATAACTCATAAGTAGTTGCCTACTCTGCATATGCAGGAGGAAGGATGATCTGAAGAGTGTCTGCTAAATAAAGCAGTCTAATTAATAAACCAACTGTCAAGTGCCTGCAACGCTGATTTCATCTAGCTGCGTTCTCACACACGACCCAAATAGGCTACCATCGCGGCAAAGTAAAGCAGCTTCTAAATTATCCTTTAAGAGGAAGACAAGTGCACAAACTGCAGTGAAATGAAGGGAATTCTGGAGGTTGAAACAAAATCTGAAATTCAGAGCTTCTGCCTCTGATCTTTCTTTTGGAAAGATACTCTCAGCCCTGCAACACTCCCCTGAGGCTGGAGAGCAGCATGGAAGCTACTAGTCCCTGCCCCATGCTGGAAAGCCTCCTACAAAGTGCATTCAGATTCGAATTCAAAGACATCCTGCTGAATGAACTCTCCAGCAGAGCCAGAGTTTAAATGCCTAACAGTGTTCTTACTTTCTTTGGGCTAACTGGGTCTCTGGATTTCCAGTCACTAATTCTAAGACCCAAAAGGTAACCTGGCGTAGGTTCTGGTTTCAGACCAGCTCAGGGTTTCAGTCCCAATTGTACTGCTGTCCACCTGTGTGGACTTCCGTGAGCTTCAATTCTTCATCCATAAAGCAGGGACAATAGTGTGTTTTTGCAGAATTTATGCAAGGATTGAATGAGATAATATGTGTAAAGCTCTGAACGCAGAGTCTGTCACATAGGAGACTCTCACAAAAATATTATTTTACCCAACCACCAACTTTAAAATCATTGATAATTTGAAAATCCAGAGGTCTATTACTTTTTCCCAAGTGCTAGCGTTTCTTTGGTCTTAAGTGGGATCTCGCATCTCTAAAGTGTTATGGTTAATAACTACAGGCTCATTTACTAGTCCACAAACATTAATTAAGCACCAAAGATGTGCCAAACTGTGTGACTCATACTGTTGCTCTAGAGATAAATAAGACACATATCCTGTGCTCAAAGAGTCCATGTCATTTCTTCATCTAGGCCAAGCAGAAAAGTTAAATATCTGTCATTGTCATAAAAGCCACTTGGGGCCCTACTATCTCTGGACTTGTGACTGTTGGTATCGTCAGGGGGGTGGCAACTGGCCCCTGAGACAGGGCCACATTCAAGGAGTCAAATGCAGTCATTTGACATAACCTAGTAGCATGACAAGTGCTTTTTAACCAAACTGACAACTAAAGAGAAGGGGCTTCTGGAACACATGTGTTACATAGGCTTTCAACATGTCAAGTCCACTGTCACTGAGCTGTGTCATTGTGGGAGTTGGCAACGGCCTGAAAGTGCTTCCTTTTAATATACTGCTGAGTGGCTCATTTATTTATTCCCCTTTCAACAAGCATTTCTTGAGCACCTACTATGTGCCAGACACTGTGGCAGGTGCTATGACAACAGAAAATAAATCAATGGTCCCTGTGCGTGGGGTGCTCAGAGTCTAATGAAGCAGACAGGTAAGATGCAGAGACCGAAGGAGCAATGCCATTGCTGCTGTGATGGCGGGTGGAGGGCGGAGAGGAGGTCTCTCCACACGTGAGGGACACAGTGAGGTGAGCTGAGTTTGGGATGCAGACAAGTGTGAAAGGATCCTCAAGTATATAAGCCAAGAGGCATAAAACAGGGCAAGACTTTGGGATGATTCTCTGTGGCTGCTCGGGAGTCTGAATGAAGGGTGAGGCAAAAGGTAATGCAGAGAGGTAAATAGAAGTCAGACCACTCACTTCCTCCAGACAGCCCGCATGTGTGCTAATGTGTAAACAATAAATAAAACAAGGAAAATCTGTGTCACTCCTTTCCTCAGATGGCCCAAGGATGAAAGGCCTGGACGACTATTTGTAGAAGAGCCACATATTCTTGGTTGAACCCTCACCTACACACTTGGAAGTCACCGTATGGTGGGAGAAGGAGAGCTATTGCCTACCCTTAGGCTCTTAGTTTAAATCCAAGAAATGTTGAATGCCTATGGCATCTGTGGCCTCACCAGGAACAGTCCACTTGTACACATCTCCCCAGGACCACAACAGTCACCACCATTCCCTCTAACCCACAGCTATACCTGGTCATTGGGTCACTCTCCTGGTGGTGCCACCCTGGGCTCAGAGGCACCCTATTTGCTGGTCTGGTTATCACCTGGATTGTCATCACCAGTTTTTTGACTCACATCTTGGGGGAGGGAACAGAATGTAGGGGAAAGTGAGGGGCTTTGGGACCAGAGTCTGGTTCTCCCACACACTGTCCAGGTGACGTCGGTGTGAGGCCAAAGAGGGCCCTTTGCAAATCCAAATCTCATTTTCCTGATAGGTAAAATGGAGATATTAATACCTTCCCGGGGGGATTGCTGGGAGTTGCCACCACCCTGCAAGCTCCTTGGACGGAACCTTGTCCTCCCTGCTGCCATAGCTCTAATCCCCAATGATTATCCAGCACATGGAGAAAAATCATGAAATATTTGTGAATGACAGAATAATGTGTGCAAAGTGCCTGACTTGTAGTTAGTGCTGAGTAAGCGTCCATGTCTGTTCCCTGAAGGAGTGCCAGATCCTCCCAGCAATAACTCCACCCTGAGGAGTACTGGTGGGAGAAGAGCAGAGGGGACACTCTGACTCAGACCTTCCCCCCAGGGCCACCTCATCTCATCCATGCCAGGGGATTGTGAGACCCCCCCCACCCCTTTCCAAAAGGCCCACCCTTTCTAATAGAAAACCTTTAACTAGTCCAAGGTGTGCCGTGGAAATTAAGCACACACATCAGAATCAACAAACCAGAAATTATCAGCAAGGGGTTATCCTGTGCTGGCATCTGGCTGCATCCTTTAGACACAGCTTAAAGTCTTAGTTTAGCAATTAGAAAGTGTATTGAATGAGTGAGCAAGTGATTAAAGTTAATCACAGAAACATTAATCAGTTGATTTCACTTCCGTGGAAAAAAAATCATGCATTACACTTGTACCAAACCTTTGCATGCATTATCTCATGAGGTAGACTGAGGAGTACCTTTTAATGCCATCTTTGACTGAGGAGGAAACTGAGGCTCAGGGAGCGCGGGTAGCTGGTAAGTAGCAGAACCTCGCACAGAACCTCCACCTCCTGACTCCCAAGGGTCGCTCTCTCCTCTACGTGCACTGAGCTGCTTCCACCAGCAGCACTGGGATTGTCTAAGTATTGCTTAATTTAAGCCCATCAAGAAAGAAAATAGCATTATTCTAGGGTCAATATTTCTGCATATTATGTGGGTATCGCTTTTCCCTTTCCACTTCAAAAGCAACACCAAGGTGGTTTTCTGCCGGCTGAAAGTACCAGCTCCCCGTTCAATAGGGACTCTTGTAGAGAGGAACAAATATTTAAGATGGGATATTTTTTCCCCTTAGAGCAGAGCTAAGCCGACAATAAAATGTGCTATTATCTTTCTCAAGCGTATGCAGGAAGGAGTCTGGATCTACATTCTTGTAAAGCTGGAAGAGTCAGATAAACGATATTTCATAATCCAGGGGCTCAAATTTCAACCGAATGTAACGTTTCCATCTTACAAGACAGATGTGGCAATCCAGAAATATTATTGTGAGGATGCAGAGAACGGGAAAAGTAGTTTGTGCTTACATAGCAGTGGAGAGATGCCAAAGAGTGCACCAGAATGCCATGAATTATGAATCCAGTGGGACGAAAATTTTCTTTATCCTCGAGGGAAGGATGAGTGACGCTAGATACCTCTGTGACTCAGGAGGGGCAGTGTGCACCCTGATTTTTACAGAAGGAAACACAGACATAAAAACCTAGGACAAACATTTGGGACCAAGACTGAAGTGAAGGCAGAAAGGTTACCATTGACAATATGGATATAAAAATACCAATCTGCAATATAATGATAAATAAAATGGTTGTTAACTTTTACAGTGCCTATATATATTTATGTAATGTCAAAGCTTACACATCGCCAATCTTTATATCAACTTTTATATTGGCATTCTGAGAAAAACACCATATTTCCTGGAGCATTTTGTAAAATAATAGAGAGGCTGCGGTCATAACCATCCTTCAAATGCATAGATCGCATCTCTGCGAGTGTAAATGGTGTGTGTGCTGTGTACATAGGCATAAATAACTCACCGGAGATGCCAGAAATGGCCAAAGCAGCATTGCTAGTTTGACCTTTAGCAGAAATAGTGTGAAAATATTACCACTGCATCCAAACGCTTCACCCTGCCCCCTATTTGGGAACGAGGGAAAGGAGAAATAGATGCCCTGACCACTTTCACAAAGTGCCTGGCACTGGGCCGAAGAGGCCAGACCCACCACTAGCTGGCTCGATGATTCTTAAGCAAATCAAACATTCACTTTATGCCTTCATCCATAATAGAGATTTGAGTGTATGTATAAGATGAGACCCAAAATCACCTAACTTTTTGAGGCAGTCAACCAGAAATGATGCATCAAAAGAAGGGCTATCCCACCCAAAGAAATAACCTGAAAAGGTGGCATACTCATTCCAAGGATGAAATGGTCACAACCATCTGTAGACCTCATCGGTTGCAGCTGTCCTAAAGGGCAACACCCTGCAGGGGAAAAATGTTCAGTTCTGTGGCGCAAGGGGCTGGGTTTAAATTCTGACCCATCAGTTACCAGTGTGACTATAAGCAAGTCACTTAACCTCTTTGAGACTCCCTTTCCTCATCTATAAAGTGAGAACAGCAGTATCCATCTGATGGTGGTGTTGTGAGGATTAAAAATCTACAACTAGCACAGTGACTGCTGTGGAGTAGTAATAGATAGAGAGATAGTAGCAGATAGTAGTAGTGCATGGCTAGTTCTCCTTTTCCCTTCCTGTCTGACTTCATTTACGAGTTGCACAGGGAAACAGCCTCGTAATATCTGCCCAATGCATCAGATATGGTGTGTTGTTATGAGGATCTGATGAGACAGTAGCGGTGAAGACACTTTGAAAATCTCATTTATCCCACATGCGTTCTCCAAGTGTTTTTATATGCAAGCTACTCTTCTAGGTGCAGGTGAATGTATTATGCAGACATAATAATCAATATCATGCTATCACAGTAGAGGGGGGAGTTTTATCTGCTCTCCTCATCTTTCAACGTTGGTCCATAAAGAAGGCAATTTATACCACCTCTTCCTACGTGGAGAAATTCTGAAAAAGCGCTTCCACCCTCTCTCTCTTTGCTCTGGTTTGCTCTTCTCCAGTAAAAGAGCAACAGTAAAAACATGGCCTTTCGAGAACTGACTTTGTGTTGGACGCTCATTTAAAGGCTTCACACACATTAACTGATTTAATTCTCACAACAACTATGGCACTATTGTATCCCCATTTTACAGATGAGGAAATCGAGGCAGAGATCGGAACCTCACTTACCAGCTGGAATTCACTCAGAGAGTAGGTGGCTGAGCCAAGACAGCCGTGGCGTGAAAGATGCAGCCAATTTTGTTTGGCAGACCCGGAGAACACTTATCCAACCAGCCTATAGCGAGGAAGTGGAGCCAAGAGGAAGGGGTAGGCCCACCTCCTCCCCCAGCTGCAGGCCCAGCAGGCGAGCTGAGGGACCGTCAGGTGCACATCTACAAGACAAGCACAGATGCGCATGCACATAGCAGCGATAAGCACAGGAAGGGCCACTGGGATGTGGATGAGGATGCTAAGACCAGAACCTGCCTGTCCAGTTCTGCAATTCTGTCTCAGTACAGGGCCTGGCTCAGGGCGAGGCTGGACTCTGGACAACCAGATTAGCACTCGTTGTTAGACAACATCGTCTAGCCGTCCAACTCACAGCCTCTGCCTGCTTTCAGATCCCAGCTCCACCACTCACTAGTCACCGAAGGGCTGGTTTCAGGTCACAGTGTAGAAACTACACTTTTGCCTGAAGCCTATACTCTGTTCTCCAATCTAGGGTTGACCTGAGCTTTGCTTTGGGGTTCCTGGAACTCGCCCAGGTTAATAAAACTGCATCTCGTTTTCCTTTTGACCATGTAACACTCTAAACCCCTAAGAGTAAACAATGAGCTTGTTTTGGTGCCTGAAAAAGATGACATCAAGCTTTATTATAATTGTTCACAGGCCCAGTGGGTCTCAAACTGTGGTCTCAGGCCAGCAGCATAAGCATCACCTGGGAAATTATCTGGCCCTACTGAATCAGCCACTCTGGGGTGGGGCCCAGCAATCTGTGTTTGCACAATTCTGACAGGGGACTGTGATGTGTGCTCAAGTTTGAGACCAACTCACAGAGACCATCAATCAATCAATTTTACCAGGCCCACTAGGTACTAAAAACAAAGCCTTGACACACTTTTCAGGGTAACAGCGGCCATAAGATGAGCCCCCAACCACATCCCTGTGTCTGAAGAAACAAATTTCCTCATGCAGGAACCAGAATGGATTTTGCTAATACAAACATGGTAACCATCTCAGCAAGTTTCCATGGGGAAAATGCCCCGATGGTGTCTTCCCAGTGCGTCCTTGGGATTGTTCTATCACTAAGTCTAACAAAAACACCATTTTAGAAGAGAGATTACAAGCAGGAAGCCTTGAAGCTAAAATATGTAATTGTCACATTTTAGGCTACTTCACCTCCTCCCACCTGCCTGTTGTCTCATCTTAAGTGCACACATGCGGGCACACACACGCACACCTACACACACTCTCTGGGACAAGACCCCGATCCTGTCAGTTATGGTAAACCCAGCAGCAACGAGACTCCAGGGCTGGGATGAAGAAAGCACTTCATGTTCTGCAGAATCGTTACTCAAGTCGGGGTGAACAAGAATGATAGTGTGATTAAACACAATATATTCTATGTTCTATAAAAACTTTGTTTTTTAAAGCAGTTTTAATTTCACAGCAAAACTGAGAGGAAGGTACAGAGATTTCCCATCCACCCTCTACCCCACAATGCATAGCCTCCCCCATCATTAACATCCCCCACAAGAATGGTGCATTTATTACGACTGATGAACCTACATTGACACATCATTATCATCCAAAGTCCACAGTGTACATTAGGGTTCTCTCATGGTGCTGTACAAATGTACAATGACATGTATCCATCATTATGGTCTCATACAGAGTATTTTCACCACCATAAAAATACTCTGTGCTCTGCCTGTTTATCCTCCCCTGCCAAAAACCCTGGAAATCACTGTTGTTTTTACTGTCTCCATAGTTTTGCTGTCTTCTATTTTAAAGTGTGTGTAGCAGACATGTAGCATTATAAGGCCTGAAGACAACACAAGACAGCACCTACAGAAGGATTTTCTGTTTGTATCCAGTCCTCCACCTCGCCCTGCGCAATCTCATTAAACTGAGATTCAACTCAGGCAAAGAAAATGGGTGGGGCGAGTGCCCTAGTGTGTTTGGACTGGCCCTTACATCTTTGCTGTGAGCTCCTCTGGGCCAGAAGCTCGTCTTCTGTGCACGCAGTTCCACAGAGGACCATGGGCCGTGCCATCTTACACACGGGCCTTCTGGCTGCTCCGCCTCAGGGCTTCCCCCTTCTCAAGGCCAGCACCCTGAGCACTCCTGTCTTCTCCTCATCAGGACCTAGAAATGCAGCCTACTTTCTCCCCTTGGTCACTGCCACTACCTCCACTCTCTGCCCACTGGAGTGACCATCCGCCAGCCACACTGAGACCAGCCTGAAAGTCTCCCCAGCTCCTGGCTCCCTTGCTGCTTCCAAAGACAAAGTAGGATGCCAAATACTAGGAAGAAACAGATTACGAAAGTCACTGAGAGAGATGAGAACTTGGGGCTTCTGCTTCCGCTTCTAGAGGGGCTTACTAATCCTCTCATTCTTCTGACCCCACCTTCCTTCATGGAGGGCCATGTAGACCTCTTCTTAATAACCATAATCTTAGCTTAAGGCCAGTGTCTACTATTTGTCATCCACCCTATGGCAGAGTGTTGGAGTTTAATAGGTGTTATCCCATCCAGTCCTTGTGACAACATTGTGAGGAAGATATTATTACTTCTATTTAACAGATAAGGAAACTGAGGCCCAGAGAGATGAAGGGAATTACCCCAGATCACAGGAGCCTAACAGTTCATTTTGACTCTCTACTCTGCCTCTCTCTGCCTAAAGACACAGGTCAGAGCCCTGGGTGAGCTCTCCTCTCAAGTGATTTCTCAGGCAGCCCCAACCTGGCTGACACCCATGCCACCCAGGCTCTGTCCCATCCAGGAAGGTTCACCTTAGACACTGTTTTACGGGGTCATTGCTATTGCCCTGCCCAGAGGTAGCCAAGGCTGCCAAATCTGGCCCTCCTGACTCAGTCAGTTCCCCAGCCCTTTGGTTGATTAATTCAGACTAACCACGTTCAATCACTTAATCCCCTTGTTTCTCCAGCTCCTCATCTGAAATACAGAGACGAATGCCTTCCCTATCCACTTCACAGCACAGCTATTGGGCTCAAATAGAGAAGATGTGTGGAAAAGATTGGAAGTACAATGCAACAGAATATCAAATTGGAGGTTTCAAAGGAGATATCAACATACAATAAAATTAGATTCCTAAATCAAGGCTTAATACAGACCTCGATGTGACATTTCAAACTAGGCAATGAGAACCAGCTAAATGATCAATTGTTGATGAAGATATAAAAGAACCAAGATAAATATTAAGAAATTTATGTTTTGAAGAAAGATCCCTTCAGAGATGGTCACTGGGAGCTGGGAGCATCATCCCCCAACATGGGAGGGATGGAGAGGGGCCGCCCACTAACCCCAACTGCTGAGAGGCTGTGATATGCACTCCCCGTGGGTGGGAAGCACAGCAGACATGGCCTGACTCTCCCTTAGAAAGCCAAAGATGACCATACAGCAGGATTCAGTCCTGTGTCTGGAAAGTAAGTGCAGATCAACGGGCAGATCAAAGCAAGGGAAGCCTGGGGGCTGGAGGTGAACCTGGGGTAGAGGGTGGACCCAGGGCTGTCCTAAAATTGATCCTGCCAGGGTGGGGCCTCAGCATCGAGACACAGAAGGACATACGGGAAGACGCAGAAGCTGAGAAGTGAGTGAGTGCATCCTCTTAAAAGAGAAGTATTTCCCATGAGATTAGGGCCCAGTAGGGCGTCCCCAGAGAATCCATAAAAGTGCCCATGAGAGTCTGCTGAGAACGCCTGCCCAGGCGAGAGGGCAGGGCCACCTCACTGCAGTGTTCGTCAAGTAAGGACATCCCATCCCTGTCCCTCTCCTCCACCACCATTTCTATGCTGGGGGGTCAGACACTACAGCTGGAAAGTGGGTGAGGAAGAACTGGGAACAGAAAGGCCAACAACACCCCCTTCCCTGAGGGGGAATGTCTCACCTTCAAGGGCCTTTTCTGGGTAGAGGTGGGGACCCTACACTTAAATGAGGATGGGGGTGCTCATTAATATATTGCACTGGACCTTCCATTTGTTTACTGAGGCTGTTCTTGTGACTTAAAGTAACTAAGGACCTGGTAACACCGAAGAGACCACAAAAGCCATGAGACCTGCCCAAGTTTTCACCCCCCTCAGGAGATTTAAAGGATAGTAAGAGATAAAAAACAAAGTGACTTTCATGATTATGCCACATTATTTCTGCTTCCTTAAAATGCCAATTACCATGTGCTATTTCCTGCCCTGACAGATGCCACCACCATCTATCCAGTAATGCAAACCAGAGAGCTGGGCGTGATCCTCCAGTCCTCCCCCGGCCCCTCCCACAGTCAGTCCACCACCAGTACGCTGCATCTCCTTAATCCCTCCCAAAATCCGTCCTCTCCGTCTCCACTACTGCCCTAGCCCAGACCTCCATCACCTTCATCTGCCCAGTAACCGAACCACGTCCATTTGGTCTCGTGACTCTCAGCTTTCCCTACTCAATCCTCTTTCCCTACCGCAACCAAAGTAATGTCTCTGAAATATAAAGCCAATCTATTTCTACTGTGTTGAAAACCCTTCCGTGGACCCCTATGACCTTCAGAATAAAGTCCAAACCCTTTAACTGGGCTAATAAGAATTGGGGGGACCTGGCCCTGCCCCCCTCCCACCACCCTCATACTGAACCATGTGCCCCATCCATGAGGCAAACAACTGTGCTGCTTTCTCCTCGGGGTCTTTGCCCCTACTGTACTTAGAAGTCAAATTCTAATGCTACCCATCCACACACTTGGATGGGTCCATAAGGCAGTCCAGGTGTTCTTCGTTCTCTAATCTGGAAAGCCTTAACCTCCAATTTGCCATTATTGCATGACCATTCCTGGTGCACCAGAAACAAGCCAGAAGAGCTTGGTTAAAACCACACCCTATAAGGGCGGTGGGACAGGGCTGCTGCATCCTATCTTTTTCCTGGTTAACTACTCAAGTATCAGTCCAAACATCACCTCCTCCAGGAAGCCTGCCTTGACATCCCAACGCTGGGCTAAGTTGGCTTCCACGTAGTTCCATAACCCAGTCTCACATGCTTATCCCACTACATTTACTTGGCCTGTGTGTCCTCGCTGGACTGTAAGTTCCCTGAAGGCAGGGCTGTGTCCCATTCACAACTCTAGCTTTGGTGCCAGTTACTCAAACTTCCAAAACCATATCTATATAACAGGATAGCAACAGTCTATCCCTCAGGGAGTTATTATTATAAAATGAGAAAAGTAATGCAAAGCACTTAGCATGGTATCTGGCATATAGGTAATTACTCAATAAATGGCAGCAGTTTATTTTCATCATTACTCAATACATTGCTGAATCGATGAATCAATGGGAAGAGTGGCATCGTTATTACAATACAACACATGCGTGGCCCAGGGGACAGCCTGTGGGCAGAGGCCAGGTGCTGACTAAATGAGTTGTCAAGGTCCTTTCTATTCCACTCACTTTCTATTTTTGAGGCCCATAAATTACCCAAACACCATCAAAACTGGAAAATTTGCTTCCATCAAGCAGCTGTCTGCCACAGAGATTGATAGGAGACGGGAAAGGCTGGCAATAAAACAACATTTCTAATTAGCTAGAAAAAGTGGTTATATGTGCATGTGTAAAAAGGTCTTCAGATAGACACCTGGGTTATCATGCTCTCGCAGAACCTGGTCACCAGCAAGGCGCTGCTTTGCTTCTGCATTTCAGTGAGCATCTGTCTTTTAAGTGAGCTAACATTGCTCCAAAATAAAACTATTTACTGATGGAGACATTGGCTGCCCCCTTTCCTGTGTCTTTTCTGGTTTTCCTCCTTCAGCATGACTTGCCCCGTGGGCAGTGGCTATCATCTTCCAACATGTTCTCTCTGGCCTGGAAACAGGGCTCATGAATCCCCTGGCTGATGCTGTGGGTGAGGACAGATGGCTTGAGTGGTCCTGTTGACAGTGGTAGGGAAATCATCAAGCTTATTTTGGGGACAAATGGGTACTAGATGAGAACCAGTGCAGGATATTGGATCTCATGGGTGCAGAAAGAAGCCTGAGTGACGGGGACATGAGTGGGAGGAGAATTATTTTGTGATCCAAATCCCAGCATCCCAGGACAGGCTGCTGAGGGTGTACAGGGTCATAAGTTGAAGTCCCAACTAACCAGGAATGAGTTTAAACATGGGAAACCCAAAATAATACCTGCCATTTAACCAGCCGTGACTGGGTTGTAGCACCAGGCCCTTCACTGTCCTATTTTATGTGATGGTCAAGACAACCCTGCAAGCTCAGTGTTATCACTGCCCCCACTTGACTGATGAGGAAACTGAGGCTGAAAGAGGGTAAGCCCAAAGCCAAACAGCTACTAAGTGAGAGCTCAGAGATGCCACATCCTTCTTCTTCCATCAGAACACCATGCATCTGGGCCCCAGAGGAGGAATAGCTCGAAACAAAATTCCCTCCTCCGAGAGCTTCAAAATTACTATGAATGATATAGTTATGATGAGGTTGGGTCATTCTTTACTTTTGAAGGTGATATTAATGGTGATGTTCGTGTCTCCAAACCCTGTCAGAGGCCAAATTCATCCAAGCACTGGGTCTGGACCATGAGATCATCCAGGTCTTCCTAGTCCTCTAACCTCTAAAGCCCTAACCTCCGATTTGCCATTATTGTACAAACTGTCCTTCTTGTATTGGAACAAGCCGGAAAAGCCTGGTTAAAGCCACGCTCTATGAGGGGTGGGGTGGGGCTTCTCCCTCGGCTCAACCCTCTCTCTACATCTTAATCCAGAGCCACCCGCAACCAAAGGACTTCTCCTTCTGGTTTGAGTCAAGGGCTCTGTGTCCTACACTTATTTGCCTGTCTGCAATGAAAATGGAAGAAAGTTTTAAATGTCTTTTAGCAGAAAGGCATCCCTTTCTGATTGGGGTCTGAGCTGCAGAGAAATAGCCAATTGAACAGAAACAAGATCCTACCAGAGGAGGGTCTCAGGCTGACTATCCACATCCATTTCTCCTCTCCTTCCAAGCTTGAGGGAGGATTTCCCCGCCCTTTGGAGTTAGGAAGGGTCATGTCAGACCTGCAGGCTGTGAGCTGATGTGCCGTGCGCTGCTTCCAACCCAAAGCATTCCACTCCTGGGCGGACCCTCCAGCATTCTCTTCCCCCACCACAGACACCAGGAAGCTTACGTGTCTCAGATGGTGCAGCTCAATGATGGTGGAGCCTCCGTCGGCCTGGACCCATGAGATACTGTGCAGAGCGGGGCCTTATATCTGACACATTACACATGTAGAGTGAGAGATAAATAAAAGTTTATCATGTTAAGCTTAAGCTTTGCGATTTGGGGGTTGTTTGTCACCGCATCATAGCCTGGCCAAACATCTTCCTGATGTGAGACACATTCTCCCAGAAGTAGCAGAGCTCAAGGATGTTCTCGTGTTGCCATTCCATGTTCACTGTCGTAGGAGCCACACAGACCTCTGCAGCATCAGTCAGTAGACAGTAGGTGACCCATGTTTATTATGCTTTGGTAGATGTAGTAGATAGCAAATCATACTCAATGTAAATGGTGAGAGCAGATAGTAAGCTCTATTCTTTTTTCTCAAGGCAGAGTTAACATTTATCAAGCATTTACTCTGTGCCAGATATGTTGAGAGTATTATTTCTAATTCCACAACATTCCTCCATTAAAAATAGGTATTATAATCCTCATTTCATGTGTTAGGAAACTATGGCTCATGGAGACTGGTTTACTCTAGGTCACACATGGAAACTGGGCTGTAAATTCAGGCATGCCTGATTCAAAGTGGAAAAGGTTTTCCACAACCTGACCTGAGCCTGCCCACTCAGTATTCTCTGAATAAACAATAGCTAGGTAAATGATAGATAGAATGTTGGATTAACCATGGTCCCTCCCATCAGTAGCAGAGCCCAACTCAAAAAAAAAAAAAAAGCTGGAAAATGTGCAGGAAAAAGACACATTTCTCAAAACGCAAGAGATTAAAATAAAAGCACATTGAGAGACACCACAGTGCTGTGGTTTCGAGGGCAGGCTCTGCATTTGAAACCCAGATTTACTCCCACTCATGATCTACGTGACTTTGGATAAGTCACTTTACCTGTGCCTCTGTTTCCTTAACTGCAAAATGGAGATGAAACAGTGTCTGCTTCATCGGGCTTTTGTGAGGATTAAGTGAGCTAGTACAGGTCCCGGGCCTAGAACAAAGGGCTGGCACACAGCAAGCCCTCCAAGACTTTCCCTTCTGTACCTGTAAACAGGCTGCAAAGAGCAGAGTGGACGAGGGCCACCCATGCAGAGTGTGTCCTCTGCCCACTGTTCCTGAGCGGCGGGCAGTCCATCTCCTCCCCTCGGGACTCACCAAAGACCCTGCTCCTTGGAGGAAGGATGGATGGTGAGCACACCATTTCCTGTGTGAAGGATGGCCCTACGCAAACTGAAGCTTGTTTTGGACATGAGATGATTCTGTGCCCAAACCACCAGGCAACATTGAAACCAAGCCCAACTCTTGGGCCTTTCTGCTGCTTCGGGTGAGGGCAGGAGATTAGACAGTGCCCAGGAGCACACATCAGCAGGAGGTGCTCAGTCCCTCTTGGCTTTGCGGCCCCCAGGCCTGCTGTGTGGAGATGAGTGTGTTGCCTGTGCTCCCCTGGTTTAGCTTTACACCAGTGTTGCTTCAGGCTCCTCTCTCAGAAGCACCTCTTAACCTTGATTTTATGAGCTTCACAGCCGAGAAAAACCTCATTATAATGGTATAATGATTATAATAATAACACTTTGAAGTTATTATTTTATTATTTATATGATCAGCTTAACCCAGTAGAACACGTTGCAAATGATGAAGCCTTGCATATGTATTAGCAAATCCCACAGCCATGCTGAGAAGTGGATAGGGCAAGCAGACAGAGACAGGCAGCGTCCACATTTCACAGATGAGGAAACAGGCATACACACATTTAGACTCTTAAAGGTCACGCAACTTGCCTAAGGCCAACCAGTGATACTAGTTGAGCAGGACAAGAATCCAAGTTCAGTGGCAGAGAGTCCCAGGTACACTTTACAGTAACCACAGGAATGCTTCAGTTCCAGGCTTTCCCTCTACAGGAAACAGAGGCTCTAAGCCTCAGGAGGGCGGGAAATTATTCTCCTCTATAATACAGGGATTTCCACTTGATGGGGACTCAGTAAGCCGTTGTGCAATGAATGAATGAATGAATGCATGAATGAATGAATGCATGATGCCTTCAGATTGGGGAGTGATCCACCTGAGATGAAGCTATGATGATAGAACAAACATGTCATTTCTCCACCTGTGTAGCTCACGAAGGAGATCCCTTTAAAACGATGTCCCTTTAAAATGATAAAAAGACCATTCCCTGGTTCTAATGTGGTTCTTTCAGAATTTTATATGCACATTAATTGCTTTTAAAAATTTATCATGAGTTATTCCTCAGCCTTTCCTTTCCACAGCCCTTTCAAAAAAGTATTGGGAAATCGGTCCCTGATTCACTGTCCCAGACAGTTTTTCATTCTCTGCTTCATAAATTCAGTTTCTCGAAAAAAAAAAATATGTCAAATTGGCCAAGAGAGAATCCCTGCGGGTTTGAAGATGTGCCATGAAGCAGCCTGTTGCAGGCACAAAATTTCTTTGTACTCTAGTGTTTTTTCTTTTAATAATTCATGCAGATTTCACATTTCAGTGCCTAACGTATCTGTTTGTTTAATATAAAAATGATATAAAATACTTAGCAGTTAAATTACCTGACTTTCTCTGCCCCCCCAAAATCAAATCAAATTGAAACTCCAAGAAGATATGTTGTGTTTATGCTATGCCTCACACCATGTCACATCAGAAGGATGTGGTTCCCAAATTTAAGAAGCACAGACCTAGGGAGCTAAGACCGGCCTCCCACTCATGGCCCCAACAGCCCTCTGTGCTCCGAATTCTGCCCCCACAGCCTCATCTCTCAGCCCTCCAAGCTTTATGTACCACAGTTGAACTAACTCAAGCATCTTGCACTTCCCTGAACACACACTTACAGAGGTTGGCAACCAAGGATACTCAACAGTACTGGGGAGCAGGGCCCTGGGCCACAGGCCTGATCTCAGAGGATATTTACACCTCACTGCAGCCTGCAGTCCCCTCCCCATTTGAATAGTGCCTTTGTGATGCTTAATCTGCTGTTTATGTATAAATAGCAGACACCAGCAGCTTTGTGCCTTCTCTGAGGAAGAACTGGGGACCTCTGGGAGCTTCTAATCCCCTGCCATAAGGGGTCCAGCCCAAGGACACCAGTGCCTCTGCCTCTGATATGAAACTGCTGACATCAGTTCAGTCCACAAGTCTTCCTGATCCTTAGATTTAAGCCCCATCAACACAAAAATGAACACTGTGTATTATCATTCATTTTTTCCATTATAACAGTAATACATGCTCATTATAGGACATTTGGAAATACAAAAAAGTAGGACAATCACCCACCATCCCAACGCATAGAGGCACTGGCATTATTTTGGTACTTTCCTTCCAGTCTTTTTTCTCCATATAACTTTTACTTAGTGTCATATTATGATTCATAATAAGGAATATGTATTTAGTCTCATTCCTGGCTCAGAGCTCCTAAAACCCTTGGAATTTCTTGTGATAAGAGTGATAAAGGTGTCTTTTGTTATGTTAATAAGGTGACTTTCAGAAAGCATCTAATGAGGGAAGCTGGTTGCCAGGGCAACCAACCAAGAATAGACGTTGGAACTTTCAGTCCCAACCCCTGACTTCTGGGGAGAGGAGAAGGGCTGGAGGTTGAATTAATCATCAATGGCCAATGATTTTATCAATCATGCCTATATAATGAAGCCTCCATAAAAACCCAAAAAGGAAGGGGTTCAGAGAGCTTCTGGGGTGGTGAACACATGGAGATGCTGAGAGAGTGGAGCGCTGGGAAAGGGCATGGAAGCTCTGCACCCCTTTCCCTATACCTTGCCCTATGTATCTCTTCCATCTGGCTGCTCCAGAATTATATCCTTTCATAATAAACTGGTGATCTAGTAAGTAAAATGTTTCTCTGAGTTCTTTAAGCCACTCCAGCAAATTAAACCCAAAGAGAAAGTCTCCTGGGACTGAGCCCATAACCTGTGGGATCTGACACTATCTCCAGGTAGATAGTGTCAGAATTAGTTGAATTGTAGGAAACCCAGTTGTTGTCAAGAGAATTGCTTGATGGTGTGAGAAACACCCCACACCCCCTACACACACATTGGAATTGGGTGCAGAATCATTACTTAGCTTTAATTATAAGGCAGGGGTATTTTATATCCCACCTTATAATGCTGCTTTAGAGTATTAGTGTTTTTCCATGATAAAAACTCCTAATTATTCCTGAACACAAACAATAATTGCTTTCTCATTTCTAAGCCCAAAATGAGAGTGAGCAAAAGTCCTAAGTACTAAGATGCTCAAACTATTTCTCGTGGCAGCCTAGCAAACCCAGAAAAGAATTTCCTCAGAGTGCATCCCTTCCTCTGCCTCCAGGAAAAGTTTCCTGGTGTGGGTCATCTCTGCACTGAGGTGACCTTCACCCCCTGAAGATCACCCCAGCTCATTCCTGAAGAGAGACTGAGTATCGGATAGAATTCGAGCCCAGAAACTAATCCTTTAAGTAGCTGTGTCGATGTGTTCTGACTCTTTGAGCTTGCTTGGGTTCCTTTGGCTGCAGAGACACACAAAGACCATAATATTCCCAGAATATGCTCCCCAGTCTGCCCAGGATGTTTTTAGCAAAATCTGACATTAATAAGACTGCTCAACTTGGGTTCCTTGGGAAATAAGAATCCTTTCTATTTGTGCAAAAGTAGTATTTCCCACGATGCAGTTGAAAGATCTCAGGGATACGATTCAAAAAGTCATAGATTGAATTCTGTCTTTGCTATTGTTTGATCCCAGTTAAAACCAAAAAGGAGAGGCAGAAGAAAGAAAGAGTTGATCATTGTAATGACGATGATGATGATAACCTGTCAATACCTTGTAGCCAAAGCTACCAGGAGCACACCAGTAGTTCAACAGAGTTGGGCTATTGACTCATTGCAACAAGGAAAATTCATACCGTGGGGAGCAGTGGGGAGTCTCCACAGAAGGATGGCAGAAAGCATTTATAATAGCATTTGGGTTTGTTTTCGGAAATTTGGGGGAGGGGCCAAGAACAGAGGACTTGGCCCTGTATTGGATGCTTTCAGGAAGGAGAGGTAACTCTATCATTGGTTAACTTGATGATTCTTATCTAGAAGGTGGAAAGAATAGATTGAGGCTAAAGATGTCATTGGTAAACAAGCCAGTCACTCACATTAGCCAGCGTGGGGGATGTTTTATCATTTCTGTGGTTTGGGCCATGCCCTTCTTTTGTTTTTAGACGTAATTATGAAGTGATCTTGTTCGTGTCTTGTGCAGTCGAGGTCACAGGGAGGCCTGCCTGACGTTGGTGTCCCGTGACACTCTTTATGTTCACAGGAGCACTAAGGCCTCACTGTGAGTGCCAGGCCAGCTCCCAGCAAGCAGGGGCTGCTTTTTCTCTTTCTAACCTTATTAAAGAGTTGCTGTTATTACGTTTATACTAAAATAGAGAAACTAAGGCTCAGATGGGCTAAGAAATTTGCTCATGTTCACACAGCCGGACAGTGACAGGAATCAAACACAGGTCTGACTGCAAAGCCCAATGTTCTTAGCACTCCCACTAAACGTCATCCTCACGTAGTGATTGCCCTTGTGTTTTTATTTTTTGAATAGGTAACACAGTGATGTGGTACAAAATTCAAAATGTAAAAAGGGACACCCTGTGAAAAGCAAGTGTCCCTCTCCCTGCCCTGCTCCAGGCACCCTATTCCCCTCCCAGAGGCCATATTATTCCCATTTTCCCCAGGATCTTTTATTCATGACAATGGGCTTTGCAGTGTGTGGACGGAGTGAATCCATTTGAAAGGGTCACATTGGGAGAAACAGCCAGTGACTTATGACTTAACAAATTGCTCACTCTGGTCCTGCTCTTCCAGAAACTCTTTCACAAGGTTTCAGTAACTCAACAAACACTGTGCTCAGCCCTAGACAAGCAAGCAATGAACCAAACCAGCTGCTTGCCCTTGAGGGGCTCACAGTCTGGTGGAGAGGACGGACAAAAGAATCACAGGTAGTGAGCTGTGAGGGATGGTGTGGAAGGCCCGAGGATGGCAGGAAAAGATTGATGGAGAAGGAAACACTCCACCTGGATCCTGAAGGACAGCAGGGATTTATACAGTGGACAGAGGTGAAAAGAGAACTCTAGAGAGAGAGAGGTCAGTAGGAGCAATAATAGGGAGGTATGAAAGACCGCTAATGGCTCTGAAGGGCTGGAGCACAGGTGCTTGGGGCAAAAGGCAAGAGAGGTGACTGGAAAAGTAGCCAAGGGTCCTATCATGAGAAGCCTTCTGCAGGAAGCTAAAGAGAATGTTATCAGAGTTAAAGAAGATAGATGATGTGGAAAGGATTTGAAAAGTTTAAAACACTTGGCAAATGTAATAAATTAATGGGTCACTAGCTTTTGTTCTTCAATTGTCGCTGGTCATTGTCCTTTTCTGAAGATACTGTTTCTAATCATAGTTACCACTTGTGTGTACAGCTACTGAGGGCAAAGATCACAGAGGTTACTGAAAAGAGAGATGGTGACCAACTGTGCTTGACCCTCAGTCAGACGCTCAGGCCGCCCACACTTGAGGCCCCATTAGCAAGCAGCTCTTGGAATTCTCTGGTGTCCAGGTTCTCTCAAAAGCACACGTAGGATAAATCATGTTTGAGAAAGAAGGCCTAAGGGTCACGTCATCCTCTCCCACCTCAAAGCATCCTGAGTGCAGCCTTTTTGCTGGAAATTATATTCCTGAACGCATTAGTGGAGGCGCATGTGACAACTCCCCACCCAGCCAGGCTTGCTGCAAGGGTACTTAACAGCCTTTTAAAAATACATCAATATTCAGACCCCAGAGATTCTCATTTGCTTGGCCTAGGATCTGCCCAGGCATGTTTTTTCCAAAAGGTGGTTTTAAATGTGCAACCAGAGTTGAAACAAAATTTAAGACATTAATCAAGAGTCTGTATAGAAACTACCATATCTAAATTGATTCTTCTCTAGATTGTGAAAGCATTATTGAGGATGGTGTCCATTATCCATATAGCTTTTTATCCTAAAGACACATCCTTCTAGGACAGATTCTCATAACAAAAACTCTGTAAGCCATCAAGTGTTTAGTTCTGATTTGTAGGAAGACCCAAGGTAAATTTGACACATAAGAGCACAGGCTCTGGAGTCAGGCAGTGCCACTTACTACCTAGGGGACCTCAATTTACTCGTCTATGAAATGGAGATAAGAATATAAACTGCCCAGTGTTACAGCAAGAATAAAATGTAAATGTAAATGTGCAGAATAGCATAGTACTTGGCACATACAATCAACATATTTTATCAATAAAAAGTAGTTGGCTTGGCATATTGATTTGATATAGTTATTCATTTGTAAAATAGAAATTACAAGTCCCAGCACAGACCCAGTGCTTATAAATGTTCATAGTTCCCCAATAAATAATTTCCCCTGTCAAAAGCAGGCTTGCTTTCTTTGGGGTCTCTGCTAAGTCCTCCAAACAAATATCAAAAATTGCCAAAAAGCTTTCAATTCAACAAGCCCTTACTGATCGCCTTCCATGTGTTGGATGCTGCGTGAACTGCTAGAGATGAATAAACCTGATCTCCTTCCTGCCCAAGGAGCTCAGATCCTGAGGAAGAGACAGACATGCAGATGTATCGCTGCAGGCCAGCAGGACAGGGTCGCACGGACTCCTCTCAGAGCCACCATGATTCGAGACAGAATTCTGAACCAGATGAACTGAGGGCCTGATAAGGAGGGTTCTCCCTGTCTGTGCACAGAGCAGAGAGTTGACAGTAAACTGGGGTCTGAGGCCCCACAAGACCCTCCTATAAAAATATAACTGTGGTTGAAGCTCTGACTCTTCAATAATCTTTTCCTACTAGGAAAAATGGTAACAACCCAGCAAGATTTTGCTTCCATAATTAGCTGCACATCACAGTCATAGGATGCAAGAGCCGCCATGAACCTGGGTAACCCTAAGGCCAACTTCTTCAGATGAGCGACCCAGAAAGGAGGAGTGATTTGTTGAAGGTCGGATGACCAATTAATGCCCAAGTTGGCATCTGACTTTAGGCTTCCTGGCTCCTACAGCTCTTCTCCCACATCATCACCAGAAGACAATAAACCCAACAATGTAGGCAAGGGACGGCCAAGTCCAAGCCTCATTTATCATCAAATCGCTATTGCAGTCCTTGGCATGAGGTAGAGACTCAGTCAAAGGAGGTGTTTGGGACACAGGAGAGAGGGGTCTTCTGCAGGGAGATGGCAGGAGATGCAGCACGCAGGTATGGGTGTGGGGAAGGCAGCTGGGCTTCAGGAGGAGGAGGAATGAAGGGGGAGGCTCCAAGGAAAGTCAGGAAGTCCTGCTAATTGCATAGTCATGCAGTGATCAGGGCCTGGTGGGAGCAGAGCCTCACTGCCCATAAGACAGCTTTCTCTGTCAAAGTCTTATGCAGGCAGCACCTCCAATTATCCTCTGAAGGCCAGCCACACCATTTAAAGATCCATGTCATGTGCACTTTTAAGAAGAGGTGTCATAAAACATAAAACAGCACCAACAATAGGGCTATTGAATTTTAAAAATTATATCTCAGCTCTACCTGTTAGGGTACTACAGGGGTCAGCAAACTACAGCCCATAGGCCAAATCACGCCCACTGCCTGTTCTTATAAATAGAGGTTTATTGAGACACAACCATGTCCAATTGTGTCCACATTGTCCCCGACTCCTTTAGCATTACAGCAGCAGAGCTGAGAAGTCCCAGCAGAGACATCACAGCAGAGACCATGGGATCCACAAAGCCTCAAATATTTACTATGTGCCCTTTAAGAAAACCTGTTGTATAGCACCCGGTGTGATCCTAGAGGAGTGAATTTTCTAATAAGAAAAGGGTACTTGCTGTTGTCTAAATCCCCTTTTTTCCTATGAATTCCAATCAAATCTTCAGGTTCCTCAAAATCACAAAGCTCCAACTTGAGGGGTACTTAGCCATTTGCCAGGAGGTATTTAGCTGCCTGCTGTGGGCCCACCTCTCTTTCCTGGTGCTTCTCAACCCTCTTCCCCAGCCCTACCTGTCCAGAATCGCTCGCCCACACATCCAGGCCCAGCCTAATTGCCATCACTTCCCTGTGGGCTTCCTCTTGTTCCCTCACCCACCCCTGCTCCACCCTGCATGCAATCCTACCAGACAGAATTAATCATTCCTTCCTCAGAGTATGTATCACTCAATGACAGCACCTACCTTGTGACACAGTTTACATATTTACTTTTACAAATTTTATGTGTATCCTCGGTCTACAATCTATGAGAAAGGGGCTATGTTTTATTCATCATCTTCATGCCTTAGCAGAATCCCCAACATGTAGGAAATTACGTTGAAGCCAGTTTGAGAGGGATGAAATCTTAAATATTAACCCATCAAATTCTCCCATTTTACAAATGAGAAAACTGAGGCCCAATGTCAAAAGGCTGGCCAGCGGCAGAGCAGAGACACTGCGAAATCCTGCCTCTGTTTTTTTTGTTTTTGTTTTTTGTTGTTGTTGTTTTCCGTGAGGAAGACCAGCCCTGAGCTAACATCCATTGCTAATCCTCCTCTTTTTGCTGAGGAAGACTGGGCCTGGGCTAACATCCGTGCCCATCTTCCTCCACTTTATATGGGACGCCGCCACAGCATGGCTGACAGGCAGTGCCTCGGCGGGCGCCGGGATCCGAACCGGCGAACCCCGGGCTGCCAAGTGCGGACGAAACCGCTGCGCCACTGGGCGGCCCCTAAATCCTGCCTCTCTTGAGAGTCTCCCTCCATGAAGTCCAACACTCATTCTAGCAGACCACACAGGAACTCACAGAGACCCGTGTGCATGTAAAACAGCAGTCGTTTATGAACAGTGGTCGTTATTTTAGAGGTAGCACCGATGGGAATCTTCTCCTTAAGTGACACATCCATCCCACTCCCAGAAACCAAACGGCAGCCCTGGTCTCCCCACAGCGCTGACAAGAGACAGCATGATGTAGTCACCAGAGTGCCTGGTGCCCACAATGGACCAGTGGGCTGCAAAATTAAACTCCTCTTTTTAGAAGCCATTTGTGTTAAGGAAGAGAATAAATAAGCTAACACCATGGCCAGTTAAAAAATGCACCCAGACAGAGATTTTATTTGACTCTTTCAGGCCAACAGGGGAAAATGAGCTTTGTAATTGAAATTGTAATGGAGCAAGTTGGGCATGGCGGGGGAGGGCAGGATGCTCTCGGGGGGTGTCAGGAGAGGTGACGTGCAGTCACCAGCAATGGGTTGGCAACTCTGATGTTTCTCTGAAAGAACAAGAGGATGCATTCTGGATTCAGTTGTGGGGTCCTGGGGGCACAGAAGAGGTTTGGACTCCAGATAGCAGTGTGGGGACTGCCCCACAATGGAATCGTTTCGTAATTTCGGCATAACACCATCCTCTGCCACGTCTTCGTCTTTCCGTATTCTCCACAACAGGAGCCGGGTCCTCGTCTCGCCTGTCCCTCATAACCCACCCACATTAAGGGGGTACACATGCCTTGCCTTATCTCTTCCTGGGTAAAAGGATATGAGACGGGGTGATGTTTACTCTCTGGTTTAACACTATTGAGAGCTTTCTCTGTGCCTGGACTGGGCTGGGAATTAAATGGTAAAATGACAGCTGGTTTCTGCCCTCAGAGCACCCAACACGTGTAACCCCAACATGCCCCTGTCAGTTCTAGTGGAAGAACTTCAGGATCAGTTGGAGGCAGAGAGTATTTTGGAAGAGGACCTCAAATCACTCCATACAGGGGCCAGCCACGTAGACCGGAAAGAGAACTTGTCTTAAAAGCCCAAAGGCATGGAAATAAGCACCAGCCTTCCAGTTAAGAGACCTCAGACAATTTCCTTACATTGCAATATCTTCATTGATCAACGGGGATAATGACAGCAACTTTGAGGTGGGTGGAGAGGATGGAAGAGGCCAGCGTGTGTTAGTGTTGATCACGGTGCCTGGCACATTCTAGCTGCACAGCCAGCGGGACATAGCAGCGCTGTCATTATGTGATGGATAGAGCCATAGAAGAGAAGACGACGACACACAAAATACCCTGGAAGGTCAGTCTGGGAGACTTGGAGGAGTAGGACCGTGGCGCAGTCCTCCCTCCACCACTAGCACCTGGCAAGGGCCTGGCGCACAGTGGGTTATCATTATCTGTTGTTTGTTTAAAATAAACTTGAGTTCGGGAGAATATAAATCCCCTCCATTCTCCCTTTTGAAAGACAACAGCCCCATCACTCACCACGCCTTCTCTGCACCTTCCCTCCTCCCCACCAGAGCCCAGCCCAGCCCACCCCTCAGCATGGGCAGAACTCATTGGAACTCTTTGCTATCAGGTAAAATAAAATTAACGTGGGAGAGCACAGGCTTTAGAATCAGACCATCCTATATTGAGAGTCCCAGCTACAGAACTTACTTGACCCATCTAGATAACCCCTCTGTGCCTCCAATTTCTCGTCTATGAAATGGGAATGATGACAATGCCACTCTCAGAGGTTCACTGCCAGGATTAGGAAACTTAAATCACGTAAAATGACTAGCACAGAGTTTGGCACACAGCGACACTCAATAAATGTTGTTTGTCACTGCTGCCGCTATTCTTGCTGTTAGTTTTCTCTTCTCCACCTTCACCAGGTTGTTGTGAGAAGCCAGCTGTACATGAGCCTGCTCACACAGTGTGTGGGACCTAGTATGGGCTGAGTAAACACTAGGTGTCCTCCTTCAAACAAGTACCACATAATCCCCACTAATCGCGTTTATTTAAACTTGGTAGAGAAACATCGGGATCAGTACAGGTGCACAGATGAGCACTCAGCCCGGTGGCAGTTTTGTGTCTGAAGGAAGGACATCGAGATGAGCATGAAATGTGATTTAATCCAACAGGAACCCTGGAGCCGCATGACATCCCCCCCGTCCCTCCCTGTTCAGAGGCCTGGGTGACTCTCAGGCCCTACAGGGGATAAATCCCATTCTCGTCATCCGCCCTCTGTCCCCAGCCACTCCTAACCCTCTGCCCCACTCACCCTTCATCGTGGAAATGGACTGGATCAGCATAATCATTTTAATAAAAAGGATGGGCTTTTTTGCTGTTCATTTGTTGGTTGGTTGGTTGGTCTAGAGAGTCAAGCATAATTGGCCGGGCCTTATATACAAATGCTTCACTTCTCACATCTGCTTTAGCCATCACTTGCCAAACTTCTCCTTCTCTTACTTAAATAATTAATATAATGATAATATCACTTATTTTGAGTGCTTGTTATGCACCAAGGATTCTGCATCCATTACGTCACTTAACTCTCACAGGAAGCCAATCAGGAGATATTACAATATCTCTTTAGAGAGATAGAAACTCTATCTCTGACTCATAGAGAGGTTAAGTAACTTGCTCAAGCTCAAACAGCTACCAAGTAAGTAGAGGAGCCAAAACTGGGTCCAAACAGTCTGATTCCAGGAATCTCTTACCTACCAGGCTCTTTGCCTTTTCAATGAAGAAACTGAGTAGCCGGTACCATGTCCCAAGTCACACAGTTAAGTGGCAGAGCTGGAATTCAAATAGAGGGCTGCCCACTCCACCCCCACACTCTGCACACTCAGCTCTAATCTTTCCTTGAGAATCTGTGCCTGACAGATCCAGTCCAGTTGAAAGGCATCCAATGAACATTCCCATATGGACACATGGACATGCTGCCCTTCTACTCTTTGTACCTGGTCAGTGAGGCTGGCGGCTCCTCCAGGGTAGAGTATTGCTTTGGGTTTATATCCAGGTGAGGAGGCGATGTTCCAGGGGATTCAACTCAGCTCTTTCTGCCATAATAGCCCTCATTCCACTGGCCTGAGGCCAATGTGCATATTCTGGAAATTTCCAACAACATCTATTCAGATCTTACATTCAGGAACTGGGGGAATAACCACAGGGTGGGTCCATGAGGCTGACTGGTGGACCACAGGTTTTTGGGCTCCCCAGGAATTAGCATTCATAAAGAGTCAGCACTGAGCAATCCCCAGAGGCCTGGGTATTTCTCTTTCCCATTTACCTGAGCACCGTTACCCTAGTAAAGTCCTTTGGGGATGGTTTGTAGGAAGATTTACAGGATGTGTTTGTGGCAGTGCTGTGAGGTCCTTCCTCAAGAGCCCCTTCAATCAAGGGCTCCAGGTCTGTGAATTGGCTTAGGGCTGAAAATTGGGTGAAAATCTCTGACTGTGTTGTGACTCAAGTCAGATTTCTAGACAACAGACCTATAGTTTTTCATGTTACATAGATCAAGTAATATTTCAGTAGGCTGCCCATCTACTGCTTCCCTAGGGGCAGCATCACTGCTAAAGATAACTGCAGGTCAGAATATTCCGATTACCAGCTTGTCCCTGCTGCTCATTATGATAAACGCACTCACCTGGACACAGGTGGCTAAGTCTTGCCTCTTAGGTCCTGCCATTCTAGGACACTATCGTCCCCACTGAAATCAGGGCACCCATCCAAATGGCAGCACTTCTTAAGGTCATCCCACGCCTCCAGAGGCCAGCCACCACAGGGCTTTTCAGGGCTACTATTTCCCAATGCCTTAGTGGAGGGATTGTCCACTGGGCCCCCTCAGTGGATGGAAGGGGAGCAGGGATTGCAGGCAGCACATGATAAATCCACTTCAACATCCCAATCTCCTTAAGTCTTTGGATTCCTTCCCCACATCATATCAGGAAAGTTCTGGCACCTCAACCTCATTTAAACAGGCTACACTGTGCATAATTTTATTCAACCAATCAAGCAAACTATTAGATCCATTTCAGCTGCACAAGTAACACATAAAATCTCAAATCTCAAATAAGTGCACTAATATCAACAAATTCCTCTCAATCTATGGTTAAATTCCATCTTCCTCTACCTAAAATTTTTTTTTTTTTTTGGTGAGGAAGACTAGCCCTGAGCTAACATCTGCTGCCAATCCTCCTCTTTTTGCTGAGGAAGATTGGCCCTGGGCTAACATCCGTGCCCATCTTCCTCTACTTTATATGGGGGACACCTGCCAAAGCATGGCGTGATAAGGTCCACACCCAGGATCTGAAACCCACGAACCCTGGGCCCCTGAACGAGAGGACACGAACTTAACCACTATGCCACCAGGCCAGCCCCACCATCTAAAATTTTTAGAATCCATTTCTACATATTCTTAGGCTTCTACTGATATAAATTAGCTAAATTTTGCAATTACTTTGGCATATAAGCTCTCTCCTCCTTGCACAGATTTTTATGCCCGCTCCCCGCAGCATGCTGAGATCTGACCCTGGTTACAAATACATGTGTTAATCTTCTATAGTTGCCATAACAAATTACCACAAACCTAGTGGCTTAAGACAACACAGATTTATTGCCTTATAGTTCAGTAGGTCAGAAATCTGACACAGGTCTCATCGAGCTAAAACCCAGGTGTCATCAGGGCTGCATTCCTTTCTGAAGGCTCTAGTGGAGAACTGTTTCCTTGCCAGTTCCAGCATCCGGAAACTGCCTGCATTCCTTGACTCACAGCCCCTTCTTTCATCCTCAAAGCCAGTAGCATTGCATCTCTCTGACCATTCCTCCATAATCACATCTCTCTCTGACTCTCTTCTGCCTTTTCTTCCACTTTCAAGGACCCTTTAGATTACATTGGGCCCACCAAGATAATCCAGGGTAATCTCCCCACCTCAAGTCTGCAAAGTTCCCTTTTCCATGTGAAGGAACATATTCAAAGGTTACAGAGATTAGGATGTGGACAATTTTGGGGGTCATCATTCTGCCTGCCATGGTATAGGTCACCCCAGAGACAATAAGTGGATGTCAATGTGGGACTTGAGGGGAATGGGGCTTCCCCTTGGAGACAGTCTTCCAGGTCTTCATGCAAGGGGAAGCCAGTCTCCTCAGACCAGCAAGGGAGGTTCAGGGACTTACAGATTCAAGGTTCTCAGCTTTGTCTGAGCCCTCAAGCAAGGTTGACCCTGCAAACACAAAACATAAGAAATTACTCTAAGGTTGCCATAACTGCTCTCCAGTTTTCCAACTCTGACTTGAGCAGAGTTTAGAGTCCTGAGCTTGTCATTTTCTTTCTATAAGTGCATCACTGCCCTCAGAAGCAGCCACCTTACCTGCAGTCCTTGCAGGTCATCATTACCCCCAAGGTGGTCATCATTACCCCCAAGGTGGTCACGTGCAGCAGCCATGTGATTCCAGGACACTTGCCTCATAGGCACTTCAACAGGATCAACACAGGTGATAATGCAGGGAATCTCCTTGCCAATGCATGCCAGGAATTCCTGGTATCTCCTCACTATTAGCCAGGAGCTCGGCACTGCATTTAAGTGAAGGTGAAGGACACCACCAATCCAATTCCAAGGTCTCCTGTTTGAGGATCTGCTTCCAGGAACTCCTGATACCACATCCTACATCCCCCTGTATGAGGCAGGGTCTACTCAGCAAGTCAGAAATCACACTATGTATTTCGACAGAGGGGATTTAGTAATTGTTGAAAAGGGTGTTGGAGAACTGAAAGTGAAAAGGGATGTTGGGGTCCCCAGGACCACCCCCAGGTTTGCTGACTCACTAGGAGGACTCCTGAGTCATGCAGTCGACCTCACAACTGTGATTTATTACAGGGAGAGGATGCAAAGCACAGTCAGCAAAGGGAAAAGGCAGGTGGAGTGAAGGCCGGGAAAACCAGACGCATGTTTCCAGAGTGCTCTCTCAGGGGAGTCACACGGGACACACTTAATGCCCCAGCGATGAGTTGTGACAACACGTGAGAAATGATGTCTGCCAGGGAAGCTCATTAGAGACTCAGCGTCCAGGGATTCTACTGAGGACCTTCCACCTAGCATGTATCAAAATCCCAGACTCCGGGTGGAAACAGGTGTTCAGCAAAAACCATAGTGTCTGTAGAAACAGCTTAGGCACAGGCAGTCACTCATCATTTAGGGAATGGTGGGGACCCTGGCAAAATCCAAGTTCCCAGATGCCAACCCAGGACCAACTTTGTAAGCAGGCTTTTCAAAGGACAACGGCCAGGTCTGCTGTGTGAACTCTTTTCTGCACACAAGGGAATGTGAGGTGGCACAGAACTAGAGACTGCGGGAAGCAGCTATCCCCCTGAGCAAACTGGAGGAACAAAGAGAAAAGGTTGAAGCCATCAGAACCTAGAGGTGTGAAGGGAAAGTCCCCACCAGGCTAGCACCCACACTGGAAGGGGAGGGAGCTGTCTAGCTGCTGCGGGTAACTTGGGGGAGCCCCAGGAGGCTAGTCCTGAGGGAGCCAGGGGGGAAAGTTGGAGAATGAACCTCTGCACTGCCAGGTGAGGAGCTTTGCTGGGGTGATGCTCACAAAAAGAGGAAGCAGATAGGGAGGAGCAAGGCATTTCTCCCTCCTCCTGCCTTCTGTCCCTCTTTAGTACCTCCTGGTACTGGTACTGGTAGAGCCTAATAGGGAGCAGCTGGCAGCACAGAAGCACAGTTTGTGGAGACCCAGCAACAGCACCACAGAGCCAAGAAGGGTGGATTTGGAGCTGGGAGACAATAGCTTCATCATTAACACCCTCACTATATGCCAGGCCCTCTGCCAGGAGCTTCCATATTTTATCTCAGCTAATTGAATCTTTACAACAAAGAGGTAGATCTTCTTATCCCCATATTAAAATGAGGAAATGGAGGGGTTAAGTAAATGAGAGGGGTTAAGTAAATTTCCAAATGTCACCCAGCTGATAAGTAGCAGGATTGTGTTCCAAAGCCCTTACCGTCTCTACCATATCACGTGGATCCCCAACCCTGACTGTGCTGTCAGATCACTTGGCAGAAAGACACATCAGGGCTGGAAGGAGAAAAGAGTCACCCTAGTGAATTAGATGGTGGCTAGGCCTCAAAGTACTGATCAAACATCTGGATCCCATGGGACCAAAGATGAGCAGACAAGACCCATACGGCCTGCTCATCCACACCTACCACATGTCCCCCCACCCCATCACTGACCAGCCTGCTGCTGACCCAGCCTCCACCAGGCAAGGCCACTCTGCCACCAAGAATCCCAAGTCCCTCCAGCAGACAGCAAGCCACCGCTAGGGCCAGGTTCCTAGATGCACTTTTCAATGGTCATGGCAGGAGATGCAAACCCATCAGAAGAAAATCCCAAACCACTGTGCCTGGGACAAATTCCTTTGATTCTTTGTAAAATGTTTAGGAAAAGAATTTCCATGTTCTTCCATCTCAGAGGACAGGCTGAGTATTCCTGTGAGAAGGTAGTGAGTGCTCAAAGCCCTCTGGGGGGTTCTGGAGGAGGACATGTCCTGCCTTTAAGGAAGACACCCACCCGTTCCTACTGAGTCGGTCGTCAAACTGTGACCACTGCGCACAACATACAAAGGCCAGTGACGCCGTGGAGACAGAATGTCTGCAAAACAGCCGTCTGGGTAACAGACGCCTAAAGCATCAGCCGTGATGTTTTTCTTGCAAGCGGCAACAGGGCTCCCAACAGGCATAGAACAACAAAATTAATGGATTGGAAAGCAAGAATCTAATGTACAAGCTCTCAAAATTCCCCAGACTAGCTGACTCACCGTGCACACCCAGCAATCACAGCTCTGGTCCGAAGTGGCTGGGACGCCGTGGGGGAGAGAGGGGACAGAAGAGTAGCGGAGAAAGCCAGCAGGAGGTCAGCCCTCACCAGCTCCTTCAGTGAAGCAAAACACCATTTTTATGCAAACCTTCTTTGAACTTCAGTAAAACAAATAGTATTTACACAAACAGCCTCCAAAAAATAAACTCCATAATGAGAGAGCAAGGAAGCAGAAGTCAACCCAGTTCACCCGCTTGATGGTTAGATCATTTTTTATTGAATTCAAGTTTCATGGCCCATTAGAGGCCTGGAGGCAGAATTTTCAGGGACACTTTTGGACTAATGAGTGTTTGCAAATTGTTTTTCTAACAGATTTGTTGTTCTTTTTTCTGAGAATCCTAAGAACCTTTGTTTTATGTAATTTGGCCCTGTACTTGAAAAACAACAGCAACTATTCTAATAGAGCCTAATCTACTTGCATTATTAAGAGACGTTGGTGTTTTGTATCCTCCTAATACATTTTTGACACTGATATCATGCTGTCATCAATCAAAATACCACAACCTCCTACACTTGTCTTTTCACATATCAAATACCCTCTGACAAGTGTTCTCTTACCTCCTCCATAAAGATGTGGGCCTCCCTTCATGGACTCAGCAACCCAAAGAAATCAGAACTTCCAGATAGTACCTCTGCCATGTATTAACTCCCTTCTCCAGATTTCCCCTTCTGCTTTCCTTACAAGTGCCAAGATAGAGGGGGGTGGGGAGGAAAAACAGCACCCCTCTTCCTTGCCAGCTGGGGCCAAGGCACCCACACTAGACCACCTCCACTCCCAGAGGTGGGCAAGTCTGTCTAGCCAGCATCCTCCTTGGAACTTTTCCCCTAGAGCTACCAGAAAAGTCTTTGCTTTTCTGTTGGGACCACTAACCTGATAAGATGTGGCTAGAAGAAGCATCTCACTTACTCATGAAAAGAGCCTGCTGTAGCTATAGAGACACATTTAAATTTCACTTGTACACTTTTCAGTCATAGAAGCCAATAAATTATCTGATTTGCTCGTAAGTGTGAGGTAGGTTTGTCACTTTCAGTGAAGGAGCCTATGGTGTCTCCAGCTGGAAATCAATCCATTAGCAACTATTTATTGAGTGCCTTCTATGGGCCGACACTGTGCTGAGCTCTGGGAACACAGCCAGGGTCAAAACGAACACACCGGACTCTAATCAAGCTACATTCTCATCTGCAGAAACAGACAGACAAATTAACAAATAAATACATACTATGGCAAGTGACAACAAGTGCCCTGGGGAAAAATAAAACAGCATAAGGAAATAAAGAGTGTGGGACAAGGAGAAGCCACAAGGCTTCCCTGCTTCAAAATCTCTTAGAGATGTTGAAGGAGAAGTTTGTGGACTTCCAGAGAAAGTGTGGTATGGGGTTGGTTAGGAGGAGAAGAATGGTGATAAACAAATAGGTAAATGTCAGCAAGTCATTCATATAAAATAATTTGGATTTTGTCTTCAAGGCAATGGGCAGCCATTGGAAGGTTTAAGCTAAAGACTGACTACATCAAATGCGTGGTTTGGAAGGTCACTGTGGCAGCTGGCTGGAACAAAAGTTAATAGCAGAGTGAGGACAGAGGGGAGAAAACCAGTGGGTGGCTGCTGTGGTCATCCAGGTTAGAGACAGGGGGTCTGGAACTCAGCAGTGTGGGTGCCAGGGGTGACAAGTGGGCAGATTCGGATACTGGGTGAGGTATCATCAAGAGGACCTGATAGGCAACTTAATGTGAAATGGGGAGAGAAAGCAGGCAATGAGGGAATTTGGGGTTCCTATTGGGAACAGGTTGATGGTGGGAGATTTTCCCTGAAAAATCACAGTACAAAAAGAAGTTTACAGGGGGTGATAATAGATTTGGATTGGATAATATATAATTTAAAATTAATGGAATGTCCCAAGAGAGATGCCCAGTAGGTAGTTGCATAATCTTTCATTAATGAGTGAAGAAGGACCCTCAGAACTTTGTGTTCCCAATAATTCTACCCCAGTTTCCACTCCACCAATGAAAGGAGTGATGAGGACTCCACCCTAGCCCTCCCCATGTGGCATGAAGAGAACCCCATCCACCCTTCTTCCCACCCAACACTCATAGTGTCACCACCACCATCTGACTTGAACCCACTGGCACCCACCCCATCACACCCTCCTAGGTAACCTGAGTCTCCCAACAACCCTACAAAGCCAGACTTGTCTCCCAGACTCTGATCCCATTCAGCTCTTTATGTCCTCCCTGCTGAGCCCATCTCCTACTCTCCACAACTCCCAACACTCCTTTCAGCTTTCAAGAAAAATCTATATTCTCAAACTTTTTCTGAATGTTTCCTTCTCTTTTTTGTTCCAACAACTCTTCAGCGCCAGTGAGACCTACAATTCATTGATCTGATCAGTCATCTAGTCACTGTTCCTCAACCACCTACGCCTTCTTATAATCACTCCCATGCATATATCCTCCAATTCCTCACTCATGTTTCCCTTCATTGTTTTTTGCCTGGCAATACCTGACCCTCGTTAAATCCTTCTGTCTACATCTCTGCACCCACATCCTGGTAGCCAGCTGAAAATGACTGACCAAAAACACTCCTGTTGGTCTCACTTTAAGTTCATGATCCCTACTGCCCTACAAGGCTGCTACCCTCCCTAGTCCATTCACTCTCCACTGACCTAGAGAACTATTGTACAACTCTTCTTCAGGCTTCCTCCTTCCCTGCTGCTTCCCATTTCACTAGAAGATAGAAGCCAGCAAAAGACCATCACAAGCTCCACCCAACATCTACTTTCTGCACCCACACCCTCTGCCTTTCTCCGGTTCCTGGGCATCTGGGCTCCTGCTACAGCCCAGGATATTGATACAGGATATTATTCCCACAATTCTCTCCTTTCTCTCCAACGTCGTTAGTTGTTTTACTCTCTACTGGATCATTTCTATCAGTATACAAACATGATGTTATTCCCCCACCTTAAAAAATGAAGAAACTTCTTTTGACCCCATATCTGCCCCTAGCTACCTTCAACTATTCTACTCCCCTTTAAAGCAAGATTCTGAGTTTTTAAAACTTATCCCCATTTCCTCTTTTGCTACTCTCTCCTGAACATACTCCAGTTGGGCTTTGCTCTAGCACTCCATCGAAACGGCTCTTGTCAAGGGCACCATAACGTCCGCATTGATGAACCCAATGATCAAGTCAAGGTCTTCATCTCACCCACCCTTTCAGTAGTATTTGAAACAATTTCTCCCTCCTTAACACACTTTCTTCCCTGCTTCCAGGAAAGTGCTCTCTCTTGGTTCTCCTCCACTCTCCCTGACTGCACTGCCTATCTGTCCTCAGACTTCCTTTCTCTATCTATCTATACATGCTCCTGAAGTGATCATCTCCAGTCCACCACTTTGCCACTTATAATGGTAAATTATCTCCTGACCTCTCCATTAAGCTCCAAATTTGTATATCTAACTGGCCATTGGACTTCTCCATTTGGATATGAAACAGGCATCCAACCCAAAACTCCATGTTCACTTTCTCCAACACGTTCCTCCTGCTGTCCTCCCCATCTTAGTAAATAGCATTTCCATCCTACCAGTTGCTGCAGCCCAAAACACTGGAGTCATACTCTACAATTCACTTTCTCAAACACCCCATATCTAATCTGCTAGCAGTTTCTGTTGGACATGCCTTTGAAATCATGCAGAAGCCACCCACCACCTCCCCCACTGCTGTCCTGGTCCAAGCGTCTATTATCTCTGGCCTGGACTGACTCAGGAACCTGATAACTCACCTTGCTTCTCCTTTGTCTCCTGAGGTCTAGTCACCACAACCACCAAAGTGGTTACATCACTCCTGTCCTTACACTCTTAATCTTTCCCACAACAGTAGTTATATCAGCCCACTCTTCACAGTGGCCCATGGGACCAGTGACTAACTCTGACCATCAGTGTTCCTGTAACACTCCCCCTCACATCCTCTATTTCAGCTACACTGACCTTCATGTTCTTTCTCAAACAAGTCAAGTGTATTCCTTCCTTTGGGCTGCTCATTTGCTCTTTCTCCTGCTCAGGGTGCTCCTTCCTGATATTCACATAGCTTGCTCACTCACTTCCTTCTAGTCATTCCTCAAATGTCACCTTCTCAAAAAGGCCTTCCCTGATCATGAAATACAAAGTAACATCCACCCCCACTCTCCCTGTCTTCTTGCTTTGTTTTTCTCTGTAACACTTACACACACTTATATAACATGTGTGTGCTATACATCTCCTTGTCTGTTTCTTTGTTGTCTCTCCCTCTTGAAACTTATCCTGAGTCCCATTCTACTGTGCCCTGATCATGCTGGCTGTATGCACAGGGATCCTGGTTAAAGGTACTGGCTCCTCCCAGGAGTATTTGCATTCTGCCTGGAACTCCAAATGGTCGAGTTACAAGTATCACATCTGTTGCCCCTGGTGGAGAGGTATACTTGGGTCCAAAAATCACCTACTTTTAAGGTCACTGCTTATTTCAACTGCAGGGACTTAGAAGGGAAACAAAGAATTTGCACCCAAGCCCTCTCCTGGATCTGTGATCTTAGTCGGTTACCGGAAGGGAGGATCCTTCTTCTTTTTAAACCCTTTCTATTGGTGCCCTTCAATGGACACCAATACAATGCGAAGTGGGGAGACAGTTGGGGACTCTCACCTCTGTCCCCCTGACCCCTACTCTCCATCCCCACATCCAGCTGATTCTGGCCTTCACATCTCCTCCCTGGAGAGATGCAGCACCGATCCCTCCTCTCAGATTCACCCGCCCCCCCCCTCGCCCCCCAGTTTCTCCCTTAAAGAAAGTAGATCTGTAAGTGAAACAGTGGCCCAGGCAATTCCTCAGTCCTGTCCTTGTCCTCAGACTCTCTTACTAGAAGAGCAGAGAAACCCAGAGTCCTTGCTTTCTCCTAATTTCAGCACATAGCTTGTTCTCTTTTAAGGGTAAGTTGCTCCCACTATAAAAATGATTAGTTAACTGGGTTTGGACATTGCAAAACGGAAGAGGTCATGAGCATAGACAGCTGAAAGTGGTTTTCTCAAATTATCTCCATTAATGTGGAGAATAAGTTCCCCGGATGCTATGCCTTCAGTGCCTCCAATTGTCTTAGAAATTAGAAGCCGCATTAACTGCTTCTGCACATTCTCATTCTACTTCAGAGCCGCACCACCCACGAGAGGTCCCTTCATCCCAAGGCTCCCTGGGAAGCTCAGGGCACAGGCGGCAGGAGCTTAATTAGTCACCTTCCAAACTTGGGCTGCCCGGCCTCTCAAGTCTCCATCAAAGCAACGAGGGCAGAGCAGGGGCACGTGGGCTAATGAGGGACCTGCACCTGGCTCTCCAGAATCCCCCCAGGTGGGCATTGTGCTTCTTGTGAGAAGCTCAGTTCAGGGCTGGCCCCTCCTGGATCAACTCCATTTCCACGCATAGCCACTCATAAATCACGCAAGATTAGCAAATGATGGTGATTGTCTACTAATTGGCCTTTGTGGTAAGTCAATGGTGAACCCCTGGAGAGCTCACTGGAAGAAAATTATACATATTTTTACTTAAGGGCAAAATAGCCCTTTTCATCCTTTTGCAAGAGAAAAAGAAATGAGAAATATTTAAGTTAGTGAGTGGGAATAAAAGAAGTAAGGGGTGGAGGTAGGGGTAAATGTTTTACATCGGGTTTAAATGCAATCCTTTAGTCAACCTCTTCTGATTATCAATTATTATTTCACTTATTACTGGAAAAATGATCAGCAATTGCTAAATTACCATGCTTCAGTCACTCCACTGAGAAGAATTTATTTGCACCAGCAATGCTTAGGCTAATTTTGCCTTTGAATTTCCCTTGGTGCTGCTGCTACGTGTAGCAGCAAGGCCCACGACGAGCCTGGGGTGCTTCCCAGTCAGTGTATTCCTCCCAGCGCCCAGCAGTGGTGAGATGCTGTGAGGACAGTCTTGCAAACGCGAGCAGAAGTCTTCACTATAAATATCAAACAGAGCCCTGATCCCTTTGTTTTTGAGAGTAAATCATGCCTTTGCATTCTAAGGCAGGGCTATTTAGACGTTACATTATTCCATGTATTTTTAGAAAAAAACAAATGGACATTTGCTCTCCCCCGACATACACACTTTCTCCCAGCTCCTCATTGGTTTCTGTCTATAAGCCAGACCGGACAGGAGAGGAAAGTAGTGCAGCTCTGACCAGCATCCTAGAGGGAGGAGGAAAGACGGTGTTTACCGCCTGGGAGGTTTCTGGTCCAAAACGGAGAGGGTGTGAAAAGTCAACAAAGTGGAAAGAACATTCTACAGGGTATGGCAAACCTGGGTTCAATGTTGATTCGACCCTCACAAGCCATGAGACCCGGGCAAGGCGCTCGACTTCTTTGAGCCTCAGCATCCGCACAGGTCGAATGGGGTAGTAACACCTACTGTAAATACTTGTTTTGAACTTTCAGGATACTCTATGCATAGGGCCTTTTTATAGATGAAGCAACAGAGGCCCAGAGAGGGAAATAAACTGCCAGTGCACACACAGCCAGTTACTGGTCTAGCCAGGACCAGAGGCTGCCATTAAGGTTGAGTCTTTCCATTGCACCCACTTCCCTGGGCAACTCAAATTACATGGTTCAGCCACATTCACCCATGAAAAGAAGCATGTAAATTACTTCAGTAATAGTTTCTTATATGATTACACATTGAAATAATAATATTTTGGATATATTTAAGTAAAATAATACTATTAAATTTAATTTCACCTGTTTCTTTTTCTTTTTTTTAATGTGTCTACTAGAAAACTTAGAATTACTTATGTGGTTTGCGTTATATTTCTATTGGATGCTGCAGAACTAACCCATAATCAGATTTCCTCAATTGTCTCAAAAATGTCGTTTTTGCAATTAAGCAGTTCAAACGGGCATGTGTAGTTTAGAAAAACTCCCAAGTGATTTTCATATACACCTCTGGTTAAGAACCATTGTTTTGGGGCTTCAGTTCAAGAAAAATGACCTTGCAATGACACTGGGTGGGATTTGTAGATGACATTGTTTTGCAACCAACTGGCACCAGGCTCTGCACCCACACATCTTGGGTACCTCACAGGGAAACTGATTTTGGAGAAGCCCCCAGAGGCGTGCACCTGTTTTCTTATCTAACCAATTCCATCACTTTTCACTAATAACATTGTTAAAGATAGTTCATTCAACAAATATTTATCCATATATACCGGCCACTGTTCTAGGCCCTCAGTACTCAAGAATGAACAAGATGGTGAGATTGCTGCCTTCCTGGGATTCACATTCTGGCAGACAGTGGAACCAGTTAAGATGTGTCTGCCTGCAGGAAACAGAAAACTCTGACTCAAATGGGCTTAAACAGTCACAAATGTGTTTCTTCACATACCAAGAAGTCAAGAAGTACAGTGACTCCAGCTCTGGGTTCCAGGGTTCTGCTTCTCTGAGGTTCTCTCGGTCCTAACCTGCTCCACCCAAACATCTAATAATTCTCAGGCTGCTTAGCACGATGCTGTTTTGCTACACATGCCTTCTCCACTTCCTCATCCCCAGCTCTCAATTTAACCTCTTGCAATATGTCTCTGAGCCCTGCTCCTTGGTCACAACTCTCCAAGTTCTAATAGCTTTCAACAGCTTTGACTTTTACATCCATGGAACTCTCCCTTCTCTAGTTCCATAGCAGTCTGGAGCAGGGTTAGGGTTATGGTTAGAATTGGGGTTAGGGTTAGGGTTGGGGTTGGGGTTCCTAACGGACCCTACCTCTCTTCTTCCCTCCTTTCTCAGTTCCACTGCCTTCTCTTCCTCCTCTACCCTTTACATGCTCCCCCTGAAGAGCTCATCCTCTTCCCCAACTTCTGGGAACGATAATTCCCAGAGCTGGACCACCAGCTGTCGCCTTGATCCTACACTCTCGGTCAATAGTATATATATCAGGTATTTATGGGCAGCAGGGATGTTGACATGAGGGTAAAAGTTACACACACTGCTCAGCAGTTGCTGACCACACCAGTGTGGTGCCAGGTATGGATTATGAAAATGTGTCTCACAAAGTAAAATAAGGTAACTGAGACAATAAGAGATTGGCCCCTGCTTAAAAGAACAGAGCCTTTGAGTAAATAAGTCAATGAGAAATAAGTCCCAGTCCCAATATGGCAACAAAGGGAGATGAGGGGAGGAGCAAGCTAGCTCCTGACCAAAGCAGCTGGGCAAAGGGTTGAAAGATAGAGCACAGTTATGAGGTGAGAGCACAACTTGTTCAAATCTCCACATCTAGGCTTCCCCCTTCTCACAGTCAAGCAGAGCTAAGACCCAGACAACAGGCAAGCAGAGGTCCACCATGCACCATGACCAGGCCACCTGTGCTGTGATATCCATCCTGAGGGAGAGATTGGGCCAGGAGAAGATTCTGCCTCATGTGCAAGAAGAGTGAGCAAGGCACTAAGCAATTCAAGCCTTACATCCTTCCTCAGCCACCTTGCCCAAGTCAATATCCTTCTGAATTTTAAGTGTCTGGTGCTGATTTCTCAATCTGATTAGGTCCTGAGCTAGGGAGGATTGAAATAGCCTACCCTACCACCCCTACCTTGATGGCTCCAAACAGCTAAGAGAGAACTCTAGAATTCTTGATAACATTGAGCCCCACCTCTTCTCCCTAAAACCAGCTCCCCTCTCTTAACTTTCCCATTTCTGATCACAGTACCACTTCTTGCACAGGTTCAAAATCTCTCCGTCCCTGTCTGTGACATGGATCACTTCTAGATTACTCACATCTATATCCCTCCATCCTCTCCCACCACTTCTCGTGTGATTACTGCAATCGCTACTTAACTGGAACCCCAGCTCCAATCACGCCATCCCTCTTACTTTCTCTAAAGTCTTATGCTTCCCCTGCCAAATAAAGCCAGAGCTCCTCACCTGTCAGAGAAGACAATGTGGGAATGCACTCTTACAGGGATAAAGTTAGGTTTAGTCGTTCTGTTTCCAAGCCTGATGAAGAAGGACATCCTGGGCAGAGGATTTTAATAGTATTAATGAAGCTAACAGTAAACTAGGACCAACTATGTGTCAAGCTCATTACATGCATTTTCTCATTAATCTCTGCATCAAACCTAAAAGTTAGTGTTCTTACCCCACTTCTATAAAGAAGAGAAAACTAAGGCTCAGAGAGGAGATTTCCCCAGAATCACACAGTTAGCGCATGACTGAATCTCGATTCTAACCCCGCTGTCTGAGCCTGATGCCGTGTCCTTACTGCTGCGCCTCGCCCCTCCCATCACGGTGTACAGGCAGTGGACAGAGGACAGGGGTGTGATTGTATTCACCACTAGAGCCCCTGAGCCTAAAACAGGGCCCGGCACATAGTAGGTGCCCATTAATATCGTGGAACGAATAAGCGTTGGAAAGGGCCAGCAATGGGGGCCGGTAATGTCCAAAGGGCAATGAATTTTTGTAGCAAAGAGAACATGAAATGCAAGTTGAGCTCAGATTGTAAAGGGCTTTAAATGTCTCAGTGAAAAATAAGCATTAATTTCTATAGACAAAGGGAAGTCACTGCAGCTTGTTAATTAATGAACCCTCTTTTCAACAGCTGCACCCTGAATCTGTTACCAAGAGTCTTGGAAGAAAACTAACGTGAAAGGGAGTCCCTCCTAGCAACTTCATTCCTCATTAAAATTCTCTGTGAATGCTCCTTCTCAAGCAAGACATGAAATTACCGATTTTTGCTCTATCTCCTCTGATTTGCACAGATCTGCCCTTTTGAGAGCCACAAATGTGCAATTGTCATGCTGCCATTAAGTCTTCTGAAATATTGATTTCAAATGTGAATTCCCATCCTCATTCATTACCTTCAAAAGGAGAAGTGTGTCAGAAAAAAAATCTTATTTATCCACCTTTGCTCTCAGTCCAAAGCCACTTGTAAATTTAATATTAAGTTTAGGAGCAGGTATTTCAATCCAAACTTTAGAAGTGGAGAAACTAAGACCCAACAGGATGATACACCGTGTTCAAGGAACCATGATACTTAGGGCCTGCAGGGCTGGGCCTGCTTTATTTTATGGAAAGGACTCTGGTGATCCACGTTCAGGAGGATCTGTAGCTGTTCTAGGTCTCTCCTCCTACTCTCTCAGCTCCCCAGAATCTGCCTCCTGCCCTGCTGTCACTCCCCAGACTGCTTTCTTGAAGACCATCATGATCTTTTAAATGCTACACACAAAGGTCTTTTCTTGAGCTAGTCCCATTTGACCATTTGAATCAATTCACATACATGCCCTGCTCTTCTGGGAGGCTTTCCTCTCCTGGGCTCTGTACCTCTCTGCCTCTGCCTGTTCCCTTTGATCACTGGCTTGTCATCCTTCTCCAGTTCACCTCCCACATAAGAGCCATTCCCAAGATCGCAGCCTAGACCCTTCTTTCCCTGCAATCTCTTTCTTAGAGGGCACATTCGCTCTCAAGTTTCTCCTTGAAAATGCTCAGATTTTTAGGTGCAGTGATGACCTCTCTCCCGAGCTCCAGATCCCGATTCATAAACACCAGCTGAGGCCCTCCACTAGCACGCCCCAGGTGACATGCAAGGATGAATCACTCTTTTCCAGGGAGTGGTCCGTCTTCCTTCCACTTACTCAGACCTGAAACCCTAGACACACCTTAGTTTCCCTCAGAGCTTCCATGAATAATCTGTCACCAAGTCCTGCCAACTGTTCCTTGTAAGTCCTGTTGTAGCCGTTCTTGCCATTTCCACCCATTGGTCAATATCCACCTTACATCCCACCCACTTCATCCACAAAGCTGTGCGTGGCTTCCCCAATTCTGACATCTTCTCTTGCTCCTCCAAACACGTTTGTTTGTTAAAAATTTATTGAATGTTATGTCCCAGCCCCAGAATAGCCACTGAGGATACAAGAAGTAGTAAGATGTGGCTTTGGTCCTCAAAGATTTTTACTGTGTAAGTAAGGAGTTTGTAGGTGAGACCAAAGTGGACTTTTACAGTATTTGTTTGTCCAGAATCCCTTCCTCCAACAACAGCACCTGTGTTTTCCTCTGAAGAACTGCACTTCTGAGTCCATGTAGTTCCAGTTGGAGCTGACCCTCCCTGACGTCCAGGGCACATGGCCACGCCTGGCCAGAGTGTCCATTCCACCAACTATACAGTTGGCTCGGGGATGGTCATGTGACTGAGTCAGTCCAGAACTTTTGCTGAAACTCCTGGAAAAGAAGTGTCCTTTCCTCGTTAGCATAGCCTGGAGCTGCCAGCAGCCGTGTTCAGCACCCCAGCTGGGTCTACCTGAGAATAAAGCTTAAAGCAGAAGATGGAGCCAACAGGTAGGAAAAAGAGACACCTTCCTGATGAGGCACCCATTAGATGTAGCTGCACCTGAAGCTTGGTTCACTTCTTGAATTTCCTAGTTTCATGAGCCACCTAAAAGAACAATCACAACCACTTTTTTAAAATTTAAGCCGGTTTGATTAGATTTTAGTCACTTGAAACTGAAGAGTCCTTTTTACAGACAGAAATACTCAGAATAGTGCCTGCTACCTGCAGAAAGGGGGCTACGTGTGAGCGAAGGATTTAGCACAGAGAAGAGAGTAAACAACAACTCATGGGGTGAGAGGAGTGGGTAACTGTGAGAAGCAAGGCTCCACAGAAAAAAACATTCGAGTGTTAAGCGTGAGTCGGTAAAGAGCAGGAACCTGCGCAGAGATAGGAGTGTGAAGGCACAGGCCTGCTCAGATGGCAGAGCCACAGGAGGCCGCGATCCCTAGGTCACATCAGCGAGGCCAAGAGCACCAGCCTCTTCACGGGCCAAGGGAGCACTGATGGATTAGATGAGAAGGAGTCACAGTCTGATTGGTGTTCCCAGAGCACCAGCGGCCATCAGCGCCTGGGGAAAACACTTATACACGCTCCTGCTCAGGCTCTCCCATTAGATGATGAGGCCCTGTGAATAAGGGCTACGTCTGACAAACCATGGAACTGCCCCAGCACCTGGCATGGAGCTGGCATAAAAATTTGTGTAAATGATAATATCTCATATTTATGCCATGTCACATGATTTTCAAAGCATGTTCATGGGCTAGGCCTTGTCTGATCTTCCAGAGGTAATTCCACCAGGATTTTTCTCACTCACCCAAGGATTTACCCAGGTCTTCTGAGCCCCAGTGGTGACCCTCCAACCACCATGCTGGCTCAACCTTTCCTGCCTGGCCCTCCTATGACCAGTCACCTAAAGGAGCAGGGCCAGATGTGAGATCTGGGGCCAAGGAGTAGTAAGTGGCCTTAACCAGCCTCACTGTCACTTCCTCCAAACCGCCATAGATACCCCTGTAGATCTCTCTAATAGAATTCGGCACTTTCCTTTCTGTGACACTTACGATTTAAGGTAATCTACTTACTGGTATGTTTGTATAACACCTGCCTCCTCCATTAGACTATATACACTCTTTATAAGAGCAGCGACTCTGTTTTTTCTTTTTTAACCACTGTATAAACAATGCCTGGCATAGAGTAAGCCCTCAATATATGTATAACTCGAGTGAATACATGAATAAAGACGTGGAGAAGGAGCCCACAACCTTGGCCTCAACATCTCAGGCTTCACCTGAGTAGCCTACAGCCTATGGACATTGTGGCAGCAGTGAGAGTCAGATTTCTGCAGAGAAGACCAAGTCTGAGGACCACAACCACATTCAGCTTTATCCCGGCACCTCCCCAGCATCTCTCCCAGGCCCTAACTACCTGAACATCCACATCCTACCTGGGCACAGGTGCCCGTGGCTGCCTGTGGAGTGTCTCTTTTCTGGGGCTGAGTAGGAAGACACGCACAAGTGGAGATTAGAGCTGCTGAGCACGTGCCTGTTTTGTTCACTTCACTCCCTTCCCCAATTCTCTGTGTGATTGCTGATGCATGTGTTTGGCATATTCGAGTGTTATTTAACAATCTGCCTGCAAAGAAGGCCACACAGGAATCCTGAGCCATCTAGCAGGGTACAGCTTTTGATTTGCTCATTATGGAAGGTGAAACTAACAGATGAAAGCACGTGGAGGGACTAAGGAGACAGAGGAGTTGGCTGGGATGGGGTCCCCAACGAACAGGCAGAGACTCACCCTTTACAGTGCTGCCAGGCTGTCTCTCTCAAATGCAAATATGGTGCTGCCGCTTTCCTGCCTGAAGCCGTCCAGGGGTTCCCCATGGCCCACAGCAGAAGTTTTCAGTTGCTGCCTCGGGATACGCCGATATGTTGCAATAGCCTATGAGGTACCCTGTAAGTGAAACATTATTAATAAAAATTAAAATTTAGAAATGAGGTTTGTGTTTATAAAGTAGAGCAACTAATCCTAAGAGACTGTGACTCTCTCACTCTGTCTTCTTCAGTAGGAGAGAAAGCAGGGACTAGCCCTAGCAGGCAGCACACTGACCCCAAAAGTGACCAGGGGGTGTGTGATACATGTGAACGCAGTGGTCTGGTTGCAAATGTGGCCCAGACCACTGACCCAGAAAATGAAGCTCCAAGTCCTCAGCATGGGGACCAGACCCTCTGGGTTCCAATACCGATCCCTCTGCATCCTCTCTTGCCACTCTAGAAAAATCCACACTCTTCTAGTCCCCTCCAGATGCCCTTTCTCTCACTGCTGTGCTCCTGTGTTCCTGACATTCGGAAAGCCCTTTCCCCCTTCTTCACTGGCTCACACTTCAGAACTCAGCCGTGGAGCCTTCCAGTGTGACTCCTCATACTCCAAATTCTTCTCTAATAAGTCTGCTCACTCTTTCCCCATCTCCTCTGCCAGCTCTTCCTCCTCTATCCATGCTGTCAATTTGGGTGTGCCCTAGGGCTTGCTCTTGAGCTCTCTTCGCCATCTACACTCCCTAGATGTTCCTAGGTAGTCCCATGCCTCAGCTGCCCCCTCTGTGACAATAACTCTCACATGGAAATCTATAACCGTTGACTTTCTCTAGAGCTCCATTTTCCAATATGGTAGCCACTGGCCACATGTGGCTATTGAGCACTTCAAATGCAGCTAGCTTGAATTGAGATGTGCTGAAAGTGGAAAATATGCACCAGATTTTGACAAATTAATAGCAAAAAAAAAATAAGTAAAATATCTCACTAATTATTTTATATTGATTGCATGTTGAAATTATAATATTTTGGATATATTGGATTAGATAAAATATATATTAAAATTAATTTCACGTGTTTCTCTTTGACCTTTTTGACATGGCTTCTCATGAATTTAAAAACCACCCATGCAGAACCGGCCCGGTGGCATAGTGTTTAAGTTAGCGCACTCTGCTTCGGCAGCCCGGGGTTCATGGGTTTGGATCCCAGGTAGGGACCTACAAACTGCTTATCAAGCCATGCTGTGGCAGTGTCCCACACACAAACTAGAGGGAGATGGGCACAGATGTTAGCTCATGGCCAATCTTCCTCACCAAAAAAATAAATAAATAGAAGTCTTAAAAAAAAAAAAAACACCTGTGTGGCTCCCATTTGCGGCTCGTGGTGTATTTCCCTTGGACACAGCTGCTTAGAGCATCAGACACTTCCCTCCCTCTGTCTACCCCACATCTCCACTTGGACATCTGGGAGAAACCTCACATTTAACAGGATGAGTAGAACACTTGATTTCTGCCCTCACCACACCTCCCACAAATGTTTTTTTTTCCCTTAGTTTTCCACATCTCAGTAAATGGCAACACAATTTCCCCAGCTGCTTGATTAAAAGCTTAAGAATTAATCATTGATCCACTCTTTTCTTCACTCCCTACATCCAATCCCCCTGCAAGTCCTACTGACTCTAGCTCCACAATACGTCCCCAATCTGGGTACTTTGCTCCTCTTCCACCAGCACCATGACCTCTGCACTGGGCCGGGCAGGAGCCTCCTCACTGCCTCCCCCACGTCCTCCCTTGCCCCTCACCACCCATCCTCACTCAGCAGCCAGTGGTCTTTTCCCAACGCTAATAAGGCCAACCCTGACAAAAACCATCCACATCTTCCAGCTGTACTTAACATAAAATCCAAGTCCTCATTACAGCCTACAAGGCCCTACAGGCCCCTTTGTGGTCTAGCCCTTGCCTCCCTCTTTGACCTTCCTGTCCTACTCCTCCCTCCCCTTTGCTATTTCTCACATACACATCCAGCTATTTCGCCTCATGGCCTTTGCACTTGCTTTTCTCTCTGCCTAAAATGCCGTTCTCACGTCTCTTCACAGTGGCATGATGCCTCATCGTACAGGGTCTCGGGACCCTCCATCCAAAGTAGCCCCTGCCCGAGGCTCTAGCACACCATCCTGTTTTCCCCTTCCCAGCCCCAACACTCTCTGAAGTTACCTTGTTTATTTATCGTCATCCATCTTGATTCTTTATTATTCATTGGAGGCTGGTGCAAGCTATTTTTTCAACCCCAGGCTTTGCCATCATCCTGGGTGGTGTCAGCACTCACATGGATGACCACACGATGGCCTTTTGGTCAATTTCTTGACTTGCTCATTTCCACTGGTCTTTTCTTCCTTTCCACCTCACACTTTATCACTCTCTGAAGTTATTTTGTTTATGTATTTGTTCACATGTCTGGCGCCCATTTCCTCCCCTGTCTGCCATATATGCTGCTGAACTCTCAGGCCCTGGAGAAGTTCCTGGTCACAGAAAACACTCATGAATGTTTACTGAATGAATAAATGCACACAGAAATGCAACAATCCCTCCTTTGAATCCAAAAAAATATTTGATTGTCCCCATCTTGGCAATTCCATTATATACCTCTTTACTTATTCATCTCCCTAGCTAGACAATGAACTGACGAGGCTAGGGCTGGTTCTTACTTATTTTATGTCCTAGTACATATCACAGAGTGAATTCATGTTGAATTGAACTTATCTACTGGTGACTCTTGACTCAACTGCATTTCTCAGAGCTAACTAGTTGCTGCAGGACACACCCTCTCAGGCTGTCCATGAAGGTTGGGGTCAACACTGTTTGAGGGGTCTCTGGGCTGTCGATGACCTCCCTCTCCACACAGCATTCCCCCATATGCATGCAGAGGGAGATAAAGCCAGACTATGAGAGAAAAGGATGGAACAAGTGTACAGACAGGAGCTGCCTGCATTCCTCACACCATTTCATCTCCTAGGTCAACACTGCCTGAGGCCCAGATGCATTCCTGCCCTTGGAGTCCAAGAAATAGCTCTGTTTCCTTAAATAAATTCCCCTTTCTTATTCAAACCAGCTCCTGTAGACAAGGGCTCTTTGCTCTGCTCTTTGCAACCAAGAATCCTCACAATTGCAGGCCCGCAATAGGAAGAAGAATATGGGCAACCCCTGCTCCCATGCTATTCAAGGCCCCAGGTTTGCAAAATGCAACCCCACTCCAGGGTGACTTGAACCTTAGAAAATGAAAAGTAAGTCCTCTATGCAAAAACACTGGGTCCTGGTCCTAAGGTGCAATGGGTGCCTACCTCCTCCTTTGATTGCCCAAGGCTGTGACCCAGGGTGAGGAGCCAATCCCTTGGGTCTTTAGACATACTGATGTGAAAAATTCATGCATATCCTGGTTTATGCAGCAAATAGCTTCCTAAAAACTGTATGTGAATCACATTTTTAAAAAATTGAGTTCCATTTCCCCACTGACTATAGCTACCTGCTCAGAATGCTTTCTCTTCCTTTCTGATTTATCTCCAATTGACAGCAGCAAACTATAACCCTAGCTTCACATTTCTCTCCTTTCCAAGTGGCTCATCAATCAATCAACAAAATTTTCATTCAGAGCCTATTATGTGTAAGACATTGTTCATGATCTGGAAAGAGAATAGGGAATGCACCGAAGGCACAAGGAGAGCCTGCTCTCTGTGAATCCTCTATAAAACCAGGTGAATAGCCAACCTCTTATTTATCTCTTCTGTAAATTCAGATTTTCTTCTATCAGGTTTTCCCAAAGAAGTGCCCATGTGTATTGAGCAGCTTATCTAGGTTACCATAGAAATGGAGAGTCATAAAAAGATGTTTAGAAACGTAAGCGCTTCTATAAATCCTCAATAACAGCAATCGCAATTGTTGGGAGCCATAATTGAGAGTATTCATGGTGTATTCCGAGAAATAAGCACAAATAACTCACCAGTCTGTAACTCTTGGCAATGCAAGAGAAAACAAGGAAAAAGTTAATAATATGCTTTCAAAACAAGTCATGTCAGGCCAGAATAATTTTCCTTTGTGACAGAAGAGAGACTCCTACGACTGAAGGGACCTCAGCTCAACCACCAACCTCTCTGTGGTCTGGACTTGTCCTGTTATCTGTGGCATCCAAGAGATCATGACCTGCCTCAGCAGCTCTTACCCAGCTTCAGGAGAAAATATCTGAATTCTTTTCAGTTACTCATAATCCACCCGTTCCCACAAAGGATTCTGAGGCACCTTACAAAAGATTATGTGGCACCAAAACATGAATATTGAAAAGGTGAAGCAACAGAACAAAGGGCTTACTTGAGAAATTTTGCTTATAAGTAACAGAAATAAACTCAAGCTAGCTTTATAAGAAAAAAAAAGGGAATATTGCAATAAAAAACACTTAAGATTCAATCTGTGGAATCCAAGAGCGAGAAAGTAATTGGGTCCTAGGAAGGACAGTACCAGTAACAAGGCTCCTCTCTGGATCCCAGGAGGTACCAGCTGCCTGTCCTTCAGCTCTGTCCATCTCAGCACACCTGCTTCTCTCTTCTTTCTCAGAAGACTGACTTTCCTTCTGTCATCCATATAGTTACCTGCAGCCTCAAAATCTACTTCTTAGGGTTCAAGCCACCTGGAAAGATGCTGACTCTCTCTTGGTCCAACCCTAAATTCCCATCAAGAACTAATTTTTGGCCCACCTTGTCACAGATGGCTGCCACTTATCTAATAATTATTTGAGGCTGGGGGTGGGTGTCTTAGTCAGCTCAGGCTGCCATAGCAAAATACCACAGACTGGGTGGCTTAAGCAACAGGAATTTGTTTTCTCACAGTTCTGAATACTGGAAGTCCAAGATCAAGGTGCCAGCATGGTCAGTGTCTGGTGAGAGCTCTCTCCTCACGTTGCAGACCACCACCCTCTTGCTGTGTCCTACCTGGCCTCTCCTTGGTGTATGCAGGTGGAGAGACAGAGAGGAAGCAAGCCCTCTGGTGTCTCTTCTTATAAAGGGACTAACCCCATCAAGAGGATCCACCTTCATGAGCTCATCTAGGGAACCTAATTAATCCCAACCTCCCCATCTTCAAATACTGTCACTTTGGGTTATGAACAACATATGAACTGGTGGGGGTGGGGGAACATAATTCAGTTCATTATGGTGGATAACATTACTCAAAGTAGCAGCTTGGGGTCCACCACCAAGGGTAAGGAGGAGCAGCTAATATGAGCTGGACTGCAATTCCAACTAGGACCACTACAAAAATTCAAGTAATATAGCCAAAGAAGGAGTCAGTGCATGAAAACAGACAATGTTGCCCCATCCACTTGCTAGAGAGAGAACACAAATTTGGCTCTGAGCTTCCTAGCAGCCAAAGTACAGAGAAAACAGTTTCCTGATGTGACTAAAACAAAAACAGACACTTGCACAAGTGAATCCCAGCTCTATCCAATAATCTGATCTGAGAGAAATTTCTTCTCTGAGTCCACACTTAAGCAGACCTGTGTGGTGTACAGCCAATGTCCTCAGGGACACCCCTACAAAATGTACAATTATAATGTTCCCTATAATCATCTCTTACAACAACCCTCACTAAGAGATGAAGGCATCATGCCAAATCTCAAACCAACAGAGCCTAGAAAAAAGGTCTACTATTATCCCCATTTTACAGATGAGGAAACTGAGGCAGAGAAGCCAATTAACTCTCCCAAGGCTATACATCTAGTAAGTAGTAGCGATGACATTAAAATCCCCACACGCCGACACAAGAGAGTATACATTCCTAATCAACTCTGCAAGAACAAGAGAGTCGCCTCACTGGATCTTCAGAAAGTGAGATCTGGATTGTGCTTATGCTCCTGAGGACTCTTCTCATGACATGATTAGAAAGAGTCACCCAGAGTTGGGCTAGGTGGTCCAGAAGGGCCCAGGACCCTGAAAAGAAACAAGATCAGCCAGGCACAGAGGATATAGCAGGTAGGGGTAAGTTCTGTCTCACAAGTAAAGGCCTGCATACAGATGTGCACCCAAGACAACAGCCAGGTCAAAAGGGTTCTAGGATCCAGGGTCGGGCATGGGATTGGTCCAGAGCTGACTGCAAGACTACAAATGTCACAGCCAGAATCTAAAACCAAGCCATCTGAAAGAAGCATGATAGACAAGTGATTGGTCAGAGAGTCAGAGGCCAGTTACCTAGGCCCAGGATGGGAAATATCAGCCCCAGGACCCAGCGAGCAGGTTCTGGATGGTGGGAGGAAACAAGAGTCTGGGAGGAGTCTCTGATGCATGGGAATAAGCTGCTGGAACCTTCGACGGAGCGCCATTAAGCCTGCATGCTCTTGGAGAAAGGCAGTCACAGGTCCCTGGAAGTCTCATTGCAGAAAATCTTCAACAGCCAGGAGAGAGCACCAAGGCAGGATAGCAGCGTGACACAGGACTTCCAGCACACAACTCAGGAGTGGGCCTTCATCTATGGTGGGAGATAAGACTAAGAAGACGTAAGGCAGACCCCCAAGACTGGAAACTGGACACTGGGCAAGCTGTGCAGGAGGACTTAGGCACTCAGGAATAGGAAAGACATCCAGGTGCCAGAGCCTGGGTATGAACTAATGCCAACAACAGGGATGGTATAGTGGGTTGAACAGTGGCCCCAAGAAAGATATATCCAAGTCCTAACCCCCAGCACCTGTGAATGTGACTTTATTTGGAAATAGAGTTTTTGCAAATAGAATTAAGGATCTCTAGATGAGATCACCATGGATTTGGGGGAGGGGGGGCTAAATCCAATGACTGATCTTATAAGGGAAAGGAGAGGGAGATTTGACACACAAGTAACACAGAGGGAAGTAGGCCATGTGAAGATGGAGGCAGAGATTGGAGTGATGCTCCTACAAACCAAGGAAAGCCAAGGAAAGCCAAGGATTGCTGGTATTGACCAGAAGCTAAGAGAGAGGCATGAAATGGAGTCTCCCTCAGAGCTTCCAGAAGAAACCAGCCATCATTGGACTTCTGGCCTCCACAGCTGTAAGAGAATAAATCTCTGTTGTTTTAAGCCATCCAGTTTGCAGTACTATGTTATGGCAGTCTCATGTTATGGCAGTCCCAGGAAGCTAATACAGATGATAATTGATTTCATCTCTTTGGTCAACTCTGTCGATTGGTAGTGACTGTCCAGGGCACTCTGCTGAGAATTCTGAGACCATTCCGGCTCCACAGGGAAATGTGCAGTGATCAATTGGTGATGCCTGCTGTGGGCACAGGATGGGGACGGCAGCACAAGACATGTGGTGGCCCTCCCTAGCCCAATATTTGCACAGTGCTCACTCCTAAAAATAAAAAGATCAATAACACATGATTTGTGCCCCCAGAAACCTTACAGTCTAGCACTGGAACTCAGTCAGATCAAGACTGATAGTGAAGTTTACTTGAACTTCCTTCTGAATAAGGTCAACGTTAACCACATTAGCTTCGACAGAATAGAGCTGTCAGAAGGAAATGCTCACAAAAATAACATGCATGGCAAGAAGAGCAAGCCCAACATTCTGCTTGATGTCAAATTCAACGATGATCAAACACACTTAAGACTTAATGTGTGGCCTATATTATACGTAAGTATAGTTTATTTTAAAAAAAAAGAAAAACCTCAAAGGTGAAGGTTTTCATCAAACATTTGAGTGTTCTTTCATAATTATGAGCTAAGCCTATACCATTTTCCAGGGTAACAGGACCTATAGACATACGCCCCACTGGTGAAAGCCACCTCTCTCTGGTGAATGTACCGAGGCTTCTCGGTATAGAATTGTGTATGGCCTCCTCTTCTGTACCCACATCACTCTCATTCAGTGTGAGTAATGGGACTATAGTTCACTCTTTCATCTTTCACCCTTCAGGGCAGCACTGCCCCTTCTTTGCCATCTTCCTGGCCTCAGCACCTGCAATCTCCTTTGTTTGACTTTATCTTCTGAGAAACTCATTCTCAGAGCAACAAACCATCACCAGCCATGTCCCAGGAGGCAAAATGAACAAGATAAAGAAGAGAGATGTTCTATTCCCGATATACTCTCACACCTGTGGGCCCTTCCTCCTGCTGACTGTTCTGCCTAAAATCTCACTTCCTCCATCACCCTTCACCATATGATAAAATGACTCATCCTCCAACTTCCAGCCCAAATAAGCATCTCTTCTGGGACACTTTGTCTGCCTTCTCCAATAAGAATTAATTACTCACTTTTCTGTGCCATCATGAAAATTGTTCCTCTACTTCAGAAATAGCACAACATATTGCACTGTAGGCCCATGTCTTTGTATCTGTGTCTTCTCCTGAATAGTTAGATTCCTGGGAAATGTATCTCATTCACCATCACCCCAGTTTCTAGGAATGTGCCTGGCAAATAGAGAATGCTCAATAATGCTAAATATTCAACAGTCAATAAATGTTGAACAAATGTGTGAAAAAGTGCTTTAAGGATAGCTATAATGATTTACTGATGCCCTCTGAAGGGAGGTTGAGAGCCCCATTTGTTACAAGTTTTTCTGAGTTAAATACCACAGCATCTGTCCTCCTCGCGCTTTTAGCTGCTCTTGTCTGCCAATCTGCCAGTCACTTCATTCATTCATTGAAGTCTAGTGCTTGCTATTGTTTTCTACCCCAGCCTTTGCCATCATCCTGGGTGATGTCAGCACCCACACGGATTACCCCTGCAGATGGCCTCTTATTCAGTCTCTTGACCTACTCATTTCCAATTTCTTCTTTCCCCTCCACCTCACACTTCAGAACTTCCATTAGCCATAAATGTTCTATTCCTAGAATCACTAATGCAAGCACTTCCAGCCACAATCTCCTCCCCTTCCACCTTGTTTATTCAACTACTCTCACTCTGACAGTTCTTGAACTCTAGTTTCTCCCAGGTCACCAGTCCTCTCCTTTCTTCCTTTACTAATTTAACTTAGACTCCACAGTCCATGATTTTAATAAAATTTTTGCCTATACCCTAAGCTCCCTGGCCCTTCTGCTTGCTGCCTTGTGTTTACACCATCCAGATAAAACTCAAGTCTGGGAAAATCTGGTTGGGTGCCATCCCCATGGCTCTGTCTGGGGCATCTCAGATCCACTACACATTCTTGATCTTCAACCCCAAGTGAGCCCACGACTCTGGCAAGCAAACCTACTACATCGTCTCTTGCCACCTTCCATAGTAATTTTTATAAATTTTATCTACTTTTCTCAAGTTTCTGCCCCTGCTCCCCACCCACATTCTTCTCTCTCATCAGATGATCTTGCTTCCTACTTCACAGAAAAAAAACAGATGCTATCAGACAGGAAACTCCCACAACCAGAAACACGGAGCTGCCGACAAGGACACCCATGCCACCCTCCTTCACTCCTACAGTAGGAGGAGCTGACACCACTATCCTTCCACCTGATCTTTGGATCCCACTGCCACCTACCACCTTTGGAATCTTTTACTATCATTTATCCTTTTTCTTCCAATATTCCCATCACAACCTCTCTCTGATTGATCCTTCACTGCTTTTAAGCATTTGCCCACCATCAGCACCAAAGTCCAGTTTGGGCTGCTGCCCATCTCCCTCCTGTCCTTTGCAGTCAAACTTTAAGGAACAGTTGTCTTCGCTCACTGCTGCCATTTCTTCACCTCCTATGCACTCCAAAACCTGCTCTGATCTGATCTGATGCCATCATTCCACTGAAATAGCTCTTGCAAATATCTCCACTGAAGTCCATGCAGCCATGTTCAGTGGACACTTTCTAGACCTCATCTTAACTGGTCTTTCAATAGCATTTGACACTGTTGACCCTTTCTCTTTTCTGAAATACTTTTCCTTGAACTTTCATGACCTAAGAACCTGCTGGTTCTATTTCTTCCTCTCTAGCTATACCGTCTCCGTCTCTCTTGTAGGTTTATCCTCCTCCTCCCGCCTTTAAGTAGTGGAATTCCTCAAACCTAATCCCAGGCATTCCTTCTCTTCTTAATTAACACTGTCTTCTATGCTCACAGCTTCAGTTACCACCAAAACAAAGACGACTCACACATTTATAAAACCAGTCCAGACGTCCCTTCTCAGTTCAGGTCTTTAAGTAAAACTTCCTAATTAGCACCTCACCTTGAATGTTCCCAAAGAATCTGACACTCAAGGATCTAAAACCAAACTTTTGCTCTTCCCCTCTAACTCCCCATTCTGACCTCTTCCAAGAATCGTATCTCAATCAATAGACCACCAAACCACCCATTGCTCAAGCCAGAAACATTGGTGTCATCCTGACACCTGCCTCTCCGTTACTCATCATATTAAATGTATCACCAAGTCTATTGGTTTTATTCTCCTAATAGTTCTTGAACCATCTACTTTTCTCTATCTTCACCAATATCCTAATCCACCTCTTCCCTGGACTACTACAGTAACCTTCTACTCTGGAACTGCTCTAACTAGTCCCCACACTGCAATCAGAGTGATTTTCTTCCTAAATGCAAATCCCACGCCCATCCACCCCTCTCCACCCCATGGCCCTAAGCTTGTAGCAAGGCATCTACGTCCCAATCTGGGCTACTGTAGCACCCTACACTTCTTCCCAGCATAGAACACATCCCAACGCACTTGTAATTTTTCATTCTATCACTCACACACAAACATGTGCAACACAACCACTTGTGAGCTCCTTGAGGTAGGAACCATGTCTTATTCATCTCTGTAGCCCTTGGTGGTACCCAAGAAAGGTTTTGGGGAATTAACTAAATTATATTGAAGCCATTCATCTTTCACAGCAGAAAATCAGAGTCAGGTTTCTCCTTAAACATCAAACTGCCACCACTTACGACCTAGTCAATACATGAGATAAAAGTTGACAATGTGTTGTCAAGCTGCTCAATAGGTCCTAAATAGTGGCTAAATCTGCTCAGCAATTATTGTGAGTGATGAAATGTGACAGAATTCACACCCAGTAGGGAGGGGCGCGTGAAAAAGAGGATGGAGAATATGGGTGGATGGCCACAGGGGATTGGGGGTGGGGAGTAGTGACCCTGCTGGCTATTGGGGAAGGAGGCAGGAAAGAGGATTGGTATTGTACTGATAGTAAATGTTTCCACTCAGATTCTCAGCTCGGCCTCCTCTCCCCTAATGACTTTTATGAGCGCCTACTCAAAGCATGCTCACTTCTTCTTGGCAGCAGTAATAAGCCACAGTGGCAAGTTAAACACTGACAGGTGGCAGGGAAATGGGCTCCCCTCCCCATTAAAAAGAAAACTCATCTTGGAGACCAAGCAAATGATGGAAACCATGCAGAGACATGTCTTTTTCAATGAGGCACAAATCTTCCAAAGTGACTTCCAATGACTTTACCTGTAGACCAGGAGGACACAGAGGGGAAATCTTTGTAGACATGGCCAATGTTTCTGCTACTGAAGGCTTTCCATGGAATTGGCCCTAAGATTCCATCTAATAATTAATATTTAATCTCCAGACCACAGATAATGACCTTAAGGAAATGAAAGACCCACATAGGGTCCCCCTATCCCTTGGTGGCACCTCCTCACTTGGCTCCCATAGCATCCTGATCACACTTCTCTCTGCACTAATATACTGTTTTCTAAGGTCCCTACAAATATCTGACCCCCTCCTCCCATTAATCCATGAGCTTCTCAAGGAGAGATATTATATGTCTTATTCAACTCTGCAATTCCCTGGTGCCCAGCAAAATGCCTGATACTTAGTAGGAAGTTTGGCATAATGAAAAGGACAAGCTTTGATAAGATCCTGGATTGAACTTTTCCGTCCACATGATCATACGTAAGCCATCCAACCTCTGTGGACCCAGTTTCTCACTTGTAAAATTGTACACCTGCATTCACAGTAAATACAAAAATCATACTTAGCTGAGAGTGCATACAGCTCCTGGCACAATGCCTGACACATAGCAGGAGCTAGCATTAGTTGAACTTCACCGCTCCCAGGGGCTAACTCCCTGCCCACTCCACCTGAAATATGGGAAGGGAATAGACTGCTTTAGTTCAGAGATCAATGAAGTATTTGATATTTATGGAGGGAGAGAATTAACACTCAATGAGCATCTACCATGTGCCAGGCACTCTGCAAAGAGCACTCCTTGCCACAGCACTGTGGGTTGGACATTATTATTCCACCTAATTTATTATTCCACCTTATTATTCCACCTCAGAAAGGTTGTCATGCCTTACCCAAGACCAAAGTTAGTGAATATCAGAGCTGGAATATGATCCTTGATCTCTGTGACTCTAGAGGGTCAGTTCTTTTTCTTACGTCACAAAAAGAAATGCGATCAAGAGTAAAGAAGCCACCAATTCACAAGGCCAATGTCAGAAGAAGAGTGGCTGGGGCAGCTTGGCCACACTCAGCCCACAGAGGACATGCACAAGGAGTCCTCCAGACAAGACAAGCAGCTGACACTCCACTTCTTGACCTTTTGCAAAATGTTTGTCTATGGGATCAAAAGGAAACAGGAATAAATTATCTATTTTCAACCACTGGGTTTTCAATCTAAATGGACATGTGAACATTTAAGTCCCCAGCTTAAAACACTTCAAAGTCTCCTCACAAGCAAAGTTCAGTCCCTTACTGGTCTCTTATTCCACTCACTGGTCTCACCTCCTGACACTCTCTACCTCTCAATCTATATGTTAGCCACACCAAGATTGCAGTCCTCCAAATGCACCATGCTATTGCTTTTCATCCCTTCTATTCCCACTCCCTTTACTTAGTTAATCTTACCTACCCTGAATTGAGATTGAATTCAAGCATCCCTTCTTCCAGGAAGTCTCCCCTGACCTGACTAGGTTTACCTCCCATTTTAACCTCTGAATTTCTCTCTCTATCCCTACAATTGCCATATTGTTTTATAAATAGCTACTTAGACATTTATCCCCTGCATCCGAGCAGGAGCTCTTTGAGGACAGAGAGTTTATCTTAATTCACCTTCTTATATTCATTATCTGCCATTGTAGCTCGTAAAATGAGCTCAGAAATATTTTTCAGTAAAGACTCACCATTGTGTTCCCATCAAGAGCTAAGCAACCCAGGAAATGCACAAGAAGCAAACAACAATATGGCAGCCTAGAGGAGTAGTGCGGACCCCAAACAAATGGAGAATAATTCTACAGTAACTGGATGGATAGTGAAAACATCATGCAGAAATGGCAGATGAACTCAAAGTGGTTGATGAGTGGAGTGTATCAGGAAAGGCTGCAAGGAAGTACTGAGCATGTCTCTGCAAAGGTGTGTCCACATCTTTTATTGACCCGAACACATTTTGTGAATTGGATTGCTAGTCTGGGCTGTTTGCTATGAGCTATCTTCCAAGGAATTCCTAGGCTGAGAAAAAAGGAAGTCATTATTGACGGATTAGTTGTCATGGAGACACAACTGACAGAGGGCGATGATGGTGGCAGCATGAGGAGTGATATCAGCCATCCAAGAAAGGAAGAAAACTAACCATTGACATTGGTATTTTTTTAGCTAAGTCTTTTCAAGAAGTGAACTCAGAGGTCTTAGAAATCCAACTCTCCATCTGTACAATGGGTAAAATTATAGCCAGTAAACAGTGGTGTTAAGAGTATTAAATATGATCATGAATGTAGCATGCTCAATACAGTGTCTGGCACACAAAATAAACAGTAGCTACTACTAACTGGTCAGTTACTTTTCCATCAGTTCCTTTTATTTCTGGAAGCTGAAACTCCCTAGAAAATATCTGTTGAATTTGGGTGTGAGTAGACAAATAAATATTGTTTCTCCAGTGGAGTCTCTACTGGTGTATTTGTTTTCTCTGTAGTGCCTCTTTTATTTAATCCCTAATATTATTCCAGTATATCCATTATAGCAAATACTCTTAAGATGAAAGGCTTGAATTCAGAAATAAATTGCACTCACATATCATGCCTTAGAATGTGCATCATTAGTGTTTAACTGGCAAAACCAGATAGAAAAGATGGATGATCCCACTGGAAAAAGTCAAATAGGATTTTGAAGAGACTTTGACTTGCCCCCTTTGTCTTTTTCTTCCCGGAAGAGGGAGAACAAAAATTAAATAGTTCTGTGTATGATTTTTGTGCTTTGCAGCAACACAAGAGAGCCTCATCACTCCCAAGCAGGTCAGCTCTGTGGTCCCTTCTATCCATCACTGACAGTGGCTCAAGGAGGAAGCCCGAGATGAAAACAAATCATCCTATTTGCATCAAGTAATGTTAATATTTGTCTGCAGCCCCCTTCTCTACTTAGAGCTGAAAAACAGCTGCCTATTTCCTTCAAACTAGAATCCTATTATTTATAAATTATTTATCTGTTTCTCACTTTGCTCTGAAATGCAGCACTGCCAAACTATTCTAGATGACCAAGGGGTTCAGATAAAAGAGCTGCCAAGACAGAGCAACACCCCAAAATAGAAATTAAATTCATTTATCCTTGCTCCACTTGACAAAGGAATTATGCTAGATGGTATGATTTTTACCTACACATGGGGCAAAATGGAGAAGAAATAAAAATGAGTTCAAATGCTGCCAACCTCCCTTTTTATGGGCCCCCATGGTGCCCCTCTTTCCCTCTCCTCTGGCTCCCATAGCCTCATGAGCTCTTTCCCGCTCTCCAGGAAGGACACGTGCTGCGGAAAGTCAAAGGTTCAGCTAAGGCGCCTGAATTCCATCACCCAGTCCATCAGCAAGATCAGGACAGAAACCACAATAAAGGCTGGAGGCAGATGGCAGACGGGCCCAAAATGGGACCTGGAGGAAAAGACTGGGGCAACAATGAAGTAGGGGATTCTGACATTTCCCAGAGAAAGAACTAAGAGTGCCATGACTTGTTTTTATTGATCACCCACAGCAAGACCTGGGCTGGGGAAGCAGGCGTGTTCACAGGGCTTAAGTTTTTCCTAAGGATAAGGAGCCCACCCCTGGGTGTCCTTCCACTACTCTTCCCCACCCATTACCATGGCTTTACTGGACACTTTAGTCCAATATTTTGAACACAAGTTACAGAATCTATTCCTTTCCAAACTTCATACAAACAACCAGGGCATATAGTAATGGTTTATTCCTTGGAATCATTAATTAAAGAATAAGACCATCAAAAATTATATACATACACATAAACCCACATGTGCACATACCTTTGAAGCTTCAAATATACTTATATTGTTCAACCAAATATGAATATATTTACATTCCAAAAACTAGCCATAATTATACACAGTAATGCCTCAAACTTCAGACAACTTTAAGTCTCCAGAATCCAGCTAGAGTTAAGAGGCAAAAAAATCTGGCCCCTGACTGGCCAAGACAATAAATTCTAGTATATAGTTGCTGATTGCACCCACATGCCCCAGGAAGTCGAAGGATCTAGTCCATTGAGTAGGGCACCTGTGGGCCTTGACGGGGAGGGAGCAGGGAGAGGGCAGCAAAACTCTCACTTCTTCAAAGCTCTGGATGCAGATGAAATTAGAGAACCTACATGCTAAGAGGCAAATAGCAAGCCAAAGAAGAGGGTGCACACACTAGTAAATCAAAAGTTCATTTCTCCAAAGAAGACATAGAGATGGCCAATAAGCACATGAAAACATGCTCTACATCACTAGTCATCAGGGAAACGCAAATCGAAACCACAAGGGGATATCACCTCACACTTGTTAGAATGCCTATTATCAAAAAAATGTAAGATAAGCATTGGTGAGGATGTAGAGAAATTGAGAACTTCATGCACTGTTGGTGGGACTGTAAAATAATGCAGTTGCTACAGAAAACAGTAAACAGCATGGAGTTTCCTCAAAAAGTTAAAAAAAATTACCATATGATCCAGCAATCCTACTTCTGAGTATTCATCCAAAATAATTGGAATCAGGATCTCGAAGAGACATTTGCACCCCCATGTCCATTGCAGCATTACTCACAATAGCCAAGATGTGGAAACAACCTAAATGTTCAATGATGATGAATGTATAAAGAAAATGTAATACATATACACACACACATTGCAACATTATTCAGAATTAAAAAAAGAAGGAAATCTTGCAATATGTGACAACATAGATAACCTAGAGGACATTATGCTAAATAAAATAAGCCAGTCAACAGGGACAAACACTGCATGATTCCACTTACTTGAGGCACCTAGAATAGTCAAACAGATAGAAGCAGAGGGTGAAATGCTGGTTGCTAGGGGCTGAGGGAGAGGGAAATGAAGAGCTGCTATTCAAAGGGTTTAAAGTTTCAGTTGTGCAAGATGAGTGAGTTCTAGAGATCTGCTCTACTACATTGTGCCTATAGTTAACAATACTGTATTGTACACTTGGAAATTTGTTAAGAGGATAGATCTCATGTTAAGTGTTCTTATCATAATAATAATAATGATAATGATAATAATAATAAAAGTTCAGCCTGTAGGGGGTGTTGGGAGCCAGGAGATGAAGACAGGGAACCAAAACACCCGGTAAACATGAAGAGAGACCAGTGACTGAAATGGCCAAGTGGAAGGGGGTCCTGGGTGAATGTGAAACCCAGACAAGGAGCTGCAGTGGGCAAAGTGTATTTGTTGCCCAGTGCCTGAGTGAGTAGCTTGGGTTTCTTTAAAGGCCCAGAGATGGAGCAGACACAGAGCAAGAGCCTCAGGCCTCACTGGGAGTGTGGAGTTGAAGAAGCTGGGGTTTCTCATCTTCCTGCCTAAAGCAAATAAAAAGCACCAAATTACAAATGAAAAGCAGGAAGCTGACACCAGCAGCAGGAGGGGACAATATGACAAAAGAAAAGGAGACCCCTTAAATTTAAAAAGGACATACACAAGAACTCTAAGCATACCTGTATTTTAGGCCCAATCCAACCTAGGGCCCTCAATTGCAACATTTAACCTCACAAGGCTTCAGTTTCCTTGTCTGTAAAGGGTGACCAGTAACACCTGCCCATGGGCTGCTGTGAGCATTTAATGAAACATGAATCTAAAGAACCAGTCGGTGCCGGGTATATAGAAGGAGCCCCCAAACCTTGCTTCCTTCGCCTGCTCCCGTGGTATGTACCTCAGTCAACTGCCTGGCAAAGAGTTTGGCCCCTGTCCGCTCTTCCAGAGAACCAAAGAGGAATGGTCCTATATATTTCCTTACATTCAGGGGAGAAGAAAGACTCAAGGATAAGCCATATGGACAATGTTAAGAAACCAGGGATGGCCTTTAAAATGGAGATTCAAATGTAAGATGTCTTAGCTTGGCACTTTGGATAACCAAGAACAAATCAGCAATAGAATGCGGTCACCATTGTCATTATTGTGGGGGTTGTCATGGTTGTTGCTATTGCTGTTGTTTTGATATCCTGAAAGAGAAAGTGTTTCACTCTTTTAATGAAGAGTTCCCTGTTTGGAGTGTGTATGTGTAGGCAGGAATGGGGGAGCAGTGAGTGGCTAGTGCAGTCTGGGGAAAGAAGCAGCAGGAGGCGGCAGAGCCACACAGACTGTGAACCTGATTGGCAGTTAGGGGCTGGCCAGGAAGTTCAACAGGGCTGGAGTTTGAGGAAGGCAGTGTCGGAGAGAGAGGTCGTATCTTAGTCACTTCAGGCTGCTATAACAAAATCACCACTGCCTGGGTGGTTTGTCAACAATAGAAATTTACTTCTCACAGCTCTGGAGCCTGGGAAGTCCAAGATCAAGGTGCTGGCAGGTCCGGGGTCTAGTGAGAGCTTCTTGGTTCACAGTGGTCGTCTTCTCACTGTGTCCTCACGTGGCTGAAGGGGCAGTGTAGCTCCATGGCGTCTCTTTTATAAGGACACTAAACCCATTCATGGGGGCCCCACTCTCATTACCTCGTGTAAACCTAATTACCTCCTAAAGGTCCCACCTTCAAATACCATCAGATTGAGGATTAGGCTTCAACCTATAAATTTCGGGAGGACACATTCAGTCCATGGCAGCTGGAAGGCAGGAAATGCCACATCACAATGGGCCCTGGAAGTCATGCTGTGGAGACTGAGCTTTACCGCAGGACCACAGAAACAGGTCAGATTTCTGCTTTAGAAACATCGCCCCCTAGGGCAGGTCATCTGTGGCTCCCAGGGAATGCCCTCTTTTGCTCTTTAGAGCAGCACCATCTAATGAGAAATATAATGCAAGCCATAGATGTAATTTTAAATTTTCTAGTAGCCACATTATAAAAACAGTAAAAGGAAACTGGTGAGATTAATTTTAATAATATATTTTATTTATCCTAATATATCCCAAATATTATCATTTCTACACGTGGACAAAATATTAATAAATAAATATTAAAAATTATTGCTGAGATAATTTACTTTTTTTATCATAGTAGGCCTTTGAAATCCAATATGTATTTTACACTTACAAAACATGTCAATTCTGACTAGCCACATTTCAAGTGGGTAGCTGATGGCTACCATATTGGACAGTGCAGCTTTAAAGCACGAAAGGTTATCCTCTGGTGAGCCGGGTTAAGTGAGCATTTTTGGAAAGAACCCCCACTGACAGAAAAAGCACTGAAAAATCATTATGGAGAAGCTGGGTGAGAGACAGATCGACCAGCCCACTTCACCAATAAACTTGGCTTACCCCCTGGAACTTTAAGGATCTTTATGTGATTTGCCACACACCTTACCTTCAGTCAAAAGGATGATATTCTCTGGTGCCTTGGAGAATGGAGGAGCCTGGGAAGTGAAATATGGTGGAAATAATGCTGGAGGGACCTCAAGAGAACTTTTTGAGTCTCCGTCCCACCTGGGACAGCACTGAGGGGCAGGCTACTTGTGACCACTAGAGGCCCTGGGGACTCTGCCTCATACTTGGGGTTCCCAGGATAGAACTTATTTTCTTGCCAGAAAAGCAAGTTCAGTGGGTCCCTGGAGCCACTTCTTCAAGGGAACAATAGCCCGTTCATGACCAACACACTGTGGGAACACTTGCATCTGCCCCGACCTCGCTGGGAATCTCATGAGAGTATTTGGCATGCAGTAGGCTCATTGTGCATTTAGGGCTTTTGCTCTTTTCCCTTGAATTACAAGAAGCCCTCAGTGAACACCTGTTTTCCATAACCAAACTCTCAGTGAGGAGGTCCTCAGATTCTTTCAAATCTGCTGTTTGTTAGAAAAAGAGACAGACCAGAAACTCTCCTGGAGCCCAGAGCTTTCTGAGGGAGTGATGGGCCACCTCTCCTCTTGGGCTGCAGAGATAATGCTCAGTGTGCTTTTTGGTACAGATTTGGAAGCATACTGCCATTTTCTTCTTTATCCTCCTCCAAAAGCAGATCTATAGGACAAGCATTCTTGTTGAGAAAGTAAAAATATTGTGCACTTTGATTTTGGCCTGACTGTATATTTTGCCAACACAGGTTAAAAAGGCAAAAGGGAAAAAGAAAGAACAAAAAGATAGGCATGAGGGGTTTTATGTAAGAAAAGCTGCCAATAAACACATGAGTCACACACAACTCTTTGAATGCCCGGTCTGGTCTGCAGAGATAACAGAGGCACCTCATCCTCTCCGATGGGGAAAGAGGTTTTGCCATGTGACAAGTTAGCCCCAAATAAGAAGGAATTCCAGGACAGTTATTTCTCTCTTATAAGAAAAAAAAAGGAAGAAAAACAGTGCCATGCCCAGCCCCTCCTGCATGTGCGGCCACCTTCTCTTCCCCACGCTCACTCATTTCCTCCATGACCTCATCCAGACCTGTGGCTTTCAGTACCATCTATACACAGGTGGTTCCCAAGTGCATGCCTAAAGCCCCCTGCCCACTCCCACCACCCGCTCTGGTCCTGGCTATGCCTCCTTCTCATCCCAGTCAACCAGAGGCATCGGCTGAAACTCCCAGGGGTACCATCGGCTCCTCTCTTTCTCTCTCATCCTACGTCCAATCCATCAGCAAGTCCTGCAGGCTTAGAGTATATTCGGGATCTAACCATTCCCATCTCCTCCTCTGTTACCGTCCTAATCCAGCTCCACCTCTCACCCAGCTGCACAGGCTTTCTGACTGGTCTCCTCACTTCCACTCCTGTCCCCTGTGATCCACTATGCACATGGCAGGAAGAATGATCCTTTGAAAACCCAAGTCAGATCATGTTGCTCCTCTGCTCAAAACCTGTCAGCTCCCCAGCTCCCAAAGAATCATATCTAAACTCTTGCCAAGGCCTGTAGGCCCTCTGGCAGCTCCCACTCAGCTCCAGTCGTGGTGACCTCCCTGTTGGTTGCCTAGGAACGTGGTTTCCTTCCTACCTCAGGGCCTTTGCACTGCTGTTCCTTCTGACTGGTCCTACTGCAGACCTTCACATGACTATCTCCCTCATTTCATTCAGTTCTCAGCCCCAAAATCATCTCCTCAGAGGGTCTTCCTAGGCCACCACCTCCAAAATTGCACCTCCACCAGACCCTGTTCCCTTACTCTGCTTTATTTTTCTTCATTGCATTACAACTACCTGACTTTATATTGTATTTTAGTGGCTTACCTATTTATCATCTGTGTGCGCTCACCAGAATGTAAACTCTGAGAAGGCCAAGGTCTGTCTTGTCCATTGTTATATCCCCAGTGCCTGGAGGAATGCTTGGCACATAGGCAAAAAATGCACATTTTTTAAACAATTGAATGAATTCACCAAATTGAATCACAGTCAACTCCTTTGAAGTTCTTGGTCCTAGGAAATGGTAATTTGAAGGCTGCAATTTTCATTCAAATGTTTGTCATTTATTTGGAAAAGCAAAGCCTATGCAGCCTTAACTCCCCCATAAAATTATTGAGTATTCATTCATTCAACAAATTCTCCTTGAGTGCCCGTTATGTCCCAAGCATTATCACGCTCATCCTGGAAGGCCCTTTATTAAAGGTGGAGGGCAAGCAGTAGAGAGAGAAACGGGGCCCAAAGAGTTCCCAACAGACAGATGGAGGTCCAGTGATTCCTCCCAACACCCAAGAACAGCTAGAAGTAGTGTCATCTTCATTGCCTGGTGACATGGATAACATGTCCTAAGGTCAAGCCATGTACCAGGGCGAAGAAGGTAACTTAGAGGTTGCAAACTCTGAAACAGTTTTCTCTGATATGCAGCTACACTTGCGAGCCCGGCTGGAGTCATAGTATAACCTGAAGCCACTGAACAGGTGAAAAGTTCCCATGGAATCCATGGCCCTAGGACCTAAATCCTCCACCAGCACGGCCTATGTCTGTGAAGTCCAAGTATGGTGTCACAGGAAGGAGATCAATCTCCCAACATGGTGCATTACAACTCATAGAGCACACTACGAATTTATTCTCAAGGGGAGCTCCCAGTCAAGGCATCAGTGTTTTGGAGGTCTGGAGTGCCATTACTCACCTCTCTTTACTTTGAGTTCTAATCAAAAGGTAATAGAGTTTAACAAAGACGTTAAATGAGGATGAAAGTATTAGCTTTATTAATGTTGCCACTTGCCCAATAATTTCCAGAGTTCAGAGCTCCCTGGAAAGGTTGGAATGGAGAGCCAGCAAAGACTGTAGGCCAAAGCAGGGCCCTCTCACAACTTATCCAAACCTGGAGCCAACCCAAGTGTGGCATGGATGTGACATTCAACTCAGCTTACTGCAAGGCTGCCTCACACCTCATCTAGTCGTGTGGCCTTAGTAACATCCACATACATGCTGAAGACGCCCAAATATTCCCTAGTCCAGAACAGAGCCCTGAACTCCAATTCATGTATCTGACTCCATACCCAATGTCTTCCCTTGAGCATCTAACAGGCAAATCCCAAATGGATGTATGATTTGCCATTCTTCTCCAGCCCCTCCACCCCAGGCTTCCCCACCTCAGTAAATGGCATGTCCATTCATCTAGTTGCTGAAGTGAAAAATCTCTGTTACTCTTGTCTCTTCTCTTTCCTTCACCCCTCGCACCCAATCTGACAGTCAATCCCCTTGACTTTTCTTTCAAAATATGTCTAGAATCCAGCCACCTCTCACCATCTTCCCACTGCCCTCTCACTCCCTGCTGCCACTGTTTCTTCCAGACTCTGCAAGAGCCTCTTACAGGGTCTGCTCTCTCTGCCCCAACACTTGCCCCTGTAATTAACTCCTCACACTGCAGCTAGCTTTAAACATAAACCAGAACATGCTTCATCTCCTCTCAAATCTTCCAATGACTTCTCGATAGAACCGGGATAAAATTCAAACTTCCTACTGTGACTGACAAGGCCTACGGGACGTGGCCCTCGCCCACCCACTAATCTCTTCCCTGACACTTGGGCCTTCTCGCTGTTTCTTGAACATACCAAGCTCATTTCTCCTTCAAGGTCTTTGTTCCTGTTATTCCCCCACCTAGAAAAACTCTCTTCCTTCATTCAAATGTTGCCTCATCCAAGAGACTTCCCCAACCATCCTATCTAAAATAGCCACCATGGCCACCTCAACCCAAGTTTAGTCATTCTAGGCCTATAGCCTGCCTCATCTTCCCTAAGCACTTTACAACATCACTACCTGACATAGCAACATATATTTTGTGGATTTATTTGTTTGTCTCCCTGGTGGAATGTGAGCTCCATGAGGACAGGTTGTTTTCCTGTCTGTTCATGCTGCATCCCCAGCACCTAGGAAAACGCCTGATGTAGATGCTCAGTAGATATGAATGGAACAAATGAGGCAGGTAGCCAGAAAGAGACTGTGTAATCCACATACAAATAAAAGTGTGGCAAATGTGTTCTTGCTCTCTGAAACCTTATCCCCCAATCTACAGTCTCCTGTGGAACGGTTAAAAACCGTAGCTCATCCCACTTCACAACTTAGGCTACTGTCATGGAGTGAAGATCTTAGCTATGACAGCCCAGAAATAAGGCCAGGGGATTAATCTGCAAGTGTGAGACTCCAGCATTGGAGACTGGGGACATGACGCATAATTACTTTTTGTATAAATGAGCTCGCTTTGATCTCAGACCTCTCCACCTTTGCTCACTTTTTTGCTGTCAACCACCCCAAAGTCTTGAAAAGACCAGGCAGAATGGCCATGTTTTGGGGGGTTTTCTTTTTTGAGTTTGAAACAGGAAAAGTTACCAGCGGTGCAAAGCCAGAGCTGAAAAGACTTCGTCCCTGAATACCAGTATCTAATAAGATTTTTCTTTCTACCCAGCAAAACTATAGGTACAAAAAACTATTATGGAATTGTTGAGTTAGAAAGTACATTCATATTCATTAAGTCCAGCTTCTCCCATTTTACAGACAAAGAAACTGAGGCACAAAGGAATAATTGGCTCAACGTTTCATTGTGAGTCAGAGGCAGAGTCGAGGAGTTAACCTTGCCTCAGTCCTTCTACCCAAAGCACACTCAACCACCAACTGCTCAACCGGTCTCTGAGCTTGTCCCAGGAAAGCTCCTGTACTCTAAATTCGAAATCGCTAGCAGGTTCATTATTCTTAATAAAATATTTCCTGAACACGTACAACTGAAGGTCATTTTTCAGAAATGGGATGCCTCCAGCTCACTCCTTCACAAGGCAGGCGATGCCTTGCACAAACTCCACTACTGGGGTTGTCTCTTAAGTTGAATTTGGCTCTGCTTCCCTGGAACTTTTATCTGTTGGTCCCAAGTGTGCCATCCTGGAGGCAGATATCGCAGTGGCTAAAAATATGTGCTTCCATAACAGATAAACCTGTTTCAAATCCCAGCTCCTGCCATTACTAGTTGTTTTGTCTGATGTAATTTTTTTAACTTCCCTGCAAGATACAGAAAAGTCTGAATAATATGACCCATTTATATAGATAAAAAATATAGAAATAGATACACTCTCTTTCACTGACTGTAAGATGCACATGTGACCTTTCTGTAAAAAAAGGGTGCCTCTTACAATCTGGAGCCTCTCACAATCACAGCCAGCCAGCTGGCAGCTGCAAGGTTTGTGAAGAATGTCCACTGATGCCTTCCGGTGAGACCAAGAAAGGGCCAGCACTAAAGCATCTTAGATTCTATGAAATATAATAAATTTGCTGGTAACTGTACATAAACTCATTCTGGAAAGACTTAAAGACAAATTTAGAAGTAGTTGCCTCCAGGGAGAGGAACAGAAAACGGGAAATGATGCTTTAACTTTCCATTTTCTTCCACTCTACATGGTTTGACTTTTCCAACCTGTGAAATGTATTCGATAATAAATGAGCCGGTTGGGGCTTATTTTCTCCTTTGTACTTCTGTGACTTTAAAAAGGCTTAATCAATCTTAATTTTTTAAATAAAAGAATAAGTAAAGTAAACAAGTAAGTGTATCACCTTAATCTTGATCTTTCTCACTCTCAGCTTCTTTGCATTTGAGAAACTGGAAAAAGTTTCTAAAGATCTAAAGAGAGCCAGAAAAGCGTGACAGTGTGATGCAAAGAGCACTGAACCAGAGATGGAAAATAGGGATGGACAGCACCCCAATTAGCAAAACTGCAAGGAGACAATTACATTCATGTATTGCTGGTGGCTGCCAAATCTTATACTACCCTTTTGGAAAACCATTTGTCAAAATACAACTATTAAATATTCATGCTTTTGACCCATAGACTTCACTATAGTGTTTTCATTGTAAAGAAAGTTTCTATAATACTTTAAAAACTCCATGCATAAAAATATTCACATAATTTCTTTTAATAGCAAAAGTAAATGTCAATATCTCAAATTTACATCAATAAGTTAATAAGTAAAATATGATGCATTCAGTGAATGGAAATGAATCCATAATAGCATTATTAAAAGCTTTATAAAAAATATGATAACCAGGTTAAATTTTACAAAGCAAGATATAAAATTGCATACATAGTACAACTGGGTTAAAGAAGCAACACTTTTTTTATGCAGAAAATTTAATGTTCAAGAAACAGTCAAATAAATTTAAATGAGAAAATATATGGAATAAGGAAGATAGACACCCTAAATCTACCATTCATCCATTTATTCATTCATTTATCAATCATTGTGGATTATGCACTTTCTTTGTGAAGAAAACAAGCACGATCCTTGTGCTAAAGATGTTTATGACCTAGTAACATATAGGTAATACATTTCCCTAAGAAACTTAGCAGAACAAAGGAATCAAAGTAAAATTGAGATAATAGAATAAAAATAAACTAACTCAAAAAGCTAGAAGAATGATAGCAAAATAACACCCAAAGAAATAAAGAGAAAGGAATTATTAAATATAAAAGCTGGGGGCCGGCCCAGTGGTGCAGCAGTTTATTTTGTGCTTGGTAGCCCGGGGTTCTCAGGTTCGGATCCCAGGCGCCTGCCGACGCACTGCTTGTCAGCCATGCCATGGCAGCGTCCCATATAAAGTAGAGGAAGATGGGCATGGATTGTTAGCCCAGGGCCAGTCTTCCTCAGCAAAAAATGAGGAGGATTAGTAACGGATGTTATATATAAAGCTGGAAATAATTCATTCAAATCCTAAAAAGCAGAATCAACCAAAAGAAATTGTTTTGTGAAAAGACTAATGATACAGACAAATAGCTCACAAGTTAATCAATAGAAAAGTAAAACAGGATTGCTAGGAAGATGGCAGAATAGGAGGACTCTGAACTCATCTCCTCCCACAGACAAAACAAATCTACAACTACATGTGTAATAATTACCTCTGAGAGAGAATGGAAACTGGATAAAAAAGAACCCCCACAACAAGGGACAACACTGACAGAGGTGGAAGAGGCAGAAGAAAAAACCACTTTCTAGCTGTGGCACTTCATGGCCAGGATCAATCTTACGGTACAAAGATTTTCCTGGAAGCTCGGAATCTGAGCAGGAGAACTATGCCACAATAAGCAGGCTTTGAATTCAGCACAACCAAGACAAGTACCATAATGCCTGGCTTTGCTGGCTATTAAAACAAACAGGGAATATCCCCAGAAAAGCTATAAACAGAAGAGAAAGAAAAGCCTGCTCTTAAAGGGCCCACACACAGATCCACCGATTCTGGAAACCAACATATAATCAGCTAAGAAAGAGATAAGAGGAATTCAAATTGGAAAGGAAGAAGTAAAACTGTCACTATTAGCAGAAGATGTGATTTTATATATAGAAAACCCCAAAGAATCCACCAAGAAACTTTTAGAAATAATAAATGAATACAGTAAGGTTGCAGGATATAAAATCAACAAACAAAAATCAGTTGCATTTCTATACACTAACAACGAAATAGCAGAATGAAAAATTAAGAATACAATCCCATTTACAATTGCAACAAAAAGAATAAAATACCTAGGAATAAATTTAACCAAAGAGGTGAAAGACCTGTACACTGAAAAATATAAGACACTGTCGAAGGAAATTGAAGACAACACAAAGAATTGGAAAGATTTATTCTGTGTTCAAGGATTGGAAGAATTAACATAGTTAAAATATCTAAACTTCCTAAAGCAATCTACAGATTCAATGCAATTCCCATCAAAGTCCCAACATTTTTCACAGAAACAAAACAAAGAATCCTAAAATTTATACAGAACAACAAAAGACCCCAAACAGACAAAGGAATCCTGAGAAAAAAGAACAAAGTTGGAGGTATCACACTCCCTGATTTCAAAATATACTGCAAAGCTATAGTAATCAAAACAGCACAGTACTGGCAGAAAAACAGACACACGGATCAATGGAACAGAATGAAGAGCCCAGAAATAAACCCACACATCTATGGACAGCTAATTTTCGACAAGGGAGCTAAGAACATACAGTGGAGAAAAGAAAGTCTCTTCAATAAATGGTGTTGGGGAAACTGGACAGCCACGTGCAAAAGAATGAAAGTAGACCATTATCTTACACCGCACACAAAAATTAACTCAAAATTGATTAAAGACTTGAATGTAAGATCTGAAACCATGAAACTTCTAGAAGAAAACATAGGCAGTACACTCTTTAATACTGGTCTTAGCAGCACCTTTTCAAATAAGATGTCTCACCAGGCAAGGGAAACAAAAGAAAAAATAAACAAATGGGACTACAGCAAACTAAAACTCTTCTGCACAGCAAAGGAAACCAAAACAAAAACAAAAAAGACAACCTAACAATTGGGAGAAGATATTTGCAAATTATGTGTCTGATAGGGGTTAATATCCAAAATACATAAAGAACTCATACATCTCAACAACAAATAAACAAACTCAATTAAAAAATGGGTAAAAGATCTGAAAAGATATTTTTCCAAAGAAGGTATACAGATGGCCAACAGGCACATGAAAAGATGTTCAACTTCACTAATTATTAGGGAAATGCAAATCAAAACTACAATGAGATATCACCACATGCCCATCAGAATGGCTCTAATTAACAAGACAAGAAACAACAAGTGTTGGAGAGGATGTGGAGAAAAGGGAACCTTCATACACTGCTGGTAAGAGTGTAACCATATTGAAAACAGTATGGAGATTCCTCAAAAAATTAAGAACAGAACTACTATGTGATCTAGCTAGTCCGCTGTTGAGTATTTATCCAAAAACATGAAAACACTAATGCGTAAAGATATATGCACCCCTATGTTCATTCCAGCATTATTCACAATAGCCAAGACTTGGAAACAACCTAAGTGCCCATCAATGGATGAATGGATAAAGATGTGGTATATATATTCGATGGAATACTACTCACCTATCAAAAAAAAAGATGAAATCTTGCCATTTGCCAACATGGATGGACCTTGAGGGTATTGCATTAAGTAAAATGTCAGACAAAGAAAATCAAATACCGTATGATTTCACTCATAAGTAGAAGAAAAAAACAACAACAAACAAACACATAGATACAGAGATTAGATTGGTGGTTACCAGAGAGGACGTGGGGAGGGAGGAGGGCAAAAGGGGTGACTGGGCACATGTGTATGGTGGTGGATGGTAATTAGTCTTTGGGTGGTCTAGTCTACACAGAAATCATGATGTAGTCTACACAGAAATCAAAATCTAATGATGTACAGCTGAAATTTATATGATGTCATAAACCAATGTTACCTCAACTTAAAATAAAGAAAGAAAAACAAAATTTCAAAACATTAAGAATGGAGGATTTCTGGTACCCAGTTCTGCATACAAGGAGCTTGGAAATTGCCATTCCTGTCCTCATAACATGAAAAGAGCTGAAGAAACTGAAAATCAACAACTCTTCTTAGATCCGCCAGAGAACTGAGATTGCTGGGCACACTGCTGCCCCAAGACAGGTGGATACAGGAATCACAATTTACTGGAGGAGAAGCCTGGGAACAGAAACCTCCATGGGAACCAGTGCTGAGGTAGGAAAACAAACTGTAACTGACAAAATGCTAGAGGCTCGGTGTGGACAGGTTGAGAGTTAAGAACTGCAGTGGGGCCTAGTCTTAGGGGGTCTCCACACTTTTGTGAGCTTCACCTCCAGGAGCTCTCCCAGGTTCTTACAGTGAAGACTAGAGAAAATCCCCCTACAACAGAGGGAGGGGGAAAGGAACCATTCTGAAATACTACCAGGTCATTTTGTTCTTCTTAACAAAATATTGAGAATGAGAAAGGACTTAACAACCACAGGCATGAAATGGTTGTTTGTTTATTATAAGAGAAAACTATGTAAAACTATATATGATAATAAACGTCAAAATCTCGGAAAAATGGTTGATTTTCAAAGACATGAATTGATCAAAACTGATGAGATAAGAGGAAAATTTGAATGGAACAGAGAAAGGAGTGGAGAAATGAGCATTCTCCTATGTTTCGGTAAGAAATAACCTGCTGTTCTGGAATGCAATTTGAAGGACATGTCAAATGTCTCTAAAACATGAAATCACAGTGACCTATAAATTACCTCTATGCAAATTTACCCTAACAAAATAATAAATAAGAGTACAAAAGTGTATTCTTCCACAGCCAAAGATATTTATCAGAGTACTATGTACAATAGCAAAAACTGGGAACAACTTACATGTCTAATAATAACAATTTTGATAAATAAATTGTGGTACATCTATATAATGGGCTGCTATCCAATCATTAAAAATGAGACTGTAGATACTTCTTGGTTGCAAAAGATGTTTATGATATATTAGTAAGTTGCCAAACAAGATGAATAGTGTGATCCCATTTTTTTAATTTGTTAGAGAAAGAGAAAAGCATTTCCAAAGACTACATACTTGCTAACAGTACTTAACTCTGGGGACTTGAGTTATGGGTGATTTTTCACTCTCTTCTTCATACTATATATTTTTTCTCTTGGATTTACATATTTATTAAAATAAGTGTAAAATATGTACACATGGAAAAACCAACAAATAAAAATACTAAAATATTGTCATTGTCTCAGGTGCTGAAAATATGGGCTAATAGTTTTATTCTTATCCTCACACTTTAGCAGTTCTGAAAAGTCCTTAGTGACAACTTCACTGATAATTGAAAGATAAATCAACTTATTATGGGAGTTTGTAGGTGAATTTAGCAGTGATTTCCCTCCTCTAGTCTCACTTCCTCATCTCTGAAAGAAAACAGCTGGTGGAGACCTTCGCAGGGGCCCAGCTCCAATGCCCGCTTTGATGCTGTATCTTTCAAGCCACTGGCTCGGTCATGCAGGGAATATCTACTGCTGTTGTAAGCTTGGGACACAGTCCATTTAGAAACAGATTTTGAGGAAGGGAAAAAAAGTAATATTCATTTGTTTCATTACAACAATTTAATAGGAACAACCATCCAAAAAATGGAAAATGTCAAGTGGACTATTAAAGGCCACCAGCAGGAACGGGTGCATCTAGGTGCAAATATTAAATGAGAGCAATCATCAGAAAGGAATACAGAGGGGTGTGCTTGCTGCACCAGCTCAAGCTCAATTTTTTTTGATGAGGAAGATTAGCTAACATCTGTTGCCAATCCTCCTCTTTTTGCTGAGGAAGATTGGCCCTGGGCTAACATCCTTACCCATCTTCCTCTATTTTATATGTGGGACACTTGCCACAGCATGGCTTGATTAGTGGTGTGTAGGTCCATGCCCGGGATCCAAACCCACGAACCAAAGCGGAGCATGCAAACTTAATCACTATGTCACTGGGTTGGCCCCTCAAACTCAATTTTTGCTTTAAGAGATGATCCCGCAGGAGGCTAGAGATCCATAGCTGCCGTGTATGGCTTCCAAGGGTTCAATTGTGGCAAGAGGAACCTTGGCTGGTCTTCCTCCAACAGCGAATAATATACTCTGGCTATTCATTCAGCATAGTTCAATGTTGGATTACTGAGTGTCGCTCTGGGCCACATACTGTGCTAGGGCCAGGGATTCAGAAGAGAATGAGGCACAGACTCTGTTCTCGCAGATCTCACCAATCCATCAAGAGAAAGAAAAGCAAAGAGCTAATTTCAATATTATAGAGGTGTGACAGGAGCCTGTTCTGAGAACTTGGCATGGCTTCCTGGGCCCTGACAGGTGAGTGAGTACTAGCCAGATACACTAGGAAAGATGAGATGTATTAGGAAAGCCAGGAGAGAGTGGGCAAAGGGCCCTGAGAAGCAGCCTGTTATGTACAGCGAGTCCACAGTGTCCATCCCTGCAAGAGTCCGGTGGTGGGAAAGAGGCAGGGGCGGGTTCTGAAGATGTGCAGGGACCAGAAGGAGCTTTACACTAGGTAGTTACAGGCTCACATTTCATTCCAAACTCAGGAAACAGCCCCTCCATCAGCTGGAAATCTAGGGACCAAGAAAATACATCCAGGGACCTGCCTTGATGCCTCCCCACACTACCCTACACCCAGTACAACGCATCCCCAGGTGGCCTGTTTATGAGCATAAAGGTCTTTCCACAGCCACATTTGAAATGCAAGATTACTGGAACAAAACCATTGGGAGGGGGAGGGACGAGGATATCGCCCTGGGTTGACACCCTCTGACTTGCCCTTGGCCTTCCCCCTGCCCCACAGTAGAGAAATGCAAAAGAGCAGAAGTTTGGTCTTCATGTTTCCAATTCTCTACACTTCATTCTAATTTGCAACTTGTTTCAAGGTCTCTGCTTCCGTTTAAATTAAATCTGTAAAAAATAATTATCTGGTAATTTTCCAGTGGAGGAAAAAAAGTCAAAACAAACCATGTTTGCCCAGTGCCTTGGTGCCATTTGCTGACCCTCACAGTCCAGGACTCAGATCCCTGACTGCCCGGGTGCTGGGCAGGGTCAAGGACAGAGGGGCAGAGCTGACTCAGTGAGTGGTACACTTTAGCCTGAATGGGGCATTCCTCCTGGGTATCAGGGAGCCCCGTGAAGGAGACTTAGGTAGGAGGAAAGGGCTAGGGGCAGAGCAGGTGATGGGAGGAGCAGGATGTCTCAAGACTCTGGCAGGACATCAGGTTAGAAGGTTGTCCATTCCATGATCACAACTAAGTGCTGAGTTCTTTTCCTGAATATCGTTAGTATCATTTATTCCCATCAAGAAGGCGGGAGGCCTAGTCCCAGCACACAAAGGAAACCAAGAGGCCATCCTCCAGAGTGGATTCCCTCCAGCCATTAACTTGTCTTGATATTTGATTCCACTAGAACGCAGATGCCTCCCAGTGGGGTAAGGCATATGCAAGCAGCAAGTAGGTTTTGTGGGTCCAGGACCGGTAAGCAGAGGGAGCTGGATGCTCTCAGGCAGAGTCATGCTGACTTGCAGTGTTTGGAAAGTGGCTCAGCCTTTCTAGGCCTGAGTGTCCTCTTCTGTAAATGAGGGAGACTAGCAACACTTTCCTTTACTGACAAAAAGGACAGATACATGTGGTGCTGCCTCCCACCCCAACATTCTACCTTCACAAAGGTGATGGCTGGAGCTGCAGCAATCCTCCTCTGGCCATGAGGGAAAGGCCAAGACAAGTACATATATGTCTGTCCTGACATCTGAGCCACTGGATCAAGGCCAGCAGGCAACTGCCTCCAGATGTCTTGTTATATGAAAAAAATACACCCTATGCTTTAAACCATAGTGAGTTGCTAGATAGCTCTCAGCCTCAGAATTTCTCTCCTGCCCAGTTCTCCTCTCCTTTCACTGCCATTGCCCAGTCCAGGCCTTCAGGTCTTTCCTTCCATGGTCACGTGGCCTTCCACCTGCCTCCAGATTCTCCATCCTCTAGCCCAAGTCTAGACCACATGTGCATTTCATCTATCATGACTGCCATCACTTCGGCCCCTCTGCTTGCTACAAACCTTGAATGACTCCAGCGGGAGTAAGGCCTGATTCCTCAGCCAGCTCCATGATCGGACTCCAGCCTGGTCACTCTACCCCGCAGCAGGCTCTGTTCACATCAATCAGATGTTCCCCTCACTGCCCAGGGCATCTGGGCCATGTTTACCACCCCCCACCTGCCCCAGTGGCACTTCTGCTTTTCTCACCCCATTTCTCAAGAACCAGTTCTTCCTCCTCTGAACTCCAGGAGAACTTATTTGCAGCACTAGCCATGTTGGCACTTAACATTTATGGCTTCAGGCTTCTGCTTAACTCTTTGGTCACTAAATATCCAGCCCCTTTACCTGGACTGCAAGCTCCTTAGGAGCAAAAACTGCTCTGTGTCTATCCTGGGAATGAGTACAGGGGAGTGTGGGGATCAGAATTGGCCACCTCAAGACATGTCTCTTTACCTTGATTATTTTCAATGAAGGAGGCTTTGACCTTTCCCACCCCCACTAACTGTCTGAAGGGATTTGGGATGGAAGGCCTGTCCCCAGGACTGGCCGTCACCGTGGATAACTCTAGGTATCAATAGACTGGGAGGTTCTTTGATGGGCCCTTTCTTATCGAAGTTCTGTTTACCAGACATTTACATTTGTAAGGGAAATCTCCATTTGTAAAGGTATCTCCTTCTCTGTACCAGGAAGAAGGGGGGATGACTTCATCTTTAGAAACTCTTATCAGTGCGGAACGTGAGGACTTAAATCTGCATACTCTTGTTTACTGTGCTTTTCTTGTAATCCCCCATAGCTGACAACCCCAACCCCCAATATCCTCCTTTGTCTATTTAAGAGGAGAACCTCTGCCATTCTGTAGAAAGAAATTCATTTTCCCTGGTCTCTCCCATATATACATGTTATAAAACTTTGTTGATTTTCTCCTGCTATTCAGTCTCATGTCAATTTAATTTGTAGCCCAGCCAGAAAGGACCAAGAGTGGGTAGAGGATCACTTTTCCTCCCCTTCAGGAGAATCTCGGAAGCAGTGATAATAGCTGGCCATCAGCACCAGCAGCAGCCCAGAGTCATCACCACTAACACTTTTTAAGAACTTGCTACTTGCCAGGGTACAACTAGGATCCCAGCAGGGAATGCAGCCAGCTCACTGGAATCTTCAAGAGAACTTAACAAAGAAACTATTTACAGATGTAAATCGCTTGTATGCAGGGGTGAGAAACGGAAGAACAGGGAAGTGCCCAAGGATAGCAGCAGCCTAGACTGAAGAGAAGGGGAGGAAAGAGTGAGACCTTGAACCATGGAGAAGGGCCCAGCCCTAGGAGTAGTAGCTACAGCTGTGGCTGAGGAAGCCCCAGTCAGTGCAGAAACTCACACCAAAGCAGGAAGGAAGCAGGGGAAGAAATACTCTACCTCTTTCTCCTCCCACCTCTCATCTCCTGCTGACACCTCCCATTGGCCAAACTCAATGGGAAGCCAGAGGACAAAGAAATCTAAGTGATGAGTCCATAAGGGTAAGCCCTGCCCTCACCCCATCAGGAGGTAAAGAAGAGTCAAGAATGTGTTGGGGAGAGGAGGCAGAAATGAAGAATAACCAGCACAGAGGGGCACTGGCTAAGCAATTTACCTGCATTATCTCATTTAAACCTTCACAATAATACTGGGGGAAAAAGATTTTAATCCTCATTTACAAATGAAGAAACTGAGGCACAGGGAGATTCATTAACTTGCCCAAGATTGCAGAGTTAAAAAGTGGCTGAACCGGTATCTGAATGCAGTCTGAAACAGAGCCTGCATGCTTAAACAATAAACTAAAAGGCCTTGTAGAATTAATGAAGGAATGGGTAAATGTAATTAATTAATGCAATGATTAATTGTCTCTCTGCACCAGTCCTTGCACTGATAAAGCCTAGAGAATCTTCATAATCCCATAATCCCCATCCCAGTAAATTTCTCTCCCTATCCATCCACCCCTCGGTTGAATGAACAACCATAATCTAGAACAGTGGTTCTCAAACATTTTGGTCTCAGGACCTCTACACTCTTAAAATTTATTGGGAATCTCCAAAGAGCTTTTGTTTACCTAAGTTATATTTGTCAACATTTACCAAATTAGAAATTCAAACTGAGAAATTTTTAAAACACAGAAGTGCCCAGCACACAGAAAGATGATGTTCATTACATGTCATGGAGATTCTGGAAAACTCCACTGTACACTCATGAGAGGATAGGAGTAAAAACGGCAACTAACATCTTAGTATTGTGAAAATAGTTTTGAGCTCAAGGATTCCTGTGAAGGGCGTGGGGACCTGCCAGTTGTGCTGAGACTAGAGACAGAATCATCAATCTAGAGGCTGTCTTTATTTCATTAAAATAATTCATATCAACCACAGCCTTACGTATCATCAGTCTGACATTGATGACCCAAGTCTCATTTCTCCTCCCTCCTCTCTTTTTAGTCTCAGTGTTACTGAGATCCTCCTCTGTCCGGAGTGCAAGACACTCTTGGCGGCCACCTCCCAGGACCGGAGCCTAGAGAGAGAAGGCAGCTCCAATAGGGCTGCCCCTGGAGTGGTCGCACATCAGGACATAGCCTATACAGGCACAAGCCCGGGAGCCGGTGGTAGATCATAAAGCAGGGAGCAGAGCAGAGTCCTGCTTGAAAAAGCTGATGGACTGGCCACAGCCTGGGAGAGCCAGCAGGGACAGACACAGCAAGTGGTCACCACAAAGCAAGCTGAGAGGGAGAAGGGAGGCACAGGGGATAGGGGCCAGCTCTGAAGGAGGCTGAAGAATGCGGGCCCGGGCATTCTTTCATTTTTGAAAGGCTTGGCTTGTGCCCTTGACATCACAGCAAGACAAGAGGAGGGAGGCAGCCCCCTTCCTCTCATCCTTAAAGCCGGTCATCTCATTCACTGACATTCTAGGCTCCAATAAACTCTGAAATGCAATCAGATAAATGGTGGCTGAGATGCTGCATGGATTCACTTGATATGAAATAGTGTCCTTTTTTTTAATCTGGTTTTGTACTTTATCTCTCTTTTATGCTACCTTGAAACTATTTGATTTCATCCACCTACTTTCTATCTTTCAGCAAGCGTATTTATATTCTGCAATGTAAGGAAAGATTTTGTATACTAGCCTCTAACACGAAGCTGCTCCATGGGAAATGTATGTGACCTCATCTCAGTCTCCCTTCTCCCCAGGAAGAAATGAATTCTCTTCTGAAGTCATCTCTGCCGACTCACATTTGGAACCATTCATTCCCAGCCAAGAATCAACAGAGTTATAGATACACACCATCATCTTCACAATTGTTTCTAGTTTTCAATCATCCACCATGTGTCGAGCACTAAGACACACACTATACATATGTGTTATTTCTAAACTTCACAATAACCCCACTAAGGAAACACAATTGCCCCCATTTTATAGATGAAGAAACTGAGGATCCAAGAAGTAATGTCCCTCATCCAGCTGGTAAGCAGCTGAGCCACAGTTTGAACCTAAGCGTTCTGGGTTCAGACTCCAGAACCCGTGTTTACCCAGTTTCCATGATGTCTTTCCACCATCTTTTTTGCCCTAATCAGCAGTAGCTTTGTAGTATGTTTTCATGCATCCCAAACTTGTTCACTGTCCTATTAGCCACACTTCTCCAGAGAGTGGTATATAACACTGGTTTGGTGGTTCCTGACATGAGCAGTACGTAACCTTAATTTGATGAAAAGCAGACCCACTGGACTTTCTGATGACCACCTAGAAGGCATGCTCACTACCTCTTGGACTTGCAGCTGACCATTTCCTCCATGGACTGTAAGTGACACAGTCATTCTCTTCCTTTCCCAGAGTTGATTCCTTCAGTGCTTTGCTAATTACCTCCAGCCTGTCCTTGGTGCCTGCAATTCCAATCACTTGTTTAAAATCAGATTAGGTAAGTCTCCTTATTGTTCACTCTGTGTGTTTTCTCTCATTGTCCTTGGAGAAATGAACTCTCCCTGAGCATTTGAAAGAAGAAAAAAAGCATGGAAGTTGAAAATTTCTGGTTTAATGTAGCAGAGGAAAGGTACAGAAGGACTACCCAAATGCTTTATTACCCCCAAATATCAGCATTTCAAAAGTTCCTGCCACCATCTATTTTCCTGAGTCCTCGTAGGTTAACAGATGGGCAAATGCTGCAGTTCTCTTGCTCAGAGGATTGCCCTAACACTGGCCCTCGGTTTGAGTACCTCTGTGCATCTGCTTACATGTGTGCATGGTGAGATGTGCTCTGCAGACATGTGGAAGGAATGTATGAGTAAATGGTGTTAATCAAAACTTGCTCTCAGTAGACTTGGCCTCCCTGATGTCTCAAAAAATGTGGAAAACCAAAGACATTTAACCTAAAGACTAGATTCTGCTCAGAGGGAGGGAGGCACATCTCCTATTCACAAGCACTGCAGACTTAGAGATGTGGCTCCCATTCTATATTCCCTCTGTTTAGAAGTCTCGAGAGTAACATCATCAAGATGGCAACAGGGGCTATTTCCAACTTTAGTCTCCCTCACAAGAAGAGCAACTAGCAACCGTCCATAGACAAGACACCATTATGAAAATCCTAGAACCTGGGGGTGAGGCTGAAACATCCTCTGGATGACAGAGACTGAGAAGGACCACATTAGAAGGGTAAGAGGAGCGATTCCACTTTGACCACATCACCCCTCCCCCAGGGCGGCACAGGGCTGGACTGAGAGGGCCTCCCCAGGCCCATGGTTTCTCCAGTGAGGAAAAGAGAGCCCAAGGTGGACATCCAGCTTCCCCAGCATTCCAAAACACTTGCCAGGAGGCCCACTCACATCTTGCCCCTGTGGATCACTGGGGGAATCTGGAGGCTTCGACCACTGGGCATCAGATGGAGACAGAGAAGGGAGGCAGGGCGTAGAGCAACCAGCACTCAGATTTTGGCAAACTATGTTCCTGCTTGCAGTGATACCCAAGCAGAAATTGTACTGGCAGCTCTGCTGAGCTGCAGAGCTGAGCTGGTGGCTATGTCTGGCCATGTAGCCAAGTAGGCAGTTCTGCCTGATTTGAGTCCCCAGCCAATGGATCATACCACCCAGGGGGTCTCTATGGCCTGCATGGACAGGGAAGCAAATTCACAGCTCTGCTCAACTGCTGAGCATAGCTTCCAGTCCAACTCGGCCAGGAAGCCAGGCCAAAGGACCTGGGCAGTCTTAGAGTTCCATCCTACAGCCCCGCTCATGCAAAGAGCCGAACTAGCACTACTAGACACAGCCTCTGGCCCTGCATAACCAGAGAGCCTGACAGTGACCCTGGGTAGCCACAGAGCCCAGCCTAGAGCCCTGCCCAATTGCTGTACATGACCAGCAGCCTCTCCCAGGCAGGGGGCCAAGCCAGTGACCCCGCCCAATCTCACAGCATAGCCTGTGGCCCCACTCAACCAGGCATCCCAGACGGTGAGCCCACTCGACTGCAGAGCACAGTCTCCAGCCCCATCCACTTGAGGGTATAGCTGGAAGCCCCGCCTGACCAGAGAGCCTAGTCAGTGACTTCATCCAACATCAAAGGACAGTCAGTAGCTTACCCAATAGTAAATCCCACCCTGCAACCCTGCCCAACTTGGGGGCAAAACCTGCAGCCCTGCCTCATTGCAAAACACACCCTGAGGCCCTGTCCAGTTGTGAAGCCCTGCCTGAGGCCTTGCCTGAACACAGAGTCCAGCCAGTGGCACCATCCAATTGTGGAGCACAGCCTGAGGCTCCACAACCAGGAGAAATTGCAGAGCCCAGCCAGGCCCTGCCCAATCACAGGGGAAAGAAATCAAACCAGTACAGTTGTGGACCAGAGTTAGTGAACTCCCATGGTACTTTGCATCTGTCTCTAGCATCATGATTATATCACTTTATGTTATAATTAGTTTTCTTTTCTCCACTAAATTCTAAGCTTGGAAAAAAAGGGACTCTCAATCTTTTTCAAGTCTCTAGATAAAGCACAAAACAAACCATAATTAAAAGGTTAATTGATTTTTGTTGAATTAACTGGTGATTAACACATGGATGGATGCAAGAATGAGATTGGTGCAACCAGTAGCACCACCCTGCAAAGGAACACAGCCTGCAACCCCATCTGACCAGAGGTAATTGCAGAACTCAGCTAGTTGCTGCACCTGACCACAGAGCACAACCAGCAGCCCTGCCCAATCAAGAAGCCTACCCAGTGGCACCACTCAAACTCTGAGCTCAGCCAACAGGATCACCCAACTATGGAGCCCAGCCAATAGCATCCTCCCTGAGCTAAGAGCACAGACAGTGGCCTCACCCAACAAGAGACTCTGACAGTAAATCGCTCTTGCCCACAGATGCCACCAGCTGACCTCTGTAGTACTCCGAGCTGAGTTGATTGGTGAACACCTTTCCCTGCCAAAGCAAACCTATAAAGCCTGGAAGAGGAGACCACTTATTCAGATACCATGGTGTGCTCCACTTCAGCAGCCTGTGTTCGGTTCCTGGGCACAGAACCACACCACTCATCTGTCAGTAACCATGCTGTGGCAGCGGCTCACATAGAAGACCTAGAAGGACTTACAACTACAATAAACGACTATGTACTGGGGCTTTAGGGAAAAAGTAAAAAAAAGAGGAAGACTGGCAACAGATGTTCACTCAGGGCAAATCTTTCCCAACCAAAATAAAACAGAAATCCTAGAGCTGAAGAATATAATGACTGAACTGAAGAATTCAATGGAAAGCTTCAACAGCAGACTTGACCAAGCAGAAGAATCAGTGAACTCAAAGATAGGTCATTTGAAATTATCCAGTCAGAGGAGCAAAAAGAATGAAAAAGAGTGAAGAAAGCCTAGACTTAAGGGACACCATCAAAAGAAACTATATCTCTATTGTGGGAATCCCATGAAGAAAAGAGAAAAGGACAGAAAGTCTATTTAAAGCAATATGGCTGAAAACTTTTCAAATTTAAGGAAAGAAATGGACATCCAGATTCATGAGGCCCAAAAGATTCCAAATAGGTTGAATCCAAAAAGGGTTACACCAAAACATGTTATAGTTTAATTGTCAAAAGTCAAAGACAAAGAGAGAATTGTGAAAGCAACAAAAGTCTCATCACATACAAGGGAGCACCCACAAGACTATAAGCACATTCTCAGTAGAAACTTTGCAGGCCAGGAGAAAGTGGAATGATATAATCAAAATATTGAAGGAAAAAACTGTCAACCAAGAATATTATACCAGACAGCTGTCCTTCAGAAATGAAGGAGAGAGAAAGACTTTCCAAAAGAAACAAAAGCTGAGAGAATTTATCACCTCTAGACCTTCCTCACAAGAAATGCTAAAGAGTGTTTTTCAAGGTGAAAGGAAAGAATGCTAATTAACATCGTAAAAAGATATGAATGTGTAAAACCCATTGGTAAAGGTAAATATATAGTCGAAGTCAGATTCTCTAATATTATAATTGTGGTGTATAAATCACTTGCAACTCTAGTTTAAAAAGTAAAAAACAGATGTATTAAAAATAACTATAACTACAATGATTTGTTATTGGATACACAATATAGAAAAGATGTAAATTATAACATTAATAATTTAAAATGTGAGGGGGAGAAGTAAAAGTATAAAGTTTCTGTATGCTATCAAAATAAAGTTGTAATCACCTTAAAATAGGATGTTATAAGTATAAGAGATTTTATGTAACCTTCATGGTAACCACAAAGGAAAAACATGTAGTAAATTCACAAAAGATTATGATAAAGAACCCAAAGCACACTTCCAGAAAATATCACCAAATCACAAAAGAAGACAAGAGAGGAAGCAAGGAACAAAGGGTCTACAAGACAGTCATAAAATAATTAACCAAATGGCAATAGTAAGTCCTTACCTATCAATAATTACTTTCATAAATCGACTTTAAAAATTTAAATTTAAATTCATTTAAATAAATGAATTTAATAAATGGATTAAATTCTCCAATCAAAAAACACAGAATGACTGAATAGCTATAAAAAACAACAACAAAAATCAAGATCCAACAATATGCTGCCTACAAGAAACTCACTGTAGCTTTAAGGACACACATAGGCTGAGAGTGAAGGGATGGAAAAGATATTCCAAGTAAATGGTAACCAAAAGAAAGCAGAGATAGCTATACTTATACCAGGCAAAATAGACTTTAAGCTAAAAACAAAATTTTAAGCTAAGTTACAAAAGACAAAGAAGGCAAATAAAATATATTATTATATAATAATGATAAAGAGGTCAATTCATCAAGAAGGTATAACAATTATAAATACTTATGCACCCAACATTGGAGCATCTAAATATATAAAGTAAATACCAATAAAACTAAAAGGAGAAACAAACAGCAATACTATAATAGTTGGAGACTTTACCACCCCACCGTCAACAATGGATAGATCATCCAGATAGAGAATCAATAAGGAAACAGCAGATTTAAATAACACTATAAACCAAATGGACAAACAGACATATACAGAACATTCCATTAAATAGCAGCAGAATAGACATTCTTCTCAAGTGCACATAGAACATTTTCTAAGATAGATCATATGTTAAGGCACAAAATTTCTCAGCAAATGCAAGAAGATAGAAATTATAGCAAATATCTTTTCCAACCACAATGGTATGAAATTAGAAATCAATAAGAGGAAAGAAGCTAGAAAATTCACAGATACGTGGAAATTAAACAACACATTCCTGAGCAACGAATGGATCAGAGACAAAATCAAGAGAGAAATAAAAAATATCTTGAAACAAAAGAAAATGGAAATACAACATACCAAAACTTATGGAATGCAGCAAAAGCTACTCTAGGAGGAAAGTTTATAGGTATAAATGCATACATTAAGAAAAAAGAAAAATCTCAAATAAAAAACCTAACATTACACCTCAAGGAAGTGGAAAAAGAAGAACAAACTCAGCCCAAAATTAGCAGAAAGATGGAAATAATGAAGATTAGAGCAGAAATAAATGAAATAGAGCATAGGAAAACAACAGAAAAGATTAACAAAATTAAGAGTTGGTTCTTTGGAAAGGCAAACAAAATTGACAAACATTTAGCTAGACTAACCAAGAAAAAAAGAAAAAGAACTCAAGTAAATAAAATTATAAATGAAAGAAGAGATATTACAATTGATATTACAGGAATAAGATCATAAGAAACTACTATGAACAATCATATACCAACAATTTGGACAACCTAGAAGAAATGGATAAATTCCTAGAAACAATGTACCAAGACTGAATCATGAAGAAATAGATAATCTGAACAAACCAATAACGACTAAGGAGATTGAATTAGTAATCGAAAACCTCCCAACAATAAAAAGGCAAGGACCAGATAGGTTCACTGCTGGTGAATTCTACCAAACATTAAAAGAATTATTTCTTCCCAAACTCCAGTTATTCTCAAACTCCCAAACTCATTTTATGAGGCCAGCCTTACCCTGAAACTAAAGCCAGATAAGGACAGTACAAAAAAAGAAAACTACAGGTCAATATCCTTGAAGAATATAGTTGTAAAAATTCTCAGTCAAATATAGCAAACCAAATTCAACAGCACATTAAAAGGACCATACACCATGATCAAGTAGAATTCATCCCAGGAATGCAAAGATGTTTTGATACACACAAATTAATAAATGTGATACATCACATTAATAGAATGAAACATAAAAATCATATGGTCATCTCAATAGATGCAGAAAAAGCACTTGACAAAATTCAACATGCTTTCATGATGAAAACTCTTGACAAACTGGATATAGAAGGAACACACCTCAACATAATAAAGTCCGTATATACTAACATCATACTCAGTAATAAATGGTTTAAAGCTCTTCCTCTAAGATCAGAAGCAAGACAAGTGTGCCCACTCTCACCATTCCTATTCAACATAGTACTGGAAGTCCTAACCAGAGCAATTAAGCAAGAAAAACAAATAAAAGATATCCAAATGAGAAAGAAAGAAGTAAATTGTCCTTGTTTACAGATGACATGATCTTATATATAGAAAACCCTAAAGACTCCACCAAAAAAAACTGTTAGAACTAATTAATAAATTCAGTAAATTTTCAGGATACAAGATCAACATACAGAAATCAGTTTCATTTCTATATACTAAAAACTATCTGAAAAAGAAATAAAGAGAACAATTCCATTTATAACAGCATTGAAAAGAATAAAATACTTGAGAATAAGTTTAACCAGGAGGTGAAAGATCTTTACTCTGAAAACTATAAGACACTGATGAAGGAAATTGAAGACACGAATAATGAAAAGATTTTCCATGTTTATGGAGTGGAAGAATTGATATTGTTAAGATGTCCATAGTACCCAAAGCCATCTATAAGTCAATGCAATCCTTATCAAAATCCCAATAATATTTTTCACAGAAATAGAAAAAACAATCCTAAAATTTGTATGGAACCACAAAAGATTTGTGGTTTGAACAGCCAGAGCAGTCCTGAGAAAGAACGCCTAAGGTGGAGGCATCATGCTTCCTGATTTCAGACCATGCTACAAAGCTACAGTAATGAAAATGGTATGGAATTGGCATAAAAACGGACACACAGACCATTGGAACAGAATCAAGAGCCCAAAAATAAAGCCATGCATATATGATCAACTAATATTTGACAAGGGATCCAAGAAAATTCAATGGAGAAAAGATAGTCTCTTCAATCAATGGTGCTGGGAAAACTGGATATTCACATGCTAAAGAATGAAACTGGACCCCTGTCTTACACTACTCACAAAAATTAACTCAAAATGAATTAAAGACTTAAATGTAAGACCTGAAACTGTAAAACTCCTAGAAGAAAACGTAGGGGAAAAGCTCCTTGACATTAGTCTTGGCAAGGATGTTTTTGGATTTGACACCAAAAGTACAAGCAACAAAAGCAAAAATAAACAAGTGAGACTACATCAAACTAAAAAACTTCTGCACAAGAAAAGAAATGATCAACAAAATGAACAGGCAATTATGGAATGGGGGAAATATTTGAAAACCATACATCTGCTAAGAGGTTAATATCCAAAATCTAGAAGAAGTTTATACACCTCAATAGCAAAAATCATCATCCAATTAAAAAATGGGCAAAGGATCCAAATACACATTTTTCCAAAGAAGATACATAAATGGCTAACAAGTACGTGGAAAGGTGCTCAACATCTTAATTAGTGGGAAAGTGCAAATCAAAACCACAATGAGATATTACTCACACTTGTTAGAACAGCTATTATCAGAGACAAGAGATAACAAATGTTGGCGAAGAAGTGGAGAAGTGGGTACCCTCGTGCACTATTGGTGGGAGTGTAAATTGATACAACCACTATGGAAAACCACTATGGAGTTTCCTTCAAAAATTAAAATTAGAACTATCATATGATTCAGCAATTCCACTTCTGGACATATATCCAAAAAAAATGAAATCACTATCTCAATGAGATATCTGCAACCCTGTGTTCATTGCAGCATTATTTACAATAGCTTCGACATGGAAACAACCTAAGTGTCCACCAACGGATGAATTATTAAAGAGATTGTGGCATATATATACAATGAATATTATTCAGCCATTAAAAAGAAAGAAATCCTGCTGTTTGCAACAAATAAATAAACCTTGAGGGCGTTATGCTAAATGAAGTAAATCAGACAGAGAAAGACAAATATTGAATGATCTCACTTGTATGTGGAATCTAAAATAACCAAACTCATAGGAACAGAGAGAAGAGTGGTGTTTGCGGGGGCAAGTGTGGGGGCGTGAGGGAAATGGGTGTAGGTGGTCAAAGCATATTTCAGTTATAAGATGAATAAGACCTGGAGACGTAACGTGCAGCACGGTGACCATAGGCAACAACACTGTATTGTACTTTTGAAAGTTCATAAGAGAGATCTTAAAAGTTCTCACCTCCTCCCAAAAAATATTCTCACTCTGGGAGGTGATGGATGTGCTAACTAACCTTTCTGTGGTAATCATTGCACAATACACACATATATCAAATCGTCACGTGGTACATCTTAAAGTTATAGAATGTTATATGTCAATTACATCTCAGTAAAGCTGGAAAACAATTAAATAAATAACTACAGATTAACTGCAAGTCCTCCCCGCAGAATGAAATAAGGGTTGCACTGGCTCAACGCAGCACAAAAACATGAGTTTTCACAAAAGTGCATTTGGGGGTTGAGTTCCCCTCCACACTGCCTGTCTTCCTCAACTCATCCCCTGCCAGGCTCAGAGCAACCTTCATTCCTTAGTGGGCAGGGCCTGTTATCAGAACCAAAAGTGAGAAGCAAGCTCCCAGCTGGAAGGTGTCTCTTCTTGGGGATGTCCATATGCACTGACAAACCAGCCCTTGGAATTGGGATCCATCTTCTAATTTCCTGTGACCAGAGTCAAGGCTCCTACCCCAGGCAAAGAGCAAGGTCACAAACCCTGAACATTCCTGCTCTAACCAAACATATGCGACTCACAAAAGAAATTGGAATGCTGAGACAATGAACTTAAATTGGGGTCCTGGAACACTGGGGCTGAAAGATGCTACATGAAAAAAAAAAAAAGAGTAGGGAGGTTGAGGGTCAAATATACTTGGGAAGGAAATTCTGCAGACAGTGGTCCCCTCTGGTGGTTCCCAGAATGCATTAATAAAAGGCTCTGAGAAGTCCTGCAATAGAAAGAAACCTGTTCAACTGGGTTCAACCAAAATTTATTTGACCACAGTACTGTCTTTTCTATGTAACTTTACTTAGACTTCTGTAGAACTAATGTTCCCCTGAGCAGTTTGGGGGAAATGCTATTCTAAGTTAAAAGGAAATGCAGGCTGTTTCTGTCAAGAAATTATGTCTCACAAAGGAGCCATTTAAAGAAAACCGAAAAAGAGAGAGGGAAAAAAATGCAGCCCAGGCAGTTTAAATACTCATTTCAGCCCTGGCCAGGGAACCTCATTTCTCTTGGTGGATCTCCTTTTTAAACCTTCAGCAAACTTCTGTGCTCATTTTGTGTGTGCTAACATCTGTGTGGTGTGTGCTCATGTGTACATTGGTGTGTATGTGAGGGGGTTCCCTGGGGGTTCCTCCACGAAGCAAAACAAGGCTGCATTTAAACCCCCTTGAAAAGAACCACCACTCCTCTGGCACATCACCGGACTGAAAATGCTGCCAGCTGGGCTTTCAAACCGAGTGCTAAAAAATTAGAACTAAAATGCAATACCTTGGGGGTATTGTTTTTTCTCTCTCACAGCTAATTAGGTTAGGAGCAGATAAAAGCCAAGTTATCTGGGAAGAGGAATCATGCGTGCTCTTCTCTCTAAGGAGATTCTGAGGCCTGACTTCATTCTATTGGAGGATTCATGTCACTTGGCTGTGATGAGGGGAGTTGATACCACCCAACAGAACAGCCTACCTTTGGTCCATCTACACCTCCCCTGTGTCACTGCTGAGAGAAAAGCCTATACCTGACAAAGACAACCCAGAAACTAGCTCAACAAGTCTGCGTATGGTCAGCAAGAACAGCCATCCACAGCTGTGACCCTAAGGCCATCTTGACTTCAAATGGAATGGAATTGGAGTTGTATAGCTTTGCAAGGGTGAAAACAAGTCATTGGAAATGCTCCAGGCACCCTGCCAAGCACGTCACACACATCTCTAACTCTCACATCCTCCTTTAAGGGAGCATTAGGACCACAGTCCACAGATGAAGAAATGAAGGCTCAGAGGCACTGAAAACCGTGCGCAGCTTCCCGCTGTGGGTAAGCAGTGGGTAGATGTGAGCCCACATCAGTGTGATTCCTAAATCCATATTCCTCTCACTGCACCAGGAAACTCCTTCACATGCTGACCTTCACGTTGAGATGCTGATATCCATCGGCTTTGCCCTTGAGTGACAGAGACTTTGCCCTTAGCAACAAGTCAAGGTGCGCAGCTCCAGAGCTGCCCTGGTCCAAGCCTCTGCCAGTCACTAAGGAATGGTCTCTGACCTCCAGATCTACTTCTATCCCCTGCCTTGTGACACTAGAACTAGGACTCAGCAAACTGCGTTTTTCCTCTGTCAGCTGACTTTCGCCCGTAGGGGCCACTAGAGTGAGACGGGAAGACAGGAGTTGGGGAGCAGAGATGTGCTCTGTCCTTTTTCTTGCTCGTCCTGCCAGTGCTGCCCCAGGAATGGCCTTAGCTCCAGCAGCAGAAGTTGGTTCCAGCCCCCAACTCATTTGTGCACATACAGAACCAACCTTTTCGTGACCCTTCCAGGTGCCAGCCAGGCAGTGCTCTCTCCTCAGAGGTCTGAGCTTCCCAGAGACTCTCTTCTGAGCTTCTAAGGTACTAAGTCATCAGCTCCAGCTGGGGCACAATTAGGGCCCCTTCTCTGAGCTGTCAGATTGTGACAATCCCAGTCACTCCCTTTGTTCCCACATCCTTAACGAGGACAGCGCTTTCTACACACTCACCTCTGTCCTACCTTGGTGTCCCATTTTTTCTCCTTTACAGCCCTCAAGACCTATATAACAACCCCCATATTAAATTCCCTTTGTGAAATACCTAGTGATGTTTCCATTTTCCTGAGCTCATAAAGAACTCCACTCCTGCCGTCATCTAAGCAAAGCTGGCCCCAGACATGAAATCAGAGCTGCAGACTTCCCAAGAGAAAATTCTGCTGCATTTGCTTATGCCCATTGTGCCTTTCAGAGCAATGCTGTAGCTTTCATTCTGTCCATCAGTGAATCTTTCAGAGGCCCTGGAAGCTAAAGTTGCCCGGTTGCTGCTGCCCAATCCTTACCTCAGCTCCATTAAGCTGCTCGCCTCAGACCTCGCCTAGAGCTCCCCGGAGCAGTTGCACCAACTCGAACTTCTCTTGGTGGCTCAAGAGCCTGCTTCTGCTGACCTTGGCTCCCTGGTGAAAAGGGCTGAAACATCCTGTTTGGCAGGAAGGGATAGGGGCAGGCCAGCAACCAGCAACACTTAGAGGAATGAGGTGTGTAGGACGTCATACAGACCTGGTGGAGAGAGAGAAGAAAAGGAGAGCTTTTGTCCTTCTACATGCTCCAGCATGGCTCTCATCACACAGCATCCTAGTGCCTCCCTCTCCCATTCTCACAACCCCTAGTCAACGACATTTCCTCTTCCATTTGTAGGATCTGACACATAGGAGGTGCATAATCAAAATCTATTACATAAAAAAAATTAAGGAATTAATGAAGAAATGCTGTCAAGTTGCTTCCAACCTAATGAGGCTGGTAGAAAAGGTGCTGTCAAACTTCCAGTCAGAAAGAAATTTCCAGGTCTCTGATCTATTGATATAGAGACTGTTTATGGGCAGAATTGTGTTCCTTCAACATTTCTATGTTGAAGTCCTAACCCCAGTACCTCAAAATGTGACTGCATTTGGAGACTGGGCCTTTAAAGAGGTGATTAAGGTTAAATGAGGTCATGTGGGTGAGCTCTAAACCAATATGACTGGTGTCCTTATAAGAACAAGAAATTAGTACACAGAGGAAAGGCCACGTGAGGACACAAAGAGAAGATAGCCATCTATAAGCCAAGGAGAGAGGCCTCAGGAGAAACTTAACCTGCCAACATGTTGATCTTGGACTTCCAGCCTCCAGAATTGTGAGAAAATTAATTTCTTTCATTTAAATCACCCCATCTGTGATATTTTGTTATGGCAGCCCTAACAAACTAATAAAGAGAACATATATTCCCAATTGAAATCCAGGACCCAGGTGTCAGAAGATTTGTGTAAAATTAAAGACTAAAATGCTGGGTAGGCTTGAAGTGAGGCCACATAGAGAGGAATCCTTCAGAACCTCATGAGCTCAGTTGTGCTGAATGGGGTACAAGGTGTGCCTACTTTATGCTGGACCAACTCTCACCGAAACTTAGTTCCTGAGACTGAATGGAGAAGAGAGCTAAACCCTCTCCAGTGGGGAAGGGACAATCAGAGACATGACCTGTGACAAAGTCCCCAGTGCTTGGAATTCCTCTTGTTTCCCATCCCCACATCCCATTGCCCAGCCCCAAAGCCACTCAGGCTGCAAACTCTTTCTCTACCTTTTAGCTTTGGTGAAGTCACTTAACTTCTCTGAACTTCCAAAGGTTCTGTAAAATTGGGAGAATAGAATCTAACTCACAAGGTAGTTATGTTAATTATATTTGAATAAACTTTACAAATTATGGCACAATACCAATATTAGTCAATATTTACATGATTATCATCCCTTTTCAATGTAAGAATGTGCAAATGCCCTTTTCCTTATTTCTCTTTACCTCAGCTGACATGAACAGTCCTTCTCAAAAAGAATTGTCTTGGTTTGGGTTTCCCCAGGAGCACAGCCTGAGACAAGCGTTTGAGTGCAAGAAGTTTATTTGGGAAGTGACCCCAGGATACCCCAGCAGGGGGATGGAGATGTGAGATGAGTCAGGGAAGACAGCCAATAAAGGGTGCCTTATCAAACAAGCTGCCACTGTGGGTGACTGTGGGGGAACTCTGAGACGCACACACCGCAGGAAGCTGAGCATAATTATGCACCCACTCTGCTCACTCATTGGCTGAGATCCGCTCTCAGGGAGTGTTAATTCTGGCATTGACAGTGGACAGAGCTGGCTCTGGTCACCAAGAAAGCCCTCAGGCAAAGGCACTGGCAGTATGAAGTCAAACCCAAATGCATTACAATGATAAGGCCCAAGAGGATGTGAACACGTACCTCAAGAACTATCCTTGGCAAGAGGTTGCTCAAATTGCACTTAATGCGACTTTGAAACATAAAAAATTGTTCCATTTCTTACAAGCCAAATATCATAGATCAGTCCATATATCCATATATTCTACACATTTTTCTGGTTTGAACTTCCATCTCCAGCCCTCCTACTCCTTTGGATTTCTGCTCTAAGGCACTCATTTCTCAGGGATGGCTTTCCTTGAGTCCTAGTGAAAAATCAAGCCCTTCCTACCATGGGTCATCATCTTCATCCAACCATGGAATGTTCTTTGAGGACTCACTCTCGTGGGTCCCCATGTGTCATACAGCCATGTGCTCACACCCACACACATGCACCACACCATACCAAGCACTTCTTAAAGACAGTTGTCAGGATAGGACAAGCATACACTGTGGTAACAAATCACCCCCAAATCTCAATGGTTTCACACAACAGAAGTTAATTTCTTGCTCAGTCCTGTGTGGAGCTGTGTGGCGCTCAAGACTCTGACGATCCAGGTGCTCTGGTTGTAAGGCCCATGTGTCCATAGGAGTCTTCCAAGCTCACTGCAGCAGGGAAAAGAGACACTCAGACCTGGGTCTGTCACTGCCTCAGCCCAGATCCACACACACTGCACCCACCCTCGTTTCTCTGTCCAGAAGTAGTCACAGTCTAACCGCAAGCGACAGGGAAGCGTGATGTCCATGTGCCCACCAAGGAAGGGAAAGCAGACACTGGTGCACACCAGTATTGTGTACCAGCCACTCCCAGGGAGCAGTCTTGTGAGAACCCCCAGACGACATAGCTGCAACACGGCAACAGTGCTGAGTGGGGCTCCATGGGGCCCCAGGAGACCCAGTCCAGAACCAAGAATGTGGAGTCAAAGTTGCTCCAGGACAAAGCAAGTTCACCAAATTTTGCTCTACAAATTCTTATCATGAAATAAAGCCACATATGACAACAAGCCCCTTTGTCTCAGAACATTTTGCTTTTCACTTAATTGATGCGTAATCTATGTAATTCAGATTATTTACCTGATAGAGCACTGGGGTATTCAAGTGCCAAGATGTCAGAGTGAATGCTCCAAGATGCCAAGAACTCACAAGGAGAAAACAGGAGGGGAGTTCCCCAGATAAATATGTGACAAGTGACAGTCACAGACAGGCTGACTTCAACTGGCAGACTTCCTGTTTATAGTGATATTAGAAGGGGCCCAAAACTGGATAGGACTAAGCCTGGACAATGTCCAGGATTTCACTTCAGAGCCAGACAAGAGCTATCCATGCCCGGTACCCACGATGCCCAGATGGACATCAAGGTATCAGTGAAATCCCCTAAGACCTGTGAGCCAGTGGGACCTTGTCTTAAGTTACCATAAGATCCCAAAGAGAGGCTAGCAATGGGTCATGGCACTGGGGAAAGCACTGTAGCCATACACTGAGTCAGGACGGATTTGGTATCAAGAAGATCCATCTCAAGGGCTTCATAACAAATAAGTGCTGAGAAATCGAATGGCGCTCTTGAGCCACTGGTTTGGTTCCTGATGAGCTAGTCGCAATTCTTCCTCTACCTCAGAAACATTTACTTTCATAAATATAGAGCCTGGGGTATCTATTTTTTTACCCTAAAGTTTAAAATATACTCTTTGCCAGCATAAGCAGTGCCTTCACTTCCAAGCTGCTTCAAAAGCAGCTGAACAAGGAAATCTCAGCCAAGCAGACCCTGCAGTCTGTTCCCAGGCCAGGAAACCACAAGCATCAAATGGAGGCAGTGGTCCAGGAGTCCCTGAGGACGGAGACAATAGTCTCGCCCCAAAAGGGAGAGTGGAGACAGCCGCACAGCCCCTGAGGGGTGCCTTGCCAGCCGGGTGTTGGTCAGGCTCTTGCAACATTTCTTACCACTCTCCCTTGGAAATATGCAGCTGTTTCAGCTGGAGAAATGCAGGCTCAAAATCCAGCCCCATAATCTGTCCTCACATTCGCTGTGCAACTTCTCCTCAGGAGAGAACCTGTCAGTGAGACATCAGGATGTGACTCACCCAAACCCCTCAAAAGGAAATTTCAACCTGTTGGTGGTCAAGATGCCTCTGGATGCCAGGCAGGGCAGGTTCTAGGCTTGTTCGAGACTTTTTTTTTCCAAGGCTGCCGTACATTTATAGAAGGCACTTAGAAACATCGATTCATATCAAGTAATAAAATTTCAATTAACACTCCAACTTATAAACCCTGCACGTCATGTGAAATAGAACATAAACCCAAAGTGATCCTTCCTTCAGGACTCGAGAATTATCCACTTGGCTAAAACAATGAAGCAACCCATCTAATGCCTTTATTTAGCCAGAGTGGATGCTCTCTGGGTTTTGGAAGGAACAGGTTTCCTCCGTGTGTAATTCAAGGATCCATTCTCTCCCCCATCTCTGAAGTGGCCACGTTGAGTCTTCTGAGTCCACACTAGAAGAACCACGTGTTTCATGTCACGCCTCGTATCGCAGAGAAACCCCGCAGGCGGGCTGGGATCCAGGGAGGCACTATCTGAACGCAGGTGTTCGACTCCCTTTGCTCAGGTGTGCTGAGGAAGCACAGGAGTGTACGACAGGAAACTAACAAGTAAGCTGGGACGGAGCAGATCTGACACCCGGCCTGCGGGTTTCCCACGTCTGTGCTTCCTCCACCACCTCGTGCTGAGCTGAGAGCTGCGTCTTTAACACAGGGGCACTTCCCGCCTCCGGTGCCCTTTTTCTATCACTCTCGTGTTGCATTTTCTTTGGACCTTCATATAACCAAAACCACCATCGAAAGTGGGGGGTAAAAAAAACCATCGCAGCATCAATAACCCTGTTAGGAGCTGGCTTACTTCAAACATGGAATCCGTGTGAAAGCGAACTAGTCAATGTGTGCTTCCGTCCGTCGCGACTACAGCCTGAGTTTCACGGAACCGTCACTTTCTCTCTGTCAAAGAGCTCTAGGTGTTGCTTTTACCAAAGGGCTCTTCAGCCCGAAATGGACAATCATTTTGTACAACAGGAGGGCAGTCCTTTCTTTAAATATGACATTAATATGTGGTTCATGGTTGGCACATGATCGTGAAAATCTTTCAATTAATCTGATGACGTCACCTCAGCAATTTCACAATGAAGTCTGTCCCTGTGCTTCCTAGAAGAATTCCCCCAGACCTCCAATTTACCGAGACACTGCCCCTAAAACACTACCATTGTCAAATTTCCTGAGTGAGTTTACTTCCAAAATCATGTGAAAGAACTAGAAAACGAATTCCTCTTTAGTTCTTTCCCCATGCGAAAAGTGTATTTCGCTTATAAATCCTATTAGGGTGGATACAAGCTTGTAGGAATATTTTTCCTAGAAAAGATATGACTGAGTATCCTTTTAATTTTCAATCATCAAACAAAGGGCTCTTTCTATATCCTCCTTTGCTGTATACTTAGAAAAGCCTGGGAGATTCACCACACCCCTCACGTATACCTCCGCCACAGGATGCCTGAAGTCCAGTCCTTAGCAAGGCATTCTTTTGGGTTAAGCATTGTCTTTTCCTGCACTTCCTAAAATGAAATAATCTTAGGAGGTATAAACTTAGTTCCCTAACACATACTAGTGCCTGCCCTGTGCTGGGTCTGAAGGGATGAAATGAATACGAAATGTGCCTCTCCTTGAGAAGCTCACAGTCTAGTGGGGAGACAGGCATGCATATCAGTTCTTACGAAACAGTGTAATATGCACAGTGATTCACGGTGTGAGATAGTACAGAGTGGGCAGCCACTAGTTCTTTTGGTGGGAGAAGGAGGAGCTTCAAGGTAGAATGAAGAACAACCGGATATTTTTAGAATGCCGAAAGTTCAATAGAGGCACACAAGGTCTGAAACGCCCTTCAGAGAGAGAGCAGCAGGTGTTCCAGCTCAGATGTGAAAATCCGCAGTGTTGAGAAACCACAGTGTGTTCGACTTTGAGGCTTAAACAGGGGGTTTGCCAGAGTTGTTTTTTTCTCTGCCTGGAAGGAATGTAGCAACACTAGGATATGAGCTGGGTGTGCGAGAAACTGGGTGTGCTGAAACAGGGAGAAGAATCCAGAACAAGGGGTGGGACACTCACAGATAAATGTCACACTGACTGCCCAGCTTCACTGACAGTTGACCCTCATGTGCAAGGGGGGGGGAGGGATCACAGAAGCATCATAAAGTCAGGGCCAGGAGGAGTTTAATCCAACCCTTCTCACAGCAGCACCACATGCTCATTTCTTAGCTAAGGCCTTGGGCACACCAGGGCTACGCAGGAGCAGCAGCTGAACCACACCTCTGAGTTACCCTCCCCGTGGCCACAGCTCTCTATGGGCTCAGCCCACCTGGTGCTCTCTCAGCACACACCTGGGAGCTGAAGACGAGCTGAAAAATAGAACTCAACATCCGCAGCTCCTCCTTTCCTTGTTGCCCTTCAAACATGGAAGTCTGAAGGAGGCAAAACTATATGGTGTAAAGAACAAAGTGTTGGCCTTGGAGGCCAAGCTCCGGTCCTGGTTCCCACCCTTGTTAGCTGTGGGGCCTTGGGCAAATTGTCCCATCCCTGGGCTTCAGTCTCCTTCACTATGAAGGGAACTCTCAGATCACTGTGTGGCTCTCATGGAGGGTTCTGTAAGACCTGACGTGGAGTCTGCTTCTCGAGAGGCCCCCTGCCTGCCTCTCTTAAGGAGATGCTGCAGATCTTTGCAGCCAAGAAATCAAAGGAATATAGAAGAGCTGACTTCATGGAAATATGTGAAGGGAAGGAGGGTGGTGAGCTCTGCTAGGAAATGAGGAGCTGAGGAACTACACTTGCTTGTGAGCCCGAGGTGTGCTGACCCTTGCTCAGAGTCAGCCCTCGCTGTCACTAGTGCTCAAACCAACACCTGTGTGCCACTGAGAGTGGAAATGGGATCTCGGAGAGCCACAGGGGAGGTAAGGACATGTGAAGAAGGAAAGAGAGAGGAGAGCAGAAATTAAAAAGGTCAGGAGAGGCAAGGTAAGAAGGAATCAAAGAGCACTTTTTGCCTAAGGCTAGCCTTAGAAGTCACAACTCCAAAAGCAAACTCACTGACTTTAGGCCGGGAGGATAGGCATGGCTCAATTCCTAATCCAAATTTTATAAGCAAATATGAGGTAAGGAGTCATATATAAAACCAACACACTGATCATGCAGGACTCATGGGATACCTTCAAAAACCAAATGTTACTTTTGCATTCCTATTGCCTCTTGTCAAATTCATGAACTAGGGGAGTCCTTTCCCTGCCTTGGACAAAAGTATAGGCTATCTAAAGAATTTTCTGATCTTTCTTAGGTAATAAAACGTTCTATGACAGTGAAATCACAAACACAGTCACAATGCAGAAATTACCATGCCCATCCCATAAAATAAGCAAAATTTGGAGCATGGATGAACATAAACTCTTCCCCTGTCCCAGAGAGGACATGCTAGGGGTGGAGAGCCAGGGAGGGAGGGGACACCCCTTCTTTTCTGTCCCTCCCTAAAAGTCCATCTGCTCTCCCATTGGAGCCCAGGTTCTGAGCCCCCTCCCTCCCCTCAGAGTGGAGGAGAAAGAGAGGTAAGGTGAATAGGAAGGATTTTCTGCAATTGTCACAGGATGGCTTTGCCCACCAGGTTTAGAGCTGCCTCACCTTTCATGGGTGCTTTCATGACTTCTTTACTGGCAGGTCTTATGGACTTGGCAATGCCTTGTCCTCCACCTGGCCAAGCCCGCCCCAGCTTCTAGATGTCCGTGGACCCCCTCACACAGACTCTCTCTGGTAAGACCCATCACTCCCCCAAGTGGTCCTTTTGGGCGGGATGTAAAATGGCTCTGGGCCAGCCCCGTCTCCAGGGGGCCCACCTCCTTCTAGTTCATGAGAAAGAATCTCACAGCCTATGTGCTGAATATTCTAGATGGCAAGGTTGCCTGACTGCACCCACCCTCTTTAGATCCTAGGTAGCAGCTAAGCTGACCAGTTGACCAGCAGCCCATGTCTACAGGGATGAGGAGGGAGTCACATTTTTATAATGTGTCATCCATCGTCTTTATGTCTCAAAAAGAAACTGAGATCAAGAGATTCATCTTCATATCCTGTTTATACTTATATATTTCCCCCATCACTTCCATAAAGGATTTGTGGCAACAGATCTACCTCGGCTTACAATGGGGTTATATCCCAATAAACCCATCGTAAGTTGAAAATATCATTCAGTAGAAAATGCATTTAATACACCTCACCTACCCAACATCGTGGTTTAGCCTAGCCTACCTTAACCATGCTCAGAACACTTACGTTAGCCTAAGGTTGGGCAAAATCATCTAATACAAAGCCTATTTTATAATAAAGTGTTGAATAGGTCATGTAATTTATTGAATACGATACTGAAAGTAAGGAACAGAATGGCTGCCTGGGTACACAATGGTTTAAAGCGTATCAGTTGTTCACCCTCGTGATCGCGTGGCTGACTGGGAGATCGGCTCACTGCCACTGCCCAGCATCACATGAGAATATCATAGAGCATATCGCTAGCCCGGGAAATGATCAAAACTCAAAATTTAAAGTACAGTTTCTACTGAATGCGTATGACTCATACACCATTGTTAAGTCAAAACATCATAAGTCAGGGACCATCTGTATATACAAATTCAGTAAACTAGCATAGAAATACAATTCAAAAAAAGAATCAGAATCAGAAAAATTATTGATAGAATAACATAACAATACCAGGGAAAGATAGCTTATTGCCATACTGTTATTAAAATTAGTCTGCAAATGTGATGCTGAGCTTCCTGGCAGTCAAAGCAAGAAGGGATAGTACATGAATTATTCAATTTACATTGCCCATGAGAGAAAATCTTAGCAGTTGTTTAAGGATAAAATAAAGCAAAGATTTTCTTTCTGATTCTTGGGTCAAAAGGAAGGCCTCCCACAGATCTTCTTATACTGGACACTGAGTGACGGAAAATATCCGTGACGACATGTCTACAATTAACACAAACTTCGTCTCAGTGAAAGCAGTGCTTAGGAGGCCACGAAAATGGGGTCTGGTACTATGGCTCAGTACTGAGAAGATTATAAATGATTTCAGACATGCATGCCAAAAAGACAGAGTTCCTACTATTGAGGAAAATAACTGCTTTGGCCCAAACGGAGCCTACCTCGTTCATCAATCGTGATAGAACTCATTTCAGAATGTGCGCCTGAGAACAGACCTGGCCACAGTCTGGGGTGAGAGATTTCTCACTGGTGAGTGAATGAAAATGGAGTTCTGGATAATGCAAAGGCAGGTTCATGATCCCTCAGCCAGGAAGGGGACAGCAGGTGACTTGCCAGTGTTTGGACCTGGCAGCCCCCTCAACAGGGGATGCTCTTGTCTCACCTTTTCTCAGTGAGCAAGACAGCCAAAGACAAGTCCAACTGCAAAATGTCGCCAGGAATCAGAAGCAGCAGCTGCCTGGGGAGGGGATGTGATGGGAGTCTGGGGCAGTGGACTTCACTGCTCTGTCCCCACCATCGCATGGGAGGGGCTCAGCCCGGGGGCTGTGCTGATGCTTGGTGACAGGTGCCCAGACCCTGCTCCTCAGACCTCATGCTTCCCTGGCACATGCCCCATGGTGCCCACCTGCCAGGGTGGCATGCTGCCTGGCATGATGGGCAGAAAGGCTCCAGCCACTTGGTCCTTCCAGTTAAATCTGGACTTAATAGAAAGAGGCGGAAAGTACGGCCCCTGCCGTGCAAACTGATTGCTCCAGTGGCCCAGAACCCAGCTGAGCCTCATGGCAAAGAAGCTGGGCATCCTGAGGAGACTCAGACATCCTCCTCGAGCTCGACGAAAGAAGCCACAAAATAAGGACATTCCCATTCCAGAGACTTCCAGAGAAGGTCATTCATTCCATTTGTGGAGTGGTGGCATCCAACAGTACAACTATGTGTAAAGGTCAGAGCAAACTCAGCCTTACAATTAGGTCGAGGCCTGAGGCCTTACATACGGCAGGTGCCGGGAGTACTGACCAGTCAACCGTATCTGCCTCACACATCTGTTGTGAGGAGGACTAGTGAGAGGAGGCACAGAAAGTCCTTGGCATAACTCCCGACACACGGTGGGGGCTGAAGACCTCTTCCTGTGACCAGTTTGCTGAACAAGCAGGATTCTGGGATGTAGTCACAAACCTGCTTCCCCTAACCCCCTGCTTGTTCATACCCCCTCAGAAAGTCAGTGCCCACACACCCCACTGGACATCCTCAGGTACACAGAGTCCCCAGTCACATTAAGTCACAAATACACTCTCAGTTCAGTAATAAATATGATAAATATGTCCAGTTCCCTGTAATACTCAGAACTTCATTCTTAATTAAAATGGAACCTCCCCCTCTCCCAGCCCAGGCATGTTGCTGGCTGGCAGCTAGAGGTGGCGCAGGAGGGTGAGGAGTTGGGTGGGCTTCCCTGGGTCTTTCCCTTTCATGACTCCATCTGCCTTGATAGTTAAGGTATCTAACCACTCCAGGGTCGGAGCTCAGGGAAGAAAGAAAACGTAAGAGGGTGGGAAGGTCTTGTTTGACTCGTCCTCTCTGGATGGCCTAGCATCAGAGCTCCCTGGGTTTAGCAGAGGTTTAGAGACGCTTTCATGGGGATCATGTGTGAATTCTTCAGAGCTCCCTGTCCCTGGGAGGACTCTCATACGTGAAGTTCCCTTGATAGGAAAATGCATCTCTTTTCAGCACCTCCTCAGCCCCTAAGCACCTTGGAGGTACCTTGAAGGGCTCTTTCCCCTCTGGCGCCATCTTGGACAACTTCTAAGACAACTCTCCCCAGCTCTCTTGCATACAGGGCCAGCACTTTAGTCCAGGGGAAAACCAAGTATTCCCAATCGCCCCAACACACTCAAAGTGCTGGATGACCCCAGTGCAGCCACCCTACTTTGCTCTGCCTTCAGATTGTTTTTTTATTTTTTTCTTTCTGATTATGTAAGCATCTTTCCATAATATTAAATTGAGAGAGTTTGCGAACAGACTGCATAATCTGCAGTGGATTAAATTCTTCCACGTACAGTTAATGTTTGTGCCATATGGATTCCATCTGAGCACTACACCCATTTCTCAACACAACCCTGGGGGTGTGAAAAACCCAGTGACGCCCCTCGGACAACCACCATAACAGGTAAAGAAAACAGCTTGGTTTTTGGTTTGTTTTAAAGTAATTGTAGTTATTTTTTTTAAGTTACAGTTTATAAAGTCCATAGTCACTAAAGGGAGTTTCTATAAAGATTGTAATCACAAAAATATATATCTATAGTTTTGGGGGTTTTTTAATTATTAAGGCATAATCGACATATAACATTACATTAGTTTCGGGTGTACCACATAAGGATTCGAAACTTGTATATATTGCAAAATGATCACCACAATAAGTCTAGTTGACATCTGTCAGCGTAGATAGTTACAAAAATTTTTTTTCTTGTGAAAAACAGCTTGTTTGATGGAGTTAAATTGATTCAAGTTTTATGGCTGTTTAATTGTTTATGTTGCTGAATTCATTCATACCGATTTGCATATAGACATGACTATTTTGAAGGACAACAGGCAAAGAGAGGTCAGCCAGCTGCTCCCAAAGAATGAAAGAATTCTTGAGGGACAGATTCCAGGTGAGGACAGACAAGCCTCTGACAGACTACGAGGAGGGAGAAGGATGTCTGCAGGCAGAAGTCGCTACATAATTTGCGGGGCTCGGGGCAAAATGAAAATGCAGGGCCCCTTGTTCAAATGTTCAAGACAGCAGACAGCAGAGCATCCACCAGCACAGGGCTCGGAGCGACTGCGCAGACGCAGGCCAGGAAGCCGCTGTCTGCAGGAGAGAAGGAAACTGACACTGAATGAATGACTGCACCCCAAGAGCTGGTCGGGCACTAGTGGACATTGTTGCACATGACGCTCACAGAAGCCCTTGGAGGGAGGAATTACTGTCACGATTTTGTGACGAGGAAGCCGAAGTCGTGAGAGGCTGATGCTCGTCCAGAACACCCAGCCGTTAAGTGGCAAATCCAGGATTCGAATCTTGCCCTTCCCCTGCAGCTCACTGTCTCCTTTTCTGTCCACTTCTCTGAGGCCCCCTCACCCTCCCCGCCCTGACCCCCGCCAGGAGAAAAATGAAATGACATGCTAGAAGTCATTGATACAGCCACGCACGCTCTCTGAAGAATTTGCCTTTTAAGCTGTATTTCATGGTGGAATGAAATGTTTCATTCCCTGTGAAAGAAATTTCCCTCATCAGTGAAGGTAGAGGAGCAAGATTTGAGAGGCTGCTCCACCGAGTGACTCCCTTGGCCTGTGGTGATTCGAACTCGGAGTCTGAAGCTTTGCTCCCGTTGGCTCCTGAGTCCCCTGGCTGCTCCGACACAAAACCGCCATGTTTTCCTGCCCCTACTGGCCGCCGCGGAAACTCACAGAAATGCACCCCCCACAAAAAAAGTCCCAAACTCTTAAGTCAATAATTCCAGCTTTAAGTTGAGTAGAAACACTAACTTGTCTTTTTATAATTCTTCCTCAAATTTAAACCTTCTAACTGGAAAACAGCATACTGCTTAACATTGGATTGAGTGCGTCGCTTTAGTATCTTCCCAGCCTAATGTTAGATTTTATTAATTGCTAATTAATATTTTTTGCTTTTTATTCATGCAGAAAGAATCGATACTTTAATTACAGACTGCTTAATAATATTCCTTTTTCTGTCCTTTAATGGCACTGCCAGTTTATTTAGAGGCAAACATCTAAGGATTTTTATGTCTCCTTGAGCAATTTCTCTTTTAAGTGCTTTCAATGATACAGTTGCTTTAAAGCAATAAGCAAGCCAAGGAGACCTAGCATGAAATTACATTCCATCTTCAGAGCTTTGTAATTAAAGAAAAATGTGTCGCTTACAAGGTTATAATTCTTGATCGGTGGATTTTCTGAAGGACATTGGTGACTTTATTAATTAATTGGTATTGATATCATGTTCTTTGAGAATCACCAGGTTGGAGAGACGTTGGAAATTCTTTGCTAAAAGCAGTGGTCATTCCACCTGACAGTGGCAGACAGCGTAATGGCCTTGGGGCCAGGGGAACCTGGGTTTGCGTGTCAGCCAACATTTCCCGCCTGTGTGACCTTGAGCACGTCACCCAATCTCTCTGAGCTTCAATGATCTCTTTTGAAAAATAGGGATAGTAACAGCTCACAAGTTGTTTTAAGGGTTTACGCAATGCCTAGCATGTTAGTATTTTTATATTATGATTATCAGTGACACCAGAGAAAGACAGAATGCTTAGATCTCTCTTAAATACAGTTCCTAACATGTTTCTCCCGAGGGAAATTATGGCAATTACTGTGGCCCTGGACCACAGGAGTTCCAGTGAATCGCTAAACACAGGTTTTTGCAACACCAAATCATACAGTTTTCCAGGATATGGTATATATTTTTTTCTTGTTGTTCTTCAGCCTAAGCCGTTTTTAGCAATAGAGAGAAAGGCATCCAACAGCCAAGCCATTTAAAGGCATGTCTTTATTGCAAAAATGACAGGAGGGATAAGAAATAGGCAATGGAGCCTGCCCCTGACAGCCTCCGCTCTCACGCCCTACGATCTGTGGGATGCATGGCCCTTACTGAGAGTGAGGGAATGCCTCTCATTTTTCTCTCTTTCTTTCTGTGAGTTTTCCGAGAGGTTCTCTAACCCAATGGAGCAATGCTGAATTTTTTTTTTAATCTCAACAACTGAATGTGATCGTCTCCCTCTTGGCAGCAATAGAGAGTTCAGTAGGAGGAGGATGGAGAAGGACCCAGGGCAGACGATGGTTCTCTGGCTGTGTCTGGTTTTGTCCTGGGATCAGCGCCACATTGCAAAGGGGAGAGCTTCTCCCTATCTAAGAAATAGAACCTGGACAGGAGCAGAGAGACGTAACTGAGCCTCACCGATGGGTCTGTGTCATGGACACTCCTCCACAGACCGTCCTCCTGTGTTGGATATATGGTTATCGCTCCCGACCCCGCTCACCAGGTAGTTTGAGGCTGGATGTCCTGGGATGCCAAGAAGGGCACAGAGGTTAGCTGGAGGTAAGGGACCAAGTCACCTAGGAAACTCAACAAGGACCCCAAATGAGAACTCATGACTCTACCTTCTCCGAATCATACCTCTGCCTATTGACTAGCACTTAAACTAGTCAAGCTAAACTCTCCCTGGCTCTACCACTGCCAGCTGTGTGACTGTGGGGAGATATCTTTGGCTACTAAGTTTTAATTTCCCAATCTACCTTTTCATTTCCCAGTCTACCTGCTCACTCCTTGCAAACCCGCTGCTCTCCCCACCCCCTCTCTCATCATTGCCACACCATGCTCACACCTGCCTCCCCCTGGGCACATGATTTCCACAGCTGGGATGCTCTCCCCCTCCTCTCTGGACAGTGAAGTCCCACCGATCCTTTGAAATCCATTAGTCCACCTCCTCCCACATCTTACAGAGCTCCGTCTCTGTGTGCCAGGTTCTGTTCAGTGGGTTCATCCGTTTCTGTGGCTGCCCTGCCTGTGTGGTCAGGTGGAATCAGGAACCACATCCTAGGATCTTCTGGGACCTGTTGGATTTTGCATAGTTTCTGTTAGAGGCAATGTGCAGATAAATGGAAGCTGCTATGGAAGGGATCTCCTTGATTCTGGAATGTTCCACTCTTGGCACAGAGAGCAGGAATGGCATAGCACCTCAAAGGAAGAATTAGACATCAGTTCATGTTGACCCTCAATGACACTGAAGCAATACGCTGTTCTTATCATATCAGTTACGACAAAGATCATTCCCACAAAATGGATTTCTGCTTGAAAGGCAATTGATGGCCTAACCTAGAATCCTATTGAGGAAGCAAGATATATCTTATTTGAAAATTGAGGGAGGATAAAACCTGCCAATTCCCCCTTTAGAATTTGCCTTCTACGTTAAAAAAAAAAATTACTCATAGGCCTCAAAAGCATCCCTCCATCTTTATCTTTGACTTCCATTTCACAAACCTGGCATTCCCATTAAAATGCTCTTTCATAAAAGTCGGTTTTCAAAGCAGATCGACGAGAGAGACACTGGTGATAGATGGTGCTGTCCTTTGTAGCTGAAGCCATTTCTGTTGATACTGCTACTATCATCAGCCACAAGTGCACCCATAAAATTGGCTGTGTCCCTTGTGCTCCATTCAGACCAAACACCTGGGGACCTTCATAATCCCATCCCTGACCATCTGTTGACAGGGGCTGGCCCTGTGAATAATTCAATCAACCAGCTAACAGACCAGAAAGCATGTGCTGAGCTGGAGTATGCTCAGATCTGTGCTGGGAGGGGCGATGCTGAAGAGGTGGATCCATCCATTCCCAAATATCTGCAGAGGGCCCAAGACTTCTCCAGCACCCACCATTCTAAATCCAAGGGGTAGGGCAGTAAATGTAACCAAAAAATTACAGTCTAGTGGGAGAGACAGGTGATAAATGAGTAAACAATAAATAAACAGGTCATTTCAGATAGTGGTAAGTGCTATGAAAAGAACACAACCGGGTAATGATACAGCGACTGGGGGGATGTGATGGAGAAGGTGGTCTAAAAGGTGGTCCTTGTCCACAGGGAGCTTACATTCTAGTTGAGGGAAGCACTTGACTCAACAACAGTGACAATCCAAAGCAATATAACTTAGTGTAGTTGAGACCATCAGGGCTGTAAACTTCAGAAGAAGGGATGGGAGACAGAGAAGGTGGCATTATTAGAGATGTGTCACCGAGGAGGAGCACCTAGAACCAGTTTTGAAACATGAGTAACATGGAGAGTTACTAAAACCAAGCACCCTTCATTAGCCAGGTCTTACTATTCCCATTTTACAGATGAGGAAACTGAGACTCAGAAAAATTAAGTGACTGTCCCAAGATCTTGCTGCTAGTCAATGATGGTGCCAAGTCTTTGCTACCCAATCCTCATGTTTCACCACATGAAAATCTGGTGTCACTGCACCTCAGATGAACACTCAGCATTCAAATGTTTGAGAACAAGATCCTAAGCATTATCCTTTCCTGTTCCAGATGGCATGTAAGACAAGCAGAATTCTCCTGAAAAAGTGGAGTCTCTCTGTAAAATCTGCAGCTCTGGCCCTGGAAGCCAGTCTTCTGTCTGGATCAGATGGCTGCCTCCCTCCCACGAGGTCTGATCTGCCTGAGTGACAGCTCTATGGCTCTTCAGTTGGCAGCAGCAGCCACAGAGGCAGCTTTAGGTAATAAAATAGACTGGGGTAGAGCTTGTCAAAGAACTTCAGGCTCCACTGTCATCACTAAACACACATGACTCTCCTTCAGCTGTCACACACCAACTCTCAATTATCAGGGAATGTTGTGGGCCAGAGAGCAGCAGTGGCTGAGGGAGGAAAAGAGGCTGCTGTGGTAGGGGGACAACCAACCTGAGGAACTCGGGGTGTGGGGCTCTAGGTGTTTAGGGTTTGGGGTATATTTTTTCTTCTTCCTCTTTTAAAATCAACTTCATTGAGTTATACTCTACACACAATGAAATGCATCTATTTTTTATATGTTCAATGAGTTTTGACAAACGTACACCCCATACACTCAAAGATGGGAGTGCTTTTATCAGGTTCACCTATGGAATGTCCAACCCAGCCAACAGGAATTGCACTGCTTGCGTGGTGGCCCAGGGAACTGTCCCAGATGGTCTTTGTGAACAGATTGTTTCAATGGTCTATGCCTGATGGATGCTATAAGAACTGGGCCATCTGGGTCCCCCAGAAACCGTGCAGCCACCAGCTGACAGTGAAGGCCTTCTCAAGCCCTGGCTATTTGAGAGGCAGCACAATGTAGTGGGGAGAGGCACTGACTCTGGAGCCACCCTACAAATTCCAACCTATCTCTTGCCTCAGTTTCCCCTTCCTGTAATGAGATAATGATAGCACCTATCTCAGAAGGACATCATGAGGTCCCACGAGGTATACAAGGTGCTTTAAGTGTGGCATATAGTAAGCAGTGAATGTGACATAAGCACTACCATCATCTATGGTCCAGGGATGGCCAGAGCGGGACCCAGCCATTGCACAGGCCTAAGGAAAGCAAAAAAAAGGCATTTGGACAGGAGAGAGTAATTGCCTTAGTGTGTTGGGTCCTTAGCTTTCAATTTAATCTTCTTCAGAGAGGAAAACTTGGGGTGTTCGTTTGGCTGTTGGTATCCAAGGTGTGCAAAGTGTGTGGGTGGGGTGGAGTCGGGGATGAAGCAGATACTAGAGGTAGGACCTCACCAGACACTGAATATGCCAGCACCTGGGACTCGGAATTTCCAGCCTCCAGAACTGTGAGAAAATTAATTTCTGTGGTTTAAGCCACCCAGTCTGTGGTATGTTGTTATAGCAGCCCAAGCTGATTAATACTGGCTCCAACATTTCTCCCTCTTCCATCTTGTTCCTCCCCTAGCATCTCCTCTTTTCATCTTCTTCCTTCGCTTTTCTTGCTGGTTGAGCAACTACATTTTGGTAGTTAAGCATGAGGTCTCGCTGTCTATCCCAAGAGACTTTTGGAGGTAATTCTTCCAAATGAATACAGTGCTCTCCCTGACGGGAGTTCTGGTGCATACACTTGTCTCTGCTTCGTGACATCTCATTAGCTAAATCTTGTTACTTCTTGCTGGACAAGAGTCCAACTGGGGAAGCCCAGAAAGCCCTCAGTCCAGTCCGCACCTGGGTCATGGCGTCTGAGTAAACCCACAGCAGTGGATGTGTGTGAAGGGCCAGAGGCACAAGACTCTCTCCCAGGATCAAGTGATGTCACAGGTTCATCCACTTGTAAAGAGTGCTTTAAAATCTGCTGTTTTGACCCCAACATCTACTTGTTGATCTAAGAGCAGTGTGGGCACATTAGTTTATAGGACGCAAAGTGATAGGAATATGTGAAAAATGTGGATTAGCCATTAATAGACCATCCTGGGCAGTAAGGCAAACTTGGAATTGTGTGCAGGGCATTGCTCTTATTTTCTCACAGAGTAGTGAAGAAATAAATATAATCAGTATTTTATCCAACTCACAGCAAGTAATAGTTGTGGAAATAATCAACTCAAAATAACACAGGCAGTGGCTAACATTCCACATAGTAAAATTTGACCCAGAAAATTGGACTTTGTGGAATTAGTAACCACAAAAGAAAACTCACAATTGCAGAAGTCATAATCAGTAAAATTTCTTATTAATAATAAAGCTGGCCAACAAATTAAATATCCAAAGCAAAAAATTATATGAAAAGAATTGATTTAGATAAAAAATAATTTCAGAGAAATAACAGTAGAAACAATTGGAGGCAGTTTAACTGCACTTTGTAGAAAATTGACCAAGAAATTAAATTGGATAATAGAGTTTACTCTAAAAAATACAATGAATATTCCTCAGTGGGGGTATAATTCTTATTCAAATATTTGTATTCAAAACACTGAGCTTAGGGAAAACAGGATCTGGACTGAGTTTCCTCGGCCCAGGTGAAGGCAAGCAGACGTTTTTGCATTCATGGCCAAGTCTGAAGGGCTGCACACTCAGTTCACAGTGGTAGAATGGTCTACTTAATTATCTAAAAAGCAGGTGGCTCTGCCTCCCCAACCTGCCTAGTCAATAGACTTCCCTTCACAACACCCTTTCAAGTACACATTTACCTCCTATACCATTTTTTTCTTCCTGGCCCAGCCAGAGCAGAGCGGATATCACCACCAACACCAAGACCCCTCACCCACCAAACCCAGTATCTCCCCCACACTGGGATGTCCCATTCAGAACACAAAGTAGTTCACGCCTGTCAGCTAGGATTCTCTTGAACATAATATAAATGTCTTGATTTTGGAACTGTGGGGAGGGAGCAACAACTGATTTTGAGGCACCCGGAATCACTTCATTGTTGTTTCAAAATGCTTTGCAGGTTTGCTCTTTTAAAAATTTGTTCAAAAAGGGGAGAGGATAAGTGCTTCTTTTGTATTCTTTGTATAGGCCTCACAGAAACCTCTCCCAAATCGACATTATTACTTGTTTAGACGTCTGTCTCCTCGCTAGCTGTGAGCCGTTGAAGAGTCGGGTGGGTCTCCAGCCGAGACGGTGTCTGACACGTAATGAACATTCACCTGTGTTTCTTAAGTGAACAGGTGAGATCAAGCCCCCAAACTCACTGACAGAAAAGAGAATAGATTCAAATATCCCTTCAAAATAGTTCTGGATGGCTCCATTAGCAGTGGGACAAGAGACCACACCATTTAGAACCCACATATAGAAAAGGAGAAAATGTCCAAGTGAAACAAATCCTTTGCTTAAACCAGTCAGAACTGGTTGGCCACTTGGAGGCTGAAAATACCAACAGGGAGACAGTTTCTTGAACATCCACATTCACGAACATGTGCCAAGTACGTAACGAACGTGATCCCACTGAATGGCTGCAGCCCCACTCTAGGGCAGCCCATTTCACAGAAAATGGACTGAATCTCAAAAAGGTAACTTGCCTGAGTAAGGTACAAAAATAAATCTAACTCATGGCTGTCAATCATAGCTGTGCACAAGAACAACAGTGGGGCTTTTTTATAAACACGGGTGGTCAAGTCCCATCCCACTGAAGGCTGTGACTTGGCGGGTCTGAGTGAGTCTGGGGCATCTGTGATGTTTGGAAAGCTCCCGAGTGGTGCTGATGCTTGTAAAGGTGGACATGTCAGAATCACCTGGGGAGATTCAAAAATGCCAATGCTGGGGCCTTGCCTGACCAATCTAATCAGAATCTCCAGGAGGAGCCTGAGGCTGGGGGTTTCTAACAGTCAGGGTTAGAACTCTTGGGAACAAGTCTACACTCCTTCCTCTGCACCATCCATGTCCCTGAGACAAAATAGCAATGCTGTCTGCTCACGGGAAGAGTCATTGGCGGTGATTGAACCACAGTTATGTCGTAAATCTGGTGTTTAGCAACAGATGCTGTTGTCTGTGTCTCTGAAAAGAAATCTGCAGACTCTAACCTGTGAGGCCCTGGAGGGCAGGAACCATGCTGTATGCCTCTCTGTGCCGCAACTCCTCGTCCTGAACTGATGCCGCTAATTGTTCTTAAACACCGCCATCCACCACAGACATTCCATCACAAGCCTAATAGGAGCATTGCCATAAAGCAAAGTCAGCTTCCTGGGAGGACTGGGGGAACATCCCCCGGCTACTTCTCCAGACAGCCACATTTGGCTCTCGGGGTCCTGGGCGAACTCTACTTCTGAAAACATCTCAATGCCATGAGCCAACATGAAGCCGTGCTTGAAGGTCGAGCTGACGCATCCTCACAGCCAGCATCTGCCCAGCGCACCACACGGGAACATCTCGGTGCCAAATGCCTGGCCCACCACCTGCCAGCAGGCAACAGGAAAATCCTGGATCCACCCAGCCTCACAGTGGAGGCTAACGTGGTGCAGATGGCTAATGGCCCGGCTGGGCCCCGGAGCCTCATGCTGACAGTGTGCTCAGGTTTCCCAACCTCTTCGGAAAGTCAGGTTGTCTCTCTTCCAGGCCTCTTTTGGAGAGACACAGAAAGTTTGTGAATGAAGATGGAGAACTGATGAGCCGGGCGTGCATTGCTCAGGGTCGTCCCATCATCTTGAATGAGGAGTCGCTGAGTGTTGGCACCACTGGGAGCACTCAGGGCCTCGTCACTGACAGCTGCAGACAGGAGCAGGTCAGGAGGAGCAGGCCTCCAGGCACGGCTCTGTCGGTGGTACACGGCGAGGCGACATGTGCATGGTGCCAGCGAGGGGTTACATGAGGGACAGGAAAAGAGCACCAGATTACAAGTCTGGGTCAGACTCCAGCACTGCTGTCTGCCAACCGTGACCTTGGGCAAATGACCTTCTCCACACCTCTGCTTCTTCCTTTACACCAGGAGATTCGAGTGCCTACCTCACTGATTACTGTGATAATTAGGGGAAGGCGGTAAAGGGCCCAGAACATAGCAGGAGCTAGACAAGCAATAGCTGTTATTGTCACCCTGAGATGCTCTGTGCTCAGTGCCTTCTCACTAAATACTTGTGAAATAAATTAATGAAGAGATGGATGAATCCATAAAAAGGAACTTTATAGGGAAACAACTCTTCTACAGAAAGGAAAATACCCTCAACCCAGTGAGTGAGCAGAGGTCAAAATCCAGAATTTCCAAATCACTAGAGCTGTCGTTTACTGAGCAGTGACCACCTGTGAGGCATGGAACTCCACCTCACCCTTCAACCACTCAGTAGTCCCACGGGGGGACAGTATTCATCGACTCATCACATGGAAAAACCAAAGCTCAGAGATGTTCTTACACTTTGGTCTTACGTGCTCCATCCAGGGCTTGGCAGGAATGACAGTGCCCCCAGCACCCCATCAGCACCCTAAGAGGCTTGGCTTACCTGCTCTATATGTGTGCACCATGTGACATGAGCTTGGCTACTTGATGAGGGCGTACTGGGTGCCTAGGGCATGGTCAACATGCAGACACCGGCCAACGGCCAGTCGGTTGGGTTACAGACAATTGTTCATTTATTCACGACCACAAATACTTCTTGGATTTATACTATATGCCAGGCACGATTCACTGTGCTGAAACCGTAGCAGTTCACTAAACAGATCAATTGCCTGTCTTCATGGAGTTGACTTGTAATGGGAGGAGGCAGATGATAGGCAAATAAACAAATAAGTTGCAGGTTAGGAGACGAGCATGACAAACTGCAGAGCTGGTTCCCACAGAGTGGTTAAGCAAGGCCTCTCTGATGAAGTACCAATGGAGCAGAGATTTCAGCACAGTGAGGGAGTGAGCCAGGCGGACATACTGGGGGGAAACGTTTCAGGAGAGGGGCTGGGCTTGAACTGTCCTGTGGAGAGTAAGGAAGCGAGTGGAATCGGATGGGAGGGAACAAGGGGCTGGCGAGTAGGAAGGAAGATACCAGAGACGGGGAACAGGGGAGGACGACAGGCAGGGCTTCACAGGCCCCAGGGAAAATTTAGATTTCTTCCTCAGCTGAGGGGGCCCCGCAGGGCTCAGCCAGAGGAATGGATTGATCTGACTGGAAGTTTTGGTTGGACTCCTCTGTCTGCTACCTTGAGGACAGACTGTGAGGGTGAAGGAAGAAGGCAAATTAATAAGCTATTGCCAAGAACTGTCATCAGAGTTTGAATACATTAATTCATTTAATCCTTGCAACAACTCTGTGAGGGGGCTATTATTATCCTCATTTTATAAGTGAGGAAACAGGCACAGAGAGGTTAAGTAACTTGCTCAGAATCACACAGCCAGTAGTAATCGAGCAAGGATTTAAGGCAGGCAACCTGACTCCCGAGTCCATACTGCTAAACATTGTGCCATGTGGACCCATCACGTAACCCGCTGGGGAGCAGGAGGCAGAAAGCCATCTTCCTAACATAGGGAAGTGATAACCCACTCCTTTAGAAATCCTTGAGTAAACATATAAACCAAAAGAAGTCTATTATTTACTTATTTATCTTTTTAAAAATACTTTTCTAAAGCTCAACTAAAAAAAGAGTATATTAACATTAATTAAACTTATAATATCTTATTCCTGTAACATCCCTATGAAGCAGATATTATCAACCCCATTTCACAGATGAAGAAACTGAGGCTGGGCAAGTATAACATGCCCCAGGTCCCACAGTAGGGACTCAGATCTCATTCTTAGTCTAAAGACTCTCCCCTGCACCATCCATCTTCCCAACAGTCCTTGAAAGAAAATACATAAGGTGTCATCATGGGATGGGGGGAAATGTTTTGTCCATACTAGACAACCAGGCTGGAGGCTCTATCCAGAAGAATAAATAGGATAATTTTTGGAAACTATTCTGGGAGCAAGAGGATTTACTACTGCCAAAAACCTCCAGAACTGGGAAAGGGATAGTGCCCCCATGAAACCAAGTTGACAGCTGTCACCAAGCTCTTCCCAGTGGTGAAATCCATTGGGAGGACAAATAGTGGACGCCCTCAATGCTAAGTGACAGGGCAAGAGTTCCAGGAGAGTTTCACTGTGCAAGGGAAGCTGAGCACAGGGAAAAATAATGCAAACAGTGCTTCCAAAGTGAAGGGCTCTGAGCTGTCAGTCACCACTCAGACTGGAAATGAGCAAGTCTTTGTAGGCTGTGCCCAGACAACGTTAGACCAATGTGCCGCAGTGCCAGTTATGCCAACAAACTGCTGGCCGTGTCAGCAAGGGCAGCCTGAAACCAGAGAGGAGCCATTATCCCTCCCTCCTATAAAACTGTAGTTCACTTGCACCTGGAGGAGCATATGTAGTTCTGGTTCCTGACCTTAACTGTAATAGAACAAAGCTACAGAAGGGCAACTGCCCTGAGCAGAGAAATCCAAACCTGGATCTATTACAGTCAGCATGTCCCTGAGCCCTGAAAATGGGCCAGAAACAACCTAAGAGCTTTTCATATCCTTCAGTCCTACAGCAACTAGATGAAGTACGGTTTATCTCCCCCTGAGTGTGCGCAACCTGAGGCTGAGAGCTAACGATGTCTCCAGGGTCACAGAGCTGGCAAGTGGCCTATTTGAGATGTGAAGTCCAGTTTCTTAGATTCCAAGCCACACTCGATTCACTTTGACAGAGGTCGGGCCAACTCCACAGGTCAGCCCATCCCTTGCATCCTGCGGCTCGTGGGCACCTTCACCTGCCTAGTGGAACTTCTCACCACTCCCCGGCAGACCCTCCAGTCCAGCCTGGTGGCTGAGTGGTCACCTCTTTCCCAAACCCTCTAGGCTCCCTCCCACATTGCAGGCCTTGCTACTCCTATTGTTCACCGTCTCACCAGTAACCATGCTCCCCTCGGCCCCCAAAGCCACCATTCCCAGAGCATTTAGGACTACTGTCCACAGTGGTCTGCCAGCCAAACCTGGAGCACCAACTGACTGCAACAATCAACAGCACAGTTAATAACTTGCTTTCTTGGAGAGTGTCGTCACCATCATGGTGGAGTGAGCTGTTCCCTTTGTCTCTTCCCTCTAAATTACAACCAGTCGGACATCCATTACTCAACAAAGGACTCCGTGCACAGAATGCCAGAATGCCAGAGAGAGCCACACCTCTATACATCTGAAGGTGGGTAGACTGGACCTCTGTGAGGCGCTGGCACTAGAGGAGCAGCTCCTTCCCCTTCCCTGGCAGCAGCAATCCAAAACTCAGATCCTCACACCAGCAGGGGCACCAGCAAACAGAGGACACAGGGGCAGACACGGCACCCTCGGCTTAGCCCCTACCCCCTCCAGTGGTGGCAGGTGGCGCATGAGTCCTGAAGATTCAGGACACAGAGTGGAGCCCACCCCCAGCTTGGTGCCAGTCCTATCAAACATGGGAACAGTTTCCAAAATGCAGATTTTTCCTGGCTGGGGAGGGGCACCCTGACCTGAAGTTTCAAAGCAAACTACACTCACCAGGGACCAGAGACTGCATGAGTAGCAATGACACTCACTCGCGGCTCAGCTCCTGCCCCCCACCCCGAGCAGTGGTGGGTGGCACCTGTGACCTGAGGCTTCAGGAACCACAATGGAACCCGTGATCCAGCCACCATTGGTGGCACCCCCAACACTGGTTCTACCAGCAGTGGGGGCTGCATACAAGAATCCAGGCCCCTGACAGCTACAGTGACACCCAAGAACCCAGAGCCACTGGCAGCAGTGCTGCCAGCACCCCCAGACAACCCAGGAGCAGCAGCACACGTGGGGCATGTGGCAGCAGCACCCAAGCCTGTGGAGAGCCTGCCTCACAGAGAGGCAGTAGAGGAACACAAGGTCCAGGCAACCCCAGAAGCAGCAGAAGTGCTCACAGCCTGGTGACCCCAGTGGTGACACCTGAGACTGCAATGACATCATAAGCAGCAAGGCACCAGCAACCTCAGAGGCACACACAGCACAAGGAGGGCACTGACAATGCCTCTAGCAGGGACAGTGGAGGGTGCAAAGTGCAAGCTCTCAAATACAACCAGAAGCAGTTCAGGACCAAAGTAACCAAAGCCTTACCCAAGTAAGAAAGGTGGTTACTACCACAAATGCACTGGCAGAGGATCAACTCCTCAAGTACCATGAAGAACTACAGTAACACAGCAGAACATAAGAAAATGACAGCTCTCCAGAAATGAAACTTGAAGTCACAGAAGATTGCTATCTAACTGACATTGAATTCAAAATAGCTGTCAAGGGGGCCAGCCCAGTAGCATAGCAGTTAAGTTTGCATGGTCCACTTTGGCGGCCTGGGGTTCACAGGTTTGGATCCCAGGTGCAAACCGACACACTACTTGTCAAGCCACGCTGTGGTGGCGTCCCACATAATGTGGAGGAAGATAGGCATGGATGTTAGCCCAGGGCTAATCTTCCTCACAAAAAAAAAAAAAAGCTGTTATGAAGAAACTCAACAAGTTACAAGAAAACTCAGAAAGAGAGTTCAATGAACTCAGGGGAAAAAAATTAATGAACAGAAGGAGTACTTTACCAAAGAGGTTGAAACTCTAAAAAAAAAAAAAACAGAAAATCTGGAGATGATGAACACAATGAGGTGAAGAATAAAGTAGAAAGCATTGAAAATAGAGCTGACCATATGGAAGAGAGAATTAGTGAACTCAAAGATAGAAATCTAGAAATGATTCAGGTGGAAGAGGAGAGAGAACTAAGATTTTTAAAAAATGAAGAAATTCTGTGAGAAATATCAGACTAACTTAGGAAAAGCAACATAAAGGTAATAGGTATCCAAGAAGGAGAAGAGAAGGAGAAAGGAGAAAAGAGCTTATCCTAAGAAATAATAGCTGAGAACTTCTCAAACCTGGGGAAGGAACCAGATACACAAATACATGAAGCCAACAGTTATCTCAACAAAAAAGACCTTCTCCAAGGCATATTATATTAAAACTGTCAAAAGTCAATGACAAAGAAAGAATATTAAAGGCAGCCAGAGACAAGAAAATAACTTGCAAAGGAACCCCTATCAGGCTTTCAGTGTATTTCTCAGCAGAAACCCTACAGGCTAGGAGAGAGTGGAATGATAAATTCAAAATATTGAGAGACAAAAACTATCAGCCAAGAATACTCTATCTAGCACAGATATCTTTTAGATATGAAGAAGAAATAAAAGCTTGCCCAGACAAACAAAAGCTAAGGGAGTTCATCCCCACTAGACCTGCCTCACAAGAAATGATAAAGGGAGCCCTCCTACTTGAAACAAAAAAGCAAAGATTTACAAAGCTTTGAGCAAGATAAATAGACAAAATCAGAAAATTGCAGCTCTCTCTCAGAATAGGTTAGCAAACAATTATAACATACAAGATAAATGGGAAAGAAAGCACCAAAAATAACCTTAAACACTTCAATTTAGTCACCAGCTCACAACACAAAAACAATGATGTGTGACAACAGTAATACAAAAGAGGAAGAGGAAAAGGATGGAACCTGCTTAGGCTAATGGAAATAAGAGGTTATCAGGAAATGGACTGTCTCATCATGAGATCTTTTATACAAACCTCATGGTAACCACTAAACAAAAAATCAGAGCAGAGTCACAAATCATAAATAAAGAGAAAACCATCACAGAAAACCACCAAACTGAAATGGCAGTCATAAATACAAGGAAAAAGAAATAATGGAAATATAGAACAACTGGAAAACAAAAGATAAAATGGTAGTATTAAGCCCTCATATATCAATAATCACTGTAAATGTAAATGGATTGAATTCTCCAATCAAAAGATGCAGAGTGGTGGGATGGATTAAAAAACAAGACCCAACAATATGCTGCCTCCAGGAAATACATCTCAGCTCTAAAGGCAAACATAGGCTCAGAGTGAAGGGATGGAAGATGATACACCAAGCAAATGGCAAGCAAAAGAAAGCAGGTGTAGCCATACTTATATCAGACAAAACAGAATTCAGGAAAAAAAAGAAAATGAGAAACAAAGAGGAGCAGTATATAATGATAAGTGGGACATTCCACCAAGAGGACATAACACTTATTAATATATATGCACCTAACACTGGAGCACCAAAGTATATAAAGCAACTATTAGCAGACCTAAAGGGAGAAACTGACAGCAATGCAATAATAGTAGGAGACTTTAACACCCCACTTACATCAATGGATAGATCATCCAGACAGAAAGTCAACAGGGAAAGAGTGGACTTAAATGAAACACTAGACAAATGAACATAATAGATGTATATACAACGTTCCATCCCAAAACAGCATAATACACATTCCTCTCAAGGGCACATGAAACATTCTCAAAGATAGGCCATATGTTGGAAAAAAGGCAAGTCTCAATAAATTTAAGAAGATGGAAATCATATCAACCATCTTTTCCACCCACAATGGTAAGAAACTGGAAATCAACTACAAGAAAAAACCTGGGAAAGTCACAAATATGTGGAAACTAAGTAACATGCTACTGAACAACCATTGGATCAATGAAGAAATCAAAAAATTACCTGAAGACAAATGAAAGTGAAAACATAACATACCAACTCTTATGGGATGCAGCAAAAGCAGTACTAAGAGGGAAATTTATAGCAATACAGGCCCACCTCAACAAACAAGAAAAATCTCAAATAAGTAATCTTAAACTACACTTAACAGAATTAGAAAAAAAAGAACAAAGCCCAAAGTCAATAGAAGGAGAGAAATAACAAAAATAAGAGCAAAAATAAATGAAATAGAGGCTAAAAAAAAATAGAAAGGATCAATGAAACTAAGAGCTGGCTCTGTGAGGATATAAACAAAATTGACAAGCCCTTAGCCAGATTCACTAAGGAAAAAGAGAGAAGGCTTAAATAAATAAAATTAGAAAAAAAGAGGAGAAATTACAATAGACACCACAGAAATATAAAAGATTATAAGAGAAGACCATGGAAAACTATATGCCAACAAAATAGATAACCTAGGACAAATAGATAAATTCTTAGAATCATACCATTTCTCAAAACTGAATCAAGAAGAAACAGAGAAACTGAATAGACCAATCACAAGTAAAAAGATTGAAACAGTAATCAAAAACCTCCCAAAAAATAAAAGTCCAGGACCAGCTGGCTTCTCTAGAGAATCCTACCAAACACTGAAAGATTTAGTACCTATCCTTCTCAAACTATGTCAAAAAGTTGAGGAAGATGGAATGCTTCCTAACTTATTCAATGGGGCCAACGTCACCCTGATACCAAAACCAGACAAGAATGATATGAAAAAGGAAAATTACAGGCCAATATTGCTGATGAACATAGATGCAAAAATCCTCAACAAAATATTAGCAAATTGAATAAAGCAATACATTAAAAGAATTACACACTATGATCAAGTGGGATTTATTCCAGAGATGCGTGGATGGTTGAACATCCACAAATCAATCAATGTGATACACCACATTAACAAAAGGAGGAATAAGAACCACATGATCATCTCAATAGATGCAGAGAAAGCATTTGAAAAGATCCAACATCCATTTATGATAAAAACTCTCAATAAAATGCATATAGAAAGAAAGCATCTCAACATAATAAAGGCCATATATGACAAACCCACAGCCAATATCATACTTAATAGTGAAAAACTGAAAGGTATCCCTCTGACAATAGGAACAATATGAGGGTGCCCACTCTCGCCACTCTTATTCAACATAGTAATGGAGGTGTTGGCCAGAGGAATTAGGCAAGAAAAAGAAATAAAAGGTATCCAAATTGGAAAGGAAGACATGGAACTCTCAGTGTTTGCAGATTAGGGTTTTCTATGTATAGAATCATGTCCTGTTTATTATAGGACATGCAAACACTGCAACATATGCAAATACTTGTCCTGGGTATTTATCCAAGGAACATGAAAACACTAATTTGAAAATATATATGCATCCCTATGTTCATTGCAGCATTATTCACACAGCCAAGACTTGAAGGAAACCCAAGTGCCCATCAATGGATTAATGAATAAAGAAGACGTGGTATATATACACAATGGAATAGTACTTGGCCATAAAAAAGATGACATTGTGACATTTGCAACAACGTGGATGGTCCCTGAGGGTATTATGCTAAGCAAAATAAATCAGACAAAGAAAGACAAATATGGTATGATTTCACTCATATGTGGAAGATAAACAAACACACAGATAAGGAGAAGAGATTGGTGGTTACCAGAGAGGAAGGGGGTAGGGGGAGGGCAAAAGAGGTGAAGGGGCACATATGTATGGTGAGGGATGGAAACTAGACTTTTGGTGGTGAACACAATGCAGTCTACACAGAAGCCAAAATATGATGTACACCTGAAATTTATACAATGTTATAAACTAATATGACCTCAATAAAATAATTTTAAAAATACAATTTGCTTTTTTGTACTGGTCTCTCATTGTTTCACTTCCCCAAATAGGTTATGACATCTCTGAACTCTTATGCCATCTCTGAACTCCCCATCTCTGGGGAGGAGGAAGAGGTGACAAATGGCAGCTGGCAGCTGTCACACATGCCCAGACGCCTGTACTTCCAGAAGTTGGGCATATTGAGAGGAAATACAACACATAAGTATAAAGTGTTGGTGGTTTATAGTCAAAGGCTGGGACTGGACAAGCCCATAATGCAGCAAGGGAGGGAGCTGTGGGGCATATATGGCTCTCTGTGGCCTCAGAAAAGTGGAAGGGCCTGTGGGTACACACCACAGCCTCACAGCCTCAGATTCATCCACCCCCCCCCAGGCCAAGTTGTAAATAAAACTGACCAGATATGCATTTAAATATCTCATATTTATGTTACTCCAATGACTCCATGGAAGGTGCAATGACCTGGAGAAGTAATCCTCAGACTCACAGAATTACAGTGTAAATCAGAAAGAAACTAACACCATGGCAGAGTACACAGGAGCCTGAGCTTCCTGCCTTTGAATCCTGGCTCTGATATGCACTAACTGTACAAACAAGGGCGATGTCTCTGTGCTTCACTTTCCTCATCTAGAAAGTGGGTTAATAAGGTGTATTATGAGTTAACACTCATTAAGTTTTTTTAAAAATTCCTCTCACATAGTTAGTGCTCAATAAATACTGTGTATTGCCAGTTTTTGTTTTATATTTTCTGTGCAAGGAAAAGAAAAACACAATTGTGACTTTTTTATTATCCAGGTTGAAGAAAATTATTCACAACAAGCTTGACCCGATTTCTTACATTTCAAAACTGTTTACTCGCATTTAAACTTTGAACTTGTGCAAATGTATTATGAATCAATCCTAAAATGAATTGTACAAATAGACATCTACTCATATTGTTGTTCTCATCTCATCTGTGGGGATCAGCCAGAAGTAATTTGCTAACAACTCCCACCTCAATGGCTGTCATCTCCCACAAATGTTCTTGTGCAAATTCCCATGTGCAAGTCTTTGGCAGCCTAATGGAAAATAAGGGCGGGGGGAAGCATGTTCAATCACATTACTTGATTCCATTAAAACACAAGAATATTCTGTAAAATTTTCAGTGGAGCATTACATTAGCATTGGCCCAATGACTTGCTGCTAATGCCAAAGTTGCCGTTCAAGGAGGGAACATCAATTTATTTCTGGGAATATGTCATAGTAGAGATCTAAGACCAAGATGCCAAAGAGCTGTAATAGTGAGAATTGTCACTCAAAGCCCTAGTTTTAAAATAATAATAACAATAGAAAACCAAGACTCAGAAAGATTAAGTAATCTGCTTAAAGGCACTCTGTGAATTTCTGTCTCCAACAAGAGTGAGCTGGATAACTCAGACCAATCTTTCCATTAAAGACTATTTAAAAAGCTGGACAAAAGGACAAAGAAAGAAAAAAATCTTCTTGCAATCATCAATCCACTAATAAGAGAGTGAGGATTATTTGGTTGAGATCCAGTAAGGGGCTGGGACCCTGAGAGTTAAGCCCAGCACTCAAGGCTGCTTTTCCATGGTATATTTGCTGGTCATGCTGAAACGGCTAAAAGGCTGAGCTGAACTTATGAAGCCTTGTGGAACTAGGGGGGCAAAATTATAATCTGGTGCTTTCCATCAGAGGAAATCCAGGCAAACCACCCTTCACTTTGGGGTGGGAGGGGCAAGAAAGAGCTGTACCCTAGGACTGAGAGTAAACTATATGTTAACCAGACCTTTCATGGACAGCATGCCAGCTTCACATCTCCTGATAGCCCAGAAAACCTCAATTTAGATTACAATGAACTTAGATTAAGATGGCCCAGGACAGGTAATACCTCTAGGTGCATGATGAAAATCCTCTCCAGATGTAGAACATATCATGCTGGGCCTCAAGTTATTTCAACAAATAAATTTTCACTGTAGTGTCTAGAATATAATGAAAGATAACCATGCACATGTGAAGACAAACACCATGAGCTAGTAAAAAAAAATTGGACAACAGAAGCAATTCCACAGAGATGCTAGATATTAAAATTATTAGATACAGATTATGAAACAACTATACCTATGTTAAATGACATGAGTCAAGTTTTAAAGTTTCACAAAAAAATCAGAAAATCTAGAAAGTGACATCACAGATTTTTTAAAGAATCAAATACAAGTTCCAGACCTGAAATATATAACAAATTAATAATTTTATACATTAATTTACAGCAAATTAGATATAGGTAAGAAAAGGCCATCTAGAATGAAACACTGTATTTCAAAAGACAGAGAGAGGAAAATCAAATGATTTTTTTTTAATCCAAAAGAACTTGAGAAAGAACAAAGAAAGAAAAATAGAACAAAATAGGTAAGTAAATAGCACAACATGAGAGGGTAGATTTAAAGATAAATATATCAATAATTTCAATAAATGTCAATAAAACAAATGCTTCAGTTAAAAGACAAAGATTATCATACTGGAGTAGAAAGTATATAATATATGCTATTTAGAAGAGCTGCATCTAAAATGAAGGATACAAAAATGTTGAAAGTAAAAGAATGGTAAAGGATATCCATGCAAACACTAACTAAAAGTAACTAGCACATCTATGTTAATAATAGCTAAAATAGAATCAATGACAAAAGGCATTATTAGAAATGAAGAGGATTGTTTCTCAATGGAAAAAGGATCAATTAACTAGGAATTATAACAATTCTAAATTTAGATGCACCTAATAACATGGCCTCAAAATATATAAAGCAAATATTTACAGAACTGTAAGAAAAAATAGACACATTTATAATATAATGGGAGATGTTAACACACTCTCTGAGTAATTGATAAAATAAGCAGATAAACTTTTTTAAGTAGGACTGTAGAAGAATAGAACAACTTGACCTAATGGAAACAAACATAAAAAACACAGCATCTAACAACTGAAGAACACTTAACTTAAAAAAAAATTGGACATATTGTGAGCCATAAAGGAAGTCTTAACAAATTTCAAAAGGTTGAAATCTTATAGAGCTCCACTGTGCAGTATGTTATTCACTAGACACATATGGCTATTTAAAATTAAGTTAATTAAAATTAAATAAAATTTAAAATTTAGTCCCTCAGTCACACTAATCACATTTCAAGTAGTTAGTAACCACATGTAGCTAGTGGCTACTTTATTGGTAATTCTCAGTCCTTTTTTAGTTTTGTCTATAACATTTATACCATATGAAAATTTTTATTTAGCTATCTCTTTACTAACAAACTTATTCTTCACTAACAGGCATTTTGTCTGTCTTCCCACCTAGAAGTATATTCCGTGAGGTCAAGAACTGTATTTGTCATATTTGCCCTGAGACGTACTTAGTAAAAGTTTGTTTAATTGATTAATTCACTAATTAATTGATGGTTCCCTCTTTATTATGTTTTCTTATAATATAAACTGAAGTTGGCATCTTGAATGGCAGAACTAACCATGTCAGATGGAAAATCCAAGCAAGAATTCTTAGAAAGAAGTGGAAAAATATTTCACCTTCTCTGTTGGTGATACATCCTAGAAATAGTTAATGCAGAGGAGTGTTTCAATTTAGAATTTAGGAACCTATACAAATGTCTGAATTCAGGAGGTTGAGGATCTGGAGTCACACCTGCCTCGATGATCTAAAATTTATATCTTTTGGTAGGAAGTTGTTCATAATAACTTCATAATATTCTTTTGCCCCAGAATAAGGTGTGGATTCTGTCCACCAAGACCTTTAACAATGAAACAGAGCCACTAACGAGAGCATGCATTCCTGTCAGTCTGAGAATGTCATGTTGTTCATGGGGTGATAAGAAAGGAGGCAGAAACAAAATCAGAAATGCTTTCTGTACCACGCTTTATCGTGAAGCAATAGAGGACCACCAGCAAGTTCTAAATAAAGAAGGTGTAAAGATAGAAAGGGAGCCTAGGATGCCCCAAATGTGAAGAGATGCTTTGACTAATGGTTGAATTTTGGAGGTCCTTCTAGCTTTTCTGAATTAGGTGCAAAGCCCACATTTTCTGTTTCACTGTCTCCAGCTTTCCTGGAACGTTGGTTCCTATGGAGAAGGGTTTAACCTATGTATAAACCAATATAAAAAGCACACTTCTTTGAGCCAGGCTTGGAGAATGGCGTCCCTGCTCCCATGACACGAATAGATATCATTGCATTAATAAAATCTCCTAAAATTTGCAAGCCAGAGCCGTCTCCCTCTTCTCAATAATAGTCATTCATTCAAGAACGAATTATTAAACTCCTATCGTGTGGTACAGAGGTTTCAACTATAAACTAGACAGACAGGTTCCCTGTTTTCATGGAGCTTGCATTCTAGTAGGAAAGATAAACAAGCACATGAATAAATATACAGAATAATTTCAGACAGACATAAATGCTGTGGAGAAAATAAATCAGGTGACTTGGGACAGGGAGGTTGAGGAAGGCGAGGTGGGAGAAGTTTAGCTATTTTAAAAAGGCGATATTTGAAAAACAAGACAATGCTAGCCCTGAGAAGACTGGGAGCAGCTCTGTGCAATTGAACTTTCTGTGAGGATAAAAATGTTTGATATCTGTGCTGTCCAATACGCTGGCTACATGTGAAAAGTCATTAATGCAACTGGGGAACTGAATTTTTAATTTATTTCATTGCAATCAATTTAAATTTCAATACAACATGTGGCAAGTGGCTTTCAGATCTTTAAGCCAAGCATTCTAGCAAGGAAAGAGCAAGTGCAAAAACATCTGTGGTGGGAGTGAGCCTGGTGTGTGTGAGAGAAACAGCTGGCATAGCTGGAGCACAGAGAATTAGCTGGAGAGAGGTAGGCAGCAGCCACATTATGTAGTGTCTTATACACCATGAGGAGTTGGGTTTCATTCTGTGTAGAACTGGAAGACATTGGAAGGATTTAAATGGAGGAAACACATGATCTGATTAGCTAAGACAGGAGCTGGCAAACTTTTTTGTAAAGGGCCTGACAGTAAATATCTTAGTCTTTGCAGGTCACACAGTCTCTGTCACATCTACTAAACTCTGACGTTGTAGCACAAAAACAGTCATAGACCACATACAAACAAATGAGCATGGCTGTGTGCCAATAGACTTTATTTACAACAACAGGCAGCCGGTGGGCTGTAGTTTGCCAATCCTGGACTTAAGATCCTATAGCAAACCCTGCTAGCTGCCTACTCCATACTCTTTCTTGCCTTCATCATTAATAACAGAATCCCAAATTTGTTCAGGGTAACAACTATGCTCAACTAAAACTGCTCACTATCCCAGATCCCCTCGAAACTAGGGTTGATCAAAAGACTCAATTATGGCTAATGAGATGTAAGTGGATATCTCTGGAGAGGGCTTGTAGAAAAGCTTTTTAAGATGGGCAGCCTCAGCGGGCATGCTTTGATTCAGCCTTTCGCCCTTCTCTTTTTTCCTTCCTGTCTGGAACTCAGATGGATTTGAAGCAACCATCTTGTATGCATGAATCAACATGAATAAGGATGGGGGCTACATGCTAAGGAGAGCAGGGAACAATATAGAAAGTGTCTAGGTCTCCAGGGCATCATTTAGCAGCCATACCAGCCCTGGACTGACCCCCTCCATACTCAGGCTCTTCTAACTGAATGCATCTTTCCAACTAAATGCCTTATACATTTGTATGCTGATACATACAGATCTTCAAGAGAATATGGCTACCAACTTGATGGGGCTGAGATGGGGGTAGAGGATTGTCATGATATTGATAAAAGATCATCTATCATAAGCTACTGCTGCATAACAAACAACCACAAAATCTCTTGGCATCCAACCATAGGCATCTATTTCTCATGCAACCATGGTCAGCTGGGGTGATTCTGATATCTTAGCTATGCTCTATTTGGGTCCAGGTCTACTACACATGGCTCTCATACACCTTGGATCAGCCGGCTAGCCAGGGAATATTCTTCTCATGGAGATCACAGAGGAAGACTAGGGCAAAGAGAACATGCAAGGTTTCTTAAGGCCTGGGGTTGGAATTAGTGTGCTGTCACTTCCATCCATATTCCATTGGCCAAAGTCAGTCATATGACTGAGTCTGAAGTCAAAGACCAGGAAAGTAAATGCTACATTGAGTTAGAGGGAAAACAAATTAGAGAGTAAAGGGTGTGGATAAAGGGAGGTGAAGAACTGAGGACAATGATTTAATATACCACAGATAGAGACCATGAAGAAGGCAGAGCCGATTGGAGCAGATGCTTTGGTCACTTGGTGAAATCTTGCTGAGCCCTATGGAACTTCATTAAAAAGAGTCAGCTCACAAGTTCTTCTTGCTAGAGGATAGAATAGGCATTGTCTTTCCCTTCGATTAACGTGTCTCACCCCAAATCATCCATGACTCCCAGAGATCTTAACAAAAATTTTATATATTCAAACAATGATTTCCAGACCCTAAATTAACGTATGTGGATAGGAGTTCTCAGAAACCAGAGTTGTACTTTCCATAAGGATTATTTCCATTGAAAAATAATAACTTTTCAATACTCTTAACAATAACCTTTAGCAATAAAGACCATACTCGTGTTTGGTCTTTGATAAGCCCTGATATAGGCAGCCTGGAACTGGGCTTCCAATAATGACAAGAATGATGACAATGATGATGGCGATAACTAACATATGTATATTAATATAGGACGACATGCCAGGAACTGTTCTAAGCACTTTGCTGCTTTAACTTGTGTGGTCCTCTCAACAACTTTCTCAAATAGGTACTATTATTACCACCATTTTTCAGATGAGGAAACTGAGGCAGACAGTTAACTACCTTGTCCATATCACACAGCAAGTTAAGTGGCAGATTTGGACCCAGGTAGTCTAGCTCCAGAGCCTATGCATGTGACCACCTCTTTAACCTGCTCACAAAAATGAGAAGATGACCCTAAGACACCTATGGAATATAATCCACATTAATTGACATCCATTACTTATTCAAAGCAATTGAGCTCATTTAAATCAACAGGTTTGTGTAAAGCAGGAACACCACCTGGTGAAAACTGTTGTCTTTTTCCTCCTTTTCAGAGAGATTAGGATCATTAAATCCTAGAGACAATGATAGTTTAATTAAAAGGCAATTGTGGTGTGGGAATGTTTCATTTGGGAGAGCAAAGTACTGCTTATTAGAATGTCCCAAGGGGGAGCGACCCATGACAGCTGATCAGATGTTGGAAGGATGTCACTGTCAGAGGCTGTAATTCTTGGACTTGATAATATGTGCTATCCCTCAGTACACCATTAACTGAAGCACCTGGGGAGCGTTAAAGTGGCAATGGATGGCAAGCTTTTGCTTCTGTAGAATCATTGATTTATGAGAAAGTTGGTAACATATTTCTGCAGTCAAAACAATATAAGAGAAAGAACTGTGCATGGAGCTCTGAGGTCAGGCTCTCTCTCCCACAGGAACACGCCCACAGCTTGGTGGGCACTGGGGATTTAGGGCTGAAATCACAACTGCCCCTGAAAAGCCCCACCTAATGGAGAAGGCAGGGGTGAAACTGTTATTTCTACATTGTTTGATAGACATCATGGAGGGGTCTAACAGGACAGAGAAGGGACAATTCCATGTCTGGCAGGGGAAGGACAATACTTGCCTTCCTCAAACAAAAGCTATGAAGATCAACGTGGCATGGAGGTAGAAATACCTTAAGGGCAAAACTTGTTCTATAAATGGACATCATTATCATTATTCATTTTGCTAGTCTTGACTTCACAAAATCAAATGGCTTAGAGTGCAAGAGAACTGAAATCATGGGAGCCAACACCTTCAGTTTGCAAATCAAGATTTGGAGAGGTCGACTTCCTAAGGTAAAAATAAGAAACTAGACTTAAAGCAGCTCTCTCAACTCTGAGCCTTTTAGCTATTTACTAACATTCCAGTGGAATGACTGTGAGTCAACCTGAAACCAACCTGATCCACCTTGCCTTCCCATACATGCAACCTGCAGGTACGGTGTTGACAGAGTTTCAATGACTTGTGCTAAGTGAACAACATTATATACACAGTATGATCTCAGCTACTCTGTGTGTGTGCGTGTGTGTGTTGAACTACTATATGATGAACTACTACTATATGAACTACTATATGATCTTGAAGGAAGGCAAGAAATTAAATAAACAGAAGGGAGAGGAATATTGTGGATTGGTAGAGCCGTGTGAAACAAAGTGTTAATGCAGAAATGAGCCTGACACACAAAGAGTAAAAATGACCAGGTCATGTAGAAACCCCAATGGAGCAAAATAAATGCCCTGGAGATAAGAGCAGGTTAGGACTCAGCCAGATGTGGGTTTAAATCTCAGCCAGCTGTGCCACCTTGGATAAATTCTTAACTTCTGAGTCTCATTGATTTCTGATTCATTGCTTTCGTCAGCAAATATTTATCAAGCACCTAGTATGAGTAAAAATACATACTAAAGTACTAAAGTCTATGGAATTGCCTCAGTTTCCCCTGTAATCAAAATGAAGACAATAACACCTAACTTGCAGGGTTATTGTGAGAATTTAGGTAAAGTGCTTGGCATATGGCTCCTCATACCTTCTTGATAAATGGTGCCAGTTCCTGTAGGCTGGAACCAGAGGATGGGGTCCAATACAAGAATTCACAGTCAGGAGTTAGGATGGATTCCTACAACTCAGAAAATGTTCAGTAAAAAAGAGAAATGAGGTGAGTCACTCCCCACCACCTCACCATCCCCCCAGTCTCACCCTCATCATTTACACAGGTCACAATCTTATACCAAATGACCTTCAAGGACATGAGGGGAGCTGGTGAGCAGCAGGCAGAAACACAAAGCTGCCTCTCACTCTAAGCCATTTCCCATTCTGAACTATCCTATCAGTGAGAGCAGAGTCTCCATGTCATGCAGTCATTAGCCTCTTCTAGTGGGCAGCCTTTAATCAGTAAAAGCAAATGAAGGAGAGCCAGAGTTTCTTTTAAAGGAAGAAAAATTGTCAGTAAGAAATAACTGACTATGAGTCTCACAATGGGCATCAGTGTCTTGGTGCTAAGGCTCAGATTAAAGAGCATGGCTGCCTTTTGTTTCAAAAATGGGATGCAATGAGTGTCCTACACAGAGGGGAAGAGAAGGTCTCCCAGGAAGGACGATGCTTGTCATCATTCCAGAGCACCCAGGAGTATAAGGTGGCTCATCCGAAATTTGAGAACCAGCCAGTTGGGATGTCAAATTTGGCTTATGAGTGAATGGGAAGAGAAAGCTATCCCCAGGAGGCAAGAAGCATTCCAACAGAACTATAGACTCTCAGAGCTGAAAGGGACTTCAGCAACCGATAGTTCCCCAAGAGTTGAGGCCACAAGGAGAGACCAGAAAAGTGAAGTGACTTGCACAAAGGAACCCAGCCAGAGAGGGCAGGGTCTTGGCTTGGATTCACCAGGCAGCAGAACATGTGACATAGGCTTGAGTGCAGGAGGTTTATGTGGGAGGTGATCCCAGGAAACAGGGGTTAGGGAGACTGAGCAGGCAGAGAGGAAAAGCCAACCAAAGAGGGCATTACCAAGGTCACTGCTGTGGGCAACAGGAGCTCGTATTCCAATAAGACCCCCTGCGCCGGGCACAGGATGCCCCTCAGGGTTATCTGCCAGAAAGACGAGAGGCAGGAGCGTTTGTCTGTCAGATCCTGTCCCCAAGTGGTAAAGGATTGTCCCCAGAAATTTTAACTCCCTTGCACTTCTGCACACACACTGGCCAAGCAAGCTCCTGCTGGCTCCACTACAGAAAGAGCCCCCGGGCAGAAAGCCAAGACAAGGGACACACACTAAAGGCCAGACACTATCAGCCAAAAGAGACTCAAAGCCTGCATAGAACTGTCCACCCAGCCATGGCTGAACTCAGAGATGAGGTCAAGAGAATGCAGATTGGGGCACCAGAGGTGTCTACTACAAACAGCAGATTTTGAGCTGATCCCCCAATGTGAAAGCATATTCTGTGGGTCACAAGTGTATGACAGTGACCTAAACAGTTACTGAAAGACTTCGGGGGCCCATGCTCCTATCACCACCATCTAACCAGACACTCAAGATTCTGACCGGAGACTCATTTACATGTTGCCTTCAAGGCCAAAAATGTAAAATTCCACCATGTAATATTCCAGCTCTACCTTGGGGTCACAAAGGGATCTTGAACGCTAATGTTAACAGGAAACTCCTAGCTTCTTGAAGGCACAGAAAATACCGTGTCTTAACAACATGTTGAGATAGAAATCTTTCACCTCTGAAGCATCCTTAAAACCGGCTTTGACGTCAGTATGTAATAGAGGTCTGAAAGAAAATGGGTCAATTCTAAAGGAACATTTAAGCAGCAGACCTCAAAAACCCAGAATCAATGCTATTCTCTCTTTGCTAGGCTGTTCCTTAGGATCTTAAAGGAAACTCAGCTGACTAATTAACTGTAGGATCAGTGAAATGTCTAGGTGTTTCAAAAAAGTGACAGGAGATGCCAGAAATCTGTCATATCCATTTACAATAGTGCATACTAACAACCGAACAAACCCTGCCATTCAATTTCATTGTTCCGGGAAGGCTGCCCGGTGCCACACCGTGCCTCGCAACTGAGCTGGGCAAGCTCCCAGGGATGCAGCTGCGTGCCAGAGGTCCAGCAAAGTGCTCAACAAACATGCATATATTCCAGGAGCATCTATTCTACTTAAAGACATCGGCAGTTTTTATATTTAAAAGGATGTCTTATAGAGGAGAATGCCAACTTGATATTAATTTTTAAGATAAAATGTATAACTTTGGAGAATTTTCAGACCATTAAGGGCAATTTGGGCAGTAGCCCTTAGGCCCCTTAGGGGTATGAATTCACTCTCCTCTGCCCATAGAGTAATTTCTGATGGAAAGGTTTAAAAAGCACTGGCGAGGGAAAAGCTCTCTGGAGTCAGACAGATCTGGATTCAAAAAATTCTGACTAGTGGAGTCATTTTGAATGAGTTATTTTACTTTTCTGAGGCTCAGTTTTCTCATCTGTTAAAGGTGGATAATAATGTCTACTTCTTAGGGTTGCTGGGAGATTTAAATGGGATAGTATAATAAAAATGTCTAGAACGTAGTCAGTACGTGATAAACATGTGCTTACTTCCCCAACTGTATAAGATGGAAGCAAATAGAAATTCAAAGAGGGGCTGGCCCAGTGGCACAGTGGTTAAATTCGTGCACTCTGCTTCAGTGGCCCAGGGTTCACCGGTTTGGATCCTGGGCGCGGACCTACTCACCACTCATCAAGCCATGCTGAGGCGGCGTCCCATATAGAAGAACTACAACTCTGCAACTATGACATACAACTATGTACTGGGGCTTTGGGGAGAAAAAAGGAAAAGAGGAAGATTGGCAACAGATGTTAGCACGGGCCAATCTTCCTCAAAAGAAAAACGTCAAAGTTTAAAAAAAAAATTCAGAGATTCAAGAAGGGCTTAAACAGAAGAATAATGACAGTTCTATGAGCTAAGGGTCTGTGGTAGCCTGACTGCGTTAATGTCCCTGGTTTTTCACCCCCAACTCCCACCTCCCCCCATTTGCTGTGTGACTTTGCAGTGCCCTCCTACTCTGATTCTCTGCTTGGCCATAGGATTGGTGTCTTAGTCCATTCAGGCTGTGATAACAGAATGGTTTACAAACAATAGAACTTTATTTCTCACAGTTCTAGAGGAAGATAAGTCAAGGCACTGGCAGATTCGGCGTCTGTGAGGGCCCACTTCCTTATTCATAGACGGTCATCTTCTCCCTGTGTCCTCACCTGGCAGAAGGGTGAGAGAGCTCTCTGGGTCTCTTTTATAAGGACACTAATCCCATTCATGAGGGCTCCACCTTCCTGAGCTAAGCACCTCCCAAAGGCCCCACCTCCCAATACTATCACATTGGCCGTTAGGTTTCAACATATGAATTTGGAGAGGGACAAACATTTAGTGTGTAGTAACTGGCTTTAAATAGTGCGATGTAGGGGAACATGATGCAAACAGAGGCTTTAAAGGTGTTTTCACTCTTGGTTTGCTCTGCTTCCGCCTTCTGCCATCACCTTGACAAGGACACAGCCGGGCTAGGCTGCTGGAAGAGAAGACACAAGGGAGTAGAGCCAGTTATCCCAGTTATCCCAGTTATCCTAGCCAAGGCCATTCTAGATAAGCCAATAGCCAGCCAACCCCTAGAAATGTGGGAGAGCCAAGTCAGGATCACCTGGCTGGCCTACAGCCAACCCCTGACACAAGAGCAAGCCCAGCCGTGAGCTAAATAACTGTTCATTGCTGAATGCCACTGAGCTGTTCTGGGTGTTTATTACACACAAGTATTGTGGCAATAGAGAGCTGACCCAGTGTTGTGGGCTGTGTGTCCCCTCAAAATTCATATGTTGAAGGCCTGACCCCCAGTACCTCAGAATGTGACTGTATTTGGAGATAAGGCCTTCAAAGAGGTAATTAAGTTGAAATGAGGTCGTTAGGGTGGGTCCTAATCCAATTTGACTGGTGTCCTTATAAGAAGAGGAAATTTGATCACACAAAGAGCCAGCCGGGGCAAGGGTGCACAGAGGAAAGACTGTGTGAGGACACAGTGAGAAGGTGGCCATCCGTAAGCCAAGGAAGGAGTCCTGGAACAAATGCTCCCATTACAGCCCTCAGAGAAAACCAACACTGGCCAGCAAATTGATTTTGGACTTCCAGCCTCCAGAACAGTGAGAAAATACATTTTTTGTTGTTGAAGTCACCCAGTCTGTGGTATTTTGTTATGACAGCCCAAGCTGACTAATATCTGGGGTCGCCAAGGCTCACACAAGATGCAGTACTCTGCTGGCACTTTACACGTGTCACTCACTGAGTCCTTGGAACAACCAGGTGTGACTGGCTTTAGAAACCCAGGTGCAGGCAAAACAGCTCAATCTGGAAGTTAGACAATGGTGCAGTGCTGCCAAGCCAGAGGGGCAGGCCCTGGGCTCTCAGAGGGTCCCCAAGACTGATGTTCTTTCCAGTGTGCATACCAGGAAGTAAGGAGGGGCAGACAGTTCTACTCACATTTTACCCTTGTTCCTTGTCAAAATGAAATCTCAAAATTTTTTTTAAAAACATAATTTTCATGCCAATAGTGAGCACATGTCGACGTTTTACTTAATTGGTCAATGGAGAATCCAGCAGAAAAGTACCCCAAAGAGCTTTGTTGAAGTGAGTTATATCCATCAATACTTGCCATAATAAAAATTAAAACTAAGAACTTTTTAAATAGTTAGAAATTTATTTTAAAATAACAATAAACCTATTAGATAATGTAAATAACATACTTTTATGAAAAATAACTATATTTTCCAACAAAAAATTTTTTAGTGAGAAAAGTGGGAATGTTTTACATCTTTGTAAATCTCTTTACTGTCTTTAATAGAAGACACCTGGGTCCTCATCTCTGCTTCCGCATTCAGTCTGTTACAGTATGTTGCTCTGGTCGAGTACGCGAAGGAAATCCAGCCTCACCCAGATATGTTGTTGGCAGAGGGAGGAGGGGGATTTTCACAGCCCTTTTAGATCATTGTGGATGGTCGTCTTTGACACTTGACTAAAACTAGACAAGTGGTAGCTTCTTGGTGAGTTGCAAGGTGCAACCTGAAACCATGTCAATAACTTTTTGTATTGTGTTACAATAAAATCCATTGGTCAATCTTACACTTTAAATAGATATTTTACCCATGCATGATTTTCTCACAATTGGTCATTTAAAAATATCGATTCACTGAATTCTGCAGATCTTCCAAAAGTTGACACATTTCATTATATTATATCAAAAAAAATCATTAATATTCCCAGCGATTTTATCAGAGAAACAAGTTTGTTTGTTTTTACCGTGACTATGTGTCAGGGAAGTGTTTTGTGTGTGTGTGTGTGCTAAGCCAGAAGCATTCTTACCGGCTATTGATTTTGCACCAGTTGCAAATGCCAACCCAGTGAAAAATGCAGATAATGTCTCCGTGTTATCGTGAAAATAGTTTTGACCTCACAGACACCCTGAAAGGATTTTGGGATTCCCGGGGTTCCCCAGCCCACACTTTGAGAAGCACTTCTGTACCATGACACTGAAAAGATAAACTGTCATTTTTTTTTTTGCCTTGTTTGCAAGTTTCAAATAATTTTTCTTAACACCTCTGACTTTCACAAAAATAAACAGAGATCTTCCAACCTGAGGTGAGAGCAGGGGAGGAGGTGGGAAGGTAGGTAGGGCTGAGGGGGGAAAGGTTTCATGTCACTCTCTGATGTGTGTGTAAGCAGGACCACACTGAAGAAGGTACGTCTTCTCCAAATTTGGCTCTGCAGGATAGAGTGTATAATCAAAGGTAGGCATTAAGTCAGAGAAATCTCCCTGAAAGCAGATCTGACTACCCAAAAGCAAGCGCGGGCGGGCTTGCAAGTTTCAAAATACAACCAAATGCCCTTTTACCATTAATCAACAAAGTTAATTAGCAGATAATCACTTTTCCTTAGGGTATATGCTTCTCGAAACTCTCAGCAGATAAATTAATTTCCAAAAAACCAAACAGCCCAATTCTTTGGAAATTAGTGTGAATATAGACTTTTGTCTCCAGCTTATAAATAGTTCACTGATGATTTCTCCTTCGGGATGTCTAGGCTCTCATCTGCGCTGCACATCATGTTTTCTAGACAGAGTAGGAGTGGGGCAGGGTTGGGTGAAGTGGGTGGCACCCATCAGTCAGTCATTCAACCAAGATTTCCTGTGCCAGGAGCTAGGGACAAAATGCTGAGCAAAAACAGACCTGGTCCTGCTCACAGTCCAGTAGGAGGGAGGCTTTAAAGAAAGAGCCACACAGCTGAATGCATCATTACAAACAGATTGAGTGCCCTGAGAGAAAGGAATATGGTACCATGAGAACATATTTTAAAAGAATAGAACCGACCTGGGCTGGGGTCTGAAACACTTCTGGGAAGCAAAGTCTTCTGCTCTGTGATCTGGAGACCCGGCAGGAGCTCATGATCACAGGTCGCTGAGGGACCAAGGGACATGTGTGAAGAGACCCTATTTCAGGGCGGAACATGGTGCACCGGTGGTGCTAAGCACAGAGAGCCAGGGAAGGTGGAAGCCAGACCAGGCCTTGCAGACCAATGGAAGGTTGTGGATTGTTACACTGAGAGCAATGGGTAGCAAAAGAGGAGTCTTAAGCAGGGTCTGGTGTCATGATTCAATTTGCATGGAAAATAGTATTGAACATGCAGCATGGAGGATGGTGGGAGAGCCACCGGAGTGGAGGAAGGGAGACTGCCCAGGAGACCATTGCAGATGTTGGTGAGAGGGACCAGTGTGGTGATGGGGGAGAGGGAGGGAATGATGCCCTCCAGAAATACTGAGTTGACAAAATCAACCAGGACTTGGTGATGGAAAGAATTTGAGGTGGAAAGGGAGGGAGGTATAAAGGATAACTCCTAGCTTGTGGGCTTGCATGATTCGATGAGTGTTAAAGACCCCAGAGGAGGCCAGGCTGGGGTTGGTCATGTCGAGTTTGAAGTAAGGCGTCCAACTGGAGGTGAGAGACCAAGTAAGTGGTCCAATTTGTGGGTTTGGAGCTCAGGGGCAAGGTCTGGACTGGACATTAACTTGGGTATTGAAACCACAGACATGGAAGGCATTTGCCAGGAAAGAGTGAGAAAAGAAGGAAAGGAGGGGATAGGGGAGGAAGGAAGAGGACAGGAGAGAAAAGAAACTAGGGAAGGAGAAACGGGGGAGGAAGGGTAGAGAAAGGAATGAGGGGAGCACAGAGGAGACCAGGGTAAAGAGACACGACAAGAAGAGGACACCTACATGTATTAGCCGAGTGCAGAAGGTGATGCTGCAAAGGAAACACAAGTTTATGGAGCCGTCAGGAAAGGGATCCTGCTGGTACCACAGCAGGCAAGGGAAGAGAAGGGACAGTGGTGAGGTGTGTCAAATGCTGCAAGAAAATGGCCATGACTTTAGGGCTATAGAAGCTGTGTGGGGCAGCCTCCATTTGCCCACCCAGATGCCCTCTCCACATACCTCTTCCCCCCTGCCCTCTGCCTCAGGGGCTGATCTGCAGGGACTGCCTCAACCCAGCCCCGGCTCCTGTTTGGATTCCGCCAGTGGGGAACCCTGGCAGGATCTTGAGGGAGGGAGGAGGGGAAGTCAAGATATTTATTCATCAGCTCCATCCCTGCAAGATCACTTGAGCTTGATGTGTCTCTCAACTGAAGATCAGTGCTCCTCAAAGGAGGGCAATTCTCTTGACCTTCTTCCCCTGAGTTCCCTTCAGGCCCAGGATGGCAATGGCCTGGCTGCTACGAAGCTCCAGAGAAGAAACCTCCAAATTGAAAGTCATTAGATGTGGGTCACCCCAAGAAGAGCTCAGCTGTCTGCCAGTCACACACACAGCAGCTGGGGTGTAAGTCCTGCACTCCTGAAAGGGGTCTGGACGGCACATCCCAGTGTCCCACGTCCACCTCTTATGCCACTCAGATTCACTTCATTGTATAAGTCTGGGGGCAGTCCCCCCTCCCTGGGGAGGGGATCCTGATGGGTTGTTCTGCCAGGGGAAAATTCCGAAGAGTAAGGTTAGTGGGGCCAGCGTTCTCATCACCTCAGACTGGGGTCATTTCCCAGTCAGGGAACCACACCACCTGTCTGTCGGTTGTCATACTGTGGCAGCTGTATGTTGCTGTGATGCTGAAAGCTATGTCACCAATATTTCAAATACCAGCAGGGTCAGCCATGGTGGACAGGTTTCAGCGGAGCTTGACTCTCCACTCTCTCTCTCGACTTCAGCGGAGACTCAGACAGACGAGGAAGAAGGCTGTGGCCACCCACTTCTGAAAAAATTGGCCATGAAAACCCTATGAACAGCAGCAGAGCATTGTCTGATGTGGTGCCAGAAGGTGAGAGAATGGCACAAAAAGACCGGGCAGGGTTCTGCTCTGCTCTCCACAGGGTCGCTAGAAGTTCCAACTCAATGGCACTGAAAAAAAAAATAGGGTTAATGGAAGGGCCGCAACCCTGCCACAGCAGCTGGTCTCAGGCCCCAACTTGAACCTCATCACCCCTCCCTACTAACATTCTTGATTTTCCTTACCTCAGTCAGCACCTCTGCTGGTCTCGGTACCTTACCTGGTGGCACGACCCCGATGTCATTCCTGAGGGTCCCAAACCGCTGATCACCGTGCCCCACTCAGGCAGGGTGGATGCATTTGTCTTGTCCATTCACTGCCAAACTATGCAAAGGAACTCCGAGAGGCACCAAATGGATAACCTGGATGCCAAAATTCCTCCCAGCAACCCTTTCTTCTTCTGATGACCGAAGTTAATTACTCCACCGAGATGGTGACCCCTCTTCTTGCCCCCTCACACAAGTAGCTGAAAGTGCCCAGGTGGCAGCCATACCTTATCATTCAACGGGAACTTCACTGGGTCCTGTGGGGGAAGTGTTCCTCCTTTGGGGACCAGGACCTCAAAACCCATGGAGGCCAGATTTGCAGACACAAGAAGCACAAATTCTCTGACTCGGTCACTGGGTGATGGTAAAAGGGGCCACACTTTCTTCCATCCTTTGGCATGGACGATTCCTGGACCATCACCCAGGGGCCTCTCATCAGATGAGGCAACCCATGAGTGGGGCTGACAGTGGAGGGTGTTCTGCAGGCAGCACTCCCAGGAGCTAGCTAACAAGTCTTTCGTTGCTAGAGGGGGATTGGACAGTGCAATACAGTGTCCGTTACAAGCAATAGTTATAACAGAAGAAAAGGAGGAAAGAGTGGGTACAGGTATGAGTAGGTGTGGATGTTAGGTGGTGGGAAAGTCTGATGAATACACTTTTCCATGTGAAGAGCAAGATCCTCTGCTAAAGGAGGGGGAGCTGCTTGTGGGAGAGGGAGCTATCCTGAGAAACTCGGTGATATCTATCAGATCAGTAGTCAAGAACTTTGTTCTATTGGAGACATGTATTGCTCTCTCGATATGAGTTTAGCTCTATTGGAAACACATGGCTGTGGGTGTCTCAGTTGCAGGTGAAATGAAAACAGATGGCAACTTTCACGCAGGGGTGAGTTTTGCCAGGTTAGAGTATCAGAAAGATGTGTGTGGAATCCAAGCTCTGTAAGAAGAGAGCTGAAGAACTGGAAGAGGGTGAAATGGCCAGTGGCCAAGTGGGCCTGATAAGACTGAAGAACCAGCATAGAGGAAATCACTGAATGAGCAACCAGAAAGACAGAAAGTTGTCATCAGACAGTGGGATGCTGGAATTAGCAACTCCGGATGTGGAACAATTTCTGGTGAGTTCTGTTGTGTGACCAGCCAGTGGGTGGCTGAGATGGAATGGGGGAAATAATTATAGGAGGTGAGGGAGTGACAGAACTAAGAGACTGGTTTATTGGAAGGGCCATCTGCATAGATGGGGGGCTCACCCGGGATCTCGGCAGGCTTGGAGTTGAGAGAGTAGCCAGGAGCCACAGGCCAAAAGCTTCTACAAAAAGGGCACAGTGACCAGAGGGGTATCCAACCACCTCTGTGAAACTTAATTATCAAAATAATTACAACAAAGTGCTTCACATACTTTTTTTGATTTGACTTTCACAAAAGCTCTGCGTACCCCATAGTAGGTACAAAAAAACAGATTACAAAACAAGATGTATGTTATGGTCTGATTTAAAAGTATGTGTGTGTGTGCATTACAGAAGTTATCTTTAGTTAGATATGAATATTTTGAAGTTCTTTGTACTTTGTACTTTCCGACTTTTCTATAATGAGCCTTTAAAATGAATTTTTTTAAATAATTTTTTCAATGGACTAGGTAGGTGGGAAAATGGATGAACAAAGTCACAGAAGGTGACCCAAAAGATGAGAAGACCATGTAGTGAGGGCCAAGCGGAAACCAGTCAGATGGGAGAACAGGGCTCCTCTCATCCTGCTCATGTTGGGAACTGCGGAAGGCCAAGTAAATGTAAAAAAAGGTAAAGGTTTCAGCCTTTGAATAGAGCTGCTCATTCAGACTTCTTTAGACCTCTTAATCCACCTTGTTCCAGAAGAGACGTAAGGTCCCTTACAAATACACATGCATTTAAAACAATCACTTAGGGAGACCTCACATGTACCAGGCACCACGCTAGGCTCCGGGAATGTAGAGCTGAATTGGATGATCCAGCCGCTCAGTTGAGAGGACTCAACGGCTCTACAGCAGGTAGATTACAGTCCCAGGTGGAGAGAGCCCAGCCACTGTAGAGCAGAAATTGCACAATGGCTGTCTGAACAGGACATGGCTCAGTCTGGACAGGAGTATATTGTCTGGCCAGTACAGTTCTTTTTCCTTCTCATTTGTGAGTCTGAGTGCCTTCAGGCAAGACTTGTTCCCTCCCCTTAGGACCACAGTTCCCGCCTTTCTCCCTTTCTTTTCACCATCGTGACCTCACACCATCTCCTGGCCCTGCGTGCATTAGGTTTGCCACCCCCAGAGTAGAGACAGAACATGAGATTTGGAGTTGCAGATTAGAGTCCCAATGCTCCTGTGAACCGTGCAACCCAAAATCAGCCCCTTAGCTTCCTTAGTCCCTTTCTCCTGAAAATGGGACTTTGGATACTGTGAGTCTTACTGCCTGGTCCCCCGTGTCTTTCAGGTGAGGCCAGGGAAGGGTCTTCACGGCCAGGGCTGATTGTTAAGGGCGAAAACTGAGCTAAGCATGGTAGGCGGACGTTCCTCTCACTGGTTTCAGTTGAGGCATGGACTAGACATCCTGGGAAGTAAAGGAAGGTCAGTGGGAGAGTAACCAAACCTTAAATGGGGTGCCCTGTCAAGTGAGAACCAGGCCACAGAGCACAGTGGAGCAGAGAAGCCAGGAGAACATACGACCAAGGAGCACCACCAGAGAATGACAAGCCCAAACAGATTCCCCAAATAGAGGGAGTCACAGCTCTTTATAAAGCCTCGATTGGCTTGGGTGTAGCCAGGGCACTGCCAGGGGTCAAATGGAATGATGCACCAGGCTCATGCCCTCTGCCATTTTGACTGAAGGAGGGTTCTTTGTTGCCCTTTAGTTGTAGTTCTCATCTTTTTCTCCCCAGCTCCCCTGTTATTTGCAGGCTTCTTCCACAGTGTAAAGCAGTCACTTCTAGCCCCCAGTGGAAGCCTTCCCTGCCCAGGCAATCTGTGGACTGATTTCCCTGCAGAAATATCACAAGATCTTCACAGGGCTCCCTTTCTAATGCCTTAAATACACCCTGTAGCTCCTCATTACCCAGTATGGATACTACCTTATTCCTGAGGGCTGTATTGTCTCCCCAGCTGTGCTGTGAGTCCCATAAATGAAGGAACATGTGCCACATGGGGTTAAACACCCCCGTAGTTGGAAAACACCTCAGCATGACCTGGTAAAGATGGGCATGCATATATGCCATGACGCAGCAACTAACTCCTGGCCTGGTTCACTCTAGAGAAACATTTGCTAATGTGCACCACGAAACTCTGCAAAAGCATTCATAGCAATGCTGTTCCCAACAGCAAAAACACTAGAAACAACCTAATTGGCCTTCTTCGATAGGATGAGTAAATAAATGTTGGCATATTCATTCACTAGAATACAACATAGCAATAAAAATCAGTACAGGCACACACACAGATGGGTCAAAGCACAGGTTGAATGAGAGGAGCCCACGTGAAACTGTAGGATTCGATCAATAATGAAGTCAAAAGTAGGTAAAAACTAAATACTACATTGTTGAGGAATGTATACAAATGTCATAAAACAAAGAAAAAAGGGACATATTTAACACAAAATTCAGGATGGATATTTTATTCAATTGAGTCCTTAAACTGCAAATACGATTACATACGTTATTTTGTGTGACTGATGTACTGCACAATTTAAAAAGCTAAAAAAAACAAATAAACTAACTTGATAGCACACAGCACAGTGATGACATAGAAGTAAGTTTTGTTTTGTTTCTAAGAAGAAAGTTTTTGAAAATAAAGGATGAATACGGTGGGGGAAAACCCAAAACCATGGAAAAGATAAATCTGTTCATGACAGACTAGAAAACAATACAATATGAGCCAAGTGTGAAAAAAAAAAATCTCACCATCATTATTTTCTATATCTCAGCTTATCTTGCTTTTGGACTCTCATTGATTGCTGGATACCTGTAAATGCTCAATTTTGTCAATCGAAAGTTATTTGGGTAATTAGTCTTTCTGAATGTCTACTCTCTTCAAGAACATCTCCCTCTCCTTCCTGCTTCCCCAAATGGCACATGGGTGCCGGGAAAGATTAGGGTCCTGGTACTCTGGGAGAGTGGCTGGTTCCCTCCTGGACCCTCCAAGCAGGTGGGCGTCTCCAGCTGTGGTTCTTCTCACTGACTCAGCTCTCCTAATGGAGCTGTCATTTCTCGGAGAACCCGAGGCCAGCGTCACTCCCACTGGATCCCCACCTTCAAGGGACTGCCTGCCCAAGACTCTGAGAATCTAGGGTCACATCTCATCCCCATTTCGGAGCATTTTTTCTTTGCTTTCTGGTGCCGTGTGAGAAGTGGCAACCCTCCAGTTTTTTTCTGAGAGGTGCATCGTTTTTCCTGGACATGCCTGAAGAAGCAAGGACAAACCTTCTGCTCTGAGATTCATCTAAACCTTTCTGGAAGCCTCTATTCATTTGCCTCCTCCCCACCAAAGGATGGGGCACGTAAAGAATGCTTGACTCTACCTTCTTGCCCTGCCCTATCTCTTTCTCAGCTCAGTCCCTCTTATGGGAACATACTTTGCTATTCCACCTTTGTCTCTAGGGTCAACATCTCACCTTTGGGTTCTTTATATGTGCATTAGTTGTGATTACATTTGGCTGCAATTGATAAAAGATCCAAATAATGAGATTTTTTTCCACTCACGTAAAGGCTAGCATATCAGTTTTCTATTGCTGCGTAGCAAATTACCACAAACATAACAGCTTTAAACAACATGAAGCTATTATCTCACAGTAAGCATGGGTCAGAAGACCAGGCAAAGCATGGTCAGCAGCAATCTCTGCTTAGAGCTGCCCAAAGCTGAAATCCAGGTGTTGGCTGGGCTGGGCTCTTACCTGGAGGCTCTGGGGAAAAATCCACATTTATGTTCATCCAGAATGCTGGCAAAATCAGTTCATTGTAGTTGTAGGACTGAAATCTCCATTTCCTTCACACATGGACACCTTCATCTTCAAGCCAACAATCACACGCTGAATGCTTCTCATGCTTTGAATCTCTGATTTCTCCTTCTCCTACTACCTGGAGAAAGATCCTTCCTTTCAAAGGCTCACAAAATGTAGATTTAGCCCACCTCGTTACTCCAGGATATTCTTTCTATCTTAAGGCCAACTGGTTAGTAACCCTAATTACATCTGCAAAGCCCATTTTATCACGTAATCTAACACACTCGTGGGATAACACCAGAGGAAATGTCGTGGGACCAAAGTGCTGCCTTCCACACCTGGTAAGGCAGCTCTGGCCTGTGAAGTCCTTGGGACCAGGCTCCTTTCTGCAGCACTCCACCACCCCTGGGAAGGGGCTCTTGTACCCCACAGGGCAGAAAGTGGTATCCATGGGACAAGGCAGATGGGCATGGAGTTCACTCCGACCAGGTTTTAAGGAAGGTTCCCAGAAGCTGCCACACAACACTTCTGCCTTTGTCCCATTGGCCTGACTTTGTGACATCCTCACCCGGCTGCAAGGGAGGCTGGGTAAGGTAGCTTTATTCTGGGTGGCAATGTGCCCGGATAAGAATTCTATCACCATGAAAGAAAGGGAAAACGGTTATTCAGGGACAATGCGTAAAAACACAATTCAGGGAACCCCAATCAAACTCCTTTTTCTCTCTTGTAAGCTTGGTTTTTCAAGACTTTAAAATCTTTAATCTGAAACTCAAGCTAAAAACTGGCATTTTTGTTCCAGGCAGTGGTCACTTCCCTCTTCCCCAGGTAATCAGTCCCGGCCTCTAGGTCTAGACTTCCTCGCAGAAAAGCAGAAAAGAGGGAGAGGAGGTGAATTTAGGGAGAAGATAATTCTCGCACCACATTTGAATGCAGAAGATGTGGGAGGGACTGTTGTCTCCCATTGTGCACCTCCCACCACCGTCTAGAAGTGTGCAACTCACAGCTCCCCGTATGCTTGTGCAAGAGGAGAAGAAGAAGGACTGCAGGTAATCTTTCATGCCAGTATTTGCCCTCAAGCTCTGAAAATATAAGTCCAGTTGCAAAGCCTAAAACAAGCAAGTGTTTTTAGTTTTACAAGAAAGGAAAAATGACATGCAATAATGTCGTACAATTATAACCCCTCCAGCATGCAGAAAAGTCACAGAAATGGAACCTACAATGAGTTATTTCCCAGATTCAGCCATGCTTAAGAAATAGAGTGGATTGGAGCCCGTCTCAAGTGGCCAGTTGCCCCCAGTCTAGGCTCTGCAGAACTTTAAGAGTCATAGGGTGGCTCATCACCGGTCTAGACAGTCCAGGCTGGAACTCTTGTGGTTAATGGAACCCTAATTGGAACACTCCTGGGGGAAGTGGAGATTTCACAATGCAGACTCATACTTTAAGCAGTTTATTTTTTCCTGATGCCTGCTTCTTAGAAAATGTAATAAATTAGTAGTTTCTAAACCTAGAGTGGCCTAGAAGAAAAAAACAGAAACTTTTAATTCTGATGAATCTGAACGTGCATATTGCTCAGGCACTTTCCACCTGTGAGAGCTTAGCAAAACCATTTAAACTATGAGCTTTAGAGTCTTCATTTCTGGGATCAGAATATCAACATACATCTTCCATTCCCAGAGTCCTGCTTTAAGGCTCTGAGTTAACATATATGAAGTTCCAGGAACATTAGCAGATCTCAACACACTAGGTAGTTATTGTTGTTGTCATTGTAACACGTCAAATCAGGATTACATCATAATTAAAAGTCAGAATGGCCAGGCTCAGCTGTGAAGAAGTTTGATTAGACAATCCAAGATACTGATCCTCAGGTTCTCTGGGTATTGACAGAGAGGGCAAGGTCAATGCTGAGTTGAAGGGTGTGATGGCTCTCGTATGACATTCTGTTCAGGATGCAGGAAACACCCCAGATAACTCTGCATCAAAGACACATCAACCTCATTTGTCATGCTCAGGAAATGCTAAGACGTAAGGACTTCACCTGCTCTGCCTCTGGTGAAAATGGGCCAAGAGCAGACACCACTTGATAATCAAAGTGTCATTCCTTACCACAACAATGTCCATGGCAAGAGATTTCCACGTCCCCACCCACCACTCACCTTGGCGTGGCCAGGATGACCCAGGCAGAGGACGACTTTCTTGTAAGTACTAGAGGAATGCAAGTAGATATCCAGAGAAATTCTTACTCCAAGCACAGGCCATGGCATTACACTCCCTCCTCCTTGGATCAAGACTAGTCTTCAGCCCGTCTGGCAAGTTCCCAGGAGATGCCAACCCTGCCCATCCAGAGACCTCAGTTGAGGACCACTTCTCTAGGGCAGGGGACATATACAGCTTGTGAACTACAAATGGTTCTTACACGTTTAAATGGTTGAGGCAGGGGAGTATTTCACGACACTTGAAAATTATATGAAATTCCCCTTTCAGGGTCCACAGATAGAGGTTTACTGCAACAGAGCCATGTTCATTCATTTCCGTATTGCCTGTGGCTGCTTCTGCACTACAACGCCAGAGCTGAGTAGTTGCAACAAAGACCACACAGCCCACACATGTCTACCCTGTGGTCCTTTACAGAAAAAAATCCTCCTCTAGGGTAAGCAAATGGCTAGCAAAATGTCTGAGGGAAGAGTGATGCCCCCGGTTTCCTGTTCCTCGTCCGGTGCTCTGGGTCCATCTGAAGCTGGGCGTGTTACAAAGAATAACTTCTTCAATGCTTAGGTATTAATAAAAGGAAAAGATTTTTTTAATTACCTTTAATCTTTCCGTTTTTGCTAGTATTCAAATGAGAGCAATTACAGGGCAGAGGCCTGCTAAGAAGTATGACAATTTATGCAAAATTAATGTAACAAGATCTCGAAGCAAATGTATTTATTAAAGTAAGCCACATAATCAGATAGCAGGAAATAGAAAGGGGAAAAAAATCCAGGAACCTGTGATTCCTCGTTGGTATTTCATTTTAGTTTGCATTTAAATGATAACACATCTTGTGGCAAATTATTTCAGACTTCTTCTATCAGGAGAAAGAAGAAAAATGCACTCATCGAAGGAAGCTCCGCAAGAGGCAAAGAGTGATAAACTTCCCCCAAACCTATTTACAAATGCAGCCAATGAAACAGAATTTTAATGAATTGTGCCACATAATCTGGCGGTTAATGAGCTGCAAAAGCCTTTGTCAATTGCAGTGACTGGGAACTAACTCTTTCAGTTTCAAGATCAATAGAATTCTCGGCTCTACACTACCCAAAAGTGGAACTCTAGGGAGGAAGGAGGTTGTCAGAGACATGCCATCTCCACAGATCGCAGCAGCGAGGCCGCCATCTGTTTTATGCACCCCCCTCTCCCTTACATAAATACTGACTTCAGACCGAGAGGGAGCCAAAGACAGTTTGGAGATCAAAGAGCACAGCTCCAATGAAACGCCAATACAAGAAGACAACAAAAAGGCTTGAATGATCTGACAATAGCTCCCGATATTTTAGAAGCTGTATTGAGTTCAGCTGCTGGTGTGGACCTTTGGGAGGGGGTAAAGCCCTTGACATTCAGTGCTCTCAATTCACAAAGATAATGGGCAGTGGGCTGTTTGGGGATTAAGCACTGACCTAAGGCTTCCTGCTAATTCTGCCTTCCATAATACTTCTTTTATCTGCTGTTTTCATTGCTCTGACTCCAAATAGTCACTACTTTTTCAGAGGGCTGGGATCTGCAATTATTGTATTATCCATCTCCATTACCTAGAGCTGTTGCTATGGAGATGCAGTCGTTGCTGTAGTCCTAATACCACCAAACATAAGAAATCCCAGGTGGAAAAGACCCATCATTCAACAGCAGGTCAACAACATTTATTGAGCACCTACTATGTGGAGACAATAAGAAATCTTGAGAGGGTGGAGATGAATGAGACATCAAACCCTGCCCTTACTTTGCTCTTAGATTATTGGAGGAGAAAGACACTCATGTTCATTGAATAAATTAATTGATAATTGGGTTATAAATTTTTCATTTGTCAGAGGCCTTAGAAAGATTTTATTTCATGTTCAGGGACGTTTCAATTAAATGGCAAGAAACTTGTGAGATATTTGACACCTGTACCAAACTAAGGGAAGGTATGCTGTCCCCCAACACAATATCTTGGAGCTTACTTAGAGGCAACTTTCACTGCACTTCTATTTCCATCCATTAAGGTTCCCTCCTTGGCATCAAGGTATGGGGCCATTAGCAAAAGCCACAGGAAAGCAATTTCAGAGGTGGGGAGGGGAGACCACATAAAATGTGAAAACTTAAAAGTGATCCTGCACATTGCATTGAGGAAATTGCCACAGGCAATCCCATTCTGTCAACAGAATGTTCCACTTGGTTGCAGTCAAGACACAGGTGAAATGTTTTAATGTGTGGTGATGCACAATGGGAAGGGAGTGAGGTGCTCTGAGGGAGTCAGGTTGCCCCAGGTCACCCAGCACTCATTCTCAGACTTAGTAAACTTTTATTGGACTATGAAAAGATTGAAAGATGTACTCCCTGTCCTCAAGGAGTTTACAATCTAGCCAAACAGGCAGGCTTGTACATAGATAATCATAATAGAAGAGAGAATGAAGCAAGTCCTGTAGACAGTAGATGGTTGAAGACCAGAAAAAGAGCAGCTGAGACCTGCTTCTACTTCAAGAAGATCTGGAACTCAAGAGCAGCCCTCCTGGGTAAGGGAAACCAGTGCTCCAGAGACTGCTGGCGGGGAGGCTCATCCCACAGGGGCTTTGGAGCCCCAGCCCAGCTTTGTCCTTCTATGGTTACCTTCTCCTGAACCTGGGGACAGGAGACAGGTGATTTTACTAATCAGACCCAAACGTGGTGTGCAACCTTTCCCTCAGGTGCTAGAGCATTCAGATAAGACTCAATTCAAGTGTCAAGAGTAAGGGGAAAAAATAAACTATCTTTGAAAATAGGCAGATCAAGATTACCAAACGTGACAACCTCATTTTTGCTTGTAGCCTTCCCTCCCCCAGGAGCTCCTCCTTCCGGGTCCTGCCTATAGCCTTGTGGTGGCAGCACCACGCTGGCATCACCATGGAGGAGCCCATGCCAGCACACTTTTCTTCTCCAAACCTGAATTGGAGTGAGAAATGCTTTTAGAGAAGGAGGTTTCCTGCCTTTAGCTCAGTTCTGTCTTCTTCTCTAAGAAGCCACCTTGGAGGACCCCAAAATGGCCACCCCCTGGGAAGAAGTCCTACCTGTCCAAAGGGTCACAAGTTGCAGCTCCAGCAAATAGCCATACCTGCACACAACACAATAGCCAGCGTCAATAAGTGGAGTTGTGGACATACAGAGCTGGAGGTGAGCAGGCACGGGCAAAGACATTCGTTTTTCTTCAACACCTGTGTTGGAACCAGGAGACTGTCTTTCAAAGCCACTAATTCAAGCTGCAGAGAAGGATTTGCTGCCATTTTTGCCATCTTTCAAGGTGGAAAACTAATATCTCTTGCCCCTCTCCTTCAAATCCAATTTAGACTCCTCTCTCTGGCTCTCTAACCCTCCAATGTTTCCCCCCCCCCCCCTGCCGCTCCTCCACATCTGCTCTGGACCCAACTACTCTCAAAAGCCTCTTCCAATCTTCAGCCAGGCTGATCTCATAAACAGTTATCTATCCGCAACTGTAATAGGTCAGGCGCAGTCCTCAACAGAGGAAGCAAAGTCAAGTAAGACATGACTCCTGCCTTCAGAGAGCTTACCATCAGTGAGGGAGATGCACAGAAGCCCCAGGATTTGCACACACAGGAAGTACAGGAAGCGCAGGGTCAGTAATCTCATGTGTAGGGAAGCGGGGACGGATTGTCATATAAAAGGAGAGCGGCGTCCAAGCAAAGGGAGTGAAGTCATAGAAGGAAGAAAGAGCCTGGTCCATTCAAAAACCCACAGCCCTTCCAAAGGAGCAGGAGCTGCAGTTCTAAGGGTAGGTCAGGAAAAGAAGAAGTTGCAGTGCCCACAAGAGCCAGCCTACGAAGGACCTGGTGAGCCAAGCTGAGGAAGTGCATCTTCATTCTGAGACTAATGAAACCCCAGAAATGGTTTAAGCATTTGCATCTTCAGCTCTGGGGAGGCTGGATGGGGAGACGGACACAGACTGGAGGACAGTTCTCGGACAATCACAATGGTCCTGGCAAAGATGCCAAGGCCAGCAGGAGCACAGGGAGCCCAGCATCAGGAAGGGGAGGGTGTACATGAGCAGTGCTCAAGAAACAAATATGTAGCATTTGGCGACTGATTGAACTCAGGTTTGAAGGAAAGGTAAGTACGTTTATGCTTATTACTTCCTCTGACTCTCTGCCCAGGAGTTCCTCAGCCTGAAATGCTCTCTCCTCTCTCCTCATCCTCCAGGGCTGAGAACTACTCGCACCTCCTCCAGGAAGCCGTCCCTAACCACCTCCACCCACCCTGCCTCTTCTTTCCTGACCACACCTTGTCATGACCACCCAGCTGGAACCTGAACAAGGTGTATTGCATTTTTCCTCATTTTCCCGTGTGCCCGTCCAGTGTGGCTCCCTAGGAGAAGACTGTCAGGCTGGTCTCCCATTCCACAGTGCTTCTCAAGCATCTTTCACCTCTTTCAGTGTCATCTCAACCCCATTCGCATATACAAGTGCCACACAGAAGTTTCAATGGATGCAATAATAATTTGCTATCAAATCGGCATCATTTTTTGAGAGCCAGGTATGTACCAGGCATCATGCTAGAATGGGGATCTGTCTGTCTATCTATCTGTCTACCCATCTGTCCATCCAGTCATCCATCCAGATAGACAGACAGATAGATAAATACTACATCTATACATATATATATATATAATCCTTCTGGGTAGGGAGAATTATCTGTTTTTCAAAGACGCAGCATCAAATGTTAAAGTGTTAAATCAGAAACTGTGAAGGACTTAAGATTTCACCCTCCTTGCAAGCTAACAAGTTAGCTGCCGGCGTTTTGTGTACATACACTAACAAAAGACACAAGGCCTCTGGAGCAGAGACCAAGACCAACTATTTCTCACAGCAAAAGCAGCAACCAGAGCAATATCTTGAGTCAGTTTCCTAAACCCCGACCCTCACAGGCAATGTGGTGAGGGCCAGATGGTGCCTGCACCTGCAGTGGGGTGTATCACAGGAGAGGAACCCCAAAATGAAGAAACTCTATCTTAGATAGGGCTGCTGGTAACTGCCTATCCTTCCCTACACAGAGAGAGAGAGAGACCCTTTTTTTAATTTGGAATGTAAGCAAATCCCTCCAGGGAGAGCAGTGGGAATTTACTATCCTGGAATGCCTCCAGAGAGGGAGGCATCCCTAAGCTTCATCATCTCTAGCTTCCAAGGCTAGTTGCTGTTCAAACCTGCTTGAACAGATAGTCCAAGAATGTAGGAACACCATGGAGAATTGTCTCCTAATACCAAGTCATTATGTGCAGTTCCCAACCTTGCCCCCAGATGTGTCCATGATGGTTCTCTGTGTACAGCTCCTTATCCTAAGACCCATATCATCCTCCCAAGGGCTGGTCCCTGTGGAATCAGGACCAATTGGTAATGGCCACCACCTACCTAACCCTTGCTGTGTGCTATGCACCATGCCAGGTGCTTTGCAAACTTAAATCTCCCATCCCTGCAACTCCCAGTAGAGCAGGTGTTAGTTATTGTTCCCACTCTAAGGATGAGGAAATTATGACTTGGGGATGAGTATCTTGCTCATCACTACACCATAAGTGGTGGAGGCAGGTTCCTCGCCGGGTCAGTCTGACTACAAAACCTGTGCTTTTCTTCTGCTCTTAAAGCTTTGAGAGTCAGTCGGCTTGGGTCCCTAAAGAGGTCAGGCTTCTCCCTGCCTCAGTGGAGGGAGTCAAGTAGCTGCCCTGCTTACTGTTAATTAAGAAGAAAGCCATTACTTAACCAGACCTTCCTAGCAAGATGGCCTTTTAAGAATAGCAATTAAGAGTCTACATTTTATAAGCAGATCCAATTTAACTTGGAGCAGGACAAGATAAAGGGAACACGTTCATTAGCTTAAAATGCCATGGTACCTTCACTACAAAAAGGAATTTTTAAAAATCCAAGTGGCTTAGGAAAATAATATGCCATCCGAAACACAACCGCAACATTATGGCCACATATGCCAAAGCTCAGTGCAATAAAGGCACTGAGCAGATGGGGATGGTGCAAAAAGCAGCAGTCACTGGAGCAGAGGCCCCTCAGACCCGCTACGGCAACCTGTTTTGCATGCACCACTCCTGTCCCAGCCAACCCACATCACAGCCAATAAGAACCTTGGGCCACAGCCAAACTGGCATGCAAAGAAAAGCCTGGAAATATTTGTTTTATGATTATTGTTTTTAAATCCCTACCATCCAACTAGCACTTTTCTTTCTTGGGGTCAAAACCATTAGTGGCACCTGCTGGGCATTTCATTAAGGCTTATTTGAAGACATTAGACATCTGCCAGGTTGGAAGACAGAGCTGCCTGTGCAAAAAGGACAATAGTCATGCACCAGCCATGGAGGTAGGTCCAGCTCACTCTAGGTGACGGCTGTCACAGGAGCCATCAATTTTTGGCTGCTGCTCTGGTTCAAAGTTGAACGAGTATATCACCTGTATTGTTCCACCATGAACCAAATCCCCTGGAGGACCTATTTGCAATGAACCTTAATTGAATGAAGATTGATGGGAAGAGTCGGTTTTCCAAGGCCATTTGCAGATGAGGTGGCCAGTTTGCATAAGCCATGGCTGGCATGAAGAGCATGACACTAATACTCGTCTCGCAAGTCCCTGCTCATTCTCCAAGAAGGAGCTTCTTCATCTCTCCTCCGTTGTCTTTCAGCAACACCGTAGATGGCCTCCTAAATGAAGAAGGTTAAAGAAGATAAACTTACTTTTCCTGTTTCTTTCATCCTCCTATTTTATCCTTTACTCTGGTTGAAGAGCAACATATTTAGCTGGAACAATTCATGGCAAATCATGTATTGGGAAAGTGCTTCTTCAGATGCTTCCCGGACCTCCTCTGTGGCCATTACACGTCGCCCCTACTTAACCTCTTCATTCATTCCTGAAAGCCCTGGTGCTAAGTGAAAAGTCATCGATAGGAAAATTGTTGTAATTGATTTTAATGGAAAATTTTTTCAACTTTTACACATCAAAAAACATATCAATTGAACCCTGGAAGTAAGTTTAAGCAATAAACAACAATATGAAAGTCGGTATATGAAACCCACTGGGGTGAAGGAGGAAGTGAAGCTTGTTAGCGGCGGTGGGTGGTGGAGGAGGCCCAGAGGGGTCACTCTTTGGAAAGAGGAAGACAGTCAGGTGGTCGACTTACAGGCAGACTTTTCATCTCAAAATCAGGTGAGCTTGGTGATAACTTTTTTCCTTAAGACTTTCACTAGAAGAAACTTCTGATGCGGACAGCATGTCTGTAGAAGATGTGGGATCTGTAGGTGAAACCAAGAGGGAAGCTGCTTCAAAATACGAGGAAATGATGAATGGATTCTGCGGACTAAAGAGACAGAAAATCTCACCTCTTTTTCCCTCTCACCTGGCACGCGCACACTCACAGAACAGTTTGGGTCCATGCACAATGGCACAAATGTAACTTGTTCCACGTGACGCTCCCTGACTAGAAGCTATTAAGTCAATCGCTGAGTGTATGTCTGCCCGAACTGCAATGCCAAAGCACCGCTTCTTATTTATGTAGCGTGTTTTGGGGCGAGACATTATACTGGGGGAAGAAAGAGTCATTGTATGAGAAGCAGCATAATTTTCCAAGAGCCATATGACAAAAGTCATTAAGGGCACAGCCAGGATGTGAGGCAAGCTGCACTGTGCAGGACAGCTGCCTGCCCTGGCCCTTGGGAGCACCTGCCCCTCAAGTACCCCTCACAGGGCCACCAATGGGCCAGCCACAGGCAGCCATGCAGGTCTCATTTACGAACTGCACTCGCCGTTTCTGCCTTCATCCCTGTCTCTCCTTCCACTTGTAAAGTGCCCAGAGCAGTGCTGACACCTGACAGGTGCTCAATAATTGGACATTTTTATTTACTTAATAGCATTTTCATTCATGTCAATAAAGAACCCACACACATACTAAAACCTCCAAGGCAATGGTTCTCAAAATGTGGTCCGCGGACCAGCAGCAGCAACCCCTACGAACCTGTTAGAAATGCAAATTCTCAGGCCTCATCCCTGACCTACTGAATCAGAAAGTCTGGGCCAGGGGCCAGCAATTCATACTATAACAAGCCCCCCAGGTAATGCTGTGCACACTAAGGCTTGAGAACTGCTCTACTCAGAAGGCATTTAATCCAAAATTCCCTCAGGGACCTCCGATATTCAACCACAGGAGCTTAACCCAAATGCCCGTAGAATCGGGGCCCTATTCCTCTGCCTTGCTGGGTGACTTGTGCAGTAATTTCTCAAAGGTGTTGATTGTCCTATGATTTGCTACAAGCTTAAAGTTTAACTCTAGGGGCTAATTAATCATTCGTCCCAGTGTTTTCTATGGACAGAGAAATGTGTGACTTGGAACTGCCGTGACAGTAAGTTGAATCCAGCCAAATTACCACATGAAATCAACAACGAGTTCATGGCGGCAAAAAATCACGTTGTCTTCATTTCTGTATCCCAGTGGCACAGCACAAAACTGGCTCAGAATTAATGCTTGCTGAAGGGAGGAACACGTGAACAAATTTTAAAAATTAAAGGGAAGAAGTGGCGTTATCGGTTTGAAGTCGTCTGTAGCGGTGAAACATCTGTGAACTCGCTCCAATGCGCACCACTGACCTCTGACTCAGGCCCATTCTAGAATGAAATTTCAGTGGCACTGAGAGAAAACATATGGTCCCCTTGTAATAATGTGGCGTTGTGTAGACATAACCTAAATTTGAAAACCTCTTAAAATAGAAACCTTGATTCCATCTGTCTCTTAAAAAAGAAAACTCATAATTGCTTATAATCATGTTCATTTACCATTTTCTCAAATGCTTAACAGCTGGTGGGGGGTGGAGGACAGAAGGGCGGGAGGAGACATGGGTAATTAATAAAAGTTGTTATCCTGCCTCAATTCTGAATGTTATCACTGCTTGAAATGTCAAAACCATGTCCCCACGTTCCTCTGGTGAGTCGCCCATGACGTGTCATAACTGAACGCACGCCTCCAGCCCACGAATTTTTTCACCTTTGGAGAATTCCAAAGAATACGTGAGCTAACCCTGACTACCTCTTTTAGAGGAATTTCCGGAGGCTCTGAGTAAGGGAGAACCATTTGCAGGGACAATTCAACTGACGAAGAACAATATATGGCAAATATTTATGTGTTAACATTCAAACTGAACTCCTTTTCAACACTGGGAATTAAACCAGCAGGAAGGGGACCTGGAAATGCATCTGCTTCTGCCGGGGACAGTAACTGACGTGCACCTAAGGACGTGTGTGTTCACAGGTACACTTCTGCCTTGTCACACACACAGGAGAACCTGCCTTCTTGAGGCGAAACCCTGTCCCCCAGCCTCTCAGAGCCGGGCATGAGGACCAAAGGCCTGGGTTGCTTGTGAGCTCATGGACCATGCACGCTCACTCCCGTCCCCAGACCCACAGAACCAGAGTCCTGGGGGGTGGGGGGCAGGACTGCACGTTACCAATGGCCCAGGTGATGCTGGCTCAGGTCAGGGCTGCTGCTTCCCCAGCCGCCCACACCGGACACCTGCACCTTGTCGGCAACAAGGCCCTCCCGTCAAGTCAGCTCTCTGCGACGGTACTGGAGGTGGTGTAGTCCACGACCTTATGAGAGCAATAAACGGGCTTGTGGAAAATGCTGGAACGCACCGTCGGGAACGCGGAGTGCCCGAAGAGTGAGCGTCACCATGATGACAGAGCGTCCTGTGAAGGGTCCTCCCTGGGGTTCCTGGAGGCCTCCTGGCTCTTCCTCGTCAGAAAACAGTGAAACCCTTCAGCCCAGGCTGCTGAGGGCCCGGTCTCGGTCCTCACCGGACTGACGTCTTCTGGCGACCAGCAGGCTCTGCTCGAGGTCTTGCCCACCTTCCATCCTCCTGTAGTCAGAGCCTCACTACCACACATGAAAAATCCCGTCTCTTCACCTCTAATTCTCAGACTTAAGGAGATGCAGTAGGAGGAATAACAATAACAGCTGAGATTCAGGCCCCATGCAAGGGGGGCAGATTAGTCTCTCACTTAATCTCCACAACATCCCTGTGAGAGACTAGTGCTGCCTCTATTTTGTGATGAACAAAGCGAGGCACAGAGAGGTTAAGAAACTTGCCCAAGGACACACAGCTGGTCGTTGCTAATAGAACAAAGTGGTTTACTTTGAAGCATGGGCTGGGAGTCAGCGTGCCCAGAGTCCAAATGCTGACTCTACATCTTACTATTGAATGTGAAATATTTTACTTAACTGCTCTAAGTCTTATTTTCCTCATCTAAGAAAGGGGAACAATTGTTTGGGGCCTAGACGAGCTAACTTGCAAAATGCTTAGAGCACTGCCAGTGCATCATAGGCCATCAATAAATGTTGTTCTTCTTCTTGCTCTTGTTGTACGGTATTCCAGAGGAGGTTTGTCCCCTCTGGTGCTCTCTGTAACGTATCTGTGCATATAACCCACACCCCAAGGAGCAGCATCCCTTCCCACCTGTGCTCAGGGCCCTGCACCATGCTCCGGCCTCAACGCCCTGAGCTCCCTGGTCAGTGGCCATCTCCCATCTTGTCCCCCTTTGCACTGCATGTTGCCTACCAGGGATAAGAAGAAGGGGCGACGCTGCTCGCTTGGTGGGAAGAGTGCCTTCTCGGTGGCAGCCTTCACCAAGAATGGATTTTCCTCCATTGCACAGAAATATAGGTGCTGTGGCACCTCCTCTCTACCTCCATTGAACATCCTGCCAAGCCCCACCCCACCCTACAGCAGCGGATTCACCTTCACCTCCATCAGCACATCTTCGCCCCCAGTGGTATGCATATGCTAAAAGAAAGCATTTGAGATTGGAACCACTTATGAAAATCAAGTCTGCCTTCCTTTTGTCCCTGGGCCCGTGGGCAGCAGCTGGGTTGCAGAGAAGACGGAAGCCTGTTCCTAGTCCACCCACATGGAGTAACCTCTTCTTTCAGTCCTCCTCATTCTTCCAGCCCAGACCAAGTCCTTCCTCTCCCTGAAGCCTTCCTGTCCACTCCAGCCTACAGTCTCCCTTCTCTGAATTCTGTGAGGCTTCGACCATGTTAGCGCCCAACTGTTCTGAATTACTTTAACTACCCAACCATCCTTTGCCTTCCCTTCTCCTCTGCGCACTGGGGTTGAGGGCCATATTCACAGAAGAGGATGAGCAGTACTAGATGTGGTTGGAAAGGATTTCCAAATCCAGATACTGAGGGTAATATTTTTTTTAATTCAGGCAAATAGGTACTTTTATCCACTGTTGGCAAATGTGTAAACAGGTACAGCCGTTTTGGAGGGTACTTTACCTCTATCTAAATCTAAAATAAGTACATCCTTCTACCCAGCAACTCCCTTTCCAGGTATCTATCTCAGAAAATCCTTGCACGTGTACACAAAAAGTCATGTTTAGAACCATTTATTGCACTCATTATTTATAATAGCAAAAAGTTGGGAGCCACCCAAAAATCATCCATACAAGAGTGACCAAATTATTCCAGCACACTATGCCAAAGTTAAAGAAAATGGTGTTGAGCCGGATGTACTGACAGAAAAATCTTAAAGCAAATTGAGTTAAAGCATGGATCAGCATACTTTTACTGTAAATGACCAGACAGTAAATATTTTAGACTTTGCGGGCCATGTGGTCTCTGTTACAACTCAGTTCTGCCACTGTAATGCAAAAGCAGCCATAGACAATAAGTAAGCAAAAAAGCTGGCTGTGTTCCAATAAAACTTTATTTCCAAAACAGGTTGGGGGCTGGTTTTGGCCCACAGGCCATAGTTAGTCAATATCTGAGTTTTTTAAAAAAAGCAAATTCCAGACCGATATATGCACAAGTTGAAAAACAAAGTTATCGCATTTATGTAAAAACAAAATCGTATAGATCTGTATGTGTTCATTATTATGTATATACATGCATTTAAAAAGTCTTGAAGGATTATAAACAATAGTAAGATCATTAGGCCACCTTCAAATAACAGCTTGAGGAATTTTGACAACTGTTTCTTTTATGCATGACCTCTATTCTCCTACAGTGTTCATTTAGATAGCAACTCTAACACGTTATTCTTCTAAGAAAGGATTAAGCAAGAATTTTCAGCCCCCTCACAAAACAACAATAGGCAGGCAACCAAATCTGGGGCTCTCTCCCAGCACAAGTGTGGCACGAGCCTGCGGAAACAGGGGCCAAAGGCAACCACAGGTGTGCTGGAGCAGGCACTTTCATACCTGGGTTTTGCCCTTAAAGATTCCAAAAGCCAAAAACGGTAATTTTTTTTTTCAGCGCAGTTTATTTGAAGTATTAATTAAAATGCAAATTACTCCAAGATGGTTTGGCTTTTAAACGTTTGCTCTGAAGTTTCCATGAATATAAAGCATATGACAGGCTTCTGTTTAGAATGATCTGCATACGTGCTCACAGTTGAAAAATTGCTTGACTTGAAAATAATCAAGGGGGCAGTGAATGCCAAGTGAGGCAGCAAAACCCTTTAGCAAGAGCTGTTCCCCTTCAGGTGGATGAGGGAGGGAAGGGGTTGAGGACCAACTCTCTGCTAAGACTCAGCCTCCAGCAGGGTCCTCTGAGGGGGTGGAGCTCGCCACCCGTGAGGAAGGGGAGCCAAGTGACCAGGGCAGACCTCGCAGGCTCAATGCGATTAGAACCTTCTACAGTGCGTGGACTAGTTTCTGACCTTTTCCTTCTTCGGTCAGGGAAGGGACAGAAGCTGTGAACAAACAGGAATCTATGAGTGGGAGGGAGTGAACCCATCATAATCTCCAAGGAAAGAGGGAAAGTAACCCACTGTTTTTAAGCATCTTCACTGCACCAGAAGCGGAGTGAAGCATCTGACATGCCTGCTCAATTTGACTTATTACTGCCCACAATCCCAAGAGATAGGAATTAATATTCTTATCTATTGGGGGGAAAAATGAGGCAGAAAAGTTAAGCAATTTGGTCCATGGTCATGAAATTAAAGGGAAAAGGAAAAGAAGCAATAATGACAACAGTAATAACAGCTTTGACACCTACAGCATCTCTGAAGCACTGCGATGTCGGATCCATCACTTCTCTCATTTCACTTAAGTGCCTCCTAAGTGACAAGCCCATAAGAGGAACCTCATCTGATAGTTCCACAGGTGGGGGCTTCTGTGCTAATCTCCGGGTCAAGGGAGCAGAATGGGACCGGGACAAGGGCGCTTGCACTGTGCAGCAGGCCGCAGCTCCCACGAGAGGGGTGGCTGACACCACTCTGCCCCCCAGAGTCTCAGCATCTAAGGCAGTCCTCCCACCAGGACTCTGGCATTCTGGTCTAGAGAAAGAGCCCTCCGGGGGTCCCAGCATCTACTGATCAGTCAATGGCAGCCTAACACAGTGATGAAGGTAGACCTTCTGTTTTAATCATCAGCCTGATCACCACCACCTCAGACCAGTTAGTCAAAACTGTTGCCTTCTGTAGCGGCTTGAACTTATCAGGCTGAGGGGGCTCTTTCTCTTTACACACCTTTGTCATCTGCTGTTCCTATCCCCATGTTTGCTTTCCCTGGGTTCATCCCATGACAGCCCATGTTCCCCACCAAGAATCTCCTCATTCAAAAGCAAAGAGTGAGCTGGTTTATGAAGACTTTACTAAAGACACTGAGGGGAGATGGAGGAGGGAGTTTATGTCACACCTTCCACAGCAAACAGCTCTAAGTTCTTCAAAATTTGCTATTTTGGGTCTCAGAGTCCCTCTCGGGTCACTCCTTCCCCCGGGGGGCTGTTTGTCTGCTCCCGTGTGAATCCCAGCTTCCCTGGGTCCTCCCTCCTGGGTCTCTTCACAACCCATTTCAAGCTCCTCTCCCTTGTACCACTCAGAGAAATCCTGCCCTTCCCTGCTCCGACCTCTGCCCTTCTGCACCGTGTGGATCCAAACAAGACCCACCCTCAGGGAAGAGAGGTTATCACCCATCTTTTGTTTCCAACCACATCTCATTCCCAATCCCTACCCCAAACAGCCCATCAAGGCCTCTCTTTCAAACACAAATGGTACTCTGCCAGGAAGACTCAGGTGAAAGGGGTCACGCCCACCTTATTCCATGTTCCCTTCAGCACGTCTGGAGATGGGGAGAGAAGGAGGGCCGAGAATGGCACAGCCCTTCTCCCCTTTAGAACTTGCTCCCTGAGGACCAGCTCAGCGTCGGCTGCTGATGAAAGGCTCAGACTGGTCTATGAGACAACCCCTCTGAGGGGCTATCTGTGGCCAAGTTGTGGCATACAGGGGCAAAAGGTGGCAGGATGGGCATTGTGACAGGAGAGGACAGATCTTTCTCGTCATGGGAGCTGTCCCACCACGGACCAGGAACCTCAGGATGGTGCACCCCACATGACTCCAGAAGGTGTTGGCAGGGACCCGCATGACTGCAGGGCATGGCTCTGCCTTGGGCAAAGGTGGGAGTGGGTGAACTTCCAACTTCTCCCACAAAAGATCTAAGACTGTACATCCTCACTGCTCAGTCTGCGGAGAGACGGGCCTGAATGTCAATGATGTGAAAGTGGACTGAACTGCTGCCACGTGCCCTCATCACCTCCTGACCTTGTGCCCACACAATCTTACCAAGGAGACATTTGCTGGTCCAGCTGTAATGAGTAAAAACACATTTGCGTTGGCAGCATCGGTTTGATTAAAAGCGAAAACAATTTGTTCTTTTAAATAGGTTAAGTGCACCACTAAAATCTTATTCATACTCTTAATTTGTTTAACAAATATTTTCTTCAAAAGAATACAAAGATAAACTCTGGCCTTGCCTTTTGGGGGGAATCATGGTCGGTTCTGAATTTTAAAATTTTAAATAAGTATGCTTTCACTAACTCTGAAAAAGTGCCGCAGTGTGGTTGTCCCTGTTCTACCCATTTTACAGAATGACTGACATAAGCAGGGGAGAGAACGCCAGCTAAACCCCAGCTCTCCAGGCCGCACGTGCCAGGGACAGGCCAAGACCGGTGAACCAGTCTCCCCACTAAGGCTAACACCTCCAGTTGTTTACTTTGGTTTGGTTTGGTTTAGTTTAGTTTAGTTTTCATTTCATTTCGTTTTATTTTGTTTTGCTTGGCTTCGCTTTACTTGGTTTCATTTTGGGGTAGGGGACAAAGCAGACTGATCTAAAACCTCTTGGAAAGATCAACATTTTAAGAATGTATATTGGATGTTTAGTGTGTTCCTGAAAATACAAGTTGAGCATTTTCTAAGCTCCACTCTGCACCCACCCCAACCACCCAAAACTTAGGATACAGATGTACACTCAAGAAGCCCCCAGTCCAGGATGCGTTCAGTCCGTCGGCAAGTTGGTCGATGCCCCTCCCCACAATCCCTCCCTGTCCACTCTCTCCAGTCCCTGCCTCGACCCCAGTCACCTCTTGCCAGTGTTGCTGTTGCCTCCTCGCTAATCTCCTTGCTTCAATCTGTCCCCACAGCCCATATTCTGGTAGCAAAGAGTGAGCTATTCAAAATATAAATCAGGTAAGTTCGCCATCCCTGCTCTAAACACTAAAAATTTCTCATTGTACCTCCAATAAAATCCTATCAAAGACCTGGTCTCTCTATTCCTCTCTGATCTCATCTTCTACTCTTCCTCCCTTTGGTCACGGCTATCCAGACAAACAAGCCTTGTTTCCCCACGCGGGCAAGCTTGATCCTGCCTCCCAGCCTTCGCTCTTTCCCCCGCCTCTGTTGGAAATGCTCCTGGCTGACTCCTCCTCACCCTCGGGTTGCAGGGCAATTGTCACATCCTCATGGACGCCTTTCCAAACACCGTGTCTAAAATAGTCACCTCCCTCATCCTGCTCCCTGACACTCTCATAACACCGTCTTTATCTTCTGCAGAGCCCCAGTGAGGCAGGGAAATTGCATTACTTCCATGCTAACATGTTAATTGTCTGTCTCCCCCACTAGAACACAGCATCCAGAACAACAGAGGTGGTGTCTTCTAGTTCCCCACTTTATCCCAGTGCCTGACCTGTAGCTGGTGCTCAGGTATTTGCTAAATGAAAGTAAACATGCATGGAGGGAATCTGAGGACGGCAGGTCTGAGAATCCCAAAATAGGCCAGGACTGCTGGACAGGTCCGTGCATTAATTCATCTTAACGTTCTTTGGTTCTGTGTGGACACAGGGACGTGCCACCCAGATTTCATTTCAATGCAGACTTGTGGCCCCAGCTGCTGGGGTGCTGTCAGCAGGCTGAACAGCTCTCAGCCCCTACTGGGTTCACCTCAGCTGCTGAGAGCCTTCCCCTAAGGGTACACCCTTCTCAGAGCGGCCCACATCCCATGACCGAGTAAGGTGAGCGTATAAAGGCCCTGCCATTTGGACCAAGGAGGTACATCTCTGACGGGTTGTTCTAGCTCCAGTGCTCCCCGCGGGGCTGTGCTCTGCTGTCAGGTCTGTCCCCCAGCTCACTCCTCCTCTGCCCACTCCTGCTTCCTTCCCCTCCCCTGCACAGGTGCGCTTCCCAAGGGTTCACCCTAACAAACCTCCGGCCCACTAAACTCCACCTCAGAGTCTGCTTCCTGGGGAGCCCAACCTGCGACAACCTCCCTCTATTGCTGAGCACCAGGCCAGGTGCAGCAAAACGGAGACGCAGAGACCAGGCACTCATACCTAGAGACAGAGGCCGACAAATTAGCCAACAGTTACAGCGCAGTGTTAGGATAGTGCCAGGATGGAGAAAGGCTCACGGCCATCTGGGGCACAGAGCAGCCTTGAGGTTCCCAGCCAGAGACAAGCACCAGAGAAACTTCCTGAAGAAAATGCTGCTTAATTTCAGTTCTGAGGAATGAGTGAGAGTCAGCCAGGTGGACAACCAGGGGCAGGGCGTAAATGCACAGATGCAGGGAGATAAAGCTGGAAAGGTAAGCAGGGACCAGGTGAGGGAGACACAGGAGGCATGGACCCAAGGGAACGGGATGCAAGCCCCACAGAGGAGGAGGAGATGCAGCTAAATGGCTGAATGTTAGAGGTATCCCTGGCCCCCCACATCCACTGGAGGGTCAGAGAAGGCACTGGGCTGCACATCCCAGCCCCTGTTCTGCCCCTTCCTGGTGGTGGGCCTTGAATCTCTGGGTGCCTCTGTGTCTGCCATCCTTCATGGCCGAGCTGAGCCGTGGGAGGCAGAGGAGAGCCGGACCGGCTGACCTCTGCCTGAAGGCTCTTCTGACGGGACAACTTTCTGTGTCTGCCCTTCGCTTCCCACGTCAAGTCACCTGCTGCTCCTCCAGCCCCTGCTCGTTTCAAGTTCATCCATCACGAATCCTCGTCACTTGGTATTTATCTCCTAATGGCAGTCTGCGGCCTTTCAAATCCAAGGCGACCATCTGACTAAAGCCAGCTCGCTGTATTTCCACAATCCTGTCAAAGCTGCATTATCTGCCCTTGACCAGAGTGCCTGGCGACGCTCCCTGTTAATGAAATACCATGACACTTAAAACCTCCGCCAGCCTTGATATTTGAAATTATCTGTGGCTTTTTAGAGAACACACTTCACAAACCACCTGGAAAACTCCATCACTTGGGGGAATTTCCTTTTGACTCAGGCCTGATTTTTTTTTTTTTTTTTCCGAGAAGGACAGGGGGCCAAGAGAGTAGTCTTTGGGCTTTGGGTTTTGTTTTGTTCGTTCACCCTTTTTTGTTGTTCTTAGTTCACCTCATTTCCTGACTCTTCATAAAAGCTTTCAGGGTAACTGATATTTTTATTCTGAAAGCATTTCCATCTATACCAGACCACTGGCTCGGTTTTAGCTAATTAAACTTATGAAACGAGAAAGTGGATAAAAGTTCATTCCAGAGGTACAGGCTGATGCGATTCTGCATGCTAATTGAGCCTGTGCCCCCACAAAGTGATCCACTGCGGGCTGCTGTGGTGCTATCCCGGGGTCACCTCCCCGCAACCCAGGGAGGGCGGGATGGGGGACTGGACTGTGAAATATACCGGAGAAAAATCTGATGTTTGGAACATGATACTTCGCTGCTTGCTTTCACATTTTAGAATACACCCCACCCCCCATCTTTTTATTTAATACTGCCAACAAATGATCCAGCAATAACGGCAGGAGCCTTGAAAACTCTGTTCTGCTGTCTGCATTTAAATCAACATTCAGAAGTTACAGAAGGGATTGGATATTATTAGAACAATAGTTTTTTATGAAACAAATGTGTGATATGCTTAATAACAACGGTTACTCTTTAGCAGCTACATTGTGCCAGGTGCTATGCCGATCTTAATGCTTTTTCTCAGAACAACTCTTCAAAGCAGGCAATTACCTCCATTGTCTAGAGAATGAACTGCAATTTTGAGAGGTTAAGAGGTCCAAGGTCACAGAGCAAGTAGGTAACAATTTGAACCTGGGTCTACCCGACTCTCAAGTTCATGCTCTGTCTGTTGAGGGACTTAAAAACAGGTACTCTGGACCTTAGCGAAACCAGGGACCTGCATAAAAGGAGGGGAGAGAGGTCTGCAGTCCAGCCTACCCAGGTGATATTTTTCTCCCCTCTGTTCTACAGTTAAAGCTCAATCACTACTGACGATATTTGCTTTTCCTGTCTTTGGGTAAGAGTGAGCTAATGATTGCCTGCATTCCCCATTGCCCATTCCAGGGGATACGCAGGGCTTAGATGCTTCTGAAATCTGCCTATTCTATTGACGCTGAACACAGGGAGGATACACCTGAATCCCAGGGGCATCTTGATGCCAAGAAGTGGGGAGCACCAGATCAAACTGCAGACAGGTGAATGCTCTAGAATGGGCACTGAATGTCACACATGGGATGAGACCACGAATGACAACGAGCACCTTCACACTGGTGACAGAGGTGACGCTGGCTGCCTCATTTCTCCCCGTGAGCCTTGCAAAGAAATATATCAGCATTGCCAAGAAAATTGTGGGGGAAAAAAAAGAAGAATGAGGTTGAACCCTACCAGACATTAAAATATATTCCAAAGCTACTGTAATTTTTTAAAATTAGTACTTGTGCAGGAATAGACAAGAATAAATAAAATGAAACAGAACAAAGAATAAAGTTACATCTAAGTATATATTTTACAGATGAAAATTTAGTAGGTGATAAAGGTAGCATTTCAAATTGGCAAGAAAAATTAATAGATTTATAAAACTGTGATGTACAACTGGCCAGAAATCAGCAAAAACAAATAACTATCTCAATTCCTATCAAAAATAAATTCCAGATAACTCCATTAAAATGTAAGAAATAAAAATATGTGATCACTAGGAAGATGAGAATATATATTTATAATCTTAGAGGAGAGAAGGGCTTTATAACACAAAATTATGACACAAAACTGAGAAGCCATAAAGGAAATATTGATGAATCTGACCACATAAATATTTTTTAAAACATCTAAATATAGCCAAAAGACATAATTGGAAAAGCATTTATAACTCTTGGCAGATGAAAGGCTAATTTCCTTAATATACAAAGAGCTCTTATGAATCAATAAGAAGAAAATGAACCAATAGAAAAACATTGTCAAGGCTATTATCAGGCAATTCAAAGAAAATGAAATGCAACTGGCATCACATAACAAGTGACCAACTGCACTGAAAATTAATAAATGCTAATTACAGCAACATGCATTGTCTCCACCAGTGTGTCCCTCTAAGAGCAAACACCACACTCTTTTCAAAACACAAATCTGATTATGTCTCTCCCCTGTTCAAAGCTCTTCAAAGTTTTCCCCCTCCTCTCAAGAAAAGATCTACAGTGGGTCCTGTGTGGTCTAGGCCTGAACCCACCTCCCCTTTGTAGCTTCTTCCCACCTGGGTTTTCTTCCAGGACCCTTGTCCATGATGTAGTCCCTCTCTCTGCAGAGTTCTTTCCCTCTTCTCCTTTCCTCCCTCACCTAGTGAGTTTTTACTCATTCGGCAGGTTGCAGCTTAACTGTCCCTTCCTGGGGGAGATTTCCTGGCCACCCAGCCCATCCCCTAGTTAGATCAGCTCTCTCTTTTATATGCTCTCCTAACGATCATGTATTTCTCCTTTATAACACTTATAAAAGTGGTCATTTCATTTATTTATGTGATTATTAATTAATGTTTGTTTCCCCATCTGAGTGGTAAGCTCCATTGGGAAAGGGTTCTGGCATTGATTTGTTCTCTCATTGTATTCCCAGAACCTAACACACATGCTGAGCATATAGCAGGTGCTCAATAAACATTTTTGAGTGACTGAAGGAATGCAATAATTGTCTCCTCCCATGATTTTGGCAAATATTAGAAAGGTGCAAAGAGAATCAGGCATTTTCATACACTACTGGCAAGAAAAATCGTTGAAAGCCAATTTAAATTATGCTAAATAGGATGAATTTATCTATTAGCTATACTTGCAGATGTGCATGAGGATATGTGAACAAAGATGCTGCTTGCAGCATAGTTAGTAACAGCAAAAGCCAAGAAATAGCACACATATTCTTCATCAGAGAACAAGTCAGAAAAATCATGATATGTCCACAGAATGAATAATTTCAGAGACCAACGCTGATCCTAACGCAGATGTGGGAAGATCTCCAAGGTTGAATATGAAGTGAAAAAGCAAGTTGCCAATTGATCCATACAGTGTGAGCCCATGTGTGATTTTTTAAAATAATATGATATATATCCTTTCATTTGCATAGGAAGTTTCTGGACAAACAATAAGTGATTAATCACGGTAACTTCACGGGGAGGGGTTAGAGAGACATACTTTTCACCCTATAGTCTTCTGGACAATTTGAATTTATCCATGAATATGTATTACATTTTTAATATTATAAACTAGTTATTTTCAAGAAATAATTATTTAATAAGGGATCCCAAAACAAGTTCATTACCCCCACGTTACAAAGCTCCATCTTTTCCAATTATCTTCCTTTTTCAGTTATCTTGCAGTTCGAAGTTCCTTAACCCTGGACCTTCATTTTCTCTGCTGCCTTTGCCCATTTTCAGCATCATCGGTGACTTTTCAGCACTAATGGAGCTTCAGTTTAAAGGCATGTTTTCACAAAGTCAAAAATCCCTTTAAAATTCAAGCAAGCACTCCAGTGGTAGCCATGTAATAAATGCTCTTCTGTCTGCATTTGTGTACACCGAGGCTCGCCTGCATCAGGGTCCCTCCTGTGATTTCACATCCCTTCAAATGGCCCACATAAGGAGAGTCTATCGAAAGAGAAGATATCCATTCTAGGTCTGAATGGAGCTGGTTCTTCCTGATACCTCTCTTTAGTGCTTTGAATTAATTTTCAGGTTGAGCTGCCAAAAGCTATTTACTCCAGACATAAATATATACCTGAAGTAAAACAAATCTACCTGTACTAACCATATGGAGTAAACCAACACTGCGTCCAGGAGGAGAAAGGAATTACGTAACAGCACACTGCGGTGTAGTAGAGCTTGTTTCCACAACTCTACAAATAATAAGACCACCCCAGAGGCTGCCGTAAGTGAGCTGTGAAGGATACTGGATTTCCTCCAGTTCTGTTGGCCGTCTACCATCTGTGGGGTTGGTAACACCGCTAATGCGAGCATTAACGCAACGGAAGCCTCCTTCAGGTTACACCTTTCCCTGTGTGCTCCTCAAATACTGGACACTGTTGGGGTCGTGATTTGGCTCTTCATAGTTAGAATAACAAGAAGAACGTGTTTCCAGCCGTCTCGTCCCCTCTCTGTCCCGCCTCATCACCCTTGCCCACCCTCTGCACATCCTTGCAGCGGATGGTGGTGAGCCCACCTCCCTGGTCAAACAGGACCTGACCTAGCGGCTGGTCCCCCCACACTCTGATGCAAAAGAGCAGGACACAGAGAAAGCACAGGACAGATCCAGAGGGTGAGTCCTGTTGAAATACAAGACAACAGGACCAAAGTGGAGTCGCTTATGCTGAGCCCCGTGTCACCAAACGAGACTTATTTACAGTTTCGTCTCTCCCAGAAACAGAATCTTAAACCAGTTGATCAGGAATTGCCATATCAGCACTAGGGAGGTGATCTGCATGATAGACCCTGCCAGCCCCTAAAGGAAGTCACCTTGCCATCACCAACAGCTTTTTGCTTTGTATGACTTCCCTGTCCCTGCTCCCTTCTGCTTATAAAAGTCTTTCGTTTTCTACAGCTCCTCTGAGCTCCTTTCTATCTGCTAAAGGGGATGCTGCCTGTTTCAAATCGATTTTTGCTCGAATAAACTCTTAAAAATGTTTAATACACCTCAGCTTATCTTTTAACAGTTCCCACAGAAGCAAGAGGGCAAAGGACAGCTAAACCAGTGGCTGTTCCCTCCAGGGGTCCATGGTTTTCGGTCACCTCTGGCAGATAGAAGAGGAGGGTCCAGAGCTTCCATGGCCTGAATGGAGGGGCCCCTTCCTGTCCAGCCACAGCAGAGTATGTGGCCTACTGCCCCCTGAGGCCACTCTCTCCTCTGGACCCACTTCTGTCCCCATGGTTTCTTTCATTCCAAAATCATGGCACTCCCTTTAGGAGACCTTGTCCCACAACCTCATCCTTACTTGGCTAAGCCCTTCTCCTGCTCAAAGAAAGGGTCACTTCTTTGTGCTGCACACAAAAGGATGGTGGGAGATTGACCTAGATGTTGCTTCAGGTTTACCTTTACTAGTTCACTCGCTAAGCAAGTGGTTTTTCATCCAGATGTATGTGTCCCTTGCCCTCCACCCCTCCCAAAAGAAAAATCAAAATCTTCTCTTGGAATTGGGATTCTGAGAAGCAGGGGCATTCGCCCCAGGAGGGCCCTGTGAAATGTAGAATGAGAACTTGGGAAACCAGGAGGAGGAGAGGAGAAGGGAGGCCTCCACAGCCTTTCTCTGTGGACGCCTTAGGACCACTGACGGATCCGTGGCTCGGATCACTGAGAGCTGCGGTGTGCCAGTGCTGCGAGGCATGGGTTTGTTCTGGCAGCACCTTCTGGGAGTCCAGGTGAGAGAAACAGCCATCCAGGCCAGATGGTGAGAATGGGTCCTTTAAGAGCATAAAATAACATTAACTGTTTGCCCCCTTTACCTCAAAAATGTGGAGCCAAGGGGTCAAGAGCACAGAGCACAGAACCAGACAGATGTGGGTTCAAATCCCCTCTTTGCTGCTTACCTGCTGTGTAATCCTGAGGTCCCTTAAGCTCTCAAAGACTGTTTCTTCATCCATAACCTGGATGTGAGGAAATCTACTTTGCTGAACTGTTATGAAAAATAAATGAGATCATGTGTTCAACATACATAGCACAACATCTAGCTATCCTTTCCTTTCTGAAGCAAAAAAGTACAACCCCTCCCACCTCCTTCACTTTGGCTGCCAGGGAGCTCGGAGTCAAATCAAAAGCAACAAGGCAGGCCCTGCTATGGGTGCTCTTCCTGCCTTCTCTCCAAGTTGAATATATGTTGCTTTTTCTTATTTTCTTTGGACCTATATCTTTGTTGTTATATCTATACTGTTTTATTTTATGTGTTCCTGTTTTAAATTGTCTCTGTGCCTTTGTAGAAGAAGAATATAGAGTTTGATGAAACCAAATAGGGCATTGCCTGCCTGCCTATCAGGCTGCAACTTTGCTTGTGGGCTCAGCTGGGAGATGACCAACTTTAACTCAAAGATGACTGTATTCTTTAGCTCTTTCAGAATTCTAGGTTTAAAGCAACCTTTATTATCCTAATCCACAGAAGGTACGTCACCTGCAAAATCACTTGGAATCCTTTAAGGGTGAAAAACAGAAAAACCAGGGCTGTGTCCCCAACATGTCCCAGTCTGGGATAGAATAGTTATCTCAAGTGTCCTGTGTTCCCAGGGGGCATCAGCCACTCAGCCAGTAAGTCACGCCTGGCCTATTCCATCCCCGTGGCTCTCAGCAGAGTTGAGCTTGACAGAGTCTGCCCAGTGACAATGTGGTACATCAGAAGGACAGAATTAGCCAGGAGACGTCACCTGCCAGAGTTGCCAGTGTGTCCCAAGAGGGCATCCTGCCAGGGGGCTGGAACACACCGCCCACAGGACTGGGGGCCCTGGGGAGATTGCTCACTCCACTGGAGGGGCAGACAGGCCTAATGAGTGGAGAACACCAACGAGGGGTTTCTGCCTTGGCCTCCTGTCATGAGAAGAACAAATGCCAGCGTGGAACCCTGACAAGCAGCTATGAAGAGGGAGTGCCCTCCAGTGAGGGTTTGGGGACCCAGGAGCCTGCATGCCATTTGCTGAAGCAGGGAAGCCAACCACACCCTGAGAAAGCAAGAAGGTGGCAGTGGCGTCCCAGCACGGCCAGGGCACAAGATACCTCGAGGGAGTTCTCATTTCTAGAACACCTACTAAATGCCAGACTGTGCTGGGGGCGTTTAAGGCCCGTGGGAAGTCCATGTTGTCCACTTGGCTGCTGCCACGGTTCCTCCTCCACTGAGCCTCCCCGTCTGTCTTCGGGCAAACAAATCAATGCCAACAGGCGTTCTCGGTTCAAAGCTCGGGACCCGAAGTTCCACCCAAGGTTCACTCTTCAGCTCCAAGTACAGTAAACCCTACAGGACCGAATCATGAATTGTGTTGCTCAGCTATGAATTTCTTCTATATATTGAGCCCAAGAGTCCAAGACAGTCGCTTCTTTCTTCACAGCATCTGGGACTGGGGGCATGGCGTGGGGACGACGGGGGAGGTTGTGCAGTGCTGGGTCTTATCCAGGCTCCCTGTCACCCCGCAGGCTGGGGCTCACCGTCACCACCTCCTCCCTGGCCTTCCTGTCAGCAGTCTCGCCAGCTCAGCTCATAGTCCGCTCTCCTCCTTCATTGTCACCCCAGAATGTCTCATTCTCTATCGATCAAGCCCACATTCTCAGCTGCTTTACAGAATTTCAAAATCTGTTCAGATTTACTTCCTAGGTCTCATTTTAATCTACCACTTGAGTCAAACCCGATCCGTTACCCTCCCTCAGATGTCCCTGACTACCTCAACAAACACTGAGTAAGCAACCTCTCAGGGCATTGCATTGTCCTAGGTCTGGGAGAAACAGAGAAAAAAAATCTGTAGGCCTGGGCCCTCAGTAAACTCACAGTCAATGGTGGAGAGGAAAAATACCCCGTGTGTGTCATCACCTTGTCACATGACCTGGAAAAGCCTCAGGTGCTCACCTATTAAGTGGGGGTAAGCCCTGTTCTTACCCACCTGAATACAAATCCCCCCTTTCATGAACAGAACACTTTATTCCCCTCCCCATTCTTAGCCGTGTGATTTGATGAGGTTGAAACCCACCCTCAGCTCCACGGAGGGTCCCGGAGTCAGTCAGGGAATCCCGTGCCTTTGGACATGGAGAATTGGTTCAAGGATGGACGCATAAACTAGTAGAGCCAAGGACACACAAAGAGACCTTCCTGGGGCTTGTGGGAAAGGCGACAATCTCTCCTTGTTCTAAATCTGCTGGAAGAGACCCCCTCTCTTCCACTGGATGAAACATATGAGTTCTTAAGGATTAGAACTCCAGCAACTGTTTTGAAACTACAGGATTTTCTGAGCTTCCAGGAGCATTCAGCATAAACTTGAAGATGAAGCCTACGCCAGGGAGACAGAGCAGGGACAAGAAGAGTACCTGGCCCTCAGGGATGCCTTTTGAGCCCTAGATCGAGTCTCACCTGAATAAGTACTACCTCTGAGCATATCAGTACATGAAAGAGCCAGTAAATCCCCTTTACAGACCCAGCCCGTTGGAGTATTATATGTCACATGCAATCAGACGCTCTAACTGACGTACTCCCTCACAGAGGTGTGGTGTGAATTAAATGAGGAAAAGCTCTCTGAAATGCACGGAAAGCTCTCCACGCCCTAGGTAGCGTTATGCAGCAGGAAGGACTCAGCAGCTGCCCAATAAACACTTTTGTACCTTAAGGCCTGATCACCCCTGCAGAGAAATTATCTCTGAGCCTGAGGTGTCTCTTTGAACCAGAAGTTTCTGTAACAGCTGCTATTGAAAGCTACCGGAGACCACAGTGATCAGGCAAGTCACAGCTGCGGGTGTCCCACAGGCCACTGGACTGTGACGATTCCCAAGCCCTTGTCTGATGGAAGGAGGTGCTTCTCTGCAGGTCTGGGAACCGAGCTGCAGTCTCAGGACAGCAATCCTGGAAACTGAACATAATCCCAGTAAATGACCAGAGCAAGGGAGAAGCTGTTGGTGGAGGGATGTCAGTTAGAGAGAAAACAAGGGGATTTTGCCCTGGGGGACAAAATTTTATGCACACATACACTCAGAGAACCAAAGATCTTTAAGTCTCTTCACTTCATGAGTGATTGCCAAAACACGATCAGTCTCTTTGCCTGAAAAGACAACCCCATCAGCACTGTTATTTCATGTTCAGGATGCGTCTCCAAATAAGTGTTATCAACACGTTGACATACTTGATTCTGAGAAAATGGCTTCCTGTGTGTTAGGAGATCACAGCCTCCCTGAGGTGCCTGGCACCTGCTGCTCTCTTCTCCACAGAGGGTCAGAGGCAGCACAGCCGTGAGGACCACCCTGACTGCCCACGCTTCTAGGACCCCTTGGCTTGGTCCTCTCAGTGCAGGGGAAGCCCTGGAACTGCTCCAGGCCATACAAGGTGGGAGGAGAAGACCGGGGGACCTATGGTGGCCAAGAAAGGGCCCACCCCAACCCAGGCAAGTGTGCCCTCTGAGACGTCCCTGCAGACACGGAGCCCCCTTCTGAGTCTGCTCAGGTGTCCAAGCTGGCCCGGACAGGGGGGTGGTCTCCAAGGTCCTCTTTCAGTTTGGACTACACAGGGGAACCAACTACAGCATGTAACCTGCTCCCCTTCTCTTGGAGCCTCAGCTTCCTTAGAGACCACCCGAGCCTGCCCCACCCCAGGACGCAAACACGCGGTGGCTACACACCCAGGCACAGCTCCTGAGCACAAACTGTCTTTGTTTCATTGTAGCTCTGCCAAGGATGATGGGATACTTTGCCCTTTTGTACAAATTCATAGGCCTTAGTAATAGGAAACTCTGAGTTTGGGCTACATAATAGGATTTTATTTTTCTAATGACACTGTGAGTTTTGTGGATAGTGTTTCTTTGCTTTGGCTGCTAGGAAGTTCAGAGCCAAATTTGTAACGACCTCTAATACTCACCCAAAACTCTAGGACCAGCATTTGAGGACCAGCCTGGCCCTGGATTTATCTTGTTTGTACATCCTCATCTTGCCATGACTTCAACTTCTTCATCTTTTTTTGTCTAGTTGAGTGTATATATATATATATATATACACACACACACACACACACACACACACACATACATACATACATAGACTACTTCACAGTCTTCTTGGAAGGAGACAGAACAGATCAAAAGGAGCAAATCTCTTTAATCATGTGTCTTAAGATACAACCTTAGGACAAAATGGGAACTATAGTAAGGAAGGACTAATGCCTCAAAACTTTGGGACAGTTTCACCAGGTTCCCTGTTCAAAAGTCCCAAGCATCTCAAAGATAATTTTATACAGGTTGAACAACCAAAGAGTCACTTTGGAGGTTATTTATAAACATGGGTGATTCTTGATGGAAATTAAGTCATATATTTTAGAGAAGTCAGAGAAGATTCAGAGACTAATTCAGAAAGTACTTGGAAATGAGCAGACAACCAAGAAGTGGAAACCCCATGAATATGGAAAGGACATGCCCACTGGCTGTGTAATAATTAGCCACCTTCAGACCAGGGACTGGAGCATGAAGCAAAATACTGTGCAGCATAATTTACTGACACCTGAGCCAAGGTCATCCCTGGGTGCACTGTTCACGGGATTTAAACCAGTTCATAAATGGTAGTTAATGGCCCATATCAAGGAGAGCCTCTGCATAGCTAACGGCTGTGGGAGACATTTTAGAATATGTGTCCATTCAAAGTTACATGTACGTAGGAATCTGTGATAGAGCACCAGCCGTACAGCCAAAACTCCAGGAAATGTTTCAGTCCCTGCTGTGCCAAGCATTTCTGAGCACCTAGTGCATACACAGCTCTGTGTCCCTATTTCCCTCTCTGTCGGGTGACTCAAGTACCATCTGCTCTACCTGCTTCCAGAACTGTGATGAACATCAAGGGATGTACTAGTGTAGGGGAGCCAGCCCTGTGCATGGTAATATTGTTGCGTCTTCTGGAAAGACAAACATTCTGCATATTCCAAGTCTCCTGAAGCTCTTTAGTAAAGTGACCGAAGAGGCTGAGTGACTGAAGAGTGAAGAAGCAAGATGAGGTGTGCCACTGAACCAGACCCATGCCTGGAGGAAAGGGCGTCCAAAGCATAGTCTCAAGAAGTTTGTATTGTACTTGAAGAAATGAAATTACTAATCCCTCCTTTTGCTTTTGAGGAAACTGAGGCACAGGGGTCACATGACTTATCCAAAATCAAACAGCTTGTTAGTGACAGAATCGGGACCAGAATCCAGGGCCCGTGGCTATTTGGGGTGCAACAGATGCTGTCAGTGCCCCACTTACCTCCTTCAAATCCCACAATTTTAGGTGCTCCAAATAGCTACCAACTGCCAGCATCCACACCTCTCTATCTGAATGCTTTTCTGGAACCATGGACGGCTGCTTGCCTCTCATTATTCATGAAAGTCCCTGGACTGATGATACTAACTGAGGGCACTGTGCTAAGTGAGATAAGTCAGACAAAGATGAATACCATATGATCTCGCTTACCTGCAGAATCTTAAAAAAAACTCAAAAAACAAAAAACCGAGCTGATAGATACAGAGGACAGATTGGTGGTTGCCAGAGGTCAGGTTTAGGGGATGGGTGAAATGGGTAAAAGGAGTAAAAATGACAAACTTCCAGTTATAAAATAAATTAATCACAGGGATGTAATATACAGCATGGTGATTATAGTTAATAATACTGTATATTGTATAATAATAATATTGTATATTTGAAAGTTGCTAAGAGAGTAGATCTTAAAAGTTCACACACAAGAAAAAAGTTTTGACTCTGTATCGTGATGGATTTTAAGTAGGCTTATTGTGGTGATCATTTCACAAAATATACAAATATCGAATCATTGCATTATACACCTGAAACTAATATAATGTTATATGTCAATTATATCGCAGTACAAAAAGAAACTACTAGAACATAGAAATAATAGGCAGGCAATATGACTTAGTGGAAAGAAAGTGGGCTTTGCGGTCCGCAGACCTAGATCTCAGTCTGGTCCACTGCCTATTAGCTGTTGACCTGGCGACTCCTTTCACTGCGTCTCTCAACGTTAGGTACACTTCACGCTATCTAGGGGGTAACTTGCTTATAGAAAGTAAGTCAGGGAAAGAGTCCCTCCTTCCTGGAGGAGGTGACTCTAACTCAGTCTTACCTGTATTTTCACAACGATGGAATCACAGGAGAGGACAGTTTTATTCCTGAGGCAAAACCACAGATCTCTGCTTGGTTTAGTGCACAGGAGCCCAACCTGGGACATCACTGAGCAGGCTTTCCCAGCCTGTTTCCTCTGGGGGCACCTGCTGGCCAGGCCTTGGGCCACCTGGCATATCACCCCTTTCCTGCACTGTCCTCACACGTGCACCGTCCACAGCCTAGGCTCACACCCACAACCACACCAGCTTCTCTCTGCAGCCTGGGCTACAGGGAGTTTGGGAGTTTGGGACTCTGGACCACCATGACCTTGGACAGCTCTGTTGCTTGAAAGGATTCAGCGTATAGACCCTCCACTCAGAAAGAGCCCCTGACCCTGGCCTAGCTGCTTCCAGCCCACCCCATGCAGCACCACTGTATCCTATCCAATCCGTCCTCCCCTCACTCTCACTTCATCATGTTGGTGCCCTCCCCAGGGTGGGCCTTGTCATTTCCAGGGGAAGAAAGGTCTATAACAAAAAATTAAAATACAAAATCACTGAGTATGTGACTGAGTGAAAATACAACCTATGGGAGGTGCCATTATGGAAAATAGAATTAGATCTACCAGGGTGGCCTGGGAAGAACCCAGACCCAGGCCCCAGAAGATGATTAGGAGCTCACCAGCTATACGTGGGAGAGCGTTATTGCTGACGGAGGGAATAGCAGGGCAAAGGCCTGGAGGTGGGGAAAAGAGAGCATGTTTAGGGAACCACAGGTCGGGTGATACAGCTAGAAAGCAGGTCCCAAGTGAGATGCAAGATCCGTGAGATTTGGACAACTGGTGGGCCCTCCAATTTGGTGTGAAGAACTGAGCTGTATGCCACCATAGTTCCCTGGGGAAAATCAAAACTCTCTAAGCACAAGCATCCCAAACCCAAACAAGACAGTAAATCAAAAAACCAGATATCAAGCAAAAAGCTTCGCTTGAATTAAGCCCACTGTATTTGGCATAATGTAACTGGCCATTCCCCTCTAGGGGTTAACATCCCAGGTTTGTGTCCTCTCCCCCAGAAAACATAGCTGAACCAAGACTATGGAGAATTGCCCAGGCTGGGATGAGTATCTGTGATGGGGTGATGGGCTGCCACGGTCATGGCAGGGTGAACCCCAGAGGTCAAACCCTGGATGGAGTGGGAGGTCACAGCTATTGGATCAGGCCAGTTTGCACCGTCAGTCCAGGGAAGTTCATGAATAATGAGAGGCAAGGGTTGAACTCAAGGGAGAGGATTTCAGAGCCCTGAGATGGGTGGACAGTGGGAGGGCCGGAGAAAGGTGGTCAGCATGAATCCTGGAGGCCAGGTGGGAAGGAACCCCAAGGCAAGGTGAAGTGGATGAGCACACCTGGCGATATAGCAGTGCTGAGCGAGTCCAGGCCTGAGGGGCACCTCACGAACAAACAAGTGCTCCCCCCGGGCCCTGGAAGGACTGGCCTTCAGGTGGCTGACCCTGGGTATGTTTCCACTCCCCTCCTCTCCATGCACTGGCTCCCAGCTCCTTGGGTTCAGGGCCGTCTTCTCCACCCCGAACATGCGGCTCTCGGTGCCAAGCACTCAGCAGGCATTCGGCTGGGGTGTGTGGAGTGGATCCCTTCAGCTTCGGGCTCTGAGACTCAAAGATGTGTTCGCATAAGGACAGCCACTGTCCAGGTGGCTGGAGTGTGACTCAGCCCCGTACCCACTTCACCATAAATCCTTCTGTTGGACTCACAGCCTTGAAAAGGGCTTGGCCGTGTGAAGGTGGAAATATATTAATACAAGGTCTAAACTAATTGGGTCTAATAAACACAGCCTTGGGTTCCCCTTACTGCCTCCTCTCCACTGACCTAATAATTATAATTTATGTGACAGGAAAAGTGCACAGAGTCTGAAGGCTTTATTTTGCTGTGTTTAAACAAAACACCCACAGGTCATACCAATGAGAAAATGTTATTTCCCCTACTGGGTTACACCACAGAAGGCTGAGGATAAAAATCCTATTCAAAGAGATTGTCCCACCCAGTCACTCATGTTTTCTTGGGTGCAGGCAGGAGTGGGAGACAGGGACACATAGGCAGGACATTCATGCTGATGTGGGGGATCAGAATTGGCCACCCCAAAATGTATCTCTGGCTTGATTTTTTTTTTCCTGAGGAAGATTAGCCCTGAGCTAACATCTGTGCCAATCCTCCTCTACTTTATATGTGGGTCACCACCACAGGGTAGCTGATGAGTGGTATAGGTCCACGCCCAGGTCCAAACCTGTGAACCCAGGCTACTGAGGTGGAAGACACCGACCTTAACCATTACGCCACGGGGCTGGCCCCCAGCTTGATTATTTTTAAGAACAAAAGACTCTGAAAGAAACTTTGACCTTCTCCCTAACTCCTTAAAAGAATTTAAGATAGAAGGCCTGTCCCAGGACAAGCCATCACCATAGATAACTCCAAGTATTGGTAGACTAGGAGGGTCCTCGCTAAGCCCATTTTTGTCAAAGTTCTGTCTCTCGGGTTATGTTGTCTGTAGTTGGCCCATTTGCATTTCCATCTCTATGTAAATTGCCTTCCTCCCCTTTGAAGTCCCAAACCACTACCCCCAACACCCTCCTTTGTCCTTGGCTGAAGATGGTAGTTAAGGTGGTGGCTTTGGCCATTTTGGCAAGTTACTCAGTTTTCCTGGGTTTCTCCCATGTATACATGTTATTAAACTTTGATTTTCTCCTGTTATTCTGTCTCATGTCAACTTAATTCTTAGACCAGCCAGAAGGACCCAGAGGGTAGAGGAATTGTCTTCCTCCCCTACACCGGCTTCCCTCTCAGGTTTGCCCTATCAAGAAAGGGATGGACACAGATCAGGTGTCCAACTGCAGAGAGGAGGTAAAAAGTGTATTTAAAACCCAAACTGATGGTGGCTGCTTTTGCCTTTTGCAGGCAGCATGACTCATTTTTATCATAGGATGATAGGGTTGAACTCTTCCTGCTTCAGTTCCAGCTGAGCACCAAAACAATGGATGTCCAACACCAGCTGCCCTTGAGAGACCACCAAATGCAGAATTTATAAAGTCGGATGAGAATCTCATCCACAGCTTGAGAATTCCCTCACCCTCTCCATGAATATGAAAAGGCATCATATCTTTAGTGCAAAATGTGCTGTGAAGCCCACCTCCAGTCCACAGAGTGAGGTGCAGGGGTGGAGAGGAAAGACATCACAAAGGCTCCACGGGTCTTCATGGAGAGTTCAGCATGTGGCCCCAGCAGCTAGATGGTGGGGAGGGCTGGGCTCCAGCTCCCACCTGGGAAATCTAGTGGTCCCAGGTGGGCGAAGAGAGTACTGCTAAGACAAGATCAGCCTGCCCTCCCAGAGACCAGAGGATGTGCGAGTGCTTCCCAAGGACCAAGGTGGGCCCCATGGGAAAGAAATCCAGCTGGGATGTCTTTGGACCATTAGGGCCACCTAGAGGGCTGGGGAGATCTCTGCAGCAAGAAGTCGGAGGTAAGACAACATTACTTGATGCTACAGGTGGTGTCTCAAGCCACCACCCAGAATAGAGAAGCATAGGCCTGCTCAAAGGAACCAGAGTCAAGGGACGCACTGGGGAAGCTCTGAACGGGCTTGCAGGTTCCAGCACGAGTCAGCTCTATGCATCCACCAGGCCCAGAGGGCAGGAAGCTTTCAGCAGAGCCAGCTGGAGTGAGATGGATCCCTCCCTCCACCAGCACCTCCACCTTCCTGTTCCTGAGGGTCTGAAATGGACTGGAATCTGGAGAGGTGGAGAAATTAAGAGAAAGCCACTTATGTCCCCTGAAGCTGTGTCAAGCTGGGAGAGAGGGGAACAAGTGCTGCCAAATTGAGTTACTCATTCTTGGACTGGAGATTCTTACTACAGAACTAAGATATAAACATCCATACTATGGTCTGGTACCCAAGCAAAGAAGCCGTGGGCCTGATAGAGTTTCACCCAGGGGCAGAGCAAAATCATCAATCATCACCACTGAGCAACCTTTAAAGGGAGCAGGAGACAAAGACAAGGCTGCATTTGGTCACAGCCCAGCAGCCAAGCATTCCGTGTACTGGTTATAATATGAATGGGGACAAAACGTCTGCTCCCCTTGCAGAGACTGAAAGCAGGGAGATGTCCTCCAAAATCCATGCTCCCCTCTGCCACGGATGCAGAACTGTCACTGGGCACAAGGCCACAGAGAGGCTCTATCGCCAGGCTCTGTGTGACTGGAGGAGCCTTGTAACCAGGCTCCCGTAAAGGGGATGTGAGCAGCAGTGATGTGTGCAGCCTCCAGGTCTGCTCCTGTGGTTAGTGGGCATGGATTCTTCCATGCTCCCTGCCTTCTCACTGACAATTACCCGGGCCAGGGCTGGGGCACTCGATGGAGGGAACTTAGGTCCCTGAATTAGTTCATGGAGTGGAGCTGGACTACCCATCCCCAGACCCGTTATGAGAGAGAGAAACATGTTTCTCTCTTTTTGAGGCATTGCATTGTCACTGTGTTATAGCAGCTTTTCGAATCCAAGAGGGAAGCTGTGAAATCTGGAGTAACGTCTGTTCTCTAGCACATCAAGGAAATGTTGGATTTGCAAAAGAAGGTCCAGAGTTGAGTTCCTGATTAGAAACAGCTAAATTGCTCTGTACAATAAAGTAGGAGTATTTTCTGGCATTGCTAGAGAGGGGAACACAGTAAGCAGCTGGATTTTGAGTTGTTGGAAATGCTGAAGAGCATTTTTTAAGAAAAACAAGTCTAATATTCAGTATCAAATTAACCATTATACGAAGCTCAGTGTAATCCCCCACGATATGACTTCTGAGTCCTCAGTAAAAAGTCTACCACACAGAGCTGCTTCGTGTGTGTGGTTGTTTTGTTTTGCTTAGGCTACATTAGGACAATTTGGAAATATAATAAATTATGGAAGTTTTCAAATATATATGAGGAAAAGTAACAAATCCCCACGTAGTCATCACCCAGTTTCAACAATCATCAACTCATGGACAGTCTTCTTTCATCTCTACCCTCACCCAGTTTTTCCCTCTCTAGGCTATTTGAAGCAAATCCCTCTTGACGGAAGTGCTCGACACCACTTATGAACTAGTCTTGCCGAAAGAAATAAAACCATAATGCGATCAACCCATTCAATAGTTCGATTTCTTTTGGCAAGACTACTTCATCATCGATGTTGAAAACTTCCACTGGGAGACGTGTAATATCCAACTGTCTCTCATTTTATGGTACCAATACCATTGATGATCATTGCCTACATCAATATTTCATTAAAGGTGGCAAAATAGTGGTATTCTAATTTTATTGTTCCTTCTGTATCTATTAGCTTCTATAAAGAGAAACTTCCCCTTGTCAACTATTTGGTTACTCTGAGGCTCAGTTAGAATAGCAAAGGCAGACTAAAGAAAGAACTTTCGTTTTCCCTTTATTTGCCATCTTTCAAAATAATGATTGATTTCTCTAGAATCCAAAGGTTATAAATGAAGTCTTTTTTATTATTATTATCATAATCATTATGGACTCTTGTATCTAAACGTATTTAATGTATTCAATATAGTGCAGTTATTATTTTTATTGAGGGTCAAATTGCCCTACATTTAACCAGTAGGAGCCCTTTTGACATGACCCAATAGTCTTAGAGAGTTTGCTTACATGGAAGGGAATAAGTAAGACAGACCTGGGGGCTGCCCGGTGGCGCAGCGCTTTAGTTCGTGCTTTGGCAGCCCAGGGTTTGCCGGTTCGGATCCCGGGTGCCAGCCAACGCACTGCTTGTCAGCCATGCTATGGCAGCATCCCATATAAAGTCAAGGAAGATGGGCATGGATGTTAGCCCAGGGCCAGTCTTCCTCAGCAAAAAAGAGGAGGATTGGCAATGGATGTTAGCTCAGGGCCGGTCTTCCTCACACAAAAAAATAAATAAATAAGACAGATCTGCTTCACATGTTTGGGTCAAGGCCGGGGCAGAAATAATGGAGTAGTTTCAAAAAGCACAGCAGAAAATGATAATTTGGCAAAGCCAGAATCCTAGCCAGAAATAACTAAAAACAAGTGTAAACAGGAATTCACAAAAACCTTGGTGAAAGCATTAGACCTCCCACAGGACGTGAGACAGAAGATAATTCTTCCCCAGATAATACAGGGAAAGGTGCCCACCTCCAACATCTGGTTTACACAGCGTGACTGTGGCAGTGGGTGATGTTCCTCTTCCAGGTTTTGCCCATGCTTCTTACCAGCACCTTTGCCCTCTTGGTGTGTCCTCTGGTATCTCAAACTCAAGTGCCCACCACCTCAAACTCCTCGTCTAACATCTCTTCCAGATAGCATCCAGGACACTCATTCTCGGTGAAGTGTACACATGTTGATCCTAACTTGTTTTACAATCTAGCTTAATTAATTAGTTTTCCCTGACAACTCTACTAAATAGCCAAAACAAATAGTAACCCTTTGTGAAAAGTTGACGTAAGTGGAGCCATTTTAAAAAGAACCGGAGTAGCCATTGCAGAGGAACTGCCTGCACATCTTACTCCTTGAAGCTTTGGACTGGGCCAAATCAGTGTTGTCTTCCCGGCAATTGTTTGTAAAGCTAGCGGGAAAGCAGACACCCCCGACCACAAAGACTGATGACTCTGGTCTTTCTGAAGATAGAATCGGTAGCCAATCAATGTTTAGCCAAGACTAGCTCTTTGCCTCCAACCCCAATTAAAATTCTCTGTAATGCAACCTTCCTTCTTTTAAAAGCCCCTTTTACTCCCTAGAGGGACACTATTTGGGTTTCTACCTGAATCTGTGCTCCCCAAATTGCAATTCTTTGATCCCAAATAAACACTTTGCCTCTTAAACTGTTTTCTGTTTTTGAAGGTTGAAACTTTCAAGGAAACAGGACTTTCCAAGCAGGCTGGCAAAATGGCAAAGCTAAGAATCATTCCCGCTGGATTCTAGTCCAGGGCTGCCAACAATTAACTGCATATCGTGGAAGAGCACTTCTTCTCTGTGGGCCTGTTTCTCTAGGTGAATGCAAAATACCAACAACCATTCTATAGATATGAGAAATAAGGTGAGTTTACTTGAGCCAGAGTGAGTATTACAACCCAGGAAGGCCTTAGAAAGCATTCCAGAGAAGCATGGTTTTCAATACAGTCATATCTTTTTAGAACAAAGAATATACATTAAACACACCCAGGATACATTTTCAAAGTTTTAAAGAGGTATTTAGTTGTGAATTAGCAGGTCAACATGACCCTGATGCTGGGAAAGGGACTATTACAGGTGTTACCAATGGGGCACAGGAGGGGAAGAACGCATTCGTATCTTAAGAGAGAGCATTCTTTAATGGTTAAAGCAGAAGTACAACGTATGTTTGATAGGCCGTAAGTCAGGCTTCTTTAGTTCAAGCTGAATCAGTTTTGAACCCAAATAGTTACCCCATACACCTCAATATGTGAAAATCTCTTGTCACCCATCTATCTAAAGGAATTAGAGTCATGGTGTCAAATGTGCTTTTCACTTGGGACATTCTGTGATGTTGGTGAAAAGAGTTTGAGAGGTTAACAAGCATTATGTAAGTAGATATACTTATCTACACAACATCATTTGATTTATTTTTTTAAGATGAAGTACTGGAAAATTTAGAGAGGATTCTTTAGGTAACTAAGAGGTTATGAATTTGTTACCGAGCCCCAGGGGACCAGTGATCTGGAAGTGAGTGCTTTTGCCTGGAGCCACCCACACCAACGGAAGGAGATCGGGTTCAGAATAGCAGAGCAGAAACACTATTCATTGATCAATGAATGGAGGAGGCAGAGCTCGTGCACTAAAATACCTTCTCTCCTAAAGGAAGGTGAGCAGGGTTCTCATGGGATGTGAAGGGGGAAGGGTCTCTGCTTCACGGCTCGGGGCGGCACAGGGCATTTGGGACATGCGCAGAGCTTCCCTTCTTGCACACGGCACCTTTTGCACACATTTCCTTTTGCACATGGCACCCCATCGCCAACTTGGATCTCTCTGGTTTGGACTGGTTCTGCTGTTTGGCCACCTGGCAGCATTCTGCCTTGGTTCCTATAAGCAAGCACAACTTAAGAACAAAGCATTAAGCATGGAAAATGTTTTAGGGACTTCCCTGGGTGACAAATTGAATATACATTCTGTAGACCACCAGGAAGGAATTTTTGAATCTAAATTAAAGCATTTGATAACCAAAATACTGGTCCATTAACATGCAAAAGTCCTTTAAGATACAGGCTTGCTCAATGGAAACATTATGGAATGGCTTAAATAGGACTTGTTTTGATTAAGTTAATCATTTGCTTCCCACTTATATCTTCTTGGCAAAATTTCAGTTCTTTGGGTTGTCTCTTATCTTCGGGGATCCAAACACAAAAGTGATGGTATTTTTTCATAAATAGATTGGTAGTAAATGACCAGACATTAGCCCCTTTCCCCAGGGCTTGCCCAGAAACAGACTACTCCACAAATCATTTAATAAGTATTTTTTGTGCTCTGCCCAAGTTCTCAGCCCTGGATGTCCTGGAGACCCAGAAGATGAAATATGTCTGACCTCAAATAGCTTACAACCCAGTTGAAGGTAGAAGATAAATAAATGCAGAGGTCACAGCAGCACACAAAACGAGATGGGTTAGACTGAAATCTTGAACTCCGTGAGACTGGCCTTGATTGCATCCAGTCATTCAAGAAGGGAGCAGGCAGAGACGGCCCGACCACCATGGCAGGCTCCATGGAAAAGTGAATAAAAGCCAGGAGACTTTTTATCTTTTCTCAACATGGAAACACCTATTTCTAAGATTACTTGACTATATGGGTATGGATTTATTTCTGGGCTCTCTATTCTATCCCACTGGTCTGTGTGTCTGTCTTTATGCCAGTACCATATTGTTTTGATTATCTAGTTTTGTAATATTTTTTTATAATTATTTATTTATTTTATTGAGATATAATTGACATATAACATTATATTAGTTTCAGGTGTACAACATAATGATTTGATATTTGTATATGTCACAAAATACGTCTAGCTAACATTCATCACCATACATAGTTACAATTTTTTTCCTTGTAATGAGAACTTTTAAGATCTACTCTCTTAGCAAATTTCAAATATGCTATGCAGTATTATTAACTATAGTCACCATACTGTATATTACATCCCCATGACATTTATTTTGTAACTGGAAGTTTGTACCTTTTGACCTCCTTCACCCATTTCACCCACCCCCAAACCCTGCCTCTGGCAACCACCAATCTGTTCTCTGTTATCTATCACCTCGCTTTTTTGTTTTTGTTTTTGTTTTTAGATTCCACATATAAGTGAGATCATACAGTACTTGTCTTTCTCTGTCTGACTTATTTCACTTAGCATAATTCCCTCAAGGGCCATCCATGCTGTAGCAAATGATAAGATTTCATTCTTTTTCATGGCTGAAAAACATTTCATTGTATATATATAGATATATATATAGATATAGTGTGTGTGTGTGTATATATATATATATACACCACATTTTCTTTATCCATTCATCCGTCAATGGACACTTACGTTGCTTCCATATCTTGGCTATTGTAAATAATGCTGCAATGAACACGAGGGCGCAGATATCTTTTCAAGTTATAGTTTTCATTCTCTTTGGATAAATACCTAGAAGTGGAATTGCTGGATCATATGGTAGTTTTATTTTTAATTTTTTGAGGAACTTCTATACTGGTTTTCATGGTGGCTGCATCATTTATATTCCCACCAACAGTACACAAGTGTTCCCTTTTCTCCACACCCTCACCAACACTTGTTATTTCTTGTCTTTTTGATAACAGACATTCCAACAGGGGTGAGGTGATATTTCATTGTGGTTTTAATTTGCATTTCCCTGATGATTGGTGATATTGAACACCTGTTGGCCATCCATATGTCTTCTTTGGAAAAATGTCTATTTAGGTTTTCTGTCCATTTTTTAATTGGATTGTTTGGGGTTTTTTGCTATTGAATTGTGGGTGTTCTTTATATATTTTGGATATTAACCCCTTATCAGGTACATGATTTGCAATTATTTTCTCCCATTTGGTAGGTTGACTTTTCCTTTTGTTGATGATTTCCTTTGCTGTGCAAAAGCTTTTTAGTTTGATGTGGTCCCACTTGTTTATTTCTTGATTTTGTTGACTTTACTTTGGGTGTCAAATCCAAAAATACATTGTCAAGACTGATGTCAATGAGCTTACCACCTATGTTTTCTTCTAGGAGTCTTATGCTTCCAGGTCTTATATTCAAGTCATTAATCCATTTTGAATTAGTTTTTGTGTATGGTATAAGATAGTGGTCTGGTTTCATTCTGTTGCATGTGGCTGTCCAGTTTTCCCCACATCATTTGTTGAAGAAACCATCCTTTCCCCATTGTATATTCTTGGCTCCTTTGTCATAAATTAATTGACCATATATGCATGGGTTTATTCTGGGCTTTTTATTCTGTTCAGATGTATATATCTGTTTTTCTGCCATACTGTTTTGATTATTATAGTTTATTTTGTTATAGTTTATTTATTATAGTTTTGTAATATAGTTTGAAAGCAGAAAGCATGATGCTTCCAGCTTTGTTCTTTTTTCTCAAGATTACTTTGGTTATTCAGGGTCCTTTGTGATTCCACATGAATTTTAGGATTGTTTTTTCCATTTCTATAAAAAATGCCATTGAGATTTTAATAGGGATTGCATTGAATCTGTAGATCATTTTGGGTAGTATGGACATTTTAACAATATTAAGTTTTCCAATTCATGAACATGGAATATCTTTCCACTTATTTATGTCTTCTTTAATTTCCCTCCTTTCTATCTTGTGAAGATACATTTGATTTTGTTTGAACATTGGGAACCCAACTGATTTCAGAGTTCCCTTTCCAGCTCCAGGGGATAAATATGGACTAGTATAGTTCAACCTGGTAATTCCATTATTCGTGCTAGAGACTGGTTAGGCTTGGGTATGATTCACTCCTGTCAATTAGCATAAGGGAATTCTGCTAGGCTGCTTTAAGAAAAAGTTCTTCTTCTTGATAAAAGAGAAACACAAGAAGAGATAGTTTTTCCTGACTTTGGACATTGCCATGTGAGGAAAGGAAGCCTGGGCTGGCTGCAGCCATCTTACAGCCTTTAGAGAAAGTCAAAAAAATTGTTGACTAGGAAACTAGAACCCTGACATTCTTGAGCTGGCAAACTAACCAACCTTGGAATCAACCATGTTCAGACTTCCTGTTACACGACATAATAAACGGTCTTAATGTTTAAGACACTTTTGATTGGGTATCTTGTTACCTGTAGCAGCAAGCATCTTAAAACACCAAGTTTTCTACACATAAATATACACAATTATTCATAAATGGAAACATATTGTATAAAGTGCTGTGTGACCTGCTTTGTTTCTTTTTTCAATGTGTCATGGAGATCTCTCCATGTGATTATAGAAAGGCTTACCTCATCCTTTTAAGTCATATACATCTGAAATGTTGCAATGACGTTGCTAAAAACGAAAGGCTCCCATTCCATTTCAGAGTGAGGTAGAGCAAACACACTACGCTGTGTCTCTCCCATCGAATGAAGCTATAAAACCTGGAAAGAATGCATGGAGCAGTTTTTTGAGGACTGTAAAAAGTAAATAGTAGCAGGGGAATTAGGGAAGACCAGAATTCAAAGTAACACCAAATTGGAGATGTTTCCCATTTTTCCTCCAGTTCCCCTCAATCTACACTCAAAAAATCCAGAGGTGGGCATCAGAACATGGATAGAGAGAGCACCAGGCAAAGTCCTCTAGTTCTGGATTAAAGAGCAGGAAAGGGGTCCCCTAATGCTCAGAGAGAGTGGGGTAAATCTCCAAGTTTCTTATTTCTTTTTTTTTTTTTCCTCCATTCTCCCATGTCCTGGCCACAAGAGACTCTTGGGGCAGCAGAGGCAGCAACAGATATGACACTGGGGTCACATGGGAACCTAAAACTCTCAAATAGGAGAATGCTCCTCTCTGAACAGAGGAGCTATGGACCCAAGAAGGTGGGACAAATTCCCTTTGCTTTTTTACTCTGTTTTCCACTGCTTGGCCATGGAAGCAGGGGCAACCGCAGGAAGTTCACAGCAGAGCAGGTAACTAAAGCCATAGTTTTCTGAGCAGAGGACCACAAAGAAGAGGCCCCAGGAAATAGAATGTGCCAGAGAGATCACAGAGAGGGAAATGCTCAGGAAAGTTCAAGATGGGCCCACCCTCCAGCTGCCTGGGTCTGATCTTAAATAGCAAACCAAAGACTTTAAGAACTACACTAAGAGATAGGTCACTGCTCACAACTCAGACTAGCCAGTAGATGGCACACATGTGGGACAGATAAGAATAGCACTACAAAGGCTTTGAAGATCTACCTGAAATTGAAACCTCATTCCACAGAGACCTGGTCAGCATTTGAAGCCTAAACCCAACCAAGTTTTTGCCTACTAAAACAAAATTATCAACATTCTCTATAGGATTTAAATAAGGCCCAGAGTTTCATAACATAATATTCAAAGCATTCAGGACACAATCCAAAGTTACTCCGCATATAAAGAATGAGGAAATTTTCAATTTGCATGGGAAAAGACAAACAACAGATGCCAGCACCAAGATGACACAGAAGTTGGAATTATCTGACACAGATTTTAAAACAGCTATTAGAAAAATGCTCCAAGAAGTAATAGTTAACACTCTTGAAATAGAAAGATAGAATGTCTCAGCAAGGAAATCAAAGATAGAAAGAAGAATCAAATGGATTACACCTGAAAAATATAATAACCAAAATAAAAAGTTTACTAGATGGACTCAAAAGAAAAACAGAAGTGGTAGAGGAAAAAAAAAATCAAAGAACCTGAAGGAAGATAAACAGAAATTATCAAATCTGAACAACAGAGAGAGAGAAAAGAGATTGAGGGAAAAAATGAACAGAGGCTAAGAGACCTGTTAAACAACACCAAAATATCAAATATTGGTCGTATCAAGGTCACAGAAGGAAAAAGAGTATGGTTCTGAAAAAATTTTGAAGAAACAATGGCTGAAACTTTCCAAATTTGGCAAAAGACCCAAAAGAATCCATGTCCAGACACATCATCATCAAACTTTTGAAAACTAAAGAAAAAATATGAAAGCAAATAGAGAAAAATAACGTGTCAATTGGGGGGAATAACAATTCAGATTACCGCAAATTTCTCATCAGAATCCATGAAGGCCAGAGGCGTGGAAAACCATTTTAAAAGTGTTAAAATAAAAGAACTGTCAAGCCAGAATTCTATATACATAAAACTATCCTCTAGGAAGGAAGATGAAACAAAAACACCTTCAGACAAAGGGAAACTAAGAGAATAAGCTGCCAACAGAGCTTCTCTAAAAGAATTGCTGAAGGAAGTTCTTCAAACAGAAGGGAAAGTAAATGTAGAACACCAGGAATGAAGGAAAAGCAAGAGAAATGGTAAATATCTGGGTCAATAGAGTAGACTATTCTTCCCTCTTGAGTTCTTTAAAGTATGTTTGAGGGTTGAAAGAAAAAATGTCAATAATATCTGACGGGTTTTCAATGCAAGGAGATATAATACATAACACAGTTATAACACGGAGAGGGGAGGGAAAGGGAGTTGTATGGTGGTAAGATTAATACATTGTACTTGAAGTGGTAAAACACTAATTCTAAGTAAACTCTGAAAAGTTAGGTATGTATATTGTCATGCCTAGAGCAAGCACTAAATATATATATATTTCTATGTATGGATATGTAGATAGATGGATAGTCAAAAACCCAATAGATAAGCTAGAATACTAAAAAAAAATCAAATAACCCAAAAGAAGAAAGGTAAGGGCAAATAGAGGAATAAAAAATAAGAAGAAAAAAACAGAAAACAAGTAATAAAATGATAGACCTAAGTTCAAACATATCAATAATTACATTAAGTGTCAAGGGTTTCATCCAGGAGTTAGCAAACTTTATCTGCAAGGGCTAGACAGTAAAAATTTTTGGATTTCGGACCACACCCTTTCTGTTGCAACCACTCTACTCTGCCATTGTAACATTAAAGCACCCATTAACACATAAACACATAGACATGCCAGATTTTTTCCCATCGGCTATAGTTGGCCAACCCCTGATCTAAACAGACCAAATAAAAGACAGAAATTATCAGGTTGGATAATAAAAATGCTATAACCAAACTATATGCTGGCTATAAGAAACTGACATCAAACATAATGATACAGGTAAGTTAAAGGAAAAGTATGGGAAAAGGTATTCCATGCCAACCCTACTAAAAAGAAAGCTGGAGTGGCTATAATAATATCAAAGCACACTTCAGGGCAAAGAAAATTACCATAGACAAGGAGACACATTAGATAATGATAAAAGGGTCAATTCACCAAGAAGGCATAAGAATCCTAAATGAATAAGCACCTAACAACAGACCTTCAAAATACAGGAAGCAAAAACTGACAGAACTGAAAAAAGAAATAGATAAATGCACAATTCAATTTGAAGTCTGTATTGGTTATCTATTGCTGTGTAACCAATTATCGCAAATTTAAAGTCTTCAAACACTGCACACGAATCATCTCACAGCTTCTGCCGGTCAGGTCTAGCTCAGCTTAGGTGGGTGCTCTGCTTCCGGTCTCACAGGCTGCAGTCAAGGTGTTGGCCAAGGCTGGGGTCTCATCTGGAAGCTCAACTAGGGAAACACCTCTTCTAAGCTCCCTCCAGTTGTTAGCAGAATTCATTTCCTTATGGGTGTAGGAAAGGAAGTCCTGCATTCTTGTTGTTGTCAGCTGGGGGCTGTCCTCAACTCCCCAAAACTACCCTCAGTTTCTCCCAACATAGCAGCTTACTTACTCAAGGCCAACAAAAGAGGGTCTCTAGAGTACATCTGCCGGCAAGACGGAGTCTGATATAATGTAACAAAATCACGGAAGTAACATCCACCCTCTTTGCCGTATTCTGTGGATTAGAAGCAAATCATAGGTCCCACTCATACTCAAGGGGAGGGGATTATACAAGTGTGAACATCAGGAGGCAGGGATCTTCGGGCACCACCCTAGAATCTGTCCTTCATAAAGTCTTTAATACTCCTTTCTCAATAATCAACAGAACTGGGACACAGATAATCATCAAACATATAGAAGAATTGAACAAAAGTTTCCAACTAATATATTGGATCTAATTAATATAAATAGAACACTTCATTCAACAACAGCAGAATATACATTCTTCTCAAGCACACATGACATATTCACCAACATAAACCATATTCTGATTCATAAAACAAATTTATAAAGCATTTAAATTATACATAAAATACTGACAATAATAGAATGAAACTAAAAATCAATAACAGAAAGATAACTGGAAAATCTTCAAACATTTGGAAATTGAACAACATAGTTCTGAATAATCCGTGGGTTAAAGAGGAAGTCCTAAGGCAAATTAGAAAATATTTTGAACTAAATGAAAATGCAGATGGGCATTTTCAAATGTTGAATGTAGCTAAAGCGGTACTTAATTTTGGTCTTTTTCCGCCATCCTCTCACCTCCTGGCACTATATTAGACAATATTCCGCTGCTATTCATAGTGTTTTTACTGCCAAATTTTGAAAGTGGGTAGGTCCTTCTTTTCGTCTGTCTCGGTCTGGAAGCTCCGTTGAAACTTATCCACCATGGGTGACCCTGCTGGTATTTGAAACACCAGTGGCATAGCTTCCAGCATCACAGCAACAGGCAGCCATTACAGTACGACAACTGACAGTCCAGCGGCGTGGTTCCCTGATGGGGAAATGAACCCAGGCTGTGGCAGTGAGAGCACCGGATCTTAACCACTAGGCCACCAGGGCCAGCATCATTCATCATTAGGGAAAAGTAAGTGAAAACCACAACGAGACAGCACTATGAACCTATTAGAATGGCTGGTGGTGGTGGTTGTTATTGCTCAACTGACAATACCAAGTACTGACAAGGATGCAGAGCAACCGGAACTCTTGTGCACAGCTGATGGGAATGCAAAATGGTATACTTTGGGAAACAATTTGGCAGTTTCTCATACAGTTAAATATTTACTTATAATACAAACAGGAAATCCCAGTCTTTGGTATTTACCCAAGTGAAATGAAACCTACGTTCACACAAAAATCTGTCCAGAAGGTTTATTGTGACTTTTCCATAACTGCCAAAACCTGAAAGCAACCCAATGTCCCTTAACTGGTGAATGGATATGCAGACTGTGCTGCAACCATGTGATGGAACACTACACAGCAATAAAAAAGGAACAAACTACTAATACACACAACAGCATGGATGAATGGCAACTGCATCATGCTAAGTGAGAGAAGGCAGACTCAAAAGGTTACATGCCATAGGATTCCCTTTATATGACATTTTTGCAAAGAGAAAACTAGAGGGACATCAAATAGATCGGTGTTTGTCAGGAGCTGGGACATGGGGACCTTTGGGACCATGGGAGAATTATTCCATATCCTGATTGTAGCTACACAACTACATACTTTTTTTGAAAATTCTCAGAACTATACACTAAAATGGGTGAATTCTATCTAAGTTCCAAAATGGGAAAACATATGTACATGTCTCTGAGGGGAAAAAAGTGTGTGGGGGGAGGAGGTCTGGCACTGTCCCCTTACCAAGCATGAGCCGAGCCCCCACTGTGCCCCAGGCGTGTGATTCCCCAGCTCTGTCGTCAGCACCCAGGATGGCACCTCCCAATAGACCATAGACAGCTGGGCTCTCGAAGCAGCACAAGCTTGGCAGCTGTGTCGTCCTCCTGGCCTGAAACAACAGGGTTTCATTGCTCAGCTTCCGAGAATGTGTTTGCTTGCAACCCACCAGGAGACCAAAATGAGAGCTTTCCAAAACAATTTTATCTTGGGTTTTCAGAACAATTTTGCAATCCCTTCATAGTGCCAGCATGAGACTGGGAATGCATACGATGTCAGCAATGGAGAAGCAGAACAGGGGAAGCCACACCCCCAAGACTCCTCCCCCAGGATGACTTTGGGTCAGACCCACCCTGATCCCGTCGCCCACCTTCCTGCTCTCAACAAGGACTCTATAAGCACATCAGACCAGTGCTTGAAAGTAGGCCCGTTTTCTCTGGCATAGAGTAATTTCTACCCAGGGATCTGCCTGCCACAGTTTGTCAAGCAAATTTGTTTGTCAAGCAAATTAAAAGTAGCTGCTAAAAATGTGACCCTGAGCTGCTGTGTTCTTGTTACTTTGCTCAGTCCCACTTGCATCCTGAAATCTACTAAGGGCAATCACCTTCTCCATGGATCCCCAGGGCCGAGGACAGTTCCCAGCACATATAAGGCTGCTAATAAATAGATGTCAAATCAATAAATAAATGAATGAACAAATATAAAGCCATTCAAAATTCATTTTTTAAAAATAAGTCTATTAAAGAACAAGATGTATTTGTTGAGTGTCTCTCCCCAGCACAGTGTGTCTGAGGAGACGATGAAAAAGATCAATTTTTCCGATAGGACCAGTTGAGGGTAACGCTTTAATAGTTTTCTTGGGTCTGGAACCTTCTGTATGGACGTATCCCTCTGTGGATCAGGAAGGTTTCCAAAAGCACTTCTCCCACACGTGGGGCTGTCTAAGGTGACTAAGATGTCTACTGGGACCACCCAAACTCTTGACGTCTAGTAAAAGTGAATAAAACCCCTCAGTCCACAGTTTGTGATGTTGAAAGCCTTCACCAAGATTTTGCAGAATCCTGAGGGGCTTACATGGAAATGGCCCTTGCTCCTTCTGGGCTTTCTTCCGCTCACACCTCTCCCTCCTGCAGCACGGCAGCCCATGCAGGTCTGAACCTGAGCCTCTTTCCCAGTTCTTTCTCTCATACGCAAACACACACACACACACACACACTCACGCACAGCACACAACACAAAAACTTTCATACAAAACATCGGTGAGTGCAGCAAAATTCACAGAAGACTGGGTGGAGGGGTGTCCATGGGGCCAGCCCCCACAGCACATTGCACTGTAAACTCAATATTGTGCATCTGACATTCTTGTTCCCTCTTGGTGACACCATCCCCAGGAGCACCTCCCCTGACAGCTCCCCACTCACTAGCAACGAGAGGTTTCACCATCTTGCCTGCTACCCTTTCCTCCTCCTCTGCCTCCCTATTCTTCTCTCCTCTTTCAAAGGACATAAAACAAATCCTCCTCATTGTCTCATTCAGAGCAGCTCAAAATCCCATTGTGTGACTTGGGATCCCTCCACCACCCATGCCCTTAGGGTCTCACCCTCTTCCTCCATGGTTTTTCAGACTTTTCCCAAACAAAGACAGTTCCTCCCCGGGAGGGACAGAGGGTCAGATGTTAAAATAACTTGCTGGTCTTGCATGGAGCACAGCAAGACCTGGGGTCTGTCACCATCCCCTTCATTCCAGTGATTTCCCAACAGAAAAGAACACAGGCCCAAGGCCACACTTTCCTTCCCCCACCTGGCATAATGTGTCCAAGTAGTGGGACCTAATCCTTTAGTATCGGGATCACTCCCTAGGACAGGACTCATTAAACAATTGTCCCACACCTTCTATGCACATGTCCCCCCATGTCCTGCCTTCCTCTCTGACCATAAATGCCCCACCCCCACCCCTCCAGTGTTGCAGAGCCCTTCCACTCTCCCAGGTTGTCAGGACCCCAGACGTCGAGCACCACCCCCTTGACTTCTCTGCTCTCTCCTTAGGGTTCTGGTAGCCGTGTCAAAAGTTAGGCTTCTTTAGAACTACAAGGAACTTCTGGGGGCTAAGCTGAGAAGCCCATCTATTCCTGGGTGAGGGGGCATAATTGCAACCCTGCAGAGTGAGGTCATCTCAGGGAGGCCTATGAGACCAGGACTGTTGGCAGTGGACCCTTTCAGGACCTCTCTGCAACTTAGAGGCACTTTATTTCTATTTGTCAGAAAAATTGTCCTAGTAGACTTTGTTAGATTAAGAACCTTTACTGCCATCTGCTGGAAATTTATAATAAACATTTAAACCCACCAAGTGGATGGCACCTCCTTAGGAGCTATTGTGCAGTGCTCATCCTGCACAACAGTATAACAACCTGCCCTATCCTAAAGGACAGGCTCTAGTCACAGCACTGCAGACACCAGGAGGGCCCGTGTGCACAGCACAGCATCTGCCATTGGTACAGCAAAGCCGGGCACTCCTTCACCATGTGCCCAGACCGTTGCTGAGTCCAAGAATAATTACACTGCAGGGAGGGGGGATGTCTCATAATATGCTCATTCTTCACCAAAAAAAAAGTCCTGGAAAAATTAACTATAAATAGGTTATCGTAAAACTGCAATGATACTGAATCCCGGAGAGCAGTCAGACCAAGGTCCATGTATTAACAGCGTCTTTTACTTTCTGTATTCTGATGCTTTGACATCTGGGGCCCTGCCAACTCCAGGGAGACTGCCTTCCTAGGGGTGGCCAAATCTTAGAGATAATAAGCAATTTACCTGCAAGTGCACTTTTCAAATACAAGCCAACCAATCCAGAGTCCACACCACCTCCTTTATGGGGCTCTCACACTCGGGGCCACTGTACCCCTGCCCTCATCACCCCAGGGCCAGGTACCAGACAACCAGGGACAGCATCTGTGCCCAGAGCCCACTGAGATGATTCCGACTAGCCAATCCTAAACCTGCTGACCCTGCCTCACCCATTCCTTCCTGTGGAAATCCCAATAAACGCTCTGGCCCACGTTTTCCCTCTCTCGCTCAGCCTCCTGACCCACCCCAGTGCTTCCCCGTGTGGCCCAGTGTGGTGCAGCGTGTCCCCGCCTCTTGGGAACTGTGAGTCACTAACTATCTTTTCAATGGCAGTCGTCTCCTGATTTGTTGGCCTCATACCCCTCAAAGTTTCTCTTAATACGCTATATTTTAAAGTCAGTAGTCAACATACTAAATGAATGCCTGTTTTCAAAATGTACATACATGGGACTCAGTTGTCCCGGCTCGGGTTCCTCCCCACTGTACTCATCCCGCCCTCCCGCTCGTCCTGGGGCTGCACACCCCTCCCTTTACATCTTATGTACCGTGGTCTCGTCTTATTTCTTCCTGGCCATTAGCGACACTATCTGCCAGGTTTGCATTAGACAAACATTTGAAACTAAATCTCCTATTTAAAAAAGACACTTTCTCACACTCTAGCTGAGTCCTTTCTCTTGGTGGGGTGGTGAAATGTACCTAGAGCTCCCAGTTCAGCATCTGGAATGTATCCCAGCACCACCATTTGGTACCCATGTCGTATCAGAAGAGTTAGGGAGGGAATGTGGGACTTTAGAACAAGAACCTGGGAGCCAGCCTGTCTGGATTTAAATCCTAGATCTTCCCCTTACCAGCATGGTAAAACTCAACAAATCTCTTAACCTTCCTGTGTCTCAGTTTCCTCACCTGTAAGATGGGGAAAATAATAACAAAACCTACCTCATAGGGTAAATATACGTACAGTCTAAAAGCAGAACCTAGCACTAGGTAAGTGCTAGCTATAATTACCCAACCTTTTGAAGAGTTATATACCCCAGCTATAAAGTGGAAAAAGAAATGAACCATTCATTTTGGTGCTGTGAGGATAAAATGTCACAAGTCAGACCAAGTACATCACCCAGTAAATACCAGCCATTGTCGTTAGTTGCCCATCCAAATCTCACCTCCCTTCAGGGACCAGCACGAGCTCATCTCTGAAGACCTCTCGCTGCTCCAGCACCCTCTGACCTCTCCTTTTGAACAATCTTGAGTACCTACCATCCCTGTAGTTTACTTCTTGTCTCCACAGGTCTCCAGTCCACGTGTGCGTCTATCTCTCTAGCTCCATTTTAAGCTCCTCACGGGCCATCACTGAGTCTTGTACCTTTTCTGAATCTGTGACAGGGATTAGCTTCATTCTAATTCCTGTGAATGTTAATAACCACCCACTGAACTAAAATGGAGGACCTGATGCATAATCTTTGATCCTTTCCCAACGAGTAAATATTGAGTCTTGGATTTCAGCTAACACCTCATGGGATATGGGGCATAAGGGAAAACAAACCAAGATGCCCTGCACTTAGGTCTCAGGAGATGCACGCTGGTGCTACAGGCACCACAAATTTGAGCTTAAGAAAAATCCACAGGATGTTTCATTGGTTTAGCCAACAGAGTATTTTCTTAGACTATGAATGCAGATGCTCTTAGGCACTTTCTAGTTTGCCACAATCCCCACTCCTCCCTAATATCTGAAATCCTCTCATATATGTTACCTGTTTGGCCACTGCAGCCTTAGAGTTTATGACCCCTGCCAGTTGCTTAGAGTTCAGGAAAACAATGACTTTATATTCTGATGGTCTGGCTGTTTACCATACGCTCCTAAATGTATTTTATCACTAAAGTTATTCATTTCCCCTGGAGGTTCCAGTGATGGCTCTGAGGAAGGTCACAGGAAAACCTGAGGGGTTTATCCTCTTTATACCCCCTTTTGTAGGAAGACACAGTGGCCATTCAGTATTCTGTCACTTGGAAGTGCAGTAAAAAGATGAGCCCCAACTACAGGGTCCTCGAAGGTCCACCAAAGGCCCCGGGTGAGACTCAGCTCCCCACCGGCTCAGAGCTCCCAGCTTTCTCAGAGCCCAAAGCCTCACAGGCTGAGAGCTGGAGCAGCCGAGTGCCGGCTCAGATCCACAGGGGATGGGGAACCGGGATCACAAAGGCATTAGCAATTCATCACGTGTAATCACCACAGATTGTATCCACAGGGATTGGATGGAGTTAAGAAGCTGCAGGATAAGTGGATACATTTCTGATTAGAATTTCTCAGCCCTGAGCCACCAAGTGTAATGAAAGTCATTATTAGGGGAAAAAAAGGAAGGGAGGGGGAGAGAGGGAGGGAGGGACAGAGGGAGGCTGGCAGGCGATAGTTTAGTCTCTACCCTGAGCTCTAAATGGAAGGAGCACAGGGTCCCTCTATAATTCATTTTCCCTTGGGCTCCTGCAACCTCCTATCTCTCTCCCCTAGGACCGGCTGCAGCACCAGGGTCTCTGTTTTTAAGACTTCCCAGCCCCTTACCTCACACCTACTCAGCAGGATTTCTGGGGGCAGGACCCCATAAACTGTATTTCTCACACTCTCCCTGGGTGATTCAAATGCACAGCCAAGTTTCAGAAGCCCTGCACCAGGGAAAGGCAAACAGTAATAACGGAGCCAGAGAAATTTGCAAGAAGTTTTCTTCCATTCTGCAGGCAAAAGGCAATGCTGCTCCTGAACCCCACTAGTGGAGGAAGAGAAGGGCAGGACACCCAACGTGCGAGGAGGCAAGAGTGACAGAGCCTGAAAGCCAGGGCGAAAGGAGGAGAAGCGGTCTGACCTGGGTGACTGAGGCCAGCCAACCTCATATCTCGAACACGACTTCCAGCTCACGTCCCTCCACCATTCCATTCTCTTGCGCACAGGCTCAGCCCCACGTGAGACAGCACCACCCACCGCAGGCACTGCTCCCCTCCAGAGAGCATGAGCCCCCGGGCACCATCCTGCACGGCCCTCGGAGACCGTCCTGAATTCGTCAAGAGAACCTCACCAGGCACACTCAGTCCTTTGGGGTCACAGGAGGAAACCTGAAAGGCGTACCTCCGGCTTCCCTAAGGGCATAGGGGGAGGGACGGAATACCTCCAAGCAACTGAAAACAACCTATAGACAAGGGAATCATAAAAGAAAATGCTGCATTTCTCCCAAAATGGTGAGTTAGAGATGGCACGTTTGACCAGCAAGGACAGTAAAGATTTAGAAGAGAGCGCAGAGGAGCCTGCACACACTTCGCCTGTTAATCTTCCTCGTCTCCCGAAGCCTCCCTGGGACGATCTCACTCGACCGGAAATAAATAACTCAAGGATCAGGGGTACAATCGGAGCTCTTGATCCGGACCTTCCACTTTTCTCTATTTATTTTCGAGATTAATCAGAGTCTTTACGGGGCTTGTGTCAATAAACAACGGGGTTTCCGATATATATCCCCTGCACATCCAACGTGTCCAAGAAAATAAAAATATATCCACAGGGATTAGTAGCCGTGAATCACCAGGAGCCGAGGCAAAGTGCTGTAAATTTTAATAGCTCCAACTATCTGTCTCTTTTAAATGGAAAAGAGGTCAGCCCAGCTAGCTCCTACTCAAGAAACGGAAATGTGATCTACCCAACCGTGTTGATGACAAAATGTTCGCTTGAAGAACAGCTGTGTTTTCATGACGGTGTCATGCATAAAAACAGGTCTCGAAGCTGGAACATAAGCCTAACTGGGATAAAGAAGAAAAAGAAAGGAAGGAGGGAAGACAAGTTGAGAGAAGGGGGGAAGGAGGGAAAGAGGAGAAAGATGGGAAGAAAAGAGCAGCGAGTTCATTCGCTTTTCTTCATGGTGAGGTTGGGAAATTCCTCCACCTCAGGTGATGGGGCTGGGCTTCCCGTCCTGCTGCCACTTTCTCGCGCCTGGAGCAGCCTGTCTGCCCCCTGGAGAACAGTCTCTTCGTCTGTACCGTAGTGGACAAGGAAGGCAAACACGTGCAAGTGTGACATATGACACAGGGCGCTTTGCAAATCGACAAGGAAAGGACAGATCATTCAATACGCGGCGTGGCACACTTGATAATTTAAGCGGAAAAGAGTAAAATCAGATTCCTGTCTCAAACTACCCAAAAAGAAACCCAGAAGAATTAAAGGCCTAAATGTGAAAAGCCAAATTTTAAACTTTTAGAGAAAAATACAGGCTGTCTTTTAACTCCTAGGTAGGGACATCTCCATAAAGAAGTCACAAAGAGCACAAACCGTATAGGAGAACACTGGTCAACTTGACTACATAGACTTTTTAAACTTCTGTATAACAGTAAACAAAATCAAAAACCCAGACACAGACTGGAGGAAAAATCATTTTAAAAAAAAAGAGAAACAGGAGAAAAGGGGAGACACTGGCAAGTCAAGGAAGAAGAAACCAGAGGGCCAGGAAACGTGAAAAGATGTTCAGGCTGAAGCAGGAAGACGCAAATCGGACGGTGCTCCACTCCCCAGCAGGGAGCGTGAGAAATCTGATAACACCAAGTGTGCTGAGAATGTGGGGAACCGGGAGCTCCACGCCACAAGCTGTCGCATCCCGAGAATGTGATCCCGGTAATTCCCTTCCTGGGAATATCCACTAGTGAAGCTCTCACACACGCACGAGAAGACGTGGACGAGAACGTTGCCAGCAGCCTAGTTTATAATAAAAAGACTGAAAACATGCTAACGGTCTATCCACAGGAGAACGGACAAATGGCTTGTGGTATATTCATATGAGGGAAATCCCAATAGCGTAGCTGAAGGGGGAAAGCAAGAAAGTCTTAATCAGCCTTCCCCAAAGCACTGCCAGTGAACTGGTATTATTGTGAGCGTTCTCCCAAAAGGATTCCATCATCAGATACGTTTGGGAAGGCTGCCTTCTAAATCTCCCTTCTTGAGGATTCACATGCATGTAGCATATTCAAGGCTCTGAGAAGTCCTGCAATTAAGACACTTTGTTGCACTTTGTGGATCTCGCCATTTCCCAAATTCCACCTAAATGTGGAATTCCTTTTCAGCCTCTAACCTTACAGACCTGGGGTTCCTCAGAACATTCTTTGGGAAATGCTGGGCTAAAAGAGCTCCAACATTTGTGCTGGGGAGCTCCATGTAACGAGTGACTATTGTACCCTGAGGCTCTGATCTGTGAAGCGGGTGGCCGGGGGGGGGAAGACAGGTGAAACACAGAGCCAATCCCTGTGAGTCTTGTGGGCCGTCACAGCTAGAGTGTGTTTTGAGGGACAGTGAGAAGAACTCACCACAAGTCGTGCTTATGACAGTCTCAACATGAGAGATTTTTCCCTTTGGTCTTCCTCATCCCTCTTCACCCATCCCCAAAACTGCTTCTCCTCCTATATGCCCCATTTCAGTTGGTGGCACCACCAACCCCCAAGTCAACACAGCCACACTAGGCTCATCCCTGTGCAACCCCTTCACCTCCACAGTCACCCAGCCTGCCATCTTTGTGCCCTCTATATCCCTTTAACCCCTCTCCTCTCCCCCACCACGCCAGGTCCCAGTCTCCACCATTTGCAATCTGGGTGAGAGCGCCAGGCTTCTAATGGTCTTCCTGTTTCCTGTGTCGTCCCCTCCAGCGCATTCTCCATGCTGCCGTCACTCTTTCTAGAACCCAGAAGTGACCACAGCACTTTCCTGAGTCCCCATCACCCTCGTAAGTAAACCCCTTTGCACTATCTGAACCCTTCTTCCACCTCCATCCTCATCTCCCCTTCTCTACTCCTCACGACTTAAACCCCGGCAATTCTAAACCACTAACTGCTGTTCCCAGGACACGCCAGGAGCTTCACACCCCCATATTTAGCTCAAGCTGTCCCCTCTGTCTGGAACGCTCTCTCACCCCTCTTGGCCTGGCCAATCGCCAGCTGACACCACCTCCTGCCGACGCCCTAACTGCCTTTCCAGTGTGCTCTCCGGGCTCCTTGAAGGTAACTGTCTCACACGGACACACCTTGAAATGAACTGAACAGGAAGAAGCTAACAGTATTTCTCAAGCTGGGAGCATCATTGGTAAGAAAAGAGAGTGAGAAGTGAGGGAAGTACAGGGACAAACTTCAAAATTTTGCTCATGGCACCCTTGGCATCTTGGTGGATTTAAGTGTTCTAAACCTTTCTGAGACATAAAACAAGACAAGACTAGATTTCATGATGGGATGTTAGATTTCCTTTTGGCCTCACAGGAACAATAAAGCACTGTGAAACTTTAAAGTTCGTAAAATTTAAGATTTTTTTTATTATTTTTCCCAACTGTCTTCCCTTCTCTCCCTCTTATCACAACTAACCCATCACATAAAATAAATATGAGCCTTAGCCCCCAAGCTAAGGGTCTTCAGGGATCAGGGTGGACTAGTAAGAATCAGGTGAGAAGCTTAATCAGAATAATAAAAATGTATTATATTCATATGAAATTTTACGCTTTTGCAAAGCAGTTTCCCATATCATAATTTGTTTGGCATTCATATTAGTCTTGAGATAGATGGAGAAGGTATTATTTCCATTTTGCAGAAAAGAAAAGTGAAGTCAGAGAGGTTAAATGGTTTGTTTGAATATTTGTTGATTAAATTTAGAACTAAAACCCAGAAGTCATTACTTACATAGTTAAATGCATTATTTACTATATGACAATCGCATTCCAAGCTTTCCATATATGATCTCATTTAATCCTCCAATCTTGTGAAGCGGGTACTTATCATCCCCATTTAATGATGAGAAAACTAAGTTTCTTTCCATTCAACCGTAACGTCTACACAAGGAAAGAGACTCTATCGGCCGTGGTTCTTGGTTATAAGTGACAAAACCGACCCTCGTTGCTTTGAGCAAGAGTATATTTATTAAAAGTAATTGGGTTTGGATGCAAATGGCTTCTTGATATCAGAAAAAATTCTATTACTTTCATAGCTCATCTTTATTGTATTTTTATATTCACTATTGTTTTCTGAATTTTCTCTCTTTTCTTAATAAATAAATTTAAAGTTGATGAAAGGCAATATACTTCATATATCTCCCAGTTAGGAGTTTGTAATTTCTCACTTGTTTTATTGGAATGTTCTAAAACACTTTTCCAAATTGCAGTACTTTCCTCAACTTTTTGAATGAATTTTGCAACCCATTTAGAAAAAAAAAGAAAATATATATATATATATATATATATATATATATATATATATATGTATATACACACAAATATGAGATGATTGACTGACACTCAGGAGGGGACAGAGAACTACTCTGAGACTGTGCAGCCAGAAGCAAAGCCCAAGTTCACTGTAGACCTGGGCTGGCCCTGCCCACACCGCCACAGCCCCACCCCCTCCACCCAACTGCCCGGGGCCTGTGGGGTCCCTGTGCCATTCAGAGCCTGGTAGCCTCATGACTGGCAATGCCCAAGTCCCACCCCCTGCCCAGTGGTGAGGGAGGCAGGATCAATTATAGGAAGTAGACTCCGACCAGTACGGTGGGAATCTCCCAAACATGGGCAGGGAGCTAATTCCGTTTGGTGGACCCTGAGGTTCCCTATCCACAGCTCACCCAAGGGCTCGCCCAGGACTGCCGAAGTCCCTCCTTTGCTTCAACCAGGGCTGACATTGAGGGCCCCAAGCTGCCACCAGATGACCTTTCCTCAATCACATCTCACCTTCTTGGCACTCAGGGGGGCAACTAGGAACAAATGATGGAGTGGTGGGTGTTTGTCTTACCACGACTCAGCTGCCCTCCCCCTTCTTCCCGGATGAAGCCTTCCCTGATCCCTGACCCTCTGACGGTCCAACCCTCTGACCTTCTGACCCCTGACCTCCAGACACAGTAGTTTGATGCTAATGTTCACTCCTCCTCTGTGCATCCCTGCTACAAATTTATGCGTATATCACACTCCATTTCATGCATTTATTACATATATGTCTTGAAGCTCCCTAAAAGCAGAGATTATATTTTATCTCAGTGTATAACTCCAGGGCACAACACTGTGCCAGGAACATATGTGATCCCAGTGTGTAAAATTCACTTCAAGGACGTATCAATCAGAAGGCTTCATGTGCCCACTGATTTCTCAGTACTTATCAGAGAGCAAGAACTTGAATTTTTTCTGCCTGATATTTATCAATAGCTCAGCTATAGAAATATTTAGGGATCTTTGCCTAGCTAATTTCAGTCCAGTTATTTTTCTAGACCAGAACTCACAAACTGGCAGCCCAAGGCTGAGGCTGGTCCTCGGGAGTATTCAGTTTGCTCGTTACAGGATCTTTAAGTATGACTGGAGTGTCCTTACCAGATCTCGTACTCCCCACCACTCCCTGTCGTCACACTAGGCACAGACACAGTGACCACCTGCCACACCCTGAAGGCTTTTGGGTTCAGATCCCTCCTGCTTCAGATGTCCTTGAGTGTCACCTTCAGAGTAAGTTCAAGACCAGCCTGCGTCACGCTTGGCGTCATTGTTTTGGTACCTGTCAATTTGCCTTTACTGAGCTGGGGTGGTTTACCCTCAGCCAACACAAGAGACACAAGACACGTTGTCCTATAAGAGCCTCCTCCCTGCATCCTTGTGAGGATGCTTCGATGATGTGGTCCTTGGAGTGAGGGCCCTATGAACTTGTAGCAGAACCCACTGGAGATGTTCGTGCCAGGATTATCTGTGCCACTCCTAAGCCCCTGCTTTATCACATTCTCTTGGAATTCCATGAGTCCTGTAAAGTTGACAGTGTCGATGATTGCATTTTCCTCTTGGGTTGGCGCTCAGAGAAACACAGAGCTACAGTTTGGATCCATCTCTAGAAAACTATCCGAGCCCCGTGGATATATTTTGGGTAAGAGCGGTCACTCTGGTTTCATTCTTTTCCATTTTTTTACTTCTATTTTTTTTATTTGTTTGAATTGCAATGTATCTTTCTACTCAGCCTTTTTAAAAGAATGTAAATTAAAAACAATGATATTAAAGACTAGCCGACTGATATCCCAGGAACTATCAAAAGGACACAGTAGATGAGGAGGTGGGGAAAGACAAGCAAAACCTAATCTACAGCTAATGCAGAGCCCAGAGCCTTCCACGGGCCCAGCAGCACAGTAGGTGCTCCATGTACATCGACGGAATTTTTAAATTATTTATTAAATGAACGAATGAACCTCAGAACTAGAAATGTTGTAGACGCCCCTGTGTGCTCAGACAATCTGGCACACAGTAGGAAATCAGTAAGTGTTTGTTGAATGAATCGATGAATGAGTAAACAAATTGAACAAATGAATAAGCAGGGTGGTGAAAGTCTGGAACTGCTGAACTGGGCAGACTTACAGAGCAGGAAGCGGCATCATCATCGCTATGACAAAGGTAAGCCCCTCGGAGAAATGGCCGGTAGACAGACGACAGCTCGATGCACCTTCAGGGAAGACCAGGCCAGGAGATGTGACACCCAGCACAAAACCCTGCCAGACATGGCCAGGATGGTGGCAAAACCAGAACAGCAGAGGCCTCGACTAAGGCCTTGACCCCCAAGTCCAACCTCAGCCTGACCGTTTCCTTACAACCTGCCCAGTTCACTTTGCACTCTGTGGAACTGCTTTCCCTGGATTGGCCAACAGTTTCTCTGGAATCTTCTAGAGAAGCAATCCAGAAGTTGTTGTGGCAACACTTTCAGTCCAGAGCTTCCCAGAAGCTTCCTATTCCGACTGATACTGACATTCACCAGGGTCTCCTGCGACATTTGATAATCCCCAAATTTCTGAACACATAGCATACAACATCCCCATTAAATGCACAAAGTATAGCTGAAACACTGAAGCAGCTTTTTAAAACCGTGGTGAAGATTATTATGGACTCCAAAAGGAGCAGGAAACACTGAGACCAAGCAGAGCTGTGCTGTTACAGGCCTGGCTCGGTGCACTGGCTGCCCCTCCGGGCCGGCTTTACACACCCAGCATTCACATTCTGCCTCTGAAAATGAACAGTCGTCATGTATTAAGGGTCCTTTGGGGGTGCTTTGCAAATAAATAGTTGAAACCACAAATATTAAATCAGCCAATGCTAAGGGTCTAAAGTCATCCTTACTCCAAAATTAATTCACCATGCTCTTCCCCTCTCTCTCTGTCTCTCCCCACGCCCCCCCACCCCCACCCAGCCTCAGAAGAAAAACTGTTAAACTGTAGACATTAAAATCTTGAGCAACAGCTTTAATAATGCTGGAGAGGCAAGCACCTCAGAAAGGTACTAAAAACAGCATCAAAAAAATCAGACTGTCACAATTCTTTTTTTGCCAAATTATCAAAATAACTCAACTCTCACTCGCTATCATTTGTGTTTTCTTTATTAACTTTGAAGTTTACCTCATCTCATTTCCCTCTCTCCCCTCAAATCCGTCTATATTACTCTGTCAATAAAGTTTGGTGTGAAGGGAAAATTCAGACTTCAAATATTGAATCTCAGCTTCACAAATAGAGTGGTAATGGAAAAGTCAGACAGAAAACCTTTATAATAATAGACTCAGACAAAAATAAAGCCCTGAAATCAGCTGGAATAGCGAGTCTAAATTGTTTATGGAATCAGTTCTGCTCTTCCACTGCGGGGCCTCACAGCTTCTGATCTGGGCTCTTGCGTGTGTGCGGACATGGAGCATCTGGTTTTCGGAAGCTGCGGCCTAAAACTGTCTCCAGGACCTCAGCCAGAGCCATCATCATCTTCCCTTTCTCACTGCCCACCTCCCAGTCATTACTAGTCCGATCACCCCCCAATTTGTTCTGCATTTTGTGCCACGGACCTCTGGGCTCTTACTAGCCCATCTGAAAAGTGTCTTGTGAACGGTGTTGTCCTCCCGCCTGCAGTTAAGGTCTCCCCAACTCTGATGACCTGAGGGCTGGCGAGTCAGCTAAGAGAGAGAAAAATAAATATGTTTTTGGAATGTGGTTTATTACTATCTTGTTCTGCGTACGGTAACCCCGAAAAATTAACCAAGTTCATCCATTTATTTAAAACTCTGGCTTAGAACAGCATTGCCCAGTAGAAATATAATTCAAGCCACATATTTAGTTTTAAACTTTTTAATAGCTACATTTTAAAAAGCAAAAAGAAGCAGGTGAAATTAATCTTTAAAATATATTTTACTTAATCCAATATATCCAAAATATTATCCCTTCAACATGTAATCAATATGTCTCCAAAATCTAGGGTGTATTTCACACTTACAGCACCTCTCAATAGGAACACTAAGTTTGCATCAGAAATACTTGATCTGTGTTTAGAGTTTGTCAAATTTACAGCTGAATGAGTAGATTCACATACCCAAGTTGTTGCAAACACACATAAAAGTTCTTCAATAACTGAATGGAATTATCAGTTTCTAATTTTAAATTTAAATTAATTAAAATGCTGAAAAAGTGAAAATTTAGTTCAGTCACACTAGCCACATTTCAAGTGCTCAGTGGACATGTGGGGCTGGTAGCTACAGTCTTAGGTTTAGAGTGGGGGCCACCTTTACAGCCTGCCTTAGGAATCGGGCTGTCAAGTCAGTCCAACCTAGATTGAAATCCTGGCTGGCACACTTACTAGCTGTGTGACCTTGGGTAAGTCACTTAACCTCTCTGAGTCTTCTGTTCTTCTAGAAACGGGGGCTAACAACATCAACCTCACAAAGCTGTTAATAAAATCCTAGCAATAAGAGGCCCCTGCTGTAGGTACTTAATAAAAGCTACCTCCTACTCACCCATTGAAACCTCCCCACCTCCTGTTTCCAAAAATTGATTTTGTGGGTAGATAAGGCAATTAGCATATAAATTGAATTTAATCAAGTTGAAAGACTTTTCCACCAAGGACTGTGCAGATTCTGTTCAGGCTTGTGAGTGCCACTGGAAGTAGGCTCATGCCAGGCCCTCTGGGCCCCTCTGTTCCAGCAGGTACCACTGGATTGTAATCATCTGCTTACACATCCACTCTCCCGCCGGACTGAGAAGAATGTTTATGGGTTTCTGCTCTGCAGAACTAACACACACAAAGGGCCCGGCACATCCAAGAGCTATCAAAAACTGGTTTTGAATAAAAGAATGAATCACACTGTGATACTATCTGGGAAAAAGGTGTAGGGAAAAGACTTGCAAAATATGTAAATCTTACCTAGCATCATCCACCCGGGGTGGGGTGGGGGGTGATGACTTCTAAATTAGCAGAGACACATATCACCCAAGAAGCTTTCCCCCAAATGTTCTGGCCCACAGTGTTCCCAAATTGTCCTAAAGTCCAGTAAGCTTTGGAGAACAACCCAACAATTCTGCATACAATGCTATGGAGTTGTTCTCCAGTCCTTCCAACAAGCAGCACCGCCTCTCCCCCTCTCAGAGTCTGGTTCCTGGGCTGAAAAAGCCCTTCCCAACTTCTTCCCAGCGGGCACACACCGACCCACCCTTCACAACTCAGCCTGTTCACTACTTCCTCTGAGCACCTCGCCTAGCCCTTGCCCTTTGCCCACCCTCTTCCCACGCTGCCACTTGGAGCCCTGCACACAGTTCTGTGTGGCACTTAAGGGTACTAGGTTTCAAACTGTTCACTGAAATACCTGTCCCTCCTCCCAGAACCTGAGTGTGAGCATCTTGAGACGGGAGTTCTGCGTCCCCGGGGCCAGCTCAGTGCCCGCTGCGGAGGTGTGGGGTCAGTGTTCATGGAACTGAACTGAACTGGATTGAACTAAAATCTGCAAGCCTTGTGTGTGAAAATTTAAATGACTAAAGGTCAGAGAACTGAGTTTTGTAGTTTTATGTAAGGTTTTCTAGAATTTCATTTCTGTGGCATTTCATCTTCCCAGGAGCCAGGACCCCAGCGTGTGTTACCAGAGCCCAAGAGGGAGGCAGAGATAAAAATGGGGCTGTCTGAGGCAAAGAAGATGGGAAAGTCCACTTTCTGGCAGCTGCTCTGAGCCCAGCACCTATATGTCACATATATGGCGAATCCCCCAAGTCCTCACCAGGGTTCTCTGCAGGGGTTGCTGTTATTCTTATTAAATATGTGGGAAAACAAAGCTCAATGAGGTGAAATCACTTGACAGAGAGTATGGTGGAGCCAGGATTCTAAACCCTCTCTGTTGGGATCCAAATTGAGTGTTTTTTCCATTCCACTGTGCTGCCTCTAAGTCTGGAATGACAGCTCAAAGAAGGGGTGAGACGAAGGGAGAGGAGAGGATGGGGTTTCAAATTCTGCCAACAGCCAACCCACCTGCCAGTGAAGACAGAAGGAAGAAACTCACTGTTTAGCCATAGAAGTGCCGTAGAGAAGCGAAAGAAAACGGCCTGCCAGTGTATTCACTCGTTCCACACGTGTTTATTTAGTACTCAGTGCAGTACCAGAGTCAGGAATGCTAGAGGTGCTTGGAAAAAGGGAAAGTGCCTGAGTTCGAATCCCAACTCTGCCACATATCACTGACTGACTTTGGACAATGAACTTAACTCCTGGAGCCTCAGTTTCCCTGTCGTCAAAGAGAAATGAATGCACCGTGCAGATTAGGTTAATATATGTAAAGAACTCAGCACGGAACATGGCTGATAGCAGGTGGCCAGTAAATAAAAACTGCTGCGTTGTTCTTGTTATGGCTCCCGTTATTGCACAGTCAGAACAAGAGTCTCACCCTCTGTGGATTTACAGTCGTAGGGAAGACAAGCAAGTGAACTAAAGCAGCGCCCACCCCAAGCAGAGACGTGCTCTTGAGCCCCACCATCCTGTTTTAACATTTTCCTTCTCCTTCTCACTCTTGACCCAGACACGTCCTAGAGGGGATGTTGGGGCCCTTTCTGCATCACTGTTGGGGGCCCCACTCTGCTGACCTCAGGAGCCAGCCCACTTCAAGGAGCCCCAGCCCACAGAGGAAATGAGAGCCAGCCTCCCTCGGCCGGGCACAGGCCGTCACTGACCCTCAGATGTGCTTGTCATGTGCCTGACTTCATATCACTCAGGGCAAACAGTAACTAAACCAGCCAGCCCGGCCCAGGCATTCAGGCGTGCAGAGTGGGCTCTTGTGTGGAATCAGTTCCAAAATGATACGCATGGCCTTTTCTTTCTTTTTCACCCTGACAACGTTGTGACTAATGGCTTTACTTTTGGAGTTTCTGGATCATTGAGTAAATTTTAGGGTCATTAGCAAGGGGGAAAACGGCCTTCTCGTTCTCAATCTGTTTGTCCTCAGAATATTTTTCTATCCGGTCCTCCCCACTGCTGTCATGATCAGCATGAGCACCCTTGATGTGGGTCTAATGCCATTTATTGTTTGCACAGTCTCCATAGACCAAACAAATAGACAGGGGCAACAACAAGGTGCAGATCATTCCAGCGTGAAAGCCTAGAACTTTTATGGACGTGTCAGTCAATTTGTCTTCCCAGCCTGGGCAGCCCCCACCTCCTGCCCTTCTTCCTCCCCGCAGGGCCTTTCTCAGGGACTACGCTCCCACAACACCTGCTGAGCAGACAGCAAGCCAAAGGATTCCACTCCCAGCCGTAGCTGATTAAACCCGGAGTCAGTGCCTGACACAACTCCAACCAACCTGCCGGCTGGGCTGCAACCAAGCATGCTCTCTCCCTAGAATCTGAATTAAGGGACAGCCATGCTAATTGGTGATAGGCAATGGAATTGTCAGTCATGACCACTCAGAGTTGGTGGCCCCTTTGGCTTTGTGCATGGCAGCATGCAAGGAATATAAGAGTGAGGCAGATACTGACAGAAGGAGGGATAGGACTGATCAGCCCAAGGGAAGGGTCTGGAGAAGAGCTGCCAGAATACTTCCCTGTAACTGGGGCCATAAGGTCCCCTGAGTGAGGCAAGAATGTTTTATCTGGAAGGCTCTGGAAATTTCCCTAGTACAACCACCTCTCTTACAAATGGAAAAACTGAGACCAGAGAGGGAAGTGATTGACCAGGTCTACCCAAGATGTCAATGACGGACGTAAGACTGGACTGTGATGGTTAATTTTATGTGTCAACTTGACTAGGCTATGGCGTCCAGTTGCTTGGACAAACACCAGTCTAGATGTGCTGTGAAGGTATTTTTACGATGTGATTAACATTTAAATCAGTAGACTCTGAATAAAGCAGATTACTCTCTATAATGTGGATGGACCTCATCCAACCAGTTGAAGACCTTAAGAGCAAAGACTGGGATTTCCAGCCTGAACATTGGCCTTTGAGTACCATCCCCATGCTTGGCTTCCATCTTTTGTTCCCCGTTAGACACCAGCCCTGCTCCCTGTGCCATCTGCTAGCCTCCCAATCACTGTCGTCTCACTGAGACAACTTGAATGGATGACCTTTCCCATTGTGTCTCCTCACAGAGCAGCCACTCCACTGTCCTGCTGTAACACCTGCCACAGGTGTCCCTGTGGAGTAGCATCTACACAGCCTCACCAAGAGGCTGGTGGCCAGGCTGGTTCCCAGGATGATGGGGTGGGTGAGCTCTGCAGCAAATTTATAAATAGAAGATTCTTGCCTTCAATTATCATCATCTAGCACATCATCAGAGACTGTTTATGGAAAACCCACACTGAGCCAAGTGGATTGGTTGAAGGTTTCCAGCTCTCATCTCAGGACTAGTGCACAGCCGTCATCCACAAGAAAGGAAATAAACACACAAAGGGGCAGCTTACGAGCGTTGCCTCCAGTGCCTCGTCCCAGGAAACAAAGCCATGCCCATTGAGGGCGCCCGCATCCTTAAGTCCTAAGCTAAAAAGAACCAAGAAAAAGAAGGTGAGAGGATAATAGTGAAGAGTAGAAAAGAAAAGGGAAAGAGAATGGAGAGTAAAATAAGTAAATACATGACGAGGAGTGCTGGACCCTGTGCTCGTTCCCTGCGTATGAACCTCAGCCTCTGTACAAATGGGAGAGAATCAAATTTTCAACACGTCAAGGGTTTTGCTTAGGAGTCAACCAATTCCATTTACAAAGCAGTAGATTTAGCCATCAGCCTACAGTTAGTTAACCAATTAGATGCCAGCGCTCAGGAGATTTTAATAGCAGCCAACATTTATTTAACTTGATATGGGCAGTGCCTGTACTAAGTGCATTGTGTGTATTAATTCCTTTAATCCTTACAAAAACCTAGGAGATAAGAACTATGATTATTTCCCACTTTACGTATGAGAAAACATCATTTTATCTATTTCCTTGCCATGAGGAAATATCTTGCCATGATCATCCAGCTAGTAAGTGACAGAGTCGGTACAAAAAAAACCCATTCTGCCTGACTCCAAAGGCCAGCTGTTAACCACTACATTTATTTCCAAATCAGGGTCCAGGGAATATTATCATTCAACAGAAAATGTAGAAGGGTGAGGAGGGAAGACTTAAGTGTGTAAAAAGACGTGGCCTCAAGCAAACACCAAGAGACACAGGTGGATTTGGCATGTTCCTAGATGAAATTCTGATTCCTTCTCCTAAGCAGTCAAGTTTAAAATTCAAATTCCTGGCACCTTGTTTGACTGTGAAAATGTCCACTCTCTCCAGAACTAGGAGAAATTCATTCTGGAATGTCACTTCAAAAGCATTATTTCCTTCAATTCAAGAGGATTTAATGACCTTCATTCAGAACATTATCTCTTTGAGATAGCAACCTAATTGTGAAAATTAAGGTGTTTTCAAACTTTTGCCGTTATATAGCCATCATTGGAATATAGAGAAATGTTTGTTCGTAAAAATCTGTGGGCCAAGGCTTTCTTGATATGCTTTTACCTCCTGCTTGGTTGGGGCTCCAACACCTCTGGTCTGTCAACCTGAGGGAGCTGCAAATCCTCTGAGAAAGAAGTTCAGGGTGGCCATGGACATCCTGTGAACTTGACTTCGTGCCAGCAGTAAAATAGAGCTAAGTGACCACACGGCTGTGGAATCCTGGTCCCCGGAGCGTCATAAATATCTCAGGCTACTCAGACACAGAATTCCAAATGAGGGTCCAGACCTGCGCTGTCCAACATGATCGCTATTGCCACACGTGTCTACCGAGTGCTCACAATGTGGCTAGTCCGCATGAAGAGGTACTCTGTGTGAAATACACACCAGATTTCTACGACTAAGGATGAAAAATGAAATACCTCATTAATAGCTTTTCGTTTTTTGTTTTGGTGAGGAAGATTAGCCCTAAGCTAACATCTGTGCCCATCTTCCTCTATTTTGTATATGGGACACCTCTACAGCATGGCTTGCTGAGCGGTATATAGGTCCACGCCCAGGATCCGAACCTGTGAACCCCAGGCAGCAGAAGCGGAGCACGTGAACTTAACCACTAAGCCACCGGGCCAACCCCTCATTAATAATTGTTTTAGTCATTACTTGATAGTTTAAACAAAATATATTACTAGAATTAATTTCACTTGTGTCTCTTTACTTTTTTAATATAGCTACTAGAAAATTTAAAATTACTTATGTGGCTCACATTCTATTTCTATCGGACAGCCCTGCTGGGACTCAAACCACTGAAAGAATCCTGAGACTTGTTAAGACCTCAGCAAATCAGCGTGCGATTCCCATCTCTTCTCCAAATAGTGCTGGTTGGTTGAACGTGCAAAGCCCCACCTCCACCCCCCATCTTGCCCCTTTCTACTTCTCTAACTCTCATCCTTCCTAACACAGAGGATGCAGAGGTTGGGGGCTTCTCTAACATGCACTGTGGCTCTAACCAGCTGATAGCCTAACAAAGGGCTGGCAGCAGATTCGTGACAGAAGAACAGGTATTGGAGGTAAACAGACTCCTGTTTGAATCCTGGATTTCCAACTAATAATATGTGCAAATTTGGAAAAGTTATCTCTGTGTTTCTAAAATTCTTCCATGGTAAAGTGAAAATATTTACTTTACTGAGGCAGATAAGAGTTTGGCATTCAGCAGGTCTTCTCTTAACATTTGGGGGGCCCAGGGTGGGAGTACAAATGGAGGCCCACATGTTATACATGGGCTTCAACTTATGAATTTGGAGGGAACACAATTCAGTCCATAACACCTATGTCCAAATATTTAAAAGATATAAATCAAGTTGACAAACTGCTTGATAAAATATGTTCTATCCTCCTATATTGACAAATGCACTTTTTCCGTAACAAAAGTAAAAATTATATGTAATCCCGTGGCCTTTATATTACTAAAAGTTCGTAAAATATCAAAGGCAACTGAATGCAATTATTGTGCCTTCCTGGGTATTCTACTGATGAGTTGGTAATGTTTGGATGAGTAATAATTTAAAAAATGAATAAATTATTATATGTTTATTCCATAAAATTTATCAGTCTTTACTTCATTTCATTAAAATCATTATAAGTTTATACACAATTTGTGTTCTATCATCAGTAATGACATGAAGAATTAAAAAACAAAATGGAACTGCATTCAATGTGTACAAAATTTGAATATATTTTCTTCAAAAGTGTCAATAAAAATTAAAATTATTGTTCCTACATTTTCCAAAAAGTTATTTTTTCTTAAATTAGGCAAAATTATCTATTAAAATTAAGACAGTGTAAATTTATAATTAATGAATATCAACTTTTAAAATCAAATGTAGTTAAATAAAGCTCTAATTTTTTGAAAATTTAAATCTTCTACATTCTTTATCTAAAAATAAAATTATTTATGATTCTGGCATTCGCTGTCAATGTAAATGCCAACATAAAGAATAGATATCATGTTTTATGGCGTTTTTCTAGACCTACACACATGCAATATTGTAAAATGCCCCTCAGCCCTCACGTGCAATGTTTGTGAACACTGGCCTAATTGGTGAGTACTTCCAACTGGAACATGAAAAGACGAAAGAAAACGGATGTTGGCACTAGCGGAAAATGACACTTTGTTTTGCAAGACTCTACTGTATTCACGTGTTCTGAGAGAGGGAATTTGACAATTTAATTAGTCTGTCTTCAAGGGAAATTTTGGCAACTTAATTAGCTTGTCTTTTCCTTTACCTAAGTGCTTCTGCAGCTCAAATCCTCCTCATCTCCCAAAGCAGTGTGCATCTCCAAAGTCTGCAGTGGCCCAGCCTTCAAACCTGTGTTATCTTCCAGCACAGTTGTCTGTTATGTTGAGGACATGAGGTGAGAGGTGTGAAGAAGTGTTTCCCTGGGGCCTGAATGGTGTTTGTCACGAGTGGATGTTTCAGGATACAAGTCACTCTGTGCCAGTACTGAGCTCCAAGAGACAGAGGGTGTCACGTGTTCCCAAATAAACGTATTTTGTGTGTCTGTGATATGCAAGACTCTCTGCAGCACAGGGCCTAGGGTAGGGTTACTCTCACTGATGTCTTCGGGCAGCATCAGGATACAGTTAATCATCTTGATCTGAGTCCATTCACGGAACGCTACCATTTTTTATTGTGTAAACTTGGAAGAAACAGGGCACTTATCTCACACCACTAGACTGTAGGTTCCTCTACTATGCTGTAAATTCCAGATAGCCAACAACACTGTCTGACTTTTCCACCATCGTATCCTCAGCATCTTGCACAGAAGTTTGGCACAAATTTTGAGCTCAGTAATTACTTGACTAACTAAGTTACTAAGCTCTCTGAGATTCTTATCTTTCTCATCTGTGAAATAGGGACAATATACCTTACCTTATTAGATTGTTTTGAGAATCACATGTGGTAATATTTGTAGAACCTGAGCATACCCTTTGACACATAATAAGTGCTCTATTAATATTTGGTGAATTAATTATAATAAGTAACGTTAGTGAGCTCTCTAGAGGCCTGTTTTTTCATTTACAAAATGGAAGAAGTGATACCTGTGTCATTAAGACTATTTTGAGAATTAAATAAGGTAACATATCTGGTTGAATAATTGAGTGGTAGCAGTGTTGATTATGAGGTGATGATGATGCCGACAACTCCAAGCTTAATGCCAAACACATCTCATTTCATTCACTTCACGACACCATGAAGCACATGCAAAGGGCATAACGAAAAAACAACAGCCAAAAATCAAAGCTCTGCCCTCAACACTATTCAGACCACAATATTTAAAATAACTATCATTGTTGTTCTCATAATTATTAGAGTCATGAAATATTTATTTAACATTCACTAATGCAGGAGAATAGAAGCAAGACTCCAGATTCTTTTCCATGGAAGCATATATTGTCCCATTGAGAAGATGACTTTAAAATGCAAGAAATAATTTTTTAAATTACATAAGGCAGTGCATAGCACTAAGTCAAATGCTAAATTGTATAGTGCTGACTACCTGTAATAAGAACGCAGAAGGAAAGGTGATCAGTGGGGCTGGAGCAGTCACAGGGTTTGTAATTAATGACAGAAGAAAGGAAAAGAAAAAAGGAGGGAAGGATAGAGGAAAAAAGGACAGAAGTGAGGGAGGGAGGGTGGGATAGGAAAGAAGGAAGAAGTTACCAGAGTTGGGTGGACAAAGATGAATAGGGAAGTCCATGGGTCAATTTCAATAATAGGGAGCATGGAAACTAATACATTAAGATCAATATTCTCCTTCTCATTGGTTCTAGCTACTCAGTTTTTCAAAATTTAAGGCTGAGGCCCTGTCCTTTTGATGTGAAATGATGCTGGAATGGCGAAGCAGATGGTCCTCATGTATCAGAAACAATCACCGCCGCAATCTTGGGTCCATATGGGAACTTTGGTTAACACAAACTTTGACATACCCTTTTGTTGTTCTTCCTTTTCCGATTATTACTGAGTTTGTTCACTGCAGCTCCTGGTGTTAGAAGTACCATCAGTTAGCATTCTAATCATTATTCACCACTAATTCCTCGAGCACTCTATCGCCACAGCAGTTATTCGCCATCTGGCACATCCTACCACTTTTGCATATTACTTACATATGGCAGTTACCCGAGTTAATGTGGCCATTTAGACAGCCAGGTTTTCACTCATTTCCAAAACACAGCTACAGGGATAATATTTTGTCAATATTAATTCAAGGCATTTTGACCCCACCTCCTCATTTTCCATTTGCAGCCTCCCATTTCCTGGACTGTGGCTCATTGCTCCAGGGCAGAAGGTGGCCAGGCCACCACCTCTTTAACAAGACAAAAAGCGTAAAAGTCAGGCATTACCAAAAAGAGAAAGGATTTGCTAAATTCCTTTAGAATCTATTCTATAAGTCAGGGGCTGCTCTAGCACTTTTCTGCAAGGAAAGGAGACCCCATCGCAAAAGGCAGAGAAAGCCACCCCTTTCCACCCAGGGAATTAAGGAAAGAGGAGGCCACCAGGGGGGAGCAAAAGGAGAGTGGGTGCTAGATGAGGGGCAGAGACTTCCAAGGTCAGAGGACGCCACCCACTCATCATGAGAGACTCCTGGAAGGAGTCACCTCAAATGCCCTTCCAAGACTCCCACTTCCTCTTTCACCCCCGGATGCCAGATGCCACCTTGGAGAGGAGGTGGGTGGAGAAGAGATGTGGGGATTAAAAGACTAAGCATTTTTTCCTAAAAGATATGAATCTATTAATCAGGGCAGACTGTTTAAACCTTTAAGGACTCACAGGTTAAGTTGAAGAAAAACTAGATTTATGGACAACATGAAGAAACTATACTTTATCTACACATCTGAGTAAATTTGCAATCTGCAACATACAGTAGTTTCTGTCAGTTCAGATTTTCTTCACTAATGTTGAATCCATATGAATTTAGGTATACAAAATTGATGCCTCCATTTAGGGACAAAATAACTTATTATGCTCATCTTATAGAGTAAATCAAATTATGAAGAAATATTTACCTACATAAGAAAATAAAACTATTAAACATCTCAGAAGCACAATTTGCCTACCAAGAATGTAATTTCAGCTAAAGAAACAGGGTGTGAACCTCAGGCTAGTGTTTGATATGCTAATTATGTCAGTCATCCAATATGAATTTATTATTAATGTCAGCTAACATTTACTGAGCCTTCATTATGGGCCAGACAAGGTGCTAAGCACTTACATTAGTTCCAGCCCCGGGAGGGATGCTGTTATCCCCCTTCATAATGAAAGATCAGGACTAGAGGAAGTATCTGTTATATTTATTGAACTTACTGTACAAAATTTTTCTACTTTATAGGGGTTTACTGGCTGGCAAGACGGTCAAATCCATGTAACAACAAAGAACATATTATAACAGAAGTCAACAGTATGAGGGTCTTTTATTTGGAGAATAAAATGACCACAAGAGTAATTTTGAAAGATTTTTAGACCATTTCTCCATTGATGAAATGCAGCCACCTCTGCCATAGAGATAAACGGGCTCTCGAACCACCCACAGAAACATGAGGGTCTGGTTTTGCCAAAAACCTGTAATAGGCCGGGGTTACAGATGTTACTGCTCTCTTTTCTTGGCTAGTTTTTGAGTTCAGAATGTAGGAAAATCCCTCCTTCAGTAAGAAAATCCATTTTTGTTAATTCCAAAATCTTGGTTGAAACCTTCCAAGAGGCTGCCCCTATGGGCTGGGCCTGGAGCAGGGAAGGGCGTTTCCACCTGGTTTTGTACGCTCCTGAGAGTGGACTGGGACTTGGGCTGCAATCAGTCAAGTCTGGCTGGAGTCCCTGAGTCGTCACTTACTAGCCAGATGATCTCCAGGCCTTAGTTGCCTTAGCCATTAAAATGGATGTATGTAGTATGAACTCATAGGTTTGCTCTGCTGACTATATGAACAAGGGTATGTGATGTCCTTAACACTGTGTCTGGCACCTGCTGAACACTCAGTGAATAGTAACTTATCACCGTTTTCACTGTTAATCATAATTACGTCTTAACTAAAAACAGTTGCCGCACCAAGGACTTTTCTCAATACTGGTCACGTGGGAATAATCCTGATCGCGTGAACTTCTCCTTGACTTTCATGCTAAAAGACTAAATAGTTAGAAGATCCTTTTAAAAGCCCTGCATTGATGGGTGGTGGATCAATTTGTTCCGGTCTGTTCTAGAGACGGGGCAGTTTAAAATGGACCCTAGTAATTTAAGGAGAATTCAATATTGTGTCTCACCCCAGGCAAAGAGACAAGACCACTTTATTTTTAAGGAAAATTTGAAAACATTCCCGGGGAATCTTCTAATCCAGTTCCTCCTCTGTGTAAGAACTGAGCAGGTTGGAGGGTTTGGCTACCAAGAAATTATACAAACTCCACTGTTGATTTTAGAACTTTTTTTGTTCAAAATTAACATGTTTTTTATAAGAAATTTTGTCTAAGTCATAACAAATTTTTAAAAAAGAACATTCATAGTCCCAGGGGTACAATTTTTGACATTTGGGTGTATGGCCTAATCTTAATGCTATCTTCGCATTTTTATGCTCCTCTTTATACTAAAACTCCTCAAAAAATTGCAGTACTCACTGCCTCCAAATTCCTCAGTGGTCATTCTGCCGTCAGTCACTCCAATCAGGCTTCTACCACTACCCCCACCGAGAGAGCTCTTGTCAAGATCACCCTCGACCTCGAAGTGGCTCAACCTGAGAGCCAGTTCTCAGCCTTCTTCATAACCACCCTCTCAATGGCATTTGACTCGGTTTCCCTCTCCTGCCTCCTGAAAGCACTTTCTTCACTCCACCTCCAGGACATCAGCCACCCCAGTTTTCTCCTACTTCCCTGGTCCACTTTTCGGTTTCTCCTTTTCTCCCAAACTCTCAAGGCTGAAGCACCCAGAGCTCAGGCCTCGGTCCTCTTCTCTTCCCTTGGGCTCCTCCTCCAGACTCCTGGCTTTAAACAGCACCTCCATGCTTACTCCCCAGGTTATATGTCCAGCCCTCACCTCTCCCCCAAACTCTACACTCACCTCTGTAACTCTCCATGAAATGTTTCTACTTGGCTGTGTTATGGACATCTCAAACTCAATGTCTGAGGCTGAGGCCTGGTCTTTCCCAACTCCTCTCTTCCAGTTACTCAGTCAAAAACCTTGGAGTCATCCTTCACTCATCATTATCTCTCACACTCCCATTTTATCTGTCAAAAACCAATCTTACCATTTATTGATTCAAAATACATCCAAAATCCTACCATTTGTCACCTCTGCCACTATCACCCGGGTCCGATCCACTCTCATCTCTCATCTGCACAATTGCAGTCCCCTCCCACTTTGTTCTTTGTAGAGCAGGGCTGTCCAACGGAAATAGGATGTGAGCCATGCTTGTGATTTTAAATTTTCTAGGAGCCACATTCAAAATGGGAAAAGAAATAGCTAAGTTAATTTTAACAATGTATTCATTAAATTCCTTATATCTAAAATATTACCATTTCAACATGTAATAAGTATAAAAATTATTATTAAGATTTTTTACATTATTTTTTTCATACAAGTCTTTGAAACCCAGCATGCCTTTCACTCTTACAGCACTCTCAGTTGGGACTGGCCACAATTCCAGTGCTCACTGGCCACAAGTGGCTAGTGACTACCATATTGGACAGCGTGGCTATAGAATATTCTAAACACAGCTTTCAGAAAACATAGGTAATTATATCATTCTCCTACTTAAAACCCTGCAGTGGCTCCCATTTCCCTAAGAATAAAAATCCAAATTCCTGACGGTGGCCTCACGAACCTCTGTGATCTGCACTGCCCTCCCATCCTGGGCCTCACCCCTCCCTTTGCCCCGCTCCAGCCACACCAGCCTCCTCACTTGTCCTTGCCTGTGCCAGGTCCACACCACCTCAGGACCCCTGCACCATGTTCAGGGGACATGCCTGGGGATACTTCCAGCCATGCCATGGCTCACTCTTTCATCCCCTTCAGTCTTGACTCAAATGTCACCTTCTCAGTGAGGCCCATCCAGACCATCCTTTTTAAAACTGAAACCCCCAGACACACACCCTTGGCATTCTCTGTCTTCCTTAGATGGATCTGTTTTCTTTTCATCACACTTTTGACCTCCCAACACATCATAAACTTACCTCTCTCCCACGTTAGAATGTAAGCTCCGTGATGAGTCAGAGGGTCTGTCTCTTTTTGTTCACCAGTGTATCCCAGGGCCTAGAGCAGTGCCTGGGCTCACGGTAAATACTCAACAAAGATTTGTGGAATTGAATTATACTTTTATTCACTTAATACAGCATGAAGATTGTTCCTCCACCATTAAATGGTCATCTTTATCATCATTTTAATGACAGTGGCATATCATCTGTAGATGTGGTACATTTTTATTTAACTAGCCTAATTGTGAAGATTAAGGTGTTTCCAGTTTTTTGCCATTATGTAGCCATCACTGGGATCTAGGTAAACGTTTCTTGTCAAATCGGGTGATGTCTGGATCAAAAGTAAGGCAAATTTGGGGGTCTTTTGACACATATTGATATATCGTTTTTCAGTTTTGGATTTCCCTTCATGAGCAAAATTTAACGAACCCAACAATTTCATGTGCATCTGGGATTTCACCTTTGAATAAATGCCTGGAAGTGAAATAACTGGGTCAAGGTGTATGTTCTGTTGTTATCACTTCGGTACATATAGACTGTACATTTCTTAATCATTGGCTGTCTTTAGCTACATCAGTGGGTACACATCTTAGTCCCTTGCATAGTCTTTAATACGTATGTACACATTCCCAATCCCACCCACGTCTACTAAATTAGGATCTCTGTGAGCAGGGTCCAGGCATCTGTATTTCTAAGTTGCTCCGGTGGTTTGATGTGCGTCTGGGGTTGAGAATCACCAGCCGAGGGGCTGAGTGGCTCTGGCTTTGGGAGGCAGCGCTGCCAGGAGGGCTCCCTCCTCTGATCAGGGATTTCCCCCAGCCTCACCGCATCCCCGAGCGTCTGGGTGTGAAGCTGTCTACACTGCCCAGAGAGCAGCCTTCAGGTCAGAGGCGCCAAGAGTGGCCAAGCTAACAGAGTCAGCGAGCACAGGGACGCTGTCAACTCCCAAAGGAGCCGCTGAAGAACCTGTCCATGAAGCAGAACGATGCTTATTAGACACACTGCAATGACAGGGAACACCACCTCCACAGTCTCAGTGGGGTCTCAAAACAGGAAATTGGGGAAGAGGGTTTCTAAGGTTTGAAGGCCTAGGCTGGGTGATTTTAAGGCAAATGTTACAAAGTGGAGGACTGACTGGGACTGGACAGAGTTTTGATATAACAGCTGTAGACTGGTGGGCAGAGTAAGGGAGGGTCTTGAAGCATGCATTGATGAGAAGGCTGTTCATCTGGTTGGTTCCCAGTCTTATCTTCCAGGGACAGGTATTTCCTGGAATAAGAAGCTGAGTTATTTTGTCTGGTCCCAGGACTGTTAAGTATAAAATCAGGAAGGTATGCTTTTTCCCAGAATTATTTAGCACAAAGACAGGAAGGTATGTTTGTTCCCCATATTGCTTAATGTGACAAAACTGGTTTCAGTTCTCAGGGAGAAGGCACCACCCTGTCTCCTTGCTTGGGCTTATAAAATACAAATTACTAAATCTTTATTAGAGTAAAATGGATTTCCTTATCTTTTAGCAGAGTCTACTTTAAGGCTCACGATTACAGGGGTTAGGGTGACTGGGTGGGGCCTGGCATGGGCCCTTTGGGATGGGGGGGTGTGCGCTCGCGTGTGTACGCGCAAGCACATGTCTATGTATGTGCATACCTGTTCACCCCTGCAAGCCAAGGAAGGTGTCCCTATCCTGAGCTCCATGGAGGCCTGAGTATGTTTCTGATATTGCATTTAACAAAAGGTACTGAAATCACCTGTCCACTTGTCCAGAGTGTCCACTGCACCGAAAGTGCCTGGCGGCCAAGGCTGGGTTCCTCTCCTCTCTGTCTCTGCAGTTCTTGGCACAGGGTCCAGCACGCAAGAGGAATTCAGTATGTGGGTTTTATGACCAGACCTCTTAGATCTTAGGGGCAGTTCTCCAATGCCAAGGAAGAGAAGACTCTTCCAGAAACAACCCTTCTTGAGGAGCCAGCTTTCGGGAAGACAGAGGCAGAGAACCCGCTTTCCAGCCAGGCAGTGCTTTACACCCAGGGAGGAGAAATGCTGTCCTCGGGGCAGGATTAGCACTCCCACCCAGACTCTGCTGGCCGGTGGCAAAACACGTGGCCATGTTTGAGAGAAAGGGACTGAGAGATGGCTAATGGCCTCTTACATTACACCGTATATAGCTCTTGCTCATTCTATGTACAAAAGAGGGCTTTTATCGGACCTCTGCTAGTTTTGATTTTTGAGGTGGTCCTTCTAGAGTGCACAACTGAAGGCATTTACATAGAGGCTAGAGCTTAACTCAGTCAGCTACACAGAGCTCCACCTTCCATCACAGGGCTGTGTAGAGGAACAGAGGCTGCCCTCCCACTGCACTCACCAGACACGAGTTTCCTACTGACAGCAAGTCAGTGTGGTCCACGCTGGGGAAGCAGGGAGGTGGAACCTGGAGAATCTGCTTCTCTGTATGTCATTAAAGAGAAGACACACACCCAACTGTCTAGAATGCTCGGGTGTGGTCACCAGACATGGCAGGATTAACCAAAGTCCTGGACTTCTGTAATTATAAACGCCAGCTGTGGAAACCTCTATGAAGAAGGTACTTAACTCCCCTTTGCCTCAGTTTCCCCATCTACTAAGTACTTCTCACCATTGCAGCATTAAATAATACAGGTAAAGAGCTTAGCATAGTGCCCAGCAGAGCAAGCACTCAGTGATAGCTGTGGGTATCTCCTAACACCCTCTGTAATCTTTATCCTCACCTTTATCATTTTTCCATCACATGTCTGCATTTCAGTGGACATGATGGGGAGGGAGGTGAAAAAAACTCACTCCTTTTGTGTATAAAGCACAAATATACATACAGTACATAAACAGATATACAGTATATCTGTGGTATTAAAATGTTATGGGGGAGAAGCAATTCAAAAAAAAGTCTCCTGTAGGGGTTGGGGAGCACTGCCCTGGCCTATGAGACCTGAGAGCAGCCCTGCTGACTCTTGAAGTCCCGACCCCTGGCAGTGCGCCTGCAGGAAGCACGGAGTCCATAAATAAACCCAATTCAGTCTCAGCTAGTTCCTTAAAAATCCCCACTTTCCCCTCAAGACGCACAAGACGTTTCTACCCCCGTAGTCTCAGGATTCCATAGAATATACTGCCAGCAGCCGGAAGGAAGAAATGAAGGGCGACTCCTTGAGAAGCAATTTATCAGAACTGGTATCTGCGAGCTTCAGGGGACTCCAGCCCGTAGTTACCTGCCTGGCCTCCCACCTGATCTTCTGACACATAGCACTGGAAGCCCATCCATGCCAGTTCTTGAGAAAATGCTAGCCAGGCAAAGGGGGTCTGCAGGGCTGCCACCTCCCCTTCAGCTTCCAAAAGTTCCCTAGGAGCTCAAGCGCCCTCTCAGCAAACCCCCAACCCAATCTACCCGGCTCCACCATCCTGATGGTTACTGACCAGATAAGTCAACTGAAATACACATGCAGATGACTGATACTATTGAAGGACTCTGCATCCCAAATTTGAACAGAAGATAATTGCAGCACCCTTAGGTAGGATGCAGAATGGTAGGATTTCAGGAATCCACTACAAGTCACTAATGGGGTTTTGTTTGGGGTTTTGGTTGGTGTTGTTTTTACAATATTTTGTCATTTGGGGAGGCTAAGAGATGCCTTCCTTAGAGCCTTAAATCACACCATGCGGCTGAGTTACTGAGATGCTTATGGGTAGACACGGCCTCGGTAATGCCGCTTGGTTAGAAAGGGGCTAAAATCAAAAAAGAACGTCCCAGAACAGAGCCCAGCATGGAATAATCACTCAACAGATATTTATTGACTATACATTAGGCATATCCATCACCAATCCTCTTTTTGCTGAGGCAGACTGGCCCTGGGCTAACATCCGTGCCCATCTTCCTCTACTTTATAAGGGACTCTGCCATGGCATGGCTGACAAGCAGTGCGTCGGCCGGGCCCGGGATCTGAACTCGCGAACCGTGGGCTGCCAAAGCGTGAACTAAATCACTGCGCCACCAGGCGGCCCCAGGCATATTTTTCTTTAAATCCTGGCTATCACTTACCTTTAATTTTACAACAAGAAAACAAACAGAGGGAACTCCGTGTGACCTACCAAAGTCACTCAGCAGAGCAAGCTCTATGCTTCCACGAAGCATCGGGAATGGAGGTTCACTGCGACTCCCCGCCTGGCCTGTGCTAAATGCCCATGGGAGACCCTGGTTGGGGCCCACAGACGTGGAAGCAGTGTCGTCCATCACAGCCTCTCGGTGAGCTGCGTCCCAACCTGTCCGCAACTCAGTGGAGATGAAACACCTGAGAAACGGCATCAGCAAAGTGGGGGGGGGGGGGGGGGGGCGGGGGCAGGAGGTCTTTCCAACCGAACCCTGGGAGGAGGCGGTTAGATGTACAGTTGTAATTACAGAGAGCAGGATTCTTTATTTACATCTTCTCTTCCTTCATGCCTTTAACGAGCTCCCGCTAATGGCACATGTGAATTGAAAGGCCTTAACTGAGCTTTCTACACCTTGTCATTCTTATGAGCCAATTACAAGGAACTGCTCATTGCTGATTGCAGCGAACTGCACGCTCATTTCGCTGAACAGGTGTCTCACCAATAATAAAGACCATTACAATCTCCTACAGACAAGACAAAGGACAGAGTTTAAAGACAATGGAAGGACAGCTCCTTGTCTGCTAGTAACCACTGAGGGTGGTGTGGTGCCCTGTCCTCTGAAACGCTGCCCCCTCAGCCCATGCAAATGTCCCTCACTCCTGCAGCTTTCCATTTACCATGTTCCAGATGCTGTACTAGCTAAAAAATCCAGCACTTCCATGTCCTCAGGAAGCACAGCAGGAAGAAAACTCCCACTGTCCCTCCTTCCTCCAATGAGCCAGGCACTGAGCCGGCTGCTCTCGGTACGTTCTCTCATGTGGTCCTTCCCACATTAGGAGGTGGGATTACAGATAAGAAACTGAGGCTGTTGGTCCAGTACAGTGATTCTCAAACTTTAGGTACATCAGAATAACCTGGAGGGCTTGTTAAAACAGATTTCTGGGCCCACCCCCAGAGTTTCTAATTCAATAGGTCTGGGGTGGGACCAAGAATTTGCATTTCCCACAAGTTCCCAGATGAGGCTGATGTTGCTGTCCCGGTTCACATTTTGAGAACCACTTGAATGGTGGAAAAGGCATGAGCAGAGGTTTGACGTAGTCTTGGGTTCAAATATAAACCCCACTTATGACCCTCAGTATGATAACTGACAGGTCACTGAATCTGTCTGAGCCTCGACTATAAAGTGGAGACAGTGGCCTCTACTTTGCAGTGTTGCTCAGAGGATTAGCAACGATGCGTGGAAAGGGCCAACTAGGACCCACATAGCAGGCAGGTAGGAGGATATCACTGCTGTTGGAGAGGCCGGCCATCTTGCTGCGTTGCACTGAGTCAAGCATGACAGCCAGAACTGTAACCCAAGTCTTTCTCCCAAGCTTGGTTCTTTGCCTCTTGAGGCCTTCCTGAACTCTCTTTTCTCCTCCCTTCTCTCTCCCAAAGTCCTGATGCACTTAAGAATGTACATAGTCTCCTCTTATCCACATTTTTGCCTTCCATGGCTTCAGTCAACTGCAGTCCAAAAATATTAAATGGAAAATTCTGGAAATAAACACTTTGCAAGTTTTCAATTTTGCCCCATTCTGAGTAGTGTGGTGAAATCGTGCACCGTCCTGCCCCATGCCACCCAGGACATGAATCATCTCTTCATCCAGAGGATCCACACTGTATAGGCTGCCCACCATTAGTCACTTAGTAGCCACCTCGGTTATCAAATCCACTGTCTCCATATCGCAGTGCTTGTGTTCAAGTAACCCTTTTTTACTTAATAATGGCCCCAAAGTGCAAGAGTAGTGATGCTGGCAATTCAGAGATACCAGGGAGAAGTTGTTTTTAATCTCTTACTGTGCCTAATTTATAAATTAAACTTTATATATGTATGAATATATATAGGAAAAAGCAGTATATATAGAGTTTGGTACTATCTGCAATTTCAGGCATCCACTGGGGGTCTTGGAATGTATCCCCTGTGGATAAGGAGGGACTACTGTACCACGAAATGACACTAGTAATTCTAAACAGTGCAAGTCAATCAGTATTATTTCCTACATGCATCCTACGCCCCAACTGTAAGTTTCTTGGGAAGGGAGCCATGGTTTACACTGCTTCTACACCTCCGTCTACACGAGGGCTAACGGAGAAGTCCCTTGATAGTCCTGGAACAGGGAGGCATTCCCTCACTGCCCCACCCCACTCAGTCCCCAGGGAACTGCCCCTCCTTTGTCTCCAGCTACGCCTGTGTTGGTCATCGGACCATCAGACACCACCACCACACACACACAGTAGACTGTAAGCACCATAAGACTGAGGAGCACAATTGTCTCACTTACCACAGTGTCTCCAGAGTAGGTCCTCAATAAGTATCTGTTAGAAGAACAAAATCTCTAGGTGAGCCCATAGGAAAGATTTTCTTCTTTTCTGTATTGGCTAATGGAAAATTCTAGAAGTAGGGAGATGCCCTGAAGCTTTCATTGCTATTGTTGAATGTTAGAGGGCACTGACTAAGTTATCCATACATCCCAGTTTGCCCAGGACAATCCTGGGTTTCACCCACTGTCTCACGTAATTAATACTCTGTTTCACTCTCAAAAGTGTCCACATTTGCAAAGTAAGTCATGTGGCTGCTTCCTCATTGGTCTAAATGGAGCTGATGACAAGAAAGGTTTGGGATCCAAAAGCAAGTCATTCAGATCTTCAAGGTCGCAGCAGGGCACATTACTCAGAAAGAGAGGATGCTCTGAGACCCTTGGCAATGAGAGAGAAGTTTAGAGGTGCAAACAGTCTCTGATCCCACCTCCCAATCCCCTGCCCTTCACAGCTTTAAAAGCAAGTGCAAAACATACACTGGCCACACATGTCATCTGTGAGTCAGAAAGGTCACTGCATGAGATTAGAGGCTGCTTCTAACATGTTGGCGTGGAGCATGGGCTGAAGATGAAGCCTTTCCTATTATATTCTCTGGTACCTCAAAGAAGTAAGGCACATTTATCAGTGGTTTTACTTCCCCTGCCCTCTCCCCACATTGCACAGGCTATAAATTAAAGAATGGGAAGGGAGTGGAGAAAGGGAAGCAGAACTGCTATTTACTTGGAACAAGGTCACCCCATCCCCACCCCAAACAAGCCTTCTTCCAGCAAAGCTGTCAAAGCAGCTGGGAACGTGGGAGCTGCGTGTGCAGCCTGACTCTGCCAGCCAGCCTGCACTTGTGCCCATGGTGTGCCCAAAACACCCCTCAGACAAGGATTCACATGTTCTCCAAGTGCTCAAGGGGTGTACTTCAAACAGGGGTGTAGCTGGGAGAACACCGGAGAAGTCTACAGGCTGCACTTGAGATGTCTTCTATCAAGATTAACACACACGTGAAACAGCTGGAGAAAAGTCCAGTCCCCATGGACTTTCACGGGATGAGTGGGAACATTCTGATATTCAAAATGTGTCTTAGCTCTGACTGCTATAACAAAATACCATAGACTGGTATTTACAGCAAACAACAAACATCTATTTCTCACAGTTCCAAGGCTGGAAGTCAAAGATCAAGGTGCTGGCCGATTCCGTGTCTGGTGAGAGCCTGTTTCCTGGGTTGCAAGGGGCCACCTTCTAGCTATATCTTCACATGGCCTTTCCTCAGTGCATGAGCATGGAGGAGAGGGAGAATGCTCATGTCTTCTCCTCTTCTTATAAGGGCACTAATCCCATCGTGAGAGTCCCATCCTCATGACCTCATCTAAACCTAATTACCTGTCAAAGGACCCGCCTGCTCATACCATCATATTGGGGATTGAGGGCTTAGACATATAAATTTGGAAAGGACTCAAACATTCAGCCCAAAACAAAAATGTCTATACAGGGAGATGAGTCATTTGACAAATATTTATTGTGCCCCAGCCCCATGACAGCAGTGACAATACAAAACTCCCAGTCCCCAAGGTGCGCACATTCCACTGGAAGGGGTTGGATCCAGGAGCAGATGATGCGGCTGCCAATGTGTTCATGGACTTCCACGCTAAGCAAATCCCCCAGAACACAGGATTGGACACGGTTCCCTGGCAGGCACTGTCGTAAGGTTTCACCTTTATTCTTCATTCCGCTATTAGCCAGCCATGGGAAAGGAAGTTGCTGAGGTCAAAGGTGCTGGGAAGGAGAACTTCTGGTGAATTGTCTCACCTCTCATGACAACTGCTCTAGCTTTACTACCTCACAGCTCTGATCTCAAACTTTTGAGTGAAAATCCCATGTAGATAAGTCCTTGGTCCCCCTGGGCTTAGCAGGATAATGCTGCTTAGCGTAGAACATCACTTTGAACTTTCAATCGCAGACTTGAAACCATTATTAGTCATATGCCCCTCCTGGAGGAAAGGTAAACTGAACAACAAAGGGCACAGATGTCTTACTTCAAGCCACTGCACTGGTAACACTACTGACAACCTCAGTTCCCACTCGCCCTCGTCCTTTGTGTCAACACTGGGGGCAGTTCGGTGTTGTAGCAGATCCAAAGGCTTTGGGTACAACAGACTTGAGGTCACATACTGATGTGACCTTGGGCAAGTTACATAACCTCTCTGAAACTTAGTTTCCTCATCTATAAAATGAGAAGAGAGATCTGACAAGTTTATTGCACTAGAGCTAATATATGTAAAGTGCTCGGCACCAAACAATCACAAGCCAATTGGGACTTTCCGCTAGTGCTTATGCTATTGTCATTGTTGTTAATCACCATCACTAGTGATCGTAAGAGATGTAATCCTGCTTTAGTAATGTTATTTTGTCTGTAAAATGCATTAAAATATCTCAGTATGAACAGCTTGATGTATATACTTATACGAGTTAACTGTAATCTTCACCAGGGGTGGCTGAAGAACATTTGAATCATCTATCATAACTCCACACCCCAGAAGTAAGTAAAGCCTTGCCTTTCAGGTGTTTTTATCTATATCTGTACCAGAGGGTCCATTCGTCAGCACAGGGGATGAAAGAGGGCACAAAGTGTCAAATTGCCAAACAAGACCCACAAGAATTAGAGATCTTACCCAGTATCAAGACTCACTAATAATTTCAAGGATACAAGTAATTCTGAGGCACAGGTAAAGCAAAGAGAGGTCTGGGACCCCCAGGATAGCCCCCCAGGTGCTTTCATGCTACATTAGCATGCACTTTGGGGTCTCTAAGATTTGCATGTGGCTGCGTCACTTACACAAAAGGGAGATGTCTATGTCCTGAAACATCTCTGTTTTTATATTTGAATAGTAACATAGCCTGCATGACACTCTCCAGGGAGTCATGCACCATAAATCCATAGATTTCGAAGTTTCCTTACCCTAAGCAATCCTACACAGACCAGCAATATCCTGCTAAGAAACATTCCACAGGTAAGGACTCTCCTTGAGTTACCATTAGTGGCTTGCCAGGAGGTCTGTAATTAGCTTGTTTACAAGAACTTTTACCTATCTTCTTCCTTTCCCAGAGGCATCCCAGCACCTCTGCCCAAAGGAAAGGACTAGATTGCAGGCCTGCTATTAACCATCCTTTCCTCAATATTAGAAATACATTTTCACTGGTTAAATGAATGGTGCTCAACGTGGTTGTCTAGAAAGGCTGGTGGGTATTACTCCCCTCACAAAAACGAGGTATGAGAAATAATCTGTCAAACCCCACAGGCCTCACCTCTGAAACAGTGTTCCTAGAGCATGTCCTCTCACGGCCCTTGCCTTAACACAGGATTCTGTCACCTGACTAGGAAGTTGTCTGATTCTACCATCAGAATACCAGGCAGAATGCCTCTGCCTGTAAGTGAAAGCTTCACTCAAGGTGCTTGTCAAAGAGCCTAAGAACTGGGTGTGGACTTGACCTGAGCTTATAGAAAGAGGTTGTAGAACTCTTCTTTGCCTGCTTCTAATCACTACGGCCTGGGGATGAATGTGGTACCTGGAGCAGAGCTGGATGTGAGATGTGTTCGTTCTAACTCACTACCTGACGGCAAGAGTGAGGGGATGAGAGGTGATGTCCTACCTTCCTTGAAACATCAAATTTGCCAAAGGCTCTGGCAATTACTTAAAGCAATAATCAGCTGAGATCAGTTGGCAGGGAAATTCAGAGACCCTGGTCCTGGTCCTTATCCTGCTCTATCACCACCTGGCTGTGTTGCCTTAGCCCAGACAATGCCCCTTCTAGCTTCAGTTTCCTCATCGGAACTAAATCCTATTCAGATCTCTGTTACACAGTGATTTTCTCCCTGTTATGACACCTTGCCCCTATTGAAGGTCACTATAAAAAAATAGGAAGATGGAGAAGCAGACAGCAGCAATTTGCTTAAATGAAAAATGAGCCTAAGAAACTGGGAAGATTAACTATGGGCGCGTGATTGTGTGGAGAGGAGGTCTGGAAAGACAGGGAAGAAGTCTGTTCTTCAGGGTCTCTCTCTTGTCTTTGAGGAAATTGAAATAAGAGACATGAGGAAATCCAAATAAACAGAAGGAAACAAAACTGTTAATACCCAGGGTGATTATATAATTTATTGTCCAATGCAGGACTCTGTTGAGAGGGCTGGGGGACATCATGAAGAATTACTTCAGAATGGGCATAAACTGGAGTGACTCCAGGCACGTCGGGACGTGCAGTCCCCTCATCCAGAGCTGGCCCTCACCTGCACGGTGATGCACAAAGTTCCTCATGCACTTGACCGTTCCGACCACAGGGAGGACGAGAAAAGGTACCAACTGTTTCTTTCAAAGCTAGGACATTTATTTTAAAAAATGAAAACATTCAAGCAAATATGGAAATAACAAAAGATAACTTGCTACTGTGAATTTTTACTCTTAATTACTATTTTAGCTTAATTGACAGTCTTATTTTATCTTATGTCCTTGATAAAGAACTTCAACCCTCAAGAAAAAAAGAAGATATTTTCCCTCACCAATGGTATGAATATTTTAGATAGGCAGACTAGAAAATATCTTTCAAGCTTCAATAAAAAGGCTACTGAACTAACCAGACTCCCTTTCATATCATGGTCATCATTAAAAATTAATCTACTAATTTCACCTTTTCAAATAAATTAAGGAAGGTACTATCTTGCTTCAGGAAAAAAAATATATATATTTGTGAGAGCAAGCCTGAACAGTGGAAATGCTGAATCAAAGGAGTATAATGTAAATGTCTAACAATAAGAAATGGCTGAATAAATCTTAATGCATTCATATAAGGGGAAATTGTACAACTATTAAAAGTAATAATTTAGAATTATATTGACATAGAAAGATGTTTATGACATAATATGTTCAAAAAAGGTATATTGAAATATATCAAATATTTTTAAATCTATGAATTCATAATGATATGAAAAAAAATTCATGGTTAACTTTTGGGGAACGATGAGGAACCGAGCATTATTTTGACAAACTGGTACACAAAGGAAAAGAATCAAGTATTTTTCTTGCCCTTCCTATGCTACTTATGCCTAGGGGTATACAGTGAGGGGAAATTTATCTTTATAGAAGTAGTTTAGCTGATAAACAAAAAAGATGTGATAGGATTAGAGTATCACCATTTTATGCCTACTGATGAATTTATCTGGTGGTCTAGTGGTTAAGATTCAGCGCTCTCACCAGTGCAGCCCTGGTTTGTTTCCTGCTCAGGGAACCACACCACCCATCTGTCAGTTGTCATACTGTGGTGGCTGCATTTTGCTGTGATGCTGAAAGCTAGGCCACTGGTATTTCAAATACCAGCAGGGTCACCCACGGTGGACAGGTTTCAGCAGAGCTTCCAGACTAAGACAGACTAGGAAGAACAACCTGGGTGGCCACCCACTTCCAAGAAAATTGGCCATGAAAACCCTGTGGATAGCAGCGGAACATTGTCTGATAGAGCCCCAGAAGGTGAGAGGATGGGGTAAAAAGATCGGACAGGATTCTGCTCTGCTGTACACAGGGTCACCAGGAGCAAGAATCCACTCGACAGCACTAACAAAAACAACAATGAATTATGGATGCATTAATTTGCTAAAGCTATCCTAACAAAGTACCACAGACTGAGTGGCTTAAACAACAGAAATTTATTTCCTCACAGTTCTGGAGGCAAGAAGTCCAAGATTAAGGTGTCAGCAGGGTTGGTTTCTTCCAAGACTTCTCTCCTGGGCTTATAGACGGCTGCCTTCTATCTGTGTCTTCACACGGTCGACCCTCTGTGTGTGTCTGTGTCCACATCTCCTCTTCTGTAAGGACACCTAATGACCTCATTTCAACTTAACCATCTCTTTAAAGACCCTATCTCTAAATACAGTCACATTCTGAGGTGCTATGTGTCAGGACTTCAACATATGAATGTTGGGAGGGACACAATTCAACCCATAACAATAGATCTAGGTAACATTACAAAAAGAGAGTTATCAGACAAATGTGCCTCCTGAGGGATGTACCCAATATCACTTACAAAGCAGACTTGACTAACAAGAATAAAATCTGAATCTGATCAAGCTTTTAGATCTAAGTAGCAGTTTAGAGGAACATTATAAACGATACCATGGGGAAGCATTAGCAAAATCCACACTAAGAAACTCATAAAATGGATGACCACATTTCTTCAACAAATAAACTGTGAGAGAAAAAACTAGAGGAGGAACCTATGGATTAAAAAGATTCAAGAAACATATCAACCAAGGGAACTAACTGCAAGTACACCTTGATTCTGATTCAAACAAATCATTATAAGACGAGTAGAGAAATGTTAACAGTGACTGGATATTTGAGGATTTTAAGATATTGCCGTTGATTATCTAGGTGTGATAAGGGTATTGTCATTTCTTAAGGGTCTCTATCTTGTAGAGAAATATACTGAAATATTTCCTGATTGAATGATATGATGGCTAGGATTTGCTTCAAAATAATCTGGGATGGGGGTAAATTGAGGTACAGATGAAACAAGATTAGCCACAATGGAGATTCAATATATTATTCAGTCCATTTTAGTGTATGACGTTTTTCATAATCAAAAGATTTTTTAAAGTGAGGGGAGGGAAACAGTGTAGAACACACATAGAACAGTTCCACTGTGGAAACGAGCACCAGCTTAGGAGGACAATCAAATGGTAACACACTGAACCCTCTAGAGGCCATCCCTGGGTGGCAGAATTATGAGTAATTTCACTATTTGTATACTATTCTTCATTTTTACAGTTTTTAATGAGTATTTATTTTTACCATCGGGAAAACAAGCTACTTTCATTTTTTTTAAGTCTGAATAAATAAAAGGTCTGCTGCCTTCAGTACCTCCTGTGGGCAGCAATTCTAGAGTTATGCTGATGGGCGAAAGCTTATTGCTCTGGTAATCCTTCTTGTTACTGGAGTTTGGGGCCATTAAGGCACGTTACCCTATGGAGTAATACAACATCTGAGATCACGTCAGACCGGAGTCTGAAAGGTGAAAATTCCACATTTCACAGGCATGCCATAAAGAGCATAATTGGACCCATTAAATATGAAGCATGTGAATTCCAAAGGTTACTGAATAAATAATGTTATTTAACAAAGTGAAATTGGAGTGTGAATTGACTGAAATTAGAGTTCATTTCCCTTCTGAAAATCCCATCCCTTTCTTCAGAGAGTGAACTGATCTGAGCATTCTCTCCAGCCGGGCCCTCTCCTGTCTCGACTTGAGAAAGTCGTGAATGAGGAGTCAAGAGTTGGCCTTGGCAACGCCCTCTCTCTTGCACATGTGCACCAGGAAGCTTCACTGGGGTTAGTTCATACACATTTATTTGGTGCCTAACCTGCAGAAAGTCCTAGGTTTGGCACTATGGTGGAAGGTTGGGAGGACTAGGAGTATGGGGGTAAACCAAAAAAAAAATGACTTTTTAATCACAGGCCTTGCTTCAGAAGATTGCAGTCTAGTTGGGATCACACACACACACACATACACAACTGATACTAGAAAAACAATTGCAGGCATTTGCTGCTGTTATGGACTGAACTGTGTCCCCCCAAAATCTATATGTTGAAGTCCTAACTCCCAAAGTGATTATATTTGGGCACAGGGCCTTTAAAGAAGTAATTAAGGTTATATGAGGTCGTAAGTGTGGGTCCCTACTCCAATAGGACTGGTGTCCTTACAAGAAGAGGAAGAGACCCCAGGAGTGTGCACGCACAGAGGAAAGGTCACATAAGGACACAGTGAGAGATGGCCGTCGTCAAGCCAAGGAGAGAGATCTCACCAGAAATCAACCCCGCCAGCACTTTGGTCTTGGACTTCCAACTTCCAGAACTGTAAGAAAATAAATTTCTGTTGTTTAAGCCACCCAGTCTATGGTACTCTGTTATGGCAGCCTAGCAGACTAAGACACCTGCAATCCACATTTCTTCACTTCAGAGGAAGTACTTCACATTCTTTACTTCCATACACATCTTCTTTACTCTCCAGCAATGGCCACTCCATCTAGGAGCCAACCTAGCTGTGGAAACTCCCCTTGCTTGCCCCCATCACCTCTCGGGACCCCCTTCCAAATGTGTGGTGTCAAGGGTGCCCAATCTCAGGAGCATAGCTAGCCCAGGGAGAGCCTTTGGGTGAACTAGAAAAAGGCCCCTTCTCTGAGTCAATACAGCCCTGGGTGAGCACAGCAGGGTGAGGAGCTAGGACCTGTAGGATAATCAGAAAATGGTTCCCCTTTTCCTGTGCAGGCTCAGCCCCGTGCCACTGCGCCACTGGCCTGATGTCCTTGTACACAACCATATGCAGGGCTCCAGTCCAAACCCTTGACCCACCTACTCCAGGGTTGGCTTCTCACTTCAGTCCGGGGCTGCTTTCGAGGGGGGAAGATGGCAGTAGAAGTAGACACAGTAATAGGCAACCCCTGAAGTTCCTCCTCCTCGTTTCCCCACCAGCTCCAGCTCTCCACCCGTTGGCAACCAGAGGCCACGTTCCACGTTCACCACCGCTCCACAACCTAGCCCAGCCCAAGGCTGGTTACTCCTCTGCCCCGCAGATAGTGCCTCCTTCGGCACTTTCACTTCATGTGGCTTCGTCAACCCCTACAAGGCTAAAGGGGCAAATAATTTAATGTCCCCAGAGGCACTTAGGAGGGAGCTTCTTACGTTATCTGTGTCCTGCCTGTTGCTGGTAGAGAATCCCCCCACCCCAAAGGTTGCCAGGGTGGTCGGGAAGGGGAGGGGACAATTACCCCTCAGCTCCCCAGTGCCCCCACCCCCACGGCTCTCTGCCCAAGAAGGGCTGTGAAAGCTCTTCCAGAAAGGGTCACCTGTGCAAAACTAACGTCCCACTGTTACCCTGTGGTAACTTCCATCCAAAAGGATGTCCCAGAGTAAGTGTCGACTGAAGAATCTGGCTCAAGGCTGATTTTTAAAAAGAATGAAAATGCATCAACACGGTCACAGGGAAAATGTGAATTCAGAGAGTGAAGGGTGATCACTGGGCTCCTCTTAGTCTTTCCCAGTTCCTTTCATCCTGTTCATGACCAGCCATAGCTGATCCCTACTCCTCTGATACCACATCTGAGGATCACAAATGAGGTGACACACTTTGTCTTGGACGTGATCGTGGACTGGGGTCATCAACAGACAACAAACAGCACCACAAGCTTTGAGTGATCTGAGGGACAGCTTTGTGAAGACCTGCCAGCTAAAACGTCTTCCTCGCCTCCCTGCCACAGGGACACCATGACTGGTGTTCCTTTGGCTTAACTCTTGGCCCTTTTAAAATGTACCCATTTCTGGGAGCCGTGACTTAAGGAGCTCCTGCTACTACACAGCATAGGGCAGCAGTTGAGAGAAGGAGCTCTGCAGCCAGGCTTAGGGACTCAGATCCTGGCTCTGCCATGTACTGGTGTGTTACTTACCCTCTTCTTGAGTCCACCGTCTCATTTGTAAAATGAGGATAATCATAGTACTTTCCTCACAGGCTTGCTGGAAGTATTAGATGAGGTAATATGTAAGTTAGTTACCATAGTGACTGACATGTGGTAAGCAATCAATAAATGTTAGCTATCATTAGTCTTTAACACTCAAGTATAAATTAGTCTATCACTTCTGTTTCTTAGAAGATGACAGAAATTTTAACATGGTTGGTTTCAAATTAACTGACCAGAGTCAGTGATTTCAGCCTCTCCCAGTTGTCACCTGCCTTTTCTCTAATGTCACCTACTCTCAGACTGATGTCATCCTCCTTCCCTCCACGTTCAGCCATCCTCACTTCAATTCCAGCACCTTCTTCCTGTTCCTTGTGGGCCCAGGTCCCACACATACGGTGAGGAAGCTTCGCCTGGTCCTAAGTCTAGCCAAGAGCCTGCCCTTGGCTTTAACTAGAAACTGATATGCAAGGCAGAAAATACTGAGAGTGTTGAAAAACCAAGTCCAGGGCACTTCGCTGAGGGCAAGGTGACCATGGCTGAAATCCTGTCCCTCTCCAGTGGCTGTAAATTTGATTTAGTCAAAAAAGCATGGGTTAAGGATTTAATGGAAGCCCATCTCCAGCTGGGAAAGAAGAAGAGTAAAAAGAGAGCGGTTATTGACATTTTCACTGCCTAGCAGGAGATGCATGTCTGGCCCAAGTGAGACAGATGAATCAGGGAATCCATCAGTATTGGAAAATGGATGAGGCGCCAATCATTCTCTCCCACTAAAATGGAGTTGGGCAGCATCACCCATCAAGCTGTTCACCAAGTGAGCCCAGCTCTGCTTCTAGATTTACAGAGACAATAAGGGCACAGCTGGACTGGAATTTGGTTGAAAATCTATGAAAGGGATTTATTCTGTCCCCTCTCTGAAATGGTCAGCCTTCGAGATTTGAAGCTGAATCTCCTAACACATACATTTCCTGTGCAAATGATCTGAAGATAGCAGGAACACCCCTCCCCCCATTTCAAAATACCTCCTCCATCATTAAAGTCATTGCTTCGCATTATCTTCAGACAGGCCACCTTCCTATTCCTCTTTTTAAAATTATGAATATTTTGAGAGTGATAATAAAATAAAATGTTATCATATACTCATGGCAAAGGGTGAGTTGGTTTCTCCAGTTTTTCCCCCCATGGTGGTGAGTCAAAAGCTGGCTGTCGGGACAGGGATTTGGGATCAGATAGAACAGCAGAGTGGCCGCAGACCAACAAAGGCCCATGCTCCCCTCCACAGTGTTCAGGTGTTGCTGGGAGCCGGTCAGGAACTGCATTTCCCAGCGTCCCCTGCATTTGGGTGGAACTATATGTCTTGCCAGTGGAAGGTGGGTGGAAGTGATATATGTCACTTCTGGACTGACATGGTTAAGTGTTAGGTTCATGATTCTCCACACCCTTGCCCCTATCTGCCAGCTGGGCAACACCAGGCCTGCCTTGTTGTAGCACAAGACGGCCAAGTCATGAGATGGAAGCAGCTTGGGTCTGAGTGACCCCTTGGAAGAGAACTGCCTGACTCAGGATGGACTGTGACAGTGAGATTTGAGGGTGGTTTTACAGCTGTTAGTATCCCTTCCCTTGAGGGAGGGCCGTTGGCGGAGAAAGGCCTGCACGGTGCTCTCACGGGTACAGCTGTAGGGAGTGAGGGCAATGGGCAATGTGGGGGAAGGAGGGAGGATGAGAGGGCACTGCAAGTTACTCAGGCTGTGGTCAGAGAATTGCCAGACTGTAGAAATGCAAGTCAAGACTACAGAGAGATACCACCTCACACCTGCCAGAATGGCCATAATTAACAAGACAAGAAATAACAGGTGTTGGAGAGGATGTGGAGAGAACGGAACCCTCATACACTGCTAATGGGAATGCAAACTGGTGCAGCCACTATGGAAAACAGTATGGGGATTTCTCAAAAAATTAAGAATAGAAATACCATATGATCCAGCTATTATACTACTGGGTATCTATCCAAAGAACATGAAACCAATAATTCAAAAAGACATATACACCCCCGTGTTCATCTCAACATTATTCACCATAGCCAAGATGTGGAAGCAACCCAAGTGCCCATCAACGGATGAATGGATAAAGAAGATGTGGTGTATATACACAATGGAATACTAGTCAGCTGTAAAAAAGACAAAATCATGCCATTTACGACAACATGGATGGACCTTGAGGGTATTATGCTAAGTGAAATAAGTCAGACAGAGAAAGACAAACACTGTATGATTTCACTCATATGTGGAAGATAAACAAACACATGGATAAAGAGAACAGATTAGTGGTTACCGGAGGGGAAGGAGGTGGGGATCAGGCGAAAGGGGTAAAGGGGCACATATGTATGGTGATGGATAAAAACTAGACTATTGGTGGTGAACACGAGACAGTCTATACAGAAACTGAAATATAATAATGTACACCTGAAATTTACACAATGCTATAAGGCAATATGACCTCAATAAAATAATTTTAAAAAAAGAATTCCCAGACTGTGGCCACCTCAGTTAAGTCACACCAAGTCATTTGGCAAGCAGAAGCAACAGGAATCCAGGGCTCCAAATAGGTGTTGCTTTGTCAGAAGAAACTCTTTTCTGTATTTGGGTAAGAATGACGGGTTGTTTTAAATTTTTATTTTGGTTTTGATCTGGCTTTCGCGAGGCCTGAAAAACCACTCCAAATAAGATGCAGTTTATCCCTAAGCTTCTCTGCATATTCGGAAATAAAACTCCAAGAAAAAGCTCTCCTAAATCCACATACCTGCTAACATACTCATTTCAACAGTTCTTGAACCTCCTGAGATTTGGACCAGGTGGTAAAGTGAGGACACTGATGGTAAATATTTTACCCTTTAGTCCCCTGCCCCTCATGTCTGTCAGCTGGCACACTTCTAATGTGCCAGGCACCATTCTAGGAACTTGGAATATATCAGCAAATGTCTGTTAAATAAATAAATGAAACACTATCCAAAACCATTCATCTTCTTGGTCAATCAGTCAAAACATCTCCTGAGTGGCTTCTGTGCAAGCGAGGTTCCCCCAGCCTCCTTTCTCTATAAATGCCGAGCAGCAGGGTAAGGTGTGAAAAGTGGAAACCATCTCAAACAAAATTCCCCTACATCATAGTTTTGGTTAAGGATTGGCCTAGATCTGAACCAGCCCATTCGTCCCACTGACCATTTCTGCCTCAAGCCTTAGGATGATGTCTGCAGGTGAATTAACTTGTTTCTTCCTCTAACTAAGGCTTTTGAAAGTCCTCATTGCTAACTAGCTAGTATCCCGAATGAAGTCCTAAAACATACACATACCCAAAAGAGTGGGTTAGATAGTACTAAACACTCTTAACAATCAGTGATCTGGGAGGCAAACAGCAGAAAACAACTCGAGCTAAGGTAAGCAGGAAAGGAATTCATTTGCAGGGCATTGGCCAGCTCACAGAATCAGGTCGGAGAATCAGGTTCAGAAGAGAGAAGGCTGAAGGGAAATAAAGCATTGAGAAGATCACACCAGGAGTACAGTCTTCTTAGCACACCATCACTGACACCACTGTCACTGCACTCTTGTCTATCTCGGCCACAGAGAAGAATCTCTGCGTGTCCTGTGTAACTGTCACTCAAGTTTCAAAGTCCTAAGCAATTGACTCAGGCTAGGTCACATGCCCGTACCCTAACCTTCCAAGAAGGTGGGAGAGGTGGTAACTATCCCCTTTCATTTTCTGAAGTGGGTTATTTGGAGACTAGTTTGTCAAAAATATTATGTCCATTGCAGCCATCCCTTTGGCTCCCCAACATTTCCTCACACTATTCTCCTCATACTTAAATCTCCTAAAAGTGTCCCTAACATAATAAAACTATCCTTTAAAATAATGAAAGTGCTTCCAACTCTCCCCAAGGTGAGGCACCCATATTATACTAGTCACTCTATCCAGTTCAAGGATTTTTAGACACTATCCATTCCACTTCTGGTTCTATTGCTATCTTGTCTTGATATTTTGTATCTTAGATAATAAATTATAAAATAACCATCATCAGGAGTATTGTCAGTAGTGAGAGAAAGGGAAAAGAAAGGAAATTCATTAAAATTATAAATATATGTTAAAAGACAAGAAAAAGAACTAGTAGAGAATAGTCTGTGCTTCTGAAACATGGTATTTATGTCCCCAAACTTCACTGCTCATTTCATGTTCTCTTGCACAGTCCCAGCACCTGCTATGCAGCTATTGACCTAGAAAATGCCTTTTCCTCTACTTCAATAACCAGGAAAGCAAAATTTTAAAATCCAGAGCAGCTTGCTTTCATCTGATAGGGACAACAATACACCTTCCCTGTCTTTCTTTGGGGATGTGTCCTATCATCAGCTCTGCGCCATGCTCCAGTCCACAGGAGTATTTCCCGTGTCACCATCATAGAGGAGACCTTCTTAAACTCCCAATTAAAGCAGTAGATGACAGTGACATTCTGGTCCCACAGAAATTAGCCTTATCTCAGAACTAGTGTTCAATTATCCCCAAAAGACTGAATTTTCCCTGACCCCAGTGCATGGTTACTTTAGTAAATAGATACAGGCCCTTTGCAAAAGATTTGAAGAAAGATTCACACTATGTACTTGTGATGATACTGCAGTATCTTCTCTCAGGGAAATCTGTCTTCCCTTTGATCCAAAGAGCTCTGATCTGGCAGCTGACTTAGATTTAGGTATTAGGTAAAGGCCATGACTTGATCACCACATCTTTAGGGAATTTTTGTTGTTTCTTTTACAGATCAAGTAGAATCTTAGTGGGATGACTGTCTATTTCAATTCTAGAGTCCTTACAATTAACTAGCCTGCATAAATCCATGTGGGTCAAAATATTCTGCTTACTGCTCTAACTACACACCAGTAATATTTTGGGAACATTTTGATTCTCTTAAAAGTTGCTCTTCAAGGGTCGGCCTGGTGGCATAGTGATTGAGTCCGTGTGCTCCACTTCAGCAGCCCAGGGTTCGCAGGTTCGGATCCCGGGTGCGGACATACACCGCTCATCAAGCCATGCTGTGGTGGCGTCCCACATACAAAATAGAGGAAGATTGGCATAGATGTTAGCCCAGGGCCAATCTTCCTCAGCAAAAAGAGGAAGATTGGCAACAGATGTTAGCTCAGAGTCAATCTTCCTCAGCAAAAAAAAAAAGTGGCTCTTCAGCCTCTGCCATTCCAGAATTCTCTGACCCTGATTGAAATCAGGAAGCCCATTTCAGCTACAATGTCTCCTACCAGCAGATAGAGGAATCCTACTGCAGTACTTTTCAAAGATGCTGACACCACCTCTCACTAATCTATTTCATGATACCTTAATGAAAAGTAATGTCTAGGCCCTCCTGAGGGGCACATTCAGCACCACCCTTAGTCCCAAAAAACCAGGTTCCGTGTGCTAGACTCTACACCTTAGACGGCTCCATGCTGATCCTCCTCTGACTGCACCCCTTCCCATGGGGTGAGGTCTCCCATAAAGTTACAGTAGTCAATGCCTGTGGTTTCCTCTGAAGGTTCAACTGGTGGGGTTTGAGGGGCGGGTCTGCTTCCAAGCTCACCCACATGGTTGTTGGCAGGCCTTGGCCTCACCATGTGGGCCTATAGAGTGGCTCACACTATAGCAGCTTGATTCCCCACCGGGTCTCAGAGAGTGAGAGAGAGAGAGAGCCCCAAGATGGAAGCCACAGTGTGGTTATAGCCTAGTCTCAGAAGTAACATTGTGTCTGCTATTTTCTATTCATTAGAAGAACTTCACTAAATCCAGCCCAACACAAGGGGAGGGGATCACACAAGGATGTAACTAGCGGGAGGCTGGTATTGGGGCAGTCTTAGAGGCTCCCTAGCACAGCTTCCTTAGCAGGAGTCAGGAATATTCCCAAATAGGGAGGGACTTTGTATAAGCAACAAAACAACAAATGTCCACCACAAGGATCCAGGTAAATTAAGTACCCAAAGACTAAGGAAACCAATATGGACCCCAAAAAAACGAGGTAAGAAGTCAGAACAATTTTAGAAGTTCTACATCCCATTTTTGTTCCATTTTCATTTAGTTCTTGTGGGTACTTGTGCAGGCCTGGCCATTTGTGTGTGCAGACAGACAGTGCCCACATGGTGTGGTTCAACACAAAGAAAGTCTGCCTCCTGGGACCAGGGGGGACTCTACCCCCAGCTCCCATGCTCCCACTCTCTTTTTCTCACATCTTGTTCATTCCAATATTAGAAAGATGTTCTTTGAGCATAAGGCTCTTGACTTAAGGCAAACACCTTTGAGTCTGTTAACACGGAAAAGTTTTATCAGTCATTAATACCTTGGTATGCATATGGTGGCTCAGATCACTCCTAGAATATACTTTGTGAAAGAAAAGGATAGGAAAGAAGAAATAGCAGGAGGATTCCTAGAGACGGTCATGAGATGGTGATTCCACCTGAGGGAAAAGAAGGAACATAGAGAGGAGGCCGATCCCTCACCTTCTTCATCATTTTGCCCACAATTCTGAGTCAGCAACAAACAATTATATTGAACTTACGTATAGTTCTTGCTTTATCTGACAGTTATCCTTCTGACAACCTAGTGAGGTAGGTATCATTTCCCACATTTAATAGGGGAGGTTAAGCGACTTGCCCAAGGTCACACAGCTATTTTGCTATTGTGCAGCAGAGTCAGAATTACAACCAAAGGATGTGGATTCTAACATCAGTGCTCTTTCTACCACGATATCCTCCAGTCTAAGGAAGGGGGAGCAACAAAGTGGGGGGAGGGATAACAAAAGGGATTTTTCAGGGTGGTCACTAGGGAGAAACTCATTTGTGACAAGGAGAGCTGTCACTCCTTGTGACACTGACAGCAAGAGTAAAACAAATCCCTGCTTGAATGGGTGGAAAACAGTTTTGTAGGCATTAAGGATTTTTTAATCCAATCTTGAACATTCACACTTTGCTTAGGTGGAACATTTGGGAAAGGGCCCAAATTAAATTAAATTGAACAGGAAGCTGTATAGTTTTGGTGCTAAAGCACGCAGACTCCTGGAGGGAGCTCTGGAATATGACGGCTTCTGTAAGAGAATTTTCCATCCCAGCAGCAGTATTTTGGAGGCTTTTCGGTGGCCCCTCCAGACACAACCACAGATAAGGCTGATGTTAGGCTAAGCAGGCGTCTTAGATGACTCATGAAGTTCTTGTTTTCATCTTCTCTCCCAAACTTGAGAGTAAGGGGCTGAAAATCTGTTGCTCAAAAACAAGGTGGGCAAACTTTTCCTGTGAAGGGCCAGATAGTAAATATTTAGACTTTGTGGGTCAGACGGTCCAGACACAACTATTCAACTCTGCCATTCTAGGGCAAAAGCAGCCATAGGCCACAGGCAAATGGATGGGCATAGCCAGGCTGACCCTGCACTTGCAGGACCCAGAGAGTGAGCACCTTCTTGATTTTTGCACCCTGGGCACCTTGCTTGTCTCAGCTAGTCTCAGCCTTGCATGTGGCTGTGTTGCAACACAATTTTATTTGCAGAAACAGTCAGCACCACAATAGCCAAAAGGTCGAGACAACCCAAATGTCCATCAACTGAGGAATGGATGAACAAAATGTGGTACCTTCCTGCAATGGAATATTATTCAGCCATAAAAAGGAATGCTGCACTGATACACACTAGAGCATGGGTAAACCTAGAAAACGTTATGCTAAGTGAAAGAAGTCAGACACAAAGGACTGTGTATTATATGATTCCATTCATATGAATGAAATGTCCAGAACAGAGAAATCTATCAAGACAGGAAGTAGATCAGTGGCTGCTTAGGGAAAGAGGGGGAAATGGGGAAATGTTCAGGGGCAGTAATAGCTAAAGGGTACTGGTTTCTTTCTGAGATGATGAAAATACTCTAAAATTGACTGTGGTGATGGTTGCTCATATATGTGAATATACTAAAAACCATTGAATTATGCACTTAAAATGGGTGAATTCTGTGCTGTGTGAATATCTCAATAAAGCTGTTAAAAAAAAAAAAAAAACAGTTGGCAGACCAGATTTGACCCACCAACCTGCTCCAGCATGCACTTTTAAAAAATGTATCTCCTTTCATCTTTACAGCAAACCTGTGAGGCAGGAACTATTTTTGAGGCTCAGAAGGATGGGGTAACTTGCCTAGGGTCACTCAGCTGACAGGTGGACACCAAGAGTGCCTGCTGGCTTCAGAGAGTGGGCCATCTAGTGCCGTTTCGTGTGTCACTCGGACAGGAAGTCTGGCTTTTTTATCTCCTCTGGAGCGTGTGGCCCAGAGCCCTGCATGTGGTAAGGATGCAATAAACTGTTTATTGATTTGTTTGTATTTAGAGAAAACACACAGTGTAATAGTTAAGAATACAGACTAGAGCAAGCCTGCCTGGACCCAAATTCCAGCTCCTTACTCCCACGTGACCCTGAGTGAACTGCCCCCCTCGCTGTGCCTCAATTTTCTTTTTTTTTTTTTTTTTTGTGAGGAAGACCAGCCCTGAGCTAACATCTGTTGCCAATCCTCCTCTTTTTGCTGAGGAAGACTAGCCCTGGGCTAACATCCGTGCCCATCTTCCTCTACTTTATATGGGACGCCGCCATGGCATGGCTGACAAGCGGTGTATCGGCGGGCGCCCGGGATCCGAACATGCGAACCCTGGGCTGCCGAAGCGCAAACTAAATCACAGCGCTACTGGGCCGGACCCTGTGCCTCAATTTTCTTATCTATAAAATGGGGATAAGAGCTCCTATCACATAGGATTGTTGTGAGAAATTAAAGAATTGCTCATATGATACAGAACAGTGAATTGGATTTGCTGTTATTAGTTATAAGTTCAGCTTCCCATGGGTGTTGATTCTCCCATAAGGAAAGGAATCAGTCCCAGTGGCATCAACCACAGACCAATGAGGAAAATCTGTGGGATCAGGGAGACATTTGGCCCTAGTCAAATCACACCATAAATGGGTCTTGCTATTCAACCAAACTGACAACACCCCAAGCATCTGGCTCTCCCGAGTGCATGGGACCTCCAGGGTAAAGGGACCTCTGGGGCAAAGGGACTTCTGGGATAACGGGACCTCTGGGGAAAGGGGACCTCTGGCAGAAGGGGACCTCTGGGGTAACAGGACCTCTGGGGTAACGGGCAGAGAGTGCTACTTTGGCCGCTTGGGTATACGGGGTGTACCGAATGGACCCCAGGCTTCGGGCTCTCAGTGCCGCCCAGCCACGGTTCACATTCCATTTAGCTTATAATAGCAGATATGAAAATTTCATCAGGTTTTCTGCTTTACTCTTGTGAAATATTAAACATTAATAAATTATTAAGCCCAATGTAAAATACTACAAGTGTTCATAGATTTCATCAAGAGGTACTTCAGGAGCACGTTTGTTACAGGGCTATTTCGGGCAAAGCAATCTGCTCCGATAAAGGGTGGCTTTTTTCTTCTTCCATCATTTCTGTTCCTTAATGGGGAAAGGTCTATTCTGGGATTCAGGTGCTACAAGTAAGCATATCAGGAAGCAGTAGTTCTGGATATGTAGCTGCTTGAAGCATTTAGGGATGACTGTGGGCAGGGGAGGGAATGGAGCTGAAGGGGTGGGGCCCAAACTCTGGAGAAAAAGGAAACTGTGTTGAGTGTCCCCAAAGGGACCTTTTCTCTTACCCTCTGAAGCTGAAAGCTCATCGTGGGCCTGGTTGTGGCCACAGGGGTCTCTGGTGGCCTAGGAAGGCATGTTTGGTGAATTGATGGGAAGTAGCTGAATCAAGTCCGTGTTCCCAGGAGGCGGAAGCAGTTCCTCAGAGAGAAGTCAAGCCGGATGTGAAACCAGCTGGTCAGACAAGATGATGGGGTGGCCCAGGGAAGACGACTATTTTCTGGGAAGCTGAGGAGCCTCCTTGAAAAGAGCTCACCCTAAGAAGAACAGGTGAAGCCCTGGCCTTCGGTTGGAAGGAGGAATTCTGAGCCCAGTCCTGGAGCTGCTTCTCTACACCTCCCACGGCCCAGCCTCCTGAACACGTATCTGGGTCAGAAACAGACAGATGGCTCCAAGAGAAACCAGAAATAGAAGCCCCCACTGCACTGTGTGACAAGTTAGTGCACAAGCAACTCTGCTTGGGGGCCCTCCATTCCAGAGTGTCCTGGAAATGGGAGAGGCACTTCCCCCTGCTCTGTCACAGATCACCACACAGCTCAGCACACAGCTGACAGCCACAGGTGGGAATGCTGGACAGGACAGCGTGGCCATTCCTGGGACTGAGCAGCCGACACAGGTGGAGTCAAGCATCGGAAGGAAGCTGTGGGACAGAGACAACAGTGCCTCGCAGAGCATACTGGACAGCCCTGCTCTCCTATCTACTTCCCGAGACCCAAGGCTGCATCTTCCCCTTCCCCCTCCTATCACAGGAAGTTCCCCTGCTTCCCAGCCCAAGCGTCCTTCTTCATCCTCCATCCTGCCCTCATCTCTGTCGGTCTCTGTCTAACTCCCTCTAACTCTGTGTCTCTATGGTTCTGCATGCATGTGTGTGTCTGTCTGTTTGTCTGTTTATATAATTTATTTTGTAAATCAATGCAGCATCCTACCCAGCATGAAAGAAGGGTGTAACAGTGACAGATATTTTACCTATCAATAATAGAAACCCAGCCTGCCGTGAGGCTTCTCACAGCACATGAGGACAATTCTTGCTTACTTCAAACACGCCCGGTGGTAGGTGGACAGAAGGAACCGGCTTCATTCTTCTGGCACTTTCTATATTTCTTAGTGTGTTGGCTTTTTCTCCTCGTGTCGTCACCTCATGTCACAGCTCTCAGTATCATGTCCCCCCATGTACCATCAAGTAAAGAAAATCTGACTATAGTGGCTTAAACAAATAAGGCCTATTTTTCTCACATAATGAGAAATCGAGATGTAAGCAGTTGAAGGCTTTGTTCCAGTTGCTCAACAATTCTGGCACCTTCTATGCGTCCATACTCCCATCCTTAGCGGGTTGGCTTTCTCCTTACTGTCAGTTCATGGTAACAGGATGGCTGCTACATCCCCAGACGTCACATCTGCCTTTAAGGTAGGAGAGGGGGAGGCGGGTAGAGCCAGATGCAGCTGCATATATCCCCTTTTATCAGAAAAGCAAAGGTATATCCACTGATGATGCTATCTCTGTTTGCAGCCTAGGCGTCTCTCCTGTGACCCAAACCCACATACCCAGCAGTCTACTGGACATCTCTTGGATTCCCACAGGTACCTGAGAAGACCTGGAGACCTGGGTCTGAGACCAAGCTATGCCACTAGCTAGTGACCTTGGAAAAGGCACTTAACCTCTCTGGACCTTAGTTTCCGTCTAATTTTGGAATAACATTCCCTGCACATCCCACAGAGCTACTGTGGGGATCAAACTAGATAACGCAAGTGAAAGTGCTTTGAAAATTGTCAAGCAGGCACCAGCATGTCCTCAAGTGTGCTCCAAGAATAACAGAAACAAAAGTGTCTATTTGCGGTCATTCCTCCTTCCAGATTCTTCTTTATATTGTCAACTCACTATCCCTCCTTTGTGGTGCAGAATCCCAGCAACAGGCTAGTGACCCAGAGAGAAGCCATCTGCACGGGTTACTCCCCAGGTACTCCGCCCGGTGGGAAGGTCACAGGTGAGCAGAGCAGGATCTGGTAAGGGAAGGGCGATTGGGAGGTGTGTCTCAGTCAGCTCGGGCGCCCCCAGCAAATCCCACAGACCGGGGGTCACATACAGACTTGATCGTCTCACGGTTCTGGAGCCTGGAAGTCCCAGATCAGGGTGTTGGCAGAGTGGGTTCCTTCTGAGGCCTCTCTCCCGGGATTGTAGACGGCCGTGTCCTCCCTGTGTCTTCACACTGTCTTCCCTCTGAGTGTCTGTGTCCTCATCTCCTGCTCTCATCAGGACTCCGTCATATCGGATTGGGACCCACACTAATGACCTCCTTTTACCTTCATTACCCCTTTAAAGACCCCATGTCCAAACTGGAGGTACTGGGGCTGGGGCTTCACCAGGAGGGCTGTGGAAAGAGGTGTGAGGTGGGGAGGGGCTCTGGCCGTCTTGAAGGCAGGTGAACCCACCATCAGCCCCACCTCGCCCCAGACCACCCACAATACCACCCCCTCCGTCGCCTTTCCCTGTCAGCTCCTATCCCACAAAAGCTGCGATGGAGAGAGCAACATGCCGACAGAGAAACTGTCGCAGCTGCCACGAGTGGAGACGGGCTAGAGGGCAGAGGCCTGGAGAGGGCTCGGGGAAGACTCCCCGGGAAGCTGAGGGCCTCTGGGCGGGATCCCCAGGCTGTATTCAGACAATACAGAAATACTAGCTCCTGGGGAAATTAATAGGTATTCCTTCTTTAGAAATGTTTAGACAATGCGTTTAGGAAATTCTGGCCACAGTGACGTGAATCTGGTTCCTTTGGACGGAACCTCACAGCACCAACATGGGCCTGACACAGCAGACACTGTGGTGTCCCCACCCTGCTCTGCCTCCAAACACTCTGAGGCTTGGTTTGGTTTCACTACAAAATGTACCTCAGGACCAATATTCCAGTGAAAACCATTTAGAAATTGCAGCACCCCTCAAATAAGGAATCGTGGCCTTCTTGAGCCAGTCTCAGCTTTAATACCTGCTCAGTTCAACAATCACACAGCTGGGCTCCTGCCTTCGAGGGGTCCCCAGTCTCCCTTCTCTCCCCTCCCAGCTCTGTTCAGGCTCTGCCCACAACACTCGGAACTGCACCCCACCCTCTAGCCTCATCCCCCACCCTCTGCCCTGCTGCCCACAGCCCCCTCTCACTCTGACAAGGTATTCCTGCCACCAGTCTCTCCTCTCTTCTCTCACCCCAATCACCTGTAGGTCCTCATGCAGGAGACACCCCATGACCTCATGAGAAATTCGGGATTATCATTCCTAAGGGCGGCAGGAGGCAGAGTTCTGTGAGGCTGGGCCGTGGACCAGATATAGGGTGTGCAGGGAGGAGCCCAGGGGCCCCCTCTTGCCCCTCCCCACCACAGGTTGGCTCAACCATATGCCCAACCTCAGGGATGTTGGGAGCCTATGTGTCATCTTTGCAGAAATCAAAAAAGATTCCTCTTCTCAAGACACTTCATCTCCATTCATTGCAAAACTATCACTACTTTCTGATGTTTATTAAAATGAGACACTACTTATACTTTCCAGAATTGTCATACTAGACATATAAATCTATGGCTTCTATGATGTGAATGGTACTCTCTTAGATGCGGCATCCTTGAGCAGTGAACGGCCTGCACAGCTGTACACAGAGGCCCTGCCCAGCCTTCTATCCGCTGAAGCTAGAGTTGCACCCTGAAGCCTGGTCCCTCCCTCTCAGTCATTGACAGAACCACCCCTATACACACACACACACACACACACACACACATGCACACACACACACAAAGATATGTGAGCCGGCTGCCCACCTGAGTTCCAGAACCACCTGCTACTGGGATGTCTTCCTTGCTCAGCCCAAGCAGCACCAGAGGCATCCTGACCCACCTTGCACTTCAGACAGTCCACATCCTGCTCACAGGGAAACCCCTGAAGTCCAGTGTCCCCACCTGTCACCTGTCCTACCTCCCCCCACCCAGGAGGAACACAAGCCCCCAGGCATTCCTCAGTGCTCTGCTCACAGCCCCCTCCCTCGGAATGTGCACCCTGCTGCCCCAGGTGAGTGAGCAGCTCCCTTTTCTGGTCCCCACCGCCCCTCCACCCCTCTACTGTTTCGTTTACCAGCTTGTGCCTTAATTTCTTGTTTCTGTTTGTTACCCCCAACAGACGATGAGCTCTTAAGATGGGCCTCTTCCTCTCCATCCTTGTAGTTTCAGGGTTACACCAAGTCCTGCAGAGCTGGCCACGGGACGGATGTCTTGTCTGACAACGATACAGCTTGTTTCATTCTGCGCCTTCTTGGCACAGCGCACGGCGAGCCCCTGAGTGGGAGCAGGGTGCAAGGAGCGAGCTCTGGTCCTCACATGCAGAGGAGGGGCGAGCAGAAGGACACGGCTCTGGAGACTGCTTTCAAAGTCGTGATGTTTAGGAAGGAAGCTACTGTGCTTTCAGGCAAAAGGACACTGCTTGTGTCTTATATTATCCTCCTTCCCGAGGAAAATGTCCTCCGAGGGCCGTCAGCGCCCGGCTGATAATCAGGCCTCCCCGTGTGCCTGATGCTCATATTCCACTTGGCTTCAGCCGCACGGAGGATGTGGGACGGCATCCTTGCTTCCCCAGCGAGTAGAAGCTAACGGATGCCTAATTCAATCGCTCTCACATTGCAAAGCTCTGACTAATAAAAAGCATTTATAGAAAATTCAGTGGAGAACTTTACATCCATACTCCCCAGTAAAAGCCTCATCATCTCCAAACGTTGCCCGCTCGCGTGGATCAGAGTAGCTGGCCGGGCTGGCTCCACACTCACACCCGACATCCAATCTCTGTCGAACATTGCGCCACGGGCACCAGCCTGACTCGTTTCTCCTCTCCGCTGCCCTGGGCTTTGACTTCCTTGTGCCTGGCCCCGGCCTGCCCTCAGGCCAGGCGTGGTCCCTCCAGCCTCTGTACAGAAGGTAACAATGCCACACCACTGCACAGAGCACTCTTACTACCCACGGTTGGGGCCAGCCACGCTGCCTTTGCTCTGTGCCCGCCCCATGCTAAGCACTGGCATGCCTTAGCTCATTAATCTGCTCCGTCCTGCGAGGTGAGTCCTACTAATATCCCCATCTTCTGGAAGGGTAAACTGAGCCTTAGGGAGCTGAAGCAATCTGCCCAAAGCCACATAGTCTGGCTCTGAACTCCATGCTCTTCAGCACTATGATCTAATGCCAGTCACTGTAGTAGACTGATCTGATTTGGGTCTAACATATTGGGTGATTTGCCCCAGCTCTGCCCCCTCCAAGGTGGCCCCAGCCCCACCCTCCTATGTGTCTTGTAAAGAGAAGTGAGGATCCCAGAGCCCATCTGACCATTTCCTCAAGGCCCTAGAACTGAAGCATCCCAGCCAGAGAACTAAGTGTATCCATCCTGGGGCCAGCTGGAGGCAGGGACGACCTGGGCTGTGTGCCCTCCAGACAGCCCTGGCAGCCTTGGGCCACTCCAGAAATTGGGCAGAGTGCCACACACCAGCATGCCAGGCCACCTGCTGACACACCCAGCACCAGGGTGGGCCCAGCCCTCAGGGACAGAAAAGGTGTGACCACACTATCCCACTCCTGCCACCCAAGTCTCCATTCCTGTGAAAACTCATCCAGCTCCCAGAACATGGCCAGCATCGAGTGGAAGGGAGGGCTGGAGGAAGGGTGAGAGGACAAAATCAGGAAACTGAAGTTCAAAGCGTTGTTTTTGATTTGCCCAAAGCCTCAGAATTACTTAGAAGGCCCATTCAGACTAAACGCCCTCTTTGACTTCCAACCTATTCTCCTTCCCTTAATATCACAAAGTCCTTGGGAATTCTTGTCCCCTGCAGCATAAAACCTCGGCTGTTCCATGCTCTTCCATGCACAGCAGCCTAGAGATAAGGCAAACCACTCCGATTCCCCATACACCAGCCGTGACTTATCCCTGCCCTGCCTCTGCCCAGGACCCACTTTGCTTCAGTGCTGTGCACCCCTCATCCGGGAAGCCTTCCCCAAACTCAGGCGGCACGAACTGCCCCCTCCTCCACACCCTCAATGTCTAATGCCCACCTGCTCTACCCCTCACCACACTGCATAACATCTGCTCTGGCTCTGTCTCCCTCACAGGATTGGGGATCCTAGAGGGCAGGGTCTGTGGCTTCAGCATCCATCTTCTGGGGGCAAGGCTGGCAGCCAGATACCAAATAAATGCAGCATCACCCTTTGGACTTGAATGTGGGAAACTTTGGCATGCCTGGCCAGGAAGGCAGCTGAAAGGGACAGAAGGAAGGGTGGCAGGCGCCATCAGCTGCTCCCCTTCCTGTCTCCCTGTCTCCCCTATCCCCATGTACCACCTCCCTCAATCTTCCCCAATCCAAAAGTGGTGTTTCTAAATGAAACCTTTCTGGTGAGTTCAAACTCTGACTGATTCCGGAGGATCCATTTCCAAAGGAAGTGTGTCGACCTACAGGACTCATGGCATCCACAGTGGGTTGCTTTTGCCTAGCGAGGACCCCTTTGAAGGGCTGTGCACATTCTCCCCAGGAGGACTCTGGGCCAAGAGGAAGGGACTGGCAGGGATTATGCACTGAAGCAACAATGGTGGGGGCAGGGTGCCTGGGTCTCAGAGTCAGGCCACAGGAACCTGGACAAGAGAGGAAGTGGTGATGCTGTTCAACCACCAAGAGAGAGAAGGTGGCTTTTAGCCACTCCAGGAACCAAACCAGGACTGTGGAGGAAGCTCCAGGGAGGCTGATTTGCTTGTTATAAGAAAGATCATTCCAGAAATCAGAACTTTCTAACTAGGGAAAGACTGCCTCTAGAGATGTCAGCTCCATCAGAGAAGGGACTGTGGGTCTTGGTTGCCACTCTACCCCCAGTGCTTAGAGCAATGACTGGCACACAGCAGATACTCAGTGATACCCACTGAATGAGTGATGGGTAATCAGATGGACATGATGAGCTCGCCCTCAAAGGAGACGTGTGGAACACCCTCTGCCAAGCAGAGGGCCTTGCCATGGTGAGCACTAAGTCAGTGGTGGTTGAATGAATGCCCTCTAAGAAGCATTCCCAGTCCAGGACACCATGACCCAGTGGCACTGGCCCAGTGAGACTGCCCATGAACAACCTCTGGTCCTCCCCTCTGTGAGCTCTGCAAGGCCCAGCCCAGAGCACGCCCGTAGCAAGTGTCCCCTAATATTTGGTGTCTGCTTCATCAGGTCATTCATTGAGCTGAGCCAGTCCGGTCTAGTGGGGCTTGACTTGGAGATGATTCTACATCTGTTTTGGAGGCAGTCAATTACAGCCCCAACAGGTTTCTTAGCCAAACCTGATGGTGCTAAAATAGTGTAGGAGTGGGGGCTCGGTTATTAATATTGTCTAATTATTGGAATTAAATCTTATAAGCAATTCCCACAATACAAACCCTACTCCCTGGGTCTGGGATTCTAATGTTTCAGCCAATCTCAGATGTCCAGTCTGTGAGTCTCTGAGTTTGTGTAGTAAAGTTCTCTGATAACTGAAGTGAACACCCTTGGCACCCTTCCTGGCTGACGAACAATGGGGGGAGGGAAAGCACATACTTCTTTTGACATGGTGTTATCATGGGTGGCTGGGTGCCCAGAATTCCCCAGAGTCAATTTAGGGCAATGACCTACAAAACCAAGAGATAGCCGATCTGCCAGGGGCCCCAAGACACCATCCAGTTCAACCCACAAAGAGCAGGGAGCCTACGGCTGGGAGGACAGACGGCCCCAGAGCGCAGGCTGGCTTCACCACTTCCTAGCTGCATAACCTTGGTCAAGTGATCTCACTTTTCCACACCTCCAGTTACTCATCAGTTAATGCAGATAATTCCTAACTACTTCACGGGATGGCAGTGAGAAGGTGATAACACAGGTTGTACATCTCTCAAGAAATGGTAGTTATTATTTTCCAGGTGAGGAAACAGGCCCAGAGGTGAGGCGCTGGGCCCAGCACCAGACCCATTTGAGCATGCTACAGGGCAGGTCCTGTTCAGTACAGGCCAGGGTCCCAGGCCCTCCGGGCTGTCTCCTAAGGCCCGACAATCAGGATCGGGACCTGGGGCTCAGCGTCAGGCCCCCACTTCCCCTCAAGGATTGGCAATTCCTCCAACCCAGCCCCTCCTCTCCTCTCTGCTTCTAGAAGGTCAGGGAGGGCTTCTGGCCAAGGAGCTCCCGGGAACTTGCTGGAGAGTCCTTCGTCACAGCATTAGCCACAGTGGGTTAAGGCCTTGATGAGGTTTGATTGTTTATTAGATGAGCCCAGTGGAGTGGAGAGAAATTCTAGCTCCTCCAACAGCCCCTCAGAAGCATTTGCTTCATCAAGCCAACCAAGATTAAGTAATTTACTTCTTTTTTTTTGTAATCCACGCCGAAGAGGCATTGTCTAAATCAGTGCCTTGTCCAATTAACGAAAACACTTCTCGGCAAGTTTCCGGCGGGGCGCTTATGAGGCGTAGATGATCCCGGCTTTGTGTGGGAACAGAGGTGATGGTGCTGACATTTCAATTAGCTTCATCTTACTGGAGCAATTTCTCCCTTTCTCTGGCATAATTACATCCTGAGCTTGTCCTCAAATCCCCCCACCCTTGAAAGTCACTCTGGCTTCACCTCCTCCTACAGGAAGCCTTCCCTGGCCCCTCTTCCCACAGCCTCTATGACCCCCCTCTGCTCTGACCTCCCCCACACTCCTGGTTACACCACTCTTAAGGCCCCAGATTACAGTTTCTCATGTGGCCTTCAAAACGAGCCAGCTTTCGAACATGCATTCATACGAGCTATCGACATGAGCAGTCGAAGCTCCTGTCCTCACACAGTCTGCTGAGAAAGGTCACGAACAGCAGCCAAGGCCTGAACACACCTCAGTTCCTAAGGGATCTACATGAGTAGACAGCAAAGGGGCCCAAGTCTCCCCCAGCCCGGGTTCAGAACATTCGCTTCCAGCCAGGTGCCCGTGGAAGGGCATGAGGGGGACCACAGGGAAAGGAGATGCCAGTTACCAGACACAAGCTGAGGTCCTGGAGCTGGGCTGCCTTGGTTCAAACCTGTGCCTCTTGCTGTCTGTGAGACCTTGGACACGTCATGACACCTCTCTAAGAAGCAGTTTCTCATCCTACATAATAAAGATTAAAATGGCTCCTACATGGATGAACCTTGAAGACATTACACTAAGTGAAATAAGCCAGTCACACAAGGGAAAATACTGTACAATAATTCCATTCGTACATGGAGTAGTCACATTCATAGAGACAAAGTAAAATGGCGGCTGCCGGGGGCTGCGGGAGGAGGCAATAGGAGTTGGGGTTTAACTGGTGCAGAGTTTCAGTTGGAGAAGATAAAAAAGTTCTGGAGAAGGATGGTGGACGGTTGCACAACAGTATGAATGCACTTAATGCCATAGAACTGTACACTTAAAGATGGTTAAAATGGTAAGTTTTATGTTAATATGTATTTTACCACAATAAAAAAGAGCGTCTCTCTCACAGGATGGATGTGAGGTGAGACGAGGTCGTCTCTGAGAGTTTAGAATATTGCCTGGCTTGCCGCACTGCTGACCACACACTGACTGTCAGTATTATAACCTTTCCCCCGTCTGAGTCCGGGGTGCCGACCCCTGGTTGTCTCCCCACCCATGGCCTCCCCTCAGAGGAAACCCTGTAAGTCTCCACCCTTCTCCACCCTTGAGCCCCTCTCTTCCTGCAACTGACAGTTCACAGAGCTGCCTGTGCCCATCATCCTCCATCGCTGTCCCTGCCTAGTACACTCACATGCGCTGTCCCACCAGGGTGACCCCTGTTCCTGAAATAACTCCTCGGGCTCTGGCACCAATGTCATTATCAACCATAATAAGTAGGACGAGAAAACTGAGGCGCAGAGAAGAAAAATAACATACCCAGGTCTTCACGGCTGGTAAAGGGAGAGCCAGGATTCAACACCAGGTCTCCCTAACCCCAGAGTCTAAATTCTCTCTATTAAGTAGCTATGCTCCAACCCCAGAAGAAAGAGTCCCTCAATAGCCCCCAGGCAGACTCACTCAAGGCTTTACCTCTCAACACCGTGGAGTAGGACTAAGCTGTCTACCTAGCTTCTCTCTCCTGTCAGCTTCATCCATTCCTTGGGCACAGGGAGAAATGCAACTCAATTTTTCTCTACCTTTCTTTACCACCACACCCACCGCCACTATCTCTGCCTACTTCTAACAAACTCCTATTCTTGCTTTACCACCACTCCCACCACCACTATCTCCTGTCTACTTCTTCTAGCAAACTCCTATTCATCCTTTGAAGCCCAAATGAAATGTGACCTCCCCTAAGAAAATTTTAAGGATGCCCCCATCCTTTAGGCTAGATTGGATATCCTTCATATACATTCCTAATCCTTTTCTCTACCCTCCCACTTTTGTTTTTTTTAAGATTGGCCCTGAGCTAACATTTGTAGCCAATCTTCCTCTATTTTGTTTTTCCCTCCCCAAAGCCCCGGTACATAGTTGTAAATTCTAATTGTAGGTCCTTCTAGTTCCTCTGTGTGGGAAGCCACCTCAGCATGGCTTGATGAGCCGTCTGTCCGCACCCAGGATCCGAACCAGTGAACCCGTGGCCACGGAAGTGGAAGGTGATAACTTAATGGCTACAGCACCAGGCCGGCCCCTCTAACTTTGTTTGTAATTGACGTGTGTTCCTCTGAACAGGATTCTCAGCTTCTTAAGGGCTGTGTCTTACACATGAAATCATCAACACAGAGCTCTTTCCTTTTGGCTTTTTTCCCCAGTCTAGGGAGACAAGTGGATCCCAAATATAAAGCCAGGAGGTGGTGGTGGGGGGGATACAAACTGAAGGGCCTCTGTAACCTGAAGGTGCACTCAATCCCAGACTTTGAGAATAAATATGTCTTGGATTGATCAACATCAGGGACTTTAAAAGTATATAAAACCCGGCAAAATATATTCATTTCAAGGACTGTTTTCATCAGCCTTGTTGCCTAAATTAACTGTCCTCCCCACCCTGGCTCATACCCACCAGCACCCAAGCTCCTCCCAGGTGAAGGCCCTGGAGTCAGATTTATCCCACCCCCCCACCCTGCCCCCCCCCACCACCAGGAGCTTCCCTGTCTGAAGCCCTAGTTGTGAGAATCACAGGCCTTTTTGACAACTCAAGCATTTTGTTATATTTTTCCTTGAAGTAAAGGGGAAGATAATGACATGCACAGCAGCATTAATGCAACATTAAGATAAATAAATTATTCATAAGCATTAAAATGATGGTAAGGTGCTGCTAGTGTTTTAATCACAGACAGTAATACTCCTTTTTGCAATGACGGACTTTCTGTACCGTCATTGAAAACACCCTGTTATTTAGCAAGAGCATGGACGCGGGGGCAGCCGCTGCAGGCTGTTCACTCACGCGGGGAAAGGAAGTCCCCCATCTCTGAACCCAAAAGCCACCGAGACAATATTTCCTCCATCTGCAGCTGATGCAGGAGTCCAACATTTAGTGTTTTTGCCTTGACTGCATATTAGAATCTCCTGGGAAAGTTTTTTTTTAAAAAACCAATGCGTAAACCCTAGAGGATCTGCTGTAATTGATATCATTTGCTGTCCATCCTTCCCTCTGCCCAACCCCCCTGCCCTTTCCCTGCTGCCCACCCACCCCTGCTAACCACCACCACCCCTGCCCATCCCTCCAGCTGGCCATCCCCTCCACCCATCCCCTCTGCTGCCACTGTGGTCCAGGCTCTTGTCACGTTGCATAGGAATTACTGCCTGAGCCCTGGTCTCCCCGACCCACACCCCAGCAATCTTTCCTGCACCCCAAAAGGGACCTGAATTAGCTGTGATGGGGGAGACACAGGACTAGACCAAGGGAAAGAGGAAGCTCCCTGTGCCCAACACAGCATGAGGGCAGGCGGGCAGCTGCTGAGAGGATGGAAGGCCCCGACGTTGAGATCAGGCCCCTGGATCCAGTCATTTCACAGTCATTCAGTGGTCAGAGCACCACCTGCTCTGGCCAGATCCTGTGTTAGACACCAAGACAGAGAGAAAAGTCAGTCTCTGTCGTCAGGAACTCTGGGTCTAGGGGAGAAAACCAGCACATCAACATAGAGTGGCCGTGTGTGTGACCACTACCCTCAGGGAGGGTGCCCAGGGGCCGTGGGAGCCCTGAGGTGGCACCAGTCCCACCTGTGGGGTCAGTGAGGGCTTCTGGGAGAGCGGATGCCCCTGGATTATCACCTGGATTTATGGAGCTCACTCCCTCATGCTCTCTCTGGGAAGCTTCACGACCCAGAAGGGCAGCCACTGTTATGGACCCCATTTGTGGATGGGGACACTGATGCTTGGGAACAGTAACTTGCCAAGGTCTGGGGTGCTAATGGCCAAGCTCTCAGCAGCATCAATCAGAGTTAAATGGGCAGATGAGGTGAGAGGGTTTTGGGGTCACTGGTCCTCAAACAGGGGGTCCCCACCTGCCCGTGCTACCCACACCCTGACCATCCCCGGGAGAGGCCCCTTCCCTTCTTGGCCCCAGAAACTCTGAGAGGTGTGACGCGCCCTCACAGGCCCAGCCCCCGGGACACGTAGCCTGCACACCAGCAACAGCTGTCCCACAGACATGGTGGGGTGGGGGTGGGGAGAGCCCATCGCCTGGGAGGGCCTGGGCCCAGCAGCTCTCACCGTTCAGACAGGCTGGAGGGCACCCACCCTCTCCCCAACCCCAGTGCCTGTCAGAACAGCAGCCCCAGGCCCTGATGAGTGCCTCACGCTCCCAGCGAGGGTCAGGCAGGGACCCCAAACCCTGTCCTTGGCCCACCTTTGCCGCAAGCTTGTTTGTGGCTGGATAACATTTTGAGATATGCACATATGAAAGTATTTTCCCCTTTCCCTCCCCACACCCAGAGCAAGTGCCCCAGAGAAGGCACACCACAAGGCAGAAAACGGAAGAAACAGCAAGCCTTCCTGGATTTGGGGTCCCAAAAGTCTAAGCTCTTAGGACAGAGGTCCTCAAACCCAATGGGGTATTGGAACCACTGGCGGGCTGTTAAAACACAGCCTGCTGGGCCCCACCCTCACAGTCTCTGATTCCCTGGTGTGAGGTGGGGCCTGAGAACTTCCATTTCTAATAGGTTCCCAAGTGATTCTGATGCTGCTGGTCCAGAGGCCGCACCTGAGACCCCCTGCCCTACACCAGTGCTTCTCCCCTTGGCTGCATATCAGAGGCACCTGGGGAGCTTTCCAAACCTCAGCATACCCCCCGAGAGTCTGATGTCAGTGGTCAGGCAGGACGTGGGCATTGGAAAGGTTTTAAAGCCCCCTGGTGGTCCTAGTGCACAGCCAGTTCTAGGGCGGTGGTTTCCACAGCCTGGTCTAGCCTGGTCTAGCCTGGTCTAGCCTGGTCTACCTCTACTACACTCACACAGGCCAGCTCCCCCACATCCCCCCCCTTCAACCCCCCCCCATACCCAGTTATGGCTCTGAGTTTCTCCCCCGTGTTCACTGCCTGGAAGGCTCAGCCCCATAAACTCCTCCTCCCTGGAGATCCCGCTCAAGGACCCGTTCCTCTAAGCCCTCTGCACTCACCCGCGGTTTCCTGTTCACACTCTATCCCCATCCACACTGGGGAGCACCGCACACCCAGGTCCTGCGGCTCCAGCCTGCAGGCCAAGGACCATTTCTCGTGTTCATTCCTGTGTTCCTTGGGATAGTGCTCTGTGCACAGTGGATGCTCATTATTAGCTGAATGAGTCCCGGAATAATCATCCTTCCACTTTGACCACAACTAGAGGGCTATATTCAGCCTCAGACACCACATTTTAAGAGAGAAAGGCAGCTATTTGGCCCGTAGAAGAAATACTAGTGGGAGATGGGGACGCTATCTTCAGACACCTGGAGGGCTGCAGGAAGGAGGAGAGGTGTTGCCAGAGGCCCCTCACTGAAGCTCTGGGGGGTTATGAACAGGCAGATTCCAGGTCAAGTCCCGCCGTGATCAGAGCTCCCAAGAGCAGGCCTCTAGACAGACTGCTGCTTCCACCAGGGATGCTGGAAAAAGAAGACCTGACGGGCTGGGAGTAGCCCTGGACCCTTCCGCCCAGAGAATCTGCCGGTCCACTGTGACGAGGCTCCCCCACAGCACCCAGAGCAGGCGGCGAAGCCATGGACTGGGGGTCAAGATGAGGATGTGAGCTTGATGCACTTAGTCTATCTGGAGCCACCTTCATGGGCCAGTGACCCGTGCAGTCACACAGGCCCCACACTCAGAAGGACCCTGCCCTTGGTCGATGCTCCGCTGTCACCGTCTTGAAGTTCTTAATAATTATTTTTGAACAGGGCCACATTTTCATTTTACACTCAGCCCTGCAAATCCTCCAGCAGGTCCTGGGTCTCTCCGCTCTGGCACTGTGAGCAGAATGACCTCTCGCAGCCAGTTAACCAGTCAGGGTCTCAACTTCTTCCACTGCAAGCTGGAGGCCACGATACCTCATGGACCAGGGAGGGAATTAAATGAGGGGATGGATGTGAAGGTCAGTCATCATTACAAGAGATGCCCAAATATTTGCTGTTGACAGAGCGCGTATGTTGATGCACTGATAAGTTTCCCAATAAGAATCCTAGTAACAGCAGCCACGAATTCAGCATCTCCTCCATGCTAGGTCAGCTACGTTTCCATTCAATCCTCACAACAGCCACAGGAGAGACATATGATTATTCCATTTTACAATGAGGAAAGTGAGGCTCAGAGAAGATAAGAGATTTGCCCAAAGTGCCACAGCTGGCAAGTGGCAGAGCCAGGAGCAGAACACAACTCTGCTTGAACCCAAGGCCAGGCCCTTTTCTCCACAGGGCTCTGCTTGAGTCTCATCTTAGTTGGGAGGTATCACCTCCAAGAAGTTTTCTTAGACCAAAGTAATCCAGGGAAAATGGAGCAGTGATCTTGGGTTGAAGGCGAGCTCCGCCATGGGCCAGGCCCCTCCAGCAGTTCCTCTGTGGCAGTCCAGCTAACAGACTGAAAGCCGACTCTCCCAGCCAGCGCTGTCTTCGGCTGACCCCATCCGCAGGACCTCCCTTCCTCACTCCCGTCCTTAAAGACTCTAATAGATTTTCCATAGCTGCAGGCAGAGCAAACCTCTGCTGGTTTGAACTAATGTAGAAGTATTAGAAAAGACTTACTGGGAATTCTCTATTTCTTTTCCTTATTTTCCCTTTCAGCACAAAAAGAAGAAAACATATGACCTAAATCTGCCAGACACCTTTGAAAAGAAGGAACCCCAGGGAAGGAACACATTAGCAGTCCGCACGGCCTATTTAATTATTTTGAAAATGCCAAAACTGGTAAATAGCTAGAAAAATACTTTGAATAAGAAGCTGGTGATTACAGTTCCTACTGCATCACCCTCAAACACACAGTAGTTTCATAACACAGGAAAATATTTGCAGATGCAAACAATTACATGGGGCCCCAGATCATTCTTGCAGCTGAGTCCCCTGCAAACACGTACTTGTAAATCACAATTTGCAGCACCCCCAAAGGCATCTTTTGGGAAGTGCAAGTTGTCCACATTAGAGCTGCAAGCCCACAGCATCCTTCTGCTTGTGGAGACCAGGGCAAAGGAAGCTTAAGGAGTGTGGCTCTTTCAGTCCACTTGTAAATGCACACGTGACTTCTAGAGTTTTACTGGACCTACCAGGTACTGACCCTGTGCTTGGCTGAACTGACTGGTGAATCATCAGCTATGAGAACCGAAACAAAACGCTATTTTTTTAAAAAAGGGGTTTCTGTTCACTTAAGTGACTCTTAGTTAAGGTGAAGAAGTCAGTAGCCAGCCTCTCTGAGTTTTCTCTGGGCATTTGTTCTGGACAGTTGTTAAATCATTGTTCCTCCCGCAAATACATGCCAAACACATAGTTCCAGGAGTTTTCTGAAAATAACTCCATTCAATTTATTTAGCATTTAACAAAGCCTGAGTATGCAGTTCTGTGCTCTGTAGGAATCCAGCTGCTTCAGCCTGAACAGCGCCCTTCATTCCCATCTGTAAAGTCTTCCTATTGCTCCATCCGCCCCCAGCCCCACTTCCATCCACCTGGCTATTGATGCTATGTGACCCCACCCTTGCTGTTCATAGGTGATTAGGCCAAGGTTGGACAACTGACCCAAGCTAAGCCAATCAGAATCTCTCTCCCAGGGAAAGTTGGTCTACAGAAGAAAGGAGAGGTGGACAGACAGCCTAATAGTGTGGGAGTCCCTGTTCTGGAAGCCAGGCTGGTGCCCGCTGCACCCACCAACTTCCGAAGCTTCCCCTCTATCCTAGAATAAATTCTCCTTTTATGCTTGGAAGATCAAGTGGATTTCAATTACTAGCCACCAAATTACAGTCTGACTCTGCCCGATGGTACAAAAACTTTCGGATAAATTAATCAGAAAATTCCATATTTGTTTATTCCGAAGGGTGTAATTATTGGGTACGATAAGCAGACAGAGGAAAAGAGAGTGTGTGAAGCCATCCTTCTCTCCTTCTCAAGGATTTAAAACGAATCTGGTTAATAGCACAAATAATGTTAAAGAAATACTAGTTTCCCTGCCCCCAGCCACCAACCTTCACAGCAGTGCTCCTGAGTCTGGTCCCTGGACCGGCAGCATCGGCATCACCTGAGAACTTGTTAGAGATGCAAATTCCACCCTAGACCTACTGACGCAGAAGCTGGGGGTGGGGCCCAGCCAGGTGTGTCCTACAGCCCACCAGGCGATTGTGATGTTCGGGAACCACAGGTTTACTAGTCACTGGTGCTCCACATACGGTATCCCAGCAGCTCCTCGGCACGACTCGTGAGTAACTGCTCTTCTCCCTGTTTCACATCACAGGAAGCTGAAGCTCAGGACTTGACTTGCCGGAAGTCATGTGACAGGAAAAGGCCCAGGTGGGCCTGGCACACAGGATGTGTGGCCCTGCACTGTGCTCTCAGCTCCTCCCTTACCTCTCCCTGGTGCCTCTCTCCCGCTACCCACCCAGGAGGCTCAACCTCCTTCTGGGCCAGCTCAGGTCCACAGGAGTTGTCTTTTGCTGCCACCAAACATAGGCTTTCCCTTCAGCCTCCGGGGTGCTCCCTGATCTCACTTGTCACTCCCCCGTCATTCAAGCCCTTTTTCTTAGATGTTGTCCTCTAAGGAGGGAGACTGCCTTCTTCACTTTGATTCGTCCCCTGCCTCCAGCTGGGTCCTAGCATCTCACGGTCTCCTAACGGTCTCTTTCTAACTCTAGCTTGCCCAAAATTTCACAATTCCAAGTCCCACTGATGTGCGGACAGCCCCTAGGGTGGGAAGTTGTTCCCCAGTAAGCAAGTTTTACCTACTTAGCATTCAATTTTGGCGGCAATGCAACTTCCTCAATGGGAGTTCACACTTAAGCAATAACCAGTTATTTATTTCTAAGTGTGAAGGAAGGACTTCAGAATTAGTAGAAAAACTCCCTGTGTGTTTATAAAGCCGGCACCATTGATACATTCACCATGCTGACTGGAAAGGGGATGAGAGAGGAAGAAGGGAGTGTGTGCTGCCTCCACAGAGCCTGGCCTTGCTGACAGTGGCCCTTACCAAGACCAGGGAGGATAGAGCCAGGGAGAGAAGAGGATGCTGAGGGTCTGAGCAGGTGGGAAGACTGAACCCCAAGGTGTAGACAATCTCCAGTCCCTTTTCAATATGGCCAGCACCAGCCTGCAGGGTCCCCCTGAATGTCTGTGTTTCCATTGCTCACAGACTATCTGCTTTTGGCCTTTACTCTTACCCCAGCGAAGACACCCACATGGAAAAACATGGGCCCAGGAGCCTGAACAGATGGGACCAAGGGTCTTGGGGGAAAAGCAAGAACACCAAATACCGGGTCTGCACGGCTTCTCCTGGAGAGATTTCCCAGGGCCGCCTCCTCCCAGCGGGTGACTCTGGAGCAGACTCACAACTGAGTCAGAGTGGGGTCACTGCGGTGGCCCATACCATGCACTGCTTCAGCTCTGAGAGGGTTTCTGTATGGAAATGTTGATGTCAACTGGACCAAAGCAAATCGGCCATTCCAAGTGGTGGACGCTCAGGCCTCTGATGGACAAGCCGCAGAAGCTCTGAATCAGCTGCCGACTGAAACAGTGCTGGGCAGAGTGAGTGGGGAGAGAGATGGGATATCTCAGGAAGGAGGGAAGTATGAAGTTTTGTCCTCATACCAGAAATAAGAACAAAGAATTGGGGACTATGGAAGCCACCATATGTTAAAAAAATAATAGGCCAAAAGTAATCATCATAATATTAAAGCCACCTGAATGAGAGAATAATAATCACTGTTTATAAACACTTGCTGTGTGCCACGCCTTGTGCTGGACGATTTCCACACAAGGTCTGGTTTAATGCCCACAATGCCCTGGAGGATAGAAATTATTGCGCCCACTTTGCAGATGAGAAACTTGAGGTCCAGTGAGATATCTCAGTAAGTTGCATGCTGGCTGCTGCTGGTGGGGGCTGTTCTCTGGATATCTTTGCTCCTTCCAGTTCAGTTTCCTCATTCTTGAGGTCAGTAGTCTCCTGTTTGGTTGGCTGCCCTCTCAGAGAAACCCCCTCATCACAGTCAGTCCCACATGCCTGCCCTTCCTCCTTTCTGAAGCTGTTCAAGTATCACCTCAGACTCAGGGCCACCTCCTCTGCGAAAGTTACTGTCACTCACCCTGTCACAACAGGCAGAAGCCATGCGTCATCCTGGGTGCCCCGGCCCTCTCTTTCTTCTACTACATCCAGTTCGTTACCAAGTCCCATCAGCTCAAATCCACCCTCCATTCCTTAGCCAGAATGAACCTCCCAAAATGCAAAACTGATGCTCTGCCTTCCCTTTCACAGCTTCAGTGTCTTCTCCTGGCTCTCAGGCAGCACAAAGGCATTAAATCACACAGGCTTCCCAGGCCCTGCCCCACCTGCCCCACTCCCCACTCCAGCCTCAGTTCTCACCACCCACCCCCCAGACTCTGAACTTATAAAGCTCTCCTGTGCCTTCCGTCTCACACACATGCTGATCCCTCTCCCTGAGCCGGCCTCTTCCTCCCATCCTGTCCTGAGCTCACCACTACTCAAGCCTTCTCTGACTCACCCAGACTGAGTCAAGCCCCTCCACTATGCTCCCGTATCTCCCTCACTCGCCCCCATCAAAGCACTTATACTGCACAGGAACTGCTCATGTGCTTGTCCGTTTCTGCTGGTAAGACCCAGGTTCCTGAGACCAGGGGCCATGTCTTACTGACCATTGTATCCAGCCCCCGACAGTGCCTGCTGGATACCAGGCACGATGAGCTGAATGAAGAGATGAACAATCTGGCCCCCAGTGCTGAGCCCTTAATGGTGGAAGTGAGGTCTGGTGCATCTTGTCCGTTCTCTCCGGCCGCAGACCACCAGGAACTCACCTGTGGTTGGACTAAGTTGGGTCAACAAGAGAGAATGCATGGCGCTGGGGACTGTGGGGCGTCTCCCCGAGAGGGTGTTAGAGAGGCCTTCCAGGGTTTAGGCCTGTGTTAGGTGATTTGGAGGAGGGCTCAGTGAGGCCTGCTCTGGATTGGCGGATTGGAAGCTGGCGGGAAGCAGGGGTACTTCTATGACTGGGTATTTCACTAAGTCTTATCTGAAAGGTGGGAGGAACGAAGTGAGGCTAAACGTGCGCTGGGGAGAGAAGCAGCAGTCGCTCGAATGAGCTGAGATGGGGGATGTTTACTATCCTTATTGCTTGCGCGATGTTCTTTCTGAGTTCAGACATAATTACAGAGGGGTCTTGTTGTTGCCTTGACCCATCATGGTCACAGTTGCCTTGTCTGACGGCAGTGTCCTATGACACTGCTTATGTTCGACAGGAGAACACCAAGGTCTAGCTGTGGTGCGGGCCAGCTCCCAGCGCCAGGGGCTGCCGTTCTCTTTCTCAGTCCTTTGCCAACCAATCCCGCAGCTAACTGGCCTGGCACAGCCACAGGTGCCACAGGCTTAGCACAGTTCTTTGCTTCACGTTCAAGCCATATATTCCCACTCAGAATTCACAGGGGTGGGAAGTGCAAGTGCCTTCCTGTCTCCTCCCTTCATCTCTTCCTCCACTGGTGGGGAGCCTTCATTCCTGGCTCTCCACAGCCTGGGTGGCTGCCCTGCCCACAGCTGTAAAGGAAAATCTCCTCCCTTTTGGAACTTCTTACTGTCCCTCTCCCCACAGCCCTGACGTTCCTTTAATCCTTTTGCTTCCCTGACCACCACCTAAGCTTCTGTTCAGGTATCAGTTCTTTGGTTCCATCAAGTTCCACTCAAGATGGGTCTGTTGGAAGGACAGGGGAAGATGCCGCAGATTCTGCAGTTGGAGGGGAGGGAAGAGAAAGGAGCCCTTGAGAGCCCTAACCCTTTGTGGCGTGTATCCAAAATAGACCCTTCATGCTGCTGAGTTCAACTTCCTCTTAGCATACATTTTAGCATCATTTTGCTAAAACACTCTGTCTCTCTCTGCACCTTGGATTGTATTACCAGTTGCACTCTGCATCAGGAAGACATGTAGCGGGAATTAAAACCAGAACTACCAAAAAGAAAGGAACTATGATTAATAAACACAAAATCTTCCTCATTACTTCCTCATGTGTCTCTAAATTACCAAACCCTTGAGGTCTGTGCCTTCCGCATCGCACATCATCACGTTTGTGTTGTCTCACGTGTGTCTCCTCTAGGTTATTTTGGTCCCCCCAACTAAACAACCCCTGAGAGGAAGTGCACCCCAACATTCTAATTGCTGCCTCCGAACCCAGCCCAGCCTGGCTTCCGTCCTCCAGGGTTGCTCACCCCGGTCCTGGTCACACCCATCTTAAGTGCTCACTGTCCTCACTGAACTCCTCTTCCAGGGGCCCCAGCGACGGGTCCAAAAGGAATTGAAACATCTGAGCCTCTCCAGTAATCTCCAGCTGGGAAGGGGCCACAGGGATCAACCTCCATTTAGTGGAGTGGAGCTTTCTCTTTCCTCCCACAGAGGGGCCAGGGCTTGGCCTCAGCCAAGCAGGAAATGTCAGCTCTCTACCCGAGGCTGAAAGGGTGTCCCCAAGCATCTGAGGATGCCTGCATGCAATAAAATTCTCTTTCACATGCTCCATTCGGGACAGCTGGATCAAACTAGAAAAACCACGCCCTCTGCCTGCACACACAAGCTGGTTTTGTGGGTGTTAGGACAAACAGGGATGGGAAAGGGGGGCTTTCTGGACTATTTCCCAGATATGTATGGGTGGAGACTTCAGCCCCCACAGTCTCCTGCGTTCCCACAGCATTTGCTCTCTGCACTCTCAATTATGTTCAATGCTGCACCGTCATGAACCAAATTTCCCCCAAAGTTTTACTGCTTCTCAGCCAGGGTGCAGGTTGGGGGTGGGGAAAGAGAGGGAATAAGGGTACAGTTCTCAGGCAGGACCTCCCCGTGTTGGGGTTACTTGGTTCACCCCGCAGTAGCCGCACCTGGCTGGGCAAGCAGACACAACACCTCGCATTTTCTGCGGCCCATTTGTCACTGCCAAGGTGCTGTTTGTGATCTCAACTCTGAGGACAAGGGGAAGAGCACCAGAACCCCGTCTGAGCCGAGGAGGCTGAGGCAGGGCTGGTTCTCACATCCAGTCCGCCTCTTCATCCACACCTACGCTAAGTGTGAAAACACAGCAAGAAATACCCGAACTTGGAAATCACACAAATTAGATTATTTGTGTGAGAGATTAGTTGCATTACAAAGATATTTATTTTTTTGAAGGATTTTCTTAAATAAGAAACACTTTGTACTCTTTTTAGTTGCATGTTTCCAAGATATTATTTACTTGTCAAAATAAAAGCCATGAAGGTAGAGAAACTGAAAACTAAATTAATAGGTTAAAATAGTAAATATTAAAAAATTAAAACAGCAATACACTAAAAGAAAACAACTGAACATGTATTAAACACACAAAAGAGAAGGAAGTTCTAAGCTTAAAGGAAGAGAACTCACAAAGGAAAAAGATGAGCATATCCCAGTAAAAATATATGTAGTAAAAATAAAATACATATGGTTAATCTTTACTATCTAAAACTAATACAAGCTGATAATAAGCACAAAGAACACAAACAGTTTAAAGAGAACTGTAATTAACAAACTGACATATGGGAAAATATTCAACTGCACTGGAAAAGAAATCAATATGAATTAAGACAACAGGAGAAAACTTCTTTTGGGCATAAAAATTTAGCATAAAATGCCCATTATTGATGAAGATGTGTTGAGAGGGGGAATATAACGCATTCCTGGCAGAAGCATAAACTAATCCAACTGTTGTGGGAAGCAATTGGAGAGATATGCATGTGTGTGTGTGTTTGTCTTTGGCCTTTTCTTTAACTTTGGAAGAATGTGAATCTTTTATAAGTATACAAACATATTATATACATAATATTCTATAATATGTATTAATATGTACTGTGTATTTTATATAGTGTACTATACTATATATTTAAAATGCACAGTTATATATACTGTATCATAAAAGATTCATATCTTGCCAAAGCTAAAGAAAGAAATTAAAATGGAGAAAAGACCAAAGACAAAAGGCTCCTTCTTGACACCAATAAAATGAACACTCATATCTTCTACCAAGAGCAACCTCTGGATGTTCCTCCGTCTGTGTCCTTTGCCGAGACTGAAGATGACTTCAGGCTAATTCTTTCCTGTGGCGATCATCTTCACCAGTGGTTCTCAAATGTGAGCCCGGACCAGAATCACCTAGAGGGCTGGGCCCACCCCTGGACTTTCTGCTTGGACAGGTCTGCGGTGGGACCCTAACATGTGCATTTCTCACCATTCCCAGATGTGCTGCTGGCCCCTGGACCACACTTTGGGAAGCACTGGCCGGTCCCCCAGGTACCCATCTCGTGCCCCACCTGAGCAGCCACTGCACTCCTCCCCAACCGGCAGAACGCTGTTGTTCAGCTCGGAATCACTGGACGAGCCACACCACGCCCGCAGGGACACCAGAGTGAGGGCTTGCACCAGATCCCAGGGTTTAGTGTCACACAGCTCATGCTCAGGTGGAAACCCTTGAAGCCTCTCCGCATGCTTTTTCCATTAGTGCAGTAAATTCCCAGCCCCTGTAGTAAAGAAACCTGGTGCCCCAGGTAACTGGATGCCTCCATTTCCCTTCACTCCCTTCAGTTTTCTCCCCTCTCCCTGGCTCGTAGTGTGGCAGCTGTCCTCAGAGGGGACTCTGGAGGGCTCTGAACTGTGTTCACAATGTGGCCCCGCCACCTTCTAGCTGTAAGACTCAGAACAAGTTCCTTCACCAGCATGAGTTTCTGAATGTCATTGGCTAATGGGCGCAGGAACGTGGGTTTGTGTCCACTAACCCGTGTGGACACACGGGGACACAAACCCCTTGTTGAGGGCTTGGCTGGTAATGAGCTGTCATGAAAGCTGCTCACTAGCATTGTTATTCACCGCCCAATCTCACCTGCAACCTGCAGTGTTTCTAGTGCACAACCCGATCTACCCCATTTGTTTTCCTCTGAACTGTGTACCTTTGCTTTTTCCATGCTGCCAAATGCTTTTATTTTTTAATGGTTTTATTGAAGTGATACCTGTTTATTGTTTTAAGTTGTCCATTGTGAAGTATAAAAAGGGAAATTCCGCCATCTCCCCTCCATCCCCGTCCTCAGAGGTAACCACTGCTAACAGCTGGGTGTGCATCCTTTGCAACATTTATCCACAAATATATAGACATATAAATACATATATCTGTTCCATATTTATTTGTCTACAAGAATGAGGTAGTGCCACATATTTTTCTGCAACTTTTTTGTTTTCCCTTTTTACACTGAAAATTGTATTTAAGGGCTTGCAGTTTCCATTTCAACATGTAAAGATCTTGGAAGTGGTCAGTTTCATCCTCACAACATGAAGAAAGTGAGCGAACTGAAAATCAATGCCTTTTCTTGGATCCATCAGAGAACTCAGGTCACAGGACAAACCGTTGCCCCCAAATCAGGAGAGACAGGCAAATCCAGAGTCACAGCCAAGATCAGCTTACCTTGAGCAGATGCCGCCGCAGCCACAAAGTAGAAGGAACTAAAGGTTGCTGAAGGCTGAGTGTGGACAAGGGTGAGAATGAGAGACTCCTGGGGACCATAGTCTTAGGGGGGCCCCACACTCTTGTGGGTTTTACTTCTAGGAACCCCAGCACGTTATCATGGTAAAGAGCTGAGAAAGATTCTCTTGTGTCTTTGCAGGGGAGGGGAAGAGTCACCATTTTTAAATAGCAGGAGCAGACTCCATCCCAAAGTCCTACTCTCCAGATGAGAAGACCAGCGTCTTACCTAGCTCCTGCCCCTTTGCCCTCACTGTCTCATATAAGGAGGGTCAAAAGAAACACTTGCGAAGGTCACAGCCAGGGGCATGGGCCAACCAAAGGACTGAAATTTATTCATAAAATTATAGCACACTTCCCCTTCCCCATGCCTCACAACCACACCAACCCCAACACGGCCCAGAGTATAACAGCGATTACAAAGGAAAGAGCCGCAAGACACAGATTCTACTGGAAGGAGTCTCCATGGAAATCCAAAACAGGGAGGACAAAAACAAGGAAATTCAAGGAAACTGAAGTCTCTCGCCCCCACAGCTATAAGAAACATTAAACGCAGCCCAGCTCCCTGCAAGATTAGCACACAGCCTCACACTGAAGGCCTATTGCCTGGCATGTCATGTCTGGCTTTCAACAACACATTACAAGGCAAGAAAACCAGAGTCTGAGGAGACAAAACAAGCATCAGAAGCAAATATGAAACCGATTTTAGAATTATCAGAGAATTTAAAATAACTATGATTAATATGTTAAGGGCTCTAATGGAAAAAGAGATACCATGTGAGAACACAAGCAATGCAAGCAGAAGAAAGAATCAAAAGGAAATGCTAGAGACCAAAAACACTGATAAAAATGCCTTAGAGGGTTCATCAGGAGACTAGACATGGCTCAGGAGAGAATCGGTAAGCTTGAAGACATATCAATAGAAATTTCCCAAACTGAAGTGCAAAGAGAAAACAAGAATTTAAAAAACACAAAAGAATATCCAAGATCTCTGGGACAATTTCAAAAGATATAACAAATGTGTAATTGGAATACCAGATGAAGAAGAAAGACAGAATGGGCCAGAAAAAAGTTTGAAGTAATAATGGCCAAGAATTTTCCAAAATTAATCATAGATACCAAACCACAGATTCAGGACACACAGAGAACACCAAGCAGGATAAATACCAAAAAAAAAAAAAAAAAAAAAAGTCTACAGTAGACATATCCTTGTCAAACTGCAGAAAACCAAAGACAAAGGAAATCTTGAAAGAAGCTGGGGGTGGGGGGACACATTTCCTATACAGGAACAAATATAAGAATTACCACAGACTTCTCATCAGAAACCATGCAAGCAAGAGTAGAGTGAAATATTCAAAATATTGAAAGAAAAACACTTCCAACCTCTAATACTGTATCCGGCAAAGCTATCCTCCAAAAGTTAAGGGGAAATATTTTCTAAAAGAAACAAAATTCATCACCAGCTGATCTGCCCTGCAAAAAATGTTAAAAGAAGTTCTTCGGGAGAAAGAAAATGATACAGAAACTTGGATCTACATAAAGAAAGGAAGAGCATTGGAAAAGGAATAAATGAAAGTAAGATATAATCTTTTCTTCTTTTTATTCTTAATTGATCTAATAAATAACTCATTGTTCAAAGTAATAATAGTAACAATGTACTAGTGATTATAGTTTACGCAATGATATTATAAGGGATGGGAGAGAGGAATTGGGAATACCCTGCTATAAAGTACCTACACGTATCATAATGATACAGTATTATTTGAAAATATATTTAGATTAGTTGTATTATATATCATAAACTCCAGGGCAACCATTAAAAAAATTTGTTAAAGAAGTAAAGTTGCTATGCTAACAGAGGAGAGAAAGGGAGTCATATAAAATGCTCAATTAAAATTGTACTTAAGCATGTGCTGACTGCCCAGTGTGCCACACTCTTTCACTGAAGGGTTTAAAGCTTTCTGTTTTTTAGAGATTCAAGATAACTAAGGTATTATTGTAAATTTTAAATTTCCCCAGAACCACAATGATTCTTCTCCTTCTAAGACCCCTAGCAACATGGGGACACATAGTGAGTGCCCAGTGAATACCTATGAACTTGACTACAGAAGTTGGGTTGCCTTCTCTGACCCCAGGCCAGATGCTCTCTGACTAGGATGAATCTGGTCACTGATCCCTGTGGGCATAATATACAGTGGTGAAGTGGTTGTGTGATTCTTTTTTCTAGAATCTGATTACTTTCCCAATGGAGGCAGGCAGCAGGTAGAGGAGCATAGAAAGGACCAAAAACTACCAGGAGAACCAAAGAACTGGAGGAAGAGTAGAATCTATTCATGACTTTTCTGGTAGGCAGAGAACAGGAGAAGCCACAGCCGGTACTGAATCCCTGGCTGCCCTCCCCAGCACATGTCCCTTCCTCAGGCCTCCTTCTCCTTCAGGGACACCTGCCCGGAGCCACTATGTGCTTTCTGATGAAGTGATTTACATGGAAGGGTACTGACATTTTACAAAAGGTGGTCAGAGAGGGGACAATGTTTAACACACCCCAATAAGTCCCTTATGAAGAAATTAAATAAATAATAAGACAGGAAATGATGGGAAATGACCCACGAATGAAGAACAGGCCCGGCCCTGTGTTGGACTGGAATCCGTCAGAGGCCCTCACTAGCGACTTGCAGTCTACAAAGACAGAGCGAGACCCAAGGATCACAGACAAACTACTGCTCACCAGCGTCTGATTCCCTCCACTTCCTAGTATCGGGGGATTATGACCCACCCCTTGAAGGTTGGCGGCGCCACCTGTCTTGCTATGGCCAATAAAACATCAGTGTGTAAGAGCTGGTGTGTTTCTCCATCTTTCCTTCCCTCAGCTTTGGCAACTGAACATGTTGCAAATGGTCAGCGCCGGGGCCCTGAGTGACAGGAACCAGCACAGATGCCCCTGCCAACTCACTGCGGACATGCAGCAGGAGCGAGAAACGAAACTCTGTTGTTTAAGCTACCTCACCTCTGAATAAATCAGCAAGTCTCTGAGAATATTTATCCAATAGAATCCACTCGGTATAGATAACAGTGATTTAAATTAACACACAGCTAGTGAGGTCATTAAGCTAACACAGCTTAAGTTAGCAAATCCCATTCCCCTAACCAACATAGTGTATAACTAAAACGAACAAATACAATTCCCTATAACAAACCTGGTTTCCAAGCCTGTGTGACTAAACTATTACATTGACCAGCCTCCCTTCTTCTCATTAAGTGCTGGTAACACGGGGAGCATCTTGTCACTGAAAAGCCCCACCCAGCTCTCCACTTCTCACATGTTGATGGGAACTGAAGGGAATTCCCCCTCTTACTGAGAAAGACAACTACAACACAACAGTTACAGTCCACAGGCTCCCTACTAAATATCATTATAGCTTACCTTCTATGACTAAAGTCAGTCTCTGAGAGTAAAAGCTGCAATGCCCAATTTCCACAACAGTATGATCATGACTTTTTTTAAAAGAAGCTCTACACATAAGAAAAAAGACAAAAATAAAGGCATTAAATTGTAGACAATTGTTGCCTTTGAGTGTGGGAATAAGAGTGATTGATTTTATTGTTCCAATTTCTCTTTTCTGTAGTTCCAAATTTTTATAATAAGTATATATTTCTTTCATAATGGGAAAATATATACTTATAATAGGCTCAATTATAAAATGGATGTATTCATCTAAAAATATATCTTTCCACCCAATTTACACAGGTTTGTATTATGTTATAATCTGTCTCTAGAAGAAAGTGGTTACCAGATGTAAAGTTGGGCTTTAGAAATGCTAATCCCAAGAAGGACTGACAAAATCACTGTGCTATGCAGAGACAGGGCGAAAATGGAAAGAAAGAAAAGCCGGTTAGGGACACAAAACTACAGTCATTCTCAAATTTTCAAGTACAGAACAAAAGAATTTTAAATAACAATTTGGATTCTTGGATCCAATACCCAGAGATTTTGATTCGGTGGGTCTGGAGTGGGGCCCAGCGATCTGCATGTTGAGCAGGCTTTCCAGATGATTCTACGTAGAGGTCTGTGCACCACTCTGAGAATCATGCCCTAGAGAAAGCAGAACTGTTTGATCCAGTGGAGAAGCTGAAGAGAGGGCCAGAAAGGACTATTTTGGCTCAGTGGGTCTCATCGCTGGCTGCATACTGGAATCCTCTGGGTGGCTTTTTAAAAATACTAATGCCCCAAAATACTAATGGCTCAGAACCTCCGGGCAACCGTAGATTTCAAAAGCTCCCCTGGTGTTTCCAGTGTACGGCAAGGCTGAATGCCGCTACGACTGTAGAGAAAAGCTCGCACCTTTCAAGTGTCACCACAGAGGTGACCGCCTGCTCTGTCCATGCCTGGCTGCCCGCTCAGACTGTCCATCACAAACCCAGGTGACTGGGCAGAAAACAATTTGTCTGAAAGCGAGCTGGCCAGAATACAAGTTTCAAATCCTTCAAACGGTGGACAAAACTGAAAGCATGGCCAGAGCAGCAGAGCAGACATAATTGGCTTCAAATGAATTCAAAACTTTGAGACGGGGAACTCCAAACACTGAAAAATTCCAGATAATTTTCTTTTGCAATTTCTTTTGTTGATTGAGTTTCGTTGTTGTTGATTTCCTTTCACAAAAGCAATGCATTCCTGTGAAAATACATACAAGCAAAAGAAAGGATAAAGAATACCATAATTCCACCCACTCAGAGACAATCGATAAAGCACCTTAGAGCGTATCCTTCTAGATCTTTTCTTATGCAGATATCTTATGCAGATATATGCATCCATTTTTGTCTAATAGATTTTTCCAACTAATCCCATTAGGCATTTACAGTGATCCAAATTGTCCCTGTTATAAAGAGCATAGAAGAGAGAATAAATAGCTAAAACATTAACTTTAAATACAAACGAAAAAATGTAAGAAAAAATAAAATTCTGGAAAGCTATCAAAAATTCTCAAGGACACACAACTTGTTGCAAAACCACTCTAATTATGTTCAAATATATCAAAACCTGCGAAAACAAATGACACATTTTAAATGAAACCATCACTACTGCCAGATCATCGTGAAGAGCAACTTGACCAATTTGGCCAAATTGCTTTCTGTCCGGTGGTATGCTCCCCCCACCACGGTCTTTCCCGTGGGACTGACATGCTCATTCCCACCTCGGCAAGATTATTCATGCCATCCTCCCTCTCCTATTAAATGCCTTCCTCCTCTTCCATTTATTCTAGTCCTTTCCATCATTCAAGGCCAGGTTTAAATCCCATCCCCCACCCCCAATCAGGCCTCCATGATCCCTCTGACTCACCCTGCTGTATTTTCTCTGAACTCCTCAACATTTCGTATATGTACCTTTGCCTGTGGCTCTTAATCGATTCCTGTTCTATGTAACTCAGTGCATTCATCTCAGGTCCCCACCGAGATCATCATCTCTCCTCGAGCTGAATCCAGCTTATCCTCTTTGTGTCTCTCACAGCATGGAGCGCAGTGCTGGGCACACAATAAGCAGTCAATAAATATTGAAGGAAGTGGAGGGAATGCATAGGTTTTTGATAAAAACCTGTTCATCAGTAAAACACAGTGGGATGGTGCGTACAATGGGAGGGCCACAGTGGAAGCCTCGATGTTATAAAGAAGCAGGTCTAATGGAGGAGCAGGAGGGTAACTGAGTTCCAAAAGGCAGGCAGCTACATGGAAATGCGGAGCCAAGCCTGCGGAGAGGACAGAAGGAGAGGAACAAAGCAGCCTCCTTGTTGGAGGGTCCCCCGGGCCGAACTCTCCGACAAAGGCTTTCCCAACACAGTGCTCTCCACCGCTCGGGGTCAGACAGGGCAGGGACAAGCTGACAGTCTCCTGCTGCCAAGAACTCGGCCCCGGATCAGTCCTTGGCGGGTCAGAAAGCCGTAACGATGAAGACGGAGGAACCCACAAGGGTGAGGCCACCTAATTCCCACTGACAAGGAAGCGCAGGCTGTGATGTCCAAGTGACACGGCCTTGAGAAGAAGTGACAACATTGTCCTACAGTCCCTAATAGGGGAGGACAGGAAAGGCAGCGTTCACCCCAGACTTTGGGGAAGGAGATGTTTTTATTCCATAAAGAAGTAAGTATAATCGCAGGGCTCAGGACAAGTGGGAAGCTAAAAGAAACTAAATTCTCATCATAAAATTCCAAGCCTCCCATTGAGGAAGAGAGGGGCATGCTGCCTTAGAAACACGAAGGGTTTGCCCTGGGGAGCCCCCCAGAGGTCAGGAGGTGAATGTCCCCAGGGAGTGACACCAAAGAAATTTCATCAGGAAGGCTAATGCCCAGGATGATCTGGGATCTGCCAAAGAAAAGAAGGGCAGTAAAGCTGCTAGCTTTTTAAAGAAACAGATAAAAATTTTATTCACAGAATTCTTTACAGAGATTGCACTGTACTTGTTCAGAAGAAATTCGTTAATAAGCCACTTGGGATAGAAGCTGCGGGCTGTAGCAAATTTGCCAAAAGCCAATTCAGAGAAAGTTAATTCTCCAAAACACAAATTGTTGAATGTTTAATTCACTGAATGACCAATTGCCAAAAACTATCAGACAAATACGGTAAAACTGGTCCTCATCGGTTTGCCACAGCTGCTTCACCACATCCTACCAAAATTAAGTGTGTTGTGGCTTTTTGCATGATTTGGTTTCAGGACCTTTCAGGATGAGGCTAATTTATGTGCTCTAATTCCAGGTTGTGCAACGCCTCCTCTGTCTATGGGACAAGACTTCTGTCTTCTGGCATATCTTCACTCATTCCACTGCCTTCTCCATAGCACTTACATCAAAGAGGTGTTAAGTAGCTACATCAAATGAATATTTTAGGTACAGTTCACTCTGCAGGTAGTTGCTTGTCAGAACTGTTTATTAATCCCGACATGAAAGGATGGCTTTGCTCTTTCACCATTTTACACAGGCTCAGATAGTCTCTATTTTGCGGACTGTGTTTTCAGCCTGCCACACAGAAGTGGGGGTGCTATGCAAACATAGACATGGAACCCATGTAGGCTAATTTTAGCCATAAGTATGCAAGAATGAAGAGGACAGTGACCTGCTCTGAAAAGTAAGCCTCCCACTCGTATCTGACCTGCTGGTCACTGGACTCAAGATCAGCCTCTGGAATGCGAAACACATACAACACTGACATCCATCTTCCCCGCACGGACACCACAGCAAAACCCCTGCAGGGCCCCTTTGTCATTCTGAACTTTGATCACCCAGGAATTGATTTTTGGTGAATTAGTGCATATCCAAAAAGGGACCTCCCATATTGGCCTAAACTGTCTTGCATAAGATCAATAGGGAGATTTCTTGGTTGCAGAGGGACAACGGAGGGGAGCAAGGAAGAGAGTAGAGCAGAGAGCAGGTGGATCAAGTGAGATGGGGAAGGCTGCACCACTGTGACTCCTCCTTGTGACCCCCCCCAAATTGTCAGTAAACGTCTACAAAAAATCATGAGGGCTTGATGTGAGTGGCTTTCTTCCACTCCAGGTGGAACTTCCAACTCCCCATCCAGGGAGGTGGGGACAGGGTAGCGTGGTGTCCTGAAGATGCAGGATTGTCAAGACAGAGAGAAACGAAGGGAACCTGCAGACACCCTAGAGAGTGCTCTGGATCGTCATAGATCAAAGAGGTTGGATTCAATCAGGTTCAACTACATCTCTAAGAGGCAGGGGGCCCAAGTGACATCTGGGCTGGATGATCCAAGAGCAGATGAGGTTGGCCCACTTACATCCATTTGGAACAAAAAGGTGGACGATGAAAGGAGAATCCCAGTGATTACAGATGCTATAAGATTTATAAGATGAAAAGAAGCAGAACTACCCACACTTAGCCTTGCTTTCATTTTCCCTTTCTGGGAAAATAGTCATCGACCTTGAAACTTGATTATACTGAAAATGAAGTGCAGGGTCGGAGAGGTAGGTAGAGTAATGACCCCAAAGATGCCCCCACCCTAATCTCCAGCATCTGTAAATACAGTAGTTCCACCTTATCTGTAATTTCACTTTCCACAGTTTCAGTTACTCACGGTCAACCGAGGTCTGAATATTAAATGGGAAATTCCAGAAATAAATAATACGTAAGTTTTAAATTGCACAGTTTTGAGTAGCATAATGAAATCACAGGCCATCCCACTCCATCCCACCCGGGGTGTGAATCATCTCTTTGTCCAGCGGATCCACACTGTACATGCTACCTGCCCGTTACTCGCTTAGTAACTGTCTCGGTTACCAGATCCACCATCACAGTATCGCAGTGCTTGTGTTCAAGTTGCCGTTATTTTACTTAATAATGGCTCAAAGAACAAGAGTAGCAATGCTGGTGGGGCCGGCCCGGTGGCGCAGCGGTTTCGTCCGCGCTTGGCAGCCCAGGGTTCGCGGGTTCGGATCCCGGGCGCCCGCCGACGCACTGCCTGTCAGCCATGCCGTGGCGGCGTCCCATACAAAGTGGAGGAAGATGGGCACGATGTTAGCCCAGGGCCAGTCTTCCTCAGCAAAAAGAGGAGGATTAGCAACGGATGTTAGCTCAGGGCTGGTCTTCCTCACCAAAAAAAAAAAAAAAAAAGAGTAGCAATGCTGGCAATTCGGATATGCCACAGAGAAGCAATAAAGTGCTTCCTTTAAGTGAAAAGGTGAAAGTTCTTGACTTAATAAGGAAGGAAAAAAAATTATATACTGAGGTTCCTAAGATTTATGGCAACTTTTATTACAGCTCATTGTTATAATTGTTCTATTTTATCATTACCAATTGCTGTTAATCTCTCACTGTGCCTAATTTATAAGTTAAACTTTATCATAGGTATGTATAGGAAAAAAACATAGTATATATCATGTTCTATACTCTCCACAGTTTCAGGCATCCACTAGGAGGTCTAGGAACATATACCCCAAGGACAAGGGGGGACTACTGTATGTTACCTTACAGCAAAAGGGACTTTGCAGATATAATCAGGGTTGTGACCTTGAGATGGGGAGATTCTCCTGGATTATACGGTGGGCCCAATAGAATCACATCAGTCCTTAAAAATGGAGAACGTTTCCTGACTGTGGTCAGAGAGATGAGAGGAAGAGGAGAAGATATTCAGAGTGTGAGAAGGACTCAACCCGCCACTGCTGGCTTCAAAGATGGAGGAAGGAGGCCATGAACGCAGGAATGCAGGAGCTTCTAGAAGCCAGAACCACCCTCAGCTGATGGCCAGCAAAGAAATGAGGATCTCGGTCCTCCAACTACATGGAGCTAACTTCTGCCAACAACCCAAACGAGCAAGGAAATGGATCCTCCCCTAGAGCCTCCAGAAAGGAACGCAGCCCTGCAGACACCTTGATTTTAGTCCAGTGAGACCCCTGTCAGACTTCCAACTTACAGAACTGGAGATAATACATCTGTGTTGGTTTACACCACTAAATGTGTGGTCATTTGTTACAGCAGCGATAGAAAACTAATACAAGGAATAAGCAAATAAAAAAGCAAGCATTACTGAGGAAGCGCTCACTGCCTGATGCACATAGATGCCAATACCACAGCACCAGCTTTTGAGAGAAGAAAGAGATTTATCGCATGACTGACCAGCAAGGAGGCAGGAGGCAGGGCTCAAATCTGTCTCCCAGAGCTGAAGTGGGCACAGACTTTTAAGGAGTTGGGAGTGGGAGTGGTTATGCAAAACACCAGCTTGGTGGAGTCTGATTGGAGGATGGCGGTGTAACAGTCTTATAAGTCTGGTGTGCTACAAATCAAGGGACCCCTTGCTTCTTATTAGGTTCCCCTCACTGCTTTCCTTTCACATCAAGTTCCATTGTTAGGGAACTTTTGGTTCCTAGGCGGCTCAAGACCATCTGAGGACAAGGTTTCCATCTTCTGAGCATGCTCCAGCTACATGACTTGCAGTTTTTGCTAGTCGCCTCTGCAAGATAACTTTGATATTTTGTTATTGATACAATAGGATACAATACGAGTTGGTCTATGTTGGTTACACAAGCAACACCTTTAAATGAGTTCAGATCTCTAGGCCCAGGTTAATTATGTCCCAGAGAATATAGGAAAAAAAATGTAACATGGCAAAGTTGAGAAATTCTAACCATTATATCCCCTTCTTAGAGCTTCTCAAGACTCATTAGCATATTAAGGGCTCTGAAAAGTCTGAAAAGAACATTTCACTTTCTTTAACTTACCTTTTCCAAAATTGTTTAAGCTCGAAACCCTGAAACATCTGCAGAAGCCATTTCTGTGGGTTGCTACTGATGGACGGACGTTCAACCATATCACTCAGGAGGAGCCCCCAGGGCCTGCAGGACGAGCTGCAGGCTCCTTCGCGTGGCCCTCAGAGCCCTCCGTGATCATCCCTCTGAGCACTTTAGCCCCGTCTACAGCACACTCTCCAAATGTTCTTCAATAACTGTAATAAGTGATTTAAATCTTTTTGGAAACATTGTGTTTTCTAATTATTTAAGAGCAAAATCCTGCCCCTCTCAGCTTCCATCTTTCCTTTAATTCCAGCCATATTGAAGAATTTCTCTAGGGTTCCGTTTTCTCTCACTTCCATTCCTTTCCATGTGCTATTTCCTTTGCCTGAACACATAGCCCCTACTTTCTTTGCCTTGAAATGTCTGTCCCCTCAAAACTCTGCTCCCATGCCACTTCCTCCAGACAGCCCTCCTGACTGTCCCACACATGACTCAGGTTGGGGTCCCTCCACTCTGTTCTCTCAACACCTCAAGTTTATGTCTATCATTACAATTGGCCCCTAAGCAGTAATTTCCTGTTTACTTCTCTACCCTCTCTGCTAGATGATGAGTTCCTGATAACAAAGTCTAAACTCCCCTCCCAGGCAAGCAGGAGGCCACCAGCTGGGACCAGGCTGAGCCAGAGAGTGGACAGTGCAGCACTGGGAGCAAAAGGGAACTGCAGGCAATTTCCCAAGCAAAGCAGGCCCAGAAATGGTGTGAACTGATGAGCAGAGGCAAGAACAAATGCAAATGAATGGAGGCAAGATGGAGCCAGTGGCCAAGAGCAGGAAAAGGAGGCAGAGTCAGAAAAAGAATCCACGGATACAGAAAAGGAGGAGGCCTTAGGAGTGCCTAAGGCATTGTTGGAGGGTGAGGAGGGAAGTGTGTAGAGCCCAGATCACCCCATTTCCTCTTTGACTTGGAACCATATCATCTAGCCTTATACATAGTACGTGTTCATTCAACAGATTTGTTGAGCTTCAATTATGTGCCAGGCACTGTTCTAGAAGCTGGGTGTACAAATTGAACAAACCAATCACAACTCCTGCTCTCAAGGAGCTTATGTTCTAGAAGGATGAGAGTATGTAGCTTACATAAAGTCGTCAGGACCAAGAAGCATCTGTTATCAAAAAGACAAAAGCTAGTGTTGGCGAGGATGTGGGGAAAAGGGAACTCTTGTGCTCTGTTGGTGGAGGTGTAAATTAGTATTGCCATTATGGAAAACAGTATGAAGGTTCCTCAAAAAATTAAAACTAGAAATACTATATGATCCAGCAATCCCACTTCTGTGTATTCATCCAAAGGAAATGAAATCAAGATCTTGTAGAGATATCTGTATCCTCATGTTCATCCAGCATTATTCAGAATAACCAAGATGTGGAAACAACCCAAGTGTCCATTGGCGGATGAATGGATAAAGCAAATGTGGTGTACATACAATGGAATATTATTCACCCTTAAAAAAGAAGGAAATCCTGCCATTTGCAATGACATGGATGAACCAAGAGGACATTGTGCTAAGTGAAATAAGACAGGCACAGAAAGACAAATACTGTATGACCTCATTTATACGTGGAATCCGAAATAGTCACACTCATAGAAGTGGAGAGTAGAATGGTGATTGGCAGGGCTGGGGGTGGGGGAAATGGGTAGATGCTGGTCACAGGGTACAAAATTTCAATTAAGCGTGATGAATCAGTTCTGGGGAGTTGGTTTTCAGCAATGTGACTAGAGTTCACAACACTGTACTGTATACTTGAAATTTGCTAAGAGAGTAGATCTTAAGTATTCTCACCACAGAATAAAAGAAGAAAAAAAATGGTAACTATGTGAGGTGATGGACATGTTAATTAGTTTGATCATGGTGATTATTTCACAATGTATATCAAAACATCAAGTTGTTTGAAGAAAAATAAAAGATCAGGAGGCCTCTATGTGACAGGGACTTGAGCTGCATCCTGAAGGACGAGGAGCCAGGCATGTGAGGTCTGGGGCGGAGGGACTCAGGCAGAGGAAACAGCAGGGGCAAAGCCCCTAAGGCTGGAACCACCTTGATGCAGAGAGAAAGTCAGCATGGCAGACTTAGTGAAGGAGGGGAGGCAGGGTACAGGACTAAGGCAGAGAGATAAAGGCACCAGAGTACCCAGAAACTAAAAGTGTGTGTTCTTTACCCAAATGTATGGGGAACAATGGAAGGAAGCAGAAAAAAATCGTTGACAGAAAACAGGCTCCCCTCTCTGTCCTTCAAGCACTCCATGCGCACTGCGACCACCCCGCCGGTGGTGTTTAGCCGTCGTCTGCAAGGTTGCTTTCTGTTCCCTTCCAGGGCCCACTGTCCACCTCGTATTTCCACCTCAGAGTTTTCCTGCCTCTGCTGTAATTTAGCAGACAAAGGAGATTAATTGCCGAGTGGAAAAAGCAGAATCTGTGCTTCCACAGGCATGCGGGGTTTTCCCTCATGGGGGCCTTTCTCTGCAGTGAGCTTTGCTCACCAGCCCAGTCCAGCATGAACGTTCCAGGGAGATGTGATAAATGAGTCCGCTCTCTGCGGAGACACTGTGTTTTCTAATCGGTTAAGAGCGAAATTTCATGATACTATTGGTGTAGCTGGTGGCCAGTTCTGCCCCATTTAATCACATTATCTTGAGGGCAGAGAGGGCAAGAGAGTTTGGGTTTTGTTCTTTTTTTTTAACTGGAACTCATACAGACACAGGGTAATGGAATGGAATTAACCAGACAGCTAAGGAAGAGAAGGAAATGGCAAGCTGCCCTCAGAGCTGCTTCTCCCCTGTCTCACCACCACCTGGGTCTGATGCTCACAGGGAGACTGATCTTTATGACAAGTTCCAGCAGGAAAAGCCCACTGCAAATGGGCTCACCCCAAATCATCAAATGGAGGCCAAGTGAGCCACGTGGCCATCCAGTTTTCGCACACACACTGGATAATAGGAAATTCGTTGATTAGGAAGCATTTTTGCATCATGAACACTATTACTGTCATTTCTTCGTGGTTGAGGCCTGCTCTGGGACATAAGGGAAAATCAACTGTGTGGGCAGCTTAGGAGCTCAGAGACCATTTACCAAGTAGCCACCCATCCATCGGACAGAAAGGACTTCTGTTACTGCCAGAGGTTGTGAACTACATGGCAATTTCATGTCCTAGGAACCCTTTCATTTAGGTTTGGGTTTAATGTGCCATTCAAGATTCCCTTGGTAATGTTTCTATTACTTTCCACTCTTAGCTTTTACACTAATCATGATTAAAAATCGCCTTCATTACTGAAATATACATTTAAAAAATAACTTTGTCATTGCAAAGCTTTCTGACTTCTAACCCTTTTTCCCATTGAAGCCATTAGGTTTATAATTAAGTAAATCCATAATCTATTTCGCAGTGTTATTATAAGGGAAAATGAAGAATATGTGAAAAGTACATAGTAGACACTCATAATTGTCAGTTCTCTTCATCCCACATAGCCCCAGCCTGTGTGAAGAGTTTAAAATTCTCCTAAAGGCACGGAGCACCACAGGGCTTTGGGGAAGCTTCGAGGTCTGGTGGCTAAGAGTCGGACTTCAGAGCCAAACAGGCCTGGCTGAGGGGAATAACACATATCTTGCAGGAGTTTGGTCAAGATGAGGTAAAATATATGTGTATCAGACCTGGCCCAGAGGAAGCCATCTTTCAAATGAAGGCCATGGTTGTCTCTCAGCACCTGGGGGGATGGAGCAAAGGGCCAACTCTACCCCCGTGTCCTGCCCTCCTGAGATGGAACATTCTGGTGAGCTCTGAATCATTATTCTCTGGTTCTCTTGAGGGAATTCCCCAATTTCTGATCTTTGGGACCCCATCCTGAGCCAAAAACCAGCTTTTTTTTCCAGAAGCAAATGCAGGCACTAGGGATTTATGATGGAAATTTTGATGTTGTCATTTATTCATAGGGTCAGCGGGCATGAGGCCATAAATGTGATTTAGAGCCAAGGTCCGGCTGAGATCCTTGCAGGTAATATATTTCATCATCATGGTCAGGGGCTATGGCTGCTCCACAGAAGTGTTCCCTTTTCTCTCAGAACCCAGAAGTCGGCCTCAGACCTTCAGTGAATGCTAAGCCTCCACAGTTAGGCAGGAGGGCAGCTGAAGGTTCATGCAGTCTCCTCTGACCTGTGTGAGCTCCAGAAGGTTACTTACCCCTCAGAGCCTCGACTCCGCCATCTGTAGACTTCCTGCCTCCTGGTGACGATGCTAATGGAGTGGTGATGATGTGTGTAGCACGTAGTAGGCATTAGAGGAGCAGAAGTGGTGACAGCTGGGAGGAGCAGGTGCTAGAAGTGGAGTCACTGACGTGATTTCAGGACTAATTCCTATGAAAACAAGAGAAGAGGAGATGTTTGGTCCTTGGTTCTCAGAACTTCACTACACTGCCTCCCACCCTCACCCCAGCTCAGCCTCTCAGGGGTGGCGGGTTCTCCTCCCTCCTGTCCTCACACAGTCTTGTCAGAACACAGAGGCATTTCGTGAGTGGGCTTCAATGGGTAGCACTATCCCTGCGAGAAGAATTTCAAGATGAGCTTAGGGATGAGGGAGATTCCTTCACCATCACCCTTGCGGTGGAGCCTCCTCATGGCAGGAAGCTCTTCAAGTTCTTCATTCAGTCAGTTAGTCACTCACCAAACACATGCTGAGTATTCCCTGTGTCCTCACGGGAACCTCATACATGGCCCAGTAGGACAGACAGGTGGATGGACATCTGCAGTATCCTTCTCTCCCTGGGGCTGAGCAAGAGTCTCCAAGTCGTACAGATCTGAATGCAAACCATGCCTCTGCCCACTAGAACTCCTGAACTGTCTCTGAGCATGTTTTCTCATCTGCTAAATGGGACATTGTTAAGATCCATCTCTCAGAGGTGCTGTGAGATTTCTGTACATTCCAGTTTATTCTACAGCCCTGCCCACCTCTGCCATCCACCCACACACACAAATCTAGAGCCCTCTAAGCCAGCCAGCCCACCCTGAACCACATGGCCAGCACCTCACAAGGACAAATGCTGCCCAATGCTGCCATCTTGGTCATGGCCCACTTCCTCCTTGGCTAGTCTCATGCTCTGCTTTCCAGCTTCTTCTCCAGAAGGCCTCAGCCTGTGCCCCTTAGCCAGTCTCCTGGCTGCAGCCTGACGATGCCCCTTCCACCTGGTGTGTGACTGACCCCACCTTTCTTCCTCTGCTGGGACTCTCAGGTGCTCCTGGGACCGTGTCTACTCCCAGCAGCTCTCAGCTCATCCCAGCAGGTCTTGGGGGCCTGTATTCTGCCAAGTCCACTATAACCCTCTGCAAAGAGGAACCAGAAACCAATAGTTAAGGTCTTGTCTCTGAGGTCTTCCCATTCTGGACTGAGCCGTGATCATGGACCCAGCTCCCCCAAGCATATAGAGGGCCAGAGAATAGAGCAGGGTCTTCTGTGTGCCTCATAGAGTAGTCTGCAACCAGGATAGAGTAGTTTCAGGGGCACAGAAAAGCTTGCACACCCCGAAATTCCTCCCTTACTTGCTCACTGATGCCTGAAATTACTTTACCAGAAAATAACGTGCTTTATTCCACAATTAGAAGTAAGCCTTTAAACGTAGATTTCTCTGGTCGAGAAAACACAATGAATACACTTATAGTGAAGAATAAATCAATGATTCTCAAGGGAATGGAGGAGTATATCACAGCCATCCAGGGGAGAGGATTTAGGACACGTGCAATTCTTAAAAAGTACATTCAATAGTATAATCTAGTTCAGACCTTCAGGAGGGCGGTTTGGTATCATATATTACAATATTAAATATGAATACCCTTTGACCCAACAATTCCCCTTCTGAGTCTCTCCCTAGAGAAACCATTGTGTATGTGCAGAAATGTATGTACCAGAATGTTCTCTGAATCACAGTTTGTAACAATAAAAAAATAAGAATCAATTTACATGCCCATCAATAGGGACCTGACTTAATAACCCGGGGTGTTTCTGTACTATGGAATACAATGTAGCAGTCAAAAGAAAATGAGGTAAAGCTACCTGTACTGACATGGAAAGACCATCAAGACATTTTATAAGTGAAAATAGCAAGCTGCAAAACAATGCATAAAGAGTAATGACATTCATGTTGGGGCCGGCCCGGTGGCACAGTGGTTAAGTTCGTGCGTGCTGCTTCAGCAGCCCGGGGTTCGCAGATTGAGATCCTGGGCACAGGCCTACTCATTGCTCATCAAGCCACGCTGAGGCAGCGTCCCACATGGAAGAACTAGAAGGACCTACAACTAGGATATACAGCTATCTACTGGGGCTTTGGGGAGAAAAAAGAAAAAGAAGATTGGCAACAGATGTTAGCTCAGGGCCAGTCTTCCTAAAAAAAAAACAATAGGAAAAAAGAAGAATGGCATTCATGTAGAAAGAAAGCAAACCTACTCATTTCTAGACATAATTGTGTCAACATGTAAATGTCAGCAGAAGGAAAAATCTGGAAAGACACACGTCAGAGATAGGCATGGTTACCTCTTCAAGGGTCTTGGAATTGGAGGTGGTATTTAAGAGGGACTTTAGCTTTGTCTGAATTTTATTTACAGTGATAATGCATTTATGAAATACTTGCATAATTAAAGATATTTTAGTAATATTACATAATCTTAAGTTTGGAAACAACTGTTTATAATCATAACACAAACTACAATATTAAAGTTAACACAAAAATCTTTTTCAGCATGGGTCATGGGCCAAAAGAAATTTTAGCGAACCCTGAAATGATAGCCATGTAACAGGAATAATATTGTGAAAATCATTAATTTTTTCTTTTGCCTTCCTGACTATGTAATCTTTGTTCTAGTCAGTCAGACACATTCATTCATTCAGGACTCATATTTGTTACAGAAAGAATGCAAAGGAAAAGAATGAGGAGATGACTATTCTGCTCCCGGCATGCAAAGTCTGATCGTGCACAAGGCAATACACTTGAAAGACGGGACTTGTCAGAGAGTGGAGTTTCCAATTCCTTTCCCTCTGACATGGTAGATCAAGAGCAAAGCCTAGAGGGTCCATCGCATGGAGTCCCCCAACAGTCCCCCACAGACAGAAGAAAACAGTCCTCAGTCACATGACAGCCAGGTCATGGAGGTTGCTGCTGTGTGGGAGAAGAAACAAAATCAAATTGCACCCCCTTTCCAGCCTGGAAGGTTGTAAGAAGCAGGGAGGAAGGACCAGAGCAAAGCTGAGGGGTGTTCGTCCCCAATTTCTCCTTCCAGGCCGGGTGTTCAGCCAGCAAGGCAGCCCCGAGTGTGTAAGGGGCTCTGTGTGACTCCCCGCATGGAGCTCTGGAAGGAAAGCCTGGCATACGCTGCCCTGTAACAGCCAGAGGCCTCGGGAGCCAAAGAACACCTTGCCCAGGACACCAACCCTTCCTGATCTCCACAACGTCAGTTCCTGCAAGCTCGCCCCACTCATGGCCATCTGAGAGAGGAGCCAGGAAGGAAGCAGAAAAACAGAGAAACCTGAGACGTGGGCAATTGTATTCAAGGAGAATGAGCAAAGAGACAAATAACAGCAAGTGCTGCGAGGATGTGGAGAAATGGAAGCCCTCATACACTGTGGTGGGATTGGAAAATGGTGCAGCTGCTGTGGAAAATAGTTTGGAAGTTTCTCAAATATCAAACATGGAGTTACGATATGATGTAACGATTCCAATCCTAGGTATATACCCAAAAGAAGTGAAAACATAGGTCTACATCAAGAAAAACTTGTAAAAGAATATTTATAGCAGCATTATTCATAATAGACAAAAAACAGAAATGTCCATCAAGCAGATGAATAAATAAAATGTGATTTATCCACACAATGGACTATTATTTGGCCATAAAAGGGAATGAAGTACTGATATATGCTACAACACGGATGAACCTTGAAAACACAACGGTGAGTGAAAGAAGCCAGTCACAAAAAGCTACATATTGCATGATTCCGTTCTCATGAAAAGTCAGAATAGGCAAATCTGTAGAGACGAAGAGTAGATTTGTGGTTGCCTTGGACTGAGGGAACTGGGCAGAAATGAGGAGTGACTGCTGATGAGCACAGTGTTTCTTTTGGAGGTAATGAAAATGTTCTGGAATTGATTGTGGTGATGGTTGCACAACTTTGTAAATGTACTAAAAGCCATTGAATTGTACACTTAATGGGTGCATTATGTCTCAGTAAAGTAGTTGAAAATAGAAAAAGAAGTATAGGAAAAGGAGAATGAAGAAGCAGATTGTTTTGAGGCTGTTTTTGGAGCAAATTAGCTAAGGCAAACCTTAAAAGACATATGAGAACCTCTGGGCATTTGTGGCTTCTATCCTTATAGTTTCGCTATTCACAGGTCCGTGACATAGCAGCATTTGTCATTTTCCTGAGTCACAAATTGGAACATTGCATCCTCAAAGGCTGCCTTGAGGGAGGACGTTGCTAAGCTTGTGAGCACAGCAGACCACCAACGTCTGCTCCTCTAAAATGTTCTTCTACCTTCACTGTAACATACACAATAGTTTTTATGAGTGATGAACACTTTGTTTCTTTGTGGAAAAATGGTACCCAAAAGAAAACAAACTCCAAGTCCTGGCGAAGGCAGTGAAAAGATCTAATAAAAAGTATATGTTTTCAGGGCTGGCCCAGTGGTGTAGTGGTTAAGTTCGGCATGCTCCACTTTAGCAGCCTGGGGTTCACAGGTTCGGATCCCAGGTGTGGACCTACACCACTCATCAGCCATGCTGTGGCGGCGACGCACATACAAAATAGAGGAAGATTGGCACAGATGTTGGCTCAGGGCTAATCTTTCTCACCAAAAAAAAAAAAAAAGTGTATGCTTTAACAGCGGTTCTTCCTTCAAGGAGCAGTAAAGATCTTGGGACGTAAGTTTCCAAAATGACAAGGATCAGCTTTGATGGAAAATGGAATAGAGAGAAATAGAAACTGAGAGAGCAGGGGCACAGAGACATAACAAAATGAAAATTAAACCAGAAAATCATGTTCCCTGGGTCCTCCCCAAAGCCAGGCACTGTTCCCGGCACCATTCTGGGTATGGGATCTGTGGAAATCCAGGTCGCCCTGCAGTCCAGGCACTTGCAACTTAAGCTGTAACATAGATCCAAACACTTGAAAATGTAAATAAGAATTCGAGAGAGAAATTGGACTTCAGGAAAGCATAGAAGAGATGCCACAAGGCAGGACATGATTAATTGCCAGATGAATCCCTGGCTGGAGCTGGAGGAACTCAAAGGCAGGAGAGGTCATTGCAGGGCAAGCGGAAGCCTGCACAAATAGGAGAGGCCATTTGAGCAAGACAAATGCAAGAGGCTTTAAGAAGACTGGCCTGGAAACATTTTGTCCTTTGATGCTTTTTAATTGAACTTCTCTTTCCAGTTGCAGTTTCACTTCCCTCTTGTAAACTCTGGGGTCTGTTTTGCAGACAGGACTCCCTAGTCCTCTGTGAGCTGGTCACCTCTTGACAGGGAGGGGCCAGGTGGAAGGAGAGGTACTTGTGTTAATTCCAGTACATGTCCCCATCAAAGTTTACTGCTGCCTCCTCTCATCCATCACCCCCATGCTAAGATGGTCAAGCTAACATCCATTGACTTCCCACCACAATTCCCAAAGTTCCTAGCGACTTGGGTCAGAACAACTCATGATCCTATCGGTCTGTAGGAGATCAGTAAAACCTAGCCTCTTTGCTTGATTCCTGCTGGAAAATGCAATGGGAATTGCACAGCGGCCTTGAGAAGGCAGCACTGCTGTCTTAGTCGTTAGCTGAATGGCCAGTGTCACTGTTCCTGGAGGAATGCCACTCCTGTGACAAGGAGCCTGTGGCTTACTTTGAGGCAGCCTCTTGGGGAAACATGCAGGGAAGTAAAAGAAAAGGAATTACCTGTGTGCCAAGCTATTTGCTAGGACCTTTCCAGGCTCTTTTTCTTCACAATAAGCCAGCAAGTTAGATAAAATTATCCTCATTCTGCAGTTACAGAAAGAGACTTAGAGCAATTCAATACTTTGCACTAATTCGCACGTGAATTTGTAAACTCAAGTTGGGTTATGATTCCAGGTCTGTCTGATCTCAGAACTCTGTTCTTTCCTTTTTATTATACTGCCCTGCATCAAGCCACAGCCCGTCAGACCTCATCTTCTGACTGTGCAGAAGAAATCAATAAAAATGATCATTACTGCAACACCAGTGATTTTGTTCTGGGCCAGATGCTGTGTCGGGAACTCCACTTGTATTATTGTTGAACTTCAGAAAGGAAACCTGTCAGGGAGTGATTATTATTCCCATTTTACTAACATGGAAACTGAGGATTGTATTAGTGAGACTGAGTGAGGCTCTGTTGCAGTAACATATAACTCCAAAACCTCACTAACAAATTCAATGTTTACTCCTCACTCACACTAATGTCCTACACCGGTCAGTGGGGGCTTTGCTCCACCCACTCACTCAAGGACCCAGGTTGATGGAGGCTTCAGTTTCTTGTTGATTGGCCGCCTTGAATACTGGCCTCCTCGTCTTCAGGGCAGCAAGAGTCGGGTATAGTGAACTCACACCTATTCTGAAGCACAGAAGAATTCCCACCAAAATGCAAGGAAGTAGGCTGGGACGTGTGCACATGGGTATTTGGTGAGCAATAAATGTCACTGCTACAAATCCCAATTAGGTTAAGAATATTGCACTAAACCACAGAGCTGAGACTTGAACCTGGTCTATGTCTCTCCAAGATTCATGACTCATTGTGGAATCCAGAAAAGTAACTCTTCTAAATCCATCAGAATTGCTCTGTGCAATCAGTCCTGTGATCCATCCAATTTAGGATTTAGTGTCTGGAAGGAACACCCAGGGTTGCAGAAAACTATGAATGTCCTTACTGACTTTAACCACAGACTTTTGGAATGTCCCAGAGACCTCCTGATTTCTCCCAACTCTCTAGCATGACACTCTCTCCTTTGCAGATCTATCCCAGCCCCAGGGAACTGCATTTATTTCTGGCCTCTATTGCCTCTGCAGGCAAAAAGTTTTATGCTGCTTTTCTCTTCTTTTGTATGTTTATATATCACCACCTTCTGAAAAGATTTGCTGCAGCATAACAAAACCTGCATAGAAAATAAGTTTTAAAAAAAATGTGAGAAAATCAGGGTTGAGAAGAAATAAAGAGAAATAAGATAAAGTTAAGACAATGATCTTATACAAAGTGCATACTGTTGGGTTCCAGCACTAGCTTGGGACAAGTCAAACATGTTTTCTGAGCTTGCAGGTAGCCAATGAAAGGTGAAACGGATACTACATAATCCATAAATACCCATAGGATAAAAATTTAGCCAAATATTCGGGGGAAGCTCAGCTATTCCTGGTACTCACACCTGATAGAAATCTTCCTATGGGTCCACTCAAAGAGGACATAGCATGAGAGAGTAGGGGAAGGGGAACTCTAAAGGCCATTCCAGAAAATAAATGGCATAGCAGAAGCTCTGAATAGAAAGGACTTGGGAACAAAAGAACATGGATTGACTGGAGTTAGAAAACCTCCTCTGAGGGTGGGAAGGAATCACTTCCACCAGAAGAGGGAGGCTTCCGCCAAAAAGAGATCAGAGAAGAAAGAAGAAAACAGTGGAAACCTCAAGCAAATGTAAATAATTTCAGCTCCTTTTGATGGAATGGAGATGAATTTAGCTGCACGAGAGACTCAATTTGAAATTGAGAGGCAAAACAAGATGGCAGCCAGGGACTTCCTTGAAGACTTCAGAGTCCAAAAGGGCAGAAATAAAGTTGCCCATGGAGGACTGAGCAGAAGAACCAGGAAAGTTTGGAGCCAAAATCTAAAATCCTTCCACATTCAGATACTGTAGCTAGCTGACAGACACCCACCAGATTAAGAACATATCTGCTTTAGGGACGGGAGCATCTCAAGTTTCCTTCACCAGGCACAAAATATATGTTGCCTGTTCTTGATGAAACATATTAATAAAATTCTGTGGGGAGTGCTGGCCCTAAATCTGATATTCTCAGGAATCTCAGGAAAAATATGTCAAAGAAAACATAACTGGAGAGTCAGGAAAGTTATATACTTTATCCTTAATCCACATCACAACCCCACATGGTAGGTATTGTTACTTTCCCATGACTACTTCTCACACAACTGCACTGAGCTGAGGAACATGGAGTGACTTGCCCAGTATCGTAGTGAGACTGGAGCTGTCCACCTCATCACTGGCCAGTGCCATTGCCTCGGCCCTTTCATAATAATACGCCTCTCAACACCCAGGTAAATGGAAGAAATGAAAAGCGAAATATAAAATGCATTGAAATCCCAAGCAAAGATAGAAAAGTAACATATGCTTTCATTTTTGCTCCCTCTGAAACCCCTCTAAAACAATAATAAGTGAATTTTTGAAGAATAAACCTATGAAGCCAGAGAAAACAGAAGACGAGATTACTGGATCAAAACTTTGGAAACTAGAAAGCAGAAGGATAAGTCGGAATTAATTTAGAAGATTCAAGAACACTGAATCCTTACCTGGCAGTAGGGAGAACCAAAAAGCACCCAAATTACCCTGCATAACACCTAAAAGATTCAGGAATTGTAGGTGTCTCAGACCTCTGGAAGTGAGGGTAAGTGTGGGGCTAAAAACAGGGTTAATAAAAAGTCCATATAAAAGCAAACACCCAGATCCCCTCCTAGACTCCACACAGCAGGGATTGCTCCCCCTCACCAAGCAGAAACAGCAATGCTTATTCTCTGGAGAGGATAAAACAGAGTCTCTGGACCAGAGATCCAAGCATAGTCCAGGCAGGAGAAACTATTTTTAAAAGTGGTTCAAGTGCACATTTGCAAACAGAATTTTGAGGCTCACAGAGAGCTGTCAGCTCTGCACAAATACTCCAAGCCAGAGATTGGAAAAGTCTTCTCTGGGAAAATTCCCAAAGACGCTGACACTAGAGTTTCCCCAGTGGAATAGACCAGCCAGATTAGCCCATGTTGAGTTCCACTCACAGTGTCCAAACTGCCTCTCAGTCTTAGAGCCCCACTGCTGATTATGTGAACAATAAAAGATTACCAGACATGCAAGGAAAGCATCCAATATGAACGCCAGACACCAAAACAGAGAAAATCAAATTGGGAGAAACAAAGACCATGCAAGAGAAGATAGTATCAAAACAAACTATCATGAATATCCTCAGACAAATAAGATATAGTATCTATGAAATAAGAAAAGAGTTGCTTTTTTTTTTAAAGTTATCATTCAGAAAACAAAAAGAGCTCTTGGAAATTAAAAATATGAAAACAGATATGAGATACTCAATAGAAGATCTGGACTACGAAGTTAAGGAAATATCTCAGATTAGAGTAAAAACATAGACAGTGAGAGATGTAAAAAGTTAGGATGTTAAAATGACCACATGTCAAAGATTTATTTAACTCATCAATTAAGGAGGAAAACCACTAATATATTACAAATGATACAATAGAGAAATCAAAGAGCAGACACATAAATAGACAATCAGGAATACTGAAATGAATGTGTTAGGTGCAAAACTGGCTCATTGGGGAAAGGGGGGACTCAGCTTGCATCTGCACCAGACAACATTTATTTTCATCTCTATGGAAAAGATCATTTGCATTATTATCAGTTTTCTGATAATAACTTACAGGGTTGTAAAATAGCTCAAAGACAATGAAGGTGGAGGCCCTTTCTAGAATCAGATAACCCAGAAGAGTGCATTAAATTGAGCACTCAATAATCTTTTTGCCTGACGGCAGAAAGATAAGAAAATTAGAAGACCATTCCAGGATGTCCAACATTCAAATAATAGAAATTCCAGAAAGAAAGAACTAAGAAGATAGCAGGGAGAAAATCATCAAAGAAATAATTCAAGAGAGTATCCCAGAACTAAAGGATTAAAAGGGTCCATCAAAACTCATGAAATTGTTCACTTAAAACATTTGCATTTGTTGTATGCAAATTAAACTTCAATAAAGTTGATGTTTTTTAAAAAGAGGCCTCAACTCTTACCTATCATAGTGGATGAAATAAGACCCACACAAAGACATTCATCATGAAATTTTAAATCTCTGGATACAAAGAGAAGATTCTACAAGCTTTTATAGAATAAAATCTCACATAAAAAAAGGATTTTAAAAAGTCAAACGGTTTCAGGGGCCGGCCTGGTGGCGCAGTAGTTTAGTTCACACTCTGGCAGCCCGCGGTTCACAGGTTGGGATCCCGGGCACTGGCCAACGTGCTGCTTGTCAGCCATGCTGTGGCAGTGTCCCATATAAAGTAGAGGAAGATGGGCATGGATCTTAGCCCAGGGCCAGTCTTCCTCAGCAAAAAAAGAGGAGGATTGGCAACAGTTGTTAGCTCAGGGCTGGTCTTCCTCACACAAAAAAATAATTTAAAAAAAAAAGACTGAAAAAAAAATCAAACAAAGCTTTATAACATCGATACATGGGAGATACCAGGGAAACTGAGTTTCTTGACAAAATGGCGGAGGTTCTCCTCTTAAATAGAAAGACAATGGAGGATGTTGGGGCTGGGTCAGTTATGGAAGATTACCAGAAAAGCACGGTAAGGTTATTATGCAGCCTTGTCTTCCACACTGATAAATTTCTAGAGATGAGGTCATCCCCTCCTTCTTCCCAGTACATAGAGGGAGATACCTTTACAAATGGAGATTTCCCTTACAAATGTAAATGTCTGGTAAACAGAACTTTGATAAGAATGGGCTTAGCAAGGACCCTCCCACTCTATCGATACCCAGAGTTGTCTATGGTGATAGCCTGTCCTGGGGACAGGCCTTCTATCTTAAATCCTTTTAGGCAGTTATTGGCGAGGGGGGGGTGGGGGTTAAAGTTTCTTTCAGAGAAAATAATCAAGGTAAAGAGACATATTTTGAGGTGGCCAATTCTGATCCCCCACAAGAGTCACTAGATACTTTGAAAATTTTTTAAATAAGGAAGTAGCAATAGAAGCATGTTATTTGGTGATATGGAGGTAATACAAAAAGAATTAGCTAAAAGAAATCAAAAGTCCTCACACACACAGAGGATAAAATGGAGGGGCTCAGCGTGTCCCAGGAGAGTGCTGTTTCTCTTGTAGATCTATTTGTCTCTTTAAGTCATGTGCACATACAACTTTGATCAACATAATTTTCTTAAGAAGAAGAATGCTTTGACAAAACTGTTATCCTAAGTTTCCACACCCAGGGAAAGTAGAATTTCCTTTTGCTGATTCCAAACATCCATCTACCAAGTTTCTAGGGGCACTCAATCTTAATATTCCAGAGTAACCTCGAGTCACAGCTGGCCAAGAGCTGTCATGACCTGAACAGAGGCAAACTAACCCATTCTCTGAAATTTTGCTTTTTATAACACAAGACACAATCCCCTTTGGGCAGGAAGAGGCCTGATGTGCGACTCAGAACATCAATATTTTATTTTTCATTCATCAATCATTCACCATCTGACGGCAAACAGTACCTTCCAGGGGGTGTCTGCTGGTCTCCATCCAGCACCAGGACCATCAATATTTTATGGTTGGGAGATGAAGTTGCCACACAGGCACATTAGCCCTGCCCAGACGGCGCGCAGAGAAGCACTTCCCTCCTCCAGGCAACTCTGGGAGCACACGGCAGGCGTACCCTCACCGGGTTCCAGCTCTCCCTGTGAGCCCCTGACCGTGAACAGCAGGAGGCAGCAGCGAGGATGCACTTGCAGAAAGAAATGGAGGCAGGCTTTCAAGAGCCCCCAGCACTTTCTCTCCCCTGCTCACAGTGCCCTTCAACCAGAACATCAACCCCTCCCTGACCTAGACCCCAACCAAGGTGTAAATTGAAGTATTGGTTGATGTGACCTAAAACCTCTTTCATTCATCAAAAAGCATTTACTGAAGAACAAGAACGTGCCTGGCACCCAGAGGGGAGCCGGGAACACAAGTGTACACGAGATGTCTGTGCACGCGCCTGTCCGCACGGCGATAACAGTAACATCTCTCATTTTCTGACCATTGTTGAATATCAGCCACTGCCCTGGGCATTTTATATGTGCCACCTTTGATTTTTATATCAAGTTAAAAGGTAATTAAATTAGATTTCAGGGTAGATAAATAGTCACTCTAGGAGACTTCAGTAAAGACTTTACTCATTTTTTTTCTCATCAAGTGTATTGAGAAAGAATTTACATGCAATAAACTGCATCCATTTAAAGAGTACAATTCTATGAGGTTTTTTTTTTTAACTAAAAAATACTTAATTGCTAAAAAATGCTAACCATCATCTGAGCCTTCAGCAAGCCGTAATCTTTTTGCTGGTGGAGGGTCTTGCCTCTATGTTGACGGCTGCTGACTGGTCAGGGGGGTGGTTGCTGAAGACTGAGGAGGCTGGGGCAATTTCTTAAAATAAGACAACAGTGTAATTCTATGAGTTTTGACAGTTGTATACACCCCTGAAACTAGCGCCACAATCAAGATATAAGATACTTCCATCACCTCCAAGATTCCTCACGCTCTTTTGTAGTCCCCGCCCCCACCTCTATCCCCAGGCAGCCACTGATCTGCTTTTTATCACTAAAAATTAGGTTGTAGGGGCCACCCGGTCGCGCAGCGGTTTAGTCTGCGCTTGGCAGCCCACGGTTCGCGAGTTCGGATCCCGGGCGCCCGCCGACGCACTGCCTGTCAGCCACGCCGTGGCGGCGTCCCATATAAAGTAGAGGAAGATGGGCACAATGTTAGCCCAGGGCCAGTCTTCCTCAGCAAAAAGGGGAGGAGTGGCAACGGATGTTAGCTCAGGGCTGGTCTTCCCCACAAAAAAAAAAAAAAAAAAATTAGGTTGTATTTTAAATAAAAGGAAACATACAGAATGAACTCTTTTGCGTCTGGCTTCTTTCACTCAGCATAATGATTTTGAGATCCATCTGCGCTGTGGCATGTATCAGTTCATTCTTATTTACTGCTGAGGGCTTTCCACTGCATGGAGGGACCAAGTGTTGTCTACCCACTCACCCATTGATGGGCATTTGGACTGCTGCCAGTTCTTAGCTATTGGGAACAAAGCTGTTGTGAACATTCATGTCCAAGTCTTTGTGTGGACATGTTTTTGTTTCTCTCTGGTAAACATCTAGAAGTACAATGGATGGGTCATATGGTAGATATACAGTCTTTCCTTTTTAGTATTTTTTGATTATTGGACATATGATTCTTTTGAATGACACACTAAGAATAGTTAGGTCCCAAAGATGCCCAGTTTTATTTGCGTTACATGATCAACAAGAAACTATGAGGCACCAAAAATATAACTATGTGTCTCTGAATGTCATTAGTTGTTATAATAATGTTTATTGGTATCATCAGGGAATAAGTGACTCCATATGGGTAAATTTTCTAAAATGTAAAACTTACCATTTCAATCCTCTACATTTAAATTCTTTTAAATGTTACCTTTTTCTGATAATATCAGAATTTATTAGTATTCCTAATCCTCTAGAAATTATTTTGGAGGTTTTATGGCCTTATTAAAGTGAGCCCTGTCTCACCATTCTGTGTCAACTGACGGCTCCTGAGCATCACCCGGCTGCCCGGTGCCGTCCATCTGCCTGCCCAGGCTGCTGGCTAGTGGGAAGCTGTCTGCCCCTACACTAAGGTGCTGGGGGGCTGTGCATGTTCATGTGCTGCTTAGAGATGTCCTACTCTGTCCTGCTCCAGAGTCTCAGTTCTCTCAGCCATCAATACACCTATCCAGTCTACACACACACTGAGCGGGACATTTCCGCTCAGCTCTTTCTAAACCTCCAAGGGGCTAAGAAAGCAAATGACCGAGATGTGGAGTTCAGTCGAAAGAAATATCTACACTTAGGCACCAAGGCGTTTTTTAAAGGAGATTCACAGCAGTGGTGTTCATATAACAAAGGAGGAAATAAAAGAAACAACCAAAACGTTTATTAACAGGAAGTGGACTCATGTGATCACTACAAAATCAGGAGTTTTGACAGAGATGCCAAGAGACAATTGATATCACATAACCAGGAAAGATTTTCTGGAGGAATCGTCAAAGCAGATATCTGAACGCAACCACAGGACCCTTTCCCAAACACTGAGGGTGGAAGGGTATTGTGAGGAGGATCTTTGCAACAGGCCATTGAGTGCCCTGAGACGGACCCCGCCCCGGGGAGGGGCTACCACCTCATTACCCAGAGGGAAGGCTATAGAGAGGGGCTCAGAGAGAACACTCAGAGAGCTGCCTGATGTGCATCCCAAGAGTTTGGGAAGCACATTCTGAATCCTGCCTAAGAAACTGAGAGGGCAAGAGAAGGGGGTGAGCAGCTTAGGAGCTGGGACTTGGAGGAGGTGGTCGGTGCTCCCAGAATGGGCCAGGCAAGGGATGTACAAGGGCTTCATGTGGACCACACATTGGCCATTCCAGAGACAAAGCCAGTCTGGAGGATCACATGAAAGGACAGTGGGTCTCTAACAATCCAGGTGGAAGGGAGTGCTGGAAACTGGGGAGTGAGGGGGGGGCAGCAGCCAGAGGAACCCAACACCGTGTCTCTGTCAGAGGAGCTGCAGCTGGAGGAGCCCAGGTGAGTGCGTTCAGAGCCTTCTCGAGACAGTACTAGTCCTTGTGGAACATTGTGCCCCTTTCCCCTCCCCCCTCCCGCGGTTAACCTGGATAGGAGGAGCAAGACAGGAAGAAAGTGGCCACTCCCCCCACACTACCTTCCCCCGAGGCTGGTGGCCCCACTACACCCATGCCATAGCCTGGAGGAAGAGGCAGACAGAGGATTCAAGAGTTAATATGTTGGACCACATACTCTCATTTCTGAATCAAGACTGTGTTTTGCTGCTTAAAGTGACCCACGAATCATGAGACTAGTCATGGGACCCCCTGAGTTTTTATCGTAGCTGTGGAGAGAAACTCTCCACTGAGAACCTTTTAAGAGACAGTGGAAAATAAAATGAAATTGCATTCCAATTACATGGCTCTAGTCATGCTTATTCAACACCCTGGTTACGTAAATTATCGACACCCACACTATGGACTACTAAGCCGTGCTTGAAGTGTACTAACATGGAGGGGCTCCAAGACATATTACTGAGTGGAGGGAAAAGCCAATTGCAAAACAATACTTAAAGCATAATTATATTTATGTAAAAAAAATCTTTACAAATGTGTGTGTGTGCACATGTCTGTGTGGGTATATGTGTGTGAGATAGAACAGGATTCTCTGCTCCCTCTATCCCCTTTGCTCAATCCCATCCTCCCTCCAAATGGGGAAAGGGCATTTTTGTCCAACAATACACAAAAGTTGTGTATGAAAGGTGATCAGTAGGGTGGGGGAGATTTGACTGGCATGTAGGTGCTTTTCTCTGAAGGATGAGGATGTAACCCTGCACACCATCCAAGGACGGAGGAGGAACGGGTCTCCCAGACTTGGTCATAGAGTTGGTAGCGGGTGGAGCATCCTGACTGAGGAGGAGGAAAGAAGGAGAGCAGGTGAGGGGACGTAGGGCACTCCTCCTAGCTGGCTGGGCTGAAAGAACACCCACCGGGAACATCAAAGAAATGTTTGCATCATCCTCTGGACGTGGATGTTAGGGATCACCTAACAGCAAGAATGTGTTTCTTCAGGTAATAGTGTACCCGGCACCCTCCAGGCACGGGGGATAAAATATGACCTTCAGATGGGAGTGTTTAGGAAGGGGTGTGCAGGATGCACTGTGCCCTGCTAACATGTTGGCAGTAGATTGGGGGCTGAAGCGGGCAGCCTGGCCAAGGGAGGAGCATGAAGGGACACTTTTCCTCTTCATTCTATGTTGTGTTGTTTTAAGATTTACAGCAAACATGTGAGCATATGTTGCTTGTGTAGTTTTTATTGTACGGTAAATTTGAATCAATAAATTGGAGCCTGCAGAGTCCTTCCCTGGCTCTCCTCTGGTCTTTGGGCGCTAAGCTTTCACAGGCCATTCCAGCCAAGCAAGGCTTAAATTTGCAGGTGTCTCTGAGTTCACAGTCGGGTCCCTTCGGCAGACCGAGTCTGGGAGAAATCTGACTTGGCAGCAACTGGGGCACTGCTGTGCGGTGCAATCACACCAGGGAGCATTCGTGCTGGAGGTGCCTGCCGAGAAGCAGCAGGAAGCAGAGGAGCTGCTGCCATCCCCACTTTGAAATGGGCCCTCTCGGCACCCCCGGGCCCCACTTTCAGAATCAGACAGCATTAAAGTCTCCAGGGAAGTCAAATCTCTTCCTCCCTCTGGAAAGAGACTTGCCCCCAGGAAAGCTGTCCTCTTTTCCCTCGGCACTTTCACAATCAATAAGCAAATGCTGCTGAAATAGAAAGACCTTCCCTGGTGAGGGCACCACCCAGCCGTCCCAATTAATGTGGGCTCCATACATCTGGCTGCTGAATTAATTACACAGCACTGAGAGCAGCACTGAGTGGCAGGCCATTCAATCTCTGATTAAATTCCATTCAAAAAATCCTGTACCTCAGAGGAACAGTTGAGACTGCTGTAAATTATATTAATCTTAGAAAATCATGTATTTAGTAAATGGTAGAATTTAAAGACCATTCAAGTCATAAGAGATCATTAGAATGGTGTAGCCACTTTGGAAAACAGTCTGACAGTTCCACTGAAGGTTAAATATACAGTTACCATATGACCTGGCAATTCTACTCCCAGGTTACATACCCAAAGGAAATCAAAACATATATGTGTGAGTACACAAACACTTGTAACCAAATGTTCATGGCAGCATTATTCATATTAGCCAAAAAGTGGAAACAACCCAAATGCCCAATAAATAATGAATGGATAAACAAAACGTGGTACATCCACACAGTGGAATATTATTCAGCCATAAAAAGGGATGATGTACTGATGCATGCTGCACCATGGATGAACCTTGAAAACATTATGCCAAGTGAAAGAATCCAGACGCAAAAGGCCACATATTGGGGCCGCCCTGTGGTGTAGTGGTTCAGTTTGGTGCATTCTGCTTTGGTGGCCCAGGTCCACAGGTTCAGTTTCTGGGCATGGACCTACACCACACATCAGCCACGCTGTGGCAGCAACCCACATATAAAAGTAGATGAAGACTGGCACAGATGTTAGCTCAGGGCTAATCTTCCTCAGCACAAAAAAAAGCCACATATCATATGATCCCATTTATATGAAATGTCCAGAATAGGCAAATTCATAGACACAGACACAGAGTGATTGCCAGGAGATGGGGAGAGGTGAAGATTGGGAGGGTCATGGCTCAAAGACGAGGATTTTCTTTTTGGTAGGAAGATGCAAAAGAAGGTGTGGCATTGCTACTTCTCAAGGTGGTCGGGGAATTTTCCAGACAAGGTGGCATTTGAGCTGAGGCCTAGAAGGCGTAGCCCATGCAGGAGTCTAAGGAAAGAGAAACTGCAGCTGAGGGGACAAGTGCTACTCCTCAAGTGAGAGTGTGTTTCTCTGTTGATTTCATATTCCTCATTTCGGAGGGAAGATACTGAGGCTAAGAGAGGTTACACAGTGTGCCTGATCAATATGCAAATCTGACACACGAACCCAGTTACCAACTGGGGGTGGTATGAGTTTAGTTCCCCAAACCAAACTGAATATCCGACTTTCCTTCTCTTGCTCCCTCTCTTCAGTTGGCTTCCATTCCTCCAAGAAGTGTCTGTTCATTAACCCTGATAAGAAAGGAAGCAGCCTTCCCAGAGGACATCTGTGTGTGGAGGGCAATGAGGGAGGGGGCTTGCTGCTGGCCCTATTTCAGGGCATCTGATCCCAACAGCACAAAAGAAAGGCCCTGATGTAAAGCGAGGTGCATGTGAGCTCCTGCTCGCTGACCCCAGGGCCCCCACCGCCCACCTTGATTGGGGGTTCAATACACACGAGTGTACAGACTATGTTAGGAATCCCAGCACAAGGAAAATCAACAGATGACTAAACTGTTTAAAGAGTCTTCGTCTGACAAACAGATTCACGGCAATACGTTATTTAGCAAAATTGTCCATTAGAATTTATTTTACTTCAAATAAATCAATTTATATGCAACTTTCCCAGGAACATATCTTGAAACATATGAAGAACCCAAGCATCCCAGGCCGGGGGAACTTTCATTTCCAAACCACACGTGTCAATAAGAGGCAGCCTGAGTCGGCCTCGTGGCCTAGGGTTTCAGTTCAGCAAATTCCACTTCAGCAGCCCAGGTTTGGTTTCCAGATGTGGACCTACACCACTCATTGGTGGCCATGCTGTGGTGGCAACCCACATAGAATGTGGAGGAAGATTGCCACAGACGTTAGCTCAGGGAGAATTTTCCGCGAGCAAAAGGGAAGATTGGCAACACACGTTAGCTCAGGGCTAATCTTCCTCGGCACAAAAAAAAAGAGGCAGCCTGATCCGCTTTTGGGTCTAGAGCTGAACCCCGATCCGGCCCCAACATTTTCAAGCTGTGAGACTTCTGGCTTCCACTTTCCTCCTCTGTGAAATGAGGACTAATTCCTACTCCACAGTGCTCTCCTGAAGATGCACATAAACCACTCACGCCTGGAGAGGGCTCCCCTTTATTGAGGGGCGACCATGTGCAAGGCACATGGCCTCCGTTAATTCACGTGGTCCTTCTAACAACCCTACTAAGCACTGTGGATAGCCCCATTTTACAGATGAGGGGCCCTCTGACTCCTCCCCAGAATGTCAGCAGAGTCTGGATTACGGGGCCTAGAAGAAAGGAGAGGAAGCAGATGGGAGCGATGGGGGCACCACGCTGGTCATTATGGGAAGAGGAGTAACAGCAGAAAGGGGTCTTTTCAAAGCCAAAGCACTCCTTTTACCTTAATAGTTTCTGTGAGAAGAAAAGGCAAATGTACACAGACAGAAAGTGGATGAGCTGTTGCCTGAGGCGGAGAACAAGGATTAACTGTAAACAGGCACAAGGGATCTTATTGGGAGGAATGGAAAAATTCTAAAACTGGATCACGGTAATGGTTGCACGACTCAGTAAATCTACTAAAACTTATTCAATTGTATACTTAAAATGAGTGAATTTTACACCATGTAAATTATAAAGAAAAAGTTTGCATGGGATGAAAAACAAAATGAGGGGAAGGGGGACAGCAGTTTTAAAACATGGCTGAAAATTCTTTGACACTTCTCCATTGAGAGATGAAGTCTATGTCCCTTTCCCTTGAATCTGGGCAGGTTTGTGACTGTGGCGACCAGTAGAGGATAGTGGAAGTGACACCAGGTGACTTCTCCTTGTTCACTGGGACACTCCCCCGAGGCCACAGTGCTGTGAGGAGGTCCACGAGAAGGCGCTTCAGGCAATAATCCCAGCTGAGCCAGCATTCAAGTCATCTGTACCCAGACTTGAAGTGAAGAAGCCTCCAAATGATTCCAGACCCCAGTCATTCGAGTCTTCCCAGCTGAGGTTTAAGAGCTGTGGAGCAGAGACAAGCTGTCCTTGCAGGGTCCCCTTTGACTTCCCGACCTGCAAGGTGTAGGCTCTTGTTTGCAGCTTATGGCTGTTAATAGTGTAGTAAGAGCAGGGCTGACCGGAGCCCTGGCAGCTGGGTCAGCATGTCGAGTCCATCACAGACAGCCTGAGGCAGAACGCTGCGCAGCAGCTGGCACAGCAGGCGGCCCACACCTCCTATCAGAACTGGCTCCTTGTGTACCTGCCACCCAACAACTTGTGAGCCCGCGCAGACATTGGCCATTCCCTGTGAGTCAATGAGCATCCCCACTTCCTTCCCTACCTCAGTCTCCTTTGGCTGCAACCACAATGAAACAGTCAACCACACAATAAAGGACCTCTTGGTCTTCACTTTCTAGCAACTGCTCCTATATATCAAGGGCTGGGACAGACAGACGAATAAGTGATGATGCTCGCCTTTGAAGAGCTCACAGTCTAGTGCGAAGGACATACAGATCTTCTTTGTAATTATTTACCTAATTTTTATCATTATTTTAATCTCAATCTTTCCCACTGGACTGTAAACTCAAGGAACTGGGTCTCTTCTGCTCACTTAGTCCCAGAAGGCACTTGACAAATATTTACTGAGTGGCTGAGTTGAATTGCCAAGTGATAATCTCTTCAACAGAGGTCCAAACAAGATCCAGAGCAAACTACCGACTATGGCACTACTAGAAGCAACCTAGGCCAATGGGAAGGTGCTCAGAAGAGAAATTAAACACTTAGAATGGGTGGCAGCTGTAGGGCTCCCTCCAAGGACCATGTGTCACTCACCTGCTCTAAACTCATTCTCATTGACTGGCTACAGGCTACCTGAACTCCACTTCATTCTCCTCTGGGCTTTGTGACCTAGAGAAATAGACCAGAGCCACCGACAGAGGTAGTACTAAAATAATTGGTGCTCACTTACACCAAGTTCAGGGAACAGAGCTACAAAACCATGAATTTATTTCCTATTTATGTTTTTAGTTATAGCAAAACCACGCATTTCTTACTATTGTGTAAAGAGATTTTTTTTTCTCATTCTAAAATTCCAACTGGTTCAAGCTTCATGGGGACCCTCTCTGTCTAGACCCCCAAATCTGGTGGACAAACTGAAATTTGTGAGTTTATAATCCCCGATGCTTTCCCCTGCCAGCCACAATCTCCTGAAAGCCCAGCAGCTTCATGCTCTCTGTATGTACTCAGATCACAGGCTTTTGGCTCTCCCCTCCCTCATCATTTTCGTTTTTGTGCTGAATTATATAGACCTTGTCGATATCAGAAATGAGGACTGCAGGTTCAGACGAGTGCAGAAGACACATTCGTAGTCCTGTAAGCACACACTCAGCCAGGATGCTCCTGGGCGGCTGAGACGAGCAGGGCCCCACATTTGAAACGGGGTGTGGAGTCAGTTCTCAACAGAACTGCGGACGCAGTGGCAAAGAGAACAACGCGCCACTCCGCCGGCTGCGCGCCTCGCCTTTGGTCTGCCTTGGGTATATCTTCCCGCTCTAATTAGACCCCTGGAGACTTTGCCAAAGGAAACGAGATTTACTCCGGCCTCCTCTCCCCCGCGCAGCCGCGCCTCCAGGACTCTGGTTTGCCTCCTTAATCCCTGCTCAGCCTCTGGGCTGGGGCTGAGAAGGTAAAAGCCTAGAGATATTTCCTTCCCAGGAGTGCTCCCTCCTACTCCTGGCTCCAAGGGAAAAGACTTTCTTTCCTATTTTGCTGAAGTTTTCCTTTTTCCTAAATTTTTAAAAAATGTCTCTCCCCGGGCCAGGCGGTGGCGGCGTAGTGGTTAAATTCTCGCGCTCCGCTTCGGTGGCCTGGGGTTCGCAGGTTCGAATCCCTAGCACAGACCAGCACGCCAGTTGTCAAGCCATGCTGTGGCGGTGTCCCATATACAAAAGAGCAAGATGGGCACTAGCTCAGGGCTAGTCTTCCTCGGCAAAAAAACGAAGATTGGCAATGGATGTTAGCTCAGAGCCAGTCTTCCTCACTAAAAAAAAAAGTCTCTCCTAAAAGAATTTTTAAATGGAAATTTGGGGAAGTTCAGGAAAAGCTGAAAGACCTCATGAATTCTATAATCATATATTAGACTTTCCTTTCCTTTTCTTTCATCTCTTTGGTTTATAAACTGAGTCAAAGTCATGGCTTTGTTCTTCCCAGTAAACCTGTCACTCTTCACCCCCACTGGCCTGCCCCACTCAGACTGGAGGCAGGAGATGCCCCCTGGGGCTTCAGACAGACCTGAATCCACAAGACCAGCTTGTTACACGAACTCTCTGGGCCTCAGTTTCTTCTCTGGAAAGTGAGGTCGATTTCACAGGGTTCTGAGTGGATTAAACAAGAGAAGGGCCATCCCCCTACCTAATAAACGCCCAGTGGAAGTTATCTCCTCCTTCTCTCGTGGCCCCACCTCCATCCCCCACCATTTTCACAAGGCTCTAAAGCTGGAATCCATGGAAGACTGCGACTAAGAAGCCAAAGCCTTCCTAACAGAGGTAAAAGCATTCAAGGGGCAGGCAGAAATGTCTATTTGAGCAGGTGGTTGTCACCTCAGTTCCCCCCAAAGCTGTTTCTGCTACTTCTACAACTTCTGTGTCAGTGTACCTGATAGACCCCATCCCCCACCCTCCATCCCCTCACCCACTCCACCGCCTGGTTGCTGAGGTCCCGAACCCCAGCAGAGGTCACTCTGAAGACCCCAGGGTGCCATCGTCAGAGATGCTGGAGGGGAGGAAGGATGAAGGGTAAGAGGTGTGTGCACGTCAGGTTCCAGGGAGAGGGCGCCTGGCAGTGGTGAGCCCGGAAGAGAGCAACCGGGCAATGGTGGAGTTTGGGTGAGCTGGGAACATTCTCACACATTCCCAGTTCGAGTTTTAACAGACAGTGCAAACTTGAGAGTAAGAGCCAGGAAGGCGGATCAGGAGCGCGCGGATGCTGCGAGAAGAGGAGGATCCTTCAGAACAAGTGCTCATCTCAGAAGCACTCTCTCTGGAAATAATTTCAAAGTTCATAGGAGCTTAATAATACATAATTTATGAAGGGCAATTTTGCAGTATGCAGCAAAATCCTTTAAAATATGAATATACTTTGACCCAGTAATTTCACTTCCAAGAATTTATCCCAAAGATATAGGGATACCAAATGCAATGTGGAGACCTCGTTTGACTTCTGCTTCAAACAGACTAACTAAAAAGACATTTGTGAGGCAGTGAAGAAAGTTTGAATTCTGGCTGGATATTTGATGATATTCAGAAATCATTATTAATTTTTTATTAAATAAAGTCCATACTTTACTCAGATTGCCTTGGTTTTTCTATTATTTTACTGTTTTTATTTTATTTTATTGTTAATTGTGGTAAAATACCCATAACATAAAATTTGCCATCTTAACCATTCTAAGTATACAGTTCAGGGGCATTAAGGACATTTACATTGTTGTGCATCCACCACTACCATCTAGCTCAGAAGTCTTTCATCCTGCAAAACAAACTCTGTCCCCATTAAACACTAACTGTTCGTCCCCGTCCCCCCAGCTGCTGACAACCACCATTCTACTTTCTGTCTTCGTGAATTTGACTAGTCTAGGTACCTCATATGAGTGGAATCACACGGTATTTGTCTTTTATAACTTGCTCATTTTACTTAGCATAATGTCCTCAAGGTTCATCCATACTGTGGCATGTATCACAATTTCCTGTCTCTTTCAGGCTGAATTATTCTATTTAGAGTTCCTGGACCCAAGCCCAATGTGGGGGGGTCCCCCACACCAACAACAAGCAATGCCCTAGACACCAGCTGGGTGTCCTACAATTCAACTCAATCCTGACACTATCTACTTGGAGAGAGCATCAGATTCCACAGGAGGGCTCGGTCTTACAATGCTGTTCCCTTCCCCAACTTCAGACGCCAATGGCAAGACCAAGTTATCGCTTGTGCTTCTGACCAACAGGCTATAGATTGAGGGTTCCGACGACCCCCTCCTTGAACTTCAGATGCCAGTCGCACGTCTATGTTGTTACCTGTACTTCTGACCAACTGGCTGTAAATCAGAGGTTCCCACAACCCCCTCCCCCTTTGAATTCGATTAATTAGCTAGCAACTCAGAACTCAGAGAAATATTTTACTTACTGAATTATAGGTTTATTATAAAAGGCTGTAATTCAGAAACAGCCAGATGGGAGAGATGCGTAGGGAAAGGTATGGGGAAAGGGTGCAGAGCTTCCATGCCCTCTCCAGGCGCCCCACTCTCCCGGCACATCCACATGCTCACCAATCCAAACCTGGGCTTTTTGGGGTTTTATGAATTACATGAGCATGATTGAGTAAATCATTAGCCATTGGTGATTGATTCAACCTCCAGCTCCTCTCCCCTCAGTTCCACCCCTCTGACCACATGGCTGGTTCCCCCAGCAACCAGCCGCCATCCTCAGGCCACGGTCCAGAGTAACCTCATTAACATGACAGAGGACACCTTTATCACTGTCATCACTTAGGAGATTTCAAGGGTTTTAGGAGCTCTGTGTCAGAAACAAGGATGAAGATCAAATATGTACTTCTTATTATAAATCACAATATCACATATTCCATTGTATGTATATACCATATTTTGTTTATCCATTTATCCATCAATGGACTCTTGAGTTGTTTCTACCTCTTGGCTATTGTGAATAATGCTGCCATGAACACGGGTGTGCAAATATCTCTTCAAGACCCTGCTTTCAATTCTTTTGAGTAAAATTATTATTAATTTTTATAGATTGATAACGGGGGTAGTCATTTTACTAAAACAAGAGAGAGCCCTAATCTTTTAGAGATACGTTGTGAAGTATTTATGGAAGAAATGATATGAAAGCTTAGATTTGCATTAAATCCTGCAGGGGTGGGAGGGGATATAAATGAAACAAGATTGAACACTTTGATAATTATTGAGGCCGGTGGTGGATAAATGGGAGTTCCCCACCCTACTCTCTACTTTTCTGTCTGCTTGAAATTTTTCATTAAAAAAATATTTAAAAACAGATATGGTAATGGGTACAAAGATGTATATTCATAGCAAAATAAAGCACAAACTAAATGTACAATAATAAGGTTTGTTAAGTTATGATACATTTATATGACAGAATACCCAAAGCAACCTTTTAAAAAATTTTATTCAAGTATATGTCACTTACAAGGATAGATACTTATAAATATTGTAAAATATTAAAAAGCAAGCCTCTAAAATTTATGTGCAGTGTGTTTCTACTTTTGTTTTAAAACAAACATATCTGTACAGAAGGCTGCAGCCAAAATGCTCTCAGAGATGACCTTGGGGGTGGGATAAGGGCAGTCTTTCCCTTTGTCTATTGGAGTTTCCTAATTTTCCTACAATGAGCATTAATTACTTGTTTAGTCAAAAATAGTTTAAAAAGAAGGCATCACACCTGCATTCATGGCCACCTTGACCATTTCGTCAGCTTCTCTTCCTATGTACGTGTGTGTGGTGTCTATGTCAAGGCTCCTTAAGTAACCACCATCTACAAAATATCAGGAAGTCAACAGATGGTGTTTGGGGTGACAAGTACACTCCTCACCCAAAGGATTATTCATAAATAATTTCATTAGGACCTGTAAGCAAGTCAAAGCCATATTCCTGAGGCTGACAGGTCAATCAGTCTCTCAGTTAAGACCCTTTGCTCAATCACAGCCAACTTCACAAGAACCCAAGTCCGCGGTTCTAATGTGCGGTCCACGTTCAGACACATTCTTTGCCTTCCCACTCTTACTCTCTCCTGAGCGTACAGTGCAGATTTCCGGGACTATGTGAACGTGACATCAAAACAGATTGAATACAGAAGCAGAGAGAAAAATCCAGCCGTCGTCTAGGAAGCTCAACATTAAAGAGATTTGCAAATGGGTTAATTGGTGTTATTTTTCAATGAATTAATAATTTTTTTAAATATATCACATTTAAATTCTAAATCCACAAATATAATCCACAGAAACAAAATCTCTTTGGAGTCCTCAACAATTTTTTAAAGTGTAAAGGAGTCTTGAGACAAAAACTTTTTTTTTTTTTGGTGAGGCGAATTGGCCCTGAGCTAACATCTGTTGCCACTTTCTCTATTTTGTATGTAGGACACTGCCACAGCATGGGTTATGAGTGGTGTAGGTCTGTGCCCAGGATCTGAACCCACAAACCCCTGGCCACCAAAGCAGAGTACATGAACTTAACCCCTGCATCACTGGGCTGTGAGACAAAAACTTTTTGAGAGCCACTGTCTTAAACATACAAACAACACAACAATAATAATATTATTATTATTATTTTATTGAGGTCATATGGCTTATAACATAGTGTAAATTTCAGGTGTACATTACTATATTTCAGCTTCTGTATAGACTACATGACATTCACCACCAATAGTCTAGTTTTTATCCGTCACCATACACATGTGCCCCTTCACCCCTTTCACCCTCCCCCCACCCCCTTCCCCTCTGGTAACCACCAATCTGTTCTCCTTCTACGTGTTTGTCTGTTTGTTTATCTTCCACATACAAGTAAAATCATATAGTATTTTTCTTTCTCTGACTTATTTCATTTGCATAATATCTTCAAAGTCTGTCCATGTTGTCACAAATGAAATGATTTTGTCTTTTTTATGGCTGAGTAGTATTCTATTGTGTATATATATATATATATATATATATACACACACACATATATATTGTATATATATATATATATATATACCACATCTTATTTATCCATTGATGTGTACTTGGGTTGCTTCCACATCTTGGCTATTGTGAATAATGCTGCATTGAACATAGGGGTGCATATATCTTTTTAAAATATTTATTTCATGTTCTTTGGATAAATATCCAGTAGTGGAATAGCTGGATCATATGGTATTTCTATTTTTAACTTTTTGAGAAATCTCCATACTGCTTTCCACAGTAGCTGCACCAGTTTGCCTTCCCACAAGGGTTCCCTTTTCCCTGCATCCTTTCCAACACTTGTTATTTCCTGTCTTGTTAATTATAGCCATTCGGAAAGGTGTAATATCTCATTGTAGTTTTGATTTGCATTTCCCTAATGATTAGTGATGAACATCTTTTCATGTGCCTGTTGGCCATCTGCATATCTTCTTTGGAAAAATGTCTGTTCATATCCTCTGCCCATTTTTTGATTGGGTTGTTCATTTTTTTATTGTTGAGTTATATGAGTTCTTTATATATTTTGGAAATTAACCCCTTGTTGGATATATGATTTGCAAATATTTCCTCCCAGTTTGTGGTCTGTCTTTTCATTTTGTTCATGATTTCCTTTGCCTTATAGAAGCTTTTTAGTGTGACGTAGTCCCATTTGTTTATTTTTTTTCTTTTGTTTCCATTGCCTGAGGAAACATGATATTCAAAAAGATACCACAAAGACTAATGTCAAAGAGTGTACTACCTATATTTTCTCCTAGGGGTTTTCTGGTTTCAGGTCTTACAGTCAAGTGTTTAATCCATTTCAGGTTAATTTTTGTGTATGGTGTAAGATAATGGTCTACTTTCGTTCTTTTGCATGTGGCTGTCCAGTTTTCCCAACACTATTTATTAAAGAGAATTTCCTCCCTCCATTGTATGTTCTTGGCTCTTTTGTCAAAGATTAGCTGTCAATAGGTGTGTGGTTTTATTTCTGGGCTCTCAACTCTGTTCCATTGATCTATGTGTCTGTTTTTGTACCTGTACCACGTTGTTTTGATTACTACAGCTTTGTAGTATATTTTGAAATCAGGGAATGTGATACCTCCAGCTTTGTTCTTTTTTCTCAGGATTGCTTTGGCTATTCAGGGTCTTTTGTTGTTCCATATAAATTTTAGGATTCTTTGTTCTAGTTCCATGAAGAATGTCATTGAGATTCTGATTGGGATTGCCTTGAATCTTTAGATTGTTTTAGGTAATATGGACATTTTAACTATATTTATTCTTCCAATCCATGAGCATGGAATATCTTTCATTTCTTTATGTCGTCTTTGATTTCTTTCAATAATGTCTTATAGTTTTCAGTGTGTAAGTGTTTCACCTCCTTGGTTGAATTTATTCCTAGGTATTTCATTCTTTTTGTTGCAATCATAAATGGGATTATATTCTTGATTTCTCTCTCTGCTAGTTTTTTATTAGTGTATAGAAATGCAACTGATTTTTGTATGTTAGTTTTGTACCCTGCAATTTTACTGGATTTGTAAATTATTTCTAATAGTTTCCTGGTGGGTTCTTTAGGTTTTCTATATATAGAATCATGTCATCTGCAAATAGTGACAGTTTTACTTCTTCCTTTCCAATTTGGATAACTTGTATTTCTTTTTCTTACTTAATTGCTCTGGGTAAAACTTCCAGTACTATGTTGAATAAGAGTGGCAAAAGTGGGCATCCTTGTCTTGTTCCTGTTCTGAGAGGAATAGCTTTCAGTTTTTCACCATTGAGTATAATGTTGGCTGTGGATTTGTCATATATGGCCTTTATTATGTTGAGGTACTTTCCTTCTGTATCCATTTTATTGAGAGTTTTATCATAAATGGATGCTGTATCTTATCAAATGCTTTCTCTGCATCGATTGAGATAATCATGTGATTTTTATTCTTCATTTGGTTAATGTGGCATATCACATTGATTGACTTGTGGATGTTGAACCATCCCTGCATCCCTGAAATAAATCCCATTTGATCATGGGGTATAATCCTTTTAATGTACTGTTGTATTCGATCTGCTAATATTTTGTTGAGGATTTTTGCATCTATGTTCATCAGCAATATTGGCCTATAATTTTCCTGTTTTGTGTTGTCCTTGTCTGGTTTTGGAATCAGGGTAATGTTGGCCTCATAGAATGAGTTAGGAAGTGTCCCATCCTCTTCAATTTTTTTGGAATAGTTTGAGAAGCGTAGGTGTTAAACTTTCTTTGAATGTTTGGTAGAATTCACCAGAGAAGCCGTCTGGTCCTGGACTTTTGTTTTGGGGGAGGTTTTTGATTACTACAACAGAAATTCTTAATAAGGACACAAAGTCAGACCACAGGATACAGAGGCAGCAGGCCCCTATGGGCTGAGAACCTGGACCCCAGAACTGAGAAGGGCTCAGGACCCAGAGAGCCTTGTCTTGGGTGTCTCCCTTTCTGGAGGCAGCAGTCTCTGGTCCCTATTTCTCTTTGCAAGTCTGCCTCTCCTCCCTCTCTGCAGCCCCTCAATCTCTATTCCTCTTTTCTCTACAAGACAGAAATGGCTGCCCAGGGGCCCTCCCTGTCCTCTCACTCAATCAGTGCAGAAGTTGCTCTATTGGTCCACCCTGGCTTTGGGTGGACCTGTGGGTGGAAGAAAGCACTTCTCAGGGAGGAAGTTCCTGTAAGCCGTAGACACTCTGAGAGCTACATATTTCAATCATCCATCCCACTCACTAGGTCCCATGGAGACTTTCGCTCCAGCCTCCCCTCTATCCCTCCGATTCCTGCCAGCCTCAGACACCCCACACAGTGCTGACAGATGAGCCATCTGAGAGCTCAGCTCGGTCAGGTCACTCCCTTCATCAAACACTTGAACGGTCCCCTCTTGATACTAAAATCCTAATAGTCAAGGCTCACCACAGTCTGATCCCAACAGACCACCCTAACATCAAGCCCCTTGTCCCTCTTCCCAGACCCCACACTCCAGCCACTGAGGATGGGTCTCTGCTGTTTCCAGCACACCTGCTGCTTCTTCCTTCCTCCCTTGCTGCATTGCCCATCTGTCACAAATGCCTTCTCTCCATTTCCATGTGACTCAGTCCTTCCCTCTCCCAAATCACTACTCCAATGACACTTCCTCCAGGAAGTACTTCCCTCCTTCTTCCCTACTCACCATCAATAACTTCACCCCTTCTCATCCCTTCTTGGGACACTTAGCTCTGCTTCATTGCCCTTATTAGGTCACAGGTTCTTTGAGGACCTGTGGTATAATAAAAAATAAATATGTGGTTTTGGTCCGCAGTTCCTGGCACAGAGCTCCTAAAACCTTTAGAATTTACTGTCTTTTGTAAGCTAATGCATCAAGGTGGGAGGGGGTCTAGATAGCTTCAGGATGGTGGCTGGTGGCCAGAAAAACCAGCCAGAGATTAGAGGGTTAGACCTTCCAGCCCCAGCCCCATCTCTGGGGAGGAGAGAAGAGCCAGAGGTTGAATCAATCACCAATGGCCAATGATTTAATCAGTCATGCCTGCATAATGAGACTTCCACACCTGAACAGTGTGGTTCAGGAGCTTCCAGGTTGGTGAACACATCGAGGTGCTGGGAGGGTGGCACACCCGAGAGGGATGGAAGCCCCACACGTTCCCTGCACACCTTGCCGTGAGCACCTCTTCCATTTGGTTGTTCCTGAGTTGTTGTTCCCTTATAATAAACCAGTAAGTTTAAGTAAAGTGTTCTCCTGAGTTCTATGCATCATTCTAGCAAATTATTGAACCTGAGGAGGGAGTTGTGGGGACTCCCAAAGTTACAGCCAGTCAGAAGTATAGGTGGCCCCTGGGTCCCGCAACTGGCATCTGAAATGGGGACAGCCTTTGGGACTGAGCCCTTCCCTGTGGGGTCTGCGCTAACTCTGGAAGTTAGTGTCAGAATGGAATTGAATTAAATGCCCAGTTGGTGTTGGAGAATTGCAGAAAAAAGAACACATTTGGTGTCAGAAATGGGTCACCCCGCTCTGTGTGCCCCCAGGAACTACCGTAGGGGCTGACTCACAGTGAAGAAGGGATGTGGTGTGGAGGAGGGAGCAGCATGCCCATGTGGTAGAAGCCGGGCACAGACTCAGCCTGGCCCAACACTGCCGGGCACTGTAACAGGCGAGCCTGTTGTCTCCCTGTGCCTCACCTTTACAATGAAGAATTGAAGTGCATAATCCCGGAGGCCCCTTCATATCTAACAGGGGTTAGTTCCAGCCTCTGATTTATGAAGACTTGGAACCCAGGTCATTGTTAATAACACTCCTTTCCAGGATTGTATCTGGTGAGTTGAGTGTCCACGCACACTGACCTAAGGGAGAAAAAAAGGCCCTCGATTCATTTTTTGCGAAAATCAATTTTTGAAAAAAAGATTAGTAACAGTTTTTAAAACCACATAAACTTTTTAAAGAACTGAATTCAGCTAGGGGAAATTTTTTTCTCCTAAATAGGCACAGACTCAGTCACTAAATCTCTATTGGGTTTTCTTTTTTCCAGGGCAAGTTCCTCTTATTCACCGCCCATATATTTTCAGCCTTCTAATTTGGGTATTAATTTGTCAGTTCTCCCCACTGTGGTTCCCAAGGCTTCTCAGTCCAGAATCACGTGTGGCTTTAATGAAGGCGCTGTTGGGCTCTCTCCCAGGTCATTAAGAAAGCGGTACAGGGAAGCGAGGTCCCGTGGCTGCCCCAGCACGATGGATGGCTGTTGATCTTCACCCGTTGTGGCTGCTTCTCTAAGTTTCTAAACCACACGATCATACTCCTACCAGAACCGATGGAAACCATCATTTTTCAGGCTGCTTCAAGAAGAGGCTGCCTATGTTTTCTCTGCATCTATGCTCACTGGATCTTCCATCATTCATCTTCACTTTCCCCACAACATCCCTCTGTCCTCACTAACTTCTAATGATGTACCTGCAGCCGCTACCTGGTTGGTTTGGAGAAATCCATGTGCTGTTTTGCACTGACGCCCATTTTATCCTCTCTTCTTCATCTGTCAGGAAATCCACACCCCAGGTGCCCCGCTGGAGCTCTGGGTCTCCTGGCCTTTCAGAGAGTGATTCGTTTGGCAGCATGGACCAGAGACAGCAGCTCCCAGTGACCGCAGTGGGAGCAACAGGACTGAGTGTGAGGCTGGGCAAGATGACAACTGCAGTACACGAGCTGACATCAGTCACATTTTCATGCCACAAGCTACAGGAGAGGCTACCAGGGACCACAGGCTGGGGGTCTTCAGAGAGGGGGACTTCTCAGGTCTGCCCACGTTCCTTATGGGAGATGTGCTCAAGTAGTGGCCAAGGCATTCAACTGCCCAAGGAGAGCTCCTGCCCGATTGCCAGAAGCCCAAGGTCGGGGGAGGCTTAACAAGTCTCTTACACCCCAGCAACGTCATCCTGAAACTCCAGCACACTTACCTTAGGTGACTGCAAAGCTGCTGACAGCAAGGCACATCCCCCACACCTAACACCCAGGTTCTGGGGGCCACCCTCTACTCAGCACCTGCCCCACCTGTGGCACAGATGATGAGAAAGTGACTAGGTATCACACGCACACACCCAGGAGTATTGCAACTTGGGTTTGCACAATCTGTAACCTCCCAGATTTCAGGGCCTAGGGGAGTCTGAGCTAAATAAGCCTAGTCACGGCCAACATCCCAGAGGAGAGGCGAGGGGACATCCCCATGTTCAAGGACTGGGCCTCCAGGAGCCCCAGATGCACACATGTCAACACACAGGTATACACTTGCGTGCACACACACACACACACACACACTAGAGGTGGGTCAGGTGTCCGCCTCTGCACTCTCGTAGCACTAATCATCCTGTTCATTTGTCTGTCACCCTCCTCACCCCCACCATCCTCACCCCAGCCACTGTCAGCCCCTGGAGGACAGAGACATGCAGCGTTCCCCCCAGATCCCGGCCCTCCACACTGCCTGGCTGCAGACAGGAGTCCCAATGATGCTGCAGGGAACTGAGGCCCAGGGGGCCCAGCGCCTCTTGGCCCTCCCTGCTCTCAGCGCCCTGAACATTCCCTCCTGCGGAAGCACTTCTCGTGTATCCCAGCTGGGCTTCCTGCTGGCAACACAGAGCTGGGCACACTTCCTCCCATGGATCCAGCTGCATGGGGGCAGCATCCTGAAAGGGCTGTGTGGGCATCAAGAACAGACAGAGCTGCTTCAATCCTCAGGTGCGCTGCTGATCCTCTGAGCCTCGGCTTTCTTCTCTGCAAATTGGGGATAGTGTTATGACTGCCCATCCTCCATCTTAGGAGGAGGTGAGAACACAGCTGAACACGAAGCCCAGTGTCTGGCAAGTGGTGAATCCTCAATTGGTGGCATTTATAGTTGTCACCTTAATTCCCTCTGGAATACACAGCCTGCAGTGTCCTATTCAATCCCCCAGCACACAGTATACAACCCCATCCTCACCCCTCTGACCAGTTACTTGAGGGACAAATTGGACCTTTTTGGATGCTCTGGAAGTACATGAAGCTTAAGGTTGCCAGACTCATCAAGTAAAAACACAGGATACCCAGTTACCTTTGAATTTCAGATAAATGGCAAATGTTTACTATAAGCATATCCCAAATATTGCATGGGACATACTTATACTAAAAAAGGATAGATTCAGAGGTAGATGGGCATTCTGTATCTTATCTGGCAACCCTAGCGAAGCTCTCATTTGATGGGATCTGCTCATTGTCAGGCCACTTGTACCTTATTTTGATGGCTCTGACCTGTTCTCCATGACGAGAGCATTCTGAACCTATGGTGAGAGGTTTCCCAGCTCTGTGTAACTGGCTGAGGACTCTCAGAGCATGAGAGCATAAACGAGAAGCTTTCATTTTCCCAGCATCTGCCACCTGCTGGGCTCACTCACAGCCTCACCCCTGTCCCCACGGGGGAGCAGCTCCCATGATGACATCACAGTTGGATTCCATAATTTTGTGGTCATTTTCAGTTAATTAAAGCAATCTCATTCTGGCTTTTAAGACTCAGTCCTATTCATTTTAGAACCTCAGTCTCATTTTCAATTCCAAGCACTCCCCGCCCCTCCAGCAGGCCAGGTTCATGGACCTTGGAGCTGGGAGGACAGGAGCAGGGTGGAGGTGCTGACCTCACCCTTCCATCCCAATGTTTGTCCCTCTGAGGTTGTGTTGCCCCAGCCCCTAGCCCCATAAGACATTAACCACAACCCTGCTCAGAACAAGTCTACCATGTTATCTTTGGCTTGCAGGAAACCACAAAGAGGGGAAGGAGAAGATGGCTGAGACAGAGGTCAAATCCAGTTAAAACCAGTTGAAGGCAACATGGCAGTCCAACTTGACCTGACATAGACCCCGCAGCTCATTATATGCTCATTGTAATACATTACCATATTATAGGACACACCCACCAATGCAATGACAATTTACAACAGCCATGGCAATGGCAGGATATAGCCAAATAAGGAAAGAAAAGAGGTGGCACCCTTGCTTCCCAGAAAAACCTGCCCATTTCCCCAAATAACTATAAATATTCCTCCCCTTTGTTACCTAGACCCCTTATAACAGCTGCTTAATCACCCCAGGAGCTGAAAAGTTGACTTGTGAACTTTGTTCCCACTTCTCCATTCTTTGACCATTGAATAAAGCTTGTGCTATTGAACGCTCAACTTTGGTCTTGTTTCAAAGCTGTGACACTGAACAGAGGAAGAACCCCAAGAGGAAAGGCAAGAGACCCTTCTTCAGTCTCTCCTCAGTTGGGGAGAGAGTTCAACTGGTAAGAGTTGGGCTGGGAGGGAGAAAGAAGAAAGACAGATGTCCCCTGCATGACCGCCTTGGGAAGCTGTGGTCCTCTCCTGGTTTGGCCTAAGGCAACTCCAGTTAGGAGGCATGGAGCTGCTTGTGAGAGTGCCCCATCTTCCAGCAGAACCCCAACTATAGGCCTCCCTCCACATTCCTCTGATGACAATGCCTCCGGCTGGTGCTGCACAGGTCCTGGCCAGCCAAGGCCATTCCATCTGCTCTCTGTGGGCCTGCAGGCCCCAGCTCCCATATCTCCCTGGTACTCAGAGGGGGTTGTCTTTGCCCCCTGCCCACCAGCTCCCCACACCAAGCTCCCATCTCAACAGTCCAGCAGCATCAGACACTATCATGGGCCAGATTTCCCAGAAGTAGACTCTGAGATGAGGATTGTGAGCAGGTGAATTATTAAGAAATGCTCCTGGAGGGAACCTGTTAGGGAGAAGGGGAACCAGACAGGGAAGGGGAGCAGCCAAGAAAGGGGCTAATTTCATCCTGTGGAAGCTCTAGGGACAGCAAATTATAGCTTGGGAAGCCAAGGCCAGCCCACCACCCGCATTATGTGGTGCATGAGCTAAGAATGGTTTTTGGATTCTTAAATGTAAAACGTAAACATCTTCAGCCTCACTCAATTTTGTCTCTTGACCTGCAAAGCCTAAAATAGTTGCTATCTGGCCCTTTACAGGAAAGTCTGCCAATTCCCGGGCAATGTGCAGTCCTTGGTTGGATCCTGGTTTGACAAACAGTGTGTAAAATAAATTTTGGGGATAATTGGGAAAGTTTTACTATGAACCAGTGTTAGGTGATATTAGAAAATTTGTCAGAGGTGTATGCTTAATTATTTAGGGTTGAAATATTGTGATGATTGTCATTTACTTTACTTCAATAAAGCAGATGAGGCAAATATGGTAGAAATATTAATGATGATTAAATCTAAGTGGATGTATGGATTTCATTACACCATTGTCATTACTATATGTTTGAATATTATAATTAAAAATTGAAACTAAAACTATTATAACTAAAAATGAAATTAATACATATCTTCCACTTTTTCACCTTCCATATCTAATCTGTCATCTAAGTCCTGTCTATTCTTCTCTCTAAATTGCTCTCAAATTTGTCTTTCTCCTTCATCCCAACTGCCATAGTTTCAGCCCAGGCCATCATCACAGACCACATGGCAGTGCAGAGCCATTTTGCATGAGAATAAAACAAAAAATAGCCTTATATGTGACTCCTTCTTTCAGCAAATATTCATTAAGTGCCTACTATGTGTCAGGCCCTGTGCTAGGCACTGGGTATCCCGCAGTGACCATGCAGAGCCATGCCCTCCTAGAGTCCCAATCCTCAGAAATCCCCCACTAATCACCACTCATCACAACCACAGGTGTTCATGACAATGTCCCTGGATCATCAAGAAAGCATTTCATAATGCCTAGAAGATTCTGTATAGAAAGACAGGAGCCTATGTTTCCCACTCCAGAAAGATTTCCACGAAATTATTTTTTATTTCTTTTTTAACTTTATTTACTGAAAGTGGTACACTCTCACTGCCCCAAGAGGTTGCCCTCAAGAGTCACTCTACCAGGGCTGAGCCCTCAGGCTTCCCTCTCCCGCTGTGTCACCCCCTCCCCAACATACCCCATGGTTCTACCCAGTGGTGTGCTGGTGAAATGTTACAAACCAGCTCTCCAGAAAGGTGAGAAAAAGCCCCAATTTGTTTTGTTGTGTGAGGAAGACCAGCCCTGAGCTAACATCCGTTGCCAATCCTCCTCTTTTTGCTGAGGAAGACTGGCCCTGGGCTAACATCCATGCCCATCTTCCTCTACTTTATATGGGATGCCTCCATGGCATGGCTGACAAGTAGTGTGTCGGCCGGCCCCCGGGATCCAAACCTGTGAACCCCAGGCTGCCAAAGTGCGAACTAAACCACTGTGCCACCGGGTTGGCCCCCCAAAAACCCCAATTTGTATGTCTACCAATTTCCGTCGTGTAAATACTCCTGTTTACACCAAAGTATCAGTGTGATGTCTCTGAACACAAAACTGGGGAGGGATGCACAGTAGCCCATTACATAGTCTTTCTACCACACAGCTACAGTAGATGGAAATAGCCTCAAGAGCATAGGTAACAGCAAAATGTAGTAAAATAATTAGAAAATGATGAGTTCTGAGTATTTATTATCTTTTAAAAATATAGTTTAGTGGCCAGCCCTATGGCCAAGTGGTTAAAGTTCAGTGCACTCCACTTCAGCGGCCCAGGTTCACGGGTTCAGATCCCAGGCACGGGCCTACATCACTCATCAGCCATGTTGTGGGGGTGAGCCACATACAAAATAGAGGAAGATGGGCAACAGATGTTAGCTCAGGGAGAATCTTCCTCAGCAAAAAAAAACGTATATATATATATTTTTTTATATATTTATATATAGTGTTTCTGTGATTGAAGTTTACATAATTTAATTTTTAATGCTGGCTGAATTTAACAACTGGCTTGCAAAATTCCTGCAAACATAACAACGGGCTCGCCGGAGCTGGTACGAGCCTGCTCCAGCACCCCACTGCTCCAACCAAGGGTCGTCATGGGCACAAACTCAATGGTTTGGAAGGGAATTGACTTGAGCTGAGCTTGTTTGAACTAAGTTACCCAAGTTCAGCACCTTGGCCTCCCCGTCTGAGTCCGCCTGAGGAGTAGTGAGAGCCTGGTCCACTTACCACCTGAACCACCGGGGCCAGTTCCCCAACTCTCCTCGGTCCCCCATCTGCAGCATGTTAGTGCACTACCACCTTTCCGGGCTGTGTGAAGGAGCAGCTAGAGTAACATAGAGGAGCTACGCAGATACCAGCACTTCAGCTATAATGTGCTCCTAAATAATCTTAGGTTCTGCAAAATTGCACACTAAATTTTTTTAAAACAGAGTTTATGAGAAAAATAGGATTCAGGGCAGACAGACCACTTAAAACCTAGGAGTTGTCGTAACCAGAGCACTAATAAAAACAATAAGAGCCTAATAAAAATACCCACAGAGTTAAATCCCCGGCCAGTGTGTGCGCCCAGCATCACCAGTAGTCAGTCCCTCCCACCTGTAAGCCCTGGGCTTGAGCTTCCTCCTTCGAGAAGTGGGTCCTTGCGAGCATTTGCCTCCAGTAAAGACCAGTTGCATCAGAATTAAAAATCTGATCCAGGGTATGGCCTGCTTTGTCCATCATTTTTTTTTCCTGAGGAAGGTTTGCCCTGAGCTAACATCTGTGCCTCCACTTTGTATGTGGGTCACCGCCACAGCATGGCTGACGAGTGGTGTAGGCCCACGCCTGGGATCCAAATCAGCAAACCCAGGCCGCCGAAGCAGAGTGTGTGAACTCCACCACTATGCCACGGGGCCAGCCCCCAGCGCTTTCTAACACAATGAGAAAGGTCTTTCCAGTCTCATCGCAGCTGCACCCACAGCTCCCAGGACAGCTTAATGTGGAAAGTGTAGGTTCTTGAAGTCACCAAATCAGCCATTACTGGCACCAAAGGAAGTCCTCCTGCAGGATTTTCAGCTTTTTTTCTTAAGGTCTTCTCAAATTGTGAGAAGGCTTGAGCCATCCCATCTCCACATGGCTTCAACCCTTAACATACTGAGAAAGAACGAGTAGCAGCCCCACACCTCGCCGACGTCGTTCCCCTATCTACCGAGCTCGTGGGAACTAACTGCTGTCACAGAAGCGGGTGTTGAAGCAGAGCAGGCTTCAGCTGTGACTTAGAAATGGTTAATCAGAATGAAAATCACTCCCCCTCTCCTCAAAAGCCCCACAGCTCCTACAGAGCTCCCGAGTGTAGGAGGGCTGGGGCTTCAGGAATTATGGAATCGAAAACAGCCTTCTTTACCTAGCAAGATTCATCCCTCATTAAGCAAACCTATATTTAGGATTGCACATTTCTTCAGGGTAAACACTCTCTGCACCTGCCTGGCATAAAGAAAGAGAAATGAGTCATTCGTCTCCAAGAAGGGGCAACTCAGCACCATTTACCATTTCAGACACACAGACAACCTCCCAAAGCTACAGTTCCTCATCTGACCATGAAAAGTCATAAAACCAAAACAAAAAGACCCAAACTTTAAATCCTTAAGAAGTAATAAAAATCCTCGATGCTCTCCAGAGATTTTTCCATTTGTTGACCATTTCCATTTTGTTAAACCCTCTCTCCTCATTATCAATTCAATTAAACAAATGTTTGTTGAGTAATTACTGTGTTGGGTCCTGTGCTAGAAGCTGAAAATCCAGAAAAAGGATTCTGTTTAGAAAGATTGGGATTGGTATAATCCAATTTAGGAAGATTTTCATTAGCTTTTTTTTTTAACTTTGGCTACTGAATGAGGTGAGCTTCCTGGGCTGTCCCCTCTCCTCAAAGAGAATAGGGGAGAGAAATACAGAAAAGAATTACTATGCAGCTTAAAAGCAGCAACACTCAAAATACATGCAGGTAGAGAAGTAGGACAGAGAAGGGAGTAATTAACTCTCATGGTCAGGGTTCTGAAAGGCCAGGGATGCCTGCCTAGAGAAGGTGATACTTTAGATGGGTTTTGAAGGATGCATAGGAGTTTGCCAGTTGAACTGAGATTGACAGGCCATTATGAGAAAAGGTAACAGCAAGCACTAGAGAGATAACTCAGAAGGCCATTGAAAGGAGAACTTCATAGAAGCTTCCACAGAGGAGGCATCTTGAGTGCTCCAGAGCAGGGCTTCTCAACCTCAGCACTATTGACATTTTGGGCTGATGATAATTCTGTGTCACGAGGGGCTGTCCTGTGCATTGCAGGGTATCTAGCAGCATCCCTGGCCTCTACCCACTAGACACCAATAGAACTGGCCCCCAGATTGTAACAATCACAAACGTCTCCAGACATTGCCAAATGTCCCCGAGAAGACAAGATCATCCCAACTTAAGAATCACCACTCCAGATATTATTCCTGCTATGACACTGGGATAAAAATTGGGGCAGAGAGGACGCTGTGGGAAAGCAGAACTGATGTTCCCTTCTCCTGTGGCCATAACATCCATGACTTTCCAAGCAGCTCATAGCCCGGGTGAGGGTCAGTGCCCACTGCTCTGGGTGTGTTTAACGGGTCAGGGAAATTGACTGAGTTGTAAATATCAAGGGCAGGCACAGAGGCCCAGACAGGGCAAGGTACCGGGACTCCAGGGTCGCAGCTTCCTCTCTGCCCCTAGACATCGACATCGATCACCCAAGGAACTGCAAGCGGCCCCATTTCAGAAAGACAGTTGTTTGGGGGAGCTGCCGGGAAATTCTAGAGTGGGGGCCAGAACTGAGGAGACGGGTGCAGGTCAAGCATCCCCAGCAGCTTCTTGTTCTCTGAGTAACATGGTAACTGTGCTGGGAGTGGCACGGCCTTCAGAAAGAGCACAGTGAGGAGAAACAGCTTTATTATTGCAGCAGCTCATCTCCACCTCTCGTGGGGTAACTAAGGGTCCGTTCGCGTTCCCCATCAGGGCACAGCTCTCAGCCAAGCGTTCAGAAGTAAGTGTGGCTCTAGAAAAGAAGTGAGTGGCTCTGTGCTGGCAGCAGGGAGAACGGATAGAGCCAGCTGGCAGCTGGCTCAAGATGAGCCAACTCGTGCCCTTGGGACCGAAACTAGAACCAAGCTTCCAGAGCCACAGGATTCCAGGTCCACACTCCCCGGGTGACCCAGTCAATTCCCTGGCCGAGTCTCCAAGGCCCTGTGTCTCCCTCGCCTTGTCTCTCATCTCAACCCTTCACACCCAAAGTTCCCCCCAATTACAAATGCTTCTTACAGATCCCAGGATGAACCACACCACCACACCTTTGCCCACACTGTTCCCTCCACTAGAACGCCCTTCCCACTTGCATCTCTATCTGTCTGGCAGACACTGCACAGCTCAAAGACTCTGTCCAGAGGCCCAGCTCCTCTCAGTCCCTCCCCTCAGGTAGAATTGCCCCTTCCCACCACTTCCTGTAAGGTCCCTGTCAGCCGCCACGCTTCTCCTGTTTGCCGTCCTTCTCCTGTGTAGATTGTGAGCCCTCTGAGGGCCAAAACCAGGTCTTCCTCCTCCTCCTGATGGCAGAACCAACCCCAGTGCAGGGTACAGAACAGATGCTCACATGTTTGCTGAATGGATGAACTCACTCCACACCCCTCACCGTGCCTGCCTGACTCCATAGGAAAACAGGAGGGGCCTGGCCCCACCTCACCCAGAGCTGGGCCTGTGTGTGTATGTGTGTGTGTGTGTGTGTGTGTGTGGCCTCTCCCAACTTCTGCTGCATCCAGAATTCCTACTCTCTCTGGGTGGCTTTCCTCCAGAACCAGTGTGAGTGACTCTTTCTACCTGAGTTGTGAATGGCTAACAGCCTGCATAGTCTTACTCCAGATAACAGAGGCATCCTCCTGGGACCTTGAGCACCTTCTCCCAGAGGAAGTGCCAGAGGGGATGTGAAACCGAGGGAGAGCTGGCTGCAATTTACTATTTCCTACCCTGTTACAGGGGGTCAACAGGCTGCTTCCTGCAGGAGACAGGACCTGGACATATGCTCATAGCCTTGGGAAGAAAAGTGCAGGTGTTTCTTCTGGGCACTTGGAGTGTTTGGGGCCTAAGTCAGCAACTGTCAAATGAATGTCAAACGCTCTTTCTAGGAGCCTATGGAAGATCAAGCAAAGGTGACGCTAAAGCCTTCCAGATCCAAGAAAACGTGAGACCTCCCCTTGAGTGACTGGTGAAATGGCAGGACACCTTTGAAGGATTTTCCATGAGAAGTAGGTTCAGGTGATAAACAATCTGCAGACACAGTGGCTTATGTTTTGTTTTTTTTTAATAATTGGCTCTCTCTCTCTACCCTCATTACAAGGAATTATGAATGAGAAGTACAGAGCTCCCTAGCAGGGCTGCTATCCCTGGGAGGAGACAGTGGAAATAAAGCAAAAGGCCCCATAGCAATAACCCAAGGACCTGGTGTCAGGGCATAAGTGCTGAAGGCTCTGGCAGGGATTTCAAGGTGGTGGCAAGACTAGGGAACTTCTACTGTGTATCCTATCCACTCATATTTCCAGGAGGTCAGGGACCCCATCTGTCTTATTCACCACTAGCATAGCACCTGGCAGAGTAGGGGCTCCTTACACCTATTAGTTAAATTAATTCATAAATGCTAGGTGAGTATCTACATATTTAATCTATAAATAAAGCCATTTCTGGATGTGGGCAATAGGTAGGGAGAATGACAGACACTGCAAGCAGCTTGAAGGTGGTGGGCCAACTTACAATGAAAAGTCCTGTGGAAAGGAGTCCATGGAACGGTCCCGTTCATACAGGAGACTCTTCCATGCTTAGTGGCTCAGACCTGGAGAGATCCGAAAGTGTTTGTTAAGGGTGCCTGCCTGATGCCCAGCCCCTCGAAGTCAGAACCAAGGACAAAATTCCAATAGGCAAAGAAGAGGAAAAGAAATATTCCACACTGAGAAAGGGGCCCATCTCTGTGTTTATATTATGACTACTTGAAAGCCAGAACACCTTTTCTGAAATTTTCATCAGAGACTTATCAAAGAACACTACCTCCTAGCATGAAACACTAAAACATGCTGGAAAAATATAATAAGCACCCTTTTCAATCATGACAGAGCCCCTACAGAAACAATAGAACTCCCCAGAGTCCAAAAAGGACATGTGCTGTGGCTGTGACAACCTAGTCAGCAGGAAGGGGCAAGGGAGGGATTTTGAGATCTGAAAACCTGGAGGGATTGGGGTCTGGTGTCTATATGGAGCAGAGACATGAAAAAGACAAAAAGTACCACCTAGAAAAAAATTTCCCACCAACTCAGGTTGCCAGTAAAGAAATCTTAGCTTACTTAATCATTCCAACCACTAAAAAGAAAGGATCATTATGTAACATGATAGAGGTGCTAATTATTGCTACAATGGCAATCATATCACAATATATAAATGTATCAAATTAACATGTTGTACACCCTAAATTTGCACAATGTTATATGTCAAATGTATTTCAATAAAAAATTTTTTAAAGAAATCTTAGCTTAAACTTAAGATGGACAGAAAAATAAATTAATTAATTAACTAATTAATTAAAATATCTCCCTGGGAATTAATATTTACAAACCCAGATAGATTTGGGGCTCAAATTTATACAACCCAAGTTGTACCAAGAGCCCCAAGGTAAAGAAGTAACACAAAATTTGTTTCCAAGCTAATGATACCCTGGGGGACTTGGCAGACACAAATGCTCTGGAGTTGGATTTATTATTGGAAGATGTAAATTATAAATATGTCCATTCTGTCCAAATGGATTCATAGATTCAATGCAGTCAAAATCAAAACCCTAGCAGGTGTCTTTGTGGAAATTGATAAGCTGATTCTAAAATGCATGTGGAGATGCAAAGAGTCAAAAATAACCAAAACACTTCTGGAAAAGAAGAGCAAAGATGGAGGTTTTACACTATAGACATGAAGACATTTTATAAAGCCATAACATTTAAGACACTGCTGCATCAACACAAAGATAGACAAATAGACCAGTGGGGAAGACTAGAAAGTCTCAAAACAGCCCTCCACATATACAGTCACCCAATTTATGACAGAGGTGGCACAGAAGTGCAGAAATGAATCTGACCCCTACCTCACACCATATCAAAACAAGCAATTCCAAATGGATTGCAGATCTCAAGTTGAAAGGAAAAACAACATGTCTAGGAAACAATACAGGAGAAAACCTTCCTGACTCTGAGGTAGCAAAGATTTTTTTTTTTTTATTATTTTTTATTTATTTATTTATTTTTTTATGGATGTCTTAGTTTATAACACTGTGGGGTTTTAGTTGTACATTTTTGTTTGTCCGTCACCTTGTGGATGCATCCCTTCACCCCTTGTGCCCCCCCACCCCCCTTCCCCTTGGTAACCACCAATCAGTTCTCTCTGTCCGTGTGTTCACTTATATTCCATATATGAGTGAGTTCATGCAGTGTCTGTCCTTCTCTCTCTGGCTTATTTCACTTAACATAATACCCTCTAGGTCCTTCCATGTTGTTGCAAATGGGACAATTGTGTCTTTTCTTATGGCTGAGTAGTATTCCATTGTATGTATATAAAACATCTTCTTTAACCAATCTTCAGTCGAGGGACACTTGGGTTGCTTCCACTTCTTGGCTATAGTGAATAATGCTGCAATGAACATAGGGGTGCATACGCCTCTTGTGGTGGTTGATTTCACGTCCATTGGGTAGATGCCCAAGAGTGGTATTGCTGGATCATACGGTATTTCTATTTTTAATTTTTTGAGGATTCTCCATACTGTTTTCCATAGAGGCTGCACCAGTTTGCATTCCCATGAGGTAGCAAAGATTTTATAAGCAGGACACCAAAAGCACTAATAACCATAATTGGGAAAATTAATAAATTGGACCACATTAAATTAAGAATTCTGTTCAGCAGAGTAGAGGTAAGCCACAAAGTAGGAGAAGATATTTGTAATATATTTATCTCTCAAAATATTCATATCCAGAATATGTAAAGAACTCCTACAAATTAATAAGCAAAGGACAGACAACCCAATAGAAAAATGGACAAAAGACTTGAACAACTACTTCACAAAAGAGGATATTCAAATGCCAGTAAATGTATGAGAAACTGCTGAACTCATAGTATTGGGGGAAATACAAGTTAAAACCACAGAGCAATACCACTAATCATCTATAAGAACGACTAAATGAGAAAAACACCACCAAGTGTTGGTAAGACAAGGAGCAGATGGAAATCTCACATATCAGTGGTGGGAGTGTGAACTGCTACAGCCACTTGGGGAAGCTGGCAGTGTCTACTAAAGCTGAACATACATATACCCTACAACACACAATGCCACTGCTAGGTGTTCCCCAGCAGAGGTGCCTCATGTGTGCCACAGGATACATACAAGAATGCACACATTAGTACTGCTTGTAACAGGCAAAACCAAGAAGCAATCAAATCATCATAGAGTGGACAAATACAGTGTGACCTAGTCACACAGTGAAAGCTATACAGCCTGAAAATGAGAACTGTTTCTACATGCAGTGGCATAGATGACCCTCCCAACACAATGCCGAGTGAAAAGAGCCAGGCACTAAAGGGTACACACCCTGTAGTGTAGGTACAAGTCCATGCATCTGAAGTTCAAAAACAAGCAAAACAAATCTATGTTGTTAGAAGTCAGAGTATTGTTTAGTTCAAGAGGGAGTGACTAGACAAGGGTATGAGGGAGATTCTGGGGAGCTGATAATGTTTCTTTCTTGATTTATGTGGTGATTACACACAGATCAAGAGTTTATTTTTTGAAAATTCTTTAAGCTATATACTTATAATATGTGTACTTTTTGGTGTGATGTTATGCTTCAATAAAAAGTTTACTTAAGAAAACTGTTTAAATCTTTTTGGCGAGATATGCCTTTGACCCAGTCCACACAGCATCGCCATAAACAATCATGGCAAATAAACAAAGCTCTAGTGAAGACTGAAACCGAGCACAAAGAGGCCTGGCCTAGAAGAAGAGAGCAAAACTTTGAGATAAGCTTTGCTAACTGCAACTGTGCATACTCAGTGTAATCAACCCTTGTTTAAAAGTAACGAGCTCTTTCTGTCCCTCCTTAGCATATGAGTGAGCTGTCTTTCCCAGGAGGTCAAGGTCCAGACATCAAGATTCAGCCTCACAAGGCCAAAAGCAGGCTGAATATGAAAACTAACCAGAAAAGCCCAGTCAAGGAAAAGAAATTCAGTCTTCAAGGCCAAACACAGGTTGGTGGGAAGGTGCCAACCAGCAAGGCCACACGATCTCCCTCCCCTACCTAAAACCCCAGATAAAAACCCCCACCTTTTTTCCCTCTGAGGAGGTGGATCTGAGTTCTAACTCCCACCTCCTTGTTTTGCTGTCTTTCGATAGTAAACCTCTTTCCTTGCCACAAGCCTGGTGCTGCAGGTTTTTATTTATTGGCCCTACTATGCAGCAGGTAAAAGAACATGTGTTTGGGTTCAATAACAAGATCACTTGAGAATCCAAAGTACCAAAATACACAAGGAAATTATTTACCATGTGTAAGAGTCAGAAAATGCCAAAGAAACCCAGAAAAAGCAGGATTTGACTTCCAAGAACCTCAGATAACAGAATGAACTATCAGATAGAGATTGTGAAACACTCGGTCAGTGGTTCTTCGGGTGTGGTCTCCAGACCAGCAGCATCAACACTACCTGAGAACTTGTCAGAGATGCACATTCTCAGGCTCCACCAACCTACAGAATCAGAACCTCTGGGGTGTTTTGATAGGACTTCCAGGTGATTCCAATACACACTAAAGTTTGACAACCACTACTTTTAAATCAATAAAGCTTAATTTTTGTGGAAGTATTTTGCCTCAGATTTTAAAAAAATAAACTTTCTCTGATTATCAAGGAATTAATACAATTATAGTGATTTTAGAAAGTATAAAAATGTGTGATAAGAAAAATAATTATCACCCAATTTCCTACCACTCAGAAATTACCAAAAATATTTTTGAAGGTGTGTTTTTGAAAAGTGGTATATCTTCCATCTGCCTCACCCAATCTAGCAGTGCATTATCTAGCATTTTATCCTGTTCTCTTGCTGTATGAGTGAGTCTGTCTCCCAAATAAGCCTGGAAGCTTCTAGACAGCAAGAGCTGAGTCAGCACTAGGACAGCCATAGGGACCCAGGCTAGGGGGTCTCCTGGACAGAGCTATAGTCCAAACTTCTCATTTTAAAGATGAGAGAGCAGAAGTCCCCAGAGCTGCGTGACTCACCCAGCAGATGCAGAATAGCATCCAGAGCCCAGATGGCCAGAGCTCTTTCCAACACGTGTTCCATGTGGGGGATGCCCAGCCAATGCTGCACCTTAAACAGTATCCTTGGTGCCTGCTGAGGTCACTGGCTGTTCTTCTCCTGCCCCCTGGGACGTCCCAACACATCACCAGATGGTAACGCCACCCACTGACTGGGTGACGTTCCCACCTCCATCAAGACTTGGCCCTCCTGAAAGACGCCAAACGAGTGGCTTCAAGCCACACTGTTCCTTGGTGGTGCTTTCCAGAGTTTAAGGACAGCCACCTGTTTCTCTTACATGAGTGTTTTCTCATTGATGGTGAAAACTGAGTGGGAAACAGAGAGCAGCCTGTAGTTATTTCATTTCATTTACAATTATGTGAAATTCAATGCTGTACGACACTGGGACCAAAAACTAATAATAATTTTCCTTGATTGGAAGCTGACAAATCTCTGGTTGTATCAAAAAGTATTTTAACTGCTCTGGGCTTCAGTGAAAGAAAGCTATTGTTTTCTGAACTGTGCAATCATGGAACTTACAGATGCAGCCAATGCCGGCCTGAGAGGCAGAGGTGGCCCATCTGAGAGTGGGTGTGGATTGGCCATCAGCAAAACCATGGGTACCAGATTCCAGGAGGCTGACTAATGGAATTATTCAGGAAATGTCATTGCGCATCCACTTTCTTCCTAATGGAGAGCTCATCTTTCAAGTTGGATCCCCATCAGAGGTTTCTCTTCCAGCCAACTGGAAGAGAATATAATCCTTCCCAGCATCACACCATGTTGAACATTGACCATACCCAGGAACAGAGGTGGACAGACTCAGAGATGCAGGAACATACAGCGATGTAAAAAAGTAGAAACCAATCCCATTTACAATTGCAACAAAAAGAATAAGATATCTGGGAATAAATTTAACCAAGGAAGTCAAAGACCTATACAATGAAAACTATAAGACACTATTGAAAGAAATCGAGGAAGACATAAAGAAGTGGAAAAATATTCCATGCACATGGATTGGAAGAATAAATATAGTTAAAATGTCCATTCTACCTAAAGCAATCTACAGATTCAATGCAATCCCAATCAGAATCCCAATGTCATTCTTCACGGTAATAGAACAAAAACTACTGAAATTCATACGGGGCAACAAAAGACCCCGAATAGCTAAAGCAATTCTGAAAAAAAAGAACAAAGCTGGAGGCATCACAATCCCTGATTTCAAAATATACTATAAAGCTATAGTAATCAAAATACCATGGTACTGGTACAAGAATAGACACACAGATCAATGGAATAGAATTGAAAGCCTGGAAATAAAACCACACACCTATGGGCAGCTAATCTTCGACAAAGGAGCAAAGAACATACAATGGAGAGAGGGAAGTCTCTTCAATAAATGGTGCTGGGAAAATTGGACAACAATATGCAAAAGAATGAAAGTAGACCGTCTCCTATCGCCATATAGAAAAATCAATTCAAAATGGATCAAAGACCTGAAAGCGAGACCTGAAACTATAAAACTCCTGGAAGAAAATATAGGCAGTACACTAATTGAGACTGGACATAAAGGGATCCTTTCAGATTCCATGTCTACCCGGACAAGGGAAACAAAAGAAAAAATAAACAAGTGGGACCTCATCAGACTAAAGAGTTTCTACAAGGCAAATGAAACCAGGATCAAAATGAATAAACAACCCACCAGCTGGGAGAAAATATTCACAAATTGTTTGTCCAACAAGGGATTAATCTCAGTGATATATAAAGATCTTATACAACTGAGCAACAAAAAAACAAACAACCCGATCTAAAAATGGACAGAGGATATGAACAGACATTTTTCCAAGGAAGAGACACAGATGGCCAATAGACACATGAAAAGATGTTCAACATCACTAATCATCAGGGAAATGCAAATCAAAACGACACTGAGATATCACCTTACACCCGTTAGAATGGCTATAATCACAAAGACAAATAACAACAAATGCTGGAGAGGTTGTGGAGAAACGGGGACCCTCATTCACTGCTGGTGGGAATGCAAACTGGTGCAGCCTCTATGGAAAACAGTATGGAGAGTCCTCAAAAAATTAAAAATAGAAATACCGTATGATCCAGCAATCCCACTCTTGGGCATCTACCCAATGGACATGAAATCAACCATCACAAGAGGCGTATACACCCCTATGTTCATTGCAGCATTATTCACTATAGCCAAGAAGTGGAAGCAACCCAAGTGTCCCTTGACTGATGATTGGTTAAAGAAGATGTGGTATATACATACAATGGAATACTACTCAGCCATAAGAAAAGACAGAATTGTCCCATTTGCAACAACATGGATGGACCTAGAGGGTATTATGTTAAGTGAAATAAGCCAAAGAGAGAAGGACAGACACTGCATGAACTCACTCATATATGGAATATAAGTGAACACACGGACAGGGAGAACTGATTGGTGGTTACCAAGGGGAAGGGGAGGGCACAAGGGGTGAAGGGTTACATCCACATGGTGACGGACAAACAAAAATGTACAACTAAAACCCCACAGTGTTATAAACTATTAAGACATAAAAATATAAAATAAAATAAAAAGCAGAAACCATTCCTAGGTTGATGGGGAGTATGTCCCACCTCTGCGAAGCCTCCCCTGAGCACCCCAGCCGACTGCAGCTCTCCCTCTCCTGGGGTCTCACTGCCCAGAAGGTAACTCCATCGTGGCCGTTAGCTGGTTATATGGGGATGGTTGAGTTGACTGTGTCCTGCACTGACTGTGAGCAGCCCCATCTCTCAATCCCAGGGACCTGGCACGGCAGGAAGAGAGCATGGAGTCAACGGGATCAGGCTGAGTCCCAGCCCCATCAGTCACACGATGCAACAACTGGCAAGTTACTTCACCTTGCTAAGCCTCGGCTCCTCAGCAGGAGAATGGGAATCACACTCGTAGCGCCTTGCAGGTTGAAGCACGTTAAACAAAACTGTATTTTAAATAGCACAATGCCTGGTCCACAGCTAACACATAAATGCTAAAAATTATTAATAGGAGTTATTAGGAGTTCAGTAAATGTTTGTTATTGCTGCTGCTGCTGCTGCTGCTACTGAATAGGAGCAATTTACAGAGCGTATCTGAAGGAATGAACCTCCATAGGAATCAAGAAAGACAATGTTCGAGGGGCCGGCCTGGTGGCGTAGTGGTTAAGTTCTCGTGATTCGCTGTGACGGCCCGGGGTTCGCAGGTTCAGATCCCAGACGAGAACCTACACACCACTTACCAAGCCATGCTGTGGCAGCGTCCCACATAAAGTAGAGGAAGATGGGCACGGGTGTTAGCCCAGGGCCAATCTTCCTCAGCAAAAAGAGGAAGATTGGCAATGGATGTTAGCTCAGGGCTAATCTTCCTCAAAAAGAAGAAATGTTTGAGTAGGCCCAGCACTATCCCAAACGGGGACTTGGTACAAATTAGAAAAATGTTCCCACAAGACACTTTGAGACCATCTGCCAAAAGACTGTTACAGTACCTCCCAGATCCGCAATGCCTGGATTTCCAGAGCAGCCCCTGGAGGTGTGCAGAGGGAAGCATAGTCTGCACAGAGTAGGTGGCCGCTGGTGGGAGTTCACGGTCATGAAACAGAGGTCAGGGCCTCAGGGAGTGGCGCTCTGGCTGGGCAGCCCATGCGGACGAGAAGCACCAGGCCCAGGGGAGTGCAAAGCTGGACTGGGACCATGGAGAGACAGAGCAGTCAAGATGGCCTCTTAGCCCCAACTAAGGATCAATCCCCCTTTCTGCAGATTTTGTATTGTTCTATTTGGGTTACGGAACTTTGAGGGAGTAAGAAGAAAAGGTAACGCAGGTGTCAGCCTGTGTATTGAGAATTTTCTTACCAAATATTTAATAGATTTCTCTCCTTAGGAAAATAGAAGCAGGAAATTTCTGGTTCTGGAAAAATGGTGAAATAAGCTAACACAAAATTCTTCCACCACAAATACATAGAGATTCTAGATAAAGTAACACTAAAAAAATTTTTTAATAAAGTCTTTTTAAATTTTTCCCATAAGTCAGATAAAACAATAGGTAGAAACCCCACTCCCAAATGGCACTTGGGAGGAAATACAAGAGAGAGAAGTAAGAGCCCCAGAGGAGCAGGACCAGGAAAGTCATGCCCTGACCTAAGGAACACCGGTGAAAACATCCACCACGTGAGCAGAGGTGGGTGGGTGGTGCCCATTTCCTTTCCGTACACTACACCCACATAACAAGGCCTCTTTTTCTTTTCTTGGTGTCCAGATATAAATAGAACTCCATTTGGGTGAGCAAGGGAGAATGTAACTAAATAAAATAGATCATCTGCAAATTTCCCAGTCCAGTCCAGCGTCATTCTGCAAACTGCCCGCCACCCCTTCCCAAAGCCGTGTGGCTGTAATGAGCATGATTTCTGCCAAAACCAAAATAGACAGCCACATACAAAGTGAAGTTTAAAGGCCTTCTGACCAAAAATATCTCTACCAGTAGCCAATGGCAGTCTGAAATTTTACTAACAAAGATTGCCTTGTTTTGGGGTAAGCATTTAAAAGGCAAATGGAGAAGGGGGACGGTCTTTAGGAGCAGAAGGAGGAGGGAGGTCCACGGGGGCGCTGAGGCCAATTCTGCAGGCTTTGCCTCTTGGTCAAGGCTGCGGTGCAGACACACCTTGGAAACCCTCGAGACGGAGAGCCAGGGAGAGGCGTGTGAAGTCAAGGCCCAGAGTCAATCAGCAAAGAGAAAATTAAGGGGATCAATAAAAGAGTTTACTGAAACATAAACAGGTCCAGGGAGGGCTTAAATAAATTCACGGTCAATCCACAGCAGGTTGTTAAGGAGCATCCCCGACTCTTGGAGGTTGATGTTGTGGAAAACAGCCACACCTTCCTCGCAGGCATCCCGGGAGCTCTGCCAGGGGCTCAATTCCCAGCTGGCGGTAGAAACCCTGAACTGACCTGCAGGTACAGGACGGGAGGATTCTCTTGTTGATTTGTAATTGTGGGTCCAAAATGGGGGACGAGAGGCTGTCCCGAAAATATTGCAAGGCCAGCAACACTTGTCATGGCTGGAGGAAACTGAGGACATGGATATGGGTGGAGCAGAGCCAGAACACCTGTCCTTGCACACTGGGGAGTCCAGCCTGGGAGGCAGAGGGCAGGAGGACAGCCGTGAAGTACCTCACCCGCCCCAGGCAGTGCCGCTGCTCCCAGCTCAGCTGCCCCTCCCACAGCCATGCAGGAACATGGGGTCACCATTGAGCCATGACCCAGGAATGCCAACTCGGGCCCTCCCTCTGCCCACACACTATCTGTCCTCTGATGCAGGCGCCCACATTGGTGTAGGGAAGGGGTGCCCCAGAAGCAGGTCCATGCTGGGGAGGAGTCCATGCTCCACTTTCACGCCTCCTCCAACTAGCAAACACCTGCCCTACCCCATCCCCAACATCTCCAGGACTCCCAGAATCTGCTCAGAGGACAGAAACCAGGCCCCGCTCTGACTGCTTGCCTGCCTGCCTCTGACTCTCCAGCCACCCCCCACTCATGTCCCAGGGGGAAGGAAAAGGCTGTCCACATCCACCTGCCTGGCTAAAGGTCTTCTAGCAAATACTCCCCCCTCCCTATGGCAGCAAGCCTCAGTGCCAACCGTGCCAGATGGAAAAAGCCTTCTCTCTCCACCAAGGAGGAAACCCTAGGACATGAGGCCACAGCACTGGGCTCTAAAGATGGAGCCACAGAAAAGAAATGACTGAATACAACCCCATCCCCTTCTCCAGTAGTAACCCATGGGAAAGGACCCTGCACTTCTCCAGGTGCCTCCAGCTTCCAAGAAAGTAGAAGCTGAGTCTGCCCAGACAGAAGTCTCGGGGGTTGGCTCATAAAGCTGGGTACTAGGTGAAGTTCGCACCTCCTAACGCTGGAGGTTCATCCCCACAACCTTGGTTTCTGCACTGATCTCAATCAACACCACCCAACCCAACCAGGGGGGGCCGAATGTCCCTGGCCTGAGAGAGCAGCCCCTGCAGGGTCTTGTATCATAAGGCAGGAAGGCAGAAGGAGAGTAGGTGTTTCTACTTAAACGCAGTGGGAGCCAGCTGAGTCTCCCGTTCCCCAGAATCGATGTCCCAACTGCCCCGGGCTGACCAGATCAGGAGGCAGCCTGATCCCTCACCATACCCACTCCACTGGGCCTTGGTGCCACACTAACATCCTCTTTCTGGACAATTCTGGAGACCCCAGCCATTCCTCCAAACATGCTCTCTTTGGCCCAGGGCACCATATTGGTGGCCTGATTTGTCTCTTTTCTTGGAGAAGAAATCCAGACTTTATTCCAAGCCTGAGAAGCGCCTTCCAATTAACTTTGCTTGTCCCCCCCCCCTTCTCTCCCTCCTGGTGACTCCCCAGTACCTGCCTCTGCCCCCCCTTTCCCTCCCAGGCCCATCTCTAGCCTCACCATGACCACACTCTCCAATTGTAGGCCAGGGTTGTAAGCAGCCTGAAGGGCAAATAAACAGCTTTTTAGGGATTCCTGACAGGACTCAAATAAAGTGCCATGTATTGAGCAGGCTCCACCCAGCTGTGCACAAACCTGAAGCTTTCTGCTTATACTGACTGGTAGTCATCTCGCTCTCTGGGTCCCCATCCCCTCAACAGTCAAGAGGCGTTGGCTGTGAGAAGAGGACAGAGGAGGGAAGAGAGTTTGGTCTTCCCAAATAAATGTTCTTTGGCCCTTCTGATAATTTCTCAGCCACCTTTGTTTGCAGCAGTGCAATTTCAGGTAACTCTGATCACAGATAGATATGTTTATGCTCAGTGATAATCAGCTCAAAGCACCTATCTCAGAGCTAGGGCAGAGGGCTGCACCGGGGGCTGGAAGCACAGCCTGCCCTCTCTCTCCTGCCGTGGGGAGCCAGCCTGAGGGAATTTGTCTGAGTACCAGGGGGAAGGGTAGAAAGCCCTCCCCTTTCTCAGCCACTGTTTGCTTCTCCACCTCCTTTCAGTTATACAGCTTAAAGGGCTGCCGTCCCCTCACAGTGGGTCTGACACAGTGTGCCGTGGTCAGTCGTGGGTTGCTGTTATGGAAGATGCACGCTGCAGGGAGGGTTCCCTCTGAGCCCTCAGAGAGGGGCTGCCACTCTCCCTCCCCTCAGCCCTGACAGAATGTGCACTCCTCCACTCCCTCTGGGGCAAGGGCTTCTCTCTCCCAGAGCAGCCAACTGGCTCCTCTCTTAGCAAACCTCCAGATACTTTATGGTGGGAGCACGGAAGCTTCCACGTCCCTCCATGGCCCTCCCAGAATGAAGAGATGCTGGTGGGAGGCTGCCTGCTGCCCTCCTCAGGAGGGCGAGCCTTCATGCCAGCACTTCCCAGGGCACCTCTGCTTGGCCTCAGTCATTAGAACCAGACATCTGGCCCATAACCCCGAGTAACCCTCAGACCTCACGGGCAATTCTCTTGAGGCCTCTCCCCCGACTGGGGCAGAGTGCTCCCCCTGCGCGCAAGGGCGCGCGCACGCGCGCGCGCGCGCGCACACACACACACACACACACACACACACACTGATTTGGCTGTAAATGCGGGAGAGGGGAGGCAAACAGCCGTCCCCCACAGGGAAAGGAGGAGAAAGGGATGGTCACTGCCCTTCTAACTCTTCCGCTCAGAAGACAGGCCCTTCTTCCCCGCTGTAGCTCTCAAAGGCAAGGGAGAAGGGTGCTACAGGAAGATACTGTCCAAGAGCCCACGGGAACGCTGCTGCTCTGCAAGCTGGGGAGTGGCCAGCACCGAGCAGGGCAGCACTTCCAGCACAGAACTTGAGGACCCAAGGCCTCTCTCTCTCATAGTGACCGGGCCCCGTGGCATGGGGTTGTGTCAAGGAAGGAAAATGGAAACTGAGGTTTGGGATCTTCCTTAGATGTTGCTCCTAAGGCAGCACATTCTTGGATAAGGTAACCAAAATTTTTCGCCCCAAGAGGAGCTGCTGGGAAGCTAGCCGCCAGGCGCAGGTGCATCAGGCCGTTTCAGATGATGAAGGGTGAGGCGGTCCACCAGGAGGAGGCAGGGAGCCCGGCACGGAGGGGCTGGGGCAGGAGGACAGCCGGCGATGAATCACCCCACAGAGGCTGACGGCCAAAGGCCCCCTGCTTCCATGGCCCCCTCCCCCCTCCCCTGGCCTCCTGGCCTCACTGACAGAAAAACCACTTACAAAACCTCCAGGAACTTCACACCTCCTACGGAACTGCAGGAAAGGAGCTAGTTGACTAGAACCTGCGGTCCTCACCTGCTGGGGGTCTCTGAGCCTCCGTTCCACCGTCTGTAAGACGGAGACAAGAGGATCGGATGGTTGCAAGGACAGAGGCTCTCTCTCCTCCGTTAGAGAGGGGCCATCAGAAGGAAAGCCGCGGGGTCATCCACAAAACAGGACTCCCGTGGAAAGGCAGACGGTCGGGGACCAGGGGTGGGGCAGGTCTAGGGACAGGCGGCATCTCCATCCCCCTGGCGCCCCTCCCTCTGGGGGTGGGGCCGGGCCCCGGGGGCGTGACCCGGGAGGGGAGCGCGGCTGGATTCAGCCCTTGTGCGGGCGGTGCTATCCTGTAGCACATGCACGGGGAGTCTCGCTAGTCTCTACCTGCTTCTCGGGCTTTTATTCTCCTCTCTTCTCTCCACCAGCTGGCCTAATCTGGGCTTCTGTTCCCTCCTTACTTCACCGTCCCTCTGACCCTCACGGCCACCACAGCCCTCGTTGAGGTCAGGACCTCTCCCCCGGACACCAGTAGCCTCTCTCCCCAGTTCTTGTCAAGTTCAAGCTGAGAGAATGAATCCGATTGGCCCAGCTCAGCCTCTTGTGCCAGGCTACAATCGCCAGTCCATCACCTCCTTAGGCAACAGGGTTGTGGGTGGAGGTGTTCCCTGGACAGAAGCGAGGGCCGGTGGGCGGTGACTGGCATTTCCAGCACTCCTGCAGAATTGTTCTTAGGCGTAAACGAGACGGGAAAGTGTGGCTCCTAGCTCCCGGCCTGGTTCATGGCAGCTGCTTCCTTCCCCCTCACCGCCACCACTTTCAGCGATGGGACAACCTTATAGTGGTCCCCGCCCTCCCTGAACAGTAGCCCCAATGCCCCCACCACTTCCCACGCGGGCCTCCTCGAAGCCCACGCGGCTCAGCTGCATTTGCGACCCTGAGCAGAGGCGGTTAGCTGCAGAGCTGCCAGTGCGCAGGCCCCACATCCTCTTTCACTCGGGAAGGATGGATGGAGGCTTTCGGAGAAGAAAAGAGGAGAGCAGAAAGAGGATGGGCAGCCCGACACTGCCAGCTTTGCGACTTGCCCAGCTCTGACCGCTGAAAGCCAAGCCTCCCCCAACCGGCAGAGGGCAAAGAGGGGGGTCTAATCGTTTCCATCTTCTATTCCCCATCTCTCCCCAAAACCTCTCTCATGCTGGAGAATGCTTCCGAGCAATCCCGAATGTTTGCCCCTTCTCCCTGACTGTGGCCAGGTGGCCAAGGGAGAAGGTCAAATGACAGTGAGCAGAGAGGACAGAGGCAAACAGAAGGAATGTGGTGGGGGCAGGGAGTGCAGGCAGTGATTACTTTAAGAAAAACTTAAGAGCACAGTTTTCTCTGGACCCTTAGACCTATGGGTTTGAGCATAATCAGCAGGATACCACCTCACTCATAACCAGAGCATACTGCTTGGAGCTTCTGCAGCTGAATCCTGGCTTCTAATCAAACCCACATACCCGTGCGGAAGGCTCCAGCAAGTTACATAACCACGGAGCCTCAGTGTCCTCCTCTGTAAAATGCGGATGACAGTAGAACCGAGCTCAGAGTTGATGCAAGCTCTAAATGAAGAGACGTATGTACGAAACTTAGCGCAGAAACTGGCAGTTACGAAGTGGTCAATAAGTGACGGCCATTATCCACTTTATCGGAGAGAGACAAAGAGCTCCATCACTTCCCTGTCTCTGGACGAATCTGCGCGATGCCTACACCACCCCACAGTGTTGCAGGAACGGGGTTGGCCAGCTGGAGAAGCTGCGTGTGAGGCTGGACTGTCTTCTCATCCCTTCGGTTAATAATCCAGGCATCTGCAAAAAGTAAGAAAAGACTTGTTTTATAGGACAGCGCTGCCCTTTTCTGCCCTTCCTTTGCCCCAAGGAAACTTCTGGTCTTTGAAAGCCAGGCTTTGTGCCCTTCTCCTATTCATTTCCTTAGTGCTGCACCCAGTTCTGGAGAGCAGGCTCATCAAACATTTAAAGATTTCCATTTTCTTTATTGCTTTGCCTCTTCTTTCTCTGTGTTTCACATTCCTCTCCTCTTTTCGTGTCTAGCTAAGGTGAAGACTTGAGTCTTATTGACACTGCTGGGCTTCACCTTCTCCACAGTGCACTTAGGTGTCAGAATATCATAACCTGGGTGTCACTCAAACCTCTTCCTGCATCAGGTGTCACTCACACAGCGCCGAGCAGAATCATAAGCAGCCCAGACCTGAGCCATAATCATGAGGGCCGACGTGCAGCAGTGGTGTGAGAGGAGGGGGACCAGCCTGCCAGAGGGGGAGGAGGCAACTGCCAGTTCCACCTCCCCAACCTTTGTCTAGACCCAGATCTCTTCATTAGCATCCCCTTCCTTGGGGGAAGGAAATGTTCCCTCTCTTCTGGGCAAATACACCACCCCCTGGGAGAGGAGGACAGTGGTCTACTGTGGGCAGCATTTTCAGACCAGTGTCTGTGCGCTCAGTCACTTCTTTTTAGCCAGAAGGCGTTTCCTGCCACCCCCACCACTTAGGTCTCTGTGAAGGCAGCCCTCTGGCTACAGGTCACGAGGAGACCCATCCAGATAGCCCCGCCTGACCCATATGCTTAGAATAAGAAGGAAGCTCTGCTCCATGCCCAGCGGTCACGGTCTTTCCAACCTCTGCAAGATCACACAGACCTCCCTCAGGAGAGGGAAGGGAGGAAAAGGAAGAAGGGAAGCAAAGAGAGGCTCCTGGCAGCTGGGGTCAACAGTCTACAGGAGGTGGTGTCCATGCAGTTCTCCACAAGCTGCACTGGTCAGGCGGAAATAAAGGGGGCTGACCCTGGCCTCCACTCACAGGTGCAGAGCCCCCTTGCTGTTTGGCTTATTCAACAGACATTTATGAGGTGCCAACACTGTGACAGTAACCACAGTGCTGTCCCACCACTGTCACCTTTGTGGCTGGTAGTGGACATCATTACACTGTAGGGCTCCCCGGCCCCAACTCTTGTCAGCAGTACCCTGGAGTGGCCAGACAGGTCCAGAGCACAGACATGGCCAGAGTGGCTGGAGGCCCTTCGAGAAGATGAGAGAGGAGCCCCAGCCTTGAGTGTGGGGGCGGCCAACAGCTGGGCGAATGGGGATGCAGGATCAGAAGACGAAGGCAGTGTTCCTGGGGAGACCCACAGAAAGAGTGGGGGGCCCTGATAAAGATGCCTCCAGGGCTGGAGACTTTGCCAAGCGCTGGTTAGGAGATCCAGAATGAAAATATGTGCCACCACTACTGACCCCGACGCCCAAGATGCCCGAATAAGAACGTTATGGACTGAGCTGGGGGCAGGGAGAGCCAGCTCCCCTGATGCCAGCGGCCAACGATGCAGCCAGCCAGCTCTCTGACACACGAGAGCGATCATTCCATTCCTTTGCTCAGTGTTATTGGTTTGTTGGCTTGCTTTCGTTCTGTTTCCTTTCCCGTTTTCGGCTTCCTTATTAACATCGTGTTCTGCTAAGGATTATGTGCTTCAGAAGCTTAGGAAGAGGCCGGGAAGCTCGAGCAGGATCTGGGTTTTGAGGCGGCTCTGAAAGCGCCCTAGCCTGTAAGCCAGGTAGAATCATTTGTGTCTAGTGCCATCTTTTGGCCATTTCTGAGAACTGCAACTGACAAAGCTAAAGGAATGGGCCAACTTGCCTTGAACGCTGAAAAGGCCTTTTTTTTTACTTCTAGTTCAGGGAAAATGACATCTAACTTGGCAAAAAGTCTGAGCTGGAGATAACCTCTGAGTGAAACGATGTTTTAAAATTTTCAAAGCTTACAATAACAGTTACTATGCCAGGAGTCAAGGCCAGGGCCTGGTCTTCTAAGAAACTCTGGAAGTTCAATTCAGCAAGTAGCTCAATCTTTGTTTTAGCCAGTACCTGGATAAAATCAGTTTTACATGTGAAAATAGCTCTCTGGTTTTCACCCGTAAGAAGAGTTTAGTGGTCCACCTCTGCAGGCCAGCACCCTGCAAGGCCCCTCACTCTTCGGGCCCTTTGCAGACAGAGCAAAAATTGCATCTCCTCAAGGCTGTGCACTCCTCGTGGGTCTAATCCTGCTGTGGCTGCGGGAGTGTCTAGGTGCTGGTGTTGTCTCTGGGCATTTAGTGCCCAGATAGGGTTTCTCCTGAAAAAGTACCCCCTCCCACAGGAACCATGAACTCAGATGGCCAGACCCAACAATGCCATTTCCAGGAATATATCCTCCAGAGAAATAAACAAGTGTGAAATGCTATTTGAATAAAGTTATTTGTAGTAGTGTGTTTAATAGCAAAGTATTGGCAATAATCTAAACACCTCTCAACAAGAGAATATAAAATGAATTCCGGTACAATACAATGGAACACTAGGCAGCAATAAAAAAAGGAATGATGTGGAAGTATCGCCAAGATATATTGCTATATGAAAAAGGTGCACGTAGTGTCCTAGCACACATATATATGTGTGTGTGTGTGTGTGTGTGTATAAAATGTATCCAATTGAATATTTCTAGAACAGTACAAGAAACCAATAATGGAGCCCTTGGGGAGGGGAACTGAGTGGCTGTGGACAGGAATGAGAGGAAGACTTATGTATCTTTTAATTTTAAACCAATTTATATTAAATAAGTGTATTTACTTTTTCAAAAGTACACAAAGAAAAACATGGCCTATGTCACATTCAGGCCAGCCAGGAGCTGGAAGGGAAGCATTCCATGGTGGACCATAAGCAGAAAATGAATGATACATTTTGTAGATAGATTAGCAAATTTCATGCATTTCTCTGTATTTGCTTCTTGTGTTATTCCAGGGCTTTAGTAAAGTACTGTTTGAACATTCCAGACTTGTGTCAGCCATGCTGCAGGATTTACTAGCAATACCAAAAATGCTAAGACATGAGTCCTGCCTTCAAGGAGTTCCCAGTTTCCTGAGGTCAAGAAATACTTATAATACCTTGTAGTTCATAAATTTGAGCTCTCTACTGCTACGCAATAAACCACCACAAAATTTAGTGGCCTAAAACAATAATGTGTCATTATCCCCTTATGTTCCGTGGGTTAACTGGGATCAGCTGGTGGTTGCAGTCTAAAGGTGGCTGGAGTTGGAGTCATCTGAAGGTTGAACTAGGCTGGACACTGAAGATGACTTCTTCACTCACATGTCTGGTTCCACAGCTGGGCGCTGGCCCAACACCTCTCTCCTTGTAGCCCCTCCACATGACTTAGGCTTCTTCACAGCATGTCTGTCACAGATGGTAAATGGCTACTCCCAGAACCTGCAAGCCTTCTTATAACATAACCTCAGAAGTCATGCAGAGTCTCTTCTGCTGCTTCAGTCAAAAGCGAGTCAAGGGGCCAGCCCAGCTTCAAGAGGAGAGGACTACATGGCATGAATACTAGGAGGCATGGTTCATTAGGGGCCATCTTTGGAGAACGGCCACCACAGGCTAAGATACAGACAAGTCCAGGGTGCAACAGGAACGCAGAACTTGACCCTGATTGACTGACTGTCCCAGAGCTTATTCCAAACTGGAGCCTTTTCAGGCTTTTAGAAAAAACGTTTTTGGAGAGTTATTATTCAAGACTTCAAATTGCAAGCCTAGAAAAATGAAGAAACCAGTCAGAAAGGTTGTAAACCTTATTTCTCATTTACTGTATTAGAAAGACAACTGGCCAAAAAAAAAAACAGATCTCGGAATCAATTTTATCCAGCTCAAAACTGAGGAGCTTCTGGAATGTTAAGATGGAATCAAAGAAGGCCCCTGGGTGGTATGTGAGGGGACTTCTGGGTATCAAGGCCACCTCCTCTTCTCTCCACAAAGCACAGATGCACATACACATCCTCTGGAAAAAGAATGGCTTTCTCAATCTGTTCCCCATCCCGATCACCCTGGAACAAGACCACCATCCATGCTGGGTTCTTGCTCTGTCCAGAAATGGACCCAAATAATCAACAAGGAAATTATAAGGAATCTTTAAAATACTAGTGGGATTCACCTTTAGTCTTCATTCAGATATATATGATGTAAAGAGGATAGACTGTAATAAAATAACATCTTATAGAAAAATAATATCTTTTGAACAAGGTCTAATGATATGAGGAGGTGATCATAATATGTTATTAACTGAAAAAAGAAAAGACACAAAACTATCCACAGTATTTGTAAACACAGGGAAAAAAGATGGGTGGAAAATTCTCTCTAGTGATACGATTATGGGAGACTTTAATTCTTTATCCATTTCTATTTCTTTTTGTGTGTTTGTGTGAGGAAGATTGGCCCTGAGCTAACACCTGTGCCCATCTTCCTCTATTTTATGTGGGACGCCTGCCACAGCATGGCTGACAAGCACTGCGCAGGTCCGCACCCGGGATCTGAACCTGCGAACTCTGGGCCGCTGAAGGGAAGCATGCTAACTTACCCACTACGCCACCGGGCCAGCCCCTGTACATTTCTATGTTTTGTACAATGAATAATCAGAAAAAAAATCCATATATGCATATATATCTACTTTGGTCTCTTCTCTCAAAATCCCCTTTCCCAATGCCCACATTAGAATTTCCCCGTTGACTCCAGTCTGAATTGACAGCTCGTCCAGGGGCTGCTGGGACAAATGGGATGTCCTGAAGGCCTCCCTCGGCTGACAAGAGTCTCCTATTCGGATTCTGCTTCAGTTCTTGATGTTGGCATAAAAGGACTGGTTAGAAATTTGAGCTACTTGTGAACATGTGTGGGGCTGGGGTGAAGGGTGAGCATGGTGAGGAGAGCTGTTAAGGAGGCAGTTTGAACAAAAGACATTTGACTGCTAAGGATAAAGTCAAGAACAGGAGACAACAGCAGACACATCCTCCGGCAGACTTTCCAGGTCTGTGCTCCACACTCCCTCTCAAAGCTGTACACTGCTGACTGCCTGCACCTCACAACTGACATCTGTTACTGTCGTCATCAGTGTCCTCATCATCGTCATCACCACACCTAGACTATTATGTGCTATCTCATTAAATCCCCCTGACAACCTGTTGTATAGGGATTATTAGCTCCATTTTAGAGATGAGAAAACTGAGGCTCATGGAAGGAAATGAAGTGCCTTGCCTCAGGTCAAATAGCATAGTAGTCAAACACACAGTCTCTGGAGCCAGAGAGACAGGTGTTTGATTCCAAGCTCTGCCGATTTCTGGTTGTGTGACCTTGGGCAAAGAACTTAATCTCTCTATGCCTCAGTGTCCTCATCTGCAAGATAGAGATGATAATAGTCCCTACCTATGTTAGATTCCTACTGCTGCTAACAAATTACCACAAACTTACTGGCTTAAAGCAACACACATTTTTTCTTTTATGGTCCTGAAGGTCAGAAGTCCAAAAGGAGTCCTATGGGGCTAAGATCAAGGCATCTGCAGGGCTGGTTCTTTCTGGAGGCTCCAGGGGAGAGCCCGTGCCTTGCCTCTTTGACCTACTAGAGGTTTCTCCTGGCCCCTTCCTCCACCTTCAAAGCCAGCAGTGAAGCATCTTCTCTTCTCCCTAACCTCCTGCCACCCTCTTACAAAGGACCCTTGTGGTTATACAGAGGCCACTTAGATAATCTGGGATAATCTCCCCATTTCAAGATCCTTAATTTCATCACATCTGCAAAGTCTCTTTTGCCATGTAAGGCCACATATTCACAGGTTCCAGAGATTAGTACATGAACATTTTGAGGGGGCCATTATTCAGCCTAAGAAGGTTGCTAAAAGCATCAGTGAGTTACTATACAGGGAGTGCTGGAGAACACTGCCTGGCACAAAAAGTGTCATAGAAGTATTAGTTGCTGTTATTAATAAAAGTCTCTCACACACACACACACTAAGTGGTATAGCTAAGATTTGATCCCATGCCAAAGAGAAGCCTAGGATGTCATAGGAACCATAAAATAACAAAGTGAGGGGAAAAAAATCCCAGATTGGGAAAAGTCTTGCCTGATTCTGCAACAGACCCAGCAGCGTCTGTCTGAACTCCTTAGTCAGGAAGTGCTTAGTATTTACCAAGTCAGTTGATTTTGACCTCAACCAAGATGATAACACAAAATGCCCAACACAATCCTTGAATTATAGAGGGAACTGGGCCCCTCAGCTTTTATTGCGGTCCAGGTGTTTCCTCAAGGCAGAAGGGAAGTTGAGCTGTAAACAGAAACAGAATCACAAGTCGTGTCCTCAAGCTTTACTATTGAGTTGGGGAGGTTCTCCCATCCTCTGAAAGGGCAAATAGGCGCTCATTAATTTCACTCCACACTTAGCATTTCTGATGGTTTTGACAATCTAAAAAAAAATGAATTGGTGCTTAAAAATACATACTATTTAGGAGGCATCCTAGTGAAATAGGAGAAGAGAACTGGGTTGGAAGCCACCAGGCTGGAATCTCGTCCGAGCTCTGAGCCTACACCTTTCACAATCACGGGTGGCCCCTCCCCTTCTGGGCCTCAGTTCCCTTACCAGTAAAATGAGGGGGCTGAGGTCCCCCCAGTTCTGACATTAGATCATCCATTGAGGCCGGCCTGGTGGCGTAGCTGTTAAGTTTGTGTGCTCCGCTTTGGCGGCCCGGGGTTTGCAGGTTCAGATCCTGGGCACTGACCAACACACTGCCTGTCAGCCACGCTGTGGCAGCGTCCCATATAAAGTAGAGGAAGATGGGCACGGATGTTAGCCCAGGGCTGGTCTTCCCCAGCAAAAGGAGGAGGACTGGCAACAGATGTTAGCTCAGGGCTGGTCTTCCCCACAAAAAAAAAAAAAAACTAGGTCATCCATTGATTCATTTCTTCTGAAATGCCTTCCCCTTTCCCCTGCTTCCTCTCTTTTCCCACCAGAACATCAACTGTTTCATCTTCTTTTATCCTTCCCTCAAGGGAGGCTTTTTACTTTGAAAACACTCATTATTTCTAATTTGCACAATGAGTTTAGCTGGTTTGAACAGATAGAAACATGGATTCAATTTCTGGCTCTGTCGTTTACTAGTTCTGTGATCTTGAGCAATTACTTGACCTCTCTGATTCCTCAACCTCAAAATACAGATAATTCCTGTTCATAGGAATGTTGTGAGGCTTAAATAAGATACAGGCAAAGAACTTAGATTAGTGCCTCTCACAGAGCAAGTGCTTAATAAACACTGGCATTAACCATTATTATTATCATTACTATTATTGTATATAATATTATTATTATTCCTTTTCTTTGGTGGATCTCCTAGGTTCTATTTTTTGGTGATATTTTTTTTCTGTGAGGAAGATTAGCCCTGAGCTAACATCTGTTGCCAATCCTCCTCTTTTTGCTGAGAAAGATTGGCCCTGGGCTAACATCTGTGCCCATCTTCCTCTACTTTATATGTGGGATGCCTGCCACAGCATGGCTTGATAAGCGGTATTTAGGTCTGTGCCTGGGATCCAAACCCACGAACCCAAGGCTGCTGAAGCAGAGAGCACGAATTTAACTGCTATTCCACCGGGCTGGCCCTTTTGGTGATTTTAATAAAGGCATTTTGAAAAGACCATTTCAGAAGAGAAAGTCTCCCATCCTAATGCTTCTCTTCAAAGAAGAAAGGAAGGAAAGAAAAAAACAATAAAAGGAAGGGGCAAGTGAGGATAGGAAGAACAAAGAGAGGGAGGAAGAAAATGCAAACGTTGCTACCAAATAGCCCAAGATCAAAGGGATTTGATCACAAGGAAAGAGAAACACCACTAAAAGCTATAATTTTTGGCTTTCAAGAAATTATATCCATTTGAAAAGGGTAATTGAACTTGTGCCTTCTTAGGAGAAAAATAAACAGATTTCTGGAGAGTTAGGAGATAATTTTACATCAAAATTGAGTTTGTTAAATGTCAGAAAAAGTGATTCGAATATTTGACTTCATCCTGCAAATATGTCAGCAACTGGCCTGGAAGATTTCCACTCGACTTGCTGACGCTGAATTTGACTACAATGGAAATGGGCAGAAAAAGCCCAGGTTCCTGATGGCAGCCAATCAAGCAGCAGATGATGTCACCCATCTCATGGTGACCTGTCTCAGGCCTCCACTCTGCATGTGCTCTCTCTGTCTCTCTCTCCCCCTCTCTCTCTCCTCCCACCCCCCCCCCCCAGGGACTCTCGTATGGCACCCTCCTTCCTCACAGAGAGAACTCTGATCAAATCCTCACTGAAAATGTTCTCTCTCCAGAAGTATTTGCATTTTATGGATTTTTGTTTAATTTTATAGCTAATACCTGTTTATTACAAACAGTTTGACAGTATGAGACTAAAAAGAATAATTTTATTTTAATCATTTGCCTTCCCCAACCCAATCCCATGAGCAAAGAGAACTGAAGTAAATATTTCAGGACTAGGGAGATACTGCTTTAGCACTACAAAGAATATCTATTTCAACCCAACTGCTCAGTGAAAATCTAAAGCAGCATTTCCCAAAATGTGCCCCCAGACCACCGATGCATGAGAGGCTCCACCAAAAAAAGTAAGGGGAAGAAGGGGGTCCTTGCCTGCTACACCCACTTCCTGGAGATGCGTAGCGAGCACCGTCATACCTAAGACACAGAAGCGGTGCAGTTAAAAAAAAAAAGAAGAAACTAACAAATAAACAAAAAACATTTCTTTTTTGTTTAACCAAGCATTACCCAAAACATCCTGGAAACCCAGGATCCCATGAAACACACTTTAGGAAACACTACATTCTAGATAAAATTAGAAGCAAAACAAGACTATCTCCTATGACAATTATTATATATCCTTTTTCTAGACACATGAAATGGAAATAAGAACTGGAACTTTTAGAATGACAGAAAGGAATCACATTGTTGGCAGATGTTTTGTTTATCTACAAATTACAAAAGAATAAGCTCTAAAACTATTAGAATTAGTAGGAATTCAGCAAAGTTGCTACGATAAAAGCTAAATATTCAAAATAAAGGATTTTCCATAGCTCAGCAGTAACTAATTAGAAAAGCTAAGATATTTAATCACAATAATTATTTATAAAAATTATCTAGACATAGTTTTAATGAAAAAAGTTAATATTTCCATTAGGAAGATAAGACTGCATTTTATGAGTAATGGTCAAGAAGGGAATGCTTAAACAAAGGAAGCAATTATGGTGTGAATTTAAGGCAGAAGTAAAAGAAATTTTCGAACAAGTTGGCCTTTCACTTGAAAAACGTTACACCTCTTCGTCTGGCCTCCATGGTTTCTTATGAGAAATCCTCTGTCATTTGAATCATTTGTTCTTTATAGATAATGCCTTATCTCTCTAGATGCTTTCAAGATTTTTTCTTTGTCTTTAGTTTTTGATTATGATGTGTCTCGGCATAGATTTCTTTGGATTATTCTATTTGGGATACACTCAGCTTCTGAAATGTGTAGGTTTATGTCTTTGGCCAAATTTGGGAAGTTTTCAACCATTATTTCTCCAATTTTTTTTTGGCCCACACTTTATCCTATCCTTCTAGGACTCCAACGATACAAATGTTAGATCTTTTGTTACTGTTCCACAGGTTCCTGAGGCTCTTTTTATTTCTTCTCCATCTGTTTCCTCTCTGTTTTTAGATCAGGCATTTTCTATTGTGCTATCTTCAAGCTCACTGATTCTTTCCTCTGTTACATTCATTCTGCTATTTAACACACCCAATGAGTTTTTATTTCAGTTATTGTATTTTTCAATTCTAAAATTTCCATTTGGTTCTTCTTTATATCTTCTATTTCCTTGCTGAGACTTTCTATTTTTTCATTTGTTTCAAACATGTTTGTAATTGCTTGTTGAAGCATATTAATGATGGCTGCTTTAGAAGCTAAATTCTGTATCATCGCTGTGTTGGTGTCTGTTGATCGTCTTTTCTTGTTCAAATTGAAATTTTCCTGGTTCTTGTAATGAAGAGTGATTCTAATTGTATCCTGGATATTTTGGGTATTATTCAACAAGATTCTGGATCCTACTTAATCTTCCTTTTTTTGAAAACAGTCATCTCATTTAGGTGTAGGATGCAGGTCCAAGGGGAGTGTAACCTCCCTGCTAGCAAAAGTAGAGCACAGACTCATACCACCTCATTGCCACCAGGTGGGGGTGGAAGCTCACTGCCTCCAGGTAGGGCCAGAAGTCCGGCTCCCCACTTGGCCCCACCAGCACCATGGTGTGGGGGTGGGGGAATTCAGGGGGCAGTTTTTCCCTTTGTGTTTGGCTGGAATGGGGTGGGTACCTTTTCTCAGTCCCTCTGCTAGAGTGAGCAGACTTTCCATGGGGCTTTTTCTGTTCATGCCTGTTGATGGTTCCAGGTTGCTGGCTTCTTCAGCTCCCCATCTGGGATATATGAGAGGCAAAAAGAAAGCTCAAGGAACCCACTCCTGAGTCATTCCTCAAGTCCCAAAGTCCCTAACCAGCATGCCTAGCCAGCCGAGGGAGAAAGACACTCATCAAACAGATAGTAAAGCATCTCAATACCATGAGAGAGGGAAGCAAATGCCTTGTAGGAGAGAGTGGGGGCCTCTCCATACACGAACACAGAAACAAATTCAGACACTGACATTACCCAGGTACCCTCAAAGACTTCCCTAAGAAGGGCTGTGGGGTCTCAAAATGGAAGTCAGTCAGACTTTCCCGGGGCAAGTACAGACTCTTTGCTGATGTTTTTATTTTTTTCTTTTTTTAACACCTTTATTGAAATATAGTTCACATGCCACACAATTTGCCCATTTAAAGCATAAATTCCAATGGTTTAGTACATTCATAAAATCATGCATCCATCATCACCATCGATTTTAGAATATTTTCATTACCCCAAAAAGAAACCTCATACTCCTTAGTTGTCACCCCTCAGCCATCTCTCCCATGCCCCTCACACCCAGGAAACCACTAATCTACTCTCTGTATATAAATTTGCCCATTCTGGACATTTTGTATAAATGGAATCACACAATATGTGGCCTTTTATGACAGGCTTATTTCATTTGGCATAATGTTTTCAAGATTCATCCATGTTGTAGCACAAATCAATACTTCATTCCTTTATATGGCTGAATAATATTCCATTGTATATATATACTACATTTTGTTTATTCATTCATCAGTTGTTGGATGGATATCTATGTTTAGCCATTTAAGAAACTGTTAGACTGTTTTACAAAATAGCTACACTATTTTGAATGCCTGTGAGCAATGTATGAGGGTTCCAATTTCCCCCACATCCTTGCCACTTGTTATTGTCTATCTGTTTTATTATATCCATCCTAGTGGGTGTGAAGTGGTATCCCTGTGTGGCTTGATTTGCATTTCCCTAATGGCTAATGATGTTGAGCATCTTTTCGTATGCTTACTGGCCATTCGTATATCTCCTTTGGAAGAATGTCTATTCAGATCTTTTGCCCATTTTTAATTGGGTTGTCATTTTATTATTGAATTGTAAGAGTTTTTCATGAATTCTAGATACTAGACCCTCATCAGATACATGATTTGCAAATATTTTCTCCCATTCTGTGGGCTGTCTTTTCACTTTCCTGATGTTGTGCTTTGAAGCATAAAAGTTTTTCATTTTGATGGTGTCCAGCTTATTTATTTTTTCTCTTGTTACTTGTGCTTTGGTGTCATATCTATGAAAACACTGCCTAACCCAAGGCCATGAAGTGTTACTCCTGTGTTTACTCCTATGTTTTAAGAGTTTTATAGTGTTAGCTCTTACACTTAGATCTTTGATCCATTTTGAGTTAAATTTTGTATATGGTGTGAGGTAGGGCTCTAGCTTCATCCTTTTGCTAGTGGCTATCCAGATGTCTTGGCATCATTTGTTGAAAACACTATTCTTTCCCCACTTAATTACCTTTGCACCCTTGTTGAAAATCAATTAACCATTTGCCCACATTTTCAAAGCAACACTTTTTCCTAGTTTGATCAAAAAGCCCAAGCCAGGAAGAGGAAGTCTCCCTAGAGAAGAAGATGCTTGAGTTGCGACTTAACAGATGAACAACAGATAAGTGAGGAGACATCAGGGAGAACTCGTGTGGACCAAAATCTGGGGGGATCAAAGGAGTGAAGACTTGGGCTGAGATTAAGGGCTGTGTTTTAGAGCATGAAGCAGAAGGCCTGTAGCACACAATTCACCACCAGTGTGAAGGCAGCAGGAAAGTAATCCTCACAGAGTGTAGAAAAAAAGAAAAACAAAGAAGGAAAATGACAGAGGCAATAGCCATTTTAGATCTCCTGAGGATAACAGATGGAAGCAAATCATCAGTTTTACCATAATCTTCCCTCATCTTCCCTTCACCCATCTTTCCAGCAGTAAGTCCCTTGATCATTGCTAATCAGAGTTACCCAGTGAGGAGTAAATAGCTTCACCTCTCGTTGGGAACTGCCTTAGTCATCTCAACTAAAAAAGGAGTTCTACCAAGCCTACCTCCAGTAAAAATTAGTGGGCAGACTCCCCACGGGGTCTTTCATATTTGGAGAAGTGCCCCTGGGGGTTCCAGACTAGATCTAGGGGCTTGGTCACTTGTCACTCATGCAAATACCTTCTGAGAGGTGCATAGCATGCTCACAGGATTAACCCATATACGACCAAGCAGCCTTGTGTCCAGATTCAGCATAACACCACTGTCCAAGAAATATTCATTTAACTCCAAAAACATTTTACAAATGATTTAAAAAATAGATTTGCTTGTGAGATAGCTCAGGGATTTCACAGAGAGCACACAGAGCAGACCTTCATTACTGCCCTTTTGGGCACAGTGCCCTCTCTCACAGGCCTCTCACTACCACACTGCCCCACCCTCCACAGACCTATAACCCTTCATGCAATTTCAGCTTCCTCTTGAAGTCTATGATTCCAACATATGACCCACCCTGCCCCTGCGCAGTGGAGTGTATGTCCCATTCTGACTGCTCTTCTCACTGTGGGCAGCACCCCAGGAATTGTACTGAATAAAACCCTCCATTTCATTACATGGACAAATCTAACCCTGTCCTTAAAAACTCAAGAGATCAGCTGGAACGTGGCATGACTTTTCCAGCCACAGAAAAGCAAGCCATGAGAGCTGAAACTGTCCCTGAAGTACCTTTTCCAAATGTGAAAATGTTCCCAGCAAGAATCTTATTCCTCAATAAAATAAGTATGTACTAAGGGGCCCAAAAGGCCCTTCACTCCAAATTTCTCCAGCATCAAGCTGAAATACATGCCCCTGGAGTCACTAATGGTTAGACACAAAGGCAGGAGCTTTGATTAAGGAAAGGCCATTAAAATGCATGGGCAATGGAAATGATCATGTAACGTTAATAGGTGAATGAAAGCCAAACTTGTAACAGTGCCTGGTACAAAGCAAGCGCACGTACAATTTACTATCTGTAGTTTGACTTCAACTATCTGAACTACTTGTACAGAAACAACACTACATGGATTCTGGAGAAGGATGATGGTGATGGTTGCACAACAATGTGAATATATTTAATGCCACTGAACTATACTTTTAAAAATGGTTAAAATGGAGCATCATGGCGGAGTGAGATTCCCTCTTTGAATCTCTGCCCCCTACAACACAACGAAAACATCATTCACATTCCAACAGAGCTCAATCAAACACTACAAAGGACTTCTAAGAAACCCCTGCTGCCATACATCGGATGGTGGAGGCACGGGAAGCCCAAAAGGACACGAGGAGAGGTAAGAAGTTGTACTCCCCCTCCCCAATCCATCGGCAAAAACAGCATGGTTCACAGACAGAGGGGGGAGGGGCGCCCCACAGCGGGGGGGGAAACTATCGCCATCCAGATGCTCTCACAGACTGCCGAGAGATCCCCACTGGGAAGCAACAACGGACTGTTTAGGGTGTGTAGCAAACACCCTAAGAGAGCCAGAAAGGAAACCCCCAGGTCGAGCAGGAGAAAGAGAGGACCCCCCCCACACCCCACGTTTCAGCATAATCCCTCCGGGGGCTGCAGCGGGCTCAGAGCATATCGCTCGCAATCTCCATCCAGTGGCAGCAGGGGGAAACTGCAGGACCAACTTTATCATGAGGGGAAAAAATAAGGCCATCCCCGTCGGATCCTTGCGACAATATGTTATGGCTACAGACCAAAAGGAAAATGACAAACACCCAGAAACCAACCCTGAAGGCACAGAATTTGATAACCTGAATGACAGAGAATTCAAAATAGCTATCATAAACAAACTCAACGAAGTACAAGAGAACACACAGAAACGAATTCAGGGATTTCGTCACAAAAGAGATTGAAACCATAAAGAAAAACCAATCAGAATTATTGGAGATGAAAAACAAAATCAAGAGATAGTGGAAAAAATGGAGTCTTTAAAGAGCAGAACTGACAATATGGAGGAACGAATTAGCACTATTGAGGATAGCCACGCAGAAGCGCTCCAGATAGAGGAGGAGAGAGAGCTAAGACTAAAAAGAAATTAAGAAATTCTTCAAAAAATATCAGACTCAATGAGGAAAAGCAACATAAGGATAATAGGTATTCCAGAAGGAGAAGAAAGAGAAAAAGGAGCAGAGAGTTTGTTCAAAGAAATAATAGCTGAGAACTTCCCCAACCTAGGGAACGAGAGGGAAATAACAGTGAATGAAATCAATAGATCACCTAAATATATAAACAGGAATAAAAAATCATCTCGCCACATAGTAGCAAACTTGAAAAATACCCATGACAAGGAAATAATATTAAGGGCAGCTAAAAAAAAAAAAACAAAATAACATACAAAGGAAACCCCATCAGGCTCTCAGCTGATTTCTCGACAGAAACTCTACAGGCTAGGAGAGACTGGAATGATATATTCAAAATCATGAAAGACAAAAACCTTCAGCTGAGAATACTTTATCCAGCAAAAATATCCTTCAAATACAATGGAGAAATAATAACTCTCCCTGATAAACAAAAGCTAAGAGAGTTCATCACCACAAGACCCCCACTGCAAGAAATGCTCAAGAAGGCCCTTAGGCCTGAAAAAAAAAAAAAAAACAAATGAGAAAGGGGATACAAAGATTTCAGCAAGGAGAAAAGCAGAGACTAAACCAGAACAAACTACAGTTGGATAACATCAAAAATTAATTCGGGGCCGGCTCGGTGGCGCAGCGGTTTCGTCCGCGCTTGGCGGCCCGGGGTTCGCGGGTTCGGATCCCGGGCGCCCGCGGACGCACTGCCTGTCAGCCATGCCGTGGCGGCATCCCATATAAAGTGGAGGAAGATGGGCACGATGTTAGCCCAGGGCCAGCCTTCCTCGGCAAAAAGAGGAGGACTAGCAACAGATGTTAGCTCAGGGCTGGTCTTCCTCACCAAAAAAAAAAAAAGAAAAATTAATTCAAGCTCATCACTGGAAACACACATTCATGACACAAAATGGAATAAAAAGATAACAAATAAGGAGGGGAAGAGGTAAGGGATTGAATCGACCCAGCCTCAGGAAAAAGGAGGCATCTGAAAATGTACTATCTTATCCAGGAGATCGCTTATATAAACCTCACGGTAACCACTAAACAAATAACCAGAAGAGAACCACACATGACAAATAAAGAGAAAACCAAGAGAAGGAGCATGCAGAAATACCAAATTGAATTTGCAGTCCGAAACACAAGGGACAAGAAACGAAGGAAATGCAAAAGAACCAGAAAATGAACAATAAAATAGCAACATTACACCCTCATATATCAATAATCACTCTAAATGTAAATGGATTGAATTCTCCAATCAAAAGACACAGAGTGGCAGGATGGATTAAAAACCAAGATCCAACACTCTGCTGCCTCCAGGAAACACATCTCAGCTCTAAAGACAAACACAGACTCAAAATAAAAGGATGGAAAACAATACTCCAAGCTAATGGCAAACAAAAGAAAGCAGGAGTAGCCATACTTATACCAGACAAAGTAGACTTCAAGATAAAAAAGGTAATGAGAGACAAAGAAGGGCAATATATAATGATAAAAGGGATACTTCACCAAGAAGACATAACACTTATAAATATCTATGCACCCAACACAGGAGCACCAAAGTACATAAAACAACTGCTAAAAAACCTTAAAGGAGATATTAACAATAACACAATAATAGTAGGGGATCTTAACACCCCTCCTTACATCAATGGATAGATCATCCAGACAAAAAGTCAATAAGGAAATAATGGACTTAAACGAAAAACTAGATGCAATGGACTTAATAGATATATACAGAGCACTCCACCCCAAAAAAGCAGAGTACACATTATTCTCAAGTGCACATGGAACATTCTCAAGGATAGACCATATATTAGGAAACAAGGCAAACCTCTATAAATTTAAGAAGATTGAAATCATTACAAGCATCTTTTCTGACCATAATGCTGTGAAACTAGAAATCAACTGCAAGGAAAAAACTAGGAAAGGGACAAAGATGTGGAGACTAAACAACATGCTACTGAACAACCAATGGGTCATTGATGAAATTAAAGGAGAAATCAAAAGCTATCTGGAGACAAATGAAAAGGAAAATACACCATACCAACTCATATGGGATGCAGCAAAAGCAGTCCTGGGAGGGAAATTCATAGCAATACAAGCTCACATTAACAAACAAGAAAAATCCCAAATAAATAACCTTAATTGCACCTAACAGAATTAGAAAAAGAAGAACAGACACAGCCCCGAATCAGCAGAAGGAGGGAAATAATAAAAATCAGAGCAGAAATAAATGAAATTGAAACCAAAAAAACAGTAGAAAGGATCAATGAAACAAAGAGCTGGTTCTTTGAGAAGATAAATAAAATTGACAAACCCTTAGCCAGACTCACTAAGAAAAAAAGGGAGAAGACTCAAATAAATAAAATTAGAAATGAAAGAGGAGAAATTACAACAGACACCACAGAAATACAAGGGATTATTAGGGAATACTATGAAAAACTTTACGCCAACAAATTGGACAACCTAGAGGAAATGGACAAATTCTTGGACGCGTACAACCTCCCAAAACTGAATCAAGAAGAAATAGAGAATCTGAACAGACCAATCACAAGTAAAGAGATTGAAACAGTCATCAAAAACCTCCCAAAAAATAAAAGCCCAGGACCAGATGGCTTCCCTGGAGAATTTCATCAAACGTTCAAAGAAGATTTAGCACCTATCCTTCTCAAACTATTCCAAAAAATAGAGGCAGATGGAACATTCCCCAACACATTCTATGAGGCCGACATCATCCTGATACCAAAGCCAGACAAGGACAATACAAAGAAGGAAAACTACAGGGCAATATCACTGATGAACATAGACGCAAAAATCCTCAACAAAATACTGGCAAACCGAATACAGCAATACATCAAAAAGATCATACACCACGATCAAGTGGGATTTATACCAGGGACACAGGGATGGTTCAACATCCGCAAATCAATCAACGTGATACACCACATTAACAAAATGAAGAATAAAAACCACATGATCATCTCAATCGATGCAGAGAAGGCATTTGACAAGATCCAGCATCCATTTATGATAAAAACTCTCAACAAAATGGGTATAGAAGGAAAGTACCTCAACATAATAAGGGCCATATATGACAAACCTACAGCAAACATCCTACTCAATGGGGAAAAACTGAAAGCCATTCCTTTGAGGACAGGAACAAGATAAGGGTGCCCACTCTCACCGCTCTTATTCAACATAGTACTGGAAGTTCTGGCCAGAGCAATTAGGCAAGAAAAAGGAATAAAAGGACTCCAAATAGGCAATGAAGAAGTGAAACTCAGTATTTGCAGATGACACGATCTTATACATAGAAAACCCAAAAAATTCCATTGGAAAACTACTAGAAATAATCAACAACTACAGTCAAGTGGCAGGGTATAAAATCAACTTACAAAAATCAATTGCATTTCTGGGGCCACCCAGTGGCGCAGCGGTTTAGTCCGCGCTTGGCAGCCCGGGGTTCGCGAGTTCGGATCCCGGGCGCCCGCCGACGCACTGCTTGTCAGCCATGCCGTGGCGGCGTCCCATATAAAGTGGAGGAAGATGGGCACGATGTTAGCCCAGGGCCAGTCTTCCTCAGCAAAAAGGGGAAGATTGGCAACAGATGTTAGCTCAGGGCTGGTCTTCCCCACAAAAAAAAAAATAAATAAAAAATCAATTGCATTTCTATACACTAACGATGAACCAACAGAAAGAGAACTCAAAAAGACAATCCCATTTACAATTGCAACAAAAAGAATAAGATATCTGGGAATAAATTTAACCAAGGAGGTAAAAGACCTATACAATGAAAACTATAAGACACTATTGAAAGAAATCGAGGAAGACATAAAGAAATGGAAAAATATTCCATGCACATGGATTGGAAGAATAAATATAGTTAAAATGTCCATTCTACCTAAAGCAATCTACAGATTCAATGCAATCCCAATCAGAATCCCAATGTCATTCTTCACGGTACTAGAACAAAAACTACTGAAATTCGTATGGGGCAACAAAAGACCCCGAATAGCTAAAGCAATTCTGAAAAAAAAGAACAAAGCTGGAGGCATCACAATCCCTGATTTCAAAATATACTATAAAGCTATAGTAATCAAAATACCATGGTACTGGTACAAGAATAGACACACAGATCAATGGAACAGAATTGAAAGCCCAGAAATAAAACCACACACCTATGGACAGCTAATCTTCGACAAAGGAGCAAAGAACATACAATGGAGAGAGGGAAGTCTCTTCAATAAATGGTGCTGGGAAAATTGGACAGCAACATGCAAAAGAATGAAAGTAGACCGTCTCCTATCGCCATATACAAAAATCAATTCAAAATGGATCAAACACCTGAAAGTGAGACCTGAAACTATAAAACTCCTGGAAGAAAATATAGGCAGTACACTAACTGAGACTGGACATAAAGGGATCCTCTCAGATTCCATGTCTACCCGGACAAGGGAAACAAAAGAAAAAATAAACAAGTGGGACCTCATCAGACTAAAGAGCTTCTACAAGGCAAATGAAACCAGGATCAAAATGAATAAACAACCCACCAGCTGGGAGAAAATATTCACAAATCGTTTGTCCGACAAGGGATTAATCTCAGTGATACATAAAGATCTCATACAACTGAGCAACAAAAAAACAAACAACCCGATCAAAAAATGGACAGAGGATATGAACAGACATTTTTCCAAGGAAGAGATGCAGATGGCCAATAGACACATGAAAAGATGTTCAACATCACTAATCATCAGGGAAATGCAAATCAAAACTACACTAAGATATCACCTTACACCCATTAGAATGGCTATAATCACAAAGACAAATAACAACAAATGCTGGAGAGGTTGTGGAGAAACGGGGACCCTCATTCACTGCTGGTGGGAATGCAAACTGGTGCAGCCTCTATGGAAAACAGTATGGAGAGTCCTCAAAAAATTAAAAATAGAAATACCGTATGATCCAGCAATCCCACTCTTGGGCATCTACCCAATGGACATGAAATGAACCAGCACAAGAGGCATATGCACCCCTATGTTCATTGCAGCATTATTCACTATAGCCAAGAAGTGGAAGCAACCCAAGTGTCCTTCGACTGATGATTGGTTAAAGAAGATGTGGTATATACATACAATGGAATACTACTCAGCCATAAGAAAAGACACAATTGTCCCATTTGCAACAACATGGAAGGACGTAGAGGGTATTATGTTAAGTGAAATAAGCCAGAGAGAGAAGGACAGGCACTGCATGAACTCACTCATATATGGAATATAAGTGAACACACGGACAGAGAGAACTGATTGGTGGTTACCAAGGGGAAGGGGGGTGGGGGGTGGGCACAAGGGGTGAAGGGTTACATCCACAAGGTGACGGACAAACAAAAATGTACAACTAAAACCCCAGTGTTATAAACTATTATAAACATCAATAAAAAATGGTAAAAAAAATAAATAAATAAAAATAAAAATGGTTAAAATGGTCAATTTTATGTTATCTATATTTATCACAATTTTTTAAAACTACATGGAGAGATTACATATAATTTTTTAATTTTCTTTCTACTTTTCTATGTTTTCTATAGAAACTACCTATGGTCTCTATCTCTATCTATATATATACACACATACCATCTATATACAATATATAAATATATGGCATATATGTATGTATAAATTATGTACATATACTCTAATAAGCATGTATTACTTTTATGGACAGCAGCATAGCACATTCAGTATACTATTTCAGGATGGGCATCCTCTTCAGAATCAGACAGACCTGCATTTGAATACTTGTTTCATCATCTATTATCTTTGGACCTTTGGTTTGTAAATCTCATTTTCCTCATCTGTAAAACTGCCACAATATCCACCTTGCAGATTTCTTGTGAAGACAAACAGTAACAAACGCAAAGCGCCTAACACAGCATCTAGCACACAGCTGAAGTGGAGCTAATGTTATTTTTAATAATGGAGAAAATAAACTTTATTTTAAATTGATGAATAAACAAATGTATGGTAAACATGGATATGTTACCTGGTAATGGCTCCCATAGTCATGTCCTAGTCCATAATTCAGTTAATGTCTGTTGACTGAGTGCTAACTATATGCCAGGCACTATGCTTGCCACATGAGCCCAGACAGGTGGCTGGATGAATGTTTTGACACTCCTGGATGCTGAGAAGAGAACATTCAAGGCCAGGAAGATTCAAATGAGTAGGTGTGTTGCGACCACAAGCTTTGGGGAGGGAGAAAGAAATGTAAAAGCATCTGACCGGGGAGATGCGCCAGGCACCTGAGACCCTGGAGCCATCCTCAGGAGGACACTTGAAATAGAACCTGATTGCAGTGGGTCTTCCAGACCCTTCCTTACTGCCTCTATAGCTGATCCTTTCCCCCATTGAACCACAGCTAGCCAGACCCAAAGTCATGGTGTATTATTCAGAGCTGCATTTAGCTGAAAGCCACCATATTTGTTTGCTAGGGCTGCTGTAACAAATACCACAGACTGGGTGGCTTAAAGGACAGAAATTTATTTTCTCACAGCTCTGGAGGCTGGAGGTCCAAGATCAAGGTGTCGTCAGGTTTCATTTCTTCTGAGGCCTCTCTGCTTGGCTTGCGGATGGCTGCCTTCTCACTGTGTCCTCACAAGGTCCTTCCTATGTGCATATGCCCCTGGTGTCTCTTTGTGTGTCCAAATTTCCTCTTCTTACAAAGACACCACTCACATTGGATTGGGGACCACTCATATGACCTCATTTAACCTTAATTACCTCTTTAAAGGTCTTCTCCCCAAATACACTCATGTGCTGCATAACAATGTTTCAGTCAACAATGGATGGACTGCATATATGATAGTGGTCCCACAAGATTAGTATCATATAGTCTGGGTGTGTAGTAGGCTATACCATCTAGGTTTGTGTAAGTACACTCTATGATGTTCACACAATGACAAAATCACTTAACGATGCATTTCTCAGAATGTATCCCCATTGTTAAGCACACATGACTGTACAGTCACATTCTGAGGCACTAGGGGTTAGAATTTCAATGTATGAATTTGGACGGGACCCAATTCAGCCACAACAGCCACAAAAAACCTACCTTAAAATAATAAGTTGTTTCATGTAACAAGAAGTCTAGAATAGTTGTTCAGGACTAGAGCTCAAAGATGTGATCAAGGACCCTGTTCCTTCTATTTTCCTGCCCTCCAGCCCTAATTTGGTTTTCAACCTCAAGGTCACACGATGGCTGCTGCACTTTCACTCCAAGCAGGAAAAAACAGACAGCAAAGGGCCAAAGGTTATGCTAGTTAGAGCATGTCCCTTCTCAAAGTTTTCCCAGAAGCACCACTTGGTGACTTCCACTCCCACCTTGTTGGCCAGAATGTCACATGGCCATCCTAGCTGCAAGGGAGTCTCAGAAGATGAGCATATTTCACTGGGTTCATGGCTTCCCTGATAAGATCAGGTTCCTGTTACTAAAGGAGAAAGGGAGAATGGCTATTGTGTGAGAACTAGCAGTGCCTTCCAGAAATAAGGTGGGGAAGATGCTATTGCTCTAATGGTGGGCACTAGAAGTCCTCGAGGAAGAGTGCTGGGTTGCTGGGAAAACACTGTAATAATTATTTTGGGAGGAAGCCAATCCCATGCTCTGGGTGTTAGCTAACATCCAGCCATTAGAGGAAGGGGGAAGCTACTCCTCATAATCAGGAGGAAGTACTTGGAGCTTCCAGAGGCACTGAGAGGGAGGGAATGCAGCCAGAAATAGACTTTGGGGAGTAAGAGAGAAAGAGAAGAAAGGTTGGTGAGATTGGAGGATCAGAGGACAAAGATGGCCAATTGAAAATTTAAAAAAGAGGGGCCAGCCCAGTGGTATAGCGGTTAAGTTCACTGGTTCGGATCCTGGGCACAGCCCAACACACCACTTATCAAACCATGCTGAGGTGGCATCCCACATAGAGCAACCAGAGGATGCAAAACTATGACATACAACTATCTACTGGGGCTTTGGGGAGAGAAAAGCAAAAAAGAAAATTAAAAAAAGAAAAGCCTGGCGGTGGAAGGGCCAAGATGGGACTTTGGGAGAACAAAACACCCAGAGAGTAAGCAGTTGCTGTGAGGGTACAAGGTAAACCCCTCCTTCTTTCCATCATGGATCTTCTGCAAAGTCCACATCGCTCGTTAATGTTTTATTGCAGGGCGGGGGTGAGCGCAGGGGGCACTCTGAAGAGTCATTGAGTTTCAAGTCAGAATCAGTGGTGACTTCACAGAGACTGCTCACAGTCAAATCCAGGAGCTCGAAGCGAGAGAGTGTGACGCCCTGGGAATCCCAGAAATGAGGGGCACATTTTGGGCTTTTATCGATGTGGTTTGATGAAAGGCTGAGCCAAGGGGTCTGAGGAGCCAAGGGGTCTGAGGGCCCAGCCATCAGCCAGGCTTCATAAGGGAAGAACAGTGGTTGGAAAAGGCACGACTTCTTGGGCCGGCCTGGTGGCGCAGTGGTTTAGTTCGCGCTTGGCAGCCCGGGGTTCGCCGGTTCGGATCCCGGGCGCCAGCGGACACACTGCTTGTCAGCCATGCTGTGGCGGCATCCCATACAAAGTAGAGGAAGATGGGCACGATGTTAGCCCAGGGCCAGTTTTCCTCAGCAAAAAGAGGAGGATTGGCAACAGATGTTAGCTCAGGGCTGGTCTTCCTCACACACACACAAAAAAGCCTCCCCCAAAAAAGAAGACATGACTTCTTTCTGAGACCTCCCTTCCACTGGCACCTGACCTGGGTAAGAGGAAGCCACCGTATATGGAGAGGTGGCCCCAACTCTGCCCTCTCCAGGTCACCTCTGTTTCTCTCCCAGGAGAGACTCTTCCAAGCTCTCAGCCAACTGCTCTGGCAGGAAATTATTTCACTAACCCTCCCATAGCTACACACACCCCCTCCCTCCCTGGCTCTATATTTTAAGTGGTATTTATCACCATGTGGCACACTATACATTTTCCATATTTATCTGTGTATTGTTTATCTCCCTCAACTGGAACAGAAGCTCCATGAGGGCAGGGCCTGTGTTTGTTTTCTTCATGACCACATTCCTAGCTCTCGGCACACGCAGATGCTCAGTAAACATGTCACGTGATCAGAGACATTAATTCCCAGTACAGTATTAGCTGAAAACTGATAAAGTATGTACACTCTGTCCCTAAGGGATTTGCCTTTTAATACAGGAATCCAGGAGTTTGGAATAACTTGAAGACTCAAATTAATTGAGTCTTTAAATGATGGAATCTCAGGAAAATTGACAGACTCATCGTGTGGGAGATATTTGAAAGCAGAACTTCCCGACTCACCTCCAGTCACCCCATGGAATCAGCTATTTGTTATTAGAGTTAGACCCCGTGGGAGACACGTGTGGGAGCTGACCAAGCTGGGAGACAGGGAGTCGGGACCTGGGCCCAGCTTCTTCTCCTTCCAGGCTCACTAGCCCCAGCCACAGCCCTAAGTCCACAGCCAGCAAGCCTCTGCACTGTCAGTGGCTGAGACGTCATTCTGGGGGAGTTTATGGTGTTATTAATATGGAAATATGCAATGGTTCTGCGGCAAGCAGCTCGCCCCTTTATTAATAACAATTATTCACAGCCCAGGAGTCAAAGGCGTTTCTGCTTGGGTGCTCACTAAAGCTGGCCCCATAAAGAATAGGAGAAAGAAAATAAATCAGCCCTGGATCCAACCATCTCGTGTCCCTGGGGGTGGGGGTCTGTACCACCAGGAAGTGGGGTGATAACCAGAAAATCTAACTTCGGATACTGCTCGCTGAGCAGTGCAGTGGACAGACTACCCCCACAATTGTCACCTCTGTGTCACCCTGGCCCTCCACCCTACTCCTGAAGAAGGAGGTCTAGGACCAGGTCCTGTCATCTTCAGATACTCTCAGCAATCAAGGGGTGAGGAAAGACAGAGAGAAAGTCTGAAGCCACCTCAGAAACCCTGACTCGCACCTGTTCTGCCCTTCCCACAGTCCCGGAGAAATCCCTGGAATGAGATGCTCCTGTGTTAATGGAGGGAAGGCTGAATACTGATTCAATATTCACTTCTTGAGGAAAAATGGGGGACCATTTCCTTGACTTATCTCAGAGTGGAGGAAATAAATAACATCCATGTGGGATTCATAGTTGACAAAAATGTGTTGTCATTTATTTTTATGATTTTCATCACACTTCACACTCCACATACATAGAGTCTTAACTCTTTGTGTCGTGATAATATGTTTATTATTATTTTTACTACTATTATTAGAGAGGATTACTCTAATAGTCAGAAACTTCAAGTAAGATTACTTAGAGAATTAATCCAAAAATGTGTAAACATTTCCAAACGATAGTTGACCATGACTTTCAGTTATCTACGGCTGCATAACAAACTACCCCAAAACCTGGTGCCTTATGTCTCACGATTCTGTGAGCTGCCTGGGCTCAGCTTCTTGACACAGCAACTGGATCTTAACGTGACCCACATAGAAGCTGAAAGGCCTCTGAAGGTCTAGGCCCAAGGAGTCACATTGTGTCACTCCTACTACAGTCCATTGGCAAAATACAGGGCCAGCCCAGATTCAAGGGGAGAGGAAACAGACTTCCCCTGTTGATGGTAGGGGCGGCATGTGCACACAAGGACAGACGGTTGGTGCCATCTTGGCTGTCCATCTGCCACAGCTACATTCCCTTCAACAAAGTAGACCCACTTTCTCCCTGGGTGACTGTGTGCTCATCACCTAGCCTACATAGGCCTTGACTTTCTCGCTAGTAAAATGGAGATGCTGGTTTCTTGTCTGACCAAAGGGAGCTGGATACGATGGCCTTTTTTTTTTTTTTGAGGAAGACCAGCCCTGAGCTAACATCCGTCGCCAATCCTCCTCTTTTTGCTGAGGAAGACTGGCCCTGGGCTAACATCTGTGCCCATCTTCCTCTACTTTATATGGGACGCTGCCACGGCATGGCTGACAAGCAGTGCGTCGGCAGGTGCCCGGGATCCGAACCCGCGAACCCTGGCTGCCAAGCGCAGACTAAACCGCTGCGCCACCGGGTCAGCCCAGGATAGCCTTCTAAAATTCCTTCCCAAAGTTGAGTTTGTGACTTCCACTATCTCACAAATGCTTTCAATTAAAAATGCTTTTAGTTTATTCTTTGAACTTCAGAACATAAAAAAGGTGAAAATCTGTCTTCTCTCTACCACCAGGCCTTAAATTTTAAACCACATTTAGTGATCTTCTACTTCCACAATGAGGTCAGAACCAACAGATTCAGCTGAATTTGTTCCTCAAATTTCTCTTGGCCTGTATTTTTCTATTATAAAGGAAAGAAGAAAATTCTGATCATGAGTCAAATATGAAGATCCTTTCTCAGTATTTCTGCATGAGACTGATGAGTGAGAGGAAAATTACATCAGAGCTAAAGAATCGCGACATCAACACAGGATTGTTCAACCAAAACAGACACAAGTTGTGGGAGATGGTGGGGACTAACTGACTCCTCCAAACAACAATGAGGACATTCCTTGAAAAATGCCCTGTACTGGCCCAAGTGTACAACAAAAAATCTTATTTTTCAAAGAAAGGAAAAATTTTAAAGTTTTATAAATATAAGTTCTTTTATACAAAATTCCAAATATTGTTGAACAGATTTAATCATGTAGCCAACCAAAAACTCCCTGAAAATTCCACAATTTACTCACATAAATCACTAGTCTCATGCTTGAGTTGGTTTGTTTTATTTGCTTTTGCTTTATCTTCGCATAAAATGTCATCAAAGCACCAAAAAAATTTGATTTGTAAATACAACGTGTCTCACACCCATAACCCTGGCCACCTGCATCCTGGTATCTCGATCTGCTGCTCTGAATACATCTCTAGAACAATACCGGGAAGAGCTCATTAGCTCAGGATTCCATGAAGACTGCAGAAGAATGAGTTATGAATAGTGACCTCTCACCCGAAATGCGAGCTACGTGAATCTGAGCATCAGCATACGCCAACTGAATATACAGTAGGATCCTCATATTAATTTTCAGTTCTTCCACCTAAGGAACCAGTAAAAACCCTAAACTTGACCATCCCATCCTGTTCTTTTTCCACATCTTCTACACAAGGATGCAGCTTCCTTTAAATCAGGGCCTATAGTGTTATTTGCCAGAAATCTCTGCGAAAGTTGTAATCCAAAAAGTCACCTTACATACCAAGTATTTTATGCAATTGTAATAATGCTAAGAGTGGCTTCCTCCAACACAACCTGCTATCCGTTTTCACATTTCCCTGGGAATGGCTTCCCACTCTCTTCTGTAGCTTCATAATCACTGTATTCTGCTCCCACTCAAAAGAAGAGAGAGGGAGAGTTTTAAGTTTTGTCTTTCTTGCTAACTAGTCAAAGATGACTTCCATGTCAGGGTCCAAAGTAAAGATGCCTCTCTCTCTTGCACTGTCTCTTACCATCTCTTAACCACCTTCGCCCGCCGTGGTTGCCAGGATACTTCTGTGTGACAGCCCCACCTTCTCCTTGAGTGAAGCTGATCAGGCCCTCATGAACACATTTACAGCTGCTGTCACTGGCTACACAGCACTGAAAGTTCTAACCACAGACTTGTCTTAAAGCCAGCAGAGACTCCGGAGATCACCAATTCCATCCCTCTCATTGTCAAGATGAGGAAACTGAGATCCAGAGAAGTAATTGATTCGTATTTGCACAGATGGAAAAGACTATAACTTGAGTCCCCTAATTCTATAACCACTCAAATTGGACCTACTTTGGATTCCAGACTCGCCAAAGAGACTTGGCAGCAAGTGGGGACCTCCCGACTCTATTGCTCCCCTCTCAGACCCAACCTTCCATCTGTCCCCACCTTCTGAGTACCCCTTTGCATCCCTTCCCTGGGCATGGCTTACAGACATCTGGTGGAAGTGTCCACAGGCAGGGCCAGCTTCACGGGCGTGTGACCTGTGTGGTCACTCAGGTGACCCCTGAGCTTAGAAGGGCCTGTGTTTGCTTTAAGGTTCTGCTGCCACCATCTTGAAATTCTTAGCAGTTTTTGGACAATGGGCCCCACATTTTCATTTTGCACTGGGCCCTGAAAATTGCATAGTCGGTCCTGCTCACAGTACATACCAGTGAAACAGTCACCTCTGACTAGCTAGCAAGAGATGCAAAACTTAAAACTCTCCCTCACATCTTGAGTGTGGGCAGAACACAGAGGGATTGCAAAGCTACAGTGACCTCACCTGCATTTCTTTTCCAAGGAGGATGAGAAAGGACATCAATAAGAATCATTTTTAAGCATCTCCCCTCCTTGCACTGTGGGCTCAGGGAAACAATCCTTGTCCCTGATCCCCAGCTACCTATCAGTGAATACACAGCAAGTGCAACCTTGGGCTAATTAACTAACTTCTCTGAACCCCTGTTCTTTCTTCTCTCCAATTATAAAAGCAGTAAGTGCTCATTATAGTAAAACTGAAAAGTGCAGAAAAATAGAAGGAAGATCACCTACAACCTCATTATCTAAGTACCACCATTGTTAACACTTTAGGGTTTTCCTGCTAGCCCTCTTTCTATGTCAAAGTTCCACTCTTTCACATAGGTAAGGAAGGCCCACCTTCTTCCCACTCCCCTCCAAAAAAAGAGTACTGGTCATCTTTGGGAGCTTCTGCTGCTGGTGGCCTAGACAGGCAATTGAAGGAGCAGAGAAATAGTAGCTGACTGCAGGGATTGTGAAAGAAGGTGGGCACAGCCCATCTGCCATGGCTCTCCGGTCTTGTGAGTAGAGATGGGGCCCAGGAGAGGAACCCAGACAAGCAACCCAGCCCCAGCAGCTGACAGAGGCCCACTCTGCTCTACCAGTTCCTACTGCAACAAAGACAACCAGGTAGCGGGAAGAAAAGAAGGAAAGAGAAATCTTCAGTTTGGGAAGAGAGGTCATCAGGGACTCAGTAGATATGGGCTGGCGGGTCATTTCTTCAAACCAGAGCCCTCCTACATTAACAGAAAAGATGGCAGTTTCTAAAACCGCCCTCCCTCCGTGACTAGAGGCAGGGACTTACATGGAGCTGCTGGTGGGATCAGAGTGTGGAAAAGAGAGGAAGGGGCTGCTGGTGTCCACCATCCCAACCAACCCCACAGGCTGATGGCATCTGGAAATACCTGTTACATAAAGGATTACCACAGAGTATAAACAGGATCATTGCATATCCTGTTTTTTCATTCAACATTATATCATAAGTGATTTTCCATCTTATTAAATCTCATAAACTTCATAATTTTCCACCATGTGGATGTACCACAATCTATTTGGCACTGCAATGAACATTTTCGTAATTAAAGATTTTTCAATATTTAGGATTATTTCCTTAGGCTATAATCCCAGGAAAACAATAATTAGAAGAAAAGTATTATACATTTATAAGGCACTCAATACAATGCTTTCCAAATTACACCAGTTTACAGTCCACAGCATTAGCTGAGAGCCCTGTACAGGGGGAAACGTGTAGAGGACGTTGACCTCTCTTGGCTGTGCAGCATCCAAATTTGCTTCCCACCCAGACTGTTGGCTCATGGTGAAGTTGGCTACAGTTTCTGTTGCTCACTTCCCTTTGGCTCTTGCCCAGTTCTCTGGCTTCTCAGTCACTTCTGTGTGTTATTCAATGGCCTTCCAAGAAATACCCTTTCTGCTCAGGTTAGCCAGAGTCTGTTCCTGATGCTTCCAGGCAAGAACCCTGACTGAACCCGCCACCAGCAAACCTGTGCTTGTCCTTTCCCGCTACCCCTCAGAGACAAAACAGACCTGCTCAGAGAGGCAAATGTGCACCAGAGGGAGTTGTAAGAGGTGAACAAAGACCACTGGACATGTCCCACCACCACCCCAATCACCCCCCAGGTGGGAACCAAGGATGACCTCTGCTTGGCTGGTGGCCAGGTGTTGGCTTTGCCAAGTGGGACCTTAAGCACGGGCGAAAGGCTGAAGTGACCCAGTCAACGGGAGGATTTGGGAAGCTGGGGAAGCAGGGGGAAGAGAGAGAGTGAAGACGCCTGGCTGAAGGGAGAGCTCAGCAGAGTCTGCGGCAGGAGAAAGAGATGCTGGATTTGGAAACTGTATCTGCTGTCGGAGTGTGCTGTAACCTCTCTCCCCTCAAAGACTTCTGAAACTTCTCTCTGAAGCTTCTGTCTCAGTGCCCTCTCTGTGACTCACACTTCAAAAATGAGTCCTATTCTATTTACACAGAGAAGGGCTGTTGCCCTTTGTCCCACTCCTCTGCCTCTCAGACCTGGCCTCGAGGCTGCCAGGCTCCCAGGAAGCAAAGTTCATGTTCAGTCCTCTTTTCAAGCAGGACACCCATCTCCCCCTCAGTGGCCACAATCCGCCTTCACAAAGGCCCAGAGTGGCTGTGGAATTGCTTTGGGGCCAGAGCACATGGGAAGCGGGGGCCTGAGGGCTGCGTCTCTGTAACAAAGGGGGCAACAGGAAGGACTTGTTCCTGCTGCCCTGCACTTCCTCTCTGGTGGCCGGCACAAGTGATGTCTGTCCCCCCTGCAGTGTTAGCATGGCATTTTAATTTGAATCAGGCACCAATATTTAAACCTTGGCAGCTGATCTCAAAAATCAGGAGACCTGGGAGCTCTGGGTCCACATGCCCAGGTGGTGACAGCCATCTAGAAACAGAGCTTGTGTGTGCTGCAGCTGCCTCCAGGCCCTTCACTCCCGTCCCCTGCAGGACACGAGGCTGAGGGCCTGGGTTCATCCCACGCCCCTCAGCCCACCCCATCCCCTGCTGTCCTGCTCCCTCAGCCCCATGACCTGCCTGCTGTGGGGAGGGCAGGGTTAAATGGAACACAGGCCCAGGGGAGAGATGATAAACAAGGTCGGCATCTTTCTGTTCTTTACACTTTGTGCTGTCCACTTTTTTCACCTACCCATCATCACAGAAGCAATTAGTAATGAAGAAAAAGCAACCAAAAGCAATCAGCATTATCCGGTGGGAAATTTAACCATGACCAGAGACTGAAATACTGTTTCGCTGAACCTTGTTCGGTACATCTTCTTACCTAACAATAACAAAGAGAGATTCCCATAACAACTGGAGCTCGGGGCTGGGCGGTTAGTTCTGCTGGTGCTGGTGCTGACCCCTCTGTGTTTAGAAAGCAGGAAAAGACAAGCCAATGAGCAGATGTTGGCTACACAGGTGAAAATCTTGACTTTGTCAAGAGCTCCCTTCTGTAGCTTTGTGTTTGGCAACGTGGACAGCTGCTTCTGACTGTGACCTCTGGACACGAGGGGTGGGGTGGGAGGGTAGTAAAGGCTCGCTGACCCAAAGACATGAGTCCCTTTCTTTTCCTCCACTGTGTGTGGGAACAGCCCTCCCTGTGCTGTTTTGAGTAGCTCTCCACATGCGCATACCATTCATTCATTCAATAAGCACTTAGTAAGCATCGACTATGAGAACAAAATGGACACGGGCCCTTGTGGAGGCAAACCACAGATGATTAATCACACAACCCGGGATGGATGCTCTGAGGGAAAATGCAGGTGGCTATGAAAGAACAGGGATGAGCCTAACCAGTGGAAGGGCCTGGTTCTCCATGAGGAAGGGCCACTTACCCTGAGACCGGAGGATGAATAGGAGGAAGTTGGGCAACAAGCAGTCCAAGCAGAAAAACAAGGACAAAGGCTCCGACGTGTGTAAACATGGCACATTCTGGGAACTGAACAGACATGGTGACGCACAGGAAACAAGGGGACGGTGGCCCAAGCTGAAGCTGGAGAGAGAGGCAGGGGCCAGTTTGCATGTGGCTTTAGAGCCTGGGCTATAATTTACCCTAAAGGCAAGGGAGATGCGTTAAAGATTTCAAACAGAGTTGCTTTATGAAGAAGAGATTTAAAAAAAGATCATGACAGGTTGAATTAAGTAGTGGCAGGCAAGGTGAAGAGAAGGGAATGATTTGAGACTACCTTTTATGTAGGATGGACAAGTCTCCTACATAATGAGGAGTAAGGGGCCAGAAAAAAGAGTATTCAAGGCTGACTCACAGTAATTAATTTTTAAAAAGTGTAAAAAGATCGTAAATATATAAAAAGATGCTCAGCTAAGCTCACAATAAAGGAAACGTAAATTAAAACCACAGGGAGATACCATTTGTCACTTACCAAATAAACAAAAATCTATAAACTTACCAAAACACACTGATGATAAGGCTATAGTGAAACAGAAACTCTCTTAAATTGCTGATGGGAATGCACAATGGAACAATCCCTGTGGAGGGGAATTTGGCAATATCTAGCAAAATTACATATGCATTCACCCTTTGCACCAGATATCCTACTTCTATCCCAAAGAAACACCAACAAAAATGAAAAAAAAATCTTTGCACAAAGCTATTCAGCATAGAACTGTTTGTAATAGTAAAAGACTGAAAAACCCAAATATCCATCAACAGAGAATTGGTTGGATCAACTATGAGACACACAGTGGAGTACTATGCAGCTGTAAAAAGGAATAAGATTCATCTCTAATACTGATATGGAGTAATCTTAAGGATGTTGTTAAGAAAAAAAGGGCAAAGGACAAAATAGGTGAACATTATGCTATATTTTGTGTAAGAATAGGAGGGAAATTTATTTATTTATATTTGTTTATACTTTCAAAAAGAAACACGGAAACACCAAAGAAAAAATAGATAAACTGGACATCATCAAAATGAAAATCTTTTGTGCTTCAAAGACAACGTCGAGAAAATGAAAAAACCCACAAAATGAGAGAAAAATATTTGCAAATCATATAACTAATAAGGGACTTGTACCTAGAATATATAAAGAATTCTTACAACTTGAAAATAAAAAGACAAATAACCAAATTTTAAAATGGGCAAAGAACTTAAATAGATATTTTCCCAAGAAGAGATACAAATAGCCAATAAGCACATGAAAAGATGCTCAACATCATCAGTCATCAAGGAAATGCAAGTAAAAACCCCAATGAGATACCACTTTATACTCCTAGGATGGCTAGCAACAAAAAGTTAGATAATAAGTGTTGGCAAGGTTGTGGAGAAATAGGAACTCTCACACATTGCTGGTGGGAATATAAAATGGTGCAGTCACTTTAGAAAACAGTCTGACAATTCCTCAAATAGTTAAACAGAATTACCCTTTGACCCAGCAATTCTTCCCCTAGATAGATACCAAAGAGAAATAAAAACATATGTCCACACAAAAGCTTGTACACAAAGGTTCATAGCAGCATTATTCATAATAGCCAAAAGGGAGAAACAGCCCAAATGTCCATCAACCGATAAACAGAAAACAAAGTGTGGTATATCCATACACTGGAATATTATTCAGCCATAAAAAGGAATAGAAGTTCTGATACATCACAACATGGATGAAATATGAAAACATTAGACTAATTGAAAGTAGTCACAAAGAACTACTATATGATCCCATTTATATGAAATGTCCAGAATGGGAAAATATACATATAGACTGAAAATAGATTAAGAGTTGCTTAGGGATGGGAGAAAATGGGGGTTTGGAGGATGAGAGCTAGGAGGTTTCTTTTTGAGGTGATGAAAATGCTCTAAAATTGATTGTGGTGATGGTTGCAAAACTCTGTGAATACACTAAAATCCACTGAATTACAAACTTTAAATAAGGAATTTGTATGGTACGGGAATTATATCTCAATAAAGCTGTACAAAAAAACTAAAAGACTCATGGAAAGATAAAACAAAAACCTACCAAAAAATGATTACCTGTAGAACCAAACTCCCTCAGTTCATAGCCCTTAGTGTCTCAGTATTTTTTTCACAGTGCCACTGGGCCAAAAGAAATACCCAACAGTTCTATTTATTAAATAGGTAGATCAAACAACTAGACAGTCGTAGTTCTCAGTGTCTGACAGATGTCTCTGTATTTCCCTCAAAAATTTAGAATATCCCAAGGCACCCCTGTGAGTTCACTGTGAGATGTCCTAGGGTACCTTGGCACACAGTTTGGGAATGGGAAAACAGGGTGGAGGAGACAGGGATAAAAGGTAGACCCCTCTGAATGTACGTTGTATAAAATTAAATTAAAAGCAAAAACAGGGGTCTCCCGGTGGCGCAGCGGTTTAGTTCACGCTTGGCAGCCCGGGGTTCGTGGGTTCGGATCCAGGGCGCCCACCGACACACTGCTTGTCAGCCATACCGTGGCGGCGTCCCATATAAAGTAGAGGAAGATGGGCACGGATGTTAGCCCAGGGCCAGTCTTCCTCAGCAGAAAGAGGAGGATTGGCAACGGATGTTAGCTCAGGGCTGGTCTTCCTCACAAAATAAATAAATAAATAGATAAATAATAAAAATAAAAGCAAAAACAAAGCCGGCCCTAAATATCAAAATCAAGCTGAAACTAATGAGCCTTACAATATATCCAGTTTCTGGCATAACAAGAGAAAACTTTTTCAACTGACTGTGAAACACAGCATTTTAATTGTATACCCATAGTCAAATATATCCTAAGGATGAAAAAGAACCAAAAAAAATCTTAAACCACATTCAGCATCATTGGAATCAATATTTTGAAACTGTTACAGGGAGAGAGAGATGAATATAGACGTAAATTGTAGGATAAGACATATAAAAATTATGGTAATATCAAGCACAAAAATGTTTAGGGTAAGAAGAAAGAGATACAAGCACAAAATTCAAAAAGTTAAAACTCTATAATCTATAAATTGAATTGGAAATATCAGAATAAATTCATGAATTACTTTTCCATTTTAAAAAGTCTGTATGTCCTAACAGTGTCCACTAAAAAAGCTCAGCAGCAATGATAACTCAGGAGCAAACAGCAACTCATCACGCCCATACTGTGCTCTCTAAATACCATTTCTCCCTAAAGGGAACTTGGAGACATGACTGGTCCAAGTCTGTATCAGAAAATGAATAATGAGAATGGAATATCTTATGCCTGAAAGTAAGAAAGCTATCAAATACTCTTGGGTCACGTCAAAATGTTACAGAAATTATTCCATTTAGGTTAAGTTCACAAACAGGCAAAACTTAACCATTGTGAAAGAAGTCAGAATAGTAGTTACTTTTGAGGGAGAGAGAGTATCGACTGGGAAGAGACAAGAAGTTTCTGGGGTCAAGGGATCAAGCTTCTGATATCTTGATCTGGAGGTGGTTACACAGGCGTATACGTTATTTTTTACTGATTTTTTTTATTGTGGTAAAAAACACATAATATAAAATTTACCATTTTAACCATTTCTAAGTATACAGTTCAGTAGTGTTAAGTATATTCATATTGCTATGCAACCACAATCTCCAAAAGATTTCATCTTGCAAAACTGTAGCTCTGTACCCATTAAATAACAACTCCCCAGTACCCCCTACCCTCAGCCCCTGGCAACCACCCTTCTACTTTCTGTCTCTATGAATTTGACTATTCCAGGTACCTCATATAAGTGGAGTCATACTGTATTTGTCTTTTTGTGACTGGCTAATTTCACTTAGCATAATGACCTCAAGGATCATCCATGTTGGAGCATGTTTCAGAATTTCCTTCCTTTTTAAGGCTGAATAATATTCCATTATATGCATTTATATATATATAACATATATGCCACATTTTATTATTATATATATACATGCCATATTTTGCTTATCCATTCATTCCTCTACGGACACTTGGGTTGCTTCCACTTCTTGGCTATTGTGAATAACGCTGCTGTGAACATGAGGGTGCAAATATCCCTTCAAGATCCTGTTTTCAATTCTTTTGCGTATATACCCAGAAGTGGAATTGCTGGATAGTGGTAATTCTATATTTAATTTTTTGAGGAATACATTTTTAAATTTTATCTAGCTGTACACTTGAGATTCGTGCACTATACAGAACATATGTTACTAATTGATCAGTAAGAATCAAAATGGTATAGCCACTTTAGAAAACAATTTGACTGTGTCTTATAAACATCACTTATCATCTGACTCAGCAATTCCATTCCTAGACATTTACCCAAAAGAAATAATAACACATCCACACAAAGATCTGTATGGGAATACAGCTCTATTCATAATATCCAAAAACTGGAAACAATCCAAATATCCATCCACTGGTGAATGGATAAATTGTGGTACATCCATACAATGGAATCTACTCAGCAATAGAAAAGGAACTACTGATGTACACAAAACGTGGATGAATCTCACAAGCATTATGCTAAGTGAAAGAAGCCAGACACATAAGGCTGCTTACCATACAACTCCATTTCTACCAAATTCTGAAAAGGCAAGACCATAGTGACAAAGCACATTAGTGGTTGCCAGGGGCCAGGGTTGGGGAGGAGACTGACAGCAAAGGGACACAAAGGAACTTTTAGGGTTGGTAGAAATGCTCTACATCTTGATAGTGGTGGTGGTTACATGATTATATTCAAAACTCAACGAAATGTATGCTTAAAATTGGTGAATTTTATTTTATTTAAATTATACCTCAATAAAGCTGATTTTTTTTTTTAAGAATAAAGAGAAAAGGTGGGGAGTGCTCTAATTGGTGACTTTCAGTGAGTTGCTAGAGCACCAATTCACTATTCTGAAAACTGGTAATTAAAGGGAAAGAATCAAGCAGATCTCTGCCTTTCCTATACAGACTACATTTCAAGTACGACTTCTACCTGGTCCTTTTAGATTCCACTAAACGTCAGACTTGAGCCAACCATGGGCCACGCCAGGAATCAGTGTCTCTGGGAGGCCACAGGGCAGGAACACAGCTGGCCGACAGCAGGGCACCAGATGCTCCTCCTCCGTGGACGTGTCCTTGTAGCTCTCCATGCAGCAGCTATCCCAGGAAGTCCTCTCCCCAGGGGACTGCTCAGTGAAGGGAAGGAGACCCTCACAGGGAGGGTGCAGAAGCCATGCTGGCATACATGCCTCATGCCCCACAGGAACCAGTATCTCTGTAACAAGTCCATTGACAAGCGTTTCCAGGGCCCCCACGAGAATCCCTTCATTGAGGCAAGCTGTGGGTGACTGCCTTTTTCAGAGGAACACAACAGTACTCTTGTCCTGCATGTTATTTTAGAAACTTGCCACATCAAGCAGTGAAGTCTGATTCTCCTCCCCTTGAATCCAGGCAAGTTGTGACACATTGGTAACCAATAGGATATGGCAGCAGCACAGCTGTGGGACCACCGAGGCTAGGTCAGAAAACAGTGAAATTTCCACCTTGTTCCCTGAATATTACACTGAGGCTGGAGCTTGTGGGTGAGCAGTCCACTGGCATCTGAGCCGGGAGAAGCTCCATTTGCCCTTTCCCTCTTCCTCTTTCCTGGGGTCTGGAATGCAGACATCACAGCTGAAGCAGCCATGCTGCACCCTGAGATGACTTTGGAGTCAGGGACCACGTGCTGAAGATAGTGAAGCTGACAAACAGAAGAAGTCTGGGTTCCTGATAACTGTTTGGGCAGAACCAGCCCAGGACTGCTCACATCTGGACTTTACATTAATGAAGAATGACCCCAGGTATGTGTGAGCCACGCTTACTTGCAGTTTCTGTTATATGCAGGTAATCTAATCCTTTCTGGTATAGATGGTATTCCACACCAGAGGAGAGAAGCTCTCTATGGAAACTGTATGAAGATTTCATTAGACAGGGTCCATGGCCTACTACATTACGATGGGAGATCCCAAAGACAATCCCCAAATAGAACCCAAGAACCCAGGCATGCATACATATACCAAATGTCCTTTCTCGGGAGACAAAGAGGTTATGACCACAGCTCTTACACAAGGCATGCCAAAGTGTCTGACCCCTTCCTGGAAGAGAGACTGCACATCTGAACTCAGGGAAAGTGAAATTATATGTCAGGGTCCGCATAGGAGACAGATGGTGCATTCAACTGGATAACGCAGAACGAGTTTAATAAAAGAACTATCCACAAAGGTGTGAGCAGCTTGTAGGGAAACCACACATGGTAATGCAGAACCACAGGCCACATTAGCCATCCTTAGACAGAGCAGTTGCTGGGACTTGGAGAAAGGGGTTTGTGCAGAAAGGGTTACAGACAGAGCTGTGACGTTTGAGGACTGCAGCCAAGCCAGGGCAACACAGCAGCAAGGGTCCAGGGAACAGACACCCTCCTCACCTTCCCTCCCTCTGATCTGCTCATGCTCCCTACTGGTTGAGCATAACCAAAAGTCAGAGAGCCAGCCAGAGCACCCATCAAGAAAAGACAGTGGGGAGCAAGGTGGGGAGATCCAAAGGGCAGACAGAAGACACCAGCGCCACGAGTGACACGTGCAGCTCCCCACTTGAAGCCCCTTTGTTTAAGACTTGCTCACTTGCCCTGTGTTTTCCACAGACATGTGTCCAGGAAACTCTCGTTATATTCCAAATAATAGAGAAAGAAACGTGTTTTTATATTTCCCCACAGTCCATAATCAATAATTGAAGAGTCCCACTTTCAAGCTAATGTTTCCTTATGATTTGGGCATTGCAAGTGACAGAGGAAAAAGGCAAGTAAAACCTTCAACCAGAGTCAACCCTGACATTTCCATTGCATTGTGATCAAAACAATTTTAGTATAAGCTAGTTCAGAGAGGAAAAGCATCCCCTATTTGGGTAGGTTTAGAACATCCATCCATGACCCCTCTAAGTGAACTGCTCCTCCCTCCACACCTCTATAGCTGGACAGGCCTGTCATGGACACCTGGTCCAAGGCCAGCAATTCTGCCAGCTGGCCAGCAGCCAACCAGATTCTCTCTCTCACTCACAATTTAATTAACTCTGCTTCACACCAAATACAAAAAAATTAATTCTAAATGGTTTGAAGACCTACACGTGAAAAACAACATAAAGCTTCTAGAAGAAAACAAAGGTGAATCTCTTCATGATCTAAGTGTAGGCAAATACATTTTAAACAGGGAACAAAAAGCATTAACCATAGGGGGCCAGCCCGGTGGCGCAGCAGTTAAGTTCCCGCTTTGGCCGCCCAGGGTTCGCGGTTTCGGATCCCAGGCACCCGCCGACACACTGCTTGTCAGCCATGCCATGGCAGCGTCCCATATAAAGTAGAAGATTGGCATAGATGTTTAGCCCAGGGCCAGTCTTTCTCAGCAAAAAGAGGAGGATTGGCAATGGATGTGAGCTCAGGGCTGGTCTTCCTCACACACAAAAAAGCATTAACCATAAAAGGAAAGACTGATAAATTTGATTGCATTAAAATTAAGGACTTCTGTTCATTGAAAGTCGCCATTAAGAGACTGAAAAGACAAGCCACAGATTATAAAAAAGATATTTGCAACACATTTCTCTCTCAAAGGATTTATACTGAAAATACACAAAGAACTCTTGCCAATTACTAAGAAAAGACAATCCAATTTGAAAAAGGACGAAAGACTGGCACAATTTCACAAAAGAGAATATCAAAATAGCCAATAAATATATGTAAAGGTGCTCAACATTACTACACGTCAGATAAATGGAAATAAAAACCCCAGTGAGATACCATGACCTGCCCATCAGGATGGCTTAAAATAAAAGGCTGCCCACACCAAGAGATGGTGAGGATGTAGAGCTCCTGGGACTCTAATACACTGCCAGGGACAGAGCAAAACTGTACAGTCATTTCACAGAACGATATGGCAGCATCCACTCAGACTAAACCGGCCCTTATCCTACGACCCAGAAATTCCACTCCTAGGTCTAGATCCCCCAAAAATACACAAGAATCTCCACAGTAGCTTTGTTCATAGTAACCAAGAGCTGGAAATTCAAATGCCCACCAAAAGAAGAATGGATTAAAAAATTACAGCATATTCATGCTGTGAATAAGTACACAACAAAAAGAAAAAAAGAGAATTTCTGCCTCACACAACACCATGGCTGAATCCTACAGACATACTGAGTGAAAGAAGCCATACACAGAAGAATACATATCGTTTGATCCCACCAATATATATGAAGTTCAACAGAACAAATCTATGGGGATGGAAATCAGAACAGTGGTTCCCTTTAGGGAGAGGGTATGGACTGGAAAGGGACATGAGAGAGCTCTCCCAAGAGCTGGAAATGTTTGATATCTTGATGTGAGCATCATCACACATCACACATCATCACACACCTGTACACTCTACTAAATATATGTTAAATCTTAAATTTTTAAAAATAATTTAACTAAGAGACAATGTGTGAATCTGAAAACACATGGCAGGCCCAGGTCATAGGGGAGAAGAGAGGACAGCTAGGAAGCCAGCCCCAGGACAGAGAAGGGGGCATGAGGGGGTCTCGAAGCCTCAGGAGAGAGATGAGATGAGACCCCAGCTTAGTCCCTGAGGGTCAAGGGTCATTACTAAGTCCCCAGCCACAGCTCACACAAGTCCTGACCTCATTTCATGAAATCTCAGCATTCTGACAATAACCCCCACCATTATTTGAGGTTACTGGAGTGGAACCAAAGCTTGTTATTTGCTATCCAGTCAGTAAGCTGTTCCTGAATGTAAAACCCACTGTTGGCGAAAGTCTGGGCAAGCAGATGATAGAAGTGCAAATTAGTGTGACCTTTCTGGAAGACAGTTTTGCAATATAAAGCAAAAGCCTTAAACATGAACACACTTTAGGAATCCTAGGAAAATATTTAGATATTCCCGGAGACTTGTTTAGAAAGCAAAAATGGAAAAGGAAAATAACCAAAATGTTCAACAATAGCATTAAACTATGCAATATTCACCCATTCTATGATTTGTTTTGGTTTGGTTTTTTTTTTTTTTTTGGTGAGGAAGATTGGCCCTGAGCTAACATCTGTGCCCATCTTACTCTATTTTGCATACGGGATGCCGACACAGCATGGCTTGATGAGCACTGCGTAGGTCCACACCTGGATCCGAACCCACAAACCCTGGGCCGCCAAAGCACAGTGTGCAAACTTAACCACTATGCCACTGAGCCGGCCCCAATTCTATGATTTTATTTTAAAACTGTGTTGTACGGGGCCGGCCCGGTGATGTAGTGGTTAAGTTCACGTGCTCCACTTAGGCGGCCCAGGGTTTGCTGGTTCAGATCCCAGGCACAGACCTACGCACCACTCATCAGGCCATGCTGTGGCGGCGTCCCATATACAAAATAGAGGAAGATGGGCACAGATGTTAGCTCAGGGCCAATCTCCCTCACCAAAAAAAAAAAAAAAAAACCTACGTTGTAGGACATCATTAGAGCATTATTTATAATATGAAAAAACTCGAGACACTTTAATGTCTATGAAAGCAGTAATGATTAAATTACATAGCCACACTATGAACTATCATGCAATTTGTTTTTAAAAAAGGAAAAAAATGAGGCAAATCTATATGTTCTGACATGTTGACTGACAACGATAAAATGCTGATTGAAAAACACAAGTTGCATATAAATTGATAATATGATCAGATTTTGTTAAATTTTACAAATATAATGCTTACATATTTACATTTACATTTTAAATGTTATTCAAGTATAAATATTTTTAAATTTTCATAGTCATGAATTATTTGGATTTTTATAATGAGCATTACTATTAATGCAATTTTTTTAACTAATGAAAAATTTTAAATAATCAAGTTGATACAAAAGAAGTGTAATGAAACCAAGATTCACAATATATTTCTAAATTAAAAGAAGCAATTTACAAAGAAGAACGTAGAGTATGATCCTATTTTTTGTAAAATTTAGAACCACACAAATATTAATAGTGGATATTTTTAGATGTTGGTATTACGGAAAAGATAAACAATCAAATGGTGAAAAGATACACTGGTAAAAGTAGGCAAATATTTTAAATTGAAAATAAGCTATGCTAGTGACAATGTGGAGAGACACCATTTTCACATACAGCTGGCGGGAGCATAAACTGGGACAACTTTTCTGGAAAACAATTTGAAATTATATATCCAGAGTCTTAAAAATATTTATACTCAGTCCAAAAATATGAGTTTTAGAATCTCTCCTCAGGAAATAACCTCAGAGATGCAATCAAAGATTGTACACCAAGATGTTCATAACACTATTATTTGTAATAATGAAAAATAGGAAACTTTGTACAGAGTACCAATATGACTCTTTATAGAGACATAGAAAAAAATTGGAAGAATATAAACGAAAAGATTAACAGTGGTTTCCTCTAGGTGGTAGAGATAAGATTTTTATTTTATTTTTTACTGGTTCCTATATTTTTTTAATTTACTAATGACCTTCCACTGCTTTTTAAAGTTGTGGAGAAAAAGGATTTTTCTAAAAATGATAGAGATAAGCCAATAATTATTGATTGTTGTATGATTCCACTTTATATGAGGCACCTACAGAAGCCAAATTCATAAAGATAAAAAATAGAATGGTGGGGGCCAGCCTGGTGGTGTAGTGGTTAAGTTTGCGCACTCCACTTTGGCAGCCCGGGGTTTGCAGGTTTGGATCCCGGGCATGGACCTATGCACTGTTTGTCAAGCCATGCTGTGGCAGGCATCCCACATATAAAGTGAAGGAAGATGGGCAGGGATGTTAGCCCAGGGCCAATCTTCCTCAGCCAAAAGAGGAAGATTGGCAACAGATGTTAGCTCAGGGCTACTCTTCCTCACACACACACACAAAAATAGTAGAATGGTGGTTTCAGGGGGCTAGTGGGAAAGGGGAATGGGGAGTTGGTGTTTAATGAATTCAGAGCTTCAGTTGGGGAAGACGGAAAAGTTCTGGAGATGGATGGTGGTGATGGTTGCACAATAATGTGAATATACTTAATGCCACAGAACTGTGCACTTAAAAATGGTTAAAATAGTTATGTATATTTAACCACAATTTTAAAAAAAGTACAGGGGCCAGCCCGGTGGTGCAGCAGTTTAGTTCACGCTTTGGCAGCCCGGGGTTCACGGGTTCGGATCCCGGGCGCCCACTGATGCACTGCTTGTCAGCCATGCCATGGCGGCGTCCTATATAAAAATAGAGGAAGATGGGCACGGATGTTAGCCCAGGGCCAGTCTTCCTCAGCAAAAAGAGGAGGATTGGCAACAGATGTTAGCTCAGGGCTGGTCTTCCTCACACACACATACACACACAAAAGTACAATGTAATGTACAGCATAAGAAATATAGTTGACAATATTGTAATAACTTTGTATGATGACAGATGGTAACTAGTCTTATCAGGGTGATCATTTTGTAACATAAATAACTGTCGAATCACTATGTTGTACACCCGAAACTAACACAATATTTTATGTCAACTATACTTCAATAAAAAATTAAATAAAAAGAAGTGCAGTCCATGAGCTTTTGCATAGCTTCTGCAAGCTGTTCTATATCTTTCCGGCAAATTCCTTTTTTTTTATGGTTTATAATTCTTGCAACTAAAGGCTCTAACTAAGCATAAAGAGTTACCAAATGCCAAACCTGCAGGATATACCCAGGAAGGCAACCCCAATGTGTCAGGCATCTCTAATCCTTGAACTACAAAATTTAGTGAATTTTTCCCATCAGTTCCCCAATTAATGGGAGCAAAAACAGCTCCAAGCTGTCCAATATATATAAGCAGTGTGTGTGTGTATATATATATATATATACACACACACATATATATATATATACACACACACACATATAATATGCATACGTATATGCATATGTATAAAAGCTGTTCAATTTATATAAGCAGCTCAATACATATAAGCAGAGTGCTGAATGTCAAGACTCACCCAATTCTTCTCTCCAAGCCTTTCCCCAACACATACAAGAGATTCCCTTCCCAACTCCACCAGCGCGGCACCATGGTTCTGATCTGAATTGCATCTCCTAATCTGAATCTGCCACTCATCTTTTCTGAGGGCACAGGATCCTTCAGCTCCTCCCTAGGGTCTCCTCTGCAGCTCCTTCTTCTCCCTCTTCCTACGGAGGCAACAGCCCACTACAAGTGCAGATAATAAAAGAAGCTGAGAGGAAGTGGAAAGGCAAGAAATCCCAATAAGGCAGACTGTTATACTCTGTTCTCTGTGCTTATAGAAAGGCTTTTGACATTTGAGGGGTTAGCATCCTGTTTTATCTCTTCTCCAAAAACTAAAAAAGTCCACAAGTGGTAACACTTTTTCCCTTTGCTGAGATAAAATTTGATTTATGTACTTCATCCATTCTTTCAATCTAAAAATATCTGCTGAGGGAGCCGCCGGGTGGCGCAGCGGTTTAGTTCGTGCTTGGCAGCCCAGTGTTCGCGAGTTCGGATCCCGGGCGCCCGCCGACGCACTGCCTGTCAGCCATGCCGTGGCGGCGTCCCATATAAAGTAGAGGAAGATGGGCACGATGTTAGCCCAGGGCCAGTCTTCCTCAGCAAAAAGGGGAGGATTGGCGATGGATGTTAGCTCAGGGCTGGTCTTCCCCACAAAAAAATAAAAAATAAAAAAAAATAAAATAATAAAATTTTTTTTAATAAATAAATAAATTAAAATATCTGCTGAGCCTCTTTTACATGCCAGGCACTAGTGCAAGAGGCTGGCATTCAGTGATGAGCAAGACACAAGCCTGAACACAAAAAACTCGGACCAAGTGGGGAATGCAAACAAGTCAATGGGCAAATGCAACACAATAGTAATTCAACGTGATTCAAGCTGTGATGCAGTGGAGCGTAGGGTACCAGGGTGCTGGGGGAGGGCCTGGAGGTGAGCGTGCACTGGGTCCTTCAGCATGACGCACTTGGCTGGTGACTGGGCTCATCCTCTGCTCAGCCATCTGAAGATGGTCTTCCTGCACGGTTTTCATTGCTGAGATGCAAGAATTTTCATCATACATCTGAAATCACTCAGTATTTTCATTTACTCTTTACCATGTTTCAAGAGTAAAATTATTTGCTTTAGCACATAGATTCTCAACCTTAGTACTACTGACATTTAGGACTGTATAATTTTTTGTTGTGGGGGCTGCCCTGGGCAATTGTGGGATGTTTAGCAGCATCCCTGGCTTCTACCCACTAGACGCCAGTCACACTCCCTTCCCCGAGTTGGGATGACCAAAATGTTTCTTGACATTGCCCAATGTCCCCCGGGGGATAAAATCGCCCCCTGTTGAAAATCACCGCCTTTTTGTTACTCACAGATTTGAGGTGTCCTGAAGGCCTCTGAATGTTTCCCCTTTGAATGTCGAGGTTTGCTTCTCTCCTGAGTGGTCAATGGAGCCTTTGGTGAATTCCACCCTGCTGTGGCCATGCTCCAAGAAGCATAGTCAGTAGTGTTCAGGGATATGCAGGGAGTGAGCTAGGAGCACCACTGTCAAAAGCCTCAGTTATCAGCCTAAGGAGTGTACACTCAACCCATTAGGACATAGGTGGCCACTGAGTGTTTTGGAGCAGGCAAGCGATCAGAATCAGACTTCACAACAAAATTGTGGCAGCAGAGCATTCGGCAGATTAGAGGAATGACTGTTTGGAAGACAGGAGACTAATGGGCTCTTGGAGCAGGGCTGGCAACAAGCAACAGCACTCTGAACTAGGAGAGCGGCAGGGTAGACTGAAAGTAGAAGAAAGGCACAAGAGGCACCGAGGAGGTAGGCTCTGCTTAGGAACAGTGGAGTGGAGAGGCAAGGGAGAAAGCAAAGTCACAGTTAGCTCCCAGATGCTTGATCTCTTGGCTGAGAGGCAGTGGGAGGTCCGGGAAGGGCTCAGGGCCAGTCAGCTGGGCTGGGTCTGAACCACAGAAGAGTGGGAGGACAGCAGTCACCCCTGCGCTCAGTTTCTTCCTCTATAAATGGAGACAACGGCCACACAAACACTCTTGGGCAGATTAAATGAAATACCACATGTGACCCCAGCAAAGCACCTGGCATTTGGCGCTTCTCCCAAGAGGGCCACTGACAGAGACAGAAATCACAACAATTTGGGAAGGGAAATGGCAAGATCAGTTTTTTTTTAATTAAGATGTAATTCACATACTATAAAATTCATCCTTTTGAAGTGTACAGTTCACTGTTTTTCAGTATATTCACATGATTATACAACCATCACACTAACTCCAGAACATTTTCATCACCCCAAAAAGAAACTCCCTTGCCCATTAGCAGTCACTGTCCATTCTCCCCTCCCCCATCCAATGGCAACCACTCATCTACTTTGTCACTGTAGATTTCCCTCGACTTTCATACAAATGGAATCAAACAGTATATGGTCTTTTGTGACTGGCTTCTTTCACTTAGCATGTTTTCGAAGTTTTTCCATGCTGTAGCATGTATATGTACTTCATTCCTTTTTACTGCCAAATAATATTCCATTGTATGGATATAACACATTTTGTAATCCACTCATTAATTGATGGATATTTAAGTTGTTTCCACTCTATTATGAATAACACTGCTAAGAACATTTGCATGCAAGTCATTGTATAGGCATGTTTTCAACTCTCTTGTACATACCTAGGAGTGGAATTGCTAGATTATATGGTAACTTTAACTTTTTGAGGACCTGCCAGACTGTTTTCCAAAGCAGTGCCAGATCAGTTTTGAACCTGTGAGGCTGAGGTGTCAGAGTGGTGATCAGAATTCAAGCCCAGAGGAGCTGATCAGCTTGCAAGTGGATGACAGGCTAAGGAAGAAAAGTGAACCCCCTGGGAAAACCTCCTCCTTCATTTGTCTGTGCCTCAACCTCCTGAGGGGTCACATAGACTGTGTCACAGGACAGCTCTGAAAGTCAGATGATGGAATAAATGTAAAAATGCTTTGACAAAGCAGAAAGTGACAAAATCTTTTTCTAATTTCATAAGAATATCCAACTGTAGTATGTTTATTTCAATAATGCCAGCTTTGCACAAAGGGGGCAATGTAAAACGTGTGCTCAAGGACAGAAGAAGCGTGACTAGAACGTGGCATTTTCACAGAGCTTGCTGAGAACTGGAGACCAATGCAGCCATCTGCACCTTTGTGGAAGGAGCTCAGGAAAGAGCACAGACATTCACACAGCAGTTAGCTAAATGACAATACTTCTCCTAAAAAGTTAACAGCAGAATCTGCAAGTACCTCAAAATACAGTTTTTAAAAAGCCAGTAGTGTATTTAGGATAAACCACAATGCAAAAAAATACATATGTATCTTTAAGATTTTTTTGTAATTTCCCAATTTTCTATGATGATTACATATTTCTTTTATAATTATAAAAGTAACACAAGCAAAAGAGAAAAATATATAAAATGTATCCAAAAGCAATGGTATGGCATCTACATATTCCTCCAAGTGTCTCCATACCCCTATCATACCTCTGACTGAACACCAGGCAGTATCATCTATTCCCTTCTTCCAATGTGTAGGACACATATGAGGATTACAGTCAAAGTTCTTCTAGAGTCAGCTCAAAAAATGCTTGTGCCACGCCTATTTCCTTTTTTTTTGTTTTTCCTCAGTGAAGGTATTTTGGAAATATTCTTCTTTCCAGACTGTTTTCAGTTTACACAAAGGTTAGAGCTGCCTGATGACACAAGGCAGGCCGCAGCCCAATAACCCAGGTTTGGCCAGTTTTGTTCAACAAGATGAAGTCATGTCCTTGTCCTTTAAGGGCTGGATCGCAGGTAAGGCACGGAATGGCAACGCCACCCTCCCGGGTAGGACTCCTATTGTTTCCTACTAACACCCAGCTCCAGGACTGGTCCCAGGAAGACTAATGGCCATGCTTTGCTAGGCACAGTTGAAGAGGAGAACCCAGGTCCATCCCTGACCCTTTGTCCTTCCTCTTGGGGATCTGAAAGTTAACTTCTGGGTGCAAAGTGATGAAGTCTTAAAGTTTACTGAGTTTAGTCTTTTTTAACACTGATTACGGGTCTTTGTCTTAGTTGTGTCAGTTCTGGGTCTAATTAAACAGCTTCTTATTAAAGTAGAAGGGCCCAATACACTGACTCTGTCCCATAACAAGCCCTTAATGATTAAAACAATCTCGCAGTCTTTCCCCAGAAAGCAAAAACAAACACTCTGAAAAATACTCTGGCTTCACTTCAATTGTCAGGGTGAGCAAAAAGTTCATCAAGAGAAGGTTTGACAACAGGGACATGCAGAGGAAGCTGAAGGGGAGTCTTTTCTGACTTCTGAACTGGCAGGGCCAGCTGGTACATCCAGAAAGCAAGTCCAGCATTCTGTCACTGAAACACATGGCTGAAATGGATGAACGCAGAACTCTAGCCAGAGCAGATGGCTGTGGGTAAATGTTAATTAATATTAAATGACACCAGATGATCATAAGTAACTGATGTAAGGGACAGGGTAAATAAGAAAAAAAATGACAGAGGAAGTAACTAACAAGCCCAACTTTCTTGTCTGGGGATTCTACATATTTTCATAGGTTTACTTTCCTTCAGTCAAAAACCTTAAAAGTCTTGACAGTAAGTAAACGATTTCTATGGCAACAGGAGGAAGCAATATACATATATCCCATTTCTATGGGTCCCATAGACCTTGCTGAGACAGACCCGAACTGGAAAGGACACGGGCCTCTGGCTCCTCCCTCATCTTCTCCTCCCTGTCTTCCTCCATGTGCTCCCTTGATCGGTTGATTACTAGTATAGACCTCTCCACTTCTCTCCCCTCTCTCTCCCTCCCTCCAAGAGCTCCTCCAGTCACAGATTCAAACATCTATTCTATCTACCCTATCTAAAGGACTCTCGTCTCCAGTCTTAGGGTCCTAAATTCTAGTCCAAAAAGTACATCCACCTGTGCCACATCTAGCAGAGTAAACTCAACACTTGCAAAACTGACCTTCTCGTCCTCGCCCAGAAACTAACTCCAACTTTCCCATGTTTATTCCTTCAGAAGTTCAGGCACCTTTGACTCCTCTCAACTCCTCTTCCCTTGTCTCAGTCCATTCAGGCTAACAAAAATACCATAGACTGTGTGGCTTAAACAACAGAAATTTATTTACCATAGATCCAAGACTAAGACAATGACAGATTCAGTGTCTGGTAAGGGCCCACTTCTGGCTCATGAGCGGCCATCTTCTGGCTGTGTCCTCAACATGGCGGATGGGTGAGAGAGCTCTCTGGGTCCCTTTTACAAGGGCACTAATCCCATTCATGAGGGCTCCACCCTCATGATCTAATCACCTCCCACAGGCCCTACCTCCTAATACCATCCAACTGGAGACTGAGCTTCAACATACGAATTGTTGGGGGCACATAAACATTTGGTCCATAGCCTCCCTCTACCCCCCAACTCCAGTCAGTCAGCAAGTTTACTCAATTTTTTCTTTGCAGTATACTTCATCTGCACCTTACCCAGTCATGCCCATCACCAGCTACCCAAGCTGACCCTTATAACCTCAAAGATAGCAAGAGCTTCCTCACAGGTCTCCCTGTTTCAGGTCTCTCCACATTGGTAACGTGACAGAGCCAGGATTCAAAACTATGGCTGTCTGACACCAAAGCTGCCCCCTCCCCTCTTCAAAAAAACACCTATAGTCCTCCACTGCCTATTATTCAAAATTCAAACTCCCTAACCTCTTAGTTCAGGCTTTTCTAAATCTAACAATATGACCTTGCCAGATTGTCCCCTTCATTCAAATAGGTGACATCTCTATCCCCATTAAATGTCTGATACATTTCTGCTTTGGTTTCAATTATTCTGCCCACCCAAAATGACCTTCTCCTAGTTCCATGCTTATCTAAATCCCACCTCTTTCGCAAACCAGTTCAAATTATACCTCCTACATTCCTATAGCAATTATTCACAAGTTATCTAGCTATTAAGTACTGTTATTATGACATTTTGTCTATATTGTCTTGAATGTTAACTCATAGCAGGGAATCCTCATAGATTGCTGATGGGAAAACAGGTTGGCAGTTTCTTAGAAAGCTAAACATAAAATTAGCATTTTTACCACAGACTTCTAGGTATCTATCCAAAAGAAATGGAAATATCCATTCACACAGACTTGCAAGAGAATGTGCATAGCAGAATTAATTGCTAATAGTCCAAAAGTAGAAACTTAAATCTTCATCATTTGATGAATAGATAAAACATGGAGGGGCCCGCCTGGTGGCACAGCGGTTTAGTTCTCACTTTGGCAGCCCGGGGTTCACGGGTTCGGATCCCAGGCGCCCGCCGACGCGCTGCTCGTCAGCCATGCCATGGTGGCGTCCCATATAAAGTAGAGGAAGATGGGCATGGATGTTAGCCCAGGGCCAGTCTTCCTCAGCAAAAAGAGGAGGATTGGCAACGGATGTTAGCTCTAGTGCTGGTCTTCCTCACAAAAAAAAAAAATTCAAAACATGGAATATCCATACAATGGAATCCCACTCTGGAATAAAAAGGAACAAACTACTAACATGGATAAACCTCAAAAACATTATGCTAAGTGAAAAGACACAATAAACTATATCCTGTATGACACCATTTATATAAAATATCCAGAAAGGGCAAATTTATAGAGACAGAAAGTAGATTTAGTGGTTGCTTGGGGCTGGGAGTGGAAACAGGGATCTTTGGGGAGATAACAATGTTCTAAAACTGATTTATGACGATTGTTGCACCACTTGGTAAATTAAGTCACTGAATTGTACACTTGCCAAGAGTCAATTTTATATGTAAAATGTACTTCAATAAAGCTATTAAAAATTTTTTAATCATAGTAGGTGCTCAAATATTAGTTGAGTATTTAATCTCTTACCTGTTTATATCTTTTCTCACCACCCTCTCCTCTGCAACTAGACCCTAAGCATCTTGAGAACACAGACCGTCACCCACTTATATTTTAAGCTAATTTTTAATACAAACTGCACCTAACCCAAAGCTATACATACACCGTGTTCATAACTATTTGTGGATTTGATTATTGCCTTGTCAGGCTACGGTGTGACACCATCAAGAGCATCAAGGAAGAAATAGTGTATGCGGACGTGGAAGAGAATAACTGCATACAACTCGCAGCTTCTCCACGCCATAGCTATGAACTCAGGGCAAGTTAACTGCCCTCTCTAAGCCTATTCCCAGGTTTAAAATGGGGAAAACAGTGGTAGCGATCTCACAGGGTTGTGATGAGGATGAAATGAGATGGTCTGGATAACAGGTTTGTCTCAGTGCTTGGAACACGTTAAAAGCTCATTGAATGTTGGCTTAAAACATGCATACGCAAACCCAACCACAAACGCACATGCACCAGAGAAATCTCTTTCAACCAGGAAACAACCTTTGACAACAGAGGGGACAACTACAGATCGATCCACCCTCTTCTTGTCATCCACCAGGCAAGAGTGGCCCTCGGACACCTTTTCTCCCTCCCAAGCCCAATGAAGTTTGTGTGTGACCAGAAATACTACTAATCATTTAACAAAGTAACTAAACATTACCCTCAACATTCAACATTTAGTTCATCTGACTCTCCATCTTCTGACTTTCATCCTACAAGGTGGGATTTCACTTCCTGCCCCCCTTGGTGTGTAGCAGGGCCACATGTCCAGTTCTAACCAACGAACAACGAAAGTAATGTCACTTCCAAACCAGAGCATGTGTTTGGGCAAGACCCTCCACAGTTCTTTCCCTCTCCTGGAGCAACTAGCAATGGTTCAGTTGGTGGAACTCTGTCAGCTAGATGAGGACATACATGGAGCAGATCCCCCAGCTAACCTGCAATGGACAGGGAGTGTGAGTGAGAAATAAACCTTGTTCTATGCCTATGAGTTTTGGGGATTGTTACCACAGCATAACCTAGCCTCACCTGACAAAAGTCTCAAGGCTCTCAGGGCTGCTGTACTTTAGCTCTTTTAAATTATGTATTTTAAATCTTTCACCCAAAAACACCTTCTGAAGACTCATTATTTCCCTGGCTTCTGTGACAAACCCTCTCCCTGTTCCATCAACCTAACCCTTTCTCCCTTTCCTCATGGATTCTACTTCCTCCACCTAACTCACTAAACCCTGCTGTTAACCAGGGTTTCATCCTCAGCTCATTACTATTCTCATTCTACATGCCCTCCAGGGAAATCGTACCCACTCTCCTGATTTATCTACCATATATATGCTTAAGCTACCCAAAGCTCACCCCAGGCTGGCTCCCAGCTTCCCTCATGGCCAAAGTCCTGCTAGACATCTCCACCTGGCTGCTCCACAGGCATCATAAATCCAACACATCCAAGAGCAAATGCATTATCTGCCCCAGGCCCTTCCAGACACACATTTCCACCTACAACCCCTACCTTGGTTAACAGCACTAAACCCACTTGGTCACCCAAACCAGAAACCTGACTATTAAGCTAAACTCCTCCCTCTCCCTCATCCCATCCTCACCCAACCAACCAGTCTGGTCAATTTCTCCTCCCTTAAATGTTTGTTACTGCTGTGTGGGGAAAGGGGAGATTATTTTTATTTGTTTAATGCTTATTACAGTGAATACTAAGAAAACAGGGTCAGGGAAAGTCTTATTTTGGTGTCAGACATGACAACGATGCTCTACGTGAGGAGAATAGTTTAGTCCAGACCAAGAAACAAGCAAGCTATAATTTCTGAGTACACAATTAGGAAACTATGCCAGTAGCAACCTGCATATCATCTCATCTCTTTAGCTACTTGTTTAAGTAAAGATCTCAAAACACTGCCAAAGAAGCTTTCCTTCTTTATTAAATTCTCTTAAGCATTACTCATATTATTGTTCAAGTTTAAGACATGGCAAATATTATGAACTGTTCATGAAGTTCTCTCCTTCTTCTTGTAAATAAATCTAGAAAGAAAGCATCCATTAATTCATCTCTACTTTCTCTAACCTGCTTGATTTTCAAAAATTGAAAAAACTAATTCTGGTATACTAAAACCAGAGCCAAGGCTTCTCAACATCTTCAGTTAAAATACTTGTAAGTTTTCAATCAAGGTAAATCACACAAATGTTACCTGCACTTTACAGTATAGAACTCTGAGTGGTTGGTGTCCTTTGATTGTTTGAACTGTTATATAGCACTATGTGTTTATCACCCCTGGTCTTCTTTAGCCTCAAAAAACGTTCAGAACTTATTCTCCATATAGAAGAGTTTTCCTGGCAGCATATTAAGTTACCAAAAGACCAAAAAAAAAAAAAAAAACTTTTTTATTGCTTTACAATAAGCCAGCAACAAACACAACTGAATTATAAACATGACGCTTCTAAATTCTCAAATGGAGTTTAAGACCAGAATGTGTTTCTCTACTTAAAATGCATTTGTTAAAACTGAAATCCACAACTTCTGCCAAGAACTTTAATATTCTCAAGCAGAATCAATACAAAGAAAACTATTATCAAACTTACTGCATATGTCTGATCATGTAATTAAAAGCCTTTTATGCCCAATCCAGGCAGTGTTATTTGTACACATTTTAGATGACCACCCTAGGCACTTTAAACACCTTTTTTCTTTCTATAAACTCTTCTGCAGAAAGAGCTGTCAAGAAAATTGTTCTAAAATCCAACAGTGCATAGCAATTTATGCCTCATTTCTACTTCTTTCCTCATGATGGAAAATTTGATCAGTCCTTAACTCGGCCTGCTAACAGCTCTGACGGCAATGCAAATATCCTACTGTACCAACAGCAAGCCCAAACTGGCACTAGGCATGAGAGGGTGACACTTTTAATACTTCATATTATTCTGGAAACGCTAGCACACGCCGTTCAGTGAGCTCCAAAAAACTGTGGATTAAGTCACCATTTTAATAATTTCAATTCAACAGCAAAAGCTACATGGCAAATATTCTTACTACTACCTGAAAATGGGGAGGGCAAGGAGGGTGACAACAAGATTTACATGACTTGCCCCAAACTGTAAATCTAAAACCTAACTGTTGGGATAGCCAACAACAACCTGAAACAGCTCCCTCTAAAAAACATTACCAAATCAGCTGATTTTTTTTTTTTAATCCAAGGTTTTCTTTCTTCCAGACCAAGCACAGCATTTTTCTCTCAGAACGTACCAGTCAGGGTATTGCTAATTAACTTGACTGGGTGGCTTTATACTCCCAGACCAAACGGTCTAGCTGACTGCGAGGAAAAAGATTTCATAGCTTAGAATTCTATCATATGCAGTGTTAGTTGAAGATATGTGTGAAAATAATTTTTAATTGCTACAATAGCAGAATGTTAAGGCAACATCAGAAAACAGAGGTGTTTAAAACACTAAGCCCTACTCCCCACTTGGTAAATAGAGCCAAATGATAAGATATTACTCAATCCTTTATACAAAAGCTTCTCAAAATAATCTGTTGAACTTGACTTTGCAATTTAATCTTTTACATTTTGATGGCAGTGAGAGAGAACTCTGGGGCTATAACTCCCTTGCAAAAAATTTCAACATCTGATTTACTCACAAGGCTTAAAATAAGGAAGGAAAATATAAAATACATTGTCCTTTGCTTGGAAACCAACCTTTTTAATTACCTATTTTTATACTGTATCCAGGCTATACCTGGGTATGGATGGCTAATTTGAATATAGAAAACATCAAGGATCACTTCTGGAAGAATCACAAACAAGACAATAAACTTCGCAGCAAACAGCATCAAGGTAAGCAAGAAAAGGACTTTACACCAAGAGACTGACATTTACATTTTCTGACAGAACTAAAATACACTGAATTACAGAGCAAATTCACTGAAATAACAAAGAAAACTCTGTCCTTGTAAAGGCTATTCTTTTACCCCCCCCAAAAAAGTGTTTCCATTCTGATACTTACACCACACAACTGGTTAAGAAAATAAAGCGCGTGGTGTGTAGCAACAGGGGCTTCCTAACTACCGTGAGAGGCAGCACTCACCCTCACTGGCAACCACTGAGGTCAGCAGGGCCGACCACGGGAGAGCCGCCTATTTCTCTACACAAGCTGCTGCCGTCTCCTTATTGAAGCCCCGGATGGAGAGATCATAGACCACCTCCTCTACTTTCTTCACATCATACTTCAAGCCGTCATAGCGCTTCCTCAGGGAGTCGTTTTTCAGGTTGAGAAGGCGGAAACCGGAATCCAGCTCATTGATGAAGGTGGAGATGTGAAGGGGCCGGGAGTAGTCTCCAGCAGTCACACTGTTGACTGACAGCCTTGACTACCCAAGGGAAGAGAAGCAGGGGCACGCGTCACAACATGGCTCCTCCTCAGCACGTCCTCCACATCACAACTACAAGACCCTCAGGCCACACAACTTTCCCATACTGTCCTTGACAATTACATTTTTGACAACTGCGTAATATTACTTACCAACTTTGTTAACAACTTAAGAAATCATTTCCCTTTTGTTGGAGTCTCTGTAATCTACAATTTTTCATAAATTTAAATAAAACTATATGAACACCTTTATAACAGCTTTTTTCTCCCTTAGAATTATTTTTATAGGACAACTTTTCAGGGAAGTGATTAAAGGAATAAAAACAAGAAAAATTCATACAGCTATATAGTTAAATTGACCTCCAAAACAACTACATGAGTTAACAGTTACCAGGAATACGTCTTGCCACTGCTTTGAAAGAAAGAGGTATTATCATCCTCTAAAAATCCACATATTATTAAGGATGCACAGCTACCTCATCATTTGAATTGGCATTTCTCCGATGACCAGCAAACCTAACGCATACAATGCAGTCAGTGACTACCTGGTAACCAACAGATGGCTTACAAAAAAATTAGACTTCCTGAATTTCTGAACCCATTTAAAAAAAATGACAGCAAAGTGGGAAGGTCAAAAAGCAAATTCCAAATTACTAAGCTTCTTACCAGTTCGCTAGCAAGAATCAGAACTCCTGAGAGATAATCTTCTACATCCAGATGAAATCCTTTCTCTCGATCTGGCTCAACTAAAAAATACACCAAAGTAAAGATAAGGTCAGAATGTGGATACAATTTAAGCTTAAGAATATAAAAAATAAATATAGAGAGACACACACATATATAGTGGGGGATCAGAATTGGCCACCTCAAGACGTGTCTCTTTACCTTGATTATTTTCACTGAAGGAGACTTTGACCTTCCCTGCCCCCACTAACTGTCTGAAGGGATTTGGGATGGAAGGCCCGTCCTGGGGATGGCTGTCACCGTGAATAACTCTGGGTATCAACAGACTAGGAGGGTCTTTGCTGGGCCCATTCTTACCAAAGTTCTGTTTACCAGACATTTACATTTGTAAGGAAAATCTCCATTTGTAAAGATATCTCAGGGCGGCCCGGTGGCGCAGCGGTTTAGTTCGCGCTTGGCAGCCCAGGGTTCGGGAGTCCGGATCCTGGGAGTCCGCGGACGCACTGCCTGTCAGCCACGCCGTGGCGGCGTCCCATATAAAGCAGAGGAAGATGGGCACGGATGTTAGCCCAGGGCCAGTCTTCCTCGGCAAAAAGGGGAGGATTGGCAACGGATGTTAGCTCAGGGCTGGTCTTCCTCACAAAAAAAAAAAAAAAAAAAGATATCTCCCTCTCTGTACCAGGAAGAAGGGAGGATAACTTTATCTCTAGAAACTCTTATCAGGGCTGAAGGCGGAAGACTTAAATCTGCATACTTGTTTACTGTGCTTTTCTTGCAATCCCCCATAGCTGACATCCCCAACCCCCAATATCCTTTGTCTATTTAAGAGGAGAACCTCTGCCATTCTGCTGAGAGAAACTCAGTTTCCCTGGCCTCTCCCATGTATACATGTTATAAAGCTTTGTTTCATTTGCTCCTGCTATTCGGTCTCATGTCAATTTAATGTGTAGCCCAGCCAGAAAGGACCCAGAGTGGGGAGAGGATACTCTTTGTGCCCTTCAACACACACACACACACACACACACACACACACACACACACACACACACACAATTTCTAAGTAAGTGAAAAAAGGGTGAATTTTTAAAACTGTCTTTTTAACGTGTTCATACTCTTGGCAACTAGACCTCACTGTGGATTTTTTGAGCTCTTAAACCTAATTTTCTCTTCCATTCTTCTCTCAAAAAGTAATACCATCAAAAATGGTATCTAGTTATGTCAAAGAATATCTTTGGTTTTAAAAAATGCAGGCCTGAAGCATTTAAGGGAGAAGTAATGATATCTGTAACTGACTTTCAAACGCTTCACCCATGCACACACACAAAGTGAGGAGACTAAGTAGTTGAGGCAAAATGTTAACAAGTGGTGAGTCTAAGCGGGGTGTAAACAGGTGTTCACTGTACTATTCTTTCAACTTCTCTTCAGCCTTGAAATTTTTAAAAACTAAATTTTAAAAACCAAAAGAAACACCCAAGTACAAAGAACAAGCCTCTACATATTTTCAGTTTTTGTGTTTCCAAGTAACTGGTTTTCCATTTAGTTCTTATTTGTTTTAATAAATAGAAAGTACAAGCAACAGCCCCTCCCACCAAAAATTAAGCAACCATGCCCAATTCTGCAGATCAACACTAATGAATTCACTTACTGCCAAGAATTTCTGTAACCGCTTCTCGAGTCACTAGTGTTTCTGATTCCAAGTACACAACAAACGCTGCCAAGAAGACCAAGCGCTGCAACACAAACCTCCAGTGCTCGTGAAACCTGCACGAATATAAGCACAGTTAGGCGGAGGGACTGGGGCCTTAAAAAAGACAAGTTTAGTACAGTCATGTTCAAACCTTTCAGAAATGGATTCCTTTTCAATATGTGAAACCTCAATATAAAACATGTAAGAGCAATGTGACATTTAAATACATTAGACAGACTGAGTATCAATTTTGCAAGTTCAAATTTGTAACAATCACCTTTTATAAGTTTAACAAATGAGAAGCATGATCCACTTCTGGTGAATACAAAAACTTACAACTGAAGGTTAGGGATGACAAGAGCAACTGCACTTTAGGAGTTTAATCAAGAAAAATCATGATACTGTTGAGAAAGAAGTGGCAACTGAAGACTGATGAGAACTGCAACTGTCCATCAGCCTCCACACCTAACTTACGCCTACATTTTGATCTGAGTGCAGGGTATCATGAAAATCCTGTTTCATACATATAAGAACAACTACCATTTGCATTCACTAAAGACACAGACTTAAAATCTCAGCAAACCACAGTTAAACTGAACTAGAAGCCTGAAAAAGGAACAGGAAATTTTAAAACCCCTAGATATTTACTCTATGCCTCCTAATTTTCATATGTAACAAAATATTCAAAAATTTTTTCAACACAATGCAGATCAAACAATACCTTCTGAGGGCCAAATCAGCCAGAGGGCAGCCTGTGTGTGACCTCCAAACTACAGGGTCTCTAAAGACCCTGCCAATTCTATTGTCCTACATCTCTATGCTTCATTTACTACCTTTCAGCAGGGGGTCAGCAAACTTTTCCTGTGAAGGGCCAGACAGTAAATATTTTAGGTTTTGTGGGTCACTTTCAGTCTCTGCCACATATTCTTATTTGGGTGTTTTGTTTTGTTTTTTAACAACCCTTTAGAATATAACAGCAATTCTTAGCTTCTGGAGGCAGCAGGCTACAAATAGTAGCCAACTTCTGCCTTAAAGAACCTTGTGAGGTTATACTATCCACTCTCTACATACATGTCCTAACTATTTACTTCCCACATATGTGTCTTAAAAGAACAACTTTTTCAGTGAGAAAACAAACATAAGTAAAAACTGTTCTCATTTACCATATTTCATCAATACTCAGATGAATTTTTTCCAGTTTAATATCTGTGAAATCAGGGTGCATTTTACAATCTACATGTTTCACAATTATGACTGGCAACAATTTTTCTTCCCTAGTGGTACATAAAATAATGGTGTTATCTTAAAATTAATGGTGGTGTAGATCCAATGAGATGTGGCACAAAATATTAGCTAAATATGTTACCTGTCAGTGAAATTCAAGCTTTGAGGGAAAACTCAACTCCATATACATACTGTCATAATCCCATAACCTTAATAGCATAGATACGGTTCACCCAATTTCACAAATAACTTGACTACACTAAAAAGATATTCTCTATATTGACCTTCATACAACTGATATTTCCTTAATTACTTTTTCATTGCAAAAATTGTTCCTTAAAAAAATTTTGAAAGTAAAAGGAGGGAAAAAAATAAAATCACCAATTTTGTCACCATGAAAATACCACCACTATTAACAGTTTGATTAGTTTTCTTTCTGTTGTTTCTTCTATACACGGGGATTGCTACCTAGTTCGAAGTAATCATTCAGTACACATAATTTTTCTCCTACCTTTTTTTCATTTAACATTATAAAATAATGCTACTTTTCTTACAAACCTGTAATACTGTTCAGCAGGGAACTTGGTCTTCAAAGATGTTAGATGTGTTTTCACTGTACAAAAATGTTCTCGAGCTTTCAAACACCTCTTTGGAACTGATCACAAAAAGATAATCAAACACAATACTGAAAGACTTACCAAATTTTAAATACAGTTCTTGCTTAATAATCTACACAGCTTACCTAGAAATAAATCAACTTTTTTTAAAATTTCATGACCAAATGTAGGGTTATGCATCTCTGCTTTTCAACCTGGCTTTCAAAATTTTATCTCTCGTTTCCCTATTGATTAACCAATAACAAAAAATAAACAAAAACCTGCTGAAAGGGAATATGGTAGGAAACATGTTGGCAGGCTGTCATAAATAACCTCGTCCGTAAGGGGCTATGCACCAGCTGCTTTTCCTAGTCAGTCCTCAGACAATGCCCAAAACTGGACTGCTTCTAGCTCCTGTATTTGGTCAAAAAGAAGCTTTATCAATTATTCTCGATCAGTCTGACCAACTCTATATCATTGAGAGAAATGACTTGCCTCTGACACCTGTAAATTACATGACCATAGCATTCTCTCTCTTAAAAATATACTCAGCTCTTTCAGTTGTGCTGGCTACATCTTACAACAGAGGTTTCATGTCTAAACTTACCATATTTTGATCTCCATTTAAGGGGCTGACTGTAAACACACTGAGAACATTTTACACTGGCTATTTCATACCTACAAATGGATATTAAACTGTATTCCAAGACTGAAAGGTTGGGTTTTAAAAAAAAAGAGCCAAGTAAAAGTTGTTAGATACACAAGAGAGCTACGAAACTACTACAATTATCAGTAGAACTGCATCACAATAGAAAACATTCCTATTCAAACCATACTATGTGAAAGTGGAAAATCAACCAAAACACACAGAATTCTGTAAACCTACAAAACGACCAACTCACTTCTAGAAATTTTTACGCACCATAAAGCATGAGAGACATTTTTTCATAATAAAATGATACAAACATAAAATATCTTCTGGATGGAAATTAACTTTTAAATGAGATTGATAAATTGGACAAAAACCTTCAAAATCAAAATAAAGAACTTACTGTCCTGAAACCCAGCACCCTGATGGACCCCTTGCAGTAGAGTTAAAATCTCTCGAGCTGTTTGTTCTAAACTCTGTACAACTTTTCGGATTTCCTAAAGAATTAAAAATCAAAATATCAGATAGATTCAACATTTTATCATAGTCTTAAACCAAATATACTAAACACCATATTTGATCTGTAACACTTTCACATACATTCAAACGCTAACAATCTTTTACTGGTACAGAAAAGTACTGGTACAGAAAATATCCAGGTCTGAATCCTAACTTTTTCACTTAGCTCCTCTCTAAGACCATCAGGAAGTCACTAAAAAGCCTTAGATTCCTCACGAAGCCCTCACAGGATAATCGCCACCCACTCACCCCAAATATCCCATTGGAACACTATAAACATTAAAGGAGATGAGGTATCTGAATGTAATTTATAATTTTGAAGAATGAAATGCAATACAAAAGTTGGGCATTTTTCATTCATTTATTTTACAAATAGTCAACCAGCATATTTATATGCTAGGCATTGGGTAAATACTGGAGAACCAAGCAGAGAACCCCTTCCTTCTTGCAGTTAAGAGTATAATTGGGGGACAGACGTTTAAAAAATAAGAATCACACAAATTTTTTTAAATGTTAATGCGCTACTAAAAAACATGACAGAAAAAAAGATCATTTAGGCTGTGGCGTCAAGGAGATAAATACGGGATAACCTGGAAGAGTGGAAAGAAGCGAATTCCGGAAAAAGCAAACAGTACATGCAAACGTCTTGAGGCAGGGAAGTATTTGAGGAACTAGAGAAATGAAAGGCAGGTAAACTAAACATGAAATACAACGAAAGACGGGGAAAATGAGACGGATGGATGGGTGGCATGGATGGATGGAGACGGGTGGGAGGGAGGGAAGGACACCTGTGGGCCACAACAGAGTCTAGATTTTTATCGTATGTAGAATGAGAAGTGACAGGAGAGATTTAAAGAGAAATCACACGTGCTTTTAAAACACCAACAACGAACCCATGAAATGCGTGTTGTCTGAGTCCCAAGTGCTAACTGAGCCTTCGGCCTAAAAATATCTAAAAAGGAGGAAAACTGACACTCAAAAGAGGTAGGTGATGCTGAGAAGCCGAGACCCGAACACAGGGAACCAGGACAGGGCAGCAGACTGGGGGGTGGGGAAAGGGACGGGCCCTAAGCCCAAACGACAGGGGCATTAACCCACCCCCGGAGGCTTCCCCACCGCTCGAGATCGAGCGACGGAGGGGGGCCGGGCGATGTGGCCCAGCTAGGCAAGGGAAGGGAAAGGGGATGGGAGAGAGGAGGCTCACCTCTCGGATGTCCTGCTCGGCAGCCAAAAAGCCCTGCAGCTCCACGAAGATCTCGCTCACAGACATGGCGCCGGCTTCACAACAGTGAGCCAGTGCGGCGAGGGCGACCAGCGGAAAGCGTTCCAGACACAACCAGCGCACACACTCACAGCGCCCGCCGCCGCCGCGTCCACCCGGCCCTTCGCTACGGCCGTCGCTGGGGTCCTCCAAGGCCCGCGGCGCACAGGAGGCCGGGCTGTCCGCTGCGATGCCTGAGGCGCCGCCCTGTGTCCGAGGCCGGGAAGCGCGCCCAGGGGGCAGGGCAGGGGAAGTAGGCGGAGCTTCCGTCTGGTGCTCTTCGGACAGGCATCGCCAGAAACAGCCCGCAAAGGGGTCCTCGGAGCACGTGGTTCTGAAGGAAGCGGGGGTGGGTTTGGAGGTGGTGGGAGCAAGCGCGACTGTTAGCTTGTAAGACATTTGTTTTATAAGACAGCAGGTGGAGGTAAAAAAATGCTTAAATACTGGAAAGTATACACGAAAAGCTGGGTGCAGAAAAATGTAGAGAGATTGCAATCTTCGTGTAAAAACGGAAAAAAACGATGCATTCGTATTTGCAAAAAATACAACGGAAAATAAAAGTAGGTGGTACCGTGTGACTAGGGGATAGATTAGGAGCGAAATTTTTCTGTACGTACTTTTTTTATTTCAACTTCTCTATATGATTGTATTACTTATTTTTTAAATTATATGAATTTTTTTTAGCGTGTACGGTTGGAAGTTTCTCTTCCACTCAAATAACATTTCCTTCTCCCAATCCCGCTTTACTAAGGCAAGCGCTGTAACGATTTCTTGTTTGTCCTGGCCGACTTATTCCATACATCTGCCCTACAAGTACAAATGTGTATGTGTGTGTGGGATGCGCTCTCCAAACGAATGAAAGTGATTATTTATACCAACCAAATGATAATTTGTGCCAGACGTTATTCTAAAATTTTATATGAAGGATCGTATTTTACCTTCATTATAGCTTTGTAAAGTTGATACTATTGTTAAGTGAAGTAATTATGGTAACAGATTGACTTGCCTAAGGTCATATGCAGCTACTAAGTGGTGAAGCTGGGCTCCAAATGCTTTGTTTTAATCACTATATTGTTATCATCTGTCTAGCACGATAATATTCGCAAGGGACTTTAAATACCTTATCTAACTTGACTCCCTACAGCCCTATGATGTGATAGGCTAGAAAAGCTCAGTTTTAGCAACTTGCTCAAACACAAGATTTTTTTTGCCTGTGTACTTCTGACATCAGGTACTATTTTGTGGTCTAAAATTTTAGGCAGTAGAACCTCATAAGTCACAAAAAAAGGATGAGAATAGCAATAGGAGCTCATTTTTATTGACAGTATCTGCCAAACATGTTCTTAGCACCACTTTTTGTGTATTAACTGACTTCATACAAACCCAAATTCATTTTTCAAATCCTGCAACATGTCTCTCCATGCCAACTCAAAACAAAGATTGTGACTTTTAAAATTCTAGCAGAAGCAGGAGTCTGCCAAATCACTTTTTTCTGAAAATCTAAGGTGGTTTTTAAGCATCCCCTAGGAGTATCTTTTCTCATTTGTTAAGTTAGAATTATTAATACCTCTCTCTAAAAGTTAGGAGGATTATCAATAATGTGCACAAAAGACTAGTTTCTGTCCCTGAGTTTGACTATTCTAGGTACTGCATATGAGTGGAATCAAACAATATTTGTCTTTTTGTAACTGGCTTACTTCACTTAGCATAATGACCTCTTATCTTGTAGCATATGACAGGATTTCCTTTTTTCAAAGCTATGTAATATCCCATTTTATATATATATACCACATTTTGCTTACCTATTCATCCGTCAGCGGACGTTTGGGTTGTTTCCACCTTTTAGCTATTGTGAATGCTGCTGCTATAAACATGGGTGTACAGATATCTGCTCAAGTCACTGCTTTCAATTCTTTTGGGTATACAACCTGAAGTGGAAATATGATATTATGTTCAATATTTTGAGGAACCTCATTACTGTTCTATTAGCTCTTTTTTAACAGCTATTTCCATTCCACTCTCCCACAAGAATTTTAACCTAACATGAAAATATTTATTGTTTAAAATCTTTTGATTATCCATCATAATCCCCTACAAAAATTAATATAAATTAAAATGTAAATTTCTATTATCATAAGGTTCTAGATATTAAAATTGCTTCGAGATTATCATTCAACAGTAATACACAGTTGATTAAAACATAAATATATTATAAATTTTATAAATGTTAAACAAGAAAAGTGAAGTTTTAATGGAAATGATCTCTAAATGAGATGGATGGGGCTCTGTTCTTTCTTCTTCCAATTAGTTCATGTACTTGTGGGTGAGTATTCTATTTTTTTGATAGATAGCTAGAGAGCTGAGAAATTTCATTCACAGTAATTGCCCCTGGAGAAGCCTTACCCATACTCTTTACAAGAGGCAGTGTGGAGCCTAGCAAACTCTCAGTGGAGAGTCCTAGCCAACATCCTTACTGTATCAGTTAATACCACTGGTGCCTCAGCCTCCTACCCAGCACCAGCCAGACTTCAGCACTGCCTTCATCATGCTCCTTACAGCACCTGCAACCCAGTTCCTATAGCCCCCACCCAACTCAGAGGCTCTGGCTTCCCCAACAGCTGCCCAGAGGGACTGGGTACATAACCTAAAAGTGTGTGAGATTAATGCTCCATGGGGCACTTTGACTGGTGAAAGGCAGAATGTGCTTAGGAGCCCATAGACAAATTCCTTGCCCTGCCTCTTCCTAACAGACTGTTCTAAGAAACAGGAGCTCTTAACAGTCTCTCTAGAAATGCAGAAGAAATGCCCCATGTAACTGAGCAACCAACCAGGTCACTTATGAGACGGGGGCCAGTGTAATAATGCACTGTCTTGTATTTGCTTTCTGGCCTTTGCTACCTCATTTCCCTTTGTCCCTCACTCTCAATGACCTGGAATTCACCCACCCACTCACCCATCCAAATAAAATGTTAGCACCTAATCTTTGTTTTAGACTTTGTCTTCTTGAGAATTCAGACTAAGATATTCATAAGGTTAAGTAGAAGAGAATGGAAGGAGTTCTCTTATGGCAATTTCACTCAGTATCTTAAACTCCTTGCAGGATATTGGCCAAAAATAACAGTGATTTATCTCCAAAATCGTTTTTAATGATTAGTGGTGGACATTTCATATAGGCGTTCTATCAATGCTTTCGAAAGCAAAGAATTAGATACCAACATGGGGCCGCCTGGTGGCGCAGTGGTTTAGTCTGCGCTTGGCAGCCCAGGGTTTGCAGGTTCAGATCCCAGGCGCCCGCCGATGCACTGCTTGTCAGCCACGCTGTGGCGGCGTCCCATATAAAGTAGATGAAGATGGGCACGGATGTTAGCCCAGGGCCAGTCTTCCTCAGCAAAAAGAGGAGGATTGATGACAGACGTTAGCTCGGGGCTGGTCTTCCTCAAAAAAAAAAAAGAAAAAAGAATTAGATACCAACATACCAAAAACAACTTACAAAAAGTTGTGTTATCAGCCATTAGATTATCCACTTTCCCAACACCTATACCAATATTTCAAATTGTTTGTTTGTCTGGTGACCTAAAAGTTGAAGCACCCAATGCAATGCACCAAGCAGTGCATCACAGTAAGATTTGAATGTGTGAGAAATTTTACCTTGTTTTGTAAATTGGAAGAAAGAAAGTCTACAGCTCAGGTAAATCTGGGAGAAAATGGGACTTGTTTCACATGCACCCAAGTCATTGGCTAAGCAGCTGTTCCTGCCCATCCCCCTCAGCCTCTCCTTGGCTGTCTGCTAGCTTCATGATGGTCATACCTTGAATCCCCAAATTAGTCTTATCCTTGTTAGTGCTGGCCTCACTGAGTGGCTGACATGGGAAAGTTCCACACTTTCCTTTATGATCTAATCCCTTAATTGCATTTAACTACACCAACATGAGGCTTTGCATAACAACTTTCAGGTGCTGAGAATCCATGGACAACCAAAGAAATTGCAGAGCAGAAGAAAAACTTAAAATTGCACTATTCCCACCATCCAAAAGAAAGCAAAATAAAACAGGCAAAATGTTAATCTTTAACATCCTTTTGCTTTCAGTCTGCCTATATCATTATATTTGAAGTGAGTTTCTTGCAGACAGTATATAGTTGGGTCATGTTTTTAACTCACCAATCTCTATCTTTCAATTGCTATATTTAGACCATTTACATTTAATGTAATTATTGATATGTTAGTGCTTAAGTCTGCCATTTCTTTTTCTGTATGTCCTCTACTTTTCATTTCTCTGTTTTATTTTTTCTGCCTTCCTGTGAATATTTTCTATAATTCCTTTTTATTTATAATGTTTTTTAATGTACCTCATTGCATAGCTTTCTCAAGTGGTTGCTCTAAGTATTGCATTATAAATACATAACTTATTGCTGTCTACTGGTGTCATCATTCTACCATTCAAGTGAGGTATAGAAATCTTACTTCCCTATCTCCCTCTACCCTCCCCCATTTATAACTGTTAAATATTTCCTCTATATAGTTATAACCACATCAGTGTTATATGATTTTGCTTCAACAAACAAAATTCAGAAAACTCAAGAGAAGGAAAGTCTGTTGAATTTATCCTTATTTTGCTTACTATGTTCTTTCTTCCCTCCTGATGTTCCAAGTTTCCTTCTTTTATCCTTTCTTTTCTATTTAGAGAAATTTATCACCTTTCTTTTAGGGTAGATCTGCTGGCAACAAATCCCCATAGTTTTCTTTCATCTGAAATGTCTTGATTCCCCCTTTATTCCTGAAGTATATTTTCACTGGGTATAGGATTCTGGGTTGACAGTTCTTCTCTTTCAGGCTTTGAAAAGTATTGTGCCACTTCTTTCATGGTTTCTGATGAGAAGTTTTCTGTCATTCTAATTGTTTTTCCCCTACAGGTAAAGTATCTTTTTCCCTCTGGCTGCTTTCAAGATGTTTTTCTTTAATTTTCAGAAGTTTAATTATAATGTGTCTTGTCATGGATTTATTTGAGTTTATTCTGTTTGAGATTTTCTCACCTTCTTAAATCTGCAGGTTTATGTCTCTTGCCAAATTTTAGGAGTTTTTGACATTATTCACTTAAGTACTTCTTCAGCCCTGCCTTCTTGCTCCTTTCCTTCTGGGACTTCAATGACAATAATGTTAGATCTTTTGTTATACTCTCACAGGTTCCTGAGGCTCTGTTCTTTTTTTTATAGTCTGTTTTCTATCTGTTCAAATTTGTAATTTTTATTTTTCTATCTTCCAGTTCATTGATTCTTACCTCTGTTTTCTCCATTCTGCCCAACTGCTCAGCTTTTTATTTTTTGATATTGTATTTTCAATTCTAAAATTTCTCTTTGGTTCTTTTTATATTTTCTATTTTATTGCTAAAACTTTCTTTTTCTTTCCTGAGACTTACTATTTCTTTCATTCACTTCAAGTGTGTTCATAATTGCTCATTGAAGAATTTTTATCATGGCTGCTTTCAATCTTTTTCAGATAATTCTAACATCTCTATCATCTTGGCAGTGACATCTATTGATTATCTTTTTCATTCAGTTGAGATCTTCCTGGTTCTTGGTATGACAAGTAATATTCTATTGAAACCTGAACATTTTTATATTATGTTGTGAGACTCTGGATCTTATTTAAACCCTCTGTTTTAACTAGCTTCCTCTAAAACTGCCCCAGCAGGGGAAGGGGGATACTGCCTTGTTACTGCCAGATGGGGGTGGAAGGCCAGGTTCCCCACTTAGCCTACACTGACACCCAAGAGTAGGGGCTCCTCATTTTTGCTGGATGGGAGTGGAAGTCCAGTCTCCTCACAGGGTCTCCACTGACACTGCCATTACCAGTAACTGTCACTTAATATCAGCTGACAGGGATGAATGTCCTGGCTCCTTACTTGACCTTCTCTGATGTCGTCATGGTGGCAGGGTGCCTCGTTGAACCTCCTGAGGTTGGAAGTCCAAGCTCCCCACTCAGACTCTGCTGGCATAGGCGGGAATGGGGCCACAGTTTGTTCTGTGGTGTTTGCCTGGAGTAGAACCATTATTGTCTAAAAGTTTCTGTCTCACTAAGCTGCCCTTTTCTTGGTCCTTTGTCTACAGGGAACAGGCTTTTGTTGGGACTTGTTTTTTGTCCGTACCTGTTGGCATTTCTGGGCTGCCGGCTTCTTCAGCTAAAAGTCTGAGATAAAATAGTATTAATAATAATAATAAATAAAAGTCTGAAATATATTAGGCACAAAGAAAATAGATGGAAGTCACCACCATGTCATTTCTCAGGTTGCAAAATCCCTAGCTGGTCTACCTCCTCTCCACTTCTCAGAGTCTTCTTATGTATGTTTTATATATATCACAGTTTTAGTTGCACTTAGTGGGAAGTATAGGGAAAAGTGTGTTTACTCCACCTTTCCAGAAACAGAAGTCTCCCAGGAGGCTTTTTTCATAGAAATTGACAAATGTCAGGAATTCTGAAAACCAGGTTCTGCCCCAGGCAGGGCCATAGTGGACATTTAACCAAGAGAACAATGAAATTGAAGGGAATTGACAGACACTCAGCCCTCCACTCAGAAGTCACTGAACATGCAAAGTGGCAACTAAGAAAGAGTTCCTGACTTTGCAGGAGTTTAACCCGCCCTCTACTGGGGTCACTGACTGTGTTTAACATGCAGCCCTGCTGATTGGGAGAAGGCCCTGGCACTCATCCTTCTCAAGGGAGCAGCACCTGGAAGATTTGATAATACAATCTGGGGCACTGCTATTCAGAATGAGAATCTTCAGGGATATTAGATGGTAGATGGAGCTCTGCTTACAGTGGCAAGATGTTGGACAACTGGAGCTCCTCCATAATTGTGGGGTTGGTCCCTGGACCATGGGGTACCTGGCCTTTTCCAACTCAACAAATGGCTCAATCTCATTGACAGTGAGTCTGTAGGTTGGCTGATCTTGGCTGGGCTGAGCAGCAATTCTGCTCTTGGCATCAGCTGAACTGGACTGAGTTGAGCTGGACAACTTTGCTGTTCTTGGCAGGGTTTGCTTGTGTGACTTGGGGTCGGCTAGGGTTTGGTTGATGTAGGCTGGTCCCAGCAAGTGTCTGGCTGTATCCCACTTCTCTCCCTTCCTCCTCCTGGGAACAGCAGGAAAGCCCAACAGTGGATTCCCATGGCAATTGCAGAGGCAAGCCACCAGAGAACAATTACCCAATTTGCTGTATGGAGAATAAGTTGGAGGGGCAAGAGTGGGTGGGGAGAGATCAGTTAGTGGGTTATTGCTGTACTTTCAGAGAGAAATGGTGGTGGCTTCAACTCGGGTGGTGACAGTGGATGAGTCTGGGTGCTCCCTAAGACGTGTATCTGACCAGCCTTTAAGCCAGTGGAGGCCATGGATGGAGAGGTACGAATTAAGGAAAGGCACACTCTTTGGGCAGCCCAGTCCCTCGAGCACCAGGCCTGGTGGTGGAGCAGAGCACTGGCTGGACTTCAGCCTCCTCATCCCCTGGGCCAACAACTTTGTGCAGGGCACAGGTGGCACAGGCCTCCTTGTTTCTATCACTGCACTCAGGTCGGAGCCCCCGAGACCAGCACTCAGGAAGTGTCTGAATGCAGTGGCAAGACCCACAGAGTGTTCAGGGAATAGGATGCACTTCAAGATCATACTAAAAGTTTCCAAACTGAGAAAGCCTCCTTCCATCAGAACAGTCAGTCAGAAAGGGAGAGGCAGCAGCTCCAGCAAGGCCTTCCTGAACCTCCTCAACAAAAAGAAATATATTTTCACCAAATATCCAAGTTAGAGCAAATTTCCCATGAAAAGATAGAGATAGCTGCTTTCCAAGACAGATAGGAAGATCAGTCATATGTATAGAGATCTGGACACTTGTAAAAGACAAGACAAAATCTCTCCAGAAAAATCGGGCTGAATCACTGGCTTCTATCCAAGCCACCTTATTTCCCTGAGAGAAAAGCTCATGATAACATTTTGAGAGCTGTATTGACTGAGAGAGACCTCAATATTGTATATATCAGACAAAAAAGTATTGACAAAGAATGTCAATATTTCAAAAAATATCCTTGTGTCCCGGATGTTCCAAATGAGACGGTTGGCGGAGGCCCAAGGAGACATCCCAGAGAACCCCTGGACGACGAGGTTCCTGAGGAAATGGCATCCACAGACTCTGATGGCACCAGGATCCAGGTCCCAGTGCCCCAGGACCAGATGCCCTCAATCTGAGGTCAGAACTACAGGAGCAGGGTCCCTCCATCAGGCCACCCCCACCCTGGCACAGCAGGACCACCACAAGAGCAGGACAGAGCAGGTGCTGGTGCTCCTCACACTGGCCACTCGCCCCGGCGGGGTCCTCCACGTTCTCGTCAGAGGTCAGGGGTTCCCGAGAGTCCCGAGGGCAGTTCTTGAGATGAGGACCCTCTGTCCTTCCCCCCATTCCAGAAAGAGAGGAAGAACCTCCCCAGGAGCCCTCTCCACCGAGAGTCTTTGCAGGCCCATCACATCCTCCCCTGGCAACTAGCACTGGATTTGGTCTTCTGTCCACACAATCTGAAAACTGAAGTGAGCCACCTTCCGGCTTGATCTTCCCTTGTAGCGTCCACTTCTGAAGACCCAGAACCACAGCAAGATGATTTTTCTTCTCCACTAAAGTAATTGTGATTTTTTTCTTTTAGTTTTGTTGCTGTTAGTTAAGTGATTATACAGTGGCTCAAATGGAAACGTGATAAAATTCTAATTCATAGGATAATGTTTTATAACTGTAGATTATTTATACATGAATCTTACAAGTTCATTGCTTCCATTTTATTTTATTTGTAAGTAGTGTAATTACAGTATTTTTGAAGTTGCTAACAAATTCACTAAAATAATCCAGAAACACTGCAATCATTTCTTGTCTCCTAAAATAATTTTTTTCTCATTTGGTTTTATTGCTTTTGTTCAAGTGATTATACAACAGCTCAAATAGAAACATCATAGGATTATAACTCTTAGGATCTGTTTTATAAATTTACATTTTAGAAATGTTCATCTCATTAGTAAATTGTTTCCATCTTATTTATTTCTACTAGTGAAAGCATAGTATTCTTATTGCTACTTAGCAAGTCTCTTCTACCAATCCAGAAACACAGCATTTTTTGGTCTCTCTTCTAGGGTAACTTTGAATTTCTCTCACTTAGTTTCACTGCTCTAGTTAAGCAATTATATACTTGCTCAGAAAAATTATAATTCCTAAGATTGTGTTTTATAAATGCAGTTTATTTAGAAGTGCATTTCCTGAGTCATTGTTTCCTTTCCTTCCCTTTCCAGACAGTGTGAGGGTTGGATTTCAGTCGTTGCCATTTACCAATCCCTATAACGTGTACAGTGGTAGGAGTCTTGCCACTGGGGACGTGTGAAACTCAAAGTCCATTTCTATAGACCATGGGCTAAACCGCTGTAGTGAGAAGACCAATATGTTTCAGAATATATTTTTTTAAAGCCCTCTGATAGCTCTCATTGTGGTTAGGTGAAATCCAGCCCCCTCTTGGTGGTCCCCAAGGTCCTGCCTGGGCGCCTCCGCCTCGCCCACCGCCTGTGCTCTCTGTGCTCCTGTCGCTCAGGCACACTGAGCTCCTCCCTGCTCTGCCACACACGTCCCTCAGCCCCAAACGCTCTTCCCTACCCTGTGTCTAACTCTTGCTCAACCCCAAGTCTTAAATGTCATGTCTTTGGAGAAACTCTCACTGACCTCCCACTCAAAATCATTCCTCCTGTTCCTCTTTTGCATCCTACCTTGCACCTTGCCATTCATGTCACTTATTTCAACATGCAATCATACAATCTTTCCTGTGATTATTTGTTGATGGTGAACGGCCATCCACAGCTCCCTTTTGTTCATTTTCTGTATCCAGTGCTTTTCAGGCAGAGCGTTGTGGGTGCTTAAGGCACTTGGAGGGACAATCTTCCTTGTGCGGTTCACTAGTCAAGTTATGCCCTGATGACAATGCTCAGCAAACCTCCTCCCCATCTCAGGGCTCAGAGCAAACGATCTCCCACTCACCGTTCTGGCTCTGCCGGGTTTGGCTGGACTCCGGTCTAAGGTCCACTCCCCTCTCTCGCGCCTGCTTCTCATTCAAGGGCCCAGGCGGAGGGAGCAGTGGCTACCTGGGAATGTTCTTCTCGTGGTGCATGGCACAAGAGAGTGAGGAGAACGGGATTCTTCTTCACACCTCCATCCACAAGTGGCACAGTCTCATATCTTCCCACACTCCTCTGGTCAAAGCAAATCATATGGCTGAAAGTCAGTGGGTGGGGAGCTCGGCTTCACTGACGGGAAGGCACAGCAAAGGGGGAAAGGAAGAATAAATGGTGGACAAAGAATGTGATGAAAACTGTCCCACCCAGTGCAGGATGTTTGGTGTAACAGCCGGTGCTAATGTCAGTAGCACCTCCAAGTCTGTGTGGAAATCCCAGATGCCTCCAACTTTTCCAAATGCTCCTCAAGGGGCTGAATTACCCCCTACCCCACCCCACTGAGAACCTTTCTCAATGCCTGGCAGACGCTCAGTAGACATGGTGAATGAATCAACTTTGCCAAATTGCCCTCCAGTACAGTAACAGTTTACACACTGTTTTAATGTGCAAATGTCTTTTAAGCACTAACAATCCGATCAGGGAGTCAGGGAACCTCACTTAACTTTTCAATTTATATTTGAATGATTTTTTATGTATATTGAAATTCCTTTCGAGAATTCTGTTTTTTACACATCTTTCTATTAAAGTTTTCATCTTTCTCTTATCCATTTCTAATAAACTTTATCACTTAAAAATTAACATTTTCTCACTTTTTTACCATTTTAAAATAATTTTTGAAATGCAGACATTGTTAATATGATTTTGTCAAATGAACATGCCACGTTTATTAACCCAGTCAGTCCCTTTTCATAGGCTATTTTGGTTGGTTCCAATTCTTTCTATTATAAACAGCACTGTGATGAAAGTCTTTGTAAGCCCTTATCAGGATTTAAGATCATTTCCTTTGATAGGTCCTATTTTTAAAGTTCTTGACATATTTTGTCAAATCACTATGCAGGCAGGTTGAACTAATTTCTACTCCCCTCCCCACTAGGGCCTGAAGGAGCCAACTTGACTGCACTCTCCTCAGTGTGGATGTTAACACTGCAGACATCCTGGGCTAACTTAAGGCAGAAATTATACCTCATTTAATAGCATGGAAGACTATGTAATGAGTGGTGCACTTCTGCAAGCTTCCTTGGAAGGCAAGAGAGGGTGGAAACAGAAGACTGGCTGGGAGTTGCGCCCTGCAGTCTGAGAACAGGAGAAAGGGGTGAGGGAGTCAGAAGGAAGAGGGAGAAAAGGGAGATGGGCCTCGGGCTGTGCCTCATGTGTACCCACAGGATTTTAATTTATAGAGGTGACTGAGTGACAACCAGGGAGACCAGTGCCATTGAAAAAAGAACTTACTACTTACATTTCTCAAGAGGACAGGGCACACCATGTCATGCAGGGCCACACAGGGAAGCACCAGATTTGGTCAGGAGGCAGAAGCAGGAGTGAAGGACAGCCTAAGTCAGAGCCTTTATTGGGTTTCTGAGGGGAAGGCAAGGCAGGGCAGGGTCACAGCTTAGGATTGGCCAGTTTGAGTAACTCTGGTGGGCTCTGGGCTGGGAATATTGCCTGGTGTGTGCAAGTTAGATAAGGGGGTGGCATAGGAAAGGGGTGCTCCAGGCTGAGCCCTTTGCTGCCCCTTAGAATGGGCTAGCCCTAGGAGGAACAGTCTCTCCCCAGCCAGCAAGCTGTTTGAGGTGTCAAAACATAAAATACAGAGAATGAAAAGCATGACTAATACAGACTAGGAAGAGGGTGCCACGATGTGACTGCAGACCCCACAGGACCCAGTACACTGTGACCCACACCCCATAGTGAAGGGCAGGAGAGGATACAGGGATGGAGGAAGGAGGTGGTGAGTTAGCCCAGCAGTCTTCAGAAGGAATCGGGACCTCTGGGCACCCCTCACTCTCCTCACCACCAACCCCAGGTGTCCACCCAGCTTTGCCCAGGTCACACTTGAGGTCTGGATTTAGGGCTGTACATGATATTAACCTGGCACAAAACAGGATGTAGGCAGAGATGACAGTCACTCACAAGGACAGAGGAAGGAAATTTCCCACACTGCTTCAGGATATGTGCCCCTGAATGGTCTGCAGGCAGAATTTTCAGTTTGTCCGGTGACATTTATTGAGGCCGCACTTTTGAGGCTAGTGACACAGGTGAGAGTTTCTCCCCACTTCTTCCCCCAGAATTGCCCCTTTCAGGCCCATCCCCAAAACGCCTGTGACTGAGCAAGGGGCAGCTGGGCAGGGCTGAGCAGGCTGACTCATAGCTGGGCCCAGTAACCAGTGTGGCATGTTGAATGACCCTCTAGGCACCAGGCAGAGTGGTGGGAAGGGAGGAGAACAGAGAAGGGGGAAGGTGGGCATGGCTGAGCAGGCACCTTGGCCCCTCCCAATGCCCACCTGGGTCCCTTCTCCTGCCAGCCCTCAGCCCCACCCCACAGAGCCCTCTCCTTCTAAGGCACAGCTCCCTACACAGCACACCATGCCTCACCCTGCTGCTTGCCCAGCTCTGCCAACCACCCCACTTCATATCCCACCCACCAGCCCTCACCATGCTGGGCCACCAGCAGGTGCTCCAGACCGTAGGTGGTGAGAATGGCACCACAGGAAAGATAAGCCACCATTCCGTCCCAGCAGAGGAGTGGCATGGGAGGTCAGTGGAAAGGAAGGGAAAGACCTGCAGTGAGCACACTCAACAGTCCACTCAGGGGTGTGTGGCAGTGCCCAGAGGCAGTGTGGTTATTACAATAACTGGGGTGCCACTGGCATTGAATGCCAGGAGATGGAGTACCAGGGTGGTGTGCACAGGACAGTCCAGCTCAGTGAAGAACTGTCCCACCCAAGGTGTCAATAGACTCTCCCTCTCCATGCCAAAACAGAAAGGGAAGCAGGGAGGGAAGCAGAAAAGCGAGGAAGGAAAGAGGAAGAAGCAGGAAGAGGAAAAGATAAGGAAGGACAAACACACAAGGCCCCAGCCTGTCACCTGGGCATGAGGAAGGCCAGTTGCCAATCTGATCATTAGTAGTGTTGCTGCTGCCACTAAGGATTGAAGACTGCCCCTGAGGAGACCATGACAATCGTCCCACCCAAACCCTTTTGCATGGATGATAAAATGGAGGCCGGCCCGGAGAGAGGGAGGATCTGACCCAGGCACGTGGCCTGGCGGTAATGGATGTCTGGACTCTGACCAGGATGCCACATCAACTCCTGTGACCACCTGCCCAGGTCCCACAGTGACCCTTGGGCCCTGAGCAGCAGGGGCCCAGCAGAATGAGACGTTACCCAGCAAGGCCAGAGCGAACATCAGTGGGAATACCTATTAACTGAGAGCAACTGAGCAGGCTCAGAGCGGCAGTTGGAAGCAGGTCCCATCTGGGCTGTGGTGAGGATCTGGGACCTGAGACCCTGTCCCCAGTTAAGGGCTGACTTCTGTGGTCTGGTGAAGGGCCAAGGAGAGGGCGGCCTGGCATCCTTCTGTAAACGTCCAGGAGCCCCTCCCGCACTTGACCCTAACAGGCAGCTCCCAACAGCCAGGACAGGCCCAGGACCAGTGTCTTCCTCAGAAAACCCCTTCAGGAGTCACCTGTCATGGTGCTATATTCGTTTCCTAGGGCTGCCATCACAAATCACCACAAACTGGGGGCTTGAGACAACAGAAAGTTACTCTCACAGTTCTGGAGACTAGAAATCCAAACTCAAGATGTCGGCAGGGCCGTCTCCTCTCTGAAGGCTCTAGGGAAGGATCCTTCTTGACCTCTTCCCAGCTTCTGGGGGTTGCCAGCAATCCTTGGGGTTCCTTAGCTTGCAACTGTCTCTCTCCCATCTCTGCCTTCATTGTCACTGTAGCGTTCTCCGTGTGTGTGTGTGTGTGTGTGTGTGTGTGTCTGTGTATCCAAATTTCCTTGTTTTTATAAGGAGACTAGTCATTGGACTAGGGCCCACTCTACTCCAGCATGACCTCATCTTAACTTGATTACATCTGCAAAGACCCTGTTTCCATGACAGGTGCTGGGGTTAAGATTTGAACACATATTTTGGGGAGACACAATTCAACCCAGGACCGTGATCAATTCCCTAATCTCTACTCTTGCTACTTGAAGTGTGGCCCACGGAGTATCTGCCTCACCTGACAGCTTGTTAGAAACGCAGAACCTGGGGCCCTACCCCAGAGCTAGGAATCAGAACTGGCCTTGTAACAAGACCCGCAGGCAATCCACATGCTCATTCAGTTTTGAGAAGCCTTGGGTCACCACCCACCTGGGGGATGTCAGGAGAAGCCAGGAATTCACGGAGGTGGTTGGGAAAACTGGAGAGAGGATCTCCCAGGAGAGAACTGTCACTTTGCTGTCTTCCCTTCTCTGCTCCTCCCTTGCCCTCTCCTCCCCTTAGGAGCTATGAGATATGTCAAGTTTCACCCTTGAGAAAGAGGGGAGTGTTCACACACACACACACACCTGCAAGGGAGGGGCCTTTAGGGAACCAAGAAGTCATTGTGTGTCCTCTGGAATTTGGGGGATACAGGGATCAGTAACTGACCCATAATCAAACATCTAACTTTGACCAGCCGGGAGGCTTACCCTGCAGCAATGCAAAGACGAAAAGCATCTCCTACAACTGAGACAACAAAAGATGTGGCCCTTACCAAAGGATCAGCTTAGAAAGGCCCTTCCAAGAGGAGCACCTGGACACACAGCTGACCTCAGCAGCCAGGCGGAACCACAGGCAGGCAGTCTGAGTCAGGAGCAGCCAAGCAAGGGAATACTTCAAAAGTGTGCTTGGAAGAGCCAGCAACCCAGGATGCGCCCCATGTGAAGCTCCCCAGCCACATGGCAGCTGCCAGTCAAGGAGCCCCTTCCTGCTGCTTCCTTCTCAATGCTGGAGAAGCCAAAAACAGAAACTGGGGTGCAGGGGAGAAGGTGGAGCCACAGAGACAACGTCGACTGCGACTCCTTGAGAGATTTCTCACCTGAGACAGGTCTGAGCTGGGGGAGAGGAGACATTTGATATTAGATTTTGAACACCTGGAAAATGCTTCTATATGCTGATATCTGAGGAGTTCTCCCCAAGATTTCATCCAGCGGGGAGCAGGAATAAGCCCATGAAAAGGAGCAGTCCTGAGAAAGAATAAAATTGCTCTCTGCTTGCACTCTCCTGAAAATCCAGCTTGTTCATGAAAACGCAGTCGTAAGAGAGCGTTTAATAGGAAGAGCTGACCTCAGCTACAGGGTCACAGAGGGCTTCCCTGATGGGTGACAGTTGAGCTGAGCTCAGGGATGACTCCGGTGAGGGAGGCAAAGGGAGGCAAGTGCCTCCCAGAGGAAGCCGACTGGCCCTCACTGTACAATCCCTCCCACCCACTCTACCCTACAGTTACCATCTGCTCTTCCCACACGTACACCTGGGCACCAGCCAAACTCAGCCCTCATTGGTTCCAGAACACCTGCCACCACCATCCCCCAGCCCAGCTCTGCTTGGACTATTGCTCTCGCCTCATCTCCCTGCTTCCTCTGCTATCCACCTTCCACCCTTACTAGAGTACTATTTGAAAGGTACACACAGCCACAGCCTTGCATAAAACCCTCACATCCCCTTGCATTTACAATAAAACCCAAGCTTTACGCCTTGACACAGAGCCCTAGAGCTCCAGCCTGCCCCCTTGCCCCCCTCCCCTCACAAGGTGGGCTCCAATCACACTGGCCAATTCCTTCTTTCCAGCCCTAAGGATGAAACCAGCAAACAGTTAGCCATTGATGATTAAGTAGCTAGAAACTAAAGGTTTTTTTCCTTTTTGCAATTACTGGTGATAGCTTTTAGCTGTTTACCCACCTATTGTTATCTGTGCTGTTTAGGCAATATGCTATCTGACTCCCACCAGGTTCCTATAGATAACATCTCCCTGGTGCCTGGGTCACCATAGTAATGGGTGTTTGAGCTGTTTGTCAGGAATTAGAACCCCTTGTCCACTCCAGGGCGGTTGTGACCACCAACCCATAAACTGGGCCTGCATAGATGTCCAATAAACAGCCTTTTGACATCAAAAGGCTAAAAACTCCCCCCTCAGATCATGCTACCACCACCATTTTGTGAACATGCGTCCTATGAGGAGCCATGAAGTCTGACTACGCTTGTGCAGATCATCAATTACCTCACCTCTCCTCACCTCCAATCATCTATCTCCACACTCCAGACCACCTTGCCCCCAACCCCATAAATATCCCTGAGTCCCCATTATCAGAAAGACAGATTTGAGACTTGCTCTCCCTTTCCTCACTTGGCTGCCTTATGATTAAACCCTCTCTCTGCTGCAATCTGACCGTCTGCGCATTTGGCTTTCTGGGCAAGGGGCAAAAACGGACCTGGTTGGCAATAAGGACACTGTACATGTTCTCTCTCTTACCTGCATGGTGGGCTTCCAGGTCTTCACACATGGCTCCTTCCAGCCTTCAGGTTTCAGGTCGATGGCCACCTCCTCCAGGAGGCCCTCCTTGATCACCAGTGTGCCTCCTCTCCCCACCCCCGCTGTTACGTTTCTCATTACACCAATCCCACCCTCAAACGTCCTTTATCCACCCACTCCCCCAACCCCCATCTATAAGTTCCCTAAGGGTAGCAACACAGGGACACACAGTAAGGGCTCAAAAACGAGTCAGTGAAAGAAGGAAAATAAAAAAGAATTAAGGAATGGCTAGCAAGACTTCAAAAGCACGGGTATTGCTCGGGATTTATTTTTTTACCCCGCCCCTTGAAATTGGCCGCAAGTAGGCGTGAACAAGTTACCTACCGCCATTTTAGGCAGGTGGCAGCGCGAGAGCGAGGCCAAGCGGCGTCCCGCCAGCAGAGGGCGCCTGAGCTCTCCCGGAACGCCCCGCCCCGCGCCCCACGCTCCGCCCCGCGCCCCACGCTCCGCCCCGTGCCTCGTCCTCACTTCCGCTTTGGAGGAGTTGAGGGCTCCGCACTTCCGGACGCGCCGCGTGGAGCTAGTGGGCTTCGGCGTTGGCAGCATGGCGGTGTTTGCCGGCCCCGCCAAGACCCTCCTGTCCCTGAACCCACAAGAGGACGCCAAGTTTCAGAAGGAGGTGGCGCAGGTTCGCCGGCGCGCAGCCCAGGTGAGCGGCCGCCGCGGGCCGGGCAGCGAGGGGAGGCGGCGGGCCGGCGTGGGCCCCGGGGACGCGCGGGCCCGGTGCCATCCCCTCCGGCGCGGAGCCCTCCCCTCGCCCTGCTGCCCCCGGGATCGCCCCGGGTGGGCGCCGACCGCGAGCTTGTAGGCCGAGCCCCCGAGACGAGGAGGTGACGCTGCTCGGGAAATGGGGGTGGGGTGTGGCCGCGGAAGCCTTAGGGTCCTCACGGGGACGTAAGGGGCGGTGTTGGGGGGACGAGAGGGGAAGGAGCCCGCTGTTGGGAAGGGCTCTCTCGTTCCACCGGTTAGCCCCGGATTAGAGCGCTTACGCGTCCGCCGTGCCCCCGAATTCAGAGAGTTTGTATGTCTGGTTGGTGGTTTGGGAGTTCTTAAAAGACGGTGTTTGCCAAGTTCCATTTGCTGATTAAGGTCTCTAACATCAAGTTACGTTTGCTTTGATGTTTAGAGGAAAATACACGTTTGAAAACTTGAAAGTTTTAGTCATAGAAGGCAAGGGCATGATGACAGATGCTGAAAGGCTAGTCGGCGTTGTGAGGATGAACAAAAGTCCCGAGATTGTTCGGTTAGGTGGGTGCGAGTAAACGGCGATCTGCATACAGAATTGAGGGTACATTTATGTGGGTTCTACGGCCTGAACATTTAAAACAGTGTGTTCAAAGACTTACTTGCTTATCCGTTGATTCAACGTATAGTTATCGAGCATGAACATTGTGCTGGGTGCTGGGACACAGGCTGAGGACACAGGCTCTGACGGTTGTCCTCGTGGGGAGATAGACATTAAACAGCTAATTCTTTAGTTACTGCTCTGCTAAGTAGAAATACAGGGTAGGCTCTTGATTTCTCGTCTTGAGAGCTGGGGGCGGAGAGTTGCAAGTTTTGTTGCAATAAGATTTTTTTATTTAAAAAGTATTTATCTGGTTTTTATGTTTTCAGCGACAGGAGAAAAAAAAACTCACTCCTGGAGTAATCTATGTGGGCCACCTACCTCCAGCGCTTTACGAAACCCAGATCCGAGCTTATTTCTCACAGTTTGGCACTGTTACAAGGTTCAGACTGTCCAGAAGTAAAAGGGTAAGATTTTTGTGTTGAATTTAGATTGTTTTTCTTTTTGAAAGGATATCATCCTTGATGGTTGACAGCATGTCCACATATTATTGCTTATCAGGCTCCCCTCCAGAAAGGGGCGGTGGATGAGGTTTAAAACCTGAAACAACCACAAAAGCAAAATCAGTGTTACTGTAAATGCTTGTTTTACTATTTAAAAAAAAGTGATTGCCCTAAATCCTCAAATTAAGTTGACAATCCTAGTAAATGAATCATTTATCCTGTGGCTGCTAAAGTGGGCGTACATGAACTTCAGTTTGAGGAGCAGGTTTCATACATCTTCTTGTATTAGTGTCTGGTGTCGGCACCCCTGTAATGGCAAAGTTGTGTATAGTGAATAGTTAACGATAAGTGCACTGAAGCCAGATTACCTAGGTTTGAGGCCTGGCCCCACAGGTGCCTAGTTGTATGACCCTGGACAAATTATATAAACTCTGCATATGCTTCAGGTTTCTGATTTGTAAAATAGTAAAATATTACTGATCTCTTAGGAGTATCTAATGAAAGATGAAACACGAGATAATGAATGTCAGATTCTTAGAACAATGCCTGATACACACAGTATACACTGTAAATGTTATTGTCGTACCATCCCTATTCTAATAATAAAAGCTGAAGTAGTTTGTTTCAATAAAAGAGGAGCAGCCCACTTTATTTTCTTCCTGCACACGTGCACTTTTATTGGTTGTAACCATAGACCTCTCATTGTTGGAATCTCTGGGGGTTTTGTGATAGAATTTTTCCACATTTCCCACTTGAGTTATAACAGATCAAAGTTAAATCTTATATTTGATTTGGCATGTGAGGGGATAAGGTATGTGTCCGTCATCTGCTAGTTGTCATAAAACCACAGGTATTAAGTTTGTCAAAGCAACCTGTCAACATTTAAGGGAATTTTAAATTTAAAGTGCCCTGGTATTTCTTCCATCCTAAGCAAAATAACGTATTTTCTCTGTGTTCCTCCTCCTTGTTTTCCATTTGCTTATTTGTAATCGTTTCTTATTAGGTGGGTGAGATATTTCAAACCTCCTAAAGTCCAGTAGAGGATGATTTAGTGACCATTCAGGTGTCTGCTGTTCACCTTTACCAAATGTCAACTTGATTTCATATTTCCTCCAGATCTTTGTTCTTTAAGAACTAGATTATAGGTGGACTTGAGGCCCCTTTTGTACCCTTACCCAATCCTCTGCACCTTCTCCCCATGCCCAGGGAAGTACCCTTCGTGAATTCAGTGTTTTTCATTGCTTTGTGTGTTTTTACATCTTTACTACATGTTCATGTATCAATATACATCATATAGTGTTGTTTTAAATGTGTATTAATTATATATTTTATCATTCTACAACTTAATTTTTTCATTTAACAATCTTTCTTTTTTTTTTTTTTTTTTAAGGAAGATTGGCCCTGAGCTAACATCTGTTGCCAATCTTCCTCTTTTTTTCCTTTCTTCTCCCCAAAGCCCCAGTACTTAGTTGTATATCCTAGTTTAGGCCATTCTAGTTCTTTGTGGGACGCCACCACAGCATGACTTAATGAGTAGTGCGTCATCCCCTGCGCCCGGGATCCAAACCAGCAAACCCTGGGCTGCTCAAGTGGAGCATGTAAACTTAACCGCTGCACCACTGGGCTGGCCCCTCATTCAACAATCTGTTTTGGGCTTTATTGCTAGAACTCTCGTACATTCATTGTCACTGCTGTGTCCTTTGCTTGAATATACTAAAGTTTATCCACCTTCCTATTGAACATGAGGGTTCTGTTGTTGTTGTTGTTTTTTTTACAATTTTTACTCTTATAGGTGAAGCTGCTGGGAATGTTCTTTGTGCGGGTGTAAGCAAGTTTCTCTAGAATAATATTTTTCAGACTTTTGACCCACGAGAAATAAGTTACAGCACAAGTCAGCACACATATACATGTATGTAAATATAACTGAAATAAAAGTCATATGAGATAATATTTAACCTTTTGGTTTGGTTTTTTAAAAATATCTGTCTGACCTACTAAATTGATTTTGTTTTCCTCTAAAAGGTCAGACGCTGAGTTTGAAAAATACTGCTTTACAGCTTATCCTCAGAATTACTGAGTGTAAAATGGTCATGTTTTGTATCTGCCTTATTAGTGAGGTTAGTATCATTAGGTGTTTATTGGCCGTTGGAGTTCCCTCTTCTGTGAATTGCCAATTCATGTCTTTTGCCCTTTCTTATTGTTGTCTTTTCAAAAACTTTTTTTCCCTGCCCTTTGTGGGACATTATTTTGTCAATGTTTTCCCATATTTCAGTGTAGTCATTGTTCCCCCGCCCTCCCCCACCAGCTTTGTATTTTGAAAATGTTCAAGTCTACAGAGAAGTAAAAGAACAGTGTAATGAACATGCCTACCCCTCACTTGGATTCATCCATTATCAGCATCCTGACAATTAGCTTCATTTCTCTCCATATCTATAAAAACATATACACTTTTTAAACCTTTTGAGGAAAGTTGCAGTCATGATACTTTCTAAATACTTCATGATAAATCTACCAAGAATAAGGGCATTCTCCTACATAACCACAATGTAATGGTCTATACAATGTACTGTTTATCTTTACTTATCCCTAATAGTTCCAAAAATGTCTTCAGCTATTGTTTTCCCTACCTGTTCTGGAATCCAATCAAAGTTCATGCATTTATTAGGTTGTTACAGCTCTTCAGCTTATCGGAGAACATTCTCCTTGTCTGCTTGTTGTGTTTTCTTGACATTGGCTTTTTGGGAGAGTTTGGGCCAGTTGTCTTGTAGAAAGCCTGCTCCTTGAGGAGATGCACTAAGATTTACTATTTCCAGCATTGTTATATAGTAAAGCTACCACCTTTCTACTCGCCCCAATTTTGACTATTTGCTTGGTATTTCCAACATCTTTCTGGAATTACTAAATAAAGGTTTTTGGGGTTTTGTTACTGTTTTGGGGCACATGGTATGTATTTTCAAATTACTTTTCAAAAGGTTTGTATGTGTTTATAGTGTGGTGAGTTAGATTGGATTTCACACTGTCTCTCTCCTGCACTTCACCATCTTTCCCCTCCCTATCAAGAGTTGGGATTGTAAAAGGGTTTTCAAATATTTAAATTTTTACCAGAATCCTCCCGTTGCAGGTAACTAATCTGAGGCTCAGAGTTGTGGACATGTCCAAGTTGTGCGTTAGTGGTACAGCTAGTGTTAGAAATGAGCCTCCTGACTCCCACTCTCTTAAGCCATGCGCCTCTTAAGTGGTTTCTTATTTCCAGAATCACATCACTAATTTTGATCCATATCCAAAAATATGTTGTTTAATACAAGATTGTAAAGTATTTCTAGTTATTGTCACTAATAATTGGACCCGTAGGGGAGGAAAAATTCTTTTTTCTATTACCGTCCTAGGTTCTCTGGCTGGGACCCTGTAAATTGGACTGACAAAAGACAGAGTAACAAGAGTAAAACAAGCAGAAGTATGCTTACATGTGGAAGCACTCTGGGATGCATGGCTCAGAGGGTTGGGAATAACTCCAAGGGTTGGTGAGAACCTGGGCCTGTGTAGCATCTTAGCAAAGGAGGGGTACATGTTTAGAGACGTGACAAGACAAAGGAAAAGGGCTTTGAGTTTCTGGGGCTGCAAATTGTGGGAAGGCAAATATATGGGAAACCAGTGGAGATAAAGTCCAGGAGTTAAGTTTGTCTTTGTGGTAGAGATTGGAGGGAAGACACTTCTGTAAATTTATGTGCTGCATTTAGCTAAATAGGGGGAGGGCAGAGAGCTTTTCTTGTATCTGCTTCTTCTCAAGTGCCTTCAGCTCAAAATAATCCTTATGTCAAGTGGCAGATAAGGATGGCATATTTTGCCACCCTACAGTAACATTTACTGAGTACCTGACAGATGTCACGTGAGCCCTCATGGATTATTTCATATCTTCATAGCAACACTATGAGAGTGGCTATTTTATCCCATTTTATGGAATGAAAAACCAAAGCTTAAATGTTACTTACCCAAGTAAGTGTCATAGCCGGGATCCAACCCTGGGCATTCGGACTCCAGAACCCATACTCTTGTTACTAAGATAGGTGAGAAAATCCACTTTCTGTGGTGGGCAGAGGTCAGGAACCCAGGATGCACATGTCAGAGAACAGTGGCCTCTTCCTTTGCCCCCCAGCTGTGAGGATGACCAGTCACTAGTAAACATGAAAATGAGTGCAGTATTTTAATGATTAGCTTGGAGACCCTGAGGACTTAGTTTCTTTTCAGTCATTAAATATAAAATGGGAATTATAGGGGCCGCCTGGTGGCACAGCGGTTTAGTCCGCGCTTGGCAGCCCAGGGTTCGCGAGTTCAGATCCCGGGCGCCCGCAGACGCACTGCCTGTCAGCCATGCCGTGGCGGCATCCCATATAAAGTGGAGGAAGATGGGCAGGATGTTAGCCCAGGGCCAGTCTTCCTCAGCAAAAAGGGGAGGATTAGCAATGGATGTTAGCTCAGGGCTAGTCTTCCCCACAAAAAAAAATAATAAATAAAAATAAAATGGGAATTATACTACCTGCATTCTTTGTGAAGCATCACACCGTCTTCTGGGTATTAGTAATACGTGAGTAATGTGCCTACCATTGCAATCAATAATGAGGAAAGGACTGTGGGGACCTACCAGATTTCCTTTTTATGATGAGGTGTTGTGCTATTGAATAAATTCCAAATACAGTGATGTACTTATTACATGTAAGCAAAATCCCAGGAATACCTCAGAATCAGTGGTGCGCTCAGATTATTTTGGATCTTTTCTTTTCCCATAACAGTCCCCACGCTGTGTGAGTTGCAGTTTTACAGTTGGAATTAAGGGTGTCATGATGTCTCGACAGTGACGCTAATGTACATTATTTAAATTAGTGGCATTTTAGGAGTTTATTGACGTGTTAGAATATAATTGTTCTACTTTTTGGGGTGAATTTTCCATTGCAGACTGGAAACAGTAAAGGCTATGCCTTCCTGGAGTTTGAATCTGAAGATGTTGCCAAAATAGTTGCTGAGACAATGAACAACTACCTTTTTGGTGAAAGACTCTTAAAGTGTAAGTGCTCTCGTCTCCGTGTAAGGATTGCATGGATACCTACTGCTGATGGGTGGCTGTGGTGTGAAGGGCAGGTTACTTAGCCACGTGCATGTCCCATTTCATCTCTGGGATGATTCTCTTAAGGAATGGTGCAAGGATTTAAGTGCATTTTCCAGAGAGATTCTCACTGGAATTTTAAAATCTTCTAGAGTGAGAGCTGTTTTTACGCTGAGATGGAATTGGGACAAGTTACTTTAGGAGTGCATACGGAGAGCAGCTAACCCATCCCTAATGGGATGTGAAAGGCTTCCTTGAGGAAGTATCACTTAAGTTGAAACCTGAAGGTTAAATAGGGGTGTGCCAGGTGGAAGGGATAGAAGTGAAGAGTGAGACCATTCCTGGCTGAGGGGACAGCACATGCAAAACGGAGGTGACTAACTGTATTTGCCTATGACGAAATGTGAGAATAGCAAGAGTTGAGGGAGAAAAAATAGAAGAGATGAGAGGAGGTGAGGTTATTGAAGGTTTTATAACTCTGGGAGTTCAGAATATATCCCGAGGGCAGTGGGAAACCGTTAATGGGTTCTAGGTAGGATAATATTAAAGGTAAAGGATCACATTTCAAAGTTAAATGACATTGGCTGCAACTCTTCCACATGCAAAGCCATAAGGAGTAGAGGAGAGACAACACCAGATTAGAAATGCATCCTGCAGAATGTTTTAGCATTCCCAGAACATTGCTGTCTGGAGCTCAGTGCCCTCTGGAGGCAGAGTTGTTTCTGGCCTCCCTGTGCTCATGGTGGAGTGTGACCATCCAGGTAGCAGGTCACGTGCATGTGCTCAAGCAGCTGACGAGGCTGTCCAAGTAGCATCTCTGTCTCAGTTCCTCTTGCTGTGAGAGAGAATCCCAATAGCCTTGTTGAGGTCATGGGTTCATTCACGCATTAAAAACATGGCTCTTGCCAGGAGAAAATGGGCTGAGAAGGTGACCTAGAAGGTGTCAGGAGACTACATGTGTTAAGATGATCATCACTGTGCTATATTGGACTTTCGAAAGATAGCCCAAAAGGTTCTGAACTCTGATATGAGTGAGATTGGCCACATGATCTTTTTTTGACTGGAAATTTATTTTGGAGGTGATCCCAGAAAAATACTTAATAGGGAATGAAGAAGTGAGACAGAAAGGGGAAAGAAGTCAATAAAGGGTGTCTTAGCAGGCAAGTTACTGCCTAGGCACCTGGGCTCCATCCTTCTAGGTAACACTGGTAGACAGAATTATTGCACCTGACAGGCAAGGGAACTGGGGTGTTTATCTACCAACTCCCCATCCGTCACTGGTTGAGGGTTGATTCCAGGGGTCTTGGCTTGCCTCGTGTGTGGGCCTAATGTGCTTCCATAGCCAGAAAAGCGATCTTAAGTAGAGAGATACAGATAAGCAGTAAGCTGCCCTAGTCCTGGAGAGGTGCCCAGAGGATATGAGCTGGAAAGTGATCGCTTCTGCTCCAGCAGGTCGCACAGTCCGCGTGGGATCCTGTTGGCCTCCAGAACCCGAGACTTGAGGGCACCAAGACCCTCCTTTGTACGACCCCTCTCGTTCTCTTAGTATCCCCAGCGCCTGAAACAGTTCTTGGCATGCAGCAGGTGCTTAATCAACAGTTGCTGACTGTCTGACTTTCCTTTGGGTACCTGCTTTATTCTTTTAGGCTTCTCCATGTAAATGGGAGACACATTATCTTCGTTACGATGTGGGGAATGACCCTGGGGAAATAAAATTAACATTAAAATCCTCTCCCTCCCACTTGTTTGAAAACTTTTTTTTTGTTTAATATAGGTCATATTATACCACCTGAAAAAGTACATAAAGAACTTTTTAGAGAGTGGCATGCTCCATTTAAAAATCCATCATATCCAGCAGTGAAACGATATAATCAGAATCGGACACTTCTTCAAAAGCTACGGATGGAGGAGAGATTTAAAAAGAAAGAAAAATTACTCAGGAAGAGATTAGCTAAAAAAGGAATTGATTATAATTTTCCTTCATTGGTAAATATTCCTTCATGAAATGTTTGTTGTTCTTGGGGTGGGCTTTGTACCTCACTAGTTGTAACATGTTTATGATTTTATATGTAAAGTATTAGCCCAGTGCTTATCCCATACTAGGTTTTGACTAAATTTGTCAGAGCAGATCCTATTTCCATTATACAGAAGAGGAAACTCCTGAAAGGGATTACCTGATGTGCAAAATTTTTGTGATTATTTTTTTATTTTATTTTTTTTCGGTAACTTAAAGTTACTGAAGTTAAACCACTATTTAACCAATTACTGTTAAAGGTGTCATTACCAGAACTGAATGATGAGTGGTTTATTATTTGCTATCAGTAAATATCAAGACTGTTGACTATCCTTTTTATGTCATTCTAGTTAAAATTTTGTTTCATGTTCTTTTGCATTGGAAATATTCATTAAGTATATATCAGAATTAACCAGTAAGCATCAATTCTGTGAATTAAATGAGTAGGGGTTGAAATATAGCAAGCCTACTTACATGAAAATGAGTTAGCACAAATTTTCATCCAGTTCTTATTCCCTTGCTTGTTGAAGAAGGAGACCTTGCTGAATCTTTCCTCCCTCTTTCATGGGAAGGAGAGCTATATGTCTTCACCTACAAAACAAGATGCAGGTCATTAGGGTGTGGCTAATATAGGTGGAGATCGTATTTCTCTTTTTGACTAAATCTTGAGATTATTTTGGGTCTTCCATAGACCCTATCAGATTATTTCCAAAAAGCTAGTCATTTGGTAAGAGATGGCATCCATTCCGTGGTTTATTAGGTCTTGTAACCTTATCCAGAAACTAGAAGACTGTGTTACCCTCCTTTGGCCCAGTTTCTGGTTGTTAGTTCTTTGCCCAAATCCCAAACACAGTCATTAACAATATGTGTTAAAGAGCATTATGTCACAGTCCTTGGGCCCTGGTACCCTTGTGACCCACGTGGGAGCTGGAACAGTGAAGCTTGAAAACAGGCACGTGAGAACTGCTTTTCCTGTAGCGCGTCTGTGACTGTGGGAGAGCAGGACTGCTTCATTCACGGTCTGAACTCAGCCAGGACGGGCCTCCTCCAGGGCCTGCCTCTTCCAAGTCTTCCCGATTCCACCTTCCTGACTCAGGACTCTACCTGGCCAGCCTCGGGTTTTGGCGTCCACTTCAGTCTCTGCAGCTTCTGCCCACTCCTCAGGCCCCTCTTCTGGTTTTGCCCTTCGCTTAAGATCATTCACTGTTTTTGTGGATTTTGCTTTTTAAATTAAATTACATTTACTGATAATATGTATAAGGATCTAATGGTAAATTTAAAATGTAAACATGTGAGACTGCCAGTTTATAACTTTTTTATGTTTACTTAAGATTTTACATAAGGAAAAAAGTGCTTCAAACACTGATCTTCTGAAATCTACAAAGAGACAGGTAAAATTTTTATTTATCATATTACATGCCAGATTTAGAGAAAGATAAATGGGGAAATATGTTCAGTACTACTATAGCTGATAAATATGCAAATTGAAGTCTTTTAAAATTTATTGAAGAAAATTTTATTCTTTTTATCTAAGAAGAAGAAGAAAGAGGGTTCGATCACTCCCGACACTCCTGAGAAGACTGTGGATAGCCAGGTAAACTTGTCTTCAATATTCTGGGAGTCAGGTATTATAATTTGAAAGAGGAAAAATAGTTTCTGCTACTGTCACTTTGTTAAAATTTCAAATTTGATCTTGTGGCTTTTTGGTAAGTCCCTACTTGTGATTCAGCAGATGTAGTGAGCTTGGCAGAGGTTCCTGTTTGTGAGCTTATTGCAGTTTCACCTTTTCAGCAAAGTGGCTGAGTCAGTGGGGAGGAATGAGGTCACTGTTTTCAGAAATGCAGGATTTAGGGTTTTTAAGTTAATACCCTATAATGGAGCATATTATGTTCCAATTGTGAATTTCCATACCAAGTTTGATGTGCACCTTAAGTTCTTTATTAGGTGCAGTTGTATCACCAAAAGATGGAAACAGGCCTCAGGTCACACGTCATAACGTGTAAAAACAGAGGGAAGTTGTCTGGGGGGCAAAGTTTATTCTGAATATCTTCCTACATTTGTGTTTTGTGATCTTTTATCTGTCGAATCCAGGGCCCCACTCCAGTTTGTACACCAACGTTTTTGGAGAAACGAAAATCTGAAGTGGCTGCAATGAAGGATGACGATAAAGATGATGAAATCGTTTTCAAACAGCCCATATCTGGTGTAAAAGAAGAAACACAGGAGACTCAAACACCTGCACGTTCAAGGCGGAGAAGACAAAGAAAAAGCATTCAGTGATCCTGAGTGTATTGTGTATAGTATTTCTTCTGAAAAATGTGACTTTATTGTGAGGGCTGATTCCTTGTATTTAACTAGGTAACAATGGAATTGACAAGATTTTTGGAGGAAAAACTGTCACTTGAAGTCAGTAAGGAAGGCAGTCAGTCATTGTGGCTTGCCTGCCCTTGCTGACATACAGGGGTGCATACCAGCTTGCATAGCCAGGGTCTCGCTGCCTCTTTGTCTTGCTCCCCTAGTTTTCTTTGCAGATGTTATAGCTGTCTTGGGTTACTCTGCCTGGATAGAAGGGTCACCATTAACTGCAGGTTTAAGTACTAAACTGCAGCCTTTGTTGTTACCATCAAATAAAGAAAATCTTGCTTGACTGTCTAAATGGTTCTGTTAGGCCGAGCACATTTAGCCTGTAAGGGTGCTTTAGGCTTCAGCATTAGATGGTTGAAACGGGGGGTTAAATTATATGGAGAGTGAGAAGGCAGTTGAAGTATTAATACAGATTCATTTAAGTGTATATGATCATTTTTACCAATGTTAAATTAGTTTTTGCTGGGCTAGGATGGATTAATAACTACGATTATGTATCAGTATCATCTGATGTGGAGTTACATTTCAAGATTCAAACAGTGACCCACAGATAAACTTCTCTTACATTTTTTTTATGCAAGTGGGACTTGGGTGTCTTGAAGTAAAATAGATTTTCGCTTTCTCAGCTATTTTTAAGTTTCTGATGCCCTTGAAATGTGTTTATATTAGCTAATCCAGATTCATTAAAAACACCCATTGTCACCAGATATTTTTTCATCAAATATGTGTTAAATCTTAAGATACTGAGCTATGTGTTCCAATACAAAATGCAAAACAGAGTTGGTTTTAGGTATATGCAAAGAGCAGATTTTACCCCTAGTACCTGACACAGAATATGTTCAATATGTATTTGTTGAATGAACTGCCTCCTTTTTTTTTTTTTAGCTGAGGGAGATTCACCCTGAGCTAACATCTGTACCAATCTTCCTCTATTTTATATGTGGGTTACCACCCCAGCATGGCCAGGAGTAGTGTAGGTCCACACCTGGATACCAAACCCAGGCCACCAAAGCGGAGTCCACCGAACTTAACCACTGGCCCCTGCCTCCCTTTTTGAACCATCTCTGAACTTTGTGGATCTGGACAGCCCTCTAGTTTCCCCTTCTAAGAAAGCATCAGATAAGCTTATCAAGGCAGCCCATCATGTTTTCTTTTTCCAAAAGGCATGTTGCACTCAAACACATACATATATATGTAGCAAGATGAGCTGGTTTCCCCATTCCCAACCTGCCACTTAGGCATGGTACCATTCATTGTCAATGTGTAAGGAATTTTTTAATGTACTGTGGAAGTGGGAGGAGGTAATTCCATCTTTAGTATATCATGGCCATGGATATTTTTTGTAAGAAAAAGACTTCAAATTATGTAATTATAAACATTTTCCTGTGGATTAGGTTAGGATCTTCAGAAGAAAATTCATCAAGGTGGTGTGCGTTTGATTTTCAGATCTTGTAAGGAGAAAATCAAGCTGGAATCGAGTGGAAGCCCCCTCAGCTGATAAAATGTGAAACATTTGCAGTCATATGGAGCAGATAAGGTGTAAAAGGGTACAATTCAAAATTGTACAAACAGTATGACCCAACTACATAAAAATGCATTTTTTTAAATAGAAAGATAAACATCAAAATACTAATGTGGAAGCATAAATATGTGTTGCTATTATGTATAATTAGAACAAAAATCTGTAAAAGAAAAAAAGAATTAATCCACGGAAGGTTCAGTTGGAGCCAGACATTTCAAGCTGCATATTTGCCATAGGATGGGGCAGCAAATGAAGAAACGTTTGACACAGTGCAAAATGAGGTTTTCTTCAATGGCTAGCATTATTTGGAATACGGTGGCTGGAAATTGTAACTCTGGCTGACGGATGGTATGAGATTTGGAAAATTAGGATAGGCTGCACCGATAGAAATTCCAGTCTCTGTAATACAGCAAAGGCTGTTTCTTGTTCAAAGACTGATGTAAGTTAAGCAACTGAAGGCAGCTATCCACCATGCAGGGACCATGATGCCGATTGCTGTTATCCTTAGCCTGAGTATTATATGTATAAATCATTTACGCTTCCTGTGGACAGAAATTACCACACAGCCTGAACCTAAGTACACCAGGGGTCATCCTGTGCACCATAGGATGGCCAACTATCTTGCTGTCCAAGTCCAGCCTGCTGCCGGTTTTTGTTTTACATGTTTAAGTGGTTGAAAAAATCAAAAAGTAAATTTCATGGCACATGAAAATTATATGAAATGCAAATTTTAGCATACATAAAGGTTTATTGGAACACAGCCACATTTATCTGCATATTGTCTATGGCTGCTTTTGTGCCACAAAAGTTTAGTTGTGATAGAAACCATACGTGGTCCTCTCATTGCTTAGTACTGCTACTGGGTGCACTGCAAATGGCAGTGATGCGGTTTTGGCTTGCCATGCTTTGCCATGTGTATTGTGGTACCACGAATTTTATGTATTTTTATTACCATTGCATGCTCATGTCAAAACAAGAAGAGAAGGGTGGACTTCACATGTACTGAAGCTCACAGTGGCGTGTGGGTTGCATAATCAAATTAGATGGGAAAGCATCATGTCTGTTTTGCAGCAATCCTCCCCCTGTGCTAAAAGAACACAGTCTGTGATGATGTTACCAGACTAAGCACTCATCACAGTATTCCCAACTCACAGGAAAGCCACAGCCAGACGAGTTGGGGGGTGTGTGTGTGCGTGCCAGACGAGTTGGGTGGGTGGGTGTGTGTGTGTGTGAGTGAGTGAGTGAGTGAGTAGCCCTGATCTGACATCCGTTGCTCTTCTTTTTGCTCAGGAAGATTGGCCCTGGGCTAACATCTGTGCCCATCCTCCTCTATATGGGACGCTGCCATGGCACGGCTTGACAAGTGGTGCATTGGTTCCTGCCCAGGATCCGAACCTAAGAACCCTGGGCCACTGAAGTGGAGCACGTGAACTTAACTGCTATGACACCAAGCCAGCCCCAGAGTTAGGATATTTTAAATGGAATATCTCAGCACACTATTTCTTGACCCCCAAAAATGAGAATGAGGCTGTAACTAAGGTTTCCAAATGGCTTGTTAGCTAAGTAAGGAAAGCCATTTTCCAATGATGTAATTAAATTGTCAGCAGCTGAAGAAATGTGTCCAGATAAAGTAAACTTTTTAATACATATTAGTCTGGCAGTGAGAACAGCTGCTTGAAGACTTAGGAAGCAACATCAATAGCCAATTTAAAAACAAGGCAAATGACTTTCGATTTTTTTCAAGAAGTCAAAGCCAAGTTTGAAGTGCTAAAGTGACCAGCTCAGCCCAGTTTGCCCAGAACCTTTCTGGTTTTAACACCGGAAGTCCCATGTTCCAAGAACCTCCTCAGCCCCAGGCTAATCGGGATGGTTTGTCACCCTAGAAATGACTGAAGAATCAGCCTCTATGAATAGTCTGTGTGGAGGAACTATATGCAGATATATTTTTAAAGTTGAGAAAAACTTAATTCAGTACAACCTGAAGTGGAATCTTCCAAGATGTGCCACAACTGATGGTGGTAAAAATATGTGTGGAACAGAAAAAGGCTTAGTTGAACAAATTTACAGTTTGAAAATATAAGGTGTTGAAAGTCTATTCATTGTATTATTCACCATCAGGCACTTAGAAAATATGTGAGTCTATCATGTGTTACCGAGCCAACAGTGTCACTGGTTTACTTCATTTATTCTCATGGACTGAGCCATCATCAGTTCCATGAATTTGTGACAGAAATAGAAACTAAATATCCTGACTTGCCCTACCACACCACAGTTTGATGGCCTAGCAATGGTAGTTTTACTGAGACTTTCTGAGGTCAGGGCCAAGATTGCAAATTTCTGAATGAGAAGAACCTGCCTCAACCATTATCGAACACTGAATGGCTTTGGAAATTAGCTTTTGTTGCAGACTTGATGTTTCTTAACGAATTTAAGCCCATGAATTCAACTTAGAATTACAAGTCAAAGCACCACTTACATTTGAGACTTACATGTCGCTAAAGTCGTTCTGACAACAACTGCGCTTGAATACAAGAACTGTCACGCTGCCTTATATACTTGCTGTGCTGTCAAAAGTTAAAACAAGAAGTGAGATCCCCATAACCACACAAATTCACAGCACATCTATTTTCCAACCTCAAACCACAGTTCCAGCAGTGTTTTTCAGACCTCAATACAAGTGCAAAGGAAATTTCCATATTTCAAAATCTATTTAACTGTGGGATTGCAAAGCTTCCACCTATCTTTCAACTGAAGGTGATTAACTGCAATGTAATGCTAAAAGTCAAATAGCAAGACAAGAAGCTAAGAGAATTCTACAAATGCTTTCCCAGTGAGGAATAGACTCAATTAAAATCATATGTTTGGGGACTGATATCAGTGGTTGAGAGCACCTATCTGTATGAAAAAACGTTTCAAAAGATGAAATACATAAAATATTACAGACCAACATTAAAAATGAAAATTTGCAAGTGACTTTGATGATAAGAAACACTGAATTCACATCTACAAAAATTAACTCAAAATGTTATCAGAGACCTAAATGTAAAACATAAAACAAAAAACTTGTAGAAGAAAACAGGAGAAAAGTCTTCACAACCTGGTGTTAGGCAAAGAGTTCCTAGACATGACACCAAAAGCATGATCCATAAAAGAAGAAGCTGGTAAATTGTACTTAAAATATAGAACCTACTCTTTGGTTAAGACACTGTTAAGGGACCGTGCCCATGGCCAAGTGGTTAAAGTTCCATGCGCTCAGCTTTGGTGGCCCAGGTTCTCAGGTTCAGATCCCAGGCACTAACCTACTCCACTCATCAGCCATGCTGTGGAGGCGTCCCACATACAAAATCGAGGAAGATGGGCACAGATGTTAGCTCAGGGCTAATCTTCCTCCAGCAAAAAGAAGAAGATTGGCAACGGATGTTAACTCAGGGTGAATCTTCCTCAGCAAAAAAAAAAAAAAAAAAGAAGACACTGTTAAGAGAATGAAAAGACAAGGTACGGACTTGGTGAAAATATTTGCAAAGAACTTTTTATCCAGAATAGACCTCTCAAAACAATCAGCCCAAATTGTCACAGGGAACCCAACTTCTGCCTTCTGACCAAAATGGAAAGTAATATAGACTATTTTCAACACTTGTATTCCCATTAAGGACTCAGGCATGATTTAAGATATGTGATAATAATGAACATTTATTACATATGTGCGTGTGTCAAATATTGTTGTAAGCATTTTAAATATATTATCTCATTTAATCAAAACAACCCTATGAAGTAGATATTACTATTCCTATCTAAAAGATGAGGAAACTGAAGCCCAGAGAACTTAAATAACTTGCCCAAAGATAGTATCTGGTGAGCCAATTAAGCTGACTCGAGCCCTTCAAGTTTCCTTCCAACAGGAAGAGCATGAATGCTGGATTGTTAGTGGCAGTGGAAGAAATTGAAGATGCAAAAGCCTTGCGCTGACAAGACCTGGTGACTTTTTGAATTGGAGGCAGAAATGGGGCACTGGGTCAGGCGTGGGAGGAGGAGGCAATTAAGGGTTCCATTCCTAGTGCTCAGCTTTGAAATGCAGTAGTTCCCCCTTATCCGCGGGGGATACGTTCCGAAACCCCCAGCAGATGCCTGAAACCACGGATAGTACCAAACCCGACAACTGAAAGCAACATGACACTAGGTGGCAATAGATCCCAGACACTTAAAATCTACAGTCAACTCGCTTCACTTAGAAATCGGTAAAAATGCAATTATTAAAGGGATTTATACCCTAATGTTAACATATTTTTTTAAGAAAATACCTCCCTGAGAAGCATCATTTTACACACACAGAGCACAAATTTCTAGTCAACTGGAGGGCAGAAACTGCCACCACGAAATGACTCAAGCAATGGAGTGCTTAATAACGTCCCTTGGGTAATTGGTATCTTTGCCAAAGGATTTTGGATCACCAGCAATACAACGCCCCAGTGACACGAACCAGGAAAGTCTTTAGCTTATGGAATTGCATGTAGTTATGAATAAATATAACTTAGGTTAATTGTGCAATAATTATGAGCAAATAGTTTTATAATTTGGTGTTCCCCAGTGTATATTAGAATTTGGCGGCTCTTTTTAAAAAGAAAATGTCATACACAAGAATTTTGCTTTCCTACCATAATCCATCTAAACCCAATCGTTAGCCCTGGTGTTCACAGTATTTCCTATTTTCCATTCTCTGTGCTAATTTAGGTTTTATTTTTCATTCATGAGGCCTGAATTATAAGCACAAAGTGAACACTGGACTTAGAATTTGGGGCATTTTTCTACTTCGATTAGTAAATCTCAACATTTGGAATTATTTTTCAGGTTGTATCTAGGGGATGTATTGCTGGACTTTTTCCTCTCAAAAACAAAAAAACATAACTATTTAGGAAGTTAGGGCTTAACTTGGGTCAGGAGTTAATATTCCATTGATCAAATTAGAGAATGTTTCACATACCCATCTGCAAATTTCTCCTGTTCTAGTAACCAACCTGCTTTATAATTAAATTGCTTACCAAGTATCTCGGTGCTTTGTGCTTCTATTTGTGCTAACAGAAAGAAGGAAACGCATTTGCAGTGGTATTATGGAAGTTACTTTTCTGTGCTGATAAGTGGCCAACTTTAGACTCTCTCCTGTTATAAATAAATGCTGTCAACTCCATGATACCCAGGAAAAGAAATTCAGACATTTGATACTTGCTAAACAGAGTGTCCGCAGCAAATGTGCTGTGAGTAATACTGTTCTCTTCTGGCAGCTTCATTCACAGGTTCTTCTGTGGTTTGAGGATTCCACAGGCAAGTGCTGTAACCTTAGTTTGGGGGGAAAAGCAGGACTTCTGCAAGAGGAACGGAGGAAAGGATCCTAATTATCCGTCCAAAAGAGAAACTATTAGGATGTGTTTTGGCAGTGATCCAAGGTAAACACTGGCGATTTTTTTTCTTCTGAAGGAATGTGTCAATTTTTCTTCTATTTCTGCTCTAACACTTAGCTAGATGATAAACATTGCGGCTTTTTTCTAATTAGCTTTAAAAAAAAAAATTACTGCCAATGCATGCCTGGTATAATAAAAAATGCAAACAAGTAGTTTAGTAAATGCAAATTGTATAACTGTTTCCTACTTTGCAAATTTGTACTTAGCCAGTTATCTGATTTGATGTTAATGTAGAACCAGCCATACAAAGGCATGAGTTACTCATGTGGCTCATAATTTATAATTTTCTGGTGACTTTTTCCTTTTGTTTTAAATTTAACGTATTACATGAATAAGTAATACATGCAAAAGGTAAAAAATTCAAATGGTTCCAAAAGGTATCGAGTGAAAAGCCAGTCTCCGTCCATGTGTTGCTCAGTCTGCTCCAGCCCACGGCTGTGACGCTCAGCTAAGGTGCTCTCCCACCCCAGGCCCTGCAGCCGTTGTTCTCCCAGCGTCTCAGTCCCAGGGAGGCCGCGGCCTCAGAAAGCACTCACTGCCTGATCACTGGAATAAAGAGGCCCTGTTAGTTTCCCCTTTATTATCTGTCTACTCATTTCCTAATTTATTGTCTGTGTCCCCACCCCATGTACCCACATTTCTAAGGGCAGGAGCTTTGTCTTGTTCGTAGTTATATCCCAGTGACTGAGCCAATGCCCGATGATTAATCCATTCGCAACATTTGTGGGTGCCTGTCATCTGTGATGCACTGGGGATTAGCAGAGAACAAAACCAGCCAAGGTCCCTGTCCTCATGCAGCTCGCATTCTAGTGTAGCGAGACAAGCAATTATCAAAGAAGGAAAAGAAATATTTAATATGGCAGAAAGTGGTAAGTGCGTGCCGTGAAGAAAAATAAAACAAGAAAAGGGGATAGGGACTTCTAGGGGTGAAAGCGGGGCTGCCATTTTAAGTGGGTGGTCAGGAAGGCCACACTTTGAAAGTGACATTTGAGCAGAGATCCCTTTAGGAGGGGTAAGCCATGCAGAGATCTTGGAGGAAAAGCTTTCCAGGCAGAGGGAACAGCAAGTGCAAAGGCCCAGAGGTAGCAGCAGGTCTGGTTATAAAACAGCAAGGAGCTCAATGTAGCTGGAGCAGAGCTGGGAAGGAGAGAAGTGGTAGGAGATGAGGTCTTCAGCAAAGAGGGAAAGTAAAGAGATGTCAGATGGTGCAGGACCACAGAGGTCATTGTAAACTGTTGGCTTTGACTGTGAGTGAGATGGGGAGCATCGGTGGATTTACATTTTAAAAGACTCACTGCTGCGCTGAGAATAGACTGTCAAGACACACAGAAGGAAGCTGACGCCATTGCAGTAATCCAGTGGGTGTTCATGGTACGTTGGACCAGGGTGATAGCAACAAACGAGGTGAGAAGTGCTCACACTTTGGATGTATTGTGAAGGTGGCCAACAAGATTTGCTGATGATTTTGATATGGATATGACAGGAAAAAAGAGGAGTCAAGTTTGACTCCTAATTTTGACCTAAGCAACTGGAAGAACAGAGCTACATTAATGGAGATGAGGAAGAGTGTGGGAAGATGTCTGGAGGAAGGGTGGAGAACAGGGCTTACGTTTTAGGCATGGTAAGTATGAGGTGCCCATTAGACATCCAGGTGGAGATGGAGCGTGCAGCTGGGGACACAAGACTGAAGCTCAGTGGAGAGTTCTGAGCTGGAGACATACATTCAGGTCACAGCCGAGAGACTAAATGAGATCACAAAGGAGAGGGCCCTGGAGCATTCATGTGTAGAATCAGGGCAATGAGCAGGAACCAGCAAAAGAAGGAGAAATAGGTGGGAGGAAAACCAGGGTGGAGGGGTCCCGGGAGTCTAGCGAAGAGAGCGTTATCAAGGGGAGACAGCGATCAGCTGGGTCCCATGCCGCTGGAAAGGTTAAGTAAGATGAAGCCAAGGATGGACCATCAGACTTAGCAATGTGGCAGTGACCTCGCAAAAGGATATCTAAGCTTGTTTCTAGCCCTGAAATTCTAAATTATCCTTTTAGTTTATACAGTTACCATATTTTGAATAAAACAGTTAAATAAAGAAGGAAGAGTCAAATCAGGCTGAGGCAGCCCCTCATCAGAGGTAACTTGACACCTCCTGTATCGTAGGCCGAGGGTAGGGAGCGTGAGCCCTCTGGCTGTTCTGGAAGCTCATGATTCCTTGGGACATTAACTCTGCTTGGAGACCCTGGCTTTAAGATTGGAGACAGGCTTCAAGCCCAGTTTAGCCTAGCTCCAACATCTTTCTACTCATTACAGATTTATTTCTTTTTAGAGCAAGATGTTTTCAGCACTAAAACTGCCGGAAGTTACAAATCAGTTTCTTTCTTCATCTTTTGCTCTGCTTTAGAAAGGTTTGACACTGTCCTATGGGATGTTCTTTTTTTCCCTCTAGACCTTTTGGTGCTGCTCATTGGTCTGCAAAGCATTATTCTTCTAACCAATAATTATATATTTGAGAAATTCATGGACAGGTTAAGGAGGATCCCACCGGAGGGGACAAGGCAACAGGGACTCAGGCTCATAGAAGACTGTAATTTTGTTGTTGATTTTTAGGGAGCCTGTGTCAAACTTCTCCTGTGATGCTTAGTGTCCAAATTTGTGTAACATAAATGATTACTCCTATTTGAGTCCTTGGCCTGTCCTTAACCATGCGACCTTGATCTGTCCTTGGCCTTTATTATTCTTACTCTCCCTTGGTGAGCTCTATCTGTGCACCGTGAATTTGACCACAGACATTCATTGATGATGTATCAGAGTTTAACAGGCAGCGTGTTTTCTTCCTTAATGGTACAGAAAATAATAGAGTATCTTAAAAGCCACAGTTGTCTCAGATTCAATGAACTGTGAGACCAGCCACAAGCAAACTTTCCATGCTGGGCACCTGCACTGCTGTAGGTGTCCCTTCCGTGTGCTCACAGCTCTCTGCTTATTTCTCTTATCTTAGCTCCCAGCAAACCATTTTTTCCAATCAATATTAGGTACTTATTATTTTATTATTTCCTCTATTTATACAATGGAAATATTTCTCAGTGACATCTTCCTTTTTTGGAAATGGTACTTTGTAAACCAAAGGCATTGCCTTTTATATCTTTCCTCACTTGAATTTTTTCCCTCCCAGGAAATGAAATTGATGTACATTACATAGAGCCTGGGCCCCAGGGATGGTGGAGGCAGGAGGCCTGGGGAGGAAGTCAGGGATCTGGGTCCTGTTCTGGCCCTGCAGGAACTCGCTGGCTTGCCATGGTCCAGCCCCTTCCCCTCTCTGAGCCTGAGTGTTCGGATCAGGGAAAGAAGGCAGTGAACGAGCCAGTCTCTGAGGTCTTTCTTGCCCTAACTTCTAGAGTTCTTCATTTGAGTCCACCACAAGTCCTCACTGGAGAAGAAATTCTGTTTCAACCCCAGGCTGCCCTGGTGAGACCACGCTGACCCAAGCACTCTCCTCCTCTCTTGTGCAGAGTGAATCCCGCCTCTATGACCACAGGTCTCCCCCATCACAGATTAGTGTCTGACAGCCAGAAAGCTGTTCTGAGGTACAAATACTGGGAACATGGACAAGTGAACATGAGCTGCAAGGAGCGAAGGGACAGCCAGGGTAGTGACTATCAACTTGACTATCCCCTCAGACTGGGTGCTGTTCAACTTTGTGCCCACCCTCACCCCCTCTTCCACACTCAGCAATCAACAGCACAGAACAGGTACCCAGGAAATGCCCAGCAAGTGAAGAGGTCATATGTGGGTGACTAATGACAATGTAAGTGAGAGAAATGTCTGATCAGCTAATTGGGAAGGAGTAATTATCTGATGCCACTGTGAGGTTAGGGAAGAGCTGAGATTCAGAACCCTGAGACCAACACGCTGGGAAATGACCAAACAGAAAAGCACTGTGGCAGATATGTGTGTTTTTTGCTTGCCCAGCATCCTTCCCTTGTGCATTAGCCCCCCAATTTTCCTTGAGTTTACTGCCTCTCCCCACTAGGGGCCATGTGATCTGAATGGAGTAACTCCAGCCAGAGGTCTTGCAGACGGACACAAGACCCAGGCCGTGTTGCAGAATGTGAGCGTCCTCCCTAGGACTCTAGCTAAAACAACTGGGGGTTCGCACTCTTTCCACAGGTCTCTGAACTCCCAGCATACAGTCCTGGAGCTGCAGGCGGCCCTTTAGCACAGGGAGCTCCAGCCTGAGAATAAAGCCCGCCAAAGGAAAGCTGGACAGAGAGACGGAAGGAAAGAGATTCCTGACACACCTGTTGGAAGCCCTCGCTCCAGCCAAGCCTGACTTTACCTGGACTTTTCAGGAAGTGCCAATAATTTCCTTTTCCCCCCCCTTAAACCAATTTGAATCAGGTTTCTATCACAGACAATTAAAAATGTGCTAATGCAATGATAGATTTTTTTTATTTATTTTATTTATTTTTTTTTTGTGGGGAAGACAAGCCCTGAGCTAACATCTGTTGCCAATCCTCCCCTTTTTGCTGAGGAAGACTGGCCCTGAGCTAACATCGTGCCCATCTTCCTCTACTTTATATGGGACGCCGCCACAGCGTGGCTAACAGGCAGTGCGTCGGCGGGCGCCCGGGATCCGAACTCGCGAACCCCGGGCTGCCAAGCGCGGACTAAACCGCTGCGCCACCGGGCGGCCCCGATAGATTTTTTTTAAACTGGCAGATTTGAAATAATTGCAGGCTTAAAAGAGTGAAGTCTTATCATAACAGCACGGGGAATTAGACTGTCAGAGATGAGCCCGAGAGCAGTGCTGGGAGAGAAGCATGTGTCCAAGGCCGTCCCGGTCCTGCCAGGCTCGCGTGGCCACAGTGCAGGGGCTGCGGGGGGTGAAGAACACTCCTTTCATCCCAGTGAACTCAGGAAATAGAAACCTCACTCTGCATGTCCTCCTGTCAGCAGGTGGTGTTGCCTGCAAACAGAGCTTCCAAAAGTCTTAGCAAGCTGACAGCACGGGCTCTCGGAAGCCAATGGGGGGTGGGTGACACCTGTTTTGCTAGTAAAATGCAAGGAAGACCATACATACTTCTGCCACCCCCAGAGAGCCCCCCCCCACCCCGTTTACATTGTAAACATGTCTTGCATAATTTAGCCTCTCTTTCTGGTTAAACATTACCCACAGCTGCCTGCTAGATGGAAAAAATGGCCAACAAATCACTGAGCAGGTATGTGTCAGTGAAGAATTTCCCACTAACCAGCAGGGATGTTGACCCTTCATTTTAATAGCCTGGAGGAGGGGAGGCCATAAAAGTCACTTGTGCAGAGGATGTGGGGTTGCCATTAATTGTTCCCCCACAGATGCTACATGTGTCAGGAAGCGAGGGCTTTCTCTGATGTTATAACCACCTCACATTCATTCGGTTGGCAGATCCTTTAAGAGGCAACCTAGGCCCAGTGGCAAAGTTTTTATTTGTTTTTCCTTCCAAAAGTCACGTTTTCAGAGAAGATTAAAAATTTGTTCTGCTTTCTGGTTCATTGAAGCTTCCCATGTGTTCCTCAGAATCAAAATTGACCTTCATGTCACTTTCTTCAGGCGCCTGTTGCTGGGTAGATTGATGTTACTTAAACTACATACCAGGTCCGGAGAGAAGCTTTTAACATACTTATCTCATATATGGACCCATAAAACATATATGTGTGAATATGAATCTTATTTTATTATTTTTTTAATGCAAAAGTATCGTACAGACAAGCAAACTTAGGCTCAGACTGGCTAAGCAACTGGTTTAAGGTCACAGAGCTTGTATGTAGGCAAGAGACCAGTCTCTGAGTATGTGGGACCAAAACCTGAGGTTCTGTCCACTTTCTGCCACCTCCAACCACATACATGGCAACATTTAAGTTAGGAACAAAACTGTAAATTGATTTTCCCCTTCTTGGTATTCTAAAAGCATTTACTGTCTTTGTCCCTCATTTTAAAAAATCGGCTTTATTGAGATGTAATTGGCAGTTGAGGGGCCGGCCTGGTGGCGTAGCAGTTAAGTTCACACTCTGCTTCAGCGGCCCGGGGTTTCGCAGGTTCAGATCCCGGGTGCAGACCGATGCACTGCTTGTCAAGCCATCCTGTGGCAGCGTCCCATATAAAAGAGGAAAATGGGCACGGATGTTAGCCCAGGGCCAGTCTTCCTCAGCAAAAAAAATTAAAAATAAAATTTAAGTGGACAGTTGAACGAGTTTTGACAAATGTATACACTTGTGCAACCAGCACCGCAATCAAGATGCAGGATATTTCCATCACCCCAAAAGTTCCCTCGTTCCCCTTTGCCTCATTTCTGACCCCATAGTCCACCTGTGCTATAATGTCATATGAATGGACTCATACGGCGTGTACTCATTTTTCTCTGTTTCTTTCCCAGAACATAATGCATTCAAGATCATCCATGTACTAATATTTGTCCTTTTTATTACCGGGCAGTGTCCTGCTGGGTAAATGAAGCATAGTTTGCCCATTCACTAGCTGAAGGGCATATGGATTGTTTCCAGTTTTATACTAGAATTAATTAAGCTGCTGTAAACATTCATGTACAAAGCTTTGAATGAACATATGTTTTTATTTCTCTTGGGTAAATACCTAGGACTGGGACCTCTGGGTTATATGATAAGTGTATTTTAACTTTATAAGAATCTGCCAACCTGTTTCCAAAGCAGTTTTACATTTCCATCAGCAAGGCATGAGACTCCCAGTTGCTCCACATCCTCACCAATACTTGGTATAGTCAGTCTTTTTAACTTTAGCCATTCTGGTGGGTGTTTAGAGCTATCTCATTGTAGTTTTCATTTCTGCCCCTCATTTTCAGAGAAGCACAGACTGGAGGAACAGAGCTCAGGACTCTGCCCTTATGGTCTCATCTGATGGCCATAGCTGGGGGAGGCAACTCCTGTGGACCCAAGTCAAAACACGTGCAGAAAAGCTTACCCTTGGACAGACCCCATGCCTGGATTTGTTTCAAAGCTTAGTTTACTAGGTGAACACACTACCCACCTGCATGATCATCAAGAAGACTAATCCAAACGTGCGGCTGCTCTGGTTTTGAAAGGAGAGGGCTGACTTAGCTCCACCCACTGGGCCACAGTCTTGACCTTAACCTCCCTGAACCCCCTGGGCATCTCTTCAGGACCTGGCCAAAGAACAGATATATCAACAGTGTGTCAGGCACCGTTCCAAGTAGTGGTGACCTGGTCTCGGCCCTCACGGTGCTTACTGTCCAGTGGAGGAGACAGACAAGCAACTATAAAAGTAATGTGTGTTATGAAGGCAAGTACAGTAAGCCTTGGGCACATAACAAGTGAACTTAACCCAATGCCAGGGAGCAGAAAGGTGCTCAAGCATTCTAGGAGAGGAAAGAAAGCGTGCAGAGCTCTGAGGAGGAAGCAGCAGGGTGAGTTTGATGACACAAGTCAAGTCCAATCTGACCAGAGCCCAATAAAGAACACACAAGTCAGCCTCACTGCCGCAGGGTGGGGCCTCAGCATTTGTATTTTTGCTAAGGTCCCCACACTGTCCTGAGGCCCACCAGTGTTTGAGAACCACGGCCTTAGAAGAACAATACACTAGACCCTCACCTGTATCATGCCCAACGCAGCCCCTCACTGGATGGAACTCAGCTCCTAACAGATCTCCTGAATTGTCTCCACATTGTGCAATTCTCTATCATTTCTTTAATCTTTTTGCAGACTATGGGTTTTTTTTTTTTGTATTATATGCCTTTATTTTTGAAATCAGCTTTATTCAGGTATAATTTCCATACAGCAAAATTTGCCAATTTTTTATTTTTTTAATTAATTAATTTTTGTGTGTGTGAGGAAGATTAGCTCTGTTAGCAACATCTGTTGCCAATCCTCCTCTTTTTGATGAGGAAGATTGACCCTGGGCTGACATCTGTGTCCATCTTCCTCTTTATACGGCACGCCGCCACAGCATGGCTGACAAGCGGTGCATCTGTCCGCACCCAGGATCCGAACCTGTGAACCCAGGGCCACCGAACTTAACCACTACGCCACCGGGCCAGCCCCTACCAATTTTTTTTTTTTTTTTTTTTTGGTGAGGAAGACCAGCCCTGAGCTAACATCCGTTGCTAATCCTCCTCTTTTTGCTGAGGAAGACTGGCCCTGGGCTAACATCCGTGCCCATCTTCCTCCACTTTATATGGGACGCCGCCACGGCATGGCTGACAGGCAGATGCGTCCGCCGGCGCTTGGGATCCAAACTCGCGAACCCCGGGCTGCGAAGCACGAACTAAACCACTGCGCCACTGGGCCGGCCCCTCTACCAATTTTTTAAATGAAAAATTCAATGAGTTTCAACAAATGTATACAGTTATAAAACCACCGTCACCTGAAAAAGTTCTTTCCTGCCCCTTTGCAGTCAATCCCCTTCCCCAACTCCCAGCCCTGGGCAGCCACTAATTACCTTTTTGAAACAATAGTTTTGCCTTTTCTATAATTTTATATAAAGGGAATCATACAGTATGTAGTCTTCTGTATCTAGCTTCTTTCATTTGTATAATGCTTTTGAGATTCATCTATTTTGACGTGTGTATCAGTAGTTCATTCTTCTTAATTGCTGATTGGTTTTCCATTGTATGGATTACTACAGTTTGTTCACCAGTTGATGGACATTTGAGTTGTTTCCACTGTGTGTCTATTATGGATAAAACTTCTGTGAAAAACAGGACAAGTCTGTGTGTTTTCATTTGTCTTCAGTAAATACTGGAAGTGGGCTTTCGGGGCCATATGGTAAGTGTATGCTTAACTGTATAAGAAACTGCCAGACTCTTTCCCAAAGTGACCATTTTGCATTTCCACCCAAAATGTAGGGGAATTCCAGTTCTTCCACATCCATGTCAACACTTGGTACGTCAGTCTTTTCCATGGTAGCCATTTCAGATTGTGTTTTCATAAAATCACTCTTCCTGCAGGAAAGAAAACGGTTGAAAGGGACAAACGACCAGTTAGGCGGCTTTTATAGTAGTCTGGGTGGGAGACAGAGACTTAGAAACCTCTGGCCCGCTTTCCCATCAGCAGACACAGGGGCTGTCGGACAGGGATATGAAGAATTGACCTTTGAGTGTGCCGAGTGCAGTGAGGGCACGGAGTCGTCGTGGATTGATCAGGGCTGGACGGTGATCGAGCTGCAGAGCTGGAAGAGTGGACCCGCTCCGGACTCTGCGTTGGGGACGGGGGACCCCACCAGTGGAGGGGGATGGGGCAAGGCAAAGAGATAGTTCTTGTCTCCTTAGCTGGGACGATGAAGTAAGTCCTCACAGGAAGGGAGTTATAAGTAGTGGTTAGTTGTCTTGTGAAATAATTCCCTGTTACAACAGCACTCAATTACTTCAATATTAACCTACAAAGCAGCCAATCCTGGCGGGCACTGTGTCTCCCCTGGGGGCACGGACCCTCCCCTCAAGTTTTTCACAGATTAGTAAGTGAAGGGAACTATCATTTCTAACATTGTTTCCACAGAAAATGTTTCTCTGATGCTCTCTCAGGTCTCTTCCTGAGTGGACCGATGCATGTGCAAGGGCAGCCGTACAGCCAACATCAGCAGCCAACATCACCGCCACTCTGTCTATAAGGTGACGTTTAGGGCACTAACTTTGCAAGGATTAATTAACACAGTTTCTATCCTCCAGGATTCCAGTTGGACGTGCTCTAAGGCCTCGGGCCTTGAGGGGCTCATCCTCAGCTCTGTTTCCCAGAAGTCACACGAGTCTTGTTTTCACCCCCAACTCAGAGCAGACTGAAATGGAGGTCGCCTGCAGAAAGGACACCGTGAAGACTGAGTGGTTATAAAAGTTTGCCAATAACCGCACAGCTCCCGGCTCAGCAGATTGGTCAAAAGGCCAATCAGCTCTCAGCGTTCCCGTGGAGAAAAATACTCATTTATTGGGAGAACAGAAAGTGGAGCTTTGGCTGAAACCACTTTGCCTTCAACAGCAACTTTTTAATCTCTTTGTCTGGTGCATGAAATCAGTTCCCAGAACACAGGGGTTATTAATAACTATGGGACCTTTTCCCAGTCTCCAGATCAATTGGCAGAAGCCTCTGGTTACTTCCTTCTGGATGCTTCTATTATTTAGAGCTGGGAAGAGGCCTCCTCCTTGAAGCCCGTATGGTTTTTACCTGACTTGGGAATTGCACAGCGCCTCCCAGCCCCTAACCCACCAAACTGAATCTGCCAAGAGGTCTTGCCCCTTTGCATCTCCCCGGGCTGGCTCAGCGCTCAGCTGGCGTCTTTGCTTCCGCTGAGACACTCCTGCTGTCCCCAGTGGAGTGCAGAGTGTACCTCTCCTCCCACTGGCTCCTCACTGCCAAGTGTGGTCCCGAGTGTTGACAGGGATCCGTGGAGCCGGCCTGATTTAGAATGAGGTCACTTTGAGCTGGCTTCTCTCCTTGTGCCTGGTGGAGGCCCCAGAGTCAGCTGCTGGGCAGGTGCTAAGCAAGGCCCAGATCTTAAGTTGGAGACATTGGGTGGGCACTTCTCCAGGAGGAGGTCTGATCACAGCAGCGCGCATGGCAGCAGCATGTCATAAAGGCACTTGCCCTCAGCTCTCCTCTTCCTCTTTCTCCCTTCCCAGGGGCCTAGCCATGCCCATGGCTTTACCGGGGTCTCATCTCAGGAAACTCTGCTGCTCCTCTGACTCTCATCCTCCAAGCTCCACACCGCCCACCTGCCTGCTGGCCGTATCGCCAGAGATGGAGCACTGGCATCCTAAAACCAGCAGGGCGCAGTGAGATGGACAGGCCTGGGTTACCTCCTGTGCCCAAGCCAGTTAGCTCACCTGGGAAGAAACTCAAACAAGAACACCTGTCTTGTGAGGCTCAGAGATGGTGAGAACAAAGCACCTCCACACGCAGCGCACAGTAGGCGCACACCAAGTGACCACAAGAGCTGACCTCGTTGTCCCCACACACCTGCTCAGCCTCCTCTTCTTCCTGTCTCAGTTGATGGCATCATTGCTGTCTTAGTCACTCAGACTGATGACAAAGCAGTATTTTTGTACATCTTCCACTGGTCTATTTTTTCTATTGTGGTAAAATATATATAACAACATATATAACAAAATTTACCATTTTAGCCATTTTTATATGTACAATTCAGTACAATTAAGTACATTCACATTGTTGTGCAACCATCACCACCATCCATCCCCAGAACTTTTCCATCTTCCCCAACTGAAACTCTGTCCCCTTTAAACATTAACTCCCCATTCCCCCTCCCCCAGCCCCTGGCAATACCCTTCTACTTTCTGTCTCTATGAATTTGACTACTCTAAGTCCCTCATATAAGTGGAATCATACGATAATTGTCTTTTGGGGTCTGGCTTATTTCATTTAGCATACTGTCCTCAAGTTTCACCTGTGTTGTAGCATGTGTCAGAATTTCCTTCCTTTTTAAGGCCGAATAATATTCCATTGTATGTATTTACTACATTTTTAAAATCCACTTATTGGCCTATTTTTTTAAAAAGGATTTTTGGAGAGGAAATTAACGCACAGAGTTTTGAAACCCACACATTACAGAAGAGTGTACAGTGAAAACTTGTCTCCTCCCAGCCCGAGGGCAGGGCGTCCCCTCAGTCCCAGCCCTCTGAATTTCCCTCAGTGGGGACCTTCCAATTCACCTTCCTTTCTGTGCCCACTGCCTAGCCCTGGTTTCTGCCCCAACACCTTCGAGTTCTCACTGGTTTCTCTGACCCAGACTCTGCCTCCTGGAAGCCGTCCTGCACGTGCTGCCAGCGAGGCTGCCTACAGCGAGCCCTCACCCTCACTGGCACATGGCCTTCACCGCTGCCCACCAGCTGGTCCCAGCTGACCGCTATAGCACATGACCCCTGACACCAGTGTTGCTTCCTTTCCAAAATGCCTGGAGAGACCTTCTTTCTCACGAGTCAGTACAAATGCCTCCTTCCTTAGAAAGTTCTCTGAACTCCTCCCACCATCCCTACCTGAATCTCTCTCTCCTTCCTTTGTGCTCCTACAACAGTGACCCTATTCTGACTCTGCTCTGTAGCCACTTGGTTACTCTCCAATCTCTCCCAAGATAAGTAAACTCCTGGAAGGAAGAAAAGGAAGCTCATTTATCTTTGAGCGTCCCTAGGGCTAGCCAATGCCCTGAATGAAGGAAGCGCCATCAGAGTTTGTGGAATCGAGAGAAAGTGCTTGGGTGCAGGAGCCTGGGTGCAGAGACAGGTCTGCGGGATGTTATTTAGCTTCCAGAGCCTCTGTTCCCTCAGAGCAACGGGGATAACTGTTTTTCCTCACAGGCTTGCTGAGAGGACTCAACCAGTGTAAGTAAAGTTGGTGTTTAATAAACATACATTCTCCTAAATGAAAGCAGGACTGGCTGTTTGGTGCCAGGGGTCTGTGACTCTCACCCACCAGGACAAATGGACCCTGGTGCAGTGCTGTGTTCCCCTTTCCACACAACTGAAGGAAGGGAAGCGGGTGGCTTTGGTTGAGGGCGGCCACTCCTGCATCAGGGAAGGGGGAGGGGGCCTGAGTTCCTCAGTGGTGTCTCCAGTCCTGTGTACTGCCAGGGGGACTTCCACAGATGCAAAAAGTCCCTGTGGAACTGAGTTTAGGGACAAGGTCACATGCTGAGGTCTGCACAGAAGCTGCAGCCCACCAAGTTCCACCCTTGCTTCCTCCTTCCTCCCTCTTTCCCAGCCATCTCCTCCAGCTCTTCCTGTGGGGCCCTGAACAGGGGGAAGGAAGGCACTGCGAGTGCACTTAGCTCCTGGATCCCAGTGCCATAATGCTGGGATCACTGTGGCCTCGCCTCTACATGGAAAAGTTCTTCCAGTGCTTTCTTACTTGACAGGGCAACAGAGAAGCCTCAGTTCAAAAAGGAAAGCTGCTCCTTTACTCATTCACACATTCGTTAACAATATTTATGAAAAACCTACAAAGTGTCATGCACTACGGGGTATAACCTGTTTTTATACAGACTGACAACCTCTCCTCCCCCCACCCGCCCAACCCCCCACCCCCTGCCCTGCCATTCCTCTTCCTATGTAGCTTCCTATTCCTGAGTCTGGTTGCTCTGACTCCCCAGATGGCAGCCCTCCCCCCGGTTCAGGTTTCAGCCCTCTCTACCTCTCATCTTGTGCTCTTCGGCTTCCTACATTTCAGGGACATCTCTGATCTACTGTCGTCTTCTTTCTCCATTTCTTTGTCTTTTGGATTTATGCCTCTTTTGATCCTCTCATTAACTTTCACTGATGCTTCCAGTAGGAAGTGGAGATAAATTCTGGTGTTCCCGATGCCATATTTAACCAGAATTTTCTTCCAATTTAATTTTCACTTGCAATATTTTTACAGTGATTTATGGAGTTTGAATATGTTCAACTATAAAATAGTATTTGTTTACTTTAGAAATTTGGAAAAATATAAAAGTGCAAAGAAGAATATAAAGATTACTCATAATCCCAGAAATCCAGAAACAACCACTCATTTTGCTCTATGTTTATATATTCTTTAAAGGAAAAATAGTAACCTCTTTTCTATTTTCTGAATTCCATGCTAACACTTGGAGGCTGCTGGCTCCATTGCAGGCTTTTATTAATGGGAGGCACTTGCCAAGCCTTGCTTGGGCACACCAAATATTCCGTGTTCTGCTGATTTGGTGCCTCTCATCTTCCCACTGTCCTGCCTCACCCCCGCCCCCATTTGCCTCAGTCTGCACTGCCCTGGAGATGTTCATCATAAAGTCATCTGGAAGTCAAGTCAAAACCATGGTTCTCGCCTGCAGTACCCGAAGGAGCGTGATGAGGGACATGCAGAGCTCCTCCCACCCCACTCTGTCTCTCCAGGGAATGTTCTGACAGATTGTGAGAGAACCAAGGGGAAGGCGCCCGTCATGACCTCACTGCATTCCAGTCTCCTACCAGCGGCCCTGGCCGGTGTCTGGCCCTTGGCGATCCCTGATGGGGGATTTCTGGGATCCTTTGGGAATTGCTAGAGCAGGGTGGGGGAGGGGAGGGTTGTCCTGTCAATCAGCAGCTGTTCAATCCACCAACTGAAAATGACCCACCGCCTCAACATACTGAAGTTCTGGATTCAGAACTTGGACCAAACGGAGAAAATGTTCACACCGAAGATCAAGGAAATGCAAATTAGAAAAACAATGAGATGCATCCTCCCACCCTCTCCCAATAAATTGTAGCTATTTTCAAAAAGAGAATCACTAGTGAGACAGGGACTCATATATTGCTGGTGGGCGTGTACACTGGCAAAATGCTTTTGGAAACTAACTTCTCAATAGCATTAAGAACCTTAAAATGTTATATCTTTTAATCTAGTAATTTTATTTCTGGGGCTCTAAAGAAAGAATTTTAAATGTAACAGAAGTTTTCTGCACCAAAATATCAATTGCAGCATTATTAGTGTCAACGCAAAATAACCAATAACCATTCTATAGATAAGAGAAATAAAGTGAGTTTACTCGAGCCAAAGTGAGGATTATAACCCAGGAAGGCCTTAGAAAGCGTTCCGGAGAAGCTTTTTAGAACAAAGAACGTACATTAAACACACCATGGATACATTTTCATCAAAATTTCAAAGAGGTATTCAGTTGCAAATTAGCGGGTCAACATGACTGTGATGTCGGGAAAGGGACTGCTTCAGGCATTTCCAATAGGGCATTACCAATAGGGCATAGGAGGGGAAGCATGCATTCTTATCTTAAGAGAGTAAGATACTTTACTCTTTACTTTACTTTAATGGTTAAGCAGATACACAATGTATGTTCAATAGGCCATTAAGTCAGGCTTTTTAGTTCAAGCCAAATCAGTTTTGAACCTGAATAGTTACCCCATATACCTCAATATGTGAGAATCTCTTGTCATTCGTAATGTCAAAAATAATAACAGTCTAAATGCCCAACAATAGAATAGGGGGCCGGCCAGTGGCGTAGGTTAGGTTTGCGCACTCCGCTTCAGTGGCCCTGGGTTCGCAGGTTTGGATTCCAGGTGCAGACATATGCACAGTTTATTGAGCCTTGCTGTAGCAGGCAACCCACATATAAAGTAGAGGAAGATGGGCACGGATGTTAGCCCAGGGCCAGTCTTCCTCAGCAAAAACAGGAGGATTGACAACATATGTTAGTTCAGGGCTAATCTTCCTCACCAAAAAAAAAAAAAAGGGAGAATAGTTCCATGAATTGTATTTGTATAAAGTTTATTACAATATGACCAAATGATTGTTATTGAAATAAGTGAAAACAGCTAAACCCAATATTTAATATACAGTTTGATGATGGCTGTCAAGGCGCAAGTAATGTATATACCAAGAAAGGAAGAAAATACACTAACATTTGAATACTAGTTATCTTTGGATGAAGGGACAGAGAAGATTTTATTTTTTTCTCTAGTTTTTGGTATTTTACAAATTGTCTTTTAACTAGTATTACTTTTATAATTGGGAAAACAACCATAAACGTACTCTTTAAGGAAAAAATAAGCCAGTTGTACTTTGCATTAGTCAATGCTACTGTATTTCTAGACCACAGATCTCTTTTAGAAACAGAATTAACCTGAGCTCATCTTGTGTGATCCTTCATTATTTTATTGATGAGGAAACTGAATTTATTTTTATTTATTTATTTTTTTCTGGGAAAGATTTGCCCTGAGCTAACATCTGATGCCAATCTTCCTCTCCCTCTTTTTTTTCCCTCCTCAAAGCCCCAGTACATAGTTGTATATATTCTAGTCGTAAGTCCTTCTAGTTTTTCTATGTGAGCTGCCGCCACAGCACGGCTACTGACAGATGAGTGGTGTGGTTCTGCACCTGGGAACTGGGCCCTGGGCCACCAAAGTGGGGCGTGCTGAACTTTAACCACTAGGCTTGAGGAAACTGAATTTTAAAGAAGGCAATTGCCCCCAATCCTGCCTCCTGGCCCATCTGTCCCCCAACCCACACTGCCTCAGAGAATGAGTGAGGCACGTGGGGAATCTACCAGTCACTTAATAACATCTCAGTGAGTGAAAGAGGACTGAGATGAAGGTGGCTGGTTCTGGGAAGTGATGGGCATTCCACATTCCTGGGGATGGGGGAGCGGGAGTTGGGAAGATGCTGGGCATCATCTGACTAGGGGGCCCTCCAAGCTGGTCCCTGACTCCTCCCCAGGCACAGCTAGGCCCTCTTTCCTCACTCTGGGCTTCCTTCCTTTGCTCTGTCCCACCTGAGGGCACTTGCAGTAACTGGATTCCTACTTGGAAAGCTGTCCCCTCAGTCCACAGAGCTCTGCACCCAGTCAACTCCTGCTCAGCCTCCCAGCAACCCTTCCTCCAAGAAGTCTTCCCTGACCCCCATACCAGGTTAGGCTCTCTTGGTTCTTTTCCCCGACAGAGGGATCACAACTGCAATTAAATAACCATATATCTATTGTGTGTTAACGTCTATCTCCTCCTCGAGACCATAGGACCCTGTGGGATTATTTACCCAACATCTCCGGCAACAAACTGTGCTGCCAGATAGTGAGTGCTCAAAGCATATTAGAATGAATAAATAAAATAAAGTTACTGATTCTGCCAGCTTGACCAGGGGCAGGGGCTGTGGGCTCCGTTTCCTGTCTGCTCCCTCGGACTGCTAGAAACCATCCGCCATGGCACTGGAGGAAGCAGATGTAGGTAGCATCACTTGTTTATTTATGCTTCCTTTCATTCAGCAAATGTTTACTGAGAGCCTGCTGTGTGCCAAGCACTAGTCTAGGCATTTGGGATTCATACAGACCATGAACATAACATCAGAATCCCTGCCCCCATGAGATTATATCCTATACTGAGGCAGACAGACACTGAGCAAATAAATAGGAAACTATGCCCTAAAATGGTGGTGGAGCCAGAAGGGATTTGGGGATGAAGTGGAGGTGGGTGCAATTTTAAATAGAATGGTTGGGAAAGGCCTTTGTGAGAAGGTGACAGTTAAGCAAAGACCTGCATGAGGTAATAGAGCAAGCTATGTGGAAATCTGGTGGAAGAGCATGCCAGGTCCAACACCGGACACCCAGGTGATTTTGAATTTGAGATAAACATTAGATACTTTTTTAGTGTAAGTATGTCCCAAATATCGCACAGGACACATACTAAAAATTATTCATTGATTATCTGAAGTTCAAATATTTGTATTGAATTATTTCCTTTGTTACTATAAGAATGTATTACTATTATAATTTGAAAAGAATCAAATAAAATTCTTTTTTCTTTATTGAGGTAACATTGATTTATAACATTATATAAATTTCAGATATACATCATTATATTTCAATTTCTGTGTAGATTACATCATATTCACCACCCAAAGACTAATTACCATCCACCACCATACACATGTGCTTAGTCATCCCTCTCGCCTTCCTCCCTTCCTAAAATTCTAAGATAAATGAACAGGAAGCATTCTTTAAGGAATCTTTAAGCCCAAATGTAAAGATAAAGCTAAGAAACTACTCCCAACCAAACTCCCTCTGAGGTAAGCACTTGTCTGAGGTAACATGACTAACTTCCTGGACACAGCCCCTTCCTCCTCCTCTTTTGCACGTATACACATCTGTATTAGTTTCCTATGGCTGTTGTCAAAAAGTTCCACACACTGCGTGGCTTAAACAACAGACATTTTTTCTCTCACAGTTTTGGAGGCTGGAAATCCAAGATTAAGGTGCCACCAGGGCCATGTGTTCCCTCTGAAGGCTGTAGGGGAGGATCCTTCCTTGCTTCTTCCAGCTTCAGGTAGCCCCAGGCATTTCTTGGCTTGTGGCAGCATAACTTCTATCTCTAACTCCATCTTCATGTCATGTTCTTCCTGTGTATCTGTGTCCAAATTTCCCTCTTCTTAAAAGGACACTAGTCATTGGATTAGGGCCCATCCTAATTCAGTATGACTTCATCTTAACTTGATTACATCTGAAAAAACCCTATTTCGAAATAAGGTCACATTCACAGGATTAGGACTTCAACATACCTTTTGGCGAACACAATTCAGTCCACAACACTTAGCTTCAAGGACTCCAAATCATTCTGGATTGTTGATTTTTTTTTTTTACGGTAACTTGAGAATTGCTTTATAACATACATATAGTAAAGCACACAGCTACTAAGTGTACTGATCAATGACTTCTTACATATGTACATATGTATGAAACCATTCCCCAGATCAAATTACAGAACATTCCCAGCATCTCAAGGCTATGTCGTGTTTCATCCTGGTCCTTAACTACAGTGTTTGGGAATCCCCAAGAACACCCTCACTTTTGACACCAATTGCAAGTTTGAGGGACCCTAAAGACAACTCAGTTTCAATAACTCATCAGGACTCACAGAACTCATTGAAAGTTGTTATACTAATGGTTATGGTTTATTACAGCAAAAGGAAATGGATTAAAATCAGCCAGAGGAAGAGACACACAGGGCAGAGCCCAGGAGAGTCCCATGCATGAGGCTTCCAGTTGTCCTCTCCCCATGGAATCGTGGACAATGCTAACTTCTTTCAGCAACAACGTGTGACAATATGCACCAAGTATTGCCAACAAGGGAAGCTCACCTAAGTCATGGTGTCCAGAGAATTTTTATAGTGGCTTATTCATATAGATGTGGTTGACCACCTGCACAGCTGACTTTAGCCTCCAGTCCCTCTGAAGGTCAATCTGATATTGCATAGCTCAAAGCCCTCACCATAAATCACATTGTGAGACTCTCCAGTGTGGTGTAGCCACACCCCCAGGTAAACAAAGACACTCCTACTAGGCAGGAAATTCCAAGAGTTTAGAGATCACCTCTCAGGAACTAAGGGTGAAGGCCAGACCTCTCTTTGGGTAAGGTTAGTTCTTTGCTACGCATTAACCTTCCCAAGGGAAACAACTATTCTGACCTCTATCACCATAGATTAGTTTTTGACCTTCCTCTAAATGGAATCATGCAATAATCATTCTTTTGTGTCTGGCTTCTTTTGCTCAACATGATGTCTATGAGATTTGTCCTCTTCAGTCCTGTGAAATTGCATTACATGAATATACCATGAATTTCTCATCCTGATCAACATTCTACTGTTGATAATCATTTGGATTGTTTCAGTTTGGAGCTATTTTGAATAAAGGTGCTATGAACATATACATGTCACGTGGTGGATATAAGCACGCATTTCTGCTGGGTAAATACTCAGGAGTGGAATTGCCGGGTTATAGATAAACTTATATTCAGCTTTAATAGATACTGGCAGTTTTCCAAAGTGGGTGGATTTTCTCCTACTTCCCTGGTTTCTCCTTCTCAGTCTCCTTTGCTATTTGCTCCTCATCTTCACAACCTCTAAATGTTGTGTGTCCAGGGCTCAGTTCCTGAACCATTTTTCTTTTCCATCTATATTCACTCTCTGGGTGATCTCATCCAGTCTTATGGCTTTAAATACTGCTATAAACTGGGCTGTGCCCCTTACCCCCAATTGTTGAAGCCCCAATCCCCAGTGTGACTGAATTTGGAGATTGGGTTTTTAGGAGGTCATTAAGGTTAATTGGGGTATGGGAGAAATCCCAATTTGATAGGATTAGTGGCTTTATAAGAAGAGGAAGAGAGAAAGATCTTTCTCTCTCTAAGCACAAGCACCTAAGAAAGGCTATGTGAGCACACAGGGAAAAGGTAGCTGTCTGTGAGCCAGGCAGAGGGCTCTCACCAGAACCAAACCCTGCTGGCCCCCTGATCTTAGACTTCTAGCCTCCAGGACTGTGAGAAAATAAAGGTCTGTTGTTTAAGCCACCCAGTCTATAGTATTTTGTTACGGTAGCCTGAGCTAAGACAAATACCATTTTTTACATTAGCTTCCAAATTTATATCTCAAGTTCATACTTCTCACTTGAACTCAGACCAATAAATTCAACTGCCTACTTGATATCTTCACTTGGATAACTAACAGACATTTCAAACTCAATGTTTAAAACTAAGCATGTGATCTCTCACCAAATTGGTCCTCCCCTCATTTTCCCTTCCCTTCTTCTGCTTAACCCTCTTCTTCCAGTTTCTCTGGCAAAATACCAGAAGTTATCCTTGACTCCTCTCTTTCTCCTATACCCCATATCCATTTTATCAGCAAAGCCTATTGGATCTATCTTCAAAACATATTTAAAAAATAGACCAGTTCTCACTGTGACCATTGCCACAACAATCATCTCTCAACTGGATGCTGGCCACTACCTCCAGTTCTGCACCTACCCCTCTTACAGTCTATTCTCAACACAGAAAACAGAGTAGTCCTGTAAAAATCTAAGTCATAACACCTTTTGGTTCAAAACCCTCCAAGGGCTTCCCATCTCATTCAGGGTAAAAGGCAAGGACCTTAATATGGTTTATAAGGCCTCAGGTGGTCAGACCCCTGTCTACCTCTCTGACCCCATCTCCTGCTATTTTCTTTCTTGTTTACCCCACTCCGGCCACACTATCCCTGTGGCTATGTGTCCTTCCTCATTCCTATTCTTAATTCTTGTATATTTTTACATGTGCCCTTCTTTTTCCTAATTGGGCTTATAAGAAGTTAATGTATTTATTGGTCTTTTCAAACTACTAGTTTGGATTTATTGATTGCTGCTTTTCCCCTCCACCTCCTCCCTCCTATTTGGTTTGTTTTCCCCTCTATTAGTCTCAATATTTATTAATTCTTCCCTCCTTATTTCTTTTGGTTGATTTTGTTTTTCTGTTTTTAGTTTCTTAATATGATGATTATTTTATATATGATCTTCCTTCTTTGTTGTCTTCTTTAGCAATGAAATAACTTTAACATATATTTTGCTCTGCCCTGCTTTTGATGCATCCTACAGGTTTTGGTATGAAATATTCTTTTTTATTACTTACAAGGTAATTTATAATTTCAGAGTTGATACTTTGTAGAGGAGGGGAAAAACTCTTCCTCTGCACCCTTAGGTTCACTGGCTAGGGCCAGTAAATCAAACTTATAAAAGACAGATTGACAGGAGAAAAAAAAACTAATTATGTACCTATACGCAGGAGTTCACAAAGAAATGTGACTCAAGGAGGCAGTTAAAATTTGGGGCTTATATACCATCTTAACAAAGGGTGATAAAGTGTGGAGAAGAGGCAGACAAAGGGGTTTGGAGCTTCTGGAAATGAGTAAGTTATCGGAAGGAGACTAGGAAAAATATGTCAAATAAGTCCTGTTAGTAAGGTTTGTTATATAGATAAGAATCATCTCAGGTGATGATTTGCCCCATCTCTGGGGTAGTTCTCTTCTTGCTGCAGGAGATGGAGATACCTTTACAAGGGGAAATTTATATCCTGCTTTTAGACAGAAAAGTGGAGGGCAGAGAGCTATTTGCCTTCAGCTCAAAACAATCCTTATGCCAAATGGCACCTGATTCCCTTCATCTTCTCTGATATTATAAATATTAGGGAGCGTGTTTCTTAATTTCCAAGTCATTAAAATTCTGTTTATTTTTAAATTTTTACTATGTTGGATTATGATCAGCAAAATAAGGTTGACACTTTTTTGAATTGGTTCATTATTATTTTATTTTTTTGATAAAGACATGATCAATTTTTGTAAATGCTCTATGGACATAAAAATTTTCTATATGAGGGACATTTCCCTATATATCTATTAAGTTATATATTAGTTATTATTTACATTCTCTACATGGTTAATAATAGTTTTCTTTATGTATTCAGCTCCTAAGTTATTACTTATAAGTTTGTTTCTATTATATCATCTTCATTAATCATGTCTTTTATCATTACATAATATCCCTCTATTCAGGTTGATGCTTTTACCTTAATTTTTACTACTTTTGCTTTGTTTGCTTGTAATTGCTTGGTACCTCTGTCTGTTCCTTTAATTTCAACCTTTACATATCCCTTCATTTTACCTGCACTTCTTATTATCAGCATAAATGTGGGTTTGGGTTTTAATCCAATTTAACACTTTATCTTTTTCTGGGAGAATTCAGTCTTCTTTTCCCCCCAGATTTGATTAAATTGCTATTTATTTCTTTTTTCCCCCTTTTAATTGGTGAGTTCTAGTATACTTTTTAAAGTTCTACTGCTCATTAGTATCTAAATTTCTCTCTATGTGAAAAACAAATAACTATTTTCACCTCTGAAATTTACCCTCCTTCACAGGTTTACTGTCTCCCAAAGGAACTTGTTTAAATCAGTATTTTTCAAACAGTGAGTTCCAATCCTCTAATGAGTTGTAAAATTAATTTAATGGGTTGTGATCACTTTTAAAAGAAAAAAGGAATTATAATAGAAAAATTCAGAGAACATAAAACATAGTAAGAAATCTTCTTTCAAAAAACTGTGCCTTTGATTACAGGCAGACCTCAGAGATGTTGCGGGTTTGCTTCCGGCCACTGCAATAAAGCAAATATCGCAATAAATTGAGTCACACAACCTTTTTGGTTTCCCAGTGCATACAAAAGTTATGTTTACACTATACTGTGGACTAGTAAGTGTGCAATAACATTATATCCGAAAAAACAATGTATACACCTTACTTAAAAAATACTGTATTGCTAAAAATGCTAACCATCATCTTAGCCTTCAGCAAATCATAATCTTTTTCCTGGTGGAGGGTCTTGTAAAAATGCAATATCTGCAAAGTGCAATAAATTGAAGCACAATAAAACAAGGTATGCCCGTATATGTGTGGGTGAGTGTGCACGCACTCGTGTACTGGATCACGATATAAAATGCATTTCTTCTTTTTTTTTTTTGGTGAGGAAGATTGGCCCTGAGCTAAAACCTGTTGCCAATTCTCCTCTTTTTACTTGAGGAAGATTGGCCCTGAGCTAACATCTGTGCCAGTCTTCCCCTATTTTGTATGTGGGTCACTGTCACAGCATGGCTTGATGAGTGGTGTAGGTCCATGCCCAGGATCCAAATCCAAGAATCCAGGCTGCCGAAGTGGAGCATGGGGAACTTTAACCACTATGCCACCGGTCCAGCCCCCTAAAATGCATTTCTTAATATGAGTCTGTCCAGGAGGAAAAATTCCTCCTCTACCCTTGTAAGTTCTTCTGGTTGGTCTAAGAATTAAATTAGATTAATAGGAGAAAATCAAATTTAATTACATACGTATGGGGGCTCCATAAGAATACGAGGCCCAATTCAGGCAATTGAGGTTTACATGCTATTCTGAGCTAAAGAGAAGGGGTTAGGAGTCTGGGACTTCATAGGGGAGGAAGACAATTCACAGGAAGATGGGAAAAGCAAATGATTGGTAAACAAATGTTTGCCATGTATGCAGGGACAATGGGACACAGAGAGAACTTTTGTCCCTAGGCCCTGCTGAGCTCCCTCCACTGCACCTTGCCTATATTCCTTGTATTTATCTCTGGTGATAGCTCTCTTCCCAAAATACATCCTCTACCCAAATTCTTTTAGGCAGTTAAGGGAGAGGTAAAAGAAGAATTTCCTCATGCCAAAGAGACATTTTGTGGTGGCAAATTTTGCTCCGCTACAAGTCCCAGTCAAAAAAAGCTTGAAATCCACTGGCTTAAATGTATTTATATTACTTGTAAGGTGAGAAAGGATCAAGTACTGAGGCCTAGTCTGTTCAGTGAAAATTATGAGCATGAAATTGTTTTCTCTCTTTTAAAGCTCATTTTCACTTTAAAAATCAGAGAGCTGAACCTTGAGAGAAATTTAGAGCAGAGATTCTCAAACTTAAGTGTGCACAAGAATCACCTGGAGAGCTTGTTAAATCACAGATTCCTGGGCCCCACCCTGAGATTTTGATTAGGAGTTCTGGCTTGAGGCCCATGGATTTGCATTTCCAACAAGTTCCCAGGTAATGCTGATGTTGCTGGTATGAGAGCCATATTGTTGTAGCAATGATTTAAGCCACTGATTCTCAAACTCGAGCATGCATCAGAATCACCTGGAGGATTCGTTAAAACAGAGTGCTGAGTCTTACCCCCATTTCTGACTCAGTAGGTCTGGGGTGGAGCCTGAGAAATTGCATTTCTAACAAGTTCCCAGGTGATGCTGATACTGCTGGTCCTGGAATCACACTTTGAGAAGTGCTTATTTAAAGGAAAGGTAAGCTTTGATGAAGGGCATTAAGGAAAGGTAAAGAGATAAGACTGGAACTGAGACAAGACCTGCCTACACAGTAGAGAGCTCTAGGCAGCCTGAGACCCAAGCCAGGCCATTAGAGGCCTAGTGGATTTTCCACAATAGGGAGAGGAAATAAAATATAAACAACCCACTGAACCAACTGCTCGACAACCACAGTAGTCATCCGCCTGTCAACAGCCGGTCCAAAGCCTACTTGGGCAGGAGACAGATATGTAAATAAATGAATGCTATTGGTTTGAAGCAAGATGGAGGTAGAATTTGTCAGCAAGATTTTCCTCTCTCTGGGATATCTCACCTCCACCCTCAAAAGGTCCTAAGGATATTAAGATAGAAGTATTTCAGTGAGAGGAGAGGGGTCTCATAAAGGAAATAGGAAGACAGTGGAAGGGATTTCCCACAGATTCAGAAGAGATAACTGTGTATGTATGTGTTTGTAGGGGCGGGGTACTGAGGTCTAGGGGCTCCCTGAGAAGCAGGGCTGGATCCTTGGGAGTGGCTAGGCTTCGAGGAAAACAGTTGCCTGATTCTAGGCACCCCCTCCACAAAGAGTCAGATGGCACAGAAGCAGCATAGCCTCGGGACCGGAAAGGAACCTTGCATATGGAGACCAGGGTGATTCCTAGTAATCTGCGTGAATTCATGGCCAGGAGAAGGGGCCTCACACACGGGTGAAAGGAAAATTGCCACTTGCAGCGGCACTTGCCTAGGAGATAACAAATCTGAACGTTGTGTTTCACTGCTATTGGTACTACTCGGTTAAAGCTGATAAAGAATGGTGAACTTTGCTTGACCCCAGTATGCCAGACCCTTGCAGGACCTCGCCGATGTCAAATTAATAAACAGAAACCTCATTAAATCGGAGTCAGGAGACAAGAGGGGGAGCTCTCAAGCCCTACATGGGTAGCACAGCCCAACAGGAAAAAGACTTCCTCCTCTTGAGTGGCCAGAAGCTCAGCCAATAAAAAGCCACTACACCTCTGAACTCTGTTTACAACAGCCTTTCCAACTTCCTCTTCCCCTCTATAAAAGAACTTATCCTCCCTTGCTGCTGGGGCACTTGCACGTGGCTTGCCATGGTTGTAGACCTCAAATCGCAATTTTTTGCTGATCTTAACCACCTGTGCAATTTTTTGCTGATCTTAACCACCTGTGAGCAAACTTGCAGGCTTACTTGGTCTTGTTCAGAGTGCTAGTTTTCAGAGCTTACCTAGCATAACCATCTTTCTAGCCCTTAACGTCCCCCAACACAGACACACTTTTTTTTTTCCTCAGGGGACTACTCAGTGAGTTTCTTCCCTGGTGGGTGTTCTCTCGCCTGGCAAACTAACAGACTCAGCTTTGTAATCCCTCTACCTCTGCTGGTTTTCATTTTCTTTTTTGGTAGTCTGGAGAGCCTACCAAAATTGCCCAGACAAACCTCACTCACTGGGGCAAGTGTTGCTGGACTCGGAACCAAAAAGTGCCCTTTTGATCTCAGGTTTGGTCTTGTGGGGTCCCACCCTGTGGATGATTCTCCCAGTGGTGACTGAGCTGTCATCACTCTGCTTCCCTGGGTTTATTTTTTTTTTAACCGCGAGTGTCCCAGTTACCATATCTTGTGACTTTTTTATAATTCCCAGCAGGCCTGTGTGAGACTATTTTAACTCTCAAGTTTTGTCAACTGAGCGGTGATTTTTCAGGAGAAAAGTAACCATCACTGTCTTTTCCTGAGCTTCCTTTAAATCTTTCAGCTGTAGAAGGAATCCCTCTGTGGGTTCTGTGTTAACATGGGGACTTCCACGCTTGGAACTCTTAACACCCCTCCCTCAAGGGGAGTACATCAGGCCTATGATGACAGCCTTTTGGGTGGGTCATACAATCTGTCATTATGTGTGCACTCCAGGATCACTGAGGCCAGGTAGACAGCTCTAACAGAAGAAATTTCATGAATCAGATTACAAGGTTTCTTAAATTCTATGGAAGCTCTTGTGCTAATTGGTTTACAGAAACTTATGAGCCCTTATATTAATTAAAAAAAAAAAACTGAAGAGTTTCCAAAAGAAAAAAATTGATTTCCAATGTTTTAAATGTTTTGGGTCTTTTAAGAAAACTGTTCCTGTTGAGACTGCAGCTCAAAAGGGAAACGAAGGTTTGGGTTAATGACCTGAGTTATTATGTTACAAATAGGTTATTGTTACAACGCACTGCTGTCAACAGTTGTGTTAATAGTTGTTATATAAATGTAAAAAGAGGAAAATTTCAAACAATATTTCTAATCAAAGTTAATCCTTGGGAAATAGACTACTTCTATATAATGTCCTCCTGATTTTATCACAGTATAAAAAAAACGTTAGGGGGCTGGCCCAGTGGCGTCCCAGTTAAATTCGCGCACTCTGTTCGGTGTCCAGGGTTCACAGATTCGGATCCCAGGCGGGGACCAACGCGCTTGTCAAGCCATCCTGTGGCGGCGTCTCCTATAAAGTAGAGGAAGATGGGCACAGATACTAGCCCAGGGCCAGTCTTCCTTAGCAAAAAGAGGAGGATTGGCAATGAATGTTAGCTCAGGGCTAATCTTCCTCACACACACACACAAATAATAATAATAATAATGGTAGCATAACATTCTAGTTCATGCAAGATTTGGTTTATTTTCCCATAGAAAGGATAATCAATCTGAACTCTATATATTTCCTATACAGGTTTTAATCTAACATTTTTTTCATAAATGTTTGAGAATGTGAAAATGTAAACATTTGTGTTCAACCAAACTGAATTATATAATCAAAATCTTCATGAAAAGAATTGATTCTTGGGACTTTGGACATGCTGCAAATTATGTGAATCTGCAAAGGTACTCAAATCAAAGTATGTAAATTCTAAAAATGTAATTTTTTCTGATAATTTTAATATCAATAGTGATTGCAGACTCTTAAAGGATGCTTAAATTTCTAAAATCTCTTATTGACTTTGACATTTGAAAGTAATGACTAATCTTATTAGAAAAAAATTTCTAAGAAATTCAGAATTCCTAAAACAGAGAAAAAAATTACTGAATTATCATGCTGTAGTTTTTTTGTTTTGTTTTTGCTGAGGAAGATTCCTCCTGAGCTAACATCTGTTGCCAATCTGCCTCTTTTTTAGCTTGAGGAACATTAGCCCTGAGCTAACATCTGTGCCAATCTTCCTCTATTTTGTATGTGGGTTGCCTCCACAGCATGACTGATGAGTGGTGTAGACCGGCGCCTGGGATCTGAACCCATGAACCCAGGCCGCTGAAGCGGAGTGTGACAAACTTAACCACTATGCCACGGGGCTGGCCCCTGCTGTAGATTTTTTAACCCAATAGTTGTTACTTATATGCTTGCCTATACACAAACATATGTGTTCTTTAGAAAACGTAAATCAAAATGGTAGGGGGCCGCCGGGTGGCGCAGCGGTTTAGTTCGCGCTTGGCAGCCCGGGGTTCACGGGTTCGGATCCCGGGCGCCCGCCAACGCACTGCCTGTCAGCCATGCCGTGGTGGTGTCCCATATAAAGTGGAGGAAGATGGGCACGATGTTAGCCCAGGGCCAGTCTTCCTCAGCAAAAAGGGGAGGATTGGCAACAGATGTTAGCTCAGGGCTGGTCTTCCCCACACACACACACAAAAATAAAATAAATCAAAAGGGTAAAATAATGTAATAGATACATTGTTTTATAATGTTAATTATTTAAGATTTAAATTTAGAGTTTCAAATATAATTGCTATTGAACATTGTATATCATATATGTATGTTTAAATACATACAGTGGTATAATAATATCAATAAGTAAAAATATGGTAGAAAGGAGAGAACTGACAGCTATGGAAAAATGATGACCTTGGACTGTATAGTCTGCTCTCCACAGGAGTAAATAAAGAATTATTCTTGGCCTGGTATATACTCTGAGAAGGTAAGAGCTTTACATTGCCTCACATAGTGTAAACTTTTAACTCTCAAATGTCTACTGCTTTGCTTTTATGTCACATTTTACCATGTTCCTAGGTTGTTTCAAGAAGCAAGAAAGAATCTTCACTTCAGGAATAACTAATAAACTTAATGATTATTATTTTAACTTCTCTTTATTTTAAATATTTCATTATCACTCTGATTAATGACACAGCCAAAACAACAACTATTCCTTGTTTTTGTGACCAATCTATTCTGATGACTCATTTTAATATTGCTCTTTCCCAAATTCAGATACCAAATCTGGAATCGTGAAACTGTTAAGATGTCTTTTATAGCTAAAATACCTTGGGGTTTCCTGGACAGCCATGGGGAAACCGAAGATTTGATTCTTTATCTTACTAAGGAGAGTCAATGAATATAACTGGATTTATTGGGCATTCTCTAGATTAGCACTGTCGATAGAGCTTTCTGAGATAGTGGAAATGTTCTAGATCTGCACTGTCCAATACTATAACCACTAGCCACATGTGGCTATTGAGCATTTGAAACGTGACTAGTGTGAGGAACTGAATTTTTAATTTTATCTGACTTTAAGTTTAAATAGCTATATGTGGGTAGTGGCTATTATATTGGATAGCATAAGTTTATAAAACTAAAAACTAATATGAGAGCTATTTTGTTTACCAAACCCAAAATATTAAAACCCAAAAACATCAAAAGAAAATTTCATTCTTTCTGGGTGAATTATATATAAGTAACCTGTTATTTATATAAATGTGTTTCAGTGGTTATATACTTTTCAGGTTGAGAAAAACTCTACTCCCAGACCCTCATTCATTGAATAGATCATAATAAGTATTATATCTTAGAAGATTCTACTTCCCTTCATTCTGTATTGCTGATTATGAAAATTAACCAGAGCCATTTAGTCATATCAACCATAGGTTGGTTTCTATTTTTCCCACTTACATTTGCCTAAAGGTCCTTTCTACAAGCTACAGATCAGACATTGAGATTCCTGGAAGAAACATCATAAAGTCTCAAAGGACATACCAGGTAATCTTGATTATGGATACCATAGGGAATGGAATTACAAGCTCAGCCTTAGCAGTTTAAACAACATCAGCACAGACATAAGGTTGTCGGGCTGCATCAAATAGCTCCGTCAGGATCCCCAGCACATTTCTCCTCGGGAGCAGAGGACTGTAGTGAAGTAGACCGCTTCACCCAAGCTCTTTGGATCAAGTCCAGTCCCTATAAATAGGGCTACTGGTTTACGTTTTGTTTTGTTAACTACTTTAAATCACAAAACATATTTCGTTTTTAAATGACCATCCTAATTGGGGATAAACTGTATACAGATAACCCATTTGTTGGATTCAGGAAAGCTATAGGAACCTTAGGATATTTAACTAACTTAGTTTGTCACCCCTTCCCTGGGACACCAGGAGGTCTATTGAGGTTTTCTGCTAAAAATCCTACCAGCTCCAATTATGATAAGGTTCATGCATGGAAATTAAATGTTGCTTCTGATGGGCTCACAATTAATAACCTCACTGGTAAAAATTACACCATCTGGGACAACAGGTCTTCTGTGAAGCAGTATAAAATAGCACTGATGGTACCACAACACAGGAAATAGCTATTATCACTCTTTCTCTCAACTAATCAATCAAGGAAAATATCTATGCTCTTTTGCGTTGTAATCTAAGACAAATTTGGTTATAACGGTTCTCAGACACTTGAGAGGTATACTTATACAATTTACCAAAATGACAGGTTACACCCTTCATGGCTTTATGTATTTATGCGACAGTACTATCACTACAAAAATTGGGCCTTGGACAGAGGAAAGGGTGTGTCATCTGGGAAAGGTTCATATGCTACTAAGGAGTTTTACCACCTCTACACTTTTGGCGTCTCAATGACTAGTTATTATACCCCTGTGCCTGAGATACTGGTTTCCATCACTTTGTACGTGCATTTCTTCCTTTGGCTTAGGATCTCTGATTTAGAATGCAGCATTTCAAACTCTCCCTAACAATGGCAATGATAGCAAGTGAAGCTGTGTGGAATGTGTCAACTATACAGGTTCAACAAGAAAACCTTGCTCTGCTTGCTGCAATGGTGCTGGAAACAGACTCACTTTAGTTAATGCTGACAAAATAAGGTGGCATTTGAGCACTGGCTAACACCTCCTTTTGCATTTGAGTAGATGCTTCAGGGTAAGATAGTGGTTCCTTCATAAAAGTCAAGGACAAATCAAGTGATTGTCCAAGGTGGGAAAAACCAACCAACGGGAGGTTTACAGCTGACTGCCAAATAGGAGGGTGGTTAAGGGACATTCTGCAACATTGGTTATGTTTAATTGTAGCTGCTGTCAAGTGTATTTTTAGCATGGTCTTTAAATGATGCTGCACTGCCACTATTCTGTTGGTTCACAGATTAGAATATTCTACAACAAAAGAGACCAAAATGACTTAAACATAAAGAAATTTTCTGAGACTGTCATGTGAATCGAACATAGTGGTATGGACCCTGAAATCTGATAAATTGTCTATCCTCTCTGTGGTCATCTTGACACTTTGGGATAAGAGAGGACTAAGAGGAGGGACTGTAAAAGAAAAATCTCCATGTACGGCAGCATTTGCCCAGGGTCATAAAAACTGAACGTGTATTTCATCACATGGTACTAACCAGTTAAAGCTGAGAAAGGACCATGAACTTTGAGTGACCCCAGTACACCAGACTCTTGCAGGACCTAACTGACCAAAAGATGATATGACTTGCTTTAGTCATCTATGTACTGGTCTGCAGGCTTGTTTTGTTCTCTCCAGAGTGCTGGTATCCAATGCTCAGGATAACCACTTTTTCAGTCCTTAAAAAAACCATTATTTTTCCTCAGGGAACTACTTAGTGGGTTTCTTCACTGGAGCGTGTTCCCCTGCCGGACAAGTTAATAGACTCAGCTTTGTATTCCCTGTACCTTTGGTGGTCTTTATTTTATTCGTTGACACCCTGTTAGACTGCAGGACCTTTGCTCTGTGGGTGAAGGGAGGAGTGCCAGTAACAACTGAGGCTGAATTTTCCATTTGCCAAAGGGATAGGGGCTTGGAATCTGAAAAAAGTTTCTTGTACCTTATACATCCTATGTACTGACTTTGTGGATTGAGATTTGATGTTCAAACTCACTGCGCAATATTGAAGGCTACAAAATGAAAGATAAAACCTTTCTCTTCATCCTCAACCCTCGGCAAACTTCCCAGTGGAAAACATAACAGTTTCTTATGTATGGCCTTATGATGACCTTATTTTTTTCTTAGTTGGGATCACAGTATTCAAATTATTCTAAACAGTGCTTTTCTATTTAATAGTATAGCTAGGAGATCTTTCCATAGAAGCATATCCTACCAACTTTGATCTTTATAGCTGTATAGTATTCCATGGTATGGATATGAAATAATTAATTAACCCATCCTCAAACTTGTGGACATTCAGATTTTTTCCCCCTTTTTTTAAAGAAACAAAGCTATGGGGCTGGCCCCATGGCCTAGTGGTTAAATTTGGCACGCTCTGCTTTGGTGGCCTGGGTTCGGTTCCCTGGCACAGACCTCTCTACCACTCATTGGTGGCCAAGCTGTGGTGGCAAACCACATACAAAATACAGGAAGATTGGCACAGATGTTAGCTCAGGGAGAATCTTCCTCAAGCAAAAAGAGGGAGATTGGCAACAAATGTTAGCTCAGGGTGAATCTTCCTCAGCAAAAAAAAAAAAAAAAAAAGAAACAAAGCTACTTTTCAAAAACTAAGACGAGCAAAAACAATAGAAAAATAGGTAAAGAGAGCACAGAAAAAGAAAGGCAAATGGTCTTAAACATAGAAAGATGTTCAACCTCACTCAATCTTCACTATAGAGAAATGTAAATGAAAACTACAGGATACTGATACCACTTTACACCCATCTGATTGACAAAAATCAAAATGTTTGACAATGCACTTTGTCCACGAGGCTGTGAAGAAACAAGTACTCTTATACATTGTTAGTGGGAATTTAAAATGGTGCAACCACTCAGAGTGAATATGCCTAACAAAATTACATATGCATCTACACTTTGATTTAGCAATACCACTTCTAGGAATTTACCCTGAAGACTTACCTCCACAAATATGTAACAACTTATGCTCAGGGTTATTCATTATAGCATGATTTTTAATAGTAAAAGATTAGTTCAAATGCCCATTAATAAGGAACTGATTGAATAAACATGGTACATCCATTCAGTTGCAATAGTTTGTTGATTTTTCTATGTTGGTCATATTGTTTTTCACAAAATGACAACTTATCTCTTTACTTCCAATCCCTATATTGCTTATTTCATTTTCTTATAGCATTGTCCAGTATCTCTACATAATTTTAAAGGGTAGTCATGGTAGTAGACAGCTCTTTATTTTTCATTAATCTAAAGGAAATGCTTCTTAAGTTTCTCCATTATTTTTTTTTAATTCACTGTTGGATTCAGTTAGCTAATATTTTATAATTGGAAATTCAAATATATGTTCATATATGACATCAGCCTAATTGACTTTTTAAATAATGTCCTTATCCAGGTTTTGGATTCAGAGTTACACTAGCCTCATAAATATATGCATATGTAACTTGGCAGCCTTTGCTTATTTTCTATTTTCTTTTTTGTGTGTGTGAGGAAAACCAGCCCTGAGCTAACATCCATTGTCAATCCTCCTTTTTTTTTTTGCTGAGGAAGATTGGCCTGGTCTAACATCCATGCCCATCTTCCTCTACTTTATATGGGAGGCTGCCACAGCATGGCTTGACAAGCAGTGCGTTGGTCTGCACCTGGGATCTGAACCCATGAACCCCGGGCTGCCAAAGCAGAGTGTGTGAACTTAACTGCTACACCACTGGGCCAGCCCCTCATCTATTTTTTGAAACAAACAGTATGTAATAAGAGTTATCTATCCTTTGAAAATCACCTGTAAAACTGTCTGGGCTTGTGCCTTTTTGGGAGAAGTGTTTAATTGTAATTTCATTTTCTTTAATGTTTATCAGTCTATTCTAATTTTCTCTTTCTTCTTTCATCAACATTAGAACTTTATATTTTTCCAGAAATTTATCCATTTTTTTGGGTTTTAAAATATTGGTGCATATTTATTATAAAATTATTTTACAACTTAGATCTCATTTTTGTCTTCACTTATTTCTCCTTTTCTGTTTTGTTCGTCTATTTGCTTCTTCTTTTCCTTTTTTTTATCTTGTCAGAGTTCTATCTTATTCTTTTTGAACAACCAGTTTTGGTTTTATTAATTTTCTTTGTCATTTTTGTTCTTAATTTCATTACTTTCTACACATTCCTAAGTGATAGAGGGTAGACAAGGGACTTTCCTTCTGCATTATTTGAGTCTTAAAACTACTTGCATATAATTTTAGAAAAATACAATGAATTATAAAAAGGAAAAACTGATAGGGGAAACATAATTGTAACTCAGCTTCAACAGAACACTAAAAAAATTTAAATCAATGAAATAAGAATTAGTGGTGTTTTGCCTCCTAACACAGCTATACTTCTTTACTTCTTATTGTATTATTTATAGAAGCATAGTAATAGAATTTTGAATCAATTAGCATAATGTATTAACAAGTGTTTAGATCATAGAAAAAGGAAGATAGCAGACGACATAAGATTACTTGTTGGTAGAGGACTGGAGAATTAGAGATGGGGCTCTAGAAGAGTTTTATAGTTGTTTAAGCTCACTATTTTTTTTTTTTTTTTGTGGGGAAGACTAGCCCTGAGCTAACATCCATTGCTAATCCTCCCCTTTTTGCTGAGGAAGACTGGCCCTGGGCTAACATCCTGCCCATCTTCCTCCACTTTATATGGGACGCCAACACGGCATGGCTGACAGGCAGTGCGTCTGCGGGTGCCCGGGATCCGAACTCGCGAACCCTGGGCTGCCAAGCGCGGACTAAACCGCTGCGCCACCAGGCGGCCCCTTAAGCTCACTATTTTTGTTTCCTTTGTAAAGTTTTCATTATGAAAATTTTTAAGCACATAAAAAAGAATAGTATAATGAGCACTCACAAAACTATTACTTAGATTTAACAATTGTTAACATCTGGGCATATTTGCTTCATTTTTTTGGTGTTGTTATTGAAGTATTTTAAAGTAAATTACAGGTATAATTTCTTTTAAATAATCTAGCAAGCATCTCCAAAAAAAAAAAGAGATATTTTCCTACATAACCATAATACTATTGTTCCACTTAACAATTTTAAAAGGAATTTTTTAAGATACTGCTCAGTCCATATTCAGACTACTGTAATATTCCTCAAATGGCTTCTACAGTTGTTTTTTCAATCAAGATTTCATCAAGTTTATACATTACACTTAATTGTTGAGACTCATAAGTCTCTATCAATCCAAAACAGTCTCTCTGCCTCTCAATTTTCCCCATGACAATGATTTGTTGAAGAGGTCAGTATGGTTGTCATATAGAAGGTCTCAACTTCTAGATTCACCTGCTTGTTTCCTTTTGATATCATTTATCTTGTTCCTTTCTCCCCTATATTTCCCGAAAATTGTTCAGTTAGATCTAAGTCTTGATTGGTCTGATTTTAAATATTTTGCCAAGAATCATTTCATAGGTGATGCTTTTACTACTTATTGCATCACACGGGGAGGTACACAGTGTGGTTGTTGCTCCTATTAGCAATGCTGAGAGTGATCCATGTGTTAGAGTGGTGACGGCGTCTGTTGAACAATTGTTTGTGATGGGATAATAGTTCGACACCACGCAAATATCAAGTTCTCCATCAGACTTTCAACTAATGGTTTTGGAATCTGCTGATGACTGTCTGAATCAACTATTTCATAAGGGTTGATGAAACTCAGACTTAGCTGTATCATTTGTCCTACATTTATTAGCTGGCATTCTTCTCTAAAGAAGAGCTTTCCCTCAAACTTGGGAATGTTTGGTTACTCTGAAATATATGTCTTACTGGAAAGGTAGGATAAATGCTTAATTATTTCCATTTAATTAACAATTTAATTAACAATTTCCTAATAATGGGTTAGTGGAAATCATCCCAACCTTGGCTAGTTGAATGCCCTTCAGCTTGCTCCTGTGCCCCTTGGACACAACCCTGTCTTTGAAAACTTCTTTGCTTTTTTTTAAAACAAGTTTTCCCAGGCCTGCCTTGTACATCCCCAGCTCCAAAGTTGGGATCAACCATTTCTCCAAAAGTCCCTGGTTCCTTTTTGTAGGGACTGGTATTGAGAGGTCAGTATCTAGGTGCAGTTTGTTGTTTTGACCCTCATTCGTTTGGTGCACCCGTTCCATCTTCTCCAAATAAGAAAAACAATAATAGCTTTTGTTTATTTAGTGTTGCCTACACAAGGCATTATATCAATGTAACATTTATTGAGAAGTTTCAATTCAGTAAAACATAGACAAGTGACTTTATTTCTTGTACCATCCCTGCCTTCAATTGTGCTCTGAAAGCCTTCCTTTCCCATGCTTAAATGACATTTGAGGCACAAAGCATTACATTTCCATCACTTTTAATCAGTAAAACAATTCAGTTTAGTTTAACTCTTTATTTTTCATATCTAATTCACAGCAACCCCCCTCCCTCTTCATAGAGTGGGCAACAGGGACCTGGTATGTGGCATGGTCTGCTGACTCCCTCCCACTTGTCCCTCTTCTAGGTTCTAGTTCCTTGGGTACTGGAGAATGAAAACAGATGGCGAAAAAAATGCAAATGTCTTGTTTTTTGAGGTGATTTATTTCTTTATTGAGATATAATTCACATACCATAAAACTCTCCATTTTAAAGTGTACAATTCAGTATTTTTTAGTAAATTCAGAAGACTGTGCAACCATCACCACTATCTAATTCCAGAACATTTTCATCACCCCAAAAAGAAACCCAGTACCCATTAGCAGTCACTCCTCAATGCCTCCTCACCCCCCAAGCCTCCCTCCACCCCAGCCTTAGGCAACCGCTAATCTATTCTGTCTCTTTGGATTTGCCTATTCTGGACATTAAATATAAATGTACAATACATACAGTACGTGGCCTTTTATTTCTGCCTACTTTCATTTAGCATGATTTCAAGGTTTATTATTCATGGCTGAATAATTCCATTATTCCAATATATAATTATTTGATTCCAATATATAATTATTCCAATATATAATAATATATATTAGCCCAGTATACAATATTCCATGGATAGATGACATTTTACTTGTCCATTCATGAGCTGATGGACATGTGGACTGTTTTCACTTCTCGGCTATTATGAATAACGCTGCTGTGAACCTTACTGTACAAGGTTTTGTGTAGATGTATGCTTTAAATTCTCTTGGGCATATATCTAAGAGTGGAAGTGCTGGATCATATACTAACTCTATGTTTAACTTTTTGAGAAACGGCCAAACTGTTTTCCAAAGCAGCTACACCATTTTACATACCCAGGAGCAGTGTATGAAGGTTCCAGTTTCTCCACATCCTCATCAACACTTGGTATTGTCTATTGGCTTTTTTTGTTTTTAAATTATAGCCATTCTAGTGGGTGTGTGTGGCATCTCAATACAGTTTTGATTTGAATTTCCCTAATGACTTGTGATGTTGAGCATCTTTTCATGGGCTCATTGGCCATTTGTATATTTTCTTTGGAGAAATGTCTCCTCGTATCCTTTGCCCATTTTTAAATTAGGTTACTTGTCTTTTTATCATTGAGTTGTAAGAGTTCTTTACATATCCTGGATACTAGACCCTTATCAGATATACAATTTGCAAAAAAATTTTCTCCCATTCCTTGGATTGTCTTTTTCTTTCTTAATAGTGTCCTATGAAGCATAATAGTCTTAAATTTTGATGTAATTCAATTTATCTTTTTCTTTTGTTACCTGTTTTTGGTGTCATATCTAAACAATTGCCTACTCCAAGGACAATGACATGAAGATTTACTCCAATATTTACTTTGTAGACTATTTAGATTTTATTTTATTTTGAGTCCTTTTTTTCTTAACTTTTAAATCAACTTTATTTTTCAGAGCAGTTTTAGGTTCGTATCAATTTTTTATATATGGTGTGAAGTAGGGATCCAATTTCATTCCTTTATATGTAGCTATCCAATTGTCCCAGCACCATTTGTTCAAAAGACTATTTCCTCAATGAATTGTCTTGGCAACTTGTTGAAAATCAATTGAGCATAGATGTATGGATTTATTTTTTGACTCTCAATTCTATTCCATTGGTCTATATATCTTTCCTTAGGCCAGTACCACACCGCTTTGATTATTGTAGTTTTGTAGTAAGTTCTGAAATCAGGAAGTGTGAGTCTTCTAACTTTGTTCTTTTTTTCCAAGATGGTTTTAGCTTTTCTTGGTCCTTTGCATTTCTGTAAGAATTTTAGAATCAGTTTGTCAATTTCTACAAAGAAGACAGCTGAAATTTTGATAGAGATTGCACTGAATCTGTTGATCAATTTGGACAGTATCTTAACAATATTGTCTTCTGATCCATTTATCTAGATCTTCTCTAATTTCTCTCAACAATGTTCAGTGTACAAGTCTTCTACTTTTTTTGTTAAATCTATTTCTAAGTATTTTAGTCTTTTTGATGCTTTTATAAGAGGAATTGTTTCCTTAACTTCATTCATTTTCAGAGGAAATGTCTCTTTCCTTCACTGGGAGCAATTGGAATCCTCTGCTGGTTGCTGTTATTCTACTTAGTAACACTGACTGACCACAGAGGCTGGCCTGGCTCTCTCATGAGACACATGTGTGAGCTCTTTAAGGGCACTGCAGGTCGCCACAGAGCACAGTGTTCCCTGCTACAGGATACTGATCTCCAGTTCCAGGATTCCAACTTTGCCACTCAGCTACTGCCCTAATGGCACATCTCATAGCTTCTTTCCGGGTTTTCCTCCCTGCAGTATTCATCCTCTTAGGTGGGATTCAAAAGAGACAGCTCAAATACATCTAGCCCCCATTGTGCTCACTTGACAGGTAAGTGCTTACTTTCCAGATATTGTAACTTACTACAAAGGTATAGTAGTTAATGTGGTGTGTTAAGGTATAGAGATGGAAGAATAACCTGATAGAACCAATAAAGAATCCAAAATATATGTCAAAAGTGAATTACCCACCTTTGGGAAAAGGATGGTATTTTCAACAGAAGGTTTCAAAACAATTGGTTCTTGATTTGGAAAAAAGTAAAATTAGTTTCCTAGCCACAAAAGTAAATTCTAGGTGTATAAAAGACCTCAAGGTTGTAAAAACCAAAACTTAAAAAAAACCAGAGGGAGGGGCTGGCCCAGTGGCACAGTGGTTAAGTTCATGCACTCTGCTTTGGCAGCCGGGGTTCGTGGGTTGGAATCCCAGGCGCAGACCTACATACCACTCATCAAGCCATGCTGCAGTGCCATCCCCCATACAAGATAGAGGAGGATTGGCACAGATGTAAGCTCAGAGCCAACCTTCCTCACACACACTCAAAAAAAAATCTAGAGGAAAATATAAGAGAATATCGTTATGGCCTTGGAGTGGGGAAAGATTTTTTTTTAAAAGAAGAAAGAATAAGCATAAATCAAAAAAGGAAAGATTGATAAATCTGATCATGAAAAGGCACCATTATAAAAGTGAAAAATCAAACTCCAGACTGGGAGAAGATATTGGCTGCATATAACTAACGAAGAATTTACATCCTAACTATAGAAAAATTTCTAAAAATCAATAATAAAAAGATAAGCAGCCCATCTGAAAAGTGGCCCAGGCCGAAAAGGAGATCCAAATTGCCAGTGAACACATGGAAAGATACTCAGCCCCATGAGGGCAGGGAAATGCAAATTAACACCATAAGGAAATACCATTTTACACTCTGAAGATTAGTAAAAAATTTAAAACTCTGAAAATACACAATGCTAATGTTGGACACGCTGCTGGTTATTATTATTTTTTTTGCTGAGGAAGATTTGCCCTGAGCTAACATCTGTTGCCAATCTTCCTCTTTTTTTTTTTGGATGTGAGCTGCCACCATAGTATGGCCACTGCCAGACAAGGGGTGTCAGTCTGTGCCTGGGAAACAAATCTGGGCCACTGAAGTGGAGTGGGGTGAACTTAACCACTAGGCCACTGGGGCTGACCCTGCGGTTATTTTTGAGATCTTTTTGTCAAGTTGAAGATGTGCATACACTAAGACCTCGTAAATGTCACTAAAGAAACTCTTACACACATGCATCAGAAGAGGGTGTTATAAAAATAGCAAGATTAAAAAAAAAACCCAGCAAACAAAAGAAAAAAAAACCCTGCAAACTCACTAGATGTCCATTAATAAATTAGATAAATGTTAAAACATTCATACAGTGGAATAACATAGAGTAGTTAAAATAAATTCACTGGAGTCATCCTGTTTATCCATAGGATAAATCTCAAAAACAGAGTATTGAGCAAAAAAAAAAAAAAAAAAGCAAGTTGCAGAAAGATAGATATAATTTGATAGCATTTATATAAAACCTAAAATGTGAAAACAATACTAAATACCACTAATAGATACATTTATATATAGGAAAAACAGAACAGGTATGGAAATATAAGCACTAAAGTCAGGAGGGAGGGAGGAGAATGCGATCAGAGGTGGGGCTACCCAAGGAGTTCATCATAGTTTCTATTCTTTTTTGTATGCCTGAAATACTTCACTAAAAGCAAGCAAACAAAAACAAAATAACTCCCAATGTTCTGAGATAGCTCCAAAGTCAATTTTCTGTAAATTCTTTTATTCAGTTCTAATTTCAGCCTACCAACCTTCCAAAAAAGGTTTGTCTGGTCTCAGCCTGGTGACACAATCAGTTTTTAACTTGAACGTCATGACTAAGACTCTTCTTTGTCTTGGGGAAGCCAAATACTTGCTTCTAGTTAGCAAGCCCACACAGGAATTTCTTCCTATTTTGTAACCAGTGTTTTCTTTTCAAAATATTCCAACCTGTTTGCCTAATTTTCAGAGAAAGCGGCATTCACGAGCTGCATACAGCATATCTTGTGTAACATGGGTTCAGAGTGTGGGTTGTCAAATTTACTTCTCAGCTAACTTTAAGACTACTGAAATGGAGTCAGGATCATCCAGTTCTAGTTCTGAATCTGTCACTAACCAGGAGTGCAAGACCTTAGGTGAATCCCTTAACTGCTCTGGTCTTCAGTTTTTTCACAGTCAAACAGGGGTGGTGGATTGTGATCTCTAAGCTAACTTCTTGATCTGACTTTTCATGATTCTAAGGCAGAGTTAAGGCTCTGTCAAAAAATTCCTCGGCTCTGAAATTTCTCCCTTCTATCATTTCCATCAAGCTGGTTGGATGAATATTGTTGATCTCAAATCTCTGGACAACTTTTAGGGATGCCATATTTCTCATAAGCCCAAATTGAAAGCACAAAGTGTCAAATTTACCCCACCTGCCATTAGGCAAATGTCCTGGCTGCTCATCTAGGTATAGACTAGCATTGTCTTGTAACTTACACCAGCAGTTGTCTGGTAAATCCCTTGAAGGGGCTGGTAGATTCTTTGCAGTAACATTTTCCTGCTTTCCCCTGCTTGGCACTAAGAGGAATCTATTTTCTGAGGTATGGTACAATTATTTTTTGTCTATTGAGATATTGTATTATCAATGGACAAAGAGGGCCCATTAATAAGAAAGGCATGATTTTGCCTTTTGATTTTATATAAATGTAAAATATTTAGTTCAGTGGGAGTAAGAACTGTCAGCGTCCAGTCAAACCTGTTAGTTTCAAGAGTTGGCAACTACCTGTTGCAGTCAGGAATTACAGGTTGAAAGCAACTAAGGTCAGTTTAATTCACGTGGTGTTTGAATTCAAAAGAAAGATGACGGGCAAGTAGAATTGAAACATTACACAGCTAATAGCAGGGAGGGTGCCTAATCCCAGATGACTCAAAATGCCAGTGCAGTGTGGTAAACAATGTAGAGAAATGCAATGTGGCCAAGTTCATGAGAGAAGACAGTGCTAGAGAAGTTACTTAGCTAAATCATGCACGAGCAAAGGCAAATTTTGGGAACTGATAAAATCAAAATACATTTGAGGATTTTAGTTTAGTGACTGTGAATGGATGAATATTGTGTATGCTATGATTTATTTAGAAATTAGATGAAACAATAAGAAAAACTAGAAAACATGGCATAAATATAAGTAGATTATCTGAAAAGAAAAAGGACTTGAGTTACTGCAAACAGCAGTAGGCAAGAGAATTTCATGCAGGAATAGGAAACTCTAAGTAAATAAGACTAGGTTAAAAAAAAAAAAGACTAGGTAGGAAATATGGCAAATAAAAATCATATAAACAGTTTTTAAAAATTTGCTGATTTCTTAATGCATCATTTGACTTTTTAAACTGTAAGCTGGCAGAGTGACAGATTCCACCTCTATTTCAAGTACTACATGTTATAATTAATGTGGCAAAAACAAAAATAGAAGAAACATAATTCTGGAGTTGTAGTCAAAGATTCCCATGTATGACAATCAGGCAGTACCCTGAGATTTACAATAGACAGTTGGAATTATTTTATTCTTAATGTAAGTGAACAAATATGGGCAGAAATCTGTTATTTTTACTAAAGAAGACATAGTAGGGCAGTTTCACTTATACATTCTGATCTAGCTAACGAACTCTTTTCTCACTTTGCTGTATGACTATGAAGTGTGTGTGTGTGTATGTGATGGTCTACATGTCAAAATATGCCCATTTTTGGAAATATTATCTATAAAAACTCTAAATGAACTTGTTAAAATGGAAAGACTTACAATTGCTCAAAATTATTAGAATAAATAAACCCTGTCCAAATGAGAACTAGTCTAAAACATTATTCTAGTTTTGAGAGTCTGAATTTGTCATAATGGTGAGTTTCAATGTTTCGTTTATTTGGTTTAGCTCAAGAACATTCCCTTCATTCCTCTTTAGTTTTCTTTGACCTACCCACACCTGCTAAGTGCCCCTTTTTATATTCCATCATTGTAACAATTGTATAGTCTAGTAATTTCTGTTTTCCCTACTAAACTGACTTCCTTGAGTATAAAAATTGTATGTTTTCAGCTATGTATACCCAGCGGCAGGTCAAGTTCGGCAAAGAAGAGGCTACTAGATAATGGATAAAATGAAAGCAAATTGCCCTCTCACTTGGTTTTGAATGTCTCTAAATGGTTCTTTGCATTTGGTTGGGTTGATTGTGCCACTGGCATAAGAGTCCATTTTTGAATTGTCATGGACCAATGTTGCTTGAGAGACCTCACTGATGGCAGTTCAAAAGGAAATCCCCAAACTAAAACTCGATGTCAGGTAACCCTGACATTTGCCCTTTGTCCTCAGTGGATATAAGGAATGGTCTTCAAAAAGCCTGAACAAGGGGGCCAGCCCCGTGGTGTATTAGTTAAATTCAGCGCACTCTGCTTCAGTGGCCTGGGTTCACAGGTTCAGACCCCGGGCACAGACCTTTACCACTTGTCAGCCATGCTGTGGCAGCAACCCACATACAAAATAGAGGAAGACTGGCACACATGTTAGCTCAGGGTGACTCTCCATCCCCGCCCCCTCACCCCCAAAAAAGCCTGAACAGATCCAGATTATGACACATTGGGCAACAGGTAATGTTTAAAGAACTATTCCATTATTTGATTTGCATCAGAGCTGGCCATAGAATCACCTGGATTTGTCATGCTTCTCAGGGTAAGAACACTGACTTTCATACTGCCTTTGTTACTGTTACTGAGAAGTGGGTTTTTGTAATATCAATTTCACTAGCTATGACAACATTGGAAACTAGAACTATCCTCTCCATTAAAGATGAAGTGACCTTGGTGCTTGCGACTAGGCTAAGTGACTCATCTGAGTTACATAGTGACCTGACACCTAGGAGAGCACCTCTGACTCTACCAGTTCTCCAGTAACTGCCATTATGGTGTTTAAAGAGGGGCACACCAGCAGCCTAACACCTTGCCAGGTGAGGAAACCCGTGAGAAGTAAGCCAGACACTTGTTTTGTCTCCTTCAGTGGGTGATACTTACCAGGTAAGTCAAGTAATGAGAGTAATTGTACTCCAGGGAGTTGTTACGAACATGATTTAGCAAACTAGTTTCTAATCTCCTGTTTTCATCATGTACAAAAGACACACCCTGCCTTTGCCCATACTTTTCGGTAACACACACCACTTCTCTAGCAAAAAGAGTACCTGTTCCCCAAGTAGGGTAAATCCAGATTCCACATGGGCTATGACACAGATGTTGATAGTATGTATTGCTGCTGTTCTTCCTGAATTTTAATTTCTGTAGGCATATTTTCTTTTTCACTGAGATTATTGAAGAAGATTAAGTAAGGCTATCTAATTAGATGTAAGTACCCATTACTAAAGTATTTAGGCTAACTTAGACTGGAAGATAATGCCTAACTGAATCACAGGAAGAGAAAGAAATCTTCTTACCCAGAATTTCGTGATTTCTGTTTGTTAGGGCATGCTGTCAAAAATATGCTACCAAATTCTTTAAGAATGACTTTTTATTACAAAAATATATGTTTGCAGAATAAAATGAAGAATACAGATGTAAGTTTAAAAAATAACCAATAATTTTACCACCCAGAGATAATCACCGGCTAATATTTTGATGTATTTGTTTCCAGAAAGTTTTCTATGCTCAAACTGCACTTTCTATATGAACTGATACCTAGGGCAGGTATCTTATCAATCAGTTGCTGAGTAAAATATAATCAGAATGTAGATAACAGGTATGGCTGAAGATATTAATAAAAATATCATCCTCAAAACTGTGGGAAAAATCAAGAAAACCCATAAAATCATAAAGTTTGTAGGCCTTTGGAGACCACTATTGCTATCTTTTACTCTGTGGATAGATCCCTGAGAGAGAATGTGACCAGCTGAGAACAGGGATAGCCAGAACTAGAATCCAGGGACGGAGGCTTCTGGCATAATCTCCCTGCTCTCACAATGCTTTTAACTGACTTTGTTATAAACACGATTGGATGTAATGATTGATAAACTTTGGCTCTGAAATGAACACACTTGTTATAAGATGGGAAGAAAAATATAATGTCAGCAGATCCTTTTTAACCCACCTAAATCATATTTGTAGAGATTAAGTCCACTACTTAATTGTTTAGTCAGAGAATGTTAGAATAGCAAGCAACCTTAGAGATTCTATACAGTTTATGCCTCCATTCTATAGAGAAGAAAACTGAGGCCCAAAGAGGAAATATGATTTGCTAAGGATGCTCAGCTAGTTTGTGGCAGCGTCGGGTGTAGGTCCCATCTCCTGACTGCAAGGTTCTAAAAATAGTGTAGAATGTAGAGCTCATGATTATCCAAAGAGAAATTCCCAAAGATCTCACATACTATAGATCAACAGGAGTTCACTTGCTTCACTTTACTTATTCTGCCTTCAATTGGACTATTCCAGTTGTAATAATGAATCTAGGCAATGGTCATCAATCACTGCCAACTTCACAAAAAGAGACAATTGGAAATTATGTGCCTCCTTGTGGATGTATGAAGTAGTTTTGCCAAAAAATTCAAACCTGAATCAGAATAAAGCATACAGCACTATCAAGTATCTAGGGGATAGAAGAACATGTTAGAGACTCCCAGGAATACAAACAGAAAAATCTAGAATGTGGGAAACCTACAGGACAAATGACTAGGTTTCTTCAATAAGTAAATATCAAGGAAAAATGAGATTGAGGCAAATCTACATATTAAAAGAGACCTAAGACACAAATAAATCAAACGCAATGTATTTGTATTGTCTGGATCCTGATTTGAACAAACTATAAAAAAAAAAATTATGAGAGAGGTACATTAATCCCAACCTGATAGAAATAAAAACTATCATAAGGGAACAGTATGAACAATTGAATGCCAACAAATTAGATAACTTAAGACAAAAGAGATAAATTCCTAGAAAGACACAAAATATTGAAACTGACTCAAGAAGAAACAGAAAATCTGAATAGTCCTATAACAAGGGATCAATTATTAATAAAAGAACTAAACAAAATAAGACAGAACTACCCACAAAGAAGGCCAAGGCCCAGATGGCTTCACTGGTGAATTCTATGAAATATTTAAAAATGAGTAAATGCCAATACTTCACAAACTTCCAAAAAAAAAAAAATAGAAGAGGGAATACTTCCCAATTCATTCTGTGTGGCCAGCATTATCCTGTTACCAAAAACAAAGATATCACAAGAAAATTAGAGACTAATATCCCTTATGAATATAGATGCAAAAGTCTTCAACAACATAATAGCAAATCAAAATTCAGCAACATATAAAAAGAATGATAACAACATGACTGAGTGGGATTCATTCCAGGAATGTAAGGTTGGTTTGATATTTGAAAATCAATCAACGTAATACACTACATTAATAGCATAATGACAAAAAAACCACATGACCATCAAAATAGACACAATAAATGGATTTGATAAAACCCAAAACTCTTTAATGATAATGATAAAATACTTAACAAACTAGGAATAAAAGAGAACCTCTTCAATCTGATAAAGGCCATATATGAAAAGCCCACAGCTAACACCATATTTAATGGTGAAAGACTGAATGCTTTCCCCTAAGATCAGGAACAAGACACGGATGTCCACTCTCATGACTTCTATTCAACACTGTACTGGAGGTTCTAGCTGGAAAAATTAGGTAAGAAAATGAAATTAAAAGGATCACATTGGAAAGGAAGAAGCAAAAACAATCTTTATTTGGAGATGACATGATTTTGTATACAGAAACTGCTAAGGAATCCACTAAAATACTAATTAATGACTTCAGTAAGGTTGCAAGATACCAGATCAACATGCAAAAATTAATTGTATTTCTATACACTTGCAATGAACAATTTGAAAATGAAATTAAGAATTCCATTTACAATAGCATCAAAAAGAAAATATATAGGGATAAATTTAACAAATATAGTGTAGAACTTATACTATGAAAACTATAAAACATCATTGAAAGTAATTAAATTGACCTAAATGAATGGAAAGACATTCCATGTTCATGAGTCAGAAGACTTAATATTGTTAAGATGTCAATACTGGGGCCTGCCCAGTGCTACAGCGGTTTAGTTCTCACTTTGGCAACCCAGGGTTCGCGGGTTTGGATCTCAGGCGCTGGCTGATGCTTGTCAGCCATGCCGTGGCGGCATCCCATGTAAAGTAGAGGGAGATGGGCACTGATGATAGCCCAGGGTGCCAGTCTTCCTTGGGAAAAAAGAGGAGGAGTGGCAACAGATGTTAGCTCAGGGCTGGTCTTCCTCACACACACATACACACAAAAAGATGTCAATACTTTCCAAATTGATCTACAGATTCAATGCAATTCCTATCAAAATTACAATTGCCTTTTCTGCAGAAATGGACAAACTGACTGGAAAAGTCATATGGAAATTCAAGGAACCTTAAATAGCCAAAACAATCAGAAAAGGAAAACAAAGTTGAAGGACTCACATTTTCTGATTTCAAAAACTTACTACAAAGCTACAGTAATCAAAACTGTGTATTACTGGCATAAGAATGCATATACATATATATATATCTCAATGGAATAGAATTTAGAGTCCAGAAATAAATCCAAACATTTATAGTCAATTGGTTTTGGACAAGGGTGCCAAGATAATTCAATGGAGAAAGAATAGCCTTTTCAAAAAATGGTGGTGGGACAACTGGGTAGCTACATGCAAAAGAATGAAGTTGGACCCTTACCTCATACTATATATAAAAACTGACTCAAAATGGATCAAAGACCTAAATATAAGAGCCAAAAGTATAAGACTCTTTGAAGAAAACATAGGATTACACAACAGTTTCTTAGAAAGATGCCAAAAACATAGTGACAAAAGAATAAAATAGCTAAATTGGACATTAAAATTAAAAACCTTTGTGCTTTGAAGGGCATCATTAAGAAAGTGAAAAGACAACGCACTGAATAGGAGAAAATATTTGCAAATCATACATCTGACAAGGGACTTAAATCCAGAATATATAAAGAACTTCTACGACTCAATAACAAAAACGACAATACAATTAAAAAATGAGGGGGCCGCCCGGTGGCACAGAGGTTTAGTTCGCGCTTGGCAGCCCGGGGTTCGCCAGTTCGGGTCCCGGGCGCCCGCCGACGAACTGCCTGTCAGCCATGCCGTGGCAGCGTCCCATATAAAGTGGAGGAAGATGAGCATGGATGTTAGCCCAGGGCCAGTCTTCCTCAGCAAAAAGGGGAGGATTGGCAACGGATGTTAGCTCAGGGCTGGTCTTCCCCACAAAAAAGAAAAAAAAAATGAGTAAAGGATCTGAATAGACATTTCTTTGACAAGATATACAAGATGGCCAATAAGCATGTGAAAAGATGCTTGACATCATTAATCATTACGGAAATGCAAATCAAAACCAGAGTGAAATACCACTACTCATCCAATAGGATAGGTATAATAAAGACAGATAATAAGTGTTGGTGAGGATGTAAAAGAAACTGGAACCCTCATACTCTGCTGGTGGGAATATAAAATGGCACCTTCTCTATGGAAAACAGTTTGGCCATTCCTGAAAAGGTTAAGCATATATTTATCATATGATCCAGCAATTCCGCTCCTAACTGTATGCCCAAGAAAAATAAAAAGCATATGTCCACACAAAGCGTTTTAATAGAATGTTGATAGCAGCATTATTCACAATAGTAAAAAAGTGCTTTGGAGCAACCCAATGTCCATCAACTAACAAACGGGTGAACAAATATAATGGAATTTTATTTGACAATAAAAAGGAATGAAGTACTGTAATATGCTACAATATAGGTGAACCTTGAAAACATGATAAATTAAAGAAGCCAGTCATATATTGTATGATTCCATTTTTATGAAATGTCCAGAATAGGCAAATCCATAGATACATAAAAAGTAGATTAGTGGATGCCTAGGGCTGGTGGGTTCAGGGGAAATGGGTAGTGACTACTAATGGATATAGGGTTTCTTACTGGCGTGATGAAAGTGTTCTAAAATGAATTATGGTGATGATTGCACAACTTTTTGAACATACTGTCGATGCAAAATAACAATAACCATTCTACAGACGAGAGAGAGAAGGTGAGTTTTACTTGAGCCAGGTTGAGGACTATAACCCAGGAAGGGTTTCCATAAAGGAAGAAAGAGTTCCAAAGAAGCATGGTTTTCAGTAGAGTCTTATACCTTTTTAGAAGAAAGAACATACATTATGTTGCCTCCCCTCACATCAGCATTTCTTTAGGGATAAGCATCTCTTCCCAGAAACTAAGGATTAATTACTAACTTGCTGTGTCCACCTTGTGACCACTGACCTGCTGTGCCAGCAAAGCATCTCATAACTGTTGTAAAAGAGATATTCCTGTCATATGTGATGTATGCTCTTTGTTCCAAGATGGTATATAACCACTCTGTATACCCTGCTTCTTCGGAGTGTTTCCTTCTCTAAGGAAGCTCCCCCTGCTGGGCTATACGCCTCAAAGCTGGCTCATGTAATAAATTCACCCCAATTTTGATTTATAGATTATGGATCATTTGTGTCAACAAGATGTACAATGAATGTTTGATAGACCATAAGTGAGGCTTCCTTAGTTTAAGCTGAATCCTTTTTTTTTTTTTTTGTGAGGAAGACCAGCCCTGAGTTAACATCCATTGCCATTCCTCCTCTTTTTGCTGAGGAAGACTGGCCCTGGGCTAACATCCGTGCCCATCTTCCTCTACTCTATATGGGATGCCGCATGGCTTGGCTGACAAGCAGTGCATCGGCAGGCGCCTGGGATCCGAACTGGTGAACCTCGGGCTGCCAAGCGCGAACTAAACCACTGCACCACTGGGCCGGCCCCAGCTGAATCCTTTTTTTTCTGGTGAGGAAGATTAGCCCTGAGCTAACAGCTGTTGCCAATCCTTTTTTTTTTTTTCTTCTTCTTTTTTTTGTGAGGAAGACCAGCCCTGAGCTAACATTCGTTGCTAATCTTCCTCTTTTTGCTGAGGAAGACTGGCCCTGGGCTAACATCCGTGCCCATCCTCCTCTACTTTATATGGGATGCCGCCACGGAATGGCTGCCAAGCGGTGCGTCGGCTGGCGCCCGGGATCCGAACCCGCGAACCCGGGGCTGCCAAGCGCAAACTAAACCGCTGCGCCACCGGGCGGCCCGCCAATCCTTTTTTTTTTTTTTTTTTTTTTGCTGAGGAAGATTGGCCTTGAGCTAACATCTGTGTTAGCTAACATCCGAACCTGCAAATCCCAGGCAGCCAAAGTGGAGCACACGAACTTAACCTCTATACCACTGGCCAGCCCCAAGCCAAATCTGTTTTGAACCAGAATAACTGCCCAATATATCCCAATATGTGAAATTCTTGTCAGTACTAAAGACTATTGAATTGTATAGTTTACATGGGTGAAATGTGTGGTATACAAATCATACCTCAATAAATCTGGTAGCAAAAAAATTATGAGACAGGGAAGTTGGAAGATTGACAGGGTAGATGATACTAGGAATTATTAATTTTTTAAGTGTGATAGTGGTATTGAGGTTATATTGAAGCTGAGTACCTGAGCGTTACTGTAAATATTCAATAAGAACATGATTACCTTTCTACCTGTTCCCAGCACAGATACAGATGAAAAGAAGTTAATCTTGTTAATTTACTGTTTTCTCATTTAATCTGAGGGATGACTCAAGGGTCACAAGGATTTATGAGCTTGTTTTGCAGAAGAAAACAATGCCTTTAAGGAAGTTCCATCACCAGATAACCAGTCCCCAGCTACAGTTGCCAACCAGGAGGTCTGATTGCCCAAGGGCTTATCTGGATTGAAAGAAACACAGATCACCCTTTGTTTCTCTGAAACTCCTCCTCCCAAGCCCCTTAGATCTATAACCCACCCCCCTGCTTTCTTCTTTTCAGGAAGATTTGAGAGAACCTACTCTGCTGCCTTCTCATTTTGGCCAATTCGAATAAATCTTTCTCCATCTCCAAGCACTGATGTCTCAGTGATTGGTTTATTGCACACTGGGCACATGAATTTGAGATTAAGAGGTTCAGTATCAATATTTACAAAAAAAGAGAATCCTATCTTTTAGAACTACTACAATATTTGTAGACGAAATAACTTAAAAAAAATTATTCTCTTGACCCTACCTATCCCTTGAAGTATCACCCCACTTTTCTTCCCCCTTACCCTTATAACCAAATTCTTCCTCCAAATTATCTATTCTTCCTCACTCTAATTCTGTTCCTACCATTCTCTTTTGAACCCATTCCAATCAGGCTTTCATCTTCACCATTATAGTCCATTAGCAATTGACCTGGTTGCTCTTCCTGGTTTCCTCTTATTTCAGTGGCTGCTGTCTCTTTTGCTGGATTCATTACCATCTCAATCCCTAAATGCTAGAGTGCTCCAGGGCTCAGTCCTTAGATAACTTTCAAACTTGTCTACACTTAGTATCTAGATGATTTCATGGCTTGAAATACTCTGCATGCTGATGTCTCCCAAATATACACATCCAGCCTGGACTCTTCTTACATAACTTATAGATATAACTTACAGAAGTATGTTAGACTTATATATCTAACTGACTTCTTGATATTTCCATGTGTTAATTTAATAGGCATTTCAAACTTCACATCTCCAAAATTTAATACCTTATGTCTTCCCATTCCCAACCTGCTCCTCCCAGTCTTTCTCATTTCAGTAAAGGGTAACTCCATTCTTCAAATTGCTCAGGCCAAAAATCTTGGAGTCTTCTTAACTCCTCCTTTTCTCACACTCTATTATCAATTAATCATCAAATCTTGTGTGCCATCCTGTCTGAATACATCCTGATACTTCAGCCCTCTACTGCTTGCACTTTTCCCAAGCCACCACGGTCTTTCACTTGGGAGTTCTGCAACGGCTTCCTAAGTCATCTCCCTCCTGTTCCCCTCAATCTAGTCTCAAAACAGAAGCTAAAGTGATTCTTTAAAAATGTAAGAAAAATCATGTTACTTCTCTGCTCAAAACCTTCCAATGGCTTCCCATTTCACTCAGTAAAGCCAAAATCCTTACAGTGCCCTTTAAGTCCCTGCACAATCTGGCATCGTGTTACCTCTGACCTCATTTCCTACTTTTCCCTTCCCTTACTCCGCTTCTGCCACTCTGGCCTCCTTTCTGTTCTTAGAATGTAGCAGGCATCCTTCTTCCTCAGAATTTTTGCACTTGCCATTCTTTCTACCTGGAATGTTCTTCTCCTGGATAAAGGACATTTCTTGTTCTTTGACCTCTTTCAGATCTTTGCTCAAAGTTTGCTTCTCAGTGGGCCCCTCCTTGCCCTATTTAAACAGAAACCTCTTTCCCTATGCTCAGCACTATTTCCCTCTTACTTCTTCATTTTCCCCCACAATACTTATCCTACCCGACATAGAAAATAAAGTAATAGATAAAATATATACTATCTCCTCTCTCTGAGAACACAGATTTTTTTTTTCCTGCTTTGCTAAGCATTTGGCACATAGTTGGCACACAGTATTTTGAGTGTGTGAATGCTGCTTATAATGCATATATATTCTGCCTCATTGTTTAACTGGCACTAGCTTCATGGGAGTTTGGGCATGTATCTCTGAGGAAGACGAGACTGACTGAATAGAAACATTGTCCACTCACTCAGACTAGAGTATCTATCATTGTAAGGGGGCCCAAAGCACAGAGTGGGAATTCTGGAGGTTCAGGTTTCAGTTGCAGCCTTGGTGCCCATCAGTCATGTGACACTGGCAAATCATTTTTTCCTTTCTGGTCCTCAATATCCTCATCTGCCAAAAGGAGATCATTGCTTTAAATGATGTCACAGGATTTTTGAAAGATGAAGTATTGAGTAGGGAATAATGTGTCTTATTAATGTCCCTATTACACACAAAGATATACTTACCTGGCATTTCACATTTTTTAAAGGCAATGAACAGATCTGGATTCAATCCCCAGGGTTCTTTTAGGGACCTTGGAAAACGTGGTTTTGCTGTGTTAAGGTCTTATACATACCAGCAATTTGACAGTGGAAGCTCTTGATGTCAGTCTATTCTTTCTCCTGCAAACACTCTTACATGTGAATTGTTTCCTTTCAATATCCTTGTCCAAACCAGCGAATAGTCAGTGCCAATGGGCGCCCAGCTCCCATGGGAGTTGTTTCCTAATCACTTCTGTGTATGTGTGGTTGGTGAACTTTCCCTCAGTCCATCTGTAACCTAGAATGTTGATTTTCTCACTGGAAAAATGTGGTGCTTAACAATTGGCTCATGTTTATTTTGATGGATTCAATGACATATCAGTAATTTACAGAGCAGTAGTACAATGTCTGGCATATCTTAAAGCCTCCATAAATATTTCATATAAATGGAGCATGTATCGAGCTTCTACTTCCAGGGTCACTTTCTAAACAGTTCTTTCACCACGTTACTACCCTTAGTCGAGGACCTGAAATAGTATGGATTTCTCTACTTGGTTTTGAAATCTTCCTTGTCCTATTGAAAGCAGTCTCAAAGAGATATTTGTACACGTATGTTCATAGCAGTATTATTCACAATAGCCAAAAGATATAAGTAACCTAAGTGTCCATCATGGTAAATATAAACAGTGGAATATTATTCAGCCTTAAAAAGGAAGTTCTGACACATGCTACAACATGGAAGAAGCTTGAAGACATTATGCTAAATGAAATAAGCCAATCACAAAGACAAATACTGTGTGATTCCACTTATATGAGGCACCTGAGTAGTCAAATTCATAGAGACAGAAAGTAGAACGGTGGCTGCCAAAAGCTGGGGGAAAGGGGTCATGAGAAGTTGTCTAATGGGTAATTCTCATTTTTGTAAGATGAAAAGAACAGAATAGAATTCCAGTTTTGTAAGATGAAAAGAATTCTGGAAATGGCTGCATAGCAGTGTAAATGTACTTTACTGAACTGCACACTTAAAAGTGGTTAAGATGGTAAATTTTATGTTGTGTATTTTACCACTATTAAAAGTTAAAAGAAAAATTCCCATCCTATTTATCAAACCTTACTTTCCACTCCTCCCATCTTTTTTTTTTTTTTACCGCCATTTCAGTTAGGCTGCTCTCTTCATTGTACTCCCAGTATAACACCCACTCCCTTTTGAGCCTTTGCCCCATGGTGTTCCTTCTCTGGAATGCTCTTTCGTCATTACCATCCATTTTCAAAAAGTTGCTTGTGCGTTCGCCCCAAAGATAGGTTACCTTTTCGAGATCCAACCAGGAGTCACATCCTCCATGTCCTTCCGTACTCCTTCAGACCAGTCCTCTCCCTTTTCTGCACTACACAGAGAACACTACACACGGCTTGATTTTTAATGCTTTGGCTTAGTCTCTCCAACTATAACATCTGAGACCGAGTATCGGGCATTATCTCGCTGCTCTCCTCCCGCATTCCTCGCCCAACAAATACGCCCTCCACCAGCACGGAGCTCGGCCTACAAGTGCTCCCAGTGACAACTCAATGCATTGGACATCGAGATGGAGGGAAGTCAACTCACACTCCAAGAGTGATCTCCACGAGGCAGTGTATAATCTCACACAAAAGCTTTCAATGTCAAATTACCGGCGAGCGCAGAGGCTTGAGGCGCAAAAATGTGGGTCCTTCAGATCCTTAAAGGCAGCCTTAAAACGTGCACAGCTTTCTACCCTCCGAAACAATTTCCCACGTATCATCCAAGAGTACAGCGAGAGAGAGGACAGAAGCAGCGTTATTTGTGGAAACGCTCAAGAAAGAAACAGACTCCGGCTGGCCGTCTCAAGGGTCTCGGAGGCCTACACGGCACCCGTTCCGCTTCAAACAGGGCAAAGAACCGTTAAGAAGTTGTGCTTCCGGCCGAAGCGTCCGCGCCTACTCTGGAAAGGAAGGGAGTCACGATGCTAGCCCCCGTACGGGAAGTCGCAGGGCACAATTTCCATCATTCAAGTCGCTTGATGGGGGGCGGGACGCGCGTAACCCAGAAGTGAAAGGCCGTTTCCTTCGGGTATTAGACCCCCGACCGGAGGGAGTTCCGGCCGGACGACTTTTACCCAGGCTTTCCTGGGTACTCCTTAGTTCTACTCACCACACTCCCTGCTTTCTGGTGCCCTATTGCCGTGGCGGCTTAGATCCGATGTTCCTTGCCTAGCCCGAGTTTTGCAGCAACTCCCTATAAGTCTCAACTACACCCGGGCCACCTTTTCCTGAAAGAACCTTGAGCCTACGGGTCCCCATCAGGGTCATCTGACATTCTCCGAGGAGGCAAAAGCTCCCGGGATTTGCAGCTCCCGAAGCCCAGAGCTGCCAGGCCGGCGCCTGCGCGGGGAGTTACCATAGAGAGGCAGCCGCCTCTCTGGTCTCGGTTTACATTCTCTATGGTTCAGCCGGGTCGGTGGCTGTAAGTGGGGAGAAAGGGAGACCGCACTGCGCAGGCGCTCTCGATATCTTTTTTTTTTTTTTTAATCCCCGCACCAAGCGCTTAATCTCATTGGGGTGGAGGAGAAGGCGGCGGCTGTCTGGTCCGCAGCGACAACAGTGGCGAAAAATAGGCTGTAAGTACCCGGTTAGGGCGAGGAGATTTAGATCCAGCCCTCCCAGGCCCCTGCCCCCTTCTTCGCCGTGGCGGGCGCCGAGTTTGGGCGGGGGCGATGTCCAGCGCTGTCATCGGCTCTCGGGTGCACTTTGGGGGGAGGGGGCGGCCCTTAGGTGGGAGCCGGACGAGGAGCGGGAAGGGAGGGTTGTTTATCCAACCGGTAGGTCGCTGATCCCAGGCTGCTTTGCAAGGGGGGAGGGCGGCTGTGGGGCAGCCCGGCTTTGTGTCCCCCTCTCTTTTCCTCTCCCAGACCCCACCCCGGGCCCCCTCCCTGACCCGAGTCTCCCGGCCGGGGAGGAGAAGCCAGCGAACCCCGAGTCGCGTTTGAAAAGAGCCCGGGATTGCAAGGGGAGGGGGCGAGGGAGAGAAACCCACAACAACTAATCATCGGTGAGTGATGGGTGTGGAGAAAGATCGAGAGGGAAGGGGTGCCGGGGAGGCGGGCGGCCGGGGCTCCCGGCCCGGCCAGACAAAAGCTGTGCGAACGGCGCCGAGCCCAGCAGCCGGCCGAGTGGGGTGCGGAGGTCCCCTTGGTCCCTGGGGCCCGCAGAGAGCTTCTTTCGGAAGCTGGGAAAGCGGACAAGTGCTGAGTTAAGCCTTGTGCAGCCTCCTCAACTTGCCTTTGTTGTTCTTTGGTATTGGCAGAGACGCTCTGACGAAGATGAGTGTGTGATCTTGCACGTTAGCCTGGTTGGGTACAATGGAGCTAATCGAATTTTGCTTTTCATTTTCTGAGCCGCTCGGATGAGTATGGGGTTTTCCAGAGTCTAACTTATTACATAATGTTTTTAAAATAGTTGTGTTTATTTCTAAAATTAAAAAGAAATAGGTGGAGCCGTAAAGCGGGTTTTGTTGCATCTGGGTGAGTTTCTCTGTCGTGGGGTTCGTTCATTAAATGCTGACCTTTCGTAGACAGACCCTGTGAACTCTTTAAACATGGTTCTTTAATTTATAAATGTGGCAGTAAGAGCTTCAGATTCTCTAGTCCTTTGGGAGGCACTGATGCAGAAGAGTCAGAAGCGAGAAATAGTTGCATGCTGCCATGTCCCTTGCATCCTGTTCGGGTGCCACACTCTGGTATAAAGTCTGGCTTTAGAAATTGTTGCTTTTATTATTATTATTATTTGTGACATTTACTGAGCTTTTGGTGTGAGGAATCCTGGACAGTGGGCTCCTTTTGCTCATCAAGAGTGGGGGAATAGTAACATTGATGCAGAGACCCTATGGATAAGAAAAATAACACCACAATGTCCCAGAGTTACTGAATATTATTTATCTTCTCCATTTGCTAAGAAAGATTTAGATTTTGGTGAGCTGTTTGCTTATTCATGTTTGTAAAGTTGCGTGATTTTTTAAAGCAATTGTTAGTTAAATCTCAGTTTCTATAATTCATAGTTTATCAGTTAACATGTAGCACTATTTCAGATTTTTAAAGTTTTTATTTTTATTGAGGAGTTTTCACCCATAGCTTTATATTCTCCCAACTGAGGTTAACCAAAGGCAGAAATCCTTTGAAGAGACTGTTAGTGGTGGAGGTGTCAAATATTGTATCTCCATGTTATAATTTAAGTGGTAAATCAGAAAAGGCCTTTGCTAACCTTACTCCTTAAATTAGCGTTAGAACTGAAAACCCAGATCTCCTGGTGTGTCAGGATTTTGGCCACAGACTCAACTTTATGTAGAAGAGGTAAGCATTCCTAATAGGAAGCAAAAATCTGAAGCTTGATGTGTTACGCTTCAGTAACTACTGCTGTAGAATCTCTCGAGTGTAGTTCAGATGATGGGAACTTGCTTTTTATAGAGCAAGATTTCAGATCCTTAAAATAGTTTGACAGGGATGTTCAGAAATGATTGGCTGGAAGAACATTAAGTTTATCGTTCAGATGTGTTATATTTTGTTTATTGGTTTTGGATTTAATTTGTTGCTTCAGTCTTTTGTTAATTCTATTTTCTTGGGTGGCTCTTGGATTTATAAGTTGGGGGAGATAGTTTCTTCAGCCTGAAAGTTAAATTTATTTTTTGAGACTCCGTTTATTCTTAACAATCTTCTACTTATAAAGTTGTAGTTTTTAGATTATAATGTCATACTTTTTATTTTGTAGTACTGTTGGTAAATATTATAATCATTTAAAGGATTATAAATATTAGGCTTAGAGCTGAGTTATTAAAATTGTCAGTTTGATAACTACAAGTCTGGTTGTCAAATTAAATAGTGGAAAGAGTAGACAGCAAAAAATAACAAATGTTTGAAAACAGAATCATCTAAAAGATTTCCTAGAAAATAAAAGAAGGATCTATTAATCTTAAAAAAAAAATAAGCAAGGAAGAAATCATTGATCATTGAGTTTTCAGTTTGTAAAATGTAATTTAAGAAAGTAAACTAACCTTTCTTTGCCCGGACCAAGCAGGGCAGCATCCATCAAGTGTGTGTGTGTTTGACTAAACGGCCTCTAAAAGCCTTTTCTTTTTCGGACCAGAATTTATGAATTGTTTCTAGCTGGGTCTTCATCACCCCAGGGCTTTCCTGCCTCATTTATGCTTAGACCGTTACTGAAATGTGCAGAAATGGCGGTGTTTCTTCCGTAACACCTTTGTTGATTTCCCTCTTGTTTCCTGCCGGAAGTCTCCTCACTCCTTGCTGATTCCTATTATATCCATTCATTACCTTCCTCCTTGGAAGATTCAGTCCTGTTTATTTACTCTTCTGTGGATCCTTGAGGGCACTGGGAGTTTATAGAACAGTTTGTGGTATCCTCTGTGCTTACTACTGGGACTTGTGTAACTAGTCACTGTAGAATGTATCAAAGAATAAACGAATGTATCATAACTTAGAATAATAGAATTTGAGCCTTGGAAGAGCTCTTTGAGGCTGCATAGTCCAGCATCCTATCTTTTCTCTACTATAATCTGGTCATCAGTTTCAAACTACAGACATGCTTCTCTGTTACTGGACAGGTCTTGGTTGCTAGAAAGGTATTTTAGACTGTACCAAAATCTGCCGCACCCCTTTTGCCTGTTGATCTTAGTTATACCCCCTGAAGCAACATGAATTAAGTCTGTTTCTTCTCCACATAATAGCCTTTCATTTCTTAGGACAGTCATCAGACCTCTAGATTTATTGATTCATTAATTTATTAAACCCTTTCTTTAGGTAGGCTCTGGTTATCAGGAGGGTACAAGTTGAAAAGACGTACATGGTCCCTGCACTCCAAGGGCTCACAGTCCAATAGGGGAGACAGACAAAATGTTATGAACTGATTTGGATTATGCTGGAAGTACATAAACAGCCCTAGATCTTTTGTCCCCTTATGGTTTGGTATGATTTCACCATGCATTTTTTAGATAGCTCAGTTTTTTTAGTGTCCTTTAAATGCAATATCTGAAATAAAATGGAATTTGATATTACCTGACCAGAGTATACAGCTGTTGTCTTAGTTTAGGAAACTGTATCAAGGATTTTCAAACTTCGTTGTACATTCTGGCTCTGCCACTTACTAGTCCTGTGACTTTGGGCTGTGGGCCAGTTAAATCATCTCTTTGTATTTTAATGATTTCATCTATAAAACAAGGGTAAAGGGAGGGGAGCGTTTAAATAGTAGTGCCTATGTACAAGGTTGTTGTAGGGATTAAATGAGATAATATTTGTAAAGTGCTGAGAATAGTGACTTGCATTTAGTAAGTGGGTATACATGGTATTTCAACCATGTGTTCATGGTGGGGGTTAATATTAATAACAGTGTAGTAGTAGCAGTGATCAAGTCACCAGAATCACTTGGGGAGCTTGTTAAAATATAAATGGCCTGGCTGTATTTATTCCCATCTAGCTGGAGACTTTTTGTCAGTTAAGTCTATGTGGGGCAGCCACGGTTTTACCAATCTTCAGATGATTCTTAAAAACCTCAAAGTTTGAGAACCTTGCACTCTATATTAATTTCGTCAGTGATTGCATTTGGTTTTACAAATTTAAAAAATTGCCAAGTAATAGATGAATAGATTCTCCTAAAAAATTTGAGCAGTGCAGATGAAGGGAGAGGCATGGATGGCCACAGGTCCCAGGCCCCTTGAGAGGCATACCGACTTACTATCAGTTTGGAATGTATCCTTTCAAACGCTGTTACCCTTTTTTGTAGTTACATATATATGAACATCTTCATAATAATAATAGCCAGATTTAAGGGGAAAAACCCTTGATTTTCACAGCACTTTTACATTCATAATCTTACTCGCTCCCTTCAAAGTCCTATGAGGTAGGTGGGGGAGATATCATTGTTATCCTATCAGTTTACAAATGAGAAACCAAGACCTGCAAGTTAAAGCCCAGTATGTGATAGAACCAGGATGAGAGCTGGGCCTTCTATTTCTCAGCCTAATGTTCTTTTCATGTAAACTGTCTCTTAGCTACATAATTTTGTTGGCTTACATTAAAGTTGTGGTTCATGAAGTCTTCTGATCTTGCCTTGTGAATAGCTGCCAAACCAGATTTCTTCCTGTCTTTTAGTGTGTTTATACTTGCTTTTTAAAAAATGTTAATTCAAGGTTTAATAGTTCCACATATCTGTTAAGATTTATTTTTTTGTGAAAAAAATCTGGAACTGGCCTTGTGGCCATCTGTTAGTATGGCACATTTGGGTGAATTTATTCTTATTCAGGATAGCTGAGCTCAGTGAATCCACTTTCCACCTGTCTCTATAAGTATTGTCCAATTAACTTTCCAAGCAGAATCAGTTAAATTTATTTATAGTCGTATTACAATATTATAGCAATAATACAGAAAGTTGAGAGACTAGAGGGGGAAAACGCACATCAAACCATCCTAACAAAGCTATTATTTATTAATGTATCACCTTTTGAAGCTGTCCATGGATTCATACTTTTTGTAATTTTAAGTCTTGCATGTTTTATGCATAGTTTCTATGTAATGACATAGGAGGCATCATTTTAATTTTTAATAACTTTGTTGTGTTTGAGTCGATATGGCAAATTTTGGTAAACTGAGATCCTTGACATACAGGTTTTTTTTTTTTATATTATGTATATTACAACAGTGACTATCTTTTGGAGTATAGCTTGCTCCTTTTGTGTTCTTAGGATAAATTCAAAGAAGTGAGATTACTGAGTGACTTGATACATATTGCCTGATTGCTGACCAAAAAGTTGTACCAGTTAATAATTTTCTCAGCAATCTAAGGATGTGCTAGTTGCACAAAAATTTTACCAACTTCTGGTAATATATTTTTTGTTCCTGTGAGAGATATAGAATGGTAAATTATTTTTATTTTTCATTTCTTATTTTGTGTTTATTTTTAAAAAGAATAAGCAATAATGATGTACTTTTATATGAACCAACTGTATGCAGTTTGTGTTGGGTATTACATGCAGGTAATCTCTCTTCCTTCCTTGGTTTCCGCTTCTGTCCTGCATTGCCAAAGCTATTGCATTTTTAGATAGGTATGGAGGAAAATGCAACCTTTGCTTTGTGGGGCAGATTGGTCTATTTGTCAACATCAGAATGTAACCTTATAATATTTTTGTGGCCTAACTTCAAGTGTTTCTGTAAACAGTTGTGCTCAAGGGCTCTGCCTGAAATATTTAGTAATCACAATGTCTGGTGGCGGGGGAGGGGCAAGGCATCTGGTTTTTTTAACAAGTGATTCTGAGGCCACTAAAGTTTGAGAACTGCTTCAGGACTACCTTCTAGCTAATTTTCTGCTAGTTTTTTCGTGGAGTGTGTCTTTCCTGTGGGTACAGGCAGACTCTTGTTATGAACGGTTGCTCAGACATGCTAACAGAGGCCTGTTGTATAGAGAGAATGAATTGTGTAGCCCTGCCCTTCCTCATGTAGAGTAGCTGGGTTCATTCTAGGAACAATAAGCCAGTCTGAGAGTAGTGAACAGCGTAAAAACAGCTCCTTCTGTGTAGTCTTCTCATGGTGCTGGTGGCTGTGTTTTATTTAAGTTCTGATAAGTCATGGAGTTCTCCAGACCCAAGCCATGTCCTGCTCAGCCATTGGTTGGCCCAAGGGTAGCAAATAGACCTCTCGTCATAATAGCAATAGCCGTCATAGATTGAACACCCAAGGTCCTAGGCTGGGTGCCTTAGGTATACTTTTGCCAATTCTTATAGCAACATTTGAAGGCAGGTGCTGTTTTTTTTTCTTTTTTTTGATGAGGAAGATCAGCCCTGAGCTAACATCCGTTCCCAATCCTCCTCCTTTTTGCTGAGGAAGACTGGCCCTGGGCTAACATCCATGCCCATCTTCCTCCACTTTATATGGGACGCCGCCACGGCATGGCTGACAGGCAGTGCGTCGGCGGGCGCCCGGGATCCGAACTCGCAAACCCTGGGCTGCCAAAGCGCGAACTTAACTGCTAGGCCACAGGCCGGCCCCCCAGATGCTATTTTCATTTTATAATGAGAGGAAGCTGAGACTTGGAGAGGTTGAATAATTTGTCCAGGGTCACGCAGCTGCCAAGTAGCAGAGTTTGGCTCTCGGATTCTTCAGCTTCCTTCCATCTCTCTTTCTTTTTCAGCACAGGTTATTCCTCCTTCATGAAAGGTCAGTGGGCTACATTGGGAGGAAGTCTGCTCCCAGCATTCGGCAGGATCTGGAGATGCCTCTTCACTGGTCAGGAAGGGTGTAGAGATGCAAGCTTCCTACTAGGGTTTCCATGAGAGTTAGATCAGGTGACCTACAGTCCTTTTTAGATTTGAGTCCCTGATTTGAAATCTACCCTTGGACAATCCAGGTTATGAAGAACTGATATAAACTTTTTTTTCTTTTTAATTTTTTATTGTAAAATAAATATAAAATATTCCATTTTAACCATTTTTAGGTATACAATTCAGTGGCATTAATTACATTCACATTGTTGTGCAACCATCACCACACTATGCTTCCAAATCTTTTCCATCAACCCAAACAGAAACTCTGTAACCATTAATCCCCATTCCTCCCTCTCCCTCAGCCCCTGGTAACTTCTAATCTATTCTCTGTCTTTATGGGGAATTTGTCTCTTCTAGATATTTCATGTAAGTGAAATCATACTTTGTCCTTTTGTGACTGGTTTATTTCACTTAGCATAATGTTTTCAAGGTTCATTCACTTTGTAGCATGTATCAGAATATCATTCCTTTTTAATGCTGAATAATATTCCATTCTATGGATATACTTAATTTGGTTTAACCATTCATCTATTGATGGAACTTGGACTTTTTCACTTTTTGATTATTGTGACTAATGCTGCAATGTACATTGGTTTACAAATTTCTGTTTCAGTCTCTGTTGAGTTCTTTTGCGTATATACCTAGGAGTAGAATTACTGGGTCATGTGGTAATTCTATGTTTAGCTTTTTGAGGAACTGCCAAACTTTTCCACAGTGGCTGTACCATTTTACACTCCTAACAGCAGCATAGAAGGGTTTCAGTTTCTCCACATCCTTGCCAACACTTGTTATTTTCTGTTTGTTTGTTTGTTTTTTAATTATAGCAATCTTTATAGGTGTGAAGTCATATCTCATTGTGGTTCTGATTTGCATTTCCCTAATGACTAAGGTGTTGAGCATCTTTTCATGTGCTTATTGGCCGTTTGTATATGTTCTTCGGAGAAATATCTATTCAAGTCCTTTGCCCATTTTTAAATTGGATTATGTATCTTTTTGTTGTTGAGTTTTAGGAGTTCTTATATATTCTAGATATTAAATGCTTATCAGATATGTGATTTGCAAATATTTTCTCCCGTTCATTCTGTAGGTTGTCTTTTCACTTTCTTGATAATGTCCTTTGATGTACAAAAATTTTTAATTTTGATGAAGTCCAACTAATCTATTTTTTCTTTTGCTGCTCATTCTTTTGGTGTCATATTTAAGAATCCGTTGCCAGATCCAAGGTCTTGAAGATTTACTCCTATGTTTTCTTCTTATAGTTTTAGCTCTTACATTGAGGTTGTTGACTCATTTTTTTTTTTTTTTTTTTTTTTTGTGGGGAGGACCGGCCCTGAGCTAACATCTGTTGCCACTCCTCCCCTTTTTGCTGAGGGAGACTGGCCCTGGGCTAACATCCGTGCCTATCTTCCTCTACTTTATATGGGACGCTGCCAGGGCATGGCTGACAGGCAGTGTGTTGGCGGGCGCCAGGGATCCGAACTCGTGAACCCTGGGCTGCCAAGCGCGGACTAAACCGCTGCGCCACCGGGCGGCCCCCTTGTTGACTCATTTTGAGTTAATTTTTGTATCTGGTGTGAGGTAGGGATCCATCTTCATTGTTTTGCACATGGATATAAGCTTTTTAATTACATCACTTAACCATGGGAATGCATTCTGAGAAATGTGTTAGGTGATTTCGTCATTGTGCAAACATCATAGAGTGTACTTACACTAACCTAGATGGTTTAGCCTACTACACACCTAGGCTACATGGTACTAATCTCATGGGACCGCTGTCACATATGTGATCTGTCTTGACTGAAACATTGTTATGTGGTGCGTGACTGTACTTGTTTTCTGTATCACTCATTGGCATTTATATTTTGCTTTGGTTTTTACTTCATTGCCTGCCCTTCTCACCCTCTACACCCTCCCACTCTGCCCTCTTTTCTTCCCTTAAAACAGAATACATGGATGTTGTGTGTTGTTACAGCTTTGCTGCTTGACGTGTATAAGATACCCTTAATAAATGTGACTTCCCTTTCCTTTAATTTTGTATAGTTACTTTTAAGTGGTTTTTGTTCCAAAATATGTTACTGTATAAGGACCTTAAGGGCAGGGTGTGTGTTATATGTCTTTGTTTCCCACTTTCCAGCCCCCTAGTGCCCAGTCTGGTAACCATGCAAATGATGTGCTTACCTTTTATTGACTGAATTGTGAAGCTAAACATAGATCTTTGTGAATACATTTGGGTAATTGCAGAAAATTATCCTTAAAAGATTAATGATCAGTATATTACAAAGTTCTTCAAGATTTTTAAATTTTATTTTATTGAGGTCATATTGGTTTATAACCAATTACATTATTATATATCAGTTTCTATATAGACTGCATGGTGCTCACCACCAATAGTCTAGTTTTTATCCATCACCATACATATTTGCCCCTTTACCCCTTTTGCCCATCCCCCCATTGCCTTTCCTTCTGCTAATCACTAATCTGTTCTCTTCATCCATGTGTTTGTTTATCTTCCACATATGAGTGAAAGCATATGGTGTTTGTCTTTCTCTGTCTGGCTTATTTCCCTTAACATAATACCCTCAAGGTCCAGCCATGTTGTTGCAAATGGGACAATTTTAATTGGGTCCTTTTAAGTCATTTTCCCAAATGTGGAGATTGTTAATAGTATCTAGGTCTTTTAAATGCCTTTGGAAATTTTTGTATGTGACATAAGATATATGGATAAACCTCAGGTTGCATAGTATGGGGTTCATTTCATGGATGATTGAAAAAATTTTAACTTATTTAAGATTATGATGAGTTTTAATTTGGGAATTTTACTCATTTTAGGTGTGATTTTGTATATCTAGACACTGCCTTTTCATTTTTGACAAATGCTCTTAGTTTTAAAAATTATTTTGAGTTTGTGCAATGAGTTTATATTACTTTTCTAACAAAAAAATTAAATATCATTAGGAAATTCTTTTGCCTAGAAATCCTAAAAGTTAACTAGCAAAGAAGTATCTGGTGTTTCTCTCTGGGTTCCTGATGTCAGATTTCCTTCCATCGCATTCTTGAATGTTCATGGGGTCTAATGTTACTTGTGCTGAGTGATCAGACCTCCCTTGGGGGAATCCATTTTGTAATCTACAGTTCAGATGTCAGTGAAGGGAAGGCTTAGCCTGAAGGTTGGCCTTTGGTGTTTTGTATTCCAGTAGGTTTTGACTCCTAAGTAGGTATGTCTTAGTATTTTGTTATATAAACATTTTTATCATCTGAGATATTAATTATTCATCCATTGCTTATTTTAGCAGATCTTTATTAACAGTGAAAACAGAGAAAGAAATTACTTTGTTCTTTTATTTTCTAGTTCTAAGCAATGTAACATCAGAGAGGCAAAATCCGGTATTTCACATGCTTTCAAAATAATTGTCAACCAACAAAGTGATTCCAGAAGAGCTTGCACTCCCTTAGTAGGAATAATGGTTTATGCCAGGGAGAGTAGGAAGGAGAGATGTTGACTATTTTCTTTCCCTACCCTGGCCTTATTTATGGAGAAGTTGGACCTGGTATGTATCTGAATCCCTAGCTATATCTTTGTCTGTATATTTTGTTTAAAAAGTTTGATTCAGGAAGTATTTTTCAGGGCTGGCCTGGTGGTGGTTTAGTTTGCGGTTTGGCAGCTTGGGATTCGCAGGCTTGGATCTTGGGCGCCTGCTGACACTGCTTGTCAGCCACGCCGTGGCGGCGTCCCATATAAAGTAGAGGAAGATGGGCACGGATGTTAGCCCAGGACCAGTCTTCCTCAGCAAAAAAGAGGATTGGCAATGGATGTTAGCTCAGGGCCGGTCTTCCTCACAAAAAAAAGAAAGTATTTTTATCATTTAACATACCACCCTCCAGACATGGGATCCCATTCTGAGGAGGGTGGCTCTTTAAAAAGAAGTGCTCTCAATGCCGTGTTGCTCGCCCTGGCTCTGATTTGGGCTTTTGGGTGTGGTATTTTAACCTGTTGATAATTGAGCTTACCTGTTGGTAGTGATTGGCATGCTAAGTAGATTGCCTGTGGCCTGTGATCGCGGTTTTCAAATGAACGTGGTGGAAAACGCTTTCCATTCTCTTGTTCATTTCAGAACTTGGAGTAGATTTCTGAAATTGCCACAGGAGCATTTGTTTGGACAAAGTAATAATATTTAGCCGAATTGCACAGTAATGATTTATGGAATCATGAAAGAATGACTAAGCACTGGAAGATTAGGAACATCTCCTAATCATTTGATTGCTAGATCTCCTTTGGGGTGGGATGGCATGACTAGAGGGGATGCAGAAAGGGTGTACATAGGTGTTAATGAGAAGTTGACCAAAAACACAGAGCCTTTAATGAAAACTACTGTCATTAAAATAAGAGTTATTCTGGGGTATATCCTGAGTAATTAGTAGAGACTGCACAAACTATATACCTTGATCAGAATCTTCATTCAACAGACTTTACTATTGTGTCTGCGGACAAAGAGGCTCTCAGCCCTGTTCCCAAAGAGCTCTGTCCCTAAGAGGGAAGGCAGACAAGTGAGGAGGTGGTTATGATTCCTCTGTTAAGTGTGCCACTGTGGGAAGACTGAAGAGGGAAGGGCTCCTAATCTGGGAGCAGGGGGAAAGATGTGTCCCCTTCCTGTTTTGATCTGAAAGATATGAGGCCCTGAACCAGGTACACATGCCCCTGGTTGTCCACTCTGGAGCCTGTTTGTTGCCTTCCATTTCTGAGAGCTGTGTTGGCTGGAGATCTGGCTTGTGACCACGGGACAAGGAGCCTGACTCTTGGCCATATTAACGCCCTGGTCTAATTTTGTGAAGCGGCTGCAGGTGAGAGCCCAGGAAAGCACCCTTGCTGAGAGAAGGCTGTTTGAAACTGACGTCTTGCAGAGAGCTCTAGGTCTTGATAACTTCAAGGCTTTTCTGTTTTCAAATCTTTACTTGAGTCATCAACTGATCAGTGATCAGTTTTGGAAGTTTGGAGGCGTGGGTTAGACCTTGTGCTTTTGGGGAACTGGTTGCTATTGAGATTGCTTCTGGATAGTGATGGCATTATTAAAATTATATAATTTTTATTGTAGTCACAAGCTTATTACATGCATTATTGGCTGTCAAATTTTTATAAAGATACCTAGGAGATGTTTTTGTGTCCCTTTTTATTATGAGCGAGTTTAAATTTGTTGTAGTTATATATGAAGATTCCTTTCATCTAGTCTAAATTACCTAGAAAGGAGAAATAGAACTGCTACTTAAATGCATTACTTTTTTAAAAATTATAAAATATTAATTTTTTGAACAGGTAATACACGTGATCTAAAATTTAAGTTTTCCTCTTATCCTTTCTGCCATCTACCCAGTTCCCTTCCTGGAGACATCAATGTTATTAATTATATATGTGAAAAAAATGCATACATGCATGTGCGCGCGCACACACACACACACACACACACACCTTCCCCACCCTTTTTTGTACAGACGGTAGTCTATTACAGACTACCCTGCATTTTACTTTTTTTTTAACTTAGTATGTCTTGGAAATCATTCTATGTCAGTACATTAAAGGCTTCCTCATTGTTTTTTAAATGAAGAGTATGGCTAAATAGTGTGCTGTTGTGTGGCATACCATAATTTACCCAGCCCTCTACTGAGGAACATTTAGTTTTTCTAGTCTTCTGTGTTTATAAACTGTGCTACAAAGAATAATCCTATAATCATTTATTTTGCACATGTATGAATAAATTCCTGTAAGTCAACATTTTGGGTTGAAAGTTATGTGCCTTTAAAATTTTTGCCGAATTATTCACCTTACAGGTTTTAACAAAACCCAACCTACAATATGAGAATCCTGTAGTTAATACACTTAAAAATGTAATTTTGTAAAAGCATATGACCCTGTCTTGTCATGTGTCATTTTTGAATTAAAACATGGTTATAATTCAGCGATCAAAAATGCATTGAACACATCTTCTCATTACATGGTTTTTTTTTTCTGTTTTTGACTTTGCAAGAATTCCATGACTGGGCAAGGTTCAGAAATAAGCTTTGTTTCCTTATAGGTGTTACTAATCCTGCCTTCTAGGGACGAGTACTAGAGATGGAGAATTTGCTGAATAACTGGATCTTTTTCAATTCTTGGTATAGTAACTGATGATGTTTATGGTTTCAGGATTACAATTCTATTTATCTTTACAAATAACTTTCTGGTATTTATTGGATACCATACGGTTTGACTAGAAAGACTATTAACATCTTTTTAATGTTTTAAAATTTATATTCCCTTTGAATAGATAATATGTACATGGTTAAAGGGTTTGAAAGGTACACAAAGATAGTGAAATGTAAGTCTTCTTCCATCCTTTTCTCTGTTCTTCCACATCCCATTCCCAGAGGCAACTGCTGTTTCTTGTTTCTCAGATGGTCTTCTGGCTATTCTGTGCACATACTGGCCTGTGCGTGTCTGAACAGGCTGCACCGTTCTGTTAGTACCACTATTATTTTTAATGCCTATTATTTCTTGTTATATAAATAGTACATTTTCGTTGTAGAAAATACAGTGTGAACATTTTGGTATATTTCCTTCCCGTACTTTTTCTGTGCATGAAGAATATAAGTGACTACTTTTTATTTTATAAAAAAAAAAAATGTCATAAACATGAACATGCTGTTTTCTAGTTTGCTTTTTTCACTAAACTGATTGTATAGATCTTTCCAGGCCAGTAAGAACGTATTTTTACTATCATTCTCAGTGACTGCATGGTATGCTGTTGTTTGGATGTCCTGTAATTTCTTTCCTAATTCCCTGTTCTTGAACATTTAGGGTTATTTTCACTAAAAAAAAATTTCATGAACAGCTGCAATGAACGACTTTATATATACATTTTAGTGTACTTGACAAATTTTTCCTTAGATAAATTCTTAGATTTGGACTTGTTGGATCAAAAGATATATTTACAGCTTATTGATAGATGTTTCCAAATTGTCTTAACTAGCTATGAATTTTATTCTCATCAGCAGCATATTAAAGTGTGTATTTGATTATATTCAGTTACATTCTTAAGTGATCTTTTTGTTTAAATGTAGGACTAGCGTGAGGGTTAGGTCTTTTGGTATTTTAAAGAAAACTGTTTTGTTGAATAAGCGTAAGTCAGTGTTGAAAAATATTGAGGCAGTCACAACTCAGTTTGGAAACTGTGAGCATCTGTATGTACAGTTCAATATACACTAACATAGTTAAGGCACAGATCTTTTTTTGTGCTTGGAATTTTTTCCCTGAATCCATAAAGTATGAGTATAAAAATGTCATTTTAGTAACAGCAATGTTCTGTTCTAATTGATCTGAGAAATACAGCAGATTTTCTCTAGCTGTTATGTGTAAGCCTAGCGAAGTACAGATTTAAAGTCTATATGCTTGAAAAATGGTTGAATGTGGGTGGGTAGGAAGCAGTATATGAAGTCGTCTTTTCAATAGTCTTTGTTGTTGCTCAGCTGATGTTTCAAATTATTTTGCTCTGCCAGGTCACTTATATTGCACTGAAAGGATTTGAAGCTAAACCTAGTAAGATCCGATTTGTCAATGAATAAATGAATCTCCAAAGCCCTTATTTCAGTTGTCTGTCTTCAGCAAGCACAGGACTCCTTATCACTAAAGGCTCTGTGAGTGTGTAGGTTTTCCCACTCCATCACACTCTGTCTTCAGTATGAATTTTGCTGGAGCAAGGAATGGAAGCAGGGGAGATGATTTGGGGAGTGAGAGACAGGAAGTGAAGCATGTTTTCATGCTAGTGCACACCTACGACAGAGCTTTGCCCAGTGCTGCCTTACATTTCACTGTTGTAGTCTTTCCTTTTTCCCTGTTTACTATGGAGTCATCAGAAAAGTAGATAGTCTTAAAGGAAAGCGCCTTGATGTACTGTGTTGGAATAGATTGTTTAACTGTCTTTCTCTCCCCTGTGAACCTGGAGCTCCTTGAAGGCAATGCCTCGCAGATTGGCTGCACATTAGGTATTCAGGGAACTTTAGGAAACTAGGACCAAGAGCCTGTCCACATCATGTGTATCTTTTTACTTTTTTTTTTCATTTTGGAATAATTATAGATTCACAAGAAGTTGCAAAAATAGTACAGAGTTTCTGTTTACCTAGTTTCCACCAGTGGTTACACGTATTTGGTTTCTATTCCTTCCCTGCGGCACTGCCCCTTCTTTCCTCTGCATTACCCTTTTTTCTCTCTTTTTTCCTATTCTTTTTTTTTTTTTTTTTTTTTTTTTTTTTTTGGTGAGGAGGACCAGCCCTGAGCTAACATCCGTCGCCAATCCTCCCCTTTTTGCTGAGGAAGACTGGCCCTGGGCTAACATCCGTGCCCATCTTCCTCCACTTTATATGGGACGCCGCCACAGCATGGCTGACAGGCAGTGCGTCGGCGGGCGCCCGGGATCCGAACTTGTAAACCCCGGGCTGCCAAGCGCGGACGAAACCGCTGCGCCACCGGGCGGTCCCTCTTTTTTCCTATTCTTGATCATGCCTTTGGCTTGCCATCAGCATCTGTTGGAAATAGTGAACCCTCTGAACTAAAGATTGCGGATTACTCTCCTAGGGTTAATTGTGGGAATGCATATGGTTCTTCCTCTTCACTTGTTCTTCATGGAGCACTTGCTTAGTATGTGGTGCCATGCCAGGTTCTAGCTGCTCTCCATTCAGGCTCTTCTGCTATTATTTTGGGAATATTAAGCATGGTGGATAGAGCCTTCCTTTGTAGGTCATTTTCCTAAATTATATATGTGTCTGAAGTACTCAGAGCCCCGTGTGTATTCTTGGTGAGAAGCAGAGGCTGTGACTTAGTGGAAATAGTCCTACATTTGGAATTCGAGGCCCAGGTTCAAATCCTGATTCTATTTCATACTTGCTGTGTGACCCTGGAAATCACTTTGCTTCTGATTCTGTTTCCTCTTCTCTAAAATAGGCATGATAATAACAATCATAACAGAGGTTTTGTGAAGGGGGATAAATGAAAGCCAAATAAATAGGCATGATAATAACAATCATAACAGAGGTTTTGTGAAGGGGGATAAATGAAAGCCAAATTTTAAACTACTGCTGCATAGCTTGACTTTTTTATAGCTTGACTTCTTCATTCAGTAACAGAGAAAAACTCTTCCTGCTTTTATATCCCAAGCCTTCTTACACCTTCTGTCTTCACATTAAATAACTAATCCTTAATAGGGTTTTCTTTTTTTCAACTGGATGTAACCCAGATCCCTTGGGAAATTTGGGATGGCCGTGTCAGCTGTCATGCTATCAAGTGACATATGAAATGCTCCTCTCTTCTTATGCACCTAAGTCTGGGGATTTCACGTTTCAGAAGCCTCTTAGAAAATCTCTCCTGTGAGCATAGATAATCTTTTCTGCTTACCTTTTAAGCGGGTTTCACTATTGAAAACCAACTCTTAATATGGGGCTAGAAACTGAGATTTTTATTTTTAAAGGGGAGACCTGATATATATATATATATATATGGAATAAGTAGTCAGATAAAAATTGGGAGATGACATGGAAAATTTAAGATTTAGATAATTGACAATTTTTTTTTCTTAAACGTGGTCTAGATGCAAACTCTTTGAATCATTAAGGGACAGATATCTGTGGATGCTATAGCACCCAAGAACAGTAGAATACACATTCTTCTCAAGTACATGTGGAACATTCTTCAGGATAGATTATATGTTATGTCATAAAACAAGACTCAATAAATTCGAAAGGATGGAAATCATACAAAATGTATTCTCTGACCACAAAGGAATGAAATTAGATATCAATAACAGAGGGAGATTTGGGAAATTCACAAATATGTGGAAATTAAACAACGCACTCCTAGGTCACCAGTGGGTAAAAGAGGAAATCCCAAGGAAAATTAGAAAATATTCTGAGATGATTGAAAACAAAAGTACAATATACCATGGTGGTGGTGGTTGCACAAGAGTGTGAATGTGCTTAATGCCACTTAACTGAACAGTTAAAAGTGGTTAAAATGGTAAATCACATCTATCTTTTACCACAATTAAAAAAAAAATCTGCCCCTCACTCGTTGTTCAACAGTGAATGTTTATTGAGCACCTCCTATGCTCCATGCAAAAAACAAACAACATGAAACAACATGCCATAACTTAGGGGTGTCAGTGAGAGCAGTGCTCCGAGGGAAATTCATAGCTATGCTGTCTATACCTATGCTATCCACACAATGGAATATTATTCTGCCATAAAAAGGAATGCAGTACTCATATATGCAACCACATGGGTAAGCCTTGAAAATAGTATGCTAGGTGAAAGAAGCCAGACACGAAAGGCCACATATTTTATCACTCCATTTATATGAAATGCCTAGAAAGGGCAAATCCATTCAGTCAGAAAGTAGATTATTGGGTTTTGTGGGTTTAGTGGATGGGTTTAGGGAGTGACTGCTAAAGGATATGGGGTTTCACTTGGTGTGTGTATGGAATACTTCTCAGACATCCTTTTAATAACTCCACCCCCTCACCCCACGGGTGGAGGTCAGCAGTGTTTACAGGTTGGGAACCAGTGCTCTGGCCTTTCCAAATTGCTTGTTTTCCTCTGAACAGGCCCCAGTCTCTTGTCTTTGTGCTTGTCCATATGTATTTGCACATTTCTTTTACCTGGAATGTTTTTTGCATTCTTTCATCCCCCCTCCCCATTACTCCCACTTCCCAAGAAGAAAGTGAACTCAATTAATGACTTTCTTTTAATTTTCAACTCAAGCGAACTTCATTCATTCTGCAAATATTTCTCTAGTGCCTTGTTGGTAATAGTCATGGTTATAGGCATTAGGTGAACAAAATAAACAAGGTCCCCACCTTCAAAGCACTGACAGTCCTGTGGGAAAGTCAGACAGCAAATAGGGAAACAGACATGCACTAGAATTACAATTCGCCAGAGGTGCTTTGACGGAAGAGAACAAGATACAGTGACAAGGGACCCCCTTAGAGTGGTCTCTGAAGGGCTCACGGAAGGGGAGACATTTAAGCTGAAGTCAACAGCCAGGCCGTTGTAGGCATGAGGAGAGTGTTTCAGGCAGAAGGAACAGCAAGAACGAAGGCTCTGAAGTGGTCGAGTTCAGAACTGAAAGGAGGCCAGTGCTTATGACTGGAGTCCAGAGGTGTTTGGACATTCTGGAGACAGAGATTTGGGAGTCTTCAGTTTATAGGCAGTCTTTGAATTCATGGGAGTGGATGCTGATCATTTGTGAGTGAGCAAGTGAGAAGACACGAGGCATGGACGGAGCCCGCCACCAGAGCTCTGGAAAGTGGGGAGAGATGGCTAAAGAAACTTGGTAGGTGCAGCCAGAGAAGTAGCAGGAAGGCGCGAATGTTTGATTTCACGGAAATGGGACCTTTCTCAGAAGGAAGGAGTGGTCAGCTTTGGAATGCTGCCGGGAGGTGGAGTTAGTGAAGTACAGAAGAGTATTGCTTGGGTTTGCCAGCATGGAAGTCACTGGTGACCCTGACAGCGTATCTCCAGGGGAGATCGCAGGGCTGCAGGGGGGCAGGAAGTGCCTCAGTGCAGCCAGCTGACGTAGACAGCTGTTTAAAGAGACTTCGCCCTTAATGGTGGCATTGATGGAAGGCATGTGAGCTCCAGAGAAGGCCTTTTAAAGATGGGTGATTTAGAGGAAGTCTGTAAGTTTCTGGAATGAGCAACTAGAGGAGGAGAGCTTGCTGATGCTGGAGAGCAGACAACTGAAAAGTTCAGGGTCAGAGGAGGCAAAAATGAGAGTGTTTTCCTCATTATCACAGAAGGGAGAAAGATGCAGGTAGTTGTCATGATTTGGAAGATCTGAGTTGTCTGATCCTGCCTACTTTATCAGCCAAGTAGGAGGTGAGCATATCGAGAGAGCTGCGGGCTGGGGGAGATGGGTGCCTGAGGAGAAGGTGGGAAAGGCATTTCAGAGAGAAGGGCAAGCAAACTTCCAAGAGAACATGAGTTGGAATGCTGGGTAGTATTGAAGGCCTCTTTGAAATTATCAATTTAAAATGAAACTGGTTGAATATGTGTGTCTTCTCTTCAGCATGACCGGCTGTCGGCTGCAGGCACAAGAAGGCAGCTGATTCAAGTGTGTCGAGTTCACGGAGGGTTCGAGTTTACTGGGCACTATTACAGAGAGAAAGTTGAGGGTAGTTACAAACTCTTAACATCCCCATGGAATTTAATCTAGACTAAATGCAAAGTGAAATTGGGGAGGAGTTTATGGAATTGAGGAGGTTGGGACAATGTACTTGAACAAGAGCTAGAAGGATGGGCAGCTGTGGTTGGAAAGTGGGATAGGAGGACACCTCAGGGAACAGAGAGAGAGAGAGACAGGGTGAGATTGCTGACGCCTGAGAGCAGACAACTGAAAGGTTAAAGGTCTGAGGAGGCAGAAAGGAGAGGGTGTTGTCAGCCAGGTGGATGTTGAAACCACTAAGGAAATTGAGAGGAGATACGGAAGGAGACGGAGGCTGGAGGCTGCCTCTGCAGTGAATGACGAGTGACCTGCGGGCTGACAAGGAAAGCAGGGGCTGGGAGAGTGGGTGCTGTATCTGCGTGGTGTGAGTTGCAGTACCCCAGCCTTGAAATTCCCAGTTGAATTCCCTCAGGTAGCATTTTATCTTCCTTTCTCTGCCACCTATAACACTTTCTACAAACCTCCAGTTCAGGACTTGTCCCCCGACACTATCGCAACTGTTTGCATTTCTGTCTCTTCCTTCATCCAGGCAACAGCCTCCCCGAGGGCCTTGACCAAGTCGTACGTTCTGTGATTTCCAGTAGTTAGCATAGTCCCACACTTGTCACCTCCTCGGCACAGAGTGAATACATGGGCTTCATGGTGAGTGGGGCTGTGGGAGGGAGGAGAAGGAGAAGGAAAGAACAGAAGTAACAGGTAGAGTAAGAACAGAGACTTATCACTGGCAGGGCATGGCAGAGTGTCTTTTTAAAACTTCAGTTATAATGTAAAAAAAGGTTGTCTTATGGATAGAAACACACCACTTTTGACTTAGTGTGAATCAGTTCTGCTAATTTCTGGCTTCCAAGGTTGGCTTTTAAAGTATTATGCCTGCTGTCTACATATTTTCCAGGGAGACTTTCAATGTGGTTATTGATTAACTGGTGCTGGTAATTTAAATTGTAGTTCTTGATACTGTGATATGGAATGTTATTTTCTTAAAGCTTTCTGAGTACTCTGTGATTTGATTTCATGTTCTTAATCCTCTACTTCTTATACCCCACATGCTATTTAACATTTTCGTGTTTCAGTTATTCAGTGCCCATGCTTTGGACTGTCACTGAGGCAGTAGTATCGTGTTGTAGTATCCTGGAAAGGATACAGACCTTGGGGCCAGGCAGATCTAGTTTTCAATAGCTGCCTGACAGTTATTAGCTTTAAAACCCTGGGCAGTTTTTTTTTTTTTTTTTAAACCTAACCTTTCTGAGCTTCATTTCCTTGTCTTCAAAATGGGAATAATAATGCCTGCCTATCTATGGGTATCTGACTGTCTCTGCCTTACCACACTTCTCTCAACCATTCACAAGTTCCTACCCTCCCTCACTTGCTTGTTTTTTTCTCCCTGTTAAGTGCCATGACTAATGGGTCCACATCCTATCCACATTTTAAGACAAAGCTCAAAGTGAATCTTGTTTATGTAGTTTTGACTTGGTCATTCCAAGCCTTCTTGATCCATCCATTCTCTGAATTACCACTATACTTATTCATACCCCTTATTTGGTAGGTGCAACATTCCACCTGTAAAATCTACTAATTGTGCATCCTGTGTTTATGTTTAATTCTTATATTGACGAGCTTTTTGAGTGTGTATATCTTGTTCTCTCCAAGTATGTTAGCATTTTCAAGTGAAGTCATAGACTATCATTAATTTCTTTTGTATCTTATGGTAAGTTGATGAGTAAATAGAAGTAATTGAGATTAGATTGGTAATGGATAAACAGAATACAAATGTATTCACTTCATCCATTTATTCATTTTACAAATATCCATTGAATACATATGTGTTAGATTGAAAAATATGGCCACAATATTTTGCAGCTCCTCTTATTTTTTTTTTTGTGGGGAAGACCAGCCCTGAGCTAACATCCGTCACCAATCCTCCCCTTTTTGCTGAGGAAGACTGGCCCTGGGCTAACATCCGTGCCCATCTTCCTCCACTTTATATGGGACGCCGCCACAGCATGGCTGACAGGCAGTGCGTCGGCAGGCGCCCGGGATCCGAACTCGCGAACCCCGGGCTGCCAACCGCGGACTAAACCGCTGTGCCACCGGGCGGCCCCTGCAGCTCCTCTTATTAATTGGTAGAATCTGTTTCCTCACACTTTTTTTTTTTTGCTGAGGAAGATTTGCCCTGAGCTAACATCCATGCCAATCCTCCTCTGTTTTTTTTTTTTGGGTGGGACATCTCCATAGCATGTCTGGTGACTGGAGTAGGTCCACACCTGGGATCGAACCCATGAACCCCAGGCCGCTGAAGCAGAGCATGTGGAACTTGTACCACTTGGCCATGGGGCCAGGCCCCATTTCCTTACACTTTTAATCTGGGCTGGCCTCGTGACTTGCTTTGACCAATAGAATGTGGCAGAAGTGGTTTGCAAGTTCTGGATCCTAGACTTTGAGAGGCCCGGCGGCTTCCCCCTTTGCCATCTTGGAGTGTTCCCACCACTCTATAATGAACTGCAGGCTATATTATTGAATGTTTAGAGATCGTGTGTAGCAAGAGGTCCAGCCAACAACCAGCATTAATGCTTCAGACATGTGAGTGATGCCATTCTGAACTCTTCAGCCCACATCAGGCTGTCAGATGACAACCACTGAGTGAATGATCCCAGGCAAGGTTAGCAGAAGAACCTCCTAGCTGAGCCCAGCCAACTCACAGACTTAGGAGAAATATTAACTCATTGTTTTAAGCCACTAAGTAAAAATGGTCCTACTTTTAACTTCTCTTATGGAGAAGTCTACAGTAGACTAAGAAGCTGCAGAATTTAGGGTTGTTTCTGTTTCCCCCCCTCCTCCATTGTTAAAACTTCTCTATAGTGGTGTACCTAAGTGCCACAGAGTAGTCATGATAAATAAGGGGATAGAGAGAGGTGCTGTTTCCGTGCCACCCCTTTCCATCCTTAATCTTATTTAATGTATGTGAAGCCAATATTGTCCCCATTCAGAAAGTAGCAGAGTCAAGACTAGAGGTTGGAATTCTCAACTTTGTTGCTCTTTTTATTACATCAGACTGTCTTATTGTGTGTTTCTTCATGCTTGTTGAAGGTGGCATTTTTAACTTCTTCTTGTTGGCCTGCAGCAGTGTTGGGCTACCGTTCTGGTAAAGGTTGCTCTGTTAATTTCTGCTTTGCAGGGCGCTATAAAAAGAATGACTGTAGGACCATTGTCTTGACCTTTTATTGCTTTGCCCCTATAGACCAAAATGATACGGCAGGAAGAGGTTGAGATGCTTGGAACCTAACTACTGTAGTGGGGACAGAGAATGGTGATGTTGGGGAATGGAAAGCCCTGTTGCATTTGGAGTTGGGTTTGAGAGAAGCTGGGGCATGTTCCAGAAATACCCGAAATGTGTCCGTTTTCCCAGGGACTGATACAATAGCATTTAGTGTGCCCCAAGCTTTCATAGTGAGATTTTGCTAAAGGGGAAAACTTAGCCTGATAAATTGAGAAGAGAAAAGATGCTTGCTTGGCTATTCTAACCTCACCTACCTTTTCTTCTGTATCATTTTTACATTTCTCTTATTATTTTGGAAAATGTATGAAGGTTGAACTTTTTTTTTCTAAGCTTAGCAATAGGGTTGCATTCTGTGCAATTTCTGATGTCACCACTGCTATAAGGTAATCCTTTGTGTGACGCCTCTCTTGAGTGGTGATTATAGAACTGAGGACAGGGGTTGTAAGCAGGTGCTGCACTGGTCCATAAGCTCACTGCCGCGGGGGGCTGAGTCCTGTTTATTCTTGTGTCCCAGAGCCTTCCAGTAACGCCTTACACATAACAGTCCTGGTTTGTGTTTAGCTCAGCCATAGGTCACATCTGTGACCTCTGGTTCCAGGGTGACTTCAGGCCTCAGTTTCCTTGTTGCCCTCTTCCTAGTAGAGATCCTGGGCAGGATGTGGGGGGAAGGAAGAGATTTTTACCTCCTCCTCCTCCAAATCCTCCTCCTGTTTGTTTGTTTTCTAAGTTGTCTGCATTTTTAAAAATATGAAGTCTTGATCTAATTCTGTTGCTATATGAACTTTTGCCTGTATTTTTGTTGGTTTCCTTTTGATTTCTCTTTTTATGACTTAATTGTTAATGCTTAGAAAACTCTTCCTGCGGGGTGCAAGAAGAACACATATACTTACTTGCTTGGGTAGTTAAAAATATCTCTGAAAAGATACACAGGAAACTAGTGACATTATTTGCTTTTAGGCAGGGACACTGGGTGGCTGGGGCAGGAGTGGGAAGGATGCCTTGCACTTTTGTACCTTGTGAATTTGGAACTGTGTGGTTGATACTCCCTGAATACCTGGTGAGAGCAGAGATGGGGACAGTGCTCAAAAGCATGGGGAAAAGGTAAAAAAAAAAAAATCCAGTTTAGTAAGAATAAATGTAAGGGGGTCATCAGTTACTTTTTTTTAATTGAGGAAAAAAAGAGAAAAGAGAGGATCCAGTCGGCTTTATGCCTAGGGGCTCCACTGTCTTTCATCTGGATTTCGTACATAGGAGTTTGTGACCTACTTTGAAGTGTGCTAAGCCTTTGTTGCATAATTACCTTTAAGAAGTATATACTTATTTGTTAGAAAGCTTATACAATTCCAATTGAAGGGGAAGTTTTTATATAATATGGATTTTGAAAATCGCAGTAGAGTCTTGAATGAATGGGATCATTCCTCTCCCAGGAATGGAGACTTTGCTCTCTTGCTTGTTGTTTCTTAGCTAAGCATGAAGTCTGAACTTCTCTCCCTGAATCAGAACAGAACTAGGCCAAACTGGTGATAACAAGGGTTTGAAGATGGGGAAAGGAAACTCATTGGCCATGCAACCTTGGGAAATTACTTACCCTTGCCTTACCTCAGTTTCTTTGTCTGTAAAATAGGGATGTTAACACCTACTTTATAGTGTTGGTTGGAGAATTAGAGATGGTATATATAATTCATCTGGCATAGAACCTGACACCTCGGGTAGATGCTTAAAAATGGTATTATTATCATCATTATTGGTTAGTGTCTGTTGATGTTAGGCCCCTTGAAGGAGTAAAGGATATGAGATTCTTTCCATTGAGAATGAAACATAGATGTTTAGAGGAAGAAGGCGTGTATCAGTTATCTATTGGTGTATAACAAACCACTACAAGCTTAGTGGCTTAAAACAGCAATGAAATATTATTTCTATAATTCTGTGGTTTGGCTGGGTGGTTTTTCCGCTTGTCTTCTCAGCCTTATTTGGTTTCTGCAGTCAGATGATGACTGGAAGGGCTGAATGGATGGCCTCACTCATGTCTGGCAGTGGCTGCTTGCTCTCGGTTGTGTTGGTTGTCCTCCACACAGCCTCTCGTGTCCTGGGAGGCTGGAGCAGCTTCCTTACAGCATGGCAGTCCCAGGGCCCCATTCTAATAGGGTACCTCCTTGCTCTCACATCTCGCTTCCTTTTGCAGTTGCTGATTTCCCACTGGCCAAAGCAGGTCACGGGGCCAAGCCCAGAGTCACTGTGGGAGGGGACTTAATCTCCACCTTGGTGCTGGAAGAGGAGCAAAGAATTTGTGGCTGTATTTAATCCACCACAAGCCTGACCTTGTTTGATCTGCTTCTTGGGCTAATATTGGCCCAGAAAGGAAATATTCTGTTGGTTCTCCGGTTTTCCTATATCACCGATACCTTCTTTAGTCCAACATAGGAACTGATTAAGGAGCTGGAGATACTTTGTTTGGGCTAAAAATTGGAATGAAGGGCAATAGCTGCTTTTATGTACTTGATCTTCTTGTGAAGGAGGGACTGGTTTCAGAGTGTGGAAGTGCCTGGAAGCAGCTATTTCCTCCGTTTGAGGAAGGGTTGCCGTGTGATAGTTGTGTTGAAGGCCATCCTGCCTCCAGTCCCCTGCATTATTAGAAGATGGGTAATCATGTGCCAGGGGCTTTGAAGGGCGTTTTCCTCACTGAATGACTCTAGACTCTACTTAGATGATTCCTGTTGGTATCAAAAGTCTCTGATACTAGAACTCAAGAAAGAACATTGTTCTTTTTATGCTGAGAATCGGGATGGGGTAGGATGATGTTAGAAAGAATTACTGTGCTCAGTCTGTAAGAGTTAGCCTGCACAGAATTTTAATTTTATGTAATTTAGAAGTACAGATTTACCTGCTGAATCCCTGAGAGCTGGGATTTGCTGTTGTGTGAAGAACATTTCTATTTAGTACAGTGTCAGGGAGGTGCTGCATCTTGAAGATAGGTTTTCTGTGGGTCTTCTTAGGTTAGAATGAAAGGAAATGAAAGAAGAAAGTGAAGTAAGAAATAAATGTGTACAATTGGTCCAGCAGATTAACTTGTCAGCTTGTTTAATTTGTCTAATGAAAACGATTTTGGTACTTTTCCTATGTCATGTGTTTTGCCCCACCCCAAACGTGGTTTTGAGATCTCCTGATTTTTTAACAAACACCAGGCCCACATGGTGCTATTTTCAGCTGAGAAGACTGTGTCAATAACCGATCAGAATGTGAGCCTCTTTCTTTTTGTCCCTCCGTCACTCTTTTTTTTTTTTTAATTTGTTCTGTGTTTTGCATTTACCTCTCTAAGGTTGGGTGTGGGGGGCAGGGGAGGAAACACTATCATTCCTGTGTCGGCACATAGCCACTGACTGTTTTCCTAGCAAGCTTTGCTTGTCTAAAAAATTTTTTGTCTTTTGCAAATAAAATTCCAAAGGAAGAAACACTTAACAAAGAAGTTTTCTTTCATAAATGTTATGATTTGGGTATAACAAGCCATGTTGAATCCATTGGGTTTTTGGTAATAGATTTCAAAATACATCATAAATGTAAGTGATATGATGACTAATGGGTCAAGTAAAGTTGGAACATTTTAAATGAGAAAATAGCTGGAACAGTTTTCAGGAAACTTTTCCAGTTGATGTTTGGTCCCCCACAAGGTGTACATTAACATAAACTTAGGGGAATCACCTCTGGAACTTGAATTCCCTCTCTGATTTCATTATTACAATATTGTAATAATTTCACTATTAAGTCATCTCCTAGGGTGATGGGAGTATAAAATAAGTGTAATTTATTTGTATTTGTCTAATCTCCATTTAACTCAAAAGTCATTCCATCATTCTGTTTCCTGGTAGCTGTTCAGAAAGTTTTGAAGGGTAATTAGAATCTAATAATTGACAGGCATGGGTTTACTTTGTAACTTAAAGATACAGAATATGTTCTGGGGATGGTGAGAAATAGATCTGGCAGAAAAATAGATGACTCAGCTGGGAGATTCTCTTTTACTGCATATTCTTAAAATCTAAACTTTGACAATAATCCATTTATTAAAGTTCAATGAGGATTATGAAAAAAATTCCAAACCCTTTAAAACAAGAATCTGATGATAATTGGACTAAAACCCGCATTAACAATCGATGCCTGGTTCTTTATCTAGTTATATTTCCAGTTCTTGTAAAACATTATTCTATATAGCTCCCACAGTGTCTCTGTTGAATAAAATTTTTCTAGTTCTTTAATGTTTTATCTTAATAATGAGGTTAATGTTTTTTTTTTTACCATTTTTTTTTAGTGATGTCTTAATAGTTTATAACACTGTGGGGTTTTAGTTGTACATTTTTGTTTGTCCGTCACCTTGTGGATGTAACCCCTTGTGCCCCCCAACCTTCCCCTTGGTAACCACCAATCAGTTCTCTCTGTCCGTGTGTTCACTTATATTCCATATATGAGTGAGTTCATGCAGTGTCTGTCCTTCTCTCTCTGGCTTATTTCACTTAACATAATACCCTCTAGGTCCTTCCATGTTGTTGCAAATGGGACAATTGTGTCTTTTCTTATGTCTGAGTAGTATTCCATTGTATGTATATACCACATCTTCTTTAACCAGTCATCAGTCGAGGGACACTTGGGTTGCTTCCACTTCTTGGCTATAGTGAATAATGCTGCAATGAACATAGGGGTGCATACGCCTCTTGTGATGGTTGATTTCATGTCCATTGGGTAGATGCCCAAGAGTGGGATTGCTGGATCATACGGTATTTCTATTTTTAATTTTTTGAGGATTCTCCATACTGTTTTCCATAGAGGCTGCACCAGTTTGCATTCCCACCAGCGGTGAATGAGGGTCCCCGTTTCTCCACAACCTCTCCAGCATTTGTTGTTCCTCCGTCACTCTTTTCTTCGTTGGAGGGAGGAGGAGTCAGGGACTACTGCTCATCTGGTTGCAAAGCTGCTGAGCAAGAAGTTTGGTGTAGGTGCTGCCTTCGACTTTGGTTAATGTTACCAGGCCGGCCACTTTGGTCAAGGGTGTTTCTAAGAAGCCTGCCCCATTTCCAGCACTTGGTTGTTTAGAAAACTGAGGATGAGGCAATAAGCTACTGTACCTGCAGTGATTCAGACAGAGTGGCGGCAGGTTTTTAGTGGGAAGCAAAATTTAAGCTACAAATAAATATGCCAGCTAAAGCAGAAGATTGCTTTCCTGACTGGTGCATTTACAAGCTAGAAAATTGTGACAAATATCAACCCACCAACTGTGTAGCTCATTGGCTCTTTGTTTTGGGCTTTGATCTTCTTCCTGATAAAAATAATAATTATGTTATTCTGATATGGTTGCCAAGTGTTCATGCTTCTCACTCCACTTCTGATTATAAATGATTCTACAGTGTGAACTGCTTTGTCTTTAATTTAATGTTTCATAACATTTGAGTGTTATGTTATCTGTGCTGATTGTTGTTCTCTCCTCTTACTTTTCAGAATGGACTGCTGAATTATGAAGTATTTCAGACCCAATAGTAGAACATCATTCTGCCACTCACTCCTTTATCTCCTACTAGTTATTTAAATTGGACTTTTAATATCCTACCAGCTGCTCTTCAGACACACATGGTGCATTGTTGCCATTCCCGGGATTGCATCTTTGAAACACAGGCTCTTAGTAACCTTCAGCAAACAAAGAGGCAACCTCCCGGATACGTTTACTGGGAGGGTGTCACCCTGACTGCCCTCTAGCTTTTGCTGCATCTGGACTTGAATTCCACCATGGAGCCGCGCATGGAGTCTTGCCTGGCACAGGTGTTGCAGAAGGATGTGGGGAAACGACTGCAGGTTGGCCAAGAACTTATAGACTATTTTTCAGACAAACAGAAGTCTGCTGATCTTGAGCATGACCAGACTATGTTAGATAAACTTGTGGATGGACTCGCTACCTCTTGGGTGAACTCTAGCAATTACAAGGTAAGCTGTGCTATAGAAGGCACTCTTACAGGTGGCCGAGCTGCCTTGGTGGATCAAAATTGGTCCTTAGAAAAAAATCCTTTGTGAGCATTCAGCGTGATTCCTTGGCTTACAATAAGACACTCAGTCAGGTTGTGGCTTTTGGACATTTCATTCTAGAGCAAGTAGAGTTTTCTTTGATTTTTGTTGGAGATCAAAAAATCCTTATCCTTTAGCACTTTGAGAGAAGGCTAAGTGAACAGATAAAGAGAGGCTTTTATGTTGGAAAGTTTACAAGCATTTGCAGCCTCGAAGTTAAAGTGAATATTCTGTCTTGCAGCGAATGGGTCATGAAACCTTGGTAAGTGGCCCTTCATGGGTAACAAATGTCTTCATTGATTTTTCTCTGGAGGATGAAATTGGCAATAGGATATGAAGCAGTCACTGTTTTGAAGTCGGCCCAGGTACCTGGCCAGAGATAGTGTGGGTTGCCAAGGACTCTTCTGTGACCTGTGTATAATGGCCTGGAGGATATCCTTCAGGTTCTAAAGGTCAAGGCTCTTCATGTGCCCCTAGCAGGTGGGAGGGGGCAGCAGGGTCCCATGACCCAAATGAATTGTGACGGTTGACCATACTACCATTCAGGGACTGAGTTTTCATGAATAAAAACTGGACAGGATTTGAAGTGCTACAGAGGTGTCATTCTGTCTCCTTGCCTGCTCTCCCCCATACTGTCTTTTAGGTTGCCAAGAGGTGGCCCCTTTGGATCAAGGTTGAGCTGGAAGGAAGAGTGGGAACTTTGTATGACTGCTAATAGGTGCTATAGATGTTGTGAAAAGGGCTTATAGAAGCAGAATCTTTTTATTTATTTTTTTGGTGAGGAAGATTGGCTCTGAGCTAACACCTTTTTGCCAATCTTCCTCTTTTCTTTTTTTTTTTGTGAGGAAGACCAGCCCTGAGCTAACATCTGTTGCTAAACCTCCTCTTTTTGCTGAGGAAGACTGGCCCTGGGCTAACATCCATGCCCATCTTCCTCTACTTTATATGTGACGCCACGACGGCATGGCTGACAAGCAGTGCGTTGGTAGGCGCCCGGGATCTGAACCTGCGAACCCCGGGCTGCCAAGCACGAACTAAACTGCTGCACCACTGGGCTAGCCCCCCAATCTTCCTCTTTTTGCTTGAGGAAGAGTGGTCCTGAGCTAACATCTGTGCCCATCCTCATCTTTTTTTTCTTTATGTGGGTCGCCACCACAGCATGGCTTGATGAGTGGTATAGGTCTACGCCCAGGATCCAAACCCACGAAGTGAAAGTGGAGTGCACTGAACGTAACCACTACACCACCAGGCTGGCCCCAGAAGCAGAATCTTTTGTTTTTTTATTGACCCAGTCTTCTGAGATTGATTTGGACTTGGAAACTGGTGCTTACAGGATTCCTTTGTTTACTCTAGTATAGACTCTATTTTCCAAATGCATTAAACCTTGGTCTTGTCTAAGAGTCAGCAGGCTTCATGCTTATTAATGATGTTACCTAAGATGCTAATATTTCACTTACAGCTGGGTATAAAATTTATCCTGTCTTTGGAAGCTGAGCTTAAAATTTTATTGCATTCATCTATTTATTCACTTAGCCGAAGTTAACAAGTGCTTCTTATGTGCTCAGCATTGGTGCTGGATGGTGGGAGTGTTACAGAAATGAGAGGTGATAGAGTCTAGTCGATAACATTTTTGAGGGCTGTGAAGTGACCTTGTCTGTGTTTGAATCATGGCTCCACCACTCTTTCTGTGTGCATATTAGGATGCTTCTGGCTGAAAGTGACTGAAAACTGACTCGCTTGACTTAAAAGTTATTATAAGGAGACTGAGTAATTTCCTTTAAGAATTTAAGAAGTCTGGAGTAGTTAAGGAAATGTCCAGGAAGGAAGAGTGTCTGCTGTGTCTTTTACTTGAGAGGAAACCTTTCTCAGAAGCTTGCCAGCAGGCTTTTTAACATCACATTGGCCAGAATGGCTTTGCATGCCTACCCCAGCATCACTGGAAAATTGACGGGTGTCCATGATTGCTTTTGACTGTCATGCTTAACCTCCTGGCCTTAAGAAGGGGTCCACCCTCCACCAAATGAAGCTTCTGGCCGTGTGAAGGAGGGGGAAATACTTGAACTGTGTCAGACTCCTGTTAGGAAGGAGGAGGTTAGGGATGGGACTGAGGTAACATGGATGTTAAATAAGTAACCTACAGAGTCTGCTACACCGTGTGAGCTTTTTTAACCTCTCCAACCTTTAGTTTCCTCGTCTATAATGTTGAAATAATTGAGTTATTATAAGCACTAAATGAGAGTATATAAATTCACACGCCTGCCACATAATAAGCATTCAGACATTAGCAGTCACTGTCAAGACTTGTTTCCTGTCTTCAAGGAGCTTGTGGTCTGGGGGTGGGCAGTGACAAATAAGGAAATGGTCACACCACAGTATAGTGTGTGCAATAGTAGAGAATTTGGTAGGAAGACAGAAGAAGAAAGTAGTAACACTGCCTGGAGGAATCTAGGGTTTTGAAGATTGGGTAGTTTTTTCAGAATAGCATTCACAGGGTCACAAAGGAATGAAAGGTTAAGGCTTGACCCTTTGTGAAGTAATTTCTAAGGAAGACAGCTTGGTGCATAGAAGAGTCAGGAAGACAGGGTTTGCTCCCCGCTTGCAAGTAATCACGGACAAGTCAGTTTACTTGTCTGTGCAATGCAGGTGTTTGACTAGATCATCTCTCGGGAGGCCTCAAGCTCTAATATCTGACATGGCCTCATACAGATGGCTTTGCAGTCAGGGCTCTGTCTTGTGGTTCGAATTGTACACAGTGCTGAGCACTCCCCCTACCCCCTTGTTTATAAGCTCTCTGAGTGTGGTGACAGCGTTCCTTGTTCACACCTGGAGCCCAAGGCCTGGACCATAGTAGGTGCTCACCAAGTACTGGTCAGGTGAGTGAACACAGGAGCTTAGAGAGACTGCTCAGCAAGTGTTCCTGGTAGCTTTACCAAAATATGGAAACTTTTCTTTTAGGGCCCCCTCACCTTTTTTTTTTCTTAATCAGATCAAGATTTCTCATTCAGAGCCTGAGGTACATTTTAGGCTTTATTTGACATGTTTTATGTATTCCGGATTGAAGGGATTTGCTTTATATTAAACAGAATTTTGAAGCTTGGGTTCTTGAAATTTTTTTTTAATTAAGGACTAAAAAGAGGAGAAAAGGGAAGTAATTTTGGCCTTCCAAAACAATAGTACTCGGGTGTTTTTATTCCTTTTCTTAACAGGGAATGTAGATGAGTGCCAGCCCAATGTCTTATTTAAAAAAAATAGTTGGGTGGAGCTTGAATTATTTTATATTTGACTATTAACATGGTCGACAAATTTATTTGGTATTAATTATAGTTCAGTAGCTACCATTTATTGCTTACTTACTATCTGTTAGGGATTTTATCCTTCTTATCTCATTTAATCTTCATAACACCCCTGCAAGATAGATGGTGGCATCCTAATTTTGTACATGAGGTAACTGAAATTACCCAGGATTATGAGGTAATTTCTACTAGTGATTATGGAACTGGGATTTAAATATAGGTCTCTTTGATTTCCTAGCCAGTGCTCCTTTCGTAAGAACAGGGGTCAGCAAACTTTATTAAAGGCCACATAATAATTACATTAGGTTTGGTGGGGCGTTTGGTCATCTTGCAAATATTCAACTAGTTTGGGCCATTATAGTGCAAAAGCAGCCACAGACAACACGTAAATGAATGGGATGGCTGTGTTCCAATAACACAATTTACAGAGACAGATGGAGGGCCAGTTCGGCCCATGAACTGTGGTTGCCAACCCCTGAACTAGAACACTGAGCAACTGCTGTGTGTACATACTTTTTCTTTGGTGGTGGGAACCATTCATGATTCATCTGGGAGAAGGGTTAGGCTTGTAATTTGCATATAATTTGGGAATGGGGGAGCATTCATTTAGGTTAAATAGAACGCAGTTTGTTTTTGGAGCATTTTATATGATATTTCAGGAAAACTTGCCTTTTTTAGCTCTCTCACTAAGACTCATGTTAGGATCAATATGCATTCTGTTAGCACCACTGTTATCTGCTGTGACTTGGCTTTCTTGGGTAATAGAAGTCGTCTTGGGGATTGAGTATTTGGTTATTTAAATAATGCCCTCACACATCCAGAACACCATGGGGCTGCACTGTTGGGGTGCAGTTCAACCTGAAAGGACTTAGTAGGTTTTCTGTGTTGTCACAGTGACCAGAGGAGACATGGAAGGAGATGGGAGACTCTTCTTGTTTATGAGGTTTCTTTTCTAGATTACTCAGATGTTAAAAATAAAAATAACCAAATAATTTGAATATGGTTGCCCTCATTGATCTGGTCTCTTTTCCTGTTTTCCTTGATTAAAACTTGAAAGAGAAAGATGGTGGAGTAGATTCCTGCACATACCTCCAGCCACTTTTGTTTTTTTCCCTCCTCCCTCTTCTTCAGGTGAGAAGGGATGAAAGGTAAGAGTGATCTGACCTGGAGAGGCTGCCTGTAGGGAATTGAGGGAGACCTATGCTGTGCAGCTTTCCCAGTTCATCTTGACAACTTTTATTCGGCCAGACAGTTTAGTACCATGCAGCCTTGTGCATCGTCACAGTACTGGCGCTTGCACTTCTAGTGGGCTCGATAGTGTGAATAGAGTCCCACAGTCCTTTTCTTTGCAGTTCCAAAATCCCAAAAGCTCTGAAGACCTAGTTTTTCTCATTTGTCATTTGACCTAAAGTGAACTCATGTGAGACTGCTTACAGTCTTTATTTACTTGCTTAGGGCATGTTTTGCTGCAAAAATATTAATATGTTTGGTTGTGGGATGCTGCCCCAGATTCTCTTCTAGGGGATATAGGGGTGTGTGTGTGTGTGTGTGTGTGTGTGTGTGTGTGTGTGTGTGTGTGTGTGTGTGTGTATATAACTGTGTGCACTATTTTACCTTTCTAAAACCTGAAAAATTGTGTACTCCAGAACACATCTGGCCTCCAGAGTTTTGGATAAGTAATTGTGGACCTGTATTTATATTGTAGAATAATAATGATAGTCCATGGTTATGGGACATTTACTATGTACCAGAAATTGTGCTAAATATGTGTTAATTTTTAACTTGTAATTACCATATGAGGTAGATATTGTTGTCCTCATTTTATAGATGAGGAGACTTATGCTGAAATAAATCAAATAACTTGTTCAAGGCGACAGAGCTAGTAATTAAGGTTTCTGGGATTTGAACCCAGGTGTTTACGCAACAACCGAAGTTAATTAAGCACTTATGATGTGCCAGATACTGCACTGGGGGCTGGGTGTCCAGTGGGGAAAGGATAGGCTTGGTCTCTGCCATAACAGTGTCTGGGCAGTCTAGCTCTGTTTCCATCTACTGTGCATGGACTTCATCCCTGTGCACTGCTGTCTCAAGGCCTATGCCATGCTGCCTTGTATTTGAAATGTATAGGTTCCCTGTTAACTTAGGGCTTCTTTTGTCCCTGCCCTAACAGTGTTTATGGTCTAAGTGGGGGGACAGGTAAGGCAGATGAGGGGACAATGTCCAAGGTAGGATAGGAAGTAACTGTTAAGTTGCATCACTGTAGTGTCTGTAAGTGCTGTAGTGTGAAGAACAAAAGTGTCAGGGTGTGCTTAGTTGGAGAGATCTTGATGGAGAGGTAGAATTATAAATAGGACCATGAAGAATCAGAAGGAGTGAGTTGCCAAGGGTTCAGAGAAGCCTCTCTTTTCCTTTCCTGTTCCTCCCTTTGTGGGTAGCACTCTCTCTGTATAGGCTGTAGAAAATTTAGTCTCTTCTTAAGCTTCTTTACAAAGCACAGTGTTACCCCTGCCCTGGATCAAGTGCTGTTTTTGGGCGTGAGGGGAAGGTGTTGACAGATGAGGGAGGTTCCTCTCATTTCCCTTGCCTATCTCCAAAAACTTGGCTTTCATTGAGGTTTTTATTTTCCCCCTTGTGTCCTTGAGAGGAGAGCCAGAAAAGATTATTGGATTCAGATTAAGTGACTTCTGTTTCTTTTTCTGGCCTTCTGCTTGGTGCTGCCATCAAGTGATAAATTCTTTCAGAGGCTGTTCATTCTTCCCAGGTTTTCCCTGCAGTGTTGTCCTGTTGTCAGTTGCAAGAGGTGAATTTCTCTGGGTCTAGTTTAAAAAGACAGGTGTCTCTGTTTTAAGTAGAAAAGCTACAGTGAGCAGTACTAAGAAAAAGCAAAAAAACCTCAGGAAAAGTTATTTCAAGAAAATTTATGTGGATTGTCGAGTAAAAATGGTGTCCTCAATGTATGTAATTAATGGCATTTCTTCTGAAATATGTGTTTATGTATATGCAGGGGCAGCAAAATATATTGGAAATAATTCAGATTTGAATATGAACAGTCTGGATTCCTGTCCTGGCTCTGCTACTTAGATTTTTGAGCAGGTAACTTTCCTCATCTGTAAAATGGGTCTGATGGTATCTACTATATAGTGTTATAATCAGGAGCCAATGTACATAAGGTGCCTGTAGTGCTTAGTATGTAGCACGTGGTCAGTAAAAGGAAGATGATGATGTTATGTAGTTATTGGGCCAAATGATAATAAGATCTGTAGAAAGTTAATTTTTATGTGGGACTGAGGGTTCATGCCTTCCTGGAGTTCTAGTCAGCCTTTGCCCGGGAACAGAGGCCTCGGATCCGAAGATATGAATCCTTGAGCTGTGCACTGTTGATAATAAAGAGCAGAGCAGCAGCTGGCTGAGAGTTCTAAGAGTGAATTAAAAACCTACTGGTAAAAGCCAATCCATTGATTGAGGACCCTTGTTTTAGGAGAGTTTCACTTATTCTTTTTAATTTTTAACACTTATACTTCACCTTGTTTCAGAAGGCTAAAATTTGAATAAGGATACATATAATAGAAGAAATCATAAACTGAATGTCAAAGCAAAAGGAAAAAGAAACAGCTGGGGTGAGAACATGGAGCCAACAGTGAGGCTGATGAGTACACAAGAGCTAATGTTTACTAATAGCTAACATTTATTAAGCACTCATTAGGTGCCAGAAACTAAGTGCTTCGCATTCATTGCCTCGTTTCATCATGACGCAGGTACTCTGTGATGAACCCTGGGATTATTCACGGCAGGGGAAACCACATAAGAGAATTGAAGAATTTGCCCAAGGCTACATAACTAGAAAGAGTAAGAGGCAGGATTTTAACCTGGAGAGTCTGACTTTAGAGCCCACATCTGAGTCCATATGCAATACTACTGACTTTATAATGTTGCAACAATATTAATAGTCTATTTATCTGAGCATAAAGAAAAGAGTGTAAGGATATGCCCCACGGTTAACACGGATTGCTTTAGGAGACTGGGTCCTGAGTGAGAGATAAGCAACTCATTTTGTACTTTAATAAAAAACGAAAAGTATTTAAGATCAACGTATTTAAAATAGTTCTTTGGTCCTAGTAGAATCATGACCATATGTACTTTTTAAACTCTTTATTTTGGAAAATATTTAGACCAACAGGAAAGTTTAAAAAAACATTGCAAAGAATTTTCGTTATGTGTTTCGCCCAGACTCTAGTGTTAATATTTCAACACGTTTGTTTGATCCTTCTCTCTGTGTGTGTATTATTATCAGCTGTGAACTGTTTGAAAGTTTGTTGTAGACACAGTGGTCCATTGCTTCTAAATACTTGTGTAAAGTTCCTAAAAACAAGGACATTCACCTGTGTAATCTTAGTTCGGTTATCTAAATCAGTATTAGAATTGAAAGAGTACTAATATCTAATCTACGAATCTTATTCACATTTCACCTGTCGTCCTACTAATGTCCTTTATAGCAAAAGAAAAAACAATTTTCTGATCCACGATCCATTCCAGGATCACAGGTTGCACTTATTCTCATCTGTATGGTCTCCTTCAATCTGGAGCAGTTCATCATCAGTCTTTACTTGTCTTTCCTGACTTAATACTTTTAGAGAGGACAGGCCATTTATTTTGTATAGTCCTTCAATTTGAGCCTTTTTACTGTTTCTCATGATTAGATTAAGGTTGTGCATTTTGGGCGGAATACACGGAAGTGATGTTGTGTCCTCAGTGCATTGTATCAGAAGGCACATGGTATCTCTTTGTCCTACCTGCTGAAGGAGGTGTTTGCAGGTTGCTTCGAAAAGTTGCTATTTTTTCCTTTAATAATTAATAGTTATCTTGTGGGGAGATCTTTGAGACTATGTAAACAATCCTGTTCTCATCAAACTTTCACCTACTCGTTTTAGCATCCATTGATGATTTTTGCCTGAAATAATTATTACTATGTTGGCTGCCAAACAGTGATATTCTGATTACACACACACACACACACACACACACACACACACACACACACACACACACTATGTTGGCTGCCAAACAGTGATATTCTGATTACACACACACACACACACACACACACACACTATGTTGGCTGCCAAACAGTGATATTCTGATTACACACACACACACACACACACACACACACACTTTTTGGTGAGGAAGATTAGCCCTGAGCTAACATCTGTTGCCAATCCTCCTCTTTTTGCTGAGGAAGACTGGCCCTGGGCTAACATCTGTGCCCATCTTCCTCTACTTTATATGGGACGCCGCCACAGAATGGCTGGATAAGCGGTCCATCAGTCTGTTCCTGGCGTCCGAACCTGTGAACCCTGGGCCACTGAAGTGGAGCGCATGAACTTAACCACCATGCTACTGGACCAGCCCCCAAGCTCTATATATTTTTGAAATATATATTTTATGTCTGTATAGCAGGAGTTAAGTGCTATTTTGATAGTTATCTCAAAAAGAAACTACTGTGAAGAAAGAAAAAAATGTTTAAAATTACTCTTATTTAGGTACATTTATATTCATAAAGAATTTAAGGCAACCTAATAATTTGTGAACCTATAATAAAATAATGTGATCAAGTTTGCTTCAGGCTCTGGGCTTCCTAGCAGCCAAAGTAGAAATGGAGCGATGGTCAGCTATAAGTTTTTATAACTATCGTGAAAGGAATATAGAAAGGCAAATGATAGCAAAATGTCTTCCTGGATTTAGCAGGATATTAAAGGACGCTTCGCAGAAGGGGAGAAAAGCAGAGCATGGAAAACGGAAGAAACAGAAGACAGCACTGAGTGGGTCCAGGTTATTCAGCTGCACTGTTCATGTACACAGAATTCACTAGCTTGAGCTTTGGACAAGGAGACTGTCAGATGGCATCTGGGGTGAAAAGAAAACCAAGAGCTGGTAGACCCCACTGAGTAATCTTTTAACAGATTAAGTAGAGGTCTGTGACAAGGACCATGGCACAGAATCCAGAGAAGTTGATTAAAATGGCTTGAAATACAGAATGGGAGATCAGTCAGCCTGGAGGAATTTATCTGGCTGCAGCTGCTTTTTACATGGAATTTTGGGTAGAGGCAAAGGTGGCTGTTGACTGTGGACCAAATGGATGGGGTTATACATGGGGAGGAAGTGCTTTATGCCAGGCTTGATGACTGGTAGGAATCTGTGTATAATCATCCTTAAAGGCTTTGTGGAAGAGATGGCCTGCAGGTCTCTCTTGGATGAGGGGAGAGAGATGGCTCAGCGGGCTCCACAAAAGAGCCTGTTGCAGGCGTCATTATTAGAGGTAATATTCTGAGATAAGCAGGTTGGTTGTACACCGGTGAGGCTGAGCAAGATTCCCAGGTAGAGGAACCAGGATGGGTAGTAGGACCTTGGAACTGACTCATGGGGCGGAGGAGCCATTGAAGGACTCCTGGCAGAGCACAGCACTGTAGCAGCAGGTGCTGAAGATTGCCTGAGGAGTTAGGGATCTGATAAAGGTGATGTGGACTAGGACCAAGGGAAAGTGGGGGAGAAGAGATTGGAGTAATGCATTAGGGAGGAGAATGGAGTGGGTGTTTTTGATATTAGTTTGGATAAGTGATGAAGGACCGGGATGAATTTGAGAAGTCTTCAAGATTTCAGGCTTCAGGATACAATTTATTGGCTGTGGATAGCCACGTGAAAAAGATGGTCAAGTTCTTTTCCTGCATGATGCTGCTTTTTTTCTTTTGGAGAAGACATTTTAAGAAAAAATACCAAATAATTTTGAGGAACATTTAGAAAAATAATCATGGAGACATGTTTGTCTTGGACTTCTTACTTTGGCTGCGAGTCCTAAGCCTTATGTGCTTTGTGATTTATATACATATCTTGGGAACGGTCTTTTTCTTTGTTTTTGTTTTTTTTGTGTGTGTGGGGAAGACCAGCCCTGAGCTAACATCCGTTGCCAATCCTCCTCTTTTTGCTGAGGAAGACTGGCCCTGTGCTAACATCCGTGCTCATCTTCCTCCACTTTATATGGGACGCCGCCACAGCATGGCTGACAGGCAGTGCGTCGGCGGGCGCCCGGGATCCGAACTCGCAAACCCCGGGCTGCCAAGCGCGGACTAAACCGCTGCGCCACCGGGCTGGCCCTGGGAACAGTCTTTTTCAAACACATTTCTTAGGCTGCCTAACTGAAGTAGTTTTGCAAATGTTGATTTAAAAAAAATTTTTGTTTATTGAAAATCACTCATAGTCTTTTACCATGACACGACTATTTTATTGTTTATATCTGCTGAAAAAAGATGGAAAGAATATTTATGTAAGACTGATCATACTACGTGTGCTGTTTTGTCAGCTGTTTTTTTTTAGGTTAGATGTGTGTCACGATCATTTTTCCAAATCAGTAAATTAGATCACTTATGAGTTAGTATAATTTTAGTATATTATTCTCTTCTCTGGATGGTTACCCATCATTTCTTTATCCACACTTGGTTGGTAACATCCAGGCGGTTTCTAGTTTTTTTGTCATGAGCGTCGCTGCACTGACCATCTACGTATGTTTAGGCCTTCTTGTGTGTCTCTGTGCTGACAGTTCTGAAAGGTTGAATTGCTGGGTCACAGTGGACCGATCACCTGCCTGTCAGTGGTGTGTGAGTGCCTCTGTACCACTCCTGTGTGTTATCATTTCTCTTGACACTTTTCCTTTTGGTTGGGCAAAAGATATCTCTGTGTTGCTAGAAGCAGTGTTGGAAAGTATTTCTTCTGCTTCTAACCTTTCAGATAAGAGCGAATCTTAAGAGGATAGAAAGTAAAAAATTTTATTTTTGTTAATCTCATTTCCCCCTTAAATGATTGATGGAAATCTATTCTGTCCGAGGTGTATTAAACATTAGCAGAGAAGGAGATGTCAGTAGTTAGGAGGAGGAAGTCCTGACACTTGGACAAAGCCCACTTTGAAATGGATTAAAGAAATTGGGTCTCTACTTGTTGTTATTTAATCCCATTAGCTTACTTTTTCTCTACACAGAATGAGAATAATATTGATTTATCTCCCAAGAGTTGTGAGGAGAAAACACATCAAAATCCACTTCTTTGGATGTTCTTTTCCTTTTTCCAAGTGCTTTTACACCTTGTCAGCTCATCTTAACTGGGCTAAGATGGAAGATGCTAAATAATACTAAGTAGATAGTAATTTTGCTTTTTTTGGGCAGTGAGGGATAGGTGTGTGATCTTATTTGATTTTTCATATGATTCTAGTTAACTTAGGAATGTTTTTAAACAAATGGCTTTGTAAAGAAAATGACTGTTAGTAACCTTTCTGATCAAGGTAAGGACGTCAGATGGGCTTTGCACTGAACAAGAACTCAGTTCAAACCAGTTTAAGCTGAAAAAGGGCATTAATGGGGCAGATCGCCAGAGTGGTGGTAGAGATTACTGTAGAGACAGCACTGGGGACTTGGGTTGGGGACAGCTCTACTTCTGTCCAACCAGTGGCTTCGTCCTCGGACACAGGCTTCTCTTCTATGTTGCACTCATGTGCGCTGTGGTCCCTGCTTACATTTTGCAGCTCCATCACAAGAGGAAAGAGTCTCTTTTCCTAGCTTGGAGTAAAACAACCAGAAACCCCAAAACAAATCCCAAACCCTTGACCCACTCATTGTGGCCAGGGAGGTGTGGCAGTGCAAGAAAATGATGGCCCCCACTCAGAAAACCTCAGGTCAAGGGATGGAATAAGGAGGATGGGTTCCCCTAAAAGAAAGAGGGCTTGGCTTGGGGGCACGTGGCCCAGGTGTGACCACCGGGAGATTATGGACTTCATCGGAATTTGGTAGTTTAGATTACATGAGAGGCTGCAGGGCTCTAGGGCGAAGACTCAGATGTTGGGTAGGAGTCACGGGTTTGCATCACAGCTCATCCTCTTTGTGTGGATTTAGGCATACCATTGAGCCTCCGCTTCCTGTGATCAGGAGTGAGCAGCCTGAGGCGTGCCCATGTTTTCCACAGCGCTTGGCATAGTACTGTCTCTGTGTGTGGACCTCATTTCACTTCTTTTCTTTTCTGATGACCCTCTATTATTTAGGCTTTTAGCTCTGTCATCAAGCGAGAGCTTTTCCATCTTTTCCAACCCCGTTAAACTGAGAACTAATCCTTAGTGATTATTATACTAGTTTTTGGAATCCTAGCACCAAAATGCTAGTATTTTTGTAGGTATGATACCATTCTTTCTGTATTTTAAAAATCTAAAGTCTGAATCGTTTATGTATGATGTACATAGAGAGTTATATCCTGCTTTAATGTTTCAAATGCGCACTTCCCACTTGGCTGTCCTGTTAAAACCGCTCCTGGGAATCTTGTAGTAACTAAGGAAATGGGAGTGAAAACTGATGTAGTTGAGTGTCTTAAGTTTATTCATCACTTGTATTTTTCTGAGAGCCAGTTTGGACCCTTTACTTCAGTTAGAGCTCCCAAATGGAGTAGTTTTAAAAGGAGGAGGGAAGGGGAGATGTTGAAGAAATGAGGAGGAGGATATGGTGGGGGGATTAGGAAATGGAAAGCACCTGGCCTAATTTCCAGCTCTCCCTGGATCTGGGCTGCTTCCCTGTTCACAGGGGCTGGATTCCCTGCTCTCTTCTTCCCTTTGGGGTGCAGACCTGTTCTCTTAGGCGCGAGGATAGCTTACCTTGGCCAGAATCAGCCTTCTTGCCTGGTCGCGCTGCCTTGAGAGAAGTACGTTCAGAGCAGGTGGATGAAAGCTGGTCTCTTCTCAGCAAGTATTGCTTCGGGGCTAACTGCATGCTACTAAGCCAGCCCCCAGGAGCCACACATGGTGACTCTGATTGGGACCCTGTAGCTTCAATGGGCAGCTCTTAATGTAAAATGAATGAGGAGGATTTAGGCTCCCAGGACCCCAAAGCACAGGTGGTTGTGGCACCATGGAAGCATGCAAGACACACTGAGGACAGCTGACAATAGGAGGACTTTTTTCTAATGCTTGTTAAGCATAATTTAGTTCAAGGAAACCTCATGTATATGGATAATTTATGTATTGATGTACATAGGGAATTATATGCTGCTTTAACGTTTATGCTTTCACTCTATGCACATCAATACATAAATGATTCAGACTTCACATGTTTAAAATACAGAAAGAATGGCTTTACATCCATAAAAACATTGGCATTTCGGTACTAGAATTCCAAGGAAAAATCTGGTATGACATGTGCCAAACTCTTAATAGAGTATTTTTAAGGGGAGGGGAACATCGTAGGGTAATGTTTAATTACTATTTTATTAAGTTTTTTATTGTTGGAAATTTTTTTAATAATACAACTGGTATTTAAAAAATTTCTTTCTTTTTTAAAAATACTATAGGGCCCTCAAACGTGTTAGTTCTCTATACAAGTCAGCTTTATTCGTATTAGATATGCATTTGTTTGCTTTCTGCCCAGGACTATTATTGTTAATAAAGGACCAAGTAGAGTGATCTGGTTGGAGGTGGCAGAAGAGGAGCCCATCTCGAGGAACTTAGTCCTTTTTCCATGCTCTGAAGAGACACCTTGAGTGCCTTGGTGGAAGGATTTATTTTTATAAATTGAGATCTTGATCCCTTTCTTTAGAGAAAATTTCTCTCTTTCTTTTGCCATCTCCAAAACTAGGTACATCCTGTTTAGGGCAGGGGATGCACTTCTGGAAATGGGAACACTGACAAAGGAGAGCTAATGTGCTTAGTCTCTGTGGAGCCATGTTCTAGAATCTTACTTTGGCAATTGCTTTCGTATCTGCTGAAATCATGGCCTACCTCTGGCTTTTCCAGCTATTATTTTTTGTAACTTGCTGGCAAATGCTCCCAAGCTGCAGACATGGTTAGGAGGCCCTTTGTAATATTGGGGCATCCACTCATCAGTTCCTAGTTGACATTCTTCTTCCCCTCTTTTCTTCAAAGATGGCTCCAGCTCTGTAAAATAGACAGAGAGAACAGTTAAAAGTCTGGAATCTGGGGCCAGACTGCTTGGGTTAGAATCCATGCTCCATCCCTTATTCCTTCTCTCACCTGCTCTATGATGCTGGCTAAGTTACTTAATCTGTCTAGGCCTCAGTTTTTCATCTGTAAAATGGGACAATATTGATCTCATAGGGTTGTGAGGGTGAAAGAGTTCATACATAGACAGTGCTTGATACATGGTAAGTGCTGCAGACTTGTTAGCTTTATAATTATTTTATAGCGTCTAATGTGATATTCTTCATTTTGTTAAAAAAGGTTCTGCTGTGTAAATTTGAAGATCTAAATTGGCTTTATTCAATGATTCATGAATCAGGAACCATCCCATCTAGCAAACAGAAAGGAACTCCAAGGAGCTGTTCAAAATGGAAGGTTTTTATAGGCAGAAGGGGGGATGAGACAAGGAAGATAAAAGAGTGCATTATTTCAGGCAAGGTCACCTTCCAGTAGGGGATGGGAGGGGGTCTTAATAGGCAGATTATCTCACTATTGCTAATCAGGAAATTTCAGACTGATTGGCTTAGAATTTCACTCCTGGGAGAGGCTGAAACTGCCATTAAGGTTAGATGTTAAGTCTTGGTTTGCCGACGTGGGGCTGAGCACAAGTGGCTCCATTTTGAGCCTGTTGTTTCTTTCCTTTTTTTTTTTTTTTGTCAGGAAGACTAGCCCTGAGCTAACATCCATTGTCAATCCTCCTCTTTTTGCTGAGGAAGACTGGCCCTGGGCTAACACCTGTGCCCATCTTCCTCAGCTTTATATGGGACGCCGCCACGGTATGGCTGACAAGTGATGTGTTGGTCCGTGCCCAGGATCCGAACCTGCGAACTCTGGGCCTCCAAAGCAGAGTGCATGAACTTAACCACTATGCCATCGGGCCAGCCCCGTGTTGTTTCTATTTAACAATTTCCTTGTGGTTGGTACAGCACTATTGCTGCCTGTCTTTGGTTACCTATTATGGATTTAAATTGTTCCAGAACAACCAAACAGGGGCAGAGAAAGAGTCCGCAGAAGAATAAACAATCCGGTTGCAGAGTAGCCTCATTTCAGGAGACTATAGTTGAGGGAGCATTGGCTGTGTGTCTTTGCAAGGTAGTGGGTGAAAGTTTACTGGCCCAGGTCTCCCAGTGCATTGAAATGTGTACTAAAATGGATTATTGGGTATGTACTCTACCTTTTCTTTCTTTAAAAAAACCCACAAAACTATTTTGGAAACAAATAAGCAGTCATCTCTGAGTGGGGCATATCAGAATCACCTGGGAAGCAATTTACCTCTTTCCTCTTATAAAAACCATAAGTTAGGGTGTGTCTGAGCTTCAGGTCGTTAGTTCTGAACCAGCCTGTAGTGATGAAGAGGCTTCAAGTTACTGCGCACACAATTTGACTAGCTGTGTAAGTGAACCGTGGAACCCTTAAAAGGTTTTTCAGCGTTGGAAGAAACTGCACTCAAATGAGCATAAAAGTGATCCTAGTGAAGAACAAAAGAGAATTCATAGGAGCACGAATAGGAAAGGATTTGGATTGGGGAGATACTAGGCAGCACTTGGTGGGCACACTGTGAAAGAGGAAGATGCTTTTGCTTGAGTGAAGTCCAAAGTGAATTAGAGTGTTCACTTTGCGTATTTTGCCAAAATGAATAAATGGTGATGGAGATTGTGGACAAGGAACTGTCTGAGCATCATAAAGATAGTCACCAGATACTTGATCTCCTGCTATGTGTCAGAAATAATAGTATGTTTCTATATGTATTATTCTTAAATCTTACCCCACTTCCCAGAGGTTAGTTAGCCTTGAAACTCCTCAAGGTTAAGTAATATCCTCTAGGGCACACAGTCAGCGGTTTGACTGGAATTTGAATGGAAGTCTGTAGAATGTCAAAGCCTTTAGGTCCTTCATTCAGTCTCTGGCTGATAGGTATAACATTGCTCTGTAATCACCTTTTTTAGGGAGTATGGTAAGAAAAATAAAAGAAGTCTTAGAGTTCCTGCAGGGCTAATAGTAGTGGGTAGTAAATTTAAATTTTCAATGGAAGGAATAAAAGAAAGTTCGGCAGATGCTTGGAAGGACAACAATTTCTTATTACTGTGATTGGGAACTGGCTTGGTGTCCATGGGTGAATAAGAAAAACACGATGTAAAGATTTTAAGTGGACTGGCATTCTCTTCTGACAGCCAGAAGAACAATGTCGATTACCTTAGAACCATGTTTAGGAAGAAAACATTTATTTCTTTCTTACTAAGAACAGAAGGGCCTTTTGGGAGGGAGAGAAATGATTCTAGGTACTATTTGGTAGTACCTGAGATCAGAAGGAAATAGCTTGATATAGTGGAGCACAGATAAGGTAAAATAAATAAGCAATCTCGTTTTTTAAAATGAAGGCTGTGCCAGGATCAAATTCATGTTCTTTTCTGGCTGGTTTTGTTTTAATATTTGATTTGGACTCCTGAAAGTATTTGGCAGAGAAATTTGTCTTAGGATAATTTTAAAAAGTAGTATGCTCTTGGACAGAGTTAAAGAATTGAAAGTCTCTGCTAGTCCTTCTTGGCTGGGTAGGTAATGGAAAATGGGCCCTGAAAGTCTTCTCAGTTCTGCTTTACATCTCACCCTGCTGTCCTGGAAGGTTGACTGCCTGCACTGTTGGGCTTGGAGCTGCAGCTGCCTTCCTTCTGAAGTGGATCCTTTGCTCTGCGGTCACCTTTGTGAGATGCTGGTCTGCCTGAGAAGAGAGTTGAAAGTAGAAATTCAAGGTCAGCTATGTAAGATAGCCATTACCAAAGTGTCACACAAGCAAACCAAATGAATCTTCCCTCCTCACATTCTTGGTATTAGAGGTCAGGGGAGGGATCTGATTGCAAGTTTTGGATAGGAGAGAATGCTTTTTGACTGATTGAGGGCATGGCCTTTCATTTCTAAGTGGTTTAAAGAATTTATGGCCCATTGTTTGTTCATTCCAAAGTCCTAATGATATGGATGATATTTTTTCTCAGACAGAAATGTGGCTTTTGGCAGTGACTTTGCATCACAATTGCTTGAAAATAACCAAGTCCTTTGGAACCAAAATGTGTGGCCTTTGTGCGTGTGATGTGTGTCCATGAAAGAAATGTGTGCATGATGATTTAAAAAATCTCCTGAAATTAGGCATAGTGGCTTTCAAATTGGGAAAGTCTCAAATGCCCAGTATTAGGAGAATATAAGATATATGTGTGTAAGTATTTCCATACATTTATCCAGAAGGTGGTGTATTCTGCAGCTTGTGTAGTTTTATAAAGAGTTATCGGTGACATGGGGAAGTGCTCATGGAATAATGTGAAGTGAAAAGGGCAGGTGCAAAATTTATATACAGCAAGATTTCAACTATGTATGAATGTGTAAAAAAATGATCTGGAAAGAGATATGTGAAAATGTTAATGATATTAATCTATATGATGCAATTATAGATGATAGGTTTTCTTTCTATGTTCCTGTATTTTCTAAAATTTCCACAGTAGGCATATATTGCTTTTATAAACAGAAATATAAAAATTTCCTCCTGCTTTTGAGACGGTCTTGGTCAGGATGTGATAGGGATGATGTGTTACTGTATAGCCTGCTACATGAAGAAATAAACAGAAGTTCGATTTGCTGTAAGAAGCAAGGCCTTTGGTAGGTGCACAGTTGCGGATCTGAAGTTGAGGATCACTGGTAACTTACAGAGATTCCATACTTTTTCTCTTGGAATTATGGTAACACTAAAGTAACTTTTCATATTTAAAATATGAGTAATACCCAAGCAGTGTTGCCGTTAGGATCAAGAATCCACTAAACATAGTCAACTGCTTCAGCCCCACTTTTTCCTCATAAATTTTCATCTAGTTGCTCTAAAAAGATTGTAGAAAATCTGCAGAAAATCTGTTGCTGCATTTAATACATGAACTGTTTTGATAAGTTTTGCCAGCTAAATGAGTAAACATTGGTATGAATTTAGCTTTTCTTAATGACTTAAATCACTACTTTTTTTTTACATTTAGTTTATCTTTTTGTGGTAATTGCTAGAGTTTTGTTTTGGTCTCAGAATTTTGAGATAGAAAATTGTGAAATATGCCATGGCCAAATGTTTAGAGTTGATTAGCAGTGCAGTCAAAGTAAGCCAAGTCTGGCTATCTGATTTGGTTTCTGCTTTACAGTAGAAGGAGGGCTAATTCAAGAGGAAAATGCTTGTTTGTTTCCGTCAGTGCATAACGGCGCATGTGGAGTTGAAGCTTGTTCATTGTGTATTTCAAGCTTCGTAGGATGGAGATCTTCTGATTGATGAAGGAATGTATTGCATCTTCCTCCCCCTTCACTAACAAAACAGCCTTATTAAGAATTATAATTGCATTAGTGATTGTCAGGGACTGGGGTCGGGGTGGGGAATGACTGCTCCTGGGTAACAGGATTCTTTTTGGGATGACGAAGATGTTCTGAAATTAGTGGGTGGCTGCACAACCTTGTGCATATACTGAAAATTACTGAATTGTACTTTAAAGGGATGAATTTTATGGTATGCAGATGATATCTCAGTTGTTAAAAAAGGAGCCAGAAGTGGAGAGAGATTCCATATGTGAAGGAATCCCATCCGTGTCCCACCAACCCCTTTACTTCTCTGAATAGTAAATTACAGAGAAGCCTGGTATTGGGAGAGTGCTGAATTTTCACAGGCATTTGACATGAGAGTAAAAAACCCATATGATTAAATGATCAGTCACATCTAAAATGAAAAGACAACCTAAGGACATGATAATACCGTCCTTACAAAAGATCTGTTTCAGAAGGAACATTATAGAGATGTACTAATGAAGACTGAATTCTGTTTTAAACTTTAAAATGAAACAGACATGTATTAAGTGTCAACAAATAACTAAATGAAGGAAGAGAAGGGAAGTATGTGGGTTTTGAACTCACAAGAGTGAGGGTTTTTTTTTTTAAGAAGCAATTGTTTTATTATGGTTTTCAAATGTAAAGAAAAATGAAGAGCACTAACATTTTTTGAATGTCTGATTATGTGCCAGACCTTGTGATAATTGCTTTCAATATTTTATGCCATTTAATCACCATAAGAACCATATTGTCAACTTCATTTTAAATTTGAGAAACTAAAAATAAAATATTCATTCCCCCCCCCAAATTATAATTATGTGAGTGAATGCCTTATAAGAAGTTCCCCAAGAACAGTGAGGAAAGTAACTTGCCTGATATATTACCACCACGAGATGCCCCCACCTTGGTGAACATCCTTCCAGGCATTTCCCTGTGCATGTATCACATTAGAATTACACTGTACATGCTGTTCTACAGCCTGTTTGTTTGTTTGTTGTTTTGTTTTAGTCAATGTAAAAAGTTAATAGAATTTTTTTTTGTTAAAATATGGTAATTTCTATGGCCTCATGTTATTCCTTTTTATGTACGTTATGATTTACCTAATTTGTCTCCTGTTGATCGAGATTTAGGTTGTTTGCAAATTTTCACCATTTAAACATTATGATGATTATCCACGCATAAGGGTTGTATCTTTTTTTCCAAGCTTTTGTCATGGATTTTTTTCAAATATACATAAAAGTGAAGAGAATAAAACAATGAATCCCCACATACTCATCATCCAGCTTCAGCTATGAGCATTCTGTCATTCTTGTTTCTCTGACCTCTCTCTCCACTTTTCCCCCATTGGAGTATTTTTTTTTTTTTTGGTGAGGAAAATTATCCCTGAGCTAACATGTGTGCCAGTCTTCCTCTGTTTTGTATACGGGATGCTGCCACAGCATGGTTTGATGAGTGGTGTGTAGGTCTGCACCCAGGATCCGAACCCGTGAACCCTGGGCCACCGCAGCAGAGTGCGTGAACTTAACCACTATGCCAATGGGCCACCCCCACCCCTGGAGTATTTTAAAGCACATTCCACATGTCATATCATTTTACCTGTAAATATTTCAATATGTATCTTGAATAAATAAGGACTTTAAAAAATACCCATCATACCATTATCACACTCAACAAAATTACCAAAAATTCCTTGATCTCATCTAATAATTATTTTCAGTTATCCTTAGTTGTTTCAAAAACATCTTTTTACAGTTGATTTGTTTGAATCTGGATCCAAATAAGATCAATGTTACCTTTAAGTTTTTGTTAAAATTGGTGAGTTTCTTCCCTGCCCACTTTTTTTTTCGTATTTGTTGAAGAAACTGTATCATTTGTCCTATAGAATCCCCCTCATTCTGAAATTAATGGATTGCATTTTTTGTGTCATGTCATTTAGCGTGTTCTTCCATTTCCAGAAAGTTGGTAGTTAGATCTGATTCTAGAGGCTTGATTAGCTTCAGTTGTTGTTGTTTTTGCAACTAATGCTTCTTAGGTGCTGGTGCACTCATCACCCACTGCATCACGTTATCAGGCCCATATTGTCTGGTTGTCCCACTTTTGATGATGCTGGGATTGATCAGTGGGTACAGTGTCATCACCGATCCCTCTGTTATATGTTTCTCATCCAACCTTTGACTTAACGGTTTTAGTAGCAATTAGTGATTGTTGCCTAGATTGTTTCATTAGATAGCACTAGGACAGTTTTCTAATTCTGTCATTTCCTTTAATTCTTTTATTGGCTGTGATTCTTCTACAAAGAAGAACTTTGCCTCATCAACTAGTGGGCTACTCTGAATATTTTCTATATAGGAAAGGCAATTTGACTGCTGTATTCTTTCCTTTGATTTATCAGTTTTCAGAACATGAGTTGTTGCCTACCAGCCTCCTAAGATGACCAAAGAGGGTCTTTTTGGTATTAATATAACTAATGAATTTAAACATATTTGTTGTGTTAACGCATTTATTATATTTGAACATCTTCTTGATGTCCTATGTTTGGCCAGTAGGAGCCCTTTCAAGTTGTGTCAAAAGGGCACAGAGCCAACTTGAAAGGGCAATTTTCCAGTAAAAGGAGTTGGGGTACCTTAGAGAAATGGCTGATTCCAGGCCTAGGTAGGAATTGTCCAAGATGAGCCTGGGACATCTTTTAAGACTTGAAAGCAAGGAAGCCCATTTATCTGGTTTCACACCATATTGAAGTTACCTGTTTGTATACGGCCTCCCCACTAGATTATGAGCTTCTGGAGGGCAGGGACTGTATTTTGTATTTGGAGTCTCAAAACCCAGATCTGTTCCGGCTGGAGATTCTGCATCCCACCTCCCACTTCCCAACATAAAACAAAACAAAGAAACTCAATTGAAAGGTGCTATCTGGGGCTTTAGAAAGCCCCCATTTTCTCTATCTTAATAACTGTAATAGTCTCCCCAGTGGTTTTCCAAGAGTTGTTAGTGACTTTTTGAGAGTTGGCTTTTTGGTGCACTTTGGAGTCTAGTCTTACTGTGGCTTTCTTTCCTGTGTCCTTTAGGCAAGTACAAGTAAAAGTAATGGTAGGCATTTGACCATGCCTGGACTATAGATTTATAGATAAGACGAACTGTAGGCTCCAGTCATACACTGGGTCATGCAGTGTGGTTAAGAGAAGTGCATATAGTATGTGATTCAACACTGTGCACTGTTCTTTTCTGTCACTTCTCCTTTTCTTTTGCATGGGGTAGTCAAAGTTTTATTTGTTTTATAACTGATTCTCTGTATTTTACAGCTCTGTTTTCTTTTCCTTTCTGAGTTGAATTTCTGTTTACTCATATTATGTTCCACAAGTTTTGATCTATCAGTGAATCTTATTTCTTGACCTTCTGACTAGAACAGACCCCCGGTTTACATGCCTTCAAAGCTTTCTCTCATAGCATTTTGTTTGTTGTTAGTGCCATCGAGTGGATTCTGACTTATAGCACCCATGTGTACAATAGAGTGGAACCCTGCCTGGTCTCTTTGCACCCTCTTCTCACCTGCCAGCACTCTATCAGACAATGTTCCACTGCTATTCATAGGGTTTTCATAGCCAGTTCTTTCAGAAGTGGGTGGCCAAGTCCTTCTTCCTAGTTTATCTTAGTCTGGAAGCTCTGCTGAAACCTGTCCCCCATGGATGACCCTGCTGGTGTTTGAAATACCGGCAGCATAGCTTTCAGCATCACAGCAACATGCAGTTGCCACAGTATGACAACCGACAGACGGGTGGTGTGGTTCCCTGAGCAGGAAATGAACCTTGGCCGGGCGGTGAGAGTGCCGAATCTTAACCACTAGACCACTAGGGCTGGCCTTGTGGCATTTACCGTGGCCTAATTTATATTGTGATGATACGATTGTCTGTCTCTTTCAGACTGTGTCTGCCTTTTTTTTTAAGTAATTTTATCTGTAACACCTTGGCACAGAGTTGTTGCTCAGTAAAATTTGTCTAATAAATGAAAAAACCCCTAACCTTTCCTGCCCATGGTATTCCATGAGATTTTGGTCTTTTTTTCAGTAAATTATTTTTTTATTGTGGGAGAAATGTTGAAAGAATCAGGTTCCAACAGATAGAACTTGAGTGGAATTTCCTTCCCTTACATTCCAAATGTTCCAAAGCGTTGCTGTTATAACACATTTGAAAAAAATTGCTTGTGATATTGCAGTAGCAATTAGGGTCTTGCCATTCTTTGTGGGGTAATAAAGACGACGTTTATATAAAGCATTACTATTTATGTCTTTTCATGTTTATAATCCAATTAATATGATAACTTTGTAAAGAAGTTATTATCAGTGTTTTTAAAAATGAAGAAAAGAAACATATAGCTGCGCAGATCATACAAACAGTAAGTAGCACACCTGGCTGGAACTTAAACAGAGCTATATCAAATCCATATCCAAAGATCTTATTGTTAGGAAAGAATATTTGATTATAGAAATAAGGAAAGCTTCATCTGTAGTTTGCTTAAAATTACCTTGTTCTGTACATTGTGAGTTGCTAAATCCATTTATGATGCTTTTGTTTGGAGGGTTAACAAAATTTTTCATTTGTTTCCATTGTATAAAAAGATACCCAGGGGCTGGCCCGGTGGCATAGTGGTTAAGTTCGTGTGCTCTGCTTCAGCAGCCCAGGGTTTGCTGGTTCAGATCCCAGGCAAGGACCTACACACCGCTCATCAAGCCATGCTGTGGAGGTCTCTCACATACAAAATAGAGGAAGATGGGCACAGATGTTAGCTCAGGGCTAATCTTCCTCAAGCAAAAAGAGAAAGATTGGCAATGGATGTTAGCTCAGGGCCAGTCTTCCTCACCGAAAAAAAAGATACCCATAGGACATTACTGTGTAGCAGGAGTATATGATGCCACCTACAACATTAACTGAATTCTGCTTTAATGGAGAAATTATTTACTTTGTATTCTTGACTTAATGAGCAGATGCTATGTTTTGTTTTGCTCTATTCAGAACTATTACTCTGCCAATTGTAACTTTAATCTGAATCCATTCCTCTCATACAAGAGACTGATTATTTTTAATGCCTCTGTTTCAATAAAAATCAGCAGTACTCTTATAGGCTTATTTTTACCATATTTTTCCATTTAACTAATTCTAGCTGCTAAAATGCATATATATATTTGTGTCTTTGAACCAGAAATAAGTATTTCCTCAATTTTATTAAGTTGATGTCATAATAGTTTATAACATTGTGAAATTTTAGTTGTACATTATTGTTTGTCAGTTACCATGTAAATGTGTTCAATGAGATTTTTTTGATAGTCAAATGAGAATAATTTAAGTGAAAGCCAGATTACATTATATATTGGCATTATAGAGACTTGTCAGTCAGGGCTTCAGGGCTGCTGTTCTGCTCTTAGCAGCATCATCGTCTCAGTTGTAGGTGGGAATTTGCACCCTCTAGTGTTGGGCAGGGTCTTAACTGAGTCGTCTTCTCCATAGCTCATAACATGAAGCCTTTCAGGAGGCCAGGAACTGTGGTTTGTCTGTCTCGATGCTGCTGAGATGATATTGCTTGGGTAATATCAGTTTGGTGCATTTAATCTTCCATCTGCCCATCCCCTTCCACCCCCTCCTTCTCTCCTGTCCTAGTAGGAAATTAGACTTTTCCTTTTGGCATTTTTCCACCAAGTTGTGAACACTTGATTTTGCTCAGCTCTACTGTGATGCGTAAACTTGGGCAGATCACTTTACTTCTGAGTCTTTGCTTCCTGTTTGTAAAATGGAAAGCAGTAACAATACTGGCCTTGCCTACTTACGGGACTGTATGTAAAGCTGCAGACAGAGGAATCCTTATTCACCATTTTTCTCTTATCTTCTCCCTTTTACATTGTAGTCACTGATTTTAGAATCTGACACATTTCTATGCTTTTACCTATAAGCAGTTAGCTCCAAAGCTTCCCATTTTGTTCTTAGTCAATTGTGGAGCCAAAGTAAATAGGGTTTCACAGGACAGAGCTGCCCACTGTTTGTTTTTTTTTTTTTAAAGGATTCCCCATTTTAAAAATTGAGATAATTGTAGATTCATGCAGTTGTAAGAAATAATGCAGAGAGCCCTTGTATGAATGCCCACTTCCCCCCACATGGTTACATTTTGCCAAACTGTAGTACAATATCATGACCAGGATATTGACATTGATACAACTCAACAATCTTACTCAGATTTGTCCAGTTTTATAGGTTACCCTGTTATCTGAAAATAGAGTGTTCCTGTGAAACCTTTTGTAGGCTGAAATGGCGTAAAGCAAAGAAGCAATTATAGCCATCTCTCCGTATCTCTGGGGGTATTGGTTCCAGGACCCCCTGCAGACACCAAAATGTGCTCAAGTCCCTTATATAAAATGGTGTAGTATTTGTGTATAACCTATGCACATCCTCCCATATACTTTAAATCGTCTCTAGATTACTTACAATACCTAATACAATGTAAATGCTATGTAAATAGTTGTTATACTGTATTGTTTAGAAAATAATGACAAGAAAAACAGTCTGTACGTGTTCAGTACAGACGCAACCGTTGCAGGCCTTCCGATTTGCAGTTGGTTGAATCCTTGGATGTTGGTGCTGCAGATACAGAGGGCTGACCATACCATTAATTTATATGGGAAAAATTTTTGAGCGTTCCTAGACCCAAAAGATAACCTACCAAATTATACCAAATAACACGTAAAACCTAAAATAACACTAACATATAGTAAAAGTAAAATGTTATGATAAAAACATAGCCTATAGAAAGTAGAAATAATGTAGTATGTATAGTATTGTTTCACTTACTCAAATCAGGAGAGAGCACCCTGGAAGGCTTGAGAGGTGGTGGTGGTGATGATGGTGTTAGGCTGAGTCGTTGGAGGTCAGGGTGGTGGGAGGTACAGGAGACGGGGGTATAAGAGACAGAGGGAGAGGGTCATCTGTTAACATCTCATCATCTGAATCCATCAGGGCAGGCAGGTCACTGATGTCTACACCTTCTTCTATGTCTGCTGCCTCGATGTCAAAGGTCGAGTTTCATTGGCTGCTGTGGCTGATGTGGAAGGCTTGAAATGTGACAGTAGGCTTGACTGCTTAGCCTCTATAATGGCTGGATGCAAAACAAATGCTGAATGCTATTTTCGCTTTTCACCTTTTTTCGTAAAAGCGAATATCCTCTTTGGATTTCTGGTCATTAACGAAAAAGGTACTAATGTAGGTCTTTTGTAAAAGTGAAGTGGCATAAATCAAAATTTCAGATAGTGGGGGAAACGTGTTTGTACTTGTTTGTGTGTGTCCATTGGCTTTTGAACTGAAAAGTTTCCTAATCCAGCTTTTCAGATTTGTGGGATAAATATACTCATACTTAACATGAGAAACTAATTTATAGGTTAAGAGGAAATATGATATTTTTCCTTTTAGTTCTAGTGAATGTAGTAATACTGATCATGATAACTTTGGGCCAAATGGTACAATAACATTATCTAACAGATGTTTTAAAGAATATAGAACTAACTTATTAGCATATGCATTCCTGGCCTTCAAGGACACTTTAAAAATGACTTTAAATATACTTGAAAACTGTTGGATAACCGTATCACCTTGTCACTTTGTTTATATGTCCCTTTGTTTACCTTGGTCCTTTGCTTAGAAAACCATGTTTTCATGAGCACTGCAAAGTAATTTTAGTCCAACTCTGGGTTAGTAGAATCTCAATTAGATTTAATATCTTTGGTTTTCCCTTTTCCTGTTTAATTGATTGGAAGAAGATTGTGGATGAACCTTAGAAGATTGCCTCTTTTCCACCTTTGTTCCTGTTTAGGTTTGAGGCATGATCAGACACCATCAGTGGAAGTCTGGGGTTCATTTCTAACTCCCTGTGTCTCAAGCATCCCCCTCCCCCAACATACACAATCCAATTGTCAATAAGTTTCAATAGTTTTTTTCCTGAAATAATTCTTTTTGTATTTCCCTTCCATATTTTAGAATATGTGCATATTTGGAAATAGCAGAAGGACATAAAGAAAATGTCTCCCATTATTTTATCTAAAGTATCTTTCAAACTTTTCCCTTTCTTTTCATTCTGGCCTCCATCTAACATAGGAATCAGACACCACTTTTCTCTTCCCAAGACTGTTGAAGTAGCTTTCCGACTGGTCTCCCTCTGCAGACCAAGTAAGCTTTCTAAAACACAGGTCTGTTACGTCCATCCCTGCGCAGAAGCCTCGAGTTCCTGCTGCCTGCAAAAGAAAGCTCGAACACCTGAGCATGATGTTCAAAGCCCTCTAATACTTTTGTCCCAAATATGCTATCCTCTGCTTTCCTTCCACTGTATTCCCTCCATACTGTAGCTGCAGTGAATTGATATCTCTCCCCCCTACGCCATCCTCTTTCCTCTTCTTGGCCTTGTCAGACTCCTTACTGGTTGAAGGCTCAGTTTAAGTGCTCTGTAAAGCCTGTGTTGATTTTTCCCGGTTGAGGTTACTTGTACAATGCTTGGCGCTCCCATAGCCCTTAGAACACACTTCACTTTTCCAGACCACATTTTGCCTTATATTGTGGCCATTTGCATACTTGTTTCAACTATATTATTCATATTTTTGCAGGCGAGGGCCACATTTTATCTATCTTTGTGTCTCGGAACCCCTTGCTTGCATAGTAGGACTTAGCATATAGTAACTGCTTACTAAATTTAATTACATTCAACTATGTAATAAGTATCTCCTGCTTGCCTATATTTGAGATGACTTTTTCTTTTTCTTTGGGTTTTTTGTTTAATCTGCCTTGTCATTAAAAAAATTCACTGTGACAGTTTCCTCTATTATAGTTGTATCCTAATACAGTATAGTTTTATGAGAGGGACTAACTGTGGGATGCCTTTGTAGAAATGGTCCCTGTAAGGCAGGAGGATTCTGATGGGCCTCCAGATCCCATGGGTGACTTTCATCTCTCATGAGGATGAAGTGAGGAGGGGTAGGCAGTGGGAGGGACCCTGGGGAATCAGCCAGGAGTATTCCTTGTTTCCTTCTATTCAGTAAATCCAGAAAATGAGTTTTGGTTGGATGAATGCCTTGGCATCCTTCCTAACCTTCATTAGTAATTTAAGAACTTGATTTTAAATTGTGATTTATTCCCAGAAAACTGGAAATAGAAAAAGCATGGATGCTGTATCATATAAGATCCCAGTAAAGGAAATCTAGAAATATAAAGTGTAGTTTTGAAATTGTAAAAGAAATTTGATATATTTACACTTCCCCCTTTTTGAAGGGGGACACTGGGCTTCCTGATTGTACTCAAAGCTATGTACCCTCTGTGACAGAGCATGCCTGGCAGGCTGGAAGCCCCGTGGATCATTAAGAGTTCACTAGATTCTGTCTGTAGCTGTTAGAAAATGAACAATCAGGCATGTGGGACTTGACCATGTTGCTCAAATACACAGCATGAATAACTGTAGCCACAGAGCTATTTTTCATTTAGAGAAGGAAAACCTTTCCTAGCCAAGAGAAGATTGCCTTCGTCTTTAAGAAACTGTGTCCTACTGAGTGGTATGCTAAATTCTAGTTCACATTTTGGGTATACTTCTTTCTCTTGTCAGAGTAGAAGCTTCCAACAATAAAAAGGAGGGATGCTTTTTCCTTTGTTAACAAGACTGTATCAACTGTTCATTTCCTCTCTGAGAGAGAGAATGTGTAAAGGCTGGCTGATACGCTAGAGGCTTCTTGGGGGTGAGTTCTTATGTTATTAGTGACATCTAGATACTTGGATACCCTTTTTTTTTGCTTTTGCCTTCAAAACTGAAACTAAAACAACAACTATGAGATATTCATGTTTATCTCCATTTACAGATGAGGAAACTGAGGCATATAGAGGAAATAATTTGCCCAAAGTTACACAGCTAGTAAGTGGCAGAGTCTAGGTCCAGAGTCTGCACTCTTCACTGCTGTGCAATATTGTCATGTCAACAGTTTAAAAACAAGATTGGCTATGGTGAGCTCCAATGCATATAGCATTCAGAATAATCTTTTAAAGTTATAACTTGGAGTCTATCAGTTTTCAACCTAACCATCTCTAGTGTCTTCCCATTATACTTAGGATAAAACTAAAAACTTTACCTTATAGTGTAAATGACCTTATGCTTATGACTTCTCTGTCTCTTGGCCTTCTTCCCACTCCTGCTGCCTTTTACTGTGCTCCAGCCACCCTGGCCTTTCTGTCTCTGGAACATGCTTTGAGGCCTTTCTGATGGCTGGTCGGCTTTCCCCCAGATCTTGGTGTTGTGAGCTACATCATTCAGGTCTCACCTCAAATCTCACCTTTTAAGAAGCCTTCCCTGACCTCCCTGGCTAAGGATTCTCCACCCTCAGCCAGTCACTTTATCCCTATCTGAAAGTCCCCACATTTGAATATATGTTTCCTGATGGCACAGGCTTTACAAGTCTTAACTACAGAATCTCCATTGCCTAAAACAGTGCTTGGGACATGGTGGCCGCTCCATAAATATTTATTGAATAATTGAACATAATGAGGAGTTGAACAATTATTTTTCTAGAAGGCCCATGCCTTTCGTGGAACCAGTCTTTTAGAATCATCTGGCTTAAAGGATATATGACACAAGCTCAGGACAGCGAGAGGCTACCTCATCAACTCTACCCTCCAGACTTTGCCACCTCCCAAACTAAAACTTGTGGAGAGAGTTTATCTCCTCCAGTGTCTCAGTGAGTGAAGGTAGGAGAAGATAGCCAAGGGCCTGAGTATTACAGAAGGCCTCCTCTGATTTGTTGCTGGCCTTCTAGGATCTTGGGAAAGGAACTCTTGGACTTCAGCTTAGTACAATGACTGTGTTTGTAATGGTCATCCTGAAACATCAAGAAAGGCCAAGTTTTAGAATGTTCTCTGTAATAGACAGATTTAGTACATTTTAGGAGATTTCCATTAACTAAATGGAAAGTTCAGACATTTGGAATCAGTTCTCAGTTATCTAGAAAATCCTCTCCCCAGGTAGACTCATCCTTTCCTTCATCTGTGGGCCTATTGCTTGCAGAGTGCTGGGGAATCTTTGCTAAAGTTGTGTTATGGTTATTAAAGAAACGTTTCTTTCGGGGGCCGGCCCGGTGGCGCAGCGGTTTAGTCCGCGCTTGGCAGCCCGGGGTTCGCTGGTTCGGATCCCGGGCGCCTGCCGACGCACTGCCTGTCAGCCATGCCGTGGCGGCGTCCCGTATAAAGTGGAGGAAGATAGGCACGGATGTTAGCCCAGGGCCAGTCTTCCTCAGCAAAAAGAGGAGGATTAGCAACGGATGTTAGCTCAGGGCTGGTCTTCCTCACCAAAAAAAAAAAAAAAAAAAAAAGAAACGTTTCTTTCATTTGCTCTTCCACTTGTCTAGAATAGAATACAGCACATTCCTTATCTGAAGTCAAAGGTACTTTGAGTTTTCTATGGGTCATTTGTTACAGCCCTGCTCTGGTGCAGTGGTCATGATTGCCCCTGGGGTTCCATGCCTCCTGGGTTGCACGAGCAAGGGAAGCTAGGACTTCCTGACCCTGCTGGGCAGAGGCAGTACTTGAACCGATTCAGGCTGGGCTTCATGAGCTACCCTTCTCCTGTCCCAATTTAGCCATGAACCTGAGACAAGTGTACAAATCCTTCTGTTCTGTACTGGGCCTTTTTCCCTCTTGGCTTTCAGTGAAAATTTAATGCTAAGAAAAGTAAGGCCTAAATCGTTTTCTTCTGTTTTCGTTTCACTGGTGTAAAAGCATGTAAGTCTTAGAAGTAGAAGTTCACCAGTCCATGGAAACTTTACCAGTTTACCACCCCTATCTAAGAAGACAAAAGTATTTGTATAAAGAAAGAGATGGTGTAGCCAAGATGAATCATTGGACTCTTGGTATTATGTGGGGCTCTAAAACTATTTCTTTTCTTTCCTAACACCTCTTTATAGTCCAGATTTCTCTTTGCCTTAATCATAGGATGATGATAGAATAATTAGGTTAAAGATTTATTTGCCAATTTCACACACTTTTTTTGAGAAGCTAAGATGTGGCAGTTGTTGAGGAGGGAAAAAGACATTCCTGCCTTCAGAAGGTGATTAGCAGAGTAGATGTGGTTTGCATATGAAGACCTTGTGTTTTATGTTAGAGCTAACCAGTTAAGAGAGATGCTGACAGAGCTCGTTGAGTCCAGGCTTCCCTTCTCTGGGAGGAGCCTAGCAAAAGCTTCCTGGAAGTGGTGGCCCAGGAGCTGGACGTTAAAAGATAGGCAGAATTCTGGCAGGTAGCAGTGAACATTTAAGGTGAAATGGTGCCTGAGTGAAGCTGTGGTGTCTGGCACAGGCTTGAGAAGATTCCACTTTGACTGGGTCAGTCTGGAGAAGCCACAGGGCACTGCCCTCCCCTGTTCATGTAGAAGCTCCAGGGTGGCAGGACTTTGGTTGACTCTGTCAGCCAGGTGCTTAGAACGGCCTGGCCCACAGTAGTACTTGAATATTTGTTTACTGAATGAAGGAAGCTGAGGATAATGAAAACAGCTCACATTTAGTGAACGGTTCTATGTACCAGGCCTGTTCTTTATACAAATATTACACTAAATCGTCACAACCATCTTGTTAATTACTGTTGTAGTTCCCCTTTAACAGAGGAAGGTAAGTGGTAGAGCTGGCGTCTGAAATTGTGGGCTATCTGTGTTCAGAACCCAAACTCTTCTCCTGAACTGTGCTGTCCTCAGAGGGTGTGAATGCCACACCAAGGCAGTTATACTGTTTTTTAAACAGGTTGTGAGGAAGCATTGAAGGTTTTTGATCAGGCTCCTAGAGTGTTCTGAGCTGCACTTTGGAAAGTTAAAAAATTCTGGTGGTGTCTAAGTTGACTTGGGAACAAATAGGAGGTTCAGTGAGGTGAGAAAGAATGAGGTTGGAAGTGGATTGTTGGAATGTTGGGGGAAAGTTGGGTAATAATGTGAGCATTTGGCGTTGGAATGTAGATATTATTACCAATATTAGTAGTGGCATCTGAGAGTAATTTGACTTGAGCTTGTGCTTTGCATACAGTAAATCCTCAATAAAATAAATTGATTTCATTGTCTCTACAATGCCTACTGTTTTGGAACTTTGAATCACCCTGACCTAAAGAAATCCTGTCTCCAGACATCTGAGGCATTCTGCTTGTACGTGATACCTTTTTAGGTCTCTGTTATAGTTCCACATGAAAACAAAGCCTTTCAGAAAAAGAGAGAGGCCGAGATTACATTTAATAAACTAGTACTTTTAACAGAAAGTATAGTGCAGCATGGCGCATGTTACAATGCAATATAATTGTGTTGTCTATAAAAGAATTCCAGGATTTATAAAAATGAGAATTCATATTATACCCCTAGTGTGTGATCTGATAATGGGACCCAAGAAATATAAGGCCCTTTGAGGTCTGGCCAAAGGTTCCACTGGTTTCTCCCCATTTCTCTTCTTGCACCCCCTAGGCCCAACTCTGTCGCGGAAGAACCTTGAAACAGTTGCTTCAGAGGCACCTGAGTTTATGGGTTGGTCTTGTTAGAATTATTTGGTAGCTTAGATTAAAGCAGTGAAATCTAAGAAGGGTGCTGGAGATCCATTAATAGGACTCACAGCTGTCAATCTCAAAGAGAAGTGAAGGCCTGAAGTCCAGTGCTAACTCCTCCTGCAAACTTGTTTCTGGCCTTCCCTGAAACACCCTTGTAGGAAAATCTTCACTTTTGTTTTCTGGGCATTTTCTCCTCAGAAAAGACACAGATCCTGGGGCTCCTGTTGAGTACCTTCCCTGTGGGTGACTTATGAGAAACTGACCCCAAAAAGGAAAGGATTTAGAACAAGTTTTAGAATCTTCCTCCTATTGTTGTGTATCGTGACTCTCAGTATTGCTGTGAATGTCTAGATTAGAGTGTGCAGATCTTCTTCGAGACTGATGATCTTTTTGGGAGTTACTGAGCCAGAGAGTGGTCAAAGGTGGAGCAGCCCTCATGAAGGAAGGCTCTCAGCTCTCGGCAGGGGGCGTCAGCTGTCGCTGCAGCTCCCAGGGCCCTCTGACAGGCTTTCCCAGGGGCCCGGGTGAGTGTGGGAGGCCACCGTGCGTGCAGCAGGGAGCAGCTTCAGGGCAGAGCTTTGGTCGGCTGTGGATGTGGAGGAGGTTCGCTTCAACGATCATTTAAAGAGGTTTTTGCCTCTTTTTTCCCCCTTTTTCTCTTTTTTTGTTTAAAATTAAAAAGCGTGTACCTCCTTTTACAGGAATGCACCTGCCGCATACAGCTGCGACAGTGCCTTCAGGAGTTTGCAACAAGGTGACCCTAGTAGGAGGAATACACAGATTGCTTTTGGCAAATTTGAAATTACCGAAGAAAGTAGTCGTATCAGTTGTTCAGCCAACATTTACTGAGAGCCTGGTTGGTCTTGAGAATACGAAATGTGACATAGTTCCTGCTTTGAGAGACTCATACCTAGGGAGACCATCTGTCCTTTTTGCCTGGGACAGCCCCAGTTTGCACCTGTTGTGCTGATATAATTGTTAATAGTACTGCCTTTGAATCTCCAAGTTCCCCAGCGTGGATGATAAATTATTTGGTTACCTTACTCATAGTCTGATGGTGGGATGCAAACGTGTAAACACATCACAGAATCGAGCCTAGTGTGCGAAGGGGGCTCAGCCTGGCTTTTTCACAGATGTTCCTCCCCTGCCCTCCCCACCTGTTTACACAGCTTGTCTGCTCTTCCCTCGGCAGCCCTCTTGTCTACCTGCATTCTCCAACTTACCCCAATGTCCCAATCCCTTCATGCCTCATAGATGCTCACAGGAGCCTAGAACTTATTTAGGATCCAGGTGCATGAGCATTCATCTCCACCATAGGCCCCTTGGAGCGCATTCTGGATTGTGGCTTCCTTTCTCTTTTTTTCTTCAGGAGTTGTGTTTGGGGAAAAATTTCATTTACCCATGGCCACTTGAGTTCCCCCTACCCCAGTTCTCTCGGTTGTTCTGGAAGGAATCTTCTTCAGTACTTACATACCATCATTTTGATGGGCTATCAAGAGTAAACGTTGATAAAAATGTGTGCTTGGTTTTCTGTCTCCAGCTGGCATGCCTGTGGACTTTGATTTCTATTTCTCTCCACCCCTGGGAAGAAAACATAGTGCTATAGAAAGAGCTGGGCTTTGGAGCCCTCAGACTTGGATGTGAGTGCCGGTGGTAAGAGTGTTGCTGAGATGGGGGAAATCAAGCACAGGATGATGTCTGCAGCCCTTTCTGCCTAAAACCTTCGATAATTCCTCGTCAGGGGTTTTGAGTTAGGGAGAAGCCCTAATTACAGAAATCAAATCACTTTCGGGTCATGATGTGTGATCATCCAGTGCTAGGCCAGAGAGAGGGTAAGTGACAGAGTCTCAGATAGAATAGAATGTGGATCCTAGTGGAGCTTTTATAGAGGAGTGGATAAATGTTAGGTTTTCTCTTTTGTTTGTTTTTCATCATTTCCTTTGACTGGGCAGTGAATTCCTCATTTGAAATAATTCCATCATGAACTTCCATTTTCATCCCTTGCTCTATTCTGTTTCTTCTCCCAAATGTGGTCCTGCCTACTTTTGAAATGTGAAATAGGAATTATATATGAGTAGGAGGTAGTACAGGAGAAGCTGCCTTCTCCAGAGCTGAGAATTTATTCCCAGTTCCCAGGGTCTTTTGTTTTCCAAGAGGCTGGAAGTTAGAAGAAATTAGAGCAGCAAATTTATTTTGATTTCTCTATCCTGCCTTTAAACTTTCTATGCTTGAACAAGTTGGTCTATTTTTGATAAGTGAATTCATTAAGTGTGTAGGCATGTATAATTTTTAATTTTTTGGCAAGGCTGCTGTGATTGTGTGTTTGAAGGCATGAATGAACTTCTGGAATGGAGGAGGAGGGGCTCAGCCTACAAGTGAGGTTTCTGCTGATTCTTCCTGCCTCCTCTTTACGCTGCTACTTGCTCTCTTTGATAAAACCACATTGCTTTTACCTACCTCTTTTTTTCACTGTGATGTAGGCACTTCCAACAAATCATCAGACAGTCATTTTACAGATGAAGGAACTGAGACCTGGAAGGGACTGTGACTCTCTTTCCAGATTCTAAGAGAACAAATTAAACCAAGGCCCGAGAGGATTCCCTGTACCCAGCCACCTCATTGAAAGATAGAACTTAAAACAAAAACCTGAGCAACAACAAAACCCCAGAGGACAAAAGCCCGGCTTAAGTGAAACCTGCCTGCTGTGTTTCTGTGCTTGTGTTTGATCCCCTAGTGAATAATCGAAGAGCTTGGGATGGCTCCAAAGCTGAAAAGCTTCCAAACTGTGTTTATCTGAAAGTGTTCGGAAGCGCTGTTCAGGATTCTACACAGTTGATATTTTTGTGGAGGGAGAAAAGGCCTCCATTGGCGCTGGAGCAGCTCTGTTGTGTTCCAGCCCGATGTGGCTTTGGAGTTGTTTGTTCTTTGCTGGATGACTAGATAAGTCAGTGAGGCAGAATGCAGGAAAAGGGATGAGAGATGTGGTGGGGAGAGCCAAATTTAGAGAATGCTTCCTGAGAGGCCATGTGCTAGGTCCTTTCCCTAAGTCAGCTCCCCAGTCTCCTTCTGCTAGTGTTTATTCAGTGCAGGACAGCAGGTGGGGATGGCCCCAAAGGTAGAACGTCTGCCCGGTTCCTGTGCTGTGTCCAGTGCTGGGCTCTGCTCTGAGGAGACGGAGAGCAGAGGAGACAAGGCAAATGGCTTGTCAGGCTCTTTCACTAGGGTCCATGGTAAGAAATCCATTTTGTGTTGCAACTCATAGGAACACATTAGTACCATGGTCAGAGGAAAAACATTTCATCCTGGGAGAAACACAGAGAACAGGAACACCCTCTCTGACGTTAAGCTCTAACATAAATGAAACCCTGAGCCCTTTTCCTGTGAGTTGCTGATTACCTAATGAAAACCACTCTCCCTCTGATTTTAGCATACTGAGCACCTGCAGACATGTAATGACCCTTGTGGCTATGCCAGTCATAGCACAAAACTGATGATTTTCTGCAAGAGAGAATAGTGGACATACTAGTTATAACTTTTTTTTTAACCCCTTAAATACCTGCATTACCCTTTATTTATTTATTATTATTTTGGTAAGGAAGATTAGCCCTGAGCTAACATCTGTTGCTAATCCTCCTCTTTTGCTGAGGAAGATTGGCCCTGGGCTAACATTCGTGTCCATCTTCCTCTAGTTTATATGTGGGATGCCTGCCACAGCATGGCTTGATAAGTGATGGATCAGTCCGCACCTGGGATGCAGGCCTACAAACCCTGAGCCACGATGCCACTGGGCTGGCCCCTATTTACGAAGCCCAGTATTTCAGAAGGCTGGACTCACTTGTCCTCATCTCAACTCCAAATACTTGTCTTATTTTATCTCTGAGTTTTCCTTTGACTGTGATTGTATAAGATCAGTGCACCGCAAGATCCTCTTTTTAGTCACTGTAGAATTTAGGGTGAGGGAATGGAGGGTGTATAGTGAGGGATTCTTCTTCCCAGAACATTAGTCGTGAGTTTTCATCCTGATTCCTAGGTAATTAAGGAGAGATGGATCCTGAAGATCAAAGATAAGGCACTCTTTGTTTTTCTTTTCAAACCTACACAAAAGCAGAGCGAATGTTACAGTGAATCCACATGCACCCACCATCTAGCTTCAGTGGTTGTCAGCAACTTGCTCCTCTTAGAACACCTGTCACTGAAGTGATACTGGACTGCTTGACTACATGGAAGTAACCTTGGGGCCGAGGGATGTTCTTGTATTGGATTTCTTTTCCAGTTTGCAAACAAAACATGGACGGAAGACAGTCTTCCATTCCTTCCTGGCAGACAGCTTCTCTGGGAATTTAAATTTATTTGTTTAAAATTTAAGATATTAAATGATTTTTTATTGTGACTTTCTTAAAGTACAAAATTATATGTACCTGTTGTGAAAATTTTGTAATACAGACATGGATGAAGCACAGGGTGAACGATCTGTTCCACTTAATATGAACACATCTGCACACAAACATTGTATGTAAGTTAAAAAAAATAGGGCTATAATTATTCTGCAGCTTGCTGTTTTTTTTTTTAAACTCCGTAGCAGGGCTAGTCAGTTTCTGCAGAAAAAGGCAGCAGGAGTTTTGATAGCAAGTGCATTGAATCTGTAGCTCAATTTAGGGAGTATTGCCATCTTAACAATATTCAGTCTTCCATTCCGTGGACAAAGGCTATCTTTCCACTTATTTAGGTCTTCTTGAATTTCTTTCAACAGTATTTTGTAGTTTTCAGTGTACAAGTCTTGCACTTTTTTTGGTTAAGTTTATTTTGAAGCATTTTCTTCTTTTTGGTGCTATTGTAAATGAAATTGTTTTCTTAATTTCATTTTTGGATTGTTCACTGCAAATATATTCATGATTATTTTTAGTTATGCAAATAGCCCACATCCATATATGACGAATTCACCCAATTACCTATTGATGGAGAGTTAGTATTATTTGTAATGTTTTCCTTTTACAAAATAATGCTATAGTGACCATTGTTGTATGTACACTGTACTGTTTTGCATACTTGTGTTAATGTTTCTGAAATTGATTCCTAGAGATGAACTTGCTGGGTCAAAGTTTATGCATATTAAAAATTTGATAGATAACAAATTTTGTGCCAAAATGCTGTATCAGTTACTGTTACCAAGCTTGTAAGCAGTTTATGCTAGTGTTTTATTTCCCTGAACCCTCCAATAGGAGATTATTAATCTTTTAAAATTTACCCCAATCTGTTAGATTATAAATGGTGTATCTTTATTTCGATTTGTAATTCTTTGGATATGAATGAGATTGAGCAACTTTTTATGTTTATTGGGGTTTTATAGAATGATTTTTCTATTGGGTATGCTTTGCCTCTTTAAAAAGATTTGTGTTTATTTTTTCTTAATTATTTGTAGAGTTTTTTTATGTCACAGATATAATCCTTCACCATGTATTTTACAGATTTCTTTTGCCCAGTTTGTTGTTTCTTTTTGACTTGTGTTTATTCTTATCTTCCCCTGTTAGGAATATGACATTTCTCTTCATTTATTTCTACCTTCTTTTTGCTCATTAGTAAAATTTTTATAGTTTTCTTCTTTGAGTCTTATGGTTCACTCCTAATTACATGTTTTTGTTGGAGTTGTAAATTTGATTTTTTTCCTTTAAACTTTCTTCCTGGTTCTGATTGATATCATGAAAAGATATAGATATTTCTATGTTAGTATAAGATTTGGCCACTTATTCTCTTGTCATTTCTAATTTCCAGTTGATTCTCTTGGATTTTCTTAGTAGACAGTTATTTGCAAATAATGATAATAATAATGGTAATGTCTCATTGTTTAGTTCTGTTATCTCTTTATTTTCTCTCTTCTTACTGTATTGCTAAATCTGGTCAGAGTGGCAATTGGAATATCCCTGTATCCCCGTCCTAGTCCCAACGCTAATGGGAATCCCCCTGATGTTTTCAGTCTGCTCTACTGCTGTTGGTTTTCTAATAGTATGCTTTTGATCTTTGAAAGATATTTCCTCCAATTCTTTAGTTGCAAGTAGATAATCGTAATCATTATAAAAAGCAGAAATGAGAGTTAAAGTTTTTCTTTCTTTTTCTTCCTTACACTGGGTGTTTTTATTCTGGTGCTAGGCCTTGTTGTATTTTTCTTCTCTGGGATTCTCCCTCTCCTCCCCTTCTGACACCTTTATTATTCATAATTTTCCTTCTTTCATTCACCAGAAAAATCCTAGGCAGCCTAATCCATTTATTTTACAAATATTTTGGGTGCTTGTGATAAGGAAGGCACTTAAATTTTGTGATGAACAATTACAATATTCCAGTTGTGTTAAGATTTCTGGGGATTGATCGCAAATGGAAATCAGCATACCCCAGCACCTGATACGTACCCCACTTCCAGTCAAAAGAACTTTCTATCAAAACTGATTTAAAACACTGAATTGAGTTTGTTCCATGCATTTGTGTCTGCTGCATCACACTTGGGCAGTCCTCGAGTGATCAGGCTTTGGCCACCACATTCTAGTATATTCTCACAACTCCTTCTCTGCCATCCTTTCCATGGTGTAACCTACTGTCTATCAATTACAAACAAATTTTCTTGCATTCTTAATCTCCTTCTTCCCAGTGGCTGTTTTCTTTCGGTCTATAAAATATGCTCCCATTGCTCCCATTCTAAAAAGAAGCAACCACTGCCTTTCCTTTACCCAGCAAAGTCTTCAGGCTGCCCTACTAAGTCTTGTCTTCACTTTGAGTTTCCTACATTCAGTCTCCACCTAACATCCCAGCTACTTTTCATTACACATCAGTCTGGCTTCTCCTTCCATGACATTGCATATGGACTTATGAATTGCCAAGTCCAGAGTCCTTCCCATCTTGATCTTCTTCGACTTGTTACTTGATCAGGCCCCCATTTGTGAAGTTCTCTTCTTCACTGGCTTTTGTGACACCACCTCCATTAGTTCTTTTCTTCTAGCAACTCTTTTTCATCTATTTCATGGATACCTCCTCCTCCAGCCCTTGCAAATATTGGGGTTTGCCAGGATTCCATCCTTAGTCTTCCCTCTTTGCATGCTACATGTCCTCACGGGGGGAACTCATTCACATTTATGGTTCCCTGACTTGCTTCTGCATCCCAAACTTCTCTCCTGGACTTCATATAGCAGACATCTGCCTACAGGATATTTCTATTTTGATATCCCATAAGGCCGCAAAGCTCAACATGTCAGAAATGAATTCAGCTCCTTCTCTTGTCACACAAACCTGCTCCCAATCCTGCATGCCCCATCTCAGGGTATGACACTACCATCAGCTTTGTTGCTCAGCTCAGAAACCTGGAGTCTCCTTTGCCTTCGTTATACCCAGAGTTCTCCCTGCCTCCAATTCATCCTCCTCATCGTTGCAAAAACAGTTTTTCAAAACTGCAGATATAATTATTTCCCACTCCCCTACCCTCATCTGTGTCTTTCTTCCATTCCATTCTTGTCTTTCTTTCCCACTTTCAGTGGCTCTCCAACACCTCAGGATGACGTTCTAAGTTTTTCCCATGCTCTGAACTCTTTTTTCCCCAGACTTCCGTGTTTTTCAAATGACCTTCTATCTCTTGAGATGGTCATGTAGACTTCCTAATTCCTAGAATAACCTCAAGTTGTCATGATGTGTTATTCTTTGGCTAACATGCTGGATTTTATTTACTACTGTTTTGAATTACTATCTCCTGTATTTATAAGTGAAATTGGATAACAGTTTCCTTAGTTTTGCATGTGATCCTTAACCCATATTTGTAGCAGAGTTATGCTAGCTTTTAAAATGAATGGGGAGTCATCCACCTCTTAGTGCCAGAGGTTTGTGAGCGGAGGTATCACTTCTAACGGTGGAAAGGAGGAATGCTGTCTTCCGGCTTGACGAAGGTGAGCGTAGCCATCTCACCAATAGGGACAGTATTATTTTGGACCCAGCACTGTAGTGAGGAAACAGTTTCCGAGGGGAAATGAAAACCCAGCAGATGGTGCTAAAACACTTTGCAGCTCACATCCCTACAGGCCTTCTAAGATTGGCCTTTACCATTTTTATTTGTCCCTTGATTTGCTCTGCAGATAATCTTAAAAAATTTTAAAATATACATAACATCAAATTTACCATTTTAACCATTTATAAGGGTACAATTTAGTGGCATTAAGTATATTCACAGTGTTGTGCAACCATCACCGTTATTCACCTCCAGAACTTTTTCATCATCCCAAATTGAAACTACATCCATTAAACAATAACTTCCCATTTCCCTGTCCCACCAGCTGCACTGGTCAGCACTGTTCTGTTTTCCTACTCCAAGAATTTGTCTATTCTAGGTACCTCGTATAAGTGGAATGATACAATATGTGTCCTTTTGTGTCTGGCTTATTTCACTTAGCATAATGTTTGTAAATACACTTGAATTTGATTTTTACCTGGGAGTGAAGGGGAGGACGGGGCCATGTTTACAATGTATCATTCACTGTGCCAGGTAGTTTAAATAGACTGCTTCCATAATTCTAGGCATCTGCAGAAAGGGGATATTGGGTATCCCATTTTATAGGTAAATACACGGACTTTGAAATGTTAACTTTCTTGAGGTCCCATAACTAGTAAGCATGGTGACGCCACATTTTGAATCCCAGTTTTGTCTGACTCCAAAGCCTGTTCTTTGTCTGCTTGGACACCTCCCTCACCCCCCACCCCCACCCCCCAAATACTGAGTTTCTGAAGATTGAGCATTCTGCTGGATTTCTCTTCAGCTGTTGGTTTGCACATCTCACCAAGTGTGGTTTGCACTTTGCCTACCTCCATCACAGTGACCCTAAGGCTTTCTCCTAGAGTTCAGACAAAGGATGGCTATTGGGTACTCTCTGCATTAGTTTTGCTGATTGGTGCAGTTCAGTGGATTGATTTTTCGTAAAATGTTCTTAAGGTACCCAGGCCATGTTGAAAGCTGTGGTTTGCAAGATCATCCTTATGAAACATTCTGAGTAGAGTGTGACAGAATTTGGCTAGCTCTGAAATTCTTCACAATTTGGAGTCTGAGGGACTTGGGAATATATTGTTTTAATTGTCACTTTTCCCCTGCTTGGCAGTGGGATGCTTCCTAGGAGGTGGGAGCCTGGGAGATTTCTTTCTATGCTGTTCCGTCATTTCCTGTCGAGGTGATGTAACGCTCTTCGCAGATGATGCTGTCTTTACCTTTCGGAATTGTGGGCTTCATGGTGGGGCAGGCCATTGGATGGCAGTAAGAACGTGTTATAGTTCCTGTTAAATTGGCTTTCAATTTTATTCTTTAAGAGTATTCTATTTTGCATATATTTTATAATTTTACAGCATATCTGTATAACACTAGATTGTATGATTATTAATAAATATACATATTAGGTATTCTAATTGGGATGTGCAATCAAAAAAGTTTAGAGGACAGTGCTTTAAGCTATTAGCCGAGTAAGACAGGCCCAAACAGAATTTATCATCTGAACTGATAACCAGGCGGGAGTAAGTTCCATCACGTGCTCTTGAGAAAGGCAAGAGTGGAAACCTAGGGCAAGGTCCAGTAGCTGGGATTGACAGCATTCACAGTGGGCACCACTGCAGAACAGGGTGAATGAAGAACAGAGTTCAAACCACAGAGCCTGCAGGGCCTTAGAGACCACTACTTTCAGTTTGTAGGTGGGGGCCCAGAGAATAGAAGTGACCTTGTGCAGGACTTCTTACAGGGTACCACCACTTTCATGATGCTTTAGTTGTACTAGTTTCTGCTTATTTATATACATATATATATATTTTTTGGTGAGGAAGATTAGCCCTGAGCTAACATCTGTTGCCAGTCCTCTTTTTTGCTGAGGAAGATTGGCCCTGGGCTAACATCCGTGCCCGTCTTCCTCTATTTTATATGTGGAACACCTGCCATGGCATGGCTTGATAAGCGGTGCAAATTTCCGCACCCGGAATACGAACCTGTGAACCCTGGGCCGCTGAAGCAGAGCGCATGAACTTAACCGCTACGCCACTGGGCCAGCTCCTGCTTATTTATATTTTGGCCTCACTTTTTTATCATAAAGAAGTATAGAAGGAGCGAGTTATAGTTGTCAGAAGTTATTTGTTCATTTGCAACTTAATTTTTTTTTAACCTTTTTTTTTGTGTGTGAGGAAGACCAGCCCTGAGCTAACATCCGTTGCCAGTCATCCTCTTTTTGCTGAAGAAGACTGGCCCTGGGCTAACATCCGTGCCTATCCTCCTCTACTTTATATGGGACGCCACCACGGCGTGGCTGACAGGCAGTGTGTCGGCGGGCGCCCGGGATCCGAACCCGCGAACCCCGGGCTGCCAAGCGCGGACTAAACCGCTGCGCCACCAGGCGGCCCCATTTGCAACTTAATTTTGAATTCAGGGGAAAGACACTTTTCCAAGTGAGCAATAAGGCATATCAATGACATTCATTCATTTATTCAACAAATAAGGATCTGGACTATAGCAATGAATAATTAGATAAAAATTCCTTTCTTCATGGAGCTTATGTTCTACTTGGGGGAAAGAACCCATAAGCAAGTTAACTGAGTGAATTTTATAAAATATTGGGAAGTGGTAAGTACTTTGGAGAGAAATACAGCAGAGTAGGTGGAGGGGGTATGTGTACGTACATACCACAGTATTCAGTAGGGTGGTCGGAGCAGGCCTGGCTGAGAAGATGATGTTTAAACAAAGACTTGAATGAGATGCTGGGACATGCTAGGGGGATATCTCGGAGAAGAGCAGACAGGGAGAACATCAGGTGCAAGGAGGGGAGCACGTCTGCAACATTTGAGGAACAGCCAAGAGGCCAGTGGAAGGAGAGGGGCAGTAGTGAGTTCATAGACTGAGTGGCGCGTCGGGTTGTGAGGGCTTGTAGGCTGCTGTAAAGACCAGCTCTTCCCCAAGATGGGGAGCCACTGGAGGCTTGTGAACAGAGGAGTGATGTGATAGGACTAACCTTTCAAAAGGACATTCTGGTTGTGTGGGGAGAATGGATGGAAGCAGGTACAAGTGTGTGGAAGCAAGGATACAGATAGGATAAAGTGAAAGTGTCTTGGTGGCAGTCATTGTATTTGTGATTGTTAATTGGAATGTTTAATTCATGTTATTTACATTATTATCCATCTCTCTTATTCCAGCCACCCTCCACCCACCTCCCCCAAATTTGCTAGCATTATGGTTGATGCTGACGATACAGAGATGAATAAGATACGGAACCTGCCTTTAGGAAACTTACAGTCTCGACTCTCGGCACTCTCTGGAGAAACAGATGGTTTAAAAAACCAGAGGTCACAGCCATGTCTGACTGCTGTAAGAGCAAAATGTAGTGGGTGTGCTGGAAATGTACCTTTCTGTCTCAGGCCGGTGGATTTAGGTGGGAGGGCACTGGAATTGATGATGCTTAACGTGAGCCCTGAAAGAGGAATAAGAGCAGGCAGAAGAGAGAAAGCAAAATGTTTCAGGCAGGGGAACATATAAGAGCACAGTACATTCAGAAAAACTGTGGGTGATTAATGGGCCTCAGAGAGAATTGAGGTTTGTGTACACTGTGAGCTCTTCGGGGAGTTCTTGAGAGTGCTGTGGGGACTCTTGGTCTGCACAGGCTCTATTGCTCCCCATCCCACAACTCAGCTCCTGACCCGACCCCCTGGCCTTGCTTCCTTCTACAACAGGCAGTTTCTGGATAGATAAATAACAGATTACCTGCCTTTGGCAGGCACGATAAATTCTTCTTTGACCCCATCACCAGAAAGATCAGAGTTCTTTTAAGCCTAGTAACTGATTTTTTTTTTACAGCTTTATTGAGATATAATTTACATACCATAAAATTGACCTGTTAAAGTGTATAATTTAATTATTTTTAGTGCATTTACAGGTTTGTACTACCATCACCACAATCCAGTTTTAGAACATTTCTCCATCACTTTAAAAAGATCCCTCATGCCCATTTGCAGTCAGTCCCCTTTGTCATTCCCAGCTGTAGGCAACCATTTATCTATTTTTTGTCTTCATAGATTTGCCTTTTCTGGACATTTCATATAAATGGATGATACAATATGTAGTCTTTTGTGTCTGATTTCTTTTACTTAGTATCATGTTTTCAAGGTTCATCTATATTATAGCATGTATCAGTAGTTTGTTCCTCTTTATTGAATGCTATTTAATTGTATGGATATACCACATGTTGTTCATCTGTTCACCAGTTGATGGATATTTGGATTATTACCAGTTTTTGGCTATTATGAATAATACCTACTTTTTGCTGGAGGTACAGTCAGTGGGCAGATGTTTCTCTGGGATAGGCACACATGAGAGTGATTTTGACTTTGCGGGTGTCGTTACAAACTTAGTGTTTTTGGTTTGCCCTTTTCTAAGACCAATGGATTAATGAATATTGTTTGAGCCACTTAATAGCTGAGTGACCTTGCCCAGTTGCCTGTAAAGTAGGGATATTTATAGATGTGGTATTTGGCTCAAGGTATTGTTGTGAGGATTAAATAAGATAATAAAGAGAATATATGCAAGGTAACAGTTAATTGCTCCATGCCTCCTTCCTCCGCCACATACCCACCCCTTTGCTGTCTCTGGGGAAGTGAATGGGAAGGAGAAAGGCTATATAAGGAACTGCCCTCCTTTAAGGAGTTTGTGGTCTTTTTGGAAAGATGCATGGTATGCATGTAAAGGAGCTAGAAAGAAGTACAGGCCTTGGCCCAGGTGGAATGCAGACGCTGGAAGACCTCCTGGACTGGCTAGCTGGAAAGGTCTCTTGGAAGGATTAGGACCTGGGCCTTGGAGAAGGGGAGTAGGGAGACTCAAGACTCTGGGGCAGGGGGAAGAGCTATAAGTTTTTGCTGGCTGGCTGGGAGTTGCTGGAAAAGAGGAATGGGTAGGTCAGCTTAGAAGCACATTAGGGAGAATTTTAAAAGCCCATATGGGAAACTTGGATCTTTGTTTAATCCCTTGGACAGCTGTGAATGTTTTGGTGCCTGACCTCACGTTTATGAGATGTATCTAGATGAGAGAGGTTGCAGATTTAAGGGTCTTTGGCTGGATTCGACCCACAGTGTGTTTTGTTTGGGCTCCTCAGTCCTTTAAAATTCATTCAGTAAGTTGCCAGTGTTTAAAATCTGGAGATCTGGCCACAGTGGCCTTAGTTCTCACATGATGTCAAGTGACCAGAGCTTTCAGAGGTGTCCAGGTTCCCTTCATACGGCTGGCCTCATTTCTATCTGCTTGAGTTTGCAACCATTGGTCAGAGCTATGCTGTCCGACATGGTCGCCACCTGCCTCATGTGGCTATTTAAAGTGAGATTAAGTAATTTAATGTTTTAAGTAAATGTTTTTTTTGATGTGAGGAAGGTTGGTCCTGAGCTAACATCTGTGCCAGTCTTCCTCTAGTTTGTATGTGGGATGCCTCCACAGCATGGCTTGATGAGCAGTGTGTAGATCTGTGCCCAGGATCCGAACCCATGAACCCTGGGCCGCCAAAGGGGGGTGCACAAACTTAACCATTACACCACTGGGCCGGCCCTTAAGTAAAATTTAAAGTTCTATTTCCTGTTCACACTAGTCACATTTTAATTGCTCAATAGCCACATGTGGCTAGTGGCTACTGTATTGGACAGTACAGATATAGAACATTTCTGTCATTGCTGAAAGTTGTATTGGACTGGTCTAGATCCTTAAGCAAAGGTTGCTGACTCTGCCTCTCACTGTATTCAGATCTTGCCTCCTAGCCTCGCTTGGCCTGTTGCTGTTCATGTGTAAAATGAAGTGGTGTCATGGCGTGATGACCCTAAATTCCTTTCTAGCAGTAAAATTCTTGTATATGGGCAACAATAGGTAACAAGCCTATAATTTTGTTAATCCTATTAATCTAATATTAATTACTTATATTTTAACAGACTTTTATAGCTCATAAACTGTCTCTGGAGGCCACTCCAGAAGAGAGATTTAAAAAGTTGGTTGCCCAGTGGCGTTATTATTGGGATGAGTGTCCCAGGACTCCCTTGGTGACTACTCTGAAGGACAAGTGTGGGTGAATAGTTCTCCTGTCCCACATGCACGTGTGCAGCATACACAAAGTCACTGCTTTTTGCTCACACTTTCTTTGGTGTTTGTGTTATGCGCTTATTCTTGGAATGGAAAGTGAGCGCAGTGTAGAGTGCTAATTAATTTCCTCCTTATTTAATAAGGTTGCAACTTAGAGTCCTGTAAAATAACTGAAAATGTATAGAAGTCAGCAGCATGTAGCCCCATGGGGCACCTAGTGCATTGTGTTAAAAATAGAGCTAATAATGTGTACAGTGTGTTCTTTCTGACCCAGTGATTGTCCTTTTCAGAATTTGTACTAAGGAGATAGCGCACATGTGGAAGTGTGTACCCATCACAGTATTGTTTAAAATAGTGAGACATTCTAACCAAATCTGAATGTCAGTAGGGATTTGGAGGATTAGTTCCATAATTGTGACACCTGGATGTAATAGGCTCTCACAAAGCCACTGAAAATGGGGATATAGATCTATATTTATTGATTTGGGAATATTTCCATGGCATATTGAGTGAACAAAACTAAATATATATAACAGTATATATGTAATGAACGTGTTTGTATAAAATCCGTATTCACATAAAATTCGTATGCATGTGTGCAGAGATGTCTTGAGGGATAGTCATCAAAATAGTAACAGGGTTATTGGGTGATGGGTTTTGGGCGACCTTACTTTCTTCTTTGGATTTATGCCACTCTGATTGTTCCTCTCTCCCCTCAGTAAGGCATGCCTTTTTTTTTTTTTTTTAAGTGGTGCTCTATTTGTTTCATAAATCTCTTCTTCCAGTGTGACTAAACTCTTACTTTCTTATGGTATTTTGGTATGCCAAAGTTCTTAATTTTAATTTGGTCCAATTTGTCAATTTTTTCCTTTATGGTTTGTGTTTATTGTGCCCTGATATTTTCCCTGGGATCATGAAGCTATTTCCTATGTCATTTTCTAAAAGCTTTATTGTTTTTGCTTTCCACACTTTGTCTGTTACCAGGAATTCATTTTTGTGTGTGTGTGATAGGAGTCAGTTTCTTTCTTATTCCATATAGATATTCAGTTGACCAGGGGCATTTATTGAAAGAGTTGCCCTGTTCTCACTGCTCTGTAGCGCTAGTATACAGTATATAGTATATAGCGCTAGTATATGGTATACTTCCAACACAAGTATCTGTTGGAATCCCTGCTTTCACTTCCTTTGGATATATACCCAGATGTGGAATTGCTGGATCATCTGGTAATTCTGTTTAATTTTTTGAGGAATCACCATACCATTTTCCACAGCAACTGCACCATTTTACATTTCTATTAGCAATGCACAAGAGTTCTAATTTCTCCACATCCTCACCAACACTTGTTATTTTCTGTCATTTTCTTTTTCTTATAATGGTGATCCAAAGAGGTGTCAGCTATTGCTTTTTACCTACTGTCACTGCCTTCTCCTTTCGAACTCCATTTACACTTATGTTAGTTCTTCTCTCTCTATCTTTGTCTCTTACCCACTCTTTTGAATTTTCTATCCTTTTGCCACTCTGCTTCATTTTGGATTTTTTCTGCAGACTTACTTTCCTGTTTAATTCTCTCTTCATCTATGTACTTTTAAGCCCATCCATTGAGTACTTAATTTTGGATATTATTTGGTTTTAAAAATCTATGTCACTTTTCAAAAGTTGTCATTTCTCTCCTCCAAGTTTTAATCAGGTGTTTTATCTTATATATAGTAAGAATTATTTTAACATCTGTTTCTAATTACTCTCATATGCATCATTCATGTGGGTCTTTGTTTCTGCTGGTTTTTCATTTATAGTTGTCCCGTGTGCCTGGTTATCTTTGGTTGTGTTTTGCACATTGTACTTGAAAATTGTTTACACAAGTAAATTGAGGACTAGACTAGGACGATGTTCTCTCCATCCAGAAATGATTTGTGTTTTTATCTGCCAGAGGCTTAGGTTACCAGCAGTTTAAGATCACTTCCATCTGATTTCAGGGATTGGTATTTTTCTGGGCCACCCAGATTCTTGGAAACTGGTTTGTGGTCCATCTGAAGGCTATTTTGTTTTCAGTTCACTCTCCTACACTATAGCCACTTGGATTCCAACCCAAGTTGTAGGAGATTATTGGGCCATCAGTCTTTGAGGGCTTTGGAATCCAACCTTTGTTCTTCTAGAGGCAAGTGGTTATCAGAAGTAATTCTCAGTGTCTTGGTTGCCCCTTCCCAGTGTATAAATGGTCTTGGGGCAAAAGTGGACCATTTGCTGTAGGTTCATCTCTCTGGATTTTAGTTTTCTTATGTTTGGTGACCTGGTAATTCTTCTGTGCCTTCTTAGTTCCCTGATGTTTCCACGTAGATGTTCTTCTATATTATATCCAGCATTTTTAGTTGTTTTCAGCATGAGGGTTGGTCCAAGTTACTTAGCTATTATTACCTCCTTTTAAAAGCATCTTTTTAAGGTCGTAGGATAAAGGAACTGTATTGGACCTTGAGAACTCAGCTATTGCAAATTAATTCATTACTAGTCAATAAAGTAGACGTTTATCAATCACCTACCATGTGCCCAGTATTGTGCTATATATTATGGAAATTTCAAGGAAATACAAGGCATAGTATACCTTACATTCAAAGAGTTGAGCTGGGGAAACAAGCATAAACCCAGAAATTAAATAGAATGTTGGAGGAGGCGCTCAAGGGTGATGCAGAGTTAATGGCATAGTGAAAACTAAAGGCAGTAAGTGCTGACTGTGAGCCTGACCCACTCAGTGCCTCTGCCCCTCTCTCCCAGGCCATCCTCACCAAGGTGGTCACCGTGCTGTCTAAAACCTCCAGCCCCCGTCACTCCCCCTTTACCACTACAGCTCTTCAGTGGCTCCTCCACTGTCTTCAAGACGTTTAAGGAGTCTGAGGCTCTTCAGGACCTGCCTCCCCGGCCCCCGCAGCTCTCCTCATCCCTGGCAGCGGTTTCACTCCTCCACCTTTGCCTGCGCTCTTCCCTCTGCTTGGAAGGCTTCTCTTCCTTTGGTGTGAGGCGTTTTTCAAAACTGAGCCTCATGTAGTGTAATCCTTTCTGGGAAGCCTTCTCTGCCAGCCCAGTCCCTTGTCCTCAGGAATCACAGGCCTCTGCTGGATCACCAGTCAGTACCTGTTGCCCATTGTAATGGCAGTGACAGTGATCTGGTGACAATAGCCAGCATGTGTGTAGTCTAGCCCTTACCACTCACCAACCACTCTTTTAGGCACTTCACATACACAGCTCGGAGCTGGGTGGCTGTTACTGTTTTCCCCATTTTACAGGGGAGGACACAGGCACAGAGAGAGAGGCTTCACAGCTAATAACTAGAGGGGTCTTCTGGGCTATGACTTGTTCATTTCTCCCCTCTTCAGTAGGGCAATGGAAACGTGGAAGGGCCTGAGCTATGAAGATGAGCATTCATGCGTAACCATTCCCTCCTTCGCCCACTGGGGCTGTGACTAAGATGAACTAGACAACTGTGTATGAATCCCTCTGCTTCCTTCCAAAGTCCAGTTGTTTACTGGACTCTGCTGTGAAGGTGCCCAGGACTGCGTTCTGTCCTCTCCTGCGGCATTCTGGGTCTCTCCTGTCCTGTTTCTGTGGGGCTTCGCTGCATCCACCAACCTAGTCTTCTTGGAGGGTCTCTGGACTCCCCAGTCTATCCAGGCGAGACTTTTTGAAACTTGACTGCCTAGGAGTTAGCTAGGCCTGCTCTGGTCAGATACTAAGTAAACCTCCATCCTGGAAAAGTTTAAAGTCTGTGTTTCCCGCAGTTCTACAGGTAGGTTAACCAACACGGCTGTCATATCTGAAAATGCAGTAGTCCTCTCGCACCTCAGTCTTGAATGAATTATGAAGGGATGTGGTGAGAACTGAAGGCAGCACCATTAATGTTACTTTAAAAACACTCTAACCTCCATCCAGTAATGCAGCCATGTCAGTGCTTAGGGTTTCATCGGAGAGAAGCCAATTCCAATGAATCGATAGGCTGCTCTTTTTAAAAAAATAAACTTTAATTTTTAGAACAGTTTTGGATTTACAGAAAAATTGCGAAGATAGTACGGAGAGTCCCCATATGTCCCACACCTTGTCTCCCTGTGATTAGCATCTAACGGCAGTGTGGAACATTTGTCATAATTAATAAACCAATACTGATACATGATTATTAACTAAAGTCCATAGTTTATTCAGGTTTCCTTAGTTTTCCTTCATCTGTTCCAGGATCCCATCCAGGATACCACATTACATTTAATTGTCGTGTGTCACTAGGCGTCTCTCAGCTGTGACAATTTCTGACTTTCCTTGTTTTTGATGACTTGGACGGTTTTGAGGAGTACCGGTCAGGTATTTTGTAGGATGTCCCTCTATTGGAATTTGATGTTTTTCCTGTGATTAGACTGGGTTATGGGCTTTGAGGAGGACAATCACAGATGTAAAGTGCTATTTTAATCACACATATCAAGCATACATGCTGTCAACATGGTTTCTGACTGTCGATGTTGACTTTGATCATCTGGCTGCCGTAGTGTTGGTCAGTTTCTCACTGTGGAGTTATTCCCCTCTACTTCCATACTGTACTCCTTGGAAGGAAGTCAAAGCTTGATACCTAATCCTCTTTAGCTCCTAAATAAAGTCATTATTTTAGTGTTTTATACCATTACATATTTAAAAAGAAACTGTCCACAAACCAGTGTTCTCTTTATAAAAAATTTATTTCCTTTAATATTTTCAAGTTATCATTCCCTAGCAATGTGTTGTGCTGATTATTTGGCCAATTTTGATTCCTTCAGTTTTGAAGTAGTGGATTCAAAGCTGAATAGAAAAGCCTGCGGTTTTTGTTTTTAATTGCTGCAAAATGCAGGGCAGGCAGATAGATGCAAGGAATCATAATTATCATTGCCTGATGTAACATTAGGGTAATTATCATTGCCTCGGTCTTGTGCATTTGTTGTTCTGTATCAACACGGGATGGTGCGCAAGCTCTGTTTTGAAGCCATGCTCAATATAAGGCAAAAGTGCTTCCTACTGATAAGAGTTTGTTGGGTCATCATTTTGATGATGACTCTTACACCATTCCACACAAGACTCAAATATTTTGTATCATGTTAAAGTACAAGGGTGAGTTTGGGAGTTACGAGTTACTTTGAAGAGTATTTCTGTCTTACAAGCCAGATACGTAAATAACCTGAACCGTATTAGAAATTGAGATAGTTCAATAACACCAACAAAAATTTGGGTAGTTAAAAATAAAAGCATGGGGTTTTGCGCGCCATCTGCTGGGGAAACTGGAGTATAGCTCGGTAATGTTTATAGAGACGGTAGTAAAACTTTCTTTAGATTTTAACGTCGTGGAAAAGAGCGTTTTCTTTTTTCCAAAAATTGCACCAAGGTAAAGCAGAGCTTTAGTTGATGCGGGTGTGTTGTTTAGGTGTTAGCAGTACTATCCTCACTAACCGCTCATTGGACAGTAGCGCAACCCCAAGAAAAGGATGGTTAGCGACTGCTGTACGTGTGCTGCATGCAGGAAGCACCAATACCAGGTTGGGTTGTGGTGACTAATTCGCAAGTCCCGGCCTAGCCGCCCGGTAGCTGATTTACTTATGTTGACCTCAGGTCCCGATGCAAACCACTAACCCTTGTTTTCTGAGACTTCTGGATGTCTCGAAGAAGCCGCTCGGTTTTACCCAGAAAGCCACGCGCCAGCTGCGAGACTATTTGCATACGCGCTCCTCGCGGGGCGGGCCCGGCTGGGGGCGGGGCCGCAGCGCACGTTCACTCGTCGGGCGGCGCCGGGGTTGTGGCTGAGCTGTGACTGCTTTTTACTTCGCTTCTTGTCAGCTGCTCTTTCTTGTTACATCTGTGAACAGCTCTCCCTGTGCAGGGGCAGCCCTCGTCTCGATGACTGATTTAACCTTGCCCGTCGGCCTGCGCTCTCTGGGCTCTCGGACCGCGTCTGAGCCGGAAATGTGGGCGCGTCCTGGGAGCTGGCGGGCGGGAGCGCAGGGCCCCGGGCCGGTCGCTGACGGGTTCCCGCTGTTTCCCGTTGCAGGTGGTTCTCCTGGGCATGGACATCCTGTCTGCTCTGGTCTCCCGGCTGCAGGATCGGTTCAAGGCGCAGATCGGCACAGGTGAGCCGTGGGCGGGCGTGGGGGCGGGCCCTCAGACTCTCCACCCTCCAGCCCCCAGCCGCCGCTCAGTCTCCCCAGATCCTGCTCTTGGCTGTACCCAGCCCTCCCAGCCAGCCGCCCTGCTCCCCTCTCCCGCCCTTTAACCTTTCCCTCTGGTCCTCCCAACCTCCCAGCCAACCCTCCAACCTCCTCCTTCAGTCTCCGCCTGCTGGGGCTGCACCACTGCCTTTCCTCCCCTTTTGGGCTCATCCCAGATCCCCTGGCCTCAATACACCTGCTGCCCCCCACCCCATACCTTTTTGCTGGCTTCTTCCAACTTTTGTGTTCTAATACGAAGTATTACTGCGAATTCTTTTATTTCTTATGGAATTTGCTAAGTCATATTTATCCTTGACCCTTCCCTTTTGAGAGGCTTTTTTTTGGTGAAGTCCTGCAAATCTGGTGCAATTGTATTTTTTCCAGATGATTATTGTTGGTATTGCTATTTTTATTTTGATTGTCAATGTCATTACAAGTGTGTAGTAAATGATTACTCTCTTATTTTGAAGGGAAAACTATGTCAGCAAACTGAAATTAAAATAGTCACAGGTTTCATAGGTTTAGAGATGATTTAGTCATCTCTAAATTTCCAACCTTTGGGATTTCACAATGACGTATAAATACTAAGCAGCTCTGTTTGTGCCAGCATTTCCTTATAGAATTTCCCCATTTTAGTTGGTATGTGTGTATTTGTTCTTTTCTCTTAACTTTCTGGTCAATGTACTCCTTTAGATAGGGTCGTGAACTCTTTTCCCATTCTGTCACTGTCCATCTACAAATAAAAATCCCCCTTTTAGAAATTTGATATTTTAATAGCTTTCCATTTTCCTCCTAAATTAGCTGAATTGTTCACAGATATCACTTGTAAAAGAAAGATTTATAGACTCTTAAAGGAGCAAAGTAAGCTGACCTCTGGTATGCATGTGGTCTTGGAGCACTGGCTCATGGCCCACACCCAGGTGTGTGGAGGAAGAGGGGAGAGCTGGACTCCTGCTGCTGTGCATGCAACATGTTATGGACAACTAAAACCACGCAGTGTAGATGAAAGATAGATTGAGCCATTAGTGCCTGCTCCTTCCCCCAAGCAAATATGCTGGAGTCCCTCTCTTCCCTAATTTTCCGTCTGTATTGACTCTTTCCTGCCAAGCTCTTTCATTGACATCCATTTTAATAATATTTCACCAGCTTAAAAATATGTTGGGAGCTGGCTGGAGGAAGGTGGGGTAAGGAAGGAGACAAATAATATGTCCATGCCAAGGATTTTGCAGATTGTTGTAGTAATTCCTATGGGTTTTGGTGAGTAGAACTGTAGACGTTGGTGGTTTCAGAATGATGTATGTCATTTAGGCCAGGACTTTGGTCTTCCCAGTTAATTGAAATCTCCACAGTTGGTGACCATAGACTCCCCAAATAGGTTTTCATTTGATCAGTTTGCATTTTGATTTCCAGTGCTGCCAAGTTTAATAGACAGACTGGGAGATGCTAAAGACTCTGTGAGGGAGCAGGACCAAACTCTGCTGCTAAAGATCATGGATCAAGCTGCTAATCCCCAGGTAAGGCAGGGGAGGCGTCTATGGCCAGCAGGCGTTGGTGTACTCGCATAATATCAGTAGGTGACTCCATATCAAAATACTTATTTTTTTTAAGCTGATTTATTTCAGTTGACAATTTTCATAGCATTTAATCTATCCCCCCAACCCCCGTACAGGATATTTAAAGAAGTAATAAATAGCAGAGGGTATGCTTTGAATAAGTTAGTGGACTTAACATGGGTATTGAGTGCATGGTTTAATCCATTAGATTCTTGAGCTCATTTATGTAACTTGGTCTCTGTATCTCTGAAGAGGCATCTTTGGTGTCTGGGGAGTCAGGAGGTCTTCCTGGAGCCCTCATCCCTGTCTGCCAGTGACCCGGGGCTGCTGGGACTGACAGACAGAGGGACTCAGCCCTGCCTTCCAGGGTCCAGTTGTCTGTTGTTCGGGGCTGGGGGTGGAGGTGTCAGAAGAAGCCTTCCCAGGGAAAGTAAGACCTAGACTGGCCTTAAAAGATGAGCAAATGTTTGACTTGTAGATGAGGTGGGGACAGCTGTTCCAGGCCGAGAGAGCAATATGAGTGTATGATCTTTGGCAAGTTACCCAACCTCTTTTGGCCTCAATTTCCTCACCCATGAAATGGAGACAGTTATGCTTCCCTTTCAAGGTTGTTGGGAGAATTAACTGCAGTTATATAAAGGAATATGTTTTGGAAAATTTAACTTGATATGCAAATGTAAGTCACCATTTTTCAGTATGCTCTTGAGAGGACTAAATGGGCTGTTGGAGGCGGTGACAAATTTGGCACCTGTAGAGAGGTCCCACTTCTCTTGGCCCTGTGTTCAATAAAAGGCTGCAGAAATCTCCTCCTGTCTCCTTTTGACCTATCCTTTGCTGTCTGCAGTATGTGTGGGACCGAATGCTGGGAGGCTTCAAGCACAAGAATTTCCGGACTCGGGAAGGCACGTGTCTCTGCCTTGTTGCCACCCTCAATGCGTAAGTCTGGGCGGGGCCTGAGGGTTTCCTTGGCTGAGCTCTTTTAACTTTTTATTTTGGAATGACTAGATTTCAGGATGTTGCAGAGAAATGTACTATGGCAGTACATACTTCCCTGCCTCCTCCAGTGCTGACAGCTTGCATGTCTGTGGTGCAATGTCAGGACCAGGAAGTCGATGCTGATACAGTCTGCAGAGCTTATTCAGAGTCCTCCAGTTACACACACGCGTTGTGCGTGTGCAGTTCTGTCACGTGTAGCTCCATAGAACTACCTCCACCCTAGGCTCCTTCACGCTGCCCCTCTATAGCCAGTTCCTAACCCCTTGGAACCACTAATCCGTTCTCCGTCCCTCACTCTAATTTTGTTATTATGTAAACGGAATTGTACAGAATGTGCACAGTTGTTGCCTAAACGATAGTTCATTTCTTTCTATTGCTGAGTAGAATTCCATGGTATAGATATATCACAGTTTTTTTAACGATTCACCTGTTGAAGGACATTTGAGTAATTTCCAGTTTTTTGCTATTACAGATAAAACTGCTATGAACACGCCTGTACAAGTTTCTGTATCAGCATAAACTTGCATGTCTCTGAGGTCAATGCTCAAGAGCGCAAGTGCTGGGTCATGTGGCAAGTTCATTTTTAGTTTGAAAAGAAACTGCCAAAAGTATTTTCCCGAGTTGTCTTTACCATGTCACATTCCCACATTCCCAGCACTTTTCTCATATCCTTGCCAGCACTGAATGTTACCACTGGTTTTTATTTTAGCCATTTTAATGTGCATGTAGTGATATCTCATTGTGGATTAATTTGTATTTCTCTAATGACTGTTGATGTGGACCATTTTTTCATGTGCCTATTAGCAGCTTTTTTTAAATTAAAAATTACAAATCACTTTTTCTCATTATGGAAGTAATATCTTATATGTCGTAGAAAATTAACGTAAAGACAGTAATGATTACCTGTAATTCTACCACCTTCAGATAATCACTTTTTAGCTTATGGTGCATTTCATTCTAGCCTGTAAAGTTATATTATTTTTAGAAACAAAATTGGGATTATGATGTTTATATTAGTTTGTAAATGTTTTCCCTCTTAATGTGTTAGCCTTTTCAGTGCCATTAAATGTGGCCATGTGTATCTGAAGCTTTTAAAAAACATTTCTAGCCTTTGGTCACAGTAGTTCCACTTTCTAAGAATTTATCCTAAGGAAATAGTCAGGTTACCAAAGAGAGTTGTGTTCACAAAGGATATTTGTGACAGCGTTTGTGATGATGAAGAGTTGGAAACAACGTCATTGGTCTCCGGTAGGGCAGTGTTAGTCGGAATCCTCTGCACCGTTTTATCACGGTGTGTTCGTTCAGCAGTTATAAACTGAATGTCAGTTGTAGCAGAGAGCTGTGCACAGACAGAGAATTAAGTGAGGACCCTCAAGGGACAGGAGTTTAGCTGAGTATACAGTGACAAAATGGTAATGCAGAGACAGCCCCGTGTGAGGCAAGGCCGGGAGAGGGACTGCGGCTTTGGCTTCGCATTAAAGGGTTGGGGCCAGACTGGAGAGAGCCCGGAGTGCCGGGGAGAAGACCTTCAGCGAGCAGCACTAATGGCTTTCAACTCTGTGCAGAGGGGCTGTTGTGGTGAGTTTATTTGGAAACCAGATGGGAAGAAGATGAGGAAGGTGGGAAAGAGAAAGCCTGGCTGTGAGGTGGTGATAGGGCCCTGGGGATGGAGAGGAAGGGGTGAGCGTGGGCATAGTGGCTTCTTTTTTTCCTTCGTTCTCACCAACAATAAAACACTCTTCTGTTTTCAGCTCTGGAGCACATACTTTAACACTAAACAAGATCGTGCCACATATATGTAACTTACTTGGAGATCCAAACAGCCAGGTGAGTGTACTTTAGTGAGAAAGAAAAATCACTGGTGGTAGACAGTTAAGATAAATTTTGGTATTTTGTATATACCTGATAGGTGGGTGGGACTTCATTCGTCTCTATAGAACTCTGATTATTGTTGAAGGTAATTAGTGTTAATGCCCATTAGCATTTATACACTATCAATGGTAAATGTGGTGGCCGCTCTGCCCTCTTCTCTGAGACCTCCCTAGCCTCTAAAGTGATGTCATCCAGACCAGCCTCCAAGATAATATCACTTTGGTCACCATCTTTGCAGGCACAAGGGGGTGGGCAGGGGGGAGAGTGATCAATGCTGATTGAGGTCAAACAGTGATTGCCTCTTGGGTTGGGAAGAGATTGATTGGAAGCGGCCTGAGGGAACTTTTTGGAGGTGATGGAAATGTTTAGTGTTCTGCTTTAGGTGGTAGCCACACTGATGTATGTGACTGTGGAAACTCCTGGAACTGAACTCTGTGTGCATATTATTTTATGTAAATTTTACCTAAATTTAATCGAAACAAAGCACTACTTCCTTAGTGTAAGGGTAGGAGAGGAGTTGGTGGTCTGTGAATAGTTACCGGGCCCCTCAGGAAGCTTTCCCAGTTTGGACTCCGGATATGCCAGTTCTCTCACCTCGTTCAATTCTCTTTATCATCAAGAGTCATTTTTATCATGTTAGCTCACACAAACTGATAAGAAAAACATCAGTAGATAAAGGGGCCGAAAATAGGAACAATAATTTACAAAAGGAATACATATAGGAAACAGGCATCTTAGTGTAATCTTGATTGGTGATTGCTGAGGCCCTCCAAAGGGGGGGTGCCATGCTCTGCATCCACGTTCACCAGCCACCAGGCCCGTCTGCTCTGGGCACCTACCTCCCATTTCTCTTCTCCTTTCTTCTCATCTTTGCCCCTAATTCCAGGTGCATTTTCTCACCTCCTCTTTGCTGCTCTGTTATGCTGCTTCCTTTCCTGTCTCTACCTCTCCTCCTGCTGCCCATCCTCATCCCACCTCCTCCTCCTGCTGCTGCTGCTGCCCATCCCCATCCCACCTCCTCCTGCTGCTGCTGCTGCCCATCCTCATCCCACCTCCTCCTGCTGCTGCTGCTGCCCATACCCATCCCACCTCCTCCTGCTGCTGCCCGCCTGGTTTCTTGGGTTCCGTACTCACACCGACTTTCTTCTTCCCACTTGTTCTCTTATCCAGCCTCCACTGAAAATAAGTGACATTGGAAATATAATTTTTAGATATTTTTATTTACTGAGTCATACTTTATGTTCAACATTAAACATTAAATGTAATTTAAACTTAATAAAAAAAATCTAAGTTACTAAATGGATTCTTTTCCTTTCTCTGCTTTTCATCTTGTCTCAATTTTTGTTTTCTGTGGAAAAAAGTCCTTTTTAGAGGTCACACTTTGAGGATATTGCTGCTACTGTGTGGTATTCTTTAGAAGAGCAGGAAAGCTAGCTTGGCCATTTGAAGTTATTTGTTCCTAATTCAGTGCTTACACTGGCCCGACAGGTGATGTGAATGTTCACCGCTGGGCCTGTGGGAGACAGCATTGGGGGAAAATGAGGTTGATGCTCTATGGGTGGCTGTCAGAGCCAGAGTATTCCAAACTGAGCAATCTGAAAAGAATCTGTATATTTACGTCTGCCTTAGGGATGCATGCACAGACACACACACACACACACACAACCACGTCTCCCAGAAGCCTCCTGCTGCGACACTTTGCCACCCACTTCTCTGATCCTAATTCAGTTAATCGTTCCTCCTCCAGGGGTCTGTATGCATGTGTGTGTGCGATTGCTCCTGCCTTTATTTTCGTTTTTCGTCAGTCTTTCCTGCTAGTCTCCGAACCTTGAAGGTCAGGACTATAACTTGCTCCTCTTTATCATCCCAGGACTGCCTTCCAGTGGTCTTAGGATTGAGTAGACACGCCAAAACTATTTGAATGACTTTCCCTTCTTAGCTTTTTATGTCTCAGAGAGGACAGTTGTACCAGTGCTGTCACTGCAGTCCAGTACCTACTGTAGTCGGCCTGCAGCTCTCATTTCTCTTTGTGCGTGTGTGTCTGTGTGTGCGCATGTGCGCACACGAGTGAAATTCTCTCATGACTCTGCAGGGGGCCGCTCACATCGACTGGACTTGCATGTAAGGTGAATTCTGCGAACACTCCTGCCTTAGAGGATTTGAGTTTGTTTTAATACTGGTCTGAGTGCAGAGTGATCCAGAACAGGCGAGTCCCCTCAGAAGCTTCTCAGGTGGCTCACAGGTGTATAGAATGTGTGGATAGGATGCTTTTGGCTCCAAATAACTGAAAACCCAACTCGAAATTGCTAGAGCAGTGGGAAAAGTGTGTTACCCCGCGTAAAGAGGTGCCTGAAGTAGGGCAGCTCCGGGGCTTGTTAGTGGCTCAGTCATGTCCCCAGAGACTTAGTCTCGGCCATCTCAGCCCTTGAGCTGTGTCATCTGCAGCTCTCCTCGCAGGTACAGCCCAGCCACACACATGCGTGGCGGGCCGAGTAGATGGAAGCCTGCTGCTTCCTAGGTTCTGCTCCTGTTTTCAGCTTTTCCATGTTGGAAGGTTCAAACCTGTATAGAAGTAGTGAGAATGACATAATGCATGCGCATGGACCTATCATCCAGCTTCCATAACTCATAAAACAAGCCTAGTTTAGTTTCATCTGTTTTCCCTCCCCTATCCCATTGTGAAGCAGAATCTAGATTATTTTGAGGGAAATCTTAGACATCATTTAATTTTTAAATACTCTAAAAGATAAGGACTACCCCCCCAAAACATAACCTTAGTACCATTATCACCTCCTGTCCCTCCAGAATGACTAATTCTCTCATATCATTAAATACTTAAGTGTTTACTTTTCTCTAAGTGTCTCATGTCTCCCTAAATGTCCTTGCATTTCTCTTTCCAAGAATGGAGAAACGTTTTCCAGAAGCTTTCCTGCCGATTCCCCCTTGTGTTTCTTTGTTGAGAATTGCATCCCATGCCCCTGTGTTAACCTAGTCGCTGGAAAGGACCTAGGACTGTGTGATGGCCTCATACTGAGGAGACTTTACCTCCTGAGCTGAGAACAGGGTTTCCTTCCTTGAGGTGTGGATTGCAGAACAAGGCCTGTGTTTGTTGACAAGGAGAATGGGGCAGTGGCTATAGCAAAGACAGCTGGCCGAGACATCACACACAATAGGAAGTTCCTTGCTAGATAAGAAAAGCTCCAGTTCTGCCTGAAAATCTTTGATTCATCTTTATAGCTCCCTGGCTAGCCCAGGGCAGTCAGTCAGAGGACTGCATCTGAAGGGCCTTCCATGCTTGCTGCCATCTGTCTTGCTAAGGTGCTTGACACACATCTTCAAAGCCTAAACACATCTTGAAATGTCTGAGGACTGTTGTTGATCTCAGAGTGCTCTGAAGCTGGGCCTGGACTGGGCTCTACTGACAGTGCTCGGGAGGAGAGAAGGAGAGCCTCTGCTGAGGGCCTGACTGACACCTGGGGAGTGGGGAGGTGGTGCTGTGGCCTGAGTCGGCGGTGGAGTGCAGATGCGGCCCTGTTGAGTCTGGGCAGGTCTGTGGCACCCACTCTGTAAGGCGGGCTGGCTGCGGGCTGTGCTGCTGTTCTCAGGACAGGGTAGGTTTGGCTTCCCAGCAGTTTCCAGGTGCCCTTCCTCCCCCCGAGGTGAAGCCCTCTCTTGAGTTTTTGGCTTTGTAGGGAGACCTTCTTCTGACAGCCACACTGGAATCCGCTGTGCTAAAGTGAGAAGAACGGGGCCTGCACTCAGGGATGGAAGTTCAGCTCCTCACTCTGCCGTTTAACTGCCATGGGCCCCGGCAGGGGGCTAGGCTCCTCAGCCTCCATGCCCTCCTCTGTCGCAGTAAACAGTGGCCCTCTGAGGAAGGTCGTAGATTTGAAGACCTCAGATTCTATAAAGCATTCAACTTGGGCCTGGCAGGTAGTGCTTAATATCTGGGGCTCTTGTCTTTTGCAGTCCTAATGGCCTGAAATGTTGAGGTTCCTTTCTGTGGTGAGCCTGAGGGTAGGCAGAAGCAGTGTGGGACCATGTGGTTGTGTGTAGAAGTGAGCATCACATTGTCCCTTCAGCCTGAATTACTGAACTTCGCTTCTCAGTTGGAGTGTAGTACTTTGTGGTACCAAAGAAAGAAAATCTGTTCTCCTGTATTTCTTGAATCAAAGGTGGTTTAGACCCTCAAATGCTATCTGATCCTGTAGTTTTCTGAGCCCGAGGACTGATTATTTTAAAGGTTAAGGATGTTGGTTTAAAAGATATGGATAGTATGTTCCACCAGCCGTTGTGTTGAGTGCTTTATACATACAACCTGTAGGTTGCAAACTGCTGGCCTGAAAGCTGATTTCAGCCTACAGATGGGTGTATATGTATGTATATGTGTGTCTGCAGAATGATTTAATTTTACATTTAAAGTTTGGGTGTTTTTGCATTTGGGAGATTTGTGTTTCTGACTTCTCTCAAAAGATTAGAAGATGTGGGAAAGCTATAACTATGTTCCTCTGAGGCTGAGTGATGGTGGCCTCTTTGCCTGAGCCTCCATATTCCCTCTTCTGTCTCTACTGGTGGGGTCCCATGCTGGTGCCATTTGTCATCACATACCCACCCTGCTCCACTTGCTTGTCATGTTCCCTGTCTGGGCTGTGTAGGCACTTCATTTTGCCACCCAGTAGGCACTCAAATATTTGTTGAATGAATCCATTATTTCTTTTAGTCCTGAAAATAATGTTTAGCTTATGGAGGAGGAAATTAAGATTCAAAGAGTTAAAATATTTGTTGAAGGTTACACAGCTCCAGGTGGCCACGTAGGTTCTCAGGTATTCTTCTTTGACTCTAAAGCTAGTAATTTTTCCACTAAATCTCTCAAACTCTTTATGGCCCGAACCATCTAAGTAGTGGACAGGATATTAATTGCTCTTTAAGGTAATCACCCAGTATGATTTGCTCAACACGTCATCACTAGAGAGCAAGCAAAGGTGATGCAGTTACTGCTGATATTCAAGGCACAGTGGCATCGACTGCTTTTTAACACATGCATGTTACTATAAAAAATGTTTCCTAACATCAGCAATTATTTCTTTTCCAGTGTAAACTGATAATCTGTATTAGTCAACCCAGGCTACTATAACAAAATACCATAGACCTGGTGGCTTCAACAACAAAAACTTATTTTTCCCAGTTCTGGAGGCTGGCAGTCTGAGATCGAGGGCCAGCATGGTCGGGTTCTGGCTTGCAGATGACCGCCGATTCTCTGTGTGCTCCCAGGACCACTGTGCACGTGCAGAGAGTGGGTTGAGCTCTCTGATGTCTTTTCTCATAAAGACACCAATCCTGTTGTATCAGGACCCCACTCTTATGACCTCACTTAACCTTAATTACCTTCTTCTAGGCCCTAGCTCTAAATACAGTCACATTGGGGATTAGGCCTTTAACATATGAATTTTGGGGGAACACAGTTTAGTCCATAGCATAAGGTTTTGAGTGAGAAGATAATATGGCCTAGGATTTGCTTTTTCCCACCATAAGGGGAAAAAATTATAAGTAAAATTACTTGTCATATAACACTGTTAAAAGGTAGCCTGCAGTGTTCAGAATTGTAAATTGTTATTTGTATCCCTACGTCTTTCCTCTCTCCTTCACTATCTGTTACTTTGATTTTATTGCTTGAGAACAAATCTAAAATCATATTGCTCCCCTAACTTTGCCTACTGAATTAAATGCACATTCCCCTCCTCTCCACCCCTCTACACCCCCCACAGGCTGGCCTTGATTCCATTGTATAGTAAAACAAATTTTCTACCCGCCTTTTTGTTTGCAAAATTTTAAACCTATAGAAAAATTGAAAGAGTAGCATAGTGAACACCCATATTTACCACTTAACATTTTGTTACATTTATTTTATATATCTATGTACATACACACACACAGAGAAATTACACTTTCTTTTTCTGAACTCTTTGGAAGTATCTTACAAACATGTTGTTTTTACCCCCAGATACTTCAGTATGTATCTCCTAAGAAGAAGGATATTTCCTTATATAACCAAATGTCATTTTCAAATCCAAGAAATTTAACATTGATAACATTTGATATTCAGTCCATATTCAAATTTCTCCAGACTTTTTCTGTCTTTTTTTTTTTTAAATCTGTTGTGTCTCTCGAGCCTTATTTATTGCTGCTTTCTTAGTTCATTTTGTGTTGGGCAGACTGCTTACTTGCCCTTCCTGAAGCAGATGCCGAAGTTTCTGCTTTCCTACCTGTGCGCCTTTACCTGGGGAACTGCTGTCCTTGTAAGCACATTTTAAGGGATTCCCTCCTCTTCCATGAAGCGTTTCTTGGTATCTTCTGGCATGCTTGCTCCCTCCCTTAAACTGTACAAGCTCTGTGTGCTCTTGTATAATGTTTATTATGTCCTGCCTGTATTAAACATGGAATTTATGGATCTTTTTTCCCTTCTCCTTTTTAGGACCATGAACTTCCTGAATACAGGGCTCTGTGTAGCCTTTACTACCCATTTTTGTTGCTAAGTGTTTGTTTAATTGAGCTAAATCCAGAATGCTTTATATGGTGTTTTATTTTTAGTATAATTCATTTATTTGTAGTGTTCTCTATTTTGGAAAGACAGTCTGAAAATTCTAGTTTCCTGACATCATCCTCAAGAATGAAAAAAACTAAGGGATATGGACTTTAACATGTATATAGTGATGGAACCTAAATTTTTTCTACTCTTTGGAATTGTACCCAGAGTCAACTGTCGAACATGGCTTTATCTAGTCAAACGTCTATGAGGGATTGTGTTCACAATTGCATTGGTGAATTGGTGATAAACTGGGGTGGTGTGTAGCCTGTTGTGTCCCAGCAGGAAGTGCTGTGGAATGACACAGAGCAGCTGTAAGATCTCTTCTTTTACATCTAGGTTCGAGATGCAGCAATAAACAGCTTAGTGGAAATTTACAGACATGTAGGAGAACGTGTGAGGGCAGATCTCAGTAAAAAAGGATTGCCACAGTCCCGGTGAGTTCAGACTTTTTTCCTTTCTTCTGCTCTTTGCCCCCTGCTCTTTTTCAGTTGACATCTTATTTTGCTGTGGTAATTTTATTCAAAGAATATATGGTTAGAGGATTGGTGGTTGCAGATCTTGTCCAGATCATATGTCAGGGGCCCCTTCCATTCCACTTCCTCAAAAGTAAGACTCTCACCCAGACATCTAGCCGGGCCCCATGCCATGTACTGATTTTGGAAGCATATTTATAATCAATTGATGTTTGAAAATCCAGCATTCTTTTGGTTCATATGGTTCTGTATCTTGTATACACGCAGCACCTTGTACAGTATGTGCTTAGAATATATTTGTTTGAATGAATTGAAGCCTTTTCAAAATGAGTCTAGATAGAAATATGTAAGTAATAATTCTAGAAAACATCTTTGAAATGGTAGTTTTCTGGTCAGTAATGTCAGTCACCACGTGTAGAAGCCAGTGCAAGGGGATCAGTGTCTTACCAGATCCAAGACAACTTTAGCCCACAGATATTTCTGTTGTAGTCAGAATTTAAAAATAATGAGCAATTAGATATCTGTAATTTCAACTATGTTGGAGAAATTTACACCAAATGAATTCTAAATCTTTTGCCCCACCCCATTCTCTTAAGGGAGAAAGTAATGTGAAAACCCTGGGAAGTTAGACCTGGACTAGACTCACAGAACAGCCTGTCTGAGGCTGTCACTGTATCCATGGAAATAGCAGGCCCAGAGACATGAAGTGACTTGAGAGATCACACAGCTAGCAGGAGTGAGAGCTAAGATTTGAAGCCCTGTTCTTCTGACTCGCCTTTTAATTTTCTCTACCTCATTTCACAAAAGAGTTTATAGAGTATTGGGCATCTAAATATGGGATGGAATATTGGAATATACAGGAGTCATCTGTCTTGATGTCCCTTGATTGGATGTGATGGAAGTGGGCCCCTTACCCTAAAGTAGGGGTTCCACGAGCAGGTGAGTGGGGCTATACTTCTTTGTTGTCGAGAGTCTGACCCCAGTGTTACTCTTACCATGGCCTCTGAGCTGTGTACAAGATATTTAGGTGGGAATAAAACTACTTATTACTTTATACTACTTTTCATGTTTTTTACAAAATATAATCTGTGGGAATAGAGGCATTTTTTTTTTTTTTTTCCTGTGTTTAAGAATCTCAGCCTTCTGGTCTTTGAATGTGGTGAGAACACTTGAGAGAAAGACAAACTTAAAGACAAAAGCACTAAACAATCTCTGAGTGAAAATTGGAGGGCACAGATGAACAGAGAGGTTAGAGGCTGGAGTGAGAGGGCTATTTAATGATGATGTTACCATTGTTGTTGGGAAAACAGGCCTTGAGCAGTGAAACCCTTTCCTGCCCCAGGGATGGCCTCACCATGCTGTGTAGCTCTGGCCATGAGCAGATCATCTTACACAGTGGGATTCCTGTGTAATGTTTGAAGTTGCTGTAGCAAGCTAATAGATCCAGGGAAATGACGTGGTGAAACTGAGATCTAGAGAGGTGAGAACAGAAAAGAGTTAACATAGCGAGACTGCTGTCCTTAGGCCTGCTTGCAAGGTTGGCCTTGGGCTGGTGTCTGGAAACTTGGATTTGGGGAGGGTTCCCACCCCCCCAAAGAGTGAGATAAGGGTGGCTCACTGGGCCCCCACTCTGCAGGTGTTATGCTGACCACTGCTTTCCTTCTGGGTGTCTGGTGTTTTGGTAAGTGCTACGCAGAGGCTGTGTAGGTGACCAGCCCCAATAAAAACCCCAGATAGTGAGACTCTTAACTAGCTTTCTTGGTAGATAGCGTTCACACGTGTTGTCACAACTCGTTGCTGGGGGAATTTTAAGCACGTCCTGTGTGATTCCACTGGGAGAGGATCTAGGAAGCTTGCGCCTGATTTCTTTTGGACTTCACCCCACACACCTTTTCCCTTTGCTGATTTTTCTTTGTGTCCTTTTACTGCAGTAATCATAGCTTTGAGTATGACTATATGCTGAGTCCTGGGGTTAGAACCTTCTTTTCCAGACTTCCAGTCACATGTTTCATGTGTTTTTTCTATTTTCACCCTCCTTTTCTTTTTAATATTAAAAAGAAGCTACAGCTACAGAAGAGCTTGGGCTTCTGAATAGGAATGAAGGTTTCCGCTCTTAGCCAAAATTCTTCCTAAAAATTCTAGACCAAACGGAGAGGATAGTCCTAGGGAGATGGACCCACATCCTTCACAGCCGTTGTTATAAAACTCTGGCAGACACAGTGCTTGGAGAACTAGGCTGTTAGTTCTTTAAAAACTTTACTCTAGTGAAAGAAGCCAAAACTTTATGTTTCTTTGTATTTATTACAAGACAGTTACCTAAGATCTAGCACTGTGAGGGTCACAGGCTTGGGCTGCCACCTTTATTTTGTTGGGCATGTGTCCAAATGGAAGGAGACTTTTACAGAATCCTACCATTGTTTGGGAAATTCATCATTTGCTATATGTGGCTCCAAGTTGCTGACTGGAATACTTGAATATTCTAGACTTCCGTTAAATCATTTATAGATTTTTTTGTTATTATGTGAGCAAAGTAGATTTTTCAACTTAGCAAGATTCCATAGGACTAATAAAATATTATAGAATTTGCTTAATGCTTTCTAAAACTTGGATTTAGTCCAGGAATAAAAATGTTGTCCTCTTAAGAGTTTGTTTATTGAGTGAGTGCTGTATTTGGGAAGAAGATTAATTACATCTCTTAAGAAATACTGTGATGAAAAAGAATGCCTTATTGATATTGGCTAAATGACTTAATAGTATTAACTTGATTTGAGCAGCAGTTTTCTTTGTCCATTTCACAGTTGGGAAAAGAGACTTGTACATTCATCAGCTTCATTTTGGAGGAGCTGGAATTGTGCTTTTGGGCTATGTGTTTAGTTGTTATTTGTCTTATTGTCTGGTGGCTAAAATCATACTGAGCCAGATAATAAAGTGGAGATATTCACCAAAATCTTCTTCATCTTAGGTCTCTCCACCCACGTGGGATCTCAGCATAGTTGAGCTATGAACTTCAGTCAGTATAGTTTGTTGACCTTACATTAAATAAATAGAGAGCCAGTTATTTCTCTAGCAAAAAGTGGGTTTATTTGGGATCTGTAAAGAATTGCAATTTGGGGTCTGTAACCGTGGCCAGCCACTTGCAAGTCCTGAGCAGCAAGAGAGGAGAAACTCTTTCATAGAGCGAAAGAGGAAGTTAGGAGGGCTGTTGTAAACAAAGAATCCATTGGAGTTCGAAATGTAGTGGCTTTTCATTGACTGACTTGTGACAGTCTCTCATTAGCCGAGCTTCTTGCCAGTCAAGAAGAGGAAGTCTTTTCTTCTTCCTATTGGACTCTGCTATCCGTGCAGAGTCTGAGAGCTCCCCTTTCTGGCCTCCTGCCTTTATTTTAATGAGGTTTCTGTTTATTAATTTTCACAAGTATTTGGCCATTTTACATTGTTTTGCGCATACTATTTCCACAGTTCACGCACCTGATATGTTCGGAAAGTAAGTACACAATTAACTTGAGCTATTTATTGTAAGATGCCATATCGTTGCATGATATTTGTGAGGCATGCTTGGCAACTAAATAAAATGTAGACAGATGACCAGTAACTCCCTGTGGCTTACTTTCATAGACATGCTTTTAGCCACCTTTGACATTCACTGTTACTCCATTGTATATTCCAGAAAATATTTTTATTCAATATGGTATGTTTTAGTTTACTAACAAAGCTTTCGAAAAGAGATGGATTACTGGTGTTAAATTTCTTCTGGGGCCATCATCATCATTGGGAACCAAGCACCTAAAACAGCAGCTGCTTTAACCCCGAAGATAATTTAATTTATGGATAGAGCTGATACACGTCATCTGATGCATTGTAACTATTTGGTAAACTTACATTGTGAACCCACAGTTTTGAATAGCTCTCATAATATTTGTTTTGCTGTCTCAACCTATTTAACAAATTTATAAGCATTCACTAGAAATTATTACTAAATGATTTTCTTGTTGAGATAAATTGAAACTTTCTTATTTTTAATTTGCTTGCCGAAGCTTCCGTGTTATAGAGAGGGCCCAAGGGGAGAGCAGAGGAGAACGTGCTCTGCCACATGCCCTCTCATTTTTAGGTTTGTTTCTGTCAGAGTCGTCTATATGGGAGAGTTGACTAGATTTATAAGATATGTTGAAAAAAGGCAATCCCTTATTCCTCTTCACGTTACCCCTCAGAGGCAAACACTATCAACTGTTTTTATTGATTCTTTTGTATCTACTGCTCTGTCTCTAAATACTGTGCATGTATTGCTATTTCTTAGTTTTTTGTCATTGTAAGAACTTTACTTCACATTATGGAGGGTGAATTTCAGCTCTTTTTTCTTCTTAGCCTCCCTCATGTACACTTGCCAACTCCTCATTCAGCAAAGATAGTCATGGTTTAATTTTGATTAGGACAACATTTAGTTTATATTATGATTTCGTATGCTATTCACAGCTCGCTATTTGTATTTGGTGAACTATGATTGCTTTACCTTCCCGCCCCCAACCTTTTGTCTTCCCTGGGTTAATAATTATCTTACCTTCATTTGCATAGTTGTCTACATACTTATCAAGTGTGCTAATACTGTCTACATACTGAGTCTGTTCCAGTCTGGACTGGCTGCTTTCACTGCCTCTTACTTACTTTATTGTCCTGACATCTCTCTTTATCGTCATCCTGAGGCTTCACTTCACCTTTTACTGCAGGTGCGCCTGCTGTTTCTTGGAAACTGTCTTTTCTTTCTTGGTTTTCTCCTGCACTTTAGTTGTGTGTATCCTCCAATATCTTTCTGAGAAAAGATGTGGAGGAGGAAAATTTTTTTGAGTCTGAGAATATCTTTATTCTATCTTGACATTGAGGTTGGAAGTCATTTTCGTCCAGAATGTTAACGCTAATCCCCCATTGTGTTCCAGCTTTCAGTGTTTCTACTGAGAAGTCTAAAGTCATTCTGATTCTTCTTCTTGTGTGGATAACTGATTCTCTTTGTCTCCAGTGTTTGTCTGAAACTTTATGATGATGGGTCTTATATGACTACTTTCATTTCTTGTGCTGTGCACTTGGAGAGACTTTCAATCTGGAACTTCATGTGGTTTGGATCTGGGCAAGTTTTTTAAAAAATAAAACTATATTTCTAAATACAATAGTTATATTATTATCACGTGGACTAGTCCTCTGATTTTCTTATTTTTTTCTCTCTCATTTATATCTTCACAATTTTGCTCTGTCTTCTGGGAAATTTTCTCGAATTTGTCTTCCAGCCATTCTACTGGGTATTTGATCTTAAGAATTTTCTTGTTCTAATTTCTAAGATCTCTTTTTGTTCACTGTATGTTTCCTTTTCAAAGTATTCTATTTTCTTTTCCTACCTTTTCTTTTCTTTTTTGGTGAGGGAGATTGGCCATGAACTAACATCCATTGCCAGTCCTCCTCTTTTTGCTGAGGAAGATTGGCCCTGAGCTAACATCTGTGCCCATCTTCCTCTATTTTATATATGGGACGCCACCACAGCGTGACTTGATGAGCGGTGCGTAGATCCACACCTGGGATCCGAACTTGTGAACCCCGGGCTGTCGAAGTGGAGCATGCGAACTTAACCACTATGCCACTAGGCCAGCCTCATCTGTTTTCTTTATTTTTAAATAAGAGCTTTCTTGAAATATTTTATATACCATAATTTCCATATTTTCATAGTTTACCATATACCTTTTAACATGAACAATTCAGTGATTTTTAGTATATTCACAAAGTTGTGTAACCATCACTACTATCTAATTTTAGAACATTCTCGTTATCCCAAAAAGAAACCCCGTGTCCATTAGCAGTCACTCTCTATTCCTTCTTTCCCCCCAGCTCCTGGCAGCTACTTGTCTACTTTTCATTTCTGTGAATTTGCCTATTTTAGACAGTTTGTGCAAATAAAATCACACAAAACGTAGCCTTTTGTTGCCTGCCTTCTTTTTTTTTTTTGTGGGGAAGACCAGCCCTGAGCTAACATCTGTTGTCAATCCTCCCCTTTTTGCTGAGGAAGACTGGCCCTGGGCTAACATCTGTGCCCATCTTCCTCCACTTTATATGGGACGCTACCATGGCATGGCTGACAGGCAGTGCGTCGGCGGGTGCCCGGGATCCGAACTCGCAAACCCCAGGCTGCCAAGCGCGAACTAAACCGCTGCGCCACCGGGCGGTCCCTTGTTGCCTGCCTTCTTACACTTAGCATAATATGTTTAAGGTTCAACTATATTGTAGCATGAGACATTCCTTTTTATTGCTGAATAAAACTCCATTGTGTGTGTCTGTTTATCTATTCCTCTGTTGATGGACACTGGAGTTGCTTCCACCTTTTGGCTATTGTGAATAATGCTGCTATGAGCATGAGTGTAGAAATATCTGTTCTATTCCCTGCTTTTGGGTGTATAGCCAGAAGTGGAATTGCTGGATCATGTGGTAATTCTGTTTAGTTTTTTGAGGAACCATCAATACTATTTTCCATAGCTGCTGCACCATTTTGCATTCCTACCAGAAGTGCACATCCTTGCCAACAATTGTTATTTTCTGTTTTTGGTTGTTTTTTTTTTTTTTTTTTTGATAATAGCCATCCTAATGGGTATCTCGCGGTGGTTTTGATCCTTATAGAATTTTTATGGGACCTTTGTTGAAAATCAGTTGCCTATTAATGTCAAGATTTTTTTCTGTGATCTCAATTCTATTCCATCGATCTATAAGCCTATCCTTCTACTAGTACCACACCGTCTTGATTAAGTAAAGATTTGTAGTAAATTTTGAAATCCAAATTTGTTCTGATTTTCAAGATTATTGTGGGTATTCTGAGTGCCTTGTGTGTCCGTATGAATTTTAGGATGGACTTGTCAATTTCTGCAAAAAAGGGCAGCTGGGATTTTGGTAGGATTTGAATCTATAATGAGTTGGGGAATGTTGCTGTCTTAACAACATTACGTCTTCCAATCTATGAACTTGGAATATCTTTCCAGTTTTTAAAGTCTTTAGTTACTTTCAGCAACTGCATACTAGTTTTTAGTGAACAAGTCTTACATCCTTTATTAAATTTATTCCTTTGTATTTTATTCTTTTGATGCTGTTGTAAGCAGAATTTTTTCCCTAATTTCAGTTTCAGATGGTTCATTGCTAACGTATAGAAGTACAGTTGACTTTTTCACATTGATTTTGAATCCTGCAAACCTTGCTGAACTCCCTAGTTCTAATGGTTTTGCTGTCGTCTTCTTGGGATTTTTATATACTAGATATGTCACCTGCGAACAGAGATAGTTTACTTCTTCCTTTCCAATCTGGATGCCTTTTATTCCTTTTTCTTGCCTAAAAGCCCTGGCTAGAACTTCCACTATAATGTTGAACAGACGTGTTGATAGGGGGCAACGTTGTCCTGTCCTATTAGGAGGAAAGCTTTCAATCATTCACCATTAACTATGATGTTAACTGTGGCTTTTTTGTTTATGACTTTATGAGTTTGAAGAAGTTCTATTCCTAGTTTGCTGAGTGTTATCATGAAAGGATGTTGAATTTTGTCAAGTATTTTTTCTGCATCTATTGATGATTATGTGACTTTTTAATTTTGTTGATATGTTGTATTACATTAATTGATTTTCAGATATTAAACCAACCTTGCATTTCTGAAATGTCTCACTTGGTTATGTTGTGTAACTCTTTTTATATGCTGCTGGATTCGTAAGGAATATTGGTCTGTACTTTCCCTTATTGTGATGTCTTTTTCTGATTTTGGTGGTGGTGTAATACTAGCCTCATAGAATGAGCTGGAAAATGTTCCCTACTCTTCTCTACTTTTTTAGAGTTATATATTTTTTTCCTTTAATTAATAGGGTTGTATATTTTTTTCTTTGATTACTAGATTTACTTCTTAGAGCAGTTTTAGATTTATAGGAGAACTGACTGGAAAGTACAGAGAGTTCCATTGTTCCTTTTCTCCCCCACCCCTAGTTTCCCCTATTCTCATCTATATTTTAAGAGTTTGTGAAAGATTGGTGTGAATTATTTTTTAAACATTAGTTAGAATTCACTAAATGTGAAGCCTCTGGGCCTGAGCTTTGCTTTAGAGATGTGTTTTGATTACTAATTCAATCCTTTTATTTGTTATAGGTCTATTCAGATTTTGTTTCTTCTTTATTCAGTTTTGGTAGTTAGTGTCTGTCTAGGAATTTGTCCATTTCATCTAGGTTATCTAATTTTTGACATGTGGTTGTTCATAGTGTTCTCTTGCAATCCTTTTTATTTTTGTAATGACAGTAGTAATATGCCTTCTTTCATCTTTTAATGTCAGTAATTTGAGTCTTCTCTGTTTTCTTCTGGTCAGTGTAGCTAAAGGCTTGTTAAATTTGTTGGTTTTTTTCAAAGAACTAACTTTTGGTTTGTTGATTTTTCTCTACTGTTTTTCTATTCCCTATTTCATATATATTTGCCCTAATCTTTATTATTTCCCTCCTTTTGCTTGGTTTGATTTGCTTCTCTCCCCCCCCCCCACCCCCCAGGTTTTTAAGGTAGAAGGTTAGATTATTGATTTGACATCTTCTGTTTTAATGTCGGCATTTACACCTATAAATTTCTCTGTAATTACTACTTTAGATGTATCCCCTAAGTTTTGGTGTGTTGTGTTTTCATTTTCATTCATCTCAAAGTATTTTCTAATTTCCCTTTTGTTTTCATCTTTGACCTGTTTCTTATTAGGAGTGTTGTGTTAATTCCTACATTATTTGTGACTTTCCCATTTCTATTTGTTGTTGGTCTCTAATTTTATCCTATTGTGGTCATAGATTATAATTTCTATGTTCTATGGTTTTAGTCCTTTGAAATTCATTCAGGCTTGTTTTGTGGCCTTGCATGTGGTCTTTCCTGGAGAATGTTCCATGTACACTTGAGAAGAAACTGTGTTCTGTTGTCCATTATTGAAATATGTGATACGGAAGTCTGCAAATAATACTGCTGCATTAGCTATTTCTCTCTTCAATTCTGTCACTGTTTGCTTCATGTATTTTTGGGCTCTGTTCTTTGGTGCATATAATTGTTATGTCTTCCTGATACATTGACCCTTTTATCGTTATAAAATGTCCTTCTTTGTCCCTGGTAGCAGTTTTTGTCTTAAGGTCTATACTTTCTGATAATAGTATAGCCACTCTAGTTCTCTTTTGAGCTCTGTTTGCATGGAATATCTTTTTTCATCTTTTTACTTTCAACCTCTGTGTCTTTGTTTCTAAAGTGAGTCTCTTTTAGATAGCATATAGTTGGATCTTGTTTGTTTATTTGGTCTGACAATCTTTGCCTTTTCATTGGAGTGTTTAATCCATTTACATTTAATGTCGTACTGATAAGGTAGAATTTATTTCTGCTATTTTGCTATTTGTGTTCTATACGTCATGACTTTTTTGTTTCTCTGTTCCTCTATTACTGCCTTATTTTGTATTAAATATTTTCTAGTCTACCATTTTAATTTTTTTGCTGTTTCTTTTACTGTTCTTTTTTGGAATTATTTTCTTAGTGTTTGCTCTGGGGATTTCAGTTGACATCTTAACTTACAGCAGTCTAGTTTGAATTATTACCCTTAATTTCAATATTAAAAACTATATTCCTGCGTAGCTCTGTTTTCTTCCTTCCTCTCTTTTGCTGTTCTTATCATGAAGATTACATCTTTGTGCATTATAAGCTCACCAACACACACAGTTTTAAAATTATTGCTTTATGCAGTTTCGTTTTAAGTCATGTAGCACAAGAAAAGAGTTAAAAAAAATACATTTATACTATCTTTTATATTTACCTTTGTAGTTACTTTTACTGGTGTTCTTTATATCTTCATGGGGATTTGGGCTATAGCATGGTTGTCCTTTCATTTCAATCTGAAGAACTCTGTTATTTTTTTGTTTATCTAAGAGCGTCTTAAATTCTCCCTCATTGCCCCCCCCCCCCCCCGCTCCTAAGTCTGCACTTTATTATATAGGTAGTAAGGCTTCATATAAATATTGAAATATCATTGGTACAGAGAGGATTCTCTGCTTCATTATTGAATTATAATTTTGTTGGTTATAGACTTCTTGGTTGTGAGTTTTAGTCTCAGGACTTTGACTATGTCATCCCACTGCCACCTGGCCTTCATTGTTTTTAATGAGACATCAGTTATTAATCTTACTGAGGATCCCTTGTACAGGATGAGTGGCTTCTCTATTGTTGCTTCCAAGATTTTCTCTTTGGCCTTTCTTTTGACAGTTGCTTATCACGTATCTGGGTTAGGATCTCTTTAAGTTTATCCTATTTGGAGTTTGTTGAACTTCTTGACTTTGTATATTCATATTTTGTATAATATTGGGGAAGTTTTGGGGCATTATTTCTTCATATATTCTTTTTCCTTTCTCGGATTCCCGTCATGTGTATGTTGGTATGTTGGTGTTGTAAGAAGATGGTTCCTTAGGCACTGTTTTTGTTTTTTTTCCTTTATCTTTTCTTTTTTCTTCTCTGTCTCAGGGTATTGTCAGTTAGCTGCTTCTTTCTTCTCTCAGCTCAAATCTGTTGTTGAGCCCCTCTAGTGAATTTTTATTTCAGTTATTGTACTTTTCATTTTTAGAATTTCTATATGATTCTTTCTTATGTTTTCTGTCTCCATTGATATTCTCTGTGTGGTGAGTTATTGTTCTTATACTTTCCTTCAGTTATGTAGAAAGAATTTCCTTTAGTTCTTTTCAACATATTTATAGTAGATGATTTCAAGTATTCATCTAGTAAGTAGAATATCTGGATTTCTTTTAAGAGTAGTTTGTGTTGACTGATTTTTTTTCCTTGTGTGTGGGCCATATTTTCTTGTTTCTTTCCATGTCTCATAATTTTTTGTTGAAACTGATCATTTAAAATAATGTATTGTGGAACTTTGGAAATCACATTCTTCTCCCCTCGCCAGGTTTGTTGTTGGTGGTGTTTGTTATTTTTGTTGCTTATTGCTTGTTTGGTGACTTTACTGAACTAATTCTGTAAAGTCTGTATTTTTTTGTTGTGTGTGGCTACTGAAGTCTCTGTTCGGTTAGTTTAGTGCTCAGCTAATGACTGGACAGAGATTTCCTTAAATGCCTTACCAGTAAATCTCCAAGCTGTTGCCAAAGGGCTCTCTGTGTATGTTGGGGCATGCTTTCAGTGTTCTGGCAGGCAGTTTATACATCTCTGCCTTCCCCTTTACTGCCTACCTGTAATCAAGGTCAGCCAGAAGTGAGACATCGGTGCTTTCTTGGGTCTTTCTTGGGCCTGAGCACAGCCTTGCACATATGCGTAGCCTTATAGATCCCCAGGAATATGTCTTTTCATATTTACAGGGAGCTTTTCAAAGTTTTCTGTGAATGTCTCATTCTTCAGTTTTTCCTCCTAAGCTTTATTGGTTAGTTTCTTTGCCCCAGTGGTTGTTGCCATCTCAGGCAGCTGCCATGGTAAAGAGTTGCTGATTCTTTTTGATCATGGCCTCAGGGAAAAAGAGTCGCACTGATCGTGCTCTGAATCAGGTCAAATAATGACAGACCCTGTGAACGGGGGTTCTGGGATATACCAGATATGTCACATAATGACAGGTCTCTGGAAATGGGGATTGTTAGGGAGCTCCAGACTCGCTCAACTCTTTATAGTAGCTGTGAGGCTGATGGTTTTCAAACTACCATGATTGTGAGGCTGTTAGTTTTCAGCTGATGAGTTGGAGATGGAAATAGGGCTCTGCAAAACAGTGAAAAGCTTGCTGTTCTTACCAAGATTCAGCCGTTTTTCTTGAAGAATGCTGCTCGGTTTCTTGCAAGCCTTTGTTTAATTTCCAGAGTTTTGAAAAACTTGATTTTGACCGATTTTGCCAATGTTTTCTTTGCTTCTTTGGAGGAGCGGATTTTCAGAGGTCCTTATTCTGCAGTTTTGAAGGGCTCCTCCCCTGTTCACTTTTATGATTGCAGTATTTTATCTCTTTGGAAGTATTTTGTTGTTAGTACTGTCGGGTTGATTCCATCTCCTAGCAACCCTGTGTACAGCATAGTGGAATCCTGCCTGGTCTGTTTGCATTGCTCTGCTGCTATTCATAGGGTTTTTATGGCCAATTTTCCCCCAAGTGGATGGCCGGGTCCTTTTTCCTAGTCTGTCTAGGCTGAGAGCTCTGCTGAAACTTGTCCACCATGGGTGACCCTGCTGGTATTTGAAATATCGGTGGCGTAGCTTTCAGCATCACAGTAACAAGCAGCTGCCCCACAGTATGACAACCAGCAGATGGGTGATGTGGTTCCCTGACTGGGACACAAACCTGGGCTGTGGCGGTGAGCAAGGAATCTTAATCAGTAGACCACTAGGGCTGGCTTTGGAAGTATTAATGATATATTTTTAAAACTTTTCATAGTCTCTTCTTTCCTCTAAATTGTGATTTTTGGGTATATGTGTTTTATTTTAGTCTCTCTTTTTCATGTTAGAGGCTTTCCTGATATATCTTAGAGTCCTTGGTTGTCTGTTCAGATTTAAGGGTAGTGGACTAAAAAGCCAGTTAGAAACTCTGAGTGTATGGGTGGAGCTTGTTGACTGTGAGGTTACTGGTATCTGCTTCTTGGAAATTATTTTACATTTATATTATAAAATATTCTAGGAATAAATAACTAGATTTAAATCTTATAGTAAAATAAATGCCAATTGGATTAAAGAGTTGAATAAAATTTAAATTCAGAAAAACCAGGGGAAAATGGTATTGGTTATTTGTCACACTAGTAAAGAAATATATTTTAAATTTGAGATCTAAAGATTTAAAATTAAAAAATGAAAAAAAATTGGTGGCTTCAGAGGGTAATCATTACTTATGTATTCAATGTCTTTGAATGTATAAAACTCACCCTTTTAGACCGGTGCAAATTGATACGTCCCAAGAGAGGCATTTTGTACTGCTGTGCTCAGAGCTAGGAGACAAAAGCCATTCCTAAGAAATACTTTTAGTGTTAGACTGTCGTGGAGCCAGGTTACTGATCTCCTGAGATGGTAACCTTAATCAGAGCCATTGTATAGGCATTACTGAGCAGAGAATGAGGCAGATAGTGAGACAGGAGAAGGTGGAGGGAAAGGCATTACTTGTCTGAGGGAATTCTGAGTTAAGGTGCAGGTGGCAATAACGGGTAATCTTTTTAGCATTCTCATTCCTAGCTGTTTGGGCCTGCCAGTTGTGGGTAATGTGGCCACGGTGAGTAGATATTATCACCAGTAGAGAACCTACAGATTCTTTCACAGTTGCCATTGATAATGCTGAATACAATCCCAAGAATGGAAGAAATACTTGTCCCCTACCAGTAATTTCAGAAACAACCAGACAAGAGTATACCTTGTCCCTAACCTGCAAACTTGTGGGCGTGCTCACATCAGAAGGTGTAGTTGTGACACAATAAAGTGATAACTTGGTCAAGGCATGCCCCGGCAACCTGTGTAGTGATATTATTTATGGGCTTGTTAAACCATTGGAGATCTTTGTTACTAATAAAAGGGAAGGTGATGGAAACATCATAAGAAATTGATTCTAAGGCATCTTTCCAGGTCTTTAGTATCCACTGAATTTGAATGTGAGTGATAGTTTTACTCATACCTGGTCCTGAGATGACATATAGATTTTTAATTCACTGCCAACTTTGATTAATTATTAGTGGCTGCCTGAAGCAGTTGTAAGAAGGATTCTAAGGCAACGTCTGGGCTTAGATGGAAAGATAGGTTGAAAAGGTTATTGATACCTGCCATGGAATGGGAAGGGGGAGAGGCAGTGTATCAGGCTAGTTCATCCCTTCATTTTACCTCCATTTGCTGATGTGTGTTTTTGGCTCCCCTGTTACTTACAATGTAACGTTCTAAGTAGAATAGAAGGAAGTAGAAGCTCTACTGGGTAGGAACTTTACACATTCAGCATCTGTTTAGCTCAGTGCTAGGCTAAGTGAATCAAAGAATGAATGAACTGAGACCAGAATGTGTGAAATATCTAGTTCTCCATAGTGAGGGCAGGGACAGGATTAGGCACCGGCTCTTCCACACAGTGATGTAACTATCTTGCATGACATAGTGCTTGTTGTATGCAGAATACCAAAAGAGTATAATTCCCATCTCTACCCCCAAGGAGCTTGTATTCTGGTTGGGAACAAAAGACAAACATGTTTGAAATGATTAGCACTTTGTATGGCAGGATGGTTTGTAAGAAAGTGCTAAAACTTCTCATCTGGTCCCTGAAATGGGTGGCATAGGTTTGAATGCAAAAGTACATTGCTTTGGAATCCCAACCTTTACACTCATTCCAGTGTATCTGTGTTTTGCTTGGGAAAGCCTCTTTTTCTACAAGGTAAGATTACCACCCCTCCACCCCACCCCATCCCACCCCCAGTTTTCCTCTCATTTTTGGTGTCACCAGGATGGAATATTTTGACTGCTTAAGGAGTTTTACTACAATTTAAATGTCAAGGTGAAAATGATCCATTAATAGAAAATAAATCATGCAGATTTTTTTAAGCTGAAGATTATCCAGTCACAATGTTTGTTTCTAGAGAAATTATTTATAGCATTTTGAATTAAGCATAAGGCACAGAAAAACCTTTGTATTGTAATGTCAGTAGCATTTTCAGTAGCATTTTGAAAATCTTTAAGTAATTGGCAGTCTGTGCTTAGACAGAAATAGGAGAAATATACGCTTTTCATAATGTGTACATTTTGTGTAGAGCAGTTAGGTTAATGCAGTACAGTCAGTCAGTTTAATATCATTGTCTGAGAGCACGGTCTCTGGATTCTCACTCTCAGGGCTGGCATCTCCACCTTCACTAACTGTGTTACCTTAAGTAAGTTACAGAGTCTTGATTTCCTCATCTATGAAATGGGGATGATAAGGCTGTTCTAAGGATTAAACGAGATCTTTCAGATAGAACCGTTAGGTTAGTGCTTGGTCAATAGTAAATGCTCAATTATTGTTGGTTATTGTTAATGTTATTAATATAGTTACTGTTTTTGTTATTAGGTGAGTTTGTGTCATTGATTTTTTTTTGGAGTGTGGCTCAACTTCATGTTAGTGTTCTAATATAATTGACTGTAAACAGTGATGGTTAATAGTTTATATATATATATATATTTTTATACAGGTTGAATGTAATTTTTACAAAATTTGATGAAGTCCAAAAATCTGGAAACATGATACAATCTGCGAATGGTGAGTAGAAAAAGCAATCATTCTATTTTTGCTTTTTCATTTTTATGTCAGTAATGCTTATACTCTTTCTGAACATCTGAATTTGATATCTGGAAAAGAGTTTCTAGGTCTTAAGACTTAACCCTCATTTATCTACCTTCTCAGGTCAGAAACTATGGAGTTATCATTGGCTTTCTTTTATAACCTATGTTGACTCCATTAGCTAATCTTGTTGGCTTTACTTTTAAACATACATCTAGAATCTTGATGATTCTCCCTGTAACTGCTGCTCTTCCCCTAGTGCAAGCTGTCATGGTGATTTACTGTGGTCTCGTGGTAGCTTCCCACCAATATCCTTGTTTTTACTCACCCCCAGCACCTAAAGTCTGTTTTTCACACAGCAATCAGAGTAATCCTTTTAGAATGTAACTCAGGTGATCTTAATCCGCCGTTCAAAATCCTCCGAAGGTTTCCCATCACGCAGAGACTACAATTCAGTGGCTCATCATGGCCCACCAGGAACTGCATGATCTGATGCTGACCACCATTCTGATGTCATCTTGTCTTGTTCTTCCCAAAAGTTCTCTTGGTTCCAGTCCCATTGTCATCTTTGCTAATTTTGGACATTCTAAGCTTCTCCTGCTTCAGGGTATCTGTATTTTTGATAAATTTTGCTTGAAACATTTGTCCCGTTGGTGTCATAATGGCCCTCTTCCTTACTTCATCCAGGTCTCCACTGTAGTATCACTTCATTACAAAGGCCATTCAGAATAGCACATCCAGTGTTCTAAGGGAACTCTCTGCACCCTCATCCTACTTGATTTTCCTTCTTAGTGCATATCATTATAAAATATTTTTTTATTTATTCATGAGGGGAAGAACTTTATTTTGTTCCATTCTTTATCTTTAATGCTTCAAAAAGTTCTTAGCCTGTGGTAGGTACACAATAAATATTGTTGAATCAATAAAGACAATAGTTAACTGAGACTTGCATTGTGACCTATTTCCAGTACGTGTATTCCTTTTACTATACTTTGTGATGATATTTGAGGACAAGTGGGTGATTCTTGTGATTCCAGAAGGGGAAGAAAAGACAAGAGTGAATTATCGTACGAATGAAGTCATCAAAAAAATCAGTTGCCAACCAGAACTTTTTCTAACTCTAGATGCCTCATTGCATCATAGCTATTTTAAAATTGCTAGGGATCTTAGGTCATAGCATAGCTTTCAAATTTTGAATATATGAGATTGTAAAAAAGTTTGAGTGATTTCTGCCAAAGTGACACAGTACATAAGGGCAGATCAGGAACAGAATCTAGGTCTTTTGACTCACTCTGCTGTGTACTCGCCATTGTTAGCAAGGAATTTGTCTTTAGATAGCATGTTTCTTATAAAATGCTTGAAGTGTTCTAAAAATGCTTTCATTAATCCCCCTGATTTATTTTTCATATGTTTGTAAAAACATAAAAATATTAAAAGAAAAAAAAGAATAATATTTACCATAATTCTGCTGTTACCAACAAATCAGTTTTCATTTTTTCATGTTGTCTTATAATTCATTTTCCTATAACTGTATAGTTTGTATGTAATTTTAACCATGGCATAATTTGTGTACATTATCCCCTACTTTTGTATATACTTTTATATATGCTTTAAAAAATGTATCATTGTTAGAGCTGGGACCAGAACTCTGGCGTTGGAGTCATGCTCCAGTGATGAGTGGGGTTGACGGTGCATGGGCAGGGCTGCCCAGCCAGTTGCTAGACACATGCTTTTAATTTTGTGTGTGTGTGTATTTGTGTAGTTTGTGTAGTTTCCCATTTTAAAACTTGTTGGCACCGAGATAGAAAGTACTGGGCAAGGAGGTAGTAGTGGTGGCAGAAAAGTGAGTTTGTGCTTCATAGCCTGTATTATAACTATGAAATAGAACCTGATTATAATGCTGGCATTGGGGAGAAGGACCACATCTATGTTGGAGGCGTTGCCTAGAAGAGTGTGTATATACTCTGTGAGCTAATGAACATGACACACGATTTAATCAAGAACACCAAAATCCTGTGGCATTGGGTGCATCACAGCAACGTTTTATTCTAGATGTCCAGGTGTAAATATTGTTCCCAGATTTCCTTGTTTTTGTGCGATATTTGTGTGTGTGTGTGTCCATGTATGTGTGTATATGTGGTATGGGGTAGGGTTGAGAATGAGAACAGTTCTTTTAGGCATCTATCTTAAAAATAGCAGATTGTGGGGCCAGCCTGGTGGCGTAGCGATTAAGTTCGCGTGTTCCGCTTCGACAGCCTGGGGTTAGCCAGTTTGGATCCTGGGCACGGACCTACTCACAGCTCATGCTGAGGTGGTGTCCCACATGTAAGACTCTATGATAACAACTCTACAACTATGATACACAACTATGTACTGGGGCTTTGGGGAGAAAAAAGAAGAAAGAGGAAGATTGGCAACGGATGTTAGTATAGGGCCAATCTTCCTCCAAAAAAAAAGAAATAGATGGTAAGGAAGCCTTAACTCAAAACTTACTAGAGGCCTATAATTTCAGCTTTTTTACTATATGTATGTAGGATTGCTATTTTAATTGTTAAAGCCAAAATAGAATAATGTAAAGGCATATGTATTAAGATTTTAGAATTCCTAAGCCAGACAAGGTTAGTCTCCTTACAGTAACTTTGAGAGACGAGTAAGATGTTTAATAGCTGTCAAAAATCAAAGCACCTAATTTCTTTCTTTGCTAGAGTCATTGAACATTTAGATAGCATAAAGAAACCACAATAACAATGGAATAAAACCAATCTCTCTCTTCTAATTTTTGTTTTTTGCCCAATGACTCCCAGAGTAACCATTTTTTTAACTCTTCTGGACTTCAGACCATTGACTGGTCTACTTTTTCTCAAGCCATCCCCCTCTGCTTTCTCCATTTTGCTCCTTATTCAGCTTAGATTGCGACCTTTCTGAACTTTCTCATTAGTTCTAGGAATTTTTGTAGCTTCCCTGAGATTTTCTGCAGAGACAATTATATCATCTGCAAGTAGGAACAGTTTTATCTCCTTCACATCTGTAAACTTTTTGTTTCTTTTTTTTTTTTTTTAATTTTTTTTTTTTATCTTTTTGTGGGGAAGACCAGCCCTGAGCTAACATCTGTTGCCAATCGTCCCCTTTTTGCTGAGGAAGACTGGCCCTGGGCTAACATCCGTGCCCATCTTCCTCCACTTTATATGGGACGCCGTCACGGCGTGGCTGACAGGCAGTGTGTCGGCGGGCGCCCGGGATCCGAACTCGCGAACCCCGGGCTGCCAAGCGCGGACTAAACCGCTGCGCCACCAGGCGGCCCCTGTTTCTTTTTCTTATCTTGTTGCACTGGCTAGAACTGCCACCACTGTGTAAAATAAGAGTGGTGAGAATCGACGTTTTTGCCTGGTTTTCAATCTTAGGTCTTTCACAGCTAAGTGTGATGTTAACTGTAGTGTTTTTGTAAATGTTCTTTAGCAAGATGAGGTAGTTCTCAACTATTCCTATTTATTTGAGTTTTTATCGCAAATAGCTATTGGGTTTTTTTTTAATCATCAGCATATTTTAAATATTGAGATATAATTCATACCAAAACTTAACTTTTTAAAAGTGTATAATTCAGTGGTTTTTCATATATTCACAAATTGTGCAGTTATCACCACTATTTAATTCCAGGATATTTTCATTACCCCCAAGAAAACCTATGCCCGTGAGCACTTCCTATTTCCTTTTCCTCCCAATCCCTGACAACCTATTTCCTGTCTATGGATTTGCCTATTCTGGCCATTTTATATAAATGGAATTATACAATATATGGCTTTTTGTGTATGGCTTCTTTCACTTAGTATAATGTTTTCAAGGTTCATCCAGTTGGTAGCATGTATCAGTACTTCATTCCTTTTTATGGCTGAATAATATTTCATTGTATAGCTATACCACATTTTGTTTATCCACTCATCAATTGATGAACATTTGTGTTGTTTCCACTTTTTGACTGTTGTGAAGAATGCTGCTGTGAATATTCGTGTAAAAGTTTTATGTGAAAATATGTTTTCATTTTTCGTGTATATATTCCTTGCAGTGGAATTGCTGGGTCACATGGTAACTCTTATGTTTAACCTTTTGTGTAACTGCCACACTGTTTTCCAAAGTGGCTGCACCATTTTACATTCTCTCCAACGTTGTGTGAGAATTCCAGTTTATTCACATCCAAGTCAATGCTTGTTATTGTCTGTCTCTGATTTACAGTCATCCTAGTGGGCGTGAAGTGGTGTCTCATTGTGGTTTTGATTTGCGTTCCCCTAATGACTAATGACATTGAGCATCTTTTCGTGTGCTTACTGGCCATTTATATACCATTTTTGGAGAAATGTCTATTCAGTTATTTGCCGTTTTTCAATGGAGTTAATTGTCTATTTATTGTTGAGTTATGAGTTCTTCATATATTATGGATAAAAATCCCTTATCAGATAGATAGGATTTGCAAATATTTTCTCCGGGTTTTCTTGATGGTATTGTTTGCAGCAGAAAAGTTTTTAGTTTTGATGTAGTACAATCTATCTGGTTTTTACTTATTGTTTGTGCTTTTGGTCTAAGAAAACCTAAGAAATAGGTTGATATCTAAGAAATCATTGCCTAATCCTTGGTTACGAAAATTTACACCTATATTTTCTTCTAAGAATTGTATAGCTTTAGAGTTTATATTTAGGTCTTTGATCCATTTGAGTTAATTTTTGTGTGTGGAATGAGGTAGACATCCAACTTCTTAGTTCTGCATGTGAATATACAGTTGGCCCAGCACCATTTGTTGTAAAGACCGTTCTTTCCTCCATTAGACTTTCTTGGCATCCATCTCAAAAATCAATTGACAATAAATGTGTGGATTTATTTCTGGACTCTAAATTCTACCCTATTGCTCTGTATATATTTCTCTATACATATTGCTCTCTCTATATATTCTCTCTATGTATTGCTCTCTCTTATGCCAATACTGCACAGTCTTGATTACTTTAGCTTTGTAGTATGATTTGCTATTTGGAAGTTTTTTTTCAGTTTTGTTTTTCTTTTCAAGATTGTTTTGGCTGTTCTGGGTTCCTTGCATTTCCATGTGAATTATAAGATCAGCTAATGTGAATTTCTTCTACAAAAAGGAACCTGCAATTTTGATAAGAACCTGCTTTGTTCTGTTTTCATTGTGTTGAATCTGTTTATCAATTTGAGGAGTTTTGCCATCTTAATATTAAGTCTTCTAATCCATTAACATATGATACCTTTCAGTTTATTTAGGTCTTTAATTTCTTTCAATGGTATTTTGTAGTTTTCAATGTACAAGTCTTGCACTAATTTTGTTAAATTTATTCCTAGGTATTTTGTTCTTCTTCTTGGTTTTGTAAATGGAATTGTTTTCTTCCATTTACTTTTGCATTGTTTATTACTAGTATATAGAAATACAATTGAATTTTGTATTCGATCTTATATCCTGCAACGTTGCTGAACCCATTTATTAGCTCTAATATTTTTTTCCCCAGTGGATTCCTTAGGATTTTCTGTATACTAGAGATCATTTAATCTGTGAACAGATATTGTCTACTTCTATCTTTCTAATCTGGATGACTTTCAGGGTGTTGGGTTTTTTTTTCAAATGCTTTTCTGGTGTCAACTGATATGATTGTTTTTCTTTAGCCTGAATGATATTGTGAATTATAATGATTTATTTTTCAAATAATAACCAGCCTTGTGTACTGGAATAAATCTTACTTGGTCATGGTATAGAATTCTTCTTATACAACCTTGTATTTGGTTTGCTAATATATTATTGAGGATTTTGCCGTCTAAGTTCATGAGAGATATTGGCCTGCACTTGTTCTCACCCCCTCCCGCTTGTCTGGTCTATTGATTTTTAAACATGCTGAGTGTCTTTTGCTGAAAACACGCATACGTCTATCTCTGTCCAGCCATTTTCATTGTTCTGCCTGTCTCCTCCCTTTTACAGCAAACTTCTGAGTTGCCTGTATTCCCTGTCTGATTCACTGATACAGCTACCATTACAGTCACTCATGACTTCATACCCAACTGACATTTTCACCTTGTTTGGTCTGTCACCATGTTTAACACTGTTGATCTCTTCCTCGTCTTGAAACATCCTTTCTCCTTGGCTTCTCTGGCCTGATCTCCTCCTGATTTCTTTTTGCTTTTTGGGTTACTTCTTCTTGGTCTCCTTCATTTGTTTAATGTCTACTCTTGTCATAAAATTCTTAAGCTTAACCCTAGGCCTTTTCCTTTCTCAGGCAGTGCTCTGTCCCTGATTTTACTTATCCATTACTAGAGCTTTGTTTACTAGCCAGGTAACATTTTCTTGTGTTTGTTTCTTGCCTCAGTGTTGCAACCTATGTGCAGCAGCTGCCTGTCTGACATTTCTTCTTGTATTTGAGACATGTTTCCAAATCTAGATTCATATTCTACCTCCTGCTGAAAGACAAAGCACAAAATAACTGAACATAACTCCATCCTAGATCTTTGCTGTACTTGTTATATGGATGCCTGCTCCATTATCCATGTAGGCATGTAAATCAAAACTTGTATCGTCTTTGATAACCTCCATCTTACCCACTTCCCGTATATCTCATCACTGGTTCCTGTGGATTTTAACTCCTACATATTTCTTGACTCCATCTACTTCTCCCCATATCCAGCACTTTGATCCCAACTACAATCATTCTTTGCCTGCGCTGTTAAAATAACCTGCTCACTTTTCTCGTTGCCTCCGTTTTTGCCCCTCCAATCTATTCTTTTGTTGTAGAACCTTGCCAGAATGAGGGCTGACCTTTTTCTCTGAATGAAAACTACCGTGAGATGAAAGAGACTGAGGCTAAAAGATTTCTACTCTCTCCTTTTTTTCTTCACCCAGGACAATGCTAAAAAGCATTTAAATATTACCCGTACTGTCATTCTGATGTTAGCTTATGAGAATATCATTTTTCAGAAATCTGAGCAGGTTGGACCTCTGCTTTCTTGGAGGTGGATATAATCTGTAGCCAAACTCTCTAGGCACACCTGGGTGAGACTTCAAAGCAAGAGAGTCTTCTGACCCCCCCCTTCCCTTTTAATTTCTTTATTTGGAAAATTTCAAATGTATATTAAAGTGGAAAGAGTAGAAGAATGAACCCCCATGTACCCATAGCCATCACTCAACTTCAACAATTATCAGTACATGGCCAGTCTTGTTTCGTCTCCATCAGAAATAATGGACTATGGTGAAGAACAGTTGTAACATTACATCATTTGAGTCAGGGCCAAGAAACGCATGTCCCTTTCTACATTTTTTAGTAGAAACATTAAGATAGAAAATGAGCGTCAGTTCCAGAAGAGATGTATTCTTCTTAGGAATTTTGCAAGCATTAATCTTCTGAAAAGATCCATGCTGTTACTACTGTCATCTTTTAAGAACAGAGGAAAACAATTACAATATATAACTCTTATTTGTTTCAAGGAAAGGAAAAAACATTAACATTACCACATTAATTCTGTGGTAACGATGGTGAGAGGAGGGCTTCAGTCCCAGAAAGGGGTTTTGATGAAGAGTCTTCCAGAATATCTCCATGTTGCAGGTGGATTCTACCTCCTGCCCTCACTACATACATGTTTTTTTTTTTTCTTTTTAATCCTTTTATTATTTCCATTCATTGCTCTCAAGATAAGCACAAAATCCTTATCAGGCCCTACTGTGGGCATGCTCAATTTGGCGCCTGCAACCTCCTCAGCCCCAGCTCTTGACAGCCTCATCTCAGTCTGCCCCCCACCCCCAGGGCTAACCTGTGCCTCTGTCCATGTGATGCTTCTTTTGTCTTCTCTTTCTTAGCTAACTACTCTGCATTCTTCCCATCTCAGCCCAGCTGGATGCCCCCTACCTCTGGAAAGCTTTCCCTGGCCTCCCTGTTCAACGCTTCCAGGCATGCCCTGCTTTGCTGCTTGCAGGTTTACATTTGGGGATGATTTGTCTAACGTCCGTCTCCTGCGGTGGACTGTTAGCCTCCTGAGTACAGGGTCCTGTGTCTGGGTTTGCTGTCTTTTGTTCTTAGTCTTAGTGAGTCTTCTGATTGGTCATTTGGCAGGAATCAGTTTTTCCTTTGTAATCTCTTCGTAATATGGACTGCATATGTGAGCACTTTGTATCTGAGGTAGCTTGATTCTTTTTGTTGTCTACTTTTTCCTGTGGATTCTTATGTACCAACTGGATTCTGCAGTATTGCATGAGAATTGGAGCTGAGGAGGAACTGAGAATGGCAACATAGGGCTTATTTCCAGGTTCCTAAACAGCCTTTGGCAGAAGTTCTGATCAGTTGAAGTCTGCCTCATTTGATTAGCAAATGATGTATTCGCTAGGCTGACCCCAGAAGACGTCTGTGTGATCTCTGTCTTTCAAACCCCCGTTTGTGAAAATTCAGCAGCCTGTCCTCAGCAGAAGGACTTGACAGGTATCCTTTTCATGAGTGGACACTATGTGTGGTAACAGTGTTTATAGTTGTTCATTTTGGAGTGCGGGTGCCCACTTCCTGCCCCAGGAAACGTAGACACAGTGTCAGGGAGAAGCTTAGCACTGCTTTGAAAATATGTGTGACCATCATTTCTTCTTAGGAAAGGCTTCTTTGCTCTACCACTCTTTAGGTGTGTGACTCTGGGCACATTGCTTAACTCCTGTGAGCCACAGTTTGCTCTGCTGTAAAATGGAGTGAACAGCCTGTAGAGATGTGGTGCAGAATAAATGAGACAGTGTGTAAAGCTCCTACCACGATGCCTGGGACATGGGTGGTGCTCAAAATGATAGGTTTCTCCTCCAATTGCTCTGTTTTAGGGGTATAGTTATTTTTTAACTGAAAGAACATCATTTGAGAATAACTGTCATACTTACGTTTTTTAGAGTTTTGGGTTATTTTGGGATGCACATTAAAATCTAATGTACATTTTCTTTAACAATTATACTCTTTTAAAAAGACTACTTTATTGAGATATGATTCATATACCATACAATCACCCATTTAAAGTGTGTAATTCGATCATTTTAGTATATTCACAGATATGTGCAACCATCACTATCGTGTATTTTAGAATATTTTTATAACCACAAAAGAGAAACCTGGTGTTCTTTAGCTATCACCTGTCTATCTCCCTAACTCCTCTTCCCCACTCCCCTATCTCAAGCAACCGCTAATATACTTTGTCTATAAATTTGCCTACTCTGGACATAGAATATAAATGGAATTTTACAATATGTCGTCTTTTGTATCTGACTTCTTTCACTTAATGTTTTCAAGGTTCGTCCATGTTGTAGCATGCATCAGTACCTCATTCCTTTTTATGGTAGTCCATTGTATGGATAGACTGCGTTTTGTTTATCCATTCATCCATTGGTGAACAGTTGGACTGTTTCTACCTTTTGGGTATTGTAAATCATGCTGCTTTGAACACTCATCTACAAATTTTTGTTAGGACACCTGTTATCAGTTCTTTTGAGTATATACCTAGAAGTAGAGTTGCTGGATCATGTGGTAATTCTGTTTGACTTATTGAGGAACTGACAACCTGTTTCCACAGTGGCTCCGCATTTTATATTCCGACCAGCAGTGTGTGAGGGCTCCAGTTTCTTCACATCCTCTCCAGTGACAACAACAACAACAACAAATTTTCCATTTAAAAAAAAAATGGTATTCGTCCTAGTGGGTATGAAGTGGTATCTCGTTGTGGTTTTGATTTGCATTCCCTAATGACTGATACTGAACATATTTTCATGTGCTTGTTGGCCCTTTCTAGATCTTCTTTGGAAAAGTCTTTATTCAAGTCCTTTGCCCATTTTTAAATTGGTTTGTCTTTTTGTTCAGCTGTAAGAATTCTTTATATATTCTGGATACAAGACTCTTATCAGATATATTATTTGCAAATATTTTTTCCCATTCTGTGGGTTGTTTTTTTACTTTCTTGAAATTTAAGTTTTTAATTTTAATCAAGAGTTTTAAATTTTAATCAAATTTATTTATTTTTCTCTTCTGTTATTTGTTAACAATAACGCTCTTTTGAGTAAGAAATAAAAGCTCTGGATTTGACCTAAGTTGAAAGAAACTATTAATGTAATAGCAATACTCTTAAGGAAGAAATAGGCTTCATCCTGGGTTATATCTTGACATGTTCAAAATTATGGTGTTCTAACATGTGTAATTGATTATATTTATATAAAACCCATGAACTTAGTATTTTAAAAGGGTAAGAATTGTGACTAAAACAGCAATGAAAATGCAGTTGAGTAGAAATTGGAAATGAGCGTCCATCTGTAATGGAATACTTCATCTTTGTAGGATTCTTTTTTTGTTGCTAGGTTACCCAAAGGCCTTTCAGCTTTGAATGGCAAGAATATGGGAGTTAAAAATATGTTGTTTTATACATTTTTCCTTTTCTTTTTTTTCCATCTCCATATAATTAGCAAACCCCTTGAAGCAAAAATTACAGTTTTTCCTTCCATGGGTTTCAAAAAGCAAATTATTTTCTGTCAGTTTTTTTAATCATGCAGATGTGCTTATGCTCATGGGAGAATTGGATTTTCAGCATGAAAGAGTCAGTAATTATAGCCTAGTCAGTGTCCTTTATCTGCAGCCACTTAATGATCTTTAATTAGATTTGATTGAAGTGAGGCCTGTGGACATTAATTTGGTTAAAAATGTGCATCCTTAGGAGGAAGATGGGCACGGATGTTAGCCCAGGGCCAGTCTTCCTCAGCAAAAAGAGGAGGATTAGCAACGGATGTTAGCTCAGGGCTGGTCTTCCTCACCAAAAAAAAAAAAAAAAAAGTGCATCCTTTGAGTTTCTTAAGCAAAGCTAACATGTTTATGAGGAAAGAAAGAATCATGCTGGTTAAATCCATGAAAATTCCGTAATAAATCTGTAGCTAAAGAAAAAGACAAACTATTTATTTGCTGACAAAACCATGAAGTAGATAGCAGATAATCAAAATTATTGGCCCTTCTACATCAGTGTATCTAGGGTATCCTTTTGCTGCCAGATACATCCTGCCTTATGTTCTTTTTACTAAAAAATTTTATAATTTGAAAAATTTTAGATATCATTTCTAAGTTGTTAGAAATGAGAAATACTTGTGCAAGTCTGAAAACAAATAGACCAATGATGAATTGTTAGGTAAGATCTGAATTGTTGCCCAGTGTAGCTAGAACAAAGCATTCATTTAAAAGTGAATTGACTATCTTTTCTTTATTAACAAGCCAAGCCATTATTATCTTGCATAGTCTTTAAAAACAGTGCTTGTGAATAAGTGGATCAGGTGCTGATAATGGGTTCCCACCCCCTCCTTCTGCTTGTTTATTAGACTCTGCATATTACAAGGGGTTGGGATTCTAGTTCAGTATCTTAGGAAAGTGTTTCCATAGTCACGGATACAGGCATAATATATTCCAAGGCTGGCAAGTGTGCTGTGCTGAGGACAAGACCACCTAAAATAGCCTCGAAGAGACTGTTTCTGATACCAGCTTAAGTAGCTTAAGCTGTAACTGACAGTTTACTTTATCATCTATGTGGAAATAAGATTGCTTTTGATTTTATTCTTATAATTAAGGTTTATATTAGGAATGTTCTCTTCTGTTTTTTTTCTGGGGGAAAAATCAGATAGTGGGTTAAAAATTTCTTTTTAATACCAATTTTAAAGAAGGCTCTCTTATATGAGTAAAGTCAGATGGAGAAGGTTCACCTCTCACCCATCACCCTCTTTTAAAAAAAATATCACCATTATATATAGTCTAGGCTTTTATTTTGGAATGGGGTGGCAGTTGTCATTGGTGCTGGCTTACACTGAAGAAGTCGTGTGGGTGGAGAGTTTGCTGATGCTTAAGTTGCTGTGAGTAGGTATAGCTTGCAGAGCTGTGTTCTTATTTGTACCAAGATCACTGATGGTCATGACTGCTGGGAAAGGTAGGCTAGTCTAATATATTCTGAAGAGTGTAATTATTGCTGCTTAACTAGAAAATAAATACAATGTTGAAGATATTTTATAATTGCTTTAACTAAAAATTGTGGAGGAAACTTAGGAAAATAATTGCTATGCATATTTGCATTTAGCAGGGAAAAACTGTGAAACCTACAGGTATATAACAGTAATGTTAACCTTCGAGGACTAGAGAGAGGAAGTAGGCACAGTAAGTCTAGGTTAGCTGTGTTTTCATCAGCCTCTGTTTATTTCATGTGCTTTTAATTTTTTTCTGCTCTCTTGTGTTCACAGTATATGGGTTATAAAATAAATTATTTTGCGATTACAAGACATTTGTTGGTAGGTATAAGCTGTCTTGAAAGGAGTGTACTAGCTAGAAATTTCTAAGGTTTCCCAACAGTGGGTAGAGGAAAAACACACATAAGCCCCAGCAGTGCTGGGATGCTGCTTTTGTCTTGAGAATCATTGTATGCAATTTTTCCTTCCCTTTTAAAGATTTGCATTTTTAAAATGCAAAAACGGGGAACTGAAAAACTACAGAAGAAGTATTGTTTACAGAAAGGCTTATTGATTAGCCTTCGTTCTTTCCACGGAGGTTTTACCCATGTTTTTGGCATCTTTGAAATGATTTGGAGAGAACTCCACATGAACGAGGTTTGTGTTTGCAGCAAGAGTGCGATTGATGGGATAGGAACAGCCGGTGTCACTGTCTTGCTTTCCTATGGGGTGGTCTTCCTGGCAGGCTTTTCATATGTTGTCTTTGAGGGATATTTCCAAACCTTTCAGCTGAAACAGGTATTACACAGAGTGAGTTGTGCTCAGTAACAAGTGTTCATTTGTCTCCCACTGTGAGGATGTTGGCACACATCCAGCTCATTTGCTCTGTGTTTATTTTGTAGTTCTTACCTAAGGTGTGTATATCTGTCTTCTTAAACTACATTTGGTTAAGTTTGCTGAAAATGGTCATATTGGAAGATGCTGCGTTTCTGCTTGTTAGTTATATTTTCAAATTGAGAATTTAAAGCATACAGTGATAGTATTCTTCTTTATTTCGTCCCTCATTATAGTATTCTGTATTCAGGTTAAGCCCCTGTAGGAAATCAACACCTGGGCAGGAGAGTTAAATAATTCATGTTCTGAAGTGACCTATTTTAGAGCCCTTCATCTGAGGATTTGAGAGTGTGTTACTTATATGTAGTAGCATTTGTTTTAAGTAGTTGTATTTTGTATTGTTTTTAACAACAGGGCAAAATAATTATAGTAGTTGACTGTTTTATGTTGAAGGTCATGGAGAAAGCCTTGTGGCTCTGAATTAAAAATAAAGTATTCTTTTGCTTGATAATTCCTTTCAAATTGCCTACCTCATTAGTCACTGTTACTTGAAATGCAAGCTTAGAAACACTGATAACTTTTACCCTAAGTAGCTACAAATCTAGTAAGAAACAAGGAATGAAAGCTGCTTCTTATAGCAGTGGCATATTTGAATCTTCATCTGTTAACCCACCATTAATAAGGGACCCATTAAGAATCTGCAAAATATAATGCCAGCAATTCTACCACAATTGTGTGTAAAAATAGTATTTTCAAAGCACTTTCCCAAATATCATTTGTTTTTGTTTTATGATCCTCACAACAGCCCCATGAGAATTAGGCAGGGGAGCTTTTAAACGTGGGGATACGAGAGGTTTCAGGTTTTCTTTATAGGTTGGTGGCAGGACAGAGAGCAGAGCCCTGGACTTGGCCGTCTTAGACCAGTCTTCCTTCCAGCAAGTCGTGTCTCCAAGCTCAGTGCTTCCTCCCTACTGTTGTGATAAAAATTAGGCTTTGTTTGTTTCTTTGATTCTGAAATTGTGCCGTTTTCAATAGTTGCCTTAGGGAATTATTAAAAAATGAAAGCATTCAAAGAGATATTATTAAAACTAGCATTAACACTCTATAACCAAGCTTTAGATGCTTTGAAAATGTGATGTTCCAAATCAGATGTTGGCCCAGTGATGGGGGAGGCAGGGAGGCAATTCTGCGAGAGGAAATTATAATACAAACATGATGAGTTTGTTTTTAAAAGCAGTTTGGTATCCCTGGTGGGGAAAGTGCAGGGGAAGATGGACAGGGGCCTTGTATGCCACCCTAAGAAGCTGAGATTTTTATTGTAGACTATTTACTTCTCAGTTAAATTTAAAAAATTGGGTGGGGGGTAGAGAGGCTGACACAGGGTGGGCAACTTTAATTTTACCAAATATAACAACAACAACAACACAAAACCCCACCTTATCTCTTGTGAGTTCATAAAACAAGGGACATTAACATCAGTTTAAAAAAAAGATTTAATTTAGAATAAAAGATAGTCCTTTAAGTGAAATAAATTTAGCTCTATGAGAAATTTACAAGTTTTTCCTTATAATTCTCAGTTTGGTACAGACTGGTGTAAATCATCCAAAAAGTGTCAACAGTCCTTTAAGTGGTTTTGGGGTCTGGGTGACTAGATTGTAAGTGGACAAGTGACTTCGGCACAGGAATGAGTGTGAGTACTGTGTCTGCATGAGCCTTGTGTGACCTGGGCCGGGTGACTTGTCTGTCAGCCTTGATTTCCTCGTGTTGGAGTTGGGGATAATAATTCCTGCACCACTGTGAGGAGTGAATGAGATGGTGCATGTAGATAGCTTGGTATAGGACCTGGCCTGTAAATATCGCCCTATATGATAATAGGGACACAACCCAATGTGGCAGCATTAGATGATCTAATGGGAACATTACATGATCTAATGAAACTTGGACGTAGGTTTAAAATGATATGGTTGATGTTTTTGTTTAGATAGGGGAAGCTCCCTCAAGAGAAACAAGATGCAGAATCAGATCTATGATAAGACCTCTTAAACAGTAACTGCACCCAGTGCCCAGATCTTGGTTTCTAACAGCACCAGGGCTCTGTGGGGAAATGGCTGATTCTAGGGCTAGAGCAGAGAATATATATATGATGAGCCTCATGAGCCTGTAGTGTCAGAAAGTAAGGAAGTGCTCAGAAAAACAAAACAAAAAAGTGATGGGGGTGTGTCAGAGGGACACAGGAGTCAACTGAACGATTCCCAATGGCCACAGCTGGAACAATTTGAGCAAGAAAATGAAGTCGTACTGGATTATAACCCAAAGTATAGAATAAATATTGATGGGTCCATACTGATAAAAATGAATGATTGAATAAATATTTAAATGAGGAAAAGGAGACAAAATCTCCCATGCTGAGTTATTCTAGATCATTTATGTAGTTACTCCACCCTGGAGGAGGAGAGCATAACTTCCCACTCGGTGTGTGATGCGTAGTGAGTTCCTTCCAAAGAGTGCAGTATGGAATGGGGGAGAAAGATCAACTTTACAGGGAAGAACTGACCAATACCACCTGAGCCAGGTGATCAAGGTCAACATCAGCAGTCTTGATGACAGCACGTACTCTTACTAGGATGTGGTGAGAATGGCATTTGACCTCTGTGGTCTTCCTCCCCCAAACCTGAAAGCTTTGTCTAAACATGGCAGAAACCTAGGCAAACCCAAATGGAAGGATATTCTGTAAACTACCCAACCAGTACTCCTTGAAACTGTCAAGGTCATCTAGAACAAGGGAAGTCTGTCACAACCTAGAGGAGCCTAGGGAGACTAAATGTAATATGATATCCTGAATGGGATCTTGGAACAGGTAAAGGACAGTAGGAAAAAACGTAAGGAACTCTTGAGTAAACTGTGGATTCTAGTTAATAATATGTATCAGTATTGGTTCATTAATTATAACAATTGTTAGATGCTAATAATAGGGAGACTGAGTGTGGAGTAGATGGGAATTCTGTACTATCTAAACAACTTTTCTGTAACTCTGATACAGTCATGCATTGCTTAAGGATGGGGATACGTTCTGAGAAAAGTGTTGTTAGTCTATTTTGTCATGCAAACATCATAGAGTGTACTTACACAAACTTAAATGGTACAGCCTACTACACCCCTAGGCTATATGGTACTAATCTGATGGGACCACCGTTGTATGTGTGGTCCTTCGTTGACCAAAACATCAGTATGTGGCATGTGGCTGTACTATTCCAAAATAAAAATGTTATTAAAAACAAAGACTGGAAAGTGGTAAGGGAGTTGGGAGAGAAGCTTTTTATTCTCATTTTGTTTTCTTCTGAATATTTAAATTACTTAACCATATTTATACATACATTAACTTTGTTCTTTGAGAAAGGTTGCAGACTTTATCTGCGTAGTAAGATGTGCTTTTATTTTTTATGTTTTTAATGTTCTGTGTATTTAAAACACCTATTATTTATTTTAAAAAAAAGATCAGAGGCAAAGCGACCAATTAGGAGACTTTTTGTATAGAAATCCACCTAAGAGATGAGGAAGACCTGAATTATGACAGCCCTAGTGGGACTGGAGAGGAATGGAAGTGAGAGATGGCTGGAAGTGGCATTGGCCACACTTAATTATTATTTGGGTAGGTGGGTGGGGGAAGACATGGTGGGAGATGGTAAGGGAGAAGGGAGAATTAAGAAGAATTCCATATTTTGGTGTGGCTGACTGGATAAATGGTGGTAGGACCAAATGAAGTAGGGAGTGTGGAGGGTGAGCAGGTTTTGAGGGTAGGAGATGATTATAGTTTTGGACACTTGAACTTAGAATTTTGTTTTTATGTGGGTTTGATTCAAGTGGGTTTGTATTTTGGAGTAGAGATGGGGCTGGTATTAAGAGGGTTAAGATTTATTAGAACGTTAAGTGTTTGTTTTAAATTGTCATCTTATTTCTCTCTGTCTTATGCAGAAGTATGATTATTTGCCTCTCTGGGGTCTTGAGAATGAAGTCATTAAAGCAGGAATGGATGATTTGAAGGATTATTGCACAAGTGGCAAATAGCTCTTGGTGCAGTCACTTTTAAGTGTGAGACCTTTTCCAAATTTGGCTCTGAATTTTTCCACCTGACTTGCTTTTGTGCCTACGTCATGGTTGTCAAGAAGAATTGGGTCAGGATTGGTACCGTGATAATTAAAATGACATTTCCAGAAGAACGCAAGGTGTAGATCTAATATCTGTGGGATTGGGTTCTGACACTTATTAAGTACTTGACCCTTTTAGGTCAAGTTCAAAGGTAAAATAAGGACCTTGGTCAAAAGGAGAAAAGAATATTTAATCAGTGAAAGGATGCACTGTGAGTTTAGTTAATAGACACTCAGAAGGTGTTGAAATACTAGTTGTGATTCCTAGAAGTTCACTTTTAGTTTTCAGTCATCAATATACAAATTTTATTTATAGTCCTTAAAATTGTTTAAAACTCCCATTTCCCGTGAAATAGTAAAAATGTATGTCCAAATATGTTCACTTAAAATAAATGTCTACACAGTACCCTTTGAGTTCTTTTGTGAGAAATAAGTAACAATTTAAATGCCCTACTATTCTCTACTTTACTACCCTGAAGAAGTTTGGAGTTATTACAATTATTATTATTAACAATTACCAGTTCCTGTTCAGCACCTGCGTGTGCCTGTGCTGTTCCAGTGCCAGTCCTCACAGCTGCCTGTCCTTTCTTGGCCCATGGACTTTGTACACATCGTTCCCACTAGAATACATTTTACCCGTCACCCGGCTTAACATCTGCTCAGTTTTCAGGCACTGCTTTTCCTGATGCAGAGGCTTCCTCAGGAGCACCTTCCCTGGACCTCTGTAGCCTATGGGAGTTTCCTTTCTGAAGGCTCATCATGCTTCCCGGCTGTCGGCTCTGAGAGGAGGGTTCTGCCTTGTTCTCTGAGTTGCCAGGGTCCAGCTCAGGGCCTGGCACAGGCACATTTAGACACATCTTCTGAATATGCCAATAAAAGGTAGTGAATGGTCCTCATTCTGCAGGTGAGAAACAGGCCCAGGGAAGTCCCATAACTGGTCTGAACTAAGGAATAGTGCCAGGACTTCTGAAGTCTGGAGAGCTCCTTGAAGTCTGTGTACCTTTCACCACTACACATGCCACCTCCCAAGGTTAGGGTCACATGTGGAGCATTGAACTCCAATTACTGTTTCGTTTTCTTAGTGAAATCGCACGGTAATTGATTTACGCCCACCCCTACCCCCGCCCCCTGCCAGAAATGCCAAAACCTTTATTCAGCATGAAGGAGTATAGCTCTGAGGTCAGGAAGCTTTTATTGGCCCATGCCCCAGGGTGTCCATGCATAGAGGCTGCTTCCAGGTTCCACTGAGACAGAGGCCAAGCCAACTCCATAACCCGACCGCACTCCATGTGGCTGTACTACCACCCTATGTGTGATGTTCTATGTGGCATGGATGCCCAGTCATTGAAAACAAACCTACCCACTGACCTTTGGGATTGAGAGAATTGATCGAGCAAGGCAGATGAAAAGTTCTTGTAAAATAGTTAGGAATGGGCTTCATAGGTTCTTCTTATAACCAGGTTCAAGGCTGAATAGGTATATACATTTGATTTTTATAAAAATGAGATCGGAAAAAACCCACAATTGAAAGGCCCTGTTTTCTATCTAAAAATTTTGACCTCTTTAGTTTACTTGGGTTTCTTTGTACAGAAAGAAACATGAAAATCGTGTTTGAGTGTGGCTTACTATATTCAGTTATCTGCAGTTAGGTCAGGCCGTAATAAGCCAAGGGCCGCCTGCATAAGCTGGTGGCCATAAGGGTGGACCCACAGGGTCGCACATACGTGGCACCTTTTCCAAAGAGGAAGGGTAACCTCACTGTAGGGCCCTTCTTCCTGTCGAAAGAGTGAGTCCTGCCCTGCTGCTTTATCAAAGGCATTCTTATGCTTCATTGTTTATAGTAAATTGGAACTTTCCTCCTACCTTTCTCCCTTCCTACTCTCGAATTCTCTGTCCATGACAGAGATGCCTGAGTAGTGCTCGCCCATGGAGATGAGTGTTATGCCCTTGGGGAAAGCCCTGCAGCATGATTTGGCCTTCCCTGAACCACCCTGTCCAAACCGTCTCTCACCACCCTCTGCATTTCCCCCTTCTCTGTTACAGTACACTGTTTTTTCCCTGCATCACCCTTACCGCAGATTTGTTGTTATATTTGTGTTTACAAATGTTGTTCTATCTCTTTGTACTAGAAGTTCCCTGTCGGCAGTTAGCATGTGTGTTTTGTTCTTAATATATGTCCAGGGCCTAGCAAAGTGCCTGAAAGGCAGTAGATCTTCATGCATTTATTGCATGAATAGACAAAGGAAGGAGACAGTTGTCCAAGTCAGATGGCAACCAGCCTGCTTTTCCTTCTGTAAATTACCTTGGCTGTTCTTTCTTCAAGTAAATTAATGCTTTGCTCCTGAATTTAGAGCATCCGAAAGAGAATGTTTTCTTCTTGCCCTTCCCTTTTCATTCATTTCCTTTCCCCCCTTTCTTCCCCTCTCTCCACTGTTGTCTCCTGTACCTTTCCCTTTTTCCTTCTCACTGCCTTCGAGGAGCCTTTTCTCTACTGGAAGGGAATCCTAGCCTCTGTAGTCAGAGCAGAGTTTTGAGCTGGACTGAGAGTCTGTGATGGGGTCCAAGAACTCTGGCCCCTGTCTTGTGTGCTCAGAAGTGCCCTGCAAGGTGGTTGTTTGTGCCCAACAAGGCTGACTTTTGACAGGAAGACAAAGGGGAGTGTAGGATGTCAGTGCTCATAAACTGGGTGTGAAAGTCTTCTTTGGCATAAATTGGGCAATGTGATTATTATGTGGGAAATTGGCTTGGGAGATGGGGAGTGCTGTAGAGAGCCCAAGGTAATGGTGAGCAAGCCTCAGTGTTTGACTGAGATGATGGAGATGTGGAGTGTGGCACACTCACTTGACCTATTCTTAGTGCTAGAGTATAGACATGATCAGTGTGGAAGGACAGTTACCAAACAAGTAATTTCAGTAATGTGCCTGTAATGTATGAAAAGCTCTTTGAGGATATCCTATACCTTGTGTAGTTGAACTGTACTTACCTGCACTTTCTCCCCTTAAAATATACTTGCTCACAACTTCCCGTGATGTCATTACCTCTCTAAACTTTCCTTTGCTTGCTTCCTGTTTTTAGCCTGCAGTTGTGTGGCCTCTACACATGGCCATGCATCAGAATGTCTGTCTTAGAAGATCTTAGCTGGCAGAGACTCAACCTGGATAATTCTCTAGACGAATAACAGCAACAAACCTGAGTGCCATTTGCAATTAATGGTACCAAATGTAATTAAAAGAATTTTAGAAAGCTAACTATTTTGAAAATTTGAAACAAGCTCAAATTCTTGGTTTATATTACTGTTTGCTTTGTAATTATGTAAATAATTAACAGCAATGTGAACTCCAGGTAGCAATTAGAGTAGGCTCAATAAAAGATACTAAGGCCTTAGCAGTAGTAGATTTGTTTTAAGCATGTGTGTGTAAACCATCAATTATAATATGACTTTTAATTTTCAGTTGTAAGACTAGAATTATTCAGATTTGAAAGAACATTGCACTAAAGAAACAAGACACTGTAATAGTTGGAGAAAATAAAACAGACCTAAACTCTTGATACCTTTACTCAGAGATATTTATTAGGAAAGATCTTCAAATTCTTAAAACAAGACTATAATTTTTTCTTCACTACAATGGTTTATTCTTTCTTAGAATCTCTTTCTGAGCTCTCCTGAGCTTGACTGATCTATGTTTCATGAGATTCAGTGTAGACTTCAATAATCTTATTTCCGAGGAGAGAAGCCTGAAAGTAGGTAACAATTTATGTCCAGAGAATACAAGAGTCAATGGTGAATTGATATAACTGACTTTCTAATGGGGTGTTTGAGGACTGTCTTCTATCCCAGAGCACTTTTGACATCTGGAAGAGAAAGAGTCATACAAATAACCACTTATTTAGGCCTCCCCTCCTCCCCTCCTCTCCTTCTCTTCCTCCAGCTGATGGACCTTGGGTTAGTTGACTAGCCGGGGAGGCAAGAAGGCTGACCCAGCTCTGCGAACCTAGCAGGCAGTAGAAACAGGAGAGGCTGTCTTGGGGAAGGCTCTTTCTGCTTTTCTCTTACCCTGGATCTATCCAGAGTTGAAGGCACTAACACACATACGTCTGAGAATGATGGTCTTTAACAGGATGTAAAGCCAGGTTTTCAGTCTGGCTAAGAGTTCCTGTGGTTGACTAGATGTTAATATGGAGTCAGTTCAAGTCTTCACCAAGCTCAGTGGTTAGCTAGTCCAGCAGGAAGGATAGTTTATTCCCATCTTCCCTAATTGACTCTCTGGGGAGATCTTTGATACTCAGGATATTAAAATAGCAGTCTCTCTGTGTCCCCTTCCTTTTGGTTTGGTTCCCAGGGTGAGTTTATAGTCTTTCTGAGGTGTGTTAGGAGATATTCTTCTTCAAGACTGACCTTCTTTACCTGTCTGTTGCTGTGTTGCTGTAGTTCTTTTCTCTGGAGAAAGCATGGTATTAATGGGATTAATTTAAATTGGGCCTTCAGATTGGTCAAGAGATACTAACTTCAGTAACCCTAACTGCTGGATATGACTTGGGGACTTGACCGTCAATCCTCTACTCCTTGGTGCCCAAGATGGGGACAGTCCCAGAGTAGTGGGACTCCTGGACCCCTCTGTGTACAGAGGGCAGCTGGCTAGTTTGTTTATTATCCCCATCAGAAATTCCTTAACCCTCCTACATCTGCCCTGGAGGAGTCTTTGTTCTCTTTACTTTATATTCACTCAGCATGGTAGTCCAAGGTGTTCCTGAATTATGTGGGATGTGTGCACATTTAAAGCATCTCACACTCCCAGGTAATGTTAGGGATGTGTGCACATTTAAAGCATCTCACACTCCCAGGTAATGTTAAGTCCCCTAGTATTGGACACAAGTGGTAGACTGAGTCACATTGGAGAGTGAGTAAGGAGGGCACAGTGGATCCTTTCTAAGTTTATTTGGCCCTGTTCTCCTTACCCCTATTCTGTGTTCATATGCATATCCTGTGCATGCCTCCAGCAGAGCACCTCACTGAATCATAACTGCTGCTGGTCGTATGTGTCTGTTCCCCATGCTGGACTGTGAACTCCAGAGCGAGAACCATGGCTTTCCTTTCTGCATCCCAGCTCCCAGCAGAGTACCTGGTGCTTAATAAATAAATGCTGAAGAGATGAAGGAAGATCTCCCCAGTAGCCCCCCAAGTGAGAGGGGGTTGGTGCTTCTGGGCATCCATCCAGTTTTATTATAGAAGTAGCAAAGGGATTACTTGGAGACTAAATCATCTCTCAGCTGACCTTGTGCCTTGGACTTGAACTTCTGAGTTACAGGGAGGTCATGGAGAGTTTAGGGAGATTTTAAAAAATTGATAACACTTGGTGGAAGCATAGCCCTAGTTTAGCCTTTTTCTTTTCCTTATAAGTGACAAATTTCTTTCTTGTGACCCTGAGAAAACAGTTGTTGAGATCATCCGAAGGCATCTTGACCGGGGGCAAATGGATCCTTGCCTTTGGAACCCATCTCTGGGGAGGGTGGTTTGACTGTGCCTTCTGTTTCTTAAAAATGTCCCCACATTTTTTTCCTGCTGTATAACCTGAATTAGTTGTGTCCCACTCCAGGGCAGAGGAAGTGGAGCATTAAAAGCATAAGAGCATTAAAAATTTTTTTTGAAAGTTTATTTCTAATTCTTCAGCTCCATCCACTTATTTTTGAAGGGCTTGCTTTTTGTACTCAAAGCATAGCACAAACAATGACAGTGTAAATAGGTGCCATTTGTTGAGTGCCTACAGTGTTTCTGTCTTCACGTACATTCTGTCTAATCTGCATAGCATCCCTTTACTATAGTACAGAGATTCTCTTGGTTGCAAGTGCACGTGACACCGGCCTCATTCCAAGTGTGTAAGTAAAAAGGGAAATTAACTGGCTGATGTAACTGAGAGGTCTTGGGGGTAGATCATGCTTTACTCCCAGGGACGCAAACCTGATGTTGGTGTCTCCGCTCTCTCCCCATCTCTTGCTCTGGTTTCTTCTGGTTGCTTCACTCTTAGGCAGGTGCCTCCATCTTGCTGGCTTCAGCAGCTCTAGGCTTGCATCTGCACAGCTCCAAGTCCAGAAGAAAGAGTTTCCTAGAATTCATTACTGTGGTGGGTGGAGTGGAGCCTTGATGCTTTGGCCTGGCCTGGGTTCTGCGCATTCCCTGAGGCAGAGGTGTCTCTGAGGGGGAAGGGTGGTTACTCAAGAACTGCTTTGTGCTGTCAGTGGAAGTAGAAGTAGGTTGATGTTGGGCAGGCAACACTTTAACTGTTCCCTGTAGGTAGGCAGTATTATCCCTTTTTTCACAGACAGGGAAACAGAAGCTTATTTCCGTTTTCTTTTTAAACTCCTTTTAAACCTTGAGGTTGGTCTTGATGAGAGCGCAGGCCTGTGACTGATGGCTCACTGCCCAGTGCCAGCTGTGTATTTCCTCTTCCTCTTGTCACTATACCTGCATCTCTCCGGAGCCTGCTCGTTGTTACTTGCTCATAAATTGTAGCACGGCAGCCAGAACATTTTCCATCTGAGACCTGAAGAAGAAATGAGCCTTGATCTGCCCCTGCAGGAGGCATTTGTCAGTTCTTTCACAGAGTGAACTGTAGCTCCCAGCAGTGCCTCTCAGAACAGGTATTGGTGGAGGTTTGCTTCGTGCCTTCCATTTTGTTTCCCTCTCCAGTTTCTGATGGTGTTTTCCTTTCCTGTCTTCCCCTAGTTTCTTTCCGTTTTAGCTCCCCTTTTAAAGGATTAGTAAAACTGAGGTGAATTTTGACTCATCTTCCTGTCTCTGCTCCGGTTCTCTCCTCGCTTTATCTGTGCTAAGGGTATCATGGTTGAGATAGTCTTAAAATGCAGCCTAGCACTCTGGCAGCAGGCCCTTGGCTGGAGGAGTGGGAGGTGACCCCCCACGAACGCTTGCTTGTGTTTCAGGTCCACTTCCTCTGTCCTGGAGTGGGTTACTATGCCCAAAGGCAGCATAGCACTCTGTTACACCCTTATAGCTTCCACTGTGCCATTTCCATTTTCGTACTGTGAAATATGCCAGTATTTCCAGCTAGCTTCAAGTTTTTATACCCCTTGTGTTCTGACAAAAGCATTTCTTATTTTTGTAAACAGGGGAGAGGAATTTTTGTTCCAGAATATGAATATTAAAGGGTGTTTTTCACAGAACACTATTAAGTAGGACTGGTCCTATTTAATCCTGGTCCATTTTGACTGAACTTGGGGGGGATACATACATACCCAACTCCTCATATTTTCACAGGAGGAGGAATGTAGAAACTTGGAAGAAAAACAGTCCTTTACACAACTACCCAGTTCAGATGATGTGGTTTGCACTTTTATGCCTCTCTAGGCACCATCCAACTTTGGTTAAAATGAAAAAGCTAGTGGGAACAAATGGGCAAGAAATATAGTTTGGGTTATGAGCAAAGTAATTTTTTGTAAGTCTTCTGATCCTTAGACATGGGATTTCTCTCCATTTATTAAGTCTTTAGTTTCTCTGAACAGTGTTACGTTGTCTTACATTCCTTTTGTTAAAGTTATTCCTAAGTATTTTATTTTTCTTGATGCTGTTGTTTATTGAATTGCTTTCTTAATTTCATTTTTGGATTGTTCATTGCTGATGTATTGAAATGCAATTGATTTTTCTATATTGGTCTTATATCCTGCAACCTTGCTGAACTCATTTATCAGTTCTAATAGTTTTTTAATGAATTCTTTCAAACTTTCTCTATATAAGATTCTGTCATCTGTGAATAGAAATAGTTTTAGTTCTTCCTGTCTAATCTGGATTGGTTTTCTTTCTTTTACTAATTGCCTGGGCTAGAACCTCTAGTACAATGTTGAGTACAAATGGCAAGAGTGGGCTTCTTGTCTTGTTCCTGATCTTAGGGGAAAAGCACCTTGTCTTTCATCATTAAATATAATGAGCACTTAGCACAGTGCTCAGCATATAGTAAGTGGCCAGTTTATGCAGATTGCATTTTTCAAGTGGCGGTTGTTTATTATCATGACTCAAATCATAGGATCTTGGTTGGACAGACATGGACTTGAATCCTGGTTTCATCCACCTTCTAGTTAGCTGTGTGACTTTGGGCACATTATGTCTGGATGTGTTAAGTTTTTTCATCTTTAAGAGTGATAATAGCACTTCCCTCTTAGGGTTGTCAGGAGGATTTAATGAGAATATGCCAAGCACCAAACACAGGGCCCGGCACACAGTTATGCAAACAGCTAATTACAGGATGAGAGGGAGTAAAAGGCACACATTTGGCCATGTAGCACAGAGAAAGGCACAGTTGACTATGGACAGAACTGGACAAGGATCTCTGAGGATCTAATGGTAGACTAGTGTTCTGAAGAATACGTAAGAGAGTGTTGCACATATTGGGGCGAGACTGGCAGATAGCAAAGGCTTGGATCTGTGAAAGATCAAGAAAGAAGAAATTTTGGGATATTTACAAAAGCAGCCAGCCTTTGGGCTTATTATCATGTCCCTGCAGCCTCCTTTTGGGAATGCTAATTATATTCTAGTTACTAGGCTGCCACACTTCTTACTCCCTTGGAGGAGAATGTCAGTAACAGGGCGTGGGTGAATCCGAAAGCCTTTCAGGAATATCAGCTTCTACAAAGTGACCCTGATGCAGTAAAACAGAGAGTTAGTTGTCTTTGCTTTAGAAAATGAGGCATTTTCCTCCCCATTGGGCTTCCACCAGTCAAAGCCTGCCTCTGGAGAAAAGAAAAGGAAAGGCTTTGTGGTTTAGGTTCTGGCCTACCTGGCAGATGGACAGTGGAACAGACATTTCTTAGTTTCTGTAACATTTTGATCATCCTCATAGATGAGTGTATAAATTTTCTAAATGGACAGTATAATCTGAAGCTTGTAATTCTGAATCCTAGACACCAAACTTGGAGTCTGTCTTTAGACTGATAGTTTCTCTGCCACCCCTGTACCCAGGTCCATAGTCACAGTGGTACATTATTGTCTTTCCAATCATTTTTGACCCTTAGAATCTGTCTGTGGCTTTTTGCTTTACATCTTTCCCTGTCCAGCCTGATTGAAGTTCACTTCTGAGGCAGCTGGGGCTCTGCTGGGGCTTTCTTAGGGATTCCCCAATCTGAGTCAGTTGAGGCTGATGAAGGGACTGCTTCTACTCACCGGGTGCCAGCCCTGGTCACTCTCCAGCCTCCACCCAGCATCTTGACCACAGTTCAAGACAAGTTCACAGACTTGTTTAGGTTTTAGAATTCTGCTCATTTGCTTTTGAGTCCACGGATGACTGTGTTTGTGCCCGGGCCTTTTTTTTTTTTTCTTCAAAGAGTCCTGTCTCTTCTGTGTTTTAAAATCTCTTTTGTACCAATAGTCCTTTTTGGCATGCTACTTTGCTGCTGTTCATTTCAGTGTGCCTAACTGGGTTGCCAGGAGTGGGGTGATTGAGAGCTGGATGAAGAGTACAGTGTCACTCTGTAGAAACTTCATGAGTGATTTTTAAATGTCTTGTTCCAGTGCTGTAAAAGGAGGAATGGAGCTCAAGTGATTTAAAGGATTAAAGGAGGTGATGGTGGCTGGGAAGCAAAGGCTCCAGTTAGCTTGTTCCAGGTTTCTACCCAGACTGTCAAACGAGAGGAGTGACCCTCAGATGACAATCTTTGCAGTGGTGACTGGAGATAGAATTCATTATTTCTTTGGGCTCAACAAGAACTTATCCTTCTGTGAGACTGTTTTCCATGTAACATGTTGTCATATTGTGTGAAAAATTTTAAATTGATATCGTGGTGTAAACTAGCATAGCTAAAAATACTCATCTTCACACGTTTTTGCATGAAGCTCTAGAAAAAGAGGTTATCTCCTAACATTTAGCATGCAAAACCCTAAAGAAAATGGGATTTCAATGACTAGTAGAGTACAGTGTGGATTTGATTGAGTTGAGAAATACTGAAATATGGATCCTAGGACATTGAGGCTCCACATCCTGGGCTGGATCCAGAATGGATCCACTCTGTAACCACAGTCCAGTTGCAAATACAGCTTGTTTTCCCAGTTAAGGAATGGCGTGTTCTACATAAGAGAATTTCCCAGTTAACTGAAACTGAGGACCTTTTTGAGGGCCTAACCTCCTTTTTAATTTGATTTTAATTTCTGGGTGTCCAAAAAAGCTGGGAGACATAGGGTCAATTTATTTTTATTTTTTATCTTTTATTTATTCATTCATTTCTTTTGGTGAGGAAGATTGTCCCTGAGCTAACGTCTCTGCCAGTCTTCCTCTATTTTTTTTGTATGTGGGATGCTGCCACAGCATGGCTTGATGAATGGTGTGTAGGTTTGCGCCTGGGAGCCGAACCTGTGAACCCCAGGCTGCTGAAGCCAAGCACGCGAACTTAACCACTACGCCATCAGGCTGGCCCCCCAAGTCAACCTATTTTTAAACACTGTGTTAGTTTTCAAATAATAGGCTCAATTGACTTTTATCCTCCAAACACCTTTTCAGGTGAAGTATCTCTGAATTTAAAGCAGTGTGTCCAACTGTTAATCTGGAAAATGAATATACTTTTTCCTTTTTCCCTGAATTTCCAATTCCAATAGAAAATATGCATTACTTTATTAGCACACAGATCACATGAAAAATAATTTAATCTTGATGGTGCACTCTCATAGTTGTGAGCACCTGCTGTTGTGCTATTAAGTTATGTAAATGTGATTTGACCTCTGTACTGGCAGTGGCATTCCAAGTGGTTTGGGTTTGGGGGTGTATCTATACATGTGTTTGCTTTTTTAGTTTCTGTTTAGCTGTCAGGTTTTCAACTGTCACTTCTCATTAACATCACTATGCTTAACTCCTGCACCCACTTCTTATTATTCCTATATTTAGTTGCTTCTGATCTGGTTAGAAAAAGGATCAGTAAGCCAACTAGATTTGTTTCCAAAGGGTAAGCAAAAAGACTGAGTGGGACTCTTCGAGCTCAGTTTTAAAAAAAACCTAACATTAGCTGTTCAATGTGCCTTTTCCCCCTTCCCTTCCTTGGGAGGTGTTTCCATACAGAAATTGGTGATAAAACGTGCCTTCTCAGTGTGGTATGCCATTATGTGACATCTTCAGTAAATTTGGACAAGTTATAATTAAATTTTAAAAATACAAGCTCTCTGAGGACAGAGTCTGAACTGCTTCCATTTTCTTCATGCTTTCCCAGTTTTTTTGTGTGGCATCCCATACAGCAACACATATCCTAACTGCCACCATGTCCACATGCCAACATACATCCTTTCTCTAGCCACCAGGTCATTTGCCTATGACATGAGAATATAAAAAAAATGGAAATTAAATGTTGAGTGTTTATTTTTGCTTCAAACGGTCAATTATCTTTTACAGAGATTAAAATGTGAGGAGAGGGGGATGGCCCAGTGGGGTAGTGGTTAAGTTCGTGCACTCTGCTTCACTGGCAGGGTTCACAGGTTCAAATTCTGGGCGCGGACCTGTGCACGTCTCATCAAGCCGTGCTGTGGCGGCATCCCACATACAAAATAAAGGAAGATGGGCACAGATGTTAGCTCAGGGCTGGTCTTCCTCAGCAAAAAGAGGAAGATTGTCAATGGATGTTAGCAGAGAGCCAGTCTTCCACACACACACACAAACACAAGTGAGGAGAGTCTTATATTTATCCACATATATACTATCTCCAATGTTCTTCATTTTGTTATGTAAATCCAAGTTTCTGTTTGGCATCATTTTCCTTTTGCCTGAAGATCTTCCTTTAACATTTCTTGGAGTGCAGGTCTTCTGGTGACAAATTCTTTTTTTGTTTGTCTGAATAAGTTTTTATGTAGCCTTTATTCTTGAAAGATATTTTTGCTGGATATAGAATTCTAGATTAATACTTTCCTTTCAGCTTTTCAAGATGTCGTTCCATTGTCTCGCATGGTTTCTGATGAAGCCTGTTGTCATTTCGTTCCTCTGTATGTAATGTGTCCTTTTTCCTTCTGGCTCCCGCAGGGAGTGCAGTTTCATGTGTGTTAGACGGCTTGATATTATCCCACACATCTCTGAGACTCTATTCTTCTTATTTATTTTTTTTTAGCCTTTTTTTCTTTTGGTCTCTGTGGTTAATTTTGGTTAAATTTTATTGCTATGTATTTAAATTCCCTGGGTTTTTTCTTCTGCAGCGTCTAATCTGCTTTTAATCCCGTTCAGTGAAATTTTCATTTCAGATACTGTGTTTTCTTAATTTCTGAAAGTTCCATTTAGTCCTTTAAATTTTTTTTCTTTTCTCTCATTATGTCTATTTGTTCCTTTAATACTTGAGCATAGTCATAGTGGTTTTAATGTTCTTATCTGCTAGTTCCATCATTTCTGTCATTCCTTAGTTGGTTACTGTTTTCTGATGTTTTTCCCCTCCTGATTAAGGGCCACATTTTCCTGCTTCTTGTCATGTTTATAAAATTTTTAGATGTTGTGTATTATGAATGTTACACTGTCGAGTGTCTGTATTTTGTTATATTTCTTTAAGAAATGTTATACTTTGTTTGGCAAAGCAGTTGTGAGTTACTTGCAGATCTGATTAACCCCTTGAGGCCTGTTTTTAAACTCTGATAGGGCAGGCTTAGTGTAGCCTTCACTTCAGAAATAGTTCAGGCCTACTACTGTGGTCTGCCCTCCTGGGGGTCTCTACTGAATGCCTCAGGTGAGTCACCAAGAACATTCTACTCTGGTGCTTGAACATCTTCCTACTTTGTGTGAACTCTAGGAATTGTTAGTTTGTAGCTTCCTGGTCATTTTTTGCCCTGCCTTATGGAATTTCACTCACACATGCATGATCTAGAACTTAGTACATTTCTAGAGCTCTCTTTCTGTATAGCTTCCTCTTTTCTAGCACTCTGCCCTGTAACTTCCAGCCGCCTCAGCCTCCCTGATCTGATCTTCATTTTTTCAACTTAGCAAGGCTACCAGGTTCAATTTGGGTTCCCCTTCCCGGTGCTTGGTGGCCTGGAAATTCCAGGTAGGAAGTTGAGGTGATTGTGTAGCTCACTTTGTTTGTTTCCCTTCTCTCAGAGACCACAGTTCTGCACTGCCTATTGTCCTTGCAGTGCCTGTTGTCATCTGGAAATGCTTGCTTTACATATTCTGTCTGGTTTCTAACTATTAACTGTGAAAGGTTAAACCTGGTCCTTGCTAGTCCATCGTTACTGCAAGCAGAAATCCCAGGAATTCCAGTGAAATCGGTCCATTGAAAATAATTCTCAGTAACTGAATGCAATTCTAAATGGTATGACTGCCTATGTTAGAAAGACTAAACTAAACACAACTTATGTGAATTTTTGAGTGGAGCACTATGGTCTCCTCATTATCCCCATTCATTGTTTACCTTTCCCACAGGCTGGAACTGTTAGTGTTCTGAGCAGAATAATGATTACAGTTATTCAATATGGTTGAATAATGGCAGCTATCTGGATGCTCTTGGAGCTCCCCTGAGGACAGATGGGCTGAGATGTCCTTGTCACTGCTGATGTTGGCAGTGCTCAGTGGGCGACCTCTCCTTTGGATTGTCCTTACCCTTTACATTAGACTAAATTTTACTCTTGGGAAGGGCCTTATTAATGTGCTCTGCAGTTTAGGAATCACCTTTTGAATCCACATGGGAATTCTATGCTAATAGACCACTGAACATCTGAATCAATAAGAAATTGATGTGTGGATTGAAAGAACCGTCTGTCAAACATAGCTTGATAAGGCAATCTGGGAAACTTAAAGGCATGTTGAAGGAAGCTAATGTGCACAAGGATATGCATTTGTAAGGATGTGTTGTATCCTGTAACCGCGGGTCGTCCCCACCCCCCATGTTGAATAAAAAAAGCCATGTAATTTGATGTGGATTGTTGGTGAGTTGTAAGGAATATTAGGGTCCTGAGTAGACACAAAACTTGGCTCTTAGTTTATTTAGCTAAGAAGCAACTGGATCGGGAAAAACAGTGTGCTATTTGTATCTGTTTTTGGTCAACAATTATTTACTTCAGACTTAGTGCTAAAGATATAATGCCCTTTTTCAGAAATCACGATTATTATCAGCTACAGATGTTAGTTTTCTTTTCTTGTTTTTAATTACTCTTGAGTTCTTTGTTTAGCCTCCTCAGTGACTCACACTTGCTGTATAAGCCCTTGGTGCTCTGTATAGTACACCCTGGTAGCTTTAATTTTCCGTTATCAAAATGTTGTTTATAAATATGTTTAAAAACCCAAAAATGTTTTCTTTTTTCTTTTTAATTTTAAATGCAACTTAAAGAATATCGATTGGATCCACTGCTTAATTAATTTATGAAAAAATGCTTAACCGCACTAAAAGAGAAATACAACATTGAAGCAATAGTAATTTTTTACCTATCAAAAAATTGGTTAAAGTTTAAAAATTATAATATTCAGTGTTGGCAAGAGTGTGGCAAGATGGACACTTCTTTGAACTTTCAGGAAGAATATGTATTTATATGACCTTTCTGAAGATAAGTTTGGCAGTATACATCAAAAACTTTTATACTCTTTGACCTAGTAATATTGCTTCTAGGAATTTTTTTCCTTAAAATTATTAGAAATTCCAACAAAAATGCAAGTAGGAACGTGTTCCTTGCAATATTATTTCTAATGGTGAAGTATTTAGAACCACCCTAAAATGTCAGTTGTGGCATTTTCCAGTTACAAAGTACCATGCAACCATTAAAATGGTGTTTATGAGGAATATTTCATCACATGGAAAAATGGACAGGTTTGAAATAAGCGGTATTCCAAAAGGATATATAGTCTCATGTCAGCTGTTATTAAAAAATGCATGAAAGAATTGTCAGAAATATGCCAAAATATTGAAGTAACTGTTTCTAAGTGGTGGTTTTATGAGAGACTGTTTTCTTCTTTATGTTTTCTGTATTTTCTAAAATTGGAGTGGGAGAGCATTCTAGATAGTGTGAAAGCAAATGTGATGTTTGTAGCTGCATTCTGGACTTACCTAAGGCCTTTCTAAACCCTGAACTGGAATTTCAGATTCCAAGAGTAGGCAGACCATTTCTCTCTAAGGCTGGTCATTTCAAATTTAGGTGAAAAGGTACTTTTTTTTTTAAACAATGATTTCTGTGCTTACTCTTCAGATAAAAATTTTGATGATGAAGATTCTGTGGATGGTAATAGACCTTCCTCTGCCAGTTCTACATCATCCAAAGCTCCACCAAGCTCCCGGAGAAACGTTGGAATGGGGACCACCCGCCGGCTTGGATCATCCACTCTTGGATCCAAGTCTTCAGGTAAGACCACGCTCCGTGTGGTGTTGTGGAGTCAGCTATGCCAACGTTGAAAACAAGACTCATGGTACTTGCCTTCTGTGTCCTTCAGAAGTGGAGTCATCCCGTTTGCAGTATGCCTCTGCTTGCTATTCTTTAATTAAATTAGTGCTATGCTGTCAGTGCTGATAAGCTGGTAGGATGTAAGTTTGAGCTGCTGTAAGGCAGAGCCTATAGGAGAATGGAGCCAACACAGAGGAAAGCATAGCTACGAGAGAGAAGAAAAGCAAGAGTACGCCCTGATGGCAATATTTGATTATTGGGCTCCAGCAATCTCTGAAACTAGTGTGGGACCTTTTTAGCCAGTTTCTGTTTATCAAGATTGAGACTATCCAGAAGTCAGGTTGTACTTTCTGTTAGGTATTTAAAATGTATTTTGTTACTACAAGTAGCATTGTTCCTTGTGAGACCAGTATGGATGTTGAATTTAAGGAAAAGGTAGGAATTAGTTGCCTGATTCTTTGAAAATTGATTTACAAAGATTTCTTCCCCAAATCCCTCCTCCTCCACCCCTAATTTAGACACCCCTAATTTGAGTCCTTGTTATATACGACTTTCATTTTGCTGTCACATTTTAAATTTACATGCAAATTTCCTACTTTTCACCTCTAAAAAATTTGAGTAGCTGCTGCTTTTAGAACCATGCTTCCTGTTAGCATTGGGCTTTTAAGCTTGGCTGGATGACCTAAGTTAAAACGGGGTAAGGATTGGCATTAGAATGCTGTCTCCTTCTGCTGGTCATCCGTGCCTTCTGAACTGGCCCTAGGATGCTGGTGTTTTCACTTGATCAGCTTGGAGCCACTGCAACGCCTCTACCACCAGCATTTCTGTCAGCGTGAAAGGAGCTGTACTGCCAGAGTGATGTTCACATCAGGGATGCAAGAGGAAAGCTGTGCTTGTTTCTTACATTTGTTGTTGTTATTCTTAGTTCTTTCTAATCTTTTTATTTTGGTGCATTAAAAAAAATTTTTTTTGTTATTGAGCTTAAATTCACATAGCATAAACTTAGCCATTTTAAAGGTATAACAATTCAGTGGCATTTAGTGTATTCACGGTGTTATGCAACCACCAACTCTGTCTAGTTCGAAAACAGTTTCATCACTTTAAATGAAACCCCATCCCCTTTAAACAGTTGCTCTCCATTTCTTCTTTCCCCCAGGGGCTGGGGGAAAGAGACCAGCAGTCTGCACTTAGTCTCCATGCATTTACCTATTGTAGATATGTCATAGAAATGGAATCATACAACAAGTGATCTTTTGTGTCTGGCTTCTTTCACTTAGCACAATGTTTTTGAGGTTCGTGTACATTATAGCATGTATCAGAATTTCATTCCTTTTTATGGCTTAACAATCTTTCTAATCCTTTTTTTTTATTGATGTCTTAACAGTTTATAACAATGTGGGGTTTTAGTTGTACATCATTGTTTGTCTGTCACCATGTGGATGTATCCCTTCACCCCTTGTGCCCGCCCCCCAAGCCCCTTTCCCCTTGGTAACCACCAGTCAGTTCTCTCTGTCCGTGTATTCACTTATATTCCATATATGAGTCAGTTCATGCAGTGTCTGGCCTTCTCTCTCTGGCTTATTTCACTTAACATAATACCCTCTAGGTCCTTCCATGTTGTTGCAAATGGGACAATTCTGTCTTTTCTTATGGCTGAGTAGTATTCTATTGTATGTATATACCACATCTTCTTTAACCAATCATCAGTCGAGGGATACTTGGGTTGCTTCCACTTCTTGGCTGTAGTGAATAATGCTGCAATGAACATAGGGGTGCATACGCCTCTTGTGCTGGTTGATTTCACGTCCATTGGGTAGATGCCCAAGAGTGGGATTGCTGGATCATACGGTATTTCTATTTTTAATTTTTTGAGGACTCTCCATACTGTTTTCCATAGAGGCCGCACCAGTTTGCATTCCCACCAGCAGTGAATGAGGGTCCCCGTTTCTCCACAACCTCTCCAGCATTTGTTGTTATTTGTCTTTGTGATTATAGCCATTCTAACGGGTGTAAGGTGATATCTCAGTGTCGTTTTGATTTGCATTTCCCTGATGATTAGTGATGTTGAACATCTTTTCATGTGTCTATTGGCCATCTGTATCTCTTCCTTGGAAAAATGTCTGTTCATATCCTCTGCCCATTTTTTGATCGGGTTGTTTGTTTTTTTGTTGCTCAGTTGTATGAGATCTTTGTATATTACTGAGATTAATCCCTTGTCGGACAAACGATTTGCAAATATTTTCTCCCAGCTGGTGGGTTGTTTATTCATTTTGATCCTGGTTTCATTTGCCTTGTAGAAGCTCTTTAGTCTGATGAGGTCCCACTTGTTTATTTTTTCTTTTGTTTCCCTTGTCTGGGTAGACATGGAATCTGAGAGGATCCCTTTATGTCCAATCTCAATTAGTGTACTGCCTATATTTTCTTCCAGGAGTTTTATAGTTTCAGGTCTCACTTTCAGGTTCTTGATCCATTTTGAATTGATTTTTGTATATGGCGACAGGAGACGGTCTACTTTCATTCTTTTGCATGTTGCTGTCCAATTTTCCCAGCACCATTTATTGAAGAGACTTCCCTCTCTCCATTGTATGTTCTTTGCTCCTTTGTCGAAGATTAGCTGTCCATAGGTGTGTGGTTTTATTTCTGGGCTTTCAATTCTGTTGCATTGATCTATGTGTCTATTCTTGTACCAGTACCATGCTGTTTTGATTACTGTAGCTTTATAGAAATCAGGGATTGTGATGCCTCCAGCTTTGTTCTTTTTTTTCAGAATTGCTTTAGCTATTCGGGCTCTTTTGTTGCCCCATACGAATTTCAGTAGTTTTTGTTCTATTACCGTAAAGAATGACATTGGAATTCTGATTGGGATTGCATTGAATCTGTAGATTGCTTTAGGTAGAATGGACATTTTAACTATATTTATTCTTCCAATCCATGTGCATGGAATATTTTTCCATTTCTTTATGTCCTCCTCGATTTCTTTCAATAGTGTCTTATAGTTTTCATTGTATAAGTCTTTTACCTCCTTGGTTAAATTTATTCCCAGATATTTTATTCTCTTTGTTGCAATTGTAAATGGGATTGTCTTTTTGAGTTCTCTTTCTGTTGGTTCATCGTTAGTGTATAGAAATGCAATTGATTTTTGTAAGTTGATTTTATACCCTGCCACTTGACTGTAGTTGTTGATTGTTTCTAGTAGTTTTCCGATGGAATTTTTTGGGTTTTCTATGTATAAGATCATGTCGTCTGCAAATAGTGAGAGTTTCACTTCTTCATTGCCTATTTGGAGTCCTTTTATTCCTTTTTCTTGCCTAATTGCTCTGGCCAGAACTTCCAGTACTGTGTTGAATAAGAGCAGTGAGAGTGGGCACACTTGTCTTGTTCCTGTCCTCAAAGGAATGGCTTTCAGTTTTTCCCCGTTGAGTAGGATGTTTGCTGTAGGTTTGTCATATATGGCCCTTATTATGTTGAGGTACTTTCCTTCTGTACCCATTTTGTTGAGAGTTTTTATCATAAATGGATGCTGGATCTTGTCGAATGCCTTCTCTGCATCGATTGAGATGATCATGTGGTTTTTATTCTTCATTTTGTTAATGTGGTGTATTATGTTGATTGATTTGCGGATGTTGAACCATCCCTGTGTCCCTGGTATAAATCCCACTTGATCGTGGTTGTATGATCTTTTTGATGTATTGCTGTATTCGGTTTGCCAATATTTTGTTGAGGATTTTTGCGTCTATGTTCATCAGTGATATTGGCCTGTAGTTTTCCTTCTTTGTATTGTCCTTGTCTGGCTTTGGTATCAGGATGATGTTGGCCTCATAGAATGTGTTGGGAAGTATTCCATCTTCTTCTATTTTTTGGAATAGTTTGAGAAGGATAGGTGCTAAATTTTCTTTGAATGTTTGGTAAAATTCTCCAGGGAAGCCATCTGGTCCTGGGCTTTTATTTTTTGGGAGGTTTTTGATTACTGTTTCAATCTCTTTACTTGTGATTGGTCTGTTCAGATTCTCTATTTCTTCTTGATTCAGTTTTGGGAAGTTGTACGCTTCCAAGAATTTGTCCATTTCCTTTAGGTTGTCCAATTTGTTGGCATAAAGCTTTTCATAGTATTCCCTAATAATCCCTTGTATTTCTGTGGTATCTGTTGTAATTTCTTTTCTTTCATTTCTAATTTTATTTATTTGAGTCTTCTCCCTTTTTTTCTTAGTGAGTCTGGCTAAGGGTTTGTCAATTTTATTTATCTTCTCAAAGAACCAGCTCTTTGTTTCATTGATCCTTTCTACTGTTTTTTTGGTTTCAATTTCATTTATTTCTGCTCTGATTTTTATTATTTTCCTCCTGCTGATTTGGGGCTGTGTCTGTTCTTCTTTTTCTAATTCTGTTAGGTGTAATTTAAGGTTATTTATTTGGTTATAAGGTTATTGTTTGTTAAGGTGTGTTTGTATTGCTATGAATTTCCCTCTCAGGACCGCTTTTGCTGCATCCCATATGAGTTGGTATGGTGTATTTTCTTTTTCATTTGTCTCCAGATAGCTTTTGATTTCTCCTTTAATTTCATCAACGACCCATTGGTTGTTCAGTAGCGTGTTGTTTAGTCTCCACATCTTTGTTCCTTTCCTAGTTTTTTCCTTGCAGTTGATTTCTAGTTTCACAGCATTATGATCAGAAAAGATGCTTGTAATGATTTCAATCTTCTTAAATTTATAGAGGTTTGCCTTGTTTCCTAATATATGGTCTATCCTTGAGAATATGCCATGTGCACTTGAGAAGAATGTGTACTCTGCTTTTTTTGGGTGGAGTGCTCTGTATGTATCTATTAAATCCATTGCGTCTAGTTTTTCATTTAAGTCCATTATTTCCTTATTGACTTTTTGTCTGGATGATCTATCCATTGATGTAAGGGGGGTGTTAAGATCCCCTACTATTATTGTGTTATTGTTAATATCTCCTTGACTGCAAATTCAATTTGGTATTTCTGCATGCTCATTCTCTTGGTTTTCTCTTTATTTGTCATGTGTGGTTCTCTTCTGGTTATTTGTTTAGTGGTTGCCGTGAGGTTTATATAAGCGATCTCCTGGATAAGAAACTACATTTTCAGATGCCTCCTTTTTCCTGAGGCTGTGTCGACTCAATCCCTTTCCTCTTCCCCTCATTTGTTATCTCTATTTATTCTACTTTGTGTCGTGAGTGTGTGTTCACAGTGATGAGCTTGAATTAATTTTTGATGTTATCCAACTGTAGTTTGTTCTGGTTTAGTCTCCTTGCTTTTCTCCTTGCTGAAATCTTTGTATCCCCTTTCTCATTTGTTTTTTTCAGGCCTAAGGGCCTTCTTGAGCATTTCTTGTAGTGGGGGTCTTGTGGTGATGAACTCTCTTAGCTTTTGTTTATCAGGGAGAGTTATTATTTCTGCATCATATTTGAAGGATGTTTTTGCTGGATAAAGTATTCTTGGCTAAGGTTTTTGTCTTTCATGATTTTGAATATATCATTCCAGTCTCTCCTAGCCTGTAGAGTTTCTGTCGAGAAATCAGCTGAGAGCCTGATGGGGTTTCCTTTGTATGTTATTTTGTTTTTTTGTTTAGCTGCCTTCAATATTATTTCCTTGTCACGGGTATTCTTCAAGTTTGCTACTATGTGGCGAGATGATTTTTTATTCCTGTTTATATATTTAGGTGATCTATTGATTTCATTCACTGTTATTTCCCTCTCGTTCCCTAGGTTGGGGAAGTTCTCAGCTATTATTTCTTTGAACAAACTCTCTGCTCCTTTTTCTCTTTCTTCTCCTTCTGGAATACCTATTATCCTTATGTTGCTTTTCCTCATTGAGTCTGATATTTCTCGAAGAATTTCTTCATTTCTTTTTAGTCTTAGCTTTCTCTCCTCCTCTATCTGGAGTGCTTCTGCTTGGCTATCCTCAATAGTGCTAATTCGTTCCTCCATATTGTCAGTTCTGCTCTTTAAAGACTCCATTTTTTCCACTATCTCATTCATTTTGTTTTTCATCTCCAATAATTCTGATTGGTTTTTTTTTTTTATGGTTTCAATCTCTTTTGTGACAAAATCCCTGATTTCGTTGATTTGTTTCTGTGTGTTCTCTTGTACTTCGTTGAGTTTGTTTATGATAGCTATTTTGAATTCTCTGTCATTCAGGTTATTGAACTCTGTGCCTTCAGGGTTGGTTTCTGGGTGTTTGTCATTTTCCTTTTGGTCTGTAGTCATAACAAATCGCTGCATGGATCTGACCGCTTTACTTTTTCCTTTCATCTTGAAGTTGGTCCTGCAGTTTCTACCTGCTGCCACTGGATGGAGATCGCCAGCAGTATGCTCTTAGCCTGCTGCAGCTCCCGGAGGGATTATGCTGAAACGCGGAGTGTGGGGGGGGGGGCGGGTTCTCTCTTTCTCCTGCTCAACCCGGGGGTTTCCTTTCTGGCTCTCTTAGGGCCTTTGCTACACCCCCAAAACAGTCTGTCGTCGCTTCCCGGTGGGGATCTCTCAACAGTGTGTGAGAGCACCTGGAGGGCGATAGTTCACCCCCACCCCACCCCACCTCCCCCGCAGTGGGCCACCCCTCCCTCCTCTGTCTGCGAGCCATGCTGTCTGTCTTTGCCGATTGATTGGGGAGGTGGAGTACAACTTCTTACCTCGCCTCACGTCCTTTGGGGCTTCCGCACCTCCGTCGTCCAATGTGTGGCTGCAGAGGTTTCTTAGAAGTCCTTTGTAGTGTTTGATTGAGCTCTGTTGGAATGTGAATGATGTTTTCGTTGTGTCTTGGGGGCAGAGATTCAAAGAGGGAATCTCACTCCACCATGATGCTGACGTCACTCTCTCTCTCTAATCCTTTTTCTTGATATATTCTTTGGTGGCATCAGTTCCACAAACAAGGCTTAGAAAATTTCTGCATGAACAGACCACTTCTCTTCCCCCATTCCTGACCCATACCGCTTCCAAAAATCCCAACTGTGTAGATTATGCGGAGATATCAGCCCTGTCTTCCCCTGTCAGTCCCGCTCTCATCCTTTTTACATTTTGTTTAACACCATTGCCATGAATTTCCTTGTTGACTCCTTGTTAGATTCCTTGGGCTCAGGGCCTCTGGTTGGTCTTTGAGTCCTCTTCAGTATGTGGGTAGGTGGCACAGTGCCTTACACAGAGGAGGCACTCAAGACTGCTCACTAACTCCGACCCCCAGCTCCACATCACAGTGTGTGGTTACTCTTGTCTCTTTGTAGTTAGCTTGTGAACGCAGTGTGAGTAATCTTCATCAAGAGTGAGGACACACACTTGCTGCTACCAGAATTGTCTTTAAAGCCCTTTTTTATCTAGCTAGTTCATTATGACCTCAAACACCAGATAGCTTCTCTGGTGAGAAGCTCTAGTAAAGCACTCAGGCTAATCAATATAAATCATTAATGAGGGTTATAAGGATGACCGTAGACACCAATTTTGAAACCTTTATTATAAAAAAAAATCTGATAAAATGTCACATGATATTCATGTGTGAACTGAAGTTTATATTAGCAAAAAGAAAAAACTTTCTCCCAAATGATAACAATTAGCTTTTAAGTATACAAAGCATCTTACAACAACTTTATGGGGGAAACTTGCTACTGATCCATAAATGAAAAATTCAGTTATCATGAGTTCAAGGAAATGGAAATGTTTTAAGAGTAATATAAAGTTTAAATGAAACTCTTAGGTTCTTTAGAACTTATTTGAATATTTCACAAATTTGTTATGCTAGAGTCCTAACAATAACATAATCTGATTTATTCCCTGAAAAATTAAATTTTCTATTATATCTTTATTAGGAGTCTTTCAAAAGATTTGTACAGTAATGCAATATAAATCATCTAGATTCTTTAAAGACTAGACTGTCCCTCCTTGAAAAAGTAGTCTCTTTAAGTGACTTTAAGCTAATGTATATAATACTGTAGAATTGCTGTACTTCATCTTGATATTAAGTCAGTAATGTTTTTTAGTTCTACAACACTCTCACTTTTTAAGCCTTTAAAAAAATAGTTACAGATCTTTCAAAATGTAATTTTGTTTGTGTATCTTCAGACTCCTCCAGTGCACATTGTTTCCATTTTAAAAATTAACCTTTTTTATAGCTGCAAAAGAAGGAGCTGGTGCTGTCGATGAAGAGGACTTTATTAAAGCATTTGATGATGTACCTGTAGTGCAGGTGAGTGAGGATATTTGAGTTTGATTAAAAACAAGGATAAGCTTACTCTTCAAATTTCATTTTTCAACTATGTGATATGTGAAATTCCTTACTAGGTAAGATAATTTTAATTACAGGAGATCTGAGGTTGCAGACTCGAAAGTATTGGAGCCTTATGTAGCTGAAAGAGCAAAAGCCATAATCTTTTAATAAGATAATCTTTTAATAAGAATTGGAGAGAAACTGTCTGCTCCAGTAACAAGTTTGTGGGTCAGGTCACATAAAAGAGAAAAAAATGAGTGATTAGATGAGAGAACAAAGAAGCATGCTTATTTAGGGGAAAGAAAAATTAATAAGTTTGAATGACTTTGGTGTCTGAAAAGCTTTAAAGAATGGTTTAATAAAAGCTTAGTTTATACCATCTTGATGCTTCACTTAAGTACCTAACACATGCAGCAAAGATTATTTGTAAGAGTTGGGGTACATTCACATATTTTACCTGCTTTGTGCCTCAGTGTCGTCCATTGTTGACTGGGGGCTAATAATACTTTTCCTCATCCTACCTGTCCGTGCTTGGGACTCCTGTAGCACTTAATGTCTGTATGAATCACTTGTTACGTGCTGCTTGGTTGCCATATGTGTACAAGTCAGACTGCAAATATCTTATTAGGCTCAGGTTCATCCTAAAGCCTTTGACCTCCTCAGCATGGCTCATTTCTGATTGATTATTCCTCTACCTGTGTTACAAGTAAAATGTGAGGATAAATGAGAAAGTAGATTGGAAATTGTTTGAAGTTACAGGTGTTGTCAATATACTAAGAGTAATAAATGACTTGTATATCACTGACGGCTTCCCAGCAGGCTTCTTTCTCTTTTGTACATGAAATCATCTGTTAAGGTTATCGTGAAGCTGTGTTTGAGCCAAGGCTATCCATGCAAGGACATCAAATCTAGTGGGTAGATATTCACAAGTGGGAAGAAGCTCATTCTTAGACAAATCTGTCTAGATGTTATCTCACAGGTCCTTCTGAAAAATGAAATGATTTCTGTTACTACACTTACTAAGTGCTCTCGACTTCATATAATTAAGAAATAATCTTTGTGTATTCTGTAAATTTTCTTATGTTGATTGTAAATTAATTTTGCTTACAGATTTATTCCAGCCGAGACCTTGAGGAGTCCATAAACAAGATTAGGGAAATATTATCTGATGACAAGCATGATTGGGAGCAGAGAGTAAATGCTGTAAGCTGTTGACTTCTTGTGATTACATTTTCATTAGATTTATTTAAATATTCTAAATACTTTATTATGAAATTGGAGTATAGCTCTAATGAGTTTCAAATAGTAGACATTTTAAATGTAAATGTTAACACTTCAACTTTTTAGTGGAGGACCTCACTTCTATATCTATTTTTAAAACATGCCAACTTACACCTTTCTGTATACCCTGTACTTTTAACAAAGACCTAACTGTGGATTGTCTGCCTTCACTCTCACTGTAGTAAAGATTGAATTCTCTGATTATTGGCCAGTAAAGCAGCTTTTTAGTGGCATTTTCAGTGTGTGTCCCTCTGTTCCTTTCTTTCTTCATATCACTTGCTAGGAAGTTCTGTCCCTCTATTTTTAAAAGAGGATTAATGAAAATAAGTAGGCCTAATGTTAAAGTGAGGGTGTGTCTTATCTTGGGAAAGCTACTTTACAGGGGTTGGCTGGCAAGGAGAGAGGTGGTAAAATTGCTATTGTGTTCTATTTCAAATTCAGACTAGCCTTTTAGTAGTGGTACAGGGAAGGATACCAAAAAAAGACTGTAGGATTGCTTTTTCCTTTGATTCATTAAATAAATGGCAGTTGGAGTGGAGTGTGGGAGAAGGTCAGCTTAGGGGAGGAGCTTTTTACAAGTTAAAATGAAGGTTTTAGTTATTTTATCATTAGCAAAGAGTCTGTAAATACTATGCTAAATACTGTAAGTATTAGTATTTCTAAGTACTTAGAAATACTAGAGTATTTCTAATAAAAATACATTTTGTAGAATTGTAGTATATTTATCACAGATACTGTATTTTAAAAATTATTTGTTCTTATTTGTGATGCATAGATTTGTTCAGTATATTAGCTAATATTTAATTGGCTGAATTCTTTTTGGAAAATTATTTCTATATCATTTAACTTTGATCTCTCATATTTGATGGCTTCTATTGTTTTGTGTATTCTGTTTTAAGAATTGTTTTGTGTATCTCTTAATTTTCTCTATCCCATTAGCTTAAAAAGATTAGATCATTACTTTTGGCTGGTGCTGCTGAGTATGATAACTTCTTTCAACATTTGCGTCTTTTGGATGGAGCCTTTAAACTATCTGCTAAGGATCTGCGGTCTCAGGTAGTGCGGGAGGCTTGTATCACCTTGGGGTAAGGATTGCAACGCTCCAGATTCTCACACATCATGAAATAGCCTCATCACAGGGCTTCAGAGATGGTTCATTGAATGTGTCCAATGGGTTTCTTTAATGCAACTTCTGAATGGTCCTAAGACCTCGACCAGTTATACTTCTGTTAGTACTTTTACAATATTTCCTGCCCAATTATGTAAAGTGTGACAGATTTTAAGTTTTATTCAGTGACTTAGCTCTGAAGCCTCTATTTTAAACTTGAAGCAGTTATGATTAATAGTACAGAAAATGAAATTTTATAAACTTCCGTTTCTCAGCCTTTTCATTGATTTTGCTTGCTGGATATAACAAGATTGTCAGAATTTTTGCTGGTTTGTTTCTAGAAGAGTACTGTAGCTATAAAGTTAAGATTAAAGGCATGTACTGGGGTAAAATTTTATTGTAGCTAAACCTGTATCAGTGTTGGAAGCCAGGACTTCTGGGTTAGAAAGTGTGTCAGAATATGAAAGCAGCAGCAGCAGCAGTAAGGAGGCGTTGCAGCTGTTTCAAGTTTTGGCTACAGTCCGATATTGAAGCATGAATATTATGCGTTAAAAATAAAAGGGCAAAAGAAAAAAAGGGTGAGCGAGCTTTTTCATATTTATGTTTTATTAGTGTATGATAATTTTTTTTTGCTATTTTAAGACTAATTAGTTGGAAATGATTTATTAAAAAAAAAAGAAACACACTCTTGTGCTAATGGCTATTTGCCAAGTCCTCTACATGCGCATTGGAAATATTTTTAAAGTGTCTTACTTACACCTTTGTCCTTTATCCGTAGATAACTTTAAATTAAGGCTCTCAAATGTTAAGAGGTTTATATGCTTCACTGTTTGCAAGAAATGTAACTACAGTCCAGTATTCATTTCTTGTTGTAGGCATCTGTCATCGGTTCTGGGGAATAAGTTTGACCATGGAGCTGAAGCCATTATGCCAACTATCTTTAATTTAATTCCAAATAGTGCCAAAATTATGGCCACTTCTGGTGTTGTAGCTGTTAGATTAATCATTCGGGTAAGTATGTTTTGGGGCCATACATCGAGTAAGCAAGTGGTAGATTTTGGTGATTAGAGGCATTTTTCGTTAGAGTGATTATATTGGAATCATGTCGTACATACAATATTGGCCATTTTTTCCCCAGTTAATTATAGCATAGAGCCTTTTCCATTCCATAATGTGAATTATGGATATGGTATATAGTTACTGAGGTGTTGATCATTGACTGACTCATTAGTTTTAAATATTTGAACATCTGCATCTGTTTCTTGTTTATACTCTGTTCTTTATGTCTCCAGATATCACTCCTATTCTTTCCTTCTTAATCCATTTTAGATATTTGTACTTGGGGTTTTGTTATTCACCTAAAATTTTAATATAATTAATTGCATATAAGCACAGAAACAAAATACTCTCTTCGGTTAAGTTTGCTAAATAACTTATTTATTTAAATTTAAATAATTATCCAAGTAATTTACATACAAGTTTTCAATAAAGCCTAGTAGTTCACAAAGGCTTAAAATGAAAGTTCTTCATGTTACCTCCTCTCCACCTTCAAATCCCCTTTTCCCAAAGCCAACCCTTGAAACTGGGGCTGAATGATGTTGACTAAGATATATCCAGAATATTCCTGATTATTGCGGGTTACTTTTTATTTTTCATTCTTACTATTTGCACTGTCTACTTCAAATATTAAATCCAAAGCCATTTTTGGACATTTTCTTTGAAACAATATCAAAATGTGTTGGTTTGCTGACCCCTTTTGAACTCACTCAGATCTCTACTGCTCAGATAATTTAGACTTCATGCCAATGATTTGTTTTGATTTTAGACTTAAATATCATCGTGTTATCTGTTTTGGCTTTGTAAACTTTGTCATGGCCTTCAACAATATTCAGTGAAATTCCTTTTCCTTTTTAAACTTAATTCTGAGTATGTGTATGCTTTACATAGGTTAGTAAGGAAGTGCTTGTCTTAGTTTTGTTTTACTTTTGTATTTCCAAGTGTTCACCTGTGTCTTTTGTTCTTCTCCACAGCACACACACATCCCTAGGCTGATACCTGTCATAACAAGCAACTGTACCTCCAAGTCTGTTGCAGTTAGAAGGTAAATTTTTTTAAATAGTTTCCTCATTACTTTTGAATTGTTTAAAAACCAAAACAAATTCTGAATATCCCTCCATGGAAAGAAATTCATGTTTGAAATGTTTAATATTATTTAAGATTGCTGTAATAAATGCCTTTGGATTGAAGCATCATGATCTAAATATTTAGTCCAGAAAGTAAATTTGGACAACCTCTATTATTTTTGTATTTGTGTATGTGTGTGTGTGTGTGTGTGTCTGTGTGTGTGTGTGAGAGAGAGTGAGAGAGGGAATGTATGTGTGTGTATGTGAGTTAATTGATGGGGGGTTTGGAGGTAGAGAGGGAGAGGACCCCCTAGACATTTTTTCCTGAGATAGTCCTTCTGCCTCTATCATTGGTCTACCCCGTTCTCTGAATGAAAGCAGTAACTACACACAAGGAAAAAACATTGTAACAATTAATGGCAGTTATTTAATATTAACATAGAGAGGAGGAGGAGGCTGTTGTTTGCATCTTCTGATAGTGATTTCTGGAATTCTGAATCCCGACCAATCACCTCTTCTGCACAGTTATGGGAAATATACCCAGAAAATACAACCTGGGTAGCTAGGGCTTTGTTCCCAAGTCCCTATGTTGTCTTGTGTCCTGGTGAGCTGGCTTAGGCCACATGTGAGGAGTAAGGGCTCTTCTAGCTGGGGCTGTGATTCTTGACTGTTGAGTCACAGAGTCTTTTGAGAGTCTCTTAAATCTTCCCAGGAAAACGTAAATAAACAGAATAGTTTTGTGTAGATTTTCAGGGGATTCATGGACACCACTGAAGCCTCTCAGTGGACCGTATCAGGAGCTTTACAGGGTAAATTAATGGCAGGCCTGGCAGCAGCCTCTTGGCCCCATTCTTGTAGTTCTATGTCTTTATCCTAGTCCAGTGAGAGGGCCCTTCACTCTAGGGCTTAGAGCCTAGTTTACCTCAGCCGCCTGCCCTTTCCCTCCTTTCCCAGGGTGTCACATTGGTCCTGCCATGTTTCCATGTGTAGGAGACCCTCCTAAGCTTGAGGTGGCCACATATCCATTTTATTAACAGCTAGGTGGAAGGCATGAGGGAGAAAAGAAGGGAAATAATTCAGCTATGTAAGGCCAGGAAGAAAGAAATTTTCTCCTTCCACAGAAAAAGCTTAATTTCTAACTGCGTGGCTCAATTGTGTATCACTGAGGAATGCAATCTGCCCTTGACCCACAGGTCAGCTTCTTGGGATTACAGGGAGCAGCGTCAGCTCCCTCTGGAGACGAGAGTGTAAAATCTGCAAGGTAGAGGGTTGACAGTGAACTTCAGAGCCCAGTGGACTTGCGTTGAAGCGTTACCTCTTCCCACTTACTAATTATTTGACCTGTTAGGAATGAGAGTACCGCTGTACAGAGTTGTTCTGTGGATTCACAGTCATTTAGGTAAAAAGAGTTTGACACTTAGTGAAAGCTTAATAAATGGTAACCATTATTAGAATTTGTTGCTGCTGCTATTATTATCGTCACAATTTTTTTAGGTTCCCACGAGAAATTCAGAATGTGTTTTTCCTTTGTGTAAAGCAGAGTTCCTCCAATGAAGTTACACAGGTCATTGTCGTGGGACATTACAGGATATTTAGTGTTTTAGTCAGCTTGGGCTGCCAGAACAAAATACCATACACTGGGTAGCTTAAACAACAGAAATTCATTTTCTCACAGTTCTAGAGTCTGGAAGTCTGAGATCAGGGTGCCAGCATGGTTGGGTTCTAATGAGGGTGGCTTGCAGATGGTTGCCTTCTTGCTGTGTCTTCACATGGCAGAGAGAGCAAGCTCTCTGGTGTTTCTTCTTAGAAGGGCACTAATCCTATTATGAGAGCCCCACTCTCATGACCTCATGTGAACCTAATTACCTCCTGAAGGCCCCATCTCCAAATACCATCATATTGGGGGTTAGGGCTTCAACATATGAATTTTGAGGCAATGCAATTCAGTCCATAGTATTTAACAGTTCTGGCCTCTGGCACTAAATATGAGTAGCAACCTATAATCGCTGTGACAATAGAAATGCCATCCCCTTCACCAATTTCTGAACCACACACTCAGATTACCCCTCATATTTAGTTAGAGTGAATATCAGTCAGAACCATGTGTCTTAATGCTGAAAGAGTAATAGGGACCATCTGGCCCAGAGCCTCTGCCTTCAGGAAGATAAAGAGAACCAAAGAGGGCAGTGTAACCAAGGAAGTGCACTTTTGTTTTTTTTTTTTGTTTTTTGGGTTTTTTTTTGAGGAAGATTGGCTCTGTGGTAACATCTGTTGCCAGTCTTCCTCTTTTTTCTCCCCAAAGCCCCAGTGCATAGTTGTGTATCATAATTGTAGAGTTGTAGCTCTTCTACATGGGATGCTACCTCAGCATGGCTTGATGAGCAGTGAGTAGGTCCGCACCCAGGATCTGAACCTGTGAACCCTGGGCCATTGAAGTGGAATGCATGAACTTAACTGCTACGCCACCAGGCCACCCCTTGCACTTTTGTTATATAATCAGCCTGTACCTAGCTTTGCTTTGTAGAATTTGCAAGAGATGGATTGCACAATCTCCCTGCCTGTAAGAAGTTTACAATTTAGTTGGGGAGATTAAAAACAATAATGCAAAGCAATATAAGAGTGAGTTACTACATGTATTGTGGATTTAGGAATTCATAGAGGGCAGTGATTAAAGCCAGCTCATATTTTCCCAAGAAGCTTCATAAACAAGTTGAAAATTGAACTGCTTTTTGGATGATGAGTAGGAGTAGGTGAAGAAAAGATACAAGAGAAATCTAGACCAGGAGATGACATTGGGAAAGAGTAGAGGTAGAATAAACATGGCCTAGGTTGGTGCAGAGTGGAGAAAGAGACAGTGAAGAAGGATGTGAGTGTAGGTCAGTGTCTTTCCTTGAAGAAAGTTTGCTTTACAACTGCCCATGCTGCACTGTTGCCAGCCCGAGGACTGAGTTGAATAGTTCTCCTGTGTGCTCCTGGCACACAGTGACTGTTTTTTGTCTATCTGGGTTGCTGGATTGTGTCTTGGTTACCAATGTATCTCTGGCATCTAGCATTGGGTAAGAATTTATTAAAGATTTATTGAGTGAGTAATGGTATGGATTATGGGGTTTTGAATTGGGAGGATCATGGGAAAGAAAGTCTGGTCATTAGAGAACGATTATATTCTGATTTGTTTCCTTGGATTCCTAAGACTATTAAGATTTACTCCTACAAAGATAGATATCCTGGACTTCAGAAAAAGGAAGTTATAAAGAGGTAAGCTCCAAAGTGGTGATGTAATCCAAAGGAAATGAGACCGGAATTGTTTTTGTGCACAAATCAGGCCAAGAACGATGACAAAAGTGAAAAGGCTTGAAAAGAAAGGATGTTGAAAGATTGAAGAGAGAAAAATAGCTGAGTAGCTAGAGGAAACTTATTTGAAGCACTACCTAGGACCTTCTTAGCAGGAAAACTTGGCAAGCACCGTTTTTCAGGGTACTTTTTACTGTTTTGTACAAGGCATTCTGTAAAATTAGTGTAGTAGGCCAGTTCCCTGATTCAGTAACTACATTGATCTTTTGCGCATGTGTACATCCTGTATTAATGTATTTATTATTTGGGGGAGTATAAAAAACAATCGACAATGACGTGACCTCTCAGTAATGTTGCCATGAAGCTCAAGTTTCTGATTTGTTTTTGGTTTTTTTTTTTTTTTTTTTTTTGGTGAGGAAGACCAGGCCTGAGCTAACATCCGTTGCTTATCCTCCTCTTTTTGCTGAGGAAGACTGGCTCTGGGCTAACATCCGTGCCCATCTTCCTCTAGTTTATATGGGACGCCGCCACGGCATGGCTGATAGGCAGTGCGTCGGCGGGCGCGGGGATCCGAACCAGCGAACCCCGGGCTGCCAAGCGCGGACTAAACCGCTGCGCCACCGGGCTGGCCCCTCAAGTTTCTGATTTGAAGGGAACTCTTGTATCCTGTGTCTGTATCTCTGTGATTTTTCTTTTTGACCACCATAGATGTTTAATTATTTGCATTTGCTTTGGTTTTCAGTCAATTTTGATTCCATGTTTATGTTCCATTTTTTGAATCATAAAAATTAGAAGAAATATGCCAAGTATAAAAAGTAGTGTTGGGTCACTGAAGAAGAAAAATGCTCTTATTGTTACTAACATACAAATTAGTAAGTTACATGTTTTTTTCTTTACAATTTTCAGGCGCTGCTTTGAATTTTTAGATTTACTTTTACAAGAATGGCAGACACATTCACTGGAACGGTGAGCGTCTGGTTTGCTCTTTTGTCCTCTGAATTGAATCTTGAGATTTAATGCCTCAGTGAGTGGTCCAACCCACTTTTTATAAGAAATCCAAACATTTGTTTGCGTGACTACTTGTGTTATTTCTACTGATGCGAGGCACAGAATATTGGCAGAAGCTTTTAGTGAATTTCATTGAGTGAAATGTTAGTGCGCCCAGAGATGTGGACAGATGTGCACTATGAGAACTACAGAGCCAGGATTTACTCTAGTGACTCTGATCCTGCTGCGCGCTCCTATCAGTTCTAGTGAGGTCAGTGTTTAAAGTTGCTCTTAGTAGACAAGGTGTAACTCTTACCTCCTTAAAGGAATTTCACTCATTTAAGTTTCCCTTTTGACCCCTCTGTATCAGAAAGTCAGCAGTTTTCTCTTTATTCAGGTTGGTGTAGGGTAAGTTTCACATCATTTTTATAAAAAGTAGAATTATGGTAGAATTCTTAAAGAAGCATGTCTCTTTATTTTGAGATTCATTCTTCACCATTTTTAGTTCCTATTAATTGTAGGGGCCTGTTACTCTTTCTGAGTTTGGAGATGATAGATGATGATGTTGTGCCACTCAGTTTTTAATGGTATATCGTATAGTTTGTGAAGAACTTTACAGCATATTAAATGTTTTATTAGTAGTGGAATTTTAATAAATTGAATACTCCTGGGAGTCCCATTCCATATGCAGTGGTCAGAGATGAAACAAAGCCAAGCCTCCCAGAGGTGAAATTTCATCAGAAAATACTTGAATCTAGAAGACAGTGACACATTTTTTAAAATACTTTCTTGTTCTTTAGCCTCTTAGGTATTATGTCTTCTTTATTTGGTGATAGTTTTAGAATTAGAGGTGGAAAGTGGAATGAGGGATTTGATGTGGGGACAGATGAATAGAACAGAAAAGCATGAAGAACCCAGATGTAGTCTTGTGTATTCATTCACCTCCTAGTTCAGTGTCTGCCACTTAGCCAGGTGCTCACTAAATATTTAAGTGAATCAAGTGATAAGGCAAAGATTTGGAATGGGCCAGTAGAATTGGTAACTAGTCTTTGTTCTATGAAATTATTCATTCCAGTCATTTCCCTTTTCTTAAAACTTAGTTAAATATTCAATGAGACAGTTTGATGATTTCTTCCCAGCTAGGATGGGACATAACTTAAGAGAATACCTATTTATAAAATGGCTACATCATTTTATAAAATTGTTCCTGTTACGTAGTGGAACTTGAAAAAACATTCTGCTTAATTATAGCAATGTGATGTAGATAAGTTTCTTCAGTATTAAGATTCTTATTATTTCATTATAATTTCCAAAGAAACTAGTTCTGACCATGGAAAAATAGGATTTTTTGTTTGGGTTCATAAAAGATTGAGCTAAATAAGTATGGCCTGAAAAAAATCAGCTGTTATTAAAAAATATCTCAGAAGAGAGTAGGGTTGTCGGGTACTTAGGTGGGGTAGGGTACTGGGACAGGATTAGAAGTGAGAAGACCTGCAGGTGCTCTGATTTCCTAAGCTGCATGTTAGTTGACTCACTTGGCACAAAGGCTCTAAGTTCCACATTGACATTTCGAAGTTATTTCTCATACCTGTTTTCATCTACATAAAACCATATATTACTGATTGTTACTGCTTTCTTTTCTAAATGTCTAGACACATATCAGTATTAGCTGAAACAATAAAGAAGGGAATCCATGATGCCGATTCTGAAGCAAGGATAGAAGCCAGAAAGTAAGTGTTTGTTGTATACCACTGTTTTTATTCACTACTTTTGTATTTCAGATGCACTGTCTACATTGCCTTATTAAAAACTCATTAAGTTACATGAACATATTTCATTAATCACTACTTTTAAACATGACCCCGAAAGGCCATTTTGAAATACTTCTCCAGTTTTTTGTTAGGAGGTTTTTCAGTGAAAAACTGATATTATTCAAATATAAACAGGACTGAGGTAGACACCAGAATGTTCATTTTTAAACTGATGAGAAATTATGACATGCATCAGAAAAGTACTTGTATGCGTGTTCAGTGTATTCCTTACTTGTTAAGCTCTCGTACAAGCCAAGTCCTGATCTAAATTGACTTTTTGATTTACTGTGAAAGAGCACAATCACTGTGATTCTTTCCTGTGCTCACACCTGTGCAGGCTTCAGGTGGCCACTTGGGAAGTGTGAGTCATAGTGAGGGATGTGGATGGATCTGATGCTCGGCAGTATCACAGTGGTCGCTCGCTGTTACAGCCCTCGTTTGAAGCAGTTGTGCCATTAGGACTGGTCATGCCCCAGTCATGTGGCTATGGCTGCCTGTATTCAGTACCTCCCTTGGAATAATTTTGCCACGGTGGCCATAAATACCAGATGTTTGATGCTATGACTTACTCTCTTGGGCAACGCATAGAAAGTACTGCCAGTTTTGCACCTGTGGTGGTTTTTTTTCTATGGTTTCATAGTTGACCAACTCTTCTAATTGACACAAGTTAAAATCTATTCTACTACTTGGAAGATTGTTTTACTTGGCTGCATTAATATATCCTGATCAAGTCCTTGTTGTTCTTTGACTGCTCTCCATTAAATTATATTTCCCTGGTTTCTGAGTTTCCTGGAGGACTTCGCTATAACACTGAAGTGCTAACCAGAGTCTCATCTTGGTTAGTTCCTACCAAAATAAACAACATAATTAATAGTTGCTAAAAAGTATTGGGAATGGATTTCTTAATGATCTTCTTATGGTGTTTTTATCCTTGTATTGTTTTCTCCCCCTCCCCCAATTTTGTCTAGCTCTTTAGTCACAATGCAACACAAATTTCCAGTAGCTTGGAACATCTTTCCATTCTCCTTTGAACACGTCATCTAAGGCAATTTCACATACTTCTAATCAATAAGTGTAAATTGCGTTCATAAAAGCTACCATTAATGAGTCTCTCCTGTGTTCTCCGTATAGTTCTAGATGTTTTTGCTCCATCTTGCCTAAGACTCCCCAGTCTTGTAGGCTAGGCCCTTTCATTTCCATTTTATAAATGAGGCTGAGGTTCAGAGAAGTCGAGTAACTCGCCCAGTGTCAGAGAGCCAGTGAATTGTGAGGTTGGGACTCCTCCCAGGCCTCCTTTGCTCGCTCTCTCTTCCTTATACCATGCTGCTGCTAGCAGGAGGTAAACTGAGGACTCCACTCCTTGAAGAGGTTATGTGGTGTCCTCCAGAGCTCAGTGAAATATCTGTTATGACCCACTGACCATAACAGGAAGCTGTGTGTCCCCTAGGTGTTACTGGGGTTTCCACAGTCACTTCAGCAGAGAAGCCGAGCACTTATACCACACCTTGGAGTCCTCCTACCAGAAAGCCCTGCAGTCCCATTTGAAGAACTCGGACAGCATCGTGTCCCTGCCACAATCTGATCGCTCGTCTTCTAGCTCTCAAGAGAGTCTGAAGTAAGGAATTCAGCTGTGCTTTTTGTTAATGTTGAGATTTTATATTAAAAAATTTGCTGCACAAGAACACAAATTCTAGCTGTATTTTTTACATATATATTCCTGTTACAATTCCCCCGTATTTAAGATGGATTCTGGTACTAGGTAAGACATTATGGGGAATGGTAAGAAATAGGTGGTGTTGGTCTCTGCCATAAGTAGTTGTTAGATAAATTTATATAGCAGTCCCAGCATATGGTTTTGGAGTAACACACGTAACGTTTTCATAGACAATGTAAGTGTTAACCTGGAGACACGTTTGGAAATGGAGGGCATTCCAAACCTGGGACTTCATGTGTTATCATCTTCACTCTGTATTTCTAATTTCTGTCTCGAGTTATGACTTCTCTGTGTACGTTTAGAAGATAGTCCAAAATATGATGCTGGAGCTTTGTTTGAAATTGGGGGTTTATAAGATTGTGGTCTGAATCATCTGAATAATTCTGAAAACTCTGAAATGATTCTTAGCATAATCTCCTGTTGTGAACTGTACTTGCATTAATGCAAATAAAGTGCAAATTTGATGATAAACAGATGTATACCTTTATTTGCAGTCGGCCGCTCTCTGCCAAAAGAAGTCCTACTGGAAGCACCACCTCTAGAGGTAAGACTAGCAGCTGTGGAGAAGGCAGCCCAGGGGAGGCCTCTCTTTCTTAACGTCAGGTGGGCTGTTCTGCTCCCAGAGGCTGCTCAGTTGCTGGGAGCCAGCGCCTTCCTCTCAGGTCCCTCTCAGGTTTGCAGAGTGTGCTGCTCTGCTCTGTGCTCCTACTGTCCCCAGCAGAGCTCTGCTTTCCCAGGGGCCCATTGCTGTGAGGAAGACATTGTCAGAATGACTTCAACAGGCTGAAATTGAGCTCTATGACCTTTCCTCACCCACCTCCATCCAGCGTGTGGATGCTGCCACAAGTAGTGCTGCTCCTTTGCCCTGATCACTTGATAAGAGAGTGAGGATGACTTGTGATGCTTTGAGCAGCAGCAGCAGCAGCTTGGTGGCTATTAGAGGTGGGAGGGGGAAGGCACCTGGGTAAGAGCACACATTTGTGCCACATCGTGAGGAAACTGGCCAGGCATGAACAGTTTTTATCATTTCATTTCTGATATTAATCAGAAATCTGGTCCATTTCTTGGAGTTTATAGTCTTTGATTACAAGAGAATAAATGTAATAGGGGTGTATAGTTGTGGTCACTCTTCATTTCCTTCAGCATTGGCTGAACTCTGTCTTCAGTGACCAGGAGAAAGTGTTGGTCAGTGCCTCTGTGCTTCCATATTTGTTAAAACTTGGTATTTGTTTTCAAGAAAAGCAAATCAAGTTTTCACAATATATGTTTAAAATTTGAGTGTAGTCCTTACTAACGTTTCCTCCTTCACCACTAAAGCTTCTACAGTTAGTACCAAGTCTGTGTCAACGACTGGATCCCTGCAGCGCTCTCGGAGTGATATTGACGTGAATGCGGCCGCCAGTGCCAAATCCAAAGTCTCTGCGGCCTCGGGCACCGCGCCTTTCAGCTCTGCCGCAGCCTTGCCTCCGGGGTCGTACGCGTCCTTAGGTAACCAGACCCCCCACCTTTCTCCCTGTTCTGCTGTTCAAGAGGCCAGTTACCTCTGCTCAAATTTATTTATGTAGCAAATTACCAAAAACCATAATTGAGGAAATTCTCACTGTTGCAGGGCTAATATTTAAGTATAAGTAACTCTGTGCACTTATTGCTGGTTAACAGCCACTGTTTGTTGAGTGTTCCCTTTCTCTGGAGCATCATCCTTTTTAGTGACAAGTAAGTACACTGGTGCTCGCATGGTGTGTGGCACTGAGCACGTCCTTCGTTCAGCCTCACTTCCCTCTTCATGGCAGCCCAGCCAGCACCTAAGCCACCTCCCATATTGCCGAAGCTGGGTTTTCTCCCATCCTGACGTTGGTGGGAGCAGAGCCAGAAGTGTTTAGTGGGGGATTCACCAAAGATAGTCATTGTAGATCTTTCCTAATTTGAGAATGTACCCAGAGTGGGGGAGCTGGGAGGGCCGGTGGGGGGACGACAACAAGGAGGACCTCTAGAGGATGTGGTAGACTTGTTCACCAGCATAACCATATTGTACAACAGAGAGTTGTCCTTCTATGTGTCACCTTGAGAGGAGCATGCACTTACTCTAACGATAGCCCAAAAGGTTAAAAAAAAATTATTTTCAAAAGAACTAGTATCTGACAGAGTGGTAAGTCAATTTCTCAGTTTTTCAGCAGACACTTAACACCTACGAATGTAAGGCTGATAGTTTATTTCATTTTATTTTTGTTAAGAGCAAAGTCGTTCCAAGCCAAAATCTGAGGACTTAGCTGGATTGGTTTTATTTTGGATTTTATAGAAATGGATACAATTTAAACTTCATGAAACACTGAGACTGAATTACTTATGTGGTTTACAAACTAATTCCAAAGTCAGTTCTAAAACTAATGTTCTAAAAATGTTTTGAGCTTGGAAGCACAGTGAGAGAATACCAAGAGAAGATTACTGTGCCTGCCGTTTACTAGCTTTGTAACTTTGAGCAGGCCACGTAATTTTTGAGTCTGTTTTCTCCAGTCATAAATTAGTTGTAATAATAGCCACCTGACTTGGGTATATGATAGTGATAAATGGAATTATATAGAAGTCCTTCATAAACTATTATTCTATACAGTGAAAGAAACTGGGATGGTGATAGGAACATTATTAATTTGGAAGGCCTCTGTTCTGGAATGTTTGTTAAATCAGTCTTGTTTTCTCTGTGATGAAATACATCATACATAGATAAATTTTGTTTGAGAAGAAACCCAATAAGAGCTCTCCTTTCCTACCTTTCTGGTGTTAACTATTGTATCATTACATAGGAGTGATTATGATATTATGTTGATATGTAACCATTCAGCAAAGGAGAGATCAGAACTCCTCTCTCCTATGGTGAAGTACTTCTGTTATTTTAGTTCAATTTTTAAGTACTTACCTGTGTTTCAATACATTTGATCCACCTTGAGTATTTGTAATTAGTATTTGTTTCATTGCTTAAAACCTGGAGTGAAAACCAGCTTTAGAGTACACAGTAGTCTTTGTTTCTCTGTACATATTTGGAATATTTTAATATGGACCATCAGTGCTAGTAGAAGCACTCAGGTCTTTTGGTCTGATGATATGGAACTCACCTTTTAGAAGCACTGGTGATAAATTTTCAGCCTGGTGTTACTTCTTTAAACAAGAAGACTGGAGTATTCCCATTCTCTTACCATTTCCTGAGAACCCTACCTCTACTTTCCTTATGTCCAAAACAACAAAAAGCAAAAAGCTTCCTAAAATAGAACATAATCCTACTGAGAAGTTGTTACAGTTACTACTTAGGTTGACACATTACATCTGTGCAGAAGTGTAGCATTAAAGCTGACCATCCTTTTCCAAACTTCTAGAGTCCAGATACCTGAGGGAAGATGTGGAGTCCATAGGCCTTGATGCAGGTACCATGCTGTACAGCTTTGCTGCTCGACGTGTAGTTGGGATAGGCATCGCTACAGCCAGCCTCTCGGAGCTTCTTACTTGCCTCTGCCCTTTGGGTGACTCTTTAGTATTTTAGTTTTTCCCTCCCATTCTGCTAGTACTTTGTTCCCAGAAAACAGAACTCTGAAGAGGATGAGAGTTGGCTCAGGCAACCACCACCACCACTCTATCACCTGAGGCACTACCCTGGGTTGCCCTTTTTTGTTTTGTTTTCCAGAGGCAAAAGCACATTGTATCAAGCTGATTTCAACATACTGCGCACTGATTTGCTTCAGACTCTGCTTTGCTGTTGAACCTGTTTCCTTTTAATTTTATTTTAAATTGTACTTTTGCTTTTTTAGTAGCTAATAACATTCTGCTTTTTAATTTTCTTAATGTTACTAACTGTTCCCTGTTATCCCTTCCCTTGTTTTTTAATTTGCTTAAAGATGGTACTGCCACTAAAGCGGAGGGTAAGCGGTGTGTTTCTGTGATGGAGTGTGTCTCACTTTCACTGGTCCTCTGTTCTCACCGAGTGTTGCCTGGTGCCCACTTGTCCTCACCGAGGTCCCTGCATGAGACATTGCATGCTGTTCCCTCCACTCTTCTTCATTCTGTTTCCACTGGGTTTTTGCCCCACCTCTACCTGAATTCTCCTCTCCCTTCTTGTTCAGTCGTTGTTCTTGTGAATTTTGGCCCTTCAGTGTGCTGTCTGTATGTGGTGTTTAATGCTGAGCCCACACTGGGGAGGAGCATCAACGTGATCTTGTGTGCTAGTCTTCACGGGCTGCTTGTCTCAGATTGTATTACTCCTGAAGCACCACCTTAGCTTTTGTTTCCTTCTTTTAACTTTTGTGCTTTTGTGGGCCTCTCAGGATTTGCCTTTGCTGTTTTGAAAATAAGTTTCAGTGTCATTTATTCAGGTTAAAGGCTGGGGAAGGTTTTCTACCAGGTAATTTATAGAAATTTTTAAAACTACTTTTCTCTCCCCTAATATGATACCATTTTTATTTGTGTCACTGATACATACCCCATTCATTCATTTACTCTCATTCATCCACTCGTCAACCATGTATTGAATGCCTTCTATGTGCCGTGTTCTATACTACACACAAGGATACAGCATGGTAAAAGAAATACACATCCAAATCCACTTTGTTTTCTTTTTATGCCATTCTCAAGAAGCTCTTCCTGATTTTGCATTGTCTTTTGAATTTTAGACGTAGCTAGTCCAGTCTGCACAGATCTTTGATTAGCACATACTAGACAAGATCATCCCTTTGCAAAGTCTCTAGATAGAGAGCATGATAATGCTTCCAATAATTGAAATTTAGAGGAACCTCGGTTGCTTAAGATAATGGCTTAGACCCCCCAACCCTCAGGGTAATGATCTAACAGTTAGGAACTGCTAGTTTACTTTCATATTTTTAGCCACTCCAGTCCCCACTGCAGGGGGGACTGGGTTTTATCTTAATATGTGTAGTTCACAATACTTTCAATCCATATGTTGCTTCCTAAGGAACTCATAAAGGAAAAATTAGGAATGGAATTTTTTTTTTTAAGATGAATGTAGTCCCAAGATCAGTGTTCTTCAAACTTATCTCATCATAAAAATTACCTGGATGCTTACTAAAAGAACAGAGTCCTAGGTCATTCCCCGTGAAAGTTCTGATTAAGTTTGGAAGGAGCAAGGGAATCTGAATTTTCAACAAGCCCAACTGGTGATTCTTGAAGTTGGACAAGTTTGTGAAATGAAGTTTTCAAAATGAAAAACGGACAAGAAACCTATGTCATGATGAGGACCTCATTTGTGATAGTAGAAGACTCAGCCTGGGTGTGATTTTCTTCATTTTTTAGCTGTTATGAGTAATTTTATATTTCTCCTTCCCAAAGAAACGATCCTAAGTATCTCCTCAGCCTAGATGGAAGAGAAGTAGGGGGTGGAATATAATAATGTAGATGTAATGGGAAGTGAAGACATTACATGGGAAATTATATTTTTTTCCAGAATGCCCTGATTTTGTATGCCTATATAACAGAATTGAAATCAGCCTATTATTCTACCCAGCACTAGGAATTTTTAACTTTTTTTCCCCTTGATCAGTTTTCTTTTTACCAGTTCAGAACAAGATCAGAAGATTGCCTAGTCAGTTATTGTGCAAGAGACTAAGAAGTCTCTTTCTGGTTCTCCTTCTGGTAGGAGAATGCTATGTGCCCTTGATTGTGTAGAGTTCAGAATCAGACAGAAGAGAGCCTTATCGAGAGATGCACAGTGAGCTTTGGTCTCTGTCCCTGGGCTGTTGCAGGACTGGACAGTCAGAGCCTCGAGCCTTGCGTGATGAGAGGGAAAGGAGAGGCGGCCCTGGTTGACCTGTGAACTTGAGCACTTCTAGGCTGTCGTTTCTCTGTTTCCGCAGTGAAACTTAGCAGTGATGCTTAGAAAAGCCACGGATGGTTATTAGAAAAAGGCAGCAGCAAATATTACTTGGCATCATGTCCTGTGTTTCCGATCTGAATTTTTGGAATCATCATTTAAAAAATTTGTTAGTAAGTCTATTAAATATTTTACTATCTAGCTCCTGAGACAAGAAGAGATCGGTACTTTCATCATTAGGAGGCAAAGACATAATTTTGAATCATAGTTGGATGTTCTAAATGCAAAATTCGGACAGTACCTTTGAATTCTGGCTACTTCATTATTATGGTAATTGAGAAAAATATATGTTCTTTGGGAGTTATCATATACATCAAGTCACCCTTCTAACATTTATGACTAATCAGAAAAATATTTTTTGTGAAGAACCAAAAGCTCAAGTTTTGGGCAAAAGTTTATTTCCAGGTTATCTTTCAGTGTGTTATGTTCAGTAATTTTTGGAGTTTGGAAGAAGGAAGCGTTTGTGTTGTCTGTTATGCTGCTCATGAGAAAGTTTATGATTAGATCTTGAAGTTGTGTGGCAAATGAATACTCTCATCTAATACTTTTTTTTTAGCTACTATGTTTAGGAAATGCATTATTCATATTTTTTCCTGAAATAATTTTAAATGAAGTGTTAACGATGTTTGAATGACCTCTGGGTACTGACAGCTTATTGATAGTTTCAGAGAATAGATAATCGTATGTTGTTAAAAGACATGTTTAACTATTGGTGATTTTAAGATTACAAAATAAAAACTATGTAGCTTTGTCTGCTCTTCAGGAAAAGGAACTTAGATTTTAGTTCAGTTTTCCTGGAAATAAAACATTTAGTAATGCTTTATATTTATCCATGCACTCTGAATTTTAAGTAATTATCTTTTTTACACAGTGAAAAATATGTATGTCTGTATGTAGAAGTAAAAGAGTGTTAAACTTCTTTTACTATTGTTTTTAAAAAATGAGAGGAAAGTTACTTTTGGAGGAGGAATGCTTGCAGGTAGCAAGATTTATAAGTGATCAACTTCCCAAATTTTGATTCTATCAAAAATGCCATGTATGATTAGAGGTTGGTTTAATTGTGCCCCCTAGCGGTAAGTCCTAAAATAGATATGTATGCCAAAATGTCCCAATATGATGAGAGTTGAGATTTACCTGGGAGACCTTTTAATTTTTATAACCTCTAAATTGAGAATTGGCTGAAATTTTGAAACATATGGGGGCCAAAAAACCCTAGTTATATGAGGCTATTAAGTGATTTTTTAAATTGTGTTAGGCTAAACTGAATATAGGAAAAACCATGCCTGCAGGTTAAGCCAGGTGTACAGGTTTAATTCCCCGTTTTGAGGGCTTTTCTAGAAGAATGGCAGTGCGGTTGAAAAAAAATTCATCAGCAGCACTCTTAGAAAGCCACGAAATATGGATATTCTTTCTTTATTCCATGAAAGTTAAGGGCTGCACTCCTCTTACAACTCTTTGTTTTCCTCTGGGTCTGCTTTTCTTTGGGTAGACTTGTTTGTTTGTTGATGCATCTCTTGTTCCTCCCCCCAGAATTTTTTTTTTCTGTTGTAAAGTTCTCTAATATATCTTATTTCTATTTCTCTTACTTATGCTATTTTCTTTTTCTTTCACATCTGTCTTCTTACTTTCTGTCTCTGTCATAAAACAATATGAGTGAAACTGAATGTCATTAACAGATCATAATATAGAACTGAAGTATATTTTTACTATTTGTTGCATTTATCAAGTAGACTTTGTTTTTCCTAAAGGTCATGGAGTATTTTATATCATCTCTTTAAAACATATACAGCACTTAACAGTAATATTGCCAGATTAGTAGAATGAGAAAAAACAAAATCTCTCCCTATAAAAGAAATGGAGGCCCTTTAAACTCCCCAAAACTGATTTTAAGGGTGCCCTGAGGGCTTAGTTACTAATGTGAGTCTTTAGGGCAGACAGAAGAGAAGTCCTTGAGCTCACCCAGGTGAGAGGTAAGAGCGGGTATTAAGCCAGCTTTGTCAAGGTGCTAGATATATCCATGAAAAGGGGGACTAGCAAAATACTGTCTCCAAATTGACATGATACCTCTCTTGACTTTGTCCTGGGCAGAGGAAAAAGCCAGTCTTCCCTAATTTGTAACTAAGCTCTCTTCTCACACTAGTTGTGGTTTCAGTTTTCGTTGTCTAGGGTATCTGGGAAACCCAAAGCTGGTGAATTAAAGTGGTCTGTGTTTGTAGCCCCTGAGGATGCCTGACAGGAACAAACGTTGAACTTCTACAGAGGAAGCCACTCTCAAATCTGGTTCCTCAGAGTTCCCACAGATTCAAATATGCCAAATATAAGCTCATAGTCCAAAGTTACATGTATAGTGAGTGAGAAGCAGCAGAGAAAAAGAAAAAAATTATAATCAATCCTTCAAGGCTTAAGGATCTTTTATATAATATAAAATAATGATATTTAAATGTTTAAAAGAAATAAGAAACTTGCATCTTTAGCAATATGTAGAATTTAGTAGTCTGAGTGATCCTCACAGTTGAGAATTCATCACTGATCTGAATAAAAGCAGTGAACCAACACATCTCCACACCTAAGCAAAAGCAGGGACCCTAGTGGGTGAGGGCCACAGTGGGCTTGCACTCTGAGGTTTTTGGCTGAATCCTGGAGGGCTTGGGCATTTGTTGTGATGAGTACATAGGACCTGGAGGACAGGAAGTAAACCAGAACCCTCCCAAGACCTACATCATCACTGGTGGACAAGAGGTTAACTCCTAAACTGAAGAGGACAAGGGGGAATTTTGCTCATCTTAACCTTGATACTGGGTGAAGGGGGAAAGTAATGTCCCCTGAGAATTTGCAACCATAAGTTGGGCCTTTATGCAGGATTTTGGTCAGAATTTACACTGCCTTTGTGATCTGAAAAACCCAAACAGATAAATTGTTTTAAAGTGGCTGTGGGATTGCTTGTGTCCACAGGACACTAGCAGAAGCAAACAGAGATCCTCATTGGAAGAATTCAGCTTCAATCTAGATCTTAAAGAATTCTCATAAAGTTCAAAGAAAAGTAATTATTTGTCTTAATATTTAAACAAATAAAAAGAAATTCTGGAAGGACAAGCAGGGAAGTAAGAGACCATATACAATGACCACATGGGGCTGGCCTGGTGATACAGTGGTTAAGTTCACGTGTTCCACTTTGGTGGCCCGGGGTTCGCTGGTTTGGATCCTGGGTGCGGACCCACTCACCTCTCATCAAGCCATGCTGAGGCGGTGTCCCATATAGTAGAACTATAGCTCTACAACTGTGATACACAACTATGTACTGGGGCTTTGGGGAGAAACAAGAAAAAGAGGAGATTGGCAACAGATGTTAACACAGAGCCAATCTCCCTCAAAAAAAAAAAAAAAAAAGAATGACCAGGCAGGCTTTGAAAAACAACAAATGGATCTTCTAGAAATGAAACTGTAATAAATTATTAAGATTAAAAACTCAGTGGGTAAATTGAACAGCAGAATCAACGTAGCTGATGCGAGAAGTCATGAACTTAAGATAGGAAAAAATTGTCCAGAGTATAGTGCAGAAGGATAGAGTTGGAAAATATGATAGAGATGTTAAATTATATGGAAGATAGTGAAGAAATTTAACGTTTCTAATTGGATTTTAAGAAGAAGAGAGAATGGGGCACAGACAATATTTGAGGAGGTAATGGTTGGGAATTCTCCAGAACTGATGAAAGACACTAAACCACAGATTCAAAAAACCTGGTAAGTCCCAAGCAATACAGAAAGAAATCCACAGTTAAACACATCATAGTGAAATTGCAGAACACCAGAGATTAAAAAAGAGGATATTAGAAGCAGCCAGCGGGAAAAAGAGACTACCCACAAAGGAAAGCCAGAGTTTAAATGCAAATAAAACTGGGGAAATCTGAATAAGATTGATGGAGCATCTCAGTGTCCACATCCTGTTTGTGATTTTGTAGTATCGTTTTGTAGGATGTTACCATTGAGAGAAACTGGGTAGAGAGCACACAGTATCTCTGTTATATCTTACAGTTGCATCTGAATCTACAATTATCTCAAAATAAAAAGTTAATTGTAAGAAAGGAGAGCCTTAAAACTACTCCATCTCACCAAAAGTATGATTTAATAGAAATTGTGGGGGTTTTTTGTGTGTATGTGAGGAAGATTGGCCCTGAGCTAACATCTTTTGCCAATCTTCCTCTTTCTCCTTGAGGAAGATTGTCCTTGAGCTAACATCTGTGCCAATCCTCCTCCATTTTTGTATGTGGGATGCTGCCACAGCATGGCTTGCTCAGCAGTGTGTAGGTCTGTGCCCGGGATCCAAACCCTCTAACCCGGGGCTGCCAAAACAGAGTGCGCAAACTCAACCACTACACCACCAGGCCAGCCCTTAGGAGTTACATTTTTAATAACATTTACATTTAATTTAATAAAAAAAAACAATAACATTTAATAACATAACAATCTATAGGACTCTTACTTTAAAGATAGTAAGAATATCTTTAAAAAATTAGGACAAAAGAAGGAAATGAAGGGAGAGTAAAAGGAAAATGAGAAATCAAGACAAAGAAAAGGCATGCATATAAGATGGTAAAAATAAGCTCAAATGAGCTAAACTTTCCAGTTAAAATAGATTGTTAGACTTGATTGTTTTTAAAGATCTAGCTATGTGATATTTAAAGGGACAAATCTAAAATACAAGGCTATAGATACAGTAAAAGACAAAGCATGAGAAATATATAGTAAAAGAAAGCTGTTGAAGATTTATTAATAATAGACAAATAAGGCAAAAAGCCTTACTAGAGATAAAGAAGATTGCTATATGATAAAGAATTCAATAAGTCACAAAGGTGTAATATTCCTAAATTTTTATGGGCCTAATAAAAATAGCCTCAAAATATATTAAAAAGCATTTGCAAATTCACCTTTATAGTGGGCAATATATAAAAATATAAATTTCTGAATAGGTGATACATTCATATAGTTCAAAACTCAGAAAATATAAAGAGGTATACAGTTAAGTTTCCCTCCCATCCTTGTCTTTCATTTGCCTGATTATCACCTCTTTCTCCTCAAGCCCAATATATGACCACTTGTAGTTTCATTTTTATCCAGAGTTTCTTTGCATATAGAAGCAATATAAAGATCATATTTTCTCTTTTTTGAACATAAAAGATAGCATATTTACCCACACTATTCTGCATCTTGATTGTTTTCACTTAATACATCTTAAGATCCTTCCATATTAGATTAAAGAGAACCTCTTCATCTTTTATTACCGCTGTACTACTTTCCACTATATGGATTAACCTTGACCAACCGGTCCCATATTAATAGACATTTGGATTGTTTCCAAAGTTTTGCTCTTACAAACAATGCTGCCATCAATAACCCTTTATATACATCATTTTGCATGGGTACAAGTATACTGGTAGGATAAATTACCCAAAATGGAATTGTTAAATTAAAAAGTACATGTGTTTGTAATTGTGATAGATATTGCCAAATAAGCCTCTGTAGGGGCTGTACTGATTTTTACTCCCAGCAGCAATGAATGAGAGTGCCTGTTATCCTACACATCAGAATGTTAGCAAATTCTTAGATTTTTGCCAGTCTAATAGGTGATAAATGGCATTCTTAATGTCATTAAAATTTTTTTTCTCATTATGAGTGTGGCTGAACACTATTTCATATATTTAAGAGCCATTTCTGTTTTCCATTAACTGTCTGTTCTTAGCCTTTGCCCATTCTTTATTGGGTTGTGGCAGTAGTGTGTTGGAGCTGGCTTGAACCAGTTCATGAGAGCTATTTGTTAAATTTTCAGGAATTTTTGTAAGCTGGTTAACATCATATTCAGTAGCCTAAATTCGCCTTGGTGGGAATATTTACATCAGGGAAATTGGAAAACACCACAAATCAGCACAACCCCCACATGGCTCCCCTCCCTCCCTGCCAATTGTTAAACATTTACTAACACATCACTGGTTGTTGGACTTCTTATTGATTCCTAGGAACCTTTTATATGTTAAGGAAATTAGGCCTCTGTGATATGAATTGCAAATAATTTTTCTGAATTCATCATTTTCTTTAATTTGCTTATAATTTTCTTTTTGCCATGCCAAGGTTTTTAAAAAAATTTAGTAGTCAGATTTGTCAATCTTTTCTTCTAATGGCTTTTTAAATCATAGTTAGAATGGACTTTTCTACTACAAGTTATGAAGGAATTCTCCCATGTTTTCTTTTAGAATTTTTATAGTTTCATATTTCACATTTTAATCTTAGAACCGTTTGCTGTTTTTCTTGGCGTAAAGTGTAAAGTATGGATCCAACTTATTTTTCCGAAGCAAAACATAGGCTAATGAGATTCAGTGATATATTAAAAAAAAAGCAACGCATTGTGTTGAACTGCATATCAATCCTTGTGGAAGGAAGCAAAAGCAGTGCTTAGAGGGAAATCCATAGCCTTAAGTTTATATTAGAAGAGAGATTGAATTAGGAGTTTGTTTCCAGTTTATTAGAAAAAGAACAAAATAAACCCAAAGAAGAGTAGGAATGATATAATAAAGATAAGAGTAAAAGCTAATGAAATATCAATTAAACATTCACTAGAGAGGATTAAGAAATACAGGTTGTATGAAACATTGGATAATTCCAGTCTTACATAAACTCGGAGAATAGAATGAGGGAATACGTCCCTCACTGGTTTTATGTGGCTGGTGTAACCTTAGTACTAGCATCAGATAAGGTACAATACAGACATTGTGTATGTGAGTGGGTACCTTGTGACCGTGAGATTTATGACCAGGTTTAATAGTTTAAAAATTTGTTGATGCAGCTCAGCACATTTAGGCAAAGAATCCTCTTATCTCAGAAGACGCAGACAAAGTGTTAAAAAATTCAACAAACATTTTTGACAGAAATTCTGAGCAATTAGGAATAGAAATTAGTTTTCTTAACCTGTTGAAATATCATACTTTTTGTGAAATTTCAGAATTATTTTTTTCAAAATGGTGGCTCATGGCAACAAAACCTGCCCTCATGCTTCTCTCTAGTGTTGTACTACATGCCAAAGACATCAGGATAAATGCAGAGACATGAGAGGGCCGAGTTTGAAGGGAAAAAACTGTAGTCTCATTTGTAGATGATGTTCTATTTAGATAACCCCAAATAATCTATGTACAAATTAGTAGAATTAATAAAAGTTCAGCAAGGTCCTAGAGTTAAGATCAAAATACAAAGATTAATTACATTCTTATTTGCCAATAAGTTCGAAAATCTTATTTAATAAAATCTATTGTATATGATAAAAATAAGGCACCTTTGAATAAGTATAAGAATTGAGCAAGACTTTTGGAAAAAATTATAAAGCTTTATTGAAAGACATTGAAGAAAGCGAAATAAAGAAAGAAAATATTAATGAATGGAAGATCAGTATCATAAAGCTGTCTTTTTTTCCCCCCAAATTAACCCAAAATTTCACAAAATGCCAGTCCAGATTTCAACTGGTCTTTTTCTTGTATCTTCACATGCATGTGGAAGAGCACAAAAGGCCTTAGGAAAAAATGTATTGATGCCCTACCAATTAGCAAGATTTTTTTAAAAAGCTAATCACAACATTGTGATGTCGCACCAGTATGGACACATAGATTAGTGGCACAGACTAGACAGCTGAGAAACAGACCCTTGCATATGTGTGTGTGTGTGTGTGTGTGTGTGTGTGTGTATATATATATATATATATGCTTAATAAAATGACGAAGATGGCTTTGTAGATCAATAAGAAAAGGGTTAAGTAAATGTATTTGAACATTGGTTAGTCATATGGAAAAAGTAAAATGAATCTTTACCTCTTGCAGAAAAATCAATTCCATAAGTGACCTCACAAATAAAATGTTGAGCAAAACAGTAAGTTTTGGAAGAATGTGTAATTAAAGCATTTAAAATATATAAAATAATACCATCTGTTTCTTGGTTATGCAACTATACATATTAAAAATTATAAAGAAATGCAAAGGAATGATGAACACTGGGTTTAGGACCATGTTAAATGTTGGGGAAATGTAGAGCAAAGCAGATATTTCTTTTTTAAGCTGAATGGGTATGGATGTTCACTTAAAAAAATCTTTTTATGAGCTAAATATTTTATAATAAATTTAAAATAAGAACTTCAGTTGCTTTTTCACATTCACTTTGCTTTGGTGGACTGCTTTGGTTTAGCTTGGTGAGTTCCTTTGGAAAGTGAAGTGCCCTCACCTACAGGCTAGCTAGCCAGCCAGCCAGCCAGCCAGCCAGGCGCAGGTATCTAAACCAGTAGTGTGACCTTGGACAAATTAATCCTGTTTCTCTGTTTGCTCATCTGAAAGATGGGAATAATTGCTTTATATGTTGTGAGAATTCTGCATTTACTCATATATAGCTCTTAGTATAATATATGGTATAGCTCTTAATTTTAGTATAGATTCTAGAATTTTTGCATGTCTTTCCTTAAACTGCTATTAAAAGTCATTGATTCTTCCTAGTTTTAATTTTTTGTTGTATGGTAGTACTTTCTTTTATTGCTCCTTCCCTCCCTTTCTTGAACCTTTTTTAAGCCTTAGGATTTGCTTTTCTGTATTACTTTTCTGCAGGCTTCCTCAGATGGTGAAGTAGAAATGGTTTTGAACAATGTAAGAGGCCAGTGGGAGTTCACACTGGTTTGTGTTTTCGCTATTAGATTGCTATTCTGATTGAATTATGGCAGGAGAGGCATTTGTGTCTCTCTGATTTTTTTTTTTTTTTTTTTTTTTGTGAGGAAGACCAGCCCTGAGCTAACATCCGTTGCCAACCTTCCTCTTTTTGCTGAGAAAGACTGGCCCTGGGCTAACATCCGTGCCCATCTTCCTCTACTTTACTTGGGACGCCGCCACAGCATGGCTGACAAGCAGTGCGTCACCGGGCGCCGGGGATCCGAACTGGCGAACCCCGGGCTGCCAAGTGCGAACTAAACCGCTGCGCCACCGGGCTGGCCCCATTTGTGTCTGAAACCAAAGAAGCCCTGAATTTAAAAAAAGTTTAATCCCTTATCATACTAGTCTGATCATCAATGATTTTGCCTTTCCGAATTCATTTGTATTTTTATGGTTTCATGGTTTAATAATTGAAGTTAACAGATTGCTTTACTTACAACGGCAAATTCTTTTCATAAATGCTTACAACTTTGCATTATTTTTAGGTCATCATTTCCCTAGGAACTAATATTGATTCTTTTTATCTTCGTCTTTTGCAGTCTAGACACTTACTGGCATACATGCTTTAAAATAGAAGCTTAATGCTACATATCAAAACACATTTATTCTCCAGAGTGCTGTAGCTTTTGCTGAGTGCTGAGTGAAGATTTTTTTTATTTACTTTTTTCCTGTAGTAATTTTCTTAATATGACAGCTAATATTTTCTTCTCTGTTTTTGGAAATTTGACAGATTTGTAGACAAAAAAAAAAATAATTTAATCTGAAAAAAATTGTGGAAAAATAATCCTCAACTGGATATCACCTCCTCACCTGAAAGTGTAATATGCTAAAATAATTGAAACATCAGCACTTGATAGGTTCATGACTCACTCTCAGGGGGTCCTAATGTATTGGTAGAATTTGTGTGTACAGACTGTCTGCACGTGTGTGCGCACAGGGAAAGGTGTCAGGACCACACTTGAAGAAGAGCTTCTCCCCTGTGGGAGACCCAGTCCTTGGCCCTTGCTCATGTGTGGGTTGTTTTCTTGAGTAGGTCACACTTACTGAGAACATTCTGGAAACACTGTTTTTGCTGTGTCCTCCAGGTCGGATCCGCACTAGACGGCAAAGCTCTGGGAGTGCCACCAATGTCGCCTCTGCACCTGCCGACAGTCGAGGCCGAAGTCGTGCTAAAGTGGTTTCACAGTCTCAGCGTAAGAAGTATATTTATGCTCTCTGTTGTCTTAGTTTTGTTCAACAGCCCATTCTGAGGCTGAAAAATTTATGGTATTTTCATTGACTTCAGGGGAAAAACACATTTCTGTGGCTCTAAGATACTGTAAGTAGTCTTGATGCTTGTTGGGTAAGCTTAGAAAATGAGAGTATTCAAGTGTACTTTTGTCTCCTGTCCAGATGATTTAGATTTTGTATCATTAATCATTAAACATTAAAATGTAGTTTCTCTCCCTCTCCTCAAGCCTCTCAATTTGAAACATACCTGGACTGTGACCCATTTTTCTATTGATGAGAAATCCGTCTGATGTCATGTCAGGACAGTGCTTGGGGAGATTACTGCCGAGTTCTCTTTCCAGTGGTCTGGATTAAATCCATTAAAAGCTCTCCCCTCTAACTCTCTGTTCTAACATTTGCAGTCTGCTCCTCTCTTCTTGCCAGTGTGGGCTCTTGCTGTACCCAGCTGCCGTTGCTTCCGTTATTGCTTCTCTGTATATGTCAAGTCACTTGGTTTGTTAGCTACAGCCATGAAAGCACCCATAGATGGAATGAATGTATTCTGATCATTCTTAGGATCCACCCCTGGTGTCTCGCTTCCCAGCTACACATGATTTTGAGTCCTCTGCTCCCTCTCTGTGCATGTAGCATGGAGCTAGGCAAGGTGAGCATGGTGGAGGAAGACTCCCCTTCCCCAGGAGCTGCACACGTGTCCTCAGCACGGCAATCTTCAGCTGACTTACTGCTGCCTCCTTTGCAGCCCCAGGAGCTATGTGGCTTGTGTAGAGAGCACTAAGTCTGTGGCCAAACCTTAGTTTCTCTCTTAGTATTTAGAATGCCTTTCTTAGCTCCTTCTGAATGTAGACATTTTTCCATGTCCCTTTGATAAGTGTAGTACTTATGTCAGACAAGCTTTAATCCTTTCTGAAAAGAAAGTGCAAGGTCAGTCATATTGCTGCATTTGACAAGGCTACAGAACCCAGGCTTGTCTGACAAAGAAGTCCATGCTTTTAGTGTGTTACACCACACAACACAACATAGGTTGTGCAGGTGTAGCCCAGAAACTTCTAGAACCTTGGGAACAATATCCTGGCTCTGGTTATTCTGTTGAACCCTAGTGCTGCCTGGAGCCACAAATGTATATAAATCTCTGGTCATGACCTCAAATGTGATTCAGATCTTATTGCAAAGAAATTTTTCTTGACAAAAAAATGTTCAAAACTCAGTATAGGTCAATATGTTGAAATTGAGTTGAATAAAAAATGTCTAACCCTGTAGCTGTGCAGTGTTATTTCCTTTCACGGAGAGTGAGGGTTGAACAGTATTTTACATTTCTTTATGTCTGCTGTTTATGGGCATTGGCTTCTGCAGGGTCCCTGCCCCTAGCTGGGTCCTCTGCTTAAGAGGTGGTGAAGATTAAAGTTCCTTCTGTAGTGGGGAGGAGGGTGATGAGACAGCTTTAATTCTTCCATCGTGTAAGAATGCTGCACCCTGCCTTAGGTCTCCACTTTAAAAACTCTTCAGTTTTACTTTACTCACCAAATTCCATTCACAGGAAGGGAGACACCACCAGCAGATGATCAAGGCTGAATCTTAAACTTATGCATATAAATTAAATATTTTTTAAAATTTGTTTTAATAGGAGGTAAATGTGAGCATATTTATGTATTATGTATCTACATTTTACAAATGTAGATATACTAGCATTTGTAGTCCTGGTTTAGTAGTAAGGAGATTTCATTAATATTAGATTTATGGCCCTTAACAGTTGGCATATTTTAAATGTTTGAAGATTAATATTTAAATATTACAGGATTTGGCATAGGATATTCAGGTGAAACTAGTTACTAGTTTCTTTCAGTTCATTGATGTTTATTGAGCACTTCCTGTGTGGTAAGCACCATTGAAGGTGGTGGTGGTACACAAATGAGGAAGACACAACCCCTCCTCAGGTTGCTCAGAGCTTAGAGAGTAGATGTGCTCATGGAGGGCGAGGTGCTTGTCTCACTCTTCTCTGCATCTCCTGTGCTGGCGCTGTGCCTGGCACATTGTAGGTTTGTAAGTGTTACATGAACAGATCCAAAGTAAATGCTATATAGTATGTATATGTAAAATAAACATAAGTACAAAAGTAGACTGGGAGGAACAAGATCTAGAAAAACTAGCCTTTTTAAATGTGTTTGTGAATGAAGACATTTGTGTTGTGTTGCATGCTGACCCTCTGTATTGTGTTATTGTCTTTTAATCCACTTTTTGCCTGTCCTTTGGTCTGCTCTCATAATCAAGGATCCAGATCTGCTAATCCTGCTGGTGGTAAGCCATTTCTCTTCTTGCTTTTTTGTTTTGCATTCTCCCTCACCCCGTGTTCCTTGTACAATATTAATTTCTCTCTTTATTATGAGCTTTAGTTAAGCTTCCTGCATTTTTTCTGTATGTTCAAATGCTCGAGTTTGAACTGGATTTCTTTTCTCCTTTTACACAGCTTAATAGTTTATTTGTATGCTCAAATTTTATGGGCAAAATTAGTAGGTTCATAGGTTCTTCATGGTAATGTGTACTGGTGATTTTTTACAATGAATTTCACTTTAAATTGTAGTTAAATCATTATAAAGTACTACTTTGTGTGAGTAGTCGCCTTAGTGATTCATTTGAATGATGGAGGTGTGCGCATGTGTTTAATTTCCAGGTAAGTGTTATTTCAAAAGCTTTTTACCTTTGGATCATTCTATGCCAGTACAAAATAATGTGTACTTTTATGTTTTAGAATTTTATTGCCTTCTCTACTTGAGGAGATGATCTAAGTAAATGACTGCCATTCAGGTGTATTGGTTTGATCCTTAAAATATTGCTGTTTTCTCTAAGAGAGAATTTTGTCCCACAAGAAATGGTTATATAGGTGTCTAGCCACTTAGCCATTAATAAAAGTTACTAACCATATTATTTGTTTTTAATTTCTAATTTTATTGCATATGTCTCAGGGAATGTGGTCTATATGATTTCAACTTTGGTACATTTTTGAGATTTCCTTTGAGTCTTACTACATAGTTGGTTTTTATAGTATTCATGTGTGGAAAAGTGAAAAGAATGTGTATTCTCTTTTTTGAGATACACACCTTGTATGTATGTGGGAGATGTGTTTATATGTATCTATATAATTTTGACTGCTTGCTCTATCAGTTTCTGAGAGGTATATTAGTCTTTCATTAGTTATTAGTCTTTCTGAGAGGTTTTAATAATTATGACTGTCACTTTTTTCCTATATTTTTATCATTTTTATGTTTTATATTTGAAAGCTATGTTATTTGGAGCTTAAAGGTTCATGGTTATTATTGTCTTTATGGATGATTTTTCTTTTAGCAGTATGAAATATCTTTTGTCATTTTTTTAATGCTCTGTTTTATTCTGTTTTGCTTTTTGTTTTAGGTGTGTTTGTCTCTTATAAGCAACATACAGTTGAATTTCATTTCATTTTTTTAAACCAGATCCAAGAATCTGTCTTTTAATAGATGAATTTAATCTAGCCACACTTATTATGATTACTGAGATGTTTTAGCTTATTCCTATCGACTTATTTTGTGATTTTTATTTACCATGTTTGTAGTTATTTTATCCCCTTGCCCCTTTTCTTCCATTTTTTAGATTAGTGGAGTTTTCTTGGATCCATTTTCTTCCATTAATGTTTAAGAAATTTCTCTTATAGTTATATTTCTACTCTTCCAGCAGTTATACTTAAAAATTTTAACATATCAACTCTTACAGAATAAACAAAACAAAATAATAAATAAACACCTTTCTGGTTATTTGTAGAAATTTGCTGTGAAACAGGGAGATTGTTTGCACTTAGCTTGCTCTTTTGAATCAGAAATTTTGCAGTCGTTTTAGTAGAACTCCACCAGTAATTATTCTATGTATAAATAATCTTTTATGATAATTTGATGTTCTTTTATGCTTCTACGTTTTTAAAAAGTTAGTACTACCACCAACTAAAAAGTTATTTTTATATAAGATTCTCTTAGTATTTGACCCAAATTAATGTGTAAACTGGCTTCTGAAATTACTGTAATTTATTCTCTGATTTACATCCACTATTCAATTTTGTTTTGCTTCATTTTTAGCTGGCAGCCGGTCAAGTTCCCCAGGGAAATTGTTGGGAAGTGGTTATAGTGGCCTTGCTGGGGGTTCCTCAAGAGGCCCACCTGTGACGCCTTCTTCAGAAAAAAGAAGCAAGATTCCCAGGAGTCAGGGATGTAGCCGAGAAACAAGTCCAAACCGAATAGGATTAGGTAAGAATTCTCAAAGACCTTGGAACACCATTCCCTAACTGGTCATAATTTTGATTATCATCTAATGTCTTTATCTAACGTAGGACATAGAGATCTATTTTTGAACTGAGGATTTCATTTTGCCTGTGTTAAAAAGACATTTCAATATGCACTTTTTACAGATTATGGCATGTTCAGGTTTTCAGTTATAACTGAAAACTGTATGAGTCTTACCATTCACATTGTTGGGAATGAGCTGCATTGGTGTGGGCTAAACACAGAAGTGTTTGAGTCATTTTGCAAAAGTAGAATTGGGGGAATGGGCAGGATTTTTTACTTCACAATTAGATGCAATGTTGCTTTTCATTTTTCTTTCACTGATTTAGCTAGCCATTAACCATATAAATTATCAAAAGTAGTTTGTAGGGGCCACATTTATTTTGATTTTGATCTTCTTTAACCTAATTGGTGGAACGTATGGTCAAAGAATGTGTATAGTTACTTTTGACATATTATTGTTCAAATGTGAAAACTAGGAATAGATGAAAACCAAATATATAATATTTATTTTTGTTGTAGTATTTAGTTTCTTTATAGTAGTATGTAGAATTGTATGTATTACTCTCAGCAGCTTAAAGACCTCTTTTCCTCTATTAAAATCTAATTTGTTTACTACCTTTTTAATATAAAAGTTAGAAGTCTTTTGTAATATATTATGAAAAATCTGTGTTCATACTCTTTCTTATATTTTTACCTGCTTTCTAAGGGTAAAAATCTATCGGTGTGCAATCACAGTACTGTGTTCTTTAGTGTTGTTGGCTTACGTTTCTCATTTATTCATTTATCTCAATAACTTTTACTTGAATGTTTACTATGATATTCTAAGCACTTTGTTAGATCTTTGGATTACAAGATAAATAAAATAGATTTAGCTTCTGACTTTAAAGAGCTTGTGGTCTTAGAGGTGAAAATGTATACGTTGTGACAAATTTTATGACTGTGTGCTCTGGGGCCATAGAAAAAGCAGTGTCTTAGGGTCCTTCTCTGCCTCAATTCTCCCAGATTTCCTGCTAGGAGAGGCTTACCAGAATAGGTCCTGTTTTGATGAAGTATAAGGTGGGAGTAGGCGGGGGGGAGATAAGGAGAAAGGTGTTCTAGGGCAGAGAGGAGCATGAGCAAAAGCAGTCAGATGAGAGGAAGCATAGTTCTGGGAACCACAACTAATTCATTTGGCTGTAGCAAAGGAAATTTTTCGGGGTGGGATGAGAAATGAGGGCAGAGGGTCTCGTTGAGTCCAGCTCATGAAAGTCCTTGAAGGCTGCCTGAGCTACTAGAAGGCAGGGCAGGGGCAGATAGCTGAGGAATAGAACAGATAGGATTTGGTTTGACTAACATTTCCAAAGCAAGTGAAAAATGTAGTCAAGCAATGGTTTTGTTAATTCTACATGATGCCAACTCTGTTGGCATTACTTAGCATGGTCCCTGAGCTGACAACTTATTTGGATCCAGTAACAAGTATGTGGCTACAACCAGAGAAAATATCATAACTGGAATATCTAAATTTCAGATTTGATGCTATAACATATCTGTTTGGGTCTGGTTTTGTTTGGAAATGCATTTGATTTCAAATCTAGGTGTGAGCTTTCAGCTGTCCTTTTCCCAGAGTTGATTAAGTTTATAGGATGTTTCTTGGCAATCCAGATTCGTTTCATACTTTTACAAATTCTTTTCTTTTTTGAGAATTTTACTTTTTATATTTATTAAGGATGCCATTTTGACCTTTTCTTGAAATTGGGAAATAAACCAACTTTGGTTATGTAACATAACTCTAAGACCTGGTATTCCCTGGTCTTGACTGTGAAGTTTGTGTTGCAGATAGTTGAAAAGACAGCATTTAATAAGCTTTCAAAAGAGGTCCTGTGAAACATCCATCAGGAAGAACTGAATAGGAGCCTGTTCCCTTCCAAAGAGTTCTTATTTGAAACATTATGTTGAAGAAATTTGTTTCCTTGAGATGCTCATTACAGGGATTAGTTATGTCTAAAGCTTTAGGTCATACATGCAAATCTGATTAAAGAAGATATTTAAATTTCTGCACATTGTGACAATACACACAAATGCAAAGATAGATATGAATAAAATATATCTTTCCACATCTTCCTGTAGTACTGCTTACAGATTCTGTTTTATGGGGTGTCAGATATATTAGCATTTTTCATTAATAGGTTGTATATTACTGTGATCATTTAGTATGTACTTGGTATATGGCTATGTGTCTGGACATTGGGTTCATTGTATAGTAACTTTAAATATAAATATCCAAAGAAAAGAGGGAGAATCTTTTAAGAATATTTCCTATAATCCCCAAACAAATTAATAGTTTTAGTCGTAGCTGAGCTTGGCTTGGAATTTGCACTGAGAATTAATTCTAATTATCTACAAATTATGTTTGTCCCAACTGTGCCTTTTCTGTTTGAAGTAATATTTCTTAACTAAATTTTTCTTTCTCATCTATGATAAAAATGATGCCAAAGCTCTTTTTGAGCATTTAAGATTTCTTAAGCAAAACAGGATGTAATTTCTGTTGGATAACCAAAAACCAAAATAAATCCCTGCTACTCTTCTTTTTTTCTTGGGAATTTATTCCTCCATAAACTGTTTAACTAAATGGATATATTTGTAAATTGTTTCATTTTTGTGTTGTATTCTATTTTTGACACATTGTGCACATAAATAAAGTCACATAAATAGCTAACATCTATAGCAATTATATTTCGGAATTTTGCTTTTGGTTCCTTTCTTTTCCCACTCGTCTGTTGAAAAGGCTATAAAAAATTTGACTTTTTGCAGTTTACATTTTGATATGTGTTTAAAATGTTTTCAGATTTTCTGGTTAAAAATAATTTGAAAGAATTAAAAATTAATAATAATCAATTTCAGCTGTTAAATTAGACTATTGTGTGCAAGACCAAAACATGAAAATATCTAGACTGGAGAGCCATTTCATGTCTTTAACTTCTGGTTGTTTTCATTATTCTTGTACTTCTGCTTTTAATATGAGGTCTGGTAGGATCCTTTCTTAAAAGGCAAAAGTCAGGATTATCCTTAAAACACCATACAGGTAGAGAAGAGGGTCTCACAAGAAACAAAAACCAATTAAATGGTTTTTCTTGGCTACACAGCATTGCGTATAAGCACAGGATTCCAGAGCTAACTAAGAATACTGCTTCTAGAAAGTTCAAACGGCAAGTATGTTTGTATCGTCTCTCCCTTCTTTGGTGTACCTTCTCCGCCATAACATACTCTCACATAGAACGTTCAGTTTTGGCGTTTAGTAAAAAGTTGATTTGGTGTATTGTTTTTTAGTTTTGACCACCTAATTAATTCATCTTTGTAAAAATCAGTTGTTTTATATACTTATTTTAAATCCTCCTTGTAAATTGGTCTTTGGAATTGTTGTTATAGCTAAGTGGGTATTTTACCTTTTGTGTTTTAAATTCCCCAACATTTGAACTGTTGATATCACCACTAGATGTAGTTTAATGAAGTTTGGGGCAATGATGGGCAGATTTTGAAGAAGCTGTGAACAGAATTCTTTGTCTATATTCTACTACTAGCCGTATGTCAAAGGAACCAGCCAACATGAATGGGTAAATGAACTTGCTCTGGGTGAAATACTTGGAGGGTAAACCTTGTTAAGAATTATACATATTGTTATTTCAGATCATATTTACTTATCCTTTTTCATGCTTTTTATTGTCTTCACAAAGCAGGCTCAGGCCAGGGAGAGAGCAGAGATTTCCCATTGTTGTACCATGTATATTAATTTAAGGAAGGGAGTGGGAGCTGGGTAAAAATTCAGAACTTATTAGGCAGGAACTATAAGAAAATGCTCAGCTAAGCATGCCCATATGTGAAAAACTATCAGGACTGTTTTTATTACTTTCTGATTATTTGTTTCAGAGTGGGCAGTGGAATAGACAAGATTTCCATGTATGCCTTTCAGCAGGGAACTCAGAAGTACTTTCTCATTTAAATGATGGCACTCTTTCTTCCTGACTTTCCTAAGGGGAGGCTGAGACCCAGACAGGCTGAGTGTCTGGACCAGTGAGTTAGCATGGAATTGGACAGGTCATTTCATAAATTAGATGTGGAAATGATTCTCTAAGGATAAGCAGTGTTGCTTTGTAGGTTCTGGGCAACTTCTCATATATCTGTGGGGTCAGTATATACTCACTAGTTTTTTTAAGGGTTTAATTGAGCACCTGCTGCTTTTGCCGTCATTGTAGGAGCTATTTAGAATGTTGCGTAGAATTGCTGATTAGGCACTGCTACTTTGAGTGGAAACTCAGTCCTTCCCTGTCACTGTGACAAAATGAAGGAGAATTTAGGAATTACTAGAGAATTCCAAGTGAAGTCCTGTTTTGACTGATTGCTCAGATTGCATTCCTGTGCTTGACCTTTCCTTGCTTGCCAGGGCAGACCTAAGCATTTGAACATCACTTACATACCTTTAGGGTCTAATTCAACTCTAGCACTGAGAGAGACTACAACAGGAAGCTGGTTTGATTTTTCACATCCATGTTCTTCTTTGTCAGGGAGTTTCATGATTCTGGTTTGTAAGACATTCTTGTTATAGTTTGGCCATACAATAAATCTACCTTTGCTCTGAAATAATAGTCTATGCTCATTGCAATATAGTAAACATGGCTGTTTTTACATTAGTGAATCAAGTTTGTTTTTTCCAAAATTCCTGAGAAAGACATTTTTATCTCGTTTAGAATTGGTAGATCCTCTCAAGATGGAAATATTTATTGTCCCCAGTAGCTGTTATGTAGGTGGCTGCACATATTCAGTACCCAAAGTTGTTTCTGAGTATTTTGCCAGTACTGTATTTCTCTTTTCTCAAATTAAGTTGAAAAACAGGGGCATCGTGGTCTTTTTTGGGCTTTACAGCCAAGTTATATCAGACCTTAGGTTATTCATGTGACTCTGTCTTCTCAGTGTTTTATAATGTGAGAATAGTAAAATTATCCGTAGATAATCATAAAGTAATTGGTTGTTTAGATCCAATCCTCCAGATCCAATCCCCTCAGATCGGTGGAGGGATCTTTTAACACGAATATTGGGATTATCAGCCCACATACTATATAGACTCATGTAAGGCTGGATAAGTGAAAGCATTTAAGTAGGAATCTCAGGCAAATCTTTTTGGATTCCCATAGAAAAAGCAGGAATTAAATGTTGGGACCAGTGAATAAAGAAATAGCAGTCCCAACTCTTTATATCTGTTGGTTTAGATAATTAAATATCTTTGAAGCACCTGCACACTTATTTGAAATGGGCAGGTTCTCTAGCTGTGTCAGTCTTTATGAATTCTCTTTGTAAAAAAGGCAGGCTGGGAGAAGTGAACCCTCTTCTTTTAATTAGGTAAGTTCATGGATTTCAGTGATCAGAGCCTTTATTCTGTTTTTTAATCCAAATGAATTTATATTTCTAAAAACCTCATGCATATGAAAATGGCTTTGGTCTCTTATCATCTTGTTCGAGAAGTTTGCTAAAGCCAAAAGAAGTGATCATTTCTAAAAGGCTTTTTGATCTTGTATTTTCTGATGCCAGTTTGCTTTTTGGAAAGCTTTCTTTTCATTTCTTACATTTAGGTGTTATTTCACCTTCATACTAAAATGCACGCTTTCTGAGGCATTGAGCAGAATCGGGTTTTAATCCAAACCCTCCTGTTGGCACGTCAGTCAGTGGGACCTCAGAGTGGATAGGTGTTCAGTCATCAGAACTCCCAGCACGGACAATGTCATGATTATATTAACGGAATGTGACTGACGTTTTGAGTTTTTCTGTCTTCATTAAACTTGTTCACCTTCTCTGAAACCCTCATGCTGCACACTAGCACGGAGCAGCCGTATCCCTCGACCCAGCATGAGTCAGGGGTGCAGCCGCGATACCAGCCGTGAGAGCAGCCGAGACACAAGCCCTGCTCGGGGCTTTCCTCCGCTTGGTGAGTACACGTAGGCGCTGGCGCTCAGAGCAGAGTTCCTTTCCCTGCTCCAGATGCTTGTCCGAGACACTGCTGGGGGGAATGACCTGCTTTCCCTCCTCTGCTGTCCTTGTGGTCCTTTCTTCTTTTTCCTCTTCCTTAGTTACCCTTTGTTGTCCCCCTCTGCATGCTTGAATTTTGGCAATTTTCAATTTTTCTATATTAGAGGAAAAAAGCACCACTTCACTCTGTACCGTTGGTATTTTTGACCGCTTGCTATCAGGCAAGCCCACGTGTGTGGGGATTTCTAACATAAGGTGAAGCTCAGCCAAAGTTCATTGCTGCTTGAAAGTAGAGTTGATCCAAAGTTTATTCTTAGTCATTGAATTTCTACAATTTGTTTTTAATTTTACCAGAGATCAGGCCATACACAACTGAATTCAAAGAAGGAAAAAAGTCAAATCATGATGACATTTAGGAAACTAAGTGTGCTCAGTTTAGGGGTGATAAACCTAAAAAGCAGCATGAATGAAGATATTCGCTATGCTTTTGTTAGAGTCATTTCAAAGCTTTGTTTAAAGCAATCTAAAAATAGCTTTTTGATAAACTGCTTAGGTGTACAGCACAATGCAAAACTTTACAATGTTCATTATTAATTATTCAGATATTTTCATTTTTCCTGGGCTCAGTAGACTATTTAGTGTCTGTGACTTGATGCCATCCCAGGACAAAAACTACAGTATTTGGTCACTGTGAGCTTGTATAAGTTCCATATCTCAAATCACCAGCCAGGTGCCAGTTGGGGTTGCTCATCACCCCCTGCCCTCAGTTTTTTCATAGCCAGAATTTGTATTTTAACAGATTCTAGGATTCAAGAAAAACAAGACGAAAAGAGAAACATGTATCCTCTATGGAATATTGTATTTACCTATTCTTTTTAGTTTTAATAGTCCTGCTTTTCTCTAAAATGGATATATAATATACCTTTTTGCTTAGTGCAAATCATTAATCCCCCAAGACATCTGTCAACACATACTTTCACCAAAAAGAAATATTTTGTATTCTTCAGTAATTGTGTTTTAGTTCTTTGGCATATTAAGTGCTATACAGCTGTATATTTTCCTCTTGATAAGCATAGCAGGGAACAATCATTTTGTAACAATTAGGCCTAGGCCTGACGTTACTATGTGGAACTGTAGACTGCAGCAGTCTGTTATTTTGACTGGTCTTTCAAATATAAAAAAGTCACTGCCAAAGATGGGTGTTAGATCAAAAGCATAAGGTCTTAACATTAGCCTCTCTCTCCTTCTGATGTCATACACTTCTTCCTAGTGTCTTTTTTTGCCAGTCAGTGATAATTGAAATCTGGATACATTTATTTATGACCCATTGTCCTTTATGAAGGCCTGAGAAAGAGCATGTAAAAAGATGCAGAAGCTCTGTTAGATGATCCACTTGACTTAGTGAGAAGATGCCTTTGTGAGACATTCTATCTGATTAGCATGAGATCCTAAGTGGGACAGCTTGTCTAGTACACATCAGGTATTCCACAGCAACCAGAAGCATTAGGTCAGAATTCTTAGCGAATCAGGGGCAGCAATGATGATTTTTTTTCTGAATGAACTGGTGATTTTTCCTTTTAAGTTAAGGCTGTATTTCTATGCCTCCTTGCTCACTATTTGACCTTCCAAACAACCTATTATATAAGTGAATAATTCGAACTGTTTATTGATTATTTTGTCTCTTAGAGACAATTCAGTGTTTTCATTTCATACATGTACTAGTAGTTTTGTTATTGTCCAGGGAAGCAACCTCTTAATCCAGCATGTGGGCTATGAACCGGGCAAGGGGTGCTGAATTCTTGAGGTCCTAATGGAACCCTGAGTACTTGAGTGATCTAGTCTGTTTTTCACTTTCTTTGGTGAAATGGATCTGCTTAAGTGTCTTGGTGACAACCCAGAATGTTGAAATGTATAATTGCTACTACCAAGGCAGAAGATGTGGGTGCAGATAGTCCCTCTTATTAACAAACTAGCACCAGCACGTCTTCTTTTGTGGCCAAGGCAATAATTAACATGTTTTCAGCTGAATTTTTATATCATGGTTTTTTTCCTTCCTTGGGTTAAATCTGTTCCTAAAACTTTTCTCCAGCAAGAACAGCAGTGCTCGCAGGTACCCGGCACCATTCTGAGCAGTCAGTAGGCATAAAGCCTTGTGGTCCCTGTTCACCTCTGGGACAGGTATTATCGTCCCTCTTTTACAGATGACAAAACAGAGACTTAGGGAGAGTAACCCACTCTCTCAAGGTCACACAGCTAAGTGGTGGAGCCAGGTTTTGAATCCAGGTCTTACTTCAGAGGTTGGCTGTTTCTGTGCCTCATTTGAAAGCAGTCCTGATAATTTGTTTTTGAATAATTCATTTGAGTAACAAATGAACAAACTTTCATTTGTTCCTCTGAAATGTATTAAATGCTTTCTGTGAGCCCTCTCCAGGCTAAGGAACAGAGAAAGTGCTCAGCGATGTTTCTGAATCATGATTTCCAGGCGTGGGGTTGGGACCTGGGAATTCATAGATAAGTCCCAGAGGTTGTTGTCCCCAGGGGAACTTAACTGTGCCCTTCAGAGAATTTCAAGTTTTTTCTTTTTCTCATTCACTTTAATAATCATTTCCCACCCCCTTATAAATTAATGAGGTTGTGTTAGTGCCCCTTTGAATCAACTTATATAGCCAATATTCACTTTTCTTTAAAAAAAAAAAAAGGGAGTGCAAGTAATTATGTTTCAGTGAATATATATTGGTTTTACGTTTGCATTTATTACAAAATTGTTTTGGACCATTTTAATGATAAGAATGTATATATATAGTTACAGTGACAACTTGTAAGTGAAATTAAGGGCTCTATGACGCTGCTGTAAATCAGTCTTTGACGTGAGTGAGTCTACCTTGGATTCCATTGTTGGGTGTTCACTTGAGAACGTGACAAAGGACAGATTTACTATAGAATATTCTGTTGAAACAGAAGCCCAAAGGACAACTCTATAAAGAACTTTCAGATCAGTTATTGCTTAAAAGCCATTTTCAGTTGAAATTGTCAGGATACAATACTGATATGCTTGTACAATAAATGAATAGTTTGCTTCAGTCTTACAAAATATTTTTGCCAACTTCCTTATTTAAGGAAAGTGATTATTTTATAATATCTGTTTTAGAGACTGCTGATTTATTTTTATGCATCTTGAGGAATTAGGAATTTTCTTTTCCTTTTGCAAACTGGTAAAAATTTATCCTTATTAACTAGGGAACCTTTGCTATTTAATACCACTTATACCACAGATATGTGCATTTCATACAGTGACAGGAGCTTAAGTAAATACAATTACACTGAATAGTTGGAGGTTTTCATATGTTATGGCTAGATGTATAAGCACTGACGTGTACAGGATGCTGTGCCCTAGTAGCATGGGTGAAAGTAGCACTGCTTAGTATGACTTGGTTAAACCTACAACTTTTCTGTGGGACAATCACCGTGTTCTTTTCAGAGTAATGAACAGAAGTACATTATATTCGGGTTTTTTTTCTGAAGTAAAGAAAAGCCATATATTGCATGGCACTTTGGTCAATAAATTCATGTTTTGAACCAAGTCTATATTTCATAATTATTTCTAAAGGTTATTCTCTCCACATGAGAATGGAGTTTAGCATATATTTCCTCATATAGATGAATTAATATGTTTGTTATGAATACTTGCTAATAAAATAATATTTAATGTCTAAATATAAATTGGAGCTTACTCTTAACTGTTACTGCCACCACCACACCACCAGCACTGCTACTGTTACTGTCACCGTTTATTCTGTGCCTGGCACTGTTTTAAGTGCTTTATGTATGTCTTTTCATCTCTTAACTCCCAAGAGGCAGGAACCATTATTGGCACAATTTTACAGATGAGGAAACTGAGACAGAGAGGTTTAGTATTTTGCCAAGGTCCTGCAGCTGGTTGTGATCAAACCAAGATTGGCCACCAGTTGCATAACGGAGCCGGTGCTCATAACCAGAGGACTGCAAATGCCTCTCCAAGGAAGGTCATTAAACTTAGTACAACTAAATTTCCAACAATTAAACAATAAGTCCATTTTAATATTAGGATATTTGTGAAACAGAACAACACAAATTTTGACTGGGGAAAATGGCATTCCACTAGTTGAAGTGCCTTCTTGTGATTCATTTTGTTTCTGTTCAGATGACATTATAAACTTCTATGCTTTTGTTTTTGGTGCATGGTTATGTATGCATCACATACTGAGGAGATGTCTCGTGAGCTGAGTTAATAACCCATCCTGTGCTGTTCCACTCTGGGATTTAGATGGTGCTCTGTGACTCCTGATGTTCTTCATGTTGCATATTTCCATACTGGCTGATAGAGGCTTCATGGCGTGAATATAAACCTGGAGTCTGAGCTAGTTGATGCATAAGGAACGCCTTAAAGAGGGCCTTTGTTGTGCCTGTGTGTTGACCAGCTGTGTGAGAGCCAGCAGGCTGCCGTGGAGTTTGGGGATCGGCACTTGCTATCCATTCATATCCAGCACCATTTCTTTTCATGAGAAAACATGGCCTTGTTGGGAGCAGTCCCTGCACTTCCTTTGGACTGTGGCATTTGCTGTCTTGGGTACTTCTGTGTTAATCCTGTGGGTGTTGCCGTTCCTTTTACCTGCAGCCTCTCGACGTCATTCCAGGTCCACTAGTGCTCTCTCCACTGCTGAATCTGTTGGGCAGTCAGGTGAACAAGTGCTAACTGCATGACTTGGCTTCTTCATATGTTCTAGTTTCACACTTATTTTAACATTTGTTTTCATCAGTGTCGGCTAGCACTTGGCATGTATGCACCTCATATTTTGTTTCCCCAATGTGCTTTTATTTTTTTAAGTTGTTGAATGTTTATGGTTCTGTTAATAGGCTATAGATGCTCTATAGCCTTTTTGACAACATCATTTCTCCAATGTTCATGTGTATGTTAAAACAAAACAAAAAAATGGGGAAGTGCTTCTTCCCCTCTTTCACTCCCTCTCCCAGGAAAACAACAACCCAAAATAGGTATCATGAAGGGTCCCTACTGGGAGATGGGGTTATGGATGTCATCCAATAGAGTCTTTCATCTCCAAAGTCTTTGCTCCCAATAAAGTGTTGATTATTAATGTTAGTTATTAGTGCCTGGTTCTAATTATTTGGAGGTACTTTTTAGTTATCAAATGTTTCAAATTATAGCATATATAATTTCTTATATGTAAAAATAAATGGATGGCCCTAAAACTTTTATGAAGAAACAAGATCACAATTCAGATGTTGAATCAGGCCAAAGGTAGACCCCAACCGTTCCATCTCAGCCCCATTTTAACAACACCCCAAATCCCCTGGTTAGCCATTGGGACAAAAAGAAACCATACAGTAATGCATTGATTTGTCTGATTTAACTGGTATCATTTTGATATGCTAACAGTCCCTAATGATACAGTTTTCTCAACTGAGTAAGGCACAGTCTATTCATTCAGACTGTTAATGGTGACAACAGTGACTAATTCACTGAGTTAGAGAGTTTCTCTGTTCTTCCTCTAAATGAAGCCAGCTATGCATTTTATTATGTATACTCTGATTAGTATGTTCCCCTGAAGTATGGCCAGACTGAGGGCACAGTTGTATGTATCCATCTCTTGGAAAATGGAGCTTCATAATAGTATCAGAGCAGTGAGAATGGAGAACACATTTTGGTCTGGTGAACAAAAAGCTTACAATTTTGCTTAGATCCAGACAAGCATTTCCCCATACAATTTGAAATTCAAATTATCTATGACATATATCAAATGATCTGCAGTCACTGTGTATGGCAAAGCTGTATGCATCTGGGAAGCACAAAATAATTGCATTGTTCTTATAGTTTTAGTTTTGTGTCTGAAAAATTAGTAATATCCCTGGAGCAAGATTGCTGGCATGAGACCTACTTTTTTTTTTTTTAATTTTTTTAGATTCCATTTTATTTAAGTTTATGCTGGGTAATTTTTAAATGGCTTATAACTGAATTACTTTCATTCTGTTACTCATAAATCCCTTACTATCTACCCTTTTTTAATGGAAAAAAAAGACTTGAATGAAGACCATTTGTAAAACCATGCACACAATAAATCTCAAATTTACACTTGTTTCCTATTTCAAGTGATGATTTATATATATACATAGCTGTAATTGTTTTGTGGTCTCTAGTTTATACAGCACATTAGATCACCTGTTAACATATTAATGCTAAGATGACATTCAGTGTGACCAGCAAGTACATTAAAAAAGGGGATAGTGTAACATGCAGTTTTTGTTTCTTTATAAAATTTCATGACTGTATAACTTTTTTGACTAGCAGTGTTTAAATATTTTTCTCTTTTACGGCTGTGGAAGGTGTAATATTTTGAAACTGACATTTTTAAAAAGCTAAGCAACACTTCACTTTTAAAGTTCACCAATTTTGTAGGTGATGTCTTATTACATACCTAAAATTTTAACTATATCATTTTATAGGAAAGATCAATTCATGTAAAACAGATATTAGCTTTCCTTTTATTCTAAAGGCTTTATTACTAGAATATGACTAATACAGAGATTTTCCTTGTCCAAGCCTTGTCTTATTTGTTAACAAGGAGAAAGCATTTTTTTATCTTAACATTTTTTTCAAAGGTTTTTTTATACATTAACTTTAAATAAGAAACTTTTACCGGTTGATAGTGATATGCTTGTGAAGTATAATTTACACTGACTTTCTCCTATGATAGTTTTAATCTCAGCACTTCTTAAGGAAGGCTGCTCAGCTGACTTACTGGACTTTAAAAAGTTAGTCTTTATTGTCCCTGATCATTAACAAGTTTAGAATAGTTGTTTGAACTGCTAAAATTTGTTTTAAATTCTTTGGATTCTATTTTGTTTACATGCATAAAGAGTATCATTTAAAAATGTTTTGAGGGACTCAGGAAAAATTTATGCTAATATTACTTGAATGATTAATGTTTTGCAGTGAAGGTGCTAGCTTTTTGTTGTGATTATTAAAGAATTTTAATAAATTGATTTTTATACGTCCTTTGGTGACACAGACATCACTATGAACAAGTACGTAAAATTAATTGAGCTTAATTAAGAACAATTAAACAGTAGTGACGTTAATGAAAATTTGTACAGAGACCAATTTTAGTACATTTGATTCAAATTTTAACTTTTTATTAGGCATTGCATTATAACTCATTTGTCAAACCATAAAGCTTTCTAATTAGTTTGACCAAACATCAGGGCCACTTGCCTCTAGAGGGAATGCTAAATAGATTAAAAGACTCAACTTACAGCCCAGCTCCCTTCTATAAGTTCTCTCCCTCGCATGTCTCAACACTTTTTGAAAATAGCATTAAAGAACCATTTTCATTGTCAGGATGCTTTGTGGCACTGTAGTATGAAATGTGCACAACTTGTGGTAAACCAGTCAAGTGTAGTTAAAACTACAAGTCAAGTATAAGTTAAAATTGGCTAGGGATTTTTGCAGTGCCTCTTTCCAGTAGGTGGGAAGAGGCAGGAGCCCTGGCAAAGAATTGGGAAAATTTGAGTTAAAGTGACATACCTTTTGCTTTTGTTTTTTTAAATAGATCGATTTGGGCTTGGCCAGGCAGGAAGGATCCCTGGTTCTGTGAGCGCCATGCGAGTGCTGAGCACAAGTACGGATCTGGAAGCTGCTGTTGCTGATGCTCTGGTGAGTCACGATGTGTGCAGCGCCTGTGAATTACTCATCTGCATTTTCTCTGTCTTAACAGGAAATTGCCTTCAAGTCAGGTTACTAAATCATCTTTGACACTCTTTAAAACTGTGTAAATATTGGGCAAATTCATATTATTATTACTTTCTTCTTAAACTTTTATCTCTGTGCATAGGTGAATATTGGCCTTACAAAAAAATATTTCTTCTGTACTCCTCAATATCAAGGAAGTTTTGATGACATTGTGCTTCTCTGATGTCATTGGGCTTCTTTGTTTTCACTTTATCCATGTTTTTTTCCAGCATTTCCTTTTTTCCATTCTGTTGCTTCACAGTCTTTGATGGCATAGCCTAAACATATCATTATAATAGTAGGTAGTAGAGTTCGTGGTTTGAAAATCTTGCATTTATTTCATTACCTCACTAGTTCCCTGTGATTTTACATTTATTTGTTTTTTTGTTTGTTTTTTTTTTTTTAGTGAGTCTTTGTCATTATTTAAGGAAACTTTCCAAAATTTTAAGATGTACTCTTTGAGGATATGAAGCACTGGTGGAATGTGTTTTTGCATCATGATAATGTAGTATCTAAAAACCAATAAAAAGTGATTAGAGGTCCTTAAATTTGTGGTTATAGCAAAAAGTTCCTTGGTGGAATCAGCTTGTGGTCATATTGCTTTTTAAAGATGCGTTTCAGCTGGTAGTAACACAGCCTCTTGCATATTCTGGCTTATGTGCTCAGCATTTAAAATAGATATTCTTTAGAACTGTCTGATCTCTGGCCTTGCTTGTGCTGTTTTAAGATTTATTCTTTTCTAAGGAAAAACGTATTATAATACCTTGCTTTCAGACCCTGAAGTTTTAAATCCAGCCATGGTTCGTCTCATCAAAATTTTATAGGATATGGCTACAGAATTTCTAATTTTCATCCCTTCCTGTCTCTTCCTCACTTATTCTTGCTCAGTTGGATTTTTTTGACCAGCATCTGTGAGCAAGCAGTCTGCTGCTCTCATAATGCTTTCCCTGTAAGCAGGGGCTGCCTGTCCAGCTCTATTCATCAGCCTTATATGTCGAAGGGCTTTTTTTTTTTTTCTGGCAGGTACTGGAGCTCAGGATAATTGCCCTAACCGTGGCTTTAATTTAAGAGTCATGAGCTGGGACAGAATTCTGTGAAGCTGTTTTTCTTCCAAGGTGCAGCATTTAGAATCTTTCTCTTATTCATTCAGAGACCCTAGGAAGTGGAGGTCAGAGGGGTGGGAAATGATGGATGTGCAAAACCCTTAGTTAAATGGGACTTCCAGTTAAGGCGGAGGAGTTTCCTGGTTCTTTAAAGAACTGCATAAGGGACTGTGTACAAAGTTCTAGGAGGCAGAATGGGACTTGAGAGTTTGAGCTTTGTCTTTACTTGACTTAGGCTTTTCTCTGAGCTCTAGCTCCCGTTACACTCATGCTGTCCTTACTACTTTTTGTCCAAACTGCTTGGTCTCTCCGAGTGACCTGCTTCAGAAGAGAAAGCTCAGGAATGGTACACAATCCTTGCCTCACAGAGTGGAAACCCCAGGGCAGACAGAATCTATCATAGAAATAGACAACAGAATTAATGGTGGCTTTAGAGATGTACCTTATTGGTATGTGGAGAGTTTTAGCAAAGAATTGTAGCATGCATTGGAAGGTCTTAAAAGAGGTGTTGGAGGGTTAGGAAATGCCATTGTGAAAGCATTCTTTTTATTATTCGCTTGATATGAATCGCTTGCTAACCTGTATTTTTGGTTTGCTACAATTGTTTTGCTGTACACTTTTGTTGCAAGAACAATCCCCACATATGCTTCTGACGTAATTCTCTATGCTTTTTCCCCATCCTTCAATATTTTCCTGCCTACAGCTGTTAGGAGACTCCAGGAGCAAGGTACCAGTGCTTTAACTTTTGTTTTACAACTTTATTTTTTCTGTTGCAAGTATATTTCCTTTAGAAGCTAGTGAAAGCAACAAAAAATACAGTGTGGTGTAGAAGTGTTGGTCTGAATTATGACGTTATATCTAGTGAAGCTTTTGTTAGTGATGGAATCAGTCACCTCTCACATTTGTTTTAGTGTTTATTTTGAATGTCAAGCTCTATTCCTTCTATTAGTGTTTTGTTTTGTTTATTAACCTAGATTGTGTCTACTCTTATGCCATCATTATTTCATGAATGGATATATTTAACACTTTTCTTATTTTAGCACTCTAGTTTATGTATGAGTAAGATGATTATTTAATTTATTATCCTAACAAGGATTCCTTTGAGAGTGAAAGGGGGTGCTCTTAATAATTACGCTGGACAATAAGCATAAGACAGAACTGTCCTGAGCAAGTTGTGATGTACGTACAAGCCATATTCTTAGAAAATTATATTTGTATGGTTTAAGTCAATAACTATTTGTTTTTCTCTTAGAGAAATTGTATTTGATAAATTTTATCAATTTCATAGAGCTGTTGCTATATTATTTATGGGTTTAACTTACTTAAAGTTTTATATGTGGGGTAAGAGAAATGAATGAAGTGGGTAGTATAGTCTACACGCAGCCTATTTGTGTTGTAAAACTTTAAGTCCTTAATAAACGTGGCTTAGATAATTTAAGAATCCTTTTACATAGGATACTCTGCCACTGACGTTTCAGTATCAGACTTTCTTGAAGCATGAATACTGAAACAAATTTACCCATAGATCATGCTCAAGATACATTGCTTTTGATGGGGAAGGGGCTGGTGAGTGCATGTACTTGCGATGTGTCAGGTGCTGAGCCAGGTTATTTAACATATAATTCCATTTAATGCTCACAACAAGCTTGTGAGAGGGATCATTATTATCATCTCAAAGGTGAGGAAACTGAAGCAGAAAGATTAGGAGGCTTTCTGAAGTCACACAGCCAGTCAGTGGTGGCAGCAGGGTTACAGCCAAAGTCTGTCTTACTGAAGAGTCCACACGCTAGACTAGAGACCATACTCTTTCTTCTCTGCTACAGATTGCTCTGCTTATTACTTATTATACCTACTGGAAGTCTGCTTTTCTTTTTTATTTCCCTAATCTGTAAGCACAGGGAAGGTGTAGTGTGTGCGTGTGTGTTTCTTTTCACATTTAATTCTTCATTGTTGATTTTGTTGCTGTGTGACTAATGGTCGTTTCACCTTTCCATTTCTTCCTCTATCACCTGCATCCCTCACTGGATCTGGCAGAAGAAGCCTGTGAGGAGGAGATATGAGCCTTATGGGATGTATTCTGATGATGATGCCAACAGTGATGCCTCGAGTGTTTGCTCTGAGCGCTCATATGGGTCCCGGAATGGTGGCATTCCCCATTATCTGCGGCAGACTGAGGATGTAGCAGAAGTTCTCAACCACTGTGCTAGTTCAAACTGGTCAGAGAGGAAAGAAGGGCTTCTAGGTCTGCAGAACTTACTGAAGAGCCAAAGAACACTGAGGTGAGGACAAGAGGCTAAGTTTGCGTCCCATATTATACTCATCAGGGGCTTAACTGGATTCCCTGTCATTTATGGAGTCGTTATGAAGTTCCAGGCACGGAGGCAGGCACTAAAGGTGAAGACCTAGATTATGCCTTCCAGAGTCTTTGAAATAGCCGGCAAATACTCTGTAATTTATTAGGTTTATAAAACATTTGGTTCACTTACGGTTCACATTTGTTCAGTTGATGTTATCCGAGAAGTCTTGGTACAGTTTGCAATTTAGGTAAAAAATAAAACAACCCTGAAGGTTGGTGTGTACGGTTCATTACACATTAGGGTTGTGAGTAAAATGATGGCAGTCTCAGTCTAAATTTTTTTAATATACATATGTATATATATATCTTATAAATATGCATAGTAAAGAGAAACTAAAATGGATTCCTCCAAAATAGTAACAGTATTAGCTCTAGAACTGATTATTTTTTTTCTTTGTTTCTGTATTTCATAAATTTTCTAAACTGAGCATGTATTACACTTACCAAAAAAGTGTGTTTTTATACCATATTTCATCAAATCTAAGGCACTGTTGACACATTTATATCCCTCTAAGAAAAAATGCTGCTTATTAGACCATGATGCTACTAATTGTCATTGATTATAAGATGAATCTCAGAATTACAGAGATGTTAAAGTGTGAAAAAGTGGGCAACTTAGAACCCATGAACTACGGTATATTATTTGGATAATTTTTTAAAGATAAATTGTGAGACTGGATAAATTTTTGGTCGTAGATGGGTTCTGCAAAGCTAAGTGAGCATTGACTAATGAATCACTATGCTGTCAGTGTGGCTGTCCAGTCTCACGCCACCCTGCTGTGTTCATACCTGCCCCCTGCCCCATTATTCCATTCTGTTCATGAAGATGTCATATGCCTTCTGAAATGCAGGTAGCCTCTAACGTTCTGGTGAACTACCAAAAAACAAAATGAGGATGATTTGTTGTGATTATTTTTCAAGAATCTGTTTAATTCTGGTGGTCCCGGTTTCTTGTTCTTAGTGTCACCAAATATCCATTGAATAATCTCTAGAAATCTATCAGTTAGCATTGTCTAATCTAGATTGCATTGTTGATTATGTTAAAGGATCACTGAACCAACTCTGTCATCTGTAAGAGGGGGGATTACTCAGGCATGATTTGGGGAAGAGGTGACATTTCTAATCAAGCCTTGAAGTAAAATGGGACTCAGTAGTACAGTTAAGGGTAAGAAAAGCAAAGGGACACTCATAAGAAATGAGTGTTTGCTTTGTCTCAGGCGCAGTTGAGGTAGGATGTGGAACCTGCTTTCATCCTCTCAGCAGCCGTGTGAGGTAGCTCTTACCCTGTTTGACTGATGTGCATATAAAGGTATCAGAGTCCTTTGTCTGCAGCAGAACTGAGGTTAAAATCCAGGTCTGTCTACTCCAGAACACATGCTTTTCCTAGTTTATCCTGTTGCCTTTCATCTGTGGCAGGTGGAAGACAGACCTGGAATGATATGAACAGGATGTAGCTCATGGCTTTGCCACTTCCACGTATGTGAACTTAGGTTTATAATTTTTATGTAAAGCTTATGTAGTTGACTGAAATAAAAGGATTCTTAAAAGCCAATCTATAAGTAATTTGTATTGACTTACTAAATTTTTTAAGTTCATCTGTTTCCATTTAATTTTCTTTAGTCGAGTAGAATTGAAAAGATTGTGTGAGATCTTCACCCGAATGTTTGCTGACCCTCACAGCAAGGTGAGTCTGGGAGTATGCCTCACTTACATTCCTCTCTGCATGTCTCTGTGAGCTGTATAATATACTGCTTAAGAATGGGAGATAGTTCCCCAAAGTGCAGTTTAGACCTTACAGATTTAACACCAATTTCAGCAATAGTTTGTTACATCTTTTAAAAATGGAATTCTTGGAAACTTCAAATGTCCATAGAACTTCAAGTTAAAGTACATTTCAAGTAAGAGTTATTGTAGAGAGAATCAGATGCAGTCTTTCATTCATTCAGACCTCCTGTTAGCCAAACAGTGGGCTAGGTGCTACAATGTAGCATTGTATTATAATATACTGCCTTTTTTTTTTAAGTTACAGTAGAGAAGAAAATAATCAAGTATATAATTATTTTATTGTATCCCATGTAGAATTTGTCTATTTAGGACAAGATCAAAAAATGGAAGCATTATGTAATGGATTTATTGAAAAACCAGGTTATTTCTCCAAATAGAATTTTGCTGTCCTCAAGAGCTTGATGGATGGTGGCCACTGAGCTGGTACCCATGCCTCCTGAGGCCCAAGGAGAGCCCTGAGCCCGAGGACTGCCTTTTTGATAAGGGAATCCTTGCTGAGGGAAAAACACCCAGGAATGAGGGACAAGGCCCTTTCTAGGAGTGTTGCTGAGAGAGGGTCCCTGATGAAAGTTTACTTGGGGTCTAGATTTTAAATAAATACCATTGTTTTGGAGGAAGCCTGTAGAGGCTGTTAGATGCTTTTAAAGAAAGAAAACGGGAGGATGACAATATCAGGAAAATTAAAGGGTGGATTAAGGACAGAAACTAAAGTGTAGAAATTGACAGAACCTTAATCAGCATAAGCAAATCTTAGAAGCTTGACATGTAGGATTTAACCATCTTATACTACAGTTTTCCTAGTAAAATGGTCTCTTAAATCTTACTGGGAGAAAGAAACCTGTGATGGCCAGAAAGTCCAGGCAGTCACTGTGAGCTCCCTTCTTTTCCTACCCTTTCTTCCTCATAGGAATTGTCCTTAAAGTGTCAAACATCCATCCATCCATCCAGTCATTCAGCATTTACTGAGTACCCTCTCTGGGCTAGGGATACAGAAAACAGCAAATGACCCCTGCCTTTTGAGATGCTCACCGGAGGCATAGGAGAATGAATACAGGGGTTCTCCCTTTTTTTGGGCAACAGTTCTCCTCAATAACAGTCTTGAAGCATGTCTTAAAATTCCTGTTGTGACCCTCACAGCAAGGTTAACATTAACAGTATTAATAAAATCCAAGAAAGGTTGAGTTTAAGGGCCACATAGATATCCAAAGATATAATTAGCAAGATTTTTCTCTAAGATAGTGTTTTAAAAGCAGCAAGATTTAAAGAATAAGCATAAGATTCATAAGATTTATAGTGTAAGGGATATTAGATGGTTTTGGACATTGATGAAATTTCTGTTACCTATCACCTCTAGATTGCTGATTCAGAACCAGAATGTGAGGATAAAGAAGGAAATTTGTTTCCATCAGAAGGCTCTTGTACAGTGAGTTTGGAGGTCTCAGTTTAGTATATATTTGCTAGCTGCCTCTGAGCTAAGCCAGGAATCCCACAGCTGGGGCTCAGTGACTTTCTGAGCTATCTCATGGGAGACCCCTGGTGGTTAATAGTTGCTGTGCTAGAACTGAGTAGGTATATGACGGCTGGGTTGTCCAGTAGAGCAAGACTCCTTAACCAAGTAGGGGACACAGCGCTACTTCTCTCTCTGAAATCCGTTCAGGGATATTCCACTGTCTGTGGGCTCTATTGCACCTTAGCTGGCAGTAATGATTACACAGCAGCATGACAATTATGTGAACTGTCAGTATCTTTTATTCTAAGCCGTAATCTTTTATAAAGATAATTATGGCTTTTCTAATACCTTTTTATAAAGATATTACTTTATAATATCTGGATTGGCTTACATCAAAATAGATGACTAAAATGAAAAGCAGTGTATACACAACTTTTTTCCCCTCATCCTATAATAGTATTTGTTGAATGCTAGATGATGAGCAACAACAGTATAGAATTATGATGGTTAGAAGGTTTTTTTTAAAGCAAAAGAAAGAAAAGCCTCCAGGATTAAACTAATATTTTTCAGCAAAGTTAATTTTTTTCTGTACCGAATTTTAAAGGCATATCAAGGGAGGGGAAAGTATTTTATTGGTTTGTAGCCTTTTCAGGTCTTTTAAGAAACTGCATGAAAATGGTATTAATTCACTGTGGACTAACATGGAATTTGTTTTGTTGCATGACCTGGTTTGCTGTGGAATTCACAACAGAGAGTAAGTTCCATTTTTTTTTTCTTCATCTATTTTCTTTAATACATTTGCAGTTGTTAACAGTGTTAACCTAAGTTATGAGAGTTTGGGCAAAGCCAGTATGGGCAAATTTAACGTTTTGGAGACTTTGGAGGAAATTATAAATTAAATATGTGAAGTATTTGGTTTTCATTTGTGTCTAGGTTTTCAGCATGTTTTTGGAGACTCTTGTGGATTTTATAATAATTCATAAGGATGACTTGCAAGACTGGCTTTTTGTTCTTCTCACACAATTACTTAAGAAAATGGGAGCAGATTTACTTGGATCTGTGCAAGCAAAAGTTCAGAAGGCTCTAGATGTCACAAGGTAAGTGTTTAAGGGCTAGACCATTTTTTTCTAGCTTTTGAGATATAATTGACATATAACATTGTGCAAGTTTGAAGTGTACAGTGTGATGATTTGATACATGTATATATTGTAAATGATTACTACAGTGTTAGTTAACACATCCTTCACCTCACATAATTACCATTTTGTTGTGGTGGTGGTGGTGAGAACATTAAGGTCTATTCTCTTAGCAACTTTCAGTACGGTTAAGTATGGTTACCATACTGTACATTAGATCCCCAGAACTTAATCATGTTATAACTGGAAGTTTGTACCCTTTGACCAATATCTTCCCATTTCCCCCACCCCTTAGCCCCTGGCAACCACCATTCTGCTCTGTTTCTATGAGTTGGCTTTTTTTTTTAAGATTCCACATATAAGCCAGATCCTATAATATTTGTCTTTTTCTATCTGGCTTATTTCACTTAGCACACTGCCTTCAAGGTTCATCCATGTTGTCACAAATGACAGGATTTCCTTCTTTTTTATGACTGAATAATATTTCATTGCATATATACACCATGTTTTCTTTGTTATTGATCCGGCAGACACTGAAGTTGTATCATCTTGGCTGTTGCAAATAATGCTGTACTGAATGTGGGGTTATATAGGTCTTTGAGAGTTGATTTCATTTCCTTTGGATATACGCCCAGAAGTGGAATTGCTGGATCATATGGGAGTTTATTTTTAATTTTTGAGGAACCTCCATGCTGTTTTCCATAGTGCCTATACCGGTTTACATTCCCAACAGTGCACAAGTGTTCCCTTTTCTCCACATCCTCATCAACACTTATCTCTGGTCTTTTTGAGAACAGCTATTCTTACAGGTGTGAGGTGATATCTCATTGTGGTTTTGATTTGCATTTCCCTGATGATTAGTGATATTGAGCACCTTTTTGTGTACTTGTTGGCCATTTGTATGTCACCTTTGGGAAAATGTCTGTCTGTTCGGTGGCAAGACCATTTTGACGTTAGAAGACTCTTGTAGGTGGTTTCTTGACATTCTTTTCTGTTACCCATGGTTTTTATCACCCACTTGAGTATCTGCTGTCTTACTCAATTCCCACATTCTCTTGTTAACATATTTGTTGAAATGTCCCACCAATCCATGAGATGAAATACCCATGTCTTCCTTGGGTTGGCATTATTTTTTGAATGCCTAAGACAGATGTGAAAACAAATATAAAACTTTAAAAATTGATTCTCTTCTCTTTAAAAATCATTTTAGAATATTTACATTCTTCTGAAGACTTCAGTATTTTTAATACTTTAGCTTCTTAAAAGTCACACAAATTTTTCTATCCATGTGTGATGTAGGGTTCCCATTCGTTCAGAGATAGTCTCTATTGACAGTTCATTGGCTCAGAGATTGATAACACACTTACGGTAGTTGTAGTCGTTCTGGCTGTGATGAGAAAAGAAAAGCTGCCGAGACTCAGAAAAGTGTAAAAAAAACTGACTATGTGCTGTCATTATTCGGAAACCTCTTATCTATTTCCTGTGCAATTGTATGTCCTTGACATATGAGTGTTAGAAATTAAGTGATCTCAGAAGACACTTCGCAGTAATGTCTTGGTTGTGATTTGGTGGAAGATAGTGACACACTGATTTGGTGTCAAATCAGTGAATTTTTAAAAGGATAAACAAATGACTCCTGGTCACTCAGAAAATTATCATTAGCACAGTAACTTTTATATGACCCAGTTACTACAAACTGGAATATTACTAGGTATCATTGAATTTTCAATGGAAAGACTTTCCTCATTTTATTAGGAAACAGAGACTTCGACTTGACTTGCCCAGGGTCACATTCATGTTAGTGGCAGTCTGGGAGCTAGAATCCAGGGTGGCTGATCATTGCTCTGGTGTCTGTCCCTGTTATGGCAGGCTGGCCTGTAAGCGTGCATCTTCCTCTCCTGTTGGAGAATGTTGATAGTATTAGTGCCTTTTCTTTCCTCTCTGGCTGCCTCCAGTGACAATAACACACCTGCCCTGCCGTCATCCTGCCATGCATGCATCTATTAGGTGTCTCTGACTTCGAAGCATGCATTTGTTCCTCTATACTATAGTGCCAACTGTTTCTTTTTGGTCCCTGACCCTGTAGATCTGTGTAATGTGTGCTGCTGTAGAATTTTATTATCCAAATAGATTTCCCTTTTGATTTTCAGTGAACTCTGTAATATACTATATTTGCAATAAGGCTTTCAAACAGCATCCCTCCTTTGGATGATGAAGTTCAGTGGAATTAGGGAACATTCCTATACGCCAGTAAACCAATGGATTTATAAAGGTTTAGCCAGGGATTGACTAGAGGGGCTAGGCTGATCAGCTGATAATAAATGAGTGAAGTAGACAGGAGGGAGGATTATGTGGTGGACTAGAGAGCTGCAGTTAGTTGTGACCATGTTGGGATGTGGGCCCAGTGGTACTAGACTTTTCAAGAAAAGTCAGAAATGTGGATTAAATAATAATGTACAACTAAAACCCCACAATGTTATAAACTATTAAGACATCCAAAAAAAATGTGGATTAAGGCAACACATTTGAGAGTTTTTTTTTAATGACACTTTGAAAGTCAAATCAAACATTTGTGAACCAGACTTGGCTTATAGGTAGCTTCCTTAATTTAGGTGAGTTTATGAATGACAAGATCCATTTCAGATTTTTAGGGATGGTGGGAATATCTTATGTCTAAACTTTGGTGATTAAGGAATACAATTTTGCCCTCCTGTTAATTTTCCTGGATGCCTCTTTCCTTCAAGAATCCCATTCTCAGTTGATTTGGTCTAAGTCTCTAAAGCATGTTCTTTATTCCCCTTTTCTCAGCAGCTGAGTTGTAGAGCGTCTTAAGCTTATGGGTCAGTCAGCAAGTATTGAGGGCATCTCAGTGATGGCTGAGAGCTATTCCTGAGGTAGTAGACCTGATTGCTAATCTGCCTCAGTTTCCTTTGGCTGTGCTTAACAACAGGACACATTTCCAGGTTAAACACACCAGTCAATTAAATGTATTCTCCATTCTCCCCTTGCTGTAGAAGAAAGGAGCGGCATTTTGTGTGTGGTTTGTCAACGTTGTTTCTTTAGTTTTTAGGCAGAATGAGTCACTTAAATCACGTATGTTAGAGTGTTCTTTGCTTCCAGAAGTGGTCCTCGTAGCTTCCTGGATACAGATAGATGTGGGAGAAAAGGATGTGTTATTGGGTGAGGTTAACTTTTTATTAGTAATTATAATGATGGTAATACCAGTACCTAGTACGTGCCATGCACTTTATATTTTTCTTGTATTATTTCATGTAAATTTTATATCGGTCCTTTGATTTTATAGATTTGATCCTGCATGCCTATCCTTTTACTATACTTTTATAGATTGAGAAAAGTCTCTAAGAGAGTACAAAGAAAGCAGTGCAATCACTCAGCTTTAATTGTAATAGATGTTTGCATTGCATTCTCTTTCCTGGTAGTAATGAAAGGTATGTCTGAGTTATCCACATGGGCTCCATTATGCAATTTTAAACTCATGCTACTAATACTAGTAATTGCAGCATTTTAAGGGAGAGAGCACTGACTTTTGCTAGCCAAGAGCCCTCACGGTTACTCAATTGGATCAAAGATACGAGATGACTGCAAGAAATGGGATCAGAAAGACAAGAAATGGAGCAGGAGCGGGGCTCCTAGGGTGCCAGGCTTCTGTGTCTGTTTTGTAGCTGGATGGGGGATGGGGGACCTTTCTGACTGAGAATTCCACAGGCACTCTTTGTGGTGAGAAAACAGAGATCATAAGCAGTTACCCAGGTAGGACCAAGGAGTGAGCTTAAGCAAGGTCAGCTGTGAGCAGCCAAGTCAGGATATAAAAGTAAGATTTGGGAACTGGAAGTGTATTTTGTGTAAGGAATATTCAGAAAGGTAGCTGTAGAGAAGATGAACAGACCCCTAGTAGGCAAGTCGGGATCTCTTCCTTAGTTTATTGCTTGGTCTTAATTTTTAAAATAGCATACTCAAAGTAAGTATAGTATGTGTTTTGGGACTTGTAACAAGATTTCTCTTTTTTCTAAGTTTTCTATATAATGTGTGTTACTTTAGTATTTATTTGAAATGAAAAGTACTATTTTTAAAAATGTGAAGAGGCTTGCTTTTGCATACGTTAGAGTAATCTGCAACAGTATATTTTTGTTTCTTATATGGTTTTACATTATTTTTTGTAGTAAATCTTTCTTTAAAAACAAGCACTTTTTTCTTCTTTTAAACCTAGGGACTCCTTTCCATTTGATCAACAATTTAACATTTTGATGAGATTTATTGTGGATCAAACTCAAACTCCTAACCTCAAGGTTGGTAACTATTTGTCATTACAATGCAACCTCTAGAAGTCAAATGTGCCTAAAATGTACTTATACATGACTTATATTTGGCTATTTTGAATAAATCTGCTATGAGCATTCTTGTACAACCCTTTGTAGATATGTTCCCATTTCTCTTAGTTCAGCACCTAGTGGAGAAGTAGATGGTTTGCTGCTTAGGTTTATGTTTAACTTGATTTCTAAACTGCTCAAGTGCTTGTACCGTATTATACTCCTACCAGCAACGTACGATGTACGAGAGCTCTGGGTGTTCCACATCCTTACCGATATTTGGGTATTATTACTGTTTTTACAATTAGTATTTAAACTAGAAAATTCTCATGTGTTGAGATAGGTATCTTATTGGAGTGTTTTTAATATTAACATTCTAACACATGAAAATTAGTTGTTACATGTTGTGGAAAATCATACCTATAATAACAGAACTAAATTTGAGGGAGGATGTGCGTCAATCTGAATTAAGTCATGTACATCATCTATTTTTTGATCATTAACTCTTGTTGGACTTTTAGTATAGGCCCAATACCTAATAACTCTTTTCTCCTGAGGTCAAAACCAATTGAGACGTCACTGGAGAAGTTAGGGCAGAGGATCAGCTTGATTACTGAAAATGCTGCCTTGTAAGACATGACCTAGAGTATCTAAAAAACAAAACTAACCATCCGTGTCCCCCCGCCCCCCAGTCAGTGGCAGAGCTGGAAATCCCACGGCCTCTCCATGTGGGCTCCTGCCCTGTACGTATCTTGCAGTGTACATGAGTTGCAGAGCACGCCTTCTCTACAGGCACGACAATCTAAAAATGAAGAGGATTAAGCTGCATGTCACTCTTCCTCTTCCCAAAGTTACCTATCAGACATTTCATGCTTTGTTTCCTGATGAATGTCACTCCATGTGGAAACATAAATCCAGGAGAAAGGAGGTGTCCCCTCAGTAGTGTTTACTTTTCTTCAATCACCAATTAAGAATTCTATTCAAAGATTCATAAAGTGTACTTAATGTTTATAATTACTGGATCTTTCAGGTCAAAGTTGCAATCCTGAAGTACATTGAGTCTCTCGCTAGGCAGATGGATCCAACAGATTTTGTAAACTCTAGTGAGACAAGGCTTGCTGTTTCTAGAATTATAACCTGGACAACAGAACCAAAGAGTTCAGACGTGAGAAAGGTATGTCCAAGAGAGCTAAAGTATAGCTTTAATTACAAACTGTTCTTAGGCATGTGTCGGAAAAAGAAATTTATTTAGAAACCTGTGAACCACCCCACACAGCTACACGCAAACCTTTATCACTCCTTTTCTATGAAAACCAAGACTTTGCTCTTGTCTCATATCTTCTCTCTTCAGATCCAGCCTTTGAATATTAAAATGAAAATCTGAAATCATGTTTGGTGGGTTCATGGTTTTCTTAGACATCTATTTTATATGTTTTTTAATGTGAAAGCACTAGTAGTTTAGTGTCTCTTACAAGGACATTGGTTTTCCTTATATCAGTTTTGTGACATGTACTTTGAAGATGGAATTGCAAATCTCGAGCCACCTGGCCATAAGGTAACTCATAGTAAAGTGTGGTGGAGAGTTTGTGAAGATATAATGAATTCTTGAATTTAAAAAGAGCAAAATAACTTCTGATTATATACCACACTTAGAACTGACTTTCTTTGATGTGGAGAGTGAGGTGCAGAGGTAGATTTCAGATTTTTGAGACACCCTGAAACCAAGGTGTTTGTTGTTTTGTTGTTTTTTTAATCAGCTGAAGAGAAATACTTTCTACTTTCTTCTGAAATGGCCCCTTGAGAGGCATATAACATAGTCAAGCAAGGATACTATTATTTCTATTACTAGGGAATACTCTGCCTTAGGACTATCATGAAGATTAATTAATGTGTGTAAAGCATTTAGTCAATTCCTGACACATTATAAGTACACAAGTACAAGTTATTATTGTGTTTGTTGTTTCTGTTATTCTCTTCCCGTCAGTGTCATGTTCTTATATGCTTGTGTTTCACACATAGCCATTATTCTTTTACTTTATATATAAACTAGCTAGGCTTTATAAAGTACTTTTAAAAGCCAGATTTCTCAGTTCTGCTTTCAGACTAAAAGTACTTGATTTTGGTTATTTGTGTTTAATCACAAACTTCACATTTTCCTTCTGTACTATACTCCTTCCACAGCCACCCCTACCAAGTGTAGTTAGGTGATAATGCGGACCACTTGGGTCCAGTCCAGGCAGGGACAAAGGAAAGGATGATTCCAAGTAATAGTTAACAAGGTTGGTGTATTTCCAAGTGCAAATGAACACTTAGCTCCTTCTCTAATGGAGTTCAAGGAGGAGAATCGAGGAATTATCTGAACTATTTGTTTGGAAGGGTCATAGTTTATGTAGTTCGCGCATCCATTTTATAGTAATAAACTGAGTTGTCCAAGGTCAAAGGAACAAGGGCAAGTCTTACTAAAGCACACATTCAAAATTATTGTTCTCATATTAACTAATATTTTTGATTCATGATCCTTCTGTGGAATTTCTCAACATTTATCAAAAGAGCATTTCACTGGCAACCTTTAATTTAACCCCTAAGCCAGTTTTGGATTAGGGAGGTACAGTGGGAGGTGGTTGAATGATTTGGTTGATTTGAAAGTCAGAAACAGATATTTCTGTTATAATTTTCAAAATCACATGATCAACCAGGAAATACAGAAGCCTTAAGTGCAGCTTTCTATCTCTAGTCATAACACGTCAGTAGGGGTGTGTGTCTGTGTGAGTATGTGATTTTGTAATTGAATGTTACTTAAGTATTCCCTCCTTTGGGGCTGAAACATATTTTAGATGTGCACATTACCATGATTAGGGCTTATATGGGAGCAACTAACTTTGATCATAGTGTCCACTTTCTTTGGACATGCACATTAGTGCACTAAAGATACCCTTGCCTATCTATTTTAAATAATCTTTCACTTGCAGAGTTATTGAAAGGTTGTATTAATCTTGGTGATTTAAAAGCACTTTGTGATCATGAACCAAGTTCTCTGTTTGGGATCTGCTTTAATTTCTTAAGAGTAGGGTGAGGTATTTTCTAAATACTAGAGGAGCCCTTCAGTCAGAAATCTAGGCAGTCAATTCTCATATTGGCCTCATCCCTGGAGAATATTAATTTTATGCAAACAGTACTTGGGGAGTTTGCAGACAGTGTAATTCATTCTCCATATCTATGTGATCATATTTGTGAAATCACTTTAGAAACATTTTAAGTTGATACAACTCTGATCTGTTGACTTTAGCATTTTTAATATTTTGTTTCTCTTTTTATCTCAGTGTTTTGGGGTGTTTCATATTAGAGAGAGAGGGGTGTTTACATCTTTAAGATGTTTTGAAAAGGAAGGAAGAAGCACAACTGAAACCAGAACACAAGCCAGTCACCAGTGAAGTGTGCTCACCAGGCTGAGACTGATGGGGACTGGATGGAAAAGCCCCACCAGACTATAACTGGCTGGCTTTATTCCAGAAGGAACCTTTCTCCCTTTCTAAGTGTGGGAGTCCTGACTAGTTGTGTTGATCAAACTATACAGAAGTACACTAGACCTTTCTTAATGCAGTGTTTGTGTTAAGATAATATAATGTATCAACAGTGGAAATTTGACCTCTATTTGACTTCTACCTCTGCCACTTGTTAGCAGTGTGAACAAGTAAATTAACCTGTGAATTCTTATTTATTATTCATAAAACGGGAATAATAACACTTGCCTCAAGCATTGTCAGGAGCACTAATTGCAGTAAAGTATATAAAACCATAAATAAATATTACTTCCTTTGCTGTTGTGGCTCCTGCTATTATTGTTTGAAAGTTGCTTTGGTTTTGCTGCTGCTGTTTGTGGAACAAATTGACAACCAAATATTTTATAGCATTCAGAAATTTTTTCCCATCAATTAAGAGATTGTGGTAATGATAATAGATTTTTTTTTGGTGAGAAGATTAGCCTTGAGCCAACATCTGTTGTCAATCCTCCTCTTTTTGCTGAGGAAGATTGGCCCTGGGCTAACATCCGTGCCCATCTTCCTTTACTTGTTATATGTGGGATGCCTGCCACAGCCTGGCTTGATCAGTGGTGCGTAGATCCGCACCCGGGATCTGGGCCTGTGAACCCTGGGCCGCCGAAGTAGAGCATACGAACTTAACCATTATGCCACCAGGCTGGCCCCAACAATAGAATTTTTAATGGTATATTTATGTTTTAGGATTCAGAATCCATGTATATTTGCTTATTATATGTGATTCTGTAACATTTAGCACCTACTTTGTCAGGTGGAATAACAGATTTAGCCTCCAAATGTTGTTTTGAGAAATGTGGAAAATGAAGGCCTGGCGAAGAAACCTAGAAAGTATAGAGATGCTGTTGCCTGGAGCAGGAAAGTATATAAATAACCTTCAGAAGTTGAAATTTCTAATTGAATAATTTTAAAAATCTCTGATTATAGATAGGCAGCATGGCCTAATCTAAAAGCTAAGGACTTTTTCATCAAATAAGATTTGAATCTCAGCTTGACTATTCCTGCCTCCTTCAAGTCTTGTTTTGAGCTCAGGTCTTTATGTTTCATCACATAAAGCAAGAATACTACTACTTCCAGGAAGGTTATGATTTTTAAGGACCTAGCAAATGATTGAGGTTTAAAATTGGTAGTTACTGTTATTTATTATTATTATTCTTAGCTTTAGATTATATTTACCTAGATGACTTCATAAAAGAAGCCAAATACTTTTACAGCTTACAAATAACCATGGTTTAAGCACTTGCTTCTCTCTGACCAAATCCTACACCTTTCCTATTTGTCAGTCCCCGCTTCAGCGTAGTCGAGTAGGTGAGGATTTCCCCACTAGGTCAGCTTCAACCTGCTCTGGGCCTGGAGAAGGAAACTTGGAAGAAAATTGTAAACAGGTAGATTTAAAACTGTGTACTGATTTGAAAAGACACTTCGCTGTTTGCATTTTAGATTATTAATACTGATTACCCTTGTGAAGACACTGAGATTTTGAAGAAACCTAAATTTAATATAATACTATATGACTGTGTGTGTGTGTGTGTGTGTGTGTGTGTGTGTGTGTGTATGTGCCTGTGGAAATGTTTGTGTTTTGGTATGTTTTATGATTAACTACCTTCTCAAAGAAATAGCCATGTTGAGTGCAGACCTTTACCATATTTTAACGGAATAGTGAAGGAGAGATACTAAATAAGAAATGTTTGAAGGTTTTGAAATACCTTCTCTTTGGTGATTTTCTAAAGCAATGTTAATTACAATCTGAAGGGAGTGGTAATAGTTGTTTAATAAATTAGAAACACCCTTTCTTCCCAAATTTTAAATTTTCCCTAATTAATACCAACACTGAAGCATTTGTCAAAGATTTGCTGATCTCCTGCCCAGAAGAATTCTTTTCTGCTGTGAGGTACACAGCACTTGAGGCAGTCAGTCGCCCTGGGAGTTGTTGTCAAGCAAGAGCAGTGAGATTTGAAGAACCTTTTACTCCTCTCCCCCCCAATCCTACTGCAGGGGCATGAGTGGGAATCATTGCCTTTTAAGTTGCCATTTCATCTTTAAAATAAACAGCCCTAGAGTTGTCCGTTGGAAGAAGTCAGCAGCACTCTTGAGTTTGTCTGTCTGCTTAATGGCCCTGCCTCTTGTGGAAGGCAGGAGTTCACAGATGGAACTAGAGCAGTGACACTCTCCACTTTTTGATTCATTATTGAACGTGAGCTTTTTAAAATGAATCTCTCCAATCCATCCCCATATTTGGAATTATTCCTTTAATGAGAGCGTATTGATGATGATAATAAATATAACCCAGTTTTCTTGCTTGTTTGGATTCTGGTATTCTGACTTCTCACTAACGCAGAGGGTTGTAGATAAAGTATTTTAGGACCATAACAGTCTCATTCCTTTTAAAACTTTAATGTAAAAATCTTTTTAAGATAATATATTCAAATGATATTTCTATGCATTTCTGGAGCTTGGATCTCATTAGAAAAAGATTTTACTTTGAAAATAGCTTTAAGCCAAAAGATGACTTTTGAAAACTGTGTAAAATCATTTACATTTTATATTTTGGAAAATAAATTATTAATATGTATAAATCACACATATGTGCCGTGTGTCCAACTAGTTTTATCTTCAAAATTCCCTTTCTATTTGATTTTTTATCAAAATTCAACTTTAGGATTATTGAGAGAAGGTTCTTTAGTGGGTCAGAAGTTAAAGTCTATGGCACTTTCTTTTCCCATATGACTAAAAGTCACTAATGTTAAGTAGCTATGAATTAGCACAGTTTCTAGGCCTATCATCTTGCAGCCCTCCTATTCCTAAAAGATCCCACTAATTTTATAATTTGCTTCATGGAAAACCTCAGATAAGTTCGTGGTATTAGATATCATGTCATTCTGGGAAGAAATACGATCTGTTAAGTAAAGATGGTAGCACATGTCATGTAAAAATATACTATTCAAAAATGTAATGATACATTTTATAATTTTCAAATGCCATTTTCAATCAACAAAAAATAAGTGCCTAAACTTTCTTATTCAATTGGCAACATTGATTTTTTTGCCCCCCTGCTAAAACTCAAGTCTGCTTCTTTCTCTTTGAAGTGCAGGTTTTTTTGCATGAATTTTTGCTAACATCTAATATGTTTTTTAAAATGCACAGGTTACTTTGCATGATTTTGGAATTTGCTCATATACAAATATACAAATCATATTAATAATATGTTGAATAGGTGATAAAATAGATTCCTTCAGATAATGGTTTATTAAGAATGTTCAATAATGAAAAACAGAAATGTATAATTTAGTACAATCAGTAATAATGGTTTTTTGCCTGTGTCGTGAAAGCACACTGGCCTCTTGTGATTTAATTTGGATGGAAAGGCTACTAATGACTATATTTGGAGGTCAAGGGAAAAAAGTAAGATACTTTTGCTCAATGCTGTACTTAATGAATGTTGAGGACATAATTTTTGATTCTGTGAAACATTCTACTGATATTTTTAAATTCATAATTTTTATTTTTGGTTAAATACATTTGGGTGTTGGGATTGTTTTTCCTTCTCCAGGCACAAATAGTTTTTTGTTAACCGGACCTAGAATTAATTTTAACATTGTAAAAGCAGTGAAATGTTTTGTGATGTTTATTTGTAAAGAATTTCTCAGCAAGTATGTTTTTTGTAATATTCCATATCAGGCAAAAAAATTCAGAATAATTACTGTAATCCTAAAAATTAGATTCTCTGGAAAAATAAATGTATGCTTTTAGTCAAAAGATTTTCATCATGTGTTTTCCTTTCTTTTGACTCTTAGAAATTTGTAAGAAATGCCAGTTAGTAGTTACTAAAATTTTCTTTTGGCATAGTTTTTTCTGTAACTAATTTCTCAGGCATTGTTTTTTTAGACTCGGATTGCCTGCTACTTCGTTAGTACCATAGAAAGCACATAACTTGCTGGAGGAGTCTGGGTCTCATTTGGCTACTATTGCTTCAGCTAATTGCTTTTCCCACCTTACTGCCACAGTGATTGCAAGCAGTCCTGCCGTGTGTTGTCCCAATTCATAAAGAAAAGTAGAACATTTTCCAAAAGACAGAAGAATAAGTTTGTAATTTGTACCATGTGAGTCTGGTTTGCTTCCCAAAGACAGTCTTTCTCCTCAATTCATAGGTATAAAAGGAGGAGTTTTTCAGATGTATTTAAACTCTTTTTCTTGTGTTTCTCAGGTACTGGGAGTGGGGTTGAGGAAAAGTGATTTCTCAGGATAACCCAGCCCATTTAAAAGCTTGTTCTTTTCAGGGTGCACTGGGAGCCCTGTCTAGCCCTGACTTATCAGAGTGAACAATCTTAAGCCTTTTAAAATTTTTGATTGTTTCATTTACGTATTTACCAGCTTTGCTCCTAGTGCTAGACAACACAGGAGAAGTTACAGGAATTCATTCTTACCATGCTGTGGAAATCCGAGGCCAGGGCTTTACGTGAAACCAGGACTTACTTTCTAGATTGAACTCATTTATACTTATAATTGATGATATTATTTTCTCCAGATACTTTTTGTTTTGGGTTTTTACGGCAAAGATGTCCTCTTTTTATTTGTTTTACTCATACAGAAGTGTTTCCTTTTAAAAATAATTTTAATGAACATTTTGACCGGGGTATGCTGTTATACATTGCATAAGTTAATCATGTCTTCTTTTTCCAGGCAGCACAAATTGTGCTAATCTCTCTGTTTGAATTGAATACTCCTGAATTTACCATGTTACTTGGTGCCTTGCCAAAAACATTCCAGGATGGTGCCACCAAACTCCTGCATAACCACCTCAAGAACTCCAGTAACACTGGTGTGGTGAGTGCTTTGCTCACAGTTGGTGCCTCTGTTCTGATCATGACCTCGGCGTATCCCTTCTCTAGAGCTTGCTCTACAGAATAGCAGCTTTCTTGTTCTCTTTAGTAGATTGTGGGTGTCTCGAGGGTGGGGACCATGTCTCATCCTGCCATATTCCCAATGAGTAAATGAACCTGGTGTTTAAATATGGCCCTTTTCTTTAGTTAAGTTGTTTAATCAGTTAAATTTTTACTAGGTCATTTAGTCATTCATTGAGTTACTTATTTTTTTCATACTGTAAAGATGCAAATGCTCAATTGTGTCTGTTACTCTAGCACAACTGACATCAGTCACTCAGCTTTAGGAGTGCCTATATGGCAGTTACCCATTTTTGGCTTATAGACACTTAAAATAGGCCTTATAATTCTGGAAAAAGCCACCCTGGCTGTGCAAATTCTGCCCATTTATTTACATGTGGGTTAAAAGACCAAGGGAAAAGTGAAACTCTGTTCTGTAGTTAGCCCTTGAATAATGATGCTGCTTCTGCCTTCACCCCAGGGCTCTCCAAGCAATACAATTGGCCGGACTCCCTCCCGACACACCAGCAGCAGGACGAGCCCCCTGACCTCACCCACCAACTGTTCCCATGGGGGCCTGTCTCCAAGGTAATGCCATTTCAACAGAAGTGAAGAAACGAAAGCACTTGAATGTCTAGCCAATTTCTAGATTTTTTAGACCAAGCTTAATACCAAAAAGTATATGGGTGTCAGGAGACCATGGGTTCTAGTCCCCACCCAAATCTTAACTGATAATCTTGGGCAAAGTGGTTAACTTCTTTGGTGAAATGAGTGGTTTGTGCTGAATGTTCTCTGAGATTCTTCTAGCTGTAAACACTCTCTAGTACCTTAAAGATTTTAAAACTAAAAATTGGGGCTGCCCAGTGGCGTAGAAGTTTAGTTCGCACTTGGCAGCGCAGGGTTCGCGGGTTCCTTACCCAGGCGCCCGCCAACGCACTGCTTGTCAGCCATGCCGTGGCGGTGTCCCATATAAAGTAGAGGAAGATGGACACGGATGTTAGCCCAGGGCCAGTCTTCCTCAGCAAAAGAGGAGGATTAGCAATGGATGTTAGCTCAGGGCTGGTCTTCCTCACAAAAAAAAAAACCCTAAAAATTAAATTTAGTACTGTTTCACATGGAAACTCATCATCTATTCTATAAGTGATAGGAGCACCCGGAAGTATTTAGTCATCTAAATAAATCCTTTATAGTCAGTCACACATAGTCTGGGGTGGTTTTCCAGTCAAGTGTCCATTCCAAGCATAGTTGCTACCATCATGGGCTACCATTTGAAGCAGAATGCTGCTCTGGAAGGAGGGAATTAAGAATCTGAGAACTAAAATTGGATCAGCATTTTCAGACTCTTGTTGGGACCATGTGAACATTGGTGTTATACAGTGTGAGGCAGTGACTTAAAAAGAGAAAATGCTTTGTCTCGAGATCTTTTGATAACACTTCTCCATCTGGCCAGAGCCTTTAGAAGTCTCTGCATGGTGGCTTTAGTGACCCCCCCCCCCCCGGCGTGTGTTGCAGACCCCCAAGGCCTTACTCAGAGTAGTGGTCCTATAGGCCAGACTTTTTAGAAAAGAGCCAGTGCCTGGGCCTGTAAGGGTCATTTATGCTGTGTTTGTCTACAAGAAGTCCAGATCGTTGGGACCACTAACAACACAAATAAGGGGGTTGTGTCTTAAAGGTTGCTGACACCAAGATCTTAAAATTATAAGAAAATACTTCAAGTATGCCATTTTCCTTTTAAGGGTTACTTCTTTAGTGGGAAGATGTCAAAACGTAAGTGCCTTTAAATTTCGATTTTTAAAAGATCAAGAGTCTCCCAAACTCCTTCCTCCTTACCACTGAAGTTCTCGACATTTCCTCAAGTTATCGTATAAATATTTTGGAACATAACAAATTTGTATTTTTGTCCTGGCGAAACAAAGTATTTTGTATACTTACAGTATCCTGCTGTTTATATTGCCTTATGTTTAATCCTGCTAAGGGCCCCTGGTACTTATTTAGGTAGAATGAAGTATGATGTTTTCGTCTCCAAATTTGGTCTGTGTTGTCATCGTTTCAGCAGGCTATTATATTAGACAATTGAGACCAGAAACTAATGAAAATATGTCTGACTTTCCCCAGGTGTTACCGAGGCTCAGCCAACTATTATTTTTAATGTTAACATCTGTATCTAAAGTATATGGTTTGTCTTAAATGACCAGGGTGCAGTGTGGACAGTAAAATCAGAGTTCTCTTGGTGGGGGAGAATTTCATGGAAAACATGTATTCTCTGTAAATTGTTGCTTTTGTCTAGAAGAGATACTTCTACAACATTAATTGGGGAGTCTGTTCTTCCATAATATACACTTCATACTTGTTATCTTTTAGTTATTTCATTATTAGGGTGGCACATTCTTTAGGTAATAAGCAAAAGGTAAAACTCAAATTAAGTATTTATTATTATATGTGCTTAATAGTGTAAGTAAAAGAATTGGTAGGGGCTGCTAACATAATTCATCAAGCTAAGAATTGGCTAGGTATTAATCTTCATGGATCCCCAAATTATTAAAAATTTTAATTTATTTTTCCAGGTTACCATTCATTCTTAATTGGCCTGATATTTATTTTTCCTGTTAGGGTTACAGGTCAGTGGAAGAAATGAAGAGATTTATTTTTAATATTAAAAAGTTCAAGTGTGGCCCAAATATTTTCTGGTCAACAAATTCTTCTTTAGGGAATTATTTAGTTATGTAGTTTAAAAAGAAAATGTGCCCTCAGTCAGTGCATAACTAACCAGATGGCCTTAGCCAACTTGAGCTCAATAGGAGAAATGATTTTTCTCACGACTGAAATTATCCAGAAGTGGGAAAAACTGCCTCATGTCATCATGTCACTAGAAATATTCAAATAGGCTACTTGCTTTCTACCAGGAAAATTATAAAAGAAATGAACTCTTGCACTAAATAGGAGAATGGACTAGGTTACCACATTCTAAGGAGGCAATAGACAAGTTCTGCTGTGTCTAATCTCAGCTGTTTTTCTGAGCAGTGCTCTTGAAACATTTATTTTCTGTGACCTGCCATTCTTTGAATTATCTTGACCCTATGGTGTTAGCTTTTTATTCTTAAGGGGAAAAGTTATTATCAATTACGTTTTTAATCTAATTTTGAGTTTCAAAATGAACTAGTATTTTTTTTAGTCCAAAAATTCTACACTCAGATCATGGTGGTGATAAGGAAATATTATAAAATGATGAACAAATCTAATTTGATAGTTTTTTTTTTTAAATATCACCAGTGAGAAAGTCATTTTTATCAACTCAGTAATATTAGAGAACCCATAGCTAACAGGTTAAACTTTGTGAAACCCTCCATTAATTGTTGTTTCTGTGTGAGGGAAGAATTACTGCTTATTTCTAGCTAATAAACAGATACTACTGGGTATTTGCAGAGGAAAGTTATGACCTGGAATTTTTCATCATTAAACACATACTTATTTTAGCTCGTTTTACCCCGTGTGATTTATGTTAAATGAAAAACAGAGTTGTAAGGGGCTTCAGAAATCACGTGAAGTCCATTCCCTTTCAGTTAAATAAGTATATGGCAGTCCTCACTCCGGTCTGCTGTGTATTCTTGGCAAACATGTTGTAGAGCAGAATAGCACTAAATAGATAACCTCTATCACCCCTGGCAATAAAAGGTAATTTTAGGTAGATTTTTACATTCATCCCATCAGAGGATCCAGAGTGTCCATAGAATCAAAGACCCAGCCTCCTACAGGGAGGTGGTGCACCTACTTTATCCTCTGCCTCTTAGCAGAGCTCCAGCCTGAGATGGTCACCCGTATTCTTCTTGTACCCCCGCCTCTGACTCAGTGTGTGACTTAGAGAACGTGTTTGGGCCCTTCTATGCCGCAGTGACCTCTCATCTCCACACTTCGTTTTCCTTTCAAAATGGAGCCATAACTGTCCTCAGGTGGAGACCAGCTCTGTACCTTCTGCTCTTAGAACTACGATGAACACCAGTGACAAGCAGTCCTGCTCTGCAGGAGCGCTGCCTGTGATACCGCACACAGGGTGCTGTGGCCTCATGTCACGTTTCCAGCCAGCTCAGCTCACCCCTTTTCCGATGTCTTTGGTTCTTTTGAATTGCAGCAATTGTTAGAACTCTCTGTCAGAGTCTCTCCAAGCCCAGGTCACTTAGTGACATTTGCAAAGTGAAGAGGAATACCTGTGTTCTCAGATGAATTTTAATTCTCACATTAGGTGATCTGAGCAGAGGAATTGGATTTTTGGTTCCCCCCTCTCTGAGCTGGCCAGCTGAGACTTGATGCCCTAGCCCTCTAGTGGTGGTGTTGAAAATTGCATGTGGCAGCCTCTGAATTCCATCTGATTGGATTCTGGCCTCAGGGAGCACATTGCCCCTTGCTCGAGTGTTCTGGTCAGAATGGCACGTTCTCTGAGTCTTTCTGCTATGGTCCCTTTGGTTCCACTTGGATTAAGGTCCATAATTCCTTCTTTGGTTCTTTCTAAAATAATTGATTGCATTATCTGAAACTGAACATTCCTTTTTTGTGTGTGTAAGGCTTAATAATGTCCTTCCCAATGCAGATACACACGTGCTCTTACACTTGGAATCTGATGTGATTTAAAAGTGTAAATGCATGATCAAGAGGGAAAGAAATAAAGTAGTCTTATTGAGGACCAATTTGTAAAACAAAATTTATTCTTTTTCTCTGTATGGTGATGTATTAATTTTGCTCCAATTAGTTTTGATAGAACTTTATCAAGGAAAGAGGAGACTGTAAGACACTTAGAATGTAGCATCTTCCTCTCCCCATTCTCCTCCCCCCCCCCCCTTTGCCTTTTTTTGTTTCTCTTTCTGATTTTCCTCTTCTGATCACTACAGTCGGTTATGGGGTTGGAGTGCCGATGGGTTATCGAAGCACCCACCTCCCTTTTCTCAGCCTAACTCCATTCCCACCGCTCCCTCCCACAAGACTCTCAGGCGCTCTTACTCTCCCAGGTAACAAGCTACCTGTTAAACTTGTCTGAGGTGTCACAATATTATTGCATTTCCAAGGTCGTCTCAGGTCTTTTGGAAAGCCTCTCAGCTGCCTCCAGTGTGGTCCCTGCTTTGGCTTAGACTAGCAGGAGTAGAGCCTTGGTGAGAAGTGTGAGCAGGTGCGTGATCTTTGTCGAACCTCACAACTACAGCTCTTACCGTGTCACAAGTACAGGTGACCATTTCATCCACTGACCAAATTAATCACCATTTACTACTGCGAGCCTTTCAGCACACTGCAGTGCTCAGCCCCCAGAAGGTGCTCAGGCAGTGCCATGAAGTCAAGGCAGGCAGCAGTAAGCACAGTTTCCTTAGCATTCTTCTTAGATGTAAAAGGTATTTCCACTAAGAAGCAGATGAGACCTGTTCTTTGCTAAACTGCACCTTCACCTCTCAGTCCTACTGTTGATTATATGGACTGATTTCTTTCATAATGTACTGTCATGTGGTGATAGTGTGAGGACACAGGTCCAGAAAGGAAGCCCTGAGAGTGCGTTCACTGGTGCATCTCAGTAAAGGTGCCCTGCCTCTAGGCGGGAGAGCCGTCAGTGTCCTCACGAGCCCCTGGATGAATGTGACAGTGTTAATGAGTCTAGAAGAAGAGGCTGGGCTTCCTTCAGATGTTAAGACAGATGGTAACTCTGTGGCACAAAGTACAGTCCACATATTCCTACAGATACCTGTTTGAGGATCTCTTAGGTGCTTTTTATGAAGGTCCAAAGATCTTCCCTTCCCTAGTAGCCTATAATTACCTGAGCAGAGCATGGGGTAGTCCAGCTGTCTTTGTGCTGTGTAAGATGGGTTTGTACCCTCTGTGATAGGACAAGGGTAAACACAAAACAGTTGAATGCTTCACACATAGCTTTTGCACAGAAGATTCACATTCCTACTTTTGTATCCTCAACATGGTGAAGCTGTACACAGTAAACAAGTCAGCTAAATGTTTTAACAACATCTTTCTTTTGAAACTCTTACAGCTCTAAAAGTAACTTCTAAAGTATACAGAGAATCCTATAATGACTGTTTCTAGATACACAAGGTTAGGGCAAGGGCACACCGACAATGAGATGGCTGCTGTCGTCAATGTTAATACAGCATGTCACTACACTTTCTTTTTTTGTTTTTTTTTAAAGGTTAGCTATGCCTCAAAGTGTAAGACCAGTTTATTGCCTGTCTCCCAGTATACTGACCTGTGTGCCCTAACGGGCACTAAGCTTCACCTGCAGCCAGTCTTCTCATCCAGCCATCAAGACTGCCCTCCAGAGCCCATCCCGTTCCCAGAATCGTCTTTCACATATGTGCACAATAATACAGTAATGCTTAATAAACACCCGTAACTTCTGTTAGCTGTTGGGGAGAGTGTTGACTAGAGACTTTTACATTTAGAAAACCTATCAGTTACATAAAACTAAGAAGAAATCTATGTCCGTCTGTTTGCCAAAACCCTATTGATTTCATAACAAGGAACCTTTTTGCTTATTCCATACCTAATACCGTTTCCCCACAAAATGACAAGGAAGAAAATCTCAGAAGGCAAACTTCCTGTCTCCAGTTTCTCTTTTCTTAGAGACCTGACCTCATGCACCTCTCCACTTACAATGCGGATCCTTTACAACAGGGCAAGTCCAGAGCTTCATTCTGCTTCAGGATTAGGTGACCTGGCCTGACCTTAAGTCAGTGAATATTGACTGATTGAGCAGCTCTTCCTAATCTAAAGAATCCTAAGGAAACTTTTCTGGGGTCTAATCACAGTGTTTACAGATGACCAGGACCTGGCCTTTGACCTGGAGGATAATGTCTCTGAGCTAAAACAAGACAGAGTGTGGGGCAGGTGACAGACCAGGGTGAACCTAACCAACTCTCTTCTGAGTAAAGCTGCTGTGTCCCTCTTGCTGCTCCCTTATGTATTGCTTGTCAGGACTGGGACTATGGTATCTATGATTCCCCAGTGACAGCATTCATGGGAATTTCCTTTTTCCCTACAAAATGAGGGCTCATGGGTATTATTTGAAAAAAGACAAATGCCAAAACATGAAATAGCAAATAAAGTAGCATTACCTTCTTCCTGTTAGAGGAAAACAACGATGTCTCTCACCTGAAGCTCACAGTTTTAGCTTCATACCAAGGAGATACTTCAAACCTCAAACTAGTGAGTCTAAAAGAAGTGTCACCACAGATCGTACTTGGTTGTGCACATGTGCTCCTAAATTGGAAGTCTGAGTTGGTTTATTAATTGAAAGTAAGAGGGAGGAACGTGAACTGGCAGAATCCTTTATTTTCTTATTTTAAAAAGAGGCTACTATAATGCTAAAGTTATGCAAACTTAAGTGAAATATTTTAAGTTTAGGTTAAGAATAATGAGATGAATTAAGTGAAAGCTAATGTTATCTGAAGCGACATGTGGAAAATAATATTGTGACATCCCTTAAAAAGCTGAACGTTCTGCCAGACCTCCTCTTGTCCATCCCATCATTCATTCTTTTTTTTTTCCTTTTGCATGGGCTATGCTATTATTTTTGGTTGTTGTGATTAAAAGTATTTTAAGGCATCTTTTTACATCTTGTATACATATTTTTTTCTTTGAGTCATACTCAGTTTTTATATATAAAAAATAGTGTACTGGCCAGATGTATAAATGCCTTTGTTCATACATGAGCTGGTGTTGTGGTGTTCTAGAAAGGAGGGGGCAGGGAGCCCCTGTGCCTCAGTCATGCTTCCTTCCCATTAAAGGGATATTGCCTCATAGACAGATAACCTTATGAACCTAGAAGGGGTTGAAATCTTGGATTCTGCTCAAGTTTTTTATTCTACCTCCTGTCAGTATATACATGGAATTTTAGCTGTAAACATGTTCTGGTTCACATTTCTTTTTGTTTGATGCCAGAGCCAATCTTTGAGTTGGCCTGTATTTTTGTGAACTCTCCAAGTACAGTTGAGGTGTGTATTTTCTTTCATTCATCAGAAGAGAAGAATGGGTTCTATCTGGACCAGTTTTGCAATTTTAGGCAAATAGCTTTCGTCTCTGAGAGTGAGTTCAGATCTTGTGCTCTAGCAGAACCTCCAGCCTTAGAAAACACTTGGATCTTTGCAGCCTCAAGCCAGTAGAGGTCTGGCTGCTCCAAGTGAGAACTGTCCAAATCTCACCTTGCTCATCTGCCCAAACCTTTAAAAAAAAGTTGGGGGAGGAGGCTTTGTAAATATTATTTGTTTTTAGGTTACAGGAAACTTACCTCTTGTGAGAATTTACAGGGTTGCTTGTGTTGCCCTTAGTAAGGGTTCCCACCAGTGGGTGCCTAGTTTCAGTTAATTCTCTTTTGAAGAACAGAAAGATTGCTTTGCTTTAGTCCTTAATAATGTTGAGTGCCTATTTGGATACAGCCAAGGATTCTTTGAATGTCCCTAGCAATCCTCAGTGTATAGCTCAAGACTTTCTGCAGGTTAAATTAGAGCAACTCATCTGATCTTTTCTTGAAACAAGTGACATTTAAACTAAGTTACAGTTTTTGACTTGCCTTTGGTTGACTATTGCTCCATGTTTTGCTTTCTTTATACTGGTGTATCTACTCCCTGCTTTTCTCTGATGTTCTTAGTGAGGGACAGTGATGGTTTTTGTTCTTAGGATCTTCTGTCTGTTTCAGTGCCCTTTTCAGACATCTAAAGGCCACTTGTTGACACACTGCGTTACACCAAAAGGCTGTTTAGGATTTTTGCTTCATTTCATGTTTTGCTATGCTAAGTGTCTAAAAGGACAACAGTTGACCACTTTTCTGTAAGGGACAAATATTTCTTGCTTTTTGAAGTGCTCTTAGACATTCATCTGGGAATGTAACTCATCTTTGTAAGATCTGCTTTTATTATAAAACTCCAAATATAAGCATCTAGAAGAGTTTGATATTCATAGCAAGCTCCTGGGTTAGATGACATGAGAGACTCTCAGGAGCCCATTGGCAGAGTGGATCTGACTTTTAGTCATTTTTAGTATAGGTTTTTATTTTATAGGTTTCTGATTCTGGTAAACATAATCCAGTCTCATGAGGTCATTTACTTTACTCCTCTGAAATTTGTTTGTAATATTAGCTGTACTTTGAAGTGCCCATTCCTCTTAATTTGTTTGTACATTTGAGACCAGTAACAACCAAATTCCTTTTTTCCATCTTCAGGATGTGAAAGTTATTTTTCCACTTTCATTACTTCGTGCATTGTCACTCTTTGAGTTCTTGCATTCTCGTGGTCTTTGTTGTTTCCCACTGGTTCTTACTGAGTGCTGCTGTGATGTGCTTGGGACCAGATTTAACAAGGAAGATGTGTAATTGTCCAGTGGTGGTGCTCTAACAAAAGATGTCTCCTTTTCATTCCAAATCACCCGAAGAAGCAAAACTATAATTATATCTTACTCTGTAAATTATTAGAAGTAATTTATGCCGATACCTCAGTTTTATGTTTATGCTTCAATTTAAGAAATAAAATGTGTTTGATCTTTAGCATGCTGGACTATGATACAGAGAACCTGAACTCTGAAGAAATCTATAGTTCTTTGCGTGGAGTTACAGAAGCCATTGAAAAGTTTAGTTTTCGAAGCCAGGAGGATCTGAATGAGCCAATTAAACGAGATGGCAAAAAGGACGGTGATATTGTAAGTATCCTCAGGCTAACAGATAACTATATATCAATTCTGTGATAATTCTGAACACTGACCACTGTGATTACTTGGCTTCATCATTATTTTTATCTTGTAGTTAGGATAGTATTATTTTAAGAGGCCCAAGGCAATTTTACAAAAGTTTGAGTAGCCCTCAGCTGTCTTTGTGAAGAATGTTAAATATCTTTTTTCTCAGTTTGATTTCATTTATCTTGGACATATTTTTGTTCCTATAATGTGATAAAAATAGTGAGCCTGAACCAGACACCCTGGGCTCTCTGGGAGCTCAAGTCTCATGCAGAGGCAGCAGATTAGCAAGAAATCATGGTGTGGTGGGAGTGGTTGGAGCTCAGCCCCGAGGAGACCTGCTGGGCTGGTCTTGGTGCTCAGGAAGGATCTGCAGAAGAGATGGTTCTGCCCTCTGAGCTGAAGCATGAAGATCCAGAGGAGTTTGTCAGGTCAAGTAGGAGGTTGTTGTCAGTGAGGGGGCCTGTGAGAAGGCAGAGAGATGGGAGTGGGCATGGTATGATTTCTTGCTCAGGGGAGGCTGAAGTGGAGAGGGTGAGTGCGCCGTGTTGTTGGGGAGGCTTGGAGAAAAGGCTGCAGAGGTTGGCTCAGGAAGGGTGCTCACACCAGGGGAATTTCTAGCCAATGTCTTGACTTTTCTCTGGGGTCACTGGAGACTCTGAAGGATTTTTAACCACGGAAGTGGCATGGTCACAGTTGACATTTTAGAAAGATTGCCGTCACTCTGAGATGGAGAATGATTCCAGAGGGAGCTGGGTTGGGTAGCGCATGAGCAGAAACAGAAGTCAGAAGTCTCTGACTAGGAGCTGGTGCAGTTCAATGAGACAATATCATGGAAGGAGAAAAAAGTGCATGCTAACCCTTTGGAACGTGATGAATTCACTTTTGAATATATGTGACTTGCGGGACCTGTGGAACGTCCAAGCAAACATATCCATCAGGCCCTTGGATATACCAGTCTGGAGTTTAGGCCAGCGATTTGGGCTGGAGATAGGGATTTGGGAGGCCTTGACTAAAGAAAAGTGAGTGAAATCAACCAAGTAAAGGGCAAGGACAAAATCCTAAGGAGCATCAACACCAAGGGAAAAACAGAAGAAAAAGAGTTGGAAGAAAAGCTAAAGATGATAGGAGGGAGACCAGGATAGTGTGGTGTCATAGAATTTAAGGGAAACTTTCAGGAAGGACATTATAGCCAAAGGGGTCATGCTGCAAAGAGGTATCAAGTCAGATGTGGAGTGGAAAGACTCCACTGGATTTTTTTTCTATCTGCATTAAGTATTCTATTTTGACCTAAAATATATAAAGCACACATTTATTCACCAACGTTTTGATATGGCGGAAGACCTTTTCTTTGCGAATGGGCCCATCATTTGGATTTTCATGTTCTTCCTCTTAAATAAATTTTACATGTAGCCACAGTGTACAATTTCCAAATTTAGTTCCTTCCTGGAGTCCATTGGATTTTTAAGCATAGTTCAGAGCAGAGTTGAGAGTGGAAACCAGACTACAGTGGGTTGTGTTGTGACAAGCTGGGCGGAGATGAGGGGTTGTTCGGGGGCTTTTCACATGGACCTGACCTGTTTGAATGCCGATGGGGCCAGTTGAGAGAGAAATGTTGACTCTGGTGGAGGGGAGTGGATGATTGTTGGACCCGGGTCCTTAAGGATATGGGAGGGCGATGAGATTTGGGCACTGGTGGAGGGTTGGGCTTAGCCAGGAAGGGAGGTGAGCAGGTTTTGTTTGGGGGCAGGAAGTGGAGGGTCTTCCCACTGACAGCTCCTGCTTTTACGCTAAGCTCTGAAGCCTGGGCACAGTTGTGGTGAAGAGAGTAAAAAAAGATTCCACAGCGCCTGTGGGGAATAGTGGGGCTCTGATTAGGGAAACAGAAGACCTGCCAGGAACAGTGGAGGTCCAAGGAGAGGGTGGATGCCTGAGGTATTACTTTTCCCGATTATAAACGTAATATATAGCCAACATGACATTTAGAAAATGCAAAAAAGAAAAGAAAAGAAATCACCATTTCTAGAGATAACCCCCATTATCATTTTGGTGTATTTTTCTATTTCTTTATGTGCAGTTGTTCACATGTATGTGTAAATAAAAGCAACATCATAATGTGCATCCTGTTTAGCATAGGATGTGAACACTTTCCCCTGTCAGTATTCTTCTATGTGAATTTTTATGACTGGATGATGATTTATCATATGGATATATCATAGTCATGTCCCCAGTGCCCTATTTTGGAATATTTAACTGCTTTCCAATTTTTCTAAGTATAAAAATACAGTGAGAAAGTTGAAAGGAGTGAAGCTTGACAGGGAGAAAGGGAGCAGGGAGCAAGAAGACCTGGCATTATCAAGGGACCGGAATGCTGGAAGGCGTGGAGTGGGAGAGCTGCAGGGCCAGAAGGAGGATCAGGAAGTGGTCATTAAAATGTAGTGTTGCAGAGGTGGGGCTGGTCCCGCTGCAAGATTGGTCATGAGAGGTGGGAGCGTAAGAGGGGAAATGAAAATTGAAGAGTTGAGGAGGTTCAAAATTCAACATCTTACCCACTTATTACCAAATTTTGGCTAAGAAGCTGAGGTAGATGTAAAACTGCATTAAATGTGAAAGACTCAGGAGCCGGTATATCTCTTGTTATTAAGCTTTACAAGTAGACCCGGTTTAATAAGACAGAAATCCTTAAGGATGAATGTCTGCTCTGGTGGGAAGATGGTTCACAGAAGCGGAGACGAAAACAATAAACATGTGGGAGAAAGTCCATCCTTAGGAGTAATTACAGAAATAGAACAAACATATATTTGAGGCTCCATGTTACTTCTAAATTTTTCTGCTTTGTTTCAAGTAGAATTTGTAACATTTAATGCTAGAAAGGATATTAGAAACTAATGTAATACTGGTGGCATGAGAAATCAGTACAGTTTGGAGCTTAGTAAAATTATGTTTGGCAAAAGTGATTTTTAAGTTTCATATCTTTTATCGAATAGTCTAACTTTTGGCAATCTACACTAAATAACGAACTCAGCAAAAGGAAAGACAGATATTATTTATATAAAGTAGTTTATTTCAGTGTTATCTATAATAGCAAAAAAAATTTATATAAAAAAACCCAGAAGGTGAATAGCTGAGTAAATCTTATTAAAACACGAGTAGAAATAGAGGTGTGATTAAGCATTATGGTTACAAAACTTTATTTACATGGGACGTGCTTGTGCTGTGAGGAAAGCTAAATATATGATAGTGTGTACACTGTCATTCCTGCTCTATAAAATCCGCATGTAGAGAAGGACTAGGGTAATATACAAAGTGAAAAAAGTAAGATTTTTGTTGTTGTTATTAAAAGTGATTAGAGGGGCTGGCCTGGTGGCGCAGCGGTTTAGTCCGCGTTTGGCAGCCTGGGGTTCGCAGGTTCGGATCCCGGGCGCCCACCAACGCACTGCTTGTCAGCCATGCCGTGGCGGCGTCCCATATAAAGTAGAGGAAGATGGGCACAGATGTTAGCCCAGGGCCAGTCTTCCTCGGCAAAAAGAGGAGGATTAGCAATGGATGTTAGCTCAGGGCTGGTCTTCCTCACACACACAAAAATAAATAAATAATAAAATAAAAGTGATTAGAATTAGGATAGTTTAGCTTTATTTTTTAAATGTCTGAAGGTTTTTAAACCCTTTCTCCTCTTATAAACAATTTTTTATTATTATAATAAATGTTTTACTTTACAAAGAGAAAAAAATTAAAATCATCCATGAATCATCTTTCACTGGGAGAAAAACCCTAAGTCTTATTTTGTCCATATCTATGCATGCATTATATATTCTTTTTACATCTTAACAATTATATTAGTATAAAATCTTTTTGGGGGGATGTTAAAAACAAAATGCATCCCTGCAATTCCACCAGGTATATATCCAGAAGAATTGAAAGAAGGGATTGAACAGATATTTGTGTACCAGTGTTCATAGCGGCTTTATTCACACTAACCAAAAGGTGGAAGCAACCCAAGAGTCTGTCAACAGATGAATGGATAAACAAAATGTGATATATTCATGCCACAGAATGTTCTTCAGCCATAAAAAGGAATGTAATACTGATGACACATGTTACAACATGAATGGACCTGGAAAACATTATACTAAGTGAAATAAGCCAGACACAGGAAGACAAATATTGTATGATTCCACTTGGAGTAGTCAGATTCATAGAGATAGAAAGTAGAATATAGGTTACCAGAGCTACAAGGGTTGGGAGTTATTTAATGGGTACAGAATTTTAGGTGGGGAAGATAAAAAAGTTTTGCCCAAAATATAACATAGTGGTAATGGTTACACAATTCTGTACATTTATTTAATGTCACTGAATTGTATACTTAGGAATTAAATGATTAAAATGATATATATTTTTTACCCCAATTAAAAAGAACACAAACACATAAGCATGAAATGAGAGAGATGTGTTTTGTCAGCAGCACAAGTGAAAAATTTACCATAGGAATCACCAGTGTGGTCTGACTGCCTGGAAATGTTTCCTCCATTGTTATGTAGTCAGATGTCTGGGATGAGGAAAATGATGGTTTTGCTCTGTTCCCAGCAGTCAGCCCACACTTGCTCTGTTACAGTGCCACCCTGCAAAGAGAGCCAGACAGGCCATTGTGCCTCAGAAGAATGGACCCTAAGAGGGAAGGGAGTCAGAAATCAAGGGCCAGAAGACCAGAGGTTTAATTTGTTGAAGACAAGACTCAGAAGATATTAGGGAAAAAAAATTTCAGAAAATATTAAAGACCTGTTCTTTGACCCAGCAGAAAGACCAACTCTGAGAGTCAGAAGTAGCCAAAGGAAGAATGATCTTCCTAGGGGAGACTTAGTTCTCTGTTGTTAGAGATTAGTAGGCATTGTTTGGCTCACCACTTGGTGGGAACATATACAAGGACTTCATGGGCAGTTGGACCACTTGAGATCTTGTGATGGTATTTGCGGGAGCGTCTATCCATTGGTGGTGTCTCGGGGCATCACTGAGAAAACCCTTACTGTGTGTAATGAAAGTGACAGGCTGCACGTTGGCACATGAGATTCCTGAAGAACTGGGGGTATGAGCTGTGCAGCCTTTGTTCTCAGGGACTCTTCAGAATTTCATGTGCTCAATCTCTCAAAAAAAAGTGAGTAAAATTTAGTCACCAAATACAAAGTAAAACAGACTTTTTGTACAAATTAATGAATGAATCGATGAAAAAATATGCGAATATATTCATTTCCCTTTAAGGTAGTTTATGAATTAGACATTTACAAATTGAAGTACCAATAACTGTCCTTTTGTCAGTGGCCAGATTTCAAGTGAGAAATCTCTGGCTCTCCTAACACTTCTGAAAATTTAAAGGAAAAGTTTGTTCAAAGTCCTAAAAAGAAACTGACAGTGTGTTGTGCTCCAGGTGTCCCGCGATGGTGGAGTTGCCTCCCCGGCCACCGAGGGCCGAGGAGGAAGTGATGTGGTGGAAGGAGGCAGAACAGCTCTGGATAACAAGACCTCCCTCCTCAACACGCAGCCTCCACGTGCCTTCCCAGGGCCGCGGGTGCGAGACTACAATCCATATCCCTATTCAGACACCATCAACACCTATGACAAGACAGCCCTGAAAGAGGCCGTGTTTGATGATGACATGGAACAGCTCCGAGATGGTTTGTCTGTCTTTGCTTGATTGTCCCCTATCCCAGAAGTGCCTTCCATGGGTTTCCCCTCTTGTCAGACCAGTTCTGAGTGTACTGGTCAAGCATAAATGGCAGTGTTAGATCTATTCTGTTAGTTGTTTGTTCAACAGCTGCTTATTGAGTGTGCTTAGGCATGGAAGGCACCACAGTGAACACAAGCATGCACAGTCCTGCCCTCTAGAAGCTGATGGTCTAGTTGCGGGGGCAGTCATGAGATAAGCAGTCACACAAACAACCTAAAATTGCAGCTATGACAACTGTGCAATGAAGGAAAGCTAACTGTACCCATCAGGGAAGGCTTCACTGGGGCACCGGAGCCTGAGTGAGGATGAGAAGGACAAGGGGAGGAGGAGTTAGCGAGGTGAGGAGTGCAGGCGCAAGCATTCCCATCCAGGGCCCAGCATCTGTGTACTTGTCCTGAGCTATGGAGGTAAGATCTTGAAGCAGTGCTGAGAGACTGCCCTCTCCTCTCACACCAGCATTTTAACCGGGTCTTCTGGAGCCGCTTTCTGTTGACTTGTGCCCTGCAGTTGGGAGAGAGGGGATCTAACAGACACTGAGCCTGTGCATTACATGTGACTGCTGCTGAACAAAGTGTTTTACATATGTTAACTAATTGATATAGAAGGGATTATTCCCATTTCACAGATTAGGAAACTGAGGTTCAGAAAGGTTAAGTTACTTTTCCCAAATGTAACCTACTTGGTATGGAACAGAACTAGTCTGGGTTTTTTTCTGACCCTTGAGTTGAGATTAGTGTCTATTATTGAGTAACAAGTATGTATTGGTATGATGGTATTTTTATCTGGAACTTAATTATTTCTTTTTTAACCTCACTGTCATGGTCACATGTTTTGGATTATTTCAACTTTATAGTCATTTAAAAAAATTATATATATCTGTTTGGTTTCCAAGCCTGTTGTTTTACTTTGTTTTTCCATTTTGAATGAAGAATTAAATTAGAACCCTAAATTAGAACTCTAAACAGTTAACATTCACTGTGTGTCCTGAAGTGTATGGTTTGCCGAGGGGCAGGGAGGTAAAGGAGACACAGTCCCTGGCCTCAACGAGCTCAGGGCCTGACAGGGGAAACAGACTCATCATGGTCACACTAGTAAGAGGGGAGGGCCGTGCTTGAGCAGACGCCAGCTTCAGTGGGGGCACAAAAGAAAGAAAACTGCACCCTCTCAGTGGATCAGACGGATGGAATCCTAAGACGGGAGAGAAGTCCTTCCGTCGTTTGAAAGCAGAAATAGCTTCAGGGGTTTGAAAACATAATCCCTTGGCTATTAATTGCTAATTGCTGGTGGGTAGCAATTTAGTATATACCCAAGCATCTGTTTACTGGGTAGTAGGCTAGTGGTATAGTGTTATTATGACTTGTACTTTCTAGGAATAGTGGATTATTTCCTTTTATTGCTCAGAGAATTGGTACATCATTTAACTTATCTATTTGTTGATCTTGTTTAAGATAGAATAGAGATTAGGATGTTGGTTGTTATTTATTCACCAACTGTATGTGTTCTAAAAAGCTTAAAGAAAAAGGTGGGATAGTGGGGGGGAAATTACAGAGTTCTTTAACATTTCAAACTTCCTTATGTGTCTGTTCTCCAATCTTAGAAGCTAAAGAAATATGCAAATACAAATTTAAGTAGTTCCTGGTGATTTGTCTTTGTTTTTTCATCTTTTCTATTTAAGGTGAATATTCAGAGTTGAGATCTCTCAAAAGAACATGAAAAGAGAAAGGATATGCCTTTCTGCCATATAAGTCATGGTTCAAGTCCCTGCAAGTAGTTATGCTAAGTGATCTTGACAGGTTTTACGGTCTGAATAGACGGTCAATGAATAGTCTCCACACTTTGACTGATACTTGTTTACTGTGTTGGTTACTAAGCTCTGGACATTCTAGAAGGGCACAGATGTTCATCAGTCACATGTGATAGTGAGGAGGGTCTTGAGGAAAATGTGTGTACTTCAATATTTGATACTAGTAAGAGACTGTCCCAATGGTAGGGCTAGACTTAGAACTATTGCAGTGGGAATAGAGTTTAGAAAAATAAGACAGTCAAGGAGGGGCTTTCGGAGGGTGTCTCCTCTTTGTCTGAAATAGATGAATGAAATAGCAGTTTCTTCTCTTTCTCTGAAACAGAAGGAAAAAAAAAGATGGTAATGTAATGCATAGACATTGTGTATTGGTACTTGATACTTGTCCTCACACCTCTGTCTTCACAATTAATTTGGTGAGATGACCTGCTGAGGGTGTAGAGTGAGGTTGGGGCAGCAAAGCAGGATGAAAGGCGTGATGGGAGTGATCAGGAGAGGTGGCTCTGGGAGCCTGGAAAGCAGTGGAAGGATTGCTGAGCATCACTGAGGGAGCGCCTATAACCAGACATTTCCTTATGAAGTAACCTCGGTCTCTTGTGTCTCACAAGTGCCCATTGACCATTCTGACTTGGTGGCTGACCTTCTGAAAGAGCTGTCCAACCACAACGAGCGGGTGGAGGAACGGAAAGGGGCCCTGCTGGAGCTACTCAAGATCACTCGGGAAGACAGCCTGGGTGTCTGGGAGGAGCACTTCAAGACCATTTTGCTCTTGCTGCTGGAGACACTCGGAGACAAAGATGTGAGGAGCTTGCTTTGTCCTTCCATTTCCCTCTTCTGTGTGATGGGGTTATTAAGTTCTTTTCTCCTTGGGTTTGGCTTCAGCCTTACTTTCTGTATTATGCTTGCTGTTTACATCAAAACATTTTTCAAATATTTTCTTTGCACCAATTAGTAAGGTAATGTTTTTAGCAGAGACAGGCCCATCCTAGCTTATATGCAAGTTTTTTCTGTAGTTTGTAGTAGTTGAGGGAAACTTGTTCCTGTATCAGCTTACTTTGTTTAACACAAAATTTCTTAAAACTTTGTTAGCATAGAGTGTGGTTTTTTATAATGAGCTTTTTTCCTTGTGAGTTTTATTTATGTTTCATGTGTAACTGAGAAATAGAGAAGTTCATTTTTTAAAAGACCCTTAATGATATATTTCATGAAATTCTGTCTTGGTTCACCCCTATATATGTTCACAGTTCCAGAAATCTTAATTGGTCAAGCAACAGGTTCCAGAAGTGTAGATTATTATTATTTTCTGTTATTATTTTTAAAATGAAAATCTCTCTTCACCCTGTGACATTTGAATGTGACAGACTGGGCATTTGCGCCTTGCCTGGTCTATAATTGACACTTGGCACCTGGTAGATAACACTTAAAGGAGGGAGTAATCTAGTCAGAGTCCTGACTTCCCCCACCTGTGTAGCTGGTCCCTATGTAGAGACAGGAATAAATGTTGGGAATTGCCTGAATTAAACTCTAGAAGTAAAAATCCATCTCTGCACTGGGCTTTCTGTAGGCTAGCAGAAAAAAATAAAGTAAATTTGGTGAAGAGCTTGAGGGGCAGGACCCGGTAGATTTCAAGGAAGTTCAGCAGAGCCCATGGTACAGATCATGCCCGGGGTCACGTTGATGGTGACTTAATGGAAGACGGGTGAGCAGAAGGCTGGTGGATGTCATGGTGCCTTTAATTGCTTTCTGATGCTTAGGATTAATGGTTTGGCATAGGGTGAGTAAAGACAGAAGAATGGTGGTAAAAGATCTATATTAATTTTTCTTAAAACAAAGTATTGGCTACTGAAGCCCTTCCACTTGTTTGGGCTTTGTTGGGAGACAAAATGATGTCACGTAGAGGGCAAGATGGTGTGTTAGTGTGTGAATTGTACAGATGAGTGACAAAGAGTCAGGATGTACTTTTTGGCTCTGTTTGGTATAAACTCCATTCTCTTTTACTGAGATTAGGAGTCTGTTTGGAATGGCTCTCCTCCAGACGTATGACTCGGGCCTCAGACAACTCGAGGCCTGCACAAATTTCCCTCCCTCATGAACTCATCACACAGAAGGTCAGGAACACTACAGGTCTCCAGCCGCCCTTAGAGTCCACAGTTTTACAGGTTGTGTTGATGAAATGTGTAGATGCTTTTTACCTTTTTGTCCATTTTACAAAAGAGTAATTTGCATACCTAAGCCTCAGGAAATCTGGACATGCCCGGGAGGTTGATAATGAACTTAGGTGTATCATCTGGTTTCATTTGGTTCAAAAAGCCTCATCAGCTCCCTCTTAGGTGCTGGGTCCTGGGAATGTCACCATAGGTACAGCTCCTGCTCTTATGGAGCTGGTTGTCTAGAGAGCCTCTGTTAAGTAAGCAGTGAGATCTGTGTTGAGGTGTCTGCAAGATGCCAGGGAAACCCAGGATTGGGTGCTTGCTGGACCTGGCTGACTGGTATGTTTAGTGAAGCGCTGTGTATTGTTTGCTGATGTCTTTCCTTCCTCTTGTACTCCAGCATTCCATCCGAGCACTAGCATTGAGAGTTTTACGGGAAATTCTGAGAAACCAGCCAGCAAGATTTAAAAACTACGCCGAGCTGACGATCATGAAGACTCTGGAAGCCCACAAAGACTCCCATAAGGAGGTGAGCCAGACCTGTGGCCCAGGAGTGCTGAGCAGACAGGTCTGGAGGTACATTTTGGGTGTGAAGAGAGAGGAGTGTGAATCAGCGTACAGCTTAGAGTCCCTTCCTTTGAACTCAGCCCGTGCCATGATACAGAGTGAAAATCCCATTGCTGTCATGGTGGCAGCAGTGCAGTTCAGGGGCCAGTGCCATTGGTAGGGTCCCAACTCCCTTTTGATGTGTACAGTGGGCTTGACCTGTCCCTGAGGAATTTTCCATGTCCATGGTTCCCATTCCTTTAGTTAAAAAGAGGGGTCTGGGGCTGGCCCGGTGGCGTAGTGGTTGGGTTCATGCGCTCTGGTTCAGCGGCACAGGGTTCGGATCCAGGGCACGGACCTACGCACTGCTTATCAAGCCACGTTGTGGCAGGCATCCCACATATAAAGTAGAGGAAGATGGGCATGGATGATAGCCCAGGGCCAATCTTCCTCAGCAAAAAAATAAATAAATAAAAATAAAAGGAGGGGCCTGCCATTTCCTTCTGGCATTCAATGTCTGGCAGTCTGGTGTAGGAAATGGAGATTGGCTTGGAGACACAGATGTGCAAGTCCTAAAACCAATACTTTCTTGCTCCAGAACCTTAGACAAGTTATTTCATCCTCAGAACCTCCGTTTCATTGTGTGTAAAATAGAGATGGATATTATCACAAAGATTCTTGTGAGAACTAAATGAGGCAACCAGTGATGGTTCCTGGCCTAGTGCTTGACGACTGGCGGTAACTGCACTGTGTTGGTCTTGCCCCCTCCCCTTTCCCTCTCAGTGTGCTCCTCTGCAAGAGCAAGAGGAACGGAGGCAGCTATGCCACGCTCTTCGCCAGCTCCCAAACATTTAAAGTCTAGCAAACTGCCTGTGGTTCTGGGCACCTCAGATGTCTATTGGAGAGCAGGAAGGATGTGTTTCTATGCCCTGCACACATACTGCAGACATTGGACACTCAGTAAATCCCCTTCCAGTTGCTTATTGAATTGTTCTAGCCCCTGTAGATGACCAGTCTAAGTATCTAGAGGCCTGCAGAGAGTGGGGAGGTGGATGGAGCTGTCATAAACAGGAATGATTTCAATAATACCTTCCAGTAAAAGGCACTATGGAAAATAGTACTGTATATAGAACTTTAGAAAACTTAATATGACAAATCATTAGTTTGATCCCAAAGCGAGACATAACCACTTGCTCATTTTAAGCTCTTGGCTCACATGTGACTCTGTCGTGAGCAATCTCATGGATTAAGTGAATTGTGATTAGAGCAATTCTTATATCTACAGCAGGAATCAGCCTAGATCATGGTTTTTCTCTGTTTAGCAGTTATATGGCTGCCAACAGTGACAAGTTTGACCTCTTCGAATCCCCACAATTGCAAGCTCAGCAAAGGTGGGGGTCTCATGCTCTGTATAGGCATCTCTCCATCTAATAGTCCTAGCACAACACCGGTACATAAATGGTAGATGTGTTTTCAAACCAATGACTTATATTTCTGAAATCTGGCTTGGTTGCATGATGGTGATAATCACTCATGTTTGAACAAAATACTTTCCATTGACAATAACTCATTTAAAAAACGTGAGGGCCAGATGAACTAATATAGTCAACATAATTATTCCCTGGCGAGGAAAGAGGGTGCAAGAGGCACTGTAATTTGTCAGGTGATTCATGGCAGTGACTGGCAGAACCAAGAAGTTAACCATCTTAAGGTTGTGTGTCTCTTTCAAGGGGCAACTGGCCTGTGCTGATTTTTTTTTTTTTTTTTTTTTTTTTACCATCAAAGCTTCTTATTATTGAGAATGCATAATCAAAAAAACAAAATAAAATTGATGTTCTTTTGCATATATATGATGTCAGTTGTTTTCACAGGGCAGGACATACTTAGAATGTGGCATTAATGTGAAACTAAGCCGTCTACAGCGTATGGCACTTACTAACTGACCCGTTGGAAGATGTCTGTCTTTAAAGTGGGCATCCTGATCTTAAACTTTGAAGCTTTGACAGTGGACCCTAAGAAGTACAAGTTAGCAGAATTAAGTAATTCATTTGCTATTTACTGTTTTGTTGAGGGATCTCGTTTTTTTTCCCTGCAAAATGAGAAATTTAGGAGAGCAAGTTCTTAAGTGTGAAATCCTTTAAATTGCCTAAGGGACAAAAGAAAATATCTGCTGCTGAATGTAAATTTAGCAGCAGTCAGTTGCCATGGAATTCCTTTGACCGCCCCCCACCCCCACCCCCAGGGTCTCCAGCTGCTGTCACTGATTACCTGATAAAGCAGGTGGAGGAAACCTTGTGTTCTGAAAGGAGTGCCTCTATTGGCAGACCTCTGCTGCTTTGCATACTTTCAAACTCACCTTGACTCCGTGCCCTTGTAGTTTTCCTGTGAAACTTCACTGTCACTTTGCCAGAAGCTTCTAACTTGGGTACCTGTATGTTTAGGTTTTAGGTATGGTTTTTGTTGTTCTTTTCTTTTAAAATTCTTCTAGTCTTTCTCTTATTTTAACCAATCTGTCTTCATCCCTTGTTTTTGTTTTTTAGGGCAGAATAGTTGGATGCACATAAAGTTTGTGTTGTAGCCATCTTGTTGGCATATAATATTGCACACAATTTCTCTAGTCATTACATTTTCTCATCATTACACTCAAACATTTATTCAGGCATTTTTCAAATATTTGTTGGAAAGGATCCAGAACATTTCTAGATCCAGTTACTATATTAGTCATACAGAGGCAAAGTCTATTTTCTTGTCTAATTGGTACTTCCAAAGTGTGTTCATCCTGGGTGAACACTCCTGGAACTTCTTCTCATAAGAAGCTAGTTGGTTTTGTATTCACAGACAAACGCAGGCTTCAGCAGGAGATGAAGAGCATGAGACCTGGCAGGTTGACACAGGACTGTGCTGAGAGACCTTGGCACCAGTTGTCCTCCCGTGCCTGCTGTGGTGGCAGCCACACTATTGTGCACACTGTAGTTCTGGCTGTGAGACTGTAGCGGTGAGGGACAGCTTCTTGAAATGCAATTTCTATAAATTGGAATTTGTCATAAAAGCTCTTAGGGCAGATGAATAAGGCAGGGCTGATGATAAGATGGCTTGTTTTATCATCCTTTAAGCCAGGGTCTGTTTTCTCAGAGTCTTTTGAAAGGAGCTGTGCGTGGGAAGCATTTTTCTTGTACACTGAAAAAGTACCAGGCACTTAGGCATCATCCATCTGAAGCGAACGTAGATGTTCTCCAGTAAGCTCGATGGAGGATTTGGATACCAGTTTAGAGATTTTATTTCAAAAGTTGGTGTTTGTCAGCTTAAACATGTTTTCATATTCCCTATTTGAATAAGTAAATCTATTTCATTATTACTCCTTATTTTTGTCATTTTAGTAAATAAAATTTGCTAATGAGTTTCAGTGCCTCGTTCATGAAGTTGCTATGGTTTACAGTATTGTTAGCTTTTAGCAGACGTCTGAAAGGACTAAGGCCCTGATAGTGACCTTTTAAAATCTTAAGCCCATTTTCTGTTTTTCAAGAAAACTCCATTAATTTTAACTCTTCTCATCTTAGAATTTGTAGTCTGTTTGCTGGGTCTGGTACAAAGTCTCTCCTTCATTGATTAAGAGAGGATCTGGTAAGAGAATTGACACTACGAATGAGATTCTGAGGTCAGTGCAATGTGTGACAGAAAACCTGGTTCTCAGTGCAGCATCTGCTCTTCTCCAGCTGTGTTGTCAGCTGTCGTCACCTCTATGTAAGTCTATACAAGCATGACTGTTGTGAGAATCAGACATAATGATGTGGAAACATGCTTTTTAAACTCTCATATGCTTTACAAATATTGCTACATAAAACTATTTTCAGACATCCTTATCTGTTTCAGAAACACCATTTCTTGGTAACAAATTGGCATACTAATTATTAATCATTTTATACACGTTTAATGTAAGAATAGTTATTGCTCCCAGTCATTGTGTCTTGCATATAGTACCCAAAATGTTGACGTACTTGGTAAATGTTCTGTTGAAACTTGAAAGAAGCACCAACTCTATTTCTTGAAGATATTCTGTAATTGAGATTTTTTGATCCTTAGGGTTAGCTTTTTCTGACCTGGGCCAAATAGTGAATATTCAGTTACATTTGCCTATTAAAAGAGGGAAATGTCTGCATCGTTTTATGTCACTACTGGGTCACCAGACATTTCTTGCCACGCACAGAAGTCTTGGTTGTTTTAGGCATCAGAATCCAGCCTCAGGTGGTTTGGCTTGTTTGGGAAAGTCTGATTCTTAGATAAATATAAAACAACCATTGTTATGTCTCTGGGGGTTTTATTTTTAAATCATTTCTAGTTAATTTTATATTTTATGACTTTAAGGAACTAAAAAAAGCAAAGCCAGACCAAAATTACTTTAAAAGAGAACTTTTTGGGAACTAGTTTTCTGGCTTCTGCTTCCCCCAGCTGGCACCGTGTGTCTTACACAGGCCTTTTGGCAAATATCATGGCCAGAGAGAAGCAATAGTGTGTCAGAGAGAAGGCATTTTAGCGAGCTGATGTTCTGCTTCAAATACCATTTAAAATCAGGATGTGACCGCGTCTTAACCAGACCCCCTGCACTCTGGAATGGCCCTTAGAAGCTTCTCAGAGTAGTGACCAACCGTGTGTCAGTTGGTTCTAGAGAACAATGCATTGCGGGAACCTTGGAGAAATTACTTCACCTCTCTGGACCTTGGTTTTTCTTATCTGTTAGCCCAGGGAGTGGACTCAATGATTATCTGTTTCTCATCCAGCCTCAAGATAATAGAAGTGGCTATTGAGTAACAGACCTAAACCTTCATAGATTCTAAATCTCTAGGTTTCCATGGGCCTGATGTTGGGATATGACCAGAAGCCCTACTTCCTTTGTAAGGTTTTGCTTTTTAACCAAAAGAAAAACCAGAAACCTATGTAGTCATTTAAAGGTTCAAAGTTGCCCAGCCAACAGTCTGACACTAGTAGCACAAACTCCGGTAAATGTTTTATTATTTATAGGCATTCATAGGCAGGGGATGGGGGAGGTACTCCAGTCTTCAAGGAGCTTGTGGTTCTGTTGAGATTAAAGCAAAGGAAGTAACGTGTGGTTCCGAGTGAAGTGCACTAGGAGTTGGGAGTAGGCTAGAATAGTCAAGGAAGAGTCCCTGACGGAGGTAGAACCTGGGATTGGCTGAGAAGGAGTAGTTAGGGAGAGAATTCGAACAGTGAGCCAAGGCCACATGGCCACGGGGAGGGAGCATGGGCTTAGAAGACACGCTGGGTTCAATCTGCTGACCCAAGACTGCCATATTCTATGTGTCAAGTGGAGGTACATTTCCCACCTCTCGAGGTGGTTGTAAAGTGCCAGGCCCTGTGTCCAGTTCTGAATGGCAGCGCCTGTTCCCGCTGTTATTCAGGGGCAAGGGGAAATGGTTCCTACTCTCTGGGGAACTGATCTTCTTAGGAACCAGATGTGACTTCTGCCCCTTAGCTCCTATACCTTCAGAAAAAGAAATCTTATTAAGAGAGAAACAACTCATATGCAGAAAGCAGTCGGGAGGGCCATTGCTTAATGTCAGAACCTTTGAATTTGGAGTTTGAAGACCTGGGTTCTCTTCCTGCTTTTGCCAGTTTACTGGCTGTGTGATTGTGGACAAGCCGCAGAAGCTGTCTGAATCTCTAGAATGCTTGTAACTAGGTGAATTGGGGGAGCAGGGATGCATTGTGCCTGCAAGGCCTGCCCTGCAGGGCTGACATCAAAGTCAAGAGGATAAGGTGGCTCACATTGTTGAAAACTGAAGATACTGTCTTTTTTGTCCTCTTCCATTGAAGAAAGTAGACCGATTCTGAATAGAATTGTTGTCAAGTTTTTTGAATTTTACACAAAGCAGATATAACTGCATTTCTCTAAATACATCTCAGAAAGCTATTTAAATTCAGTTGAATTAACTTTAAAACTCCGATGAAAAACACAACTAGTGTCTTTGGGCTACTGTGTGGGCTGAATCTGTCGACACCTGGACTGGAGTGGCTGACACGTTGTCACCTTTAAGCTGGAAGACACTGAGTTTTTAGAGATGGACGTTGGAGGTACAGAAGAGGAGCCTTCTGTGTGCTGCCCAACTTCCGTCTGAGGTTTTGGTCACCTACTAAGCCCCCCCGAGAGGCCAGCCAGCCCAGTATCTGCAGTCCTCCAGGACAGGGGACACAGCCACCTCCTGGGCTCCCGGCCCCTCTGACTCCTCAGCATTTTTGCTTCTTGGCCGTGATTCTACCCCTTGGGACAGAATAAGTCTCCCACCTGGGAGCCTTACCCCATTTGAGATGGATGGTGTTGTCCTGAGTGCTTTCCCAGGCGGGGGTGTGACGGCTGAGTTGTCAGCAATCCTTTCACCCAGGCTCTGCCTCCTGAGAGTCTCTGTGCCTTTTTCAGGGGAAGGCGCTTGTCATGTAGGGGTGAAAGACGAGGTTTTGTAATCCAAAATAATGTAAAAATTCTTGATTCAGATTCTCCCCCTCATTTTACTGAGGAGGGAAACTGAGGCCTGGAAAGTAGAAGAAATTTTCCCCAAGACTACCTCACTAGTTGATGACAGAACCACGTCCAAAACTCAGGTCCCCAGACTTTGAACCTGGAGCTTTTCTTCTTTCCTCCCTTTCTCCCTGTGGCACCGAGCCTTGCAAATTGAGGACTTGCATGCAGGTTCAGGTCCATGCTGGCACTCTGCCTTAAATCCCAGAGTTCACAACAGTGCCCATCTTTCACTAAACACATCGTTTCCCTGGTATACTGGGGTACTAAAACTCAGGCTCTATCCTATTTTTATAAGGTCTTTCCAGCTTTTCCCAGAGGGTGGCGCCAACCTTTTCCTTAACTTCCACATGATTGAGGAGCTAAACTCAGTATACTGTACTGGGAATAGTTCTTTGATTCTGGTCATTTGTGAACATTTGCTTGCTTATTTATTTCTTAATCTAACCAATTATTCTGATGTGTCTGTGACAGAGCCAAATCAAACTTTGTGAACTTAAAACATGCAGTCCCAATTTTGACAAGTTCTGTGCTCTAAAAGAAACCTTATCTTTAAGCAAACATTCATCAGTATTCTGAGTAATGATCTTACTTTTTAAAAAAGTTACATAAGGAAATTATGCTTTTCCTAGCCAGACACTATTATTTCGCTAACTTTGAAAAGGAAGAATTCCTGTGTTTCTAACCCAGCTGTAGTAAAGTCAGCAGAATTGGAACAGTTTTGATCACTCCAAGGTGGATGACAGCCCAGAAGTCTACCTGCTCCCACTCTCGCTCGTGAACACGCTGCCCTCTTTAATCCTGCCACTTCTGGCCGCCTTGTCTGCTAAACAGTATTGTCCTCCTTCTTCTCTGTTGCCCGTGTTGACTTGTGCTCTCTGTTTGCTTACATTTATAATCTTTGCTTCTTAGGTTACAGGGAACACCGGGGCAAAACCTAAAGTTCACCCTGATTCAGGCAGCTCGCCAGAACCTGGGCGCTTGGCATATGGAGGGAAGTCAAGAATACCTACCTGCCTTGCCACAAATGGTGTCTGTCTTGGGAAATTTTCTCTAACCTCAGAAAGGAGAGGGCCTCAAACTTACCATCTTAAGGTGCAGCTTCTGGCATTTTATTTTCAGAAAACCTCCTTATGTTAGATACATTTGATTAAATGCTTCATGCAGGCAACATCTAGAATTCCTGGAGTTTTGTAAGAGGAAGTTGTCCTTGGGTTTGGGTTTCAGCTCAGTAGATCTGAGACAGCATGTTTACCCAGCAGCTCACTGTAGGGTAACTCACTTGAACCTGAGTGACAGTAGAGCATGGAGAGATTGGAGGAGAGGGAAGAAACCTGGTGATGGAGTTCTCACTGTGAACCTGTGGTGTATTTCCTTGTCTCATTAATGCTCATTGCATCCTTGAGGGGCACCGGGCGGTTTAAGTTTGCTCCTGTCAAAACTGTTAAGTGGCACTGCTGGGACTTGAATCCCAGTCTGTCTCCAAAGCCTGTGTCTTTCTACCCATTGAGCTGCCTCCCACCTGCTGGTGGGATCTTAAACATCGATTCCTGTGTATCAGTGTTTTCTAGATAAGAAATGTATCTATGAAATGATCAAGTTTTTTCTGACCCTTTCATATTTTTTCCATATTTAAAAACAAAGACCCAAAAGCTCCTTAGTTGGTTAGTATTACTCAGCTTTCTGGCCAGTATGTTATGATACTTATGAACAGTGGTTTCTTACATTAGAAGGGCATTGGTTTCTGAGTATGGTCTCATGGCAGGACCAGATTAGAAAAGAGATGGACCCCCTCTTCCACTTTTCACCATCTGCTACCTATATGTAACTCGGCCGCTTGCTGAATGCTTGGCTTTCTCAAGGGCACCATGGACTTACAGCAACCTTAGGGACGTACATGAACTGAAGAGGAAGAGAAGTACTTCATCTTAGGTAGTTCATTGACGATGGAGCTCTTCTCAGAAATATGCTACTCCTCTTCAAACAACTGATCACTGGAAAAAACTAACCTGAACTAAAGTCTCTTTTCTAGAGAACAGATGTTGCCTTTCCAGTGTGTCACCTAGAATGGGACACTCTGGGCCTTGTACAGTTGATTTTTCCCAAGGCCCACGTTGGTCATTTGTAGATATCTTGCCGTCTGTTTTCTGGGCCAGCACCTTAGTTGGAACATGTAAATGCATATCAGTGAGGCATGCCCCAGGGGTGACTTTCCCAACAGTGAACATTAGTTTCACAAATATTTATAGAGCACCTAGTGTATATTGGACATTATGCCAGGCATGGGGGATAGAATGATGGGGAGATGGGAACTTGCCTTCAAGGAACTTTTAGTCTAGTGGGAGAGACAGTTCTAGCAAAATGTTTAAGTGCAGTGATCAAGGTGTGCACATGACGCTTCCTGGAGGTTCTGTTGAGGTGAGTGAGTCCTGAAGGATGACTTGGCCCAGCCAGTGAAGGACACGAGTGAACGATGTTCGGGAAGAGTGAAGGGGTTAGACAAGGGCTCTGAGATGTGGCTGGCAGGGTATGTGCAGGGTGTGCCCTCAGCTCTGTTACCAGGGCACAATGGGAAGAGGGAAGGCAAAAAATGTGACTAGGCAGGCAGGCAGGAGCCAGGCCTTGTTGGCCTTGCTTGCCGTATTGAAAAACCTGGGCTTGGTCATCAGGTTAGCATTCTAAAGAGATTATTGGAGAGGGCAGACCCACTCAGTGTTGGCGTTAGGCTGGTAGGAGCAGTCCTCTGGACACAGCTCTGCTTTCTTGACAGTCCCGGAGCTGCCAAGTTCAATGCTGTGCCTCTTGGTAGCGCCTCTCCTGCCAAACCTCACCTCTGGTATTGTTCCTCCACCAAGGCCTAGCTTATAGCCATCATGTGTTTTGTTGCTACAATTGTTTGTATGTTATCTCTCTTAATCCAAATAACTGTAAAAGTAGATATTTTTAAATCCTCATTTTAGAATTTAAAAAAAACTGAGGCTCAGACCGATTAAGTATCTTGCCAGAGGGTTGAACTGACGTTTGTCTGCTCTGCTGCTCTCAGAGGCTGAGGGTGTGCCCATCCAACTCTGGAGGCTGCTTTTCTTGGGGTAAAAGGTTAACGGTCATTCACATACGTTAGGGATAAACAGCATTCTTCTTTGGGGGGATCTGTATGGAAAAAGCTGCACTTTGCAGGAGACTGAGTTGGCAAGAAAATATCACAGCAGGCTTCTTTTAATAGTCTTATTTCCGTGTGTATGTGATGTGGAGTGAGAAGCCGTAAATGTGACTGAGTTCATGCTTGCTGACAGGGAGGTCTGCTCACTTATATTGAGCTCCCTGGCCGACCCAAACCACTTGCTAACTGTGGAGGAGGCAGAGACAGGGTGGACTGGCTCTGCGTGGCTGAGGGTCCTTAAGCTGGAGGAATCCCCACAGAACACTGGAGAAGCCTTCTGCAGATGTTCATTCTCCTTCCCGCCCCTCACCAACCTCCTTCCCTCTAATCCTGGCAACTACAGGAAGCTCCTCAGGTAGCAGATTCCCACCATCTGCTTCCGTGGCCTCCCCCCGCCACTTCCTGGGTCTTTGCATCCTGACACTGCCCCCTGCAGGGACCACCCCCACCTGGCCCGGCACCATGATGGCGAGGCGCAGGGCCCGTCTTCGCCTCTGTGGCCTGAGCTCTGAACTCAGTCCTGACACACAGGAGTGAGTGAGCGCACACAGAGGGTGATGAGGAAAAATTGCCGAGGCTTTGAAGTTCTAAGAATCTTCTGAGCTTCTTGAGAGAAGGACATGACTCTATTAAGATAAAATTACCTCTCTACAGTGCTTTGCACCCAAGCCTGACCTTTTACATCTACAATAAGCACAGACAATTCTTGGATGTACTTGACACCTGTCTTTTCTCACATGTACACAGTATTTACCCTTGAACCATGCTGATCGGGGTCTCCTTTGGCACTTAAAAGGGTTAATATATAATCCCAGTGTGTGCCCCCACAGGTGTATGCGCTGTGTCCCCGAGCATGCTGGCCAGATGATGATAGGGGGAGGAATCTTATTTCATAAGACACCTAGCCTTTGGGCAGTGCCTTAAGGAGACAGCAGGTCCCCCTAGGGAAAGTTCAAAAAGCCTCCAACAAGAAAGAAAGGTGACTTTCAGAATTCAGGAAGGTAGGGCTTCTTTAACAGGAACATAGCTTCAGACAGACAGGAGAATGAAATTGAGTCCATCAAGAAGAGCTGAACACCTGATAAATGCCCAGCCGTGCTAAGTACTTCAGAGTACAAAAGAAGTGTTCTAGCTCCTGCCCTTTGAGCCTGTTTGGTAAGAAGAAGTACCTATGGGCATGACAGCAAGAATACAAAGCAGTCTACATTTGGTGCAAGAAACAGAGAAAAACTCTAGAAGTTGAGGGAGAAGAGATCATTCCCATGGTCAGGGAGGCCTGGGGAGGGGCAGGGCACACGTGTCAGCCACGTTTGGGGGAAGTGAGTTTTCTTGTTTAGCAGAGGAGAGTTTATGGAAACAGTGGGAGATAAGCAGAGATGGTAATGATTCTTACAATGATGTTGTAATATTAGCTAAGACCCAAGGAGTGCCTGCTTCCTCCCGGGGTTAGGTCCAGTTCAGGAAACCTGAGAGGGGCTGCCTGATCCTGGCGTGCCACCCACTAGCACCTCCCACCTTGAACCAAGGGCTGGACCATTAACTTTCCTGACCTTAAAGAGGCATTTAAAATATATGTTTATGGGGGCCGCCCGGTGGCGCAGCGGTTTAGTCCGCGCTTGGCAGCCCGGGGTTCGCGAGTTCGGATCCCAGGCGCCCGCGGACGCGCACTGCCTGTTAGCCATGCCGTGGCGGCGTCCCATATAAAGTGGAGGAAGATTGGCAACAGACGTTAGCTCAGGGCCGGTCTTCCCCACAAAAAAAAAAAAAAAAAAATATGTTTATGAATATATTTTCCTTGCTGTGCATGTAAATATAACATTCTTTGCAGTTCTCCAGTATAACAAATATGAAGAAAACAAAATTACCCATAATCTTACCACCCTGAGATAATGAATGTTAACATATTGTGCATCTGCTTCCAGGTTTTCTGTAGTGTTAAATGCCAGCTATTGGGGCATAAATAGCCAGAGTGGAACTTCTTAGTGAAAACCCTACTATTAGCAGCATGGCCAGTCTTAAATGTGTCAGTTTTCAAATGAGGTGGATTCAGCTCTCTAGTGTTGGAATGATTTCCCTTTACTGTTCCAGAGAGCAGAGCAGACACGTGGGCCAATGAGGCACACTCCGGAAGTGAGCCCTGTTCACAGGGTAGTGTAGCCTGGCCTGAACACAAGGGCGAGCTGTGTTGCGTCTTGTCCCAAAGCTGTGACTGGAGAGCCCTGAGATCTGACCTTGCCTCTCCTAGAGAGAGGACCCGGGGCTCTGGGGAACAGTGCCTCAGTCAGGGCGCTAAGGTGACCTAAAGCAGCCCATGTGTCCAGCAATGGCTCAGGTTGCCTTTCTGTGTCTTGTCCCCTCCTTGGCTTATATGGAGTGACTTCTTAGCCCACTTGTGCCCAGGACTAGAAGATGCTTTCCAGAGGGTCTATATGCTGTTTTCGTTGGTCAGTTTTTGCTTAAATCACAAGAGCGCTGGGATGATTGAGGCTTGATGTGGTAGCCTTGTCTCATTGCTGAGTTCAAGACAGCTGAGTTGTTTTGAATAGCAAAACACAAAGCAGGGAAGAATCTGGGTGGACTGACCCATCCAGGGCTGGCAGGATTCTCATTGTGTTTTGTAAGAAAATACATACCAGTTTATACCTGGTGTCTTCATATGTCATTTATATAGTATATAAATACTCCTGTGGCTTTAAGAGTAGTAACTATCCTGTACTGAGTATCAGTTATAACTTGATACCACTCATCTGATGATCTCTGGGATGCCCCCATTTTACAGATGGAGAAATGGGGATTTAGCACTTGTGAGTGGCGTGACTGCAATTGCTTCCAGCTCTCTAAGCCCAAGGCCCATGCTCTTTCTTCCTCACTGGGTTTTGCATTTAGCTTCTACCTTTATTACAGAGGGGGTTTGTGGCCCTTCTGGTGACTTCTAGAACATGTCCCTAGCATACCTCTGATCTCTTCAGAGGTCAGAGACTACTCCTTTGGTCATGAGGCGGCCGTTTCATGCACTTCCTTAAAAGTGCAAGGTGAGGTGATTAGCATGAGTACAGATTCCTGGAAAAGCAACTTTACACAAGAAACTCGTCAGGAAAACACTTTCAGAGAGTTCTTTCTGGGCCTTCCCAACTGCTGTGCAATTAGGAACCTCCGGAAACATAAATATTGAAGTCATCTGATTTTCCTTCCAGGCTTCTCTCCCGTTATTCCAGTTGTGTGCGTCCCATAGGCCACTGGAAAGCATTTATATTTCCGGGTCCTAATCTTCTAGGACAGAGACTCAAATTTTCATGCACATGAGAATCTCCCAAGCACTTATTAAAACAGCCAGCTGGGCTCCACCCCCACAGTATCTGATTCAGCAGATCCGAGAAGTTGCATTTCTCACAAGTTGCCAGCGCTGCTGCTGCTGCAGGGGGAGACCACACCTGGAGAGCCACTTTTCTAAGGTTTTTGCCAGAGTCCCCTCTACCTGCTTTCCCGTGTCCCCATCCACCTTTAACCAAAGCACTCTGCTTTTATTTTCCTTAACAAAATTAGCGGGAGGAAGTGATGGCTGCCATCTGGCAGTGAGTGAAGTCTTCGTCACTTGGCCCCTGAACTATTATTTAGTCTTTCTCCCCTTGTGGCATGTGGAGCTCACTCATTTGGGGGAACCCGTGTTTCCAGGTGGTGAGAGCTGCCGAGGAAGCCGCGTCCACGCTGGCCAGTTCCATCCACCCAGAGCAGTGCATCAAAGTGCTCTGCCCCATCATCCAGACCGCTGACTACCCCATCAACCTCGCTGCCATCAAGATGCAGACCAAAGTCGTCGAGAGGATCGCCAAGGAGTCCTTGCTGCAGCTCCTCGCCGACATCATCCCAGGCTTGCTGCAGGTAGGCCCTTTGTGGTGGTGTGGCCCAGTGCCTGTCTGCATGGGGCTGTGCGGCCGGGGACAGTGGCTGCTCAACTCAAAGTGCTGTGGGGACTTTGCTCTCCTCATCCACTTGAGGGGCAGGTAGGAAAAGCCAGGCAGTGACCTGTGTTTTAGAACCTGTGAAGTCGTGTGGCTGGGACACCTCACAGCTTCTCTTGTCTCTCGTCCACCCTCCCCTGAATGTAGCAGGTAGGTTTTCCTGGCAGCCTAGAACTGTGGCTCCCAGAATGAACTTTCTGTTTACTAGAAACATATTTTGATATTTTTGTTGTTGTTCATTCCTTCAACAAACCCTTCTTGCAAATCTGTGGGCCCCAGCCCTGGGCAAGGTGGCCCATGGAGTGCCAACTCAGATAATGGTCCTTGTTTTTACATATCCAACAAATATGTATTGAAACCCTTCTCAGCGGAGGCATTGAGTTAGATAGACTTTATAAGATACAGCATGTTTCTCACTGTCGTGGCACAACCTCGGGGAGTTTCAACCTGCTATTGGACACAATACAGCCATGCACACAAGTCAGAGGTGGAGAGGTGATTTCTGCGTTGGGGTGGCAGAGAGAGAGGGATCATAGAAGAGGTGATTTAGAGTTGGATCCTGGAGAGAGAGAGAGAGCAATTTCAGTGGGGAAGGGTAGAGAGAAATCAGCTTGACATTTAATAAATGCTGCTGTTTGCTGAGTACTTGGCTTGGGAATTTAAATACATACTGCTGAGGACTGGATTACTCCAGGCAGAGGGGAAGACACCAAGGCTGAAAAATCCTGAGGGCTGTTTGGAGAACAGCAGGTAGTCCCATTGGGTGTGGGGTGAGGATGAGGCTGGTGGGTAGAATGAGGTCCAGTTGTAGAGGGATGCGAATGTCAGGCTATGGGACCGGACGGTCCCCAGTAGTCTTTGGACAGTAGAGAGGTTTGCCCACAAGAGTGAGTGAGGTAGTTCTTGTTTCTTTAAAGGCGTTTTCACACATGAAATTTGCCTTACCATTGGGAGAAATATAAAAGAAGCAAGTTATTTTTCCCCCTCCGTTTCCTTTTCTCCTTCTGTCTCTCTGACGACGTTTTTTGGATGACACTGCTGTGGCAGCTCACAGCAGCACCCTCTGGAACTCACCAGCGTTCTGCTTCCCCACCCCCAGGGACTGGCTCCATCTTGACACCACTAAGTTTTGACCTTTCCCGGGTGAAACCTCTCTGGGTTCAGTTGCAGAGCTGAGTTGTGTCCTGGTTGTTATTGACAAGTCCAGGGTTGAACTGTGAGGGCATTTGTAGAAATGTTGGTGAAATACTGACTCAAGCACATCTTTGATCTCATTTCCTTTTTGTGTTCCCCTTCTGATTCTAGGGTTATGACAACACCGAAAGTAGTGTGCGTAAGGCCAGCGTGTTTTGCTTAGTGGCAATTTATTCCGTAATCGGAGAAGAGCTGAAACCTCACCTTGCACAGCTCACAGGGAGCAAGGTATGTATAGTGTTACACGGGCTCTGCCGGCGTGTCATAAACCCGCTTGTCTGCAGCCCTCAACTCCAGACAGGTTTTTTTCATCTTATGTGTTTTAGCTGGGCCTTATTTCTCCAAAAGTATTTTCTAAAGATAAAAATGACCAACTACACAGTGACGTCATTTTAAGGTGATGCTAAGATGATACAACATAGTCTGTTGTAACCCCTGTTTTTGAAATGATACAGCTTTGAGCTTCTAGTTTATTCCCAAAAGAAAGATGATTGCTTAGAAACCAGCTTGCTTTCTCTCACAGAAACACTAAGGAAATTTACCTCCTAGCTTAACATGCCATGGACAGTAGTAGCTGGCTCTCACCTGTGTCCCAGACACTGTTCTGTGCACTTGGCGTGTGGTGACGCATTTATTCAAGACAGCGGGCCTGTGGGGTAAGGACGGTTACCCTCCATTTAACCTGCCCAAGGGCACAGTGCTCTTACTCCAGAAGCCAGGCTTTTCTCACCATGCTGCTTCTCATGTTCCTCTAAGAGTATTCTAGAATCAGGGGCAGAAAACGAAACAAAAGGACTTGGCTCATTGAAGATGAGAGTGGCTAGAGTGCTTACTGGTTTACAAATAAACTCAAATTCGATTAATCTCCAGGCGGGGAGAGACCCCCAAGCCCTGGGAGGCAAGGTTGGGAGGCTGGCGAGGGCTTGGAGACCTCCGGCCATGTGGCCAGGAGCCCACTCCAGGGACTGCCTGTGGGGAAAGTGCTTCAACATGGAGTTAGAAAACACCCTGGCAGTGGTGTGGATAAAAAAGCACGAAGCTAGAAGCACCTGACCTTGCTCCTTATGAAAGAAGGACTCAGCAAGTGAGGCAACGTGTCTTTTCAAATAGACCTGTTCCTTTGACACAGCTGGTGAGCATCACAGCCAGCGGCTTACTTAGTTCTGGGCTCATACCCTTAGCACTGTTGACACTTCGGGCCACTTTGTTTTGGGGGGCTGTCGTGTGCTTTGTAGGTAGTTTTGTAGCATCCCTGACTGCCACCTATAGATTCCCACAGCACACCCCACCCCTTAGTGTGACAATCCGAAAGTCTCCACACACGGCCAGATGGCAGAATCGCCCCTGACTGAGAACCGCTGGTCCGGAAGGAGGGCAACACTGTACTCTCCTGCGGACAGAAATAAGCAGCGAGGTTGGAAGTTGTGAGTGAGGCAGGTGTGGTAAATGATTTGGGGGCTACTTCACCTGATGCCAGTTACCCACTTCTCCTTTCCCTCTCTGCTCCAACGAAGGCTTCTTATTGATCCCTTCCCTAACCACAATCTGAAAAATACTGAGCCGAGAGTCACAAGCAGTGTGCTGGGCCAGGAACCCTCCTCCATCTCCCAGCCTCCCTCAGGGATTTGTAGGTGGTTCCTGGCAGCAGTGAGGACCTAGAAGACAGTATTCACAAAGGGAATTAGATTTATAAAAGGAAAATACATCCAAAAATAATATTAGTCAGACCTTGGCTTCCTCTGGCACTTTTTACTTTCCTGAGTAAGGAGCTGTCCCATCATCTCATTTGACCCCTCTAATAAGGGACTGAGGAAATACAGGTGTGTTTTGATCCCTGTTCTGCAGCCAACCTGCTGCTGCCCCTCTCAGTGGTGGCCTTGGACTTAGAGCCCACGTCCTGATCGGGAGCCAGTACTTCCACCTCCCCCAGTTACAGCTTAGTCAGATCAGGGCTTAGGGAGGCTGGCCTTACACTTTTCTGCTTTGGTAGCCCAATTCATCTAGCCATTACAATTTTTAGATGGGATAACTGATATGTTAATATGAACTTTGCAGACTGGTATATACATCCCTAAAACAAACCCCCTCCCTGCCTCCCAAAAAAAGATGGGTAGCTGACAGAACATGGTGCTAAGTCTGCCTCAATTTCCTAGACTAGAAACAAAGAGAATCAAGCCGTGGCTTCTGTTTCTTTGTGTAACCAGGCCTATCAGAACACTCTTCCACTGCTTAAATGAGGTTAATAAACGATACCAGGTTCTGTAAAGAAAGGCCTGATGCAAGGTGAGGGAAGGAACCTGTGTGGTGCTTTTTTTTTTTCCTGTGTGGTGCTTTTGACAGGTGTCCCATTGCTGTGGCAGCAACACTAGCTTTGGGGTCAACCTGCTTTCTAGTCTCTGTCCCCCACTTATAGCTGTATGACCTTGAGCAAGCTTTCTTTTCTTTGCCTCAAAAATATTTTTTTGTGGCAAAAGACACATAACACAGAATTTACCATCTTAACCATTTTTAAGTGTACAATTCACTAGCATTAAGTACGTTCATATTGTTGTGCAACCATCACCACCATCCACCTCCAGAACTCTTTTCATCTTGGAAAACTGAAATCCTGTACCCATTAAATAATAACTTCCCTTCTGCCTCATCCTTCCAGCCCCTGGCAACCACCATTCTACTTTTTTCCTGTATGAATTTGACTACTCAGGTGCCTCATAAAAGTGGAATTATACAATATTTCTCATTTTGTGACTGGCTTATTTCACTTAGCATAATGTCCCTGAGGTTTATCCATGTTGTAGCATATGTCAGAATTTCCTTCCTTTTTAAGGCTGAATAATATTGCATTGTATATACAGGCAACCTTTTAGCTTATCCATTTCTTGGTAATGGACAGTTGGGTTGTTAGCACCTTTTGACTATTGTGAATGATGCTGCAATGAACATGGGTGTACAGATATCTCTTTGAGGCCCTGCTTTCAATTCTTTTGGTTATATCTGGGAGTGGAATTGCTGGATCACTTGATAACTGCTGAACTGTTTCCCGCAGCAGCTGTACCATTTTACATTCCCGCCAACAGTGCACAAGGATTCCACTTTCTCCACTTCCTTGTCAACACTTGTTATTTTCTCATTTTGATAGTAGCCGTCCTAACAGCTGGTGTGAGCTGGTATCGCACTATAGTTTTGATTTACATTTCCGGGACGATTGGTGACGTTGAGCATCTTCTCATATGCCTGTTGGCCAATTGTTTATCTTCTTCGGAGAAACATCTATTCAAGTCCCTTACCCATTTTTATTTTTTATTTTTTTCATAGTTTTTTTTTTTTTTTGAATTATTTTATTTTTGTTCTTGTTTTTTTTTTTGTGAGGAAGACCAGCCCTGAGCTAACATCCGCTGCCAATCCTCCTCTTTTTGCTGAGGAAGACTGGCCCTGGGCTAACATCGTGCCCCTCTTCCTCTACTTTATATGGGACGCCGCCACGGCATGGCTGACAGGCAGTGCGTTGGCAGGCGCCCGGGATCCGAACCCGCGAACCCCGGGCTGCCAAAGCGCGAACTAAACCGCTGCACCACTGGGCGGCCCCCCTTACCCATTTTTAAATTGGGTTGTTTGTTTTTTTATTGTTGAGTTTTAGAAGTTCTCGATATATTCTGGATATTCTGTCTTTTGATGCACAGATTTTAAAAATTTTCATGAAGTCCAGTTTGTTATTGTTGTTGCCTGTGCTTTTGGTGTCATATGCAAAAAATCATTGCCAAATCCAGTGTTGTGAAGTTTTTGCCCTATGTATTCTTCTAAAAGTTTTATAATTTTAGCTCTTATGTGCAGGTCTCTGATCTATTTTGAGTTAATTTTTGTGTGTGGTGTTAGGTAAGGGTCCAACCTCATTCTTTTTTTGTGTGTTTTTTTTTTTTTTGTGGGGAAGACCAGCCCTGAGCTAACATCTGTTGCCAATCTTCCCCTTTTTGCTGAGGAAGACTGGCCCTGGGCTAACATCCGTGCCCATCTTCCTCCACTTTATATGGGACGCCGCCACAGCATGGCTGACAGGCAGTGCGTCGGCGGGCGCCCAGGATCCGAACTCGCGAACCCCGGGCTGCCAAGCGCGGACTAAACCGCTGCGCCACCGGGCGGCCCCCAACCTCATTCTTTTATATGGGAATGTTCAGTTTTCCCAGCACCATTTGTTGAAAAGACTCCTTTTTTCATTGAGTGGTCTTGACACCATTGTTAGAAATCATTTGACCACATATGTGAAGGTGTATTCTTGGGCTCCCTGTTCTATTCCATTGGTCCGTATGTCTGTCTGCATGCTAGTATTACACTGTTTTGATTACTATAGCTTTGTAGTAAATTTTGAAGTCAGAAGCACGAGTCCTCCAGCTTTCTACTTTTTCAAGATCATTTGGCTATTTGGGATCTATTGAGATTCCATATGAATTTAGGATTGATTTTTCTTTTTCTGCAAAGAACCTCACTGGAATTGATAGGGGTTTCATTGAATCTGTAGATTGCTTTGAATAGTACAGACATACACTGTACTTCACTTTATTGCGCTTCACAGATATTGTGGTTTTTTACAAGACCCTTCACCAGCAAAAAGATTAGGACTGACTGAAAGCTCAGATGATGGTTAGCATTTTTTAGCAATCAAGTATTTTTTAATGAAGGTATGTACATTGTTTTATTATACATACTGCTATTGCACACTAATAGACTACAATATAGTGTAAACATAACTTTGTTTTTTTGGTGGGGAAGGTTCACTTGAGGAAGATTAGCCCTGAGCTAACATCTGTGCCAGTCTTCCTCTATTTTGTATGTGGGTCACTACCACAGCATGGCTGACGAGCGGTGTAGGTCCACACCTGGGATCCAAACTGGTGAACCTGGGCTGCTGAAGCAGAGTGCGCCAGACTTAACCACTGTGCCACAGTGCCAGCCCCTAAACGTAACTTTTATATGCACTGAGAAACCAAAAATTTTGTGTGACTTGCTTTATTGCACTGTTTGCTTTATTGCAGTGGTTTAGAAGCGAACCCACAATATCTTTGAAGTATGCCTTTATTGACATCTTCACAATATGAAGTCTTCCAATCCATGGACATGAGATGTCTTTTCATTTATCTGTCTTTAATTTCTTTCAGCAACATTTTGTAGTTATCACTGTACAAGTCTTTCACTTCCTTGGTTAAGTTAATTCCTAGGTGTTTTATTCCTTTTGATGCTATTATAAATGGAATTGTTTTCTTAACGTCTTTTCGCGATTGTTTATTGTTAGTGTATAGAAATGGAAGTGATTTTTGCTCATTGATTTTGTATCCTGCTACTTTGCTGAATTCATTTATTAGTTTTAACTGTGTTTTGTGGTGTCTTTAGGATTTTCTGCATATAAGATCATATCATCTACAAAGAAAGATAATTTTGCTTCTTCCTTTCCAATGTTGGATGCCTTTTATTTCTTTTTCTTGCCTAATTTCTCTGGCTGGAACTTCTAGTGCTATATTGAATAGAAATGGTGAAAGCAGACATTCTTGCCTTGTTCCTAATCTTAGAGGAAGAGCTTTCAGTCTTTCACCATTGAGCGTAATGTTTGCTATTGGCTTTTCATATATAGCTTTTGATATATTAAGATAGTTTCCTTCTGTTCCTAGTTTATTGAGTATTTATTTTTTGTCAGATACTTTTTCTACATCAGTTGAGATGATCATGTGGTTTTTTCCTTCATTCTGTTAATGTGGTATATTGTATTGATCAATTTTCATGTGTTGAACCATCCTTGCATTTCAGGAGTAAATTCCACTAGGTCATGGTGTGTAATCTTTTTAATATGCTGTTGAATTTGGTTTGCTGGTCTTTTCTTGAGGATTTTTGCATCAGTGTTCATAAGGGATATTGACCTGTAGTTTTCTTTGCTTATAATGTCTTTGGCTTTGGTATCAGGACAATGCTGACCTCATAGCATGAGTTTGGAAGTGTTCCTTCCTCTTCAGTTTTCTGGGAAAGTTTGAGCAGAATTGGTGTTAGTTCTCTAAACATTTGGTAGAATTCACCAGTGAAGCTGTCTGGTCTGGGGATTTTCTTTGTCAGGAGATTTTTGATTACTGAGTCAATCTCTTTTCCAGTTACAGCTCTTTCTTCATGATTCAGTGTTGGTAGGTTTTGTTTTTTTCTAGGAATTTGTCTGTTTTATCTAGGTTATCTAATGTGTTGTCTGTTTCATCTCGGTTATCTAATGTGTTGGTGTACAGTTATTCATAGTATTCTTTTATAATCTTTTTGATTTCTGTAGAATCAGTAGTAATGTTCCCACATGCATTTCTGATTTTAGTAATTTGAGGTGTTTTTTTTCTTGGTCAATTTGGTTAAAGGTTTGTCAATTTTGTTGATCTTTTCAAGAACCAACTTTTGGCTTCATTGATTTTTCTCTCTTGCTTTTCTGTTTCATTTATCTCTGCTCTAATGTTTATTATCCCTTCCTTCTACTAGCTTTGGGTTTAGTTTATTCTTCTTTTTCTAGTTCCTTGAGATGTAAAGTTAGGTTATTGATATGGGATCTTTCTTCTTCTTTATTGTAAGCATTTACAGCTATAAGTTTTCATCCTTGCAGTACCTGCTTTTGCTGCATTCCGTAAGTTTGGGTATGTTGTGTTTTCATTTTCACTTGTCTAAAGATGTTTTGTGATTTCCATTATGATTTCTTCTTTGACACATTGGTTGTTTAAGAATGTATTGTTCAATTTTCACAAATTTGTGAATTTTTCAGTTTTCTTTCTGTTATTGATTGCTAATTTCATCCAGTTGTGGTCAGAGAAGATAACTTTGTATGATATCTATCTTTTTAAATCTGTTGAGACTTAATTTGTGGGGTAACATGTAGTCTATCCTAGAGAATGTTCCATGTGCACTTGGGTAGAGTGTTCTATGTATCTCTGTTAGATCTAGTTGGTTTCTTATGTTGTTCATGTCCCTATTTCCTTCATTAATTTTTTGGTGGTTCTATCCATTTTATATAGCGTGAGATATTGAAGTCTCCAGCTATTATTGTAAAACTGTTTCTCCCTTCAATTCTGTCAATTTTTGCTTCATATATTTTGATGGCATGTTATTAGATGTGTAAATGTTTATAATTGTTATATCTTCTTGCTGTATTGACCTTTTATTGATGTATGATATCCTTTTTTGTCTCTTGTAGCCTTTTTTGATTTAAAGTCTATTTTGTCTGATATTAGTATAGCCACCCCAGTACTCTTGTTTCCTATTTGCATGGAATGTCTTTTTGCATCCTTTCACTTTCAACCTATTTGTGTCTCGGATCTGAAGTGAGTCCGTTGTAGACAGCATATATGATAGTCCTCCCTTATCCGTGGTTTCGTTTTCTGCAATTTCAGTTACCCACAGCCAATTGCGGTCTGGAAGCAGGTGATTCTCCTTCTGATGTATTGTCAGAAGGTCAATAGTAGTGTAGTCAATTGTATAGTCAATTGCTATATCACAATACCTGTGTCATTCATCTCATCACGTAGGCATTTTGTCGTCTCGAGAAGAAGGGTGAGTACAGTAAAGATATTTTGAGAGAGAGACCACATTCACATAACTTTTATTACAGTATATTGTCATAATTATTCTATTTTATTATTAGTTACTGTTGTTATTCTCTTAACTGTGCCTAATTTATAAATTAAACTTTACCAAAGGTATGTATGTATAGGGAAAAACAGTATATATAGGGTTTGGTACTATCCACAGTTTCAGGCATCCACTGGGGGTCTTGGAATGTATCCCCCACAGATAAGGGGGGACTACTGTAGTTGAATCATGGTTTTTTTTTAATCCATTCTGCTAATCTCTGTCTTTTTTTTGTATGTGAGGAAGACCAGCCCTGAGCTAACATCTGTCGCCAATCCTCCTCTTTTTTTGCTGAGGAAGACTGGCCCTGGGCTAACATCCAAGCCCATCTTCCTCTACTTTATATGGGATGCCGCCACAGCATGGCTGACAAGCAGTGTGTCCGCCCGCACCTGAGATCCAAACCTGCAAACCCCTGGGCTGCCAAAGTGTGAACTTAACTGCTATGCCACCGGGCCAGCCCCCTAATCTCTGTCTTTTGATTGGAAAGTTTAACCCATTTACATTTAAAGTAATGACTGATAAGGAGAGACTTCTGTCATTTTGGTATTTGTTTTCTGTTTGCCTTACAAGCTTTTTTTGTCCTTCATTTTCTGTATTACTGTGTTCTTTTGTGTTTGTTTGCTTTTCGTACTGAAATGTTTTCATTCCCTTCTCATATCTCCTTGTGTATATTCTATAGCTATTTTCTTTGTGGTTGCTGTGATGATTATGTTTGACATCCTAAAGTTATAACACTCTGATTTGAATTTATACCAGCTTATTGAGCAAGCTTTCTGAACCTCAGCTGTTTCATTTGTAAAATAGGAGAACCTGTTCTACCTACCTCAAAGGATTTTTGTGAGACTCAAATACGATAATCACTATAAAAGCTCCTTGTAAACTGTTGAACATGTGCACATCATTAACTCTGTTGTCATTATCTTCTCCTTGTACTTGTAATTATATTCTAGACTTGACTAGGTAGCTTTTGTGGTTTTGAGTTGTAACTAAATATAACAATGTTTAGCAACTCATTTTTAACGAGTCTTCCATAAAAATATGACTATCTTGTCTTCCAGATCATTTTTTTTTTTTCACTTTAAAAACTCTTTGATTCAACAAGTATGTGTTAGGAACCTGCTGTCTTCATTACACTATGCTAAGGCATGTAGGAAAAGCAAAATCTTGTCCTGCCCTGAGTAGCATAAAATACAGCTGGGGGACATGACTGACACATGAGGAAACTTGTACAGCAGCCCAGAAGTGACCAGCATGCAGCTGACACGGTGGGATGGGTGCTGATTGCTGGGCCCTGGGCCTACTGCAGCAGGAGGAAAGGGGGAGACTTCTTGGAGGACATGGAACTAAACTGGGCTGGGCTTGGCAGGGTGGGGGAAGCTGCATAGCGAGAGAAGATGGAGCAAACTACAGAAAGGAACAGCGTGAACTCGGGTAGAAATAGGAGAGGGGTGTTCAGAGGACACATTTTCTGAACAAAGAGCTACAGAAGGCACATGGAAGTATTCTCATTGCTCTTCGTTTTGCAGTTGGGGAAGTTGAGGCTCAGAAGATGTTTTGCCTGAGGTCACACAGCCAGTTAGTGGTGGGGTTGGTTCTAGAACTCTGCAGGATCTGTTGAGCCTTGGGCCAGTGCCTTGTCTAATGTGCCAGGGTTTCCCTTGAACCTAGTTGGCCCTGGATGTATCACACAGAGCCTCAGAGCATTAAAATCCTTGCGTTAAATGTTGGCACTTTCATCATTGCACTGACTATTATATTAAAAGGTTTAAGATTTTAAAAGGTGGAGATTGACCAACAAATTGTGATATGTATCGTAAATTAACATGACATACCCACTGCAGTTGAGAAGAGTAAGACAGCATCACAGGTACTGGTGTAGGGAGATCCCAGAGATGGGCTGTGGAGTACAAGCAGCAAGCTCCAGAATGCTCACTGCAGACTTCATTGTGGAAAAACCCACAACACAACTGTATATTTCAGGCTCTACATGTATATGACAGTGCATTTGGGGGCTGGGATGTCAGGGAGACTTCACCTCTCTTAGAGCTCTATACGGTTGCTCTTCCTGTTCCCACTGGTCATCAGAGGGCCCTGCTTTCTCGTGCACCACACACAACACCCTGAGCTTCTCTTCATGGGTGCCCCTGGAGACCAGCCTCTCCTCCCCTGGGCTGGCTTATTATTGTCTCAGCCTCACAGTCTGTTTAGAGCAAGGCAGGTCAAGAGCTGTGGATAGTAAATATTTCATAATTCCCTTAATCTTAAAGTTTTGTGTTACATAGATTTCTTTGGGCATTTTGCTCCTACAAATACCTGTTTCTTTTTATTTTTAATATGATCGGACAAATTATCAACATAATATATTACCTTAGTGGCATTCAGCAAATATTTAAGAACCTACAATGTTCCATGCTGTTTTGTGCATTTTGAGGGTGCAGGCGCACTTAAGTTAAAAACAAATGAGATCTTGGCTATGAAAGCTCTCTCATTGTAAAGCACTATATGCCCATCTGAGGTGATGTTATTTAGTGATGCCGTATCTGGCCCCGGGGAGGTCTAATCTTGCCAGAAGGAGCGAGCAAGCCCACTGCCAGCTGTAGCTTAAGGCAGCATGTGCCGAGTCGCAATGGGGTGGGAGTGCCAGAGGAGTTCAAAGGAGGGAATGATGGCATCCAGGTGAGCAGATGGGGGCAGGCTTCCTGGAGGTGGCCTTTAAGCTAGGTCTCAGGTGCCACAGTGCTTCGGTGGGTTTCAGTAGGCAGAAATGGGGGTGGGGAGCGAAGGTGTGCTAGGTGGAAGGAATAGCTTCAGCAAAGGAGTGAAGGTTAGAGAACTTGACCTTTAACCTTGGCTTAGCTGCTTTATCCCAGTGGAGTGTGGGCTCTCATCCTGCTTTTCCCACTAGCTTGGATGGCACTGTTGGCTGCAGTCACCCCAGAATGTGTGGATCTGCCCCTCAAATGCATTTTTCCAGGGAGCCCTTGTGGCCTGCCTAGTTAGAACAGGTTTCATCCTTTTTGTAATAACCCATTGCGCTTCCTCCCATCCAGACTCTGACCTCCTCCCTCCCCCTGTGGCCCTGGCACCGGCAGATGTGTTGGATGAGCAGTGGCATTCAATAAATGTTTGTGTGATGAATTTCTCAACTAAGGCACATGCTCTTTTCTTATTGTCACCTGGGGTTTTTTCCTGTTTTCTACTTTTTGATTGCTTTTCCTCCTGCTAATTTATTTGTATCTTCTCTTTGCAGATGAAGCTGCTAAACTTATATATAAAGAGGGCCCAAACCACGAACAGCAACAGCAGCTCCTCTTCCGACGTGTCCACACACAGCTAATGGCAACGCCAGAGTCTCTTTTGTAGCCCTAGAAGCAATCGGTGGTGCCTCTCTGAGACCTTTCCCAACCTCCCCCTTCATCAGCTGCCCAGTCAGTACAAGGAGGCCCACAAATATTTATTACAATCAGTATTTTGGTCCCTTCCAGCTTTTGTGTAGAATCTTACTGGTATTGAATGTAAAGGAAGCAAGGCCTGTATTGCATCTTCTTACAAAACAAAAGGAATAAGAAAAGAAAAGAGCCATACTTAAACATGTCGTGTACAGCCTGCTGAGATCATAAAACCATGTGTGTGGGTGCAGTTTTTAAAATCAAGGCTCTCTAGCCAATACTTGGGAGAAAGTAGCATTTTCTTTTCAGTTAATAACAGATTTGAGGAGGGTGTGTTAATTTGTGTTTCTCTTTCATCTTAGTTTACTTTCCTCTGGATGTGGCCTGTGTGGGGCAGAGCCCCACCCCTTTCACAACTGACACCGTGAAAGGGTTGTTCGTCTTTAAGTTGTGTTTTGAGACCTACTAAGAATGTGAATCAAGTCTTGGCAAGAAATGGAGAAAAGCCTGAAGATGGCCTTTTAAGAAACACATGGAATTTTGCTTATAATGTCTAGACTGGAGGCTGACCGCCCTCACTTCTAGTTTAGAAGGGCGTCCTTCGTAATCTCCTTCCAGGACAGGCTCCCAGCCCCCTCTGAACAGCTCCACTGATGCTGTCCCTACCCCAGAGCTTCCACTCGAAAGAATTCCTAACATTTAAATGCAAACCCAAAAATCAAGGTAAATTTATAGCATCAGTTAGTGGGTGCCTAAAATGGCATTTCATGAAGCATAGAAGATGTAAGAGGAGTTTGTTTTACTGCTAAGATTTTGGGGACACACAGAGCTTTTCCCAGGACCCTGGAACTTGGCGATTCCGATTTAGCACCGTCTTGTTTTCTCTCCCCTAACCTTTGCCTGAGCTGCTCAGTTCTAAAATGTTCTCAGTTAATCTGGTAAATGGTGACTCTGCCTTCTCAGTTGTGACTTCTCTGTTTAATTTGGGATTAAGATCAAAGAAAAGTCTAGAGAGAACACATATCAGAATCATTTTTTTTTAATTTTGTAGACTGAAGTACTTCCTTGATCATCTATTGAAATAGTCATTGTTGAAGGGAAAAATAATTATGACGAGTGGCAAATTGCAGAAAAACAGCATTTGAACCAATTTTAGAGTCTCTTTCCTTTTCTTCAATGAGAGATTACCAGAGAAACTACTCCTCTTAAAAAATTTCTTGGGGGTTTGTTGCTCCAATAAAAGTAACTAGATTTGGAGTCTGGTTAAATAAGTTTTGAGTAAACTTCTTAAAGCCAAATGCAAACTTTTAATGCAGTCATGAAGACTTCTATTGTCTCTTATTATTCTATTTTAGATCCTTTACATTGAACTGATTTTTTCCATAAGGAAAATGTCTATTCTGATGTTCATATTTAATGAGGTGTTTGCTGTTGCGATGCAGAGGCCCCCGCGGCCACCGGCGCTGAGGAGCAGGTCCTGTGGTTCTCACCACTCGTCTCCACAGACCCCCTTCTCTGACCCTCTGGCCTGGATGTTGAAAGCTGTGAAAGACACTGTAGCAAACAGCTTGTTTTCATTCAGAATTTATTTTGGATACTTTATTTGGAAATAGGCACTGAAAATGAAGGTCCAGGAACAGTGAAGCCAGGGTGCCTTCACTGCGAGAGAGAGAGAACTGCGAGAGAGAGAGAGAGAGAGAGAGAGAGAGAGAGAGAGAGAGAGAGAGAGAGAGAGTGTGTGTGTGTGTGTGTGTGTGTGTGTGTGTGTGTGTGTGTGTGTGTGTGTGTGTGTGTGTGTGTGTAGGGGGTATCTTGCACATGTAGGAAGTACCCCACTGCTGCTGTTGAGGGAACTTCAAGAGTGTGTTTTAAATGGTTGAATATTATTGGCTTATTTTTGACTCAGAACATAGCAGAACCAGGCCTTACTTTCATTGATAAATACCGTTTGTTAATATTTCACTAACGGGATTTCTTTTTTACACTCTACAAGTGAACCAGAGCGTCTTGATGACTCTTGTGTGGTAGCAACGTGCGTTCTGGCTAGGTTATTTATGAGTTCTTTTATGCCTCGCGCATTTAAGAAGACCTTTCTCCTTCAACTCTGACTCCCAGGTCACCCTGGCCCCTCGCCTGTAGTTGGGAAGAATCTTGAACATTGCCGAATGTCCTCATAGTACTCACAGAATGCTGGCCTTGAATGTCACCTGCCCACCGTTCAGTCTCCTGACTTAAATACAATCACTCACAGGTCTCTTGGCCTCAATCAAAACTGCTCCTGCCGCCAAGGAGACTCGCATGCCGCCACCACCTCACAGGGAGGGGCTGCGCCGCCGCCACCCCCTCCGAGGCCCGACAGCTGCCTTCCCGCCACCTCCCTACAGGCCGCCTGTTCGGACGAAACGACAGAACACAGAAGAGCGAAGCCCCCCAAACTGGGTTTGCCTCCCCTGTTTACCTGACTGTCCAGGGCCCCAGACCCCCCCCCCCCCCCCCCCGCTGGGGCCGGATGGCCTGGCTCTCGCTTTCCTTCAGGCTGCTGCCATCCCTCTCGACCCCGGGGCGCCCGCAGGCTGAGGCCGAGGGGCGGCGGCGGCCTTCTTCAAGGGCACCGTGTGTGCTTCGCTGGCCCGGGTGCAGCCAGCTGCAGGGCTGCGTCTCGGGGGCTCATCACTAGCTTACCGATACCCTGAGCAGGTAATGCAACTGAGTTTGTCTCATGAATCTTTTTCTTTCCCTGCCGCCCTTTATTTATCAAGCATAATATTACACATTAAAAAACAGCAAATAAGAACTTTGTAGAATCCCACCAGGACTTTGCTAACGATGTTTGGAAATGAAAAAAGAAATGCTCTGAAAAATATCAGCCACCAAAATAGTTTTGTCGGCACTGTTCACACGCATGGTCCCCCACGCCCCCAGGTTGGGTTTTTGTTTTTTGTTTTGGGCTTTTTCATGTTACATCCATATCTGTATTTATATCTTATTTGTTTCACCTTCCAGTGTATCATGGCAAATGTACAGGTTTTTTTGTTAATAATGTGCTAGGATTTGCTAAAAAAGAAAACAACAAAAAAACACCCTTTTGAGTTTGCCCTAGAATAAATGAAACCATTCAGATTCCTGCAGTGGAGCGGTCTTTTTCGTCACCATGCCCTCTCGAGAGCTTATCCCATCTCCCTGACATCAGAGCGTAGCTGAATTTATAAAGAATCTGAAGGGACTGCATCAAGGGAGCTCTTTCTCCTCGTGACGTGAGCAGGTCACAGTCTGGGGTAAATGTCCCTGCTGACCTGGTGTCTGGGCTGTGCTGCCGGGCGGTGTGGAGCGGAAAGGTTGGGTATGAAGGTGCGTGGCGGGCTGCATGAACAAGGGGCCCCGTTCCCTCGTCTGAGCAGCGAGAACGTTAGCTTCCAGGAATTCCCAGACCAGCCTGAGCTGCTCGGAGCAGGCGGGTCTCCGCTTGGACCTCGGGGAAGAGCTTGGAAAGGGCTCCCTGACAGCCAACAGGAGCATGGTTTTAGGAGGAACAGTGCACAACACCAAGGGCGCTGATCCATTTCTTTGAAGTCTTTATTGAAAAAAATTTTTTTTGAGTTTTTCAATCATGTTCTACGATGTATCTCAAGTATCACTACCCCCATGGACTGTGAGCCCCTTTTGACATGTGACCTCAGAGCAATACGGATCACAAATACCTGGGTTCAAATCCCAGATTCTCCCCTTTCCCTCTTGGGCAAATCACATCACTTTCTGCCTCAGTCTTTCCACTTACAAATTGGAATGAGAACTACCTCGTGAGGTGCCCTGAGAGTCACTGAGGTGGTGTAGGTGAAGCAGCAGGCCCCTGCCCTGCCTCCTGCCGTGGAGTGGGAAATACACGGGAGGGGGACGTCACCCCACACACCTGTGCGTCTGTCAGTCTATTATTCATTAGCACATGTGGAAAACCCGCTGGGGCGTGGGCCGCCATCAGGCAAGGCAGGCAGTGAGCTTTCTATATTTGGGTCTCCAAGCCCTGGTGCCATTGCCCTTCCTCACCCCAGGGCTGCCAGGAAGTCCTTGCCATCTCTAAGAGGGTCACAGGCTGTAGTTGTGGGGTTGGTGGTACAGAGGCCCACTGCAATCAGCGTGGCTTTGGGGGATCTGGATGGTCTCCAAAAGCACATTTCTGCTCACAGTTTTGCACTCAATCATAGAAGGTTCCAGGACCCCCTGAAGCTCTCCAGGTTTTCCTAGGTGAAAACTTAAAGACCACTGTTCTTGATGTTCTTGGCTCGTTGCCAAGGGGCGTGGTGGGGGGAGGGCGGTTGACAGGCAGTATTAACATCATTGGGGAGGTCTTGGACTTCAGAAGAATTCTCATCTGTCCCAGCTTACTGATTTTTACACCGGTTTTGAGATGCGGATAAGGGGCGGGTTGTCATGTTTAATTTCCAGGTGAGGAACCTGAGGTGCGAGGAAAAGCCCCAGCTGGGTGGTGACGAATGGAGCTGAGGCCAGACCCCAGGTCCCGCCTCTGTCTAGCTGCCGCCTTCCCTGCCCGGTCGCCTCCCCACCCTTCACACATCTTTCTGAGGTTACAGAGGGTGTATCAGAAGCCCCTGGGGGGCTTGTGAAGCAGAAGGCTGGGCCCCACCTCAGCACTGCTGATTCTATAGGGCTGAGGTGGGGCGTGGGAATGGGTATTTCTAACAAGCTCCTAGGTGTTGCTGATGCTGCTGGTCTGCAATCACAGTTTGAGAACCACTGTAGAGCATTTTGCTTAAAAATGACAGGTGGTTTGGTCCCAACCTTTGGGTCAATCCATGAGACAAGCTGTTGCAGAAAACAGCACTGGGCTTCGGGAATGTCAGCCAGACCATCACAGACATGACAGGGTAATGGATGGTGACTAATTTAGCACCTGGACTAGGACTTTTGAAAGGGAAATGGGGTGCCGTTAGCAGAGGGAAACCAGGAGTGTCTTGGGCAAACAGGACATGCGGCCCCCCTGGGTGTGAAGCTCCCCAACTCAGGAAATCTCTTCCCTGCAGAGTCTTGGCCCGAACTCCACCTGGCCTTTCCATTTCCTCCAGTACTTATTAACTCCTACTTCAGTGGCTCCAGGCAAGAACGGACAAAGGTCATGTGAATGGGCATCTAATCCCAGATTATGTATTTAAAAAACATTAAAATGCTTCCACACCAGTGCTCTCCTCAGACCCTGGGCCTGCTGCCAGCACTGAGGCCCAGGAGGTCGGCTCTGTCGTGCCCTGGGCCCCTCTGGAGGCGCAGAGTTCCTGGGGGATTCCCAGCAGTTCTGGGAGGCCCCTGCCTCCCTGGGTGCCCAACCAGGGGTGAGGGGTGGGGCAGGAAGGGCCCACAGCCCCAGACCAGGGCCCAGGCAGTGCCGCCAACCCCTGCAATGGTTTGGCCTCTGCCTTCGCGGCCCCTTTCCCTGGGAGGGCTTGGAAGGCTCCCCAGATGTATCCAACACCAGCACCCGTCAGTGCCTCTCTTCCGGTCTCCTGCTTCCCCCATCTGCTGACCTCTCTTTCCCAACTGGACAGTTCCTTGTCCTTCAGCAGTGCCAGTGGCTGACACTGAACACTGACTGTGTGCCAAGTTCTGTTCCGGTGCTTCCCTGAGTTAATTTAATCCTTGTAACAACCCTGTGAGGTAGGTCCTTCCTATGATTATTCCCATTTTACAGATGGGAAACAGACACAGAGGGGTTGAGTAACTTGCCTGGAGTCACAGAGCTAACAGGAGGCAGAGCTGGGATTCAAACCCAGGAAGTCCAGCTCTTGACTGAACCAGAGTTTCACCTTGTGTCTCTGTCCCTTCTCTGAGCTTCTGTTCCATTTCCCATGTACCCGACTCTTGTTAGGTCCCTCGTCACAGGCCTGCTGAGTTGTTTGACACCAAGCGCATGGTGAACATTTATGGAACACCCCTGGGGGACTGCTCCCTGGGCCTGGCAAGGGGGGAAAGGGCCCGCTTGGGTGCAGGAAGTCTGGGTCTTGAATGCAGCTCTGAGTGTTTCAGGTCTATGACTTTAGCCAAATGAATCCAGCTTATGATGACCTCAGTTTCTTCCTCTGTAAAATCCTCAGGGTGAGAAATTGGGAGGAATGGGGCGCGTATGAGGCTTAGCGTACTGTGTGTAAAGTTCCTAATGGCTCTTGGAAACCTCAACAAATATCAGCTGTTACAATTCTTATTATTATTACGATTACTATTATTGAGACACCTACCCAATTTCTGACACTCATGATGCTCAATAAGTGTTTGGACAAACAAATGAAAGAATTAACATCTCTTCCCCTTAAGACCTCCAGTCTGGTGGGAGGGATTAGCGCATAAACCGTGAGCTTACAGGTGCATCTCCATTGATGAGAAGGTGCTGCATCGGGTGCTTCTCCACCCGGCCCCTGCCTTCCTCTTTCGCCCCATTTTGTGCCACTGTGCCCCAGTCACTGTTTCCCTGCCTCTGGGCCTTTGCCTTTGTGTTCCCTCTGCCTGGCCCACTCCCCTCACCCCTCACATACATACATACACATACACATACACGCGCATGCGCCTATACACACACGTCCCTTGGCTGACTTCTACAGGTGTTTTAGGTCTCAGCTTAAATGCCAGGTCTTTCCTTCTTTGGAGAAGAATCTAAATTAGCCCTTTTACTTCCTAACATCATGCATTTTACGTCCGTGTGATTATTTATCTGATTTCCCTATATTTGTGGATAAGAACTGGGCCTGTCCCACTTACCTCTGTATTCCTAACACTTAGCCCTTGTGCCTGGCTCATGGTAGGTGCTGAGTGAATGAATGAGTGACTAGTTTGCAGTTCCCCAAGTAGGATGTGATCTGAAGGGCGTGCCTCGGGATCGCGACTTTTTTCTACTTATTTGGGAGCCCTACCACGGCACATAAGAACACAGCCGCTACTGTGACACTGCCCAGGTTCAAATCCCAGCCCTTGTGTAACCTTGGGCAAGTTTTCTAACCTCTTCTCTTCCTCTGAATGGGCAGAGTACCACTGACAATAGTACCTGCCTCACAGGATATGTATAAATCACTTAAAAATTAAGAGTGCCCTGGACGCTCCTGGCATGTTGTGTTAGCCGCTACTTTTATTCAGTGGTCAATTAAACCAATCAAGTGGGGGAGGGAGCTTGGCCTTTGGAGTCGGGCCTGGATTCCAATACTGTCTTCCCCATTTCTGTATAGTCTCAAGTGAGTCTTTTGGCTTCTATTAGCCCTAAAATTATGAGGCAGCATGACCAACTTGGAAAAGAGTTTGACATTCTCTTGTCCAGTTGAAGATTCATGTGCCTTACAACCCACCAATCCCACCTGTGGGGCAGGCCCTGGACAAACCCAGGCAAGGGTGTTTCAGAAGACATGCACAAGGGTGTTCAAGGCAGTGTGATTCCTAAACCCAAAACAAGGCACAGCCCAGAGGGGCCCTGCGAGGAGGATCGGTAACGAATTTGTGCAATATTCATACAATGAGATCTGGTACAGAAGTGAAAATGAATGAACTACAGCTGCACTTATTAACACAGATGAATTTCAGGAATACTGTTTTGAGGAAAAAGAGAAAGACAGAAGAATGCATAGAGTTTATCACTTTTTTTTTGCTGAGGAAGATTTGCCCTGAGCTAACATCCACTGCCAACCTTCCTCTTTTTGTATGTGGACTGTTGCCACAGCATGGCCACTGACAGAGGAGTGGTGTAGGTCTGCGCCCGGGAACCAAACCTGGGCTGCTGAGGCGGAGTGTGCTGAACTTAACCAGTAGGCCACCAGGGCTGGCCCTCTTATCATTTTTTAAAGTGAAAATAACCCAAACTAAATAACCATGTATCTTTTAGAGACACATATGTTGTGGTAAAACTCTACAAAACAGTAACAACTGAAAGAAGATCAGTAAAATAGTATTTAGTAAGAATCTATTGTGCACAAAAGAACAGTTTGCGAACTGGGGGCATCCAAACCCCAAACTGAGAAGAAGCTCAGAGATGTGACTTTAAGGGATGGATTGCAAAGTGAAAATGAGGAAGTCGTTTAACCTTGACAATGATTGGTTATTACAATGGGGTTTCCCGATGGCAGGGGTTTGGTTAAAAGTGACACACCATTTTAGGAAGATGACATGTTTCTTTTACGATTATCAGAGGCATTTACAAGAAACAACCTAAGTCATTTCATTTATGGTCATGAAATAAGCTAGATTTAGCTTTGCTTACCTGGCTTAAATGGTCTTGTCTGCTCAGGGCGTTTTCAAGTTTGGTCTCCCTTTGTGTTTTGCTTTAACAGAGAGGAACAGCACAAGGAGGCGCAGGCTCACGCTGATGATCTTCTGGCTTATACTTTGGGTGGTGGGTTCACAGGTGTTTGTTTTATTTTTATAGCTCATAACTAACACATGTTGTATATGTTGTATCAAATATTTCTAATTTAAAAACAAAACCAGTGTCAGAATCCTAAGTTATAAGGTGATTTAGAGGAATCTCCTATTAATTCTTTGGATCATCATAGACATAGAAACCCCCACATTTTAAATTCTTGAGGGGAATTTGCAGATCCCTGAGAAAATATCTGTAGACCACCATTCAAGGAATGCCATGCTGCATGAGACCATCCAATGTCCTAACAGGCCTGTGTCTGAGGAGAGGCCCTGAATATAGCCACCATCACCCTTTGTAGGACACCCTTTCTCTCTGCACATGGCAGTGGGGGAGGGGTGAGTATAGTGGGTCTCCTCTTCCCAGCACCAGTTTCTCACAGCCCTTGGCCCCTAAGCATTAGGGAGATTTTGTCCCCCTTGGCTCCTGTTCCTCGTCACTCACTCTCTCCAACCCGGTGGTACCTCCTAACAAAGGCCAAAAGGAGAAATGGGTCCCATGTTATCCAAACGGTTATTTGACCACAGAGGGTCCTGCTTTTTCAACCAAGTCTCAGGGTCCCTTATACTCTGTGTGAGACATTCTCCAAAAGGATGGGAAAGAGAATCCAAGACAGACACACGCAGGGAGGGAAGTGCACAGGGAGATGGCCGCTCTCAGAAACATCAGGTTGCCAAGGAGAGATGTTGAATCTGAGAAGGATTGGCATGCTTAACACCTTTTCCAAACCTTCTAGCATGCCTTCCTCTACTGCTGAGCCAAACTCCCTTGGTCCTGGGTTCCATGTATGGCTAGGCTCTGCCAAGAAGATGCACCTTGCAAGATGGAAAGCAGCTTTTGTTGAGGATGGACATGGTGGTAGTGACATTTGGTTCTTGGCGGGCAGCTCAGGTGCAGGTTCTAGCTTGTCCCCAGTGTCATAGCTACCAAACAGCAGGTGAACCACCAAGGTTTGTCCCTTATCTTGGAAGGAATTTTCTCTGTCTGCTGTTGTTCCTGGCTGAGTGGCACCCAGTCTGGTCCCCTGGCTCTCCCAAAGATAATGTCTACTACCTGACTCTCTGTAGGAAGTCCTCTTCTGCTTAAACTAACTGAGAAGACTCATCATTTGTAATGTAGGACCGTGAACGACAGGGAGCCAGACAACTCAAACGTCCAACTGAAGACCAAACAGCTAAATAAATCATGGCTCAGCCCTTTGATGAAATACTATCCAGCCGTGTAAATGAATTTTCTAAAGACCTGGGGGAGTGCTCACAAATAATGTTAAATGGAAAATAAAAAGGGAGAATTTCCTCTTCTGATAATGGTACACTAGGTAACTTGGGGTAAATCCTTCCACAGAAGGTAACCAAAAAAGCTGGACAAAATATTTTGAAAATTTGATTGAAGGCATTAGAGAGTGAACAAGGTAGTTAAAATTGCTAGGAATTAGCAGGAAATCTGAAGAGATGAGCCTAACATTTAGGGCAACTTGTGTCCTGGCAGTGTTTGCTGATCCAGAAGAGAAAACTAAGACAACTGAGATGTGCAGCAAGGCTTTTGACAACCTCATCCAGGTAGAGGTAGAAGTAACGTGATCCAAATTGCTAATGCCCCAAGTTCCTGGCAGAAACAAACATAAGTATTCTCTGGAGGAAGATAAGATTATCTAGGCCACAAAAATATTTATACAACTTTTCAGTGCACTGTTCAGCACACAATAGTAACCTGCCACATGAAGGGGCAAAATAACATGAACAAAGACCAACAGGAAAAAAGACAAGGGCTCCAACTATTGGAGTTATCAAACACAGACTTTAAAATAACTTTATTAACATGTTCAAAGAGATAACAGACAAGATTGAGAATTTCTACAGAGAACTGCAAACTTTTAAAAATATGCCATATCATATTTTTTAAAAGATATGGTAGAATAAAAAAAGAAGTTCTAGAGTTGACAAACACAATAACTGCAGTTAAGAACTCTAAGGATAAGTTTAATAACAGATTGGACATAGCTGAAAAGATGATTAGTGAACTGGAAGGCAGGCCAGAAGACTATCAAAATGAAGCACAGAGAAACAGAAGGACAGAAAATACAGGAGCAATGGTAAAAAGCATAGAAGCTCTAAGAAGATGTAAAATCCCTGTAATGGGAATCCCAGAGAGGAGGAGAATGTGAAAAGACAATGACTCAGAATTTTTCAAAACAATGAAAGACATCAAACTGCAGATTAAAAAGTGCAATGAACTCCAGTAAGCAGGGCTGGGATGAAGGTGTGCTTGCACAACCCTGAGACCGAGTGCATCCTTAAATTTTGTGCCCTAAGCAGCTCATTGCCTCCCTCGGTCCTGGTCCTGCCAGTAAGGGAAAGTAAAATATTCAAATGTAGGTGCATTGTAATAAAACTTCATAAAAACAAGACAAAAAGAAAATTTTGAAAGAAGCTAGAGAAAAACAAAGATTACTTTCAAAGAAGCAATGATGAGACTGTCAGCTGACTTCACAGCAGAAAACAGAAGCTAATGGAATTTTATACCAACAAAAACATCCTGTCAGACAGAAGATGAAATAAATGAAATTTCAGACAAACAAAAACAATAGAATAAAATTAAAAATATGTTTCTAAATAACCCAATGGACAAGGAGGAAATTACAATGGAAATTAGAAAATATTTTGAACTGAATGATAATGAAAATATCACATGTAAAAATTTGTGGAATGCAACTAAAGCCAAGCTGAGAGGAAAATTTTAACCTTGGATGCGTATGTTGGGTAAAAGAAAAAGCTGAAAATTTATAACTTAACCACTTAGCTCAAGAAGTTAGAAAAAGAATAACATAAACATGAAGTAGAAGGGAAATAATAAAATGCAGAAATCAATTAAATAAAAAACTTGTCATAGGGAGGATCAATAAAAAGAAAAGCTGATTACTCGGAAAGACTAATACGATTAACACCACCTCAAAATCAATAAACCTTTAACAAGACTAATTGAGAAAAAAAGGAAAAGACACAAATTATCAATATCAGGAATGAAAAGAGGGACATCATCAGAGATCCTATAGATGTTAAAAGGTAATTAGGAACAACTGAAAAACACATGCAAAAGAATACATATGAATCTCTACCTCCTTCCCATACAAACATTAACTCAGATGGATCAAAGATCTAAATGTAAGAGCTAAAACTATAAAACTCTTAAAAGAAAACATAGGTTAAATCTTCATGACCTTTTATTAGGCAATCTGACACCAAAAGCCCAAGTAACAAAAGAAAAAAAAGATAAATTGGACTTCACCAAAATTTTAAAATTTACTTTTTTTTGAGCTTTAAAGAAACAGCCTCAAGAAAATGAAACAACCACCCATAAAATGGGAGAAAATATTTGCAAATCATGTTTCTGATAAGGGACTTATATCCAGAATATGGAAAGAACTCTTACAACTCAACAATAAAAGACAAATAACTCATTTTAAAAATAGGCAAAGGATCTGAAGACATCTCTAATATATATACGTGTGTGTGTGTGTATATATACATATATAGCCAAGAAGTACATAAAAAATGATTGACATTAGGGCCAGCCCTGTGGCCTAGTGGTCTAGTTCAGCGCACTCCATTTTGGCGGCCCAGGTTTGGTTCCCAGGTGAGGACCAACACCACTCATTTGCAGCCATTTTGTGGCTGCAACCCACCTATAAAACAGAGGAAGATTGGGACAGATGTTAGCTCAGGGCGAATCTTCCTCACCAAAAAAAAAAAAAAAAAAAAAGACTGACATAAAAAATGCAAATCAAAACCACAATGAGATATCTCTTTATACCTACTAGAATGTCTAGAGTCAAATGGCAAACAATAACAATTTTGGCAAAGATGTGGAGAAATTGGAACCTTCATACATTGTTGATAGGTAAAATGGTGCAACCACTTTGGAAAAGTCTGGCAGTGCCTCAAAAAGTTAAACATAGTTACCATATGTTCCAGCGATTTCAAACCTAGATATTTACCCAAGAGAACTGAAAATATACAATCACACAAAAACTTAGGAAAGAATGTTTATAGCAACATTATTCATAATAGGCCAAAAGTGGAAACACAAACGTCCATCAGTTGATGAACAGGTAAACTAAATGTAGTATATCCATACAATGAAATATTATTTGGCCACTAAAAGGAATGATGTACTGATACATACTACAACATGGATGAAGCTTAAAAACATTAAGTGAAAGAAGCCCGTCACAAAAGACTACATATTGTATGATTCCATTTATATGAAATGCCCAAAATAGGCAAATCTGTAGAAAATAGACTAGTAGTTGCCAAGGGCTGAGGGGAGGAGGGAATGGGAGTGACTGCTAATGGATATGGAGTTTCTTTTGGGGATAATTAAAATATTCTAGAATTAGATAGTGGTGATGATTGTAGAAATTTGTGGGTATACTAAAAACCACTATATTATACACTTAAAAATAAAAAAAAAGGATGAGTATATACGATATAACAATATTAGGCTAAAATGTAGAAAAAAATACAGCAATCCAAAACTGATACAAGAAAAAAAGAAATTGTTAGTAGTCACGTAACTATTAAAGAAATTGAATACATAATTTTAAACCTTCACTCAAAGAAAACTCCAAGCCCAGATGACTGCACTTGTGCATTGTACCAAACATTTAAGGAAGAAAGAAATGTCAATCCCCCACAAACTCCTCCAGAGACTAGAATAAGAGGAACACTAGCTGATCGGGTCAACGTAACCTTAATACCAAAACTGATAAGACATTATGAGAAAGGAAAATTACAGGCCAATCTCACTCATTAACATAGACGCAAAAATCCTAGAGGAAATATTAGCAAACTAAATCTTGTAATATTAACGATCAAGTAGTGTTTACTCCCAGGTTGGTTTAACACTAGAAAATTAATTAGTGACATTCATGACATGAACAGAGCATAGAGGAAAAATCATGATCATCTAAATAGATATAGAAACAGCATTTGGTAAAATTCAACACCCATTCATGATTTTAGGCATACTTCTGGAAAACTCAGAATAGAAGGAAACTTTCTTAATCTGATAAAATTTGCCTATAAAACCTAGAGCAAATATCATACTTAATGACGAGATGTTGAAAGCTTTCCCTCTGAGAGCTGGAACGGGGTGAGGATGCGTGTTATCGCTACCCCTATTGAATGTCGTACTGCAGGCCCCGGCCGGTGTAGAAGGGCAAGGGAAAAAGAGATTAACGTCACAAGGAATGGAAAGGAAGAAATAAAACTGTCATAATTTCTGGATGAAATGACTATATATAAATAGGAAATCCAAAGAATTTACAGATGGATTATCACAATAATGAGTTCAGCAAATTTGCTGGATAAAATTCAGTAAAAATAAACTTTATTTCTATACACTGGCAACAAACAAAAAGTGAAAATTTTAAATAGATGCGGTTTACAATAGAATAAAAATTTTGAATACCTACAAATAAATCTGACCAAAAAAAATGACTAAAACTTCTCTGAAGAAAACTATAAGAACATTCTTAAGAGAAAATGAATAACTAAATGGAAAGATATGTTCATCAGAAGATATAGTATTGTAAAGTTGTCAGTTCTCCCCCAAATGATCTATATATTTACTGCAATTCTAATAAAAATTCCAAGAGGTGTTTTTATGTATCTTGAAAAACTGATTTTAAAACTGTATATGGAAATACAAAGGAACAAAAATAGCATAGACACGCTTAAACAAGAAAAACAAGGTGGGAGGATTTGTTCTACCAGAAATCAAGAATTTTTACAAAGCTCACAATAGTTAAGATAGTACAAGACAAACAGATGACAAGAACAAATAAAGAGCCTAGAAATAGGCCCATGCATATTTGGACATAAGATTCATGACAAAGGTGGCATTGCAAAGTGGTGGGAAAAGGAAAGTATTTTCAATAAGTAGACTGCGTCAACTGGATATAAATGTGGGAAAAAAAAGAGAAACTTGACCCCTACCTCACATCATGAACAAAAATTAATTCCAAGGGAATTGTAGGCCTAAACGTGAAAGGAAAAAAATAAATCTTTGAGAAGATAATTGAGAATATCTTTATGACCTCAAGGTAGGGAAGATTTCTTAAATAGGACACAAAGAGCAATTATCATAAAGGAATGAATTGATAAATTGACTCAAAAGTAATAACTTCTAGTCATCAAAAGAAGCATTAAAAGAGTGAAAAGGTAAGCTGGAGAGTGTGAAAATGTATTTACAATCTATTTAACCAACGAAGAGCTCTATATCAAAATATATAAAAGAAAAACTCTTGTAAATCAATTTAAAAAAATGCTAGAAGACAAGTGGGCAACAGGCTAGCAGTCTGCAAAACTAGATGCCCAAATGAGAGTTACGAAGAGGTGCTCAGCCTGGTTAGTCGTCAGGGAAATGCAAACTAAAACTTCAGCACACGCCCACCAGAATGGCTAAAATTAAAAAGATGAGCAATACCAAGAACAAAGCAACGGGCTTTCTCATGGAAGAGTCTGGAAACCCAGACAGCACTTGTGAGGTTGAACAAGGCATGTCCTACAATGCAGCCATTTCCCTCCATCTACACACCAAACAGGAAAGCATCGGGGCACTAGGAGACAAAAGAATGTTCATAGAAGTATTATTTATAATACTCTCCCCTCTCAAAAAAAGACACCCCCAAATCCTATAAACAATCCAAATGTCAATCAGAAGTAGGATGGATAAATAAATTGTGTGTTCATGCAATATGACACTTCACAGCAATAAAAATAAACAAATTACATCTATTGAACGTCATAATGTTCGCCGAAGAAGCCAGAAACACACACCCACACATATATATGTGGAATCTCAAAATAATGAGAATATATATGTATATAATAGAAAAAATATATGTAGAATCAAAATAGTACTTCATTGACTTGTTTACAGGTGTAAAAAGAAAAATGAATAATAAAGAATAGTATTGCCAAAAAAAAAGTTGACCCAGTCTACTTATTGAAAATACTTTCCTTCTCCCACTGCTTTGCAGTGCCTCCTTTGTCATAAAATCAAATGTCCAAGCAGGCATTAATATCCCATTCAATCAGGACAGTGGTTGTCTTTAGGGAGAGGAAGGTGGCCATCATTGGGAAGGGGCGTGTGGATGTGTCTAGGGTGCTGGCAAGGTTCTATTTTTGTTCTGAGTGGTGGTTACAAGGATGGTAATTTTGTAATGATTCACTAAGCTGTACATTTATGTTCCACGCACTTTAATATGCATTTTTAAAAGATAAGATATGAGCCATATATACTATATAATCCCAACGATGAAATTATATATATGTGTAGAGAGAGATACCGTAATATAATTTGTAGTTGGCTTTGGATGGTGGGAACATGGATGACTTTTCTGCTTCATTCCATTTTCCTAATTTCCTTCACTGAGTCTATATTACTTTTATAAGCAGAAATAAAATTAGTGTTAATAAAAATATGCCCAGATTCAGCAAAAAAGAAAGAAAAAAATGAAAGAGAAAGATAGGTGAAGCAAATATGGCAAACTGTTGGGCAGCCCATTGTTGAACTTACGAAATGGCTATATAATAGGTATTTATACTTTTATTTAAACTTTTCTGTATGTTAGACATTTTTCATGATAAAAAGTTAAAAAAAAAAAAAAAAAAAAGCCTGTGCAGGAGGATGCTTCCAGAGTAGGAGGTAGTGTAATCTGCCTCACGAAGGCAGATGGAACTGGGGAAGGGGCCCCCTGACGAGGCTTCTATCTTCCAGAATCCTGAGGGAAAGAGAAGGGGCCTGAAGTTCCCAATAAAAAGCTGTTTCTTGGAAACCACATTGTCGAGATCTTTTTCTTTGTATGTTTATTTCCCAGTTGGCCTTCCTTGGGGTCTCGTGGTGTCAGATTTGCGAAGTCCAGGTTCTCCTGGAGAAGGCAGCATTTCCCTGCAGAGCTCAGCCCCTCTCCTGGGACTGCAGGACTGATCCACCTGCCCAAATTATTTGGTCACCGTTGATGACAAGACTCTGATCTACTGTTATGGGCTGAATTGTGTCTCCTGCCCCCTCCCCAAATCCATATGTTGAAGCTCTGACTCCTACTACCTCAGAATGGGACTCCGTTTGGAGGTGGTAATTAAGTTAAAATGGGATCATTAGGGTGGGCCCTAATCCAATCTGACTAGTGTTCTTATAAGAAGAAGAAATTTGGACACACAAAGAGACACCAGGGATGTGTGTGCACAGAGGAAAGACCACGTGAAGACGCAGCAAGAAGGCAGCTGTCTGCAAGCCAAGGAGAGAGGCCTCAGAACAAAACCAGCCCTGCTGAGACCTCGATCTTGGACTTCTAGCCTCCAGAACTGTGAGAAAATAAATTTCTGTTGGTTAAGCCGCCCAGTCTGTGGTATTTGTTATAGCAGCCCTAGCAGACTAATACGTCTAGATATAGCTCTCCAGGTCAGGCCATTCTGGGCCAGAGACAGGAGGAGCAGGACCTGGAGTGGCCACAGGACATTTTCCTCACTGTCAACATACCACAGCTTTATCAAGGGAGCTCTACTCTGAACTAATTTCCAAGGACAAAAAAGGAACAAAAGGCATAAATTCTGCCCTCAAAGAGTTTAAGTCTTACTGAGGAGAGAGGAGAACATTTATTGAAATAATTGTCATCTTCCCACCAACAGAAAATGAAAATCCAGTTCTTCAAAACTCTTCTGTTTTGAAGGAGTTGACCTCACTGTGGAACCCACACAGACACAAACACACACAGACACAAACATGGAACAATAGTGTCATGTTTTTAAGACTAAACTATCAGAATGGAAACCAATGGGAAGGGGTGTGAGTGAGTGTGTAAGGGGGCACTCGTACCCTGCTTGTGGGAGTGTAAACTGGTACAGCATTTCTGAAGGACAATTCAGCTTTATGAATGAAAAGTCTCGAAGTGCAAAGTCCTTTGACTCGGGAATTCTGCTTCTAGGACTATCCCCTAACAAGATCATAGGACAAGTGTACAAAGACACATACACAAGAATGCAATTTAAATGTAACTGGGGTCTAAATTATGATATGCCCATACTATATGTGACTATTGGAATTTAGGTTCTAGATAAATATTTACTGATATGGGAAAATATTTATGATATGTTAAATGACAAAAGCCATTTGCAAAAGATTATATATAGTATGAACCCATGTTTATTTTGTATATGTTCATATATGAAATAAATATATTAAAACGTGACCATGCTTACTGTAATAGTTTTCTATTGCCACATATCAAATTACCACAACGAGCAGCTCAGCACAGCGCAAATGTGTTGTTTCAGTTTCCATGGTCAGGAGTCCAGTCTCAGGTTATCTAAGTCCTCTGTTCAGGGTCTTATGAAGCTAAAATCAAGATGTCAACTGGGCTGCATTCCTTTCTGGAGCTTGAGTCCTCTTCCAAGCTCACATGTTGGCAGACTTCAATTCCTTGTGGTTGTGGGACTAACATCCTTGCTTTCTTCTGGCCATCAGCCAGGAGCTGCTCTAGCCCTAGGGGCTGCTCTTTCCTGCAGCTGTTTCCTGTCCCATAGTCCTCTTCACAAGATGGCAGTTTCCTTCTTCAAGGCCAACAGGAGAGCATCTGCTGTAGCTTCAAATCTCTCTGATTTCCTCTGTCTCCAACTTCTAGTCCCAGATTTAAAGGGGTCATGTAATTGGGCCACGTCCACCCACACTCAAGGGTAGAAATCTTGGGGGCCATGTTAAATTCTGCTTACCTCACTTACCCTGAAAGGTAGGATTAGGAGTGACATTTATTAATTTATTTTACATTTCATTAAGTAATTTACATTTTACAAAATATTAACTTACTCTACATGGACATTTTAAAATAATATTACCTTATTTTATAATTTTACATTTTGATATTAACTTATTAACATATTACTAAATGTTTTGCAATAAACATACCTTTTTTCATCAGAAAAATTATTTTAAAAATTTGCTTACTTGCTCAGAACATTGAGGAAAGCTCTGGCTTTGGAAGGAGGTTCCAGATATATGTCACCAGCACCTCCAGACTTGCTCCCAAGTCCCTCAGTTGTCACCATCCTACCAATGACTGTGGCCCAGTTTCCCAGTGACATTATGAATGACCTGGGCCCTGGAGGATGTCCTGGGATAACTTCCCCAACATTAGGTCTAGGGTAAATCACATTCCTTGAACTTCATTAATGAATGTTTGGGTCACAAACCATTTGAATGTTTGGGACTCCAGGTTTTGCAATCTTTTATTGAGATCCAGCATCTGGTACAGGTTTTACACATGGTAGGCGTGCAGTATGTGTTTTATGTAGTCATTCGCTTATTCATTCAACCATTTGTCATTCATTCAGTCAACCACGTTGATCATCAAGCCAGAGACAAGCCCTTGATAGTTGAATGAATGACCACATCTGAGCCCCATCTCATTCTCCTGTGGTCCAGCTAGTACTAGGACTGGTGTTTTCCCCAAGACGGTCTGGAGAAAAATGAGCCAAAGGAAAAAGAAGTGAAAGAATTCCTCAGAGAGACAAGTATAGATACCAAGTCCAAAGAATGGGGGACAAGCTATACACAGAGTAGAGGCCATGAACAGAGGCCAGCAAGATTGCATAGTGGGTCAGGAGAGAAGTGAAAAGGGTTCTGTGCCACTGCCTTGCAGATCTGGGGGTCTGAAACTCATTATGAGAGGCCTTTCGTACAAAGTAAATGAGCAGCTAGGCTGGCACGAAGCAAGATGGGGATAGATGGCTTAGTGAGCCCCCTAGCAGAGTGCATAAGCCCCAGGAAACAACTTTAGCAAGAAAAGTTATCAAGGATAAAGAAAGGCATTACATAGCAGTGAAGGGGTCAGTGCTTCAAGAAGACATAACTATCCTTAACACGCATATACCTAACAACAGAGTGTCAAACTATGCAAGGCAAAACTAACAGAATTGTAAAGAGAAATAGATGAATCCACTATCATAGTTAGAGACTTCAACACTCCTATCAGAAAAGGACAGATCCGGCAGGCAGAAAATCAGCAAGGACATAGTTGAACTCAACAGCACCATCAATCAACTGGATATCATTGACATCTATGGACTATTTCATCTAATAACAGCAGAGTGCACATTCTTCTCAATCTTATGTGGAACATTCAGCAAGATAGACCACAATTCTGGGCCATAAAACACACCTTAACAAATTTAAAAGAGTAGAAATCTCAGTGTCTGTTCTCAGACCACAATAAAATTAAACTAGAAATCAATAACAGAAAGGTAAATGGAAAATATCAAAATAGATGGAGATTAAACAACACACTTTTAAATAATACATGGCTCAAAGAAGAAATCTCAAAAGAAATTTTAAACTAAACGAAAATGAAAACACAACTTATCAAAATTTGTGGGAGGTAGTGAAAGCGGTGCTTAGAGGGAAATTTACAACACTGAACACATATATTAGAGAAGAAGAAAGATCTAAAATCAAGAATCCAAGTTTCCACCTCAGGAAACTAGAAAAAGAAGAGTAAATTAAATCCAAAAAAGCAGAAGAAAAGAAATAATGAAAATTAGGAGAGAAATCAATAAAATTGAAAACAGGAAATCAATAGAGAGAATCAATGAAATCAAAAGCTGTTTCTTTGAAAAGATCAATAAAACTGATAAACCTCTAGCCAGGCTAAAGCTAAGAAAAAAAGGGAGAGGATACAAATTGCTAATTTCAGAAATGAAAGAAGGCCATCACTAGAATCCTATGGGTATTATAATAAAGGAATACTATTAACAAGTCTATTTTGATAATTAGATGAAATGGACCAATTCCTTGAAAGGCACAATTTGCCAAAACTCACACAAGAAGAAATACACAATCTGAATAGGCCTATATCTATTAAAGAAATTGAATGAATAATTAATAACTTTCCAAAAACAGAAAGCATCAGGCGCAGATGGATTTACTGGTAAATTCTACCGAGAATTTAAGGAGGAAACTATATCAATTATCTACAATCATTTTCAGAGGATGGAAGCAGAGGCAATGCTTTCTAACTCTTTCTACGAGGCCACCATTACCTTAATAGCAAAACCAGACAAAGATATTACAAGAAAAGAAAACTACAGACCAATATTTCTCATGAATATCGATGTAAAAATCCTCAACAAAATATTGACAAATTGAATCCAACAATGTCTAAAAAGAATTATACACCATGACCAAGTGGGGTTTATCCCAAATATGCAAGGCTGGCTCAACATGCTAAAATCAATGTAATCCATCACATCAACAGGCTAAAAAAGAAAAATCACATGATCGTATCAATAGATACAGAAAAGCAGTCGACAAAATCCAACACCCATTCATGATAAAAACTCTCAGTAAAATAGGAATAGAGAGGAACTTCCTCAACTTGGTAAAGAATATCTGCAAAAAACCTACAGTTAACATCATACCTAATGGTTAGAAATTTAAAGCTTTCCCACTAAGATCAGGAACAAAGCAAGGATGTCCCCTCTCACCACTCCTTTTCAATATCATCCTGGAAGGTCTAGCTAATTCAATAAGTCAAGAAAAGGGAATAAATATCTACAGATTGGGAAGGAAGAAATGAAACTGTCTTTGTTCATAGATGACATAATCATCTATGTAAAAAATTTGAAAGATTTGACAAAAAGCTCCCGGAACTAATAAGTGGTTATAGCAAGGTTGCAGGATACAAGGTTAATACACAAAAGTCAATCACTTTTCTATATGCCAGCAATGAAGAAGTGGAATTTTAAATTTAAAACACAATACCATTTACATTAGCACCACAAAAATGAAATACTAAGGTATAAATCAAACAAAATAAGTATAAGATTTATATGATAAAAACTACAAAACTCTGATGAAAGAAATCAAAGAAAAACTAAATAAATGGAAAGATAGTCCCTGTTCATGGATAGGAAGACTCAATATTGTCAAGATGTCAGTTCTTCCTAACTTGATGTGTAGATTCAATGCAATCCCAATCAAAATCCCAGGAAATTATTTTGTGGATATCAACAAACTGATTCTAAAGTTTATATGGAAAAGCAAAAGACCCAGAATAGCTAACACAACGTTGAAGGAGAAGAACAAAGTTGGAGGACTGACGTTACCCGACTTCAAGACTTACTATAAAGCTACAATAGTCAGGACAGTGTGGTATTGGTGAAAGAATAGACTACTAGATGAATGGAACAGAGTAGAGAGGCCAGAAACAGATCCACATATGATCAAGTGATCTTTGACAAGGGAGCGAAGACAATACAATGGAACAAAGATAGTCTTTTCAACAAATGGTGCTGGAACATCCACATTGGACATCCACATGCAAAAAACCAAATCTAGACACAGACTTTACACACTTCCCCAAAATTAACTCAGAGTGGATCACAGACCTAAATGTGAAATGCAGAACTATAAAACTCCTAGCAGATAACATAGGAGAAAACCTGGTTGACCTTGGATAAGGTGATGACTTTTCAGTTAAAATACCAAAGGCATGATTCGTGAAAGAAATTATTGATAAGCTGGACTTCACTAAAAGTAAAAACTTCTGCTTTGTGAAAGACAATGTCAAGAGAATGAGAAGACAGGCCACCGACTTGGAGAAAATATTTGCAAAAAACACATCTGATAAAGGACCTTTATCCAAAACATATAAAGAACCCATAAAACTCAACAGCAAGAAAACAAACAACCAATTAAAAAGTAGGCCAAAGACCTTAACAGACAGCTCATCAAAGAAGATATATGGATATATGGATGGCAAATAATCACATGTCATCAGCGAAATGTAAATTACAGCAACAATGAGATGCTATCTATTAGAATGGCCAAAATCCAGAACACGGACGGCACCAAATGCTGGCGAGGATGCGGAGCAACAGGAACTCTCACTCATTCATTCGGGAATGCAAAATGGTGCAGCCACTTTGGAAGACAGTTTGGTGGTTTCTTAGAAAACCAAACATACTCTTGCCATACGATCCAGCATTCACACTCCTTGGGTTTACTCAAATGAGTTAAAAACTTATGTCCACACAAAAACCTGCACATGGATGTTTACAGCAGCTTTGTTCATAATTCCCCAAACTGGGAAGAAACCTAGATAAATAGATGGATAAATAAACTATGATACCTCCAGACAACACAGTATTATTCAACACTAAAAAGAAATGAGTTATCAAGCCATGAAAAGACATGGAGGAACTTTAAATGCAAATTACCAAGTGAAAGAAAGCAATCTGAAAAGGCTACACACTGTGTGATTCCGGTGATATGACATTCTGGAAAAGGCAAAACTATGGAGATGGTAAAGAAATCAGTGTCTCCAGGGGCTAGGAGCGAGGGAGGGATGAAGAGGTGGAACACAGAGGATGTTTAGGGCAGTGCAAATACTCTGTGTGATAATAACGGTGGATCCATGTCATCATACATTTGTCAAAACCCATAGAGGGGCCAGCCCCGTGGTGTAGTGGTTAAGTTCGTGAGTTCTACTTCAGTGGCCCGGGGTTCACCGGTTCAGATCCTGGGCGCAGACCTTCTCGCCATTCATCAAACCATGCTGAGGCAGTGTCCCATATAGAAGAACTAGAAGAACTTACAACTAAGATATACGACTATGTACTGGGGCTTTGGAGAGAAAAAAGAAAAAGAGGAAGATTGGCGACAGATGTTAGCTCAGGACCAATCTTCCTCAAAAAAAGAAAACCCCATAGAATGTACAACCCCAAAAGTGACCCTAATGTAAACTATGGACTTCGAGTGATAATGATATGACAGCATAGGTTCATCGATCGTAACTAGTGTAGAACTTTGGTACTGGGATTGGGGGAAGCTGTGTGTGTCAGGGGGCAGCGGGTATACACAGGGTAGTTATACTTTCCACTTAATTTTGCTGTGAACCTGAAACTGCTCTAAAAAAATGAAGTCTTAATAGAAGTTAAAAAAAAGAAAGAAACAGCTTTATGTTTGCACATGCTGCATGTGAAAGAAGCAAAAAATAACAGCTTATACAAGGTAGAGTTGATGCCCTTCTCGTGGAAAAGTCCTGCCCCTGTGGCTCAGCGCTGGAGGGGGCTGCACAGTCATCTGAAATGAAATTGCTTCCAGTGTTCTGCTGCACAACGCCTGGGGTCTGGACATCCTTCCTCCTCCAAGATGGAGTGCTAGCCAACCATCCCTGTTCCAAGCAGGGCATGGAGGAAAAGGAGGAGAGGTGCCCTGGCATTTAAAGGCATGGTCCAGAATTGCCACATGTCACCTCTCCTCACACCCCATTGGCCAGAACTCAGTCACGTGGATTCACCTAGCCACAGGAGGAAAGTGTCCTCTCTTCTGGACAACCATGTGTCCATTAGAGACTGGAGTTCATAGTAGAAGAAGGGGACGAGAGACACTGGGGGCAGTGAGCAGTCTTTGTTACCACACTTGGGGCAGCTTTCCTTTCTCTGGGCTACTTTCCAGTTAAAGGGAAAAGAGAGTTTCCTCGATTCCTGTATCTCAACTCTGATTTGCTCCTGGCCCTGTGTCTCAATTCTAATTTGCTCTAGAAAAATGAAACATAAAGTCTTTGCTATAAAAGGCATTGACATCTCCCACCCAAATAAGGCAGAATGCTTTTAAAAATTGAAACTCAAAAACAAGATGATTAAATTTTGCTAAATTATTGGGCCATACTTAAAATAAGTGTCAGAATGTGAGGGCTGAGGACTCAATTGAATTTGATTGCCTGTTTAGTGTCTATTCTCTGCCTTTTCCTGAAAAGCATCTGCAGCAGCTGAGTGCTAAGGATAAGTTTTGATTTAGTACTTCTATACCCGTGACTTTTACATTCTAGCAGGGATACGAGATCATTCAGGCAGCCTGTAGTTTTGAATGAGGTGACTACTTACATGTTTTCTGAGGCCTAATAATTTATCTACTTGTGGTGATGCCTTCTTCCTTTGTTGAAAATGTTGGTGCATTGAATGTGTAGGGTTAAAGTTTCACGATGAAACAAGATGTATGCGGATCTTTGATTTAATAAAGAATATATCTGTTGTCCCAGCCACCTCCCCACCACCCTACCACATTCCTGGCACAAAGTTTCAAAAATCCTTGAGATTTCCTGAGTGATAGGATCATCCTCGTTATTCATATCAAGCCCCTTTCCACTACACCTGAGTTTACGCTAATGAGGTGACTCAAGTTGGGCCCTGGACGGTTTCAAAGGAGGGGCTGGCTACATCAGCAAGATCAAAGATCAAGCGTGTTGTTACGAGGGTTGAGACTTTTGGCCTCTTGGGGGCTCAAGACTGAACTCAGTCACATGGCCAATGACATAAAAAGACCCCAGTAAACCTCTGGACACCCAAAGCTCAAGGGGCTTCCTAGTTGGTGAGCACATTGATGTGCTGGGACAGTGACATGCCCTGACCCACATGGGGGGGGGGGGCATGGAAGCTCCACAGTGGGGACTCTCCCAGATCTTGACCCACGTGTCTCTTCCATTTGGTTGTTCCTGAGCTGCATCCTTTATAACAAAACTGTAATCATAAGTATAATGAATAGAATAAAGTGAAAGTGACTGTGCGTGACTTCTGAGACCAGGTCACAAAAAGCACTGAAACTTCCTCCTCACTTTCTCTTGGATGGCTCACTCTAGGCGGAGCCAGCTGCCATGCTGAGAGGACAGCCAGATAGCCCTGTGGAGAGGCCCACATGGTGAGGAACTGAGGCCTCCAGCCAACAGCCACAGGAGTGTGCCATCTTGGCAGGAGCTCCTCCAGCCCCCGTCAGCTCTTCAGACGACCACAGCTGCACTGACAACTCGACTGCAACATCGTAAGAGACCCTGAGCCAGAACCACTCAGCTGTGGGTGTGAGATAAAACGTGTTTGTTATTTTAATCCGGTAAACTTTGGAGCAGTTTATTATGCAGCAATAGGTAACATCAATACAATGTGGATTTCTTCTAAAAATTTGCTGGTTCTTCTGTGGTGGTAGTATGATGGTGGCTAAGAGCACAGGCTTTAAAGATACACACAGCTCACCAAACACTGGTGAGACCACTGAGTAGCTGTGCCTCTTTGGGCAAGTGCTCAAATTCTCAGAGCTTCTGTTTTCTCATTTGCAAAATGTAAATGTGAATTGTTCAGCAGAGTGCAGGGCTCTGAGCAGGAGACTCAGTAATGGATTGTATTGTTACTATGTCACTGTCGTCTCTGCTTACATACCTCTTAAGTACAACGAGACTTGTTTCCCCCCACCTGTCCCCGTTTGGATCTGTTTCCACCAGGCTCCTGGCCTCTGCTTCCAGGTTACAGCTCTTCTGCTCTTTGGACCTGGTGTCTGTGTTTGTTCTAGAGGGGGTTGGGGGTTTGGTAGCATCTGTGTGGCTGGAACCTGCTTCCCTGTGGGCAGCTGGAGCCTGCAGGTTGCAGCTCTGGCAGGGTCGTCAGCAGCCGCCTCTGGGACCACCATGCTCCTTGGCCACGTCATCTCTCCTGCCAGTGCCCACCTCACTTCTTCTTCCTGGGCTCCATCTTCAGTTGGCCTCTGAGCACCTGTGCTATGCTGGCCACTGGGCAGGCACTAGGTACCAGAGATAGGTCAAAAGCTCCCGTCCTCTGGGAGGAGACAAGCATGGACATGTCTGTGGCATGACAATGAAGCATTAGGAAAGTAAGGCCAGAGGAGCCCAGGGGCTGTGGGAGCCCAGAGGAGGGAGCTCCATCCAGCCTGAGAGTGAGGAGGGGAAGGGAGGCAAGGATGGAAGGTTCCTCAGAAGTATTACTTGGACTGAATCTGAAACATATGCAGAGCATTCTAGACAGAGGGAACAGCACCTGCTAAGGGCCAGCAGTGCAAGAGAGGATGAAAGTTCTGGGTGAGGGAAATGTGTTGGTGGAAGGTGAGTGTGGGGAGTGGAGAGAGGAGTGATGACTTCCACTCCTTTCCTCACATCTGACCCCAGAGCAGACACTCTGCCATATATACCCAGGGTCTTATTCTTATTCTCACCCCAAAAGATTCTTTACCTAATGAGGTGAACTCAAACCTTATTCCTGAGGGATCTGAGCTCTTAGCGATCCTGTTTATGTTGGATTACTTTTGTCCTCCATTAATTTTACCATTGGACATAGCCGTACCAGGAATAGTTCCTAAAGATTTCTTGCCCCCATTGTGAGGCAGTAACAATATCTCCTCTTGAAAATTAGGGTCAATCACACTAGGTGACATTATAACTCCTTTTTTCTTGTTTCTTCAGTGGCATTAGGAGTCCCAAATGGCCAGGTGAAGGTCTCAATTTCTAATTTAATTTAACTTAATTCTTTTTTTAACAATTATTTTATTGAGGTCACATTGGTTTATAACATTGTGTAAATTTCAGGTGTACGTCATTATATTTCAGCTTCTGTGTAGACTGCATCATGTTCACCACCAATAGTCTAGTTTCCATCTGTCACCATACAAATGTGCCCATTTACCCCTTTCACCCTCCCCTCACCCCCTTCCCCTCTGGCAACCACCAGTCTGTTTTCCTTATCTATGTGTGTGTTTGTTTACCTTCCACATATGAGTGAAATCATGCAGTGTTTGTCTTTGTCTGGCTTGTTTCGCTTAATATAATACCCTCAAGATCCATCAATGTTTTTGCAAATGGCATGGTTTTGTCTTTTTTTATGGTTGAGTAGTATTCCATAATATACATATACCACATCTTCTTTATCCATTTATCCACTGATGGGCACTTGGGTTGCTTCCAAGTCTTGGCTACAGTGAATAATGCTGCAATGAACATAAGGGTGCATATATCTTTTTGAATTAATGTTTTCATGTTCTTTGGATAAATACCAGAAATGGAATGGCTGGATCATATGGTATTTCTATTTTTGGTTTTTTGAGAAATCTCCATACTGTTTTCCATAGTGGCTGTACCAGTTTGCATTCCCACCAGCAGTGTATGAGTGTTCCTTAGTCTCCACATCCTTTCCAATGCTTGTTATTTCTTGTATTGGTAATTCTAGCCATTCTGACAGGTGTGAGGCAATACCTCATTGTAGTTTTGATTTGCATTTTCCTAATAATGAGTGGTGTTGAACATCTTTTCATATGCCTGTTGGCCATCTGTATATATTTTTTGGAAAAATGTTTGTTCATATCCTCTGCCTATTTTTTGATCGGGTTGTTCATTTTTTGTTGTCGAGCTGTATGAGTTCTCTCTATATTTTGGGAATTAACCCTTTGTTAGACATATGATTTACAAATATTTTCTCCCAAAATCATACTCAACAGTGAAAAACTGAAGGCTGTTCCTCTAAGAACAGGAACAAGACAAGGATGCCCACTCTTGCCACTGTTATTCAACATAGTATTAGAAGATTTAGTCAGAGAAATTAGGCAAGAAAAAGAAATAAAAGGCATCCAAATTGAAAGGGAAGAAGTAAAACTGTCACTATTTGTGGATGACATGTTTCTATATATGGAAAACGCTAAAGAATCCACCAAAAAATTATCAGAAATAATTAACAAATACAGTAAAGTTGCAGGGTACAAAATCAATATACAAAAATCAGTTGCATTTCTATACACTAATAATGAACTAGCAGAAAGAGAAATCAAGAATACAATCCCATTTACAATTATAACAAAAAGAATAAAATACTTAGGAATAAATTTAACCAAGGAGGTGAAAGACTTTTACACTGAAAGCTAGAAATTGAACAAGACATAAGGAAATGGAAAGATATCCCATGCTCATGGATTGGAAGAATAAATGTAGTTTAAATGCCTATATTCAATGCAATCCCAATCAGAATCCCAATGATATTTTTCACTGAAATAGAACAAAGACTCATAAAATTTATATGGAACAGCAAAAGACCCTGAATAGCAAAAGCAGTCTTGAGAAAAAAGAACAAAGCTGGAGGTATCACACTCCCTGAATTCAAAATATAACTTAATTCTTCTAGTGGATACAATTATTCCTTGAGTTACCAAGACTACTTAAATAATAGAACCCAAATTTGTCAGGATACGAAAAAAAAGTCTTGTGAGTTGCTCATTAGTGTATCGTGAGGGAGGTGATTAGCCCTCCACCCCTGGACCCATGTATTCTGGTAAGAGGAAGAAACGGCCACATACTGATAACTGATACAGGACATACACTGTATTGCTTAGAATACGAGCTCAATTCTGTGAGGTGATGTCTCTTATCTGGTGCTGTAACTGAGTCTTTATAGGCCATTCCACTGTTCTATAAGACCAGCTGCTTTGGAGTGATCAGGTACATGGTAAAACCCATGAATCCCATGGGTATTATTAGCCCATTTTCTTACTCTTCTTTATGCTGTGAAATAAGTTTCTTGATCAGTAGCAGCGTTGAGTGATGGAGGCATCCAGTAAGTCCACAGATGGTGTTGCCAGCAGAAATATGGCAGACAGGGAAGGAAAATCTATTTGCAGAATTAATGTCTACCCCACTATGGAAAAATCATTGCCATCTCCAAGATGGAGGGGGCCCAATGCAATCAACCTCCTCCACGTGCCAGATTGGCCCCTCATGATATGGTGCCACATTGGGGGCACTTGGTAGTGACAGCAGCCAAACCAGTTTCAGAGTGGTCAATTCCATACTGTTGAGCCAATATGTAACCTCTGTCCCTGCCACCATTCCACTTTGTCAATGAGTAAGTACTAGTTGGGGAAGGAGATTGATTACTAAACGTCCTCTGCAGCAGGTGGCCTTGTGGGGTCACTCACATGAGACACACATATCCACACATTCTGGGCCCATTCTATCTCTTTCTTTAACCTCCTCATTATCTGTCTTTCAGTCTTGTCACTTCCAACTTCCTGACCAGTGACCTTAGCTACCACCCACAAATCAGGGGAAAGCCTCACTTCATGTCATCGCTCCTTCTCAGTAAAGAGGATCATGTGATGACATACTGCTTGGAGTTCTGTGTTTTGGGAAGGTTTCCCATCTGCACTGTCCTTCAGCACACACTGAGCAGGCTGTAGCTCCACAGAGGGCTATCTTCAGCTGGCGGCACCATATTGTTCAGAGTCATCTGAACGCTAAGCTTCAGTGCCTTCTTCTTCAATCAACTGGTCTTAGAGGGGGTTGAGGGAGCAAGTGTGGTAGGAGTACGCACACTGGATCAGGGAGCCACCTGCTCGTGAAATTTACTTGTACCTCCAGGACTTGCATGAACCTGATCCCATCCATTTGATGGCTGCATGATCAGACACCCTCCAGGTGGTGTTAGGCAGCTCAGTCTCATGGTCATAGTCATCTGGGACCCCGTAGATATTCACCCTCAACCAGAGCAAAAGCTGTTTCTCAAGAGCATAGTTACTCTAAGTGCGGAAGAAGGTATGGCTTTGCTCCAGATTTGCCACAGACACAGTGAACACCACTGAATCCACTGAACCCTAAGGGCCAAGGACCAGTAGGATGTCCAGGTGGGTAGTGAGATGACCCAAACCACTGGGTTCTAAATTATGGCCCAGAACTGAAGAGTTGACATATTTCTGAGGCACAATGCTAAAGGTATGTTCAGGTCTTTGTCAGGTACAAGTAAACTGCTTCTGGATCTTTTTGGGGTCGTGAAAATGTTCTGGAATTAGATAATGCAAAACTTTGAAAATAATGCAAAACTGACTAAAAACCACTGAATTTTGTACTCTAAAATGCATTTTATGGGGTGTGAATTATATATCAGTTTAAAAGAAAACTACTTCTGGAGTTCCCTCTTTCTTTGAATACCGGTACCAGGATTTATGATGATTTATTCCAGTAAAGAGAGAACATATGAAGGAGCTCCATTTGAAGTCACCACCTTATGAATCTTTCCAGTCCCCGAGAACCAGTGATCTTGTCTACAGGCTAAATATGGGAACTACATGAGGCTATGGTAGGGGTTACCACTGTGCACCTTTGATGGGAGTATTCATCTCTGAAGTTCACCATGAATGTGGTGTAGCTTTTAACGAATTATTTTCATAGGTTGGAAGACCTCAGAGGTTTACTGTTAGCTCTTCCTTCCGTGAGAGCACTCACTCTCTGGGTCAAAGGGTCCCTGTGGGGACTGAGATTTGTAAAGGGGCCGTCGCCACAGGATGCGTTTACTGACCCACTGACCACACGAGATGCCCTTGGGCCCAAACTCCACTTATCACCTGATGCTCATAAACCCCCATTTGACTGAGGGACACAGTAACATTTTTCATTTCTAGAAATTTGCATGAGCTCCGAAGTTATGTTCAAAGCAATTTCTCTGGTGAATGGCCACAAGTACCTTAGGGAAGGCCAGGAGGACTGAGAGTTCATCCTCAAGAGTTCCAGCCTTCTCTGCACTCAAGGCGACTCTCTCAGGTCTGGGAATTGGGTGGGGGACAAGGATTCTATATTGTGCTGTCTCCAGTCACATCCCTATTCTCAATACCTAGAGCTTTTCAGTTGCATAGACCAAGGAGGAGCGTAGTGGGCTGCCCCGTCCAGTTCAGTCCGAGACCCCATGTTCAGGGAGCAGGTGCCGGCATCCCGCTATCATGCCTTGGATCTGGAGGAGGTGCTGTGTGGCCTCTGCCACCCAAGACCCCTTCATCCTACTGAAAACATGGATCCCTTTTCAATTACCCACTTTACTACAGTCTTTTCAAGGACTCTGGCACTTGCTCATGGCTGTGTTTCCCAACACCCAGGTGAAGAGGGTACATTCTGGCCCTCTTAGAGGATCAAGTTAGGGGAAGGGGAAGGGTCATATATGATAACTTCACTCCCACAGTTCTCTGTCCCTAAGTACTTGGATTCCTTTTTCTACATTTTGCCTAGGAATCTCCGCATCCTGACTTCATTAGCCTAGATCACTGCTGAGTCCATTTTCAGTTAAAATCAAGTAAATGGAACCACTCTCATCTATCCTAGCTGCCACTCATTCATTTCACAAATATTTACTGAGCACCTACTGTGTGCCAGGCATTCTCTTTGTGCTGGGGATTCAGCAGTGAACAAGACAGAAGAAACATTTCTCCCTCCTGGAGCTTACATCTTAGTGGGGAGACAGCCTATAAACTGACAAACAAGTAGAATGTACAGCATGACAAATAGCAGTAAGTGCTATGGAGAGAAATGAGGCTGGGAAGGGGCTTAGGGAGTGCTGGGCAGGGCGGAGGGGTGGGTACTGGTCAGAGAAAGCCTCACTGGTAGTTGACAATTAAACAGAGACTAGAAGGAGCAAAGGGATGTGGATGTCGGAGGGAAGAGCATCCCAGCAAAGAGAAAGCCAGCAGCAAAGTTCTTGAGGCAGGAGTGGAGCTGAAGTGTTTGAGGAACAGCAAGGAGACCGGTGAGGCCCGAGCAGAGTGAGTTGGGGTTGGGTAGGCGACACCACAGAGGAGCATGGAGCAGACTCTGAAGGGCTGTGTAGGTCATGGTGGATTCCGTCTTTCACTCAGATGAGAAGTTGGCAGATGTTGCTCGCTGTTTGCCAGATAGTTTGCTTTTCCTCCTGGATGCACACAGCTAGACTAAGCTTTTTAAAGCTTTCCTTGCCATTTGGTGTGGCCACGTGACTCAGTTGTCAGTGGAATGAATGGAAGTGACTTTACCACTTCAGGTTTGGCCTATGGAAATCTTCCATGTGATTCTCCACATCCTTTCTTCCCCCGTCCTCTGGCTGGCTGTTGCCCCCCAGGGAGGTCTTGGAGAGCGTGTGTCGAGGGTGGTGGAGCCTCTGTGTTCATGCTGCATGGAGCAGCAGAGCCCCCAGCTAAGCAGACTTTGCTCGAGTGAGAAATAAACTACTACTGTGTGAGGCCATTGAAAGTTTCAGGTTGTTTGTTAAACTCGTTAGCCAATCCCAGCCAACACAGAGATCGTGGGCAGGTTGGGTAGAGAAGTGTCATGATCTGACCTATATTTTCAAAACGCCACTCAGACTGTGAAGAAGAAACTGTAGGGAGGGGGATGTGGAAGCCAGAGCCCCATAAGGAGGCTCCCACACAAATCCAGGTAAGAGATGACGTTGGCTTGGATGGTGGTGATGGAAGCAGGCACAGTGCAGGGGAGTCAGGTTCTTTATATAGTTTTGTGGTACATCACACAGATTTTGTGGATGTGGTTTTGTGATGGAAAGAGAGAAGAAGAAGAGTTATGGATGATTCCAGATTCTTTGGCCTGAGTGCTCAGAAGGGTGGATGAGGCAATCACTGAGATGGGGAGGTATGCAGGAGGGGCAAGTATAGGGAATATAACCAAGAGTTTAGTTTGGAAATTCCAAAATCTGTAGTAAGTACACCTATTTTCAAAATTCACTCAGGTCTAAAATTTTGTTCCTCTCACCCTCATCTAGAACCCTCAGAATTCACTCCCATGCGTACTCTTTGAGGCGTTTTTTTTTTTTCCTGATATAAAATATCAAATTTTTACCATTATTGCAATGTGTAAGCTTCTCCTCCCAGGTTTTACTTTGTAAGGATCATCTTAAGATAGGCTGGGATTTGATTCTACTTACGGATCTGGAGGAAACCCAGCCTGGCAAGGGTGGAGCACCAGGAGAATTGTCACACCTTTGCAAGGGTCTTCAAACAAGGCAAGACCAGCCTTGTCCTAGGGGGACGAAGATCCTTAGGGTCTCAAGAGTACAGCATACTTTGAGTCCTTGAATCCTCCTAAGTGTCCCTTTCCAATACCCGAGGCCCCACTTTGCCCCATAAATGCCCTGTCAAAAAAGAAACCTAGCGAGGCTGAAAATTCAACCTACGTGTGATTTAGCAACCTGCAGAATCAGGTCTGCTCCTGCGTTCCAGCGACATCAGTCCCATCGATTTAAGAGACAGAGACACTCAGTGCTTCTCTACTGGAGGTGGCTTGGAAATATGTGTAGTATTTTTGAATGTCAAAAATTATTCTAGAATTTTGGAAAACAGTTTTACAGTTTCTTATAAAACGGAACATGTGATTATCATATAGCCAGCAATTGCAGTTTTGGGCCTTTTTCCCTGAGAAACAAAAAATTATGTCAACATAAAAATCTGTATAATAAACTGCGGTATATCTACACCATAGAATACTGCTCATCAATCAAAAGGAACAAATTATTAATATAGGCAATAATTTGGAAGAATTTCCAGGAAATTATGCTGAGTGAAACAAGCCAATCCCAAAAGATTGCATACTGTATGATTCCATTTATATACTATTTGGAAATGAAAAAAATTTTAGAGATAGAGAACAGATTAGTAGTTGGCAGAGATTAGGGATGAAGAGATGGGAGAGGAAGGAAGGTGGGTGTAGTTATAAAAAAGCAGCATAAAGGGTCCTGTGCTGATGGAAATGTTCAGTATCTTGACTGAACTGGTGAATACATGAACGTACACAGGTGATACAATTGCACAGAACTGAATACACACAAATAAATGAATAGAAGTAAGACTGGGAAAATCTGGATAAGATTGGTGGATTATATCAATGTCAATATTCTGGCTGTGATATTGTACTGTAGTTTTGTAAAATGTTACCATTTGGGGGAAAATGGTTAAAAAGTACATGAGATTTCTCTCTATTACTTGCATTAATTGTCAATCTACAATTATCTCAATAAATTTTTCAATTAAAAAGTGATTAGTACCCTATACCATACACTAAAATTAACTCAAAATGGAATAAAGATCTAAATGTAAGACACAAAACAATAAAACACCTAGAAGAAAACATAAAGGAAAACTTCATGACATTGAATTTGGCAATAATTTCTTGGATATGACAATAGAGTCATGAGCAATGAAAGAAAAAATAGGCAAATGGAACTACATCAAACTTAAAAACTTCTGTGCATCAAAGGACAGAGCAGAGTGAAAAGGCAACCTACAGAATGTGAGAAAATACTTTCAAATCACATATCTAATAAAGGGTTAATATCCAAAATATATGAGGAGCTCCAACAACTCAATAACAAAGAAGACCAAACAATTCAATTAAAAAATGGGCAAAGGACTTGAAGAGACATTTTTTCCAAAAATGATATACAAATGGCCAACAAGCATATGAAAAGATGCTCAACATCACTAATCACTAGAGAAATGCAAATCAAAATCACAAGGAAATATCACCTCACACCTATTAGGATGGCTACTATTTAAAAAAAAAAAACCAGAAAGTAACTAGTATTGGTGACGATGTGGAGAATTTGTAGCCCTTGTGCATTCTGGTGGGAATTCTGGTAAAATGGTGCAGTCACTGTGGAAAACAGTATGGCAGTTGTTCAAAAATTAAAAATAGAATTACTGTATGGTCCAGTAGTCCTGCTTCTGGTTTGATGTCCAGAATAATAAAAGCAGGATCTTGAACAGGTATTTGCACATCTATGTTTATAGCAGCATTATTCACAATAGCCAACAGGTGGAAGCAACCCAAATGTCCATTGGTGGTAAATGGATAAGCAAAATGTGGTACATACATGCAATAGAATATTATTCAGCCTTAAAGAGGAGGGAAATTCTGACACCTGCTACAACATCGATGATTCCCGAAGATACTATGCTAGGTGAAATAAGCCAGATTCCAAAAGACAAATACTGTGTGATTCCACTTATATGTGGTACCTAGAGTAGTCAAATTCATAGAGACAGAAAGTAGAATGGTGGTTGCCAGGAGCTAAGCGAAGGGGGCAATAGGGAGTTGTTTAATGAGTATAGAGTTTCAGTTTTTCAAGATGAAAAAGTTCTGGTGATCTGTTGCACAACACTGTGAATATAGTTAATTAACATTGCTGAAGTATCCACTTAAAAATGGCTAAGATGGTAAATTTTATGTCATGTATTTATTACCACAATTAAAAATAAAATAAATTATTATTATTTGGTGAGAAAGATTGTCCCTGGGCTAACATCTGTGCCAATCTTTTTTTTTTTTTTTCTCGAAATGTGAACTGACTTTTTTTTTTATTATTATTATTATTTTTTATTGATGTCTTAGTTTATAACACTGTGGGGTTTTAGTTGTACATTTTTGTTTGTCCGTCACCTTGTGGATGTAACCCTTCACCCTTTGTGCCCCCCCACCCCCCTTCCCCTTGGTAACCACCAATCAGTTCTCTCTGTCCGTGTGTTCACTTATATTCCATATATGAGTGAGTTCATGCAGTGTCTGTCCTTCTCTCTCTGGCTTATTTCACTTAACATAATACCCTCTAGGTCCTTCCATGTTGTTGCAAATGGGACAATTGTGTCTTTTCTTATGGCTGAGTAGTATTCCATTGTATGTATATACCACATCTTCTTTAACCAATCTTCAGTTGAGGGACACTTGGGTTGCTTCCACTTCTTGGCTATAGTGAATAATGCTGCAGTGAACATAGGGGTGCATACGCCTCTTGTGATGGTTGATTTCACGTCCACTGGGTAGATGCCCAAGAGTGGGATTGCTGGATCATACGGTATTTCTATTTTTAATTTTTTGAGGACTCTCCATACTGTTTTCCATAGAGGCTGCACCAGTTTGCATTCCCACCAGCAGTGAATGAGGGTCCCCGTTTCTCCACAACCTCTCCAGCATTTGTTGTTATTTGTCTTTGTGATTATAGCCATTCTAACGGGTGTAAGGTGATATCTCAGTGTCGTTTTGATTTGCATTTCCCTGATGATTAGTGATGTTGAACATCTTTTCATGTGTCTATTGGCCATCTGTATCTCTTCCTTGGAAAAATGTCTGTTCATATCCTCTGCCCATTTTTTGATCGGGTTGTTTGTTTTTTTCTTGCTCAGTTGTATGAGATCTTTGTATATTACTGAGATTAATCCCTTGTCAGACAAACGATTTGCAAATATTTTCTCCCAGCTGGTGGGTTGTTTATTCATTTTGATCCTGGTTTCATTTGCCTTGTAGAAGCTCTTTAGTCTGATGAGGTCCCACTTGTTTATTTTTTCTTTTGTTTCCCTTGTCTGGGTAGACATGGAATCTGAAAGGATCCCTTTATGTCCAATCGCAATTAGTGTACTGCCTATATTTTCTTCCAGGAGTTTTATAGTTTCAGGTCTCACTTTCAGGTCTTTGATCCATTTTGAATTGATTTTTGTATATGGCGATAGGAGATGGTCTACTTTCATTCTTTTGCATGTTGCTGTCCAATTTTCCCAGCACCATTTATTGAAGAGACTTCCCTCTCTCCATTGTATGTTCTTTGCTCCTTTGTGGAAGATTAGCTGTCCATAGGTGTGTGGTTTTATTTCTGGGCTTTCAATTCTGTTCCATTGATCTGTGTGTCTATTCTTGTACCAGTACCATGCTGTTTTGATTACTGTAGCTTTATAGTATATTTTGAAATCAGGGATTGTGATGCCTCCAGCTTTGTTCTTTTTTTTCAGAATTGCTTTAGCTATTCGGGCTCTTTTGTTGCCCCATACGAATTTCAGTAGTTTTTGTTCTATTACCGTGAAGAATGACATTGGAATTCTGATTGGGATTGCATTGAATCTGTAGATTGCTTTAGGTAGAATGGACATTTTAACTATATTTATTCTTCCAATCCATGTGCATGGAATATTTTTCCATTTCTTTATGTCTTCCTCGATTTCTTTCAATAGTGTCTTATAGTTTTCATTGTATAGGTCTTTGACCTCCTTGGTTAAATTTATTCCCAGATATTTTATTCTCTTTGTTGCAATTGTAAATGGGATTGTCTTTTTGAGTTCTCTTTCTGTTTTTTCATTGTTAGTGTATAGAAATGCAATTGATTTTTGTAAGTTGATTTTATACCCTGCCACTTGACTGTAGTTGTTGATTGTTTCTAGTAGCTTTCCGATGGAATTTTTGGGGTTTTCTATGTATAGGATCATGTCGTCTGCAAATAGTGAGAGTTTCACTTCTTCATTGCCTATTTGGAGTCCTTTTATTCCTTTTTCTTGCCTAATTGCTGTGGCCAGAACTTCCAGTACTATGTTGAATAAGAGCGGTGAGAGTGGGCACCCTTGTCTTGTTCCTGTCCTCAAAGGAATGGCTTTCAGTTTTTCCCCATTGAGTAGGATGTTTGCTGTAGGTTTGTCATATATGGCCCTTATTATGTTGAGGTACTTTCCTTCTATACCCATTTTGTTGAGAGTTTTTATCATAAATGGATGCTGGATCTTGTCGAATGCCTTCTCTGCATCGATTGAGATGATCATGTGGTTTTTATTCTTCATTTTGTTAATGTGGTGTATCACGTTGATTGATTTGCGGATGTTGAACCATCCCTGTGTACCTGGTATAAATCCCACTTGATCGTGGTGTATGATCTTTTTGATGTATTGCTGTATTCGGTTTGCCAATATTTTGTTGAGGATTTTTGCGTCTATGTTCATCAGCGATATTGGCCTGTAGTTTTCATTCTTTGTATTGTCCTTGTCTGGCTTTGGTATCAGGATGATGTTGGCCTCATAGAATGTGTTGGGAAGTATTCCATCTTCCTCTATTTTTTGGAATAGTTTGAGAAGGATAGGTGCTAAATCTTCTTTGAACGTTTGATAAAATTCTCCAGGGAAGCCATCTGGTCCTGGGCTTTTATTTTTTGGGAGGTTTTTGATTACTGTTTCAATCTCTTTACTTGTGATTGGTCTGTTCAGATTCTCTATTTCTTCTTGATTCAGTTTTGGGAGGTTGTACGTGTCCAAGAATTTGTCCATTTCCTCTAGGTTGTCCAATTTGTTGGCGTAAAGTCCAATCTTATTCTATTTTATATATGGGATGCTGCCACAGCATGGCTTGATGAGTAGTGTGTAGGTCCATGCCTGGGATCTGAACCCACAAACCCCAGGCTGCCGAAGCAGAGCACGTGACCCTAACCACTACGCCACTGGGCCAACACCAATAAATTATTATTTTTTTATTTTTGTTTCTTTGGTGGGGAAGATTGGCTCTGAGCTAACACCTGTTGCTAATCTTCCTCTTTTTGCTTGAGAAAGATTGTCCCTGAGCTAACATCTGTGCCAATCTTCCTCTGTTTTATATATGGGACACTGCCACAGCATGGCCTGATGAGTGGTGTGTAGGTCCACACCTGGGATCCAAATCTATGAACCCTAGATGGGCAAAGCGGAGTGTGTGAACTTAACCACTATGCCACTGGACCAGCACCCCCCAATAAATTATTTTTTAAAAGGTGATGGGAGGGGAGGCAGAGTGAGGTCAGCATCATGGCAGAATGAGCTTTCCCCCTGAGACTCTCTCCCACTAAGATACAACAAAAAGGACATTCAAATACCAATAGAGGACACTCACACAACACAAAAGGCGCCTGAGAGACCCACGCAGCCTTATATCTGAGGGTGGAGGTGCTGGTACCCATGGAGGAGGTGGTAGGAGATAAGGGGAAATCCTCTCCTTCCCCAATGACAGAGACCCTGGCACCAGGACCACATGGCTCTCAGAGAGGGGGGAGGGGCAGCCCTCTGTGGGAAAACTGTCACTCTCCAAGTTCTCTCACAGCCTGTGAGGAATTCCCACACAGAGGAGACTGAACTTTGGTGGGGGCTGCCTTCATCAAGCTAGCACCCCAGGAGAGCAGATAGTGAGAGAAGACTGAGAAGCCCCTGGGATTAGGCAGGTGATAGAAAGGGCCCCTCCCCTCCAGAACCATGTGGCTCTCAGAGAGAGAATGGGGGGGCAGCCCTCCATGGGGAAAACCATTGTTCTCCAAGTTCTCTCATAGCCCATGGGAAATTCCCATATGGAGGGGACTGAACTGTTGTGGGGGTGCCTTCATCAAGGTAGCACCCCAGGAGAGCAGATAGTGAGGGAGGAGCAAGAAGCCCTTGGGATTGGGTAGGTGAAAGAAAGAGCCCTTCCCCCTGCCTGCTGCTCCAGCACAGCCGCTTGGCCAGAGGGCCTGCAGATCATGGTGGGCTCAGAATACACAGCTCTTGATCCCCACCCAGTGGTGGCAGGTGGAAGCTGCAACCAGATATCTTCAGAATGGGGGAAAAATAAGCCCACGCCCTCAAACACTATGCAAAAATATATTAAATCTCCAGACCAGAAGGAAAATGACAAACATCCAGAAATCAATCCCGAAGGCACAGAAATTTATAACCTAAATGATAGAGAATTCAAAATAGCTATCATAAAAAATCTCAATGAACTACAAGAAAATACAGATAGACAATTCAATGAAATCAGGAATTTCTTCACAAAAGAGATTGAAACTATAAAGAAAAACCAATCAGAAATGTTGGAGATGAAAAACACAATGGAGGAGATAAAGAAAAATCTGGAATGTTTCAAGAATAGAGCAGACATTATGGAGAAAAGAATTAGCAATATTGAGGATAGGAATGCAGAAATGCTCCAGATGGAGGAGGAGAGAGAACTAAGACTAAAAAGAAATGAAGAAATCCTCCAAGAAATATCTGACTCAATTAGGAAATGCAACATAAGGATTATAGGTATTCCAGATGGAGAAGAGAGGGAAAAAGGAGCAGAGCTTGTTCAAATAATAGCTGAGAACTTCCTAAACTTGGGGAAGGAGCTGGAAATACCAGTGAATGAAATCAACAGACCTCCTAAATATAGCAACATGAAAAGACCCTCTCCAAGGCATATAGTAAAGCTGACAAAACTCAGTGATAAAGAAAAAATATTAAGGGCAGTGAGACAAAATAAATAAATAAATAAATAAATAAATACAAAGGAAGTCCTATCAGGCTCTCAGCTGATTTCTTGGCAGAAACTTTACAGGCTAGGAGAGAGTGGAATGATATATTCAAAATTCTGAATGACAAAAACTTTCAGCCAAGAATACTCTATCGAGTGAAAAGACCCTTCAGATGTGACGGAGAAATAATAACCATCCCAGATAAACAAAAGCTAAGGGAGTTCATAGCCACACTTACATCTACAAGATGTAGATGTAGCCCCACTACAAGAAATGCTGAAGAAGGCCCTCATGCCTGGAAAAAAAAAAGAGTAAAAGGGGATACAAAGCTTTGAGCAAGGAGAAAAATAGGTAGACAATACAGAAAAATTGAAGCTGTCTATCAGAATAGGTTACCAAACACTTAATTATAACACCAAAGATTAAAGGAAGGAAAACACCAAAAATAAATATAATCTCATCACTTTAAAGACAAACTCACAACACAAGATGGAGAAGTTGTGACAATAATAACTTAGAAGGGGAAGATGACAGGGATGGAATCAACTTAGACTAAGGAAATAAGAGGCCATCAGAAAATGGACTATCTCATCTACGAGATTTTTTTATATAAAGCTCATGGTAACCACTAAACAAATAATCAGAAGGGTCACATATGATAAATAAACAGAAAACTAAGAAAACCGTTATGCAGAACTACCAAACTGAATTGTTAGTCCAAAACACATGGGACAAGAAACAAAGGAAATGCAAAAGAACTGTAAAATTAACAATAAAATAGCAATGTTAAGCCCTCATATACCAATAATCACTCTAAATGTAAATGGATTGAACTCTCCAATCAAAAGACACAGAGTAGTGGGATGGATTAAAAAAAAAGACCCAACAATATGCTGCCTCCAGAAAACATATCTCAGTTCTAAAGACAAACACAGGCTCACAGCGAAAGGATGGAAGATAACACTCCAAGCTACCAGCAAACAAAAGAAAGCAGGAGTTGCCATACTTATATCAGACAAAGTCGACTTTGAGATAAAACAGGTAATGAGAGACAAAGAGAGGCAATATACAGTGATAAAAGGGACACTCCACCAAGAAGACATATCACTTATAAATATATATACACCCAACACAGGAGCACCCAAGTACATAAAGCAACTATTAACAAACCTAAAAGGAGATATTGACAACAACATCACAATAGTTAGGGATCTTAACACCCCATTTCCATCAATGGATAGATCATCCAGACAAAAAGTCAATAAGGAAATAGCAGACTTAAACAAAAAACTAAACAAGATGGATTTAATAGATATATATACAGCACTCCATCCAAACACAGCAGATTGCACATTCTTCTCAAGCATGCATGGAACATTCTCAAGGATAGACCATATGTTGGGAAACAAGACAAACCTCTGTTAATTTAAGAAGAATGAGATCATAACAAGCATCTTCTCTGACCATAATGCTATGAAACTAGAAATGAACTACAAGAAAAAAACTGGGAAAGTGACAAAGATGTGGAGACTAAACAACATGCTACTGAACAATCAATGGATCATTGAAGAAATTAAAGGAGAAATCAAAAAATATCTGGAGACAAATGAAAATGAAAATACACCATACCAACTCATATGGGATGCAGCAAAAGCGGTCCTGAGAGGGAAACTCATAGCAATACAGGCCCATCTTAACAAACAAGAAAAATCCCAAATAAGCAACCTTAAACTACACCTTCTTAGAAAAAGAAGAACAAACAAAGCCCAAAGTCAGCAGAAGGAGGGAAATAATAAAGATTAGAGCAGAAATAAATGAAATTGAAACCAAAAAACAGTAGAAAAGATCAATGAAACAAAGAGCTGGTTCTTTGAGAAGGTAAACAAAATTGACAAACCCTTAGCCAGACTCATAAGAAAAAGGGAGAAGGATCAAATAAATAAAATTTGAAATGAAGGAGGAGGAATTACAACAGATACCACAGAAATACAAAGGATTATAAGAGAATACTATGAAAAACTACATGCCAACAGATTGGAGAATCTAGAAGAAATGGATAAATTCTTAGACTCACACAACCTCCCAAAAATGGATCAAGAAGAAATATAGAATCTGAATAGACTAATCACAAGTAAAGAAATTAAAACAGTAATCAAAAATCTCCCCCAAAATAAAAGTCCAGGACCAGATGGCTTCTCTGGAGAATTTTACCAAACATTCAAAGACTATTTAATACCTATCCTTCTCAAACTCTTCCAAAAAATAGAGGAAGATAGAACACTTCCTAACACATTCCCTGAGGCCAACATCACCCTGATACCAAAGCCAGACAGGGACAATACAAAGAAGGAAAATTTCAGGCCAATATCATTCATGAACATAGATCCAAAAATCCTCGACATAATATTGGCAAACAGAATACAGCAATACATTAAAAGGATCATACACCACGATCAAGTGGGATTTATACCTGGGGCACAAGGATGGTTCAACATCTGCAAATCAATCAATGTGATACACCACTCTAACAGAACGATGAATAAAAACCACACGATCATCTCAATCGATGCAGAGAAGGCATTCGACAAGATCCAACATCCATTTATGATAAAACGTCTCAACAAAATGGGTATAGAAGGAAAGTAACTCAATATAATAAAGCCATATATGGCAAACCTACAACCAACATCATACTCAATGGGGAAAAACTGAAAGCCATTCCTCTGAGAACAGGAACAAGACAAGGGTGTCCACTCTCACCGCTCTTATTCAGCATAGTACTGGAGGTTTTGGCCAGAGAAATTAGTCAAGAAAAAGGAATAAAAGGAATCCAAATAGGCAACAGAAAAGTGAAACTCTCGCTCTTTGTAGATAACATGACTTTATATATAGAAAACCCTAAGAATCCATTTGAAAACTATTAGAAATAACAACTACAGCAAAGTTGCAGGGTACACAATCAACTTAAAAAAATCAGTTGCGTTGCTATACTCTAATAACGAACTAACAGAAAGAGAACTCAAAAAGAAAATCTCATTTACAATCACAACAAAAAGAATAAAATATCTGGGAATAAATTTAACCAAGGAGCTGAAAGACCCATACAATGAAAACTATAAGACATTTTTGAAAGAAATCGATGATGACATAAAGAAATGGGATGATATCCCATGCACATGGATTGGAGGAATAAACATAGTTAAAATGTCCATACTACATAAAGCAATCTACAGATTCAATGCAATCCCAATCAGAATCCTAATGACATTCTTCATGGAAGTAGAACAAAGAATACTAAAACTCATATGGGGCAACAAAAGACCCTGAATAGCTACAGCAATCCTGAGAAAAAACAAAGCTGGAGGCATCACAATCCCTGATTCAAAATATACTACAAAGCTATAGTAATCAAAACAGCATGGTACTGGTACAAAAACAGACACACAGATCAATGGAACAGAATTGAAAGCCCAGAAATAAAACCACACACCTATGGACAGCTAATCTTCGACAAAGGAGCTAAGAACATAAGATGGAGAAAGGAATGTCTCTTCAATAAATGGTGCTGGGAAAACTGGACAGTAACATGCAAAAGAATGAAAGTAGACTATTTTCTTTTGCCATACACAAAAATCAACTCAAAATGGGTCAAAGACTTGAAGGTAAGACCTGAAACTATAAAACTCCTGGAAGGAAACATAGGCACTACACTCTTTGACATTGGTCATAGAGGGATTTTTTCAAATACAGTGTCTACTCGGACAAGGAAAACAAAAGAAAAAATAAACAAGTGGGACCTCACCAGACTAAAGAGCAAGACAAGGCAAATGAAACCAGGATCAAAATGAAAAGACAACCCACCAGCTGTGAGACAATATTTGCAAATCATATATCTGACAAGGAGTTAATCTACATAATACGTAAAGAACTCACACAACTGAGCAACAAAAAAAACCAAACAACCCTATCAAAAAAATGGGCAGAGGATATGAACAGACATTTTTCCAAGGAAGACACACAGATGGCCAATAGGCACATGAAAAGATGTTCAACATCACTAATCTTCAGGGGAATGCAAATCAAAACTACACTAAGATATCACCTTACAACTGTTAGAATGGTTATAATCACCATGACAAAAAAATAACAGATGTTGGAGAGGTTGTGGAGAAACAGGAACAGAACAGTGAATCTGCTGGTGGGAATGCAAACTAGTGCAGCCTCTAGGGAAAACAGTATGGAGATTTATAAAAAAATTAAAAATAGAAATACCTTATGATCCAGCTATCCCACTACTGGGTATTTATCCAATGATTCTGAAACCAACAATCTGAAGAGGCTTATGCACCCCTATGTTCATTGCAGCACTATTCACTATAGCCAAGGAGTGGAAGCAACCCATATCCCTCCACTGATGATTGGATAAAGAAGGTGTCATATATACCTACAATGGAATACTACTCAGCCAAAAAAAAGGAAAAATCGTCCCAATTGCAACAACATGGATGGACCTGGAGGGTATTATATTAAACGAAATACGCCAGAGAAAGACAAACACTGCATGATTTCACTCATATGTGGAAGATAAACTAACACGTGGACAGAGAGAACTGTTTGGTGGTTACCAGGGGGATGGGGGTTAGGGGGTGGGCACAAGGGGTGAACGGGTGCATTTATATGGTGACTGACAAACAATAATGTACAACTGCAATTTTGCAAAGTTATAAACTATTATGACATCAATTAAAAAAAAAAGTGATGGGAGAGATGGTTACTGGCAATTAACAGGGGCCAGAAATAAATACCCTGCAATGTGTGAAACAGCTCCTCACCATGAAGAGCTGTCCTACTCAAAATGCCAGTAGCACTTCTCTTGGGAAACATTATTTTTGGGCAGAGAAACTCTTTTTGTTTTCTGACCTCTCTTAAGCTGAAAATGTGAAACCCCGGGCTTGACACTATCTTTCTTAAGTTTTCCAGTACAGTTTTAATACCATCCTTGTATTTTCAGCCTCCATCATAACGGTCTACTGGAGGAGCCACTCAATCTTCCAAAGCCAAGCATTCAATAGACATTTTAGTCCAGATAATCATAAGTAGTAATTTCTTCTCCAACATTTTATTTAAAAATTTTTTCAACTGTAATGAGAAAGTTGGCAGAATTATACAATGAACATCCTTATACTCCCCATCTGGATTCTTCAGTGAACATTGTATTCCAGTTGTATGTATCCATGTATTCATCCATCAATCCACTTTATTATTTTTATTATTTTATTGAGGTCATAATAGTTTATAACACTGTGAAAATTCAGGTGTACATTATTGTTTATCAGTTGCCATATATATGTGCCCCTTTACCCCTTTTGCCCACCCCCCAACCCCCTTCCCCTCTGGTAACCACTAATCTATTCTCTTTGTCCATGTGTTTGTTTATCTTCTACATATGAGTGAAATCATGTGGTGTTTGTCTTTCTCTGTCTGGCTTCTTTTGATTAATATAATACCCTCAAGGTCCATCCATGTGGTTGCAAATGGGACAATTTTGTCTTTTTTATGACTGAGTAGTAATCCATTGTATGTATATACCACATCTTCTTTATCCAATCATCAGTTGATGGGCACTGGGTTGCTTCCATGTCTTGGCTATTGTGAATAATGCTGCAATGAACTTAGGGGTACATAAGTCTCTTTGAATTGTTGATCTCAAGTTCTTTGGATAAATACCCAGTAGTGGGATAGCTGGGTCATATGGTATTTCTATTTTTACTAAATCTCCATACTGTTTTCCATAGTGGCCGCACCAGTTTGCATTCCTACCAGCAAGGTGTGAGGGTTCCCTTTTCTTCACATCCTCTCAAACATTCGTTATTTTTTGTCTTGGTAATTATAGCCATTCTAACAGGTGTAAGGTGGTATCTCATTGTAGTTTTGATTTGCATTTCCCTAACATCAATCCACTTTATTTTTTGATGAATTTCAAAGTAAGTCACCAATAAACACCTCATCTTGAGCATTAATAGAGTTCAATATTTACTTATGTTTTTAAAGGCAAAACTTACATACAGTAATTTGCACAGATCTTAAGTGCACCATTCAATGAGTTTTGACAAATGCATGTTCCTGTGTAACTCAAACTCAAAAGTAAATTAAATTACCATCACCCCAGAAAGTTCCCTCATGCCCTTTCCCAAGAATCTCTATCCTTACCTCCCAAAGGCAACCCCTGTTCTGATTTTTTTCCCACCATGGATTAGGTTAGCCTGTCCTAGAACTTCATATAAATGGAATCTACAGTGTCTACTCTTTTGTGGCTGACATTTCACTCAGCATGTGTTTGAGATTCTTTTACGTTGTTGCACGTGTTAGTGGTCCCTTGAACGAGAGTTCCAGCTATTCCACTTTCTCACCAGCATTTGACATAGTCAGTCTTTTCAGTTTAGCCATTTGAGTCGGTGTGTGCTGGTAGCTCACTGTGGTTTTCACATGCATTTCCCCAATTACTAATGATACGAAGCACTTTTTTCTGTGATTATTGATCCAGGCATAAGTATAGCATCCTTTGTGAAGTATATGTTCAAATGTTTTACCTGTTTCTTGCTGAGTCACTCACCTTTTTATTATTGAGTTTTTGAAGTTCTTTGTGTATCCTGGAGAACAGTCCTTTGTTAGATGTATGTCTTGTGAACACTTTTCCCAATATGTGGCCTATTCATTTTCTTAACAGTGTCTTTTCATCATCAGAAATTTCTAATAATTTCTTTTATGGTTATTGCTTTCTGTGTCCTAAGAAATCTTTGCTTACCTCCAAGTTACAAAAATTTTCTTCTATGTTTTCTTTGAAAGGCTCTATAGTTTTAGTTTGAATGTTTAGGTCTATAATCCATTTCAAATTAAGTTTTACATATTTCATGTATGGTGTGAGGCAGGGGTTAATGTTCACTTTTTTCCATGTGGATACACAGTTGTTCCAGTATTATTTATTGAAAAGAATTTTCTTTCTCCATTGAATTTGGCGTTTGTTGAAAATCAAGTGACTGAGTAAGTGTGGGTCTATGTCTGGGCTCTCTGTTATATCTGATTCGTCTATTTGCTGATCCTCATGCCTGTGCCTCACTGACCTGATTACTAAAGCATTATGGTGAGTCTTGAAGTCAGGTGGTGTAAAGTCCATCAATTTTGTATGTCTTTTTCAAGATTGCTTTAGATATGCAGGATCCTTCCCATTTTCATATAGATTTTAGAATCAGTTTGTCAATTTCTAGAAAATAGAAAGTCTAGTGAGGGGGCTGCCCGGTGGTGCAGAGGTTTAGTCTGCGCTTGGCAGCCCGGGGTTCGTGGGTTCGGATCCGGGCGCCCGCCAACGCACTGCTTGTCAGCCATGCCGTGGCGGTGTCCCATATAAAGTGGAGGAAGATGGGCACGGATGTTAGCCCAGGGCCAGTCTTCCTCAGCAAAAAGAGGAGGATTGGCAATGGATGTTAGCTCAGGGCTGGTCTTCCTCACAAAAATAAATAAATAAATAAATAAAGTCTAGTGAGATTATGACTGAACCTACATTGGATCTATAGATAAATTTGGAGACAACTGACATTTTAACAATTTTGAGTCTTCCCATGATGAAACTGGTATGTCTCTCCATTGATTCAGGTCTTGCACATCTTTGGTTAAATTTTCTCCTAAGTAGTTATATTTTTTGATGATATACATGGAATTTATTTTAATTTAAATTTCCAATTGTTTGCACTCTGACTTGTATCGTGTGATCTTGCTAAATTAACTTTTAAATTCTTGTAATTGCTTTGCAGACTCCTATGTAAGGACTTTCTTTGTGAACAATCATGTCATTTGAGCACAGCAATAGTTTTGATTCTTCCTTTCTGGTCTGTGAGACTTTTATTTATTTATTTTTCTTGCCTTGTTGCACTGGCTAAACATCCAGTACAATGTTTAATACAAGTAGTGAGAGTGGACATCCCTGCCTTATTCCTCATATTAGGGGTTTACGCCAAGATAAACTAGATGCTGAGCCACAGAACAAATGTCAATAAATTTTTAAAAAGGACTGAAATTATGAAGGATATGTCTTCTGACCATAACTGAATTACATAGTAATAAATATCAACAATATTATACCACTTCATGTAAAATGCAGGAACTTTAAAACCATGTAGATGCATTTACTCTGCCCATCCCTTATACTATAATTGTCATATGGATTACATCTACATATTTTATAAACCCCACACACAATGTTATGATTTTTGTTTAAACAATCAAATGAATTTTAAATATATTAAGAGGAAAACTATTCTATTATATTTACCCACATATTTTTTATTTCTGGTGCTCTTTTTTCCTTCCTGAATATTCTATCTGGTATTATTTCTCTTTAGCCTGAAGAACATCTTTTGCATTTTTTATAGTGCAGGTCTGATAGCAACGAATTGTCTTAGTTTCCATTTATATAAAAGTATCTTTGTTTTGCCATCATTGTTGAAGAACATTTTCTCTGAATAAAGAATTCTGGATTTTTTCAGCAATTTAAAGTTGTCATTCCACTGTCTTCAGCATCCATTGTTACTGATGAGAGCGTAGCCACACTTTTTGTCATTGATTTTCTGTACATAATGTATTATTGTTCTCTGGCTGCTTTCAGAGTTTTTGCTTTATCTTTGGTTTTCACCCCTTTGACAATAATATGCCTAGTTGCAATTTTTTGGTATTTATTCTGTGTGGGGTTTGCTGACCTTCTTGAATCTGTAAATACCTGTCCACAAACTTTGAAAAAATGTTGGCCCTTATTTCTTGAAATATTTTTACTACACCATTTGGTTTCTCTTCCCTTTCTAGCCCCCAGATACAAGGGTGTTAGGGTTTTTAATATGTTGACAGGTCCCTGAGATTGTTTTCATTTTATTTCCAGTTTTTTTCTCCACGTCCTTCAGATTGGATCCACTGTATTGATGTCTCTTCAAGTTCACTGATGCCTCTGACATCTACAATCAGGTGTCAAGTAAATCTAGTAAGTTTTTATGTCAGATTTTATATTTTTCAGTTTAGAATTTTTGGTAGGTTCTTCTTATAGTTTTTATTTCTCTGCTTAAGTTTTAAAGTTTAATGTAGTCCCATTTGTCTATTTTTGCTTTTGTGGGCTGTGCTTTTGGTGTCATATTCAAGAAATCACCACCAAATCCAATGTCATGACACTTTTCTACTGTGTTTTCTTAGAAGAGTTTTATAGTTTTGCATTTAATCTTTGATTCATTTTGAGTTAATTTTTGCATATGGCATAAGGTAAGGATCCAACTTTATTCTTTCGCATGTGGATATCCAGTTTTCCCAACACCATTTGTTGAAAAGACAGTCATTTTCTCATTGAATGGTCTTGGTACCCTTGCCAGAAATCATTTAACTACGTGCAAGGGTTTATTTGTGGTCTCTCTATTCAGTTCCATTATTCCATATGTCTATCTCTATGCCAGTACTAGTTTTGTAGTAAGTTTTGAAACAAGGAAGTGTGACTCCTTCAGCTTTGTTCTTTTTAAAGATTGTTTTGGCTTTGCTGAGTCCCTTGAGATTCCATGTGAGTTTTAGAAAGGATTTTTCTATTTCTGCAAAAAACATTGGGATTTTTATAGAGATTGCATTGAATCTGTAGATCACCTTGGGTAATATTGACATCTTAATAATATTAAGTCTTACAATCCATTAACATAGGACATCTTTCTATTCATTTGTGTCTTCCTTAATTTTTTCAGCAATATTTTGTATTTTTCAGTATACAAGTCTTTTGTCTCCTTGGTTAAGTTAATGCCTAAGTATTTTATTCTTTTCGATGCTATTGTAAATTGAATTATCTTCTTAATTTCCTTTATGGATTGTTCACTGTTAGTGTATAGAAATGAACTGATTTTTTAAATGATTTATTTATTTTCTGAGGAAGACCAGCCCTGAGCTAACATCTGTTGCCAATCCTCCTCTTTTTGCTGAGGAAGACTGGCCCTGGGCTAACACCCGTGCCCATCTTCCTCTACTTTACATGGGACGCCGCCACAGCATGCCTGACAAACAGGATGTCAGCGGGTGCCCAGGATCCGAACCCGCAAACCCTGGGCTGCCAAAGCACGAACTAAACCGCTGCACCACTGGGCGGGCCCCCTGAATGGATTTTTTAAACATTTAAATGGGTTTATTCACATTACCTTAAAAAATTATTTATCCAAAATAATACATGTTAAAAAATGGAGATAAAGATGTGGCTAGAAGTTAAAATAAAGGAGAAGTTGTATTCTTCCTGGCATTAGAAAGTACCAGATTGCAAGGAGATGCATAATATTGAGGTATAGTTGGGAAAAGTCATGACAGGAAGTGGTTACCACCAGATGAAAGATTTCTACAAATTCTTGGAAGAAACAAATAAGACAGGATGGTATTAATGAAAGAAAGGAAGTATAAGAAATCTTACTCAGAATATAGCCTTCATAGGAACTGCAAGAATCTTTGGAACTGGTCTACGTAAACCACCCCTCACAGAGGTTCTGGCAATAATGTTAAGAATTTCTAGTAATGTTAATAATGAGAAATTGGATGAAAACAAGAGTAATAATGTGAAAACTGGGGCCGCCCGGTGGCGCAGCGGTTTAGTCCGTGCTTGGCAGCCCGGGGTTCGTGGGTTCGGATCCCGAGCGCCCGCCGACGCACTGCCTGTCAGCCACGCCGTGGCGGCGTCCCATATAAAGTGGAGGAAGATGGGCACGGATGTTAGCCCAGGGCCAGTCTTCCTCAGCAAAAAGAGGAGGATTGGCAACAGATGTTAGCTCAGGGCTGGTCTTCCCCCCCCCCCACACAAATAATAATAATGTGAAAACTGGTCTATACAGAAAGTGTTCCCTTCTTCAACCTTCTCCATCTCTGTGTGTACAAAAACAGCAACTCTCTTAAGTTCAGGAAATACACATACACTAACACGATAAAAACAACACACACACAACTATTTTTTAAATCACATATAACATGATACTTCCCAAACCAATCAAACAAACAAAAACCAAAATGTGTAACTGGGATTTTTCTCCAAATAAATTGAATGAATTACCTGGGGATATCTATAGATAGTAGAGTGTGGTTGTCCCAGACTCTAGCTCTCCTTTCTTTCGGTATTTTGAGGGAACTACAGCCTAGTAGTTAGCTCTTTACTTCTGTTAGCTACAGCAGCATTCGCTAATTGACTCCTACTCATGTTCCTGGTTACCAGTCAGCCTTCCGAGTTCACGTTTGAACAATAAAAACAACAATAGTAACAAAAGAAGTTGACTTAAAAGTCATTCTATTTTGAGTCATTTGAGGAAAAGTCTAGAGAGTGTTGGTAGGTAGGACAGGAAATTGTTTTGTTTTGTTTTCATTTTAAACCTTTGTATAATATTTCTTGGCTGTGTGTTAAATGTTTACATAATTTTCCACAGAGTGAATTAGTATACTTTATATTTGCTTTGTTGCATAGATTTTCTCCCAACTCATCTTTAATTTTTTAAAATATTTTCCCCTGTATTGCTTTAATGCATCCTTAAGTTATTTTAAAACCTCCAAAAAATGATTTTGACACGTAGAACACTCAGGAGAAAATTACTTGAGAAGAAAACTGATTTTTTGCGTGTTGATTCTATTTCTTGCAACTTGATTGAGTTTGTTTATTAGTTCCAGCATGTCTTTTTGTAGAATCCTTAGGATTTTCTACATATAAATTCATGTCATCTGTGAATGGAGATAATTTCACTAACTCCCTTCCAATTTGAATGCCTTTTACTTCTTCTTTTTTTCCTTTTTTTTTGTTTGCTGAAGAAGATTAGCCCTGAGCTTACATCTGTTGCCAATCCTCTTCTTTTTGCTGAGGAAGATTGGTCCTGAGCTAACATTCATGCCCATCTTCCTCTATATGTGGGATGCCTGCCACAGGATGGCTTGATAAGCAGTGTGTAGGTCCACACCCAGGATCCAAACCCGTGAACCCTGGGCTGCTGAAGTGGAGTGCACAAACTTAACCACTATGCCACCAGGCCTGCCCCTTCTTTTTTGTTGCCTAATTGCTCTGGCTAAGATTTCCAGTAGTATGTGGAATAGAAGTGGTGAAAGTAGGCATCCTTGTCTTATTCCTGATCTTAGGGGAAAAGCTTTCAGTTTTTTACCATTGTGTCTGATGTTAACTGTGGGTTTTTTCATGTGTTGAGATAGTTTCATTGCATTCCTAGTTTGTTGAATGTTTTTGTCATGAAAGGGTGCTGAATTTTGTCAAATGCCTTTTCTGTGTCAATTGAGATGACCATGTGTGGTTTTTGTCCTTCATTCTGTTAATGTGGTGCATGACATTGATTGATTTTCATATGTTGAACCATCCTTGCATTCCAGGAATAAATCCCACTTTGGTCATGTTGAACAATCCCTTTAATATGCTGTTGAATTTGGTTTGCCAGTATTTTGTTGAGGATTTTTGCACTGATATTCATAAGGGATATTGGTCTGTTTTTTCTTGTAACGTCTTTGGCTTTGGTATCATGGTGATATTGGCCTCATAGAATAAATTAGGAAGTGTTTCCTCCTCTTTAGTTTTTTGGAAGAGTTTCAGAAGGATTGGTGTTAGTTCTTCTCTAAGTGTTTGGTAGTATTTACCAGTGAAGCAATCTGGTTCTGGGCTTTTCTTTGTTGGGAAGTGTTTGATTACTGGTTCAATCTCCTTACAAATTTTAGGTCTTTTCAGATTTTCTACTTCTTCATGATTCAGTCTAGGCAGGTTGTGTGTTTCTAGAAACTTGTCCATTTCATTTAGGTTTCTGTAAAATTGGTAGTAATATCCCCTCTTTCATTTCTGATTTTAGTTATTTGATTCTTCTCTTTTTCTGTTGTCAATCTAGCTAAAGGTTTGTCAATTTGGGTGGTATTTTTGAAGAACAAACTCTTGGTTTCATTGATTTTCTTTATTGTTTTTCTAGTCTCTATTTTATCTCTACTGTAATCTTTAGTATTTCCTTCCTTCTGCCTGCTTTAGGTTTATTTTGTCCTTCTTTTTTTATTTCTTTAAGGTGTAAAGTTAGGTTGTTGATTTGAGATCTTTCTTCTTTTTTTAAATGTAAGCATTTACAGCTATAGATTTCCCTCTGAACACTGCCTTTGCTGCAGTTTGCCTTTGCCTTTTGGTATGTTGTGTTTTCATTTGTCTCAAGATATTTGTTGCTGTTGTTGTTTGTTTGTTTTGAGGAAGATTGACCCTGAGCTAACATCTGTTGCCAATCTTCCTCGTTTTTTCCTTCCCAAAGCCCCAGTAGATAGTTGTATGTCATAGTTGTACATCCTTCTAGTTGCTCTATGTGGGACTCCACCTCAGCATGGCTTGATGAGTGGTGCATAGGTCTGTGCCTAGGATCCAACCTGGCCAACACTGGACCACCAAAGTGGAATGCACAAACTTAATTGCTAAGCCACCGGCCCGGCCCCCATGATATTTTTTAATTTCTTCTTTACTTATTGCTTGTTTAAGAGTGTATTGTTTAATTTCACATATTTGTGAATTTTCTGGTTTTCCTTCTCCTGTTGATTTCTAGTTTCATTTCACTGTGATTAAAAATGATGCTTTGTATGATTTCAATCTTTTAAATTTATTAAGGTCTGTTTTGTGGCCTGATGTATTGTCTATCTTGGAGAATATTCTGTGTGCACTTGAGAAAGTTGTTTATTGTGCTGTTGTTGGGTGGATGTTCTGTATATTTCTATTAGGTCCAATTAGTCTAAAGTGATGTTCAAGTCATCTATTTCCTTATTTATCTTCTGTCTGGTTGTTCTATTCATTATTGAAAGTGGAATTTTGAGCTCTCCCACTGTTATTTTAGAGTTATTTTTCTCTTCAATTCTGTCAATGTTTCCTTCATATATTTAGGAGCTCTAATGTTTGGTACATATATGTTTATAATTGTTACATCTTTTTACTGTATTGTATCTTTTTAAATACACAATGTCCTTCTTTGTCTCTTGTAAACTTTTTTGATTTAAAGTATATCATGTCTGATATTAGTATAGCTACCCTTCTCTCTTTTGGTTACTATTTGCAAAGAATATCTTTTTCTATCTTTTCACTTTCAACCTATACGTGTCCTTGAATCTAAAGTGAGCCTCTTACAGACAGCATGTAGTTAGATTCTGTTTGTTTTTTCAGCTTTATTGAGGTATAATTGACAAATATAAGTATAAGATATTTAAAGTGTACATTGTGATGATTTGATATATGTATACCTTGTGAAAGGATTCCTCTCATCTAGTTAATTAACACATCCATCACTTCACATATTTATTTTTTTTTGGTGAGAACATTTAAGTTCTACTCTCAGCAAATTTAAATTATACAATACAGTGTTATCAACGATAGTCACCATGTTATTCAGTAGATCTTTAGACCTTGTTCATCTTATAACTGACATTATTTTTTTTAAATCATTTTGTCAATCTATGTTTTTTGATTGGTGAATTTAATCCATTTACATTTAAAGTAATTACTCATAGGAAAGAACTTACTATTGCTATTTTATTTGTTTTCTGTATGCCTATAGCTTTTTTGCCCATCATTTCCTTTTTACTACTTTCCTTTGTGTTTAGTAGATTTTTTTGATATTTGAGTCCCTTCTCTTTTATTTTTTTGTGTATATTCTACAGTTATTTTCTTTGTGGTTACCATGGGGATTGCATATAACATTCTAAAGTTATAACAATTTATTTTAAACTGATACAACTTCACTTCAATCACAAACAAAAAATTTACTCCTTCCCAGGTCCACTTCTTCCACTTTATGTCACAAATTACCTCTTTATATATTGTGTACCAATTAACATAGATTTATAATTATTTTTATGCTGTCTCCTTTAAATCTGTAGGAGAATAAAAAGTGGAGTTCCAAACCAAAATTATAGTACTACTGGTTTTTATATTCGTCCCTTTATTTACCTTTACCAGAGAACTTTATATTTTCATACGACTTCTAGTTACTGTCTGGCATCCTTTCAATTCAATTTGATTCAGAGGACTCCCTTTAGCACTTTTTGTATGGTGGGTCTAGTGTCAGTGAACTCCCCCAGCTTTTGTTTATCTGGAAATGTCTTAATTTCTCTCTCACTTTTGAAGGACAGCTTTGCTGGATACAGAATTCTCTATTGACAGTTTTTCTTCTAGCACTTTAAATATATCATCCCACTGCCTTTTGACTGCAAGGTATCTGCCGGGAAATCTGCTCGTAATCTTATTGACGATCTCTTATACATGAGGAGTTGCTTTTCTCTTGCTGGTTTGAAGATTCCCTCAATGTCTTTGACTTTGACAGTTTGAATATAATATGTCTCAGTATGAGTCTCTTTAGGTTTATCTTAGTTGAAGTTTGTTGAGCTTTTTGAATTTGTATATATGTGTCTTTATTCAAATTTGGGAAGATTTTGGCCATTACTTCTTCAAATAATCTCTCTTCCCCCTTTTCTCTCTCTTCCCACTATGGGACTTCCATATGTATATATTACTCTGGTTGATGATGTCACCATAAGTCTCTTAGGCTCTTTTCACTTTTCTTTACCTTTTTTCTTTCTGTTCCTCACGCTTGGCAATTTCAAATGACTTGCTTTATAATTTGCTCATTCTTCCTTCTGCCTGTTAAAGTCTGCTATAGAACCTTGCTAGTGAATTTTTCAATTCAGTTATTGCATTTTTCAGCCCCAGAATTTCTGTTCTCTTTTTTAATGTATATCTCCTTGCTGATATTCTCATTTTATTCATATATCATTTTCCTGCTTTCTTTCAGTTCTTTGTGTTTCTTTTTCACTCTTTTGAGCATATTTAAAACAGCTGTTTTAAAGTCTTTGTGTAGCAAGTCTGATTCCTCCGTTGCTTCGGGGACAGTTTCTGGAGATTTATTTTATTCCCTTGAAGGGCCATATTTTCCTGTTTCTTTGTATGCCTTGTGATCGTTTGTTGAAAATTAGGCATTTGTAGCTACTTCTCCAGTCTCTGCAGACTGGCTTTGAACAATGGAAGACCTTCACCAATGACCCTGGCATGAAGGCCTAAGGTCTTCTCAGGACTTTTCTGGGCATGCATCTTCTTTGGGCATGTGTGTGTGCTTTTTTTCCAATCCCTGCATATACTTGGCTGCTCTTAAATGTCTTGATTTCCCTAAGAGTCTCACTCTGCTTTCTCTCAAGGCCTTAGCTGTTTTATTGTAGTCCTCCATCAGTAATCTCTTTTCTCAGGGATATGCAGGTCTGTAGTCACCTGTAGTTTTCACAAGCTGCTACCTATGTTTCCTCTAGCCTGAGACCCAAGCTGTGCTGCTTTTGGCTATCTGAGCTCCAAGTTACACAATACAGAGACTAATCCCTCCGGCAGCCCCAGGACAAGTTAGAATGTTGCAAATTTGGTTGGTTCTGTTCTCTCTGGTTTGTGGAAGGGAATTGGGAACCAGGCCCCCACTTCCCCCAACATGTGCCATGCCAGGGAGCAGCTGGGCAAAAGGTGAATAAAGACACCATGAAATTTTCTACTGTTTTGAATGTGTTTTTTTCTCAGTTGGGCATCCACTTGTTTGCTGTAGATCTTGACTGATTTCCAGAGCTCCTATGAAGTTATTTTATCCAGTCTCTAGTTATTTATTTAATATTTCCGTGGAGAACAAAGGCCTGGAGATGCCTAGCTCACCATCTTGCTGATGTCTGCCCTGCATCCACAAGTTTTGATATGTTATATTTTTATCTTCATTCATCTCAAAGTATTTTCTACTTTCCTGTGTGATTTTTCTTTGACCCATTCTTCATTTGACCCATTTAGGTACGTGTTGTTTAATTTCCACATTTTAGTGAAATTTTCAAGTTTCCTTCTTTTATTGGTTTGTAACTTAATTCCATTGTGGTGAAAGGACATACTATGTGTGATTTCAATCTTTTTAAATGTATTGAGGCTTGTTTCATGGCCCAGCATGTGATCCCTCCTGGAGAATGTTCCATGTGTGCTTTAAAGAATGTATATTCTGCTCTTGTTGGGTGGAGAGTTCGACAGATGTCTTCTAGGTCTAGTTGGTTTATAGTGTTGTTCAAGTCTTCTATCTGCCTAGTTCTATCCTTCTCTGAAAGTGGGATTGAATTCTCCAACTGTTATTATTGGATTATCTATTTCTTGGCTCCTTGATTCATCATAAAGTTCTTCAATCTTTTCTTGCTACCATCATTAACATATTGCTTCTGTATTAGTCAGCTTGGGCTGTAATAACAAAATATCATAGACTGGGTGGCTTAAACAACAGGAATTTATTTTCTCACAGTTCTGGAGACTGTCTGAGTTCAGTTGCTAGAGCGTGCTCTCTTCCTGGCTTGCGTATGGCTGCTTTGTCTTCACATGGTCCTTCCTCTAAGTGTGTGCAGAGAGTGGGCGGCCTCTCTGGTGTCTCTTCCTATAAGACACTAATCTTATCAGATGAGGGCCTCACTCTTGTGACCTCATTTAACCTTAATTACCTAATACAATGACTTTTTTCTTTTTTTAGTCTGAAAATTTGGGGCTCTGTAACTGTCGACCTCTATGTTCACTCAGCCCTGCCCCCTTGGCCCACCTCCTTGGCCATCCCCCTCTGCCCATGCCTTGAGGTCATTTGAAACAGTAGGTTCAGGTGGGAATGCGACACCCTTAATCTCATTTTCCTGGTGGGCTTGCCCCTGTCCTCTGGAAGGAAAACTCTCACTGGAGGGAGATTGGAAAAGCTTGGAGGCCATTTTTCTTATTCTCTGCTAAGGCTGCTTCTTCACATTCATTTCACAGCAGGGGGTACATAAGGGACAGGAGAAGCTTAATTCTTCAGCTCTGCAAGGCTCCAAATGACAGGACTGTCAATCAGTTTAGAATTCAGGCTATGGCAGAGTGGTATTCCCTTCCTTCTCTGACGAGCTTCCTCCCGCCTGGGTTTTCTCTTTCATATAGGACTTGGCTTAGAGCAGCAGAATGAGCTAAGCCAGCACATGCCAACATTCTGCCCCCTTTTCCACCATGTGCCATAACCTACTGCCTTACTTGTCACAGAGTCCAATTTCCAAAGCACCACAGGCAACATTGTTTCGCAACCACATAACTAAAGGCTAAACTTTCCAGTTTGCCACGTTTACCTTTACGGCCCCAAACCTAACCCTCTCTGTTCAGCCTATTCTAAAACTTTAGATTCTGTAACTTGCAGCCTTTACTCAGAGGTACCAAAATAGGACCAATGAATATTAATGAAGATCTGATGGGCAATCCAGGGCTGAAATCGTGTCTTTGTGATGCCTTCAGGGTTTCAGGCTCCTTTTGTATATCTGCTCAGACAATGTTAAAGTGGAGTACCTGAGGGTTACTGCAAATATTCAATAAGATTACCTTTCAACCATGTTATGAAAAGAAGTTAATCTTGTCAATTTGCTGTTTCCTATTTAACCTGAGGGGTAACTCAAAGGTCACAAGGATTTATGAGCTTGTTTTCCAGAATAAAGAGAATGCCTTCAAGTATTACAAGATAGCCAGCCCACAGCTGCCATTGACACCCAGAAGTCAGATTGCCCAAGGGCTTGTCAGTAGTGAAAGAAGAATGGATTACCCCTTTGTTTCTCCAAAACTCCTCCTGTCACACCACTTAGCCTCTTGCCACATCCCTTAGCTCTATAAAACCTCCTGCTTTCTTCTCTTGTTAAGGCAGATTTGAGACAACCCATGCTCCTGCCTTCTCCTTTTGGCCAATTTGAATAAACCTCTCTCCATCTCCAAGCACTGATGTCTCAGTGTTTGGCTTACTGCACACCGAGCACGCAAACTTGAGACTAAGAGGTTTGGTGTCAATGTTAGAATAGGCATTTAACCTTCACAAGATGGCTGCCTGAGCTCCAGCCTTTACATCTGCCTGCAAGGCAGAGTGGAGGAGGAAAAGGCAAGGGCAAAAGGAGCCTGATCAACTGATTTAGCCCTCCCTCCCATCTTTCTTTGCTATAAAATATATTTATATAAGCATTTAGGCACATTTAGGTGAGAAAGATGATACTCAGATTTCACTACTAGGTTCAACAGAATGTAATGTTGAAGAAAGCCATATCCAGTGTGGGATAGGCAGTGGCATGTTGAAACAAGTGTTAAACAAGGAACACTTAATCTGCAAAGAAACTTATAATAATAATTTAAAACTTCATCAGGCAGGATTATTCCAACTCAAAACACCAAGAAATAAGACCATCAGGAAAATGAAATTAACCTCTCGGGGTACCAAAAGGGATGTAGGGCAAGCAAGAGGAAAATTAGCATTTGTTGAGTTATAAACATGAGTTTTCCATAAGACAAACATTAATTTTTTCCCCAACTCTACTGAGGAATCATTGACAAATATAATTGCATATATTTAAAGTGTACAATGTCATGATTTGATGTACATTGTGGAATGATTACCAAGGTCAAGGTAATTACATCCATCACCTCACCTAGTTAAGGACATTAATTATTATTCAATGACAAATCTTACAAAACAAAATAAAACCCAAATCAGTGGTCAGGTAATTCAAAATTTACTTGCAAACCAGGCAAGGCAATAAACACAGGGTCTAGCCTGCCAAATATTTCCTGTGCCAACATTATCTACAGAAGCACTAAGCCAGTTTGTACCCAGCAATTCCTTCTACAGCTGACTGGGTTCAGGCACAATGACGCCAAGCACAAATGTGTGCACAGAGTTGAAAGAGCACTCTCCATTGCCTGTGGGGGTTGTCAGTAGATAGCAAGAGTCCTAAGCTTCCATATCTTTGTTCCTTAGTGTAATTCCAATATGCCTTTCAGAGTGGGATCTTGTTTTTGAAGATACTTCCCTTGCATGTGCCCTACGGTTACAATTAACAATAATAAAATGAAACTCTAGCTTTGAGAAGCTGACCCACATCCCCCCATCTGAGGGACATTACCTTGTGGGACACACTAGGTCAGCCCCCTTCTGAAGAATTTCCCACAAAGCTCCACCCACTACCTTCTACTTACATCTCATTGGCCAGAACTTAGTCATGCGGTTGGCCCTCTCTTTGAGGGAGCCTGGAAAATGTAATTTTTCAGTTGGGCACGAGTTGCTAAGCCCCATCAAAATCAGGGTTTTGTTAACAAAGAGAAGGAAAGGAAAGATATCTTAGGTGGGCAATTCTAGCTAGTTGGGGCAGAAAGGAATTTATCTCTGGCGGAACTGTTAGAAAGCTGAAGAAGCAAGTCTAGGCAATGCTCCCAGAAACAACACAACTTAATCGGTCTGATTAACGTCAGAAACACTTTTCCTGCTGCCACCCGTGAAAGTGAAATGGGTGACCTTGGCCCAGCCCGTTTCTTCATGTCACTTCCAAATCAGTGCCTTTGATGTGTACATCTAATTGGTGGAAACTAGGTCACAGACCTGCAAAGGAGGCTGGGAAATGTAGTTAAAAAAAAAATTCAACCTCTAGAAGGTGAGATTCACAGACATAGTGGCATATTTCACTGATTCTAAGACATGCAATTTTTCCACGTTTTCATGTGAAAAAATCAGGATGCTTTTGACAGCTCTTGGCCATTTTGCAGTTTTATGATGGGTGGACATTGCCTGCACGTATATGAAACTTCCTTATAAAGTGGGGAAAGCATCTCCATCAAAAGGGTGTGGATGGAGTATCAGCAGCTTGGAAGAAAATTCTGGAGCCATCCGTGGGACCTCTACTCATAGATGCTGCACCACGAATGCTCCTGATGCCCCAGAGGATAGCACAGGGTGCAGAATCTGCAACACAGACAACTGAGTTAAAAAGGGACCTAGAGTTGTACATAAAATATAATCTAGAAATAAGTCAATAAGCTGATCTATTTTGCTTATGTTTTCTTTTTTTCCTTGTATGCACAAGAGAGATAGATGCCTTAATAAATATAAATGAGGTCTTCCAATGAGAACAAAATGCAAACTCTAAGTGATAAGAAAATATGATGTCATAGTTTAATTGCCAGCGTTTTCTCTCTTATTGCTTCATAAAGGTGCACCTTACAATTGATGGCATCTTAGATTTGATGAAATATGCTCTCAAAGCATGGGGAAGGGCATGAAAGATTCTAGGCAACCATGACAAATATCTGCTGCACGCATGGATAGGGCAATGAGGAACTGTTTCCCTGTTCCCGGCCACTTGAGGCTGCACAGTAGGAGCAGAAGAAGTGCTGGTGAGTGTGAGCCCCTGGATGTGTTGGGGGTGTGCCTGGTTCCACTGTGTCAGCACTCTGGACTCCCAGGCCACACTGGGCAGGACAGGGAGCTGCGCAGTGGACCAGGACTGACTGCAGAGTGTGCCCAAGGGACAGGGGAAGCATGACTCCCTGGGAGCCCCAGGGTCCTGCAGAATCAGGTCCTGCAGGTGGTGAGACAAGAGCATGGTAGTCACTGCTGGTGCAGAATCCTGCTCTTTCCTAGGGCTTGGCAGGCTGTGGGCCCTCCCATGCCCAGTGACTCCTTGGTTCCTTACAATTCCACACCCCACCATGGGGCTGTGAGTCTGCTTGCACATTTGTCTCCCCATATCAAACCCTCAGCCCCGTGAGGATGGAGACTGTGCCCGTGTGGTTGCCTGACATAGTAGAATTCAACAAATACTCACTAAATGAATGAATTAAAAAGCTAACAATAAGGATGGGATGAGGACAGTGAGACTTAGAGGGGCCATTTGCCCCAGGTCTCATGAACGGCTGAGGGTTTTCCTTTTGTGCTTCTCCTACCCACTGTCCTAGACAGGACCCCTGGGAGCAGACTGTGAGGTGGAGACTGCATGCAGGAAGTTTTTTGGGGAGCACTGGTGGGGTCAGTGTCAGGGTGCGTGTAAATGAAGTAGGACCTCACTGAGGGAGAGGTGAACCATAGTGCAGACACAGGGAAGGCCTCAGCCAGTCCCACGGGTGGTTCTGGAGCTAGGATGGCCCCGCAGAGTTGTCCCAAATTGGGGCGAGGGAGCCAGGCCTTTATATTCCACATCGACCAGTTGTTGGATGTGGGCTGCCCCAGGGAAGGGATGTGACAGCTGAGGGAAAGTCCCAGAAAAGTGCTCAGTTGTAGAGTGTCATCAGCCAGCATACTTAGCTGTGGGGAAGGGTGGGGACCAGTGCCTGGTCCTAAAGGGGACATCAGGACGGCACACCCCAGCATCCACTACACCCATAGAAGTCGTTATCTCGAGACGAGAAAGAAATCTTTCTAGGAGGGGGTGTGTGGGTCCACGAACAGCTGACCTAGCTCTGATCTCATTAGGGGCATGGGCTGCGTTTCTCCAATGCCTGACCACGCTTGGCAGGCAGCAGACACTCAACTCCTGCTTGTTGCATTGGACGGAACCCAGGGGAGGAGCAAGTGTGAGCTGAGCACTCACACGTGTTTGGTGCTGTGCCCGGCACATCATATACAAGATCTCACTTAATCCTCAAAACTGTCCTGGGAAGTAGGTCCCCTGTCACAAGTAAGGAAGCCGAGGATGGTGAGGTTAAGACGCTAATCAAGGCCCCCTGCTAAACGGTAACAAAGGCAGGATTGGAAGCAGGCTTGTCTTACTCCAAAGCTCAAACTCCTTTCTTGGTGGCCCTTGCCCTCCCTGGAGCCTGGGCTTAGGGGGCTGTGAGGCTGTCCTGAGCCAATGTCTCTGGAGGTTAGAGTGAAGGAGAGGGGCGTCTGGCCTGCTCTGTTGGGTCTAGAGAAGGCTTTCTGGAGGAGGTGACTGAGCTGAGCCTCATGAAAGTTTGCTAAGCAAATGGGGCTGGGAGGAGGGCATTGAGGAGCAGGTGTTCTAGGAAGCAGGAGTAGTAGGGAGGCAAAGAGCTGAGGCATAGAACACGGGCCCCTCATAGCCTGCATGACTCTGGGTGGACACAGCCCATGGGACATGGGTTAATGAGCAGATGGTGTCTCTTCCTTGGGTGGGAGTAACCCCATGCCAGGTACATGGCTTGGCACGAGGAGCCTGGGCTGGGTTTCAGCTCTTCTAGTTGCCCTTGGCCTGTGCTTCAGGCAGTGCACAAACTATGCAACCATCCTCTGCAGCCCCGGTGGAATGTGGTGTGTGTACTATTCATGAGGTTTGGCCCAAAGGACATGCCAACCATCCATTCCATCCCTCAGCTCTAGCTCAGGGATGGCCAATGCCACCCTGATCGAGTTCTTAATGTTTCCTCTCTGGGTAGTCTCTGTTTCCGTCCAGTTGATTCCCACTCCCAACCCCCCTACACCCATATTTGTGTGCTTTGGTCTGTATCTTTTATGTCAGAGCCCCTTCTCACATGCTGGGTGATCCACGATTTTCTGCTCATATTAAGAGGGACTAACAGCTGATTGGTAGCTCAGAATGTATGGGAGGGGCTTGTTGACTGCCTGCCACTACAGGGTGATCTGGCTTGGCTGTTTCATTGGGAGGCCCCAATGTCAAATTCTTCAAGAAAATTCTTCCAATACCCTGCTTAGAGAGTGAAGGCTGGACAGTTGGCATTCTGGGAATGGAACTGAATGGGGGTTGGTGCAGGGGAGGGAGAGGGCTGGGGGCTGTCAGCATTCATTACACAAACATTCATTTCATTTCCATTTTCGGTATGGTACCCCTGCCCCTAAGTATACCTGTTGGCCCTAGTGGTGGCCATGACAATATGCCTGCAGACCTCAAGTTCAGAGACTTCTCCAATCCCACCAGGTTCTCGCTGAGGACATGCTTCCCGTGGTCTCCTCCCATCCCCCTGGGAGTGTGACAGGGATGCCGCAGCAGGCTGTTCCCAGAAGATGCACTGCCAACTCCCCTTAGAGCACAGGGCCATCCTGGATGCTTCCCCTCAAACTCCCTCCCTCTCTCCTCCACGTGGTCAGACCCGCATTGCAGTCTGCCAGCTCTCCTGGCCTTCTGAGCTCCTCGTTTTCCCACACACAGGTGGTTCCCTAATAAAATCCTTACACCCTCGGCATCTGCTTCTTGGAGGAGCTGGACTAGCACTCCCAGTTCAGGAGTCCCCTGATGGACCCTCTGCGTGCAGAGGGATGGCGGAGATGAAGCCTCAGCTTTTTTAATAGATTTCAACTGGTCCTCCTTTCCCTGCTTTCCCCAGGGGAACAGTGCCAGGATTCCCAGCCTCTGGGGGTTCTGACATGATAATCAGGTTGCTCTGTGATTTTATCCATCGCCAGCTCAGCTTCTCTGTCTCTCTGCAAAGCTTTTTATCCCTCACCCATCTGCTTTCCAGATTCCAAACGTTTGTGCCTGCAGTCTCTTCCCATTCTATTTGTCTTTGTGCATTTACATCCTAACACAAGAAGTCCTCACTTCATCTTGGTGGGTTTCGGGAAGATGCAATGGTAGATGTGATATTTGACCCATCCTCTTTCTGGGCAAGGTCGGGATGAATGAGTAGGAGGGAGAGAACACGTCAGGCAGGAGACTTCTGTGCATAAAGGCAGGGAGCCAGCAGAGACAGCCTCTCTAGAGCTGGAGGATAGGAAAGTTCTGCTCCCTTGTCTTAGACACCAAGGCTCTGCGGCCTTGTCCAACTTCTTCTGCCTCCCTGGGGAGACATCCCCGAGTCCGGTCCCAGCTGGCTGCTGTCCCTTCAGCTCAGCACAGTGGACAGGGCATGGGCTCTTGAGCCTGACAGGGCTAGGCCCCATCCTGGCTCCACCACTGTCCAGCTGCACGTGTTTAGACAAGTGGCTGAATCTCAGAGCCCTGGTCTTCCCATCAGTGAAGTGGGTGTGATGACATCTCCCTCCCGAGGATGCTGAGAGAGTTAAATGCGGCAATGAGTGGGAAGCTTCAACACCTCAGCTGTGCCCCTGGGGAGGGACTCTGCAGTCTCATTCACTGCTCACCCCATTTCTTTGGAGCAGCAGCCCCCGGGGAAGAGCTGTGGTCTCCCTGAAGAGGCTGGCTTGTAGCTGGGAGGTTTGCAGATGGAGGTGTGAAGCGGATAACAGGGCTCTGGTTTGGCCCCTGGAGGGAAGGCAATGTGCCAAAGTGCACGCGGCCGCCTCCACCCAGGGCCGTTTGCTGTGGCAGCCCTCATCAGAATGAGGGTACTTGACTGCCCAAAAGACTGATGGGAGAAACTAGGTAGAGAGGAGGGAGTTGGTGGAGGGCAGTAGCGGGTCTTTGGAGTGGGAGGGCCCGGGGTTCAAATCCCAGCTCCTCCACTGTTGGTCACATGCCCCTGGGCAGGTTGCCCGACCTCTCAGGCCTCCACAGCCTCATCTGTAAAGTAGGCACATCAGCTGTCTCGTCAGGCCGTTGTGAGAATTAGTAAACAGAATAGTAAACAGAATGTCCCACACAGCACTGGGAGCATGCTCAGGGCTGGACGAACAGCAGTCATCTGTTGGAATATACGATAAATGTCAATGGTGCAGGTGAGTTTGCTTTAAGAAAACCAATCCCCCCATGCCCAAATGTATCAATTTAACTATTTGAATTCTGGTGGAACATTCTTTTTAAAGAATCTTTTTATTTTGGAATAATTTTAGACTCATAGAAAAATTGCCAATATAATACAGAAAATTCCCATATACCCTTCACCCACTTTCCTCCACTGTTAACATCTTAGGTTAGTATGTACATTTGTCAAAACTAAGAAGCTGAGGTTGGTACGGTGCTGTTAAGCGAACTCCAGACTTTCTGAATCTGAAGGAGCATCTTGAGAAGTCCTCTCTTCTCTTGAGACAACAAGAAAAGTTCTTGACAGAGAACTCGGCATTATGGTGACAATATGGGCAACTGACCAATGGGATTCAAAGGACAAAAACACCATTTAGCCAAGTTTGCAGGGTAGCAGGGTGTGATGAGGAGACGCCCAGAAGTCAGGAGGCCTCAGTTCATGCTTGAGCCTGCCATTTACTCTGTGTCTTGGAAGTCGTCTTACCCTTGAGCCTCTGTTTCTTCATCTGAAAACGGAAATAACAGTCTTTGCCTGGTGCCCCGGCAGGGAATGGCAGATACTAGTCTCCCCCTCAGATACATTCTTCCATCTTCCTCAGTAAGAGACACTGGTTTTCAGCTGGGTGCATGCCACACCAATAAGGACTACATTTCCCAGTTTCCCATAGCAAGGTGAGGCCTGGTGACTAAGTTCTTACCAGTGGGAAGTAAGCAGAAGTGGTATGTACATCTTCGTCGAAGAGAGAAAGGATGATTGCCTTCCCTTATTCTGACCTTCATCTTTGTGGCTGGCAAGAATGCTGTCATAGTGGCTGGAGCTCCAGCAGCCATTTTGTGCCATGACCTTGCAAAAGGAAGGTACACATGGCAAAGAAACGAGATATAAGAAGGCTGGGTTCCTGACACTGTAGAATGCCATGCGCTAATTACCTCTAGACCAGAGTTTCACAGCTTGAGCCCTACTGACATTCTGTGCCAGATAGTTCTTTGTTGTGGGGGGCTGTCCTATGCATTTTAGGATGTTTAGCAGCATCCCTGGCCTCAACCTACTGGATGCACCCCACTCCCCAAGTCGTGACAACCAAAAATGTCTCTAGAGATTGCCATGTGTCCTCTGGGGGGCAAAATAATCTCTGTTTGAGAACTACTTCTGTAGACCAGTTTTGTCCAATAGGAATATAATGCAAGCCACATATTTAAATTTAAAATTTCCAGCAGTCACATTGAAAAAAGTAAAAATAAATAGGTGAAATTACTTTTGATAATATACTGTATTTAACTCAACATATTAAAAATATCACTCATCATGTAATCAGTATAAAAATTACTGATGGGCTACATTACATTCTTTCTCATATAAAGTCTTTGGAATTGGTGTGTACTTCACACTTATAACACATCTCAATTAAGACCAGCCATATTTTTTGTTGTTGTTGAGGAAAACCAGCCCTGAGCTAACATCCATTGTTAATCCTCCTCTTTTTGCTGAGGAAGACTGGCCCCGGGCTAACGTCTGTGCCCATCTTCCTCCACTTTGTATGTGGGATGCCGCCACTGCATGGCTTGATATGCTGTGCGTAGGTCCACACCTGGGATCCGAACCCGCGGACCCTGGGCTGCCAATGTGAAGTGCACGAATCTGCCCACTATGCCACCAGGCCAGCCCCAGAGCAGCCATATTTAAAGCACTCTGGCCACATGTGGTTCACGGGTACTGTACTGGACTGCGCTAACTCCAGACTTTCAGAGCGTGAGGGAGAAATAAGCCTCTACCTGATTTAAGCCAATTTTATTTTGGGTTTTTGGTTACTTGCAGCAAAATGTAATCCTAACTAGCCCATGGAGTTTTGAACATTCGAGAAGTAATTAACACTCAGACTGGGGATATGCAGCTGAAAAGCCGAAAGTCTTCAGACAGGGTGGCAGAGGGTGCTCTGCAGGCTCACCCGTTGTCTCCCTTAGTCCTCCCAACAGCTCAAAGAGCAGGCATGGCCTTCATCCCACAGATGAAGACTCTGCTCTCGGAGTGCGCTGGGCGCTGCGTGTCCAGCCGAGGCGTCCTCTCCTGGGCCGAGGCCCTCTGGGGACACTGGCAGTTGACAGTACCGACTGGGGCCCTCTCCAGGACTCGCCCCCTACTGGGTCACTTTGCCCAAGGTCACGTCCCCTCCACAGGGGCAACCTGTATCTGACCCTGACTGGTCAGTGTGAGGATACCAAGGCCTGCCCTCCTGCCCAAATTCTAGACAACTCTGAGGGCCATCCTGGCCCCAGAGCTTTTATAGGATCCACTGAGGTCTCACAGCTTAACCTGCCCCTCTGCCCAATGCTTCTCTCCCTCGCTCCTCGACAGCTGCTGATCCTAAGAGCATGTCTCAATAAGTGTCCATTGCACAATTGGCAACAGACAAGTTAAGGACACTTGCTCAAGGGGACAGAGCCGGTCTACTCCCCAGACGTCAGAGGTCACTTGGTCCCTTCTTACTATAGGGGGCTGTCCCATGGCTGCCCCTTTACTATATTCCTGGAGAACCACACCTCTGTACCTTTGCACACACTGTTCCTCATGCCTGGAGAAGTCCCTCTATTCTCTTTCACCCACAGAAATCCTACCTCCCTTGGGGACTAGCTCAAATTACTCCTTTCCTCCTCCTCCAGGAAGCCTGCCTAGGTTTCCCAGTTCTAAGATCTCTGGACAGTTCTAGCACCCCTAGTGTGCTTCCTGCAGTCTCCTTGTGGATGCGCATGTGTGCTCACGCACACCACACAGCTTGGGAAGAGCTCACAGGAAGCTGCTAACACTGAAGAGTTGGACAGGAAGACTGTGGGGCTGAGATTTTCCATTCTGGGCATGACCTTTTTGAATTTTCTGTGTGTTTCTATGTTATTCCTAGAAGATTAATTAGTTGTGTAATAGATGGTACTAGTGATTTTCCTATTTGAAGCATCTGTTGTGTTTTGTGTCAGTTCATGTCAGTCAAATTAAATGAGCAGCTCATAAGTAGCCCTCCGTGATGGCCCTGTGCCATTTCAAAGGACGAAATGGCTCCTGCTTAGAAGATTCCGGAGCCTGGTGGGGACACAGACTCCAGGAAGATCACTGCCTTCCCAGCAGGGCTGTTAGCTCCTGAAGGCCTCAGAGACCCCAGCCACCCCCAGCTGTCAGGTGCAGGTTGGGTGTGGTCAAGGTTGGGCCAGAACCGGGTGCAGAGCTGCCCCACCCATGCCCTGGCCTAGCCTGGGAGTCGAGGGGCTGTGCCAAAACAGGGGACTGACTAAAGAGGTCCAGAGTCAGATGGCCTGGGTTCAAATCTTGAATCTCAGCCACCTCACCTTGGGCAAGTCACCCCAGCGTTCAGAGCCTCCATATCCCCTCCTGGAGAATCACACTGAACCCTGCAGGGGTACGGTGGGGACTGAATGTGTGAATTAAATTAACACCTGTGCGGAGCCGGCGCCTAGCAGATGGGTGCTCCCTCCCTTTCCCTTCCCCTCGGAGTGAATCTGAGGTGCTGTAGAGGGCCTGGCAGGCCAGAGACCAGGTCTAAGAGGGCTCCCTCCTGCCAGCCCTGGGCCCATCCGTTTCCCTGCCTGGGCAGTGTGCACAGTAGCGAGGGCTGCCGGGGCTCCAGGCTGAGAACACCGCACGCTCCGTGTTGTGGCAACTCCCTGTCTGCCAAACGTTGAGCGTAATGGGGCCTGTGGGAGAGGCTCTCCCCAGGAGGAAATACCCGCCCGCGAGGGGCCTCGTGGGGGCCTGGGCTGCTTCTTGGGAGCAGACACACATCTGATCACGGCACATTTGCCCAGCCTTCTGCGGAGACAGGAATGCGGGGCCTTCGGACAGGAATGGCAGCCAAAGAGCACAGGTCTTGAACTCTCACTTCTGGCCTCAAAATCCAGCTGTGGCTCCAGCCTCCTGAGCCTCAGTTTCTTCATCTGTAGTGTGGGGTGATGTGCCCACTTCTCAGCGTTGGGAGATCCCAGTGTATGTCACCCGGCCTGGCACACAGAAAAAGTCAATATTCCAGTGAAAGTGATTGGGGACATTTACAAAACAAAAAAAGGGACTGGTAGGCCATCTCCTGCACATCTGTCCTCTCCTCACTGGACTGGAAGCCACTGGGGTCCAGATGGGGCCTGACTGCTCCCTGCAACACCGACAAGTCACAGCAGACCTAAGCCTTCTGGTTCACACGGCCGGACTCCGATGCAGTCTCTGTGGGCACGGCCACATCCTACCCTCAAGAGAGTCAAAATCTAGGAGAGGAGAGGTGTGCAGTCACCTCGAATGTACAGACAGAGTGGTCATTCTCGAGAGGGTACCCTCGCTGACCCTAAGTTTCATCGTAACCCTGAGACGCAGCCCCATTACTCCCATCTTACCAAGAGCGAAACCGAGGTTCCAAGGGCCCAGTATATCATCTCTCTGTTGGTATGAAACATACTATTCCACAATTTAGTGGCTTAAAACCACAACCATTTCCTTGTTCCCATGTCCGCATTTTGAGACAACTCATTTCTGTTCCATGTGGCCTGTTAAAGCAGATCCATTGGTGCAGCCAAGATGGCCTCTGTTGGTGGCCAGAATGACCGGGGGCTGGGTGGGCCTTGCTCTCCAACAGGGCAGTTACACTCTCTACACGATGCAGGCAGAAGCTGCCTGGCTTCCTACGGCCAGCCTGGAACCGGGACAGCATCATTTCCACTGCATTCTAGGGTCAAGGCAAGTCACAGGGCCATCCTAATGGGAGAAGCGGCGTGCAGTCAATTTACCCCACCCAGGGTCACGCACCCTGACAGAGCCAGGTGGGAAACCCAGGTCTGAGCCGTTGTAACCTCTTTTCCATGTTTGATGCCCTTCCTCCAGGCTTTTGCACATGCTGTATGCTCAGCCGGAGACCCTCCTCCGTCCCCCACTTCACAGATTGGCCTAGCGTCCACCCACCTATCTGTCAGGAGACATCACTGTCCCTGGGAGACTTTCCAGAGCTCCAAAGTCCTCCCTTATACTCCCAGAGCAGCCTCTGTCTCCTTGATCACACTGCCCTGTAATTGCTGCTTATCCACCAGCCTCTCCAGTTAGAATGCGAGCTTGCACCCCAGCACCCCAGCACCCCTGGCATGTGGCAGGTGCTCTGGGGGGTATTTGTCCAGTGAAGGAATCCAGTAAAGGACATGCTCTTTCCACACCACCCCAGAGCACCTCCCATTTAAATGCTGTGCTTGTCATGGACCCTTAGAAGGGCTTAGTGTTCAGTACCTTTATTAGGAAGTTCACTTGAGATTAACTCCTGTGCAAGGGATGGGAAGGAAGCAGGAGTGGACTGAGGGAGGTCCTGTGACAGCTTCGACTGGCCCCATGGGGAGTCCTGGGGCTAGAACAGCCCATCAGTGGAGATGGCCAGACTTTTATACTCCTGTCTTGATAGTCATCAGGACAACCCCCATAGGGTGCGACCTTGGGCCAGGCGGCTCTCTGCAGCAGAGGCAGCCCCTGGGGCACGGAGCACTGTGGCTGGTGCAACAAGCCTTTCCTTGAAGGGGGGTCTGAGTGGCACATCCCCTCTCCTCACAGGGCAGAAGAGCAGTGGGGAGGTAGCAGGTCCTCAGAGCTGCTCTGAGGAAGTGGTTTGCCAGTTGTGACGTGTGGCTGGAGGGAGGGGAAATGAAAGAGCAGAGGGAGGGAGGATTTTATCTACCTCGGATGCTTCCCTGCTTGGGGGAGCAGAGAGTTCTGGGCCTGGGTCTTCATGGGATTTCACTCAGTTCGATGAAGACACAGGGACAGAATGTCCTGCTCTTCTGAGCCAGCGCTGTGCCACATAGCGTGGGTCTATCACTTGGCGTGCATTACGGCTCTTTGACCTCCACTCTCTCCTAACTGCCTCGTCCCGGTGACCCACTGTCTACAGTCCTTCCAGACCGATCTTTCCAAAAGGAAACCAGATATGCAAGTCCTCTGCTTAAAACACAGAGTAAAATCTCAGCTCTGGGCTGGCCCGGGGACTCAGCGGTTTAGTTTCCGCTTTGGCAGCCTGGGGTTCGCGGGTTCGGATCCCGGGCGCCTGCCAATGCACCGCTTGTCAGCCATGCCATGGCGGCGTCCCATATAAAGTGGAGGAAGATGGGCACGGATGTTAGCCCAGGGCCAGTCTTCCTCAGCAAAAAGAGGAGGAGTGGCAACGGATGTTAGCTCAGGGCTGGTCCTCCTCACACACACACACACAAATCTCAGCTCCTTGCCATGGCCTGCCAGGCCCTCTGTGATCTGCCCCACCCACATCTCCCACCTCATCTCCTAAGCTCTCCCCTAGGTCACCCAGTCCCAGCCATGCTGAAGAAGGTCAGCCTCAGGGCCTTGGCAATTACTATTGCCCCTGCCTGGAACCACCTTCTCTCTAGATGTTCAGAGATACTTTCTCCACATGCATAAGGCCTCAGCTCAATGTCACCTCTTCCAGGAAGCCTTCTCTGATTACTCATTTGATGCATTCCTTTTTTCATATTTATTCAACAAATATTTATCCAGCACTATGTCCCAAGCACTTTTCTAGGCAGTGGGGACAACGCGGTGAGTTAGAGAGTCCAGGCCTTGCCCTCTTGGAGCTTACATTCTATTGGGAAAGACAATCAATATATAAGTATAAATTAAAAGAAGAAAACACCACAATTTCAGAGAGCGTAAAATGCGATGAAAAAACATGAGCTAGGTAAGGGGGCAGAGAGTGTCTGGGCCGGGGTCCCTGACATCCGAGCACAGAGCGGCCTCTCCCCCACCACGGCGCCGCTCTGGGGACCCGCCTTGGGCACAGGGTCGAGAGCAGCCGCGGAGGAGGCGCGGGAGGCCGACGTGGCTGCCGTGAGGGTCACCTGAGCCCCACCCTCGGGGGCCGGGCCCCAGCCCCGTCGCGGCCGCGCCGCCCCCTCTGGGCCGGCCGTCCCGGAGGCGCGCTCGCTCCCGGGAAGGGCGCGCCCGGGCCGGGCAGCCAGGTGCGGTGGCAGCGGGGAGCCACCTACCCGCGCGCGGCCTGGGGCGGGTCTGGCCGCGGCCCCGCCCCGGGGCCGTCCATAAATGCGCCAGGCGGCCGGCAGCGCGGCGGGGAGTGCTGCCTTCAGGTGACCGTGAGAGGTCGGCGCGGTCCGCGTCCCGTTCGCTGCGCGCCCGGCTCGGGGCGGGCCCGGAGCTCCAGCCATGCTGTTCTGGCACACGCAGCCCGAGCACTACAACCAGCACAACTCCGGCAGCTACCTGCGGTAAGGGCCGCGCCGCCCCCGCGACGGGCGCAGCCCCTGGGCTCCGGCGGGCTCGGCGGGCGACGCGCTGTCGGACGTCCGGGGACGGGGTCCCGAGCGCCCTCGCTGCGCCCCCGCCTCCCGCTGTCTGCCCCCTGGAGACTGAGACAGAGAGCCGCCCAGATCCCGCCTAGGGATGGACGGACGGACCCGGCGGGACCCGGCGCGCCGGGAGGCGGGCGCGCGGAGCCCGGTGCCCGCGAGGGCTCCTCCCCTGCCGCCCCGGCCTGGCGCGGAGCGCGCACCTGCCGGCAGTAGCCTCCAGGGGTCCGTCCACCACCCACGTCTCTCCTCTCCCCGCGCGCGTCGGAGAGGAAACTTCCTGCCCGCAGTCTGGTGCCTGTCCCGGGGAAGTCTAGTTCCCTGCTCTTTGCCCCTCGCCGCCCGGGTCCCTCTCCGAGACTCGCGCCTTCTCCATCCTCCTTGGTCGCGCCGAGGGGCGAGAGTGGTGAGCGCCGACCTGCGCCTCAGCCTCGCGCGACGGCGGCGGGCGGGGGTCGGGGGGCAGGTGTCCCCTCCCTCGAGGTGGTCTTAAGTCTGTTGACCTCAGGTCTCACGTTTATTGCCCTTGATGGAAATCTTTCTTCTGCGGGGATTTGACCAGTGCTCTTCAGAGAGAAAAGTCAGTCCTGTCTGTTTTGCAAAGTTCTTTCCTGTCCCCTTTAAGGGAGTAGGACCCCGGTTAGCTTCAATTCCTGGAGGATTGTTTTTCCCTGTTCTGCAGCTGGCAGGGGACTAATGGGCAGTCATTTCACTTTCTGAACTCGCCTGAACCAGCTTTAGCCTGTCTTTATTTCCATCCTAGTCACAGTCTATGAAATGTGTCTAATTTAACCCAAAGGGCATTTGGTATGGGCTCAGAGAAGGTGACATGTGAGGCCGAGCGAGTCGCTGGCATTGGCAGATCCAAAGTCAGAGGCACCCTGGGTCCTTATTTTTGGCCCCAGAGATGTTCTGACTACCATTTAACAGAACAAGTTAGTTGTGAATCCTGGCATCTGATAGGTGTTTGTCCACTGGTGCTCCCTGAACACATCCCCCTTCCAGGAGGCGGAGGAGTGACGGATGTGCCTCCTGTTTTTTTATTCCTGGGCCAGAGTAGTAGGAGACAGTGTCGGTCCAGGGTCTTCACTAAGGACTGGTGGGCTCCCTGGACACCGTGGTGATGTTATCAGAGGGAAGCTGCTCTGGGGGATGTCCGAAGCCCACTGGGCAGATGTTAATGCCCTGGTAGAAGATTGTGTCCGTTCCCTTACCTTACATGAAATGCTATAACGGAATATGTTTTTATTGTACTGCATAATGCAGTTTTAGTTGCAGTTTTGCCTAAATTTTAGTTTGTGACCATTAAGTATGTTGCCATATTTTAAAAAAGAGTTTGAAGGTGACCCTGAGTGGAGGCCGAGTGTACTTAAAACTTCCTGGATACCTGAAATGCCACCCCGTTAGGGAATGGTTCTCTTGCGTTGGAGGTGCCCCCGGTACTGAGATGGAAATATGTCTGTGGAATACCTCAGACACCTTTTAGGATTTGAGTATTGCATTAAGGGAGGGGGAGGGAGGTGGGAGTTGGGGTGAAAGGTGCCATAAAGCCATATTGGTTTCTGGGGTCATTTTGGGACCATGGATAAAGAAGCATTTGGTCCGTGCCCTTTTTTTATTTCTCTTCTTGGAAGCTGGGGTTTTTGCCCTTGTAGAGGTTGACCTCAGTGAAGGCCAAGGTTGGGGTCAGTGAATATGCCACTGGTCCCCCCGATTCTGGAGTGAGGGTCTTGTCCTTTTCCTTGATTTGTATATTTTGGTTTTGGTCTCTCCTCACCCTGCAGGACCTCTGCCGGCTGTCTGACCTCACCAGGATAGTGTCCTTTACTCCCTTCTTCCCTTTCTGTTTGATGTTCTCGTGACTTTTATTCCTTGGCAAATAAGGATGCCAGGCTTGAAACAAGTTACTGTTGAGTGATGATTCTCCCCCCCACCCCCCTTTTATTTAAAGGCGGCAGCCCATGGATTATTAACTTAACATGGTCTGGGCAAACATGAAGTGATGCAAACCCTGGTGAGCAGGCCTGCCCGCTTCTCCTCTGTTCCTAGATAACCACTGGCTGGGCGGGTGCCCGGGCGGGGGAATGGAGGTACGGCGTGGGGGAACCGAGGCAGCACCGTGCGCTCACCTTTGGGCAGCAGATGGTGGCGGGTGAGGCCCCCACATGGCAGGTTTTCCAGGTGTGCTCTAAGCCAGACTTTTCCTTCACAGAATTGCTTAGACATTGCTGGGATGTGTGTTCGGTTTGTGTTTTAGAGACACTTGTTATTGTGTCATATGAGGAACAGATTGTATTAGTGACTCTGCTGTTTATATAGTGAAGAGAGGGGTCAGCAAATCTGATTCATAACCCAGGACGCACGGAGGACGGAGGGTTACCAAGATAAGGGCACTGGCACTGTTTGGGCGCCTGTTCATAATTTAGAGGTCTTAAACAAGTCTCTCCTGCTCACAGGTCATTCACGTTGTCAAGGATTCTCTTTGCTTTGCGAGGGCATTTAAAAAATTCATCTAGAAACAAGTGCTCTGGTCATAGGCTGATGCGAGGCTAATGTTTTTGGATATGGTGGGGAATTTTTTTTTTTTATGAGGAGGATTGGCCCCGAGCTAACATCTGTGCCAGTCTTCCTCCATTTTGTATGTGGGGTGCCTCCACACCATGGCTTGAGGAGTGGTATATAGGTCTGCACCTGGGTCTGAACTTATGAACCCAAGGCTGCCTAAGCGGAGCGCGTGAACTTAACCACTGTTTTTTGTGTGTGTGTGTGTGAGGAAGATTAGCTCCGAGCTACCATCTGTTGCCAATCCTCCTCTTTTTGCTGAGGGAGACTGGCCCTGGGCTGACATCCGTGCCCATGGGGGACGCCTGCCACAGCATGGCTTGATAAGCGGTGCATAAGTCCGCACCCGGGATCCAAACTTGCAAACCCTGGGCCACCGAAGTGGAGCGCTCAACCTTAACCACTATGCCACTGGGCTGACCCCACGGCGGGAATTTTGTTTAGAGGTGGAGGAAAAGAGTCTTTGAGCATCTCAATATTTTCCATTTGGATAAGAAAACTGAACTGAAACCAAGGTCCTTCCTTCTTGCTTTGCATTTAGGAGACATTAGTATGATCCTTAAAATAGGGGTTATGGGCCAGCCGTCCTTTTTTTCAGAATGGTGGGGGGGGTGTCTCAACTTGGGTGATGAGGCAAACAGTTTCTGCATTTGTGTGGTTTACAGAGCCTGGAGAACAGGGTTTTATTGGTCTGAAAAGTGGCCAATAAATAGAATAGTTTATTTAAAAGATTAAAATTTTGTTCAGATTCTTACTCTAAAAGGAAGACCTTATAATGAGCAGTCTCTCATGGATGGAAACCCTATGGCATCTAAAGTTCGCTCCTTTGCTGTGAGTCCCTTTGTTACAAAGATTTCTGTAATTTGTAGATATTAGATAACTGCATTTTTATCTCCTTGATGATTTGACTGAATAAATCTCTTGAGGGTCGTTGAGTGAAAATGGAATCATCAAGGATTGGTTTACTGTGTGAAAGCATCTTAGAGTATTTGTGATGTGTGGTATTGGAAGCTGAATCAGCGCCTGCGATGTGTTTCGCTCTGTTGCCCTTGAAGCCCGTGGTCTGTATCCACCTCTCCAACTTGGCTCTGTCTTTGCCAACGGGCTCCTTGGGGCTCCGCTCCTGACCTCTCCCTCCTGTGTGTTGCAGTGATGTGCTCGCTCTACCCATCTTCAAGCAGGAGGAGCCCCAGCTGTCCCCCGAGAACGAGGCCCGCCTGCCGCCCCTGCAGTACGTGCTGTGTGCCGCCACATCCCCCGCTGTGAAGCTGCATGAAGAGACACTGACCTACCTCAACCAAGGTAGTGGCCGGAGCGCTGGGCCGGGGTGGAGCCCAGGGGCTGGGGACTGTCCAGAAGGAATGGGGGGTTGACCTGAACGACTCATTTGGGCCTTATTACCTCATCCCAGTGGGAGAGGTGGGGTTCGGGAAGAAGGCTGTGGTGTCAGGTAGATTCCATTTTCTAGCTGTGAGACCTCCCTGCGCCTCAGTGTCTTCATCTGAAAAATGGACACAGCAACTATGTTATTACCCAAATGTGGGTAATGTATGTGACATTCCTTGTGTAGGACCTTCTCAGAGCAGATGCTTGTTGATTGGCAGCCATTTTAATGACTGTTTACTCTACTACGGCTAATGTCCTTTCCTGGACATAGATTGAGCACCTTTGGTATACTAGGTCTGCTGTCCTTTCTGGAGCTGCACCTGGCAGTGGTGGGGAGAGTGGCCCTGTCCTGGCGCAGCACGGGGGCTGGGTTCCACACGTGCCAGACAGAAGCCCTTTGTGGCGATGGGGACAAGATTCCTCACCGTGTTCTGAGAGAAATGTCATGGGCTTTGGAGTGAAAATTCCAACTCTAGCACTTCCTACCTCTGTGACTTTGAGCTGCCTTTTCTTTTTCTCTGAGCTTCGGTGTTTTCTTGTGTAAAATGAGAAGTGTAATTTTTGTTTAAAAGAATGAAGCTGTGTGAATTGCCTGGTATGATAGTGGCTGTCTGATTGCGGATCCCCTTTATCTGGACACGCGGATCAGTGTCCTGACGGGTGCGTTTTCCTCTTTTCTGTGTGATTATGTGTGTGTGTTGTTGCACTTCTTTCCTGGGTCACCTCACAGACATCGTGGCATCAAGTGGATTAATTGCCCCTCGATTTTAAATGGGAAGAGCAGAGAGGCGGGGGGACACAGCGGTTTCTGGAGGGTTGCACCGAATTGAAGGGGAGCTGCAGTGCGGTCGCGGGTCGTCTTACACGGGCTGCCTCCTTCTGTAGAATTTTGACTCCTCAGTTCGGGGAGTCAGCTGGGAGTGGAAGTCCAACCTGATCGTCAAGCTCTCCTCTGACTGCCGAACTTGCCAGTTTCTGGGCCGGGGAACCAGCTCAGAATTAGCAGGTGGCTCTGTGTCTGCCTCTGGATGGAAACAACCCCCTCCCGTTGTTGACACGGCCCAGTGGGAGGGCTTGTTTATCCCTGTGGGTAGCCCCGTGGCCTCAGTTGGTTGCCAAGCCAAACTCAGTCAGCAGTAGGGCGCCTGGCTCAGGCTCTGAGATCTGTGCACCTTTTGCAGAGGCCGGTGGCCATCGATGATGGTGACGTGGCCGTGTGGAGGAATACCTCCGTGCTTGTTTGTGGAACAGCTTCGGCCATTTTCGTTTCTCTTTCATGGAAGGTCAAATGCTACCCACTTGTTGTATACCGTTGAGCAGTCTTGCATTCCTCTCTGGGCCTCTGCTTTCTTGCCTAAATGTAGCATGAAGAAATTGGGTGATGTTGTCAGAGTGTTGGGCTCCAAGGCAGTTCTTGTTTCTGGCCCTGTCCCGTGGTGCCGAGGAGTGAGTGGTCCGAGGCCCTGGACACTGTGGCCCGCTTCCCTGCCCCACCTGTAAGGCTTTTGAGTGCCTTCCCCACCCCTCTAGCCCCTCCCCCTCTAATCAGTCAACTTTGTACAATGTTTGGCATTCAGCATACTGGGTCTTTTTAAAAGTTATCCTTTGTTCAATATAGATAAGTTAAAAGAGAGGGAAAAAGAGTTGCCCCATGGTCTTACCATCCTGTGTTAATTTGGTGTATTTACTGTAGATATTTTTTGAACTACATTTTCCTGATTATTAAACAATACATGTTCATTATAGAAAATTTGGATGATTTGTAAAAGTATAAGGAAGAAAATTAACAGAAAAATAAAATTGAAATCTGTAATTTCACCTGAGAACCACTGCTAACTTTATTTCTACATATTTGTGTATACATCTTTTAAAATTATGATATCCTGCTTTCTTCATTTACTATATTTGTGAACTTTTCACATGTCATTAAAAATGCTTTGAGAACTTAAATTTTTGTAATGGTTGCATAGTATTACATTTTATAGTTGTTACTTTGATGAGTTTCTGGTATGGACACTTAATTTTCAGCTGTTGTCTTTCTTTGAAATGTTGATTATTTATTTATTTTTTAGATAAATACATTAGGAGTAGAATTACTGGATGAAAGGATTTGAATAAGGCTTTTGATACATTTAACCAAATTGCCTTCTCTGCAGAATGTACTAATTTACACACTAGCTAGCAGGGTACATTTTACTGTCTCTTTCCCAATATTGGATAGTGTCGTTTTTTTTCATCTGATTAGTGAAACAGAATTTGATCTTAAACTAGCATTTCTATCATTGCTAATGTGGTTGAATATTTTAAAATATATTTATTGATCTTTTTTATTTCTCCATCAATTATGTTCCTGTCCTTTGCACATATTTCCACTGGAACGTGTATTTCTTGTTGGTTGTAAGAGCATACCTATATGAAGAACATCAACCTTTTAGCTGCCGTACGTTGCAAACATTTTTGCTGTCAGTTGTTGGCCATTTAACTATATTTATTGTGTGATAACCATGTTTATGGTGTAGGATATATGCCATGATTTTTTTCTGTGTGGAAATTTATTTTAAATGTCTATTGTCAAATCTTTTCAGTCTTTAAAATGGTTCTTTTATGCTTAGAATGCCTGTTCACCCCTAAATCAGCTTAGTTTCCTAAATTTCATTTAACGTTTTCTAAATTTTAACGTTGAAATGCATTTGGAATTTTTGTTGGAAACTTAATAGTTAGTCATTTAATGATATTTTGGATTATTACTACATAAATTATATATATATTTTTCAGCATTACCAGTGAGATTTATACTATCATATGTTGCACTAGAATTTATGATGTGATATAAAGGTCTAAGTTTGTTTATTTTTCGAAATAGTTAACCTACTAGTTATTGCCTAGTTTATCCTTTTCTCACTGGCTTAAAATGCCACTTTTGAAACATTTACAAAACCATATTCTAAAGTATTAGTCCAGAGACAGACCCTTGTAGAGATATTTGCCCTGAACCCCTGATATTCATTGATTCTTGCTCCATTTCTCATTGAAGTCATTATATATTTTTTATTTCCCTACTTGAGAGCAGAAGTTTCTTTCATCATTTTTCTTAGCCATTCTTGATAATTTATTCTCATAGATGGATTTTATAGCCATTGAAGCTTCCTTTTAAGTCTTTTTTTAAACATTGATGAGATCATATGCTTAATAAAATTGTTTCTTTTATTAAATACTATTCTTGTCATAACATTTTCTACTATTATTAAAGCCTCTTAAAGATCATTTAAAATGCCTGCATATTATTTCACTATTTCCTCTATTCACTATTTATTTAGGACGGAATATTGTCACAACTGCTGGAAGAAAATCTACAGTGGAATTCTTTTAGTTTCTGTCTCCCATAAAGAATGGAAGCTCTGTGAGGCAGAGCCATCTATCTTTTTAAGATTGTGTCCCCAGCATTAAGCCTGGTGCCTTGATAGTAGGCGCTCTATAAATATTCAGAAAATTAAAAAATAGGCATGATTTATTTTATTTCCATTTTATTTTTTTCTCTTCTCTTGCTATTATCAGTATTGTTGTACTGGATATCTTTTTTAGCATACCTATTTAAAGTAGCCTTTATGTACTTCTATGTTATATGACAAATAGGCATTGATTCAATTTAAAAAAAAAGTATTTTTGACACATCAGTCAAAACCTTTTTGATTAATTGAAAAGTTTTCTATTAAATATTTAATGTTTGTTGCATTGGCCCTATGATGTTTATTGCATTAATTCTGAGGCCATCCCGTGTCCTTTTCCTTGTGATGATGTGTTTAAAGTTCTCTGAAAACGTGGTAAGGATGCTGTGTCTGTAAATCGAAAAGTCATTTAAACCATTGGATGCTCATTTCTCAGTGCACTGTCAAACCAATACCTTGACATCATGTGCCTTGGGCAAGGTGTGTTACATATTTGTGTCCTATCACCAAGCCCAGTGGCTAATTTTGGATCTGGTGAAAATTGAAAATGATTTGGAAAACAAATTATGTCCTTTTCCTCTGAAATGGAGTCCCAAGGAAAAGTGGTGGACAGCTGTTAAATGGAAGGCTGCAAACTCCCAGGTCAACCTCTTTGTCGGTGGCCAAAGGTCACTGTGGATCTTTCCTGAAGGCTGGAGCCAGAGGGAAGGGATGAATTGGGTGGTGGGGAGGAGTCAGGAGAACAGAGGAAAGACAACCTTAGGCAATCTGTTTAGGGAAATCTGGCTTTGAGATAAGAAGCAACTTCGCAAGAATGGTTTGTTATGGAGAAAGCTTTGGTATTTCCTACCAGAGCAACTCTTGAATCTTAAATATAGTAATGAATTTTTATAGGAATCTTGCTTTCATTCACTCATGGAATAAAACTTCCTGTCCATTGGAAGGAGAGTGTGGTTCAATGAGAAGAGAGAAAAGCCATGTGCAAAGAGAAGAATGGGGTGGGGATAGGGTGTAGTTAAGCACACTGTCATTCCGAAGAATCCTAAGTGGTTTAGGATGACTAGGGTTTGGAACACAAGGAGTGTGAATGATATGGCTGGACAGGTAGACCAGATGGCTAAAATCTCCAACTTCCTTGCTGAGGCTGAGCCATTGGGCAACCACCTGGGCAAGTCAGCCTGCAATTCTTCATCTGTAGATGGAGGAAATAAAACCCCTACAAAGTAGGTGCTACTATGTGGATAAAATGAGTTAATGCATGTAGAGCACTGAATCTGGTGTCTGGCACATAGTAAGCATTCACATTTTAGCCACTGTTAGTACTAAAGTGGACACATGTGCCCCCTAGTCCTATTCTGGAAGTAAACAAGGTCATCAAGTTGAGATTTTGAAAATTTTTACTGTTTTTATCCTTACTTTTCCCAGTTCAAAGATTAACACAGGGTTGGGTCTAGAAGTAAGAAGGGCACTTTTTAGAGTAGAAAGGTGGTAGCTTTGGGACAGATTAAAGGCAGGAAGCCTTGCTGAACTTTTCTATTGATTCTTCATTCGCTGTATAACCAGATACCAGACATAACCCTGAAGAGACATTGCCTATGTAGGGTGTTAAAATACCGTCTTTAAAACTGTGATTATAAAAAGCACTGACCTCATAAATGACGGGAGCTGTTCTGTTAAGGGTTACTTTCCTTGGGAGGGGGGGACCTCAACCTTTTTTAGGGTGATGCTTTGTTTAGCACATTAGAATTTACTCGTGGTGACCCTGTGTGTAGCAGAGTGGAACCCTGCCTGGTCTTTTTGTGCCCTCCTCTCAGCTTCTGGTGGAATATAGCAGACAGTGCTCCGCTGCTATTCACAGGGTTTTCATGGCCATTTTTTTCCGGAAGTGGGTGGCCAGGTCCTTCTTCCTAGTCTAACTTAGTCTGGGAGCTCCGCTGAATCCTGTCCACCATGGGTGGTCACGCAGCTGCCGCAGTATAACAACCAACAGGTGAGTTGTGGCATGGTTCTCTGATTGGGAAAGGAACCTGCGCCGCGGCGGTGAGAGCCAGAATCTTACCTACTAGACCACCAGAGTTGGCTGTCTTTTGAGTAATTCTCTCAAAAAGTATTATTCTTATTTTACAGATGGCAGGCTGAGAAAGGAGAAATCAGATTCCTCCTCCCATATCACATAATCAGGCAAGCCTGGGTGTGGTTGAGCTGTGATATGATAGTGAGGAGAGTTCTGGAAGGGAACCCATTTTTCTGGCCATTTTTCCTAGGACTTCCTACATTCAGGATTCTAGGCCAGGCACTTCCCTGAGCAGTGCCTGCCACCTGGTTCTCCTGATGCGGCTCTGAGGACAGGTGTATGAAACTTACAGGGGAGAGTAACAGGAAGGAATGGAGTGGGGAGGAAATGCCTCCTGGGACAAAAATAACCATAATCAATTGCTCCTTCCCCACCCCCACCTTCATGCCCTCCACCCACAGTGACCCGAGGGAATGGCCAGGGAGATAAGAGCTCAAGGCAGGGAAGTCTTGTCTTCCCTGCTCCCAGAACTGAAACAGGACAGCAGCTGTCTTTTTACCGGCTTCTGCTCTAGGGAAATCACCTAATCTCTAGGAGCCTCGGTTTCCTCGTCTGTGGAACTGGGACGGTTTCCTTTTGTGGGTTGCCTTTACTTACTATTTGCCAGACATTTGTTATTCACTTAATTCTCAAGGCAACCCAGAGAATTAAGTGAATAACAAATGTCTGGCAAATAGTAAGTACATGGTTATGTTTTCACCTCTCCACAATTACATCAGTGACTTTGAATTTAAGGAATGAGGCAAAGAATTAGTTACTTTGTTATCCTTTCTCCGCAGCTGAAGTTTTCTTTCCAGATTAATTTTTAGCCTGAAGTTTGGGAATATAAACTGAGTAAACCAAATGACCCTTAAATACATACTTTTTTTAAAAAAACTTTCTCCCTTATTTTTTCCGGAGTATAAAAGTAACACATACTGGTACAGCAGAACAGCCAAACAGTACAGAAATTTATACTCTAGAAAGCTTCCCATATCCCACTTCCCAGATTTTTCTTAGTCATACATTAACCCATATATGTCTAATTGTATAGTCATACATTAACCCATATATATCTAATTATATAGACACTCATACATTTATACTTACAGGAATTGTGTGCACCTCTTTCTTCTTAAGAGAAATGTGATGATATTATACATACTGTTCAGCAGGTTGCTTTTTTTCAAACAAAATAGCCTTAAAGTCTTTCCACGTGGGTACGTTAAAAAAATAAAAAACAAAAGCTGTTCTTTACTGGTTATGTGATGACCCATTGTATGGCTGTTACATAATTTGTTCTCTGGAGGAACATTAAGCTTGTTTCCATTTTCTTCATAATTACACCCAGCACTCCAGTGAGCATCCATGTGCACATATCTTTGTGCTTAAGCAGGAGTGAGAATATCTGTAGGATAAATGTCTAGCAATAGAATTGCCAGCACATTTTGATAGGTACTGCCATATTATCCTACAATAAAGTTGTACTGATTTGTACTTTTACGAACAATAACTCTCTGAATAATTGTTTATTTCCTCCTTCCTTAACATCTGCTCCCCATCTCGACCACACTTGGACCGTAAACTCCTTGAAAGCAGAGACCTTGTACGTCTTGTTCACTGTTAGTCCTAGTCCAGTGCCTGGCATGCATAACTTCTTTGAATGAATGAAGAATGTTGATTTCTCTATACCTTTGCCAATACCTTTTAACCCTTGGTAATTAGTGGGAAAAATACAAGGTATTCTTGTTTTAATTTTCATTTCCTCAATGATGTTGAATATTTTTTTAGTATTGTATTTGGTTATTTCTGTTCTTTTTGCATTTCATGTGATTTGCCCATTTTTCAAATTGGATTTTCATCCTTTTCTTATTTATTTGTAAGGGCTTTTTGCATGTTTGAGATAATGTGTTAGAAATATTTTCCCATGTTTTCATTTATTTCATTCATTTGTTCTTTCTTGTTATTGTTCTTTCTTTTATGTAATAAAAGTTTTTATCAATTTTTATGTGACCAGGTTTACTAGATTTTACCTTAATTCTTTTTGTGTTTCATGTCTCATTTAGGAAAGGCCTTCTTTAGTTTAAGATTTTAATAATATTCACCTGTTTAAAAAAATTTTTCCTAGTCTTTGACACTTCGGCATTTATTTTGGTATGTAAGGAATGAGTTAGGAATCCAACTTTATTACTTCCCAAATGGCCATCACACTGGCCTACAATAACTTACTGAATATGGAGCCTTCATGTAGTAGAACACTACACAGGCATAAAAAGCATGAAGTAGATTCTTATGTGTATCTATGAAAGATATCCAGCATGTGTTGTTAAATTAAAAAAGTATCTTTCCCCCTGTTGGTAACACCAGTTTGGATGATACTGTTAATTATCTTTTCTTAGAAACTGGATGGCAGATCAAAAGCCAGGAATTTTGGAGTTGGATACACCCAGGTGCTAGTTCTGGCTCTCTGTTCTTTCCCAAGTTACTGAATCTGCCAACCTGTGCTTCTGTAACAGATGTAACACCCACTTCAGGTGTGGTCCTGAGAATTAAGTGAGATATTTTTTATTTTTGTTTGTTTGTTTTTGCCATGCAAGGACACTTTATTTTGGCTACATAAAATTTAGAAATGTTTAACCAGCACAGAATTTTATAAACCACATAACAAAGGTTAAAAAGAAAAACTAAGGAATGAATGCTTTCCCAAATCTCAGCTCCTCATAATTAATCAATGAAGTAATAAACTAATAAATACTAATAAATTAGCTGGAGATGTGGTTGTCATTGATTGGGTTTTTTGTTTTTTTGTTGTTTTTAAAACCAGTCAACATTTATTGAAATAAATATGAAGTTATTTGCACAGATTGTTTATCTCGGCTCATAGCATATAGAAATGATTTTTAATATTTCAGAAGTCTCCTCCTGGTCATGTCAAACTTTAATTTTGTTTTAATGGTGGACCAACTAATTTAAATTAATCAATTAATTAAGTTAAAATATAATACTTATACAGTCTAATTCCAGAGGGTCCAATGAACTGGGAATGATGTAGTCTTAAGAATTATGTTAACACCATCTATATTCTGCAAACACTGTATTAGAAATTATTATTATTAAAACTTCAATAAGAACAAATGCAGCATCAATTAAGTAACACGTTAAATGAAATAGGCCTCAATCAGGATTAATTTAAAGAGAGAAGACACCTCAGATGTCCTGCTGTGCTTGTACATGTTTAGAGGTTGGCTGCTGTAATCTGAGTAAAGTCTGCCCATCGCTCTGTGTCCCTGCCCTCACAGCTCACCCCTCCTGTTCCCATCCAGACCTGATGATGCAGGGGATATCCTGTTTTAAGTGTAGTTTTTATTATTTTTCAGGTATGGTGAGGTCAACAGATAAGGAGATGATTACCATTGAAAAGATAATTTGTTACTCTCAGTTCTCAAGAGGAGGGACCGAGCCACGCTGTGCATTGCTACACCAGGGTCAGGAGGCAGAGGGATTGAGGCGAAAACATGGGCAAGAGCTTTCCAGGGGAAGGAATGGGCAAGGCAGAGTAAGCAGGTTTAGGATTGGCTCTGGGGCATAGGGGCTGTCCCTAATCTCGTACCTGGCTCTGGAGAGATTCAGATGGGAATAGTGGCCTGGAGAGTGAGAGCCCCTAAAAGCCGGATGGGGAGGCGGTTGGGGATTGGTTGGTTTGCATGTGAAAGGCACATGCAAAGGCTAGTCATTTACTGTCTCTAAGAATTGGCTAGTCTTGGTGGGGCAGCCTCCCCAGGGTAGGCCCTAGATGTCAGAGCATCAGAAACACATGGTTAATTTAATCCTTGACCTTCTTGGGCACTGCCCTGGGCTGCAAGTGGAACAGCAGGAACAAAGTGGCCACTTAGAAAAAGCTGAATTTCAATATCTAGATCTTAGATTACTGAGCTTTCTTTCCGTCTGTACAACCACCAACAAACTTTCTTGAGCTGCTTCTCGTGAGAGCTGAGCCACCTTTGATTGATCCGCCTTTGACCTCTCCAGGTCTTCACCATCTTCCTGGAGGAGTCCAAGTTTTGATGTTTAAGCCTGATGTTTTCATACACTCTGAGAGGCTTCTCGCTGTTTCTAAGCAGTGCATTCCCTCCTCCATTGGTTTTCTGCAAGTTGTGTTTTGTGATCTTGATGTAATTCAGGCATCATCGAGTTTCAGGTGGAATTTTGACCCTCACTCTCTGCCTGTGCATTTTCACACTGTTGAGGTGCCTGCTCTGGTGGGAGACTGTTGGTCTGAACTGCAAGTGCTTCTTGCATTTGATTTTCTTCACATAACTTTTTAAATACTCTGTTTTTCTCTCAAGAATTTTTTTTCTTTTTTTTTTTGTGAGGAAGATTAGCCCTGAGCTAATACTCTTGCCAATCCTCCTCTTTTTGCTGAGGAAGATTGGCCCCGGGCTAACATCCATGCCCACCTGCCTCTACTTTATATGGGACGCCGCCACAGCATGGCTGACAAGCGGTGCGTCGGTCTGCGCCCGGGATCTGAACCTGTGAACCCCGGGCCACCGAAGTGGAGCACAGGAACTTAACTGGTACGCCCCCAGGCTGGCCCTATCTTTCAAGAATTTTTAAGGAAACATTTAATTTAACAGCGTCGTTGAGTTTCTTCATAGTGACCTCTGACTGATCATCTTGGTCTCCGTTTTCTGACTCACTTTTTCACTGATGCCAAGTTGCCATCATTCACATAATCTCTAAAGAGAGCAGGTGAGTTTATCCACTTCAGAGATTTTAACCCGTTCCGTTTATCACTGCCCTCCTCTTCCCTTTGTGTGTTGAAGTCTTCAAGCACTTTTTCCTGTTCTTTCAGCTCCTCCACTCTTTCCTTCGCTTCAGAATCTTCTTGGGCAAGCAGCTGTCGGCTTCCCTGAAGCTGACCGTTTTCATCAGAACCGTTCGCTATTTCCGTCCGATGTTGTTCTGCATTCTTCTGAGGTGTCTCTAAGGTGTTTTTGGCCTCGTCACTTGGGACTGGAAGGATCTTGATGCCTCTGTGAGGGACCATATCTGTCCTGATGAGCCACTGTTACTCCACAAAATGAAATTTTAGGGGACGCACTTTTCTGTTCTCAGTCAAGGAGGTCTGCCGTAGCCCTCAGTGGGAAGGTGGGCCTGTTAGCACCTTAACTAAGTGCTGCCAAGCACAGAGTTGTCACGTCAGAGGACTGGCCCCCACTGCAGGGGACTCGAGTGCTTTGAAGGCTTCTGTAATGCATTTCATCTGCTCACGAATTGTATATATTCTTCAACTTAGGCAGAAAATCTTTTGGCTAGCTCATTTCCCCCAAAATTTCTTGGCTTTTTACTGTAAAAACAAAGCAGCACATACTGATATTTCCAGGGGAGACTCAAACAGGCTCGATTCTTGTGCCCATAATTCAGACAGCCTCATCAGAGACTGCGCGGCTGCCGCAGGACTAGCAGCAGGGACGTTTGTGTGGCCGTCAGCAGGCCCTCCCTCCCTCCAAAGGGCACTGTGGATCAGCCCCTGGCTGGTGGCTTGTGGGCTAGACCTGCCTGCTGGAACCTGTGGGTGTCCTGCCCTTAAGCCAGTCAAGTGCCTGGCAACCAGGACAGACCAGCAGTGGGGCTGACGGACAGGATACCAGGTTTAATAAACTTTGCTGTAGTCACTGCACAAGTAGAAAGGGTTATAATTTATATGGTACATTGTGGGAAGATAATCATATTTAAGTGCCAGACACGTCAGTGGGTCTCAGTAAATGTTATTTCCCTTCTGCCTATAAGTTGGGCTGTTTTTCCTGGGTGTTGGGAGGGGAGCGGAACAGGAAGGAAGGTCAGGGTAGGAAGACCAGCTTTACCCTTTATAAATGGGCCCCTGAGTCAGGTTTCAGGGCCTACTGAAATGTAGTTAGAATTAACTACTTAGAAGAGTGTGTACAGATTCTCTGCTCTGAAAGAGGAAGGTACTTATGTTTGTTTTACTTTAAAGGAGCCACTCTACATAAGTAGCTACCATGATTACAAGATTACATGATTACAGGCGGCAACCCCTTCACTTCATAAGAGAAGGAAAGAAGCCCAAGTAAAGATGGGATATTTGGGCCATACAACCTGCCAGGGGCAGGGCCAGGTGTGAGCCCAGGGCTCTCAGCTCCCAGGCCCTGCGGTGGACAGCTTTGGAGTCTGTAGAGACCACAGGGAGAAGGACAAATGCTTCTTTGTGTTAATTAGGAACTGGTGTTCCTACCTCATTTTTCTCAGGACTCTGTGTCCCTCTGACAGGTCCCAGGGGATAGTCTTCCTTGAGGAGCTATCCAGCAAAGACATCCATTGCTTGGGTAGGTTGGTGTTGTCTTGGTTGGAGGCCAGAGATGAACAGCCGATCTCCCTTCCGACCTTCTACTTTGCCTGTCACCTTGTCTTACACAGGAATGTCCTTTGGGTAGCTTGAGGGGCATTCTATCTAACCCCCTTTTGTTGATGGGGAAACTGAGGTCTAGAGGGTAGAATCAACTTGTCAGCATGTGTAGTGGGTTCCTAACCGTCTCTTGGAGTGTAATCCTGTCTTCTTTCCAGAGTGACTCTAGGGCACTTTTGGTCCTTGGACCACCAGGATCAGAGTCCCTGCTGTGTTAGAACTGGGAGGGGCAGGAATGTGTTTCCACTCAGCACCCCAGTGATTGATCCTTAGGTGTACTAGGGTTTGTTCACCACCACATTGAGGGTACTGCTGGTTTCCATCTCTTCCTTTCCAGAAAGAGAGGACTGGACCTTGCAAAGCTTTGTGCTCCAGGTACCAGCCAGGTACTCTGTGCTCAAGCAGACTTAGGAGGTTTTGATCTTCCTGTGCCACTCTCCAACCAGTGTTCAGGCCCTGGAAGCTTCCATCTGGGTGGTTAGAGGACCCTGTGAGTCTTGAATGGGAAGGAGAGACCACACATGCTCTGGAATTCACAGAAGTGGACAAGAAAAGATTCCTAAAGGATTAGGCCTGGAGGGGGCCTAAGATATCATCTCTGATACCTTGCATCACCTGAAAGCTTATTAGAAATGCAGAGTCTTGGGTCTGCTGCAGGACAACTGAATCAGAACCTCCATTTTAACAAGTTACCGGGTGATTTATGAATGTATTAAGGTTTAAGAAGCACTGATCTAGCCTATCTACCCCAACCCCACTCCCCTGTATCATAGGTGGGTAAACTGAGGCCCAGAGAGGCTGTGTGACTTGCGCCGTGTCACAGAGTAGTACTTTAATCTTGTCTCTCTTTTTAAACAGTTTCATTGGGATACAATTCACATACCATACAATCCACCCATTTAAAGTGTACAATTCATATTTTTTAGTATGCTCAACTAAATATATTAAACCATCCCCACAACTGATTGTAGACCATTTTTGTCCCTCCTAAAAGAAGCTGCACCCATTAGTGGCCAATCCCCATTCTCTCCTTCTCTCCCCACACCCCCCGCCCTCAGCCCTAGACAACCACTAATCTACTTTGTCTCTATAAATTTGCCTATTCTGGACATTTCATATAATTGCTATCATACAAAGGGAAGTCTTTTGTGACTGACTTCTTTTTAAAGGGCCATCCATGTTGTAGCATGTATCAGAACTTCATTCCTTTCCACTGCTGAATAGTACTCCATTATATGGATGTACCTCATTTTATTTATTCATTCTTTAGTTGACGGACATTTGCATGGTTTCTGCTTTGTGGCTATTGTGAATGTGTTGCTGTGAACATTCATGCACAAGTTTTTGTGTGGACCTACATTTTCATTTCTCTTGTGTGTATTCCTAAGCAGTGGAATTTCTGGGTCATGTGGTAACTCTATGTTTAACTTTTTGAGGAACTGCTATACTGTTTTCCAAAGCAGCTGCACTATTTTATGTTGCTACCAGCAATATAGAAGGGTTCCAGTTTGTCCACATCCAGCACTTGTTATTGTCTGTCTTTTTGATGGAGTAAGGATGGGGTGATAGAGGCCTCCTCTGGTGGCCACTATTGGCCATTTGCTGGCAGCACACAGGACAGGTGACCTCAAGGCAGGGTTACAGCTGGGCCTCAGGAGCAAACTGAAGCCAGAGGCTCAAACACCATGAGGATTCTCTGACTTGGTTCTCTGTTCCACTCTGGGGTCTGCCTGATGCTCTCTCTGCCCACCAGCTTCCTTGCGTTGATGGCCAGAGGGCAGACAGGAAGGCCACCAAAAGCTCCTGAGAACACAGGTCCTCAGCCCAGCCACCCAGAGGAGTTGGTGCTCTCATTCCCTGCCTCTTGATTTCGCACTTCCAGGGAGGGAACCGTTGGCCTTGCTGTCACATGCTCACCTGGACCCGATGTGTCCCGAGAGCTGGGCCCTGTATAAGCGTGGGTGCTCCCACCTTCTCCCTTTCTCCACTCTGTAAGCAGAAGCTGAGGGTGGCGCAGTTCCCTGAGATGGTCCATAGATGCCTGCTCTTCTGGAAGGTCTGGGGGTGAGGAGAAAGAAGAGATTTTGGTTGCCTGGGGGCTGCATGGACAAGCCCTGTTTGCCCCAACAGTGACTGCTCCAGAAAGTCCTTCATCTTGTCAGAGGCCGAGGCAGAGGACAGGACTGCCCAGGCCAGACAGTGGTGGTTGGAATATGAGCGACCAGGATGCCTGGTTCCCACCTCCGAGATCTTAGGGCTCAGGGCATGTGAACACCCTCAGCCCGGACACGCTTCCTGCCGGGCAGGGCTTGGAGGGAGGTGCCCGAGTGAGTCATGTTCTGACCTTATCCTAGAGGTATGGTTTTCTACTCTTTACTGTCGTTTGTCCTACTAACTTCCCTGTTTCTACCCCTACCACCTGGGCTGGAGGGTACCTGTTTCTCCACATCCTTGCCTGGGCTCTACATTGTCAATATTTTGAATCTTTTCTAAAGTGCACACAGAAAGTAAGCACCTCATTTTATTTGTATTTACTTAATTTCTGATAACTGTAATGAGTGGAATTGAGCATCTTCTCGTATTTGTTTATAAGCCGTTGTATTTCTTTTACTAAAAACTGAGTTTATATCCATAGCCCATTTTTCTGTTGCCCTTTTGCTTACTGATCTGCAGGAGCCATTGTATTAGTTGTATTAGTATTGCTTTGTATTAGTTTTGCTTACTCTTCTGCAAGAACCATATGCAGCTGCCATTTTGTAAATCAAAATGGGGTGATGATCTGCAGTTTCCTATTCCTCATTTTACTAGTTTAAGCGTTCAGTTCAGCAGTGTGGCTGTGTACAAGTTCAACTTGCAAAAATTAGTGAATTTCCAATGAACCAGCAATAACCAAGGATCAAATAAAATAGGAAAAAGAGATACCATTTTCAGTACTGAGAGCAAATCAATTTTTAAAAATTCTTATCAAGGGTTCATGGGCCTAGAGGCCCCTGTCTGGGGATCAGCCAGCAGTGCTTATGAGCATGCAGGTTCCTGGGTCCCACCCAGGTCTACTGTCCACACTTCTGGGTGGGGCTTGGGAATCCAGGGCTTTTTGCAGTATGAGAAGAGAATAGACTTTCAGACTTTTAGAAAAGTGTCAAAAATAGTGCCGAGAGTTCCTGGATATCTGTTACCCAGCTTCCCGTAATGTTGACATCTTACATCACCGTGGTACAGTTGTTGAAGCCAGGCAATTACATTGGTGTGATTCTATTCACTCTACTACGGTCTTCATTTGAATTTTACCAGTTCCTCCACAACTGTCTCTTTTCTGTTTCAGGTTCCAATCCAGGATCCCACATGGCATTTCATTGTCGTGTCTCTTTAGTCTCCTCCAATCTGTGGCTGTCCCTCAGTCTTTCCTTTTCTTCCATGACCTTTGGACTTAAAGAGTGCTTACTGGTTAGTTAGTTTGTAGAATGCCCCTCAATTTGGGTTTGTCTGATGTTTTTTACGATGATATTGAGGTCCTTGCATTTTTGGCAAGAATGCCACAGAAGTGACATTGTGCCCTTGCCAGTGCATCATGTTGGGGATGGTGGTGCTGATTTGTCTTATTGCTGGTGGTGTAAACCCTGCTGATCTAGTAGTGTCTGCCAGTTCTCTCTGATGTCCAGTTACTACCTTCTTCTCTGTAGTTAATAAATATCTTGGGGTGGGGGCAAAATTTGGAGACTATGCTGATATCTTAATTATCCTCAAACTTTCGCCCACGAATTATAGCACCATCTGTGGATCTTGTCTGCGGTGTTTGCCGAATGGTTATTTTCTATTTTTCCCTCTTCTTTCTACCTTTAGTAATTGGAATGCTACTGTAAGCAAGAGCTTCCTTTTCTCTCCCATGTATTTATTTATTATATCAGTATAGACTCATGGACATTTATTTTATTCTGTGGGTTAAAATTCAATACTATTGTTAGCTACTTTGTTGCTCAAATTTTCTAGCTGTGACCATTAGGAGCTCCTTCAGATTGGCTCCCGTGTCACTTTGACATGCTTCTATCCTACTTTTGAGCATTTTCTCACTTTTGGCACTACAGGATGCTTAATACAAGATGCACATCTCCTGTTTTCCCTGCCCCAGTGCTGGAAACAGCCCCTTCTCTAAAACCTCTCCAGGACACGGTTTACTCTTCTATTTTTGTACACACACACACACACGCACACACACTTACCATCTTCCAAGTGTTTATTGAGGATCCACTGTGTGCCAGGCGTGGTGCCTGGTCCATGATATTCAAAAGTGGCTACCAGGAGGTTAGGGGCCCCACCCAAGGTCACACCAGTGATAGGCCACCAGGATGGGGACTCAAGTCTGTTGATGGAAAAGCCTTTTCTGTGAAGCAGGCCCCATATCTGAGCACTCTCTGTCGACACACTTGCATGATACCACACATATGCAAGAGACGAGACAAACTACACATGCTGGACACAACGTGTGCGGGATTATGCTTTCTCCCATTATTATGCTTGTCTGTCATTACTACAGGACTGTTGGCGTCCAGCCCTCCTTTCTCTGGGGTAATGATGGCCTCCATTATGTTTTATATGGCATTAATTACCTAAACCAGTCACTGTTGGAAAGTAAACAACCTGTAAATCTTGGCTGGCCCAGGCAATTGCCTCCTGTTCTTGGGAACACCGTGATCTGGGCAGGAGGCCCTGCGCTGGGTTCCGCTCGCTCTCAGAGCCACTCTGCAGAGGCCCCCTGTGGGCCCGGCCCAGGGGAGGGAAGCAGGGGTGGGCCTGCTCTGGGCAATGCCCTGGCGGTAGCAGTGGTATCCCCTAGTGTCCTCCCCCAGACAGTCGGATGGAGTCATCCCAAGGCATGTCCCAGCTTGACTGCCTCCTGGCTGTGTGACCTTAGACGGCCTTGGGCAGCTGGGTCACTCAGCATACGGAGCTGTGAGGGCTGGAGGAGAGTTCACGTGTGTGCACTGAGTACAGTGGCCAGTGCCTGGGTGGGGCTCAGTACATGAGAGCGCATTTAACACCTGTTGTTTAGAAGCGGTACTCGTGACTGGCACTTGTTGAGTACTTATTACATGCCAGACTGGAAGTACATTGTCTCATTTAGTCCTCACACCCGTTCTGCAGAGAACATTTTGCAGATGAAGAGAATGAGATACAGAGAGGTTGAAGAACGTGCCAGGGCCTGGGAGGGTCTGATTCAACCCGAGTGTGTCTGACCTGACCCCAGCTCCCCTCCCCTGGGCCAGGCCACAGGCTGCCGAGGCTTTGCCACTAACTTGCAGTGTCACCGTGGGCACATCAGTAGCTCTCTGGGACTCAGTATTGTCACTTCTAAAATGGGCGCAGTCATATTGTGGGTTTTCAGGTGGTCTCCCAGAGAGACGTTGGTTGGAAGGACCTCTGTGTGTCTGACCTCGTCTGCATGTGTTTGGTGTTCTGTTTATTGGATAAAGACTGTTTTTTCCAAATGCCCTCCTTTCTGATTGGCTTTTGGGTACCAGCCTGACACTGGAAGAAAAAAATGCCAGTCATTGTCACCATGGACATGCGTTACACACTTGGAGCAGCATGAGGCACTCCCCCATCTTTTCTTTGTTTTGTATTTTTTTCAAATTCACATATAATATATTCCTAGTTTAAAAAAAGTTGATGCTGAAGATGCATATAATTTAAGAGGGAAGGGCCCTTCTTTATTCACTGTTAGATGCATATATTAGACTCACAAATATAGGAATATGTGTATAATATTTTAAAATGAAAGTACAGTCATCTTGTGTACATATTATTCAGCAGCTTGGTTTTGTTTTTTCCCATACATATGTATATGTATATGTGTATCCATATCTATATGTATGTGTATGTGTATATAGATAGATGGATAGATATAGATGGTGGATGGTTTTTCCTGTCTACTGTAGATCTAGGTCTGCCTAATTTTTTTTAAATCTAATTCTAAAGTTATTTTTAAACTTTTAATTCAAAGTAATTTTAAATTTCAAACTATGGAAAAATTGGAAGGTTATTACAATAAACTTCTGTGCACCCTGCACCAGATTTACCAGTTTTTAATGTTCTGTCACATTTGCTTTATCTTTGTATTCTATATATATTTCCCTCCTTGAATCATTTGAGGGTTAGTTGTAGACATTGTCCTCCTTTATTCCTAAATACTTTAGCATGTATTTCCTAAGAACAAGGATGTTCTTTTACATGATTGCAATTCCGTGATCAATTCAGGAAATTAATATCGATAGAATACCGTTACCTATCACACAGCCAATTGTTCCAATACTATCCTTTTTAGCGCTTTTTCACCCTGATTCAAGATCCAGTCCAGAACGAGGCATTGTATTTAGTTGTCCCTCTCTTTACTCTCCTTTAGCCTTTCCTTGTCTTTCATGACGCTGACATTTTTGAAGAGTCTGGGCCCGGTGTCTGTAGGCTGTTTCTCAGTTTGGGTTTGCCTGTTTCCTTATGATTCGATTCAGGTTGTTGGGCAGGAATAGTGACACTGTCCTTCTCGGTGCTCCACATCAGGAGGCATATGAAGCTAACTTGATTGCCCGGTTAAGGTGTAGGCCTCACTCTCTGAAATGGCTGCATATTATTACACAGTGTGGTAGTAACACAGTTGTTGACCATTTAGTTTATTTTCAGTTTTCAGCTATAATAGTACTACTGCATTGAATAAACTCGTGTAAATATTTTTAATCACGTGTGCTGGCAGTTCTGTAGACTAGAGTTTGGTGATGAGGTAGTTGAGTCATAGACTGTGCCCATTTTCAATATTGATGGGTATTGTCAAAATGCCCAATAGGCTGTGACGTAATATCTCCCACCTCCAGCATGTGTGAGGGCCCATTTCCCCACATTTTGTCCTTGTGGGATGTTAACAGTCTGTTAAATTTTTGCCAACCTGATACATGAAACTGGCATTGCATTATTTTCATTTGGCATTTCTTTGACCATTATTAATGAGGGTGAACATCTTGTCATGCTCTTCTTGGCTTGGCTGACTAGTTCCAGCTCTGTTATTTGCTTTAGGAAACTTAGTATCAAATTCTGCCACCATTAATTAAAAACCTATCATACGTCAGTACTGCACAAGGGACTGGTGTGTGTGTGTGTGTGTGTGTATGCGTGTGTGCAAGTCTGGTTCAGGTAAAGTGGCAGCTGGCCTGTCCTCAGAGAGCTTCCAGTCTAGTTGGGGAGCTATGACTTAGCCATCATGCCAGAAAGCCAAGGGGCAAAGTTGCAAAGTACTGAAAGAAGTTGGAAGGAAGGAATAGGTCAGCAGGAAGAGTGAAGATTATATAAAAATTCAAATTTCAGTGTCCGTAAATAAAGTTTTATTGTAACATAGCCATGCCCATTTCTTCATGTGTTGTCTGTGGCTGCTTCCTTGTTACAGTGGCAGAGTCGGGTAGTTGTGACAGGGATCTTATGGCCCACGGAGCCAAAAATAACTACTGTCTGGCCCTTTATGGAGAAAGTTGGCTGATGCCTGGGCTAGCAAATGTTAGATGTTGTGGGTTACATGAATGAAGAGGGAGGGAGCAAAGGTTTGTTGAGCACCCGCCTGGGCCAGGCACAGTGCAGAGAGCCACACGTGTGTATTTTATTTCGTCTTCTTTGGAAAAGTTGTTTTCTCTTCTATCTCCTGTGCTCCTTGCCCTCCTTCCCCAATTACTCCCTGTGTGGGGTGGAGGCAAGGAAGTGCCAAGGGATGGAGGCCGGGCACAGTCCTAAGGTTGGGGTAGAGGGAAGCTTCCACACCCTTTGGAGTGGCTTCAGGGCCCTTTGGGCAGCGTCCAAGCCGTTCTTCCGGGGGTGTTCCGGGTGGTGGCCTGGCCAGGGCTCCCCGCTGAGCCTCAGCCCGCTGAGGTACCCCCACCCCTCCCTGCAAGCTAAAGCTGGAGCACTAAAGTGGGAGGGCCTCCCCAGGGCTCAGCTGGCCACTGTGGTGGGGGTGGAGCCTATGACCACCTGCCCTCCAGCTCCTGCCCCTCCTAGTCACCTTGGTCCCTCTGGGCTGGGCTGGTGGTCATCTGCCCAGGGCTAGTTTACATCACCAAGTGCTGACCCTGGGGCTCCTTCCCTGCTAGCCTTTAAAAGGCCTTTAACAGAACCAGAGTAGAGGGTGGGGCCTGGTGGGTGGAAGGAATTGCCTTGAAGGCTCCGGCAAGGCTGTGGAAAGGCCACCAGGAAAGGCCACCACCACCTGGTAGGGCCCCAGTGCCCTGTCCGGTTCTCGGCTACCTCTTTCCGATGCTCTCACTGCTTGGGAGGTTTTGAGGCCCAGTCAAAGATCTCTCCTGTGTGCCACTCTCGGCTGGGTGCGCCTTCAATCCTCCCACAACCCTCTGCGTACCAACTAAGTGCCAGTATGGTCCACATTTTGGAGATGTGGAAACTGAGGCTGGCACGTGGAACCTTTCGCCCGTTAGTAAGTGGTGAGCCCCGATATGAGCCCAGGCTCCAAACCTGGGTGCTGACCAGGTTCCCCAGGTAGTTTTAGGGGTACCTAGAAGAACATTGGTAGCTGCATATCTGTATGATTTTTACAATTACTACTTGTTATTTATAATATGTGATTTTCTATATGCAGTCGTGATATACACTTTACAAAATGAAGTTTAAAAAGTGAGTTGATTGAATAAAATGGGCTCATCACATTGCAGGCGGTTTTCAATTTCAGTGGCAAAATTGTGGGGTGGTGTGTGATATGTGGGGTGAATGCTATCCCTGCTAGCGTCTTTGAACGCCCTGCACCCAGCGTGTCACTGGCACAGAGGGGGTGGCGTGGGGGTGTACAGTGACTGCTGAGCAGTGGAGCCCAAGGGACCCTCCTTCTAAGGTGGGGCTGGAGAGTCAGAAACACGCGGCCGTGAGGCAATGCAGAATAACTGACTCCGAGTGCTCTTCCTCCACTCAGTTGTTCTGTGCGTGTGTGACAGAAATATTTTCGCTTCAGGTCGACTGAATCCTACAGAGGATAAAACAACAAATTCACGTGCCTCACAGTTTCTTCAATCTTGCCAAATTTGCTTCTGATTTTACCTCTTTCTATTCCTATTGTCTTTCCTCCCTCCCCAGAAGCAAAACCACTGTTGTGAAACTGGGGTTGGTTTGAAGTGTTGGTGTCGGTTTGAATCCCCACGCACATTTTTACATTTTATATTTTCAATCTTTACTTCTTGCAAATGTAGCCATAAAAATGAGCAGTACTGTTTTGTCTTTAAACTTTGTCTGAGTGGTTTCATATATATCACCATGTACCTTTTTTGTTTAATATTTTGTTTCTGAGATTTCTCCAGGTTTATATGTGTCTCTAGAGTGCTCATTTTAAGTGCTGCGTGCTATTCCATTCTAAGTCAAATAATAGAATTAACGTATCTCTTTTCCTGTTGCTGGATATGTAGGTTGTTGACAGTTTCTCCCCGTCATGAGCAGTGCCACCGTGAGAAATTTCTGTCCATCTCCCAGTGCACATCAAGTGCTTCTAGAGGATATGCCTCTAGAATTGGATTTGCTTGACAGAAGGGCTTGTGTGTCCTTAGCCTAACTCTTTTTTGCCAAACTCTTCTTCAGAATGGTTATTTCAGAATAATACTTCCATCAGCAATGCCTGAGAGTGCCCATTCTTTACATTCTCATCAACACTTGATATTGTCACACTGTAATTTTTGCCCCTCTGATGGCTGTAAGATGGTATCCTATTGTATTTTGCATTATCCTGCATACTTGTAGAGACCAGCATCTTTTCCTATGTTCGTTGACCATTTTCTGTTTCCATAGGGTGACCAGTTTGCCAGGTCAGTCTCCACTTACAGAGACTGTGTAATTTTTAATAGCACCCCTGGCATTTTCAAAAGTGTCTCAATATGTAAATTTTAACAAAGTTTTCCTATATGATATAAAGGACATAAGTTTTTCCTTGTGTGTTTGTTTCTGGTTTAAGAAATCCTTTCCTACTCCACAGTCATAAAATCTTGTATTTTCTTTAGAAATGTTAAGGTTTTGCTTTTATTTTATGGCTTTCATTCACCTAGAATTAATTTATTATAAATGGTGGGAGGTAGGGATTTACTTTTTCATGTAGATAACCGGTCATCCCTCACTCTTGAAAAGTCTGTCTTTTTTCTCACTGTTGCAAATCAAGTTTCCAAGTATCTGCTTCTGGGCTGTTGGTTCTTTTCCATTGGTCTATTTGTCCCCATGCCAAAAATGACATGGTTTTAGTTACTGTAACCTTATAATATGTCCAGAGTATTTTAAATGGGATAGGAACACATGTGTTTCAGGAGACTAGTTTATCATGAGGAAACAAATATCAAACCTTCTGCCACAGTGTGGTTGCATATCCTTCAGATTTCCAAGTCCATCTCGGTTCAGAGAACTGAGATCATGGAGCGTTAGGGATTAGGAAAGGAAGGGTTTAGGTGTGTAGAAGAGTGTCATGAAATAAGGTGAATATCAAGAAATTCAGGAGAAATGTAATAGATGGGCTCCTTGAATGTTAGAACCAGAAAGGACCTTTGAAGCTGCTTGACACTGTGCAGAGGAGTTTGGCGAAGTGATCAGTCTTTGGAGTCAGAGACCTGGGTTCGATCTTGAGTAAGATGCTTAACCTCTGGATCTTAACTTCCTCGTCTATAAAATGGGGGCAATAATGGGTTCCTCTCATGGATTGTTGAAAGGACTAAATGAAATAATGCACATAAGGGGATTAGCAATGTCCCAACACATAGCTGAATGACGGCCAAATGATAGTTACTTATTACCCTATTTCCTTGATTCTAAGACCAGCTTTTTTTTCTTTTTACACATTTCACAATTCTGAAATTAGAACAGCCTTTACTATCATTTTCTGTAGTGATTTGTTTTTCCTCCCAAATCATTGTTTAGAATGTAGAAAACAGAATTTTACAGACAAGGAAATGGCGTCAACATGCTTTATCCAAGGTCACCCAGTGGGCTGAATTGGTCATTCTAGGAATCACCTTTGTTGCTCGTCTTAATGGGAAGACAGAAAGAAAAAACCATTTTAACTTGGGATGGGGATGGTCGGGGTGCTGTATATGCCATAAGATGCCGTAGGCATACTTTAATCAGTGTACAAAATGGAATTGGATGCCTTCCAGCCAGGAGAAGTTGAGAGAGAATTATGTAGAACTACAGATGTCCTCTCCCCAGCAAATGACACCCACTGGGTAGGAAGTGGCAGAGAATGTGGTAGGTGCTGGAAACAGATTTAGTTTCTGCTCCTGGCTCTGCCACTTACTAGCTGTTTGAGCTTGCCCAAGTCAGGTAACCTCTTGGAGCCTCTGCTCCGTTCTTTCATTGGGGCTCATAACCCTAAACTGCCCCATTGACTTGTTCTGAGATTCAGGTGAGTTAATAGCTGAGCGGACGCCACTGGGTAAGCACCCAGTGAACAAGAGCTGCTCGGTTATTGTTCCTGGAGGCACGCCTCTCCCCTCCCACCTCCTTGCTGCAGTTTTGCTAGGGATTACTTTCTTACTTATTCTTACCCTCGGCTATAGAAATCCTGCCCACTCTTCAAAGTCCATTGCAAATGTTATCTCCTTGTTCAAACCATGTCTCACCCTCCCCCCTCCCATGCTGGCTGAGTAGTGGCTGTCTTTGGATCGCTATTGTCTCTTAGAGGGATTTTTGAACTTCTGCCTTACATTAGTGCTTTTCCTGCGCTGTTTGACATACCCCAGAAGATTGCTAACCTTTTGAGAGCAGAAGTGTGTCTTACTTTTGCAAACCCTGTAGCTCTAGCACAGAATAGCATTGCAAAGAATGTGAAATCATGTTTAAGCATTAGCTGAGTACCTACTGTGTGTCAAAGCAGATACAGTCTGTGCCTTCACAGAGCCCACTGTCCATGGCGCCCGCCATGTCCCGAAATGATGCTGGCCAAGCAGAGGAATGCCCGTGTGCCCCAGGTCAATTCAGCTTTCATGACCTCACTTGTTAGCCAGTGCGTGACCATGGAGGGTGGCCTTCTGGATGGCGTTGTGCTGTGTGAGAGCTGAGCTTGGGGAGGTCAGTCTGGCCCCAGTGCGTTGGCATTGAGGCAAGCATGAGGAGGGAGACTGGACGTCCAAGTCCTGAGTGAGGGAGGTGCGATGTGGATGGGAGGGGCTCTAGAGTGTGTGTGTGGGGGAGGAAGGGATGAGGAAGGGAGATTCCAGATTCAGCGGGGAAGCACAGGGGTCAGGTGTCTGTTGTAGGTGGAGGAGGCCGTGATCCTGCCCACCTAATAGCTCTGATCTCCAAGTTGCTGCCCCTTGTGTTCAGGCTCAGAAAGTGGTCTATGTGGGGCAGGAGGTGCCTCAGTTGGGCATGAGCTGAGGTTGCCCTTCGGAGCCTGGGGTCAGTGTTAATTGGGCCCTGGGGCGACTGTAAACCAACGGTAATGACCATTAGGGTGTTGGACCTCAGGCCAGAGCTGGCTACATTCTTCCTCGGGAGAGGCGAGGACGCTGGAAAAACCAGTTAGGGCGTGTGAGGCTCCATTTTATGTTGCTGTCAGGGGAGTGTTGGCTCAGGAGCCCGGAAATGTATGTTAAAAATCTGGCTTTTTCAGAAAGTTAGAAGTGTTGACGAGGTCAGCAAGACTGTTCTATGAGTTGCGTCTTCTGAACTGGCAAGTTGGCAGGACAAGAGTTTGGGGTTTGTGCCTCTTCGCCCTGATGGGAAGGGCGCCCAGCACATTGTTCTGAGCAGTGCTGGGGCTTGGTGTGTTCACTGAGTGTTCACTGGTCCTGTGTGATAGGCTGGTGAAATCTTCTGAGAAGGGAGGCTCGCCGAGGTGGGTGTTTCTGTGCTCGGCCAGCATCATTTCCAGGCCTAGTGATGAGCTCCGTGACACACGCACTCTGTCCGTTCTGCTCATTTCTGTGTCCCTAGCATTCGCGTGGTGTTTGGCAATAATTGCTGTTCAGCAAATATTTGGAATGAATGATTTAATTTCATATTCTTTGCCCATTCTATTATTCAGTGGAGGAGTATATTAGTTTCCTGTGGCTGCTTTAACAAATTGCCACAAACATGCTGGCTTAAAACAAAACCAGCAGAAGTTGATTCTCTCATAGTTCCAGAGGCTAGAAGGTGCGAATCTGGTGGGCCCATGCTCTTCTGGGGCGTCGGGAAGACTCCCTCCTTTGCCTCTTCAGCTTTTGGTGGCCCCAGGTGCTCCTTGGCTTGTGGCTGCGTCACTCCAGCCTCTGCTCCCATGCCTCCTCTTCTTTCTGTCTGCCTGTGTGTCTCTTATAAGGACACTTGTCATTGGATTTAGGGACCTCCCAGTTAGTCCACAATGATCTCCTTAACTTAATTGCGTCTGCAAAGACTCTTTCTTAATAAAAGGTGACATTCCTGGGTTCTGGAGATTAGGATATGGACATATCCTTTTAGGGGCCATCATTCATCCCATTGCTGGAGGTCTTAGTATTTTTCTAATCATTGCCTTTTTAGCTATTTTAAGACATTAGCCACTGGGTTTGTGCTGTTCCTAGTTTGTTGTTTTGCATTTAAGTTTCAGAGAGAGAGAGATTTTCATAAAGTCAGATTTCCCTTCCCCCGCATTGATTTTAGTTTCAGAAAGTCTTTCCCTATTGTGTGTCTGATAAGTAGTGATTCGTGTTAACATAAAATGTTAAGAAATTGACTTTTTCAGCCATTGGTAACTTGTTTTGTTATTTGCTGTGAGGTGAGGGTCTGCACTTTGAAAAAAATGGCTAATCTCTACATGGGATAAAATTTCATAGACCTGTACACATAAACACATACAAAAAAAGAGAGAGAGAGAGCCTGCAGAACCCAGGAAACCCGAGAAAGCGCGCAGCTGAGTTAATTGTGCTGTGCCACGGCCGGCGTCCTGGTTTTGATCATGTCCCACGGTTCCCTCAGATGCCACCCATGGGGGAAGGTGGGGGACGGATCCTCAGGACCTTTCTAGACAATTTTGTAAGTTCTTGTGAGTCTACCATTATTTAAAAATAAAGAATTTTTTAAATAGCTAATCAGATTAACCGATACCAATTATTAAATCATTTATTCTCTCTTATTTGTAAAACATCCTTTTTTAAGTTGTGATATATGCTAGGGTGTTAGAGTTGTGGTTAACACTTGTTTAATTTGGGAAAAATTGACATCATTTGATGCATGGTTTTCCCATCTGGGAACATGGTGTAGCCTCTTTATTCAAACCATATTTTATCTTCCAATAAAATGTGTAGTTGTCTTCAGGTTATTCACAGATACTTTTAAGTTTTTTGCTGTTATTATGGATGGATCTTTTCTCCGTTTATATTCTTTAACTGGCTTGTGCTGGTTCTGTGTCACCACATAGAATCCCCACACCCTTTCAAATACGTGAAATTCTTTTAACTTGGGAAAATGCTTTTCATTCTGCAATTAGAGACAATGTTTAACAGGCTTTTATTCGTTTCTTTAAACCTACTCTCTGCAAAGGTATGGTCAGCTATTGACTTGAATGTGGATTTAAGCAGCTATGTTCTCCGTCTGAGTGATGGGGGGCATTCTTTATAAAGAAATAGTTATGTTCCACAAATTTAATCTTAACTATATTGAATTCTGTTTCTTTGGAAACTGTAGAGGTGCTGTCTCTTGAGGGGTCACGTGGTGCCTTACCAGCGGTGCCCCAGGCACAACCCGGCTGGGTGGACAAACCCTGGTGTCCAGTCCAGAGAGCGATGAGCTGGCTGTGGGTTTTCTTCTCCACTTTGCTCCTTGGAGCTGTGAGGCCTGGGTGGGCACTGAGGGGGTTGAGAAGACCTCTAGCTGGGTGAGCCCCAAATCTGAAAACACTCAGAAATGGAAAATGTACTGTTAACCCTCCTCCAGGTCAGTCTTATGAAATCCGACTACTGGAGAATCGGAAGCTGGGAGACTTTCAAGATCTGAACACAAAATATGTCAAGGTAAGGCTGTGGGCAGCTCTCCCCGCTAGGGGGTTAGTTGGGATCTGAGCGCCTGGGCTTGCCATGGGGGGTCAGGAGTGGCGGGGAGGTTCAGGGAAAGCTCCAGAGGGAGAGGGGGTTCCTGTTCCCTGGAGTGTGTTGTCTAAGGGAACCAGGACAGGCCGGCAGCGTTGGGAGCCAGAGTGGCTGATGGACGGGCTCTGGGTTGGACAGACTCAGGTTTGAGCCTGGCTCTGCCACTTACTGCACTTGACTGCGCTTCAGCTTTGCTCCTCTGTACAAAAAGATCTATAGATTAGCTGTGCATGTAAAGCACTTAGTTCTGGAGGACAGGGTAGTCCTCATTGTTCTTCCCGTCGTTAGTGTTGTTGGGGTTCTGAGGAGGGATAAGCACGTGGAGCTCGAGAGCTGGGAACAAAGGCTCAGGAAGGCCCTTGAGGGACAGGAGGTTTGCTCTGGCTGGGGGAAGGTCCACGGTGGGTTCTTCTTGGGTCCCTCTTGGTCCCCACACTCAGCTGTCCCCTGCTGGCCTCCCCTCCCCAGAGCATCATCCGTGTGGTTTTCCATGACCGCCGGCTGCAGTACACGGAGCATCAGCAGCTGGAGGGCTGGCGGTGGAGCCGGCCCGGAGATCGGATCCTGGACATCGGTGAGTCTCCTGGGCCAGGAGAGGCCTAAGGTGCTCCAGCCACGTTGGGGTTCTTCCTGGATGCCATCTGGACCCATGCCTATCTGGGGCATTTTAGCGCACTTCTGTCTGTGTGAAACCCCGTGGGAGCTGGCAGTGGTGAACATGCCCTCAGGGAGGTCCCTTTCAGTGGAAAAGAAAGGCCCGTGGAATTCAGGACCTGCTGTCACAGAGTTGCAGGGAACGCTTTGCAGAGGATCCTGCCTTAAAGGGTTTTGATAAGTGATGAAGGGAAGGATGGGCATCGCAGAGATGGGCAACAGAAATGCAACTTGGGGGCTCAGGCACTGGTCCACAGTCTTTTATCTACGACCCTTGGGGCCAGATGGGATTTGGAATTCAGAAATTAGAATGACAACAGGGTGCATAGACCTGTGGCGTTGGGTAATCACAGGCAATCAAGCACAATAATATTTCTGCAGCAAAATAAAATGACTGTTCACACAAAATGGGGTAAAGACTCTAAATAGCTTCATGGCAATTCAAGTCAGGCTTTCTGCCAAATGAGTTATGCAAAGCTTAGTTTTCAGAACTTCTGGCATTTCAAATTGTGGTTAAGGAATTTGGACCTGTAATGAGAGTCCTTCCCTAAATATCTGGGAGTGGCTGACAATTGCGCTTTTGTGTGTGTGTATGTGTGTGCAGATATTCCACTGTCTGTTGGTATCTTGGACCCCAGGGCCAGCCCGACTCAGCTGAACACAGTCGAGTTTTTGTGGGACCCTTCGAAGAGAGCCTCTGCATTCATTCAGGTAAGCGAATGAGGTTGCCCTCTGTGGGGGAAGCCAGAGCTCTGGGGTCCATTTTGTAGCTCCTCAAAACCAGTCCATCTGCGGGGCCCTGATGGGGTCCTGTTCTCTGTTGCAGGGAAGGAGACTGAAGGGGAGAGGGTGGATGAGTGTGACTCAGGGTCACAGAGCCAGTTGGTCACTAGCGTTGGGAAAAGGGCTTGGACTGTTTTAAGAGTCCTGTGTGGGTTTTGCTTATCATTATGTAAGCTTTTTATGAAATAAGTATGTCCCAGCATAAATAATTTGAAGTGAAATTTTTTCCATAGTAGTTTCTATTATTAATTATTTGATTATCAAGCACCTGGTGTGGATCCAACCTTGTGTTAAACACCATGGAAGATCGAGTTGGCTAAAGGCATGGTGGGGGCGCTGTGCTCTGGGCTCAGCACGCGCTCTCCCACTTACTGTGTGTCCCTTTTTGAGCCTCTTCATTTTCCCACCTATCTTACAAATCAGATAATGAATATAAAGCCATTACTGCGGTGCTTGGTCCATAGAAATTGCTCAGTAAAAGCGATTTTTGTTTTTGTTTTCATAATTACAATATTCTTGTATTTTAAAATTATTGTTACTGTATTATTGTTATATTATTACATTAATATATATCATATTGTTACAATATTATTACAGTATTATAACAATAGATATATATTGAGTGCCCTCTATGTGGCAGGTACTTACCAGAAATACAGAAATGGTTGCAGCTTCTAGCCTGGCCTGAGTAACCTGGACACCAGGTTATTAGGGACAAAGCTGTGATCCCCACTCTGCAGTCTGTGGGGTTTGCCAAGGGAGAGGTCTGGGTGAGGAGCAAGGGTGGGGCTATGGGGGTCAGTGGGCCTGGAGCAATGGCAAGACTTAGCTGGCCAGGCAGGCTCTCCGAGAGCAAGGGACAGTGGTGGGAGGGTGTGTCCTTTGTGGATGGGGGTCAGGGAGGCCTGGTGGACAGCATCGGGGAGCAGGGAGGTTGAGGCAGGTCTGCACCTGCCCATGCAGGATTGAAGCCTCCATTTGGAGGGGAGCCCACCCTCAACCCCCGTTTGCTCCCTGCCTCACGTTTCCCTTCCAGGTGCACTGTATCAGCACAGAGTTCACCCCAAGGAAGCACGGGGGCGAGAAGGGCGTGCCTTTTCGAGTGCAGATTGATACATTTAAGCAGAACGAGAATGGGGAGTACACGGAACACTTGCACTCGGCCAGCTGCCAGATCAAGGTGTTCAAGGTAGGACAGCCCGCCACACTCTGTCTGCTGTCACATGTGCCACAGGTCCCGCCTGCGCTCGCCCTGCACTCAACGGTGACGCCAAACTATTGACTTTTGCCATTCTGCCTGGAGGCCTGGCAAGGAGCTCAGGGTCCCTTTAGCTGGGGCTTCTGCCTGGACTCCTGATAAGCATGAGCTGCACACCTGGGGATGTGCATCCTTTCTCACAGGGCACCTCCTCAGCCTTCTTCATTATAGATGTCTGTGCTCAGCTTTGCTTTATAAGAATGATTGATGAGGCCAGCCCGGCATAGTGGTTAAGTTCACACACTGCGCTTTGGAGGCCTGGGGTTCACAGGTTTGGATCCTGGGCGTGGCTCTATGCTCCGCTCATTAAGCCATGCTGTGGTGGCATCCCATATACAAAATAGAGGAAGATTGGCACAGATGTTAGCTCAGGGCTGATCTTCCTCACCAAAAAAAAAAAAAAAAAAAGAATGATTGAATTTGCACATTTTTAGATTTTTGTTTTTGTAATTGGCTACAGATTCTAGAGTTGCCCATTAGATTCTCCTTAAAAATCAAGTCAGGAGACCCCTGCAGGGGTCCTAGCCACAGATGTTCTGATTTAGGGCCTGAGGCCATTTTTCCTTCTGCAGTGGCCTCCTGTTGGAGAAAGAAGCATTTTCGAAGGTACCTCCTCTCTTTTCCTTTCTTGCCTCACCCCTTGCAATCGCCTAGCACTGTTTTTCATCTCATCCATCTGGACTGATTTCCTAAAGGTGCTAGCCAGCGATGCAGCTCAGGGTCCTGTGTGGCCCCTTGGAGATGGCGGTTGCAGCAGAGCCTGCATTATTCTTGGGCAGGCGGGCCCATTGGCCTGGGAGACTCGAGCAGGTCCCTGTGGAGAGGGAGTGGCCCACTTCCCCAGCAGGAATCACCTTGAGTAACCAGCACCAGTGCCTTCCCCGTCCTCCCCTTCTTTCACATTCAGGTGACCTTGGAACTTATTGAAAAAATTCTGTCTGCTGGGGCTAGAGATCCAAGAGTGAGTCGCTTGAGAAAGTGCCTCGTTTGAAAGAAAGCTGGGTCAGGCTTGATCTTCCCGAGCTTGGGAGGAATGTGGAAATAAATACCCACAGGTAGAACCGTACACCTGGTGGCCAAGTGGTGATCTGTCCTGTTTCCCAGCTAGACTGGAAGCCCCTGAAGACAGGGACTGTGCCATTTACCTCTCTAGCATCTTCTGCGGAGCATGGTGTACGGGGAGCACTCGGTAGTGATTTGGGGATCATGCCAGTCATAGCAGCTGGGGGAAAAGCAAAGCACGAGCTGATGGCATCCTCATAAGAGACCACACAGCTGGCTGCCAGGGTCCCTGCAGTGATAGCATCTGGCCGCCTGAGGGCTGTGGGCGAGGGATCCCGAGGCCCTGGCCAGCTCTGTGGTTTGAGACTCCTGGTCAGTTAGTGCTGCTGCCCTGGTGCGGGGGGAGGAAGGGGTGGAGGAGGGAGCATGAGTTTGTCTTTCCCGCCAGAGCGGGGGCACCTTCAGAAGCTCCTGCTTTAGGAAGATGAAGCCTTGAAATCAGCCTCCAAAGGAAGTTGTGTTTCTCCACTATATTTGTTTCCTGTTCCTGCTGTAACAAACTCCTGCAAGTTTAGTGGCTTTAAACTACACACATTTATTATCTTTCAGTGCTGGAGGTCAGAAGTCTGAAATAGGTCTCACTGGGCTAAAGCCAAGGTGTCAGGAGGGCTGAATTCTTTTCTGGAGGCCCTAGGGAGAATCTTTCCTGGCCTTTTCCAGCTTCTAGAGGCCTCCTGTTCCTTGGCTCACGGCCTCTCCCTCTATCTTCAGAGCCAGGGAGAGTAGGCTGAGTCCTTCTCACGCTGCATCACTCTGCCGTCCTCTTCTCCCCACTCTTCCCCTTTTAAGGGCCCTGTGATTGCATTGGGCCCACGAGGATGATCCAAGATAATCTTCCTGTTTTCGTCTCACACTGTTAGCAATCTTAATTCCATCTGCAACCTTACCGCTTTTGCCATGTGAGATAATGTCCTCGTAGGTTCTGGGGTTAGGACATGGCTATCTTTGGGGAACATCAGTCTGCTGACGACGTCCACTGGTGCAGTGGGTGCTGTAGCCTCTGGTCTTACCGCCCACTCCGGGATCTCGTGGTTCTGGTTCACCGTGGACATCTCCACAACTGCTGCTGGTCTTTGCCTGTCCTTCAGTCACACCTCTCTCCCTGTCATGTATAGACCACATTCATGGTCCTACCAGCTGTCTTCTGCCCTCAGGTAGTGGTTCACATCCTCATCTAGTGGTGTCCAGTGATTTTACAGCTCTTGAAGTCTGTGCCCTGGGGATCAGATGCCGTACTGGGCAGTAGGAGAGAGGAACGTCTCTGTGCCCCCCTCGGAGTGCCCAGTTCTTACCATGGCCCCCACTCACTCCCCTTCCCATACCTTGAGGCAGAAGCTCAGGAGTGAGGGCTCTGCCCACCAGACTCCGTGACGGTACACTGGATGTTATTTGGGGAATTGGGCCAGAAGCTGCCTTGTCTGAGCGACCTGAGGAAGGCCTTCGCATCTCTTGCAGGGGAGAGGAGTCCCTGTCACCAGAAACTGGCTCCTCAGAGTCCTGAGGAGGTATGGCCACCCCGTCCACCCACCCCCATTCACAGGAGCAGTTCAGACAGGTGTGCACAAGGGCCAGGCAGAGTCCAGCCAGACTGTCCATCATTCTCCCATCCCTGGTCACCCCAGTCACTGGGAAGCTCCTGGCTTCTTGGAGCCATGCCCTGGGGCTCTGAAGGGTGTCAGGGCCTCTGAAAGGAAAGGCAGGGCCCCTCTCTGACCAGCTGGCTCCCCTCAGGCCTCATCAGGGCTGAGTGGTGTCCTCCACATGCAGGCTCAGCCACCGTCTGGCAGTAATGCCACTACCCCATGGCTTCTGGTAGGGAAGAAGGGTCTCTTTTCGGGGACAGAGGTGGCGCAGGGAGGCCAGATGATGGAGGTATGGGTGCTGCATGCCTGGCTGTCCCACTGGACACTGGATCTGTCATTCGTGTCCCCATATGACCCCAAGCAAACCCACCTCCATCCAGTGTGGGCATCACCCCAAGGGCTGTTTCCTAAAGTCCGTTGAGCTGGGAGTCGAAAGCTGTAGCCTGAGGAAGGCGTGCCGGGATGCGAATCCCCAAAGGTGCCATTGCGCTTGAGAAGAGTTTTTCACCGACTGCCCCCCACGCGCGGTCTGCTGTGCTCAGTCCTGGGGCTGCTCGGGGTCTCGGTGTCTGCACTCGCCAACCAAGCCGTGACCTCGTAGGAGGTGATAGTCCCAGTGATGTCAGGAGGGTCCCCGTCAGCCGGGCCTGCTGGGGCTGGACTGGAGGTTGGTGCACACCTGGGCACTCTGACTTGGACTTGTTACCTGGTCAGCACTTGGTTCCTCTCCAGTCCTGACGAATCACTTGAGCCTCAGTTTCCTAATCTGTAAATGGGGGAAATGATAATACCCGTGAGGCCTGGACACCTTCTCTCAGTTCCTTGGGTTTGCTGGTGCCCCAGGATAGGCTGCGTCATGACAGAGGTGTGACCGTGTGCACTAGGGGCGTGGCAGGAGTCCCAGGAGGCCTTCATGACATGCCCAGGATGTCAGAGCCTGCAAGCATAGACCAGACCTCGACCAGCAGCCCCCAGTTCTTCCTCTTCCTTTTGCTCTCCATGGGTTACCTAAGGGGCGCATTGGGATTTGTTGTGGCTTCTGAGGGTTCCTTCCCATAAGTCAGTGGCAACTGCTAAAGATCTTTTCCAGGCATTTCCCCATGAGCAGCCGAGTGGCAGGACCCCGTAGCAGCCTTTTAGTTCCCTCAGGATGGGGAAGGGTTGTGGGCAGAAGGACCACGTGTGTGATGCCTGGGAGGCGAGAGAGATGCTCTCCTGTCTGAGATCCTGACTGGGGTGAGGTGGGGAGTGTGCAGGCCTTGGGGGCCACTGCTCAGCCCTGGATCTTCTTCTCATTGCCACTTTGAACTCACTGGATCCCTGTGCTCTGCATTTGCAGCCCAAAGGAGCCGACCGGAAACAGAAGACTGACCGGGAGAAGATGGAGAAAAGAACTGCCCAAGAGAAGGAGAAGTACCAGCCGTCCTATGAAACCACCATCCTCACAGAGGTGAGCCGGCGACATGGCCTTCCAGGGCCTTCTGCCAGGAGTGGGCGATGGTGCTGTTGGTTTAGGTTCTTGGAAAATTGCCCATCTTGGGTGAATGCTGCTTTTGAGAGTGCCCTTTACATTGTGGTGTGTTCCCGGGTCTGGAGCTGTGTTCATATGATAAGGCCCGGTGTCCGGGGACCTGTTTCAGAAGTAACTTCTAACTCTTGCTGCCATTTGTACTTTTCAAACAGGTTATTTTTATTATTTTTTTTGAATAGGTAATATATTCACGTGGCCCCAAATTCAAAAGCTGTTAAGAGCACGTATATCAGAAAATATCCCTCCCAACACTGTCCCAGCCTCGCAGTTTCTCTCCCGAGGGCAACTGGTATCTCTCGTTCCTCGTGTATCTGGCCCAGCTTTCTCTGCAGATGAAGCCAGTTCATACACATTTGCCCCATGCCCACGTTTTTATCCAACAGTGTACACAGACATACTGTTCTGCAACTTGCTTTCTTTATTTCATGGCATGTCTTGGAGTCTGTTCCATATCTGCTCATGAAGAGCTTCCTCGTTCTTTATCCAGCTGTGTAGTCTTCGTTGTGTGGATGGCCTGTTGGTGGACATTTGGTTGTTTCCAGGCTCTTGCCATGCTGGGGGTGGGGGGCGGGTGTAGTGAATAACCTGGCGCACGTGAAGGTCTGCACGTGTCAGAATATCTGCAGGCTTTCGTTCTCGGCGTGGATCACTGGGTCAGAGCGGGTAAGCACCTGCTGTTTGGATAGATATTGGAATGCGTTTCCTGTTGACCCTGACACCGACACCAGCCTGCTCCACCCATCCTTCTGTCCAGGGTACTGCTGAGATGCTCGCTGTCGCAGACTCCCTTCCTCTTGTCACGGGTTACTGCTGGCATGGCCTCTTTTACTGAGCCTTGTTTTTTTTTATTTTTAACAATTATTCACCACTGTGTTCTGTGATCCAGCCAGCTGATGAGTGTTGGTATTTGTTCACTGAATAACTTGACTTACTCGGAAGGCCGTGCACATGTGCTCAAGGCCCAGCGCTGGCCATGGTGGGGTTAAGGCTGTGTTAAGGGAGAGGCCTGGGCCCAGAGCATCTAAGGCAGTGGTGGCCCCTGTCCTGGCTGATGAGCTGTGTGTGTGTGTGTGTGTGTGTGTGTGTGTGTGTGTGTGTGTGAGTGTGTGTGTGATAAGCCATGTGCAGGAGAGTATTTGCAACAAGACAGTATGGAAGCTCATTTTGCAGCACAGACAGATGTATCCAGGCATTTTATCTGATTGAGGGTAACAGTGGCCAGAGAGCCTGGTGCAGGAAGAGCCCTGCCCCACCCTCGGCAGCAGAGCAGGGCCAGGACTGCGATGTATGGATCAGAGCTCAGACCAGGTAGTTCTTCCCAGGCCTCGTCCACACCTGTGCTGGTGACACCTCCTGGAGCGCCCTCTGCTCCCTCCGTCTTCCACCCAGTGACACCTTTCCCTTCCCACTGAGACTGAACCTCTCTGTGCTGACTCTCCTCTGACTTCCCCGGTGGAGGAGAGGTCTTGGTGTGCTTCAGGCAACGTCCGTCTGAGTGGTGGTGTGGTTGGTCGAAATCCCCACCTGGCCCATGACCTTGTGAAGTGACGGCTCCCCTCGTATCTGCTCATCAGCTTCCTCCTCGGGCTCTCAGATTTAGCACCAACAAATTCCAGCCCACATTCACAACAGAGTTAAAGATTTACCAACCCTGTGGTTCGGGGAGCGATAGTAAATCTTCAGGAATGCTTCAAATTGGCCCTCTCCAAAGAGATGTCATCGCAAGGAAGGGAAGAAATGAAGTCTTTGTCCGCTGGCTTCCCGCAACAGGCCAAACCTGCATGTCTTTGCTTTCCTTGGGAGCCTCTCACAGGTGTTCATTTCTGGCTTCTGCACAAGAAGTTCCTTGAGTTCAGGGTTCACATCTTTCACATTTCTGTGTCTCCCCTAGCTCCTAGCAGGGTGCCTCAAATGTAGTGAATACACATAGAACCGTGTTGACGAGGGGCTGCTCTGGGAGGCTGGGAAAGTGCCTCCGTTCTCTGCGGCCCATCGGCAGATTCTGTTTTCAAATAGCCCAGGTTTTAATATTGAACTTTCCTGGTGATGTTTTGTTTGGAAGTTGTCTGATCCAGCGCTCCTTATTTCATGCATCTACACACATCTGTCTGCGCCCAGAAAACCTGCCTCTAGGCAACTGGCCTGCTTTGTTCTCTCTCTTTTCTTGTGGACCCAGGAATCATGTGACTGATGATGTTTCCCTCTTTGATTTGACTGCTGGGAAGTTCAGAGACACATGTCCCGTGCTTTTCTTGCTCCGGGGATGACTGACTGAATTTTAGGTCTCTTCTCTGCCATATTTGATTTCTTTGGTGCATCCCTGGCTCATGTGGGCACCGGGTGGATGTGGGTTGGGTGTTGAAGCATCGGTGGTTTCACGCGCCGGCTTTGATGGATGCTTGCTTGGGAGGGAGAGGAGCTGGGATCAGCACCTCCTCAGACCCAGTTCCTCCTGAGGCCCACCACCCTTAAGTCACTGCTGCCCTGTGCTCTCTTCCCACAGTGCTCTCCATGGCCCGACGTGGCCTACCAAGTGAACAACGCCCCATCCCCAAGTTACAATGGCTCTCCAACCAGCTTTGGTCTCGGCGAAGGGTACGTCTGACCTTTCTCCCTTTGGAGTCCCTGGAATGGTGACAGGGATAGGTTCCTTTCTTGATCTTCCTCTCTGTGACTTCCCTCCTTTTGTGGCCTGGCATCGATTTGGGTTTCAGGATAGTTAACTGGTGTTGCATTCACAACTATTTTTAGTATTTGCACAGCTTTATGTGCTTGGACACACTTCTATAAACACTGTCTGGTGAGGCAGCAACCCAGAACCCACCCTCCTCCCTACCCTCCAGTAAAATTAGCGCTGGCCTATGGGTGTGTTAACTCAGCCTCCTGAGAAGGCCTTCTGGGCACCCTGGGCAGAAAGGCCTCCTAGACGGGTGAGGCCTCAGGAGGCAGCTGTTTGGATGGCCGCAGTGGCTGCGAGGGGCCTTCTTGGTTCTTTCTGTGACCCTTGTGCATGTTCGCTAGACAGCATGGTCACTCAGGATCCTCCCTGCCCCAGGTTTCAGTGCCGGTAACACAGAGGCGGCCTCACAGCTGGTCACCCAGCTCTGCCAATGCAGACCACGCTGACTTCAAGGTCATGGGAGTGCAGGGGTGGCAGGCAGCTGTCCAACCTGTCCCAGGCTGCATGGCACAGGGCCCGTGGCATCACGGCGATGGCTCTGCACGTCCTATTTGTGGGGGCATGGGAGAGGCAGGGAGAATGTCAGTTGGGTTTAACAGGTGGGCACAGAACCTGTGGGTTTCTCAAAGCCTGTGCTTGGCAGACAGAGAACTTTACCAATGGGAAAGCAAGAATGTCTAGGAACTTGATTCTACAAGCTGGGGAGAGTCCTCCCTGAGGAGGGGGATGTAAAAAAGGTGTCATCTTCAGATTCAGGGGGTGCTAGTCTTAAATCTACACCTTTCTGGGGGTATGTTCCTTAACCTCCCCCAGCCTCAGTTTCCCCACTACCAAGGGAGTAAGAATTCCATGCAGGATCAGGGGAAGGTGTGCAACATGCCTGGCACCCTGGAGACACTCAATGAAGTGCGGCCACCGTTGCTACTGATGACCGTCTAAGGATCATCCTGCGGGGGTGTTTTTTTAAATTGTTTTCTTGGTAAAATATACATAATGTAAAATCTACCATTTTACCATTTTCAAGTGCATCGTTAGACACTTAAGTACATTCCTGTTGTACATCACCACCATCTTTCTGGGAGGGTCATTTTAAATGCATCTTTCTCTTCAAGGCCCAGGTGTTCGGGTCTGTGCCTTCCTGCTGACTGAGCCCCGAGGGAGGGCCGGTGTGCCTCCTTTGGGGAAAAACCAGGAGAATGTTTTCTTTGTGGGTGGATGCCCAACTGTGGGTGCTTATTCCCTGCAGAGTAATCCCCCGAGGGACTCCTCTGCCCTCTCCTGTCGCCCCAGAGAAGAGTGTTGGGTTGACTTTTCTTTGGCTGCCACCGTCTAGGCCCCGAGTCACTGTAAGGAGCTGCCCGGATCTCCTTGGTCAGCCTGTCCTTTCCTCGGGTTGAGGCTCGGGGCGGAGGGTGATCGTGGACCGGGAGAGTGTAGCCGTCTGAAGTTCTTGTCCACCCGAAGGGCTGATCAGCGATTTCGAGGGCTTGAGTGTGGCTCCTGCTGACGTTGCTCTGAGTCAGGAAATTCTCGAGGACCCACTTCATTTAAAACAAGTCCCATAGCTGAGGGGAAGTGAATGCACCAGGTGGGGGATGAGGCCACCGCGTCCCAGCAAGCGTCCTCGCTCCTCATCGCCTCTTCTCTTCCTTTGCAGCAACACCTCTCCGACCCACCCGGTGGAGGCCCTGCCGGTGGGCACTGACGTAAGTGTCTGTGGCCGGGCTCCCTGGCTGCCTGTCGCTGGGCAGAGCCCGAGCGCGCATTTCAAGGCCTCTCCTCTCTGCCCGCAGCACCTGCTCCCGTCAGCCTCCATCCAGGACGCCCAGCAGTGGCTCCACCGCAACAGGTTCTCACAGTTCTGCCGGCTCTTCGCCAGCTTCTCAGGTGAACTTCAAGTTGTGTTTGAAACCCACAGTGATCTCGGAAACGCTTAGCTAGGCCAGTTACCTTCCAGGACTTGCCCTCGGTGCCTGTGGGGCTGTGGTTTTGTCCCGGGGACCCAGAGTAGTGTGGGCCACTCACTCACACTTGCTGACCCTGGGCCGAGTGCTAAGATACGAGGTCCTACCCCTGGAAGGACCAGTGAAGTGTGGCTTTGGGGAGAACATCTGGGTGCCTTTATCAAGATCCCCCTCACCTATGGGGGTGGGCTCTGGTCTGCCTTGGAAGGGCCCCCTTAGCCAAGCAGGCTGCTGCACAGTCATCAAACCTCCCTGGCACTTTTCCTGCCATAATGCTGCTCATCACATTGTCTCCAGAGCCACGCCCTGGGAGAGGGCGGTGAAACTACAGGCAAGAGCGGAAAGCTGGTTCTTCCTTCTTTAGAAGGTTTTTGAAGCCTTCACTGATGGGCCCATCAAACAGTCGTCTCGAGCCAGGGGCTGTGGGTAAACTGAGCAATGAACCTTGCCACCAAGTAGAGTCAATCCAGAGTGACAGGGAGTCAAGATTTGACCAAAACTAGAGGGGTGGCTCTCAAAGACATCTGCGGCAGTGAGAAGAAAGCATCTCCCAGTGTGAGGAGGGTCAGACAGGGACCCTGTCCCCAGGGAGCTTGCAGCTTTGAGTCAGCGCAGATGTATAAACTCCCCATTTCAATGCAGTGTGACCCGTCTGATGAGCAGGCTCAGAGGAGGGACCTGACTTGGTCTGGGTAGAGGAGGAAGGAGGAGGGCTGGCTGTGGTCTTGTGTAGGGTGGTCAGCATAGGCCTTACTGAGGAGGTGTCCTTGAGCAGAACTGGAACAGGGTGACAGAGTGAGCCAAGTGGGGGCTGGGGGGGATGAGCTTTCCAAGCAGAGGGAAAGTGCAGAGGCTGCAAGATGGACACCTGCCTGGTGTGGCCACAGAGAGGGGATGTGGGTGACTGGGGCCAAGTGGACTTGGGGAGGAGCTGAGGTCAGAGAGGCACCGAGGGCCCTGGTAGGACAGTGGGAGGACTTTGGCTTTTACTCCCAATGGGAAGAGAGCCATTGTGCCTACAGAATTGTACCTAAAACTATGTATCAACTGTGGCAAGAAAAAGGGATGTAACTTGTGGCTCTAGGCCACGTGACTGTTGGCAGGGTTTCAGCAGAAGGCTGATATCGTACTTTATCTTGGAGAGGCCATGTGGGCACAAGGCTGTAGGGGACTTCTTGGGCTTTGAGGAAGGGACTACATCTACATACGAGAATGTTCGTAGAGCTTAATTCTTTTTTTTTTTTTTTTTTTTTTTGTGGGGAAGACCAGCCCTGAGCTAGCATCTGTTGCCAATCCTCCCCTTTTTGCTGAGGAAGACTGGCCCTGGGCTAACATCCGTGCCCATCTTCCTCCACTTTATATGGGACGCCGCCATGGCATGGCTGACAGGCAGTGCGTCGGCGGGCGCCCGGGATCCGAACTCGCGAACCCCGGGCTGCCAAGCGCGGACTAAACTGCTGCACCACCGGGCGGCCCCTCGTAGAGCTTAATTCTTAATAGCCCCAAACTGGAAGCACCCTGGATGCCCTTCAGCAGAGAGTGGGTGCATGGTTGTGGTATATTCATGCAACGAATGATATCTAATAATGGGGCATGAATGATTTATAACTACATACAACATGAACAAGCCCTTAACCAGAACTTGGAGGGAGGGAGCCAGGCGTAGAAGAGTGCATACTATTCAATTCCATTTACATGAATTTCAGCAAACAAGTAGAGTTCGTCTGTATAGTAAGAAGTCAGGAACAGTGGTTCCCCAGAGGTGGGGGAGTGGCTGGTACGGGGGCCTGTGGGATGGGGGGATGTTCTGCCTCTTAGTCTGTGTGTGGGGTGCACAGGTACAGTCAGAATGGCATCATCCAGTGAGCTGTGTACTTCTATACAGACAGGTGCACATATAATCAACGCCCCTGCCGATAAGCTGTATGCACATATGCCAGTAGAAGTCCAGAGGGAGTGGCAGGCAGGCACAGGCAGTGAGGACCTCTTGGCTTCTCTCAACGCCTGTCTGTTCCACTGAGTTTTGTGAACACTGGTCATTTAGCTCCTGACATTTCTTGGGCTGTGATCTGATGTTGTCTGGTGCTCACTGAGGGTGAGGCTGGCTCTTCCCTGCCCCCTGACCCCAGTGCAGGGTCTGCAGGTGCTTGGGGGTGGAGCCTTTTCTTTGTGTCCCACATAATAGGTGGCCCTACTTACCTGCCTAGGTGCTGACTTGCTGAAGATGTCTCGAGATGATTTGGTCCAGATTTGTGGCCCGGCAGATGGGATCCGGCTCTTCAATGCCATCAAAGGCAGGTGGGTGTCAGTTTCCATCTGGAGGCAGGGTGTGGCAGGAAGCCCCTACCTCAGCCTCTTGGACACCTTGGGCTTGCTGGTGGGGATGGGGCTCCTCTGGGGGCAAGTGCAGGAGGAGGCGCCATGAGGTACGTGAGGCCGTAGCAAGTGAGACGCGGCGATGTGATGCAGCCGACTGCAGCAGGCCCTGCCTGGAGCCCCCGCTCTCTTCTTGGTTTGACAGGAGCCTTGGCCTCTGGATCTCGGCCCCTTGGCCGCTTCCCCAGGTTCTCAGACACTTGTGTGGTCCTGGGCTTTAAGCTGCCTTCTCCCGGAGGGAGGACGTGGACTGGTGCAGGTTACTGAGCCTCGTGCAGCAGTTTTCGGGGCAGACTGCGGAGCAGTGCTGTGTCTGATGGAACTTCCTGCTGTGGTGGAAATGTTCCATGGTGCACTGTTCAGTACAGTAACCCTGGCCACATGTGGCTGTGGAGCACTTGGTCTGATGCTAATGCGACTGACAGGCTGAGTTTTAAATTTTATTTAGCTTTAATGAATTTAAATTTTAATAGCTGCAGGTGGACAGCACAGTTTTAGAGTGAGAGAGACAGCCTGGGTCTGAATCCCAGATCTGCCTGTCATGAACATTGCAGCTGGGGTCAAGCCCATAACCCCTCGGAGCCTCAGTTCCCTCGTCTGTAAAATGAGGGTGAGGGTCCTGGCTCCCTCGTAGGTTGTGTGAGGGTGAAATGAGTTACGTGTGTAAAGTTCTGAGATAGTGCCCGGTGCAGAGTAAGCCAGAGAAAGTTGTTTTTATTATCCCTCCCAAACACCTCATATCTTGAGATTCGTGTTCTGGGCAGGTTGCAGGACCTGGAGAGATCGTCCATCCCTCTGCCTCCAGGCGAGACTGTATGAAGCCATTACAGGTCTGCCTGGATGGGATTAGGTCCCCCCTCCCCCACCTCAGCGAAAGGTGTTCTGCATCCCTCTGCAGCCTTCCTTCTTTCTCCCAAAGTCCTTCCCACTGTTATTTCCACCCTGTGTTCTGGAACATTCTGGAACAACAGAGCTTGGTCCCCCATACCTCCTATTTATTTCCTCTTCTCCTGCCAGGAATGTGAGGCCCAAGATGACCATTTATGTCTGTCAGGAGCTGGAGCAGAACCGAGCACCCCTACAGCAGAAGCGGGACGGCAGCGGGGACCCCAGTCTGTGTGGTGAGTTGTGAGGAGCCCCTCCCCACCAGGGCCAGTTACTGGACGGCAAAGTCAGGGAGGAAACAACCCAAGTCCTCTCACTGGGAATGTTTCCCCTGATCTGCCTCACTCCGGTTTCGTGCAGGATAATCATCCTGGGACTGGCGTGTTTAAGGTGGGAGGCATCTCCCAGAACATCTGGTCCAGCTTCCTTATTTTCCACCTGGGGAAACAGAGGCCTGGAGAGGTGATGTGTCTCTCCAGTGCCCCTCAGCTACTCGTGGTAGAATTGGGAGTTGGGGCTTCGGGCTCCTAGGCTGGTGACAAGCGACTCTTGATGGCTGTGTTCCCGGGAGCACTTCCTCCTGTGATTTCCCGAGGCTGGATGAGTCCCATTTGGGTTGGTTGCTGCACGAGGATTGAGGAGCCGAAGGGTCTTCCCCAGGAGTGTGTGACTTTTTTGGGTTGGCAGTTTGGTGAGAGAGAGGACGCAAGCTTTGAGGTCAGCCGAATACCAGTCCCTGAAGACCAGTGCTGGCTGTGCCACCTGTTGGCGTGTGGCCTTGGGCAGGGTACCAGGGCTTGTGCATCAGCTTCCACGTGTGTAAAATAAAGACAGTAACACCCACTCGGTTTCACTGAGATGCATATAAAGCTCCTTGTTTCTGAGCATGTGTGAGTGCTGATGGTCTGAGGAGCTGTCTGTCTCGAGACCTGTGTGGTCTCTGCTCTGTATCGTCTGCAGAGAGCGTGGGAGAGCGCCCTGTCCGCCTCTCTGCAGGTCCCTGCAGAGCAATAAGAATGCTCAACTAGTCCCATCCTTAGGGCTTTCCACGTATTCACCTATTTGTTTCTCTTAGTAGAAACTGTTGCCAATGTTTTTTCACTGTGGGGGAAACTGAGGCATGTAACAGTTGGCTAGCCCAAGATGACAGCAGAACCAGGATCCAAACATTGGGACCCTGGCAGTTGGCTTCCGAGCCCTCAGTCCGGCCTCTGTACGTTTCTGGTGAATGTCCAGGTCCTCTGCTTGCTTTTCAGCCGTTAGCCTGTGGAGGACAGAGCCCGAGTCTTGTTTCCCGCACCTGTGGGAAGGGCAGCCAGTGTGCGCAGAGCACGTGACTTAACCTCCCAGTGGCCATGTAGTGCGGGCGCTGCCCTGGTGCACACCTGAGGCCCCGGGAGGTACAGAGACCCTCCGAGGTCTTGTTTCCGGTGATTGGCCGAGTGGGGATTTGAACCCAGGATTGCCTCATCCAGAACCTCTTATTTCCCCAAACTGCCCTGACGTGGTCTGATGAGAGGAGGCTCCAGAGGAGTTCAGAGGAGTGGCCGACCCACCCTTCTGCTCGCTCCAGGCACTCCTGGCGGCATGTGCAGCTGGGGGCAGGAAAGGCCAGTGATGAAGTTTTAGCAAAAGATGCCACCTGTAATCCTTCTGGTTCTTTTTTGCCTTTAGTCCGATTTATTTGAGGAGTAAAATCAGACAAAGTGGAACAGGCTCTGAAAAGTTGAAAAAAAATAAGTACAGTTAGCATTCTGTTATAAAAAAGGAATCTTAGAAAAGAGACCTGGGGTTCTTACCTGGTGTCCGTGATGAAGGAGCATCACGCAGTGACCACGTTCTCTGAACAAAATCTAACGTAGATCAGCCTATTTGAAATGCTGGGAAGGTGAATCTGTGCGTGGCTGGAACCCCGTGGCCTCTGCCACCCCTTTTGAAGGGAGCCACCGTGTGTGTGTGTGTGTGTGTGTGTGTGTGTGTGCGCGTGCGTGTGTGTGTGTGTGTGTGCACTTTTAAAGTATTGGGCCTCTGCTCAGAGTTTTTGAACCAGGGGTTCCTTAGCTGAGGGAGGAGTCTCTGGGAACCTCTAGTTAATCCGATGTGTTTTACTTCCGAGGAACCTGAGGCCCCGAACACTGAGTCTCCACCCCAGGTTGCCCGCGGAGTTTGCTCCTGCCTAGCTGGTTTGGGTTTTGTGTAAGGAAGCGTTTCCAGCCGCAGGGTCACCATTACCTTCTGATGGGCTGATGACACTCCAGTTCCCCCCCTTTCTCCCGTTGGGGTCACGGTGCTGGAGCTGAGTATTATTTGTGCTGTGAGAAGGACAAGGACGAGACCCTCTCTCTTCTGACGCCAAGTAGCAACTCTCTAAATTTCATCCTTTGCCCCTGAAGCCATGTGATAAGCCCTTTAAACCATGGAGAGAGAGGAAAGGGGACCCAGGATTTCCTCCTCCCTCCTGCAGCAGGGTGCACATCTGGCTACACGTCAAAATCACTGGAAGTTTGTTGGAAATACAGATTTCTGTCAGCCATTGTCCCTCCAGCCTCCACCCCTAAATGAGTGTCATTGGGTCTAGGGTAGATCCAGGAATCCTACCTTTTACATAAGTGCTCCAAGAGAGACTGAAGCAGGAATAAAGAACCGCAGGCTGGCATCTTTTCATCTGTCAGTGGGCTGCACAGTGGCCTGGCACCCACACTCTGAGCCACGTGGCTTCTAGGCATGTGCCCATTGCAACCAGATCCTGTGGGATCAGTCTGGGCATGGGCATCTTTACAAAGGAGTTGATTTCTTGGGGTGGAGGGTGGGGGTAGGCAGGTGCTTGTTCTATAGAAGGACCTGTTCCTCCCTCCTCCAGTGTACCATGCCATCTTCTTGGAAGAACTGACCACCTTGGAGTTGATTGAGAAGATCGCCAACCTGTACAGCATCTCCCCCCAGCACATCCATCGAGTCTACCGGCAGGGACCCACGGGCATCCACGTGGTGGTGAGCAACGAGGTGAGCCCTGCCCGCTGACTCAAGCCTGAAGAGCTGGGGCCTTGGGCTACGAGGAGGAGCAGCAGCACCTGCCCCAGAAATGCCCCCTGTGGGGTTTGGGGATGGCTTTAGCTCCAAGATGGCAAACAGGTTTTATCTGTCTGCCACCCACCCATCTGCAGTGGCACCTGGAGTGCTGCGAGGGAGAGAGTTCTGAGGCCAGGACTGGGTTCTGAATAGCTATTGACTACCCACTCCATACCCCACCCTCAGCCAGATGCCATGTGGAAACCGGGAGGACGGACTGCACCCCTGACAATGAGTGCCGTGAGAAGTCAGGAGAATGGTGCACACCCAGGGCAGGCGGCAGACCCCAGAGAGAGGAGAGGTGGACTGGGGGTTGGGCGATGGAGAAGATGTGGCTTGTGGGAGAGAACAGAGGCCTTCTCTGCTAAATGGAGAAGGCGCCACAGCCCTCCTGGGTCTGTCCCTGGCCACCCAGGCCTGTGCAGGGCACAAGCAGCTGCCGGCAGAGGGCACAGGCATTGCCCGGGGCCCTATTGGAACTGATCCCCCAAGTGACCTGATCTCACTCATGGCTAACGAGGGGTGATTAAACAGGTTTGCCAATATGTTTAGGTATTCCTGCACATTATAGAGCAAGCTTTTAAGCTTGTTCTGTCCTGGACTCCTCCTCTTAATAATAATAGTAAGGAGGGGCAGCATTTATCCAGTGCTGACTGTGTCCCAGCTTAAATGCACACGTGGTGACTCATTTACTCCTGACAGCCTCCCCATGAGGTGGGTGCTATTATCCCATTTCACAGGTAGGAAACTGAGGCACAGAGAGGCTCAGTAAGTGCCCCAGGTCGCACAGCTGGTAAGGGGTGGGGCTATGGTGGGAATCCAGAGAGTCGAGCTGCAGAGCCAGGCTCCGAGCCAGCAGGCCATCCCCCTCTCCTGAAATGAAGCCTTTATAAAAACAGTGGGGCCGATGGGAGCAAGGGTGGGGCCCTGAGCCCTGGGCTCAGTGCCCAGCAGACCCCAAGTCAGCTGTGGGAACTCCGAAAGCCTCTGTGTAGAGGATTATACAGGAGACAGTGCAGGAATGGTGGCTGGAAAAATAGAGGCAATGTGGGCTTTGGAACTGGACTGGTGTCCCTACCTGGGCCTGGCTCCGAGTAGCTGAGCAGCCTTGGGCAAATTTACTTAATCTCTTTGAGCCTCAGTTTCTGCATTTGCAAAATGAGGATAATTCTACCCACCAGCAGGTTGTAGTCAGGATGAAATGAGAAAACAGCGTCAGGTACCAGGAGACACTAAAGAAGCGGCATCATTGTAATTGACAGTGCTGGGCACTTGTTATTTTGGGAGCAAGAGATGGAGAGATCTATACATTTGACAATGTATGAAATGTAAGGCTTTTAATGGTCTGTATATTTCATAAATTGTCACTCTTAGCAATAATCCTATTGCCACTTGTCATTACAATTGCCAGAGCCCCTTAAATGAGAGTCTCTGTTTCATGGGCGTTTTATCCTGGAGGTTGGCACGGTGGTGTTTTCCTTCCTTTTTAGTTAAAAAGTGACTCACAGTTAGTGTAAGAAGTCCAGTGATGTAGGACAGCAGAAGGCCGTGTGAAAAGCCCTCATCTTCCCAGCTCTCTTTTCCTGGGGGAGTTTATATGAGGTTTGAAGTAATTCTGCCAGATAATGTTTTGTGTGTGTGTCATTGTGTGCCTGGTGTGTGCGGGTGTGGGTTTTTAAAACACACAACAAAGATCCAGCGGGACATTTATCTGCAACTTGCTATTTTTGTCACCAGTTCAGAACTCCTTCCATATTATTCCATTCAAATCTAATGCAGCTGTTTTTTTCACCTCCATTTCACAGATAAAGAAAACGAAGCCCAGAGTTCCCGACCTAGGAACCTAGTTTAGAACAGCCAGGAAGGGTAAACCGCCCTGAGCAGTGGGCAGTTGTTGTGGCTTGGAAAACTTGTCACTTTGCATTTCAGAATGAATTTCTTTTGTGAAGACAAAAGCCAAGAATGTGCGGAACCCTTGCAATTTCGTGGGTCCCTGAAGGAAGTTCCTTCCCCAGCTTGCCCTGTGCCTCAAGAGTAGGCAGTTAAGCAAGTGAAGCAGAGAACAGAACTCAAATGCCACCTCAGCTAAGCAGGCGATTCTTATTCCCAAAGTCTCCTTGCCTCTTAACCCCGAATCAATTGGAAACCTTTGGTTCTTAATTGCCCGGAGCGCTGGAGGCAGCCTGGCCAGCCGCGGAGCCGGCCCCTGGGGTGCAAGGGCACTTAATTAAACAAGGGAGTTACTGATTAAGCCCAGGTGGGCTGTGCTTAGGGCTTTGCGTGCCCAAGTGGCCAGGCTGCCAAGAGTCCTAGAGGGAGCAGGCCGGCAGTATAGAACAAATGTACTTCACGCATCATTAGGCCCTGCAGGGAGGGGCAGGGGTCGACAGGTGGATGGATTTGCAGGATTTGGGACAATAATCCAGAGTAGGCGATAAAATGTGGGTTGCATTTTTACATTGGTAGGGGTTTTGCTGTCATGTGGGCTAGTGCGTGTGTGGTGTGTATGTTTATGTGTGTGTGTATATGTTTTAATATTCTTTAAATTTATATTGTGAAATACAGCATACACCTGCAAGGGGTATATAAAACTTATTCATACAGTTTAAAGAATAAAGTCCCAGTACCTGCACTCAGGTTGATACAGTGTCATGTTTGAAGTCCCTTTGTGGCTAATTTCTTATTCCACTGCACACCCCGCTGTCTGAATTTCCTATTAATCATTCCTTTGTTCCTCCTCAACGTATTGTTTAATTTTGCCTATTTTAAAACGTCGCGTAAGTGGAATAATAGTGCATTCTTCTGTGACTTTCTTCTTTCATTCCGCATTATATTTTGGAGATTCACGCCTGTTGAGGTGTGCCGCTGAAGAGCACAGTGTGATTGGGTCACAGTGCTTTCCCGATTCTCCCACGGTTGATTGACAGGGGGCTCTTTCTCATTTTCACTCTTACAGACAGTGCGCTCTAAACATTCTTGGGTGTGTTCTGTGTGTGCACGTGCAGGAGTTTATCTGGGGCATCTGCCTGTAGGAGAAATGGGCATCGTCATCTTTACTGGTCCTGTGAACAGTTCTGTAGAGCAGTTATATAGGTGAACACCCCACCAGTGGTGACTGCCAGTGCCCATGGCTCTGCATCCTCATTATATATATATTTTTATCATAGAAACAGCCCCATTTTACAGATAGGGCATGGAGACAGGAAGAAGAAAGGTTACTTGTCCAAGGTCACTGTAGTTAAATAAGACGAGAGCTCCACAGAGGTGGCTGGTGAGTCATGGTTTGATTCCTGCCACATTTGTAGGCACAGAGAGTGGCATCTGTTTATATTTGGTGCTCCTAGGACTCTGATGTGCAGAGCCTGCCAATTCCTGAGAGCGTTTTTAAAGCGCTACAGGTTTTGTCAGTTGCTGTTACACACTTCCACACTCCTATAATGTGTCTGTTATGGGGATTGGAGGACCCGGTAACTAGGAAAAAGCGTGACAAAAGTAAACAAACAATTTAGTCCTGTATTAAATGCCTCTTGGTTCCCTTCCAGGCTTCTTTCCATCCTTTATGTTCAGTTTTTTTTGTTACTTAATATTGTAATCGTTTTGTATATTTATTTGGATCACGTTTTCTCAAAGTTAAGCACAACAATTTTCCTGCATTTGTGTAAACACGGTGACAGTTATTTCTGACGACTGCGAGTGCTGGGCTCGGGGTCACTGAGGCTTTGCATATTTTGAGCTCATTGAAGGGACATGGTCTCTCCTTTGCCTTTCAGATGGTGCAGAATTTCCAAGATGAATCCTGTTTTATCCTCAGTACCTTAAAAGGTAAAGCCCCCCGCTTTTCTTATCTTATTGAAGTATGTGCCCCTGGGGTAAAGGGGTGAGGGAAGAGCTGCCCCGATGAGTGGGGCCTGCAGGGTGGGCCCCTTGAGAATGTTACCTGGGAGCATCCTCTGGGAAAAGAAAACACAAACTTCCTGTGAAAGCTAACCCTAGAAACGTGAGAACCGGTGAGATTGGCCCCAAAGTCACTTCCAAAAGGGAAGTTCCAGCCAGGCAGTGTGTCCTCCATGAACTCAGGGCCAAGAAGTGACATGCTTTTGAGCTTTTCTAAAATGAGGGTCTCCAGGAAGAGCAAGTGTGGAGGGATACAGCTGCTGGCTCTGTAGGCCGAGAGGATTGGGGACCAGAGTCGGGGTGCGACATGGAGGGCCTGCCTGAGGAAGGTGTCTGAGGAAGAACTCGTGTGCCAGGAGAAGGGAGAGACCTGCTCTGACCCTTTTAGGGCCGGGGAAGTGAGTGTGTGGAGTATGTCAGAATGAAAGCCCTCTGACCAGGTCAGAGACCTGGGACTGTGATAAGGCCTCTCCCCTCCCCCAGTTCTCTGGATCCAGCCAACGAGTGCCTTCAGAGGTCTGGGAGCCATAACACCCCGAGAACCACAGTTTATCCAAAGCCTCCTGGGCCAAATCTTTAGTCCTTGGGCCAAGGGCTGTGGTGGAAAGGTCTGTTGTCAGAAAGAAACTCAACAAGGCAGACGCGAAGGCATGTGTTGAAATCTCTGCTTTCGTCAGCACGCTTTGCTCTGCACAGCCTGATTTTGGTGGTCTCTGCCAGTGTTCGTGGCAGGGCTTCCGCTGGTACCCTAATACCGTGCCTTCTGTGACTGCCAAATGCCACGGGATGGTGCCTTTCTTCCTGTAAAATGCCCAGTGTTTCTCTTTTGCAGCCGAGAGCAATGATGGCTACCACATCATCCTGAAATGTGGCCTCTGAGCAGAAGTAGAGTGCGCAGCTGCCTCCAATTCCCAGCCCCACGGACCCCTTGGATGTAGAAATTGCACCACTGTAAGCTGCGCCCTCACCTGGGAAGCTGTGGCTAGGAAGGACCTTGCCCGATCTGTGAAAGCCACAGACCAACAACCAGCAGAAACCCGTGGATGCAAAGTCTCTGCCATGCAGAAAGCCAATGGCTCCTCTCTCCCTTCCTCTTGGCCTCCAGCTTTTGAATGGTCCCTTGTTCTTTCTCCCAGCCCTGCCCTTCTAAAGAGGCAAGCAGTGGGGACATCTTCTCTGAAACTCCTTGCTCCCTAAGTTGGAGGCTGGTGCATGGGATATCTTGGTGCCAACTGTATCGGTTCCTTGTGAGCACTCTCTTGCTCCAGAGAAAGCTCTGCCTCACCCCCAAACCTTCACCTTCTTCCCTGGTAACTGGCTTCGTGACCAGGACTGCTGACTAGATGGGGGCAGTTTGCCACCACTCTTCTATCTTCATGTTGGTTTCCCTTTTCAGTGACCCTGGTGAGCATCCGTCTTTCCTGTTCTTGGTTGGATTGATGGGAGTGGGGTTTGTTCTGTGCCTCCTGCTTCTTTCACCTTTACCTGGTTTCTAAGGATCTGCTACTGCAGAGCCCAGAGATGGGCTCATATCTCCGCTCTGGCGTGGTAGACACCACAATGCATGTGTAGGACCTGCCACGCAGACCTAGTTCTAAGGCCCTTGGGAGGGAATGGGGGAGAATGGAAAGATTCTTTTCAGGCACATACTTATGAGTATAAAAGGGATGAGAACAAAATGATTCCTCTTGAGCTCCTTTGATGTGATTTTATTTCCTAAGCAATTGTGGGTAAGGAGGACTAGGAAATGAGCATTCCATTCTATAATCAGATGACCAGGCCCTCTCGGATGGACTTATCAAATCCCATTTAGAGAAGACCTTGGTTAGCCACTGCCAAATTTGCCAAATTTCCTAGGGACCTTGTATTTTGTGTGAGGGCCCCCATTTAAATGTCTATCTTTTTTCATTTATAGGGGTGTGTTTAGGGCATTTTGCCTGCATCGGGGTGGTTGGGTCACCTTTCTTAGTGGCCTAACTGTGGGGAAATTTGAGTGTCAGTAACTGACAGACTCAGGAATTAGTCTTTGTCTCACCTGTTTCCCGGGACCTGGTGATCTATACTGGCCCAGGGCTTCCACTCTTTGCTAGTTTAGGTTCATCGTCCTGAGCGTGGTGAACCCTGTGATTTTACACAGGATTTTACAGCTTCTAAAGTGGAGCCTTTGGGGAATATAGTGCTAGGTTCAGGGATTATCACAACCGGGTAGACCTTGCTTTATGGATGGGGAAACCGAAGCCCACTGGGGCAAAGCCACCTGCCTGATAACACCTAGTGATGGGGTGGTGACAGGAATTTATCATACAAATCGGAACACTTCTGAGAGTGAATGGGGCTCTATTAATAATTAGGTTGGGACCACAGGTGTGGTGTTCCTACAGAGTAAGGACAGGCTCCTGATTCCTTCTCCTTTTTGGGGGGGAGAGGAGGAGCACGGAACAGCTATATTGAGATATAATTCACATATCATACAGTTTACCCATTTATAGTGTACAAGTCTATGGTTTTTAGGAAATTCACAGAATGACCATAATTAATGTTCGAATATTTTTATCACCCCCTAAAAGAAACCCTGTAACTTTAGCAATCACTCTCCCGCTTTCCCCCCAGCTCCCTTAGTCCCAGGCAACGGTGAAGCTACTTTATGGATTTACCCATTCTAGACTTTTCATATATATGGAACTATACAATGTGTGGTCTTTTGTGACTGGCTTCTTTCACTCAGCATAATGTTTTCTCGGGTCATCCATGTTGAACATATATCATTACTTTAGTCCTTTTTATAGCTGAATAGTATTTCATTCTATGGATAGACCACATGTTGTTTATCCCTTCATCACCTGATGGACAATTGAGTTGTTTCTACTTTTTGGCTATTATGAATAATGCTGCTATGAACATATTTGTACAAGTTTTTGTGCACACATATGTTTTCATTTCTTTGGGGAATATACGTAGGAGTGGAGTTCCTGGGTCATATAGTAACTCTATGTTTAACTCTTTGAGGAACTGCCAGACTGTTTTCTAAAGCAGCTGCACCATTTTACATTCCCATCAGCACTGTATGAGGGTTCCAGTCTCTCTGCATCCTCACCAACACTTGCTATCATGTTTCTTAGTTACAGCATCCTAGCGGGTGTGAAGTGGTAGCTCATTGTGGTTTTGATTTGCATTTCCCTGATGGCCAGTGATGTTGAGCATCTTTTCACGTACTTCTTGGCCATTTGTATACCTTCTTTGGAGAAATGTCTATTCAGATCCTTTGCCCATTTTTAACTGGGTTAGTGGTCTTTTTATTATTGAGTTGTATAGGTTTTTTGTATGTTCCAGATGTAGGTCCTTTGTCAGATATATGATTTGTAAAAACTTTTTCCCATCCTGTGGGTTGTCTTTACCTTCTTGATGATGTCCTTTAAACACAGAAGTTTTTAATTTTGATGATGTCCAAGATACCCATTTTTTCCCTCGTTGCTCCTAATCCAAGGTCAGGAAGATTTGTGTCTGTCTTTTCTTTCAAGAATTTTTTATAGCTTTAGCTCTCACAATGGTCTTTGATGCATTTTGAGTTAACGTTTGTATGTGGTGTGAGGTAGGGGTCTAATTTCATTCTTTTGCATGTGGACATCCAGTTGTTCCTGCTCCAGTTGTTGAAAAGACTTTTGGAATCCCCTTGGAATTGCCTTGGCTCCCTTGGTAAAGGCCCCTGATTCTCACTGGGTCTTTTTTTCTAGGACATAGGCTGTCATTGGGAAGCTTACTTTTTTTTTTTAGCTCAGCCCATATTTGGCTCCACCGTTTTTACAACTGGCTTTCTCTTCTCTTCCTGCTGTCTCCCCCTTTACCTGTCTCAATAATACCGGGCCATATCACTTTCTGATGCTCTGTACTCTGTCTTGGTGCATGTTCTAGCTCCACCTACTAGTCCTAGGGAAAGGTCAACACCAGTCATTTCCTTTTTTGAGGAAACTGAGTCACATAGAAGTGAAATAACTTTCCCAAGGGCACATAGAACCAGGACTAGACCTTTGGTCTTCTGACTTCCAGCCTTTCAGGGTGTCTAGTTTAGACCTAAGCAAGGCCACTTCTGAGGCCAGGTGATGGCAGGCTAAATTTTAATTCTAAAAATGTGGTAGGCTAATATTTTTATTTCTTAATTCCAAATGAGGGTCTAATAAAGATCTGTTACCTTAAGTTTCCTGTTAGTAGAGTCTTCCATTCTCTGAAACACCCACTGCTATCTGCTGTTCTTATCTTCTTCTAATGGTTATAGTTAAATCTTGTAGTTTACAAAGAAGTAGAAAATAATAAATACCAAAAAGGAACACACCTGTAACTTGGTATCGAAATGTTTTAGCCACCTAATTCAGCAGCTTGTCCCTTCCATAGGACTCAGATGAACTAAACTTTGTAGGTTTTATTTTTCTCATTTTATTAAAGTATGGAAAAGCCATAGCACTTCCCACTTCTGTCCACTGTCTTTCCTGTGAGCTCAGAGTCCAGAGATGTGGGCCTGCTGGGCAGGGCAGCCCCTCCCAGGGCTGTACTCTCCACATCACCTAGTCTAGGCTGTGGCTTCTCCTTGGCAGCAGCAATATTTAAAAGTGATCCCCAGAGGGAAAGAAGGTATACACATGTGCTCAGACCACCATCTTGACCCGGAAGCCCAAAGCTGAGTTCTTTATTCTCAGGCCATCACGTCTCTTTGCTGGGCAAGTGTCTGTTTGCAAGATTGTGATAAACCTTTTTCTGTTTTACCAAGTTGCACCTTTACAATAAAGACCCAGAGACTTTTGAATGGGGGAACGATAGGATTTGCTGGGGGAAGCGGTGGTGTGCTTTTGGAAAGAGCAGGATGGGGTGGGGAGTTCGAAGTCTTGGTTTGGAGTCCTAAGCAAAGGTCAGACATTGCCCTGGTGACCTACTTCCCAGGCTGCCTTGGGCCCCTTGGGAAGAACTGTTAACCTAGAGGGGCTTTACCAGAAACAGATTGGAGCTGGCTGAGCACTGTGTCACAAGTTTCTAAGTCCAGTGTGGCTTCAGGGGCTGGCCTGAGTAACTTAAGGTCTGACAGTCATTAAGGAGTTGATGAAAAAAATGGAAAAGCCTCTTTTGCTGTTGTCAGGGGAACAGAGGGAGGAAGCCCCGAGGCTCTCAGAGAAGGTGGAAAAGAAGAGGATGATGGGGAGAGTTGGAAAGGACTGGACCAAGAGTCAGGATTCCTAGGACCCAAAACCCTCGCTTCCTTGAGTCTCTTTGCCTCTCTGGGTCTCTGTCTCCCTTAAAAATAAGGGCTGGGAGACGCCTGGAGTCGTGGCTGGCTCAATCAAGTGGTAAAACTGAAGGGCGGTGAGCCTTTTCCATTCTCCCTTCCTCAAAGTCATACCGTGGGCAGGTGACGTGTGTGCGCGTGCATCCTGGGTGTCCTTAGTGCTGCTAATGTTCCTGCGCAGGCTGGTGCGTGCACTGCAAGGTTGCATGCACCTCGACATGAGGCCCAGCGTCTCGGTCACATGTTTAGGAATCAAGTCCAGCTCACGACTGGGCTGACCGCTGCATCAGCACACTTAGAGTGGCCACCAGGTGTTCCCGGCAGCCCAAGACTGGATGCAGTGTTGGCGGGCTCTGCAGCTATGTTATAGATGTGCGCATGTGTGTGCACGCACGTGTGTTTATGTATGCACATGGGTCTCTTTCCCCACTCCTGTATCTGGCATGAGTGTGGCCCTGAATATTCTCAGTTTAGCTAGATGTGGTGATTACTGCTGTTCCCTTTAGGTCTTATGTGACACTCGTGTGGGCTCCGTTGATGAAGGTGGTTAGGGTAAAGTTGCCCTAGTTGGGGGGAATGCACACCCTAAGTCCAGCTCTTCCAGGGAGGTGAGCAGTGCTGGCAGCTGACATCTGACAAGGACCCCAAGAGCGAGGCCCATGGAATGAGTCCTCCACACAGTGCTTCGCCGTATACTTTCTCTCCTCAGGTTGTCATCCTCTGTCAGGGCAGCTGACGGGATGAGGTGGGAGGGGCAGTCACGCCTACGTCTTGGGCTGACCGGCCCTGCATCTGGGCAGCCAAGCCTGTCCCCCTCCAAAGGGGCCATGTGTGAGCCTGAACACATGCCCATCATCCCAGGGAGCTCCAGGGGTGGGCTGCAGGGACCCAGCAGGGACAGGGAAGCCTTTTATCATGGAAAGTTTTCAAATCTTCGTCAAAGAGAGAACAACGTAATTAACCCAAGGGTTGATCCTCCACAGTGATCCGCACACGCCCACGCTCGCCAGATCCATGTCCCTGCCAGGCTGTGGTCTGTTGGATGATGGGGAGCGCTGTCTGACCCAATTAAGTGAATTGTTACCCCATACCCCCCAAAATTCCATTCTTTTTGCGAGTAGACCTGTATTACAAAAAAAGTACTCAATTATGTTGTATCTTGGATTTTGTCATCAAAAAAATTGTGAAAATTGGCTTTCTCTTACGCCAACATACTATCGATTTGCCTCTTGGCCCTTAAAGCCAAAAATATCTACTATCTAGCCCTTTACAGAAAAAGATTGCCAACCACTGAGCTAGACCTCCTTCCATTGCTCTCTATCCCCAGAGGATTATTTTAAAGGAAATCCCAGAAAATAAGGACTTTTAAAAATAACGAGTACTTTGTTTTGAGCTTTGAAGTAGGAGAAGCGTCCGCTGAGTCACGTTGAACCCCCGCCTGTCACCCTCTCACTTTCTGTGACGGGTCCACCCCGGCCCCGCGGGGGGAGCGTCAGTGCCCTTTGCTCCCCCTCTTCCAGTCTGCTGTCTGGTTCCTGGAGACCTGGGGGCTTTTGGGTCCCCGGGTCAGGGTGCTAGGGGTCGGTGTACGAGGGCCACATGTGGGGAAGGGTGTTGTGCTGGCATTAAGGGGTCGATGAGCTGTGGTAGGTGGCTGCCTCCTGACTTAGGTCACTGGGACTTTCCTGTCCTGGGGGACAGCCTGACCTTCACTTCCAAGTGGCGCCTTGAGGACTGTGGACCTCACGGCTTCTCTGGGGCCCCGCGAGCCCCTCGCTCTGTGTTCTCCTGCTCTTCCTCCTACAAAGGGAACTGCTTGTGGCGGCCTCAGCTTGGCGGTTGAGCAGGGCTGCTCCCTGGCCCTCCATAAGGGTTTCAGGTTCTGCCCTTGGGAGAAGCTGGAGTGAGCCCAAAGGCCAGCCTCGTGGGGTGAACCCCACATGCTGCGGTCCAACTTCCAGCTGGGGCGGTCCCGTCCTCCCTGTGTCTTGGCTAGCCTTTGGGGCCCCTCGCTTCTTCCCTCCACGTGCAGATGGCTGGACGTTGCATCCACTTCTCCGTTAGTACTAACGCCAGCACCGACAGCGGCTGATGCCGACCGGCCCCTCCTGGGTCAGGCTTGTGCTCAGCGCTTTGGCTCTTGTCTCATTTGGTCCTCCCTGCGACCCCGTGAGGCCCCCGAGGCCCAGTTTTCCAGGTGGGGAAAAGAAGGCTGAGAAATTAGATAGGGGCCAGGGTCCTACTGCTGCTGATGGATTGAGCCGGGATGAGAATCCAGGCATCGGGGGCAGGATCCCACATCCAGCCCCCATGTTCTTGTCCCAGAGATGCGAGTGCGCTCCTGTCCGCAGCACGAGCTTTGGTGCTGACGTCATCACTAGGCCTGGTGCACGTGGGTGGGGAACCACCTGTGGGGCAGGTTGTTCCAGGAGGAAGAGAAGGGGATTGTTTTGTGTGCTTCCCCCCAGCCCTCCCCTTGCTGGGTACTGTGTTCTCTAATGTTCATGTATTTAAAGTGATTTCTTTCTTAAAATGTAACCTCCCCACCTTTCTCCAGATTGGGTGACTTTTCTAAAGGTGATGGGATCTCTGTTGGGGTGGTGTGGCCCTCAGATGGGTCGGGTGGTGTGACAGGTCACAGGGAGGTGGGCATCAAGAAGTCGTACTGCCACGTTGTTTTTGTACCTGAAATAAAGCATATTTTGCACTTGTTACTGTACCGTTGTGCAGACGAGAACTCTGTGGGATCTGTGCTTGGGTCAGAATGCAAATAAAACTCATTTGTAAGAAACCCCTGTGGCTCAGGCCTCCAGTCCTTTTTTTTTTTTAATTGTGGTAAAATACCTAGAACGTGAAATTTACCATCATAACCATTTTTAAGTGTGCAGTTCAGTGGCATCAAGTACTTCACATTGTTGTGCCATCATCACCATCCTTCTCCAGGACTTTTTCATCTTCCCCAACTGAAACTCTGTCCCCATTAAATACCAGCACCCCATTCCCTGTTCTCCCAGCCCCTGGCAACGTCCCTTCTCCTTTGTCTCTGTGAATGTGACCACTCTAGGAACCTCGTGTAAGTGGAATTACACAGTACTTGTCCTTTGTGACTGGCTTCTCTCACTGAGCATAATGTCCCCAAGGTTCATCCACATTGTAGCATGTGTCAGGCTATCCTTTTCCAAGGCTGAAGAATATTCCCTTGTATGTGTAGACCACATTTTGTTTGTCCGTTTCTCTGTCCATGGACACTTGGGTTGCTTCCACCTTGACTGTTGTGAATAATGCCGCTGTGAACATGGGTGTGCAAACATCTGCTGGGGTTTCTGCCTCCACTGTTTGGGATATATGCCCAGAAGTGGAATTGCTGGATCATGTGGTGATACCGTTTTCCAGAGCAGCTGCACAACTTCCCGTTCCCACCAGTGGTGTATAAGGGTTCCACTTTCTCCACATCCTTGCCGACACTTATTTTCTCTCTTTTTTTGATAGTAGCCACCCTAATGGGAGGCCCCAGGTATTTGAAGCTTGATCAGTGGGTGTGCTGTGCTGAACCCTGTGGTGGGCACATTTGCAGTGCCACCACCCCGGACCCTTGTCACCATCTAGGGCCAAGGCTGCAGTCTCGAAAGCCACCCACCAGCCTTCCTAAAACCAGCTTGTGTTCTCTTTCCAGCCCCTCCGCTTCTCAGCAGCCTTCCTACCCAGACCACACCTCTTTCGAGCTAGTCTGCTCCCAGTGTTCCATTCCGGTCACGTGTGTGCTCTGTGCCCCTGGCTGCCACTCCGTGTCTCCTGCCTGCCTTTTCCCCGTCCTCCTGAGCCCGGTGGATCACAGCACTCCTCCCCCTGTGCTCTGGTAAAGTCCCGCCTCCTCTCAACTTGCCTGTGCGCCCTGTGAGAAGAGCAGAGGGTGTGCACAGGGGTGGGGGCCGGGTCTTGGGTTGGAATCCTGGCACCACATGATTAGAACAAGCTCCTACCCTGCCCGAACCTCAGTCTTCTCCTCTGTGAACTGGGAATGCCACCTGCCGTGTGGGCTGGTGAGGCTGACAGGAGACCAGACGTGTGAAGCAGGGAGCACCGCTTGGGCCCAGGAGGAGGTCCCCAATGAAACGCAGGAGCAGCTCGAGCGGGGCCTCCGAGACGGGAAACAGCTTCATGTTTCCCAGGATCCAAACGAGAGTGATGCCATGGGGGGTCGGTAGACGGACAGGGAGGGGGTCAGATAAAGTGGTGATTCTCAGTTTTCAGTGTTGCCCAGTACGCGCTCACGTATTAGCAAGTTTCACAAAATAATACTTGAACTATTCCCTTTCACTATCTCTTTAGAAACGCAAGTCCACTGACCTGCCAAGTGGACTTCCTGGCCCACTGGCGGGCTGTGCCCTGCGCTGTGACAATACTGACACGGGGTCTCGCAGACCATGGGGTGTGCGGGGGTGTGGCTCTCATTTGTACAGTGGGTACAGTGTGCATGTCCTTAAACTAAGAAGGGACAAGATGGGATTGGGTTCAAAAGCTCAGAGTCAAACTAGGGAGCTCGTCAAGGCCTCAGAGCCATTAGGGGTTGGAGCCTCATCCTGCATCACCCTGTCTTTCTTTCTGGCTTGTCTGCTGGCTGCCCCATCTGCTTGTGTGGCCTCTGCCCAACAGGGAGCTCAGAGTTGAGCAGAAGGACACGGCGAGCCCGGCGGTGTGTCCCCAGCGTGCTCTTGGCCCAACCTGGGCAGGCACTCCTGGCGGCTGAGGCCTAGAGCTGCAGGGGCCCTGCGAGGGCTGCTCCTTCCCATCAACCCGCAAGAGAACTGGGCAGGCGTGGGTGGGCGAGCCCCCACTGAGGCATGGCCCGCCACCCAGTGCCTTCCAATGGGCAGGAGCAGAGCCACACTGCAAGATGATCTATATTTCCAGCAAACGTCCCCTTAGCCATGATGTGGGCACAAAGCTTTCAGGATGAATTCCATGCGACGCCCCATTTTCAGGCAGCAGAGTGGGGTGCTGTGGTTCTCGAACTGCGTCAGAATCACGTGGAGGTCTTATTCACCAGTCTGCTGGGCTCCACACCCAGAGTTTCTGACTCAGTAGGTCTGAGCTGGGGTCTGAGAATTTGTATTTCTAAAAAGTTCCTAGGCGATACTCATGCCGCTGTTTCGGGGACCACACTGGAGAATCCCTGATGTAGTGGATAATGGTGACTGGGTTCAAATTCAGCCTCCAGCTCTGTGACCTTGGGCAAGGTTACTTCACCTTTCTGTATCTTGTTTTCCTCATTCATAAAATGGGACTAGTGATTATGCCTGTTTTATAGGATTGTTATACTGATTAAATGGGTTTAATTTTAAAGAGTTTCCAATGGCCCTGGCACACGTAAGCCGGTGAGTAAGAGGATTTTATTCATGGTTTGTAGTTCACTGGGGACTGGTAACTTTGTAGCTCCTGCTACAAACAGAACCAGTGTCCTCGAGCCTCAGAGTCACAGGAGGGCTTGTAACACACCGTGCTGGGCCCCCCACAGAGTCTCTACTCAGTAGTGGGGAGCTGGGTGCTATTTGCTGGTGGTGGGGGCCACACTTTGAGAACCACCTACCTGGAGAAATCTGCTCTCTTGAAGAAGCTTCCAAGAGGGGAAATGAGTCACTCGAGATGCAGACCTGGGCGTAAGCTGAGGGTGGGGTGGTGGGGGGGACTGGAGGATGTTGGGGTCAGCCGACTCAAAAGTCACCCAGGACTTGAGGAACCGGGTCAGCTGTGGGATCCTCCCATCCTCGCTTTAGGGGACGTTGCTTTCAGTTGTGAAACCTGTTGATGGGGTGCCCTGGGGAGGCAGAGGGGCCTCCTGGGTGCAGGCGTGGAGGCCGCCAGCTCTCCACCCCACTGTCTGCTCTGGGCTGGCACAGCAGCCACACTCAGCACCTCTCCTGAGTCCTGGGGTGTCCTGGGCTGCAGAGGCTCCCACACCACTGACAGTGGTAGCCCACGTGGAAGACCAGAGAAAGTCACCAGGAGGGGAGGCGGAGGAGTGGCGCTCACTGTCTGGGCCTCTGTCCTGTAGACTTGAGATTCCTCCTGGAGTGTGTCAGACAGGATGGGCCCTCGGGGGCTGATTTATGAGGACCAAAACTCTAGGAGCCTGAGGCAGTCCTCTGAGGGCCAGCAAAGCAGAGGGCCCCAAGGGAGGTGTGTGGGCATGTTCTCCCTGCGGAGTGCAGCCACGGGAGCAGAGCCAGCCTTCACTCCGTGACCTTCCCTGGCCAGAGCCGCTTACACCGCCAGAGCGCCCCTGTCCTCTGTCCTCACCTGGTCCTTCCACTGGGAAGGGCAGGTGCTGGGGCTTCCATGCTGCAGACACAGGCGCTGAGGCTCGGCCTGGAGAAGGTTCTGCGCCAGGGGGATGCAGCCCGTCAGGGGCAGAGCCAGGGCTAGACAAACTGCAGTCCAAGTCCCCAGATGAACACGCTTTCCAGAGAAGGCTGCCCCCACCCACCGTGGCTGCCCCTCCCTCAGCCCCCTGTCACTTCACTCTGGGGAAGGGAGCCTGGTGGTTGGGAGGCTTCCAGAGCTTGGCTGGGTTGAATATTAACCTGCTTTGATTGGGTGGATCAATATTTAAACTCAATTACAAGGGGAAGGGGTTATCTGGGGAGAACTTATCTGGCAGGAGCAGCTATTGGAGTATCTGACCATCTGAGAGGCTGACATGGAGTGGGGGAGGGGCCAGGCCCCAAATACGTCCAGAGTGGAGAAAGATGGACAGGAGGAAACCATCCAGCTTCCCTCCCTTGTCCCTCCCTCCCTCACTCCTTACTTCCTTCCTTTCTTCCTTCCTTCCTCACTCCCACCATTCCCTTTGTGTACCCAGCTCTTTCCTGGCACCAACGAGTCCCAGAGCTTGCCAGCCCTGCTCTTCCTCTGAGCTCCCATGCCTCCTGTGCATAGGCTGAACTGTCAGTTTGTCTGTCTGCCTCTCTAACTGGGCTGAGCTCCTAGAGGATGGAGGTTGGTCTGCCTGACCCCTGCCACTCTGGAGTCCAGCCCAAGGCCTGGCAGGGAGAAGCCTCTCCAGGAGTATTTGTTGAATGAGTAAATGATAGTGATATGGTGATCGGCAAGTGAGGGACTGGGACCTGAAGGCCCTAGCGAAAGAGAGCCTGTCCTGGGCAGGGACCCAGCTGGTGTGCCTTCACAGGGCTTCAGACTAGTTTACTGGCTTCGAGGGCCAAGAACACAGCTATGGTGGTAGGGGACGGGGGTAGACATATTTGGATGGGAGAGTAGGGAGTTGGGAAAGTGCCAAGCACGGGGCAAAGGGACATGGGGAGGGTCAGCTTGGAGAGGGCCTGGGAAGGGCGCCCCCTGTGGTAGTCAGGCACCTGCCATGAGCCAAGGGCCTTACGGACTCCGTGAGCACCGTGAAGACCACTGTGAAGAGCTTTTTGTTTTTTGTTTTTCACTCTCCTTATCTGCCTAAAAGCAGAGCCTCCCAAAAGAATTCAACGGTCATAAATCCTCTCCCTGGGAGTTTCGCAACCAGGGAAGATTGACTCCTATCACAGGAGAGAAGTCGGGAAGCCTTTGCTGGGGTAGGCAGTCACCTAACAGACATTGTCACCAGACCATCATCTCTCCCATCTGTGACCCGAGGGCCTTTTTACCTTCCCTAAAAGTCATTTGTTTTCGCCTAAGTGCCCCCTCCCCCTCCCCCTCCCCTATTAAGACTGTACATAAACCCCAAATTCTATCTGCCTCCTTGAGTCACATCTTTCTGTGAACTCCTGCATACGCATGAGAATAAAAATCTGTCTTTTCTCTTGCTAATCTGTCTTCTGTCACTTTAATTCTCGGGCCCCCAATCACCGAACGTAAGAGGGTGGAAGAAGAGTTTTTCCTCCCTGACATTTTGTGATCTCACCCAGTGCCCACAGGACCTTTTGAGGCAGGCGTTGAAGTTTCCACATTGCCCAGGAAGAGACTGAGGCTCAGAGAGGATGAGCAGTCTGCTCAAGGATGCACAGCTAGTCATGGGGCAGAGCCGGATTTCTGACCGGGGTCTGTCAGCTCCAAGGACTGCCATGGACCCCAAGGACTGTGCCTCGCGGCTCTGGGGAGGGGGTGGTGGGGCCAGTGGTAGGGAGCAAACGCATCCTGGGTGGGGCGCTGCTCTGAGCCAGGAAGGAGGGTCTGGGATGGTCCACGTAGGCCGTGGGCTGCCCCTCTTCCCTATACTTTACACTCTTGGTGGGGTGTGCCTTTGGGATGGGCAATGGTCATTCCTTCTCCGTCTCAGCCATGTCCCAACTGTGCTCTTAGGACCATGCAGAGGGCTATGCAGAGCCCCCACTGCCCACTTGCCTCCCTGGGTCGGCAAAGGTGGCAGAGGTGGTGGGGGCACATGGAAGGGGTGCAGCCAGGGGTCTAGTTTGGTAAGTCTTCAGCTCAGATCCCAGCCCCAGCCAGGGGACCCCGGGTCCCCAGACCCATTCACAGTCACTGAGTGGGCATCTTCCCCACAACTGCAAATGTCCCTCTGCTGCCCCTGCCGCTGCCCTCTGGAATGTGAGCCCCAGGACTCAGGGGAAGCCCGTCCCCAGGTCCCCGTATGTGAAGCTCCTCCTCTGGGCCCCCATGGGCTTCTGATCTCCAGAGGCCACCTCAGCACCCCCACCGGCCCAGCACCGCCTTCTCACCCCCGGGCTGACCTCCCGGATCCCGTGTTGCTGTTGCGTTTGTGAAGCCAATTCATTGTTCGCGTGAACTGACGGGTATGGAGGGGTGTTCGAGTCAGGCTGTCTGGAAATCTGTCAGGAGCCACTGGCATTCCCTGTTTTGTAACTGTCACTCCTGCAAACCTCTGCTGCTGGCCTGTGGGAGATGAGTTTCAGCGAGAATGCTGCTTTTTCCTTTGGGTCATAAGAGCATCCGTCCTGGCCGCATGGAAACCGAGGGAGAGGAGGCCCAGACTCCCCTTGGTGGCCCAGAGCTCTGCCAGGGGTCTGCAGGCTCCATCCCGACTCCTGGCCTCCACCTTTGACTGACTCGTCTGTTTGGAAGCTTGCTGCTCCCAGTGCATCCGGGGTCCCCGATGCCCCCGATGGGAGTGGCCTCTATCTCCTGGCGTTAATCTGACTCCAGGAAAGGGTCGTGAAGGTCCCAGGTGGAGCCGTGGGCTCTAAGTCGCCTTTTGGGAGCTGTCTGTTTTTGGTGGCTAGTGACTTAAGAGTTTGAAGAATGGGTCTGCAGACCAACTAAACTCTGTCAAGTATCCAAAAGAAAATATTAAAGAGAAGAATATAAAGCAAAACCCTTATGATAATAATTACTAGAAAAAAGTTACATTGGAAATATCTTGAAAATTAATTAAAATAGTCTCACATTATGGCCATATTAGGAAAGTAAAGCTGGACCCTGTGAAAACAACCCCTGAATTTTAGAGAGTTAACATATTGAAGGTTTATTTCTCTTTCATGTCTCAGGTCCATCTGGCTTGCCAGGGCTCTGAGTATGTTAAATTCTATTTTATTCATTCATTCTCTCATTCATTCATTTGTACCACTGTACAGGGACCCAAGTTCCTTCCATTTGGTGGTCCTGCCATTTTAGAAAATGAAGGCCTCAGAGTCCTTTGCTCTGGACAAAGGAAACGATGAGAACCAGGAGGATGGAAGGAGGGGTTTTAGGGACCAGGCCTGAAAGTGGTGCCTGCAGCTTCCTCTCACGTGACAGCAGGCAGGTCACGGTCACACGGCCCCAGCCAGCAGCTTGGTTGGGTGGTTGGGAAATGCAGTCTAGCTGTAGGTCCAGCATTCCCTGCCATCATGGCATTCGATAAACAAATAATAAAACCCACCAGAATGAACAAAAGAAGTTGCCAACACATGCGGTGGCCCCTGTGCCCAGGCTCGGTTTGGAACTGTGGAGACCAGCGCTCCTAACAGCCCTGTCAAGTGCCATCATCAGCCCTATTTTAGGAAGGAGGAAACTGAACCAGGAAGGTTCATTAACTTGCCAGAAAAAGAATCTGAACCCAAGTTCTTTGGCTCAAGCCTGTGCACTAAACCACTATTTTCTCTTAATAGAGACATACGAGCTCAAAAAGAAAAAAAAAAAGATCCCAAATGGGCTGATCTTTAGGGCCCCTATCAATATTCATTCATTGATCTCTTTTCTTAGCCCACAGTCAATCTGAGCCTGCCATGCCCTATGACGGGCACTCTGCTGGATGGCGTGGCACAGGGTGACCCGCTCCCACTCCGGTGTAGACAGCCAGGCAGACGCAGGAATCGAGAGAGTGACTGTGGGCTCTTGACTCCTCTTACAGCTTCTACTTGCCTCCCAAACTGAAGAGTGTGCTCAGGTGCCTTTAAGAAAAAAAGGGCATTGTTGTTGGAAGGACAAAGTCAGCCTGCAGGTTCCCTGTGCCCCATCCTGGGTGTTTGTGTACAAAACAGAGGCCCGGCCTGGGGGTGGCAGGCAGGGCCGCTGTGAGGCAGGCTGGGCCCCTGGGCTTGTTTCAGTCCTGAACGTCTCTGGCACAGAAGACCACAGAGGAGATGGGGGAGGGAGGACACAGCTTCCACGTGACACAGCTGCGGCACTGGGAGACTGACATCCAGCCAGACCCCGAGGAACATGGTCCGTGAGAGTCAGCGCTGCAAGGGTCCCTGGACATCACCCAGCCCAGTGGGCTTCAGACTTGTCCCCACACCCTTCCTTAAAGGGAACAGTATGTGGCAGTGCATTCCAAACTAAGAGCTGCTCTGAGGGACCAGACTGGGGTGGGGGGGGCCCACGAGCCTATGAGGGGGGCTCTGAGGACACCCAGGGCTGTGGGGGGCAGGGTGTGACAAACTCAGCTTGTCTAACTTCTTTTGTTGTTGTGGCTGCTGTTGTGCCTGGGGAAATTGAGGCCCACAGAAAGGAGCAACATGCCCAGGTCCCCTGGTGACTTGGTGGCCCTTCCAGGCTGAGAAGGAACCAACTGCCCATGTCCTTGGGCCAGGGCTCTGCCCTCAGACTCAGGCCCTTCCCACAGCAGAGATGTCAGGAACGTGCCAGGACGGGGCTTGTTCTGGGGATGGAGTGGCCACCGAGGGAGCTGCACTGGCACAGGGGATGGCACTGGACCGGGAGAGCAGGGAGAAGGCTGCCTTCCAGACACAGGGGTGCAGGAAGAAGCTGGAGGGGGCGAAGATGGTGGATCCGGCAGTTGAACATCGTGGGGAGCTCCCAGGTGGCCGGTGCACCCACCCAGACGATGGTGCTGAGGCGGGTGGATACTGGCTGTCCGGCTTCGGAGGGCCAGGCTCCCAACTTCCCTCTGCTGGGGGGCATCTGAGCCCCTACCCTCTAGGGAGGGTCACAGGAGTGTTGGGGTTGCAAGAGTCTCTGCTCCAGACATTTGTCCCTGCCTCTTCCTGAGTGCACGCAACACGGTTCAGGCACCTGGCTGAGCACGTGGCCGGCATTGGCCACTGTGCCTTGGCAACACCCTGTGAGTTGAGCCTATTATCCTTGTTCTGCAGGGAAAAACCGCAGGCTTAAAATGTTCAATTGCTTGTGGTAAGATGCTCGGCCAGAAGGTGTAGGCCAACACCCTTTATGCGGGGTTTCTGGCTGTGCAGCCAAGGCTCCCACTTTTTCATGCCACTGGGGGCACCACCTGCGCTCAAGATCAGTGACCTGATGAGCTGCATGGTGACCAGTGAGAGATTTGGGTAGTTTTCACCATCTGGGGCCAATGTTGCTTGTCTCCAGTTAAAGGAAAGTGACCCAAGCCTCCCTGCTCCAGCCCATTCCCTTTGAGGTCCAGTAGTGACACAGGACCAAGAGGGACATTTGGGGATCTGAGTGTAAATTCCATTTTTGTGAGTCAGTAGGGCATCTTCATCCATGGGTGAAATTGCAGGCAGACTCAACTGTACAGTTATGGAGGGTCCATGTGTAAATGAGTATGTTAAATTCTATTTTATTCATTCATTCTCTCATTCATTCATTTGTACCACTGTCCTCTGCGTTTCAAAACTGATTTCCACCTGGCCAGGATTCTCAACACTCTGACTTCAAAGGGGCGTCGTGGCCAGTGCAGACTCAAAAGCAGAGGTTAGGCCAGGGAGTAGGGACACAGCCATCCCCAGGGCGGCCCGGCCTCCAAACCAGGAGGTGCCTTGGTCTCGGCAGGGTGGCCTGGTGGGAAAGGGAGGCTGCCTGGGGGAAGCCTGAGAGAGACTCAAGGGTCCTGCCCCACATGCCACCAGTGGCCTGCTGCCCACAGTTCCTGGTGTGCCGGCCTCATTTGGGAGATGTCTGCCTTTCTTTTTAACACTGGTGCATCTGCTTACAGAGGTGCACTCTCTGATCTTACTGGGGTAGGTCTGAAAAGGCAAAACTTGTGGATCACAAAGGGTTTTGTAATGTCCTCAGTGGACACCCTCACGCTCTGAGGTGGTGGAGTCCAGAGGGCACAGGCAAGATCCAGAGGCCTGGGGGGTCCTGCTGGCACAGGACTTGGGACAGCTGCTTGGGTCCAGGGCTCCCCCGGGGCAGCAGGCCTTTTCCTCCTGTTTCTTTCAAGACCAGGAAGCGGATGGGGGGCAAAGAGCACTTTTGCAGAGGGTGTCCTCTGAGCTAGGTGCTGTGGTGGCATTTTGTAGATACCATCACACTTTCAAACATACAGGAGAAAAAGGGTCCCTCTTACAAGTGGTCACTTTATAAGTGACAAGTCATATATAACATCGGGTTGGGGATGTTAATAGCCTATAGGAAATGATGTCTACTATGCGCCTGCGTTTACCTAAACATCCATAATTCTTAAAACCACCTGCAAAATAAATATTATCATCACCACTTTACATAGGAGAAAAGAGAGTCTCAGAGAAGATGAGCACCTTGTTCAAAACTGCACACTTAGATAGTGGTGGAGCCTGGATTCAAACCCAGTTCTGGAAATCTTCAGTTGGGAGGAAGTTTCCTGCACCAGGCCAGCACAGGGGACATCCTTGGCGTGTCCATGACGTTCAGACAGGACGCCCAGGCGTGGAGAGGCAAGGAACCTGCATGGGGCCCTTCAGTGACAGAAGCCAGCCAGGCTCAGAAACGGCACTTAACTGGTGCTCGGGATGTAAGCGTCAGTGAAGTGCTCTCGGTGACCAGCATGTGACCACACCGATGTGGCTCAGATGTGACAGTGAGTGAAGGAGCCACGAAGAAGGTGTGCTGCCCACCTTCCTCTCTTGATAAGGCAGGCACGTCTCAGCAGGGTTTAGGGACGTTAGGTGGTAAAGTGTACAGAAAGGCAGGGAAGTGATTGCCGTGGACGTCAGGCTAGTGGGTATCTTTGAGGGGGAGGGCAGGGCAGTGGGAGAGGATTTGTGGTTGGGGGTGGTTCAGGGGGACCACAGTACTCCACTTGCTGCCCCAGGGGGTGACTTAATGAGTCTTCTCTTTGTGATAAGTCTTTGAACTGTGGGTCTGTTTTGTGCCCTTTTCTGTATGTGTATTACACATGTATACATACACACATTACATTCGGCACAAAATATGTTTAAAAAAGAGTAAATGAAACACGTCATTCCACATAAGGACTGGCCCCTGGAGCGCTTCTGCTGGAGTAGGCAGGTCCTGGCGTCTGGAGACTCTTCTGCCGTCTCCTCCTCTTTACCCACCTGCCTTTCTTCCAGTCTCTTCCACAAACTAGTGTCGGCAGCGCTTGGTTTTGGGTCCACGTTCCTAGCTCTTGCTTGAATGGGAGATGCAGCGCCCTCCCCTTTGGCCCCTCTGCCCCTACGGGGGCAAGTGTGTCTCCACCCCACACCCCAACAGTCATGCCTGGCAAAGGCCGGCGTGGTTCTCCATTGTCCTTCCCCACCGACGCTGCTCTGGCTGAGAACTCTGAAAGAAGAGGCCTCACACTGTGTGGCAGCATAAGTGGCCCTTTGCCTTCCCCGGCCACCTGCTGGCACCAGGGCTCTGCCTTTCTCCCTCAGGAGCAGGTGCTCAGCTGCCCACCACGAGGCATCTCCGCTCACACCTGGGCCAGCTGGTGTGTGGAAGGCCTCGGGCAGATCTGCCTCTGTCCTCTTCTCTGGGCCTTGGCTTCTGGGTCCACAGAATAAAGATAATTACACTTACCTCCCAACGACGGTTACCTGGTTTCAATGAAATGACACGGACGAAGCACGTGGCACTGCGCCTGCATAGAGAGGGCCAGCCACGCAGCTTCCCGGCCCAGGACTGCCTTCCCTTCCTGCGGGCCTAGAAAGTGTCCAGCCCCCAACCTGACCATGCTGCTCCCTGGCTAACCATTTAGTCCCTTTGCGGGCTGCAGGGAACCCTCTTGACCTCCTCCAAACCCAGGTGGGGTCAGACACCCTTCCTCCAGCTCCCATGGCCCTGGAGCTTGCCGTAGCAATGGTGTTCAACCCTGCCCTGTCGCTCCACTGGGCCAAGACTGGAGCACAGGGACCTGTCTCATTCAACTCTGTATTCCAGGTGTCCTGGCACCAGACCAGAGAATGATCCATGGGTTTCAATAAGGAAGGCCCGGAGTCCTAGAAACCCCAGTGAGTTGAAGGCAGCTGCGTTTCTTGAGGGCCTGCTACGTGCGTGGGCCTGTGCTCCATTCCCTCAGAAAACCCTCACGGTGGCTTTACAGGTGCTTTTATTACACCCATTTTCCAGGTAAGAAAGAAGGTAGGTTCTCAGGAGAGTATCAGAACTTCACTCCCCACCCTCCTGTTCCAGGGCCCCCTGCCCAGCACACTCCGTCCTCTCCACCCTGCTCTGACCGGCTGTGGGTCTGCAGCTTGTCCAGAGACTGCATCCTCCCGGGGCCACGCACCTGCCTCTCCACAGTCAGCACTCCAGCACGCTCCTGGTGAATGAGAGGTCGAGCCTGGTGTGAGGCCCTGCGAAGCTGACCAGCAGGGTCCAGATCCCAGCAAGGAGTCCCCGGCAGGGCAAGGCCGGGACCCCCGGCAAAGGACAGGCTGTGTTACAGCCCGGTTCTCAGGCAGGATGGGGTTCAGAGGGCAGAGTGAGGCTCCCCTGGAAACTGCCCCATTTAAGTGCCAACTTGCAGACCTGAAGGTGGTGGACACACCGGCCTGTAAGGACATCCATTCAATAGACACTGGGCACTTACACTGTACCAGGAGCAGTGCTTGACCCTGGGGGCCCAGGGAAAGTGAAGCATCACCCCTGGTTCAAGGGCTCCTGGAAGATAATGATGGAAAACAAACAAACAACAAAGAAAACAGTGCACCGAATCCTCTGAAAATGAAAACGGCTGTCATCTGCCAGAGGCTCCACACACCGCGCACCAGGCTCGGCGCCTGGAGTCCTTATGGCTCATGCTCAGTAGTGACCCTGCACAGCAGATGTCTTACAGACGAGGTGCCTAAGTTCTAAGGCTATCTCGAGGCCACGAGTCATGGAGGGTCAGGACTGGAACACACATCTCTCTGACTCACTTTCCTTCCTCCCAGCTTTGAACCCTAATCCCTACATGATGATCCACTGAAGTGACTTATGCCAACGCTGGACAAGGTGGGAGGTCTCAAGTCCATTGAGGAAAGCATCTTGCCTATAGTTGACCTTGGCTACGACTTTGGGGAAGACCAGAGATCTAGTGTTGGGGATGGGAGTGATGGGGGGAAGAAGACACCCTGGCAGGGTCGGGGATGGTGAAGTCCACTCTTATATGGCTGAGATCACCTTTGGCCTTTAAACAAGGCCACTCCTCCTTCATGGGAGCTGGAGTGTCAAATCAGCCTGGGGGCAGACGGTCCCAGTGACTTCCCTCCAGACAAGGGGAATGAGTGCCTTTGAAAGGAGGTGGGGGTGTTGCCCTGGTGGCAACTTGAGACTAGGGCCTGGCCCAGTGTCCCTGTTGGGACCGTTGTTATTCTGCCAACTGCTCAGCCTCTTGGGGCTGGCCCGGTGTTTTCCGCTCACCCCGGAGCCCACTACTCAGTAATTTTCTCTTTGCTGCTATGGCACAGTGTTTCCCCAGCGACATCCTTCGTTGGGTAATTTCTTCTGCCTGGGACACCCTCCTCCTCCGCGCCATCTGTCTGTATCTTCCTCCTCCTTCAAGGCCCAGTCTGAGGGCCCCTCCTTCACAAAGTGGCCTTTGACAGCTCCGGTCCGGCTGTCCCTTCTTCACCTTTGCACCCTGTCTTGGAGATTTGTAAAGTCCTTCGAGAGCAAGGAACAGAGAAGCACCGAGAGCAGCTCTAGAAACCCGGGTCATTGTAACCCTGCGGAGCAGTGTCCCACGGTGGGCAGGGAGGGATGGGGCCTCCGGGTGCCAGGTGCTGTCCTGGGCCCGGGAAACACAGTGCTGGAGACACACCCAGCTCCTGTCTCCATGCAGCTGACACTCCAGGGGAACTTGGAGCTGGGGACAAGCAAGGGGTCACAACAGGGGCTGCCTGGCCTCCTTCCCATAGCTTCTACATCCCAAATCTGACCGCTTCCCTCTCGGGCCAACTTCTCCATTGGGCATGGGGGGCACAGTGCTGAGGGCCCACGAAAATGCTTTAATGTTAATTTCTTCTGAAATCAGCAGAAAAAAATGAATATAATAATAATGAATATATAATATATATTCATCTTTACACCAAAGTAGTTATAAAATATAATTTAAAAGTTTTTCAGTGGAGGAAGGGGCCCACAGGAGGCATGATGTGGCCCTGACCCACAGCACTGTGTCTCCCCGGGTGTGCAGTCACCTGCTCACGGGCCTCCCTGCCCCCTCCCCCACCACAGCCTATCCTCCACGAAGCAGCCAGAATGACCCTTTTGAAAACATAAGTCTGATCATGTTACTGAAAACCCTTTTAGGGCCCCCAGTCTCACGAGGCTCATGGTCTCTCTGGTCTCAGCCTCCTCCCCTTCCTCCCCATTCACCTGCTCCAGCCACACTGGCCCCCTTGCTGGTTCTGGAATGATCTGTTTGTGCCTCACCTCAGGACCTTTGCACTTACTCTTCTCTGCCTAGGAAGACCTTCCTCCCAGTCTCTGCACAGCTCCTTCCTCTTCCCTCCAGGTCCCACAGGCCGGGCACATAGGAGTGGCGCCCCCATAGGTCACTGAGCAGAGAGGGCTTCTTCATCACTTCATGTAGGACCTCCCCCCCCATCCCTCACACTCTCTGTCTCCTGCTTTATTCTGCTTCATAATAAGCAGACCAAAGAGGACCAGATCCATTATACACCACCCCGCTCCGAGGTTGTGTGGGGTTGACTATCTCCAGCAGCAGGACGTCAGCTCCATGGGAGGTGGGTTATGCTTCACTCGTTGCTGTGTCCGCTGGACCTGGAGCATTGCCCAGACAGGTAGGTTCTCTATGAAGAGCAAGGACTGAGTGGAAGGGTGACAACACTGGGCCTCTCCAAGTGTCCTCCGACTCCCTCTCTCCACTCACCAGCCTCCTGTGTCACATACGCCTGCTGTGACTTCATCTTACAGAGACCCTGATAACACTGCCCTGCCCCTCCCACCTTCAGTCCCTGGCCCTCAGCTGCCTGGCCTTTCTTTCTGCATGTTTCCTTTCAAATTCCCCAGAGGGACATTGGGCTCCCAGAGATCCTGGCCCCGGGCTCATGGGAGTCAGCTGCCAGTGGGTCAGGTGGCAGGGGAGGGCGTCCGGGTCGCTCGGGACAGTGGCCCCAGCGAGGGTGAGCACTGACAGCCACGTACTGCATTTAGATCACTCGTAGGCTTGTGACTCAGTGTGCTCTCGTCTCCTTTCCCTGGTTGATTGTGAGCTCCTGGAGACGCCGCCGTCTCTTCTTGCTCTAGTATTTTCAGAGCACGGAGCCCAGAGCTGGAGACACACACGTCATTTAGATTGCAGCTCTGAATCAGATGCTGTCCCATCCTCCAGGCACTCACTGTCTAATGTGGGAAACAACCCACTGCAGTGAAGTGTGGCGGGGGATGCGGAGAGGCAGGGGAGGGCTGGGGCTGGGTGGTGGCTGGAAGGGGCCCCACACCCAGCCTCGAGAGTTGGGGGGCCTTCTGGAGGTGAGGCTGGAGGTTAGTGGGCTTTTAAACTTATCCCCCCCCATTCTTTTGCATTTTTTAAGAAGTAAGTTCAAACAGAGAAAAGTTGCAAAAATAGTACAAATAATTTAAAATATCCTTCACTCAGATTCCTTAAAATGTTAGTATTTTTGCCACATTTGCTTTCTGTTTCCTTCTCCCTTCCCCCATATCTATCTACCTATCAGTCATCTATCATCTATCTATCTATCTATCTATCTATCTATCTATCTATCTATCTATCTATCTATCTATCTTCATCGTCATCTGTCTACCTCTATCTACCTGTTTATCAATACACTTTTTCTAAAATGCTTCAGAGTAAGTTGCAGACATAATGTCCTTTTACCTCTAAACACTTGTCTCCTGAAAGCGACGGCATTCTTTGTCACACCACAGTACAACGATCAACGTTTTTTGCATGTTGCAGGGAGCAGCACGGGCAGGCAGCCCTGAGGGATGGAACAGGCCTGGGGCCGAGTTGTGGAGTGAACTTGACTGGAAAAGCACTGGGGAGCCCTTTGCATTCACAGGCCGGCACCGGCAGGCTCCAGCGTGCACTTTAGCTGTCTCTCTTGGGTCCCACAGGAGGCCCAGGCCTGGAGCCGACGATCCCAGTGGGCCGAGGGCCCTCAGTCCACGAGGGAAGAATCAAGTGGCCCTGCTCAGTGAGAAGTTCAGTAAGAATAGAATGTGCTCCAGGAGCCCAAGGAACAGGGAGTGGAAGGGCAAGGAAGGAATGGAAAAAAGTGAGAGAGTGAGTGTCTGGCACAAGCCAGGCCAGTTTTGTAACCTGTGACAATGTCTCCTGGTGAGTCACCGTTCTCTCAAAGGGCCTGCTCCTTCCCCATTCACCTCCCTGCCACCACCACTGCCACCTTTCCTGCTCCAGCAACGGGTAGTCTCTGTCTCAGCCTGCTGAGTGTGGTCTTGGAGTTATTCAGAACCGGGTTCAAATCCCACCGTGGCTGCTGTGTGAGCTCAGGCAAGTTGCTTGACCTCTCTGAGGCTCAGTTTCACTTCTCTAAAGCAGGGATGGTAGTCCACACCTTGTAGCCTGTGGTGGGAGATCACTAAGATGGTAGGTGTTTTGTACAAAGCACGCTCCTAGGCAAGCCTGGCTCCATCACTTGTGGCCATGTAAAGCCTCTTTGTGGGTAAGGCCCCACAGCTCCTGGGCGAATTTCTTCCCCCGCTAGAAGGTGGGCCCTTACTTGCCGGCGAGTGCCCTGAGAGCAGGCCTGGGTCTGACTCTCCCGGACACAGGGCAAGTGGCACACAATAGGGGTTCAGTAGAGGTTTGTGGAAGCCGTGAGGGAGAGAAACCCAGAAGAAGGCGCCTGGCATGTGGCAGATCCTTGGGAAGTATCCGGCGTCTCATGTGAGGCCTTCAAGCCTCCGCAGTTGTGACCGACAGCGTGTGCTCAGAGCAGGTAACCTGGTCAGTGACCCACCGTGCCGAAGCTGATGGGCGCTCACGGCAGGCCAGGCCACGGCCAGCCTCCCCTCCCCAGTGCGTGCTCCTGTTGGGCGGAGATGACCCTGCATGTGCAGTTGCTGAGGCAAAGGCACGTGGAGGCGGGGTGCAGCCAGGGCACGGAGTTGGGGTTCTGAAGGAGCTTATAGACAGGACTGCCGAGGTGGGCCATTCTGGGCACCGCGCACCCAGACGTGGGGGCTCCGGGCGACGCGCTGCACCGGGGAGCACGTGGTGTGCTGGCGGGAGGGGTCTGGCTGGGTACCCTCAGTCCTGCCAGGACCTTTCCTCTGCCCCCCGGGGTAACTTGACACCTGGCCATCTTCCTGCAGGCCTGCACACCACCCGCCTGTCTTGGCTGCTCCGGGAGGTCTGAAGGTGTTGCAAATTGCTCTGTGATGTTCTGGAGCCAAACCATGTCCCTGGCCCGCGGCCCACCCCCCAGGGCCTGGCAGCAGCTGCGTTGGCCCTGGAGGACAAGCTGCCTTTCAGGGTTTGGAGTTTTAAGGGCTTTGGTTTGGAGGGCATCTCCGCCGGGTCTGCATCAGGGAAGGTGCCTGCCTGAGAGTCAAGCAGAATCAAGGTGGTCAGAGGACACAGCCCTGGGCCGCTCACATCCCAGGCCCCGGCCACCCTAAGTTGCTTCTGCAATGAGCGGGGTCGAGGTAGGAGCATCTGCTCTGGAACCAGGCAGCCTGGGTGCCACTTACTACCTATGTGACATTGGACAACTAACTTGGCCTCTCGGCATCTCAGTTTTCTCATCTGTAAAGTGGGGGTGGTCATAGTCCTTGCCTCTAAGCAGTGTCATGAAGGTTAAATGAGCTGATGCAGGCGAACGGCTCAGAGCAGCCCAAACTTGTTGTGAGTACCGTACAAACGTGAGCCGTTATGACGAGGATGAGAAACACCCGCAGGTCCCTTCCCAAGGGTGGAATGAGGACAGCCTTCCCTTGCCTGACCCTCCAGGCCTCTGTGATCTGGCCCCTGTCCACCATCCAGCCTCACCTCTAACCTCTCCCCTCCTTCCACTGCAGCCACACCGACCTGCTGTGGCTTCCCTGGGCGCACTCAGGCCTCAAGGAGCCTCCTCTGCCCGAAGCAGCTTTTCCCAACCAGTCGGGCCAACCCCTACCTCCCACTTCCCTCACCACTCAGCTCGGGCATCCCGTCCTCCAGGAAGCCTTCCCCTTCACACCGTGGTGTGCTGGCCTCACCAAACCTGCAAGGAGTTTGAAGAAATGGGGCCTCCGAGAGGGGCTGCTTGCCCAGGGTGAAGCTGCAGGAGCGGAGTCAGTGCTGGGCTTCAGGCCGGCCAGCTCCAAGCCTGCTGCTCCTCCCTCCAGCCACCCTGCTTCTGGCCAGCAGGTTTGTGGGGGACGCTGGCACGAGCCCCCCCGGTCCTGCCTCAAGACTGAGGGGCTTAGCCCCGGCTGCTGGGAGGTGGCATCGCCTGGCTGGGGAGAACCCCCGAGCTGCCCATGGGATCGGCTGAGGCTTCCAGGAGGCTGTGTCACAGCACCCCCCTCCCTCCACCCAGGCCTGCTGTCTCCCCTGGCCCACCCCACACTGGCCTGGAGGGCTCCGTGGTAACCACCCTGCCTGCTCATCTCCCACCCAGAGTCTGCTTCTGGGCAGCCCAACCTGCAGTGGAGTCTTGGTTGCAGGCGTCTAAATTCTGGTTAGAGGGACTAGGGAGCCTGGGAGTGCCAGGCTTGGGGGCTACACAGCGGGAAACACTGCCAGGCCACCCAGGATGGTGTGGCCGGACACCCGATCTCTGCCATGCAGTACCCAGACGAGCAGAATGCCTGGGAGAGGGGCTCCAGGAGCGGGTGAAGGATGAGCTAAGTCAGCAATAAAAGGGGGAAGACATGGGGCCGTCTTGGATTGGGGAAAAAGACTTGAAGCTGCCTTTGCAAAAAACCCTGCTTCCTGTACTTTACACCGGGAGACAGGCTCCTAGATCAGCCAATAACAAAACTCCTGAGCGCAGCAATCACCGCTGATTCATTTCTGTCCCCAGGGTCTGGCACTGGACTGGGGACTTACATGAATTGAGGAAATGAGTGAATGAGTTCATTGAATAAGTTAGGTCTGTCCCCACTGGAATGTAAGCCCCATGTGGGCAGGGCCATGTCTGCCTTGTTTACTGCCCCATCCCAGTGGCCAGCACTGGGCCTGACACATTTGTTGGATGAATGAATGAGTTTTCCCAACTATAGTCACAGATGTCCTTAGTATTCACAACCAGTATCCAGGTAAGTTTGGGAAACTTTGCACATGGTGACCTCCTGTCAGAGTCACTCCATACCACACAGCCTGTTAAAGGCTCTGAGAAGGTCTGCAGTGAAGAGACTCTTTCATCTTATCTTATCCAACATTTCCCAAATTTCTTTTCCCCTCCTTGGCAACTCAAAGACACCACGTACCATGGAAAATATTTTGGGAGCTGCTTCTCTAATCTGAGAATGTGAGTTAGAGGCCATCCAATCAGAGAAGTCAGACATCTGCTTGGGGAGAGATGGGGAAACCGGCTCCAGCGGAGGTGGGAGAGGAGCTGCTCTGCAGGGCCCGGACTGCCCCTTGGATGGGGATGTCTTTGTGGGCAGAGGTGCCACTAGGGGCTTCTGTGGGGAGTGATGAGTGTGGGGTGACAGACAGCTGTGGGAGGGACTTGGGGCAGGCTTGACAAAACCCCCTTGATCACGGGGAGATGGCCAGCTCCCCACACTGACACTGGCGTCTTCGCTGTATCACTTTGTCTCCCTCAAACACTTCTCCATGCCCCTGTGCTCTGGGTTCACACGCATGTAAGCGGGATTTTTCTCAATGATGAGAGGAGGAAGAGAGGAGAGGGAGCTGCCTGGCCTCGGGCAGCACTACTGGTCCCTTGGGGCCATCAGCAGGGGCTGACTGTGGGCGTCCAGCCCGGGGGATAGCTGGCCCTGCACAGGGGTGTCTTAGGTGGGGCCTCCCGGGGGCTGGTGGGAGAAGAGAAAGTGCTGAAGACTCAGGCTGACCTTCTGACATCACCCTGAGGTGGGGACACAGGCTGTATGGGGACAGGCGCCAGGGAGCTGGTCAGAGGAGCATTTGCCCAGCTTGGTCTGTGCCTTGGGAGAAGTCGCAGGAAACACCAGCTGATCAGTGCGGGTGACATGTGGGGAAGGAACAGAGTCTACTGTGAGGTCTTGAGTTCTGCCCATAACTCGCAGTCTGCTCAGGGAGGCCTGTGAAGTGAGACTCGGGGCAGTGGGGGGCTGACCCGGCTGTCTGAGAAGGGGCAGAGCTGTGGGGGTTGTGAGAAGGGGTTTGAAGAAGGAGTGGCACCATCCCAGAAGGCTTCATGGAGGAGGTGGGCCTGGGTGAGTGGAGGAGGATGGGTGGAGGTGCCCAGGCAGAGCGGGAACAGGGCCATTGCAGACTGAGAGACCAGCGCTGGCATGAGGACCAGAAGCAGCCTTTCCCGGAGAGCCCAGGAGCCAGCTCTGGGAGAGTGGAGGCTGTGACCTGTTGAGCATGGGTCCCCCGAGCTGGGCAGGGCACCTGCACAGAGGGGAGGCTTAAGTATCTGGGATCCCTAGTGAGGTACCCCCAACAAAGACCGGCCTCCGAGCTTACATGTAAGGTTGACAGCACTGATCAGAGAGGAGAGCACAGTCCCTTGAAGAGGACACCCAGCTCCCAGGCCAGCCAGGCTCTGCTGCACCCTGACCAAAAGGTATGACTCGTCCACGGCAGACACTGCTGGTTGTTTGCCCCACCTCCATCTACTGCCTCCTTGCCTTTCTCTGCTACAGAGACCAGAAAATGAAATTACTCAATTGTTCAATCTCCCTTGCTGCTAGGAGTGTACACAAGACATGGTTCTGGACACCAGCATTTAGGCAAAAATCCTAAGGGAAGGGCAAAGTTTTGCCACAAAGAGATCTTTTGGCCCCATTGTGCTTCCCTTTTCTTTCTGACTGGAATGTCACTGTGAGGCTTGGAGGGGCAGCAGCCATCTTGTCACCATGAGTCAATAAGCATAAAGGAAAAGACTCTCAAAGTATTTGAAACCAGATGTATTGCTATCGGCTACAACATCTAAAGAAGAAATGTTTTGTCACAGCCACTCAGAAAGACAGGGTCACAGAGGCAAACCCTAGCAGTGCCCATGCCAGCAATGCCCATGAGAGGGAGGCCTTTTAGTCAATGTACTTTCAGAATTCTGGACCCATCGGCAGCACTGCCCAGTTTATCCAGCTCTCTGTGATGCTGCTCTCTGAGCAGCCCATGCTGCTTCTCTGAATGCTTGTTGGTTTTCCTGGGAAGGTCTGCCTTGGGGGAGAGGGTGTCCATCACAGGCCGAGAGTGGTTCTCAGCATGTCCCGGGACTGCGCATTACAAATAAATGAGTCAGCCTGGAGGTTTACACATGTGAGTCCAACCTGAGAGATGGAGCTGTCAGTGGTATGTCTCCTAAGTCCGATTTCCAGATCTTTGGGCTGTGGGACACTTACCCCGTGAGCTCGGGAACTACAGAGGATGTGCAATAAACGCTGAGTGAGTGACGAGGTAGGCCTTGCCTCCCCGCTGGACTTGGGTTCCCGAGGACAAGAGCTGCACGTGCTTGGTCCCCGAGTGCCCCGCTCGGGCCTGGCATATGCAGGAGGTTCTCGAGTGCATGATGAGGATCAATGGCTGGCGGAGGGTGAACCATGAGGCTCACAGGGGGAGGAGGTGCCCGGAGGACAGAAGTCCAGCTGCTCCTCTCTGCTGCTCCCAGAAGCCCTGACTGACCTCAGGTGCTCGGGGGACCCTCAGCCTGTTTCCGGAGGCGCAGAAGGAACACGTCTGTGCCCCGAGTCTCTGGTGCAGGGCCTTGGGCTGTGGTCAGGGGCTGCAGGGGGGTTTTCTCCGGTGGAGCCATTCTTTGAATCGGCTTTGCCTTTGCCAGAGACTTTCAGAGGGTTTCTGAGTTCATCTGGTAACTTGTCCTGCAGGGGTTTCTTGAGCCCTCCATGCAGGTAAAGAGTGAGGTCTGGGTTCAGATGTGACGCCACTGGGGTTCGGGTCCAGGTTAAGGTCAGGACCAGATTTAGCTTCCCCGATCAGGCTGAGGTTTAGATTCAGGTTCATATTGGAGCCAGGGCCAGAGGGTCAGCTACAAAGTTTTGGGTCATGTTTTTGTCCATCTCGCGGGATGTGGGAGTTGGAGTCAGAGTTTCACAGGACAGAGCTGCTCTGGGATGACCCTCTCTGACCCTCCCCCACCCTCCCCTTGGCACCTGCTGCGCCTCCCCAGTAGAGGCTGATGGGCTCTTGTGAGTTACTCCCAGGTGTGTCCAGTCTGCTTGGTGGTGGCACCAGCCCCCTGCGGGCAGGGCCCTGGCCTTCCGGGCTTTCTTTCTCCTTTGGGCACCCAGGAGGCTCGCAGTAAATGCTGACATATGAATAAAGGGAATAAAGTCAGCATCTCAAGGGCAAAACTCTCCCTCTGGTGGGAACTTTTCAATTCAGTTTAATCTACTTTCAACTTTTTTATTGATTGTGGAAGATATAAAGAAATTTTGGATCTTTTTGCTGCTTATTGGTATTCATCCTTCATCCACCCATCCGTCTATCCATCCATCCATCCCATAAACATTTTTTCTTTATGCAAGAATTTATTAACATTATTTACAGAAATCAAGTAAGTTCTTAATCATTCAAATTATTCCATATTTGAGATCTCTCATTTTAGAAATATCTCAATGGCCACATATTTCTCTCCATCTGCATTTTTTATATACTTACCACAATTAAACCTATGCTGCTTCTTTATCAGTAGCTGAGAGACATTTTTTCACCTAAAAATATTCCTATACTAAACTTCCTCTTTTTTCTTTGTAGCCCCAATTCTTTCCCTCACTTGAAACTTATTTTTAAAACACCAATCAACTTGTTCTTTGTGGAGATATTACCATAAACTTCAACAAATCATTTGCTATGCTCCTGCCAATTGTTATCCTCATCTCTGCTTCTCCACTCTCAAAGGGAAATGATTTGTTTTCTGCCTCCTAACAGCTCCTCCATCTATATCATTGATCACAACTTTTTCTACCCATTTGTGACATAATTGCACATAGATCTTAAAACAATTCTCTCTCTATGTACAGGTTACCTAACAATGTGTCTAATAGGATCACACTGCTGTGATTGAAAGAAAACTGTACACACGTGACTTTGAACTGCATGATGCTTACAACAGTAAAAATGGAAGGAGTAATCAATGAGGGCTGTTACTGATGTTCAATGTTATCATCAGGCGTGAACATTTTTTGAGGTCTACGATGTTCTGGAACTTTGCTGAGCCTACAGGGCATGAAGGAGACATTGAGACTGTCTTCAAAGGATTCAGCCGATGGACAGAGTCAGAACACTAAGCAGACGATGGGTGTAACAGGACAGAAAGGAGCCCGGTCCCGTGGGGCCCAGAAGGAAGACACCCGGCCCAGCCTGGAGGCATCTAGGAAGGTTTGCTAAGGATGAAGCTCGAGCCCTGAAAGATGAGTGGGTGATCATCTGTCAAGAAGACCAGAGCATCCCGATGAGAAGAAACAGAATGTGTAAGCCCCACGGTGAGAGAGCGTGGTCCAGACTTTGGGGAAGTCTACAGCGTGGGCATGGCGAAGGCAAGGTGCAGGGGAGGCTGGGCTGCCGGGAAGAAAAGAGCCTTGGAGAATTTTATCCTGAAAGCCTGGGGAGCCACGAAAGGATTTTGAGCAAAGGATCCACCTGATGTGGGTTACATTCTGGAGACGTGTAGACGGTGGGCCAGCTTGGGCCTTTGTGTTCCTGCGGAAAGACCAGCGCCAGCAAAAGGAGGATGCCACCGAGGCTATGAAACAGCAGCACTGACTCCAAAGCCCTGGAGGATGTGTGGTCCTCAGAAATGCCGGGCAGTCAGCCGGGAGAGCCACGAGGGCTGGGAAGACTTCTGGGGGGCCGCCTGTGCAGGCTGAGCAGAACTGACTCAGGACCCGCCTGGGTCAATGGCTCAGAGGGTTTTGTTGGGCAACCTGCAGCTTCAGCCAGAGGGCCAGGGAGTGTGACAACCTGGCCATACCTACTTGCCTCCTGTAGAGCAGGCCGGCAGTCCCTGTGCTCCTTCGCTGCCAGACTCTCCCCTCCTGGCCCTGCCTTGACCTCCAGAGCAGCCAGAGATGAATGGGGATGCTGTCAGAGGTCGCATGTGAGTCAACTCCTCAAGGTCCCTGTGACCCCCAGGATCAGAAGCTGACTCGGGGTGTGGAGTGGAGGCACTGGGTGAGCAATTCTCTCTGGGGCCCGTCATGCCGAGGTGGGGCCTGCGCACTGAGAAGTGCTTCCACCACACTCCGTCTGTTCAGGTGGATTGGCCAAGGCGGCTGAGGGGAAACCGAGGGCAGAGGGGTGGGAGGGGGTCAGGGAGACAGAGAAGCATGAGGCTGGGTTCCGGGGCTGCTCCCCGTTCTGCAAAGAGGGAACACGCTGTACGTGCGTGACCTCAACCAGGAAACCTGAAGCTTGTTGATCTTGAGCACCTGCCGGAATCTTGGCCCTGATTCTGGGCTCACTACCCAGGGCGTACATTTCCAGCCTGCGGATGCTGGATCTTGGGGCTCAGGGAGGAGGGAGACGAGGCTGGAGTGGGATCTGGGTGGACGTGGGTCCCCCTGCCATCGTGGCCAGCCAACGAGGCAGTGCCTCCTGAGGGACAGCTGGAAACTTCACAGGGCTCTGCTTCCAGCCACCGCCTGTCTCTGCACTCTGTTCAAGCCTAGGGGTGTTTTTTGTGTTATTGAGCACCTACTGGACACCAGGCCTTCTGCAGGGTGCACTATATACATTGTTCCATTTCATTCTTGGAGCAATTCCGCAAGGGTTCAGGCCATTTTATAGAGGAAGAAATGAAGGGTCAACGAGAATCAGTTACCCCAGGGGGAAAAGAAACAGAGATGCAAACCAGGTGTGAGATGAGTAAGACCTAGGCCTTGGGTCTCTTTTCTTAAAAGAACATCCTTCAACGGATCACAGAATAGAGGCCTGAGTTCTTAAACCCATTGACTTGACCTGGGTTCACCCAAGCAGAGCCGGGGGCTTCTGGCCTCTGTCTGAGACCTGGGAGTGTGAGCCCAGGGAGATGCAGCATTGCACAAGGGAGTGAAGCAGGGAGGGACACTGATGCTGGAATACAATTGAAGCAGACTCCTGGGCCCTAGTTCTCAGAAGCTGCACAAACTCATCGAGCGGAGAAAGGAGGAGAATCTCTAGGGGCTCTTGTCTCCTCCTCTTTTGGGTTGTGACAACATGGCCCCCAGGCAATGTGTGCTAGACGGGCAAGAACACAGAGCTGGTCCCGGCAGAGGCACAGAGGCAGCTGGAGCAAGAGGCAGCTGAGGACCAGAGGGGCTGATGTGGCACAGACAAAGTGGCTGATGCATCCAGTCCTGTCATGGTACAGTGGGGGACACTGAGTCCTACAGAGGGGATGTGAAAAGTCATGCACTGGTGGCCGAACCAGGACTTGCTCGAGGTCACCCCACTCCCAGACTGCCGCAGTGATTGTGGTGGTGAGAGGCAGGAAGTGGCCTGGCCCTGTGTGTGCATGTAGAGTCCGTGAATGTGTGCGTGTGTGTGTGTGTTAGAGAGAGATTATTTGGAACCACACGTAGGTGGCCAGGAAATGGAGCATAGATACAACCCTCTCTAGAAAGTTCTCAGTCATGTATGCCTCAGTATAAAGGAGGATGCCTCCCACCCCGCCCCTGCCCAGGGCTGGGATGGCCCAGGCCAGAGGGTCCAGACCCCTGTCCCAGTCTTCAGAGGAGTGCCAGGCCAGCCCAAGCCCAGCCAGCGCAGTAACACTGGTCGCTCCCAGGAGGAGAGGGGGCAATGGGACAGCACATGTTTTAGGCTGTGGAGCTGTTCCCACTGGGTCCGCAGGAAGCCCAGGGAAGCCTGCCCAGGTAGAGCAAGAATGAAGAGTAACTGGGCTTTGGCTTCCAAGTAAAACCCACCCCAAACCCCAGACCAAACCACCTCCCGAGTCTGCCAGCTGCAGCTGCCAGAATCATCAATACCCATTGTTCTCCTAGACAGACGTTCCCTCTGCTCTTTCAACCACTGTGTTCCGGGGAATGGCTAAGTGTGGGCTTACATCATGTGGACAGACACAGCTTAATGGGATCTGTTCCCCAAATTGCTCCACCCAACAGCCTCCCACAGCAGGGTCACGGGCAGCTGCTGGCTGGATCAGGGCGGAGAGCCGGCACCCGGCTTAGGCAGACTCCAGTCCTTGAAAGCTGGCTGACCTTGGCTTCAGGTTCCTCAACTACTCAAGGGGGCAATCATACGTGGCCCTCACTATCTCCTAGGGTTGGCGTGAGGGATACAAAAATTCCTAGGAAATCATGCAGCAGGAGTGAAATGCAGTGTTCCAGCTACTTCTCTGGCCGTGCAGGGAGGCATCAGGCTTAGGGCCAGGAGTGTGGGCGTTATGCTCAACAGGCTTGGGCCCCCACGCTGGCCTCTCCCACACAAGGCATGTCCTCTCTCTAAGCTTCAGTTTCCTTGTCTGTAAAGTGGAGCCAGTGAAGCTAGCCTGCCAGGCTGTTGGGAGAGGTGGAGGTTGTGCACGTCTAACTCTCAGCACAGGGCTGGGTGGCTGCGGGAATTGTGACACTGACACAGCAACGGACGCACTGGTCACTTTCCAAGGACCACTTGCAAGGCGACTGAGCAGGTCAGGCCAAACATCACAGACAGAGCAGGGGCCACATCCTCTCTGTGCTTAAAGGGCGACATCAAGACACACCTCTTCCACGAAGCTCCCTGGAGTTCTTCCAGCCCTCACTGTGGGCCCTCCTCTAGGCTTCTAGATCCCTTGTCATCTAGGCCACGCTTTTTAGCTCTTAAGTGTTGCAGGGGGTATTTGTTGTTGAGATGAGGAGGGGACTGCACAGCATATTTACCCCCCTCCCTATTTGAGAGTAAGGCTCCTTTGTGTGAGTATTGGCAGGAGATAAGCCACCCACTGGGGAAGCTGAAGGGGGCAGACGTTCCCTCACCCAGTTTCTGAGCAAATGGACCCAAGCTTGGCGAAAAGGACCCTCCCACCCGAGGCTCAGAATCTTAAGTGGTGACATCACGCAGAGGAAGAGTTGGACTCCATTCCCCATGGCAGTGTCCACAAGCAGCAGCAGCAGTCCCTGGGTCCAGCCATGGTGGGGGTGGACTCTGCCCAGAGGACCTGGGGGTGTGACTTGCCTATGCCTTTTTCTCCTGGTCTTCCTCGGCTCCTGCCCATTTCCGGAACCTTGTTCTCCCATCTTCCTGTCAATTCTGAGCTCCCGGGCAGCCAGAGCTGAGTTTCTGTTGTTTGCACTCAACACACACATTTGCCTTTGCATGATACCAACTGTTCTAGGTGAGCAAATAATCTTCCCCAACTGGGCTACACCCCCAGGGGGCAGAAATGCTGCCTTACACACAGGTGTGTCTCCCACCGGACGCCTCCTGGTGCAGACCACATGGGGGGCTGCTCAGACTGTTAAACAGATCTGGGGCAGGATCAGGTTCTGCCACTTACAGAATTTGGGGGAGTTATTTAATCACCATGAACCTTGGTTTTCTCATCTGTAAAATGGGCATAAAATTACCTACTTCCTAGGGTCTGGGGGTAGGCTTGAGTGTTGTGATAGAGGGAAAGAATGAGATTTGGGCTGCTCACAAACCAGGTCCTCAAGCTGGGGATGGTCTGGGAATGGGGACAGAGGACAGGAGACAGGGGAAGGCTCCAGGATGGGGGTTGGAAGCCTAACTCTGAGAGCTGTGGTGGGCAGAGGCAGGGCACCTGCTAATTAATTCTGTTTTTCTCTTTGTTAGATTTTCACTTTACCATTCTTGTTATTTAAATATTATTTCTTGGTTGAAGTTTCCAAAGGTTTATATTTCCTTTCCCCAAATAAAACAAGAGCTCCTTGACGAATAAGACTGTATTTTTCATCTTTTTATCCCTCGCAGCATCCAGTACGTAGTAGTTCCTTAATAAACATTTGCTAATTAGATTCTAATTCTGCAGGTTTAATAGGCTTCATGCTTCTTGGACTTTTCAAAAAGGGCATCTGCAGATGGTATGGCCTGTTGGAAGATGTAGACTCCAGGAAAGCCCAATTCCCTTGTGTGTTCCCAGCCTATGCTAGCAGGTGGAAATAAAATCGAGCCTATGGTCCAGTGGGGAGACAGATGGGTATTTAGTCTCATTAGAGAGTCATCTGTGTTAAGATAATAATTTACAAGTGCATATTATTATTTGCTCAGCATGTTTTTAAGCCAGGTATTATACTAAGTGTCCTAATTGCATTATCTCATCTAATTATCACAAAACTCTTAGGAGGTAAGTGTTAGTATCAACCTGATTTTATAAAAGTGGAATCTGGGGCTTGGGAACCTGCTCAAGATCATACAGCAGGTAAATAGTGGAGTCAGGATTTGAACCCACGTGCGTCTGATCCTCAAATCCATGACATTGACCACTCCTTTTTGCTATGTTGATAGAGACCAACTCTGGGTGCTATGGAAACCCAGAGGAGGGACATGACACCTAAATTGGCCAGAGAAGTCAAGGAAGGCTTCCTGGAAGAGGTGGTACTTGAATTGAAATTTTTTTTAAAAAGCCAACTTTTTAATGGACTTTTTCAAACTCCCACAAAAGGAAAGAAAATGTGAAATAAATCTTTAAGGAATGAGGCAGAGTTATGGGAGAGACTCCTGGTGGAGCCTGGTCTGTCAAGCCCTGTGGTGCCTTGGGGCAGCCCCAGGTCGAGGGTCTTGTGGAGTGTAAAGTGTGGGCAGGGGCAGCGTGGGGAGCGGTGGGGCTGGAGTGGTGGGCACCTCTTGGGAGCTGACATACTCAAGACAAGATGATTGTTCCCTATCTTTGGATTTCCACCCCTGATCTGGGGCAAAAAGAAAACATCTGCATGTGGCAGTTGAAGGAACTTGATGGTTTTGGATCTCCCCAGCAGCGGGTAGGTAAATGATTACATTCAGTTAGGCACAGTTGGGTTCAAGGTTGAGGACCTGAATCTTTCAGCACTGATGGTTCTAGGCCAGGCATGGAAATCTGAGTCATTCCCGTAAAGTCTTAGTGCGTAACAGAGCCAGGGGACTTCACAGGAGCTGAGGAGGCAACGGAACTGGGTAGAGCTGGGTGTGGCCCCGGATTTTATAGGCAGGGTCCCAGGGCAGTCATTTTCCTTCCTGGCATGTTTATACAACAGAGATGGTTGTTGCTTGGATTTAAAAATTGTTTTATGGTTGGTTATAATTTCTGACTTTGGAGGTGTCCTCATGTGCCATGGAGCAGTCAAACTTCCTGAAGAGCAGGGGAGAAAATCCCCTGGGGTATCCATGGCAATGAAAGTCGTCACTATGCCAGGCCATAGCCAGCATCACCAGGGACCTGGACCATGGACAGTTTTGCAGTGCTGAGACTAATGGATCACTCATTCATTTATTTGTTCTAGTTATTTGTTCCTTATCTATGACCCTGTCTTGGTTCTGGTAGTTTTCCTGCTCTGATATCCGGGTCTCACAACCTAGATGAAGAGAAAAGATGAAAAGTTCTCTGACACTCCTTAATTTCCTGTGCCAGCTGGTCTTTCTCAAGCCAGGCTTTAAATATTGGAAAGCAAGGAAATGCAAAAGACAAAGCATATCTGAACCTCCCTAGAACATGGAGTCAAATCCCTCAGAGTCGCCTGTGGACAGGTGGAGGAAGAGCACGTCAGGAGCAGGGGTGTTCCCACTTTCTAACTGCATGTCCTTGGTAAGTTACTTAATGTCTATGGCCCTCCATTTTCCTCAGAGTAAGGATGAAGCTAATAACTACTCTGGACTAGGTACCCGGCGCCTGCCAGAGCCCGCGGTAGGCACATTATATGTGTGATCAGCTTTTGTCTCTCAACAGCCATATGGGGTTAGTACAGCCAACCCTTTCCTTTCATAGAAGAGGAACCTGGGAACCTAGAGAGGTTAATACTTGTCCCTGGTCACAGGGCTCGTTAATGGTCTCACTGGGATTTGAACCTAGGTCTTCTGATTTCAGAGACTGTTCCTAAACACTTAACTCTACTTCCAGGGATAGGATTATTCTGAGGATGGAATAATCTAATTGATGGAAAGCCCTCGGTTTACCAAGTGAGCCTAGCACCCAGTAGGTGCTCGGTGCATGTTAGCCATGATCTTTGTTACTCGATAATTGGGTGGAGACATAACTGAGTTATGGCCTCACTCGGGCGGGGATGACTAATGGCTTGGGGACAAATCTGAGGCATATCTCTGTAGGTAGGCCATACACATGCTTTGTGTTTCTCCCCTTCCTGCCCATTATATTTCATGATGGGGTGAGATAGTATTTGCACGTTCGTGAGCTTTGTGTGTGTCATGAAACTGGTTGGCACTAGGAACATAAAATGGATGATAGAATGTAAATTCAATAATATCTTAACAGGCAGTAATAAAGAGCCAAACCTAACAAGATTAAATTTAATAGGGATACATATATGGTTCTGCCCTTCCAGTTGGCTTCAATTTAATAAGCAGTTATATAGCATCTACTATATCATATTCTGTATAAAATCCTGGGGGTGAAAAGTTGGATAAAAAGCAGTCCCTACTATTGAAGACGTTTCTTCTCTCTAAAAAGTGACTGCCCGAGTAGAAGATATGTCCTTGACATTCTCTCCCTCACACAGACCATCCTTGCCCACTATGGGACCAGTTGGCCAGGGCTGTGTCATTCCCAGCCTCCACTCCAGACTGGATTGGAGATTCATGGCCCGGCGGCAGCTCACAGGAAACAACTTAAGAATTCTGGTGATGTTTATCTTCCTTCTGGGCTGCTCAGCACATGGACTCCCTTCAATGTGTGGAGAATTCACCACCTTACGATTTTTGGTAGGAGACAACTTCATACTCAAAGTGTCCCATTTTTGGCCAGTGGATTATAATTCAGATTGACTCCTGAATTCTTCTGAACATGACCCTAGTAGTCTTTAAAATGTAAACAAAAAGGATTTGAGAGACATTTATGGATACAGAAGACAGACAAAGACGATGCAATATATGTATGAGAGTAATGTCTAAGGAAGAAAACCAGAGCAATGGGGCAGATCAATAGTAAAATCTAAATTCAAGAAAAGTTTCCTGAAATAAAAAGACTTAAAACAAAATATTGAAAGCCGGTGCTACATATCTAGGATAATTGACACAGAAGGACAACAATGAGACTTATAGTAAAATTATTAGATCTTAGAGAAGTCTTTTGGGTATCCAGGAAAAAAGATCAAGTCAATCTAAGGCTGTACTGTCCAACATAGTAATCACTAGACACATGTGACTATTTAAATTAAAGTTAAATAATTTTTATTATTATATTCTCTCATACTTTAAGTGCTCAGCAACCACATGTAGCTGGTGGCTACCACATTGGACAGCACAGATTCTAGAACATTTACATCATCACAGAAAGTTCTGTTGGACAGCACTTTTCTAAGGAAAAGAAATCAAGTCGGCATGAGATATTTTGTCAGAAGTATTTCATGCCAGAAGACAACAGATGAACATATTTAAGATATTGAAGGAAAGAATATGTGAGGTAAGGGTTTTATTTCTTGCCAAACTGACCTTCAGGTATAAAGACCATGAACTGTTATGAATTTGTAAGAACTCAGGGAACATAATTCATGGATTTCTGCCTGAGAAATCCACTAGGAAATGAGTTTCAGACAACCAGAATGACTGGAGATGATAAATCAACACAAGGACTAATGGTGAGCATTAGAAGTATATTTACCTGTCGATTTAAGACTGAACCATGGTTATATGGGATGGGGTATAGTATGTAATGACTACATGCTCTAACAATGTAGACACAATACAACCACCAAAACAAGCCTTCATTTGTGCTAGGTACGCCCTGAGTCTGGCCATGCCAGCCACACTCACCAGCCCCCTGTAGCTGAACAGCGCCTGGAATGATGTAGAGAGGCAGAACTGTGAAGCCTTCTCCCTGCAGGAGGGGCAGCTGCAACTGAGTCACATTGCCAAAGGAGAGGGGGCAGTGCCTAGAACCAAGTGTCCAGTGGTGACACCAGCATAGTCAAGGTGCAGACTGCAGTGTTGTGCCTGGTGATAACAGTTGTCCTCATGGACCAATTCTATGGTGAGATGTAGGTTTCCAGCCCACCTGCTGTGTCTGTAAATTACATGATATGCTCTTCTCCCTTTTTATTATTTTTTAAACTTTTTTCTCATGAACATTTTCAAGCACATACAAAAGTAGTGAGAATACTGTAATGACCTACCACCCAGTTTCAACAATTATCAATATATGGACAGTCTTGATTCATCTTTCCCCACTCTCCACGATCCCTGGATTATTTAGAAGCAAATCTCAGACTCTGTATCATTTCAACTGTATTTCACTATATATTTCTAAAAGATAAGGATTCCTTTAAAAAATAACCACAAAATTATCATCCCACCTAAAAAAATGAACATTGATTTCTCAATATCATCTGATTTCCAGTTAGTGCTCATATTTCCCCTCTTATCTTACAAATAACTTCTTGAATTGGAATCTAAATATGGTCTATACATTACATACAATAAGTTGATATATTTCTTGGGTCTCCTTTAATGTATAGTTTACCCTGCTATTGAAAATTTTACTTGCAATTTATATGTTGAAGAAACAGGGTTGTTTGTCCTGTAGAGTTTTCCTTAGTCCAAATTTCACACATTTTATCTTCATGTTTAAGTCTATTTTTTGTCTTTCACAAAATTGGGGATTTGTCTAATTATTCTTCCAGTTCTATCACTTTTTGCTTCATGCATTTTCAAACTCTGTTATTAGGTGCGTAAACTTTAAAGTCTTGTAATGTCATCTTGATGTATTAGACCCTTTATCACTAAGATGTGACTTTTTTTATCCCTGGTAATATGATTCGCTTTGAAAACTATTTTGTCTGATGTTAATATAACATTCTAGCTTTCTTTTGAGTAGTGTTAGCATGGCATATCTTCTTCCATGTTTTCACTTCTAATCTATTTGTGTCTTCATGTATAGAGAGTAATTATTGTAGACAGGATATAGTTGAGTCTCGCTTTTTTGGGATAGCAAAATGCATGCAACATAAAATTTACCATTTAAAGTGTACAATTCAGTGACATTTAGTGCATTCACAGTGTTGTGCAACCATTACTATTACCTAGTTCAAGAACATTTTCTTTTTTTTGTGAGGAAGACCAGCCCTGAGCTAACATCCATTGTGAATCCTCTTTTTGCTGAGGAAGACTGGCCCTGGGCTAACATCCGTGCCCATCTTCCTCTACTTTATATGGGACGCCGCCAGAGCATGGCTGACAAGCAGTGCATTGGCGGGCGCCCAGGATCCGAACCCGTGAACCCTGCACTGCCAAAGTGCAAACTAAATCGCTGCGCCACCAGGCTGGCCCCTCAAGAATATTTTCATTACCTCAAAAGGAAACCCTGTACCCATTAAGCAATCACTCCCCATTCACCTCTCCTCCCAACCCCTGGACCCACTTATCTACTTTCTGTTTCTATGGATTTTCTGACTCTGAATTTTTCTTGTAAGTGGAGTCATACAATATGTGGCCTTTTATGTTTGGCTTCTGTCATTTAGCATAATGTTTTCAAGTTTCACCTGTGTTTTAGCATGTATCAGTACTTCATTCCTTTGTATGGCTGAGTAATATTCCGTTGTACATATATACCATATTTTGTTTATCCACTCATCAATGGATGGACATTTGGGTTGATTCCACCTTTTGGCCATTGGAAACAGAGCTGCTCTAAATATTTGTTTATAGATTTTTGTTTCAATACCTGTCTTCATTTCTCCTGGGTATATACCTATGAGTGGAATTACTGGATCATATGATAATTTTACGTTTAAATTATTGAGAAATAGCCTACCTGTTTTCCAGAGTGGTTGCATCATTTTATATTCCCACCAACAACGTATAAGAGTCCCAATTTCTCCACCAACATTTGTCCTCGTAACGCTTATTTTCTGCTTTAAAAAATTATTATAGCCATCTTAGTAGGTGTGAAGTGGTATCTCATTATGATTTTGATTTGCAAAATCAAATGGCTAATTACGTTGTGCATCTTTTCATGTACTTGTTGGCCATTTGTACTTCTTTGGAGAAAAGTCTATTTATGTCCTTTGCACGTTTTAAAATTGTGTTGTCTGTCTTTTTGTTGTTGAGTTAGAAGAGTTCTTTGTATATTCTGGAATAAATTTAACAAAGGAAGTGCAAGACGTGCACTAAAACTACAAAACATTATTAAAAAATTTAAAGAATACCTAAATAAATGGAAAGACATGTTCATAGATTAGACGACTTAATACTGTTAAGATGGCAATACTATCCAAAGCAATCTATAGATTCAAAGCAATCCATATCAAAATCCCAATGGCCTTTTGGGTAGAAATGGAAAAGCTGATCCTAAGATTCATATGGAGGTCCAGAATAGCAAAAACAATCTTGAAAAAGGAGAATTAAGTTGTTGAACATGTACATCCCAATTTCAAAATATACTACAAAGCTATACTAATCAAAACAGTATGGTACTGACATAAGGATAGTCATATAGTCAACGGAATATGACCAATTGATTAAAAATTTTTTTCATTATGTGGTAAAATATACAGAACATAATATTTATCATTTTAGCCATTTTAAGTGGACAATTCAGAGGCATGAAATACACTCACAATGCTGTGTAACTATCACCACTATCTATATCCAAAACTTTTTCATCATCCCCAACATGAACTCTGTATCCATTAAACAATAAATTCTCCCTTTCTTCCAGCCCCTAGTAACCTCTACTTTCTGTCTCTATGAATTTGACTATTCTGGGAACCTCATAAAAATAGAATCATATAATATTTGCTTCTTCTCTGTCTGGCTTATTTCACTTAGCATAATATTTTCAAGGTCCATTCATGTTGCAGCATATATAAAAATTTCATTCCTTTTTATGACTGAATAATGTTCCATTGTATGTACACACTATATTTTGTTTATCCATTCTTGTATTGATGGACTCTTGGGTTGTTTCCACCTTTTAGCTATGTTTGAATAGTGCTGCTATGGACATTGGTATACAGATATCTGTTTGAGTCCCTGTTTTCAATTCTTTTGGATATATACCTAACAGTGGAATTACTAGGTCACGTGTTAGTTCTATGTTTGACTTTGAGGAACTGCCTAACTGTCTTCCACAGCAGCTGCACCATTTTACATTCCCACTAGCAATGCATGAGGGTTCCAATTTCTCCACATCCCTGCATGGCCAATTGATTTCTGACAAGGGTGCCAAATCCATTCAGTGGTGTAAAGAACAGTCTCTTCAACAAATGATGCTGGGACAAATGGACAGCACATGCAAATGAATGAAATAAAACCCTAACCTCACATCATATACAAAAATTAACTCAAAATGGATCAAAGACCTAAATTTAAGAGTTAAAACTATTAGACTCTTGAAAGAAAACATAATGGTAAATCTTCATGACCTTGGATTTGGCAATGGTTTCTTAGATATGACACCAAAAACACAAGCAACATAAAAAATAGACAAATTGGACTTCATCAAATTTAAAAAATTTGGGGCTGGCCTGGTGGTATAGTGGTTAAGTTAGTGTGTTCAGCTTTGGTGGCCTGGGGTTCACAGATTTGAATCCTGGGCACAGACCTATGCACTGCTTATCAGGCCATGCTCTGGCAGGTGTCCCACATATAAAGTACGGGAAGATGGGCACAGGTGTTAGCCCAGGGCCAATCTCCCTCAGCAAAAAGAGAAGGATTGGCAGCAGATGTTAGCTCAGGGATAATCTTCCTCACACACACACACACACACACACAAATATTTGTACATCAAAGGGCACTATCAAGAGAGTGAGAAGGCAACTCACAGAATGGAGAAAATATTTGCAAATCACATATCAGGGTTTTGGTTTTTTTATCCAATATGCCAATATCTGCCATTTAATAGAGGTGTTTAGGGCATTTACACTTAATGTAATAATTGATAGGGTTTGGCTAAGTCTAATATCTTACTGTTTTCTATTTATTCCAGGTGTGTTCTTTGTTCCCTTTCCAGTTTTCCTTCCCTCCTTTACATTATTTTTTGTGATTTCACTTTGCCTCCTTTTTTGGCTTATTAGCTATACCTTTGCTTTGTTTTGTTTTTTTTACAGGTTGCTTTATGGTTTATAATATACATCTTTAACTTATCAAGTCTCCTTGATATTTTACTACTTACTGTATGGTATAGAAACCTAAAAATAATGCACTTCCATTTCTCTTCTCCTGGTCTTTGTGCCATTATTGTCACACAGTTTACTTCTACATTTGTCATGAACCCCACAATGCATTGGTGTTAATTTTACTTTAAATAAGTTTATCCTTTAAAGAAGTTTAAATGTAATAAAAAAGGTCATTTATCCACATATTTACCATTTCCAGTGCTCTTCATTCAATTAGGTAGGTCCAAATTTCTACTTCATATCATTTTCCTTCTTTCTGAATTACTCCTTTTAACATTTCTTGTGGTGTGTGCTGGCGATCAATTCTTTCAACTTTTGTAAATCAGAAAAGCCTTTATTTTACCTTCACTTTTGAATTAGTTTTGTTGGTATAGAATTTTTAGTTGATAGAGTTTTTTTTCCTTTAAGTATTTTAAATATTCTGCTCCACTGTCATCCAGCTTGCATGGTTTCAGTGAGAAGTTAGCTGTCATTCTTATCTTTATTTTTCTGTACATTGTCTTTTATCTCTGACTGCCTTGAAAATTTTCTCTATATTACTTGATTTAAGCACTTTGACTATGATGTGACTTGATATAGTTTTCTTCATGATTCTTGTGCTTGGGGTTCATTAGTTCCTTAGATTCGTAAGTTTATAGTTTTTATCAAAGTTGGGAAATGTTGGACATTATTTCTTCAAATATATCAGCATATTAGGTTGCTTGAAATTTCCCCCACAGCTCACTGATGTTGGCTTTTTCTCAGTTTTTTTAGTCACTTTTATTCATTTTAGATAGTTTCTATTACTATTTCTTTAAATTCATCAATCTTTTCTTCTGTAATGTCTAATTCATTATTAATTTTATGCAGTACATATTTTATTTATAGAAGTTTTATTTGGTCTTTTAAATATTTTCTACATCTTCTCTTAGCATGCTTATACTTTCCTCTACTTTCTTGAACATATGAAATCTATGAAACAGCTATTTTAATGCCATTGTCTACTAATTCTATCATCTGTGTTATTTCTGGGTCTGTTTCTACTTTTCTACTGATTGGTTTTTCTTCTCATTGTGGATTGTGTAATCCTTCTTTCATACCTATCTATTGTGAATTTTATATCATTGGGTGCTATATATATCTTTTTTTTTTGATTCCTCTAAATACTTTTGAGCTTTGTTCTGGAATGGCTAAGTTACTTGGAAACAGTTTGATCCTTTCAAGGCTTGCTTTTCAGCTTTATCAGACAGTACTAGATTAGCCTTCACCATAGGGGTCAATGATCCCATTTCTGAGACAGTACCCCTCTGTGTATTCTACATGATACCCCACATATGATGAGGTTTTTCCACTCTGACTGCTGAGAACACCAACTATCCCATCCTTGTGTGGGATCCAAGAATTAGTCTACCTGCTCCTTTGGGGTAGTTCTTTCCTAGCTTTCAGCAGTTTCCTCATCATGCACTGATGAGTACTTACCTGAAGACTAGGGGAACCAGTAGCAGATCTCTGCAGTGCTCTGTCTTTGGAATTCTTACCTCCTCAGTGCTCTGCCCTGATAATTTTAGCCACCTTTGCCTTCCTGACCTCTCAATTCTTTCTCCTCACTTCATGCAGAAAGCTCACTTTACTGCTTCCATTCTCTTGGGGATCACTGTCCTATGCTGTCTGTTGTCCAGTGTCTGAAAACTACAGTTTCATACATTTTATTTTGTATTTTGGGTGTTTAAGGTGCAAGGGTAAATTTGTTCCCTGTTACTCCATCATGCCTTTCCAGTTCTTTTGGAGAGCTTGTTCTTTAGATGGCCTCTCGGGGGGCGGGGGGAGGGGGGCTTGTGGAACAACGTTCCCTGAGTTATCATGTTCATAACAATTTGTCTATGGTCTTTTTATGTGGAGATCAATTTAGCTTGATGTAAAATCTGTGACTCATTTGTTAACATGTAAAATATGTTAATCCATTGTCTTCTGGCAGAAAGTGTTGCTATCAAAAAGTCTGATGACAATGTGGTTATATTTCCCTTTTAAGTAACTTGGTCTTTTTGCCAGGATGCCTAAAATAATTTTTTCATAAGGTCCATTAATTTTACTAGGATATATCTTGATATTGGCGGTATAGGTTACTTTCCCTAGGACTGTAGTATGCTCTTTCACTGTGTAGTCACAAATGCTTTTATTTTAGGAATGTTTTCTTAAATTATACATTTTAGTCTAACAAAGACTTTTCCACTGCTTTTATGTGCTTCTTGAAAAGTCTCTTATACATATATTGAATCTTCTTTGCCTATCTTTTATATCGGTTTTCTTTGAATCCTTTTTATCTCTTTTAAAATATTTTTAACATGTTTCTTCCTTTTCACTGTCGAGTTATCTTAAGGCATTGTTGTGTTTGTTCTTTCTTGTGTTTCTTCTTTTAGTCTTAAGTTTTAAACTAATTTTTTCTTTTTTCTAATTACATCTTGAGTTCTGTCACTTCTCTTTTCAAATCTTCCTAGTCTCCAATCACTTTGCTTATAAGATTTTCTAATTTTAATTTATATTGTTCTTTGATAATTTTTGTCATTTTCATAATAGATTTTAGTTTGCTTTTAATATTAGATTATAATTTCTCTCTCTTTCATACATGTCTTGCTGGTGTGTTTCATTGTCTGTGGAGGATAATTATTCTCTGATTTTTACATATATTATTAGATATAATACTATATATTCTTATAATACTCCTTATTCTCTTGTTTCCCCAGAATAAGCTTCCAGTGGGATTTGACTGATTCTTTTCTATTGCTCACTTTTTATGTGCAAAACATTTTTTTTAGCATGGAAATTTGTGCTGGAATAGCTTTTTTGGCTTCATCCCTGTAGAGCTCCCTCTTACATTGTTTTCACAAAGTGATTGAAAATATAGCCCCATACTTTCTGAGATCTGCCTACTCTGTTCCCCTCCTCTACTTTTATCTGGACCTTCTTTTTCCTTTGCTTGTATTGTCCCTGTCCTGCTCAATTTGGATTCTACTCCTATGTGTTTCTTCTCAGTGTGAATCTTTGTTTTGGAAAAGAGCTTTGATTTATGAAATGTCACGAGTTTATAGGGCCCATACTGCTCTAGCACCATCAGTGCTACCATATCATGGTCCTGTTGCATTCACCCACATATGGGATCCTTCAAAACTTTCCCAGTTTTGATCGCTCTTCTCAGTTGGCCCACAGTGCTTTCCAGTTAGTTTATACTAGGATTTTGTGCTTATTCTGTCTTATGGCCGTCAGAAGCCTAGTTGCCTCCCTATGCTTCCATCTGCACAGGTGTAGATACCATGTAGTTCTTGTGGTTACCAGTGGGTTGTTCCCACGCACTCATATTAGGAGATTATTGGGGAGACCTTACCATCTAGTCTTGCTGTAGATGTTGTCCATGGGTCTTCAGTTTTGCTATCTTAGTTGCTGTATTTATATGGGACAATTTGGGAAGATTGAAAAACGCTGCCACCATCTTCTGAGAATTCTAACATGTGGTTACTATTTTTTTGCATAATTCAGCTAGCGATATTTTCTATATTTCTAATATTTTCTATTGCTCACAAGTAAAAGCCTGAACTGATACAGAAGTTTTAATTGACTGGAAGTGCAAAAGGAGTGGAGCATGACTCCCAAATAAAGGGGTCACAAGACTGATTTCAGTCCACATCGAAGAGAGCAGAGCATTTTGACCATAAGAGGTGATGACCTGCCCCTCTGCTCTGGTCAGCCCTTGGGTGCAGCAATGCATTCTGCTCTGGTCACCAGGGTTTTAACAGACACCCATCTGTGCAGCGTGTTTAGGAAGGAGAGGCAGTTTGAAATCCTGCTATCCAAATAATGGTTGAGGGACTACCAGGAACATTTAACTGGGAGAAGAGAAGATTCAGGGGCCATATGACCATCACCTTCAGATACTTACTTGATCACGAGACAAAGGAAATAGATTAGTCTGTGTGACCCCAAAAGATAGAGCTTCAGTCAAGGTGTCCCCTGTTGACTGAACCTAACATAGAGCCAGCTGGCTGTGCAGAAATTTGGTTGCAGAGTTCCAGCCCCAGAATCACAAGGCAGAGGAGAGAAGGGTGGCGTTTTGGCAATGAGGATGTAGAGGCTTAGAGAGCTGAAGACGCATGCCTTAAGGCTCAGGGCTGGTAAATTATGCACATCCCACTCCACCACCCAGCCTTCTACGTTACAGAGAGGTAGATATTCAGTTCAACTTAAAGAGAACAGTTTTACAGCTAGAGACCGTACAAACACTTGGTGGATACACCGAAAGGATGATATAACAGTTACCGGAGTTACACTAAATCATCTCTGAAATCCCTTTGCAATGCTAAGATGAACTTTGGGCTTTTCCCAACTCTCAATGCCTATAATACTATTTATTAAGCTTGAAATATGCACCTAGCATTGTAGGAGGTGTTGTTGAGGCTTACAGTTGAGGTTAAGAGATTATAGAAAACTAAGTCACAGACGTTATTCTCAAATAAGTCATGATTTACTTGATAAGATGTGACTGATGTATCCATGGAGTAATAAACAAATAAAAGAGTTACCAGCTATAATTTTCTGAGTGCTGCTGTATGCCAGACACTGCTTAGGAACATTATCTCATATAATCCTTACAGCAACCCTATAACATAAGTGCTGTTATTATCATTTCCACTTGGTAGATGAGGCTTCAGGAGGTGAGGAAAGCTGTCCAAGTCTACACTGTTAGTAAGTAGCAGAGCTGGGGTTCAAACATAGCCTGATTTGTCTCCAAACCTGTGCTCTTAAATATTTCAGTACGAAAAAAATGTCAGATTTTTGAGAAAAAGTTGGCATCATATGACTCTAAGAGTGTTCCAGAAGGAAGGAAAGGCCTAACATGAATTGAAGACTTCTTATTGTCTCGGCACCTAGTAAAAGTCATTTCACAAAGAGAAATTAAGATAAAAAGTGTTAACCAGGTCTAAAGTGAATTAGATAACCGAAAAGGCAAGAAGAAAACTCAGTTATTGCAGAGGTAATAACTGCTGGAAGCAGCTACCACCTTGGGCTGGGGGAACAAGGCAGAGATTAGAATTATTAAGATTTAAGAATTTGGAGGAGAGGGCTCATGGAGCTGACGCTGAGACCTCTGGGGTGGAGGAGGAGGAGACGTTGCTCGTCTGGGGCTGGTGTCTCTGAGATGCTACACCAACGGTTGGTTCTGCGAAGGTTGGGAAACCACAGGCTGGAGTCCGCTGCTGCTGAAGGAAGGAAGGAAGAGGTCCTGCTGAGTGATGCTTACAGGAACAGAAGCAGATGGGAGAAGCAAGGCCTGTCTTCCTCCCCCAGCCCTGCAGCCTCCTCTAGTGTCCCCTGTTGACTGAACCTAACATAGAGCCAGCTGGCTGTGCAGAAATTTGGTTGCAGAGTTCCAGCCCCAGAATCACAAGGCAGAGGAGAGAAGGGTGGCGTTTTGGCAATGAGGATGTAGAGGCTTAGAGAGCTGAAGACGCATGCCTTAAGGCTCAGGGCTGGTAAATTATGCACATCCCACTCCACCACCCAGCCTTCTACGTGTGCTGGCTGCTTTTATGACCACTTTGCTCATTTCACACGTGGCCTTGGGGCTGACCTAGCCTCCTTCTGTCACTTCCCTGCCCTTGGCTGGAGCTCTTGCCTCAATGGGCAGCACAGCCCGACATGTGAACTTGGAGCTTGGGCATGCTCCCAGGAGCCCGGAGAGCTCTTATTGTATTCCCCCATCCCCGGAATCTCTCCTGACACATTCCCTGGCTTGGCCTCAGCCCCCTGTTCTGGCAGGCCCAACCTGGCGGTGGTAACTGCCAAGCATCTGCTCAGCTTGCTTGATGCTGGGAACAAAGAGATCAGCTTAGCCTAAGCTGTCACCTGCCTCTCAAGGGCCTCAGGCACCATGGCTGGGGCAAGCCCCTCTGGCAGCTTCCCAGAAAACAGGTCCTGAGGGGCGTTCAGACGTGCCCGGCCCATGTTCTGAGGGAAGGGATACTTGTCTCAAGGGACAAAGAGACCTGCCCTGGGGTGGTAGGCTTGGGGGAGGGGGGAGCCCATTGCTGCTCATCCATCCTGTGCAGCCACCCCTCAAAAATCTTTACTGAGTGCATATTATGTGCCAGGCACAGTGCTGGCTCTGGAAATACAGCGGCTATGAAGGGAGCAACTTCTCTGCCCTTATGGAGCTTATGGTGAAGCGCTGGATACAGACCACAGCAGAGTAAGGAAATGAGAGGCATGAATTTCATGCTCCCAATCCCAGGTGTACAAAAAAAAGGTAACTTGAATTTTCTATAATTCACGTTAATTTCTATTTTGAGACTTCATTTCATTAGGAGAGCATATCCTTAATGGATCACAGTTAGTCTGGGGTTCCTTCTTTTTCTAGGGTCATATCTAGGTTCTGGGAGACTTATGTAGCTCCATGGGCAATTGATGCTGCGAGGCCCCTGGGTACAGCCCACTGCCTAGCAGGCCCAGCCTCTCTCTTGGGGCCATGTTCAGAGTCCCCTTCCCGGGATCTGTCTTCCTCGAGATCTGTCCAGGATGTTGGGCACCAGGTTCTCTCCCTGAAACCTGCCTTGGACCTGCCCTTCACTGGGCCTTGGTGAACACCCAGAAGTACCATCCGCCTGACATGCAGATGAATCCCTACCCACAAACTGTATCAGAGCCATGAAGGGCAGGAAGAGGGCGCGTTGAGGAGACAGGGAGCTTGCTTTACCTATGGAGGAACCAGGAAGTTCTCTCTGAGGAGGTGACACTTGAGCTGAGACCTAAAGGAGTCCAGGAAAGGGCTGGAAGGATCAAGTGGGCGGAGGAAATAAGAGCCTGTGTGAAGACTCTGGGGTGGGAAGGAACGCCATGTCTGAAGAACCCATGGCAGCTGGGGTGAAGGGAGCCTGACCAATTGCCCTTTAGGGGAGCTTGTTGTGGTTCGTCCAACCAGTGTCTCTCCAGGCAACTCTCTATCCCCTGAGAGGGGCCTGACCCCCAGGCAGCAGGTGCATGCCCTGTGGCCATCCTGTGGCTGCTCACACAATAGAAGTGCTAGAAGCTTGGAGAGCAGTTCATAGATTACACATAGCTTCAGGCCATCTGCAGCATTCGTCTTTCCAGATTCTGGGGTGGGGTCTCCTCCCCTGTGAAACCCTTCCTGACCACCCCCAGGGAAAAAACATCCCAGCTTCCCACCCCCACACCTGAGTGCCACTCGGTGGGGTCGGCCCAGCTTGTCTTTTGCACCCCACCCGCCTCACCTTGGGCCTTCCCCTCCCTGACCCCAACCCTGGTGTCCCCCAGGGCCCCCTCCACTTTCACTACTCTTAGGGTGATGAAACAATTAGAAACAAAGCTTTCACACTAAAGCAAAAGGGACTTGATTTGTTAGCCCTCCCAAGAATGTTCACATTTAAAAAATATTGCTTACATCAAAAGAACTCAAAAGAATGGTGGAATCTGGGGCATTGGATTAGGCAGAAACTCTCCTGAGCCCTTTAATTTGCATCCCACCGGCCTGCCTCCTCCGCACACACAGGTGCCTGCACGCGCACGCGTGCACACAAACACGCGCACCTGTCGTCCTCATTTCCCACTCTGCAGTTGCCTTATCTCCCTACTCCCCTCTGGAGGCCCCCTCCCCACTAGCAGGAATGTAGCTGAGTGGACCCAGTCCACCAGGACACAACCGGGGTGTGTTCTGCAAAGAAAGACATAGGGAATGAACACCAGACAAGAGGCAGCCATACAGCAGACGTGGGGCCAGGCACCGGATATGTCTTTCTTTAATCCTTACCAAGGCCCATCACAGTGGGTATATTATTATCCCCATCTTACGGAGGAGGAAACTAGGTTCAGAGAGGTTAAGGGATTCATCCACCTCAGCACAATGAGGACTCTGTCAGAGCTCAAACTCCTTTCCCCACTGCCACACCTTGCTGCCTTGCTGTGTGTCCTGGTGCCCCAGAGGGTCCAGATCTGGGAAGGGTGTGACTCCACGTGGGGCTCCAGCCCTTAGGACAATCTACGAAAGGTTTTCAGGGCCTGGGCTTAATCCATCGTTGACCCTTCACCTCCTGGAAGCAGGGATCAGGAATTTCTGCAGGAAGAGTCTGAGTATCGAGTGTGATGTGATCTGACAGGTCCCGAGGTGTTCGATGACAGGCTGGTGGAACCAAGCAAGCTGGGAGAACAAGCTCTTAGCCAAGGCACCCGAACCACCAGAAAATGGAAAGTACTCAAGGCTGTAGGTTTCTTGATGCATGAACAGGTAGGATCGAGGGAGCACTGAACAAGTGCTGGAGGCTGAACTGGGAGGTTGGGGGGCCAGGCAGCACCTGGGCAGAGTCTGCCTGACCCTCAGGGGAGGGACAGAAGCTCCCCCTCCTTATCCCCCTGTGCCCTTGGGACTCACTTCTGCCCCCACACAGATGGTAAAGCTAGGAGTGACTAAGCCCCGTCTCAGTTCCAGCACGCCTATTGCAGACACAATTAAAGAAAACTGGACCTCGAACCCCTGGGCACGATCCCTCTCAGGTCTGGAGCCTAGAAGATTCCAATCTTGCAATGTAGGGGGAATGCCCATTAAGAACATCAACAAAATATCAAGAACCACGATAGCAGCTGGGCTTTTGGTATACAGTAGTCTCCCTGCTTATCCATGGTTTCACTTTCTGTGGTTTCAGATACCCATGGTCAACTGTGGTCCAAAAATATTAAATGGAAAATTCCAGAAATAAACAATTAATAAGTTTTAAATTGTGCACCATTCTGAGTAGCATGATGAAATCTTGCCCCTCCACCTGGGAAGTGAATCATCCCTTTGTCCAGCAGATCCATGCTGTATACACTACCTGCCTATTAGTCACTTAGCCATCTTGGTTATCAGATCGACTATCGTAGTATCGCAGTGCTTATGTTCAAGTGGCTCTTATTTTACTTAATAACGGCCCCAAAGCACAAGAGTAGTGATGCTGGCAATTCAGATACGCCAAAGAGAAGTTACTATTTTTAATCTCTTACTGTGCTTAATTTATAAATTAAACTTTATTGTAGGTATGTATGTATAGGAAAAAACATAGTATATATAGGGTTCAGTACTGTCCGTGGTTTCAGGCATCCACTGGGGCTCTTGGAATGTCTCCCCCACAGATAAAGGGTGACTACTGTACATGGTTTGATAGAATATATAATGAAATAAAAAAGCATGATATTTAGTTTTTTAAAATGAATTTATACCTCTTCACCAAAATAGCATTCAACTACTTTGGCTGGAAAAATTGGCAAAGCGTAGATGTGTGTGATGTTATTTATTCTGTAGCAAATATGGATTCATGGGCTGTTGGCAATTACTCTGAGCTCCCCTTCCACAAGGAGAGCCTCCCCCAGTGCTACAGAGTGTCCCCTATACCACCCTACCCCATGTCCACGGCCCACAGGCCAGGAGTCTTAGATCTGAGCATTCTAGTGATATCCTACCTGAGTTCCCGTGTGACCTTAGTCAAGCAACATGACCCTGTGTGCTGCAGTTTTCTCATTCTTACCTATTCATAGGGGCGCAGGGATAGAATGAGATGATACTGGTTATGAAATGCCTGGCTGGGGAGATACAGGCCTGTAGCCTCAGAAGCTATTCCCTTCTTATTGTTCCAGATGGGAACAAATCATTGTCCTTTTTTTTCCCTATCATTATTAAACCTTCAGAATTGGAGGGGGAGGGAGAAAAGCACAGGCTACTTCACAGAGGAGAGTTGATGGCTGGGATGTTTCTGCCTCAACTTTCCCAGGAGAACTTTATCATTTAGAAAGTCAGCCACGGACTCAATCACCTTCCTGAAACTAGGGACGGTTTGGTTTTCCTTTCTACACTATGAAGGGCTGGATCAGGTCTCAGGGGCACAGTTAGATTAGACAGGTAAGTTACCCAGAGCCAGGTGAAGTTAATGGACCGGAGAATGAAGCAGAGGACCCAGAGGCCAACCTCCTTAGTTTATTTCTCCATCCATTCCAAGCTACCCAGTAAATCTTTCCTGCTGCTTGTTCTGGCCTGGCTACATGCTAGGTGTGGAGGCTGCAAGTATTTGAAGACCTGTTTCTGCTGTCACAGAGTTTTCCATCTTCTTGGGGATCAAGATATACCTATAGCATGTTATAATACAGCACAATAAGTGCTATGATCAACTGAGGCACGGGAACTGTGGAGGCAAAGGGGAGGGGCACTTCATCCAGCTTTAGGTCAGAGAGGGCATCCTGGTAGAAGTTACAGTAGCGCTCATGATGAAGAATGAAAATGGTTCAAGACATGGGCGCAGGAAGAGCATGCTGGGTAGAGAGCCAGCAGGAGGGACCAAGGCTTTGCTCATAAACAGGGTCCTCCTTTGGGGTGTGGTCTTGTCTCAGATGCCCAAGTTACAGGCTCAAGTTCAGATAGAAACCACAATCCTTGGGCTTATAGAAGTGGGCCATGGCTCCTTGTAATTTACTTTCTCAGAAGCTCAGGTGGGAGAACACCAGTGGGAGCAGAGTGACTTTAAAACATTAATAATTTATGATCTGGAGGCACCCCTTCCTTTCTATTTTGTGCTCCTTTTTGCTATCCTACAGAGTCACCAGTTAGAAGTTTTTCAAAGATTGAATTTACTACCTCATTTTTCTGCTCAAGAAGAAGCTTTGTGGTACTTTTTCTTTCTGGCCAAGATGAAGAAACAGGAACCAGATTTACCAAATCACCTAAAAAATTTAAGATAAATTTTTTGGAAACAATAGCTTTAAAGACAGTAAATATCAGGCAATGAACGTCAATGATCTCTAACAAAGGGGAAACAAAATGAGGTAAGCTCTATGACTGCCCTTGCTTACTGCCTTAAGAGAGTTTCCAGGCCATGATGCAGAGAGGGGGAACCCAGAGAGATCCTGAGGGACTCCCTGAGTTGCAATGATTCTGAGAGTCCAGGGAGATCAAGGCAGCTAGAGTTCACAGGACTGCATGCCAGAGAGGAGAAAGCTGCACAGAGAGAACCCCAGAGATGTGCAGAGAGTCTTCATTGAGTATTCGCAGATTACTGAAAGCTTGTGAGGAACCTACCCCAGTTCAGGGAAAGAATTAGAGGTAACGGTGCCCAGCACAACAGGTCAGGTATAGTGCCTGCTGTCAGGCAGACTGGGGACTTCACAATTCACAACATGTTGGATACAGTACTCAGAAGGGACTCACCTCAGTAGTGGGGAATAATTACCCTTAGATTAAATACGGCTCCATGTAAAAATCATAAAAGCAAGACCTTAAAGAATCAAAATGTAACTAAACTACATCTCAGAACAAATCTCAAGAATATTTACAGGAATACTAAAAAGCAAACATTGTCTAGCATCCAATCAAAAATTATTTAAAGGTATTTAAAGAAGAAGAAAAATACAACTCAGAACGAGGAGAAAAATTAATTGACCTAGAAATGACACAGATGTTAAATTCAGCAGACAAGAATATTAAAGCAGTTATTATAACTGTTTTCAACATGTTCAAAAGGTCATTTAGACATATGGAAGATATAAAAAGACCCAAACTGAGCTTCTAGAAATGAAACTGCCATGTCTGAGATGAAAAATACAATGGATGGGATTGGCAATGGATGAGATTAGACATTGCAGAAAAAATATTAGTAATCTTGAAGACATAGCAATAAAAACTATATAAAATGAAATCCAGAGAGAAAAATATTGAAGAGCATCTATGATCTATGGAACCACTTCAAGTGGTATAACTTAAGAGTCATTGAAGTTTGCAAAGGAGAGCAAGAGAATGAAAGAAATATTTGAACAAATAAGGGCCAGAGATTTGTCATTTGATTAAGACTATAAACTCACTTAAGTTTGATTAAAACTATAAAAAAAATTTTTGTAACTGTGTATGGTGACGAATGTTAACTAGACTTAGTGAGGAGATCATTTTGCAATGTATACAAATATAGAATCATTATGTTGTACACCTGAAACTAATATAATTTTACATGTCAATTATACCTTAATAAAAACAAAACAAAACAAAACTGTAAACTCACCAAACCAAGAAACTCAATGAACCCCAAGCACAAGAAACATGAACAAAACCACACATATCATAATCAAACTGATCAAAACCATCAGTAAAGAGAAAATTTTTAAAGCAGCCAGGGGAAGAAGTTATGCTACATATGACCAAGGATAAGGGTTGCAGTAGATTTCTCTTCAGAAAATAAACCAAAACCAAACCAAACCAAAATAAAATGCAAACAAAAAGACAGTGGAGAAATATATTTAAAATACTGAAAAAAAAATCAATTTAGAATTCTATACCCAGCAAAAAAAAAACCTTTAAAAATTAAGGCAAAGTAAAGGATTTTTCAGACATAAAAAGCTGAAAGAATTCATTACCAGTAGACCTGCACACAAAATATTAAAGTCCTTCAGACAGAAAAGTAATGAGACCTGTTGGTAATATGAATCCATATAAAAGAATGAAAAGCACCAGAAATGTTAATTACATGGATAAATATAGATGATATTTGTCCTATTATTTAAATATCTTTAAAAAAGACTGACCAAATATTAAAAATAAATAAATAAAAATAATAACAATATTTGTGAAGTTTATAACATATATAATGAGTAAAATGTATGACAATAATAGCATAAAGTCTGAGAGGGGATCGGCCACCAGTGGCCTAGTGGTTAAGTTCAGCACTCTCCACTTTGGAGGCCCAGGTTCAGTTCCCAGGCTTGGACCTACACCACTTATCTGCCAATGGCCATGCTGTGGTGGCAACTCACATACAAAAATAGGAGGATTGGCAACAGATGTTAGCTCAGGCGAATCTTCCTCAGCGGAAAAAAAAAAAAGGCCTGAGGGGGAGGAATGAAAGTACACTACTGTGAGGTTCTTATACTATATGTGAGGTACTATAATATAACTTGAAGCTAGGCTATTGTAAGTTAAAAATGCATACTATAAACCCTGAAGCAACCACTAAAATAACAAAACAAAGAGTTAATGCTAACAAGCCAACAAAGAAGATAAAATGAAATCATAAAAAATATTTTATTAACTTGAAAGAGATCAGGAAAAGAGCAAAGAGGAACAGAAATAGATGGGACAAATAGGAAATAAATGTTATATTTAAGCAAAAACATATCAATAATAACATTAAATGTAAGTGGTTTGACATCCCAATTAAAAGACAGACATTGTCAGATTGTATAAAAAGGGAAGACTTAAATATATGCTGCATATAAAACACACACTATAAACTTAAAGATACAGATAGGTTAAAAGTAAAAAGATGGAAAAAGATATACTATGCTAACACTAGATTAAAGAAACCTGGAGTGGCTATACTAACATCAGGCAAAATAGATTTTAGAGCAAATAATGTTAACATGGACAGGAAGATCATTTCATAGTGATGGAGTCAATTCATCAAGAAGACATGACAGTCCTAAATGTTTATGCATTTAATAACAGAGTTTCAAAACATATAAAGCAGGGGCCGGCTTGGTGGCATAGTGGTTAAATTCACACACTCCACTTCAGCGGCCCACTGTTCACAGGTTTGGATCCTGGGCACAGACGGATGCACTGCTTGTCAAGCCATGCTGTGGTGGTGTCCCATATAAAGTGGAGGAAGATGGGCATGGATGTTAGCCCAGGGTCAATCTTCCTTAGTAAAAAAAGGAGGATTGGCAACAGATGTTATCTCAGGGCTACTCTTCCTCACCACCACCACCACCAACAACAACAACAAAAAACAACACACACAAAAAAGAAAAACAGAAAAAAACCATATAAAGCAAAAACTGATTGACTGCAAGGAGAAATAGACAAAGGCAAAATTATAGTCAAAGACTTCAATGCCCCTCTTTCAATAATTTATAGAAAAGTAGACAGAAAACAGTAAGGTAATTGATGTCTTGAGTAACATTATCAACTGACTTGATCTAGTTGACATTTATAGAACACTCTACTCAACAACAACAGAATACACAATCCTTTCACATGCACATGGAATATTTACCTAGATAGATGATATTCTGGGCCGTAGGTCTCAATAAATTTAAAAAGATTCAAATTATATGCAGTAGGCAGAATAGTGACTCCCCAAAGATGTCTATGTCCTAATCCTTGGAACTTGTGAATATATTAAATTACATGGAAAAGAGGAATTAAGGTTACTAATCAGCTGACCTTGAGATAGGGATTATCTTGGCCCAAAGTAATCACAATGTCATTATCCTGGCCTACTAATAAGTGGAAGAGGAAAGGAGAGACAGAACCAGAGATATGGCAGCTTGAGAAGGACTTGACCCAACATTTCTGGTTTTGAAGATGGGGGAAGAGATCCATGAGCCAAAGAATGTGGGCAGCCTCTAGAAGCTAGAAAGGGTAAGGAAACAGATTCTCCCCAGAGCCTCCAGAAAGGAGTGCAGTCCTGCTGAGAACTTGATTTTATCCCGGTGAGACCTGTGTTAGACTTCCGAACTACAGAACTGTAAGATAGTAAATTTGTGTTGTTTAAGCCACTAAATTTGTGGTGATTTGTCCTAGCAGCCATACAAAATGAGTGCATCAGACAAGCATGTTGGAATTAAATTACAAACCAATACCAGAAAACCCTCAAATGTTTGGAAATTCATAACACAATTTATGGATCACAGAAAAAAATAAAAAAGATTGTCAGCAAGTATTCTTAACTGAATGGAACTGAAAACACAACATATCAAAATTTGTGGGATGCTGCAAAAGTAGTACTGAGAAGGAAATTTATAGTACTAAATGATTATATTAGAAAAGAAGGAAGGTATCAAATCAATGACCTCAGCTTATGCCTTTAAAAACTGGAAAAAGAAAAACAAATTAAAATCAGAGTAAGAAGAATAAAGGAAATAATAAAGACCAGAACAGAATTCAGTGAAATAGAAAACAGAAAAATAAAGAAAATCACCTAAACCAAAAGATGGTCTTTTGAGAAAATCAATAAAATTGATAAACCTCTAGCCAGACTGATCAAGGATAAAAGAACATACATATTACCATTATCAGGATCAAGAGAGGTGAGGTGCCATTACTACAGTTTCTACAAATATTAAAAAGACTAAAAGACAAATATTATGAATGACCTTATGCCAATAAATTCAACTACCAAGATGAATTGGATGAATTGCTTGAAAGACACATATAAGCAAAGCTCATTCAAGAAGAAATAGACAAACAGATTAGCCTCAGATCTATGAAAGAATTTGAATTTTGATTAAAGACCTTCCCACACACACACACAAAACTCCAGGTCCAGATGGCTTCGCTAGAGAAGTCTATCAAACATTTAAGGAAGAATATCAATTCACACTGTTTCAAAAAACTGAAGAGGAGGAAATACTTCCCAATTCATTCTATGAGGCCAGCATTACCCTGATACAAAAAAAGAAAGATGAAAACATCACAATGAAAAAAGGTTACAGACCAATATCCCTCAAAAAATACATATGCAAGAACTTTAAACAAAAATTTAGCAAAGTGAATCCAACAATATATAGAACAGATAATACAACGAGGGTTTATTCCAAGAATGCAAAGTTGATTTAACATTCAGAATCAATCAGTGTAATTCACCATATTAACAAACTTAAAAAGAAAAAGCATATAATCGTTTAAATAGATGCAGTCAAAGTATTTGGAAAGCCTACCATCCATTTCTTTTTTTCTTTTCTTTGGTGAGGAAGATTGGCTCTGAGCTAACACCTGTTGCCAATCTTCCTCCTTTTGATAGAGGAAGAGTGGCCCTGAGCTAACATCTGTGCCAATCTTCCTCTATTTTGTATATGAGATGCCTCCACAGCATGGCTTGATAAATGGTGTGTAGGTTCATGCCCAGGATCCAGACCTGTGAACCCTGGGCCATGGAAGCAGAGCACACAAACTTAACCACTATGTCACTGGGCCAGCCCCTACCATCCATTTCTGATTAAAAAAAAAATTAGCAAACTAGGAATAGAAAGACACTTCCTCAACTTGACAAAAGGCATTTGCAAAAAACCTGTAGCTACCACCATACTTAATTGTGAAAGACTGAATGCTTTCACCCTAAAACCAGGAACAAGAAAGGGGTATCTACTCTCCCCACATCTATTCATCTGGAGGGTCTAACCACTGCCATAAGGTGCACACACACGAAAAAGTCATCTATATTGGAAAGGAAGGAGTAAAATGTCTTCATTTCTTTATTTATATTAGACATGATCATCTATGTAGAAAATCTGATGGAATTCATGCAAGAGTTACTAGAACTAATAAGTAAGTTTGGTAAGGTTGCAGGATGCAAGATGAATATATACAAATCAACTATATTTCCGTATACCAGCAACAATAAGCAACAGAAATTAAAAGATGTGCAAAACCTGTACACTGAAAACTACAAAATACTACTGAGAGAAATTATAAAAGACCTAAATAAATGACGTGAGAAAGCTTGTTCTTGGATTGGAAAACTCAACGTTGTTAAGTTGTCGACACTTCCTCAAATTGATCTTTGGATGCAATGTAATCTCAATCAAAATCCCACCAGGCTTTTTTGTAGAAATTGATGAGCTGATTCTAAAATTCATATGGAAATGCACGGGACCCAAAATAGCCAAAATAACTTTGAAAAATAAGAATAAAGCAATACTAACACTACCAGATTTCAAGACTTATTATAAAGCTATGGTAATCAAGACCAGGGTCAGCAAGTTTTTTCTTAGAGGATCAAATAGTAAATATTTTAGGCTTATGGGTCATATGGTCTCTGTCATTACCATTCAATTCTGCCATTATAGTGGGCAAGCAGATGTAGATCATAGAGAAATGAGAAAGGGTGTCTCTGTTCCAATAAAACTTTATTTATACAATAAGCAGCTGGCCGGGGGCTGTCATATGCAGACCCCTGATCAAAACAATGTGGCATTGCTGTCAGGATACACAGATAAATGGAACAGAACTGAGAGTACATAAATATACCCACACATGTATGAACAACTGATTTTTGACTAACATGCAAAGGCAATTTGGTGCAGAAAAGATCGTTTTTTTCATTAAATGATTCTACAACACTTAGATATTTATTTATTTATTTTTTGTGTGTGTGAGGAAGACTAGCCCTGAGCTAACATCCGTTGCCAATCCTCCTCTTTTTTTTTGCTAAAGAAGACTGGCCCCGGGCTAACATCCGTACCCATCTTCCTCTACTTTATATGGGACACTGCCACAGCATGGCTTGACAAGCACTGTGTCTGTCTGCACCTGGGATCTGAACCTGCGAAACCCTAGGCCGCCAAAGTGGAGCGCATGAACTTAACTGCTACACCACTGGGCCAGCCCCCAACAATTAGATATTGACATGTGAAAAAATAAACTTTGACTCAAACCTCACACTATATATGAAAATTAACTCAGGATGAGTCGTATTCCTAAACCATATTTGAAATGAACTTAAGATAGATTATAGACCTAAATGTAAAATTGTTAAAACTATAAATCTTCTAGAAGAAATCATAAAAGAAAATCTTTGTAACGCTGGGTTCAACAAAGTTTTCTTTGATATGACACCAAAAGTATGAGCCATGAAAAAAACCAATTAATATATTGGACTTCACTAGAATTAAAAAGTTCTACTCTTTGTGAGACACTTTCAGAGAATGAAAAGACAAGCCATAGGCTGGGAGAAAAATATTTGCAAAAACATATATTTAATAGAGAACTTGTACCTAGAATATAGAAAGAACTATCTATATATTGAGAAATATATAACTATATTGAGAAACTCAATAATAAGAAAATAAACAACCCAGATGAAAAAGGTAGGCAAAAGATTTGAACAGACACTTCACCAAAATGGTGAATGGCAAATAATCATATGAAACGATGCTCAACATCACTGGTCATTAGGGGAATGCAAGTTAAACCACAATGAGATTCCATTACACACCTATTAGAATGTTAAACTTTAAAAACACTGATCATACCGAGTGTTGGTGAGGAGGTGGTGGAACTGCAGCTCTTACACACTGCTGGGGGGAATGTCAAATCATACACCCACTTTGGAAAACAGATTGGCAGTTGCTTAAAAAGCCAAACCTATAACTACTGTGTGATCCAGCCATTCCACTCCTAGATATTTACCCAAGGAAAAAAGAGGAAATATCCATACAAAGATTTGTACACAAATATTCATAGCAGCTTTATCTGTAATAGCCAAAAACAGGAAACAACTCATATGTCCCCTAAAAGGTGACTAGAGAGAGATCTGGACTGACTGGGCTTGTGAAAGGATCAACATGCCTTTGGCTAGAGATTTACTACATCCATCCTTGGAAGAGGAAGAGAAAAAACATAAAAAGAAATGGCTAGTTCAGAGGCCAAATTCTTATTTTACGGATGTAAAATGTCTGCGTTGTTACGAGATTACCACAGTTTTCAGCCACACTCAGATGGTGGTTCTTTGTGCAGGTTGTTCAATAGTGTTGTGCCAGCCAACAGGAGGAAAGGCCAGACTCACAGAGGGTGTTCATGTAGAAGAAAGCAGCACTGACGATCCACACAACTTCCTGAATTTGTGTTATATCTTAGAAAGCCTTATCAGTTCAGTAATTCTAGTCAATCTACCAAGATAATGTAATTACGTTTAATTTTGTAAGGTATACAACAGTCATCTCCCATTTTGGTGTCACTTTTTCAATAAAGTTTTGATTACAGGCCAAAAAAAAAAAGAATAGATGAATAAGTGTCATATATCTACATAATGAAATACTACTCAGCAATAAAAAAGAATGAACTAGTGGTAGCATGCTACAACGTAGATGAATCTCAAATTAATTATGTGGAATGAAAGAAGCAAAAAAAAAGTATGCAAACTGTATAATTACATTTAGATAAAACTTTCAAGAACACAAACTAAGCTATGTTGACAGGTAGCAGATCAGGGGTTGCCATGGGAGGACAGGGCAAAAAGGAGGGGCTACATAGGGGCAGATGAAAACTTCTATGGCTGATGGATATGTTCATTTAATCATCTACTTGGTTATGATGGTTTCCAAGTATATACATATATCAAAACAACATATTTTTTATTTTAAATATATGCAGTTTATCACATGTTGATTAGACTTCAAAAAGCTGTTTTTTTAAAAAAATTTTGTTGGGCTCTCCATTGCCCTTAGGTAGAATGCACTCTCCTCATTGTACGTTCAAGAGCCTCCAAGATTTGGCTCCACATTCCAGAACTCGCTTGTTTAAAAAAACTGAAAAGACCTATTTATAGCTCAGAATTGAAAAGCAATAAAGGTTGATCTTTATCAACCTTTATAAAGTTTTGGGCAGAAAATTTGGGGGGGGGACGTAAATGATACTGCTTATAGATAACTCACCCAGAAGTGTCGTTCTTGGTAGCTCAGAGTTTGATCGTAAAACAAGGTCAAGGGTGAACAGGAAGCAGCTTAGAGAGGAAAGAATGGATTCACTCTATATCCGGTAATTTGCTCAGCTGAGAAATTATTCAAATAAATATCAGTTACATATTTACATTATTGTCATTATAGTGATGGGAAAGTGGGAGCCATGGAGAATTGTAAATTGTGAACTATTCTCAAACCATAGAATTTCTTTTTTCTATTCTAATTATGAATGAAAAGAAAACAGAAAGATAGGCTTCTTTTTGGAAGAATTTAGGGGAGATAAAAAAAGCATCTTTGAGTTAAATGGCGTTTTTCAAATGACATCTCATGTCGGCAATTGCTGTAAGTCAGACTGCTGTAAACCTGCAACCAGAATAGACAGAATCCAACTATGGTCCGCTGTGGACCAGTCCAAAGCAAGAATGGAGTGGAGAAGTCGACAGTTTTTTTGGATTTTTTTGCATCAAAGGAAGATACATACACAATTCATAAACAGAGAAATTGATAAGTTTAGATTAACTGAATGGTATTGGTGTGTGAGTGCTACATTTCTTTAAGACTTGCTCTATAATTTTATCTTTTTCTTGTTGACATCAATTCCTTAATATTTATGTTACTTTTTAAAAGAATTGCTTTTTATGAAAAAACAAGCTAGATATTAATACTGTTTTCATCCAATTATATGTTTACAGGAAAAGCAATTCTGATCAGAATACATGCTAAAAAAACAGTTATATTTGCATAGACGACAGCAATTAATGTTTAAACGTCTGTTGTAGAGATTGACAAGCTATAGCCTGTGGGCCAAATCCAGCATATGGTCTATTTTTGTATGTCCCACAAACTATGAATGGTTTTTACATTTTTAAATGAATGTTAAAAAAAAAAAAGAAGAGGAAGAAAAGGAGGAGGAGAAGGAAGAAAGGTATTTGACAGAGATTGTTATTTAGCCTACAAACTTAAGATGTTTACTTTACTGTTTGGCCTCTGACAGAAGAGTTTGCCAACCCTCTCTGTTGTATGCAGAGATCGCAAACACCTAGCACATACTGTACTTCCCCATTTGTCAGTCCATTGCAGACGCGACTAATCAATTACAGCTCTCTTTCCTAGCTAGGCCTGATTAGGCCACAGAATCTGTCTCATTGAACTTCTCCAGGCAGCCATTCTGAATCAACAGGAATTGGCATGTGGGATGAAATCTATTTGCCATCCCCAGACTTGTGGATGTGCCTGAATTATTCAATCTTCTTAAGGCCAAGTGACAGAATCCTAGGGCTATCGATAGCTACATTCAGATTAACTGTTTAGTCAGAACAGTAATACCTAGGAACCTTACAGCTCACCAAAGAAAAGTGAATGGAAAAAGTGGTATTAGTGTGGTCATAAATTCAAAGAAGCCTTATTTATATGCTAATCCTCCCCTTTTAATCCATGATTAGCTTAGAGCTATACTCCATTAATGCTTACCCTTAGCTTGAAGTCCTTTTAACATGCTCCTGTGTTTCTGTGCTTGGCTGTCAGCGATGAGATTAGAATGTTCCTTTGGCACAGGAAATTTTAAGCATCTTAATTAAATATGTAATGTGGAAAAAACAAGGACAATATAACCTTGTCATTAAACCACCTGGCTCAAGGTTTTCTGGAGGGGGGCCAAAGCAGGAGAGTAATAGCTGAGGAATAGGGCCTATTTTAAGTTAGTAGTTGTATGCAAGATGTACTTCAAGTACCCCTTCAACTGGAAAATATAACCATCCACACGCATGCGCATGTGCGCGCGCGCACACACACACACACACACACAGGTGCACTTGTCATGATGTCTAAAATATTGACACTGGAAGCCTTTTATACACAGGAGTTCTTTAACTATGATAATATCTGACACATGTCAAAAGGAAATTACATTCCAGAAACTTGACATACAATTTCTATTCCTTATAACAATTCCATAAGTTAGCTTCTATTATTCCTAGAGGAATAGTTTAGGGAAGGTGGCCAAACTCTTCATAGAGGAAGAGTTTAGGGAATGTGGCCAAAGTCACATCAGCTGGTAAGTGCCTGAATGGAGTTTTACACACAAGCCAGCAAGAGGCCAAAAGTAAGCTTTCTCTCTCTCACACTGGGACATGTTGAGACAAGGGATGGGGCACTGAGGGTGGATCTGAGCAGACCCCAAGGTCCTACTCTGCAGACTGCCCAACTGGGCCAGCTGAGTTCAGAAGCTCAGCTGGGGAGATGCTCATCAAGGCATCATCACTTCTCCACGCCAGACAATCTGAAGGCCTCTACCTATTGAAGGCTGACTCAGCCAATGATCTGGCTGAGGATGCTAAAGTACATCTTTTCATTGGCCTGTTTTCTTCCAGATTTAATTACACCATCAGATGTTTCTGCATACACTTCCCACTTCAAGCAGGAGGTTTTTGGATTTGCACAGTGCCTTGGACAAATAGGAGATGACCAGTGAATTTTGAATCAAAAACCAATGTGTGTCATGGAGCTGCCACTTATGTGGATCTGGGATTTGTTTTCACCCAGGAAACTTGGTGGTACTGAAAGGCTGAGGTGTTTAGGTGCAGGCACCATTTTTTTTTTCTTAAAAACAAACAGCAGGGGCCAGCCCAGTGGCATAGTAGTTAAGTTTACACACTCCAATTCGGCGTCCCAGGGTTTGCGGGTTCGAATCCCAGGTGTGGACCTACACACCGCTCATCAAGGCATGCTGTGGTGGCATCCAACATACAAAATAGAGGAAGATTGGCATGGATGTTAGCTCAGGGACAATCTGCCTCAAGCAAAAAGAGGAAGGTTGGCAACAGATGTTAGCTCAGGGCCAATCTTCCTCACCAAAGGAACAAACAAAAAACTGCAAACAAATCCTTCCTGTCCTTGCCTGCTACCATCAACTTCTCTGAGGACTGGTGAAGCAAGGAATGTGTCAAAGTTCAGGGTGAGAAAGGGAAGTGGAAAGCATTTAATTATACAGAATGGCTAGGACAAAGCAAGAAAGATGTTGTCTTCCACATAATATATATTCTCAGCTAGGGACTTCTTCCTATTACTCCTAAGTACAGCTAAAGACTCTGGGCAATATACGTAAAACAAACGTAAGAAGACTCTGAAAGGTGGAGAGAAGAAGGTACACTGGCTAGTGACCTTGGGACCCAAGGAATGACACTGATGAGTCCTGGAATTTATTGTTTCTTTGTTTGTCTAATACACCCTGAGTGTATTATCTGGGTTGCAGAGCCAGCAACTCAAAATGCCAAGAAGCACAGACAAAAAAGCCCCAACAAAAGTCTGCTATGTCTAGCCTGCTATGTCTGCCACAAAAAGGGCAGCCTAGCAAGAGAGAAAACTTTTAGACAATAACCACCCAACTCCAGCCAAACACTAGAGAAAAAACTGTGGCCCCTTCCCCGTGCACTTTAGCAAAGGCCAGGGAGAAGGTGACACTTTCACCCAGGCTGTAACAAGGTGCCCCAACAACCTCTACTGTAGCAGTGTCAGAGAAGGCCAAGTGGGGGGGCTGAACTTTCATCCCCCCTTGGCAGTAAAGAGGTTCCCTCCTGAAGTGTCACTGCAGACCATGTTGGGAGCAGTAAAGATTTGCCTTTCCCTCCCCAATCAGGGTGATGTCAGAGGAGGCTTAGTGGGGAGCCTGAGCTTCCACTTCCATCTAGCAGTAACATGGTATCCCTTCTCTCCAGGGTACCAATGGAGACCAAGTGGGAAAGTTGGACTTCTGCCCACACCTGGCAGTAATGAGGTGGACCTTTGCTCCCCCAACCTTTTTCTTCATTGGAGCAGTGTCAGAGGATGTCTGCTAAAACAGAAAACTTAAATAAGAACCTCAGTCTCACTGCATAATGCCCCAAATGCTGAGGGTACAATAAAACATCACTTGTTATTCTGAAACCCAGGAAAATCTCATCTTGAATGAGAAAAGATGATCAACAAACACCAACAGTGAGATGACAGAGATGTTGGAATTATCTGAAGAGGATTCTAACAACAGCCATCATAAAAATGCTTCAACAAGAAATTATAAACACACTTGAAACAAATGAAAAAATAAAGTCTCAGCAAAGAAACAAAGCATCTTAGCAAAGAAACAGAAGAGAAGAAGGTCTGAATGGTAATTTTAGAAGTAAAAAAATAAAATAACTGAAATGAAAAACTCACTGGATGGATTCAACAGCAGGATGGAGAGGACAGAGAAAAGACCTGGTGAACTTGAAGATAGAGCAACAGAAATCACTCAGTCTGAACCACAGAGAGAAAACAGACTGAAAAAAGTGAACAGAGCCTCAGGGACCTGTAAAGTGATAATAAAAGACCTAACATTTATGTGAGCAGAGTCCTAGAGGAGAGGAAAAAAAGTGTGGGGCTGACAAAAGAATCAAAGAAAAAGTGGCTGAAACTCTACCAAATTTGGCAAAATACGTAAATCTGCAGATTCAAGAAGCTGAGTGAATCCAAAGAGGATAAACCCAAAAAAGTCCATGGCAAGACTTATCATGATCAAACTCCAGAAAACTAAAGGCAAAGAAAAAATTCTGAAAGCAGCAAGAGAGAAACAATACTATACTTATAAGCAAAAAACAATTCAAATAACAGTGGATGTCTCATCAAAAACCGTGAAAGCCAAAAGGAAGTGACATAACGTTTTGCAGATACTGAAAGAAAAGAACTGTTGACCTAGAATTCTACATCCAGTGAAAATATTCTTCAGGAATGAAGGGGGAAATCAAGACATTCTTCGACGAAGGAAAACTATGACAATTTGTCACCTGTGGATCTACACTAAAAGAACGGCCAAAGGAATTTCCTGAAATGGAGAGGAAGTGATAAAATACAGAATTTTGGCACATCAGGAAGGAAGGAAGACGAACAGAAAGAATAAATATATGGATTCTTCACCATACATTGTACACCAGGACAAAGCATTTTGAAGCAGCTCAATGGAAGGGTTTCTGGATGAGACATGGAAGGCAAAAAGGAAATTTACCACTTATGGAAAAGAAATGAACCACCTGAGACAGGATCAATGAATAAAATAAATATAATAATGCACCCAAAGAGATGACAGAGATACCAAGCCTATATAAATAAAATAAGTGATATAATGTTCTCAGTAGCCACCCATGCAAATGTTGCTATAAACCTAACACCACCAGAACAAATGGGCAGATGACAATTCCGTGATATACAAGCCACCAATGAGGCATACAGAGATATAGTTTAATTGTAGTTTTTTATTTTATCTTCTAAAAGCAATTAGAATAAAGATGAGCCTGTGAACAAAATAGAAACTGACCTCAATTTCTAACAGAAATGTAAAGGTATACATAATTTATAAAGTCAAATAAGGGAGTATGTATATTGCAACTAAAACCTCAACTGTCTAGTACTAAGGGAGAAAACAAGAAAATTCATGAATCTGAATGATTATTACATCTCTTTTAGATAATAGCTTCCCTAAAACATTCAATACTTCCACCATAATATATACCTTGTGTACACTTTTTTAAATTTTTAAACTTTTAAAAACATGAACTATAACTCAGCTTCCAGCATGGCCATTTGAAGAGCGGCACTGACCTGCTCCCTGCTGAAACTATTGAAAACTATTTTTTAAAAACCCAACAAAGCAACAAAACATTTAAAGTCTCTGAAACCCAGTCTTAAGGGTGAACAACATAAGGAAACATCTATGAAAACTCTGTAACATTTATGAACATTTATGAAGACTCTGTCAGAAACTAAGAGTCTGTGGTATTTGGACCGAGACTGCTCCCTCCACCTCCCATCCCAGCTCAATGAGGTGGAGACTCCCCTTCAGACTGGTGCAGCCAAGAACACAGGGCTCCCTCTCTTCCCAGCACCCAGCCAGAGGGCTTTAATCCTGGGAGGAGCAGGACTTCAGCATTTCTCCTCCTGCTCCCAACCACTTGTTGCTGAAGCTAAGTCCTGGGTGAGTGTGATTGAGCGACGGGGACAGCCCTTCTCTCCACTCATTGAATGGAGGCTTCGCCCTGGGTGTGGTGTGCCAAGAATACTGGGGCTGTGATCACATAGGCCCCATCTTGTGAGGTGGACATTCCACACCAAGAAAGGCAAGCTGAGGGGACCCCAGGTTGTTTCCTTACCATCACCCACAGAATGCTTAACTGCTACAGCAGGGGTGTCCCCAGAGAGAAGCTTGTCATTGTCCCTATCCACAGCTCCAGAGCCCTGGCTCAGAAGATTTTTCCTGGGGGGAGAAAAAGGCAATAAAACAAATGGTGCCTCATCTCTTTCCAGAGAAACTAATTTTATTTGCAACAGAGAATGAGGAAGTTCAAGTCTGATAGTGCTCTCAAGAACAGTGGAGGTTGTGGTGAAAAGCATTTGAGAGGAAATTCAAGACATAGGTTAAATTATAGGCTGGCTAGTTTGTGGGACAGAAGCAGGGAATAAGACAGCTGGGAGAAGTCCTTCTAGGATTAGAACAAAAATCAAACACTGACCTCAGAAACTATTTCTTAAAAGGAGCAAGAAATTTGATTGGACTAACTGGTAGAGCAATTTATGTCCCCAGGGCATTGTTGAAAACAATAGAGCAATGAATGGCATTTAAAATCTGGGTGTGGTCAGGGAAAGAGAAAGAGAGCCCTACCCAAACCACTTTCTTCCCAGGGTGACTGTGACATACCCACAGCTCTACCTCCCTGAGGAATAGCATCAAAGGCTGAATACTGTGGGAGGGAAATAAACTTTACTAAAATAATCCAGTCAGTCACTAAACAAATAAACAAGCAAATATCAATAACAAGCCCTTGGAAGGGGAAGGGGGCAGAGCAGTACCCGGAGTTGCTGTAATACATTACCTAAAATGTCCAACTAAAAAATTACAAGGCATGCAAAGAAACACGAAAGTATGACCCATACACTGGAAAATAAGCAGGCAATGGAAACCGCCTATTAGAGATACCAGGTGTCAGATTTATTAGAAAAAGATTTTAAAGTGGTCATTATAAACATGTTCACAGAACTAAAGGAAACTGTGATTAAATAATAAAGGAAGGTATGCTGACAATGTTGCATCAAATAGAGAACATCAATAGAGAGATAGAAATTATGAAAAGGAACTAAACAGAAATTATGGAATTAAAAGTACAATAACAAATAAAAAAATTCATGGTGGGGGTGTCAACAGTAGATTTGAACTGGCAGAAGAAAGAATATGTGAACCTGAAAATATACCAATAGAGATTATGCAAGTGGAAGAACAGAGGAAAAAGAATAAAGAAAAGTAAAGAGAGCCTCAGAGAAATGTGGGACACAATTAAGCACATCAAAATATGTGTAATGGGAAAACTGATACTGGCTCAACACAAAGTTGACATAAGGGAAGCAATATTGTAGAAAAGAAGCCATGTTGTAACTTTGAATGACCTCTGATTAACTAACCCAGACGTGCTCTGTGGATTTTATGTCCCCTCTCAGCTGCTATAAGTTGATAACTTTGTTCTCTTGAGTTCCTTAGGAATGTGATGACCCCCGGGCAGAGAAACTATGCTGATAGCCATCATCAATGACAACTGAAAGATCAGGGTGTAGGGCGTTCCTCTGGTCTCTGATGCATATCCAGTAAAACAAAAGACTATCAGGAACTAAGAATAGATGTCTGCCTCCACCCAGAGATCAGATGGATGCCCCCACCCTGAGACTAGATGTCTGCCTTCACCTGAAGATCAGATGGATGCCCCCACCCTGAGACCAGATGCCTCCCCCACCCAGAGATCAGCTCCCTATATAACTGGCCCGTAGTCTTTGTTCTGTAAGATGGTTCTTTCGGTAATTAGTTGGCCATCTTCCCCCTTACTAGCAAGCTGTAATAAACTGCCCTTTCTCTGCCACCATCTTGCCTCTTGACCATTGGCTTTTGTCTCATGGCAAGCAGATCATGCCCTTTGTGCAGTAACAATACCAGAAGAAAAGGTGAGAGAGGAATGAGTAGAAAAAAATATTTGAAAAGATAATACCTGAAAAATTCTCAAATTTATTGACGAACAATAACCTACACATCCAGGGAGCTCAATGAACTCCATGTAGGATAAATGCAAAGAGATACAGAAACAGACAAATCATAGTAAAAATGTTGAAAGCCAACACAAGGAGAAAATCTTGAAAGCAGCAAGAGAAAAATGACTCATTACTTACAAAAGAACCCCAGTAAGATTAATGAACTTCTCAGCAAAAACAATGGCAGCCAAAAGGCAGTGGGATAACATATTAAAAGTGCTCAAAGAAAAAGTTATCAATCAAGAATCCTATAGCCACAAAATCTATCTTTCAAAAATGAAAGTGAAATAAAGACTTTTCAAGATAAACAAAAACTGAGGGAACTTGCTGTCAGACCCACCTTGTAAGAAATACAAAAGGACGTTCTTTAGGTTGAAAGCCAGTGATCCCAGATGATGTTGTGAGTCCACACACAGGAGAAAGAGCACTGGTAAAAATAATTATGTAATTATAAAAGACAGTAAAAATGCATATTTTCTCCTTTCTTTTCCTAACAGATTTAGAAAGCAATTGTATAAAATAACATGCATAGAATGTACTGTTGGGCCTATAACATATAGTAGTGTAATGTATTTGCCAATAACAGCACAAAGAAGGTGGGTGAGAGCATCTGAAAATGTCTGAAAAGCTGCACTGGGCTAAGGAAATGACTACAGAAGATAAACTAATAATTACAATAATGTATTGCTGGCTTAGTAACATAATAGATGTAATATGTATAACAATAATACCACAAAAAGTTTGAGAGAAAATAGAGCTATATTGGAGTAATATTTCTATATATCACTGGAATAATCCAGTATAAATTGGAAACTGATTCAGATAAGTTAAGAAATATATGGTAAACTGTATAGCAACCACTTTAAAAAAAAACCCTCAAAATAGTGAAAAAAAGTTAAAGAAATTAAAATGCTGCATTAGGAAATCTCAACATAAAAGAAAGCAGTAAAGGAGGAATAGAGGAACAAACATGACATGAGACATAGAAAACAAAAAGTGCAATGGCAGACATAAATCCAACTATATCAATAATAAATTAAATGTGAATGGGTTAAATAATCCAATAAAAAGGCAGAGATTGTCAGAATGAATAAAAAGAATGATTTACCTGTATGCTGTCTATGAGAGACACATGTTACATTCAAAGACACAGGTAAATTGAAAGTAAAAGGATCAAAAAATGTATGTCATGCAAACTGCAACCACAAGAAAACTGGAGTGGCTATAGTGATATCAGACAAAATAGACTTTAAAACAAAAGTGTTACTAGAGATAAAGAGGGATATTTTAAATGATAAAAGAATCAATCTATCAGGAAGATATAACAATTATAAACATACATGCATCACCGAGAACCAAAATACATGAAGCAAAAAGTGACAGAAATGAAGGGGAAAATAGACAATTCAACAATAATAGCTGCAGACTTCAATACTCAACTTTCAATAATGGATAGAACAACCAGACAGAAAGGAAATAGAAGACTTGAACAACACTGTAAACCAACTAAACCTAACAGATATCTATAGAACACTCCACCCAACAATAATAGTCTACAGATTCTTCTCAAGTACACATGGAACTTCTCTAGGATAGACCATATACTAGGCCATAAAACAAACCCTAATAAATTTAAAGAGATGGAAATAATACAAAGTATGTTATTTGACCATCATGGAATAAAATTAGAAATCAACAGCAGAAAAAAACTGGGAAACTCACAAATATGTGGAAATCAATCAATATACTCTTAATAACCATAGGTCAAAGAAGAAATCAAAAAGGAAATCAGAAAATATTTTAAGATGAATGAAAATGAAGGAACAGCATACCAAAACTTATGGGATGTAGCTAAAGTCATGTTTAGATGGAAATTTATAGTTGTTAATAGCTATGTTAAAAAAGAAAAAAGATTTATAATCAATAACCTTCTACCTTATGACACTGGAAAAGCAAGAGCAAACTAAATGTAATGCAAGCAGTAGGAAGGGAATAATAAAGATTGAGTAGAAATTAATGAAATAGAGAATAGAAAAAAAATAGAGAAAATCAATGAAGCTGAAAGGTGCTTCTTTGAAAAGATCAACAGAATTGACAAATCCTTTGCCAGACAGAACAAGAAAAAAAGAGAAGACTTCAATTACAAGAAATGAAAGAGGCAACATTACTACTGACTGCACAGAAATAAAAAGGATTATAAAGGAGTACTGTGAACAATTGTATGCAAAAAAATTAGATAACTTAGATGAAATGGGAAAATTCCTAGGATGAAGCAAACTACTGAAACTGACTGAAGTATAAATAGACAATTGAATAGACCTATAACAAATGAAAAGATTAAAGGAGTAATCAAAAAACTACCCAAAAGAAAGGCTCAGGACCAGATGGCTTCTCTGCTGAATTCTACCAAACATTTAAAGAATAATTAATACCAATTCTTCACAAACTTCCAAAAAAATAGAAGAGGGAACAGTTCTCAACTCATTCTAAAAGGTCGGTATTATCCTGATACCAAAACCAAAGACATCACAAGAAAAGAAAACTACAGAACAATATCTCATAGGTATAGATATAAAAATTCTCAGGAAAACACTAGCAAACTGAATCCAGCAAATATAAGAGGAAATACATGTGGGATTTTTCTCATGAATCCAAGGCTTGTTCAACATCTGAAAATCAATTAATGTAATACATCATATCAACAAAAGAAAAAAGCAAAAATCATATGATCATCTTAATAGATGCAGAAAAAGCATTTGACAAAATCCAACATCTTTTTGTGATGAAAGCACTCAATATACTATGAACAGAAGGGAACTTCCTCAACCTGGTAAAGGGCATCTACAAAAAAACCCACCCACAGCTAATATCTTACTTAATGGTGAAAGAGTGGATGCCTTCTCCCTAAGATTGGAAACAAGGCAAAGATGTGTACTGCCACTACTTCCACTCAACATGTACTGGAGGTTCTATCCAGGTCAATTAAGCAAGAAAAAGAAATAAAAGGCATTGAGATTGGAAAGGAAGAAGTAAAATTTTATTTGCAGATGACATGATCTTGTATGCAGAAGATTCTAAGGAATCTATGAAAAAAACTATTAGAACTAATAAATTAGTTCAGCAAGGTTGCAAGATACCAGATCAATATGCAAAAATCACTTGTATTTTTATACATTTGCAATAAACAATCTGAAAATGAAATTAAGAAAACAATTCCATTTACAATAGAATCAAAAAGAATAAAATACTTAGGAATAATTTAACAAAACAAGTGCAAAGCTTACACTGAAAACTACAAAACATTGTTGAAAGAAGTGAAAGAATATCTAAATAATTGGAAAAATGTCCCAAATTCATGGATTGAAAGACTAAACATTGTTGAGATGACAATATTTGAGAAAGTGATCTACAGATTCAACACAATCCCCACTAGAATCCCAGCTGACTTTTTTGTAGAAATTGACAAGCTGGTCTTAAAATTCATCTGGAAATTCAAGGGACTCAGAATAGCCAAAACAATCTTGAAAAAGAAGAACAAAGTAAGGGGATTCAGGCTTCTTTATTTCAAAGCTTAACTACAAAGCAACGGTAATGAAGACATTGTGGTACTGGCCCAAGGATAGACATATAGATCAATAGAACAGAATTGAGAGTCTGGAAATAAATTCACATCTATGGCCAACTGATCTTCATCATTAGTTCCAAGACCACTCAGTGAGGAATGAATAGTTTTTTCAACCAAAGATGGTGGGATAAATGATGTCCATATGCAAAAAATGAAGTTGGATCCCAATCTCACACCACGTACCAAAATTAACTCAAAATGGATCAAAGACCTTGAAGTAAGGACAAACTATAAAAACTCTTAGAAGAAAACGTAAGAGTAAGTCTTTATAACCTTGATTTTGGCAAAGAATTCTGAATATGACACTAAAACCCTGAGAGATGAAGAAAAATGTAAATAAATTGGACTTCCTCAGAATTGAAACTTTGGCACTTCAAAGGACATCATCAAAAAAATGAAATGGCAACCTACAGAATGGGAGAAAATATTCGTAAAGCCTATTTCTGATAAGAGACTTGTATCCAGAATGCAGATCTCTAACAACTCAATAATAAAAAGACAAACAACCCAATTTTAAAAATGGGCAAATGACCTGAATAGACAGTTGTCCCATGAAGATATACAAATGGCCAAGGAGCACATGAAAAGATGCTCAACATCATCAGGCATCGGGGAAACGCAAACCCAAACCACAATGGGATACCACCTAGCAACTACTAGGATGGTTAGAATCAAAAAGCCAGATAATAACAAATGTTGACAAGGATGTGGAGAAATTGGAGCCCTGTTACACTGCTGGTGGGAATGTAAAATGGTGCATCCACTTTAGAAACAGTCTGATAGGTCCTCAAACAATTAAACATAGAGTTACCATATGACCCAGATATTCCATTTCTAGGTGTACAACCAAGAGAAGTAAAAACGTATCTTAATAAAAAAATTTGTACATGAATGTTTATAGCAAGATTATTCATAATAGTCAAAAGGTGCAAACAACTCAAATGACCATCAACTGATGAACAGATAAACAAAATATGGTATATCCATGCAATGGAATATTAATCAGCCATAAAAAGGAGTGAAGTACTGATTCATGCTACAACATGGATAAATCTTGAAAATATTGTGCTAAATGAAAGAAGCCAGTCCCCAGATACCACATATTATATGATTCCATTCAGTTAAAATGGCCAGAACAGAGAAATCTATAAAGACAGAAAATAGATCAGTGATTGCTTAGGGCTAGGAGTGGGGTAGGGATGGGGAAATGGGGGTGGATGGCTAAAGAGTATGAGGTTTCTTTTTGAGATGACGAAAACGGTCTAAAATTGACTGTGGTGATGGTTGCACATATCTGTGAATATACTAAAAGTCATCAAAGTGTACACTTTAAATGGGGGAATTGTATGCTATGTGCATTATATCTCAAAGCTGCTAAAAATGTGGAGTATAACAATCACAGAAAAGTGGATAAAACATAAAAAGTGTCATATTCAGCTTAATGAGTTGTAATAAAAAGAACTGCTGTGTAACTCCACCCAAGTCAAGGACCCCAGAAGCTCCCCGTGTGTCCCTTTCCGGTCATAACCCCCACCTTTTCCTGTGGCAACTACTTTCCTGACTAACAGCTTTACTGAGGTGTAATTGACATACAATAAACTGCACATATTTAGAGTCTGCAATTTGATAAATTTTGACATTTAGACACCCATGAAACCATCAGTACAATCAAAACGATAAACATCCCACCCCCACTAGTTTTCTCCTGCCCCTGTCTGGTCTCTCCCTGCCCATCCCCATCCCCGGGCAACCAGTGATCTGTTTTCTGCCTCTACATTTCAGTTTGCATTTCCTAGAATTCTATGTAAATGGAATCATACAGTTTAAAAATTGTATATATTATACATTTAATTATAAATAAAAATTGTACATTATATATAATTATAAATAAACAATCACATATGTATTTACAGCCAGACTAGAAACTCTTTCAAGGCAGGCATTTTACTTTGGACTCACAGCATAACAGAGACTCATGAGATATCGCTTAATCAGCCGTTTCCTTTGGATTGACCCCATTTAGGTGGGTGACGCTTTCCTTCGCCTTGTTCCTTGGCACCCACCTCCCAGCGCGTCAAGTCAGAACATCCACTCCACTCCCCTACCTTCCTTGACACCTTTGTGTTCCCCAGCAAGTTGTGAGCGCTGGGCAGAGGCATGAAACTGGGAAGAGAGAATGCCAGTTGGGCCCTGGGGATCACGTGCAGATGAAATTGTCAATGCTGTATTTAAAGAGTAGACGACACGAGGGAAGTATGGTAGCTCCCCCTTATCCGTGGTTTCCCTTTCTGCGGTTTCAGTTACCCCCGCTCAACTGCAGTCTGAAAATATTAAACGGAAAATTTCAGAAATAAACTATTCATAAGTGTTAAATTGCGCACCCTTCTGAGTAGCATGATGAAATCTCGTGCCGTCCCATTCCATCTGCTCAGGATGTGAATTGTCCTTTGTCCAGCGGATCCACACTGTATACGCCACCCGCCAGTTAGTCACTTAGTAGCTGTCTAGGTTATCAGATCGACTGTGGCGGTATCACAGTGCTTGTGTTCGAGTCACCCTTATTTAGCTTCATAATGGCCCCAAAGCGCAAGAGTAGTGATGCAAGCAATTCAGATATGCCAAAGAGAAACCATCAAGTGCTTCGAAGTGAAAAGTTGAACGTTCTTGATTTAATAAGGAAAGAAGAAACATTGTATGCTGAGGTCACTAGGATCTACAGTAACTTTTATTACACTATATTGTTATAATTGTTCTATTTTAGTTTTAGTTATTATTAACCTCTTACTGGGCCTAATTTATAAACTAAAGGTTATCATAAGTATGTATGTACCGGAAAAAGCGTAGTGTGTGTAGGGTTTGGTACTATCTGCAGTTTTGGGCACCCACTGGGGTCTTGGAACACATCCCCAGTGAATCAGGGGGGCTACTGTGTGTCCCCAGCGCCTGGCACTGAGTCAGGCATGAGCACTTCCTAAATGCTTATTGAATGAACCTGCCCTTCTCGAATCATCCTCCACACTTGGTGGCCAACGTGCTCTTTCTAAAAAGAAAATGTATCTGAGTCCCAACCCCCGCTCTTACCCACAGAGGCTCCCCCTGCTTCCTGGAGAGAGTCCCCATGTTCTGACATGGCCCCAGACCCTCTGGAGGAGGCCCAGCTCTCCTCTCCCACTCTCTGTCACCACCCCCTGCCTGTCTTTGCTTTCCAGGAACGCTGGACCCCCATCCACCCACCACCACGTGCTCTGTCCCTCTCTGTGCCTGCTCAAGCCGTCTCTCGCCTTCTGCTCTCCCACTTAGTTCACCTCGGGGAATGCCTGCTGCCCTGAGACTCAGCTCAGCGTGGCCTCCTTCGGGAAACCTCCCCCTCTCCCCTGGCTGAGATGTCCCTGCGGGCCCTCCCTTTGCAGCCTGGGCAGAGGTACATCATGTCTTTCTCCAGCATCAGCTTCAGGGGTCATCTCCTCCCACGGAGTGAGCACCCTGAGGATGGGCTCGGTCTTCTCTAAGTTTGTGTCCTGGTGGGTGCTCTGTAAATGTCAAGGGTTGAATGAGGGAGTGTGTGTGTGTGTGTGTGTGTGTGTGTGTGTGGTGGGGGGGTCAATCTGGGTCAAGGGGCAAGAGGTCCTTTGAGAAGCCAGGGTGGGAACTCCAGACAAGGCTTGGAGCCTGTAAGGAGCAGGAGAGGAGATGGGGTGGCTCTCAGGGAAAAGTGGGGAGGGCTCAGGGCAGGGACTCGGGTGGGCTGTTGTCTCTGTGCCTCTCTGATTTTTGAAAAGCAGATTACACCAGAACCTTCCGTTTGGTCCCTGAGTTCCAGCCGCTGCTCTTGTGGCATCTTTTTCTGAGTGTGGAACTCAGAAAGCCAGCCTCCTTCTCCCCCTCCTTTCTCCTTCCCTCCTGTCCCTCCTTCCCACCTCACGCAGAGAACAGGTGGTTCTCTCCAACCGGTGATTCCAACGCCTCACATTGTGTTTTTGTTGACGTGAGACGGCGGCCAGGCCAAAGCTGTATTATCATTATCAAGGTCAAGACACATGAGCGGGCTTCTGCCCACCAAGCCCCTGCCAAGTGCACAGTGCTGGCGCTACACCACTCTCCGCCCTCACAGCACCTGCGAGAACCACTTCTCCCCATTTCACGTGAGCAAACTGAGACCCAGAAGACACTGAGAAGCTCAAGAATTTGCCTGAAGCCTCTCCCCTGGGAAGAGGCAGAACCAGATTCAACCCAGGTGTTCCTGACCCCATGCAGACTCCCAAAATAGAAAGGAAAATACAGAGAAAATAAAGAGTGTGGGAAAGAGAATTGTGTAAAACATATTTGGTTCCAACCTCTGGGTTTTTAGAAATGAAATAACGACCCTGTAAGATCCCGGGAGCCCCTCTAGGACTTTTGGGTCCAGGCTCAGGGTCACTGTACTTTGCCACCGGAGCCACTGGGGACGAATGGGAAAGATTCTCGGGGATGGGGCAAGAGAAGGGGCGAGGAATCCAGGGCAGGATGCTGGGGCAGGGAACGTTCTCGGGGAGGTAGCACCTATGTAAGAGGGCGAAAGCAGGTGAAGGATACGGGGAAAGGGTGCTCCCAGCAAAGGGAACCACACCTGCAGCCTCAGGTTCTGTAAGATCAGGGCACGTTAGGGAAGCAGAGTGGTCCAGTCGGACTCCAGGGCTGCCGCACCTGCGCTGGAAAGTGGGCAGGTGCTCGTTCCTGCAGGCCTTCGCGGGCCATGTGAAGACGTCGGAAACTGAGCCGGAGAGCACTGGGGAGCCTCTGAGGTCACACGTGAGGGAGGGACACGGCTTGTGTTTAGAGACTCTGCCCTGGCTGCAGGATCAGGAAGGACAGAGAAGGACAAGACTGAAGGCCCTGGATGTGCGGTGGGGCTGCGCTGGCTGCAGGCTGCTACGGGCATTTTCTTTCTTTCTTTCTTTTTTATTGTGGTAACATTGGTTTATAACAGTGTATAAATTTCAGGTGTACATCATTATACTTCTATTTCTGCATAGATTACATCATGTTCACTACCCAAAGACTAATTACATTCCATCACCACACACATGTGCCTAATCATCCTTTTCGCTCTCCTCCCTCCCCCCGTCCCCTCTGGTAACCACCAATCCAGTCTCTGTCTCTATGTGATTGTTTGTTGTTATTATCTGCTACTTATGAGTGAGATCATACGGTATTTAACCTTCTCCCTCTGACTTATTTCACCTAGCATATTACCCTCAATGTCCATCTGCGTTGTCACAAATGGCTGGATTTCATCGTTTCTTATGGCTGAGTAGTGTTCCATTGTGTATATATACCACATCTTTATCCATTCGTCCCTTGATGGGCACTTAGGTTGCTTCCAAAACTTGGCTATTGTGAATAAGGCTCCAACAAACACAGGGTGCGTGTATCTTTATGCATTTGTGTTTTTGTGTTCTTTGGATAAATACCCAGCAGTGGAATAGCTGGATCATATGGTAGTTCTATTCTGAATTTTTTGAGGAATCTCCACACTGTTTTCTATAATGGCTGCACGAGTTTGCACTCCCACCAGCAGTGTATGAGAGTTCCTTTCTCTCCACATCCTCTCCAACACTTGTTGTTTCCTGTCTTGCTAATTATAGCCATTCTGACTGGCGTGAGGTGATTATCTCATTGTAGTTTTGATTTGCATTTCCCTGATAGTTAGTGATGTTGAACATCTTTACATGTACCTGTTGGCCATCTGTATATCTTCTTTGGAGAAATGTCTGTTCAGGTCTTTTGCCCATTTTTAAATTGGGTTGTTAGTTTTTTTGTTGTTGAGATGTATGAGTTCTTTATATATTTTGGATATTAACCCCTTATCAGATATATGGTTTGCAAATATCTTCTCCCAATCTTTAAGTTGTCTTTTCATTTTGTTGATGGTTCCCTTTGCTGGGCAGAAGATTTTTAGTTTGATGTAGTCCCATTTGTTTATTTTTTCTATTGTTTCCCTTGCCCAGTCAGACATAGTACTTGAAAATGTGTTGCTAAGACCAGTGTCGAAGAGCGTACTGCCTATGTTTTCTTCTAGAAGTTTCATGGTTTCAGGTCTTATATTCAAGTGTGTAATCCATTTTGAGTTAATTTTTGTGTGTGGTGTTACAGGCATTTTCTTAACACCATTTACAGATGTGCCAAACTCTGGCTCGGAATCTGGAGGTGAACAGACAGGCTCTTGCCTCAAGAGCTCTCCTTCTCTGAGTTACCTGCCCTCTTACAGAGTCAGGTCTGCAGACACAGCCATATGCGGGATTCCGTGTAGAAGGAGGTTTTTGCTATTTAAGAAAAAACACCCAGTTTTTTTCCAAGAGAGCTGGGTGCTCTTAAAGGGAAGTCTCTTGCTGGGCTGAGACCAGAGCAGGGGCTGGAAGAGGGTGGAGAGAGGAACTTGGAGGAGCTGAAATCTCTGCCTGAGACACAAAGAAAAGCTAGGATTTCCTGGAGGAAAGGGGTCAGAACAGATGGAATGGAGATGGACGAGAGGCCAGCGTGGGATGAGCGGTAGGGGATATGCCCAGTGGAGGGGCTGGCGGGCTCTGCAGCATAGGACTAAGCCCCGTGAAGCAGCTGACGCTCTGTGCTGTTCAGCCCTCCTCCCTACCTTCAGAATTTGGCACGAGGAGCTGTGAGGCAGAGCTGACTCCCATTTGGTTGGGGGTGGGCTGAGCCCCAGGTCGGGGTCCTCGTGCAGCTCACAGTTGACGAGACGGGAGATGATCACAAAACAGAACTGACATCGTGGGAGCAGGTGTTTGGAGCCAGAGGCGACCTTGAGAAAGCAAACTTTCGAGAAGTTCAAAGAAAACTTGGGGCAGGACTGGGAAAGCCATAGAGCACAGAATGGGGGTTTTGAGGCTGTTTGTCAAATTATCTTCAGCGCTGCTCGAAAGAGAAGTGCCCACGTTGATTTTCAGACTAAAATGTTTTCTTCGGTGATTCTGTATGCACACAGCCCTGGCCCTACTGTGTGAACACAAGAGGGAAACGCTCTTGTTGTGGAGTCAGGGCAGTGAGCTGGAGACCCCGGGGCCCACGGTCGGGCCTGGGGGTGGGGGTGCTGTCACCTTCCCCTCGGGTCCTGCCTGCTCCCTGTGCAGGCTCACACCCAGCACTGACCAGGCCACAGTTTTCGCCCCACCCTGGGCCTGACCCTCCATGGCTTTGAGGACAGAGACTCCCCTGGGCCCTAGACCTGGCTGGGGACCCAGCCCTACTCACAAGGACCATTCTGGGTTGGCAGAGCCTCACCCTAGGGCTTGGGCAGACCCTGCCCGTCCACCCCCACCCCCTGCCACCTTCAGAGAACAGGTTGCCTGAAAGGGTGTTTGTTCCTGCCCAGAATAGCATGTTCAAGGCTCATTTCACTTCAGCTCGCCAGGCCAGAGATTGACAGCTCTGATAGGGGACAGGGGCCCATGGAACCTGGCCGGACCAAACCGGCCCGGTGTGAAGCAGGGACCTGCCCCACTGGCTGCCGCGGGGCCTCGGCCTCACCCCTCCCTCAGCTTGCTGCCGGTCTGTCAGCTCCATCTCTCTGTCTCCCTGTCTGTTTCTCTTCTGTCTGTCCTTGCCATCCTCGTGGCCTCTCTGCCACCCACTCTGCATCTTTCTTTCTCTCTGCTCCTTTTCCCTCCTTGACTTCTTCTGTCCCTCTGCAGCCTTTGCTCTGTCCCTTTCTCTCTCTGTTTGTCACATTTTCTTTCTCTGCCACCTACCCCTCCCTTCGGTCTCATCACTAAACCGGGCAGGTTTATTTGAACAACAAAGGGCAATATTTCTTTTAGAAAACACGCTATTTTGTTGACAAATAAGATTTCCAGAGTCAGCTCTCAGACCCTATTCTTGGCAAAAGTTATTGGGGGACCCAGCCGGTGGAGAGGGGCTCTGGGGCTGGTGGGGCCCAGTGCCGGAAGACGATCTGGAGGGAAAATGTTCATAAGAGTTTTCAGTTTCTGTCCTTTGACCTTGCCCACGCTGCCACCTGTAATAATAAAAATAAATACGTAAATAATAATAATAGTTAAGGTCATCATTTACTGCTGTGTGGGGCACCGTGCTAGCTCTTTTACACACAGTATTGTATTCAACGGCCACAACAGTCCTACAAAATCGGTCTCATTGCCCCTTTAGCAGATGAGGAAACCGAGGCTCAGAGAGGTCACCCAACCCCTATGTGGCAGCCCAGCACCAGTCTGACTGACCCCAAGCCCAGTTGTCCTCTGTGCCAGGATGGCTGCTGTGTGGTGATTGCTTTTGGTGGAAGATTCAAGGAAGCTGGGGAGGAAGTGGAGCTGCCGTGTCATTCTCCACGGGACGGCAACGTACAAGCAGGGAGGATGGCGCCCTGCCTGTGGTCACTCGGGCGGTCAGCAGTGACCGAATGGAGTCCAGGCATTTGCGGTCGGGAGAGGAGAGCAGAAGTGGGCTCAGGACCTTGCGTGTGGCTCCAGGAGGCCTCTTTCCTTGCTGTGTAGCCCCTGTCAAGCCCCTGCCCCTCTCTGAGCTGCACCTGCCCCATCTGAAAGTGGGGATCCTAGAGTTTCCTTGTGGGGCTCTGTGGTGGGGCCTGGCCCCAGGCTGGGAACGCCGGGAAGAAGTCCAAATACTTTCTTTTTCAAACTTAAATTTCATCATCCAGTTGACTTCTGCCTGAGATTTTCCTAGCTGAGAGCTAATCCTGTGAATTTAGAGGAATTAAGCAAAATGATGCTTTAAAAGAAAGCTCTATGGATGTGGCTGTAATGAAGTTGGGTTCGCAGGGCACGTCTACTCCCAACATAGCCTGTCCAACCCCATGACAAAGGGGACGATTCTACTCCCCCAGATGCCCCTTGCCTCCCAGGCCACCCTCCATTTGGGCTCCACAGGGCTGCCAGGGTGAGATTTCTAGCACCTTCCATTCATTCATTTAACAAGTGTTTGCCGAGCACCCCCGTAGGCTGGTACCGTTTTAAGCACAGGGGATTCAGCAGAGAACAAAGCAGAACAAAATCCCTGCCCTCATGGGTCTCATGTTCTAGAAGGGAGAACAAAAGATAAAGAAGACCAATGAATGGAATATAATTGTAAGTTAGTTTAAAGTGATCAGGGAAACAATAAAGGAGGGGAAGGCAAGGGGGAGCATGCAGGAGGGGTAGTGATTTAGACAGGGCGGCCGGGAAATCAGACCGCATCGCCCAGGCCCAGCTCCCTCCAAGGACTCCCCACTGGGCCCAAGAAGTCCAGCTCCCTCCCTGGGACCTAGACCTTTCCTGTTCTGGCCTCAGCTTCCCACACATGCTTCATCGTCCACCCCCCCCCCCCCCCCCGTCCCAGCAGAACATCTCTCCGTCACTTCTCCCGGTTTGCACAAGCCATTCCCACAGTTGGGAACACCCTGCCACCCTGTTTCCACTGCTTTACAATGTGCCCTGGATTCTGTTTTAACCAAGAATGGTAAGATGACAGACACGGAAACAACTGCCTTGAAAAAAGAGTTTATTACTTACAATTCCCAAGAGGATGGGTCATGCCACGCTACGCCACGCAGAGCCACATGGGAAGCACCAGGGTTGGTCTGGAGGCAAAAGGAGTGAGGGGGAGCATGGGTGTGAGCCTTTATTACTAGAGTGGTGGAAGTTGTTAAGGGAGATGTCCTCTATTGGGCAGGAAGTGAAACACAGATATTGGGGTTTATGGTTGGGGGGTTTGTAATATGATTTTCACATACCCACAAAAACCTAGGATGCAATGAAGAGGTAAACAACTTGGTCCATTAACACGGCCCTGTGACACCTGGATGCCAAATCACCAGTTACAGAATATCAAGAATGATGATTACATCTACACAGCTGTTTTCAATCTAATTCTTCTAAAGTTTTATTAAAAATAAAATTAAAAAATTGGCTCAAGCACCACTCCCCCCAGGACCCCCTCCTGATACTCCTATACCACCTGAGTCAACACACCCTGTCTGCTCCCATCACTCCCTGCTCCCCTGCCTGTTTGGGGGGCCGTCTCCCTGAACAACAGTGACTTTGAGGGACACGGTGTTGGTCATTTCGATTCCATGTCATGGGCCCAGCCCAAGCAGTCCCAGAGCAGGTGCTCGTGACCTGTTGGCCACGGGGGAATAAGCAGTTCTCTGTCTTGCCCCGTGCACAGTGTCAGCCCCAAACTTGTCCCCATGGCCAGCTCTGATAGCCTCACGTGCACAGGGACTTCCTGCTCCCCAGTTTCAGTGTGGACACAACCCAGACAGCCCAGCAACCCAAGAGCTGACCCCCACAAGGACTTGCTCAGTCCCTTCAATGAGGGGCCCTTGGTGGTCACCTCGCAGGGAGACTTCACGTACTCAGAGAGAGCGGTGAGTTGCCCAGGGCCACACAGCAGAGTCCTGACTCCCAGGCAGTGTGCTGCCTCCTTCTCATAGCACCCCCACTCTCAGTGGGGACCTCTGACTCTGTTGCCAGGGTAGGGACGATGTCTGGGCAGCTGCCCCCATGCAGAGAAAGAGGAGTTGGGGCTTTCAAACTGCCCTACAGCCCTGCCATCCTCAGAAAACCTCCCCAAGGACTGCCCCAGTGACAGCCATCCTCCTCCAGCCCACCTCCAGGACACTTTCGAGACCACCCCTAGCACTCACTACATATGCCAGCCTTGGGGGCACCAAGGACATGGAGACACCAAGACATGGCCCCAGCCTCAAGGAGGTTGTGGTCTAGTGAGAGAGAGGAGACCTCAAACAGACCAGAGAGCACAGGGGTGGTGGGAGCACCAAGCTAAATCTGTTAGGTGCACCTGGAATGAGGGACTTCAGATGGAAAGTGGGAGCAGGATGCACCTCGCAGTGGAGGCAGAGTATCTGACAGAGCCAGACTGCTTGGATGCAAGTCTAGCTCAGCCAATTGCTGTGTGACTTTGGGCAAGTGACTTAATCTCTCTGTGCCTCAGTGTTCTCACCTGTAAAATGGGGAAAATATCACCTACCTCTTAGGGTAGTTGTGATTACTAAATGGGTCTGTACTAAACGAGTTGTGATTAGTAATGGATTGCATACATAGAACAGCGCTGGCATGTGCTAAGCATTTACTATGCCTTAGCTCTTATCATTGGCACTTAGTATATATACTATTCTGCGTGCAATTTTATTTTAATATGTAAAAATCCAATTTGTGTGTAGCACGGCTGTGCCTTCTGCATCCATAACATCCCCTCCCTCGTTGAGCACAGTGCTGGGCATGGGGAGGTGCTACTAGGGCATCCTGGCCCCTTCACATGACAGCTGTGTGACCTTGGACAGGCTACTTAGCCTTTCTGATTTTCAGCTTCTTCATCTCTAAATGGGAACAATGGTATCTACCTCATTAAGATTACTTTGAAGTTAGATAAAATAATGTATTTTCAGGGCCTGAGGCCTCATAGGAGCCCAACTAAAGTAGAGATTATTTTGCAATTTGAGGTCAGTGTATCTATCCTCAGGCACTTGAGGCTTCAACTGATTTGAGTGATCAGTCGCAAGGCCCAACGGTGGCAGGTTTGAGCTTTAGTTCCCACATAACGGTTTGGGCTGTTGGCCATCTGAGTCTCTCGGAGCCTCGATTTCCTCATCTGTGAAATGGGGTCAAATACCATCGGCCTCATGAGAATCACTGTCCTTGTCGGGAGCCCTTTGGTTGCATTTGACAGAAACCCAACTCAAGCTCATTTCAGCAAAAGGGGCCGTTTATGGGTTGACATGGTTGGAAAATCTGAAGGGCCTTCTGGCTTCGGCTGTGACTGGACCCAGAGACTCAATATCAGGGCACATCTGTCTCTACTCTGCTCTCCTCCCTCCCAGTTTTATCTTCAGGTGTCCTCTGCCCAGGTGAGGGCTAAAGCAACCAGCAGCACCTCCAGGCTGACCCTCTGCCAGCTTAGCAGAAATTCCAGGGAGGGCCCACTGGCCCAGCTCGGGTGAATGCCCACCCCAGAACCCATCCATCACTGTGACCAGAGGGGTGTGGGCTCCGATTGGCCAACCTCAGTCACGTGACTGTTCAGGGACCTGTTGACCCTCATGGATGAGAGCGAAGTCATTCCTCCAAAGGGAGTCAGGGATACTGTGGCTGAAGAAGAGATGCTGGTGAGCACCCATTGCAGATGTCCACCACAATTGTAGGGGAGCTCCACCAGACACTGCAGGTAAGGAGCACAGCACCCCGCCATCTCCCCTGCCCTGTGCGAGGCCAACCCTGCACTTGGCCCTGGATCCCACTCCCTCTTGCTTTCTTAACCCCTTCACTCCTGCACTATTCTTTTTTTCTGAAACATTAGCAATTTCATCATCAATTCAGCACACAAACATGCCTTACTGTCATTTATCTCTGAAAATGCCTTCCCTGGACCCATTCCTACATTCAGTCCAACTCAGTCCTGTTGGCTGTAGCTTCAGAGCGCATCCCCCTGCCTTTCCTCTTGCCCCTACGGTCTGTGTTCCACGGGGCATCCAATAAAAACGGGATGTGGGCTGTGTGTGCCACCTTAAATTTTACCTTAAAAAGGTAAAAGGAAACAGGTAAAATTAATTTTAGTAGTATATTTTATTTACCCTATTATATCTAAAATATTGTCATTTCAACACATAATCAATACAAAAAATGTTTACTGAGCTATTTTACATTCTTTTCTGTACTAAGCCTTTGAAATCTAGTGTATTTCACAGCACACCACACTGTGGGCCAGCCACGTGTCAAGTGTTCAACAGCACGAGTGCACAGATCTACAGTGTCAGTGATCTAAAGTGTCAGTCAGACCTTGGCACTCCTCTGCTTAAACCCTTTCAGTACCCTCTGCTGCACTCAGAACACGACCAAACGCTCTGCAGTGGGTGACAGGGCCCTTCACGACGTGGGCTGCCTCCTGACGGCATGTCCTCCCTGTCTCACCCTCACCCACTGCAGCCACCCTGGCTGTCCTCCTGCCTCTTGTACGTGCCAAGCTCACCTCTACCCCAGGGCCTTTACTCTTGCTCTTCCTCTGCCTGGACAGCTTGTCTTCCAATCTGGGCATGTTCGGTTTCCCTGTGTCATTCTGTTCGCTGCTCACTGTCACCTCCTCAGGGACCCTCCCCAACCATCTCCTCTAAAGTGCACCAAAGCTGCACCCCACCAGAGCATTCTCCATCACATCCCCCTGCTTTATTCTCTGCACACCACCTATTGCTCTTTGCAACTAGCTTATTTAGTGTTTTGGCTCCTAGTTCTGATGTTTGCATTCTGTCTGGAACAGACAGCTTACTGTCTGCAGAACCTTGCATATAGTAAGCACTTCACATGCTCACTGCTTTGAATTGATCTCTCAGAATAGTCAGCATCCATGGACTCATGGGCTGCAAATTCTGTGCACCAAGGCATTCCACAGACGTGAACTCTCAGGTGCCAGGAGGGTGGGTGTCACAGCCCAGCAGGTGAAACTTAGCAAATGCCACCCTGATATTTTATGATGATAAAATACTGATCTGAAAGGGACCACAATGATGAGCGTAGAACACTCTCGGTTTGTATGTTAATGTGACCCTGCAGGTGAAAGCCTCTAGCCCAGGGCTAGCACATGGTAGGTGCTTAGTAAATGGGGGTGCCCTTTAGAGCAATTCAACCAACAGTGATAGGGCAGCTGGTATGCTCGGGACACAGTGCGTAATGCTGGAGATTCGTAGAGGAAGAAGGCCCAGGTGGCAGACACCAAGATTTTCTCCTCATGCAAAGAAATTACCTTCCAACCTGGTAACTGGTCACTGGCCACTGCACAGGGCAGAGAGAACCGGTGGCTCCATCCCCAGGCCTGACCTGCGCCTTTGTTTGGAAACCTGTCCAACTTTCCTCCACTGTGTCAGTGAGCGCAGGCACCTGCGGTATCCTGGGAGCTCAGAAAATGTCCAACCCAAGGCGGGGCATTTCCAGTCCTAGCTTAGGACTCTTGGGAGGGCCACAGAAAGAAGACCCAGCTAAGGTCAGAGCTCTGCAAGTCCCCTTCCTCCCTGGGTCACTTAGGTGGTTAGGCCTGATGAGAGGTCATCCCAAGATATTTAGGAAGAAGACCTTGCCTCAGATGAAATCTTCATGAAACTTCAGTAAATAAAACAGAATAAGCTGGGTTATCATGTCTGAAGCGGGGCCGGGGCCCAGAGCCCTCCACACTGACTGTCTTCACTGCTTGGTCCTCTCTGGAGCCGCTAGGGATCCACAGCACCTGTTCGAAAACCAGGGGCATAGCCTCTGGAACTAGAATTGGAGCTTCGAATGCTGGCCCTACCTCTCACTCACCGGGTACCCTTGGGCAATTTGCATAACTTCTTTCACAAGTTCAGTTTCCCATCTGTAAAATGGAGCTAATAACAGTGTCTACCTAATAGCATTGCTGTGAGAAGTAAATTGAAAAAAGAAAACTCATGTAGAGCACTTAGCTCAGTGCCAATGAGGCGGTGAGTATTCAAAGAATAAATCACTGTTCCTTCCACGAGTGTCTGCATTTCAAATCTGAACACCGGGAGAGGGAATGCTTAACCCCACAGAGAGAACCTGGATGGCAGAATTGCACCACAGCAGCTGGGGGAAGAGGGCAGGGTGGAGAGGTTTCTAGAGTCTTTCATATTCTCTCTGGAGGCCCCCTCCTTGTTTTTGTTCTGCATATAGCTGACTGTTTTCCCAATGAATTAATAAGACCATTGGCTCCTTGATTTTGCCTACACTCACAGGTAAAATATTTAGGGACACCCAAGCATTCAAGCACACATTTGGGCTGACAGGGAGAGGGAGGAGGAAGGGAGGTTTGGTAAAAGTGTGCTCAGGCCACACCCATTGCCCATGCTGGGGCTGAGCCACCCAGCTCATGCAGGCTCCAGGGCCTGGCGGGTGAGGGTGGGGTGTCTCCACAAGGTACTTGGTCGGGAGGCTGGCTGAGCAAGCTCTGTCCTGGAGACAAGACCCCTCGGGGACAACAGCCAGTGGCCTGTGGGAGGACAGCCTTGCTCTCTCCCCACCCCTGCCTGGCCTCTGATCATATTCCAGGGCCCCCGGGCCAGGCTCTGAGCTCAATTATTAACTGAGCGGTTTGCCGAAAGGATTTATTAAAGGGTATGAATGCCAGGAAAATACGCAAACGATCACCCAGGACTAGCAGGCCCACCAGGGAGAAGAGCCAGACTCTGGGACAAAGATGCTGAGCCAGGGAGGGTGCAGCCTGAGCTGGGGGCCCCAGGTAACGCAGTCACCCCCTCTGCACTTCAGGTGTTTCCTCTGTCAAGTGGTGAAAACTTAGGGTGGGGCCAGAATCTCCAACTTGAGGGAATTGCCCTTCTTTTAATGTTTACATAAAGGTAGCTCAAGCTCGCTCATGGTGGGACGCCACCCCCCGCCCCCCGTCCCCGCACTGTCTCTGGGTTTCCTGGGGAGGTGGAGGCAGAGTGGCCTGGGTCTCAGCATGCCCATCCTGCATCTACCAGATCAGCTCTCTTCCCTTTTTTAGATAGTGGGGGGCTGAGGGAGGTTCTGTGGGAGTAAACGGCTCTGGGGAAATATCACTGAAGGAAACTGCTGATCCGGTCCCACTTATACCCAGGGGATGTGAAGCTCAGAAAGGTGAACAGTGACTTGGTCAAGGTCACGCAGGAGTCGCCAGGCGAGGAGCCACAGAGACCCCTGCTCAGAGCTGGGGCATTGGCCACAGTGAAGCCCCACGGCTGCAGCCTCCAGGACTCCTGCCTCTCAGGCTAATCTTCAACTATAGCATTATGATTTTGCTTTTCTGGAACCTTCTTCGACCTCCCCCATGCAGCTGGGTGTTGTGCTATGAGCACTGGCCTTGGAACCGGGCTGACCTGGGTTCAGATCCCGGCTTAGCATGTGACTTTGGGCAAAGGACTCTGCATCCCTGAGCTGCTGTTTCCTCTCCTAAAGAGGATAATGTTAGATTGCTGGTCTCCAATGTGGAGGATAGAGAGAAGGGCTTCATGCCTCTCATAGTTCACAGTCCCACTGCGGGTATAAGGCACTGACATTAACAAAGAACTTATTGAAGAAGCTTTCAATCAACAGAGGTAGGAAACATACATATTTTAATCTGAAGGGATAGGATATAAAAAAGGATTATGTGCTGTTAATTGTTGAAGGGGGATTATTATATTATTCTCTCTGATTTTGTATATGTTTGAAAATTATTTTCTATGTTTTTGAAGCAAATATTATATATCATATTACTTCATCTGTAAATATTTCAGCATATATCCACTAAAAAGGACTCACAAAAAAGAGTAGACACAATACTATTATCACCTTAAAAAACTAAGAACAATTCTTTAATATGATCAAATTTCCTGTGTGTATTTACATTTCTCTAATTGTAATATAATAATTTTAAATGTATCTTTCAAATCAGGATCCAAATAGGGGCGATATATTATGATTGATTAATTTTTCACTTATGTCTCTTTTGATTTATGAGTTCTTCTTCCATCTTTTATTTTCTTGCAATATTTTGTTGAAGAAACCACATAGTACTATAGAGTTCCCTACAATCTGATCACTGTACTTTCATCCCCATAGTATCGTTTAACGTATCCCACTGTCTCCTACATCTGCTCTATTGTAGTGAGAGCCAGAGGCTTGATTAGGACTTTTGGCAAGGCTGCTTCGTAGTTACTCTATTCTTCCATCAGAAGGCACATGATGTTGGATGTCTTTTTTTCTTTTCTTTGTCATGTTGGCAACTATTGATAATCATTGCCTAGGTCCGTTATTTTATTAGATTGCAAAGGAGTGATGTTTGAATTCTATTATTCCTTCTTTATTTGTTAGCTGGGCTACTTCTATAAAGGGAAGATTCCCCTCATCAACTGTGTGGTTACTTTGAGGTGCCATTTGTAAAAGCAGGGTAAATGCTTGATGCTTCCCTTTATTTATTTATCAGTTATCATGATTTGGTTCCCCAGCATCCTCCAAAAGCAACCAACGAGTTTGTATGTGTGTGTATACTTATGCACACACATACATGCAGGTGTTTATTATTATTATGAGCCCATTGACTTATACATATTTGAATCATTTCAATTCATGGTAGTTGTCTTTATTGGTGCCCAAATTATACCTTCTTTGGCCAATGGAAGTTACTGAAATGGGTTCCTGAGTCCTTTTGATACACGTTATTATCTTTGGTAGCTTATTCTATCTGTATGAGAGGATGTCCCAGGTTCATTTTATACATCTCTTCACTCAAACATAGAATTGTCCATTTCTACAAGGAATCCTGGGTTTTTTTTAGTGAGAAGTGGTATTTAGACATCATAATCTGGATCTAGGTGGGGTGCTCACTGTACTGGACTATTCACATTTCTAGGCTTTTTCAGTGGACAAAGCTAGGATATGTACATTTTTTAAAAAGATAAGATACATTAGATGAGTGAAGTTATACAGTCATTGTCTTTCTCCACCTGACTTATTTTGGTTAGCATACTACCCTTAAGGTCCATCCATGTTGTCACAAATGGCAAGACTTCGTCTTATTTTATGGCCGAGTAGTACCCTATTGTGTATATATATATATATCACATCTTCTTTATCCATTTTGGTGGTGGACATGATGCAGTCTACATAGAAGTCGAAATATTATGATGTACACCTGAAATTTATGTCATGTTATAAACCATGTGACCTCAATTTAAAAAAATGACTGACATGCACCCACAAAGACACATCATAAGTTCATACTGATATTTCCAATTCAAATTCTAGACCATAGAGTGTTTACTTCACTGGTCTTACATCTGTATTTTCTTTCAAGTGTGCCGAAAACCTCAGCTTTGAAAACTCCAGCGTAATCACTCATTTGATTTCTCCCTTATTACACACACAACAGGCACAGAATTACACCAGTAGGATTACCAAAAGTGAGTCAAGATTTGGGGAGGCATTTCTTTTTGTCCTTAGGCTATATCCCAATAAGAATGTATGTTAAATTATTAAGCTTTAACATCACTTGAAATAGTTTCTCTCTGTGTGGTTATTTCACCAGCCAAACACAAATTGGGTTTATTAATTTTAATTTGGGGGATTTCTGTATTATTTATTTAATTTTGTTTTTTTTTTTTTTCTGAGGAAGACCACCCCTGAGCTAACATCTGTTGCTAATCCTCCCCTTTTTGCTGAGGAAGACTGGCCCTGGGCTAACATCCGTGCCTATCCTCCTCCTCTACTTTATATGGGACGCCGCCACGGCATGGCTGACAGACAGTGCGTCGGTGGGCGCCCGGGATCCGAACCCGCGAACCCCGGGCTGCCAAGCGCGGACTAAACCGCTGCGCCACCGGTCGGCCCCTAATTTTGTTTTTTAATCATGAAAATATATTTTAGATGGTTTCACACTCAAACCTGAAGACAAGATATGCTCAAAGGTCAACCTCTCTTTGTGTCTCTTTCACCTTGTTCCCTCCTTCCCCTACGGGTAACCATTTTTAAAAGTATGCTTTTCCTTTCCATTATTTTTTAATACATAAGCACACACACACATCACACATATTAGCATTCCCCTTTTTCCTTTGCTAAATGACAGCATAACATACACACTTTTATCCGCTTTGCTGTCGTCACTGGACAACACATCCTAGAGATGGCTCCATGGTGGTCTGTAGAAATCTTCCTCTCTCCAGTTCACAATCGCACGTTCTAGTTTATGCCTCCAGACCCCGACTGATCAACATTTGAGTTCTTTCCAGTGTTTTGTTATTATAACATGTTGTGGACAGAATTGTGTTCCCTGCAAAATTCATATGCTGAAGCCCTAACCCCCAATGTGATTGTATTTGGAGCCAGGGCTTTAAAGAAGTAAGATTACGTGACGTCATAAGGCGGGGCCCTAATCCCAAAGGACGGGTGTCTGTCCTTATAAGAGGAAGAAGACCCACCAGGCCACGTGAGGACACAGTGAGAAGGTGGCCAAGGAGAAAGGCCTCGGGAGAAACCAAACCTGCTGACACCTTGATCTTGGAGAGATCGAGAAATAAATTTCCATTCTTTTTAAACCACTCAGTCTGTGGTATTCTGTTGTGGCAGCCTGAGCAGACTAATACGTAAATCAAGACACAGACATTTACGATATCTTGAGCAAGTACAAGACAATGATCTAAAAGAGCATATCTATGATCTAAAATCAGCATGTGTATCTGTTGATTTTAGGGGCTGGAAGGGGCCCTTTCATTCTCAAACTATCTACTTCCTCTGCTCCCTAATCCTGAAAATTTCCCCCACCATTCATTCTGTAACTAGAGAATGTAAATACGAGTGAAGGAGGAAATAGTGAGGGCTTTTACACGACAGAGCGGTGACCAATGGAGGCACAGAGCCTGAGAAGGAAGCAGGGTTGGAAGCACAGCTGAGGGTCCCAAGACGGAGGCTCACAGGTCTCCCAGCTGTGTCCTGGGGACTCCTGAGTACAGCCCGCAGGGGAATGGGGCATATATGTTGGGGAAGCTGAGAGGTTCTTGGAAAGAGTCAGTAGAGCCAGGCTTTGATGCAGGCTTACTAAACTGTCTTGTGTGTAAAGATTCCAGGGTCATTTATTAAAATGCAGATTCTTGGCCTCCCACACCCAGATAGCCTGATTTCATAGGTCTAGGCTAGGGCCCAGGAATTTGCATTTTGATCCCCCCCCCGCCCCGACTCCCAAGGGATTCTGATGTAGGTTGTCCATGGACCACAGTTTGGGAAACACAGCTCTAAAGAATTAAGAGTGACAGGGGAAGGACTCAAGGCAGTGGGCTTGGGAGGAGTGTGCTTAAATAAAGGTACTGCCACAGGCAATGGCTGCTACTAAGGGGGCAGGGCGGTGGGCTGGTCTGCCCAGGTGGGGAGGAGTATTTTCTTGCTGTCATTGTTGAGAATTGCCGGCACTTGGTGATGACACACAGGCTGTCTGGGTGTGCATCTGCATCTGCCAAGGGACTCTCTCAGGGAAGTTGGATGGAAGAACCGGGGGAAGAAGGTAGAAGAAACAAATGCCAGGCTTGCTTATCTTTCATAAGGTAAGAGGGAGCCATGGCTGGTTCTTGAGCAATAGGAGGGAGCTATGGTAAGGTCAACATTTTTTCCTTGGCCTCTCCTTCCCCTTCCTCTTTTCATGGACCCAGAAAACAGGTGTGATCCAGCTTTCCTTGCTCCAAAGGGGTTTTCTAGAGTCTTGCCTTGGACTCTGAAACCACTTACACTTTGTTCCTTTTCTCTTTGGTCTTTTTTTCAAAAAACCTTCCGTTGCTTTCCTGGCATAACCAAGTCAGGGCTGTTAATTAACTTGAGAATCCTTGTAAAGAAAGATTAAGAAACAGGCAGAGCAAGAGGGTAGCTGGACTCCATTCCTAGAGAGAAAGAAAACACGTTTATGAGGAGAAGAGAGGGGGCAAAGGATTGGGCTGCCTCCCCACTCTGTTTGGCTTTTATTAGGAGAGCCGAAGACGGGGGGGTGGGGTCAGCGGTCAGAGGGCAAGGCCTACATCTTTTTGGCTGAAGGGACTGCTCGACTGTGCAGGCGACAGCCACGTGCACTTCAGTCCCAGCTCTGCCCTGACCCCCTTTCGGAGCCTCAGTGACATCACCTGTAAGGGGGGAAAATGCTGTTTCAGAAGTTTCGAGGGGAAAGCATAAAGGGCTCACAACGAATTTGGCTAATAGTAGGCACCTAATAAAGGTCTAAGCAGTGAGATCTGATGGCTGCTGTGGGGCTGGGTTGCTGAGGACAGAGTGTCTGGCGGGTTTCTGTTAGCTGGTTAGTGTTCCGGGCTGTTCTGAGGGTTGGCATAGCAGTTTTAAGATGTTATTCAGTGGTGAGTTTGTCCAGGGCGAGGGCCGTGTTCTATAAACCTTTGCACCCCTGGGGCTCTCAGAACACCTCGCAGGTTGTGTGCCTCTGGGAACAGTTACTCCGAGATTGGTCGGGCAAGGCGCTCCCTGCACCGGGCTACCTGGGCGAGGCCAGTCCTAGGTGTCTCTGGGTCTCCGGCACCATGGGTGCTAGCGCACGGGTGGTGCTCGGTGAACACACCTGCCTTTCTCATGGAAGTGCTTGTTTGCTTCAAAGATTACATGGCTTTAATTTTTTAATGCTTCTTTACTTCATTTTTCCCCCCAAAACATCAGTTACATCTTTGGCTTAATAATTTGGAGAACATAGAGAAGTATGAGGAAGTTATACATAATCCCACATAAGGTTATTTTCTAAGGTAATGCCTGCTTTTTTGTTAATATACATTATACACATATATGAAGAATGACACCTTGTGCCTGGCATTTATTGAGTCTCCCCTCTGCCAGGCACTGTGCTTAGATATCACAGATGTTATCCCATTTGAAGTCAGGCAGGCTGGCTCTGGGGGCAGCCCTCACCCCCACCCTGTCCTGACTCTCTGATGGAGGATAAGGTGAAGGGACCAGAGAAGTGGGGATTCCAGAAGCATTGAGAGAAGAGTGAGGTCACCTGAGCTAGAACAGTCAAGGAAGGCTTCCTGGAGGAGGTGGGATTGAATCTGACTGGGAAGGATGGGAAAGTCTTCATTCTCTATGAGCATGGGGACTTGGGAACCATTCCTAGCGGGAGTGTGGTGTGACTGTGGTCTGGAGGTCCAGACCTGCACTTCTGATTCCTCGGAACACTACTATTATCACTGTCCCCCTCAGAACGATACTGTGGGCAGGGAGGCGGGGCTAGTTAAAGCCCGAATGCTGGAATCAGACAGGCCTATACTGGAATCCTGGCTACCTTACGGCTGTAGGAAGATGTGTGGGTCACGTAGTGCCCTCGTGTGTACCATGGGCAAACAGCGGCTCCTGCTTCACCGGGATGGTGGGAGGATTCAGTGACAGACCCTGACTCGGACACAGCCCGGCACAGGGTCAGTGTGCAATAAATGCTGGTAGGTATTATTGCTATTTCCACAGGCCAGGGTGGAGACAGAGGCTCAGAGAGGTGGCCTGACCACCCGGGGCCCCACCGTTCCTGAGTTAGTCCCTGCTCCCAGGTGCCCACCTTGCATGCAGAGCCTGGGGAGCACACAGGGAGAGGCGGCAGGCCCAGACAGAGCTGGTCACAGAGGCAGTGGGTGCGGCTGTCCTGGAGCATGGTTATTGCAACTCTCCCTGCTGGCCCAGACACACGTTCTTCCCTTAAGACAACTGAAAATCCAGCTTCCCTTTGGGGTCAGAAGGCCTCAGAGAAGCCACAGGTCAGCAGCTAAGGTCTTGGCCATGGCCTGGGGTGGCCAACTGCCCGGTGCTCTCTCTTTCCGGCTGTATGGCTGACAAATGTCCTCTGGTCTCTTTCCTTGCAAGGGAGCTCAGGGGCCCCTCTGTACCCAAACGGTGGCCAGGTGTGCCACTCTGCTCTCCTCCCGCCCTTGTCCTGCTTTGCCTCCCTGGCTGGCTCCACTCCCAGCTTTCCCTGCCTCCTTGGAAGAGAGTACACTTAGTCCAGCCCTGAAGGGTCAGCCAGCCCCATCCCGACTCCCAGCCCCCTCCCTTCTGTGACGCATCACAAACTTACTGAGCTTTATTTCCTGAGCATGAGAAAGAGTCGACGGACAGTCCTTGGCCCAGCAATGAATGACCACATGCAGGGTACCCTGACCTCCACCAGTTCTTCTTGCTCATTGTCTGCGAGTTCCAGCTGCTCCCACGATCATCAAGGCCGACAGCCCTTGGCCCCTGCTGGGACCTGCTGGTCATTGTCTTCCCTTATCATTGCTTTGTGTCCCAACCTCATTGACCAGGGCTTTTCAGACCAGACCCGAGGACCTATCACCAAAACTGCCCTGTTCACGCAGAAACGCAGGCAGCAGTTCACATGCACCTTTCAGAGGTATTCAGATCCATGTTTTTCATTTCACCTAGTTCTCTCCCCAACACATTGTCTCCCCTCCAGCTGTGCTTGTTTACTGGGGACGTCTGCAGGTTGCTCAGCCCCTGAACTCAGCTGCGCTTTCTCAAGGACCGACTCGCCTCTGTGGCATGGCCAGTCCTGGGCGAGCACAGGGGCTCGAGCTTCACTGTGACAATTCTGTCCCCCTCGGCGAGCTCACACTCGGATCGATGCGACAAGACCTCTGTCTTAAAAGACCTTTCCCATCACCCTTTAAAAAATACTTTTTATTTTTAAATAATCATGGATTCACAGGAAGTTGCAAAAATAGTACAGAGACATCTGCGCACACCTCACCCAGTTTTCCCCAATGGCAGCATCTCACGTAACGATGGAATGATATCAAAACCAGGGAATCGATATGGATACAATTCACCCATCTATTCAGACTGCACCATTTCTACACATTGTGTGCGTGTGTGTGACTGTGTGTGTATCTATATAATTTTATCGCAAGTAGAGGTTCGGGTAACCACCACCACCAGGACCCGGAACTACTGCATCACCCCTTCATAGTCACACACCATCTACCTCCCCTCCCCCTGCATCCCTAACCCCTCACGGCAGCCACTAATCTGCTCTCCATCACTGAAGTTTTGCCATTTTAAAAATCTTATATAAATGGAATCATACAGTACGTAAACTTTTGAGATTTTTTAACTTAGCATATATACATAATAAAATTTAAATATAACAAAAATTTATAAATAAATGTAATACAAAATATAAATAATATAATGTATAACAATATATAATATAAAATAATATATAATTAAATAAAATAAAACTTAAATGTGACAAAAATTTAAATGGAACTGAAATCATACTTAGTCCCTTTCTAATCTCAGGCCCTTCCTCCTCCCTCCAAAGGCAGCTATTGTTAATAATTTCTGTGTCTCTTTTTAAACTTTTTAATGCGTGTGAGAGCACACAACTCCTCTTTTGCAAAATTGCAGGATGCCTCCAATTCTGTCCCTAACTTGTGTTCTAACCTGAACTTAGAACGGTTAGATCACAGCGGTGAACTGTGCCTTCCTCTCTGGATCTAATCCCTAAACTTGTGCCACTTCTTGTTACCTCCCTCCTCCCATCCTAGTGTAAGTGTGACCTTTTCCTGCCTGGACAATGACAGGTTCTCTTCCCTGGGCTCCTGCTTCCCCCGTGTCCCTATATTGCAGTGCTTCTCAGCAAGGTACCTTGCCTACCAAGGGACACTGGGCAGTGTCTGGAGACTTGTGGTTGTCACACTGAGAAGGGGGTGGTGCTACTGGCATCTGGTGGGGACAAGCCTGGGTTGCATCTAAATATCTTACAAGGCACAGGGCAGCTCCCATGACGAAGACTTGTCTGGCCCAAGACATAGATGGTGCTGAGGTTGGGAAGCCCTGGTTAGTGTCTCATCTCCACGCAGCAGCCAGAGTGTCACTCTTCTGCTCGAAACCCTTCAGTGACTTCCCAGCTCTCTTGGCACAAAATCCAAAACCTTCCCGTGATCTATGAGGTCACTATGACCTCTGACCTCATCTCTCCCACCTCTCTGCTCCAGCTTCACTGTCCCGTCTGCCGATCTTCAAACACACCAGGCACACTCCAACCTCTGTGTTTCCTGCTCTCGGTCTGAAATGTGCTTCCCCAGATAGTCACATGTCGGGCTTCTCTGCTGCGTTCACGGTTCTCCTCCAACGTCATCTTCTCAGGAAAGCCCTCCCTGACCACCTCCTCTAAAACATCACTTCCCGGTCACTCACCCTTCCCTTGCCCTTACAGCATCTGTCTGGCATTTATTGGATTGATTTTTTCATTGGGTCGTTCTCCCCATTACAGTGTAAAATCCTGTATGTTTTTTCACTGTATCGACACCCCTAGACGAGTACCTGACACAGAGAGGACTCTCAATAAATACCTGTTCAATAAATGAATCTTCATTGTGCCAGTGCCTGCTTGGCCCCTTACACGTGCCGTCTCACACATTTCTCAGAGTTACCCCAAAGGCCAGTCAGCATGCCCAACTCAGAGCAGGTGAGGGGCAGAGCTGGGATGCCATCAGGTCTGTGGCCCCCAAACCTGTGCCACACACTGCCCCCCAATGTGCCTAAGGAGCAGGTTATTGTGCTCCTTAAAGCATTTTCTTACGTTTATCGCAACTCCAGTTTCTCCTGGTGACACTTCATATAACTGCTATATATGGTTTCAGACCTGGAGCGCCTGCCATTTCTATTTGGTTACTCTGCCCTCTACGCCTGCCATCTGGGGCCCTCCGCTCTGGGGTGGAGGAATGTGGAGCATGCTCTGATTGTGCAGGTCCGCTGTTGCCACCAAACAAAATGTTTAAAGAAGCTGGCCCCCACCCCTGGGGCATAGGAATGCTGCTTTATGGCACAAAACAAGACTTGTCCTAGTATCCGGAGAGTCAGAGGATGGACAGGTGGATGGGCAATCCCTCCCACTAACCACAAGGACAGCTGCGGCCCAGGGGTTTCAGGTCCCAGGACAGGTACTCTCGTGGGGTTCGGTCCATCTTCTCAGCCAGGTCTGAACTGGCAGGTCTGACACAGCCTGGGTGCAGGCGGATCTGGCAGGAGCTCTCATCTTTTGCTGGCCTTGCTGCAGTGCCTGACGACAGCGGCCGCTGCCACTTACCCAGACCCAGTGAGGGCAGCGCAGGGCAGTGACCTCAACCCTGGGAGCCGGAGGGACCAGCCCCGCAGCCAGCTCAGTGATCATAGCCTCAATCCCTCTGAGCTCCTGGTTCCTTGTCTACTGAATCGAAACAATACAGTAACTGGTCCTGGGGTATTTGAACAAGACAATATTTATGAAGTTTTAATTTTTTAATTGAGGTAAAATTTACATACAGTAAAATTCCCCCTTTTTTGTACGCAGTTTTGTAAGTTTTATATAACCACCACCACCACAATTGAAACATAGAATATTTCTGTTACCCCAAAAAGTTCACTCATGCTCCTCTGTAGTCAAACCCTTTCCCCACCCCCAGCCCCTAACAACCCACCTGATCTCTGACCTGTAATCTTGCCTTTTCCAGGATGTCATATAAATGGAGTCATCTACTATGTAGCCTACTGAGTCTGGCTTCTTCCATCTTCCTAGCACAATGCATTTAAGGTTCATCCATGTTTTTGCATTTATCAGTAGTTTGCTCCTTTTTATTGCTGAGTAGTATTCCATTATGTGGCTGTGCCACAGTTTGTCATTCCCCTGTTGAAGGACATTTGGTTGTTTCCAGAATTTGGCGATTATGAACAGAGCTGCTGGAAACATTCATGTACAGGTTTTGGGTGAACATAGTTTCCATTTCGCTAGGGTAAATGCCCAGGAGTATCACTACTGGGTCATATGGTAAACGTATGTCTAACTTTTTAAGAAACTCCCAAACTGTTTTCCATGGTGGGTGTACCATTTTGCATTCCCACCAGTAATGTATGGGAGTTCTGGTTTCTCTGTATCTTTGCCAGCACTTGGTATTGTTTTGTTTTGTTTTCTAATTTTAGCCATTCTAATAAGTGAATACTGTGAGTTGTTTTTTATCTGTCAAGCATTAGTTCCCCATCGCTGTAGGCAGCACTGAAACGCAGGTGGAAAACAGGGCTCTGGAGTCAAACCAGCTGGGTCCAAATCCTAACTCCATTATTTACTAACTCTGTAATTTTCTTTCTTCTAGAAAGAACTGGAGTTAAAATGCTGCTGTTGAGGAATTAAGTGTTACAGTGTATGACAAGTGCTTAGCTTTCCTAGTACTAAGCACTGTCATCACTAGGATTTTGCATACTTGATCTCTAGTCCCCCCAACAAGCATCAAGGTCGGTGTTACCCTGCTTTTAAAGATGAAGACACTGAAGCTCAGTTAAGACTACATTTCCCAGTCTCCCTAGCAGGTAGGTGTAGACGTAGACTGAGTTCTGGCCAATGAAAGGTAAACGTCAGTGTGATGAGGATCTTCTGGAGTCTTCCTTACCAGGAACAAGGCATGCCCTTTTTCTCTTCCTCTTTCCGTCTGGAATGCAGACTTGTTGGCTGTATCTCCAGCAGCCTTTTTGGACCATGAAGTGATCTTAAAAATATAAGCCAAGCACTGAAGACAGAAACATAGGAGCCTGGGTCCATATTAGCACTGGACTGCCCAACCCTAGACTTCTTCTCTGAGAAAAATAAACTTCTATCTTGTTTAGCCCTCAAAAATAAAAACAAAACCACAAAACTTAGCAGCTTACAACAACAAGCATTTATTCTCATGGCCGCAGTTCTGTAGTCAACTGAGGTTTGGCTGACGTAGGCTGAGCTTGGCTAGGTGGCTCTGCCTCGGGCTGTAGGCTGGCTGGACTTCGCTCTAAGCTGAGGGTTGAATTTAGGTCTTCTCCATACGTTTCCCATCATTCCTGGACCAGCACTTCATGGCAATGGCAGAAGTGCAGGAGAACAAGCCCAATTTCACAAACACTTTTAAAGCTTCTGCTCATATCCCATATGCTAACACGCTATTGGCCAAAACACTTGGCCAAACCCAGCATAGATGGGGTGGGGAAATATATTCTTTCTGTAGTGGGAGCAACTGCAAGTCACATGGCAAAGGGGCTGGATCCAGGGAAGTGTGAAAAATTGAGAATAACAGTACAATACACTACAGCTACACTGAGGTGGTATTACCATCGTAGCTGCCATTTTCCAAGATGGCAGAGACATGATGATGGACATGGGATTTAGTTCATGAATAATGCATATGAAAAGCTTTTTTAAAGGAATAATGTTGGGGCTTCTGTATTTAAAAAGCAAAACACCACTTCCCTACTCAGACAGAAAGCTGATGCAGAAGCAAGAAGATCTGACTTCAGATCTCTGGTCAGACAGGGAGTTGATGAACTTCTCAAGGGTAAGGCTTGTCCATTGTTATTATTATTATTATTTGGTGTATCTTTCCCAATGCCCAGCACAATCCCTGGCACAGAGCCAGGGCTAAATAAATCTTCATGCATTCTTTCATGAATATGCCCTAGTCAGTCTTTCTCACCAAAGAGTCAATGAGACTGTCATGAGTTCATGTAGAACAGAGTTTCTTAACTGCTGTACTATGGACATTTGGGGCCAGATCACTCTTCGTTGTGGGGGCTGTGCTGGGCATTGTAGGGTGTCTGGCAGCATCCCTGACCTCTACCCACTAGCTGCCAGTAGTAGCCCTTCCCTAGCTGTGACAACCAAAACTGTCCCCAGACATCGCCAAATCACCCCCGATGTAGAGAAAAGAGCCTATAGTTCCCATCCTATCACAACAATTCTCAGAAGAATGTCTGAAGTGCAGAAACTTAATTTAAAATCATAGAAATAATATATTCTCTCAAAACAGTTGAATTGCCTCTATATATTTGTAGCTAAGTATAATGTGGAAGGTAATTTTGCTAGTTTGGGGGCATTTTGTGTAAATTCTCACAGCTTTAGAAGCAGTGGCTGGTGCAGGGAAATTTAATGAACTGCAGACATCACTTGTTGGTCACCAATTATTCTGGTAAAGACACAGGATTTTCAAAGGGTTGACAAAATGCCATGCTTTCCTTTGACAAATATTTGTTGAAGGTCTGCTCTGGGCCAGCCACTGTTCTGGGCACTGAGGAAACAGCAGAAAACAAGACCAGTCCCTTCCTTCCCAGAGCTCGCATCCTAGTGAGATGAAGTGATAAATATATAAACACACAAATATATGATGTAAACATTTTAGTTATAGGTGCTAGGAAGAAAATAGACATGGGATGACTTGGAGGGGGCAGCCAGGTCAGGAGGTGAACGCTGGGGCGTGGCATGTGAACAGCCACTGAAGGATGTGAAGAGGGTGTGTGAAGGTTCAAAACACTCCAGGCAGAAGAAAAGCAGTTTTTTCTTTCTACTTGGAGATACTCTGCAAGACCCCGAACTTAGCTTCTCCTCACCCTTCCTCCTTCCTCTCCTTTCTTTTAAAGAATCGACTGAGGTTACTAAAGTCAGGGACCTCTTTCAAAACTGTTTTGCCTAAGAACTTTTGACAAGCAGGCTTTGTGTCTGGCCAAGTCACCTCCCACCTCCAGGCCTCAGTTTCCCCATCCTTCCAATATGAGGGCTGACGTAGATGCTCAGGAGATTTTCTGGTCAGGGGGAAGAGGGCCGTGATGTTGCTCGACCTGGGTTTGAATCCTGGCGCCACCATTCTCTAACAAAATAGTTGTGAAGAAGTGTGTTCATCAGTCTGAGCCTGTTTCCTCAAAAGAAGCCTCTTGGGGTTGGATGAAATCTCCAACTCGAGGCTAGCCTGGAACCACCGCAACCCACACCCTTTTCCCTACACCACTCAGACCCCAGGTCTCGAGATGGTGACTATGAAAGGGCTTTGTGAAGAGCCAAGGTGCCTGGGTGCAAAGTGTCAGTCTTACCGCTGTGATGACCCTAATCAAAGCTCTTGTGGTTATTCAGAAGGCTCCTCAAGCTTTTGCAAAGTCCTCAGATCGAAAAGACTTAACTGTGGACCCAAGTGTCAGGAGATAAAGGAACATCCAGGATTCCAGCACCTGGGAGCACGTCCTTCACATTTCTGAAAAATCACACACAATTGTGTGAGAACTGGAACACCCTGGTGAAAGGAAATGTGTCCCGGCCATTGGGTTTCCCGCATGTTTGGGATCTGGGAAAGCAGATATTTTCTGTATGAAAATCAAGGCTCACCAAGATGCGCAAGTCTGCATATTCGTAATAACCAGGCTCCTGCCAGAGGAGAAATTGCCGGCAGGTGTAGGGGAGCAGGTAAAGGCAGGAGAGAGAGGAGCCAGGAAAGAGGAGGGGAAGGGACTACAGTGACTGGGTATCTGGGTGGTCAGGACTGCTGGCGGCCCCCATGCCCGTTCTCCCTCTCCCTCACCTTCAGAACCCTGATTTAGTTTGGGGCAGACTCCCCTTCGCAGGCACCCTTGCAGTTCGCAGTGACCACATGACATAGGTCTGGTCAGTAGTAAGTGGGGTGTGCTGCTGGGCATCTGGGTACTCTGTGTTCCTGACACAAAGGACAGTGCCAGCTGGTACGCACACATTAATTCCTCAACCCTTCCCCACTCGTCCTGTGTGGGGCCAGACGCCATGCTCGGAGGGGGAGCTGCCATCCTAAGAGCAGGAGGGAGAAAGCCCCGTGCTAAGGATGGTAGAGAGGAAAAGTGCAGGGCTCTGCACCCCAGTGGTGCGTGGGTTCCCCGTGCTGGCCCTGGGTGGCCCACCTCTGGACTTCTTGACGTGTGAGAAAATTTAACCCCATTCAGGTGAGCCCCCTACCTGGGCTCCTGCTCCACACAGCGGAGCTCGATGCTCACAGATCCAGCGTGCGTGTTCCAGACCGTGAGCTGGGCACCCCGCCCATTATTTCACTCAGTCCTCACAGCCCTCCTGCGAGGGTCACATCTGAGCCCCATCTGACAGACGGGGAAACTGAGGCTCAGAGAGGCCCCCCCCCGCCCTTCCCAACAGCCCTGCAGGTAGTAAGTGATACAGTTAGGGTTTGAACTCAGAGCTGTCTGACTCCAGATGCCGCCCGTGCCACCCCCACACTAACTCTAACAGTTAAAGCAATCACGCGGGCCTGACTTCTGGCTGGCCACTCGCTAGTTGTGTGGCCTTGAGAAGTTATGCAGTGCCTCTGAGGCTCAGTGTCCTCCTCTGGAACTGGGGATCGTAGCGGGAGGTAGTGAGGGCTGCTGGCCGCCTGGCACAGAGCAGGCATTCGCTACATGGCAACCCTGACTGACCCTGGCTTTGTGGCAGTCCATGCTGGGCTAAGTGCATTTTAAAGTGCTGCACGGTCCTCCCCGACTCCCACTAGCCGCTCCTTCCAGGTGAGGAAACCGAGGCTCGGAAGGGGCGAGTACCACTCTGAGCCTCAGTCTCTTCCTCTGTAATATGGGGGTGAGAGTAGTTCCTGCCTCTTACAGTTATTATTGGATTAAACGAGATAAGGTATGGGCAGAACTCAGTCCAGTGCCTAGCACATAGTAAGCACTCAATCAACATTGCTGGTGCTATAATTTTTTTTTTTTTTTTGTGGGGAAGACCAGCCCTGAGCTAACATCCGTCACCAATCCTCCCCTTTTTTGCTGAGGAAGACTGGCCCTGGGCTAACATCTGTGCCCATCTTCCTCCACTTTATATGGGACGCCGCCACAGCGTGGCTGACAGGCAGTGTGTCGGCGGGCGCCCGGGATCCGAACTCGCGAACCCCAGGCTGCCAAGCGTGGACTAAACCGCTGCGCCACCAGGCGGCCCCCACTATAATTTTTTATTATTATTACAAATCTCCACGCTGGCCATGCCCGTTGCCTGTTTCATCACCACAGGGGACGTTGAGGATGGAAATGCAGCCCAATTGCAGGCTGAGGCAGCCCTCTGCCCGCGTCAGCCTCCGTGTGGCTTTGCTGAGACTGAGTTAGCAGTGGTGGAGGCTGGCCGCATCGAGCCATCACAGCTCTGCTTGCACATGGGGAGCGGCCACCGTTCCCCACCACAGCCCTTTAGTCCTGGGAGGCTGAACACTGTCCACTCACACGAAGGCCTTCCTCACAGATGCTTGGGACAGATACAGAACCGGCTCTGTCCGGGCCCCACTGCCAGGGTACTTCTGATTTATGGAGAAATTCCACCGTGCGGGGCGTGACCTTGCCCCGTCCCTGCTGGCGTCTGCTGGACTGGCCAGTGGCAGGGCCCCTGGCTGTTGGGTCATCTTTCTGCAGGGCAGTTGGGGAGGGGGGCCAAGACACACACACTCATTCCCAGTGAGGGATCCAGACGTGCTGCCTTCTCTCTCTCTTTGAGCTCCCAGCACCTAGACCAGGGCTCAGCACAGAGTAGGACATTTACATCCTGTGTCCTGGTTGAGCAGATGGATGGATGGAGGGATGGACATAAGAATAGTTGAGTGTGTATTCATCCATGCATAGGCTCAAACTTTGTTTATTGAGCACTTACTGCATGCAGGCTCTGTGCCAGGCTCCCCCAGTGCATGGATTGCAAGACTGCACAGTGCCTGCTCTCAGAGGCCCCCCAGTCTAGCTGGTGGATAAATGACAGAGGGAGAAAGGGGCATCTGGCACCCCATCCCTATTTCCCTGGGGAAACCCCTGTTCCCCCAGGGGCAGAGCCAGAGTGAACGACTGTAGCAGATGGCCGCGTCTCCTTATTCTGGTCCCAAACGCAAGTCCGGGCCTGGGTGAGGCAATTGAGGCTGACCCTGCCCTGCATGAGCCTGGGAGTGGGTGCCTCCCTAAATGTTGTGCCCAGGGCCCCTCACTTGCCTCACCCAAGTCCCGGCCCTGCCCAAGTGCTCCTGCAGCCTTTGGGGAAGGCACTGGGCCTCATCAGGAGTTCTCACTGACCCAAGGCCACGAGGAGACCTGGTTGCCGCCCCAGGAGCAACTTGAGTGTGGGACCGAGCAGGCCCACGCGGGCAGCGAGAGGCAGGCGGGGAACGATGCTCACAGGAGCCGACATTTACACATTGATGGTGTGCGAGGGCTGTACCAGACCAGCTTGTAGATTCCTCACATGACTTCATGGTGGCGACAGTCCCCTCAGTCCTCACACGAAGAGACCGATGCTAAGAGAGGCCTGCCCCAGAGCCTAGAGCAAGTAGGAGACAGGCCATGGCTGGAACCCTCTCCCCTGCTGTTTGTAGAATGTGGAGCCAGGCTGTAGAGTTATAGGGATGGCCAATGGCCAGATGGGTCCAGGCCAGCTCTCCGAGGAGGGGAGGACTGGGGTTAAGCCTTGGGGAGCGTGTTCATCTGAACTGAAGGTGAGGAGCTGGGAGAGAGGGCATCTTAGGGGAGAGGACCACGGGCTCTGCAGTGTGGGGGTGGGCTGAGCCTGGGCAGGTGCCACAGGACTATCCAGGATCCTGCAGTGACACTGGCTGAGGTTGTACAGTCTGGGCCTGGCTGTGCACACGCTGTGAGATGAGGCCCAGAGAGGGAAGCGCGTTGCTTAAGGCCACACCACAAACAGTGATGGCAGAGCCAGGGCTAGACCCAGTGTTCTTACCCCAGGAATCACAGCAAACAAAACAGAACCAAAACAAAGAGAAAAACCCAAAGCAATATTTCAGTCCACCAGGTAGGGCAGTTAAAAATAAAAATCAGCCACCCCAGTCGTTTGGAGTCTTGTAGGCAAAACAAGGGGCCGTGTGACTTCACCCCTCTCTCTGCACCCAGTCCCACCTGGCGCTGTCCCCTCTGTGCCCCCCTCCCCAGCGCAGACAGCCCACCACACCCAAGGCCCAGGGGAACCAAATGCGGGGGAAAACCCCGGCAGTCACTTTCCTGAATCTGAAAGTCAAAGTTGCCAAAACAAACTCCTTTTGTCTTTCTCCATTTTTCCGTGTTTAAATAATAATAATCTGAAAATGAAGTCATTGTGCTCGCCTGCAGGCCTGCCAGCACTGCCCGCTGGAGCCCGAGTGTGTCTGCGGAGGCAGCGGTCTGGCGGGGCCTTGGGCCCCGACTCACTGGGGGCCCAGGAGCCACCCCCACTCCGCGTTACCCACCAGATTCTCTCCCGTATCTCATCAGAACGTGTCCATCCCGCGTCTCATTCTCTCAGGGACCAGCTCTCTCCCAGTCTTTGCCAGTCATTGGTGGCTCCAGCCCCTGTAAGATGGTGGCCTTCTAGGGAGGCCCATCGGAGACAGAATTTCCCAACCTGGAGGTGTGGATGAGTCTCAGTTGTGGAATGTGGGTCCTGGGAGCAGAGGGGTAGAGGATTTTGTATAGAGGAAGGGTATTTGGAGCCCTCGAGTCTGATGTGTGCACTCCCTCTGCCCAGCCTTGGCCCTCCTGCTCTCCCATGGTAGGCAGGGCAGGCGTCCTTGCTCTCGGCCTCCAGGGGCTGCGGAAAGGGGCCTCTTGTCTGCAGGACTGTCCTGCTGGGCTCCCACTGCCTTCTCTACTCAGCAGTGACCTTCCCGGGGCAGTCTGGGAATCTTACTCTATCCTCCACCCCCGCAGGGAGCCCAGGCAGCCTGGTACACAGTAGGCGCTCCATGGGGTCCCAGAACCGAGAAACACCTGAGCGCCCCCTCCTCCAGTCTGTGTTCTTGGCAATCACCAATCACATATCTTGTCTCTCAGACCTCTTCCTTCCCACTCGGCCTTGGATGCCTCCAGAGAAGCCCAGAGAGGCGGTGCCGAGGGTGGGAAACCAGACAGCCTCGTGGCGATGGGCCCCTCAGTTAACCCCTCTGACCTTCCAGCTCCTCATCAGCCTGATGGGAATAACAACGTGTCACCTCTCGTGGTGTAGGGAGCGTTCAAGGAGAAAAAGTGCTAGCAGAGTTCTAGCTCATAGTAGGAGTTGAACAATGGAGAGGGTTCTTCTGTGTTTATTACCTTACAAGGCAGCACTAGCTGAGTTCCTGAGCACGTGCCACGTGCATGCACTGTGCTGAGAGCTTTACACTTAATCCACCACGGCACTACGCGGTAGGTGCCTTTACTGTCCGCATTTTCCAGAAGAGAAAACCAGGTCTTCGTAAGTGACCAAGCTGGACCCGAGCCCAGGATTATCATCTTTCACACGCTGGAGGTTATTCCACAAACTCCTTAAAGTCCCAGAACCAGCCTTTGCTTGCTGGGCAGCACTGGGATGCAAATGCTCCCTCTGCCATCAATGCGTGCTGGGGAGCAAGGGGAGGGTGCCCTCGGCCCTGGCAGCCTCAGCCCGGGATAACACAGGCACAGACACACGTGTGCACACACATGCGCAAAAACACACATGAATGCACACACATGCATGCACACAAAAATAGTCATACTCATCACTACACACAGACACAGGTGCATGCACACGCACACTCACAGAAGGTGAAGGCCTCTACAGAAGCAGGGGGCTCTGCCGGGCTCTCATACCGGTCAGTGCTGATGCTATGTGGGTGAGGCAGTGAGGGCCGCTGTCCTTGTTATCAGCTGCCCATCTCTGGCTAGGAAAGGGGAGGACGGTACTAGATGGGCAGCTGGAGTCGAGCAGAGGGCTGGGGTGTCCAGCTGCCTCTAGAGGGTGGAGGCCCAGCTGGCCGTGGGGCCACAGGGCAGCTGAGCTCTGCAAACAGGAGGCCCAGCCCAGACCTGCTTGGCTGGAAACCGCTGACCTTGCATTGCTGGAACCAGTTGCTCAACTCTGACCTCCCTGAGGGCAGGAGGGCAGGCGCAGGGCTTAGTGGGAGAGCCTGGCTCAGGGCAGGAAGACAGAGGCAGCCTGGGGAGCTCCAGATGCACTTGGGGTTCGACAGCCTCCACTTGTGGATGCCTCCGGCAGTGCGTGTCACCCCCCCAACCCAATACCTTGGTCACCAAGCCCACTACCCCCCAACCTCCTCCAGCAAGTAGAAAGGCCTAACATTCTCATCAGCACTATCCAACAGAACTTCCTACAACGATGGGAATGTTCCACATCTGCACTGCCCAACAGGGTAGCCAGATGTGGCTCTCGAGCATGGAAATGTAGCTGGTGTGACTAAGGAACCGGATTTTTAATTTGATTTCATTAAATTTAAATTTAAATAGCCCCGGAAGGTAGTGGCTGCCCCACGGCTGATGCAGCTCCAGACAGCGGCAGCTGGGAGGACGGGGCCTGCGCTTTGGGATGGGGCGGAGTGGGACTTAAGTGTCGGCTCATTTCCTGGATGGCTCTGACCCACTCTTGCCCACCTGAGTGCATCCCACAGGGCTCCCCACAGCAGCCAACGCCAGTTTGAGAGCCCAGGCCGGCTCCTGCACACAGGCATAGAGACCCAGAGCAGGGGCCGGCAGTCACCTCCTGCACTTGAGCCCTGAGCTACAGCATGACTCAGTTTCCTCATCTATCAAATGGGGACAGTGCAGTCCTGACGTTGTAGGGCTGTGATCCCTCGTGAGTGTTCTGAGGATTAGCCAGCAGGTATATCAAAAGTTGAACAACTATGTGGCTACATAGCCACGGGCCCTGCAGACAGACCCAGGTGCTGGGAGTCCCACCGCTGTAGCTCACAAAGGCACCAAAGGGAGAGCTTTTGGGACCCGAGCCAATGGCCCTGATGTCCTGGGCCTGGAAGTGGGGTGCAGGGACTGGTCAGTATGTGTGTGCAAGCTTAGCACTTCACAGGGATCCCTTGGAGCAAGGGGGCTCGGTTCATCCAGGGGACCCACTTTCATCTTATCAGAGATAACATTCCTCCCAGCTCTCAAAGCAAAGCCTCAAAAAGTGGGAGAAAAATGTTAATGAACTTCAGTTAAAATTCCTTCCCAGGCTTGTCAGTCCAGACAGGCAGGCCCCTGATCTGCTCTTAGAAGCCAGCAGGTTGAAAGGGCTGGTTCCTCGTGGGGCCTAGGAGGAGCCGAAGAAGCCTGGGACTGAGCTTAGGATCCTGGTTCAGGGAGAGTGTCCTGTGTCCACACCAGGGACACGGGCCAGGGCTCCTCCACCAGATTCACATTGCATCTCCCGTCCTTTTGTGAGAGAAAGACTTCGCATCTCTCCAGCACCACAGTGGATCAGCAGGCCACCTGCTCTCTCTGGGCCTCCCTGTCAACCTGCATAGCAAGAATTTTTGTTACCAGTCTGCATTCTACAGAGGAGGAGACTAAGGTTCAAGGTGGTGATATAACTCACCCAAGCCACAGGGCTGCAGGGCTGGGATGCATGCCCAGGTCTGCTGGACTCCCAGACCTGAGGCTTTCACCCCGTCAGGCTGCCTGGTTAACACAGCCTGAAGTTCCTCACGGTCAGTGACCATGACAGGCACTGGTCCAGACACAAGACACAGCATCATAAACTCAGAACCCCTTTTTTTTTAAAGAAACACAATGGAAACTTCTCATCCAGGTGCACACTGCTCTCCTCCCAGGCGTCTCCCCCAGGGGTGGGACAATACTGCCTCCAGCGGTGTCTGTCACATTTGCTGTCAGCAACTGCCTGGGTCTTCTTTGGGAATGAATTTCCACATCTCTGAGCTTGTTCCTTCATCACCACGCCTTTTTCAAGACAAACCAGTATTGCCCAGACTGACCCCCACCCCGGACGGGTGAGTTTACTGAATTACATTTTGGTGCGATGCCAACCGAGCACTTTGAGGATGCTATTTAAAAAGGAGCTGCAGAAACTCACTGTTGTAGGGGTGTTGTCAGCACCTTGTCCCCTCATTCCATGAGACTACTTTATTAGGAGCCACAAGAGAAATTGCCTTCAGATCTCAAATTCAGGAAAGTCCGTGCTTCTGGACAATCGGTTTGTTTATATCTCGTGGAATCTGAGCACCTTGAAGCTGATGATTTTTCCATTTTTGCTTTGGCCACTAGGAAGCTCGGGATCACATTTGTAGCCCACTTCCAGCAATATAGTGCATGCTTTTTATATACTGACTTTGCCCTGTTTCAGTTTAGACTTTCATTTCCCCCTTTCCTCGTTTACTTTATATTTTCTTGTTCACATACCTTTTTAAAATCACCCATTTGCAGGGTAAAAATAAATAGCAAGCTATGATTGATTGCCCATGTCATTTACCAGACTAGGCTTTGGATGTTTTTGGTCATTTCCAAAAGTCAATTCCACTCTCAATCTGAAAAGCTCAGTCTGGAACGAGTGCTCTCCTGCCGTGTGACAAGTGCGAAGGGTAGCACACACTCGGGCATAGGATTTCTTAGGACTTCGCTGACAAACTGCATACTTAGTTTGTAGTCAAATCTGGTATGTTGGGTTGGGTTGGGCAGTAAAAAGAGACAGGACGCTAGGTTCATAGTCTTCACTGTGATACCAGCCAGCTGTGTGACATGGGGGAAATTGCTTCACCTCTCTGAGCTTTGTACCACTGATATGGGAATGCAAACATGATCTCAAGCCCTGTTTAAACAGCTTACCTAGGATTTCTACAAATTACTGTTGATGGTATGGGAGGGCTGGAAGGAGACACAAACTACAGGCTGGCTTACCCAGCCTGTGACCTTGAGGTTTGCGTTGGGCCGTGGGGTCAGGATCCAAGTGATGTAACCTGACCTTATCCAACAGCAGGTCACAGAATCTTGGAGTTCTGCTTCACTCCACAGGAACTATGGCAGCTTTGCTTCCCCCCTCGCCCAGAAGTATCCAACACTCACCAGGGTTGTCATGATCCTTGGCACGCATGCATGGCACACCAGTGGGTGCTCAGCCGCCCACAGGGCACTGCAGGTACCAAAAGCCAGGACCCATGGTGCTCGGTCTCAGTTTAGTTAGAAAGCTAAAACCTACCATATGAGAAGGTTTCTAACCCTGCCAGGCAGGTTTCTCCTTTCTGACAATCAGGAATATGTCAGGTCACATCTCCATTTTCCCCTGGGCTGCCAGGAAGCTCAGAACCAAATATGAGTTTCAACTATCACAACTGTATAGATTATCATAGCCTAGATTTTTATGTTCCTGTCTTTCTCCCCCACAGTGCTGACTTCCTACTCTTATTTATATTTTCCTGGTTTTGATTTGTTTTTCTAATTCATGGTTTTTTAAATTACACAAATAGGGCATGGATACATTGTACTTGAAAGAAATTGAAATGATACAGGAAAATCACCTCGTTGGTCCTCCTGGTTCACCAGCTCTGATCCCACCGCCCTACCTGGGGGCAACCACTGTGGACATGCGCGTCTGAGGAAGCGTGTTCCATTGTTCTCGGGGCAACTGTAAGTCTCACAGGGGTGTGATGCTGGAGGTGTCACTACACAACTTGCTTTCTGCTCTAACAATACATCTTGGAGTGTTGTCCTTGTCCAGTTGGAGGAACCACCTTGTCATTGTTTTTTCAGCTTTATTGAGGTGTGATTGACAAGTAAAAGTGTAAGACATTTACAGTGTACCGCCTCCCCATTTTCAGTGCCACGTTAGTTCATTGTGTGGTTTATCACCGTTTATCAGGCCAGCCCTTCCGCTGATATTTGGGTTGTGTCTCCTGCTTTTGCTGTAGTAGATAAGGCTGTGGTGAGCAAGTTTGTACGTACACGCCTTGTCATGTGTGTGTGCAAGGGTTTCTTATGGGTACGTATCAAGAAATGGAAGAGTCAGGTCACGGTATATGAAATTAAAAGTTGTTAATTCATGTTGCCAATTGCCCTCCAACATGGTTATGTCTGTTTACATGCTCCACGCCAGACGTGAGAATGTCCATTTCCACCTCCTCTCCGTACTCAAGGTCCTCGCGCTTCCTAATTTCTGCGCATCTCCTGCCGGAGAAACAGTACCGCCTCGTGGTGCTGGTGTGCACTCCCCTCACTGTTGGTGAGGATGGGTCTCTTGTCAGATGCTTTTGGCCATGTGTATTTCTTATTTTTTAATTGTGGTTCATATTCTTGATTTGTTGGTCTCCTGTTATTGATGATTTGTAGGAATTCTTCGCATGTTCTGGCTATTAATTTTATATATAAACTATTTTCCCCTTGTCTTTTTAATTTTTTCACAACTTATTAAACTTTGGTTATGGTGGTTTTTTGATAAAGAAATTTCAATTTTGCTGCAGTGAAATGTGTCCATCTTCTCTCTTGTGGCTTTTGCTTGGTGTGCCTTCCCTGCCGCAAGAACGTGAACATGTGCTATGTTTTCTTTTATTGGTTTAGAAGCTTCGTTTTTCCTGTTTAGCTAATTTGTGTATCTGAATTTAATTTTATGTGAGGTTGGAATGTAACATTATTTTTTTAAATTTGAGTAGCTGCCTGCGCCAGCACCATTCACTCACTAGTCCGCCTGTTCCCTCTGGTGTGAAAGCCTTCTGCAGGTACCAGTTCCCATGTGGCTGTGGGCTTGTCCCCGTTCTCTGGTCTGTTCCTTCGATTTACGTGTGCATCTCACTAATCCTGCTCTCCTCCCTCACGTCCTGGCTTTCTATACTTGACTACACGCTTCAGATTTTTATTTTTCAATTCATTGATTTTTTTCCAATATATTTTTATATCGAGGTAAAAATCACATAACACAAAATTCACCATTTAAAAAATTTTAAACTGTACGATTCAGTGGCTCTTAGTACCTTCACAGTGTTGGGCAGTCAGCATCACTATCTAATTCTAGAACATTTTCAACACCACAAAAAGAAACCCCTACCCACTAGCAGTCACTCTCCGTTCCCTCCCCCTCCCCAGCTCGTGGCAACCACCAATCTGCTTTCTGTATCTGGGGACTGGTATGTTCTGGACACATGGGATAAATGCACTTACACAATATGTGGCCTTTTGTGTCTGGCTTCTTTCACTTAACATACTGTTTTCCAGATTCGTCCATGCTGTAGCGTGCATCAGTGCCACATTCCTTTTTGTTGTAGTCCCCTTGCACGGATAGACCACATTTTGTTTATCCATTCATCAGTTGATGGACATTTGTGTTGTTTCTACTTTTCAGCTATTATGAATCATGCCACTATGAACATTCCTGTACTTGCTTTGATTTGAACATATGTTGTCGTTTCTCCCGGGTATACACGTACAAATGGAATTTCTGCGTCATAAGGTAATTGTATGTTTAACTTTTGAGGAACCACCAAATTTTTTCCACAGTGGCTGCACCATTTTGTAGTCCCACCAACAATGTACAAAAGTTCCAATTTCTCCACTTCCTCACCAACACTTGTTTTTGTCCACCTTGTTGTGGATTATAGCATCCTAGTGGATGTGAAGTGGTACCTCATTGTGGTTTTTTTTTTATTGATGTCTTAGTAGTTTATAACACTGTGGGGTTTTAGTTGTACGTTTTTGTTTGTCCGTCACCATGTGGATGTAACCCTTCACCCCTTGTGCCCACCCCCCACCCCCCTTCCCCTTGGTAACCACCAATCTGTTCTCTCTGTCTGTGTGTTCATTTATATTCCATATATGAGTGAGTTCATGCAGTGTCTGGCCTTCTCTCTCTGGCTTATTTCACTTAACATAATACCCTCTAGGTCCATCCATGTTGTTGTAAACGGGACAATTGTGTCTTTTCTTATGGCTGAGTAGCATTCCATTGTATATATATACCACATCTTCTTTAACCAATCATCAGTCGAGGGACATTTGGGTTGCTTCCACTTCTTGGCTATCGTGAATAATGCTGCAATGAACATAGGGGTGCATACGCCTCTTGTGATGGTTGATTTCATGTCCATTGGGTAGATGCCCAAGAGTGGGATTGCTGGATCATACGGTATTTCTATTTTTAATTTTTTGAGGACTCTCCATACTGTTTTCCATAGAGGCTGCACCAGTTTGCATTCCCACCAGCAGTGAATGAGGGTTCCCGTTTCTCCACAACCTCTCCAGCATTTGTTGTTATTTGTCTTTGTGATTATAGCCATTCTAATAGTGTAAGGTGATATCTTAGTGTAGTTTTGATTTGCATTCCCCTGATGATTAGTGATGTTGAACATCTTTTCATGTGCCTATTGGCCATCTGTGTCTCTTCCTTGGAAAAATGTCTGTTCATATCCTCTGTCCATTTTTTGATCGGGTTGTTTGTTTTTTTGTTGCTAAGTTGTATGAGATCTTGATATATTACTGAGATTAATCCCTTGTCGGCAAACGATTTGCGAATATTTTCTCCCAGCTGGTGGGTTGTTTATTCATTTTGATCCTGGTTTCATTTGCCTTGTAGAAGCTCTTTAGTCTGATGAGGTCCCACTTGTTTATTTTTTCTTTTGTTTCCCTTGTCCGAGTAGACATGGAATCTGAAAGGATCCCTTTATGTCCAATCTCAGTTAGTGTACTGCTATGTTTTCTTCCAGGAGTTTTATAGTTTCAGGTCTCACTTTCAGGTCCTTGATCCATTGTGAGTTGATTTTTGCATATGGCAATAGGAGATGGTCTACTTTCATTCTTTTGCATGTTGCTGTCCAATTTTCCCAGCACCATTTATTCAAGAGACTTCCCTCTCTCCATTGTATGTTCTTTGCTCCTTTGTCAAAGATTAGCTGTCCATAGGTGTGTGGTTTTATTTCTGGGCTTTCAATTCTGTTCCATTGATCTGTGTGTCTATTCTTGTACCAATACCATGCTGTTTTGATTACTATAGCTTTATAGTATATTTTGAAATCAGGGATTGTGATGCCTCCAGCTTTGTTCTTTTTTTTCAGGATTGCTTTAGCTATTCAGGGTCTTTTGTTGCCCCATACGAATTTCAGTAGTTTTTGTTCTATTACTGTGAAGAATGACATTGGGATTCTGATTGGGATTGCATTGAATCTGTAGATTGCTTTAGGTAGAATGGACATTTTAACTATATTTATTCTTCCAATCCATGTGCATGGAATATTTTTCCATTTCTTTATGTCTTCCTCGATTTCCTTCAATAGTGTCTTATAGTTTTCATTGTATAGGTCTTTTACCTCCTTGGTTAAATTTATTCCCAGATATTTTATTCTTTTTGTTGCAATTGTAAATGGGATTGTCTTTTTGAGTTCTCTTTCTGTTGGTTCATTGTTAAGTGTATAGAAATGCAATTGATTTTTGTAAGTTGATTTTATACCCTGCCAGTTTACTGTAGTTGTTGATTATTTCTAGTAGTTTTCTGATGGAATTTTTTGGGTTTTCTATGTATAAGATCATGTCGTCTGCAAATAGTGAGAGTTTCACTTCTTCATTGCCTATTTGGAGTCCTTTTATTCCTTTTTCTTGCCCAATTGCTCTGGCCAGAACTTCCAGTACTGTGTTGAATAAGAGCGGTGAGAGTGGGCACCCTTGTCTTGTTCCTGACCTCAAAGGAATGGCTTTCAGTTTTTCCCCATCAAGTAGGATGTTTGCTGTAGGTTTGTCATATATCCTCATTGTGGTTTTGATTTGCATTTTCCTAGTGGCTAATGACGTCGAGCATCTTTTCTTGTACTTATTGGCCATTTGTGTTTCTTCTTTGGAGGGACATCTATTCAAACTCTTTCCTATTTTTACCTGAGTTGTCTTTTTACTATTGAATTTTAAGAGTTCTTGAAATATGCTGAATACTGGAACCTTATCAGATATATGAATTGCAAACATGTTCTCTGTTGTGTGGGTTGTCTTTTCACTTTCTTGATAGTGCTCTTTGATGCATCCAAGTTTTAAGATTTATTTTTTAAATTATTATAGGCGGCACCAAACCCTTGAGGGATGTAGTCGGACAAAAGCAAATATTGAAGAATAAAGAAAGAAATAAAGAATGCAGGTGGTGGAGGACAAGGATCATATAAGCAGTTTTTATAACAGATTCTACAAAAGTTCAGAAGAGGGCGAGACCACCAGGGGCCGAGAGAGCTGGGAAGCCTCTGTAAAGGTTTGGGCGGGATTCCTGCTCACGTGTGCTAGGAATTCGATACTAACTCATGAACAACACTTAGACGGGCATCTTCTCCAGGGGAGCGGCAGCGTGTGGAGTGATGGGTGGGGCCCTCAGGAAGCAGGGACGAGGGGTCAGGGTTACACATGCCCAGTGGAAGGCTGCAGTGGCCGTGGGAGCCCCCAGGGCACAGGGTGTCTTCCTTGAAGAAGGGAGACTTGACTGAGCCCTGTAGGGTCAGGAGCTGGTTGCTGAGGACAGATGGAGGGTGAGTGCCAGGGCAGGAAAGCAGCTCCGGCAGAGGGAGCCTGGTGGGAGAAAGAGTCTGGAATATTCCAGTCAGAGCTTGGGCTGGGGGGTGAGGTATTAGATCCTGAGCTTGAAAGGTGGGGAGGGATGGTCTATGAAAGACCTTGTCTGCCACGCAAGGGGACCAGACGTTCTGTGGACAGAGGAGCCTGTGGAGAAGGTTAAGGCATAAGAAAGACATGATCAGATTTGCATTTTGTGAAGGTCGCTCAGGGTACAGAGTGGAGAGGAGGGGGCCAGCCTGCAGACCAGGGGATTCGGGTGTTGGGGCCAGCCTCAGGCCAGGGACGAGATGATGGCTACACAGATGTGGTTCCATAGACCTCTCTCACGGTTTCTTTCATTGTTTTTTAATACTGGAGTGGTTCATGATCATTTCTGACAACAGAAAATATCAACTGAAAAAGGAGCATAAAGGACAGTTGCAGCTGCCCAGAGAAATTATTGTTCACACCTCGCGCCCCTTGAGCATGCGCACATGCACACACACACACAGACATACAGCACGCTGAAATAGTCTCTGTGCTGGTTTGAAACTCAATCTAACTCTTTAAACCAAAATCTTATTGCTGGACATTTTTGTTTTGAACTTTTTGCAATTACAGCTCAGAACAGGAATAACTGACTAAAAATGAATCAGAACTAAAAAGAAAAACAGTCTTCTAAATCTGACAACAATGCTTGCTCACACGTGCACAGAAGGTTGGAAAACTCTCGAGGCACTGACCCCATAGACACGTGAGCTCTGAACCGCCCCTCCTCCTGCTGGCCAGTGAGGGCCCCTGGGTGAGCAGGGTCCTGACAGAGGGGTCCAAACAGAACAAATTGGGCATCACCACCTCAGTTTCTCAGTCCCCAGGCCAACTTAGGGGGGCCCTGGCCTCCCCTCCAGACAGGTCTAACCTGCAGCGTGGTCTCCATTTGGATGCTTGGCCCCGAGCCTTGTTGGAACTCAGATGTGCATTCAACAAACGGATCAGGGAATAACCATCTTGATGATGCAAGGACGGGGAGGGAACCAGTCATGACGAAACGTGCTCCATCCGGACAGGAAGAAGGTGCTCTGCAAGAGTCACTAAATCTGGTGACATGCTCCCTAGGAAGAAGATACTGAGATTTAAAAAAACTTTGATGTTGGGGGATTTCTTTCTTTCTTTTAAAAAACAGCTTTATTGAGGTGTAATTGACATACAATAAACTGCACAGATTTCAAGTGTACAGCTTAAGTTTAACGTGTGCATACTCTCACAAAACCATCGTCACACACAAGATAACGGCCATGCCCATCACCTCCAAAAGTTTTCTGGTGACTCTTGTAATCCCTTCCTTCCCACCCCCCCGTCCTCCGGCAGCTACTGGTCGGCTTTTCCTCCCCGTAGATTGGTTTGCATTTTCTGGAATTGCGTATGAATGGAATCACATAGTACATGCTGTTTGGGGCCTGGCTTCATCACTCAGCATAATCTGAGACCATGCATTGTGGCGCGCACCCGCAGGTCTTCTCGTCGCTCCCATTTCACAGACCCGGGGCGCACAGGAGCCAAGTAAACTGTGAGAGGCATGCAGCCAGGAAGTAGTAGAGCCAGAATTTGATCCCAGCTCTGTCTGCCCCAAAGCCCATCTCTCTGTCTATTATATCCCTGCCTCTGAGAACAGTCTTGGAGTGAACCCAATTTCTGAAGAGTAATTGCTAGCTGCCGCTCTGGGTCCACCCCCTGCACCCCAGCCTCCTGCTCTGTCCCCACTTCCATCATCCCTGCACACTCTGAGGGGGAATCAGCAGCATGCTCCCTGAGTCTGGAGCCACCTGCCCCTGGGCAAGGGGAAGTACCACTCTGCACAGCCCCTCTAGACTGCGAGCAGCCTGAGGGCAGGAGTGTGCTGGCCTTTCAGGTCCCCAGCACCTGGCACATAACAGTTTTCAACAGATTGGTGTTGGCCTCTTTATTCCGTTTTGTCTCGTCCCTGGGGAGCCTTTGCGGGAGAGCTGGGCTCCAATCTGTGGTCCAGGCCACCTCCTGACTGAGGATTCCCAGGTTGGCCCCATGTTGGCACCATCCATGTGTCCTCAGGAGCCAAGCCTGGGCTTCCCGAGCCTGGCCTGGCCCCAGGCTCACCGCTACGTGGGCCTCAGTCCATCTGGCTCCTCATCCAGCAGCATGTCCCTTCCACCTGGGTGCTCATCCAATGGGAGGCCTGGAGTCAGGGCTCAGGCCTCTGGAGCAACCTCCGCTCAGCACCTGGCTGTGCCCAAGCTCTCCCCTCTTCCAGCAGGCATGCTAAGGATGAGATCTGGACTCACTCAAGCCAGGGACGGAACCCTGGCCACACCATCGCTACCGGGAAACCCTGGGCAGCTGTCTCACTCGCCCACCCACCCTCACTGATTCACTCACGCAAACCTCTGTGCTGGACCCAGGGACGAGTAAGACCCAGGCCAGGGATGCAGAACACAGTTGTGCAGGTTGCATCCTGCACAAGGACACCAGTCAAGGGAGCAAGTGCTCCATTCACTCAACCTTACCCGCCGGGTGGTGTGGGACTGCTTCTCCCTGGAGGATTCTGTGTGGTGGCCCTGCCCCCTACCCTGCCTTCAGGGAGTCCGTGGTCGGGGGCAGTAGGGAAGTGACGTGAAAGTGTGCTTGCAACACAGCACAATCAGGGCTGTCCAAAGATAGACCCATTCATAGGCATTGCTCCACTAGCCGGGGCCTGTCAAGGGGGGCTTCCTGGGGAGGTGACATTGCCACAGAGACAGGATGACATGGGAAGGAGGGGAGGGCCGACAATGAGTGGAAACCCTAAGCAGAGGGTGGAGGCAAGTGAGTGCACGGTGGGTGGAGGGCTGTGAATCTTTCAGAGGGGCAAAAACACTAGCCGGCGGGGTTTGTGGCAGGACCCACCTTGAGGGTGAGGAGGAAGCGCTGCGGGGTTTTCACCAAGTGGGTGGGGCTCTTGGCCTCGACTCCTTCGTCTGTAAAATGGGCACAGCAATCCTGCTTCTCCAGGGTGTGGGATGTACCTCAGGGTAGGTCCTCAGGAAGGGGGCAGTCCCTGTGTCTGCCCTCCCAGCCAGGGCAAGGGTGGGGTGTCGCACTGGCCAGGCCTGGTTGGCACAGCCTGCCACGCTCTCATGCCCTGGAGCCCTCTGTGGCGGGGTCAGGTGGTGAAACCAGATCCCAGCCCAGAGAAGCAGGACGACGTGCCTCTCTGCCACCCTCCCCCAGACACCGGCCATGGCTCTGTGACACCTGGCTCACCTCCCCTGGCACTTAGCCCTTGAGGCAGGGCCAAGGCAGCTGGGCAGGGACGGGCCAAGCGACATGCAGGGTGGCTGGGCCCACAGGGGCTGAGCCTCCTGGACTGGCACCCACCATGGGAGAGGAACCCGAGAGACCTAGAGCCGATTAGGTGCCGGTCTGGATGCCCCTCCTGTCCACGGGAGCAGGCACACTGCCCTTGTCCCCCATCCCCACCCTGCCTGGCCCAGGCTCAGCCAAGCAGCTGCGGGACCCCAGACTCACTGACCCTCCCTGCTCATTGCCCTCAGTATGTCCTGCCCCCACTGGTTGGTTTAGCAAAATTATACTTTAAACATTTTAATATTAATTGTTTTTCTGTTTATACAAGCAATACAGGCTCATCTTAGAAACCTTGGAAAATACAGACAAGTAAAAGAAGGAAACAAAATAACCAGTCCATCTCCCAGAGACAAACATGGCTGAATTAACAGTGTCTTCCTTCCAGACCTTTCACATCTGTGTGGGTGGACACACACACACACACACACAACTGAGATCACAATGCATACACAATTGTGCATCTTGCATTTCTCACTGATTATTTTATCTCAAGTGTTCTCATCAGTCATCGAAGATGATTCAAAAGCATGTTAATGTTTTATTATAGAAAATTTCAAATGCACCACCAGCAGCGACGTTTACCAAGTCTGCTTGTTTCATCTGTTCTTCTGCCCACCACTGTTTTGGTTTTTGCTGGAGTCAACCCCAGATAGCCTGTCATTTCTCCCATAAATGCCAGAGCACTGTAAAGGCTGGAAGAGGCTTTGTGCTGTGTGCAAGAGGGCCCTGGCCTGGGTGCTGGGAGACTGGAGTTCTAGTCCTGCCCGGGGTGCTTGCTGCAGCTCTGGACTCATTTTCTCTGTAAAATAGGGACAAGGGGGTCTGCTCTCCTCCATGGCGGGTCATGAGGGGTCAGTGAGATGCTAAACTCCCCAGAGATCTGCCCCTGGTGTCTGCCGTGTGCCAGGCACCCTGCTAATCCGTTTACTCCTCACAACAATCTAAGAAGGCGGTGTAAGTATCCTCATTATACAAAGAAGAAAACGAGACTCCGAGAGGTTAAGTGACTTGCCCAAAGTCACTCAGGATTCAAATTCAGATCTGTCTGCCTGGTAGTTTTGCTTCTTAAACAGCTGCCTTTTGATGTCTCCAGCAGAAGTGGAAGTTTTAAGCACCAGGTTAGGCCATGAGGGGTGGGGCCGGGCTGAGGACAAGGGGGAACCTCAACTCATACCAAGTCCAGCAGGATATTATCCAGAGGTGTGGAGGCGGGTCAGCTGGGGGCTGGCCAAAACAGAGGACCTTTCTGAGAGTTAGCTGCAGACGGGCCCTGTAGAGACTGCAGGCAGAGGTACGGACAGGGCTAAGGGGCCAACAAGGGGAAGAGGCACCAGGACCAGCCCAGCAGGAGCCTGAAGGGACCATCTGGCAGGAGCTGTGGCCACGTGGGAACGCAGCCTCCATGCAGACCCAGGGCAGGCAGGGAGCAGCCAGGGAAGTTAACACCCGACTCTGCCCTCCCCTTCCACAGTCCCGTGGGGATCCCCATTGGCCAAGCCGGCCCAGAAGCCAGTAGAGATGGGGCCTGGGGGGCAAACGGTGAGAACCCAGCCCAGGAAGGACCCACCCAAAGAAGTAAAACCAGAAACCGAACGTCTCGGGGAGAAGTGGGAGGAGCGGGGACGAGGACTACTGCTTCTCAGTGTGAGCCCTACAAGGATTACCTTAAACAATTTAATAGCAATGAAAACGAGACCACTCCAGGACCCACTTCTCTTTAACCCAGACACTGGTCCCATTTGGGTAATTTTATAACTTATTAGAATTGGAACAGGAAAAATCTCACATTCTTGGTCATTCTCATTAACATCAGGTGGAAGAAGTTCCCTTCTCTTATGACCCCCAAAGTCCCAGGTGCCTCACAATAGTTCAGCAAATGTTCACTGATTTGATTCAAATTGGCTTAGGGTTCACTTGTAGTGTCCCAGATGACCTTTGAACTGAATCTCTGTTTCTCTCTGGGCAATTAAAATTTGCCTTTGTACTCAAACTCTTCTTAAATGCACGTGCAGTTTCCTCTGCAAAGACTTTTCCACTGCGTGTCTTTCATTCTTAGCTGCATTCGCCCTCCTATCCTGTATCGAGTCTCCTACAGCCTGGAATTTCAACTCAAGTTAATTATCAGCATAATTAAGAAGACAAATCTGTTAACAAAAACCCGTTGTCCTGCACATTTGGAGATCAGTCTGAGGGTGACATTGGATCGTCCCTGCCGCCACGGGCTCCATTAGTGCAGAGAGCTGAGAAGTGACTGCATTTCCATTTCACAGGATGCGAGATTGAGGTGGTCTGAGGCCGAGCCCACCGCCACCCGGTGCCCTGGGTTCACTGGACAGGTGTTTGCTGAGCACCCACTGGCACTGTGCTGTTACCAGCCCTTGTCCTCCACAAGTCCCCAACCCAGTGGGGATGACAATGGGGAGACATACGCACAGGTGACAAGGACGTGTACGGTGGAGGTTAGGAGGGGCTTTGACCTGAGCTCAGAATTGAGGTGTTGGCTTGAGCCTGGCCATGCAGAGTGGCCGGGGCAGGGCGGGTGTCATTCCAGGCTGTGCAAAGGCCCATGGTGCAGAGGGACACGGCCCCAAGTTCTGTTACGTGGGTGGGACAAGGGCTGGGTGGTGGGCAGTGCGGAGCCTCAGGGGTACGACCCTCTCTTCCCTGTGTGGGAAGATGGACAGGTGTTTGTCTCTCCCCTTTCTAGCGGAGGTCAGCAAGGCCTCGTCCCCACCCCACCCCCGCACCTCCAGGCTGGGCTGAGCGTCACTTTCGTGGGTTCCATTCATACTTGAGCTGGCCTCATCCTGGCTCTCATCTTTACACAGAGCAAACACTGACCAGACACCCAGGATGCAAAATTGAGTCAGCTCTCCCCAGTCCCACCCTCAGGAAGCTCATAGAAGACATTCAGGGGGTCACACGGGGACGGAGCAGGGAGAGAGGGAGGAAGGGAGGGGTCCTCCAGAGGCTTGAAGGGCCTCTGACCTCCCCATTTCTGGGCCAGGTGCTGAGGAGAGGATGACTTTCAGGGCCCACCTGACCTCACAGCCCTTGAACAGGCGTTTGCATCCAACCTCTGACCTCGATCACCCCTGTCCAGCCTGGGGAGGCTCTTGGTGAGACGTGAAAACTGGCTCTTTGGGAAACACCCCAGCCCCCGGGGGGACCCTGTCAATGCCCTCCCCCACCACCCCACTGGCCTCAAGAGGGCCTCCCAGCCAGCCCACCCAGGGGCCTCCTCTGCTGGGCTACAGGCCGTGGGGAAGGCCGAGGAGGGGAGGTTTATGGTCTGCTGACCAGGCCCGGTGCTCTCTGAGGCAAGAGCAGGCAGATCATTAAAGGGAGGTGGACACCAGCCCAGCCTAGCCCTGCGGGGACCCTTCCCTTCTTGGCCTGTCAGGCCATGGGCAGAAAAGGCCAGGCCTCCAAATTCCCCTCTTCCTAAACACACACCCCTATGACACACACTCGAAACATCCTTCTGGAACTCCCCAAAACGAGGCCAGCCTTCTAGTGCCAGTGTGTCATCTATCAGAGTGACGAGCAGCACCGGACGGACCTCTGTCACTCCTGCCCCTTTGAGCCAAGTGACCCCGGGCAAACCACGTCACTAAGCCCCCACGTTAGCTTCCAGGGCTGCTGTTCAAAGGACCACAGACGAGGGGCCTGAAACAACAGTTTATTGTCTCACAGCTCTGGAGGCCAGAGTCCAAGGTTAATGTGCTGGCGGGCTGGTTCTTCTGGGGGCTCTGAGGGAGCATCCGTCCCCCTCTCCTGGCTCTGGTGGCAGCCAGCAGTCCTCTGTCCCTTGGCTTGGGGCCGTGTAACTCCAACCTGCGCCTGTCTTGTCGTCACATAGTCGTCTTCTCTCTGTGTCCCTCCTCTGTGTCTGCGTCTCAAATCTGCCTCTGCTTTCTCTTAAGTACAGGGCCCACCCTAAATCCAGGATGACCTCACATGGAGACCCTCACCTTAATTACGTCTGCAAAGGTCTGTTTCCAAATAAGGTCACAGTCACAGGGACTGGGAGTAGGACTTGGACATATGTTTTTGGGGCCTCTGTTCAACCCATCGCACCCTCTGAGCCCAATTTCCTCCCCTGTAGAATGGGTGCAGTGGAGTCCCCGAGAAGGTTGAGGGTTGCCTGGGAGCACATGTGCAGCCTGCAGGGGGCCTGCTGCCGGGCAGTGAACACCTGACAGTAGTGGGCGGGAGAGGGGAATGGGTCCGAAGAGGCTAGACCTTGGTATTAAAGTTCCCCCGGCTGACAGCATCCTGAGGACAAGCGTCCCCAGCCTAGCCTGTCATTCTCCAGTGAGGATGGCAAGAATGGAGAGAGCCCCCTGGACATGGGCAGGAACATTCGGGTCAGATCCAAGATGGTGGAGAGGGCTCCGTGCAACTGTCACTCCAGTGACAGCGAGCAAGGCAGCCCACCCACCTGGGTGGGCACCCTGCGACCAGATGAAGGGCAGACCTGGGGGAGGCATCGGGGGAAAACACGCAGAGTTTAACCCGGACATGGAAACATCCGGAACACCATCGCAGTTTGCCAGTTTGGGGCTATCCGTTTATGGCCAGAGTCTTTCCAGTTTGTTAAAAGTATTTGTCTTTCTCACTTTGTGTTGAGACCGGCACTCATTTTCCAAGAAACTTCTCCCAATTTCTCTTTAAGAGAGAGAGAGGGAAAAAGAAAAAACTCTTAAACTCTGCCCCAGGGCCTCCACCGGATCATTAAGGCAGCTCAAGGTTGGAGTTTAACAGAGGCCAGAACACTGGCCGGCTGCGCTTCCCCTGGAAGACCTGTGGGTTTGCAATTTCACCTTCCTGGGCGGCCGGGCCCTTCCTCTCACCCTGCCCCTGAGACTCAGTAGCCCCCGGCACCGGGTGACCTTGGTCCCATTTCCTCATGGGCAAGATTAGGAGCCTCAGGGGAGGCTCCCTGAGGTCCTTGCACCCCAGTCTAAGCCCACACTGATGAGGAGGTACCCGAGTCACACTCTCCTCCTCAAAGGGCTGGTTCACACCCACTTTTGCTTGGGCCCCTCCCAGCCTCCTGCCCGATTCAGAGACTGGGATGCTGCCGGGAAGGCGGCCCGCGCAGGGCCCAGCGGCCTCTGTGTCAGGAGCTGGGTCCATTTCCTGATCGCCAGTCTGCAGGCTATTTGAGGAGAGGCACATGGGCAGATGACCTTGGTGGGCTGGGGGCTTCAGGTTGCTGTCTCTGCCCAGTCTGTTCTCTGGGGATATTTGATCAGACACCAAGGCGTGGCAGGACGAATTCTATACTCTCTCTGCAATTGTAAACCCACTCAGTCCCACTCCAGCCTTCCAGGTACCTACTCTTCACTCCCTGTTACAGACAAGGAAACAGGCCCAGCTGGTAAGTGGAGCGGGCTCAGGTCTGGGCGTCCTGGCTCCACAGCCCCTGCTCCTGACCAGCAGCCCCAGTGAGGAAGCCAGCTCACGCAGGGACCACACAGAGGCTGACCGAGGCGGGTGTGGGAGCTGCGGTGGGAGCCGTGAGGAAGAGGAGACCCAGACTCAGGTGCCAGCCTGGCTGGGGGTTCCCCAGAGTTGGTGATGTTTAGGAATGTCTCAGCTGCCTCTTTGGGGCAGAATCCTGGGAGGGAGGGACCCCAGACACAGGCTGTGTCCTTGGGGGATCTGGACAGAACATCGGCTGCTTTCCCAGAACTGTGGGTGTCGGGACTTATAAGACCAGCTGAGCCCGGGGCTCTCTTTGACCTTTCCCCTTTTGTCCTTTGGCCCGTTCTGATTTGCACTACAGGGTCCTCTGCCCTCACGCTCACCTCACACATGCACCAACACTGACACTACTCAAACCATCATCAGACCTCAAGGACAAACATGATCCCAGGAAATCCAGACCTATCCTCGAACACGGGACACGAAAATTGGCCCTGGCCTGCACCCTGCCGCCTCCCTCCCACCTTCTGTGCCACATCGGGGTGTCCCGGTGCTGCCAGGAGCCAGGCTCACTACATTGGAGCTTGGTGAGGTCACCATCCTGGGGGGGTTTGCAGCCCTCTGTCCTCCCAGCCCAGGCCCCGGGCTTCAAGCCGACTCTGCCATGTCCTGCCGGGCGGTCTCCCTGGGACTCAAGGCTTCGTCTTGTAAGTGGGAACGAGAACACCTCCTTCACTGGGTGGGGTTGAAAACCGCACCATCTCACGTCTGTGAAACTGCCCGGCACAGGCCTGGCCACGTGGGGCAAGTGGTCCACGTATTTTAGCTGGATTTCTGCGTGGGCAAAGGACCCCAGGACCGTTGTAGCTCTGAAACCCTGGAGCTCCAAAACCCCGAACTGAAGCTGCCCCCAGGCCCCATAAATCTGGCCTCTCCCAGCCCCCTACCCCCTCGGCCCGGTCAGCAAGAACTGTGTCCAGCCTTACTCAGCAACTACCTGAAATTTTAACTAATTTAATTACTTTAAATTTTTTAATGGTTTAAAAGATTACATAAGTATTATATAAACATATTCTCTTTGTAATAAAATTAAGTGCTATGGAAGTACACAAAATATAGACTAAAAATCCCCCTTCGCCATCCCCTACTTCCTTGCCTCCATCAATCTCCCTTCCAGAGTTGACTGTGGATTCTTCCAGACGCTTCTGTCTGTTTCCATACATACACACATCTGCAGACGGAGAGGCTCGAACTTACTGTCCACAACTGGCTCCTTTCACATAACAATATGGTGGACTCTGTGTTGCTGCATGTTGATCTATCTTATTATTTTAAAAACTAGCTAAAATTTTTTGCAGGATGTATATATTATAATTTGTCATTTCTCCTGTTTATGGACATTTAGGTTATTTCTAATTTTCCACTCAAACAATTGAATGATTTGTCTGTTCATCCACCAATACCTCAGTATTTTGTTACTTAACTTCAAAATATGTTTGGTGAATATTCATATACCTCCTGATTATTATTTTTTTCAAAATTGACTTTGTTATCATCATGCATTTCTAATTCACGTGAACTTTAAAAGACTAATCTTGTCAAGCTTTACTAAAAATCCTGTTGGTGTTTTGATTAGAATTACATTTGTAGACTTACAGGTTGATTTGGGAAGAAATGATGTCTTCACCCAATTGCGTTGTCCTGTCCCAGAACATTGACTGTCTCTCCATTTATTCGGGTCTTTTACATCCTTCAATCTAGTTTTACAGTTTCCTTTAGATCAATCTTGCACATTCCTCGCATTTCTGAGAAAAATTCTATTGGTCATGGTACATTTTTTTCTTTTAATTCAGTAGTGAATTCATTATGCTAATATTTAATTTAAGATATATGCATGTCAGGATTATAAAAAAAGGCAGGAAGATCTTTATTAAGTTGTGAGATAGTTTATATTACACAGGGATTGTATCTTCCTTGAATGTTTGGTAGAACAAGCCCTATAAGACTGGGCTTGCTGTCTTTTGAAGTATAGATCTTTGGCTATCTTTTCAATTCTTGTTTTGTTTTACATATTTTAATAGACTTTGTTTTTTAGAGCAGTTTTAGGTTCACAGCAAAAACTGAGTGGAAAGTACAGATACCCTGCATATATTCCCACCCACTCACACATGCACAACATCCCCTACTATCAACATCCCCCACCAGAGTGGTACATTTGTTACAAGTGATGAATCTGCATTGACACATCATCACCCAAAGTCCATAGTTTACATTAGGGTCACTCTTGGTGTTGTACATTCTATGGGTTTTGATAAATGTATAATGACATGTATCCACCATTATATTATCATACAGAGTATTTGCACTGCCCTAAAAATCCTCTGCGCTCTGCCTATTCATCCCTCCCTCCCTCCTATCCCCTGGAAACCACTGGGTTTTTTACTGTCTCCAAAGTTCTGCCTTTTCCAGAAAGTCATATCATTGAAATCATACAGTATATGGCCTTTTCATGTTGGCTTCTTTCACTTAGAATACGCATTAAAAGTTCCTCCATGTCTTTTCATGGCTTAATCGCTCATTTTTTTTAGCAGTGAATAATATCTCATTGTCTGGATGTACCACAGTTTATTCATCCATTCACCCACTGAAGGGCATCTTGGTTGCTTCCAAGTTTTGGCAGTTCTGAATAAAGCTGCTATAGACATTCATGTGCAGGTTTTGTGTGGACATAAGTTTTCAACTCATTTGAGTAAGACCAAGGAGTATGATTGCTGGATCATATGGCAAGAGTATGTTTAGTTTTGTAAGAAACCACCAAACCATCTTCCAAAGTGGCTGCACCATTTTGCATTCCCGCTGGAAGTGAATGAGCGTTCCTGTTGCTCCACATCCTCGCCAGCACTTGCTGTTGTCAGTGTTCTGGGTTTTGGCCATTCTGTAGGCGAGTAGCGGTATCTCACTGATGTTTTAATTCGTGTTCCCCTGACAACATGACATGGAGCATTTCTCATATGCTTACTTGTTGTCTGTATATCTTCTTTAGTGAGGTGTCTGTTTAGATCTTTTATCCATTTTTTTTTTTTTTTTGGTGAGGAAGACCAGCCCTGAGCTAACATCTGTTGCTAATCCTCCTCTTTTTGCTGAGGAAGACTGGCCCTGGGCTAACATCCGTGCCCATCTTCCTCTACTTTATATGGGACGCCGCCACAGCGTGGCTGACAGGCAGTGCGTCGGCGGGCGCCCGGGATCCGAACCTGCGAACCCCGGGCTGCTAAGCGCGGACTAAACCGCTGCGCCACCGGGCGGCCCCTCTTTTATCCATTTTTTAATTGAGTTTCTCATTTTTTTTATTGTTGAGTTTTAAGAGTTCTTTGTATACTTTGGATAATAGACCTTTATCAGATAAACCTTTTTGCAAATATTTTCTCTTTTTCTGTGACTTGTCTTCTCATTCTTTTGAATAATTTGTATTTTCCTGGAGAATAATTTAATTCTTTTGGTAAAAGTGTTTTCTTATGTCCTCTGTATCTACACTAAATTCACCTTCTTGGGCATCTGCTCTATACATAGCTGTGTGCTGGACTTTTATTGGTTAAGTCCCTAGATTAATTCCCCCAAACATGCATATTTTTCACTGGGGAGCTACCCTTCACATGATGTAACAACTCTATGGTTTGGATGGGATTCAGACACATCCAGCACCTGGATTAGTCCAATCAATGTAAATTAATTCATCTCTCCTGAAGTTTGGCGGTCTATAGTCCCTGTTGCTGGCAGCCACATTGGGATCAAAAGGAAACCAGCCCAAGGATAAAATCTACAAAGAAGGGCAGAGCTGAGAGTGCAGCAGGAAAAGTGAGCTGGAGTCTTGAGTAAACCATGCCTGAAGCCTGTAGGACTCAAGAATTTTTAATTTTTGGCAGCTCTTTTATTTTATTTTAATTTTCTGGTAATTAAGTAATTTTTTTTTGCTGAGGAAGATTCACCCTGAACTAACATCCACTGCCAATCTTCCTCTTTTTGTATGTGAGCCTCCACCAGAACATGGCCACTGACAGACAAGTCGTGTAGCTATGTCCACGCCCAGGAACTGAACCCAGGCGGCTGAAGTGGAGGACACTGAACTTAATCACTAGGCCACTGGGGCTGGCCTAGTAATTTTTTTCTTATTTTGAAAGTTTCAGAACTTCAGAAAAGTTACAAGAATAATACAAAGAACTTCTTCATACTCTACATTCAGATTCTCCAACGATTAACATTTTACTCCACTTCTCTCTCTCTCTCCCCGCCCATAACCTCTAAATACTCTAGTGTGTAGCTAGACAGTCTCCTATGTCAGAACGATTCCTCCCATCAAGGAGGTAACATTGGTACCAATCTCCCATCCAATGCATAGATCTCCTTCAAATTTCACCAACTATCCCACGAGTGTCTCTCCTTCCTTTTGACCCAGGATCCCGTTCAACATCACACGTTGTATTTAGTGGTCCTGTCTCCTCAGTCTCCTTCCATCCAGAACAGCCACTCAGCCTGTCCCGTCTCACTTTCACTCCACAGGACGATCTCAACCGCAGGCCCCCTGGGTTTTGCGCATGCGCAGACCCTGCCCTACGTTCTTGGAATGACTACCGAGAAGACGCTGAGCTTCTCCGTGCATCACACCTGGAGGCACGTTATGTCCACGCATCGCACCCCGGTGATGTTATCATCATCTGGTCAAACTGGTGTCTGCCGGGTTTCTCCGCAATAAAGCCATCATTTTCCCTCCGTATTTGATTAGCATTTTGTGGGGAGGTAGTCCGATATTATGCCAATATTCTGCTCCTCGTCAAACTTTCACCCACCAACTGTAGACTCCACTTATGGCTCCCGCCTGTCTCGACTACCACTGTGATGGTTGCCAGCTGGTGATTATCTGTTTCTATCAGTCCTTCCACCTCCATTAGCTACATTCTCTTGTAGGGACTTTCCCCCGCCCCACCATTACTCATGTATGCAATTATTTGCTTGTGTCCTTATGGACTCATGGATTCCTATTTTATTCCACAGGTTATATTCTAAAGGTTGCACACTAGGTATGCTCATTGCTACTGGGGTGTCGTTGCTTCTCAGTTCTCTCAGTGAACACGTGCATGCATCACTGCGCACACACATCTATCTGTAACTATTTCTATATCCATCTGGGTAAATGTAATTGAAAGCCCGGAGTTCAAGTGATACTTCCAGCTCCACTCCAACCCCTCAGGGCTCTGACTGGCCTTCCCTACTCTCATGTTTCTAATTCCCTCCTCAGATAGTGAGAAAACTGGTTCCCATTATCCTCAATGTATTTACCCATCGCTCAGTCAATTAACTATTTGCTCAGTGTAACTAATCTTCTGGCCGCTCCAGCCACCTCCACACCCTGCCTCCTCTGTCCTCGTCCCTCGCAGCCTGGGAAGGCCATGCCAACACCTCCACAAGACACCCCCTCCCCTCACGTGCAGACATCTCCACGCTGAGAGGAAAGCAAAGGGAAGATGGGAAAGAACAGAATGATATGAAGGGACGCTTCCTTTTTAAAAAGCAATTTTAGGATGGGTTGTCTGTTACAGGATAAGCCCTCATATCTGACACTATTGGGACTAGTAATTGGACCATTTTGAAAAAGTTGGTTCAAGTTGAGATCCCTAAAACATGTTTCAAAAACCACATGCATGTGTGTATTCCTCAAACCTCTCATTTTCCTTTCAAAACCCAGATGAATCTTGATTTTCCAATACTTGGATGTAGGGCTGAGGTCTTTTCTTCCATGTGGGTCATCTTTCACACATAAACCACAATCATAGGACATGGTCTACAATTTCCAGTTTCAGTGTCGTTAGAGTGAGCCTTAAAGATGTTTGCAAAGCACTCTGAATGCAAAATTATTTTAGATTTGTGCGCTGACTCCTCCCCCCAACTTTATACAACTCCCTTTCCCAGATCTGATTTAATGGCAATTGTTTATAGTGACTTGCATTTATTGGGTCTTTCCAAGGCATTTAACCTAATTTTCATAGAAATAACACTTTCTCTTCACCTTATTTCATTGATCTCTACATTATTTAATTAAATTATGTACTTACAATAATAAATATAACTGGCACAAACAGTTTTACAACCAGATACAACTGACTGGCAAGCATACAACTCCGCTGCTGAGAGCAGAAGTAACGATGTTCTAGAGCAGACCAGGACACTCTGTAAGGGCCACATAGTAAATATTTTCAGCTTTTGTGGGCCATACAGTTTCTGTAACAATTACTTAACTCTGTCACTGTAGTGAGAAAGCAGCCACAGGCGATACATAAGTGGATGAGCATGGTTGTGTTCCAAGAAAACTTGATTTACAAAAACAGGCAGCTGGCCAAATTTGCCCCACGGGCCACAGTTTGCTGACCCCTGTTGTAGGGAGTAGCCTGTTAGCCGTGGGCATCCACCAGCATGTTTGGGGGGTACTGGAGAGCATCGGTGGGTTCCGTGGACCTAAGGTAAGAGAACTCGTGCTGCCTGGCGCCAGAAGCGTCCTGACGGGCACTGCCTGGATCAGCTCCCCAGCTTCCTACTCCCAGACTATCGTCCACTCCTTGGCACTGTCCTGCGGATGAGCCATCTTTTACTATACTTTAACAAAACCTTTTACTATGGAAATTTTCAAGCATATAGACAAGTAGAGAGAATAGTAATAAGCCTGACGTACCAGCGGCAGCAGTTATTACTACGTGGCCAACGTTCATCTGGAGGCAGAGGAGCTTCTTTTGCTTTTCTGAAACCTCTGCTAACCCGGGAGCACTGTCCTGGGAGGGCAGCCAGTGGAGTCACACCCGAGAATCCCTCACTGCGGGTAAGGGGCATGAGGCCCAGCGCTAAGAGAAACAGGCCCCGACGGACTCGGGTCTATGGAGCTGTCGTATCCACCCTGTCTGGGATGGGCTGCTGTCCGTCTTTCAAGGACTCACTTACTGAGAGGATCAACAGCTGAACTTTCCAGGGGAACACGTGACACCTTCCACCAATTTCCCCTCCCCACATCCTTTCCTGTCTCTATTCTTTTTACCCTCCACAAACATAAACACCCAAGGGCACACCCTGGCCCTTCGAGCACAGGTTTTTGAAGAGGCCACACAGTGCTGTGGTCAAGAGGGAGCCTCCCGAGTCAGACGGCCCAAGCCCGAGTCCCGGCTCCCCCACTGCTAACTGTGCCTCCATCTCCTCATCCGGGAAATGGGAACACAAATTCTGCCTCATAGGAGTTTTGAGAGGATTAAAGGGGTGAGATAATAAATGTGAAACACTTAGAACAGGTGCTGGCACATATTAAACACTTAATAACATTATTAAAATGAGATCATGATTCCGAAAGACTCTACACACTAGCATCTGGGTCTAACTGTATACTAACTACTGTCATAGAGAGTGGGCTATGGGAGGGACAAGGTCTGACCCCCGGCCCAACTCGTAACTAGCTCTGTGACCGTTGGTCAGTCACTATCCCTTCCTGGGCCTCCGAGGTTACATCTGTAACAGAAGGAGCTTGAACTGTCTATACCGAACCCTTTTCTATTACTTTAGTCTGAAACCTGGGATCTGTAAGCAAGAAGTCCCCACCCCACTGTGGGCCTCCTTAGGCCCTTGGGCTTATTTTTCATTAACCAACCGTCAGGAATGCAACTGCTTACAGGTCAAACATGGCGACGGGCAGTGGCTCCCCTCCAAGGCCCCCAGCCTGGTCCCCACCCACCTTCCACTCCCTGGGGCAGGTCTCCAGCTCACTAACCACAGGCCGCTCTCTGGCCCCAGTGACTTAGATGGGGCGGCTGCCCCTGCAGTTCAGCAGACTGTTAGCTGGACAGTTCCCAGGGCAATCAGCTGGAAAAAGCAGCTCAGAGGAGGGCGGGCCACATATTCTCCCACAAAGGTGCAGGGTGGGGCACCCCCAACGAGGGAGCTGGCCCCTTTCATCTGAGTTTCCTCCCTCCCTCCAGACTTGAGATTCTAGAGCCCCTTGGTCACCCAAGGCTCCAGGTGCTCCAGAATCCAGAAGTTAGTCTGCAGCCCTGGTCCTAAATACAGGAGGGTCTCCTCTGAGCCCTCCACTGATGGCACTCGTCTGTCTTGGGGGATGCTTGAGTTCAGCTCTTAACCTCATGAAATAAAAGGATGGTGCTAACCACGTGGCAAGTGCTTCGCTAAATATGTCAAACGGAGAAGAAGGGTCACATGTCAGGAATGAAGAGAGCTGGACTTTCGCCTACTCTGTCACCAGCCAGGGACATGAGCCGGTGGCGTAATGATTGTGGGCCCCAGCTTCCTGAAGCGACTTGCCTCTTTAAGGTCCATGCCAGTTCTCCTGGGTGAGTCCATGATCTACAGGAGAATGAGGCACAGAGATGAGAGCACACTGAATGATGGACCAGCCTGTCATCCACCAAGTGTGTCCCCGATACTCCGTTACCCATCTACAACACCTGTGCAGGCTTCAGTACATCCTCTTGCAATACCACTTCCAAGGCCTCAAGTCGTGCACTAGAGAGACGGTTGGGCAGAGCTCACTGCCAGGCTGTACACATGATTGTGGGTGACCAGGAAGTGTCTGAGACCCACAGAACAGAGCCTCTATTCATGTCATCCCAGGCTATGGGAGTGACCGTGGGGTGGGGCTCAGCGCCCCCGAACAGAGGCCAGCACAGGGTCAGCCTCATCATGGGACTCTGAGAGGTTGGCCCAGCTAAACCTGGGAGGCTCTGCCTGAATAAAGGTCCAAGACAGTTCTATGCATCTGGCTTGATCATCCTCTAGAAACACACATTCACCTAGAATCCCCTAAACGGGGCTCTCCTCACATCACCTCTGGTTAGTGAATAGGTCATCCCAGCTACCAGGCCTCAAGGGTTAGAAAGCTCAGTCATCAGCTGCAGCTTGCTGAGCACTCAGTGATCCATCTCTCTCTCCCAAGGTCTTTGCCATAAAACCTGCATGGTTCTCCTCAAGGTCACCTTTACCACTGCCTTCTCCAGCCAATCAATACCAGCCCTTTAAGCAAACAAACTCCACATTTGCATTTAGGCAAATTAACTGACAGCCCAGCACATATACCCGCTCTGTGCCTCACTGTCTACCCCAGAGATGCAGTATCCAGTCGTTACAACAGTCATATGCACTTGGATTTGAATTCTACTGCCTAACCTTGGACTAGTTATATAAACCGAAGCCTCAGTCTCTTTATCTGTAAAATGGGGATGGTAGTAGTGTCTCTCTTATAGGGTTATTATGATAACCAGAAGAGACAATAAGATAATAAAAAGTGATAAAGATAATAAAAAAGTAATTTGCACAATGTCTGGCTCAATACATTTTATTTATTATTGTTTGTACTTATTACTTCTTCTCTCGCACTCATCCAAGTAGTGAAGTAAATAGAACAGCTTAAATTATGCTTCTGGTAGCCTATATTTGTAGAATGATCTATTTCTTAAGTTACACATTAATTCAAGGCTTCATTAAGTAGCTCAGTGCCTTGGGCAACAGATTACTTATAAATAGTATAATATTTAGTGGCTCCTTAGTTTTGCAGTCAGACATTATTAATGATCCATGACTTAGAATCAGGATGAAGTTTAAACACACGCACACATCCAGTCACGCCCCCACGTGCATACACACTTGTGCACACGTTGAATGACAGAGAAAGATACCCCCAAAGGTGGTGCCACAAGCTAATCTTGTAATCATTTTTGGAAAAAGAAGATCAAAATGAAAGAGGAAGGAGACCAAAGTTTTCTTCCATCAAAGAATGCAAAGAACATATATTCCAAGTGTTGTTTAATGGGTTCATTGTTGCTTATACCTGATTATCACCAAAGCATCGTTTCAGGACACCCTCTTGCAAGTTGTTAGCCCCCGTGGATAATTTACTGAGTGTTTCACTTGGCAAAGGAGTAAGTAAACTTCCCATAGCTAATTTAATCGCTAAATTAATGATTTATTAGGCTTGTCTTCCCCACCTCGTCCTGACCTTCTGTGCTGGTTCCTGGAGCTGATCCCTTCTCCATCATACGACACGTCCACCTCTGTGTCTGGTGACCCAGAGTCAGCAAGACGTCCTAACCCCCCTGCTCTGCATTGCCGAAGATACTGAGCGAGCTCAGCAAAACCTGGAAAAGCCAGAGCCTGAGCAAGCAGACTGTCGGCCCTACTGTTGCTTGGTGCATCCCTGAATTGTTTCTGTCCTGCTTTGTGGGGTGAGGCAGCAAATGACAAAACCCCAGCTGATGCTCTGGGCGGCAGCCCCACGTCGGGTCTAGCTCTCCCCTGGCCTCTTCCCCGGGATGGCCAGAGAACTGGACCCCCCTGCACCTCCTGTCCTTCTGCCCAGCTTGTTCCAGAACACACAGTGACGTAGCTGGTGTTAGCCCTCCCCCACCCTCCTCAAGACGGGTGGCCCCCTTTTCCATATTGGTAAATAGAGCAGTGGTGAACAGCTTTGTTTAGAGGTCATAATCCTTGATTATTGCCTTAGGGCCGGTCAAGGCCTGGAAAGAGCATTTGCAGGGGCCCTCACCTGTGCCAGGTGAGGTGTGGGTACAAGAGAGGGGAGGCCTGCACTGCAAACTTGTTAGACAAACCGAGCTTCTTCCCACTTTAACCTGTGACTCTCCAAGCACAGATTTTAAGGGCCTCACCTCCCGCGGACCCAAAGAACTGCAGGGCTGCTAGGGCCAGAGAAACAGCCACAAACCCTGGCCTTAGGGTCCCCAGGGCCTCTCCGTGGGAACAGGCTGCTCTGTATAAGGCCCTGGAGGCAGCACGGACTATATCTCAGACACTGCCTGACACAGTGGCATGTCGTGGCTGCTCAAGAGCACACACTAACGTGCCAGCTGGAGACTGGATATGGGGGATGAGAGGTTCTCATCACAGCAAGTGGTCTGGCCTCCCACAACCCCTGCTCCCCCAACCCAGCTGCTGCCACCACCCCCTCAGGAAAGGGCGCAGTGTTTGCTGAGCACCTGCCACGTGCACTCTGGGGCGAGGTGCTTCGAGCCCATCTCACAAGGTCGGTATCGATATCTCCTCCCTCGGACGAGGCGACGGGAGTGGGGTTCAAGTGGGAGCACAACCAGCAGAGCTAGGCGAGTGCGGTGGAGTTTGTATAGATGGAGAGCGGACAGGATCTCAGCCACGCCTGTCTATCGGGAAGGCTTTGCTGCGTGAGAACTGGGGGCAAAGGGAGGGTTTGAGAGCAAGCGAGATTATGATAGAGAGAGGAGCATCTGAAGGTGTTAGAAGTTACACGTTAGAACTATCAGGATGACGGAGAGAGACAGAAGCAGGCAGGGTGGTGGAATACTGCAGGGTGTAGAAGGATGCTGGCTTCAGAGTCAGACATCCCGGGCTTAGACCGGACTGGTGTAACCTTGGGCCATTAACTTAACCTCTCTGAGCCTCACTTACTCATCTGTAAAGTAGAGTGGTGTAAATACCATTGTCATAGGCTGATCAGCAAGAGTAAGTGACGTAAATGCTCAGTACACAGTCGACGCTCCATAAATGCTTGTTCCCTTACGGTTGAACAGAATAGGCCTGGTCATCATTGCCTCTTACAACTGGGAAGTATCAGGTCGGTGTTCCTGCCAAGGGCTGTTCCATCTCCCTGTTGGTGCCCCCAGACCATCCCTCCAAGAGCCATTATGCTGCAGACGCTCATTTGCATGCCCAGGTTGGAAACTGCTCAGCTCAGGAATGGAATGTTCCGGCCCCACCAATTTGATTTTCAAATCACTTCCCTCTGAGCAGGAACCACCCTCAAGAGCAGAGCCCGGCCAGCACCTGGTTACAGTGGGCCCCGAGGGCCAAGCTGATGATTACAGGACACTGAGATTGGAGGGAGGGAAGGGGCATGCCCCACCCTGAGCCACATGCTGTCCTCCCAGCGTGTACATTTGTGCAAACCAGGTTAAGATGCTGCCCATGGGAGGGGATGTGGAGAGAAGTTGGGGAGATAGAGGGGCCAGGCGTAGGGAGAGGACAGGACTCCTGCTCTGGGGTCAGCTGCTGTGGGTGGTGGCGAAGTCTAGATCCCTATCTCTTACCCGAGTCGGCTACCTCCGGCTTCTGTCCAGGGTAGAGAGAGCTGGGCAATGCCCCAGTCAAGCCATGGGAACTCTCCCTTGATACTTAACTGCAGTCTTTTTCCTGGTGAGGCCAGAAGAGGGCGCCAGGACCTGGCCAAGAAGTTCCCAGCTACGTGGACACTGACCCTGCTTGCTTCCACCGACCCCCACCCCCCAGCTTTTCAGTGATGCTCTCCCCAGCCAGTCTCACCTGGAGACGGAATAGGAGGCCCCCTGGCCGGGGCGATCTCAGAGAGTGGTCCTGGCTACCCCGCACATCCCTTCCTCTGAGATCAGAAGCCATTCCAGAGAGGGCAGGTCTAAATTTCCAGTTCCTCTCAGGAAGGGAATGAGAGGGACTTGCATGCCTTTATATGAAATGGTAAGGAGGACACAGTCCCTTGCCTGATGTCATCCACTGTTAAATGACATGGCCTGGGTTGAACCCTGATCAGCCTGACTTCGAAGCCATCTCTTACCAAGGCTGCTGTTCTATCTGACTACAACTGCTGCGTCTTAGACATGAGGAATGCAACAGGAGAAGGGCCAGACCTTCCAAGGGGAGACAGTGGGACATCTGCGGCCCAGGCTGCACCCCCAATTCCCCCACAGCCGCCCAGGGTGCCAGCCCCTCTCCCGCCCTGTCCCTCTGCACAAGCCCTTCCCTCCAGAGGCTGCCCTGTAACAAAAGGGCCAAACTTTGCTGACAGCCCCACCCTGCTCCCAATCCAGGAAAGCCTCTTTGAACACACTCACCCTCCCCTCCATTCAGAGGCTTCTTAAAAGTGAAACCAGCCCTGGAACAAAGAAAAAATTAAAATGAGTTGTAGAACACTTCACGCCATGGGCACAGGGTTAGAATTAATACTGGAAAGCATGATCATGATGTTATTGTCAACAATTCCATAAGAGTGGACCTGGAGCCCCCAGGATCTGGGTGACAGAGGTGACAATTCCACACAGGGGCTGCCAGGACAGGAAATCAAAGGACCGCTCCACAAAGTGGCCCAATGTGTGTAAGCACCGGGGGCAGGAATGGGGTCCAGGCTGTGTGCAGGGGCCAGGATCCTGGGGAAGTCCATCTTCCTAAAGTATCTCTCCAGGGAGCCCAGGGAACTTGGGTCTCAGGAGGACAAAAAAGGGGTGAGGCAAAAAGGATTTCTCTGAGGCAGACCCCCTGTCTCCTGCACGTAGTGTATAACGTGGGTGCAATCATCATCCCCATTTTACAGATGGGGCAATGGAGACGCAGAGAGATAGGGACTCGCCTGAAGTCACTTGCAGCTTCTAAGCTGTTGCTCTGACTCTGCCTCCCAGTGCTCACACACGGGGTAGGAGCCACAAGGAGAGCAACTTCTCCCAGCTCCATCGGTCTGTTGCTTTCCTACGGCTGCTGCAACAAAGTGCCACAAACCTACCGGCTTAAAACAACACATGTATTATCTTACAGTTCTTTAGAAGTCTCCTGGGCTGAATCTGCAGGGCTGCGTTTCTCCTGAGGCTCTAGGGGAGCATCCTTTCCTTGCCTTTTCCAGCTTCCAGAGCCACCTTATTCCTTGGCCCTTGGCTCCTTTTCCCGTCTTCAAAGCCAGCAGCTCACTTCTCCCCCTTGCTCGAGAGGGCTACTGGGGCAAGTAAAGGCAAAGGAGCTTGCTCCAGAGCTAGGCATGTGGGATGCAGAGGCTGCCCTAGAGAAAAAGCATTAACAAGCCACCCAGACAGGATGGGGAGAGAAGGACTATCCCACAGACTTCACAACCATTTGACAGATCTGAGAAACGAGGCTTAAAGACTTGGCCATCCTGAGGCTGGTTCCCCAGTGCAAGCTGCCCCTGCTCCACCCATCCACCCCATGAGCTGAGGTCCTGTGGCCATACCAGCCTCATGGTGCTCCCTGCTCTGCCCTGCCACCCTCACTCAGCCTGACTCCTTCCACCTCAGCCCAGGTCTCCCACATGTGAAGCTGTCTGGTCCCTTGGCATGCGCCCCGCCCCCCACTCTCATGGGGTGCAGCTATATAAAACATTTAGGGGGGCTATAGAAAACATTTCTACCCCTAAAATCTCATTTCGTCCTCAAAATGACCCTCCCCCAAGTCAGGCAGGACATGCCTTATGTGCCCCATCCTACAGATACTGCCATACCAATCCGGCCCCCTGGCTCTGGTGCCTCCCTCCCAGCAGCCGAAGGTCAGAGCTACGAAGGCTTCCCACACCTGGCTTCCCTGGTGACTGTGGTCTCCTCCAAAATGAACACTGAGGTCACCCTAAAAAGAAGCCAATTGAACTCTCAGATCCCCTCCTAAGAAATGCATCAGGGATGCTCATTTCCAACCCTGCACTGCCGCCTGCTGGCCAGACAGGCTGGGTTGCTCAGCGTGAGAAGCAGGGGTAATGGACTTGCAAGGCCAGACAGCAGCGAGACTGTGAAATGCTCACCTTCCAACCTTGCTTCTCCTGCACCACAGGACCTGCCAGAACTCTCATCCTCCTCGAGGTATCACCACATCCCCCCTCCTTCCTCCCACGGTTAGATCCCTCTCAGAAGGTATGGTTTTGTTGAGAACAATCTGCTAAAATAACTCACATTAAGGCGTTATGATTGATGCTAGCTTTAATTATTATCTCTCTCTTCCCCAGGCCATTGGAGAAAAAAATTTTTATTGGAATCTAAGTAGGACAATGTTTATCTCCAAAGACATGATTCTCTAATGGTGGGATTTCTCTGTGGTGGCAGAAGTCGGCAGAGCTCTTTCCAAGCATCCCTTGATCTCTGACACCCTGGGTGTGGGGGTCAAGCTAAGAGGGCACATGTGGACTCCATCATCTCAGAATGTCATCATGTAATAGAATATGAGAGATGTCAGGGCCCTTAGAGACCCGGTCATTATACAGAGAAATCTGAGAATGGGAAGCGATTTGTCCATACGAAACAGACTGGAAACAGATCTCTTCCCAAAAGGCTTAGGTTTAGGTGAGTTCCTGGATGATAGATATGCCAAGGATCTTCAGGGAAAGTGTGAGGTTCAAACCACAGAGATCAGTCTAACTCCCAAAGTTCTCCCATTCCGTCTCCAAGAAGACTCAAGGGCTGGGCAGGAGGGGCCTTAGGGGGCAAGGGGAGCACTGCCCGCCTCCTCCAGCTTCGAGTCTGTTCTGCTGTCCGTACTTGCCTGCTCTACAGGAACGGCTCCGGGCCCCTCTCTGAGTGCGGGCCTGCGAGGAATTCCGACTTATTCTCCGTCTCTTTACCTCTCTGAGCTGTATTATGGACAATTCCTTCAACTCTTTTTTTCAATTCACCAATTCTTTTGCAGATGTGCCTACTCTGATGTTTAAGCCATTTTTGGCTTTTTAAATTTTAACAATCGCATTTTCCTTTTGAGATGTTGTATTTGGTTGTCAAATGTGTCTGGTCCCGTTTTGTGTTCCTGCTCGTGTTTTCAATTCCCCTTTCATTTCTGTAAACATTCAAAACGTCGGACTTTTTATTCTGTTCCTGATGATTCCACCGTGCGACGTCCTTGGTGGCCTAATTCTGCACTCGCTGTTTCTGCTGACACTTGCTCATGGTGGATTGTTTCTTCGTGTTTTGGCTCCATTTTCTCTGAGAGTTCATATCTGGCAGATCTTGGTCTGTGGAGACCTGAGAGGCCTGGGCAGGGGGTCAGTCCTCTGGAGAGATTTGTGTTCATTTCTACCAGGAGCCCCTGGAGTGCTGGCGCCTGGGGGTACACTAAAATCATTCTCAGCTTGGATACTCCTCACAGAGTGTAACTCAGATCCAGAATCCAGGTGAGGATGATCTTCTGTCTGTAAATTTTCCTAGAGGGTGGGAGAAGGGTGGGGGCTCCTCCTCCTCCCTTTCCGTCTTCTTTACACAAAGCTGAGGCCAGGACAGATGCATTTTCTTGCTAGTTCCTTTTTCCATCCCACCTTTCAGGAGGACATGGCTCTTCCAGGATTCTAGCTTCTCCCAGGCCCTGAGTGCTGACACTCTGTCTTGCCTGACTGGGCCCAAGGCCTGGCCTTCTCTTCTGTATGGCTTAAAACCAGTGACTGTGGATTTCAGGAATTTCCAGATGCTTCCAGGGCAGCCCACAGCTTCAGGGATCACTGGCCACTCTGCGTTTAGTCTCTTAGCTTTTGGTCCCTGTGGCTTCCCTCAAGTTCTCACATGCTCAGGTAGGCGTTTAAAATGATGTTTGTTTTACTTTAATCAGTGTGTCTAAATATTTGCATTGGAATTTTTCCCCCTGGTATATCTAGTCTAGAAGTAGGAGTCCTAATTTTGTATTTAAGTGTTTAAATGTGTGCTGCACGTGAAGCGCTTAGCGATGTGAAGGTAGGGGGTCACAGTCCACACGGGAGACCGCCTTCACTTCTGACACCAGTGACAAGTGTAGGGGTTTCCAAGACCACCCTTACTTATGACACCCATTATAAGTTTGGGGTTGTTCCCCCAAACCACCCTCAAGTTCGATAATTTGCTAGAAAGACTCACAGAGCTCATGGAAGCTCTTACCCTCCCGTTCTGTTCATGAATACAGATTAGCATCAGCCGAGGGGAACAGCAGCTCAGTGGAGTTGGGAAGCACCACACGTGGCCTTCTGTTGTCCCCTCCCTGTGGAGTCAGGACGCCTTGCCCTCCCAGCATCAACATGTGACAATACACAGGGGTACTGCCAACCTGGGCAGCTCCCCAGCATCAGTGTCCAGTTTCTGTTGGGGCTCCATTACGTAGGAGTGATTGACCCCCAACCTGGCTGATCTCAGACTGCGGTCTCCAGCCCCCAGGCGTGCGCCACAGCCCTCCCCTAGATCACACCGCTGCTCTTCCCCGGTGTGGCCGTTCCCTACTGAAATCACGTTGTTAGACTCTCCGGTGTGACCCAAGACTCCCAGGTGAACAGAGACACTCCAGCCGGCCTGACGCTCTGGCTCAGGGATCACCTCCCAGGGGTTAAGGGACAAAGCCGGACTTCTTTTGGGGCAAAGTTAAATTCTTCCCTACACACCACAGTATTTCTACCAAGCTTCTCTATTCTGGAGTTCTTCATTTGATTCATCTCTTGGACGGCAGCATTGTCAGTCAAGAAGTTTTCCTGCACAAGGAGCCTCCTGGGTGCCACGCTCCCCGAGTTCTTGCACGTCAGCAGACCTCTGCCCCTTCCTCTATACCAGAGGTCAACCAGACGGCTGTGAGGTCTTGATCTCACCTCGCCTTCCAGAATTTCAGGCCCTGATGCTGCTCCCGGCCCCCGCTCACCGCCCCCACCGTGAGGAGACAGGTCTCCCTGCCCGAATCCACTTAGGGTCGTTTCACGATGCTCAGCAAACTGACCAGGTCATGTCCTGGGTTGATCGTCATAACTTTTACTGGAACATAATATAATCTTTTTCGCTCTGTAAATGTCACCCTTTCCACACTTCAGGAAGATTTTCTTCTGTTAACATTTTATTGCTTTTTCTATTCATTCATTCTCTTTTCTTTTTCCAGAATAATCATTCCTTTTATCTATTATCTTCTCCATAATCACTTCAATTTTACTGTTTTTTTCCACTTTATCTTGCACAATTCCCCTTTTTCAGCTTCGAATGTGGCTTTTCTGTCTTTAATATTTTATTTTTCCTTTCTATTTCTCTCCTGAGCTCCTCTAGTTCACTTTCTCCCTCCTTTTGATGTAATTTTATATCTCTGCTCCAATCTCTTTCATATCTACTTAAAGCCTTTTTATTCCCTGAGGCCATGTTATCTTTAATTTTTTTGATATGAAGGACTATTTATTTGATTTCTTCTTTACTCTGTTTTCCGGGGACCCTATAGGTGGAATTCCTCTTCAGAGAAGTATTTGCTTGTCTTTTGCTAGTGCTCCCATCTTCTGGTGACTGTTCATTTTCGAATGGGAAGCTTCACCCTTCAGAGCTATTCGACACTGTGACTCTATTTTTTTTTCCAATTTTAAAAATTGTGGTAAAATACACACAACATAAAATTTACCATCTTAGCCATTTTTAAGTGTACAGTTCAGTGGTATTAAATACACTTGTAATGTTGTGCAACCATCCCCACCGTCCATATCCTAACTCTCTTCATCTTGCAAAACTGAAACTCTGTGCCCATTAAACACAAGCTCCCTATTCCTCCTGCTCCACAACCTCTGACAACCACTGTTCTACTTTCTATCTCTATGAATTTGACTATTCCAGGTACCTCATATAAGTGGAATCATACCGTATTTGTCCTTTTGTGACTGGCTTATTCCGCTCAGCATAATGCCCTCAAGGTTCATCCATGTTGTAGCATGTGTCAGAATTTCCTTCCTTTTTAAGGCTGAATAATATTCCATTGTATGGATATACCACATTTCGCTTATCTATTAATCTGTCAGTGGACACTTGGGTTACTTCCATGTTTTAGCTATTGTGAAGAATACCACTATAAACGTGGGTGTGCAAATATCTCTTTGAGACCCTGCTTTCAATTCTCTTGGGTATATGCCCAAAAGTGGAATTGTTGGATGTGTGGTAATTATATTTTTAATTTTTTGAGGAACTGCCATCCTGTTTTCCATAGCAGCTGTACTATTTTACATTCCCACCAATAGTGTACAAATGTTCCAATTTCTCCACATCCTCCCCAACACTTGTTATTCTGATTTTTGTTGGTAGCCATCCTAACAGGTGTGAGGAGGCATCTCATTGTGGTTTTGATTTGCATTTCCCTAATGATGAGTGATGTTGAGCACCTTTCATATGCTTATTGGCTGTTTGTATATCATCTTTGGAGAAATTTCTATTCAAGTCTTTTGCCCATTTTTTAATTGGGTTGTTTGTTTTGTTGTTGTTGAGTTTTAGGAGTTCTCTACATATTCAGGATGTTAATCCCTTATCAGAAGTATGATTTGCAGATATTTTCTCCCACTCTGAGAGTTGCTCTTTTATTCTATTGATATTGTCTTTGGGTGCCCAAAATTTAAAAATTTTCATTAAGTCCAATTTGTCTATTTTTTCTTTAGTTGCAGGGTCTTTTGGTCTCATATCCAAGAAGTTATCACCAAATCCAGTGTCTGGAAGCTTATGCCCTTGTAGGGGAGCAGAATTTGCCACCTCAAGATGTGTCTCTTTGGCATGAGGATTATTTTTGGCTCGTTATTTTTTTGAAAACTGCAGACGTGGGAAAAGCTCTGAAAACCAAGTAGAAGTTACCCTTCGTAAGAGACATTTACATTTGTAAGGGAAATCTCCATTTGTAAAGATGTATCCCTCTCTGTACCAGGAAGAGGGGGATGACCTTATCTCTAGAAACTTTTATCAATGCCGAAGGCAAGGACTTAAATCTGCATAATAACCTTACTCTTGTTTGCTGTGCTTTTCTGGTAATCTCCCATAGCTGACTCCCTCCACTTCCAGTGTCCTCCTTTGTCTTTCGCCGAAGATGGTATTTAAGGTGGTGGCCTTGGCCATTCTGGTGAGTTGCTCAGTTTTCTCTCCCATGTATACATGTTATTAAACTTTGTTTGATTTTCTCCTGTTATTCTGTCTCATGTCAATTTAATTCGTAGACCAGGCAGAAGGACATAAAGGGTAGAGGATTTGTCTTCCTCTCCTATACCCTGTGTTTTCTTCATGGAGTTTCCTAGTTTTAGGTCTTACATTTAGGTCTTTGATGCATTTTGAGTTAACTTTTGTATGTGGTGTGAGGTAGGGGTCTGACTTCATTCCTTTGCACGTGGACATTGAGCCAGTATTTGTGACACTGTGGAAGGGCTGGGAGTCAGCAGAGGCTTGTCCTGCCTCTTCCTGCTGTGCTGTCTCATGTGTGGTCACCCCTGTGAGCTGACCAGGATGTGGGTGTGGGCATCACCCCTCCCTCCTTCTGCCTGGATTCATCAACCCTCTATTGGAGGAGGGTCAGGGAGGGTTACAGTGGGGGCACCAGTGCCCCACAGACCCTGAAACTGCTCCTGTGGCTCCTCCTCTTGGTTCCTGGGCAGCATCCTGGCTGCCTCGTCCTCCTCCAGCCTCCTCCTGAGCCCCAGCTGCACTCTCCTTGTCCTTTCCCTTCCCTGTACCTGTCCTCTTCTCCCTTCTCTTCTGTTCCCTCCCCTCTCCCTCCTTCCTTCTCTCTGTCTCTCTGGATTCAGAGTGAGGGCCAGAGGCTGTGGGGGCTGTGGTTGGGGTTGGGAGTGCAAACAGCCTGGCCTGAACCCTGGCTCTGCTGTTTGCAAGTCGGTTGACATTAGGCATGTTAACGAGCCTCATGCCGACTTGGTTTCCTCCTCTTTGGGTTATCATCAAGAGTAAAGGAGAGAAAATGTACAAAGTGCTTGACAGACTGCCTGGCACATAGTCCACGATGAATAAATAGTAACTGCTATTATTATTATCAGATTATTGGGCCCTTCTATTTGCTTGCTGATTTCTAACCAGCTGGTCTATTCTGTCCTCAGCTCTTACCTGTAGGTAAGCTTGTTAGGAGCGGTGACCCTGGCCCAGCCATCCCAGGTGCCCATCTCCGTGTGGCCTGCAGAGGCCCTCCCTGGGTCTTTACTGAGTGTGGTGGCACAGAGCCTGAGCCTGCCAGGACACATTCCTGTTGCCCCTAGCAGCTGCCTCCTCGTCGCTCAAGCCCCACTGTGGCATCTGACAGGAGTCGCCTCACCCTTTCCCAGTTTCTGAGCCCACGTGCCTTCTCAACAGGACTGCCAGCATCCCTCTGTCCAGGCTTCAGGCTTCTGGTGAGGGGCAGAGGACTCCTGGCCTGTGCAGGAAGGATCCAGGTATAAACAGTCCCTGAGACTGGCCTGTCTGGACCGAAGGCCGTCCGTCCTCTGGAGGCAGCATTCAGGCCCCTGTCTCAGCCTCCCACACAAGCCTGACCTGGGGCCTCTGGCCCGGGAAAGTCCTGAGAGCCCATGTCATGGAGCAGAGTGATGCATGAAGCCACAGCAGCCTGAAATCTGGCTGACAGCTGGGCAGACTCCAGGGAGCCCCTGCCGGCCGCTGAGGAGCAAACAGCTGCCCGGACATCCGTGGAGGGCGCGGCCGCTGCCAACTCCAGGTTCAGAGAGGCGGCGGGGGGACTTGACAGGCCCCAGGCGTGTGCCTGACCACCCTTCCAGGGGGACACAAGGGATCCTAGAATGCATCGAGCTCACCTGTGTCCCCAGCACGGTGCCGCCGCCCCCAGTGTCTCCCATCACCTCCACCCTCATCTGTCTAGTCGGCATAATGAATCGTGTGTCACAGAATCAGAGGCTCAGAGAGGGTAAGCAGTGCATGCAGGCTGTACCCGCCACACACGGGGCTGCAGCCCAGCAGGTCCCCAGAGCCCTGCGCAGCCTGCTCCCCCGCCTCCGCTCCGGTCAGCCGAGGTCTCCACCGGGCTCACAGGCTGAGGGTCACGGCTCTTCTAGGGACCCTGAAAATGTTTTAATTTTAATGTATTTTAAAATTGGGAAAAGAGCATAATAATACTGACTATATACTAATGCATCCAGCCCGGATCACATTTGCATTTACACCAACGCAGTCTTAAAACATAATTTGTATCTCAAGTGCGTGGGGCCCAGGAAAGTTGTAATGCGGGCTCTGGTCTTGATGCCCAAGCTTCGCCGAGCCCCTCACCACTGTGGGACGCTCCTTTCTCAAGCCCCCCAGCCTCCCAGTCTCACAACAGGGCTAATTAGACCCTGGGGTGGCCTGGGCTGCAGGTCCTGCCCGGGGCAGCTCACGGCCTGGGAGCAAGGAGTTCCCATTGTCTGACGAGCCCACCCGCCTGCCGAGAGGATGGGATGGTGGTGAGAGAGGACTGCGACAGGAGGCCTAGCTCGGGTTAGGGATGTTCTGAGGTGTTTAAAATAATGGGTTGTCCTCTCCGAGGATCTATTTGCATAAAGGACTGAGGAGTTTTCTGGAAAGAAATAACCCCAAGGGGAGAGTTTCACACCCTTGTTTTGTTGAGGACAATAGGCCAGGCAGGTAGGAGAGAGGAGGTGGGGACAGTGGCTCTCCATTGCCCCATTTATGTCTTGGTCTACCTCTCGTGTGTGGCGCTCACCTGAGAGGGTGGTCAGTGGTGGTCCCTCGACACAGGCACTGGAATGTGCTGGATCTCAGGCCTTGCCCAGGCCTGCTCTCTCCTTGGGGTGCTGGAGCATGATGCCCCACATGACCTCGGGAGCTGGCATCCCATTGAGATGCCCCCGTGGACATTAACGTGTTGGAAGATGTGCTGCCCCCTTCAGGGCAGCCCCAGCTCTGGCCAGAAAGAGAACAGCCCATGTGGGTGGCCTCCTGTGGGAGGGGGGCCAGGACTGCATTTTTCACAAGTGCCCCCGAGGTGTGGGAAATACTGTTCTGGGCGTCTTATCCTTACTCCCCAACCATTGGGGCGGGTGCTTTATGTCTCCCACTTCTCTGATGAGGACACTGCTCCCGGGTGACTGAAGTGCTGGGTCCAGAGGCCGTGACTGGCAAAAGACAGAATGAGGATGTGACCAGGTCTGGCTGATTCCTGGGTCCACGCTGCTGTGCCCAGGAGAGGGAAAGGCAGGACTGGGCCCAGGAGGGGGAGCTGGGCCATCCTGTGGGCAGCCCATGCAGGGTCCCGCAAGGATGACAGAGGCCGTGGGGATACCCTGAAGGGACTCGGGTATGAATCCCACCTCGGTCATTTGCCAGCTGTGTGACCTTGAGCAAATGAATACAACTTCCTGAGCCTCAGTCCTCTTATCTGTAAAATGGGGATAATACAAGTTTTGGGGATCAACACAGGTTCAGAGCCCAGCACACTGCTGGCCAGAGCGGGTGCTGCTGATGGTGGGTGTCATCGCACTCACTCAGGATGGGAAATGCTCTCTGCTTCATGGCCCTTCTCCTGCCTCCTGGCTTCTCTTTCTTGCCTTCCATCCACTCCTTTCCCTGCATCACTCTTGCTCTCAACGCGTGGGGCAGAATGGCTCTCGGTCAGAGCAGGGCCCCTTGCCCGGTTCCGCCTGCTCCCCGTCCCCTGCTTCTCACCCCAAGGCCACGTGTCGTCCAGACGCAGCTGGAGGGTGGAGGCTGCTTTTAACAGAAACTGGGGACCCACCAAGGAATCCTGAGAAGAGGCCTTGAAAAGGACTTCCCTCCGTCCTGACATCATCTCCCCGTTTCACAGGAGAAACCATCCCTGCTCTTATCTCAACCCCACCGACAAGCTTCAGCCTCGGCCCTTGGACGTGGCTAAGGGCAGGGCTGGGCCACCATCAGCAGTCCACTGTACAGCCTGGATGCCTTGCACCCGGGCTGAGCGCCGTCAGGGAGTCCCAGCCGGTCTGCTGGGGGAGGATAGGCTGCAGGAGCTGTGTCTGCGCCCCGCACTCTGCTTTGGTTTTTATTTTCCTCAGTGTTCCTGCCGATGCTGCCCAGCTGGGCCCTGGGGTCACGGGGTGAGAGGAGGGCTGAAACGCACAGTTGCATTCAATTATGGAAAAAGAAGCCTGCGTTACAGAAAGACCGGGTGTCCAGAGATCTTTGTTTTGACCTTGACCGCAGAGTGCCCTTGGTAATGAAGAGCTCCAGCCTTGGAGATGGACAGATGTGAGTTCGAATCCTGTCAGTTATTGGCTGAGCAGCTTTAGGTAAACTACTTAACATCTCTGAGCCTCAAAATACCTTCTTCATGGGCTTATAATGATGCTTAAATGAGATATTGAAGTTCCTGGTGCACAGAAGTACAACTGCTACCATCTTGGTTGTTATCCAAGATGCATTTCCCTCTTGCCCTCCCTTCAAAAATCTCCCAAATATCGGGCCACCCACACTAGGGACGGAGGCCAAAGCATTCGGGTTAAAACCACGGATGCTGCCGCCCTCTAGTGGCAGGGCGGAGCAATACAAACCATCACCCCAAAGAAGAGCATTTCGCATCCTTAGGGAAGTTTCTGAACAATTGCATGTGTATCAAAAAGCCATAATTTCTTACTGGACTTAAGAATACTGTATACTATATCTATGTAAAAAAAATAACGTTTTCCTCTGAAAAACCATTTTGAAACATTTGCCATACATATACGTTGATAAGTTCTTAAAATTGTTTTTTTTCCAAAATATTTTCATGTAAAATCGGTGTGCTGCTACACCCTCCCACTTGTTACATACTGGAAAACCCAGCAGTTTCCTTCCACCGTTTAGACCCAATATAGCGCCTTGGATAAGTCACTGCATCTCGCAGTGGAGGCCACAACACTGAGGGCTGCCATTCGTCCAAAGAAGAAGGGAGGGTGTGGGGTCTCTGACACCAGCTTCTCTGTCTGCTGATCTGCCCACGGTGCCACTTTTTGAAAAGTCTGTTTTCGGCCATGACCAAGTGCTGGGGCAGTGACAACTCTGTGCCTGCCTGCTGCCTGCCACCTCGGTCACAGCCCACGCTCCCACCTCCCTCTCCCTGGGGATTAGAACCCTACTCATCCCCAGGCTGAAGTGTCAAGGATATCCTTCCTGGAGGAAATTAACTTGCATTTTGCACCCCACATCCATAGAAATGGACGACAGAGAGATGGCTGCCAGCCCCACTTCTCTATAAAATACGGCCTTCCCTCTAAATCCGGGCGGGTCTGGGGGAGGGGCATTCACAGAGAGTGGGGCCCTCTAAACATGTCTGAATACAAGCCTGAGGAGTTGATCTCGTAGGTGGAAACTTACAGGTGGCAGGCGTGGTGAAGGGAAAAGAAGGCCAGGATGCATGTGCTGGAGGGCCATAGGGCAGCCCCATGTCCTCCAAGCATCCCTTCCTCCTCGCCTCAGTAGACCGGGGGATTAAGGGCTGTAACTGAGCCCTCTCCACTAAGTGGGTGATTTGGGGCAAGTCCCTCAATCTCTTTGTGCTTCTGGAATAACAACGTAGGGTGGCTGAAAGCATTAAATGAGTTAACACATTGAACATAGTAAGCACTCAATAATTGTTAGCATTATTATTAATATTATTACTATCATTATTATCAGACTGTCATCATCTCTCCCCACTTGCTGCAGCCTCTGTCCCACCTCCAGTGTCTCCCACCATCCATTTCCCACCCAGCAACTGGGACTCTTTCTACAGGAACTCTCTGACCGTGTCCCACCCCATTGCCTCCAGGGTCTCGTCCCCTCGGCTGACCCCTGACTCCTTCCAGCTTCATCTCCTGCCTCTCGCCTAGGCCATCTCACGCTCAGGCCTTGCATACTGCCAGTGCTGCTCTGCAGTGTGACTCCAAGAACGTCTTTGCTCGTGCTGTTCACTCTGCCAACTTCTCTGGGAATCGCCCTTTCTTGCTCTGATCTTGCCCCTCCAGTGAGGGAGCCTCTCCCTGATGTGCCTCCAAGTCCCGCCCCTTCCGATCACCGATCACCTGTGTGCCTTAAGTGTGACCCTGTCATGGCCCAGATCACACTGGGGGACAGTCCCTGGTTGAAAGTTCTGTCTCCTCTCCTGGCCGGTGAGCTCTCTGGAGACAGGACCAAGGTCTGCCTCCAGCCGGGTGTTTGGAGGACAGAGGCTCAGGTGCCGCACAGGGAGGCGCTTGGGAAACAGCACTGGGAACTAAGACTTGTCGCATGAGCTGAGCATGGGGCCACAGGCTCTGAACTCAGCCAGACCCAAATGTGCTGGGGGGCCTTGAAGTGGCCCTCACCTCCGCGGCAGTTCTTAATTGGGGCAGAATCTTAAGGCGACATCTCCAAGATCCCTTTCAAATTCAGCAACTGCGTAACGTTGACTTCCAAAACAGATATTTAGGTCAGGTCTCACTTTGCAGACCTGAGCAGTGGGGGCTCACTAGGGCTCTCAGATCCAACCACACTGCAGTCAGGCACTGAGGCCAAGCACGTAGAAGGTGGCCCCTCTGCGATGCAGCCTGAGCTCTCCGTTGTCCCTTGCCTGGAATACAGACCTCTTTACCCAGCACTCAAAGTCCCACCCCCACCGCCCCACTAGCCCCCCTGCCAGGAGCTGCCCAGCATCGTCCTCTCCTAAGGGAAGTGTTCCCTCTCTGAGGAGGGTCACACCCATTCCCACATCCAGCATCTTTGCCTTGAATGACTTGCCCTTACCTTTCTCTCTACCTATCCTCCAGGCCCACGTAAGGGGAGAGGGCGGGAGGAGGGGGGAGGGTAGATTTTATTGCTCACTCATTTATTGTTTGAGGGGCACTTTACACCTGGTGCCCTGGAGCCCTCTGCACCCCCACTCCCCATGGAGACCTTGAATCTGATTCATCCGTGACCAGTGATCCACTCTAAACCAGTGCTGCCCACAATAAATAGGATGCCAGCCACAGATGTCACACATTTTCTAGTAGTCATATTTTAAAAAGTAAAAAGAAACTGGTAAAATTAATTGCAATAATATATTTTATTTAACCAAGTATATCCAAAATATGATCATTTCAGCACGCAATCAACAGGAGCAGTCATTGATGAGCTAGTTTACTTTTTCCATACGAAGTCTCTGGGATCCAGTGTGTCTTTTGTACTCTGAGCTCCCCTCTGTGTGGAGCCACAGTTCAGGCGCTCAGCAGCCACACCCGGCCAGCGGCCACTGTCCTGAGCAGGGCAGGTCGGGACTTTCTGCAGTCCTTCTGGAGGCACGACTCCATCTTCCTGGTGGGAGTCCCTGTTTCCTCCTCTATAATGGGTGCTAATAACAGCACCCACATCAGAGGGCCGTTTTGGGTAATGTAAGTGTTCAACAAACGTTAGCTGCAAGTGGGCACGTGTGTGTGTGTGCGCACATCAGGTGTGTGTTAAGCATTGCCCTCCTCAGGTGAACTACTCTTAAAATGCCATTTTCCTTGTTCGACAAACATGTATTGCATGTCCACTACAGGCCAGTGCTGTTCTGTGTGTTGGGGTCACAGCCACTGTGAACCAGATGGACGTACTCCCCACCCGCCAAGGGGGTGTAACACTGAGTGTTTGTAAACCTAGAGATTCTGCTCATTTCCCTCCTCCCTGCACAGATGTGCTCTGAGCTCATGGAAGGTTCCAGGCCTTAAGAGGGGTGAGGAGATTCCAGGAGAGCTGGAGAAGCTCCCATCCTCTCCTCCACTTTCTGACTGTAATGTGGAGACAGGTACACTAGGTGGCGGTATTGGGCCACAGTCAGCTTTCAACTCCTGCCTCTCTTCACTCCAGACTCCCCAGACCTTCACACTCTTCCAGAGCCTCAGACTTCCCAAGACCACCAAGACTATCTGAGACCTCAGACCCCCAACTTGCAATTCAGCAACTGCACGACATCCCCAGACCCCCACATCCCTAAATTCGGGACCCCCCCCAGATCCTCTGACTCCCCAGATGCTAGATTCCTAAATCTCAAACCATTCAGAGCCCTAAACCCTTAAGACTCTGGCCTTCAGACATCCCAAGGCTCCATAACTTCCAAACCCCCAAAATGCTCAGACCCAGATCTCCCAGGCCCCAGCACCTCCAGCATTCCCGAACCCCAATCATCAGGCCCTCCTAACTCCCCAGATCTCTAGACTCTACATACCCCTACAAACTGCCCCCTGTCTTCAGACCCTTCCAGACTCCTTAGACCCCATCCTGAGAACTCTCAGACCCCTAGACCTCTCCCCATCTCCTAGACCCTCAGACCTCTAGACCTCCACGTCCCTACAAACAGCTGCAGACTCCAGTCTTCAACCCTCCTCAAACTCTCCAGATCCCCCAGGCTCCCACACCAGGATCCAGGTCTCCCCACTGCTCCCCACTTCCCAGCAGAGGCTCCCTGGGGGAGCTTTATGCTGGGGCAGCGGGTGCTGACCACCCCCTGAACTGGAAAATGAGGCCTCTCCTCCACTTGGTGAGGCCACAGCATGCACGCTCACAAATGCCACAGCTGTGAGGGGTCCCATCTGGCAGAGATGACAAGTCACGGCCTGGAGAAGGAAGAAACTTGCTCAAGGCCCCCGGCATGTGAGTAGCTGGAACCCAGGCCCCCGATTCCTGGGTCATGCTGTGCCTGGCACAGGGTAGGTGCTCAACCAATGCCGGCCATTACTATTACCATCACTATTATTACTATCACTGTTACTATTACTATTATTACTATCACTATCACTATCACTATCACCCACGTAGCCACCACGTTCTGGCCCCGGACCAGGCTGACCTCTCAAAGGCCCGATGTGGGACCATTCTATCTTCCTGGGACTGAGCAATCAGAACACCTCCGAATTTAGCAACATCTGCAAATTTAATTAACAAGCTGTTTATCTTCCTGGCCCAGCAATTAATAAAGGTGTCAGGCAGAACAAGCCCCTACACGGCTCCCTGCAGTGCCCTGAAAATGCCCCTCCTTCTGCCTGAGGGGCCTGGCCATGTATCAGGGGGATGGGGCGGGATGTGCTTGCAAAGACCAGAGAAGGGGAGAAGGAGAAAGAAGGAGAGAGACAAAGCAGGGAGTTACACGGAATCAACAGCGGCATCTTGCCCTGGTTCAGCCGTTCAGCGAACAGGCACCAAACCCCAATGGCATGCCCGGCCTTGTGCTGTACCGACATTCAGCAAACAGCACCCGGATGAGCATCCTCCCCCCAGAGTTATAAGCAGCAGGGGGACAAATGCAGTGTGCAGGCTGAAGTTGTCTTTTCCAGTATTGGAATTAACCAGACAAACCGCTCACCAGCCAGGGCTGGCCGTGCCTCCGTCCCCGGGAGAATGACCTGTTAGCTGGAGAGTGCGCGGCCCGCTGGAGCTGGATAAGCTTTTCAGCGAGGAGTCAAGAAAGCTGCTTCTGCTCCTAGTGATGCCTTCTCGCCAGTCCATGTAAGTTGGGGCTTTGCAGCCACAGTCCTCCCCAGTACACAGGACTCTGGTTTTGCTGGAAGCTGCTCCAGTGATGGGAGTAGCTCCTGTGCAGCTGCAATCACCATTCATGATCAGAGCCAGGACAACACTTGACCATTTTGTCCCTGTAGCTTAAGCATGGTCTGCTAGACATGCAAGATGGAAACACACTCAACCAGCCCAGCACACGTCTTTTACAGGTGAGGAAACTGAGGCACAAAGAGTGAAGGGACTTGTCTAAGTTAGAAGCACAGCCAGGACTAGATGTCCCCCTAGATTCTCTCTACTGAATGAACTGACCCCTGGGCCTCATTATAATACCCTCCCTGCACCCTGACCCCCAACCTGGGAATGACCTTTTTACCCCGGGCTTCTCATCCAGACACACATACTCCTGGGGGAGCCCAGGAGTGGGCCCCAGTGGTGAGAAACCCTGGGAGATACACACACACACACACACGCACACACACACACACACACACACACTCAGGCTGATTGAAAAAGAAACCCCAAAGCGACCACACCCACCATGCTCTGGGAGGCTCTCCCATCGTCACTCTCTTCAAACCCCCAACAGCCTCTCCTTTCTCCAAACTCTCAGCAAATGGCTGAGAAAAGAGCTTCTTATTAGGCTGAGAAAAGAGCAAGAAAAGAGCAATTAGAGGAAACAACCTTTCCACTACCAAATATATCAACCGGCGGCCACATCCTCTCCTGTCCCTGCTGCTAAAGGGGATGCACTGTGTGGGCCCCATCTGAGACTGGCCCTCCCTCCGTGCCCCTGCCCCGAGACCTGCTGCTCTGCTGGTTTTCCTCCTACCCCTGGCAGTGCCATCTGCTCACCTTTGCTCGTTCCTCCTCATCTGTCAATCTTGAGGCAGTTCTTAGGGTCCAGTCCAAATACCCCTTCTCTTCTCTCTCCTTAGGCGAGCTCATTCAGTCCAGGGCTTTTCATGTGGTCCCTAAACTGATGGTTCCCAAATTTATGTCTCCAGCCCCGGCATCTCCCTGAACTACAGATTGGTAAATATACATCCTTATGTGACTTCTCCCCTTGGATGTTTATATAAGCAAAAATTTAATAGGGTCCCCAAACAAACTCACCCCGAGTCAACCTTCTGTCTCCCATCCCTGTCTGCTGCAGTGACCAGTTCCACGCTGCTTCAGCTGCCTTTACACGGGTACAACTGGACAACATCTCACTTCTGGTCCACATGGGGCATGGGGTGTTGGCGGAACTGTTCAGACCCAAGCCTGGGCCCTCTGGAAGTGTGGGGAAGTTAACACCTGTGGGGTCACCCTTGAGCAGTCGGGGAAGGAAAGGCTGGATGAATCCTCCCTCCTTCATCCCCCAGGCGATGGTTCTGAGAAACATCTCCTGATGCTCCTCAGGAGGTCTCAAACTCAAGTACCAGGCACCACGGGGTGGCAGACGTGGTGATAATGCATCCCGGGATTGGCTCTCCTTCCCTCCCAGCCTTCTTCCCCCTCCCTGCACAAGCCTTTGTATCAGACTCTGCTCTCAGGGGAACCCAGGCTAAGACGCAAGGAGAGCAGCCGCCCCTTTGAGAAAGGACTGCTGCCCAGCTGTGAGCCCCGTGTTCAGCCGGCAGCCTCCAGCTGTTAGTTTCGTCAGCTTTCGAGCTGAAGTCACACTCTCCTGGGTGGCCCCAGCACCAACTGAGCGACGCAGTGATATCAGGCAGGTCTCCCGTGATGGACATGCTTTGCTCCAGCGCCCACGGCTGGGCGGGCCAGGTTCTTCCTGTCTGCCTCAAAGTCTGAGGCTCCTCCGTCCACTCTCCTTTCACAGGGGAGACTCCCCAGTAAACCTTTGTATCCTCACTTCCTCTCAGCGTCTGCTTCCCAGACAATCCAACCCGAGACAGTTTGATAAGGAGCTGGGGGGAGAGTGAGACTCCAGTGACCTGGACAGTGGGGAGAGAGAGTTCAGACTGGGGCTGGTGGTGGGGGGGAATAACCAAAGATAACATTTAACGCTCGAATATTCTTACTGGGCCCCTATTCAGCTATGCTCAGGGAAGGTGGAGGCAGACTTTGAGCAGCTGGGATTTGGGAGTGTTGAAGAGGCACCAGGGGTGGGAGGGAGATGGGCAGGGTGGCTCAGGTAGGGCTGGGGGCGGAGGCTCTGCACCTGTGCCCACCAAGAGGCAGAGCAGGGAGAGGCCACAGCCGTGTCGGGGTCACGCCTGGGAGTGCAGAGTCACTCTTCCTGTCTTATGAAAGCAGCAGACTCCTTGGTGGGCTTGCCCAGTCAGCAGGGGCGGGCCTGGAGTGCAGGTCTCAGCAGGGGAAACACTGTGTGTCTTGAAAGAGGTGACTCCTGGGTGAAATGTGCGCCTCTGCCCCTCCAGGACCTGTCTTACAGCAGCTGGTCTTCCCTGGTCTGGCAGGATGCCTGTCATTGGGTAAAGAGAGCTTGTGGACCTCCCAGTGGTCAACCCAATTCAACATGATTTACTAAATGCCAGCTTGGTGCCAGCAGGCGTGGGGCACAGCGGGGATGAAAACAGCTCCTGTGCCCAGGAGCCCGCCGTCCCTGAGGAACGACAAATATAGGAACACATAGGTGCTTTGCCATGCCCAAGACGGCTGCCACATTGGGACCACACAGGCACAAAGGAGGAGATCTGAGGGGGCTTCCCCGAGGAGGTGATGCTTGCCCTGAGTCCTGTGGATGAGCAGGAGCCGGGGGAGGCGGTAGGGGCACTAGAGGAGGGCACAGCATGTTGGGGTCGTGATGGGGTGGAGTGGGCATGGGGGGCCACGCAGGGGCGGAGTGTAGATGTAGTGGTGGGCAGGAGGGGTGACTGAGGCCATTGGAAAGGCTGGAATCTGGGAAGTGTTCCGATTTGTGTCCCGGAGGCTCCTGTTGGCAACTTGCAGAATGGAGAGGGTTTAACTGGGGAGAGAGGCAGGAGAAGAGGAATCGGGAAACCCAGACCCAGTCAGAGGCAGAGGGAAAGGAGAGGAGGGAAACCAAGGGGAAGAGCCTGCCTGACCTGTGAGGGCCTCGGTGGGGGCCGGGAGGGGCACAGAGTGGCTGTGTCTCTTCCTCGGCTTGGGTTTCTCCAAACACAGGCATGTGGGAGACTTCTGCCCTCCTCGTTCCTAATAAAAGAAGAAGAGGGGGAGAAAGCAAGACCTAGCGCCTCTCAGTTTCAGAATTAGCCACTATCTTTTTTGGTTAAAAATCGGTGGCAGGAAGTGGCTGGGAGAAGTAAGATTTAGCCTCCCAAATAGGCAACAAGGAAGGAAGGGACCAGAAGTGCTTCCACTGGTTCATTTGCATTTCAAACAGCCAGTTTGTTTTATCTCCTAATTAGCATACTCACCCTCTGCTGAAAACGAGTCCATTAAAGGAGACTGTGCCCCAGGCCCAGCTCCTCCTTTAAATATTTTTCAAGTGCATGATTAATACACTTGCCCAGCGCTGCCTGGGACTGTGCTGGGGTCAGGGGGCAGGTAAATGAAAGAAAATGGCTGCAACCGGCATGGACTGGCTGATTAATCACGGCCTCTTTTCTATAAATCACAGCAGATGGCAGGAGCCGGCGGCAGCCACGTGGGGAAGGAGGCCCTGCGGGCAGGGTAGAGTAGGTGTTGGGGACACCCCGGAAGGAAGGCCTTACTTGTGTCCCCAGGCCTCGGGCCCCACCCGTCTGCACTCTGGGCAGTTCCCAAGTTCAAGAGAGGCTGAGACTGCTGAGAAGATATAGGGAATCTCATCTTCCTCTGGACTTTGCAGGATCCAGAAACGAGCACATCAATTTTAGGAACAGCCAACTTTGGGGCTTGGGGGTTGGGCAGAGTGCAATATTTATACATATATTGTCCTGAATTCTCCCGACAGCCCCATTTCCCAGATAGGAATGTGAGACTCAGCAAGCACAAGGCTCACCCTGAGCGCCAGGTGGGCACAGGCATTCTCCCAGCCTGTCCCGCCCCTCGCCGCCTCCGCTCTGCCCTCTCGAGGGAGCACCACCCAACCCAAGGCCCAGAAATGAGGGTCCTGGGCGCTGGCTGGGGCTGTCCCCTCCCCCAGGACCTTGGCCCTGCATAGTCAGCCTCGCTCCAGGCTTCCCCATCCAGATCACGTGTCCCTCCCTGGGGGCCATTATGGGCTCCCCCTGGTCTAGAGATGAGTTCTCCCCCGCAGGCCCCCACGGGCCCCTGTCCACACTTCTGGAAGTGTGTTTTCAGCAGTGTTTTACTTGTCTCTTGACTGGCCCTTCTTCCCAGAGATGATGGATTCCCGGAGACAGCACAGCCTCAGGCTCTGGGTGGTCTAACGGATTTGTATCCGGTCACCTTGGCTAAGCAGTTGCTGCAATTCCCAGAACTCCCTTCCCTGCATAGTTCGGGTTAGTTTGGGCCCCAGGACAGAATTTGCATTCAGTGTGAAGGTGGAGGGGGAGCAGCAGCCACATCCTTTGACTTAGGAGATGGTGAGGGTACTAGGTGCCCACTGTGGCACTCACAGTGTTGCTGATCTGCAGGGGATGGATTTGGCGCAGGGGCAGCCAGGCCGCAGCTCTGTCAGCTCCCGCCAGACCCTCCTTGTGCCTTCTTGGCTCCTGGGTTAGATGTGTGCTTAGCTCCAGGAAGAAGGTGCCAATTTCTTCCAAGGTCATCCCATCATCAAAGGTGCAGGCTTGGAGGTAGGGACAGATGAACTTGGGGACGGTCCTTCCTCTCGGGCTCCAACTCAGCCTACTGGGTCCCACGCGTCCTTGCTGCCCCCACTCAGGGCCATCTCCCCTTCCCCGTGCCTGTCCTGCAGCTCCCAGCACTGGGCACAGCAGCCACTGCCTCCCTTCAGCCGGTCAGCCTGCTCCCACATCGCGTGGGAGGGTTTGGGAGCAGACATTCTCAGAGAAAGGAAACGGGCAAGTGCCCAGGCACTGGCTGGGATGAGCTTGATGCTGGTGAAAGAAGTCGGCCGAAGCAGATGAGCAAGGGGAAACCAGGAAAAGGCCACTCCAGAGGGGCAGGCAGGAAAGATCATGCAGAGCCTGTGGCTGTGGAAGGGAGGCAAGAAGGGACAACTGAGGCACATTTCAGAGAGCTCCCACTGGCCATTGTGTAGACAATGGTCTGCCAGAGACAAGAGAGCAGGCAGATGGACCAGAAAGGTCATCTAGTAGCTGGGACTGGGATGGAGGGGACACAGGAGTGGACAGAGAAGGACACACCTTGAGGCAACCCTGAGAGGTCTTGCTGGTGGCGCTGATGCGAGGGAAGAAGGGATATGCCAGGATGACCCCAGATGGAGCTGGGGAGCAGGGGAGAGGTAGGGGTAATGGTATAAAGTCATGTCAGGTTCCTGATGCCAATTTGATATCCATGTGTGGATGCTGAGCGGGCTGACTGGAGGGCGTCACTGCACCATGGATGGTATCTAAAGCCCTCAGGATGGATGTGAGAGTGATGGAGGAGAGGTGGGGAGGCCGACCCAGGGGCCAAGGATAGGAGAGGAGGAGGTCTCTGTGAAGGAGACCTACAAGGACTAGCCAGCGGGGCGGGAGGGAGATCAGAAAAGTGATGCACCTTGTGTAGAGGCCCGCTCTTTATCTGATGGCAATTAATCAGAGAGGGTATTGAGAGTAAATGGCAATTGTTAAAAACCTGTGACCCGGGAGGGTCCCCTCCATTCCCTAAATGGTAAGAGTGGCTCATGGTGTCTGGACTGTTTGTACAACAACGTGGTGTATGCCGAGCACCTGCTTTCCCCTCTCCAGGGAGTCGGGAATTTGGGTACGTGCCTGGTGGAGGTGCCTACGTGACCAGCCCTGTTAAAAACCCTGGTTACTGAGACTCAAACGAGCTTCCCTGGGAGACACCATTGCACGTGTTGTCACAACTCATTGCTGGGGGACTCAAGCGTGTCCTGTGCGACCCCACCAGGAGAGGTTCTAGGAAGCTTGTGCCTGGTTTCCACTGGGCTCCACCCACACACCTTTTCCTTTGCTGATCTGTATCCTTCAGCCGTAAAAACATCTTAGCCGTGGGTACAACTGTGCTGAGTTCTCCAAGCGAATCATCTACGCTGGGGGTGGTCTTGGGAACCCCAACCCCAATGGGTTAGGTGAAATACTCTATTAAAATTGTAGGCAGAAAACCTGTGACCCGGGACTGATTTTCTTTGCTGAGCCATCACATTTTCTAAAGCCCAAGAAAGAAATTTCTTTTTCAGGCCCCACACCATTCCTCATGGAAAAGCTTTTAAACAGTTTTAATTGATTGTTTCTGTCTGAGGTGTATTTTTTTCAATCCATACGAAGTTGGAGATGGCCAACATTTTTTGGCCTAATGTGAAAGCCTCTGGTTAAAACTGCGTCTGCCTTGTGGGCCCAAAGCAAGAAACACTGGGAATTTTAAACAAATGGACATGAACGTGTTAAGAAGCCAAGAGAGCCCTCTCCCGCCAGACTGCATGGCCTCAGGCCTGCAAGGGAAGTACTGGGCTTAGGTACAAGGAGGGGGGTGGAGGAGGCGCGGAGAATGTGGTGGTCTCTTTCAGCGTCAAGACTGTCAACACCATCTCTACACTGAGAACTCCCACATTTATATCTTCTTCCTGGACTCGTCCCCTAACTCCAAAATTCTATATCCAACTGCCTAGGAGACATAGCCACTTGGGTGTCTACAGGCATTTCAAACTTAATCTAAAATGACGCCCCGTGGTCTCTCGTCCTGGTCTGGATGCTTCCTGTTCGGCCAAGCGCAGATCAGCCACTCTCCCCCGGGAAGCCTGCCCTGAACGTTCCTCTCTCTGTGTCCGGTACTCGGTTTCTGTTCCATCCTTGGCTACCCAGTGCGAATCCCAGAACTTCTGCAAGTATCCTCTGGGACAAGCCGCTGTCCCTGGCGGGCCTCGTTTTTCTCATCTGTGAGGTGCGGAAGATGGATGAACAGCTGGGTAATGGGTGGAGGGCTTTGTCTCCTTTGGGACGACATCCAGGGCTAGGGTGGGGAAGCCCCGTGGCGCCGGGACCAGACCCCCTCCTGCCGCTGACGCGCGCCGGTCCAGATCGTGCCGCCGCACGACGGGCCCTTCTCTCGCCAGAGGGCGCTGTTTGGCTGGCCCCGGACCCGCCTCCCCGCCCCACCCAGGTCTGTGGGACTCTCCCCTTTCGGATGAGAAGTCATTCTTTAAGGATCAATTTTCAAACAGACCCCGGAAAGGCCGCTTTCAGAAGTTCAGTGTAGCTTTAACTCTGGATTTCAGAACTCCGTCGGGAATCCGGGAGGTTCCAGCTGCCCGGCTGACCGTCCCCGGTCTCTCCGCGGAGCCGTCACCCAGGGAGGAGGCGTGGACCCGGCCCCCCACTGCTGTCCTTCCGTCAGTTTTGATAAGCATGGAAGGAACGCACCTGTCCTCCACCCTGCCCCATGGGCTGGCCTTGAACCCCAGCAGAGCCGGAGCAGAGAGAGCACTTTCCGTGGAGGATTTAGTGAGCTTTGGGGACAAATTCGGCTGCTCTCGGGACTGGGGCCCTCAGCGTGGCGCGAGGGTGCCTTGTCACTCACTCTTGACTTGTTGCCTGGAGGATGGCTCACCCTGGGGGAAGGATGGGGCCAGGACCCTCCCGGGTCTGGGGCAGGGTGCTGCTCCCCGGCCCTTCCTCGGAATGCCCCACACTGGGGCACAGTCTCCTTTGAGAAGTCGGAGCCTGAGGCTGCGCTGCACGTTCTGCCAACCCAGGACCCTGAGGGCGGGTTGCGCTTGGGCCTGGCTCCGTGCTGGCACTGGACAGAACAGTCCCCAGAGCCAGGCCACCTGGAGGCCAGCAGCGGGCACAGCCCTTCCTCGGAGAGACGCTGCTTTCATGGACTCCTTGGTCAGACGCAAACCTGCCCAGCCCTTGAGGGGTCTGGCCTCAAGGCTCAGGCCGAGGAGGGGCCCTGCCCCCCAAGGAACTCAGCATTTCCCCAAAGACGGCAGCAGTTTACACCCTGGGGAGATGCCTCAGCGGAGAGGGAGATGGGGGCCGTGCTGGAGGTGCCCCTGGGAGGGGGTGGGGGGATTGACGGCCAAGGACAAGCTGGGTGGAGAGGGGTGGAAGGAGGAAGTTACTAGACAGCAGGGAAACAGGATTCAGTGCTGTTGGATGGGGGGATCTCAGGAGACTGGTGTCCCAGAGAGGGATGAGCACCTATGGCAGGAGTTGGTGGGGAGGGGCATTCGTTTGCAGAGAAGTGAAGGGCCCTGCCAAGTTATGAAGCCAGAGCTTAGACTTGATGTGATAAAAATAGGGAGCCAAGGTAGCTTCTTGAGCAAGGGAGGGGTGCTTGGGTTGGGGGTGGGCTGAGAAAAGGGAGAGAAATGAACCTGGGTTATTGATACAAGTCTTTGCACAGACCCATGACAGATCTTTAACCCGCTGAACCCCCTGTTCCAGTCCATTCACTAAATTAACCTTACAAATGACCATCAAAAATCACATTTTCAAATGACATGAGAAAATGCCCACAGTGTAAGGCTGAGTGAGAAACTAAGACGCCGTGGAGCACGTGCGTCTCCATCTTGTGAGGGAAGAGTGTGTGTGTGTGTGTGTGTGTGTGTGTGTGTGTGTCTGTGTGTCTGTGTCTGTATTTGTTGGGACAACTGCTCCGATTGCTTTGTGATGGAGCTTTATTATTTATGGTGGCATTTTTCTTTTTCTCCTTCTTTACAGACTATCTTCCTTCACCTCCTGGGAAGATTTCTGCCTTATCCCCCACACCCTGGGGTAAGAGGGACTAGTTTATGGTTATGAATGATTTAGCCCCTGGATTGCATGGCCTTTCAAGTCCATTAGGAAAGGACAAGGTCGGGGAGCATGTGGCAGGGAGAAGCGGGGGTGGGAGGGGCCCTCCAAACAAGGGGGAGATTCTCTGGGCCTGGGCTGGTAGGGGGGTGTCACGGCCCAGAGGCCCCAGGGAAGGCCCCAGACATCAGTGGTCACAGGGAGCCTCTCAGGGATGCTCCGTGGTGTGTTTCCAACCTCTCCAAGATCCCCGTGTCCAAGATGCTGCAGAGGAACTGTGTCCCTCTAGGGTTACTTATGTGGACAAACATAAGTGACGGGTGACCCAGGGCCCCTCCACAGCCCTCCCCACTCACACATATCTCAGCACTGAGTGAGATCCAGAACCAGGGTACCATCCAGGGGTTGGGGGGAGCCCAGAATCCACACTAAGCTGATTTACAGCCCAAAGTGACATGCTGTTTCCTGCAGACCCAGGTTCGTGGCCCAAAAAGTGTCCCCATCAAACACGCTGAAAAAAGAAAAAAAAAAAGTCTGGAGGGAATATACCAACTCTTACCAGCGGCTCTCTCTGCAGGTGGGGTTATGGTGGGTTTTCTTTTCTTCATAACAGTGAGCTATGTTTTTCTAATTTTCTGCAATGAGCAGATGTAATTTTAAAATTAGAAGAAAAAATAACCCAAACAGGAAAACTAGCCCTGGGGAGGCCAGGCTTAAGGGAACAAGGGCAGAGTGGTCTCCTGGAGGGCCGGGCCCTGAGGCACCTGTGTGGTGTTTGTGCACCCCTCATCCCTTCCTGAGCAGCTGGCCCTCTCCCTGCTGTCACTCACTCCTGATGGCCAGATGGTGCCACCACTGTGTTTCCTATTAGAGGTGCTGTCATTATTGGCCAGCCGAGGGGGACTGGAGACCGTGCAGTGCCCACTGGTCCACCCCACACCCATTTGTCAAAGTGTGTTTAGATCCCAGGGCTTCTTCCAAGACAGGAAGAACATCTTATACTTTTTCGATTCCTCTCCCCCACCTCTTCCCTACCCTGCTTCTCCTTTTGGGTCTCCTGTTCCTATAATGGCACCTACATCCTCCCAGTATCCGAATTACAGGATGTGTCTCAATCTTTTTTCTTTTCAACCCCAATAATCAATAAGCCATCAAGTCCTAAGAATTTGACCTCAAAATCTCTCTCACCCTCCCAAATATTTTCCTGCCTCTCCATTCCCTGCATTTTCCTATTTTTCCCCTCCTCATGTCCATTGCAGTGGCCTCCTCACTGGTCTCCCTGTCTCCCTTCTGTCACCTCCCACAATGCCACACTATGGAAGAGAAAAATACTGAGACTGTGCTTCTCTATTCAAAATGACTTTGATAGCACTTTCCTTCTCTCCCACCAAAGCTTATAGAATAAAATCGAAGTCCCTTTTCCTGTGGCTCAGTCCCTCTGTGACCAGTCCTGGGATGATAGAGTACATGGCACACGTTACTGCTCCTAGCCCTTGCTCCCATGGCAGACATTACTAATTGATCACAGCACTCTGCCTCTGCTAATCCAGGATGTGGCTTCAGAGTTCTCTTCAGGACAATGTATCAGGCACCCCAAAATAACTGACCGGAGTCGGCCATCTCAAATCCACTCCTCACCCGAATGCCTATGCTTATCTTTCTCCTGCCCGTCCCATTCTCCTACTGTCCAACCACATGGGATGTGTGGCACATTCACACTGGGATAATCAAGGAGGGCTTAATAATGGGACTACTACAGCTGCGGGCAGGTGAGGGGTGACCCAAGGGGTGGCGCATACTCCAGGACTCACAGCAGGAGAGCTGTTACCACCCCTTCACCTAAAGAGGCAAGAAACCCTCAAGGAGAGAGTTGTGTTGGATGGTGATCTCCAGTTGAGGGACGTAGCTAATCTGAGGCAACCCCGAATGGCGGGAGCTGGGGAATAAGCACCCTAGCCTCCTTCTTCTGCTTCCCTCACATCACGTGCCTGGGTTCCCATTGCCCGAAACCAAATAAAGCAGGAGGGTGAGAGAGCCCACTGCAGTACACCCCACAGGGCAGAGCAGGGCTGAGGGTGGATCTGGGGGACCACGGGAAGTTTCCAGCCAACAGGAAGGTGCCCTGCTGTGCCCCACGAGAAAGAAGAAACTGGCAGGGATGGGCTCTCCATGAGCTGCTCATTCTCACGCCGCATGCTGTTGCTCACGCGATCCTTTCCGCCTATGTGACTCCCACCAGCTTCACCTGCCAACACCCCCAGGGCCAGAGTTCCCCCTTTCCTCCTCTGGGTTCCGTCACGAGGCAGATGTCTGGGGAGGTGAGCCCTGCGCGGTAGGAAAGGCGAAGCCATCCCTCCCGTTTGCTGGACCTGGAAGCCCAGAGGGCGTCTCTGACCCAACGTCCACCCTACACAGAGCTGTGCCTCCATCTTCAGACAAAGTCTCTGATTTTATTCTTCCTCCCTATGTGGCCTCCCAACCATTTCTGCCCCAGAAGGGCAAAAGAGAAAAAAAGGCCTGTGCCCTGTTGGCAGAGTGAGGGAGTCTGAAGTGTGAAATTTCTTGGATCTTTCGTGCTTTGTCTAAAAAACAGGCAAAATTTGCACCTACTCCATAGTATATCTGTCCTTGTTTTGATATCAAAAGAATGGTTTAATCCCCCATCCTTGTCTAGAACACAACCCTGGTGCTCAGGAAACAGGCCTGTCTCTCTCCGGCATCTTCTTGTACATGGCTGGTGGGCACACCTCTGCACAATCCCACCCAGCATTCCCCCACTGCCACCCAGACCAGTGCAGGAGAGGGGCTGGAGAAGTGCCCCTTCCCTGCCCCGGCAAGCAGACTTGCCGCAGGCCCAGAATTGTTTTTCTTCTGTTGTCTTCTCAGGACCTGGCCCTACCTGGTCAGTGATGAATCACAGAAACTCCTGCAGCCACATCTGGGGAGTGTAAGTGGGCCGGTTCCCGGGGAGGAAGATCTGCCACCGCTTGACCTGTCCCTGGGCCTTTGTCCAGTGTGCTCGCTTGGGCCTCTGAAAGCTTGCCTGATCAGTCTCTTCCTTTGCTCTGCCTCCCAGCCTCTGTCCCCCATGGCCTGCCTGTGGACAGCCGGCCACGCTCCCAGCTCAAGTCAGCTCTGCCTAGCAAACATCTTCTGAGAATCTGGTATGTGCCAGGGACTGTCCTGGGCACTGGAGGTATCAAGGTGACCAGGACACAGTCCCTGTTCTCTGGGACCCCACATCTAGCTAGAGAGACTGGCATACGACAAGTAAATGACACTAGCATATGTCAAGAGCCACCCTACAAGTAGGCACACAGACAGAACAGAGGGGATGGATGTTAATGTGTGCGTGTATCTGGGAAGGCTTCCTGTAGGAGGTGGGGGTAGAGCAGAGTTTTCAAGTGAAGGTAGTGGTCTTGTTCTCTAACTGCTTAAGTCTTCATTCAGGACAATAACTTCTTTTCTCTGGATAGGCTGGACTGGGCTGGGTGATGCCCTGTTTGATTGAGGTCTGGATTCCATTTTGATCGAGGATCAAGCTCAGCTACATGGAGAAGAGAGAAGGTCCCGGCAATGTTCATAGGTGTGGTTCCCACCTGCATTCCACGTGGGATATCCAAGGAGGGTCCCAGAGGCCAAGGCCACCTTTCTCTTGCACTGCTGGGGGGAAATGGCCCCGAGAGTGGCCCTGCCCTCCTTCCTCATTATCAGGGTGGAAATTCTGACCAGCCTCCCGACATCACGGCCCTGATAATCATAATAAATTGTAGCATCTCAGAGCCCAAAGCCCAGAGGCACATTAACAAGAACCCCAGCCAGCAGCAATATGCTGCCGCAAAATAGAAGCATGGCCTGAAACCCCTCTGCACCAGCCCCGTTATTTCCCGTCCTTACCTAAGCCAACCTCATTAGTCTCCCCAAATGTTCCCCTAACGACGCTCCAGCAGAGCGGGGAGCACATGTCCTTTGGTCTGGGCAGCCGGGGCTCCTAATAAAAAGTAATCATAATAATTAAGAACAACCTATTAGGCTCCTTTGCCCCGGCCCCGCATCGCTCCCGCCCGTCCAAACTGGCTCAGGACCAGGAGCACTGGGCCCTGCAGTGAGGCCCCAGATCTATTCTGAGCATGCTGCCCTGGCAAATGGCTCCAATCCTCCTGCTCCCCGCCCACTAACGAACATCTGCTGGTGGTTCCTGGGAGTTCAAGGGCTTAGGGAGGCGGCCTGGAGGTGGTAGAACCAGAAACCAAACACCACCACCACCACCGCTGCTCCGGAAAGTCATGCACAGGCCCACATCTGCGCCGTTGGGTCCGTGTTCTTCCTCTGGGAATACACTTCCTTGCCACCCACCTATTCTGCCCGCCAAGCCCTCTCGGCCTGTGACACTCGGCTCCGTGCACCCTCATCTGGGCACCTTTCTTCACAGCCCCCAGTGGCAGGGACAGGTCCCTCCCTTGGGTTCCCTGTCACGGCCTCTCAGATGGAGCTCTCAGTGTCTGTTTCTTGTTTGTCTTTCTGAGGTCAAGGGCTCAATGCCAGGCAGCAAGTCAGCCTTACTACGAGTTTGTTGAATGAATCTATGTGAGATAGAAGATGCTTCAAGAAGGACTTGCAGAAATAAACAGAGCGTTAACAGGTTATCTTCCCTTTGGCTAAACGTTCATAGGATCTAAATTCAGCTCCTCGATTTAGCAGGCTCCAGGGTGGTCACTGACGCTCCCCTTCCTGAGGACATTAGTCACATTTGATCTTTACCCACAACAGAGACACAGCCAAAGGCTCAGCGCAGCCATGAGATGGCCACAGCCCATGGGTCGCTGCTGCTGCGGGAGGCTGATGCTATTCCAGCCCCCCAGGCCTGGGGCGGGCAGTGCGGGGCAGAGCAGCTGGGCTTTCTGTAGAATTTCTGTGTCTGCATGGTCTTTGAAGATGATCTGCAGGCCTGTCTGAAGACAGGAGGTGGTGGGATGGAGGATGAGGGCTCCCCTTCACATGGGACATCTCAGTTCAAGAGGGAAAGGATCTGAATCTTCTCTTTTCCTCCCCAAAGGGAGGGAGGTGGGGAAGAGTCAGGTGAGGGCTTGCTCTATGGGTGCAGACAGCCAGGAACAAAGGTGACGGTGTCTTCAAAAGCCCGGCTGGGTGGCTGGTCCTACTGGGGGCCAGGGGCCAGGCGAGTCCTGGGTAAATGGAGGGCCCTCCTCCGTGGAATGCCGGGAACGACAAGAACCCTCACCGTCTCCCTCCTCCACGGGATCAGGCATCCGGGGGCAGATGCCAAGGATGCTTGTTCTTGCTGTCTCAGCTCCCTCCAAGGATCAGGGGAAGCGTACACAGGTGTGCGTGCGCACATACACACACGGCACAAACTCGGGAACTGAAGACAGTTTTAAGCACTCGATATTATTCTGGGGCAAAGTTCACTTGTTCATTGGCTCAGCAGGCATTTTCTGAGCATTTGCTCCATGCCAGGCCCCAGGCCAGGGGCTGATGCAACAGCCAGCACACTGCTCACTGCCTGGGCCTTTGTGAGTCTTCCAGGGGTAAAGAGAGATAGACCTTAAACAAACACACAGATCGAAGTGTCATTGCAAACCAGGACAAGTGCAACGAAGGGAAAGTGTTGGTGTTACAGGAAAGTTTGGGAGGGGCCTGGCCGTGTCTGGGTCAGGGAAGGCGTCAGTGACAAAGTGACTTTTGAAGTAAGGGCTGAAGGATGTGTAGGCTCACCTGGGAACTGTCTGGGCCCAGGCCCTGGGGCCGGCTAGAGGCTGATGAAATGGAGAAGGCCAGTGTGATGGGAAGCGTGGTGGGAGTGGAACCCAGAGAGGCAGCAGGGCCCACGGGCGACAACAGAATATTGGTTGTTATCATGGGTACGGGGGGAACATGATCTGATTTGCTGGCTTTGGGGTAAGAACCATAGGATGGGCCAGAGCAGAAGCAGAGGACAAGTTAGGACTCTCTTTACCTCAGTCCTGGTGAGAGGAGAGGGTGGTAAGTAGAGAAATTTGGCAGCAGTGGCATTGCCAGCAGTGGGTGGGGGTGTTGGTTAGGGCGGCTCAAGGAAAGGTGGAGTCAGGGATGCTCCCTGACCATCTGACTTCCATGCAGCGGTGGAGGGGAAAGCCTGGGCAGGCCCAGGTGTGAGGAAGAGGTAGATTGAGTGTTCTTTAGGCAGAGGGGCAGGGGCTGTGGTGTTGTCCAGAGTCTCCGGAAGTGAAGCTGGGAGTTGGAGGGGAGGCGGAGGCGGGTGATGGAGAGAGAGTCAGATCCAGGGCCCTGCCGGCTGGCTGGGCTCCAGGCCACCACAGGCTCCATGGCCCTCACTCCACCTCTCTCTCGAGCACCATCCCTGCCTCCTGCTGACTCCCAGGAGGGAGAGGAGCATATCCCAAAGCAGTTCTAAAAACAAGCAATCCTGTTTTTAAAACACTTGTTTGAAAGACGATCTTTTTTTAGCTAAAATATGAGTGGTATTCAAAATAAGTAACAAACTAGGGACATAAACATGAAAGGGGAATAATCACCAGCTGACAATCGTTCATGCGAAGCCGCCGATAACCCCCATGAATTTAATGTCACCAGAGCTCTCCTCCTGCGAGCAGATGGCTCCAGGCTGAGGCTTGTCCTAGCCCCTGCTGCCCAGAGCGGCTGGGTTACCTCCTACAGAGTTCTCAAAGTGTGGTCCAGGAATCAGCAGCACCTGGGAACTTGCTAGAAATGGCCAATCTGCTCCTCCACCCCCCAAAATCATAAACTGTGGGGCTGGGGCCCAGCAAGCTGTGGTGGGTTTTTTTGAGGTGAAATTCACATAACCTAAAATTAACAGTTTTGAAGTGCACAATTCAGTGACATGTACAGAACTCACCATGTTTTACGATCACCAACTCTCTCTAGTTCCAAAACAGTTTCATCATCCTGAAAGGAAACCTGTACTGCTTAATAAGCAGTACTCCCCATTCCCTCTCCCCTAGCCCCGAAAGCCTCCAATCAACCTACTTTCTGTCTGTGTGGATTTGCCCATTCTGGATATTTTATATAAATAGACTCATACGGTGGCCTTTCGTGTCCGGCTCCTTTCACCTAGCATCATGTCTTTGGGATTCGTCGCTGAAGCATGCGTCAGTGCTGGATTCCTTTGTGTGGCTGGGTACTATTCCATTGTATGGATAGACCACGCCAATCTGGGTTTTAACAGGGGATTCTGATGCTCAAGTTGGAGAACCACCACGCAGCAGTACTGGGACTGAGCTCCCTGAAGGGGGCATCTTCTCTCCCAGCGTGCTGTCCCACCCCACCTCCATCCACACCTGCAGGCACCTGCAGAGCCCACACTGGGGGCACAGAGGGTCCTGATCTGCATGCCTAGCATGGCATCGCCACAGGGCTGTGATCAAAAACAGTTCAGATGGGTTATGATTTGCGCATCAATGTAGTAAAAATGCACCATGTTGAAAATGTTCTCCTCGGTCAGACCACTCGTCAGTTCGGAGTGGGCTCTGTCTTTTCCCCCAAAGCCAATCAGGCAGGGGAGGGCCCAGGGCAAGGCAGCAGGGGCAGAGGGACCACTGGGCCTCACTGCCCCTGCTCTGGGTGACCCTGGCGAGTGCTGTCCCCTCTCTAAGCCTCAGTTTCCCTGCCTGTGAAGGGCTGCGCTGGGGAGTAAACAAAGAGCACCAGGAACCAGGCTCAGTAAGGAGAAACCAGGATGTGATGGACCCTCTGAAACTGCCATGTTTGTAGCTTGAGCAAAGTTGAATATACACGGGACAAGCCCGTGTGGTTTAAGGAGCTGGCGTTTATTCTGATTCAGTAGAGGCCACTGGAGGGCTTCAGACCAGTGAGTGACAAGAGCCAACGTACTTCGTTAAGAGATCCCTTTGGCTTCTGTGGGTGGAATAGGTCAGGGCACCATTCCCTTTGCCTCAGGGTCACCGGCAGCCCTCACCCCACAGGGTCATTGGATCTTCCAAGAGATGTCTGAGGGGCGACCCAGCTGAGACCCTCATGGGACCCTGTCCTCACTGAACTGGCACCAACTCTGTGAGGTGGGGCTGCTTTTATCCCCATTTTACAGGTAAGAAGACTGAGGTCTCAAGAGACAAGTTCAAACCCATCTGCCTGCTACCCCATGCGCTTCCCTGCCAGCACACTGCCCTGGGCTGTGATGTTGGAAGATGGCCCCCTGTAGCACTGGTCTAGGCCTCTCCGTCTCCAGACTCTGCCTGGAAGGTGGAGCAGCCTGACACTCTCAGCCTCTGGGTCACTATGGACCTGGGCAGGTACATGGTCACACATCAGAGGAAGATCTGGGAGCCAGGGGGCCCCTCAGGCACTTCAGTAGCAGTTTGTTAAACACTTCTGTGTGGGAACCCCATCTTTGACACACTCTAGCTGTATGACATTGGCCAAGACACTTAACCTCTCTGTGCCTCTACTTCCTTACCTGCAAAGACAGAATAATAATAGCGCCTGTCCCTCGAGGCCGTGGCGAGAATTAGACATAACTACCTTGTTTTCTGCTCCAAAAGGCTGACCATGAAGGGTCGCCCCCTCCTGCCTCCCTCCCGCCCACTTCCTGGCCACTTCCAGGCTGCCCAGGCTGACGCTTGTCACTGCACTCACCCAGCTTGGGTTCCCCACACCCGAGGAGATAGAGGGCTGGACTGGAGGACACCCACCCATCACTCCCAGCAGCCGGGTGAAGGGCAGGCATTGGCTTCAAGGGAAAATTGTCCTGTTCACTGTCCTCGGAACCTCGAGGAAGCCGGTGACACAACGGAGTGTGGACATTAATGCAATCGAAGGGTAATTCAATCACTTTATAGAAGTTGATCTGTCCTTTTTATTACAATTACTGTCGGCTGGGGTGTTTCGTTCCATCATGGAAAATAAACATCATTTATCATACTTGTAGAGATTAGCCCCCGACAGCTACAGCTCTTGCTTTGCATAAATGTGTATTAATGTCGGCCCTGCCCGCAGTGTGGGGAGAAGTCTATATTTCACAAGACTGATTAGGCCCTGTCACCGCTGCTTTAAGTAATGTCTTATCATGACTGATACACCCCGACTGCAAAACAGCAGCCGGGGGAGGGCGGGGGCTGCTCCAGGCAATTTATGTTGGCACCGGAATGAAAGCAAGCCAAGGAAGGTGGGCATCTGCTTCCTCCCAGCCTGAGCCCAACCTTGACGCTGGGGGCCGCCCTTGTCTCAAGGCCTCTGCCCAAGAAGCGAAGGCTGCCAGGGGGTGTCAGCCTGGGGAGCTCAGGAGGTCCCCAGTCCAGCCCTTGAGTTTCTCCTCTGAGACCCCACCAAGGTTCTTTCTCTCTTTTCCTCTGCTTTCGGGGGACTCCTCCACCAGGCCCTTCTCTGTCAGGAGCCGCTTTGCACTGCTTCCCTGAGGCCTGCCCTCTTTTCCCCCATGCCCAATCTGGGGTCCTGGCTGCCCCTGACCACCACTGCTGACAGTCACATCAGTCTCCAGCCCAGGCCTCTCTCCTGGGCTCAGCCTGGCATCCATGACTCCCCACTCAGATGCCCACCACAGCACTAACCTCCTACCTTGTTCGTCCTCCCATCTGCCCTCCACGGTGTGGCTGGCGTGGCCCCACTCGACGGAAACGTGGTCACAGCACTCTGGGGACTGCACGTTGCCCAGGACAATGCCCAAGCTCCTCACAAGCGGGCTTTCAGGCTCTCCAGGGGCCAGCCCCTGCCTCCTCCCCTCTGCCCCCTGACAGACTCTCCCACCCCAGCCCTGCAAGCTCATCCCCACCCTGGGATCTCACACACTCGGGCTTCTGGACTCGACTTGATACCTTCTCCCTGCATCCATTCGTTGAGCCCAGCTTCTCTTCATGGTGGTGGCCTGTCCTCAGGGCCCCTGCGCCAGCTCCCAGCCAGGAGAGGCAGCCCCTGTGTGCACCCTGACCCTGGCACTTCTCAAGTTTTCTTCCCCAGGTGACGTCACGGAGCAGGATTTTGGACAGAAAAGGTGGAGGAGGGCGACTTCGCAGGGCTCGGTCCCTCTGCAAGTCAGACTCTAGGAGCAGAAAACATCAACGTTGCTAGTGGTTCTGTGATTCTATTTGTATTACGTTTGTAAATTCATCTGGGTTCTATAGTTTCATAAGAACTATAGGCATAAGGAGTTTATACTTAGTTTTATATGCCCCTATTTCAGAAAAGTTATAATAAATATAATGTAAGATGCTACATATATTTTTCTTTAAGCGAGTCTGCTCATGACTGAGAGGGTGGGGACTGTGTCCGTCCCGTCCACCCACACCCGTCACAGTACCTGGCACACAGTAGGTGCTGACTAAATGTCTGTGAAGTGAATGAATGAAGTTGTAAGAAAGAGGGTGGCTATGTGGATGGGGGAGGGGACTCTTGGAAGCACAAAGTAGACACCAAGTGGATACCTGTGTTTGCTAAGGAGGGAGTCATTGAGTGAAGGAGCAGACGTGTGAACAGATGAATGCACGAAGGACTGTGCAGGGCGAGCGGGAGCCTGAATCGAGGCAGGTGGGAGCAGGGCTCAGCCGGGCACCGTCTCCACCTAGATCTCAGCGGAAACGCGAGGCTGCAGCCTGCCTGGCTCAGGCCTGGACCTGGACACCGTCTAGGGTCTGCGACTGCCTCGGTGTCCTCAGACCCATCGGGTTCTTTCCATCGCTCCACGCTGTCCTGCCCCCACTCCCATGGCGCCTCCCATCCGCTCTCAGGGAGGGTCTGGTCCTGTTCTCCGCTCATACCACCTGATGGGACAGGCAGGAGGGAGGGGGTTTACTGAGATTCACACACCATACTGTTCATTCACTTAAAGTGTGCAATCCAATGCAACGGGTTTTAGTATATTCACAGATACGTACAACCATCACCATAGTCACTTATAGAACATTTCATCCCCTCAAAAAGAAACCCTGTACCCTTTAGCTATCACCCCCTTCTCTCCAATCCCCCTTCTCTCCAGCCCCTAGTGGCCACTAATCTACTTTCTATCTCTATAGATTTCCCTAATATGCATTTGCAGATGAATGGGATCCACCTCCTTCTCCTTCCCCTCTCCCCCTCTTCCACCCCTTCTCTCTCCTCCCCTTTCTCCTCCTCCTCCACATCCTCTTTCTTCTCTTCCCCTTCCCCTCCCTCCTCCTTCCCCTCCTTCTGCCTGTCTGCCTAGAATGTGGACATGAGGCTGGAGGGGTAGCAGCCATTTTATGACCACGAGGCAACCTCAGGTTGAAAGGGATGGCAGAGCAGAAAGGTAGAAGGCACTTGCCTCATTCATAACATAGTAGAGCCTATGGGCCAGATCTGGACTTTCTACCTCCAGATTCCATGTTATGCAAAAACAAAACAAATAAGAAACACCCATGGGGGCCGCCCAGTGGCGCAGCGGTTTAGTCTGCGCTTGGCAGCCCGGGGTTCGCGAGTTCGGATCCCGGGCGCCCGCCGACGCACTGCCTGTCAGCCATGCCGTGGCGGCGTCCCATATAAAGTGGAGGAAGATGGGCACGGATGTTAGCCCAGGGCCAGTCTTCCTCGGCAAAAAGAGGAGGATTGGCAACAGATGTTAGCTCAGGGCTGGTCTTCCCCACAAAAAAAAAAAAAAAAAGAAAAACCCTATTTGGTTGAGTCTCTGCAGTCCAGTCTCTGCTACTTGCAAATGACCATGGTCCTAACCAAAAACATAAACTGAAGCTCTGATTAGGCCACTTCTCTGCTCAGGAGGCTGCACGGGGACGCCCATCTTCTCTCAGATGAAGTCAGAATACATTAGCCTGGAAGTCATGGCCGCCTGTGGTCCATCCCCATTCCCCTCTGCGTCCCCAGTTCCGAGGGTTTTGCTTGTTGCTGGCCCCTCTCCATTCCCGGTTACACTTGGGACCTTCTCCCCACTGGGAGCTCCTCTATCCTTCTAGCTCCTCCTTGGAAATCCCCCCTCCCCACCCTGCCTTCAAGGTCAGCTGAAATAGTGCTTGCCCATGGAATAGTCAGCTTCCCTCGGCCCTCATACACCGCCCCCCCCAGGCAATCCTGGAGTCTTGTCCCAGCACGTGGCACTTGGGTTGGGTACAGCAGTTATCTGTCTGGTCTCATCCCCTTCCCATCGTGGAAGATTCTTTCTTTTCTGCACCTACCCCCTCCTGGGTCCAGGACAATGCTTGTATGTCATAGGTTCTCCACAAATGTCCTATGAATGAATGAACACCAGTGATTCTTTAATAATATACTTTATATGATATGGAAACATATTTCATGCAAAACATAAATGTAATAATGTGTTATTTATTGGCCATCTACTCTCTGACAGACACTGTATTAGACACTTAATTTGAGAGAATAATGTTTTTTTTTCTTTTGTATGCCAAAAGAATAAATGTTCTTTGCTGAATACAGAAAAATGCACTCCATCATCTATAGTTCTACCCAAGTTCCTGCACTGGTAACATTTGGGTGAAGATCTTTAAAGATATATGTTGTATATTATATTGAAAGAGAGGGAGGGAGAGAGAAAGAGAAAAGGGAGCACTATATATAATGGACTTTTTGTTAATCTTCAAGTTGGTGGCTATTCTTTCACTGGGCATTTTAAATTTATTCCCCCACTTACGCACATCCACATTTTATACAGTAGGAAACTGAGGCTCAGGGAACTGAATTCATGTCCCCGAGGCTACACAGCTGGGATGGTAGCAAAGTGGAGTTTTACACAGATCTGTGGAAGGCCAGGACCTGGGTTCTTTTCACTTCACTCGGGTACACAACCTTACAGACATTTGGCTCTGAGCATTCGTACATAAGCTAAGCCACACAGAACGCAGATCGCCTACTTTCTACGTGAATGTATCTGTCCACACATTGTACACACATCTGTATTCACACGCCTGTGTATCTTTCACGCAGGGTCTTACCCTGGATCCTATGGACCTCTCAAGAGGATGTAGATAGGCTTTGGTGCCTAGCAACCCCCCTGAAAAATTGTTTGCAAAGTTTTCTGTGTATGTCTGAAAGTCATGTTTTATAAGGGAGGATTTATAACTTTTGTGAGATTCTCAAAAGGCCTATGATCCCACATGGGCCAGGAGGCCCTGACATATTGAATGCGTGTGTCCACACCAGGCTGTGTCCTGCACGAACAAGTGCACTCACGCATCACCCAAGTGCGCAGCTGTGTGCTCTGGCTGACCCAGGCCTCCGAGCCCAGCCCCAAGCCCCCCTGTCCTCGGCTGTGTTCTTCTCTAGGAGTTCCAGACGGGACTGACCTGGCTGAGGGTGCGCATGTCCAGCCCAGAAGGACAAGTCCCAGGGTGGTTGGTCTGGGAGCACCAGTGGCCTGGGGGCTGCTAGGAGGGCCAGTGGGGCGTGGATGTGGGGGCGTGGGAAGAAGGCAGGGCTTGTCTCAGGTGACGTGCAGCTCTGAAAGGAGGGCCCTCTGGAGACGGAGCCTCTGACTGAGGACAGATGCTCCCTGAGAAGAGGGAGGTTTGACTTCCAGCTCTCCCTGGGCCTCAGAGGGGTCAGGACATCCAGACCAGGAATCCGGGGCCTCAGCACTGACTCTGGTTTCAGCAGTAACTAACCTGATCTTGGGCAAGTCGCTTCAGCTCCCTGGGCCTCAGTTTCCTCATATACAAAGTTAAGAGCTTTGATTCGAATCAGAATATGACTGACATATCATGCTCATAGCTAAAGAGCCGGGGATTGTGGCCCCTGGTCCTAAATCTCCAGTGATTGGCTTGTTCATTGTTTTCTTAATCCTGGGGCTCTGAAAACTGCTGCCCATCCTTTCCCCAGAGGGGTTGAAAAAAGAGGCTGTGGGAAGACAGGAGCAGGGAAGCCGAGGGAGATGGGGGAAGCAGAAGAGGCCCTGAGCTCCTGGGGGACGGAGCATGCCACTTCCCTCCCCGCGGTAACCCCAGCTTGGTGCAGAGTAGGTGCCTGTGTCCGGTTGCTAGGGCTGCCCTAACAAAGGACCATAAACTGGGGACTTAGATCAACAGAAATTTATTGTCTCACAGTTCTGGAGGCTGGAAGTCTGAAATCAAGATGTCGGCAGCTGTGCTCCCTCTGAAAGCCGTAGGGAATCCTTTCTTGCCTCTTCCGGCCTCTGGTGTTGCTGGCACTCGTTGGCTTCCTCGGCTCCCAGCTGCATCACTCCATCTCTGCCTCTGTCTTCACAAGGCCTCCTCCCTGTGTGTCTGTCTCTCCACTGCCATCATCCCATTAGGACACCAGTCACACTGGATTTGGGCCCCACCCTATTCCAACATGACCTCAGCTTAACCAGTTACCTCTGCAGTGACCCTATTTCCAAACAAGGTCACGTTCGGAGGTACTGGCGGTTAGGACTTCAATGTACTTTTTTTGAGGGGACATTATTTAACCCAAACAGTGTCCAATAAATATTTGGTGAACGAGTGGGAGAGACAAATGGGCAGAGGCTGTTGGTAATCTTTGCTATGAGGAGATTGCCAAGAGGACAAAAGTGAGCTTACTGGGACATGATTTTCAAATAATTGCTGCTCCTTGGGAAGAAAGCACAGTTTACTGTGTTGGAATTATCGCATCATGGATGGAGAGGAAAGCGCGTGTGAATCAAGGGAGGCAAAGCTACACAGGTGTCAACAGGAGCGAATGAGATGGTGTGGGCAGGTGAGCAGGACGCCGGCGAGGAGACGCCCCAGACCACGGCGCTCAGTCTTTTTGTTGTTTTTATATCTTGGTGAAAAAAATCGTTGTTTTCTTTTTCACTTCTGCAGAACAAATATAAGTGAATTGTGTTTTACAGTTTTATGTGGCTGATTTCATTGATGGTTCAATCACATTTCTGACATAACATTTGACCTTGTAACTCTACTGCTTTAAACCTAACCTTAATAACAAAAAAGACCTGTTGTTGTAGCCAGCTAGGGTGTTTGTAGTTGTCTGGGCTCCTTGACTTTATTCTGGGGTTCCAGAATTCTGAAGAGCTGGGGTATAAGACCCTTACATGCAATGAAGGCCGGCGTCAGTTGGTCCAGCTCTGCAGAGCAATGGCAACTGAGTTCAGGAGCTGCCACTTCCAGGACAAATCATTTGGATCATTGACAACTTATATTTTAGAGATGCCCACACGGTCATTCTGATTTAGAATTGACCTGTTTCAGCTGTTCTCTGGCTCCTTGCTGAAATAGTCAGAGTTTAGTGTGGGGAACAGAAACCACGCTAGGTATTTTACCAGAAAGGGATTTAATACAGAGAATTAAAGATTTACGAAGTCATTTGAAGGGGTAGAAGGGTAGGTTCCAGGCTGGGTCTCCAAGAATGACTACGAGAACACCAAAGAAGAGGAAGGTAATTCCGGGAACACACACAGCTGGGACCCAGGGACCAGGAGGCTGGGATTAGGGAGAGTCACTGTCCCCACTGCCTAAACACTGATCACAGAGCCAGCTGCCTAGTGACCCATGGAGCTGGTGGCTGGAGATTGGAAGGCTGGATCTAGCCACTGCTGCAACCACTTCTCAACATGATGAAGCAAGAAGCTGGACACTGGTCTTTCTTGTTCATCAGAAGAGAACAGCCCAAAGCTTTAGGAAGATGGTCTTCACCTCCCTTCTGTCTTCTAACCTCATGTAAGTGCTTCTCATTGGCAGAACTTATTTTATTATTTTTTTTTCATTTTTATTGATGTCTTAGTAGTTTATAACATTGTGTTTTAGCTGTACATTATTATTTGCCCATCACCCCTTGTGCCCACCCCCCACTCCCCTTCCCCTTGGTAACCACCAACCAGTTCTCTCTGTCCTTGTGTTCATTTATATTCCACATATGAGTGAAATCATGTGGTGTCTGTCCTTCTCTCTCTGGCTTATTTCACTTAACATAATACCCTCTAGGTCCATCCATGTTGCTGCAAACGGGACAATTCTGTCTTTTTTTATGGCTGAGTAGTATTCCATTGTATATATATACCATATCTTCTTTATCCAATCGTCAGTCGAGGGACACTTGGGTTGGTTCCACTTCTTGGCTATAGTTAATAATGCTGCAATGAACATAGGGGTGCATAAGCTTCTCGTGATGGTTGATTTCATGTCCGTTGGGTAGATGCCCAAGAGTGGGATTGCTGGATCATAACGTATTTCTATTTTTAATTTTTTGAGGAATCTCCATACTGTTTTCCATAGAGGCTGCACCAGTTTGCATTCCCACCAGCAGTGAATGAGGGTCCCCGTTTCTCCACAACCTCTCCAACATTTGTTGTTTTTTGTCTTGGTGATTATAGTCATTCTAACGGGCATAAGGTGATATCTTAGCATAGTTTTGATTTGCATTTCCCTGATGATTAGTGATGTTGAACATCTTTTCATGTGTCTGTTGGCCATCTGTATATCTTCCTTGGAAAAATGTCTGCTCATATCCTCTGCCCATTTTTTTTTATTGGGTTGTTTGTTTTTTTGTTGCTCAGTTGTGTGAGTTCTTTATATATTATGGAGATTAATCCCTTGTCAGATATACGATTGGCAGAACTTATTTTAAATCCAGGATTCTAACTGCAAGGGAGTCTGGGAAATGTAGTTTAAGCTTTCAAATCTCTGTAGTAGGGGAAGGCACTCTAGAGGAGGAAGAAATAGATGCTGAGGCCCATGGCCCCATCCTACGTATTGAAATTCCTCTATCATGGGTGAGAAATATCCATTCCCTGGACAGAGGGCAGGCAGAGAATGCAAATGCTCCAAGGAGTGACAATATAGGACTAAAGCTTCCTCACTCCCAGGTGTAAACAGGCCCTCCTTTCTTGTAGTGGGGCAGGGCTTTAAAGGCATTAAAGGGAAAGAATAACGTCTCAGGGCAGGGCTGTCCAATGGAACTTTTTGCAATGATGGAAATTTTCATATCAGTACTGTCCAATACAGTGGCCACAGCCCCATGTGGCTATCGAGCACTTGAAATGAGACTAGTGTGACTGAGTTTTTACTTTTCATTAATCTAGATTTAAACATATATAGCCACCTGGGTTGGTGGCTACCATATTGGACAGTGCACTCTTAGAAGTGCCCAGAAAGGTCAAGCCAGAACCCTGATCTCCCCGCTCTGTGAAAGGCTGGATGTGGTGGGGTTTGGATAGGCTCATGGGTAGAAAACAGCTGGAGGTGGGGGGGAGGTGCCTGAAGAAAAGAGGTGCATTCCTGAGGCAGGGTGGCAGAAAGGGCCTCTCCTTCTGGAGTGGCTCGTGTATTGGAACTGAAGGAGGGAGCAGAGATAAGGCTCACCCCAAGAGGGGAAGCAGAAGCCAAAGAAGGTGGCCACCTGGGTTCTCAAAACAAGTAGGTAGGGGCCGCCCGGTGGCGCAGCGGTTTGGTTCACGCTTGGCAGCCCGGGGTTCGCAGGTTCGCTTGTCAGCCATGCTGTGGCGGCGTCCCATGTAAAGTAGAAGAAGATGAGCATGGATGTTAGCCCAGGGCCAGTCTTCCTCAGCAAAAAGAGGAGGATTAGCAACGGATGTTAGCTCAGGGCTGGTCTTCCTCACACACACACACAAAAAAAAAACAACCAGAAAAAAAAAACAATTAGGTAGATCCTCAGTCTGAAGAAGATACAGGGGTCCAGAAGGCTAGAGTGATGAGAAAAGAAATTAGAGAAGATGGAGTGGAGTGACCTAGTGGGAGCAGTGTCTGTTCAGGCAAACTGCAGCTGGGCTTGTATGGAACCAAGGACAAGAGCAGACAAAGGATGCACTGCATACATGGCAGGATAATATTTAACTAGAAAACAAGAGTATTAGTTTCCAATGGCTGCTGTAACAAATTACCACAAACTAGGAGGTTTAACAACACACATTTATTACCTCACAGTACTGTAGGTTAGAAGTCCACCTTGGATCTCAGTGGGCTAACATCAAGGTGTTGGCAGGGCTGTATTCCTTCTGGAGGCTCCAGGGGAGAATCTGTTTCCTGGCCTTTTCCAGGTTCTACCGGCTGCCTGCATTCCTTGGCGCGTGGTCCCTTCCTCCATCTTCAAAGTCCATCACAACGACCTCTGCTCCTGTCACCATGTCTCTTACTCTGACTCCAGCCCTCCTGCCTCCTTCTTACCAGAATCCTAGTGGCTGCACTGAGCCCGCCCAGAAAACCCAGGATCATCTCCCTGTTTCAAAATCCTTAACTTAGTCACATCTGCAAAGGCCCTTCTGCCCAAGTCAGTAAATTCACAGGTTCCTGGGATTGGGACACGGACATCTTTGGGGGCTAGTCTTCAGCCTACCACATTCTCGATTCCCTTTCCATCCCACTCCCATTCTCCATCCCACTGTTAACCCTGGCCTTCCTCTCCCTCTCCCCCCAGACAGTTTGCATTTGTTGCCTCTGAGAAGGATAATAGGACAGTAGAGAAAATGGAGTCATTTCTTACTTTTTAAGTTAAAAAAGTCCAGCCTTGAGGGAATGGAAGAGGCCAGGGAAGGGAAACTGACAAGTGAGAAGGAGGATGCTCTCAGAGAAATGCCCCCAGGTAGGGAGGCAGAAGTCCCAGGGAAGCCAGGAGTCCCCGAGGAAAGGGCCTCCCGTGCTGTTCCCTTTGGCTGAGTGATGGGGCATGTTAGACCCTAGGTTGATTTGGAAGGTCAAGAGCATCGGAAACTCGTGTCTCTGTAGCAGTCAGAGTAGGAAGACTTTGCTGCGGTAGCAAACAAGCCCAAATCTCACTGTCTTAACAAAATAAGGTTGATTTCTCTCTGTCACTCCATATCCATTGTGGGTAGACTGGGAGGTCCCGTCACATCTTCTAACTCCAGGACCCAGGCTGGGAGCCCTCCCTGCGTCTCCTCACTCCAGGATCCAGGTTGATGGAGCAGCCACCATGCGAACAGCCACTGTCACACTAGTATCCACAGCAGAGGAAAAGAGAAGTGTAGGAAATTGCAGTCTGGCTCTTAAAGCTTCTGCCAGGAGGTGCCACTTGTCACCTCTCGCTTCTCATTGACCAAAGCAAGTCATAGGCCACATCTGACTTCACGGAGGCAGAGAAGTACAATCTGCCCTGTGCCTGGAGGGAGAAATGGAAACATTTGGTGGTCAGAGCTAATGACCACCAGGGTTCCTTTTCCCAGGCAGAGCTCCAGGGAGGTGACAAGACCCCAGGGAAGTGGCTCCTCAGAAGGTCAGCATGGGCAGATGGATGTGGCATGAGCCCACAGAACTTTCCTGAGCCCAGGTGACAAGGGAGCAGTGGTATTTCCTGGCATTGGAGAGGGACAGGCAGTAGATGTGGAGAGGGCATTCAAAGAGGTTGGGCACAGGCCAGCCTGGCAACCCAACAACAGCCAGAATTATGATGTCCTTGCTAAGGCCGGGGGGGGGGCATTGGTGATTCCATGCCCCTAGGAAAGAGAGAGGGGCTTCTGAATGGACTGAACTTAAGTTTGCACCAACAGTGGAGTAGAGGCTCTAAACAGAAATTAAGTTTAGACCTAGGAAAGTCGAGTCATATTTTCCTTACACCACACCTGAATAGAGACCAGAAGCTGACTACATGGGACATGCGGGTAACGTGGCTAACTTAGGTCTACACGCCACGTGACATGCTGGTAATTCCTCTGGTGACCATTCACTTCATCACTTCTTTCTGCCATTCAAAAACTATCCTTAGTGACTAAAAGTTTTAATAATGATTTAAATCATTTAAAATTCAAACACCCAATGCTGGACACAATGCAAACATGTTTTCCTTCACTAACCATTGAGACTGAGGGAAGCAGCTCTCGCCTAGCCCCGTTTTTACTGCTTCAGGGAATCTTGACCAGAGCAGGCGGTGGGATAAGGGGTAGATAAGGGGTAGTTGAGCTTCCAGAATGTGCCAGGGACTGCGCTGGGCGCCATGAGAACTTACCCTGTGAGAACCTACGGGCAGCAAGAGGCCCAAGGGCTCAGCAACCTGCCCCTAGTGGCTCAGCTGTGGGCCAAAGGCAAGACTCCCCTGTGCTGGCTGCCTCCTCCTTAGCCTCCACCTCCCCCTTTGGCTCTTCCATCCACTCCAGCTGCCACTTAGAACTTGGCTGGCCAAGGGCCCTCAGTCCCCGGGCTCCCCAGGGCCACGGGTCAGAGCAGAAGCCCCTCTTAGGGCTGTCAGGGAGAGGACCATGGGAGGAGAGTCTGAGGATGAAGTGGCCCCCACGTCCTGTTCGCTCAGCCTTTTCTGCAGATGGTGACTCGTGGTGCCCCCAGGGGAGGCTGAGAAAGAATGTCCACAGTGGGAAACAGAACTTTCCAGTGGAGAAAGCTGGATCCCAGGTTAACCATTTGTTGAGTGGTCCATGGGTCCAGTACATGTGGTTCTCAGGTAACACTGTGCCGGGGGACCTGGGTCCCCCACAAGGTTAAAATGGAAAGGCAGAAGGTGAGCCCTGCTGTGAGCCTAAAAACAGCTACCGAGTGTTCAAGCTCCCTGCTGTCCTGTCAGGGAGGGGAGGCCAGTCTGTGACCCACCACTCCTGTCCACTTCAGGCTTGGTAAAGACAGGGACAGCAGCGTCCCAGCACCGGGGAGTAGGATCCAGTGGCATGGGGGCTCCCCAGTGACCAGAAGCGCCGACGGTGGGTGACCACTTCCTGGGAAACCCTATGGCTTGGGAATCAATCTCAGGTCCTGCACCTGGGAGTCAAGAGAGTCAACCACAGACCACAAACTCGACTTTCTTTTGGGAGGAAAGGTGGCCCTTAAGGCCAGCTGACCTCCTGGGGTGCTGTGGTCTTTCCCAGTCCTCACTACAGTGCTGTCGGGTGAGTTAAGCAGTTATTATGATTTTGTTAAATCCCGGTTATTCAAGGGTAAATCCAGCAGAGTAAGTCGACACACGTGTAGCAGAGACCCCTGTGGAACTGAGTCCAGGGCCCAGGATTGCTGACTCGCTCTGGCCCCGGTGCTTCCATCTAAAGTGTAACAGAATATTTATGGGAACAGCAGCCAGGCTGTAAACGAGGCTCCATCCCCATTAATGGCTCTGCCCCATGCCCAGGGCATTGTTGCAGCTGTCTGGGTGCTCAGGGCTCCTGAGCCCTGTCCCATCCCGTGGGTCCCCCTGTAACTGACGCAGCGGGAGGAGCCCTTGGCAGTGCATGCAAGGCTGGGCTGGGGGCCTGTCTCTAAGGGAGCAGGGAGGAAGCCCATTTGCGGGGAGCAGGCCAGGTGGGGACAGAGTGTCTCTTCCCAGCAGGGAAGGAAAAGAAGGGAGTATTTCTCCTGTCGCCCTGGGAAACTCTAGCTCCAGTGACACAAACTGTTCCCAAACAATTCAGCAATGAAACAACTAGTTTTTCGGGGCACTGATGTTTCCCAAACACCGTGGGACCCCTCACCCATGTTGGAGTCGATGCTCATATGTCCCAAGGTCTCCTCCTCCACTGCCTGGGTGGCATGGGTGTTTGCACACACCAGGGAGTCCTTTTCTTCTTATCTTACGAGTAGTATCTCTGGCCACCTGCAGGGGGCGAAGGTCAGGCAATGGTTGAGTGGTCATCCATGGGAAGGAGCTCCTGGCTGAGGAGGCTTGGGTGCTGCTCTGCCCAGGCCGGGGTATCCCTCCTCTGCCTGCTGTGGGTGCTGCTTTGTGCCTTTCTCCCAAGCAAATGCTCAGGAGTGTATCTCAGTGACTCAGTCAAAGCTGCCCCAAGCTCTGAAGTTCTGTCTTTGGGGCCATCCAAGTGTCAAAGCCTCATTCCTGGAACTCTGGGTTGGGGTGGGCTGTCCCTCCACAACTCCCCCTCCCTAGTCCCTCCCTCTTTTCTCTTCACTCCGTCACTTCCCACAGTCCTCTCTCTTTATGCCTCTTTCTTCTGGGGTCTCCTCCTCGCCCTTCTTCCTCAGGCTCCCACTGGGTGAAGGAGTAATGGAGCCTGCTCCACTGGGGTCCAACGTATGCCTGCAAGTTGGGTGGCCCTGTGTGTCCACAGCTGCTCCCTACCATATCTCTAAGGCTAAGATGTGCTCTCTCTCCAACTAAATACATCATGTGTGTTACTAAAAACATGAATGTTCTCTTGCATAATTATAGTACCATTATCAAAATCAGGACATTAACATGGATAGAATGTTATTATCTAATCTATGGAACTCATTCAGATTTCACTAATAGCCCCAAAAATGTCCATTAAAGCAAGTGAAAATCCAAGGTCCTGTGTCTCATCTCTTCAGTCTACTTTAACCCGGGACAGTTATGCAGGTTGTCTTTGGTTATGTGACCAACATCTCTGAGGAGCACAGGGTGCTTATTTTGTAGAATATTCCTTAACCTGGGCTTGTCTGATGTTTCCCCATGGTTTGACCCAAGCTATGCATTTTGTCAGGAATATCACAGGAGGAAGGTTGGGTCCTCCTCAGTGCATCATATCAGGAGGCACATGATGTCAATTTGTCCCATCAATGATGACATTCATTTGATAACTTGGTCAAGATGTATCCTCCAGATTTGTCCACTATAAAGTTACTATTTTCACCTTTGAAATTAATAAGTGGCTGTGTTTTAAAAAATACAGTATAGGGCCAGCCCGGTGGTGTAGCGGTTAAGTTCATGCATTCCGCTTTGGCGGCTGGGGGTTCACCAGTTCGGATCCTAGGCACAGACCTACTCACTGCTCATCAAGCTATGCTGAGGCAGTGTCCCACATAGAAGAGCTACAACTCTACAACTCTGATACACAACTGTGTACTGGGGCTTTGGGGAGAAAAAAGACAAAAAAAGGGAAGATTGGCAACAGATGTTAGAGCAGGGCCAATCTTCCTCAAAAAAAAAACCAAACAAACAGTATAATGTGTATTTCTTGTAACAAATTCAAATAATAATCAAAGGCACCTTCTCCAATCCTGTGTCTCAATGGTAATGCAACAATTTAGTGAAGAGTTGCATCTAGATGCATTTCATCCATGCGTTTTCCCCAGAGTATTTCCAAATATGTGTACATATTTTTAAATAAGAGTAGTTTCATCTTACACAAATTGTTTTTGCAACTTAGCTACTTCACCTTCCAACATAAAATCATGGTATTATTTACTGTTCATCATTGTTTTAGTTTGTTTTTAATTATGACTAGTGAGAGTGAAATGGCTATTAGTATTTCTTCTGTGAGGGCCCTGTTCACAACCCCTGCACAGTTTATGATTGTCCAGTTTGTCTTTTCTTCACCGTGTTGCAGGTGCTCTCTGCATCGTGCAATAACCAAGCAGTAAAGGACAAATAAAGGGAGGGAGTGTTTGGGGCCTTTGAGGAACTGACGGTGGTGGGCAGGCTAGGGCCAGGGGGGTGGGCAGGGGAAGAGCTGGGGCTGGGGGAGATGGCAGGAGCACAGGTCTGGCTTGCAGGCCAAGAGGTTGGATCTTGCTCTGCAGGAAGTGGAGGGTACTGTGCATGGGACCTGCCCAGGTGGACGTGACATCTAGAAAGATCTGTGTGCATCCTCTGAAGAAGGGCCGGGCACACAGGGGGCACTGGCTGGTGAAATGCCTGCTGGTTTAGGTAGCAAACCAGGAGAGCAGTAGAGGCTTTTCAAAGCCCCTTTCACCTGAGAGAAGTTTGGGAGGGTGGAAAGCAAAGTTCTGGATAATTCCAGAAAACTGGCCATTGGAGGCAAAGCTGGACTCCCGCCCTAATGGGCATCTTTCATTATCATTATCCCCATTAGTGTTTTATTGTATTAGTTATAGCTAATTTACATTTTACTGAAGCATTGAAAACAGATTGCAGATGTTTGGAAACAGATGTTATCCTAATGTTAAGGCAAAACCATGAATATTTATGATGATTATTGCCCGGATCAAATTACCTCGCTTAACAGGGAGACATGTTCTCACAACTTCAGCCGGGAACCTGGCGAGGGAAGACAGAAAAGTACTGATGAACTTTTGGGCATACTTCTACTTTCCTTCACGTGGGGTACATTTTTGCTGCCTTCCCGTGGACCTGGGAACAGAGATTGGTTGTTGTGGAACCAATTTAGGGATTTTCCTGCTGCTCGTATTAATTGGCCAAGTCAGGATTTTCCATCTGGCTTTTTCCACCCTCTCCTTGGAGGAGGGTCTGCCAAGCTTTCTCTCACCTCAGCAGCAGTGGTCACCTCCGGGGCTGCAGGAGAGAGGCCAGGCTTCATAGCCCTCCTCCCCACCGCCCTGCCAGGAGCCCCAGAACCGGCGGAAGCCAGGGTGGGCTTCAGGGGCGAGCAGAGATTACAGTCATCTCCACAGAAGACTGCGAGAGCTCCCGGCTGACCCGCTGCCCAGGCAGGGCTCACTCGCCTGCTGGCCACACTGGCAGAAAGGTCAGAAAAGAGCCATTCCTCTGCAGTCTTCAAGACTCTCTCCTCAAGTTGAAGGCGATCATTCGGGAAAGTGAGGCATTGTTGCCGAGTGTGGTGGGTGGGCAGTGCTCTACCAGCACACTCACCCCCAGTGCTTCTGCATTTACACCCTGCACCTGTGGCTCTTCTTGGGAAGACTGCCTGCCCTCAACCCACTGGAGTCCCTCAGCCCCGGCACAGGCGAGCAAAGTGCTTGGGAACTGACCCCTTACCCCGCCCTCGCACCCTTAACCAATGGTTGCAGTGAAAGCACAGCTCTTTGGACTCAGGTGGGGGCACATCAGAGTCCCCCATGGGGTCAGGAGGAAGCTCCACCCCGGCTCCTCCCCTTCCTCCGTTGTCCAGCCTCTCCACCGGTTTCTCCTGGGAGCATTTCCTCAATAAATCCCCTGCTAAGGGGCCGTTGTCCCAGGGCCCACTTCTGGGCAGCCCATTTGAGACACTGAGGGTCCTTCTGTGCTATCCCACACCCAGCGATGGGAATGAAGGAGCGATGAGGGGACAGATCCTGCGTGTGAGAAGCTATGGACAAGTGGTGGAGACAAGTGAGGAAGCAGACCATTGCGGGAGCTGAGAGACAGGCATGGAGTGAAGGGCACTTCTGGCCCGGAGTGGATATGAACTGAGGGCCAGCTGCCAGCATTGCCTGCTGTCACCCTTGAGCACCAGCTGCGGGTAGCACACTGGGCTGGAGACTATCTGTCTCATTTAATCCTCATAGTAGCCCCGCAAGGTGGATGTCATCAGCTCTGTTTCCCTACTAAAAAAACTGAATCTCAGAGATATTGAGTCACTCACCCAGGGACATTTATTCAATTAACAAACTTCTGCCAAGAAGTGCCTCCTAGGATGCCAGGATCTGTCCTGGGCATGGGGGAATTATGGTGAGCCAATAGATGCTGTCTCTGCCCTCATGGTTAGACTCGATGGGAAGATAGCTGTTCATAGACATGATAAATAGGGAAATATATAATTCCAAGCTGTGATGAATGCTATGAAAATGCATAGGATGCTGTGAGAATCGTGACGGGGAGTGGCCTTGGGAAGTGATACTTGGGTTGAGAATGAAGGATGAGCAGGCGTACCCAGGTGAAGACAGTAGAATGGGGAGTCCCTGGGCAGAGGGACAGCATGTGAAAAGGCCCCTGGGTAGAAGCAGCTCAGGGTGCACTGGAACTACAAGCAGGACATGACTGGAGATGGAGGTGGGCGGGCGAAAAGCTGGAGAGGCTGGCGGGCCCTCATCATGACGCCATGGGCTTGGTCTGATTCTGAGACCCATGGGCAGTCGTCGATGCACCGCTCCCACTGGAAGAGGCAGGTCAGGTTTGAGCTCCAGGGCCGAGCTTGTGCTCCTTTTACAGTTTCGTGCCTCTAAAGGCAAGGATCTGGGAGCAGGACCCTGGGCTGGTTCCCGCACAGGAAAGAGGGCCTGAGAGTGTGTCTGGTCTGGCCAGTCCGGCCAGCTCATCCCCCGTGGGCTCAGCGTGACTATTTTCCCTGGGCACCTGAACAGACACCAGCAAAGGGTGGGACACCAGGGTCCCCAAGAACAAAAGTTCTCAAACTTGAGTTTCTGGGAATGGGGGGGGGGATCTACTTTTCTAACAAGTTCCCAGACAATGCTGGTGCTGGTGGTCTGGGAACACAGTCTGAGCACTGCTGCCCGGGGCCACTGCTGAGCCTAGCCCTGGGGAGGCACCCACCTGAGCCTCCCCTGAAGGCCAAGCCACACAATGGAGTCATGAGCAAGCACAGCCCAGGGGAAGGCAGATCCTCTGCTGGAGTGTCACCAGGGCTTAAGAGGCAGAATAGAGGGAGAGATGTATATATATTAAGGGATTTGTTACAAGGATTTGGCTTGCTCAGTCGTGAGGGTTGCTAAGCAAGTCGGAAGTCCAGAGGCAGGCAGTCAGGAAGGGCCTAGGATGAGCAGACCGGACCCCACAGACACCAGTTGAAGCTCGCGTGGTCCGAGGCAGTGGTCAGGAGGGAGGACTCGTAGGAAGGGAGAGCTGTTGTAGACCCTGCTACGTTTTGGAGTCTCTGGGCTCAGGGAAGACCTAAGTCCTCCTAAAGGGCTTCTAACTGATTAAGCCAGGCCCACCCAGAAAAATGTCTCTCTTGATTAACTTAAAGTCAACTGTCTTGGGACTTTAATCACATCTGCAGAATTCCTTTACCCAGCACCTAGATTAATGTGTGAATGAACAAGTGGGAATAGCTGTGTAAGCTAGAAAATGACCGCTGCCTCCTTCCGTACTCTGGGAGAATATCCCTTGTGGCCCAGTGTAACCAGAAGTGTACTTGAAAGGGCATTCTGGGGACTGTAGTCCAGCCTGCCATGCTGACAGGCACAGAGCCTGCACAGTGGCGCCAGCATTCCCAGCCCTCGGAGGCTCAGATCAGGCCCTGCTTGGGCACAGCTTCCAATACCTGCGCCTTCCTGCTGACATCTCTCTCACACTCCGTGTTCTTTGGGATGTGCCTACTGACCTGGCCTCGTGTCCAATAAAATAGCCTCCAAGGTGGCAAGACTTCACCCCCAAGGGGGGAGCCCAGGCTGCAAACACCAGCAGGGAGATGCCCAGGAATGGTCAGGCTGGCCCAGGACACGTGTTGGGAAGGAAGCCTGTGTTAATCCAAACTGGGCCATGGCATGGTGGCTTCCTCTCTGGGTCCTGTCCAGGCTCTGTTTCTCACCTGGGAGGTGAAGTGTGGGAATCTGTGATCCTCAAGGACAAGAGAGAAGATTCTCAGAACTTCCAGGTTAAAAAGACCAGGTCAGATACCCAGGAGTGAGAATTGCAGTGGACTGGCCAGTGCAACACCTCGTGCTGGAAGAGAGGGAGCAGTGGCTGCAGGATTCCGAAGGGAATTTGTCTTCAAACTAGGATTCGATACCCAGCTGAATTATCATTTGAATGTGAAGGTAGAATAGAATTACTGTCAGCTCTGAAAAACTTCAGAAAATTCATTTCCCATCTACCTTTTCAAAGGAAACTACCAGAGGATGTGCTTTAGCAAAAGAAGAGTCTAGACTGGGAATGAGGAGCCCGTGGACTCTACAGTCAAGAAGGTGTTGAAGGGGTGTCCCAGGATGACAGCTCAGAGGACACCTGGAGGATGGACACTCCAGGTAGAAAGGCACTGTTAGGACTGGGCTCGGCACTTGAAAAACATATATTGACTGGCATGTGATAAGCCTTTGGGGCATTTTAAAAAAGCAAATAGCAATAAGCAATAGAAAATTAAGCTAGTGAAAGAAACATTAATTATTAAAGAAAAATAAAAGATAACCAAGAAAGGAAACAAAATCATTGCTCTTCAGCAAACAATATTTGTATGATTATGATGATGTAGATAAATACTGTTGACTTAACTAGGAAGAATGATATAATTATATTAAGGAGATAGGGAGGGGATGTGCAAGAAGGGGGAAGAGAGCTAAAAACTGAGCTATCCTCACGGGAAAACAACAAGTAATGCTAAAGTGGATAAATCAAGAAACTCAATAGAATCGTATTGTTGACAAGAAGGCTGTCAACACCATAAGAAAGAGTTAAAAGAGTCAAGAATCAAAAGTAGTTGCCCTGTGGGGGGAGGGGCGGGGTTAAGCAGCTGCTATATAAGCCTTTTAGTAATAGTTCATTCACAAACTGTATGCACTCATAATTTTGGTAAATGATAAAATTAATTTTAAAACAATGAAATTAACTAAAATTAAAAAATTGGGGAAAATGAAAAATTCTGAATACCATACTGTGGAAGGCCTGCCATGATAATATCAGATCATGCCAACTGCACCCCGCCCCCCCCCAGCTCCTGCCTCCGAAACTGCCAGCCTCCCCTTCCACTGCCTGGGAAAAGAGACGGACAGCTAGCTAGAGCTCCTTGGGGGAGGAGACCGCCAGCTCTAGGCAGGGACAACTTTCTGATGTTTTGCTTGTTTTTGGCAAACAGTCAATCTGAATGAAAAAACTTTCAAGAGATAAATAAAGGCTTTGGTGGATGATCCCCTCCAAACACTTAAAATAATGACCCTTGGTTAAACAGTCCTGCTAGGGCCTCGGATGTGTGAGAAGAGTTGATAGCAGATGGCTGTGTCAATAGTGGCAGCAACTTGTCAAGTGGCTTAGTGCATGGCTTTTCCCTTGCTTAAAAAGAGGGCAGCTCTATTTACAGATGAACGCAGCTCCAGCTCTGGGTTGAGTTGAGGAATTTCACATCATACAGGTACTAAATAGTCAGGCAAATATGCTGCCTTGTACTAAGTTACTCGTGTTAACACTGTAAATACATGGCTAGCTGCTATAGTGACAAAGCAAGTAAAGGTTGCATGTTGATAGCTATGCTAACAGAGTTCCTTGTGAAAGGCTATTTGTCCAAGTCTGTATTTATCTATCTGGCCCCTGTATTTTCATACTACGGGGAATCTGAGATGTAGAGGTCATATGAGTATCCTAGAAACCAGCACCAGTAACCCTGCAAACACAGCCATTAAAGGATTGTTGCCAGCACAGTCGATCCTCGTTATTTGCGAATTCCATATTTGTAAATGCAACTATTTGCTACAATTTATCGGGAACCCCGAAGTCAATCTCATAGTGCTTTTGTGGCCATTTGCAGACATGTGCAGAGTGGCAAAAATTTGAGTCGTTCAACCTGCACATTCCCAGCGGAAGTCAAACGGTGTGACGCTCCCTCTGTCTTCCGGTTTCAGCGCTGACACTGCAAACACGTGTCCTTTACGTGGAGTCCTTAGTGCTAGGGTTTTCACATTTTTGTGCTTGTTGTTGGTGATTTCATTCTTTGAAACGGCCCTCAGGCGTCGTGCTGAAGTGCTGTCTGGTGTTCCTAAGCACAAGGAGGCTGTGATGTGCCTGACGGAGAGAACACGTGGGTTAGATGAGCTTCGTTCAGGCATGAGTTAGTGCTGTCGGCAGTGAGTTGGATGTTAATGAATCTACAGCATAGCTAAATAAGATGTCTTTAAACAGACACTCCGTAGAACAAGGTGATGTCTCGATAGGTTGACAAAAGCGTGACCAGAGTCTCACAGGAACCTAATCCTGCGTTTTCCTCCAGGAGCCATGGTTCAGTATTTAGTAATTGTTCCCTGCGGCATTACAGACCACTAGTGCCGTGAATACTGAGAACCGACCCTAGGTAGTCATATTTAGTAATAGTCCTCATGGTTGCCTCCCCAACACCCATGCCTCCCGCCCTGAGGTGGGGCGGCCCACCCTGGGCTCTGGGTGGATTTTACGTCATCCCCGGATCCAGGGTTGCACCCTGCGTGGTCCAAGCAAGTCCATGCCATCCTGTCCCTCTCGTTACTGTGCTTTGGCTCAGGACCAAGATCATGGTCTAAGCGGGTCCAGTCAGAGTCAAGTTTGTCTTAAACTAGTTTCCCCAGAAGTAGGGTTGCCAAATTCAGGACACCCAATTAAATTTGAATTTCAGATAAAGAACAAATTTTTTTTAGTATAAGCATGTCCTAAATATTTCATGGGACATACTTTGTTGTTATGTGAAATTCAAATTTAACTAGGCTTTTATTTATTTTTATTTTCTTATCATTAGTTATTATTGATGTTTATGTTATTATTACTAGTAACTGTATCTTTGCTGAATCTGACAACCCTACCCAGACGCAGACCCTGAAACAAGGATTTCCATTCAAGTGCCTTATTAAGGGAGCACTCCCAGGGGAGAGCAGTGAGGGAATGAGGGAGCCAGGCCAGGGGGCGATTTCAGGTAAGTTCCCACAGAAGGCAGCAGGTTCTAAGTGGAGCTCAGGAGTAAAAGTTACATTTCTCCTGAAGTGAGGGAGCTGGGCTTTCCAAAACTCACACCAGGCACCATTTGGCAAAGGACTGCCCCCTGCAGATATAAACTCTGAAGTGCCTCTGGTTCTTTGCATGAGCCTTTCCAGGGACCCAGAGCAAGCGTTTACATAGAGTGTCGGGTGCTGGTGGTTAAAAGCAGAGGCGCACAGAGGCCGGCCCCATGGCATAGTGGTTAAGTTCGATGTACTCTGCTTTGGTGGCCTGGGTTTGTGGGTTTGAATCCTGGGTGTGGACCCACACCGCTCATCAGCTATGCTGTGGCAGCATCCCACATAAAAAGTAGAGGAAGACTGGCACAGATGTTAGCCCACGGTGACTCTTCCTCAGCAAAAAAAAAAAAAAAAAAAAAAGCAGGGGCACACAAAGGAAACCAGCCCACACACAACACCCACCCTCATGCTTTGGTTCAAGAGTTGGGAAAGAGACCTGCATGTCAACTAGGACCTGTACCCCTATTTGCTATGATAGCTGTCCTATATCTGAAAGGGCAGGCAAATGGAGTGGGGTGAACAATGGCCCCCAAATTCCTGCCCACCTGAGAATTTCAGAATGTTGATGGAGAACAGGGTCTTTATGGATATAAATTCAGATGAGGTCATACAGGATTAGGGAAGGCCCTAAATTCAACATTACCGATGTCCTTGTAAGAAGAGAGCAGACACACAGAGAAATGCACATAGGGAAGGTGGTGGCAGAGGTTGGAGGGATGTAGCTACAAGCCCAGGAATGGCAAGGATTTCTGGGAGCCACTGGAAGCTGGAAGAGGCAAGGAAGGGTTTTACCTAGAGTCTCAGAGGGAGCATGGCCCTACCAACACCTTGATTTTTGGCTCCAAGCCTCCAGTCTGCGAGAGAATACATCTGTTCCTTTAAGCCTCACCGTTGGTGGTCATTTGTTACAGCAGCCCTAGGAAATGGGTAAAGCAACCAAGGATGAATCCACCACCATGAAATGCAATGCATCGTCATGGACATAACTGGGCTGTCCGTGCCTGGACCAACCCTCATCTGAGGTTGGCCCTACTGGGCCTTCTCATTACAGGAGCCAACAAATCTCTCCTGGCAGTTCCAGCCGGGTGGAGCGGGAGCTGCTCTTCCTCACAGTGCCCTAGCTGATGCTTACTCTCCAAATACTGCCTTTGGGGAAGGTGCTAGAGCCAGTCCATAAGGCACGTTTGCGCCACGCTGCTTGTCGCAGGTTCCATGTTACCTCCACATCAACTCCACTGATGGGGGGCGCTGCTCCCGGGGCCACCCCCACCCAGGCCTGTGATATGGGGACAAAACTCTCCTTCTCTCTGCTGTGAGGATCTTGGCTCACGAAAATGTTCTGGTGTTTCCGTTGGGGGACATCTGTGAGGCCTCGTTTTTATCGCATTAAGTAGTTGATACCATGAGGAGGGGTTTTGTCGTTTAATTGTTTGAAACTGCAGCTGTTTCCTTGTAAAATTGGCCAAAGTCCTGGGTCTGGGTGACCCTGATAGACACTGGATCTGCAGAGCACCCCCAACCTGGTGCCTCCTCTACTTCCCCCGCAGGGCTCACAACCTCTGGGTGGTCTGCGGTTGAGCCATGGCGGCCTCATTTCACAGAGCGGTGGCCAGGAGGCAGGTCAGAGTCAGAACCCATGGCCCTCCTGGCCCTGCCCAGGGTTCTCTGCATCAGACTCCTGTGGGCAATACATCCTGGATTCTAGTGCTTCTTTCCCTCCCACATTCATTAGTGACATTTATCCAGAGTCTACAGTGCGTGGAACCCTTGGTGAGCACTGAATTTTAAATGGCATCTCTAAGTGACATCCGCAAAGCGCCTTAGCAGGTAAGTAAGGCAGCGCGGTTCAGCCCTGATGGATGGCCCCCACGCAGGCTGCGCCACCGGAGACAGGGCAGGAGCCCGGACAAACCGCCGGCCGAAACTGTTCTGCATGGCAGTGTGCGCTGGGCGAGAGGTCCCCAGTGCCTCATCCATGGTGTTCCAGCTCTGTGCAGAGACACGCATGAAGGGGGCTCTTTTCCTCTTCTTTCCGCAGGCCCAACTGTTCTTAAATATTATACAACACCAGGAGTGGGAGACTCTGGGGAGGGAAGGCCAGGAGAGCTGCATTCAGCTGTTGCAGGAATCTGCCAGAACAATCGAGCAATGGCATGTTGCTAGTTGGCTTTATCTGTGCTGATTTATACACAGAATTCTCTTCCAAGTCTATGGAATGTAATTGAGAGATTTTAAAAGTTTGGTTTTCTTAAATTTTCCTCTTAGAATAAAGGTCATTTAAAGAGGCCTGGAATGTTTGGGAAGGGCAGGAGGGATGGTATTTCATTTTGATTCCGCCGCTTATTAACTGCATAACCTTGAGCAGGTAAATTACTCCTGTTGAATCGGCTTCATTGTCTGCAAAATCAGAATGATCGTTCCAATATCACTGGATTGTCGTGGAGACTGCAGGAGCTAATTAGGGAATGTCAGTCCCCCCGTGGTGCTGATCCCTGCAGGGCTCCACCATAGTATTTGTAACTAGGAGTCCCCAGGGCCTGGCCTTAGATTTTATTCACCATTTTTCATTCTAGAGCGTGCAAAGGACAGCAGCTCAGTGCAAGCAGTTGTCCATTTCTAAGTTAGAGAGAACCTTAGAAATCTTTTCACCCAACCTCTAACTAATGGGGTGTCTTTCTTCTTTGCAGCCCCTAATGCATGGTCACTTGTCCTTGGGCAGATCACTTACTCAGTGGTGGAGAGCCCAGTGGTCAACAAATCTTTTTTTCTCATCCCGAGCTGAAAACAGCTCTCTTAACTGCTAACGTCTCCATCCTCTGAAGAGGCAGCACCAATTCCCTTTGCTGCGTGTCAGTCTTTAAAGAGAGTCACAGACCCCTGTGGAGTGTCTCCTGCTGAATATGGTTCCCAAATGCTGTCTGGGGACCCTCCTCATCCTCCTGGGGGCCTGTGACATGTGGGTTCCAGGGACTAAATTTCATGCTTACAGATTCAAGTATACAAAAACAAATCTCCATTTATGGCATCAATTAATTTATTTTCTGATGCTGAGCACCCATTCTGTTTGATGGATCCCAGTTACTTACAAGTAAACTGAGTCATATTCAGTGATTTCTTAGCCATTGTGGGTTTAAAACATCACCAATTCAGAATGCACCCCATGCCAAATCCGCTGGGACCAGGATGAGTTGGGTGAGGGAGAGGATGTTTGTCAAATGTCCTGAGTGAGGGTGTTTCCACTTCTCAGTGGTCATCTGGCTTGGGCCTGTATAGAACCAAGAAATGCCATGTCCTATCCAGCCTTGGCTCAGGCCACGGCCAGTGCTCCCTCATCACAGTCTGTGGACTCCAACTTGAACCCCAACTATAGTATTGGGGTAAAGCCGAGCCCTAGTTCCTAGAACCCCCTGGCAGTTCTCAGGGGCCTGCTCTTGGAGTTAACTCCAGCTCCCACTCCAGAACCATGAAAACCCGTGTGCCCTTCCACACCACTCCACGGACTGGACGTTCTCCGGGCTCCCTGTGGCCGCCTCAGACCTACATGCCCCCCTGCCACTCTTCTCCACATTCTGCTGTCACACTGGGACCTGTGGGGCTTCACGTCTCTCTGTCCTGGCTACATCAAGGAATCATTGCACTTTTCCACTCTCAGCTCTCCCCAAATTCAGAGGACTCTATCACGGTCCCCCCTCCTCAGATGTCTCTTTGTTGATGGCCTTATCTTTATTTTTAAAATTTGATCAATGCTTTTTTTTTTCACTTCCAGAGCACCTGTGATGCACCAGGACTAGGCTGATGTTTCATACCCATTATCCTTATCTTCACACGTCTCCTTCAAGGGGAGCGTTAGGTCCACGTTGCAGGCAACAGCACTCAAGGGCTATGTAATCCCCACAGGGACGAGGGGAGGACACCCTAGGCCATAGCCCATTGTATGGCACTCATTGTGAGTCTTTCACTGGATGATGAGTTCATGGAGGCAGAGACCTTGCCCTGAATCTGGGGCTTGGCACAGAGTGGAAGCCTGTCACAGTCCCCTGGCTGCAAGAGGGGGTACTGAGAAAATGCAGAGGCAAGCTCGGACAGCCAAGAACAGCTGATGTGCGGGGGACCTGGCAGTAGAGAGTCAAGGGCGAACGCCACTCCTTCTCTCTCTTTGGTCTGTCCAGTCTCCACTTCTATGTGACTCTGCAAGGCAACTCCGTTCTCTCTGTGGCCTGGCTTCACCATAGTGTGCGTGCTGTTGACTTTGGGCTGACCATGCAGGAAGTGCTGTTCAAATCCCTCAACATCACCCACGCAGCCCAGCTGTTCAGGGTCTCCACGCCCATCTGATCAGCCACATTTGTCCATGACTACAGTTGGTCAGGACTGTTGTGGCCAGGAGACGAGGCCCTGTCAAGGGGTGTGGGCAGGTAGGAAGTAGTGAGCATTTCTACCACCCTGTTCAGGAAAGGACAGTTGTATGAATCTTGTCAAGGTCACTCACCAGTAACTAGTGGATTGGGAACAAATGCCCGTGCTCATACTTTCTCCTGCAACACCAGGCCACTGCCCTGTGATTGCTTTTGCTGTTTTCCAGGCAGGTCAGCTCTGTTGGCCAATGCCCTGTGTCCATATCTGAGCCTATTGATGAGCAAATCCACTCCTGCCCTGTCCCCTTTTCAATGACACTTCCCTCCAAGCCCGAGGATGAAGCCCCTTCCAGGTTAAAAGTTGTTCATATGCAAATCATCTTCTGTGAAATGGCAGAATGTCGCTCTCCAAGGGCTTCCAGAAAGGACAGTTCCGGGGGTTGAATGGCAGGTTAATTCTGATCCACAAATTAATTTTGTCTCTTTGTATATCAAGGCTGTGCGAGACTTATTTAATTTGAAATAAATGTAATTATAGAAATGAATGAGCTATCAAAATTTTAAACATATGATCCATCAATACTGGCACGATGTGAGTGGCTGGTTATTATAAATAAAATGGGTCTTTGGCAATATGGAATTCAATTTCCCCCACAGTGTGTCTCATTATGTCTTGACATCTGGGTTAATGCTAAATTACAATCCTTAATTTCCAAATCGGAGCTTAATTTCTAAATAGGAGGTTAACATAAATAACCTCTCCAGCTGTGGGGCTTCTGGGGGCTCTGAGAAGAGAAACTTCAAGGCAGAGTAGTCTGTGATTTTGTGCAATTATCGTGCTAGACTTGCAGCAGAGGTGGGGACCATGGTGGCAGGGCTTTTTGGCCACTGGGAGTTTCCATGGGCTTCATCTCTTTGGTGTGATTGCCCAAGGCAGTGGAGAGTCTCCAGACAGAGCTGCCCTGCTGCCCGTGCACCCAGGGCTAGGATTGGGCACCATGTCCATCGACCCACACCAGCCAGTCACTGCAGGAGGGATTTATCCAGCCCTGCAGCCCATTGGACACAGCGGGGCAAGGGCAATGATTCCATCCTGCCACCGACCGTTACTGAAGGGGATGCAGAGAGACTTCATAACCCACATCCAAAGGTGAGCCGAGAAAACCAGACTTCTATATGGGACCTGTGGAAAAATACTGCAGAGAAAGCCAAAATCATCCCAATGACTCAGAGGAAAAAGCCTCCTTGAAAATGGTTCATTGCAAGAGTCAGGATAAAATCTCAGCAGACTGTTTGGCAGTCTCAAGAAGATGGTCTCAAGAAGGTGCATGGCCTCCATGGAACAAGAACAGGAAACCTGGAGGAGGGGAGAGGCTGTGCCGGAGGTCAGCGGGGTGAGGCGGAAGATGAAGGCAGTGCAAGGGAAGCAACATGCCTGAGAAGAATTAAAGTCCTCACCAGAGGCAGAGAAGAGCACCAGGGACTGGGGAAAATGGAATTGATGGCATGCAGGACAAACTTGGCAAGTTCTCCCAGATTGCTGAAAAGAGGGGAAAATAGATGCAAATGATGCAAATTAATATACTACGTATTGAGGGCAGAGAACAGGTCCGATTTCATTATGAACTAGAATAGATATTCCTGAGGAAGGAAGAGGCTTCTGCCGAAATTCTCCCCACCCCCAAGCCAGGCCCTCCCTGCCCACCACATTCTCCACCTGCTCACACTGCTTTCTTATTCTCCACAGCCCTGCCTGCTGCTGCCTGGAGCTCTTGTTTGTTGTTTTCACTTGTTTATTGACTGTTTCCCTTACTAATGTGTAAACTCTCCGAGGGCAGGAATTCTACCTTATTCACTGCTGTATTCCCAGTGCCTGGGACATAGGTTCTCAAGAAATAGTTTTTGAATAAATGAAACTGTAGTAGGGATCAAATATATTATCAAAAAAAGATTTCCCAGCTAAAGAGCTATGTATGTGGATCAAAAAGGATCATTCAAAAGCAAAGACCAATCAAGAAGATATTTTTACTCACACCTTGCAAAACTTTTGGAATGACATTGTGAAGAAAAAAATCCTTAAGCCACTAGGCAGAAAAATGAGTTACATCTCAAGGAACGAGAATTAGGCCGGCCTCAGAGCTCTCTTCTGCTGCGTCAAATGCCAGAAGGCAACAGAGCCATGGACAAGCAGTTTTGAAGGAGAAAGTTCACAGCCTGGAATGTTACAGACAGATCACCCAGCACAAGTGAAGACAACCTAAAGATGCCTTCTAGTATGCCAGAGCTTGAGACCATCTGTCTGTTTGCCCCACCGGAGATAATCAGCCAAAGACGAGCCCTCTAGGCCACCCCAAAAGCAGCAAATCAGAGAACTCCAGAAGGAGAAAGTTGTGCTACCAAACACCAGGTGTCCCCAGAACGCTCAGAAAACCTCGCCTGTCTGCACCAGGCACACCAACTGCGGCTTCAAGAATATGGCGGGGCTGGGGCCTCCTCCCACAATAGCCTCTGGACAAAACGTCAAGCACGCAATTGAGTTATGAGGGTGAGAATAATCATCATGGTGAGAATAACTCTGTAACTGACTGTAAAAGAATCTACTGGAAACTCCTCCCCTGGGGGCAGGGTTTAATAGCAAGCTCAGAAGTTCAATTAAAGATGATTGCAACTATGTAATGACAGCAGTAGTAACAATGATGATTATGGTCATAGCAGTAATAAGAGCAGTGAGAAGGAGGAGGGAAGGGAGGACAGCAAACATTGAAGGGGGCTTGAAGAGTGCTAAGAGCTTTCTATTTCATTCTCACCACAATCTTTTTAAATCAGTAATGTCATCATTTATTTCCATTTCATATTTGGGGAAACTGAGGCTCAGAGAAATTATGTTATATGCTTAACTCACAGTCTCAGTTAATTTCAAAAGATTGAAATCTTATAGAACATATTTTCTGACAACAATAGGGAGCAAAAACAGAAAGAAAAAACCTCTAGGAAATCCTCCAAGTATTAGATGTTAACGTACGTGTAAATAACCAATATCCTATAGGTCAAAGAAAAAATCATGAGGGAAATCTAAAGAAATTTTTAACTGAATAGTGAATGAATAACATCAAAATTTGTGGGATGCAGCTAAACCAGTACTTAAAGGTAAATTTCTATTAGAAACATGTATTAGAAAAGAACAACGATCTAAGTTTTCACCTGAAGAAGCTAGGAAAAAAATTTGATTCTTTGACCAGATAAATAAAATTGATAAGCCACTAGCAAGAATGATCAAAAAAAGAAAAAAGAGAGCAAATAGAAATTACCTCTATGAGAAATGAAAAAGAAAATAATACTGCATATCCTACAGACACTAATTGGGAACTATTATGAACAACTTTGTGCCAACAAATTTGACAACTCAGATGAAATGGACAAATTCCTTGAAAAACATGCCTTATCAAAGCTGACTCATTAAGAAAGAGAAAATCTGAATAGCTGTAAATCCATCACAGAAATAACATTCATAATTTAAAAATCTGTCTACAAAGAAAACTCCAGATCAAGACGGTTTCCCTGGTGAATTCTATCAAACAGTTAAGGAAGAAATAATACTGATTTGACACAAACTCTTTCAGAAAATAGAGGAACAGGAAATACTTTCTAACTTATTTTCTGAAGATAGAACAACCCTGATACAAAACCTGACAAAGACATGAAAAGAAAAGAAAGTCACAGACAAATATTCATTATGAATTTAGACACAAAAATCCTTATATTTGTTTCTTCTTGCTGCTGTAACAGATCACCACAGACTTGGTGGCTTAAAACAATACACATACCTTCTCTTACAGCTCTGGAACTCAGAAGTCAGAAATCAGTTTCCCTGGGCTGAGATCAAGGTTGCAGCAGGGCCAGACTCCCTCCAGAGGCTCTAGAGGAGAATCTATTTCCTTTCCTTTTCCAGCTTCTAGAGCTGCCTTCCTTCCTCCTTCCTCCATCTTCAAAGCCACCCAGCTGTAGAGTATCTTGCTTCAGGAATCCCATAACCTCCTCTTCTGTAGTCAAATCTCCCTCTGCCTCCCTCTTATAAGGACCCTGTGATTATATTTAGGGCCCACCCAGAAAACCCAGGATAATCTCCTCATCTTAAAATCTTTAACTTAATCCCATCGTCGAAGTCCCTTTTGCCATATAAGATCACATCCACAGGTTCTCAGGATTAGAACTTGGGCTTCTTAAGGGGCCATTCTTCAGCCTACTACAACCCTTAACAAAATATTAGCAAATCTAAACCCATAATATATAAAAAGGTAGTAGTCATGATTAGGTGTAATTTACCCCAGGAATGCAAGGCTGGTTTAACATTTGAAAATCAAACAATGTACTGGATGGGGAGATGAAGGAACTTTTTGGGGTGATGGAAATATTCTATACCTTGCCTGAGATGTTAGTTATATAGATGTATGCACATGTCAAAATATATCAAATTTAACACTTATGATCTGTGCATTTTACTGTAAGTAAATTTTATCAGAAACAGAACAAAGCAAAATAACAAAAAAACTCAGAGACCAGAGAATCATTCCAAAATTTTGGGCATGAGCATCAATAAGGAAAACCGGGTGAGAGACAGATTTTGGGGAGAACCAAGGATTCACTTTTGCACATGTTATATTTGAGATGAGATAGGCAAGTGCAGATGTCATCCAGGCTGTTGCACGTGGGGAAAATGAGAGGGATCGAGGGGCTTGTGATTGGATGTGGGAGCAGGGAGCAGAAGGGGACAAGGGTGGGGGCCAGGTTTCTGGCTTGGGTGACTGGGTGGCTGATGGGGTCCTTCACTTAGATGGGATCTCAGAAGGAGGGTGATGCCAGCTGAGCTCTCTGCCTGCCTCTCCCCCAGGGGACGTACAGACAGGGATCCTGCTGGACTACTCCTCCCCTTATCGCTTTCATTGCTGCCGTAGCAGAGATGCAGCTCTGGGTGGCCAGCTGGCCTGCTCCATCGGTGACCCCAGTGCTCAGGTCTGTGCCCTGAGCCTTCACTTCTCACCGGCAGCTTCTGACGCACCCACAGAACATAGCCACCAGGAGACCACTCTGCTGTGGAGCCTGCCCTGGTGCCACAGGCCTCTCCTTACACAGCACCCTTTTGAGCTTAAAACATGGAGTGCTGACACACTGATTTGATAGGAGGCATTTGGTTGCAACTGCTTGGCACAGCCGCTCTTTCCTTTAACATTTTATTTGGAAATAATTTCAAACTTAAGAGAAGTTGCAAGAATAATACAAAGAACATCCATATACCCTTAAGCCAGATTCACCTTTTGATAACACTGTGCTCCCTTTGCTTTAACGCTTGTGCTCCCCGCCACCAAATCTATATATGTGGTCAGTTCTGGTATTCCCAGTGGGCACGCCCGTCACATTGCTGTGACCACTGGCTCAGTGAATACTGAAGCCCCGCTCCTGGGGAGCTGCAGGGTGGGTCCCTGCGGGCCTCCAGTCAGAGGGCTTTCACATAACCTTGTTTTGTATGTGATTCTGTTTAAAGACACCTGTTCAATACAGACTCTTGATTCATTAACATTGAATCACGGCCAGCGGCACTGACCCACGACTGGACGGAGCTCATCTAACACACACGTGTTCTCCGGAAGCCTTCCTGCACCTGGGAACTCCAGACAGCACTCAGGGCCACACCCGGGGGCCGTGTTAAGCAGTGAAAATACTGCAGAGAGCACAAAAATGGGGAAAACATAGCACTAAAGAGACCTCGAAAAGGACACTTGTTCACAGTAGGAGGGCTGAGACAAGAATCAGAGCGTCACCTTGTTTGACCTCAGCTTGGGACATGCACTTTGCTGACTCACATTTTTCACCACTCTTTGTATGTCTGCAAATGATCACAAAACAGCCATACTGATTTGGGGGCTACAAATAAATTTTAGTGAGTAGACAAATTCACAAGTACAGAATCCATGAATAATGACGAATTACTGTGTGTGTATATATATGTGTATGTGTGTCCATATATATGTGTGTGTTTATATATATATAGACATATAGACATAGATACGTGTATATATATTAGTTTCCAATGTCCGCTATAACAAATTACCACAAACTCGGTGGCTTAAACAACACAAATTTATTCTCTTTCTGTTCTGACAGCCCAAAGTCCAAAATCAGTTTCACTGGGCTAAAGTCAAGGTGTCAGCAGGGCTGTGCTCCTTCTGGAGGCTCCAGGGAAAACCCATTTTCTTGCTTTGTCCAGCTTTTGGAGGCTGCCTGCATCCCTCGGCTTGTGGTCCTTCCCTCACATCACTTACAGCTTCCTGCTTCTGTTGTCACGTCGCCCACTACTCACTCTGGCCTCCTGCCTCCCTCTTATAAGGACCCTTTGATTCCATTAGGGTCACCGGGTAATCCAGGACAATCTCTCCACCTCAAGGTCCTTAACTTTATCACATTTGCCGTAGAAGGTAACATTGCCAGGTTTGGGGGATTCGGATGTGGATGTGTTTTTGGAGGGGTCATTATCCAGCTACCACAGTGTGTGTACACACACATACACACGTAGATTTTTTTTCTGAATCGTTTGAGAGTAAATTGCATACATCATGCCCCTTTACCCTTAAACACTTCAGTGTGTAGTTCCTAAGAATAAGGACTTTCTCCTACATAACTCCAGGATAATAAGCAACATCAGGAAATTTTAAGTAGGTATAACTCTTTAATCTACAGTCACATTCTAATTTTCTCAACTGATCCAGTAATATCCATTATGGCTTTATTTTTCCTTCAGTATGGGATCCAGTCTAGGATCACGTGCTGCATTTAGTTGTCGTGTCTCTATGTTGTTTAATCTGGAAGATATCCTCAGCTTTTATTTGCCTTTTATGATGTTGACACCTTTGAAGAATACAGGCCTTTTAAAAAAAAAAGGTAATGTTGCTCATTTTAGGCTAGATTCAGGTCATGCAATTTCAGCCACTACACAGTGATGCTGTGTTCTTCTCTGGATGTCACATCTGGAGGCACACGTTGTCCATCTGCCCCTCATGGTGACATTAATTTTGGTCACCCCAAGATGTGTCCTGAGTTCTCTACTTTGTAGGTTTTCTCCCCCCTTGCAACGAATAAACAATCGACGGGAGGCACTATAGACCATGCACACTTCCTGCTCTTTATCAAAATGTCCCCCCTGGAGTTAGCATCCATTGATGATTCTTGCCTGGACCGGTCTTTATGGTCATAGTTGCAAAATGACGCTTTTCCCCCTCAGGTGCAACCTCTACATTTGCGGGCTGGCACTCAGTGGTCCACTGTAAGCAAGAGGCCCACTTTCCCCCTTTTAGCCATTTCTTTGTTTATCTTTTTAGGATCAGTATAAACCTGGATTTCTCAGCTTCAGAACTATTGACATTTTGTACCAGAACATTCTTCATTGTGGGGCTGTCCTGTGCACTGTATGATGTTTAGCAGCATTCCTGGCCTCTTCCCAATGAATGCCAGTAGCCTCCCAGCTGTGACCCCCAAAAACTGTCTCAGACATTGCCAAATGTCCCTGGGGGACATAATCACCCCCAGATGAGAACCACTTGTATAGATTCATGGATTCCTGTGTGGGTTTTTTTGTGAGGAATATTAGCCCTGAGCTAATATCTATTGTCAATCCCCCTCTTTTTTGCTGAGGAAGGCTGGCCCTGGGCTAACATCCATGCCCATCTTCCTCTACTTTATATGGGACACTGCCACAGCATGGCCTGATAAGCAGTGTGCAGGTCCATGCCCAGGATCCGAACCTGCAAACCCCAGGCTGCTGAAGCAGAGCGTGCGAACTTAACCACTACGCCACCAGGCCGGCCCCCATAGATTCCTGTTTTTGCTAATGGTTTATATTCATTTTGGTGCTCAAATTGTCCCAGATTTGGCCTGTAGGAGCCCCTTCAGCAAGGCTCCTGTGTCCTATGGCGTGCCCCCTTCAGTTTTCCAAGCCTCTCCTCACTTTCTGCCATGACCGGAGGTGCCAGGCTCAGCTTGTACCTTCCCTGCCCCAGCGCTGGCATCAGCTGTTCCTCCAAGGAGCCTGACACTGTTGTTTCGACTCAGCTTTATTAGCAGAGCTGTGTCCAAATGTAAAATCGAGGACTGTAAACTGTATCTGGTAATGTTCAAGTAGCCCTGGCCTCTCCTCTATTCCTGACTTCATCGGACTTTATCTCTTCCCTTGCATCTGCCCCAAGCATGTCCAGCCTCTGCCCTGCCCCTTCCACTCCAATCTACTGCCATTCGTCTCCCAGGTGGGACATTTTGGAGGGAACTTAATTGTTTTGGTATTCTAAGGGCAAGGATCCACCCTACCACTCTCTAGGTTCCCAGCCCCCTGCAAGGAGGGTTTGGTCCATCTAACTGGGCCCTGGCTTCTTTGGGGGCTGGTGCCAAGGCCCTCGGGGCTGGCCCTACCCTGGTCACAGTAGAAGCCTGTACATGAGAGGACTCCTTTGCCCCCTGGCATTTCCCTCAGTACCTTGAGGTGACTGCCCCTTCCCTTCCTCCCAGCCTATTGCATAACATGGAAGAGCCAGCCATGGAGGCTGCAATTCTGTATTCTAGGGGTGAATGTTGCGTCAGAAGTCGTAATGTAACAGCTGCAGGAGGGGCTCCTGGTTTCTCCTTAGCATGTCCCAAGGGCTGAGTTCACTTGTCACTGGTTGTGTAGGTAAATATTTAACTGAACTCTTAGACTATGTGTCTCTTGAAGAGACGGATTCTATTTTTTTGTTTCTCCAACTTTTTATTTTCAACAATTATAAACATAGAAAAAAAGTTAAAAGTACAATGGACACCTGCAAAACCCCACCTCGATTCAACAATTGTTCATAATTTGCCCCATTTCCTTTGTCAACTTATGCACACAGATCAATAAAGAGATTTTTTTTAACTGACCATTTGAAAGTAAGTTGCGGGTATCATAACATTTCTTACTTAAATACTTTAGTGTGTGTCTGCTAAGAATAAGGACATTCTCCTACAAAACCATTATCACACTTACAAAATTAACAATAATTCTCTAATATCTTCTAATACCCAGTCCACATTCAAATTTCAACAATCGTCCCAGGACTGTCATAGACATTTTTTTCTTCTGAACCGGGATTCAGTCAGGGTTGACGCTTGGTTGCTGTATGTCTTTGGTCTCTTTTAATTTAAAATCCTAAACTCTGCCCCGATCTTTTCCCCATGATGTCAGATTCCTGCAGAGCCAGGCCAGGTGTCCTGAAGAGGTAGGACTGTGTTCCTGTCACCTGTGTCCTCAGCACCTGGGGCAGGAGCAGGACTGGGCAGCAGAGGGACTGATGAGCTGGTAGGCGGCCCCGTGGGGAAGGCACTTCCCGCTGAGCTGTTCTCGGCCACCTCCTGTCCTTCTGGACTTGCAGCCTGCTGGGCTGACACAGCTGTGGTGTCTGTTCCCACCCACCTCGCCACCATGCCCCACAGCGACGTGGGTTGATGGTCCACACTCATTCCTTGGGAGGTTTAATCTGTTTTATTGAATTTTCAGATTCTCAAATCAATACCATAATAATGCCCAGCAGAAATAAAATCCCTCTCCAGGTATTTTGCCAAACAGAGTTGAAATTTACGCCTGGCTGGTTTCCCTTGACAGCTTCAAATAGCTTAATAAGTCTCACCACAAGGCAGTACATCTCCCGTAGTTAGCCAGCACGGGAGACCAGGAAGCTGCACAATGCCGCCTCTCAGGAGCCTGATTCCTCGGCCAGGGGGACGGCAGGAAGGGGACCACGGGAGCATTGACCTGGGCTTGGGTCTCGGGGACCCACTTTCAGTGGGATCTCGTGCAAGTAGCTGAACTTCTCTACACAATAACAACAGGACCTCTGTGCATTAGACAGGACAGTTATGTGCCAGCCTGGCCCTGAGCCCCTGACCACGGCAACTGCCTGGCACCCGTGGGGTGGACCAAGAAGAGACAATTGGGTCGAGAGGGCGGAGGCCGTTGTCAGTCAGATTCTTTCTCTGACATTTTGAATTAAGAGAAGCTGCCGGTTAGCAGGGAGCCCTGAGATGGAGAAGGCCGTGTGGGGGCCAAGCAGGGGATGCAGGTGGGCTGGTGAGCAGGCAGGGGGGGTGAGGCCTGGAAAGAAGCAGGAGAGGGGAACCGACCAGCTAAAGAGGAGGCAGGAGGCCGAGAAGCTCCTGAAACACCACCACTGTGTGTTCCAGGTGCCTCAAGGTGCAGATGCTTGTCTTTGTAGAGCTTTGTATTCCTTACGAAGGCCTCCTTGTTACCCGGCTGGTGGGAGAAGATGAGTAGCCCTCTGAAGCAGAGGGCGCTGGCCTGCTGCACACACCACCTGGAAGGTTGTTGTGAGGGGTGCACACACAGTGCCCAGCATGGGGTCTCCAAGTGACAGGGGTGGAGAGTGCTAATCCCTCCCCCCGTCTCTTACCCGCATGGCCTGCCTGGACCTGGGGGTGAGCAGCAAGGTTTACACGCTTGGAAGGACTGGAGGGCAACCCAGGCCACCCAGACATCTCGCCATTTTGTGGCTCTCCACTGTTTGGCTGCTGTCTCCTCATGAAGGGTTGGCCACCATTCCCCCTGCCTTCCCCTCGCATTCAGCAGCCCTAACGGACCACACTACGGTCACACGTCGCTCAACGAAGGAGATATGTTCTAAGAAATGTGTCATTAGGCAATTTCTTCATTGTGCGGACATCATAGAATATACTTGCACAAATCTAGATGGTATGGCCCACTACACACCTAGGCTAATGGTACTAATCTTCTGGGACCTTGGTTGTATATGCAGTCTGTGTTAACCAAAACGTCTTTATGCAGCACATGACTGAATTGGTGTTGGATAGAGTTGGAACAGAGCCAGACACTATGCACCTCAGAGTGGCTCAGTGCCGGACAAGCAAGGACCCTGGTGGAGTCCGGCATGACCCGTAGGTGCAGGGTGGTGGTGGGGCCTTACATGCCCATACTGTAGAGAAGGACGAGGTCAGGCAAATGTCTTGGAGAAAGGAGGAAGTGAGCTGGGCCTTAAAAAACAGGGAAGGCATGCGGCTGAGCAGAGGGCCCGGGATCCTGAGAACAGCTTGTGCTGGGGGGCTCAAAAGGAAACTGGTGCTTCCAGAAGGGCAGGAAGGGGCCCTGCCTTCATCTTATCCCCTCAGCAATAGATGCTTAGACGTTAAGTGAGGCCTCCTCAGAACCAAGGGTGGGTGGTGGGAGGGGTCCTCGCTGGGTGCAGGCAGCACAGGGTGCATGGCCTATGGAGAGTGTAAAAACAATAATAAAACAGACTAAAAGTTGGTCTCCTTTTTATTGTTGTCCTGCACCAGCAATTCTAAACAATGTCTGTGATGACATTTTCATCTGCAAAAAAATCTTTTGTTGGTTTAAATTCTAAATAATTGCTCTGGTTGAGTTTTCATAACACACACGTAAGCTTCAAATGAGCACACTTTCATTACTTATCCTTTGATAAACGTTGCCTTCTGTATGGAAGATCATTTGAGAATTCCCCGTTATAGTCAGGCCCTGCCGCACAGGGACTCAGTGACACACGGTGCAAGGGTGAGTTCATACGATTCGGACTCATTCGAGCTCCTTTCAGGCACAGGACAGCTTCCAACATCTGGTGGAGTAAACTGCTCAAGCACACCGATGAAAAAGCCGAGATCTCAGAACCTGAAGTGCTAATTAGTGTCCAGAATTGAAAACAGTGAAGGAGTGTAAACTGCGAGGTGTAATGTTTTTGTTTGGTAAGTGACGATTTTAGTTCATACGTGAAATATTTGGCAGAATTTGAATAGTACCTTTAAAATCTAAATTTATATTTTTCAGTGTTCATTGGTTATTTTAGAATGAAATCATAAATCAAGAAAATAAAACAGTACATCACTGTATGATTCAGTAATTGCCTAAATTGTACCCTTTGCAGATGTTTTTATTTCATTAAAAATCACTTATTAGTTATGAGACAATTATTTATATAAAATGTTATTGCCTCAGACTGTAACTGAAGGATCAAAATTCCAACTGTTAGGTAGATATAAAAAGTATTGAATAAAGAGTTGAATTTTTTCCTTTGAAGTACTGTAATATTTAGGTTTTTTTCTTTCCCTTTCTAAGTTTTTCTTCATTTTCTTTTCCTGAATGATCGTGTGTGGTGTTCAATAAGAGAAGAATTTCACTGTCCGTGTTCTTTTCTGGTCGTTAGTATGTTTCTGTTACGAGATTCTGACTGAAGCTGGTTCTGTCGTGCAGAGGAGGTGTCAGAGCTGACTGCCTGGTGTCCTGCTGGAATGTCACACAGAGGCCTTCAGACACCAGCATTCCTCGCACCCTCGCTTTGCCAGGCAGGCTGTGCTCACCGTGTGACCTTGGGCACATCAGAGGACCTTTCTGTGCCTCAGTTTCTCTGCTGGGAAGGGAGATAACCGCTCTCACAAGGCTACTGGGAGCCCCCAGGCTATCAGTCTCCAAACCGAGCCGCCTGTGGTGTGAGAGACGCAGGAACTCAGGCCCTGATGGGAGACCTGTGGGCTTTGGCTTCGGGATAAGCAGACCTGGTTTCTCCACTCTCTACCCAGGTGACCTTGGGTAAATATTTGTCTTTTCTGAGCCTCAGTTTTCTTGCTGTAAGAAGAGATGATAATAACTCTCTTTGAAGTTTGTTAAATGGAGTAACACACACAAGAGCCCAGCCCGGCGCAGGCCCAGGCCCACGGAGGCGTGCTGTCAAGAGAAGTCTGCTCCTATGAAATCGCACACTTTAGGGAGGGGAGTAACCTCTTGAGGAGAGACGGGAGCCTCTGGGGGACTGGAGGAGGGGTAGCAGGGAGGAGGAGGAGGAGCTGATTTCCTAAGAGAAGGAGAAGCCAGGGCAGGGCTAAAGGAAGAGGACAATCCAGCTCCTTCCACGTGCTCACCACACTGGTCTTCCCACATGTCCCTCCCGCTCTTCCCACTGTGCTCCAGGCCCCAGCCGGCCCTCCAGGGAAGCCATCCCAGACCTGGCTGTCCATCAGAATCACCTGGGTACTTTCAAGTAATTCACATTCCGGACTCTCTCCCTAATGATTCTGATTCCACAGGTAGAAGTTGGGAACAATGAGTCAGGTCTTTTTTATTGAGGTAAAATTCATATAACATAAAATTAACTATTTTAAAGTGTACTACTCAGTGGCATCTAGTACATTCACAATGTTGTGTAACCATCGCCTCTATTTAGTCTCAAAATATTTTCATCACCTAAAAAGAAAACCATACCCATTAAGCAGTCACTCTCCATCCTCCCTCCCCATAGTCCCTGGCGACCACTAATATGCCTTCTGTCTCCACGGGCTCACCCATTCTGAATATTTCGTGTATATGGAACCATACAATATGTGGCTTTTTGTATCTGGCTTCTTTCACTTAGCATAGTGGTTTCAAGGTTCACCTATGTTGTAGCATGCATCAGCACTTCATTCCTTTCTATGGCCGAATGATATTCTATTGTATGGATATACCAACCTTTTTAATACATTCTTCAGTAGATGGTCATTTGGGTAATTCCATCTTTTGGCTATTGTGAACAGTGCTACTATGAATAGTAGTTACCACCCATTCATGCATAAGTTTTCTCTTGAATACCTGTCTTCAATTCTTTTGCATGTATACCTAGGAGTGGAATTGCTGGGCCGTGTGATGGCTCTCTGTTCAACTTTTTAAGGAACTGCCACACTGTTTTCCACAGCAGCTGCACCATTTTACCTTCCCACCAGCTCTGTACAAGGGTTCCGGTTTCTCCACATCCTCACCAACGCTTGTTATTGTCCATCTTTTTTATTCCAGTCATTCTAGTCAGTGTGAGGTGGTATCTCATTATGGTTTTGATTTACATTTCCCTAATGACTAATGACTTTGAGTATCTTTTCATGTGTTTCTTGGCCATTTGTATATCTTCTTTGGGGAAATGTCTATTCAAGTCATTTGCCTATTTTTGAAAATTGGGTTCTTGTCAGGCCCAGCCCCATGGCCGAGTGGTTAAAGTACCACGCGTTCCGCTTCAGCGGCCTGGGTTTGTGGGTTTGGATCCTGGGCGTGGACATGCTCCACTCACCAGCCATGCTGTGGTGGTGTCCCACACACACAAAAAATGGAGGAAGATTGGCACAGAATCTTCCTCCAGCAAAAAACAAAAGAGGAGGATTGGCAAAGGATGTTAGCTCAGGACAAATCTTCCTCAGCAAAAAAAATATTGGGTTCTTGTCTTTTTATTATTGAGTTGTAAGAGCTCTTCATATATTCTGAATAATAACTCATCAGATATATGCAAATATTTTCTCCCATTCTGTAGGTTGTCTTTTCACTTTCTTAATAGTGTCCTTTGATGCATTAAAGTTTTTAATCTTAATGAAGTCAAATTTATCTATTTTTTCTTGGTTGTATGTGCTTTAGGCATCATATCTAAGAATCCACTGACAGATTCAAGGTCATAAAGATTCACCCTATGTTTTCTTTTAAGAGTCCTATAGCTTTAGCTCTCACATTTAGGTCATTGATTTGTTTTGAATCAAGTTTTTGTATGGTATAAGGTAAGGGTCCAATTTTATGTGGATATCCAGGTATCCCATCACCATTTGTTGAAGAGACTATTCTTTCTCCCATTGAATAGTCTGTCACCCTTGTCAAAAATCAATTGACCATGGCTGTATCGGTTTATTTCTAGACTCTCAGTTCTATTCTATTGACCTATATGTCTATCCTTATGCCAGTATACACTGTTTTGATGGCTGTAGCTTTGTAGTAAGTTTCGATATTGGGAAATATGAGTCCTTTGACTTTATTTTTCTTCTTCAAGGTTGTTTTGGCTCACGGGGGACCCTTGAAATTCCATGTGAATTTTAGGATCAGCTTTTCCATTTCTCCTCACTTTCATTTTGAATTTAAGTAATTTGAGTTTTTCTCTTTGTTTTTCATAGTCAGTTTGACTAAAAGTTTTTCAATTTTGTTGATCTTTTCAAAGAACCAACTCTGGGTTTCCTTAATTCTCCCCCATTGTTTTACTAGTCTCTATTTCATTTATCTATGCTTCATTCTTTGTTATTTCTTTCCTTCTTGTAGCTTTGAGTTTAGCTTGTCTTCTTTTTATAGTTCCTTAAGGTGTAAAGTTATGTTATTGATTTGGAATCGTTTTTCTTTTCAAATGTAGGCATTTACAGTTATAAATTTCCTTCTTATCACTGCTTTCTGCATCCAATAGGTTTTGGTATATGTTTTTTTGGTTTTGTTCATTTCAAAGTATGTTCTGTTTTCCCTTGTAATTTCTTCTTTGACTCATTGGTTTAAGAGTATGTTACTAATTTCTATATATTTGTGAACTTTCCATTTTTCCTTCTTTTATTGATTTCTAGTTTCATTCCATTGTAGTCAGAGAAGATTCTTTGTACAATTTCAGTCTTTTTAACTTATTGAGACTTGTTTTGTGGCCTTACTTATGGTCTATCCTAGAAAGTGTTCCACATGCATTTGAGAAGAATGTATATTCTGCTGTTGTTAGGGGGAATGTTCTATATACGCCTGTTGGGTCTAGTTGGTTTATAATGTTGTTGTCCAAGTCTATTTCCTAACTGATCTTCTATCTAGTCATTCTATCTGTTATTGAAAGTGGAGCATTGAAGTCTCCAACTATCATTGTTGAACTATTTCTCCATCCAATTTTGTCAATTTTTGTTTCATATAGTTTGGAGCTCTGTTGCTAGGTGCATGTATATTTATCATTGTTTTACCTTCTTGATGGATTGACTATTTATCAATATATAATTTCCTCTTTGTCTCATAATACTTTTTGTCTTAAATTCTATTTTTTCTGATATTAGTATAGTCATCCAGCTCCCTTATGGTCACTATTTGTGTGGAATGTCTTTTTCCATACTTTTGTTTTCAACTTATTTGTATCTTTAGATCTAATGTGAGTTTCTTGTAAACAGCATATGTATCTTTAGATCTAATGTGAGTTTCTTGTAAACAGCATATAGTTGGATCATATTTTTCATCCTTTCTGCTAATTTTTGCCTTTTGATTGGAGGGTTTAATTCATTTATATTTACAGTAATTCCTACTAAGGACTTCTGCCATTTTGCTACTCGTTTTCTGTGAGTCTTACACCTTTTTTATTGCTCAATTCCTCCATTACTGCCTTCTGTTGTGATTGATTTTTTTTCTAATGTACTGTTTTGATTCCCTTCTCATTTCTTTTTCTGTATGTTTTTTGATTTTGGTCTTTAGCAGTTACCCTGGGGAATACAATTAACATCCTAACTGTATAACAATCCAGTTTGAACTAATACCAACTTAGTCTTAGTAGTATGCAAAAACTCTGATCCTTCACAGTTCTGTCCTCCCCATGTTGTTATTGTCACGAATTACATCTTTATATATTGTTAACATGGATTTATAATTATTGATTTATGAATTTGTCTTTTAAATCATATAGAGAAGAAGAGGAGTTAAAAACAATTGCAGTGTGATTAGTTTTTATATACATCTACATAGCTACCTTTACTGGTGTTTATTTCTTCATATCACTTTGAGTTACTGTCTAGTCTAGTGTCCTTTTATTTCATCCCGAAGGACTCTCTTTAGCATTTCTTGGAGGGAAGATCTGTTAGTGACAAATTTCCTCAGTTTTTGTTTATCTGGGAATGTCTTTCTTTCCTCCTTCATTCTTTAAGGATAGTTTTGCTGGATATAGAATTCTTAGCTGACATTTTTTTCTCTCTCAGCACTTTAAATATGTCATATTCTGGCTAACACAGCTTCTGATGAGAAAACTTCTATTAATCTTATTATGGATCCCTTGTCTGTGATGAGTCAGTTCTCTCTTACTCCTTTCAAGATGCTAACTTTGTTTTTGACTTTCAACAATTTGACTATAATGTGTTTCAATGTGTGTCTCTGAGTTGATTCTGATTGGAATTTGTTGACCTTCTTGGATGTGTAGATTGATGTCTTTTTTCAAACTTGGGAAGTTTTTGGCCATTATTTATTCAAATATTCTTTCTTCCCCATTCTCTCTTTTCTTTCCCTTTGGAACTCCCATTATGCATATGTTTGTATGATTGAGGGTGTCCCACAGGTCTCCTAGGCTCTGTTCATTTTTCTTCATTCTTTTTTACTTTTTGCTCCTCATTTGGATAATCTCAATTGACCTATCTTTAAGTTCACTGATTCTTTCTTCTACCTGCTCAAACCTGCTGTTGAACCCCTCTAATGAATTTTTCATTTCAGTTGTTGTACTTTTCAGCTCCTGAATTTCTACTTGCTTCCTATTGTAATTTCTGTCTCTACCTATATTCTCTATTTGGTGAGACATTGTTCCCCCGTTTCCTTTAGTTCTGTGCCCATGGTTTCCTTAAGTTCTTTGAGCATGTTTAAAACAATTGATTTAAAAATCTTTGTCTTGGGGCCGCCTGGTGGCGCAGCGGTTTAGTCCGCGCTTGGCAGCCCAGGGTTCACGAGTTCGGATCCCGGGCGCCTGCCGACGCATTGCCTGTCAGCCATGCCGTGGCGGCATCCCATATAAAGTGGAGGAAGATGGGCACGGATGTTAGCCCAGGGCCAGTCTTCCTCAGCAAAAAGGGGAGGATTGGCGACGGATGTTAGCTCAGGGCTGGTCTTCCCCACAAAAAAATAAATAAATAAAAAAAATAAAAATAAAATAAAAATCTTTGTCTTGACAGTTCAATGCCTGGGCCTCCTTTATTTATTCTTATGAATGCACCATATTTTCTTGTTGTTTGCATGCCTTATAATTTTTTGTTGAAAATTGGACATTTTTTGGCAACTCTGGAAATCAGATTCTCCCCCTCCTCCCCAGGGTTTGTTGTTGCAACTTGTTAGGTAGTGGTTGTGTGCTTGTTTAGTGACTTTTCTAAACTATTTTTGTAAAGTCTATATTCCTTGTTATGTGTGACTGCTGAAGTCTGTGTTCCATTAGCTTAGTGGTCAACTAGTGTTTTGACAGAGTTTTTAAAAAATCCTTGGAACCAAAAAAAAGAAAAGGGAAGAAAAAAAAACTACTCTCCCAGTCTTTGAAGATTGGCTGTGTCTAGGGACACTTCCTCAGTGTGTCCCTAGACAGAGCCAATCTACCAGACAGAGCCAGGCCATCTACCAGTCTGTCTTAGCCTCCACTTTCTGCTGGTGTGGAGCCCGAAGGTCAGCCAGGGGTGAAAGCTAAGGGTCTCCTCAGGCCTTCTCTGAGCATGCATCCAGCCCTTGTTATGTGTGATCTTGTTGATGCTCTGGAATATGTGGGAGCTTTTAAATCCCTTATTCCCCTATGTGCCTCAATCCCTTCCTTCCCAGGTTTTTAGTCTGTCTATTGCTTGTCCTGACTGTCATCCCTCACCCCAGGCTTCTGTGGTAATACTTATGCTATTAACTGCTCATGGCAAAACCACCCAGGAAGCCACCTCAGCCCTGGGAATGCTCTGAGTTGGGCAAAACAAGGGCAAACTTTTGCCCCAGTCCTTCAGGGAGCTTTCAGGGACAGGTCAAAATTCAACCACAATTCTTTGAGAATAAGGTCCATATTGCTCCCTCTGGCACTAGCAACCCGCACCCTGAGCGAGGGTTGTGAGGGTTGCGAGGGTTGTGGTCTTCAAGGCCACTGCTTATCTGGGGAGTGACAGAAGGTAAGTGGGCAATTTAAAATGCCATGGTGCTCACTTACCGAAAAGCAGCAGCTTCTTTCTTCCCCAAGCCTTCCCCTGGCTGTTGTCAGTTTTGACAAGATTCAAGTTCTGCAAAAGTTTTATTCTGACAGTTTTTGCCAGATCATTAGTTGCTTTTGAGGAGGAATGGAGCCCTGGAGTTTCCCACGTTGTTGTTTTCAGTGCTGTCACTCTTAGGGCAGTGTATTTTAAAATGATCTTTGGGTCATTGCTACCATCAGTGAGGCCTGGGAAGCATATTCCATGGTGCCCATCACAGGCACCCCCACATGCTTAGCTTCTCATGGTCTCTTTTCTCCAAGTACCCATTCAGTGGTGTGGTTCCCAGATCACTGCTCTTCATGGTCAAGGTCCTCTGGGTTTTTTAAAATTTTTAGTATCCTTTTTTTTCTTTTATTGAGGCCGTATTGGTTTATAACATTGTGTAATTTCAGGTGTACATTATTATACATCAGTTTCAGTATAGACTGCATTGTGCTCACCAACAATGGTCTAGTTTTTATCCATTACAATACATATGCGTCCCTTTATCCCTTTCACACACTCTGCCACCCCCTTCCCCCCTGGTAACCACTAATATGTTCTATTTACCCATGCATTTGCTTATCTTCCACATATGAGTGAAATCCTATGGTGTTTGCCTTTCTCTGCCCGTCTTATTTTGCTTAACATAATACCCTCAAATTCCACCCATGTTGTTGGAAATGTGACTATTTTGTCTTTTTTATGGCTGAGTAGTATTCCATTGTATATACATACCACATCTTCTTTATCCATTCATCTGTTGATGGGCACTTACTTAGGTTGCTTCCACATCTTGATTATTGTGAACAATGCTACAGTGAACACAGGGGTGCATAGATCTCTTTGTATTGTTGACTTAAAGTTCTCTGGATAATACCCAGTAGTGGGATAGCTGGAGCATATGGTTTTCTATTTTTAGTTTTTTGAGAAATCTCCATAGCATTTTCCATGGTGGCTGCACCAGTTTGCATTCCGACCAGCAGTGTATGAGAGTTCCCTTTTCTCCACATCCTCTCCAACATTTATTATTTCATGTCTTGTTATTTACAGCCATTCTGACGGGTGTAAGGTGATATCTCATTGTAGTTTTCATTTGCATTTCCCTAATAATTATTGATGTTGAACATCTGTTCATGTGCCTATTGGCCATCTGTATATCTTCTTTGGAAAAATGTCTGTTCATATCCTCTGCCCATTTTTGGATCAGATTTTTTGTCTTTTTGTTGTTGAGTTCTATATGTATTTTGGAAATTAACCCCTTGTTGGATATATGATTTGCAAGTAGTTTCTCCCAGCTGGTGGGTTGTCTTTTCATTTTGTTCGTTGTTTCCTTTGCTGCGTGGAAGGTTTTAGTCTGATGTAGTCTCATTCGTTTATTTTTTCCTTTCTTTCCCTTGCCTGAGTAGACGTGGTATTCAAAAAGATGCTGCTAAGACTGATGACAAAGAGTGTACTGCCTATATTTTCTTCTAGGAGTTTTATGGTTTCAGGTCTTATCTTCAAGTCTTTAATCCATTTTAATTTTTTTGTATGATGCAAGATAATTCATTCTTTTGCATGTGGCTGTCCAGTTTTCCCAACACCATTTATTGAACAGACTTTCCTGTCTCCATTGTATGTTCTCAGGTCGTTTGTCAAAGATTAGCTGTCTATAGATGTGGTTTTATTTCTGGGCTTTCAGTTCTGTTCCATTGATCTGTGTGTCTGTTTTTGTACCAGTACCATGCTGTTTTGATTACTATAGCTTTGTAGTATATTTTGAAGTCAGGGGTTGTGATGCCTCCAGCTTTGTTCTTTTTCTCAGAGTTGCTTTGGCTATTCAGGGTCTTTTGTTGTTCCATATAAATTTAAGGATTCTTTGTTCTACTTCCATGAAGAATGTCGTTGGGATTCTGATTGGGATTGCATTGAATCTGTAGATTGCTTTAGGTAATATGGATATTTTAACTATGTTTATTCTTCCAATCTATAAGCATGGAATATCTTTCTATTTCTTTATGTCTTCTTCTCTTCCTTTCAATAATGTCTTACAGTTTTCAGTGTATAGGTCTTTCATCTCCTTGGTTAAATTTATTCCTAAATATTTTATTGCTTTTGTTGCTATTGTAAAGGGGATTGTATTTGTGACTTTTCTTTCTACTAGTTCGTTATTAGTGTATAGAAATGCAACTGAATTTTGTAAGTTGATTTTGTACCATGCAACTTTGCTGTAGTTGTTGATTATTTCTAATAGCTTTCTGGTGGATTCTTTAGGGTTTTCTATATATAGTATCATGTCGTCCACAAACAGCAAGAGTTTCACTTCTTTTCCAATTTGGATACCTTTTATTTCTTTTCCTTGCCTAACTGCTCTGGTCAAAACCTCCAGTACTATGTTGAATAAGAGTGGTGAGAGTGGGCACCCTTGTCTTGTTCCTGTTCTCAGAGGAAGGGCTTTTAGTTTTTCACCATCAAGTACGATGTTGGCTGTGGGTTTGTCATATATGGCCTTTATTATGTTGAGGTACTTTCCTTCTATGCCCATTTTATTGAGAGTTTTTACCATAAATCGATGTTTGATCTTGTCAAATGCTTTCTCTTCATCTATTGAGATGATTGTGTGATTTTTATTCCTCATTTTGTTAATGTGGTGTATCACATTGACTGATTTGTGTATGTCGAACCACAGCTCTGTCCCTGGTATAAATCCTACTTGATCATGGTGTATGACCCTTTTAATGTATTGCCATATTCAATTTGCCGATATTTTGTTGATGATTTTTGCATCTATGTTCATCAGTGATATTGGCCTGTAATTTTCCTTCTTTGTGTTGTCCTTGTCTGGTTTTGGTATCAGGGTGATGTTGGCCACATTGAATGAGTTAGGAAGTATTCTGTCTTTAATTTTTTGGAATAGTTTGAGGATAGATGTTAAGTCTTCTTTGAATGTTTGGTAGAATTCTCCAGAGAAGCCATCTGGTCCTGCCCTTTTGTTTTTGATTACTGTTTCAATCTCTTTACTTGTGATTGGTCTATTCAGATTCTCTGTTTCATCTTCATTCAGTTTTGGGAGGTTATATGAGTCTAAGAATTTATCCATTTCTTCAAGGTTGTCCAATTTGTTGGCATATGGTTTTTCATAGTGTTTGTTGTCTTATAATCCTTTGTATTTCTGTGGTATCCATTGTGTTTCTCATCTTTCATTTTTAATTTTATTTGAGCCTTTCCTTTTTTTCTTAGTGAGTCTGGCTAAGGGTTCATCAATTTTGTTTATCTTCTCAAAGAACCAGCTCTTTGTTTCATTGATCCTTTCTACTGTTTTTTCGGTTTCAATTTCATTTATTTCTGCTCTAATTTTTATTATTTCCTTCCTTCTGCTGACTTTGGGCTTTGTTTGTTCTTCTTTTTCTAGTTTTGTTAGGTGTAGTTTAAGATTACTTATTTGAGATTTTTCTTCTTTGTTGAGGTAGGCTTGCATTGCTATAAATTTCCCTCTCAGAACCACTTTTGCTGCATCCCATAAGAGTTGGTAGGTTGTATTTTCATTCTCATTTGTCTCCAGGTATTCTTTAATTTCTCCTTTGATTTCTTCATTGATCCAATGGTTGTTCAGTAGTACACTGTTTAGTCTCCACGTATTTGTGAATTTCCCAGTGTTTTTCTTGTAGTTGATTTCTAGATTCATAGCACTGTGGTCAGAAAAGATGCTTGATATGATTTCAATTTTCTTAAATTTACTGAGACTTGCCTTGTTTCCCAACATATGATCTATCTTTGAGAATGTTCCATGTGCACTTGAGAAGAATGTGTATTCTGCTGTTTTTGGATGGAATGTTCTATATAGATCTATTAAGCCCATGAGGTCTAATATTTCATTTAAGGCCACTGTTTCCTTGTTGACTTTCTGTCTGGATGATCTAGCCATTGATGTAAGTGGGATGTTGAGGTTCCCTACTATTATTGTGTTGCTGTCAATTTCTCCCTTTGGGTCTGTTGATAGTTGCTTTCTATACTTTGGTGGTCTTGTGTTAGATGCAGTATATATTCATAAGTGTTATGTCCTGTTGATGGAATGTCCCTTTTATCATTATATACTGCCCCTCTTTGTCTCTCATTGTCTCTTTTATATTGAAGTCTGCTTTGCCTGATATAAGTAGGGCAACACCTGCTTTCTTTCACTTGCCACTTGCTTGGTGTATCTTCTTCCATCCCTTCACTTTGAGCCTATGTGTGTCTTTAGAGCTGAGATGTGTTTCCTGGAGGCAGCATATTATTGGGTCTTGTTTTTTAATCCATCCTGCCACTCTGTGTCTTTTGATTGGAGAATTCAATCCATTTACATTTAGAGTGATCATTGATATATGAGGACTTTGTACTCCCATTTTATCTCTTGTTTTCCAGTTGTTCTGTATCCCATTGTTTCTTTTCCCTTGCATTTATGACTGCCATTTCAGTTTGGTGGTTTTCTGTTTTCTCTTTATTTATGATTTGTTACCATGAGGTTTGTATAAAAGATCTCATAGATGAGATAGTCTATTTTCTGATAGCCTCTTATCTCCATTAGCCTAAGCAGGTTCCATCCTTTCCTCTTCCCCTTCTGAGTTATTGTTGTCACAAATTGTTCTTTTCTCTTTTGTGAGTTTGTGACTAAGTTGAAGTGTTTATAGTTATTTTTGATGCTTTCCTTCCCTGTCTTTTATGTTATAATCAAGTATTTACTGACCTATTCTAATTTAGAGCTGCAATTTTCTGATTTTATCTGTCTATTTATCTCCTTGCTCAAGGTTTTGTAAACCTTTGCCTTTTTGTTTCAGAAGGGGGGGCTCCTTTCAACATTTCTTGTAGGGCAGGCCTAGTAGCAATGAACTCCCTCAGCTTTTGTTTATCTGAGAAAGGTTTTGTTTCTCTGTCATATCTGAAGGATAGTTTCACTGGATAGAGTATTCATGGCTGAAAACTTTTGTCTTTCAGTATTTTGAATATATCATTCCATTCTCTCTTCACCTGTAAGCTTTCTGTTGAGAAATCCACTGAATGCCTGAGAGGGGTTCCTTTGTAGGTTATTTTCTTCTGCAATGCTGCTCTTAATATTTTTTCTTTGTTATTGACTTTTCCAGTTTTAATAGTTTATGCCTTGGAAAAGGCTTTTTGCATTGGGGTAATTAGGAGTTCTATTGGTTTCATTTATTTCTAAATCTAGTTCCTTCCCCAGATTTGGGAAGTTCTTAGGTATTATTTATCGAACAAGTCTCTTCTCCTTTCTCCCTCACTTCTCTTTCTGGAATACCTATAATCCTCATATTGCTTTGGCTATTTCTCAAAGAATTGCTTCATTTAAAAAAATCTTAGCTCTCTCTCCTCCACCTGAAGCATTTCTATATTTCTATGCTCTAAATCACTACCTCTGTCGTCCATAATGTCAACTCTATTTTTTATGGTTTCTAGATTATTTTTTATCTCATTAATTGTGTTCCCCATATCCAGAGTTTCTGTTCGGTATTTGTTTAGAGTTTCGATCTCTTTGGTGAAGTATTCCTTCTGCTCATTAATTTTATTCTTGAGCTCTTTGAACTGCCTTTCTGAGTTTTCTTGTAACTCACTGAGTTTCTTTATGATAACTATTTTGAATTCTCTGTCATTTAGATTGTAAATTTCTGTGAGCTCAGGATTGGTTTCTGGGGACTTGTCATTTTCCTTCTGCTCTGGATTGTTAATGTAGTTCTTCATGGTGTTTGATGAAGTGATCCTTTGCTGGCACATTTGTGGTAGTATCAGGTCCCAGATTCCATCTGCCACCACTGCAGGAGGGCAGGAGCTGTGTTTTCTGATCCCACCCCGTCTGCTGGAAATTGTGCTGGTAGAGCTTCTCTGCATCTGTGTGCTGGCCGCAGCTGCTTAGCAGGTCATGTATGCACATGCAGGTGGGGTCTGTGTGATCTGCTAGCAGGTCACTCTGCTGTGGGACCACTGCTCAGCTGGGGACTGGTCAAGTTGATGCAATAGGCAGGAAGGGAGGGGTACTCGTGGGTGGCTCAGCTGAGCTGCTGTGCCTGGTGGGGGCTCCTTTGCGGGGGCTGAGCCATGCTACTTGACGGGGAGCATTCAAATGGGCAGGGCTGCCATGGCATGGTAGGCACTCCTGCAGGCCAGGCCACTCCAAAAGCATTCATGCAGGCCAGGCTGCTCCCACCTTCTCTTACAGTCATGCTGGCCACTGTGTGAGGACCCACAACCTAGATCACTGCCACCGGGGAGGGGGAGGGGTGTACTCACCTAGTTCCACTGCCTCCTGGGGATCCAGTCCACCCACCTTCAGATGCATAGCTGTGTGGATCTCTCAGACATCCTGTTGTGCTGTGCAGGAATCATCCACTGGTCAATGAATGTCCCTTTAGTTGTAACTTAGAGGGGAGAGACAAAGGGAACAACTCACTCCACTATGATGCTGACGTCACTCTAGTATCCTTCTTTATACATGGCCCTGGAGACTGCCCATCACACCCTGCTGTGCCCTGGCCACAGGGTAGCAGTCCCTCCTGTGAGCATATCCTTTGCCCCTTGTCAGGCAGCCCAAGGCAGCTGTAGTGCTCTCAGAGGATAAGCCCCTTGGCTGGTGACTCTGCACACTGCTTATGCTGTTTCATTTGGATTTCTGTCAAGGAAACTCCTCCCATCCCACAGGATTGGCCTGTTAAAGCCCAACATTTGGAACAGTTTGCCTTTCCTTTCTTTCATCTGAGTGATTAAAAATGCTGACCAAGGAAGGGCCAGGGTCAGAGTTCTGCAGGACATAGTGAGGATCCTTGGCATATGGCCATTCCTTTAGTAAGAGTCTTAGCTTGGGTTTCCCCAAAAGCAGCCCGAAGCCAGGTTTTGGACATAAGTAGTCTACATAAGAGGCAATGCCAGGAAGCACGGTGAGGGGGTGGGGAAGTGAGATGGGGAAAGGAAGAGACCCAGTAGAGTATGTTCATGAGTGGGTCACAACCATGGGCAACTGGGCCACCCCACTGGGGATCTTGGTCATTTTATATAGCTCACTTTAGAATTGCTCACAAGGGTTGAGGAAGCTGTTCCTTACTGATTGAGAGTCACTCCTGGGACACTGACTCCTGGCCTGCCCTAACATGGGCCTAGCACATACCCAAGACCAGAGTCTTCCCCCAGGTAGACACAGGAAGTCATTGGAGTGTGCAGGAACTGTACCTGGGACCTCCAGGGTGGGCCAAGGGGCTGTGAGTGAGACACTGACAGTATCTGTGTTGCACTCTGTAAATATTTATGGAACACTGACCCTGTGCCAGGCTAGAGCAGAAGCAGTGCTTAGGACATGGAGCTCGTGCTCTGGTGGGAGCAGGGTGACAGGCGATAAATGAGTAAACAAGCAAGTAAACAAGATGACATCATGTTGTGATGAGAGCTGCAAAGAAAATAAAGAAAGGTTATGAGCTACAATGACTGGAAGGACTGGGGCTGTGGCCACTTTAGAATGGGTGTGGGGACACTCTCTCTGAAGAGGGAAATTTGACTGGGAGCTCCAAGGGGGCAGCAATGGGAAATTCCGGGCAGAGTGTTCCAGACAGAAGGGACAAGTGCTAATGGCCCAGGGCACAAATAAGTTTGGTTTGTCTGAAGAACAGAAAGAGGTCAGTTTGTGAATAAACTATGGTACATCCACACGGGAGTACTGTGTAGCTATAAAAACAAAAAAAGAGTGAGAAAGATCTCTATGAAATGATATGGAGTCATTTTCAGAATATATACCATTTCCAGAATACTCTCTGGCCCTGGGAGTATGCTAGGCCCATGTCAGAGCAGTGCAAAAGAATGTCTATAGTATGCCACCCTTCAGTGAAGAAAGAAGAGGAATAAGAAAATACACAGGCACCTGCTCATTTATGCAAAAGAAACATAGAAAAGATAAACCAGAACTAAAGAGATTGTTTAGGGGTGGAAAGAAGGGGTTTGAAAAGGAGCAGAAAGAAGAGTGAAATGGAAACAGGGTGACAGGCATTGAGGAGGGAGTGACACTTTCCTGAAGATGTCTTTCTGATTAGCTCTGCCTCTTAGAACCATCGTAATGTTTTATATACCCTTCACATGCCCAGAAAACAACAAATAATTGAAACCAACTAGCATAAGGGATTAACATGAGACGAACTGCAAACAGTATGAACTTAGCTGTATTATAAATGAATAGCATAACCACGCTGTAGGATGTGGTAGGGGGAGAAATAGTCTAAGTAACTGTGGAAAAGAGGATCTTGACTGAATTGGTAAGGGTAAAGACAAAAAAAAGTGTACATAAATGTTGTAACCTAGTTTTAGAATGGGTTTCTTTCAAGGGTATGATTAGCAATTCTGAAACACTGTATGTGTACACTAGAACTGAAGAAATAAGTAAGTAAATTGTAGATAATGAAAGCTGGGTTTCTCACTGTTGAAGAAGTTACAAATAAGGAGAGGGGGAAGGCTAAAATAAGCCTGTAGTGTTGGCTTAAAATCTGAGATAGCAGTGTGAACTCATGGTATTTAATAAAAGTACAAAGATAAATATGGATGTGTGTGTATGTATGGATGAGTATACATATGTACATTTCCTAGCTTTATCTGATGAGAGGATATAGAAACAAATGGCACCCCACAGCAATGAGCACACCCAGTGCTCAGATCTTGGTTTCTACACATCATTCTCTGATTAAAGGAACTAGGGATCCATGAAGAAATGGTTGATTCTAGGGCTAAGGCAGGAAAAATACAAGGTGAGTCTGGAGGTGCAGGAAGGTAAAGAAGTCCTCTAAACAAATAAAACAAAAAAACAAGGCAGGGGGCGCATATGAAAAGAACAAAGGAGCCAATCTCCAGGAGCTCCCAGTAGTTAAAGCTAGAACAATTTGAGGAACAAAATAAATGATGGTGTTAGATGTTTTTTTGTGTGTGTGTGAGGAAGACCAGCCCTGAGCTAACATCCGTTGCTAATCCTCCTCTTTTTGCTGAGGAAGACTGGCCCTGGGCTAACATCCGTGCCCATCCTCCTCCACTTTATATGGGACGCCGCCATGGCATGGCTGACAAGCAGTGTGTCGGCGGGCGCCCGGGATCCGAACCTGCGAACCCCAGGCTGCCAAGTGCGAACTAAACCGCTGCGCCACCGAGCGGCCCCTATGGTGTTAGATTTTAACCAAAGAATAAAATAAATATCCACTTGCCCATACTGATATGAATAAATAAATGAATAAATATTTGTTTTCCTTATAGGGAAATTCCATTAATAAATGCAGAAGAAAAGAAATAAATTATACATATATTTGAGAAGTCCCAAAATCTGCAGTCAGAAAGCTGGAGACCCAGTAGAGCAGAAAGTGGGGTTATAGTCTGAGTCCAAGTCTGAAGGCAGGAGATGAAAATGTCCCAGCTTGAAGACAATCGGGAAAGAGAGGTAATTCTTCCTTACTCTGCCTTTTTTTTCTATTCAAACCTTCAGTTGATCAGATGAGGCCCACGACATTGAGGAGGGTAATCTGCTTTACTCAGTCTGCCAGTTCAAATGTTAATCTCATCCAGAAACACCCTCACAGACACACCAGAATAATGTTTAATCAAATATCTGGGCACCATGTGGTCCAGTCAGGTTGACACACAAAATAAACTGTCTCAGAAGGCTCTTGGGTTCTCACTTGGGATCTTGATTTAGTCAACTGGTAAATGGTGATGCCATTGACTGAGAGGAGGAAAACTGGAAGAGAAGAAAATCTGGGGATAAATATTAAACTGGAGATGCCTATGAGACCTCCAAGGGGCAGTCAAACAGGCAGTTGAACATAAGAGTCTCGGGTTCTAGGGTGAGGTATATGTCTGAGAGTCATCCACGTGTAAATGGTATTGAAAGCTTTGAGATGGGGCGAGTGCACGTAGGGATAGAAAGTAGAGGAAAAGACTGAGGACTGAGCCCGGGACCCTCCACCATTCAGGGGTCAGTGGGATGAGGAAAGGCCAGCAACAGGACCAAAAAGGAATGGCCCTGAGGCCACTCACCTGCTCCTGTTGTCAACACTGTCTGAGATGGGGGCTACCAGTTGCAAATCCATTTAACTGGGCAATCACCTGACCCACGGCCCTCCGGTGTGTTCAGTCTATCCCAGTCCAGTACACACTTCTGAGTTCCTCTTATGTGTCAGGGCCTGTGCTGACAAAGACAGGGCACCTGCCAGCAGGAGGCTCACTGTCTAATGGGACATTGACTCCCGGCAGACCACTTCAGTGCCCAGGTAGATAACTCTCCCTTATTCAAGCATTCATTCAGTGACCATTGACTGAGACCCCACTATGGTGCCAGGTGCAATTTAAAGAACTAAGAATGCAAAGTCAAATGAGACATGGCCCTGCTTTCTAGGAGCCTACATTCTAGTGGGAAGACAGACCTAAAACACATATGTCAGCAAAATATGGCAAATTCTCTCATGGGGGACTTTGTCATATGCTCTGCTGAAAGCTAGACCTGCCTAGGGAGAAAGGAATCCAGTTTGATTTGGCAGGAACCAGCCACCTTCTGGTCACCTGCCTCTCCCCAAAACTCCATTGTTGGTGTGATGAAAAGGCCATATCCAGAAGGAAATGAGTCATTTTATTTCATTTCATTTTTATAGCCAACATGTGTAACAGAGCTGTTCCTATTTTCCAATACCCAGTAAGAGCAGCAGATGAAGTTGAGCGGACACAGACATGGCACACATGTGCATGTGTGGTGCAACACACACACACACGCACACGCACATGTACATGCGCGTGCACACACACGCAGTTTTCTGGCTTCCAAATTTTTTAAGTGTTAGGTCATTTTCCTCCCTGGCCAAATGTCTGTCTGCCGAGTGCTGGAGCGGCCCATAAATCGTCCGGCCCATAATATAAAACACAGCCCTTATTGACAGCAGGTCTGCTCGTAGAAGCTGTGCTGCCAGCTCGTAAAGCAGGGCCCGGTGTCACTCCCACCGAGCAGAGCCAATAAAGGGCACGGGGGAATTACCTCTCGCTCCAGCAGCTGGCCGCACTGCAGGGACGATGGCAGCAGGCCTAATGGGTCCCCGCCCCCCGCCACCTTGTAAAGCATTACAGTTAGAAATAATTCCTCCCCTGCCCCAGAGCAATTTCTTTCAGGGGGAGAGGCAACTCCCTGAAAGAGGTACTGTCCCCAAATCCCAACCTGGCACTGGAATCTGAAATGTCCAAATAAGAGGGAAGTGGCATCTCTGGTCTGGGTCTTGGGGGTCTCCCACAACGTGGCTTGCTGCTGCCACAAACCCCTGCCCCTCTGCTCCATCATCAGACTTCAGCCAGTGCCAAAGTGGGGAACCCCAGCTCAGCTTTCTCTCTCTAGACCCCTGATGGCACAGCCATGCTGGAACAAGACCCTCAGGAGCAGGTCCCCCATCAATTGGTGATCACCCTCAGAGGGTCCTCAGGGCCAGCTCACTCCCCGGTGATGAACTGTCCCAAACCCCCTCCACTTATCTTGAGCCTCTGGTCACCCTTCTCCCAGCAGACCACCTTAACTCTTGTGTCAAGGGAAAGGATGGAAGCTCTTTTTTCTTCCCGGTGCCAAACCTACAAGCCCACCTCCTTCTGCTAACCCCCTGTTTCCTTCCCTCCTGTTCCAACAGGGATGTCCACCACCCTGCTGTTTGAGGCCAATCCTCCCGCCCTGCTGCCCACCTGCCCTTTTGGCCCCACCATGCTCTCTGGGTAACCCCACTCTACCTTGTCTTCTCAACTGGATCCCTCTCACAACTCTCCGACACACTGGAGTATTTCCCACAAAAAACAATCACAAACAAACCCTCCCCAGCTGTTCTCTCTTTCCCTTTCCCCTGGGCTGGCAAACATCTCGAAAGAGTTGTCTTGAATTGCTCTCTTCACTTGCCACCTCCTGCTCTCCTTGCCCATCCCCAAGCCGGCGGCTCCTCCCTCACACACCAACGCAGCTCCCGCTCCTTCGCCAGTGACCTCGTTCAGCAAGTACAAATGACACAGTGAGTTTGAAGCTCATTTGCGCTGTAAGGGAAAAAATATAGCAGGTAAGGAGATGGGGATCGGCGGGGAATTATGATTTTAAATGGGGTGGTCAGGACAGCAAAGACCTGAAGGAGGTGAGGTGTGAGTGATGCATATAGTATCTGAGGAAGAGCATTCCAGACAGTGGGAACAGCCAGTGCAAAGGCCCCGAGGCAGGGTGTGCCGGGAGTGTATGTGGGACAGCAAGGAGGCCAGGGTGGATAAAGTGGAGTGATGGGGGGAGGAAAGACAATGAGGTCTGAGATAGCCTTGTGGGCCACAGAACTCGGGCTGGGTGGGCTAGGGGCCCAGGGTCAGTGCTAAGCAGAGAAGTGACATGAACTGAATGGAGGATTCAACTGGAGAATGAGAATAGGCTGTAGGAGACAAGGGTGGGAGCAGATGGACCAGTAAGGAGGCTTGGGATAAGATGGGGATACAACAGTGGAGCAGAGTGCTGGTAAACCAGCCCCCGGAGGGCAAAGAAGCCCTGATCTGACCATTTCATGGTGGTATCGCAGATGCACAGCAGCGATGGTCTAACAACCAGCCAGCAAATTTCTCGAGAGCTGGGACTCGTGGGCTCCAGCACAACACGGGGGCCCCAGGGAGCTATGGTGAATTCTGGATATTCTCTGAAATTAGAGCCAAAAGGATTTCTTGACTGGTCGGGTGCGGGATGTGAGAGAAAGGCGAGGGTCAAGGGTGACTGCCAGGCGGCCCAGTCTAACAGTGGTCACAGGAGCACCAGCTGCCATTGCCACCGTCCTGGAAAAGCTCCCTCCCTGGATTCTGGGGCACAGCCCTGCTCTGCTCCTTCTCTGTCTCTTAGTGTTCCTTCTAGACTCCCCGACAGCCTCACCCTCCTGGTCCCGGCCCTTGATTGCCGGGATTTCTCGTCTCCTTTCCAGGTCCTCTTCTCTCTGAGGCTCCACTGCGCCCCTGGTGACCTCGTCTGTGGCTCCTGTAACTTCCTACATGCAGCTGACTCACAAGGTGGCATCGTGGCCCTGGCTCTCCTCTGAGCTCCAGACCCAGAAATCCCGACTCCCCGTGGGCCTCTCTTCTTGGATGTCTCAAAAACACACCAGACTCAACATGTGCAAATCCGAACTCCCAGTGCCCCCATCACCCCCGCCCCACACTGTCCCCATCCAGTCACACTGGCCCTCACCCAGTTCTCCCCACCTCAGGGCACGTGACTCAGAAACCTGGGGTGCTTCCTAGCACCTCCTGCTCTTGCTCTCCATGTGGAACCCTTTGCCAAGTCTTATGGATTTCACCCAAGTGCTCTTGAGTCCACCTGCCACTGTCCATTTGCACCACCATCCCTCCCTGCTTGCCTCCAGTGACCTGGTGCCTGGGTTCCTGGCATTCCCTTGTACGTCCTGCCAAGCCCTCTCCATCCTGCAGCTGGACAAGGTTTCCAAAATGCATGTCTTATCATGTCATTTCCTTGCAAAAACCTCTCTGATGCTTTCCAATGCTCTTAGGGGAAAGGTAAAGTTTCACCCTGGCCTACAAGGTCTTGCAATCTCGGCCTCCTTCCTTCAGGCCTCTCAGACTGTGCCTTTACCAGCCACACCAGCTTTCTTTTTTACTCTCTGTCCCATGCTCCCCCACTCCTACCTCAGGGCCTTTACACTTGCTCTTCTTTTGCCTGGAACACCTCTCACTGCCCTTTTTGCGAGTCATCCCTCAGACCAAGGCTGTCACTGCCTTCTCAGAGAAGCCTTCCCTAATCCCTCTGGCTTGGTCAAGTCTGCCTTGTACGTTGTCTCATGAACCGCGAACCTGTCCTTCCTGACCCTGAGAGCTGCACTTGTCCTTTTGCTTGTGTGATCATTTGATTCACGCCCGTTTCCTCCACGTGTCCAGAAGCCCCACTTTGCTCACCACTGTCTCGTCACAGTGAAGCAAGGGCATTGGGGGTAGACTGAGTTTGAATCCCAATCTGCCACTTAGTGGCCCTGTACTCTTGGATAAATTATTTAATTTAACGAGAGAGAATAGTAAATTTATCTTTTAGGGTTGTTGTGAGGATTACAGGACTCAGTGAATGTAAACTGCCTATCTTAGTGCCTGTCGCGGAGTGAACACCACGCGTGTAGATGGAATCATTGGTCCCAGTTCTTCGCCTCGCCTGGCATGCACGCCCTGGCCGTGGCCTCTGTGGACAGAGGGAACTTCCTTGCCACTTTGACTGTGGGTCTGGCCATGTGATTTCCTTTGCCTCACGGAATGGGATGGAAATGACATTTCTGGGCCTTAAGAGACCTTGCAAATTCCTGTTTGTCCTCTTGAGCCTCTGCCATCGCCACAAGAAGAGTCTCCTCTGGGTCACTCTGCCCCTCAGCCTGGGCCACCCACACGTGGAGCAGGCTCACCTAGCCAAGCTCGGCCTAGACCAGCCAATCCCCGGCCCACCTGTGGATCAGCGAAAACAATGACCTTTGTTTTAAGCCTGTGAGTTTGGGGATGGTTTGCTCCCGGCATTTTGTGGCAATAGACAACCCGCCCCAAGAAATGTAATGTGCTTGCGCAGTGTCTGTGTCAGAGTAAACATGACTATGATCGTCCCCCGTCCACAGCAGCTATGGCACGACCCTAGGCTGGCTCTTGAAAGCCATGCTGGACCTGCAGAGCTGTCTGCCTTTCACGTGTCATGTATCAGCCAGGGCTCAGCCACAGAGATAAAAATGGATCTGTTACAGGGATCTGGCCTGTACAACTGTGGGGGCTGGGCAAGCAGGCTCTGGAAGGCCCTTGTCTCGTGTCTGACACTTGAGCTTGAAGCCCACAGGGCAGGTGTCCAGGAAGGGAAGTTGGATGTAACGTCAGGGAGAGCAGAGACAAGCTGGAGCCCACGAGGACGAACCCCGTGTCAGTTCTTGAGGCTTCTTCCCTGGTGATCTGAGGGTCTTTCAGAAGCCAGGGCCCCTCACCATGGGACTAACTCACACCCCTGGCCCAGGAGTGGGGAGGCTGAAGGAGAATCGGGGGAGCTAAGTGGTTGCAGCCCAGCTTGTCGCTCCACAACTCCTGGGTGAGCTGACAGGTCACTGCCAGCATGTCTGTGCTACCAAGTGCCTGCTGCTTCTCTCCCCTTCTCCTACCAGATCTCCCACACTAGTCTCTCGTGACCCACCCTAACCAGAAAAACCCCAAGAGAGGGAATTCTGGGAAGTGCAGTTAAGCCTAGCCACGTCGACACATCAAAGCCACCACCCCTCATAAGTACCCCTCAGACTGAGTCTTAGGGCAGAAGTAGCTGATTAAATGCGTTCTTGCAGAGGTGGGACTGAATGTAATTGTTTCCGAGGGTACTTGTGTTTTGAGCAGTAGTCAAAGGACTATTTCTGTGATGGTGATGTCTCGGGGGCGTGGAGAAGGAGGTAAGCCTGTTGAACACCCAGTAAGGGTCAGGTGTTTTACACATTTGGTGTCATTTAATCCTCAAAACAATATTTGAGGTGGGTAATTGATCAAACCTAGCAGATGAGGAAATCGGGGTTCCTGGCCTCTTATCCCTTCCCATAGGCAGGCTGGAGCTCCAAAGGGAAGTGAAGATTTATCTCTACCGTATGGAGAAGGGCGGATGAGAAGGAGAAGGCTGGTTCCTGGTCTGGAAGGAGGCCCACATGAGGTGAGTCACAGGACACTGTGAGCAGGGAGAAGGGCCACTGTGTGGGGGTTCAATAGGCACACTGTGACCCCAACAAAACCAGGGTGTTGTTAGAAGGGAAAGGGAGATGGCTTGGGTAGGCAGCCAGCAGTCTGCGTCACCAGCACAGGTGGGGAGTGAGGAGCCAAAGCATCTTAGTGGTCCTTTCAGTTGAGCTGCTAACTAGGGGACCTAGAGGTCTCATTGCTGGAAGGCATCCACGGGCACTATAAGTACCAACAGCCCAGACACTGAGCTGGGCAGAGGGGCAGGCAGGTTTGGAGCCTGGCTGGGACCTGGGGTCTTTGGAACAATCTCTGCCCATGTGCTCTAAGCATGCTGTCCAGAACAGGCCACACTGCTGAGCCACACATGGATCGTTGGGCCTGGAAGCCCTCTGAGACGGGAAAGGCGTCAGTTCATTCCACAGAGGAGAAGGGACTGGGCTTTGTCTGACCCTGCAAGGATGGATGTGTGTGTCCCAGCCCCGGAGGGTGTCAGGGCACTTAACATCTGTAGCTCCTGTTGGGCGCCCAGAGGGGACACCAGAATTGTTGTCTTGGTCATTATTTGTTTGTGCACTGGTTTCCTCAGCTGGATGGATCTCCCCCACAAGCTCTTTGAGGATGGGCCTCTCACTTACACCTCTCTTTCGCTCCCTGGGTCTGTCCCACCTTCCCCATTCCATCTCCAAGACCGTAGCATCCCAGCTTGCCTCTGGCTTCAGTCTAACCAACCCCTTCAGATCTAGTCTGGGAATGGAATGTAAAGAAATGGTTCCCAGCTTTTTCAAGAATGAAACTTCCTCCATCCCCCCTCCTCCCTCCCTTCCTTTCTCTCTCTCTCTTTCTCAATCTCTCTCTCTCCCTCGCTCCCTCCCTCCTTTCCTTTCTGGTGTATAGTTATATGAATTATATGAATGTTAACACCTGTATATACTTGTGTAATCACCACCACCATCAAAACAGTTCCCTCATTCCAAAAACCCCCTGTGCTACCTCTTCATAATGATACTCTTCCCCCCTCAACCCCTGACAACCACTGGTCTATTCTCCGTCGCGATAGCTTTGTTCTTTCAGGAATGCCATATAAAAGGAATCACTCAGTACATGACCTTTGGAGACACAGAGTAATGCCCTTGAGATTCACTCAAGTTGTTGCACGTGTCAGTAGTTTCTACCTTTTTACTGCTGAGTAATTCCGTTGTATGGATGTGCCACAGTTGTTTATCCATTCATCTCTTTATGGGTCTTTTGGTTGTTTCCAGCTCTTGATGATTCTGTAAATACTTGTGTACAGGGTTTTGGGTGAACATAAATTTTCATTTCTCTAGGGTAAATGCCCAGGAGAGAGATTGCTGGGTCACATGGTAACTCTATGCTTAACTTTATAAGGAAATCGCCAAGTTATTTTTTAGCGCGGCTGTGCCAGCGTGCACTCCCACAAGCAGCGCCTGAGGTGCCGTTGCACCACATCTTTGCCAGTATTTTAAAACTTGGTATTTTAAAATTTTAGCCATTCTAATAGTTGTGTGGTAGTATTTAAACTTGTCTTGCCCTAACGGCTAATGATGTCGAACGTCTTTTCATATGCTTATTTATCATTCATACATCCTTTTAGTGAAGCATCTGTTTGAGTTTTTTGCCCATTTTTAAATTGGATTGTCTGTTTTCTTACTATTGAGTTTTGAGAGTGCTTTATAATTCCTTTGTTGGATATGTGATGAAAAAATTTTTTCTCCCAGTCTGTGGCTTGTCTTTTCATTCTTTTAACAGTGCTTTTTGCAGAGAACACATTTTTCATTTTGATAAAGTCCACTTTCTCTGTTTTTTCTTTTTATGGGTCATGTTTTGGATGTCGTGTATAAGAACTCTTTGCTTGAGCTCATGTCACAATGATATTCTATGTTTCTTTCTAAGAGTTTTGTGGTTTTATATTAGATCTATGGTCTATTTTGAGGTATTTTTTGTAGAAATATGAGGTTTAGGTGGAGGTTCATTTTTGCCTATTGATATCAGTTGTTCCAACACATAAGACTATCCTTTCGTCATTGAATTGCCTTTGCACCTTTGTCAAAAATCAGTTGGTCACATCTGTGTGGGTCTATTTCTGGACTCTGTATTGCAGGGATTGGCAAATGTTTTCAGTGAAGGGCCAAAGAGTAAATATTTTAGGGTGGGCCGTATAGTCTCTATCTCATATCACTTTTTTTTATTGATGTCTTAATAGTTTATAGCATTGTGAAATTTTAGTTGTACATTATTGTTTGTCAGTCACCATATAAATGCATCCCTTCACCCCTTGTGCCCACCCTCTATCCCCCTTTCCCCTGGTAACCACTAAACAATTCTCTCTGTCCGTGTGTTAGTTTATATTCCACATATGAGTGAAATCATGTGGTGTTTGTCTGTCTCTCTCTGGTTTATTTTGCTTAACATAATACCCTCCAGATCCATCCATGTTGTTGCAAATGAGACGGTTTTGTTTTTTTTTATGGTTGAGTAGTATTCCATTGTATATATATACACCACACCTTCTTTATCTAATCATTAGTCAAGGGACACTTGGGTTGCTTCCACTTCTTGGCTATCGTGAATACTGCTGCAATGAACATAGGGGTGCATAAGCTTCTATGGATTGTTGATTTCAGGTTTGTTGGGTAGATACCCAGTAGTGAAATAGCTGGGTCATAAGATATTTCTATTTTCAATTTTTTGAGGAATCTCCTACTGTTTTCCATAGAGGTTGCACCAGTTTGCATTCCCACCAGCAATGAATTAAGGTTCCCGTTTCTCCACAACCTCTCCAACATTTGCTGTTTTCTGTCTTGGTGATTATAGCCATTCTAACAGGTATAAGGTGATATCTTAGTGTAGTTTTGACTTGCATTTCCCTGATGATTAATGATGCTGAGCATCTTTTTATGTGCTTATTGGCCATCTATTTATCTTCCTTAGAAAAGTATCTGTTCATATCCTCTGCCCATTTTTTGGTCTGTTTTTGTTGTTGTTGTTGTTGTGTGAGTTCTTTATATATTACAGAGATTAACCCTTTGTCAGATATATGATTTGCAAATATTTTCTCCCAGCTGGTGGGTTGTCTATTCATTTTGATCCCGGTTTCATTTGCCTTATAGAAACTCTTTAATCTGATGAAGTCCCACTTTATTTTTTCTTTTGTTTCCCTTGTCTGGGTAGACATGGAATCTGAGAGGATCCCTTTATGTCCAATCTCAATTAGTGTACTGCCTATATTTTCTTCCAGGAGTTTTATAGTTTCAGGTCTCACTTTCAGGTCTTTGATATATTTTGAGTTAATTTTTGTGTATGGTGAAAGAAGATAGTCTACTTTCATTCTTTTGCATGTGGCTGTCCAGTTTTCCCAGCACCATTTACTGAAGAGACTTTCCTTTCTCCATTGTATGTTCTTAGCTCCTTTGTCGAAGATTAGCTGTCCATAGGCGTGTGGTTTTATTTCTGGGCTTTCAATTCTGTTCCATTGATCTGTGTGTCTATTTTTGTACCAGTACCATGCTGTTTTGATTACTATAGCTTTGTAGTATATTTTGAAATCAGGGATTGTGATGCCTCCAGCTTTGTTCTTTTTTTCTCAGGATTGCTTTAGCTATTTGGGGTCTTTTGTTGCCCCATTTGAATTTTAATGTTCTTTGTTCTATTTCCGAGAAGAATGTTATTGGGATTCTGATTGGGATTGCATTGAATCTGTAGATTGCTTTAGGTAGTATGGACATTTAAACTATGTTTATTCTTCCAGTCTATGTGCATGGGATATTTTTGCATTTCTTTATGCCATCATTGATTTCTTTCAATAATGTCTTATAGTTTTCATTACATAGGCATTTCATTCACCTCCTTGGTTAAATTTATTCCTAGATATTTTATTCTTTTTGTTGCGATTGTAAATGGGATTATCTCTTTGAGTTCTCTTTCTGTTCATTATTAGCATATAAAAATGCAACTAATTTTTATAAGTTGATTTTGTACCCTGTAACTTTGCTGTGGTTGTTGATTATTTCTAATAGTTTTCCAATGGGAAACTATTGGAGAAAGGAAAACAATGGAGAAAGGAACATCTTTTCAATAAATGGTGCTGGGAAAACTGGACAGCCACGTGCAAAAGAATGAAAGTAGACTATCTTCTTTCGCCATACGCAAAACCTATACATCGAAAACCAATGGGTTTTTTAGGGTTTTCTGTATGTAAAGTCATGTCACCTGCAAATAGTGAGAGTTTCACTTCTTTGTGGCCTATTTGGTGTCTTTTTATTCCTTTTTCTTACCTAATTGCTCTGGCCAAAGCCTCCAGTAGTATGTTGAATAAGAGTGTGGCGAGAGTGGGCACCCTTGTCTTGTTCCTGTTCTCAGAGGAATGGCTTTCAGCTTTTCCTCCATTGATTAGGATGTTTGCTGTAGGCTTGTCATATATGGCCCTTATTATGTTAAGGAACTTTCCTTCTATACCCATTTTGTTGAGAGTTTTTATCATAAATGGATGCTGGATCTTGTCGAATGCCTTCTCTGCATCGATTGAGATGATCATGTGGTTTTTATTCTTCATTTTGTTAATGTGTGTTATGTTGATTGATTTGCGGATGTTGAACCATCCCTGTGTCCCTGGTGTAAATCCCACTTGGTCATGGTGTATGATCTTTTTGATGTATTGCTGTATTCGGTTTGCCAATATTTTGTTGACCATTTTTGAGTCTATGTTCATCAGTGATATTGGCCTGTAGTTTTCCTTCTCTGTATTGTCCTTGTCTGGCTTTGGTATCAGGATGATGTCGGCCTTGCAGAATGTGTTAGGAAATGTTCCATCATCTTCCTCTATTTTTTGGAAAAGTTTGAGAAGGATAAGTATTAAGTCTTCTTTGAAGGTTTGGGAAAATTCTCCAGAGAAGCCTTCCGGTCCTAGACTTTTATTTTTTGGGAGGTTTTTGTTTACTGTTTCAATCTCTTTACTTGTGATTGGTCTACTCAGATTCTCTATTTCTTCTTGCTTCAGTTTTGGGAGGTTGTATGAGTGTAAGAATTTATCCATTTCTTCTAGATTGTCCAATTTGTTGGCATATAGCTTTTCATAGTATTCTCTTATAATCCTTTGTATTTCTGTGGTATCTGTTGTAATTTCTCCTCTTTCATTTTTAATTTTATTTATTTGAGATTTCTCTCTTTTTTTCTTAGTGAGTCTGGCTAAGGGTTTGTCAATTTTGTTTATCTTCTCAAAGAACCAGCTCTTTGTTTCATTGATCCTTTCTACTGGTTTTTTTTTGGTTTCAATTTCATTTATTTCTGCTCTAATTTTTTTGTTATTTCCGTCCTTCTGCTGACTTTGGGCTTTGTTTATTCTTCTTTTTCTAGTTCTGTTAAATGTAGTTTAAGGTTCCTTATTTGGGATTTTTCTTGTTTGTTAAGGTGGGTCTGTATTGCTATGAGTTTCCCCCTCAGGACCGCTTTTGCTGCATCCCATATGAGTTGGTATGGTGTATTTTCATTTTCATTTGTCTCCAGATATTTTTTGATTTCTCCTTTGATGTCTTCAGTGATCCATTGGTTATTCAGTAGCACGTTGTTTAGTCTCCACCTCTTTGTCACTTTCCCAGTTTTTTCTTGTAGTTGATTTCTAGTTTCATAGCATGATGGTCAGAAAAGATGCTTGTTATGATTTCAATCTTCTTAAATTTATAGAGGCTTGCCTCATTTCCCAATGTATGATCTATCCTTGAGAATGTTCCATGCACACTTGAGAAGAATGTGTAATCAGCTGTTTTGGGGTGGAGTCCTCTGTATATATCCATTAAGTCCATCTTGTCTAGTTTTTTGCTTAAGTCCACTATTTCCTTATTGACCTTCCGTCTGGATGATCTATCCCATTGATGTAAGTGGGATGTTAAGGTTCCCAACTATTATTGTGTTGTTGTCAATATCTCCTTTTAGGTTTGTTAACAGTTGCTTTATGTACTTTGGTGCTCCTGTTTGGGGGCATATATATTTATAAGTGATATGTCTCCTTGGTAGAGTGTCCCATTTATCATTATATATGACCCCTCTTTGTCTCTCATTACCCTTTTTATCTTGAAGTCTACTTTGTCTGATATAAGTATGGCAACACCTACTTTCTTTTGTTTGCCATTAGCTTGGAGTATTGTCTTCCATCCTTTCACTCTGAGTCTGTGTTTGTGTTTAGAGCTAAGAGGTGTTTCCTGGAGGCAGCATATTGTTGCGTCTTGTTTTTTAATCCATCCCGCCACTCTCTGTCTTTTGATTGGAGAATTCAATCCATTTACATTTACAGTGATTATTGATATATGAGGGCTTAATGTTGCTATTTTATCGCTCATTTTCCCGTTCTTTTGCATTTCCTTTGTTTCTTGTCCCATGTGTTTTGAACTTGCAATTCAGTTTGGTAGTTCTGTGTGGCGATTCTCTTAGTTTTCTCCTTATTTTTCGTATGTGACTCTTCTGATTATTTGTTTGGTGGTTACCATGAGGTTTGTATAAAAAATCTTGTGGATGAGTTGGTCCATTTTCTGATGGTCTCTTATTTCCTTAGACTAAGTCAATTCAATCCCTTTCCTCTTCCCCTTCTAAGTTATTATTGTCACAACTTATTCCATCGTGTTGTGAGTCTGTGTTTAAAGTGATGAGGTTATATTTATTTTTGGTGTTTTCCTTCCCTTAATCTTGATGTTTATAATTAATTATTTGCTAACCTATTCTGATACAGAGCTGCGATTTTTCTGGTTTTGTCTACCAATTTTTCTCCTTGCTTAAAGCTTTGTATCCCCTTTCTCTTTTTTTTTTTACAGGCATGAGGGCATTTCTTGAGCATTTCTTATAGTGGGGGTCTTGTGGCAATGAACTCCCTTAGCTTTTGTTTATCTGGGCAAGTTATTATTTCTCTATCATATCTGAAGGACATTTTTGCTGGATAGAGTGTTCTTGGCTGAAAATTTTTGTCTTTCAGAATTTTGAATATATCATTCCAGTCTCTCCTAGCCCGTAGAGTTGCTGTCAAGAAATCTGCTGAGAGCCTGATGGGAATTCCTTTGTATGTTATTTTATTTTTTTGTCTAGCTGCCCTTAACATTTTTTCTTTGTTATTGACTTTTGCCAGCTTTACTACTATATGCCTTGGAGAGGGTCTTTTCATGTTGATATATTTAGGTGATCTATTGACTTCCTTCACTAGTATTTCCAGCTCCTTCCCCAGGTTTGGGAAGTTCTCAGCTACTATTTCTCTGAACAAGCTTTCTGCTCCTTTTCCCCTCTCTTCTCCCTCTGGAATACCTGTAATCCTTATGTTGCATTTCCTAATTGAGTCAGATATTTCTCAGAGGATTTCTTCATTCTTTTTAGTCTTAGTTCTCTCTCCTCCTCTATCTGGAGCATTTCTGTATTCCTATCCTCAATAATGCTAATTGTTTCCTCCATATTGCCAGCTCTGTTCTTGAAAGATTCCAGATTTTTCTTGCTCTCCTCCGTTGTGTTTTTCATCTCCAACATTTCTGATTGGTTTTTCTTTATGGTTTCAATCTCTTTTGTGAAGAAATTCCTGCTATCATTGAATTGTCTATCTGTATTTTCTTGTAATTCATTGAGCTTTTTTATGATAGCTATTTTGAATTCCCTGTCATTTAGGTTATAAATTTCTGTGCCTTCAGGATTGATTTCTGGGTGCCTGTCATTTTTCTTCTGGTCTGGAGATTTAATATATTTTTGCATAGTGCCTGCAGATGTTGGCTTATTTTTTCTCACACCAAAAATATCTGGTCAAAGTTTCCACTTGCTGCCACTGGGTGGGGGTCAAGCACTGTGTATTCTGAGCCCACTGTGATCTGCGGGGGCTCTGGCCAACTGGTTGTGCTGAAGCACCAGGCATGTGGGGAGAGGGGCTCTCTCTTTCACCTGTCCACTTCCAGGGGCTTCTCGTTCTTCTCTCACTATCTGCTTTCCTGGGGTGCTCGGATGATGGTGTCACCCCTGCAACAGTTCAGTCTCCTCCATGTGGGAATTCCCAGCAGGGTGTGTGAGAACTTTGAGAGTGATGGTTTTCCCATGGAGGGTCACCCCTCCCCCCTCTCTCTCGGAGCCACGTGGACCTGGAGTTGCCAATCGAATGGGGGAGGGGGAGGGTTTCTCCTTACCTCTCCCCACTTCCTCTGAGGGTTCCAGCACCTCCACTTTCAGATATGCAGCTGCATGGGTCTCTCAGATGTCCTTTGTGTTGTGTGAGTGTCCTCTATTGGTATGCTAGTGTCCTTTTTGTTGTATCTCAGTGGGGGGAGAGTTTAAAGGGCAAAGGTCACTCCATGATGCTCTCATATCCCTTTTAAAAAAATTATTTTATTGAGGTCATATTGGCTTATAACATTGTGTAAATTTCAGGTGTACATTATTATGTTTCAGTTTCTGTGTAGACTGTGTCATGCTCACCACCAATAGTCTAGTTTTTATCTGTCACCTATTTATGTGCCCTTTTACCATTTTGCCCTCCTCCCACCCCCTCCTCCTGTGGTAACCACCAATATGTTCTCCTTATCTATGTTTGATTATCATCTTCCACATATGAGTGAAATCACATGGTATTTTTCTTTCTCTGTCTGATTTATTTCACTTAGCATAATACCATGTTTTTGCATGGTCCATGTTTTTGCAAATGGCATGATTTTATCTTTTTTTCATGGCTGAGTAGTACTCCATTGTGTGTGTATATATATATATATATATATATATATATATATATATACACACCCACACCACATCTTCTCTATCCATTTTTCCATTGATGGGCACTTGGGTTGCTTCCATGTCTTGGCTATTGTAAATAATGCTGTGATGAACATAGGATTGCACAAATCTCTTTGAATTGTTGATTTCATGTTCTCTGGATAAATACCCAGTAGTGGGATAGCTAGATCATAAAACATTATTGAAAGAAATTGAAGAAGACTAAAGAAATGGAGAGATAGTCCATGTTTATGGATTGGAAGAACAAACAGAATTAAAATGTCCATATTACCTAAAGCAATCTACAGATTCAATGCAATCCCAATCAGAGTCCCAGTGACACTCTTCATGGAAATAGAACAAAGAATCCTTAAATTTGTATGGAACAAAAAAGATCCAGAATAGCCAAAGGAATCCTGAGAAAAAAGAGTGAAGCTGGAGGTATCACACTCCCTGAATTCAAAATATACTACAAAGCGATGGTAATCAAAACAGCATGGTACTGGCAGAAAAACAGACACACAGATCAATGGGACAGAGTTGAAAGCCCAGAAACAAAACCACACATCTATGGACAGCTAATCTTTGACGAAGAAGCCAAGAACATACAATGGAGAAAGGAAAGTCTCTTCAATAAATTGTGTTGGCAAAATTGGACAGCCACACACAAAAGAATGAAAGTAGACCATTATCTCACACCATACACAAAAATTAACTCAAAATGGCTTAAAGACTTGAATGTAAGACCTGAAAACATAAAACTCCTAGAAGAAAATATAGGCAGTACACAATTTGACTTTGGTGTTAGCAGTATCTTTTCTAATATCATGTCTACTCAGGCAAGGAAAACAAAAGAAAAAATAAACAAATGGGACTACATTAGATTAAAAAGCTTCTGCAAGGCAGAGGAAACCATGAACAAAACGAAAAGACAAACCACCAACTGGGAGAAAATATTTGCAAATCATATATCTGACAAGAGGTTCATTTCCAAAATATATAAAGAACTCGTACAACTCAACAACAAAAAAACAAACAACCTGATCAAAAATGGGCAGAGGATATGAACAGACATTTTTCCAAAGAAGACATACAGATGGCCAAAAGGCACATGAAAAGATGTTCAATGTCACTAATTATTAGGGACATGCAAATCAAAACTACAATGAGATATCACCTACACCCATGAGAATGGCTATAATTACCAAGACAAGCACTAACAAGTGTTGGGGAGGATGTGGAGAAAAGGCAACCCTCATACACTGCTGGTGGGAATGTAAACTGGTGCAGACACTATGGATATTTCTCAAAAAATTAAAAATAAAAATCCATTTTTATTGATGTCTTAATAGTTTATAACATTGTGGGGTTTTAGTTGTACATTATTATTTGTCCGTCACCATGTGGATATAACCCTTCACCCCTTGTGCCCACCCCCCACCCCCCTTCCCCTTGGTAACCACCAATCAGTTCTCTCTGTCCGTGTGTTAGTTTACATTCCACATATGAGTGAAATCATGCAGTGTCTGTCCTTCTCTCTCTGGCTTATTTCACTTAACATAATAGCCTCTAGGTCCATCCATGTTGTTGCAAATGGAACAATTCTGTCTTTTCTTATGGCTGAGTAGTATTCCATTGTATATATATACCACATCTTCTTAAAAATCCATTTTTTTAAAACAACCCTTTAAAATGTGAAAACTATTCTTAGCTTGCGAGTCATACAAAAATAGACCAGCCTCTGATCTGTTCTGTTCCACTGAACTGTGCCTCTGCTGTCACCAAAACCACACTGTCTAGATTATGGCAGCTTTATACTAAGTCTTAAAATCGAGTGGGATGAGTGGTTCAGAGAACTTTATTTTCCGTTTTTTAATTGGTGCTTTTAGACCACTTTCATTTTATGTAATTATTGATATGTTTGGACTTAGTCCTACCATTGCATTCTTTGTTTTTTTATTCCTGTTTTCCCTTTCCTGCCTTCCTTTGGGGTATTTGAACACTCTTTGTAGTATTCCATTTCAATTTCTAGACTTGTGTTTTTGCGCACATCCTCTGTATAGTTTGTTTGTTTACAGCACATCCACTCGGGTCTACCATGGACCTGCTGAGCTTTCTCAGTCTGCTCAGACTCCATACTCCACCACTTGAAGTGGATGCTGTGATCTCACCCCATGGAGCTCCCTTAGCCATCCCCTCCTTCATGACACATGCCTTCTGACATCTACATGCATTGAAAGCCCCATCAGACAATGGCATACTTTCTGCCTTCAATTGTTAAACATCTTTTAGTGAACTCGAGAGAAGAATCATCGACTCTCTTCACCCACAGCCTTACCATTTCTGCTGCTTGTTCTCATTCCTGATGCTCCAGGTTTTCTTCTGGGATCATCCTTTATGCCTTTGGAGCAGATCTGCTGGCATTGAATTCTTTTCATTTTTCCTTCATCTGAGAGTGTCTATTTCACCTTCATCCCTAAAGGCTATTTTCATGGATACAGAGTTCTGGGTTGACAGTTTTTTCTTTCAGTATTTTAAAAATATTCCACTTACTTCTGGCCTCCATCATTTCTGATGAGAAAGCTCCAATCCTCTCAGACAACCTCCTATTCATCTTCAAAACCTGGATCAAGTCTTATTTCCTATTCAAGCTATGCTGCTTTTACATGCCCCCTCCCTGCCCCCTGCCAAAGGCTGCTCACTCCTTCCTGTGCATGAGGTTATCGCACACGTCGCTCTGTGCTGTAGTGTCTCAATAACATGTTGGGCTCACCCACTCGTTCTTTGTCATATGCACTGAGAGAGAGAGAGAGGGAGAGAGGGAGAGAGAAGGAGAAGGGGGAGGAGGCGGAGGAAGGAGAGGGAGACTAATAAGAAGTTGAAGACTGATCACCTTTCAGGGCACGTCAGATGACCTCTGAGTTCAGAGAATGTTTTTGGAATTGAAGTAATTAGTAATTAGCTCCCATGTATGGAAGAAAGCCAGTGTGCAACCACATAGGTGGGTCTTCCACGCCCATTCAGTTGCAAGAAGTTCCCAGGTGGTTCAGGAAACAACTGATGAGGGTTTATAACATTACTGTGGGCTCATTCATGCATTCATCAAGTTGGCATCTTTTTCAGCGGCCTTCAATGCTTGCACCCAAAGGGAACATGCTTTAGTGATAAGTTTCCTGGACCCAAGGCAGGCCAGGGGAGTGTATTTTGGAGTTGGAAGGGCCCCTCAGAGACCTTCAGCTCACAGACAAGGAGGCTATTGGTTCCATCATGAGGATCTGCCCCAAGGACTTTGGTCTCTTCTCAGCCCCTGGGCCTGTCAGATTACAGCCTTCCTCCTCTTCCTCTTCTTCTTCCTCTCCCCCTCTCCCTCTTTCCATCCAGTAAAAACAAAACTCAACACCTCTCAGGGGCAGCCTCAAAGTTTCTGTAGCTTCATGTCTGTGTTCAGAGTTCTCTATAGACACCTTTGGACGTGGCCTCATGTTCAGAGACATTCTGAAAAGACCACTTACAAGATCCAATTTCTGCCTATCTTTCAAAGCTTTGTTCAGTTCCCCCTCCTCCATGAAGCCTTCTAGAACCACTCTATTTGGAAACCAACTGAGCAGAATTAATGAAAACTATGGATGGATCCCCATGTGCTAGCCACGGGAGACCAGGTAGATCAGGCATAGCTCCTGCCCTCAAAGAACTCACAGCCTACCGGGGCAGAGAGAAGGTCAAGGATTGAACGGGACATACGGGCTGAGCCTGTGTTACCAGCGTGCTGGGGGAGCCAGCTGACTTGTGGGATTCTCGGAAGAGAGGTTCTGGTTCTTTCAAAACTCGCTCACAACTTTTCTGGGCCTCAGTTCATTTGGGGGTGAAAGCTCCACTCTGTAGACTCCTGTCTGTGCTGCTTCTGGTTGGCTTTGGGGGTGATCAGGGGAGGGGGATATGGAATGTGTGTGGGTTCTGGGTCTCCTGCTCCCAACTCCAACCAGATGAGCTCTACTTTTAACTGTATCCTTTACCTTATGTAGCCAATTTCATTTGAACAAAATACTGCATGGCTTTTAAAGTTTGAAAGCAGCTAAATTAGATGACCAAGGTAGCCATGCTCATGGCACTCTGGACTCACAAAGTCTCCACAAAATGGGTTTTGTGGGCATGTAACCTTGGAAAAGACCACTGGGCATATCAGGCTATTGGCAACTCACAGTATTTGAGTATGCTATTAGGAATACTGGCAAATGTTTAACAACTGGCTCTCTGCCTGCGAGGAGGGGGAAGCCCTGGTGTGTAGCACTTGCTGATTTCCATGATGCAAATTCTCCTAACACGGGAGATGTCAAGTTATCAATGTGAAGTCTCTGAATGCGGAGTTGGCAAGAGATTCACATACTAGGCTCAGGAGCTGGCTTTGGCACATCACTGGTTACAGGGTACCAGTTAGTGACCCCACTGTCTTCCTCTTTTGGGTTTAGAACCAGCTAAGATACAGGCTTAGGAGAGAGATGGAGGCTACAACGTCAGCTCAAAGCTGGGTTACAGGATGTGGTTGACTGGATTATTGTTCGGATATCTGTCTCCTCTAATTCTATAGGAAGAGCGTACTTCCCTCTTCCTTTGATTTGGGGCTCAGGGTTCCTATTCCAAGCCTAAGTCCTTTTGTACTTGTGCCATCACCATTAGATGTCCAAGCAATGCTCTGGTCCCAAGAGGAGGCACAGGCACAGAGCTGAGCCCCCCTCAGCTGACTCGTAGACTCCTGAGCGAAATAAATGCTTATTGTTGTATGCATCTGGGCTTTTGTGGTTTTTGTTAGACAGCATTATTGGGCCATAGTTAACTTATTCAGAAAATGATACCTGGGATGGGAGGCTGCCCTAACAAAGTCCTAAAATATGCAGCATAGGTTTGAAACTGGGCAGTGAGGAAATTTAGAGGAGGTTGGAAAAATGGCAAGAGAAATGGTGACCTGTGCTATGTGGTGGAGAACTATTTGGCAAAATTATTGCCTATGGTAATTTGGGAGGGCGAAAATGTACCTAAGAATTTGTGGAATTGGGCAGGCCAGTTTCCAGGCAGAATACCGTAAACACGAGCTTCCTTGAACTGTAAATGATAAGGCTCTAAAAGTAAGAGATGAGTTCAGGAAGGAACCAGCCTGTTTACATGCAGAATCTGGAAGATGAAATGATTTCTCATTTCTAGTCTCTCCAGCCCCTAAAAGATCTTCAAATTAAGGTTTGGCCTGGGGCGCAAAAGACCAAATCTAGGGTGGTGCCAGTAAAAGACTGCCTCATGGAAAAGATGAAATCACAGATGTGCCCTTGATTGCAATGCCCTGTGTCTTAAGGTCTGAAAGGAGTGAGAAAGCTCCAGAATACCCTTTCAGTGACAACAGGGTGCCTGGAAACCTTCAGGGCATTGCCCCACATAGTCTGATGTGGGGTACAGTAATCAAACGTAGAGAGGGGCATGTCACCAAAGGACTTGTGGGTGTGGCTTTTGGCACAGAGTGGACTGGAATCAAATCTGTAGAAAACCCAGTGTTTGAGAGAGCTGCATGGGCAAATGCACTGTAAGCACGGACTAGAGGGGATTGAGGATGTTTGAGACGTAAAGGACTTCAGGCTCCCAACTTCCTTCAGGTGGGAAGAGGTTGAAAAGAGTCACTCCACTGCCAAAGGGTATAATTTCCAATGCCCTCTTCAGAAGCTGAAAGGATGATGGAAGAGGAAGAATACTCCAACGGTGGAAGCCGGAGTTGCAGAGCGCGGTCGACTGGGGAGCCGCTCAAGGAGCATTCCAGCCCAGAGAAGGGTGCTGGCAACATTTGCCCAGCAGGATTTCAGATGCTGTGGACCAGTGACTGAGACAGGTGGTCGTTGCACTGATTCTAGCTCCGTCCCACCACTGTATGCTGGGTGTGTGTGTGCGTGTGGGGGGATGGTGGGGGGAGCAGAGAGCTCCTCTGGGTCAAGAGGAGCCACATCCAGAACAGATGTAGACCACATGATCCTAAACTTTGAGCCTGATGATTGACTAGATACATTTTGGGGGGTCTTGGGTGAGTATAGTCTACATGTGGGAGGGACATAAATCAATGTCTCTAGGTCTCATTGCTGAGAAATATTCACTCTCTCCCTCTCACTCCCATGGAAGGAGTATACTTCCTGATGTCACCGAGGATGGGTTTGGCCATATGGCTTGCTTTGGCCAAAAGAATGAGGTGAACTGATGGTGTACTGGTTCTGAGCAGAGGCCTAAAGAGACTCACATTTTTCTGCTTGTCCTCTTGGGCTTCTGCCATCTCCACAAGAAGGCAGTGCCCAGGCCAGAGTCCTGGTCCCAGGAGGAAGATGCGAGTTGCATGGAGCAAACTCAGGCTGCCCCAGGCAAGCCATCTAGATTAGCTGCCCCCAGCTGACCTGCAGAGCTGCCCAGCCCAGCCTGGATCAGCCGACTCTCAGTTGATCCAGATTCATGAGCTAAATAGATGCTTGGTAGGTGGTGCTGAGGCTTCATGGATATTGTTATGCAGCATGATTGGGCCATGGTTAACTGACATGGAGCATGTGGCTGAGCTGAATGGCCATGATGGGCTTCTTAATACTGTGGCTTGTCCAGTCTCAGGCAGCAATGAATAACTTTTGGCCTCCCCTTCCCCAAAGCAGGGCAGAGCTGCCTCCAGAGACTTAGCATGTGATGAAGCAGAGTAGCTGTGGGGCCTGAGGTGGGATTTGAAAGAGGCAGAGGAAAGGGCCCAGCCAGGCATGCTCAGTTCCTCCTCCGAGAGCGCAATCAGCTAAGTGAGTCTTCCCCAAGGAGGAGCGAGGCCAGGATCATGACTCTGGCTGTCGTCTTTCCACCAGGAAACGACGGCCAGAGAAAGAGTGGATCCCCCAACACACAGCGAAGACTCTGGGATGCCCTACAGCAAACAAACTGCTAAATTCCATTTTCCTTGGGAGTTTCCTACATTTATTTGCCAGAGAACCCTTGGTTTTATCCCACAGAACTAGTTTTGAGTTTGAACGTCCTCCATGTGGCTTTGGAGGTGGGTGCCAAGGTCGTTCTCATGGAGAGGGGGAAGTGAAGGGGCCCGGGTTGGGAGGTCACAGGTCCAGTGTGCCTGGCCCTACAGAAGGTGCCTTCTACCCCCTCCAACCCAGTCCTGGCACCCCCTACCCTCTTCTCCTGTCCCAGTTCTAGAATTCGCCCCATCCCTGAGGTTGACTGCAGGGGCCCAATCTCTGCCAATGGCTGACTGCTGGCTTGCCAGACCCAGGCCCTCCCTCTGCACCTGCCAGGGCTGCCTCCCAGGGCTGAGCCCCTGCTCATGGCTGCTCCCCACGGGCCCCGTTGCCCAAGGCTGGCTGCTCGATATCCTGGGGCTCCGCCTGCGGGCCCTGACTCTCTCCTTTTGCCTGCCCCAGAGCAGAGGGGTCTGCCTGTCTTCCCCCCGACAAACCCCCCCGACTCCAACGTGCTCGTCAGACTGTCCGCCAAAGAGGGGATTCTACACGAGAAGTGTTCAGGACTCTGCCTGGATTTGGTGCGCATGGTTCTCGGCAAACCAACTTAGATGTTCAGACCAGCTCGGTGAGGAACAGCCAGCGACGAACAGCCCAATACTCACTGCAAACGTCCCCCTGTGCCCACCCCCGACCCCAGAGAGACAACAAACAGCCAGTAAATGCCTCAGCAGTAAACATTTCTTGGTGAAGGCGGGACAGTCAATTTTGACACGGTTGAGAAAAATACAGCCTCATTTCTGTTCAAATGCACCAAATTTACTGCTCAGGTTCCAATCAACTACTGCCAAGGAAGAAGCAGATAGACAAAATAAATTATGAAAAAATTACTTTTTTAATGTACAAAAAGACTTATTTACAAGTTGAGCATGTCATCTCAATTCATAGCATGTAGAAAAAGCTAAAAATGTTTTGCAATATAAATTTGGCTGGATGGTTCACCTACAGTATTTCCAGGGCTGATGTCTTCTGTACAGACTATATACAGGTCGGGAACGGCTAGAGAAATCCTAGCTCAAGGGGTGAATGACCGCCGCCGCCACGGCGCCCTGACCCAGGAGCCTTGTCTTTGGACCCTAACAATGAGTTTTGTGTTCTGGGAGGCAGAGGGCCCAGGGAAGGTTTTGGCCCCGACCCGGCTGAGCAAGCTCATTGTGGTGCAGTTGGTTTTGGCAAGGTTGCCACAAATTCGACATGGAAAGGTGTGGGGTGTACGTGTGGGGGGGGGAACGCATCAGTTCACCCGACAGCATGTTCAGGAACGATGTCTGCTGATGTCAGGTCCAAATGCCATTTCCGGGTGGGGCTTGGTCACACTGAACAGGAAGATTCAGTGATGGCCCCTCCGAGTCCCAAGAATCAACCCCTTCACCCTCCTACCCCCACCCAAGACACCACGCATGTCATCATTCTCTGCGAAATGAACAGGAGGGCCGAGGAACGGAGCGCAGAAGATCCCGGGACTGCATGTTGTGGCCTGGCGCAGACCACTGGGCTGCTGGTGAGTGGACAGCAAGGCCCAGAGGAGCCTGGGCAGGGGCTGCCATCAAGCCCTGGGGTTTTCCATGGTAAAGTGAGTGAACAGTGCATTGAAGAAACAGGACTGGGTAAACATGCGACTTCCTCTTCCTACTGGGAGACCTCAGGGTGGCCTGGGGCCAGGCCCCGGCTGCACTCTCTCTTTCCTGAGCCCCCATCCCATGCTTTGGCTCATCTCGGTCCATCCCTAACCCACAGCAGCTCCAGCAGCCCCGAGGTATTTAAAAGTGAGTGTTCTTTTCAGGAAGGGCTACATTCTACATGCATGAACACAGTAAACACGGTCTGGAGAGGCCAGGGCAGCTTCTGGGCTTGCCCAGAGTATTACAACTTTTTCTTTCCTTTTTCGGGCAATACCTCCATACTTTATTCATTCCTATACACTTGGACAGTCTACCAGTTGCAAACTTGGCTTTGCAGAGTAGAGATGCCAGCTCTACCAAACCTGGAATCAGGATGTGCTTCTGAACCAACCAGGTAAAAATCTCTTTTTCCTCTGTGGCAAGGGACGTCTGAGGCCTCAAGAATTAAGCTTCAGAGAAGAGTTCCGGTGGGCCAGGGGTTTCTTTTCCTTGCAGGTACCGAAATGAGAAGCTCATTTTCCCAGATGAGAATATCCAGTATGGCTTTCAGATTCAAACCCAAATGTGGTTCCTCTACCCTCTTTCCTCGTGTACTTGGAAAGCCCTTGGCCAATGTAATCCCTCATTAGCCAAATGACAGAGGCGAAGAAGCCAGGACAGAGAGGTCCTATAAACACCGAGGCTGGGAAGCACTGTGTAAACGAGGCTTTCATTCCTGCCTTGCCTTTCCTGTTGAGATTATTTTCAGTGTTCCGAAAAATAATCCAAAAGAAGACCAGACAGGATGCACATAAACCTGCCCTTAAAGCATCTGTGGTCTGAGCTAGCTGTTGGCAAACTCCCTCAGACCTATTTAATACTTTTTTGGAAAAAGACGAAATGAGCGAAAGCCCCACGCTCCAGGAAGCAATGGCTCCTCGGGGTCCACTCAACGCGGGGGCTGGGGCCTTAAGTCATCATGTTCAGGAACTTGCTCTCCTCGGCCAGGCTGGTGAGCATGGAGCTCATGTCCCCGACGGCCATGTTGCTGATGCCCGTGGGGATGGAGGGCAGAGTCAGGGAGTTCCGGGGGGTGGTGAGGCGGGAGGAGTTCTGGGAGAGGCTGTGGAGCAGGCTGGGACTCAGGGTGCCCGAGAGCAAGCTCGAGTGATCACCATCATCCATGATGGCATCAAAATCAATCTGGGGGGCCTCCAGTAGCTGGGAGTCCACGGTGCTGGACACCTGGTTGACCCCCGGCGAGGGCAAGGACTGGGACTGGATGCTCTCCGGACAGGCCTGTGGCTGAGGTGGCTGGGGCCTCATGACCTGGCAGCCTATGTGGTTCTCCAGGCCTCCGTTCTGTTCATACATGTGGATCTGGCCGTAGTAGTAGAGCATGCTGTGGTCCTGGGCCCTGCCTGTGTCCTGCGGGGGCGGCTGAGGAGGCAGAGACACCATGGTGCCCATAACTCCTTTGGGCACAGACTCTCCCATCTCCCGGTTGGACGATACGGCAGCCATGGCATGGCCAGTGGCCCTGGCATAGGCCAGCTGCTGCCCAGCACGTACCCCACGGTGGCGGCCAGCAGGGCTGGGCTCAGGGGGTGGCCGGGGTTGCACTAGGCCAAAGCTCGATCCAGTCAGGCCCATTGTGCCCTGCTGGGGCTCCATGAAGCCAGGCTGATGGGAAGGCAGAAGGCTGGGGCCCTGGCTGTAGCCCTCCTGGCTTATGGCGGTTGCCAGGTGATGGCTCTGCTGTGGGTAGCTCTGGGCTGGGTGAGGTGATGGCATCCCAGCCAGTGTGGAATTGGGGACCCCAAGTTCCCTGCAGCTGTTGCCCATCATGGTGGGGTTGGGAGCAACTTCCATTTGCTGGGGAAGCCCCAGGTGGCCTGCTTTGGCTGCCATGTTGCTGCAGGACGAAGGGAACTGGTTCAGGGCCCCACCCATGGTACTGGGGCTCAGCTGGGGGTGGGCTTGGCCATAGCTGGTGTGGGGGCTCTCAGTGGTCGTCATGCTGGGACACTGGCCACCTGTCCCTGGCTGCCTCAGCTGCTGCATATAATTTACCCCGGGTGCAGAGGGGGCTCCGCTGCAGGGCTGAAAGTGTGGCTGCGTGCTGTCCAGGCCCCCAGGGCTCAGCTGCAGGCCTTGTGGACTGTAGCCTGGGTACTGGCTGAAGGCCGGCTTCTGCTGCACCACCGCTAGGTTGCCCTGTGAAAAGGGTGGAGGTTTTGCCTGGCTGGCCAGAGTGTCCATGGTGCCAGAGCTCACTTCATTCCACTGCACTGGCATGCTGTTTTTGTTCAGGTTGGAGGGGGCGCCATAGCCCAGCTGGCAGCCTCCCAGCACCGGGGCAGCGGGGCCCACGTTGGAGTCGGCAGCCACCATCCTGCGCTGGCCTTGCAGCCCGGGGCTGGGCAGTTTGGGGTTCTCAGAGAAGCAGGAGCTTTCTGGGGCATAGGCCTGCGGGGCGCTCTCCTCCCGGGCGCCGCCGGCACGAGCCTTGAGGTACTGCACCACGTCATCGGGCAGCACGAGGTCATCCTCCGGCAGCACGAGGCTGGCCTCCGGCCCCGCGCCGTCGGCCCCCGCCGCCATGGCCTCCAGCACCACGTTCTCGCTGATGCTGGGCGGCCGGGGCGAGTAAGCCCCGCACGCCAGGCTGCCGTCGGCGCCCGTGTGGCTCTGCAGGCGGAGGCCTCGGCGGTCAGCGCAGGGCGGCAGCGGGCCGGGGTTCACGCTGTGCGCACTGTGGAAGCGCTGCACCCGCGGGGGCGCCAGAGCCTCGGGCCGCCTCACCGGGTCGCTGGCCCGCCGCGCCCCGCCGCCTGGCGCCTCGTGGGGGAAGGCGGGCGCGGGCCCCGCGTGCCCATAGGCCGGCCCGTCGCTGCCCCGCCGCGGCCCCAGCGGGCGCGGGCCGGTGGCCGGGAGCGCGCGCTCGGGCGCGTCCAGCAGCGCCAGGCGGGTCCGCAGGCTCATGCGCTCCAGGCCGGGCAGCGGCGTCGGGGGCGGCCCGCCGGTGGCCGCCGCGTACTTGGCCCGCAGGCTGTACTGCTGGGCGGGCGTGAGTTGGAGCAGCCCCGAGCCGGCGCCGCTGCACTGGCTGGCCTCGCTCGAGCGCCGCGACGCGTCGGTGGAGATAGGGTCGTAGGAGTCGGCCGAGCTGGCGTGGTGGGGGCGGCCGGCGCCCAGGGGCGAGGCCTCGCTGGAGCGGCGGCTGGAGAAGTAGGGGGAGACGCCGGAGGAGCGGCGGCTCACCGTGTAGGCCGAGCTGACCGTGCTGGTGGAGCTGTCGCGGCGCTCCTGCAGGTGACTCAGCATGGTCACCTCGCTCGCGGACAGCTCTGACAGCCGCGGGTTGGGCAGCAGCCCCGCCGGCACGCCGCCGCCGCCGAAGTTTTCCAGGATGGAGCCTGCGGGGAAGCAGAGGGGTCAGCGTGGGGGGCCGGGGGCGGGCGCTCTGCCTGCCTTGACCATGCTGGGTCTGCAGCGCCTAGAGCCCTAGAACAGGGCCTGGCACACCGCAGGCACTCAACCACTGATTTCTGAATGGAAGGAGGGAAGGAAGGACCAGTGAGCAAATGATGGCCCTGTTTGCCAAGGGTGGGCAAGTGGAAGTCAGGAGGCCTGATCCAGTCTTAGCTCTACCACTGCCTAGCTGGCCCTGAATTCTCCTTCTGTCTGGTCCTCAGTTTCTCCAGCTGTAGGTAAGATGTGCCTCTCCATAGGACTGGGTTACTGAGAGTAGGGCAGGAGGAACTGCAGCAGGGTGGGCGGGGAGAAGTGAGCTTGGAGGCAGGCCCGGCTCGCTGATCCCACAGGGGGCTCTGCGCTTGACCAGCCTTGCACCTCTGCAGGGATCAGTCATTGGATGGGGCCACCCCGGGAAGGGGTGACCTTGGGTGAGGCAGCTGTCTGCAAGCCAGCCCATCTCTGTATGAGGCTAAGAGTTGAAGGCCATTTGCCAGCAGTTCCCTCAACAGCTGGGGCAGCGAACCCTCCCTTCAAGGGAGAGCTGGGTGGTGCATCTCAGTGTCCACCATACTGGGCCATCGGGTCCTGGAGGGCAGCCTGGCGGCTGAGAGCCCTGGTGCATCTGGTGCCCGGTGCACTGCCCAGCACAGAGTTAGCACTCAGGAAATGCTCCTGAAGACGCTTTCCACCTCAAAGCCTGCCCAACACCTCCTGAGGCTGAGCACAGGGCTGCCGCCTCCATGAAGTCCTCCCTGCTCTTCCCCAGCTGATGTGCTTTCTCCTTCCTCTGCACAGCTCTACCCTGAGCTCTGTCCTCGGTGCTGCTTGGCTCGTTCTGTGGTTGGGTGTACGTCTGGTGGCATGGCCTCTAACCATAGGCCCCTGTAACCACAGGAACTGGGATTATACTGCTGCCCTGCCCAGAGTCTTTGCCACAGTGCCCGTGGCAGGTGCCTGATACAGACTGAATGACCCATGAGGAAGAGGATGTGACGCACCACGGTGTAGTTGAAAGAGCACGGGCCTTGGGGCCACTCAGGCCTCAGCCCTCAATAGTCTGAGTGAGGCACTTTGGCCTCTCTGAGCCTGAACTTCCTTATCTGTGCAATGGGCTGGTGAGATCCGTCCTACTGTGGGGATCCAGTGAGACGGCACATGGTGCCTGAGGGAGGTGAACCTGGCGGGTGCTGCCCCAGGCTCTCTCCCACCCCTGCCCACAGGCCCGGGGCCTCCACTCACCACTTCCCGGGAGGGGAGGCAGCTTGGTGTTCCGGGTGTGCGGAGCTGGCCCCACCCACGAGCAGGAGTCCTTGAGTGACTTGAGCTTCTCCTTCTTGAGCTGCTCCAACCGGTGCATTGCGGTCACGTGTTTGCGCAGCTGCAGGCCACCCGTGGAGGGAGTGGCCAAGGCTGAGGTGTCGGCCCCCGGGGGCGTGTCCTCCAGAGCTGTCAGGTCTCCCAGACTCCCAGGCCCTGTCCCTGCCATCTCCACGCCACTGTCATTGTTGAGGGCACTGCCCAGGGGAGAGGGCTCGCTGCTGCAGGACGACTGGGCCCCGGGGCTGGACTGACACAGCTGCAGGGGCGTGGTGAGAAGGCACAGAGTCAGAGGGCGCAAGAACACGCCTGGCCCTGCACCCACGCCTGCACACCCAGGGGCGGGAAGGAAGCTGCCGTGTGGAGGTGCTTTCAAAGCATCCCTTCTCGAAAACTTGGCTTCCCTAACTCTAAGAGGGACCTGAACTGCCTCTGGGAGGGGGATAGTGAATGGATGGAAAGCATCCGGCATGCAAAAGGCACCCAGTGACTGTCAGCCCTCATCCCCGTGCCCCTAAGCTCTCCCAACTGGGGTCTGGCCAGAGCTCTGCCTGTTGAGTTTTTCATATGTGGACACTTTGAAGCTGTGCCCCACAGAGGCCGCGTGAAGCTGGCATGAAAGAGGACACTTAAGCATTCCCAGCAACAGTGACATGCTGCACGATGAAGCAAGGACCAATGAAAGGCTGCTGATGTGGTGCCTTCTCAACAGGCCAGTGGCAGGTTGTTGGAAAGGGAAAGGATGACCAGGGAGGGTGGAACTGCTGGATGCAGCCCTGCCTTAATGGCCACCCCAAACCAGGCCTCCCTCTGGGTTGGGCTGGAGTGGGGCAGAGCCCATGGTGCACGTGTGCAGAGCAGGACTCCACAGAACCTGGGCTTCCTGCGCTGTGACCTGGGGTTTGAGCCCAAATGAGGCTCACCTTGGATGCAGTGCCTCTGGGCTCATTCCTAGGCTGAATACCCGCAAATTCCAGACCTTTCCTTGGGAAGCTGCAATGCTCCCTCTTGCCCATGGCACCACCCACGTTCCTCACCTTGGCACTCAAGGCCCTCTGTAGGTTGGTCCTTCCCTCCTCTGCAGCCTGAACTTGCACCTCCACCTCCTTGTCCCTCCCGCAGGCTTGATCCTACCGCTCACTCCTACACCTGCCAGCTAGGCCCCTGCTGCCAGCCCTTACCTGTGCCGATGGGCCCACCTGCAGTGCCTGCCGTCTGCCTATCCAAACCCACCTTCCTGGGCCCGGGAGGGGCCTGGACTGACAGGTCAGTCTCCACCCCAGCCGCCCTGGACACGCAGCCCGGCCCGCCCTCAAACAGGCCAGCCCGCCCACACCCCACCCGGCCTCTCCGCTCACCTCAGTACCGTCTATCCTTAGGGGAGGTAGAGTCAGGAGAAAGAGGTGGAGACAAAGAACAGGTGGTTAGAACAAAAGGAGTGGAGGCCAGAGGGGCCAGGACGCAGAGACAGGACAGAGGGGAGGGGCCAGCTGCGGTGTCCGGGGGCTGGTTGGAAAGGCAGACGCCAGGAACCACCCCCACTCCCTCGCAGACGGACCACACGGGGGGCAGGCGTCCCCGTCGCCCACAGCCTGCCCAGCAGAATGGGCCCTGGCACGAGACAGGTTCTGTGTGAAGCTCAAGGTGGTGAAGGGAGGAAAGTCGAGCTGGAGAGAGGAGGGGCATCATTGTGTGCTTAGAGGGGGGGACCCTGGGGCAGAGCCCCAGCTGTAGTTGGGGCTGTGGGCCCCGAGTGGGGTCAGGGAATTGCCCTTGTGCCAGCTGGGCTTGGCCTCCTGGCAGTGGGGGCCTGGAATGGGGCCTCCGCTGCCCAGCTCTGCTTACCCCGGAGCTCTCTGTCTTGATGGGCTTGACGTGCAGGCAGTCCTCCACGGCCTGGCTAGTGCTGCTGGCTTCGGCACTTTCCTCGGAGCCCCGGCCGCCAGGCTCGGCGCTGGCCTCACTGTCCCCATTCTCCTTGAGCAAGGGGGCGCGGAGGTGCACGTCGTTGCGCTGCTTCTTGGTGACATGAGCATCTGGGCCGTGTACCGTTTTCACATGCTTCCGGAGAGAGCTGGGGTCTGTGTATCGCTTGGTGCAGCCTGGGATCTTGCAGATGTAGGGTTTCTGGGAAGAGAAGCAGGCTTGCATTATGGATGGGATACGAGGACAAACTTGTGATGGGAGCACTGCTCGTTCTCCCGCAGCCATGCCTCATCCTCTGGCAGAGCCTGGCCGGCACGGTGGGAAGGTGCTCGACCTATTTGCAGCCACTGCCCTCTGGATGGAGCCACGCCTGGCCCTGCCTGGCCTTGTCTGCCACCTTTTCCTTCAGGTGAGCACGTGGTTAAGGGAACTCCCTCCACAAGCTGGGGATCAGAGACTGTGGAGGGATGAGATACACAGAGCCTGGTGTGATCACCATGCTGCCTCCCCCATGGCCCTGGGATTTTTGATGTCAGGAGCAAGTGTATTACCTCATTTTACCTGTGGATAGCACTAGCACTCTCTGATGAAGAAAGACAGGTTCAGAGAGGCAAAGAAACTGGCTCAAAGTCACCCAGGAATGGGATGAAAATCCGGGATTTCTGAACCTCAGTCCTGAGCTGATACACACACACACCCCACATCCACATCCAGATACACCCACCCTGACACCCACATACATACACGCCTACACATATACACACACACGTCCATGCACATTCATGTGCATACGCACTTATAAACACACATCCATATACAGATGCACACCCAGTACATGCACACACATGTGCACACGCACGTACATGCACACCCACATGCATACACATACTTATAAATACACATTCACACACCCATACCCTCCATAATACATCCACACTACACACATACACATACTAACACACACCCACGTACGTACATACACATAATTGCAAACACACATACACACAGGTGCACACACCTCCGAGGCTGCCTCCTGTCTGTAGAGACTGACGTGTTCAGGTACCTTTGGGAACTCCTCTGACTTCTTACAAGCATTGGGGCAAGTCCCTTTGGGTCCAAAGTATATCTACGCTTTTATAAACCGTCTTTCCTGAGTCCACCTGACCTAGAGTAATTGAGTGGCTGGGTTGGGGCCAGTATAGCAGACACCATGGCTCCCGCCCTACTTCCCTCCCTGGGCTCTCTCAGCCCTGCTGGGGGCTCTGGCTCCCAGGGGAGACAAAGGCTGCTCTGTGCCCCATCAGCCAGGGGCTAACAGCCGCGGCAAGCCCAGGCAGCACTAGCAGCAAGAGCATGTCACCGCCAGCCGTCCAGGCCACCGGGGCAGGGCCTGCTGATGTGTGCTGAGCTCAGACAGATGGTCGGGAGGAGGGGCATTGGGCACTTGGCTACCGAACGGCCTACGATGTCTGGAAGCCATGGGGCGAGGCATTCACGCACGTGTCAGCAGGGCCCCATGCTCATGCCCAGGGCACACCCAGCCGGGGTACCTCGTTGGAGTGGGTGCGGTTCTGGTGCTTGGCACGGTCCGAGGCGTTGGAGAAAGCCTTGTTGCAACCCTCGTGCTCACACACGTACGGCTTCTCCCCGGTGTGGGACCGCAGGTGTGTCTTCAGGTTCTCCAGGCGCGAGTAGGCCTTCGAGCAGCCCTCGAACTGGAAAGAGGCGGGTTCGGTCAGTGAGGGCGCTCCAGATTCAACGCAAGGAGCCTGCCTCCTTCCCAGGCCCCTCCTCTGCTCCACCCCACCGGTGCGCCCAGGAGTATGTATTTTAACAATAACATTTACTTTCCTTTCTGATTATAAAATTGACATATGGCCACTCCAGAAAACTTGGAAAGGACTAAAAAGTACAAAGGGGGAAATGAACACCACTGGCTGCCCCAGGACAGCCACTGCTGGCATCCAGGTAAGTCTCCTTCTGGTGGCTTTGCAATTCACCCCCACACATTTTTTTAAACCCAAATTGGGGACATAGCAACTAGTTATGTTATTTATTAGTTATGTATTCTGCTTGTTAAAATCAACGGAACATTGTGAGAATCTTCTTATATCATTAACAACTCTTAGAAAATATTATTTTTAACTGTTTCCCAATGCCACACCCTGATTAGAACTTTCCTGTGTGTTAAAATGTGCTGAGAATAAAATCGAGAGACCCCTGGGTCCTTGAGTGAGCCGGCCACCCACACCCTCGCTCTCGCCACGCTGGTCTCCTTTCAGTTTCTTGACCTACTCAGTTCTTCCCAACGTGGGGCCTCTGCACACACGGTCCCCTCTGGCTGGAACCTCTCCCCTGCCCCCACCACAGCTGGGCCTGGCCTGGCTCCCTCCCTCTCAGCCTTTTAGAGAGCATTTCCCCTCTGAGAGCAATTCTCTGGTATTCTTCATCATAACACTCTAGCCTTGTCCATTATACTCCCTAACACAGTTGATAATGATCTTAATCTTTCTGTCATCTGGCCTTTCCTCTAGGACATAAGCTCCATGAGAGCAGGTACCTTCTATGTCTTGTTCATTTCTGTGTTCCTATTATTTACGGCCTGATGAAAAGAAACATTTTTGGCACTCAAGAAACATTTTTGGAAAAGAAAGAAGGAAGATACGAGGGAGCAAGAGGGAGACGCAGGCAGGGAGGGAGGGAGGAAAGAAGGGTCTTTGCAGCGGGTTCTGCACCTCTTCCAAAGATGCTGCAGGTGCAGCCAACGTACCTGTGAAAACTGCCCTCAGGAGGCCATGGAAACCCAGCAGGAGCTGGCTCACCCTGCACATCCTCCCTCTATTCCTGACCAGTCTGACTGAGCACACTTGGCTCCAAATGTCTTTATCTGTCTCTACAAGTCACAGCCCCTATCAGAGGGCTATGGTTTGCTACCACTCAGAGGGTTATGTTAAGAAGATAACTTGCTGCAAAGGACACAGAGGAGCCAAAACAGCCTTGCAAAAGGAGGACAAATTTGAAGGCCTGACACTTGCCAATTTCAAAACTTACCACAAAACTACAGGAATCAAGACTGTGTATGGTAATGGCCTGAGGACAGACAGAGAGAGCAATGGAATAGAACTGAGAGTTCAGAATTAAACTCATACATGCAGGGTCAATTGATTCTGGACAAGGGTGCCAAGACCATTCAGTGGGAGAAAGAACAGTTTCATCAACAGTGGGATTGAGACGACTGCATAACCACAGGCGAAAGAATGAAATTGGCCCCCACCTCACACCATATATGAAAATGAACTCAAAATGGATCAAAGACCCAAATGGAAGAGTTACTCTATAAAACTATGGATGTATTTTATATTCATATTTATATAAATAAAACTATATATTTATAAACTATAAAGAAACTGTGTTTCTCAGAAGAAAACACAGGGTAAATCTTTGTGACCTTGGATCAGGCAATGGTTTCTTACATTACACCAAAAACACAAGCAATTAAAAAAATTAGACTTCATCAAAATTAAAAACTTTTGTGCTTCATGGGAGACTATCAAGAAAACGAAAAAGCTCACAAAATAGGAGAAAATATTTGCAAATCATATATCTGATTAGGGTCTAGTAGAACTAGTAAAATTCAACAATAAAAAGACAAACAACTCAATTAAAAATGGGCAAAAGATTGAGCAGACATTTCTCCAAAGAAGATTACAAATGGCAATACGCACATGAGAAGAGGCTCGGCGTCATCAGGTGTTAGGGAAATGCTAGTCAAAATCAGAATGAGATGCCACTTCACACCCCATTAGGATGACTATGATCAAAACACAGTAACCACACGTGTCGGTGAGGATATGGAGAAACGGGAACCCTCACCCATCGCTGCTGGGAATGTAAAATGGTGCAGGCTTTTTGGAAAACAGTTTGGCAGGTCCTCAAAAAGTTAAACATAGAGTTACCATGTGACCCAGCAATTCCACTCCTAGGAGGAGGATTGAAAACGTGTCCACACATGATGTACACGAATGTTCACAGCAGCATTATTCATAATAGCCAAGAAGTGAAAACAATGCAAATACCCATCAACTGATGAATGGATACCCCCCACGCTCTAGCCATACAATGGAATATTATTTAGCCATAAAAAGAAATGAAGTGCTGATACATGCTACAACATGGACGAACCTTGAAAATATGCTAAGTGAACAAAGCCAGACACAAAGGCTACACGTTGTATGATTCCATTTTTATGAACTGTCCAGAATAGGCAAATTCATAGAGACAGGGAGCAGATTAATGGTTGTCAGGGAATGGGGGGAGGAGAGAATGGGAAGTGACAGGGTTTCTTTTTGCGGTGATGAAAATGTTCTTGAATTAGCTAGTGGTGATGGTTGCACAATTTGGTGAATACACTAAAAATCACCAAAACGTACATTTTTTAAAAAGGGTGAACTTTACGGTATGTGAATTCTATCTCAATTAAAAAAATAACTTGCCAACCAAGGAAGGTAGATATTTCATTGAATCCTGGACTAAAAATCACCAAAACGTACATTTTTTAAAAAGGGTGAACTTTACAGTATGTGAATTCTATCTCAATTAAAAAAATAACTTGCCAACCAAGGAAGGTAGCATATTTCATTGAATCCTGGACATCACTGATTTTAAGACGGCTTGATTTCAGAGATATTAAGATGAGAACAAAATCTGTCTCAGAATCTGTGAACTACGGTAACTCACAAGGAGGAGTCGAGTTTCCAGAGGCCTCAGCTGCAGCCACATCAGTGCATCACTGGACCACCTCCCCTTAAAGAGGGAGCAATTTCTGTGTATTAAAAGTCTCACCAATTATAGTCACAAATCCTGTGGCTTCCATAAGGCAGACAGTTAAAAGGTCTTATCTTTGTGTTCACTTTTTTTTTTTCTCAACCAATGTGACTTTTAACCCATCATTGCACCATGTGCATCACCACTGAAGCTTTTCTCTGTGCAGGGCACTGACTACAGGGTGCTGCTGAGCCGGCCCTCAGCGCGGGGTCGGCCAGCTAAGCGAACAGCTGGGTACAGCTGTGCCTTGGGGCTCACGGTCATGCAGACACAACCACAGGGACACCAGCATGCCCCCACCACAGTTACAAGATGCACACACCCCGAGAAAGAGGAAATCAAATCTCTCAGACAGCAGACAGGTGAGGGGTCTCAAGGACAGACAGGCAGAAGGCCCTCAGGGACCCGCAGATGCTGCCGTGAGGCAGGGCCGTGCCCGAGGGCCCACTCACCGTGCACTTGTGGGGCTTCTCGCCCGTGTGCCGGCGCATGTGAACCACCAGCATGTACTGCGCCTTGAAGGGCTTCTGCTCCCGCGTGCAGGCCTGCCAGCGGCACACGAACTCCTTCTTCTCCCCATGGATGTGTTCGTTGTTGATGTGCTGTCGGGAACGAGCCCATGGAGGGAGTGAGCCCGGCCACCCACCCCCCCAGGCCCCATCTAGTATGTGCAGACCACCCACACCACAGACCACCACCTACTATGTGCAGACCACCCACCCAACAAGACCACATCTACGTGCCAGGCCACACCTCCTCATGAGTTATCATTAGCTGCCATTAAATGAAGATCTACTGTGTGCCCCTTGTCTTGGCTGCATTTTCCAGTTAGTCATCAAAGTGACCAGCGGTGATGGTCAAAGGCATCCGCTCAGCCCAGGCTGGGCTCCAGGCTCTGGTCTATGGGGAATTGGTGGTTATGATGATGTTCCCAGGTTGCAAACAGTAGGTACTAATTAACTGCAGTGAGGCAGACATGCACGTGGTGAGTGCATGAGAAGCCTCTCTGAGCTTGCCTCTATTGTTCCAGAGACTTTTAAATAAAATTTTTACTACAATGGAAACACAAATGCATCCTTGTCTCTATTTTTGACAGTCACCCATGAGATGACAGCTTTGTCCCCTTTTCACAAAGGTCCAAATTGTTAAGTTTCCTGCCCAGGACCTGGGCGGAAGTGTGGGTGGAGGTAGATTCTGACCCGGACAGTGGGCTCTGGGCACTGTGTGACGCTGCCCCTGGGACAAATGGCCCAGGACAGTAAAGCAGGACAGCCAAAGACAGTGCCACTGGGCCTGCAGCATGGCCGGGCTCCCACGGACCAAGAATTAGTACTGCTCCTCCTGCTTCCTCTCCCACTGGGGCTTCTCTCTAAAGGCCACCAGGAGCCTCCTCGAGCTCCATCAAGGTCCACCTGTGTCCTGCCTGTATTGAGGGTCAGCCTGAGCTTGCTTCCCTGCAGGGAGATGGGGAGGGGGGAACACTCAGGTCTTGGAGGCCCCATTATCTCCCCTCCCCAGCCTCATCTCCTTTCTTTCGTCTGTTCTCAGCTCCCTCTCTCAGCTTTCACTTCCTCCCACCCACCCCTCCTACAACCTCCAGACCCGCACGGCCCAATGCAGTAGCCACTTGCCACCTGCAACTCCTGAGCCCTTGAAATGTCGCTGCTCCCAATTGGGATGGGCTGTAAGTGTGAACTACGCACCTATTTCAAAGACTGAGAGTGAAAAAAAAGGGATGTAAAATATCTCAACAATTTTGTTTTATATTGATTACATGTCGAAATGGTAATATTTTAGATATATTGGGTAAAATAAAATATATTATTAAAATTAATTTCATTCTTTTTTTTTTTATGTGCTTCTATGTGTTGTAAAATTACATGCACGGCTGGTGTTTGTGGCTCGCAGGGTCTTTCTACCAGACAGTGCCCCTGTGCATCTTTGCAACCCACACAGCTGTCCAAGAGCTGAGCCTCTAGGCACTGGCAGCCCGCACCCTGCAAGACAGGAAGCCGCGGGCCTCACACCCTGAGTACCAGGCCCGACTGTCATGCATACAAATGCCAATGTTGGAGCAAGTGAAATCTACAGCGCTTTGAACTTCCAGGGAAATCTTATCATATTAGCCTCACTTTCCAGTTTTAAAGTCTTTCAAATGATAGAAATATGTCCTGTCAATGCCTTTCATTTTTTTCTTATTGGTTTACTTAGCAACAAATTGTTAATAATCGACTGGGGCTCCAGTTTGCCTGTGTGCCTGCCGCCGTCCCTCTTCCCGGGGAGCAGAGAGAAAGACAGAGCTGGGCAGAGGGGTCGGCTTCCCTCTCTCACAGGAGCCTGCTCTTCCCAGGGCCAGGTGGGGGCGATCACCTATGGCCACAAGGACAGCCCTGGGCACAGGTAGAAGCCTGCAGCTGAAGCCCTCCTTCCCAGGTCTGGACGCTTCTGCTTTTACTTGAGGAATTTGCTCCCTGCTCTTCGGGGCCAACCTACTCCTCGCTGAGCCCCTCTGTTACATCCTTGTCTCCACCCCTTTGCCTGGGCCCTCTCCCGGCCCCAGATGCGGTCCCCTCTGCCCTCCTCTAATCTAATCGTCTGTCCTACAACTCACAGCTCCAGTGGGCCCTTCTCCATCTCAGACGTGTTTACCCAAACAGGTGGTACAGGTTGAAGAATTACGTTCAAGTGCCAGAGAGACTAAATAAGACCCTGCTTCACAGGTTCTATGTCAGCTGCAAGGGGTTTGCTGGGAAATTCTGGTCTCCTGCTGAGAATTTGGGGAGACAAACATAAACGCAAGAGAAACCTACAGTATTTGAGAGCAAGTCGCATGAATGGAGGAAGCAGAGGGAGTGGATGGTGTTCTATATGCTGAGTTCACAGAGCTGGGGAGAAGTGTGTGTGTGTGTGTGTGTGTGTGTGTGTGTGTGTGTGTGTGTGTGTGTGTGTGTGTCTACTCTACCCAGCAACTGAGCTGCTACTTTAGACTTTAGTGGAGGTTCATCTTTATAGATACTCATTCATCAAGGAGTATGTGTTGGGACGGGGGGCTTATTCTTGAATTTAAGTTCTTTTCTAGCTGGAGAAGAGAGAGCTGCTCAGGGCTGGGTGGGGAACAGGGAGAGGAGGCAGGAGGGAGCTTCCACTTCGATACAAAACGCTGCTAAGTACCGACATGTGGGATCATGTTCAGTCTCCCCCCGCTGTGGGGTAGGCTTTACCTCCCGTTACAGGAGAAAAGACTGAGGCTCGCAGAGATTAAGTTACTAGTTCAGAATCACTTGGCTAGCGGTGGTGGAGCCAGGTTTGAAGTCAGGCACCTCACATGCTGAGCCCCTGCTCTCCCCACTGCACAAATTACCCCAACTGCCACCATAATGGATGCTGCTGCAGAAGGGTTTAAAGTGGGGACCAAGAGGCATACCCTGAAGGGCACACCCAGCTCCCATGGCCTTCTCTGGTCTGCTGATCTGTCAGTACCCAGGCATTTGTAAGCAGCCCCCTCCCTGATGTGGGTGTAAACACTCATCTGCACCTGTGTATACTGGGTCTCTGTGATTGGTCTCCAAGAGGAAATGACCAACTTTTTCCTTCATGGGAGAAACTTCTTTCGGGTTGCAGGGTCAGGTTTATTATCTTGTGGATACTGACTGATTTAACTAATTTTATTTCCCTTTTTGCATTGGATGCTAGGAAGCTCAGGAAAAAAAGAGATTTGTATGTGAACTATAGCTCAGAGCATTTTGGTTTTTCATACTAACTTGATTCTTGGCTTCATTTTATTGTTCCTTTCCCCACAATTTTCTCATTTAGTTATTTTTCTTTTGATTTCTTGTACTACTACATACGTATCGGTAAGCCCTCTTTTAGAAACAGTGCACAGATAAATATCATGCCTCCCACTTGCAGAGGATGTGGCCCAGTCATCTCCTGGAGCCTCCTCCTCCAGCCCCTTCTCTCTGACAGAGGGCTTGGAAGCCTCAAGGCGCCATGTGGCCTGGGCTCTGCCCCGCAGCGGGCGGGCTGCTGGGGCCCGGAGCCTTACGTGCACCAGCTGCTCCTGCGTGTCGTACTCCTTAGTGCAGTCTTCCCAGTGGCAGTTGGTCTCATAGATGACCACCTCGGCCTCCTGCTTACAGTCGTCTCTGTCTAGGTCTTCCTTGAGGTCAGCCAGCTGCTCCTGGGGGAGGAGCAGAGCACGCCCACATAAGCCATGTCCAGCTGCCTGGCCCTGAGGAAACGTCACTATTAGCCCCATGCAGTCTGTGCCAAGGACCCTGGGCTGGTACAGGTGTGGGGACACATACATGTGCACATGCACGCATGCATGTACACACACACACCCTCATCAGCTTTCTCAGCCCCTTTCCTCAGCTCGGCTCCCACCCATCACTCTTCCTGTCACACAGCCATCCTGGGGCCCCTCCCTCCTCTCAGTGCCAGCTTGTCATCCCCAAGGTGGCCCAGCACATCCTGGGTCAGCTGACATGGCAAGAACAGGAGAAAGGAGGGCAGGGACTTTTGCTTATTTGGTTTGGTTTCCTCTGGGGGAGCGACAGTGGCCCTGCAGACTCGGGGGTGGGGGCATTTTTATTTATGGTGTGTCCGGGGTCTGCTCCTGCCTGGAGGCAAGAGAAAACCCGACATGCACCTGGCCTGTCCCTTCAGATTTCTTCCTCTCATACTGTCCCTTCCTCCCAGGGGCATGCGGCGTGCCTGGATTCACACCCAGGACAGTGCTGTGGATGCTACATGCCCCAAGACTCTCCCAGCATCACATGTCCCTGCAACAGCCCTAAAATGGGGGCATTTGCACCCCCGTCTTACAGCTGGGAAAATGGAGGGAGCGGTTGACTGGACACCCCAGAACACACAGTGAGCTTGTGGCAGCCTGGGTCTGGGCTCGAGTCTCCTGACCACAACAGGGCCCATATGCACCCATCTCCAGAAGGCAAAGGAAAGGCCCCTGAGATAGCCCTTCACCCAATCACAGGTGCCTGAAATCCCTTCAAAGAGGACACAGTCTTTTACTCCCAAACTAGCCAGAGACTAAGAAAAACCCCCATGGGGCTGCCCCACCCCAGTTGATGCTAACACAGAGCTGGCCAGGGGCAGCCTCCGAGCAGAAGACATGGAGACAGGCTGGGAGGTGCCAGGAGCTGGGGGAAGCGAGAGGCACAGATGCCCAGGCTGGGAGGAAGCCAGAGGACAGCGAGGATCGCCAGAGGTCGTCAAGGACTCCCCAGTATTCCACTGGCCTGCTAGGCAGACTCAAGCAAAGCCAAGCAAAGAGGCGATGTTAGAATGACCTGCTTTACATTTCAAACTATCTTCAAAACAGCAGGAATGTTCTGTCTTTCAAAAGAGCCTCTGGGGAAAACGTTTATAGTTAAAAGGGGACAAGCTCTCCCCATAGTCAAGAGCCCTAGCCCCCACAGGATCCAGAGACTCAGTGAGGCGGAGGCTGCAGCACCCACCTCAGCCTCATTCCTGGTGCTGAGACCTTTTCTAGGGGCGGAAATTGGCCTCACGACTCCCCACAGCCGGCTGCAGACTCACACCCCTGACCACACCCCAGGGGAGCTGCAAAGGGCTTCTCCAGGAGGGGCTTCTGGTTGTTTCTCAGAACACCTTTCAGTTAACTACACGTTCTGAAAAGGAAATGATGACGTTTGTACACTAAGTCCAGGGGCAGCACTGGGTCACATGAAAAGGAAGGTGCCAGGGTGCCTCTGCCCGCATCTTCAGCAATGGGAGATCTGGGGGGCCTCGGGCCTCCTAATGCCCACTCTGCACTTTCAGAAAAACTGGAAATAGACTTCTTATTTCCATAAGCTGCATGCTCTGCTTATTTCAAAGAAGACTGAAAGAAGCTGCCAGATTGACGTGCAAACAGAGGACGGCGCAGAGGCAGTGGGTGCCCTTGGGCCTCCAGATCGAGCTGGGCATCATCCTAGCCCACGATCTGCAGAGCTTAAGCAGAGACGGGATTCATTATGCTGCATTTTCTGCCAAGGAAAGCGTGTCCATCCACCTTGCAAGTGAGTCAGGGAGCAAATGAGTCAGGTCACTGAATCAGGACACTGAGTGGCATGGTGACAACCTCCTCATGATAAACGGCTTTCCTTCCACTGACACGAGTGAGGAGCCAAGCCGGGCAGGGAGGAGGGCTTAGCGTGGCCCCCTTGGGCTGGAGGGGGAGGGGCAGGGGGATCCCAGGTGCCCAGCGCCGGCTTCCTTTCCCTGTCCTCGCTGCTCCAGCATGTTTATCTCCCCTGGATATGCGCTGTCCTCATCAATTTCCACAGCCCCTGATGATGGCCGGCCTCCTGGAAACCATGCATCACGCTGAGATGCTTTGGTGTCAGCGAGGGGAGAAGAATTTGTCACCAGCCCCTCTGTTTGCCTGACAATAACAGGACCCAATATTTCATAAAAATTAAGTGCCCAGAGCATGCCTGATGGTTTACAGGTTTGATAAAGGATGGTCCGGCAGATGTAGGGGAGACGGGGACAGGAGGCCCTGAGCATCCTTGGTGTCAAAGCTGGTGATTCTGTAGTAATGGATGGGGGCCAGGCCACCATGAGAGGCTTGCGGGCGGGAGGCTTGCCCGCAAGGTCGGTACACACACAGCACCCTTCCCCGACAGGCCTGTGCTCCAAGAGCTGGCACTGTCTGCCTGCTGTCTTACAGTGTTGGAATAAGCGGCAGGATCTCCAAAGGGACCTGCATAAAGGTCTCAGCCCCGCAACAGGCCCATCCTGGGCTGTGGGCTGTCCCTCACCTTCCTGCCAGGAATCATCTTCCCTTCCCTCCCCTCCCCGCACCACTCAAATGTGCATCAAGTCATTAGAAAATATTATTTCACAGCCACCACGCACCAGGCCCCGTGCAAACCCTGGTGACGTGGAGCCAAGTCAGGCACTTATCCCAAAGTGCCACCTCTTTAAAGCTTACAGTGCAGTGCCAGAGACAGACTCAGTGACCCAGGGCAAAGGAGGGACATCTGGGCGAATGTGAATCCCATTATCCAGGAGGGTCAGGAAAGGCTGAAGTGGTGGTGAAGGGGATGGGAGGAGGATGAAGTTCCAGGGGCCTGAGCCATTCGGGGACATGAGCAACTCAGTTTGCCTGGAGCTTGTGCTACGTGAGGGTGAGGAAGGGGGAGGGAGACGACGTAGCCCCAGACATTCATTCATTCATTGAGCAGGTGTTTGATGAGCAGGTAGCATGTGCAGGCTGCTGGGGACCCAGCTCTCGTCCTCCTGGAGCTCATGGTGCACACGCCCTGCCCTCTCTGGTTCACTCATTCGCTCACTCACTCATGTAGGCAGCCATCTGTTCATCCGATCACCAAAAGGGTCTCGGTCCCAAGTCAACTGACCCAGAGGAGACGAGGCCTGGCCCAAGCCTGAGGCCGCCAGGACAGCCAGTGGGTTACCTGTGTCAGGGCCAACGGGGAGGCTGGCCGCAGGCCCTCGGCCTCTGTCTTGACCTTGCTGCGCTTATGAATGACGATGGGGTTGACGGTGCTGCTCACGGCTGACTCGCTGCTCGGCTTGTTCTGAAGGAGGGGGCATGGGAGAGCCCATCATGTGGGGGCAGGGCGGGGACACCCCAAATCCTGCTTGGGCTTTACCTCTGGGGCCCTCCCCCCACAGACCACCATGGCCAACCCTGTGGTTTGAAGTTTCAGAAACCGAGTCCCCCCAGCTCGGTCCTTCGGCCAGGGGCACGGCCAGGAGAGAGCCCAGAGCTCCTCCTGCCAGCACCTTCCTCTGCACCATGCAGCCCCTGCCTCCACCACCTTGACTTTAGGGAAATGGAACAAGAGACCCTCTCTCTGGGAAATGCTGGGCACCCTTGTTCCTGTCCCTCAACTTCTCGGCCCTCCAGAGCAGAGCAGCTGGGTCTGAGGAGAACAGGGCCCAGCCAGCCCAGGGAGCAGGCGAGGACGGCCTAGAGCTGCAGGATCAGGTCATATGACAACAGCCAGTAGCCACTATCTGGGGGGAAGTGCCAGGTGACTGCCTACAGCCCTGGGCTGGAGGGGGAGGATGTCCCGGGAGACGGCCGCCTCTAGACTGTGGGGCGTCTTGTCTTCCTCGTCAGCACGTGGTCACATCCAGGCCTGCCCTGCCAGGTAGGTGCCTGGGAGTTGCTTCACGTCAAGAATTGTCACCGTGAGTACTAACAGGATCCTGGTCTACACGGGGCTCTGTGCACACATAAGCTCGTGTACATGTGCAATGAGCCCATGTAGGTGGCAGGCCCCACTCTGCAGATGCGTTAGCTCAGGCTGAGAGAGGCACAGAGATGTGCCACTTTCAGGCAAGTCAGGGTCAAAAACATGGTCTAACTGATTCCAAAGCCTGTGCCCTTTCCACTTTCTGGTACTGCCTCCCTAACTGCATTTCCTCATCTGCAAAACAGGACTTCATTCACTTGCCAAACACTAATGGCACCCAGCGTGTGCCAGCCTCTGTGCGAGTATGCCCAGGCACGTCAAAGGCCCATTGGAAAGGTCAAAGAAGATGGCCTTTGGTAAACTCATGTGCTAAAACTAAACTGCACAATATTATTTATAATCCATTAATCCATCCATTTCAAATGCTGCGCATGGAGTGTCTCCACTGCACCAGACTCTGAATTCTAGGGCTTCTCTGTCTACTTGTTACATTCATTGGACAGGAGACTGCAGAACTGAGGCTGGGCGCTTGCCCGTGGAGAGTGAGGGCGGTGTTAGGGCCAAGCCCAGGTCTCCTGACCCAGCCCAAGGCCCTTTGGATCACGTGACGTCTGCCCAGAAGGTATCCCCCCAGCCAGATCTGTGCCGAGTTCTTCCACAAGCTCCTGGCATGAACAGCCCTCGTGGGGTCCAGAGCACCTGGTAGCCCACCGTCTGCTCCCCGCACCCACCTACCTGGTTGGCGTCGCTCAGACAGTTGCTGCTGCTGCTGAGCTGGGTGGGTGTGGCATTGATGGAGGCAAGGGCCATGGGCTGCTGGGCCAGAAAGGTGGGCGAGGGCTGGAGCAGGGGTGGCGTGTGTCCGAAGGCCGAGCCCAGGCCCCTCTGCTGGCTCAGGATCTGCTGGTAGGCCATGGGGTTGAGGGGGTGGGGGAAGGTGAAGGCTGGGCTGCAAAGAAGAGCAGACAAGGTAATGGAGCAGAGGTAGGGGTGGTCAGGAGCTCTGTTAGGCTAACACTTTCTGGGTAGAGAGGACAGTGCCCAGGAATTGGGATGGCCATGCTGCTCATCTCACTGTCAGCGTGGCTTTACCTCACTCAAGAACCAGCAGGGGCTCCCCACTGCCTGCCATCTCAGGCCTCACCTTCTGTGCTTAGCCCCCTCACCCTGACCCAGGAGGCAGCCTTCATCCCTGGCAGATTGGCCCCCAGGAGGTGCCAGGCTCCATCTTACCCCTACACCCGGGCCACTGCGTCACTGCTCATGACTACCGAACCCCATTCAGCCCCTAAAGCTGGTCCAAATGCCCCCTTGTCCAGGAAGTGTGCCCCGAGCCCTCCGGCTCACACCACCCTCTCTCTTCTTTAACTTCTGCACTTCTAGGCTCCATCATGCCACTTGCATATGAACCACTCTGACCAGAACAGGATCCTGAGGAAACAATGGTGACCTCTGAGGCTAAGCCACACAAGACATTGTGGCTTCCTCCTTGCTCTCTCTTGGATCGCTTGCTCTGGGGGCAGGAGGAGGGGGCAGGCGGCTGCCACGGTGTGAGCATGCTCAAGCAGCCTTATGGAGAGGCTCCCGCAAGGAGAAACTAAATCTCCTGCCAACAGCCACATGAGTGAGCCATCTTGGAAACGGATTCCAGGCCTAGCCAAGTCTTTGGGCGACCACGGCCCTGGCTGGCATCTTGACTGCAGCCTCGTGAGACCCAGGGCTATGCCAGTCTCACATTCCTGACCCTCAGACATGGTGTGAGATGATAAATGCTTATTGTTGTTTTAAACTGCTAAGTTTGGGAGTAATTTGTTATACAGCAAAAGATAACTAATATCCTCGTTATCACTTCTGTCTCTGGGCCCTCGGGCCGAGTCTCCTGACATTCCTAACACCTCCTGGCTCCCCTCAAGAGGGTCAGGGGAAGGACATGAGTTTCAGTCAAGTTGATTGGGGGCTTAGTCCTTACAACAGTCAAGGGCTGCACAGAGGGGACAAAGGCAAATGGTGTTGACGAGGTTGGGTGTGCCATGCTGTGACCACAGTGGAGGCCTGCTGCCAGCCCAGAGATGCGTGTGGCCCAAGTCCGTGTCATGCCTCCTGTGGCCCCCACTGCTGGTCAACGGCCTGGCTGCTCCAGGACACCTGCTGAAATACCAGGAAAGCCACCTTTGATTTCATGATCGAACCTTTTGTGACAGGCCCGGTAAGTGCTGCTCCACATCAGAAACTGTTTGGAGGATGAATGACGAGCACATAAAGACGTACTCAATGTTGGCACGTTTCAATTTCATCATTATTGGTTTTGGAATTCATGCAAAAGTTGTAAGTATGCTGATTCACAAATGCAACAAGCCCCATCTTTCTCCTCTGGTTAAAAGTGCAGACCCTCCTCACTTGGCCCCTAGCCCAGCTCCCAGTTCTCGGCCCTCTGCTTGCAGGCTGGGCTCACCTGAGGGTGCCCGCTGACAGGTGCCCGTAGGAGCCGCTGGCCGCTGAGCTGCTGCGCGAGTTGTTGATGTAGGCCACCAGCGAGTTGGGAGAGGTCCGGATCATCCGCTGCAGGTCGAGGCTGGCGTCCGAGAGTGGGGAGATGGACAGTGCCCGCTTGCGGCTGAGACGGGGCGTCACCCGGGGGCTGGAGAAACGTGACACTGCGGGGACACCCAACCCAAGGCCCACCAGCATCACCACAGTGTTTGCTGGGGGGATGGAATAGGGGAAGGGGGACCGGTGGGTGGGGCACAGGAAGAGCCTGTGAGGATGGTCAAATGGGAATCACGGTTCTGCCACTTTCCAGCTGCAGGCTCTTGGGCAAGGGACGTAGCCTCTCTCAGCCTCAGTTTGCTCATCTATAACATGGGACTGATCCACACAAGGTGTGGTGAGGATTTGAGAAGCACAGGGCAGGTGCCCGAGTGAGTGAACATGAGACTGAACACAGGTTAGCACCTTTACCATTAGGAATGTGGAGGCCAGGGCTGGATCCTGCAAGGCTGAAGGCCTGACAGCACAGCGCGTGGACAATAAGGGAATGAACCGTAAGCCTCTCGCAAAGTGAACCCACCGGTGAAGCCAGCACAAGTCGAGAAACAGGGCATGGCCAGTGCCCAAAGCCCTCTCTGCCCCTTCTGGACCATCCCAAGGGCAGCCACTGTCCTGGCTTCTAATACTCAGCGTTGCCTAGCTTTAAGTGTTTGCCCATTATGCAAATGGAATTATAAATACTCTTTCTTATCCAGCTTCTTGCATCCCACATTGTCAGTTTGTGAGATGTCTCCATGCTGTTGAGCGTGGCAGTAACCAGCTCTTTTTTATTTGATGTAGAGAATTCCACTGGGTGACTATTCCATGGGGAGGAGAGTGGAGGTAGGTAAGTGTTCCAAGGTCATGGATCATGTTGCAACCAGGATCACCCCCTGAGAGGGCACTTGCCAAGTGGAGGCCTGGAGGGCTGCACCCAGACTCCCAGCATGATGCCCGGCTATTCTCCGGCGCCTGCTGGGGAGGTTGCCAATGGGGCGAGAGGACGCGGGGGCAGCAGCGACAGGCCTGGCCATATGCAGATGACCCTCCAACAATGAGGCCCTTCAGTTCTGGAGTCACCCGAGGCTTGGGACACCTGCTGCCCTAATCACACACGCATGCATAGGCACCCCCCATACACACATGCACGCATGCGCACGCACACCCCACCCGCCCTATCTGATGACCCCTTGGATACGCTGTCACCCCTCACCCACACATACATACGTAACTGCGGGAAGGGGGGAGGGCCTGCCCCAGACCGGGGCCCCCTGCACCCAAGGCCGTGGCTCCAGACTGCTCCTCCTTACAGCCCCTCCTCCCCCATCAGGGTTCTGGGTGTCTCCTCTGGACAAACAGCTGCCTAGAAATGGTCTGACAACAACACTGGACAACACTCCACACACATGCCACGGTTTCTGCCCTGTCCAGACCCTCCCTGAGCCCCCGTTTCTTCCCTGTAAAAGGGTCCACTGGTGCCGACCTCCAGGGCTGTGGAGAGCAGGAAATCGGGTGATGTGTGAGATGCACTGCGCACACAGCAGGGCACGTGAAGGCCCGGCCGTGCCCCTGCATTTCTGGACACTTGCATGGAAGAGCCTCTTCCTGTGTCCCGCTGGCCCCTGTATGTCTACTCCTTCAGGGCAGGAGTGAGGGCCTGTGAACCTCTGAGCCCTCACCCCAGTACCAACCAGCCCCCAAGAACGCTCGGGGCACACGTGGTCTGTGTGAGCCTAGGGCCCACAGCCACCAAACGAAGAAGGCTCAGTTGAGCCCCCGCCCCACTGCCTCCCACCCAGGGTCCATCCACTGCTGGGCCTGGGGGCAACCACCCCCGGCCCTCCGCAGCCCTCCACCCTTGGCTGGCAAACCTGGGAAGCCCTGGGAAGGTCCTGTACTGTTGGGCCGCTGGGAGAAACATCTCTCCAAAGCTGGAGAGGACAGAGCAGGCCCCAGACCCTCACTGGAAGGGGATTCCACAGTTTTCTCTCCTAACCATCTCCCTTGGGGATCAGAGGCCCCAGGTACAGGGACAGAGACCTGGGCTGGACCAGCGGCCAGGTGGGGTGGGGTGAGGGTGCACACAGGGCACCCTGGGCTGGAGCCACAGGTCAGCTGCATGGCTTGGGGCAAACTGCTTAATCTGTAGGTGACTGAGAATCTCCATCAATGACCTGAGCATAAAAAAGGACCCCTGCCAGCACAGGTTGTTGTGATCCTGTGGGACGACAGATGCTGAGGTGGCCTGCGCACGCTGAAATGCCCTACAACTGCAGGGCCCAGGTCACTGTGTACTTTATTTTCAACAAGAAGGACCAAGTGCTCTTAGGAAAGCTCCCAGTTTGAAGAAAAAGTTGCGCTACTCAGAGTATTCTTTTCCTTGAACATCCTTGTCGGTTAAGATTTTTTGTTTTTGGCTGTCTGTTTATTCTGTTGGGTTCTGAGGACTGGGGCTCATAGATCTTTTAGCAAGCAGAGCTACGGCGGGTACAAAGAAAGTGCTCCATAGATGCTTTTGGGGATGCTGGCTCGCTCTGCCCCACAGAGCAGCCTGGGAGTGCGGCTGGCACCCAGGCCAGCAGGTGACACACTCAGACAATGCCACCTTTCTGTTGCAGCGGGAAGGATCCCAGCCCACACGCCCAGGGACAGAGGATGCCCAACCACACCCTGCCTCAGAGGGGCCCGACGCCGCAGGCCCACTCCCCAGGGGGCACTGGGCTGTGCTGCAAATACAACAAGCATCCCGGACGACAAACAGACACGTCCTGGGGGGTCGGCAACTAGAGACAGTGCATGTCCTTTTGGTGTGGTATTGGACAAGTGCCTGCTTCTAAATTCTGGAGTGACTAACAACCCAGAGACAGCCACCATTTAGTGACATTTAGACCCACTGTCTTGATTAACAGCTGCCAACATCCTCCGAGATGCAAACCCAGCTTTGCAGATGAGAAAACTAGGCTTAGGGAGGTTAGTGACTTGCTCAGTGACAGGACTTGAACCCAGGTCTGAAGGAGCCCCAGTGTGCAGCTTTTCTGGACACTCAGTGTCCTCGTGGTCTATCTTCAGAGAGGCGGGGAGAGGTGGGGCCAGGGAGACACTCTCGTACCACAAATAGCTTTTCATTCCCCACTTTAAGTGGCTCTGAATAGTGGACTTCCTGACAGCCAGTTGCCCACTTGGCCTCCTGTATTTGAAGGGCAGCTCAGGTTCAGCCGACCCAGCCCCCCACTCCCTGTCTCTTGCAGGGCCGAGTTCAGCGGGTACCCACCACCCATATAGCAGCTGAGTGGGAACCCCGAGATTTGGCCTGATGCCTCCCCCTGCTCACCTCCTTCACAACTGAGTCTGCCCCTGAAGCCGTCTGTAGGCCCAGCCCAGCCCTGCCCACCACCTGCCTGGGTCTTCCCAGGGCCCTTAGCTAACTGCTGTCCAATCCACCTTCCTCACTGTGGCCACAGAGAGCTTTTCAACATGCAAATCAGATCATGTCCCCGAGTTGCCCCACCCCAAATCCTTTCAAAACTCCTACTGCTTTTAGGAAAAAGGCCCAAATCCTTGGCATGGCTTACATGGTGGCCCTGTGGCCCCTGCCCACCTCTCCAGCTTCATCCTGCCCTTGTCCCTGCCTTGGCTCCTTCCAGCTCCCCTCCCTGTCCCCTGACCTCCTGCATGGGGCCTGTGCACATAAAGCTTCCTCTGCCTGCAGTGCTCTTCCCTCTTTTCTGTGTTCAGACCTCAGCTGGGTCATCACCTTCCCGGAAAACCATGCCTGACCTTCTAGATTTGGGCAGGTCCTCCGGTACGCTCTCCAGCACCGCGGTGCTCTCTCTCTGAACAGCTGTCACACTGGTGAGTACACATCCACCTGTGTGGTTATCTGCTTGCTTCTGTCTCTCCCACCTTCAGGAATGAGGGACTCAGGTCCTTTCCCCTCACTGTTATATCCCAACACTCGAATACAGCCGGCTTGGCGGTGAGGCCAAGGTGGCAGATGCTACATGCTGAGCAAATGGAGCAGGCGCAGGGTGACAAGGGAGGGCAGAATCACAGCCACCGAAAGTTAGGATTGACAATGTCCCGCAGGTGCTATGTACTGTTCTACGCACTTTAAAGTATTAAGCAGTTTATTCTTCACAACTGTCCTATAAGGAAGGGAGTATTATTATCCATATTTTACAAATAACAATACCCAAGGCCATACAGTCAGGGGAAGTGGAGAAACAGATTGGAAGGTGGGCAGATGGCCACCAAAACCACCCGCCACACAGCCTCTGCTCAGTAGAGCGGACATATACCACCACCTCCCCCCCAATGTCGGAGCACACCGCCTGTGCTGGCCGGCCACACTAAGCCTGACGCTGGGTGGCTGCCTTGGGTGGCACATGACTCAGGTCCCCCGGGCCTCTCTTTGCCCATCTGTACAAGGGGGCAGTGCAGCTTGGCCTGCAGGGTCATTGTGAGGACACACAAGACCACCAAGGATAGTGCCTAAAACCCAGCAGCCCTTCCAAAATGAGACTGTGAAAGAACACGGCTGCTCTAGGGCCAGGACTGTTCTGACGGGCGGGTGAGCCTGGAGCAATAATTGAGTGAAGGACAAGTCTAGAAAAGAAGACTGGGCCACACAGGAGGACATCCGCCACTGAACAGTCAGTCACCCGTCCACTCGGGCGTCCTCCACACTTCTCAGTTCTTATGTACGGGGTTCACTCCTCGTCAATCCTCACTTAAAGGAAACTCAAAGTAAGACACAAAAGTGAACCTTCCAAAAGATTCCTATTACTCGTGAACTGAGTGGCCAACAAGGAAACATGAAGGAGGAAAAAATCTAACATCACACAAAGTAAAAAAACACTTTGTAACCTTTTTAAAAAAAAGATTTTGCTGCTAATATTTGGATTCCCACTCTCTCATGTGCCCCTAACAAGAGGAAACAGGCCAAATCTGACAGTGATATTCATCTCTGTTATTCCCACCCCTCAAGGGAAATATGTTTATTAATGCACCTCTTCCCTTGATAAATTACTAAATAGAAAGAAAAGTCTGGTACTCATTTCTCGTGGTTTCTCTTGTGATTTATGACCGGGGACTGGCAGAGCTGTTGCGTCCATTCATCTGTGGATGTGCCTGTCCTGATGTCCGACAGCCACCAGGTGACCAGCCACCAGCCTGCCCTCACCTGGCAGATGCCTGGTGCTACCCATTCTGTCCTCACTTGCATCTGGACCCCATTTCCTCCACTAGTTCTTTGTTTTGCTCATTCACGTGTTTGTCATTCATCCACCAGTCCCTCTTGCAGTGTTGACAGCATGCCAGGCACTGGACTGGACACTGCAGGGACTGCAAGCAAGGAGGAGCCTCGCCCCACCCTCCTGGAGCTCACCATCTAGATGAGAGATGAAAACGGCACCCATAGCACCAGGCAGGATTCCCTGGGGGCCACTCAAGCAGAACCACCCTAGGAATCCCCGAGTGCTCAGGGGGGTCGTTGCTCTCCCTGGGGCAGCCGGGAAGGAAGGGCAGGAGATGCGAGAATGGGCCCTGGACCCAGGCGGACCCAGGTTCCGACCCCACTTGATGGCTCTGAACTGGGTGACTTTGGGTAAGTTGCTGAACCTCTCTGAGCTGGTTCCTCATCCAGAAGATGAGCCAACAGCACTCACTTCAGAGTTGCTGTGATCAGCATATCATCCACAGCTCCGAGTGGACCTCCCGTGGACCAGGAGCCTGGGCTCAGGGCAGCAGGGAGCCTGGCTCTGCAGGGCCTGGGCAGGGCAGGCGCGGGTACCGGCAGCCAAGGGAGCTGCTTGAGGACCTTAACCTGCCCACACTCAGCTGACCACCACCCCTCACTCCTCTCATGGGGGAGGAGTGCCTAGGCCTCGGAGCCCAGAGGCTCAGGGTGGGCTGACCAGCAGCATTGCCTAGTCCTGCGATGTAGACAAAAAAACTCTGGGCTCCGGGTCTCAGGTTCCTCACTCGTAAAGCGACTCCACGACGCTCGTCTCACGAGTTTGTACAGGTCTACCAGATGACCCAAATGCACTATTTAGCCTGTGCCTGCACACAGCAGCCCTGCCCCTCCTGGACCTGTGGCCTGGTCTCCTCTGCCTCAGTCTCCCCTCCTGTCTGCAGGCTGGGCACAGACTCCCTGCCTGCCTGGGGCCTCTGGCAGTCCCTCCATCAGCTCCTCCTGCCTCTCTGTGGCGTGATCAATGTAATTGGTTTCTGAAAACCCCTCTGGACCTGCAGGCAGTATAAAGAACGGGCGTCGGAACGGAGGTGACATCCGAGTCAAATTAGTGTCAATATGACAATAAAATATACAGCTCGGAGGAAATATGGGCTGTAAACAGACAACATTTCAATCGGAAACATTTCAATCTTCTCAATGTGGTGGGAGTGGAAGGGGGTGGGGGCTGCTGCCGTTCAGCTGTTAAATCACCAATATCCCACAGCAGAACACAAGAAAACTCCACTTTAGGGCCCTGATGACAACCAGTGGATTCCTCTCTCTCCAGAGACCCACTAGGCAGAAGGATAACCTTGGATTCCCTGACTGGGTATCTATTACCTTCCAGCACTGCATCACCCTCCCTCTCCCTGCCGTAAATCAGCCTCCTTTAAGAACAAGAGGCGATGGGCCTGCATCGACCACCCGGCGGTCAAGAAGCTCCGGGCAGACGGAGGGTGGGCTTCCACGGGAAAGGCCCGCTGTCCTGCCCACAGCCTGGCCCGTGCCCTGGAAGAAGGCAGGGCTCGGTTCTTCAGTTCAACAAGAGCCCATCAGTGGCTTCTGCACCTTCCAGCCTTCCCTCCTCCACCGCGGGCGGAGTTTCCCTCAACACAGGATGTACACACGACCCAAACGAGGTTACTCTAGGCTTGACGGAGACGGACACAGGGACACCTTCCTTGGATGTTATCAGGTTCCCCATTTCAGAAAAAAATAATAAAGTTCCATTTTAAGATCCATTTATTTAACCCCAAAAGGTGAGTCTATTGAAAATATAATATCAAATAAGTAATGGTGCAGATGGCACTTGGCTAAGGTAGAAATTGTGCTGGTGGTCTGCCAGTGAGTGGGCTGGGGACACTGCTCTGCTGGATGTGGGCCCAGGTGGCCTTCCTACATGCCTTCTCCCCAGGGCACCCCACAGCCTGGCAGACCCCATCTCCACGCCCCAGTTCGACACTCAGAGCCTCTGGAAAGTTCTCTCCACAGTCTGCCTCCTCTTGGAACATGAAGGGAGGCGCTGAGAAAGGAGGCTGGGGTAGGTGGGGTGGCCTCAGGAGGGGCCAAGGAGCTTACACGCTGGAGTGTGAGCACCATGAGGGCAGGACTTGGCATGCTGTGCACTACTGTGTCCCCAGCACCTAGAACTGTGCCTGGGCCATGGTAGGTGCTCATTGAATACCCCCAGAATGAAAGAGAGAGAGAGAGAGTGTGTGTGTATGTATGAGAGAGAGACATGCAAACACACAGACAGAGAGGGAAGGCCCAGTCTACCCAACTTCCCGCAAGCTCTGGACGCCCCCTGCACCCACACAGAGCTTACACGTCATGGTCATGTTTATGGGGGCTTCCTAATGGGAATACACACGTCCTCAGGGAGTCTCAGGACCCTTCCACAGGTGGTCTCCTGAGCCGTGCTGCCCGGGTCCCAGGCCTGCACAATTCTCTCTGTGAGCGTCTGCGCCAAAAGGAACTCCATGGGAAGATCCACTCACACCTTCACTCTGGACTGGAGCTTCCCGGAGGGTCCCCAGACCCGTGCAGCTGGGACCAGCTGAAGACACCGGAGCTGGCGGGCTTTCCCACAGTCCACGGGAGGGGAGGGGCCGGGGACACCCAGAGGCAGGTCCGGGCACAGGCCTAGGCTGTGAGCACCGGAGTCTCTCGGGGATGCAAGTGAGCAACACACCCACGTAGGCACTGGAGCTGAACAAAAACGCCTAAAACATTTTAAAAAGCGGAAGCAAAAGTTCTGGTTCTAGTCTAAACTGGTTTGAAAAAAAACTCTATTAAGTAACAAATACAGGAGATCATGCGGGACCACTCTGACTTCCTTGGATTGGAACTGATTGGGAACAAAGGAGAAGAAATGGTCTGTTCCTGAAATCGATCAGGGTTCGGAAAAACCCCCACCCCACCCCACGCTCGGCCTGAGAAACCGATCCGCCTGCTCCTGCGCCGCTGTACTCTGGACGGAAGCGCCGGGCTGCCCCAGCGCCCTGAAGCCCATCGCGTCCCCCAGGCGAGAGGCGGAGCCGGGAGGGTGGGTGGGGCCGATGAGTTCATCTCTGACGCGAGCCGGGCGCTCCCACGCCCACCGGTGAGCTCACCGCACTCCCCCGGCCTTCCCGGTGGGTCTCAGACGCTCAGCCCCAGACGCTGCCAAATGTGGGGCGCCCCTGAGAACAAAGCTGCTGTGTTCCAGCCCCTTCCAGGCTTCCTGCAAGCCGACAGCCGCCTGCCCCCGCAGAGCTTCTTCCCTCGTTAGTCTGCATCTTTCTATCCCAGGTGCTTTAGTGACTGCCACTCACTCACTCACGCACTCACCCTGCAGACCAGGGGCCTGCTCAGTGGCAGCCCTGCTCCGGACCCGCGGGGCTCACTGGTTTGTTGACAGAGTACCAGCCAGGTACAGCCGGAGCGCTTCGGGTCCCGCAGGTGGGCACCGAGGGAGGTGCAGGAGCCCGAGGGAGTCCAGCTGGGGCTGGACTCAGGTGGTGTCTCGGGAGAGGTGCGTCTGACCTGAGTCCCAGGACACGGTGCAGGATGGGCCAGGCAGGCCAGCGGGGAAAGGCAGTGCAGGCAAAAGGAGCATGGGGAGACGTCTGGGAGCCTGCAAATGCAGCGGGGGCGCGGGGTGCAGGGTACAAGCGAGGAGAGACGAGGCTGGAGGGGTGGCCACTGCAGCCATGTTCTAAAGCTGGGATTTTACCCTCAGGGTGATGGGAGCCACAGGGGCTGACCGCAGCGTGGGGGAGGGGATAAAGGATCAAGGCGAGGCTGTGATGAGGCTGAGGGAGCCTGAGCTGAGGCAGTGCTAGGAGGTTGGCAAATAACGGGATGGCTGGGAGGGTTGACAGGTCAGACTTGGCAGGCCCGGGGAATGGACAGACCGGATGGACAGGATGGAGAAGAAAAGGTGTCCAGGAGGACTTGCAGCACTGGGCTTCAGCATGGGGTGGACAGTGGTGCTGACAATCAAGAGACAAAATCCTGCAGGAGATGGTAGATTTGAAAGAAGGAAAAGGATACTGGTGGAAAGAGAGCGGAACTAGCATTAATTGAGCACTTACTATATGCCACGCACAGAGCCAAGTTCACACGTGTTTAATCCACATGGTACACTGGGCTGGGGATTGCTGGCCAGACCCCGTGCACTCCCACCACCAACTCTGGGCCCCGCTGTCACAGTGAGGACACAGCACAGGCAGGCACCAGTCTAGATCTGCCCGCGCCTCCCTGCACAGCCTCCCTTCTCACCACCACCCCTACAAGCACCCCGGCTCCGGCCCAGCTGCTCTGGGCTGAGCTGGAACACATCTGGACTAGCAGGCCCTCCCTGAGACCTGGGCTCATGGGGCCAGCCCGATGCTCCATAATGCCTGGAGGCGGTGCGCCCAGGGAGGAGCCGATGACACTGGTGACACACAGAGTGCGCCTGGAACCTGGACTCGCGGCTTGGGCAAGCCCCTTGACGTTGGGAGCCCCAGTCTGCTCATCTTAAAGTAATGATAATAATCCCAGGCTCAGAAGGCGGCAGGGGGAGTCACAGGGGAGAATGTGTGTGAAGGCCCAGAACAGAGGCGGTGCTCATTCTGATTCTCTCACACATGCACACAGCAGGTGCTCATGTCTGCTGACTTGGCCTCTCCTGCGCTCTGGGGACACCTGCCTGACCAGACCACTTGGCCATGGATTCTCTGTGTCTGCCCACTATCCAGCTGGCTGGTGCCACCCAACCTGAGGCCTTGGAGGGCGGGCCTTGCTTGGGGGAATCTGACTTTGGACATGGCTACTGGAACACAATGTCAGGGACCGCTATGCACCGTATTGTCGTCATTGTGTGGTTTCTGGTTTTGGCGAGTAGCATGTACACACAACCTCACCTGAGCCCTCCCCACACCATGTGCTGACACCATCCCTGCTCCCTATGGGAGCACTGAGGGCTATTAAGAGGAGGAGGGAGGAGGAGAGCACCTGGGTGTGTGTGCTCAGGGGGCACCTTAGTTCACACCCTACACTGGGTGCCTCAGCCTGGACTAAACACCGTCCTGGGGAAGGCACGGGACGGCGGGGGACAGACCCAGGGATCCAATTCTGGTGGTGCCCCTTTGTTGTGCTATGGGCTCCCCTCAGGGCATGTCGAGGGGGACATGGGACAATACCCACGAGAGCTGGCTTCGGGAGAACTGCAGGGCTCTCCCCCAGCATCATTCTTGTGGGGGAACAGGGAATGCTCAGGGCGGCTCAGGAAGCACTTGAGGTGGCCCCTGTAAATGTGAGGTGAGCAGGGCAGACAGAGAGAGAAGTAGGAGCCAGAGGAAGGGAGGTGAGGGAGGGGCATCTGGAGAGACTTCCTGGAGGAGGCGAGATCTCAGCCAGGCCTTTGGAAGTGAGGAGCTCGGCTGCTCCATCCAATAAGGTAGAGTTGCAGTGGCCGGTGTGGACAGGAAGCCAGGGTACTGGGGGGACAGGCGGGGGCTGAGGGCTGCAGGGCCCGCCCTGGGTCTTGCAGCCCTGTCTGGCCCCAGGACTGCTCGCAGCCCACAGGCACCAGGACTTCCTTGTGGGCAGGTCTCCATCAGTGAAGAAGCCATCCCAGGCAGGGCTTGAGAACAGACCTGAGGGAGCCGCCCACCTGCCCCTGTGTGGTGTCCGGCTTCACTGCCTGGCCTGGATCCCTGGGGATCTGGCTGGGCCCCAGACCAGCAGGTGGAGCAGCACTGACTGGGGAGGTGGGAGGGGCACTTAGCCTTCCCTGGCTCCTGTCTCCCCAAACAGGGGCTCCATGCGGACCCCAGGGGCTCATGATGGGGCGCCACAGGCTCCCCAGTGAAAGCAGCTGTGAGGACGGCATTTGGCGGAAGGAAAGACTTGGTATCTAACGGGCACCAAGAACTTCATCTGCTCAGAACACTGGATCTCCCGCCCAGCCAAACGTGCCTCGCCTGCTGCCTCCTGGCTCTATTACCGTCAACGCCGTCCTCCAACTGCCCAAGACCCTGGTGTTGTCCTCGATGCCTTTTTGTCTTCCTAACTCCACATCTGATCTGGGAACAAATCTTGTGGCTCTACCTTCAAAATGTATCTGAAATATGACCACTTCTCCCCACCTCTATTAACTGGACCCCCTGCTTCCACCACACCCCTAAAGGTATTCTCAGATCAGCAGCCAGGATGGGATTCCTTTTAGGAATAAGTCAGATCTTGTCACTCCTCTGTGCAACACGCTCCAAGGGCCCCATCTCACTCTGCATGAAAGCCAAAGTCTTACCACGCCCTGTCAGGCCTGTACGACCAGCCCCGGAACTCCGGCCCCACCCTACTCCTGCCCCTCACTCACTGGGTGGCAGGCACACTGGCCTCCTGGATGTTTTTTGCATTCAGCAGGCACACTGCTGCCTCAGGCCCTTTGCACTAGCTGTTTGCCCTGCCTGGGTTACTCTTCCCATACATTTCTGCATGGCTCACCTCTATCAATTCTTTGCTCAAACATCATCTTCCCAGTGAGGATTTCCTGATTTCCTCATTCAAGACGGCACCCCACTCCACCCGGTGCTCCCTCCCTGCTTTGTTTGTCTCTCCCCACTACACAGTAGGCTCCATGAAGGCGGAGATTAATGCGTTTTGCTCCCTGGGGTGTCTGCAATTCCTAAAACACTTCCTGGCCTGTGGTGACTCATTAAGTGTGTGTGTGTGTGTGTGTTGTTCAGACTCGTCCCTGTGGACAGCAGTCGTGGCAGGGATTGGGGGTAATCTCAGACCCCCCCCTTAGGGCCCCTCACCCCTAAAAGGAGCAGCCAGAGAGGCACCATCAACCCCCATGTCCTGTCCCACTCCCTGCCCCCACCCCAGCCTAGCACTTACCATCCACCGGATTGAGGTAGTCGTGGAGATGGGGTGCACCGGCGGCACCCCCACTCTGCATCAGCAGGTCCCCGTATGGCGCAGGGTGGCCTGCCATGAGGGTCATCTGGTGGTAATAGTCTGAGGGGTTGGCGCCTGGAGCGGGGAGGCCAAACAGTCCCCTCTCCTTAAGGTGCTCGTGGGCCACTGTGGTGGGAGGAGGAGAGAGAAAGAGCCCATCAGAATCAGGCAAAAAAGAAGGGAAACACACAGCTGGCCTGAGGAGTCCCCCTCAGTGCCATCCTTCCCCACCTATGTCCCTGCGTCCCCTCCCCTGCTGCCCCGTGTGGCACTGAGCAGACAGTGCGGCGTGGGGTGTGTTTCTGCTGACGGGGAGGCCAGAGTGTGGCCTCTGCATTCCTCCATTCCTCCCCTTCCTCAAGGCCATAAACGACCGCTCCTTCCTCCTGCTCCGGCTCCAGACAAGCACAGAGCTCCAGGCCGACGGGGTCCCCGGTCTTCAAAGGAACAAGAAGATGCAAACGGGGGTGTCATGGTGGCCAGACGGTTGGCCAGGTGGGTCTCACCTGAACACGTGAGAGCTTGCCCGGGCTGGCCAGACAAAGCTGCTCGCCTGCCCCGCAGCTGCAGAACCCGGGCCGTCTGCCTCCAGCCCTGTGCTCAGCCCTGCCGGGGGCTAGCAGACAGACAGGGAGCACCAACTTCGGAGCATCCTGAGGGGGCCTGGCACTCGGGGGCGTGGTGTCAGGCAAAGAACGGGAGCTTGGAAACCAAACACACCCGTCGAGAGTCCTGGCTTTTACCAGGTGCACAAAATTGGGAAGGGGCCACCTCTCTGAGCTGGCTCAGTTTTCCATCTGTAAAATGGGGGCGATAATACTCACCGCTCAAATTGCTATTAAAAACGATAGTAACAGCCAACATTGTGCTGCGTGCTCGCCGGGTCTGTGCAGGCACAGTGCTGAGAGAGCCACATTCATGCTCTAATCTCACTGTCACCGCCACACTGTGAGCTGAGGGGCACCACCGCCATCCCCCTTAGCACATGAGGACTCTGGCGCTTAGAGAGATAAAGATCTTGCCCAAGGTCACACAGCAGGGAGTTTGACCCTAGAGCCCAGGTTCCTTACCCCTGCACCCCATGTCCTCTCTGCTGTGAGTCTCAGCAAATACCAAAGGAGATCTCAGTGCGCTGGGCAGCGAGAAGCCAGTCAATGGAAACAGCCGTCTTCCTCTTGACCCCCTCGTCCTCTAGAGAGAGCCTGCCCTGCAGCCAGGCTGACACCCCAAGGCCTCTGCCTGCCCTGTCCATGCCTGGAATGCCCTCCCCTCCCCCTTCTTGCCTGTCCACCTCCTCCCTGAAGCCCTCCTGCAGTGCCCATTCGTCCCCAGCACACACATGGTCTGGCAGACACTGCCTCAGATTGCTGATGAACTTTCTGGGCCTCACGTGGGCTGGCGCTGGGGCTGGCACAGCTGATGCATGGGCCTGACATGCTATCTCTACTCACTTAGCAGCTTGGTCCAGGGCCAGCGAGGCCTCAGGGTGTTTGCTCCACCCCCTGCAGGGGTCAGAGCCATGCAAATTAGTGCCCTCTGGTGCTGAACCCATCCCTGCTGTCTCAAGGGGCTGCGGGCGGGGTAAGTGGGTGTGGTAGGAGCCACATGGATGTTTATATGGAAATCAGGCACAAAATAAGTGCTTCATCAACTGAAAGTGTTTCCTTCAAGGGCAGCCCTGTCTCACCACTTAGCTCTTCACGGGCTACACCGCTGTCAGCTGAGACTACATTGTCCTTGATTTGTCACATCTCCAGGAGGGCACTCTTCCTCGTCCCTCCTCCAGACATTGCTCAGGGCCCTCTCTGACCCAGGCCACAGGAGAGCGGCCAGGTTCTGCCTCCTCCCTAGTCACCCCATTACCAGTGTGCATTAGTTTCTCAGGGATGCTGTAACAAGTTAGTACTGACTGGGGGCTAACTGCTGTTAAAACAACAGAATTTTGTTCTCTCCTGGTTCTTGAGGCCAGAAGTCTGAAATCAAGGTGTCAGCAGGGGCACACCCCCTCCAGAGGCTTTAGGGGAGAATCTGTTCCTTGTTTCTTCCAGCTTCTGGGGGATGCCAGCTTCCTTGGCTAGTGGCCACATCACTCCCATCTTTGCGTCGTCTTCTCATCTATGCGTCTCATAAGGACACTTATCATTGGATTTAAGGTCCACATGGATAATCCAGGATGGTCTCCTCATTTCAAAATCCCCAACTTAATCACATGTGCAGAGACCCTTTTACCAAATGAGGCAACACTCTTGGGTTCGGGATTAGGATGAGAACTTATCTTCCTGGGGGCAGTACTTCCTTCAGCCCAGTACACCACGTGTGAACTTCCAGGCTGGGGCAGCATTTGGAACCCGCCCTGCATCCTCATGCTCCAGGCCAGCCCTTCGCCGGCTGAGTCGTCAGGAGAGGTGTGGAGAAGCACAAGCCCACTTTCCAGGAGACAGTGGCTCAACATGGAGGCAGCACAGTCCTTCAGGGCACCCCAGCTTGGCCAAGGCCACTCAGGGGACCAAAGCAGAGTTCAGAGCTGGGTTCCAACCCCAAGGAGCCATTTCAGAATGGCCACATTCTGGCTGGCCATTTTCATGTCCTGTGGCTGCAACTATTCACCTTGTCTGGTTTCTCTTTGGTGATGACCAGGCGAACTGCAAACCACACAGCCAGGAAGATGAGCCAGAGGCTTCAAGGAGACTCTGTGCAGCGGGGGTCTGGAATCTTTCTCTCTCTAACACTCTAGCCTGAGGCTTCTCAGATCCAGGCCTCAGCCTCAGCTTCTGGTCACACTGAGCTGGGGGAGGACATATTCCGCTTGGTGAGGATGGAGGTGGTGACCAGGGACCCACTGGACCAGTTCCCAGAGCCTCTGCCCTGGGGCTCAGGAGCAAACGTCCTCTCACCTGGAACCGATTCTGGGCTGAGAGGGAAGGTTTTGGTGGGCAGATTTTGAGAAGGTGCAGACTGGTTGCTCTTGAAGATGGCAGCCACAAGGAGCTAACGGCACTGTGGGGCAGCGTGGGGCAGTGGGTAATGCCTAGTCCATGCAGGGGGTGGCGTGGGAGCACTTCCCAGGAAGACAGGGACAGCTCTCAAATGTGCTTACTACTGTCCAGTGCAAGTGAGTATGTGCACGCGTGCATGCGACGTATGCATCGGTGGGGTGGGGGCGGGGGATGGAAGTATAAAATTTTAGATCTGAAAACCATATGTGTACCATGTCACCCTGCGCTTTTCTGTCTCAAATTAATTGGATAGGGATGGCCATCTGATCTCTGAGCTAGGCCAATCAATTCTCTCTCAGGCCTCTGATGTGAGAGACACAGAGCCACTGGTGCTCATCCGGGGAGCCTCCTGGAGTGCCATTTGAGGCCATGTGATGACCTGCAAGGGGCGCATAAAGCAGAATGCAGGCAGAAGCCACCCTGGCTCTGCCCTCCTTCTGCTCTGGGGGCCCATGAGACACCCCGAGACAACAGTCCCTCAACTTAACACCAGCTTCTGCAGACTTTGGTTTACTACAACCAAGTAGACCTCATCTAAGATAGGACCTACATGAATAAACAGACCTTACCATTGTTATTCTATAATTTGCACGCAAAAGGGTGTTTACCAACAGTTCTCTAATGAGGGCAAAAACCAAAGGACCCCAAATTCTCTTGGCTTTCACCATCATTTATTTCAAAACCCGTTGTTCAGGGAGTGGTGGGCCAGCCTGCTCACTGTCCTGGGGGACTAGGGCTAGGAATCCACAGTTAGAGTTAGCAGCTCGGCCCCCCAGCACCCCAGACCCTACTCACCGTCAGCAGGGCTGAGGCCCCGGGCCGCAGAGATGGCGGGGAGCGTAGGGCTGCTGTGCACGGCTCGGAGGTAATGCTCCATGTGGGGGCTCACGTACGGGTGGGGGGTGTTGAAGGGGGACTCCCCGGGGCCGGCAGGGTGTGGGGAGAGCCGGATCAACGAGATGTCAGAGATGACAGGGCTGCCGCTGAGGGCAGGAGGCCTGCAGAGACAAAGGGAGTGTTCTCAGAGGGCAGGGCCGGCTGCAGAGGGATGTGCAGGGAGCCTGCCAAGCAGCAGAACCAACAAGTAACCTGCACCTTTATTTTATATGCCAACATCCTTGGTCACCCTTCATATAGAGTCTGAATGCTCCTACATTAGCCAGCGAATGCACCGACAGCTCCTGCGTGCTGGTGCGGCCGCCCCCCCGCCAGTCTTGCGTTGGGGATGGAATTCTCTGCAGACATGATTGGATTTGCTGGACCGGGGGCTCAGCAGGCCACACCCATGTGCGAGTTGTTACTCTTGCTTCCCCAGTGCCTCCTCAGGGCTGGACACACAGCAATAATAAATAATCTTTTTAAAATGAACGAATGCATGCATTCTACAAACATGTATGCAAAACAGAACATGAAAATACTAATACCAGGAGTAAGATGCAAAGAGCTCATATTCCTAACAGAATTGAGAAAAAGAGAGGAATCAGGAGATGCCCTGAAAGTGGAGAATTTTTGGCTTCAGTTGGATAATCACTGGTGTGAAGCGCTTTGTCACAGATCAGCTGTGAAGGAAGAGATCAGGATTCAAGAAGAGTTTTGAAATGGTGAGCTGTAACTAAAATATGGGAATACCATTTTAGCTCTTGTTACATGGAATTCCTTCTAATGCTAACAGAGCCTTCCTTCTTGGATGCCCACCACCGGTCAGGCATGCACGTGGCTTGGTCCTTCTGGCCCGGGCTGGCGCGGCTGCGGCCCACCTGTCTGTCCCCTGGTCAGCCTCAAGGAGTTGCGGGCTCCGCTCAACACAGGATGGGCCTTTCCACTGCTCACCTGGGGCCTCTAAGCAGCTGTTAGCACGTTAGCTGCAGGGGTGCTCTGAGGTCGTCTACTCTGAAACTCGTCCATTAAAGAAAAATCAGACTTTAGCGGGGAAATAGCTGTGAAACCACAACTAAGTCACTGGGAACCACATTTACCAAGATTTAATTTTCAATTTTTCAGAAAATAGGGGTCTCTCTGTGATTTGACATAGTACAAAGAAAAGAACATGTGTTCAAATCAGATGAACCTGCATTAGAATCTCAGCCTGTATCAGCTCAGTCACACTGAGCAGGTAATTTGACCTCTCCACGCCTCAGTTTCCTCGTGGGTAAAATGGGGACACAGTCGTGTCTATTTCATCAGGTTGCCGTGAGGACGGAAGTTCCCAGAACAGCGTCTGAGATGCGGCCGTCAGTGAATGAACGAGAGCCGCTATTACAGCATTAGCACCGCACTTGGAGGGCAAAACCCAGACGTGCCCGGGAGGCCCTCCAGGTCTTCCCGTGGGACGGATGCTGGATTTGTGAAAGGGCACCGTTAGAAGTGGCTGCTTCACAGAGGGAGTGGCCTTTCCATCTGCTGGAGCAAACCAGAGATGATTACTGATTACGCTCAACAGCGCATGAAAACTGTGCTTACAGCGTGGTGCCAACCGGGACCCAACAGGTGACACGCAGATGTCCTGACGTCCGGGTTTCACAAACTGCCCCCTCAGAGGCTGCTCCAGGGGCCTGGATGTAACATTCTGCTACATTGTCTTCTAGTTTTTGCAGATGTGAATGCAATGGACGTGCAGATCCAACGAACCTGCCCCGTCCTCCATGCTGCTGCACTTTTGCCCACATCAATTCTTGGCCTCACGTGCCTTCCTGGACCCTATACCTTGTCGGGCAAATTCTTTCTCCTCCCTGTGAGCCCAGGTGAGGGGACCCCCTTGGCAGCGCCCTCCCCGAAGCCCCTTCCCCTGGCATGAGCTCTCGGCTCCCTTCTCCCTGCTGTCCTGGGGGGCATGGTTCAAGTCTCAGGTGGGCGGGTCCATCTCCCAGGTAACCGGGTTCTGCCTGGGAGCAGGGCATGTCCAAGGCACCTCTGCCTGCTGGCACCTGGCAGGGAACTGGCACCCCGCAGGTGCTCAGAGGTATTTTCAGAACCAGTGATGGCTACCCCTCTGTGTGCCAGGCAGCGAGCTTGGGAGAAGGGAGCCTTTGGGTAAGTCACGAGTCACAGCCCCAAGCTGTTCTCCCTCACAGCCGCCTGTAGAAGCCGGTCCACCTGGGCGGGAACTGCATTACATGCGAAGGGCTTAAGAGATGGCTTTGCTCTGGGCAGGGGCACCAGGTGTCTGGGGGTGGGGGCAGCAGAACCAGACTAATTCTCCCTCTCACCAGAGCACGTCCTACTGGCTGGGGCATGCTGACCATGGCCCAATGGGCACTCACACTCCTGCAACAGGACAGGTGATCTGTGAAGACAAGACTCGGGAAGAACATCGCCTTGGGGCCGGGCCTGTGGGGCAGTGAGGAGACCTCTGTCTGACTCCTGGGCACAGATCTGGGATTGAAGAACAAACTTCTGGAAGGCTGCGTTTGGTTCAGTAAAAGGCAGGTGCTCTGGAGGACAGCGAGGCACCTCCTGGCATCACACTTGAGGCAGGGGAGGTCCAGGGCCTGCAGGACACTGGCCAGGGCTGCGGTTAGGGCAGCCTGTGGTCATTGAAGCCAGTGGCCCTAAGTGGCCTGTCCAGGCCTCTCTGGCACCAGGGTCACCCTGTGGGGTGCACTGACCAGAGCTGAGGCCCCACAAGACAAGCCGCTGACTACATGGGGATTTAAAGCAACACATTTCAGGCACACGGCAGCCCCATTCTACCCAAGGTGACCCCCATCCCCCTGGCCAGATGAGCCGGTCCCAAGCAGGAGGCTGGAATGATGTGTTGTCATGGTGACGTGCACACCGCTGAGGGGCTGCCCTGCGTGGCTGGAGTCCAGTCCAGCCTCAGCAATCGGGCCGGAGGTGGCAGGCCGGGCCTGAGTCCCCTCATGGAGGAACTGGGACTTTTGTCACCACAGCGTTACCACCCTTTGGGGCAGAGTGAGCTCTGCCACCCCCTTCCCACCCTGTGCCATCACCCAGGAAACAGGGAGCGTTTCTTCCAGGGCACCCTCCTCCCTGTCTCAGGCCTGAGCTCGGAAGGAAGCACCAGGAGCTCCTCACAGGGGTGCCTGGCCGACCTCGGAACAGCCCACGAAGGAAGGGCGGCCTGTGTGTCTACCGGGAAGATGTGTGAAAACTCCAGCACCAGCAATCGCACCTCACCACGACGACTCTGGTCCAGGGAGGGAAGTCAGCCCTCCATGCCGTGAGGCCAGAGAGATGCAGCCACAATTCAACCCAAGTCGGTCTCACTCCCAGGACGGTGCTCCCTCATCCCAGCGGCTGCCCCACCCAGAAAGAGAAGGCTGCCGAGGACTCCCTGCTCCCTTGGTGTGACGGGGCAGGAAGCTCGGAGAGGCTGCCCTACCCCAAAACACATTCAACGGGGGACAGCGGTGAGACGGGTCAGCTCCCAGGGCTCACGAAAGGGCGACAGAATGACCCTTGCTCTTCCCAACGCCAGGGAAGGCTGCCGGTGCCAGGCCTGGAGCCGTGGGATCTGGGCCGGCAGAGCCTCCCAGCAGAGGCTCAACCAAATGCTCTTCTCTACACGTGCACAGCAGGCTGAATTCTGGATGCTGTTCAGGGGACTGGGGCCTGGAAGCGGTGGGGCGGGACCATGCACCCGGGCACTGCCTGTGCCTTCGAGAGCGCTGGTTCCCTCACTAACCCTGATCCTTCCCACTTAGCTGGGCAGCCTTGGCCAGGATGCTGCCCCTCTCTGGCGCCTCACCAGAGCGGTACAAAAAAGACCAGTGCTGAGCACATGGTAGGGAGTTAACAAGCATCTACTCCTTTCCCTTCCCTTCTCAACAACAAGTCAACTTGGAGTGTGGAGCATCTACTGACCGGGGGACCCAAAACAAAAGGCAACAGGCCCATCAGCCGACACAGCCACAGATGACTGTTCAGATACCTTCTCCGGGAAGCCTCCCCAGCTGTCCCCTCTGCACAGCATCACTTAGCTGTGCCCTCACCTGGCATCTCCTAAAGACAGAGCTGACTGTGTGCCAGACATGACGGGCTGACACACATGTATTTCCTTTTTTAATCTAAATTAAACATTCACAAAGTAGGCGCTTTATGCCCATTTTACAGATGAGAACACACCCAGAAAGGCTAGGCCCCTTGCCCAAGGGCACTCAGACAGCAGGTAGTGGAACCACAACTAACCCGGTGGGTCTGGGCCCGAGCCTGCGCTGTGCCGGTCCCCTCGGCCGAGAAGTGGCTGCTCTTGACGAGCGTGGTTCTTTGTCAGTGGGGCTCAGTGGGCACAGGGTCAGGGAGGGGGCAGCACCTGAGAACAGCACAGCTTTCTCCCCACCCTGCTTCAGCTCCCTTTTTTGTCTTCATCACCCCTCCCACCCCATCAGGAGAGTTGAACTTCTCCCTCACACTGGGTTGCAAATGACTGACAAGGATCCAGGGGCACACATGTTCCAAGAGAATCATTTTGACAGACCAAACAAAGCCAAAGGAATGAATCTTAAATGGTAGAATTCTAAGCATTAGTAATGCATTTGGGGGACCAGAGGGCTTCCCAGCAGCCCTGAAATCACACCGACATTGCCAACCTTCAAGGCAGGTCCTTCAGGGACCAGAGCTTCTCTTTCTTGGATGCTTGGCCCCATCCCAGGGCCCAACTGAGAGTCCCCATGCATGCTGGGTGCTGCCAGTGCTTGTGAATCGATGACCGTGCCATAGGACCTCACCAGGATAGATGGTTGCTAGTGAAATCTGAGCCACTGCAGCTGACCCCCAGCTGCAACCCCCTTTCTCCTTCCATTTCCATGCCATTGACTGTGGGGGCCCGACCCTGATCTTGGCCATGGACCGTCCAGGCCTTGAATTCTGGCAACTGCGCAGAGACTCAAGGAGGTGGCCTGGGGATGGGAGGAGGGGCCGGCTGTGTGAGCTCATTTTGAAAGACAGTCACAGTCCCTAAGTTGTAGATATGCATGGATGCACACTCACACACATGCAGGCTGCAATCCACTGGACTAGCACTGCAGCCTTTCTGCAAGCTGCTCAGTTCGGACACTACTCTGATGCATTGCTTTCTCCCCTTCAGTCCAACTCTGAGCTCATCTGAGCCTGATTCTACCAGTTGTTTCTGCGTATATTTGCTCACATTCCCAACAAAATTGTCCTGAGCACTTGCTCTGTGCCCAGGGAATTCAAAGCCCAAGTAGAAGAGGCAGACCGGCAAGTCAGGTAAGCACTGGGAAGTTTGATAAAGGCTTCAGCAGAGGAACAAATTCCCTAACTCTGCCTGTAAGTGTGAGAGAGGCTTCTCAGAGGAGGTGACATTTGGGCTGGGTTCTGAAGGATAAATAGGAGTTCATGAGAAGTGCATTACAAATAAAGGAAGTAGCATGTGCAAAGACAGGCTGGAGTGTAAGGATGTATGTGTGAAGGTTATGCCTTGAGGGTGGGGCACAGCCCACAGAGCAGTTTGGGCTGCATCTGTATTGGAGCCTTTCCCTTCTTCTGGGGGTGGGGCGCATATGACCTGAGACCAGCTGACCAGAGCATTCCATATCCCCAGGCGCTGTGATCAGTTCAGAGATGGCTGGAATCTTTGGGAAGAAATGCTCTCTGTCCGCAGGGGGTGCTATGCGGGTCAGATGCAAGCATGGAGCTGCTGCGGGCCTTGAGGGGAGGCCAAGAATGAAGACAATACACAGAACATCAGAGCCGAGAGACGGGGAACCAGTGTCTTGGATTGTGTCCCCGGATACAGACACAGCTTCTCCAGAAGTTAGTACCCTGGGCCTTGTCAGTTATCTGAGCCAACACATTTGTTTGTTTAAGCCAGTTTGAGCTGAGTTTTTCTGTCTTAGGCAACTGCCAAGGCCTGTCATGGCCTCCCCCTGCCCAGTGATCCAGGCCCGGCACCCTGAAAGGAGAAGTGAGCCGTAGTCCCGGGGCCTGTCCACCCTCCCACCTGCAGGACTGAAGGAGAGGGTGGAGACGTCCTGCCCGCAGCTGCTGGGGCTGGAGAGGGCAGCTATGCTGGCCCTTCCGTGTGTGGGTACGAGGCACAAGCAGGGTTGGGGGACCAGAGGGCTGGGTATGAGGAACAGCCAACTGCTCCCACGCCTCTGCATGTGTGTGTGCACATATTGGTGACGGGCAGCCGTGGCCTGCAACAGGGCCCAGCCTCACCGGGCTGACTCTGCTGCAGTAGAGGAGTCCCTGTGCCTCCTCCTCCCAGTTGGCACTGGCCTCTGGCCGGGCCCGGCTCCTCCTCCCTGAAGGTGGGCGGCAGACCAGGAAAGGGCTTCTCCTTAGAGGGTCTTTCCTCTTCCCTCTTTCCCTCCCTCCCCATGCAGAGGGGGCCTGGCAAAGCCCCTGGACAAGATTTCAGGGCCGGGCCCAAAGACAGGGTGGTGGCTGGAGGAAGAAAGGAGGAAAAGGAGAAAGGGGAGAAAGGACAAGGTAGGCGGAGACCCAGCTGGACGGCGGATGTTCTAGCCTAATGGACGGGGCCGCGGGGATGCTGCTGCTGCTGACGTCATCAACATTCACTGACCCCCGACCGTGTGCACAGCATCCAACTCTGCAAGGCAGCTTTTACATCTCTGTTTTGAAGAGAAGGAGACTGAGGCTCAGGGCAGGGATGGGACATGCCCAGGGTTGCAGAGCTGAAGTGGCAGGGCTGGAATGGAAGCTGGCCTTTCCAACTGCAAATTCAGACTTGGGACTTTGACATCTCCCATGGTCCACCAAGAGGCACGCTTCTGCCTTGAGAAGTTCAGCTTGGTGTCCCTTTGCGGACGTCACCTCAGCTGGACCTCACGCTGACCCCAGAGGTGAGGGAGGGAGCAGGCTGAGGGAAGCCGCTCACACACATGGTAGAGCCTTGACTTCCTGGGTCTGAGTGACGGCTCTGACACTTACCGTGGACCTCTCGGCCCCTGAGCCTCTGTGCCCACGCCTGCAGGATGGGGCAGTGGAACCTGCTGAAGGGCAGCTGTGAGATGAATGAGCCAAGTATGGAAAGTATGCAGTGCGGCAGTGGGCCCTCAGTAGGCACTCAGCCAGTGCCCACCATCTCCTTTCTTAGATTTAGCAGATGAGCAAACGGAAGAAGCTCAGAGACTGGAGGAGTGGATCCAGCCCACACCTTCCACATCAAGTCCCTGGCCCCTTCCACATGTGCTGGCTCAAGATTTTTGGAGGGAGATGAAAGGAAAGGCCAAGGTGATGAGAACTCTACACGGCCACGTGTAACTCAACACCCCACCGGCCAGGCCTGAGCAAGCGTGCCTAGACTCTTGGAGATGGGCGGCATCCCTGGGAGCTGGGATGATGGGGGCGCGTTCCTGGAGGGCGTGTGGCTTCCGTGCAGCGGAGGGGATGAGTAAAACTTTGCTCAATGGGAGGAGTAGGGAGGGTATCGGACCCAAAGCACAGCCTGAGCCAAGGCCACGGGCAGGAACTGACGTGCTCCTCAATGCAGCGAGAGGAGGGATGGAAGCGCAGGGATTGGGGCCCTGTACCCCACCCACAGTGCCTGTTTAGAGAGGCAGACAATGCAGAGCTGAAGGGTGCTGACTCATCCAGCTCAGCATGGCCATCAGGGCAGGTTCTTCCCCTTGGAGGTCAGGAGCCAGAAGCAGGGAGCCTTGGCAACCCAGAGACACTCCTTCTGATGGCTTTGTTCAAAGACCTTCTCCTGTGCAGGTCAGTAGGGCCAGAAACAGGCAGGAATGGGTCCTTGGTGTCCCACTTCACAGACAGCACTACTGAGACCCAAAGCGACAGCGGCACGCCATGGTGAGGTCATAGGCAGCAGCAAGATTGGAGCACGGGGACCTGGGTGCTGTGCATCATCCTATCGCAGCCTAGCTGAGGGGCCTTTGCTGAGGATGAGGAAGGGGAGGTCCAGTCACCTGGGGCTACGGGCCTACACATCTCACCTCCGGCTGCTTCCCAGGGTGACCGAAGGCCTCAGTGGCAGCAGGAGGCAGACCACAGTCCTGTGAGGTCAAGAGCCAGCCTGTCTCCTCTGCATCCTGGATGCCACCGCCTTGCTTCCTCTCTGGTCCTGGGCACACGCCACACCTGTGCCTCACAGCTTTGCCCCTCCACATCTGTGCCTCCATCTGGCCCCTCTCCTCTTCATCCGTACTCTGCCCCATCCTCCCCCTCAGGGGTGCCAGCTCAGGGGCCCCTTGCCCAAGGAGCCTCCCAGCCCCTCATTGAGATGCTCCTGTGGAGAGTGGCTCCTTCCCTGGACCCTGAGCACGTCCATCTCAGCTGATCGTTGGGCATCCGTGGTGATGGGCTCACACAGGGTCTGTCTCTCCACTGGTCAGGTGGTCCCAGGAGCAGGCTCCGGGTCCACTTGTGCTCACTCGCTTTCCCAGCACCAGGCCCCGTGCCCACCGGGTGCAGGGAAAGCATGCTCAATATGTGTCTGCTGAATGAATGAATGTATGAATGAATGAATGAATGAATGAATGAAGCAGTGAGTGTGTCCAGTGACGAGCACAGGCATTGTAGCATAAGGCCTGGGTTCCATCTCAGCTCACTCCTACCTGTGCGGCTTAGAGCAAGTCATGCGCCTCTCTGAGCCTTTTCCTCACCTGTGAAGAGCAACTGTAACAGTGCTCTTACAAATATGGAGTCAGGAGCAGAGGGGAGGTAAGTGTGGGAGCTGATAATGTCTCTCAAAGATGCATCCACATCCTAACCCCTGGAACCGCGAATGTTACTTTATTTGGAAAAAGGGACTTGGCAGATGTGATTAAGGTAAAGATGTTGAGATGAGGTGACTATGGATTATTATCCCCACGATCCTAAATACCAGCACAAGTGTCCCTATAAGAGGAAGGCAGAGGGAGACTTGACACAGAAGAGGAGGAGGCAGTGTAACCACAGGGTGGAGGCTGGAGGGATGTGGCCATGAGCCAACGAATGCAGGCAGCTCCAGAGGCTGGCAGAGGAGAGGCATGGATCCTTCCCTGCAGGGGGAGCAGGGCACCAAGGACACCTGGATTTCCACCAGCGATACTGACTTTGGACTCCTGATCGCCAGCGCTGTGAAAGAATAGATTTCTGTTGTTGGTAGCCGCAGAGTTTGTGGTAACTTGTCAGGAGCTCACACGGTAGGTAAAGCGTATTGTGCTGGTGTGGGGTAGGCCCTCGGGAAGCGGCAGGCATCGCCGCCGCTATTACTGTCACCTTTCTTCCCAGACTGTCAGCTCTTTCTTGGAGTAGCCCAGCCCCTGGTAGGTGCTCCATCAGTGGCAGGCTGGCAAGGAAGGGGACAGTCCCCTGGGCGCCGGGCGGGCATGTGAGAGCTGCGTTCCAGCCCCCCACCACACTTGCAGGGCTCTGGAGCGTGCCTTCCCGCCTGCCGCCCGGATTACACGGTCACCGGCTCCCCAGAGCTGAACGTGCCCTGCGTGTAGCCCTGACACGCCAGCCCCTCCCGTCCCGGGACCGCTTGCTCGCAGGCTCCGGTCCTGCCTTCGGGCTGAGATGCTACCACCCACCAGGATCACAGGGCCAAGGGCGGGGTCCGCGGAGCTGCTCAGGGCCAGCACCTCCTATCTGCTAGAAGGGAAACGATGCCCCAAAGCTGGCCTTGCCGCTCTGAGCTACTCTCCTTCCCAAACTGGGGCTCCCCGTGGCAGGACAGGCAGGGTGGCATGTTGCTGCTTTCCCCAGGGCGTCCTGCAGAGCCAGGTCAGCACCCGCTGCCCTAGGCCTCCTAATAGATAGAAACAGAACTCCATCCAGCTCCTCTGGGTGGACTTCAATCTCCTCTCCAAGCATTTTGATTGTTGACTTTAGTTCTGTTTCTTGGTTTTCTGGGGTTTTTTTCCCTTCAGTATGTGAAACTGTACATTGGCAAGCTTGTTTACCACGTTTCCCATACATTAATTTAAAAAGTCCCCAAAGTCAAGTCCTTTTCAAAATATACTAAGGGGCTTGCAGTTGTAAACAGATACACAGTGAATCCTTTTGGAAAGCACTGGAGAAATGCCCTTCCCCAAACCGGAGCCTAATTCATTTTCCAAGTCAATCTGCACGTTCCTGTGCACCAGGGCCACACAGTCCACGTGGGGGAGGCTCTGCAAACCAGCAACAAGGAGAACTGAAGCTGGGGCTGGGACCACGGCACCCCACCATTCACTGATTTGTTCCCGTGTTCACGCGTCATTCCCTCCGTCAGCCAACGTTCACTGAGAGTGGGCCTCTGAGGGTGGGGAGCTGGGGGTCCGAGGAAGACTCAGCCAGGACCCCACGCCCAGGAAGTGGCCCAGCTGGTCACAAACCTGACTGGCAGGTGTAACACCAGGTGTGTCTGGTCAACCCCGACATTCACAGGGTCCACCCTCAACCCACAGGTGCACAGATCTTAGCAGAGGGCACAAGTGCCCATGAGGCCGTGGTGCAGACAAGCTGTTAGGGGGATGCTGCCAGGGAGCCCCAGATCCAGCCATGAGCTCAGGAATTACAGCTCCCAAGCCAAGTTCACTTCAGTGCCTTGACAAAAGTCACCATGTCGGGACCTCTGGGGTCACAGAGGGAGAACGGATGCTGACTGTAGCCTGCAAACGGTATACAAGGTGCTGGAGCAGAAAGAGGGGTGGGAGGGAAAGAACTCATTCACTCCACTGGGGCAATGTGAGAAGGCTTCCTGCGGAAGATGGCATCTGAGCTGGGTCTCGACTCTGACAGGGGAATGGACAGGAGGCAGTGAGTGGTTCTGGTGTTCTGAGACAGGAGAATAGCTGCACAAAGGGCGGGTCATATCGGGGAATAGCTAGCAAAGTCTGGGGCTGAAGGTCAGACCAGACAGCTGGGTGGGAGGAAAATGTGTGGGGAAAATCATAAAGGAAATGTCGATCACCTGAGCCAGCTTACAACAGGAACTTCTCTTCAACCAGACACTTCATCACGGGAGTGAAGAGACGAGGCACAAACTGGGAGAGGATATTTGCAACACAGATAACTAACCATGGAATGAGTAGCCTTAATATATAAAATGCTTCTTCAAATCAATAGCAAAAAGAAAACTTCATAGAAAAATGGGCAGAATAGCTGAACAGGCATTTCATGAGAAGGAAATATTATTGGCCAATAAGCATATGAAGGATGCTCAGCTTCATCAGTAATAAGGGAAACGAATCACAAGAGATGCCATTTTGACAAAAAATTGAAAGGTTGACGACATCACCCTGGTAACAAGGATGTGGAGCAAGCTGAGCCCTCAAACTCCGCCGGTGGGAGTGAGTGTCGGCAAAACCAACCTGGCAAAAGTCTGGCAGCATCTAGGAGGGTTAACCCGTGACACCCTATGACTCAGCAGTTTCCCTCTCGGACACACATCGATTCTAAAGAATGGGCAGACGTGGGGCACAGTGGATGGTACAGGAGCATTCACTGCAACCATGTACAAAACAGCAAAAACACAGACGCATCCCAGGCACCTGTCAATGCAGACCGCTTTAGAGCAGCGAGAATTAATGAATTCAGAGCCCGTGCATTACCCGGTGAATCTCGGGAACATAATGTGACTGTGGGAAGCTGGTTCCCCAAGAAGAGTCTGCTATGATTCTCTTCTATGAAGCACGGAAAGCAAAGCTGCACGATGTCCTGTGAGGGAGTCCGGCACCAGGGAGACCTGTTCCAGATGCAGGGACGAGATACGCCAAATCCCAGGGCAGGGCGGAGGGGAGGATTGGGGCAGGCCCGCGGAGGGGCACACGGTGTATGAGTCATTGTTACTCTTGATATCTTAACCATGCTTCTGCTACCCTTGTGGACTTGTGTGGACTGCTGGAAGGTGCTGGAGGGGTCGGTTGGTCGTCTCCCTGGTCGCCCAGTGGGCTCGTCTTGGCTGCTCCATCTGTCTGCTGCCCGGGCCCCTCCCGGCAGCCCCAGCCCGTCGGACAGGCCTGCTCTGCGATTGACACACATCTGTATACACATGCAATCCGTCCGACCCCCTGCTCACCCCTTCCCATTACAGCCCGGGACACTCCACCAGACCGAGCCGAGCGCCAGCTCTCAGCTGTCACTCCCTCCTCAGAGCCGTAATAAAGAAATCACTGTTTTCGGTTGACAAAGAGCAGATTTCTTGCAAAGTAAACACTGATGTTTTGGTAGGGAAATTAGGTTATAAAATTGCACATACAAAGGAGGCCATACAGATGGACTTGGTTAAGATCTAGCCACACGGGCAACAGGGGTTAATTCAATCGCCCACTCTTTATCACGTTTTTTTTGTCCCTTGGAGCAGAAGGATATGAAGGTTATCAGCTTTTTCAAACATAAAAACCAAAAAACATAAAAAAACAGGAGGAAAGTTTCAAGGAGACTTTTTCCTGCAAAGTGATGACCTGAGCAGAACTGAGGTGGGGGGAGACCTTGGATTTGATCCATGTGCCTGGGGGAGGGGTCAGGAACACAGCTGGTCCCGGGAAAGAGGCCCTGGGGGAGCAGCCTGGATTAGGCCCTTTCCCAGGAACCTGTGACGTGGGTTAACCCCTGGGCATGTGGGGCCTTCATCTGTAAGAGGCGTCGTCCTTGGCGGAGCACAGCTGAGCAGAATCTTCCAGAAAATCATGGCTTTATGGGGACTGTCACATCATAGGGCAAACCCAAGGAAGCTGGAAGGGGAGCCATAGGTGGGAATGAGGCATGTGGTCTTGGGGTGGGGGGCAGGTCTTCAGTAAAAAGAGGGGTTTCACTAGACTTTACAGGGGTCTGGGTTTACGCAACAAGAAAAGGCCTGGGTGGAGGGCGGGCCACATGCAAGAAGACTCCTCCACAGTGAGAATTCTTAAGCTCCGGCCTGGCCTGCCAAAGTGGTGTGTGGAATTTCCTTTCCTGGACGTCTGTCAAAACTAGATGGATAATCCCAAATAGTTTAGATAAACGTCTTCTTAGAGGTGGGTGTGCTGCTGATTTTTACGAAGGTTTTGAGTCCATTAGTGTGTGCTTTGAAAAGGGCCCCTCCTTCATACTGGCATCAGTGCCTGCCTGGGAGCGGAGGGCCCTCACCGGAACAGGAGTAGCCCCAAGAAGGCTGTGGAGCCCCCTGGCGGGCTGGGGAGAGGCAGGCTCCCGTGCCTTCCTGCTGATAAACACTTTCCACCCTGGTCTCCTGGTGCTCTGGGCTCCCCCGACCCCTCTTCCAGTACACCACCCTGTAACTGCCCAATTTCTCCCCATTCCCCTCCCAGACTATGAGATCTAAGTGGGCAGCAAGACTGTGCCTCCTCAGGCCCAACTCCCCAAGGCCGGCACATCACAGGCACTGGGTAAGTGTCCTCAAATGAATGAGCAAGAACTTTCCCCGACTGAGTTAAGCAGCAACTACACTCTGCTTTGTTTGGGTGGGGCAGGTCAAGTTCACATTTCAGAAATGCGGCTCCTGGCAGGAGAGGATGAAGGAAGGGGAGCCACTGTGCTCAACAGATTTCTCCTCCATGGGCACCAGGACATGTAATCGACACAGCACCGCTGGCTGTGGTAACGGAGGCTTGGAGAGCAGCAGCAGCAGGACTCAGGGGCAGGGCACTGCCCACAAATGTCCTCCACACATGTTGACTAAGGTGGCAGAAGTGACCCCAAGTGACAGCACTTGGGTCACAGACAAATCTAGCAAAAATGAATTAGGCTGAATAAATGAATGCATTCTGGGCACTGGCATCAGCTTCCCCCCAGAGTGCATGGACACGTGCAGTGGGAAAAGACCCGCCCACCTCAAAGGCCAATCTACCCCACCAACACATGAAATTTTACTCTTAGTGATTAATTCCTTTGGGTTGATTACTGTTCTGTTCCCACGCTTGCCAGTAGGGTTAACACACTGCAGCCCTAGAACCTTCCTCTCCGAGGACAATCACGGCACAGAGAAGAGCTCAGGCATGAGGGTCAGATTGCACTTATTAGCTGAGTGATCTTGGGAGGCTCGTAAAATCCTGGGAGCCTCCAGATTTCTGGTCTATGAACTGGGGAGAATAGCACCCACCTTGCAGGGTGTTGGGAGGACTGGATGTGATACTGTCCGCCCAGCATCTGGCAGAGTGCCTGGAAGGAAACGTGGGTTTCCTTCTGGTGCCAACACAGGAGTGAGGAGAGCAGAGGACTGCACAGCACTCACTCGGTTCCAGGAGCTTCACAGGTACTCGCTCAGCTAACCTCACAACCACCGCAGGAGGGGTGCTGTTTTGTCCCCACTTTAGAGACGGGGAGACCAAGGCTTGTGGAGGTTAAACAGCCAGCCCAAGGATGTAAAGGGTATAAATGGCAGAGGTAGGATCTGAACCCTGGACCCCCCTGTTCTGCCTCCATCCTGGGAGTGTGGGACGGGAAATGCCCTAGATGATGGGGTCCAGTGGGACAGAAGAGGAACCAGAAAGATCACCCCTCAACCCTGGAGGACCTTTCCACCAGGTAGCCCCTCCCCACACCTGCTGTGCACACCCTCCCATGCTACAGACCCACCTGATTTCTGCACATCAAGATCTGCTTCATCCCCGGGGCCCCTCGTGCCCTTGGCTGACCACGTGGGCTCTCTCCAAAGCCCGGAGCCAGGCAGCTCCTCTTCTGCGAGGGGCCGCCGTTCAGCAAAGATCAAAGAGCAGGCCGCCTTATCAGACACACTCCTCATTAAACTTTTACAGACCAGATTCCATTATAAATGAGCTGTCTGTCCCACGCCACAGAGCACGCTCCTGGAGCTGGGAATGTTAAGCTCCCAGAGCCGGGAGAGTCTTTAGCAGAGGGGTCAGGACGGAGAGGGGGCCCCAAGGGCCAAACTGCCTGGGTTCAAGTCCCAGCTGGGCTACTTCCTAGGAGAATGTCACTAGAGAAAGGAGTCAACCTCCCTGTGCCTCGGTTTCTCCACTTCTCAAGCAGGAGTGACGATGCTGCCTTCCTTGAGGGTGTTGATGAGGATTAGATGATGTAGTCTAGAGGGCTGGACCCAGGCTGCTGTGAGTGCTCCTCTGTTAGTCTGACCCCAGCATCCTGCTGCCCAGAGAGGGGAAGGGACCTGCCTGGAGGGGTCTCTAAGGGCCACTCACATCCACATCTCTTTGTCACTCGGTCCTCAGACAGCCACGGGAGGAGGGCGAGCACCCTGCTGACTGTCTAGCCTCAGGGTTCCCTGGGCTCCATGTCCACCTGTCATCCAGCGCTCTGAAGAAGTGCTTAGCCATGGCGGGTTTAAGGAGTGCTCCCTGGAGAGAGAAGGGCAAGGCGGACCCAAGGCAGGTGGAGGATGAGGCCCCTGATGGGCGACCCTGGGCCCATCACCCAGCACCTCGGCCCGGCCCCAGGCAGACATGCCCTTTGGAAGTCTCCTTTCTTCCTCATGTCTCTGAGAAGAAGCACGCACGTTTGCCAAGGGAGGAGAATGTTCTTTGCGAAATGCAAACAAAGCCAGGCCTCCTTGAACCGTGAGCCTGGTGTGTTGTGCAAGAATCAAGACGAAAATATTCACAGGTCTTCCTGCCCACCCCTGGTGACTGGCTGAGGACAGAGCTGTCAGGGACCCAGGACAATGCAGGTGAGTCACAGGCTGAGCAGGCTGCGTGTTTATTAATCTCATGACAAGCCAGTGCGGTCTTTACGGAAAACTGACCTTGGAAAAAGCCATATTCAAATCCCCGCAGACTAGGAAGTTCACGAGCTCAGTCAGCAGCAGCAAATAAACTACTTTCTTACGTGAAGCACACCAACCGAGGACTAAGCATCCCCAATAACTTGCAGTTGCTGGGCAAGCTGGGGTTCAGCATCCTTAACAGCTCTCTCAGGGGCTCTGGGTAATTTGCACGAGTGACAAAGTGTACAGAAGACCGTGGGAGGCAGAGGCCTTCACACCAACCAGCTGGTGTTCCCCCTTTCCCTAAAGTACCTGGGCCAGCATGTTGACTTGACATGAATTGATAGGTAAGCCCCAGAGCCATCTGTCCCTACCAAGAGCCCCCTCCTCTCTCCTTCTCCGGGCAGGGTGGCCTTGGGCCGTGACCGCTGGAGCAGTGCTCACCAAGTACAGCTCAGGATCAGCAATCTGCAGGGGAGCGATGAGTGGGGGTCAGGTCCAGAATCTAGGCAGGTGTCGGGGGTCATGACATCAGAGGTCGGGTATGGAGCCAGGCAATAGGAGAGAGAAGGGGACTGTCCTCCCCCATGGCTGAGATGTAGCTGTCCCCACTCCATATTCTCACTCCCTTCTGCAAGCCGAGACTATGAATAGATTTAGGTCAACTTGTGGGCACTGGACCTGTGAGCGGGTGATGAGAAGGAACCAGAGGACTTTTAACATCACATATTTCAGAGCCGTTATCGTTGGGAGAAAAAGCCCTAGAGTCTGCTGGTTCAATGACTCATGGGGAAAGCCAGCACACAGCTCTAGGCCTGCTTTCTTGGGTATACAATAGGCAGGGTGGCCTGTGGTGGTCCCCAAACTCTGGTTTGTGGGCGCCTGTAAATAATCAGATTCCCAGGCCTCACCTTAGCCTGGAAGAACCAGAACTTCTGGGGTCAGGGCCTAGGAATATGCATCCTTAAGACACACCTTAGTTCATATTTGCAGCCAGGTTTGAGAACTGCTGCATGAGGTGGTATCTATAACCCTGGGCTGGAAGCAGCTGGAATTGGTCCTCTCTGAAGCCCCAGGGCAGGGCTGGAGCGGGAGGGACCCCACAAGCAACACGGAGCGTCAACGGTAGACCGCAGCCTCCTGAACCAGGAACATGAGCTTCTACCTTCCCCACCAGGACAGGAGTTAATCCCGGCCCAGGCAGCCTGCATTCCTGCTCATGTGACTGCATCACCAAGGCAATGGGGAGCTCCAGCTGGGGGCCCTCCCATGCCACACCTCAGCCTTGGTCCCCACGACACCCAGTGAGCCTGTTTCCAAGGGGCAGGGGCAAGAAGGGAATCCAAAGAGCTCCTCTTTCCTGTTACAGTCACCAGGCTATGGAGAGACTGCAGAGAGTGTTTGGCTCCATTCACAGCTGGCCTTCTCTTCTCACCCTTGAGAATGGACTCTTAGAGACTCAGGAGCATGCCCCCATGGGGAGGTCACAAGAGAACCCCACCTGACCAGCAAAAACAACCCCATACCCATTTGTCTCCTCATCACCTGTGGTTTACACAGACAAACGATGTTGCACCAGGAGGCCACGGCAGTGCCATTTACTCTTCCAGAACCATCTGAGCATCAGTAAGGTATGCAAGTCGTGCTGTGGGTGTGTGTCTCCAGGTGACTGGGAAGGGTGGCTCTGTAGAGGGCGGGGTGCGGGTGTCTACGAGGAAGCTGTCCAGTGGGGCCATGCTGTTGGGTTTCCACCCCCTCCCCTCCCCTGTGTGGCTGCCTGTTAGGGGCTGTGTGCCGTCATCCCTGGCCCTGCTCCTCTTCTGCCCGGACCACAGTGACAGTTCTGGCAGGTCTCCTTGCCGTGTCCCCACTTCTCCTGTCCATCCTGACTGTGCCCGCAGTTCCCCTGAAAAGAAACCTGACCACTCCTTCCTGCTCCTGGTTACAGAAGGATAAAGTCCAAATTCCTCAACTGGGGAAAAGAAAGACCCTCCTCTCTCCATCCTCAGGGGTACTTCTTCAGCCCCATCTCCCAGCCTCCTATGGCACAGCCACTGGACAGTACCCTCTTCCAAGGTCACGCCATGGCCCGCCTCTGTCACACAGGTCCCTTGGCCTGCAATGAATGCTTCTCTAACAGGCAAATGGAAATAACATAGGAAGAATATTGCTCTTCTAATGCTTTACTTACGTTACCCCAATTCTCAAAATAACTCAGTAGATGGAATAGGTACTATTATTATGCCCTTTTACAGATGAGAAAACTGAGGTTTATCCATTCGGGTTGCTCAGCTCTCCCAAAGCTAGCAACCTGAATTAGCTAGAATTCAGTGCTGGGGTTCAGACCCAGGTAGCTTGGCAGGGCTGGTGACAGCAGTGTCCCTGCAGGCCGGGGGGAGGGCCAAGGAGAGCATGGAGCACTCGCCTGGAGCCTGCACACACTGGGCGCTCAATCACCCGAGCTACTGGGGCCATGAGAGCCCATGGGCAGGGGTCCTGGGCACCTGCGCAGCCGGCCCCGCACAGAGCAGCAGGCAGAGGCCCCGACTCGGGCTGACAAGGGATGACACCGCACCTCATTTGCTGCGCAACGTTTGTGTAATTAGACACATTTGGCGCCGGCGAGGAGGAGCGGGCTTCAGCAGGGGCTTGATGAATCGGGCGCTCCTCCAGGCTCCGACCGCATTAATCACAGGAGCCAGAGCCACGGGGGCCATTTTTCTCGTAGACTTTGTCCTGTTTCCCTTCTGGGGCACTGGGAGGTGTGGGTGAAAGTGTGGGCTCTCCAGGGCCCAAGGCCCACCCTGAAGCACTAGCCTGGTCCCTCTATGGCCTGGGGTGGGGGGGACTAACTGTCCTGAGGATAAGGCGGGGCCACTGGAAGCCCAGCCCAGCAGGATGCAGGGCTCTGGGGACACAGCACTGCTGACCATCACTGGGGTTAACCAGATCAGCCCCTCCCTGGCTGGGCAGCGGAGGCTGGGCTCCCCAACTCTTGAGCAGAAGCAAGCATGCCCACCTCGCAAGGATGACACAGCAAAGTCGGTGCACCTCTCTGAGCCCCAGTGTCTGCATCTATAAGATGCAGGTTATAACTCCATCTCGCAGGGCATCGGGAAGGTGAACTAAGACAGCAACCAGGCTCCAGCGCAGAGCCCGGCCTGCTGCAGGCCCTGCACCAATGACTGACATTCTTGACTGCATTCTCCTGCCTGATGCCAGACTCGTCACTGGGGCTTGGTGATCCCAGACGAGCTGAATGATGACCCCCAGAGATGTCCATGTCCTCATCCCTAGAAACTGTGAATGTTACTTTCCATGGGAAAAGGGACTTTGCAGATGAATTAGGGATCCTGAGACAGGAAGAGTATCCTGGATTCTCCAGGTGGGCCCTTAAAGCAATCAATGTGTCCTTATAAGAGAGGCACAGGAGGAAACTCCTACAGAAGAGGAGGAAGGCGATGGGAGGACAGAAGCGGCGGGAGAAAGGTGATGTGAGGAGAGGTAAGGGTCGTGAGCTAAGGAATGCAGGCAGCCTGCAGAAGCTAAAAAAGTCAGGAAGTGGATTCTCTCCTGGAGCCTCCAGAAGGAACCAGCCCTGCGAACTCCTGGGCTGTAGGCCCACAAGACTTACTTCAGATTTCTGGCCTCCAGAACTATATGAGAATAAATTTGTATTGTTTTAAGCCACTAAGTTTGAGGTAATTTGTCACAGCAGCAACAGGAAACTAATACATGGCCCTCCGGTCTAGTGAACAGCCATGCAGGCCAGTGAGTGACAAGGCCATTTCCACAGGCCCACTGGCCTGGCCAGACCTCCCCTGCTCCCTGCCATCATCACTTCCTACTTCTCCAGGTGCTCTGCCCACACCCCACCCCAAACCGGCCAGGAAAGAGGCAGGCCCAGAGAGGGGACATGACCTGTGTCCAGTCCAGAGCTGGGGAATGGAAAAGCTTGGAGAAGACTGAGGGGTGGCCTCCTGGCCCCCGCTCTCCACTAGCCCAGGGAGGGATGGCACCGAGGGCCCCTCATCCAGCGAGAAGGCCCTGCCCTGCAGCCAGAGCGTCTCAAGCCCGAGCCCGTACCAGCATCGCCTGGAGGGCGTGTTACACAGACTGTGAGCTCCGCCCCAGAGTCTCAGACTCAGCAGGTTTGGGCTGGGGCCTGAGAATCTGAATTCCTAACAGGCTCCCAGGGGACACTGATGCTGCTGGTCCAGAAGTTCGGGGAACCACTGACCTAGGGGGCAATTCCCTAACAAAGGGCTGTATGTGCTTTCAAGAAGGAATCAGCGGGACCCGTCCAGGGGACCGGTGGTTATACATGTGCTCCCAAGAGACAGGCCAGCATGCGGCTGAGGGCCTGGGCTCAGGGGGCTGTAATTAGATTTCTAATTCTCCTATTCCCTCAGTGGGTAACCTTGAGGGCTAGTTATTTAACCTCTCTGTGCTGCCTCAGTTCCTTCATCTGTAAAATGGGGATGGCACAAAATGCCCATCTTATAGGGCTGTTGAGAGGATTAAGTGAGAAGAAACACAGGAAGGGTTTACAACAGAGCCTGTTGACAAGGTCAGAGTTACTGTAAGAAATGGCAGTCGTCCACCGCGGGTCTCCTTATAGCTGTCACTGCCCCCGGGGATTTGGTGAGAGGTGAGCCAGGACGTTCACCTACAGAGATAAACCTGCACGGACTCTCCCTCCAGGGAGCTGTGAGCACTGCCCACGTCTAGTACCCGCAGGGAGCACTGTGCTGCAGCCCTGCTGTGCCCAGGATCTGTGTCACTGAACCAGCCAAACATTTCTCAAGGGCAGAAAACTAGCAACTCCAACCCCCTCCCAAATAGGGACTCAGCTCCCTTGATTCTCCCATGATTCTCAGGGGCCACCAAGTAATTTTCGGGTGATCCACTTGCTCCAAATGTATGCGCCTCCTGGAAGCTGCCTGAGCTGTGGTCTTAGCCCCCTGCAGCTGGAGAGGCCTGGCACGTGGGCAGAGGGCTGAAACGGCCCATCACCTGCCAGATGGACACAGGCGGCCAGCAGCAGGTCCTGGTCAAGTGAGGACCAGCTACATGCACTGGAATAAAATGAAAAGTTCCCAACATGTCGAAGGGACACGGAGGACAACTTGAAGGGACTCCCAGTGCCCAAACCTGGGACAATCTGAACAAGACAATAAATAGTCATAACAATACAGTGTAATCATAGAATAACATGAATATCCATGCATTTATTTGATATAAACCAACAATCAAATAAAGAGATGGAGGAGAAGGGACAGCTCTTCCTTACAGTAGAATTCCAATCGATTACCGTGGAAGGAATGATGGAAATAGAAAATCACCATTTGGCAAACACTGGTAACGACTGTTTCTGGCAAGAATCATCAAATGATGTGAAAGTTAGTGGGTAAAAATATGATGAGAAACGGGATATTTACATATTGTCAAAGTATCACCCCCACAAGATACTTACTAATTACAAAGGGACCAACTTTAAAGTGGAGAAACCCAGCAGACCTCACTGTAACTAAGAGATCTCTTGTGATGAGAAGTATGACATCATGTGTCCTCTGACATGCACTAGGGAGGGCACAACACCACTTTTATGGTTTATTCCCCAAAATGCATAATCTGAATTTAATCATGAGGCCACATCAGGCAAACTCAAATCGACGTCATTTTATACAGTAACTGGCCTATCCTCTTTGAAAATGTCAAGGTCGTGAAAGACAAGAGAGACTGAGCAACTGCCCTGGATTAAAGATGGCAAAGGAGATAGGACAACTAAATGCAAGGCTTGGTCCTGAACAGGAAACAAAGACGTTAGCAGGCAAGCAACTGGCCAAATTTGGGTAAGATTCCTAAGTTAGTTAACAGCCCTGTATCAGTCCTTGGTTATGTAAGACGGGAACACTTGAGGAACTGGGTGAAGGGTGTATGGAAATCTTGTACTATTTTTGCAACTGTTTTTATGTGTCTGAAATTATTTCAAAGTAAAAGATATTTTTAAAAAGAAAATAAAAGTCCTGGATTTGCTCTGTCTTGGGGAGGCAATGCGTGCCCAGACGTAGGAGTCACCAGAGGGCTGGGACACCTTCTTGGGCACCTGCCCCCTGATCAGGCACAGCAAGTGCTCAGCAAGTATTTACTGACTTCATTTGAAAGCGAGTGGGGAGAGGCAGAGGGTCTGTCTCCAATGGACAGAACACGTGGAGAGGGGTCTCCACTCAGCAAACACTGATGATGCACCTATTATTTGTCAGCCATCGTCAATACGGAAATGAGAGGGAAGCTCAGAGCCTGCCGGCAGGAGGTGTAAAAACAAATCATTCTGGTATGGTACTGCGATGGGAATCCAGGAAGGGTCCCCACTTGGTGTGGGGGATCCCAGTGCCCCCAGGAGGAGGTGGCTCCTGCACTGCGGCTCAGAGGATCCAAAGGAGGTGGCCAGGAGGAGGGGGCAGTCCAGGCCGGCTGGGCAGCAGGAGCTGAGGCACAGGGTCATGTGCTGGCCTGGACAGGTGAGGCGGCTGGGTCAAGAGGGGCCATGGGGCCAGCTGATCCTTCGCAGTAGGTTCCCTCTGAGGCAGGTGTGGGGAGCAGCAGAGATGCTGGGGGTGAGGTGAAGGTTTTGGCCTCTCTTCTAGAAGCAGAATGGATAGGGTAGCAAGGGGACAAGTCTTCGAGTCATAAAGACCAAGAAAAGTAACATCAGCTATGAGCTTCAAGTTCCTGGGTGAGAATGAAGAGAGGTGGTGTTTGGTACAGAGAGACAGCACTGGTGACACACCCCGTCCGTCTGGGAGTCTCAAAGCAGGGAGTAGGAAGAGGCCACAAAGTATAACTTTGAGCTTGTCCTTCTCAGTAGGGTGACCCTATCGTTTACTGGGATGACTTGTGTCACAAACTGGGACACCTGAGAGAGTGAAAGGGGCACTATGAATTATTATGCTGTGACAACATATAACTAAGGTCACCGCACTAACATGGGACCTTTGGCCTGGAGAGGACCCCCACTGCATGCAGGGTAAAGAGCCTCTGAGCACTATGGCTACAGCAGGACAGCCTGCAGCCTTGGAAGGGGTGGTGTACAAGATGCTTCCTTTTCAAGTCACCAGAGAGGAGCTGGGTGCTTGCGTCCCACCCACGTATTCACACAGGGTCCCGAGTCCATGCACTCCTGGGTGCAAAGGTGACTGTCCACTCAGGATGATGCAGAGCAGGAACTCCAAAAAGAAAGAGGCAGGAGAGTGGCCGAGGCTGCCAGCCCGGGCTCCCGGGTGGCAGGTGGCGGCATGCCGGGGTGGCGGATGGAGGGCAGAACTTACCCGTGCACACCGTGGACTGAGTGAGGCTCGTAATGGTACCTTCCCTCCTGGTGTCTCATGTCAATCGGCAAGGGCGCATGGAACGGCGGCAAAAGGTGCTGCGGCACTGCGGAGGGGAGAGAAACAGGACTTCAGCAACTTTCCCCTCCCTCGAAAACCAATTTTCAAAGGGCTTTAAAGCTCAATGAATTTCAGAGCAAGAGCAGTCAGGACAGGGGGCTTGGTGGCGCCCGGCTATCACACACCCACGAAGGGGGATGAATAAATAATCAAAGTCAGCCCCAGAATCCTACATCTTTCACATAAAAGATCCCCAACCGCGCTCTTGACAAAGACAAGCAGCTAAACGCTCTTTGAACTCGGGGAGATTACAGGCTCGGCCGCAAATCAGGGCTGACAGAGCCGACAGGCTTCTGCCCAGCCCGGTCTTGGCGGCGTGTGGCTCCAGCAGCCCTGGGTCATGGCATCCGGACACCACAGTCACACAGGCTGGAAATATTTACCCAGAACCATCTGTGAAGCCAGGGCCCGCTCCCGGCTGCGGCCAGCCTCAGGAAGGCCAGATCTCACCGAGCTGCCAGCCCCATCCTGTTGGTGGCATACAGTGGACACCCATGTGGGTCTGTTAATTCTCCAGCTCTTAATATTAATTACTGACCCCAAGTGCACTGGCGGGTGCCTCCAAGATGCAAACACCAACAGGTGAGCATCGGCTTCCAGAGGTGACTCAGCCTCCTGTCTGCACTTGGCCTGCCCTCAACAAATCATCATAATTGTAGGATGCTCTTTGCTTATTAAAAAAAAATTCCTGGGTACCCTGAAGGCAAACATAATTATAGACTTTACGAAAACAAGGCTCTTTAAAAAGTAGTTAGACTGGGAAAAGGGCTAAGAAGTTGCGATTTCTCAGTCAACTCTCACTCAGGCTGATGGCCACGGGCCAGTGGGAATCAGCGGTGGGCCTGAATTGCTGAAGAGTTCAAAGAAATGTGGATGGGTTGTTTTCTGTGAACACAGGTCAGCTGAGAGCCAGGCCTACTGTCACAAATGCACACCAATAACGCTGCTAACTGTTTCTGTGCAAACAGGTTCTGGTCTGTATTGCAAACACTACGAATTCTTTATTTTATTGTGGTACAATATATGTAACATAAAATTTACCATTTTAATCATTTTTAAGTGTCCAGTTCAGTGGCATTAAATACGTTGTTGTGCTACCACCATCCAGCCCCAGAACTCTTTTCATCTTCCCCAACTGACACCCTGGAACCATTAAACACCAACTTTCCACCCCCCTCCTCCCCTCCCCCCTGGCCATCACCCTTCTACTTTCTGTCTCTGTGAACGTGACGTCATTCCATGAGTGTAATCATACGGTATTTGTCCTCTTGTAACTGGCTTATTTCGCTTAGCATAATGTCCCCAAGGTTCACCCATTGTAGCCTGTGTCAGAATTTCCTTTTTTAAGACTGAATAGTATTCATTGTATGGTTATACCACATTTTGGTTATCCATTCATCTGTTGACAGACACTTGGGTTGAACGCTATGAATTCTTTATGGGAGCAAACTTTTCTTCTGACATTTTAATCTTAATTTTTACGTGTTCAATTTTTTCTTCATAATTCCACAATGCTAGCAACTTCCATGGGGACTGGGAACAAAGAAAGCAAATCTTCTCACCCTAACTAAATCAATTTGCCAAACCCAGACTCTACTAATCTCGGGCTCAAAGGGGAATTGGCCGTCGGACAAGACGCAGGCATCCTGTCCTGTTCTTCTGGCCGGGCCCTCACTCCGGAACTGCTGGTTGCTGGAGTGACCACCTTCTCCCCTGAGGCCTGTGTCTTCTGAGAGGCGAGGCTGGGCGTGCGGCTGTGACTCTGGTGGCAGTGACAGGACAACAAGGAGCCTCTGGGAGTCAGAGACCTCGAGGGAAATCTGCTGCTCCCCAGTGTGTGGCTTTGAGCAGCTTCTTTACTTCTGTGTCCCGATTGTTCATCTGAAGGTGGATCACAGCAACTACCTCCCTGCTTGCTAGGAAGATAAAGAGTTCCTGCAGGGATGTGCTTAGCCCACAACTGTGCACATAAGAAGCGCTCAATAAGTGTTGTTACTGAGGATGACAATTATATGACAATAATATTTGGAGCCCCACAGTCCATAGTCCATAGCCCCACCATTTCCTAGCTGTGGGGCATGGGACAAGCTGCTCACTGCTCCCTGCAAACCCTGGGAGGACGGAAGGCCAGTGCTGGCCTGCTTACACACGGGAGACAAACTGGCCATCCCTGAACCCCCAGGAGAGTCAGTAGGGAAGCAGTGGTCACCTCCCCAGAGGTGCAGGAAAGGGCATTTATGATTTTTTTTTTAATGTGGCCACGCAGACCAGATTACATTATTGGTAACAAAACAAACATGGTTTGCTTTTGTGTATTTCTGAATGTTTCTCTGCATATCCAAAAGCCCCCTGAGGCAGCCAGAGTAGGTGTTACTGCGTCCATTTCACAGATGAGGAAATGGAGGGCAAGGGTGATTTCAGCCCAAAGTCATGGGGCCGGAAAACAACAGAGCTGGGGGAGAATCCAAGGCCATGGACAGCTGGTTGGGGGCTTTTCCCTCTGCCCAGCCCAAATGAACACCGAGAGACAGCATCTGGGTGCAAGGGTGACCCCTGGCATCCTCCTGTCCCCACCTTGCTTAGGCATTGTATTTAACAAATGCACACACACAGTACAGGGCCCTATTGTAAGCACTTTGCAAATATCAACTCCTAGGTTTCATAGCAACCCCAGGCTGCATTTACCCCAGCATTCCTGGTCTTCCCACTGGCCATTCCCCAGCACCCGGGTGTGCTCCTTTCTTCCCCAATGTTGCACTTGCAGAGGTTAAAGGGAGTCCCCTAATGCAATCAGAGCCCACACCCCACAACCCCTGACTCGGCCCCTGCCTCACCACCTGTGAGCAGAGATGTTGTTCTGTGCAGGATTAATGCTACTTCATCCAGGTCTAAAGAGCTATAAAATCGACAAGAATGAAACGCTCATGGTAGTTTACCAGGCAAACATGAAATGGGGGTGGCACCGAGGGTGTGTGTGTGTGTGTGTGTGTGTGTGTGTGTGTGTGTGTGTGTTGTGAGGGCACGTTGGAGGAGGAGGAGCCTGGGGCTTCCGGGAAGAAGCATAAGGGCCAGCCACCCACAGAACCCTGCTGCAGCTGGGCTGTAAGGGCCAGCCACCCACAGAACCCTGCTGCAGCTGGGCTGTTCCCTGCCTTCTGCCAGGTCCCAGGGGTGAAGGCTGTGGAAGTTACCAGGGGAAGTGGCTTTCTCTTTCTCAAGTCAGGGCCGCAGGTCAGGACCTCCCACAGCCCCTGCTGCTCTCCAGGCGGCTGGCACCCACGGAATGAGCAGACAGCAAGGGCTCACCCTCACCGCCTTGGGATCCTCAGCAGGAGCCTGGGAACACATGTTAGAGGTTCCTCCCATCCAGGCGTTGATGTGTCAGGTCAGCCAGCAGCTTGAATGCGGCAAAGTCCCCGCCCAGGTCGGGGAGGGGAAGTGCTCATCTTTAATAATGGCTGTGCCTCACGGGGCTGTGCTTAAGACATCTCATTTAGTTTTACCATCAACCCTGTTCTTATTCCCATTTTTCAGGAAAGAACATTGAGGCCCCGAGTGGTGTGTCTCTACTTCTAGGAGAGCACAGATCAGGCAGTTTGTGACTGAAGGAAGTTTCTTTCTTTCTTCCCCACTGAGCCCCATGTGGTTTCCCAGAGCCCAGCCCAGCACACAGCACACAGCAGGCCCTCAGCAAATAGGGCCTCTGAGCACTCACTTTCCAACATGGCAGCACCTAGTGTTGGCCCAGGATGGATGGACATGCCTACAATCAGCTAGCAGGAGCAAGGAGTCCAATTTGGGGACCCAACGTCCAGACCCCTCTGCCCACTCTCAGAGAGGTAACCCAGTTCATTCACATCAGTGGGGCAGTAGGAACATTCATTCCTTCATTCATGCCTTCATTCCTTCATCTGCCTTGTATCAAGCACTTGCTATGCAGCAGGCACTGTTGTAGGTCCTGGGAGCAGTGTAGTGGAAACGCAGCCCGCACTGCTGCCCTCACAGAGCCATAGAGCTTCCCCCAGCAGAGGAGACAAGCAGTGAACAGACCAGCAAGTGCATTTATAACATAACGTCAGAGGGTGACCAAGCTAAGAAGGAAACCATAGCGGGCAAGGGAACAGGGAGGGGACTTGGATGAAGCGCAGGAGTAAGTCAAGGCTCTCTGGAGGAGAGGGCGTGCCAGGCGAGGGCAATGGCAGGTGCCAAGGCCTGATGGAACCTCGCATGGGGACCAAGGTGGGGAGACTCAGGGACTGCAGCAACATGGCTGGAGCAAGGGATGGAGGTGGAGAGACAGGAGAGAGGGTCCTAAGAGACCGGGAGGGCTGTGGGAAGGACTTCGGGGTCTTTTTTTCTGGAAGATTCGGGAAGCCCCTTGGGGGTCCTGAGAAGGGAGTCACACGCTCTGACGAAACTTTTCAAAGCCCACACAAGTAGAGTCGGGGGTGTGGGGCAGGGGCATGCATTGGTCAGTGACCCCAGACTGGCCCTGCCACTAGGTGGCCATTGGACTTTGGGGAAATTATGTCCCCTCTCTGGGTCTCACATTATCCATCTGTACAATGGGGATTAGATGAGCACTAAGTTCCTTCCTAGCAGAACTATCCTGCTATTTGTGAATGGTCACCTGCTCCCCTGGGAAAGAGCCACACTTGTCCCAGCTAGTGACACACTGAGGCTTCAGGAGGGATCCCTGAGCAGGTCACAGAAGGGATTCTGGCCACAGGCGCGGTTTCATCTTTATGGCTGTCAACTTAAAAAGCAAATTTGCTTGTTATTTTATCCTCAAAACGAGTTTATTTGGAAATAGCCAAAAGAATTGCAATTTGAGATGTGCATGCTATGGTGAACCATAGGCACATCCAGAGAACAAAGGAGAGGAGCTGCTTTTACAGGGAAAAGGGAGGGGCTGTTCTAAAGGAAAGTCTATGGGGGCAGGAAAGGAACAGTTCAGTGTGGCGACAGCTTCTCATTGGCTGGGCTGTTGCCAGGGGGGGAGAGAAATCTTCCTTCTGGGGTAAAGTAGTTTTATTACTTCTAAGATGCAAGGATCCCTCTCTTCCTGGTTGATGTAATTGACCATATGTGATAGGGTGTGAGAGCTCCCCGTGCAGGCCTTCCCGACTCCAATTTAGTTAAGGTTTCTTAATGTCCCCATGGCCCTATTTATACGACTCACTGACCCAGTGGCCCCTCTAAATCCACTCAGCCCACCAGCTCCAGGCCCAGTCATCTGAGCCCACTTGTAGGACAAAGCCCACCGCCGAACCGTCTCTGGACCAACTTTGCATCCCAGGTAAACTGAGGGATGAAGGTTGGCCCTGGCTCATCTGAGGTCTCAGGACCCTTTCAGTGCAGCCCGGACAGTACCCACATGCCCCTGATAGAAACATTCGGAGGTGAATGCTTTTCTCGGAGCCTCTCGGCCAGGCGCAGGGAGAAGGAAATTCCACTTTGGACTTCTTCGAGAATCAGTCTGTCTAGAGGCCGTCAGCAGCACCCAAGGGACATGAAGAGAAACATCAAGAACAAGGGCTGCCGTCAAGGGACGTATTGAATGAGATCCTTCCACACATTGTTTTCATTGCGGGCTCTTTTTTCAAGTTAAAAAAAGAATCCAAACTAAATCATGTCCTTCCGGCAGAGCGGGAAAACACACACACCATATGCCATTTCAAAGAAATGCCTCTCTTTTTAAGTTTCTGAGGAAGAAACTCTAAGATAGGAATTTTCTATGGATCGCCCCTCCCCCTCTGAAAAAAATGCACATTTGTTTTTGATCCTACACAGAAACCCCGACAGGCTGAGAAGCTGAGGAGGGTGGCGTGATGGCTTTTATTTGTTCAACCCCAGAATTTCTCTGCACTAAGGTTTAAAAGCCAGACGCTCCTTGGCTGGTGGTCCCAGGGGCGAGGGGACGCTTGTGTCGGCAGTGCCCTTGCTGCATGAGTGAGTAGGGCACTGGAAGGGGGCGAGGAGGGCTGGCCCCTGGGAGCTGGCTCTCGTCAATGCCCCAGTACTAACGACTCCGGTGAATCACTGCGGGAGAGGATGGGGCGGGGGTCAGCAGAGGGTTCAGACAAAGGATTGGGAAAACTGGGTCATCGAAACATGACCGGGCAGCCGCGTCAGCAGCCAGAGGAATTCTCCGCAGATGAAGTCATGTGTTGCTACGACTCAGAGGCGCTGCCCTGAGGACTGAGCTCAGAGAGGCCGGAGAGGCTGGCCCACAGCTGGAGGGGCCGGCGAGGTGAAAGTGACCAAACCCCAGGAAAGACTGGACGTGTTGGGGGCGCCCCAGCCCTCTGGGCTGTCCAGTTCCTAGAGATTAGCATGGTCTCCAGATACTGTGGTCATTGCCATCAAGACTGCTGGAGGGAAGTAGCTTGGAGCACATGGGCCAGTGTGCTCCGGCCTGGGACCAGGGGAAAAACAGGTGTCTTCGAGAAGAGCTGCCTTGCCCTGGCACTGGTTGAGGGAAGGTGCAGGCAGATGTCTCTGGAAGGAGGCCTGGTCCTGACATGATACAGGTCTGAGTTATGATGAGGCACAAACGCTGTGGGGCCCTGGGAGGAAGGTCAGGGGCCAGGGCAGGGCATGGATCCCCATCCTGCTGGGCAGCTGGTCCCTGCCCCCAGGGTCACCATGCAGGAGGTCGGTGCTGTGGCTGTGTCACAGACACTCCCATGGGCTCCAGGTAGCCTCTGACAAGCTGAACTGGAGGCATTACAATTTGGCATGGCTCTGGGGGACCAGGAAAGAGCTTCTTGACCCCCAGTTTCTCTCACACTGGGGGCACTCGCTTGGGATTTCCCGTTAATGACTAATTGATCATATTCCTTTCCCTTACAATTCCTTGCATCTTAAGTAATATCCAGTGCAACTGTTTCATTATTTTTCATAAAAGCAAACAGACCTTGGGAAAGTCACAGAAACAAATTCACACTACAGTGCAGAGGACTTACCAGATCACTTTCCCCCTAATGGAAGGACCCACGCAGCAAGAGATACTTGTATGTTTGGAGAAGGAGGGTGCCAGTGTGGAGGGGAGAAGAAACGGCAGCCGGGCAGGCTTGAAGTCAAACAGTGACCTTCACAGCTGGACTGAAATCCGGCTTGCTCCTGGGCTGCACATCAGTCGAATGACATTCCTGAGGGGGATGATCTGTCCCCCTGGTCTGAGGAGCTTGGGATAGGAGTAGGAAGCACGTGAGCCATAAATCTAGACAGACCTGGGTGTGAACCCCAGTTTTGTCATTTGCTAACAAGTGACAGTGCTCCAAGCTTCAGTGTCTTCATCTGTAAAATACGAACGACACCAACCTGACAGTTGCGCAGCATGTCTGCAGTGTCTGCACAGAGCAGGACTCACTGTGGTTCCCTTCCCAGCCTGTGAATCTCACAGGAGACGTGAACAAGGGCCCCAGTGCTACAGTCATGACGGGACCCTTTCCCTGATCCTTGGGGTAATGGACACCGAGATGCATCAGACAGGAACTCAGATGTGGCCTCCACCACCACATGAGCACTCCGTGCAAATTCACTGCTCCCTGACTCACAGCGTTACAGAGTGGGGACGGGCAGAAATGACGGTCATGGCTTTGGGGCTTTGCAGGAAAGGTCTTCCACAAATGAGTCCCTGCTGATTGCCCCCCATTCCCACATGGCCCATCCACAGGAGGCTCAGGCGGGCCACCCTGAACCCCACTGTCTCCCACTGTTCTTTCCGTGGTGTCTGTGCCCCTGGTGGCCAGGGCAAAACAAACAAGTGAGGGGACTTGCAGGTGGCCTGGTAGTTCCAGTGAATGTCATTGTGAATTTTGTTTAAAAGGTGGGTTTTAAAAAAAAGCTGTGTCCCCTCCTCATCTGCCTTCAGCCACATCCTCCTGTGCCGCAGCAGTAACTCCCGGGAAAGTCAGTGACAAAAGAAGCCCAAGGCAGAAGAGGGTGTGATGGGGTGGAGGGCGGTGGCTCAGAGGATGGGATCCCCTTCATGACCAGATTTCCTTAAACGAAACCCAGTTCTCCCGTCGGGGAAGTGAGGGGGGGATCGATGGCCAGGGCAGGTACACCTCTGGGGTGGACTCTCCCATCCCAAGAGAGAGACTGGTGCTGTCGATTCCACTCTGAAGGCCTCACTTGGTCAACTAAACCGTGGAAGAATGGGAATGTGAACGTGAAGATGCTTTGCAAAACGAAAAATGTTAATCATGCAGGGAAGGGATGGCAATTGGCACCTTTATTTTGTGCCCCAGTGAACCCCAAAGATCACCAGTCCTTCAGCTGGTGATGGACACTCGCTTGTCGTCTGCACAGCTAAGGTCTCTGTTTCAGCTGTTGGAGCTGGGCTCGTCACGAATCCCACAGTGTGAGACTCTTCCCTCTCCCCTATTCCTTCCGAGACCCCTGGCCTGCTCCGTGGGGAAGGTGGAGCTAAAGGCCTCCCGGAAGATACCAGAAATGATGGCGCCAGCTCCAGAGAAGAGACAGGACGCTCCTCCCCCAGCCGCATGGTTCTGACCTAGGGACATGATGTAGTTCCGACCCGTGGCCCCTCTAAGGTGGCCTTGACTTGCACAGGCTTTGGGCCCCACCAGGTCCAGCTCCTCGGTCTTCTCCAGAATCCACAGTGGAGCTGCCCACCACCCAGGGCAGAGCTCTCAATCCCCGGTCCACCCCCGCCCAGAGGACGAAGCCACACCCACGGCCTGCTGGCCCACCGAAGGACTATCCCACTCAGTCAGTGTAGGAGGACCCTGCTCAAGCGCTGTGGAGACCCCAGAGAACAAGAGGCACAATTCCTGCCCACAGGGAGTGCACCAGGGGCACCTGTGTGGAGGCTGTCTGCAAAGCAGGAGAGCCTGACCCTATGTGATTCAGCAGGGTCCACGCAACACAGGCTGCCAGAACGGCCTCAGAGTCAGGGAAGAGAGATTTCTGGGCCCAGAGCAGTCAGGAAGGGTCCCTAGAAGAGGCAGTTTTGGAGCTGGGCCCTGAAGGGTCCAGGACTGGGAGAGCTGGAAGGAAGTGGGAGGATGATGGGTTCTTCAGGCTCAGAAGCAGTGTGGACACAGTCCAGACGACCCAACTGTGCCCTGGCCCGGAGCCATACTGAGTGTGAATCCTGGCCCAAACCATGTGGCCTCTCCTGTACATGCAGGATTAGGAAAACCTCTTCCCAGGGATTAAATGATGCGCTACACATAAGAGGCACACTATGGAGCACCTACTGGGTGCTAACACCAGCGCTCCTCAGACCCGAGAATCACCTGCAGCCCTTGTTAAAATACCACTGCTGGGCCCCACCCCCAGAGTGCCGGCTTCAGTGGGCCTGGGGCGGGCCTGAGAACCTGCATGTATAACAAGTGCCCAGGCGGTGCTGACAAAGCCTGTCAGGGACCACACCTGGCGAACCGCCGCCCTGTCTTACCCATTTTACATCTCTAGCACCCGCGGTAGCACCTCAGTTCCCACGTGTACCAGTAAATAAGAGAAGACTATTTCTTATATCCGTGCCTACTATCCATCGTACTAGCTGGAGAAACTCAACGTGATTGATGAGACAGACAGCCCTGGGTGTGACATTCGAATCCTGGTGACCACCACACTGTCCCATTTACCAGGGCTTCTGAACAGCAGCGGCGAATGGCCCGAGCATCAGTAAGAACGCGGGCTCTGAAGGCATCCCTGCATAGGGGCTCTTCCAGGCTACCAGATGCAAGGCGCACGCCAGGGCCGGGAGGAGCCACGGGAGACGGCACGTGTGCATTCCTCCCTCCGCTTCCAGTGGCCTCAGTCCACTTTGAAACTCGGACAGTGTCAAAGGCCAACCCTTCAGACTTGTAGACGCAGATGGCCAAGTCCTCTCCCAGCGGGAATGAAGTGACAGCCGAGGCATCAGAGCTAGGCGGCGTGAAAGTGTAGAAGAGTCCAGGAAAGTCTCATTCCCAGTGGCCAGGCAAGTCGGCTTCCAGGCCTTATGCAAATGGCACTATTATTCCCAATTATAAGCCCCAGGACAGGCTGCTTCCAGAGGCCCCTCCTGATGCCCAGGCACCGCCCCACAGGAAGCACTTAATAAGAATAATAATATCCTGAATGGCACTCCACAGCATGCAATTAAAAAAGCATTTCTGTCTCACTTACGGGGAGGGGGGAGAATTAAAAAAAATTAAAATCAGACAGGAAATTCCAACACCACAAGCTGGCTGGTGTCCGGTGGGCTGAGGCCCAGGCCGGCTTGCGTCATCAGACCTGCCCCCAGACAGAGCTTGACAGGACCAGGGCCTCGGCTGGGCTGGCCAGAGCCCACCACCACCCCGGAGCCGCAGGCTGGCCCTTCCAAGAAGGTGTTGCTTGACAAAATAGCTGCTGGAAAGAGAGTGAGCGAGCACACTGGGCTGGGGCCAGCACAAGCCACTCCACGCGGGGGCAGGGCTCTGAGGCTGATCTCATGGGGCGGTGGGCAGGGATGCAAAGAGAAGTGCACACTCCAGGGGCCAGCAGTGTGTGCGAGGCCAGCAGCACACGCCACGAGGAGAGGCCAGACTCGAGTGCCACATGGCCTTCACTGCATGGAAGCCTGGGCAGTCCTGGGATCTGTCCCCCTCTGCTATAGACTAAATGTCTATGTACCCCCCACATTCTTATGTTGAAATCCTAACGCCCGATGTGATTGTGTTTGGAGGTGGGGCCTTTGGGAGTGATCAGGGCGTGAGAGTGGAGCCTTCATGAATGGGATTAGTGCCTTATAAAAGAGACCCAGAGAGCTCCCTCACCCCTTCTACCACATGAGGACACAATGATAGGACAGCTGTCTATGAACCAGGAAGGTGGCCCTCACCAGACACCAAATCTGCTGGTGCCTTGATCTCGGACTGCCCAGCCCCCAGAACTGTGAGAAATAAATGTCTGTTGTTTAAGCCACCCAGTCCATGGCATTTTTGTTGAAGTGGCTTGTGCTGATGGAGACACCCTCAAATGGTAGTGGTAAGATAAGGGGAACAGGCCACTGGAGGCAGACTGGGACCTGGGCTAGAGGCCACTGGGTCGTGGTAGACAGCACTGAGGCTGCAGCTGAAATCGTGGCCAAGCCTGGCCCCACGGCTGATTCCCTTAACCATCCTGTGCCTAGGTTTCCTCATCTGTAAAATGAGGGTGGTGACAGGATTCACATCAGAAGGAGACTGTGAAGTGGAGACAACTAGCATGTGTCCAGAGTTTGTGCAGGGGCAGGAGCACAGCAGGCCCGGAGTGTGTGGCCATCTCCATGGACCTCTCTGTTGGACTCGTGCCCGTCAGCAAGGCATGGGAGATGGGGGGAGCTCCAGAGGGACCCCGAGGAGATCCCTGCCATCATAGGGAAAGGGGTAGACAAGTGGGGTCCCATGTTAGAGAATCTTAGGACCAAAAGAAACCTTAGACAAGGTCAAATCTGATTAAGTTTGAAAACTGTGTTGGTCACAGAATCTGTTCCAAAGACAGTGGTATGCAGGACCCCAAAATCTACAGTAGATTTGAGGTCCAGAGGACTGTGGCTTCAAAGGTCTCCCCTGTAGACCTCTGAGAGACCTTGTTGAAAGCACAAATCCAGCCCAGGGCCCTGGAGAAGAGAGTGACCAGAGAGCTGGTGCCCGTGCCCCAGGGCTCTTTGCACCTGGACAGAGGCCAGGCTGGGCCAGGTGGCCTGGCATGGACATGGGCACTCCAGTGTGGACCCAGCACTGCACGGGTTTGCCCTGCAGGGGCATTCTCCGAAGTCTCATCGCCCTCTGAGAGACTCACCTGCTGCCCTGTGCCAGCAACCCCATCAGCTGGCAGCTTCAATGCTGTCCTATCAGTGTCCAAAAAAGTGTCACCTGCCACTCTGCTTCCTTCACCAGCATCCAGCCCCTTCCCTGCAGAGCACGAGCAAGAGGTTTCCCTGGTCTGGGGCTTTGGTCCTGCATCCGCCCTCCCGAGAGGGCCGAGAGAGCCTGCTGTCACTCTGCTCTGGTTCTTGAGGGGGTCAGGGCACTCAATCCCCACGGGGTATTGGTGACACTTTCCTGGGCTGGCTAAGGCACCCCTTACTCCAGGGTGTGTTCTGGGGCAGAGCCTGCCAAAGCCAGGCCATGAGATCAAAACCGGGCAGCGGATTCAGCTGCGAGAACAGCCTTCAAGCACCCCTGAGCCCCGTGCCCACACTCACTGACACTTCTGTGATGAACAGCTAATGACAAAACACTCTTGACTCCTTCACTGAGGCAGATCTCTTAAGGACCACTTCTCGGGAGCCCCTTGTCAGTGTGGTCTCAATGATTATATGTTACTCAAAGGGATTCTCTTCTTGAAAAGATTCTCAAGTCCCTTCTCTAAGTGTCCACCTGTCAAATGCAGCCCTGGCCGATAGACAAACAATGTGGGCCACATATGTTATTCTAAATTTTCGAGTAGCCACATTAAAACAAAAAAAACCAGGTACTAATTTTAACAATGCAATTTCATTAACTCAGTATATTAGAAGTAATATCATTTCAACATATCACCAATATAAAAATTATTAACAAGATGTTTTATATTCTTTTATTTGTACCGGGTTTTCAAACTTGGTCGTGTAGCTGACATTTTCAGCACATTTCAGTTTGAACCAGCTACATCTGAAGTGCTCAAGAGCCACATAACCGGTGGCTGCCTCAATGAGGTCAGCACGGGCCTGACCAGTTACCATGACTGAACTTCGCCTGTTTATGGAATTCTAGACTAGGTTAATAAAAGTCCCATCGATGCGTAAAATATGGTGATGAGAGAGTTCTCCCCAACCTCAGTCCTTTCTCACTTCTGGATCTCAGCTCCCTGCAAATTTCTATTTGGTCACTTAAATGAACCGATTAACAAGTAGATATGCTTTCTTCCCTCCCTGCCTCCCTTGCTTCCATCCATTTAACTCACAAGGGCTCCCAGGTCATTGGGAGGGTTGCATGAGATTCTGTGGGTGAAGCCTGTGCCCTGCCCAGAGGAGTAAGTCAGCGTAGTGCCCCCGCCCCCACCATCCTTCCACACCCTGACACAGTCAGGGCCAAGCAGAGCATGTCAGCAGCACCGCTCTGCATTCTGCCCTGGACTGCTGCTCACGGCCTTCCTCAGGAGCTTGGGGTGTTCCCAAACAAGGTAGTGGGCGTGTGGGCTCCTGAGACCTTCTGACAAATAAGAGGGTCCCCAGAAAGCAAAGTGCATGCGGGGGGTTATGCAGGGCAAGGCCATGGAGAGAAAGTGGTCAAGCAACTAACACTTCCAGAAGCCTGGCTCCCTGGGCAGCACTGACTCCACATAATTCTGGACACAACTGACTGAACGGTGCTTCTAGCATGTGCCATTCCCACCGCCCCTCCCCACACTCCAGCCCACGACCTCCCACTGCCGCTGGTGGAAACTGGTTCCCCTCACGGGGGACAGTGGAGGTCACCCGGCAGGCCTGGAGGCCAGTCCACTGAACCCCTGGGAAAAGCCTGTCCCCCCTATTTTGCTGGTAGAGAAACTGAGATACGGAAAACACAGCCTCATGACCCATCCCTCTGGCCCTGAGCAGGGCTTGCAATCTTGTTTCCTAGAATAAAACTGTACAGAGCGGCAAGAGAGAAGGGTAAAACTCCAAAGCCTTCCTAGACATCAAAAAAACCTCTTGCAAAACAATATTTTGATGAGCTAAGTGTGTGAATTAAAAGCAGACGGAGTCTACTTCCTTTAAAATAAACAGGGTTTAAAATCCAGGGGCAAGCTCCCACACACAATGTGTTCTGGAGAAACCAGAGCTGCCCTTCCACAAACCCAAGAGCAGCCTGGCTCCTTCATCCCATTCAAGGTGCTGTGGACAATAGCCCTGCTCTGTGGGTCCAGTCCCACCCCAGCAAAGGGGACCCAGAGGAGGGATCTGACTGCTTGACGGGTGGCCCCCAGGTCCTGCCATCACCCACAGACTAGAGTACAAAGCCCAGCCTAGCCCAAGCCCTCTCCTGACCCTGCCCCACAGCCTGCCCCCAGCATCAGACGGACAGCCTCGCAGACCCCAGAAAGCCCCTGCTGTGTCACACCTCCCAGCCCACTACCATCGCTCACCCTGCCTGGAGAGTCCCTCCCCACCATGCCCATCTCCTTATCACGCCAACTCATACTGCCCTAAACAAGTCCAGTTCACATGTGCCCCCCTCTGTGACACTTCCTGGACCTTTCTCCAGCCCCCTCTTCAAGTCAGGCAGAAGAGATTCCCTCTCCACTATCTCCTCACAGCCAGAGTCCAGTGCCTGGCATGGAGGGAGGGAGGAGTAAGTGCCGAGTGAGTGAATGAATGAGTGGGTGAATGAGTGAGTGCATCGTCTCACCACTGGAAAAGAGATCTGAGGATAACAAGGGTGGCCAGTAGCTGCTGACATTCTGTACAAATTAATTTAGGACCCGGGAGAGAAAGTCCAACTACACAGAGTAGTAGCAGACAGAGCAGTAGTAGAGCAGTAGCAGAGGGAGCAGTAGGAGCAGACAGAGCAGTAGTAGAGCAGTAGCAGAGGGAGCAGTAGGAGCAGACAGAGCAGTAGTGGAGCAGTAGTAGCAGACAGAGCAGTAGTAGAGCGGTAGCAGAGGGAGCAGTAGTAGCAGACAGAGCAGTAGTAGAGCGGTAGCAGAGGGAGCAGTAGGAGCAGACAGAGCAGTAGTAGAGCGGTAGCAGAGGGAGCAGTAGTAGCAGACAGAGCAGTAGTAGAGCGGTAGCAGAGGGAGCAGTAGGAGCGGACAGAGCAGTAGTAGAGCAGTAGCAGAGGGAGCAGTAGTAGCAGACAGAGCAGTAGTAGAGCAGTAGCAGAGGGAGCAGTAGGAGTAGACAGAGCAGTGGCAGGAAAAGCAGTACAACGAGCACTCAGTTCTTCCCTGGGACCCTCCTCAGAGACTGAAAGCAGAAGTGGTTCGAACAGGACATGCACAGGTTTCCTCTGCTGGAGCTTTCCTGAGCGGGTGACCTTTGTTTTCTGATTTAATCCTCACAGGACTTGATGAGGAATGTATTATGATTATCATCCACATTTTATAGATGAGGAAACTGAGGCACAGAGAAGTCCAGTAACCTGGCGGCGTTGGTCACACGGATAATGTGTCAAGCCAGCCCTCACAGGCACCCATGGAAATTCTAGACACATTCTTTCAGGCAGGACAGGGCAGTGAGAGCTCTTCTAGGACCAGGAAGATAAGATGTGAGGCCAAGGGGGAGGCCAGGGCCCTGTCCCGGGTGCCCAGTTCCCCCGTTAGGGCAGCCTGGGCAGGGGCTTCAGTGGGATCAGAGCCACCAGTGTGCGGTGGACAAGGGAGAAGCACATGTGACCTGGTGAGGAGGAGTCAAACCAGGACGCAGGGCTGGATTTGGTTTGCGGCCTTTCTAAAAGTGAATGCAACCCCTCAAAACAGAAGGGGTATTTCACGCAGCAGCTTCTAAGTGCTGCCCAGGGATCCAGCAAAGTTGGAGACAAGTCCGGGAGGGACCCGTGGGAGGGGGTTATCTGTTTTCCCCAGCTGTGTTCCTGGTGCCTGCTAATAACCCCCATGGATCATTCTGCCTGGCTTGGAAAACGTGCTGACTGGCGTTAAAAATGGGCCCCTTTCCCGCCGTGGCTTGGCGCCCCCGCAGCACATGCGGGGTGCTCATTGTTAGCATGCTGCTGGTGCAATTAGGGTGGCGAGGATGGCAAAGGGCCCACCCCAGGTCCCCAAGAGTGATTGCAGTTCAGAAAAAGCACCCATCTGGTTTTGTGCTGATTAATGAGGGGCCCCACTAATAGCCCTGCTTAACACAGGAGTTTGTCAAGATTAAGTAATTGCCTTAAACAAAAAGTGTATTATCTTTAAGGCCCCGCTGACGAATGATGGTGCTGGGAAATGGGGTGATGGATGTCTGTGACTCCCTGCCACCATCCCTCCCCCATCTGCATAAATTAAAAGGCAGCCCTTGATCAGGACAAGAAGCCCTGGCAAACCCTGCCAAGGGACGGGATGACTGAGGGCCCCGCCATCACCCCTGCCTCAGGTCCGCTGGCCACTGGGAGATCCCAAACTGCTTGCTAGCATTACAAACTTCTGGGGTGGGCGGAGGCCCCACTGGCAGGGGGGACCAGATGCCCCATGGGGATCAGGGTGGGACAGAACAGCTGGAAGGAGGAAATCACAGTGTAGGGAAATTGCAGGTGCTGTCAGCGGTCCTGAGGAGACCAGAGAGAAATGGGATGGACAGGCCACATATGCTAGACTGCAGTCCGTGCACACCCTCAGCATGCCCAACGTGGAGAAGCTGTCACTATCACTAAAGGCATGAGCTATTTCATAAAGCTCTGCTGCCCACGGGGTGGTGGGGCTGGGGGCCTGGCAGGAGCCGGGATGCCCATGTGTAAAATGGGTCTAAATGAGGTGGTATGCACGATCTACCAGCAGTGCTGCCATAAACGAGTTTTGTATTTTTATGCCTCTGAGCATCAGGTTCCCAGGTTTGGGACCATGAAATCCATGTCCCTTCTCCAGGCCACTAGAGTATTCCATACCCTTTCCCTCCAGATGGCACTTGGGAAGGGACAATGCACGGAAATGGCCGCGTGCAGTGGGGATGGCACTGACGGAGCAGGGCTGGTCAGAGACAGTGACCACCGGAAGGGCAGCTGGGAGGGGGAGCAGAGCTTCAAGTGGGGGATGGTAGGGCCACATCTGGGAAGAGGCCGATGGGGCCCAGCCAGGCTCCCCAAGTCTGGGAGGCACCTCCAGGGGATCGCCCTGTGGGACCTGCATCACCAAACCAGCCAAAAGGCAGAGAGTGCTTTTCTTCCCAAGAAGGAAGGACGATGACCATGCTGCAGTCCCGTGGCTTCTGGTGAGTCAGGGGACAGCAGCTGGGGGACCCTCGCAGTCACTCTGCTGGGGGTTAGATCTTCAGCACAAACCACAGACAACAGTGTACCCCGACTCCTCCAGTGGGTCAGAGACACACGTTGAGGGCAGAGGAGGAGGGTAACTCTGGCACCAACCGGAAACCCTCGTCCACCTGCATCTCGCTTCTGCACAGTCTGCCCCACCAGCCATAAGCCACGCAGGGCTCTACTCAGTGGTGGGCTCCCTTTCTTTTCCGGGCAAAATCAGATTCCCAAACCAAACCACCCACCCTGAATCTGCCTCCGGCTGCAGCGACACCAGTCAGGGCCAGGAGCTGTTCCCATAACACTGGTTTCCCCCAAACCACAGCTTCAGGGCAGATGCCATGTGGGGCCCATCGGAGGGGAGGGGCTGGGGCCAAGGGGCTGCAGCAGGGGCCAGATCTGGGTGGCAGAGCCTTCCCTCCCCAGAAGCAGAAACGGTGCCTTCTTCTGCATCCTAGATGGGCCACAGGGCCCTGTCGCCTTACAGTCCTGAAACGTGCGGAGTCTTAACCCGGGGCCTGGCTCCTTTTCCCCACAGTGAACAATCTACAGAGCACAAGCCTGCAGGGTGGAGCAGACCAAACGTTCCAAAGACAAGGGCCCTGAAAAGGTGCGCCACAGAGCTGCCACCCAGAGGGAAGGCACAATGTCGCTTCCTTGTTCCACCCAAGTATGCATGGACGGGTCACCCTGAAACCCAGGTCCATGCTGTAAGCTCTGGCCAGTCCTGGGCTCCCACACCCAGCCCCACTCAGGCTGAAGCCAAGCAGAGGCCGAGGGGACAGGCCACCAGACCAGGGCATGAAGGGCCTCCCTCCTCACCACTGGATGACATCCCACCATAGACGATCCTGCTCACCCCATAGTACCATGGGACAAGTTTAATGACCTATCTTGCGGGGTCCCACATGAACAAGAGGCTGGGATGTGGCCAGCCTTCTAGCCACCCCCACCCCAAGAAGATGAAAGAGGATCAATAAATGCCCATGAGGGCAGCAAGCTCCATGCCCGTATTGTTCACTATAGTAATATTACTGTTTCTCCAAGCCCAGCAGCCCAGTGGTAAAAACTCAAAAGCATCTAGGAATGACATGCAAGGACAGAAATTGTTTTGAGTGCTTATGCCAGGCATAATTCTGTGCACTTGATGTTCATGTTCATTTGCTGTTCACATCAACCCTATGTGGGGGCACTTCTACAGATGGGGAAACTGAGGCTTGTGAGTATGTGACTTGTCCAAGATCACACAGTAATTAATTGGCAAGGAGGGATTTGAACCCTTGTCTGTGACTCTAGAGCCGGAGGCTTGACTACTTCCCACCCTGCCCATCCATGATGATGTCTTTCTTATGACAGGAGGGTTGGCTGGAAAAATGGAGAAGCAGAAGTCCCTGGCTGCAGAAAATGCACTCCCGTGGTTATGTATAAATCGGCGCTACGGGGTCTTCCCAAGAGAGGCCACTTCTGCTCAGAGTCCTTGGGGGTCACAAAGCTCCCAGTTCAGCCTTCTCCACTGTACAGCCCACATCTTCAGGTCCCGGGCCCAGGCTCTGCTCTGGAGATACAGGAAGGAAAACAGTCCGGCCCTCGTCTCAAGGATCTCCCAGCCAGCAGGAGACACACAGGTCTACAGGAGGCAGGTGAGCAGAAGAGAGGGTCAGGAAGGCACAGAGATGAGAAAGAGCAGGAGTGCTCTGTGTTGTCACAGCATCAATGGCAGGGCAGCAGTGAGGGTTGGGGCTGGGGCATGCCATGTCTTACATGACGTTGAGGACGCTGGACATTAGCCTGCCAGTGATGGAGAGACATCACTCCCGATGTCTCCCTTATGCAAGGGAGTAATGGGGTCAGATTTGCATTTCACGTCCAAGGGCATGGAGGGTGGGGTTGTAGACTATGCTGAAGGCAAGGAGATGAATTAGGATGCAGATCTGACCTTGGAGCAATTGGGCGAGAGATGGAGGGCCTCCATCAGGGCAGTGGGGCAGGGAGGGAATGGAACACGCCCAGTGCAGGCGCAGGGGTGGTGCTGAGCGAGTGTGGGGGTGGGTGAAGAGGGAAGCTGGCCCGGTCAAGCATCCTGGGTGGGGTGCTAACTTAGGGCTTAGGTGGGTGGTGGTGTCCCCAGCTATAAGAGGGGATACAGGAGAGAAAGGCTGTTTTGAGGGCCAGAAAATGGGTGGTTTCTGATCTGCTGAGTTTGAGATGCCTACAGAGCATCAGGTGGCCATGTCCAGGGACTAGATGTAGAAATGAGGCCAGAGCCAGGGGATAGCTCTTGGGGGAGGCTGTGATCTGGGAGACACTGGGTGGTGGCTGGAACCCTGAGTGGCAATGGGTTGTACAAGGCGAGTGTGTGAAGAGTTGGGGGAGCTGGAGCCTGGGAAACAGGGCTCTTGTCTGGGCTGCCTTTTGCTTACAGCCCCTCAGCTTTCTTGGCATTCGAGTATAGTCTGTGAGCTGCTGGCCTGGCCAGCGAACTCAGATCCTGGGTGCTCTGCTCCAGATCCAGCCTGCCTGGCATCCAGGGCAGGAGGGGGGCCGGCCCCATGGTCTGCACCCAGCACCCCTGGGCTCAGTTCTGACTTGTCCAGGGAGCCTTATTACCCACACATGGGTGCAGGCAGGGAGACGGAAACCACTACGGAGATGTGACCTCTGCCTCCCATGAGGCAGAGTTCAGGAGCCCCCGTCATACCCAAGCCCCCGAATTCCTATTGGACACATCACCCTGGACTTGCCTGCTCCCATCGTGCTGCTGGAGCCAGGACCCTGACTCGGCTCCCAAGTGGACATGACCGCAGGAGGTGAGCAGGCCCAGGGTTAGCACAGCATGCCTCTCAGAGAGAGGGGCCAGCCCTCCTCTGGACTGCACGCCTCCATCAGGCCCACAGGCAATCAGAGCCCAGCAAAGGGCAGGGGCAGGATCAGCTGGGTGTCCTGACTACCTGGATAGAAACTTGGACTGGTAGAGGGGGCAGTGCAGCACCCCTTCATCAGGCCCTGGTCACCTCGGGGAGGCAGCCAACACCTGATTCACAAGCACCTACTGCATATCCAGCTCTATGTTGGGTCTCGAGTGGAATAAAAGGGGAAATAGAAGCCTGAGCCCACCTTGAAATCCTGTGTTCCTGCCAAAGAGCCCTCCAGATGCAGGCAGGAAACCTTCCTTGGCCTGAGTTGTGCCCCAAGTCCAGGTCCTGGAGCAGCCATGGGGTGGGGGGCAGAGGCCTGCCCAGATCAGCCTGGGCCTCTGGCAGCGACCCAGCTCCCAAGCAGAGTGAGAACTCATCCCAGGCTCATGGTGTCCTGAAGAGAGGAGGGTTTTGGTTTCCTAATCCTAGCTCTGACACTTACTAGCTGTGTGACCTTGGGCAAGTCACTTAACCTCTCTGAGCCTCAGCTGTCTCCTATGTAAGTTCCTTTCCTCTCAGGATTGTTGGGAGTAGTCAGTGAGATCACATAAATGTAATCTCATGCCCTAGCTGGCTGTCGGCACACCTGCCCCTCAGGTAAGCAGCCCTCCCACCCTGAAATGAGCCTTGTTGAGGATCCTGTATTTTCCCCACCAGCAGCAGGCCACGCTGGAGCTTCCCCCCTCTTCTCATCTTTCCCTCCCTCCTCCCCACTCCTCTGCGGGAACTAAGAGCCCCCTTTTACAGCGCCTCATGCAGGCCCCGGGGGAGCCCGAGGCTGGCAGAAATGATTGCTAATACTTCCAGGCACATTTACTGAAACCTTTTGACATGGAGGATATTTTTATGAGATAAGTGCCCTGTGTCGGTATCAACTGGCAAGTTTCATTGCTCACATTTCAGTCCTGCAAAAAGCCTTTTTCAATCACTGTCCATGGCAACGATAAACTTTAATGGCTGAGGGAAAGCCTGCAGCTTGGGCGCTCTCCGTCCTTCCTCCCTGCCCCATGGCAGCTGCAGGGCCAGAGGCCGAGACAGAGGGGCAGACGGAGCGGGTGCCATCATGCACCCTCCCTGCCCCTTGCTTCTCAACCTCAAGGGAATTGCAGGCCCTGGAAGCATACTGGAAACACCAGGGAATTAAAAATGCCAATACTCAGCCCAGCTCTGACCAACTGAGGCAGAATCTCTGGGCTGGGCTCTGGGACATCAGTATTTCTGAAGGCTCCCCAGAGGGTTCCAGGGGGCAGTGGGCACTGTGAACAGCTACACCTCCTCCAGGAAGGCGAGTCCTGGGTCACAGCCCGGCCTCCCTTGGCAGCCCACTCTAGTGCTCACGCATGTTCACACAGACACCCCGTCCTGCACCCGGGAGATGCCAGGCAGATGTGCTGTTCTCTATTTGATGGTGAGAGAACCAAAACCCAGAGGTCATGAGGTCACACAGAGAGCTAGGAACGGACTTGCTCTCAGAGCCCAGGTCCCTGCCCTTTCCATCTGAACAAGTCACGTTTGAAATGAGCATCTGAGTGGAAAGATGGTCCAAAGCTGCCACACAGCAGGCAAGGCTAGCGTTCAAGGGATAAAGAAGAATGAGTGAGTCAATGAATGAATGAATGGCTTCTACCTACAGGAAACTCATTCAACCATCTTGGTGTCCTACAGGTAAGGACAGTGCTTGGTGTTCCCGAAACGCTCACTTTCCAGAAGATCCTAGCATGTTCCAGAACTCAAGGCAGGCAGGGCCGCCATCCATCCTCACGGTCATTCCTGGCATCACTTACAGAGTCTGCCCACTGCCCATGGCTGTCCTCCCGAGATGAACACACTCCTGGGACTGAGCTAAGGAGCACAGCTTCCCCTCCACCCCTGTATCACACTCCATGCTAGCCACCCCCCGACCAGTGCTCTCTCACCCCCCACCTACCTCTCCCCAACCCCACCCGCCACCAATCCCTACACCACCACCTGCCTCAGCCAGCCCTTGACTTTCCAGCCCACATGAAGTCTCCCGCCAGGCTTCTGATTCTCTGGAATGTCTCCTACCAGCCCTCTCTCTTAGGTTCTTTTGTCATAATCCCTCTGGATCCTTTGGGAGGAGCAAATGTGGGATCAACAGGGAGAAAGCGGGCAGAGCAGCAGAAGCAGGTGCGCAATGGGGTCTGGAAGGCTCATCTCACTTGGTCACTGCTGCCAGCTCTGCTGGTGTCTGATGTGTGGGTCTTTGTGCCTCTCGAGTGTGGACAGAGACTCTGTTGCACCCTGTACAGCACCCAAGGCAGAAATGAAGACATGAAATGGAACAGATGACCAACCAGGGCTGAGTCTGACTCTGAGAGGCTGGCTGATCTTTCCCACGCATCCTCAGCCAACCTGTCTTCTGGGGTCGTGCCAAAGGCGAAGATCGTGGGAACCACCTGTCAGGACTGAGAGTTGGATCCCAACTCCCTCACTGAGGCCCCCTAGGGGGAGAGTCATCAGCACCCAGCACCCAGTACCAAGAGGGTGGGGGGCAGTTTGAAGAAACTGTCTGGATTGCCTTTTTAAACTAAACCAAACCAAGACCTGAATATTTCCCCCCTGGCTGCCTGGCCCCAAATTCTGCCATGGAGAATTGGCTGCGGTAAATCCTTCCTTTGCCATCCATTTCTTGAGTCTCACTTCCCTCCCCTGCCTCAGCTTGAACCATTTATTATACACAGAGTCTCAAAATGAACAATTTCTGCAACTTCCAAATATACTCCCAAGCTCCACCTGTCCTCCCCCATCCATCAAGTCAACAAAACTCATTTCTCCCCGAGAGATGAAAAAAGCCCAGCACTGAGGACCAATTAAGAATTTCCTTTGAAATGCGTGAGCTGTAGATTGCTGAGGGTGAACTCCAACCTCTGATGAAATGGAACCAGATGCCAGGCATTGCAGGCGCACAGCGTCCTGCCACCACAGCCCATCACCAAGAGCGACGCGGGGAGGGCAGCACAGACCCTGGAGAGGCTCTGGCTAACGTCATAGCTCAGGTTCACGGCACCAGCTGGAATTTTAATTTGAGCCATCACCTATGACAAGAAATGGGGCCTCCTGACAGCCCCCGAACACACTGTGCCTCCCAGCCTTCCCTCCTCGTTCCTCCTTATTCTGCACACCCTCAGAGATCTGGCTTAAGCTCAAATTCTGCCTCAAAGCCGAATAATACTCAAGCCTGCCTCGAATACTCAAGCCTGAAGGGAATGTTTTCTCTCCCACTTGGGACCAAGAGTGCTGCTGAGACACAGCCTCGGTCACAGAGGGTCAGTTACTATCAGCCAGCACTACTTCTCTGTTGGCCCTTCTTATTATCACGTTTTCTCAGCAAGCCCTCCATAACCAAGTGTTAAATGGCGGCAGCAGTGCACTGATCAACGTTAACAACCAATTACTGGGGAGAGGCGGCAGCCTGGACCTGACGCATTTGCCAATTTCCATGGAGGAAACGCTCTCGCCGCGGCTGACTTCAGGCTACCCATGAGCCATCACTGAACTTGGAGCTGGGAGATGTGTAGCGCTGGCTGTCACGAGCTGGCTCCAGCAAGCCACTGTCATGTTGGAACCCCCAACGCTTCCCTAAGCCAGGACTTCCCTCTTTTTTAAAAAAAAGACAAAAATTCTTAATTTCCTGAAAATTAAATAATACCATTTTCTACCTAAAAAAATTAGCAAGATTTTTTTCTTAATGAAAATTTTCCATGCTGGAAAGGGTGTTCCAAAGCACCATGTTGGAAGTAACTGTTAGGAATAATTTGGTAGTACATCTCAAGAGTTGTACCCTTTGACTCAGTAACCTCACCTTTCATACTCCAGGGTAAAAACCTAAGTGGTGAAAAGTGCCAGCACAGGGATTTTGATCACAAAAGAACCTATAATACAAGCAATTGTAGGCCACCTAAAAGTTCAACAAGGGGTACATGGTTAAATTAAGTCGAAAAGCAGTCTTCAAGATGCTACTGAGAGGATTTTCTCATCAATAATAAGGGGCATGCTCCCTGTTGCTGTCTCCTTTCTGAACCCAGTCCTGCCTGCATTATCTTTCTCCCCAGGGTCTATGCAGACCCTTGCTCTCCTCACGCTCCCCAGAGGTCTTGCTGGGGGCTGGCGGCATGAAGATCCTCCTGGCGGATGCCGCCTCTCCACCAGAGGCCTGAAGTAATGGGTTGGCCAAACAGATGGGATAAATCAATGCCAAGGACGCTGTCACCCCGGGCAATCCCGCACCACTCAATTTTCATGTGAATTTAGCAGCTCTGCATGGTTTTTAAGAACCCAATTGTATCCTGACACTTTTTAAATGATGCCTCTTTACATCCAGCCATAATTTATCTTTTACTTAGGAGCAGCTCTACTTCCACAACCATTTGGGGGGGGAAAAAAAAAGAACCACAGTGACTTCACTTAATTTACAATAGTCCACATTCAGTAAAACACGGATGACAGAGGTTTGCCAAATGTGAATCTCATGTCAGCGGCTCATTTTGGTAATGCTTAAGTGGCTTTATTTTGAAAGAAAATACACATTTTAAAAATGTTTACAGATTGGAGTGGGGGTGAAGGTAAGTGTGTGGGTGTGCGAAAAAAACTCATGCTAAACCCCAGAGCTAAGATTTATACCCATCAGGCAAAAAGGCTCTGTTTTCCCATTCTACCAAAAAAAAAAAAAAAAAGAAAAATGATTTCACATTCTTGAAAAGTCCAAAGGAATATGAGCAATGAGACAGATCCTCTGACAGGTCTCTACTCATCACTCTGAAGGACGATACTGAACCTGAACTTGGGGATCGGCAGACACGGGGTCACCCCGGGGCCACCTCCACCATCCTGAGCAAACCACTCAGCAGCGCCAACTTCCACTTTTTGGATGCGCCTATCGCCACACACATCCCTTGGCTATTTCACCCAGGGGCCGTGAAAGTAAAAGACAGTCAGAGAGGAAGGACAGCAAATAATGCTTGTCCAGAGCCTTGAAAAAAGTGGGCAGTGTCCCTTCATCTTGTTTACTCCACACAACCTCGTGGGGCCATGTTTATCATCCCTGCTGTACAGAGGGGAAACCGAGGCAGCAAGAGCTCAGGTCCTTGCACAGGGTCGCCAAGCTGGTTGGTGAGTTGCTTTGAGAGTTCATAGAGAAAATAACAATTGGCTTTGACAAACAGAAGTGACTTTAATATTTGGAAATTGCCTGTATTAGGTCTTGCTGGTCAAAGTGTGGTCCAAGTGCCAGCAGCCCTGGCATCACCCGGCGTGTGTTTAAAATGAATCCTGGGCCCTACCCCGATCTGTGGATTTAGAAGCTGAATTTTAGCAAGATCCTGGGGTGATTATTTTTCACACTGAAGTTGGAGAGGCACTGGTTTAAGGAATACATCCTGTTAAAGAAGGAACAAGAGGAGGCAGGAAAGGAAGAGACGGGAGCAGCAGTAGCCAGGATGCACATGGATTTGCGTGGCAATGGGGGCAGCAAGTGAGCTGGGGCCCACTTTGCATCCAGCTCCCCAGGAGAACCTGCCCTGGCTGACTCCGAACTCAAAGCACAATACCCTCAAGGTCCATCCCTGTTGTCACAAATGGCTGGATTTCATCGTTCCTTATGGCCAAGTAGTATTCCACCGTGTATATACACCACATCTTCATCCATTCGTCCCTTGATGGGCACCTAGGTTGCTTCCAAGTCTTGGCTATTGTGAACAATGCTGCAGTGAACACAGGGTGCATGTATCTTTACGCCTTCGTGTTTTCATGTTCTTTGGACAACATGGATGCACCTTGAGGGTATTATGCTGAGCGAAATAAGTCAGAGGGAGAAAGTCAAACACCATATGATCTCACTCATAAGTAGAAGATAAAACAACAAACAAACACATAGGGACAAAGATTGGATTGATGGTTACCAGAGGGGAAGTGGGGAGAGACGGGGGCGAAAGGGATGATTAGGCACATGTGTGTGGTGATGGATTGTAATTAGTCTTTGGGTGGTGAACATGATGTAATCTACACAGAAATCGAAATATAATGATGTACACCGGAAATTTATATAATGTTAGAAACCAGTGTTACCGCAATAAAAATTTAAAAAAAAAGAAAGCAAAGCAAACTTCGCACTCAGGGCCCCTGGGAGCATACTCGGCCCAACCGCAGACCTAGGGAATCAGGAGCTGGGGATGGAGCTCAGCAATCTGTTCAGCAAGCCTCCTGGTGACGCTGAGGTGCTGGAGAGCCACGGCACACACTCCCACAAAGGGCCACTGTCCCCTCACAGAGCCACTTACATTTTACTATGGGCCCACACCTGGGCTGGACACCAGTAAGAAAAACTGCCTGCATTTGTACTCACGGTGCAAACCTCATTTCTAAAGCATATTTTCATCTAGTACCTCATTTAACCCTCACAGCAGCCACAAGAGAGAGGCAAGATGGACACCGGCATTCCTGCAGCAGATGGGAACCGAGGCCCCATTATCTACAGGTCCAACCTGGGCTTGAGCAGAAAGCGGGTCCACAGGCCTTCCGAGTCTCTGCTGCTGGTCACACAATTGCCCTCAGTTCACTGCGAGCTGCACCCACACAGCCAAGGAGGCCTCCCAGAGCCCAGGAGGGGTCAAGATCCACGCTGGCCCGGCCGGGAGCACGCTCAGGGACTGTCCAAGCCATCCTCCAGCATTCGCCTTCCACAGCTGCAGCCTGAGGAAGAGTGAGGCTGTGAGGTGTGTGTGTGAGAGAAAGAGACAGGGAACGAACACATTTCCAAAAAAGGAAGCCCTCAGAAGCAAACCCCTAAAGTGAGAAACATGTTCTCCGACCTATCCTAGGGTGTTTGCTGCTCTATTACAGAGATCTGCAAAACTCATCTCCCCCCAAGAGGCCTGCCCGTCCAACTCAAACACACAGATGAGGCCCAGCTGTGGTTTCACTCACAATGCACCCAAGGAAAGAGGCGTCCTGGCAGGGTGCAGGGGGCTGGCCATCTGGAGGAGAGTCTAGTCCAGGCCCCGTGTTTGGTGGAGAGGTGTAAATGTGTGACAGCCAGGCCTCCATGCGGAGGGAGCGGAGAGAACTCCTGCCCGTCTCATCACAGACCCTCCCAGTTTGCCCCGTGTCTGGAGGTGCCCTGAGCTAATGATTGCCCCGGCTTGGGGTTGAGAAATTGCTGCCCTGGTGTGTGTGCAGGCATCGGTCCAGTAGCTTGCTCTTCACCTCATGCTCAGGAAAGATCCAGCTACACCAACCAGTAGCTGTGTGACATGGAACAGGTTACTTTGCCTCTCCAAGCCTCAGCTTCCTCATCAAAAAACCGGTGGCAATCATTCTTACCACCCAGGGGTGGGGGGTGATAAAATGCGGCTCTCTGGGTAAAGTGTTGAACCCACAGTGGATACTCCATAAATGTTCATTTCCCTCCCTAAAGCCAGGCTCTGTGCTCCATGCTGGGGGGAGAAAGACAAACACCCCACAGTTAGGACCGAATATGGGAAGGCACCCCGAGTTAGGAAGCCCTCGTGTACATCCATTTGCACTGACTTCCGCGAGTGTGCCAATTTTAAAAGCTTGATATTTATTTAGATATTTATTTTTCACAGTAAATACAACATAAGTTTACGGAGATATTTATTTTTCTCTGTAAACACAGCAAATGTCTGGGGAAAATATAATCCCAAACTCACAGGATTAGAATGATTTTCTTTATGACAAACATTTTTTTTTAAATCTACTATAGCAGTCCATTACACCATTGCATTTCACTCTGATTGGGAAGGAGGGGGTGTGGACCAGAAGCGCATCACACGGTAACAGTAAGAAAAGATGACATGTAAACGGAGCCTCATTGGGAAAATAATACTGCATTTACTCTGGCTAGCAAAATATGGAGTGGGTGTCATCCAGAAAAAGACTGGAAACCCAACAGACCCCCCCGAAACCCCGTGCCCACAGTCTTGACGCCGTCTTCACAAAGACAGTATTTTGATTGGCTTTATTATTTTTTTAACTTGATCTTTACCTCTTAGTAAGAAAGTGGAAGCATCCGGGTTCCTCAGCATGGAGAGGCCAAGCTGAGGGAAGATGTGATTCGCTACACCTGTGAGGAATCTGGACGGAGTGAGGGCGCAGAGCCCACGACTTCTGGACGGGGAGAGAGACTTAGGACCCCAAAGACGGAGCCCTATTTCCCCTCACAGGAAAAACTAGGGGAGTCTCCTCCCTCCGAGGCTGACACAGACAAGATCAGGAAGGCTGGGTGTATTTGTGATGGAGAGGGGCACAACGGAGCATCAGTGGGAGAGGTGTTTCGGGGGAGAGCACCGTATTTGGGGTAACCTAATGGGGGGGAGTCCTGTTCTCCCACAGAGCATTCCTGGGGCCTGTGCCCTCCCTCTCGCTCACACAGGCCACCTAGGATGCAAGCGGGGACACCATCCTCCCCAGAGCCCCCGCCCCCCCCACAACAAGCACGGGTCCCCACTTTGACTTGTTAATTTTTATTTTATGATCCCCTTTTTTTCCTTTACTCTGATCCCCTCTTTTCAGTTGACCCCGTTAAACTACACGCACTTTTGGAGGTGGCCCAGACAGGGTAAAAACGAATAAACAAACCTCATCAGAATTAACTCTTGCTGACTTGAGTGATTAATACCCACGCTGGGGGATTCCTTAAGAAAGAGAGAAAAAAGGACAAGCCTTCAAAAAAGACTAGTTTGTGTGGGTTTCAGAGGAAGCAGAGACCTGTTAACCCTCCCACCTTTACAACAAAATGCCAGTTGGTGCTGGAGCAATTTTGCCCTGGAAACTCTTACTGCTGTAACAGTGGCGCTGGCACCGCCCGCCTTTGGAGATTCATGCTTTGGAAAGAGGCCACCGCCCTTGTCTCTGTACTAAATACACGCCCCACCCCAACTTGGTGGCCTGGCTGACACTCACACCTCAACCTCCATTGCTCCTCTGCCTGCGCCCTGCCGGATCCCATCCCGTCTCTGGTAGGGGAGATACGGCCCCTCTGGGTTCCCTCTGGACCTCAAACAGCCTTCTGATGGCCATGGCCCTGTGATTTCCCATAGACTCTCCCACTGGACATCAGCTCCAGGAGGACTGGGATGAGGCCCGGGGTGGGTTGCGGCATCCTCCAGGCGTCCTCAGTGGGGGACAGAGAGGGAGGGTGGGGAGGAAGAAGGGAGGGAGAAATCTGAGCCATACCTAATGCTGAGAGATCCCCTGACCAATGAGGCAGGTGAGGACCACCTGTCCAGACTCATACCGGCAGGGAGAGATGGAGGCAGGAAAAATTAGACACTGTAACTCTTAGCTTGATAGCAGCCGCATTTCTAGAACCTGCACACAGTTCAACCACCCAGTGCTCCCTTGTGTGCAGTCTCCCGATCTCAGTTTCCTCATCCGTATAATGGGAGGGAAGGCCCCCCTCTGTCTCACCAGGAGGTGATGGAAGAGAAGTAATAATGACTTCAGAGCCCATGCAAATATCGAGTTGTCAGAGTTGGAAAACCTTAGCAGCCACAGGGCAATCAAATCTTTCATTTTAAATAGGAAAGGAGCATGTAGGTGACTGGAGAGACCAGTAACAAGAAGCCAATCTTCCATCTCCCAGACCCATCCGCTTCCATGAGGCCCGCTCGCAGAAACTTAGTGAGGAGCACATATTTCTTACTGATCAAATTTGCACCCCTATTCTAAAAAGAAAATGCTTTACTTCCCCTTCTTCTTCCTAACATTTGACTGATCCTTCCATAAATTCATTCCGTGCCAAGTCCAAGCAAAATTCTTCTGCTCCATATTCACAGCCAAGATTGCATCGCAGTTTTCTTGTTTTTTTCATTGTTGTTGGTTGTCTTTTCCCTCCAGTTTCCCAGGAGGAGAGAATCGCTGGTGTCAAAGCAGACAGAAGCCCAGGCTGGCCGGGAGGAGGTCAGTGAGGTGTCCACAGACAAGTGGCCAAAGTCCCCACTGGGGAGCCCCTCCCTGTCCTGTCAGCCATGTCCTTCGGGAAACACCCATTGAGGCACCAGAAAGCAGGACAACTGTGCTTATTTTGGAGGAAAGAGGTGAAATGGGGGAGTGGGGATTGATCTGTGTGCGGGCTTAAAACCAGCTGACGTCCCCAGCCCCCGCCTTCTCTCATTGCTGAAATTCCTCCCCCTGCAAGCTTGACCATAACAGAGATTTAGAACCACCGAAATGGATTTAAGTAGAGCCCCCAGCCCCCACGTCCCAGCAATAAGGATTGACCCAGCACTGGTGCTCTAGAAAGACAGCAGGAAGGGAACAGAATGCATGAGAGGGAACAGAGCAGGCGCTTCTGAGAGTGAGAAGTTAGAGGCCTCTGGGGCACAGCTAAAACCTAGCCCCTGTGTCAACCAGGCATTCATGTGGTCCCCAGGACGCTCTCCTTTCTAAGGGGATGGGCGTCTGCCACCAAAATTGCATGAAAAAATAAACAAATGAGTTCTGTGTTGAAAGAGAGCACAGATTTGGGAAACGGGCAAATGCTTGGGAAGAACCAGGAAGGCAAATGAAGCTCAAGAAGGAGACTCACACCCCTTGCGGCCACTCAGATTTTCAGACAAGCGGTGAAGAGAAAGGAAACATGAACAAGTGCCCCAAACTCAGCTTGGGCCGCCAAAAAGCCCAGGAGGACCCTGGACACCCCTGTGAAGACCTCTGTCCCCACAATGGGCCTCCCTGGCCGGCCCTCTGCAGTGATTAGCGCGGCGGCTGCACAGGAATGTGAATGTATTCTGCAGGGAGGCGGAGAGGTGCCGGGGTCAGGTGGCTCCTCGTTAAATCACGCTGCTGTCAGCCCCACACAATCCCTCTCCCCTCACGCTCAGTCATTACTCGGGTTTATGCAAAATAAACAGCTTTGCTAAATATTCCCCCAGACGGGCCCACAAAGGCCCGGGTGAAGGCGGCCGAGTGCACCCAGAGACCCAGCAAACTGACTGCCTCCTTGTTCAACCGCGCGGCCTGAGCGTTTAGCTGTCTCCTGTCCATCTTTTCTTAGTCTGCTTAAAGTTCTCCTTCTTTCTTTTTGGTTGGTTTTGTGTTTGGCTTTTCTTCTGTCTTTTTTGGTAATTCCTCCCAAGACACTGCCATGAATACTGTTAACTTATTCTTGTCTGGCGCTGACTCTCTCCCTTCACTTTCTTTCTCAGCCTACGTAAGACTTACAATTCCCACTTTTCTATAGGGGAACTGAGCCATGAGAAATCTCTTACAAACGCTCCCAGAAAGGAACCAGTTCTCAGAAGATCCTTCAAGACAGGCTCGGTGGAGGGGGCTGTGGGCGCCCAGCAAGAATCCTAATTGTCCCAGAGCCACACACATGCCCCAGGTCGGGGAGGGGAGCTGAGGGTGGGGCCCCGGAGTTTGAAAACAACTCTCCCTTTCTTGGGGAGCTGGGTTTGGTTATTCCCCTTGAGCCCACCCTTCTCCCCCTACTTCCGTCCATCAGCAAGAACAAAAAGTGAAACAGAAACACGAAACAGAAGCCCCCACTAGCCGTGGCAACTCAGCCTTCCTCCCAAACTACCTGGGGACAGGCTGGGCTACTGAGATATTGAAGCTGGTCACTCCAAGACACCTTAGTCAAAAAATAAGAACTATGTGTGCGGGGTGACAGGAGCTCAGCTAGTCAAGGGTCATCGCCCCCTTTTTGCACACAAGGAGACTGAGGCATGGGCGACAGCCTCACTCCACTGTCAGAGGTGGTCTGTCCCACCTGTCTTCAAGTCCACGGTATCTGTCAGAGAAGTGGCATTGACCCCATCTGGTCTGGTGCACCTGAAGCAGACCTGGAGACAAAGACATGAGTGCAAGGGAGTTATTTTGGAGGTGACAGGCCACCTGTGGGCACCAGGGACAAGCCAGGGAAGGAGGCTCACCAGGGCTTCAGCACACTCCTTACCACTCTGGGCAACTAGGCTTAATGCTGCAGGGACACCCTGGGAGCCAGTGTAGACCCAACCGAGGGGTGAGGGAGCTGGGGTGTTGACACAACCATTCTGCCACAGCCATTGTTAAGCAGGGTTGTTGATCTGGGTTCTTGACTTCTTGGCACCCTGGCCCGCCACCAGAGCAGCAGAAAGAGAAAACCCTCGGGCACAGACATGTGGGTGCCAGGACCCCCTGAAGTGGTCAGGTGGCGGCAGTAAGTGTGCGGCAGGACGCCCTCTGTGCAAACACTGACGTTGCCAACACTAGAACTCTCTCCTTGCTGGGCCCCCTGCCAGCTGTGAGGCCCAGGGCGGGCTTTATGTACCCACTTTCCTGAGGTGCAAATAGAGGCCTGTGCCCTGCCCAATGTCTCACAAGGCGTTCCTGACTCACCGCCCAGCAAAACCAACGCTGAATGGACCACGTGGTTCTGCGGCCCAGGCCTCGGCCCTCCCAGACCTGGGGGGCTCCAGCCCACCACCTGCAGAAGCCTCTCCTGAAACAAACTTCCCCTTGTGACCCAGGAGAACCTTCAAGAGGTCAAAAACAAGGAGAGGACCCCCTTGTGCCTTGAGCAGAGACCAAGTCTTCCCTTCCCTCCCTGCCCACTCTTCCCCCAACCCTCACAGGGCAGGTCGGGGAGACACACACACCAGGACAGTACTTTCCATGAACGTCTCTTCAGAGTGTTGGGCTAAGTAATCCAAGGAGGTGACAACAATCTGCAGAGCCAAGCAGGAGGTCACAAGGCAAAGAGTCATGCAGGGTCGAGAGGGGAGGGGGCTTCACCCACTGTACCTCGGGGGTCTGACGCTTGTCATATGTGGGGGGGTGCAGTGGAAAAAGGATGTCCCTATTCCAGGAGTCTTATGAGTCCAGTTTCTCCCAAATCTCCGAGGTCTCTGTCCTCAGCAAATGAGGACAGCCTAGTGGGAAAAGTCTCTTCCTGCTGCTTTCCAGATGGAGTCAGGGTGCCTGGAGGGGGCCAGTCACAAGGAAAGAGAAAGTACTGTGCTATCCATGGTAAAGAAAGCAGGTGCGGCCCCTCCACTCTTACCAACTCAGGAGTGTGGCTGGCTCCCCATGGGGATGGCACCCGGACCCTACCTGTTACTGCCACGTTGTCCAGGACCTGCTCTCCCTCCCTCTCCAGCCCTAATTTCTCCCTCCCCATGGCCCAGGCTGCATCTGCTTGTTTATTTTATTTATCAAACACTCACGGGGCACTCACTATAGACCAGGCACTTACAAAAGGCAATTCCTTTAACCCTCAGAACAATCCCTAGAAGGTAGTCCCCTTTTTGTACTCATTTCAGAGAGAAGGAAACTGAGGAAGAGAGAGGTTCAACAGAGTCAGAAGTCAAACCCAGGCAGTCAGCTCCTAACCACTGGTCCACACCACCCCTCAGGGAATTCCTTCTGCCTAACACCCACTTGTTCTTCGAAAGGCGGCTCAAGCATCACCTCCCCCAGAAAGGCTTCCCTATCGCCTCCTTCCCCACCCCGCCCTCGCCCCAGACCCCGCTCCTGGTTGGGGTCACCTGCTGATCTCATCGTTGCACCTGACTGTGCAGCATCTGTGCTTGCCCACTCCCCCAACACCCTGTCAGCCCCTTGAGGCCAGAGGGCCCCACACCTGGTGCCCAGCGGGTCCTCCAGAAATCTCTGCTGACAAATGTATTAATCAGAGAATGAACCAATGGACACGATCCTGGGAAGACAGTAGGAGAGAGCCATCTCCAAGGAGCAAACACCAGGAGGTGCAAATGGCTAGAGGTGAAGCAGAGGATGCTCGTCCTTGTCCTCCCTTCCCCGGCTGCCAACTTCAGGAAGCCAGGCCTTGGGGACCCCCGACCCCAGCTCAGTGGCTCACCAGACTCCTGTAAACGCACATGTCCCAAGGGAGGCCTGACCCCTCATGAACACACGGCCTGCTGACTTGGGGAGGAGCCAGTGAAGACACATGACTTAATCCACATTGAATTTTTTTAACTAAATTTTTTACTTTGAGATAATTTTAGATTCAAATGCAGTTTTAAGAAATAATAGAGATCCTGTATACCCTTTACCCAGGTTTTCCCAATGATGTCTTGCAAAACTGTAATGCAACGTCAGAACCAAGATAACGACATTGTTACAATCCCTCCATCTAGTTCTGATTTTTCCAGTTTTTCTTGCAGTCAGGCGTGTGTCCGTGTGCGTGTGCCCAGGCCCGCGTACCCACCACCTCAGTGAAGACACTAAGCTGTCCCATCATCACCAGGGTCCTTCCTGGGCCCCTTTACAACCACATCCACCTCCCTCCCGCCCCCCAACACCTACTGTCTTTGACCCCTGGCAATCACTCCTCTGTTTTGCATTTCTAAAATTCAGTCATTTCAAAAATTTTATCTAAATGGAATCATACGGTTTGTAACTTTTGAGGATTGGCTTTTTCACTCAGCATCATCTCCTAGAGATTCAGTGAAGTTGGAATGCATATCAAGAGTTTGTTCCTCTTTATTGCTGACTAGTATTCCGTGGTACGGATGGACCACAGTTTAACCATTCACCCACTGAAGGATCTTTGGATTGTTTCCAGTTTGGGTTATTACAAATAAAGCTGCTATAAACAGTCATGTACAGGTTTTTGTGTGAACCTAAATTTTCACTTCTTAGGGATGAATGCCCAAGAATGCAATTGCTGGGTCATACGACGTTTGCATGTTTCATTTGATGAGAAACTTCCAGACTGTTTCCTAGAGTGGCCGTCCCAGCCACACTCCCACCAGCAATGCAGGAGAGATGCAGTTACTCCACATCCTCTCCAGCGTCCGGTGCTCTCACTGATTTCTAATTCTGACCACTCTGACAGGTGTGGGGTGATCTGTCGCTGTGGTTTTAGCTTCCCCCAGTGGCTAAGGAAGCTGAACATATTTTCATGTGCTTATTCGCCATCTATATACTTCCTCTTTGCTGAGAGGTCTTTCCATGTCTTTTGCCCATTTTCTAATTGGATTATTTCTTTTTCACTGTTGAATTTTGAGAGCACTTTATATATTCTAGACTCCAATCCTTTGTTGGATACGTGGTTTGCAAATATTTTCTCCCAGTCTGTAGCTTGTCTTTTCATCCTCTTTTGAAGAGCAAAATTTTAAAATTTTGATGAGGTCCAATTTATCAATTTTCCTTTTGTGGATCATGTTTTTGGTGTCAAAATCCTATGCCTGGCCCTGGATCCTAAAGAGTGAAGACTACATCCACATTGTGTTTTGATTTCCCATTCCCTCCTCGGGTGAGGAACTTGCACTCTCAGAGGTGGAAGTGTTCTTTCTCCACCTTTACCTGCCGCGTTGTAGTCCCGACCACCTTCCGAGGACTGGTTCAACGTGGCTTACAAGTTCGTAAGAAAGACAAGATGGAAAGGAAGAGCCATTTCAGCTTCCTTAGAACACTCTAACAGGCTGCACTAGCCCCATGTACCCTCCGACCTTTCTCAGCAGCCTTCTTTGACAGGCAGGACTAGAAAAGGGATGAAAGAGAAGAGGCTTTTTCTCTCTGCCCCCCACCTTCCTCCTCCCTGAGGACCAGGTATAAAATGCGCTCTGTTCCCCTGGGGTCCCATGGTACCCGACCCACTGACCTCCACCCCCCTATCAGCTGGGACCCAAGAAGCGTCCCTTCTCTGGAGCAAGTCCTCACAGCCATCTAACCCGGTATCTTCCCCACCCTGGGGAGGGGGGAGACTTGGTCCTCACCTGGTGCTGGGCTGGCAGCTCAACTGCCTCCATTTTAACCGTAAATGGAGAAAATGAGGAACAATCAGTCTCTGCTAACTGACAAGCCTGTGAATTGTTGGGTTCTCTTGGAAAAAAAGATTCGCTACTGAGGTCTCAGCCAACGCTGGCTTGTCTGGGTCACCTTGAGTACCTCGCAGTGGAGCCTCGGCCCCAGCTGTGACTTCCGGCTGTCACTCCTGGACCTTAACTGGACCCCTATAAGTGCCAACTCAGAATAGAGGCCCATTCGAGAAAAACTGGAATCATTGATGAGTCAACTTGTGTCACATAGTTCTGACTGTGACAAAAGAAAATCCCTGATGGTTTTGAATATAGATTGTAATCAAAAGAGGTTCGCCGCCCTCTACACCCAAACCAAACCCAACCGCAGGTGCACGTCTACACCGAACGGTGGGGAATGTGGCCCCACGGTCTGTGTGTCTCTAACTGCCGCCCAGCCCTCCCCAAATCTCATGGCACAGGGTCAAAGTCTTTTGTGTCTGAAGAAGAAAAAAGCAACGAAAAATAAGAAGATAAAAGCGATGGTAATGCTGCTCCAAAGGAGAGATTTGGGAACCTTGTGTCTTGTTCCTGAAGCTCAGCAACCACGTCCCATCGAGAGAACAGAGTCACCAGGCACCACAGATGTCCGAGAAAGACACGAAAAATAAAACCAAAACCATCTCCCTCCTCGCCAAAAGAGACAGCAACCACACTGGACGGCAGGGCGTTTTGGCAGCTGAAAGTTACCCTGGCGAGGGGGGACCTCGCCCAGTGGGCAAACAGCCTCCCACCTCCCACCCTCGCTTCACTCCCTTCTCCCTCTGGAGGTTTCTTTTCAGCATCCAGCCAGACAGAACGAAGGCAGGTGACAGGGCAGGGGCTTAAGGGGGCCCACAGGGCCGGACTGGACGACGGCCACTCCAAACGACCCAGGCAAACGTGAACTGAGCCGCAGGCCACTGTAGCTGGCGAAAAACGAAGAGTCTGCAGGCCAGGTCCCTCGAGCCGTGTCTAAACAGCTGTTGCCCGGTCTCTCCCTGCCTCGAGGTGGACTTCCCGGGTCCCTGTCTGAATGAGCAATAAAAAGGGTCCAAAGCTTCGGGGCCACCTGTCATATTGATCTAGCACCGCGCTGGGATCCCGGCCCTCTCAAGGACCTGGACAAACGCTAGTATTAATGCTCCCCTTCCTCTTAAGGGTTTGCTCAGCAGCCACTCCACTGTTTCCCAAGGAGGAGACCCCCGACCCTGACAATCCATCAAGTGAATACAAATTGTGTCCCAGACAAAACCAGGCAAACAGCACCCCGCTCTGGAATAATGGCCTCTGCGGGCGAAGGGCCCTTGCGACAATGATTGCTGTGTACACATCCCACTAAATACCCGAACTTCTGATTAGCCTCATAATGATTTGTGTGTGCACCCGCCTCCTTTGAAACGCTCCCAAGTGCACGGCACAAGTTGACTCGAGGCTAACCTCAAACAGTGGCTTCCCGCGCCACAGAGCGGACTATGCATAGCTCTCACTGCTGTTGATTACAAGCCTTTTGGAAATCCAGCACCCAGCCCAGCAAGGAAAGGAGCACTCGGAGAGGGTGCAAATCACAGGCTGGCCACTCTGGCTGGAATCGATCTAATTTGGTGAGCACCAGTTCAGGTTCACTGTAGGTGGCTGTTTCCACGTCACCCTGAGATGCATGCTGACAGCACCGGGTACTCCCTTGCCCTGGCACTGAGGGGTGCCTGGAGGTCTCTGCAGCCTGCACTGTCTACCACTTACGATGTGGGAGTTTTTAGGCAGGGCATCCAGCCACCTGCTTTCAGTGACCACAGGAATCCATGGGGGCCAGCTTCTCAGGCTCATTTAAGAAGTCAGGACACTTCCTAGAGTGTCATTGGTGCCTACAGAGGCAAACATGGGTGTGTTGGGCACACAGACATCACTTCATGTTTCTGGAGCTGCGTCTTGGGCCCAGACCTCTCTTCTGAGCACCGGATCGCTCTGCCCATCCCTCGCACAAGCCCCGGGCATCTTGGATGCGACACGTCCAACAAAGACAGAGCTCGGCATCTTCTCCCCATCTTGGTGAAAACACTGCCACCCATTCAGCGGCGTTATCCTGGACTCCTTCCTTCCCCCGGGTCCTGTGTGTGGACCCGTCTCTTGTCTAAGTCTTCACTCTCCTGAGCAGTCTCCCTGCCTCACCACTTCTGCCCGCCCTTTCGTGCCCCTCAGGAGGGCTGGCGTGAGCTTTCCAAAATACATGTCTGCATGTCACTCCCCTTCCTAAATGCTTTGGCAAAATGGGACTAGGACTTCCCGCCTCATGAGGGCAGTCCGAGGAGCACATGCGAATGCGTGTAAAAAGATCCGGCATGTAACAGCTGCTCAATAAACGGCGGTGGTTTCCCTTTTCCATTTTCTTAGAGCCACAGAGTGAGAGAAGCACAGTGTCAGCTCACGGTCTATGTGATGATAGTGGTTCCTTGGATGCTAACGACGGTGATCCCCTCTGCAGCGCCTCTCCCTCGCGTGAACGAGGGGAGTTCGGTGCTACCCAATTCTTCCTCCTCCAGCTCAAAGCGCAGGGGCCCGCGGCTTCCAGGGAGCAGAGACAATTTTATTTTTAATCCTCCCGAGGCCTCGAGCCTGAGTCACTGCCCACCTGCCAGACACCCTCCTGTGCCAGCAGCCACCTCGCGTGCTCTGTTTGTCCAAGCAGGGGCTGGACGCTGCCTGTTGCTATGGCCTCCACCACAGCCCTCTGAGGCGGCCAGTCAGACAAACATGGGGTCAGAAAGCAAAGGGCCAGAAACCCACACCACCCTGAAGAGAGGAGGAGCAGAAGCGGCCTGCCTAGTCGAGGGGTGGGAGGGGCGGGGCCAGTGGGAAAGGCCTGGTCAGTGTTTCCAGGCTGGGGCAGCCAGGTACAGTGGTGCCACCAGGGGGGCTATTGTTCCAGGACCCAGACACACTGAGGCAGGTGCCCTGGCTGTGAGGAGGGGCTGTCTGTGAGGCTTGAGCCTGCCCTCTTTGCGGCTGGGGGCAGTCACAAAGCCTGATGGGATTGGCAATGCGACCACATCCTTACTCTCTGGGGTAGGAGTCTGACAACACGGCCCTATGGCAATGACAATGACAGTGCCCATAATAATGGCTGCCTTCTGTAGACCAGGCCCAGCAGTGACTGGGCATACAGAGACAGGTTTGCCCTTGAGGCCCACAGTCCACTCGGGGCCACAGACTCTAACAGGCAGCAGGCTCCATGGGGGCAGCACCTGTGGCTGTTACCACTAGTGCCCTCACAGTTCCCAGGAGATCTTTCCTGCTGAGGGAAAGGGAATCAGGGAAGGCTTCCTGGAGGTGGTGATGTTTAAGCTGGCCCTTGAAGGGCAGTCAGATTTGGATGAGCAGAGAGATGGGAGGAGGCATGCAGGGGAAGAGGAGAGTCAGAAATGGGCAGAGAGGGAGCTGAGGAGCAGCCGGAGGAAGGCAAAGTGAGTCCAGGAGTCCGAGCTGATAGCAGCAACAGGGAGGTTGGGGACAGTGGGACCCCTCCTTCTGGCTCAGTGGGGTGAGCAGACGGTGGGCCTCGCTCCAGCAGGGAGGTGGGACAAGGTTTGGGCCTGGGAGTGAGGCTGGCAGGACAGCACTCGCTGACTCTGTGCTGCCCACTCCAGATGGACTCCGATGGCTATTCTAATGTGACTTGGCTTGGGGCAGTGAACTGCGGGACCCCGCCTGATTAAATCCACCATCTCCACCGGGGCCCACAGCTGTATATCTCCAACGTGGGGGAGGTGACAACTCCCAGCCTGCACACAGCTTCATTTCCGAAAAGAATGTGTGAGAGGGGGAAGGTCAGGAGACAGGCACAGCCGTAAATTTGATGGAAGGTTTAGCTGGAAACCCCATTAAATCCACGCACGGCTCAATGCTGGGCAATGTCCTTCCTCCGAGTCTGCCGAACGGGGCCACGGAGGTGAGGGACTCACTAAGTAATGTCCTCATGTTTTGGTGTCTCTATTACCCAGGGGATGGAAAACCCATTACCCATAAGGTTTAGTGGCACTTGGTCCCAGGACTACGATATTGTCCTTTACCCGAGTCCTCCCCTTGGCCAGCACATGTGGCGGTCAGCCTCCGTTGGCCCGTCTCTGCACTCTACCACCTGTGTGGATGGCCTCGCTCTCCCTGCAGCCCCAGCCCCTGCCTCCCCGCAGGTGGGCGTTCTCTTCCCTGCGTGGTGGGACCCAGCTGGGCTGGGCGGTGGGGCAGAGGGTGAGTGTGGTCCTGGTCAGAACAGCCTGCACTGTGTGGCTTCAAGCCCAGCACTGGGCTGCCTCCTGCAAGCTGCCCCTGGTCCTTGGAGCACCCCCACCCCCACCCTGGACCGCAGGTGGCACCTGGCAAATGTACAACTCAGAACACAGGGGTGGCCTGCAGGAGAGTGCAAATCCCTGTCCCTAAAAGTCATGCCTCAACACACGCATCTCCTAGGGAGGGCCCGAAGGAAGCCCCTATGAGAGACAGAACTGGAAATATAGGTCTAGGGGCCTCCTTCTACCCCCATCACCCACCAGGTGCCAGAACCTTATCTGTCACCAGCAAGTAACATCTGTCCAAGACTCAGCTCAAGAACCACACAAAATAGTGAAGACAGAATTGGGCTCAAATCTCAGCTGTGCAACCTAGTGAATTACTGAACCTCTCTGAGCCTCTGTTTCCTAGATCTGTTAAATGGGATCATAATGATACCTACCAGGCACCAGGTGAAAACAGAAGGTTAACCTTCCTTGCAGGGACTGAAGGGACCCTGTTCTTTGTCCCTCAAAACCCCCAGCTAAACATACTTTGTGACGCCATCTATATGATGTTCTGGAAAAGACAAAATTACAGGGACAGAAAACATAACAGCGGCTGCCAGGGGCTGTGGGTGAGGGGGGGAGAGAGACTGCAAAGGGACAGGATGAACATTCTGGGGAGGGTGAACTGCTGTAGATCGTGATTGTGGCGGTGGTTACAAGACTGTGTAATACATTTTACACATTTGTTAAAATTTATGGAACTGTACACCTCAAAAGGGTGAATTTTACTGTAAGTAAATTATACCTTAATAAACCTGACTTAGAAAAAGAAAAAAGAAGAAGAAATAAAGACCCAGTTGAGACCAGATGTGAGACCAGGCTTGAGGCCAGACCAGGTGTCTCAGTCCTGGAGGCAAGAAAGAGGATCTCGAGTAAAGCAGAGAATGTCAGTAGGACCCACGAGAGAACACCTTGGAAGGCAGTGGGATCGCACTGTCCCATGCAGGATGACCAAGGGAGATGACACAGCAGGGCGGGCCCAGACCCTTCACTCTCAAAGGCAGCCAGGCCAGGCCTGCCCTCGGGGCGACCGCTCTGCATTGTGACTGAAGCCACTGCCCTCTCCACTCTTCTCTTCCCCCCTCCAGCTGCGTTTCACAGGTTCAAGAGCTTCCAGGGACTTGGAGGGACAACCTGCACCTCACACAGAGACTGAAATGGAGCCGGGCCCCTCCACCCTGAACATCATTGTCCTTGTTTCTTCCTTTGTCACCTTCACCCCTGCCCTGGGCTCCTCTGGAGGTGTGGCTCCTGGAATGAAATCCAGAGCTGTCCCACCTCCCTCCTTCCAGAGGCGAGTCCTCCCCAGGGTCAAACTAACCGTGGGCAGCCACATCCACCCAGAGACCGGCTGTAAACTCACAGTCAAGTAAAACCCCTGAAGTAGGTTGAACTGTTTGATTTCCAAGCTCTATCTCCCCCACCTTGTACTTGCACAGTAGCGTATTCTGGAATCAACCTGTAGGGCCTTCCTTGTCCCTTGTTACAGTCCATCCCCAGGGACCTGGCCCACTGTGAGCTCTCCTTGGATGCTGGGTCACTGGGAACCCTGGCTCTTCCTCATCACTCCACATGGTCCTGCTGCCAGCTCCATTTACCCTCCCTCCCCCTCCTCACTCCCTCTCCCTCCCACCTGCCCCCGCCCCCGCATGTCCAGGAGGGCCCTGGTGAAGAGGGGAGGGGTAGGACTTCCTCAAGCTGGACACTGTCTCAGCCTCAGACTTCTGGGTGTGGCATGGGTAACTCTGACAGGGCACTGGGGAGTAGGGCCCAGAAGCTCTGGATTTGAGCTGCCTTTCCTGCAAGCATAGCATTCAAGGTCTTCACTGAGGAAGCAACAACACTAGCGGGACCTCTGCCCCTAACAATGGACTTGCTCAGATAATCCTACTAAACATCCTACACGGTTAGTGCCTCACCCCCATTTTACAGATGTGGAAACTGAGGCTCTGAGAGATCATGGTAACACAAGTAGCTCTTTCCACCGTGAGGGGCTGCCTTTTAAGGATGGCTAAAAAGAAAGACTAAGTTCATGTTGTGCTCCCTGGGGTAGAAATATCTCTTTCCGTCCATGTAGCCAGGTAGAAGCTGTGCTGGGTCTTTTGTGTATGACAATGATGGCTAAAAATAATGATTCAACACCCCATTAATCTCAACCTCACCTCACATACCAAAATTTTATTTTTCAAAGTGAGCACAAATTCTGCTTGAGAAAGACACAATTTTGCCATTTATAATCTCTCTCCTATGCAAATATCTCAATTGTCCTAACCCAGTTCCTACCTGCTTTTTCTGGCTTATTCCTGCTGTCTGGAGTGTTCCAGGGCATGGACAGAGAAACCACAAGTTTTGCCTCTTAGTGGGGCAAAACAGGGTGTGTGTTTGTTTGTTAATAACCACATAGGTGACCTGGTTTCCCCTCCTGAGGGCAGTGCCTGGGGGTGCCCAGGGCAGGGGAGGGGAGGGGGCTCCAGTTTGTGAGGGTGGGAGAGAGGAAGAGCATGCTGCGGGGAGGAGAGGAGATTTGAAACGACAGGAAAACAATGCAAAGACTGGACCTAGATAAGGCAGCCCTGCCCAGGCTGGAAAAGATGGGGAAAAGTTCATCGCCCCTCTCGCTTGAAATCTGAATTAAGTTTGCCCAATTCTCTAATTAAAATTCCCAACTAGCAGAACCCTGTGGCTGGGCGCTAGAAATTCAAGCAAAACACAGTGAGGAAACCAGGTAGCTGGCAAGCCCTCAGCACTGCGTGTTTGGAATGAAAACAGGCTTTCCCATCCCTCACGCTCAGGGTCCTTAAAGAAAACCCTTCCCTTCCCCATAGGAGCCCCTAACGGTTGACAAGCCAGGCACATCCCTTCTGTGCAATACTGTGCTCTTAGACGGGCACAGGGAGCCGGAAGCTGCATCTCTGGATGTTGCACTTCACTCCTACCCCTCGTCTGCAGCATGATGTGCAGACAGATGAAGACGCACACGCATTTCTCCATATGGGCATGGTAACTGGCATTCAAACTCCTAAATGCTGAAATACAGCCGACAGCGGCAGCTCAGCTAGATGCTGACGAAAATTATTGGTTTGCTCCGCTGGCTGAAGGGTCCCCCTCACATGCAGGGCGGCTCTGGTGGGTTAAAAGCTCCTCATTAGAGCGGGCACGTGCAAACAGAGTTTAACACGCTGAATTGGAATCTACTGGTTTTCGTCCACAAACTCCTAAGTAGTAATTATGGGTTACTGCGGGGTGACAGCCTGGCCGTTAAGTGACTGCAGCCTGATAATCTCCCAGGCGTCCAGCCCGTGGCAGGGCTGAGCTGGATGGAGGCAGACTAGCGGACGTGTGCCTCCTAAGAGAGCGGCCTGGCTGGGGTGCCGTCCACCGTCTACACAGCCCTCTTTCTTGCAGCCTATGATACCAGCTCTCCCCACACCCCGCTGGGAACCACGGCTTGCCCTGCTTCGGCCCGTTATCTCCTGCCTGGAGAGAGCCTGCCACAGCCTCCTAACAGGCCACTCTGTCTCCACCAGAGCAAGAATTCAAACACACAACCCTGACCCCACCCACTCACCAACCAACATCGTGCTCTGAAGCCGGGCACACAGCACCTCCAGACCCGGCTGCCGCTGACCCTCCAGCCCTTCCCGACACTTGGTCTTTCCCACTAAGAGACTCCCTACTACCAGATCCTCTTCCACTTCCCCATCTCTGTGAGCTCCTCCAGGCTGGGCAGTGCCCAGCTAAAGACCTCTCCCTGAAGCCAAAGCTGGCCACGGGAAGCCCCAGGGCACACAGAAGCCACAGAAAGTGAAGTCCCTGCGCTTGCTGGGAGAGGAACCAGATCCAGCACTGCAATCCGGGAGGGGACCCCAGGTAAGTCCCCCAGCGCAACGCCGGGCACACACACTGCCCCTCCGTGGCTGACCCGGACTGGGGTGGGTGCCGACAGGGCTAAACTGTGCCAGAAAGCGGGGAGCTTGGAGGGCTTCAAGAGAAGAAAGATTTTTAAAACCAGAAAAATTCAACCAAATTTGCTTTTATCTTTTTGCTATAGAATATGAGTTTAAAAAATGTTTCACACAGTGTATATAATTCTATATTCTGCTTTTAGTTTTTTATATTGTACTATGTCATTAAGATTCTTCATAAATATCATTTTAGTGGATTCATACTATCTCATCCCATAGACGGGTGTTAATTTATTTAAACTTTCCCCTTTATTCAGCCTAGTCTTTAAACACTATAAAGTGACTTTACTACACCCATGATTCTGCTTACACAGCTCTTCATGGACCTAATTATTTGTATAAAGAGATGGTCTTCCTCGGTTAGGGCCATTATTGGCCGCAAGAAGTAACTCATACATTTGTCTGTAATATCATCAGGGGAAAGGATTCTGCCTTTCTTTCTTCCTCACCCAGCCCCTGGAGGGAGGAGGCCACGGTGGATATTGTGGCTGATGGAAGAACAAACAGGTGAATAAGTGAGTCAGTGTGTAGACGACTATTTTTCTGAAGTTCACAATTCTTTAATTTCCCATCAGAGACCCAGGCTCAGCCAACACTTTAATGTATCCATCTCAATCTGAACAGTTTTTCCTAGATATTGATATAGAAGAATTTTTTAACAAAATAAACAAATAACAAATTTTAATAGCAAATTCCAGAATCAACACTGAGGCAACCGGTACGAGGATTCTGGACAATTGGCAGTATTTATTGAAGCCGACCACACATACCCACGATCCCGCAGCTTCATTCCTAGGTACATTCCCAGCAGAAAGCACACATATGTTCACCAAGACCGTCCTAGGATGTTCACAGCCACAAAGTGGAAACAACCCAAATGCCCATCAACCCTGGGATAGATCAGTATATTGTGCTGCATTCACAAAAAAGGAGTAAACGCTATCCGACAGTGAGAATGAACAAACCACGACTACGTGTAACAACATGAACGAATACCCCAAACGTAAGACAGATGCCAGAAACAGAAATGCACACATTGCATTATTCGATTTACATAAAGAACAAAAGCAAGCCAAGCCAAGAGATGCTTTCAGAGGCAGGAGCGTGTCTGCCCCAGAGCACTGGGAGTTGGGGAAGAGACTGGGAGCGGGCACGGGGGCTCCGGGATGCCAGCCATGGTCTGCTTCTTGATCTAGGTTCTGGTTACATAAGTGTATCCTAATGATGAAACTTCAAGCCATACACTGAAGATGTATGCACTTTAATGTATGTATGTTCAATTCTAAACCTCCTCAAAATAGCTCACTTAAAGACTTTCTTGAGCGCCTGCATGGGAGACCTGGAGAAACCAGTAAGTGACACAAGATTTATCCACCGGGTCTGCAGTCTGGTCTCAGGAAGTTGAGACTGACGTGGTATGATGGGCAAGTGGTGGGCGGGGCCTGCGCAGCCGCACTGCTCCGGAGCAGGCCTCCCGCTCTGGGCCTGCTGGGGAAGAAGCCCGCCGCCGTCCCCCCCGGCTCGGGGGGCCTGGGTCAAATGGATCCCCTGCAGACCCAGGGCCAATGCCCAGCTCTGCCAGGCCATACAACCATGCCTCACCAGGCCTTCTCAGACCTCTTGCCCTCCAATACACTGCTGCCTGCTGTGTGAGTGACAAGTCTAGGTTCCGTGGGGCCTGAAGCTTATATAATTTGGGGGGGATGCTCTTTAAGAGAAAGAATATCAAATAATGAATCTACAGTTACGCATAAGGCCATGGAAGGAGCCACGCAAACAGGGCCTCAAAGCATAAGCCTTTGCCGAGCGAGTCCACACCTGGCAGGGACCCCAGGTGCCTGCCCCAGACACTGGCCCACCCCAGACTGTCCTCAGCGGGGCCAGCAGAGCCTTGCTCCTCCCTGCTGGCTGGCCAGACCTGGCACACAGAGGCCCCATGGAGAAGGCCATTCTGAGAAGGGGCCACTTCTGCTATCTGGCCCTCCTGTATCCCTCCTCCACTCCATTCCTCTCCAGCCAGCTACAAACCCTCCGAAGATAAGCACCCCACCCCCCATCTGTCATCCCCCTTCATCTTATTTCTCTGGTGAATATTTTAAAACATATGAAGGGATGTTCCTTTGGATGAGGTCTACTCCCTCTTTGCAGCGGGAGTAGACTGGTGAGCTCTAGGGGGAGGCGTGGCTGTTTGATCAATGCTTTGCCCGTTTGTTGTCTGTGAGCCCCTCAGGTCAGAGCATGCCCAGCAGGACATTAGGGAGAGCAGCCTCCCATTACACTGCCCTGAGGAGTTTGTTTTCTAAAGGAGAAATGCTGGTCTTGCACAGACAGTAAGGCATCCTAGGTAACTTCCAGCCAGCCCCAAGGAAGGAGAAGCAGCCCCCAGAACATTCACCCCTTTGCAAAGTATTATCGCCCCTGACATTTCCCCTACCCTCTCCTCCCAGCTCGCCACCAAATGGTTTGTCTGATTTACAACTGTATATTCTTTTAGATACTAAAGTATTTGAATGAATCCCGCTGTCTGAAAACTGGGAGTGAGGAGCAAAGTAAGTTTCCTGAGCAATTAGTATGTGCAGGTACCATTTTTTTGTGTCTGGAAAAAGGGAATGTGTTGCAGAAAGAGCAACAACTTTGGAGGCAGGCAGAGTTCAGATGGGATCCCGGCAAGTGCCACCTCACTTGCCTCATCTGTAAAATGGGAATAATAGTACTACATAGACTTATTTTGAAGAATAGCGATAATAGATGGAAAGAGCCAATAAGCGACATAATTGTGTCATCAAGTGAAACAGCGAGGACCCAATAAATGTTGGTTGTTATTTTGATAAGTTTCTGTACTTGTCATGGCACAAGTAATAGATGTATTCTGTTTATGCTTCGTTTAATGTTTTTTAGACATCATTCCACGTCAGAATGAATAGATCCAATTCACTTTTAACTGCTACATATTGTTGCTGCAAATGGAAATCCCATAGTTGGTTTAACCATTTCTGGATTGTTTAGGTTGCTTCTAATTTTTTGTTATTATAAACAGAGCTACTGGGGACCTTTCTGTGCATGCCTCCTTGGGTACATATGCAACCCTTTCCCTGAGAAGGGAAACGGCTGTGCCGAGGGGTTCAAAATTTTTATTACATGCTTCCAAATGCCCCCCAGACCCCATGCTCAGTTGACACTCCACCAGCAACCTAGGAGAGTGCCCGTTTCCACTCATCCAGTCCTTCATTACACGTTAGCTGACTTTCAAGTCTTTGCGAATTTGATGTATACTCCCTAAATACTAAGAAGGTTGAGGGATTTTTTTTCCTTGTGTTTAAATTTCATTTATAATCCCTCTTCAATTAACTGACTATTCCTATGTTTTATCCGTTTTTTAAAAACTGGACAGTCTTTTTCTTTGTTTCATCAAGGTTTCTGTCCTCCAGTTGTGTTCCATATGTGGGACATGCTTTCTCCCAGTCTGCCACTTGTCTTAACTTTGTTTAAAGCATCTTTTTCATACAAAAGTTTACAATTTTACTGATGGCTGCAATCTACTTTGAGATGCACCATAAATCGGAGGAGCAGAGGATGGGAGAGGCACAGATGGATGGACGTGATCAAGGCGAGGAAAACGTTAACGGCAGAATCAGGTGCCGGAATTTCCATGTAAAATTCTTTCGGCTCTGTTGAATGTTTGAAAATTTTCATAATAAAAAGGTTAGAAAAGAAGTATACCGTTCTCATATAGTGAAGCATATCTCTCTTTTCCTTTATGGCTCTAGCATTTTGTGTCTTATTTAAGGCTTTCCACGGCAGCCAAAGTGCTGGGGTGAATGAACGAGTCCACTTTCATAGGTTAGATTTTTTTAAAAACTCTGTTCTTGAATCCATTTTCAATTTATTTTTGTAAAGAGTATGAGGTATGGATTTAATTTTTTTCTCTCTATAACCTATTGTCTTAATACTACCTACTTGAACAGCCATCCTTGTTAAAAACAGACTAAATGCCCACTTGTACTTTTATCTCTTTCTGGACTCTCCATTCCGACCCAATGCTCTGCTTTAATCACTAAGCTTTAGAATATGGTTTACTATCTGGCAGAGCAGACCCCACCCGCCATCACTGTCTTCTTTTGCAAAACAGTCTTGGCTCTTTGGGGTTTTTTTCTCTTCCATGTGAATTTTACAATCAGCTTGGAGAATCCCATTAGAATCCTCCTGGGATTTGGATCGTGACTGCACAGAATTTATAGGTAATAATACACCTATCGTTGGGTTGTTGCGAGGGAAAGAAGAGAGAGGTGGCTGCAGAGGGCCTGGGCCACAGCTGGTGGTCAATGAACAGGAGCAGCTACTATTATTACTGTTGCTGTCACGGTAAGTAAGCAGGGAGGGGTTCACCCAGGACACGCTTCCTCTATCCCACCCCTTCTGGTCCAAGGAGACATTCCCTCTGGAAAACTGTTTTCAAATTCCTTCCAAGCCCATCCCTTTCCCCACCTGGGCCATTTCCCCACAAACAGAACTTTGTTCCTTCAGCTCCTCCCCCATAGCCCTCTCTGGAAATGAGCAGCATCCCCTGTCGCCCCCAGGGCACGAGTCCTCAGCTCAGGTGCCCAGCCTGAGGTCATTGCTCAGGCTTTCCCTCTAGACCGAGTCCACTTCTGCAGGCTCCTGAGTCCGCACTGTGCCTGTTAGGCTCCGGAGCCAGAGGAAGACACACTCAGCCTCCACTCTGCTCAGACACTGTGTGCTGACAGGTGCGGCACACAGCTGTGCCCAGGTCCCAGCTTAGGAGGGGAGCCCGTGTACACAAAATTAGCCACCATGCCAGGCATGGGCACCACCAACAATCTGCCTGCTGCCATTTACCCAGCACAGATCCTCAGACCACCACCAAGTCTCAGAACACCAGCAATGGTGGGTGTCACCTCCCTACTTTATGGATGAGGAAACAGGCTCCAACAGTAGAGAGCTTCAGGCCAGAAGTGGGGAACCTAGGACCCAAACCCAGTTCTGCCTGACACCCCTGAGCCACATTCCTCCTAGCAATGACTGGCCCCAGGGCCCACAGTCTCTGCAACAAATAGCCCTGACGAAAGTCACCTCCAGGGCAGACCCTTGACTGAGCTGAAGTTCCAGGGTACCAAAAACCCCGCGCCCCAGCTGTGGCTTCTCCCAGCATCTCCCACTCCTTTTTCTTCTTTGCCAGGACAGCAGCTGCCAAAGCGTGTGGCTGTTGACAAACTAGTCAGCATGCTGCCGAGGCGTCTTTCCGAGCCGCCCGCGTCCTCCTGAGCAGAGAGATACCTCATTAGCGTGCTATATTTCAGCCCCGAGAAAACAATGCATGCCAAGAGACCATAAACAACAAGTACAAATGCTACAGGTCATGGATGATAGATGCCACCCGTAGACGTTCAACGTGGGCCCTGCTTACATAGACAGGAGTGAGGCCCGCTTCTGGGCACATCTGTCTTTTCCCAAACACTGACACAGCCTGCGCTACACACACACACACACACACACACACACACACACACACACACACACACACACACAGCCTCGGCTCCCTGTGCCCCCCGCCCCTCACATTAGCCCTTCTCCTCACTGGTGAGCTGCGAGCTGCGCTCTCTCTGATGACTTCCCATTTCCAAACTCTCACTGTTCTACTTCAGCTATTGGTTCTTTCGATTATTATCGTAACTTTTTTTCCTTGCTACAGGTCCAGGAATTTTTCTCTTTGAAAAATAAAGTTTGAAAACACATCAGCCAATTTTTTGAAAGGGCTGGCCAGCCAGTTGAGAAATCAGGCCAAAGCCAAGGCAAACAGGGGCTCCCGCCCAGACCCGCCGAGCCCTCACAAACTGGGCTCTGTTGGCCATGAGGGGCGGTTCTGAAAAGGAGGCACCACGCAGTTGAATGGCGTCACTCTGGCCACAGCCAGTGGCCGGGAGCCCCTTGGAGTGAGGACAAGCAGGAGCTGGGTGCTTCCCCTGTGGCTAGGGTGGGCAAGCAGTGGACTGCAGGATGAGCTAGGCCAACGGAGGCCTCCAGACCTTGGGAGCAGCAGTTCCTTCTTCCTTGGAGCAGCCTCTGGACACAGAGATCTGTGTGACCTGGGAAAGATGCCGGGCCAGCTGAGGACCCTGGACGGCCTACCCCAGAGGTGACAGTAAGGAAGTATGAAGGTGCTCTCAGTGGTTACACACTTGCAAACAAGTGAGATTTTTATGTGGGCCCTGTTTTGCAGAGATGAGGATGAAGATGCACTGGTGCGGCCCACCGCTCTGCACAGATGTGGTCAGACGAGGGGCCAGTGAGCCTTTGACCCTGGAGAGATGCTCAAGGCCCAGCTCAGGCGGGAAGGTCAAAAACACTCTGTAGGCATTAGAAAGGGGGCCAAAGTGTAGTCTGAGGACCCCTGAGGATCCCCAAGACCCTTTCAGGGGGTCCACAAAGTCACACTATCCATAAAGTCAAACTATCTTTATACTAAGACGTTTTTTGCCTTTTTCACTCTTGTTCTCTCACGAGTGGGTGGTGCGGGTTTCCAGAGGCTACCATGGAACAGATCAAATGCAAAAAAGACGTGAGAATGCTACCTTCTAATAGGGCAGACAGGAAAGAGGTGTGTAAAACTGAAAAACAATGCCATTCCTTCTCATTTTTTTGTTGTTGTCTGGAAAATATTTTTCATAAAAATGGCTTAGTTTTATTAACGTGAAGTGGGTTTGTTACTATTATTTTAAAATGAGTTTGAGAACCTCAGCTGTAGAAGAACTTTAATGACAAAAGGTCATTAAGGGGGCAGGATGCACCGGCAGGGGAAAAGGTTACAAAGTAGCAAATACAATATGAGCCCACTTTGTAAAAAAAGGAGCTGGATGTGTGTGTCTAATGTACCGACACAGAGAAGACTGCCAACACATATTCCACGATGTGACCACTGGCTCTTTCTGGGTGGTACAGTGTGGACAGAGTCCTTCACGTCTGTCATTCACATATGTTACTACTGCAATCAGATGAAGTGAGTAATTAATGCTTAGTTTAACCTATCTTGTTCAGAAAAGCCCAATGAATAGTAAATTGAACAAGTAACATTTTTGAGCCCTTACTACAGGCTAGGTGCCAGGTGGAGTGTTTCATTTAATCCCAGTGATACCCGTGGATTATCAGCCTCGTTTTACAGAAGAGAAACTGAAGGTCAGAGCAAGGTCGAGCATCTTGTCCGTGGTCATACAAACAGGAGATGACACAGAACCAGGACTCCAATCTGGGCTGGTTGGTCACCAGAAGCCTGTGTCCCTGACCACTGACTAGGTGGCCTTCCCTAGGGGCCCTCCAGCCTTGGGGCATGGCTTTATGCCAGGGTCTCTGCCCACCCCTCCCTGACACTGACAGCACATGGCCTGCTCACTCTGCTGTGTGGACTCCATCTCTGGTGGACAAGGATCCAACTCTCTTAAAAGCATCCTGCAGCCCCTGCATCCACCCCTAGGCTGGGCAGGTGACTAACGGACAGGACCCGGCAGCAGCAGCACCTCAGCAGGAGTCCAGCCAGCCCTCTCTCTCTCCCCACCAGCGGCTCACCCCAAATCAGAGCCCAGACCCAGCCTCCATGGCTGGACTGGCAGCCTGGAAGCGAGGTCACGGCTAGGGGCTGCTCGAGGCACAGAACTCCAGCCTCAGCTCCATGGCCACAGTCACGGGCTTGGAGCAGGTGGGGGTGGGGGGGTGGTTGTCACAGCCTCAGGCCACGCCCCTGCTGCCTCCTCCAGCCTGCTGACCCCCAGCCATCAGCCCGCCTGCCGCTGACCACCTGGCACAATGCCAAACTCTGTGCTCCCCTTCCTGCCTGCGCCAGCGGCTGCCTGTCTCCTTTGCCTCTGGCACAGTGTGATGTCGTAGCCAGACACTGCGTGTCCCCCTGTGCTCACCCTGGGTACGGACAGAACTCTCAGCTGGTTTCTGAACTGGTGTGCTTGCTGTGGGAGTTGAGAAACATAATAAATGGGCCCAGCTCCATGAGCAGCACCTAATTTGCAATAATATTGAAGTCTCCAACAATAACTCATTTACTCTTATAATAAATATATAAAAAAAGACAAATTGCTACATTGAACATGCATTTTCTTCACTGCAAGTAGCTGCTACCCCAGGGAGAAAGCCCTGTGCTGCTAACTAATAGTAAATCCTTTGGAAAATCATGTGTCATAATGATGGACAACCAGGGAAGGGGTATTAAATAGATTTAGAGGTTAGCTACTCTAACAAGAACAAAAGACGTCCTTTGCAAACCTGCACCTATAAGAGCCCAGATTGGCTGTGATTAGCACTCGCCTTCTGACAAGCCCAGGTGCACAGAAGCAGAGAAAAGTTTCCGTCCTGGGCGGGTGTGGCTGGCCAGGTGTCAGGACAGAGAGGCAAGGGGGAGAACAGGCACAAGGGAGGCCTGGGCCATGCTCTCCACTCCTGCAAGGATCCCGGAGTGAATGTCTCACCTCCGTTCCCAAGGAGCCAGCCCACTCCTGTGCCTCTGGGAAGCAAATGCTCACGGAGTGCCCACCATACTCAGCTCAGTGCAGGCAGGGGGGATACAGGGAGACGCAGCCCCATCGTTTGAGAAGAAAGTCATGACCTTGGGATAAGAAAGGCTCCTGTGGGTGTCCGTGTCCAGGGCTCCAGGAGCAGAAGCCAGCCTTGGCTGTGGGTGCTGGGGACGGCTTCCTGCAGGGGCCGCCACCCTGTTAGTGCTGAAGCCCAGTAAGCCTGGCCTGGAGGACAGGGCTGAGGAAATGACAGCCGTGGTCTCCAGCTAGTTGATGAGTGCAGCCATGAGTCATTCTTTCCAATGTGTTTACCCAAGTCCCGGGATTTATCTTCCTCGATTTGGGAATCCTGGTCCTAAAGACAGGGGTGGAGGGCCGTGTTCAAAATCCCGAGCAGCTCCTTCCTCTCCAACCACCTCCTGTCGAACTTTGAGTTTCTGCACAAGCACAGGGCCTGGCCCAGAGTTGGTGCCCGACCGCTGCTTACTGACCTGAAAGGTGGGCATGGGGGCTGCAACTATTGCCTGCCTGCTGCCTGCTGACTCTGCGGGGGTCTCTGGTGTGACAGAGGAGGAAGATGGGGCTCAAGAAGGTTGTATGACGCAGAAAATCACGCACCCACGACGGCAGAGGCAGCGGTCCCTCCACAGGCTCTGGGGTTCCAGGCTCTGGGGCTCCTGCCTGGGAGCTGGGGTAGCACTCAGGCAGGTGCAGAGTCTGGAGCTGGCACGTGCACAGCCACTTGGAGGAATCAAGGGTCAGTGGGTCAGCTCAGCAGCACTTGGAGGGCAGAGGCATCCATACAATCTCGCCACAGGTGTCGAGGGCTGCCCACCTTACACTCTGCCCGCCAGTGATGGGCTGGCACACAGCTGACACGGCTGTGAGTCAATGTTACCTGTGAAGTTCAAGTTCTGGTAGATGTCACTGCAAATCATCACTGTGGCTGGGGTCCCATGCCAGTCGCTTTCACAATTTCCTATGACAGAGACCCAAGCCAGGTCGTCCCTCCACAGCACTTAGCTTCCTCACCTATGAAAGGGGGAGGTGCCTAGAAACTACCCAGATGTCTACAGTTTTTCACCATTCATTCATTCATTCACTCAGCCAATGAAGGATACAAGCAAACTTCAGCCATGAAATAACTCGAGACAGAGGCAATCCTGTGAAAACAGTGCTGCAAACCTAGTTTTTTCCTAAGATCATGTCTCTCCAGCACCAGCTAATACTTGGTGGCTTTGCACTCCAACCCCAGCTGAAATACACAGATGCCACTTATACTTTTGATAGACTTTGCCTTAAAACTCAATACTACACATTAGCCCCATGTACTTATACCTCTTAGAAATTGAAAAAAAACTTCCAAAACTGTCTAGAAAGAGAAACAAAATACAAAACCAAGTGGAGAGAGCTGTGGGCCCCCTGCAGTGGGGAGCCCAGGAGGGGACACCCATCCTCTGACCTCTGAAAACGGGCTTGCTTGCATTTCCTTTCCTTCCCAGTGGCTCCATTCCTCTGACTTCAAGACACAAATACAGAGATTTGACTTCACTGCTGCTTTATGCCATTGGCATTGCTAAATTGTTCCTTTGCTGGCTTCCAGCATCCTACTTCTGGAGACCTTTCTATAGTTTAAGCGACACTGCCAGGTGATGGATGACTCTTTTGTGACTGCTATCAGTTTACTATTTTAACCAATATATTATAAATCAGGAAGAGGAATGCTGGGTCCAACTGGAGAGTGTAGCTTTCGCTCGTTACCTGGGAGGATTATAGCCACTTCATAAAATCCATTATCTAGGGAAAGGATCCTATTGGCGGGTGCCAGCAAAATTCATTTCATGCTTCAAAAGTTTGCGATGGGGCCGGCTAGAAAAAAACCTAAATTGTTTGGAAGGTGGGGAATCATGATTTGTTTAAAAACCACAAATGGCCAAGACTGAGCTGTATCCACTATACCAAATGGTACTTTGTACTCAAATGCACGGGTGCCGTTGTCCCAGGGCCCAGCCCCCTGACCACAGCCCTCCCGTCTCACAAACAACTGGAAGGAGGAAGCAATGCTCCCCTCCCTGCCCCCACTCCAGGCCCTGTCACGGTCCCCTCCTTGGCATTCTGCTCTTGTCCCTCCAGTCCTGTCTCAACACAGCAGCTAGGGATGTTCCCATACAACCACCTGGTCATGTCCTTCCCTCTGCCCTGAGGATCGGGGTCCCATTAACTGTGGATAGTCTGATTTTACACTCTGATTTGACACGCAGTCACTGTCACAGTTTCCCCCAAAGGCAGCCACCAGGAAGGCCTCCCCTCCTCACCTAACTGTGTTTCCAACTAGCAACGGGAAAAATCCAAGTGTTCCAGGGACGAGCCCAAACAGGGACAGGGGTTGAGGGGGGCCTCTGTCCCTGCCTGCCCCTCCCCTGAGGGTGTGAGTTCCTGTGCCAGGGGGCAGTTCAGAAGGTCTTAGGGGCAGTAACACTCCCCCACTGGAACGAGTCCCCCCACTTTTAGGACCCCTGGGGTCCTCAGGCCTCTTTCCCGGGGCCCTGAAGGCCGGGCTAGGTAAGGGCTTTTAGGAAGCCAAAAGAAAGAACCAAAACAATGTTAAAAAGAAAAGGGACAATGAAAGAAAGTGTCTTCTAGATTTTGCCAAGCTTCTAGAACATTCTTTTTGAATATGATTTTGTTTCCTTCTCTCCCAAACTCAACTTTCCTCAAATTCATTCCTCATGCAAAAACAGCATCTTCCCTAGGGAAGCTCAGCTTTAACACACACATGTTTTTCTAAGTAACTCCGAGCTGAGGCTCACAGACAATAAAGATTCTTGTCTGTGAGTCCTCCACACTGCTAAGACCACCGGGGAATTGAAGTGGCAAAGACTGAGCTCTCAGAAGCTCAGCTTTGCCAGATCTCAGAAGAAACTCCAGGTTCAAAGTTCTCGCTGGCACCCCAGGTTTGAGGGGCTCGGAGTACGTCTGTCCGGAGGGGGAGCAGGGAGAAATCCTCCAGTGAATGTGAGTGTTTCTACCACCCACTCCCTGACAACCTCACCCATCCCCATCACCAAGCAGGAGCCTCTTAACTTTCACACTGTTTTCTCTGCGGGGCCTCCAGGTCGTCCCGCAGTCCCTCTCTCCTCCCCTCCAGTTCTCTGTCCACCCAGCTCTTTTCTTTCCCTCCCCTCCTCCCTCCCTCCTTCGCTCCCCCAGCCCCCCTGCCTTGGCTGCCTACTTATTCTCCTGGCTTCAAACTTGGAGCACCGCAGACACGGGGAAGGGAAGCAGGGAAGAAAGCTGCAGGCCAGGCCTGTGCAAACAAGAGCGGCTGCCTCCTTCATTTCCACTTGAAGCGTCGCAGGAAGAGAGGCCCTTCTCCTTCAACAACTTACCCTGCGTGGCCAGGAGGGAGGAGGGCCGCGCCTGGAGGGGCGGCCGTGCTGGGAGGGCACTCCCGGGCGGGCGCGAGGCTGCCGAGGAGCCGCTGGATGGAGCAGCGGGAGGGAGCATCAAGTGGCCGCCGGGAGGGAGGGAGGCGGGGCCGCATGAATCATTTATGACCGGGCGGCGGCGGGTTTAGGAAGGCTCACTAACGTAAAGGCTGGCTTGACTTGGGGGATCTGGTTGCTGCTGGTGGGCCGCGTGTGCTCCTCCCCGTGGGGGCCGTTCCCAGGCTGGGAGAGGCTGCCCGTCTGCCTGTCCTCCAGGGACAGGGGCTGTCCGGGGCAAGGGTCCAGAGCTTGGGTGCCAGGGTGCCTCAAGCTCACAACTCTGTGACCCCCAGAGAGGGACATGGACCTGGGTCGGAACTTAGGGGCCATCTGGATCAGAAGGCTTGCTGTGTAAGAAGGGGAAACTGAGGTCCAGGAAGGGAGAGTGACTTGCCCAAGATGCACAGTGAGGTTGTGAAAGACATGACTGGTCCCCAGGCCAATGTCCCCTGCCTTCTCCTGAAGGTTCTCTGGCTCCCTGCAGCTGCCTGTGGACACTGAGAGCCACAGAGCCAGGGAGCAGAGTCCTCGCAGGCAGGGTGGCTCCTCACACGCAGGGGTGGGGGGAGGATCTGACCCCATCCCCAGCCAGCTGAAAGGTTACTAATCAAGTTTCAGTCTTCTGAATGTGGAATCCTTTTCAGGCTGTGGAAAATCACTCCCCACCCATCCTTTCCCTTCCACAGGGAGGGGGGACATGGCAAGTACCTTGGGACAAGGAGTGCCCATCAAACAGAAGGTTGGGAACATCACGGTTTGCAGCTTGGGGATTCACCAGGTGAAGTCTGCCAGGACGGCTGATCCTGCTCAGCCTCCACCCCTGCTCCCCCCATTTGCCAGGTGCTCAGTTGGAAGGAGGATACTGTATTTTCTGCTATCAGAGTGGGGAGAGGCATACTGGGGTGGGGAAGTGTCAATATCGTTGTCATCTTCATCCCTTTCCACCCCCAATTACATTCTGTACCCTTTTCCCCATTTGATCTCAAGGCAGCAAGAATATGAAAAGCAGCCCTTCTGTCCCCAAAAGGGACATCCTGCCTCAAGTAATGAGATTAACATAAGTACAAGATGCTTGAGATTTACCCCAGGACAGGAAGGGAGGGGGGATGGGTCTGTCCCAGAAGAAGAAGGCTCTGGAGCCCCCTCCCCACGCCCTGACCTGTCTCCCACTCCTCTTGAGAGGTCCCCAACTCCACATCCCCGCCTGAGACTCTCCGACTGGGACCAAAATCCAGCTCTGTCCATCCCCCCATGCCCTGCCACACATGCCTTCAAGAGGACAGCTTGAGGCCCCGAAAGCAAGACAAGTTTCCTACAGAGGGGGCAGAGCCTATGGGACCCACTCCTAAGCCTGGAAGGCAGCCCAGCCTCCGTGGCCTTCCTGGACCTCGAAGGAATTGTGTGCATCCCACCCCCAGGAGGAGCAGGAGTCAGTCCCATAAACACCAGGTGCATTATCCACTCAAAGTCCAGGCAGTGCTGCCCATGGGCACGGAGTCAAGCTAGACTCGACCCGCCTGCCCTCAGCTCTAACCCTCCTTTGAAGAGAGGGTGCCAAGTCCAGAAAGAGGGTCTGACCTGCCTGGGGTCCACCATGAGCAGAGCACATGGCAGGCCTACACCCAGAAGGGGCTCCATTGGCAGGGCCTGGGTGGCACCCGGGTCTCCAGATCCCAGGTCAGTCCTGTTCAAGCCTTGAACACTTCGTCCCCAGCCCAAGCAGAGTCAAGTCCCCAGTCCTGGAGCTGAGTCAAGGCTGCTTCCTGGGACGGGAGGGTGGGGGAGGAGATGGCCAAACCAGACGCGGCTTGTGGAGCTGCAAAGGGTCAGAGGTTTGTCCCGGTCGATTACACAAAAAGCTCATCCCCGAACCTCCTGGGTCAGCAAAACAAAAAAGCAGACCCCTTCTTGGGTGGTACTGCCGCAGATGGCACCGCAAAGCCCACAGAAAGAAAACAAGGGAAGTGACCCAAACTTTGTCTCAGGCTCGGGGGAGCGCAAGGCCCAGGGAGGCTGGAGGCTGGCAGAACGGAGCCTTTGTCCTTGTCCTGATGGAACCCTTGCCCAGAATGGACACTTCCCAACACCATGAAGCTCCTTCACCCAATTCCTTCAGTTCAGAATCTGGATCCTTCCACAGGAGTCAGGCAGCAACTGTGTGTGGGGCAGAGGGTTGTACAGAGACACTTGTGAGCTCCTCCAGTGAGATTCTTCTTTATCTAGGGCATGTGGCTATTCCGGAGCCTCCAAAATAGTACAGTCACACTTTCAAGCATTCTAGAAGCTCAAGCTCCATTTATCCAGCCTTCCCCACCTAAACCTGCACCACCTACCACTCACAGACAGAAGTGACGGTGGCCTTATGGGGCAGAATCCCCTGACATCATTGCCTTCCTTCCCCTCAGTTTTCTCAGGAGAATGTTCTGGGCCCAGACAAAGCATTACTGAGATGGAAGAGACTTTCCTAGCTGACCGCAACAATGAATGCCCCACAAAAAGGGCTGCTCTCTGGGCCCCACAACCATCTCCAGAGACACCCCTATCCTAGGTGTTTGGTCCTCCTGTTCAGGTCTTCCACAAGCAGCGAGACCTCGGGCTGGTTCTCTTTGACCAGGCTGAGGGAGACTTTAAAGAAATCCTCTTCTGAGACTTACAAGTGCCCCAGAGAGAACAAAAGCCATGCTGTGTCTAATGCCCATCTCAGGAAAGAGAGGGTGGAACCACCTCCAGGAAGCCCACCTCCCCCCTTTCTCTGTCCCCACACCCTAGAGCCCTGGCTCCACCAAGGCCCAGCAGATGACATCCAAATCTAGTTGCCACCCTTGAAATCTGTCTACTTCTCCAGTCGCCCCCACACGCGGGCCTTTTCACAGACCTAATAGTCCTGCAGGCCCAACACGCTCCCTCCTGCCCTCGGCCCCTCCTCAGCCCTTCCAACCCCACCTCCTCTGAGTTGGAGCCTGTCTGGCTGGGCCACCATGGCCTTGCCCTCCCGTGGCTTATCTGTGCCTTCGAGGGACATGACACATCAGACCCTTATTTTATTCTGAATACAAGCTATTCCCATTTAAAAATGAGCTGTGTTCTCAAAGTTCAGCATTTTATAAATCAATGATTTGGAATTCAAATGCATTTTTCCCATACAAAATAATGTGAGGTGGGTAGGTTTCCAGGTTAGCCCTCAACAAAGTGGTTCAGATACTGCATATTTGCAGTTAAAACCTCTATTTTAAAAATACAATACTAGTAATTAAGCAGACTGAAAGCCATTAAGTATTTAATTAAGACAGAATAAAGATGTGTGTGTTATTCATGTTGGGTCCTAGTGCTTGAAGCAAAGCAGACGCTCATCATAAAAGCAGGTATAGCTCGGGAGAATTCCACAGCCAGGGTTGTGCAATCTTAGAGGGAATGGGGAAGGACAGGCACTGATGGGTCAGGCAGCCCCCCAGGGGCAGTGTGGCCCTGGCTGGAGCCACAGAGGGTTGGGGGTGCGGAGGGGCAGTGGGCAGCCACAACAGCTCTTCTCCAGGACACTCAAAGCAGGCCTGTGCTTCCAGGGTCTCCCAATGGCTCCTCTCAACCCACTGATGGGCATGCTGTCTTCTCGCTGGCCTGAGGCAGGAAGAGTTCCTCCTCTTTAATGAGGCCAAGTTGTGAGTGGTCTAAGCCAGGTCCTCCCATGGCCCAGCCACAGCAAAGGCTGCTTATAGGGCTCCCATCGTCGTATGATTTGAGGAAGCAGATACCGTTAACACCAGTGAAAACTAAGGTTCACTGATGAAAACAGCTAGAAAGTGGCAGAGCCAACAGCCAGCGGTGTGGCTGCCCTTGTGAAGCCCTCTCACACTTCACACCCACGGGCCACTGAGGGGGTGGAGGCTGGCCTCTCTTTCCTCTGTATGGGGAGGCGAGGGGAGTGATGGGCTGCAACTTCATGCTTCCAGAGAGCGCCTTGTCAGCTCTAAGAGTGGAGCCAGCCTCACAGTTCATCTGGATTGTTAAAAACCTCTTCATTCACCCAGAATCATGGAGCACCTGCTCGGCAGGGGACCAGTTAAGTAATGATGAATAAGATATTGTGCATCTCCTTAAAGATCTGAGAACGCAAGAGCTCGGCCCCCGCCTGCCCGGCGCGGTGCCCCCAGCCAGCCCACCTGTGCATGAAGTGCTCATGCTGGACCCACTGCAGCTGCAAAGGGCTTCTGGCTCCTGCAGCTCTTCCAGTCCACCCCACCCCAGGGAGAGACAGACAGGCACACACTGCTGCGCATACTTTACAGGTAAGGGAACAGGAGCGCCTGAAATCACTCGGCCAGCTTGGTGGCAGGACAGACAGAACCCAGGACTCCTAGGAGCTCCCAGAGATCAAGGACCGCTGTGTCCCCAGCACCTTGCACAGGGCACTGGGCGAGTGGCAGTGAATCACGTCCCTCTGTTAGGAGGCATCTCCTATGTAGCCATTTGTTCATTCCACAAACATTTAGGAAATGCCTTTGGGGCCGGAGCTCACCCCAAGTTCATTCCAGGTCTCCTCTGAGGCCTCCTGCACAGACATCCGTTCTATGACTTCCCTTCGTCTAGAATCATGGGCTGGGGTGGGGCTGGCTTCCCCCTGCTCACTCCCCAAGCACAGGTAAGCAAGAGACTTTGAACGGGAAAGAATAGGGAAGAGCGGCCACAGAAAATTCCGCAAGGCTGCAGTCCCCGGGCTAAAGGATCATCCAGCCACCGGGCCACCTCCCCTTTGCTATCACGCAGCAGGTCACCCGAGTCATGCCTGCCCGAGACAGGCACCTTTTCCTACTTGTTTTCTTTGGGGGCGAAAGGAAGAAAAGACTCGCACACGGGGCCACGTCACCCCTTCCGCGGCAGCTGCGCATCTCCGTGGTCCTCCTCCCCATCTGGGGTGGCTCACCCCTCAGATGTATAATGAATCAGGCACTCTCTCATTAATAAAAAATGACAAGCGATCATCTCATTGAAATCTGCCGAGCTGCCGGAGCCTGCAGACACAATCCCCGCCTAGCTCTGCAATTCCTCTGTGGTCCAGCGGTAATGAGTCTGTGGGGTGGACGCACCAGCCAGTGAGCGTGTTAGCGCCTACCACGCGGGCGGGCAAGTCACCTTTCCAGGGCGGGCAGCACAGCGCCTTCCTCATCTGTATTAACAAAGGGGCTCAGCTCAGCAGGCCCCAGTTCCCCAAGGTCAGCGAGGCAGGAGAATGTCACCGGGCTGGGGAGAGCTAATCCTGCTGTGGCATCAGCAATCCACTGAGTCCATGTCCCCAGGGGGCCCAAGACTGGGCCGGACTTGGAGACTGAACATCGTGGCTGCCTTTTTGTCTTAAAAAAGCAGATGAATGGGGCTGGCCCGGTGGCATAGTGGTTAAGTTCCTGAGCTCCGCTTCAGCGGCCCAAGGTTCAAGGTTTCAGATCCCAGGCGTGGCGGTGTCCCATATACAAAATAGAGGAAGATGGGCACCGATGTTAGCTCAGGGACAATCTTCCTCACCAAAAACATAAGTGAGCAAAAGGACTTGACAGGAGCCCAATGGCTACAGGGTGGCTGGTCCCCAGGCACAGGCCTGGCACCTCCAGGAAGCCTGCCTCGGAGCCGCCAGCACTCGCCCACCCACCCGCCAGTACATTTTGTGTTTTATACTCACTTCAGCATCCACTACATGGGGGTCCTACATCCACTGCCATGTTTCACAGGCAGCGCTGGAGGCTGGCAAGACAGGAGCCACTCTGAACCCAGACAGCCCCGGGATGGCGTTCAGGCTCCATCACTCACAGGCTGTGTGGCTTCGGGCATCAGGAAGTTCAGGTTCCTCATTCGTACAACAGGTGACGAAGCCTTTCATGCAGAGAAGATGAATTTAGAGCCTTAACCCATCACCCGTCTTTGCACACTAAATGACAGTTATTATTGGGGGCACGGGTCTTGGGGCCCCAAGATTTTAAGGGCCTGTGGTCCGGCCCTCAGCCTGGCTCATCATCATTTATATCAGTTACATCACCACCCATCACTACACACTTCCCACCTGTGGGCATTGCACCAGGGCCGTGATGAATCAGCTCGAATTTTCACAATAATCCTGTGAGGGAGGGACATTAACCCCTGCAGGATTAGAAGTGGGATAATTTGTCCAGGACCCCAGGGAACCGAGTGACGGAGGCTGACTACTTCCTCCTCCCCATGTGTCTGGCACCTGCTGTCCCTCCACTGCTCTAGAGCCCTCAATGACTTCCTACTAACAATGGAGCTGGGCCCAGGCTCCATGATGAGCCCTGCCTACACGTACTTCCTCCAGAGGACCTTCTTCCATGGCTAACAGGTGACACCCAGGCCCCTCACACATCTTTCACCCACCAGGACAGCTGCCTGAAATGTCATGCCTGAAGTGTGGGTCCCTGCACATTCATCCTTCATGCCGGCCACCTCTCCAAAGTGCATGGTGACCCTCCAGGTCACAGTGACTGCGGCTGAACTCTGCTTTCAGAATCTTGACAGTGGGCCAAGTCCGAGGGGAGCCTTTCGAGCTTCTATAAATGACAGTGACAGTGACCTGAGCACAGGCAGCTCCAGGGCCTGGGCTGAGGGAATCTCAGGACCCGTGATGAAGGCAGGGCAAGGATGATGAGTCCCCTGTGCAGGTGAAGGAGCAGAGGTTAGGCAAGATGGGATGTGAAGTGCCAATGTTCACATAGCTCCTTGGTGGCACTGGGACTCATGCCTCGGGGCATGTTGCAGTGTTGAAGGAGACAGAAACTCCTGGCTGCGGGCTGACGGTTCAGCCTCACTCTCACCTGTAGATCGGGAGATGAGTCTGGACACCGCCCCAGTCCATTACCACTGCCTCCTGCCTGGGGACCTTCTTCACCTCCCTAAACCTCATCGGTCCCCTCAATCCATTCTCCACACTGCAGCCGGCGGGAGGGCACGCGCCTGCCCGGCCACCGCAATGACCTCTGGGAGCAGACGGGGTGGGGCGAGGCCTGCGTTTCTGTATGTGCTTCAGTACTGTTTGCACATGTTCTAGAAAGCATGTGTAACTTCTTAATAACAAAAAGGAGGATAATCTATAGGGTTGTTGTGAGGCTTGGCCGCCTTCCTTCATCACCTATTCATTCATCTGGCACAGCTTCCCGGCTCTTGTTTCAGGAAACAGCCCCTTCCGACAAGAGGGGAAGAGGCCACACTTAGGTGCCAATGATATTCCAAGACAAAGGGAGGATGGAGGAGAGAGAGCTCTGGACTCCCGGGCAGGAGACCCAGGCTTCTGCTTTTGCAGCCAACTCAGTGTATAACCTCAGGGTGGCCCCTGCCCCCTCAGGGCCTATGTGGTCTCACCTGTAAAAAGGACAAAGGACCCTCCCATCTCTGATGTTGCCAGATGTTTGGGGGACCCAGGGTCAGGGTCCCAGAAAATAGCAAGTAACTCGGGAAGCCCACCTCCAGGCAACCTCCTTTAGAAGACTGATGAAGAACATGCTTGTAATGAAGCTATTGGCCAGGACATCTTGGGGTGGGGGAGGCAACTTGGGGTGGGAGCAGCCCCACTCTGCTGCACCTCAGCAAAGCTTGGCTCAGCCCGAGCCTCGTGTGGAGGCACAGCCAGGGCAAGAATGCTCCGGTCCTGCCCGAGCCTGGGACACGCAGGAGACAATCCATTGCAAAACCGGTGCCTCGGGGTGGAGTCTGCCCTACATTAAGAAACACTTTCCAAATGAGATAATTATTTAATAGGTAATAAATGGAGTCGGGGAGGGGCAGAGGGAATTCAGCTGATTAACGCCTGAGGTCCCCAGCACTGCACGCCTTCCCCAGAGCTGAGCCTCGTGCTCTCACCTCCTAATGTCTTCTCACGTCCAGCTCACCTCCACCACTTACCAGGTATTGAGAACCAACCCACTGGCCATGGGGCTGCACGGCGGGCCGAGCCAGAGGGCCCACAGCAAGGCGCCAGGCTGAACCCAAGCTGTCCCGCCCTCCAGCAACTCAGTGGCTTGTCTCTTCCCCCGACTCACCCTGGGGACTATAGGGTCCAAGAGGGAAGACAGCAGGACGCAACCAGACAAGGGTGGAGCCAGGGGAGGGCAGTGGGCAGAAAAATCAGAGGCTGCTCACTGTTGTTCATGCTTGGCCCTGGCCCAGGAGTCCTGGGTCCTCAGAAAGCTTCATCTGGCTCCGCCCAATCCAACTCAATAAGGTGGAGGAGGGGTGTCAAAGGAGGCCTTGATCAGTCTGCAAATCTGTGGACATGGGGGAGGGGGGAGGCATCACCCACCAACCATGTGCCAGGTACCACATGGAGTGCCTACATGCACATATAATTGCACAGATATGTTCATATCTTGTTTTTTGACAAACAAGGACACTGAGTTTCAGGGAAGTTAAGTGATCTGTCCAAGGTCATCAGCCCCAGGAATCAGTCCCACCCTTGTCTGGCTCTAAAACGTGGGCTCTTCCCATAGCACGATGCTCTGCACCCTCCCCCACCCCCAGCACTTGGCAGCTGCTCACCAAATGCGAACTCCCTTCCCACCTCAACCACTCCAGACAGGTGCCAGGCATTCCCAATCTCAAAGAATTTAAGTGTGTACAGTAAACCTTCCATCAACCACAAAAGATGCTTTGAGGGACTCCTCCAAGGAGAGCTCTAAGAGAGGTGCAAGACAATCAGAAGCAACCATGACTCGAGTGAAGGGGCTTACAATCTCTGAGTGGGTCACACAGAGAAACAAGTAGAATCATAAGAAAATGGTAAGGAGGGTTCGCAAGGGCCAAGGGTCATGATCAGGCTGTGAGTGCAAAAAGAGATAAAAAAATGGAGAGGGGGTGGTTGTCCACTGGGGGCCACATTGAGAAAGTGGGACCTGAATGAACATGGCTGGAAGATAGTAGATGACTGATAAAAAAATGTGTTGGATAGGGGGGTAAGTGGGTGGATGCATGGGTAGTTGGATGGATAGATGGATGGGTGGATAGATGGATCGGTGGCTGGGTAGGTGGGTGGGTGGGTGGCTGGGTGGAATCTCTATAGTCAGGGCATTTCCTCTTCTCTCTGTCTCTATTTCTCCTCCCCACCTCACTACTCTCTTTCCTCTCCTCCATAGCCATTTCACCTCAGATCTTCTTGATCTTCCAGAGAATGGACAGCGGCTTCAAATACTAAGATTCACAGCCCTGCATGTCTTGGAGTGCCTCATGAAGTCTTCCCCTGGTCTTCAGACTAGCACTGCCAAAAGGCACGGAGGGATGAGCTCTTCGTCTCAGCCTTCCGTCACCCCATCTTCTTTAAGCCCCCAGCCCACACCCTTCTTACTTCTGCCTGCCCGGGCAACTCCCACCTCGATATAAATCAATGGGCCCCTGGGCCCAGTTCAACTCAAAGAGCGCCTATTCCCTCTGGGCCTGAAAATGAGCCAGGTCCGCCAGCGGTCCAAGTTACCCATCAGGGGCCTATCCGTCTAGATTTTCATCTCCATTCCAGCCACACGAGGCTTCTTCAGACACCCCCGAGGAATGCACTGAGACAGGCAACAGAAGCAGCCCAGGAAAACACTGGTCTGCAGAAGAATGGAAGGGCGGGGCACAGGCAGGCATAATGGCAGAGGGCTCAGGACCCCAGCATCCTGGAGCTCAGAGGGTCCTGGGGATTCTCAGTGCTGTGGGGTGTCCTGTGGGCAGCTGGGCCAGTTCCCTCACAGAGTGGCTGATCCCAGGCCAAAGCCAGGCGCAGCCCTTGCACAGCCTAAGGGCAACAGAGATCTGGGGGGCGGAGGGGGGACAAGTCCACTTTAGAATGAGGCTCCTGCCTGTCCAAATCTCTCCCCAGCCCACCTTCCCCTTCACGGGCCGTCCTGCCTCCTGGCCCAGGAACAGTTTCCCAAGCCTGGCATACATGGGCGGCCCAAAGCCCAGCCTGGGGCCTGGCGGGAAGGAGCTGGGAAGGTGCCACCATGGGTGATGCGCTGGGCAGCGCTCACGGCTCTGACTCCAGCTCGAGCACCAGAGTCGCATCAGAATCTATGTGAGCTGCTTGAGGCAGGCATCTCCAAGTCCTTGAACACTCCAGGGCAGCATCACGAGAGGAGCCCTGAGGGAGCAAAGGGAGCAGAAAGGGGGCGGAGGACCTTCCTCGAACTTCTCAGCCTGAAGTGGCAGAAAAGAAGTCGGGATGAACGGCTGGGAGAGCTCAGGCTCAGGGTCCGCAGCCCAGGGTTGAGCTCAAGTGGTACAGCCCTGCTTAAGTGTCCCGCCTCCCAGAGCCTGGATTTCCCCCTGTGCAAACCGTCACAAGCACAGTGACCCTGCTATTATCAAGAGGACCTGAGATAAGGCACGTCAAAGTAGGCATTGCACAAATGGTGGCGGTTAGTGTTTTAAATAACGTAACTGACTTTCCTTAATGAACTTAGAACGCATGCACGCCTGAACGAGAGGAGAGGTGGTCTCGCACAGAAGGTAAGAGCAGAGGTCGGGGGTCAGGCGGCCAGGGTTGGAAGCCTGGCGCCACCACTTACTGCTGTGGGACCCCAGGCCAGCCACACAACCCCTCTGGTCTCCCTTCCCTCAACTGTCCAGTGAGGATCAGAGACTATTTTCTGGGACGGCGAGGAGGATTAAATAAGGGAACGCATATAACACAGAGCAGGGCCTGAACCGGAAGAAATGTTAGCCCACAGTATTTTTATCATCTCAACCTGCCCGGGAGGCTCCATCGCTCCTCTGGATGCTGCCTTTGGGAACAGTCCTTTGGGAACCCCACACTTTGGGGGCTAGTTTCAGACGGTGAGACTAACCTTAGTGATGGGAAAAGAGTGATGTCTGAGGGTGCCCTTCGCTCCCCCTTTACCGTAACATCTTGTAAACCTGCGAGCAGTGGAGACGCGGCTGACCACGACCCAGCTGGATAGACTATTTGGGTAAAAAGTAAAGTGCAGCTGTGGCCACTTTCTCTGAGTGGCTTTGAAGACAACTCCAAGGATGAGGACGGCCCCAACAGAGCTACCTTCAGTGGCAGCCGGCAGCCGCGACCCCTCCAGGAGCTCCCAGGGACCCCTTTTCTGACAAGAGCGGCACCTACACAAACTCCTTCCTGCAGCATCTTCCCTGACCAGCTGTGCACTGTTTCTCTCCATGAGTCTGCGTGTCTGGTGGGTTCCATGCTTTCCTCTCCTGATTTGCTGTGCTTTTTAAAATTCTGGCGTCAATAAATCTCTTCTCCTATGAGGAGTCAGGGTCATTCTCTTTTGTCCCCGAGGAGACCCTGCCTGGGAAGGACCGTGAGCATTCCTCCTCCTGCGCAGGATGGGGCCCCCCCCTTGCAGGCCCGATTGCCCAGCACTAGGCTAAACCAGGGGGTCTTCAAGTGTGGTCCCAGGCCCACGGCATCAGCATCGTCTGGGACTCCTTAGACATGCAGACTTTCAAGCCCCATTCCAGGCCTACTCAATCAGAAACTCAGGGTGGAGCAAGAAACCTGGGTTTTCACAAGCCTTCCGGGTGATTCTGATGTACAACTAAAGTTTGAGAACCCCCGTGCTAAGCAAACAGCAGGCACTCGAAAAGTCAGCTCTGGTAGATGTGCCTTCTTCCTGTTTCTTCTCTCCTCGGATGTGTCCCAATGTTGAAAATGGAAAAACTCAGAACAGAGTGGAGACCAAGCTAACAGAGTGACATGGAAGACAGCCTCCGATGCAGCTGTAGGCCCTTAGGATTCCCAGGGCCATTCAGGGACCCTGGTTTCATCTGATTGTCACAGTCTGTGGGGGAGGAGACGGTACTCACTGGGAACAGCACCCCTGGGGACCCCCTCTGGAGCAGGGCTGTGTGGCAGACATGACCCATCCTCCCGGCCCTCAGAGAAGGGCAGGCTGCGCGGCGGGGCTGGCAGGCTGGCCCTCCTGGAGGTTGGACCCAAGGGGAACAGGACAACGAGGAGGACTCGGGCAGACCTGTCAGGGACACTTGCCGTGCCTGGGCCTTTGCACCTGCTGTTCTCTTTGCCTAGAATACTTTCCTGCTTTGGCAAACTCCTTTTCATCTTCTGAGACTCAACTCCAGCCCTGCCTTCTCCAGGAAGCCTTCCTTGACTCCAGGCTCCGCGCCCCTGGGCTGCCTTTGGCTCCTTTGTTCTTACCCGCTACGCTGTAACTGTCTACAAACCGCGCTGGTTGTTTCTACCAGACTGTGAGCAATCTGAGGGCAGGAATCTGTCCTACTCCCCATGGTAGCCCCTGTATACAACAGGCACTCAATACATGTTGGCTGAATGAAGGAGTAGACAGAAATGGGCCCAGAGAAAACCATGGCCGCCACGGGCAGGAAGTACCCGTGGGTCTTTGCTGTCATGGCCAAGCTGCCCACCCCCCCATCTCCACCGTTAAACTGCAGCCCCCCAGACCCACGCCACGCCAGCCACGTCTGTGACCATGCAGTCCAGCATCCCTCAAAGGTGCTCACAGGAGGGAACGATCACAGCAAGCGGTCCAGGAGGGGACCCCGACCCCCGGGCTGTGTGGAGAGGGGCTCAGCACCCATGTGCAGAAGACCTGTGCCTCTCCCTCCGATTTCAACCACTTGGAAAAGCAAAAGGGAAACTTTGTTTGGAAAATGTAGGAAAAAAAACATGACAATGCCATCTGATAGGTTTTTCTCTCTTTTCTTTTGCTTGATAGACAAAGGCCTGGTGACTCAATATCCTTAGAAAAAACAAAAGTCCAGCATCCAGAAAGCCCAGCGCCGTGGTGCCAGCCAGCCCTTGGAGACGGGCCCCTCACCAAGCAGGACGGGCCCTCTGGGTCTCGCCTGCCCAGGACCTCAGCCAGGCTGCAGGGAATTTTCTACTCAGATCCAACAGTGGAGCTGAGTCCCAAAGCTTCTCCTCCGTGGACCCCACCTCTCCTTCAAGGACTCCTCCCCATTCATGTGCCCTCCTCCCCTCCCCAGGCCTCAGGCCCTGCCCCAGAGAGCTGGTTGTTCTCTGAACTCAAATCTCCTGCTCTGTCCTGGATCAAACTGCCCTGCTCTTGGCAGCACCATAGCTCCATACCTGTGCCTTCTCTGTCCCCCTGAAAGTCACCTGGTCATCCTTTCAGCCTTGGCTCAACCCATACCTCCCCTTTCCTAACCCCACAGCACAGCAAATCTTCACCTGTTACTGAACACCCTCCCCGGGCCAGCCCAGTGCTGGCTCCTCGGCCACCTTGCCAAGAAGGTGCCGTCTACTGTCTCTTGAGTGATCGCAGATGGGGGGCACAGAGAGGGTAAGGGATTTGCAAGTTGCCCAAGGACACACAGCAAGGAGGAAGAGGAGGCCACACTAGAAGGCCCTCAGCCTGCACACTTTCCTCTCCAAGCTGTCTTCTTCAAGCTCCTCCCCCTCCTGGCCACCTCCCTCACAGCACACATTATACCCTTATTATCCCTTTCCTCGTCCTTCTGCCCACAGAGAGCGGGTGGACAGAGTTGACCCATCTTTGCACACCCAGGTGAGCACAGTGCACAGCACACTGTGGCACAATGAGTGCTAGCTGTTCCACTGAACGGCAAAGGCCCTGATGCCCTGCCGAGGCACACGCGGTGCTCTGCACCAGGGATGGCTCAAGGGTCACCTCCTCACTGGGACATTTGTACTCCAAGCCAAAGGAACGAACCTGTAATGGTGGAGTTCCAGGCTTCAGCCCCAAGTGGGCTGGAGAGGCAGGAGAGGTGTCTGCGGGCGGAGAAACCTTCCTCAAACCAACCACAGAAAGGCTGCTTCCTCTGTCCGTGTTTATGGGTGGCCCTGCCTCTGGAACACTGGCACCAGCTCCCGATGCCATCCCTCAGAAACGCACTTGTCCTTCAGTCCTGCGTTGACTTCACTGGCGCCCACACAGCATGTCATCCGAGGTTGGGGTGTCGGTGGGGGAGGACCTGGCTCCCGTTGGGCAGCACTCGCCAGCCGGGAGCAGGGTAATGTTTCGGCACCTCCTCTGGCCTGAAGTGGCCTCAGCCAGGCCCGGCGAATGGGGCCGAGGAGGATGCTCACAGCACAGGAAATGGCCCTCCTGCGTCTGTCTCTGCTGTCCGGCGGCCTGGGCAGAGCAGGGATGACTCCTCACACTGCAGTCTGCCCTTCTCTGTCGGGAGTCCCTGCAGGAAACCAAGCTCAGGATTTGCCATCAAGCGCCCTCCACACTGGCGAATGTCACCCAGGCTCCAGGGAGAGCAGGCTCTAACTCCAGAGCTGCCAAGACTCCCTGCAGGGCCTGGGGCTCCTGACTCTGAGCATGGAGTTCAAGGCTCCTTGGGACGCCCTCCGACCTGCCTTTCCAGTGTGAGCGCACTCATGAACTGACCAGTGTGTTCCTCCAAGAGGCGATGATGCTCCTCCCCACCCTGACCAGCCTGCTGCTCCCATAGGCCATCCCCCAGGGCCTCTGCTCAGCCTTGCCCATCCCCAGTCGGATTCTCTGCACACCCTTTTCCTAAGGCTCGCTCCATCACAGCTTTCCACTCTCCAATGTCACCTCCTCAGAGAAGTCTCCCTGCGGCCCACAGGGGAGAAGCTCCGGCCACTCTCTCACGCCCGACTGTTTATTTCCTCCTAGCAGCTCTCACTGAAACTGGCTCGTACGTGTTGACCTGTAGATTGTCTACTTCCCCCCACAGCATGGGAGCTCCGTGGAAGCAGGGACACAATGGGAGCCCGCTGCCCACAACCCAGTGGGCACTCGTGCCGTCCTCCATCCTGGGGGACCTCCATGGCGGGGCCTCTCACTCCACCTGACTCACACTTAGTTCAGTACCGGACAGGCCCCCAGGGCAGGGAGAGGCCTAACCCACCTGTGGGTCCTCCCGGGATCTAGAGCCCCCAACAGAGGCTTCCTGGGCAGGGCTGCACTTCAGAGGAGCCAGGTGCAGACACTGCAGGTGACAGTGCCCTCCGAGCCTCTCCAAGTGCACAGGCCACGACCATTCCACTGGCTGTGAACTCACCCGGGGCCCACCGGCTACTTTTGCACATTTGTTTTCCAAAAAAGTAAACCCAAACAGAGCAAACTAACAGAACCGAAAATTCCTCCCTTGGGAAGTGGCTCCAGCCTGCGCCCAGCCGGGCCTTCATCGACTCCCTAAAGACACTCAGACGGGTGGTTCCACAGCCCACCCTGGACTTCCCTGAGTCATCGAGTTCCCGCTGCAAACTGCAGCCCATTCCGTTGTTTCATTTTAATGTTCATGATTCTTTTCTCGGTTTTAAAAAAAATCTAAGCAATCCTGCACATGATTAAAAAAAATCAAATAGCGCAGAACGGCTTCTAATGAAAAGCAACAGCCTTCTCCCTGTGCTCTGGAGGCAACTGCCTTCCGCTTTTTAAAACTTTGTCTACTTTTAGTTCCTCCGGCGGTTATCCGATCTATATAAGGAATACATTAAAACACTGTGTTTTAATGCTTTAATCCTACGAGTGCAACGTTTCTGATTATCAGTTATTCATATGAAGAACAACTCAATTCACTTGAGCCTCCCTGCCGTACACGGGGCTGGGTACAACCCACCCTTCCTCCCAGTGTAGTGACAACACGGCCTTCGGTTCTGCCAGGTGTGTAGGCTCTCTGTCGATGCCTTTCCGCAGCTCCCCAGGGTCCCCATCCCCGGTGCTGTCTACACGAGTTCAGTTCATCTCCCTGCTGGGGTCCCAGGTCTGCCCTCCCTTCATCCACTCCCTTCCTTTGCATCAGAGGATCCTTAAGTAAGTGTCTGAGAAGGCTGTGTGGAAATGTAAGTTCTGAGTCCCTCCTGCATGACGGAAAACGTCCTCACCCTGAGTGACAGCAGGCTGAGAGTCTGATGACTTCCCGCACACCTGCCCGGGCACCGTCACCCTCGTCACACCCAGGCTGCTGCTGAGGAGGAGGGACATACCGTTCAATCCTCCTGCCTGGTAGGCAACCTGGGGTTGGTTGGTTGTTTTTCCATTCTCTTGAAATTTTTAGAAACATTTCTTTACTCTTGGTTATCTGAAATTTCACAAAAACATGTCTAAATGGGTTTTTTTTTTCTCTGAAAGTGCAAGGCACACTAAGGATTATTTTAAGGTGTGGATTTCTGTCCTTCTGATATGGGCAATTTTCTCATATTAATTTCTCATATTCTTTTATAGTTTTCTCTTATCTGTTTTCTGTTTCAACTTCTAGAACTTCCATTAGTTCTACACTCAGTCACCAGCTTCAATATTACAGCTTTCTCAATTTCTCTCTCCTATTTCTCTTTGCTTTTGCCTTTTATTCTTCTTCCCATGATATTTCCATGAGTCACCTTCCGTCCCTTTGATGAACTTATTTCCGCTGTCATATTTTTAATCTAAAGCTTTTTTTGTCCTCTGAATATTCTTATTTCATAGCACCCCATTCTTGTTTTATGGATGCAATGCTTTCTCAGATCTTTCTGAGGACACAAATGAGAGGGTGATTTTTCCACTTACATTTCCATCTCTTCTGGAATTCTGTTCCTTCTGGGGCTACAGTTTCCCATTATTTATGCTGACATTGCTCTTCCACGTAACGGGCCTCCTTCAGATGCCAGTGAAACCGTGGACGTTCATTCACATTTAAAGAGGAGAGACTAGACTCCTGTCTGGAAGTTCTGCATAGCTGAGTGGCTTGTCCAGTGGAAGCTTGAGCTATTCCACTGGGGGACCCCTGAAGGCCGGAGTGCATGAGGCTTGGCTCTGGGGCCTGATACCCACCTGGTCTGTCCTGGTCACCCAAGAGATCAGTTTAGTTTCTCTGCAGAAGATTCCAATTATCCTCATCATCACTATTGGCGTGACAGATATACACTTGACACCAATCATTCTTAGAGGGGTGTCAGGAGGAAGAGAGGGTTCAACCCCCATTTAATCTTTTTTTAACTGTTGTAAAATATACATGACATAAAATTTACCATTTTAACCACTTTTACGTGTACAGCTCAGGGACGTTAAGCACATTCACTTTCTTGTGCAACCATCGCCACCACCCATCACCCTGAACTGAAACTCCATATCCATCGAACACCGACTCCCCACCCCCTCCTCCCAGTCCTTGGCAACCACCTTCCTACTTTCTGCCTCTATGAGTGACTATGTTAGGTACTTCATACAAGCAGGATCACACAACGTCTGTCTTTTCACGACTTGCTGATTTCACTTAGTATAAAATGTTCAAGGTTCACACATGTTGTAGCATGTGTCAGAATTTCCTTCCTTTTTAAGGCTGAATGATATTTCGTTGTATGTATACACCACATTTCGTTCATCCATTCATCTTAAAGCAACTTCGAGTAACACCTGACGGAGAATGCAGCCCTGTCCTCGTCACACAAAGGCAGGTGTGCTGCTCAGAGACAGCTCCCAGCCCCTCGCCCTGCCTCCCTCCCTCTCTCCCAACCAACGTGTACATCTGCGAGCTTCCAGACTTCTCCACAGAAGGTGGGGCCCCAGGCCCACATCTCATCTTCCCTAGTCCCCAGATCATCGGTGTGGGTGGGCTGGACAGAGGACTAGTTATTTTTAGTGGGAACACAGAACTGCCACCATTTTTAGCAGAAAAGACAAAGGGGCCAAGGAGACTTCTTTCTCCTTCAACTCTTCCCTCCTCAGCATCCCCTTCCTGCCAGGTCCCTCTGCAAAAGTTGCCAAGAATAGAATGAAAAATGAAAAACAGACCTAAGTTCTGTTCTCTGTCCTGAATACTTCGCCTCCACCCAAAATGAAATGAAATGCTGGGGTGAGAGGGACAAACCCAGACCAGAGTCAGGGGGCCGGGTACCACCCTGCTGCTAACTGGCTGTGTGACCGTCACTGCTCTGGACACCAGGCTCCTGTCTGATGAGACGAGGGATGGGGCTGCCTAACTCCAGACATCACATAATTCTTAATGGAGGAGCCCTCAGTCCTAGCTGGTGCAAACCACAGGCCAGAGCCTGGCCTCCCCTTCCCAGGGCTGTTCCACCAGGCGGTTAGGTGAGTCCGTCCTGGAGCTGAGACAAGCTTTCCACCCGGTTCAGAAGCCAGGAGCGTCAAAGCCTTGCCCAGGTGTGCACTGTGGTTCCCAACAAGCTCCATCAAGATGCAGCCTGTATTATTTATGCCTTCTTCCCTCTGGCTTCTGAGGGAGGCCGCCACCCGGCACGCTGGTAAGGGCTGCTTTGAGCACTGCCCCTGCCTAAGCGCCTGCCATTAATAAAAGATAAACAAGAAGCACCGTGCGGGGGATGGTGACATCTGCTGCTCTCCCTCATGTGCCTCCCCCTTTCTGGGCTTTGGAGCCACATGTGGTGGGGGGAGGGGAGTTGGCAGGGACCCAGCTGCATTCTGAGCCTCCACGCTGGGTCCTGGCCTCAGCTGGATTAAATCAACTCCCTGGCTCCAAACAAGAGCCCCCACCCCTGCCCCCCACGCAGCCAAGGCAGGAGCATCTGAGGACCAGAATCTCCCTCTCGCTCTGGGCTCCAGGCTCACTCCAGGAGGGCGAGCGGCAGTTTTCAACACTAACATGCCCCCCGCCCGTTACCAACCTCCAATCAAAGTTCTGGCACTCGGCAGGCCGCGAAACACAGCCGTCACTTCCCTTCCATTACCACAATCTCAGGAGGAGCCTCCTGCCCCAGGTGCAGGGGCGCTGTGTGCCCCCTCCTCCTTCTCCTTGGCCATCTCCTCTTCTCTGGATCCTCAAAGAGCCCTGGAGGCAGGGGTCCTGGGGTGCAGCGTTCTCCCCACAGCTGCATTAACACTGTCTCTCTGAGCGCTTTGCCTTTCTGGGCCCCTTCCTCCGTAAAACATATTAAAATTTCTATTTTACAAATGTCTTGATTTAAAGATGAATATAGTCTAGTCTTCCAGGCTGGATTATATTCACTTATTTTCTTTGCATTCAAAAAGAACTAAAACATTTTTGTGGGCCCCTAACAGCACCGTGGGCCCTTGGCACCGTGCCTGCCGGGCCTAAGAGAAGCCAATCCTGTTCTTGCCTGACTCCAGGGCCAGCCTGTCCTAGGGTGGCCAACTCATCCCGGTTTGCCCAGGACTGTCTCAGGAATCCCTTCAGTCTCGGGCAAACCAGGATGGTTGGTCACCCTATCTGCCCTTCCTGTGTCAGGCCTAGAGCCCCCCAGAAGCATGGACAGCCAGGACAGTATAGCCATCACAACCCCAAACCTGGGGACTAAACAGAGTGAGCTGAGCCCTTGCCACGGGTCAGGATCCTGCTAGGAGCCGCACAGACGCCGCTGAAACCTGTGTCTGCTCCAAGGAGCCAGGCCGGTGGGTCAGAGCTGGGAATAGACCCTTCGGGGGCGCCAGTCCCATCTGAGGCCTGGGCTGGAGTCATGGGCCACTGTCACTCCTCTGAGGACACTGAGCAACTCCAAGATGCAGTGATGGACATGGACTTTCTGGGTGAAGAAAGTGCATCACAGAGAGACGAAGTAACTCGTCCCAGCTCGTCGGCTTTGAAGGGAGAGGGCTGGCCATCAGCCTTGCCTGGCTGGCTGCAAGCCTGGCCCATGGCTTTGCTAGGGCCAACTCTTCTGGGGGACCAACCCTGCTGCTGCTCCCGCCTTGTGACCTTGCACAGTAGGGTGGTCTGGAACGGGTGGGCAGGACGAGTTCCTTGGCATGACTCGGGTGGTAGGGGTCAGCCTGGTGGAGGTGCTGGCCCCTCACCGTCCCCTGCAGAATGAGTACAGTGCTGCCACCGAGGACACACTGGCCTCCATCAGGCCACCTGGAGGCCAGAGACCCAGCAGCTGTGAGGACCCCCTGGGAGAGCGCTCTCTACCAGTCCAGACGCCGGGCTCCTCCCAGACCCAGCCAGGTGGGTTTTTACAAAACCTCTTCTGAACATCTCTGTTGAGCAGCCAGAAACTGAGAGCCCAGAACCCAGCCTTCCTCTCTGCTGATGACTGCAGCATGGAGGGTCCAGAGCCCAGGACTACAGTTCAGCTGGCTCCATCGGAGACCCAGAGGCATGATCCAAATGAGGGGCTTTCAGGAAAGGGGAAGGGAGGTCAGCCCACAGCGGGAGAACGGATCGCTGAGTGGGGAGATTCTGAAACGTGCACGCCCCTGAAATGACAAACACAGGCCCGTCTAGTCCATGCTGGGTCTGCACCAGCAGCGGCCCCCAGCTGACCTGGGGAAAGGAGAGTCACCCGGGGACACCCACTCTCGAGTCAGCCAGGCCCAGATCCTGGCTCTGTCTTTAACCGTCTATGTGACCTTAGATAATAATGCTAAGTCTCAGTCTTCCCATCTGTAAAACGGGGAGGGTTGTTATGAGGCTCAAATGAGCTGATCTGCATAATATTTAGCCCAATCCCTGGCCATGAGGAAGACCTCAGCAACAACAGCTATGAGACTGTTATATAAGTCCAGCACAGTGCCTGGAACCTAATAAATAACAAATATTGACTAAGTGGACAATTCACTGTGGACACGCAGGGACCCATGCAGGTATCACCACCCCATGATTCAAATCAGGAAGCAGAAGCTCGCAGAGTCCAATCAGTGCCCCAGTTCGTTCGTGGTGGAATGGGCCAAGTCAGCATGAGAAGCCGCCTGGAGCTCCCAAGTGCTGTGCAGTTTCCTTTCCAGCTCTCCCAGGGAGCACTCCTCCCGTCCCCAGGCCACCCAGTGCTGGGTGGGGTGTCTGAGAATGAGATTGAGATGAGATGAGCCGGGGCAGCCGCCCCAGCTAACTGGCAGTGGCAGTGTGCGCGCACCACAGCAGGTCGGGCTGTGCGGGCGTTCCTGGGCCTGAGCCGAGGGAAGGCAGAGGGCCCGATTCATCCAGCTTCTTGAAAGAAAGTGAGCACGTTTCCTCCCAGTACAGCAGAACTCCTCTCGGAACAGCCAACGGACAGGTAGTAGCGATAATCAAACCATGCACCGTCTGCACTTCCAAGGCTCCTCCTGCCCCATTTTCTCTCACTTGCTCCTCCCACCCGGCGGTGCAGGGGGCAATTCCAGGTGGAGAACAGGAGAGGGGTGAACATTTTCCTCACCTGGGATCACCCAGAAACTCACAGGTGAAGGCATCCTGTCATGACACCAAAGCATGATAAGGAGGCACCGAGGATTGTCCCTACCCAGCTGGCTCCTGCAGGTGTAGGGGTCTGCAAAGATGGGGTGCCCCAGGGGGTAAGTGCTTCTTGGGGTATAGATTACAACACAGAGTTACCTTTTCCACTTTGTCTCGGTGACCGAAGACACAGACTGAAACCACAACCTCCAGGGAAGAGAACATTCATTTCCATTCTAACTCAAATCAGAACATTTTGGAGCTGAGAGGAACCTTTGAGAAATCAGTCAACCTTCCCATTTTACAGATGGGGAAAGTGAGGCCCAGAGCAACAAAGGCTGCTCCAGCTACACAGGTCTTCTGACGCCCCAACCAGCACTCTCCCACTGCACTTGTAGCCATGTCTGGGCTGGGGGTGGAGATCCTCTAAGCCTCCCCACACCCACCACTAAGACATAGCAAATGGGGTTTGTATCAGGCTGGACCCACTCATTTTACGTAGCTTCAGTCTAATGTCACTTATCAATGAGAGCAGGGGTGAGCAAACTCCAGCCTGAGGCCCTTGTCTTATCAGAACACAGCCCTGCTCGCTGGTGCACGTGCTGTCCCTGCCGCTTCCACGCTTCAGCAGCAGAGGTGAGTAGCTGTGAGAGAGACCGTACGTATGGCCTGCAAAGACTGAAATATTCACTCTCTGGCCCTTGACAGAACAGGTGTGCCGACCGCTGATTCAGAGCTGGGGAAATGTCAAGCACGTCCTGCCAAGAGTTCCTCGGGCTCTTCCGTGACATCAGCTAGGGCCCAGACCCCGTCTAAGACGGGGAAACAAGCCCAGCCCAAGAGGACACTGTAGGCTCCCACAGAGCCATGCTGCCCCTCCCTACTCCAAAGGCCCTCTGATGCCCTGGATGGTGAGCAAGGACCCCGCAGAAACACAGCTCCTGTCACTTCACTATGCTGACCCTAACTGGGGTGGGGTAGTCCTTTTGCTTTTCAAAATAGGGGACCCAATTCCTTAAACAGCACCTCTGGTGCCCTGTTAGAAATTATTTTTATTGATAGCAAAATAGGGACTGGCTGTAGGGCATGGCTACAAGTATAGACAGATCCCAGTCAAAACCTGCCACCTCGCATCTCAGGTGGGTCCAGACGCCTTGGTGGCAAGCATGCCTGGAAGTCACGGTGCAGGCTCAGCTCTCAGCAGTGCAGCTGCATGGGTAGGGAGCCTGGGAGTGAAGCCTGGCTGTGGGACCTTGGGCAAGTTACGTCAGCCCCTGAGCACAGGTGTCTGTAAAGTGAGGATGACAACAGGGGTGTTGGGAGGACTGAATGACAGCATCCCAGCAAAGAGCTTAGGCTGGCCCACAACACAAGCTCAGTAAATGCCATCATTCACTGTCACTACATCCTGGAGCATAAGAATGAAAACCAGGGCTTAGTTAAAAGGATGTTCCCGTACGCACAGCAGCTTATAATGAAAAAGTCTCGTGTCAGGTCAAAGATGAAATTTCTACCAAATTTGATGCTCGTGTTATTTTAGTGTCATCATAGATATCTTCTTAAATTTGGTGAGCCAATTTCTACAACACAGTGAATAATTCCTCAACCAGATTTCTACCTGGACCACTGAAACTCTAATTAAGCAGCTCTTGTGGAAGGTATTCATTTAAAAACAATTTGAAAACCCCCCTTTGAATTCATTTGCAGATAATCTATAAAATGGACAAAACTATTTCCTATGCCTTCTATGAACTGTAATTTCTCTGAAGTATAAGTATTTTCATTCACTCATTCAGAAAATATACATTGCATGTCTGTGGATGAAGGTCTTGGGAAAATTCCTAGAACTACAGGTTCAGGCCATAGGAAACCCAGGAGGCCAAGGCCAGCTCACCCTACGCCAGGCAGCCTTGAGCTGGAGCATCGATTAGCACTTCAGAAGTTAAGAGCTCCCTGTAAGCTGTATTCTGTACCCCACAAATATGCTCTCAAACGTGTGCAGTAACTTGGGTACAAGGCAATTTCTTGCAGCATTGTTTGAAAATAGCAGAAGATTGGAAATCTAAATATCCATCAGAGGGGGACTCGTTAAATAAATTATGGTCCATCCATATAATGGAATACCAAACAGCCATAAAAACAAATGAAGAAGCACTTCGGGCCTGATATGGACCAATTTCCAAGATACATTGTCAAGCCAAAATAGCAAGATGCTGACAATTGCATTAAAAAACATATATATGTATATATGTGTGTAAATTTATAGATACGCACACAAATATAAATATGTATTATTTACGTGTCTACATCTGGTATATCTCACAAAGGACATGTGAGGAACTGGGGACACCGTTTGCCTCCCCAAGGAGGGCAACCAGTTGACTGGCTGGGAGACAGTGTTGGGAGGGAGATTTTTTACTTTTGTAACTATTGAATTTTGAATTGTGAAAGTTACACTATTTAAAATAATAAAATAAATAAAAACTTAACAAAAAAGCCAAATGCCTCCAGCTGTCCCTGATGAAAGGGTGACCTGGAACAAGGGATAAGGGACTGCATTTATCCTTCCCAGTCCCCACCAGCAGCATCAGCACCATCAATCACATACACGCACTCCCTCCCGACTGGACTTGTCATGGTCCCCTCCCCACCGAGGACCTGGAGACCCCGCTGGCCCCTCTGTGAGCTCACTTGCTGCCTGCTGCTCTGCACAGGGCTCTGGGGATGGCCCCCTCCCCACCACATTCTGGACAGGCCAGGAGGCAAGTCCAGTTCTTTGGCTTCCCAGCACCTGGCACACAGCAGGTGATCAGTCAATATTTTTTGAATGAATGAAGACAAAGAGGAAACTCTGGAAGTCAGCATTTCCACTTAAGGTCACCTTAAGCCCTTGCACTCAGTGTTGGGGGGATCACTATCACCAAGCTATTAGTTATAGATAAGGATGCACTCACAGAATGGTCAAGGGACCTGCAAAGAGAACTAAGGGACCTGCAAAGAGAACTAACCCAGCGGCAAGGACAGTCTGGCACGAGTTGAAATGACATGAAATGGGCCCTCCCGTCTTTACACCAGGCCCTGTCATAACCCCAAACACTGGGCCTTGGTGTGACGTTGAGGAGCCTTGGTCCTGTCCATAAGGGCTTAATCAGTCAGTGACTTAGCCAGTGGATTTGGGAATAAGGCAGACGCCAAGGATTTCCTCCCCTGAAACTGACCACTTCATGGGTCTTTTGCCTGGAGTGGATAATAATTACAGCTCTTTCCCAAAATCTGAGTTTCTTTCCCCATCAACCTCATTTTCTACTTTTAATTTTGCATATGAAAAATAACAGCATAGTGACATGACAAGGTAAGCTAAAAGCTCTCCAGCTCAACAAATAAAATGAATATATATTTATACGCACATTTGATCCAGCGAGGAAAGAAAGACCACCCGGGGGCAGAAAACCAAGAGGAAACCTGGAGACCAGAGTAGGAGCAGGTGACCAGGAAGAGGACAGGAGACCTGGAGCCATTAAGAGGTGACAAGTGGGAACTGAGACCCCCGTGTGGGGTCAAGACCGTCGGAGGGCTACAGTTTTGGTAAAAGGATGGACACCCTTCAATGCTCACCAGCATGTGGACACAAGAGGAATTATACTTCTGCCTGGGAAATAGGTGGAGGATTTTTAAAAGACTCCTCTGAGTGTTTGCAACCACCTATCTGCCTTCTAATTGGGCGACAGTTCAAACTGACAGTCCCCACAGGTCCAGGAGCCCCCGAGCTATGAGAAGAATACAAAGTTGATCCCGCACCTGTGTTAGTCCCAAGGAACCTGACAGAGTCACACAGAAAACCACTTTGGAGGGAAGGGGCCTCAACGCAGCCACGCAGGCTTCCTACAGACAAATCTCTGTTCATAATCCAAAATTACAAAACGTACACACACACACAACCGTGAGAGAGTCAGCAGACACCACAAAGGACATATCAAAGTCAGCTCAAGAGAAGATGAGTGAATCTGTAAGAGAAAGATAAAAAGGATGGAGAACATAAAAAAGAGTTGAAGAGACGTGGAGGAGAGAATGAGAAAGCTCCAGAAGGAGAGAATGGAGAGAATAGCGGGCAAAGGAATAATTTGAAGAGATAATGGATGAAAACTTTTCTGAAAATGAAGAAAAACTAAGATTTTAAAATAATAAGGGGCCGGCCCAGTGGCGTAGTGGTTAAGTTCGCACGCTCCGCTTTGGCAGCCCGGGGTTTGCAGGTTCGGATCCCGGGTGAAGGCAGAAGCACCTCATGTCAAGCCATGCTGTGGCAGTGTCCCATATAAAGTAGAGAAAGATGGGCACAGATGTTAGCCCAGGGCCAATCTTCCTCAGCAAAAAAGAGGAGCATTGGCAAGGGATGTTAGCTCAGAGCTAGTCTTACTCACACACAAAAAAATAATAAAATGAATAAAATAAAATAATAAAACTGCTACACATCAGAACTCTTGGGATGCAACTGCAGCAGGACTTAAGAACGTGCTGAGGTTAGGGAGAGCGGGTCAGCAGGAAGGATGAAAATCAATCATCTAGGTGCCCAATTCAAGGAATTAGGAAAATAACACCAATGCAAACACAAAGAAGGAAGAACGAGGATGCAGGCTACGAGGAGAAATCAGTGAGAGAGGACACAAAGAACAGGAAAGAATCAAGGAGCTTGAAAGGACCAGAAAGCCAACAAACTTCTATTAAGACCAATCAAAAAACAGAGAAGGCACAAACAAGCATCATCAGGGATAAAAAGAGGTACATTAACTACAACAGACCAGTAAATTTGGTAACAGGAGAAACAGACACATTCCTAGAGAGAGAGAGTGATTGATTTAATGAAAGATGACTCAAAAAGAAATAGAAAATTGGAATTACCTCTAACCGTTAAACAAACTCAATTAGTAATTTAAAAAAACCTCTAACAAACAAATAAAACTAGGCTGAGGAAGTTTTGCAGTTCGGATTTTTCCAAACCTTCAAGGAATGGATAATCCCTAACACATACAAATATCTGAAGACAATCTTTAACATGTATCTGACATATACAAATGTGGACGTGTATAAATATATACAAATATGTTAACATATGTAAATATTTTAAGATAATTCTTAACATATACAAATATTTGAATATTTGAGAGAGGAGTATTCCTTAGCACATATTATGAGGCTAATTTGGTGGATACTTCGACTAAATAAGAACAGAAGAAAAGTAAATTTATAGGCCAATCTCACTGCTGAACATGGATCCAAACATTTTAATGAAAATATTACCAAGTAAATCCAACGATGTAAACTCAGATGAGTTTATCCCAAGAATCAATGATGTTACAATAGTAGAAATGTACTAATATAAAAGTCATCCCAATAAGAGGACAAAGAAGAAATTTTATGATTGTCTCATTATTTGGAAAAAAGTACTGATAAAATCCAACATCCATTCACAATTAGAGAGCCTTAGCAAAATAGGAACAAAAAGGAAATTTTAAATCTAACGTAGGAAATCTACCAAAAACCATTAAACATTATTCTAATGGTAATACTTCAGAATTATTCCCTTTCAAGTCAGGAACGAGACAAGGATGCCCACTCATCAAACTTCCGTTCAGCAACGGATTGAAGATTCTAAAGCTGTGCAGTTCAATCCCATAACCACCCACCACTTGAAATGAGATGTGCTCTAAGTATAAAATACACACTGGATTTTGAAAACTTAGATGAAAAAGAATATAAACCATTGCAATCATTTTTTATATTGATTGCATATTGACATAATATTTAGCTCTACTGGGTTAAATAAAATATATTATTAAAATTAATTCCACCTATTTCTTTTTACTTTTTAAAATGTGGCTACCAGAAACTTTTAAATTAAGCATGTGGCTCACATATTTCTGCTGAACAGTGCTATTCTAGACAGCACAGTAAGATGCAAAACAGAAATGGATAAAAAATTGGAAAGGAAGGAAAAAACTTTCATAATTTGTAAAAGACATGACTAAATAAAATATCTATAAAATCTATCTGGATACATTTAATAAGATATCAGCAACATCACTGGAAACAGGATCCACATATAAAATGCAACTATATTCTTAGACACTAGCAATAAAGAATTAGAAACTGTCATTTTTAGATATGTACTTACCATTTACGACAGCAACAAAACTGTACCGTACTCAGAAAGAAATTTAACCACAACATGTACAAGAGCTTTATGATACAAATTATAGAACTCAATTAAAATAAGCATTAAGGAAAGACCATGGTCATAGGTAGGGAAAATTCAATATGACAAAAATGGCAACCTTCCCCAATTAATCAAATCAATTCAATTCAATTCCAATCCAATCAAATCAATTCAATTCCAATCAAATAAAACAAAACTGGATCCCTCCGTCATGTCAAAGACAAAACAATTCCAGCTAGATTAAAAAACTATACGTAAACATACAATTTTTAGAAGCAAATATGGGAGAATATCTTTATGACTAAAGATAGGAAGGTAGGAAACAAGATACCATCAAGGAAAAGAATAATACACATGATTATATTAAAATGTACAACTTTTGTCCCAATAAACCATACCATAAACAAAGATAACGGCCAACCAAAGACTGGGAAAAATTATTGATAACATCTAAACAATAAATGATTGGTATCTCTTAAAATAACAAGCAGAAAGTAAACACCCAATAGAAAGCTGAGCAAAGGAGATGAATAGGCCAACCTACTGGGGAGACAAGCCCAAAACGTCCAGTACACAAATGAGGGGTGCAAATTAAAATAAGATCATTCACACTTATTAGAGTGCCAAAAAACTCAAGTCTAATAATATAAATCATTGTTTGAAAAACAAAGGGTAAATTTGTCCAGCCACTTGGGAGAGCAATTTGCTAGTATCTAATAAGGCTGAAAATGTACATGCCCTACAACCCAGCAATTCTACTCATGTAGAAACACTGGGGTTTGGGCTTTCAGACTGTTCCACGTGACTCAGAGAAATGCATTTTACATTGCAGTGTAGCCCACATGTGCATGAGCACGCAGACACACACCCACATCACGCAGACACACACGTCATGAAGACACACACACACGTCACGCACACACACGCGTCATGCAGACACAAGCACCCATCATGCGGACACACACACACATCATGCAGACACACACCTAGGCCTGCACTCAACTTTACCTTTACTACTTGCAATGCCCTGTGATATTTTCTATTTTTTCAAATGCTGTTTGTTACCCACAAAATTGATTTCATAATCCCCTGCCCTGAAGAACTCCTTGTACGGGTACACAAGGAGACATGTTCCACCCATAGCAACAATGTTTGCAATAATACAAAATCGTAAACAACTTAAATAACCACAGCAGGAAAGTAGATAAATGGGTTGTGGATTATTCATTCATTCTGGGGCACACAGAGCTTTCAATGAGCAAATTAGAGCTTCAGGTAGTGACATGGATACATCTCAAAAACATAGGATTATGTGCAAGAAAGAAATACACCACTACACACAGTAAGATATCTTTATTTTTAAAACCACTGTATGTGAATATGTACAGTTATAGTAAAAATATGAAAACATACCCGGGGACGATAAACACGAAATTCTCTGGACCAAGGTAACCTCTGTTGGGGGAGTAGGGGTGGGCAATGGAGTCAAGGAGGGGCAGTAGGGGTCTCAAGTGGTGGTGAAATGGGTTCTCCATCCACCCCAGTGGGGACTGCTTTACCATTGACATTGTTTACAATCCAGGATTGGTAACAATAAAAGTGGCCTGACTTTTAGACAATTTGAAGTTTGTTTTTGAATTCTCTACAATGTGCATTCCCTATTGTCTGCACCCAGGGCAGACCAGCCCCCACTTTTATAGGCCACCGACCGAAAACAAGGCAAAGAAATGTTAAGCTGTGTGGAGGTATGGATATTGGTTACATCTTTTTTGTGTGCTTAAAATATTAGATATTAAATGTGCTTAAAATATTATATATATGTGTGTGTGTATGTATATCTGTCTGTCTTTTCCAAAGGCCAGACAAGCCAGGATAAGGCACATTCAGAGCCCCATTACACGTAAGGTCAAAACAGTCTGCAGCCTGTCGAGCTGGGGCCTGGGGGAGCTCGACTGACACCACACCAGGGGAGGCCAGGCAGGCCCATGCACAACAGTCATCTAAGCACTGCAACAATTCTCAGGTCAACAGTTCTCTAGACTACATCTGATCAGCTCCCAGCAAAGCCTCACACTGGTTGGAGTCAGCTCCTGGGCAGCTCCGTGAGACTCTGCCTTCGCTCTCCTTTCCTGCCTCATCTTTTTGTCTGTCAAATGGGTACAGCGATGTCTCCCCCATCTCAGAGGCATGAAGCGGACCAAATGGACAACACACGTGAGCGGGGAATGTACCGGCATGGAGCGGACCCAGCGTGTGGCTGCTGCTGGCGAGTGAGGCCTCAGGCCTGCCCCGAGGAGGGGGTGTGCCCACACTGGGACATGCCAACACCAACTGAGCAGACACCACTCACCCACTGCACACCAGGCATGTTCCTGATCTCTGTCAACCCTCACAGCACCCTGCACGGCTGGTGTCTTTATCCCCGGTACAGACAGGGAAACTTGATGCTCTAGGTCATTTTTCCAGGGTCACCCAGCTAACATGCATCCCAGCTACCATTTGAACCCAGACTTCCAATTAGGACTCCAGGCAGTACTCCTTCAGGCTGCCATAGCCACCTGCAGCTAAAGGACCACTTCCATCCCACTGGTGCCTTCCCCAAATCCTGGCCACCACCATTTATGATCACCTTCTCTTCTTCAGAGAGATTTGGTTCTCCTTGGTGTGGTATGTTTATTAAAAACCACAGTCACTCTATCAAAATTGTAATGTTTGCTCCAAAAAGTCTGCCTAGTCATAACTACACCCAAGTGCCACATGCAAGCAGTGGAAAACTAGCTGAAAACCTGCATTGGGTTTAACTAAGAAAGCCTGGGACACCGGGTCACTGGAACGCCCACATGAGGACTGCACAGCAAGGTCCTGCGTTCCACATGACCTCCCAGCCCTGGAAACCAGGACAAAGCCGGGAAAATGCCTTGCCCACAATCCTCTATAGAAAATTAATGATGGCCTGCACAACTGGTAGCAATGACTGCGTGGCAGGGGACAGTCACCAGAAATAGCATGCAAAGGAGGCCAGGGAAAGGTCAAGGGGTCTGCAGGGACGCGGACCCCGTCTCACGGCTCCCGATTATTTGTATTAACTATATTTTCTTATTTTCTGTATTCTTGATGCTCTGGCAACTGAGGCCTCACTGCCTGGGGAGATTGCCTCTCCCAGGGCTACTTGAGTCTCCAGGACAGCAAAGGAGCACCTTTCATCCGCAAACCAACCAATCCAGAAGCCACAGGCTGACCCACCTCCTCTACCTGGCTCTTACACTCCAAAAGGCGACATTCCTCTGCCCCCGTCAGCCCAGGGCAGCTGAAACTATTCCGACTAGCCAACCCTGCCAACTAGCCAAACCTGCTTACCTTGCCTCGCCCCTTCCTTCCTACAAAAACTACAGTCAAGGCTCCCGCCCATGCTTTCCCCCGCTCCTTCTGCTTCCTGACCCACCCTGGCACTTCCCTGTGGCCCTGCGTGGTGTGACGGGCCCCCTCCTCTTGGGCACTTTCAGTGGCAGTCGTCTCCTGATCTGTTGGCCTCACCATAACTGAACAATAATAAATACACATTTTAAGCCATTATTGTGCACGTTGCCGAGGATCCGGGGCGTGATGGTGTGAGGGAGCGAGCACCCCGGAGCTGTGCAGCTCATTCATAGGTCATTTTGAAACCGGACTGAGATGCAGGCCAACACACTGTTGACTCCAGCTGAGCCAGACAAGCCAACTACAGACCCGTTCTGTGCTCCTCATGAGACCCGTTATGTGCTACTGCACTAAGACGACTTTGGAAGCCTGGGGATTGGTTTCCAACTGAATTTTAACCTTGGTTTGTGGATTCTGCTGAGAGAGAATCTTAAATTCAAATGTGAGTGTCCCTAAATGGCCTGCATATTTCCTAACTGCTGGTGAGGAGGTCTGGAGAGCTGAAGGATTCTCCCAGCCCAGAAGCCTGGGCAGTCCTCAGCTCCCTGTTGGTGACCAGCAGGATGGAGGGAGGTGGCCTCGGCAGTGGGAGGTGGCTGCTGTGATGTCCACGGAGAGTAAAAGACTCCAGGGGAAGCAGCACCTGAGGGGACCTGCTCATCCGAGGTGGGGGGATGAGGCTTCTATTCAATCCCCACGGCAGCCCTGCCAAGGCAGCCTGACTCTCTGGGTTCTGCAGGGGGGCACTGGGTCTCACAGAGGTGCAGTGACCTGCCCAAGGTCACGCAGCTAGGGAGCAGCAGAGGTGGGATGCAAACCCAGACTCCCGGTCTTATATAAGCGGGTGCCTGAGCACTCACCACCACATCGCCATGACTTAGGGAGGGGAGTCTTTTCCAGCTGTCCCCATCTTTCTAGAGGGTTACAACCCGGAGTTTCAGGAGCCTCTAACCTGCTTGTTGGGCCCCCGTGGAGGACTCCCCTCCTGGGCCCGCCACTACCTAACATGTTTCCTCCAACACGCAGCAACCTGAGGCTCAGGGAGCGAAGTGCTCTGCCCAGGTCACACGCCCCGGAGGCCAGGAGATGCAGAGCTGCCTGCCAGCCCGGCTCTGGCTCCCTGCAGAGCAGAAAGTCACTTACTTTCCAATTGCCCAAACACACTCCAACAGAGTCATGGCCAACCCCAGCCCAGGGGCAGGGGCAGATGCCAAGGGGCCCACGATCTGCTCAGACCCGGACTAGAACTGGAAGGTGGACATCCTGTTCCCTTAAAGGGCAGACATAAAAGCCAGCCCCAAACAGCCAAGTTTCTGGTTGAACGCAGCTGTCTGCCCCCGAGTGCCCTGTAAGAGACGGCAACAGAGGTCGGCGTCCCCAGCGCTCACAGAGCTGACGGCCCCTGGCACACAGGTTCCGTCATCCCCGGGAGGAGACCAGGCCGTGGAGCCCTGGGACCCTGTGGGACCAGTTGGCCCACGCTGGACAGGGCAGGCATGGACTGGGGCCCCGATCCACGCTGACTGCCTCATCACCAAGCAAATACCACACTATGTTCCTGGGTTTTTACTGTGGGTTGAAAGAACCAACTAAGAACTCGAGGTGGTGCCTGTAAGGGGTGTGATCCTTTCCTAGGTGCTGTGCAGGTGCAGCTCAGTGTGGGCCAGTCTCACTGGCCACTTCACCCGCTGAGACTCTGGGCAATAATATTCCCGACACCAGCCGTGTGTAGTTAATTCTCCTCCATGCGGGACTTTACAAGCACGGCCTCATTTAATCCCCACGACAGCCCCAAGAGATGGGCATCATGATCAGCCCCATCTTCAGACGCAGACAGAGGCCTGGAGAGGTTAGGGGACTTAGGAAGTGCCGGAGAGGGATTCAAATCTGTGCTCCCAGCACCACGGCATGCACCACCACCCTTCTGACCCTCTCACTGCCACTATAAAATGGGACAATGACATGCACCACCAGAGTCTGGGACAATCAGCCTGGCTTGCAGGAACCCCAGGAGACAAGCTCACTGACAGCCCCCCCAACCCCCCATCTGCCCTGAGCTCAGTCATCGTTGCCTGGTTGAAATGGGCTCCCAGGTCCATGTGGAGCTGCACCTACACCACATGGGGACATGTGTTGCCAGCACCGTGCCACCCTCTCCACAGATGGGGGTGGGGCCTGGTGGGCACCGTGCATGTCTGTGTGTGTCTGCCTGCACACGGGCATGTGAACTCCAATCACACATGCACAGGTTCAGCAAACTCGCTGCCTGGCGGAGCCCAGCCTCCCGCCGGCTCATCCAACATCCGAGAGCTGAGGGCCTGCGGGGCTCTCACAGTGCAGGGACAGGGGGCAGGGTGGGACCCTCTGAGGGCAGAGGGAGCTAAGCCACTAAAACAAACACAGCAACAAGGAGGGACACAGACACTACCCAATAGTGGCACTGAATGGCCCACACGGCTGCACCAAGAAGCCCGTCAGACACTCGCCCTCCAGGATGGCACATACTCAGACAGAGGGTGGAGAGAGGCTCGTGACCTGCCCAGGATCTTGTGGTCAGTTAGAAAGGCCACCGCCCACCACCACCAGACTCCCACCCGGGTAACAGCAAACAATGACATCCAAACCTGCCACAATTTTCACCCAAAGCTCTTCCATGCAAAAGCCCCCTCTTGGAAGCACGCACACGTGCACACGGGCGCACAGGCACGCCTCACCCTCCCGAGACATGCACCCACCACCCCCGGGAAGGAGTCCCTCAAAGGAAAGAGTCCTGGGGAGCATCCAGGATCTCCAGCGCATACGGCCCCTCCTGCAGCCACACTGGAGGGCAGGTTCTCCTCCAGCCCAGGCCCTGGCCCACAGCCCCAGCCAAGGAGGCACTTGGCAAAGGGGCAGGACACTAGGCATTATAGGATGGTGATGACGATGATGCTCTCGGCTGAAGCAGATAAGAACCTCCTGGGAAAGAGTTACTCTGCACAATCTGATTTACTCCTCACGAGCATCCTACGAGGTCCATACTCTGTCATCCCCATTTAGAGATGGGAAACTGAGGCTGGACGTCTGCAGGTGCTAAGCGGCTGGGCTGGGGCTCAACCCTAACACTGTCCAACTCCCAGCTCTGGGGTCTTAATCACTAAACTCCCTTTGAGTACTGGCCTCGTAAAGGCACAAACTGTGGTCAGAAATACATTCAGAGACTCCCACAATATGCCCACTCTGGAAAACACAGGAAAAGAAATAGTTCACTGAACTACTAACCTGCTTTGAAGCATTCTCTGTTCTCCACGTACATACTGCGTGTGAGAGTGTGAGTGTGTGCATGTGTGTGTGCAAATGTATGTAAATGTGTGTGACCATGAGAGTGTGTGAGGGGTGTGTATAAGTGTGTGGGTGTGCATGTACGCGATGGTGTGTGTGACTATGGGTAAGTGTGTGAGCATGTGTGTGTGACTGCCAGCGTGTGCATACATGCGTAAGTGCATGCAACTGTGTGTGAGGGGTATGTATAAGTGTGTGGGTGCGTGTGCGTGTAAGTTTGTGTGCAAGCCTGCAGGAGTGTGTGCTGAGTGCCTCCCCCCCGAGTCCTGGGCCCAGCCTCGGCCTGGTGGGGCAAGGCCGACCTTTCAGGAGGTTGTGAGGAGAGTGACCGCGGACAACGATTCGCTAGGAGCTGGAAGTCACGGCCTCAGCAGAGAATCCATTTTAGTAACAAGAGAAGTGGAATGACGTGGCAAATTATAGTGTCTAACCAAATAAATTATTCCTTTCATTTGACCGTTTTGTTTGGAGGAGAGCTTTAAACCTCATCTCCAAGCATATTCAGCAAGTGCTTACTGAGCGGATTTGGCTGTAATTAATATGAATTTAACTTTCTTTTCTTTCCCAAGGCATGAGACTGGAGGAGAAGCAGGGCAGGGCAGGTTCCTCTGGGCTGTGGGCTGGGTGAAGGTTTAATAGCTCCTCAGACCGGTGCGAGCTGCAAGGGCGAAGGGAGAGGAAAGTATAAAACCTTTAATTGCTACTTCCCAAAATAACCTCTGCCCGCCTGTAATAAGCTTATGCTGGATTTTAATTCTTTTCACAGAGAAGAAAAAAATAGATTTAAATTTCTCAAACCAACTTATTTTCCATAGGCCCCGCCCTCAGCGTCTGTCTGGGGTGGAGAGCTCCAGCATGGTGGAAGTCTCGGGCAAGGGTTCAGACAGGAGGCTGGTCCCGCGGCCGCCTTCCTGGGGCACAGGGGCCTCGGGTCCAAAGGATCATTTCCTCAGGAAGCCTGGGGCCACGTCCGCACTGGCTCTCCCTGTGTATAAAACAAGGCAGGTAGGTGGACCAGGGCCCCAAGATTCGCCACCACTTTAAAAGTTCACGGGTCTTTGGACCTGCTCCCACTGACTTTTTTTTTTAATCGTTTAATTTTGAAAATTGTGATGAAATATACATAACATAAAATTTACCATTTTTAAGTGTACAGTTCAATGGCATTAAGTACATTCACACTGTTGTGCAACCATCACCACCATCCACCCCCAGGACTTCTTTTCACATTCCCAAACTGAAGCTGTCTTCCTGCCCAGGTTTATTTATTTATTTATTTGTGAGGAAGACCAGCCCTGAGCTAACATCCGTGCCCATCTTCCTCTACTTTATATGGGACGCCGCCACAGCGTGGCTGACAAGCAGTGTGTCAGCAGGTGCCCGGGATCTGAACCCGCGAATCCCGGGCTGCCAAGCGTGAGCTAAACGGCTGCGCCACCGGGCCGGCTCCCCTGCCCAGGTTTAATAACCATTAAACAATAACTCACCGATTCTCCTGCCTCCAGCCTCCGGCAACCACCATTCTATTTTCTGTCTCTATGAATTTAAGTGCTCTGGGGACCTCATATAAGTGGAATCATACAGTATTTATCCTCTTGCGACTGGTTATTTCACTTAGCACAATGTCCTCAAGGCTCATATATGTTGCAGCATGTGACAGGATTTCCTTCCTCTTTAAGGCTGAATAATATTCCATTGTATGTATACACCACATTTTGTATATCCATTCATCTATTGATGCACATTTGGGTGGCTTCCATCTTTTAGCTATTGTGAATAATGCTGCTATGAACATGGGTGTGCAAATATCTGTTCAAGTCCCTGCTTTCAATTCTTTTGGGTATATATCCAGAAGTGGAATTGCTGGGTCTTATGTAATTGTATGTTTAATTTTTTGAGAAACTGCTACACTGTTTTCCACAGTATCTGCACCATTTTACATTCCCACCAGCAATGCATAAGAATTGAAATTTCTCCACATCATTGCCAACACTTGTTATGTTTTCTGGTTTTTTGATAGCACCATCCCAGTGGGAGTGAATCCCCACTGGCTCTTCATCACCCACTCACAAGCAGAGGCCCTGGCACAGGGGGCTGGGCTCACACTTAGCAAGAAGTATCAGCAGAAACTTGCATTTGGGCCACCCCATCATCCTGAAAGGAGACAGCAATGGGGCCAGGACAACTTTGCCACAGGCTTGCACTTCTGGATGAGTCCCCGAAGCACTCATCTATCACTGATTCACTCAACAAACATTATTGAAATGTATACTGCCAGACACTGTTCTAGAAGCTGGGAACACAGTGGTCCCTCCTGGACTCAGGATGAGCTGGGGGGAGCCCCCCTCATCCTGGGAGCCCTGGTGGCTCATGTAGCTGAGGTGTGGGGAGACACAGCGTGAAGGGAAGTCATGGTGAAGAATATGCCCAGCGCCTGAAGGGAGGACAGAGGAACGGGAAAGCTGAGGGGGGCTGGCTGGACTGATCTGAAATGGGCTCCAAAGGTTATCACTAGGGACAATCATTACAGAGAGACTTTGCCCAGTTCTCAAATCATTCCCCCAGGTGACCTCGAGTGGGGAGGCCACAGGCTTTGAAATCCAAAGGGCCCGGGTCCGAATCCGCCTCTCCCACCTGCGTGACCCAGAGCACCTGCTCTCTCTGGACTTCAGGCCCCTCATCTGTAAGACGGAAAACAGGGGAGGGCCATCTTTTGCAGGGATTCGAGGCGACGGTGTGTACATGAGACAAAAACCTCTGTGGGCCCAAAGCACCCTTGCACATCTCAGGGAAGCCCCCACACAGGGGTGGACCTGCTCCTCATGAGTGCAGTTCAGGGGTTCCTCTGTGCGGACACACGCTGCCCCCCAGTCAAGCAGCAACGTAGCAAGCTGGCTGTGTTCAGGGGCCACTGTAGGAAACCTCTGCGTGCGGAAACACCAGAAGTAATAACTCTGGCTCAGAGCTCAGAGCTCCTGATACAGAGGCAGGAGCGAACGCCACCTGATGGAGACCACCAGATGCCCACTCCCGCCTCCATCCCGGGCTGCGGAACAGGGGGCGGGGGGCAAGGGCATCGCTCACCTGCCCACGCGCAGTCTCCCTGTCTCAGTCTCTCCCTCTCACAAGCTGAATTTGCTAAGTGGGGTCCACGCAATTGTGCACCAGCCACAGCTCCCTCGCGCCTCGCCCGCTGGGCTGGCTGCAGGCATCGCAGCTGTGTCTGGACAGAGCCTGGCTGCAGCCCAAGGCTCTGCTCTGTCATAACAAAGGCAGCCGCCACCCGGCCGCCTCCCGTCGTGCCCAGCAGCGAGGGCCTGTGGGATTCTCACCCCCGGCATCCTGTCCCTTGCTGGGATGCTGCTGGGCCACAGCTGGAGAGCAAAGCTCTGAGCTGCTGAGGCTCGTGCGGGACGTCTGTAAACCAGCAGACGCAGGAAGGAGGTGTCCCTGTGATCCTCCACCCGGTTATCCAAACATCTCCCGGCCAGCTGGGGCCTAGGCCCTGCGGACAGAACACGGCCCAGGCCCAGGCTCTGAGCACCAAGCGCAGGCTGATGGGGGAGACGACTCATCAGACAGGAGACACGCAGGGCTCTGAGGGCGACAGGAAGCACCGAGGAGAGGCATGTGGAGGGGGGCTGTGATCAAGGAAGGCTTCCTGGAGGGGGCGGGCAAAGGATGGGGATGGGTGCATCGGGGCACTGTAGAGCTGTTCTCAGGGGAGAGGTGTTTTCATGTGAGGGCAGCGAGTGGCTGCAGAGGTGGACAAGGCCAGGTCTTGGGCTTTCTCCCGTGGGCCTGTTTCTAAAACTTGAGTGATGAACAGCCTCCTTCGAAAGCAATAAATTCTTTCAGACTCTAAGCAGCAGCTTCAACTCTCCCCAAACCCCCAAATCAGTGGGGCCAGAGGCCTTGGACTCCACTGTGAGAAATGCCGTGGGGACGTCCCTCTCAGTGGCGTCGCTGACAAGGGAGTTCAAGTCCTGACGCCTCGCTGTGGTGTGGACACCATGCTGTGGGGACATTTTACCTCATGGCAAAGTCCCCCAGGGTGGGCTTACATTCTCAAAGACCACCTAGAACCCCCCTCAGAGCCAGTCTGAGAGGCTCTGGTGCAGGCCTGAGGGGGACAGGAAAGGGTCTTCAGCCAGAGAGCACGTGAGGGGCACTGGCTAGAAGTGACCATTTGGAGGGTCCTTCTGGAGCCACCGTTTCTCCATCTCGAGGCCTGGAGCTCAGGGGCGTAGGAGCCAAAGCTCAGAGGCCCGGCCCTGAGGAAGCCGGCTTCCTCGGGGCAGAGGGGACAACCACTCCTGCGAGAGAGGGGCACCACCCCAAAAGCCACCTCTGGGAAAGCTGACAACAGTCGAGATCAGCACTTACTCACTGCCCCCCCCACCCCTGCTCTGAGCTCAGGGAAAAGATAAATTATTTTCTGCTTCCCCATCCTCCCTCTCTATTACTAGGTTATCTCCCCGACGTGACAGCCTAACAGTGAACCCAGCATTCACACTCAGTGTCCTCACTCGTGTGCCTTATCTCCTCCCACCAGCTGTGTGATGTGGGGTAAATAAGCTAACCTCTCTGAACCTAAGTTCCACTGATTTTTTTTGCTATGCTACGGCCTCCCACTGTTATATTAAAAAAGTCCTCCCAAGGTAAATCACCCAAGATGTGCACATTTAGATTCTTAGAGCCGATAAATCTGAAAAGCCTGTTTTTTCTTTATTATTTAAAGTCAATTCACCACAGAACTCCATTAATTAACTGACTGCCTTTGTGCACAAAAAATATGGATATTTTGATCTGTGTGTGGTTTTATAGGAAAGGGGTGAATTGCCCGGTGACATGGAAAGCTCAGAGCCACCACACGTGTAAATCCTCTCGTGGGTGCCAGTGGTGGGTCTCCACAAGGCGGACGGCGAGAGGAGAGCCCCTCCCTGAGCCTGTGCCATGGGCACTGCACCACTGCCCCCATCCCTCCTGTCGGAATCCCACAGGGCTTTGCTTCCACGAGCTCCATAAGCTCCCAGCCAGGAGGAGGGTCTCGGCTACCCCCCAACATCGCTGGGGCCCCACCCTGAGGCCCATCTCTCCCCTCCAGAGCGCACAGTGGAGAGCAGGTGGGGAGGTCTAGCGGGAGGAGAATCTGCGGAAGCATTTGGAACCCTGCCTCCCAATTCAGGTGTTCCAGAGACGTCCCCGGGCCACTTACTTCCCTGTGCTCCCAGGTCCCACAGCAAAGCTGCTACAAGTGGGCAGATCAGAGGGATGTTAAATGACCCACAAGTCCTCTCCCACAAGCCAGCTCAGGACGAAACCCTGCTCAGGGTTAAAGCAAACTTCAGCATCTATTGGACAAGAAGTTCCCCTCTCGGCCTCTTCTATACTTGCCCAGTGACTGGAACCTGCACCCAGAAATGGAAGCTAATTTAATGATGGCGGGGTCCTCTCTCCCCCAGCCCCCACAAAGCTCCAGTCCCTTCCCCCCACCACTATGGCTAAATTTATAGATTTGGGATTGCTGTAAATTATAATGTAATTATACTGCGCCAGGGGCAGCTTCCCATGGCAGAAATTAAAAAGCAATTCAGGTAAATGATCTTTAGCTACAGTGGAGCGTCCCTGCAGAACTCATTAAGTCCAGGGACCAAACGGCATACGGAAGACGGCGTGCGGCCTCTGCGTGTCAAACACCGCCTCACCCAGAACACAGGCCACCGCCCTCCACCTGCCTCTCACTGCAGGTTGTCCACACCTGTCCAGGTGTCCCCCAACACTCTTTCGGCCTGCCACTCCTGGACCACTCCATGGAGATGCCCACTGGGGAAGGGGGGAATCTGGGGGTATCTGCCGAAGAGCCAGGGTAAGAGGCAGAAGATAGATTTGGCGTGTATTTAAAATAAAATCAGACAGGAAATTAGCCATTTTGGTTGCATTAGTACCATTTCCTCTGAAGCTTTGAATTCCAAAAGCCCAAGGACTTGTTTTTTAATTTCCTTAATTGCACCTAACACTGAAAAAGAAATTATTGCACAGAAAGAAAGAACTGGAAAGAAATATGCTAACACATGAATGATGGGAGGTAGAATCGGGGAAGAATACGATAATGTTCATTGCGCTTTTCTGCATTCATCAAATGTTCAGATTGCTTTAATAATCAGAAAAATGGTAAACGTAATTTGCAGGCGCATCCCTGTTTGCTGTCCTCATGACCTTCAGCTGTGTACTAAGGGCTGGGGGAGGGGGACAGCAACGTCTCTCTTGGTGGCAAGTGAGCTCCAGGAATCCCCGTGATGGGGGTGAGGCTCAGGAGACGGGGACACAAAGGTTCTGGAGCCCTTGGCCCGCCAGGCTGCCCACTAACATGCTTCCAAAAAGCCATTTTGTCCACGTGCCTTGAGCCACAGTCTACACCCGCTTCTCAGCATTACCTGGAGCACCTGCTGTGTGCAAGGCGCTGCACCCACATCACGGTGCGGGGACCAGCGATGCTCTGGAAGGCTGTTCCCAACCACCACACTTCCTCGAGGCTATCTCCCGCCAGACACTGTTCCAAGTGCTTCTCCGATAACAACCTGCATTAATCCCTGCCCCCACCAGGTGGGCGCTCTCAGATGGGACACTGAGGCCCAGAGAGGTGAAGCTACCTGTTCCCGGTCCTGTCCAGCTGGCCAGTGGCAGAGCGGGACCATGAACTAAGCCGGGCCTGAGCCACAGCAGCCTCGTCTCCAAGTCAGAAGTGTGGGACACAGCAAAGACTGGCCAACCAGCAGCCCACTTCCCCAAGGCCACTATCTTCCCTGCCCCATGGGCCCAGAGCCCAAGAACACCCAACCGGGCACTGTGGATGGTGGCCTGGCCCTGGGGAAAGGGCCTGCTGAGACCTAGAAGCCTCTGTGTGACCCAGCCCCACTGCTGTCCCACGGGGCAGGCCACCTAACAGTGAAGAGCCTCGGCTTTCCCATCTGTAAAATGGGATTGCACCTGCCACCGGGGGTCTCAGCACAGACTTGAGGAACCTCGTAAAGGGCTGGTTGGGGCAAAGAAGGAAAAAGGGTCTTCCCGGGTAGCTGTGATAGTCAGCCTCCCATCACTTAACGAAGGAGGAGGAGCGAGGGAAGGGGGAGTGGGCCGGCCAGGCGTCCACTGAGAGTGCGTGCACCCTCCCAGCTCACCCCTATCCTCTCCTCCTCATCCTCATGTGCAGCTCTCAGCCAGGCGTCCAGGCGGACCCCACCACACACCTGGGAGGCGAGGCCTAGGCACTGGATGCCCTGCCAGATGCTGGTTTACCAGCGCCTCTGTGGGTCTGACAGCCTAGGCCAGAGCAACACCAAACACTGTCCCCAAAGCTAAGATTCCCTCTCAGTCGCCCTAAATGTCTGTGAGATCTGCTAGTTTCTTCCACAGTGGAAGTTTACTCATTATGCTGCTCGGCTGAGCCACGGGCCCATCCCTAATTTGGATATTTTTCTCCCAACATGCAGCCAAACTAGGAAAATACATCACATACCAAGTCTAGTAAACTTGACCCATCAAGTCCAGGAGCCAGTCAATCACCGGGCCCATCTGCACCTTTGCAACCCTTGAGACCCCCCCTGCACAGGCGCCCCAGGAACGCCGGCCCGTCACCGTCATGTCCTGGCGGCGGCAGGCTTGGCTAGCCACACCAAGCCAGGCTGCCGGGGGGGAAGGAGTGGACGGCCCGGGCTGGGTGTTCCGGGCCCCGCACATACTTTTCCCATTTCCCCGGGAGGAGGCTGCTCCTGTGTCTTGGCGAGGCGTCTGAAACCACGGACAGGCCACACACTAGTCACTGAGTCGGCACATGGCAACCCCTTCGAAAGGCCTCCTGGTCACAGACAGATTGAGAAAACATGCACTTAAGCCACCTCAGCAAATTGCTCCTCGGGCCACTCAGGACTGCACAGCAGGGTCGGAGGGAGCACCGCCTTCGAGCCCCATCCTCCCTGCCTGCTCCGCCGCTTAAAAGGCACAGGCCCTGCGCCGACGGGACGTTCGAGTGTTTGTTTAAGGAGAAGTCATCCCTCCCCACTAGAAGAGAAGCTGCTCTCTCCAGCACACATGCCCCTTCCTCTTCCACTGAAGTTTCTGCCGCTGCGGAGGGCGAACTCTCACAAAGAAGACATGCAGGCACACGCGGCATGCATGTACGCTGGCCTGCTGACCGTCCCCGCGGGGCATCCACAGCCAGCCTACCTGGGGGTTGCCGGGGCAGGGTCCCAGGCCAGGAGCCCACCCCGGGAGAGCCTGAGACGGCCCTCTGTCTTCTCCTGCCACCAGCTCTCTTTCTCCGGCATCAGCCTCTGACGTTATCGCCTGGAGAGGGGACTAAGCTCACCAGCTGGCTTGGTGGTTTAACCCTCTCAGCCTCCAGGGCGTCCAACCGGGAAGAAAGCTCACAGTCCCCCTAACAGGGGCCCCAGAACAGAGTCGCTGTGAATTCAGCAAATATGAGGGCAACAGCTGAGTTCAGATTAGATGAGAAAGTGGGGCCTGGGTGGGTGAGAGGAAAAGAAACTCTTCTTCCCTCATTCCACTGTCAATTCTAAAGGAGCAGGGAAACTCAGACTCAGCTGAGAAAACCAGCCAGAAGGCAAAAGGGACTGTCTGGACATTTCTTTTGCCTGCCTTTGTCAACCCCAGACTTTCTTGGGTGCAATGCTTCAGGAGAAGTTGCTGGAGAAGGTCTCCTCATCAAAACAATGAACAGTCCCCATAGTCACACTGTCTCAGCTGCCACCCTTCCCTCTGCCTGTTCTCATGTTATGTTTCTATGCCCCACTTTTCTGCCTACTGAACTCCTATTCATTCCTCAAGACCCAACTCAGTCATGCCTCCTCCAGGAAGCCTTCCCTGCCTCTCATCCCCCAGGGGCAGGAAGAAGCATCTGAAGCTGACCTCTCTCGAAGCCCTTACAATTCTGAGACTTTAACTCTTGAGCGCCAGTCCCTCCTCCTGGCTGGTGAGCTCCCTGAGGGCTTAGATGGTGGGGTATTTGCACAAATGACTGGCACAAGGACCAGTGAATGCCTGCAACTAGATGAAGAAACCGCCTGTCGCAAAGCCCTCAGAGTTACTATTCTTGAGACCAAGGCTCGCATCGTAGAATTCTCTGGGCCTGCCTTGGGACTCAGCTGCTGGCAGAAGAATGGCAAAGGGAGAGGAAAAGACCGGGTGGACAGAGAATACAGAAGCATTCTCCATTACTGCACGCTAACGCTGCTTTATCTACCATCTGTACTGTTAAAGGGCGGCACAAACCCCTCGCCGTCTGGAGGCCCCTCACCCCTTAGGGGCAACTTCTGCCACCTGTAGCCAGGAACCCAGAAAGACAAGATGACCCAAGCCCCCAAACCTGCACCTCGGAGGCCTCGCTCTCAGCAGTGTATAACTCATCCCTAGGAGAGCCCCTGGGGCCGCTGCGTTCTTGGTTTAGGAAGAGTTCTAACAGATCTCCGTTTTCCCAGCACATAAACCAGACGTAGTGTAAGTTAAAGCGGGCAGGGGGTGTGGCTCCTCCAGAGAAGCAGGGTATCCACAGAAGGTGGGGGGAGGGGCAGCACTATGACAGGAGAGGGAGGCACCAGCACTTAGGGCTCAGACGACTCAAGTTCAAGTCCCAGCTGAACCCCTTAACAGCCGGTCCGGGTGGCCTTGACAACATGCTACCCAGTAGGCCTTCCATAAACATCCAAATGCTTTTTGAATTAAACAGAATTGACTAATTGAATTTGGCCTCAAAGGAGCCTTGGGATTTGGGAGGCAGAGGGCCTAGAGGGAGACACTGGGGGGCGGGAGAGGTCCCCCACAGAGACTTGCCTGGGAGCCCAGACCAACTCGGGAAGCCCAGAGGGCTTTGTGTTTGGGTTAGGAGTGTGGGGAGGGAGCAGGGGGAGCGTGGAGACACGGACACAGCACGTGGCAGACCTTGCTGATCTCGCAGTCAGTGACAGCCTTACTCCCCACCCGCACAGCCCTGACTCGGTCAGGAGGTGGACAGCATCAGGCCAGCCTGGCTCCTGGCCGTGTCTGCACCAAGTGCCGGAGACATTCGGCACCCGCTGAGGCCCCAGCCAGCTGAAGACAGGCACACGCCCTCACCTCTGCTTTGGGCCCCTGGCTCCTCCACACTCCTTCCCGGAGGCTGCTTAGGGAACAGAGCTGTTTTCTTCTTAGAGATTTCCTCTTGGATCGAAAAAAAACCCCTGAATGCACCAAATGACAGCCCTGGTAACAGACTCAGGCCTGGCAGCCCCAGGGCAGGTGCTGTCACCCACCACCAGCACCCCAGGCTTGCAGGAGGCGCTGCCAGCCCCACGGGGATGGATGCCGGAGCTCTGTGGAGTTTTCTGGCTCTTCCCACCACCTCTCTGCGGGGGGCTGGGCCCAGGGCTCAGGCGGCTCTGGCCTTTGTCAGACACAGGGTCAAACGGTCACTTGAACCAAGAGCAGGATGTTTGGGCAGGAAGGGGGCAGGGAGGAGCACAGGCTTTGCACCCAGAACCCCACCAAGTCCCAGTCTTCCCCTTGCTCATGGTGGCCCTGGGGGCAGGCAGGGGACTCCTCAGAGCCCCATGCGTAAGAGTGGGGCACAAAGGCTTTAGGCCAGCACATCCACAGTAGTGGAGGCTCTTGGGCCATCTGGGGGCACAGATCTCTAGGGGGTGATGATGCTGCCGCCTCAGAGGAGGCCCTGGAGGGGGACCGGTGGTCTGGGAGTGGGTGGAGAGGGAGCATTATGCAGCCAGCCCAGGACACACAGAGTCCGAGGACCGCGAGATGTCAGGTGGGCCGTGGGGTGAGCGGGTCTCCACTGGGATGAGTGTGGGAGTCACGGGGCAGAGATGGCTGAGACAGTCGGATGCCCCAGGTGAGAACAAGGTGGCCTGTGGAGGGAACTCCACTGAGAAGAGAGCTCTGGACACGCCCCTGGGGCCTTGGGCCCAGGGAGAAAGTAGGGGCAGGGGAACACGCAGGGGCGCAGTGTCCAGAAGCCAGGAAACAAAAGGGCCAGGGCAGAGTCCAAGCGCTGGTGAGAGTCCAAGCGCTGGTAAGAAGAGGAGTGAGCCGCCCGGGACCTCCCGGAGCCACCACAGTCCTGACAGACATGTGCTTGTAGACAGGGGCACAGGCAGCTCCGTCGAGGGGTGAAGCTATAAAGGGGAGGAGAGAAAGTGCAGCCAGAGGGCAGGTGGGACCAAGGGGTGCGGGAGGAGCTTCAGGGAGAGACCCCGTGGAGGGGGTGGGGGTGGCTTTGCACTGTGGCAATGTGGCTGAGCTGACACTTCATTTCCCGGGGACTCCTTTCTCAGTATGAATCCGGGTAGGGTTGGCCACGTCTGAAATCCGAGGGAGGTCTGGAGGAAGGATGGTGTGGGCAGTGGTCCTCGTCCAGCGCAGGGACAAAGCCCCGCATGTTCACAATAACACCAAGACGTGACCTGTCGTCCTCTCTCACGGTCTCACCGTGTCTGGGATCTGCACAACTCCCTGAGCCCATATACCCAAACGACCAACGCACGACGACACAGAATAATGCACGGGTGAAAACCAGCATTCAAAGTGCAAGACAGACCAACGGATTTTCATGAACAGAATCTGGGACGGTCTTTGATATGGTTTCAGATTCCACGTGGCAAGTAACGTTCAATTAACAACCACTTGACAAAGTTTTGGTGTAGTATCAAAGAATAGCTGCAATTCGCCGAAAAAGTTTTTCAAATATCCCTCCCTCACTCTATACCTTATGTGAGGCCAGGTTTCCTCCACGTATTTCACTCAAAACAACACATTGCAACAGATTAAATGCAGAAGCAGATATGAAAATCCAGCTGTCTCCCATTAAGCCAGAAATTAAAGAGATTTACAAAAGTACAATCCCATTCTTCTCACTGTTTTCTTTTTTATTTTAGAAAAGGGTTGTTTTTCATAAAATGATGGATTTATCATTGTTGTTTTCAAATGAGTTAAAAATTAAAATTTTCTCACTTTCAATTTCTGGTAAGGTAAATATTGATAGATATAATCCACATAAACAAAAGTTATTTGGGGTCCCCAGTAATTTTTGAGGGACCAAAAAGCTTGGGAACCCTTGGTGTAGGGAGGGCAGCAGCTGTGCCCGCCCTTGGCTTCCACACGTCATCGCTGCTCTGTGGTGTCCTGGTGACGTGGGCAGAGCCAGCTCTTCCAGCTCCCACAGAACTCGGCGCCAGGGGCGAATGCAGCTCCCAGGGGAAGGCTCCTTCTGCAGCCCCCTGCCCAGCGTCTGTCCAGCGTGAGGTTGGGAGCTAGCAGAGGGAGACCGACGTGAGCTCTAACTGTCCCCATGGGTTCCAGGTTGTCCACACTCCCCCCCACGTGACACCCAGGCTTCCTTCCCACTGCAGATCCCACTGACCTACAGCGGCTTCGGCCCAACCCCAGATGCAGAGGCCATAGCCTTCCAGAGACTTCATGGCTCTACAGCTGAGTGCGGGCTGGTCCCATCACAACCGTGTCCCATGTCACTCACAGTGGCTCTGCTCCCCTGACCAGACTGTACCCTATATGCGGCTGGGTGTCTAGGGGATCATGAGGCATGTCCAAGCGGCCCTGAAAGGACAAGCAGGAGCCCTCCTGATGGAAGAGCAGAGGAGGGCATTCAGGAAGATGAGAGCCACACAAAGGCACGGAGGCACCAGAGGGCGGGCATGAGAGGGAAACTATGAGGCCGGAGCGGCGGGCAGGGGCCGCGTGTGCCCACAGAGTCTGGACTCAGCCCGTGGTGCCGGGGAACCCCCGCAGATGTCCATGGGCCCCTCCACGGCCGCAGGAAGGGAGCTGGGGAGGGGCTGTCTGGAAGGCCACAGTCAGGTTTAACTCACTCCCACCCTGACTTCCGGACGCAGTGATTTGTGGCTGCTGTTACAGACGGGGCTCCATAAAGGCAGGACAGCCGACGGCCCGGACACCTTCTCTCGCAGGCTTCCCTGTGCTTTTATGAGTCAACATTTCTCGATAAAGACTTACTGTCTGCACAGACCCCTGGATACCCCAAAGGTAAGGGTTTAAGTGGCCTTATAACTGCCGCTACTTATCTTTACAACGACCAGCGAGAGCCTGCTCGGAGGCAGAGCTTGCATTTCACTGTATATATTTTTAGTGACTGATTATAAATCAGGCTTGTCCCTGGGCCTTGGGGTCTGGGGTCTCTTCCATTCCACAAGGCCAAGCTGGGAGAACCATCCTGGCCCCCCTGTCCCCGGGTCTCTGGGCTTTGGGCACCAACAGTCCTCAGGAAGGCAGGACACAGGAGCTTGTCTCCGAGGACGCAGCAAGGCGATCTTCGGGATCCTCAGCCCGTTTCCGGCTCTCCCTGAGCAGCAGCCCCGTCCTGCCTTCCTGCCTTCTCCCATCAAACCCACTGTCAATGCAGAATCTGATAAACTCATTCCCACCGAGGCACTGGCGTCTGACAACAGCCAGGTCGTTTGCCTCCTTCCTGGGGAGAATTCATCGTACCACACTCATACATTCTTAAGCCATTAGAATTCATCCCTAATGACGAAATCACTGAGAGGGACACAGGAAAGGATTCCTAAACCCCCAGAAATCATGACCTATAGGTACGCATGCTTTTATCTCTGTGTAGCAGATGCTATTGGTTCCCACTCATATCCACTGCCCTTACCGCTTTGGTGCACTTACCCAACTTCCACCCACTAGCACCTGTGGTTAATTGTCTCAGGGTTTTCTCTGCCTTCAAAGCCTACTCTGGCCAACTGCACGGCAGGCTGGACATGCCAGAGCAGGCCCAGAGCAGGGACTGGCAGGGCTGGTGTTCAGAACTCGGCTCCCTTGTCCCCAGGGTGGGACAGATCACAGGGGGTCGCAGAGTCTCCCCATGGCATGAAACTCCAATAGTTCTTGGTGGCAACTGGCTTGCTAAGGCTGAGGAGACTGGGGGTGACCTTCTCAGGACGAGGCAGCCCAGGGGCTGGCACAGCCCAGTGACGTGGTGGGGACGAGACTGCACTCAAGAACAGCGAGAGGCGGTGGAGAGTCTGGCAGTGGGCCAGGGTGGGGAGGGGCACCTGAGGATGAAGCTGTAGCATGAGACCACTGGCAGGAGAACGGTCCAGCAGCGAAGTGGCATCCATCTGCCCCAGACAGCCCCCAGCTGGAAAGTTCTAGTACCAGCAGGGCCCGGAGTGTCAGTCTGACCCCGGGCTTGGTTCTCTCCCTCCAAGACACAAGCCGGGTGAGGGGATCATCAGGCTGTTCCCCGCCTGCAGTTGGCACATTTCTGGGACAGGGCGAGTCTCCGCACCCACGCCCTCTGGGAAGAACCTTCAAAGGCTGCTCTTGCCCTCCCCTCAGCGGACCCCCTAGAATCACAGCACGGGGAAAAGTCAACTCCAATTTTTGTTTTATTTTGCTTTTCTAAGTTCCCAGAAGCTTCCAATTGCTCCTTGGGGATCCGGGCACAAGAAGCACGTCTGACCCCTGCAGCCCAGCCAGGTCATCTGGTCAGTGTTCGTGACGCTCCAGGCACCAAAAGGAGAGTTCCAACACCTTACGTCCCCTGGTGCGCTGAGAACTCGGAACCCTCTCACAGATGTCACCCAGGGACTGGCGTCGGCCCCCCTCACAGTGCTCGCGGGGATCATCGCCCCCACGGATCGGAGGACCCGGGTCTCCTGCTCCAAGTTCAGTGCCCTCCCCCTCCCCCAGGGAACAAGGCTGATAAAGGCTCCACCACAGCCCCGCGCTCCCACACCCTGGGTCAGGGCCTGGAGAGCCACCGCCTGCTCGTGCTGCTGACGGGGACTCAACTGCATCGTCATGCAAAAGTAGAGGACGGACTCACAGACAGACACTCAGACAGGTAGGGGTGAGGGGAGAGCCCACCTGGGCCAACCACACAGGTGTGGAGACTTGAGCATAACGGCCCAGGAGGGAATATTCCAGAAACAGAGAGAGATGACAGGGGCTGCATGTCAAGGATGGGGATGGGAGAAGGGGGTTCCCAGCAGCCTGAAGGACTGGGAGGGTGATGACGCCAGACTGAGACCATGGGGTCCCCCAGTGTCTCCCCGAGAGCCAGAAATGCCCCAGGGGCCACTCTGTGGGTGACAACCTCAGAGACAGAGAGAAGGGCCTGAGGTCCCCCATGGTGGCACTGCAGTTAGCCCCTCCGGAGCCCCTGTGAGGATGGCCCTGATGTGGGGACTCCGCCTCAGTCCTGGCCACAGCCCGACGAGGGGGGCACGCCTGTCCCTGCGTGACACACCAGGACCCCAGGAACTGCCCCCACAACAGTGCCTCTGAACCCAGGGCGTCGGGCTCCACGGGGCTCCACTCCAGCCACGCCTCCCGACACAGGGATGGCAGGGCCGGGCCACGGCACGCATGGGTGGTGGCACTGCCCCTCGGCATGGGGACAACCTGAGCCAGCTCGCCAGCCTCTTCTCCTCCCCCAGCCGAGGAAGTGGCTTCCACTCTGCCTAACAGCACATCGGACAGAGGCAGCGGCTTTAACAGCCCTAGGAAACGCTGCCAGGCCCTATCCCCACCGTCCCCTGAAAGAGCGCTCATTTCACATGTTCTCCACCTGGTCATTCGCGTGGGTACCTGCCTGTCTCACCCGACCGGACTGTCGGTTCCAGGAGAAGTGGCCTTGCCTGTGTGTTCCCTGCATGACCTAGTGACAAGAACATCGCCTGGCATGCATGAGACACTCACTAAACATCTGTGGGAAGATGGAGAGAGGTGGGGGGGTAGAGAGGGAAGAAGGAAGGACGATCTGGAAAGCAGAGAAATCCAGCGGGAATCACCTGCATTTCGTTTGTGGAGATGGAATGCTTCAAATCATGGGGTGTTAAGTCAATCCAGCAAAAAAGCAAGTTTATTCTCACTGTCCCTCCCCTGCTCAGAGCCCTTCAATGGCTCCCCTCTACCCACAGTGCGGGTTCCAGATTCCCCGCAGCTATTCAAAGCTCCCTTTCCAACCACACGTCCCCTCCCACTCCTGACATGACACCTCTCAGGAAGTGTGCGGGTCCCTGCCCTCCACTGAGCCATCTCATCCCCCCTGGGGCCTCCGCTCCTGTCCCCTCCCAGGACCCTCTCCCACACATCCCTCCTCCTTTGAGGAAACCTCCTCAGTGCTACCCTGGAACTTTCTGGCATTTCGTCTCTCAGGCTCTCACCTGGGACTTCTCAGGAGCACATCGTGTTCCCTCAGGGGGAGCTTTTGAGGACAAGGGAAGGGGGACAGGCCCAAAGAAGGAGGTCCAGAGACAGATGGGCCCAGAGGAGGGCCCACTGCTGCTGGTGCCAGAGCTCTGACTCCCTCCGTCACGCACCACGAGTGTCTGAGGTGCCAGTCCTCCCCGGGTGTCCTCCCACGCCGCTGCCAACGGCCAATCTTTATCTGGCCTACCCTGCATCACATAGGGCCCGCCCTCCAGTGCAGGTCCCTGCTGGTCAGGAGGCTGACCCTCCTCATAGCACCAGGTGTCCAAGGGACCCACAGAATCACACACGGCCTGTCACAGTGACTGGCTCACAGGGTGCAGGGGACCCAGGCCAGGACAACAGGAAGACTCCCTGGACTTTTGCTGGAATCACCAGGAAGAAGACACTTCTCCATCAGAGCTCAGGGGTGTCAGGCCCACCTTCACCTCCAACAATTGCCACCACCTGGTGAGAAGAAGCTGCCTGGATGCCAACCCAGAGGAAAGCCAAGCAAGAGTACAGGGAGAAAGAGACAGTGTCCCTGTGACATCATTGGAGCCTCAAGTTCAGCTAGTTATGGCTTCCCAGTTACAGAGGCCAAGAGCTCCACGTAGCTTCGGAGAGGCCGAGTGGGTTTCTGTCACTTGCAACCAAGTGTCCTGACTTGGTTTCCATCCGGGAAGAGCCATCCTTTCAGGACAAGGTACGGCCTCTTCCTGCATCCTTATACATCTCAAATGTCCCTCTTGGGGCTCACCATTAAGTCTGGCTGCCTGCCCATCCTCCACGGCCTCTGGCTGAGGGCTGGTCTGAGGGGTGGGCATGGGGCTGTGGAGAGGAAGGAGGACTCCTGGAGTCACCTGCTGGGACTCACTGAGCACAGGGTAAGGCCACGGGGTAGAGGGAAGGAGGACGGTGAAGGGAAGGCACAAACTGGAGGCCCCATGCCAGGACAGGGGAGGCGGGAGGGTGCGCCAGACAGCCACAACCCTAATCGTGCCAGCCCTGGCCGACACTGGCACGCCCCAGGAGCTGCGGTCTGCCTGACACTGCCCTCTGCAGATGCTGAAGGGGCCTGGGGCACCATGCTGGGCTGGGAACACCACTGAGCATGTAAGGCCCACTCTCCTGGGCAACCCGCCTGGTGCAGGACCGCGTGGTGGCTTGCAAGTCCCAGATCTGCACCTTGCTGGGATCCATCACATGCTCACTGTGTGGCCTTGGCAAGACCGTTCCCCTCTCTGGGCCTCAGTGGACCAGACGGCCCCTGAGGCACCTCCCACTCAGAAGCGTAGAAGAATCTGGCTCTCTCCAGCTGAGAGCAGCACCAAGCCATGGCTCTTCCCAGCAAAGCATCTGATTTCCAGTAGGACAGGGACCCAGCACCTCCCCTACCCCCAGGGCACATTCCCCTGGAGTAGCAGGTGGGGCCGGGGATCACCCTGGCATGCTGGCAGGCCATCTCTCTCAGCCCCACCTGACCCCGGCAGCCCCGCTGCCACAGAGCCCACGATGCTTGCCACTATCAATTGTTGAGTCCAAGGGAGGACGTGTCTGGTGATAAAGGCCTGGAAGTTAGCTGGAGGCCGCTGCTCTTTCTACAGTGATTTACTCAGCAACCCTCCACACTCGCACCCTTAATGTAATTATTTACTTTGCCATTAAACACCCTCCTTCCACTCCAGTTATTTTTAGAGCTTCTGGAGCCTATAGAATTGGCTGGGGCAGCTGCTCATTGGCCAGGGGAAGCCGGGTCCTCCCTGAGGGGTAGCGATGCTCACGCAGCCTGGAGATTCATGCTGGGGTTTTGGGGCCGTGACGGGGCCAGGCCTAGGTGCCGCAGGCCCGAGGGACAACAGCCTCCCACCCCTCCAACCCCACCTTCCCTAACTTCCTCCTTCCCTTCCTTCATCCTTTCTTACCTCTCCCTCCCTTCTTTTTTAAATCTGAGATGTAATTCACATACCATAAAATTCATCCTTTTAAAGAATACAGTTCAGTGGTTTTTAGTATATTCAAGGGTTGTGCAACCATCATCACTATCTAATTACAGAACATTTCATTGCCCCAAAAGGAACTCCTTTCCCATTAGTAGTTGCTCCCCATTCCCTCCTCCCCTCAGCCCCTGGCAACCACGAATCTGTTTTCCATCTCCATGGATCTGCCTATTTGGGACAGTTCATATAAAGGGAATCCTACAACATGTGGCCTTCTGGGTCTCACTTCTTTCACTGAGCATAACGTTATCAAGGTTCATACATTTTGAGGAGGTATCAGTATTTCATTCCTTTTTATGGCGGAATAATATTCCCTACGTGCACAGGCTACATTTTGTTTATCCACTCATTAGCTAGTGGACATGTGGGTTATCTCCATTTTTTGGCTATGATGAATAACGTTGTTGAAACAATCAGGTACAAGTTTTGTATGAACGTATGTCTTCAGTTCCCTTGGGCATATACTTAGAGAGGAACTGCTGAGCCCTCCCTCTCACAGCAGCCGAGAGCTGGGGCAGCTGGGCCTGGCCTGTTGGCGCCACTGTGGACAGTGGGCATTGGGCAGTCCCGCACTGCTCTGGACACTAATGATCCAGCCAGGAGTTGCCACAGGCCCTCTCAGGCAGGTGATGCCACCATCCAACGAGAATATGACAGCAGCCCCTGGTCGCCCACCTGCCAGGCCCTCACCCCCTCCACTCCTGGCCAGGTGAGCTTCATCACCCCTATTTGACAGATGAGGCCCATGCTCGTACCTGGATGTGGACCCACGCCTGCCTGCCTCTAACCGAAGGCACCTGTTGCTTTCCTTGTCATCAACACAGCCTGGAGGGATGTGACCAGTGTGCAGACTTTGGGGACCAGAAACGGGACAAAGGTCCCACCCACATCCAGCCCCAGAACTCGCAGAGGCAGCAAAGCATGTCCTTGGCAATTTATGCTTCCCCGTCTGAGCCTTTTCTCCTGCAGGTCAGCTCTCTGGCCCCAGGCGCTCCAGCACCCACAGGCTGCCTGGATCCAGGTGTCACTGGGGAGGGGCCTGGCACCCAGTAACCTGGGTCAGAAAGAGAGGTGAAGGACAACATGGGCCTCTACACAAGCCCACAGGAGGCATGGTGACAGCTAATGGGTGGCTTTCAGGCACTCAGTTGGGAGGGGGAATGCTTTCCTGGCCTGACCACCATCACACCACACAGGACCCCTGCTCTGCCATGCATGAGGCTTCCTCTGGGCATCCCTTCAATTCCAGAAGGGCAGGGACTGAGGAAGGTAGGAGGCCCCTGCCTGGTGTCCACTGCCCCATACCACACCAAACCCAAACCCTCCTCTCAAATGCCACTGCTCCAAATGGGACTGAAAATCAGATGCAGAAATGATCCTCCTCAGACCAGAGCCCTTGCTGCCTGGTGTCAGGGTTTCGGGCTTCCCAATCCCCACAAACACAAGCTGGCAGTCCACGTGCACTGGGAGCAGGGCCACAGTCGCAGAAAAAGAGCGAAGGGCATTTCTCAAGACAGAGCCCCTTTAGCCCTTTCCCTCCCTGCCCGCCCAGGAGGAGAGGGAGGATTAGCCAGCTGAGCCTGGAGCGGGGATCCAAACAAGCCTGAATCTGGAGGGGGGTCCAAACAAGCCACACACACCCAGGGCCAGGCTGGGCCTCCAGCATCCACGCGTGGCTGTGCAGCAGCTGGAGGACACAGACCTGGGAGTGGCCTCTGGACACAGCCTCACAAGGCTCCCCAGCCCTGAGACAGTGGTTTGTGCTGGGGCTGGAGAGTGAAGAGAGGCCCTCCCCAAGGGGTTGACAGAGCCAGCCTCACTTGCCAGCACTCCCCAGGCACCTTGAACCATTTTCAGACCCCAGGACCTTTGCCCATGCTGTTCCTCGGGCTAGAATGCCAATCCTCCTTGCACATCATGGACAAACTACTACTCCTTGTGAACACCCAGCTCAGACACCTGTGCATTCATTCATTCACTCTCAAATGTGTATTGGAAGCATAATGCCACTCTCGGAAATAGTTCTAGAATTAATAATCATAATAATAGCAATAACAATAATACTAATAGCAGCAATTCTATATACAGAATGTCTACCACCTGCCAGGTACTAGCTAAGCACTTTACACTGGTTATCTGTAATCCTAGCCCTCAAAAGTTAAGTATTTTGTCCATTTTTAAGATGAGGACACCAGGGTTCAGATCAGCAAAGGATACCTAACTGCAAAGTGGCAGAGCAAGGATCCCAACCCTGTCTGTCCGAGCCTGAGCCCCAGCCCCCAGACCACACTGGCTGCCCTGGAATTGGTTGTTCCATGCATCACCCCCTGTGGCTTGCCCTAAGCCCTGGCATCCTGCGCAAACACCACTTTGGTAACCTGCCCCAACCATCCAATCTTGAGTGTGCGGCTGCTCCCTGCGGGACCCCAAGGGTGACAGAGAGCACATGGCTGCAGGCAGTGGCCTCACCAGGGCCCTACTCAGCCGTTAGAGCCTTCAGGCCACACTCCTTCCCTGCGGTCTTCCAGATCACCCAGGCATCAGCCACTGGCCACGTCAGCATCACGAGTGGGGGCATCAGGTTTCTCCATGGGGACCACAAGCTCTTGGGGACAGGGACTATGGCTCCTACTTCTTGGATGCCTCCCCTCAACCCACCCCCACCTGCCCACTCTGGTGCTGGCACAGGGCTTCACAGAGGGCAGCAGCTTCCTTCAGATGCACTGCTTTTCCCTCCTTACCCATCAGCGTACATAAAAGAAGAGGCTCCAATGGAGCTATGGGACCGCAGCCTGCATGGTCAAGCGGCCACAGGCCCACCTGGGAGCCCCAGCCACCCCTGGGCCTCACTTCAGGGAAATCAGGAGTCCTTCTCCTTCCTCAGTCCCACGGGTCCCCAGATGCCACTGCCCATCACTGCCAGACCCGGGGACCTCTCCCTGGACTCCATGCCTCCAGCCTCTCTCCCCAAGACCCCCTCTCACTGCGGGCTGACCTGCCACTCTGATGTGGCAGGGGTCTGCCGTAAACCTCTGTAGCTGATTCTCTGAAGCCTGGCAGGTGGGGGGAGAGTCTGGATGCTCCACCTGCCTCCAAGGCTAGAGCCTCTATCAGGCCCCACCTGCACCCCCCACACTGGAGCCACATGGGCTGACTCATTGACCCCCAAACCTCTGCACTCCTGAGGGGCTGCTCTGCTGCTGCGTCCCCCACTAATGTCCACCCATCCTTTCTTTCCAACCAGCGAGACGCTGCACATCCCTAGAGGCCCAGCTCAGATGCTGCCGCCCCATGAAGCTCCCTGGGCAGGATATGTCACGGTCTCCCACATGTCCCCATCATCCTCTGTTCTTGGTCCCTTGACACCTCCAACTAGGAGCTCCTAGAGGGCAGAGGAGGGTCTCTGCCATCACTGCATCTCTGAGCAATGTTCTGGAACCATCTGTGGGATGCACACATGAGCTCAGGGGACCCAGAGGCAGCCAGGCCACCTCGGGAAGGCCAGGGGTCCACCTCCTCATCCAGGTGTCCCACATCCACCCCAAACACCAAGCTGACTTCATTATCTTCAAAATGTTCCCGAGATCAGAGGCGGTGAGACCTGGCCACAAACATAAAATAAATTATCCCCCCACACCCATGATAAATGGTTCTATTAGCAAAGCAGATTGTTAAACTCCGATGTAACAGAGCGCAGGAAGCTGGGGCCCATCCATTCTCCCTCCGGCGCATACTGAGTTGTAAATAGGTTATTTTGTGTGTAAATAACACATTAAAACACAGCATTAGCTGTGTCTTTTGATAGAGAGGAAATTGTTACAAATAAATAATTCCGGACAGGAATGTAAAATAAGCCAGATTTAATAGTGCATGCCTGGTGCAGCCGTGTTAAACATGACTGAAATGATAAACCCCAGAGTATACTAATAGTAAACTATGCACTGACATCAAAGTAATGAGGCTGTATTTTTACCAAGCTTTAGAAATGCTAAAATTAGTTTTGACAGGACCAAACATCAGAAAAATGTTTCTAACATAAACACCGTCACTTTGGGAAGCTGGGGTTTGGGCCAGGAGGGGGGCAGGGCTGGGGACAGCTGTGTCCCATCCCATGGGCAATTCCTAGGAAATCGGTTTCCAGACCCAATGGTGTCACTTGGTGACCGCTGGTGCTTCACTATCTCTGGACCTCAGTGTCCACATCTGTAAAATGAACGGATTCGAACTAGACGACCTCTAAAGTTTCTTCCAATTCTACGACTGGAAATGACTTCCAAGCTTTCCCCAGCTGTGCAATCGTTGAATGTCCACAAGGAACCATGAGAACTGAGGCCATGTCTGCAGGTGTGGCCACGGCCCCGGGAGCGAACAGGAGCAGGAGCCACAGCTCCGCCCTCAATGCTCTCATTCTGCTAAGGGCGGAGCTTGCCAGCTCACGTGCACCAGCCAAAGTCACGATGTGGGTCCAAAGTGCACACTGTGTGCCAGCCTCCACCACCAACGGGGAGCGGCCAGGCAGGGCTGGAGGAAAGCTCCCAGCGCACAGATCCTGGGCTGGGCCTAGAAAGCTGTGGCAGGGTGGGGGGTGGGGGGCACGGCGGGGGACAGCTGCCGTGCTGGAGGCAGGTAGGGCGTCTGCTCTGATTTTGGACGGCAGCCGTGTTGAGTGGCGTTTAGAGCCCAAGGTCTCAGCGACGAGCAGGATACCATGATGCGCAAGAGGAACGCTCACTCAGACTTACGTCACTAACATTTACTTTGTCTCTGCTCTCCGCAGGCACCTGCTAGCCACTCTACAAATGCTCTCCCATTTCACCTGTCCATTATTCTCTCCATTTGACAGACTTCAGAGAAGTTCTTGTTTGCCCCAGAACACACAGCTAACAAGTGGAGAGCTGGGAAGAGCCCTGGCCCCACTGACCTCAAGCCCCGTCCTTCCCGCCATACTCCGCTGTGAGCAGGAGGGAACCTCCACCCCTCACCCTCCACCCCAGGCCCCTTGACTCTCCAGTACACCCTGGCACCTGAGACCATGCCAGGGTGTTGTCAAGAGTCATTCAGAACCCACCCAAAAAACACCTGGGCGGTCGTACTGCACCCCCACCCTGGGTGTGCAAAGCTCTCAAGGAGAACCGAGCTCTGCTCTTTTGAAAAAGTCTGATGGGAAGTGGTGTTCCATGTGGCTGGGCTGTTAAAACAAGCTCAGAAGCAGCATCCACAGCAATCCTGGAAATCACTTCAATAAGAATAATTGCCCACTTAGTCACACCTGAGTGCATCCTCGTGCTGGAGGCAAGAGTGTGTGGCCCCAGCCGAGTGGCTCAGGTAAGCAAGGGAGGCTGGCCCAGGCAGCAAGGTCCCCACTGACCAGCGGACCTCGGGAGGGTAGCCGGGGCCAGGAGCAGCCAGCCCCGACTGACCCTCGTCCCAGAAGACCTCAGGGCCACAGAGGCAGCTGGCCCCAGGGGGCACACACGGAACATGATAGCATCAGACTCCCTCCGCTCACTCCAAAATCATTTATCGGGTGTCTGCCTTGCTGGAGGACGCAGTGGGGAACAGACAATGCCCTGCCCACAAGGGCATCCTGCAGGGGCACAGACACAGAGAAAGGGCTAAGAGACCAGGGACGCGGAGGTGTTCATCAATGACGGGGCACTAAGGTCCATGTGACGGGGATTTCCTGGCTCTGGGCATCTCGGCCGGAATGCTCACCACGTGAGCCGTTTCCATATTCTGGTGTTTGCACAGCATTCCAAGACAGACGTGGATACCTCACCTCTGAGCGAAAATGGGCCTCGAAGAAACTTTCAAAGAAGTGAACAGGGCCAGTGAACAAGATGAAGGGGTGGTCAGTGCAAGTGTAGGTGGCACACAGGCCTCCTGCAGCAAGGGAGCACTGTGCCGAGAGGCATGCAGTGCTCAGCCCTGGTTAACGTTAACATGCCAGGACTAACCACTGTTAGTCCACCACCTCCAGGATCTAGTCCCTGTCTTGAACCAACTACATCCAATGACCTGGGAAGCCTAACACACACACGCCCAGGCCCAGCCTGAAAGAGTCCATTTCAGCAGGTCTGGGCAGCCTGGGAGTCTGCATTTATTACAGTCGTGTCATGAGATTCTAAGGCTTGGCCAGCTTTGGCAACCTCTGGTCTGGTCCCATCCTCCAGTGTACAGGGGAGGAGGCTGAGTTAAAGAGGCCACGGACCCACTAAGGTCACTGACCCAGGACAGAAACCCAGGTCTGATCTCCAGCCCAGGGCTCCCTCCATCACTCTTGAGAGAAATCTGGGCTTCCCACCAACTGTCCCGTCACAAGAGGTCAGCTAACAAGGAGACTTTCTAAGTCAGGCAGAGCCTGCAGACCTAGAAAAGGAAAACTGATAATCGTTAACAAAGCAAACACGTAACTTAGACCTCACGGAGAGCCACCTTTGTGCCCCACACTTTAGTGTGCTAACTCGAGTAATTCTCATAACACTGTGAAGTAGGTTCCATTACATCCATTTTACAGATGAGGAAACTGACTCACAACCTGCCCAAGGTCAGCTGAGCTGGGCCTTAACCAGGCGGTCTGGCTCCAGAGTCTGGGCTGCATCTTCCTACTCCTCGGCACCGCCTGTGAGAAGAGAGGCAGCAGGAGCAGTTACTCCCCATGCAGCGCACTGTGCCAGGCAGCTGTGAGCACGTTACGTGTCTCCTGTCATTTCTGCATAGCGGCTCTGCATATGATTCCCAGTCTACAGACAGAAAGACTCGCCCTACCTCATGCAGCTAGAACACAGAGGGCCCAACGCTGAAGAGTCATCAGAATCACCCCCGCTTGCTGGGCCCCGCTCCCAGAAGCTCTGCTTCAGAAGGTCTGTCTGGGGTGGGGCCCAATTCCCAGGGATGCTGCTGGGGCCCCACCCTGGGAGGACCCTGGCTCAGCACACCGGAGGCCCTCGGTGTGAGAGTGAGGTGTCGGCCACTGCAGGCATGTCACAGGATTTCTAAAGCCGTGTGGCTGCTGGACTTCAGGGACAAGCAAAGCTCATGGGACCAAGACTCAGCTCTGAGTTTTAAGGCTCCAGCCTTTCTGATCATCCCAGCCCAGAGGGTTGGAGTGTCTGGGTCCCTGGTGCTCAGCTAAGGCACTCAGAGAGGTTCAGAAATATTTTTGGAAAGAAAAGTCACTATTGAGGAGGAAAATAGGACAGCATTTGGGCAATGTCGGTGTAAAGCAATGAGAAACATCTGAATCAAATTGCCTTTAAAATTACGCCATTTTAAAAATTAAAGGGAAAAAAAAGCTCTGGGCCAAAATGTGTTTTCAAAGCTTTATGGCCTCCAAAGTGTTAGCACAACCGCTAAAGAGGCCGGGAAAGGAGCCGCCGGCCGCGGCTCTGCCGGCCGCTCCCCTGAGTTGTGCCCGCCAGGTGATTCAACTAGCCTCCCCCAGCCTGACCACAGGGCTGCTTTTTCCTGTGGTCCAGCCCTGCTCTGCTCGGCAAAGGTGTTTCTGTCGCACATTTTGGCTTAGGGAGGTGGCGACTCTGAGTGGAAACACCCAGCCCCCAGCAGGTCGAGCCTCATGACCCCTAAGGGAGGTCAAGCAACAGAGGTTAGTCGAGCCAGGTGACTTTTCAGATCCCTCCACAAATAAGTCACAGCCTCAGACCTCAAAGAACTGGCTGTCTGTTAGAGAGCAGGTGCTGTTGGCCCACTGGACAGATGAGGAGACCTGTCCGAGGCTGGTGCAGGGACTGGCTGCTTACCACAGAGTGTCAGCGGGTTGGGCTTTAAGGCCCAATCACCCACAAACAGTCTAAACTCACAGTCTAAAAGCAAACACCTGAAAGAGGCTCTCACCATATGAGAGGCAGGAGCCCTGAGCCCCCGACACGGCTCTCTGTTGAAGCAGCTGGTGGCCTTGGGCAAGTCCCTTCCCCACCTCATCTCAGTGTCATCTACACAATGGAGAGTCTCCGACCACTCATGAATTAGACACGCCTGCCACTCCTCTCTAACACCCAGAAGCTCCCATCTGGGTTTCCCAAGCTTTGCCCCTGAGGACACAGCCTCCCTTACACCCCATCTCCTCGCTCTGGACTCGTTCTCTTTCTGGTTCCTAATGGGAGATCAGGTGGCTGTCAAGGAACCTGAGTGAGGCCTAAGATACCCCCAGTCATGTGCCAGTAGATGTTTAACAGCAGGCTCTGGCAGCAGGGAGCGGGAGGGCCAGCCCTGATCTGTAGTGTTTGCCAGTTTATGTGGTGTCAGATGGCCTCCTGCCATGGCCAATTTCAAGTTACCAACCTAAGATCACGGATGGCAGAACTGGAAAGAGATGCACTCACAAGTTGGCACAGGCTGTTTCCAGCACACCCCTGCCTCTGAAGGTACTTACATTCTAATAGAAGGTTCTAGAAGGCTGAAGGTTCTTAGGAACCAAAGGGATGAGTTTCCTGTACACAATGTACATCACCTTGAGTCCCAACACCTGGACAACCACTGCTAATGGTACCTCTATGTGTTATAAAGTGGTGTCCGTGAGATATAATTTGTATCCTGCTCTTTGTTCTCTGTTAACAACCACTAGAACCTAAACACACCCCTCCCCATTATTATAAAGTCTTGATAAACATTTTTAATGGCTACATAATGCTCCATTCAATAGATGTTCCAGTTTGATTAATCGATCTCCTATCATTGAACAGTTATGCTGTTTCCAATTTTTCATAGCTATAAATAATGTGGAAATGAAATCTTTCCGCCTAACAGGATGCTCACTCTTAGAACAAATGTCATATAATTTCTGCAGTGGAACTGAAGCACCTGGCACTGGTGGCAGTAGGGGAGGGTTGCATGAGGGGTCAGAAGCTGGCCTGGAATACAGGTGCCCCCACAGGTGGACACCCTGCAGACATGGGTGACCACAGCCCTGCCAGTTTGTAGGACCTGGCCCTTCTGTCATTACTGCCCCTTATGCATCACAGTGCCCCTGACATCATCAGACAGGACCCACCCCACCCCTTGACTGATGTTTAATAAGCCAGGAAACACTAAGCTTGTGCAAGCCATCCCGCCTGGGAGAGCTGTGGATCATGGTGCAGACCATGGAGGCAATATCACGGGCTTAGAAAAGATAAACGGGCTTCGGAGGAGCCAGGCATCTGAGTGGCCACCTGCACAGCAACAAGGGAATCAGCTCAGTCACACCCCTGCCACAGTAAACAGGCCTCAGACAAGCCCTCTGAGACCGAGATGGTTACCCCGTCTTTTCCAGAAGGAACTCAGGGACAGGGTCTCCTCAACAAGTGGTTCTCAGCTCTCTGCACTCTTGCTCCAGCCCAGGATGTGCTGGGCAGCACTGGTCCCCTCCCAGGCCTTTGGGCAGGCCCCACTGCCTGTCCTCACCACCTGTCCACACCTAGCCCCACACCAGCAGGCTGAGCTCCCAACCTCCTCAGGGCTAGGCAATGCTGCTGGCTCTGCCAAACTGCCCCTCCTCGGCCCAGCTCCTTGCGGGTCCCACGCTCTCTCCACACACCACTCAGCTCCACAGGAGACACTCAGGAGCCATCTCATGCCCGGCCCAGCACCAAGTTCCAAGACCCAGAGCTGAGTGCGAGAGCGTCCCCACCCAAGGGCCCTCCGTGTCGGGGACCCGTGCAAACCACCTGGCACCTCCCTCCGTGCATTCATCTCACCTGTCAGCAGATCTACACCCCTGCGCACAGGAAGGCCCACATCAGAGGCTCTTTGGAGCCTTCTGGGACTTGAGTTTGCTGAATAAATGAGGATTCTTGCTAATAGCACCTCTGCCACCTTCATTAAGATGTAAGAAGAACCAATGTCACAAGATCATAAAGACTTTGGACACCATCTGTCAAATGCCCTCAGGACACAGATTAGGAGAATGGGGCCCAGAGAAGGGAAAGGTTTGCCACATTGGGACCTGGGGATGTTGCTGGAACTAGGACCCAGGCCAGTGCCCTCTGGACTAGCATGGGGCCTCCCGCACCCCATCCTTGGAATGCGTAATCCACCAGCACCGGGGACCTGTTCCAAGATGCCCTCTGCTTTGCTCCATGCAGGAACAGCTGCTCTTCTCTGACTCTAGGAGGACCCTTCCCCAAGAGGCCTCTCAGAGGGGGCGAGGGAGCAGGAGCAGAAGGAGGCTCTCCAGCCGCAGCGGCACCTGACTCCAGGCAAGCTGCCTGCCCTGGGGCAACTGGGCTGACAGGCAACCCACCCTCTGCTGGAACCTCATCAGCCAAGCTCCCCTGGGGTCAGGCAATGAGTGGACAGAGGGCCTGCAGGGGTGGGCAAGGAAGGCATCCTGAGGTGGGTGTGGAGGGGAGAGAGGTGGGTGCCTCTGTGCAGCTGCTGTACTCCAAGCTATAGGCCCACTGCCCGTCCCCCTAGATCCAGAACCCCTCAAGCATCTGTTGTTATTACACAACCAGGTCTGACGCTAGAGGGTCTCCCCCCCCATTTACATCCTAATTACTGTCTAATTACTGCCTAAGTCTGTTCTCTGCTACTGTGACACAGCAGTAAACCGTGCTGTGTGGCAGCTCACGATCCACTCATGGCCCCGGAGAGGCCAACCCAGGCTGAGGCAGGAACAGCTGAGGGCCCAGGGGCAGGCCAGAGACACATCAAGGAGCTCTGTGGGGCCTCAGAGGTCCAAGCCTCTGTGCATCAAGTGGAGGGACAGCCTGAAACATCGCCATAGACCAGGGTGGGCCCTGCCCCAGGGGAAGGAACAGACCACGTTTGGACACGGCCAGGCCCGGGATGGCCAGCCCTGGGACCAGGCAGCCCAGCCTCCGAGCTACCGCCAGACTCCCGCCTGGACCTCCCCTCCCCTGGACTCCTCCCTCCCCCTGATCTCTTGGCTCCATGACACCACACTGCGTGGGGAGTCTGCCCTGGGCTTGGCTCCTCCCATGCCAGGTAAGAGCTCTTCCTCCACCCCCACCCCACGCCGGGCCCTCCTCACAGAGGGAGGATCTGGAGAGCCCCTCCCAGGGGGATGGGGTCCAGCGGCATCACCAGGTCAGGAGGCCAATGTCCCGTCTCCCTTTGGGAGCACGAAGATTGGCCTTGGATCTCCCTCTCCTGACTTGAGCCACACATCCTGATAATGACCACCAGCTGGGAATCACAGAGGAACTGAAAATAAATATAGTAACAACGACCTAGAGGTCCTCAAGTTCACTATTGGAAACATGGACACCTACACCCTCCGAGTGCCTTCGCTTCCCTGGGCTCCGGCCCCAAGCTGCACCCAGCGTGGCCTGGGGACCAGCAGCAGCAGCATCACCTGAGCGCTGGTTAGAAATGCAGAAACTCCGTCCTGCCCCAACCTGCTGAAGCGGGTCGTCACTCTAACAAGCCCCTGAGATCTGCATATGCTTCAAAGGGTGAGAGGCGCTGCCCGCACGCGCACACCCACCCCGGGGAGGGCGAATTCTCCCCACTGCTCTCTGGGCTGTGCCTGAGCAGCGAGAGCAACAGGGCATGACTAAACGCACTTGAATAAAAAGGGAAAGACAAGAAATCTAAGTCTCTCCATTCCTCAGAGACAGAAATAGTTCTGTGGCCTCCAGATGGATTGCACAGACACAGGGGAGGTCTCGCCTTCCCGCCAAACTTTCCCAACGGGATGCTGGCACGGACCAGTGGAAACCAGAGTATTTCTCTTCGGGCAGTAAAATGAGAGGCTGTGGCTCGTGTAGTCCTTCTGTTATAATTAAGTTGGCCAGAAATTCACCTAAGGATACTAAATTCCATACCTGACCCTCTAATTACAGCCAGAAGGGATCAGGAGACAATTACTTTCCAAAATAGTCCTTGGCGGGCCAGAGGCAAGAAGCAGCGTCTCTGGCCCATCTTGAATGTGCCAACTGAACGTACCCCAGGGCCGCCCAGCAGCCACTGCGCCTCCCTTCCCCTCCCACTCCCCGTTCTCAGCCCCTCAGCCCCCGCCTGCCAGAGTCTGAGACAACGGCCCAGCCCCCAGATTTGGGGTGGCCAGACCTTCGAGAAAACCTGCAGGCATCCGTCACGGTGCCTGGGATCCCCAGAAGCAGGGGCGCCGTCCTCTCCACCCTCCATAAACCCAGCATGCCTGCCTGATGACATGGGCCACCAGTCTAATTAAATCCTAACAGGCTAATGAAAAACACCCCTGCTGCCCTCCCAGCGTGCAAAACAGTGAGTACCTCCTTGGGCAGCGACTGCCGCCGCCGTGGCCACCGCCAGAGCAGAGGCCTTCCTGCCCGGGTCCGGGAAAGCGGCGGCCTCCAGGATTCCACTTTTGGCTTCTTTCTTCTCCGAGGCAGTGGTTGAGGCGGACGTCTCCATCTTAGCGGCTCATGGTCCTGGGTGGCAGCCCTAAAGGAGAAGACAAAGACGCTCACCCACAGTGCCCCAGACCCAGCCGGGAGCGCGACCCAGATTCCCGCCGCCGCTTGCTCCGAAAGCAACCAACTCAGTACTCTCATAATTGGGAAGGAGGGTTTAATTAATTTTGAGAATTATTAGTTCTGAGATTCATCTGGTCTTCTGAACAACCTCACAGACAACAGCCAAGCGTTTTCGTTGTCTTTGACCCCAGATTTTTAAATCAAAGCAACAAGTCCTTACTGCTGTGAGCAGTGACTGGCAAGAATGACATGGAGAAATGAAGTCAGATCATAGGATTCTCCAACTCCGAATCCCAGGAAAATACAAATAAATACAGTAACAACTACTCAGAGGTCCTGAAAGAAGGGTCCTCGTGCTCCTGTCCCGTCCCTGCTCACCAGGATGCATCCTTCATTTATTCAGGTGGATGTTCATTCATTCATTCATGCAACAGATTTTTCATCATTTATTCACTTGCACACACAAAGTCAACATATTTTTAAGATTATAATTTTAAGAGTTTAAGATTTTAAGCTCTATTGTGCATCAGGCATATGCCTAGTGCTGAAGATACAATCCATGGAGTTTAGTCTCCTTGGGAGACAGATAACGGGGGGGGGGGGGGGGGAATACACGTACATGTAGTTTCAGTTAGCAAGAGGTGGAGGGGAAAGAGTGCAGAGCGGCAGGGCGGAGCAGGGGGGCAGAGGGCAGCTGCCGTGCCTCCTGGGGTGGGGATGGGTGCCCCGTGGAGCTTCAGGGAGCCCAGGGCGGCCAGGGGGCAGAGGCGGAGCCACGGCTGGTGGGAGGAGGCTGGCTTGTTTGAGGAGCAGCAAGAAGGTGGGTGCAGGCCATGGGGGTTTGGGGCAGAGGGGGCACATGATGGGTGCAGGCTGTGGGGGGTTTGGGGCAGAGGGGGGACATGACGTTACTCGCAGTGTAAGGGGGTCACGCACCTGTTGTGTGGAGAGAAGATTTGGGAGGAGGGGGCACAGCTGCAAGGACCCAGGGAGACCTGATGGTGGCTTGGGTTAAGGGGGCGGTGGTGGAAGGTGGACACTCTCTGAAGGCAGAGCCGACACACCTTGCCAGGGCTGGGATGCGGGGTGTGATGAGAAGAGGAGTTGTCGTGATTAAGGGAGGAGCCCTGGGGGATGCGGGGCACAGGTAACACTATCTCCAGCTGAATGGTGGGACACAAGCAAGCGTCTTACTAATTTGCTTTATCTGCTTCATTAGCAGATACTGCTAACTGAATATTTGTGTCAAATATTACAGAACAGAAATTTGAAAGCCAACTTTTTTGTAAAGAAGGAGGGGTCGTCAAAGATGGCTCATAACTTTGGCTGAGCACCTGGATGATTGAAGGCTGGTGCCATTCACTGAGATGGAGCACAGTGGGTGAGAAGCAGGTTTGGGGGCAGAAATCAAGAGCTCAGTTTGGGCCACATTAGGATGCCTATTAAGACATGTAGAACTGTTAGAAATGCAAGTCGGAGCTCAGGGAGAGGTGGAGGCTAGATTTGGGAATATGGCGGCCATTGGGCAAGATCTCCAAGGGGAAGGGTGCAGGCAAAGAAGAGAAAGTTTCAGAACTGAGACACAGGTCATTCCAACATTTCCAGGTCAGGAAAAAGAGGAGAAACTGGTCAAAGAGTGAGCAGGAATGGCCAGTGGTGGAAGGAGAAGGAAAAAAAAAACACCATGAGAGTGTGGCGTCCTGGAAGCCAAGCCAAGAAAGAAATGCCTTAAAGAGGAGGCACAGTCGGCTCCATCACAAGCTGCTGAGAGACTGACACAAGGAGGCCTGAGAGCCGAGCAGTCTCCGTGGTGACCAGAGCCCGGGTGGGGTCAGGGAGAGAGTGGAAGCAGAAGCAAAGACAATTTAGTCAGGAAGCTTTGCTAGAAAAGAAGCAAAAATGGGGGGGCAACAACTGGAGAGAGTCGAGGAGGTCTGGGGTTGCTGTTTCAGAAAGGAAGCAGGGAATGTTCCGGTAGAGAGCTCTGGATCACCGCACAGCAGAAACCAAAGGCGGCGGCCAGCTCCATCCCCAGGGGCCTCAAGGCTAAATCTACATCTGTAGGCCCCGGGTTTCATTTTTTTAAATCCGCACAATACTCTTTCCAAGTAGTAAATGGGAGTATACGAGAATGATGAATGCGACGCATGGAAGATGGTCCATGGTCCCGCTGGCCTGCCAAGAGAACAGCCCAAGTTCTGAATGTCCTGGTTTTGTCTGCACACACCAGCCTGTCTGGTTCCCACAGTCCTTCCAAACTCCCTGTCCAGAAAACCCAAGGCAGGTGGGGGAGAGAGAAATCTCCCTAAGGATTCTGGTGAGTTATGGGGTTTCCTTTGGCCTGGAGATTTAGGGATCACTGCCTGATCCTTTAAGCCTATTTGTATAATCTGCTCTTTAAGATTCTGGCGATCTGAATGGCCCATCAGCAACACCCCCTGGCCCGTGCCTTCCCCCCTTAGCCTGGCCACAGGAACCTCCCACTACCCCACCCGAGCTGCACCTTTGGGTCACCTTCCTCTCCCCACTCTCCCCCCACATCTGCTCGGCTGCAATCGCCATCACTTCACCCCCAAAGGACCTCTCCAGTGGGCCTCTCCAAGCTGGCTGCTCTGTACCAGGCTTCTTCCCTTCTGGGTCCTGGGGACCTTCCACACCACCTCTGGTCCCCCTCCAGGTCTTCCTCTACCCAATACCAGGCACCTTCCTCAAAACCAAATCGCACCGCCTCCCTCCCCTGACCAAGGCCTTGCTGAGCCCCCTTGGCCTTCAGGTAAAGTCTTCCAGTGTCTACCTGCAGCTTCCTCTCCCCACCTCCCCTTCACACCCAGCCAGGCATGACTGGCCCTGCCCGTGCGTGCTGCCAGGCCTCTGCTCAAGCCGGGCCACCCACCAGAAACCTGTCACCCTTTCTGTGTATCATGGACTCCTACTCTTCCTTCAAGACACCACTCAGACGTCACTTCCTCCAGGAAGCCCCCCAGCTCCTCCTCATCATGGTCACTTGCGCTTCCGGACCCCTGCAGCAACCCAACATCCCTGTATTGTACTCATCACCTCCAGGTCAGGAGCTGCTTCCCGCTCAGGCTGGCACGGAGCAACTGCTCAGGAATGCCTGGCAGAGAAAGTGGACCTCTGAGGCAGGAAATCACAGCTCTTTGAAATGCAAGTGATTTTGTAAGCAGCCTGGGTTTTCCTCCCAAGAAGCTCAGGCAAAGGAATTTAGGCCCAACTTTGAAACACACCCTGAATTTGAAAGTAAGGACAAAAATCAAAATAACCACTGGAACAACAAACCTTTAAGAAGCATTTACCAGGTGCCAAGCGCTTGACAAGAGTGATCTCATTTAATTCTTACAACATTTTACATAGGAAGAAACCAATGCTCAGAGAGGTTGAGTAACTTGCCAAAAGACACACACCCTAGAATTAGCTGTGCCAGGCCTTGAACCCAGGCTGTCTGGCCCCAAACCATACTCTCAAGCACCACAGTGAGTTGCCCTTCATCTGAGGACCCCACAGTGCTATGGGAATTGCCCCAGAATTCCCTGGCAGGCATTAAGGTAACTGACTATTGAGCCCTTCAGGTATGGGGAGCCTAGGGGGCCTCAGAAGCAGGATTTGGCATGGCCTCCCTGCCCTAGTGCCGTATCCAAGATGTCGAGATTCACGGACGGAGACCACCAGCCAAGGGCTGGCCCAAAGCTGAGCCTCTGTCCAGGGCTGCTTGCAAACCCCGTGGCTGTTCAGTGGCACCTGTCTGCTGGGGCTGCCTGGGGCGGGGCAGCTGTACATTCACTCATTAACTCTTTATTCCGTAATTCATTACTGACAGTCAGCTTCATGCCTCACACTTAGCTAGGCCAGGAGCTGGCTAGGCTCTGCACACCCCCAAATGAATGGGGTGTCCTTCCGCTGGGTTTGGATGCTCCCCACCATCGTGGCACCTGTCACACAGCCTGGTCATAATCTGTCATGCACCCACCTGGCTTCCTGCTCGACCGTGACCTCCTCCAGGGCATGCCAGGCCTTGCATCCCTGGGTCCCCAGGCAGAGCCGAGTGGGTGCTCAGACCCCCCGCAGATGGGATAAGGTGGGCACAGGGACCCAGGTCTCCGTCTGGAGGGCCCGGGGCTCTGTGGACCAGAAACCAGTGAAGGACTCAAGGAGCCCACAGGGTCAGCGCACGTGACCAAACCCCAGCCCCAGCCCCAGAGGGGGGATAGGCTCCCAGGAGGCATCCACCCGACCCTTTCCAGATGCAGACGGGGAAATTGAGGCAACAACGCAGAACCCTCGGACCTCAGTGCCAGGGATGCCAAGGAAAGAAAGAGGCTCAGGAATGAACTGCGACAGCTTCTGTTAAGGGACTTGAGACGAGAAAGGAGGAGGAAAAGGCTGTGGCTTTCTCGGGGAACAGCAGCTGCAGCTCCCTCGAGCCAACATCTCCGCCCTGTAATGTTGTCAGAGTGGATGTCATCGTCCCGGACCTTAGAGGGAAGGGAGCTGCCTAAGGCCACTTTCCGCCGAGGGAGAAGGGCCAGGACTAGAGCTAGGTCCTTTGGACAAAATGCCACCAGAAGCCTCAGGGCGTGGCCACCGCAGGACCAGGGTGCACAGTCTTGGGAGGGAGGGTGTTTATTCAGATTCTCACTCCCCACATTGCTGTCTGTGGCCCAGGAACAGGTGTGCACATGCAAGTACCCGGGGTTCCATGAACGCCTGTGGGGAGCTGACCCAGGCCGGGGTAGCCCCTGTGGTGCCCAGGGAGCCACAGGCCTGTCTTCTGCTGATCAGCCACTGTCCCCCCTTCCCTCCCCTTCCAGGAGGGAAAGGTGGTAGACAGAGCCGAGAGGCTGTGTAAATCACGGGAATTAGCAGGATTAGCACAATTTCTGGGTAAACACTAGGCGCCCAGGGTCCCAGGCAGCCACTTTCACTCCCTGAAGCTCCTCGAGGCAGATGTCTCAGCCTCATCAACAGCCTCACCTGGACCCCCAGAGGCCCGCTGGGGACAGCAGGGAGGGGCCCCAGGGTCCCAGATCTCAGCCAGGGGGCCTGATGGTCTGTGCTGGGGTATTTCCCATGGGTTCCCCCAAAGGCTCCAGAACAAGAAGGGCTGGGAGCACAGCATTCACCAGGGCGAGGAGGGGAGTCAGCGCCCCACTTTACCTAGGAAACTCGCGCTGCTCTGGCACTTCTAAATAACTCACAGAGAAGATGCCACCACCCTCCGGGGTTCCGCTCAGGGAAGGGGAAGCAGTGTACCCAGAACCAGGAGAAGCCCCCTTTCCATCAGGAGACTGAACAGAGGCCATCTGCCCTCCAGGCCCTGTCACGCCCGGGGCACCAGCGGCACCCAGAGCCTCTGGAGGCATCCCGGGCCTTCCCCTGGAGAGGCCAGTTCCACAGCTCTGGGGGAGGATGGGAGACAAAACACCCGCATTTTTAAGAAAGTTCCATGGGTATTTCTGATGCACAGGCAGGTTTACGAAAGACCGCACGGGGTGCTCATAATGTCACGTCCAGCTCCCAAATAATGGGTAAGTTCCAACTGAAGCAAGGCCGCAGACCCTGAATGGAAAAAATAAATTTTTGTCTTTGCTAACTTGGAACCAGAAGTTGGTGTCTTCCCAGGTATGACGTGGGCAACAAGCCACAGTGTCTGTGCACCTGCCACCAGCACAAGTCACAGTTGTGCTCACACCACGTCACAGGTGTGCTGACACTACGTCACAGGTGGGCTCGCACCACAGCACAGTGTGCTCAACCACATCACAGAGCATTACTGTGCTCATACCACATCACAGGTGTGCTCGCACCACGTCACAGGTGTGCTCACACCACAGCACAGGTGTGCTCGCACCACAGCACAGGTGTGCTCACACCACAGCACAGTGTGCACGCACCACAGCACAATGTGCTCAACCACATCACAGAGTAGCACTGTTCTCACACCACGTCACAGGTGTGCTCGCACCACAACATAGGTGCGCTCGCACCACATCACAGGTGTGCTCGCACCATGTCACAGGTGTGCTCACACCACGTCACAGGTGTGCTCGCACCACAGCACAGTGTGCTCAACCACATCACAGAGCATCACTGTGCTCATACCACGTCACAGGTGTGCTCACACCATGTCACAGGTGTGCTCGCACCACAGCACAGTGTGCTCAACCACAGCACAGAGCATCACTGTGCTCACACCATGTCACAGGTGTGCTTGCACCACGTCACAGGTGTGCTCGCATCACGTCACAGGTGTGCTCGCACCACAGCACAGTGTGCTCAACCACATCACAGAGCATCACTGTGCTCGCACCACGTCACAGGTATGCTCGCACCACAGCACAGTGTGCTCAACCACATCACAGAGTAGCACTGTGCTCACACCATGTCACAGGTGTGCTCGCACCATGTCACAGGTGTGCTCACACCATGGCACAGTGGCTCACACCACGCCACAGAGCATTGCCGTGCTCACCATGGCTGTGTGCTTAAGGTCGGCATTTGACCCCCTGCCCCTGCCCCTCGTGCCAGCAAAGAAGCACACGTATTACCATAGCACAGATGTGGTGCCCTTAACATTCGATGGTGGCGTTGAATACAATTGGCTTCTTTCATAATTCTGTGTGTTTTATTCTGTGCATTCACAGCACTATTCTGAGGAGGGTCCATGGCACAGAAAAGGTTAAGAACTCTGAGTGGAAGAACTGAGAGAATAAATTAATAATCAGAGCAGAACGAGCAAATCACTCAGAAACCTGCAACCCAGACATCCTCCCGCCACCTGGCTGCTTTGAACTCCTCTAGTGAGTGAGCTGCAGGAATTAGAGCGTCTTCCCGGGCTCCAGACCTCACCCCCCAGCCATCACAGCCCCCTTGGGCCGCAGTGTTCTCACCTCCTCTCTGATCTCAGCCCTGTGGCCTGTGTGCCCAGGCCCCACATGCAGAGTACACACGACATGCAGCAACAACCACAACCACATACACAGTGACACACATGCACACACACAGTCACATGTGTGCACATGGGCACACATGCACACGGTCACACGTGCATACGTGGTCGTACACCACACAGGGATGTACTCCATACATGGCCACATGTGCATACAGCACACACACAATTACATAGAGAAATGCACACAGCACATGCACACACACATGCACGTGCATGTGTACAAAGACACACACAAACCCAGGCAAACACGCACATGTACACTAGAGATAAGAAATATTGCCCTGCCTTGATCACGGACTTATTTTTAAGATCAAAAGAGATAAAACAGGCGAAAGTTCCTGAAGGGAAAAACACATCGCCAGCAGCACAGATTAAAGGTGATGGTAATTATAACCTCATTAGAAATAAAGGGAGCAGCTGACTCTCTCCCCCTGCCTCTCATGGCCCCAAGGTTCCGAGGACTCGTCCTATGTCTTCCCTGAGTGGCTGAGCGCCAGTTGTTTCATCTGCCATCACCTCAGTGTTGCCATCTGGAAAATGGACGTTCTAACGGGTGCTCTCAGCTCGAGGACACCAGCTAACACCACAGTGCAAAGGCTGGCCACACAGAACAGGGGTCTGACTCCCCATGTCAGAGGTGTGAGGGAGCCAGACATGTGCTTCCACTCAGCCCCACTGGATCAGAATTGACACTTGATCCCCCACCTTGAAGGGGAAAGGGAAGTGCGTGAGGTGAGGGTGCCCCAGGACTGCACTGAGCTGGGGACGATCTGCTGGCCCTTCACAAAATATTCTTATTTTAAAATATGTATGCATTTTATTCTCCCAGAGTGAGAGACACATTTGTGCTGGGACCAGTGCAGTCCACATCAGCTGTGTGTCTTTGGCCATGTTACTTCCCCTCTCTGAGCCTCTGTTTCCTCCTCTCAAACATGGAGCATCCTCCCTACCTCCTAGGGTGGTTGAGAAGACAGTCAACCTTCCCAGCACAGTTGTTAACACATATGACAGCAGCCGCCCCACAAGCATCGGGTCCCCAGTGGGCCTTGGACCAGGGTTGGCCGGGCAGGAGAACCTTTGCAGGCAGGTACCTTTCTCCAAGAAAAGCTCACTCGCCTACGGGGGCCAGGGGCACAGCCGGGGCTTCTGCGGGCTACACGCCCCCGCCTGTGGGGCCTCGGCCTAGGCTGTCCACCTGCCTTGTCTCTGTACGTGAACCAGCTCCCCGGGGCCCAGCAGCATGCAGCTCCAAGGAAGCCTGGAGCCAGGCAGGGCTCTGAGAGACGTGACTGACCTCCCACAACCAGAGGGGGGGACAGCTGTGTCACAGCACTTGTCCCCTGGCTCCTCTCTTTTCTGGACACCCGACACTGGGGGAGGAGTCAGACAGTCCCGCCTGGGCTGGCCACTCTTGCGCCACCCTGGCCAGGGGTCCCCACAGCCCCCGGGGGGAGGGCACACTCAGGAGCAGGAATCAGAGGCTGCAGAGGGCCCTTGGGACCCTGGCCTGGTGAGACATGGGGAAAAAGGCAGGGCCGTGGGGTACCAGCTCCCCCGCCCCATGGCCAGTGAGGGGGTACACTCCCCCCAGGTGATCGGGAGCCTCAGACGTGGGGATGTGTGTGAGGAGCTGCTCCTAACCCCACACAGACCCGGTCTCCACATGGGCTCAGCACACAGCCTGCCTCCCAGGGGGCTATGAGGATGACGAAGGGAGACACGCTGGAAAAGAGTAAAACATTCTTCTGAAACCCCCTGGGATACACCAGGTGGGGCCCTGGCTCCCGTGTGACTCAGAGGAATAAGGGTCCCCTCCAACTGCTCCATCATTCCTTGGACCCCCTCTTCTCCCCAGGGGGGTCTCCTGCACTGGGGGCCTCATTATCAGAGAAAGGAAAGAACAGAAACTTCAAGCACCTGTAGGTGCTCACACTGAGCCAGCTCCTCTCCTCGTGATATCTCACCTCTCGCCACTGTTACCCCTGCAAGGCCACTTTACAATAAAATACAGGCCCAGAGAGGGTAAGTAACCTGCCCAACGTCACACAGCTAACAGGCGATGGTGTTCCGATGCAGGTCTTCTAGATTCTGAAGCCCACGCATTTTTTACTTTTTCCATCACAACAAAATTCTTTTAGTATGTAGATGCCTGTCACGCGCAAGGATTATTACAGAGCTGTCAAAAGGTACCATTAGTAGAGAGTTAATAGAAGTCTAAGGCAGTATATGCTAAATATCAAATAAGTAGCAGAGCATTTATGCCTGTAGGAGCTCAAGGCAGGGCTACCGACAGGGGATGTCAGAGGGGGCTTCTGGAAGACCACCAGATCTGCCCCGGGGCTTCAAGACAGGGACTAAAAATTGAAGTTGGCCTGCTGAGAGGAGAAGGAAGGGTATCCAGGGGCAGGGAATGGCAGGAGCATGTGCCCTTGGCCTGTCCTGGGGAGAGAGAGAAAGGAGAGAGTTTGCACAGGGAGAAAGAAGCAGCAGGTAAACCAGGTTGAAGGGGGGCTGTGGGGGCCGGCAGGGTCTCCAGGAAGGGCAGGCTAGGGGGAGACTGAGGTTTAGGAGAATGCACCGCCTTGCCTCCTGGGCCTCAGACACACTTCTGCTGCACAACCCAGCCAGCTGGCTCCCACAACCCCAGCTGCTTCCAGCAGCTTCGGACCAGAGGCCCTGAAAGTGGGGGGCAAAGCCCTCCCCCTCCCGCTGTGGCCAGGGGCCGGCAAAGATCACCCTCCTAGCGGGTGCACCTGCTTCTTGATCGCTCCTTGAATGTGTTTTTCCAAGAACGAAAGCTCCCTAATTTGCCCAGCCCCTGGGCTTGCTGGTGTACAGGAAAACAGATAATTAACCCTAATTCACTGACTTGCTGGGCCGGAACACAGCCAGGGAGGGCCCTGATGGGAAATGCTGGCCCCTCCTGCACAGCCAGCCCCAGAAAAGGGAGATGGTATCAGGAGGCCTGCAGCTGGGCGGCAGGCATGTTTTGTGGGAGGGAAGGGTAGAGCAACTTCCGACTGACACTTGAGATGGCATCGCAACGTCCATTCCGATTTAGTCCCTGAAAATACCAGGCTGGCTCTATCCCTCCTGCCTTTGCATCCCCAGGCTTTCCCGCCCAGACATCCTTTCCTCTCTGCTCTCCCCAAGGAAGCCGCACTACAACACCAGGCAGCCTGCCCTAACGCCCCCCACCCAGGGTCCTCTTCGGAGCTGACCAACCTCCTTGTGCTGCCTCTGAAACTGCACGCGTCAGCAGGGAGCACGTTCAGAGGGAGCACAGGGCATGCAAACTCTGGAGAAAGGTGGCCCACATTAGAATCCCAGCTCCACCGGGAGCTGTCGACAAGAACCAACTTCTCCCCGAGTCTCAGTTTCCTCATCTGTAAAATGGGGATGACAGCAGCACCTCCCTCACGATGAAGATGAACAGCACGAGCCCTGGCACACACCAGTGCCCCAGCTCAGACGGTCGCCGCATCATCATCACTGCAGGTGGGGCAAGCCTGCCCACCCAGGGCACGAAGAGCTATCCCAGGCAGTGCTGGGGGCCACCAGGAGGCCTGTCCGAGACTGGACAGGGGAGCCTGTCACATCCGCTTTGTCTCCACCCGCCCCAGTGCCCATGCCTCTGGGCATGAGGTTAATGTGGGACGTCTCAGGTTGGCATCGTTCTATAACACGCCATCCTGCTCGACCGCAAACGCCCCTTGTCTGTCCTCTTCCTCCCTGGAGAGCCCAAAGCAGCAGAAGCCCCCAAGGGCAGGGGTCTCCCCCTGACGCCCGCCACCAGCACCCGCCAGCAGAGGCATGCTCCCAACTCGGCCCCACGAGGAGGCCGCCGTCTGCGAGGCAGACAAGGGGCCCGCTGTGCGGCCGCCCAGCCAGACCCAGATATTTTCACAGCTGCCTTGTGTGCTTCTGAGGCACGATTCCCGAGCGGGGAGGAAAAACAAGCTTTGCCTCTGCCCCGAGCAGGGAAAACAGACGGCCCTGGGCAGACTGCAGGCGGGCGAAGGCCTCGGGGGCACCCGGGGTTCTGAAGGCACGCCTGGGGATGGGCCCAGCACACAGGGACTGCGGACACCAGGCCCTGCAAGGCCCCTTAACCCAAGATTGGGGAGCGGGGGCAAGGACAGAGGCCCCCTGAGTGGAGAGAATCCCGAAGGAGGCTCTGAGAGGGAAAAAGGACAAAAGGAGGGAGATGCCCACAGGATAAGGCCGGAATCCCCACCTGCCCCTCTGGCTCACTCCCCCACCCTGCGCTGACCCCAATTCCCACCCCATCGTGCTGTTCAACACACCTCCATCTCTGGTCCTGCTGTTCCCTCTGCCTGCAATGCTATTTCCACAAAGCGCCCCCTGCTGACGCCCACGCCGACCCCCACACCAGGCCAGGTTAGGGCTCAGCCCTGTCTCGGCCCCCTAAGGTCAAGCCCCCATGTCACTGTATCTTCAGTCCCAGTTTACACATCTGTTCCCCGTTATGCCCGCCCCAGATGCAGGCTCAGTCAATGTTTGATGACTGACTCAATGCACAAATGTTCTCTGGCACTTAAGTCTGCAAGAATCCTCCTCTTCTCTTAGCCTCCCCTCCAGCCTCGATCCTCACAAGGTCAGGGTGTCTCCTGTGACCCACTGGAAGTCTGGAGGTGGGGGGACTGAGGCCCAGATGGAGCACAGCATAGGCTGTCTCTTAGGTCAAGGGGAGGTGCTGCAACCAACTGGTAATGTCTGCCATGGGCAGCACCTGCCAGCACGGCTACGAAGAAGGTCTTCAGGGCAAAACTGCTGCTGGCACATGAATGCACCCTTCACTTGAAACAGAAACTCCTCGAGAGACAAGACTCTGCTACGCATACTGCTTAGTAGCACTCAAGTCTACAAATTACTGAGCACCTACTGTGCTGTAGGAACACATCATTTTCAAGATAAATAAAAAATTGAGTGCTTGTTGCTTAAAAGGTGCTTTTTGAGCCATTACGCAAAGGGGCTGTTTTCTCCCAGCGGAACTGTTGGCTGGGGAGTGGCATTTGGGGGTCAGAATGATGGTGCAGGTGGCTTTCCCACATCCTTCCAGGCATCACCCAAACCGCAGCCTCTGGAGGATCAGGGGGACCCAGGCCTTCGCCCATGTTGGGGAGGGAGGTCTGCAGACCCAGGACAAATCTCACCTCTGCAGACATCTTGGCACAAGTGACACAAGTCAGAGAGGCTCCCCTGAGGAGGGGCCTGGGCAGTCCCGAACCGCACCCAGGTGGCAGGCAGAGGAGGCTCCCGCTCGTCCACCGCTGTCCCTTGGAACTCAGGGATGGATTCCGGGATTTGCCGAGCCCACTCAGAGGGGGAGAGAACCTCAGTGGGACTTCTCTGCTGTAGCCCTGCTGAGGACCCTGAAATTATGAGGCTGCCTCTCAAGGAGCCACCCCAGGGCCCAAACCACATCTTTCTGACCCTTCAGTCTTCTCCCTCTGATCCCGGAGTCTGGCACCGAGAAAGGCCTCCAGGAGGTCATCTCATCCAGCCCCCTGCCCAGACAGCTTAGACAGAGAGCAGTCTCCTGCCAACAATGCAAAGGGGCTGTCCCCAAGCTCCCTACCTGTTTATGCCTCAGCCAGCTGGTCTCAGTTGACCACATCACTCCCCCAGCCCCCACTGTACCCTGACTCACTGTGCAGCTCTGGGTAAGTGTCTTGCCATCTCTGGGCTCAGTGCCCGACCTGTGAGATGGGCAGGCTGGATCCCCAGGGAGTGCATGCATGCCACAATTGGGCAGAAACAGGAATTTTGGCATATGGGGAGCAGAGGCAGGACCCAAGCGAACAGAGCCAAGCCACCTGCCACCTGCACGCATGAACCAGCAACTGTATACAGAGCACCAACAATCTCCAAGGACAGAGGTCACCCTCTCCACGGGTGGTGCTGGGCCCGGGGTACGGAGCAAGGAAGGGTGGGAAGGCTGGCTACAGATCCAGGACAGCTGCTCTGCCTCTCAGGCTCTGGGGAGAAGCAGGCCGGTGGGTGGCCTGGCATCTCCTGGTTCGGTCTGTGCAGCACCCTGCTCTGACTTGCCCAGCCACGGCCCTCCCCACACCTCCCAGGCGATGCCCACACCCTGCTATCCTGTCTGTGCCTCTGCCAGGCTCAGCCACCGGCTTTCCCCAGACTCTGCCAGCAACCAATGGCAGCACCACCCTGGCAAGTGAAGCCAACAGGAGTGTCCTGCCTTGGACTGGCATCTTTGTGCCTGAGGAGGGAGGAGGGCACCTCAGGCCTGCCTGCTAAGCGATCCCCAGTGAGCCTCTCAGCCCTGCCCCGCCCCAGCCTCTCCCGGGCCTCGCTCTTCCTCCTGCCTGCCCGGGAGCCCATACGCCCTCTCACACCCTTCCTGTCTCCTGGCAGTCACATCCCAGCCTAAACCAGGTATCTTGGGCCCCAGGCCTAGTGATCTGACACCCACCCCAGTCCTGTGGGGTCAGCCGCAGCCTGAGCACCTGCCCGCTCAGGGAGGCCAGGGAAGTGGAAGGGCTCCATGACTCGGGACAAGAGTAAGACTCTTCATTTGGGTGGCACACATTTCCTGAGGGCCTACTGCGAGTCAAGCCTGGGGCTGCGACCCTGACTATCAAGGTGAATTAAACACAGTCCTGCTCTCCCAGAGCTCTCAGCCCAACAGGGGAGACAGTCATCAAGGGAAACAGATAGTGACGACCCAGAATAAGCTTCCTAATAGAGAGAGAAGCTCAGGGGGCTGCAGGGGGCCTTGGCCAGCCCGAGGGAGGTCAGAGAAGGCTTCCTGGAGGAAGGGGTGAATAAGCATTTTCAAAGGTGAGGTCCAGAATGGTCTGTGAAAGCAGAGGGGACCACAGCAGATGGAGAGCAGTGTCTGGGCAGCAGGCAGGAGGCAAGGCAAACGAGATCTGAGTCCTGAAGGTTAGTGTCCAGCAGATGGGTGAGCACCCACCCTTGGTGGCTCCCACTGCCCATGGGAAATGTCTAAACTCCACATGTGGGCACACGAAACCTCCAAGCCTGGGCCCTCCTTGCCTCCCCAGCCTCTTTTCCACCAACTCAGACTCCACCATTTACAGGGTGTTTCCAGAAGTCTGCATCCCAGACCCCGCCTGTCAGGCCTCTGCACTCACGCTCTCCCTTCCAAAACACCCATCCCCACCACCCCTGCCTGACTAACTGCGGTTTATACTTTAAGGCTAAGGCCGGTGTCACCTGCCCCAGGATGTTGGGGGAGCCTGGCACAGTGCTCCCGCAGGTCCCCATATCCGCCTGGGCAGCCCACAGCACGGCGCTCAGGGAGACATTTAAACTCTCTGTTAAGCATCTACACCCCTGGGTGGTTCGGCTCTTGACTTTCACCCCCGGCCCCTGGCACACAGTCAGTGTCACATAAACGTGCAATGAGTGAGAGCCACCAGAGTGAAGCCAGTGCACTGAGGTCAGCTGTCTCCTAACCGTCCCCCACGCCATGTCCACTAGTGGCTGCCCTACTCACCACCTGAAACTCTACCATTAGAGAGTCACTTCTTTGAACCTTTTTAGTTTTCAAGAACAAGAACAGCCTTCTAAAATGCAAACTGCCCAAGAGTAAGGTCAGGCCTTAAGTGGTTGTCATATAAAAAGTTCTTTTCTCTGAGTAGAGGGGGCACAAATGGAGAGGGCTGGAGGGAGGAGAGGGGAGGGGAGTAAGAGGAGACACTGTGGGGACGGCAAGCCAAAAGCCCAGCACCGTTTTGCTGCCGGCAGTCCTTGGCTCCAGCTGCCAGTCCACACCCTCCTGATAGAAAGGAGCACTCTCTCTGCTTGTTCTCCACGCCGGCGGTTCTTGGCATGACGCCATATGCAAAACTAAGTGGCTCTGTAGTGTGTGTTGCTCGGACTTTTCCCTCCTTCTGAGGAAGCTCTCCAAGGCACACTCGACCAGCCCCCTTTTGTTCCGGGGCCTTTCGAGGGCTTCCGGGAGGAAACGAGAGTGCTCTTCAAAGCCCAAGTCTACAGCAGCCCACAAATCACGGCCTCCTTGCCAGCCACCACCGCGGGCCTGATCTGGAAGTCGGGGTGCCACAGGTGGGCTTGGCTTCTGGGGTCCCCAACCAGGACTGACCCCAGGAAGATGTTCAAGGATGTCCCCAGCCCATGTGAGAGGCCAGAGTGACACACGGGATTTCCTAAAATGAGGGGCGTCCTCCAGACTGGCAAGAAGCCACAGAGGGAGTAACAGGTTGAAGTGCCCCTTGGTCAAGGGACCGTCACCCACAGTCATTAGTGGGAGCACGGCTCCCCACCCCAGAGCACGTCTGATGGTTGCCAGGCTGTGCACCCCGACTTTGGGTCATTACGTGGGAGAAGATCCCCCCTTAGCTGGGATCCCATGACTCCTTCCACGAGGGTGCTACACCAAGTCCCTCCAATCAACCACCCACTGATGGGGACACAGTCTGCCGAGGGATCTTCCCAGGCAGGGGGCCTCGTGGGGGTCCCGGAGACCCTCAGAGACCCAGTAGTCAGCCTCCCGTCCTGTTCAGGAACCCTCCACAGCAGCGGTTCTCAACTGGGGGGAAGCTGCCCCCTGGGGGACATTTGGCAATGTCTAGGGACTTTTTTGTATCGTTTCCAAATTGTGCTACTAACAGCAAGTGGGTAGAGGCCAGGGATGCTGCTAGACATCCTACAACAACCAGGACAGCCCCATTGACAGAGAATTTTCCAGCCTAAATGTCTACGACGCCAAGGTTGAAAAACCCTATCTAGAGTATTCTAGACACTTCCGTCATCCAACCTCAGCTTGAATGCTCCCCCAGGGATGGGGAGTTCACCACCTTATGCTTTAAGGAGAGAAAGTGCAATGAAACACTGGATCCGACAGCTAGGTCAGCCTCCTGCTGGAAACTGTGGTCAAGTGACCCAGTTTCCCTTCCCCTCACCTCAGAACCTCTTGATGAAAAATGGAGCTAGGACTTTGATGTCAAAGGATTGTTATGAACGAGTCCATGACCACAAAACACCTAGTGCAGCGCCTCACACACAGAAGGACGTAAACCAAAGGAGACCTGCTCGGTGGTGTCTGTTTTACAATCTAGCTGAGAGCAGAACTCCAGCCATCCCAGTGACTGCTGGGAGTCCACCAGCTGCAGCACAACATCCGCTAAAGCCTTGGCCTGCCTCGCTGACACTGTCACAGATAAGGGACGTGCCAGCTGTTCACTCAGGGTTAGCTAAACTTGCAAAACCCTGGCAGCAACCTCCATGTTAACAGGAGGGAAATCGTTTTTAATACATTGGTCTTACAGCAGCACAAGGGAACAGTATTGCAGCTATTTTAAGTCATTGTTATAAAGACACAAGTACAGAAATGTTTGAGATCATACAGTAGATGAAAATAAAACCCAGCTGAATGCATACTATAATTGCAACTAGGAGAACGAAGCATATATACAAGGGGGAGACAATATATGGGAAAACATTCCTGTGTTAGCATGGACTTGGGAAAATGCTGGGTTTTGGTAATGTTTTTTAATGTAAAGTTTATACTGTTTTTTCCATTAAAATGCTCTTTATGAATGACTGTAGAGAAAATAATAGGAGAAACTACAAACAGAGCCTTACTTCTGACCGCAAAGGAAAAGGGTGTGGGAGAACTCTCAGAAGGTGACGTGTCCTCAGCCAGCTCCAAGGGGAGCCTCCCTGGCCTCAGAATGGGGGCTACTGCTTCCCGCACTCTGACTCCAGCAGGGCTCCTCCACCTGCAGAGGAGTCTCCCTTCGGCATCCACCAGAGCAAGCTTCACTGCCTACGCTTTCACTACAAAGAGTCCCCACCTCCCTCTTGGCAGAGGAGAAACCAGGATCGAGAGAATTGAGGCAATGGAGACGCAGCCTGGGGGTCTGACCACTTTCCACAGCCCCCACGGAGTCCAGAGTCCACCAGGGTGCCTGGTTCCCCATCCTAAGTGAGGACCCTCTCCTTTGCAGGCCAGGAAACAGCTGGAGGATCCCCTCCTGATGAAGCTGCAACTCCAAGACCTCGCCCAAGGCTGGCCCCAAATCTTGGAGAGCACTAAACTGAATTTATCAAAAATATTTTGAAAAAGCTTTCAAAATCTCAGTCTCCCCACAACATGAAAAGACAGCTATTCCCTCTACATCTCCCCTCCCACCAAGGGCCACTCCAGTTATCCCCAAAGAAAATGTTTAAAAGCCGAGAATTGTGCTAGCTGCTTTATTTCTCCTTTTGCTCGCCCAGAACACCAGAGCCAGCACCACTGAACCATCGTTGCCTAAAACCAAGGCCCCAGGAGGCCTGGAGCATGGCCAGGTTCGGTAGGGCTTGTGCCGAGACCCTCTGAGGTAGAGGTGGACCCTTGGGATCTCTGCCCATCTTCCCCTCCAGCACCTCCTCCTTGTTTCCAGGAGAGAGAATGGCCACAGAGTGCTGGAGGTAGAAGGGCCTAGAAAGGAAGCAGAAGATCCAAAAAAGGCAAAGTGGAGAGAATTTGGGGAAGAGAAGGCAGGAGTTGACAGCATAAAAAAATCAGCTGTTTCCTTCCTCAAAGGGGACTGGACAGGCCTCTCCCAAACCCGATGAGGGGACCCCAAGAAGGATAATGCGTTTGGGGACTGCATTTCCACTCCCCATGGGATGACAGGATCATTAAGGCGGAAAGGAGAGCCCTTGACAAAAAAACTGGGCATGCCGTTCTTGACACCAGTGTCCCAGTGCCCACCCGCCCATAGCAACTGGGCACCCGCAAGTCAGGTGCCATTATCCCACTGCATAGGTAGGAAACTGGGTTCAGAAAGATCCAGCAACATGCCTGAGGTGACATCACACTCAAACCCAGGCCTCCTGCACAAGCACAAGTGCTCCTTCCAACAGGCCACCACCTTTCCTTAACTCCTCGATAGCTCCCCTCCCTGGGGTATGGAATTCCACCTTAAGAGGCTCTCTGACTTCTGTTTTTCTGGTTTGTTAAAATGGTGACACCTTTGAGACATCCAGGGGAAAACTGAGGTGGGGATAGTAATACCAACTGAGCCCCTTCCCGTATAGGAGTCCCTCACATGTCATTTCATTTCAACCTCCCATGAGGATGGTACTCTTATGATCCCCATTTTAAAGACCAATAAACTGAGGCTCAGAGAGGGTGACAGCAAACTGCGAGTCACAGAGCCAGTGCCAGTGTAGTCAGGTTTGGCTCCAGAGCCCCTGCCCTGTTCTCCTCAGGAGTCATTACATCCACCTTATCAGAGGTCACTCACCACATTCCTCCCCACTCAACAGACTGACCCTCAGGGACGGGGGGGAAGGGCCAGGCCGGGCGGCAGCAGCTGCAGGCCTGGCCCCCGCTGGGTGATTGGCTTCTGTTCTCTCATCTCACCCTCCCAACAGCCCCAGAAGTGGGCACAGCTAGTGTCTCCTTTTCCAGACGAGGAAACTGTGGCAAAGAGAGGCCAACCGGGAGTGCAAGAAACGCGCGAGTGACAAGCTGAAGCCACTCAGGACTCAGGCGCTTCAGGGCAGATGGAGAGCCAGCTCCAGGCCCCAGGACAGGTGGGGACGCCACGGCTGTGGTCAGCCGACAGCCATCGGTCACCACGCTGGCCTCCTGAGACTGCAGCATTGCTCAGAAATACATCAGAAAACCCTCCAGAGAGCTTGACACATGGCTTCACTGGGAGCCGGGGAACCGGGCTCTGCCACAACCTGCTCGGGGAATTCCCTTCCCGCTCTGGGGCTCGGTTTCCACATCTCCAATACGTGCGTGTCAGACTGGACCACCTCCAGCCCCTCGAGATCCCAAGTGCAGGGAACGAGCACGGGAGCAGGGCAGGAGTGGGGAGATGGAGCCGGCTGATGCAGCCCACGGAAATCAGGGGGCCTGAGACAAGCTCTAGTGGAGCTAGACCCTGAGCCCCCGGGAGCAGCTCCCAGCGGCACTGAGGAAGAGCCAGGAGAGAGCCAAGGCCCGGCTGCCTGCTGTTCCTGGCTCCTCTCCAGGGCTGTGGGCCCGACCCTGGGGACAGAAAGAGGACCCCCTGAAGCCTGTGCTCAGGACACTCACAGCACGGCCGACAGGCAGCAGTTAGGAAAGGTGAGACAGCGTGCTGAGAAGTGCAGGTGGCAGGGGACAGCTGGAGAGCAGAAGCGCAGAGTGGGCAGGGCCCAGCCAGCCAGGGACCAGGCTACAGGGAGGGCGAGCATGTGCCAGGCCAGGAGTCTGGGTTTTATAGTGAAGGAACTGGGGAGCCATTGAAGGCTTTTGAGCAGAGGGGTGATATAATCAAGGTGAATTTACACAGCAAGGTCTTGCATTGTGATACAAATGCTCCTCAACACTTGGCAAGCCAATGGCATATTCTAGATGCCCTTGGGTCCCCCACAAGCACCTACACTTTACCTATACTGGGCCAAGCCCTTGACCTTGCAGTTTCTGAGCCCTGCAGGAGGTATCCTGCTGTGGGGGTGGGCTGGACAGCAGGTCCACCAGCAAGTGTCACTATCATTGTAACTCCTGTTGAAGGAAGGGCGGGATCATTGATACTCGGGGTGCTGGAGGCTCTCTCCTTCCACCCAGAGCATGAGGAAGATGCTCACCAGAGAGGGCCCCTCAGAGAGGGCTATGGGGACCTGGACCAAGCGAACAGTGTCTTCCTCCTGAGAGGCGACAGCTTGGCCAGCGTCAAGCAGATGAAGCACCCAGCCCTGGCACTGTCACTTACCAGGTGGGGGACTTTGGCAGGAGGCTCAACCTCTCCGAGCTGCAGTTTCCTGTCTGTAATTGACAGCGATACCATCTATTCCACAGGGCACCCGGGCTTCCCCACACGTCATGCCCCTCAGATCCCACCCCACCTGCCCGCCGGAAACTCCCTGCTCCAGTTGGGAACGTGGAGTGCATGGCAGCCATCCCCACCCCCTGGGGACAGTCCCACAGGTGCTGCCTCGAGCTGTCTGTCTGTCTCTCTCTTTCCCTCTCCCTTATCTCTCTTCCTCTCTTTCTTTCATTCCTTTCTCTCTCTCTCTTTCTTTCCCCCTCCTGCTCCTTCCTTCCTTCTTTCACATCTAGCAATGGGCTAGACAGTAGGGATGCACATCAGTAGGGATGGTTGTCTCTGCTTATCAGAAAGAAAGAATGGAAGACAGTATGTGGCTGGTGTGGCTTTCAACCTCCTAGCCAGAGCTCAGCAATTAGACTTTGGTCTCGACATGTCTGCCTCATCTGAATTCCAGGAGAGTCTGCTCTCCCGGCTGCTAAAGGGTGTCTGCATGTGTGTTCACACTAGCCTTCCTTTTTCGTGATAACTGCTAAGTAAGATCTGAGTAATAGATGCCTTTCTCAGAACTGAGAAACCCAAAGGTGTTTACGTACTACGAAGGAAAAAATGTTTTGCTGAATCCACATTCCTTCACCATGCAGTGATGTCTACCCGGCTGGAAAAGATGTATGTGTTGTTTTCTTTCCCATTTGCCTAAACACAAACATACCCACGACACACACACACACACACACACACTCAAACACACGCTCTCACACACACATATATACTCTCTAATGCGAGAGAGCACAGACCTGCACTCCGCCGAGTTTGGAAAGAAGAACAGAGCATGAGGCGGCAGGTCCTGGCCTGGGGAGGCAGGAGGGTGCAGGGGTCAGGAGCAAGGCTTAGGGGTCAGGCTGCCCCAGAGTGGGACCCCACCCTGCCCTTATTCGCCGTGCACCCTTGGCAAGCCGACTTCCCTGTCCATCAGTTTCCCCCTGTAAAGTGTGTGTCAGAACACAGACCTGGTCTGCCCAGCAGAGACAGCCCTCAGTAAATGTCCACCGCGACTATCACTGAACCTCAAGAGTCTAAAGCCTCCTACTGGGCAGGGAGGGTGGAAGACACATTGGGCCCCGACCCTCCAGGCGTGGTTCCAGATCTCCTGGCCGTGTGTCAGGCTGGCCCATTCCAACTCCTTCTCCAAGTCAGGGGCTTGGACTCTGTGGCACTTTTCTCCCAAACACCAACCTGCTCAGCGCCGACAGTTTTTGAGGCTTCCCGCAGGGGCCTGTGAAGCCAGGGACCAGCTGCAGGAGGTCCTGGCCCCACTGCCCAGCCCTGGCCGGGGTCGCACACACATCCCTGTGCCAGACCCACAGCCAGGAGGAGTCACAGGTCGTACCTGGTCTTGGGAGGCATGGGACCAGCCGGCCCTTCCAGACAGCACCTTGAGAAACTGCTCAATTGTCCTGAGCTGCAGTTCCCTGATTTGTAAAACGGAACGATAACCGTGCTGGCTTCATCAGGTGGAGATGTGTCCACCTTTCCGTCTGTAAATACATTACACGTCCAGTGCACGTAAGTACTCGGTGCAGCGCTGGCACGTGACAGTGCACAATGGACAGCACCTTGGTCTTTATTCCATGCAGGGAAGGGCGGCGTGTATGGGGAGGGGGAGTTTATGTTCTTCCCCGCGCCTTCTGCGGCCCTGAGAGCCCGGCTCCCAGGACAGCCCCTCTGGGGCCTCTGCACCCAGATTCTCCACCTTCCACTCCCCCTGAAGCAACCAGCATCCCATTCCTCAGGCAAGGCTGGGGGCCGGTGCCCTAGAACCCAGGGCTATGCTCCGCCTCTAGTTCAACCCAACACTTCCAGGCACGACCAGGAGCACATTTTATAAAACTCCTGATGTTTCCAGCCCCAGCTGGTGGCTTCGCTGTCACAGCTCCCAAGAGCAGAACCAGCAGGCCAGAGGCCCTGGGTTTGTGTGGCGAGGGGTGTGAGATTCTCCAGCATCTCGCCTGGCCCGTATGGAAGCCCCCTGCCCACGCCCACTAACCACAGGTCCGGAGGCAACGTCACCCCCTGGCATCACCCACCGGCCACATGTACAACCTGAGTCTCCCACCTGCCTGCCTCTCAGATGCCCCAGAACCAGGCAGGCACCTGGCCCATGCCATTCAGTGGCCCCGTCACTGCCCTCCCGAGACAGGCCACAGAGACCAGGGCGCAGCCCGGCCCCTGTGTCACCTGCCCTGGGAACTGGGCAGACAGCCCACTCTGCTCCCCTAATTACTTTCTCTGGCTGTGTGGGTGACAGCATGAGCAGCAGAGGCTGAATCAGGATGACTTGGGGAGCAGCCGAGTCACAGGAGCCGGGGGACACTGCATGGAGGTGACCAAGAGTTCTGAGAGACTGAGGAGCAGCCAGGAAGCTGGAGGGTGCTGAAGAAATGAGCACCTCGTGACACCGGGAGGAGGCCCGGGCAGCCCTCGCCAGCCCTGGGCTGTGATGACCATTGGAGGACCTTTTCACTCAAGGGGGAAAGTCTGGCGGGAGGCCACAGGCTGTGGGAGGAGAAACCGGGAGGTAGGTGGCGGTGACAGCCCTGTCAGGGGGCACTTGGTGACCTTCCCTCCTCTGAACCTGTTGAGTCCTGCACCATCAGAACCACACAAACCCAACGTTCAACGCCAGCAGCTCACACCTGCCCAGGTGAGCTGCCTGCCCTCACAACCCCCAGCAGCTTCTGCACCCTCTCCGCCCTGTCCACACTGAGCTCAGACACCCTGACCTACAGCCCAGATGCACTCGCCACTGTCCCCCCAAACAGGGTGTCCACTTGGAGGAAATGTCAGCCAAGAACCCCAAATTTTCTCTCCAGCTGCTGCCGTGCTCCCCTGCGCTGCTCCTCCCCAGGCTGTGCAGGGCGCAGGTCTGCAGATCCCCGGGGGGCACCCACACCAGGCCTCTGGGTGCCGCCCAGCCCCTGGCCCATCTCAAACCCACCCTCCGGGAGATGCCCCCGCAGCCCTACCCCCACGGCGGGGGCAGAGAGCACCTCCCTCCCTCCCTCCCTCCCTCCCTCCAGCACTCACACCCACACACACACACACCCTCACATGCAGACTCATTCACTCACACACACAGTCATAAACTCTCACTTCACTCTCACACTTACACACACTGGACACTCACACTATCACTTACACTCACATGCTCACAAAGCCACATTCTCACTCACACACATTCACATTCACACACATTCACATTCACACACACATGCACACGTGCACCCACACACACACCACTGACAGCGCTGCCCCCGTGTTGGACACCCCGGTCCCTCCCACCAGCAGAGTTCCTGCTCGCTGCTGCGACGGAGGAGGCGGCGGGGTGAGGTGCCGCTGGAGAAAGAAGCTTCCCGGCTGGGAGAGGAGGGGGTTTCCGGGTGGGAGAGGCCCTGGCTCAGGGGCAGAGGAGATAGTTCCCTGGGCCCCCAGCCCCACCCACACACAGGCTGGCCGCAACCAGCTGGCCCCTTCCCTCACACCCCCACTAACCCTCTGGCCCCTGTGGGGAGAACATCTGCCAAGACGCCTCCCTCCACTCAGCCACATGCCTCTGTGGCCCCCGCACCCTGCCATTTCCTCTGGACCTCACGACTTCCTGCTCACACAGAGGTGGGCTAGACTGGGGGATGAGAGAGAGGCCAGTGGTAAGTCTGGGGTCTTGGCCAGGCCCCCTATATCCCACCCTCCCATCCACAGGACCCAGCTCCCACCCAAGACTCACTGGGTGTGCCCAACCCCAATCAGAGCCCACTCCCCAGCTCCATGTAAGCATGTCCAGGGCAGAGGAGCAGGCCCAGGGCCTAAGGAGGGCCAGGAGTCTGCTGGGAAGCCAGGGGAAAAATACCCACCCGTTTCTAGCCACCAAACACGCTGGGGCAAGTGGGCAGGCCAGGGCTCTCCCTACTCTCGTCCGCCTTCCCTGGGAAGCCAGCAGGCAGGAGTCGGGCCTCCAGTACACACCTGGGACCCTGACTGGGGACCGACCTTCCCAGAACGGCACCCTGGGGCTGGGACCGCACTGATCACTTCTGAACCCACAGCACAGACCGGGCTCACAGAGGAGGCCTCCCTCAGATTTTCTGAAGGAGTGAATGCACAGTCTCTCTCCCCTTCTAGAACATACTTTGACTCCCAACAACTCCTTCATCAGGCCGTGTGACTCCCTCTGTCTTCAACAGCACTCTCCCAGCTCACTGCTTAGTATTCTCCAACTAAAAGGGACCTGTGGAGCCTCTCGCCCAACCCCTCCTCTTACAGATGAGGAACTGAAGCCCAGAGAGAGGAGGACACTTTCCCAATGCTGCACAGCAGGACGAGACCAGAACTCACTACCTACTCCCAGCCCTGACTCTCCCTTCATAGCATATCCAAGGCCCAGGGTAGGAGGGAAGAGAAGGAAATGAAAGGTAGGTTGGGATCTAGAGCCCACTCTGATCTGCCTTGTGGTGCCTGGCCACCCAATCCCCAATCTCCCAGGCCTCATTACCATCCCTCCTGTGTCAGGTGAGCCCACAGCACACAGCCACAAGCACTCTCTCGCTCCCCAGAACGGGGCACAGAGCACGGCTGACATCCCAGCACAGCAGGTGCCTCGGGAGGCAGATGGGAGGGCCCCGTAACTGGGACGCAAACGTGCACAGGGCCCACGGGATGTTACCCGGGAGTGGGGCCCCCGCTTTCACCAGCATCTCCATGACCCACTGCCACAGAGATTATCCTGGACCAGAGCCCTGGGTTCTAGAAACCCTGACCCCCACTCCCATGTACCTGTCCGACCTTCTCAACAGCAGGAGGTCCTGACCCCATCCAGCACCTCCCAGGCCCAAGGCTGCAGGCCTCCCAGTTCCCACCAGTCCTCCCCTGAAAAGGTGACAGAGTGGAAGGAGTCAGGCTTGGAGTCAGACAGAACTGGGTTCCAAAGCTAACAGTCCATCTCACAAGCTGTGTAACCCAAGCTCTCTGAGCCTCAGTTTCCCCATCTGGAAACAGCACAAGATAACTTGTGCTGGGAAGAGTAAATGTGCCAATAGGTGTCAAACTAGTGCCCAGGAGGCGCTCAATACCACTGCCTTCTCCCTGACCTGCCCGGGCACCTAACGGGGGCCCCTAGGTTCAGGAGCTGCCATAGCTGGAAAACCAGCCCCCAGTTCAGCACCCATCTCAGAGGGCCTGCTGGGGCCCTGTCTTGCTGATGGGACAGTCCTAGCCCTGGGTAGAGCTGAGCCAAGGAGAGGATTTGGACCTACCTGGGCGAGAACATTAAAGAAGGCCCAGGGGCCAAGGGCCGCGGAACACAGAGTGGCAGGAGCCCAGGAGAAGGGTCTGGTGTGTGAGTCTGTGGGCTGGCGTGCCTCTGCCTCAGCACAGCCGCAGCCAGCCCGCTGGGCCCCAGCTCCAGGCCAGCGTCACAGACATGATCCATCCACTCCCACGGTCTCCCCAAGGGAGGTACTGTTGTTCCCATTTCACAGGTGAGGAGGCTGAGGCAACTCGCCCAAGCTCACACTTACAGCCCAAGTCTACAGGCTACTCCAGATCTCGGGCTCTCCATCACTTTGCTCTCCTGCCTCAGAGGACCAGACTTTTTAACCACAGAGCCCCTGGGCATCTGCTGAGAGGGTACAGGGAGCGAGGCACCTCCACTCCTCGAGGCAGACACCGCGCGCTCCTCCACACGCCACGCATGCGTCTTTGCCCACGCACGGAGCATGAGCGTCTGTTCACATCTGAAGCCATCGCGAAGGGCACGCGTGAGCACATCACCAGCACGTCGGGGTGGAAACCACGGAACGGCACCGGGAGAGGTACAGTATATAAATAACACGAGCCTCACAGAACATAATTATTAAATGTTGTCATTTTGGAAGGAAATTAATTAGCAATAGCTGTAGCTGTCTTGTGTCTGCTTAAGCAGCGTGCATCTCAATTAAAATTTAATTGCCACAGCTTCACTCACAGCAGGTTAAACGGCTTGAGATGCTGAGCGGGCTCATGTCTACGCAAAGCTTGAATCAGTGTGGAGGGGAAGCCCTGTCACAGAAGGGGAGATGAGGCAGCAGGCAGGGAAGAGGGCAGGACAGCTCGGTCCTGACATGCCCACATGCCAGCGCCCGCCAGTCCCGGCAAGGGGCTGCATTTCCAGGCACAGAGTTGGGCAGGAAGGATAGTTCCTTGACCTCCCACACAGACCCACCCTTGAGAAAAGAGACTTTAAGGCTGGCATGAGTTGGGTAAACTCACAGGATCCCTGACTGTGGGCAGTGGGCCACATAACACAATAGTCTAGGGTGGAAAGGTCAGGACATAGCTGACTATGTGCCATCCACTGAAGGAAGCAAAGGTCTAGGGCAAGGACTGCTAGTTCCTATGCCTACAGGGTCACACAGGGGAGCAGGCCAGGCTGGAGGCAATAGGGAGTGGTGAGGACTGTGGCAAACTGGAACGCACAGGCCCACAGTGGAAAGCAGACAGCCCTGCTCCCCTCTGACTGGCTCTTCCCATGCAAGGATGAAGGTCTGGTGTGCTAGACTCTCAACAGAGTCATAGATGGGGTTTTTATTTCAAGTTTCCTGAGTCTTAAAACACAGTATAGGCCCAACCTAAGGGTATTAATATTTGACCTCTTGTCTAGGAATTTCTGCAAATAAATACACACCAAAAGGTGTCATCTTAGAAAGTATCTTAGTGATTGACAGGGCATGGGGACTAGCTGATAACTGGGTACGGGGTTTCTTTTTGGGGTGATGAAAATAGATAGTGGTGACGGTTGCACAACTTTGTGAATATTCTAAAAACCACTGAATTGCACACTTCAGATGGGCGAATTTTATGGTATGTGAAGTACATCTCAATAAAGCAGTTATTTAAAAAAAAAGAGGTATGGTCTTCACCCCAAATGCACCAACGGATTTCTCACCAAGGCATCTTTCACGCCCATCTTCAGATATGTCTTGAGGGCCTGGTACAGGCTGGCTCGGGTTAGGATCTGGGCAGACAGCAGGGGAGCTCTCAGCCACACACCCAATGTCAACAGAGCTTACGACGCTCTTCCAAATCATCAGATTGTGTCAGCGAGGCTGCCGCCTCATCCTGAAAATTAGGACACTTGTCAGTGAAGGGTGGTGGGTGATGGGAGGAAGGGAAGGAGGGAAGGGAGTGGGGAGGAGGCCAGGAAGGAAGGAAGGTGAGGCACCTCTGGTCGGGGGCCCAGCCCCAGCAAGCCCCCACGGTCCTCCGACACCCAGTCCAAACTCATCTCCTCCTCCACGGAGGCGGAAGCCTCACTTTGAGCCCTGCAGCTGTGCCCCCTGCATCACTGCGTTGATGGCCCAGCACATGCCATTCTGCTGATGCAGCCAGTCCCCCTATCCCAGGCCAACTGGGAGCTACCTGAGTGCAGACAGCGTGCACGGGAGGCACCCAGAGGACCCACAATGGACAAACAATGTTTATCGTCTCTCTTTGGCGCAAACCAACACCTAGCCTGGCACGGACGGCACACTGTGGGGAGAGTGCAGTGGCAGACCTGGCACGGACGGCACACTGCGGGGTGAGTGCAGTGGCAGACAGCAGCGGGGGCTGGCGTGGCATCCGGGCGCAGGAGACAGGAATGTGTCGGCGTGTCGCACTGAGCAGCCTGGGTGAGACACACCGAGGGTTTTCCCGTCTGACAAGCAGCACCCCGCCCGAGCTGCCTAAGCTGTCACCATGGGCGAGAGGATGCCACACGCAACGCTGGATTCCTTCCTACTCAAGCTGCCGGCCTTACCTGTCCTTCTCAGAAAAGCAGAGTCTGAGAGCGTCGCCCGCCGTCGGGCACACTGACATCCTAACTCTGTAGCTGACTCTACAGGTCTATACTCGAAGACCATCTCTCTCTCACCTTCTCCCCAAAAGCAGCCTAAAAAACTTCATTCAGGCCTCAACAGTGTTTCCTCTCTGACCCACTTGTTCCACTTAGAGTAATCGACCCCCCAGAGAGACCCCACAGCTGTTCCCTACAAAGTGGCTTGTCACAGGAAAATGCAGAACTCCAAAATAGTGAAAACAACTCCAAATGGCCCAAAACAAGGGTTAACTAATCACAGCCTGTCCAAATGATGGAATATTCGTCACTGAAAATAATATTTACAGACTCATTTAACAACATGGGAAGGGCTTATGTTAAAATACCAGGTGAAAAAATCCAGGATGCGAAGTGGCAAGTGCAGCCAGACGTCCTAACCGAGGCGGCACACTGGAGGAGGGGTCCTGGAAGGAAATGTACCTGCCACCACTAGCTGTTGCTGGATAACGGCATTGTCGTTGACTTTTTTCCATCTTCATTTCTACTTTCCTGAACTTTCCACATGATTACTTTGTGCGTGGATTGTTTGTTTACAATTATTAAAAATATACTCTGCACCATTTACCCACAGCAGAAGATACCAATCTCCCCTCCCCACCACGTGTCAGGTGGCAGGGACCCAGAACTGGGAGCCTCTGAGCCCGCAACTGGGCCTTGGGGGGCTCAGCATGGCTCCTTCCTATGGTTCAGCCTGGAACTGGCTACCCTGGGTGTTCCGGGGGACTAGAATTAACTGTTTCCAGTAACACGTTCACTCTGCCATTTACGAACGTACCCTTGGAGCTGGGCGCCACAACAGCCCCCGCGGATTCCAAAATCAATGTGGCCTGCACCCTCAGAAGGCTTTGTTTCGTGGAAGCAAAAAACGAGGAGACGGTAATTAATTGCAGAACAGGACCTGAGTCTCTGGAGCTGAGGAAGGAGTGGAGAGGGGAAGGGAAGGCTCCCAGAGGAGGGAGGCCTTGGGTGTTACCAAAGATTTGAACAGTATCCTATACCAAGTTTTGAATAAGACCAACAGCACTAACCCCTCTCCTGATCTATGGCAGACATTGCTGATCAACCACATCACTTGTCTCCAGCAGCCCTTGGGGTTCTTCTCATGCAGGACATCAGACAGCCTCTCCCAATCAAGCTGCCCTGGCATGGGAGACAAACCCACCCTCCATCTGTGCATGTGGGCCATGCAGTGTCTAAGCAAGGGAGTGGCATGACTGCAATTTGACACGGATTGCTGCAGGGACACCAGGCAGGAGGCAGGTGTAGAAATACACTCACTGGAGGCATAAAATATGAGTGTGGAGTCCACAAGCAACATGGAAGCCCTCCTCAGGGATGTGACTGGGACGGAGGGGAGCAGGGTCACACGGCTCACTCCTATGCCAGCCTCCTCCCTCCTTGTAACTTCGAGGAGGCCTGGCCGGCAAGCCCAGCAGCCCCGCTGGAAGGAAGACTAGGGCCTGGCGGAGCAGCTGAATGCACAGAAGGTCTGCATGAGCAGCTTACAGTTGGGGTGGGCAGAAGACCCCTAAGACAGCCTGGGCACCTGCGCAAAGACCCACGGCCTCCAGCCGGAGCGGCGGTCTGAGCCACACTCACCCGAACCACTCTCCCAGGGCACATGGCTTCTGACGGCGCACTGCAAACGTCTCTGAGAAGGGGAAAGGCCCCTGCTTCACCCCTTAGACTCACAGGACTCTAGGTCGGAAGGGAGGGCTCTTGGAAACCAGCCAGCCTCACCTGGTCATTCTACAAACCTGGAAGCCCAGGCTCAGAAATACGGAGTCATTCGCCGGAGGTCACAGAGCTGGTGAGGGGCAAAGCAAGAGTCGTCCCCAAGTCCAGTGCTGTCCCACTGCACAGCTCTATCTCCTGAGTCCAGCAGACACTGAACACAGGAGGCCCCCACTAAACATTCAGTGACTGGCCCGTGGACACAGGGAAGGGCAGTGCAGGACCAGACACCTGCCTGAGTGTTGGCCCTGAGGCTGCCAGCTACCACCCTGTGGACCAGCCCGCCTTCTCGCTCAGAGCACACACAGAGAGGCTTACGACCTCATGGAGCCAGGACTCACGCAGAGCCCAGCAGCAGCACCCCGTGTCAGGATCAGACGGCTGCCCTGTGTGTTCACTCGGGCGTGCTTTCCAAAAGACTCTCTCTGATTCGCTGCCACAGAGCCATATGTGGCCAGGCAGCATGAGGACTCCTGGTGGGCCCTGGGCCTGGGCATGCTAGGCAGAGAAGGATGTCAAACCAGTGTCTGGGCTCCAAAGATTAACTCAGACTCAGCAGGTGGGAGACGAAGCGGTGAGGACAGAGGTGGTGGGCTCACAGAGGCCTCTTTCCATCCAGTCCCAGCAGCTCGTCAGGCAGGTGGAGTCAGCACTGATGGCTGAGCCCCAATTATTACTACTGCTATTATTATCATCATGAGAGAACACCCACCAGGCACCCCGCACACTGCTGAGGGCCTCCCGTCGGTGACCTTTCCTGAGCCACACAACACTGAGGGCTCCCAACCCCGTTTTTAAGACAAGGAAACTGAGGATGCCAGCCTGCCCAAGACCACAGAGCAGGAGAGAGGCAGGCCAGACTTTGCACCCAGGTCCCACCTCATATCATTCCTGCCTCAAATCGCCTGCCCATCAGGAAGTGGGCAGCAGGCAGCCGTCCTCCAGCACCGATGCTCCAGACGCAGAGCCCTCCCCGGTGCCGCTCTGTCCTTCACCAATACTCCTGGAGGCCTTTATGTCTGTGCCAGGCACCGAGCCGGGACCCAGAGAAGGGCTGTCTCCCGCTCAGTGCGCCCCTAGTCCAGCTGGGAAGACAGACAGGGAAACGATCTCCAACACTGGAGCTGTGCCCAGGGGTACCAGAGGTGGGGTGTGGAGGGGGAGGTGACAGGGGCAGGGGAGGCATTCCAGCAGGAGGAGCTGGTCGGGCAAAGGCCTGGAGAGGAGGAGGGTGTGAGCAGCAGGCAGCCAGCCAGCCATCAGGGAGCACAGAGAATGTGAGTGTTTGCTGGGGGGGCTGGGAACATGGAAGTGGAGGGTCAAGGAGCCTCGTATGGGGCCACAAAGTTGCACAATTCCAGGGGGTACCAAAGAGTGTATGCTATGAGAATTTGGCCCCACCAGAACACAGAATGAGTGGTGCCTGTGACTCGGACCCCCAGGGGCCATGGCCTGGGTAGTGGAGACTGCTTGAGTTGCAAAGGCGTGGTAAGATGTTTTCACCTCCACTTTCAGACAACTGGGGGCTGGGAGTGTGCAGTCGAGCCTCCTGACCAGGGGAGGAAAGGCCCCTGCCTGGCCATGGGTTTCAGGGCCCCAGTGATCCATGGACACCAGCAATGCTCCCTCCCATCAGTCAAGCCCCATCAGAGACCGCAGATCAAACATCAAAGGCCAGGCTCTCAGGGCTTCCAGCCAAGTCCTAAGCACCCCGTACTCCTAGATTTCCAAGACCCACCAGGAACCCTGGCCAAGCTGGCTTCAAATCAGTGTGCTCCAGGCAGCTCCCTCCCTCTGCAGGGCCAAAGTGAAGGGCAGGAGGCACGGGCACCCACTGGTGAGCCAGGACCTGTCCAGCCATTTGGACTTCTAGAGGCTGGGCACTTGTGCTCGCACACATGCGTGCGCACACACACACAGTGTTTGTGCACTTAAACCTCCACACATTCTCACAAACTCAAAACCCATACACAATCAGACATACACTCCCAAACAGGCACAGCCATAAACTTAAAACCCATGCACAATCAGAAATGCACTCACACACAAATGCATGCACATACACACACAACACAGACACACTCCTACACTCACAAATACAGTCGCATGTAACATGCACGCTAAAAACACACTCTCACACAGCAGCACACAAGTGCACATGCTCACGTGTACACATACATAGGAGCATCACAGGGCCGAGGCTCTGAGCTTGCCTTATGTAACTCGGGGACATCATTTCCTAGAAGGCGAGCTCCTGATCTCAGCGTCACATGGCTTACATCTGCCTAGGCAGCAGCCGAACCTGGTGTTAAACTCCCCAAAGACAGGCACGGATAACCCCCCAGCAGTGGGAGGGCTGGGCCAGGTCTCTAGGGTGGGGAGGGGACTTTGTGCAGAGCCAACTTCCCGGAGAAGGGGCTAAATAATGCACAGGGCCCTGAGTTTCTAAGGGTGCCTCCAGGCCCCAGGCACCTGGGAGCCCTGGAATCTTCCACTATGCAGCAGAAAGAGCCCACCAGACTCAGACAGTGCTGGCTGCCCAGTGCTGGCTGTGGGCTTGTTGTTGAGTGGGGGGCCTGCTGGCTTTTGGCCCCGTTGCTGAGGAACCCCACAGGGCTGAGCTCATGTCCAAGGCCCAGGAGCCTCTCCTGACTTACCTCCATTCCTCCACTGATGGATCTATTCATTCATTCAGTCAACACCGGCTGTGGGTGCCAGGGCCAGACACCAGGCTGAGTGCCGAGGGGGGTCCAAAGTCAGAGTGGATCCTGGGGACAGGTGGTGGCCTCTGGGTGAGGAAAGAACTACTTCCTGTCACAGATTGTTGTGCTGTAGGGTCATTTCCCAATGAGGTAACCCTGTTATGTCTCCTCATCATTGAGAAGTCATAAGAACAAGGCCCACCAGCCTCGGAGAAGCCTTCCAATTTGCTGACTGAATGAACGAATAGCTAAAAGAATGGGGACACCTGCTTAGCTCCCCAAGTACATCACCCATCTGTCAATTATTCCTGGCCCACCTTTCCTGAGAGCCCCCTCCCCCAAAGACAAGCCCGTCCTACTGAGGGGAGGGAGGGAAGGGATCGCCATAAGAGAGGACACAGCCTGTTGGGCCCAGCACATGCTTGTGGGAGGCTTCTGTGGGCAGGCAGACGTGGGCCCTGAGGTCCTGGCATCACTGGCTCCAGGCCTGAGCGGGAGCCGTGGGACTCCATGCAAGTGGTGAGCTCATCCAGCCTCAGGCAGCAGGCGGAGGAGGGGCTGGCAGATCCGCCCAGGAGCAGGCGAGCCCACCCTCGCAGGGATGAGGCAGGGGCCGCTGGCTCTTCCTCTCGGCTCTCCTGATCGCAGCCACTCACAGAACACTCTCTAGGTCCAGGCACCATTCAAGTGGCTACTGTTTTTCCACCTTCACGACAAGGCAAGACAAGGACCTCCATTTTTGGTGAGGAAACTGAGGTGCAGAGAGACACAGAGTACTCAGGTCACATAGCTAAGTGACCAGGTCGGCTTGACCCCAAAGGCAGTGGAGAGCAGGCTCCCTCATCGTCCCACAAGTCACCACGTCCCACAAGGCACCCCGTCGATGGAGCAGTCTGTTCACAGCAGTGGCTTCGGGCCAAAGAAGTGGGTTTCGCGGTCTCCGCCCTCCAGCAGCCTGAAAACACATTCCCTCACGTGCACTTAACAGGCCCAACAACAGCACCCAAACCTCCCACGGGGGGTCCCTAGAGCCAAGCTCGGTGGGCCTCGCCGGGAATCCTGGCTCTGCCACTCCGAGCCTCAGTGTCTTCCTCTGTAAAGTGGGGATAAATGCGCCCGCTGTGTAAGGCAGCTGCGTGGAGTTGATGGAATAACGTACGGGAGCGCCAAATACAGAGTTGATGCTCCATAAAGGCCTGAGTGTTAGCAGTGTTATTCCACCACAAATGATGCTGCAGTTTTCATTTAAAAATATGTCAAATACATGATTGAGATGGGAGTAAAAGGGGTTTAGAGGAGAAGAGCCTGGTGGATCTGGGTCCCAGGAGTGCCGGGATGGGCACAGACCGAGCCCTGGGAGCACACAGCAGCATGACGGAGGGAGCGTGCGTGATGCCTGACAGAGGTGCCAGCGTCACCAGGAGAATCGCAGCCACCAGGCACCGAGCCCTTCAACGTGCCTGACACAGGGCCCAGCACTTCCTTCACACCTCCCAATGCCCATGTGAAGTAGAACTGGACGACCTCCTTTCCCAGATGAAGAATGGGAAGCACTGAGCGGAGAAGCACTCGAGGGTCACGCAGCTCGCTGGGCGGGAGCCAGGGCTGAGGCCGGGGCTTGGAGCCCGAGCTGGGATGGGGTGACCCAGGCCAGGTAGTGGGGGCCAGGCTGGGGCTGCTGGAGAGGCCAGCAGGGGGCAGGGCAGGGGGGCCATGGGAGAAAAGCCCCCGAGGCTCCCGTGCCCCCATGCCAATTTGGTGAGGGTATTAAAAAGTTTCTTTTCAATTACTTCTTTCTTGAAAATTACTAATAGCACTCTGATGGAGACGCGACTTAATTTCCCAATTGGTTTGGAAATGAGGAGACCCATAATTGTTTGACCCTCTCACCAGCAGCAGACGGGGGGAGGGGAGCTGGCTCCTCAGAGGCCAATGGAGGATAAAAACATCCCTGCTGAACGTGCTCGGCCCCCGGCGCCAGACGGCGGTGGGGTGCAGGCTGTCTCCCCACTGCGCCCCACGCTCCGCTCAGTGCGCCCTAGGACCTGGCCTCACACTCTACTCTAAGTTGGAAAAGCTCTGGGCCCACCGGGCTGTGGCCACCTCCTCAGAGGCCCCAGGCTCAGCCCGTAGGAGGAAGTCAGCTCCAAAGCAGCTGAGCCTAACTGCTCCCAGCAAGGAAGCAGCTCACAGAGCCCCAGGCCTGCTGCCCAAAAGGCGGGCAAGCCCAGCGCATCCTGCGGAGGAAGGGAAAAGAGGAGCAGCCCTACGTGAGAACCTGCGTATATCTGTCAGGGCTTTCAGCCATTTCCGCATTTCATTCTTGCAAAACCCCCAGATTATACCCACTAGACAGGCGAGAAGACTGAAAGCCAGGTGCCCCAATTCCAGCGGGTGAGGCCACAGTCTGACTCTGAAGGCCAAGTTCCACCCCGGCCTCCCTCCATCTCCACTATGTTCTCAAGGATGGATGAACATAAAACCTGCCTTCAGTCAGGGCTCACGCGCAGTGACACTGCAGACCCGGGAGCAGGCCTCACATAGTGATTCCTGTGACTAAAGCCTCTAGAAGCAGCCCCAGGAATTTCACTGGAACTTTTTAGAATCTATCCATATAATAATATAATGATGATGGCCATTGTTTTTTTAGATCCCAACTCTGTCATGTCATGTTATCTAAGTGACTCATAAAAATCACCCTGCAGGTGGGCACTACAACATCCCCATTTTACAGGTGCAGGAACTGAGGCACAAAGATCTTAAAGAGCAGAGCCAGGATCCCACCAGGCCAGTCTGAGCGTAGAGATGCCCCTCCACTGCCCTCACCACCTCCCTGGCTTTCTCATACTTATGAAGAACACAGAACTTCATACTACAAGGGAAGGGACTTTCTCTCCCATTCCTGAGGCGTGGTCCCTTCTGGCCATTGTCTTTTCTTCTCTGCAGAGGGCAGCCTCCATGCCCTCCTACCCCAGGGCACCTCCCTGAATCCTCCCAGACTGTCTGGGAGAGGCTCCAGGAACCACATTTCCCCCAAGGTTAGGAGCCTGGGGTCAGAGGCTGAGAGCGTCGGGTGAGCTGGGCCCTGCGAGGGCACGCTGGCCGCCCTTCACACCGCCCGGGGGTGGGAAGTGACACACGGCCCGCTGGGTTTCCTGGAGAGACTGATGTGTCCAGACTGAGGTGCCACAGCTGGACTGAAGGCTACGGGGTCAGGAAGGGTCAGCCGGCTCCAGACATGCTGAGGAACAGCAGGAATAACTCATCCCATCCCAGCCTTGCCAGAGTGAACCTCTGAACCTCCCGCGTCACGATGTAAGGAAACACCACGCGGCCACGCGAGGGGAGCTGGGCGAGAGACCCAGACATCCCTGAGACCTTGTCCACAGAGGCACTTTTGTTTGGAAAACAGGCATTATCACTGTGACAAATGCTGTCTGGATTCCAGGAGTATTCTTCCTGCTGCTTTTTACATTCCAAATTCCCTCTCCGCATCAACATCTCTTATCTCATTCCCCGTGTCTCCTCGGGCCCACGCCGGCACACGCCAAAAGGGAATCAGGCAGCAAACTTCAAAACAAGGGGTTGGTGGTCTCAAAGATACCTGATGAACCCCCTCTCCCCTGCACGCTGACCACACTGGGGCCGGAGCTGTGCCTGCCCCACAGGCCCCATGTCATCCTGCAGACTCTGTCTCCCTGGAGCCTGTGCCCCAGACCAGCCCTAATGGGCCCTAATGGAGGGAAAACAGCTCCAAGTTTTCACTGACAGCACAGGCGAGGGGAAAGGTTCAGGCACCCCCTCCCAGCCCTGATCGGCAGGCAGTTACTAAGGCCGGTCCTCCCAGCCCACGGCCCAGCCAGCCCCGCGCACCTCACCAGGCCCCAAGGCCATCCCAGGCCCTCTCCCTCGGCGCCTCTGTGTTCCCCACTCTTGCGACACCTGCCTTCTCTCCCCACTCTGGTTCCCACGGCTGCCTTGGCCCTGCTGCCATATCTGGCTCTTCTGGTTTGGCTCCCTCTGCCCCTCATTCGTTCATTCCACATTTACCAAGCACCTGCTGTGTGCCTGGCACCAGCGTTCAGGACACAATGAATAAGCCCCACCAACCTGGCCTTCCAGGAGCTCACAGCACATGGAGAGAGGCAGAAAGGCAACAAGGCAGATGGGGAAGTGCAGCCGTGGAGAGAAGCACGGGGTGCTCTGGAAGCCTGCGGGCACCTAATTGAACTTGGGGAGAGAAAGCAGGAAATACTTCCTGGAGGAAGTGAAGCCTGACATGGGCAAGTGCTGAGCTGAGCCGAGAGGGAGGCTTTAGTCATTCCCTGTTCTTTCTCTCTCCCTCTGCTTCCTGCTGCCCCAACCAACCCCCTACCACCAGGCCCCCAGCCCCCAGGTCCCACCACTCATTACAGATCCAGAAGGTTAGATGCTATTGCCTCAGCCTCAAGAAGTCCCCAATCTGTTGGGAAGACGAGGCCCAAATATTGACCCTCCTAGCACAGAGCCCAAAGGGAGGCACGGACAGGCCACGTCTGAGCACTATCAGTTGCAAATGCTTTAGGACCTGCCTCCCCACATGGACAGGGAGGAAGGAAAGGCTGACTGGGGAAGCGACTGAGACAGGGAAAGGCAACGGGCCACTCCACCCCCTAGAGGGTGATGACTGAAAGCATCTCCTCCGCCCACCCAAATGCCCTCCCTTCACTCAACCCTCAGTCACGCTAGGTCCAAGAAGAGGTGTGGCCCACACAGACTGCAGACGGTGAGAGGGCAGCACTGAGCCAGCCCACCCCAGGGTATAGCCCTGGCAGCTCCAAGGGGCTCCGTGGTGGGGCTGCCCACTCTTCTGGCCTCACAGATTGCCTGCAAAAAGGATTACAAAAGTGGGCAGGCACTGCAGGAGCCTGCCTGGGCTATCAGGAAGCCTTCCTGGAAGTGGAGGCATTGATGCTGGGTGTCCAAGCATCATCCAAGCATGAAGAGACTTGACAAGGAGGAACCAGGGGGTTGTCAGCATAGGGTAGCACACAGTGTTATATTTGCAATAGAGGGAACTTCATTTTTATCACCAAGAGGACCCCATGCTACTGGATCCCCAAACCCGACTACGGGACGTGAAATCTGCAAATTCTGAAGCTTTCTAAAGGCACAATATACATACCCCCAACACACCCCAAAACCTCAACCCAGCCATTGGGATTGGCCTCACGCAAAGGCTAAAGGCCACTAGGAATGACTCATCGATGCCTCACACAAAGAGGCCACCACCAAAGTCAGCAATGGGCCGTGCAGTGACAGGGGGCTCTGTCCCCAGAGATGCAGGAAGAAAGGCACAGCCTGAGGTCACCTTCCACCTTCTCCCAGTGGCATCCAGGACCGGGTTCAGGGTGTGAACAGTGGGGGAGGAGGACTTGTACCCCGAGGGCACCTGGGAGAGGCCCGGTGGTCCCAGGCTGGGATGTCTGGAGAGAGGATAGGACAGGCAGAGATGAACCCTCGGCCCCAAGGGCAGAAGGGAGATTCAAGCAAAGAACCCTGGAAGGGTGGGCTCTAGACAAGGGCCTTGTGGAGGGCAGGGGCCACAGTGCCCGGAACCAAGGTCGTGTCCACTGCACGCCAGATAGCGGAGTAAAAACCACCTCAGCTACTTCCACCGGCCGTTTGCTGCATGAACAAATGAATAAATGTTACAGCTCTTAATTTCCTCAAGAGACACAAAAGCAGACAAACCAGAGCTAACTTAGAAGCCTTTCGTTGGAGAAACACCTAAAAACTCTTAGGGAAATAGCTCCACACTCTGTGAGTTTTAGAAACACTGGGTCAGCGTGAAACAAGTTTCTTTAGTGCAGGACTCTCAAAGCCGTCAATAGCACCATGCGCTCGTAAGATCCCAGAAAGCCAGAGTAGATGGCTTCTCCCAAGCTCGCATGGGCACCGGCCCTTTCTGCGTGCAGAGCTTGTGCAAAGGGGAGGTGCAGAAGCAGACTCCGGGAACCTCCCTACCCTTCTCTCTCCCACCACACACGGCACCAGCAGGCTGGCCGGGCTCACCCGAAGAGGGCCTGAAGGCTGATGCCCACCTGATGCCCAGCTGTGACCCAGCCCCTCACTTCCATTCAGCGTGGGGGAACAAGGGAGTGAGGGTGACACTATGAAAAGGCTAACCTGGCAGCATCAGTTCTTTAAAAAAAATTTAAACATTCATATAAATACCTGTAGTGTATCTGGTGTTATTAGCAAATTGCTGGGATACACCTAACAATCTTGTCAAGAAGTGTGTTCTGGAGGTAAGAACTATGCTCTTGACAACTTGGGAGGCGCATCCTGGGTCTCTGGGCTGTCTCCCACGCCTGTGACGCCCCCTCCCCAGCACATCCTTAGGTAGCACCGTGGGAGGCACCCGCTGCAGCCCGCAGCCAAAGGCCCTGCCCTGCCTGGCTGACGCTGACACACGGGCACCACAAGCCACACGTCGGCTCTGGCACCTCATCTGTGCCAGGTGCCATCAGGACACCTGGGGAACACCGAGGATCCGCACCACCAGTATGGCTCTTCTTGGGACCCAGCAGGAAAGTTCTTAGAGCGAGGCGTCCTCACACGGCTATGGGATTATCTCCCTGGACAGAGGGACTGGCTCTGCAAAGCCCTGGCCAGCCAGCCAGCCTGGGAAAACCTAAAAGGCCCTCTTGCTGACAAAGCCCACTCCTACACTAGAACCTGCCCCTAAACCCTTTTAAAATGATTCTGGGTGTTGGCCCCAACTTGCCTCTCACAGCCCCACCCCACAAACAGGTTACTGACATGCCAAATCCATGCTCCGCGCCTTTAGCAAAGGCAGGCTGGAGAGTCCATCAGAACTTCCTCCGGGGGACAAGATGGCACACGCCAGCACCCACCAACAGAGTGTGGCTCCTTGTGATTCTGTGAGAGGCTGTAATTAGAAGGCGGTCCCCTATGTCTGCAGGGGAGCAGACGACTCCACGCCACAGGGGTTCCCAGCCGGCCCCTCCCTGCTCTTTCCTGGAGAGCCTCTCCCCAGGGCCCAGACAGCAGCGAGACCCCTGAGCACCCAGGAGACGACCAGCCTTGCTGTCATCGAGCTCCCTGCTCAGGACAAGCCGTCCGCAACCTTCATAAACTAGATCCTCACCAAAAGACAGTTCCTTTCACTCCCCTCAGACTTTCTGTACCAGCAGCCCAGTCACAGTGGGTCCTCCCAGGCCTTCAAGTCCCCTCAACCCAACGTGTCCTTCCTTCCTTCAGTAAACGTTGATGACGGCCAATGGATGCCAGACGCTCTGCCAGGGGAAGGGGACACAGATCTGAGACCCAGTTAGTCAATCATAACAGTGCGACAACAGTCAGATAGGAGTCTGTCCTGGAGGAGGGGGAGGGACAAGGGAGGGTGTGGCTACTTGGGCCTATGGACGGTGTACACTCATGGAACCCAAGACCAGTCCAGTTGGAGCAATAGTTTGGCACCAGGGCACAGTGGTAATGAGGTCAGAGAATGGGGCAGGGCCAGACCCCAAAGCTTCTATGCCAGGCTTCAGAATCTTCTAGGGCTTTGCCCTGTGGACCCCTATCTGAGATGTTCTGCCTCTCTCTCCATCCGGTAAAACTCTAACCACAGCCTTGAAACCCTCCCCAGTCCCCAGCCAAGGAAGTCTTTCCTCCTCAGATCCCTCCAGCCCCATAACATTCAGCCAGCAGCTCTTGGAGTGTCTCTTTAGCCCCCCACCTTCACTTTTCAGATGGAGGAACCATGGCCCAAAGAGGAGCTGGGCTGCTTCTCAGCAGGCTTTCCCCTTTTATGGAGGGACAGGGCAAAGATGGGAGCCAGGCGGCCTGGGTTTGGTGCCGAGTCTGGATGAGCCATGGGCCCTCGACAGCCCCCTCACGGGGAAGCCTCTGTGTCCATCTCAGGGCAAGGCCTCCCCACTCCCTGCGCCACCTCCAGCACAGCCCCTGCCCCTTGACATCCTGAGGGTCTGTTTATTTGTCTACTTTTCCCCACTCCAGCCCGACCGCTGCGGCTCTGTGAGGCAAGAACCAGGTCGTATCCAATGTTGTGTCCCCAAAAGCCAGCACAATGCTGGCTCCCAGTGGTGCTCAATAAATGGTCAGTGGATGGATGGACAGATGGATGGAGACGAAGAGAGAAGAAAAAGGGAGGGAGGGGTGGACAGGTCGGAAGACAGTGGCTGAGTGAGTCACAGATGAGAACTTGCTCTCAACCAACCATAAGGTGTTGGGACCGCTGGTTTCCTGAGACCCTCACAGGATTCTTCACTCCTCCTTTCTGTAACTCTCCTCATTCCTGTCTCGGTCACTCAGCTGGAGACCACCATGTGGGGGAAAGAGCAGAGCCCTGGCACCAGCAGGCCTGGGTTCAAATCCCAGCCAACGTCCTCGCAGCTGTGTAGTGTCAAGCAGGCTCCTTATGGACACGGCACCTCTGTTTTTCCATCTCTAAAATGGGCCCACCAACAGGAACCATCTTGCAGTTAGCTACTGAGATAACGCCACGGGAAACATGGGTGAAGCCTCAGGCACACTCTGTGGCCCTTGTACGGGTGGCCTCAGGCCCATCCTCCTCGCAGGGCCCAGACCCCCCATGGAGTTCCCTAACCTGGAAAAACCTCCTTAGAGGCCGTGACTGCCACCAGCTTGGGCTTCCCACTCTCAGTAGGGCACCCGGGAGGAGGTGACAACTGCCTCCTTGTGCCTCCAGCAGCATGTGGCACCAGAACAACACAGCTCCATGGGTGCCACCGTGCACACCTCTAATTACCTGAATCTCTGCCATCAGCTGTGCTAAAGATAAACGGCACTGGGGCCTGACTTATTCTGCTATTTTGCCTAATTTTCTACTTTGCCCCTTCAGGATAAGGGAAACAAACCTTTTCTGGAGGCCGCGCCCTCCGGCTGAGTGAGGATGCCCCGGTCCAGGCAGGACGGAGACTCCCCCGCCCAGCAGGGGTGCCCCAGCAATCACTCCTTCAGCTGAGCTCCCACCCCAGCGTCAGCCCCAAGCCACACACCAAGAAGGCCGTCCTCTGTGCCGGGACACCACAGAGCCCTGGTGAGGGAGAGCCCAGCATCCCTGGAAGTAGCGAGCCTCCCCCCACCCCGCCCATCTTGGTGGGGCCTTTCACTGTGCAGCCCTGGGCGAGTTCCTCTGCCTCCCCACCTGCAGAGTGCCCTCAGTGATGGTGACACCGGGAGGTCAGGGATGCCCACAAGACAGGTGATGGATGCAGGACCAATGGAGGCGACAGTGAAGACCTCAGAAACGGCCAGAGGGCCGGCACTTTCTCCAAGGCTCCTTCCTGTGCTCCGAGGACAAAGAGGCAGGAACTTTGGTCCATAAAAGCCCAAAGTTTTAGGAGAAAACAGCAGGGCCAACTTGAACCCCAGCACTAGAGGGAGCATTGGCCTGGTCAGTGATGGGGACCCCTGCCCAGACCTGGGGGGCAGGGAACCAGGGCTCCAGGGAGGGGCCCTGAGGTTAAAGTGGCAGCTTTCTGGTACCAGTGTCCAGTGGCATGGATCCAGGCCATCATGACACACAGACATCTCCATGATGGATCTGTGCATAAGCAAGCGCCAGGTGCTCCCTTCATTTCCACCCCCTGCCCAACATATACATGTCACCTTTGATGGGGCTGGAGAAGGAGGGATGCCGCACAGAGCGAGCGTTGGGCTGAATGTGTTACAGACTGTCCTTAGCCCTCCAAAGACCCCACCGGGCCTTGGGCACCACCCAAAATGCCACCCGGCCAGTTTAGTACAGGCATCACCAGTCAAAAGGGGGCCGACAGCCACACCAGCTCTGGTGCACGTGGGGTGGGTCCGTCCTCTGCAAGGTGGGAACACAACCCCAGAGAGGGGATGCCACATCACAGGCTCACAGGCAGATGTGGGGCTGAAAACCGGGTTGGCCTGGTCCACACTGGTTTTGTCAGTGAGAAGGGAGTGGAGGAAATGAGCACAGGCAGTTAAGATGGAGGAGCGAAGGAGACAGTGGGCCAGGGGCTGGAGGTAGGCAGAGGAGGTGGGTACTGGGCTCCTGCACCCCTCTGTGCCCCTCTACCCCACACCTCACACCCATCCACCACTGGGTTCCACTGCAACTCCCTCCTGCCTCAGCTGAGGCAAACTGAGGAGGGAGAAAGAAGATGGGAGGGGAGCAGCTGCCCGCGGACCAGGACAGTGTGGCCAGGGGATAAAGGGCTCTGCGACGAGGATGCCCACCTCCCTGGCTCCAGGATCCCCATAAGCCCAAGGCTGCCTCTCCAGTTCTTTCCTCCACTTACCAGCCCAGCCCGGCTGACATTCTCCCTCCCCGGGTCAATTCCCAAAGCTTTCCCACCTCGCCCAGACTCTAGCCTGAACTAGGCTGGTGAAGTCGGCTCCACAGGGGAGCTTTCTCCTTGGTGACCTGCCTTTCTCTGACACCCCATTCTCCTTTATTTTGAAAACCAATGAAATTGTACCAAGATCCAAACCAGCAATCAGATGGGAAGAAATATCTGGCAACAGTATTGGCTGCAGCAAAGCCAACACGCAGCCCAGTCTAGACCGTCCCCTCCTCCCTCCGGCCGGCTCTCCCTGCGCCGGACAAGGCCCGTCTCAACAGACTTCAGAGCGCCTGTCAGGATTGCACAACAGGGCATTCAGGGTCGGAACTTCCCGGGACAGGGTTTAGAGGAGAAAAGTATGCCTAATGAAAAGGAACTAAAGGGCGGGATTCCAGAAGGACCTGGAAATATTATGGCAGTTTTGTTTTGATTTTTGCAAGGAGGTAAACACAGAACTTCAGGGCATGAGAACAGAGCAAAAAGAGACAGGGGTGAGGTCTGAGAAATGGCCGAAAAGGAAAGATTGACCGCTGTGGTCCAAGCGCTGACAGAGGCATGGGGGTGGGGGGGCGTCCCTGGCCCAGCCAGCGGGGAGGCAGAAAGGTGCTGTTAGGGATTCACAGGGACAAATCACCAAGGAGCTCGGATGATGATTAAAGTGGGGTCACCTCCCCAGAATAACCTCAAGACAGGCCTCCCCACGCAGGTGCCAAAGGGGGAAAGTCCCCCAAATCTAACACAGAGGTCACTCCAGGCCCTGGGGAGGGGGTTCCACTCCACCTCCCACTCCCGGGAAAGCCTGGCTCCTTCTGATCCTTGGAAGATTCAGACTTGCAGGTATCCTCTCAAGGGCACGGTGATGCTCTCTGGGAGGCCCCAGACCCTCACAGAGCCCCCTCCAGGGCCACGCCCCCCAGCCTGGCATCCTAAGGAGGGCCCAAATCCCAGGGCAAAGGGAGCCTTTGAGAGTTTCTAAAGTTGTTACGGGCCCTGGGACGATCCAGCACAGCCCTTCACTTGACAGATGCAGCAACTGAGGCCCAGAGAGGCAAAGGCCCTGTCCAACATCACACAGCTAGTACGTCTCACCCTGCCCTTTGGGGGGCTGGCCTGACATTGGCCAGGAGGAATGCCATGGGAAGACCTCCAAGATGGTGAGGGGCGGCCCCAAGGACTGAATCCCCTCACCCATCCAAGGGCTCCATCGGGGTCTGTCACCCGAGGGTGCACAGGCTGGACTGTCCAGTTCTGCCGCTGCACTCACTGCCACATGGCCTCACACAGCCAACGGCACCTCTACGAGCCAAGAGGGAAACCTGCCGAAGGGGCCGGGTACAGGGAGAATCAGTGAGACCGGGCGTGGAAAGAGCCCTGCCCCCAGGCGCTGTGCCCGTTTCTTCCCCCTTTCTCCCGAGGAGGAGGGAAGGCCAGCATGTGGATCAGGCTGTGTGTCCCTGGAAAAGCCGTTGCCCGGCCTCGGCTTTCCCTTCTGCACGCGAGAGGAGTGGCAGGACTCAGGCCCACTATCCTCACCCTGCCTCTCCCTCTGGGTTTCTGGCTCCCCAGAGTGGCCATGGGTAGGTTGGCCTGGCCTGGCCTTTGGACGGTGGGCTCCCCAGGGCCTGACCACAGACCTCTCTCCAGGCCAAGGAGGGCCAAGGCGGCTCTCCCAGCCTGCAGGATGATTTACAGCCTCCTCCAGCCACCCCTCCCAAGGCTGCAGACCCAGCAGATGTTTTCCACTGCCGCAGCAGAGTTCAGATGTTAAAGGGAGCCCTGGGTCTGGGTCTTGGGCCTCGCCCCAGCTTCCCATCTCCTGAGCGCACAGGCAGGCCAGAGGCCCCCGCCAAACATCTGTGCCTAGGAACCAGCGCTCCATCACGGGAGGGCGAGACAAAGTCAGGGTCCCGCAGCCAGACCCCAGGGGCCGGTCGGGGAGGGAGCCAGGCCTCCCAGCCAGCGTGATTCACACCAGGCCCTTCCCACTTCCGTTTCCCCCTTTCTCCCCATGACAACATCTTGAACCAGTGCCTCGCTGGCAAGCCCGAGCGCTCTGGGGTTTTCTGCCCTGACGCGGCTCCCACGCTCGGCTGTGCACACAGCCCTTGGGCAAGCCGCTGAGATTGTGTGTGGTGCTGGGAGGAAAACACAACCCACCAGCCCACACAAATGTTCTCTCGGAGGCCTCGCTCCCAAGGGGCGGGACAGGCCAGGATGACCAGTGAGGTGTCCCTGCCTCTCTCAGCACCAGGCCCTTCCCCAGCCACCCTCTGGACAAGCCAGACTCTCCCGGAGGGTCATGAACACATTCAGGGCAAGGACTATCTGTACTGTGGAACTCTCTGCACCAGCTTAAATGAGAAAGGTCCTTCTAAGGAGAAAAATACAAATTAAGCATTCTGCTTCCAGCCAGGATAGAATACAGGGACTAGATTTAGATTCTCACCCGAAATCACCAAATAACCAGACAAAACATTTGAAACAATGGTTTTCAAGACACTGAACAGCGGGCAACAAAGAGACAGTGGCCCCTGAGAGACAGAAACAACGAGGTGGTGATCCCCAGAATGCCCCAGGCTACAGGGCAGGGAGGGGACCCAAGAAGAACTGGGTGGGTTTCCTGACCAGAGGAGATGGAGCTGAAGTCCAGGGAGACCAGGGCAGCCAGATTTTGCATGATAGATGCCAAGAGGAGAGAGCTGAACAGAGAGAGAACACTGGAGATCCGCAGGGGTCCCCCTGGAATACTGCAGAATATAATCAGCACATGCAGTTCTTTCCCCAGGGCCAGGGAAAGAACCAGCCAGAAGGATGAGAGGGAACAGTGCCCAACACACACAGGGCCAGTGCCTGTCCCCCCCAGGCTGGAGAAGCCTCAAAGTCAGAGGGCTTTGGGTAGAGAATTCAGAAGGATTTTGCCTCGATAGCAAGGAATAATTAGCCCTGGGCCCTGGGCCCATCTAACTAATCTTAAAAGCAAGATTAAACTTTCCAAGTAAATCCACCATGTCCCAGAGAAGGCTCAAGGATATTTATAGGAAATAAAAATATTCAATACCCAACAAGATAAAATTTACATCTAGCATCTATCAAAGATTACGAGGCACGCAAAAAAAAGCAGGAAAATACAATCCAAAATGAGGAAAATTGTCAATTAATCAAAACTGAGCCAGAGCAGACACAGATGTTAGAATTAGCTGACAAAAGCCTTAAAACAATTATTATAACTGTATTCCATACGTCCAGAAAGTTAAGTGGAGGCACAGAAGATATAAAAAGACCCACTCACTATTCTAGAGATGTAAAATACACTGGATGGGATTAGTGGCAAACTATACACTGCAGAAAAGAGATTCATTAACTTAAAGAAATAACAATAGAAACTATCCAATATGAACAGCAGAGGAAAAAAAAAATTACAAAGGAAAAGAGCATGTGAGCTGTGGGACAACTTAAAGCTGGCTAATATATGTGTGATCGGAGTCCCCAAAGAAGAAATTGGGAAGAGAGGTGGAAAGAAGAATTTGAAGAATTAGTGGCTACAAATGTTCTAAATTTGATGGAAACTATAAACGCACAGAAAATCTTAAAAGCAGCCAGAGCAAAGAGTATTACCTGAGATCAAGAAAGTCATTTCATAATGACAAAGGAGTGAGTTCATCAAGAGGATATAACAATCCTAAATGTTTATGCACCCAACAACAGAGCTTCAAAATACATAAAGTAAAAACTGAAAGAACTGGTTTAACATTTGAAAGCTAATCAATGTTATTTACCATATTATCCCATCCCAGATCAAGAACACGACAAAGATTATCTTTTCTCACCACCTCTAGTCAACACTGTACTGGAGGTTCTAGTCAGTAAAATAAGTCAAAAAATTAAATAAAAGTCATCCAGATCTTAAAGAAAGGAAGTAAAACTGTCTTTATTTTCGGATGACATGACCATTTACGTACAAAATCTGATAAAATTTACAAAACAGGAAATAAGAACAATACACAAAAATCAATTGTATTTCTAAATACTAGCAGATTGAAATTTTAAAATATCACAGCATCAGAAAGCATAAAATATTTCAGGATAAATCTGAAAAAGATATACAGTACCTGCACACTAAAACCCATAAAACATTGCTGAAAAAAATTTTTAAAGACATACATAAATGGAGGGACATGCCTTGTTAATGGGTCAGAATACCTAATAATATTATTAGGATGTCAATTCTCTCTAAACTTATCTGTATTCATCACAATCTCAATCAAAATCTTAAAAGCAGGGTTTTTGGAGAAATTGCTAAGCCAATTCTAAAATTCATATGAAAATACAAAGGATCTAAAATAACAAAGCAACTTTAAAAAAAGGAGGACAAAGTTGGAGGGTTAACACTACCTGATTTCAAGATTTATTATAAAGCTTAGTAACCAAGAAAGTATGGTGCTGGTGTCAATACAGATCAAAGGAACAGAACAGAAAGTCCAGAAATAGGCCCACACATATATGGAAAACACTTTTTTTTTTTTTTTTTACAAAGGTGCAAAGGCAACTTGGTGCAGAAAAGGATAATCTTTTCAACAAAGGGTCCTGGGGCAATTAAATAGCCACATGCAAATAAACAGATAGATAAATAAACTTTGATTCATACTTTGTACTATATACACATATTAACTTATTAACTCAATATGAATCATAGACCTAAATGTAAGACCTAAAACTTTAATATTTCTAAAAATAAAAATTGGAGAAAGTGAAAAAAGATTATATATTCATTTTCCTGCTACTTGCATAAAACATTTCTGGAAAGATACACAAAATAAGGATTGTGACTTCAGTTTAGACAAAGATTTCTTACATACAATACTAAAAGCATGATCTATAAAAGAAAAATTTGATAAAATAGAGTTCATCAAAATTAAAATTTTTATTCTACAAAAGACACTGCTAAGAGAATGAAAAGAAAAGACACAGACTGGGAGAAAATATTTGCAAAGCATAGAAATGATAAAGGACTTGCATCCAGAATAGATAAAGAACTCTCAAAACTGAATAGTAAAAAAAAACAGGGGCCGCCCGGTGGCGCAGCGGTTTAGTCCGCGCTTGGCAACCCGGGGTTCGCGAGTTCGGATCCCTGGCGCCCGCCGACGCACTGCTTGTCAGCCACGTCGCGGCGGCGTCCCATATAAAGTAGAGGAAGACGGGCACAGATGTTAGCCCAGGGCCAGTCTTCCTCAGCAAAAAGGGGAAGATTGGCAATAGATGTTAGCTCAGGGCTGGTCTTCCTCACAAAAAAAAAAAAAAAAAAACAGCCCAAGTTTAAAAAAAAAAATGGGCAAGAGTTGATCAGAGTTGATCAGACACTTCACCTAAGAAGATATGCAGACGACAGCACAGTGAAAGAAGCACATCATTCATTAGGAAAACACAAATTAAAACTACAACAAGGTATCACTACACACCTATTAAAATAGCTAAAATTCAAAAGATTGATCATTCCAAGTGTGGGCAAGAAATGTGGTAGAAGTGGAACTCTCATATACCGCTGGTGGGAATACAGAATGGTATAACCACTGTGGTAAACAGTTTTGTGGTTTCTTAAAAAGTCAGTCATACCAACCTCCTGGCCCAGACACACCTACCGTATGAGCCAAGTACTCCACTTCTCAGTCTTCACCCCAGGGAAAAGAACCCATATGCCCATACAATGACTTGTAAAGAAATGTTCCGAGCAGCCTTATCTGTAACAGCCAAAAATCAGAAACAACCCAAATGCCCATCAATAGACATCTGGATAAACAAATTATGGTATATCCATATGATGGAATACTACTCAGCAATAAAAGAAATGGACTGTTGATATGTACAACATGGATGAATCTCAAAGTAACTGTGCTGAGTTATGCTGTCTGTCAGAAGCCAGACAAAAAAAGAAGACATCCTGTATGGTTCCATTTAACTCTAGAAAATGCAAACTAATCTACAGAGACAGAAAGAAATCAGTGGTTGTTGGGCAGGGCGAGGGGGTGGGAGGGACAGATTACACAGGGGCATGAGGAAACTTCTGGGGATGATGGATATGTTCACTATCTTGATTGTGGTGATGGTTTGCACACAAGTTAAAACTTATCAAATTTTACATTCAGAAAACTCCACTGGGATGTAGTTTTTCTTCCAACTATCAGACTGGCAAAGATCAAAAAGTTTGATAATAACACTCTGTTGGCGTGGATATGGGGAAATTAACACTCTTCTAAGTTGCTGGTGGGAGTGTAAACTTCCACGGAAAGTGACTTGGCAGTATTTATCCAAATCACAAAAATGCCCACCCTTACACCCAGAAATTTCATTTCTAGGAAATTATCCACAAAGATCTACTCCTGTATGTGAAATGACATATTATAAGGTCATTTGACACAACACTGTTTACAGTGGCAAGAGTCCATCAATAGAGACCAGATTAAAAAAACTCTGGTCTAACCATCCAATGGTATACCTCCCAGGCACAAAGAACGAAGAAGCTCTTTATGTGCTCACATGGGATGGTGAGTGACAAAGGCAAGTTACAATACAGGTTGTATACAATGCTTCCATTTGGGTATAAAAAGAGAAAAAAGGATTATATATTCATTTTCACGCAACTTGCATAAAACTTATTTCTGGAAGGATACACAAAAAAACTAGTATCACTGATTGGCTCTGGGAGAAGTCTGTAGTTGGCTGGGCACAGCAGGGCTAAGAAGACTTTATATATATGTATATAGAACCCTATACCTTTCGAAATTATTAACCATATTCAATAAACAAATAAGTATAAATAAAAATTAAATACAAGTGAAAAATAAAATGAGTGAGGTTGATCTGTATGGACAGATGTGGAAAGAACACCAAGACATGTTGCTAAGTGAGCACAAAGAAGCAGGTTGCTGAACACCACTGGCAGTATGAGCTCACCTGTGCAAAAACAAGTGATAACAACAATAAAATATAGGTCTATGTCAATTGAGAAACGCTGGAAAATACACGCATACCTGTTATCAGAAGTTATCTCTAGGGAGTAGGATATGGGGGGACCTTCTCACTCCACATTATACATTGCTGAATTTTTAAACTTTTTTATCTGTGTTATTTTTGCATCAGAAAAAAACTGGCTCTATGGGCTCCCCTCCCCAGGGACAGTTACATTTTTTAACCACTTGTCTAGAAATATGAGTAAGAAGTCTGAAACATGACCTCACCTTTGATCAGGAACTCTATCTCTAGAAATTTATCCAAAGAATGTGATCAGTTACGGTCAAAGATTTACGTCTTGGGGAAACATACACACGAATGAGGTGGTAAGTGAAAAAAAGCAGATTACAAAACAGTAGCGTGATGTGATCCATGAGTGTAGAAAATATTAGTAAACACAAATAGAAAAGGTCTAGAAGAACATCCACCAAGGTGCTGAGGGGGTTCCCCACGGGGAACACAGGCCTGAAGTCATGGGTGGTTTTGACTTTCTTCTTTTAAAATCTTTTTTTTCTTTTTTTTGGCGGGGGGGGAAGATTGGCCCTGCACTAACATCTGTTGCCAAACTTCCTCTTTTTTCTTTTTTCTCCCCAAAGCCCCAGTACACAGTTGTGTATCATAGTTGTAGAGTTGTAGCTCTTCTACGTGGGACACCACCTCAGCATGGCTTGATGAGTGGCGAGTAGGTCTGCGCCCAGGATCCGAACTGGGGAACCCTGGGCCGCCGAAGCAGAACACACAAACTTAACCACTATGCCATCAGGCCAGCCCCTAAAATCTTATTTCATCATTATTTAACAAATGATCTCTTTTTGTTTTAAAAAAAAAAGCACAGCATGGTGACTATAGTTAATACTGTATTGCATATTTTAAAGTTGCTAAGAGAGTAGATCTTAAAAGTCCTCATCACAAGAAGAAAAATTTTTTGTAACTACATTCTGTGACACACATCAACTAGACTTATTGTAGTGATCATTTGCAAACATACACAAAAATCGAATCACTATGTTGTACACCTGAAACTAATATAACGTTATATGTCAATTATACCTCAATTTTAAAAAAAGAAAGTTAAATACACTAATAATCTTAGAGCATTTATATACAAAGGTGTTTTTAGGAGAATTACTTATGATAGTAAAAAAAATAACAACTTTTATGTCCAAAATAAAGGAATCAGCAAACACATTTTGACAGGGCTTACAGCAAATACTTACCAAAAAGTATTAAGTAAAAATTGCAAAACTATAGACCATACAGTCTTGAATCTGTAAAATATGAGAGAAGGGGGAATATTAACAGAAAAATGAAAACTAGAATTAAATTGACCAAAAAACAAAAAAGATTTTTTTAAAAAATCCAGGAAAACAATCTTATTTTAATATTTGGGCCATGACGATCCCTAAGTCAGGGTGAGGATGGGGAGAGGACAACTGTGGGCTAGGGAGCCTCACTCTGGCTGTCCTGTCCAGTGGAATGCCTGCTGAGCAGCAGCAGGGGCTGGCCCTGTGGGAGCCACATGGTCACCAGCCTCATGAAGCCATGAGTCTCTTCTCTGACTAGCAACTATTTCCATCCTTGAGTGGGTCCAATGGCTGGAGAACATAGCCACCGTCCTGGCTTCTGGAGGGAACTGCCAGGAGTCCCTCCTTGGAAAGGCCCTCTGGAGTGTGGCAGGGCAGAGGCAGAGGCAGCACTGTTTCATCACCCTTGGGCCCAGGGCAGCCTCTGGTAGCCGGAAGGTAAGGTACCATAGGTGCCTCTTGATCTGAGACACAATAAAATCAGGCACTTCTTAGAAACTCTCCCCGCTAATGAACTAATCCCTTTCCCAACCAGGGACAAGGGCACAAGAGTCCAGGTTCTGGTAAGCACAGGCTCTGCCCCCGCCAAGATGTCTTTCAGCAGAAACTGTGCTCTTAAGGCCCAGAAATCTGGGGACTGTGGCTTAAACCAGTAGCATGGGCTAAATGAAAATTAGGATTCAGGTTGACTGGAGCCTAAATGAGTCGCTAGTTGATGTAGCTGCCAAATATATGGTGCCCACTTGGGCTGCCTTAATAATAATCAAGATTTATTGGTATGTACCAGGTCCTTGACACATATGAACTCTTCTATTCTCACAAGCCCCTAGATGGGTCCACTGTCACCCTCATTTCACAGATGAGAAAATGGAGGCCCAGAGTTGGGATGTGCAGTCTGTCTCCAGTGCCTGCTCTGAACCCCCTGCTCCACAGAACCTTCCAAACTAGGGGCTGAATGTGACCATCCCTTCCCAATGGCCATGCCACAGCCAGCTGGTCAGTCCCCTTCAGGAGCACTGGCCAGAACGCCATGCTGGGTCCCATGGAATGCAGAGAGCTCAGACTTGCCCAAAAAAGGAGTGGGGGGCTAGCCTGGGAAAGAACTAGCCCAGGGAAAATGCTCACTGTCCTCCCTTGGAGAGCTGGGCGCCATAAAAGAAAAGAGTGGGCAGATCTCCTCTTGGAGTGGGAGATGGAGGAAGCAGGCCAGGACTGACGACAGGACCACATTCCCAACTGTCGGAGCTGTCAGGCAAGAGCCTCCCAAGCAGAGGGGTTCTCTGCTGAGACAAGGGCTGTGTCCTGCCCTCCCCCCGGAGCATATGACAGAGCCCCACTGTGGATGGGAAACTGACCCTAGGGAGGGAAAGGGAGCTGTGACCCCAACTGTTCTAGCTTTGGGAACTTAGGGAAATCCAATAAAACCAGAAAGTCTCCATAGCATCTGTAAAATGCAAATGATAATTGCTACCGTATCAGTTTTTATCCTGGCAAGGCGCAGCATCCCACACCCAGTGGGTCTCTAAGGCCCTTCTGTCTGAGACAGCGTAACAGCGTCTATAGACAGGAGCACTTCCTGTGGGAAGTCTAAGGGCAAGAGCTGATTCCTTACTCAAGTCATCAGTGAAGTGACCATCAATGAGTCTAAAAACCTCAAATGCAACCCTCTAATCACTGAAACAGAGAAACTTGGATCCCAGGCACTGAATGTCACAGCTTAAAGATTGCTGGAAATGATCTATTCCAACCGCCTTGTTTGACAGACAAGGAATAAACTATAAGCTCAGAGAGGGATAATAGCCTGCTCGAGGTCTCATTAACATCCAGGCAAAAGCCAGGCTAGAACCCTGGTTACCTTACCACATTTCCAATGCTTTATCCACCAAAATATCCTGCCTCCCACCTAAAAACCCCTCAAAGTAGGTATAAAAATATTGTACACAGAGATAGTGTGTGGGGCCCAAACGAACTATAACACACACTTAAGATTATATAAAAATACAACTCTGCTATATTACAAACTAATCATTTTATAAACAATTGCTTACTCTCTCAAATCAAGGAGGCCAATCTAGGGACTGCTTGGTTGGCTCATATTTGTCAAAGGATACTGAACCATTGCCATTTTCTACCATTGAAAAATTTCCTAGAATTCATTTATCAACAAACATTTCCTAAGCACAAATAAACAGACAACGGCAAGACAGTATTAATGAGTGTGATAAGCAAGGGAAACCCCAGGGACACGTGGGAGCCTAGGTCTGAGGCAGGACAGACTCCACGGAGGAGGTGACCCTTGAGTTATTGGCTTTGTGAATAGGAGAGGAAGGGTACGCCAAGGACCAACAGCAAAGGCCTTTAAAATCCCTATAGTCAATGGATGGATGGATGGATAGATGGATGAATGATGGATGGCTGATAGACGATGGATAATGGATGGATGGATGGATAAATGGATGGACGGAGGGAGGCATGACAGTTATCACCCTTAAATCATTTAAAGTGTTCCTGAGGATCACAGTGGAGAATGTTCTAAGAACCAGCTTCATCTTCTTGTCCCTTTTCCACTAGCCATCCCCTCCAACGGGCCCAAGAGGTGACCCTGATGGGGAGTTATCTTCAGGGAGCAGGCTGGGAATGGGTAGGGGGCAGATACCATAACCTTTGCTTACAGATAGGCAAGGGCTGGCGGGATGAGAAGAGGTATGTGCCCATTTGCTAGGAATTCTCTCTTTTCCACAGTTGTACCTGGCCTACCTGGCAGAAAAAAACTTGAGAAACTGAGTCAGCCCAAATCCAAGAGGGAGAGAATGAAAAGGCGAAGATAATGGTCACTTTCCTGAACATCAGGATGCCAAATGTTCCATCCCCAGAAAGAACCTGGGTCCGCTGCACACTTATGTCTCATGACCTGAAAGTAAACCACGAGTGATGATAAGTTGGTGGAACCGTCCTTGGCATCACAAAGCTACCCCTTCAAAGCATCCCAGGCTCTCATAAAGGGCCCTTCTGCAGTGCTGGACCCCCTCCTCACACCTCCCTCCAAGTAACACTGACCCCCTGGAGGTTCCAGAAATGCCACACCCTGTCCATCATTTGCCCAAGTTCCTCTGCCTGGACTGCCCTTCCTTCCCCTGCCCCTCCATGGGCAAAGTCCTCATCCTGAAGTCCCAGTTCTGGTCCTCTTCTGCAGGAGGCCTTCCTGGACTACTCAGGCACAACCATTTGGTTAAATAATGAGCCACTGTCAAAGACCCCACCCCAGGGCTTTTCCGTATTCTGACCCAGGACTCTACAGACTCTGACTGGTAGCTGCCAAGAAGAGCCTGGTACAGAATTCATTGTGAAGTGCGAAACGTTTCAGCCTGGGGTCAGGAAAATATATACTCAGGTTCTCCTGGATAAGAGTTTGGGGCGATATCGGCTCCCAGCCAATATTCATAGGCAGCTGCCTTTTGGGGAAAGGCTGGCCAACTCATGACTTTTGTAAAGCAGCCTCCCTGCCGGGCATGAGGATATGGGAGGAAAATGCACATCTGAGAAACCTGCTAGGGTTTCAGAGGCTGTTCAACCAAGTTAGCGAGGAAGGTGTGCACCCATGGTAGTAAGCTTAGTAAGTGCCGGGCACATTGCAGATGTTCCGGTAAGTGCTAGCTGATTGACTGACAGACTGCGCAAGGAATTCCTCGTGATGGCAACTGCCACACTGTTTCAAATTCAGGGCAGAGAAAAGAAGGTTTAAGAGTTCCAGCCTGGTGTGAGAATGAGATGTGAAAAAGACACTGCCACACGCTTTGACAGCGCCAGCGAGAGGAGGAAGCCCCGGGCCAGGGTTCTGTTGCGTCAGTCATGGAGGGAAACACCCTGGAGGCCTTGCTGGTGACCTCCACCCAGGGCTGCTCAGTTGCAGCATTGGTAACACTTGGGGCTGGATAATTCTTTGTCCTCTGCTGTGCATTTCAGGATGTTAAGCAGCATCCCTGGCCTCTACCCACTAGATGCCAGTTGTGACAACCAAAAATGTCTCCAGGCAGTGACAAATGTTCCTGGGGAACAAACAGCCCTGGTTGAGAATCGATACTGTAGCCTTTGCGTGGGGCAGACCAGGGCAACACTCAGAAGCCAACTGCAGGAGAGGATCCTGCTTTTAGTGTCAGCCAATTCGGCTCTGCCTCCCACTGCCCAGGTAAACATGGAGATTACACAATGTCTGAGACTCAGTTCATCCATCTGCAAAATGAGGCCATATTTTGCAAGTGATGATGGCCTAATGAGGGCCTCAAAAACAGCTGTCCAAATATTTTGGCCAAGTCATTCCACTTTTAAGAATCTATTCCAAGGAAATGATCAGAATTTCAGGTAAATATTTACACACAAAGATGTCTATTTCAGCATTATCTATAATAACAAAACTAGAAACAATCTAAATGCCCAACAATGTAATAAAGAGGGTGAAATAAAATATGATAGAGGCAGAAAAGGAATATTATGTAGCTAACAAAAATCACATCAATAAAAATTATTCATTAATAACATAGAAAAATGTCCCTGCTATAATGTTAAGTGAAGAAACAGTTACAAGATTGTATATAATGTAACTTCAGTTTTGTAGGAAAATACATAGTCAAAAAAACATTTCATATAAAAAAACAGAGAAAGAGACTGGAAGGAAATTTCACAAAATTTTCCTCTTTGTGCTGTTTCCCATTTTACAAGTTTTCTGTAAAAAAAAACATGTCTTAGTTTAAAGATCTTATGGGGAAATATTTTTTGTTGTTGTTTTTAATATTTTACATCAGAAGAGAAGGCTCTACTTGAATTGCCAAGTGCTAAACTGAAGTCATCTAGATCTAGAGCCCCAAGCCAAGCAAACAGGAGGGTGTTCAAAGCTAAATAAAATGAAACCCAAGGAAACAGAAGCAGAAGAAAAAGGGACTGGGAGGGCCTGAGCCACTGGGGAAACTTGAAGTGTCCCCAGGGTGAGCTGGGCCGAGCAGGAGAGTGGAGGAGACCCAGGCCTGTCCCACGCACTGCTCTGTCAGTCTGGCTGAGCAGGTGGCCGGGCAGCTTGAGGGGACACACGGTGCTCTCTCAGCAAGCTCCATGAAGCAGGCTAGCAGATGCCCACGGCTGGGCGCTGGTCGGGGTCCTGCTTCTCATTGCTGAAATCATCGCAAGCAAGAATAGGACTCACACCACGGTAGGGGTGGGGGTGGGGGTGGGGGTGGGAGGGTAGGGGGGATTGCAGTCAAGTCCCTCAAGCCCGGCAAACCAAAGCTTCCAAGTGAGATTCCAAAGGAGCCATCAGCCTGAGGCCACCTCCAGCTTTCTTGCCTTCCACTGACCACCCATTCAAGGTGGGCCCCTTGAAGATGAGGGGAGTGGCAATGACGGAGCACCGCACTAGAGCAGGAGGCCTCCGCTGTTCTTGGTAAAACAGCTGGGTGCTGGGCGCCTGAGGGTCCTGGGACTGAGGGCTGGATCTGGAGAAGGATTCAGCACCTGGGTGTTGCACCAGAGACTCAGAGATGGAAATGCCACCAGCCCGCATCCCACTTCCCAGGGGGCTCCCGTGCCAGAGGAGCTGCCGGGCAGCGTGTCCTTGACCTGCTTTATAAGTCTGCCCTCGGGAGTCTAGACCAAGCAGGGAAACTGAGGCAATGAGGACAGGAAAGCATACTGCACCTTCAGATCAGCCCAATCCCTCCAAACGGCCACCAACTGAACCAACAGCAGAGTGGATGAGGACGAGTCCCCAAGTCCCAAGTGCAAACGTATGGAGGTTTTCCTTTTTCGTGCTCTCTTCACGTCCTTGCCCACGTGCACTTGAAATATGAACATAAAGCTAACGGAGTCTGCAGTGCAGGGCAGCACAAATTACAAAGCCCCCCCACCATCAGAGCCAGAGGCATTTAAGATCCCAAGTCTCCAAGACCAGTGGGACGTTAGTGTCAGGAAAGGCCACCGTTCCGGAGACCCTGGCCTTGAGTGAGGGCGGGGCTGGGCTCCCACGCAGAGCCTCATTAACGCTAAAACAAGCCTGTAGGCAGCTAACAGGACTCCCACTCTCAGCTGAGCCGCGAGGGCCACAGAGAGAAACCACACACATCCTGGCGTTCCGGTTGCCCTACACTCGTCACGCCTTCCAGGCTCTTGCCTTCTCACTCCAAAGGAGACTCAAGTCAGAGTGAGGAGAGAGGACATTCTCGAAATACGTTGACGCCAAGGCCAGGGTGGGAGGAGCGGGTGCTGTGAGCTGGGGGCAGCGTGCCAGCTGGCATTGCAGATCTCACGGCGGCAGGCTGACCTCACGGATGGACCTGCTCAGGGCAGAGAAGAGGGAGGCCTTCTCCCCTCAGGCAGGCTCCCTGTGGCAGCCCACACCAGCTCCTCTCTCTGCACCCTCACTCCCGCCAGTCTATCTCCTTCCCACCCTTCTGGTTTTGGAGGAAGATTGGCCCTGCACTAACATCTGTTGCCAATCTTCCCCTTTCTTTTCTTTTTTCTCCCCGAAGCCTCCCAGTACATAGTTGTGTATCATAGTTGTAGAGTTGTAGCTCTTCTATGTGGGATGCCGCCTCAGCATGGCTTGATGAGCGGCGAGTAGGTCCACGCCCAGGATCCGAACTAGCGAACCCCGGGCCACCGAAGCAGAACACACAAACTTAACCGCTACACCACCGGGCCGGCCTCCCTTCCTACCCTTCTTAGGGAACCATGAAGACATCCACAAGGTAGGCCCGTCAGCCAAACCCCAGTGCGGTCAAACTTCCAAAAGACCTGCTCAAAAACTATGAAACACCAAACTGGACCCAAAGAGGGTCCGACTTCTGGTCACTTCAGCCACGAAGCAATGAGACAGCCATCACAATGCACACGCAGTTGCTTGTCCAGGAAAAGAGAGAAGCCATCCTAGGGACCCTCAGGCCAGAACCCACAGCACATAAACTAAGGCGCTCATTTAATAAACTCACCACTCTCTGGTTTCTCCTGGGGCCTGAAGGCTATCTTGCACAGCAAAACAGGTGACCGCCAGAGCCACCTGACCGTCTCGGCCACTGTCCCACGAAAGAGAGTCCCTGCCCTAGAGTCCACTTCTCTGTGACGTTCTGGAGCAGAAGTGGCTCAGTTCTCAGCTGGTTTGTTTGCCCCAACCTCCAGTCCACCAGTAGCTGACCAGGCAGCTGACAGTCTTACAACCTGTGGAGGCAAACCCTGGGCTGTCTGTCCAGCCGTGAGATGCGAATGCTATCCCTGTGTTAATGCGAAAATCACAAAGGAACCAAAGGGACATCACAGGACCAAAACACTAAATCCCATCATCCCGCCCTACAAATCCACCATAAAATGCAGATCTCAGGGCCCCACTCTGCAGTAGGCTCTCCCTGGGGCCTGAGAATCTGCATATTTAACAAGCTGCCCACCTGAATCCCATCTGGGAGGCCCAGGAATCCTATTCAGAGACATTTAAGGCCTTATTCTCAGATTTGCCTCTATAACTCATTTCCAGTTCTGCCTTCATTCTCTTATGCTTTTTTCCTTTTTTGAGTAAGTGCATCTTAAGAGAAGAAAAAAAATCTTCTAATTCATAAAGGGATCTGGCAGTTAAAGACTTACTGATAGATGTGTATATCAGCATAAATATACATATCACATATCCCACATTCACACTTAACAGGAAGAGTAACCTAACATACTCTGTCACGTACGTAAGTAACAGACTGCATTATGCCCTACATCTTCTATGATGAGGACATCCAAATTACATTCAAACCCCACCATCCTGTCCCATCCCACTATCAGCATACCTGAAATTCCTGGCTGGGTAACTGCTGAGTCTGATTTCTTCTTTCCCTACATAAACAAGGCAACGCATGCTCACCATCAGCCCACGAACACCAGAGATGTCCCCTCACCTTGATCTCCGCAGACAGCGAGGGCCAGCCCTAAATACACTGTCACTGACTGGACACACAATGTATCACCAGAGCCCAGTCCAGCGCTGTCCGTGGAAACATATGAGTGATGTGCCTTCAACCTGTCATCAAGCCGCAATGACCTCAATTTTTGGAGAAGTCAAGTCAAAACTCTACCTGTCTTCAGAGATCCATGACATATTTATGTGTCAGCCCTCCCTTTGGCTTGTCTGTAGCCTTCAGGAAAGTCTGAAAAGGCTATCACGGGCCGAGTGCTTCCCCTGCCTCCACCAGTGTCCCCAAGCCCACCCCCATCCACACTCACCCTGTGGCCACACCCCAGAGGAGCCCAGAGCCCAAGAGCTGGCTAGGGAGAGTGACCGGCAGGGGATGGCAGGGGCATAGTCCTCGAGAGGCACCTCACCACCCTCTCCTCAGAAACAGAGGCAATGACAAGACCCTACGCTTTCTCCAGACTCCGGTCCCCCACCCTGCCTGTCATCTGACTCAGAGAGGGCGAGAGGGCAGGGTGTCCTGGCTTCAGGATTTTGAGGCTGGAGGACCTGAGAGATCACGTTTGCCAAGCCCCTCCTTCCACAGAGAGGCAGAGCAGCTTGCACAGGGTCACCCAGCTCTTGAGTGACTGGTTTTGCTCTCCCTGAGGGAAACTCCAAGGGATTCAGCCAACTTTCTCTTCATAGTGTACTCATCCATCACCCTTACTCTCTTCCTCAACTTTTTCCAGAGGAAAACAGCCTGAAAAGATGATATATATAAGAAAATCTTCCTAATAGTTATGAGCGGGCAGTGGGCAATGGCGGGCGGGGGGCCGGGGGGTCCCTCTGCCAACTCTCTATACCACTGCCACCTTCATAGGCAGGTGTTAATAATTTGCTCTTAAGATGATCTTAACTAGCAAATGACAAAGATGGCGGCAGGGGCATCAGAGGCCCTTCACCCTTCTCCACCTGGCTCAGTCATACTCATCCTTCAAGACCAGTCCAAAGGGAAGCCCTCCTTAGTTCCCAAATTGGAGCAAGTTCAGTCCCATAGGATATAGGACCTTTATGGTTATGTTGGAATTATTTAAATGCATTTGTGTCCTCCCCCACATAGAACTTGGTAAGGATTCTATCCCCTACTTCTTAAGCCACTGCTTGGTGAACTGTAGATTCTCAAAGAAAGAATCAACAAATTAAGAGCAATTTTCTGGCCGTTAAGGTCTGCCTACACTGCAAATACTCGCATACTCATCTCTCCATCTCAGGTTTAAAATATGGACTTGTTTTTTTTTTAACTCCCAACATAATGAATGAGTTTAAATATTAGAAGTTGAAATTATTAAGTAAATCATTTCACCTGCAAAGCTCCTATTTGCATAATATTAATTCATGATGGCAGCTAAAACAAATTCATCACATTCTATATATTAGAAGCTGATTTATGTAGGAATTGAAAAAAATTATGAACTCAAAATTATGCTGACATGATGTACATGCTCAATGAAGAAAGATTTTTCTCTTTCCTTCTTTTCCTTTTTTTTTTTTAAATCATCTGAACAACTGAATTATGGTGAAAAGGAAAAGGGTTTGAGGAGAGGAAGGAGGCGAAGGACTGGCATCTCAGAAAATGAATAATGCTACCACCTCACGTGTGTGGCAGGCTCTTGGTGTGCGTGCACACACACTCTCCAGTTATTAATGTCAAGTATGCCAAAGATACGCTGGAAAATCATTACCATTCATCGCCACTAACCGCCATTAAATTTCAATCAATTCAACTTAGCACAAGTGTACTTGAGCGGCCCTTACAGTTCCTTATAAACGTGGCTCAAAAGTCGGGCTGACTTATTGCATTGTCCACTACACAAAGAAGCATCGCTAAGCATCTGCTTAGACCCGGGACGGATGCTCTTTTAACATCCCAGCGTTCAAAGATCTTTCTTTTTCTGAGCGCTAAGGGGTCTGGAATCCCTACTCGTCAAGAAGAATGGGGGGGGGGCCGCTATTCTGAGCAACCACCATTTCTTTCCTGACTTTGGGGTGGGACGGCGCAGAAGTAGCTCTTCGTGGCTAGTCAGTGTCGCAGATGCCTTACAGAAAAAGTTTCTGAGGCCACCAGAAGTTTGGTAACGTGGCGCCTGCCTCTCCTGGCTCTGGCGAAAGGATCTCAGTTCACTGCAAACTGTAAACTCAGCTCGAATCCCCTTCTCCGAGGTGGGGGGCGGGCGAGCAGATCGGAAGTGAGAGGGAGATTCAGAGGCAGGCCACAGGCCAGAACACCTTCGGAAAGGGCGCCCTTCCCAGGTGGGCGCAGGCTCGCGCGGACCGCTCCCTGCCGGGAAGCCGGGACCCGCGTGCTCCGGGTGTCACGCCCGGGGACAAAGGCGGCGGCGCGGGCCGAGTTGGATCTGGCCCGCTGGCTTTCTTCCCGACTCGCCATGAGCCGGGTCCGGCCTGCCGCCACTCGCTGGAGGCGCCCGGTGCGCGGCCGGGACAATGTGGCCATTGTTCGGGCGCCGCAAACCAAGCCGGCGGGCAGGTGGGAGGTACGCCGGCGCGCGGGCACTCGGGGCACGGAGTGTCCCCCGAACGCGGGCACGGTCCCACGGCCTGGGCACGCCGCCTCCAGGAGACCTCCCAGGCCAGTCCTCCACAAAGCAGAAAATGGAGGGGGGAGAGGCAAGAGAAAGAGGAGGGAGGAGAGAAAGAAGAGATAGAGAGAAGAGAGGGAGGGGAGGGACATTTCGGGGTGAGAAAGAAGAAAGGGGGAAAGAGAAAGAAAGGAGACAAAGAGGAGAGAGAGGAAAAGAGAAAGAAGAGTAGGGGGAGAGAGACAGACATATATGTACAACAGAACTGTACCACAGGCTGCCCAGGAAGCCTCTGGGAAGAGCAAGAGTTCACCCTATTTCATAGAGGGAAGGGGCTCCAAACCCAGCCGAGTCAGCAAAGTGTAATCACACCAGGGACTTTGCTTAATTACAGGTCTGAGAGCTGGGCTGGAGGAAGGGAGACACTTAACTGTGTCCCCAGGAAGGCCTAGGCACTCAAATAGTTTGTAAGGTTGGGGATTACGAATATCTCCCCCCTTTCCACCCCCCCTCCCAAGCCCCCTGAGGCAGGATCCTGGAGAAGGAGGCTGGAGCCCGCAGTGTGGAAGACTCGGGCCGGCCAGAACAGCCATCGTGGAGAAGCTTTTAATGTTTAGTTGGGACAAGAGTCCCAGGCTAAGCCCGAGCCGGTCAGCAGTGAGGCCACAGCCTGCGGAGGCCCCGCCTCAGCCGGCAGCAGGGCCCCCGCCAGGCTCCCCTGCTCTCCCTCCTTCCCCGCGCCCACTCGCAGGAGGCCAGGGGCCCTCGGCCGAAGAGGGGAAATCACTCCCGTGCTAATGAATAAAAAGTCCCCTTTATTTCACTGCTGTTTTTGGTTCATTAAATTTTCCACAGATTTGCAGAGAAGAAAACATAATCAATAAACCTTGACAAAAGTGAACGTGTGAAAAAGGCCAGAGAATGGAAAAGCAAGATAAAAGTGATATCCGATCACAGATTTCAGCGGCAGATGACGAGCCCAGCGCTGCTGGAGAATCTCAATGGACCATCACCCTTGTGCGGCTTCCCTTCCCTTTGCTGAAACTCTTCACTCCAGACAATAGTAAATGCACTAAAACTTTTTTCTTATGCTAATGCATGAGACCAGGCACTCACAGTTAAAACACACTTCCCAGCAGCCTGGTTTTTTTTTTATTAACAACACACATGCACACACACAAAACCACATTAACTTATTCAATTTAAACCAAAATCTCAAAAACGGTTTAATATGCACTCTTTGGTCACATCTTAAATAAGTTATTCTACCCATTTGTATGTTTTTTAAGAAACAAGAATCAGATCGCAAACTGGATTATTGAGGATGCTTTTTGTTGATGAAAGAACTGGGGAAAATAAGATACTGAACATGCAGAAAGCGTGCTGTTCTCATTGGCGTATTTTCCCAGGGTTTTAAATATAGTTTCATAGGTTAAGGATATTTTTGTCACCCTCAAAATCTAAAAACAATGATCAATGATTTGTATTTTATAAATCCTTTATATTCCACAGCAAACACTCAAATTAATTTTACAGAAAATGAGTAATATTGGATCTAGTGTCATGTTTATTTGAAAACCACAAAGCTGTTGCTCTTTACCGAAGGACACCACCAAATACCAACGACGACCCCTTCCCAAACCATCCTTTAAGCCAGCCTCAGAGACAGAGCAGCTTTCCTCCATGATCTTTAAAAGCACTGAAACTGCTGCATAGTCTGGTTGCTGGTACAATCACCTATTCTGCCTCTCTGAATTTTCTGGAATCTGAAAATAGTTTCTCTCTTTGGCATTCTTCACGTGTTTCATTAGTCCATGCCTCCAACACTGAAAAGAAGAAAGGGGGGAACTGCTTCCCCGGGGGTTCCTTTTCAAAGGGCCCTGGCCCAGGGGAACAGCTGCAGCTGTCCACAGCGAGGTCCGCCTGGCCTTGCCGTCCCTCGTGCACCAGGAAACAGGCCTTGGCACAGGTAGAATCCCCCCCCAACAAAGAAGCAAGGCTGGTTTGCTCCACCTCCCTCGAGCCAGAGCCAGTGTCATAAGCCAGCGTCACTCAGATGAAAGGAAGCCCTGCTGAACACACACTTTCCCCAGGAAAAGACAAGCTGCCCTACCCCTAGAGTACACAAGGATGCAGTTTTGAGCTTTAACAAGCCAGCTGGGTGTGTAGGGGTCACACGGGCTTTCAAAGTACACACAACAACCTCCTCGTCTCACTTAAAGGCAATTGCTGGCATCTGTGGGGTGAAGTCTCCCCCAGACCCAGGGTGGCTGAGGGAGGCCCTGATGGAAGAAGGGTGTTTATTAGGCAAATATCCAATTTTGTCTGCCTGCTTGCTGAATCCCCTGCTTCGCTAATCCAGCCCTAGGGGCTGCACTGTGTACAGGGCACTTGTGGGAGTACAAAAAGCATGAAGTATTTGTGTATTTTTCAGTCTGCAGTGCAAACAAGCCAGCTACAGTACACAGCCCCCAAGACCCCCGCAGCCAGGCAATGAGCCGCTGCGGCCCTGCGGCCCCCTCTTCCGACCAGGCTACTCAAAGGGTTTCCTCTGTTCAGTGCTCTCCCTACAAGTGGGCTGGAGCATCCCTGAGAAAGTGGAGTGGCACTCCATTCTAAGGCCCCCGGCCAGAAGGGCCTCGTGGGCCGAGTCAAGAGTTCCCTCCAAGGCCACGGCCAGGGTCAGTGTGAGCTGGGGAGCATCCTTGGAGGCTCTGCTGAGGGAGTCCGAACCCTGTGCAAATTTACCTCAAGACAGTTCCCACGGAGGAACTGTCTCAAGACAGTCCCACCTGGTTCCTGGTTTGGGAGTGTTTTTCTCCCTCTCATTCCATCCACTGACTTTGAAAACAGACTGTTCTGACCACAGTCTCTCACTCAGATGCCAGACCAAGGGACAGCCGGTTCACCCGACGGCTATCTTCTGGGCAAGTGGGCTCCTCACCTGGTTGGGGATCTTCCTGCATTAGTTAAAATCCCCCGGGAATCACTAAATAACCTCACAAAATTAGCACATTTCTCAAAGCAGAGGGGAAATACAAAACCATCCTAAATATTTCAAAATACAACTAACTTTGAAACTCTCAGACAAGTGACAACTTTCCATATGTCTGGGTTTGAGTGGAATTTAAATCTGGGAGAGAACATCTCGGCAATTTCCTGTCGCTCTCTGCTGTGGGAGGGAGAAGCAGCAAGTCTAGAAAACGAAAGCAAGAAAGATGAAGGAAGAAAGAGGAGCAAGAAGGGAGGTCAGAAGCACAGGAAGGGAGGGAGGCCCTGGAGGGGGTGCATCAGCATGGTCTAGGTTCTACTTTCTAGAATTACTCCCAGGGCTGAGCAGAAGCTGGCACAAGCCCAAAGAGCATCAAAACTCAAAGCAGCCACTCATAGCCAGGGTGCCCTCCCCTCCCCTGGGGAGACCAGCCCAGGTAGCCACACAACGCATTTCCTCCCGGCTGAGCAACTGCAAAGCCCCTCCCAGGCCCAGGGAGGCCTGCCCCCGCCCCCCTGCCCCCGGCCCCACGGGGAAGAGGGAAGGAAACTCCCAGCCTAGGTAAGGAAGTGGGCGGGGAGGGGGCTCGTAGGTGAGGTGACTAAAACAAACAGATCTCATCAGGGGGACTTGTGACAAGCCCGCCTATTCCGCCGCTTTCCGCCGCTGTATATTTTGGATTTCACAGTTTATTTACTTTACTTTTTGGCACTGAGCCCCCTGAGCATGCCAATACAATATTTGTTTAAACACTATTTTATACCGCTTGCGAGGCAAACGTTTACTTTCAAATTCTCCAACATCCCCCAGAGCCTCGTCTGCAAACAGCATATGAGCGTTTTACAACTGCTCCCTTTATCTGAAGCTGTCGGGATTAAACCTCCACACGCCCGGCGAGGGCGGCAGGCGGGGGCCAGGACTCGTCCGCGGCCACCGGGCTGCAAAGCCTGCGCCAGAGGCCTGCACCGAGCGGAATGCCCGGGCGGGAGGACCGAGAGCGCATAAAAGACCCCCAGGGCCCGGCACCATACGCGAGGGAAAGGTCGACTTTCCCAGCCGGGATCAACTATGAGAGCCACATAAAAATTATACAAAAGAGAGGGGAGTGGAGGGAGGCACCCTGGAAGTGGGGAGACCCAAGGCCTGCGACCGCCTCCGCGGCCGGTCACCCGGGGTGAAGCGCGAGGTCTCCATCCCCAGCTCCTCGTGCTGTACAAGTCGGGTTTCCCAGGAAATGACAGCAATTACTGCCAGGCTGAAAAGGCGCCGAGTTGGGTGGACTTGCAGCTCCCCGACGCGGCGGGCGCGCTCACACTCACACACACAAGCACACGCTCCCTTCCTCCTCCCCTCCCTGCACGCCCCCCGCCCCCGTCCCGGGAAAACGCTCCCCTCTCTAAACCCTTAATAGGATTGGCGCCCAACTCTCTCCGCGCCTCTCCCCATCCATCACACACAGATCAAGTTGCAGTAGTGGATTTTTCAAATTCCTCAGCAAATATACTTGTTGAGAGATTGCCCCCCGGGGGGGGGGGTAGATGAGTGGGGGGTGGGGATGAAAGTGAGGGGTGGGGGGACCGGAGGACCGGGCGAGGGATTACGTGAGGATCCCTTCGGGAAGTCAAGCGGATCTCGGGGCAGAGGGCGGGCGAGGAGGAGGAAAGAAGCAAGGAGGGAGGCTGGAGAGGAGAGCCGGACCGAGGGGGAGGGGGCGACAGCTCCTGACGAGGGGGAGGAAGAAGGGAGGAAGAAAGAAAGGCAGGGCTCCGGGACGGGTAGCGCGAAGAAGTGCAGTTAGAAGTTCACAAGTGGCTGGCTACAGCCCCCTAAGACACACTCCCATCGCCCACCTCCGGGACCTGCGCAGCATCTCAGCCTTCCCTGAGGTGCCACCCCTTCCCACCTCCCGCAAAAACGGCCCGGGGCTCGGGCGCGGTGGAGATGGGACGGGGGCCGGCCCGGCAGTGCACCCCGAGAAGAGAGGCTCTACCCCCCCGGTGGGAAGGAAGATGCAAAATCGCCCCCTGGCCACGAGTTCCTAGCCCCCGGATCTCCTTTACGTCCCCGCTCGGCTTGGCCAGAGCCCGAAACGGGGTCGCCCCACTAGCCCCCGGGCCCCCAAGCCCGGTGCCCTGATCTCGGTGCAGTGGCGCGGGTACTGGGCCGAGAGACTCTCCGAGAAGGCGCAGCATCCCGGTCGGCCCGGGCTCCCCGGGATAGGGAGCACTTCGCAACGAAAACCAAGCAAAAGAAGGCCAATGCAACTTTACCGAGAGAGACAAAAGTTTGCCTCTAGCACGCAGGTGGCCTCTCGGGCGCCAGGCGGGGGCTGCGGGCCCCCATTCCAACTTGGCTGGCGCAGCGACGCGCCGCGGGCTGCCGTGTGCCGGGGCTCAGTTCGGCCGGGGCGGGGCGGGCCAGGCAGGGGAGGGGACCGAGAGGCGGGCGGGGGCCGGCAGACCCTACCGCCGGCGAGCGGGCAGCTCCCCGAGGCTCCGGCGCGCCGCGCGGCCCGTGCTCCTTCCTCCGGCTCCTCCGGCTCCTCCCGCTCCTCCGAGTCCCCAGGTTCCTCCTCGCCTTCCTCCGCGTCTGCCGCCGCCGCCTGCCGCTCCTCCTCGAAGTCTCATTGATGGGAGTTTGAAAAAAAGTCCGCAGAGCCGTGCTGCCTCGGCTGGCGAGCTCCGGCACTCCTGCAATCCATCAGCGCCGCCCGGACGGCGCAGCGCCCCCGCGCGCACGGCTGGAGCACACCGGAGCACCGCGCACCCGACCGCTCTGCGCGCACCCGCCCCGGGGGGGACCCGAGGGGATCCGGAGGGGAGGGGGGCGGCCGAGGACTCTGCCCCCGCACCGAGGAAAGACAGCACACCTACGAGGAAAGTTCGAGCAGAGAACGAAAGAACGCGCCAATCTCCAACACTTTTTTTTAAGGCGCCGGGGTGGGTTGGGGGGTCACTAACTCAAGTCAGATGAGCTCCGGAGCTGAGGCGCAGGGACTGATCTGTTTTCAATCTCTGAAATCACCCGCCCTCCCCACCTCCCTCTTCCCCTCCGCCGGGAGATGCCCCGGTCGCTGTTCCCAGTGCGCCCGCTTCTCCGGGCGCCGGAGCGGAAGCCGGAGACGGGAGGGACGGGAGGGGGGGCCCTGGCTCTTTGCGGACCCTCTGTCAGCAAGCAGCGCGCACAGGTGCCAGGGGTCCTGCGCGCGCCCCCCACCGCGGCCCGAACGAGTTGCCATCCGAGCGCATGTTGGCGAGGAGAAGCAGCCTTCTAGGTTTGGTGCATGTGTGTTTTGTAGGGAGGGTTTTTGTTTTGTTTTGTTTTGTTTAGAGACTCCACTCGCGCTGCCGCAGCCAGATGGAAATAATCAGAGCCCAACAACAACAGAGAAAGAAGGAAGAAAAATACCTCACTGAATTTTCAGGCCAAAATGTGTATGGGGGTGTGTGAAAAAAGTTGCTTAAGCAAACTAGGTGAAGAGCCCTGGGCCTGAAGGCGCACCACAGCCCAGAACTGAGCTGCTCTGCTTGGAGAAGCGTGGGGGCAGCTGGCTAAGGTGTCCTCCAACCCCTCGGAGGCCATCAACCTCTCTAGGGCTGAGGAGCCTCTCCCAAGAGTGCTTCATTGGGGGGACTTTTCATTTTTCTTCCTTTGTGGAGGACTTACTATGTGCTAGGTGGCATGGTGTGTTTCCTTTGTATTATTTGACCTATAAAACTCTGTGAGGTAGGTCCTCTTCTCCCCCATTTTACAGATGAGAACACTGAGGCTTAAAGAAGTTAAGTATCTTGTCCAAAGTCAGAGCACTTGAGTCCATGAGTTTCGCTGGGTTGTGCCATTAGTTCAACTAAATTCCCCGTGTTGAGGGTGCCAGGGCATCTCTCCCTTCAGTCCCTCTTCCTGTGGTTGCATCTCCTCCGGCTTGCAGGAGAACAAAGGCTCAGAGACCCAGTTCTCCCCTCCCTGTGGGGGTGTGACCTTCACAGGCCCATCTCACTGATTCAGTCCCTTTTGTCAGTAGCCCTCTCCGTATACTCCCCCTCACTTCATTTTTCACTTTTTAGTCAAAGAGGGGGCATTATGATCCCCATTTCCTGTTACCTACCTTCCTTCCCTTCTCCCTACATTCATTTATATGAGAGAAGCAACAATCTCTTCTTGACCTAGAGAAAAAAATATTCAGAACAATATTAGAACAATCTGATGCTAATTTTGTTTTTCTCATATAGGCTCTTCATATGGGGACAAGAAAAACCTACAGGGTTTTTAACAAACAAAACTTGCAGAAGCCAATGTATTTATTAAAGGGAAGAGAAATTTGAAAGGGGCTTTTTCTTTAAATATGATCAGATTCACCATTCCTCCGTGCTATTTGTTTAAATTCCTGCTGAGCTTTCAGAACACAGACTCCAAGGAGACAGAAAAAGTAAACTCTCCCTCCCTCCTTGGCCATATTTTAATGACCCTGTTCATATCTATCCCATGAAATGTGGGGAATCATTTCATGTTCCTGGAATATTAGCAGCCTTGGCTGATTACTTCATTACAAGCTTGTCTCTGTTGGTTTCCTTGTGTTGTTACGTTTGTGAAGAAGTTTAAACAAATCAACATTATGGGATATTTCCTTGTTCTCTGTTTTTCTTCTCAGACTAGCTCTACTCCTGCTGGAATCCAGGCACTCCCATAACCTTTCCTGGCTTATTTTGGCAAGAAGGTGGCTGTCGAGATGAAGATGCAATGTTTTCAGTTTGAGGAGAGGCTGAAGACACCGTGCCTTAATCTCTAGATGGTCACAAGTTTGGGAGCTGGAAAGTGCAACAGGAGATTTGGAGCAGAGGCAAGCTGGTATAGCAGAGAAAGCCTCCACCCAAGCATTGGACCTTAGGTCCTGGTCCCAGCTCTAGCCCTAAGTGTATGACCTTGGGCAAGTCCCGGTTCATTCAGTCTGCAGCTTTCTGAGTGCCAGGCACTGTGCTAACTGATGAGACATCACAGTGAGCAAGACTGACGAGATCCTTCCCCTCCTGGAGTTGAATGGTTCGTTATTAACTACAAACAAGTATATCATCACAGACTGGGTGAAGAAGAAATACGAAGTGCTCTAAGAGCTTATGACTGGTGACCTAAGCTGGCATGGGAGACGAGTGGGCGGCCCAGAGAAGGCTTTCCTGAGGAAGAGAGGTTGCACCAGTGTGAGGAAGGAATGAAGGACAACAGAAACAATAATCCCTCTTGCTACAAGTGGAACTACATTCAACTAAAATGCTTCTTCACAGCAAAGGAAACAATCAACAGAGTGAAAAGCATCCTGTGGAATGAGACAATATTTGCAAACCATATATCTGACAAGAGGTTAATTTCCAAAATACATAAGAAACTCCTAAAACTCAATAGCAAAAAGACAAGTGACCCGATTAAAAAATGGGCAAAGGACTTGAATAGATATTTCTCCGGAGAAGACATACAAATGGCCAACAGGTACATGAAAAAATGCTCAACATCTTAATCATCAGGGAAATGCAAATAAAAACCACAATGAGATATCACCTCACAGCTGTTAGGATGTCTACTATCAAAAAAGCAAAAGATCACAAGTGTTGGTGATGTGGAGAAATTGGAACCCTTATACATAAGCCTGTTGCTGGGAATGTAAAGTGATTTTGCCATTATGGAAAACAGTGTGGAGGCTCCTCAAAAATTAAAAATAGAGTAAGATCCAGCCATTCCACGTCTGGGTATATATCCCAAAAAATTGAAATCAAGATCTCAGAGAGATATCTGCACTCCCATGTTCACTGCAATGTTATTCACAATAACCAAGATATGGAAACAACGTAAATGTACATCATCAGATGAATGGATAAAGAAAATGTGTATACATACAATGGAATATTATTCAGCCTTTAAAAAGAAGGAACTCCTACCATTTGCCGTCACATAGATTGACCTGGAAGAAATGTTAAGTGGAATGTCAGTCACAGAAGGACAATCGCTGTGTGACTCCTGTTATATGAAGCATCTCAAGTAGTCAAAGGTACAGAAGTAGAGGGTAGAATGGCAATGATCAGGGGATGAGCGAGGGGAAGATGGGGAGTTGTTGTTCAATGAGTACAAAGTTACAGTTATACGAGAAGAGTACGTGCCAGAGATCTGCCTACAGTTAACAAGAAGATATTAAGTACTTAAAAATTAAGAGGGTAGATCTCATGTTAAACGTTCTTATCACAAAAAAAGGGGACACAAGGAAACTTTTGGAGGTGATGGGTGTGTTTAGTACCTGAACTGTGGTGATAACATGAGTGTGTACATATTTCCAAACTCACCAAATTGTGTATATTAATTATGTGCAATTTTGTGTATACCAGTTATACCTCAATAAAGCTGGAGGGAAAAAGAAGGAATGAGGGAGAGTTAACTAGGAGATGAAAGAGTGGGAGGTGGTGTTTCAGTTCTTCCTTCTGTCTTTCTGTAAAAGGAGCCTGAATGATGAGCAAGTCTAGGCCCATAGAGAAATAGCTAGTCCATCATTGCATAGTGTTCCAGTTGCTAGGGTTGTGTAATAAATCGCCTCTGAACTCAGTGGAATGAAACAACCATGTATTATGTGTATAGATTCTGCAGGTCAGGATTTTGGACAGAGTGTAATGGGGACAGCTTGTCTCCAGTCCACAGTGTCGGAGTCTCAGCTGGAAGACATCAGTGCTGGCACTGGAATCCTCTGAATAGTTGCTCACCTGTATGCCTGGCGGTCGATGCTGGCTGTTGACCGGGGGCCTCAGTTCCTTTCTGTCTGGACCTCTCCAGGGGGTCTCTCTACTCAGGCTAATTTGGGCTTCCTCATAGCGTGATGGTAACTGGGTACCAAGGGTGAACTTAACAAGAGAAAGCCAGGCAGAAGCCCAGTCACCTTTCAGGAAACCTTGGAAATCACACAGCGTCACTTAGCTGCATTCTATTCATTGAAACACAGAGTTCTGCTTAGATTCAAGGCAAGGGAAAATAGACTCTACTTGACGGGGAATGGCAAGATTCTGAAGAGCTTCTGGGGGCAGAAATGGTGCTGAAGCTGTTTTTGGAAACATAGTCTGCCACACAAAGCTCACTGGAGACACAGGGAAGACTAGCAGGTAGCCCACCACGTGTGGTGCTTTGTGACTTAGCTACAAGGCCGGGTAGTAAGCACTTAGGAGCACTAGAAAGAAGTGAGACCCAGTCTCCACCCTGAAGGAGTCCACACTCCCATCAGGAGACACACAAGCTTGGCCACAGGGGAAGGACACAAAATGATGTCAGGAGGGGGTGTGGCTGAGAAGAGCTGGGTTGTAGGCTAAACGGCCAGTCAGTGGCCAAGGAGGAGAGGCAGTGAGGGCCTCAGAACAGCAAGGGCCAGTCCCCAAAGTGGATTGATCATGTGTTCTTCTCTCAGGGCTCCTGAGATGGCCCTAAGTCTCCCCTACCCTGCATCCCGGTATACCTCCCACAGGCTCTGGGATCAGTAACACTAAAGTCTGGAGTCACTCCTATGACTGGAAGCTAGTATGTTATTATGGTGCACATACATGCAGGAGGGCTGACACAGAACCTCTCTGGGGTGATATTCCCCACCCCTGTGAATTAAATGTATCAGATCTTTTCCTAGGAACAAGCTTGTATAGGAGGAGTAAGCAACATAAAGATGGCACCCTAGAGGGCACTAGTACACAAAAGGAGGATGCCAGGCAGGCCAAAGACCAACAAGCATTTCCCATTTGCAGCCCAGACCTTCAACCCCATCCCAGACAATGTTGTGGAGTAACGCAGTGTAGAAATGCACACAGGGATTTGTGCATTTGGGACATGTTAGGAAACCACCCCCCAACCCCCCACCCCACCTCCCACCCCTGCACAGAAGCAGTGAAAACGCTTTTCCCCTTCAGGGCTGTCCTAGAGGACACAGCTGGGGGAGATTCAAGTGCAGAAGGGCCAAAACTTTGGCTAATGGATTCATTCATGCATGCATACATGAATGTATTCATTCATTCATTCACTCGTCCCTGTTGAGCTCCTACCATGTGCCATGCATTTTAGAGATAAAAAGATGAACGAAATACAGTCCTTGCCTTACTTCACCCACTAGTCCCTGGCTGGCCAGTGTTTCCACAGGCCCCTGTGCCCACTCAGAGTGGTAAGGAGATTGCCGTGTGCAGGGTAGGTTGGAAAAGGAGGGAGCTGGAGAGAGGGGACTGTGGGACATTGATGCAGCCTTCCTGGGGAGGGGAGAGGAGGCCAGGGCAGGGAGGTGAAGTGGAGGCAGCAAAAGCAGCAGGGCTCAGAGATCCAGTGGATGATCTTCAGGCATTTTTCCCCCTTCAGGGCCAGCCCTCTCCAGAAATTTCCTCCAGATACCATGTGGGTTTCTTAGCCAAACTGAAAAAAACAGCATCATCTCACAGCCACTAGTGATTCTGAGAATGTCAATAGTCCTCACCAATCACATAATAATGAATGACATTATTTCAAGACAATTTTAAAAGAAATTATTACCCACACATCTATGGACAGCTAATTTTCAACAAAGGAGCCAAGAACATACAACGGGGAAAGGAAAGTCTCTTCATTAAGTGGGGTTGGGAAAACTGGACAGCTGCATACAAAAGAATGAAAATAGACCATTAGCTCACACCATACACAAAAATTAACTCAAAATGGATTAAAGACTTGAATGTAAGACAACTCCTAGAAGAAAACATAGGCATTGGTCTATTACACTCTGCAACATTGGTCTTAGCAGAATCTTTTTGAATATGATGTCTCCTTAGGCAAACTACCAATTGGGAGACGATACTTGCAAATCATATATCCAATAAGGGGTTAATATCCAAAATATAAAAAGAACCCATACAGTTCAACAACATGAAAACAAACAACCCAATTAAAAATGGGCAGAGGACCTAAACAGACATTTTTCCAAAGAAGATATACAGATGGCCAAGAGGCACGTGAAAAGATGTTCAACATCACTAATCATTAGGGAAATGCAAATCAAAACCACAATGAGATACCGCCTCACACCCGTCAGAATGGCTATTACTAAAAAGACAAGAAGTAACAAGTGTTGGAGAGGATGTGGAGAAAAGGGATCCCTCATACACTGCTGGTGGGAATGTAAAGTGGTGCAGCCACTATGGAAAACAGTATGGAGAGTCCTCAAAAAAATTAAAAACAGAACTACCATATGATCCAGCCATTCCAATGCTGGGTGTTTATCCAAAGAACACGAAAACATTAATTTGAAAAGATATATGCACCCCTATGTTCATTGCAGCATTATTCACAATAGCCAAGACTTGGAAACAACCTAAGTGCCCATCAATGGATGAATGGATAAAGAAGATTCCCAATGGAATACTGCTCAGCCATAAAAAAAAAAAAAAAGATGAAATCTTGCCATTTGCAATAACATGGATGATGGATGGACCTTAAGGGTATTGTGTTAAGCCAAATAAGTCAGATAGAGAAAGCCAAATACTATATGATTTCACTCATACATGGAAGATAAACAAACACATAGACACAGAATAGATTGGTGGTTACCAGAGGGGGAGGGGGGAGGGTGAAAGGAGTAAAAGGGCACATGTGTACAGTGACAGATGGCAACTAGGATTTTGGTGGTGAACATGATGTAGTCTATGCAGAAGTCAAAATATAATGATGTATATCTGAAATTTATATTATGTTATAAACTAGTGTTACCTCAATAAAAACTTAATTCAATAAATTATTAAAGACACCTAATTGAAATGTGATGAAATTATAAGATACTGGACTGACTTACACACTGATCGTAAGAATAGCCACTTCCTGCCGGTAGTGTATCAAATTTAACTTAAATGAGCCACTTCTCTTAGGAGTTACTGGGAGAGAATGGAGAGGCAGCATGGAAGATGGCTGCCGTCCACTTCCTTGGGTTCCATCCACTCCGTTTCCTGTCTCCAGCAGAAGGAAGAGAATGTGGAAGTCACTTGTGGACTGCATTAAAAGAACATTTAAACTCTAATCTTCCCCAAATGCATATAGATCATTTCTCTCCTTCAACACCTCCTTCGTTATAAAGATCCTTGAAAGGAAACCCACCTCCCTGGTCTCCGTGCACCTGCGCTGTCCCTTCCAGTCCCCACAGCCACACATGGCTCCTGAGTGCTGAATTTTAAATTGTATTTCATTTTAAATTTAAAATCTGATATTTAATTTAGTTATTAAAAAACCTCTAAGTGTGTTGGGAACAACCTGGGTATGTGAATCTACATTTTCCACTAAAAATTTTGTGAAATCTAAATGCAGGTAAAGTATTTCTGATAAAAATTTAACATCTTAATTGAATGTAAAATACGCACTGGATTTCAAAGACAGGATACAAAAAAATACAAAAGAGGATATAAACTGTCTCATTAATGTTTTTGATATTGATTACATGTTGGGATGATAATATTTTGAAAATATTGGGCTAAATAAAATATATTGTTAAAATTAATTTTACCTGTTTTTTTTAACATAGCGACTAGAAAATTTAATGTTACATTTATGACTGGCATTATATTTCTAATGCTTTCGCTGCCTTAGGGGGTGCTGTCATTGTTTTGATAAATGGAAAATAAATGGGAAAAAACAAGTGTTTGTCCTGCATTTCCTATCCCAACTGTCCCTCAGAGTAACCAAATAGTGATGAAGGTAAGTTTCTCTTTTTAGAGACATTCCAGCTAATAAATAAGGAAGGAATGACCGAATCAGAATATCACCATTGCACCCGTAATGAATTAATAGATCTGTGCTGCTAATGCTGCAAAAAGAGAGACATCTCGACAGTGGACGCCTCTGCCTCCCGATGGAAGTAGACAGCATCACCTGGGAAGTCTTCTTGTTAAAAAAAAGAAAATCAAACCTGTATCTGATCAAACCTCTGAATCTAACTACAATTTAGCAGACACGTAGGGGACAGAGATACATGCTAAACACCACCAGAGAGATGCAGTCTAGACTGTGGGAAACTCCAGGGCAAACAATGAGGTTTCTTCAACAAATAAATTGCAGGGGAGTCCTGCCCTGTGGCCTAGTAGTTAAGTCCCACATGGTTGGCTTTGGCAGCCTCGGTTTGCAGGTGCAGTTCCCTGGTGTGGGCCTACACCACTCACCAAGCTGTGCTGTGGCAGTGACCCACATGCAAAACAGAGGAAGATGGGCACAGATATTGGCTTAGGGCAAATCTTCCTCAAGCAAAAAGAGGAAGATTGGCAACAGATGTTAGCTCAAGGCCAATCTTCCTCAGCAAAAAAAAAAAAAAAGCGGGGGGGGGGGGAACAAGGTGGAGGGGGCACTGTAAATTAAAAGAGATGTAAGAGACATAACAACCAATCACAATGATGAAGCTTATTTGAATCCTGATTTGAACTAATATCAAACTGAAAGGGAGAAAAAGTATAAGACCGTAGAGGGAATTTGAACTCTAACTGGACAACTGTTGATATTAAAGAATTATTGTTGATTCTTTAGATGTGATAACTTATTTGGGTTATTTTTCCAAGAATCTTTATCTTTTAGAGATACATATTGAAATATTTACAGGTGAAGTTGTATGATATCCAGGATTGGCTTCCAAACGATGTGGGTGGAGGGAGTGGGTGGGGATAGAGATGAAACAAGATCAGCTGTGAGCTGATAATTGCTGCTCTTCAGTGATGGGTTCGTGGGGGTTTATTATACTTCTCCCTATTCTTGAAATACTTGATGTTTTCAATCATAAAGGCTTTTTTTTAATTCAAAAAAGAAGAAGAAGGAGAAGAAATGAAAATGAGTCAGGGTTTGACTAGGAACCCACAGGTGAGGCTCCACAGTAGCCGCCCTGCTGGTTTCCCTCCTGTGGCACCACCCCTCCCCCACCCCAGCCACCTAAACTGCCACCGGACAGTATCAGTCCCCTGCTCCAAATTCCCTGTCAGGGCATGTGAGGCACTTCAGGATGGGCCCCAGCTCTCCCTTGCAGCACACTGTGAGTCCTCTGTCCCCACACCTTTGAACATGTGCTGCCTCTCCCTGGAGGGCCCTTCACCACCCTTTCTACTGGTAAGCTCCTATGCATCCCTCAAAACTCTGCTTGATCTTTGTCTCCTCGGTGATGCTTTCCCTGACTCCCCAGACAAAGTGGGGCAGTCCCCATCTCCTCACAGTGATTATAGTGACACTGTGCTAATCATGTCTGAGGGTCTGCTCCCTTACCCCCTCCTGCTCTCTGAAAGCAAGGTCCTGTTAGCATTCAACTCAGGTCTCTGGCTTGGGGGAAAATGCTTGCCCCTTGGGAGGTTCTCCGTGCATCCTGGGTGAATAAACAGGCATCCCACCCTGACCAGCCCCTCAACCCTGCCCACAGCCCACTCCAGCCTTCCATCTCCTTCAGCCAAATCGTTAATGCAATAGCCCTGTTACATCACATCCCATTCCAATTTGGAAAACTTCATTTCTTCACACCTTGGCTGTGTTGGGAGTATTGAATTTGTAGGCATGACTATAGTTTGAGATTCCAAAGATAGGGAATAGTGCCTTTCTATAGTGTGTTCACGATGACAAAAAGAATAAGGAAGAGACAGAGGCAGTGCTGGGGCCAGAGCTCCTGAGGGCAGGGACATTGTCTCATGTATCTTTGTTTCCTGGACGGACCCCAGTGGGTTCTCCATGATGGGTATTGAAGCAGATGGGGGGAGAGAATCACCCAATTCTGATGTCACACCATTTTAAACAATACTAATGATCTTCACCCTGGAGGGGGCTTAAAAATATATGGTTAAGAGGCAATTGACCCCAATGTGGCTGAGCGGGAGTCAGAGAATTGAGCCAGGTTGAATAACATCTGGTCCCCAAGTCCAGATAAATTACAGCCCAGAGTACCATGAGAACTTGCAGGAGTGAATGCAGAATTGCACCCTGGAACTCTCCAGGAGGTGTGGAGCCTGGGAGAGGGGCCAGAAAACAGAACATATAACTGGGGAAATGCTGTCTGCTTCTCCAAACAAGGAAAAGATGGATTCTGAAAATGTATGACCAGATGCCTTGATGGAAAGTCCTGGTACAAATCCAGATGGAAGGATGGTGTAAGCCCCTCGCAGAGACCATGCACCTGGCCGAGAGCAGGAGCATGAAAGACACGTCAGTGGATTTATAGCTGGGAGTGCTTCCAAGGCTGTAGGTGGCGAGTGCTGGGCAAAGAACTGCTGCCCCAGGAGCTAGGTCAGAGTGTACCTGACTCTGTGCTCAGCCCTGCCCGACTCTGCAGTTCTGTTAGTGACTTACATGAAGACAGAGCAAGGCTGCTGATCACATCTGGGGACGACACAAAGCTGGAATCTAACACTTGTGATGCAGAATCAAGATATGAAAAAATAACACCCTGGGAGAATGAGAAGAAACTGGCAAAATGCAATCTAAGATTTTGAGCTTTACAAAACCCATCCCATAAGGAAAGAGTGGAGAGATACGGCTCAGAAGCAATGCTCGTAGAAGAAAGAGAGAGAAACAAAAGAAAAATCCAAGGGTGTTCAGTTCAGCCCAGACTTTTAAATGCTGTCATAAAAGCTAATGGGCTGTGGTCCGGAGCAGTGTCCCCAAAACTCCGTTGTCATGGACCACCTCTGGGGTGCTCTCCACGACTGCAGACCACCTGTGATCTTGGTAACCTTTAGGTTGATCAATTCCTCACAAAGGAAACTCCAGATAAGACCAGTATGCTTGCCATAAACAGAAGGCACACAAGCACAAATACCCAACTACCAACTAGAAAATGTTTGTCCTTGTATACCTACAAGCCATCTCCCACGCCACTGGGGGCCTTGTGCTCAGCGAGAGGCTGTATTCCAAGAAAAAAGTAACAAACTAGAGGGGCCTGAGACTGACCTGGAGGAGAGAGGTTCACAACCCCAACCCATGGCTGACAGTTGAAGGAACTGGAGATGCTTTGCCTGGAATAGAGAGACTTACGGGAATTGGAGAGCCGTCTCTCAGTATCTGATGGGCTGTCACCAAGCGTTCAGCGCAGTCCTGGGGGACAGAGCTGGAGCAGTGGTAGAGGAGGCACTTTCTCTCCCTGGGGGCAGCTCAGGGATGAGGGCAGGGGAGGCACTCAGCCACTTTCTAGGTCCCTGACCTTGAGCAGATCATTCAGCCACCAGAAGCCGCTCACTTCCGCCCTCCAAACCTGAGGCTCTCCGTCAGGACAACTCGGGGAGTAGGACCTACCGTGTGCAGGCTAAACGAGCAACCTGCACTCCCTACCCTTGTCCCCCTGTACAGGCACATCCGGGCTCAGGTCTCCACCCTCCCTCTTCCGGGTGCCTCTGACAGAGACATGGGGTCAGCTGAGCTCCGCTGCCAACTCACTGTGCCATCAGAGAAGTCCCCACCCCTCTGGGCCTCAGTTTCTTCATCTGAAACACCGCTGGGCTGGTTCGTAGGTACAAACTGGCTGCCACAGGCCGAAACTGGCTGCCACAGATGGATTTTGCTTGGCCTGGGCAACATTAACAGTTGTTTTGTACTTTTAGTTTCTTGACAACATTTAAAAATGAAAGCATTAAGTATGTTTTATAAAAAATATAACACAACATAATATTGAGATAAGGAGATTTCTGTATTACCCTGAAAAATTCAGAAGATCTGGCAACCCCGGGCCTGCCTTTCCCGCATGACCCATGACCCTTAGCTGGCCCTGGGAAGCACCTGCCCTTCAGAAGGGGCCACAGTGCCCACTGCCGAATCACTCAGCCCGTGCCCTGCCAGCCCCCCGGCCAAGCCTCTGGGGGCTCTGGGGTTTCTGACCACACCTGGCCTGCTGCTCCTCCCTGTGCACAGAGCAGGTCCTTAAAACACCCTCAGGGGACGTCTTTATGGCCTTAAGAACTTGGCCGAGACCGGGACTCCATTTCCCTGATGCTTCCTTCCTTTCCCAAAATTACCAGGGCAATTGTGTTGCCTGAAACGATGCGGGAGACGGGGATTATTGTGATTTCCAAGAAGTCCAAGAGTTCTGCTAATGTCCGTGGAAGAAATTTTCCATTTTGGGGATTAAAAACTTTTTCTTTGGATGACGTCAGCAAGTCCCGTGGGTCCCGTTACCTGGTCCCTACCATCACCTCCTCGCTGACACGACAGGGGCTGGGCCCTCGCAGTCTTCTGCGGCTTTTAAGCAGCTGGGACAACCTGTCTGCTCTGTCTGCTTCTTTGCCCTTTCACAGAAGTCTCTCCCGGCCAGTTCTACAAAGACTGTGTTGCCTGTGCAGGCCTGGGCGACCCCCGGAACCTGCTCCTAGAGCCCGCCCCATTGGAAGCCCTTTGTATTCAGGTTCTTCTTGACTCCACGAGGCCTGAACAGAGCCCGACTGGTTTCAAACACCCTGTGGTGGTGTTGCCAAAAGACTTTAGTCTCATCTACTCTTTTGGTAACGATTCCCAAGCTGCCCCATGACGTGCCTTCCTGACCTGCTCACCACTGCACCCCAGAGTCCGGCACGGTGCTGGTACATGGTGGATGCCCTCTGGAGGTTGGTGGGGTGCATGAAGGACCCAGGCCTTGGGCAGGAACCGTGGTGTGGACATGATGAAGTGTGGCCTCCGCCCTCATGGATGCCCACACTGGAGCATGGTGGTCGAGAGGAGAGGGACCTTTGAATCCGCAGGGCAGCCCGTGGGTGGGGAGAGCACGTGATTTATCACTCAAACTGGGACCCAGAGTGAAAGGGAGCACTTTCCAAAATGATTCCGGGACCACAGGTATAAATGGGAACAGTCCCAGAAGAGGTGGGACATGTAGTCCCCTCTGTGTAGGTTATGAGAACTTTAAAATGGGTTCATGCTCTTAGAGCCAACGACCCTTCTTCTAGGAAATGTATCTCAAATCTAGGGAGTGATTTATGCAAAAGATGTCCAGCAAATGTCATTTATAATGACCTCTTGAGGGGAATCATTAGTAAGATATAGTATATCCATCTATATAGGGAGTATAAGGTAGCCATTTAAAAAGGTTTTACAAATAACTTATTTCAATGTGGCAAAGATGTATCTAATGTAATCATGTATGAAAAAAGCAAAATACAATTTTATTTGTATAATATGATAATAACTCCAGTCTTAAAAGGTCAACACATGCATACAATAAAAGAATTTCTTGAAGGAAATTCAGCAACATGTTAATAGTGGTTATTTGAGGGGCTGGGGCTTTTTTTTCTTGCAGCTTTTTGTATTTTCCAAACTTTCTTTAATGTTCATGTAGTTCTTTCATAATGGAAAAGCCCATTCACTGGATCGCAGCGCGTAGCCGGGGGAGGGCCGGGGAGCCTCACGCAGGCAGAGCCTGGGTGGAGTGGAGAGCGGCAGCCGTCCTTCCGTGAGCTCTGCCTGTCTGTGTGGCTGCATGGAGTTCTTGGCGAGGCTGGCAGTTGACTCTTTTTTATGTTTTTTTAATGTTTTTGGTCTCCTTGAAAGTGAGCAGGGTGATGCGGTAGACAGAACAAGAGCCTCCAAAGATGTCCATGTCTTAATCCCTTGAACCTGTGATATGTCACCTAACATAGCAAAAGAGACTGCAGATGTTATTGGGTTAAGGGCCTTGAGATGGGAGATTATCCTGCATTATCCAGTGGACCCAACCTAATCATGAGTCCTAAAAAGTAGAAGAGGAGGCTGATGAGAGGGTCAGAGAGATGCACCTGGGCAGGACTCCGTCCACCACTGCCTGCTGTGAAGACATAGAAAGGGAGCCACTAGGCAAGGAATGCAGGGAAACTGCTCACAGTTTACAGCCAGGAAGAAAACGAGGACCTTGGTCCTGCAACCACAAGGAACTGAGTTCTGCCAACAACCTAAATGAGCTGGAACAGATGCTCCCCAGACCCTCCAGGATGGGACGCAGCCCTGATGGCACCTTGATTTTAGTCTGTACTGGACTTTCGATCTACAGATTGGTGAGATGATAAATTTGTGTCATTTCAGGCACTAAGTTTGTGATGATGTGTTATGGCAGTAGTAGAAAACAAATACGTGTGTGGACAGAGCACTGGCTGAGATCAGGACATGGGGTCCAGGCCCGGCTCTGCATCAGGTGTCCGTGTGCTCTGGGTTCTCAGACTCCTCCTTCCACGCAAGGCAGGCTGATCTCTAGCCCCTTCTCTGAGCCTCTGTTTGGCATGTGTCTTTTATTTGCCCTGAGTTTCGGAGAGGGAAGAGGATCTCACAGAAGTTCCTCAAAAAATTATAGAACTACCATATGATCCAACAATCCCGCTTCTGTGAATATATCCAAAGGAAACAGAAACACTATGTTAATGAGATATCTGCACTCCCGTGTTCATTGCAGCATTATTCACAACAGCCAAGACATGGGAACAACCTTGGTGTCCATTGACAGATGAATGAATAAAGAAGATGTGGTATATATATACAGTGGAATATTATTCAGTCATAAAAAAGAAGGAAATCAGGCCATTTGCAACAACATTGAGGGTATTATGCTAAGTGAAATAAGTCAGGCAGAGAAAGACAAATACTGTATGATCTCACTTATATGTGGAATCTGAAAAAAACCAAACTCATAGAAACAGAGAACAGATTGTTGGTTGCCAGAGGCAGGGGTTGGGGTGTGGGGGAATTGAGTGAAGGTGGTCAAAAGGCACAAACTTCCAGTTATAAGATAAATAAGTTCTGGGGATGTAATGCACAGCATGGTGACTATCATCGACAATACTGTGTTGTATATTTGAAAGTTGATAAGACAGTGGCTCTTAAAAATTCTTATCAGAAGAAAAAACATTTGTAACTATGTGAGGTGGTGGATGTTAACTGGACTTAGTGTGGTGATCATTTCATACTATAGGTATATATCAAATCACGTTCTACACCTTAAACTAATACAATGTTTTATGTCAATTATATCTCAATAAAATTGGGAAAAACATAAAATAATTTTTTTAAAAAGCACAGGACTGCTGGCCTCCTTTATCAGATAGGCTGTTGGGCTGGGGGTGGGGGTGGGGGGACACTCTGGGGAGGGGGCCCAAGGCCTTCTTGACCCAGATCTGCCAGCAAGCTCTGGCCGCAGGTCAGGTTGTGCGATGCGTTCTCCACACTTGCGTGTCAAGGAGGGGTCAGCATTTGCCCGCCGGCCACTCCCAGACCTCCCCACAGTGTGCTGGCAGCCCTGGGCGTGGGGCTGTGGGAACAAGCAGAAACTTGGGGAGGGCGGGAAAGCAGAACTCCTGAAAGAGGTCTACCGGGGCCTCCCCGCCTCATTGTGCTGTCCTCCCGGACCCTTAGCTGGGGCACCGCATGAGAGGGTGGCCTGGCGTGGGGCCGCGGAGGTGAGGGGCTCTCTGCGGGGCACTCTGGGGCCTCCCTGGCCCCGAAGCTGCTGCTCTGCACGGCTCTCCTCTGCTGCACCGGGGCTGGCGGCCTCCTCCCCTGGCGCTTTGATCCAGCAGACAGGCCCTAGGGTGCTCCCTGTCTCTTCCTGTTGCTGGGTCTGAGCCAAGGTGGAACGTGGGAGGCCTCCGTGTTTGGGGCGCCCCACCCTGCCAGAGCTGCACACCTCCTCCTGTGGTGGCCCACGTGGGCACTGGAGCCCCTTCCTCGGAGAGAAATCCCCCCAGAAGCTCAGAGCCATACTGGGGCAAGTTCCTTTCTGAGCCTCAGTTTCCCCACCTGTCAAACAGAGATAGTAAATAGCACTTAGCCCAGAGGGTTGTTGTGATGATAAAATCAGAAGTTTTCTAATGAGCACTTAATATAAGTAAGTGTTCAATAAATCTTAACTGTTTTATTATTAATTACAGCATTGATAAAATCATTAAGAAGTCATCACGAGGACTGGAACAATTACTTCTCTCGTGGGCCTCTGTTTCCACATCCAGAAAGAACAAGTCGGACTGGACGATCCCTGGAGTAGGTCTCGCTCTGAGATCCTGGGTTGCCTCAGTTTCCCCACTCTCCTTCTAGCCTGGCGGGCATGTGTCCAGCACAGACAGAGCCCTGATGAGACAGCAGCAGCCAGGGGCCTGGCTCCTGATCCACTGCCTGCAGCCTGGGGGGCCTCATCTGAAAGCATTTTAGACCCTCCCATGCCTGCTCCTGCCTGTCTTTGAGAGGCACCCTGCAGGCTTGGCCGGGATGGTGGCTGAGGAATGGGGGAGCTGGGGGGCAACCATGGCTGTGCTAACATGGCAGAGCAAGGCCTGGTGCAGCCGGGATCAGCCTTCACCACGGTCCCCCTCTCCCCTCATCTTCCCTAAGGCAAAGTCCCCATGCACTAGCAGCTGGGCCCCACCACCGTGTTCTGTACAATAGGGTACCTTGTGGATGCAGTTTCCCTCAAAGAAATGAGAGTGCCAGCTCTGGCCTTAGTAGATGGTGAATATTTATCAGTCTGGACAGGGCTGGACCCAACATCACTGAAGTCCAGTGTAATGGTCCAACTGCTAAGTTGTGTTCATGGACTTGGGTGACCAGGAAGGCTTGGGAGTTGGGGCAGGGGCGGGGGAGACCTGTTGCTGCCCTGCCTGCATTCCCTCTTTCTTTCCATTTTGTGCACTCCTGTCCAGGCCCAACTTCCAGCGGCTAGCACCTCTGTCTTTGGCCTGGGGGTATGTCTGGACACTGGGGACCACTCTGCTTGCTCCCCAGCTGGAAGCCCCAGGGAATTATGTCCCTTGGGAGCAGGCTCCACCACTGACAAGCAGGGGCTGGTGGATAAGTACCCCAGTGCCCGTACCCCTCGGATTTCCCAGGAAACTTCAGCATTCCCTGTGGGATTCCAGGTACCCACAGTGGAGAACTACTGGATAATCTGCTTTTTATTGACTTCCTTCCCTTCCCTGTTTCACTTCTCCACCCCTGTTATGGGCTGAATTGTGTCCCCCCCAAAACTTATATGTTGAAGTCTTAATCCCTAGTACCTCACAAGGGGAACTTATTTGGAAATAGGGCTGCTGCAGATGTAGTTAGTTAAGATGAGGTCATTAGGGTGGGCCCTATTCCAGTGTGACTGTGTCTTTGTGCAAAGAGGGAACTTGCACACAGACACATGCACACAGGGAGGACACCAAACGAAGATGCAGGCACAGATCAGGTGATGCTTCTACAAAGCAAGGAGTGCCGTAGACTGCCAGCGATCCCCCAGGAGCTGGCCCTCAGACAGAGCCAACCCTGCTGACACCTGGATCTCGGACTTCCGGCCTCCAGAGCTGTGAGACAGTACATTTCTGTTGTGCAAGCCCCCAGTGTGTTGTGCTGTTATGGCAGCCCTAGCAAACAAATACTTTCCCCATACTGGTGTTCTCTAGACTTGCCAAACAAAGTCTTTGAGCTTGAATCTTTGTCTCAGGGGCAGGGGTTAGGAGCAGATCCAAGGCCCCAGCACCCGCTCTGAATCAGGATCTGGGGATACTCAGAGTGATCCTGTGTGTCATCAGGTAGAGGATGTCAGGGTGGATAAGTGGCTCCACTTGTCAAGGCAATTGCTCATTCAAAACCCTCCCTTACCAACCCTCCGCTCCCCGCTGATGGAGAGGGGGCTGGGCAGCCCTCACGCCCTCCCTGGGGCAGGATTAGGCTTGGTGATTTGCGTGTGCACAGAGCGAGAGCTTCCGAGAGCTTCCTGCAGAGATGTCAGCTTCCTGCTGCTGAAGACAAGGGGTGAGCGGCCGGCATGCCAGCCCCAAACAGGGTCCCCTGAGGATGTTACCGTTTAATAAGACAGAGACCATCAGCAAAAATGGAGAAAAAGTCTTATGGTAGAGTCATGGGAAAAAGAGCAGTTTGGCTTTTGTTCAAAATTTGATGTTAATTTTGGGGGAGCTACGTGTTCATCAAGAGCAGAATAATCAAGTCCACAAGAGTTCATCTTTCTGACTTGTTCAAGGTCCTAGCTCATACTGCCCCTGCCTCCTGAGTCCTTGTCCCTTCTCCTTGCTGGGTCACATGGCTCCATTTATTGGCCTAGGTGACACTCCTGTCCTGGATGGGTATCGAGGGCTGATGATCTGAGAACGGGCCAGGCCAGAAGTAGGGCCAGGAGGCCTGGCTGTGCCAAACCTGAGTCCCCATAACCCAGGCCTCGGTTCCCTGTCCTCAAAGCAGGCACAACCCTGGAGAGGCGGGGCCCCTGCAGAGCTCAGGTGCTCTGGGTGCCGCTGGAGGGGAGCAGCCCTCAGGCCTGTCTGGGAGATCCCGCTGCCTCAAGTCACCGGGCACGAGGCTGGGGAGGCCCCTGAGAGAGGAGTGCTGGTGGGAGGGCAGGGTGCAGGGGCGATGTGGGGGGCGAAGGCAGGCTTGGGGCTAAATGGGCAGCCTGTGGGTGCTGGAGACTGGGAAGGATTCCTGGTGGTTTGGGTGTAACTTGAAATTCTGCCATTTTCCTTCTTATCTCATCATCAGAAGGAAATCAGACAAGAGAGAGTGAGCTCATTCCAACAGAAGTTATTTTTTGCCCTCTGGTCCCTATCAGTTAAATTCTCTCTCTTCTGTTGATCATCTTCAGAGACGCTGAAAGGCCTTTCCACACCAGATGGCACAGAGCGAACTAGGCCAGCAAGCACTTGTTGAGTGCTGCCTCCCAGGGGCCACAGAACAGCTGCTCAGCCTTTGGCACCACTGGGCTTGCAGTTGAAGCTCGACTCTGCCATTAACCAGCTGTGCCACTGTCAGGAGAGTACTTAACCAATCTGAGCCTTAACTTCTCCATCTATAAAATGGGAACAATAGCAGTCCAGACCCATGTATCCAATACCGACTGGACCTCAGTCCTTAGGGTTGTACAATAGCCTCAGATTCAACCCATCCAAAACTGAACTTGACCCCTTTCTCCCCCCACCTGCTCCTCTTTTGGCATTCTCCACCTCAGTAAATGGCCCACCATCACCTGAGCCCCACACCTGGATGCCTTAGGCAGAAAGCTGTAAAACTAACTCAAGTGTCACTTCCTCCAGGAAGCCTCCTTTGATCACTCTCCATCTCCCAGTGGATTGGATAACTCTCCAACAGACTTCCATGCCATCATGTGTGTGTCTCTTGGACATACTTGCACGTTACATTTGAATTATCTGTTGGTGAGTCTCTCTTACTAAACTGTGAGGCCCCTGAGGGCAGGGACGATGTCTCCATCTTCTTCGAACCCCCAAGACCTAGTATAGGGCTTACTTGGGTTGGTTTGGGAGGGTCTAGACGTTTATTATCTCCATCAACCCACACTCCCTCCAACTCCAAATAAACAGGTAATTCAAATGAACTGTGTTTGCTCCAAGACGAGTCCCCTAGCCACCCCCATGGACCAGACTGCAGTTCTGGAGTCTTCCAATATAGAAATCCACTAGTGCCATTGAGGGTCTAGTATGCAGGAGGAGCTCGGTAAGTCGACATGGAGTGACTAGTGAATTGAAGAGTTATCCTAGTGTCCCTCCTTTCTTCCTGTACCACATCCAATTGACTCCCCAGTCCTTCGGCCTCTTCCTCCTCAACCTCACTCCTGTGTCAGCTGTCCTCTCGGTCCATCCTGCCTGTGCTGGTCCAGCCCGCAGTAGTAGTGCCAGAGCCAGCTAATCCTCAGTCGAACTCCCCTCTAGCCGTGGGAAGTGCTCACGGCTCTCTCAAGGGACCAGGGTTCCCACTGGGCACCCATCCTGTTTGTAATCCCTGCCCCACTTCTTCGTCCACCTAGGCCCAGCTCAAGACTGTTGTTCCCAAGAGCCCTGCCTCCCTGTCCCCTCTGCCTCAGGCCCCCGGCTAGGCTGACTCCTGTTACATCATCACCTGTTATACACAGCCATGCGGTAACCACACTTCTGTGTCTTCCTCAGACATGGGACAAGGTCCCAGCATCTAGCACCCAGTAGGTCTTCAACACATGTGTGCCCTTTTGTTGTCATTCTTCTCTTGACTTCCAGGCCTACTCAGTGCAGTACCTGCTGTGTGATTTCAGCTAGTCACCTGAGCTCTGTCCTCACAAATCACCCTGGAGGGTCCTGTGTGGCCCTTCCAGGCTAACACATCACAGCCTGTTGAGCATACTGCTACCATCCGTGTGCAGGAGCGACAGGAAAGCCCGTGTGGACCCGTCATTTCCCGGCTGTTTACTGATGCTACGATGCTGCATAGCCCTCCCCTAAGCCATCCTCCTGCTGGCCTTTGCGCCAGAGAAGAGCCTCTCAGGAACACCTCCCCTCCTCCAGAGGGACCCAGAGGTGGACAGGGGACACAATCTCAAAAGGACATACTGGGCTCGCAGGGGAAGGCACCTGCAGAGAAGTTACTCCCCACCCCTCACTTTATGCCCCAAATGTATTTCTTCTATCTGGATATGTACATATCAAATCCTATTTTGCAATTGCTCCCAGTTTCAGTTCAAAGATGGGAGTCTCACAGAAATTTCAGTTTCTTAACGAAAAACATAAAAAGGGATTCATGTGAAGGAGGCATTCTGCATTTGCCAAAGTCCCCCTGGGATTTACCACTTCAGTGGTTCTCCAAGTGTGCTCCCGGGACCCGCAGCAGCAGCAGCACCTGGGAACTTGTTAGAAATGCACATTCAGGGCCAGCCCCGCTGGCCTAGTGGTTAAGTTCAGTGCGCTCTGCTTCGGAGGCCCAGGTTCAGTTCCCAGGTGCAGACCTACACCACTCATCCGTCAGTGGCCATGCTGTGGCGGCGGTTCACATACAAAAAGAGGAAGATTGGTGGGGCCCACCAGTCTGTGTTTTAACAAGCCCTCCAGATGATTCTGTGGACCCTCAAATTTGAGGAGCATTGTGCTAATCTAAAGCTCTAAGTGTTCGGAGGAATTACCTAGTTATGAGAGATTCCATGAGAATCCAGACAAGGACAATCAATTATTTACTTTCTCTTTAATTCAAGTGCTTCTCAAATTTTAGCTGCATCAGAATCATCTGGAGGGCTTGTTAAAACACAGCATGCTGGGCCCCACCCCCAGAGTCTCTGATTCAGTAGGTCTGGGGTGGGCCTGAGAATTTGCATTTCCAAGTTCCCTAGTGATGACAACGATGTGGTGCTCTCTGGGGACCACATTTTGAGAACCATTGTCATAGCAATTTCCAGAATAAATACTTGACTGAATAATGGATATCAACAGGGATACTACGTACTCAGCACCATATTGGTTAATATCCTACTCTTGAGGGTTTTTAAAATATTTGTTTTTAAAATAAGTTCAGAGGCTTTTAGTGGCAATTTCTCATTGTGCCTCAGCTTCCTCATCTGTAAAATGGGCAAGTCATAGTACCTGCCCCAAAGGATTGTTGCAAGGGTTAAATGAGGGAATCCACAAAAAATGTCAGCCTAGAGCCTGCACACTGTCACATCCTTTCTAGAAATTACCCATTATGATTATGGTCTCATACCTGTGTTGGACTGGGCAATCACTGCCATAACTCCTCCTGCAAAGCCCAAATCACATGAAGCACACATCTGCAAAATGAGCGTGAACTGCGTTCTGTTCAAAGCCGGTGAATGGGAAGGAAACTTCTCAGGCCTTGTGGGGCAGGAGTCTATGTGCCCTCAGCCATACTGGCCAGGGTCAGGGCCGGGGGGCCCAGAGGTGGGACAGTTGCTCAGGGCCAGTGTTTACTGTATTTTGGATTATAAAAGTAATACATGCTCATTGTGAAAAGTTGACACGTTAAGGGCCTCTCTCTCCTTCAGGATCCCTGGTGGTGACCACTGGCAAACAACGTATACGTGTCCTTCTTGGTCTAGGAAGGTGAAAGTGTACAGGGATGACATCTTTACTGTTTGCTTTGGGATAAGTTCAACATCAGTCAATACTGACCCAAGATTACGGGCTTCAGAGATCTGCTGTAAGTGACATGAGTTAGTGCTTTTGGTGGCTTTCGTGGCATAAAAAGTGTCTGCTCCTAACACTTTCCCTGAAAACAGGGCATCCTGATACCTCATCAGAGTGGGAGGAGGAAGAAACGTGTTCCAGCCCAAGGTGAGTGAGTGGATCAAGAGAGCCCAGTCTAGTCAGGGAACAAGGGGCAATCGGGCCCCCTGAAAAGAGGGCTTCTCTTGCAAAATGCCTCCCGGGAGAAAAGAGCCACCTCCTTCATTTTAGTGACAAACCTTCTCTGCTTCTTTTGAGTTACCTTTCCCAACACCTGCCTCTCCTTTCTTCCCCTGCCTGCCAAGCCAGCCCACAGATGCCCCCGCATTGCAGGCCCCTACCGCAGGCCCAGGGGTCGCAGGCATTGTGCCAGCAGCTGAAGCGAGTGCCCCTTGCAGAACCAGGCTGGAGAGACTTGCCTTAAGCCGCCCTGTCTTCCAGACAGAAGAAAATGCTTCTGCCACAGCTTCACAACGCATCGTGTATTTTTCCTTTTTAAGAGAGAGAAAATACACTTTTTTCCAGCTACACACTGGCAATTGCACATTTTACTCTGTCATCCCTCCATTTACAACTTCTCCAAGGCCCCACTCATGGGACACACCGCTCCCAGGTGACCCCGCGGTGCCATCTGCCCTCCTCACCGGCCTTGGATCTACCCCAGGGAAGTTCCCCGAGTGCTGACCCGGCCACAGGGCCCCCACCTCCGAGCCCTCACAGCCCTGTTGTCTTAGCTGGGGACCCTCTTCTCTGCCTTCCCTGCCTCCTCCTCCGGCGTCAGCTGAGATGTCCATCACTCACTCCTGGAAGACTTCCCTCCTACGTGCTCCCACAACCCATCACCTTCCCCTTCACTTTCTAGAATTATCCATCCTTTAAAAATATGTTTACACATAAACTAGATATTATAAATATAGTTCTGAAACTTGCTTTTTCCCTCCAACATCTCTTGACCTCACTGTTCTAAGAGCTACCTAACATCCCCTGGTAAGAATGCACACGATGTTTTGGCTGATTCCCCTGTGGATGGACACTTAGGTTGTTTCCACTTTCACTATTACAGAGAATATTGCCAAGAACATTCTTGTGCACATCTCTTTGCACAGATGTGGAAGAATAGTTTAGGACAGAAATCTGAAGGTGGAATTGCTGCGTCAGATGTATGTACGCACTTTAAATTTTGAAAAGTAATTCCAAAGTGCTTTCCAAAATGTAAATACCCACTAAACTTCCACTGACTGTGAAACGGCCCTCACTACTCCAGTGTTCAAGGCCTGTTGGGAGTGAACACTGGTGCATCCTTTTTAGAGGACTTTTCAGCGGGGTCTCCCAGCGGTCGAGGTTCCCAGCTCTTTTCCCAGGCTCTTTCCTCCCCCTCCCACCAGTCAGAGCTCAGGAAGGCCGGGGTCCAGAATGCTTTGGGGGAGGGGCGGCATCTGAGTTGGGGATTAGAACAGGAACCCGAGGCCTTTAGGGGTTAATGAAAAACCCTTTGTTTTGTTGATTGACCCGCTGGGGTTTTGACATGCTTTTTGGTTTTGTTTTGTCATTTCTGTGGCTTTGGAAGTGGCAGGTGTCCAGAGAATGTGCATGTGAATCTGCTGGTCGGTGAAAGGATGTGGCAGGTGAGAAACCTGGTGGCAATAACAATGGCTTTAACCCAAAGTAGTCGCTTTGGAGTCTTATTTCCCTACGCTCCATGTCCATCCATTAATCAATCCATTCATTCATAAAGTAATTACTAATCCAGATGTGGGGGGACAGCAAGGGGGGTGTTCCTAGCAAAGGCCCCAAAGTAGGAAGGAACACAGCACGGGGAGAGAGAGAGTTTGTTCAAGGGTGGGCAGGGGCTGGATCCTGCAGGTTTTGAAAGGAACCCCAAGAGCAATGGGAAACCACCGAAGAATTTTAAGCAGGGGTAGAGTAACAGGATTTGATTTGTGATCTCAGATGGAGGACCCCTCCATTTGCCCTGGGACGTGAGGACCTAGCTGTGGGCTTGGAGGAAGGAGCCTGGGGTCAACCCTGGCTAGCAGACTCCCCGGGTTTCCATTCCTCTGGATAGTTCGAATTCCTCCCTTGTTCCTGGGGTGGGGCCAGGATTAAATGACAGGGGCCTTGACATTGGGTGAGTGCTGGGGAAAGGACAGGGGAAGGAGGCCCAGCTCCTGCTGGCCAGCCCCCAGCAATGCCAGCCCAAGGACTGTGCTCCACTGGTCCCTGTAGAAGGGAAGGAAAGAGCCCAGAGCTACCAGACAGCCAGGAGAGTGGCCCTGAGGAGTCCGGGCCTGTCACACCACTCCTCCTCACTGCCACCCCAACACTGCCCACCCAACGGCCGAGAAAGACAGTGGAGACTTTCCAAATTCGCTAGGCTGAAGCTTTTCAAAATGCAGTTGCAGAACCCACTTGACGCCATGAAGGGAGCCGGTTCTCCCTGTACATCTCCTCCTTTGGTGCTCAAAGCTGCTCTGCAAGGGGATGAGCAGCCCCATTATACAGAGGAGGAAGCTGCCCATCTGAGAGGCTGAGTTGCCGCAGGGCCCACACCTGTAAGGGCGGGGCTGGGGGTCTCATCCCAGGTCCCTTCACCGTTCTCTAGTCTCTCGGAGGCGTGGCATTAAAAACCTTTCCAGGTGTCTGACCTCAGAATACCTGCGGGTCCTTCAGGCCCCGCCATACTCACTGTCCTGGCAGTCAGCACACTAGGCCCTCAGAACACAGAAGAAACTGGGGACCTTGTCACCCCGCAGCACTCAGGCCACCGGTCTCCTCTGGGAGCATGCGCTGCTGGAAGGCCAGCCTCTGCTCCGCTTCACCTGTCCCCACTCCCGCTGATGCCTGACCTGGCACAGAGCAGACACAGGACGGGAGCACAGCAAGTGTTGTAGGTCAACAAGAGACCCCTGGCAGAGACCCTGGTGACTTGGCATTTTTCAGAGTGGCCGATGAAAAGTGAGCTCCCTGTTTCTGAGCTGCAGCCAGGCTGCCCTAGGTTCCAGGAGCACAAAGACGAAGGCACGAGCATGCTGACTGGAGGGCAGGGGGTGTGGTGGTTCATGCACGGCCTCTGGGACCAATCCTGGTCGCACGCTAACTCTGTGAGGGTGGACAAGTTACTCAGCCTCTCTTTGCCTCCATTTCCCCATCAGTAAATGGAGAAGTATTAGTACCTATCTCACAGGGGTGACGAAGAGGACATGAGTGCATATGTGTGGTGTGCTTAGAACAGAGCCTGGCAAATATGGAAACATTTCTCATTCTTATCCTGCCCTCAGGAGGCTTAGAGTTTGGCAGAGGGACTGACCTATAATGATAACAGCACAGGACACACTCCCTGAGAGGGGACCAAGGACCCTACATAAGCTTGGACCCCACATGTTTTTTATTTTCATTTTTATTGATGTCTTATTAGTTTATAACATTGTGGGGTTTTAGTTGTACATTATTGTTTGTCCATCACCATGTGGATGCATCCTTTCACCCCTTGTGCCCACCCCCCACCCCCCTTCCCCTTGGTAACCACCAACCAGTTCTCTCTGTCCGTGTGTTAGTTTATATTCCACATATGAGTGAAATCATGTGGTGTCTGTCCTTCTCTCTCTGGCTAATTTCACTTAACATAATACCCTCTAGGTCCATCCATATTGTTACAAATGGGATGATTCTGTCCTTTTTTATGGCTGAGTAGTATTCCATTGTATATATATATACCACATCTTCTTCATCCACTCATCAGTCGAGGGACACTTGGGTTGCTGCCACTTCTTGGTTATAGTGAATAATGCTGCAATGAACACAGGGGTGCATAAGCCTTTTGTGATGGTTAATTTCATGTCTGTTGGGTAGATGCCCAAGAGTGGGATTGCTGGATCATAAGATATTTCTATTTTTAATTTTTTGAGGAGTCTCCATACTGTTTTCCATAGAGGCTGCACCAATTTGCATTCCAACCAGCAGTGAATTAGGGTTCCCATTTCTCCACAACCTCTCCAACATTTGTTGTTTTTGTCTTGGTGAGTATAGCCATTCTAACGGGTGTCAGGCGATATCTTAGTGTAGTTTTGATTTGCATTTCCCTGATGATTAGTGATGTTGAACATCTTTTCATGTGTCTGTTGGCCATCTGTAATATCTTCCTTGGAAAAATGTCTGTTCATATCCTCTGCCCATTTTTTTTATTCGGTTGTTTGTTTTTTGTTGCTCAATTGTGTGAGTTCTTTCTATATTACAGAGATTAATCCCTTGTTGGACATACGATTTGTGAATATTTTCTCCCAGCTGGTGGGTTGTCTATTCATTTTGATCCTGGCTTCATTTGCCTTGTAGAAGCTCTTTAATCTGATGAAGTCCCACTTGTTTATTTTTTCTTTTCTTTCCCCTGTCTGAGTAGACATGGAATCCGAAAGGATCCCTTTATGACCAATGTCAATTAGTGTACTGCCTATATTTTCTTCCAGGAGTTTTATAGTTTCAGGTCTCACTTTCAGGTCCTTAATCCATTTTGAGTTGATTTTTGTGTATGGCAATAGAAGATGGTCTACTTTCATTCTTTTGCACATGGCTGTCTAATTTTCCCAGCAAGGATAGACCATATATTAGGAAACAAGGCAAACCTCTATAAATTTAAGAAGATTGAAATCATTACAAGCATCTTTTCTGATCATAATGCTATGAAACTAGAAATTAACTGCAAGAAAAAAACTGGGAAAAGGACAAAGATGTGGAAACTAAACAACATGCTACTGAACAACCAATGGATCATTGATGAAATTAAAGGAAAAATCAAAAGCTATCTGGAGACAAACAAAAAGGAAATTACACCATACCAACTCATATGGGATGCAGCAAAAGCGGTCCTGAGAGGGAAATTCATAGCAATATAAGCCTGCCTTAACAAACAAGAAAAATCCCAAATAAATAACCTGAAGTGACACCTAACAGAATTAGAAAAAGAAGAACACACAAAGCCCTGAATCAGCAAAAGGAGGGAAATAATAAAAACCAGAGCAGAAATAAATGAAATTGAAAGCAAAAAAACAGTAGAAAAGATCAATGAAACAAAGAGCTGGTTCTTTGAGAAGATAAACAAAATTGACAAACCATTAGCCAGACTCACTAAGAAAAAAAGGGAGAAGACTCAAATAAATAAAATTAGAAATGAAAGAGGAGAAATTACAATGGATACCACAGAAATACAAAGGATAATTAGAGAATACTATGGACCCCACATTTTTGAAGCCACAGAGGCTCCAGGGATAAGTTTCCACCTTAAGCTTCTGATAGCTTCTAATTGGGAAGACAGATCCATAATTGGGAAAAGACTGCTCTTAGAAGTTACAGCCGGAAATTTATTCCTGAATTGAAAGTTTTCACCCATGAGCTGAATTCTCCTGCTTATAACTGTAAATGGTTGCCCTCACTGGGAGCAGAGTTGCTTCTGAGAAGGGATCTTGGTGACAAGGGAGGAGAGCCGATAAGCAGAATGAGGGAGGAATAGTTAATTGCCCTCACTCGGCCCAGAGAAGGCTGGCAGGGTGGGGCGGGGGGCTGGATCCTTTGGAGGGTCTTGGTCACAGGGAGGTGGGGACCCGATGGTTGGCCGACAGCAGCCACAGGGCAGCAGAGCAGACCAGGAGAGCACCCTGGGGCCTGGTAGGGGGGGCCCAGCCAGTCCGCAGAGCAGGGGTGCTCCTGTCTAGTTTGCAGCTTCTCTCTTCTGCATTGTAATTCCCTCCTGCCATTTCCAAACCTTTCTGGAAAAGTTTGTTTCTGGTCCTGGCCATATTTGGGGGAATCATGGAGGATCCTGTGCCTGTGGCTAGTGGCAGTGGAGCAGGGAGAGAAGGGATAGTGAGGAGAAAAGAGATGACAAGACAGCGAGAGGTGGCTCCAGGAATGTGTGCTGCAGTGACAGCAACACTGGGCTGGATGCATGGAACCAGATGACATCCTCAGAAAGACTTCAGGAAGAGAATGTGGGCCCTGCTGTGGTCTCAGCCAATCGCTCCTTGAGAGTTAAAGAGAAGGGTGACCTTTCAGGCTGGAGAAGCTGTGGAATCAGGATTGACTCAGCTGCATAGTGCAGAAGGCCAGGGCTCAGGGAGGGCTGCATAGAGGAGGTGACTCATGAGCAGAGTTCTGAAGGATGAATAGGAGTTTGACAGTGAACCAGATGAGGGAAGTTATTCCAACTGTTCTCCCCAATTTCTACCCATCAAGCACCAGCTGGGAGATTCCCGCAAACATTTAAGAGACCCCCAAATTCCAGCAGGACTAAGCCCTCACCCACTTGGAGCAGAATGGGGCAACCTCTGCCTTTTTGAGTCACCTGTGGGGAGGGGGAGGTTTCTGGCTCTCTTGGGCTCCACTGGGCTTTATGAGCCTGGCAATTAATACCATTCCCAACCCCATCTCAGGCACTTCAGATTCAGTAGAGTGCTTATAGATTGCTTTTGTCAAAACATGTGAATTCTCCTGGGGGCAGGAGATTTATTCAGTCTTTGTCTTTGCCGAGTTGGCTTTTATTTGCGTTACCTGCGAAAATATATTTCTTGGGCCCAGTTCCCAGAGGAGCAATGTTAGGTCATTACTCCGTGAATTGTTGGGCTGTAAAGGAGCCATTCCTCACTCACCCGCGACTCGGCGATGGTGGCTCTGCACTCGGTCACCGCAGGCACTCCTGTGACGACCATCTGTTGTGGTGGCAGCTGATGATGGCTCTGCATGCTCAGAAAGTGAACCCTTGGGAATTATTTGTGGGTGCACATTAACCATTTCTCCCCTGTGTCTGTTTTCATATACAGTGCAACAGAGCCAGCCACACCTGAGGAAAGGAACAGGACAGGTCGACATTGAGAGTTTATCAGAAACTTCGAGTGTCTCTGCTTGATGACCCCTTGAGGGGGAAATAAACGGGGTCCTGGTGCCCTTCTGCCTTCTTTCCTCTTCTGAAGTATGTGTCAGGGTCTCAGGACACCAGGACCCGGGTAAGTCCTCAAGACTGGACACAGGCCCCAAAGCAGGTCAGGAACTTGGGTTACTTCTGTTGTAACCCTCCCCAGGGAGCCCCCTCCCCAGTGACAAGCCCTTTGCATCTTCCTCTCCTCCATCAGAGCTGTCCTGGCCAAGGTCCTGTTGCCTCGAGGCCTGACTAGGGACAGGGGAGACACTGACTAAGCAATAAATTCCGAGGAGATGCTAATGGCTGAAACAGCCTCATCTGCACCCCCCCCCCCAAGGATGTTCCATCTTCAGGATTCACCCAGGTCTTTGCGGTTAAGCCAGTGGTTCTCAACCAGAGCTGTTTGGTCCCCCCACCTCCACCCCTGAGCACACTTCTCACTGTTTGGAGATATTTTTGGTTGTCATAACTTGGGAGAGGGAGGTTACCGGCATCTAGTGGGTAGAGGCAGGGATGCTGCCGAGAATCCTGAATGCTCAGGCCTCCTACAACAGAGAATTATACGGCCCCAAATGCCAACAGTGCCCAGGTTGAGAAACCCTGAGTTAGAAAGAGCTGCATCCCAATCTGGCTAAAAAAGCCACCTCTGTCCCTTCAGGGAGGGGTGAGCCTGGGAGGAGAAGGAGCTGGAAGGCAGGGCAGGAGAAGGAGATCTTTGCATTTGTGCATCCCATCCTCTGTTTGCAGGATGATCAGGGACTCCTTCAGGAGCAATGCTGCCCAACACAACTCTCTGCGATGACAGGAATGCTCCACAGCTCCGCAGCCCAATACGTTAGCCACTAGCCCCCGTAGCCCCCATGCCTACTGAGTGCAACTGAGGGCTGAATTTTTAATTTTATTTATTTTCAGTTAATTTACAATTAAACTTAAATAGCCACAGGTGACTAGTGGCTACCCTATTGGAAAGTGCAGTTCTAGAGTCCTCAAAACTAACCCCTCACCCCCCACCCCGAGGACACTTCATTCACAGTGAGGTGCTAATGGCTGGTGGGGAAGGTCCAGTCCTCCACCCAGAAGGATTTCTACCTGAGCAAGGAGGTTCAGAGGGAAATGAGAGCGAGAGTGGGGCAAGGCATGGTAGCACCCAGGCAGCAGGAGTGGGGCTCCGTGCTCGTTGCAGTAGGTGTGGGGAGCTGGGACCCTACCCTGTCCCCAAGAGGCCTCAGGAGCTTTCGGGGGCTGTCAGTCCTGGGCCAGGCACCGGAGAAGGTGGAGGATAAGAAAGGCCAACGGGGCAGGCGAAGGACAACCTCTGGCCAGATGCAGAATGTTAAGGGATGAAACCTAAAAGATCCCCCAAACTGGCCCCTGTAAGGAGACCAGCTCCGGTTCCCCTGCTTCTGTCAGCCCAGGGAGAAGGCGGCGGAGTTCCCTCAGAGGTGTAAGAGGCTGAGGGGTGACCTCCTGGCCCACCAAGCGGACCCGGAGTCCGGACGCACAGACGACAGCAGGACACCCTCTCAGGCTCCATCCAAAACGTTTATTTTTAGGAGATTTAGATCATTTAGAAACCACTTTATTCTTGCCATAATATATAAGCTTTATAATAAAATATTAATGCTGACAACGGGGCAAGGTAATCCCTGGGCAGAACTTTGATTCTCACAGAAGAGTTGGGTAGTCAGCTCAGGCTGTTGCTATTATCGTTCGTAATCATAATTTTGAAACACCAGATGAAATTGATTGGCAGTCTGCAGATTTCTGCATAGGTAACGTCCCTAACGCCTTTATGTCTTTGCTAAAATCACCTTCTCACAGTCGCTGTCACTTCTCACAGTCGCTGACCACAGCCACCACCCCGAGCCCTTCCTGCCCTGCTCTGTTCTCCCCACAGAGCTCCTCACGCTTGAAGCCCCTCTAAAATCTACTTGTTTATTTCAGTTGGTTTCAGTTGTCACAGCCTTGCCCCATGAGCACCCAAGCTTGTAGAAGGCAGGATTTGGGTCTGTTTTGTCCCCCTCCACTGTGTTGAACAGTCACGTCCGTCACGTGAATGACACGTGGCAGGCACTGTCGGGCACTGTGACTGGGCTGCTGCCTGTTACATCTTCTGTCACAGCAGGAGGAGGAGCAAACAGGGGGAGGCCCAGGGCTTCAGTGACCTGCCCAGGATGACCTGTTGCATGAGTGGAAGGGTGGGGAGTGAAATCTTTGTGCCTGCTCCCAATTCTCCTGCCTCGTCCTGTGGGGACAGAACAGTCACAACAAACCGTGGCTGCTCCGTGGGACTGGCAGCCCACTATGCCTCCTGGAGAGATTGTGAGCTTCCTGGGAAGAGCTGGGATCCTTCCCCTGACTTGATAGAGGGGCAAAGGTAAGAGATGCTTACGGCTAAGCTACCAGAAGCCCTTGTCCAGTGGAGCTTAATCTGAAAAAGCCAAACGAACAGAGCACATCTCTGCAACAAGAACAGAAATGAGTGGGGAAAGAAGATTCCCATTACAGAATTCCGAATTTGCTTACAACCTTCCCGAGAAAGTATGTTTTTCTGTGAAGTTGGGTGAGCCTAACTTCATTTTCAAGCACTAACTCAGAGGACAGTTCCAGAACAGAATTCTAGAATGTTCCTTGGTAATCCGATCTGGGGCCACCCTCAGAAAAATGTACTTCTTATGTATCTCTGTGGAAAGGGAGGAGGGAGGGGGAGTCCAGGAGAAGTGGATGGGGAGAGGGAAGAGTGTGCTACCTGTTCAGCTGTTTCCAAGGGATGCCCATTTCCAGATGTGTTCTAAGTGTTCCAGTTACTATGGCTACTAAGGATAGAAACTTAGAAACTTAGCAGCTTGAAACAACTGTTTTATCATGCTCATGGATTCTGTGGGTCAGGATTCAGACAGGACACGGGAGGGCATGGCTTGTCCCCGCTCCATGTTCTCTGGACCTCACTGCCAGGACTCGAGCTGGAGCGGCTGACCAGAGCACCCACACCTGACTGTCTGTGACTGCCCAGCTTCCTCACAGCGTGGTGGCCTCGGAGGCCATTCAGACGTCTTACTTGGAAGCTCAGGGATCTGAACACAAGTGACCCAGCAAACAAGTCAGAAGCTGAATGGACTTTTCTGACCCAGTTTGGAAGTCACTCTGTGTCACTTCTGTCACATTGTTTTGGTGACAAGCTAGTCACAAATCTATTCAGAGTCAAGCTCAAGGGAGCCCATCTCTCAAAGAGTCAGTTGCCACACAGAAGAAGAACCAACAGCTCTGAATCAAGTCACCCAGAGGCTGATTAAATATACGTGTATATTTTTACTAATTGTCTTTAGTCTTTTATTGTTTATTTATAATATGATCAATTTTTAAAAATTGCAGTCAAATATACATAACATAAAATTTACCACTGTAACCATTTTTAAGTGTTCAGTTCAGTGGTATTAGGTACATTCACATTGTTGTGCAGCCATCACCACCATCCATCCATAGAACTCTTTTCATCTTGCAAAACTGAAACGTAACCTATTAAACAGTAACTCCCCATTCCCCCCTTCTCCTAGCTCCTGGCAACCCCGTTCCACTTTCTGTCTTTACAAATTTGACTACTCATCTCATATAAGTGGAACTATACAGTATTTGTCCTTTTGTGACTGATTTATTTCATTTAGCATAATGTCCTCAAGGTTCGTCCAGGTCATAGCACGTGTCAGAATTTCCTTCCTTTTAATGCTGAATAATATCCCATTGTTTGTATATGCCACATTTTGCTTATCCATTCATCTGTTGATGGACACTTGGGTTTCTTCCACTTTTCAGATATTGTGAATAATGCTGCTATGAACACAGGGGCACAAAAATCTCTTTGAGACCCTATTTTCAATTCTTTTGGGCATATACCCAGAAGTGGAATTGCTGGATCATATAGAAATTCTATTTTTAAATTCACACCAACAGTGCACAAGCATTCCAGTTTCTCCACATCCTTGCCAACACTTGCTATTTTCTGCTTTTTTGATAGTAACCATCCTAATGGGTGTGAGTGACTAAGTCTATTTATTTATATTTAATCCTGATAAAACCTCTTGAGATACAACTGTGATTATCACCCCCAATCTTGCGAGAAAGAAAACTAAGGAGTGGAGAAGCTGCTAAGTGATGCTGCCAGAATTCAAACCCAGGCCTGCCACTCCCCAGTCTCTTTCAGTGGGGCTGGCTGGGGTTGAGGACCCCTCAAAACTCTCCAGTTCTTCTGGTCAGCCCCCTCCCTCCCTTCCTTGGCTCCCTTCCCACCTCTCTCGCTTCACTTGGGCACCTATCCTGCCGTCTGAACTCAGGGACTGGCAGAGAGGGGACCCAGGTTCTAATCAGACTCAGTGATGCCCACCCGCTTGCCCAACCAGGGGAAGCAATACAGCGTCTGGTACAAAAGCACTGAGGCTACGAATCAGAGGCTGGGGTTGGAGACCTGAGTCTGAGTGTGAGACTTTGGGCATTTGTCCAAGGGACTCATCCCTTCCGGATCTCAATTTGCTCTCCCATAAAATGGGAGGATACAGGGCGCGGTGAGACCACAAGGAGATAAAATGAAGTGCAGAAGTAAGATACAACGTAAGCCTTGTTATTTGTGTTGCACACCTTTGTTGCTGTTTGGGGTGTTCTCACTGGGCTTCAGGCATCCCTCTGCACCCCCGGCCGTTTTCTGTCGCTGGACTCCAGCTCCATCCCCTATGCCACCAAGGAAGGGGAAAGGCATGTAGTCCCTGTCATTTCGTGCTTTTCGGCGGTGCGCGGTGTCCCGGGACGAACCCGAACTTTGAGCGCGGAAGGCTGGGTGGAAGGCAGCGGCGAACCACTTAGCCTCCGTGGAGCCTCGGTTTCCTCGGCTGCAGAGCCGGGTTCAGAATGCCATTTCACGGCGCTGCTGCGGTTCAGTGACCTCATGTTTGCCCAGGGTCCAGCGTCGCGTCTGAACCCCGCAGACGCTCGAAATTCTGGGTTAGCTTCTCTCGTGTAGAGGGCGGCGTGGCGCGAAGTCCCAGATCCTTCCAAAACGCGAAGGTGGAGCCACATTGCTACCTCTGCGGCGGGATCCCGGTCTCGCTTTCTGTTCCGGGGAACGACTCGATTCTTAATTCCACTCTGCCACCTCGTGGTGGGTTTCTCATATGCACTTTCGGAGGTGGGGTCCAATTTCAGGGTGCTGCCAAGAGCAATTGCAAAGTTGGAGTCGGACCATCACACCATGTCCCCACCTCCTCACTAGCCACTGAATTATTTCCATTGCTCCTCGAGCTCCTTTCCCTTTCCCCAAGTCCCGAGAGAGCGCCCCAGCGGAACAGGGCTGTGAGGCTGTGTCTATATGAAAACATCTGGGGCTGTGCTTCCTCAGCGGGCTTTCTCTGCCCACAGCCCAGGAGGAAGAGGGAAGAGAGAAGGGAGGGGCCAGGTGGGTCTGGCGGAGTGAGAAACCCGGAACTGCTGGGGGCCGACGGGCCTCCCCACTGGGGGAGGCGACCGCCTGGTTGGAGTCTTCCCCTTCCTGTCACAGAAGCTCTGTCCACCCTCCCAACGGTCCTAGTCTCTTTAAGCCCCAGAATGAAAGCTGGGGGGCTTGAGCACCTTGTGGAGAGATGGGAAACTCTCCCCCTTAACAGAGACAGACAGCACTTCGAGAGGGGCCAGCAGGGGAACACCTGTTCTGGTGCATTTTGGGGTCTGGGATGCTGTTAGCTAGTGAGCCTGGGGCACCCTGGGGTGCCCAGTGGGCAGCCTTTGGACCTGAGCCAGCAAGTCTCTGCTATCTCTTAGGACCATTCCACTGGGGCAGTGGGTAATGAGAAGAACAGTGTGGGGACCAGGAGACAGTGGCTCTTTGAATCCCTGGGGCACTTGGACTTCAGGCTGGATCTACCTGCCTCACATGTGATACTCCTGTGCCTCAAGTCAGGCTATTGGCCGGAAGTTTCCCGCAGGACTGGAGGAGGTGGGAGTGTGTGTGTGGGGGTGTGTGTGGTGGGGAACCCTGGGGAAGGAGCTACAAGCCAACACTCTGATGTAGCCCAAGGAAGAGGGGCTGACCATGAGTGCCCTGCCCCCCGAGCCCCCTCAGAGTCAAAAGCCCTTTCCAGGTAGGCTGGAGAGTGTCCCCCGGCCAGGATGTCCCGTTAATGAAATCACCACCATTACCAAGGACAACATTACCACATACTGCAATTACTTTTGGGAACTGCTGCTTAAGAACCATGGGAGGAAGGGTCGGCTTTGCCCAAAACTTATTTTAAAAAAAATTTAAATACACAGAAAAGTTGGAACAATGATTCAATAAATACTCATATACTTGTCACTTATATTCACCAGTTCCTAATATTTTGCCCTACTTGGTTTCTTTCCATCTCTTTGCATAGATATGATGTAGATATAGATAGAGATATGTAGACACACACTATCCGTGCATGTGGAACAGTTTGAAAGTTGCAGACTTAGTGACATTCCACCTCTGTTATGGACTAAATGTTTGTGTCCCTCTAAAATTCATATGTTGAAATCCTAATCCCCAGTGTGGTCGTATTAGGAGGTGGGGCCTATGGGAGGTGACTAGGTCATGAGAGTGGATCCCTCAGGAATGGGATTAGTGTCCTTATAAAAGGGATCCAAGAAAGCTCTCTACCCTCTTTCTGCCTTGTGAGGGTACAATGAGAAATTAGCCATCTTTGACTCAGAAGAGGGTCTTTACCAGAACCCGACCATGCTGGCACCCTGATCTCAGACTTCCAGCCTCCAGAGCTGTGAGAAATAAATTTCTGTTGTTCATAAGCTGCCCAGTCTATGGTATTCTGTTATAGCAGCCTGAATTAAGACAATCCCCTAAGCACTCAGTAGGCATCTCCCAAGAATAAGGATGTTCTCCTATATAACCGTGATGCCATTACCACGCCTAAGAAAATTAACAGTAATTCAATAATATGAATATGCAATCCATATTTAAATTTTTATAATTATTCCCCAAATACCTTTGATAGCTGATTTTTTTGACCCAGGATTCGATCAAGATCACACATTACATTTGCATGTTATGGATCTTTATCTTTAGTCCCTTTTAATTTCAAAGACTTCCCTAGCCATTTTTTTTTTTTATGACACTGACATTTTTGAAGCATCCAAGACAGTTGTTTTGCAGAAATTCCCTCACTTTGGACTTGTCAGATCTTTTCTCCTCATGACTAGCATCAGGGTGGACACTTTGGGTAAGAATACTGTGTGTGTCTGTGGTCCTTAGTGCATCGCTTCAGGAGGCACGAGATGCCAGGTTGCCCCAGGGACAGTGATGCCAAGTGCGATCGCTCGGTTAGGGTGGCGACTGCCAGATCAGCGTGTTAACACCCATTACCATCATTACTGTTTTTGATGCCCAAATGGCCCCAAATTTGGTCAGTGGGGGACCTTTATAGCAGCTCCTACATCCTTTTGACAGAATCCTGATTAGCCGTTGCTGGTTCCTTTGATTTTGGTACGAGATGTCCCAGATTCACTGCACCGTCCAGCCCAGTGCTGGGATCAGCCGTTTCTCCAAGGAGGCGCAGTCTCTGAGTGCGGAAGGGTGTTTATAAATCCAAGATGGAGGCACCAGGTGTGCTCATCACCACCGGACACCTGAGCTGTGTATCCGGCTTCCTTGGGCTGAGGCCTTTTTGGCTTTCCAGGAGGCCCCCTCGGACTGAAGCTATGAGGACTCCACGCCAGCTGCTTTCATCCCGAGGGACCCTGAGTGCGGCCGAGCCCAACACAGCGACCAACCCTCCCTCCCTGCCTCCCCACCTGAGCTGGAGCAGACCTCTGATTCCCCATGCTCCCAAGGCGTGACTCAGACACTGTCTGCTGTCCCAGTCTGCAGCTCTCCACTCTCTTCTAAAAGCCCCTCACTTTCGGCTCTTGGTAAAGGAAGGAGCTGCGTCACTCAACAACGTTTTCCAAAGAAATCTTCCCCTCCTCCCTGACCTCTTCTTCCCTCTGAACCGCTTTCTCCACACCTCCTTTGCAGGTCCTTCCCGGGGCTCTTGCACCTCGTCTTTAGCATGAGGTAGCTCTTATTTTGTGGCCCCAGCCAAAACAGAAACTAAAACGGTTTCACTTCAAAAACCTTCATACTAACTAGACCGGGAGCTCCCCGTGAGCAGGAGCCGCGTCTGATTCATTACTGGATCCTGGTGTCCAGCGGAGGGCCTGACACAGAGCAATCCAGTTGAGTCAGCATCTGCTGAGCTGTTTGAAGCTGTGTTTCTCCCTCCTCCCCTGCGTGCTCCATGTTCTCTCAGCCGTGGGCTGGAGCTCTTCCCTCCTCGCCAGCCGGTGGAGGTGGCCGGGAGGCGCTTTCTATGGATACATTAGTAAGAGGGGAAATACTCTCAGAGGAGGCCCAACAAATGGTGGCAGGTGGAGAAGACACCTGGGCCAGGAAAGAAAGGGGTGGAGGAAGCTGTGTCCTCAGGGGAAAGCCCGGGAGCTCTGTGGCCATGCACATCCTCCTGACCAGGAGGAGCAGGGTGCTGGTCACCAGCATGCTGGGGCCCTCTGAGCAGCCTGCTTGTCTGCGTCCTGAAAGCCTGCCTGCCTTCTCAGGCCCCAGAAGCCTCCGATTGGCTGGCCTGGTTTCCATGTGTCCTTCCCTGAACCAATCACCGTGTCCATGGGGATGCTGGACTCTCATTGGCCAAGCCTGAGCCAAGCGCCATCCCCGGAGCCACCTGGGCTGAGAGCAGGGAGAAAGGACAGAAGAGGAAGGAGGGGGGCAGCTTGGCTACTCCAGGAGGTGGTGGTGATTGGAGGGAAGCCTAGCTTCCTGATCCCCATGAGACCAGCTTGGAATTCCCTCTGAGCTCAGGCAGGAGTGGACGCACCATCACCCTTAGGCAAGGGCTTTATGTGTATTTTGTACCGTGTGGCAGATCCATGGCGGTCTGTATTTTCTGAAGAGGAACTGACATTTTAAATGACTAGAAAAGAATTTCTTTTGTGTCGCTCGTATCGTGGTACTCGTGCTGAGTCCCGTTTAGTAAGCGGTTCTCGCTGGCAGTGGTCCTGTGGCTCTCCTTTCCCAGAACTCTTTTGGATTCCAGGTCATCTGTGTTAAAAAGACCAGAAAACGCAAGATACGTTTGTTGGGAGGTTTTCGTAACTATCTACACCTTCAGCTTCACACAGAAGTTGACTTATGTTTCTGCTTTCTTTACTCTGCTAGTTGGACCTCAATTACTTTCGGCTTCCTGGCACATCCTCCTCCTTCTGGAACTACAGGGAAGAGCAGCTTTCTTTCCACTGGGGTTGCTAAGCTGCTGGGATGTCACCCTGGAGATGCTGTGGGCCGTCTTCTCCTCCTCATGAGAAGAGTCTAACTGAGACCGAAGGCAACTCAGAGAAAAGCAGAGGCAAGAGATGGAGAGAATCGAATCTGGTTTCTGACACCATTTGCACACCTGGAACAAGCTATGCCTGAAGCCGATGGATCTACCCAGGACTTTTCATTGATGTGAGTTGCAATACAAACTCAAAGATCCTGAAAATCCAGTCTTTTCCTTATTTTTCTCCTTCTTAATACAATCATAGAGTTTAGCACTGGATGAGATCTGCAATATTTGCTCAGCAGATGCTGACACATCTGGATTGCTCTGTGTCAGGCCCTACGCCGGACACCAGGATCCAGCAATGAATCAGACACGGCTCCTGCCCACGGGGAGCTCCCTGTCTAGTTAGTAGCAGGTGTTTTACTCCCTGATTCTATCCTGATTCTAAACCCTCAATTTTTAAAAATTGGACTTAAAACTGGTGTGGTTCCCACAAAGATTCCTACAGTCTGCTTCCAAATTGACTTCACTCTTTGTGGTACCACCTCTACCCTATAGATGCCTTCATGCCCCACCCCCAGCCCGGGGAAAGGAGAGAGGAAAGTAAAGCAGAGGGGTCGCTGGCTGGCTGGGGTCCTGTGATCAGGGAAACCCCAGCCCCCACCCTCCATAGACCAACACTCCACAGTAATCCGCAGTCATGGCAGAGCAGTAGGCCATGTGACTGAACTATCAAAGTGCATGACATGGGCTATGTAAATGGTGAAACACGTCACAGTTCTACCTGTCCTGGGACAATGCAAGCATCACAAAATTTTCACCATGAGTGTTGAAAGTCAAAGCTGGAGAGGTGTGAAATGAATGATACAGAATTGAGGGGAAGGAAGAAAACACGTGACTCCGCCCCTCCCCCACTCTGCAGGCGACAGACTTCTCCGGAGGGAAGAGGAGCTTGGCCGGCCCGACACTGTTTAGCAGCCAGTAGATGAGCCACACAGAACTGCCGTGTTCAACTGTTTTTGATCCACGAACACAGCAGTCTCGTATGGTCCAGACTACTCAGCTGTAATCTCCTAAAACTGGATCTTCTAATGGAAACATGTTCTGACTGATGATGTAAAATTTAGGTATTCTGGAATCCTCCTTCCATAAACACCAAACGTGATGTCAAGGACATTTTGGTGGTCATGTAGATGCTGTCCAGGTGAGACAAAGCCTGAGGATGTCACCGACCTCGGGAATGTCACCTCCCACACCCGTGTGAGCTGATGGGGGAGGGGCTGACTGTCACTGAAGGACTTGTAAAACCTCCCTCTCTGAGACAGCCTTTTTTTTTCACTTGTTGTGTGTGTGTGTGTTTTGAATTGAAGTCCCTTGCTGGTCCTGCTTCCATGAGTGGCCGAGACCAGGAGAAAAGGGAGGAGAACCAGGTAGTGTGGAGTGGGGGCACCTCTACAACATTCCAGGCACGCACAGAACTAGTCAGACCAGCACAGAGGCGCTACTGCAGTTAGAGGTTGGTGGCACAGGAAAGGGAAGGAACAGGTGGGGAGCAGTCCCCTCAAACTGGAATGTCTGGGGGGATCTTGGTCTACTTCAACCCCAGAGGAATCGGAAGATCGAAAGAGGTTTGGGAAGGCCAGAACTGTCAGGGATGGACGGAAGAGGAATGTCCAGGGGGTGGGGGGCTGTTTGGCAAATGGTGTGAAGGGATTGCCATCTCCCCAGCTCAGATCCCCCAGCCCCTCTGGTCTGGCAGGAAGGGGGCAGCCTGCAACCCCTGGGGGCAGGTCTGGGCTACGAGATGCTCCAGACAGGGGGCGGGAGGGGGCTCACAAAGGATTGCCCCCCCAGGGAGATGGCAGCACTGTCCCCCAGCTTTTCCACCTGGGTGCACCGGGCCTTGACCTTCTCGGAGCAGTTTGCTTGTAATTCTCGCTTAATCCCCGTCAGCTTCCTGATGATGTCCTTGGAGCTGGCATCTGTCATTTGCTCTTAAGAGATGCAGACTCAGGGCCAGAAGATAAACAGCAGGTCCTCCTTCTGGTTCTCCTCGGTCTCCCAAGCCCCATCATAGAGGGCATAGCAGCAGACCGCGTCCAGCGGCCTCTTGACACAGGTGAAGTAGGGGTCATGGACAGCCTGGCCCACATCTCCTGCCAGGATCTCCTTGCCCCCTCCAGGCTTCTTCTCGTCCTCGCTCAGGCAGATCACCTCCTTCTTGTGCTTCTTCACCTCCTCTGGCGTCGGCGATTTGGGCACCTTCATGTTACTGAACACCTTAATGACGCCAAGACCCCAGAGACAGCCCCCCCGGAGGCCGTGTTTCTGGAGCTGGAAAGGAGACGGCAAGGAAAGCCTGAAAGACGAGAGCCGCTGCAGCTGCTGCCGGGATGTGAATGAGGCTGCGTCAGACTTGAACTTGCCCCGTTCTCATGAGGTCATGGTCGCCGTGCGTTATTGAATTCTCCTAAAGGGCCTCCCCCTCCCCTGGGTCTCCACTTTCACCAACTGGGTTGAACTCTCAGAACTAAGGGACGGTTAAGCTCATCACACGGGGTTTGGCATTTAACAAGGGTCAATAAACCCAGCTATCCTTATGCTTCTGGTTAGAGTTTTTAGACACCTTCTAATGTCTCCCAGGGGTGACAGACGCAGGTTCAATATAAAGAAAACTGTTCTCCCAGTCAGAGCTTGCTGAAGGTGGACAGGCCCCCCCACAGAACAGCATCCCCTGTTGCTGGAGGAGTCAGGCCCACCTCTGCTTTCCAAGTGCAGGCACAGTGCTTCACATCTGTTGTCTTAGTTTATCTTCCTACAACCTTCAGCTGCACAAAGATGGCACAGCTTAGAAGTGGCGAGCCAGCGCACAAATCCACAGCCCAGCACCAAGCCACCACCCTCTCCCACCCAAATGCAACACAAAGAGCAGAACAGATCTGCCTTACCAGCTCTCGACTTTAATACGAGAAAGAAACTTCCATCTGGTTTTAGCTTCTGTTATTTTAGTCTCTATGACAAGCAGAGTAATCTAATTGAACTGTTACATGTGGCTTCCTACCCACTCAGCCCTCATCCAACTAACACATTCTTCTAAAGTTGAAGCAGGTGGTGAAACAGGGCAGGGGAGGGAGGAGAGAGGACGCTGTCGCAAGTATTCAACATTTCTTCACACAGACCTGTTTTCTCTACCCCAGGCTACCACCACCTCTGGGTGCTGCCTGACTCCCTTCTCTTGGCACAGTGGTGGGGGCCTGGTTTGTAGCAGCAGATTGGGCCCAAAGCTGCTGTGACATGAGTGGCCCTGCCCTAGAGCTTCAGGTGATATGTGGAGTCAGAATGTGGACCATTGGGTTGAGCGGGTAAGTTTGAGGCTGGGCTTGGAGAAGGTGAATGTGGCGGCAGAGGTGCATGCTGAGGGGCCCTAGAAGGATGCCCAGCCTGGGTGTGTGCCCAGAAAGGCCAGCTCTATTTAAAGGTCAGGGGCAAGGCCAGGCCCACAGCTCCTAGCCTGTTCCCAGCACCATTTCCTTTGCCAGAGGGTCTTTTCCCCCCAGTTCCACTTCCTTGGTGGTGAGAGCTCAGGGCAGAGGACAGGCCCAGAGGAGGGTCCCCTGCTTATGTCCATGAAAGCCCCTCACCCTGGGAGTGGCACTGACCAAACATGGTTTCCTTTGTCTTCAGTGACCCCGACTGACCCAGAACAGGGTCAGGCAAGGGTGACAGGGTGCCCAGGAGTCCAGCTGAAGGTCAGACCCACAGGGCAAGTTCAAGGCCCCCGAGAGCCTCAGACCTTCCCTGCAGGAGCCCCATTGCCTCCTGGTCTCACAACCTAATTAACGAGAGCTCCGTCCTCTTCCTTTCTCCTTCTTTCCCTTTTCTTTCAACCTCACTACCCTTTCTCCTATCTCCTTTCCTTCCTTTCTTTTTTTTTTAAATTGTGGTAAATCATATATATCATAAAATTTACCATCTTAACCATTTTTAAGTGTACAGTTCAGTGGTGATAAATACATTCATAATGTTGTGCTACCATCGCCTCCATCCATCTCCAGAACTTCTTCCCTCTTGTAGAACTGAAACTCTGTCCCCATGAAACAATAGCTCCCCATTCTCCCCGTTCCCAGCCCCTGGCAACCACCACTTTACTTTTAGTTTCTATGAACATGACTACTCCAGGCACCTCATGTAAGTGGAATCGTGTATTTGCCTTTGTGTGACTGGCTTCCTTCACTCAGCATAATGTCCTCAGGGTTCATCCATGTTGTAGCATGTGTCAGAATTTCTTTCATTCTTATGGCCGAATAATATTCCGTATATATATATATATATATATATATACACCACATTTTGCTTGTTCGTCCATCCATCAGTGGACACTTAGGTGGCTTCCACCTTTTAGCTATTGTGAATAATGCTGCTATGAACAGGGGTGTACAAATATCACTTTGAGACCCTGCATTCAATTCTTTGGGGTATATCCAGAAGTGGAATTGCTGGATCCTATGGCAGTTCTATTTTTAATTTTCTGAGGAACCATCATACTATTTTCCACAGCAGCTGCACCATTTTACATTCCTATCACCAGTGCACAAGGGTTCCAACTTCACCACATCCTCGCCAACACTTGATAATTTCTTTCAAAAATTTTTTTTGATAGTAGCGTCCTAATGGGTGTGAGGTGGTATCTCACTGTAGTTTTGATTTGCACTTCCCTGATGATGGGTGATGCTGAGCATCTCTTCGTGTGCTTATTGGCCATTTGGATATCTGCTTTGGAGAAATGTCTATTCAGATCCTTTGTCCATTTTTGAATTGGGTTGTTTGTATTTTTGATGTTGAGTTTTAGGAGTTCTCTACATATTCTGCATATTAAACCATTATCGGATATACGATTTGCAGATATTTTCTCCCACTCTGTGAGTTGCCTTTGCACTCTGTTGATATTGTCTCTTGATGGAGAAATTTTTTTAATTTTCATGAAGTCCAATTTGTCTATTTTTTGTTTTGTTGCCTGTGCCTTTGGTGTCATATCCAAGGAATCATTGCCAAATCCAGTGTCGTGAAGTTTTGCCCTGTGTTTTCTTCTAAGAGTTGTATAGTTTTAGCCACTATGTTTAGGTCTTTGATCCATTTTGGTTAATTTTTGCATATGGTGTTAGATGAGGGTCCAACTTCATTCTTTTGCATGTGGATGTCCAGTTTCCCCCAAACCATGTGTTGAAAAGACTGTCCTTTCCTATTGAATGGTCTTGTCACCCTCATCAAAAATCATTTGACCATATATGCGAGGCTTTATTTCTGGACTGTCTGTTCAGTTCCATTGGTCTGTGTGTTTGCCTTTATGCTAGTACCACACCGTTTTGATTACTCTAGCTTTGTAGTAAGTTTGAAATCAGGAAGTGTGAGTCCTCCAGCTTTGTTCTTTTTCAGGATTGTTTTCACCATTCAGGGTCCCTTGAGACTCCGTATGAATTTTAGGATGAGTTTTCCTATTTCTGCCAAAAACACTATTGGGATTTTGGTAGGGATTACACTGAATCTGTAGATTGCTTTGGGTAGTAGTGACATCTTAACAACAGTAAGTCCTCCAGTCCATGAACATGGGCATGTTTCCATTTATTCAGTCTTCTTTAATTGCTTCTCCTATTAGTCCATCTGGCTAAAGTCTTGTCAACTTTATGGATCCCTTTCTGCTCTTTCTTGCTTAGTTTATTACAAAACAAAGTTAAATGGCTAACATAACATCTATGCACCCATAACACAGCTTCGTAAATCAATCTACCCAAACAGCTGACACCCCGGGCACCTCTCTGTGTTGCCTCCCTCCACCACAGGGAACCACCGTCCCGAATGCGCTGCCACCATTCACGCGCATCTCTTCGTATGTTCTCTAGGATACGTGCATCTCTAAAAGACACAGGACTGCTTGGCATGCTTTAAATTTTCATATAAACGGCACAGCTTTTATTCTTCTGCAGCTGGCTTCAATGCTATGTCTGAGTGCCCCAGCCTTGCTGGAGTGTGGAAATCTAGTCCGTTCACTCCCACTGCTGTATGGCATTGCGTTGTATGAGTACACCACGACGACTCATCCATTCTACGGATGGCAGTCATTTAGACGGGTTCTGATATTTCGTTATTACAAACAGTGACGCTCTGATTATTCAGGCACTCGTCTACTGGCGCGCGTGTGTGAGGACTTTGTAAAGTGTGTACCGAGGAGACACACTGCTGGGTGTAACCCACAGTATCCAGTGCTCGTCTTCGGCTACACTCACACGCACAAATGCTTTCTAAAGTGGTTGCATGATTCTACGCTCCCAGCAGGGGGCGCAGGAGAGCCCTCACGGCTCCGAGTATTTTCCCGCCCTCCGTATTGCCAGACTTCTGAACGGTGGGTTGGTTATAATCCCGAAATACCGAACACAATTTAATTCAGCTATTCAGGGGGACACCGAGCAGCCATGAAAATGATGTTTTCCACAAATATTTAATGGTGTGAAAATTGCTTTCAATATAATGCTAAGTGAGAAAAGGTGCACACAGTCTGTGTATATAATAACCAAAGAATGCAGGGAGACATGAGGGCATGTCATGGTGGGTGAGTTTTATTTTCTTCTTTACTCTTTTGTATTATCCAAATTTTTCACAAGACTACTCCGTACGTTTTTGTTTTCAGAAAAACAGCGCAAATACAATGACTTTTTAAGCAGCAACAACGAGTGGATTGGGAGACAAGATGGAGAACCCAGGAAGCTGGTCAGAGAGGAGGGCCACGCTGGGGACAGTGCTGGAAGCAGTACAGTCGCGGTAAGATCGCGGCCTCTGTGTGTGAATCCCGCTCTGAACTGACAAGCTTGGGCTCTGGGCCAGGGCAGTAACTGCTCTCTGCCTCAGTTTCCTCAACTGTGAACTGGGACTAGTAATGGTATTTACTTCATGGGGCCGATAAGATGTCTAACATGCTGAGAACCAGGCAAAGCGCATGGGTGCTCCACAGCTGTTGTTGGCACTGTTGTCAGCAGGGGGAGGTGTCCTGGCAGGAATGGATGGAGCAGACCTAGGATCTGGGGACACTGAAATGGGCCTGAAGGGATGAAGATGATAAAATGGCCTTAACAGACAGTGCGTGGAAAGGCGAGGCTGCGTTCTGGGTGCATGGAGCCGACAGAGTGACCGGTGAGGATTCCCTTCTGCTGACTGCCATCCCCCCATGCGCCCACCAGTCTCGAGCTCATCCTGTGCCCCAGGCTCCACCCCTAATTCCAGCCCTCACAGTCTCCTGGCAGGTAGGGGTGACATAATTCCCGGGAAGTAAGTGGTTTCCTCAGAGTCACACAGTGGGGGTCACACAGGCCAATGCAGAGGCTCACACTGCACCTTCACACCTGCCCCCTGCCCCTCCACAGGCAGAGAAGGGACAACGGCGGCTTCACAGCCACACTGCTGACCAAGTGCAGGAGGACATGCCCTCACCCGTTGTTGAGGGGATTAGAGTTGAGGTCTGAGAAGCGGAGGCTGAGAGATCTGACGGTCGTTGGAGGAGTGAGGTCTCTCGACCCTGCCTCCTCCCCACCCCTGGGGGCTCTACTGGTTCCTCCTTGTTGGGGAGGAGCCACCAGTGTCCCGCCATTGCACACGTCCACTCAACAATGTCCGCTGAGCGGTCCTGTGTGCTGGGCCCTGCTCTGGGCGCTGCACACGACTTGGATGGAAGGGACAAAAAGGCCCCTTCTCAGGTGGGGCTCCAGGAGAGACACATTGCTTGCTCGTCTGCTCCGGGGAGTGGATTTGGAATGCTCTGTGCACTGTGGCTCGGGCTGTTCTCGGCCCCCAGTGGCAGCCCTGCTGTCCCCTCCACTCTCTCCAGCCCGCACCCTGTTCATGAAGTGTGGGGGGCCAGGGACCTTCCAAGCCCAAAGCTAGACTTGAGCCCGCCTTGGTCGTGGGTGGTGACGTGAGCCCAGGAGTGTCCAAGGCAAAGGAGGCCCCTGGACTCAGCCAGCTCCTGGAGGCTCTCCCCTGGGCCTGGTCTATGCGTCATCAGAGTGCTGCGGGGGGGTCAGGAGGGGACGAGGACAGTGTGGCCATGCGGGGGCTCACACGGTCTTGTCTCTGCTCAGGCCCGGATCCCATGTGGCATGGCTTCTGCTCCGCTGTCCAGACACAAGGCCCGTGAAATCCCCCCACTCGTTGCCGCCAGGGCAGTCTGGCTGCGGAGGCAGCACCTTTCAGGAGGAAGGTCCTGGAACTTCTCACAGGTTAACCACCCAGTGAACAACAAATCACCATTCATAAAGTGAACATTTTCACTTCAAAAATGCTGCCTGTTTTCAATTCAACCAAGCATTTGTAAAGTGATTCTTTTTTCCAGAATGATGACAGTTCATTTATAGCTTAATATAAAGGAAGCACATCAGCTGTGGAAGAAATAGGAGGCCAAATACATGGATGGCTGGGTCACGTTTTGTTCATTAGCTGTAAATACTAAGGTAGTGAAAGAATTTGTGCAGAGTATTTTTTACCCTCTTGCTGTTCTCTGCCAGGGCCCAAGATCTTGGCATGATGGATAATTCGGCCCAGTTCCTTTATGTCCTGCTTCTGTTTTTCCAGAAAGTCATGTAAACCCTGTGAAATAAAACACACTCATCTCCAGATAATGGAGGAGAAACTGATTTCAACTGAATTGTTCAACAGTCAGGCCTGGATGATGGCTGACAGCGTGGGAAATGTTAAACAAATGTAGATACAACAGAATTAAATGAAATCCTAGTTACTGCCTTCTATTATAAAATTATGGCCCTTTTTGGCTTAGCCGTTCCCCTTTTGATGTTTCCATTGTCCCTGAGATGGACAACAGCTGTGGTCACACAAGCAGATCGGCAGGTGAGAGGAGCTCTCTAACGACAATGTCAAGTGGAGTGTAAGCACCGCTCTGCCTCCTCACCGCAGGGCCTGGACACACTCCTCTCTCTTCTGGGCCGCTTCTGACTCACCCCTAGAGTCTCAGCCTGTGTCCTCCGCCCTGACCTCCCAGGCTGGGTCAGATGGCCCAATGGCTGCCTCCTCACTCCTCTCTCCCCCACTCGACCCAGTGGGCCCGGAGAGGGCACTGACTCTCTGTCTTAGTCATGTTTCCATCCCCAGCCCCTGCCGCAGCGCCTGGTGCACAGTCGGGGCAAAAGGAACACTGTACAAAGATTGAACGAAGTTTCCCTGGGAGCAGGCAGGGGCCGTCTATCAGCTTTGAAGGGGAAGGTCCTACATCCCTGCCTGACCCTCCCCTTCCACAGCTGCCCCTTCCTCCCCTGACCCCCCAGCCCCTGTCCCGGGTCAGGCTCCCCTCTCATCTCCTCCAAGGACGACTGCAGACACGCCCCTCCTTCTCAGACAGCCTGCTCAGGGCTGGTCTCTTCTGTAAAGAAGCCCTCGCTCAACTGTAGGTCTCTCTCTGGGTCTCATCCTTCCTCCTCTCCCCTTCACCGCCGAGCTTCTTGGGAGATAATTCACACTTGCTGCCTCTGCTTCCCCCCCAGCCCTGGGCAGTGTCCCCTCCGCCCACCACCTCATCAGTCCCCAGAGTGGTCAGCTCCAGCACTCACCTCAGCCTCGGCTCCGGGCCTCCCTGGCCACATCTGACACTGCTGGTCAGCCCTCCATCCTTCCTCGTCTTCTCTTTTTTTTAAAGTACAGTTTTTCTAGAAGCGAAACTTACATTAAGATGCAAAGATCACAAAGGTGTGCGCTCAGATCAAGCAACAGCATCCCAGAAGGCCCTCGGGACCCTGTCCAGTTACGACTCTGTCCTCTGCCCCGTGGCGAGGCCAGAGGTCCCCTCCACACCAGGCTGCCTGTGGCGACAAAAGCGGGTACAACGAGGTGAAGGACAGCGTGCTCTGAGGGCCGCGCTCTGCCCTCACAGGCACTCAGCTGGGATCTGTCTGAAGGGTCGTTCCCTCAGGCGCACTCATGTCTGACAGCACAGCAGTGACCGCCGGCTCGGGCGTCTTAATCTGGGTCCACAGACCCTCAGGGTCCAAGCAGAGTTCAGGGCAGCCTCATTTGGATGGTAAAAAATTATACTTTTACACTTTTATGTTCATGAAACTCTAACTGAAATGTAACATTTCCTTCCAGTATGTGGGTTAAAAAAGAAAAAAGAAAAACAGTTTCCTTAGCAGTGCTCATGGCTGTGTCCTTAGTCACAAGTACTTTCATCTCGCTGCGTGGTCATTGCAAGCATTTCAGAACGCCATTTGTAGCTGCCACTACTTCGCGTATACAAGACCGTACCATAGTTTTTTCTGTTTCGACAACTGTTTTTCTGTGTAATTGGTTTCCTTTGTAGCCCAGTCTAAGAACTCTGACCTGAGGAGAGCTCCATAGGCCCACGGAAGGGACCAGAAGTTTCAGGAAACAGGACGGGCTGGGAGATCCTGGGCAAGGGCAGAGAGGACGCTGGGAAGTGACCACAGTCATTTTGCTGTGATGAGCTGATGGCCCGGCCTGGGATGGTGAGGGAAACAGAAAGGAAGGGCCATTCTGAGCTGTGTTAGGCCAAAGACTGACCTCAAAGCTTCAGCCCAAAGAGACACGGTCTAATTGACAGTGACTAGAAAATCAACAAAAGATGCGTAAATACACAACTAGAAACAGCATATGCTACAGCATAATATTCTGAAGAGAGGTGAGAAGAGTAAGTGAACTAGAATGTTCAGTCTTAAACAGTCCTAGGAATGCGAGTTCTGAACCAGCCAGGAGATAGTTCCTACCGCAGGCCCGTAATCCCTGATCCCAAACCCCTGGGGCCAGCTGTGGTTTGGAATCCAGAAGGTTCAGGTCTGAAGCCACACAGCCTGTGACAGGGTCCCCTCAGTGGCGTCTGGGCACCCCTCGTCAGACTCACCGAGCCTTCTCCACCCAGACGAGGACCTCACACAATGTGGATGAATCAAGACCAGAGGCAGCTGCACGGGGCGGCAGGGCAGGGTCTGCCGTCAAATGATTTACAAAAAAACCTGAATGTTTGAGGAGCTTTTTGGATGTCTGATTTGAGGGTCAGGAATTGAGGATAAGTTGACCTGTAACTCTGCGTGGTCTGACACTCCCCGAGCAAGAGCTGAAACACTCCTATGATACTGATCAGCGTTTCCAATTCACAAAACACATGTACCTGTGGGGTCTCATCTGATCTCCCGCAGGCAGATCTGTATCGTTTGCAGCCTCACGTGAGCACCCGCAGTCCCTCCTTGTTCCCCTGTGATTCCCGCCCTGGATGACCTCCGCCCCGCACCTCTGCCCGCATGGTCTCCTCGCCGTAGACGCCTGTCCTGGCCTCGTCCAGCCAGTGAGCTCCCACCCATCCTTTAAAGGGGCAGCTACCTCCTAGCTGCTGGGCATGTGACCAGGTGCTATGTGGGAGGATGTGAGATTGTGAGGTCCCTGAGGTGACCTGGACTTCAGGCCAGCGGGTAGAGCAGGGACTCAGTTTCCCCTCCTGGGAAGCTGGTGGAGGGTCGAGTGGCAGCAGCAGCAGCCAGAGCTGTAGAACCTGGTTGGACAACACACGGTGGCTCCGCCTTCTCTCCTTAGATAAGCAAGTTGACTCTCGTTCCCCAGGGGAAACCTCGCCCTGTGCTCCCCCACAGGAATTGGCCGTCTCCTCCTGTTCTGATGAGATGTAACTGTGGACAAGAAAGGGGGCCTTGAGGCTTATCAGGAGAGGAGACCCCACCTCTCACTTTGCAGCTGGGGCCAGTGGATTTTACTGGTTCTCCCCTTGCAGGAAGCCCCAGTCCAGCTCCCGGTAAAGGAGAAAACTCATCTGGCCAGCCGCACCTGCCTGCCCAGGCCTTGGTCCCGATTGCTGCTGTCCCATCCCTCGCTTTGCTCTGTGCACCTACAGAGGCCTGGACAGCCCCTCAGGACACACTCCAGGCCCTGCTCAAGCAGGCTGACCCTCAGACTGGGCTGGCCCTGCCCTCCATCCTGGTGAGCCTCCGTTAATGCTGTTTGATATGGAACCAGCTTCAAACAGAGACAGCAGCCTTCAGTTAAAGTATGAACAAAGAAAGCACTACACCAAGCTCAGGAGCCACAGCTTGTGCTGGGCACCCACATACAGTCATTGTGCCCCTGCTGTGCACTCAGCATTGCCTTGGGTGGTGGTGGGACATGGGAGGCAGGCTCGTGGCTGGGCAGCTGCTGGAAAAGCCGATCTCCTCGTGTGAAAGCATCAGTGCTGACCATGGTAGGGGAATCACTGGTAGCTTCAGTTTATAACCAGCCTCCTATGTGCCACATATACTCACCCAACAGTCCTGTAAGGGAGGGAATATTATTCCCATTTTCCAGATGAAGAAACAAGCTCCTAGACTTGTCCAAGGTCAATTACTAAGCAAGTAGCAGAGTTGGGATTTGAAACTAGGTTTTGCAGACAATAAAGGCTGCCCCTTCTCAAGCTGCTCCAGACCACCAGCCCCTTGTGGACGCACACGCGCGGGCGCACACACACACAGAGCAGATGGTTTGTGGGAACAGTAGTGTGCATATTGACCACCAGGTGGCGCCCTGATGTCACAGTTGGGACCCCTGATCCCACAGAAGCTCTCTTGTCGGAAGAGAATGAGGAGCGAGCTGGAAGGCAGGGAGGAAGGAGACCCCGGATGGCGGGTCTTGTGACTGAGGCCTTCTCCAGGTGTGTTTGAGAGTTGGGCCAGGAAGAGCCCAGCACAGACCTCGATGTCGAGTACAGAGGGCCCATCTGCTGTGATCTGTGTCCCAGTTACCTTCCAGGAAATTTATAGCACAGAGGCTTAAAAATGGGGGGATTGTCTTTGTAAGAGTTAATTTTAAAAGTTTGGTATATTCCCAGATCGCCACCATGCAACACTTCTTATCCATCCACACTGCCCCAAACACATTAAATGACACTTAAAAGGCATGTTATATGAGAAAGAGTAAAAAGCTTAAACACACACTTTTATCTTCTCTCAATCAAAGTTTGCACCCATCCACCCATGGAAACCTACCTGCATGGCACAATGCCTGGCAGCATGGTGTGTGCCAGATAGTGGGGACGTCGACCCCCGGGGCTGCCTGTATGTCCGGGCCCATGGCTTGTCTGATTTCCAGGTTCTGGGCTGACCCCACGGGGTGGTTCTCTCTCCAAGGCAGGCGTTTCATGATCTGCTGCTGCCTCCTACTTTTTAATCTTTTATAAAATAGAAACTCAGGTGTGCAAAATGGGTCACTTGCTTTATTTTCCATAACAGCTTAGCTTCTGTTTCTTGTGTCTGTTCCCCCGGGGCCCTGACCTTATGCATTCTCATTCCCCCAACCACTGGCATTGGCTCTACGTTTGCAGTGGGCGAGTGAGGGTGAGAATGAGTAGGGTGTGCGTGGGCGTGCGTGTGCTGTGTGTGTGTGAGGGGACAATCTGGTCTTGGATACCACCTGTGCCCCACTTTGTGAGGCTCCCCTGTCACTGTCCCCAGGCTCCTTAGAGTCCCTAGGTCCTCCTGTGGCTTCTATGCCACCCTTGCAGGGTAGCCGGGGAAATCACAGGGTGGCTTCTGTGAGGGCACGGGAATCCCGACACTCAGGGTTCAGCTGTCCCTCCCGCAGCTCTTCATGAGGGTGGGTTCAGGGCCCCTCTGCCCTTGGGTCCTGAAAGCCCATCTTGGGCTTCTCCATTTGGGACCCCATGTCCACCCTCCTGTCTGTCTTCATCCCCAGCCTGGGCAACCATTTTCTGGTTTGGGTGGGAGGTCGAAAGGATAATATTCTCCTCCCACCCCCTCTCCCCCAGCATTTCATCTGATGGGGAATGTGTTCTCTCCCATTACAGTGGACTTGAGGAAGACAAAGGCCAGGAAAGACTGGCATGGAGGCTCTCAGTGGTATGGGCACATTGTGGTTGTCCCAGTGACTTGGGGGCGTGGGTGGCTTTTAGAAGGAGGGTCCAGGGATGCTAAGCATCCTGCAGTACAGAGGATGGTCCATACACAAAAAAGGTGGCCTCCTCTCAGTGTCCACAGCTCCCCCATCGGGGGACTTCTGGACCAGAGGACACTTGCTTCCCACCCTGCAGTTTCCCTGCCCAGCTTGAGTAAGAGGAAGGACAGAAGGAAAAGATGACTGTGAGCCATCATCTAAAACATGTATGCCTCCAGTGACCAGTGAAGGGTGCAGTGGGTGGGTGAGGGACTGCTTCCGGGAGACGTGGCAAGAGGTCCCAGGTCTGAAGCCGGCTCTCCTGCAGGGTGGGGGCAGGCTGGTGGGAGCGAGCACTCCCAACCGAGAGCCTCTGAAATCAGGGTGCAGGCAGCAGAGAGGGACTCAGTGGGATCAGCCTGGGGAGGCGTCTGAGCAGGCCTCGGGTCGACCCAGGGACAGAGAGGGAAGGATCTGAGGGCAGAGCAGGGAGAAATACTGGCCATCCCAGCAGGCTTCCTCCTTTCCCCTGTTCAGGTGGAGAACTGCCTCTGAGCTGCATTTTAAGACATGTTTTATTTTGGAGAATTTTGAACCTACACCAGTAGGAGAAGAGGGTAATGAACCCCTGCAAAATGGGTCACTGAGCTCCCACGGCTGCCTCATCAACATTAGCCCCTGGCCAGCCTGCCCCGGCCGGACCTGCGCCCACTCCCCTCCGCCACTGTTTTTAAGCAAGTTCCCAGTGACATAACATTTCATCCGAAAGTATTCCAGTCCACCTCTCTAAATGCCGACAGGGCCAGAGCAGCAGCAGCAGGCACCCAGGGCCACACCTCCAGCTTTCTGACAGGGGGTAGAATTTCCATTCCAGTTCGAGTCAGGATCCAAATAAGTGGGTCCACCCAGAGTGACCAAGTGAGGCATCTCTAGGTCTCTCCTTTTCTCTCTCCTTTACCTTTTCATGTTGAAATAATTTCAGACTTACAGGAAAGTCTCAAAAATAGTACAAAGAATTCCCATTATACTCTGCCCAGATTCTTCCACGGTTACCCTGTTCCATAACCACGGTGCAAGGATCAGAATCAGGACATTAAAATGCTTACAATACTATTATCTTATCTACAGATCTTATTTAAATTTTGCCAATTCAGTTGTCTCCTTTACCTGGAAGAGTTCCTCAGTCCTGCTGTATGTTTTTTTTGGAAGAGAACCGACCAGTTATTTTGTGGAGCATCCAGTTGTTTTGTAGAATTTGGGTTTGTCTGATGTTCCCTCCTGTTTCACTGGGGTTCTGCATTTTGGCAGGGACACCACAGAACGGAAGCTGCAGCCTTCTCGGTGTATCGCTTTGGGGGCACCCCTGTCCGATTTCTCTACTATGAAGTTACTATTTTTTTCCCTTTGTAATTAACAAGCACCTGTGGGGAGAAAACTTGAGACTGTAAATGTCTTATTTCCTGTCACATTTTTGCCTCCTGGTTTTAGCATTCATTGGTTCATGATTCTTCCTTGAAACAAGTATTACTGGGGTGTTTACTAAATAGTGAATTTTCTGTGTCCATCATTCCTTCCACGTTTAATTCTTGAAATTCTTCTGTGAGGAAGAGCTTTGCTTTCTCCCCCTTTCACATGTTTATTCATTTATCTATTTATATCTGTGTACACTCGTGGATTCTTATTTTATTCTAGGGCTTATGGGCCATTACTATCGTGTATTTGGTTGTTCAAATTGTCCCAGATTTGGCCAATGCGAGCTCCTTCCAGCTGGCTTCAGTGTCTTTTGACGTCTTTATCATTTTTTGAGCATTTCCTTGCTCTCTGGCATTACAAGTTGTTCCAGGCTCATCTTGCACTTTTGCTGACCCAGCCCAGGAGTGAGCTGTTTCCCTAAGGAGCCCTGGGTCCTTTCATCGAGAATGGTTTGTAGAAATCAAGACCTGGGTGCTGGGTGTGCTCATTGCTACTGGACCCTCTCAGCAGACGGAGCTAGGAAACATGTGCACGTGCATATATACACTCATTTGCATGTGCACATGTGTGTGCATACATATATATATGAAAAATACATCTGCTAACTAGGGTGTAGTATATGTACACAGGTCTTTGTGTCTCTAGCCTTAGAGGATATAATACAAATACTGTTTCCCAAAGTTTCTTAGATCACTTTCCCCCCTCCTCCCTTTCAGTGTAGGTGTGTAATTCACTTGTAAAACTATTAGTTTTACAATTTAAAATAAATAAACTATTCATTTATTTCTGGTTGTATTTCATTTTGGGTTTCCTCCCATCCTTGTTGATATTTTTAAAAATTTGAGTACATGCAATGTCAACGTGATGCTGAAAGTCAGAACTATTCACGTAGTTACTCTTGGGTGCCGTCTCTTCCACCCTACTCCCACCCACCCCCTGCAGGTAACCAACCTCATTAGTGTCAAGTTTATCCTTCCTGTGTTTGTTTTGCACAAATGAGCAGGTACCTGTATATTTTCTTTTTCACCCTCTCTTACATGAAAGGTAGCATGTTATAGATATTTTTTCACACTTTGCTTTTTTTACTCAACAATGTCACCTGGCAATTGCTCTATTCTCAAATTTCTTTTAATCCAAATGTTCCTCTCCACTTTTTAAATTTTTCTTGCACATTGACTTGGAGAAACTGGCTTGCTTGTCCTGTAGAGTTTCCCACCGTCTGGATTTTGCTGGACTCATCCCCTTGGTGTAGTTTCACAAGTCCCTTTGTCCCTGTGTTTTCTTCGATTGGTAATTGTATCTAGAGGCTTGATCAGATTCAAGTCTGGTTTCTTCGGCAAACATTCAGCGTTTAAAGGAATCCCTGGAGAAGCAAAGATGGCCTCTGTGGGTCCACACGTGTTTCCCCCCCAGGGCCTGCTCTAAGTGTGCTCCCAGGACACTGCCAGGTAGCGGCGGGATCCCTCCACATGAGTTCTGGCCTCTTTAAAATCAATGTTTCTTCCATTTGGATGAACTTTTTGATGTCTTGAGATAATTCAGGGGACTTGCAGGTGGGTCAGATCCACCCTTGTTTTCATCCTTTCCAACCGGTGGGGCTAAGGTGGAGAGGAGTTTTTAATCTGTCAATTATTGTGAAAATGCAACAGGTTCAGCTATCCTTCCTGCAATACCCAAGGTGACCAGTAGAGGGAGATGTTACTCAAGAAAACTCTCTCTTGACACGGTTGGCTGGGACCCTCCCCTTTCCCATCTTGTCTGTGCTGATCTGGGCCTGGCGACAGGCTTTCCTCCTTGTGCTCCAGGGACATGCCTGCACCCACTTCACCCAGGGCTGCCTCTCATCCTTCCTCTGCCCCAACCCTTCTTTGTAAGCTGCATTACTGTGGGCTGACTGTGTGCCATCACCTCCTAGTGAAGGACAGTCACAGCCAGAGCTCCACACGGCTTGGGGCGCGGGTGGACATGGATGAGGCCGCCTCTCTCTGGTTCTCTGGGGCCATCCTTCCTCTCTCCTCTCCACTCCCCGCGCTCTCCTGCTGTCTCCCAGGTCTGGTCTGATGGAGACTGAGGTGAGAACATGGAGACGTGAGTGACTGTATGTCAGGAATAGAAACGTCTCGCTTTTAAAGGAGAATGAGTGGGTCGTCTCACATTTTAAAAAATCCAATAGAATTGATTTTTATTTTGCAGACCCCTCTGCTGGAGAATGCCTTTTTATAGAAAAACAAGAAAAAAGAAAAAAAAAAGGAACAACCCCCCCATCTGGCCCTAAGTTCCATCAGAATCAGCGTCCCCCTTTTAAGCGGGTGTGTGTGTTTTCTTTGATCACGCGGTATCACTGGACAAGGAGCCCCCAGCCTCCCTACCCCATTTCCAGCCTTATTGTTTTCCCCTTTACTATCCCAAGGGGAAAACAGCCCGAGTGGGAAGGTCTGAGGTCCCCTAGAGGGAGGCGCCCACTTCCCCTGCCGGCTCCGCGGGCTTCCAGGATGCGGGTGCGCGAGGTGCGCCACTGTGGCCCGCTGGCCTGGTACCCCACACATCACCTTATTAATATACAGCGTCTGCCAAGGGGTCTGGACTCGCGTCTCCGGCGCTCACAGTCTCTCTCTGTAGGGAAATCAGTGTGAGGAGACGACACTCCGAGGCTGCTTGGTGAGTGGGAACTCTGTGGGTGGAAGGATCAAGGCTCACGGCCCCGACACCCCATCCCCATGTGTGGGGCCCTGGGGCCTGCGCCGCTCTCCTCTCAGCCAGCGCTGCTGGCACTGCTCAGGCTGACCTCCCTGACTGCCGCTCCATCCCCCTCAGGGGAGGGATTTCCGCAGGGCCTTCTCCTGCCAGTGCCCGAATTCAGGCGCGGGGACCCAGCACCACCACGTGAGGCTGCGTGGTGGCCGCGGGGGCTCTGCTGGGCAGTGGGGAGAGTAGCGGTGGCCGGCGGACGGGGCTGTGGAGGCTGAAGGGAGAGCAAGTCAGAAGCACCCGAGGCCCAGGCTGGCCCACCATCCACCGCGGGAGCTGGGGGCTCCCCAGGACGGGAGCTCCCTCTGCACCCACGTGTGAGGCCAGTCCTGGCCGGAACCCTTGGTCTGGAGGATCAGCAGCCTGGGGGTGGCTGGTACAGCTGGTGGTTAAATAGTCAGGAATGCTGAGAACCATCCTTACAAATTAAATCATATAAACTTATGATTAAATCAGTATTAAACACAAAGGTAGTATTTACTCAAAGCTCAGTGCTTCCTGGTCACTGTGCTACCCTGTACTCTCATCTCTGTTCTCGCAGCTATTTATGTCTGCACTGCATCCAGACAGCGTACATACCTGTTCACCCTGGGGGGGGGAATACTGTGCCGCTCATCTCTGTTCCGTGAGGACACGAGGGTGGCCTGAAACAGCAAATGCCACAAATCAGGGGTTCCCCCAGCCCCCCAAGAGCTGGCTGATAGACCTTTCACAGCCCACCACCGGAGGGGTTGCCCTTCTGCACATCTGGGGTGTGAGCCTGGCCCCCACAGCCAGGTGAGGGGGCAGGACTCCTGTGTGCACACAGCCCCCCCAGGCTGAGGAGGCATGTGGTTGGGGCGCTCTGGGGCCTGGCTTTTAGGAACTCCTCCTGCAGGGGTGGGGTGGGCAGGTGATGCTCTTCCTTCTCCCTCTTTTCTGCTGAGGCTCAGGGGGCCCCACTGCTCTGGGGCCGCCTCGGCTCGTCCTGGGTCCGCAGAGAGCTGCGCTGCAGGAGACACGTGTCTGCTGAGCCCCAGCCTGTGTGGCCCTGCAAAGTCCCAGCTGGCTCAGCTGCACAGCCACCGTGTGAGCAACTGATGAGGCACTGAGGTTCTGAGAGGGGGGCTTACCAAGGTCCAGCAGTCGTATGTGGCGGGCTGGGATTCAAGCCCAGCTCTGCTGGATTCAGTTAAGGTCAGTGCCGTCGCAGCACGCTGCACTGGGCCTCGAGCCACTGGAACGATGTTGGGTGGGAGGCTCCACGGGGGGCCGCCACGCTGATCCAGGCCTCTTGGGTGTGGCCAAGGAACCCCGCGGGCTGACCTGTCCACTCCTGGAATTCTGCCATTAGGCACTGATTCCTCAGGGTGCACGTGGTCTCCCCTTGAGTCCTCTTGCCACACACGTGTCCCTGAGAAAAGGAAATAGTCAGAGCACCAACATCCCTGGCTGGAATGGGGCCTTGTGGGGAAGAAGAGAGCAAGCAGAGGGAGGCCTGTCGATGACCCATGACCCACAGCCCTGACATCCCAAAAGCCACGGGTACAGGAAAAGCCTTGCCCCAGGCGGTCTCCCTGTGCCAGGAAAGGCAGGGATGGAGGTGTGCCCAGCAGGGCCTGGCTGGGTCGTGGGGCCTGAGGGCCAGGGCTGGGCAGGCTGGCCAGTGGGAGGGTTCACCTCAGGGGGCAACAGCCGGCTCAGCAACCTACATGCAGAAGCTCATGGAAGGATGAATGGATTTACATGATGTGGTATAGCCATATGGTGGAATACCATTCATTCTTAAAAAGGAATTGAAATTCTGACACATGCTCCAACACGGATGAACCTGGAGGACATTATGCTGAGTGAAACAAGCCAGTCACAAAAAGACGAACGCTGTATGAGTCCACTCATGAGTGGTCAAATCCATACAGACAGAAAGTAGAATGGTGGCCACCAGGGGCTGAGGGAGGGGAATGGGAGTTACTGTTTAATGTTGACAGAGTTTCGGGTTTATAAAATGAAAAAGTCCTGGAGGTGGATGGTGGCCATGGTTGCACAACAATGTGAATGTATTTAATGCCACTGAACTGTACACTTAAAATGGTACATTTTATGTCATGTATATTTTACCACAATTTGAAAAATGAGTTAAAATATGTTTTAAAAAATGCAGAGAGTTGAAGGAAGCCATAAAGGTATAAGGAGAAAATCCCAAAGGCGGAGGTCCAGGGCCAAGCGGAGGGATCAGTGGGGATTCCAAAGGGACTGACTCTAGGCGTGTGGCCCTGGGCATCAGTCTTCTCATCTGTGAAATGGCTCGTGAGAATCAGCGAGCCTCCATCACGAAGCTGCAGTAAGGATCCCGGGCCACGCGGGGGGGATATGTGGGAACTGGGTCAGAGGTGGACCCAGGGCCTGGGAGACAGCCCGGGTGGTCCGAGCTGCTCCCAGGGGGCAGAGCGGCTCAGAGCGCTGGAACCACTGGCTGTGTCTGTGCAGCCTCCCCCTTGAGAGGGACTCGGTGTGTGTCGGGGACCTGGCGTCCAGAGGGCAGCTTGGGAAAGGAAGTGGTGGGTTCCTGAGGTCTCAAGGGAAGCAGTACCTGAAAGAAATCCCACTCAGGACCAGCAGCTGCCACTGAACCGACAGTATTTTATTTCTGTCAGTGAATCCCTGTCTTGCTCCCAAAAGGACCTGAAGAGATTTGCAATGATATGCAAAACAGGGCAGGAGGAGTAATCCCAAGGGATGCTTGGGTCGATCCCATGTCACCATTATCCCCATTACACAGATGGGAAATGGGGCTCAGCAAGAAGTGACAAGCCCAGAGGTGCACAGCTGGGGCGGAGTTTGGGTTGTTCAGACTTCTGATCCCCAGTTCACAGCCCAGCCTCATCGGCCTCCCCGACCCCTACCCCAGGTCCAGGATCAGGCCTGTGTCGCTCGGCTGAAGAGCAGGACAGCCTCCTGACTCCTAAGTCAATGACCAGGAAAGAAACTGCTCTTGGTGGGGCCTGACTTGGTTTTTATTTGAACTGGACTTTAAAACACAGTTTGCCTTATAGATTTCACAACCGCCCTAGGGCTCTTGAGCATCAGCACAGGATGTTAGGTCCTCTCTCCCCCCATCGCCTTCCTTCCTCCCCACTTCTTTCCTTCCTCCTCCCTCCCTCTCTCCTTCTTTTCTTCCTTCCTTCCTCCTTCCCTCACTCATCGCTCCCTCCCTTCCTTCCCCCGTTCTTTCATTTTTTTCCTCCCTCCTTCCCTCGCTTCTTCAAACATTTACGGAGCCCTCCTCAGGGCCAGCCTTGGGGTCACTGCCTGGAGGAGCAGGCAGTCTGATGGGGAGACAGGCAAGTGAGCGGAGTCTGTGCTGGGACAGAGCCAAACCGTGGGGCTGAGGGGCGCTGAGGGGCGCTGATGGGGGCCAGCCTGGCAGAGGGCAGAGGCAAGAAACTGCCCTTCCTCTTGGAACAGTGAGGGAGCGCCTGGGAAGAGCTGTCAGCCTGAGGCGTCCCTCCATCAGAGGAGGCTTCGCCCATCTCAGCCGGCCAGCATGCCCAGTGGTTCATGGCTCAGAGTTCTTTCTCCAGCTGCACGAGGCCCCGCGTGGACCAGGCAGAGCTCTGCCTTCAGATCTGGTCTCTGCCTCTCACTCACTGTGACCTTGGGCAGTCGGTTATCAGTTACCAACTTTCCCAGCCATAAAATGGGTCCAGGAAGGCCGACCTGGGGGAGCTGAGGCTTGGGGCAACAGGAGGAACTGCCAGTCCTGGGTTTCATGCACTTCCTGGCTCACAGTTCCTCTCGGCCCCTTGAGGGGGGAGGGGGCAGCAGGGAGAGGGCCCTGGATCTGCACTCCAGCCTGGGGGTCTGAGACTGTCCAAGGGGACCGGGGGTGGCCTGGGCCCTCATTCACCCCCAGGTGGGTCCCCACGCCAGCCCTGGCGCAGAGCCTCGCTTTCTCAGGAAGGCTGAGTTACCGAAACAGATAAATCAATCTGTCAAGAAGCAGCCTTGGAGAAAGAATCTCTCAGCTCTCTCTGCCAGGAGCTCAAAAGGGGAATTGTTCCCGGAGAGGAGAAGGAAACAACAGACACCTTCACGGGCTCTCCGCCTGCGGGTGCCCCTCGCTGCTCCCGCCCCTCCTTCCCCGAGTCCCTTGGGAGCACCTGTGCGCCGGGCAGCACCCCACCCCCCGCCGGGTCCACGGTGCCCAAGTCCCGAGCCACCCGAGGGGAGGTGGGGCAAAGCCACTGTTTGGCCCCTGTCCCAATGCTGCTCAGGGTGCCTCCTCAGAAACTCAGTCCCCTGTCTGTCTGATGGGGACCTGAAGACCCTGAGTCCTCCGCCTCAATGACGGGGAGGGGCACACGGGGAATGAGTGCCCCTCAGGAAAACTCCCAGTCAGCGTGACCATCAGAGCCGGGAGGGGAGGCTGGACAAGGGAGTAATGGAGACCAGAACACCCTCACGTTTCCTCAAGATGGAAAAGGAATGTTCTCAGAGAATAAGATGGCTTCTTCCTGGAAGGAAGGCAGGCAGATAGGTGCCTGGGTTCACAGCCAGCTCTGCCACTTACTAGCTGTGTGACCTTGTGAAAGTTACTTGATTTCTCTGTGCAGCTATTTCCTCATCTGTAGGATGGGCATCTTGTGGGATCATCCTTGTGGCTTGCAGTGAGGATTGAATAAATTAACCTGTGAACTGTGTGCCTTGAACTTGTGAGCATGTCGTGAATGTCAGCCGTTATCCTGAGGTGTAATGATGATATACTGTACACCATCGCTTTGCACACCTTTTCTTGTTTAACCCTCACTGCCCCTCGGCAGGGTGGGTAAGTGTCCTCACTCTCCAGATGAGGAAACTGAGGCTCAGAGAAGGGTATAACTGCCTCAGGCTGCCCAGCTAAGGTCTGCAACTGTGTCAGAGCGGCTCTTTCTGGCTCTAAACTATTGCTGGTTCTGCTGCCCTCTGTAAGCTGGAAGGGCGGGAAGAGCCCCAGGAGCAGGTGAAGGGACAGGAGGGGCCGGACGTGAGCCCAGCCCCCATCACCATCCCCCCGACCCCCCATGTGGCTAATCACTGCTTTGTCAAAGGGACTGTGACCAGAAGTGGTCACTCAAGAAGGAGTCGTGGGGTGGGGCGAGGTGGAGGGAGTGGGAAGAAGTGACATTAGATACACAAGGGAGCCCGAATCGAGGGCTAGCGTGGATCTCACTGCAGACCTGGGGGCCTGTGAGCTGTGATTCAACCAGAGCAAGAGGGTGACCACCCCCCCCCCCCGCCTCCCCCATGGCCCCGGGAAAGGGCTGTTGTGAGCAGAAAGGTGTTCGTTCAAAACTGGGAAGATTGCCCAAGAGAGGCAGAGCGAGAAGCCCTCGGTGGGTGGAGAACCTGTGAGTCAGAGGGTCGGGGTCCTTGGGAGTCAGAAAGAGGGGGGCAGGGACACCACTCGGCCCCCTGGAAGCCCATGCAGCCACATCTGCTCACACATGAAAGGTGACTGCAGAGTGTCATCAGCCTGGGAGTGCCAGCATAACGTCATCGGACGAGGGGGGCTGGGGGGTGGTGCGGTACGTGCCCCCTAACTTCCCAGGGGAAAAAGCTTGCCACTGTCAGGGACATGAAAGAACTGTCAAAGATCCATGAAGCTAGCTGCGTGGATTGTGAAACATAAGACTCACTTCTGTTTGTTTTGTGACAACGCGGAAGCCGCAGATGTTCTCTCAAGATGAAAGAGAAGAACTACCAGGGACATCACTTGGGGTGACCTCCATCACCTCCTGCACGTCACCTGTCCCCATCTCCTGCTCCCCCCAACCCCTGTTCCAGTGGGGCTGCACCCACCGAACCTGGAGTTCATGGGTCAGGGGTCACATGGGCAAATTGTGGAATCTTGGTGAGGGGAGCAGATGTCATAGGTTAGGGCTCAAGGGTCAGATGGAAGTTATATCAAGGCAAAGACGTGTGGCTATTAAAAGCTAGAGGCCAGGACTGGCCAGTTAGCAGATGTCAGGGGCAGGCCAGTACGATCTTGAGCCAGAGGCCGCGGTCAGTGAGAGGCGAGAAGGGACAGCTCCCGCCAAGAGGGCTAACTCTGAGCTAGGTGACATGCCTGGGCTGCCTTGCTGATGGTTGCATTAACAGGTCCTCCCCCAGACCTTGGGAGGTGAGCATCACTGTCCTGATCTTGCAGGCGAGGAGCTGAGGCTCGGAGGAGTTGAGTGAATCATCAAAGGTCTCGCAGCTTCTAAGTGGCAGGGTTGGGAAGCAGTCTGTCTGACAACACAGTGAGAGGCCGGGTCACAGAAGTGAGGATGGCCTGTGTCCTGAGGACAGACTCAAAGATGAGGGCTCATCCCGGAAAGAAGGGGCATGCCAGAGGTCTGGAATCATTAAGGCATTTGGCCAGAGGAATATGAAATCCATCGTAGCCTAGACCAGGGATTTCCAAAGAGGCACCAATAAGAATGAATGGCTCCAGTAACTAACAAAGTCCTGCTTTAGAGAGTGGATGATACATTTTGGAGCTCACTATTCTAGAAGATGGCACAGGCTGAAATGAGAGAAACTGAAGTGTCCATAGAGTGGTGGGACTAGGAGTGGGGGGCTGATCAGGGCTTGGCAGGCTGAGCTGCCCAGTGAGGATGGGCTGGCTTCGCGAAGTGATGGGATCCTCTTTGAAGAGGACAGCTGCTATTTCTGTCTGACAGCATCCTTCCCCCTTCTCTGGTGTAGGCACCCACCTTCCTTAGGGACCACCCCTCCTCCACTGTCAGACTGTGTGGCTCTGTGGGGTTGCCCTTGCTCCTGGCTGCCTGCTTCAGGCGTGGCTAGGCAGAGTGACCATGTTGAATTCAGGGAAAGGCCTGAGGTCTGATTCAGCCAGAAAGACTCAGCCCCAGGGCTGTAGTGGGAACCACCAGGAAACGGGCTTTCTGGGCTGCCCTTGCTCATCTATCAAGACAGGAGATGGAGGTGTTGTGGTTACAGTCATCTTGGTGTATATGCACGTGGGTGCATATGTGTGCATGGTGTTTGTGTAGGGAGACACAGTCTAGAAGAGGGACTTGTGAATCAGAGGAAAGTAGACTAAATTCATTTAGTCTTTTGACATTTAATGAAACTCAATGTCACCCACACATCTTGCCTGCTAGCATCCATTGTCCTTCCTTCCTCCAACGGCTCATTTGGTGATCCCCCTTCCTCCATATGAGGTGAGGTAAAGCACATATCATTCCCATAACCACAGTTATTGGTGCAGAGGTGGGTTCATGATCTAAGCTAGACCAATCAGAGTCAATCTTAGGACTTTCGTAGGAGGTACAGGAGAAAAAGCTCTCTCTTGCCAGCTAGATTTGAATCTGAGGGGATGACAGGGCTTTCGTTTCTGCAGCTCTTTTGTCACCATGAGGAGTCTAAGAATAGAGCCAGCACAGTGAAAGTAGATCCAAGAGAAAGAAAAAGAGGAAAATTAGGCCCTGGGTTTTGGTCCTGAGTCAAATTGTGACTAAAGTCAATATAACCCCAGAATCTTCAGTGATATGAGCCAATTAACTTACTTTTCCTTTGGTCTGTTTTGTGTGGACTTTTCTGTCCCTTACAATTAAAATAGTCCTGAAGAGAGTCAATGAAGAAAAGATTCCCATTCCAAGAACTAGAAATAATTGAACAATATAGAATTGAACAAAAAGAGATGGTAACATAAATATGATTAAAACATTTAAATAAGATAAAATAAGAGAAACAATCATAAAATAATATGAGACAAATTTGCTCAATAATCAGATCTCAAGAAATAAAAAAGGTAGCAATTAACATTAACAACTCAATGGATCAGTTAAAGAGAGAGAAGTAGGGAGTTGGGAGATAGGTCTAAGAAAACTGCAACAAAAAGAGATAAAGAGAAGGAAAATGTGACAGCGGTGTTAAGAAACTGGTGAACAGAGTGAGATGGTCCAGATACATATTCTCTACAGAATGAGGGAATAATGAAGAAAGATTGAAGAAGCACATCAAGTTCCAAACAGGTGGAATAGAAACAAATCAACACCTAGAGGCATAATTATAAAGTTGCAAACACAGCTGACAGAGTAAAGAGACAGAGGAATGAAAAACGCATGATAATTAGGCTGACAGCAGACTTCTCAGCAGCAACAACTGATGCCAGGAGACAATGGGATAAAATCACCACAGAACTGAAGAAAAATAAACTGTCAACTTGATCATCGATGTCCAGCTGAACAATCATTCATGAATGAGGGTGGAATAGACAGTTTTCAAACAACAATTGAATGAGTTTATGACTCACAACCTCTCACCTGAGAATTAATAAAGGATGTTCTTCAGCAACAAGGAAATTGAATCCAGAGGAAGGGGTGTGATGAAGAAATTCGTAAGCACATTGGTAAGTTCAAATAAGCATTTATTATTTAAAAAATACTAATTTGTGGGAGGGGTTTAAAAATCAGGTGGAAGTGAAATACTATACAGCAATAACATGATAAATGTTAAATGGTTGATTGAAGTTAAATAACTGTAAACTCCATGTATCATTTGGCTTATGGATAGAAACACTGATTAGCCTTAGATATGCATGTTAAAATGTAGTGGGTTAGCACTAAAAGAATAGAAATAGAATGCATAACCTTCAAACCAGTGGAATGGGAGAATGGAAAGGAACAAAGAGATCTCCATCAGTACAGTGAAGAGAGGGAAAGAGAGAAAATAATACCCAAGGGAAAAGCAAATACAAAGAAAGCACAATATTAGTGGTGGAAATAATTCCTAATAACTCAGTGGTCATAAAATGTAAGAGAGTCCTAATAAATGTAGCCTCATATCTTTCCCTGCACGACTGTCATCAGCCTTTAGGCCCAAATGTTTGCATCCTTGTCTGCCCACCATTACTAGAGGGTCAGTCCCTCCAGAACAAAGACCTGTCCCACTTAATATTGTGGTTCCTGTCCTATGCACCACAGGGCCTGGCCCTCAGTCTGGTGAGGCTTGTAGAAAAGTACTTGTTTATTTGAATTAAATTGAACATGGAAATCTAAGGCCTTAATAAGTTATAGCCATAAAGAAACAATACACAAGAGAGGAAATTCAAATGTTAAACATATTAAAAATTCAACTTCACTGGAAATCAGAGATAGGCAAATAAAAAGTAAAGAAAATTTTGTTGTTTTGCCTATCAGAGGCAGATTTCAAAATGACAATGCCAAATACTGGAGTGGGTGCAGAGGCCCTTACATGCACTTCAGGATAGATATGGTTTTAAACTTTCTAGACAGTAGTTTTACTTCCAAAATTTTATATCACTTACGGTAGCTTTGGTTGCAAGTGTCCACAAACTGGCTTAAAAGGGAATTTATTGCCCCAAATAATCAGACAGGTGTGTGTGTGTGTGTGTGTGTGTGTGTGTGTGTTATTGGCTTCAGGCATGCCTTAATTGGTGATCTAATGAGAGGAGGACCCACTTTCTCTACACTATGGTGTTGCCTTCCTCCCAAGACTACTCTTTTATGCTCACAAAATAGTTTCAGCAGTTCCAGACCTCACATTCTACTGTCCGGGGGAAGGGCCACACTCTCTTCCCACAGTTCCGAAGCCTCCTGATTCACTAAGGTTACGTGTGGCTAGTATCTGAAGCATAATTATTCTCAGACAGTACCAGTTAGGACCAAAAGATGATGGGAAATAGAGAGGGGAAAGCAAAGACAAACGAACCCAGAAACTTGAGTTATTTGAAATACATGAAATGGGAAGAGCATACATATGGGAAAATTCTCAGCTCTTCTCTTTTCAGATGGGTTTCCTCCTCCGCTCCCCCTCTTCGCTTCTTAGATTGTAATTGTAGGCCTGGCACCTTCACCATATCCCACATGTCTCTATGCTGTTGCTCATTTGTCCCTTCTTTTGTTTCACTGAGCTTTCCTCTGATGGTTTCTTCCATTGTGTTTTCCAGTTCACTAATCCTCTCTGCAACTGAGCCTAATTAGCTCTTAAATCCATTCACTGTGCTCTCATTTCCCTTTTTTTCAGTTTTAGAATTTCAATTTTTTTATAGTTTGTATTCTCTGCTGAAATTTTAATCTTATCCTTCATTCCCTTGAGTATATTAAACAGGAATTTAAAGTCTGTGCCTGACAACTCCACCATCTGGATCTCCTGTGGGTCTGTTGTTTCTATTGTCTACTGTTTCTCCTAGTTTTTGGTCATATATCTGACCTTTTCAAATACCTCATTATTTTTTTATTGCATGCTGGATATTGTATTTTAAACAGTGTTAATTTGAGACTCTGGATGATGTTACAATTTTTTTAAATTTATATATTGTGGTAAGAACACTTAACATCAGATCTACCCTCTTAAATTTTTAAGTATAAAATACGTTATTGTTGACTATAGGTACAGTGTCATATAGCAGATCTCTAGAGCTTATTCATCTTGGATGATGTTTTTAAGAAAACATCAGTTTTTCTTAAAAACACAGTTTTTAAGAAAAGATCTCTATTTTGTTCTGGCAGCCTACGAGGGCAGGGGCTCCACAGTCCCAGATAACCTAAATCCAATCAAATGTTGGGGTTCAGACTCAGTGAGAGTGGGTAACGCATCTGGTTCACTCTTACTCTAGGGGTACAGCCCTTTGGGTTTCAACTGAAAGCCTGGAATGTTTACCAGGACATCCTTAGTGGTATTTGTCCCAGACCCCTGTGAAGTCTGACTCAGCCTCTCATCTGTGTTCAGTTTCTTCAGGAGCTCCTGGAAGAAAGTGGCTTCATGCCGGGATCACCACTCTGGGCTTCTCTCTGCTCTCAGAGCGCGGCAGCCCAACTCCTCACTGATTGGAAGCCCTTGGAAGCCTTCTAACAGATGTTTATTTTCTATCTCTCTACTTTGCTGGTTGTTCTTGGCAGGAGTCTGCCATCGCCAGAGCAGAGATCATAATGGACTTCAGAATCCAGTTAGGTATGGCTTCGAATTTCACCTCCACCTTTTAATAACTAGGTAGGCTTGGACAAGCTGTTCAATCTTTCTGAGCCCCAGTTAGGTCTCTGAAAGAAGGGGTTAATACCTGCCCTTCAGGATTGATTCGAGGCTTAGAAATAATATACATAATCGACTTAAGAATGTCCGATATTTGGTAGCTACTCGAGACACATAGCTTTCTTATTAGTCATGTTCTCAGTGAGTCTGCCTGGCTCCCACATTGGAGCTCTGGGGTCCTGGATCGGTCTCTGGGAGTCTCATTTGCGTGAGATCCAGGGGGCTTCTAGGGGCAGTGCTAAGTGGCTGGGCTGGGGTGAAGTTGGTGGGAACCATGCTTCCTGGGCTGACATCACTTAGAGGTTGTTGGCACTTGTCTGGGCCTGGGGTGGTGCCCAAGAGAGCACTCCAATCATAATCAGAGAGAAGAGGATCAGCCAGGGAAACTGTGAGGTATTAGGAGGCAGAGGGTGAGAGGCAGACACTGGGGTGGGGCCTGGATCAGGAACAGGCTGGGATGCAGGAAATGGGCTGGGGTAGATGCTTCGGTCCGAGGGTGCGGCAGTGCAGGGCACTGGTGGGCCCATGGCGGGAGAGATGGGCAGTCATGTCCTCAGCCTTTTGGCTCTTACATTTTGACTCTATCCCTTACATACTGAGGATATTTTGACCCCCAAACCAGTTGAATATTTCCATTTTAATTGGATTATGCCAACACTGATGAAATCTCTGTGAAACTATTTTTCAGACCAAATACCATGCTAATTTAATTTTAGATTTTTATATAGTATGATTACTATTTCTGCTATTTTTTCTTTAATATTTTATTGAAATTATATTCATCAAATAAGTTCTTTTCTGTTTAAATTATATAACAAAATTTTACAACTAATTCATAGAATTGTTTTTTGTCCATTTATAATTTTCCTTCTGCTGTTGTGAGTGTGTGTTTGTGAGTGTGTGTTTGTGTGTGTGTGTTTAACTGTTATTTCTACCAAGTCCAATTCCTCTTGGGCACATTGCTCAGATCTAAACGTCATCAGGAAGATTTAATTCTATTGTTAGTTGTTCGTCAATCATACTTTTTCCCTCAAGTGCTGATTTAAACATTGTGTTGACTATTTCTACTGGTGATATTCCTTATTAACAGTCTACAGAGCAGGTGGTTGTATTTCTTTCTTTGGTAATCTATCAGAAACTTGTGAACATATTGTGAAATGGAGAAACGAGAGGGGCAGAGAAAGGAGAGGTTAATGAGGAGAGAAAAAGACCAGCAGATCAGATGAGAGGCAGATCTAGAAACAGAAGCAGTGAAGGGCTGAGACAGGTGGGTTCAAATCCTGTTGAGTTCAAAACGCCCTGCTGCTGAGTTGATGGCAAGAGTGTTAGAGAATTGATGGGCCCCACCTCAGCGCTGACAGGGAACAAGGGTGGCCCCAGTCTTTGGGGAAGACCCATGTGGTTGGGAGTCTTGAGTTGAAGTAGGAGTTCCTGGAGCGGTATCATGCTGGCGCTGGGACAAGGAGCGTTGACAATAGGGGTGGCGGTTGTTACTGGACCCCATGAGGCTACTACTTGTGACCACGGTCCCACTGGGAGGCAGTGCAGCTCAGTGGAAAGTGCAGGGTTTCCGAGAAGGATGTGCCTGTCTCTAATCCTGCTTCCCATTTAGCAGCGGGCACTTTGGACAAGTTATTTAGTTTCTATCACTTTGGTTTCCTCATCCGAAAGGTGGGGATACCTTCCACAAAGGTACTATGCATAGGTAAAATGACTGGCCACAGAAGACTCTGCAAATGGTGGCTTTTCTTATCAGTGCTCCCTAGCAAAGACCAGCCTGGGCCAGGAAACAGATGGCAAAGGCAATGTAAGGAGACTCTAGCAGGGGACTGGAAAGGCCTGGGCAGGGTGTAGGGAAATCACAAGGACTAGTGCCGCAGCCCGAGGCTGGTCACAGGGGGGCCCTGACCACCCAGAGACCAGGGGGAGAGGGCAGGGACTCAATGAAAGCTGGGTGGAGAGGATTACTAGGCTGGAGGACCTGCTAGGAGAGAGCCCCAGAGAAATGAATACCCCAGTCTCAATCTCCTCCCCCCAACCTCCTGCTGGGTCTTCACATGGCCAAACCCAGTGGGAAGGGAGGGCCAGGAAGCCTGCTGGTTCTGACCAGACAGGTCTATGTCCCGGGGCAGAGAGCAGGGTGGGTGAAGGGTGGCCCTGGGCTGCAAACTGAAGACATCCAGCACGGACCCAGGAGTGAGCACTTCCATGTGCCTGCCCTTTGCAGAGCACAAGCTCACCTCCGGCTCTGGGAGCAGCCTCAGGTCACAGGGCCAGGTGGGGATGTGGAACGGCTCATCCAATCAGACTGTTTCCCAGTGGACAGGGCCCGGCCATCAGGTTCATCTTGGAAAGGTCAGGGGTAATGTATTCCTCCCCTTGAGACTCGAGGTACAGTCAAAGCCCATTCACCCAGACCCCTCAGCATTTCAGGCTTGAAATAAGTCAGACGGGAATTCGCCTGAAATTTATCTTTGCTGTATTTACACAGAAAGACCTTAAAAAGCTAGTCGATAGTGTAAACAAGGATAATTATAATATTTCAGAGAGAAGGTTTAACATACCAAAGGAGGGGAAAAGAATTTTTCGAGCACAGCAGCAGAACCCAATTTTGGACTATGAAAGAACTAAAAACTGTTCTTTTTAATAATAATCACACAGATGTGATCCCATATGATCCTAAAGGTGATTCAGGGATGAGGCAGACATCACAGGGTCCCGTCAGGTCAGTGCCCCAAGAGGTTGATACCAAGCGATGGTTAACAGGGAGTTGGGTCCCTCTGGGGTCAAAGTCACGCTCTTTCCTTGCAGAGGCAGTGTGGGGTGGCCGTGGGAAAGCACAGACCTTGGAGTCAACAGGTCAAGGATGGAATCTGCATGTCTTTCGGGTCCTGTGACCCTGTCGAGCCTTTATTTCCCCATCTGTGAAAAGGGTGAGGAAATACCCATCTCATGGGCTTTCTTTAAGGACCACCAAAATCCTGTGGAGATGGCCCTGTCACATAGTAGGTCCTCAGTTCTTAATTCCCAAGGACCCGTCCAGGCTCCACATCCTCCATGTCTGCCTGGGCCCTGCTCCCAAACTGGAGGCCAGCCAACAATGCTGGCTAGGAGGCAGAGAGGCCGCCAACCCTTGTTATTTGGCTCAGGCTGACCCAGTTCCTCCCAGGCCTTGAATCCAGCCTCTTGTTTCTGTCACAGCAAATTCTACTCCTCTGAATCACACGGCAATGTCACTAATAGGAGGAACATGGTGGGCTTTGAAACTAGACAGGCATCTTTTCAAATCCCAGCTCTGCCATTTATTTACCAAGTAGCAAGTTTCTTAACTTCTCCGAGGCTCTGGGCAAGCAAGATGGCCAAATCTGCTTTCCAGGTGGTATCAAGTGCCCAGCACAGCCCTTGGTCGTTATAGCAACTGGGTAATTGTGACTATTATTATTATTGTTTGTGTAGAGTGTTCAGACATTTCTAAATGGATCAGAAGTCTGGCTTTGCCTTTGGGATTTTTCCCTTGATGGGAAGTCGCAGACTGTGGGGAGAATCTGCTGATCTGGGGGAGAGGTGATGGTGGTGAGGGAAAGATGGTGGTTGTGATGTGGCCACAGTGGCCTGGAAGGGCCCCTTGTCTGTTTTGCCTGAGCCCTGCTTTCAGGCAGGGATGCACTGAGTTGTCAAGGCTCTTCAGAGATAGAACATTCCAAGGTCCTGGTCCTGCATCCTTCAAGGATACAAGTGTGGTCCCCAGAGTATGTGTCATGGCCAAAGGAGCACAAGACACTCTCACATCGTGACCTCCCCATGGAAGAGATGAGTAATAAAGCTCAACGGCTTGCCCAAGGCACCATGGAAAAAGGCGTCCATCATCTTAATGGTACCTTTTAGATGTCCGGCTGGTCTGCAGCCTCTTCCTCATGAACCCCGCCTCCTGAAAGCACTCTGTGTGAGCTATTCCTGGCATGTCCTAAGGTACAAAAGTGCGGTTCATCTTTTCAAGGAGACGTGGGGAGGTTGAAAGTCAAACCCATTGGAACAAACCTTAGCTTTGGAGACGAGTCAAGTGCTTGTTATGCAAGTCCTCGCTCTCCCTGAGGAGAAGTCAGCATGATGAGCAAAACAGAGTTTAGGGGGATTTGGCGATAAGGATGAAAAGGGAACAAGATCTATGCAGGACGTACCGTCTCTGTGTGGAGGCCGTGGCTGTTGGGCAATCGCCTGCTCCTGGATGAACTCAGTCTCCAGCATCACCTGGGATAACCCAGGTAGGGAGGGGCCGTGCTGGGTCACTCTGCCTCAGGGAGATCTGGGGGAAGAGCTGGCGCTCAGCTGGGCTCGGCTTTGGAAGAGAGCAGTGTACCCTCCCCTCAGGCCCACGGATGTCGTCTTCACACATGCTGTAGTGGTGGAGCGGCGAAGGCTGCTGTGAAGAGAGGCTTGGACTGGGGCTGAAGAAATCTCTACTCTTGCTTTACCGAAAGCCTGACATCCTGTGGGCCTCAGATTCTCCATTAGGGCAACAGGGAGTATATATACTTGCCTCTTCTCTACTTGAAACGTGGGCTGGAAGCAGAGGCTGATAACAATGTCTCTTGGCAGAAAAGGTCTTCTAGCATCTCAGGGGGGCTGGCTGGACTGTGACTTCTGGTGTCCTTTGGTGAAGACAGGCAGGGTCTCGCCAGAGGATGTGGGTGCTGGGGCTGCCCAGGGCCTTTCCCACCCGCTGAAAAAGACGATCCTCAGAGAGTGTAACTTTTAGGGGTACAGGAGACCCCATCACGGCCACTGTGGGCACCACCCCAGGGCGTGGCCAGGATACCCTCTGGACCAGGGGAGTGTGGATGAAGAAAGTCTGTTGTGGGGTTTTTGTCTTATTTTTTCTTTTTAAGGAAAAAAAGAAAAGAGAGCAAGAGTCCTGGGAGATAAGGTGGGGATCGCTTTCATTTCCCAGGGCTGCTGCAGGGGCATGTGGGAAAAGGAGAGACTAGTCAGGACCTCCTACCTTTTCAAAAAGAAAGCTACTGTGCTTTTATTTCTTTTACGTAACAGAGTTCTAATTATGGTTTCCAGTGGACAAAAGATTCCTTAACTGAGCGAGTTTAAAACCACTGCTGGAAACCATCGGCCAGCTGGGCTGGGGAATTCCTTGCAAGGCTCTTGCTTCTCTCTGCCGGGATCTCTGTTCCCGGTTTCTCGTGCTGCATTACAGAATACTCCCCAACTTAGTGGCTTACAACAGCACTTTGGTATGTCCTCTCCTGAGCTGACTGGGCTCGGCTGGGTGGTTTTCACTTGCAGTCTCTGGTGGGTGCAGTTGGATGGTGGCCAGAGTTGAAGTCCTGAAGCTCAGCTGGGCAGGTCGTCCAACATGGCTTCCTTACCGGCCTCACTCTGTAGACTCCCTCCCCACGCAGCAGTCTTGGGGTAGTTGGACTTCTTACATGGAGCCTGGTCACCTCCAGATGCGTGACCCAAGAGACCCTGGTAGAAGTTGCAAGGTTTTTTTATGATTTAGCGTCAGGAGTACAAGCATCACTTCCATCACATTCTACTAGTCAAATGCTAGTAACAAGGTCAGCCCACATTGAAGGGGAGGGGACTCTGAGAGTGGGTGAACACCAGAAGGCTAAGCTCCTTGGAGGCCGTCTTTGGAGCCTGGCCACAGTCCCGGAAGGATGGAGGGGAGCACAGGCCTGACCCTTCCATGCCCTGCCTCTGCAGGCCTGTCAGAAGCTGGATTTGGGGGCCTTAGTCCAGAGATCCGTCCAAGCTCCAGATTTGGGGCTGGAAGAGTGGACAAAAGGAAGCCCGCTCCCTGCCACTTGTCTCAAGTTCTCTTTCTAGGGGATAAAGACTTCTAATCTCTGCTCACTGAGATGAGAAATGTCACTCCTCCTTCAAGAGAACAAACCCAAATCCCGAACTCCAGCTCTCTGCTGGGAGTGTGAGGTCATGTTTCCACACATCTCTAAAACACAGGGATGTTTGCTCTCCTGTCGAGGCCGAGAGTCACCCTCAGCTGGTCTCTGGTCTCTGACAACTGTCCCCTTGGCAGATCTAAGAGCAAGAGTCAGCTCAAAGGTGAGCGGGAGACAGAGGCGGGTTTGGTCTCGTCTTCCTTGTAGGACGCACACTAGCAGGAGACTTCGGCTGCCTGGAATTATTGCTAAAACTCAGGCTCTTGTCACAGTAAGTTTCAGACTGTAATTTCTCACTGGTCCTGTGAGTGCCCAGCTGGTAATCTAACCCCTTTTGCTTTAGCTGTCATATTTCCCAGGGATTTCAAGGGCTCCCTCAGACAGCCAGGCACAACCATCATTTGGCAAAAGTAGGGTTCCAGCAAGTCATTAGAAGTGTCTGTGGCTTCCCTGTCACCACCACTTGAGAGGTCTTCCCCACAGACGCACTACAATGCCTGAAAGCCCATTCTTAGGGAGAATGATTTTGCTGGGTAAACTGAGGACCCCGGAGAAGAGCTGCCTCACAATGTAAATATGGCGGCCTCAGTGGGGATGTGGTTGGAGTCCAGGGGCAAAGATGCAGGTTATTTCCCCTCTTGCTAAACTGTGGGGAGAGCACGGGTGGGCTCCTGGCTGCTGCAGGCAGCACTGGTATTTTCGGGGTTTCCACCTGCCGTCTGATGTCCTGGGGCCCCACTCTTTCCCCTCCCACCAGGAGAGGGAAAATGTCCCTGCAGCACAGTCGCTGTTTGGAAGCAAATGAGTGGAGAAGGGAGAGGGTGAGTGGGAGGGAGAGAGTCCCATGGCCCCATGAAAGCAGCTGCCACTTTATCCTGGGAGGGGGGACCCCAGGGAGCCCTTGAACTCGATGTCATTTCTGTCATGCATAGGGAGAGGCGCGAGTGAGCGTGTGCGGGGAAAGAGAAATGCCGAAGAAACAGTTAGCCTCTGTTAATATTTGATAGGCAGCCAAAGCACTTTTGTTCCCAAGCCCGGCGAGCTACCCGTGAAAAATAAATTGCTTTTCAAGAACATTCATCACAGCAAGTGGCTCATTTCCTTGTCCTCAAACAACCCCATTCGTAGGCCCTTTCTCCCATTAAAAACTCCTCAGATGTGGTAAAATAAATAAAGAAACAAAGGGGAGGTGTGGGGCAGGGGTAGCCATTGCGGGGAAGGTTGGAAGTGGGAGAGGCGCTGTGGGCAGAGAAGCAGCAAACACTGGGCCTCGCTGGCCTTGTGATGTGGGCCCTGCCTGGATTCCCCTTCCTGAGCAGAGGGTCTCGGGCTCCACAGGTGTGATTCTGAAATTCAGGAGCAAGTGTGCTGACCTTCATCAGGCTCTGTCCCCCTAAGAGTCTCTGCCCTGTCACCTGCTGAGAGGGGCCCTCCTGTCCACCCATCTGCAGTAGAGCTCTCCCTCCCCATTGCTCTACACTCGCCACCCTGTGTATTTCCTCTATGGTGCTTGTCCCAATATGGAATCATTAATTCATCCATTCATTGTCTACTCCCCAACTAGAGTTGCTGTCTTGTTCACTGGTGTATCCTGTGGCACACTAGACTCTCAACAAATCCTTGTGGGATGAAGGAATAAATGAGCAAATCCAAAAAGTAATGCTTAGAGCAAAGGTACCATCCAATCCGAGATGTAATTTTTCTGAAATTTTTTTCAGCCACAAATTCCATGATTAATTGGCCAGGCAGATCAGATCCCAGGGGCTGTCATGTGATCCCTGCATCTCAGGGGTTAGCCAGCAGGTCTGAGTGGCAGCTCACAGGACGCCACTGACCTTTGGTTTTACCATGTGACTTTGGATAAGTCACATCACCTCCTGGCACCTCAGAATCCTCTTAAATGAGATTAACCTCTAACTTTGTGGTATTTCTGTAGACCTGATAGACAACATAGGGGATGTTAATGACTGCATGTTCGTGTCCCCCAAATTCATATGTTGAAACCCTAACCCCCTATGTGATGGTATTAGGAAGTGAGGCCTTCAGGAGGTAATTAGGTTTACATGAGGTCTTGAGAGTGGGGCCCCCATGATGGAATTAGTGCCCTTATAAGAAGAGGAAGAGACACCAGAGTTCTCTCTCTCTCCACCATGTAAGGACACAGCAAGAAGGTGGCCACCTGCCAGCCAGGAAGTGGGCCTCACCAGGAACTGAATCTTCCAGCACCTTGATGTTGGACTTCTCAGCCTCCTGAACTGTGAGAAATAAACGTGTCTTATTTAAGCCATCCAATCTGTGGTATTTCATTATGGCAGCCTGAGCTAACTAAGACAAGGAACATGCCTGGTACAGGAATTCAATATGTATATATACAAACTCATTTTTATTATTATTTTGACAAGTGTAGACCCTCTCAACTCAATAAAATATCAATAAGATATTCAGGGACTTCTGAGCATCTTGTCCACGATGGCTCTAGAAAATTCCCAAGGTCTGAGAATGTTGGCAGGAGCTCCCCCTCCTTTTAGTTGTGTGTGAGAGAGCCACACAGACATGTCTGGACCACAGCCTTATTCATGCTGGCGTTTAGTAGAAGACCCTCACATCACCACCAGTGGTGGGTATTCCTTCAGGTGGGTGTGGAGAATGAGGCTGTTGGTTGGACACATCAATCAGCAACAAGAATGGTTCCGGAAGGGTCTTGGGCACCCAAGTACCATATTTTGGATTCATTAATTCATTCAACATCTATTTGTTGAGTGTCCAGTGTGCCTTGGGACACACCAGTGAACAAGACAGCATGTCCCTCCCCTGGTGGAGCTGACACTGTAGTTAGGAAGTAGACAATGAACAGATGAATTAATGATTCCATATTGGGAAAAGCACAGTAAAGGAAATGCAGAATGATGTGAAGGAGAGGGAGAACTCTCCTGTAGATGGATGGTCAGGAAAGCTGAGACCTGAAAGAACAGAAGCAGCAGCCAAGGCCTTGTGGGGAAAGAAAGGCTGGGTGTGTGTGAGGAGCAGAAAGGAGGCTAGAAGTGGGGGTGCTGGTGAGGAGGACACAAGGGAGGTCTGAGGGCCCTGAAGCTACTGGGCCCCGGGCAGGGTAAGCCAGAGGTTCTGAGGTCTGTGGGGATCCCTGGGCCCCTGAGCCCTGGCCTTCTCTAGGCGGGGTGCCAACGGGAGAGCTAGGAGGCTGAGCCAGGGACAGCTGAAGCCTCCTGCCACCAGCACCCCAGGGATTGCCCCAACCCCACGGATCTGTTCTCCTCGCCAAGGCTCAGCAGAGCAGAAGCCACCTGTTCCTGCCCATGGGGCCCCTTCGGGCACCCAGCGCCCTGCAGCTCAGGCCCCACCACCGCAGAACCGGGCGACCCATATACTGTACTGTTTGGGTTTGAGAAATAGATACTGACAAAACTTTGTCTTTCTTATTAGACAGAAAGGGCTCCTTTTCAGGCCCTACTAAGAATAGCCTAATTTATTCATGCTCTCCAGGGCCGGGAAGCGGGGTGGAAGCCGCGGCTGGCCTGGCGCTCTGCCCACGTCCGGCAGTGAAAGGGGAGGCCGGCCTGAGCCCAGACGCGCCGGGCATTCAGAGAGGCCCGGGCGCCACGCCCCCTCGGCCCCGCACCGCGCCCATTGGCTCCTCGGCAGCCTTCCCGCGCTCTCATTGGCTCCCACGGGCCCTGCCCCAGCCCCCTTAGAGCGGCGCCCTCTGTTGCCTGGGGCGTGCGGAAGCAGGGGAGGTGCCATCTTTAGGGTGTGCTGGGGCCCACAAAGAGAATCGGCCACCGGGAAAGTGAAGATGCTGCCGCTGACCCAGCACAGAGCTAGGCACGGGGACACATGGCTGTCAGGGAACCCAGTCCGAGGGACAGTTGCCATTTACGGATATCTGCCATGTACACCTTGTTACTTCGTTCAGTGCTGACAACAGTCTTGCAAAGTGGTTATTATTGTATCCCCCGTTTATAGATGAGGAAAGTGATGGCAGAAAGTTTAAGGGACTTGCTCAAAATCAGACAGCTAGTAAGTTGCAGAGGTGGGATTTGATCGATGTGCGTGATTCCAAGCGCTGCAGCACTGTGGCATCCTAATGGGGCTGGGTGGGCATAGCCTTGGGATTAGATGGCTGACAGTAGCCCACTGTGCCCTGAGGGTCATGAGGACCAGCACACTAGGTACTAGCTTGGTCAGCTCCGAGGACGCTTCCCACCGGAGATGGCACTCAGCTGCTCTCTGGAGGCGGGTAGAATTGAGGGTGGCACTGACAGCAAAGAGGCCATAGAAACTAAAATTAACCAGAATGGCCTTTGGACTTGATCATGAGATCAGTTACTTGGTGACTCAACCACCGAAAGAGTCACCTCTGACTCGGGCACCAAATCTTTTTGCACAGCATTTTACATTTGCAAATCCCTTCACCTCCGTTGTCTTACTTAACTTCAGAATCAAAACAACTCTGTAAGATTAGCACCATCTTAATTTTGTGGAAAAGTAAATTGAGAACCAGTGAATACCAATGGGGATGATGTATAGATTGTTCCGTGTTTGGCAAACTTTATATCTCACGTAATTCTCACAGCAGCTCTAGGAGGTAGGCATTGGTTGTCTTGTTTTACAGAGGAGGAAACCAGAACGTAAGAGAGGTTAAGTAATTTCCTTAAGGTAACACAGGGGTTTAAGAGCAAGGCTCTGCCTGACTCCAAACTCACTCTCTTTCAGTTATTCTACTGTTCCTTCAGATCCTGAGCCAGCCTGAGGAATAGATGGAGGCAGTAATTGCCAAGCAAGGAAGATCTGACGGATGAAAATAAGGCCTCATGCTCAAACATATCTTCTTTTTTCCTTCAACTCATTGCAAATGGCTGAAATACTACCATTGACAACTATTTTGTTGAGTTAAACATTGCTTGAGCCATGAGAATCTTAAAATTCAAATCTCCCTGTATGGGAGGGAGACATTAATTCCTTAGCATGACTGAGAAAGAAAACTATTTGGAAATTCCACTGGAGCTATTCAACTAGCTAAAACATCTACTGAATTGTATTGTTTTCTTGACCACATTTTTACGTTTCTCCATCTCCTACATAAGGATAGTCAATGACAGGTAGCAGTAAAAATGAAACATCCAGAGAGGTTCTACTTTTGGGTAGAATGTAGTAGGAAGCAGCAAACCTTTTCTCATGCTGCACCAACTAGAAAAAAAAACTGTATAAATTACATAAATCGTATTTTAAAGACATTGGAGATCTGTGGAAGTTAAGAGGTCAAGATGAAACTAAAATTCCAGAGATGGAAAAACTCTTCCTAGGGAGTTATGATTACTAGTCCTTTCTTCCATGAGATCATTTGCTGAGTCAGTGTCCAGACTGAGTGTTGGGCAGAGAGGTCTACTAGGGGAAGGAGAAACCAGCAGGGCTTTTGACAGCCATGTGAACTAGCCTGAATGACCAGAGAACAGTGGAGCTCAAAACTTTCCCCACACTGAGTGCTAGGGCAGTATTGGATGCTGGAGGGTGCTGGCTATCAAGGCACAGTTTTTCAGTCCTTGGGAGGCAAAATACCACTGAAGGAAAAGGGCTTCAAGAAACATATGATAAGTATTCTCAAGACATTTGCCAGATATTTTGCTTGCATGTGAAAGGCAGCGAAAGAGCTAAGCTCAAAATCTCAGAAAAGCAGAACTTTCAAGGCCAAGGAGACAAAGATCTGTCAGTCTTACAGTCAAAACCTTAGGAGGACCATGCCTGAGAAGAAAGCTGCAAGAAGGAGGAAGCTGCAGGAAACACGTGACATGCCTCACCCTTGGGACATCTGAAACCAGAGGTTGACGGATTAACACTGGAATCCAGCTCCAGCCGAGCTCAAGTTCTCATTGGATTGCAGTGACCAGCCCCTCACCTTACCTGCCTGACAGAGGTTGGGAGAACCCTCTCTGGGAAAAATAATAATGCCTTTAAGTTCTATGATTTTTTTATATATAGTATCTGAAATTCAGTAAAAAAAAAAAATTACAAACATATATATAGGTAGGAAAACATGACCAATATGCATGGGAAAAAAATACGATAGAAGTAGACTTGGAGTGTCTCAGTCAGCTGAGGCTGCCATAACAAAATACCATGGACTGGGTGGCTTAAACAACAGACATCTATTTCTCACAGTTCTGGAGGTTGGGAAGTCCAAGGTTCTGTTCCTGGTGAGAGCCTCCTTCCTGGATTGCAGATGACCACCTTCTCACTGGGTCATCACATCATGGAGAGAGCACTCTGGTGTCTCTTCCTCTTCTTACAAGGGCACTAATCCCATCAAGAGGGCACCACCCTCATACCCTCATCCAAACATAATTACCTCCCAAAGGTCTTACTTCCACATACCATGACATTGGGGGTTAGGGCTTCAGCATATACATTTTGGGGGGACACAAGCATTCAATTCATAGCACAGATGGTAATAAAGGGTCTGACTCCATTTTTGATATTTGACTGCTGACAGCTTTCAAGCCCCGCCACTCCCTCTTCCCTTCTGTCTTAGATCTGTCCAGCTCATAAAAAAGCCCAGGTACTCCCTTCATTAGCATCAGCAGGAAGTTCAAATCATGCAAGCCCTGGTCCACACATGGGAACTCTTACCCCCAGTCCCACTGTTAAAAAATAAAATTCAGCTGAGTAAACTTGAAGATCTAAATGGCTTTATCAAACAATTCATGAATCAGACAGCATCTCATCTGGCAAGCAGAGAGATACTCTGAGAGGTTACTCAACATGGAAGGCTTTTATAGTAAGGAGGGAAGGACAGAAAAGGAAGTCATCAGCAAGGAAAAAATAAAAGTTCATTGCAGGAAAGTAGAAGTTCAGGTGACAATGGCTTCTCATTGACTGAGCTGCAGTGTTTTTCATTGGCTGTGCTTATTGCTGAGTTAGAAGGAAGTCGTCCTTCCTCCTGCTGAAGTAGTAAAGTAATTGCACTTCCTATTTTGGGAGTGCAAAGTATGTCTCTTCCTATTGGGGTCAGTAACTGACATCTTCCTGTTGGGGTCTGTAACTGATGTCTTCCTGTTTGAGGTAATTGACAATGAGTGGTAGCGTGTGAGAGCTCCCTCTACACGCTGTTCTGACTCCAATTTTAGCTGAGGTTTCCTTTATCAATTTTAACACCACCCTCAAATGACCCCAAAGCCAGTCTCCTTTCTCTGCTCTCTTAAGACATTTTTGGACCTTCTTGGGAAGTTTCCAGGCTCTCCCCGGAAATCTTCATATGTGAGTAATAAATCTTTTCATCTCCTCTTGGTGTGTGATATCATCAGTCTTGATATTTGAACCAAATTTTGGTTGGAGGTGTTCAACCCACCATCACAACACAAATGATGTAGTTATTGGAGTTATCAGATAAGGATTTAAAAATAACTGTTATAAGTAGAACATAAAAAGAACATATAGAGAAAGATGGACAAAATGAATGAAAAGATGGAGAATTTCTGCAGAGAATTGGAATGTATAAAAATTCAAATAGACATTCAAGAACTGAAAAAATTTAGTATGTGAAATTAAGAATTCATTGAATGGATTTACTGGCAACCTAAACACAGTAGGTGATAGGATTAGTGAGCTCAAGGACAGATTTATAGAAAATACTCAAACTAAAGCACAGAGAGAGAAAATAATAAAATAACAGTTCAGAGAATAAGACACATGCTGGGACATTGTCATAGGTCTAACATGCATATAATTGGATTCTCAGCAAGATAGGAGGGAGATAGAATAAGGCAAGTAATATTTGAAGAGATAAAGGGTAAGAATTTTCAAAATCAGATTAAAACATCAACTCATGGGTTCACAAAGCTCAGGGAATCCTGTGGAAAAGAAATACAAAGAAAATCACACATAGGCACATCATCATCAAATTGTGAAAACTAAAGACAATGAGAAAATGTTAAAAGTAACAAAAATAAAACACATGACATTCAAAGGAGCAACAGTGAGTTATGGCTGACTTGTCAATTGCAACTATGAAAGCCAGATGACAATGGAATGGCATCTTTAATTGCAGAAAGAAAAGTTCTATACCTAGTAAAATTTTTCTTCAAAAGTGAAAGCAATTTATGCTCCTCTTTCCCTTCTGTTTCTTTCTCTTCCCTCCCTGAACAATTTAGTTCTAAAGCTGTTAGGTATTTATGAGACACACTTTAAATATAGGACATGGAAAGATAGAAAGTAAAAAGATGGTAAGAGTTATATCATGCAAATACTCACTAAATGAAAGGTGTGGCTCTGTTAATACCAGATAAAATAGACCTTACAGCTAGAGGTGGTAATGGAGGTAAGGAGCAACATTTCATAACTATAAAAGGGTTAATTCAGCAGGAAGACATAACAATCATAAATTTGTATGCACCTAATAACAGAGCTGCACAATATATGAAGTAGAAAACTGACAGAACAAAAGAGACAAATAAGCAAGTCTGTCATCATAGCTGGAGTTTTTAACAAATATTTCTCAGCAACTGATAGAAAAAGCAAATAAAAAAATCAATAAGTATACAGAAAATATGAACAACAGAATTAATCAGGATTTAATAGACAGTTACAGAACATAGCACCCAGCAACTGGAGAATGCACATTCTTTTCAAGTGCATATTTGACAAAATAGAACATGTGTTGGACCATAAAGCAAGTCTTAAAAAATTTCAAAAGGTGAAATCATGCTGGGTATGACCTCTGACCAAAGTGAAATTAAACTAGAAATTAACAAAAGAAAGATTATTAGAAACCCCAAACATTTGGAAGTGAAACAGAACACTTGTAAATAATCCATGGGCCAAGGAAGAAACCACACAGAAAATTAGAAAATATTTTGAACAGAATGAAAATCAAAATACTGCACACAGACACCTGAGACAAATAGTCAAAGTGGTGATTAGAAAGAAATTTATAGTTTTAAATGCATGTATACAAGAGAAAATAGTTTAAAACCAGTTATCTAAATTTCCCTTTCAAGAAGTTATGAAAAGAACAGTAATTTAAACCCAAGGAAAGAAGACTGAAGAAAATAATAAAAATAAGAACCCAAATCAATGAAATATAAAGCAGATATACAACAGAGAAGATAAAGCAAAAAGTTCAGTTATTAAAAAGATAATGAAATTGATAAACCCTCAGGTAAAAAGAAAAGCAACATAAGTTACCAATATCAGCAACAAAAAAGATCCTACAGATATTAAAAGATAAAAAGAGGTTATTATAAAAAAAACTTTATGCCAACAAATTAAAAAACAGGCTGAGTTTTGATGGAGTCCAATTTATTTATTTTTTCTTTTGTTACCTGTACCTTTGGTGTCAAATCCATGATAGTGTTGCAAAATTCAATGTCAAGATTTTCCCCTATGTTCTCTTAGAATAATTTTAAAATTTTTGCTCTTAAGTTTATGGCTTTGATCCATACTGAGTTAATTTTTGTGTACAATGTTAGGTAAGAGGTCCAACTTCTTTTGTGTGTAGATATCCAGTTTTCCAGCACTATTTGTTAAAAAGACTGTCCTTTCTCCACTGAACAATCTTGGCACCCTTGTCAAAAGTCAATTGACCACATATGGGAGGGTTTATTTCTGGGCTGTCTATTCTATTCCATAGGTCTATATGACCATCCTTATGCCAGTATGTTTTAATTAGTGTAGCTTTGTAGTAAGTTTTTTTTTTTTGATGAGGATGATTTGCCCTGAACTAACATCTGTTGTCAATCCTCCTCTTTTTTTGCTTGAGGAAATTAGCCCTGGGTAACATCTGTGCCCACCTTCCTCTATTTTGTATGTGGGTCGCCATCACAGTATGGCTGATGAGTAGTGTAGGTCCACGCCCGGGATCCAAACCCGCGAACCTGAGCTGCCAATGTGGACCTCCGGACTTAACCACAGGGCCAGCCCCTGTGGTAAGTTTTGAAATCAGAAAGTGTGGGGGGCCGGCCCGGTGGCGCAGCGGTTTCGTCCGCACTTGGCAGCCCGGGGTTCACGAGTTCGGATCCCGGTCGCCAGCGGACGCACTGCTTGTCAGCCATGCCGTGGCGGCGTCCCATATAAAGTAGAGGAAGATGGGCACAGATGTTAGCCCAAGGCCAGTCTTCCTCAGCAAAAAGAGGAGGATTAGCAACGGATGTTAGCTCAGGGCTGGTCTTCCTCACCAAAAAAAAGAAGAAAGTTTGAGACTCCCAACCTTATTCTCCTTTTTCAAGATTGTTTTGACGATCTAAGGCCCTTTGTAATTCTACACGAATCTGAGGATCGGCTTTTCCATTTCTGAAAAAGGCCATTGAAATTTTAACAGGGATTGCATTGAGTTTGTGGGTAGCTTTGGATCATGTATATAATCTTTGAAACACATAAAATAGCATTATCTATTATTTATGGGTGAACACATATGTGGAAAGAATAAAATCCTGGACACACCAAAGTCGAGATAGCGGTTTCCTCTAGGGGGGAAAGGGTTAATTAAGTTTAGGAAGGGAAAAGCAACTGAGAAGGGATACACATGGGACTTCAATTATACCTGTAGTGTTTTATGTCTTTAAAAAGAATTGGAAGCAAACTCTGTTAAAATTATCACCACTGAGCAGGTGGTAAATGGATGTGTGCTATTTTGCTCTCTACACTTTTCTGTAGCTTTGAAATTTCTCATTATAGAAAAGAAAGATGAAATGAGTATCCTTGACAAGCTGGAGGAGCAGACTTAGTAGGTGGCAGAGAGCTGGAAGGTGGGAGGTGGCAATCAGAGCACGGGAGGTCAGGACTTCAGAGTCCAGGTGGAGATGGGGCTGAAGCGTGGGGGTGGCTCAACCTGAGTGAGGCCCAGTGGGAGGAAGCTGAGGAGGCCTCCTCCCGAGAGGCTCTCTCCTGTCCTGCTGCATGCCATGGGGCTCCCTTGTACTGTCACCTCTCTGTCCGTTAGGAGCCTGTTAACGGAGTTGAAGTTAAACACAGGTGGGACTTGGCTCTGATCACATATCTCCTCTCAACTGGTGTCACCTCCCAGGTGAAAGCCAAGGGGACTGAAGTCTAAAGAGGGTCAGCATGTTGCCCAAATATTCACCAGACATATGAACAGAGCTCTTCCCATGGTGCCAGGTAGCTTCTCTGGATTGGGCAAGGCTAGCAAGAGAACATGGAGCTGTATTTCTCAGAACTCGGGGATCAGAGAGCAGGCTGATGTACGAGGAGGGAGGTGTTTACAGCTGACACAAGTCAGGAGCTTCTGCAAACTCAGGTTGGGTTGCATCTTGCAAAGGAAGATTCCAGCTGGAGGGTACAAGATGGGTAGGTTCTTGGGTCCACTGGAGCACTCTGCCACAAGTCAAAGATACACATGAATCACTAATATACTAACTGCAAAACCACGAGGAAATGAGTGGCTCCACGATCATGACTATGGTAGACAGAATAATGTCCCCCCAAAGATATCCACATCCTAGTCTCCAGAATCTGTGAGTATGGTACCTTGCATGGCAAAATGGACTTTGCAGATGGGGACAGTGTCCTGGATTATCCAGCTGGCCCAATGTAATCACCAGGGTCTTCATGAGAGAGAGGCAAGAGGGTCAGTGTCAGAGAGAGGAGCTGTGACAATGGAAGAAGAGGTCGGAGTGATGTGCTGTGAAGATGGAGGAAGGAGCCACAAGCCAAGGAAGGTAAGTGGCTTCTAGGAGCAGGAAAAGGCAAGGAAGTGGGTTCTCCCCTAGAGCCTCCAAAGGAAGTATGGCTCTGCCAACACTTTGATTTGGCCCACTGGACTTTTGACCCATTTTGGAGTTCTGAACTCCAGAAGTGTACAATAATAAATTTGTGTTTTTTAAAGAACTAAACTTGTGATTATTTGTTATGGCAGCAATAGGGAACTAATAAAATGAATTTTCTAGGATATAGTATACTTAAGTATTATGATACTTTGTATCAAAAATGGCTATAACAAGGGGGCCGCCCGGTGGCACAGCGGTTTAGTCCGCGCTTGGCAGCCCGGGGTTCGCGAGTTCGGATCCCGGGCGCCTGCCGACGCACTGCCTGTCTGCCATGCCGTGGCGGCGTCCCATATAAAAAGTGGAGGAAGATGGGCACGGATGTTAGCCCAGGGCCAGTCTTCCTCAGCAAAAAGGGGAGGATTGGCAACAGATGTTAGCTCAGGGCTGGTCTTCCCCACAAAAAAAAAAAAAAAAAATGGCTATAACAATATCTCTAGTCTCATATGCTTTTCCAGAATTTCGACCCTCTCCTATCAAGAGGTGGGGTCTATTCTCCTCCCCTTAAACCTGGGTGGGCTTTGTGACTGCTTCAAGGAAAGAAATGATGTGACTTCCAATGCTAGGTCATAAAAAGTGATACAGCTTCTGCCCTGGCTCATTGTTTCTCTTGGGCAGGTGCTTTGAGAGCCCTGAGCCAATATGTAAGAAATCTACCCACCCTGGAGCTGCCATGCTGGAGAGAGCACAGAGAGAGAGAGAGAGAGAGAGAGAAAGAAGCCCAAGGAGGCCCAACTGTTTGAGCTCCCACTGTTTGAGTCTCCCCAGTCCAGACGCCAGACAGGTAAGCAAGCGTTCAGCCCCCAGCCCTTGAGCCGCCTCAGTTGTTGCTGAGTAGGGGCAGAGACTAGCCGTCTCCACCAAGCCCTGTCCTGATTGCAGACTGGGGAGCAACACCAGTGCTGTAGTTTGAAGCTACTAAGCTCTGGAGGGGTTGGTGACATGGTGATGGATAGCCCGAACAAGTGTCAACGGTCCATCCACAATGGTCCATCCACATCACCCCAGGTGAGGCTCAGGGGAACAAATTCAACCCTATAAAACCTAAGAGCTTTCGGTCAATTCTTCAGTGCTCCACTCTTAAATATCAACAGAGAAAGCAAGATTGCCAGACAGCTAGGGAAAACTCACATGAAGGAGAGCGATCAAAGAAAATAAATGAAGGAAAACAATCTGGAATAACAGAGACTATGCAGAGGAAGAAGACTTTTGAAGAAGCAAACCAAAAAGTTCCCCCAAAGCTCTAACACTGATATTTTTAGAGTGATAAGAGAAGATACCGCATCCGTGACACGAGAACGAGATGCTATAAAAAGGGAACACTCCGTAAAAACAACAAAAACAGAGAACGCAGAATAAAAACTAAAATAAAAAGCTTTATTAAAAGATTAGAGGATAAAGAAATTACCCAGGAAGCAGACAAAAACCCCAGAAATGGAAAAGGGAGGAAAAGAGGACAGTGAATAGGAAAATAAGGACTGGTCCAGGGGATCCAAAATATGAATAAAAGGAATTTTAGGAATGGAGAATAGAGAAAATAAAGGGGAGGAAATTGTCAATGAAATAATTCAAGAAAAGTCCCAGAACTGAAAGAAATTAATTTCGAGACTGAAGTGGCCCACCACAACGGAATGAGGAGACTCAACAAGGCGAATCCTTGTGCAGTTTCGGAACAGATGGGCTGAAGAGGTGGTGCCACGACTTCCGGGGGAAATGGGTCACGTACAGAGAATTGGGATCAGAATTGTTTTGGATTTCTCAACAGAAACACTGGAAAGCTAGAGCCTTAGCCTTAGAGCAAAGCTTTCAAAACTGTGAAGGAAAAGGATTTCCAATGTTTGTTACTTTTGCAACATAACAAATTTCTCCAAAACTCAGTGGCTTAAAACAAAACAATGTTATTTCAGTTTCTGAGGGTTAGGAGTTCAGGAGCAGCTTAGCTGGGTGGTTCTGCCTCAGGGGCTCTCAGGGTTGTGTCCAGCTGTGGGACAGAGTCACAATCATCTCAAGCTCAGCTGGAGCTGGAGAATTTTCTTCCAAGCTCACTCACGTGGTTGTTGGCACAAGCCCACAGCTCCTTGTCGCAAAGACCTCTCTAGGGGGCTGCTCGTGACGTGGCTTCCCCCAGAGAGAGTGAGCCAACAGATCAGGAGAGCTCTAGACAGTCTGTTATAATCTAGTTGCACAAGTGCTATTTCCATCACTTCTGCCATATCCTGTTACTTTGGACACCGTGATAATCTAATCTCGGAAATGATATTCCCTCGCCTCTGCGATAGCCCAGACCTCAAACCAGTTCTGCTGAGCCTCACCGTTCGTCACACAGACCAACAGTGTGGGAGGGTATTACACAAGGGCCTGAATACCAAAAGGTAGGGATCACTGGGGGCCGTCTTAGAGGCCGCCCACCACATCACCAAGAATTCTATAGGCAGCCAAAAGGGTCCTCAGTCAAGTGTGAGAATATAATAAAGGTATTTTAAGACATGCAAGGTCTCAGAAACATTACTTCTCAAACACCCTTTCTCAAAGGGCTACGTGAGGACAGTCTCCACCAAAACCAAGGAGTATACTGAGAAAGAAGAAAGCCAGCCCAGGAGAGAGATTGAGGGATTCCCCAGGACAATGGAGAAGGGAGACAGCAGGATGGCAGCTGCTTTGGGCGCATAGTAGGTGCACTCTACAGGGTGTTTGAACTGAGATCAAGTGCTTTTTAGCAGAATTTCTTCTCCTTCTTCAGCGTCAGTCAGTCAGTGGTAACAACGTGCCTGCCCCTCACTTCTAATCGGCAGTTTTAAATAAGGGAAAGATGCGGAAACTGTTACAATAGTCTGTAAGTCAAGGATCACTAGGTTCTGAGGAGGGCCCAAATACTCACATGCGTAGTTTGTCTAGTCTAGGTCACGGAGTCAGTGAGATCCCACTTTTGTATCCACTTTGGGCTCTGAGTATACTTGGTCTAACTAAAGCTGCCAGGATGCTGGGTAGACTCAGACCCCTTTTGTGAATATGGGCTTTCATGGTCTGCAAATATGGGGCTTTCTCAGCCTGTCTTCCTTCATCCTCACCGTCACCTGTGAGGTTGAAGTAGCCACTTACTGCAGAGGTGGGGCTGCAGCTTCCTGCTCACACATCCCCCCACCGCCCAGGGCTGACTCCCTAAGCCAGTCCTAGGAGTGCATATTCCTGCAAAGGGAAATTTGGGGCGAGTGGATCTTCAGGCCCTGCCCTGCCTGATACAAGTGCACCAGCATGGCTGCTCTGCCCCCTCCCGCCCCCATACTGCCTCTGCTGAGAAACCACCCTGCATGACCATTCCCAGGGAAGAGTTAATTTCCCTGAGTTCTTTTCTCCTTTCAAATTAATTCCTTTCAAATTGTATGAAGTGAGTAAAAATCTTGGGCATGTAAGAGATGTGACTATTTTTTTAACAATTCAACTTAGTTTCTCTTTAAGCCCCAGTTATTATGAGTAGTAGAAATTTCATCTCAGTCAATTCAGAATTTTCTAATTCAACACAGGGTTTCTTTCACCTCCTCTCCAAAGCTGATGGAGTGGGCATCTGGTCCTGCTTGGTGTCATCTTTCTGGGCAGACTTCCATTGTGCTGTCTTCATCTTTGTTCTGGTCCCAGACTTTGGACCACGTCAGTTCTGCTGAACCACACAGTAGAGTTACAGACCCCATTCTCGTCCTCACGGGAGAATGTCCTGCTGCAGCCTGTGAGGTGCCAGAGTACTCGGGGATTTGGGTAGCCTCCTCATTGTACCTGTGTCCGTCTCCCACAGCCACGTCACCTCTGCAGCCCCTGCATTTTGCTGAGTGTAGACGCTCCTCCCCAGTCCTGCTGCCTATGCAGGCCCCACTCAGGAAGTGAGGTGTGGGGACGCAATCATCTGGGGAATTTATGATCAGCCTCCCCTCTGATCTAGGCCTGGGGGACAAGACCAAGAAATGGGACATATCCATATCCTAGGCTGCCATAACAAATTACCACAAACTAGGGGATAATGGAGATATCCGGTTTCCCCATTATCTGAAAGCTCGGTGTTTGTGGAGTACAGAGATGGGGAGGGGGGACAGAATGTAGAGATATTCCCATAGTTCTTCTGTTCCTTCATTTGTTCTGCATTTATGGTGCACCTGCCAGATGCTGGTTTGCTAGAAATGCTGAGAGGAAACATGAACCCTGTCCTTGATGACTCGAGGAGGAAGGAGGTAGATTATAAATCAATAATTCCAATACCAGAAGGTGAGGGTAACGTGGATGTAAGAAAACAAAGGGTTTATATCCCTATCATCAACAGACTTCTGTGAGTTCAAACATGGAGTACTAATTTCTCGCCGCTGCTCTAACAAATTATCACAAACCTAGTGGCTTCAAACAACACAAATTTATTATCTTGCAGCTCTGAAGGTCAGAGGTCCACAACGAGTCTCACTGGCTAAAGCAAAAGTGTTGGCAGGGCTGGTTCCTTCCAGAGGCTCCAGGGAAAATCCATTTCCTCGCCTTCTCCAGCTTCTGGAGGCCGCCTGCATTCCTTGGCTCTTGGCCCTTCCTCTATCTTCAAAGCCAGTGATGTCAGGCTGAGTCCTTCTCACACTGCTGTCTCTCTGGGTCTCTATTTTCTCCCCCCCTTTTCCACTTACAAGGACCCTTGTGATTACCTCGGGTCCATCTGGATAATCCAGGATGATCTTCCCATCTCAAGGGCAGCTGATTAGCAACCTTAATTCCACCTACAACCTTAATTCCACTTTGCCATGTAAAGTAACATATTCACAGGTTCTGGGGATTATGACATGGACAATTTAGGGGGGTCACTTTTCTGCCTACCACACATATCAATAGAAAAGTGGAAAAGGATCAGGAATAAGTAATTCACGGGAAAAGTGCAAATAGCACATAAATCTATGAAAAGATGATCACCTTTCCCAGTTGTCAGGAAAATGAAAGTTAGAACAGCAGTGAGATCCCATGTTCACCCTCCAGATGGCAAATATTAAAAAGGTTGACACTGTCCAGGGCTGAATAGGATGTGAGAAATGGGCACTCTCATGCCCTGCTGGGAGGACAGTAACAGCAATGACGTTTTGGGAGAGTAACCTGATGGTCTATCAAAATTAAAATGCACTTACATTTTGACTCGGCAATTCCACTTATAGGAATCTATTTCCTTCAGAAATTAACACACTATCACTTCATTCAAAAAATGTCAGTGTGTCAGGCACTGAGGATGTAGCCATGAACCAGACAGGCAAGGCCCTGCTCTCGTGGTGCTGACGTTCTTGTGGGAGAGGCAGACCACAAAGAAAGAAAGAAACTGGAAATGTTCTGGATGAGGGCTGTGTAGTAGTTTCCTAGGGCTGCCATAACAAATTACTACAAACTATGTATCTTAAAATGACAGGGATATATTCCCCCACAATTCTGGAGGCCAGAAGTCCAAAATCAAGGTGTTGGCAGGGCTGGTTCCTTCTAGAAGCTCTAGGGGAGAATCTGTTTTTTGTCTCTCTCCTGGCTTTTGGTGGCTGCCAGCAATCCTTGGTGTCTCTTGGCTTGGAGACACACCCCTCCAATCTCTGTCATCACCTGGCATTCTCTTCTCTGTGTGTCTCTCTGTCCAAATTTCCCTCCTCTTATATGTACATTGGCAACTGCATTAGGGTTCATCCTAGTCCTGTATGACTTCATCTTAACGACTACATCTGCAAGGACTATTGCCCAATAAGCTCACATTCACAGGTACTGGGAGCTGACTTCAATATATCTTTTTAGAGGACACAATTCAACACCTAACAGGCTGTGCAGAGAATTGACATAAGATGATACAAGAGAGTGAGGGTAGCCACTTAACCTTGGCCGAGCAGGAAGTCCTCCCAGAGGAGGTGACATGCAGCCTGAGCTCTGAACGGTGAGGAAGGAGTCATTGAAGATGAAGGAAGAGCGTTCTAGGAGGGGGGACAGGTGCGGTATCAGGGCGGGATTGGGCTTGGTGAGTTCAAGGCCCTGTAAGGCCAGTGTAACTGGTGCTAATGGGCACGGGGGTGGGGGGTGTTCTAAAGTGAGCTCAGAGAGGACAGCAGGGCCAATTCATGCAGGAAACCCAGGGTGAGGAGCTTGTGTTTTATCTTGGAGGAGGCAAGTGACGTGATCTGACCTGTGGGTTAAACACTGCAGTACGTGGGAATGTGTGGACACGGGTGTCTATCACATCACTGTTTGCATAACTGGAAATAACCTGTGTGTGCATTAACAGGGGGTTCGTTGGATAAACCATGTTATATCTGTTCCAGGGATTATGAGTGAGCTATCTGTATTCACCTGGAAAGAGGTTCTTGGCATATGAGGTGAAAAAGTAAGTTGTGCAGTAATGTGTCCAGATATCTGGGTGTGTGTCTTCTTAAAGGGGTAAAGCCACCTGCAAGGCTTGACCACGATCCAGCCACAGAGACTCAGGCTCCCTCCACCAAACCCTTGCTAGCCAGTGGACCTCCCAGAAGGCTCTGACTTATAACACCAGCCCTGATCATAACAGTCTTCTAACACTGTACAGTCTCACCTGTGAGGCCCTCTCCTCCCCAGAGCATGTGTAGAATCATAGAATGTTGGAGGATGAATGACCCTTAGAGCTTTCCTAGTCTAGCTCCCATTTTATAGGTAGAGGAGCCGAGGCCCAGAGAGGGGAATGATCACTCAGCAAGCCAGTGTCAGGGGTGGGACCCCAGTCCAGATCGTCTCTTGAATTTATCCCTCTGGCCCTGCTGGAACGCCACCCCTTGTAATGTGGGTTTTCCAAGTCCCTGTCCTATGGATGTACAGACCACACCCCGTTCGTTTGCACACAGCGTCAGCAGAGCCCAGCCTTGGAGGCTGTGAACCACTGGGGAATATGATCTCCTTCCCATCATTGGAACCCAAATGCCCAAATGCTCAGTCACAAGAACTCGGGTTGGAGAACGTTGCTGCAGGAAGTTGATTCGCTTGTTTGTTTTGTACAGCACCCTCCACCCGGAGGCTGCTCTGTGACACGCTCCTCCTATCGGTCCCCACAGCTCTCCAGGTGCAGACAGTGTGTTTCAATGTCCACACAGGTGTCAGCCAGGTGCTCCTTTGGGCAGGGATGGAGGAGGTCCCTGTGCCCACCTGGCTTGGGAGACAAGGAACCAGGGGACTCAGGTGTTTCGAGGGGTTTCTGTACAAAGGACTGAGTTAAATAATTTCCAGCTTTCTCTAAATGAATCCTCCTTCTCAACCCATCCCAAAGACTGCTTCCTTCTAGAAGTCCTCCCCGACCCCAGAGCTGGAGGCGCTGTATTCTGTAGCCTCCTGCACATCGGGGCCTGGCCTCCCTTTCCTTTCAGACACTACATGCTCAAAAGATCTTTGTTGATTTCTTGGCCCAGAAAGTGAAGTGAGTCTGAACCTCCATCCTCTGAGAAGTCCAGGATCCAGTCCCTAATAAGGACTCGGATTTCTCCATTTTCAAGTTGGGTGCTATTTCCTCATGTTCGAGTGGCTTATTAGTAGTGAAAATCAGGGGTCTTCCTAGGACACCTAAGGAACACTGGGTGGCAGGATGGGAAGGGTTGTTCGTAATAATCTCCACCTGGAAACAACTCAGTGTCCGTCCACAGTGGAATGGATGCAGACATCGTGGTGTGGTCATAACGTGGAGCAATCCACGGCACTGAGATCCAGAGACCTAGACTCCAGGCAACACGATGCAATCTCAAAAACTGTCCCATTAAATGAAAGAAGCTGAACTCAAAAGAACACGCAAGTATGTTCTATTTATGTAAAGTTTAAACGCTGGCAAAATTAAACTGTAGTCTTTAAGGTCACATGCTTAGCCAGCTGTATAAGATTGTAAAGAAAAGCCACAAGTCCTGATGCTGGCCTCCTCTGGGGGGAAGGAGGGAGAGGGTGGAAGAGCTTTAGGGGAGCTGTCATCCCAATTCTCGAACTGGCCTGTACTTCAGCTCACTAATGATTTGTTAAGCTCTGTGGTTATTTTTTATGCATATTTCTCTATATACTATGTTTCAAAATGCAGAGGGCTAAAAAAATCAAGTCCATAAATAAAAGAAGGATAGGATTTAGTGTAAGAATTTGCAGGGACCAATACTGGGGTCCTCTGGGGGGTATTTTAGGGTGGTGGGTCTCTCTCTTTCTCCTCCTCACCCCCTTCCTTCCTCCCTCCTTCAGCACCTCTTCCTCTTCCACTCTCCTCTCTCTACCATAAACGCTTCTGAATCCCCTCTCATGCTCACCCCTTTGCTGCATGGGCAGCCCCTCTACACCCAGCCTTTCATGTCCTCTGAGATCTGGAAAATTCTTTCCAAGTTCAGATCTGTGGAAAAGAGCATCTAATTGACCACTATTGGGTATGAGCCACCTGTGGACCAGCTACCCTGGCTCAGGTCCTCCCTGGCCCATTCATCTCTGGCCCATGGGCCAGGGAATGTGGGTGAGGAGGGGCAGCCTCTGGTCAAACCCTGGAGGCTTCGGTGGAGGGTCTGAGGGTGGTCAGTTTCTCTGAGAAGGCAGAGCAGATAGGACAGTCCCTCCCAACACAAGGACAGGATAGTGGAGCCGAGCTCATAGGTGGGCAAAGGGAAGAAAATTATCTCAGGCCCGCAGAAATGAGAGGCCCAACTAGACTGGGAGAACCTGGGACCCTTGGCCGCCCCGGCTCTATTTGCCTGCTTTGGGCTGCCCAGGGCGGCAGAGCCCACAGACCCTGTGTTTTACCCTCACTATCACATAGACCCAGTCCCCACTCCAGGTCTGCATCCACAAATGAAGCCAGGTCCCTCCCCCTGTTTGTGTCAGCAGCTATCTCCAACGGCCAGGCCCCCCACCCCTTCCTGAGGGACTACACCCACAGGTCAGTAAAAATTGGCATCTCTCCAAGAACTGTCATTTGTTTTGTTTTTAAAATATTTCTCTTCTTGCCTTGCCAACATCTCCCCTCCCACACCTCCCCCATGTGGGAGTCTGGGGAGGGAGGGGTTTTCCCCACACATCCTCTCCACCTCCTCCAAGGGGCTCTCCTTGACTCCCGTTCTCCCTGAGCCCCGCGCTCTCCTGCGGCAGCCTTTGTCACCTTAGCCCTTCTCTGCACCCTGCACGCTTCTCCCGTATTTCCAGGGGCATCTCTCTGATCTTCCAAACTCTGAGGGCCAGGCCTTCTAAAGGAGGATATCGACAGCAGCAGCATCGGCGGTCATCACCTCTGGGCACCTGCGTCCACATACAGAGCCTTGTTTCATGTTCACAAACTCTCCACCTAGGAGCAACTTCCTCTCCCAGTTGTGCAGCTGACGCTTAGGGGCACCAAGCAGTTTCCTCAGGGCCCAGTGGTGCCTAAGAGGCAGAGCCAGAACTGGACCCTGTCTCTGCTTGAGTTTGAGGCCCCTGGCCTGTCCATGCTGTGAACCTCTGAAGCATGTTCTTTTATGCTTATGCTTCCATTTATCTCCGAGAGGCAGACCCTGCTATTACCATTCCCTTTTTACAGAGAAGAAAACTGAAGATCAGAGAAATTGAATGGCTAAGACCATACTAGGCCCTCTAGTTTCAAGCCCCGAGCCTTCGCTGCTGCAGTGTCTCCCTCCCAGCTCCTTGTTCTCGGGACAAGGATTGCCCTGGTTTCTGCCTTCCTTCCTTCCACATTATCTAAGACTGTCATGAACAAAATCACCATCCTAGTCATAGTGGCTGGATGACTGGGTCTACCTGTCTATACATCCATCCATGCACCCACCCACCCACCTACCTACCTATCCATCTACCTACCCAGTATCTGTCTGTCTGTCTATCTATCTGTGTGTCATCTGTCTATAGGAACCATCTGTCTCACAGCCCATGCCATGAAGGAACTCACAATCCAGTAGACAAAGATGGGCATGCAGACACACACACATACATATGAATATTCACAAACATACACATATAAATAATCACTTATGGACGTGCTTAAAATACTGCCTGAGAAAGGTGTCTGTACTGTGCCACGAGACTTTGAACTTGCACCCCGTGGAAGGAGTCAGAAAAGCTCCCTCAGCCACCCTGCCCTGGCTCCTCCTCTGGCCAGATATAGTGCTGGACACCAGGAAGACGGAGAAGGGAAGCCGACACGACTCCAACTCTCAAGGATGTCCATCTTTAACAGAGAATCTCAGCTCTAAGCTGGTCTGGGGTTTGTGGGGAGGAGCAGGGGGCAGGGCCAGTGGCGGAGCCCTGCATTTCCTGGTGAGATGCTGAGAATGTCTGGTCAGGAGATGGTCCCAGCCGCTTGCTCTTGGCTTGGGGAAGGGGCATAGCATCTCTGGGCTTGGAGTGCCCCTTCTGCAGAGTGACACAATCCAACAGCAGCTGCCCCCAGAGGAGCTGGGGCTCCTGAGCCGAGGGGAGGATCAGTTCCCTTTCCCACCAGGCCATAATGCAGGAGGACAGGGCATGCCATCCTTGTCCTGGGGCTTCGCTGTAGCCAGGAGATAATTTTGGCCTCCCAGCTTGCTGGAGTTTCTTCTCCAACGAGGAAGGAGGCACAGCACGCCTCTGCATCCCCCTTTTACCCGACTTGGGACAGGAGGTCTGAAAACATCCTGCATCTCTCCCACCCGCTCTGTACCCTCTCTCCACTAGACACGGTACCAACGTGCTTTCTCCATCGGAGGGAGGAGGTCTGGATCTGAGTCACTTTACCAACACCAAGGGTACTGTGTATAAGGGAGGGACTGAGGGGCAAATGAGAGAGGAAAGCCCAGCAGCCTCAGGGGCCTGGCTCACACCCGGCTGTGCTCTCTGGCCAGAGCAGTCCTCAAGCCAGCCTGGACCACGCGCAGGGCAACAGACACCCACCGCCCTTGAGGAAGGCGCTGCAACGTCATTGCAAAGGACTTGGGGAGAGGGAGGGGTAAAGGTTTCAGCCACCGTTTGCAATCGACCTGTCATCACCACCAAGGGTTCCGGGTCAACACCCACTCCTCCTCCCGTGAGCCCGAGGGTCAGGAACAAGAGGCGCTCCGGTGGGGAGGAGGGTCGGGGGATTGCGCCAGGTCCTGGTGGCCCCAGTCCAGACTTTCTCAGACTGGGGATCGGCAGCTTCTTCTTGAGAATTTAAAAACGGTATGTTTTCATTTTGATGTGAACCTAAACATACATTTGAACGGGCTCCGGGCCATCTGCATGGCCCTGAGTCCCACCAGAACTTCAGTGGACTCAGGTCTGTATTTCTTTCCAATCCGTGGTGCTGGGGCCAAGTGGCAAACTTATGACGGTCACAGAAGATCGATGAAAGAGGCAGCCAGAACCTTCAGGACACAGGGCACAAACACGGCTCCTCCGAGTTCAGGAAGACAGGAGCAGAGGGAAACTGAGGCATGAACTGGCAGAGCTGAGCTGGGAGAACCTCCTCCCAGCAGCTAGGAGTGTTTCCACGCCGTCAGTGACGATTTCCTATCTGCCAGCTCACATCACCTGCCATCTTGAAGTAGTGCTGTTCATGTCTGGGAGCAGAGGCCGGGCGGAAACAGCGGGCGGGCAGTGAAGGTACATAGTTGCATAGAATCAATTTGTGAAGGAGATTGAGAGTGGTAGCTGGGCCTCCAGAACATCCAAGTCTCCAACAACCTGACCAAAGGAGGACTTTCTTACTAACAACAGCCTTTGCCTGAATGCTGGGTGCCAGGCAACCACTGCTAATCCTCCAACCACCCAGCAAGGAAAGTATTGCTATTTCTACTTAGCAGATGAAGACAGTGGTTCAGAGAGGTTAAGTAAGTTGCTCAAAGCCACACAGCATTCCTACCAACTCTGTCCCACTCCAGAGCCAGGACTTCCAGCCCCAACTTGACCTTTTCTGGGTTCCTCTATCTTAGGTTGGGCAGCCCACTTCCCAGGACTTCTCCAGCCCAGGTGAGGAGCAGATGTATCTTCCCCACCTGTACCTCTGCCAGCCTGCCAGGCAACCCAGCTCGTAATTATGTGATTAAGTCTTCGAGTAAACACTGGAGAGGTCCAACCTGTTTTTGTATCGTTTCAGGAAAACAAACTCCCAGGAGCTTTCCAGTAAGTTCAGAGGGTTTCTGGCTCAGCGGTGAGTAAACAGAGACAAGTGGCTTTGGTCCTGTTCCTCCCCACCGCCCCACCCCTGCCTGGCTCCTTCCCCACATCAGTCACCAAACCAGCGTGCTGTTTGTTCTCCAGATGGCTTCGGTTGAGCCCTGGGTTGGTGAGAGCAGCCCGCTCACTGGGGTCTTTTGTTTAGGGAGTCCCCAGGCCAGGACTTCAGGGTTTAGGAATGTCATTCAGGATTTGTAACACTTCAGGGCTGGGCTCTGCTGACCAGAGAGGGCCTGGGGGTGGGCAGGGCCGGGGCTTGGAGAGTCTCTGGATCCCCGATGACCGGCACAATGATGATGCATAGTCAGGCTGGAGAGGAGCTTCTTGACCAGAGTGTTGAGGATGCCTCGTGGAGCACTGTTCAGGGCTGTGCAAACCCCGCCTGGGGAAGACCTCAGGCAGAGAGGAGAGGAGGGGCCCCTTCTGAACTCCCGCCAGGCCCCTCGTTTCCCATCATTTCATTGCTTAGGAGACAGAGCCTCATCGCCAGGGGGACGCTCAGAAGGCCATGCGGATGGGAGGGGGAGGCATGAGGACACCAGGTCCTGCAGCAGAGCAGAGGGCAGCAGGGAGGGCCAGTGGGCGCAGAGGGGAGCATCACCTGCCCGCTCACCACAGGACTGATCAGGGCTGGCACTGCAGGGAGCTCTCAGTCCGCAGATTCGTTCATTGCCGTGTTGGAGAAGAACCCTTCAAGAGTTTCCTCAGAGCAGACAGGGGTTGGGTATCTCGTGGCTGCCCCACCCATCCCCGCCCCTCCAATGTTTCACCAGGGGCCGGCTTCTGGGTCCCACGGGCTCCTGTGCTCACTGTCCCCGCTCCTGGGGCACTTGCCACCCCATGTTAACATTGTCTACGGACGTACCTGTCTCCCCACCAGACTGTGGGCAGCTTGCGTGCAGGACCCACATGTGATCTGGCCCTAAGTCCCCATGCCCAGGCCTGGCAGCTGGAGTGCAGGAGGGTCTCCGAATTCTCTGTTGTGCGGATGTGTGAGCATTGATGGAGACATCCGTGCAAAGAGCACTGGAGCAGGAGTGAGGAGGGGGGTTCTGGCCCCTCCTTGGTCGCTGGGTCTCGTGTGACCTTGAGTTAAGCATCATGCCTTTCTGGGACTAGATTCTCCCTGCTGTGAAATGGGGGACTTGATGGCAGGAAGGTTTCCCTGCATTTCTGAGAGTAGGTGTATCAGTCAGGGGACCAACCACAGAACCACTGGAGCAGAACCAGTGGGAGAGTGGGAGATTTTAGACAGACAGAGAGACACATAGATAAGTAGATGGATCATTTATTACAGGGAATTGGCTTACGTCGATTGTGGGGGCTGGTTGAACATCTCCATGTCTGATGTGGGAGCTAGAAGTCCCGGGGGCAGCAGTCAGAAAAGGGAGGCTGGCGAGCAGGCTGGGACTCCAAGAGCAGGTGCTGGGACTCTGTAAGGATGGACGGAAACCACTTCTGTCCCTGTTGCCTCAGACCCTGGTGATGGAGAATCCAGCAGGAGCTGGGGCCCTCCGTCCGAGACAGACCTCTGAGCCAGCTGCTGCTTCACAAAAGTCCGCAGACAAGCGCTGCACGTGTGGCCAAGTGTGTGCTGCAGAATGGCTGCTACCTCCCTCCCCTCCTCCAGCTTTCTCCCGAGAGAACCCCCCTTGTATCGTCCTAATCAGAAACATGCAAGAAAAGGAATTCTGGGGAGTGGAGTTCAACCTAGCCAAGGCGATACGTTACAGAGCTATCACAGTAGGATTATGATTCATTTCTTCTGCAAAAAATTCATCAGAAGAAAGTTTGGAAGAAAATCACCCTGAAATTTTCTTAGCAAACAGATTATTGCCAAATAAACGACTGGTCTTCCACGGTGTAGCCCCAGGGTCATTAATTCCGGGTTAGATACAGCTTATAAATCGTCAGCTCCTCCAGGATGGTCTTGGGTCTCCTCCTTCTCCTGTAAGTGCTTTGCACACAGCCCTGAACAGGGTGTGGTCCACGGCGGGCTGGGGAAGAGCATTAGGGTGGCCTCATTTCCTCCCCGAGCTGGTGTTTGCTGAGTGCTTACTCCTGAGTCCTGAGTGCCCCACCAACACTTGGAGATACACTAGCATTATCCCCATTTACAGATGGGAGACTGAGGGACAGAGAGTTTAAGTAATTTGCCCAAGATCATATAGCCAGTAAGTGGTGGAACCACAGTCTCAACCTGGGCAGTCCGCCTCCCGTGCCTGACCGTGCCTTAGACTGCCTCCGAGGCTGAGCATGCGACGCTGGTCGTATTACCAGACTCACTTAAAGTGGACTGAGAGATTGTGGGCAGAAGTCTTAGGGGCCAGAAATGTGGTTCATTGTCTCCCAATGTCCCTTATCTAATTCCTCAGTAACAGAACTCCCAATTTTTAGTTGGGCACATGGTAGCCTGAAAAAAAAGACTATTTCCGAGCTTCCTTACAGATGGACAAAGGTGAGGCCGTGTGGCTTCACTGTGGCTGGTAGGATATTCGTGGAAGTGTGCAAGTTCTGATGTACTCTTATAGGGAAGGGCCAAGCTCTTCTTCTATCAGTTCTTGCTTTCTGAGAAAGGGGCTGAATGAAGTGCAATGTAATGGCTGGAGCTCCAGTAGCCATCTTGGATCATGAGAATCACCTTGAAAATGGAAATCACAGACGGTAGAGCAACCAGATAGAAGGAAAGTGGGTGCCTGAGACCATGGAGCTCCGTACCAGCCCTGGACTGGCTCCTTCTGGACTTCACGAGCACGAGGGAGAAATAAACTATCTTGTTTAAGCTCCTGCTACTCGAAGCGTGTTCCAAGGACCAGCAGCATTGGCATCTCCCAGGAGCTTGTTAGAAATGTACAATCTTGTGTACCCAGACCTACTGGATCAATATCTACAGTTTAATAAGATCCCCACGTGATTTGTATGCCTGTTCAAGTTTGAGAAACACTGGTTTAAGCCACCGTCATTCGCTGAACCTAATTCTGACAAGTTGCAGCTGTGATGGCCTCACTGATGCTGGCAACAGAGATCCTCTCATTATTTTTAGAGTTTATGGAGGCAATGGCTTCTGGGGAAGCCACCCGTGACTAGTGGAGTGCCGTCCTCCAAGCGGTCCTCATTCCAGTCTGGCTGTGCAGAGCTCTGCGTGAAGAATGGACCCAACAAAAGCATTGAGAGAAATCAGAACTCCCCAGCCTGCGTGTGCATGTCTGTGCATACGTGTGACTGTAGTTGTGAGCAGCTCTGTGTGTGCTTGCATATGTTTGCAGACAGGCTGGAGGGGCCGGCGGAAGGTTGATTGTTGATCAACCACTAGCTGTTGATGCATAAGGAAAATAGACGAAGACAAGAGCGGGGGACATCCAGCCTATGGGGAAATACAGTTAACATCAGATTGCCTCTGCGGTACGTGCCTAACTGCAAGAATCCTGTGGAGTCAGCATCTGGGGAGGCGCCATCGTGAGAAACAGACCTGGGGACCGAAGGAAGGGAGGGAGAGCTGGCCTGTTCTGAAGGTGGAAGCCGTGTGGGCTGAGGGGCTCCCTCGTCCCTAGGTGAGACTGGCACCTAGGATGGACAGTGACATCTGGGTGAAGGTGGCTGACATCTGGACGAAGATGCATGATTTATGAGGTTTATGAGGACCGGTCAATGTTTCCATTGTCGCTCCATGTCGTCTACATCTTTCTTGCCTCTCCCTGGTCTCTCTTGGAAGAATTCCTTCACGCCTGAGAGCCAGAAGGGCATCCCGTTCTGAGAAACGTGGGAGGTGGTGAGATTGGCATGGTTTATTTTCTTGCTGCTGGAGGCGATGCCCTGCTGTCACCTCCCCCTCTCTCTAGGAAGGGAGGGTAGCAGCCAGGGAAGCAGAGGCGACATCATGTGACTTGCATGACTGGAGTGGCAGCCAACCTGTGGGGGTTCCGGGATGGCAGCTTGTTTTGTGGGCCAGTACACACTCTTTGCTGGACAAACATCCCTTGGACTGTGGCCCAGAAAGGCCCCGTGAAGCCAGATGGGGAAGGCCAGCAGCATCTGGAGACCCTCCTGGACAGGAAGGGAGTCAGACTTGTAAACAATTACAAGAGTTTTCTGCCATAGAGGAAGTAGCTGTGTGACCTTGGGCAACTTACTTAACCTCTCTGCGCCTGAGTGACCTCATCTGTAAGGTGAAGATACTAATGTTTCTGCATGGATTTGTGAGGATAACACGAGTTAATACTAATATACTTATTACGGTCAGGTCAGGGTCCTGGAGAAACCAGAGGAGGGGCCCTGCGTACAGTGTGGTGAGGGGCACAGGGAAGGTGATGCTTCACAGAAAGGCTGAGGAAAGTAGGAGCTTGCCAGGCAGAGGGGGTCGGGGAAGAGCATTCTAGGTCCACTGCCCAAGGCACCAAGGAATGAAGTTGTGGAGCGGGAAGAATTCAGTCAGGACTGGAGCGGAGAGGGTGAGGTGAGAGGAGAGGCTGAGGTGAACGGAGAGGGTGAGGTGAGAGGAGAGGGTGAGGTGAGAGGAGCGGGTGAGGTGAGAGGAGAGGGTGAGGCGAGAGGAGCGGGTGAGGCGAGAGGAGAGGGTGAGGCGAGAGGAGCGGGTGAGGCGAGAGGAGAGGGTGAGGCGAGAGGAGAGGGTGAGGCGAGAGGAGCGGGTGAGGCGAGAGGAGAGGGTGAGGCGAGAGGAGAGGGTGAGGCGAGAGGAGAGGGTGAGGCGAGAGGAGAGGGTGAGGTGAACGGAGCGGGTGAGGCGAGAGGAGAGGGTGAGGTGAACGGAGGGGGTGAGGCGAGAGGAGCGGGTGAGGTGAGAGGAGAGGGTGAGGCGAGAGGAGAGGGTGAGGTGAGAGGAGAGGCTGAGGTGAGAGGAGAGGGTGAGGTGAGAGGAGAGGGTGAGGTGAGAGGAGAGGGTGAGGCGAGAGGAGAGGGTGAGGTGAGAGGAGAGGGTGAGGTGAGAGGAGAGGGTGAGGTGAGAGGAGAGGCTGAGGTGAACGGAGCGGGTGAAGTGAGAGGAGCGGGTGAGGCGAGAGGAGAGGGTGAGGCGAGAGGAGAGGGTGAGGTGAGAGGAGAGGGTGAGGCGAGAGGAGAGGGTGAGGTGAGAGGAGCGGGTGAGGTGAGAGGAGAGGGTGAGGTGAACGGAGCGGGTGAGGTGAGAGGAGAGGGTGAGGTGAGAGGAGAGGGTGAGGTGAGAGGAGAGGGTGAGGTGAACGGAGGGGGTGAGGCGAGAGGAGCGGGTGAGGTGAGAGGAGAGGGTGAGGCGAGAGGAGAGGGTGAGGTGAGAGGAGAGGCTGAGGTGAGAGGAGAGGGTGAGGTGAGAGGAGAGGGTGAGGTGAGAGGAGAGGGTGAGGCGAGAGGAGAGGGTGAGGTGAGAGGAGAGGGTGAGGTGAGAGGAGAGGGTGAGGTGAGAGGAGAGGCTGAGGTGAACGGAGCGGGTGAAGTGAGAGGAGAGGGTGAGGCGAGAGGAGAGGGTGAGGCGAGAGGAGAGGGTGAGGTGAGAGGAGAGGGTGAGGCGAGAGGAGAGGGTGAGGTGAGAGGAGCGGGTGAGGTGAGAGGAGAGGGTGAGGTGAACGGAGCGGGTGAGGTGAGAGGAGAGGGTGAGGTGAGAGGAGAGGGTGAGGTGAACGGAGCGGGTGAAATGAGAGGAGCGGGTGAGGTGAGAGGAGCGGGTGAGGTGAGAGGAGCGGGTGAGGTGAGAGGAGAGGGTGAGGTGAACGGAGCGGGTGAGGTGAGAGGAGAGGCTGAGGTGAGAGGAGAGGCTGAGGTGAACGGAGCGGGTGAAGTGAGAGAAGCGGCCGGGCCTCGTCCAGGACCTCATAGACTCGCAGACCCGGCCTGGGGCCATGTGGCCACCTCGCCCAGCACCAGCGCTTTGCTGGGACCACGCCCATAGTCCAGGCTGCTCTCCCCTGTATTTTCTTGGACAGAAAACTCCTGAGGGTGCAGTCCTGCTGGCCTCCCCTGTCTGATTCTCAGCAGCAGCACGGGGCCACACTCAGACCTCCAGATCAGTGACTCTCACCTGCATCTGCCCAGCTCCTCCCCTGCCCGCACTGCCCTGCCTACTCCTGCACTCACCCTGAACCTTCTCATTCTTTGGGACTCAAATGCCCTTTGCATGAAGCTCTCTGAGATGGCTCCAGGCTGGCTCTGACCTCCTGTCTCTCCTTCCCTCTCTGAGCCTGGCCTGAAGCCCTTCCTTGTGTGGGCCCTGCAGGGAGTGGAGGGCTGGGCCCTGGCGTGGGGCAGAGCTGCGGAGAAGCCTGCAGCCTTGTGGGTCCTGCTGTGCACACTCCTGCACCCCCATCCCACACAAAGCTTTAAGACGGGAAGTGATGGAAGCAGCTGAGGGCCACGTCTAGCTTTCCCGGCAGACCAACGTCACTGTGCTTGAACACGAGGTTTGGTTTCCGTCCTCAAGCATTGGCTACAGGTGGCTGTGGTCACAGTGCTGGCGCTGGCTGCTGGGGCCTGATGTCCGGGGGCATTCAGCCATGTGGCCTGGGCGAATGCCAAAACGAACGTGCAGAATCCTCCCAACCCATCGGCATCTGACCTAGTCCTGTGCTTCCTGGGTGAGGCGCTTTGTTTTTCAAACCCGTCTCTGATGGACTAATAGCCCTGACTTAAATGACCAACCCCTGGGCTGAAAACAGCTGCCTCACGTGGCTAATATGCTCGGCTCTGATGGATAGGCACGTTTGGGCTGTGAGCACTGGGTGGTCTCAGGACAGGACTTTGCCATCTGGTCGCAGTCACCAGGGGTGGGAGTGCTGTCACCGAGCTATGAGTCAGCATCTCCTTTCCTCTCTGCCCTGGCTGCAGGGCCCAGGGTCACAGTCAACGCTAACAGAGGGGAGTTGGGAGCCCGGCACTCCCTCCCTTCCGCAAAGGGCCGTGGGAAACAGTGTCCACCTGGGCAGGCTGCGTTCCAGGTTATCTAAGGAGGAGTTTCATTGAGGCAGGTTAATTTAGAGAGATTTAGCTATAAAAGCCATCGCTGTTTGCAAAAAGTTTTGTTGAATCCCTGACAACATGGCAAACAGATCAAATAACTTTTTGATACTAAAAGATCCCTCCCTGCTTTAAACCTTCCATCCCAAACTCAATCTATATCACTTCACCCCCCCCACTCAGATTTGACCTTCAGCTGGAAGGACCTGAAGTGAGTGGGAGGGTGTGGCCCTCCTGCCTCACCCCACCCGACCTCTGGATTTGGTTCCTGTAAGGTGGGGGCCGGGGGAGAAGACAGAGGGGAGAAGTCCTAGGAACCCGGTTTCATGCTGGTGACTGGAGGCATCCTGCTTCAGTTTGTGGCGGGCCGTAAGCTGAGGTGGTGCTCTTCATCCCGATGCACGGTCTTTGCCTGAGTGTTTCACTTCACCTCAGACCCCTCTCTTCTTATAGGAATTGGCTCACGTGATTATGGAAACCAAGAAGTCCCATGATCTGCTGTTTGCAAGGTGAAGAACCAGGACAGCCGGTGGTGTAGTTCAGTCCGAGCTGGAAGGCCTGTGACCCCAGGGAGCTGGTGGTGTAACACCCAGTCTGAGGCTGAAGGCCCGAGAACCCGGGCAGGAGTCCCATGGCCAGAGAACCCGGAGCTCTGATGTCCAAGGGCAGGAGAAGACAGATGTCCCAGCTCAGGCAGAAAGAGCAAATGCTCCCTCCGCCTTCTTGTTCTATTCAGGCCCTTAATGGATTGGATGATGCCACCCACATCGGTGAGGCGATCTTTACTCCATCTGCCAATTCAAATGCTAATCTCTCCTGGAAACACCCTCATAGACACACCCAGAAATAATATTTTAACAGCTATCTGGGCATTCCTTGGCCCTGCCAAATTGACATGTAAAATCAACCATCACATGGGCCTTTCCTCCATGGGGAGCGGAGGGAAAAACATCCCACCACAAAACCCTTTCTTCCCACCAAATCCACAACCTTGATTCTTCGCCCCCGCCCTCTCCCAGCCCTCTCCCCAGATGACTGGGGTGAGCAGGGGCTGGCGTCCGACTTGGTTAACCCAGGCAGCAGGAGTCTGGCCAGTTATGGGCTGTTCTCTTTAAGTGGGGGGTACAAGCACCTTCTCCTGCTCATGTGTGGACCCTCACCAGTTCCTGAGCATCAGGAAGAGTCCCCTTTGACATAGTATTCACAGGTTTTCTGAACCACCAGGCAAGAAGCTGCCACAGAAAGTACCACAGATAGTTAATTGTGTATTATACCAGGAGAAGCTAACTTTTCAAAAAACTTTCACAAACCCTTTCTCTCTTGATCTTCTGAATAGCCTGGTAAGATAAAGTACAGGAGCTGTCATGAGTCCTGTGGTAGACTTAAGCAGTGAATTAGCTTGTCTGAGCTTGGGTTCCCCCATCTGTAAGATTGGGGATAATAGACTCTACCACACAGGGATGTTGAGAGAATTACATGTTAAGAGGTATACAAAGTGTTTACATGGAGTTCTCAGAATGCACCCTGGAGGCCACCTACTCCACCTGGGGCAGGGCAGACCTGGGAAGGAGGTGGAACAAAGCAGCAGCAGGGCAGAAAGGGAGTTGAGGTGGCAGAGCATGGCCTCTGGATCAGGCGACGTGGACTCAGGTCCTGCTCTGTCACTCATCGGCTTTGTGGTCCTGGGCAAGTCACTTAAATCCTTTCATCATGACTTCCCTCTTCTGCCAAGTGGGCATAACAGGCGCACTTACCCCAAACCTGTGCCCGCTTCAGTCTACCTGTGTCATTCAATGACACTACCGTCCACCAGTTGCTCCTGACACAGCTTGAGTCATCTTCCAAATCTCCTCTTCCTCACACTCCACATCCAATCTATCAGCATGTTTTGTCAACTCTATTTCTAAGCATCTTTCAAACCAATTGACTTTAGAGCAGGTAGGGTTTACCAAGACCGGGGTCCTTCCTGGAGATGCCAGGTTCAATGTACAGCCTGGGCAGGTACAGGCAATTCTCATCTTCCTTTGGCCGGTTGATGGAAACCTGGATTCAGTGGTGGCCTACATTGAAACGCCAGAAATCCCTTGTAAAACTACAGTTTCAAAGTGAATTTATTAAGCATGAATCCTCCCATAATTTTGTTCCCCAAGAGGGCACCCCTTTCACTAGAATAGGTGAGTGCTAGCATCTGTGGCAAGTGCTGGGATGGCTGTTCTCTGAAGGCCAGAGTTGCAGGTCAGAGACGGTGTGGTTGAATAGGCACCGATTTCAGGGATGGAGGGTCTGGAGGGGCAGAGGCCAGGCGATGGCACTTGACCACCAGAGGCGGTGGGTGTGGTGACCATTAGAGAAAGGTGGGCTGGAGTGATGACAGCCTGACTCACAGGGATCTTGGTTATGGCTCTTTGATTTTATGGGGCTTAGGACTGAAATAGTTAAGTAGTCTACTAAGATCTCTTGGACCTGACTTGAGTCATCATGATAGAAAGTCGTGGCCTTTTAAACAATCAATCCCTAGATGTGATTCAATTCACAGACCCAGAACCCATGGAATGAATCCAATAGCCTTAAAGCAGGACCTTGTAATAATGTGAATCTTTCTCCTGGCCTGTCACAAAGTGACCTGGGTCATTTGCTAGGTAATTGTGACTTGGAGAAAGGACTATTGAACATTGGCTCTGGGCTAAGACCGATTCCTGGCAACTCAAAGCACCTCTGTGGTCTACCAGCAAGAGGATGTTGAGACTAAGGTGATAACTGGAGTTCTGACTTAAATCCACCTCAGTGAAGGCAACGGGAGCCAGAACCCATCCCATGTTTATTTGCTGAGATTTTGAGTGACGAGTTTGATTGGACATGCTTGGGAATTGACAGAATCTCCACACTGACTCTTTGGTTTGTGGAATAATGGCTAATGTAAGGAAGGGCCAAATGGAAGCCTCTAGAATTCCACCTCCCTATCCAAGTTATTAGTCCATACAATTGCACATCTTTGGGGAATTTCAGACATTTGTGCCAATGTTGAACATTTGCAAAAATGCAGCAATGGTGATTTCTGTTATACTTTTAGCTTGCCTGTTTAGTTAGCACAGAAGGCAGATCAATCTTGGAGAATAACTACAAATACTTGTAAGCTTATTCAAGTGCTGACTTCAATTTTAGCTGTTATTTTAGATGAGGCATCTTGGTAAATTCACACAGCCCATGGTATCATAGCTGGTAAATCTTTTTTTTTTTTAAATCCCTATGAGCATAAAGGCATCAGGAAGCCAGTAGTTAGAGTTCACTTGAAAAGGAAAGCAGCACATCTTCCCGATCTGTTCTCTGGGTGACATCAGTCTCCTGGATCTGTGGCACAATCCACTCTCATCGTCTCGTCACCCCACATAATATAACCCTAGTCTACTACACAGCTGACACCAAGCTAGCAGGACATGCAGAGTAGAAAGTAACAGGTACTTAAATGTTTCTATAAGACATATGTGTGCTACAGGATAGACAATAAATCCCATAGAAATACAGGGACATGGCCACCTCACTGACATTTTGAGATTCTGGTGTCTGGGATATATTGACGTATTCCCTCCAAAGTGAGGGAGAAATTGACTCACTGTTTCTCCTACTACAAAGAAGGAGATATAATATTTTGTGAACTCCTTTGGACTTTAGAAGGATCACGGAAAGAACCAAACATTATGTTTGGTTGTGCTCTTCTGATTCATTTACTGAGTAAGCTACAAGACTCCCAATTCTGGGTGAGGCTCAGAGCAAGGAAGGCTCTTAAGCTGGTGGAGAACATAATGGAAGCAGCTCTGCTCTTTGGGTCTTATAACCCAATAGATCCAATGGTGCTAAGTTTCTTTAGTAGATCATTGATGGGAGAATCAGCAGACACCCTAAGATTTTGGAGCAAAGCTATAATCTGTTCAGCAAGCAAGTATTCTCCTTTTGACAAGTAGCTCTTGGCAGTATACTGGGCCCGGGAGAGAAATGGTACACTTGACCAGAAGATGTTAGATGGTCCTGCAACTTGTGCTTTCCCCTATTGGCTGAGTGCTATCTGCTCCACCAAACCATAAAATTGTGCAGGGCCTGTAACATTCCTTCACTACCTAATAGGGTTATAGACAAGACTGGGCCCACAAAGGTCCTGAAGATCAGTGGTATACATAGCATATTTGGCACCCTGAGTCAGGGGTGTATTGGTAAATATTTAACAACCAACTCTTTTTGGGGTGAGAGCGTGGTTTGTAGAGTTTGCCAATTTCCATGGTGTAAATACTACCACTGTGGCTGATTTTGAGCTACCAACACAACATCACTGAACACAGGGTTGGAAAAGATTTCACAACTGGTTCTCACGAGCCAGTGCAAGCTGGCTCCAGCACTGCTGCCTCAAGTGGATCCTTTTTTCCAATCCCCTTTCTCTATGAAGAAAGATTATTTTCAGAAAATAATCATGAGATGAAATGAATAATAATGGCCAGAAAAGAAGCACAGACAGTGAAAATTCTCTTTTATTGTAATCATGCTGGTAAACATTTTTAAAATAAAAAATAAAATTAATATACAGTAAACAAAAGAGGAGAAAACAATTGGACATATGGTTTCTGGGCCAGCATTTAAGGAGCTGACAAGACTCCACTCCAACCTAACAAGTAAAAATCTAAACCAACTGAAAAACCAACAGCTCTTCTTAGATCTGTCAGAGAAATGAGGTCACAGGGCAAACTGCTGCCCCCAGAATTGCAGAGGCTGACAGGCAGATACAGAGAATCACAACTTACCTGAGCAGAAACCCCTGAGCTGAAATCTGTGGGCGGGGGTGGGGGGGTGGCTGCTGTGGAGAGCACACTTGTGAATTTTACCTCTAGGAGCTCTACCAAATCCTCACAGCGGATATTAGAGAAAAATCTCCTCGTGCTTCCAGCAGGGGGAGGACAGAAAGAACCATCTGGAAATACACCAGAGCATTCTGTTCTTTTTAACAAGACCCACGCTCAAAAGAAGCTATTTTACCAGAGCCTAACCTTCTGGGGTTTTACCAGCACCTAACTGACCTGGGAGAGTGGAAAAGAGGAGAAAAGAGTGCATTAATACTTTTAAATCACATCAGCATATTTTTTTTGAAAAAGGGAAAATAATTTTATCTAAATATTGTTCTGTCACAGTAATGAAGAACATTATAGTTTCTGATTTTGAGACTTAGCTTCTGCAAGTTTGTCAGTAACTTCATCAGAAATGAACTTCTTTGAATATTACTATACAGTGGACAGTATAGCCAGATTTGACAATATATCTTTGTTTAATAGTTGCACTTTTTGTTAATTCCAAAGAATTTTTTATGCATTAAGTAACACATAAACAAATTGTTCTTGTACATACAGTTGTATTGGAACACAGCCACATACATTTATTTACATTTTATTTATAGCTGCTTTTATACTGCAGCAGCAGAGCTGAGTAGTTGTAATAGACCATACTGCTCACAATCCTAAAATATTTATTATCTGGCCCTTTAAGAAAAAGTTTGCCAGCCCTGACCTAAAGGATTAAAAATAAAATGTAATTGTATTTAAAGTGTACAAAATTTGAATATATTTTCATCAAAAAGCCTAAACTATGGTAAATACAAAAGTTGAAAAATTTTAACTTACATGTTTTCAGAAAAGTATTCTTTCTCCAAAATGTTCAAAATTATCTATTACAATTGAAGGACAAAATACAATTATAATTAATGACAATTAAAATCTTAAACCAAAATTATTTAAGTAAAGCTGAAATTTTTAATTTAATCTTTTGAAAATTCAAGTAAATCATATAAAATGTTTTTATAAAATGAAAAGTACTACCCACAATTCTGGCATTCTATCTTTATCTAGTTGCCAATATAAAGAATTGGTATTGTACTTCATCATGTTATTTGTAATGCAGACCTACATATATACAAATGGAAGAGCAAAATGAATTGTTTTATATTGCAAAATACTTCTCAACCACTCATGCCAAATATTAATTCCGCTATCATGAAAAATATGCTAATTATCAGGTACCTTCAGAATCATGAATTGAAACAGGAAGAGAAGAAAGAAAATGAATGCTTGGCAATATTTTGTTACTAAAAATATTATGAAAATACATATTGCATTCACGCTGAGAGGATTCAATAAGTTAAATAATTTGTATTTTCTCTCAGTTAAGAGCTTGGAAGCTCTTAACTGCTCAACCCTCCTCACTTTTGGAAGCAGTGTCCGTCTCTGACATCAGCAGGGGTATAACCTCCAAATCTTCACACGTTCAGATACCTTTTGTTTCAAGGACATTGGGCAAGAGATACAGAGATGTATTTCCCTGGGGCCTGAGCAGCATCAGCCATGAGAATGGACGTTGAGGGTCACAGGCTGTGATCGGCCAGCACTCAGCACTGGATCTCGGGTGTCATCTAGTAAGTGTGTGTGTGTTTATAATATGTAGGGTCCTTGCCACATAGTGCCCGGGGCAGCAGCCCCTCTACCTGGGTCTAAGGGTATATAGAATATACCTCTATTGTACATACTGCCGCTGATCTGGTAACTGCCGCACGACTGTCACATGGCACCTGACCCCAGGAAACCATTGATTGAAGAAAGGGCAGACATTTGACTCAAGATGCGCAATCATGTTCTCTCTCTCTCAGGAATTTGGAAATTTAACTGAGGGACTAGAAACCAAATCAATTTAATGACAGAGTGCTGAATGGAAGGCCATCGTTTGGGGCCCTCAGAGCTGTCCCAGACGATCCTGATTCTGTCCTTCTGGTCTCCCCACTGGGATTTCCGGTTTCTTGCTCAGATTCCACCAGGCCTCTTAGTACCCCTCTAATGAATTTTTTTCTTCTGCTGTTTTGATCTCTGTTACTTGAAACCAAAAGAACTCTGACATATCATGTAAGGGATTATCTGCATGCCCCAACTGTGAGGCTGGGTCAGGCATAAACCAGCCCATGGAGAAATCCTCTGTCTAGACTACTTTGTGAGGCCACGGCGAGGTCTAATAAAAGCCTGTCTGTGCCACCGACACTCTGTAAGGGGAGGAGTCAGATAGACCTGAAATTGTGTCCTGTCTCTACCACCTACCTGTGGTGTGACCTTGAGAAAGTTACTTAACCTCTCTGAGTCTCAGTTTCTCCCTCTGTAAAATAGCACCATCCCACAGAGGAGTTAGGTACCTGGGCACTGCCAACCTATAGAGCATCTTTCTATGAATGAGAAAAAAGTGCCCCTCTGGGCACAGGGCTTGGTGAGCGGATGCAGGCTGGACTTGAGCCCCAACGATCTCGGCTGGGTGTCCCTGTGCAGTGCCCAGTCTGTATATTGAGGGGTGCTGCTGTGAACCATCAGTGAGGTGAAGTCCTTAGAGCACCTGGGCTTCCCTTTTCCTTTTCCTTCCCTGAGTCTCGGCCCAACCACAAACAACACAGGAACCAACCTGCAAGATGTGGGTGTTAGGACACAGGAATGAAATGATTCTGGAGGGAATGCCAGGTGAGGCCTCCTGACAGCTGGGCTGGACTCCATGTCACGTTGGTGTTCATACCTGTCTGTGTGCCTTTGGGCCTGTGGAGAAAAGGAAACAGTGTTCCCTGACTCTCGTAATCCTTAATTCATTCATCCAGCCAGCACTGGCAAACACCTGTGTCCAGGCCAGTTCTGCTGGCTACAGGGAAACCCAGATGTGCAGCGCCTGATCCCAGCCCTCCCCAGAGGTGAAATCTGGAGAGAAAGGCCAGATGAGCTTGTGGGAAACGGTTCAACATCACCATAATAGTAGGCTTCTGCTTTCGTGCACTCCTCAGGGCTCACAGCTTTACCGCTACATTCTCTCAGTGCATCCTCATCCCAACCCCATGGGATAGGCAGGGTGGAGCCACTGGTGACATTTTACTGCCAAGAAAACTGAGGCTCTTAGGACTGAAATCACTGTCCACTTAACAGCAGTCTCTGAAGTGGAGACTGGAACTTAACTTCGGTGACTCCTGCTGGGCTCAGCTTCAGATCAAGGGCTCCGGGGAGAAGCTGGCCTCCTGGCTTGCTTCTACCCACCCCCCCCTCCAAGGGAAGAAAAGCTACTTTTCTAGTCAGATGGAAAACCCACCAATGGGCCACATTTGTCACTGGGCAGGATGCTGTGTGCTCAGAGATGTGCAGTGGATGGGGCTGCCCTCTTTCTGCGGTCTTCTGTCTCTCTTGGCACGGGAAGAGGGCCCGGACTGTTTTCTTTTCTGCATGGTAAGTGTGTGGGTTTGGGCACGACTGGGAGAAAGACTGGGTTCATGTTTATGGGGAGGTAGGAAGCTTCCCCCTCCTGAGGATCAAAACGTGCTCTGGACCAGCTCTCCTGGAACTCTGCATGGAGATATTGGACAAGGGACGAGTTTTTAATAAAGTGGCTCTTTCTTAGTTTCCTGTTTGGCATATGTCACAGGTGGGGTTCCCCAGGAAGTCAACTGCGATGGAGATTTGCCTGCGGGAAGTTTATTAGGAGCTGATCTGCGGATACACACCTGTGGAAGGGAAGGGGAGACGCAAGAGTGGGCAGAGGGAAGCGTCCAGCTGCCAAGCCGCCCCCACAAAGGCCTCGACGCTGAGGGGAGCGCTGAAGGTGTGGCCCCAACCCCTGTATCCTTGCGCCATCAACCAGTCATTGACTCGGTCCCCCTGAGGAGGGGGCGTGCCCTCGGGTGGGGCGGCTCTGACCGCGGAGCACGCCCCGCGGCTGGGGAATGCGTCCTCCGTTCCTGAAGTGGGACCTGGGCGAGGCGTCGGCGGCCACCTTGCTACTATGTCCTGAGGACCTCAGAGGAGGCGGGGTGATTGACCCCGCATTGCTGGGTCCTCTGGTTAAATCAGAAGCTGCCCTGAACTCCTGACGGGATGCAGGCACGGGCCACAGACAGGGGTGATCATGGTGGGCCCAGGGCTTCCTGCGGGACGGGGATCTCGGAAAGGCCTTGGAGGGCTGTGATGAATTTGGAAGAGAAGTTGTTCAGAATATAAAGGAGGTGACCTGTGAGGTGGGCTGGGATGAGCGCAGTGGGTCCCGGGAATCAGTGAGGGGGCTGATGGGGGGTCTTTCCATAGCAGGAAGCCCTGCCTGAGGAGGGAGGCCCCCAGCTTCTGCGGCCCAAGGAGGGTGCCCTGCGAGCAGCAGGGAGCCAAGCTGGGCAGACCTAGCTCAGGAGGAACGTCCCCAGACGAAGCCGCGTCCCTGCTGGGCGGGGTATGGGAGACCCTCCTGCCCTCTCCCTCCCCTCGGGGAGCCCCTGGATGCTGTTGTAGGGGTCAGAAGGGGCAGTAGGACAACGGGCTGGGGGTGGCAGTGGGGAAGGCCAGGAGGGGCAGACACCGGGAGAGCGCCCAGCTGCGCGAGGGGCTGAGCGCGGGCTGCGGGGACCCAGGCGGGGAGAGGAGCGATGACCGCGGTGATTTGGGGCAGCCGATCCGAATGAGCACAGCCGGTTTCCTCCAGCGCAGATTTTTCCGCGGAGGAAAGAAGATATGGGATGGCGGGGAGCGGCTGATTGCCTTTGGGGTCCCTCCGTGACTCGCAGCATTTTCCAGCTCGTTGAACCGGGGCCCTGCTGTGTGAAGTTTTCTCCTGAGCTCTGCGGATGCATAATGAATGGGGAATTTAATCCATATGCTGACGATTCCTTTACCCTGAACTCATCCGCAGGCGGCTCCCCGAGAGCCCTTTGAAGTCCAGCAGGACTCGAGCCTCTTTATGAGATGTTTTATGCTCCCCCCCCCCACCCCCATCGCTGGCCGTTTATGTTTAGGGAACGGAAGTTGTGTTTTTCAGAGCCTAAATGGACTAAGACCTTGAAAGGTTCAAGTTCTAAATTCTAAGCTCGTGGGGTTCCCTTGGACTCCAGCATTGGCAACCTTTTCTCCTCCAGCGGGGGATCTTGCGACACAGTCCAGGAGGCCTGGCTTTGCGCACACCGATCCCGGGCCCGGGTGGGGCAGAGCTGGGACCATCAGGGGGCCGAGGCTCTGGTCCTTTCTCTTGATCCCCAGGCCAGGGTCTGGCCCTGGGCAGAGACAGGGAGCGGGCGTTGGGGGCGTAGATGGGGGTGGGTAGTAGAAGTACTCCCTGGCCCCACCCCCATCCCTGAGGCCTCTGTTCCTGTGGGCTAGGGCATTTTTTCCCAAATCTCTAGTAGCACTGCAAATATTTACGATCTGGGCAGTCATTCACGCATTGCTGTGGCTTCACTATGCAGCTGGGAGACGTCTCAGGCAATGGGACATAGGAGGGTAGGTTTTGACGGGAGGAGAGGAGTCCCTATTGGGAAAGAGAGTGTTGGAGACAGACAGCAAGCTCCTAGGACTCCCCACTTGCCCTGGGTTCCTAGGAGTCTAGACTGGGCCTGCGGAGCAGGGTGGGGGTGGGGGTGTGGGACTGACTCCACTGCGGCAGATGGAGAGATGGTGTTAGGAACCTGGTGGGATGCTGTTCAGAAGAAAAGACAAGTCTCTGAAATGGTGTGTGTGTTTGTGAGTGTGTGTGTGTGTGTGTGTGTGTGTGTGTGTGTGTGTTGGGGTGGAGGGCCATTTCCTCAGCTGTGGGTATGACTGAAGTTGCTTTTCACAGCTGCCCAGCACTTTGACTTTGGGGAGGGTGGCAGCTGTTAACCACAGGGACCCAGAGGGGCATCAGTAGACAGAGTTCAAGCCGACCGCAAACAGGGAGCAGGGAAGGCTTCCGAGAGAAGGGAGAGGTTGGATCCAAAATTTGGAGGAGGCATAGGCCTGCTCTTGGGATACAAGAGCGAAGGACAAGAGGGGGGCAGGGAGAGGAGACCAGAGATGAGCAGCAGGTGTTTGGGGGTGGCTTATGTGGTGGAGAGGTATTCTTTGCCCCAGGGACACTGAGGGAGGTCACCCTGCCAGTCAGGAGAAGGTGGAGGTCTGCAGTCACTGAATTCAGTCCCCTGGTTTGCCTTCTCCATTAGCAAAGTCACCTTGCTCTGTGTCTCCTGGATACATCATGTTCAAAATGTGTGGGAATGTTAACAATCCTGTGACCCCATGTGGCCTCACCATTTCATGTTATCATCACAACCCCACCCAGAGATGAGGATAGGGGGCAGAAAGTCTCGTCCTTGTCCTTATATGGCAGATAAAGAAATGGAGGTTCAGAGACATTGTGTGGCTTGCCTAATGTCACACAGCAAGCCAGAGGCAGAATTGGGGTTTGAACTGCCCGTGCCAGGGCTTGTTGCTGCTCCTCACTTCCCGGGTGGGCCTCCTCTTATCTCCCCAGGGTTCCTGCCGGCTCTGTTTTCCTGGTGTCAGGGCTATCCCATCACAAATCTGCACACGAGGTTTGCACCATGCCAGATACCTGGCAATATGAAGATGAATCCGAAGGCTCCTGTCCTCAAGAGCCTACTGTTGGGGGGGTAGGGGCAGGCATGGAACAGACAGAGAAGATGGCATGATGGGTACGAGGAGAGAGGTGAGCACACAGCAAGGGCCCTGGGACCCAGGCTTGGGGGATAGAATGGGGGAGGGTAGTCTGGAACAGCTTCGTGCAGGAGGAGAGGCCTCGGCTGAGTTAAAGGGCAGAGGGGAGGAGGGAGAGAAGACTGAGCCAGAGGGAACGGCAGAGCTGAGGCGTGAGGCGGGAGAGAGCACGTGAGAGACTGCAGGTCTGAGTGGGTTGGTGTTATAAAGGGGGGGTGCCGGGTAGGGGGCAGTTGTGAACCAGGATGCTGGAGAGAGAGAGGTCGGCTTCTTCCCCAGGGAAGAGGAACCTTCTAAGCCTGCTGGGTCTGGATTTGTCTTGGAGACAAAGCAGACTGTTTCAGCATCTCAAGGTTAATATCTAGAATGATCTTTCCTCCTGGGGAAAGCGGATGGGAAAGGGGGAAAGGCTGAGGCAGGAGACCAGCGAGGAGGCTGCTGGAGTGACGCCCCTCCCCACAGAAGTGAGGGAGGCAATGGGGACAGTGAGGAGGGACAGGATGTGGTGATTAGGGGTGGAGTTGGTGTTCACAATGACTCCCAGGTGGAGACACGGGTGAAGAAGCTGTCGGAGAGGTGACCATGGATACGGTTTTGTGGCCCAGGCCAGGGGAGACTTCCAGTTGGCACCTGTATAAGGGGCTGGAGATAGGAGAGAGGCCCCATCTGAAGACACATATTGCGGGAGAGGGGTTATCTGCATATGGGTGGGAATTAGAAATCCTGAGCTGGCCCAAGATGATCTAGCAGAGAGGGCAATGGTCATTAGAGGAGGCTCAGGACGGGGGTGCTGATGGGCTTTGGCTGGCCCTTAAAGTTGGGGAAAGGGGGCTTGGCATGGAGACAGCCTGAGGCCCTTGAGGATTCTCCGTTGTCATCCAGGCCCCAAGCACTGCACAGCTGAGTGAACAAAGAGAGAGGAGGAGAGAGGCTAAAGCCCTTCGTGTCCGCTCTTCCCAGTGGGGCCCACATGGGGATGGGTTACACTATACGGAACCCTGGAACTCTTCTCTGCAGGCCCCTCAGAAGGTCTCCAGGCTTGGAAGCCACACCCTCTCCTTGCTGAGCACCTTAGGGGGCTCCCGGTAGCCTGTGGAGGGAAGGAGCTGGGACAGGAGAGACTCCTGGCTGCTGGCACTGCTGCAGCAAAGTGAGGACTCGAGTTCCAAGGGGAACTAGAAGCAGATTTTGTCCCTCTGGAATGACAGTATTTTCCCAGAGTAAAGGGCTTAAGGAAAGGGGTAAAGCATGGGATAGCTCTAGTGCTCCCTCCCAGCCTTGTGGGCCCGGTGGAGAAGGCAGGGGCTCCTGAGCAGGAGGGGTGCCAGGGCTCATCCTTCTCACAGGTCCAGATGGGCAGGGCATGTGCCGTGGCAGAGATGGAGGCCGGGCATGTTCTGGTGGCTCAGGCCCCAGCAGGAAGTGTGGCAGCCCCTAGAACTGGGTACTAAGGATGCCTGGAACTGGGTCTGGCCTTGCCTGGCCAAGGAAAGCACATGTCCCCCCGGGTTCAGCTACAGAAGTATGGCTTGGGCGGGCTGGATGTCTTGTGGCTCTGGGCACCCCAGAGAGATAGACTTTGTGACCTTTCCGTTGATGGAGCCAGCAGGGCCCAGTCCTGCCTCACTTTTGACAAGAGAAGGTTTGGGCACCTCTGCCAGGCACAAGTGACCTCTGACCTCTGCTACTCCTCTACAACTATGTTGCTAAAAAATAGCCCCGATCTTACATTTTGAACATGGCATTGGCAGCCAAATTCAAAGCACTGCATCACAACCAAGACGCCTCAGCCAGCTTTGTTGGTGAGGCTTCAACCCCCTGCGGGCCTGGTGCCTTGGGAAAGGGTCTCATGACAATGGGGCATTTGGATTGTTTGGGGGGCCTGAGTAGCCGGGACGACCTTGGGCCCTCTCCCAGCGCAGGGCCTGCTCACTCCCGGGAGCGTCGTGAATGGTGCAAATGGCCCCGGGCCTGGAGGAGTCTAAGCCCAGTCCTCCCACTCACCCAAAGCGGGACCTTGGGCAAGCCAGTTTTCTCATCTGTCAAATGGGTATGAAAGTCCCTGGGTGGACTGTCTTATAGGGCTGTGAAGCAAATCACATGACCTCAGAGATGAGAAGTAATTTTAAAATTAAAAAAAGCTTCAGCTTCCAGCTTTCCTCCACAACTCCGTCTGAGCTGACCCTGAAACCTCTGAAGGCTGCAACATTCATCACTTGTCTGGGGGCTGTTCTCTTGCCTTCCTGGGCTCCTCTTGGAAACCACATGACCCTGGAGCCAGCCCTGGTGGTCTAGTGGTTAAGATTCAGCGCTGTCACCACCACGGCCAGGGTTCGTTTCCCTGTCGTGGAACCACACCACCCATCTGTCAGTTGTCATAGTGTGGCAATGGCTCACATAGAGAACTAAACTGACCGCTAGGACACACAGCCATGGACTGACGCTTAAAAAAAGAAAAAAATCAAATGATACTGGAACCAGGCGTTGAAAAGAACCAGCCCTATTTCAGCTGTGAGCCAAGAGCAAACGACAAGATGAGGAAAACGGGCTCTAAAAGCATATAAATTCCTCCACACGTCACCTCCGACTCAAGGGTCATTTGACTTTCCATCAACAGCTAATGATGTGGGGAGATATGACGCTGGGGGCCCCTTCCAGCCTCGTCTCATGCAACCGTGCCTCATGATGGGGCCTCGGGCCTGGGGAGTCTCAGGGAAGCTGCTGGCCTGTAAAATTTCTAGGCGATTCCTTGGCAGGAAGTGGATGCTGTCCCAGAGTGGGGGCTTTTCCCTCACTGACCATCCAGGGAAGCTCCTGTCTTTACTGGGAGCGTGGGGAGCCCACAGCTGCTTGGGCTGGGTGCTTCTAGAGAGGCGGAGGTCTGGCTTCAGAGCCAAGGCCTACCCCATCAGCCGGTATTTATTCTGTCCTGTGGGCACTCCTTTGACAAATATCTGTGGAGGCCCAACTGAGGAGCGGGCCCTGCATCCATGCGGGATAGCATCTGCCCAGAGGGCCGAGGTGCCTCATCTGTCCGACTCCAGATTCACAAGCTCCCTTGTCTGTCAGTTCGCAGTGCTGGCCCCAGCTGAGGTCCCCACTCAGCAGTGTTCATCAGCCCCACGTTGTCACAGGTGAGTGTGCTGTGTAAATTTGGGGCCGAGCCAGACAAGGGCTGGATTTCCAGTCTTCCTCACACCCAGCATGCTTGGGGCTTGTAGGCCCTGGGACATCATGGTTCTGAAGGCCCCACCTTGTGCTCTCTGTCCTGGAGGTCAGTCCCTTCCCCAACAGACCTCTTCCTCAGTAGTAAGGCTTGGATTTGCTGGTGTCCACGCCCATTCCACCTGAGTTTCAAGGGTAAATCCTAACTATTCTCAACCAACCATGGTAATTCCATGCTTCTTGTCAGTGATTGGTTTAAGAGGTAGGCATGTGACATAAGATGTGAGGGGTAAATGAGCTGGGGGAGGAGTTTTTGGGAAAGGTTTTCCACTGACTAAAGGAGACACATAGGAAGAGGTACTTTCTCTCTCTCTCCACAGTGTTGTGTCTGTGTGTGATGCCTGGAACGTTGGCAGCCATCTTGAAACCATGAGGGGAGCTAGTCTGAGGACAAAGCTAACATACTGAGGAGGAACAGAGTTGAAACATAGAAGGAATCTGGGTCCATGATGATGTCACTGAATCACTAATCAACCCTGTTACTACTCTTCCTCAAGATTTCTTGTTGTGTGAAATTTTCTTCAATGCCATTTTGGGCTGGGTTTTCTGCTCCTTGCAGCAGAAGCATCCTCATTGGTGAAGTCCCTGTCTCCATATGCAGTCCCTTTCAACTTCTTTGTGAGCCAAAGAGGTTGGAGTCAGGTGCCCTCATATTCCAAAAGAACTAAGCTAAAGCTGCCAAAGTGTTGGGGCTACACCTCCTGGGATGGTCTCAAAGCTGTGTGGTTTGGTGATTTGGGTACTAGTAGCACTGACCCCTTCAGCCCCCAAGGCCCTCTCCAGAGGAGAAGTGGACCCAGGACTCTCCCTGACCCCTGGCTACCTGGGGAAGGAGGCTGGAGGTCCTCATGCTCATCCCCTGCCCGGGTGGGGAGTCATCCCTTCACAGTTGGCTCCCACCACGACCCTCCCTGTCCTAGGTCTCCACCCTCCCCGGGCCTCACCTTCCTAAGGGAGGAGGGCTCTCCCACCTCTGCGGCCCCAGGGGAGTCTGCCTCTTTCCCCGCCATTCTGCCCAGGGTTGGTTTCACACGAGGTCTCCCCCGGCCAAGGAAGAGCAGGGCTTCCAGGAGCAGCAGGGTCAGGCCTTGGTAAAAGGCTCAGGGTGTGAGGAGAGGGCTGAGGGAGCGCCTGAGGCTCTTGCTCAGGAGGCCCCACCGGGACTAAGACAGGTGTGGAGGGGCGGGGACTGGAGTGCAGGGGCAGCTTGGAAGCAGGGGAGAAGGCCGTTTATTAGATCAGGACAGTCCGGCAACAGGGATGACCCTGGCACTGGGAGCAGCTTGGGGATGGGGACCCATCCGGTTCATCTGAATTGCCCTGTGCCTGGCATGTTCAGTAGGTGCTCAGAGAATGTGTGTCCAGTGGGTGCAGTCATTCATTCATTCATTCATTCAACAGAGACACTGTGCCACCTGGTACTGAGCAAGAAGATCAAGTGCTGAGTAGGACAGAGAAGGTCCTTGCCCTCTGGGTCCTTACAAGCAAGTGTGGAGGGGGGTGGCGGTAAAACCAGGAGCTAAATAATTGATGAACCCACTAGCTAACCAACTAGGTAACTAACTAACATTTTTAGTTAATTATATTTGCTACAAAGTATGACAGCCTGTGTATACTGTGGGGAGGGAGTACTGAGGAAGTTGAGGGGTGTTGGGAAGGGCCTCCCTGAGAGCAGAGTCAGAAGGATGAGAGGGAGCCGGACATGCAGGAGGAGTCCTCCAGGGAAGCAGCAGGCAGACCACGGCCCCAGGTGGACCAGGTGTTCAAGGCCTGGGTGTCTGGGAAGTTCTGTGGGGCCCAGCAGGGCTGATGCTGAGGAGCGAGTCGGGAGCAGCCCTCCTAAGCCCTGTGGACCATGGTCAGGGGTCTGGAGAGACGGGTGAATGGTTCTCAGTTCCAGAATGTTAGACTGGGGCACCTGTCTCCTTTTCTGCCTAAGGTCACAGTTAGTCCTAGAGACATCACCAGAAATGTGTCTGCATTCAGGGACAAAAGGACACACACGGGAGAGGCGACTGCAGGGGCTGAGGGCCTGGTGACAGCCAGCGTTTCAAGGCACCGACTTTCATCATTGCCGTGGTCATGATCTCTGACATCCAGGGCTGGGCCCTCCTGCTCCGTCCTTCCTCCCTCGCCCCCCACCTGTCTGTCTGTGCCAAGCTCAGGGAGGTTTGCCCTGGATGCCTGCCTCCCACCCTGCTCCTGAGTGCTCCCCTCCATGCGGCCCTCCTGATGGGGAAGGTAGTGGACAGCGGCCCTGGGATGACACCTCCATGGGAAGCATGACCCGGGAGGCTCAGCCGAGAACTTTCTAGCCCCCCTGCTCCCTCTGTCCCGTGCCTCGACCCCTGCCGCGCTCACCTGTGCCTGCCCGGGTCGTCATGAGTGACCAGCGTGCGGGCCTCGGGCCCCTTGCCTGGCTCTCTTCCCCCAGATGAGCCCTGGTTGGTGTTCCTGGGCGAGGCCGGGCCTGTTTGCCTCTGCTGCTAGTTCCATCCTTCCCTCTCTGGCCCGAGGACCAAGAAAGATGAGTTACAGGAGGCTTTAGTTGGACGCCTCTTAAGAAAATCAGTTAACAGAGATATGGAAAGGGGCACAGAGATGAGGGCAGAGGCCTGGCTGGACTCTCAGCCTCTGGCCCGTGGAACTGGGCGCGCTCCCCTGCCCTCGGGGCTCCCGTGAGGCGGGGCCGCGGTGCCTCCCTGCAGGCGGGACGGCCAAGCTGGTGTAGGAGGCGTGGTGGCTCCACGCAGCTGGCTCCTTAGCCTGGTGTCGGCTTTGTCATGAGAGGATCACAGGGCAGAGAGGGCTGCGGACCGTCCCAGTGTGGTCAGTGAGCTGTGTGGCCTCCGGCAAACCACGGAACCACTCCTGGCCTCAGTTTTGTCACCCTTAGTCAGAACGACAACCACTCTCTCAGGGGATAGCTGGGGGACAAAAACGTAGTAAGACCTGTGCAGCCTGCCCGCTGTGGGTCCTGCACTCCGCACTCCATAGCAGCTGCCCTCTGTTTCCCTCTTCCTGCCTCCCTCCCTCCTCTGCTTTAATTAAATGTGTGACGACACCCCCTCCCCCTACCGCTCTGCCCCATCTTAGATTCCAGAAGACAACCAAGACCAAAACATGCAGGAGAGCATGGGAGGGTTAGGCACCAGAACAGTTCTGTGGGGGGTGGAGTGTGATCCGCTGGGGAGCAGCTCAAAGACCTTCCAGCTGCCCCCTCACCAACGCAGGCAGGGACCCTTAGGGCTCCCCCCACAGCCCTGGACCAGGGGACCAGCTGTCCCCAAGGAAAGGCAGCTGGCTCAGCAGACTGTGCGGCTCCTGGGCCCAGACCACCTGACTTCCGGTGCTCGAGCACCAGCCGGGGCAACCGGGCCCACACCACCGGGAGCTGCCCAGTCCTCCTGGGGCCCGACTGCCAGGGGGCGGCCAGCTCATCTGTGAGCCCTGCGCCTCCTACCCTGGAGAAGCCAGTGAGGCAGGGACCGAGGGGGAGAGTGCTGGGGGTATCCCTGGGCGGGGTCTGTGGGTCAGTGTGTGTGTTTGTGTCTATGGTGTGTATATATGCAAGTGGGCTCTGCGATGTGTGTCTGTAGTGTGTGAGTGTGGTGGTGTCTGTATGTCTCTGGTGTGTGTGTGTGTCTGTGTGTGTGTGTTTGCACACATGTGGCATTGGTGAGGACCTTTGGTGAAGTTGTGATGTTGTCGTGATGTCGTGGAGTCACTCCTTGTTTCCCCACTTGCCTGCATCCCTGCTCCCTCTCCAGGGCCACCCCTCTTCCTGCTCTGTCCCCACTGAGGTTTCTCCTTGTGCCACCTCTCAGGGATGGGCTCAGGCCCCAGGACCAGGCCAGCCCTGCCAGCTCCCTCCACCTCTTAGTTTGGCTCTGGGCTCCCTCCTCATCCTGGGCCAGCTCTGCACGCCCTCCTGGACTGCAGCAAGGCATTGGTGACATCTCCATCTGGCTGACCCTCTGTCATAACCTACCAAGTCAAGGGAACAGCGTGGACCTGATGGCTCGGCCTCCTCCCGGTCCAGGTGGTGGCATGTTTGCTGTCCCTCTGCATGGCCTCCGTGGCCAGCTGGTGACCAGCATCCATTCTCTAGAGACTGGGAAGGGAGGACCGGGGTTCATGCTGGGACATGTTGGGTGTGAGGCTCCAATGGGCACCTGGAGGACAGAGGTCAGGGGTCACTGGAGACACAGGGGTGGGGACCAGGACAGGGCTTGGGCTGGAGTTAACATGGCTCACTCTCAGATGCTCATGGAGGGTCACTCTGTGCGAGGCACAGTGCCCGGTGTACCACTGCACATTGGTGATGATTAAGACCACAGGAATGAGAATGAAGTGGGAGGAGTGAGGTGTGGGATGGGCCCTGCTGCACCCACAGTGAAAGGCTGACAGAGAAAAGAAATAGACACACACCTGCACCCCCCCACCTCCTCCCCACACACTTCATGCCCCCAAGGCCATCAGCAAAGGCTTTCAATCACTCTCACAATAAAACCTGATCCTCCCCAGTGGCCTCCAAAGCCACCATGTTCTGGCCCACACTTCTCCCCTAGCCCCCACCTGGGGCCACAGGGCCACCTTGCTGTTCCTTGATGTGGCAAAGCATATTCCCCCTCAGGGCCTTTGCACATGATGTTCCTTCCCTCTGGAGCAGTCTTACCCAGGCAGCCATCACACTTGCTCCCTCCCTTCCTTATCATCTCTGGCTTTGGGAGTCTTCTGAAAGAGGCCTTTCCTGAGCACATTATTTAAAGTATCACCCCTGTGTTGACCCTTCACCCCCTTATCCCACTGCATTTTCCCCCATATTACCTGAAGTTGCATTATCTAACCACGTGTTCATTCGTTTGCTATCTGTCTCTAGTAGACATCATCTCTCTGAGGTTACGCTCGTCATAGTCTTCTCTGCTGTATCATCAATGTTTGGTGCATAGAAAAGGCTCAAGACGTATTTGTGGAGTGAATGAATGCAGGACTGACTGAACGAGAAGGTAGGACCAGTTGGGGCATCCGTGTACGCCAAGGCAAGACCAGGTTTCTCAAGAAAGGGAGCGTCATACTGCAAAATCCACTTCAGATGGGTCAAGGCTGTAAAAAGGAAAAACAAAACTATAAAACCAGTGGATGAAAGAAAGAAGAACATTTTCCTGATCTTGGAGGAGGGAGAGCCTTCCTAAGCAAGATGCAAAATCCAGAAGCTATAAAAGAAAAGCCTGACAGATTTGACTACATAAAAATAAACAAAATGCACAATATACAAAGTTCAAAGACATTTGACTGGGAGAAAATATTTAAAACATGTGCAACGGACAACAGATTAATATCATCACATATAATGAGATTCCATGAGCCAGTAAGTAAGACATATAAAGCCCAGTAGAAAAAAATGGGCAAAAGAGGGAAATGGGCAATGCATAGAGTAAGAAAGACTCATGGCCGGGGAACAGCTGAATAGATGCTTAACTTCACCAGTCACCAGCAAGAACCCACTGCGGGTGGGACTGAAAGGAGAGGTACTGGCCAGGCTGTGGGGCTCCCAGTGCCTCATATGGGGGATGGCTGTGGTCCCTGCACACAGTGGGAGGGCAAACTGAGCAGACTTAGCAATATTCAAAACGCACGCTCCCTGTGACCCAGAAATCCCGCTTTTAGGAACCTATCCTTGCGAAATACCGAAGATCCTCCATGCCTCACAGCTCATGCCGGCACAGGAAGAAAGGAGGCCACCCGATCGTCACAGCAGGGGGGTGGCTCCACGAAGGAGAACTATGCAGCTAATAGCAACACCCTGCTCTGCACTGAGAAATGCTCCCAACTTGTTAAGTGACAATCAAAGCAAGACTGAGAACCACAGGAGGGACAGGGTCCCGTGTATGTTTGCGAAAATCCTGTGTGTGCATCACACGGATGGATACACACCCCTGCATAGAGAACCATCGAGGAAAACACAACTGTCAGCAGTGGGTGGCCCTGGGGAGTGGGGTGGAGCTTGAGGGTGGCTTTTCATTTTTCTCGCTTGTTTATCATAGACTTTTAGCAACTAAAATATATGACTATTGTAATTTTTTAATAAAGACAAAAATAACAGCAGTAAAGAAGGATGCAGCTGGGGTGTGTGGTGCTATTGGGTTGAGACAGGGAGGCCTGCAGATCAGGGACTGGCTGGAGCCCTCAGGAGACCGCAGGGCACCTTTAAGGCAGGCTCGCTGGCCATGAGAGCCGGGCAGTGGAAGCCGGGGGGTGCCCCGGGGGCTGGCTCTCCTCCAGGCCTCCCCCAGAGCCCTGTGCGCAGGTTCCTACATCCCCATTTCTCTGTTGCATAGAGAGATGAAGTCCAGTCTCTCATGGTGAAAGGCACAGAATCAGGGCAGCAGTGACTCCTCCCCAGTGATCAGGGGCTGGGGTACCCTAGCGACATGATATGTGGCAGAACCTCAGCTGCAGAGTCACCCTTTCAGCCCAGTATACATGGGTGGGGGTGAGCAGTTCCTGTGAGTCCCCTCCTACCCCCACTGAGTTCCAGTTTCCCTTCCTAGGAGGCAAGGGCCCCCTTCCTCTCATGGAATTCTCCCCAGCACCTGGTCCATCCCCAGGGGGGCCAGGAGCTCAGTTCTGGACACGGTGATATAGAGCTGGGTGTGAGACCTCTGGGCAGATGTCCAGCCAGCAGGAAGATATGTGGGTCTGCAGTTCAAGGGAGACGCCCAGCTGGAGGTGGACCTTCAGGTGGGACCTGGTGTTGTGAGTTGGTGAAGATCCCAGGGAGCGGATGCAGAGAAGAGCGGTGGGCCCGGCACAGAGCTCTGGGCCTCCTACACATAGGAGACACAAGAAGAATCATAACGGCAATAACAGTCACTGCTCTATTGAGCCCGAAGGAGCAGGGCCCCAGGGAGGTGAAGGGCTTGCCCAAGGCTGCCCACATAGCCCCTGGGTCTGCCTGGCTCCAAGGTCTCGCACCTCCTTGCTGGTCACTCTGCTCTGTGTTTCTATGTCAGACCTAACATCTCGTCTTTGTTTTTCTGCTCCTCCAACAACAGCTAATGGGTGATTTAAGACAGCTAAGTTGTTTTGTCTTTATTTCTGCCTCTGACCTTGGTCCTTGAGCTCACAGAGCTGATCAGCTGGAGGTTTGGATGTGATGAGGACCGACTGTGAGAGGCCAGAAACCGAGGAGGCCCAGCTGGGGGCGATGGGCAGATGCGCTCCGAGGTCCACGCCTTCGCTCAGCGCTGACCAGAGAATGGGGCCCGTGATGGACGTGCCCACTCACACAGCCGAGGAGGAGGCTCTGATACAGAGACGGAGGTGCGTGCCCCTGAGCTAGCAGGAACACCAGTGGCTATTGCCCATGGAATGTTCTCTTCTTCCAGGTAGCATTGTTTCATTTTACCCTCACAGCCCCAAAGGCGGGCACTACAGTTTTCTTGCTATCTGCAGAGGGATTAAGGACACAGACTGTCAGGAGACATGTGTGTGCGGGAGAGCCAGGAGAGCCAGGAATCGGCCCGAGCCTGTCTGATGTCATGTCTCCACCTTATAACCACCAGACAGTTAGAGGCGCTCCATATTTGGTAAATGTCTGCACTTACTTTTTTTCTGCATGTTTTCTCTTAGGCCTCACAATGACCCTATGAGTTGGGTGTTATTGGCTCCATTTCACAGATAAGGAAACAGAGGTCCAGGGAGGTCAACTAAGGTCACCCAGCCAGTAGGTTCCAGATCTTGCATTCTGATCCCAGCTGCTGCCCAGACTGTGCCTCTTCTGGCACAACCCGGCCAGCCGGCCTGGGGAGGAGCACGCACACTGAGCACTGCCGGAGGGACTCTCCTCAAGATGGCTCCCACCATCTTTCCTTGTTTCGCCATATTTGAAGGACTCTAAGATGACGTTTTTTACATTTTGATGCCTTTCCAGTCTGGGTGCATCTCAGTCTTTGGCAGGCCAGGCAGCTGTCGTGACTTTGTTGTCTTTTCCCGCACACTCATCAAAGCCTGCAGGATGGGTGTCAGTGGCTTGAAAGAAATTCCTGGAGCCAATAGTGGAGCACACTTAAAAAGAGATGCTGAACCACCGGGCTTTTGATGGTGCAGAGGACAAGACCGGTGGAAAGACCCGACTTCCACAGCTCCTGAGTCCTAAGAGATTCTGAAGAGTTGGACTCCGAATACAAAGCAGTTCTCGAGCTCCTTGAGCCGGGCGTCTCGGTTTATATCTCATGGAGGGCTGTGCATGCTCCCCCAGCCCTCCTGTGTGATGGCGGTCCTAGGAGACGCACCCCAGACGCCACATGGCCAATGTGCAAACACAACCTGCCAGGTGCTCATGTTCCATCCCAAAGGAGGAGGGAAAAGATTCCCTCTCACCTACCTGGGTGCCCACAGGTGGCAAAGTGGGGGAGTTGGGTGGTTGGTCTGATGGTCTGGAGGGCTGATGACGGGCACCACCTGACTCTGAGCCATAGCTGAGAGGAGTCTGAAGCCTGGGATCCCTGGTCCTAAGCCCTCCACCAAACTGGTACCCAAGGCCCATCATGAGCATGGCTCACTGCTCTGTCCCTAGGCCCCCACCCAGAGCCCAGGGCACTGCAGGCATCCAATCAGTGTTTGCCGAATGAATGAACGTTGCACATGGCTTTGGACTGTCTACAGCACAGGTTCAAATAAAGCATCTGCCACTTCTCTCAGCCTCGGTTTTCTCATCTGCAAAATGTGGATAAGATGCCATCATGATAGGGTTATTGGGAAGATGAATGAGACAGTGCATACAAAGTGCTGGGTTAATGGCCATCAATGAACCATTGGGAGTGGTTGGGAATATTTCTGAGGAGACTGGTTATGATTTTTTGTGCCATGGCCTCAAGCAGAGTCCTAACCCCGGCTCTTGGTCACAACAAGACTGGGGGAAAGTATAAGTGGCTCAGTGTAGATCCAGCCTCAGCACAGGGACAGACACCACGGCTGTGCCCTGCAGCTGGGCATGGGGACTTCTCACTGGCTCTGGGCACGACAGAATCTGCACTGATCGCCTCCCCCAGCGAGTGTCCTGAGCGACCAGCGTCTGCAGGTCTGTCTGCGGCACTAGAGGGAGCTCCTCCGGGGGCGGGGGGGGGGCGCGGGTGGCCTGGGCTGATTCACCTCTTGTCAGCTAGCACACAGAAGGTTCTGGACACATTTTGATGGATAATAAGTCCTTGTCCATGAGAGCAGGCCCCCAGAGAACAGGCTTGTTCTCTCTCTCCCTTGGATGTGTGTGTGCATGTACACACAGGAGCACACAGGTGCCCACACAAGCACATGGGCTCACTCACCTGGCTGGAGTCTTTTTGCAGGTTTGGGACTTATCATGTCATCTGTCTTCCCACAGCCAGCAATAAACTCCTGCTCCAATGTAGGGACCTGCGGGTTACCTGCCTGTGTATTTTTCCCAGCGACCAGCACAGAATATCCTCAGGAATCACTAAGTGGATGATGGATGAAAGAATGAAACTGATCCGGGGTAACTGATATGAACAAATTCCATACAAGATGACAACGGTAAACCATGCATACTAGTTAGAATACAGGCTGGGTATTGCTGTAAAATACAGGTTTGCTATAAAGATGCCAAAGTAACAGGATCCAAGGCTACTGCTTCTCGTGTGATGGGCTGATTATGCCCTGATGCACTGCATGGCAGCCCCCTGGTCTCAGAGATCCAGGCTTTGCTAATTATAAGAAATAGCTGTCATCTCGCAGTCTAAGGTGGCTGCTCCACCTCCTGCCATCACATCCACATTCCTGCCAGCAGAAAGTGGGAAGGGGAAGTGGAAGGAACTCCTTTTCCCCCTAAGGGCATAGCCCAAAAGTTGCTCTCATCACATCTGCTCACATCTGACTGGCCAGAACTTAGTCCCAGGGCCACATCTTGCTGCAAAGGAAGCTAGAAAAAGTCATCTTTAGCTGGTGACCACATGCCCAGCTTAAACTTGAAGGGTCATTTAGTAAAGCAAGAAGGGGAGAATGGATGTTTGCTCTGCCCCACCCGGTTTTGGAAAGATGAAACGGCCTGTTCATCAGTCACGTGGGTGGATGAGAGGGGTCACGCCAGCTTTGAGTGTGAGTCTGGGTGAAATGGTGGGAGAGGCAGAGAGAGGCATTGGCTTGAATAGACGGATGCTACTGAGGAGTTCAGGGGTGTACAGGGTCTCTCAGGGATTGGTTGGAGAGCCTAAGAGCCCTCTGAGAGGCACAAAGAGGAGGAGAAGGTGACAAGAACAGCCAGCCTGCAGTTGGCCCTGTGTGGCCTGTGTTCTAACCACATGGACAGAGGTTGTGGACAGGGACCAGGCTTGCAGCCCCACGGACAGCAGATGCGCTTCAGGTAACTCCCACCGTGGGAGCTGCACGGTGTTGTCAGCAACTCTGAATAAGCTACCAGCATTTACTAAATTATGAGTTTTTCAGTTTCCCTGAAACTATCAGAGGCTCAGGTGAGGGTTGTCTGACTCTCGTTGCGGTGACACTTGGTGGGCCCTGGGCAGTGGCTCACCAGCTCTGACTCACCAGCCTCCACCACTCCCTGCTAGGCCTGCTCCCCTTGTTTACACTCTGCCTGCCCGTGTAGAAACAGGAGAGGATGACCTTCTCTGCACCACCGAGAGCCCCACTGTGTCACCCCAGGGGCACAGCCTCACTGGGCACCTTCGTCCCCGGAGGAGGAATGTTCAGCTCAGAGTGGCTGTGGCTCATTCCTGTACACTGTGTGCCAGGCCTTGTCCCCAGGAACAGGGTCAGCAGCAAGCGCAGAGAACCCTTAAACACGAAGAAAGAAACTTCTCTCTCCTGGGAAAGAAGTCCAGAGGGAGGCAGGCCAAAACCAGCATGGCGCCTCCTCCAGGTCATCGAGGACCCGAGCTCCTTGATCCTCCAGATGCAGCCCACGTCTTCGTGGTCCAAGATGGGCCCTGGAGTTCCAGGCATGCTCTCCACTTGCCAAGCAAGCAGTCTGAGGATGGGACAAAGCAGTGGGCAAAGGTCTGGACTTCCTGTCTTTTAAGGAAATTTCCAGAAGCTCCACGCAGCACTTATGCTTATATCCCCCTGGTCAATCACATCCATCCACATCAGTCACACAGCCACACCCAGATGTAAGGGCATCTGGGGAATACAGTCTTTATTCTGGGTGGCCCTGTGCCACCCAGAGAAAACACCACAAGTGAAACACCAGGCTTGTGTTAGTAAGGAAGGTGGGAGAATGGATGGGGTGGGCTACCCGTAGCCTCTGCCACGAGGCCTTACACAGTCACCCCACTTACTCTCCACCTCTGCCTCACGAGGCATGCAACAGCGGCCCCGTGGTACAGAGGAGAGACTGCAGCCCAGGGAGCTTCCACAGTGTGCGTGAAGGCTCAGCCTGTGAGTGGCCGGGGGTCCATTTCACACTCGAATTTGCCCCAAAAGCAGGAGCCCACACGTGCTTCGTGCTCCCATGCTTTGCTCTCCGCCTCCGGCTCTGACACATCGCCGACCTCAGAGAAGTCCAGACGCCCAATAGTCACATTTACCTTTGAGGTTTCTTGCCACCGGCCAGACCTGGCATTGTTTTCTTATTCAGGGTGGCTGTAGGGTGTGATTTGGCCCACACTACAGCGGCCAAGTACACCTATGGGACACTGAGGCCGGCCCAGGAACCCCGGTCCTGTGGGGACAGCGTCTCTGGAGTGGAGGAGGAGACTGGGTAATGAAGGGGTCTCACTCCCACAAAACCAAAATAGTTTGATTTCCTCAGGTGATTTGTTACTTATCAGCTCCATTGTTTTGACCACCACCCTTGGCCAGAATTCAAAAGTGGCTTTATTTTGCAAGCAGCTTTGTGTGTGGGGATGCATCCGGGGTTGATAATTTGGTTCTTCCTCACGGAAGGGGAAGATCTTGCCCACCCGGCCCCTCCTCACACTCCGGGTTGGAAATTCTGTGACCTTCACAGCGGGGTCTCAGCAGGACACCGTGGGCCAGATTTCCCAGCTAAAAGGAACACAGGGCCGTGCTGGGGCCAAACACACAGCTGGGTATGATGTTTTGTCCTATCCCTTAAAAACAAAACTTAAACTGAGGAAAGAATTGCTTTCAAATCAAATATTTGTTGGCACATGAATGTGTCCTCTTTGTTAGAAAACATGTTTTTTGTTTTACAACTAGATTTTCCTGGAAAGAACAATGGCAAAATCAAAGGAGATGAGTGTTTGGCGGGGCAGAAAAGAACAAACTCTTTTCCCAAAATGTCTTGAGGTTTGGGGACTGCCAAGCAGCTCAAGGCGTCTGGCTCCTGGCTCAGGTCAGAGCACAGGGCTCGCGGCTAGTTGAGCAGCGCAGATGCCACCTGGGTCCCTCCGAGCCCAAGCCCGAGTGCAGTGTCCCGGGAGCCGTGTTCTACACAGGCGACTCCCAGCTCTCGTCAAGCCCTGTTCCTGCCTGCCGCTGCGCTCCCTGAGGGCGCCCCGGGGGCCTGGGATGGCTGCGATGACCCTGGGCATGAGGGGTTCAGAGAACGCGCCCCCCACGCACCCACGTCTCTCAGTGCCCTTGTGCTGCCCCACCGAGGGCTGCCACCTCCACGTGACCTGCAGCTCTGGCCACAGCTGGAGAGACCAGACTTGGAGCCTTGACCCAGGGCAGCTGTCAGTAGCCTGGCTCGAGAGCATGGCCCAGAGCCCAGTGTCTGTCCAGCCAAACAGATGCTGTCTCTTGGGGCTGTTGGATGCAAAACACACAGAGAAGGATCCAGAGAGCAGAGAACGACTCGCTGTGAGCAGGCGGCACGCGAGGCCGAGGAGCAGCACGAGCCGTGGAGGGGCAGCGCCGGTCCTGAAGGGCAGAGAGTGGAGGGTGTGGAGAGTGGGGAGCAGGGGAGCAGGGAGCTGAGACACAGCAGCTGCGGCTGGGGTCCAGGGATATCTGGAACTGTGGCCGGGCCTCCAGGCTGCTGGCAAGTGACCAGAGATGCTGCTCCCTGGAGAAGAGCTCCTGCGGCCGTTCCCTTGGATAGGCTGAACCCCACGCCCTGAGCTACCTGCTCAGGTGTAACGCTCAGATGTGCTTGAGGGGACATTATCAGGACTTGGGCTCTAACGAAGGGGTGAGATGAAAGCAGCAGGCATGCACACAAAGGACAGCTCACTCCTTCCAGAGTTGTGATCCCTTCCCCCACCTCTTCCAGGAAGCCCTCCCTGACCACCTCTCCACCCACAGTCCTCAGCCCTCTCCCTCCTTGGGGTGTCCACAGAACTTGTCCCCGAGGCTTCCCAGTCTCCTGCGGCTAACTCTTCATCTTTGTGTTCCATCTCCCACCCTGGCCACAAGCTCCTCAAAGGCAGGGACTGCTCTGGGAGTCCGTGAGTCCCTGCAGCACCGAGTGTGAGGCCTGGAGCGTGGCTGAGGCTCAGTATGTACTAGCAGGTGGGCTGGAGCACTCACCTGCACAGCCATGGGCGGGTCCTATCTGCAGACAGCCCTACCCGTGCCCCTAAAGAGGGAGCACCAGCCCTAATGGCCTCTTAGGACAGAGAGATGGGCTCTCTGTGGCCTGTGCTCCAGGCAGAGCCAGAAGGGAGGCATTTAGCCCTGGCCTTGGAAGCAGAGGCAGGTGGCAGAGCCCAGCTGGTGAGTCTGTTAGTATTTCAGAGAGAGCCAGGTGCACAGGCTGGGGCTCTAAGCTGGAGAAACTGTCTCACTTCTCAGAGCTCAGTTTGTGCTTCCCGTGGCTATCTGCCCCTTGGCCATGAGCTAGGACACCCTGTAAAAGAAAAGGCCCTTGGGCTTGCCTTCAACGGGGGAAGGGGAACTGGAAACACCAGGTGGGCAGTGGACAAGCCACGAGTCCCCACCCCAGCCCAGACCCGCCTCTCTCTGCATGTCTTCCTTTGGTCCGCCTTCTGGTTTATCTGTCCACCTCCCTCGGAGATGGTGAGCTTGCTGAGGGCAGCAGGGCCTGAGTCCTGTATTTCAGTGTCCCCAGCAGCCAGGACCAGGCCCGGCATGGAGTAGAGACGTTTGCTGGGCAAAAGATGGAGGTAGGACATGAAGGGGAGTAAGCTGATCTTCTGGGGCCTGGTGGCGGCAGGATTAAGTGTGGTGGCTGGGCTGGGCTGGAGAATGGCTCTGGGGACACCAGGAGAAGGGCCTTGGTAAGCGCCCCAGGAGGGGCGGACTCCGGGGTTGGTGAAACCTGCCACAGATGCGGCTGCCCTCGCGGCCAGAGACCGACCGCAAGTTTCCACAGGCACACCCCACCCTGGGCAGGACTCATGCAGACCAAAGGCAAAGGTGCCCCTCCCCTCACCCTAGCACACACAGGCTCACAGACAGACAGACACACAGACATACACACACACACACACACACACACACACACACACTCCCTGAGAGTCAACTGGGCTGAGAAGAGGAAAGAGCCCTCCCTGTGGGCAGGAAGAGCTTGGGCCTAGGTAAGGAGCCATCGCCATGCATCAAATAGGGAGGGACAGTGATGGCTGGCACTGGACAGACACTATGAAAGAAGTCACCTTGTGAGCAGTGAGGGAGGCCACAGATCAGAAAGGCAGACTGTCATTCTTAATAGTCACATGTACAGTCCATGGTAGATGCTCAGAAACTTGTAGTTATTAATTCTCACCATAGGCCCATTTGGTGAGTGTTCTTACTCCCCTTTTACAGATGAGCAAACCGAGGTCCAGAGAAGTTACAAATGGTGCCTAAGCTTAGACACTGCTAAGTGTGCAGGCAGAGATTTGAACCCAAGGTTCTTGGTTTCCAAAGTCTGTGCTCTTTCCACCCAGTCCTCAGCCCCAGAGGTCTCAGGAGGGACACAGAGATGAGACTCATGAACCCTGGGGCCACGAGCCCCTCACCTGGCTCGGGAATCACAACCCGCCTGTGACCCCCACCCTCAGCCATGGTTCAAGCCGCAGCTGTCTGTGAGCAGGTCTTCAAGGGCAGGAAGGAAGGAGAGAAGGGTGGCTCAGCTTTTGAAAACGCTGGGGCCACCAATGACTGAGAGAGAAAGCTTTCTGAATTATAGCGTTCTGGCCATTCTGAGTCCTGGGAACCAATGTCACTACCTGTCATTGACAGAGGATCTGGGGGACCCGGAGTGAGTGACTGTCCACTCCAGAGTGCAGATAGGGAGTTGTCCGGGTTCCGTGCACATGAGGGACAGGGGAGAGTGACCAGGGGCTCGGTAGGGACCGACGCTGCAGGGGTCACAGGCCAGGATCTCAGGCACTGGGCGGTGGGAGGTGCTGGTAACCCGAGTCAGGGTGTGATGATGTTAGAGAAGGGGACCCCACCACGGGGCCTGCGGCCTGGCCACTCCTGGGCCGAGGAGCCCTCACGCCAGCCTCCCACTGCCTGGTGAGGACCTTTTGTCAGCAGCAGTGTGGTGACCGGCCAGCAGACCTGTCACCTGTCTGAGCCTAAGGCTTTGCCCCATCCCATGTGCCCTGCCTGCGTGCACATCCAAATTCTTGATAACCCAGGGCAACCATACGTCCCAAGACTGAAAGTCTGCTCTTGAAGCAGTGTTGGTCAGGGTCAGCTGAACTGCTGTAGCACAGAGACCCCAAAATGTTACGGCCTAAACCAAAGAGAAATGTATGGCTCTCTCATCGAAGAGTCCAGGATGGAGGGTCCGGGACGACGGGGACATCGTCCCACACAGTCCTTCAGGGAGCCAAGCTGACTGCAGCTCTGTGATCTTCACTGCAGGCTTCAAAGGCCACCCTGGGTGTCACCAGCCCAGTCAGTGGGAATAAGAGCGATCTCGGAGGGGTCTGCACGGGAAGTGTTCAGGGGCCAGGACTGGACATGGTGCAGCTCACTTCTGCTCACATTCCTTTGCCTAGAACCCAGGCACATGGCCACGTCCAACTGCAAGGGGCTGGGAGAGGGAACCTGGCGGGCAGCCCTGTGCTCACTACAGCTCTAGTGCTGCGGATGAAGCAGGGGGCAGATGCTTAGGGGGGCGGTCTGGAAGGCAGGCCTCCCCCTGTGTCCTTGCCATGGGTGGGATGAAGCAGGGGGAGCCACAGGCCTCCCCCAAATGCTGCAGCCCTGGGGAGAATAGGCAGGACTCCAGCCTCCTAGCCCATGGCTGCACATTCCTGGGTCAGCCCCACGTCCTCCCCGGGCCGGGTCAGCTTCCATTTTCTACCCCACACCCCTGGGGAGCACAGAAATTGAGTTCTGATCTTCCTTAAATGGGCACTGGTCTAGTTTCATTTGGCTCAAAGATCAGGTCCACAACGAGCACCTGCTTTGTTCTGAAGCCTGTGCCAGTCCCGTGGGGAGGTCACAGGGGCTCAGCGGGGAGGAGCGAAGGATCACAGCGAGTGTTAACTGCATCCAACTCGGGGCTCCACACTGGGCTGGGCTCAGGGAGTCAAATCAGGAGAGATGAACCCAACAGACCTACAGCAGCAGGAGGACACCACGGTCACAGTGGTCCAAAGGGGCAGGGCAGGGCAAGAGTGAGGGATCACCCAGGGGTGGGGGCTGTAGAGGGTTGGAGAGCCCGTACTCCTGTCTGAAGGGAGCAGCTGCTATTCAGTAACAGCTGTTTGGCACCTGGCAGGAATTGGCACCTAGGGTAGCCCAATCTTCCGATTTGTCTAGAGAAGTCAGACATGCAGGGTGTGTGCATGCGTGTGTGTGTGTGTGTGTGTGTATAAGAAAGAGCGAGAGACCTTGATTTTTCCAGTACTGACTGGAGGCGAGTAAGCTTTGCTGCAGGCAAGACTAAGTCCTGGGGCTGCCCCTGCACCCTCTGCAATACACACCCAGGGATTAAATATGATTCAGAGGTGATGAGCGGCTGAGTGGAAGAGTCTAGAGCCCAGGTTTGTGACTGAGGGGCCTATTGACTGCATTGAATTAAACTGAATTAAATGAGATAACAATGACATTCCAGGTGCCTGTCGTTGTTATCTCATTTAACTCTTGCAAGAAGCCTCTGAGATAGTTGTTGTGACTTTCCACTTTTTATGGCTGAAAGGCTGTGGTTCAGAGAGGTTAGGTCACTTGTGCAAGGTCACACAGCTCCTAAGCAATGCTGAGAGACTGTGCTGAGCCTTAGGGGTGATGGAGCCCAAAGCCTCTTCAGGAAAGAAAGTGGAGCTCAGAGCAGGGCAGAGATTTGCCTCAAGTCACCGAGAGCAAGGACAGGTGGGACCAGGCTGCGGATTCCCTGCTCACTTCCTTTCACCGGTTGCTCTCTCCTGCTCAGCCCCCGGGGGTCCCTGAACAGTGGTGGCTGCAGGTGGAGCTGCATCTGCTGGGGAGCGGAAGCCCCGGGAACCCCTTTGTACAGTGAGACTTTCACAAAGAGCATAATCACCTGCTAATTTATCTTCTTGCTAAGCCTGAACTTTGGTCCCCCCAGTCTCTGTGGCCCGGGCCCACCTGCATTGCATTTCTGGCAGGACGCGGAGGGCCAAAGCCACAGCAATCTCCCTGCGCTCATGGCTTCTGCAGATAATTAATGACACATGCAGCTAAACTGCGGCTGGCGCACATCTGTCCAGTGTGGCCCGGGTAGATCTGTGCCTTGAGGCCGGGAGCTGGCATTAGTGGGGACAGCATGACTGGGGGACCTCAGAGCCACTGCCCTGCACCCCCAAAAGAGGATGGACCTTGAAATCCTTGGTGGGGGTGGAAGGTCTGTCATGTGCCTTTTCTCTTTTGTAAAGTAAGTATCAGCGCCCCATTCTTCTGTCAACCTTTACTGAGCCCCACTTGTGAAGGAAGTACATGCAACCTTGGCCTCCCCAATCTCCTCCTCCAGCCCCCTTTCCGTCTCCCTCTCTCCATTCACACCTGCTCCGGATCAGCTGCAAGGGTCTCATAACTCATCCCCACTGAGGTAGAAACCTCTGAGAATGGCTTACAGGATGCCCCTCCCAGAGTTATTTGCATTTCAAAAACACCATGGTCACTTTACCCAAAAGGGCACTATCTCAGGCATCAACAAATGTGAATTTTGGAGAAACCCTGGATCATTTCCAAATTCTGTCTTACTTTTTTGTAATGTCTGTCCCGACAGTCCCTGTTTTCAAAATATTATTTATCCTTCTTCATATATCACCAGTTTTCAAAGCTTTTGAATCTACTTAAAACAAACAAAAACCACCTACCTTAGAAACAACTGGGGAAAGTCTAGCCTTGCTTTCACTTTTCAGGGCCTTGGCACATCCTAGCCATCATTAAAAGGGCTTCTGATTGGCAGAACCCTGGGTAAAAGGGGCACTCCACACTCGGGGAGGAGCAGCTAGCCGTGGACAGAGCCCCTTGAGTCTGATGGCTGTGTCGGGAGCAGAAAGATCAAGTGGCCCGGAGTCCGAGCCGACCAGCCCTACCACTGGCTGTGGATACACAAGCCCGCCTGCGGGGGGCCCGGACCACGTCGTTTCAAGTGAATAATGTTGATGAAGTCCCAGGTCAGACCGTAAGAGCTCTTTGAATCCAAAATGTGCTTGAAGCTTAAAACCATTAGTTCTACAGTACAATGCTTTTCTCATTCACTCATTCACTTAATCAACAAATATTTACTAAGTGCCTACCATACACAGTGATATATGAATTGGGTTTGGGGTATGGTCACTGTGACAAAGACCCAGAATGACAGTGGCTCAAACAAGACAGAAGATTAGCTCTCTGACATGCTTAATTTTATGTGTCAACAAATATGTTAACTTTATGGGTTAAGGGATCACTAGAGAGCTCGTAAAACATTAGTTCTGGGTTTGTCTGTGAGGGCGTTTCTGGAAGAGACGAGCATTTGAGTCAGTAGACTGAGTAAAGAAGATAGCCTTCACCAAGGCAGGTGGGCATCATCCAATGCACTGGGGGCCGGGAGAGAACAAAAGGGCGGACGAAGGATGAATTTGCTCCTGGCTTGAGCTGGGACATCTGTCTCCTGTCCTCGGACATCAGCACTCCCAGTTCTCCGACTGGGACTACAGCTTTAGGCTCCCCTGATTCTCACACCTTTGGGTTTGGACTGAGCTACACCGCCAGCTTGCCTGGACCTCCAGCTTGCGGATGGCAGATCATGGTACTTCTTGGCCTCTATAACCTCGTGAGCCGATTCCTATAATGTCTCCTCTTATATATCTCTCTGTACATCCTGTGGGTTTTCTCTGTAGGGCCCTGACTAGTACATTCTCTCTTGTAGACATCCCAGCTGGTACGTTGCTCAGCCCCTCCACCTTGTTGCTCGGCATTTCTGGAGCGAAGCCCCTGTTGGTTTGGGCCAAAGTGGTCCCCGCCTCACACCTGTGTTCCACCAAGGGAGAGGCGGAGGAGGAAGGGCACAGCCAGCAGTCACACACATCATATCCCATTGCCCAGAAGTTGGTCTTACGGCCACACCCAGCTGTGAGGGAGGCTGGGCAATGTGGTCTTTACTTTGTGTGACATGGGCCAAGCTAAAAATCAGGAGGTCTGTCATGTGAGAGAGAATAAATAGTGGGGACAACTTGTAGGCTCTGACAAAACTGGTGAATGAAAGAGACGTGCCCCTGCCCTGAGGGACCCCACCATCCACAGGGGGAGGTGGATATTGAATGGCAGGGACCCCCAGAGTTAATGCTTCCACTGCAGTGAGGGTGCTCTAACGGGGTCAGGTTCGAAGGAAGCGGGAGAAGCGGGAGCAGTGAGGAGGTTCCCGCCGGGCAGAGGGAACCATGAAGGCTAGGATCCTGTGGCAGGCAGGAGGTGGCCCTCAGGAGGACTGGCAAGAGGCTGCTGTGGCTGGAGCCCGTGAGCAACAGGGAGGGGGTGGGCGATGAGATGAGAGGGGTGGCTGGGATGGGCACCTTGTAGCCGAGGTGGGGCATCTGGAGACTCCCTCTCGGGGCAGTGGGAAGCTATTGGAAGGTTTGACAGAGGGAGTGACACGGTTGCACTGGTTTCAGATCATCCCACTTTATTGCCTGGTTTCTCTGGAAGGGGGGATCCTGGAGTTCAGCACAGGTTACAGGGGCTCAGTGGAGAAAGTGGTCCCACTGGCGGTGGAGACAGAAGGTGGACAGAGAGGGTTGCTGGGCTCTACTACATGCCAGGCATCTTGTGCCAAATTAGAATCAGAGAATTTTGGATTTGGGAAGATGGAGAGAGCATCCAGTGCAACTCCTCTGTGGGACAGATGAGGAGACTGAGCCCAGAGAGGGAAAGGGGCTCAGCCAGGTCACCCAGCAGGGTGGTGACAGAGCTGGAGCCAGAACTGACTCTTCCTGATTCCCCCGGTAGCGGCAGAGCAGAGGGGCCTGGTTGGGGTCACTGGGTCGAATGGGTGTAGCCTGGCCCCTGGGAGCTACCTGTCTGAAGAGCTTCAGAAACTTAAAACTGCTAATTAATTTCTAATTCCAGCGCTAAGCCATAAAATCAAACCACACGCTGAGCTGCCCACAGTTGCCTGACAGCTGGCCTGTCTGATCCTGACTGTCTGCTCACAAATTGGTATTAGTGGCACCAAGAGCAGATTAACATGGTGACTGGGCACCCAGCAACTTGATGCCACCAGCTGGGCTCACTCAAGCTGTTGGTCTCCCCAGCTACTAAGCTGCCCAGGCACCCACATTTTCCCAACCTTGGGGTGGAGAGCAGTACTGTGCCCAGCAAGGGGCGGGTCCTCTCTTGACCAACAAGTGATGCCACTGGTCCAGCATAGGACACAGGAGAGGATGCAGGGAAGCATGGCCAGGAAGGCAACACTCAAAATTTCCAGGTTAGCAAGGGACTGGAGTAAAAGGGGGCCCATGGGCATTCATCATCAGAGCCAAAGCCCAGACTGCATGCCAGAGAACTGAGCTCAGAGAGGTAGGAGGTATGCCCAAGTCACACAGCACAGGGCTAGAGCTCTGACTCCCCCCCATCAATCTAATGTTTTTCCTGTTCCTACACATTGAAGCTGTGCCTTTCCACCCTCTGAGTGTCTCTTTTATGCTTTTGTTCACCTCGTCAACTCCCATCTCTTGAGGACCTACTGAGTACCAGGCACTGTGCTGGGAACTGGGATGCAGGAAGCAATCATTGCACAAAGAACTAGAGGCATGAACAGAGCCGTTCATTGAGGTGAGGACAACGTACCTTAGTGAACAAGGGAAGGGGGCGTAGGGGCAGGGAAGACACGTCGGAAGGGATGAGCCACGACGTGGGTTGCGTTAGCTGGGGTTGGAAACCCCACAGCAACAATGGTGTAAGCCAGGCATTCTCTATCCTGTAAAAGCCCAGGGCTGGTGTGGTGATTTTGATCTGCAAAGACCTCGAGGACCGAGGCTCCTTGCACCCCACTGCATGCCTATCCTTAGAGAAAAGCCCTGGTTTTCACGGGCCAAGATGGTAGCTAGAGCTCTAGCCACCACATCTGCACTCCAGGCAGCAGGATGGGAGGACAAAAAGGAAGGAGGCAAACATATGTTCACAAAAACACGTGTACACACATGTTCAGTGTCAAGAACTATGAAGGGACTGAGATTTTACTCAACATGAAAGCTAACGAGTGAGCCTGCCACTGTCTTATGGAGGCTGGCAGAAGAGGCAAGAACCAGGGGTCAGAGACAAGGACTAATACAGCACAGCAAGCAGCGTGAGCATCAGCATGTTTCCATCAATTCCTCCATCCCTGAGTCCCAGAGGGGCAAAGTGGATGGTTCCAGACGATGCTGCATGCACATGCAGTGAGTTGGGTTACAGGAGAGGGAACCCAGATCTTTTATAACGGGAAGTAAGCATACCTGCCCTTTGCTCCACCAGGAGACACTTTATCTTCCAAGACTGTTTGCAATAGAAACATCCTTGAAAACACAGTCCAGAGCAAAGGGCTGTGAGTCAGCGCCTCACTCACAAGATGTGCAGAAATGCGAGAGACCCATGGGGAACTGTCTCCCACTACATACCAGCTTTATTCATGACAGCCCCAAACTGGAAACAGCCCCGGGGCCCACGGATATAGTCACACAGGGGACTACCACTCACCCGTAAAAAGAAACTACTGATAGTTGCCACAACAAGGATGAGCCTCAAAGATATTATGCTGACCGAAACATATCAGACACAAAAGAGTACATATTGTATGATCCATTTAAATGAAATTCTAGAACAGGAAAAGCTAATAGATGGATGGTGGGGAAAAAATCAGAACACCGGTTGCCCAGCAGTGGGGAGGTCAAAGATGGACTGGGAAGGGGCATGAGGGAAGGTTTCTGCAGTGATGATTCTTATCTTGATGCATTTGTCAAGACTCATCAAACGTACACTTACAGTTTGCTCATCTCATTACATGTCAACTTTACATCAAAATATCATAAACAAATATATAGTGAAGTATTTGGAGGGAAGTATACTGGTGTCTGCAATTTACTCTGAAATGAATCAAAAATAGGATTATTAATGAATGTATGGAAGGATAGATGGATGGATGGATAGATGGATGGATGGATGGATGGATAGACAGATGGATAGATAGATGATAAAACAAGTATCACATAGAATCTAGGAGATGGGTATGTAGGTGTTCACCATATAACTCTTCCAACTTTTCTGTATATTTGAAAATTTTTATGATAAAATATTGGGGAAAAAAAGAAGGGGCAGAGGTCATATACCAGCTGTCCTTTAAGAAGGTTCCCAGAAGCTGCCACACAATGCTTCTGCTTACATTCTATTGGCCTGAACTGAGTCACATGGCCACATTCAGCTGCAAGGGAGGTTGGAAAATGCAGTCTTTGTTCCAGGTGACGTTGGATCCAGCTAAAACTTCTAATACTGAGAAGGAAGGAGAGAACAGATACAAGAGATCAACCAGGAGCCCCTGCCTTAGGCCATACAGTGCCTTTGTGTGAGTTAGGAAAAGGCACCCTTTCCTCCAGGCAATGGGCCCAGGGCCTGGGTGCAGACTGGGAGCGGAGCATGGGCTGGCCTCAGCCCTCACTTACCCTTAGGCCAGATGTCCTTCAGCAGGTGTGACCTGCAAAGCATACACTTTAAGCATACAGCATAGAGTTTGGCAACTTCATTTAAAAAAAAAGGGTGGCCACTTAACTAAATCAGTTTAAATTTAATTTATTTCAGAAATCCCTTGAGAACAAAAATGGATGTGTTTCTGTGTTGGTTTGGTTTCCAATAAGAAAGCTGCATTTGAATATCAGGAGGCCTGTTTCCTGGTTCCCATAGTCCACGTCTTTGCCTCTGGAAGCCCTAAACGTGTGACCAGAGCCCACAGACATCTGGAGAAATGGTTTATTTTAGAAAAGTCACCATTGCTTTCTCCTGAGGGCTTTGAGTTTATCTAACGGTGAGCCGCTTCTCGTCGTGATGAAGCCGTTCAGATGTGGACGCTATCACCATGGAATAAAGAGCTTGTCCCAAAGTGTCTTGAAGAGCGAGCAGATACCCCTGACATGGAGCTGTCACCCCACTAGGGAACGTCCCTTGACAGAGCAGAGAACCCGCTGCTCCACGCGGGCTCCCGCTCGTTCACCCGAGTGTCAGGCCCCAGGTCAGACATCTGGGCCAACAGTGTTGAAGACTGTAAGTAATCAGTCTCTGCAGCTGAGGCTGAAAGAATTGAGCTGGATTTTTTTTAATGTTTCTGGAACTTGTTTGGAGGCAAAAAGTGAGATTTTGAAGATGGAAACATTTGATGAGCATTGCATAATCCAGGGTGGACTGTAAGCAGAAACGTTGTCCACCGGCTCTCCGGATCGTGCATGGACGATTTGTGTTTGGTCTATACGTGGAATCGAAGGTGGCTGAGATTTTTGTGGAAGGTGTGGGTAACCCTATGCTTGGCTTGTTTGATGCCAGAGAAGCCGTATTGTCCTGGTCCTTGTGAGGAAGCAGAGCAGAAAGCTCTAAAACATGGAGAGTGTGTGTGTGTGTGTGTGTGTGTGTGTGTGTGTGTGTGAGTGTGTGTTTGTGTGAGTGTGAGTGTGTGTGTGAGAGTGAGTGTGTGAGTGTGTGTGTGTGAGTGTGTGTTTGTGTGAGTGTGTGTGTGTGTGTCTGTGGGGGCAGTGGAGTCCAGCAGCATGTGTATCTGAAAATCCTCCCTCCCTCCCCTTTGAGACCTGCTGCCCTAGACGAGGGGAGCACACAGAACTCTCCGAGAGTTCCCTCCTCAGCCATGGTCCCTCCATTCACCAAGCTGCTCAGGTTACAAACTTAGGAGTCTTCCTTCACGCCTGTATTTCTCGGTCAACCCAGAATCGGATACTTTCACCACGGCACCAGAGAGGTGAGTCAGACCCATCTACGGCCAGGTGACTGCCATGGTCCCCTACCTGATCTCCCCAGATCTCCCTCTGTCCCTCTACAGCCTGGTCTCCACACTCAATCAGAGTCACTGTTATTAAAATAGTATGTCAGGGCCTGTCACTCCTCTGCTCGAAACCCTCCACGGGCCTAGTACCTCAGCAGAACCAAGTTCAAACTTTGAACCCCGGCCTGCCAGGCGCTTCTCACCAGGCTGCCATTAGAATCCCCTGGGAGCTTTACGATCCCCCATATCCAGGCTGTCCCCTGACTAAGTGACTCCAGGGTGCGGCCAGGCCGGGAGCCAGTGCCCCCAGCTCCCACCTGGCCACTCTGCCTCGCGTCCTTCCCTCTCCCTTTGCTCCCAAACATCAGCCTCATGCGCCTCCTTATGCTGCTGCCTCAAGGCCGTTGCCTCTGTCTGGACCCCTCCTTCACTTCCTTCAGTCTCTGCCCAAATGTCACCTCCTCAGAGAGGCCAGTCCATCACTCTCTACCTGCTCATCTGGCTCCCCTTCCCTCAAAGGGCTCTCACTCTCTGTCTCCCGCCAGGGCTGGGTGTCCTGTTTTGTTCAGGAATCCCAGAGTCTAGAAGAGTGCAGGCACAGCGTAGGCACTCAGGTAAGTGTCTTGACAGCAGGAAGAATGAGTGAGGACTGTGACGCCACCTGGGCCAACAGGACTGGTCTACAGAGACGATTTTCCCTGGTAGAAGGGGGCTGCTCCTTAAATGACAAAGGCCCAGGACCTATACCTCAGTGGTTAAGGGCTTGGCCAAGGCCATGCCTGCTACCCATGGGAATTTCTTCACCTCTCTGCCTCAGTTTCTTGGGCTGTATAACGGGAATAATTAGAGTTGCTTCTTAGTGTGATTCTGAGGATTGAATGCAGTAATGGAAGTGAGGCTTTTGGCCTCATTCAAGGCTCAACAGCATAATTATGGGTCAAGAGCATGTAAGCTCCAACAGGAAGCATATAAAAGTCCTATAATACTCCTATGACTTGATTTGTGTAATAATGAAGTCTTATTATTACCAGCTAGGAACGGCGGCCCAGAGAGGGGCGGTGCGTGGCCCGAAGGTGCACAGCCCCTGGGCTCCAGGGCGAGAGCCAACCTCAGGCCTCCCGCACTGGTCTGCGTACCCCGGGCCGCGGGTCGCGATGGTCGCCGGCGTCCCCGCCCGAGGGCGCGGCGGGGCCCGCGGGGCGCCTTTGTGCGCCACCTGATTTCCATTTCCCCAGATAAACACGCGGCGGGGGCCGCGACCTCGCTGCATAGCAAATGCCTCGGCTCCCCGCCCCGCGTGGGGCCCGCGAATGAGATGATTTACTCCTGTTTTGCATATTAATTGATCTAAACGCCACCCGCTCCGGGAACAATTAAGAGGCCCTCTGGCGCCCGGGGCGGGCGGTGGCGGCGGCGAAGTGCCGGGCGCCCCCTCGGGGCTGCGGGCGGGCGCGGGGGCGCAGGACGCGGACACAAAGCGGCTGTTGTGCTGCGCCCGGCCCCGCGCGCCCTGCCGCCCCCGGCACGGAGCGCCCCGAGCCGCCGAGGGCGAGGGCGAGGCTGGCGGCGGGACGGGGCGCAGCGCCCGCGCCATCACCGCGGCGGCCGCCCTGTCTCCCCGGCCAGCTCGCGCAGCGGCGTGTCACCGTGCCCCGCCCGCGTCGGGTGAGGTTGACTGACGCAGAGGGTAACAGGTGGAGTCGGCCCCCGGCCTGGGTCTCCGGCCGTGCCCGTGGTCTTGGTCATGCTGCAGCCAGGGCAGGGGCGCCGCGGATACGCCATCACTTTTTCCAGACCTTTCCACACCTGGGCCCGAGCCATCGAGCTGACAGTGCCAGAGCCGCCAGGCCGCCCCGCAGCCCCGCCGCCATCACACTGCCTCCAGGCCCGCAGGGGAAGGGGGCTCGCAGGAAGGACCTTCAACAGAACTCTCGTCCTCCCGACACACCTGGTGCTTTCCTTCCCGGTGTCTCCACCACAGGACCCCGGCATCGCCGCCCACCAGTCTGCTGGGGCTGAAAACCAAGGAGCCCCCTTGACTCTCCTCCCTGACACCACCGGCTGTCGCCACACCCCCACCTGCACATTCACAAAACACCTAGTGGCTTCTTGCTAGTCCCCCGGCCTCTGCCATAGGGGCGCCGAATTCTCCTCCTTGCTGTCACTCTGGCCCTGTGGTCTCCTTCCCACACCGGTGCTAGAGGCAGCCTTTCAAGAAGTAACTCGGATTCAGTCCCTGCAACCCTCTCTCCCTGCAAGCCTTCCCTTTGCACCCAGACAGCTACAAGCCTTCCCGTGGCCCCAAGGGCCCCTTGGAATCAGCCTTCTTGTGTACCTCTGCCTCTGCAAGCACATTCCAAACCTCTTTTAGGAGAGAACATTTAAGAGGAAACCTGAAGGATGAGGGGGACCAGCCAGGTAAAGAGCCAGGGGAAGTGTTTCAGGCAGAGGGAACAGTAAGTACACGGGCCCTGAGGCAAAAAAGCCCTTGGCCGCTTCTCGGTTGGTGCAAGGCCTCTGTGGCTTGGTGTGCAAGGTGAGCACCGTGAGGGGAAAGGCTCAGAGGGATGGGCAGGGGCCAGACCTCTCAGGCAAGGAGTTTGGATTTTGAGCAGGAGTGTGACCTGATCTAGTTTGCATGTTCATGAGCATTGACCCATCTGAGTGAGAATCCTGCGGTGCTTCCTTAGTTCCTCCTCCAGCAGCTCCCCTGCCCGCCTCCGTCACACATACATGCATAGGCAGCCACACCTCCCATCTGTCCCTGAGCTCTGTGGATTCAAGCCCCCAGTTTACTCTGGCCAAGCCCCTCCCTTCTGTTGCCTCTGCCTGACTTCTTGCCTGAGCGACCACAACAGCCTAGAAACTGCCCCCCACACCTGCCAGCTGCAGCCTCACCCCCTCACCCCCACCCCACGGCTCCGGGCTCACTGGCCACCCCTCCCCTTCACCTGCTCCGGTCCTGGGTCCTGTTAACTCCTGAAGACCATCCTCGGGGCAAAGGGCAGTGGCTCAGTTGATTGTTCCATGTAGGAATGAGGGCCCCACGCTGCCAAACATTTAGACATTTCAGGGGAAGTCTGAAATCCAGATTTTTATGGGAAATCTCCCACTTTTAAAATATTAGATCAAAACCGAAAATATTTTAACACTGGTAGACCCAAACAAATTACATGGTATAGCAAATCTAGTCCAAGTCTTCCTACTGGCAGCCGCTGGTATGGCATCTAGTACAGAACCTGATAATCAATCGGTTATTCGGTCAACAACCCACGAGTTGGGACTGCTCGCTGTCACCAGGCGTTGAGCTAGAGTAGAGGCTCAATAGATTGCTCCCATGTCTCGTTTTCTTCTGGTACTTTAAGGACTTCATGATTTCATTTAAACCTTTGATTCATGTGGAATTTATTTTGGTGTAACATGTGAAATGAGGATCTAAATTAATTTCTTTTACAGATGGGTAGCCAATTGTCCCAATCCTAAATATGGATAAATCCTGTTTTTAAAATGCCAACTTGATCACATAGTAACTTCCTACATATATATATTGGGTGACTTCCTATAATTTCTAAATTATATATCTATTCATGTACTTGTACCATAGTTTTAATTATTTTAGCTCTATAACAGATTTAAAATGCATGTAAATATCTGATAGGGTTATCTCTCTCCTCGCATTTTTTTTCAAAGTTTTCCTGCATAATTGCACTTGTGTGTTCTTCCACACCGACTTTAGAGTCAATTTGCCTAGTTCCAGGAGCGTTCCTGTCAGTACGCTCATTTGTGATTGTGTTGATGTGTAGATTAACTTTGGGAGAACTGACATCCTCATAATGTTGAATCTTTTTCTCCAAGAATATGGTAGAAGTTCACTTTTGTATCCTTCAGTAGCAATACAAAAATTTTCTTCATGTAGATTTTATACATTTTTAAAAGAGTTTATTTCTAGGTTGCTTTTACAAATGGAGTCTTTCATCCACCGTATTTTAGTACTGGCCATTGTATATTTGAAGGCTATTGCTAACAGAATACTACCAATTTTGTATCCAGTTACTTTACTCAGTTATTTTGTCCTTTTCGATAATTTTTTCAGTTGATTCTTTCCAGGTAACAGTCAAAAAATCTCCAACAGTGATAAGTTACCTCCTCCTTTCTAATTTGATACCTCTTTCCAGTTGCACCGCCGAGTACTCCAGAAGAGTGGGAACGCATGGCAGTGTTTTTAGCCTCTCCCCCTGGCCTCAGGTTAAAATATATAAGTGTCAATTTATGGCGTTAGATGGATAATCTAGTCTAACTTATTAAAGACTTGATTTAATGGGAGTGGAAAAGAAAGTCAGGGGAACTTTTACTTAAGGAAAAAAACGATGTTTTTCTTTTTTGAGGACTGAATAAAACTAAAACTTTTAGTATGTAGAAGACTATGCACTGAGGTTTTAACGTTGCAAAAAGAAAGGCTGTTTTTGGTCAACCAGCTACTATTGTGTATAGTAGACAGTCCGTCACTATCAGGCAAGGGCTGCATGTTGCCTGTACACACATTTTTATAGTGACTAAATTTTGAGTCATGGCAGAATAGACCTAGATCTATTAGACCTAGATAAAAGCTTTTTTATCAGAATAAATATTGAATTTTATTAAATAATTTTTTAAAACATCAGAGATAAAGAGGAGATTCTAGACGCTTTCAGAGACTGAAAAGGTCACGTAATGAGGATCAAGAAACAGAATGGCATGGGACTTCTTCACATCAACTCAGAACACCACATGCCCATAGAGAACTGCCTTCAGAATTCTGAGGGAAGATGATTTCCAACCAAGATTTATGCATCTAGCCAAACTGTCAACTATCCAAAAACTGAACTCCCATACGCAGTTTCCAAGGAAGCTACTGGCGTACATATTACAACACAATGAAGGGAGTAAACCAAGAAAGAAGATGGCTTAGGATCTAAGAAACAAGGAACCAACACGGAAGAGAGTGAAGGGAATTCTAAGGATAATGATGAAGGGAAATTTCAGGACTTCTACTATACAGACAGCCAGGAGATCAACTGGTCCAGGGAGGAGCAGGAGGACAGAGGGCTTCAAGAAAAAAACAGAACTGCTAGGTTACCAGATGGGTTTGAATATATTGCTAGAAGTTTAGGCATGTTTGTGGGAAGAATTAGTGGTTACTAATCAAAAACTAATTAAATTAAAAACTAAGGTAATTACTAACTCCAGGGAAAACAAAAACTTGTAAAAGACAGCAACTATAACCATAATACAGTATTTGGTTTAGCTGTGAATAGTATATAGGTAGATATAACAATGTAAAAACTGAGCATTCATTTAGCAACTATGACAGAACTATATTGGAAGGAAAAGTGGATTTGTATATGGTGTCTGGTGGAGCATCAGCAATCTTCCACAGAAGGAAGAGAATTAATAATATCTAAGAAAATAATGGTAAAGAATGATATTTAGAAATATGAAAGTAAATGTCAGAAGGAAAGCTAACAGAGGTGGAAGTAGCTGCCTCTGAGGAGAGGCTGGGTGGTGAGAGGAGACACAGGACTGCTGCTTGTCATTATCAGCTTCATGGTACCATTTGACTTTTCAATTTTTCTGCATAGATATTTCGACAAAAATAGAAATTTAATTTTAAAACTTTCATGTGTGTATCACCTAAAGTCACCTTTTGTACCACCTCTGCTTTCAGCAAAATGAGCTGACCAAAATTTGGACAGACCAAGATGCCAGTCCCAGCTCTGCAAATTACTAGCTGTGTGACCCTAGGGGAGTTGCTGAGTCTCTCTTAGCCTCCATTTTTTTCATCTAGAAAGTTGAGATAATTACTAGTACCTACATCACAGAGCTACTGAGGGGTACAGTGAGATCATACTGGGGCCTGGCACATAGAAGCATCCAATAAAAGGTGTCTACTGCAGTGGGTATTGTCTCAATTTCACTTCCTTCAATTCCTAAGTGATTAACTGTGGGCAACTCATTTAATTTCTGTGAGCCTCATCTTTAAAACTGGAATAAAATATTTTGAGCCTCTGAGGAGATCAATGGGATAATGAGTGTAGAGTACCTGGACCCAATCTCTCTAAACCTCAGATTTCTCATTTTTTAAAATGGGAAAATCCTTTTAGGGTTTTTTTGAGAATGAAATAAGATGGCACAGCTAATGTCTCCAGCAGTACCAAGGACACATTCATTTACTCAAAAAAGCTAGGTATGCTTAAGACTAACAATTCTTTCATCATAAAAGTAAGTACACCTTAAACTTATACAGTGTTGTATGTCAATTATAAATCAATAAGACTGAAAGAAAAAAAATCACAGAAATAATACATGCTGACTATACAAAATCTGAAAAATTTAGAAAAGTTTAAAAACAAAAATCACCGGTAACTGCAATGTTTCCTGATGATATTTTTGGCATCTATTTCATATATTTCTTATATCAGTCAATATAGGGTAGCTCATGCTGCAGGGAAAATCATACAAAAATCTCAGGGGTTTCACAGCACAAAGGTCTGTTCCTGCTCATACCCAGATCACTCGAGTCCAGGGGACTGTCAGGGGTGCTGCCCCCAGTGCAGTGGCCCCTGCAGTCTTCTGGGCCCTCCAAATCAACCATGCTGCGGTGTGGGCTGAAGCAGAAAGGCAGGCAGCGGAACCGAGCGCCAGCAATTAAATATGGAAACCAGAAGTGACGCAGTTACGTCCCTCACATTTCATTGCCCAAAGCAAGTCACGTGGCCTTGCCTGCTCTCAAGAGGCGAGGAAGCTTGCCGGAAGTGAGGGGACTCTGATATCGGCGAACCGTGGTGCTGTCTACCCCACACACTGCAGAATTGAGATCTCATTGTGCATAGAGTCGTGTCTGCTGCTTTCGTCTCTTACCATTACATCATGAAATAGTCTTTGAAAACGTGGCAAACATGCAGATTTAATAAAGGAGTTTAGTGGCATGCTGGCATGATTTCCCTCTCCCTTTTTCTCTTCTTCCTCTTATTCTCCTAATTTAGGGAACTGTGTGTAGGTAGCGGAGGTCCAGGCCCCAGGTCGTTGCATGCCATCACTCCGAAATACCTCCCCTTCCCCTCCTGGCCGACGCAGGACAGGCAGGTCCTGTCATTGCTTCTTGGGAGAGCTTGTGCAGTTCCGTGGTGTCACTCCCTCCAGAAGTAACACGTCTGGAAGTGAGGCCAAGAGAACCTGCTGAACAACTGCCGGATTAACAACTCCACATGTGGGGTGCGGCTGCACGCGGCTTTGCCGGGGCGTCCTTGCGCCGTCAGCCAGTGGTGCGAACGTGCAGTGTTAAAAGTGACACCAGAGTGGTGGAGGCGTCACTGTCAGCTGTTGCAAGAGATGACACCCGGCCTGCAGGGCTGGGTGAGAGCTCAGGAGCGGCAGCCCCTCCTTGCTTGGGTCCCAGGATCCCGGCACCGGCGGGAAGGGGTCCAGGAGGAAGTGAGCATGTCCCAGTCATGCAAAGTACGGGAAACGAGTGAGGATAGCGAGGAAAGTGTCGAGGTCAAGCGGCTGAGAGCAGGAAGGGAAGGGGCCTGGTGAGCCAGGAAGCCTCGCTCTGCCAAGGGCTGCTCAGTTCCGTTTCCTCCAGCGAAATTTTGCCAGGTGCCTGTTCTGGTCATGCAGACAGAACAGTTGTGATTTTCACAAAAGAGGTTCAAGACGCCCTCTAAGGTTTATGATCCAGTTGTGAAAATGTTACTGACATACTTGAAACAATTCAAGAGGAATGTAAAGTGCACTCTTGTCTGGCGTTGGGCTGTGTGGGTAGATGGCCAGGGTTTTAGAGGACTTTGGAGGAGGGAGAGTTAGATGAGGGCACAGAAGTGTTCTGAAGGGCTCCTTCCTTCTCAGCTGCTTCCATCCACGGAAGGCCCAGAGACGAGGAAAGGGAAGAGGAAATGAGGAGCAGAGAAAGGAAGCAAGGAGCAGGGGAGAGGGTATTTAATCCTCCAGTCATGTCAATCCATTTTGCAAATGGAGAAGCTGAGACCCAGAGGGCCTAACCAGCTTCCCCTGGAGGCAGAGCTGCAGCCGGAACTAAGATTGTCCAGCCCGGTGCATTCTGCAGGAAGACTTGTGTGCATTTTCTCTCACAGGTTGTGGATGTAGGTGTAAGAGCTGACTCATGTCCAGCATCAGCTGGGGGCTGGACCATGGTTCATTGTAAAGTAAAACTCAAGAACATTAACTCCCTTGGATGTGAAATAAAACAACTCGCCTTTAGCTTTACGGTTTATAAAACACTCTCCTGTTATTTATCTCATTTTCTCCTCACAACAACCCTGTGATAAACACATTATTATTACCATTTTGCAATTTAGGAAACTGAGGCTTGGGGAGAGAATGCACTGTGTTCTCAGAGCTCCTTAAGGATAGGATGGAGCCCACGTGGGTTGATGCCACTTTCAGGCATTCTTCTATCTCGTAAGTGACCCAAATCTTAGCTCACTTGCTTGCTCTGTCTCATTTCCTCTTCCACTGTGACTTGCCCTCCGCAATCCCAGCCTGGAGCTGATTGGACCAGGAGTGGATTTAGAGGGAGCCGCCCATTGGTTGGCCAGCAGCCAATCAGATCCTTCTGTAGATCATGCCTAAGTCTGCGCAGGGAGGCTCTCTGGGAGCTGGGGAACTTAGGGTTGACATTGGGGGGATGTTAGTGTGAAGTCTGCTTATGCCTGTTTCTGAAGTCCTCAAAGCTGCCTTCATTTCTCCGTCAGCCCCTCACCCTCCACACCCCCATACCCCCGGAATCTGTGAGCCCAGGAGCCATAATAACTTTACCCTTTCTCTATCCAAAGTTAGTAGGGTTTCCTGCTCCGTGGAAGTCAGGGAGCCCAAGGCACCAATTAAAGCAATTCTGCAGAATCCACGGAGCCTGGGTTCAGCTGCCGAGCCCCAGCAAGGCATCTTCTTCCCTTTGAGATAAGGGAAGGTGTCTTCCTCCCTTTGAGAGGGTACTGCATGCACCCTCTGGAGTTGCAAGGGTAGGACTCCCACCTGGTCAGTGCTGGGAACTGCAGCGCCGTTTCCACCACACTTGTGCTGCCTGCCCAGCACCTGACCTCGCAGCTGCCGTGTCCTTGTAACCTCGCTGAACTCACGGGCTCCAGCTTGAACTACTTGTTTTAACAAGTCTCACAAGCCTCCTTCCAGGTTATGCGTTCAAGAAATGTTTGTTGAGTGCCTCTTTGTGCCCGGCAGCATTCGACGAGCTCATGTTTTAGGTTCACTCCCAGCTCTGATCCTGGATCCGTCTTCCTGTCAGCCTTGCTGCTTGGCCATGGAACTGGGCTTCTCTTAGGCTCGAGTTTTTGCTTCTTCACAGGCGCTTCACTCTTCCTCTGGCTTTGCTGTCCTTGGAGCTCCGGGTTAAATGCCACCAACTCCATCTAATTCCTGGGAAGCAGGGTTTTGGCTCATCTCTCTGTTGGGTTTTGCATGTGTCCCAGCCCTGCAAGCATAACCGGGAGTTCTGCGAGATTGGGCCATATAAAGTAGGGTCATGCAGAAGAATTCGCTGTGGGCCCACCTTTGAGATGCTGCTGGAAGAGGAGCAGTCTCCGGAGCCTAAGGCCATTTTCACAGGCTACAGATAGTCTCATCTACCCCATGCTAACCACCTTCCCATCCCTTCTTCAAGCTCTCTCTTTTCCTTCACCACCAAATAACCTTGAAAGTTTGATCTCCAAGGCCAACTCCATCTTCAGCCCATCCCCTCAGCAGTCTCAGGTCTTTCCCCACTGTACCTGGTTCACACATCATTCACTTGTCTCAACCCCAAGGCAGCATCTCCCATCCTCCCATGCCCTTCCCCTTCCCCACAGTGATTCCTCCCTTCCTGCCCGGAGGTCTCTCTCTTAGCCTCAGTGTTACCCGCCCCCGGCCCCCATCCTTCCCCTCTCCTGACCACATCTTAATCCTCCCTGGAAGCACATCCTGACCTCAGTTTACAGATGAGAAACCGAGGCTCAGAGAATATAAGTAAGCTGCCTGCGGTCATGCAGCTGGGAAGGAAGTGGAGCAGAGATTTGCACCATATGACTGAAGACCTACTGTAGGCTTCACCCCTGCACAGCCTGTTGAACCCACCAAATGTGACCAACCGTCCACCGGAATCAAGTCAGGCCCTGGCCTTCTGCTCCAGGGGACCCCTTCATAGCACCTCCCTGCAGCCTTTGTCTCCCACTAGGCCACACATATTGAAGACATTTCTTTATCCAGTTTAAACCAGGACATCATTTGTCGCCTCCACATTTCCGTCATGATGAGCAAAGCTACCCATCTCCTCCTCTCTTTAGAAGCCACTTGTGGTTCCTCTGCGGGAACGGCCTGTTGCTATTTGCTCATTTTCCCTGAGGTTGTTGATTTGCCTCTGACTGTAGGAGTGCTTTAGCATTTAAGGAACTCACCCTTTGCCATATGTGTTGCAAATATTTTTTCCAGGTTTTTTTTTATAGTGGGATTTTAATTTTAATATGCAGTCGAATTTTCAATATTTATTTTTTGGCTTGACATTTACTGTCAATCCAGTAGGCCTCCTTCAGCAGTACTCTTCTGGGCTTTTCCGGCGTCAAGTCCCCCCTCACCCTGCTTGGAGCCATGGAGGCTGTTGGGTGTCGTCCGCTCGGTGTTGCCAGGCTTCTTGTTAATGTTACCTTCAGCTTCCTCAAAAACAGGGTGAAACCGACATGGGAGCCCTCCTCCCGAGGATTCCTGGTGAGGATGCGGGAACGGAGAGCAGTTGACCCTTCCCGGTCCATCTGCCCAGGGCGGTCTATGGGGCAGAGCAGCAGGAGGCCTTAGGACGCCCACTGGTGGGAAAGGACTCTTCAGCTGGGTGGGTGAGCGCAGGCTGGGGGAGGGGAGAAGAGGGAATTTGGAGGGGTCTGCAGGCAGGAGAGATCTATGCCAGGAGGAGAGCGGAGGGCATTCCAGAGGGGAGCAAGGGTAAGAACAAAAGTGCGAGAGGATGGCTTGTTTGGAGGACAGTAAGCCGAGGCAGTTCCCATGAGGGACGAGATGGCGGAGGGCAGGAGCAGTCACGGTGCTCACAGCGGCGGGAGCAGCGACGCGCCCTCCCACAGAGGGGGCAGGCTCTGGGGTCCCTGGGGTCTGCCGCAGGGAAGGGCGGGGGCGGGTTCTTGGCGCGGTCTGCTGATGCCCTAATTAAGCCGCGGGTACATTTCCCGGCCCAACTGTCACCCGCGCGCTGTGCAAGCCAGGAATGAATATTCCCCAAGCGCCAACAGAAGGAAGTTCTTCATAAAAACGGAGCCCGAGGGCGTGAAGGGAAAACAAGCCCTGTTCACACGCAGGCAGCGCATCCGCTCGGCACAGCCCCGAGGAGGCGGAAGCGCGCGCGGCGACACCGTTGCGGGCGCCGCGAACTCCCAGCGCGCAGATGTCGAGCGCCCGGAGCTGGAGGCTCTTTTCCTGCCGAGCCCGTGCCCCTCTGCGGCCCGCCAGGGCTCCCCAGCTCCTCTCCGGGCCCGGCGCGCGGGGCACCCCCTCCCGCCCGTGGGGACCGTCGTGGCAAACACGCCCGGAGCGGGCGGCTTGCGGAGCCTCTCCCCGGCTGCGGCGTCCTTGCTCTCAGTGGAGTCAGGCAGCTCGCAGCTGGGCCCCAAATGCCCTCTCCCTGTGTCTCTGTGACCGTGGGACCTTGAGCGCGGCACTCCCCCACCCTTGGTGCTGTTTCCTTCTCTGAAACATGGGGTTGTAACAAAGCTCCTGGCTAGTTGTAAGGATTGAAGGAGATGCGTGTGTATTACTGGCTATTGTCATGGCTCCATTAATGAGAGATTTTAGGGGTGGAGAGCAGAAAAGAGGTTTTAAAAGGAATTTCTCTTTTTCCTGCTGCAGGGAGTTTGCCTTCTGTTACCTTCTCCGCGAGCTGCAGTGGCTGCAGGAAGACTCTCCCAGAAGTCATCATGTGGCACCCTCTGACTAACCCTCTCCAGGGCTCCCTTCACCCACAAAGCCGAGGTCAAGCTGAGATATCGAAGGACCTCCAACTGGGCCTGTCAACATCCTTGGCTCCAGCTTCTGGCAGGCACCTGCACCCCAGCCAGGTCCAGATCTGGTGGTTCCAGGACCAGCTGTGTTGCTTTGCCCCTTCCCTCCTCTCTTCCCTCCGGTGCCTCTGCAGAGGCTTTAGCACATTACTTGGGGTTGATCCCACCTTGATGGTCCCAGTAGCACTTGGCCCGTCGTGGGCGTACATTGTTCTTCACTCTGCCTCCAACCTATCACCCTCTGTTTACCTGCCAGTCTCTCCTCTTGATTGGCAGCTCCTGGGGCAGGTGCCCAGCCTCCTTCATTCTGCTTCTTCAGCTTCTAACACAGAGTGCCTGGCACAGAAGGCGCCCAGTGAATTTAACTGGCAATGCAAATGGCGGCTGGATGGTGTGGGTGAGCAGCACTCACAAGAACCCCTCTCCACAAATCACCAACATCTGTAAAGCCTAAAGCTCCTCCACTGGTCAGTTCTTTGAGCGGGACTGGCTACATAATTTGCAGAGCCCACTGCAAATGAAAACATGGTCCCTTTGTTAAAAGTTGAGAATTTCAAGATGGTGACAACAGAGCATTAAACTAAGCACGGAGTCCTTCTGGGCATGGAGCCCTTCTGAACACCGGGCCCTGTACTACTGCCCAGGTCACACACCTGTGAAGCAGCTCTGAGTTTGGGTCTTGGAAGTTAGACCCCTTGAGTGTCTCCTATTAACGTATGAGCACCACCCCCTCCTTCTTTCTGCGGCAGGACCTGTAATGTGGTCATGCTCGGCTGAAGAGCAACATTTCCCTTGTTGGGAAAGAGCTTCTGGAAACCCTGGAATCAGTGAGCAAGGATGTGGCTATTCTTCCAGGCAGCCCAGTGAAGCTCTGCTTGAAAATGAGAACAAGACCCGAAGGAGATTCTCCTGCAGGGTGACTCACCAGCTTCTCAGCCCCTGCCCTGCCCTTTGTCCTGCTGATCGGGTCTTTCTTTGGTTCTGTGACTGTTTATTGATTGCTCACTGCCTGCAAGCACTGCTGAGTCCACAGGGATACAGCAGTGACTAATGTAAATAAAGCCCCTGTCCTCCTAGGGCCAGCATTGTGGTAGTGGGGGAGACAGATGATAAGTATAAATAAGGAGACAAATGTGTAGTATAATGTCAGGGAGTGCTGAGTGCTATCTGGCCAAAAAAAGGGGGGGGGGCAGATTAAGGCAATAAAGAGCAGGATGGTTGAACGGTAGATAGAGGGGTCAGGGAAGGGCTCCCTGAGGAGGTGCCTTTTGAGCAAAGACCTGGATGAGGTGAAGGGAGAGCTACACCCAGGTCTGTGGGTAAGGTCTTCCAAACTGGGAGAATAGCAAGGGCAAAGGTCCTGAGGCGAGAAAGTGACTGGCAAGAGCAGCAGGGGGCAGACGGGGTAGTGTGGGAGCAGATGAGATCAGAGAGGTCGTGGGGGGGCCAGAGCAGGCAGGGGCTTGTAGGCTCCCTGAGCAGTTTGGATCTGATACCAATTGGCCAGAGGGCAAGAACTCATTAGTGTAATTGACATCAGGCTGTCATTCTCCTTCCCAGAAGTGACTCTTTAACTACTTTTCCTGGCATGCTGAGCTTCTATATGTCAGCAGTGCCTCCCAGGAGCCAGGATAAAACAGGGTGCTGGGTTCAAATCTCTCTTCTGCGGATTCTGCTTTGGGCCTTGGGTCCACTGCTTAAACTCTAGGAATCTCAGACTCCTTTATGGCACCCTGCAGCTGTGTTGGGAGGGCTAAGGATGGAAAGCACCTCACAGGAAGCCTGGCACACAGTGGGCACTCCGAGGTCCTTGGTAAGCATTAGCTACAATTATCACCCCCTTTACCTCTTCCAGAAGGTTCATTGTTGGCTTTAATCACAGCATCACTAGAATTCCAATGTCCCCACCCTCTTGGGGAACAGTAGTGTTTTGTTATGTGCATTGTCTTCAAGTTTCCTTTCTGAGGGGGAAAAGGAAGGGAACCTAATGTTTGTTCTATACGAACCCCCTGCCTGGCACCTACGACACAGGATTCCGCATCATCCCCTGCAAGCCCGGGGTGCGGCCGCTGTTATCCCATTTCATGGACAAGGAAGCCGAGGCTCGGAGGGCTCAGGGATGTAGTGGCACAGCCAGTAAGTGGCAGGCCTGTGGTCAGCCTGGTGACACTGGAGGCCAGTTGACTGCTCCTTCCGTGGTTTTCCTGGGAAAGAAACCCAAGGGCCAATGGTCATGGGCTCAGCTGGCCTCTCGGGCCCAATGCTGGGGTCTGAATCCTGCCTGTGCTTCTTCCAGGGAAATTACTGAGACTACTGTTTAACAGCTATGTGCCTCAGTTTCCCCATCTGTAAAATGGGGAGAATAACAGTCCCTACCCCATAGGGTTATTATGAGAAAGAAATGAGACAACCCATGCATCCACCTAGGACAGTCCCTGCCTGGCACACAGTAATTGCTCAAATAATCTTGACTATCATGTTATTGGAAAGTTGTAACCCAGCACTTTCTTAGTAATACTTTCTGAATCAGACCCTCCAAGCCGACCCTTTCCTATGCTGCCCCAAAGGCAATGACCTGGGTGACAGCTTGGCTGTGGGGTCCCCCCTCGTTGGCCACAGATGGCCACAGCAGTGTACCCACCCCACACGCTCTTCTGCCCTTGCACTCCCCTGTCAAGAGGGGAAGTTGAATTCCCCTCCCCCTTGAATCCAGGGCCAGAAGTGACGCTGGCCAAGTTCTGGGCTTGTGTCAGAAAAGGCCACTCAGCCTCCCCAGTTTCTCTTGGGATGCTCCCTCTGGTGGAGCCAGCTGCCACAGAAGAAGCCCAAGTACCAGTCACCCTGGAGAAACCTCGAGTAGGTGTCCAGGCGTGCCAGCATGCCAGCGAAGTTGTGATGGACCCTCCAGACCAGCTGACCCATAGAGGATGCCATGCAGAGCGCTGCTGGAGCTCCCCACGGGAGGCCTCAAGCCAGCAGGGGCTTGCTGTCTCCACAGCAGTACTGAGGGGCGGGGCCCAGCTGAGGTTGGCTGCTAGGTAGGGCCAGGGAATGCCTTTACCTGCTCTAGGGGCTCCAATGCACTCACAAAGGGTCTGACCTGCACAGAGCTGAGGCCCCCCCTCAGGGCTGCCTGTGAGGATGACCCCAGGGCAGCCTCCTGCCTGCAGCTCCCATACACACTTCTTTCCAGCTCCGAGTTCGGTGACATCATGGTGGCTTGAAATTGGCCACGATGGGAGTATCTACACCACAGAAATTGGCAAACACAAGTCAGGCTTACCACAAGGCATGGCCTCTTTCCTGGGGGAGTTCCCAGTCTCCTTTAGGGAGATGGACCTTGTGTGAGCGCGTCACCTCCACAGACCCTGGTCCTTAACACTATGGCTCTACCAAAGAAGTGGTCCATGTGTCTCGCTGCTCTGACCATTCCCGTAAGTCCAGGGCTCTGTGCTGCTTTCCCGCACAGTGCCGGGTGAGCAGCATTTCTCCCATTTCACAGTTTGGGCTGATTGAGGCCTCTGAAGGTCAAAGGCCTGGCTGAAGTCTGTGCCGCTTGTTGGGAGCAGAAGTGAGAGGCAATCTCAGGTCTCTTGGGCTGAAGGGGCCTGAGAAATCCTATGTCCAGACCTCTTGTTCAGGCTGCAGAAGCCCAGAGCAGGGAAGGAACTTGCCTGCAGGCCAACAACAAGTTAGAGATGGAGCCAGGGTGGGAATTCAGAACCCCTGACCCCTAGCCGGGGCTCCCCCTCACACTCCTTCCCTGCCCCTGGGACTCCTTCAGTGGCCACTCTCACCTTCGACAGAGACCCTGGTTCCTAGAGTACAGCCTACAGACCCCTTGCTGGTGGCTGGTTTGTACGCAGGTTCAGATAAAGGCGTCACCCCCCACTCTGTCCCTGACCCCAGGGTCTCAGCTTTGAGACCAGCCTCCCACGCTTGGCCTGGCCAAGAGTTCGCCATGGTGCTTCTGCCCTTTGTATTCTCCTTATCTCCTCGCAGGGTCAATATTTGCTATTTAAATGAATGCTATTTGCCTGCATTTGAGGTTTTGCATTTTGCCCTGTATTTTGGGTCCAGGAAGGGAGAACCTGGGGTCAGTGAGGTAGCCTGGACCTCCCAGCAGCCACTGGGACCACAAAGTGGCCTGGGGCAGAGAGGAAATCTGCCTGGGATTCTCCCTACTACTCCTTTTCCACCACTTCATCCATGTTGATATCTATACACATACTCTTACTCATGCTCACATCTATTCATTCAGAAAGAACCTCTCCTGGATGCCAGCCTCCTGCCAGGCACCACTAGGTCTGGAGAGCAACAGGTGCCTCAGCACAGCATGTGGAAAAGACTGCTGACACTCCCGCCAAAACTCGCTCCTCAGGCTCCAGGGCCCCCTGCGAGATGACAGCTCCCAGCGTCCACTGTAGTTAGATGCCGTCAGGCGATGAGTTTTGGCCAATGGAATGTCGGCAAAAAGAGACGAATGCCACTTCCCAGGCCTGTCTCAAAATCATCTCTCACATTCCTTCTCTTCTCCGTCTTCTAGCTGGAATCAGAAGATCCGGTGGAGAGCTCCAAGGCTGTGCCAGCCAAGATGGCAGCCACTAGTCACACGTGGCTATTTAAAATGAAATCAAGGAAAATTAAAATTCAGTTCCTCAGGATCCTAGCCACATTTCAAATGTTCACCAGCCACATGTGCACAGACATCTCAGAAGACTCCAAAGGAGGGTGCTGCTCCAAGGGCCCAGGCTCCCGAATGAGCATGTAGAAGGCCACACACAGACCAGGAATATCCACGTTGAGCTATGTGTGAGAGAGAAACTTTTACTAAGTTCAGAGTGGGGATGTGTTTGTTATCCACGCCAGCACATCCTCTGGCCGGAGGAGCTGTCCTTTTGGTGGAGGGGAGCAGACCATAAACAGCCAATCCCGTGCGGGGCAGGTTGCTGAGACAGAGGGGCACAGAGGCTGCAAGAGCCTGAGCCTGGAAACAAGGAGGGAAGGTCAGAGGAGGCCCGGCGGGGGAAGAGGACCTATGTCCAGTCCTGAAGGTCAAACAGGAGTGGGTCAGGTGGAGGGAGAATGGTGAGGCATTTTGCTGTTTCTCCCCGTTGCTTCCTAAAGCCCATCTCTCCCTCCTCCCCAGGCAGCAGGGGTCTCCTGCTCTCTTCCTTCTCTGGGACAGACGTAGGAAGCACCACCCTGGTCCTCCTCTGGGGCCCCCACTCTCAGTGCCTGTTGTAGGGGAGCTGATTTCATGGACCAGGGAGAGGCCTGTCCAGGGCCAAATCATTTCCTTGGCCGCAGAGGCTGTGGATGGGGGGCTGGGGCAGGCCAGTGAGATGCAGGGGCTGCAGGAACTGAAGGGTGAGGAAGGTCTCTCTCCCCGGGGTTTCTCTGCAGGTGGGAAGGAAGCCCGGAGCTGGGGGCGGTCATCTTTCTCACCACTTGGGGAGAGCCTGCTGGTGACAGAAGGCAACATGGAAGGAAACAGAACCAAGAAATGGAGAGAGACTGACCCTCAGGACACTGTGCCTTACTGCAGGTAGCCCAGGGCTTCTCAGTTAAGTGAGCTCATGAATGCCCTTTTAGACCTGAGCAAGTGTGAGTGGAGAGTTGTGGCTAAGACACTTTTCCTTTTACCAGGGTATTTGTCAGGCAGAGCGCTGATACACTCATTCATATAGTGGGGCCCGTTCACCCAGGACACCCTGCTGGAATGGCAGGCCTGGTGGAAGCCTCGGGCTGAGCCGTGGTAAGCGGTGATCAGTCTGTAGTCGTTGAGAGGGTATTATTTCCAGGGCGGGACCATTATTGTATCTACACATGGGTGAGAGAAAGAAGGGGTACAGGGCACTCTGGGCCCTCAGCCAGCCCACTGATCATTAGCAGAAGGGAAAGAAGGGACAGACCCCAAAGAGGGAGTGGAGTGGGCAGAAAACGCAGAGATAAAGTCACGATTCCCTACAAAAGCCTCTGAAGACAAGTGGTCCTTCCGTCGGCCATCAATTTCTGGCCAGGTTCGGGGCAGCTATCCCCTTCATCCCCAGGTCTCCCCGGGCCCAGACCTTCCGCCCTTAGGCCGGGGGTGTCTCCCCTGAGGGCAGAGTGGGCTCCCTCCACCCCAGGCCCAGGTGGGCCACTAATTCACGGGGAATCTTGAGCAGGGAGTTGCCCATCTCAGGGCCTCAAGCTCTGAGGATTTTTTATTTGTTTGGTTTTGTATATTTTTGCTACTGTACCCATCAGGGTAACAGTAGGAAACAGATTATGCACTCAAGATAGAGGGACTTGAGAGTTTAACAAAGGAACTATTTACAAAGTTAAGGCCACGGTGTTGGTCACCGTGAGGAATCCGTCCTCACCGTGAGGGATCCGTCCTCACCTCTAGGCCTAAAGGACGGGGGTGTGGGGAACATGACAGACCCCAGAAAGAGAGCTGAATGGAGAGCACTCCCTGACAGCATGGGACTCAGCCAGTTTATGGCAACTCCACAGAGCAGGGGTCCCTCCCTCCTGCCACGATGCCCCCGTGGCTGAACCTAGCCAGGAGCCCAAGGCCAGGAGCCCATTGATATGATCCATTTAGTCAGGTACTGGGGCACAGAGCAGAAGCAGAGGGAGGGGAGGGTCTAGAAGGGCAGATGGAGGACATCTAGGGGACCTACTGCTTAGCAGTGGTGACTGTGAGCCAAGGCCCTCTGCTACATGCTCTACAAATGTCATCCCATTTCACCCGAATGCCAGCCCGAGAGCTCAGAGAGCACGTCGACCTGCCCAGGTTATTTCCAGACACTCCTGCAGAGTTGACTGCAGACGCTCTCCCTCCCAACAGCTGAGCTGTTTGGGAGCCAATCAGACCCCAAGCTTCCAGAGGGTCCAGAGACTGCTCAAACCCTCTACATTCCTCACTGGAGGTTTCAGGGTCATCACGCGGGGCTCAGAGCCCTCGGTTTCTTCTCCCTGAGTTCCACCAGCAGAGTGACTCAAATGACCACAGTACACAAGCAAACACTGGCCAGGAGAGAATCGAAGCAGAGGCAGGGTCTGGAGGTCGCTGTCCTCAGGTGCTCCTGGGAAGGGCAGGTGGCAGGTCAGCAGCTCAGCACGGCGGAAGGAGGCTGGGCCGGACACAGCCTGGGGAGCCTGGAGCATGATGGACTTGGGCTGCAGGAGCCAGGGGTGGCTGGTCCCAGGACTGGGGCAAGGAGGCCCCAGCAAGGTGCCTCCTCCAGTGGATCAGGGCCAGAAGGGCCCTGGGAACACTGGCCTGATCCCAGCAGGTACAGATAGAGAAGCTGGGATGTCTGAGTGGCAGGCCAGGCTCTCTAGCAGTCACACCAGGATTCCCTCGTCATCGGGAAAACACATCTAATGACGACTGGACAAAAGCTCTGAAGCCAGGTGCCTGGTTTCCAAGCCTACTTCCAGTCCTAAGTGACTTCTCAGTGCCTCGGTTTTCTCACCTATAAAATGGGGATAATAGCAAAATCTGCCTGACAAGCCTAAACAAGCTAATAAATAGAAGGTTCTTAGGACAGTCTCACCCACATTGAGGTCTCAGTGTGTTCCAGATATTATCATTAGCGATGGGCCCTGTACTAACCCTGCGACCGGCACCATCTCACTCAAGCCCCCAGCAGGGAGTCTGCCTGGTCCCAAAACCTGTGCTCAAACCCACTGTCCTAGCCGCCTCCCTCCCTCCTGGGAGCCTACTCTACACTTAGGTCTGTGTGACACATTCATCCGTTTTCCAGTATGGTCTTTGCTGTAAAATCGTTGGCTGTTTTATTTTGAAAGACAATCTGGTGCAGTGGAAGGAATCTCCACTTTCTCATCTGAAAAATTTACTTGTTTTGAAAAGAAATACATTGGTGTATGTTATTGTGCTGGATACCATGCCGGGCACCAAAAAGGCCAATTTTCTTTCCTTCCCTGTGGGACCTGCAGAATCACAGGACAGCTGTGGTTCGCTAATATAGGTTATCACCAGACTCCCGTGTGATGCTGGTTAAAAATGCAGATTCCTGGGCCGGGCCTGGGGTTATGGAATCAGGTTGTCTGGGGGTAGGGCCTTGCAATATGCTTTGTATTCCAACACTTCAGGTGGTCTCTGTGCTGCCAGACCAGGGTGTATTAACCAAGGGGGCGTTGGGGAGGACTTTGGCTGGGTCTAGAGAGCAGTGTCCCTAGGGCAGTGACAAAGCCAGCCTTGGAATCATACAGCCCTGGTCGGAACCTGGGCTCAGCCACACACTGGCTGGACAACCTTGGGCAAGTCACTTCACCTCCTTGAGCCTCTCTTTCGTCCTCTATCAAATGCAGATGGAAACTCCTACCTTGCAGGGCAGTTTATCGTGCGAGTTAAAATGAAACGATGTACGCAGTATCCGGCACGGAGTCCACCTCAGTGCCCTTTGGCTCTCCCTGTAGTGATGAAGGGGAATGAAAAGAAATGATTTCCCCAAAGGTGGACCCTCAGCACAGGTGCCCCTGGCCGGCTGGCGGAGGAGGGGTTAACGATGACTGTGTCCGAGGAACAATAAGTGGCCGGTGGTGGAAACGCTGAAGTGTGAAGATGGGGCTGACAGGGGCTATTTTCGGCGCCCAACCGCAGGGAGTAATAGGATTGGAGCGGAGGAAAGCATGACCACAGCCGATGTTCTCAGCTACCGAGGCAACCAACGGCCAGCCGGCTGCGCCAAACATTACGCTCTACCGCTTCCCCCCACCCGGGGATTTTATCTTGACCTTCATGCAAGCCACCCTCACCAACAGGGAGAAAAGATTGCTTTTGATTTCCTAACTGTGGTGCGCTTCAGGCTCACCGCTCCTGCCCCCTTTGGCTCCAGCCTGATGTCCACGGTACAGTGGGGAAACTGAGGCACAAGGGGCCAAGCAAACAAGTTGTAACAGGGTGGGGCGTGAGCTCAGACGTCTGACTCCAGCCATAGGCCAGGGATTCTTCATCCTTCCATCAAAAGCCCCTGCTTGGGAGAGGATTCCTTTCTGCCCTGCACACCTGGGGACAGTGTCCATCGGCCTTGGCATTGCCAGACTCACCACAGCCTGCTCTGAGGGGGAAGGCAGGGCAAAATCCTGCTTTCAGGGCCCATATGGTCAAGTTGGGCATCAAGACTTGAGAGGGAGCAAGGCAAGGGGCATTTGATGTGTGCCCAGTGGTAAGGGGTGGGGGACACCCTCTTGAGGCCCCTAGTCTGCACCAGGAGTTTAATCTTTTAATGCCCATACCTTTGTGACACAGGCCTTCTCGTTCCCATGTCACAGGTGTTTGGCCACTCACTAAGTGACAGGGCTCCTTTGCCCTCTACTCCAGATGCCAGGAGGCCCTCCGGCTCAGATGGGGCCGCTGCGCTCACTCCTGCGTTGGCCCTGTGCCTTTACCAGGACCTCCCCCAGGGCAGATATGCACATGGAATGCAATAATGCATCCAGAAAAGTGGGGTGTACATGTTTTTTCTTCTTTTCCTCCTATGTGATCTTCCTGCTAGCCTGCCAGAGGCACCCAGTGCCCGGGGGAGGATTAGGGTTGAACAAGACACAGAGCCAGACAAGATCTCCAAGCCCACAGCATGAGAGTTTTGAAAGCCAGGCTTTGCTGCAGGAGAAAAGGTTTTCTAAGTTCTGCTCATCGTCCTTTATAACAAGCGCAATGCTGGAGGTCTGAGCCGTGAGGTTTGCTCTAAGCTGGTGTAGGGGAGAGAGGACACAGAATGTGACAAGGTGAACTGGAGCCGGACAAGAGGGACATCAGGCTCAGAATGCTGCTGAGCTCCACGGACCCACTGCCATTGGCAGCCCAGGCTGGACCCCAGGAAAGGGAGAAGAAAGAAACTCCACAGGCCAAAGAGGAGGATGCCCCCCTTCCCCTGTCCTCTGTGCTTGTGGAATCCAGGACCCAACCTCCACAACGTGGGCTGCCCCCCAGGAAAGAAGTGGCAGTGACACAGGTTCGGGAAGCATGACAGGGAGCTGGACTAGCACCCCCAGGCTCCTACACTCCTGGCTATGTGGAAGGAACCAGAAGGGAGCTGAGAGTGGCTGGTGAACTTGCCAAGGGATCAGCCCTATAGCCAAGAACTGCAGAGCAGCCTACCACACCAGGGCTTGTCAGGGGGTCACAGCTAGACCTCGGGGCGCAGCCCCTGCAGTGGGGAACCCAGCAGCAGGGCCCAGAGCAATGCCCCTGCATTGCTGGGGTGCAGTGAACAGATCTTGGGACCCCTGGCCACAGGACTGCAGGGTGTGTGGCAAGCAAGATGGCCCATCCCCTGCACCCGGGGGGGCCAGCAGGCCTTGAAGGCACAGCCACCACCCCCCCCCCCCCCCCGTACCCTAGCAAAGAGGAAGAGAGAGGAGTGTCCTCTTAGCAGAGACAGCCCTGCAGTGTCTCTGACCTTTGAAAATTCATGTACTTAGCTAAAAGGAGGAATGAACTTGAACTAGGAAGTTTAAGTCTCACTTGCCCAGCAAGATAAAGTCAGGTGGGGTATTATTTGTGAGTGTGTGTGTCTATGTGTGTGTGCATCCAGTTGAGTACCTTGTCCACTTGGAGCCCCCACAACCAGCTGGTGCAGGCCGGCAGCAGCCCTGCAGGAGGGAGTGGGGCTCTTGGCAGGCTATGTGGCAATCTCCACCAGCAGCTGGGCCCAAGTTCACCCCAAAGCTATTTTCCAGGGGCAGGTTTGCTGAGCAAATGAAGAGTGTAAATAGGATTGCAGGGGGATCGTTTAAGGCTTTGGGCAAACAAAGTTCCCCCAGCCCCCAGGCTCCCCTGGAAGCACCTATTGACAGGCAAACAAAGGATGCGCTAATTTATCCATTCAGGGAAGCCAAGCCTCTCCGGACCCCTGCCCCTCCCCCGCGTCCTCCGCCTCTGTCACTAGTTAACCTTGATAACGCCGCGGCACCAAGAGGACTGCCCTCTGTAGTCCCCCCACCCCCACGGTGAGGGCGAATTAATGAGGTGTCCATGTGACCCATTCGCCTCTTGTTTAACATGCTGCAGAGGTCAGAGCCGCAGAAGAGAGGCCAGTGTCGTCCTGGCTTGTCCAGAGGGGGAAGAAATGGCTGATCCTGGCTTTTATGTTTCTATTAATACCCGAGCACAAACGCATTGTGACTTAGCCTCGTCCTGCCCCGGGCCCAGGAGCCTCCCCCACCCCAGCCCGGAACCTGGCTCCAGGGGTCTCGGGTGGAGCTTAGGGTCCTAAGCGCAGGTCTGGCCCCGCCCACTGAGGCAGAACCGCGGGAATGAGTCACGAACCCAGCATTTTCGTAAGCCTTCCTGACGATGCTTCTGCTGGGTGCTGGAGCTGAGGAACCACCGGCCAGTCCGGTATTTGGACGTCTCCATTCAGTGAATGAATGTTGACTGAATAAGTGGAAGAAGGAAAGGCCCTGCCTGCCAGTCTTGCTAAGTGGGGTCTGGAGCCAACTCCACCACTGAGCAGCCGGATGACCTTGAACCAGGCCCTAGGCCTTCCCTCACACGTGGAGTGGGTTTTGGGGAGGATTTAATGAGATAACCCACTTAAAAATTTTGCAGAGTGCCTGACACAAGAGCACAAGAGCAGGAGTGAGAGAAGAGAGAGATATAAACAGTTTTCTTGAGGTATAATTCACATAAAATGAAATTCACCTGTTTGAAATGTACAATTCAATGATTGCAACATATTTTATGCGGTTGAATTAGCCATAGTAGCATTGGTGTTAGTTTCCCTTCCCTCTCCCCAGGTTGTCCTAGGTGGGACCCATGGGAGCCAGGCTCCTGCTTGCCACAGTTGAAACACTCTTCTGAACATGAAAGCCACTGTGATCCCTGAGTGCTGGCCTCTCCTTCTCCTAGCCAGGTCCCTTATTCACACCCTGGCTTCTGGCACCCTCCCTACACTAGTAGGACCGCAGCAGTTAGTGGTGCACAGTGCAAGGATTGTGGGTCACCATGCCCCAGCAGGGGCCTGCACCCACATCCTGTGGTCCCTCAGATGGCCCTTGGGCTGAGTGGGCAACTGCGGGGCCCACTCCAGCTCTGGCTCTCCAGCCATCTGCCCTCACCCTGACCCTAAGGGTGAGCATGGAGTGTCCTGCCCTTTCACTGCGTCTCCTTCAGGCAGCATCTGGGCTGCACAGGCGAGTCCTCCGAGGACTCCGGTTCAGAGGTGGGAGAAGTGGAAGGGGGTGTTGGGGCATTAGGGCCACTGAGCTGCCCAGCACTCCTCCTGGCAGGCCGAGCTGGGCTATTTTTACTTCAGGATGTCCTTCAGCAGCTAAAAACATCTCCTCTTCCCTCCTTTCCTTGGGCCCTAATCTCTGAGCTGCGCATGCTCACTGGTTTGGCTCTGGGGTTTGTCAGCCTGCTCCTCTGTACCTGTATGTGTGCTAGAGGCATGGGACCCAGTGTGTGTGTGATGTGCACATGTGTGTACATGGCTTGTATCTGCAGGACTCTATATGTGTGTGCAGCATGCACACAGGAATGTGTGCATGTGTGTATAAGTGCATGTGCCTGCAGGACTCTGTGTGTGCAGCACGCTTGGGGTGCATGCATGAGTATGTGTGCATGTATCCGAATGTGCAAGAGTACAAGTATGCAAAAACATCTCTGTAATAGAGTGTGATTTGCAGTGTGCATCCAGGCATGTGTCCAAATTTATGAGCTTATGCATGTGGACATGCAAGGGTGTGTGTGCAAGTGGATTCTGTTTATACAAATTCTTCAGTGATGCCAGGTGAGTAACCTTAGCAGTCAGACCAGTGTTCAGGATTGCAGACTGCCAGTGGGGCCCAATTATGTCAGTGGAACAGGCAGCTCCTGCCTATAGGGCTGCCCTGTGCCCTCTTTCCCTGCTCCTCATGCATATTAATAAATCTATTGAGTCCTGATCAGACACCAGACTAAGTGCTTTGCTGCACTATCTCATCTAATCATAACGACCTTAGGATGCATTATCACCCCATTTTACAGATGAGGGGTCTAAGGCTCAGAGTAATAACTTGAACTAGCAGAACCAGATCTGACTGGTTCCAAAGTCTTTGCTTTGTGTTATTCCATGTTATCTGCCTACGGTGATTGGAAATACACATACACACACACACACACACACACACACACACACACACACTGCACATTTTAATAGCTCAGACCCAGTGCCAGTGGGACGCTGTTATTGTCTGTGAAAACATCTGGAGTGGAGTCTTTGCTGGGGAGGTGGCTGAAGGAGGAGGGGGGTAGCCTTGAGAGCAAATGCTCAACTAGAAAAATTTGCCCCAAAGTGTGGGCAGGCCGGTGGGCACTAGGGCTCTGGGGGAGCAACCTGCTGAGGATACCCGAGATGAGAATGAGCAGACTGTCTCCCTTCATCCACTGCACAAGCCAGGCCTCTGTTTTGAGGACCCCAATCTAGCCCTGAACCCTTGGCAAGAGAACAGCCCCATGTGGGAGCCGGAATGGGAAGGCTCCCCTTGCCCTCGCCTGCTCTCCGCTTGCCTTGAGGAGAACTTGTTGTGCCCTGTCATACCCTGTCATCCAGACTGAGCAGCGGCAGGGAGGAAGGGACAAAGGGACAAAGGGACCCCACCCGGGAGCCCCTTGGAAAATAAACAGCTGCGCTTTGTGTCTGTTGAATCGGAGACTTCTCAAGCCGCTGAACCATCCTTCTCCCCTGTTGGCCATAAAATGAATTCGCCCTAGAGACGGCGGGGGCTATAAGCGGGTTTCAGAGCCCCTCAGAGAGATATCAGTCATCCCAGCCATGGATCGTGTTTGGGGAGGCCGGCACCCAGGCCCCTGTGCGGCATGGTCACAACGGCCAGGGCAGGAGCTTCCCCTGCAAGGAGGGGGCTTTCCGCCCACTCTAGATGAGGAGTGTGCCTCACCTGGCAAAGTCAATGCAGAGTGGGGGGAAGGGCTTAAGTCCCTCTTGTTCCCCCACCTGTTGCTGCCTCTGTGTTCTGCTGCTGGGAGACACGGTTCCCCATCGTCAGGGGATCCTGGGGAAGCGCCTCAAAGGGTCCTTGCTGCTTCTGCAGCTCAGTGATGGACCCTCGGCTTCTCTGCCTCCCAGCCCCTCCCTCCTCAGAGGTACCTCAGGGCTGTTAGGTCGGAGTCAGGGTGGCTGGGCAGGAGGTCCACACCCTTGCAAGGGGCTCAGGTGGGGCTCAGGGCCCTGGGGCTCTGGCAGTGGTTCTGTCACCAAGCAGCTGGTGACCTTGAGCAATGACTTCACTGCTCCAACGCCTCCCAACCCCCCGGCCCTGGGTACCTTGGCTGCATACCCATTGGTCTAGGTGAAAATGACCACCAACTTTGCATGTCAGGGCTCACAGAGCCCAGTTCCATCTCTTATTCTGAAACCCTCCAGTCTCTGCCCTCAAGACTGAGCAGTGGTTGGACAGGTTGTGACAAGTTCCTAGAGGGAGGTCATGGTTCTAATCCTGGTCTACCCTCCCCAGCAGGGCCAGTTCGGGTCCTCTGGGCAGCAGACACTGAGACAGAGTTAGGAGCGGGAGCTGGTTATTGGGGGTAAGGCCCATGACAGATCAAAGGTGGAGGGAGCAGGACTGGTCAGGAGAGCCTCAGACCAACATGCAGGCATGACAGTCTCAGCCAACTCCAAGGGAGATCCAAGGCAAAGACCGCCCCTCAGAGGAATCCCACAGAGTAGCCAGGCCCTAGTCACTGCCCCACCCAATTCAGTCCCTGGCCAGGGGCTGCCCCAGAAGTGGAGGTGGATCCCCAAGGTGCTGCGCTGAGTCTGGGGGCTCCTGGCCCCCACAGCTGGACAGCAGGTTCTCTCTTGAGAGGAGATGGAGGGCACCTCCACGGCCGCCACGGCAGCTGTGAGGCCCTGGGCGCATGATGAACAGGTCTGAGCTCCACCTGCTAGTCCTGGATGAGGAGCAGCGTGTCCCCCCCCCCCCGCATTGTTGGAGAGGCGCTTAGGAGGCCCTGAGCACAGTGCCTGCCACACGGAGGTGGTGAGTGGTGGTCACTATGTCATCACCGTGGTTCTTATCGCTGTTGGAGGGCTTTCTCCCCCAGCTGTTGAGATTGAAGCCCTGGAGAGAAGCTTTCACGCCTGCATTTTCTCACCCTGGGCTGCTGGCCGGGTCATGCGGGGCTCTCACCAACAATTCCTAGTGTGGAGGAGGCTGCAGAAGGCGCTTTCCACAGCGTGGTCTCTGTCTCCATCCCAGGAGCCAGCCTCGTGTGATGGAAAATCATTCTGGATCTGTGGTGTTACGACATCCCCCAAATTCCTATTTCAGTCCTAACCTTCAGCACCTCAGAATGTGACTGTATTTGGAGATAGGGTCTTTAAAAAGGTAATTAAATTAAAATGAGCTCATTAGGGTGGGCCCTAACCCAGTATGACTGGTGTCTTATAAGAAGAGGAAATTTGGACACAGACACGTACGGAGGGAAGATGGCGTGATCACACAGAGAGAAGACGGCCGTCCACAAGCCGAGGACAGCGGCCTGAACAGATCCCTCCCTCACAGCCCTCAGAGGAGCCAACTCTGCTCACACCTGGATCTCAGGCTTCCAGCCTCCAGAACTGTGAGACAATGTATTTCTGTTGTTTAAGCCCCCAGTCTGTGGTGCCTTGTCATGGCAGCCCCCACCCCAGTCTGTGGTGCCCTGTCATGGCAGCCCCCCAGTCTGTGGTGCCCTGTCATGGCAGCCCCCACCCCAGTCTGTGGTGCCCTGTCATGGCAGCCCCCACCGCAGTCTGTGGTGCCCTGTCATGGCAGCCCCCCGGTCTGTGGTGCCCTGTCATGGCAGTCCCCCGGTCTGTGGTGCCCTGTCATGGCAGCCCCCACCCCAGTCTGTGGTGCCCTGTCATGGCAGCCCCCACCGCAGTCTGTGGTGCCCTGTCATGGCAGCCCCCCAGTCTGTGGTGCCCTGTCATGGCAGTCCCCCGGTCTGTGGTGCCCTGTCATGGCAGCCCCGGCAAACTAACACATGTGAACAATGTGGCAGTCAGAGCGCTCTCAGCTACAATCACAAGGCAACTGACTCAGCGTGGCTTGACCCATCGAGACGTTTCATTACCTCACATGGCAAGAAGCGTGGAGGTAGGTGATTCTACAATGTTATCGAGGATTCTGCCCCTTCCTAACTCTGCCCTCTGCCTCCCAAGTTGGCCTTTTGGTCTCTGGGCTACTTTAGCTGGGTGGTCCAGAAGGGTCTCTCTGAGGAGGCGACATTTGACCGAGACGTGTAGGTTGAGAAGATGCCAGCCCTGGGCAGAGCCAGAGAATGACCCGCTCTCATTGCCAGGGAGCCAGCAACTGTGTCCCCCTTGGGGCTGGGGCTAGAGACCTATTAGCCACTGACTTTGACTCCCAGCCCGAGGCCACCTGGTCCAGTGCCTGCCTTCGGGCAGTGCCAGGCGTCCATCCAGCATAGACGGCTCATTACATTTGACTGTTTTTCATTCCTGGCAACATCAGTTGAAGGATATGCAAATAAGAAAATCAACTAAATTTGTTTCACAAAGAACGACATTTAATCAGCACAATAAATACTTACATATAGTCCTTGGCTGTGTAAGATGACAGTTAATGGAGAAAGAAAGGGTGGAAGGAAAAGTTTGAAGGGCAGAGGAATAGAAAAGAAGAGGAACAGAGAGAGCCCCTGGTTGTAAGAGGGTGAATAAAGAGCCAAAGAGTCCAGAGACCTGAGGTTGTTCATTCATTTGTTCATTCATTCATTTAACAAATATTTACTGAGAGCATAGTAGGTTGCAGGTACAATACTGGACCCTGAAAACATGGGAGTGATCCAAACAGACACTGTCCCATCTACAGGGGACTCCTAATGCCCTGGAGGAGGAAGACAGTGAGGAGGCAAATCTCACAGAGAAGTGTGTAGTTATAGACTATAATCAACACTACAAAGAGGGCAGGAGGTGAGCAAGGGCTTCCCTGAGGAAGCTGAGGAAGCAATAAGATGAGCAGGATGAGGAGGAGTTAACAAGGCAAAGACGTTGGGATCATGGAGGGTTGGTGTTTCCGACGCAGGGAGCAGCCTCTGCAAAGACCCTGAGGGAGCAAGAAGCAGCGACCTGAGCACGGAGATGGGAGATGGAGCGGGAAGGTAGAGGAGGGGCAGCTGGAGGGGCGGAGCCAGATCCCAGGGTTGACTGGGCCATGGTGAGGAGCGGGTCTGTGTGGTAGTACGGTGTTAGGATTTATATTTTAAGATTACTTTGGCTTCTGGGTAGAGAATGGACTGTAGGGGTAAGAAGGAGGCAGGAAGGCTGTCAGGAGGCCCTTGAGCTTGTCTAGGTGAGAGATGATGGCGGCTGGGACCGGGCAGGGTTTCTCAGCCTCAGCACTGCTGACGTTCTAGGCTGGATGTGGGGCCTACCGTTGCAAGGGGCTGCCCTGGGCATCGTAGGATCTTTAGCAGCAGCCTGGCCTCTATCCACTAAAGGCCAGTAGCACTCCTCTGCCCAAGTTGTGACAACCAACAATGTCTCCAGACAGTGACAAACGTCCTCTGGGGAGCAAAACCGCCCCCTGTTGAGAACCCTGGATTAGGAGGATAATGGAGAAATGGAGGAAAGTGGATGGCTCGAGAGGAAGGGAAGGGGGAAATGAAGAGACAGTGGCCATCGAGCGTGCAGGGTGTGAGAGAGGAAGGTGCTGAGATTGACGGCCAGGCAACTGGGTGGACGTTGTGGCTGCTCACCAACATGAAGGAGGAGGAGAGAGAGTCCAGTCTGGGGTGGGCATGGGGAGAGGGGGCATATCTGAAGTAGCAACGAGACCTCAGGCATGTTATTTTCTCTTACTTGATCTGTTTTCCACCCTCAAAATACAATGTTTCTGCTGGATCTAGAATCGCGAATATGTCAAGGTGCCACTTGTCCTTCCTGCACCCGAGGCAGACATAACTAATCAGTTATGGTTCTGCGAGCCTGGACGTTTCTTCACACAGTGCTCGGGACGACTACCAGTGGAGGCACGAGAGAGAAAACCTGTTTGCCGTCCCTGAACTTGAAACTCACTTCAATGCCTTCCAACTTGCCCAAGGTTGACACTTTCTTGATAAGGATGCCTGATGAATTCTGAGCAACCAAGTCTGGAGCAGGACTGAGACTCCCCAAACTTCAGGCTAAATCCTGTTCTTACTATGTCATCCAGCTCGAGAGCAGAGCCCCAGAATGGGAGTTCCCCATTCAAGCCATTTGTTGTGAAATTGCAATGGGACTTTGGAAGTCTCCAGTGGCGGGCTCCCAGCAAACTCTGAGAGAGATCCAGTCTCTCAGAGCCTTGGCCCCTGTCTTCCGTCTCTTGCTCGCCACGTCCCTGCGACTGTCCGTCGGCCTCAGTCTCCGTGTGGCCTGCATGCCCCTTCCCCTCCCTCATGCACTCTCTGTTACTCTCCCCCATCAGATCATAACACAGAATGGAAGCAGATATTTCATTGTTTTTTCACTTTTATTCAAAAGCATTTATGCTTCCTGTTAGTGCTTTAAAAAGCAGATGCATGAAATGTGAATTTTAAAATATTTGTCTTCCTTCCAATTCTAATGATGTAGCAAACCCACCATTAGAATAATCCTATACTCCTGCTGTGGGTACAACTCTGCTCCCCAAATATCTAGTTATGTCCTAACCCCCAGTACCTGTGAATGAGACTTTATTTGGAAATAAGTTCTTTGCAGATGTAGTCAAATTAAGGGTGGGTCCTAATCCAATGACTGGTGTCCTCATAACAAGAGGGAAATTTGGACAGCGACGCCGGTGGAGGATACCATGCGATGATGACGGTGGATACTGGAGTGATGTGACCACAGAACAAGGACTGTCAGGGACTGTCAGCAGCCACCAGGATTGAGGAGAGAGGCGCGGAACAGACTCCCCCTCAAGCGCCCAGAAGGAACCAACCTGCTGACACCTGATTTTACACTTCTGGCCTCCAGACCTGTAAGGGAATAAAATGTCTGTTGTTGTAAGTCCCCCGGTCTGGGGTAATTTGTTACCGTAGCCTTCGGAAGCTAATACAACCCCAACCCCCACTCCCTGGAAGTGAGGTTGCCATCTCTGAGTTGTGTGGATATTGTCCTCTCTGGCTCCGTGACTCTCAGTGGAGAAACACGTCTCCCCACCACTCACGTCCTCGCCCTGGGGTCTGTGCTGCATCCCTGCTTCTGAGACCCTCAGGCTCCCGGACGAGGAGCGCAGGGAGCGGGCTGTGCCCTGCAGGCCGGGCCCTGTGGTAGCCAGTTTCCAGGATGGCCACGACCATCTTGGCCTCCAGGAACTCACGCCCTCGTGCAGGATCCAACCCGGCACTTGCCCAACCCACCTCACTGCCTGACCCTGATCCCAGCCCCGTTGGGGTCTGTCTTTATTTAAAATGTTGATATTTTGTTCATCATGGATGTTTTCACATTAATTTCGATTTCTCAGAATATTACTTACTTGCATTACTGAGTTTTTTGTGCCCCCTTAAATTTTGCCCACAAGGCGAGTGCCTCACTTGCCCCACCTGGTCCTGGCCCTCGTCCCCTCTCACATTGCAACAGGGCTGCCCTATGTGACAAAAGGAATAATCCAGAAGTATGTGACTTAGGAGGCTAGGTCACAAAAGGCATTTCAGCTCTCACCTTGGCCTCTTGGATCACTCGCTCTGGCAGGAGTTGGCGGTCATTCAGTGAGGACTGAGCAGCCCTGTGGAGGGGCGGACGGGACGAGGAACTGAGGCCTCCTGCCAACAGCCACACCAGTGCACCAGGCATGTGAGTGGGCCACCTGGGAAGCAGGTCCTCCAGGCCCAGGTAAGCCCAGCTGACCAAGGAGCGCAACCTCAGGAGAGACCCCGAGCGGAACCACCGGCCAAGATGCTCCCCAGTTCCTGATCCGCAGAAACCTCGAGAGAGAAATGGTTACTGCTGGCTTTAAGTCGTTAGGTTTTGTAGTGCGTAGTTATACAGCATCACTACTAGTACAGCTCCCTTCCTCAGTGTCTACGCCGTCCTCCACCCGCCCCTGCCAGCTCCCATTGGTCCTTCAGATTGCCTCACTTCCTGTGCCCCCGCTTCCAGGAAGCCTTCCTGAGTGCTCCCAGCTGGGTTAAGTGCGCCTTACACTCTAAGCTCCAGCCGCACTGATCTATCTGTCGTTCCTAGAAGAGGCCTTTCTCTCCCCCCCCGCCGACCCCTACCCCCCACTTCTGAGCCTCTGTGCTCATTGCTCTCCTTGACTTGAATGTTGCCCCTGTTTGCTTCTCGTTCTTTCAGACCCAGCTCAGGCATCACCCCCTCCAGGGAGCCTTCTCTGATGCCCTGGCTAGGCTAGGCATCCTCCTACGGGCCCCTCTAGCGCCCTGTGCAATCTTTCCTCAGGTTACATTATGGTTCTGTGATGCTGTCGTCCCAGATGACTGTGAGCTCCGGGAGGGTGGGAGCCATGTCCTATCATCCCAGTGACTTCCACATGACAGCCACTGAAGGGCACAGTGTGTTGGGGAATTAGGAGAACAGGTGGTTGAGATCTCTGCAGCAGAGATTCCCAAACCTGGTAGAGCATCGGAACCAGCAGCTGAACTTTTGGAAGGTAGAGATTATAGTCTGAGAGGGAGACGTCTGCCTCCAAGGATAGTCACTATGGACACCACCCAGCATTCAGGTTCAGGTTGGCACTATGAAAGAAAGGACAGCGACAACAAGAGGATAAAAGCAGAAGCTGCTTAGCACTGGAGGGCCCAGGGGGGCAACATAATTACTGTTGTAGGGCAAATGGGCCAGGTGGGGACTATGGCAAATGGGAGAGGGAAGCCCCTGCCAGCTCCCAGCTCAAAGGTCACCTCCCCAAGAAGGTGTTCATGGACCCAGACTCGATCATGTCTCCCTGTTAAAGGCTCTCTTAGCACCTAGCACTTCCCCCCTAAAGCCTGATCATCATTGTAATTAGCTAATTTATTGTATGATGTGTTTTCAGACTCAGCCTCCCCGACAGATGGAGAATTCCTCAAGGGCAGGACTGTGTCTGTGTTCCCAGCACCTCCCCAGGCCTGGCATTTCGAGGATGCTGTATTACTCTTTGTAAGGGAATGGATAATTGAATAAAGAATGCCCCAACCTATCTTGCAGAGCTGTTTGATGAAGAAGTGAGGTGATTATGTGTGGAAACGAATGAGTGCCATACATGTTATAAACTAAGGTCACCGAATGGAAGAATAAGCCAGGGAACGAACCACTAAGTCAATGGTGTCAGCCACCTGCAGGGCAGAGCTTAACGTTCTCTCCATGAGAGCAGTGACCAAGGGTGTTTGTGTCTGCAGTTCCTGAGTCCTCAGGGGTCTGACCTACACGAGGTTGTTCCTCTCTCTCCACCCCCAGAGAAGAGAGCAGAGTCCCCCTCGCAGGTTGGCTAGAACCTACCATGTGCCAATTCACGTATTTAAACCTCACTTCACTGTGCTTTGCTTACAGGCAAGGAAACGGAACCCCAGACAGGATGGGACACCTGTCCCAGGTGCCTGTCACAGTGGAGCCAGTGTATCTGAGTATCTGGCAGCTTCTATCCTTCCCCAGCCCATCGCCCACGGCCCACCTGCAGGGCAGGGTCCAGGAGTGGGAGGAGCCTCCTGGTGGCCCCACTTTTCCCTCCTCCCCGCCCAGTAGAAGCTACGTGGGAGACGCTTCGTTACCAGAAGGAGAAGATCAGACTCTGGCCAAGGGCCCAGCATTTCTGGCCCAGTTTTGCCCGAGGAAGCCAAGTGTGCAGAAGGTCAGGATGCCGGTGGGGTCAGAGTGGGAAAGTTAACGTTCCCAAGGGCCTGTGAGCAATAGGACTTCCTGACGTGGACCAGTGCCTTTCTCACATTACGTGGCCAGATTTGCTTCCTGCCATTATTAACAGTATGAACATGACAAGGACGTTTATTTAATGGAAACAAAGGAAGGAGTTTGCTTGACGCTGGAATTTGAGGAGGCAGTAGGATCATGGAACTAACCACAGTTGAGAGTTGGGATTCTAGTCTGGGCTCTGCCTGCCTTTGCCGGCAGCTGGAGCAAGTAACTCCACATTTCTGAGCCTCAGTTTCCTTTTCTGTAACAAGCAGGGAAGGTGGGTGGTAAAAAATGTTGAGTCAGGACTCACAGAGTTGCTGCGTGGGGGAAGTGAGGTTATCTACGTGGGAAACATTTTGCAAACTGGAAAGTACCATTTGAGTTTCCATCACCAGTTTTGATTTCCTCCTCCAACAATCTCCAACATCTCGGGCTCACCTCTCCCAGCTGAGGAGTCCTCTGTGGTTCCAGGAGAAAGTCCCCCCTCTGCGGCTGAGTCCAGGCTGCTGACGGCTGGCCCCGTCCGCTCTCCCCTCCAGCCAGCTCCGGGCTCTGCCCTTCAGGTGACCCCTGCTCTTTTGCTTCTGTACTTCTTTCCACCGAAGTTCCTCCCCTGCTCTCTGCCCATTGAAATGCTCTCCCTACTCATGACACCTTCTTCGATCTGGTTTCTACACTGCCGAGTGGGACGTTCTCTGCATCTTACAACCCGGTGGTTCTCCACGTGTGCTCCCTGGACCAGCAGCAGCAGTGTCCCCTGGGAATGGGTTAGAAACACACATTCTCGGGTCCCACCCAGACCTACTGAAGCAGAAATTCTGAGGGTGGTGCCCAGCAGTCTGAGTTTTCACAGGCCCTCCGGGGGATTCTGACACACACTCAAGCTCCAGAACCAGTGGGGTAACCTGCCTCCCCAGCTGGGCTGTGAGCTCCCTGCTGGCCGGGGCTGCCTCTCACTGGTTCCCAGAGCCTGGCACACAGAGGCCACAAGTGACCATGAAACAGCCTCACAGACAGGCCTGGCCTTCCTGCCACCACCCCTGGGCTCACAACATGTCCCCTGCCCCTTCTTTCCCACGGCCCTTTCCTCACATGCTCACAAAGCCTCAAGGCCTCCTGTCTCCTCTACGTCCTGCAACGGCCTGTTCCGCCTGTCTCCCTCCATGGCCACTGCCTGAGCCTTCTGGACGCCACTCTGGGCTCACCACCTGGTTACACCCCCTAAACAGAGGGTCCCTCTGTATGCATCCTTTGTGCTATTTTGCACCAACCTGGTTTGTGTTCAAAGGAGCCCTGGTGTTAGGGGCGCTGTCTTCCGCAGCCACCGGTGGAAGTTGGTCAGAAGCTCCGGCAGGGTAGCCAAAGTGTGTGTGTCTGTGAGTCTTCGCACCAATATTCAAAGCAGAAGCAATTCACACCACCTGCCCTCCCTGACCTGAAGGATAAAGAAAGGGAAGAACTTTAGGCCTTCAGTGAGCTGCAGAGTTCTGTCCTCCAGCTGCTCCCAGCCTCCTGCATGTGCCATGGAGTTTGCAGAGGTGGGCGTGCAGGCCCCGCTGGCCCCTGCCTAGCCCATGCCATCTCAGGGGTTTGTTTTTACATTCTTTGCTCTTGCTGCCACAGCCTATGCGTCTCCAGATTCTTCTCTCGAGCCCTGGACGGGAGCCAGCCTCCTGCAGCTAGGCTGCCTGGGTTTGCATGCTGCCTAGGACGAGTTACTTAACCATTCTGTGCCTCAGTTTCCTCACCTGTAAAGTGGGCCTGGGAAGTAACACTTAGGTCTTAAGTTTGTTGTGCAGACTAAATCAGAGAGGATCTGCAAAGCACACAGAGTAGAGCTCCCATAGAGGAGCCCACCAAGCTCTTGGTCATGAAGTGGATGCCCCCCAGCCCATGAGCCCAGTAAGGGAAGACAGGAGCTGGTGAGTGACGGGCTGGCCCAGGGACCGCTTCCTCCCTAACCACAACCAGCCTCCAAATCCAGCAACACACACGACTCTAAATTAGTTTTGGGACCGGAGTGTCTAACCTTTCTGGTTTCAATTATGAGCACCCCTATTTAGTGCTAAATAAACTATCTGCTTTTTGCTCTCTCACCATCCATTACCTGAGAGAAAATTACTTCAGTAGTGTCTTAGAATTTGTATTCCATTTATTACAACAGCATCTGTATACACTTGACAACTCTTCAGACATGTATGGGTGAGACAGATCTCTTCGGCCTGCAGACAGTGAGCGTGGTGCCCTGATGGATTTTCTGGCAGGTCCCTAGCGGGGTGCCTCCAGGCTGGGGACCCGTGTGGCCTCCAACAAGTGAAGGCTTAAAGTAAGCCGGGCTCTCTGCAGGCATGCACGCCCTCAACACTCCTCGCCGGGCACGTGGTATGATAAGCCCACTTCACAGATAAGAACAGAGGCACCAAGAGCCATATCAACTGCCCAAGACATGAAGCTAGTGATCAGGAGAGCATGAGCGAGGTCTGGGTGATCCCAAAGCCCATGTTTGTCCCCCTACTCCACCCTTCCACACGGCAGCTACTCCCTATTAATCTTGTCTCCACAGCTGGGGTCTGGGAACTCCTGAAAAGCACAGAAGTGTTGACTGTCGGCCACGAGCTAACGTGCCTGGAGTAGCCAGTGTGTCAGAAGGTTTGCATCTGTTACCTCATTTAATCCATCAGGAATTCAATCAATTTCCCTGTATTACAGAGGAGCAAATCAACTCTCAGAGAGGTTGAGTGACCTGTCCAAAGTCACACAGTTAAGAAGTGGCAGGGCTGGGGCTAGAATCCAGGTCTGTCTGTCCCTGGATCCCTGTTGGCCCCTTCACAGTGTGTGGGCTTCCCAGGGCCTAAGACAGGGAGGAGATAAACAGCTATCTTGAGCCATAAAATTCCCCTCATGACATGGAAGGTGTTGGAGAGCAAATTTTTAAAAATTTTAAAGTTATTTGCCCCAGATCATGTCCTACATTGGGAAGAATAATCTATCTCCATATAAAATAACTTTAAAATCTCTGGATTAGGGCTGGGCCCGTGGCTTAGTGGTCAAGTTCAGCATGCTCTGCTTCGGCAGTCTGGGTTCGGTTCCCAGGTGCCAACCTACACCACTCGTCAGCAGTCATGCTGTGCCAGCAACCCACATACAAAATAGAGGAAGATTGGCATGGGTGTTAGCTCAGGGCGAATCATCCTCAGCAAAATAAATCTCTGGATTAATGGAGAATGTGGGCAGAAGAATTTTTTTTTTAATCTCAACTGAAAAGTAATATTTAATGTGCCAAATATTGCAAACTCAATCCAATACACAAGTTTACTATGCAGAAGGCGAAAGTGTCCTAAGCAGGCATTATCATCTTGCAACAAGAAGAAATAAGAGCAAACCTAGCAAGCACTCCTCCCAGGAGCTAAGAATGTCATTATGTAACGTGACTTGCAATCAGCAAAGGTCTTGTCTTAGCTGCCTCAGCCCACAAATGGCTCCTCCTGTTTTCAGGGGACAATAACCCCTGCAGAATTCTGCTTAGCACAGATGGGCTAATACGCAGAGTGGGGTTTGTTGTTTGAAAGCGTTTTGCTTTCTGTACTGCTGTTCCCAAGAAAGAGCTGGAACTGTCCTGCCTGCACTGTCTCTTATTCTAGATACCTCACGAGCAGCTCAGAATCCTATGCCTTGGCTTGGGGGCAAGTAGAGGCAGAATGTAGGGAGAGCTTTGCGCCAGGCAGAAATCCTCCACCCTTCCTGTTTTGTGACTGAGCAAGTCACTCAACTACTCTCAGCCTTGGCCTCCTCTTCTGGAAAATGGGGAGAGTAAGGGTTCATTCGGGCGGTTGGGGCCTGAGACTCCTAGCCCGGTGCCTGGCACATGTAGATGCTTGGTAGTTCCTGTTCTTAAGACACTGCTGGACTGAAGGATGGCCAGGGAGAAAGCTGGCTTCATGCACGCACCCGTGCACCCTCGGGTGGTTGCTCAGTCTAGTAAGTCTTCCTTGTGGAGCGTGGCTCTGATCGAACCACTTCCCTTCTTAGAAGTGTTCAGTGACTTCCTGGCTCCCCCGAAGGTAATCCAGGATCTTTAACCTGGTCATCAAGACCCTCATTTCCCAAAATGCCTTTTAAGCCAACTTTTCTACTCTCCAAAAAGCCACTTAATAAATATTTAAAGAAAGAGTGAATACAATGAATCTAGCATCACGTGGCTAAAAATCTTGGCCCTGTTCCCAAGAGGCTCATAAGCTAATTGAGAGCAAGACTCAAGATACCAGAAAAAAAGGGAAATAGCCATTTATCTTATATTTTAATCAAGGGATCAATCAGATCCCAAGTTCTAGTCCTGATTCTGCCCTAAACATCCTGAGGGCCTGCTCCGAAGTGACACTCGGGGGATGCCACTTAGGTTAAGGAACAAGGGGGTGCTACAAGTCACAAATCACAATACCCGGGCCAGGAGAGCGCTGACGGTCTAATGAGCAAGCCCCCACCCCAGGACTACTGTAGGTGCTTCTGTTGTCTTACTCTGCACCCCACACTGTGCCAACATGCACAGAGAATGTCAAAATGGTACATTTTGTGGGGTTTCTTTGGTGACAATAGCTACCTGTTAACCAGAACGACGACATAAGAAATTAGCTTTTGTTGGTGAAAGAAAAGATATTCAAGACTTGCAGACTGGCTGCATTATTTAAGACAGTCCCCGGGCTGCATGAACAGAGTGTAAGCGTCCAGTGAGGCCTGGAGGCTTGGCCTGTGGCGTTGGTGCCTGAAGCTTGACCCCCCCACCACCCCCCCAGTCTCCAGTGCAGTTGTCCACCTGGTGGGAGGTTTCCAGTTGCCTGATCACCAGGACTATGAGGACAACGGGATCCTGCCCAGGAATATCGTGACACCTGTGGGTAAACCAGTGCAGGTGGAGTGGGAACTCCTCAAAGGACAGAGAGCTGAGATTCCCTGATGATACTCGAGAGTTTGTGCAGGCCATCTGGGGCTAGAGAATGAAAGCTTGTTTTTAAGTGTCTCTATGTGGCAGAATTTGGATGAAGACTTGGATACGTTATAACCTGGTCGTGAGGTTGTGGGGAAGGAGCTAACCAGCACCGACCCCAAAACTTCTACAGGGGCTACCCTCATCCACCCAAAACAACATAAGAGTTGTGCGTGACTGAACTGCCTTAGGTCAGTCCATGCTCCACAGGGTCCTCTAGTCACAGCCATTTGCAGGGCATTTACTGTGGGCTGGTCTGTCCTAGACTCTGTGCTTACTCTATGGAAGTGGCAGATGTGAATACTTCCGTGATATTTAGACACAAGAAATGCCACATTCATTTATCCAAATACAATTAAATCTGTTTCAAGACACCCCACTCACAAAACTGGGAAGAAATTGCAATATCACTCAAAGTCATTTGTTGGTCCCTCCCTAAGCCCTATTGGCATATTAGGGGGCTTTGGAGGTCCCCCCAAGAAGCCATGGTCGGTGGTGACTTTTTGCTGCATGGTGGGCAGTGGTACCCACCCTGGGCAGCTGTGGCAGGCACTTTGGGGTCGCTCTACCCGCCCAGCTTCCTGCCCAGGTCAGCACTGCCTCTCCTGTGGAGGGCGTCGCCTGCTGGTGGCCACACTTCCTCTGAGCCAGCCAGCCAGAGGGACCTCACGCAGGCTATGGGAGCTCCATGCGTGTGCCCAGAAGTCCCAGGCGCCAGGGCAGCCATCTCCACAACAAGTAGGGCCACCTGAGTGTTTCTGCATTTTCAAGACCTTTTTGGGGTCCTATGGCCCACTCTGTTTTTGTCCGTCTCCTTCCTCATCAGCCATCTGGAACGGGGCCACACCCCTCTTTCTCACTTGGCATACCAAGCCTCCACTCCTTCTCTCTGTGGGACTTTATAGTTGAATTCTCCCTGTTGGGTCCCAAACTCCAAAAGCCCTTAAATCCACAGGGTGACAGAGGCCAGAGCTTGGGGCTCAGGTGCCTGGTTGCCCCAGAGGGCAATTCATTAACAGTAAAAAGGTTAAGACAGCAGCACATTTCTCAGAAAATCACCTGTTACTCAGGAATCCTTATTTAAGCTCACAGCAAAGTCCTGAGATGTTACTTTCATCACCCCCATTTAACAGATGGGAAAATGGACTTTGAAAGATTAATAAACTGTCACGTGGCTATTGAGTGGGGGAGCATTGATTTTGGTTGGGGTTCAACGTCCGTGACCCCCCATTCTGTAGTACTTCTTCAAGTAAGGCCTGACTACTTCTGGGCCTCAGCTTCCCCACCTGCATGGCAGCACCTACTTCCCAGCAGGCTGAACTCAGCGAAGCCCCAGGCCTGAGGGTCAGCATCTCCCGTGGACTGGTCAGCTCTGGCCTGCAGGCAAAGTCTGCCCCACAGGCGTTTGACACATTTATGCTCAGCCTCAGGCCCCATGGTGCATGAGCAAGTGACCTTGATCTGGGGGCACCTTATCTTGGGGCTCCGCAGTCGTAAATGAGCCGACAGCTCCCCAGCTCCCAGTCTCAAAGGTGCCAACCCGAATAACTCTACCTCTGAGATATCAAAGCTGGCAAATGACCCCAGGAAATAGCTACGGACAGCAGGACAGCAAAAGAGCTCCTCCTTGGCTGGCGGGCGCATTCCCCAGGTCCCTCTTGCCTTTGAGTGCCTCCTTTAACAGCCGTAAGTCATTTTTAGTAGCTTCTGCCTCCCCAGCAGTGAGGGACCTTCCGAGAGAGGATGCCTTGGACCCCACCTGGCCTGTGTTCTGAGAGGAGGAGGAAAGGAGGGAAGCTTCCTCCCACCCCCAACACAGCTGATTTGGTTTCACTTAACTCCAGCCTGTTTTTTCTGCTGTTCCTCCTGAAGAGTGTTTAATCTCAGAGTTAGAACCACCAAAAGCAACTTTCTTTCCTCTTTTGACTGCTAGGCTGGGTAACACATCACCCTACAAATTCGTTTGGCCCCAGGGCCACAGGCATAAAAGGCATTCAGTGGGCGGCATGAGTCAATTTCCATCATGCCTTTGGACAGTGATGTAACCACCGCTTGTCAGTTTCCCCATCCCAGCAGCCAGATCTCCCAGGGCGGACATCTGGATCAGGGATCGACAAGTGGATTCCAGAGCCAGGCCCTGCCTCCCGCCCGCTCCAGCCCAGAGCAGGGCCACAGCCGCCAACAAGAACACGCAGTGTCTTTCTGCACATTCCCACGTACACACACCCTCCTCGCCCCGCTCCCAGCTCATGCCTGCATTTCCGGTGGTGTGAATTCGGTGTGAATTCTGACGGCTCGGGCAGGTGTCGGCTTCACCGTACATTCCTCACTACACAACGCTGCCCAAAGCACCTCGCTGCTCCAGAACCTTCCTGCAGAGCTCCCCACCTCCCACGCTGAAGGTGCAAGAAACCTTGTGGTCGTCGTGGCTGTGTCTCTGTCCCAGGGAGGCCTGGCAAAATGGCACACTCTCCATACCCTCTTGCCTAATTTACTGGACTTTTAAACACATTTATTTACTGTGGTATCTACACCACACCAAACGTCTGGAGGGAAACTGAGGGGAAATCCACCCAGAATTTAAATGTTTATTCTGCACTGTAACTTTGAAAACCAAATCAGGGAAACTGAACATCTTTAGCCAATTGCTTGGTGGTGTACAGACCTAAGCCAACATATAACCCCATACAGGTTGTCCCTCCTTGCACTCCCTCTAACCATGCAACTCATTCACCAAACCACTTGTAAGCATTTCTTTCTTTCCTTCTCAGAGATATCTAGAGCCAATCTGAGCCAGTATTGCTGTGGTTCAATCAGCCCCGCTAGACCCGCGATCAAACCGGAGAATTGAGGCCTTGCAGAGCTAGAAGGACCCTGGGGGTTGGTAGGTCTTCTCTGGGCCTGACGTTTACCTTCTATACTTATCTTCTGCTTTATAACCCATTAAGTCGCTTCCTTGGCCTCTCTAGATCTCATCACATGTGATCACCATCGCATGAGTGCCGCACATTTGTGACTCTCCTAAAGCTTTCAAGACGATGTCATCCGTTAACAGAAAGACCCGCCCGTTCCATCATTAGTCAGCAGTCACTCTTCTGACCAGGTGCGGCTCCCTTTGTCTACTGAGGGAAAGCCAATCAAAATTAATGGAAAACTGGAGGATCAGACCATTCTAAAGGTGAAACTTTAATATTTGAAGGACTCAGCTACTTGGATTAAACACTTTAAAAGGCATAATTCCCAAGGAGTGAGGTCTCCTCTCTTCCTCCCACACATTTTTTATTTAAGTTCTAATGTCAGGGACTGAAGAGAGGTTCTGAAATATAGTGTAACACCTTCCCTCTTCTTAAGGAGCTCAGGGTCAAGTGGGGTTGGTCCCCATTCAACGAAAAATCACACCCAAGTGTGAAAAGCCCAGGGGAGGTGAAAGTGCAGGGAGGCCTGGAGGAGCCGTTCAGACTTGAGACACTAGGACTGGCCTGTGAGTAGCATCATTCATGGTCAACAGGCCCAGTGCTAGTGATATTGACGTTTCCAAGATAGAAGGCTCTCTGCTGACCCGTCCTGCTGGCTTCTCACTGCTCTCCCGCCGGCATGAAGCCCCAGCCCTAACCAGGCTCTTCTCTCTCCCCTCTGACTCTGAAAGGAGAAGTCCTACCTTTGCCTCCTTGCTGAAGCCCTCCTTTTGCCCAGGATGCCCTCTCTCCATCTCTCTGCCGATCCTTCACACAGGGCCTGCCTCAACGTCATTCGACCTGTGCAGTCACACAAGACCCCCTCACAGGAGGGCACCACGCTGGGTGCAGTGCTCTGCCGCTGCCGTCTTGAAGGCCTTAATCATTTTATCTTTGATCTTGTGTTTTGTAGGTGAAGTCCAATGCGACGATGGAGCACACCATGAGCAGAGGAGATGCGCACAGTGTGAGGCTGCATTGGCAGACAGTGTCGATGACGCCCCACGAGCACGGGATTCCAGCAGGACCACGATGCGAGGGAGTTCCGAGACACTCGTGTGAGCACAAGATAAGCATGTTACGCCCACAACCGAGTCAATGGGGCACTGAGCCCTGAAAGGCCACGCTTTCTATTTGAACAAGAACTTGCTTCCAATGCAGAAAAACGGCATGCATTCTAGAAAATACGCACACTGAAGAGCATCGTAGTCCTCCTCATTCTGTTGCTTTCCTGTACCAGCCAACCTCTTATGCTGGAAATGATGCCCAAAGGAAAGGGAAAGATGCGGCGGCCCATGGTTCCTTTTCCTTTCAGTCCTTCTCAGCAGGAAGCCGAAGGTAGAGCGTGTTGATGGAATGTGTGCATGGCGAGAAGTGGAATAAAAACAGTTGAGTCAGTGTCGTACTGTGTTCCCGCTGTTCTAGTAGGAACAAAATACATATCCATGTGCTAGCTATGAACTACAGACCGTGTAATTTTGGTGATTCTGCATAGGAGTTAAATGTTCTTCTAGTTCCATTTAAAACTGGCATCGCACAGTATAAAGACGAACACTAAAATGCATGCTAATAATTTAAAATTTTTACTTTTATGTACTTAGAATAAATAGCAAACAGACAGACACCAGGACAAGTTGAGAGAGAGAGAAACCCCAGAAGAAAGGAAAAAGCTTTAAGTTTTAGTATCTTCAATGACACTTTTTCCTGCCTTTTAAGCGGGCGTCCCCCCAGTCATTTTGCACTGGGCCCGGCAGATTATGTAGCCAGCGTTGCCCTCAAAGCACATTCAAGAGATTCCCCCGCTGTAATCACTTCCTCCTACCGCCCGCGCCCTTGCCTTCACTCCAAGAGCTCTCAGTGCTGCACAATGGACAACGCTTGCACTCAATGAGCCATCCTTGTCCTTCCCTCTGCTGTCTTTTTCTGGTGACATCTGTCTACCTCACAGATGGACTGTCAGGAGGCACAAATGGACTTTGTAACTGGAAATCTCACAACCGGAAGATGTCATTGTTGTATTTAATTTGCATTGTGCGCAGTAGGTGCTCAATAAATGCTTGTTGAATGCCACTGATTTAATCATAAGGCCCCAAGTCCAGGGACAGGGTCTCATACCTCCGAGCATCTGTCACAGGGGTAGCATGTGGCCTTGTGCAGAACAGGGATACAACGAATGTTTGTTTGTTGCTGAAGATCTGGCTTCAGCATTTTGCTCAGGAAACTCCTCTGTGAACAGTGCAAGGAAGGTTCTGGCTCTTGCTGTGGTCTCAGCAATTCAACGCGGAAGAAAAAGATGACTGAGGGTTCTAGAGTATTTGTGTTAAAAAGGACTTGAGACAAATTCTCTCATTTTCTAAATGAAGGAGTTGAGACAAAGGAAGGGTGACTTGTCCCAAAATACCTATGACGTGAATCGTTGTTGCCTTCTCTCCACCCATCACCACCTCCTCCCTTCCCAACTTCTTCTTGTGGTCTGGGGAAACAGCCTCCACCTGTCTCGGGTGGGGAGGGGAAGCCTGTACCCAGGTTGAGCCAATCAGCACGTTCCATCCTCCTGGCCGCAGGGACTGTTTTGGGGGCCAGCCTGAGGTCTCAGCTAGGCTGATCAGTGTGAACATCAAGGCTTTGGCTGGGAATGGGGGGAGGCAGACCCTCTCTTCCTCTGGAACATGGGTGTGAGGAGATGCAGTGTGGGATAGCTACAGCCATTCCTAATATCCTGCAAGACTGAGCTTGGGAAGCAAGCCGGGACATTATAGGAGGAAAGGCGAAGAGAATGATAGAGAATGGCACCAGAGCTTGAAGCCATTGTGAATCACTGGATCAACCTATACCTGAAGCCTACATGGCTATGGGAGTCTCCATTTATGTGAACCAATAAATTCTCTTTTTCAAGTGTGTTATTACTGAAGCCAGTTTGATTGGAGATTTCTGTTCCTTGTAACATGAATGGTGCTGACAAACACAACAGAAAGGTGAGGAGAATAATTCAAGGACACACAGAGGCAGGCCTAGAACTCGGGTCTCATGACTCCCCGCCCAGTGACCACTGCAGTAATCCTGCTATAGTGGCCCTGGATATGCATTTTTTAAAAATCACCCCTCTGAACTAATACTAATGATGACAGATATGGTGGGAAATCAGTGGGAGCAATAGCAACATGACAGATATTGTGCATTATTACTTCATTGTGAATGAATCAAGGGCTCCAACTGCTCTCCTGTCAGGACCAGAGAAGGCAGTCTGAGGCTTCCCCGTGATATTGCAGTGACTCCCACTTAGAATCGTGACAGCAGGTAGCATCCACCCAGGCAGAGTATCCGTGGACAACAGCTCCACTGGGAATGGTCCCTGAGACTTCACGAGGCCACCAGGAGTGAGCTCAGGCGGCAGTGACTGTGGTTAGCTCAGCACATTCTGCACTCCATAAACCCCAGCGACGGGCCATAGCTGGCCACGACCAGCCCTCTCCTTCCTGCCTTAATGAGCACGGTGTGGTGGAGAGCACTGAACCTCAGTCTCCTGGAGGGATGGAATGAAGAGAACTAGGTCAGCCTGCTCATATTCCACGTGGGCATATGAGCAGGCCTGCCACAGGCAGCACAGCCACAAGATGCAGACCTTCAGCCTCACTGGCTCTGCTTCTCTCCAGACCGCTGGTCCCCATGTCCAACAATCTCCTTCAGTTGTTGAGGATCAAGGCCCTGGGTCCTGCAGGCACCCTTCCAGGCCAGGTGCTTTGGGCAGGTGCCAGGGAGGAGAGGAGGAGTCCATGACACCCATCTGACTTTTCAAGGCGCCCTGGAGGGGTCTCTTCCTGAAGACCTGCAGATGAGGGAGCTTAGGGAGCGAGGCAGACTGCACGGAGCCAGGGTGGAGCTCGCCATTGTGGGCAGCCACCAGGGCTCCAGGCAGCAGAAAAAGAGGGAAGCCTCAACAGCTGCACAGTCAGGAAAGGCCCCGTGAGCAGGCAGTGCTGGCAGGGACCAGAAGGGCGGGCAGAAGCATGTGACCGAGGCAAAAGGGAGAAGGTGGGAAGGCACACAGATGGCGGAGGATGCTAGGTCAACCACTCCAGCCATTCCTGTGGGAGATCCCGTGGGGGTCCTAGGGGTAGCTTGGCATGTTGAAAGGCCCCTGGCAAAGCTGATGAAGGCAGTCTCTCACCACCTGGGAACAGGGAGCTTGCAGAGCTGAGAGGCCTGTGAAGAGGGGCTGGACTCTGATGACAAGCAGCTGGCAGGGCCAGGGGCAGTGGCATGGAGCCCCAGGGCCTGGTCCCAGAGGCTGGAGGCAGACACCATGGTCCGAGGAGGCTCTTCCCTGCAGTAAGCAGACATGTCCTTAGTTCCTTTGACTAGTCCCTTGGTCAGGTTCCCTAACATCCCCAGCCTCTGTCTCCTCCTCTGTAAAGTGGGTATATAACCTGACAGGGCTGCTTTGGCAGTCACTGAGATCCAGTGCCTGGCACAGAGAAGTGCTCTTCAGATGCAGGTTTCCTGCCCCCCGGCCCAACTCCCTGTGCAGCCCTCTGGTTTCCCTAGTTTTTCACCCCCTCTGCCCCATGTGCTGCCTGCCCTGGGCTGAAAGAGGCAGTGATGGTAAATCAAGCCACATGTCTATCACAGTCACTAAATCTCCCCGAGGACATTCCTTCCCACAGCAGTAATGCTGCCAGGGAACATTGCACCATAGGGCAGCCTCCCCAAACAGGGAGGCTTAAAGGGCCAGCTTACAGACTCCCTGTTCCAGTGGTGATGGCGGACCTGGCCTTACGTGGCACAGGCATGTTAGCAACAGCAGCGGTGGAAACAAACAAGCAGCAACCCCACATAGAGGGACGTCAACGTGGATTAGAGGATCAGGGCCCAGGCTCTTGACTCAGACTGATTTCTCTCAATTCCCAGCTAGCTGCTTCTTGGCTGTGTGGCCTTGGGCAAGTTACTCCCTCCCCTGTCCACCTCAGTCTCCTCAAATACAAAATGTGGATAGGAATCCCATCTGCTTGCCAGGACTGTGATGAGGACACTCCATTGATAGCACCATCATTATTTATCAAGTGCCAGGCACATGCATCATTTGCTCCTCCCCAGAGTTTCCTAAGGAAGGGACTACCACCTCTAATTCCCAGAGGAGAAATAGAACCAAATCTCTGGCTTGTTCTGGCTGCTTTATCAATGGTCATCATGGGATCCTGGGTATTTGCCCTGTGCACCAGACAGGGCAGGGGATGGGCTGGCCCGAGCATCCAGGGTCCTGACTGCTGTGCCTGCCACTCCCTCCCACCAGCCCATTCTCCAACGGCTGGTTCCCACCACAGGCAGCCTTCCCCAGCACCGTTTGGTCACAAAGAGAAAGATGGGACGCAAGCTGATCTTTGTTGAGTCTCATCGCGTGAGGAAGGCCCCTTGATCCCAGTCTTCCCACCAGCTCTGCTGGGATCCTGCTTTGGAGAAGAGGAACCCAACGATCAGAGAGGCCCCGTGCCTGTCCCAGGCCACCTCACCATGCAGGTGCCAGAAGTCGAGCACAGCCGACTTTCCTCTCCAGCCTGTGTGTGTGGCTCAGTCTAAAGCATCCCTCACTTCCAGAAAAAGAACAAAAGAATTCAACACATGGCCTGTCCTCTGGGCTGTGAAGGATGACACTTTTATTTATGACAACCGGCTGGCCAAGATCAAAGTGACCGATGGGAAAAGCCGATCTCTTACGGATCTCTTTGTCACCAGATCGCCCAAGAGAAGAGAGCGTCAGAGTGGGGAGAGGCTTGCTCTTCCTTCTGCAGTGCCTTCTGAAATTACTTGGGGGATTATAACAGTAAAATACTCATGTTTTCATCATGAAAGTAATATGTTCCTATTAGACGAAAAGTAGGAAATACAGAGAGAAGGGGGCGGAGAGAGCCCTGAACCTAACACCCAAAGATAACTAGTAACCCGTTTGTGTCTTCCTCTGCGTCAGCTTTTCATTCGTTTTTCATCACACATTTATTGAGATCTTTCCTGTGGGGCTGCTGAAGATTTGATTAAGGTATAAAGTCTGTGTCCTCAACACGCTCCTGGTGCGCATGGGTGTAAGGTTTCCTATTTTACACACAATTTCTTGGACACTGCCTCAAGTTTTCGCAATCACTGCAATGGAGACCAGTTCTGGCTGGGCTTCCAGCAGCTTCGCACAAGAGAACGTGCCTCGCGTTCCAACACATGGCTTCTCCAGCGCAGCCCTGCTCAGTGTTCACGCATGCGCAGCCCGGAAGTGCAGCGCGCTCCGCCCACTGGCCTTTTACCAGACCCGGATGGGAGCCGATGGCCAGGTGCTCGTCCTTTCCTCTCGGGGCCGGCGGTTCTGAGACACGTTCTGGTGGTGGAGTGATGATCAGCTTAAGATTGTGTTCTTGAACTGGCTTTCCTTCTTCCTCTTTCTCGCTCTCGCCCCTGGTAACAGTTCCCAAATAAACCACCTGCACGCCCGGTCTTGGCTCTGCTCCCGGGAGCCCAGCTTAAGACAGTGAATGATCATGTTGTACACACAGTTTTGGGGGGAAAGACATTTTTAAACTTTTTATTTGCATATTTAGGTTCTATAGGTTTAGCTTTGGTGTTGACTGAATACCACCCACAATGGCAGTACAAGGTCGTTATCACATTTGATTCCTCTTTATCAATAAAACATAAAGGAGGGGGTGAGGGAAAGATACATTACCCTCATCAGCAAAGTATGTTTGCCTTGCACTGGTTTACTGAAAGCTTGGCCTAGGAGAATGGCTGTAGATTTTAACTTTCTGCGTTGAAATAATTTTAGATTTATAGGAGAGTAACAAAGGTAATAGAGTTCCTGTTGGATATAATTTTTTGTATTGCTTTTTCTACTTCACACTGTAACATGATTTCCCATGTGAGTGGAAGGCTGTGGTCACAGCCACCCCGGGGAATCAGCTGCACCCAGTTTTGGTAAGTCCCAGACCCCGGCCATCTACTAGTCTATGAATGCGTATGCACCCGCTTGCAGGCCATGAGAGCAAGGGGAGTATCTTGGGGACCCCAGTTGGGGGCCTCTTGGGCTTCCTTGATCCTGAAAGAGAAAGTCCCTATTCTTCCTCTGGGCATAATTGTGTCTGGATATGAATCCTGGAACAGCTGCTGCATCTTGCAACCCAAGACCAGCTGCAGGTGGAGCCAACACAGGACATAAAGTGGGGAGCTGGAGGAAACGGGGATCTGCACGAGCATGCCTCTGGCTCTGGGAGATAACACAGTTTTCTGCTATATTCAAACCATTCCAACTGTACACCATATTATTAGAAATTCTTTATAGGCATCATTTTAATGTCTGCCTGGTAGTCTCTCTAATGAATGTGTCTTAATTTATTTAACTAAACCTCTCTTATGAGATGTGTAGGTTGTTTCTCATGTTTCACTATTGTATATAAAGCTTTCTCTGTGTTTCAGATACCCTACGTGGAACTACTAGGTTATAAGACATAAACCTCTTTAAGCCTTTTGATACATATGGTCAAACTGCTAACGGAGTTACACCCACCAGCCAACTATATGAGTGTAACCTCGTTACATGAGCAGCACTGGGTTTTTTCATTTTTTTTTTTTTAAATCACTGCTTCTTTGATAATTAAGGGACAGAAAAAGTTGATTGCATTTCTTTAATCACTGGAGACCTTGGTCTTTTCTCTTCTTGTTTGCTAACAGGTTTATTGCCTCTTGTTGTTATTGTTTCTTGAAGACCTGGTAGGGAGGAATCTTGGTCCCAATTAGATGCTGGTCCCCAAGTGAGGACCAGCCCACCTTTCTCCCCCTCCCGTGCTGCCTTTCCTCCCCATGCCATTCCACCCTGCTCCTAACTTGACCCCTAACCTTTCTCCTGGACCCTGCCTGGGTCCCACACCAGAGGCAGGGATGGAAGCAGCTTCATCCTCCTGCCAACTCCAGTCCACAGGGGGACAACCTGGAACATTGCGGAGGAGGGTTCTGAGACCACATCTCTCTCCTCGGGAAAAGCCGTGATTGGTTAGTGATGATGCTGTGGCTGCGGGAAGGGGAATGGCCCCCGCATATGCCAATACTTCTCTTCCTTCTCTAGGGTCCCACTCACGGCTCACCGTCACACTCTCCAAGCTAAACCTCAGTCATTGTGTGGATCGGGGCCTCATGGCCTGTCAGACTGGAAGAGACGGGTTTGGAATAAATAACTCCCGGCAGTGTTTCCTGAGCTTTTATCGTGTGCAGTCTTCACGGCGCAGAGTATAGGAACACAGCTCAGGGGGTGGGGGTTTGGGACGGCTTCGCTGTGGGGGAGCCCACGAGCAGGCCTTCAGAAGAGAATGGAAGGTGCCAGCCCCGGTGACATTACAACAGTGGCACAAGCTTATGACCCTCAGCCGGCACTTTTTGAAGCTCTTTAAAAGATCATGGGCTGTGCAGTTGGGCAGCCTGGGGTGCCTCAGCTCTGTCCCTGCCAGGTGCTGACCTTGGATCGGTGACTCACTTTCCTGAGTCCTGGTTTTTTCCATCTGTAGCGTTAGCTCTGGTGTCAGTATTACTCTGTGCTTCTCTTTGAGAAATCCTATTGTGTTTGTAAACCCCGAGGACCATGGCTGTCTTGGGCAATCTTAAAGGGACTGTATGGTGGGCACTTGACGTGTCTTCCTCCTCTTTAAAGGGTGGCTATGCCTGGCACGTGGTAGGCACCAAACAAGTGAAGTTCCCTCCCTTCCTGTTAAAGCCAGTTTGGGACCATCATGTACAGGAAAGCACAGAGCGAGCTGTCAAGGTCACCATCAACATTAAGTATTAGCATAATTCATCACAATAAATTTTAAAGACAGTGGCTCCTGCGACAGCCGGTCCTCCAGGATCCCTGTGATGTCGTCATCATCTTCCAGGTACTGAGCATCTGCCCTGTGCCGGGCCCGCCGCCAGGTGCTGTACGGGTATGACCTTGCTCAGTCTTCCCAGCAACCCTAGGAAGGGGATGCTTTCACCCCATTCTGAGGACCATGAGGTTGGGGTGCCGAGGGTAAGCTGCCTGCCGGGGTGCTCAGTCAGTGGGGAGCCTGTGTGGGGGCCCAGAGTGTGGGTTGCCAGAGCCCACGTTCTTCCAGTCTTGTCTTGGAGGGGGAGGGCCAGGGCTCCCCTGGGAAGCGGTTCTGGCACCTCGTGCTCATCATCCCCGGGAGGCTGGCTCCCCAAAGCTGTCCATCTGCCTCCTTTCTCCTCTGGAAGGGGACAGTACCTACCAGGTCAGATCAAAGCCATCTTTTCTGGGACAACCCAGGGCTATAGGCCTCTGGCCTTCCCTGGCCTGTGCCGGGCACCACTCGCTCAGAACTTGGTCGCTATTTCCCAGTGGCTCCAGGGCCCAGTGGGAGTTGGCTCTGGGTAGGCACTGTATGTTTTGGAGGCAGCCCGAGGCTCCCGCCACAGCCTTATGGCACATAGAAGGGCCTAAAGAGCCCTCTCATGGGGCAGCATCAGGCTCTCCTCCATGCTGACACCCCCCAGCTGGGGAGATGCTCTTCCGGTTCCCAGGTGTCCTGGGGTCTTGCCCCCCCACCTTGCATGAGAGACAAGAGGAGGATCTGGGTGAGGTTCGGTGGGTCCAGCCCAGGGATGTGGCTGAGGAAGCATTTTGGGGGCGGGGAAGGATGGCTGCTGCTCAGAGGCCATGCTCGCAGTCTGCTCCCCAGGAAGCCCACTGCCCAAGCCTGCGCCTGGTCGGGAGCACCGGCCTGTGATTACAGCACTAAAGGCAGGCTCCCCACCAATCACTGTCCCCTCACTTTGGGGCCCTGGGCCTGGGGTGCAGGAGAATCAGAAGGCAAGTGCAGTCAGGAATGGGGAGAGTCTGGAGGGTAGAGTCCCAGAGTTGCTTCCCATGGATTTTTTTTGAGAGGTGACCATGGGGATGGCATTTCTTGTCAGCCTTCTCTTAGGGCCTCTGAGCCAGCCCAGCTCCAGGCCCACAGCTGTCTGGACAGCCTCTGCAGCACCTGTGAGGTCACCCATGGCCCTGTTGGTCCTGGTGGCTCCCACGTAGCTCTCAGCTAACCCGGTCCCTGAGAGTTGGCTCTGTGACCCAGGGACCTTCGTGCCTCGGAGCTGGCCTTGGGCCCCTCGGCACCTTTCCCCAGTGAGCCCTCACTGGATGCCCCTGATGCCTGGGGGCTCCCCACTCTCACCTTAGTTCTGAGACCTCTACCCCAGCTGTTTGGCTGACCCTATTCCAGGTGGTAAATGGCAGCAGCCCAACTCCAGGGCTGATGTGGCACCATTCATTCCTGCTCAATCCTTTCGTGAGCCCGACGGTGTGCCAGGCAAATGAGGTGCTGGGATGCCAGTGTGACAGAGGCCAGTCCATGCCCCCAAGGAGCATACAACACACACAAGTCTGAGATGGTGCCAGTCAGGCCAAAGCTGCTCAGGGCTCCTTGGCACGCCATCTGGGAGGACAGGCTCTGAACCAAGGCACATGACTTGGGGTAGACTGGATTTCGGCCCCCCACCCTCACCCCACCCCTTGAGTGTCCCAAGCCACAGGGCCACACATGCATGAGTGGGAATGGAGTGATGTGGGCGGGGCCGGAAGCTAGGGGAGCACAGGGTTGCAGACTGGGAAGCCCCCTCAGCTCCCAGCCCACTGCCATAGACCTGAGATGGCTAGAGCTGGAAGGGCTCAGAGAAATCCCGTCTGCCTCTGCAATTACAGCTGGGGAAACTGAGGCACAGAGTGGGGAAGATCACGTGGACAATTAGGAGCAGGCACCCAGACTCCCGCCCAGGGCTGCTCTCACTGTTTTGGGTGGCCATCTGAGCCGGCCAACTGGAGTGAAAAACCCACTCTCAGGCAGTTGGGTGGCACAGGGAGAGGGCAGCAGAGAGAAGGGCAGGAGGAAGACCAAGGGATGAGGAGGAGGTCACAGCTCCCAGTGGCAGCCATGGGAAGGCCAGGACCCAGCCCGTTTACCATCAGAGTCTAGAGCGGGACCAGGTCCTGCTCTTTCCATGGAGCCCTGGGGAACACAACCTTCTGAGGGCCTCCAGGTGTAACCTTGAACTCCCAAGTGCAGAAGCAGCTGTATCACAGCCCCTGTCCCCATGGGGGCTGGGGGGAGTCCCAGGCAAAGCTCCCAGCTTCCCTGTGATGGGGAAGGGTCTCCAGCCTTGGAAAATCCCAGGGTCCTTTGGGGCACTTAAGTCTTCAAGATGAGTCTCCTCCATCCAATGACACTGTCAAATGCCCTCCACTCCCCTTCTCACAACGAGCAGAAGGGAGGGGCCGGCTCATGAGCCAGACAGGAGGGACAGCCAACTACCACATGATTTCTGCAGAGCCCCGGTATGGTGGACGAGCCATGCCCTTCCCCAGCCCCCATGATACTTCATCTTGTCGTCATCATCAGCAGCAGCAGCAGCAGCCACAGAGTGGAACCAGGAACTGAAAATGCTGCTGGGCCAAATTGCCTCCTTGAAGGAGGTTCCGCAGTCCACTCCAAGACCCTTCTCCCCTGCCGGGGCCCAGTGGGAGCCCTGCCCCTCACATGGACCTCTACTCCCTTGCTCCCCAAAAGGAGGTCTGATTACGGCATGAGCACCACCTGGGAGCATCTGAGAAATGTAAGCGTTCAGGCCCCACCCAGACCGGCAGAATCAGAAGCTGCCTTTAACAAGATCTGTGCACACTAAGCAGACTTTTTAGGTCAGAGCAACTTTAGAGTTACAGAAAAGCTGTGAACAGAGTACAGAGTTCCCTACACCCCACACCCAGTCCCCCTATTGTGATTCTGAGCTCGTTAGAGTTTGAGGAAAGCTGCTCTTCTCCCTGCCTCCTGTCCCGCCCCATCCCTGACTAGCCCCCTCCCAACCCCAAGGCTGAAGCCAACAATGGCCTTTCAGAGCCCCCTCCCAGCCCCAGGAACTTTGTGACGTCTAGGGTGCTCTGAGAGACTCAGGTCACCATTCACGGAGCATCTGCTCTGTCCCTGACACACGGTCATACCCTTCACAAACACTATTTTGTAATTCTCAAGACATCTCTACGAGGCAGGCACTGTTAACCCATTTCACAGATGAGGAACTGAGATGCAGAGAGGTTAAAGCAAAGCCAGAGTTTGAACTCAGAGCCGCCAGCATCTAAGCCGGTAGCCTTCCCCTATCCACACCGTCTCAGGGAAACATTTTGCTTCTGGGTGGCTGCGGGCCTGGTTCCAGGAGCTCTGGCCCAGCCAGCTGTGAGTTTCCCAATCACCCCTCCCCTGGGATTTTCTGGTCTGCAGGCCTTTGAGGGAGAGGCCGGCCCCCAGGGACACTCAGGGTCAAGGAGTGGCCTGAGCTGCACACAGTCCAGGGCGACTGCCCAGACTCACGTACCCACAAATACCAGATGCTGGTCTGAACTGGCTGGGCAGGACTTCCTCAGTCCAGGTGGACAGAATGTTCTGGCAGGGGCAGACTCTGGGGGAGGCTTCACAACCACTCAGCTGACTAAGACATGTCTCCCTTTGGGGCAGGGTTGGGGGGAGGCTGGAAGACCGCGTCACCGGAAGGAGGGGAGGGGTGCCATCTTAAGAAGGCTTCTGGCCATTTAAGGACTTTACCAAGTTCATTTCTTCCAGGAAACCTTCCTGAATGGAGGCCCACCCCCACTGTCCATGGATTCATTTATTCATCCAACAGTGACGGTCTATTCTGAGTCTTCCCACCAGAAGGACAAGGAGGCATCTGGTGGGTGAAAACATACGGACTTGAAGGTGGTCCCACCGCTCACCAGGTCTGCAGCCTTGAACGAGTGGCATCATCCTGCTGAGTCTCAGTTTCTGCACCTGCACGAGGGGGCTACGGTAACTCCCGACTTGCTGTGGCTCAAACACCTCCCATTTGTGATTCCTCTTGCCATAAATAAGACCACAACAGTAGCCACTAAAACTCATGGTCAAATACTCTTTAAAAACTAATAAGGACATGTAGAGGGGGGAGATCTAAGAACTTGAACTTCTGACAACACGGTAGACTGAATTGACGTGGACCCCACCCTTCTGATGCAAATAGGGAGAAATGCCGCATACATGCTAACATGTCATTTAAAGAAATGTTTTACATCCAGAGCTGACCTTAAAGGAAAGGGAATACCCAGGGCCAGGGACAAAGAGAGAACACGGCCAGGGACATTGGTCAGCTGGGGCTGATGTTGCAGCTGTCCATGGCTGTTTCCAGCCCGGTTAGAGGCTGGTGGGGCTGGGGGCTGGGGTTTAACGCCCAGGTTGGGGCAGGAGATATGGCCTGGGGCCTGTGCAGGTGGGAGGCTGGAAAGAGGATCCCTGAGGAAAACGAAGACACTTGAAAGGCAGCCACAGTCTCTGAAAATGGGACTAGAGAGCTTTACCCACTAGCCCAGAAAAGGGGGTACATCCTTTCTGCTCAAGGCTCTGAGTAGGATTTAAAAAGCCTCCTGTGAGAATTTGAAAGCTCAAGCTTGTGGCAGGTGGAGGGGTAGGGCTTAAAGACATAGCAGCAGGCAGCCTCCAGCAGGAATCCCAAGCAGGGAAATTAACATAAACCCAGCAGCAGAACCAGGGAAGCTCCTGCAGCCCTAGCATGGAAAGCCAAACCACTCTGCAGAGCTTGCTCCCCCACCTGGGGCATGTGGGGCTCCATCGGGAAAAACCACCCCTGCTGAAGATGAGCTCACAATAAACAGGCGTAAGTCTCTGGGAGGCAAACCTGGGGAAAGGGAGGCAGCAGACACTGCAAACAGGGCAGTCTGCACCCTGAGAATAGGAACAAGAAAACAGCACAAAGGAGACTGGTTACAAAAGAAGTGTGCTTCAAACAGTCATGGATAAAAGGACAAGAAAACTTAATAAAGACCTGGACACTATAAAGATAGAAAAATGTGGAGCCGGCCCAGTGGCGTAGTGGTTAAGTTCGTGTGCTCCGCTTTGGCAGCCCGGGGTTTGCAGGTTCGGATCCTGGGCACGAACCTAAGCGCTGCTCATCAAGCCATGCTGTAGCGGCGTCCCATATAAAGTAGAGGAGGATGGGCACGGATGTTAGCCCAGGGCCAGTCTTCCTCAGCAAAAAGAGGAGGATTGGCAACAGATGTTAGCTCAGGGCTAATCTTCCTCACCAAAAAAAGAAAAAGAAAAAAGGAAAATGTGCAAAAGCGCCAACCAGAACTTCTGCAAGTGAAAGGTACAGTCATTGAAATGGAAAAGAGTTGAATGGCTACAGTTGAAAAGAGGATAGGTGAACTGGAAGAAAAGAAGTGGGATAGATGGAAACCTGATCAGATGAAGGGAATCCACATGTCTCTGAATTAAAAGGTTAGCAAGAAAAATGTAGGTCTTTGTGTGAGTGTGTGTATGCGTTGGGAGGAGACATGTTTGAGAGTGTGTGTGTGTGCGCGTGTGCTGAGGGAAGGAGGTATGTGTGCAAGTGTGAGTGTAGGTGTGTAAGTGTGTGTGTGTTGGAGAGGAGCATGTGTGTATGCATGTGTGTGTGCATGCACGCACGCACTGGGGGAGCACAGATAACATGGATACAGTGGTGCAGGTCTGTTAAAAAATGACCATCATGCCCTCGCTTTGAGATTTTGTCTTATCTGGTAGAACATTTTTCAGCATGTTTCACAATTTCGGTGGCCGACTTCGTGTATTTTTGACAAATTCTATCAAATCTCCAGCAATTACATTTTCCCCCTTCTGGGATGTCAGGACCCCAGGTGGGACGTTGCGGGTACACAGGGCCCCTATTAATGGCTTGCCTGTGTTCTCACATCTGAGGAGGGCGCCTGGGCAGGGGCAGGGCTGGCTGAGAGGGAGGCGAGCACATCAGCAAGGCCCCCGTGGCTCCCGGATCGGCATGGTCCCGGTACTCCACCCTCTCCATCTTTCATCTTTTCATTGTCATCTCGATAGCCACTGAGAAAGGACCACTTTGGGAGACTGCTGGAGGAGGGGTAGCAGCTGTGCCCCTGTCTCCCCACTCATGCTTCTGCCCCACCCTCATAAAAAAACTCCTCATATTTTTTCTGAACTAAGCAAACACCATAGCAAAATTACGGTGTCTTTTAAAAATGCTCAAGGACAAGCTTTGTGACACATTAAAGGAAAACGTTTTCACCATGAGCCAAAAGCATCCCTTTGGGAGAGTGCGGACAGGCACCCCGGCCTCTGCAGCACTGCGGGGAGCAGTCAGGTGCACACTGTGCTTGGTGCCCGAGAGCCTGCGTGACCTTGGGTCCCTTACTTCTCTGAGCCTCAGCTGCGTGTCTGACGAAGGGGGACACGAAATCATGCCAACCCCCTGGGGGCGAGGATTAGATGAGGTGGCGCCTGTGAAGCACGGCTGTGAAACGAGAAGCTGTCTTGTCATCGTGCTGGTGGTGTGAATATCGGCGTGGCGGGCCCTGTCCTCTGGCACTGCATTTGGCTGCGGGCTGGGGGAGGGCACCAGCCGTCAGCACCCCTCTGCTGGGCTGTGCCCAGGATTTGAGATGATGTTTGTGCTGTGCACGCTCAGTGGTTGCCCAGGCCTTGCTCCAGGGTGCAATGCGCTAACGCCCTTACTGCCACCCACGTGCTCTCTTAGACCTCACGCCTGCCAGAGCACTCTTTACACTCATGAGTCACGTCACTGCCCTTTCCCACCCCAGACCTGCAAAGGCTCCCTAGCCCACTTCAGATGGAATCCAGTCTACTGCCCATGCCTATGAGAGAGGAGCCAGCCTCTCGCTGCAACCTCAGCCCCTGCTCCTCTTCCCTCACTCACCACATTCCAGCCGTACCTAATCACAGGGCCTTTGCACGTGCTATTTCTCACCCCGGAACGCTCTTTCCCCAGGTTTTTGCAAGACTGACCGTCATGTTTCTGGTTTCTCCTTGAAAAGGTCTTCATTGACTGCTCTATCTAAACCTTTCCCCACTCAGCCCACATCACCTGCCTCAGCAGCCTGTTCCCTTCCTTTAAAGCCCTGGCCACAGTGTAGTTATCCATGAAGTGTCGGTTTATGTGCTCGCTGTCCTCCTCCCCCACAGGACTGTGTGCTCCATGAGGGCAAGGACCATGTCTGCTTTATTGTCAAGGGGTCCCCAGCACCTAGTGCAGCAGCTGGGACAAAATGGGGGTGAGTAATTTGGGATTAGAGGAGACTGAATTAAAAACTAAGCAAAATAGTGTGTATGCTCAAGTTTGGAACTATTTGGGAGATTACAATTCTGGCAGATGGAGATAGAAATACCAATTTTAACAAGAGGACGTGGACTGGAGGGTGTGGTTAGGTGTGTGGCAGCAACAGGACAAGCCCCACATTGGACTCAACCCCCTGGCACTGGCAGCTCTGAAAAGCTCAGCCATGCTGAGTGTGTGTTCCCTGAGGGGGTGGGCTTCCTTGTGGCAGGCCTACCAGGCAGGTGGCCTGCTCCTCGCTGGGGTGAGAAGTAAGGGATGAGGCAGGAGGCCAGGGGTGCTCGGGGAATCCCTCCTCATAGGAACAGGAGGGGAAGGTGTATTCTACCATCCTGACACATGAGAGATGGATGCTGGATGAGCACATGAAGACTGAGCGACTTCAGTCCAGCAGGAGCGAAAGACAAATGAGCAAATAGAGCAGTAGGTCACTTCAGGGCAGCATGAGGGAGGTTGGGGGGCTTCCTGGAGGAGGTGCCAGTTGCATCCTGAGGGAAGCAGCTCAGTTCTGGACAGGTGGCCAAAGTGACCCTGGCTAGAAGCACATGGAGACCCAGGGCCTGGCCCTCAGGCCCCTCCCCCATGGCCAAGAGCAAGACTTAGTGTGCCTGGGTCCCAGGCTCCCACCACCTGGAGAGCCCCCGGAGGGTGGAGGGAGAAGGAGTAACAATGTTTGGGAATGAGTCCCCTCCCTGCCCCCGACAGCCGTGGGACCAGCCACATCCCCTCTCCTTTCCAAGCGGATCTTCCGGAGAGATCTGGCTCCTTGATTAGGGGATTGAATCATGGGAGGATTAGAAGGACTAAGGGAGCAATATCCAAGCTGGAACAGGGGACGGCGCCAGGGCTGTTTACAAACACTGGGAGGAGGAAGCAGGGCCGAGGGCGGGTGAGCCCAGAGGTGACAGCTGACTCAGAGAGACAGAGCGCGCACATTGGCGTCCATGTATCCACGTCTTCACGTGCCCATGACCGTACACAGTGTCTGTTTATAGAGGAGTTTGGAGTAAACACTCTGCATATCTGTGAGGACACACACGTACACAGCACGTGCATACGTACATGGCTCCCAAATGTATATTTACAGACAAATTTCATATAGTACGTATGAACACATGCTATGTATGTGTAGGTGTGTATAAGTACACACGAGTACACGTATCCAAAGATGATATGTCTACTTATATACATGGCACATAACAGCGAGTGCACGTGTGTAACCTGATCCACGTACAATATGAGCAGACTGCACAGTAAGGTGCACATATAACATACACACCCATGTAATATGTCACTATGTCCTGTGTGTGCACTCCACACACAAACGGGATGCAAATGGGATACCTATGCATCAGATGTGTTTATGTGGATCCCCTGCAGTGTGTCATATGTGTCCCCATATATTTGTGACCTAAAATCAATCCAGAAAGGAAGATAAACCGGAATATACTCTGTTCCCCGAGCAGTATCACGGGAATGAGGTCTCCCTTTCCTCCCGCTGGGAGCACACATTATTTATGTGAACAGTTGTAAACAATGAATCTTTCCTCTTCAGCAGCTGCCAGCGTGAATGGGCAGGTTCCCTTCTAGAAGCAGGTGATGGCGTCACAGCCAGGAGAAACAATGCTCCCCACATGGGACCCTGGACAAGACGGAAGCCCAGGTCTATAGAAGGAAGCAGCCCTTGGTCCTGAAAGGGACTTTCTGAGGCTGGTGACGGCACAGCCCCAGCCTGCTCCCGTGCTGTGGAACCGTGCCCGGCAGGGAAACCAGGGCACCAGGCCACGAGGCCTTGGCCGTCGAAGCTGGGGAATCCCTGCTCTTCTCCCCTCTCCACGGCCCCCGACCTGACCTCCAGGACCCTTTTACTCAGTAGCAACTGGAGTTGTTCCACGTGGACACTCATCAGACAGCGGGAGCGCGGGCAGACGTGCCCGTGCACTGCCCATGAGAATGGCCCCCGAGGCAGCAGTGGCGGTTTCTCTGGAGAGAGACGGCCATCACGCTTCTCAGGCAGACTTCAGGACTGTCGGAAGGACTGACCACGGCCTTGGTTCTTTCTAAGACACTTTCTAGAGCTGCATCATGCAGGGAGAGACTCGATGACAACAGCTCAGAGGGACAGACGTGGCCAGACGGGCTGAGGTTGCTGTCTGGCCTGGGTCCTGCCTCCTTCACCACTTCTCAGCCTGTTGCTTTAGCTTTTCCGAATCCCGCTTCTCTAATGACACCTGCCTCAGAGGGTTGGTGGAGAAATTAAGCAGCATGATGTTGAAAGTGATTTCTTCCTAAATTGTAAAGCCCTACACGAACGCTATGTGATGGCAGAGACCAAGACAGCAGAACAAACTGATCTTCTAGGTATGTTTTTCTGCCTTTTCAACATTTTAATTTGGGACATACAGGATGTGGCAGATTGTTACATAAATGCCCCCTACGATCCCACTTCCTGGTGTACCGGCCTTTGTGGATCCCCTCCTACCTTGACTCCCGACTTGGCCACGTGACGTGTTTGGTAAGAAGACATCATCCAGCATGATGCAGCGAAGACTGCTAAGCGCTGGCACACTGGGGCTCGCTCTCTTGGAGTGCTGCTGCCGCCATGTAAGAAAGCGGGCTACCCTGCGGGAGAGGCCATGGGGAGGAGAACCAGGTGCTGCAGCCAGCAGCCTCAGCTCGATGCCAGCCATGTGAGAGGCCCTCATGGACCCTCGGCCCAGCTGAGCCTCTAGATGACTGAAGCTGCATGAATGAGCCCGGCGAGACCTGCCCCAGCTGCAGAATTGTGAGCAAACCAGTGCTTCTAAGTCACTAAGTTTGGGGCGGCTTGTCGCTTGGCCACGGGCAACTGATACACGGGCACGAGAAGTCCCTGTACTCTGCCCAGAGTTAGAGACAGTTAAGGGCTGAGTCTAACGTAGGCCTCAAGTCTGCAGGACTCTTCCTGCCTTCCCCAGTCCCTGTATCTGTTCATTCTACAGAGCTTGAAGTGTCAAGGGCCCAGGAGGAAACTGTTGGTTTGGGAGGGGACTCAGAATGGTATCTGTAAGGAATAGTTAACAGCATTGGTATTCCAGAATACTGGAAGGGGGACAGGCTTACAAGGTAGGTGGAGGGATTCAGAAGAGCCAGATGGGAAATTTCCCCCTTAAAAAGGGAAACAGCATCAGAGGGCCAGAGCTGGGAGGTCAGAGGGCACTGGGGTCAAAGCCTAACTGGCCTGTGCTTAGTGTGTCCCTTTGGGCAAGTTGCTTAATGTGGTGAGCCTCAGTTTCCACATCTATAAGGTAGATGGAGTTGTGCCTTCCAAGCAGAGATGCCTGTAAAATACCCCCCTCCAAGTCTGGGGAACATGCAGGAAATTCTCCTTTTCTCCTGAGATCTGGAATCTTGCAGGGATTCCAGAACAGGCAGCATGGCAGCCACTTCTCCAGGGGTCTAGGAAAGATTCAAGGTGTTTGGACCAACTTGGTGTGGCAGGGACACAGGTTCTCCTGTAAGGGTGAACCTGGGAGAGGGGACTGGAGGCCCCAGGGGGAGGGGAGGCCCTGCCCGGGGTTTGTTTTCTGTCTGTCCTTCCAGAGCACCTGGTTCAAAGGCAGCTGCATCCCCTCGGAGGTGTCACTGATTCCGGGACCCATGACTCTGTCAGCAAGACCCTGCAGCCGCACCCTCTCCACCTTTGATAGCTGATCTGTGGCCAAAAGGTCAGACATGCACATCAAAAAGCAGTGCTTCTCCCAGGCTAGCCAGCCCTGAGGTCCCTGTCAGCCACGTCAGAGCCCACGGCGAGGCCCGGACCCCTCCTCAAATCTGGCTCCTCCGCCTCTTCCCCACCCTGCGCGTGGATCAGCAAGCCCTAAATGAGCACTCGCCGTCGGCTGGGGCTCCTTTCCTCATCTAGTCATCCATTTGGTTATTGTATTAGCCTCCTAGAGCTGCCCTAACGTAGAACCACCAACCGGGGGGGGGGGGCTTAAAACAACCGAGATTTATTCTCACACGGTGCTGGAGGCCAGAAGTCCAAGATCAAGGTGTCAACAGGGCCCTGCTCCCTCTGAGGCTGTGAGGAGATCCTTCCTGGCCTCTTCCGAGCACCTAGTGTGGCCGTCGATGCCCGTGCTCCTTGGCTCGAAAAGGCATCGCTCCAGTCTCTGCCTCTGTCCCCCCGTGGCCCTCTCCCTGTGGGCCTGCCTGTGTCTCTCTCCTCTTCTTCTAAGGACACAGGTCTTATTGGATTAGGGCCCACCTACCCCACTAGGACTTCATCTTAACTTGATTACGTCTGCAAAGACCCTGCTTTCAAAAAAAGTCTCATTCCCAGGTATCAGGGGTTAGGACTTCAACATATCTTTTTAGAGGACACATTTCAACCCACAACAGTGAAAAATGTGTTGAGCACTTCTCTGTGACAAGCATAAAAATAGCAACACCATCATCATCATCATAAAGTACTTACTAGTCCCAGGGACCAGTCTAAGAACTTTCCATATATTCATTGACCAAAACTCTCACAACAACCCTGTAAGTATCATTATCATCTCCTTTATAGTTGAGGAAACTGAGGCACAGAGGAGTCATCAATGGTCCAAGGTCACACAGCAGGTGGATGCAGTTGGACCAACCTAACCACTGCCCTCCCCTGCCTCCTCAGTCACCAGCATTCAGTAGGATCTTGAGTGGTGGGGCGTCAGCAAGTGCATTAGAAACCCGCCCCCTCCGTCCTCACCTGTTCATCTTGTGATCTGGCCACAGGTTTTTGATACTGTGAATTATACAGGCTGGCCCTGGCTCTCGTGCTGCTTTCTCTAAGGTCTTTCTTCATGGTCTTAACAATTATCAGAGTGACATGTTCCCTCAAAACATGTCATCAGGTAGACCTGAGTCCCTTTGAGGATGGTATCCAGGTGGGCAGACTGCTGCCCTGCTCCCTCAGCCATGTTTCTGACATTTTATACAACCAGATATGGGGGATGTGAGGTGTAGACCACACCTGACCCCATGTCTGACATCAGGGTCCGTTTATGGTTAAGTTGGAGGGAAACTGAGGTCACAGAGGTTAAGACATATCCAGAGTCACAGAGTGAGTAGGCCCAGGGCCAGGGCTGGGTCCCAGGGCCAGGTTCTTCCCAGTGCCACCCCCACCCACCACCATGCTGCTTGCTCTTGGAGGGGACAGTCACCAACTGTAGACATGTATCATTTAGGAGAAGTCCCTTGAATGGGGACAGGTGGAGGCAGTTTAGGGACAGCCCACTCTGGAGGTCAGGGCCGCATTTGGGGGCAGAATCGCCCGAGCTTTGCCCATCTCTAGCTGTGACTGCCCCCACTGCCATGCCAGATGTCTCTGGGAGATAGCCCTGCGGTCAGCCTCCAGGCCAGGGCAGGACAGATCTGCTGCCCTCCCCCTCGGACAGGGATTTCACACCCAGGAAAATAATTTCCTGGTAAGGAGATTAGAAGGCATCTCCTGCTCTCGGGAACAGGATGGGGCCCGGGTGAGGCAGGAGAGGAACAGCGGGAGAGGCCGGGGGGCAGGCGGGGGTGTGGGAGGAAGTGTCACTGTCAATCAGGGCGCTGACCCATCTAATCCAGGCTCCCAGCTCTCCTGATCCCAGGGACAGATGCTGGGTAAAAAGGTGCAAACTCTGCGGGCCAGGTTCTCCCTGCAGGCCTGCAATACGGGCCCCTCCGCGGAGAGCCAGCTTAATCTTGCCAAGAGATAAGCTGTCCAAAAGGCGCTCTCCGAGGCTCCCATGCGTTTCCACCGCGCTCACGTGCGGGGCTGCGGTAAGCAATGCCAGGTACAGCAGATTCCCGTTAGTCAGGGTGACTCACGCACTTGGTGGGGGCTGCGAGGGGAGTCGGGGCAAGAACCTGATGGCCTTCTGGCACTCCACGGTGAAATGTCACCCAGGCCTTGTGCTGGTCTCTGGCCTCATTCATTTATTCATTCAACAAGCAGGTACTGATCTAATTAATATATGCTAGGATCACAAAGCTTGTAGTCCTGAAAAGGCTTGGTAAGTAACTGCATAGGATGACACCTCCACGATCCATCCATCCATCCATCCATCCATCCATCCGTCTGTCCATTGATTACAGATTAGGTTCCCAGATTGGCCAGGCACCAATGTAAAAAAAAAGTGGCAGCAAGACTCACCCACATCCTACCCAGTCTCCGTCAAGCAGTTAACCCAGGAAGAAATTGACAAGGAGCTCGTCTTCATTCAGACCTCTTCAATTTAACTCTATGCACGCTTTTTTTTTTTTTTTTTGCTGAGGAAGATTGGCCCTGAGCTAACATCTGTGCCCATCTTCCTCTACTTCTTTCTCATATGCGGGACCCCTGCCTCAGCATTGCTTGGTAAGCAGTGCACAGGTCCATGCCCGGGATCCGAACCTGCAAACCCGGGGCCTCCAAAGCGGAGTGTGCGCATTTAACCACTATGCCACCAGGCCAGCCCCTCTATACACGTTTTTAAATTAAAACTCACTCACACCAAAAAAGTGCTTGGGCCTCTGGAGAAGCCAACAAAGAAATGGCTAGGCTGGCCCTGAGCACTAGGTACCTGTCCAAAAGAAGAAGGCATCAAGAAGACCTGTAGAACATTAGGGCAGCAATGACCAGCTGCGAGGAGCAGGTGGAAGAGGGAGAGATGCCCCAGGAACCAGGGCCCAGTGCTTCAGTGCTCATTTGGATTAGCCAGGACGTTCATTCATGGCACAAATGGATGAAGGGACACGGTGAGGCGCCTCCAGGACCATGGAGTGGAGTAACAGAGTGTTCTGTGTCAAGGACTGGGGCTCCTGCTCTGAGGACTGTGGCGTACTTGTGGGGACAGAGGGGCGTGTGCTTGAATCTGACGCAGTCGGGGAAAACTCCAGATGCTTAAGTGCTGTATATATCAGTGACTGGCCTGTGACAAAAATATGGAGTCAGTGCTGTATCTTCAATCTAGTTCGATCCAAACCAATAACTCACATGCTTTCTGTGTTGTTCTGGGTGACGGCGGCAGCTCCACGGTTGGGAAGAGACTGAGAGATAACAGGGCATGTGGGGTGTGAAGGTGCAGCTCTCCTGGCACTGGCACCCGTCTTAGAGCCCGTGGCACGTGCCCGGCGTTCCTCCAGGACAGCAGTGGAGAGCGGCGGAGGCCTCACCAGTATCACTGTGGAGTAGCAGTTAGGGTCACGGACTCTGCCACTAGGCTTCCTGGGTTGCAAAGCCTGGCTCCACCACTCACTAGCTGAGTGACCTTGGGCAAATTTTCTTTATGTCTCTTTGCCTCAGTTCATCTCTCTGTAAAATGGGAATCAGATTATGTGGGTCATTTGGGCTGTTCACAAATAGTCTAGTTCTCCCTCTGGACACATAGCAGGATTGTCCTTCTCTGTCTACTTTTTTTTATAGACAACATATTCTTTTAAACATTCTTGGAACATTCAGAAAAGTAATTTTGTTTCCCTACCCACTTTGAACTTAGGTGTCACTTTGTGACTTTCTTTAGCCAATGAAATGTAAGTGATTTGCCATATCCTTCCCCCACCACCACTCCCACAGTGACCATGCAATGACCACAGGAAGCAGAGGCCCTCTGCCGACCTGAGTTGGACATGTAGTATATGCAAGAAATAAACCTTTGTTGTTTTAAGCCACTGAGATTTTGGGATTGTCTGTTGCCATGGCATAACCCAGCCTAAACTGACTGATATGTGTGGCGCTGCTGTGGACTGAATTCTATCCCCTCAAAACTCACGTGTTGGACCCTAAGCCCCAGGTTGGTGGTATCTGGAGACAGAGCCTTTGGGAGGTTATTGGGTTTAGACGAGGTTGTGAGGGTGAGGCCCCCACGATGAGATTAGTGCCCTTATATGAAGAGACACAAGAGTGCTTGGTCTCCCTCTCTCTGTGTTGCACAAAGAAGAGGCCACAGGAGCACACAGCAAGATGGCAGCCGTCTACAAGCCAGGAAGAGAGTTCTCACCAGAACCCGACCCTGCTGGCAGCATGATCACGGACTGCCAGCCTCCAGAACTGTGAGAAAATTAATTTCTGCTGTCTACGCCACCCCATCTGTGGTATTTTATTATGGCAGCCCAAGCTGACTCATACAAGTGCCCTTCTCATGATGGAGTTGTGAGGATCAAGTGGGTTACATATAAAACGCTTAGACAGGGGCGTGGTACGTAGTAAACAATGTGTAAGTGTCCATTTGCTGCAGACAGTGGAACGGTCCTCGAAAAAACTGGAACAAAGCTGAGGTTTTTGTCTTTCTCTCTTCTGCACGTTTCTCGCTCCCATTTCCCAGAAACTTCATTCATTCATACATTTACGCAATCACTCATTCAGCCTCCTGGCCAAGATTTGTCAAGGATTCACTTTGCTCCAGGCTGAGAACTCGATTTGCTCATTTGGCAGACATTTCCAGAGGCCCCAGGGGTTAACCAAGCTTGATGCCTGCTTCCAAGGTGCTCCCAGGGGAGGGAGGGACCCAGACAATGACAGCTCAGAGGATGAGGGTTCCTCTGATGTGGCTGAGAGAGCCCTGTGGAGGGCGCCTAATCCAGCAGGGGTTGGGGGACTCCCTGAAAGAGGTGGCACTTGTTCTAAACCATGGGGACAAATAGGACTTATCTGGACAAATGCAGTCACAAAGGGTACTCCAGGCAGAGGAACAGAGTGAGCAAAGGCAGGGAGAGGAGGACCGTGCATGACCTGCGGGCCCGCACACCCAGCGCTCCCACACAAGACTCCCCAGCGGGGCTGGCAGGCAGCAGGCCCTCTTCTGACACACACGCCCACCCCTCCAGCCCAGGGCAGTCGCTGTGACTGCTCCTGTTTCAGCCCACTCAGGACACATGTCTAGGATATCAGGGCTTTGGGGCTCTCATCACAGAGCACATTCCGCCAGGCTCCCCATAAAACCAAGGGAGCTATTTGGGGCCCTTGAGGTATGTCACTGGGCCATGAGCTCACGCCACTGAACAGCCCACACCTCCAGCAGCCTTCTGCCAGCCTGGGAGCTTCTCAAGGCTGCCTGGGCTGGATTCCCCTCAGGACGGCCAGTGTCAGGCACAGGGGTGCTCTGAAAGGGGCTCCTGGATGCAAGGAGGAAAATGGGGGGAATGCAGGTACTTGAGGACACCCCAGGCCTGTCCCTAGGGCACGGCAGACCCTCCTCACCAGAGTGGGGAAGGCAACAGACCCCAGAGGCCATCAGCAGAGATGGGCCTGGGCAGATATGGGAGCTGAGAGGGGATGAGCATTCATAGGGAAGAGCTCTGCTTACCTGATGTGGCCTAATTCCCTCTCCCCACAGTCCTGCGGGGTGGGTACTACAGTGCCTGATTTACAGAGGAGGACACTGAGCGCAGAGCTGTTGCTTGTCCAAAGGGTCTGGAATGTTTCTGAGCTCAGTAAATGTCCCTTGACTGAACGAATGGAGGGAGAGCTGCGATTCAAGCATGCTCCTGTCTGGCCAGGAACGAGGAGAGAAGAGTCAGCATGGGAGTGTGCGTGGGACAGGGCAGAAGGGACTTGGAGAGGAGAAGCCTGGGGCCCAAAGGCACATGACCAATGCTAGACACCACTCCTGCGTGCAGTGCAAGAGGCAGCTTGAGGGCCACTTGGACTCGGGAGCAAGGATGGCTTTGGGATGACAGAGTGGCTTCCAGGAGCAGCAGAAAGATGAAACGACCTCAGTACACTCCCCACCCAGCTCTGCCACTCAACAGCTATGGCCTTGAGCAAAGGTCTTAGCCTCTCCAAGACTCAGTTTCCCCATCTGTAAATTAATGCTTATCCCCTTATGGGGGTGTTGGAGCTTTATTTTTTATTTATTATTTTTTAAATTATTTATTTATCTTTTAAATTTTATTTATTTTTTGCTGAGGAAGATTCACCCTGAGCTAACATCTGTGCCAGACTTCCTCTAGATTGTATGTGGGTCGCCACCACAGCATGGCTGATGAGTCATGTAGGTCCGCACCCAGGTCCGAACCCACAAACCCAGGCCGCAGAAGCGCAGCACGCTGAACTTAACCTCTACACCGTGGGGCCGGCCCCTGTAGGAGATTTAAATAAGACAACGGATGTAAAATGTGTCGCCTGGTTCCAGCCTCTAGCGGGTCCTCGGGGATTTCTCTCCTATTCCTCACCACCACCTTCCCTTCTTCTGTGGACCTCCCTTCCCTGTCACAGACAGGCTGCAGTCAGGAGGCAGGACACAGGAGCACTTGAGGCTGCAGAGTGAGGCTCTAAGCTGGGAGGGTGGAAACTGAGGGGCCACTCAGCATTTTCGTCAACTGGTTATATGTCATCTGTGAGGGTCCCTTCCCTTTTCTTGGCCTAATTTGATCACTTGTAAAACAGGAGGGGAGAGAGCTGAACTGGTCAGATCTGAGGGCTCTTCTGGCTGTAAGAGAAATAAATACCGGTTGTGGGTCCTGGGGAACACAGCCTTCACCAGGCCATAAAAGAGACCTTATTCCACAGGATGCAACCCTTATTTGTCTAAACATATCTGCTCTTTCTTCTTGCATAGCAATGGGTCACCTGGATTGAAGGCTATGTTCCCCAGCTTCCTTTGCAGCAAAATGTGGTCATATAACTAACCTCTGTTTAATGGAAGTGTCACATGGCAGCTTCTGGGAAGTTATCTTAAGAGACGGCTGTGTACCCTCACTCTCTTCTCCTTCATCCCTTCCTTTTTCCAGTGGGCCGGAATGTGGGGGTGATGGCTGGAACAGCCATTTGGACATGAGGTGTCTTTGGGAGTGGAGGCTGTACATGGCAGAGCAACAAGCTAGAAGGAGCCTGGGCTCCCAAGGACTTCACAGAGAGAGCCGCCAAGACCACCTACCCCTGCATGTTTATAGGACAGAGAAATCAAAATCTATCTTGCTTAAACACTGTTATTTTGATCTCTGTTAGTTGCAGCCAAAACTTAAAAATTACCTAGCAAAAGTCTGCATACAAAGCACATCGTGTGTGAAAACAGGAAGCATCGAGAGCCTTGCTTGTGTGTAAGTGGCTTGCAGCCTTCTAATCACTTCTCGCAACTGGATGGGGTCCCTTGAAAAACCCAAGTGGGCCTCACGGGTGTGTGTGTGTGTGTTGGTCTGCTGAGGACTCATCTGTTCTGAACTAAACAGAGAAAGCTTTCTCCCCAGGTGTGAGCACAGTCCACATTTCCTGATTGCTGCTCTCCTCGGCAACCCAATAAGTTGACTCAGGCACCCTGTAGTACGGGGCTGGGGGCTGAGGGAACACTGGCCCCTCTCCTTTGATTGGCATTTTAGTTGACCCCAAGCTCTAGCCAGCCCCTCCCAGCTAATGCTGCTCAGTGTCTCTTCTTCTGAGCATCAGCCTTGAACCACGTGTGTGCACAGCACAGAGAGTGTCTATTAACAGAGACGATGATTAGCGACTCATGTGTTAAGGTCATGTTTATACTTCCATTGTCAACGGTGGTCATTATTTATTTGAAATGATGCCTTTCTTATTTTCTGAGCATCACTGCTCTGAGTAAGAGCATGTGGAAGGCTTAATACTTTTCATATGAGGGGGACTAAAAGTAGAGAGCACTGAGGCTCCCTGTGTCAGCTGGGAGAAGGGTCATCCCACAGGGTGCTGGCCCCACATCACAGAGAGGGAAGTGCAGCCATGAGACAGGAGAGGGGATGGTCACAGAGCACCTGGTGGCCTCCAATGAAGCTCCAGCTTCTCAGCACACACAAACGACCTCCGAGGATACCAGGGGAATTTGCGGATGTGAACTCAGACCCTGCTTCAGGAATCTTGGAGAAATCAGGGAGAGCAGGAGGCGGGATAGAGGACCAAATTTGTCATGTCCCAAATGGGAAGCAAGGACACTTTTAGCAACTACAGCTGGTGGGAGGCAGTGGAGTACTGGGGAAAGACAACAGGGTTCAAAACTAGAAGGAGCTGGGATCAAATTTCTACTGGTTTGTGTGACCTTGAACAGTCCTTAAGCCTGGCTTGATTCTCATCTGTGAACTTGGGGCAACAACATGTACCCTCCAGGCTGATGCTGAGAGTTGATGAGATGACACACGTGACTTTCCAAGAGGGCCAAATAAATACATGACCTTCCTTCTCCTTCCCCTATTAGCCAACTACATTCTCTTCTGAAATATGAACAATGGTTTGGAAAGAATCTGGAAGGAATGTGTTTCTCCCGAGAGAAGGCCGTGACAAACTAGTCTCTTCCTCTCTCGTGAACATATGCGCTTCAGAGGTCAGAGGAAGTGGCCAACAGAAAGCATGTTTGTTTTAAGCAAGTATTTACAAGAGTCTCTGGTGTTAGAGGTTCTGGAATCACTGACACTCTCCACCTGGAGTGTTCACAGTCTCCACTGGGCTCGGGGAGGAAGTCGGGAGGTGCTGAGGGGGTGTTAGCACAGGTCATTGGACTTTCAACTGGTAAATGATTGCATTCAAAGAGTAACGACCGCTGGCCTCAGATCAACCGGGCGGAGGTCTCCAGCAGAGGATAGAGAGGTCTGTTATTGTGATCTGCTCCGTCTTGGAGCATTAATATCAATGCATTTAATAAAGACTTAGAAATGTGCTTATCAAGTATTCAGGTGACAGAAAGGGCTACTAAGTAGGAGACAAAAATTATCAGGCAGTTGACAAACCTATTTTTGTCTAATCCTTACAACCAGCCGGTGAGGTTGAGACAGTTTAATTGTCCTCATTTTACATTTGAGGAAGCTGGGACTCAGATGGGTTAAGTGACTTGCCCAAGGCCACCCACTAAGAAGTAGTGGAACCTGAATTTGAACAGAGGCCCAACAGAGCTTGTCCTTGAGTCACATGTGAAACACCAGCTCCTTCAGGGGCATCAGAAACTCTCAAGAACCTGGAGAAGAAGGCAAGGGAAGGGTCATTTTCGGGCGTTGCTCATTCTTTCATTCAACCAATCCTCAGTGAACACCCAGTACACACCAGCACATTCTAGATCCTGTTGATACAGAGGAAACAAAAGTGTCCAGAGGAATCTTGCCGTTAACAGTCCGGGGAGAGGAGGGGGCTGGAGGAGGAGAAAAATTTAAAAATACACAGGAAGATGAAGTAGGTAATTTTAGAGGATGATAATATAGCCAACACTTTTATTGAATGCCAGGTATTGTTCTAAACTCAGCAATCCTATGAGGTAGGTGTTGTCATTACTCCTTCTTCACAGATGAGGGAAACTGAGGCATAGAGAACTTGAACGCACGAAGTCACAGGGCTCACACGAAAAGGTAGACATTGATCACTGCAGCCCGCACAGCGCACTGCACAGCGTTCTTAGGAGTCACAACAGGGCTAGGAAGGGCACTGACCAGAAGAGAGTCAGGGCAGACCAAGATAACACTAAGTAGGCTGGCCATGGAAGACCATTGTGTGGGGGTGACAGCTGAGCCTGAAGGAGGAGTCCGGAGCCGTGTGAAGCTCGGAGGGAATAGCAGGGGCACAGTCCGGGGGCGGGAGTTGGCTGTGCAGGTTGAGGAAGAGAAAGACGCTACTTGGAGTGGCTGCACCTGAGGGATCTGGGGGTAGAGTCGGAGGGACGGGCGGGGCAGGTGGCTGCGGGATTTGTAGGTCATGGCCAAGTCTGGACTCATTTCCCTACTGTGAGGAGAAGTCCAAGCAGGTGTTTAAGCAGGGGAGTAAAGTGATGGGGTTCCATTTTCCACTGAGTCCTGGTGCTTCTTGGGGAGCTCGGGAGCCTGAGTCACACAGCTTATAAATGGGCCACAGGACTTGACAGCCCTCTGAGCACCTGCCGTGGGCCAGCCCCACGGCTTGGTGCTGCTGCATCTCCCCAACCTTCTCCACTTTCCCTACTTGCTTTCAAAAGCTCAGAACCCTACACAGGTCTGCTGGGGTCTAAGACCTGAGATGAGCACTCACGTGGGGACAACCCAGGGCCCAGCCTGGCCCTCTCAGAGCTCAGCGTGTGCCACAGAGTTTCCCCAATGCTGAGTGGAGGAGACATGGAGGGCCCAGCCCACACAGTCAGGGGCTGGAGTCGATACCCAAAGGCCTTGCTTGACGGACCCATCGGCACAAGGAGTGGAGCCCACCAAGATGAAATTTCCCAGCAAGAATTGTGAGGCCCCGGCCCTTGGATTCAGAAAACCAATCAGAAGAGTCAGGGAGGAGGGTGAGCTGGGGAGGATGGGGACCCAGGAAGCAGGAGAGCAGGGAGGTGATAAGCTGGGAGGAGGGCAAACCAGGGAGGTCAGAGAGTCAGGGAGGAGGGAGAGTAAGGAGGGGGTGACCGAGGGAAGGACAGGAGCCAGACAGCAGGAGGAGGAGGGGGAAGGGGAGCTGGGGAGGAGGGGGAGCAGGGAAGAGCAGGGAAAAGGAGGAGCTAGAGGGGAGGGGAGGAGGAGGGAAGGGAGTTGGGGAGCTGTCTCAGCAGAGGCGGTTCAAGGAAAAAGATGCAGGAATTAGGAGGGCAAATGCACGCTTGGGGTGAACTCACAATGAGTGGCAACAGGGCCAGGCCAAGCTCCTGCTTATCCATGTGTTTACTTGTTCCTATTCGTCCCCCACAAGAGGGGGGCTCCTGGAGATCAGGGGCCCTGTCGGCCTTTTCACTGCCGTGGCCTAGAGAAGTCCTGGCACTGAACGGGCACAGATAAATGTTTGTTGAAGGAGGGAAGCCTGCGGGAGGTACCGTCCCACCACACTCAGCTCCCACCATGGCAGCTCACAACTGGCCCAGCGGTGGGGCATCTCCACCCAGAGCAGCGTAGAGCAGGGTCCCCGAGGGCGGGCACTGGTGTTAGAGCATCCGAGGGCTCTCAGCTGAGCATGGCTGCGGTCAGGGCCATCTGTCCTGGGGAAGCCTACAGGGGAATAACTCGAGAGGGCAGAGCCAGGAGACATGGGTGGAAGGCAGAAGGAGGGCTATTTCAGGACTTTACAGGAAGAATGTTCTAACCATCACACACACTGAAATGGACTGGTTTGTGACGCAGGAGCACTCTGTCACTGGGGTGTTCAGGGAGAGAACGAGGGATCACAGGTAGCCCATGGAGGAGGTTTCTGCATTCAACAAACGCTGAGCACCAACTGTGTGCCAGGCCATGGGCAGGGTGCTGGGAACAGCAAGGAATCAGACCCAGCCCTGCCCTCAGGATGCTACACTTCTGTGGCAGACATAGCCCAGTAAACAGAAAATGCCACGTAGTATGATCTGTGTGATGATAGTGGTCACCACCGAATGTTGGGATGGGAGAAATCAGAGAGGGCTTCTTGAAGGAGGCGCTGACAGAGTGAAGACACCAGGAAACACTAGGGGCTGCCTAGAAGCTGCAGAAGGCATGGTTGGAGGGGCTCGTGTTCCTGCTGCTCAAGACACGGGCCCTCCACCCCAGGTGTGGCCAGGCAGGAATGTGGGAGAAAGGCAGAGGCCGAGCCAGGGCTCCTGGAGGGGCAGCGCTGGGCCTCTAAACACGTTAAGTCATGGGGCCCCTCAGCCAAACCTATACCAGCTGCAGGTGACTGAGCAAACCATGAAGTCCAGAGCTGCTTCAGTACCGAAAAACACTTCCCGTGAGAAGATTCAATGGGAACCGAAATCCACTGGCATAATCATACGACATTTTAACATCACGTTTGTCAGTGAAAGAAAATGAAGAGCAGTTAAGTTTTTCAAATACAGTTTGAACTGTCATAAGATAATTTTAAATTTTCATCACCTATTTGTGGAACAATGTTGCTTGTTGAAGGGGTTGCGGAGAGTGTGAAGATGGCCTGATCGAAGGGTCTGGGTTGGTTCCCTGGTTTGGGTAAAGCACTGTGGTTCTATAAACGGTCCTCACTGCTCGAAGCTGGAGGAGGGGGAGATAGGACCTCTCGCTACTATTTTTGCAACTTTTTGTGAGGCTATAATTATTTCAAAATTAAAAATTAAAAAACAAACAGAAAACCTCTTGCTCTGGAATCGCACACAGGCACCTCCAGCACTAAACCTGACACAGAAACGTTATGGAGGCAGCTGTTTCTCACTAAATTCATTTTTAAAAGAATGCTTTAGGAAGCTTATATAAATTTGTTATTTCTTTAGTACACTCCATTATATATTTTTATTTTCTTAGCATAAATTTATAAAATAGAGAAAAAATGATTTTTTTTCTCCCTCTGTGTCCTTAATGTCCCCTCTGTACTGCGAAGTGTCTGTGAATTTCTAACTTTCTATGTGTGCTCCAGGTTGGAAGAGTGGGAGCTGCCGTCTGGGAGGTGGGATAATGCCTATGGGAGCCCTCGGTCGGGCAGGGACAGGACCTCCTAGTGAGTGGGGGGGGGGGGGGTCACGGAGGCTCCCAGCAGGGGTTCCAAGGAGCCACAAGGTGGGGCGGCCTGCAGAGGCAGGGCTGGGGGTGCTGAGGCCCCTGGGGTGCTCTGGCCAGGTGGGTGTGGAAGTGAAAGGTGGGTGGCGTTTGGCTAACGTTGAAAAGGGGGAAGGGTGGGGTGAGCTGGGGTCAGAGTAGAGCTGGGGGCTGCCAGGAGGAGAGATCTGCAGCCCGGAGCTGCAGGGGACAGGCTCGGGCAGGTGGGCTGCGGGTCTGAGGAGCTCCTGGATGCTCTTCTGACCAGCAGAGTGGCCCGACCAGAAAAACAGGTGTCCGGCCGAGAAAGAATGGCCTTTCTGCCCTGGAAGAGTTGGCCCTGCACCTCCCTCTCTCTCCCAGCACTCCAGGGAGGGAGCTGAGGGGTCTGCGGCCGGACAGGATGGAACGGAGCCCAGGACCCTGCCTGCTTCCCTCTGACACCTACACTGAGCGGCTGCCACGGGCTGAGGGGGTGACAGGGACCTCAGGGCACTGCCTGCTCCTCCTGCCAGCTCCTGGTATGCGCAGTCCCTGAGCAAGCCATGCCCAGCTGGTTGGGAAGGCTTGAGACACCTTGTGGCCCCTGGCAGGGGCTCTCACCAGGCTGGCGTGCGTGTTCCGTGGACAGCGAGAACACGTCTATCTGATGAGTCCCCAACCTTCACCGGAGCTGGGGTCTGAATGGAAACATTATCACAATTTAATTACCTTTCACAAACGTAGCCTGAGAAACCACACTCCTTGGTCACAATGCCAACCTCGAATGGAGCCAGGGGTGAGCGGAAGTTGTGCTCCCCCGGGGTGAGGGGAGAACCCCGAGGAGCTGCACACACTTTAATGAAGTTTAAAAAGTGACCCACGGGCCCCGGGCCCACATGGGGGCCAGTCAGGTCCTCCCCCAGCGGGACAGTGAACTCCAGAGCCGGGCACACAGGTTGGGTTTGCACGGTCCCGAGGGGTGTTTTTCTCCCTCCTTTCTTTCTTTTCTTTCTTTCTTTCTTTTTTTTTTAATAAAACGGGTGATAAAGGGTCCTGCCAGGAACCATTGTCTTCCAAAGTCTAAAGTGTTTGAAATTAATTTATCCGCTTAGGATGGTGTATAAATTTCTCATTACGAGTGTCAGTGATGAACAAGAACCCATTCCAAGAAATGTCTCGGGCCCTTGCCAAGCCGCGGGCCCTGGGTCCCTCGCGGAGCCAGTACCGGCGACAAAGGGTTTCACACAGTCAGGAGCGTTAGCTATGCATGCTTTCCCGTTGCCCGGGCTCAGCCAAATGCCCTGTGAGAACGACACGTCCACACCCGGTTTTATTATTCCACACAGATGCCGGCTCGTTGTGTATTTCCAGCTTTATGGACAGAATGTGGGGTGCTGGGGGGTTTGTTGTTGTTGGGCATGTGCTTTTTTGCTTCACCCCTCCCAATCCCTTCTTTCTATGACTCACCCCCGTCCACCCCCCAAATGGCTGGGACTAGGGGAAGTGGGGTGCAGCCGGGAAGGTTCTTGGAAGGGCTGTGGATAAGGTGGGGGAGGGGATTAAATGAATTGAGTCTCTTTGAGGTGTGTGTTGGGGGAGGGTGTGGAAACCGAAGAGAGGAAAGGGGAGGGGAGGGGGAGGTTAAGCCCTGGGAAAAAAATGGCACCCCTTGGCCCTCGCCGCCCGACTGCCAGCTACACAGGGGCGGGAGGCGGGTGGAGAGAGCAATGGCTGCCCTGGCACCCCAGGAGACTCAGCTTCAGAGGGAGGGGTCCTCAGGGTGCTCCTGCTGTGTGTCACCCTCTAGCTCCTAAATACAAATGGCAACCGAGGCTCCAAGGGCTGAAGATGGCAGGGATGGGACCCAGATCCAGGCGTCTGATGGTGCTGTTTGCCCAGCCTCCTGGCCCCCTCACAGCCTGGGCAGCATTCTCTCTCTCCTCCTTCCAAAGTCCCAGGGTGAGGGGCCATGCCCCTTGGCCTGCTCTGGTCTGCCCTGTCTGTGGGCTTGTGCCATGGGCTTCATGCTCTGGAGCCCCAGGCAGGTCTTCCCCAATAAGAGAACAAGGCCCAGTGGGAAATGGGGACCCAGCCCCCCAGAGCTTGGCCAGGGCCCACAGGCCCTCGTTATGGCTCAGCAGAGGGTGACTTTTCCAGGGATCACCAGGGTAGGGACAAAGCTGAGACCTTACGGGGCAGGGCAGGAGGGCTGGTCTGGGAGTCAGGAGACCCCAGTGGAATCCTGCCTTCATCCCCATCTCCCTGCATGACCCAGGCCTGGTTCTGCCCCCCTCTGCACCTCTGTGCTCTCTTCTGTATGTCAAAGGCTAGGTCCGGGGGTTACCATGCAGCCCCTGGCTGTCAGTTGCAGGATTGAGGAGGGGTGCAGGCTGTGCTGACCACAGATGCCATTGACACTGGCTATAGAGTCTGCAGCCTGGGAAGGTTGGGGGTCATCCCCCTGGGGGGCCTAGAGTGGGAGGGAGCCCTATGGGTGAGGCTGCCTGCAGAGTCTACCCCAGCCCCCGAGATATGCCTGGCCCCTTTCTGGACACAGAGCCCTCTTCCTTGGGGATCCTGGCCAGAGGGCTGGGCATACTTGGACCCAGGGGCCACCTCGTAGAACTGCCAGTCTCGGCTGACACGCTAACTCCCGGCCTCTGTGTGCCCGGCTGCTGAGGGCAGGGCCTCTCGGAATGGCTGATTGGGATGCCTGGCAAGTCACCGGCCCTGGGCGGTGGGCCAGCCCACAGCCCCTGCGGAGGTGGCCTCATTAAAGGCCTCATGGTCCAGTGGGCAGGGCATCAGACTAGACATCTGGAGGCTTGGGGCCTGGTCCAGCTTGCTGCTGCTTTGCTGGGTGACCTTAAGCAGATTACTTGGCCTCTCAGTGCCCCATCTGCCCCCTGCCTCCTCCCTGTCTGGCAAGGCTTCCTGGAGGGAATATTAATGGGGTGGCTCACAGAAGCCTGGATTCTACAGCACCTTGGTTTTAGCCTTTCCAGCCATGCCCAGGGTTGGCAGGGACATGCAGAAACCCTTCCCGGTGAAACCCTCTGAGAATTCCATCCCACCATCACTTTCTTGGGCTGCCACAGGCCTGGCCTGGGAGGCAAAGCTGTAAGCAACCAGGGAGGGGCTCCACAGCATCTCAGAGCAGGAAGGGCCATGAGCATCCTTCTGGGCAACCTCTCCTTCTGCATATGGGGAAACTGAGGCCAGGACACAGCCTGGTAGTGGCTTTGCTGGGCTAGGAACCTGGGCATCCTTCCTCTAGGCCCTTCTATTTGTCCCCTGAGCTGTTCACTCCAGCCTTTCCTTCCCAACATAATGCCCAGGATGATGGTTTCATCACAAGGATCTAACCCTGTCAGTCCTTGTGTCACCCATTCTAAGACCTCCCCTCTTCCAGGTGATAAGCACCTCAGCCGGCATCTCAGGCCCCCTTCTCTGCAGCCTCTTCCATTGCTTTCTTCTAGCCGTGCACAACCTAGGCTACGGCATCGCCGAGGCGTGAGTTCAGGCCCTCCATGCTCACGAGAGACCCCAAGCCCTGCACATGCCATTCCGGCCACAAGCCCTCCTCTGCTTGTCTCCTGGGTGAACTGATGGCCCTTCATGACTGCAGTGAAACATCCCCTCTGCATGATGCCTGCTGCAAGCTGTCCCCAAGGACTCAGCCTGGGTCCCTCCACTTCAGTCTTGCAGCATGCAGGCCCATCTCCATCAGTGCATACCCATCTGGGTTATGAGGGTCTCGCAGGGCAGGACCTGTCTCTCAGCCATGTTGGGGCCACAGGGTACACCCAGGGCTTGGCAGGTAGTAGGTGCTCAGTAGATGCAAGTTGAACGAAGCCTAAGAGGTCAGCGCCAGCATCCTGACCCCATAAACCCCTTGCCCTCTTCCCTTCCTTTCCTCTTACTCCTTCACGTACCCGTGAACAAAGTATTTAAAATCTTGTCCAAGGAGCCGCGATGAGTCCAGGGCCCTCCAGATGCTCTGTGGCCACACCGCGCTCCCACACCCCAGCGCAGCAGGGCCAGCCTAGGCCTGTCTACCCCATGCTCCTCTTTTTTAGTCGTCTGGGTCCCAGGCCTATCATAATAATAATACTTCTCATTTATTGTGCCTTACCTTGTGTTAAGTACCATTGTCTCTATTTGCAGATGACATGATTTTACATATATACATAAATAGAGAGAAAATCTTACAGACTCAACCAAAAAACTGTTAGATCTAATCAATGAATTGAGTCAAATTGCAGGATACAAACTTAACGTGCAAAAATCAGTAACATTTCTATACACCAACAACAAATTTTCTGAAAAAGAAATAAATTGATCCCATTTACAATAGCATCAAAAACAGTAAAATACTTAGGAATAAATTTAACTAAGGAGGAGAAAGATCTCTACTCTGAAAACTACAAGACATTGATGAAATTGAAGAAGATACAAATAAATGGAAATGTATTCCATGTTCATGGATTGAAAGAATTAATATTGTCAAAATGTCAATACTACCAAAAGCCACCTGTAGATTCAAAGCAATCCCTATCGAGATTCCAATGGCATTTTTTATAGAAGTAGAAAAAAACACTCCTAAAATTTATGTGGAACCACAAAAGACCTCGAATAGCCAAAGAAATACTAAGAAAGAAAGACAAAGCAAAAGGCATCACATTTTCTGATTTCAAGCTAAACTATAAAGCTATAGTCATCAAAACAGAATGGTGCTGGTATAAAAACAGACAGACAGACCAATGGAACAAAATTGAGAGCCCAGAAATAAACCCAAGCTTATATGGTCAACTAATATTTGACAAGAGAGCCAAGAATAACCAATGGAGAAGAGACAGTCTCTTCAATAAATGGTGCTGGGATAATTGGATATTCACACGTAGAAGAATGAAACCGGATCCCTATCTTATACCACTCACAAAAATTAACTCAAAATGGATTAAAGACTTAAATGTAAGACCTGAAACCATGAAACTCCTAGAAGAAAACATAGGAATAAAGTTCCTTGACGTGGGCCATGGTAATAATTTTTTGGATATGACACCTAAAGCTCAAGCAACAAAATAAAAAATAAACAAGTGGGACCACATCAAACTAAAAAGCTTCTGCACAGCAAAAGAAATGATCAACAAAGTGAAAAGACAACCTACAGAATGGGAAAGAATATTTGTAAACCATGTATCTGATAAGGGATTAATATTCCAAATATCTAAAGAACTCATACAATTCAATAGCAAAAAAATAAATAACAGAATTAAAAAATGGACAAAGGACTTGAGTAGACATTTCTCCAAGAAGATATTTGAAAGGCCAACAGGTACATGAAAAGATGCTCAACATCACTAGTCATTAGGGAAATGCAAACTAAAAGTACACGGAGATACCAGCTCACACCTGTTGGAATGGCCATCACCAAAAAGACGAGAGGTAACAAATGCTGGTGTGGATGTGGAGAAAAAGGAACTCTGTGCCCTTGTGCACTGTTGGTGGGCTTTTAAATTAGTACAGCCACTAGGAAAAACAGTATGGATGGTCTTCAAAAAATTAAAAATAGAACTACCATATGATCCAGCAATTCCACTCCTGGAATATATCCAAAGGAAACAAAAACGCTAACAAAAAGATATCTGCTCCTCCGTGTTTATAACAGCATTATTTACAATAGCCAAAACATGGAAGTAACCTAAGTGTCCATCAATGGATGAGTGGATAAAGAAGTTGTGGTATACATACATACATACATACATATATATATATATATATATATATATATATATATATATATATATATAAAATGGAATATCATTCAGCCATAAAAAAGTGGGAAATCCTATCATTTGTGACAACATGGATGGACCTCAAGGGCATTATGCTAAGTGAAATAAATCAGACAGAGAAAGGCAAATACTGTATGATCTCACTTATATGTGGAATCTAAAAAAAACCCCAAACTCATAGTAAAAGAGATCAGACGTTGTTACTAGAGGCAGGGGATGGGGGAAGAGAAATTGAAGGAAGGTGGTCAAAAAGTAGGAACTTCCAATTATAAGATAAATAAGTACTGGGGATGCAATGTACAACATGATGACTATTGCTAACACTGCTGTATGATGTATAGGAAAGTTGTTGATAGAGTAAATCCTGAGAGTTCTCATCACAAGGAGAAACGTTTTTTCCTTTTTGTCATTCTTTCCTTTTTTTTTTGTATCTATATGAGAAGATGGATGTTAGCTGAACCTATTGTAATCATTTCACAATGTATGTAAATCAAGACATCACGCTGTACACCTTAAACTTATACAGAAATGTATGTCAATTATTTCTCAACAAAACTGGGGGAAAAAGTAAGTTATTGACAAAAAGACACAGATCAATGGAAGAGAACAGATAGTTCAGAAATAGTAACACACAGATATGGTCAATTGATTTTCAACAAAGATGTAGGCAATTCAATCTTTTCAATGAATGGTGTTGGAACAATTGGATGTCCATATTCAAAGAAACCCTTATTCACATCTTATCCAAAAATTAACTCAAAATAGATCATAGATCTAAACATAAAACCTAAACCCATAAAACTTCTTGAAGAAAGTGTAAGAGAAAATCTTTGTGATTTCTTAGCTATAACACAAAAGCACAACTCATAAAAGAAAAGAAATGATAAATTGGATTTTATCAAAATTAAAAACCTCTGCTTTCAGAAAAACCCCGAGGCTCAAATGGCCACAACAGGAGCTAAGCCTCTTGGCTTTGGTGGAATGGCAGGATGAGGCCGGAAGCCCAAGAAGTCAGAGGTGGTCGAGAGCAGCGGTGGAGGGCCAGAAAGACGGCAGGCAGGCACGTGTGAGCTGGGACTGGCCGCAAACCCTTTCCAGCAACAGTGTACAAGCTAAGTAACCTTCAGTATGTCACTTAACTTCTCTGAGTCTCAGCTTTCTTATGTGTAAAATAGCTGCATCTAGAAGAGTTGCTTTGAGGAATGAATGAAATATGAAAGTACACGCTCAGTAGTCGTGACTGCCTTTCTCTTTCCCTTCCTCTCTCAGAGAGGATGTAGACCGATGGAGGAGGCAGAAGGCATAAACGTGAAAGCACTCAAAAATTTCTGCTGAATAAATCACCAAAAAGACAGACCAGGAAAGTGAGCCTCTGATCTCGCTCTCAGCTCTTGGATGTCCTCCTACGAGAAGCCCTCATCCAGCCCACAGCTCCAAACCCTGGATGCTTAGGGGTGACAAAGGGTGATTCACTATCTCTCCAGGGTTGTTGATGGTTCTAAAGCCAAGACTGAGGAGTGTGTGAAGAGGAGGAGGAGAAAGAGGACCAGCGGGAGGAGGAGGAGGAGGAGGAGGTGTGGAAGAGAACAGACAGGAGGAGTAGCCTACGACCAAACTGAGACGGGGGAGGAGGAGACGACATGAATTACAGAGGAGTGAGGTGACTGCAAGGAAGAACCTCAAAAATGGTAACTCGAACAGCTAATTGGTTCATCTAAAACCTCGATAGCCACCCGTTAGTTGTGGCTGCCTAGAGTGTGAAGCTACCCAGACTCAGCAGGAAAGAGGACGGCCATTGATTAGCAATGTCTGCCACGGGTGAGGAATTGCGGCGTGGTGGCATATGTGCTGTATTTTTGCTGAGTTGGAACAGGAACCTGTGACTATAAGGCGTTTATTCACTTCAGGTGCAAACAGTCCTCCTGACTCTCAGCAATAAAAAGTCTTTGTTCGGTTCAAGAATTGATATTAAAATGAAGTATCAGTTAATAGATCCAGTTCAATTATGTTTAGGCCAGGAAATTGTCTATTTTAGAAAGTGTTTGATGCAAAACAGATACAAGAAAAACTTCTAGCCTTAGAAGGTAAATTATCCATTATATATAAATGACAGTTACACAGAACATTTCCCCGTTCAAGCATGCTGGAAGGTTGGGGTGCTACAGCTCAGCAAGTAAAGAAGTTAGGAGCGTCATGGAAGGGTCCCAGGGGAAGGGAGTCCAGCAGGATTTGACAGAAGCCAGGAGCATGGATTAGTAGAAAGGAGAGGAGGGGGAGCCATATCATCAGATACTTCATAGTTGCACAGTGCCCTTAAAGGGCAGGGGTCCCCTAGACAGTTCCCTTCAACTCAGCAACCCTCAACAGAGCCCCATCTCTGTTCCAGGTTCTGAGCCAGACACTGGGAATAAACAGAGACCTAACCAAGGCTGGGGGTTCCCTGTCCTGGAGAAGCTCCCCCAAACAGGCCTGTGGAAGGGGGCTTCCCACCTGGTCAGCCCATCCTGGTACTAGTAACATGGCTAAAATGGATCTCATCAGTTTGGTGTCTATAAAAGGACCTGGAACCTGATCATGTCACTCTCCTGCTAATGTCCTTCCATGGGTCCCCATCACTACTTTATTATTGGAATGAAGTCCAAGTGCTTATCATAGCTGACGAGGCCTGAGGAATCTAGCCCCTGCCTACCCCCTCATTCCCACCCAATCTCCCCCTCAATTTTAGCTCCAGTCTAACTGTGCTTTTCCCTCTTCCTCCAACATTCCCATCTCTTTCCCGCCTTAGGGACATCCTCACCCCATCCCCTCCCCATCACCTGCTCGTCTCCAGCTCATCCTTCAGCTCTCAGCTTCACCGCAGCTTCCTCAGGGAGGCCTCCTGTGACCGCCAGGTGAGGTGGGCCCCTCCCCCACTTAACACACACACTGTATCGTCAACTTCTTCATAGCACTCAGCACACTGTAATTAAATATGTAGTTGTGTAATCATACGTCTAATTTCTATCTCCTCTGCTAGACTGAAGGATCCATGAACGCGGGGACCAGGCCATCTCCTTCCCAGCTATAGCCTCAATATCCACACAGCCTGGCAGAAAGAAGGCACAAATATTTGTGGGATGAATCAATGAGCAAATAAGTGAAGGCTCTTTCATCAAGATTCTGTGGGAGGCCACAGACATGTGGATGGGCATGGCTGGACCTCCACTGCACAGTAAGGTGAGTTGACTGCACAGCTGGCTCAGGCCTGACTGCGTACGATGGAGAATTGCTGGGTCTGGTGTAGATTCTTCTTGTTCAAGGATGCTGAGAACCCTCAGCCCCCCAGCTCCATGCTGGTCCAGATTTCCCCCCCACCTCGTCTTGCCACATCAGTTGATCAGCTTCTTCGTCTCCCTCACCTCGTGGCCTGGGAGGTCACGCCCTGCATTAGAGCCATGACTGCTGTTTGCAGAGTCTCTGACTCTGGGATTGTTCTCATTTTCCATTGTTGGGTTTTTATCAACTGTTTTCTTGAGTAGTTTTGCTCAGCACAACGCCTGCTGCTCAGCACTGCACCCAGGGTGGCTGTGCTATCTGCTCACAAGATTGACCTTTTATTGCAGAGTCTTTGAGTCGAGAAGTAGCTCAAGGTGGGGGCGGGGGGATCAACTCACTGATTGGGGTCCGAGGGGAAGGTCCTGACCCCATGTCCTGTTATGTCCTTCCGGTGCCCACACCGTGCTTCCTCTACAACCACTGAACACCCACTCTCCGGGGGCTCCTCCTTCAGTGCGGCATGGTGCAGTGGAAAGAGAGGGTTCTGAAGTTTGCAGATTAAATCCTCTCTGAGGACCCTCAAGTTGATCACTCAACACGGACTCGCCCCTGTATCTGTCAAGAAGGAGTTAACAACAGCAGCCACCTCACGGGGTGGCTATGAGGCCTGAAGGGAACACCTGTCCACACCAAGCACAGAGCCTGGCACACAGCTGGTGCTTCGTAAGTGGTGGTCTTTCCCCTTCCTTTGAACACCCTGATGGTGGAGGCAGGCCGGCGTTACATTCTCAGGTTACAGGCCCCAGGGTTTACCCACGGCCTTCTGACCCCCAGCAGGGGGTTCTTTTCAAAAGGACCCTCCTCATGGACAGGGGTGAGTGGGGGCTGGGGGCCGCTCAGGGTGCACTTATCAGGCCTCTTCAGGGCCCGAGAGCATTGCAGGGACACCGTACTGAGTGTTGTTGAACAGGAACACCCCTGTCAAGAGGCTGGGAGCATTGATGTCCCCATGAGGATGGACCCCGGGTAAAAACAGATTTCACCCGGATTTGCCCCACCTGGGCACGAGGCTGCTCTGACCCGAGATGCTCACAGGCTCGAGCGGTCAGTGCTGATCGGCATCCCTGCACTGTTCCTGGGCATCACGGCGGGCACATCAAGTCGCATCACGGTGGGCACATCAAGTCACAGCACGTCCGCCTTATTTGCCAATCTGTTGACTGTGCCCCCTGGCCCTCAAGTCCCTATTCGTTGGGCGGTAAACATGTTACCTAGCAACTGAGTGTCAATATCAACAAAGGCTGGGATGAAGTTGTTAATCTGGGCAAGACTGACAGCGGGCTGAGCGCTCTGTGCTCTCTCCTCCACTCATTGTCTGACACTTAGACTTGCCCATGAGGATATCGATGCTCAAAGACCCCACATCTCCCTCCACTGTGAAAATTAAATGAAGTGTGCGTCGCGAGCAGGGAAAAGGCACTGGCACTGGCCCGCCTGGTGATCTTGTTTTTCTTTTTCCTTTCCTCCCCCCAGTGCCGGAGCCGTGGGTAGAGAGCTTCCCCTGACGGCAGCGACCGCGGCTAATTTCTGGGAACAATGTGGGACACTTCAGGGCCGGCCCGAGGCACCCAAGGAGCCACGCTTGTCGTTTGTCCTGTTCATGGGGCTCCAGGTGGGGTGAGGAGGGCACAGCCAGCTCTGGGACTCAGCCCTGTACCAGCTCAGGCTGCAGATCCACAATGTGGAGTGGGACGAGGCTGAGCACCGGGCAGGCATGGTGAGGGGGCTGGGGACGCAGCACGTCCCTCCTCCCTGGAGCTCATATTTCAGTGGAAACAGGCCGTAAACCAAAGAAGAAATGGGTCCATAATCTATTGCTACGCAGGTAGAGCATTTCAGGAGGTGGTTTGCAAATACAAAGTCCTGAGGAAGGAGTGTACTTTGCATCTTCAGAGAGCTGCAGGGGGGCCAGAGTGTCTGCACGGAGCAAGGAGGTGACCCGAGGTAGGAGTGAGTTCTGAGAGGATGAGGCCAATTGTGCAGGCCATGGCGAGGACAGAGCTCACCCAAGGGGGATGAGAAGCCAGTGGAGGGTTTCCCCTGGGAGGTGATTTGGTCTGAGTCCCACTGTGGCCGCTGCATGAAGTGAACGCAGGGCCCTGGCGGGAGCAGAGAAAGTAGGTAGGAGACTGTGGGAGAGGCCAGGTGAGAGGTGCTGGATGGTGGCAGTTCCGTCACATCTCCAGGAGGCCACAGCTGAGGCTCTTGGCGGAGGAGCAGAGTAGGCATAAGGGGAACCTAGCCTAGGTAGGGCTGGGGGCTGGGAGGTCAAAGTGTAGGGCTGTGGGCTGAGCGCCAGGCTAAGCCTCAGCTCATCCACCCTGTGTCCTTGGAAGAATGGCACCCCCCTCAAGGCCTCGGCTCCTCATCTGCTAACAGAACTCCTCTCTGTCCTGTCTGCTTTCCAGAACACTAGGAGAAGAGAGGGGAGGAGTTTGGAGTCAGGCAGAACTGGGTTCTAAGCCTGACTGCGCCGTCTACCAGCTGTGTGACCTTGGGCAAGCTACTTAACCGCCCTAGGCCTCAATTTTTCTCTTCTTTAAAATGGGCTGATGGCATCTACCTCAAAAGATGCTCAATCAGTGCTTAATTATTTGTTCAGCAACTATTTTTTTTTAGTGCCAGGCACTGCTAGGCATAGAGATGAGTAAGACCTGGGCCTTTTTCTCTTGGGGGCAAGAAGACTGGCTCTTTCAGAATAATTACAGTCCAGGAAGTCATGCCTTCAGGAAGCCCTGGCATCCCAGCTCTTGCCCAGGGCAGAAGTGAGGGGGTCTAACAGGGAGGTGTTAGGGTAGAGCAGAAGAGGGGCTGGACTAGGGCTCAGAGACCGAGGTTCTAGGAGGCTCCTGCTTTGATTTGCAGGTGACCCTGGTCAAGTTCTTCTTCCTCTGGCTCTTGGTTTCTGCACCTGGAAAATAAAGAGATTGGACTGGATGGTCTTTAAACTTCCTTCCAGCCCTTGACCCTACAGGGTGAGGGACCCATTGCCTTGGGCCTGGGCCTGGAGCTAGGAGGTGATAAGCTTGGGCTCACCGAGGCCACATTTTGGGGCAGCCTTTCAGAGCATCTCCCACAACTCCTGGGTTCTCTCGGGGTGACAGATTCCAGGAGCCCGAGGGGCACTCGTGGCATTGACCACCCAATGAAACATTATTCCCTCAGAGTTCTCTTTTAACTCTTCTGATTACTTAAAGGAAACAGTGGGGCCCACATGCTCTACAGACCTCTAGAATTCTTGCTCTTCTCCATCTTAAAGGGGGAGACCACAGCCTCAGGACGATGTCTTAAAAAGGCAAGAATGTCTAAGGAGAATTAAATAATAGAACTTTACTCTCACTGTGTATAAGTGTATGTTACTTTCTACTATGGCAAGTGCTGTTATTTTCCCATAAAGAGTAAGAATGTAAAGTTTTTTTAAAAAAAGATATTCATTTAATAAACACTGTAAGCCAATTTTGAGGGAAAAAAAATTGTGTTGTACCATATGAAATTGCCAATAATCAACCACTTCTAACCCACAAAAATGGTAATTTCGTATGGTTCAACCCAATATGAAGTAGTGATGATGACAATAACAGCTAGCATTTATTGAGGGCTTACGATGGCCAGGCACTGCTCCAAGAGCTTGACAAGGAGTATCTCATTTAATCCCCAGTAAATAGAGAAGTTGGGAAGTATTGCAATTAATTACGTACCAAATCACAGTAGCTTTGTGACCTTGGCGAACTCCTTCTGCTCTTTGGGCAGAGGCTGGTCCAGAACCTGAGGCCCTCGGTTCCATAGCCCATGATCTATCCCATGGGCATATTTACTGAGCAGCTAATACACAAAGCAGTGACTGGCAAGGCCGCTCTGGGGAGCAGGGATGAGGGATAGAATTATGGCAGGACACTGTCCTCACCTTGGAGGAGAGAGCAAGGCGGGCACAAGTGACAGTGGGCCCAGTGCCCAGACAGTCCCCAGTGTGTGGCCTACAGGGAAAGAGACACCAGCGGATGGGAAGGCTGCCCCGAGAACCCACTGCACCCTGAGCCCCTTGAAGGCCAGGGCTGAGCCGTATTCACCTGAGAAGAGCTGAAGTTTGCAGGTGACCAGAGAGAGGAGAGGTGGGAGCAAGTCATTCTGCACAGGGCCAGGGAAGACACAGAGGCTAGGCAGGGGAGGGACCAGAGACGAGGCTGGGACAGCAGAGGCACCAGACGGTAGGAGCAGTCCCCAAAAGATGTTTCCCTTGCAATTACAGGGCACATAGAGCTTCAGAGCTCTATCCTCACTTACCGCAGCCCACGTGACTCTCACCCTACCTGCCCACACGTGGCAAGGATGGTCCCAAAGTCAGCACAATAGGGGACAACTGTACCCAGAGGAGCTGATGCTGGGCAGTATGCACTGGGGAAGGGTCTGCTGTTCCTGCCACCCTCTCCCCAGGGCCCCTGCTCAGACCAAGTCAGGGAGGTGATGCCAACGAGAACTCGATGGCATGGAGTGGTGGGGCACACCGGGGCTGCAGGTGGCAGCCTTGGTCTCCAAGATTCCTCCTTGGGCCACGGCGGTGGGTGGGTCCTACAAGGTAGGTCCCAAAGGATAAACGTAAGTTGGGGTTTGAGATGCCAGGGAGAGCAGAAATCGAGTAGGTGATGATGATGAAGATGGAAGTTGTGAGCTGGTTTGAATCCCAAGTCAAAGAAAAGCTTCTCCTTTTTGTGTGGGTTATAGCCCCTCCCAAAAATGGATAGCAGGAAGGTGACCAGCATAAAAAACAACGGGAAAACACAAATAGAACGTTTGAAGTCAGGACCCCTCACAGCGTGATTTAGAGGAGAGGCCCAGGGTGGATGGGAGGGGATACCTGGAGGAGGAAACAGGAAACTGCAGGCCCTGGTAGCCCAGGCAGCAGCCACGCTTGGCAGCAAACTGGGCTCTGTTGGTCTGGCCACCAAAATGAGAAGGAAAGTGGGAGAGACGGTGGTTAGCCTCCAGAGGAGCACGTGCAGCCTCAGTTTCCACATCTGTAAAATGGAGCCAATATCACCGGCCTGGCTCAAGAGGAGTCCATGGGCCAGGAATTAAATCCTCCCCATCCTCCCCCTTTGGGGTAGAGCAGGGCGGCTGCCCATGGTTGAGGGAAGGCAGAGGGATCTTGGAGGGCAAGGCTTGCAAGAGCTGCTGCGTGGAGGTGCCCCAGGGCCTGGGAACCCTGGGAAGGCCCTGCTGGTTGGCTCTGGGCTCTGTCCTGCTCAGAGGGCAGGCTGGGCAGTACAGGACCTGCACAGAGGACAGACGACAGCAGGGGCATAAGCAGGGGCCGAGACGGCGGCTCTCTTCTCCCAGTGGCTACTGTCTCGTGTGTTGAGTCTCAGAGAGAGAAAGAGAAGGGTGGGCAAGAAGAGAGTACTGGCTGGACAGACAGGAGGAGGGGAAGGACAAAGGGAGAGTGGGATGCCAGGACAGGGAGCTCAGAGGTGAGTCAGAAAGAGGGAGAGAGGGGGCAGGGCAGGGTGGGGAGGGCAGTGGGCAAACTGCATTCAAGATAAATACTTACATAATTCAGAGCGTGGGGGCTGTCACTCTATCCTTCCTCCCCCCATGACCACCTTGGGCTGGGAGAACCTCGAAGGCAACACTATGGGGACCCAGGGTCACACCGGCAGCTTTGCCCCCTCCCCTCATTAGCAGAGCCTGGTGGAGATGCCTGCAGCTGCCCCTTGGGTCTGGCTCAGGCCCAGGCTCTCCCACAGCCTGACCCCCAGAGCAAGCCCCACCCCTGCAAAGCCCCAGTTGTGCCCCAGCTATCTCCAGCCTTGGAGCCCAGATTGCTTCCTTATTCAGTCTGTTCAGGCCCCTATCCCGAGCTCTGCCCCATCTTCCTGGGCCAGATGCTCTAAAGGGGCCCAGCACCTGCCTCCGAGGGCCCCTCTCTAGCCACCTCTCCTCATTCCTTCCCTGGCTGGCTGCCATGTTGGAGGATCCACTGACTGTGCCCCCAGACATATAAGTGATTAAATATACACCCAGATATTACTTAATCTGGAGCGTGGGTAAGTGCTCAGCTAATGCTAGCCATTAGCTGTATTTTAATCGAATTTCTTGACCCTTCAGTGCTACAGCTCACTCATCTTTAAAATGAGATTAATGCAACGTCAAGGAGCTCCCAGCCTGATGCACCGAGCCAGGCACAGCCTTTCTTCCTTGGTTTCCTTGCCAAAATACGTCGTCTGAATTTAAACATAAGGAAACAGAGACAAACCCACACTGAGGGACATTTCTACAAAATAACTGGTCTTAACTCCTCAAAAGTGTCAAGGTCACAAAAGACAAGGAAAGATAGACAGACTGTCCCAGATTGGAGGGTTCTAAGGAGACATGACCACTAAATGCAAAGTGGAATCCTGTATTGGATCCTGGAACAGAAAAGGGATGTTAGTGGGAAAACTTGCAAAATCCGAGTAAGGCCTATAGACTAGTTAATAGTGCTTTCCCTGCCCGTGTCCCCATTTTGACCACTGTACCAGGTCCGTAGGGCACTACCACGGGGGAAGCTGGGTGGAGGGTATGCGGAAACTCTTTGGACTATTTTTGCAACATTTTTTCAAGTCTGAAATTATTTCAATACAAAAAGTTAAAAAAACAGGATTCATGACAGTATCTATCTCGTAGGTTATTGAGAATAAATGTAAAGCACTTAGAGCAGGGTCGGGCACCCAGCAGGCCCGTTGGTGTCAGCTGTCATTACTGCCATCCTACAGCCAGGGAGCCTGGACCAGCAGCATCGAGGCCACAGAGCCACAGGCTGCCAGAGCTAGGAGAGCACAGGGCCAACTCCCTCCTTTTAAAGAGTCATTCATCTGTCTCCCGACTGAATGAACTTCTAGAGGGCACATATTCTGTCTCTAGCTCTGTGCTAGGCACTGGGGACACAGCGGGAGAGCAGGCCCCAACCCAGTCCCTGGCCCCCTGGCACAGGGTGATGGAGGCAGATGTTAATCGAGGAATCTGACAGACCAGCATGAAGGTACACATGACAATGAGGGCTGTGAAGGGAGGGACAGGGACTGGACGTGTGTGTAATGTCCTTGTAGCCCCTGTGCTGGGACCGTCAGGCTTCCCTGGGCAGGGATTTGGCAGTGCTGTCTGAAGAGTGCCAGAGAATCAGGCCAGGTGGATAGCACTGTGAAGGCCCAGGGCAGAAAAGAGGCAGGGCGTGAGAGGTGACAGCCCGTGTGACATGAGCACAGGGGCTCCAAGAGCCAGGAGTGGGGAGGGGTGGGTCTTATCTGTGGTCGGTCACTGGACGATGTAGGGGCAGAGCTGAGGCTACGGTCCAGGCCGACCTCAACTCCCTGCCCTCCTCAAGCCATCACAGCATGGGGGCAGCCACTATGTTCCCAAACACAGCTAATTTAAACTGTAAAGAGAGTCCGATCTTGCAAGTATGTAAGCAAATGGACTTTGCACCCAACAGTCAGGATTTTTTTTAATGGGAGAAAAGTGTACAGGTTCCACCTCTGTTGTGTGGGATTTGGTGATCCTGAGACCAGAGTCAATCTGCCAACTTTACGAAGAAAAAGCGCCCTGGGGGTTTTCACTGTGAAAAGCTGGGCACGTCGCAGGCACCTAACAACAGCGCCTTCTGTCCTCTGGCACCGGCCAGTATTCCCAGCACGTTTTCACAGCATCTTTGCACCTAGCCCGTGGGGTGGGCTCCAGCAGATGCCTGGGGCCAGTTTTGCAATGGAGGGCTGAGTGCCAGAGTAGGCCAGAGGGCTCTTCATGCCCAGGCCAGGGCCCACCCCACTAGGATAAGTTGAGGGAGGGGTGGGGGGTGGGAAATGGCCTCTGTGCTCTTCACCCCCAGAGACAGAGGTGGAGGGGAAGGAGAGCTGGCTTGGTGGCCAGACCGTGCTGGTTCATCAAGGTCTGCGAACCTCACAATCCTCATTAGGGAAATGGAGGCACAAAGATCTCCCTTGTGGGGTAGTGGTTAGCAACAGCCATAATACTTGTGATATCCTTGTCCCGGTATTGGGCATGGAAGGCATTTACTAAATGGAAGCCTTCCTTTCTTCTTATCCTTCGGCAGGATGCCCTGTAAGAGTAGCCAAGGTAAGCAGGCTCCAGATTCTGAACCAATGTCCTCATTACTTCCTTCATGCTAACACCCGTCACAGCCAGCCTGCCCTGACCACAGTCATAATGACTGTGCTGATGGTATTTACTCACGAATGCTGATATACACTTACTATGTGCCGGACACTGGACCGAGGACTTCACCCATGTGAACTCCTTTATTCTTCATAACGACCCCATGAGGTGGGTACTTGCACTATTCCACTTCACAGATGCACAGGTAGTAAAAAGTGAGGTTGCAAGTCGAACCCAGGAGGTGTGACTCCAAGCATCCTCCCTCAACCGCAGCACTGCCCACCTGCGGCCAGCCAAGGACAGTGGTGCCATCACTGAATTGTGACTCCCAAAATAGATACGGTCAAGTCCTAACCCCTAGTACCTCAGAATGTGGGACTTTGTTTGGAAATAGGGTTTTTGCAGATGTGATCAATATGCGGTCATTAGGGTGGGCCTGATTCACTGTGACTGGCATCCTTATAAAAAGGGGAAATTTGGACACAGAGACACGCACACAGGGAGAACGCCACGTGAAGATGAAAGCAGAGATTGGACGACGCATCTGCAAGCCAAGGAACATCAAATATTGCCAGCAAACCACCAGAAGCTAGGAGAGGGGCATGGAAAGATCCTCCCTCACAGCCTTCAAAGGAACCAATCCTGCTGACACGTTGATCTCAGACTTCTGGCCTCCAGGATGGTGACACAGTACACTTCTGTTGTTGAAGCCACCCAGTTTGTGGTACTTTGTTATGACAGCCCGACAAAGTAAAACAATCACTGTCATCTTTCTATGCCAATGCTAGAGAAATTCCATCCTGTTAGATAGAATTATAATCTTTTTGGTGTCTAGACTAGTGGTTCTTAACCAGAGGTAATTTTGGCAATGTCACACTGGGAGGGTGCTACTGGCATCTAGTGGGTAGAGGCCAGGGATGCTGCTACACATCCCACGGTGCACAGGACATCCTCCACCGTGAAGAATGATCTGGTCCAGAACATCAATCGTGCCAAGATTGAATACACTTTTGACAATACAGTTAGTATTGTGGATCTTCTCCTAAGAAAAATGTTCATCTGCTAACATATTCACAAGTCACTCAACTCTCACACACATATGTACACACTCACAGAGACATACACACTCATTCACACACACTCATATTCTCACACTTCTTCCCCCCCGCTCACACGCTGTTCTGCATCAAGCCCGAGGAGTGTATAGAGTCCCAAAGCCCTTCCATGCATCCCAGGTTAAGAACCCCTGCTGCTTTGTAGACAAGGAATGATGCTAATGTAATTAGGAAACAAGATTTTCAACAAAATACAAAAAAGATACAACTATAAGGTAATATAGGCAAGGTTTAAAATCCTGCAATCTTAACTCGACCTGGAAATATCAATATGAACTCATGACGTGTTCTCATAAAGAAAACAGGTATCACCTGGTCTGTTCACTGAAAAGCTCCGTAAGTAACACCAACCCAGGAGCGATGAGCATCACAGCTCCAGACTGGGGTCTCCAAGGAACCAGGGAGCCTCGGAGAAATGAGTGATTCTAGGGCTGCAAGAAGAAATATATAAGATGAGCTGAAACATTTTGTCATATCAAAAAGCAAGCAAGTTGTCCCAAATTCCTACAGTTGTATCTGAAGGAGCTAACTCAAAATGGTTTTTATTGGCCAACAATGGGAAAATTTTATCATCAAAAATAACGATGACTAAGATGGATCAAAATAAACCAAATATCGAGTTTGTAATGACATTTTTAAAAACTCATTTGCCACCTTTAGAAGATGCTAGAGAACCAACACATTATTTTGAAAAACTTTTTAAATTATTATTTTAAAAGGGAAAGGATCAAACATTCATCCTGCTTTCCTGCACAAACTTCAGTCCAGGGAAACCATTAATGAGGGAAAGAGTGTTACAGAAGAATTTCAGCTAGAAAATATAGAAGGAATAATAGGATGTCACCACTTTGCAAACCCTAATGAGGCCCTAATGGGCCAACACAGCTGCTAAAACCATGAACTGAAGGCTGATGGGAAGCTCATGATGGACAGGTCCAGCCAACGGCACCTGAACCTACAGATTGGTTGTAACTTCACAGAAAGAGAGTTCCAGACGTGTGCCTCATGATGCGATGCAACAGGAAGCACATGGCACCACTTCTGAAAGGTTATTGGGAAAAAATTGAACCCAAATCTGACAAAGCTTCTGGGTCTAACCATATGTTTACAGAAAATGCAGGTGACGGGGGATGTGTTAAACAAGAACACGGAGATGCAGTCAGCAATCAGCCAGACCCTAAACATGGGAACCTGTAAGGACAAATGATCTGGGTTTGGGGGGTTTTTTCGCAACAAATAAAAGGCGTTAGAAGAAAAGAGGAAGGGGGAAACTGTAACAGATTAAAGAGACTTAGGACACATATCAAGCAAAGGCAATGTGCAGAGTCTGTCTGGGTCCTGATTTGAATACATGGTTGTAAAAGACATTTATGGAACAGTTGGTGAAATTTCAATGGATAAATATTAGATGACATTAAGGACTTCTTGCTAATATTTTTAGATTTGATAATAACAGCAAAGTGGAATTTTAAAGAGAGCCCTTATCTTTTAGAGATTCATGCTGATTCATAGGTGAAATGACCCAACAGGGGATGGAAGTTGGGGCTGGCCACAGTAGATAATTGTCAAAGCTGTGTGACAGGTGCAGAGGGGGTTTATATACTGCACTTTCTACTATTGCATATGTTTGAAAATTTCATAATAAACTGTTATTATCATCCAGCTCTGCCAGGGCCCCCACCCACTATTGCTGGAGTCTCAGTGGCTCATGCAACACGGCCTGGGACACCACATTCCCAGCCTAGGATTGGTGATGGAAGAGAGGTGGGTCAGGAAGCCTTCCTGGAAGAGATGGTGCCTGACATGAGACCTAAGGTGAGTGTCCTCCAATGGGAGGAGACGGGAGGGGTGGGCCCTCAGAAAGGGGGCCCCAGGGGAGACATTGGCAAAGGTGCACACAAGAGATGTGCAGAGAGATGGGGGTGCACTGCACATGCACTGGAAAGGCAGGGTCGATGCAGCCTGGGGATGGACTGGATGTGTCTGCGGAAGAGCAGGAGGAGTCCGGGAGGTCCCAAGGTGCTGGGGAGGCTGATGGGTGCTGGAGGTGCTCATCTCTGGGATGGGCACATGGATGGGAGCAAAACCGGACTCAGAATAGTTATCCTGGTAGTTAGTGCAGAGAGGAAGGACTCCAACAACTTCTGGACTTTTCTCACCACCACACTCTGCCTCTCCTTGTTATAAAGAACATACTGTTTATATATAACAAAGATTCTTCTTTCACTCCTAAAGACGCCAACGAAAAAAGTAAAGCAAGATGCAGAGGTTTCCGAGGGAAACTAAGAGTTCATCCGGAGGAGTAAGAAGGTGGTGTGCATCTTCCAGGTTAAATCAGAGGTAGCCATGTGTCTCCCGTGGGCAGGTATTTAAAAATAAAGTAGACCAAATCTGAAAAAAGATCCACTCTAATAGGTGTATGTACAGTGGTATCTGGTGGTTTAAATGTGCATTTCCTCAATGACTAATGAAATTGCACATCTGTTCCTGCACTGATTTGCCATCCATACGTCTTCTTTGGTGGAGTGTTTGTCTGAAATAGCATTGAGCCTTTCACCATCAAGTATCATGTCAGCTGTAGGTCTCCTATCGACGCCTTCTGATCGTTGAGGACTTGCCCTTCTGTTCCTAGTTGGGTGAGAGTCTTTATCACGGACGGGTGTTGGATTTAGTCCCATGTTTTTTCTGCCTCTATAGAGATGACTGTACGGTTTTTCTTGTTTAGTCAGTTAATATGGTGAGTTCCATTGATTGATTTTTCTAATGTTAAACCACCTTGCCATTCCTGTGACAAAGCCCACTTGGTCGTGATTTCTTATCTTTTTTATATATTGTTGGATTCAATTTGGTTTAGAAATTTTAAGAATTTTTGCATTTGTGTTCATGAAGAGTCTTTTTTTCTTGTAATGTCTCTGTCTGGTTTTGATATCAAAGTAATGCTGGCCCCATAGAATGGGTTGACAAGTGGGTTCTTTAATTTTCTGGAAGGGTTTGTGTAGAATTGGTGGTACGTTCCTTCCATTCCAGTCATTGATCACTTGCCAGTCACTCCGCCACCACCATGAGTTTTGCCACATCCACTTTCTCTAACCACATCCACATGTTTTTCTTTAAATAGACTCACTCTTTAAAAACTCCAACTTTATATTCCCACCATAAATAGAAGCTGGTGGCATTTGCCTCTCTTGCCTTGACTGTTTAGGAGCATCAGTTAAGAGTCGCCTCACCCCAGACCCAAGCCCCCCTGGGACAGACCCACAGATAATCCCTCCTCCCCAGCTGTCCAGGTCCAACTTCAAGTGTGCCATGGGTTGGACCAGAAATAACTCCCATTCACTGGTGGTGGGGGCACTCACGCAGAGGGGAGGGCTGGCTATGGAGACAGAAGTTGTGTGCCTGCTAAAATTATCCTATGTCCACAAGTGATAGGTGTAGTGAGCTCTGAAAAACACTGACCTAGTCCAACACCTCCATTCCCCAGAGCAGGAAGCTGAGACTGGGCATGGCAAAGCAACGTGCTGAAAATATGTGAGGACTTAGTGGCCGAGCCAGGGTTTAAACGCGTCACCTAACTCCTGTCCAGAGCTTTGAGTGTTGATGATTCTGATGGTCCCTTAGAGCCCTTCTTGCCCTGCTTTGTGCCCCAGGAAGATGCTGTCTATGGAGCACATCCCTGGGCTCCTTGCCCTCTGGATCCCAGCTGGGTTCCCAATGGGGAGCCCTGGCAGGACACTGGATGGTGGTGGAGAGAGAAGTCAGGGGGTCAAGCTCCCCCTTTTCCATCTTGTTCTGGGACTGGCTGTGCCCCTGTGAGCTCTGGCTTCTGCAGGACAGCCTCCTTCCATATCTCCAGCTTCGAACCCAGCTCCTGTAGCTCTGCTTACTCCTCTGCCCCTTTGGGCCCTGGGGTGGTAATAGCTCCCATGGTGGCCAGTCCCTGGGTGCCTTACATCCTTCCTAGTTCTCCGAACTTGGTAGCATCTCTGCAAATAGTCGCTTCACTTACAAGTCTCTTCACAAATCCCAGCCAAGTGTTTCCTGCCTGATTCTTGCAGGAGTGCCCTCCCTGCCCCTCCCCTACTGACTCTCCCCATCCTCGAAGCCTCAGTCCCCAGAGAAAACACCCGAAGTCCCTGCTCACAAATTGGGAGCTTGCATGCACATAGCACCTCTCGTTGGTCGCCATTTGCCTTTGGGTGAAGGTGTGGCCCATCCCCACCTGGCACTTGGGCAGACCCAGGACATGCTCCTGGAATGGAGACCTCGCCTTTGCCTCCTCCAGGTGCCCAGCCTACCCCACACTGACTGACCTCACAGGTGTAGGGGGTCACATGGCATGGAGGGCAATGGGGTTGAGTGACTTGAGCTGAGGGAAAAGGAGCATTGCCCTCAAGGCAGCTCCTTCACACTGGAGGCAAAAGTCAATAACTCCAAAACCAGTCCTCTGGGACTTTTGCAAACACACCAGGTTCTAAGTATATGAAGGCCTGTGCTAGCCCCAGCACACGCACGTCCAAACTAACAACCAATGGTCCACAGCGCCTGTGTGTGAACTTCCATCTCAAAAGGGAGTCTTGATCTTGACAAGAGAAACAGCTACACACACACACACACACACACACACACAGAGCAAGAGCCTAGATTTCAGTTTAGCCCATGGTTAGTGATGACATCTGCACCAAGAATCAGAGGAAAAGAAAAGGAATTAATGACATTAAGCCTTCAGAAAGATATGGAGAGCCAACAGAGTGCTTTCTGGGTATACTTATCGGGACCCAGGATTTGTGCCCTGGAATGACACTGTGTCAGCAGGCATCACCATGCCAGAGGCCCCAGAGGCAGATCTGGGCCTGGTTGTCAACACGATGACCTGATCTCACACCTCCTGACTGGGCGGGCGAGCTGGGAAGCAGCATGGAAATCGCCCAGGCAGCACGCGCCTCGGAGGATTGTGAGCCAGTATACAAACCTGGCTGACAAGTAGGAAGAGCATGTCACGTATTACCTCCTCTTTCGGGGAGTCAGCAAGCAGGCATTTGTTCACCCGCCAGCTTAAGGAGGTGCTGAACGGTAAGAAGGGAAGAGAACCAATATTTACTGAGGGCCGGCCGGGGCCTGGCCCTGCACCAGGGGCTTTACATCTTCCTTAATTTCACTTCAAGTTCTTAGGCTCTGGTCATGGAAGCTGTGATGGTGCCAATAAGATCTCTCGAGCTTTAAAAAATCTTTTTAGGACCTCCATGCAGCATATGATTGTATCTTATTTGGCACTCATGAGAATCTCTGCTGTTGGAACAGCAGCCACCATGGTCACTCCTTTTCCTGATGAGAAAAGAGAGACCCAGAAGAGATTTGCCCCCAAAGGCTTAAAAGTTGAATGCCAAGCCAGAGCCAGAACCCCGACACTTGACTGCACGTCTGCGGTTCTTATCATTCTATCCAGGATTTAAAAGATCATCAGCCCCCAGCTAGAAAGGGCTCAGCGCCTTTGGTGGGATGACTTCAGACTCAGTTGACCTTAAGGAGCAGGACAGAGCATCTGGGGGCAGAAGGCCAAGGGGACTGGTCTTTACCGAGAACCGTCAGTGTTGGGCACTGAGCTTGGGCATCACAGCCCGGGGCCAGAGGGCTGGTGGCTGGGGGAAGGACAGGTGGCCTGGTTTCTACCACCTGGACATCTCTACCTGGAATTTTCTGCCAGGGGAAAACCCTGAGAGCTGCACCTTAGTGACGTGGGGGCTCCTAATGACACAGCTTGGCTTTGCACCTTCACTTCCCTGGCTTTGGTGTACGATTTCCAAATGGTCCATTTTCACATGAGATCACAGCTCTGGGAGCATAACCACAGGCTTGGGGGTTGGTGGTATCATGTCCTCAGCATGCGACAACTGATGGTCCCCTTCCCGTAGTGAGAATCAGATGTCACCATCGCTGTGAAGTGTTTAGCACAATGCCTGGTGCATGGGCAACAGAGAAACATTAGCTCCTTCTCTGGTGCATTCCTTGGGATCCTGGAGCGTGGTCTTGGGGAAGAGCCTCTGCCCATCTGACAGTCACCCGAGTTATGCTCCTCAACCACAGTTCAGTCAGGGGCCTGGGGGGTGGTCCCAGACCAAGCCCAGGGAATGAAAGAGGACAGTTCCCAAGTTCTCTGGGGTTCCTGGCTACTGTGGCTCCTTGCCCAAGCCAAGCCCAGAGCAAAGAGCAAGGAGAAGGCACGAGGAGGGCAATGACTCCAGCAGGCAGCAGTCGGCTAGAGCCTCATTCTGGGCTCCAGCTGGGCCAGCTCAGTGCCTGGCCTTGCTAAAGCCACCTGGCCAGGAAGAAAACCTGTCCCACGACGTGAGTGCCTGAAGGAGGAAGGAAGCCCTCAGAATGGGGAAGTCATTGAGGACTCAAACCAAATGCCAAACTAAAGTAATCAGCTAGGGGAGGAAGCAGGTCACAGGTGGGGCAGCAGGGGCCTGCCTGCTCCCCGGTCACACGTGCACGCACGCACCACATTCTCACTCTCCCACTGGCCATCTCTCTGGCTCTGGCCAGGACAAAGGTCAGGCGGGAGACTGACGTCAGGAGGCCTCCTCAGAGCAGGGATATTCAGGTCTCAGATTGAAGGATGCTTGGGCAGAGGCAGGTACAGAGGAGGGAAGGGCACACCAGGCCGAGGGAAGGGCTGGGGCCACAGGAACACACGGGTCCCAGAGCCCAAAGCCAGCCATGAAGCAGGAGAGGGAAGCCCTGTGGGGAGGGAGGCCAGCCAACTTGGCCTTTCTGAAGACCAGCCCGAGAGTAAGGAAGATCAACCGCCTTGTCTGTGGGTGGTGGATTGTGCCAGGGCTCAGCATGTCGAAGGCCATGGAAGTGGCTCTCCTGGGAGCCAGACTGGCCCAGAGGCTCTTTGTTCATCGCATCACTTACTGGGACATGTAGTATTCACCATTCCGCCCCCTTGGCATATGGAAAACAGATTCCCAGGAGTCAGATCCAGGGTCACATCCAGAGTAAATGGCTGCGCTGGGATTCGAATCCCCAGAACCCCTTTCAGGGACCTCGTCTTTCCCACCATCCTGGGGACCTGATGTCAATGGACCAGGTGACACTGTACAGATGCCCATGGGCCCAGTGGACAAGTGTTTATTGAGCAGCTTCTTTGGTAAAGTTGGAACTGGGAGCTACAGGAAAAGGATGAGCCCAGGCCTGCTTTCAGTAGGCTGACAGCTGGAGAAATGAGGCGTGTCATGTCCAAATGTCGAGTTACTGACAGCGGGCAGTGCACCAATGGACACAAGAGCTCAGTGCACTGCGCAAAGAGACTCCGGGACAGGGAAGAGCGCGGAAACAGGCAGGCGACTGGTTCCACCCCTAACTCACTGAGCTGCCATGGGCATCTCCCAGTTCTCTCTGGACTCTTGTTTTGTGATTCTAACCGCAGAAATCCAGTCTCCAGCTGATCCACGTACTCTCACTGAGTCAGCCATTCAAGGTGGTGCTGACTTGCCCTGCCTGACCCTTGGCTGCCCAGACCTCTCAGACCTGCTCCTCTGCCCTCCTCGGCCAAGTCCCTGCTGCCAGCCGTGGCCACTGCCAGGGATTTTCTAAACCTTGTGACCACTTCCTGGATTCCAGAGCTTGGCTCTGCTCTGCCCCCACCCAACCTTCTGGAATTTTAAACCCCAGAATGCAAATGGAGGGTGCCAGCCCCAACCCCCAGAGGCCCAGCTTCCTCCTAATCCCAGCCTCCAGAACTGGCAACTGCTATGTTGAGAGAACCAGGTTAGTGTCATAGAAAGAGCAAGGGTTTGGGGTCAGTCTTGGGTCAAATACAGGCTCTGCCATCCTCAGCTAGTCACTTACCCTCTCTGAGCCTCAGTTTCCTCATCTAAAAAGCAGGGGTGGAAGTTTCTGCCTCATGGAGTTGTTTGAAGATGGCTGAGATGACAACAAGAGGAGGAGCCTGAGACATCAGAGGTGCTCTTCAGGAAACAGTGCCATTGTTTTCACTGCAATGCCACCCCCACCCTGTGGGGACAAAGAGAGGGTGCATGTCTGCACTTATCAAATGCCCACGGTATGCACGGTTCAACGTGCCATATTAACTAAATAATTATTCATCACAGATTTTATACAGCATTATCACTGTGCTATTTTTCGCTGTTCTATGATACAATGAAGAAGAAGAAATAAAGATTACCCTTAGCCAACATGGACCTTCAAACTTGGCTGGGTCGCCCAGGGTGCAGTCAGGCCAGCTTTTCCTCCAGCAGAAGAGCCCATTGCTGGGGCTTCCGTGGAGCAGCAGGTGAAGAGGTATCTTGTAGTTAGGAGCCGGGGTGCAGGAAGAACTGCACCTCAAACTCTGAGACTCAGCAGCCTCGAAACTCCCACCCTGAGGAGCACATGAGGCCAACAGACAGATGGTGGGGACAGCAAGTCACCCATCCTGGGGCAGGCCAAATCTCCTGCACCATATTCATCGCTCTCTCTCTTCGTCCTGTATAGTTAAGTTGTCTTATGTTCGAAGCACATTCAATGTTACTTCTCTGAATAAGAATCTTCTAGACTTCGAGACCTTAGAGTTCAACTAACCTAGTGGTCTCCACACTCTTTTTGTCCAATAAAATTAAACATAGTATCCCAATAAAGGAAATGCAGCTGGTGATCTGTTCTGGTTGAAGAGCTAAGCCATGGGGGATCTTGGGTCCCTGGCCCCTGGCCCTTCCTCATGACCCGAGGCCAGCCCTACTGAAGCCCCAGGGTTCTGGGAAGTGAGGTGTGAAAACCACTGAACTACTCCAGCTCTTTCGTAGCTCAGTAAACGAAGACCTGTGACTCATACTCTCAAATTCACATGAAGTTGGTAGTAGAACAGTACCTTGTTCTCTAATTGTTTCCTGTGTGTTCAGCTGATCTCTCTCGTGAGATGACAAAGCCAAGGTGGACTCCGTGTTCACTCCTCCCCGGGCTCCTCTGAGCCCTGGTAAAACATCTGCAAGAATTCTTTACACTGACATGAATGGGACCAGAGTGCCAGGGCCGATATTTGCCCTGGACGGGCGAATCCTGACGTCATGGCCCAGTGGGTAGAGCATGGTGCAGGGGGACACGCTTGGATGGCCCCAGGCCTGTGCCTAAGCCCCAGGAATCTCCAGCTACCCCAGCACCAGGATCTCCAGGGAAAGCCAGGCAGTAGGGTGTGGTGACCATGTCTGGTTCAGGCTGTCTGCAGAGCTAGCCTGGGGGCCTTCAGGTGTGGAGACAGAATGATGTAGGCAGATGGGTGCTCTGGCCTGACACAGTGGGGCTTCAGCATGGTCCGGGGTTGGGGGCACATCTCCCACTCAGGGCTGCCAGTGAAGGAGGCATCCCCCAAGCCACACTGGGCAAAGCACTGCACCTGTCCAGACCCAAGCTGGGTGGGGGCTCTCACATGTCTTAACTCATTTGGTTCCCTTCACAGCCCACAGGCTGGCCATTTTTATTACTCCCATTTACAAACGCAGAAAACGTTCACAAACATTTTCTTGCCCAACAGCAAACAACTAGTAAGTGAGGGAACCTCCATCTGAACCCTGTTCCCAGGACCGCAAAGTTCATGCTTTCCCACGTACTTATTACATTGGCTACAGATGACCTGAGACAGAGGCAGAGCAGTGGGGATGGGGGTGGCATAAAGGATTTTTTGAAGGTGACTTTGGAACCTAAACTCATACCCCTGAACCATGGACATGATTTTTGTGGACACCTGGTACATACAGGGCGGGAAGCTGCTCACAGACCCCATCAAGCATCACTGACTCAGAAAAGTCTTAAAAACCATCAGCAGAACCAGCCCCTAGCAGCCACTGAGCAAATCCGGTCGCCTTAGAAAACTGGCCCATATCCTATTGGATTTGCACATAGAAGACCGAGTAGAAACGTAACAAGAAATGCTTAATTGCTCTTCCCCGTAGCAGGTCCCGTGGATCTCCTCCAGGCAGAACAAGGAGCACACTCCTCACCTGCAGTCCTGTTTACCCTGCTGCTCTGAGGGTCAATCGCTTGTTTGTTGAAACTAGATTTACTCACTTTCATTACTCATTAGAGGCTGTCAGAAGCTGGTAATCGCTCGACTGCCTGGTCAACACAGTCCCACGTGGACACCCAGGGTCTTAGACGGACACTCATGGAGACAGAGTGCACAACTGGAGCAGAATAGCCCTGGATTTGGTGATTCCTCAGGCCTCTTCTGCATGGTGGACATGACTGCTGTTTGTCCTTATGCCTCTTTCGTGGCCCAAGCATGCCCGAGTGTGTCCCCATGGTCCCAAGGGGTCATGTCATGGATGACTCAAGGCAGCAGGTGGTCTAGGGCCAGTCTGTCTGTCCTGTGCGCAGTGGCCCTCTAAGGTGGTCAGACGAGTGGCTGAGCCTGGGTTTAGTTTTTGGCCTCCCTTCCCTTGTCCTCTGTGGCTTCCCCTGGGGCACCAGCATTTCCTGAGTCCCCACAGGCCTCTAATGCTCCAGCCTCTCCTTGCAACCTGCTTAGCCTCAGGATAGCCACGCTACTAAGACCATCTTGGTGTTTGCAGAGTACTGAGCTCCCTGTCTTTGGAGGTCTTCAAATATAGATTGTTCCATGGCAGAAATGTGGAAGAAAGAACTCCAGTGACCAATGGAAGAGGGGGAAAGATGACACTGGACTGGAAGACAACGTTGTTTGCAACTTTGACATTCTCTAAGAAGACCTTGTAGGTTTAATCTACCCCTTGGCCAAGAATTTGGCTGCGATTTAAGGGGAAAGGAAGAATTAGAAGTCAATTCTACTTTGTCAGCCTTGAAAGCCCAGTGCCCTGTCTATAGCAAGAAGGCCTCAGGGTAGACTTCTGGTCCTTTGCTCTTGGTCTTTCCCACCAGAGCTTCCACATAGGCCAGGCTTAGATCTGTCAGTTCTGTAGCCAGGGTGGGTCCAAGGAGAGGAGGGAGACGTGGAAAGTTCCTCTGATGGAGGAGAGAGAGCCTGGCTCCCGTCCTCCCATCAGCCATGGGGCCTATGGGAGTCGCGGCTCCACTTGCAAGTGCTCTGAGCCCTTCCTGCCACCACGTCCCCTCCTCTCAGCCTCACAACAGATCTCTGGGGCAAGACCTGGCACCTGCCTAGAGCTCAGTAAATACTTGTTGAGCTAGTGGAACCGCTCGCCTGAAGCACCCTGGACAGTCGATGGGGCTGCATTCCCACAAAGGCCTCCACTCTGCTCCGAGCTCCTGCTCCATTTGTAGGAAGTTCGGGTTTCTTCAGGGTCCTTGCCTCACACATATCAGAGCTCCTGGGGACACCAACCTGTCCCCAGAACTCCATCCAGGCCCCACTTGCTGCCCACCTGCCAGTGAAGCAGGAGCAAGTCCCACCTGCCTGAAGCCAGTCCTGCGGGGGGCATCACCACCCACGCCCTCACAGTCATGGGACTTTGGGGTCTCTGCTCCTAAGAGGGACACGTGAATCCCACCTGCCGCCACACTGTCCCGGGCCTGTGGGGAGACAGAAAGTGGTCTCGGCTATCAGTGGACAAATATCTATTGTGTGTGTACCCTTTGGCTTGTGCTCAAGAGCTGGTGCCACTGCTCGCTGGGCTGAGCCATTCACAGCCCAAGCGGCTGGGCTGTGTGCGGTTAAGGGGGGCAGGGAGGTTCCTCAGCAGCATCTCCTGGGCTCCAAGGTGTGAAACTCTTAGTGGGTCAGCACTTTTAGTACACACACACAATCTATGCACCTGTTCCCTCAAGCAGGCGCCTTCTCCCCGGGGCAGCTGGCTCTGAATGCGTTCCTCTTTCAACCACATGCTGGGTGGCGACCCGCCCACTCCTGACCGTGGGCCTTGGGGAAGACTCCAGTGCCCCCACCCTCACTCCCCTGTGCTGAGCTTCCCTCGAGAGACCCCACCAACCTTCCCTGAGGCCTGGCTTTGGCTGGGGTCACTGCAGAATATTGGACTTATCCACAATCAACCCTCCTTTCTTCTAGGCAAACCCAGGTCCTGCAACCTGGATGTGGGTGAGGAACATCCAGCCCCTGGTGCAGATGGGGGGGGCCCAGCTCAGACAGGCCTTGGGGTCTGGGCACTTGCCAGCCAGAATGCCTGGTGCCTTCCTATGGGTCAAGCACATTGTTTCAGGGTAAGAAAGGACAGAGAGACCCCACCTCTGCCCTTGGAAAGAAGAGAAATGACTTCACAAAGGGAAGGCGGGCTCCTCCAAAAGGAGGCGTCCCCAGTCTCAGCTGGGATGGAGAAGAGCAGCTTTCCACAGGTAATGTCCAGTGCCACTCAACTCATCAGCAGAAGCTGAGAACGAAGGGCTTTGTCCAGGCCCCAGGCTTGGCAGAGGCTGTCCCTCAAGCCTGCAAGTTTCTTGCAATCAAAAAGCGTAGCTGGTCCTCACAGTGCCTAGCACAGGGCTGGCACACAGTAGGCCCTTAAGCAAGCCTTGTTGGAACAAACAGCTTTTTCAAATGTGCTAGCTCACATTCACCCAGGCAATCCTTTTGTTAATTTTTTCATTTTGTAATTCATGGTTTTCAACTCAGTAAAATTGTTTTTCTGTCATTGGGCTGATTTCTTTTGCTCCCGTGGGATCCCATTCTCCAACCTGTAGCCTGGCCAGCCTGTCAGTTTGAGACGAGCTGGCCTCAGTGGCGATCACTCCCCATCTCATGCCCCCACTATACCACATTTCAGCACATGTGGCTTCACTTCTGCCCAGGTTTTCTGTACTTTCCTGTTGAGGATAACAATGAAGAGAGGAAACTGGAGGGTGGGAATTTTAGTAGAGGAGAAGTGGATGCCCCAGTGGAAGAGCTCTTTGCATCAATGCCTGGAGAAGCCCAGTGGAGACAGAAAGATGAGTGAGGCCTCCTAACTCCCTTGCAGGTGAATTGGAAGGGGGCACAGGCCTGCAGAGGGCTGCTGTTGCAAAAGCTGGCAGCCAGTGAAGGGTCAGCAAGGGGAGGAATGTGGTTAGCTGGACTTCCACCCTCACACTCAGAGGGCCAGGCCCTGTCCACAGCAAGGGGCCTTCAAGTCACATTTCTGCCAGGAGGTTTCTCTGAGCCCTGTGTCTCTGGGACCACGGAGAGACTTGAAGCAGGAGTCAGTATATCCAATTCATGGAAGACCAAACACAGAAGGATAAAGATCCCTCAGCTCACAGTCATTGATAAGGGTCTTGTTGAAATTGTGGGAAGGAGATCCGAAGGGTTTCCAAACAGGTAAGGAGATCCATGGAAATTAACAGCTATTGCCAACTTATGACGTGTCCAATATCCACTAACTCTCCTCGTTGAGTGAGATGTCTTTGTTGGATTTTTTTTTTTTAAATGAACGTGAAAATATTTACCTCATACATGGAAAAATAGTCAGGGCAGTTATAAGGTCATTCCCTCAAGCCTTTGTTTCCCATAAGCTCTGAAGCTCCTGAATTAAGAATTTTCCTGGGGAAGCTGTGGTATGTGTGTGTTTTAGGGGGACGCTTATGCAGACAACAGAGAGTTGTCTGAGTGAGAGAGAGTGCCTGCCTCTGGGGAGGAAGGGAAGAACTTGGAGTGTGAGGGAAAGAATGTTCTAGGCTGAAGGAACAGCAAAGCCTGTGAGGGGGTGAGGGCTCAGCCTGTCTGCGTGGCAGAAGGGAAGCCGAGGGCTGGAGCCCAGGGGGCACTCAGGAAGGGATGGGACAAGGTCGGGGAGGGAGGCAGAGGACGGAGGAGGCCAGCCCTGGAAAGTCAGGCCAAGGAATTTGGTTTTCCTCCTACATTCTGTGTCTGGCTAATTCTTCCCACAACACCCAGCACTGTGCCTGGCATGGAGTGGACACTGCATCAAATCCATCTCAGCTTGTTTCCCGATGAGTCAGCTCACACTCAGCCAGGAATCCCTCGGAGGCTGGAGCAGGGGAGCTGCATGGTGGGATTTGGGTCCTTAAAATACCACAATGACTGCTGAGTGGAGAAAAGGCAAGAGTGGGCACAGAGGAGCCATCAGAGGCTACTGCATCAGTCCGGGCAGGAGGTGATGTGGAGAAGTGGGCAGAGCTTTAGAGGGAGACTGGCAGGAGGTCAAGGGCTGAGTCAAAACCCAGCCGCTGTGCAAATTTCACCCAGATGCTGCAGGAACTGAGCTGGTGCTCACAGACCCTGAGCCTGAAGGGAAAGTTACTAGAAATTCTGAAGAATCAGTGGCAGGTGCTTTGTACACTCTATGTGAGATGCCGTGTTTCTTGGGTTCTGGCCCCAGCTGTGTGACCCTGGGCAAGTGACTTTGCCTCTCCAGGACTCAGTTTGTCACCTTTAAATAAGCTAGAGGTGTGGCAGAGGCCGCCATACCTGCCCACCAGGGAAAGCTCAGCTGTGTGTTCAACTTCCCTATGAAGTGACAGCATGGGGGTCTCCGTCCTGGGCCTTATGGAGCTACCTGAAGTAGCCTTCTCGTCTCTGCCCAGCGGGTCTGGGCTGCAGCTGGTCCACTCAAGGAGGTGCCTACATGGGGAGGTGCCCACATGGGGAGGTGCTTCCCAGGAGCTTAAGAAAGTGTCCCCACACTCTGACCTCACAATCTCACTGCCCCAGGGAGCACTGCCCAGGAAAAATAACCCAAAATACACATTTGTCCCCAAAACAGTTCATTGCAGTGTGTTGATAATGGTGAGAAATTAGCAATAACTAGGATGTCCAGCACCAAGGGAGGGTTATATGTGGTGCAGCTACTGGATGGAATAGTGGGCAGACATTCAGTGTGATGTTTGCACTGAATTCCTCTTTGGAGGGGAAATACTTCTGAAGAGCTGTTAGGTACAAAAGCTGGAATCACCATAGTGTATTCAGGACTAATTAAGCACTTGGGCTCAGCAGTCAGACAGATTTCGGGTTGAATCCCTTCTCTGTTTCTTACGATGTGTGAGCCCAGGCTTGACACCTCCTGAAGCTTCAGTTTGTACATCAGTAATGAAGTGATGCTGCCTCCCTCTGAAGGCTAGTGCAGGTAAGGGAACGCTGCACAGGGAAGCGTGGGGGCGCTCGGAGCTCAGCTGAGGGGAGCATGACAGCCAGCGCACAAAACCATCCAACACACTCGTGTGAAGGGCTGGGAAGAAACCTACCAGTGGTTGTCTCTGGGTAAATTATTTCTCTTTCCTTTACTTCTCTGTTTGACCTAAATTCTCTCTAAAGAGCATAATTTACTTTTAACGTGGAGCCAAATAACTTTATTCTTGTTTAATACATATTTTTGGCAGAGGCCCCCCCAGGCTCGGCCTGACATCCCGATCGCCCTGGGTCCCCATGGTGTCCAGCAAGGGGATGTGAGCGATTCAGTGCTGCCCATCTGCACGCACCCCCTGTAGACACACAACCCACAGTGCTGGCGGGAGCCAGCGCCCCCTCCCCCGGAGGTGATGGATCCCAGGAAGGAAGTGAGTAATGCGCCCTGGGTGCTGAGGCCAGAGGCAGTCCTTGTGTTGTGTTCTCACCTGAAGTGCGGGGGGGGGCGGGTGGGAGCGAACCTCCCCAGGGGCACCTGCTTGCTGCTCACCCAGATGACTAACCGAGGTGAAGCCCCTCGGGCCTCTGGCTGCACCAGGTGGGCGGCAGGAGCTGCCAGGGCCAGACCCCTGACTCATGGGCCAACGGTTCCTCTCCCTAATCCTCTCTTCCACCCAGGCCAGCTGGCTCTGCCTGAAGACAATCCCTTTCCTTACCACTTTCCCAGGATGGGAAACTATGCTCTGGCAAAATTAGAGAGCTGTCACAGGCCTGTGTTGAACCCCGCCTCTCTACCATATTATGTGTGGTCTTGGGCAAATCACCTAACTTGTCTGTGCCTTGTTTCCTCTTCTATAAAGTGGGGACCAAATCAGGCCCTCCTCTGCACGGTTGTTGAGAGAGTGGAATGAGACAGCATCCACAAAGGGAGGGCCTGCATGTCACAGGGGCCCAATTAATATCATTCCCCCCCTCTCTCGGCTTTCCCTCGAATAGCCTCTTCTTCCTTTGATGACAAGCCCCAGTTCCCAGAGTGGCCACTCTAGGACCCACCCTGAAGATGCTCCCCCCCATCAGAATGTCCCTGGCTGGGGACCCTATTCTCAGATGCCAGGTGCTGGCATGTCCATGGATGGCTGTGCGCTGCCACCAGAGGCAGGCAGGAGACTGCATTATACCAGGGGTCTTGCTCACACACTATGGGAGCCACAGCAACACAAGGTAATTATAGGAACTTAGGGCGCATGGCAGACGAGGGGGTCTGACAAGGGGACCCTAGGGCATCCCTGAGCTCACTCGATGTTGGCCCCCAGACAAAGGAGGGCCAGGCAAACTTGAAGGCTGCTGGTCAACAAGAGGGGTGGGGGCAGGAGGAGGGGGTAGGAGGCCTTTACCTGCTGCAGAGAGAAATGAGCACAGGTCAGCACGTGTGGAGTCAAGTGGTTGTGGATTTAACCCTTGCTCTTTCTCCTCTCAGCTGTGTGTCCTTGGACCATCGGCCTCAGCTCACTGAGCTTCTCATCTGCAAAGAAGATAAATGATAGCAACGTGTAGGTTTGCTGTGCACTCAGGGGCCTCACAGTCAGTGAACAGTGCACTGAGAGCAAAGGCTGTGGAAGACCAGCCATTTGTCTGAAGTCCCCTGGAGTGACAGAGAGATTGATGGAATACACCACCCAGGCTCAAGGCGCTTCCTGGGCCTATCGCTGTAGCTAAACTTCCCCAGGACGGCACCGCCGTTACACTCATCAGGCTCAGGCGCCTCCTAAGGTCATGGAGCTAGAAGGCTGGGAGTTAGGATGTGACCCCGGGTTTACTGGCTCCTGAGCTTGGAAGCCTGTCCCCCTATACCCCCAACCCCACCCCCAGCCTTCGGCAGCTGTCGTGTTGTGCAACTGATGGGACAGAGACAAGTTCTCCTGTGTCTCTATGGGGCTACCTGAGGGTTCCCTTTGACACCCTGGGACAAACATCCTGATGAGTCCTTAAGGACTCACCAGGTAAGGGAAAGGGGAAGGAAATGTGCAGAAAAAAATGTAGTGGGGGGCACAGTCTGTCACTTACCCAGTCCCACCCTCCAAGTGATCCAGTCATGCATTTATTCTACCAACCAAGTAGGATTTCAGCTGGAGACATGGTGGAAAGGAAATGCTACATGGCAGACATGGCCCAGGCAAATGCGTGGAGGTCGGACAGGGCAAGACACGTTCCAGATACAGTGAGGAGACCAGCCTGAGCAGAGCAGAGTTCAGGAGTGGGAATTCAGCAGTGGGAAAGGTAGGCTCAGGCCAGGGGAAAAGAGGGAAGGCTTTATCTATAGACCTGACCTGCTCCTTCAGCCTTGCCCTCAACGGGACCTTAGCGGCCCTTCCCAGTGCTGCTTGCCCCGTGGGGGCAGGAGATGTTTGTGGAACTTCTTCATATCTTCTCTTGGGCACACATCAGCATTTCAGCTGCTCACGGTGGGGCAGGCTGCATGATAAGAAATCCAGGAAGTTCAAGAAACTTGGAGCACTTGGACTCCACCGCGGCTTAGCCAGAATAAACAGGGCCTGTCCCGGGGCAAACACTACCCTTTGCCAAATAGGGAATTGTTTTTGCAAAGGCAGCGTGTGTGCTCGGTGGGCGGGAGAAGAACAGTTTCACCAAGCCCCTTGACCACACGCCCCAGCTGGGCTCGACATCAGTTCGCACTAACCGGAGGGGGCCAGGGGTAGGATGGAGGCGAGACTCTCATGGCCATTAGTGAAAGATACAAAAGTTATTGCCAAAAAAGAATGAGTAATCTTCCTGCAGCCTCCAGCATTGCCTACACATCATCTCACTTGGTCTTAAAGGGCCCTGTGAGATGGGCGGGGATGGCAGGAGGAGCGCCTCTGACTGTGAGGCGCAGAGTGCTTGGGGGACGTGCGAGGCTGCAGGAAAGAGCCCAGAGAGCCAGGCCCAGCTGGACATAAAGTGTAGCCCCACTGTGCACCTTAGGCAGGTCCTCTGGGTTCTGCGAGCCTCCATTTCCACACGTGTAAAATGACGACTGCAGGCCCTACCCTGGGAGTCCTAGGTCTCACAGAGACAAGAGCCTTGAAAGCCCTTTGCTGTGCACCGGGCCTGCAGGAGACTCAGGAGAACGGCTCCTGCCTCGGGTCTAGGGCACCACACCAGTCAGGGGCACTGAGCCCTCCTCACCCTACAGAGAGGCTGAGTAAACAAAAGACTACTTTCGCGCACTGCTGTGAGCGTGCAAGAAAACACGTTTGCTGTGACTACACACTCCCACTCTGCAATGTCCACACGAATGTAAGCGGCTCGTGTGTGAAGGTCTGGCTTCCTACATCAGAGGCAGCTCTTTTGTAAACAGCAATAAAGTAATTTAATGCTAATGATGTAATCTATGCCTACAGTGCACTTTATTAATAGGAATTGAATGTATCTCAGGTAACAGAATGGTGAGTAATGTGGGCAATAAACACATTATGCAAACCTGGCCATGGTGGGGCTGATGTGAAAGGGCGTCCTCTGGCTCACGCCAGCCCCTTGAGAAAGAGCCATGCTCGAACAGGGAGTAGTCACCTCGGGAGAGGGCGCAGGCTAACGAGTCACATGAGGCTCCGGAGGCTGGCCCTGGCGTTTAGGACTTACCTGGTCAGCTGCCACTGTGTCTCACAGCTTTCCCATCACTGATGATTTTAAAAGTCTCTCTACTCACTCTGCTGCACTCGCACACACCATCCTCCTCGAATCCAGTTGTTCTGTACGCTGTCTATCCAGGCCCTCCGCACTGGTCACCCACCCAACAATAGCCTGATACCTTCATTTGTCCCAGAACCCCCAGAGCTAGGGCTCTGCCCAGAGGTGAATCCAGAGAAGCCCATCCATGCAGTTGCACGTGGGGGGGGTGTGCATATGGACCTGTGCACAGAGAAGCCTCTCAAGCACACATATGCACGTGCACACGTGAGCCCTGCACACACACTAGGTACACACCAAGCAGTACATGCTAGGAAAGAAGTGTGAACCTGGGGAAGACAGTATGGCCAAAGGGCCTGATAGTCCCCTGCCCCCCATTTGCCACCAACCTTTGCAGACAGCCTCCGATCCCACCATGCACCCCGGGCCAGCCAAACAGATCCTAACCCCTCCAGGCCTTTGTTCATGCTATCAAGTGACTATCTGTCTTCTCAAGGCTTAATCGTCACCTCCTCTGTGAAGCAAGAGCCTCAGCAGAGCTCCCACAGTAAGGAGAGCCTGGGTTATGTTGCTGTAATGAATAACCCCCAGATCCTAATAGGTTTTGACAGTCAGCTGGGGGCTCTACTCCACACAGTCACTCAGGGACCCAGGCTGCCAACAGCATCACCACCTGTACTTTGACCGGCCACAATATCCTTCCCTTTTAGAAGGACCCTTGTGTCCACCTGGATAATTGAGGATTATCTCCCCATCTCAAAATTCTTAACTTAATCACGTCTGCAAAGCTCCTTTTGTCATGTAAGATAACATTCACAGATTTGGGGGATTAAGACACAGCCATCTTTAAGGGAACACTATTCTGCCTACCACAGTGTTCTGGAAACAAGAGCTTGGACACAGGATTTTGTGGACACAGAGCATTCCCTCTGCCATTCAGCTCTCCTCCCTCCACCCCCCGTGTTGTCACTGCCCACATGGCCACTTCAAGCAGCAGATGAGCTCCTAAATGGCAAGTGCTGGCCATGAGCATCTCCACCCAGCAGGTGCCAGGCACATAGCAGGGGCCTGGGAAAGTTTGCAAGAAGGCAGGGAGAAAGGAAACTATGAATGACTTTGGCAAGATCAAGGGGTGTGTGAGGATAGAAAAAGCAGGAGAGGAAGTGGGCGGACGCTAACGAATCTGGAGGCCATAACATCATGCACAGCCAATCGGGGAAGTGCATCTCCCTGAAGCGGAGGGTTCAGAGTGAAGCACAGGCACTTCATGCCCAGACACGGAGGAATGGTGAGTGGGAGGAGTTAGGAAAGAAGGGTGGGAGGACCCAGGAGGCAGAAGGCCCTGGTCTGTGGCAGGCTCTGGGCCAGGCACATTACAGACCGCATCTCAGTAGGTCTCCACAACAACCCTGCATGCAGTGCAATGGAAATGAGGGAACTCAGGAAGGATGTGTCCCTGACCCAAGTTCACACGGCTGGACAGTGGCTGTGCAGGAATTTACAGCCCTGTTTGGCTGGTTCTGAAACCAGCTGCCATCCCAGGACACCCAGCTCCGTGCCAAGCTTTGCCACACTTGCAGTGGGCTGAATCCCCACCTCTTAAGGTCTCAGGTCCTTTATCTGTAAAATGAAGGGATTGGGCTGGGTGATCTCCAAGCTCCCTTTCAGCCCCAACCTCCTTGGGTCCTTGGGTGGATCTAGTTAATCAGGCCGGGCTTCCTGGAGGGGTTGGGGGTCTGAACTTCTTCCTACTGACAACAGACACACAGTTCCTTTTATGTTGCCAAGAGACAATCCAGGGCAAGGCGGGAGAGGCCCACGGCAGAGATGACTCCATGCCCCAACAATGAGAATCACAGCAGCCCACAAGATTGTGCAAGCTGCCCGCGAGGCTGCCGGTCGGCCCTGGCCCAGAGGAGGGCTGTTTACACTCCGAGTGTGTGTTTGCAGTTAACTCCATCCGCCAAGTGCACGGCCCTTACGACTGCCAGGAGCATCCGTGTGGGGATGACAGGGACAGGCCTTATGAGGCCCTTTATCTCAGACACCAGACACCTGTTAGTTCATGCAATCATTCATTCATTCATTCGTTGATATACTTGTTCATTCCCTCATCCATTCCCTGAGTGTTTGCCAGGCATTGTGCAAGGCACTGGGGATATTGAGGTAAACAAGACAACGTCCTGATGAGTCTCTAGGACCTGAGAACCTCGAAGAACTGTGAGGCGCTAAATATAGATGATGGCCCTCCCGGCAAGGTTGGTGCAATGGTAAAAGTATGTGCCTGGAGTTCAGGGAACACAGGGCAGGGGACTTTGGTATCTTCCTATGGAAAATATTTCACTACTAGTCTAAAAAAAAAATCAAAACGAGATAATGCCTCTATACTCAATTCCTAAAAACACTTTTTTCTCAGGAATATAGATATGTGAGAATGTCACATTCAAAGTTTTCTTTAAATTCCACTTGAGGCCTGGCCAAAAAAATCAACCTCAGTCATGTTCAGAACTCCCTGCCTCCTAGGGCCGTGCAAAGGGCTTGCAGGTTTGCACAGTCTGCCAGGCACAGGGAGGGCTCCCCAGAGACACCCATCCTCCCAGAGGGCACGCTCCTTGATATCCAATGGCTGCTACTGTGTGCCAGGGTGGGGGCTTGAGACACTGGGGCATGGCTGTGACTCCAGTTTCCCTGGACAGTGACCTTTGGGAAATCATCCCATGTCCAGGGGTACTGCTATGGACGAGGCCCAGGTCCTACCTCTGGGACTTGGTTCCCCTTCCCAGGTACTGGGAAGCTTCCCCCTCCTCACAGCTCTCCCTCTCTCCCCCTTTTTTGGGACTGCCTGCATGTTTCTTTCTTGATCTTCCTCTTCCGCAAAAGATAGGAAAAAAAGATGCCGCCTTTAAGCAGCTTCTGGTTGGGTTCTACAAGTGCCCCTGGTACTAGGGAGTAGAGAAGGGTCTGGCCACAAATCTGGGACATTGAAAGGGAAAATATCAGGGAGAAAACACAAATTCATATTTCAGTAAATTATTTGTCTTGCACAAAGTTATCTACTTTTATCCACCATTTCTTTAGGATGTATTTCCAGAAGTGAAGCCAAAAGATCAGCACATTTTACAGAATACATTTCAAGTTGCTTTTCAAAAGATTTACACCAATTTACTCTCCCACCAGCAGTGTGTGAATGTTGTCTATTTTACCACATCATCACGAGCATCAAGTGTTACAGAGGTTTTTACATCTTTGACAGTTTTATAAATACAAGGATTTTATTTTCAATATTTTTGCATTTCTTTGATTATTCATGTAGCTCATTAATTATGGGAGTAGGATTTTATTTTCAATCCTCCTTTTACATACAAAAATTCTTGGGAAAGTGTGGGACAGACCCTAGGGGTGGCTTAGATTTTGCTCCTGTCGCTTCTATTGTGCCCTTGCAGATGTCTCTCCTCATCCAGGCCCCTTCCCCGTCTTTTTTTGTGTGTGTGAGGAAGACCAGCCCTGAGCTAACATCCATTGCCAATCCTCCTCTTTTTGCTGAGGAAGACTGGCCCTGGGCTAACATCCGTGCCCATCTTGCTCTACTTTATATGGGACGCTGCCACAGCAGGGCTGACAAACGGTGTGTCGGCAGGCACCCGGGATCCGAACCTGCGAACCCCGGGCTGCCAAGCGCGAACTAAACCGCTGCACCACTGGGCCGGCCCCCCCTTCCCTGTCTTTGACTGGGAAATTCCAATTGGTGCTTCCAGACCCCACACACATCTCTCTGCCTCCAGAAACATTTCCTGCCCTCTCCAGGGAGTGGGGCACCTTCCTCCCACGCACAGCCTGAGAGCCTGGTTCATACCCGGGCTCTTACATCCGCCAACTCATGCAAGGTAGGTGCAGGCCTGCATGTCCTGGGCCTCAGTGAGCCCCTGTTTGCTCCAGAGCAGAGAGAATCATGCCAGCCGCTTGGGGTTGAAGTGGGCATGAGAGAAGACAAAGTCTAGAAAGTGTCCAGCAAGCATTTGGCACTGGGTACGTGCTCGATGAATTTTAGCTATTATATTGTTATTATTACAATTATTATTCTTCTTTCTCTGGAAAGCAAGGGAGCGGCTTTTATCACTACATCTCTGGTTGCTGGCCCAGAACGTCAAAGTAAATCAATCAAACTGCTTATTGAGTAAGCATTTCTCTGCCCTTGGCACCAGCTGCCCATCTGTAAGACTGAGATGTGAGTAGCACTATCTCCTCTGGCAGGCAGCTGATTGGATGACTCGACACCCATTCCCTGTCCCCACTCTCCCCACCCTCCCCTGCCTGCTCCTGCTCGAGGCTGGAGAAGCACATTCAGGTATCTGCATTCCCAGCATCCTTTGCTGCCAGGAGCGGCCACATGACCCACTTCTGGCCAATGAAACACCAACAGGGGGCTCCTGGGAGACCCCCTACTTTTCTGAAGGAGCTGAGGTTGCCATCTTGCCACCATGAGGTGACAAGTAGGCCCACGTGCTAAGGATGTTGAGCAGAAAGCTGGAAAGAGCCCAGTCCTTGTTGGCTTTGCCAGTAGCTGACCAAGACCAGCAACCACCCATTTCTAAAACTCTTATTATGTCAGAAAAATAAACCTCCCTTTGTTTAAGCTATAGTGAGTTGAGTTTACTGTTAAGTGAAGCCAGATGCATTTCTGATGCTTATGAGCCTGCATTAAGATGCTCATCAAATATTACATCTCCTTCCTGCCTTTCCTCTTCCCTAGGGAAAGCTGAGGAACCCAGGAACACACTGCATGTTTGAACCCCAGGCCTCAGGCTAAAGGAGCCCTCGGGGTAACTGAATCTGAACATCTCTCACCTTCTCTACCCCAAAGAGGGGCTGGGGTCATGGATGCCCCGATGTAAGACAGGAGGAGCATGCCCAGGAGGGCTGGGGAAACGCCCAGGAGGAGCAGCCAATGAGAAGGTGGTCAGGAAAGCACCCACAGGGCCAGCCCTCTGCCCACCGGGTGCTCAGGGCTCACCCTGCTCCCTGCAGCCGGGGGGAAAGACTGCTGTCTGTCTTCAGTAACCGAATCAGGCTGACGGAGCCCCCACATCTCTGACTCATCCAGACTCCCCCATCTCCTTTCAGGGAATGAAGAACCTGCCCTTTCTAAACCCTTAGGGACTAATGTTTATTGAGTATCTACTATGTATCAGGTTCTTTGGATATAAGACTTCTCATCCCCATTTACAAAGGAGGAAACAGAAGGACAGTGAGGCCAAACAGCTCTCCCAAGGTCATACCGCGAGGAAGTGGGTTCCCTCCCAGAGATAACAGCCCTGCAGCATAATCTGTTGCTTCAGAAGCTGTTTCATTCGCTGTCTCCCAGACAGGCACGATTCATCCCCAACTGAATGCCTTTGTCCCGGCTCTGCCTGCCGCCTCCCCAGAATACCCTCCCCACTCCGTTGGCATCTGCTTCCAGCTTCCACACTCAGCCTGCCTCCCTCCCCAGTCACAGATCACTACCACCTGTTGGGAGCACACAGCAATATTCTGACAGCCCCAACAGAGGGGTATCTTTACCCGTGCTTTCCAGAGGAGGAAACTGAGGCTTAGAGAGGAACAGTGGCTGGCCTCTGTCACACAGCGAGTAAGGGAGTGGCCAGGACACAATCCAGTTCTGCCCGGGCAGTGTCCTCAGAAGAGCTGGGGAGAGACCACAGAGCTGGATCCAGGTGAAGGTCAGACCCGCTTGGTCTGACCCCTTCTCGCGTCCCCCATGCTTGGCCCTGCAAACTGGCTTTGACCTTTGACGGCCCTGCCTTTGAGCTTCTCCCCGTTCCGTCTGAAACCACAAAGAAAGAGGTCGGGCAAGAGAGGAAGGCCCCTCCCGGCCAGGCCCCGGGGCCACGCCCCCCGCAGGCACGGGGCCTCCAGGGTCTGTTTGCACAGTTGGGGTGCTTGCTCGGCACCCCACCTCCGGGAGAAAGGCACCACGAGGTCATCTGTTTACTTTGGGATTAGCGGCTCCCAGTGGGAGCTCTTTTCCTCAGAGATGAAAAGAAAGCAGACAATCTGTCAGGTAAACAGGCCACATTGTTCTCAAGGATGTCAGGGCCCCTTTATGGGCCGGCCTTTGAGGTCGGGGGCTCCCTCTAGCAGGGAGAGAGCTGACTGAAAGGAAAGGAGAGGCCCGGGCTGGAGCGCAGGTCGCCTGCTGCCGTTGAAAGTTAAAGCGGGACGGAGGGCTCGGCCCGCTCCTGCCTTCCCTTCGCGCCCTCGTGCGCTCAGAGCCCTGGTCTCTCCGTGGGTCCTGAGTCCGCCACGCTGGCGTCTCACACAGATAGGGAAACCGAGGCTGGCGGCAGCTTCCCCAAGCACAGGAGAGTGCTCCTGGGGCTCCAGGAGATGGTGGCTGGAAGGAAAGCAGGGCCCCTGGCCTGCCGCCTCTCTCCAGATGGGGAATAACTGAAGAGGAGAGAGTCTGGTGGAGCATGGCTGCTACACCAGAAGCTTCTCCAGGTGCCTCTGGGGGATAGTGGGGACACTTGGGGCCCAAAACCATCCCCACCAGCAAACTGTTCAGTTTTACCGATTCTTAGAATCCTTAAACACACTTGTCCTGGCTGTGCCTGGTCCTTCTCACATGTATGTGACAAGGTGTCACCCTTAGAAGAAGGGAGCAGAGTGTGGAGGCCTCACCCAGGGGCGTGAGTGTGCCTGGGAGTTGGGACACCTGAGCTCCGGGCTGGCTCTGGCCCCAGTTTGCTCTGTGGCCCCAGGCCAGTCACTTGCCCTCTCTCCACTGTCTCAGCTGCAGTTTTCTTGTCCCAGATGCTCCCAATGGGCCCTCCCCCTGCTGACAGCAGGGAGTTCTGAGGAGGGCATGGGCCTCCATTCAGGACTAGCGGATGGAGGAGGGTAAACAGCCCCTCAGCAGAGAAGGGAGTGGCCTGAACTCCAGGCTCACCTCTGACCCCTGAGGGGCCCATGGGCAGTGGGAGCGGGCACCCTGGGCCCAGTGACAGTGCTCCAGGCAGAGTCCTGCCATGTGCTGAGCACTGTGGTGAGGTGGTAAGACTGCAGGCCTGGGGTCACACTGACCGGGTCCAGTTCCCAGCGTGTCACTCACCAGATGCCTGACCTCAGGAAGTGACTCAGTCTGGGAAGCGGCACCCACAAGGCCTCTCCCACCTGGGGCTCCTTAGCAGAGGGATCCGGGGTGAGCAGGAGCTGGGGCTGTTTTCTCCCATCGCCCTCAAGCCTCCTTCTCCCAGGCGCCCCGACACTGGCCTCTCCCAGGAGGAGAGTGGTCCTCCTTGCCAACCAGATGCCAGGTCACTGTTCAGCCTGCGAGGGACAGAGCTGGAAGCATGGAAAGATTTAATTACTCTCCTAAAGTGTGGGAGGAGCTGAAAGAAAGTGAATGGAAAGACGCCCAGAGCCCAACCACAGAGCTGCCCCCAAGATGAGCCCTGGCTCTGCCTGGACTTGGGTCCCTCGAGGGCAGCAAGGGACCAGACACGTGTCCAACCCCCCACTGTCAGCCAGGCCCCAGCCCTCAAGGGACTCAGAGCCTAATATTCATCATCAGGAAAGAAATTGGAGGCCAAAATGCTCTAACCACACTATTCCAGAGTCCAGAGCCAGTCCCTAGAGGGAGATGGGTAGACAGTATCTAGCTCAGCCCCTCCTCTGAGGGTCCCCAGGACTGAATGAGAGCAAGCTCCCCACCCCCCCAAACCACGGGGCTGTCCCTCCCAGGTCCTCAGGTGAGCTATGTATGGGCTGTGTGCCCCTAGACAAGTTACTTGCCTTCTCTGAGGCTCATCTCACCATATAGAAAATGGAGATAAAAGGACACCTGCTGCGTAGGTTTCTGTGAAGATTAAATAACATCTTTATGATGTCCTGGCTAACAAAGGTAGCTCCATAAATGTTTGTAGGGTCTGAATCCCCTCACTGTGTTATATCTATTGTTTGCTCTTCTCCTTTCCCCAAACCTCCAAGTGGAGGTGCCAGTATTGTTCAGGGGCAACGAACGAGAATAATGACAATAGGAACCATCCATTGAGAACTCACCCTGAGCCAGGCCCTGTGCTAATCAGTGTTTGGTCCCCATCTTACAGAGGAAGCACAGAGAGGTTGATAACCAGCTCCAGGCCCCCAGCCAGGAAGTAGTAAGGTCAGGATTTGAACCCAGGTCAGGACCGGGTTGGCAGCCTCCTGGTGATATTCCCCTGACACTTTCCTCCCATCTTTGGATGCCTGTGGACTCTGCCCTCCGGGGGTGCCTGCAGTGGGGAAAGAGAGAGGGCCTCATATACCCCCGCCTTGGAGCAAAAGAATCAACAACCCAGAAACAGTAATGGATACAGACAGAAACAAAAGGTCCCCCCAAAAAATGTGCTCACTGTAACTAAAGGCCCAGGAAAGGGGCAGCCAAGCAAGACAGAAAGGCAAAAGAAAACCCAGGAAACTCACCACCATGTCGTTCCTTGGGTCCCGAAGTCCCTAGCCAGCCAGCCTTCTCTCCACTGTTCAGAGTCCTCTTATGTTTGTGTTATATATGATGTCTGAAGCGTTTAGTTGTTCTTAGAGAGTGGAAACTACTCTATCTTCCAGAAGTGGAAGTCTTGGTCTGCTGTACCTTTATCAGTTCTCCAGGTAGTGCTGATACTCACCAAGGTTTGAGGACTCCTGAAGTCACACCTGAGTCCCTAGTTCCCAAGGGCGAGGACTGGGTCTTCCTCGTTTATGATGAATCCCCTGAGCTGAGCTGCTCTGGTTGTGCAAAGACGGGAAGGGAAGCTGAGGCAGTCCCTCCAGGCACAGGACTGGGGGCGGCAGAGACAGTGGGGAGCCCTGGGCTTCCTCAGGCAAAAGACTCGTTCTCTCGAGTGCCCATCAACCAACCCTCCCCTCTCCCAGCTCCTAGAAACAGGGTCAGACCTCCTCCCCAGGACCCAGTGTTTAGAGCATCCCAGTATTTGGGGAGAGACTCGGAGATGCAAGCACCAAAAAAGGCGGCGTTCCCAGCCGCAGCTGAAGCGGATCCGGCCTCACAGACACACTGCGAACACCACTCGTTCCTTACCTCCTTGTTTTCTTTTTAAGGTTCCCCCAGCCATTTATTTTTAATTGGATTCAACTGGATAAATGTGGTCCAAAGGCCTGTCCTTGACATGGCTCTTCCAGAACCGTCCTGCCACATTGGTGCTCACCACCTATGAGGCCCGACGTTTCTGCCGTCTAGAAAGTGCTTCAGTTAACCGGACACCTGCCTTCCTTCCTGCACCTTCCACCTGTCAGCCAGGTTCTGGCCTCCCAGAGCAGGGTGTCCCCACGCACGTGGTGGGTGGGAGAGTGGGCTCCAGTCAGACCGACTGGGGTTTGCATCCCAGCTGCTCCACTTATCAGCTGAGCAACACTGCACATGTGATTTGACTCCCTGTGCCTCAGTTCCCTGGTCTGTGAAACGGGGATGGTAAGAGTCACCGCAGAGGGTTGTTATGCAGTTCAAATGAGATGCTACAGGAAAGCTTTAGCTCAGCGCCCAGTGCCACAGCAATGATGGTTTGTTGTTAGTGCTGTTATTTCTTCATTTGCATCTGCAGTGAAAATAACCAAAGGCTCCACTCGTACACCTTTATCTGGCTACCAACTTTTCTTCTTCAGGCCCTTCCTGCGATTATCACCCTGTGGCTAGGTCTCAGACTCTTGAAACCCTGGCCAGCCTTCCCCTAAGTCCCCAAATGGGAAAACTTGGAGGAGAAGGAGCAGGCCTCTTCTGATTTTTAAGGATAAACCTGTAGAAATGGGAGAAGCTTGAGCATAGCAAAGGGTAAAACTAGAACCAATGGTTACCCAGAGTGAGGAGGCAGAGCTCAGCTCAGAATAATAAACTATTATCCTTTCTGAGGATTACAGCTGCCCAAAGGTGAGAAGAGCTGTCTCTGGAGGGAGTGAGCTCCCCATCTCTGGGGGTATTCAAGGTGGATGACCATCTGCCAGGGACGTTATAGAAGCGATTCCTGCACTGGAAGGGTGGGAAGTTGACCTAAATGACGTCAAAGATCTAAGCTCATGACAATGAAAAAACAAGAAATTCCTCCTTTCATTCAACCAGTATTTACTGTTGAATGCCTAGCTGTGACCAGCTCTGTGCTGGTTACTCTCCTGGGTGCACAGTTCACACTAAGAGAAGGACCTGAATTCTGGAAGCATTTCATGAAAACAGGGCTACTTTGAAGGTGCTCGTTGCCTCCACTTTTGCGTCTGTAGAACAGGTGGGGCAATAACAATGCCCCCCACCACGGGGCCTGGCATGTGGTGGCCCTCCATACAAGCCGGCTGCGCTGAAGTGCCACGGTCATCGTTAGTATTGTTAGGATGATGACTGCGCCTGAAAACCAGGGAATGTTTTTCTTTCTTTTGCGGAAGACCCAAACAGCCCGGTAGGTATTAAATCAAGACCCAAGAATCCGGCCCAGCTAAGAGCCTCACCCAGGGCAGCCAGGACCAGCTGGGACTGGAACCGGAGACCAACAGCACACTAGTTCTTGGACCACGTCCAAAGCCAGCCAGGCGTCAGAGACAGGAGGTTTGCTGAATGTACGTTATCTGCTGCCATCATTTCTCAGGAATGGCATCCAAAGGCCAAACAAAGCCATTTTTCTCTGAAGCAGCTTAATGCTGTGTAGAGGAAAGGGTGGTTCTTACCCTGAACCCAACAGTGCTTTTCAAACGGGGAAAAATAGAAACCCATAAGCCCCTCGGAAAATCTGATGTCAGCCAGCTTCTTGTTCCTCTTCCTGGTATTTCAAGTCACGTGGTACCTACCTGCTGCCTGAACTGGGCAGGACAGGGGTTACAGCCGAGAAGACTTAGGTCAGATCTGGCTCTGTGCTTGGTCCTTGGGGTCTGATGATAGTCTCCAGAGTGACGCTCAGACTCTGGGTCCCTATGACAAGACCACGCCTGGGGCATCTCATAGGCAGAGGAGCTTGGGCTCCAAAGTCAGGCCACCCAGCTCCTGGTCCTAGCCCTCAGAGTACTTGATTCTCGGAGCCTCCATTTCCTCCTCTGTGAACTGGCACTGAGCCCATCTTTGAAGAACTGGGAGGATTTGGTGAGACTGTATTCAGTAATAGCCTGGGACACAGAGGACCCCAGAGCTGCCACTTCCCTCCACAGAGCTTCGAAGAGGGCTGGCCCTGGAGCAGTGGTGTGCTTTTCACCTGCTGGATCCTATCATCTGCCTATCAGTAAACGTGGGAGCATGCACAGGCACCAAGAGGACCCAGAAGAAAGGAGGGTGGCTGGCTGAGGGCTGGGGCCCGGGGAGAAGGCCTGGCTGTAGCGTGGGGAGGCTGGTTTTTGGGGGAGGAGGAGAAAGAGGCTTCACTGCTGTGCATTAGACCCAGAGCTTTCAGGAACCTTCTGGAAGCCTTGGGGGAAAGTCTGAACTCTTGCTTGAGGAGAAGAAGAGAAAGCTCAGAACGAGTGGCCAGGCGAGTGGGTGAGGGAATCAGTGAACTCACGCCGCAGTGAGGACGGGCAAAAACTGCTGGGAGACCCAACGAGGGTTTGCGGGCATCAGGGTGAGGGCTGACCAGCACCAACTGTGCTCAGCTCAGGGGATTCGTCGTAAATGAGGAAGACCCAGTCCTCGCCCTTGGGAACTAGGGGCTCAGGTGTGAATTCAGGAGTCCTCAGACCTTGGTGAGTATCAGCACTACCTGGAGAACTAAAAAAATACAGCAGACCAAGACTTCCACTTCTGGGAAGAAAGGTAGTTTCCATCCTCTAAGAACAACTAAACACAATATATAGAACACAAACGTAAGAGTACTCTGAAAAGTGGAGAGAAGGCCGACTGCCTAGGGACTTGGGGACCCGAGGAGCAACGTGGTGGTGAGATGCCTGGGTTTTCTTTTGCCTCATATATCCCAGACTTGGAGCAAAAGAGTCAACAACCCAGAAAGAGCAATGAATACAGACAAAACAAAAATGTCCCAACAAAAACCTGCTCACTCTAACTAAAGGTCCAGGAAAGGGGCAGCCAAGCAAGACAGAAAACTTTTTTTTAAATTGTGGTCAGGTATACATAACATAAAATTTACCATCTTAACCATTTTAACAGTTCAGTGGTGTTAAGTACATTCACACTGTTGTGCAACCATCACCACTATCCATCTCCAGAACTCCTTTTATCTTGCAAAACTGAAACTCTGTACCCATTAAACACTACCTCCCCATTCCCCTCCTGTTGTCCCTGGCAGACACCATTCTACTTTCTGTCTCTATGAACTTGACTACTCTAGGTGCCTCATATAAGTGGAATCACACAGTATTTGCCTTTGTGCGACTGGTTTATTTCACTTAGCATAATGTCCTCAAGGTTCATGCATGTTGTAGCATGTGTCAGAATTTCCTTCCCTTTTAAGGCTGAATAATATTCCGTTGTATGTATAAATATGCCACATTTTGTCTATACATCTGTCAATGGGCACTTGAGTTGCTTTACCTTTTAGCTATTGTGAATAATACTGCTATGAACATGGGTGTACAAGTATCTCTTCAAGACCCTGCTTTCAATTCTTTCGGGTATGTACCAGAAGTGGAATTGCTGGATCATATGGTAACTCTATTTTTAATTTGTTTAAGAATCACCATATTATTTTCCATGGTGTCTGCACCATTTTACATACCCACCAGCAAAGCACAAGGGTTCCAGTTTCTCCACATCCTCACCAACGCTTGTTATTTTCTGTTTTGTTTTGTTTTTTTGATAGCAGTTGTCCTAATAGGTGTGAGGTGGTATCTCATTGTGGTTTTGATTTGCATTTCCCTAATGATTAGTGATGTTGTGCATATCCATATTGGCCATTTGTATACCTTCTTTGGAAAAATCTGTTCAAATTCTTTGCCCATTTTAAAATCAGGTTGTTCGGGTTTTTTTGTTGTTGAGTTGTAGGAGTTCTTTATGTAGTCTGGATGTTAACCTCATATCAGATATATGATTTGCAATTTTTTTCTCCCATTTTATAGGTTGCCTTTTCACTCTATTGATTGTGTCCTTTGGTGCACAGAAGTTTTTAATTTCAATGTAGTCCAATTTATCTACTATTTCTTTTGTTGTCTGTGCTTTTGGTGTCACATCCAAGAAATCATTGATAAATCCAGTGTCATGAAGCTTTCCCCCTACGTTTCCTTGTAGGAGTTTAATAGTTTAATTCTTATGTTTAGGTCTTTGATCCATTTGGAACTAATTTTTGTATATGTTGTAAGGTTTCAACTTCACTCCTTTGCATGTGGATAACCAATTTTCCCAACACCATTTGTTGAAGGCTGTCCTTTTCCAAGTGAATGGTCTTGGAACCCTTGTCAAAAATCATTTGACCATATATTTGAGGGTTTATTAAGACAGAAAACTTTTAGTCAAACCAACACCACAGAAAAGACTATGGCCCCACCACCACCAGCAAAAGCCAGTGGGAGCCTATTTTTCCACCCAGGCTATAATGAGGAGCCCAAGTAACCTGCTGGGTGGTGTCAGAGAAGGCCCAGGGGGCAGTCGAGACTTTCATTCCCCCCTTGAGAGTTCCTCTTTGACTCATGGATTATTTATTGATTTCTAGTTTGATTCCATCATGGTCAGAGAAAACACTCTGTATGATTTGAATTCTTTTAGATTTGTTTTATGGTCCAGGATGTGATCTATCTTGATACATGTTCTGTGGGCACTTGACTATATTCTGCTGTTGGGTGGGGTGTTCTATAAATGTCGATTGGATCCTGTTTGTTGATGGTGTTGTCAAGTTATTATGTGTCCTTGCTGATCTACCATCTAGTTGTCAATTGTTGAAAGAGGAGTATTGAAATATCCAACTATAATTATAGATTTGTCTATTTCTCCTTTCAGTTCTATCAGTTTTTGCTTCACGTATTTTGCAACTCTATTGTTTGGTGCATCCACATTTTGCTATGTCTTCTTGGTAGATTGATCCTTTTATCACTATATAATGTGCCTCTGTGTCTCTGGTAATTTTCTTTGCTCTGAAGTCTACATTATCTGATATTAATATAGCCACTCCTGTTCTCCTTTGATTAATGTTTTTGTGATTTACCTTTTTCCATCCTTTTACTTTCAACTTACCTATATCATTATATTTGAAGAGAATTTCTTATAGACAGCATGTAGTTGGGTTCCAGTTTATAAACAACTCTGCCAATCCCTGTCTATTAATTGGTATATTTAGATCTTTTATATTTAATGTAATCATTGATATTTAAGGCTTAAGTCTGCCATTTTATTTTTTTGTTTTCAGTTTGTACTCTGTTTTTCATTTCTGTTTTCTTTTTCCTTCCTTCCTGTGGGTTACTTGAACATTTTTTAGAATACCATTTTGATTTATCTATTATGTTTTGGAGTACCATCATGCATCATTTAATGACAGAGATGCATTCTGAGAAATATGTCATTATGCAATTTCATCATTGTGTGAACATCCTAGAGTGTACTTGCACAAACCTAGATAGTATAGCCTACTACACACCTAGGCTGTATGGTATTACTCTTATGGGACCACCGTCGAATATGTGGTCTGTCATTGACTGAAGTGTCATTACGCAGTGCATATCTTTTTGTATCGCAATTTTAGTGGTTGCTCGAGGTGTTCATAATTTATCACAGTCTATTGATATTGTTATTTCACCAGCTTGAGTAAAGTATAGAAACCTTATCTCCCTTTACATTCTGTTTACATTATAATTGTCTTAAATATTTCTTCTACATACATTTAGAACCACATCAGACAGTGTTAATCGATTTTGCTTCACCTATCAAGCATAATTTAGAAAGCTCAAGAAGAAAAGGAAAGTCTATTGTCTTTACCCATATTTTTGCATACTATATTATTTCTTCCTTCTTGACTTCCAAAATTGCCTCTTTTGTCATTTCCTTTCTGTTTAGAGAAATTCACATTTTGTTTAGAGAAGTTAGCCATTCATTTAAGGTAGATGTGCTTGTAACAAATTCTCTTACTTTCCCTTCATCTGGAAGTGTCTTGATTTCCCCTTCATTGCTGAAGGATATTTTCGTTGAGTATGGGATTCTGGGTTAACCGTTCTTTTCTTTCAGCACTTGAAATATATTATGCCATGCCATTCTGGCCTCCATGGGTTCTGCTGAGAAACCCACTGTCATTTGAATTGTCTTTCTCCTGGCGTCATTTTTCTCTGGCTGCTTTCAAGAGCTTTTCTTTGTCTTAAGTTCTCAGAAGTTTGATGCTGATATGTCTTGGAATGGTTTAGTTTTTTGGTTTTTTCCTGTTTGGGATTCACTCAGCCTCTTGATTCTGAAGGTTTATGTCTCTTGCCAAATTTGGCAGTTTTCAGCCCTGCTGTCTTTCTCCTCTTCTTCTGGGACTCCAGTGACATGAATGTTAGTTCTTTTGTATAGACCCACAGGTCCCTGAAGCTCTGTTCTTTTTTGTTTTTCCTCCTCCATTCTGATGTTGAGCTCACTTATCGAGTTTTTTATTTCAGTTATTGCACTTTTCAGTTCTAAAATTTCCGCTTGGTTCTTTTTTATACCTTAATCTTTTTTGCTGAGTTTTTCTATTTCTTTGCTAAGGCTTGCTGTTTTTTCATTTGTTCCAGGTGTGTTTATAATTGCTTGCTAAAGTATTTTTATAATGGCTGCTTTAAAATCTTTGTCAGATAATTCTAACATCTCTGTAGTCTCAGTGGTGGCATCTACTGATAGTTTTTTTTTTTTTCATACATTTGAGATCTTCCTGGTTCTTGGTATGATGAGTGATTTTTTAATTGAAACCTGGACATTTTTGTATTATGCTCTGAGACTTTGGATTTTATTTAAACCTCCTGTTTTAGTTGGCTCTCTCTAACACCACTCTGGAGGGGCAATACAGGGCACTGCCAGATAGAGGTAGAAGTCCAGGTTCCCCACTCAGCCTCCAATGATACCTGAGGGGGATCCTCTTTGCTGCTGAACAGGAGTGGGAGTTCTGGCTCCCATGTGGTCTCCAGTGACACTGGGGTGGAGGTAGGAGGGTGGCTTCACTATCAATAGGTGGTGATGAAAGTCCTGACTCTCCACTAGGCCTCCTCTGGCATCACCCCAGTGCATAGGGAAGAGGGATGCAGGAAAGGGAGGCATCTCAGTACCACCGGGTGGGGTGAAAGTCCCAGCTCTCTACTTGACCTTCTCTAACACCACTCCAGAGAGGGTGTTGGGGCACCTTACAGCCTCATAAGAGCAGTAGTCTAAGGCCACATGGCCTTTGCTAACAGGGACGGGGATGGGTCCACAGTTTTTCCCATGGTGTTTGGCTAGAGTAGGGTGGTTACTGTCAAAAAGTTTTCTGGCTTGCCAGGATTTCCATTTCCTGGTCCTTTGGCTAGAGAGAGCAGGCTTTTGCTGGGGTTTTCTTTTTTTTTTTTTTGGCGTGTGCCTGTTGGTGTTTCTGAGTTGACAGATTCTTTAGCTCTAAGTCTGGGATATCTGAGGCAAAAAGAAAACCTGGGGAACTTACCACCATGACATTCCTCGGGTCTTGAGTTTCCTAGCCAGTCTGCCTTCCTCTCTCCACCTTTCAAACATAAGAAGAGTTTTCTGATGTTTGTTTTATATATAATCCATAGGTTTTAGTTGTATTTAGTGGGAAGAATCAGAAAGCACATCTACTTCATCTTCTTGGAACTGGAAGTCCTGTCCTGTGTCCTGTGTCCTTTTAATACGCACCTTTTTTTTTTTTTTTGGCCGAGGAAGTTTCTCCCTGAGCTAACATCTGTTGTCAATCTTCCTGTTTTTGTATGTGAGCTGCCACCACAGCATAGCCACTGACAGATGAGTGGCGTAGGTCTGCAGCCAAACCCAGATTGCTGAAGCAGAGCACGCCGAACTTAACCATTAGGCCACCAGGGCTGGCCCTGCATCTATTTTTTTTTTAGCACTATATTTTCCCTGCCCCAGCCCTAGAATCAACCATGTCTCCAAGGAACCATGGCTCCTTCTATTGAAGGATGATATTTAGAAGCCAAGATTTGTGTGCTAGATGTACTCATTGCTGCTGAGACATCCCTGCTCTAGGTCCTCTCAGTGGACAGAGCTAGGAAATATGTGCATGTATGTGCACCCACCTGCATTTATTTCTGTGTCTATTTATTTGTGTGTGTGTGGGTGTGTACACACATGAGTTCATTACTGATACCTCCAACTCCAACCCAGCAGCACAGGGTTCCTTCTAGCATTTCCTCCTTGCTTATTCATAAGTTCCTTCTCTGAAGTGAGAATCCTGTCATTATCTACAATAGATTACTTACATATTCAACCCTCGTACACTAGTTTCAGAATGCTACCCCGTAGCCCTGTGAGAAACAAGTTTACCAGCCAGAGTACAGTGTCTGTGGACAGTTCTTTCTCTCTAGCCTTACAGTAGCCAAACAAAGCACTATTTTCCAGTTACTTAGCAAGCTCTTTTTACCCCAGCCTCCTTCAGTGTGATTATGTCTCTCATTTGTAATAAAATTTCATTCACTGGTCACAGTCTGCATTCCATTTTGGGTTCACCACGCCCTGGCTGATTTTTAAAAATTTGTATGTAGTAAAATTCACTCTTTGTGGTGTATACTACTACAGGTTTTGACAAATGCGTACAGTCAGGTATCCAACCACCACAGTACCAAGCAGGACAGTTCTATCACCCCAAAACTTCCTTTGAGCTCCTCCTTTGTACTCAGCCTCTTCTCCCCAACCCTGCAGTCACCAATTTGTTATCTGTCCCAAGTTTTACCTTTTGCAAAAATGTCATAAATGGAATCATACAATGTGATACCTTTTGTTTCCGGCTTCATTCACTTAGCAAAATGCACTTAAGATTCATCCATGTTGTTTTGTGAATCAGCAGTTTCTTCTTTTTATAGCCAAGAGGTGTGTCATTGTATGGATGTAGCACAGTTTGCTCATCTGGTCACCCGTTGAAGGACATCAAGGTTGTTTCCAGTTTTTGTTGATTATGAATAAAGCTGCTATAAACATTCACATCAGGTTTTTGTGTGGACATACGTTTCCACTTCACTTGGGTAAATATCTATAAGTGAAATGGCTGGACCAAATGGTATGGCTGTGTTTGACTTTTCAAGAAACTGCCAAACTGTTTTCCACAGTGGTTGTACCGTTCTGTGTTCCCACCAGTAGCTTATGAGAGATCCAGTAGTTCCACGTCCTTGCAGGCCTTGGTATGGCCAGCTTTGTTTGTTTGTTTGTTTTAGCCCTCCTAATAGGTATGTAGTGGGATCTCATTGTGGTTTTAATGTGTACATCCCTGACAAGTAATTATGCTGACCATCTTTTCACGTACTTATTTGTCACCTGGATGTCTTTTGTCCATTTTTAATTAATTGAGTTGTTTTCTTATCATTGACTTTTTTTTTTTTGTGAGGAAGACCAGCCCTGAGCTAACATCCGTTGCCAATCCTCTTCTTTTTGCTGAGGAAGTCTGGCCCTGGGCTAACATCCGTGCCCATCTTCCTCCACCTTATATGGGACGCCGCCACGGCATGGCTGACAGTGCGTCGGCGGGCGACCGGGATCCGAACTCGCGAACCCCGGGCTGCCAAGCGCAGACTTAACCGCTGCGCCACCGGGCAGCCCCCCTTATCATTGACTTTTGATAGTTCTTTATATATATTCTTTACTTTAGTTGTTTATATATAGTCTATGTTCTTTAATTGAAAGAACTATTTATATATGTTCTTTAAATGTTCTTTTCATTTTAAAGAACAGAAGTTCTAAATTTTGATAGACTACAGTATATCGATTTTTTTCTGCTACGAATTGTCCTTTTGCCTAACTCGGGTCACAAATATTTTCTCCTAGAAATTGTATAGTTCTAAATTTTACATTTAGAGCTGCAATCCATTTTGAGTCAATTTTCATATGTGGTGTGAGGTATGGATCGAAGTTCATTTTTTTGAATATGTCTGTTGTTCCTTTTGCCATTGAATTGCCTTTGCACCTTTGTTGAAAATCAATGACCATATATGTGTGGGCTTATTTCAAGACTCTCTAGTCTGTTCTTTGGTCTATGTGTCTATCCCTTTGCCATTACCACTCTGTTTTGATTGCTATAGCTTTAAAGAAATCAGATCATCAAAGTTCTCCAACTGTGTTCCTCTTTTTCAAAATTGTTGTGGTATTCTGGTTCCCTGGCCCAGCCATCTACATGTGGCCCACAGGACCCCCCACCCTGCCTTCCTGTAGAACACTCTATTATTATTGCGTCCCACCACCTGCCCTTGGGTATGAACCCTCAGGTTATCTCACTCTCCCCTGTCTCTCAATTCACACAGCCAGGTGGTTGCCGCCATTTCCCCATTCTTCCTTGACTCCTTGTCACACAGTCCCATTCCCCTGGTCCCTACCACTCACTTCCCCCAGGTTAAACCTTCATGGTCTCAAGCTGCCCAACCTCCCTCACCTCTCCCTGGATGTGCCAGCTGGCCTCTCCACCTACAGGCATGGTCTGACCATGTAGTTTCCTGGCACTGAGAACCTCGGACTCTCCTCACTGTCATCCAGTTCAAACTCTGCCCAGAGGAGAGAAGTAAGGCTTGGAGTCAGAAAGACTGGATTTGATGCTGGCCATGCCCCCTCTGACAACCAAACCACAGTGTCCTTATGGCCAAAGTGGAGCAGTTGAGCTGACCTGGAGGGATGGGGTACAGAGAGGTCAGAAAGTTCTCTGCACACACTCTGCCTGTCCTACTGCCTTCTGGTGTCTTCTCTGTGTTGGCCAAGTGGAAGTCCTTACAGCAGACCCTGTTGACTATTTTCAGATCTCCTGCTATTGCTCGGTGGGGTTGAGGAATTTCCTCTTGAACAGGGCCCCAGAGTGGCTTGTCATCTGCTGTTAGGCCTGAGCTTTAAGGAGGCCATGCATCATCAGAGCCCCATCAAGGCCATCCTCCCTGGACTGTGGGCCCAGATGGGGTCTAACCTCGTGGCAAGTTGCCACACCCTCATGACCTCACTCACCTAATTATGGGTGAGCCACATCTGAAACCATTCAAGTGAGCAGTGTGACTGACTCTTGAATTGAGAGAACATGGCCTCCCAGATGACCTTCTGAATTTCTGCCCATGTCATGACGTGAGGAGGAAGCTTTATCATTAACAGGACACAGTCATGTGCACAGGGACGTGGTGGCCACCTACTCAGTCGTGTGTAAATGCCAGTCTGCAAATTGCCCCCTTTCTCCACCTATAATAATCCATGCACGCATTCACTCATTGATTCATTGTTTCCACAGACCTGCTCCGGTTCAGCCCTGGAGGGGAGGGGCCAGGGACTCAAAGGAGGTAAGACCCTCAATTGCCCTCGAGAAGTCCACCATCCAATGCAGACCTTGCCCACCCTTTAGGACCCACTGGAAGACGACCATGGGCAAGTGTCAAGGTTGTCGGCACTCAAACACTCATGTAGCAAAGGGAGCATTGGCAGCCCCATGGAGAGTCCCATGGGGTAAAGACAGAGGCCTCCTGCCCTGTCACTCTCATCCCTTTAGAGCCACCTTCTTGACAGAGAAGCTACACTCCATATATCCACTTCTTCACCTTCCACTCACTTCTCAAACCACTTGGTCTAATTTCTCCCCAGTCCACCAAAATGACCCTGGCCAAGGGCCCCTGTGACCATCCGGTTGTTGGGACAGGTGGGCACTTTGTAATCCCCATTTACTTGCCCCTCAGCAGCCTCTAATATGGCTCTCCACTCCCACCCACTGGGGGACCCCCTCTCCTGGTTCCATGAGGCCTCTGTGTGCCCAGGCTTTCCCTAGGTCCCTCAGCACCCAGCCCCTCAGCCCTCCTCTCTTCTCTCTTCTGTGCCTATTCTGGGGCACATGCTAACTCTTGACGCTGAGCCCCACAAGGCCATAAACTGGCACTGTCCTTGCTCCTCAGCTCCAGACCTGCACCTGTCCCCTGGATGGCCCTCAGTGGTCTTCCCTTGGACACCTGAACTTGTCATCCCCCCAAACCTGCCTCCCCTCTTGGCTCCCAGTCTTGCTCAGTGGTGTCCCCAGTCACCAAGTTCTGTCACTTTCACCCCTAAATTTTTCTCTGATCCTCTTTTCTCCACCTGCATTGCCACCCCCCAATCAGGCCTTCAGGTCTCCCACCTGGATGCTGCAGGACTTTCTTGACTGCTCTCTCTGCCTGTCCCCCGGTGCCCACCACATCCTGGTCCATCCCACGCAGCGGCCAGGGCGCCCTTTGTGAAATCACACTGGGCCATGCCTCTGCTTAAACCGCCCCAGGGCTCCCCAGGGCTTTAGGTTTGAGCCCACCCCCTCCCCTGGCCCACAGGGGCCTGCCTGGCCGTGGCCCACTCATCTCACGGGCCTCCACTGGCCCATGCTTCCCTCTCTTTGTTCACTCGGCCGCCTTGTTCCTTGAATGTTTTCTCTGTTGTTGCATAACAAATTCCCACAAAACTTGGTAGCTAAAACAACAATAAGCATTTATTATCTCACACAGTTTCTGAGGGACAGGAATTTGGGAGTGGCTAAGCTAGGCCGTTCTGGCTCAGGGCCTCTCGTGAGGCTCCAGTCAAAATGTCAGAGGGACTCAGTCGTCCAAAGGTGTGACCAGGGCTGGAGGTTCACATCCATGGTGGCTCCCTCTCTCTCACTTCCAAGATGGCTCCCTCACATAGTAGGCAGGGAGTTACTGGCGGGGTGCTCCTCTCCTCTTTCCTCAGACTTGAGGGGCCTGAAGAGGCAGCCACACACGAGAGGCGGGAAGAAGTAAATGGGGAAGTTATTAAAAAAATTAAAAATTTACGAAGAGGGGCAATAGCCCAGCTGCATGCATCTGATATCAAAATCAGGAAAGCTGATGGGATTAAAGCGCCACCCAAGGATTTGATGGCAGTGTTGTCCCCTTTGTGCTGCTGTGGCACCTGAACACCTGGGCCTGTGTGTCGAGGAACCCCTCCTCCTGGGGACCAGCATTTCCCTATACAGAGAGGCCTCAGCTTTGTGAGGCTGCCAGCCCTCCCCAACCCAGGCCACTCCCCTGACAGCCCCTGGTTTGGGCCCAGCACAGTCCAAAGACCTTCTCCCACAGCCTGGAGTAATTTCCCTGCTGGCCCTGGGGACTTCACACATTCCACAACAGGGCAGGCTTTAAGAAAGGGGAGCCCCCATTTGCTGGTACGTCATCTCATAGCTCTCCTAGCCAGCCTTGTTGGTGACACCATGTTGGCATCGATTGCCAAGGCAGGGTGGCCCTGAGCTCCCTCTGCATTGCGTGCCTGCAGGACCTCAGCCTGCTCCCCACCACCCCGGTTACTCAGGGGGTTCTCAGCCCTCAGCAACACATCCACCCAGTTCCTCCGCTTGGAGGTGGGTTTGCCAGGGTCCGTGCCAGGTGCTGTCCCCACGTGCTCCCACAGTAGTCCAGAGTCTCAAGACCAAGACCCCTGACCAAGACCAAGACCATCAGCCTCTGGCTCTACCTCTGTCTACTCAGCCTCCAAACCAGCCCCTGGACTGTCTGTCGGGCTCACATCTTCTGCATCCTTCCTCAGACACCAGGTACCCGGGCCCCTTCCTCCCCTTTCAGGCTCTAACCTAGAGTCCTCCCTGCCATCCACTCAGGCACAAAGGGTCCCCGGGGCACTCACCAGAGGCAAACTGCTGCAATTCTCTGTATGGACCTCCTGATAACCAAGGGAACTATTATTAGCCCCATGTTACTGTTAAGGAAACTGAGACAGTACTTTAAAAGCTGGAAATCAGATAACAAGGTGCCGGCTGTGGAACACACACCTATGCAAGAGGAATCGCAAGAGACAACCCTGACCCACTTGGTGGGCTGGATAGAGTAACCTCTGCTGGGAGCGAGGCACCTCGGGGGGCTCCTCCGGCTGACAGCCGCATCCTGACAGGACAGCGAGCCACAGAGGGCTTTCATCTGCTGCCCTCAGCCTCCTGGCCTCACAGACAGCGTCCACCAACCTGCCTCCCTTGCCAAGCCTCCACCTGCCTTTCCAATCATCCCACTCTTCAAGTCCACCTCCTTCAGGAAGCCCTCCCTGCCTATCATAACAGGTGTCAGATATTGACCCCGAATACACATGTAATCTACCCCTAGATTATATATATCTTACATTATTTCCCAAGAGTTTCTCTGATTAAATTATTCCCCTGCACTCTACCCATTGCCTGCAACAACAGCGGACATGGAGCATATATTCAGGAAATATTCTTTTGACTTGAATTAAAATCTAGCCCCTTTCTTCTGCTATCTTCTCGCACCGGGGACTTCAGACTGAAACCAGGACAGACATAGGGAGAAGGAGTCGGTCTGGGGCAGCTGTCCCTTACCTGACAGATACACATGGGCAGTCCAGCCAGGGCCTCTTCTCCGGGCCAGGAGGCCCAGAGAGTGAGGGATGAGTCCCAGGAGGCTGAGGCCAAGCCACACCCCAGGAGCAGGGCAGGAAGCCCGACACATAGGCAGCGTTCTGGAAAGTCTGCCCTAGTCCCGCTACCTCCCAGCTCTCACCCTCACCATTAGACAGAGTACCTGCAGTTCCACCACTGTTGCATTTCTGTAGATCAGGGCAACTTTGAGAGTTTCAAAAGTCCTGCAAGCTCTAAACATCCTCTAAACTCTAATTCCAGGGGGCCGGGCTCCCGCCACCTCCTCTGGGCTCCCTCGGCCTTCTGTAAATGCCGTATTGAGTTGAGATGCTCTTTCAGGTACTGGTCTGCATGGTCTCGTTCTCCCCACCTGGGTCCCCCAGCACGGGGCATCTGGCCCTTAGCAAGCACCAACTATGGTGATGTCAGCATCCCTTCTCAAAGACATTATTTGAGGCTCCAAGGACAAATGAGGGTTGGTGACCGACCAGCAGAGGATGGGTGACTGCTGCTCTCAGCTTTGCTAGCCCAGCCTTGAGGCCCTGGGCAGGCCACTTGCTACCCTGTCTTCACCCCTCACACTGGACTCATGTCCTCCAGGCCTCAGCTGGGCATCAGCTGGCCCTCCCAGAAGCCTCCCGGCCCCGCTCCATCAGGGCTGCACGTGGGTGGACCTGGGCTGCGGGTGGGCCTGGCCCGGTGCCCAGAGCTCCCCTGGGCAGGTAAACAGGCAGGAAGCAGGTGTTGAAACCTGCCAGCTGGGGCTGCAGCTCTGTGTGTTTGTCTTCACAACCAACTTGGGCAGTTTCTGATTGTGTTGTTTCCCTCATGCTCCCTGTGCGGGCACCTCAACAGGAGCTCTCATCCCCAGGGCTGCTCAAAGAAAGCATTCTGGGCCGTTCTATTTCCAGAACTGGAGGCCTCAGCCTGGCCCCACTCCACCAGGCTGGGAGCTCCTGGAGCTCAGGGCCCACCTGAGCCACCCAGCTAGCTCCCAGCAGCAGCCTGCAGAGCTCAGCAAAGGCTGCCAGATGCTTCACGCAAACCATCGGAGTTTTTAACTGATTACCAGAGTAATATATATTCATTACGGAAAATTTGGAGAACATATAAAAGCAAAAGTAAAATAAAATAATAAACTATCCCCTGTAATTCCACTAGCTATAGATGTATATTTCTTACATTCTGGAATACTAAGGTAAGAGATAAACATAACCATATACTTTCAGGCTTTTCTATGCCTCTATACTTTAAAGAGAAAAAGCAAACAAAGCAGGTTATATTGAGCACTGTTTTGATACCTGCTATGCTGACGTAGCTCTCTGGGATACTGTGTCCTCAAGCCGTTAAACACGCCTCATGTTTTCTAACAATACCCAGAGCGCAGCCAGGCTGCATCCCCTGATTTAGGTAACTGATCCCCCATTGTTGGGCACTGAGGTTGTTTCTAATTTTTCCTCATTTTATACAAGCCTCCCCAACCACTCCTGTAGCCGCATCTTCATGACCCTCCTCAGAGCAGATTAAGACCTTAGAGGCCTCTGAGCACTGGAAGCACTTGATGCCCCTCCCCCCGGCACTGCCCCCACAAGATGCACTATTAAATACAAGTGTAAGGACATCTGGCAAAGTTCTGGTTTTCCCCTGGTGCACTGTGCTTTGTTTGAAGTATTAAATTGATTTTTAAACATATTCTTTGCTCATTTGGGGGGATGCCTGTGCTTTGCTGGCACCCCCAGGACATGCCAGGTCCTCCTGACATCACTGCACAGCTGTGACTCTTACGTAGCATAATTTTCAGGAAGAGGAATGTCAGGATCAAGGGTTCTCCCATGTGTCAGGCTTTTTGGTCCATGTGTCTGTCCTTGCTCATCATGGAATCCATCGCCTGTCACACACCCCCACTGAGTAACTCTCTGTTGAATGATTAATTATTGACAAATATCCTCCCTTCCCCTTTCCCCCACATAGGCTCCACAATTGTAGCTGGCATGTGATTGGACAATGGATAAACAAGGAGTATGGCCATCTTGGGAGCAGATGTCTTGGGCCCTGGAGTGGGCCTGAACCCAGAGGATTCAGGGCAAGGGCAGAATGTCCCTGTCCCTGTGACTGAGGGCAGTGCTCAGGAAGGCTGAGGGCTCAGAGCACCAACATGCACAGAGCTGAGGGAGTGGAGCCACCACAACTGGCCTGGCCACTGATAGGCTGTGCCACCTGAAGCAACTTCCTTCTCCCCTCTGGACTTCACTTTCCTCATTTACAAAATGGGCACAACAGGGGTCAGCCCTGTGGCACAGTAGTTAAGTTGGCCGTGCTCCGTTTCAGTGGCCTGGGTTCATGGTTTCGGATCCCGGGCATGGACCTACACTACTCATCAGCCACAATGTGGCAGTGACCCACATACAAAGTAGAGGAAGATTGGCACAGATGTTGACTCAGGGCAAATCTTCCTCAGCAAAAAAAAAAAAAGAAAAAAATAGGCACAACAAAATATTCACCACCTCTGTGTGGCTCCCCGTTGACCGTGGGTATGACCCCACTGCCCCATGACACAGGGCGCTCCAGGCTCAATTAAGGAACACAGCAAGGCACTTTTCCATGGCAGCCAGGCCCATCAAGACCTGGCAGTCACCTACTCTTCCAGTCTCACCTCCTGCCACCCTTCTGGGAGCCCTCACCCAGGCTCCCACCGAGACGCACTCTCCATTCCTTGACGGAGCGCACATCGGCTATTTTCTCTCTAAAATGCCCTGACTGGAATCCCGCTCGTCCTTCCACATCACCCCCGCTCCGCAGAACCTTCGTCAAGGCGCTCCTTCCCAGGCAGCTGCTCTGGGTCTCGGCCATGGCTCAGTGACACCTCCCCGGGAAGTATGCAGGTGTGTCCCTCACTGGTCTGTGACCTCTTTGAAAGCAGTGGCCACGGCTGAGTCCCCTGGCAGGTCACAGCACAGGGCTCAGCGGAAGTGAGTTTGTGACTGAATGACCAAGAATGATGGAGGGGAGGGGTGCTGGGGCTTGTTTTTCTCTGTCCTTTTCCCAAGCCTGTCCCAGTAACACCACAAAACCAGACGCACATAAATGCACTCAGAACTGGAGACTTGAGGGCAGAGGGGTTCTTGGCCATGAAGACCTTACCTGTGGTGGAGAGGTCCAGAATGCCCCAGGTGAGCAAAACTGTCACCAGGTCCCTCTCAGCACTAAGCCCCTGATGCCCTACACGGGGACGAGCCCCTCTCTTCCCATGAGTGCTCACCTGTCTCCCTCTCAGAACAGGCCCTTCCTTCAGGTGAGTCCTCATCCCCACAGCAGTGTCTCTGCCCATGCAGTCACACAACCTGATACGCTGCCCACCCAGCGCCTGCCCACCTAGCCCCCAGGTCAGCACCTGCACCCCGCGGCAGTCAGCAAATTAACTTGTGAAAGAATGCTTTAAAGTCAGCTTCAACGCCACCTCTTCTAGGAAGCCATCTGGGACTGCTTCAGCCTTCAGAGATCTCCTCCTCCTCCTCCGGCCCCTCAGAGCAGCTATTCTTTGTACCACACTCTTGTGACATTACAAGTTTGGGGTTTTTTAAATTTTTCTCCAAGAAATGCATATATGATGATAAATGCAGGATTGGACAGAGGTGGACATTGAACTGTGATGCAAACCCACCAAAGCCTTGGGCTAACCAGTGGGGAGCTCTGGGCCCAAGTGGCTGAGCCTCTATCCACAGCACTGCACTCTGTTGCTGGCTGTCCTGGCAAGGGCATGACCTCAAATGAGGTGGCTCTGTGCAGCTGGGGCTGCCCTGAGGACACCAACACTGGAGCTGTCTGCTGGGCACACTCCCTGCGGCTGAGCAGCAAGTCCTTCCTCACAGGGAAGCTGGGGGTGCATCTCCATGTCCACCACAGACAGGAAATGAAAATGAAAAACAAACATGGAACCATCTTAGCACTCAATTCAGGGATTAACAAACAGTGGCTCGAAGGCCAAATCTGGCCTGCAGCCTGTTTTGGAAATTAAGTTTTATTGGGACACAGTCTCCCTCATTCTTTTTGGTCTGTGTCTATTGCTTTGGCCTCACAACAGCAGAGTTGAGTCGTCGCGACAGAGATCGTATGGCCCATGAAAACTAAAATATTCACAATCTGGCCCTCTGCAGACAAAATGTGCTACCCCTGCTCTAGTTGACACTTTTTGGGATGGAAGCCTAGCTCGTGGTGACTTCTTTGGGAATTCACACTACACACACACACACACACACACACACACACACACACACAGAAGTGCACACACGCATGCGTGCACACAGGCACACACAGAGGCACTCCAGTGCTGCATTGTGTCCTTCTGGCCATAGCTGATTGGCCTCAGAGAATGCACCTGACCCAAGCTGGACCAATCAGATTCTTTCTCACAGGAATTTGAAAATGAGTAGCAGGTACATTTACAGCCTGGCTTGAAGAGAAAGAGCAGGACTCCTCCTGCCCGGGTCTCCAGAGCTGCCCTGATTTCCACCCTTCCTGACACCAGCATTACACTGCCCTACCACAGTCGGCCAAACTCCTCCTTGCACTGACTTCTCCTAAAGATCCTGTGAGGCTGCTATCAGCATCCTTGTCTTTAAATGAGGCTCACAGCTCAACTGAGATACAAAACCCATACTCTCCACTGGCTGCACCCAGGAACCTCTGCCAGCTAACTGATTGCTCAGGAGAGAGATGCAGAGGCCTACTGCCCAGGCAGGGACGGAGCAGGCTTCTGCTGGAAGGTTCAGACAGTGGAGGCTGGAACAGATGACCTAGCCGGGGTGTGCAGAGAAACAACCCCCGAGCCCCCTCCCACATTCACCAGCTTTGGGGAAAGGTCTCAAGTGGGAAGGCAGGGTATCCTCTTGTACCCTTCAGGAGGCCTGGCACCTGGGAATACTCCTGAAGCAGAAATAACAGGCCAGCTTTTGAGGTCTGCAGGCACCAGTTCAAGCCCTCATGGTGGAGCCTTGGGCCCCCGCCCTGGCCCCTGCTCTGGCCCAGCGGTTATAACCCCCTCTCGGTGTACTTGCTTTGGAGAAGAGAATGCCAATTGCAGGGCCTGACACCCTGAGGTGACATCCAAGCTGTCGCAGAGGCTGGGCAGGCCGGAGGGCTGCAGGGGGCTTTGTCCAGCCTCAACTGAAGTGATTTGAAGGTGGTGAAGAAAGAAGAGAGCTGCAAGTTCTGATCCCAGCTCTGCCCTTCTCAGTGTATGACCTTGAGCCAGAAGGGCAGAGCTGAGCCTCAGTTTCCTTACTTAGCAAGTGAGACACTAAACTCACCTCACAGGGTTGCCGTGAGGATGAAATGAGGGTGCGTGCAAAGCGCTCAGCATGGTCCCTGGCACATGCTGGGTGCTAAAACGAGGGAGTAGTGTCAGAAGCAGCAGCAGCAGCAATAACAGTAGTAGTTGTAATAGTCATAACGATATTGTTGCTTTTAGGCATTGCTAATGGCCTGCTGATCTTCCCTGTCTGGGTCCCCCACCAGCACCTCAAAGTCTATATGTCAAAAACCGACCCCACTAAATGGCCATGTGTGGCAGCCTTCAAGATGGCCTCCAAGAGCCTAGCCTCCTGGATTCCTGCTCTGTGTGGACTCCTCTCACATTAATCAGAGCTGGTCTGCAACACCGACAGAGTAGGGGAGAGGTCTCCTAGGCCTCCTTCTGAGAGAAGCCAGCGCCATGTTGTGAGGGTGCTCAACCAGCCCTGTGGAGAGGCCCACGTGGGAGGAGCAGAGGCCTCTGCCAGCAGCCAGCACTGCCTTGTCAGCTGTGTGAGTGAACCACCTTGGGGCCAATCTTCCAGCCTCAGTCAAGCTTTCAGGTGACGTAGCCCCACCACCATCTTGATTTACCTCGTGAGAGACCCAGAGCCAGGACCACACAGCTAAGCTGCTCCCAAATTTCTAACCCACAGAAACCGTGAGCAATATTAAACGTTGATCATTGCTTTAAGCCACTATGTTTTGGAGTAATTTGCCACAGCAAACTAACCCACTATACAAACCTGTTTGTTCCCAAATGTCCTCGTTTTGGAGAATGCTACTCCCTTCCTCCCCATCCTGAGATCTCGATCATCAGAGTCGGCTTTTTTCTTTGCTGCAACCAATCTGCTGATTCAACCCCAAGGTGTCTCTCGCTTTCATCCTCTGTTCTCTGGTCCCTATTTCCACCAGGCTGGGAGCTATAACAGTGCTTTACTGAGCATTTACCACCTGACAAAGTATCTACTGTGTGCCCTGCTCTTGGTGCAGAGTTTGGGTACTTATGGAATGGTCATGACGACTGGATAAAATAGGTTTGTTGTCCCCATTTTATAGCTAAGGCTCCTAGGACTCTGAGAAGCTTGGTAACTTGTCTGAGTCTCCCCTGCTAGTTAATTAGGGAATCAAGTTAGAATGCAGGTTCGTCCCAAAGTGCTTGCTCGTTCTCCAGCGCATCGCTGCCACAGCTCAGTGCACGCACTGTGTACGATGGCCCAGAGTTCTGCAAGTGGACCCTGCTGCCAGCTTCGGCCTTCATCTTTCATGTTACTCACAAATAACTCTGCCTGAAATGCAGATCTGACCATCTCCACTGTCCTGCTCAGAAGCTGCCAAGAGCCTGCCCTCCCCACCCCACCCCCCCAGTGTCCCCATCCTGTCCATCTGTCAAAGTTCGGCTCAGCTGCCCCCTCCTCATGAAGTCGCCTGATCTCTCTCCCTGAACCCCGGAGCTCTTCTCCCCTGCAGCTACCTGTTTGCTCTTGGTTAGAAAAAGTGGTGTGCACACTCAGTCCCCCGCAGCAGACCACGGGCCCCTCACAGGAGAGACCCCTCCGCCCTCCTGGTGGGCCCAGGCCCCTACACTGCGGATGTGAGTAGAGTGACTGTCACATAATTAATAACTGAGCCTATGAGTGAATATGCACAGAAATCAATGCTACAATAAATAGCCCTCCACATGAGTGACTTACGTCATGAATAAATGATTGGTTGAATGGGACACTGCCTAGATTCACTGTTCCAATATATTTTTATATATGCCTTTGTGGATAGCAAAATATTTTATTACATACATGATCAGGGGTAATCTTCAAAATATTTAACGACCAAGACAACACGGGCACCAACCAATCAGGAAGGATACCCCCACAGGGCTGTTGGGCCCTGTTAGTGCTGGACCCCCCCGGGAGGTTGGGGGCATGTCCCAGGGAAGGACCAAAATGGCCAGAAGGGAGGGGCACTTGAGAAGAACAGCTCTTTACCTACTTTGCAGAAACGTCTCGGCGGGGCCTCGCCAGGGCCCGCTGGCTGCTGCAGCCCGGCACGTGGAGTTTTCTGAGCACACTCACGGCCAGCCCTGGGCTGAGCCCGATGTGCGGGAGTTGCTCATTCCATCCTCAAAGAGCACCAGGAGGCGGGAGAGACTACTATTGTCGCATATTACAACGAGGACACCCAGGCACAGGAGGTTAAGCTGCTCACTCGAGGTCACACACGACAAGGTGGCCGAACCAGGCCTGCCGAGGTATCCTCTCGGGAACCGCACCGGGCCGCCCATAGAAGTCGCGGGTGCGCGGCTTGCCTGTGCGCCGCACCTGCGCCGGTGCTGGGCGGGGCCCGCAGCTAAGGAGGCGTGGCTTGCAACAAGGCCCTCCCCAGGGTCCTCCTCTGTAGAACTGGGATGCTCGCCCCCATCCGGAGCCAGAGGGTCAGAGGAGAGAGGGTGAGGTCTCCCGACTGCGTTTTCCAGGAGCAAGAACCTTTGGAAGGACAGGCCCCGTGCCACTCCCCACTCTCCGCTGGCCTGCTGTGGGACTGGGCAAGATGCCACCTCTCTGAGCTCGTTTTCCTCATCTACAAAATGGGTTGATGATAGCGTGTATTGCCTTTCGGGCTTGGGGATCAAAGAAACGACCTATATGAAGGGATCCGGACATTCGCTGTCAGTCTTCTAAATCTGTATAGGTCCTGGGCAGTGAGGAAAGGCTGAGAGTGAAAGGGGACAGTGGACCATTGAGCCCCCCTGCCCCAGTGAGGGCTGGCCTGGGGGTGGGGAGCCTGGCTGAGTCCCGCCACCGGGGGCTCATCCCCGGCCCGGCCCCACAGCCTCCCGCTGCCACCCCCACCCCTCCGAGCTCTTGAGAGGGCGGAATAATTTCTCCTTCGTTTTCACTTTTAATCACAAAATAATTTTGGTGCCCAGAAGCCTTCCTCTCGGAGGAACATTTGTGCGGGATGATATCAGCCTAATTAAGCGCTTCAGCTTTGGGGCTTGATTTTTTTTCCCCAGACCCCCGCGCTCCCTGCCAAGCAGCCCTGGCCGCCTGGCCGGCTACCTGCACATGCCGGCTTCTGGAGCCTTCCGCCGCGCGCCCCCCTGCCCGGCGCGGTGATTGATATCTTGATTAGGCGCCAGGAGGCGGCAGACCAGGTGTTCCCTCGGCGCGGGCTGGAGGCGGCGCGCTCTGCGAACCCGGCCTGAAAGGCGCAGGCATGCTCGGCGGCAGCAATGAGCCTTTGTTTGCCTTGGCAGCGCCGCGGCCTCCCTGGGGCCGGCCCCATAAAGGGTTTCTGTTCGGGCTGGAGGACTCATTGTCGAAAAATTGTCCCTCGAAAAATTAGCATGGTACAGTGGAGAAAGCGGAACGCCCGGCAAATGACAGCTGCTGGCCCCAGACAAGGGCCAGAAAGCAGAGTTTTGCAGGGTGCCTGCTCCCAGAAGCACCCCTCGCCCAGGACCTGGAGCGCCCAAGGGGTGGCCGCAGGGGCCGGCAGGGTCAAAGGCAGGCAGGGGCCAGAGGGGAGCGCTGTGGGGTTTGGGGTTGGTGGCTGGTCTCATCTAAGAGTTGGGGCATCTCCCAGGTGCCCGGAGCCCAGGTTTTGGGTGTGGGGTGTTTGAGGGCCCCTGAGCCACAGTCAGGTTCAGAGGGGCAGCTGGCTTGAAAAAGGGGGTGGGTTCAGAGAGGGGGAGAGAGAGACAGAGAGCGTGAGCCTAAAGGTTATGTGGTTAATTGAACAGCAACAGCCACAGATACGATTATGCCCCTTTGTGTCATTCTCCCAGTGTGTTGATGGAAAAGTAACTAGATTAAAAGGGCCGGGAGCCGGGGTTGGAGGGGCCGGGCAGTGGGGGGAGATCCCTCGTGAATGCCGACCAGGGCTCCCGCAGTCCCAGCAAGGAGGGAAAACAGTCAATTAGAGAGGAGAGAAAAGATGGAGCAAGCTGTGGTTTGGCATTTGCATAAAGGCTGGGGCCCAAGGCTGCCACCCTTAGTGAGGGGGACAGGGGTTCCCAGGGGAGAAGCTGGGGTGTCACCGGGGTGAGGTGCATAGTAACTGTTGAAAGTCTCAGCCAAAAGCCTGTGTGCACACACTGTCCGTGAGGCCGGGGTAAGGGTGACTGGGTCTGTGTATGGGACACGCATGTGTATGTGCATGTGCACACTGACACGTGTGTGTGTTCTTGTTTCAGGCTGTTTACGTCTGTGAAGTTATGAGCATCTTCATGTGTGCACGTTTCAAGCAGGCTGCTCCTGTGTGGCTTGTGTTGGCTTAACTCTCCCATGTGGTGACCACACGCAGATTTCTCTAGGAGCACACCTGGGCATTTCCTGTGGGCTCTGGGAGCACGACCGGATCAGGCGGGTGTAGATCTGCCAACTTGATCCCCCCAGCATGGGAAGGCCAAAGTCTCAAGATTCCCGGTGTCTCCACGGAGCCTGGACCTGGAACCGGCCCCCAGGCTCACTCTGCATTCGAGCTCCCTAGAAAAACCTTCCTTATCCTTCCAGCCCACCATTTCCATGAAGTCCCCTGACCTCCCAGCCCAGGGCCCCCCACCACCAAGCAACCTCTTCTCCAAACAGGCAGATTTTAGGCTGAGAGGAAGGAAGACGAGCAAATCTGGAATCAGACCAATGTAAGGTCAAATGTCAGCTCTAGTTTTGTGATTTTGAGCAAATAACTTTCTCAGAGCCGCTGTCCCATCACAAGGAGTTAATCAGATCCAATTATAGACTGTTTTAGGAATTCAGTGAGATCCTATAAATAAGTAAGAGGAAGTCCACATACCCCAGCTTGCCTGGGACAGCCCCAAGTTACACCTATGACCCAGCATCATTATTAATCGTGCCCTTATTCTCAAAAGAGTCCCAGTTTAGAATACAAATTATTTGGTCACCCCCAATATAAGTGGGGCCCCAATAAATATTTTTCTTCTCTCTTCCTCTTCCCCTCCCTTCTCTGATAATTTCATGCATTGCGACACTCTCCATTCGTCTGTGAGCTCCTGAAGGAGGGCACCTCTTCCCTGCTCCTCATGGCACCTGGGGGCTAGTTAATATGCAAGAGACACTGGGTGGCTTGACTGTGCCAGGAACAGAGCTGGCCTTGGGGACTCTGGGTGCCTCAGACTGCCCTCTGCCCGCTGGGTCCTCAGCAGGGCCACGCAGAGAGAAGACAAATAAGACTGCAGATGAACGTGGGTTCCTACTGTGAAACTACGGGGTGGGATCACATTAATGCATCCAGTGTCCATCGGAATCGGTCCTCTGTGAGGACAAGGCCTCCCTCCTTTATTGCTGGCGGGACCCCTGCACATCAGGCCCGAGCTTTCAGTCTTTCCTTGCAGCTTCACCGTAAGGAGAGCACTTCTCAGTGCTGTTGAGGGCCTCACTTAAGGAAGTGAGTGGTTATCCTTCACAAGAAATCCACAAGCAGGCCCTAAGGAATTTGCTGATTGTTGCTCCTGGTTTGTGAGGTTCACCCATGTGGAGGAAGTCCTCACATAAATGACTCAGAAGGGCGGCCTGGATGCCCGGAGAGGAACACCCAGCCTTCCGTTGCTAAGATACACCTTGGTTCGACCAATTGTATAAGCTTAAAGCTCTGATAATGGTGCCGCGGGCTCTTCTCAAAGTCAGAGACCTACTTTGCCCCCGGGTCCAAAAAGTAGGGGTACTTCTTGCCTTCTCTGGTCTGGAACTCTGTGGATCCTGACCTGTGCTGGGTTTGTGGGTGAGCGAGGCCCACCTTTCTCTGGGGTCTTGATCCTAAACCTCACACTTCTCTGGAAAAGTCGACAAGGACCGGATCACAGAGTCGCTTGTAGGTCACATCGAGGCACTTGGACTTCACCGAGAGCGATAGGGAGCCATCAGAGGGTTTGGAGGATGGACTGGGAAGGTCTGGTTTGCATGCTAGGTGGTTCACTCTGCTGGTGGTGTAGAGAACAGATTTCAAGGGACAAGACTAAAGACAAGAGACCAGCTGGGAGGTGACTATAGTAATCCAGGCCAGAGGAGGGCGGCCTGGACTAGGATACAGGACTAGTGAGTGGGGAGAGGGGGAGGGGTTGAGAGATCTTGGAGGGAGATTCTCTCGTCCTTGGTAACTGATTGGATGTGGGGATCATGCTGGAGAGAGAGGCACAGGAGGACTCCCAGGTTTCCAGCTTGAAAGAGATCCAGAAGGAGGAGGAGCACGGAGGAAGGGGTGGTGATAAGCTCAGGAGGAGGCTGCCCTTCCCCCGCACCCTCCTTGATGACCATCAGCCCCCTCGCCTCCATCTGGACTGTGATGATGGCCAGCCCTGGGCCTTCATGCCATGCTGTCTGAATGCCAGCCACCCTGCTAGGCTTCCTCCCACCTACTCACCTGAGGTCCAGCCCTTCTCTCTTTCTGCTGAGGTCTGGATGCCCTGACTGATGGCAGGCATTGCCTCCTCCAGGAAGCCTGCCCTCACTTCCCAGTCTGGCTCCCCCTTCCTCCTACTGCAGGACTCAGTACACTGGAAATGTTCTGTGTCACCCATGTGTGTGAGTTGGCCACCTTCCACCCTCACCTCCCCACCCCCACTGGAAGGAGCACAGCCAGCACCTAACATGGGGCCTGGCATGGCGGGGGCTCTTGTGGGGATCTGTGGAAGGAGAGGAGGGGGGAAAGGATGCGGGCAGGGGAGGGAATCCAGGTCAAGGGGAAGAAAATGGGCAGCAGGCAAAGCCACCAGTCCTCAGCAAGCATGGCGCAAGAGCACACCTTGTCACCCTGGAAGGTGGCTGGTGCCCAACCCACCTGTGGTGGGACATTGTGTCATGAAGGCAAGAGCAGTGCACTGGCCCCAGGGCCTGGCCTGTTGCTCAAGCGCTGTATGCCTCTCTCGGCCTCAGTTTCACTCTTATTAAACGCAGTGTGGTGGTGGGCGTGAGCTGAGGGAGAACAGTGGTTTTCAAAGGAAGGGACATGAACTTGAGTGGAGTCAGGGCCCCAACCTCAGAGCATACAGTCGACCCCTCAGTAAGTCTTGAGTCTCTTCCTGGATCCCCCTCTTTGCTTTTTGTTAGTCTCCCTCCCCCATCAGGCTCCTCTGACTCACTCCTTCAGGACAGAGCTGGGAGAAGGAAGCAAACACCATCCATGAGCCTGGGCTCAGGCGGGAGTGAGTGCTATCCCCCAGCTCTCCAATCTTCAGCCCAAGGTGACCGGAGTGGAGTTCCAGAACCCAGAGCTGCGGATGGAGCCCTGCGGGCTTCCACGTACTTCAAGGCCCGGACCCCTGGCAGCTCTGGGGAGGAGACAGAGCACCTCAGCCAGACTTGGAATTTCCTCCCACGGCAATGCGGCTACTGAGACCACATGGGCTGCCACAGGGACTGCAGGGTGGGGGACCCCAGAGGCAGGAGATGGAGCATTTTCTTTCTGGAGCCACCTTATCACTGTCCCACTCTACTCCACCCCACTACTCGACCACCCCTGCTCTCACTGTGTTGGGCTGGATGAAGAACACTGGGTGGCCCCAAATGTCTCCCCTGTGAGGACTGACCAACTTGGACTTGGCAGCCAGCTGGGTTCTCACCCCCTGGGACAGCGGGAGGGGAGACGGCCATCTCCCTACCTGGTCCCTTCTCGGTGAGACCCCAGAGCCCCTGATGTGTCTGTAGGGGTCTTCAAAAGCTGAGGGCCCCAAGGTGCCCCTGTTGCCCACCCCCTACCCATCTACCCACCACACAAGCCGCCTGAGAGAATGAAGAAGCTAGGGGGACCCTCACAGCTTACACACGAGAGCCCATAGCATCACCGTTCAGTGGAAAGTCGGCTTGAGATGCCTCCTCACTCCTAATTTGGTATTTATTAGGCCCTGACTATATGCAAGGCTTTGGAAAAGAGACAAAAATGAGAAAGATTGATAATAGAAGCCATTATTAGTGCCTACTGTATGCTAGAGGCTTTATACCCACTGGATCAGGTAGGTATTGTCATCCCCATTTTGTAGATGAAGAAAGTAAGCCTCAGGAAGTTGAACAGTGTCCCCGAGATGACTCAGCCAGGAGGAGGTGGAATCGGGAGTTGACGCCCTTGTTCCACTCTGTCTCCAGTAAGACGGCATGCCTGTCACCCAGGTGCATTCTCCCCAGCAGGGTTCAAAATCCCCCCTGGAGGAGAGGTCAGGGAAGTCTTCCTGGAGGAGGAGGCATTTGGAATGGGTCCCCAGGGATGGGAAGGGTATCAGGAAGTCAAGGTGGAGGGCAAAGTAGGGAGAATTTCTGGGTGGTGGGAACAGCACTGGCTCTGGCATGGAGGTAGGGAGGGGGTGTGCAGGGCTGGTTCCCTGGAGGAAACGGAGGGAGAGTGTTTGATTGGGGTCTGACCACAGCAGGCTTTGAATGGCAAGCAGTTGGGACATAATTCTACAGACCTTGGGGAGCCCCTGAAGAACTGTGAAGGAGAGCCCCTAGGGCTGGGAGATGGGAGGGCCTGGAGGGATCCCCAGGAAGGAGAGGGGGTCATCCGGGCAGAAGAGGGCCGAGGCAGAGGGGACACAGGTCTCAGGCTGGGCTGGGCAATGGCGAGGCCACTTGTGAAGACAGCATGATCAGAAGGGGCCTCATGACAAGAGTGTGGGCAAGCCAAGTCTAAGCCTGTTGAGTCTGGGGACCGAGGAGGGACAAATGTCCAACTGGCCGGTAGCCCTGCGAAGCTGCCCGGCAGGGGAGGGCCCTGAGCAGGGGCAGCAAGCTGAGTAGTCATCAGGGCATCGAGCACACAGAAAAGCTGCCCCTTCGAGCCCCTGGGGCAGCCCCCCACTGGGCCTGCAGCCATGAGGGTAGGGCTGGGGCCCCGGATGGAGCTTCAGAGGGGCAAGGACACCTTCTGCACACAGCTCCTGGACCCAGGAACGTGTAGACTCCCCCCCGCCGCCTGCAGCTCCCGCTGACATCTTTTCATCATCCTCTGGGTTACCCTCCTGCCAACAGTGCACCTTCAATAAGTTGTGAAATAAAGCCACTGTTTGAAAATGAAATTAGGGCTCAATAGCCCTGGCTTCTGTGTTGAAGAGGGCTGGGTCTGCAGCATCGACACTAACAGTACAGAACCTCGGGCGAGTTCCTTAACGTCTCTGTGCTTCCATTTCTTCATCTGTAAAATGAGACTAATAACAGCACTACCTCGTGGGGTTGTTTGGAGGATTAAGTGAATCTTGAAGGGTTTAGAGTGGAGCCTGGAACCCAGGAAGTTCCTGTTAACATTATTGTTATTAATACATTGTTGGGCCGGGACAGACCGCAGAGTCCAGACGACAGGCTGAGACAGAGAACGGTCACGGCTGACGCGGGGGGCAGCCGCGCCGGGAAGAGAGAGCCAGGAGAGCCTTGCGTGGCCAGGACCCCCAAGCCTCTCAGAGTCTCGCTCTCCTCCTCTGGCCTGGGTGGGTGGATCCCTTGTCCCCAGGGCCTGCCCAGCAGCCCCGACCAGGAGCTCTGCTTGTGGGAGAAGTCACAGGGCACACTACCTCTAGGGGGTTGTGGACAGCCGCCTGGCTTGTTTGGGCAGTTCAGAGTCCCCCCGGTTCTTGCCCCGGCTGGGGAGACCCAGCACCACACTGGGGTAGCCTGCCTTCCCGCTGTCCTTGGGTGGGGTGAGGAGCAGCCCTTCATGTGGGATCCACCCAGTGGGGGCCAGAGATGGCCAGACCACCCGGTATTCCACCCAGGTCACAGGACACCTTGGTCCAGTTTCCAGAAGCTCTATAAGTGGGGACTGAATAGTGATGATTTCAGCAGCATGGGGAAGATCCTTGGGGCTGGGCAGACTCATCAGGGCTGTCCTGAAGCCCCGAGAACACGGCCTCTGCCCTTTTCTTCTTCACACCCCGGGACTAAAAGGGTAAGAGCTGGGAGGGGCCGTGTGGGCCCTGGCCCCTTCAGCCTTCCAGAGGAAGTCTAGCTTCTCAGCACTGCCTAGGTTTCATGTGGTGACTCTCATGCTCACATACTATTTCATTCCAGGGCTTAGTCGGTAATTTGGGTATGCTGCCACCAGGTGGCTCCCCCTTAAAGTCCCTCCCTTCCCGACCACTGAGCAAGCCTTGGATTCAGCTGGGCTCCCCCACAACCACCACTCCTGTCCCAGAAGAGAGCCTGTTGGGTTTCTAGCCTTCTTCAGGCCAGCCCCTCGTGGGCATCTGAGCTCCAGGCCTCCATTGCCCGGGTGTCCTCCAGCCCCTTCTCCTGCTCCTTATCTCCCCGTCTCTGTGGCCCTACCTCCCTCATCCACCATAGGCCCAGGAGTCCCTAGTGCTAAATAATTGGAACCTCCATTCTACCCCTCCCAGGTTCCCATCCCCTCTGGGCTCTTCCTGACCCTACAGCTCAGCTGAACCTTCTCCAAGAGGCCCCACCACCTTCCTCCACTCCTGACCAACACCTTGGACCAGCTCCTCCTTCCCCTATCTCCGGAACCCCTTCTTCTCTCCTTCTCTGCCTCTTTCACAGGGCTCCCCCTGCCAAGATCCAGTCCTGAAAATCCACTGAGAGCTCAGGAGGCAACCTCAGTAAATGCTTACTGAATGAAAATTGGGGGAGGGAGCAAATGAATAAATGAGTGAGCTCATCCATCAGCAACTTTTTATGGGGCTCCTACTATGCATCAGTCCCTGTGCTGGGCAGTGAAGTGACTGAATAAATGAAGAAGTGGCGGTATGAGTAAATAAGGGCCTAAAGGATGGACCCCAAGGATGAAGAGAGAAATGGGGAAGGAGGATTGGGTGAGTGGTGGAAGAGTGAGTAGGAGGCTAGGGGGCTGGGGGTGGGGTGGGGATGAGTGTCTCCTTTATTTGTTGGCGAGGAGTCAGGTCACTTGACCTGGGGGCCGACAGAGGCAGCACTCCCGACAGGACCCAGACGAAAACAGATGACTCACTTATGCGCAGCCTTGCTGAGCAGCTGCTGTGGGAGGGGGCCTGAGCAGAGGGGGTTCTGGAGCCAGGAGCCAAAAGCACTCTGCGGGGGCACGCTGGGGAGCCGAGACAGTGTCAAAACAGGCCATGCCGAGATGGGGCCAGTGCCAATCAAGAGGAAAAGCCTGGGGACTTGCCCCAGAAAGCAGCTGTGACTCATCTGTGAGCACCCACTAGGGCCAGGGGTGCCCTGAATCAGTCCCGATCCCAGCCTGGGGGAAGGTTAGCCTCACCCTGCAGGAAAGGAAACGAGGGTCAGAGAGGTGAAATGACTGACCCAAGGTCACCAGCTGCAAGAGACAGAGGCAAGACGGACTCGAGTCCTCTTTTGGCCGGGGCTCACGCCTCCGAGTCAGCCAGACACGCATTCGTAGGGAGACCACAGGGAGACACCGGCCAACAGATAGCAAAAGTTGGAAGAAGGTGGGCAGACAGGGCGGCTTCCCTGCCCTGCAGAGGCTCAGCAGCAAGGAGGGGCCCATTCGCCCTGGGGGAAGGGAGACCGGCGTCTGGGCTTTGGTCATGGTGCACTTCCTCTGCACTCACAGACAAGTGTCTTCCCCTCTCTGAACCTGAGCCTCCTCTGACACCAGGGCAGGATGCAGTCAGCATGAGCATGCCCTCCTGCCCCCTGTGCCAGGCCCTCCACCGGGGGCATTTGTGCTTACAGACCCCAACCCCCCAGAGCCTGGACAGTTCCGTGAGCCGACAATAATGCTGATGCCCAATTGTAAGTGACCAATACTTTATCATTTATGAGGCACCTTCCTACCCACTATCTATTTCAGATAGGGCAGGCAGGGCAAATATGACTACCTCCGTGTTACAGATAAGAAAGTGGAAGGAGGAAGGAAGAGAACCAGTACCTCCTGGAGCCAGGCTCAGTTCTGGGAACCTCTCGTGGGTGGTTCCCTTCACCCTCCCGGTAGCTCCAAAGGGGAAGGATCACATCCCCATTTTACAGAGGAGGATACTGAGGCTCAGAGAGGCTGAACACCTTGTCCGCGGTCACACATGTCAGAAGAGGCTGAATTGGGTTCAAACACAGACCCTCTGAATGGAGAGGAAAGCGGGGCGTGAGTCCACACACACACCCTAGGCCTGTTTCCTCATCTCCCGGATGAGGAGGGTGGACCAGGGGAATTTATCTTTGGGGCTCTCTCAGCTCTGACATTCGGGAGTCTGTCACCCTCACGTGGAAAGAGCCCCGGATGCCGAGTCCTCAAAGCCAGGCTCGAGCCCCACTGTGACTCACCAGCAGGCCAACCTGGGTCCAGCTCGTTCCCTTTCTTGGGTGTCTGCAAGTGGGGGAGATGGCTTTGGTGTAGAGGGCGTGGCCAGGGTAGATGCAGATGAGACCTAAGGGGCCTCGCTCAGTCAGGGACCGGCTTGCAGAACCCAGGAGCCCCTGGTGCCGAGGCCTGGGGACCCAAGCCTGAGAATCCCAGACCTGGTTCCCGGGGTCATGGGCTCACGGGAGCCTCTGTGGCTCTCCCACCCGCGGCTAATTTATTGTGATGCAAAAATCAGGCTCCAAGGCGGCGGGAAGCAGAGCTGGGCGCCAAGCACGCTCCCATCCTGTTCTGTTCCACATATTTTCGGTATTTATTGTCCCCATATGTGATGCTGAACATTAAAAAACATGTTGCTGAGATTTCTCCAGAAAGGGCTGACATTTCACAATATTCCTCTGATGCCGGGGATTACTGCTCAAGATGATGAAAACGTGGTTTATTCAAAACAGATTGGAGCGGAAGAAAACAATGGCAAGGGCCCCGGAGAGGCCCGGCACTCGGCTCCTGGGAGAGGTGGGCAGCGCGCCCCTGTCGGAAGCCCAGACAGGGCAGCCTGGGGCCAGGTGGGGCCTGGATCCCAGGAGGGAACTGAGTCAGACAGAGAGGGCACCCACCCTGGCCTGGGTCTCGGGGAATAATAATGGCCACTATTCATGGGGCACTTCCAAGTGCCAGGCAGAACGCACCAGGCTGAGGGAGCCAGCATTTCCCTGTAATATCACTCTTCCCACTTTAAAAAGGGAGAAAATGACTTCAAGCAAGTTGCCCAAGTTCACAGAGCAGAGTCAGGATCAAGAACTCAGGCTCCCATCCAACAACTTCGTTTCTAACTGCAGCCACGAGGCAGAAGAATCCCAGCATGGAGGCAGCTGACTTGCCATGTGACCCTGGATAAGTAGCTTTACCTTTCTGGGCCTCAGTTTCTTCACCTGCAAGATGGGGGTGACAACCAGGTTTGCCTTGACTGCCTCAAAGGGATGTTTTGGGTCCAAGGGACAGCAAGGAGTGGGGCACGACGAGGGGTGGAGAGATAGTGATGTCACCGTGACAGGGAGCTGCAGTAGCCAGGCTGGCTCAGCTCTCCCTTGCAGAGGCCTGGAGCAGGTGACATGGGCCCCTGGGCCTCCCTTTCATGCTCCGTAGACTGAGGGGTGTGGGCTTCGTCAGCTTGGACGAGACACAGAGGGTCCCAGAGAAGCTGGGGCTTTCAGCAGACCCGGCTCTTCTCCCAGCCCTGCCACTCGTGACCTTGGGTCCTTCCTTTCTCCAGGCCTCGCTCTGCCCATCTAGGGCAGCTGGCTGTGCCTGACGCACAGGTGGCTGTGAGCACCAGAGGCCATCGTGGAGGGAAAGTGTCTGGCCCAGAGTCTGGCCAAGGGTGGAGCCCAGATGACAGAGCCCCTTCCAGCCCCCTCCATCCCAAGGGAGGGCCTCACTGCCCATCCCACGGGGTGTTGCACGGGGAGACCCACGCAGCCTCTCTCCACCTCAGGCCCAGAGAGTGGGTCTGTCTCCTGGGAGCACGTGCTTGTGGCCTCGCCTGGGGCCCAGGGGCAAGGGTGCCACCTCAGAGCGCCTTCTCCTGAGGCCCGCACATCCGAGACCACGGTGCGCACCCAGCTCTCTCCCCAGGCGCGTCTTTCCTGAGGGGCTTTTTTATCTCCATGAAGCCTTGCAATCCACTCCCATTTTATTTAGTCCTTGAGCGGGTAGGAGAGGGATGGAGAAGCGGATCCCAAGGCTCTCGGCCATGTGGGAAAGCCAGGCCATGCGGTCTGGGTCGTGGTGACCAGAGAAAACAGTGCCCTTGGCCAGCGGTGCCCAGGGCTTTTGGTCCTGCGACAACTGTGCCTGAGGGTGGTGGTGCTGCAAACCAGATGCCCTGGGACAGGTGGCAGGGCCTCAAAGGGCTGCCTGGAGAGCAAACAGAACCCTGGCCGCACGTTCCACTGAGCCTTGCCTTCCCCACTGCAGGCCCATCATCCCCAGCGCCTGTGGGCCCCGCAGGTCCCCAGCCTTCCAGGCTCTCTCCATCAGGGACTAGGGGGACGCTGCCGTGGAGTCACTGGGTGCCAATACTGTGTCCCTCTGAGCTGGGGACAAACAAGCAAGGGCGATTATTGCTCTCTGCAGCGAGGGGGACGCCAGCCTCCCAGCTTGACTCTGCGGCCGCAGCAGCATCAGTGTCTGTCTTTGGCCTGTTGCATTTGGTGGTGACTCTGAGGTTTCTAGATTCGCAGCCTCCTCCGTCGTTCCCTTCCAGAGCCCTCGGTCAAAGCACCAGCTTCCTCACCAGGCTTTGCACCGGGCCACAGGCCTGCCCAGCCGTGCCAGGGCCCTGTCAGTGCCCTCTTGGACCTGGCCTGCCACTTCCTCCGTCCCCCACTGGGTGAGCCACTCTCTCATTCCACACTTGTGAGTGCCCCCTGTTCTTCTGTCCTGGGGGACAGCAGGAGGGAAGCAGACCAGCGCCCGGAGCACTTTCCAGCGGGGAGACAAGCAAGCACAGGGACGTGTTTTCTACTGGCGAGTCCCTTGGAGGGAACTAAAGAACTAAACTGCGGTAAAGGGGGAGGGCTTGGAGGGGGGCATTTTGAAGGGGAGGGCAGAGAAAGTCTCTAAGGAGGGGCGCACGAGTAGAGGCCTGAGGAGGTGAGGGGATGTGGAGATCTGGGAGGTGGGAGTTCCAATCAGAGGGAACAGCAAGTGCAAAGGGTCTGAGGGGGCCGTGCCGGTGGGTGTAAGAACCAGGAGGAGGAGGCCTCTGGGTGAAGTAGAGGGAGCCAGGGGGAGCCCGTGAGGGGAGGAGAGTGGAGGGGCCACGTGGGCCACATCAGAACTTGAGACTGTATCCTAAGTAGGGTAGAAGTCACCAGAAGGGGCCTCACTCATCCCCACAGGTGAGGAGGGGGTGGCAGACGCATGAACAGAAAGAAGTTCAGAACACCGTCGTCTTCCGTGATGGGGTTCCTGCTCTGCGCAGGGGTTTAGCTCTGATCCCAAAACCATCCTGAGAGGTCAGTACTGTGATTCTGTGATTCATCCCATTTACAGATGAGGAAACTGACGCTCCAAAAGGTGATGTCACTTCCTAAGCTCATGAATCTTGGGATTCGACCCTAGGACTGTGTGACCTCAGAGCTGCCTTTCACCAGGCTGGGAGTTGGGGGGCCTGGGGATTGGGCTGGGCTTCAGCCACAGAAAGCCACCGAGAAAGCAGTCCAGGGAGGGGACTGTTGGCCAAGAAGCTCAGACTGGCCCCTGCCCCCTCCCACCCACAGGACACAGAGAGCTGGGCCTCAGCTTGATCATTTGTACCCAGAGGAATTGGGATCAGGGGTGCATGGGCCCTGCCAGTTCCTCTCTGTCAGACCCCAGTGGTGGGAATTGGGGTTCATGGTCCCACCCTCAAGGGCTCAGAGGCCTCAAGAGTCACTACCAAGCCTTGGGGACATGCCAAAGCAGGGACCTGCCTGACCCCAGGCCGATCTGCACTCATTGGTTACCACTGTGCCCTGGGCACTGCACACAGCCTCCAGGAACAAGTGAAGTCACGGCAGGTGTAATATTCAAAATGTTTAACACCTGGGACAGTTATGTCAATTAAAATATCCACCCAAAGTTTTAAAACATTTTCTCTTTTACTTGCCAAATACACTATACCTGCCACCAATACTGCTTACCAAGTGGTGCAAGTTACAACACAGATTGTTCATCACGTCAATCTGACTTTCCCTTCACCTGTTGTCCCCCGACATGGTTGGTGAGATCTTTTGTTGGGCCCGGCTGTCACCAGATAAACAACGCTGATGTCTGAGCCCTGATCTGACACAGGGACCCTCATCCAATGCTTCCACCACCATCCCCATCATACCGACAGTCTATGGGGTCCAGGTGGCCAGCACTGAGGCTGCCCGACCTCCTGCGTGCTCCACTGGGAGAGGCCACACACCCCTTGCGGCCAGGCTGCCCCTCAGTCCGTTCAGCAGCCACGGGGCCCCTCCAGGTCTGTTACCCACTGCAGTGACCGCTGGAAATGCTTTTCGGTGACTTGTGGGATTGATATGTGGACGAGGGCTCTGTGCCAACCAGTGTGGAAATGTTTACTCTTTCAGCAGCTGAGCTGATCATGGCTTGTGAGCGTGTTTCTTCAGAGGAGGGGTGCGATCTGACTTCCCTGGTTAGAGGGTCTGCTCTGCATCTGCAGGGGCCTGTGAGGGTGGGTGGTGAGCAGGGGCTGCAGGAGGGAAGGGCTCGGCCGAGACCGATGGAGCAGTGAGAAATGACTGGAGTTGGATCCAGTGGAAGGTAGGTCTCTACGATGGAAGGAAGGCCACCTCCCTGGCCTGAGGTGAGGAGCAGAGGTCATCCTGGGCCCTGTCTGGGATCCACCTCACCTCCTGGGCCTGAAAGGGAGCCCGCAGAGCACCTGGGTCATGTGCAATGAGGATGCAGAGCAGGAATCTGCCTGACGCCACACAGCCAGGCCAGCAGCACCGCCCCATGAACCAGGCCCTGCCCTTCCAGGTGCCCCATTCACCAGCCTGGGCAGCCGGCCCCAGGGAGGGTCGCCAGGTTGAGCAAATAAAATACAAGACACCTGGTTACATTTGAACTGCAGGTAAACAAGGAGTCACTGTTTTAGTATATGTGTATCCCATGCAATATTTGGGACATACATCTACTAAAAATTGTTTGTTGCTTATATGAAGTTCAGATTTAACTGGTCGTTCTGTATTATCTGGCAACCCTAGCACCAGGGCCCAGGTGAAAACTCAGGAAAACAAAAAGGTCCACCCCACACTTCCGTCCTCCTCCCAGGCTCGGGCTAAGCCCACCACTTCTGGGGACCATCCTCCCTGGCTCCCCTCCTCTCCAGAGCCCCACCCAACCAAGTGCTCTCTGACCACACAAGGCCTTTGTTAACCAAATCATTGACATTTGCTGGGTTTCATCCAAGGTTTAAGCGTGTTGATCTGGCCTCCAGGATGGTGTCTGGGCCCTGTCCTGGAGTCATGGACCTGGTCCCTGTGGTATGACTACCTGGAACAGGTCGCTGACCTCTCTGAGCCTCTGTTGCCCATCTCTGGATGAGCTCCATTCATTTCAAGAAGTAGGTACTGAGCACCTACTATGCGCCAGGGGCCATGTGGAGCTCTGTGAGTTCAATGTTAGACACACCAGGAGGAAAATAACAGGGCAATGGAGGCAAATGAGAACCGTTCAGAATAGAGGCGATCTAGGGCAAAGCACTTCGTGAATGGATAAGGCGCTGGTTAAGAGCATAGGATTCAAGCCCCAGTCTTGCAACTTATGCTGCGTGATACTGGGCAGCTTAACTAACCTCTCTTGAATCCAATCTATGAAATCTGCATTTTTTTTTCCTTGCACGTTCTGTGCTATTCTAATAGTTTTAGGTATGCTATCAAAGTTTGGCTTGTTTTAATAATAACACTCAGTGGTGGCAAGAGGGAAGAAGAGAGAGATATATGACTATAAATTGTATAACCCCCATGGTCATTAACTTGGAAGTAGGTAACAAGAGTCCGTACCCTTTAGTACAGTAACGACCCCTCCTGCAACCTGAGATGGTACAGCATAGCCAAGAGTGGTCTATCGGGGTTCGAATCCCAGCCCCACCACTCACTCAGGTGGATGACCTGGACAAGCCTTAGTTTTCCTCCTGAATAGCGGCAGCCAGCCCTTTACCTCTAGAGAAGAAATCAGAAGAATCTTCCCGGTGTAATCTGAAAAAGAAAGACCCAGAGTTCTGCCAAATGGTGCAGCCAATCACACAGCCCACGAACCACACACGAGCTCTGAGCCTCTGCTTCACTTTCAGTCTCCCATCTTA